>OZ007587.1:222842502-228065504 GCA_963931845.1 Maratus michaelseni | reverse complement strand
AATGGGCTAGGAATGTTAATGAAGATCGAGTTGGAAATGGCTCACGCCCACGTGTGGCAGTTACAGAAATGAATTTTGAAGTCATACAGAAAGGGATCCGTTCACCGTGTTGCAGCTCAAATTGGACTACCACACATGACCACGCACCGTATCAAGCGCCTGAGACTCCACACTTCCCAAAGAGGATTCAGTAGCGTTAACTACTTGTGCTCGTATTCACCGTCTAACTCAACCTAGAAAACCTCGACTGGCACCTCGAACGCTCAAATGGCAACGCATCATTAGTTTTATTGGACTTCGGCCACTATCAGGTCCGATCAGATTGATCGTGAATTTCATTTGAGCATTCGAACGAGGTTTTCTAGGTTAAGGTAGATGGTGAATACGACCATTAGTGTTGCTGCCACTAATGCACGTGAGACGTTTACGAACAATATGATGCAGCAACTTAAAGCTGACACAATCGACGTGGGAAATTTTGTTTCTCCCAACGAAGTGTATTTTTCTCTGGATGGCTTTGCCAATAAGCAGAAAAGGTGCATTTGGGGAACGAAAAATCCGTATGTTGCCGTACCATCATTCCCACATTCCCTAAAAGTTATGGTTTGGGCCTATATTTCCTACAAAAAACTCATTTGGCCTATTTTATGCCAACTGATAACTGGCGTGGTCTATCTGGACATTTGTGGTGATACAAAATGTCTTGACGGACATCTGGAAAACCTCGTGATAAATGCACGACCGTGACTATCTCCATTGTTCGCTGAAGTCTCTCATTTCCTTAACGAACATTTCGATGATCTTGTCATCAGCCTAGATTATTGAAAGCATACGGTTAGCGGAATGGATAGGCTACTCTGTCCCCTAGATTAAACTCTCTATGACTTTTTCATATGGGTTGTACCTGAAAGACGATATTTACTGCCAAAATCAGCAAACAACAGCCGAATTCAAACCGGACATCCCTTCTGCAGGTGGGATCCTACCGGCGGAAACACTAGCATAGGTTTCCCTAAATTTTGTTCTTATACTGCGCGATGCTGTTGTTGCAAATGGTGGATATATTGAAAATATCGTTACTTAATTTTTGAAGGTATCTTCGCAACATGTTCATGCATTTTTTTTAATTTTCTCGCTTAGCAGCTACATCTATCAACAACTTTCGTAACTAAATTTGAAATTCTTTATGAAAGAAAATTTACTGGTTTCCCAAGTAGAATGCAGTAAATTGTGTACTTCTTTCATTTTTCGTTTTTATTTATTTCATTTGTCAAATCCACCAGTCATTTTTGGGACACATTGTATTTATTAGCCAAAATCAAACATCATTTTTGGTACACACTGTGCCCAAATATTGCCTGTTCTGCAAATGATTGGTTAACAGTTTGCATTATTTGATCTGATACAAGATTTAGAATACTTTTATTAAAAAACGTCTGCTTCTATGTGCGACAAGAAAACATCTATGAAAATTAAAGTGTTAGTGTTATTCATATTCTCTTCCATAAGTATCGTATCATATTCAGAATAACAAGAAGTGTATTTTGCACATTCATTCAGTTTGTAAAAAAAACATCGTCACTTATTAAGGTTAAGCCAAAGTCACAATTTTTATGTTAATATTTTGCATGCACGATACATAATTCTTTAAAAATCAAATATTAGGTATTTTTAAGAAATAATTAATTACGCATTTTTCATAATGCTAAAAATACAAAAATATAAATTAAACATTCTTTGACTAAAACATTTTTACTGAACAACATTATACAGTTGAGGATAAACTCAATTTGTAAAACTTAAAAATAAAATAAACGCGAAAACTCATTTTAAAATTTTATGAATTCGTTAAGAATATATTTCATACCTTTATATAAAACAAAGCCACTTACTCAAGAAGTCATTGGTAATTTTTTTTATTATTTAATAAACTAAAGAACTAAAGCCTTTTATACAAACATTCGTCTGGTTTACTCTGAGTCAATATAAAATCTATGTGAATTAGCATATGTTATTCATATTCCTTTCAAGAACTTAGGAAGTTTCATGTCATTTTCTGAATAACAAGCAGTATCATTTGCATGTTTATTTACTTTTCGATCAGTTAGTTTTTTCTGACATTGTTTTTGGATGTATCTTTGTCACCTATTTTAAATAATAATTCTTACAGTATTATACAAGGAACACGCAAAATATTTTAGTGAATTTTAATATAATTTCCAATTACTTGGGATATTTACCGTAAGGGGAGTTTTTTCATAAGAGTTTTAGGTTTTGTGAAAGAAACATGAAAGAAACATACAAAGCAGTTTCAGTAAAATTTTTATGAAGACTTTATTGTGTTAAGTAATTATTAAAGCTAACTGTTAAAATATATACCCTACGAGCTATGCTTTCTAAGTTCAATCCCGTCCCCGCAGCTCTAATTTGCTGTGATTTAAAAATACTACAGAAGATTGAATGATACTATTACGACCAGTGGCGATCTTCTGTAATCGATTTGTCATCTATTTTCCTTTGACAGAATATATTTTCGGTTCCCAAGACCACATCCACAATTGACAGCTGTTTTCCTGCTTGATTAAGTAAGATCAATTACACTCTTAAAATCAGTTTGTATAAAATGGTTAAGTAAAAAATGTCGTTGATCCCAGACATATATAACGATACTATAAAAAATCATTTTTACTACACTGGTGTACAAAATTAAGAGAATTTGCATATTTTGTCGAATTTCATGAAAAGAACAGAACTAAAATATAAAACCACTGCTTTGGAAGAATGCAAAGATTGTGTGCCGAATACGTAATCCTAAACATGTGTGTGAGAAAAACATAAGATATTTCTCAGTTTGGCAGAGTATAAAAAGCAAGTTTTATAACATACGCAGGTTGGAAGTTAATGCTGGCTAAACAAAGTTCTTTTGATTACCGGAGAAATGAGAGATCAATTTAAATAGATTCAATTCTTGTATGATAAATCTGTTGTAGGAAAATCAGCAGAGAAGAAAAACTCAAAGTAGAATCTCAGTTTTTTATTAACAACTTGATAACAGCATAACAGTTGAAAAGGTAAACAAAGTTACGTAATGATGTATCGTCGGACATTCTCGAACATGGCGGTTTCACAAAACAACATAGTAGAGCAAGACAGCGTATTGAAGATTTACACATAATGATGTTTAAAGTAACCCATCTCATTCCAGAGCATTCATAATTTTAGTTAAAACTGTTAATGAACTAAGGACTATTAAAAAGTTTAACTTATGTACTTCCATGGAATAAGGACCAGCCTATTCCAAGCTTCATGATTATTATCTCCATGAATGGAGATGACAAAAGACAGCTTTTAAAGCACCGACATCGCGTATTTAAACAATACCGCGGATTCCATAACCGGTTGACGCCTACTAGTAGAGCCAATCACGGACGAGCATCGAATTCGACTTCTTAGAATTCGATACGAGTCGGTTCAAACCAACTAAAGTGCTATGTCGCCATCTGGCGGGGAAAATATTCTAGATGGAATTAGTGTCAGTCTGGTTATTGATTTAACGCAAATAGGTGGTGAAAGTTTACGATATTAAAATAAGGAAAATGACGAAATGCCGGAACGGCGTTTTTAATAACTTAGGTACTTCTATTAAATAGTAAAAAATAACAAACTCTAACGTTGCACATGACAGTTTTCAAAGGTCTCTTGCAATTGTCTTAGTAGTATACAGATTATTTAAATACTTACCCGTGCTTTTTTATAACACGCTGAGCTTATATGTTTTACCAAAAGATTTGTAAATTTTTAAATTCTGCTACAGATTTTGTGCCACTGCTATGATTCTTTATTCTCCCTTTGTTGAAAAATCTTACATGCTCAAGAAAAAAGCTTCGCTTATCTCAACTCTGTAGTCTGTATGTTGTAAAATTTTATAACTACATAAAACATGAGAGAATTTTTTTTTTTTTTTTTTATGTAACAAGAATTGTGTATTCTACCTTCCTGTACATCGTACATGTAATTGTTGTATTCTAAACTTACAAAATATACGTGAATAAAATATATTTGTACTTTTATTGAAATTAATATAGCAAATACACAAACTAAAGTCCGTCTAAAAATTATATTACAGACCCGTCTTACAAATATTTGAATATTTTATACACATTGTGATATATACGAAAAGTTTTCTAACTTAGAACGGAAAAGCATAAAAAAATTTGCTTGAGATTCCTTTATAAAAGAATATTTATTTTAAAGGATTCAAGAGATCCGAAGTCAATTTTGGTTAGCAAAGTACAAAATGCCTTTTCTGAATATGTAATGTCCTTCTCCTGAGAAATATGAGAGGGACTTTGCTTTCGACGGTCGGTCGTTTCATTATCATTCGCCTTTTGAGTTTTCATAAATATAAATTTTCTTCCCCAGCTTATTTATGAAAAATTGCCGGTGGGTGTTTTAAAAAGGTTTTTTTGAAAGTTTTAAAGCCAAACACGAAAACTATATGAATCACCTTTTATATGTATAAACTTTCTATTTGACACTCCTTAAAAAATAGAAACATATTTAATAATGTTGGGTTATTCGGAAAGTTCCTTCCGTTTGGTAATACCAATTCTGCCCGTCAATTATTAGAGATTAGATATCGGAATTAATGTCTAATAATTAAATGATAAAATTTTCCGGTACGAACCAAATTTCCCAAACGAAAAGAACTTTCCGAACAACCTAATAATTTAGAAGCCCCAGATATTTAATCTTTAAACACTTTCCAACATAGTTGAAAAGCGTTTATGAATTCGGTTTGTTTGCCTGCCGTCTGTCTGCCGACAGCCATCTGCCGGCTGTCCGTACTCTAAATCTCGTAAATATACTCGGAATGCTATGGAATTGATACATGAATATTGAAGATCACTATGACATGGTTGCTATTGAAAATTTAGTGTGTAGTATTTATAGATTGTTTACAGGGACAATCAAAAGAATCACGTCAATAGGGAAAAATCGTTTGCATTGTAGTTTAATGATATTACACTATTTCAAACACAAGTAAATTGATATACTTTTATGAAATGCACCATGCTGTCTGTATAATATGATGAGCAAAGCATTTATCATTCATTTATAGGGTCGCTCAAAATAATCCGGTTACAGCATAGTCTACGGGAAAAATGTGTTTGCAGCGTATTTTAATAATGTTACATTCTTTCAAACATTTTGAAAATTTATACTTTATTGAGGTACACTACAAGATACTTAGTGCAAAATATGACGTGGCATAACAGTTATCGTTTATTCAAAGAGACATACAGAAGATTTCTTTTACAGTACTGTCTATGAGTAATAAAAACTGGAGGTGTGTTTTACTGTGTGATATGCGTTTTTATGTTTAACTATATTTTTGCATACTACGTGATGTGTAGGAATTCTATAGATCATATAGATAGGTCCATAAAAAATTCATGAGCATTACTGTTTATAAACGTGAATTGCTTAAGGGTGAATTTTAATTGATATTATAAGAAATTTAAGTAAAATATAAATAAATTTATATACAGGGCTACGCAAAGAACCTGATAAATTACTGCCTATGGATAGTAATTTCTGAAAGTACATTTGTAGTTGTTCTGTGCGTTTTTTTCCTAAATTAATCTTTAGTTTAATTTGAGGAGTAAATAAAAATCTGTAGATTATATATAGGGCTGTACAAAGTTGTTCAGTTGCATTTCCGTTAATTGGTATAAATTGCTGAATGTGAATTTCCGACTGTGTTATGAGTTTTCTAATTAAACTAAATTTTAGCACACTATAAGGTGCATATACACATCTATAGACCATATTCCCAATTATTGATAGGTTGAATTTTATAAAATTGCAGAACTGTCACTCGGTATCATAATTCGGTGATTTTTGGTCGGAAAAGAATGAAATGTTTACTATGTTCACTAAACTTTCAAAGCACGGAATTTTTTTTCTAAATATAACTTATAGGACTCAGGACTGCATAAAAATTGAAAAAGTGCATTTTTTGAAAATGTAGGACTATTTTATCGCATAGGCAGGACTATTTCATGGCCATAATCTTAGGTACTACCTTATTTTTAAGAAATTTACTTTGACCACGTATTTCCAACAGGTAAAAAATGAAACCGTATAGCAGTCTTTTTGAACACATTGAATGTTTTCTGTATTATTATTTTTATTTTGCTTTACATGGTTTCCAAAAAAGAGTCTCGTTTACATGGCGACATTTCTTGAGTCCATGTCCATGCAGAATATTTTAATTTTGTGCTCGTATTGTAATTTTATAAAGAGTTGGCCTGCGTAGCGATACACTTGAAATTTACTGAAGTTCGAAAATGGAATGTTTTGTGGAATGTTTTTTGTTTGTATGACTATGTTTCGACTATCTGAAATTTAGCTCAAAAGTCAAAAACTTTGAGTATGTTGTGAAAGTAGGCAGCAGTATGTTCACATTTCAAAATTTTTATTAAATGATACTACATAGACCGGTCAACCTAATTTTGCGATATATAATCACTCGCTGCGTAAGTATTCATTATTTGCAAGAATTCACAATTCGCAAGTGTTATCTTCAAAAATCTTATCAAATTATTGTATTTTGAAGAGAAATGTTAGTATAGTCATAGATGGAAGAATAACTTGAATACTGAAAATTTTCATGTATGCCTTTAAAAAATTTTCATTGAAATATAATTGAGTTTAATGTTTTTTATTAGAATATAAACTATTGAATCAACAAAATACAAAAAATAATATTACTTTATTAAATTTACTTAAAAATATCTTGATGAAAAATAATCAATCACAGTTTTGAGCAAATTTTGTTTCAGTTAGTATATTTTATCTTGATCAAAAACTTTCAAATGCAAGGAAATTTTAAGTATTTTCATACAGAAACAATATTTTAAAAAAATCATTTTTTTAAGAAATAAGATTAAGTTGCAATTTGCTTTCCAGTGTTGATAATTTGTTTAAAAATAATCATAACAGACTCCGCAGTATATATAAATTTCAAGTTTTATTTGCATAATTAATTGTAATTAATTCTATAAATTTGTTCTCTCATTTCAAATCGCTCTTTCAGTCGACTTGTAAATGATGTATGTGCGTAAAATAATTGTTTTATTTAAACAATTATTTACCATTACAGTTTCCATAATGTATTTATGTAAATATGAAACAAACTGAATTGTTAAAATATTTTAAATACATTCTAGCATATTTATAAAACTGAACGAGAAATCATCAAGCACTACATTATACATACAGAATCAGTTTTGCATCAGGTGCAATATAATGCTTTATCTACTTGCATTGCTCTATTTTATTAATGTTAATTATCAAGAAATTCCACGTTAAGCTATATTTGTAGTTAATTATCAGTGGCTTTTATGAGATTAAGGAAATAGTGGATAGAGTTGATATGAATAGTTTTCAGAATGAATTGAACATTCTACAGTTAACTTAAATTATAACTTAATTAAAATATAATAGAGTCTCAAACTTCTTTTTCTGAGAATATTAATATCAAATGCTTTAAAATTGTTATATTAAAATAAACTAAGGCGAATAGAAGAAATGACAAAATAGATACGACAAAAATGTTTTGGTTTAATGTTATTATCTAGGTCTTTTCATTTTACAGGAAAGTTGTACTTCAAATGTCAAATTAGATCGTCTTAAAAAAAAAATGATGGATTTCCTTTGGTTTCGTGTTTGCCCCAGGGTTGGTGGCCCACGGAAAATATTCCATCTTATGCTGCATTTGTCGCCTTGCCAACATGTCATATTGAGAAAGTGCCGAGCTGTGTATCGTTCCCAAGTGGTTCAGTTGGTAGAACGTCAATGCGCTATACTGATGACCTGGGTTCAAGTCTCGGCTTCGGTACTTTTTCACTATGTTGGCTATACGGCTTTTAAGCAATTAAAAATTTGAATGTTAGATAGTCTTTTAAGTATGAAAATACATATTTCAAAGTATAAACAATTTAGTAAAAAAAAAATGTATCTTCAACACGTAAAAAAAAAAAAAAACATTTCTGGACATAGAAGAAATTAGTACATTTCGTGTTTATTCTTTACTTTGATGAAAAAAATAATAGAAATAATCATGTAAATTGTTTATCAATTTCATTGACTTTCTGAGAAACACATTGATATGAATAACTTTTTTTTCAATTCTGAAACACTTTTAATTGCTCAACATATTACAATATTAAGTTATAAAAGTTTTCCCACACACAGTAATTTTTATAACTTTCTTTTTTAACGCTTTCCAACATAGTCGAAAAGTGTTTATGAATTTGGCCCTAACATACTTTGGAGTCATATAAAAGTTTTGCTCAGTATCCAATTCAAAACAACCAAATGAGATAAAAAATTATTTACGTGCATACTTTATGATGTTTTATTACTTTTCTACTCAAAATTTAGCTACAGGATTTCTAAAATTAACTCATCCCACTTTTTTACATGTATTCTCTCTAGTTTTCTGTTTATTTTTTAGCACTAAATCTATCAGGTTTTCAGTTTTTTTTTTTACTTTAACTATTAAAAATTAAATCTTGAAATTCTAATTCCAAATTGCACATTAGTTGAATGAAACGCGCTTAATGAACTCGAGTAAGTGAATGGAAATCATTAAATCCTCCAGTTGAACTAGAAAAGGTATTAATGGAAAAGCCTTCATGTTCTTTTAAGTTAAGTAATTTAAAGTAATTTACTTCTTGAAACTTTTTACTTTACAAAAGTAACATCTCATTTTATTGATTGTTATTTCGCAGACTATAATTCTTGTATTGCAAAAATTTAATATGAGACATAATTAACTTATATAGATATTTCTGTTATTTAAATCATTTAAAAAAATGTTTATACAAAATTAAGAAATAAAAATGAAAGTGATTTGAACAAAAAATTATATTTCCTACAAATAACATGATCTAGATTTCCTAGAACCCTATTACCATTTAACAACAATCTATTTTCTTTTTATAAAAGGTTTTCTTCATCACTGAACATTCCTTTGACAGAAAACTTTCCCTTCCTTATTAACCCAGCCTCAAATCTTCCATTATGTTATTTTTCAGTCATTGTCTGATCGCGACCTTGTTATTTTTAATCCTGTCATACCTGAATTATTTTTAATTAGTGAAAAATATGCTTTTCAGAAAAAATAGATTTTAAATGTATTATTATGAACTACATTTCTGATTCAAAATATGTTTCTTTATTTAAAAATGTTATTTTTATTTGCTTCTTAAAGCAATTATTTTTTATAAAAATCTTACACTTTTTATAAATTTACAAAATAAATCTGAAATAATGTTGAAGCATTGAAAAAAGAAAATTTTAATTAAAAATTTTTTGCGACATTGCAAACATTTCTCACCTTACAACTGAATAAAAAGTGTAAAAAACACGTATGGTCATGTTTTTGTTTAGATCCATAAGCAGAATTTTTTTAAGAAAGTCTTCACTCATAGAGAAAATAAACAAAATACCAAAGGCAAAATTTTTAACTGAATATTCGGAAAGGAAATCACTCTGCTGTCTATTGATGTATTTCACAAGCATTATTCATGTTTTTATGTGATACAGAAATAAAAATAACGTATGCACAGTTTTCTAGGAGTTGTGTTTCAATACATCATGCTGCATTCTTCCCAACCCCAGACTTTTTTTTTACATACTCTGAATTAGAAAATATATTTAATTAAATGTGTCTCACAAGGAGAGGACCAAGCTTGGTAATCACAGATTTTGATTATTTTTATATATGTTGTAGGATAGATGCCGTTTATTCTCAGGTTGAACGGATTTTATACAAAGCTTTTTAGTTTTCCAGAAATAGGGGGGTCTAATATTTTAACACAACTTAAATACCTACTTTGTAACGAAACTGCTGTGTTGGTCGTAGCTCAGTTGTTATGGCGTCTGCTCTTTTATCCGCTGGCACAGGTTCGAGACCGGGACGAGTTATGTGTGTTTTTCTCATTTTTTGTTTTATAAATATACTTGTAATTATTATTTAATAATCTCACTTAAAAATTTTAATATCGTATATTAATTACAGTGTTAGCATATTTAACTTTAAATTTAATTTATTTATATTTTTAAGCCATTATTAAACATTTCTCATCATTTAAATGGATTTTTTTTCAAATGGATCCATTATTGATTAATAAAAATAAATTCCAAAATCGTTACAAAATCATAACTTATTTTATTAATTATAAATTAATTCAAAGCGCAAGCATAATTATTACAAATATAAAAATCTTTAATACTAGCCACCACTGGCGACCAGTTTGGTCACCCTTAAATGTATGTTAAGCACTGTAACATGTTACTTTTATTCATAATTTATTTTTTTTCCGTAATCCTTCGCCAAACCGGAAGATTCTAATAGACAAATCAAAAACTTTTGCGATCATGGTAGCATTTCGCATATTTTTTGTTGTTATGTATTTCATCTTTCTTGATAAAAACCGCTTAACCCACTTTATAATAAATTAATCATTGTGTGTGTGTTTTTAATATAAAATAAACTATTTCATAATAAAATAAAAGTATATGCTGTTTTAGTAATCTCTAATAGGTACCTGAAAATGGGATTTTCTCGCCAAAATGGCGCAAAACAAAAATTCCGCCAACCCTGGTGCGTCCGTGACAGCTGTTCCAATTTAAAATACATGACGTTCACATTTTTCTTTAAAATAGAAAATAGATAAATAAGAAATATTATCATAAATCAAAACATTTGATTTCAAAATTAAAATAGCGTTTCTAATTAATACACACGAAAAATAAAAGCTGACAATTTGTTTCGAAATTTGATCCATTAAATATTATTACATGAGTTCAACCACGGAGTTCAACTTACATCAAGAAAAGATCCGAAGGAAGTTGAGTTGTATGGAACAGAATTATGGTAAACTTTGACTGTCTCACTGGTGCTGATTATTTTTTTTTACACCAGGCAGCGGTCCAAAAATTCATGGTTTAATATTTTAAACGTTCACAACGAATGAATCTTTTTTTTTTTGTTGTTGTTTACTTTCATGGATAGAGAATTTGAACAGCGAACCTAATTGAAACTGAAGTTATTGCAGAATATATACATAATTGAACGTAAGTCATCTCTCAAATATTAATTTATTTTGAACGATCTTTCTAAAAATGTAACTTTTATGCAGTTTTATTAGAAAAAATAATTTTGAATAAAAATGGCTGCCTGGCATATGAAAAAGTGAAGCGGCCTCCCGGAACTGTTGAGGACAGTCACATGACATACGGTTTTATTATATAGATGCAAAAAAATATGTTGCAATGTAGTTCTTATGCTAAATTTTAATATAATTATGCTTCTTACTTTAAAAACAGAGTAGTATTATTATCGCATTGACTTCCCTTGTTAAGGCAATATACAGGGTGAATCTAAACTCTTGGGCAAAATTTTAAGGGGTGATAGTACACATCAAGACAAACAATATTAAATAGGAAACTAAGGGTCCCAAACGTCTTCCGAAGGAGATAGGCGCCATTAAAGTTTAGGGTCCAAAATTTCAAATGATTATAAAAAACGGAAAAATTGGTCGATTCGTTTGCGGTTTTCGCTAAAACTATTCTTTATGTCAGTATTTTCTTAAATGTTCAAAAATTGCCGATAGAGGGCGCTTTAGACTTTGGAGTAACGAAAAACTATTTTTTACCGTTATTTTTTGTATCTCATTAAATGCTTTCAAAAGCTTAGACTTAAATTTTGAGCTCAAAATCTGAATCGTTGGGAGTGATTAAGTAGCGCAAATTGAACTGCGTTCGGGAATTGAAATTTGAAACACCTTCCTCCCCCCCGCCCCAGTCCTGAACACAGTTCAGTTATTCCCGATCTTGGTGTCGTAGACCAGGCAGAAACAATATGAGTTGTAATTTTCCAACTGGACGAAAAATGTCCGGGGAAGGATTCGAACCTGGGATCTCTTGAAGTTGCCATGCTCTACGAACTGAGCTATCCCGGTTGAATATGGAGGGCATAATTCATCCAGTTCATGCCGGGATAGCTCAGTTGGTAGAGCATGACAGCTTCAGCCAAGAGATTTCAGGTTCGAATCTTGCTCTTTTTCGTGCAGTTGGAAAATTACAACTCATACGATTTCTTTACCAATTTGAATAATCGTGTTAAAATTAATCCAGGCAGAAAATACTACCCTCTACATGTAAAATAAACGATAGAGTAATGACAAAATTGAATAGAAAATTTATTCATAACAGACATGAGCTATTTCTCCGTGCAAAATAAAAATAAACAATTTGATGTATGCATGTAGTGTGCAATATAAATGAAATTTGACACGTAAGAAATGGTACACGCATGATGTTCGTGAGGAATCACAAAAACTGCTCGAAAGAGTGCCCACCAGCAACGATGCAGGCCTCACACCGCTTGCGGAGGTAGTTACTAACATTAGTGAATTCCCCGGGCATCTCCCGGATATTGCCTGCTTCGACGGCAATCCTCGCAACCAGGCCCTCGTCGGAGTTGACGGTAAACAATAGTTGTTCATTACTCCAAAGTCTAAAGCGCCCTCTATCGGCATTTTTAAACTTTATCTTTAAAATTTATTTCTAAAATATTTTTTTAATTTAATTTTGTCATCCCTCTATCGTTTATTTTATGTGTAGGGAGTAGTAGTTTCTACCTGGTCTACGACACCAAGATCGGGAATAACTGAACTGTGTTCAGGGAGGTTCAAATTTCAACTCCTGAACACAGTTCAGTTTGCGCTACTTAACCACTCCCAACTATTCAGATTTTGAGCTCAAAATTTAAGTCTAACCTTTTGAAAGCATTTAATCAGATACAAAAAATAATGGTAAAAATAGCTGTTCGTTACTCCAAAGTCTAAAGCGCCCTCTATCGACATTTTTTAAACTTTTTCTTTAAAATTTATTTTTAAGAAAATACTGACATAAAGAATAGTTTTAGAGAAAACCGCAAACGAATCGACCAATTTTTTCGTTTTTTATAATTATTTGAAATTTTGGACCCTAAACTTTAATGGGGCCTATCTCCTTCGGAAGACGTTTGGGACCCTTAGTTTCCTATTTAATATTGTTTGTCTTGATGTGTACTATCACCCCTTAAAGTTTTGCCCAAGAGTTTAGATTCACCCTGTATAAATAATGTTTCTTTAAAATCACGAATCGACACAATTGTTCAACACAATTGCATCGATAAAGCATATATGAAATACATTTTAAAAGTGATTTAAGAAAATTAACTGTTTAATGATGTTTTATACAACGATTTAATTACAAATAAAAAATAAATATGTTAAGATTATAATTAATGCAAAATATTATAATTTTTTAATTAGGATTATTAAATAATAATTGCAAGTATATTTATAAAACAAAAAATGAGCAAAACAAACTTTGCTTGCCCCGGTCACGAACCCGGCCGCGCCGATCAACGAGCAGACTCCATACCAACTCAGCTACTACCAACACAGTAATTCCTTTATAAATTAATTATTTAAGTTGTGTTAAAATATTAGACCCCCTATTTCTCGAGAACTAAGGAGCGTTGTATAAAATCCATTGAACCTCAGACTAAGAGGCTTCTACCCTACAACATATATAAAAATAATCAAAATCTGTGATTACCAAGCTTGGTCCTCTCCTTGTTAGTTCTATATTGTAGTCATTTGAAATCTACTTACTTTCATTCATTAAATAAAATTCTGATTCGAAATATATTTATTTAAAAAAGCCGAATGTTAGCATGCATGAATGACATGATATGCATGAGAAGGCAAATTGCGTCTTACCCTCTTCTTTACACCAGATAACCCCCATTCCGTCAATATTTGCCATAGCTACTCTTTAGCTTCTTTCTTATATGTTTGTACCAAGTTATTCGTTTTTCGTTTATAAGGTTTGTAGCAGCTTAGTTATTTTCATTATTTTTCACACATCTGTACTTTTCTTCCCTTTTTTCAACTTATCAAGGTGAAGCAGCCTTCTCCAGCATACAGTTTCTGTCTACATGTTTTTTTGTCTTCTGTCACTGCTTTTATAGTGCATGATTAGTATCTTGACATAATTGTATTTAATAAAGCTTTTCGATATTTTCCCGTTAGACCGACAGTAATCTAACTTTTGAACCAACCACAAAATGTGGTAAACTGCTTATTATTCGTCGAAAAGTGTAGTAACCTGAATAATGTATAAATCGTCACGTAAGTATGTTTTTTCCTTAAATTCAGTATTTCTTTTTCGATGAATAGGAGATTTTTTCAAAAATGTCTCCTTATGGCTTACATATAATTTAGCAATTACCAAATGGTGAACGCTCTGCGGGTAACTTTTTCCGAGGCAAAGGTATATTATTCATATTGTGTTACTTGTTAATAAAAGTATATCTCTATTCTATAAAAAATTAACTAACGCTGTCCCCGCTGTAAATACTTTTTTGTGACTGGAAGTCTCTCTCGGCTAATGTTAATAAAACTTTATCAAATAAAAATATGAAAATTGGTGGTATTATAGAAGAATGCTCAATAAACACGCTAAAGCATATGGTTTTTAAATACAAGAATTATTTTAAGCGTTATTTAATGTTGAAGTCGGTCAAAATATTTCCGTTAAAAAGTTTTATAGGAACAAAAACTATACGTAGTAATGTAACCATATTTTGCAGGGACGTGTTTGGCAAGCTTGCGGTGTACTGTGTGCAATTATTTTTAAATTGACTAATATTCGAGGGTTTTTTTCAATTTTTTATTTCAATATAAATTATTTCAATAGAGATTTATTTCATATTTAAAAAAGGCCATTTTCTATATTTTTGCCATTTTGTAAAACAGAGCAAACTATAATAATCCCTTTCAATTAAAAATGTATTTTCACGTGAATATTAAAAAGAGAAATATAACTTTAAAATAATAATTAAATTATTAAACGGCAAAAGCAGTAAATGAGAAAAATTACGCCACATTTAAAATGCTCAAATAATAATTTTTCCAAACAGTTTAAATTTAAAACATACTTTTACGAGAAATTTATTTATTTCGAAAATATCTTTTTACCTATTGTTGCAAATTTTACAATACCGCAAATCATAATATTTCCTTTCAATTCAAAACTGTGTTTTCACTTTCATATGAAGATGAGGAAGAAAACTTTGATGAAAATTACGTCATACTGAAAATGATAAATTTAGAACGTCTCATTTAAAACTTTTTTCTTATAGCGACATTATAAAATTCCATAAAGCAGCGACATTGTTGCGTAGCCATTTTATACAAGCTGATTTTGAACTTTTTAACTATTCTTCATCAAGAAAGCAGACGTTAACTGACTCGACAGCAATTGATTCGGCCTTACTATCCATCAGTCAAAAGGAAATGAATGGAAATACGATTCTAGGAATTCGCCACTGGTTGTTTAATTATGTTTCAATCTTATTTAATCGTTTTAATGTAGATCAAATTAGAGTATTTTTAGACTCTGCGGTGTTTAAACGGAGGTTGGGGCGTGTAGCTCGTAGGGAGCAGAGCCCCTAGTATGTTAAAAGGAAGTATTCTTGATTTCCAAGCAACAAATTGACAGTATAACCAAAGAAAGAAGTTATACACATTGAAACTTGATTTCAATTACTTCTGGTGTGCAGTCATCGATTTTTGTGAAAATTCTGTGAATCATACTTAATTGAATTTATGTAGTGTTAATGCTCATAAAAACAATTATCCGATTTTTCCAGCAATGCTAATTGAAATTACCAACCTTATATCGGCTGTGTAATTAAATATTAATTATTTTTCCTCGTTACGAATTGCCTCTCTAATTTGTAATAATTAAACTATTTTTTTTCTTTTCATTAAACTATACACATGTCACTAGGATTTTCGTTCCTATTTTTTACCTAATTTACATATTTTTTATGTAATGATTTTTGTACTTATTACATTTTTATGTAAATTACTCCTTCGATCAGATGCGTTCCTTTCATCACTTGTTATTAATTATCACACATTAGTTTGGGAAATAAATAAGACTATAACAATATAAATTCTAATCTTAAATGTCGTACAGAAATAAGGGCAAAAAAAAGTTAGAAATCCTAAAACCTGTATAGAATTTATGAAAAAATTATTATAATTTTCCGAACAATTAAATTAAAGGTATATTTATAAAATAGGTAAGAATCTGTATATAAAAATAGAAAGCAATTTAGACAAATTTCTTTCTACACTTAGGAATCACGTTAACAAAAGTATATATATAAAATATATTATAGTAGATTGTAAATTTTAAATAGTAAAAAAGCTAGAAAACTATCTATTGCAAAATAAATTTTTACAAGCATTTACAAAGAATTTACATTATAATTCTTCATAGTTTTCCAGAAATTCGATATCAAAGATGAAGATTGACATCAATTAAAATATTCAAAATAAATGAATTATAAAATGGTTTGGTAAGTGCATCAGCTAGCATTCTTTCTGTTGGACGTTATCTTAACTCAAAAATGATTTCTTCGCTATATTGTTAAATGACATTAAATTTAACATCGATGTGCTTAGATCTTTTCGTAAATTTTTCAGATTCTACCATTTTTATTGTACTTTGATTGTCTTCATATAAAATAATTGGTTTTTCCTGTGAAAGCCCTAGATCGTCTAATAATTTTAATAACCAAATGATTTCTTGGCTAGCATGTGCTGCGGACACATATTCAGCTTCTGCTGAAGATAACGCAATGCAAATTTGCCTTTTCGTCGTCCACTGAATTGGGTAGTTGCCCAACATACATAAAATACCAGATGTTGATCTGCGGGTTTTTGTATCACCTGCCCAATCGGCATCGGCAAATACCTTCAGTGTTGGTTCTTCATTAACATTAATTATTAATTTTAGTTCTTTAGTATGATATAGATATCTAATTACTCTTTTTACTGCTTGCCAGTCTTTTTCGCGAGGATTCTCTTTTCGTCTGCTTAGTATGTTGACTACTGCTGAAATGTCGGGCCTAGTTATTGTTGTGATATAGAGAAGTGAACCAAATGCTTGACCATATTTAATATTATTTGGCATCAAATTATCATCATCATTTAATTTTTTATATCCTGGTTCCATTGGAGTTTCGCACTGTTTGAAATTTTCAAGATTGAATTTTTTTGCTAATTTTTCAATCTTTAGATTTTGATTTATAGAATAACCGTTAGGTATTTTTTTTAATTTGAGTACCTAAATAGTTACTAATATGGCCTAGATCTTTTAATTTATATTCTTGTTTTAGAGAATCTACGATTTCTTCTATTATGTCATCTTTACTTGCAATTAGTATATCATCAACATAAATTGTTATGTATGAGTATGATCTTTTTCTTTTCTAGTGAAAAAAACATCCGTCTGCTGTACTTTGGATAAAGTTTAATTCATTAGGTGTTTCAGCGATTTTAATGTGCCAAGCTCTAGCGGCCTGTTTGAGGCCACGGATAGCCTTTTTGAGTTTTACAACCCTTTTTCTCTAATCTCCGTTAATTGGTGTAGGGGGTTCCTGAGTTACAAGTTCGTACAAATTTTCTTTTATTAATAACATGCTAAGTTTAAATTTACATGTTGAATAATTGATATTATTTAATTTATGTACAATCTGCATTTCCTTTATTGTCGCCATCTCGGCTAACTGGATTTTACAGGTTTTAAATATTTATTAATTTAGACAGTTTATTAAATTCAATTCTGTTTATTCTTGAGTTTTTATTCTAGCATAAGAGCTGAGTATTATTTTTATTAATAGAGTTAATACGAATCCTTAAAACTAAACTCTGAGATAATATGTCAGTCTCATGATCACTGTTTATAATAACTGATCAATATTAACTACTGTCTGTTGATCATCAAAATAGATAGAGAAAAGGAATGGCTTACCTTTTCTATAATCTATCCGTTAGTGAAATATTAGCCGACGTAATCCAGGAGAACATCAGTTCAATTATCCACGAGTTTGTTAATTATCCATTTTATGCAGAATAACCTGAAGAAAACTTGTTAAGAATAATATTAGATTTAATTAAACAATAAATAAATGAATTTGCTTTTGAATTTAATTTTTAAAATTATATATTCTAGTCTAAGTTACAATTATTTAAAATGTTAAGATTTTAGAAATATATTAAATTTTTTATCAGGAAACATTATTCCTGCGTCTTCACAGAACGGGATTTAGAAATACACCGATTCCTCAACATTGAGTCTGGAAAGTTCAAATTAATTATATTACAAGCGTTCCTTGAAATAACCGACGTAGTGTTTACATATTTCATAAGTTATTGGGTTTTTTAGATGAGTTGATACAAAGTCATTATTATAAGTTCGTTAGTTCATACGTTATACTTAATGTTGAATAACTGTCTTATAAATTGTTTTTGAGTTCGTTAAAGAGTTCATAATAACATAATCACAAACCTATTTCACTTTTTTAGAAGAGAGATGAACGTAACGAGGTCATAATCGTCTATTGCTTCGTATCTTGAAACTTGAGAGGCGAAAATTGGGTAACTGGTTTTAAACAGATGTGGCGATGAAAGAAATTTATAGTTGGGTTCTTCTCTGTGCTTTTTCGTCTTTCTTTTATTTATCTTGAGTGGAAAAATATTAAGTTTATTAATATGAATGGATTAATATTCAGCAAAAATTACTTCATATTGAAAATGATAAATATAGAACGTCTCATTTAAAACAATTTTCTTATAGCGTCGTAATAAAATTCCATAAAGCAGCGATATTGTTGCGTAACCATTTTATACAAGCTGATTTTGAACTTTTAACTGTTCTTCATCAAAAAAGCAGCCGTTAACTGACTCGACAGCAATTGAATTGGCCTTACTATCCCTCAGTCAAAAGGAAATGAATGGAAACCCGATTACAGGAATTCGCCGCTGGTCGTTTAATTATGTTTCAATCTTATTTAATCGTTTTAATGCATATCAAATTAGAGTGTTTTTAGAGTCTGCGATGTGTGAACGGAGTTTGGGGCGTGTAGCTCGTAAGGAGCAGAGCCCCTAGTATGTTAAAAGGAAGTATTCTTGATTTCCAAGCAATAAATGGACAGTTTGACCAAAGAAAGGAGTTATGCATATTGAAACTTGATTTCAATTACTTCTGGTGTGCAGTCATTGATTTTTGTGAAAATTCTGTGAACCATACTTAATTGAATTTATGTAGTGTTAATGGTCTAAAAACAATTATCAGATTTTTCCAGCAATGCTAATTGAAATTACCAACCTTATATCGGCTGTGTAATTAAAGATTAATTATTTTTCCTCTTTACGAATTACCTCTCTAATTTGTAAAAATTGAAATATTTTTTGAAGTGAAAACTTCTTTAGGTGCGTTGGGCATTTTTGAGATGGGAAAAAATCATTGAACTCGCGACACTGTTACTGTAACCGACCTGTTACCGACACCTCTGTATATTTGAAGTGAAAACTTCTTTAGGAGCGTTGGGCATTTTTTGAGATGGGAAAAAACCATTGAACTCGCGACACTGTTACTGTAACCGACACCTCTGTATATAAATATGTACATGTATTGTTTATACTTCGGTATCAGGTAGGACGGGGCGGGCGCGTCGCGCGCCCCATGCTTGCTGTGCGCTATTGTTTTTTATGAAAATTATTTATATATTATATTTAATATATATTTATATATTATTTTTATGTAAATTAAACAGTAGTATTATATTATATTATATTATAATATATTATATTATATTATATTATATTATTAAATATATAATATATTAAATATTTATATAATTAAATATATGTAATATATGAAATATTTATATAATTATACATTAATATATAATTATATATATTATATATTATATATAATATATATATAATATATTTCATTGCATATGGTCAGTTGCTTCTGTTTCAATGGTTAATTTTTGCAATAAGTTTTTATATAATATATATATATATATATATATATATATATATATATATATATATGTGTGTGTGTGTGTGTGTGTGTTAGAGATTGTGACGGTGTCTCAAGAGGATTATACTAGGTTAACGAAATCTATTAAAGAGCTTCAGAGTAAATTTTTAATTACTTATGTCGATAAAGCTCACACAAGTTATGCATTAATCTGTAAAAAAATTTATAGTGAAATATTAAATGAAAGTTATTATAACAGCGATAACTATGAGCTATTGAAATTGAAAGTTTCAGTGATGGAAAACATGGTTAAGGCACTATATAAAAAAGTTAAGTTGAAGTAGAAAAGTCAACGTTTCCCATATCTTGTTATAGTGCCAAAGTTTAAAAAAAAAAACAGTGAAATTTAGAATTGTAACTTGTGGATATGGTTCATACCTAGAGTATGCTAATAAGAAATCGGTGGGAGTTTTGAGTAGTGTGTTTAATAGATAGTGTTTGATAGATAGTGTTGAGTACGCAGTCCACATTTATTATAATGAACAGTTACATTTTATTAGATAAATTGAAAAAACATCAAAACACAAAGAGTTTGTTTGTATATGATTTTGCAGACCTATACAGTCCCATTAACTTACTGGATTTAAAGGACAAGGTTATAGATTTTTATAACAAAAACAGAAATATAGATAGCGATAAAGATTGGTTTATTAACTTGTTTCAGTTGGTAGTGCAAGAGTTTTACTGTTATGAGGGGAGTAGAGTATTTAAACCGATTCGTGGAATCCCAATGGGGGGGGGGAGTTGCAGTTCAATTTTAGCTGACATGTACTTACATATATATGAGAATAACAATATTTTAAATAGAGAAATATTGAGTTATAGGCATATTGATGATGTTTTAATAGTTGGATTAAATAAGGAAAAATGTAAACCTAGATTTTAAATATTATCCAAATACTTTAAAACTAGAACTCTCCTCCCAGAATATTAAAAACATCAATTATCTGTATGTGAATTTAGAGTTGGAGAATGACAATTTGATAACAAGGGTTTATGACAAGAGAAATGATTTCGATTTTAAAACTTTAAAGATCTTAAAGTTTGAATCGAACGTGCATATTTCAGCATTTAGAAATGTGTTTACAAACGGTTTAGTTCGTATTGAGAGATTATGTTCAAGATTTGGCGATGCAGTTGGCGAATTCATGGAGTTAATTAATATGGCATTGGATGCAGTTTTACCCTGCGAACTTTGTAAGGAGAAATAGGATTCATTTTATAGGTAGAAGTAAATATAGAAGTGAACTGAATTCATTTTTGAATGCTAAATGTGGTCTAGATCAGTTGTTCGAAGAGTTCAGATAGGGTTGGTTACTGCTGTGTGTAGCTTAGTGTTTTCGTTGATAGTTTGAATTAACTTGGTCTCGGCAGGAGAAGGGGGACGTTGCTTGCGTGGAAACCAGTTTTAACCCTGCAGTGCATGTCGTTAGCCATGCCCTCCTGCCTTCAGGTTTAATTTTCCTGGTATTGGTTTTTCGTTAGTATTTTGTGTTTATATATATATATATATATATATATATATATATATTGCAAGAAGAATGTCTTACAGAATTTTAGAAGTAGGATTCTGGATAAATAAAGATGATGACAAAATCTATTTATGACAAAATAAAACATGATATAAGGAAAAAGCTTATCAGTAGTGATATTACACATAATATCAGTTTGAATACTTCGAAAAATCTAAATACTTGTAAATAAACAAAAAAATCAATATTTAATTGTGATGGTAACCGAAAGGAAAATGACATTAAGGGAATTATATTTAATATAAAAAAGAAATTGATACCGGAGACTTTAATAACTTTACAATCTAGCACAAGAAATGTTAATAACGATTTGGGCTTGGATTTATTGCGGTATAGAATCAAGAAACAGGTTCTACAGAGATATTGTAATTTAAAGAACTGTCAGAAAAGTACGGAAGAAAAGATCTATTTTATATTGGATTATGTGGGTAATTGCTATAAAGGAGTTAATTTTGGGTAAATATTTAAACAAGTACAATGATCTACTACCAGTGAGTAAAGTAAAAATAGTTAAGCCATTTAAATATCATAAGCCTTTAGGCCGTGCTATGTTTAATTATAATGTATATGCAAAAGACCTAAAGAGGTGTATTCATGAAAGTACATGCAGTTGCAATGATGAAGAATTTATTGAAGTGAAAACTTCTTTAGGCGCGTTGGGCATTTTTTGAAATGGGAAAAAATCATTGAACTCGCGACCCTGTTACTGTAACCGACATTGTTACCGACACCTCTGTACATTTGAAGGTAAAATTTCTTTAGGCGCGTTGGACATTTTTTGATATGGGAAAAAACCATTTAACTCCCGACACTGTTACTGTAACCAACACCTATGCACATAAGTATGTACATGTATTGTGTATAGTTCGGTATGAGGTATATATATATATATATATATATATAATATATTGAAATTCATGTTTTCACTTCTGTCGGCACTCCCGGAGTGCTTTTTTTTTTTTTTTTCATTAAACTATACACATATCACTAGGATTATCGTTCCTATTTTTTACCTAATTTACATATTTTTTATGTAATGATTTTTGAACTTATTACATTTTTATGTAAATTACTTCTTCGATCAGATGCGTTCCTTTCATCACTTGTTATTAATTATCACAAATGAGGTTGGAAAATAAATAAGACTATAACAATATAAATTCTAATATTAAATGTAGTAAAAAAATAATGGCAAAAAAAGTTAGACATCCTTTAAAACCTGTATAAAATTTATGAAAAAATTATTATAATTTTCCAAACAATTAATTTAAAGGTAAATTTATAAAATAGGTAAGAATGTGTATAAAAAATAGAAAGTAATTTAGACAGACTTTTTCCTACACTTAGGAATCAAGTTAACAAAAGTAATTATAGTAGATTGTAAATTTTAAATAGTAAAAAAGCTAGAAAACTATCTATTGGAGAATAAATTCTTTACAAGCGTTTACAAAGAATTCACATTATAATTCTTCATAATTTTCCAGAAATTCGATATCAAATATGAAGATTGATATCAATTAAAATATTTAAAATAAATGAATTATAAAAAATTCCACAAGAAGTTAAAGCAGAAGTACAACATTTTGAATATTAACTATTAATATCTTAACTGATGAAACCTGTAGGAAATGGCAAATGTGGTCGAGATACTAATAATTGTTTGAAATTGTAAAACATTTAATGTCTTCATTATAATCACAATTGTTTTATCACATTAAGCGGATCCTTAGAAGGCGTTTAGTTAGTCCGATGCACATTAGGCCAAATTTTGCTGATTCCCTCATCAGAAAGCCCCACCAGTGGCTGAGAGGTTCTGCTCTCGAAGCTGGTAGACGAGAGGTGCTGGGTTCGATCCCAATCGCGCCCGTCGGCCTAATCGTTCGGAGTTTTCGTGGTTTTCTTCGAGCCGTGGATTTATCCATGCGTAAATACGGGTTAGGTTTCCTTAGAAAGACCCCCACGAAGGGCACTCCTTCCCGGGCCTATATCCCAAGTGTAGATAATTGGCCGTCAATAATCAACTCAACCCAACCCAACCCTCATCAGGAAACTTGTCTTTTGGATGTTTTACATTAGCAAATTTCATTTTCTTAAAAGAAGTATAAATTACACTAGATTAATTTGAACACAATTATTCTAATGGGTAAATAAATAATACGAGTTGCAATTTTCCAACTGGGCGAAAAATGTCCAACCCCGGAAAAATAATTTAAATTCAATTACGTTAAAATTTTTAAGGTTTGTGTATGCTTTTATATAGTTATAGTCAGTAAATAAATTTAAACAATGATATTTCATGCTGGATGTTATTTCCATGCGATTCATAACAATAAATTTCTAACACTTCCCAACCTATTTGAAAAGTGCTTATGATTTCGGTTCTTTGGTCTATCTCTCTGACTGCCTGCCTGTATGCCTATCTGCCTGTGCGCACTCTAACACTCGTGAATATACTTCGATTTCCACGTAACTGATATATGCTATTGGGGTCTACCATGGCATGTTCCGTATTAAGAATGAAGTATGTATCACTTATAGTTCGTTAACAGGAATATTCAAAAGAATTCGGATACATTATGGTATAATACATTATGGACATATTCTTTGAAGTACATTTTAATAATTTTATTTTATTTAAAACATTACGAAATTAATATAAATTGTTGATACTCTAAGTTGATTACCTATACAAAATGGTATCAGTAGCATTTATAGTTCATTTATATGAACATGTAACAGAATTCGGATACATTATGTTCTGTATACGAAGAGTGTTTGATGTATATTTTAATGGTTTAAGATTATTTAAAACATTACGAAATTAATTTATAATGCTGATACAAACTAAAAACTATTCATATAAATGCTGGACGCCATGAAATATTACAACATTAAAGACGTGAGTATAAAACATCACATATTTTTACTGAATGGTGTATACAAATTTAAAATTTTATACATACATTAATATTAAAAATATCGACGTTTCGTCCACCGCCTATGGTCATCTATAGGAAAATTTTCTCATATTGCTTTTAAAGTTTCAAATGCGAAAAACAATCCGTCCGTTGCCACATTAATTTTGCCGTCCACAAATTAAAAACCTTGTTAATTTTTTATTTGTGGACGGCAATAATAATGTGGCAACGGTCGGATTATTTTTCGCATTTGAAACTTTAAAAGCAATATAAGAAAATTTTCCTGAAGTTGACCATAGATGGTGGTCGAAACGTCGATATTTTTAATATTAATGTATGTGTAAAATTTTTAATTTGTATACACCATTCAGTAAAAATATGTGATGTTTTATATTCACTTCTTTAACGTTGTAAAAACTATTCCCTGTCGGAAATGGTTTGCGTAGCATTTACTATTCAACAACAGAAAATTAACAATAAATCGATAACAAAAGAATTCGATTGCATTATTTTCAATGACAATTATTGTTTTAAGTTCAATTTGTAAAATTTCTATGCATTATAGAGGTGTCTAATGTAATATAAAATCTGAATTTTATATAGTTTGATGCAATATAGTGTTACTTCTAAAAAATATGAATGTGAATGTATTTATGAGTATAACTTTTGATTTAAGCCTCTTAAGTAAAGATGTCCATTTTTCGCTTTTAAATAAATGATGAAAAAGCTACAAATTGGGTGAACAATTTATTTAGCTGATAATGATTTCATCGCGTTTAACTCTGATTTGGTCCTAGTTTAATCTACTATCCCCTGTTAATTTTACAGGGGTATTTGCTATTTTTCAGGATTAAACATTCAGTTTTTGCACCATCCTATATCTTTTTACTAATCCTATAACACTGATTTATATTTTTCTTTTCATATAAAAAAATACTTTTGTTTGTTTATTTAAATAAAAAACAGAAGAAACACAACTTTTGAATAAAATAAATTCGCCATTTTTTAATATTTAAAAGCTTCGATATCATTTCTTATAATAGAAATTTGCCTTTTTAATAAGTTTTTTTGCATGAATACATTAAAATGTAAATTTACATCTTCGTATATGTAAAAAATATTAGATGAAAAAAATATTTTTTATAAAAAAAAAAATAATGCGTAGTTTTTTGCTCACTTTTTCCCCCACCTGTTTTATTATGCCATAAGAAATTACTTAATTAGTGAAGTAGTGAAGTATTGCAGATAATTCGTTTAAGAATACAAATTATATGTTTGCTTTCTATTAAAATTCACTCTTTCTTTTACTATCATTAAATTTTTTCAACAATATTCTGATCGTAATTCTTTGCAATTCTTTTCGTATAAAAAACTGCTGATATAATATACATATATATATATATATATAGTATATGAGGTCTAACACAATTTCTTCGTTATCATTTTTAGCTTTATGCATTATATATTTTAAAGCTGATACAAAAAATAACGATTTTTGCAAGATGTTTCATATTAACAGGTATTGAATCATTAATGTCTGTATATTTAATATTTATTCTTCATATTACCAATTTTTACACTCAGACATTACGTAAAAACAAGGTTAAAAGTTCCATAAAAACAGCCCTTCGTTAATAAAAATGTTAAAAGTTTCAAACAAAACTGTCACCATTACACAAAAACGCTTTCACTCCGTTTGGAACATCCTTCGTATAATCCTGCATAAAAAAAAGTTCACCTCCCACTATTATCTCTATCACAAATCATCCTATAAGATGTGACTAGTTCAAATTTATTACTAATAAGTTTTGCTAATTAATGCTATATTTAAATTTTGCTTAATGAGTGGTCTACAAAAATAAATTGTACCAAACTAGAATATTTAATATAATAACACACTAATTTTTACATCCTATTTGTATACTTACAAGGGGACCGCCAAACATGATGCGCACAGATTTTGATGATTTTAAAGTATGATGTAAGGGTCATACCGCTAACTATTCAGGTCAAATGTTTCTTTCAAATGGGCTTTAGTTTTCGAGAAATTTCGGGTTAAAGTTCAGTATACGTTTCAAATACGCATTAGTTCACGGTTTTGAGCAAGGTCTCCGTGGTGCTGAGCTAGCGCGCGCGATTTGAGAGCGGGAGATGAGGGTTCTGTCCTCTCTAGTGACTTTTTTAACTTTTTTAATAAATTTTATATATTTGTCGCGTTATAAGTTTTATGCAGAGTTATGAATTCTGCATCTTTGAACTTTTTGATATTTTCCTAATAAATTCCATTTACATTTTCGAATTTTTCGTAACAATTTACATTTTTTTAAAGTTTTGAAATTAATATTTCTGACGAAATTCATTAATTAATTGACGAAATTCAAAACTAATTTATGGCTAGATTTTGTTTAATTTTTTTATTATTTACCATTTATATTTTATTAACCGTTCTAAAATAATACTTTTTTTAACTTTATGAAATTTTAAATGGAAATTTATCATTTTTTTTATAGTTTATACAATATATTTTTTATCTCAAATCTTCTAAAGGTATGTATGATTAGGTAATTCCAACAGCATATCTTGAAAGGAGTAATAAAATATTAAAGAGTAACGCTTACATCCAAATTTTAGCCTGTTATATATATATTTTTTATGCTATTTAAATACATTTAACTGTAAAGTTCAAACTCAACATAATTTTTGATTTGCAGAAATAAAAAATAATATATTACAATTAATTTTTTTTTTTAAATTCTAACGAGTCGATGCCATACAGGAAAATTTAACTAGAAATGAAAAATCGTTTGTAATGTACAATACATATAAAAAATATCTGAAAAAAAAATCGTCTGCAATGACTTTTACGGTAATATCAGAATAAATAAAATTTTCTTTTTATTCATCTCGTTTAGCTTCCTTTGCAGACAATTATAACGTTTGAAATAATTTCTTTTTCAACTTTTAATGCATTTTTAAATATATTTATCACAATTTAAGTATTTAAAGAATATATAATATGCTAATTTATACATTCTTCCAATATTGTTAAAACAATTTACGTAAAGAATATATTTAAAGGCGAATTTTAATGCGGAATTCGTTTAGATTATTTTTGCGATATGTATCACACAATTAGTTCATTATTTAATAAACTAAAAATGTCGATGTCGGTGATCATAAATATTTTAGTATTTCAGCAGTTAACATATTTCAATATATTTAGAACAATTCAAATATTAAAAAGATATATTATTTTGTTATTTTTTTCTTAATCATTAAATTTTTTTTAAATAGAAAATGCAAATAAAAATAAATGCATTATTTTATAAATACAATAAATATATAAGTAAATACATATATATATGTAAACAATAATCGTTTTAAAAAGACATAAATTAGTTTGGATTTTCGTCAACAGAAATATTAAAATAAAAATTGCGCAAAAACTATAATTTTTCACGAAAAATTCGAAAATGTAAATGGAATGTATTAGGAAAATATCAAAAAGTTCAAAGATGCAGAATTCATAATTCTGCATAACACTTATAACGCGACAAATATATAAAATTTATTAAAAAAAATCACTAGAGAGGACAGAACCCTCATCTCCCGCTCTGAAATCGCGCGCGCTAGCTCAGCACCACGGAATTCTTGTTCAGACTGCTAACTAATGGGTATTTGAAATGCATACTGAAATTTAACCCGAAATTTCTCGAAAACTAAAGCCCATTTTAAGGAAAACTTTTACCTGAATAGTTAGGTGTATGACCCCTACAACATACTTTAAAATCATCAAAATCTGTGCGCATCATGTTTGGCGGTCCCCTTGTTAGGTGAATGTTTACATTGGCTACCAAACGGAAAGTCATTCAAAGAAGTTTTTCATGTGTTATGAAGCTTGAAACTCTTAATGTTAAATTTGTTTTTAGCGCTGCAAAACAGATTGCAATGCGAGTAGTGTTTGAAGCATAAAACAAAACCTAGTTGGCGGAATGAGTTGTGATTTTGGATTCATATATTTTAAGCTTTTAGAAATCGATTTCTATTAATCACTTTAGGTTATAATTCATATATATTTTTTAATTATTTTCGAGAAAAATACATGAATAATGTAACCTATACACTTTTATAACAGAAATCGATTTCGGTAAGCTTCAAATACAGAAATCCAAATTTACATATCATTCGACCACGTAGTTTTTGAGTTATGCTTAAAAGAACTAACCGCACTGGAATCTGTTTTGCAACGATTAAAAATGAATTTAACATATATGTTTCAACTTTTAAACTTGAATAATTCCTAAACAATAAAGAATTATTCAAGTAGGTAAAATGTACCGAAAATTTCGAATTCGATGTCATAATTGGGTGTTTTTACTGAAAGTTTTCAAGTTTGGCATATGTCGAAAGATACAGGGTGTTTCACAAAGGACCCCTAAGTTTAAAAATCAATAACCCGGAAACGGTGACAGATAGAAACATGAAACCAGTGGTATGTTTATTAAAAAAATCGTAAGAATCTCAAAATTTAGTTAAAAATAGCACCGATAGATGGCGCTGAGAGCGTTAAGAATCCTTCTAAAGAGAGTTCAGAAGCATAGAAAGAGTAGTCGTCGAAGATTTCGTTAATGAAATCTGGCCGCTATTAGCGTATAGTGAAAATAATTCAGAAAGTGATGTATGCCGTGTGTTTATTGTGTTGGAGTACCACCGATTAAATCAGAGTCCTACTGCCACAAAGAGAAGCTTTCAAACGCGATTTCAAGTCGCAAAACAATTCGTGAGCTTTTCAAAAAAATTCAACAGACAGGCAACGCGGCCGATGCGAATTATTTTCACTATACGAAAATAGCGGTCAGATTTCAATGGCGAAATCTTCGACGGCTAGTCTTTCTATACTTTTAGACTCTCTTTAGAAGGATTCTTAACGCTCTCAGCGCCATCTATTGGTGCTATTTTTAACTAAATTTTGAGATTTACGTATAAGAAACTTACTATTTTTTACTAAACATACCACTGGTTTCATGTTTCTATCTATCACCGTTTCCGGGTTATTGATTTTTAAAGTTACTGATCCTTTGTGAAACACCCTGTATGTGGAACGTTTCTGTATGTAGAAAAAGAATGTTTGCTATATTAACCCGACAGAAGTCACGCATACCCACTGTATGAAAGGTTTTTACTTTGTCCCCTATAAAGACAAATAATAAACGTCACCTTATTTAGTCGTAGACAATTATTACAAATTCTGCAGTAAAGTGGATTGAAGATAACTTTTCTAAAAATAGTGGTGACAATTGTAAAATCCGTATACAACCTGGGTATGTCATACCCGGTGCGGCTACTTCCGGGTTAAGCAAAATTGAAGTCATTCATTAATTGGTTGACGTTATTACTAATCGATTGGTAACAGTCACATTTTTATATGATGATCTGCAGCAGAAACATTAAAGGTTGGTGCGTTTTCTTTTCCAGGACTCTAGATTATGCAATGTAAAAACGATACAGAAGCCAAAGGCTGTTATTTGAAATTTAATTCTTCTCCTTTTTAATGATTGTTAAAGTATGTCAAATTTACTTGGATTTACATTCTCGTATCAAACATTCGTGATTTGAGATTTATTTCAATTTCTTAACATAAATCTCTCTCATCAGCTTTAAATATTTCATTCTTTATTAAGGATAAGCTTTGATTTAGTCAAAAAAACTATTTATAATCATGATATTAGATTCACAAGTAATATAACAATTGTATTATTGCGACGAAAAAAACATATAATTAAATGGTATATATTAATTCAAGAATATACAAAGCTGTTTATATATTTAAATAAACTATAAATATGTTATTTATTACAGTCCTTTTCCCTATACATTAACTATTACTATTATACGAAGTACAATTTCTTATAATAGATATCAATATAATAGGTTATGGCAGGAGTTAACTACTCGCTTGTAAAGAGAGTCTAGTTTGAATGTGAACGATTTGTCCGACACTTACATGTGCACGTGAAAGCAATATAGTATGTCTATCGTTTCTCTAATTTTCACATTGTATCTGCTTTAATCTGCGTTTCACGGTTATATAGTGAGGTTACATGATAAATAGGTCGTGGTGTCAGCTTCTGAGTATAAATACGCCGGTTGTAATTGAAACAATCAAATTTATGGTCGAATCTCTCCGTCAAGGAACTCGAGACCGAACATTCACTTGTTCGTGGACTCTGAAGCTGTGACATGTACTTTAGTCACTGCCCGATTGAGCTGTATTCTAGTTAATCTTCGAAGTGCTTGAATGTCGTGGTGAAAAGTTCAAAGTTTAGTGTTTCAGTAAAGAAAAATTAGAATCCACGTGATTTTCGTTAAGTGACATTGTAATTGTAGGTTTTCAGCGGTTTTCAGTCATCCAGGGGAATATTGTCTATCACGAGTTACGTAAGTTAAGTTTTAATTACTAAATTTGTATTTAGTTATCTGGATTGTTAGTTGAATCTGAGGTCGAGCATCGTAATTAAATTTCACCAGCTCCACTGTAACTATTATTTATTGTTTTCAAATAAACTTGTTTGTTTTATCATACACATTGTATAGTTTATTGTAGGCTACTCCTTTAGTGAAATAGGGCAAAGGCTATCGCCACAAGAATAGTAATACAATTACTTTTTTTATGTTTTGGATCAGGGAATGTTATTATAAGTGCTAGCTTTTATAATTATATAACGTCTTTTGATAAAAACATTTCCCTTTCAACATTCAAATTAATCATTTTCTAACTCAAGTGTACTTTATTTATTTTAATATTACACTTTAAGCAAATAATAAATAAAATAAAATGTATAAATGACAATCTAAGTAACTTATATATGAATAAAAAACTTAAAATATGTGTGGTTAAATATTCGTATAAATTATCAAACATTTAAAGTTAATCGTTAACAAAAGGCGTCACTACAGTAATATTCCAAGTGGAAAAACACCTAATTCATTCATTAAAAGCTAAATGTTTAAAAAAAGATAGTATTTATCATGGCAAAACAAAAGTCATAGGGTGGCCTAGTCTAAGCTGGTACAGAGAAAAGCCATAAGCTCACAACCGGTGGGAATTTCCATCGCTTACTTAGTTCATTATTTAAAAGATAAAATCAGTTCTAAAATAAAAATCTTACAATCATCTATTAAAAATATAGGGTTGCCCGCTGAAATCTGGGTACGACCAGTACACATACATTGCAGATACACGTACAGATACATTAGTTCATTAATTCAAAGAGAATGCTAAAATGTAGAGCTTACTTATCTGTATTGAAATATATAAGATTTACTAATGAAAGCACGGTGCAACTAGTGTCAACCCTAAACACTAGCCCCTTCGGGACGAGCCCACCGTATACGTAACGATGCTTGTGGTTTTCAGACCTCGCTCGACGGGAATACGTCACTAGGCTTGTAGTTTTCAGATCCCAAGAGACACAAATTCGTGACTTAGACTTGGAACGTTTTTACTTTTTTAATTTAGTGTACACATTTTTATAATAATCATATTTGAATAAGCATCACGGTAGAACACATTTCTTTTTAACTAAGGAAATAAATGCAATCAATTAATAGTTTATTAATCCATGATAATTTAATTTTTCAAACAATTACTGCAATAAAATAAAATTGCGTTTTATTCACGCCGTATTAATGTGTCTGAATAGTGACTCATTTCTATCATGAGTTTTTTCTGTCGCGTCTAATAAATCTTTCAGTTTTTGCTTATCGGGAAATTTTCTATATTTCTTGGAACAGGGAATGCCTGGTATCAATGAATGAAATGAATTCAGTCAGCTGATCAAGTGTAAACATATGACGTATACTTTAAACTCGCGCCTTACTAAAGTTCATGTGTGTTTCATTACTGCTTTCTTTTTTTTTACTTTTATCTCGATTGAAAACAATTTATTTCTACGTCGGCGTCATTATTATTATTATAATTCGGATTTTCGTTCTTTGAGAAGGAAAGAGGAACTCTGTTTTATAATGAAAGAATGCGATGTGGGTCTTTGTGCAGATGATCGTTAAAATTTACCATATCCAAAAAAGATTTTTAAGAATCCTAAAACTGTCACATACTATATAAAGTGCATATTTTGTGGTTTAGAGCGTAGTTTGGTACCTATGAAGTTTATTACTTAAAAACTGAAACCAACTTTAACACGAAGGATTTAAAAACTCTACTAAAGTATATATGGTTGCCTAGGGAAATCGCGACGCAGCTAGTGGCAATCCTCCTAAATTTAGGCCTATTTTTGTTCACCTGCTTAGTATATTAGTTGGGTGCGTTCACGGACCGTAACGTAAGTTACGTAGGGTAACATGTGGGTAATCCGAAGCGTTCAAAGACAGATATCACGTGAATGTTTGCGGATTACTCGTAGCGTTCAGAGCCGGAAATTACCCAGATTTCTGGTAACCCACATTACCTACAGAATTTTGTTGGGTACAGTGATTACTTGGTTGGGAAACGTGGTTATTTTGTTCGCTTTATAGCCAACTGCAACTGTTAACTCTTATTCTTTATTACTCCTACTGTACACCTGAGTTCTGACCATTTGAGTGGTCTACGTTTAACAGGTCTATGATATAATTGGCCATGGTCGCCAGGAAGACTCTTGCAATAATCGCTATGATAAAAATGCAGTGGTAGATTGGTTGACGGAAGTGTTTGGTTGTAAACATGCCCACAACCTTATCCAAAAGCGTTCACAGTCGTTTTAAACCCAACTTTGCCCTCAGAAACTCATAAGAGGTCGTTCTACAATTATACGAGTAACCCGCGTTCCGATCTCTGAACACGTTCATTAAAAGATACACCAATGCTAAAATGAAGATCTGACAATTCTATATTAAAACTAGTCAGATGTGTCAATCCCAAAACTTTCTTCTATCTCACACAGGTTTCGCATACACTAAAAAGAATCAGCACCAATATATATCAAGGTCTAACTGAAACTCAAGTTTTAGTAAATGACGTGCATTATTTCTTGAGATATGACTATCGCTAAAATCGCGTAAATCCTGCAAAATGCTGCATAGTAGCGCCACCTGCTGTGCGATTTTTACCAAAACCTAATCAGCACCAATTTATATCAGAGACTAACTGAATATAAAGTCTTATCAAATTCCGAGCAATTAGTTCTTGAGATAGAGCTATTGCGGAAATCGCGAAAAATGCTGCATAGCAGCGTCACCTGCTGGGCGATTTTTACCATAAACTATTCAGTACCAATTTATATCAGAGACTAACTGACTATAAAATTTTATTAAATTCCGAACATTAATTCTTGAGATAGAGCTATTGCGGAAATCGCGAAAAAGGCTGCATAGCAGCGCCACCTGCTGGGCGATTTTTACCAAAGTCTAACAAAGTCTAACTTAACTTGTCAAAGTCTAACATAAACTGAAGTTTGATGAAATTCTGTGCATTAGTTCTTGAGATATAGCTATCGTGAAATTCATGAAAAAAGTAGCATGGAAGCGTCACCTGTTGAGCTATTTACACCAAAACGCACCAATCTATATCAGGGTCTAACTGAATATAAAGTTTTATTAAATTCCGAGCATTAGTTCTTGAGATAGACCGCCCACAAAATTTTTGTCACATACAGACAGACATTTTCTAAAATAGCCAAATCGTGTTCAGGACCTTCTAAAACGTATAAATCCGTCAAAAACCGGAAGTCGAAAATTTTCATGAATCCAATACTTTCTTGTAAAGATAGAAGAAAGTAAAAAACGTATGGATGCGTACTGAAACAGGGCTACTAGTCGCAACCCTTCCGAAGTTAAGGTTACTTTTAGACACTTTCTTAGTTCATTAATTAAAAGATGAAACAAACACTAATATCTAGATCTCCAATAAATCATATACGGTTGAGCATTGAAATTACGCTTTCAGTTAGGGCAACCCTTCAAAAATATTGCTGTTTTCGATGGTAAATTAGCCTTTTAAAAATTCATTTAAGTTTTGAAAAATAGCGAATAAATTTTGAGGGTTGCCTTTAATAGAATCGTGATTTTAATAGTCAACCATATATTCTGTAATAGAGATGTATAATATCTACATTTTAGCGCAAGTTTGAACGCTTTATTAATGAACTAAGCGTGTGTCTAAAAATATTCTGAGTTTTTGTATGGCTGCAAGTAATCTCATAGTAGTTTTATTACGCGACACCATATTTCTTTATAGAGATCTGTATTTTATATATATAAGTTCTACATACTCTAATCTGAGAATGAAATGAACGCAATTTCTCAGCAATGACTCAATAAATTACAATGTAATTTTTAAAAATTATAAATGTTAGTAAGACAGGGATAATGACGTGCCATGTTTTTTCAAATTTGATATGTCACTTGAGTAATTAAAGGTCAAAATTTTAATGAAATACCTATGGGTTATTTAAATTCAAATGCACGTGATTTCTTGACAGTGGCTCGGCCAATTACATTGTAATTTGCCACAAACATAGATCTTAGTAAGATAGAGATAATAACATGACCCGTTTTTCTAAAATTTGATCTGTGGGCTGAGTAGTTTAAGGTAAACTTTCTAATCTAAACCCTATGAATAATTTAGATTAAAATTATATATATTTTGAAATGAATATTTTTCATACATAAAACTAAACGCATGAATTCAACAATTCATTTTCTTCAAATATATCAGATAACAAATGTTTTTTGACCTAAACTAATTAAATCTATTTTTTTAATATTTGGAAATTTTCTATAGAAAACTAAATTAATTTTAAAATATTTCTAAAGAGGGTATAAATCATTTCTAAGGAGTTGAAACAATAAATTACTTTGGGAACGTAAAGGCGACCAATGAAATCAGATTGTGGAATTGCAGCATGACCGGAGATTATGAAAATCTTCATGTGATAGATTACTTTCTGTCGCGTTTCTTCATATTTTTAAAAATTGTATACAGTTTCTGTATATAACTGACTGGTATGTTATTTGACCTTCCTTCAACATTAATCCTTTGATGAAAATTAACCTGAAGAAACCATTGACTTCAAAATGCTTAGCATTACAGAGTCTTTTAAATTTATAATAAACTGTGTATGTCTTTTATGATATCAAATTTTAGGAATTTCAGTCGCCCACATAATCTGCATACAGAGCCTGGATTTATCAAAGACGACGTGAGACGCCATTCCTGCGTCATACACAGCATCATGTTTGGCGGCATCAGGGAAAACGGACATTGCCAGCTTGCATTTGAATCGTCATACTGTCATATCACCTGGAGTGACGATATGAAGTGCCATTGGATACACGTCTCGATAACCTTTTGATCGCATTGACGGCAATTTCAACAGCAGCCGTTACATTTCTGATGTGTTACAACCCGTGGTTCTGCCTTATCTTAGATGCCTCCGCAACTCAACGTTTTAGCAGGACACTGCACGACCCCATGCTGCTCGTACTATCCTGACGTTCCTTGATACAAAACATGTTCGACTGTTGCCCTGGCCGGCACGTTCTCTTGATTTCTCACCAATTGAAAATGTCCTGCCAATGGCTTCTGAGCGACTGGCCCGCCACCACTCGCCCGTCACTGCGATTGATGAACAGTGTGGCATAGTGTTGAAGCTGCATGGACTCATGTACCCGTACATGACATCCAATCTCTGTTCGACTCCACGGCTAGGCAGATAAATGCTGTTATTACGGACAGAGGTGGGTGCTTTGGGTAGTGTTTTCTCAGGATATATACGTCCAAATTTTCTGAAAATATAATCATTTGTCCTTCCCATTATAATGTATTTGTCCAATAAATATCATTCTGTTATTTGCATTCCTTCATGGTGTTGCATTTTGGATGGCCAGCAATGTATTATTATTTTTTTTAATTACATAATTAAATAATTGCGATTTTGTTACTACCAAAAGCATACATATAGGTTTTCTATTAATCTCACTCTGAGATAAAACTCATAAAACTTCACATTTTTATTGTTTTTAGAATTTAACACTGATCTTTTCGATAAGAAAATAAAACATTTGACCTGAGTAATATTTTTTATCTGCTGTTAACAGATTTAAAGGACGATTTGTGATTAGTGTTTTATCAGTTCAAAAAGTTAAGACTTATTTGCTTCACGAAACTGACTTTGGTCGATATCCAAAATTTTAACAAGAATAACGCACAAAGATACGATGCTGAATCAATAAATATCTCAGGTTATCTCTATCGAGTAACAATGTATCCAATGAAAATTTTTGAATGATTCATATCAGTATTTATTACACATGTTATTGAATTATGTTTAATTTTGCAAAAGATAAAAGCTACCTTTTTACTCAAATCTGAGAATATATGTCTTAAGACAAAGTATATTATACTTTGCATTTTCTTTATTTTTTAGATAAAATGCCAGGTTTTATTCTATTATCATCATCACTAGGTATCCAACCCGGGCTTTAAAATGTAATATATATTGTTCGATTGCCCACTAACAACACCAAAAAACATTATTATGTAAAAAATACCAAATATTTATTCAAATAAATCTTTGAAATTTATTAAAAGCGAAACTATCATATTAGCCGCATGCAAGGAGTAAATAGGCGAAGAAATTGCCGAACATTTCGCTACTTATAGTTAGCCCTTATATTCTATAATTTCGCTGGTTTAAGCGCGCAGTTCGATTACATATCTGTTAAATTTGAATTTTATTCATATAATTTTATTTATTTATTGATGAGGTTTTAATTTTGTTACAGAATATTAGCCGGAAATAAAGGATGAACTATTCATATTGTTTTATGTGCAGACAGATTGATCTTTCATAATCGGGTTGCATGTGATAGGGATACATTTAAAAGAAATTAATGTTTGAAGATTATTTACAGTTTTCAAACAAATTGCATTTCAAAATAATCTTTTACTTCTCCTATTCGACAGTGTGATAATTGAAACTGTGCAATGTTTAGAAGTTAAACAAATTCCTGTAAAAGAAAAACTTATTGGTTAGGTCCCTGTCAGCATAATGTCAGCGTTACCCAGGTACATCTCAATTAAATATTTTAATTAATATTATAATAAGAAAAAAAACTAAGATAAAAAAATAGGTAGTTAAATACCCACAAAGGCATTAATTAATCTTTAATAAATCATAAATGGTTTAAGAAATTGCTGATGAGTCCCTGTTGCAAGCCCCGTCTTCTAACGCACCGGGTGCAGTACGATAGTCCGGAACTCCGAAATGAGGAAGCATCTGAGGAACTTTTTGTTTACAGTTTATGTGATCGGGGTACGGTGATTCTAGAATTGAATAATTTGAAAAATAGCGTGCTCAGTTGTATTTTGTTTACGTGTGTTTTTCTTCATTTAAACGAAAACTAAAATGCAAAAAATGTATACTATCTGAGCAGAGGCATAGAGGACCTGAAGAAAAAAATCGATCTCCTTCTCTCAAAGTTTCTGTGAGTTTTCAGGTACGGAGGGGCTTAAAGCGCCCTTAAAAAATCTTTCTCTGAGCTTTTAAATTATTCCAAGTCTCCCGTAAATGAAAAAGAGTTATTCACACTTCTTAAAGTATCTTTATTAAGAGAATTTGTACCTTCCTCCTCCTCTTCCTTCTCTCGCACACACACAAGCCTGTTTATTAAGGTGTTTATTGGCGTTATGACTATTGCACCAAATTAAACCTGCACAAAATATTAATCAACATAGTGATAAATTCTACACAGTTTTGGATTTCTTATTTATTGCCATAGAAGAACGGTTAATATGAGAAAATATAGATATTAACTTCATCTTTTTTTAACAAATTTTTTTTCTCCGAAATGAGCAGTTGGATTTCTGCCCTAATTTTATCTGTCGACTCGCCGATATGTAGTAGAAGATAATTTAGCTTGGACAAAAAAATAAATTTTGCATTGCTGGGTTTCGTTTTGTTGTATTTCACCTTTCTGTTGTTGTTGTTGTAAAGTTGTTGCTGTTGCTATTTTTATTGTTGTTGCGGTTTCTGTTGTTGTTGTCGCTGCTGTTTTTTTTGTTGTTGTTTCTGATGCTGCTGTTACTGCTGCTGTTGTTGTTGTTGTTGTTGTTGTTGCTATTGCTGTTGTTTTATTTTGTTTTTTGTTGGTCGAACATTAGCCAACAATTTTTTTAATGGAAATTATTTCCTTTTATGTAGTGACAGTAATTCAAAAGTTTCATTTGTTATCTTCAAATTTAAATCTTTAATTTTAATAGCGTTAAATTTTTTTTAATTTAACTCTAATTAGCAAAACTACACATTAGCCAATTATGTGAGTAAATGATATATTATGATATAAGCATGTAATGTAAAATCTGATATTCTGAGGTATAATCATATTGATAAGCATGTGAAGTTAATATTTCTCAATTTTTATTAAGTGTCTGAAATACAGAAACTTTGAAACATTGGCTGTCTGAAGGTTTCCGGTTTTTTCGATCAATCTAACATATCTCGCATTAATACTATTGAGCACACCTGGTATATTATGAAGTTTCCGCTCCGAGCCTACCCTTAATTCCCATATAATGTAGCATATTTGCATATTTTTTTCTTTCAAATCGGATACAGTTTTCTATCGGACTCTGGTAGAATTAATACCACAATGTATTGTAGTTGTTTTGCGCGCCAAAAATGAGTAGTATATTATACGAAGGGTTTCTTTTATTGGAAGGATTACCTAAAAAACGTAGCGCCAATTTCTAATAGTAATGTTGCGAATGATGATTTATGTATAATATTTGTACATAAACAATTTGTACATTTGTAGTAAACAAATCCATAAGAATTCAAGCTATTTTATGATTAACACATAACTGCTGTCAGTTAGTCACTTAGACCGCTGTTTTTGCTTTTTCATGTTCACAGTTTAACTTATAATATGCAGTTTAACTATATACTAGTGAAATAGCGTTTCGTTTTGACCTCTTTCTCTATCGCTGAAAATTTCTGAATAGGTGAATATTAATTATAACAGTCCTATATAAAAATATTAGTACAGAAGTTAATCGAGCGTTTCATTTATCTTTGAAGCAAGCGGTCGTGGAAGGCACTCACAGTAGCTATGCGATAATTACTGTGAGAATAGATAAATGTTATAATAATAAAATGTAACTCCATTAAATAAGGATGTATATCCCCACTGGAAGGAGGGAAATATTAATAAAGCACAAACGTGTCTGTCAGTAAAGGTAAGCTGAAGAGAAAATCTAGATGTCGTGGCATGTGTTATAAACTTCGCTTTCACTAACATCGCTTCTAATTATTAAACACTTCTAAATATCTTCATTCTTTATTTCTTTCAATAGAACAACAAATGTCTTTTCAAATATTCCTTGCTTAAAAAATGTAATGTGATTTACCGACTTTTAAAGATAGTTTTTAAGCATGTATTTTGTTATCTTATCCATTTGTAACTTAAAAATAAGCCATTTTTTGTTGGAATAAAACAAGAAAAAACATATGCTGTAGCATAAATAAATTTAAGGCTGTAATAAAGTATGTAAAATGAAAGAAAATGTGTCAGCGTTACCACAACAGGCAATTTATAGCCACAAAACTTGATGAGGGCAAATTCTTTCGGATTATGAAAAGATAATTTATGACAATAACTGAAAATAATATTCCATCTTAAAAATACTGCAATATAAATTTATAAGTGAATAAATATTATTACAGGAACTAATTAAACTAGCAGTTAGTTGTCATTCGTTAATTATCACTATTAAAATATTTTAAATACAAGCTATAAAAGTCATCAATTTATTGTGAATTTCTATTCCGATAGAGTTTTGTTTCATACAAGTGTTAAATGACACTTACGAACTTTGGTTACCAAGATACTTAAGTAAGAAAACTCGGAAAAGCTGAGAGTTAATACGGAAAATGTTATCATTATTTCTCTTAACAAGTTAGCGAAACACTACAATTAAAACAATTTAATTTTACTACTACTTAAATATACATAATTTAGTTATTATAAATCATAGTTTGCCTCGGGGTTAATCTCGAAATTAATAGAAGCAAACCAATAATTTTAAAGCTCTTATTAATTAGCGCTGAAAGAGTAAAACAGTTGTTTAAAATTTAATTTCTAAAGTAAAGAACTGAAAATTTAATAGTTCTTGTTATTTTCAAAAATTGATAAGGCTTTCATGAATAAAGAAATGATGCTCAGATGTTTCGTATTTAATCGAATTACAATATGTTCTTTTCTAATCTAACTCTACACTGCGCAGTGAGGCATAAATGAATAAGTTAAAATTTCACCACCTATGTATTTAATTAGCTTTATATTTAAAGTATTTAAAGCCAAAACTTTAAAGTTAAATATTTCTCTTTTATTTAGCCAGGTTTTATTTGTATGATTAGCGCAGCATCGGTTTTCTAAAATAACATTTTCCTATAGAAAACAAAAAAAATTATGCGATCACATATAGTTCAAAAAAATATATATAGTGCAGTGTACTGCTACATACTTTATATATTGGGTTGGGTTGATTATTGACGGCCAATTATCTACACTTGGGATATAGGCCCGGGGGAAGTGCCCTTCGTGGGGGTCTTTCTAAGGGAACCTAATCCGTATTTACGCATGGATAAATCCACGACTCGAAGAAAACCACGAAAACTCCGAACGATTAGGCCGACGGGCGCGATTGGGATCGAACCCAGCACCTCCCGTCTACCAGCTTCGAGAGCAGAACCTCTCAGCCACTGGTGGGGCTTACTTTATATATTTTTAAATAATAATGTCATAAGCGACGGTAGGGAACCTGAATAACTTCGATTAGTGAAATATTTTTTTTAATGACTGTAATGTTGTTCTCTAAACAGTGAAAGAATAAAGCAAAAACGAGAGAAACAAGAAAGAAAAATCTTGTGTCAAACATAGATTATGAAATATTTACCAATATATTTAGAATTCAGTGACAAAACTTCACCGTTTAGTAAGGTCAAATATGATATCTGTGTAAATAATTTGGAAAATGCATAACACACTTGAAAACTCAGTTTCAACAATTACTCCAATGTTTCTGTAGTTACTTAGTCAGAAAAGTATTCGAATTATTTTGTGAAACCATGTACATGATCTATAGATTTATATAATATTTTGTCCAGTTAGTAAATGCATACCACAGTTCAGATTTTCCTTTCAGCAATTGCCGTTAATTATCGGAAATGTGCTCAAATTGTTTTGTGAAATCCTATATATGATGTAAATAAATATACATCAAGTAATATGGAACACAATAGTTACATTTAAAAACGCATATCACAACTGAAAACTCACTTCTGGCAGTTATCGCTCATAGACAATATTGTAAGCAAATTATTTTCTGTATCCGTGTGAATGAAGGATAAATGCTATGCACACTATATATTCTACAGTAAGCATTTTGTAGTGCACGTGATGTATACCAATTTCAATATTTTTGAAATAGTGTAACATATCATTAAACTACATTGAAAACGACTTTCCTCTGCAGACTATAATGTAACGAAATTATTTTTAATGTCCCTGTAAACGAACTGCTAATGAAACATACTATTGCATAGCAATCCAAGTATGTTTGCTCCAGTGCAGCTTGTCAACAACAGTTTTTCAATTATGGCTAATTGTGTATGGACCAATGAAGCAGCAGTTGTTTTCAACAGCAAGCTACCCTGCACTTGGAAATAATCGAGTTCCAAGTAGACGTTGTTCTAAAAGCATTTAAGCTGAAGTTCTAAAAACTCTTGGGAGTGACCAATTTTGTATTAAAAATGTGTTTGAAAAAAGTATCCGGAACTGAAAGATTTAGCCGTAAAATTGTGTACAGTGTTTGGCTCAACTTACGTGTGTGAATCAGCTTTCTCAAAAATGAACTTCATTACAAACTGTCACAGATTTCGACTCACAGATGAGATAACAACTGATTTCAATGCAAAACAATCTAAGAAAAGTAGGTAGATTAGGTTAGTAGAATAGTTGGTAGCGGGGTGTAGAAAGTTGGGACGGGGAGGCTTAAGTTTTCTGGATCGCGAAAAATGAACGCGTTTTGAAAAACTTACGGGGAAAGTAATTGTTGATCATTGCTGTAGAAGAAAACACATCTATAATAATAATGAAGTGTGGTATATGTGTATGTGTGAGTCTGAGTGTGCAGATCCTGTGTTCTGAAGACACCGCTGGACGCAGAGCTATGAAAATTAGCAGGAATGTACATCTATATCTGTAGTTATGCACCTTGAAGCGCGATTTTGTATTTTTTAATTAGTTCATTTATCTGATTTTTAGCATTGTACGGAGGTTTTTGCATGTTATTAAAACAATCCTCTTTCAATATTGTAACCCATTGTAGTAAATTACGTCGTCTGTTCAATAATGTATATTAGTAATTCACACAGCTATTTTTGAATTTTTCACGAATTTTTTATGCAATTTTTAGAATTTCTTCGCATTTCAAGCGATTTTTTGACATTGGTAAAACGAATTCTGTTTCATAATTTTGGTGTAATGTAAGTCAATTTTGTCATTTGTTATACTTGTGGATATTTTTGAATTTTTAGCGCATTTTAATTCGATTTTTATCAATTTTTCTCGCTCGTGGCGATTTTTTTTACATTCGTGAAAAAATTTCGATTTGTTCCTGTGGATTTTTGAATTTGTATCGATTTTTAATGTGATTTTCAGCTCGATTTTTAGAGTTTTTTCGCGTTCTGTCGCAATTTTTGATATTCGTAAAAAGAATTCATTTCCATACTTTTAGCCTAGTATAATAAATTTTGTCCTCAGGGATTTTTGTATTTTTAGCTACTTATAATGTGATTTTCAACGCGACTTTTAGTATTTTTCCGCTTTCGACGGCGATTTTTTGGTATTCGTAAAAATAATTCGGTTTCAAACACTTAGCCTAATATAGTAAATTTTGTCCGCTGAAATTTTCGAATTTCTTGAGATTTTTAATGGGATTTTCAATGAGATTTTTAAGAGTTTTTTTGCGCTTCGCAGCGATTTATTGACATCTGTAAAAATAATTAGGTGTCAAACTTGTAGCCTAATAAAGTAAATGTTTTCCTCCGAGATTTTCATTGCGATTTTTAGCAGTTTTTTGCAATTTGAACCGATTTTATTTTTCAATTGTGCAAGAATTCTAGTTGCAATGTTCTAGCCACGGTAATAAATTTTGTCCTCTGCGATTTTTTATACGATGTTTAGCAAGTTTGCATTCCGCGGCAATTTTTTCATATTAGTAAAGTGTACTATACAGGGTGAATCGAAACTCTTGGGCAAAACTTTAAGGGGTGATAGTACACATCAAGACAAACAATATTAAACGGGAAACTAAGGGTCCCAAACGTCTTCCGAAGGAGATAGGCGCCATTAAAGTTTAGGATCCAAAATTTCAAATAATTATAAAAAACGGAAAAATTGGTCGATTCGTTTGCGGTTTTCGCGAAAACTATTCTTTATGTCAGTTTTTTCTTAAAAATAAATTTTAAAGAAAAAGTTAAAAATATGTCGATAGAGGGCGCTTTAGATTTTGGAGTAACGAACAACTATTTTTTACTGTTCATTTTTGTATCTGATTAAATGCTTTTAAAAGCTTAGACTTAAATTTTGAGCTCAAAATCTGAATCGTTGGGAGTTGTTAAGTAGTGCAAACTGAACTGTGTTCAGGAGTTGAGATTTGAACCCCTCCTGAACGCAGTTCAGTTATTACCGATCTTGGTGTCGTAGACCAGGCAAAAACTACTACCGTCTACACGTAAAATAAACGATAGAGGGATGACAAAATTAAAATAAAAATTTATTTTAAAAATAAATTTTAAAGATTAAGTTCAAAAATTCCGATAGAGGGCGCTTTAGACTTTGGAGTAATGAACAACTATTTTTTTTACCGTCGACTCTACGAGAACCTTGGTTGCAAGGATTGCCGGCGATATCCGAGAGATGCCCGGAGTATTCAGTAATTTTCGCAACTCCCTCCGCCGGCGGTGTGAAGCCTGCATCGTTGCTGTTGGGCACTCTTTCGAGCAGTTTTTGTAATTCCTCACGAACATCATGCGTGTACCATTTTCTACGTGTCAACATTCATTCATATTGCGCACTACATGCATACATCAAATTGTTTCTTTTTATTTTGCGTGGAGAAATTCCTCATGTCTGTTATAAATAAATTTTTTATTTAATTTTGTCATTACTCCATCGTTTATTTTACGTGTAAGGAGTAGTAATTTCTGCCTGGATTAATTTTAACACAATTATTCAAATTGGTAAAGAAATCATATGAGTTGTAATTTTCCAACTGCATGAAAAATGTCCGGGCCAAGATTCGAACTTGGGATCTCTTGGCTGAATCTGACATGCTCTACCAACTGAGCTATCCCTGTTAAATCTGAAGGGCATGAACTGGATGAATTATGCCCTCCAGTTTCAACCGGGATAGCTCAGTTGGTAGAACATGGCAGCTTCAGCCAAGAGATCCCAGGTACGAATTCTGGCCCGGACATTTTTCGTCCAGTTTGAAAATTACACCTCATATTCTTTCTGCCTGGTCTACGACACCAAGATCGGGAATAATTGAACTGTGTTCAGGAGTGGGGGGGAGGGAGGTGTTTCAAATTTCAACTCCTGAACGCAGTTCAGTTTGCGCTACTTAATCACTTCCAATGATTCAGATTTTAAGCTCAAAATTTAAGTTTAAGTCTAAGCTTTTGAAAGCATTTAATGAGATACAAAAAATAACGGTAAAAAATAGTTTTTCGTTACTCCGAAGTCTAAAGCGCCCTCTATCGGCCTTTTTTTAACTTTATCTTTAAAATTTATTTTCAAGAAAATACTGACACAAACAGTAGTTTTAGTGAAAACCGCAAACGAATCGACCAATTTTTCTGTTTTTTATAATCATTTGAAATTTTGGACTCTAAACTTTAATGGCGTCTATCTCCTTCGGAAGACGTTTGGGACCCTTAGTTTCCTATTTAATATTGTTTGTCTTGATGTGTACTATCACCCCTTAAAAAATTTTGCCCAAGAGTTTAGATTCACCCTGTATAATGTTGTACTTAAACTTCGCTTAGCAGGCCGACTGCATATAGAAATTATAACAAACTTTAAAATTAATGCTGAAATCTACTTTTAGCAATATAATTGGATTCTTAGATAAATTTAAAATCGGATAAAAAACGGGAAGTCATTGGAGTTATGCAGATTTGAAGTAGAAGCTTCTAATGCTGAATTCATTTTTAATCGTTGCAAAACAGATTGCAATTCAATTAGTTTTTTAAAGAATAACTCAAAATCTACTTGGCGGGATTAGCTGTCATTTTAGATTCGCATTTTTAAATTTTCTAGAAATCGATTTGTGTAAAAAAAAAAAAAAAAAAAAAAATCATATGTTACAACTACAATTAACATTTTTTCAAAGTGAATTTGAAATTAAGAGTCTAAACTTTAAACGTCTGTAGTTCCTAAACTACATAATTAACAATTAACGATTGTTTTTTCCAGGTCACAATTAAGGACAGGTTAAACACGCACATTTTGAATTTAAAAGATAGTCAAACATACGACATTAGAAAAAGTTTACTTAACAATTTTATAATAACATTTTTAATTCAGATAATTTTAAATACACAAACCTAACATGAGTGAAAAACTGATCGGCGTCAGAACTCGTACCTGGGACCTTCAGTGTAACGTGCTGATGCTCTGCTACGGAGTAATCCATGGTAGATATCATAACCTGGCAATTTCTCACATTTATACATGTTGGAAAGAGTCACTGGCTAGGATTTATCAGCTTCAAATGATACAATAACGATCATCTGAAGCTGCTAAATGCTAGCCGGTGACACTTTCCAACATGTATAAGTATGAAAAATTGCCGGGCTAGGATATTGACCAGGGGATTCCCAGTGGCATAGCATCAGCACGTTACGTTGAAAGTCCCAGGTTCGGGTCTTGACCCTGATCAGTTTTTCACCTATGTTTGGTGTGTGTATTTAAAATTCTCTGAATTAAAAATGTTATTATAAATAAAGTTATCAAACGTATTGTGTATATGTATTTTAATATTAACAATTTATAATAAAAAAGTACTTTTCTTGAACCTATTTTAATAAAAGATTCACCAGAACAATTTTTTTTTGTAATAATTGTGGGAAAAAAAGACACATTCAATAACGGTCAATTACTAAATAAATGAAATGTTTGATAATATTTGAGCCGTTTATTTACATACATTATTATTTTGGGAAAAGTATACTATATATATTTATGCTTCTTTAATGAAAAAAAAATGCAAATACTAAGTAGAAAAATAATAACTCGAATATTTAACTTTTTCATGCTGAATATTAAAATTGATCCACTCTGTGGCTTATCAATAACTCATAAAGTTATAATGGCCGTCAGTGAATTTATTAAAATTTTCTTTTCCTGTTGCATTAAAACGACGAAGTTTTGGAGTGACGAAAATGTAATAACTCACTGAAATCCTTTAAGGGGATTCATCAGTTTTAAACCTTCAAATCCATTTTTGTTTTTCATATTTTAAAAATTACATTAAATTATTAATTTTTAATTACAATTTCGAACCACAAAAAAAGAACATCCGTATAAAACTATTCAAATTATTACTGCGTTAATTTGAAATTAATAAGTCTTACTTTAATACAGATCAAAATATATTTTAACTTTGCACGCGTTTTTCTCAAAACTGCAATTTTGCTACTTCAGTGAATTGCAAAAAACAAAACAAACGACCAGAAAAAAAATACCATTGCGTCAGATAGATTATTTCTGTTACATAGATATGTATAAAATGATTTTTAAAAAATCTCTATCTACCGGTTTGTCAATTAAACGAAGCAAATTTTATTTGTTGGATTAGATTATGCTTTTAAAAGGCTTACCACTTTACAAAACACGTTTTAATATATAGTAAATAAAATATGCGTGCTGGTATGCCATTTTTTGCTATGAACATTATAGCTGTATGTCAGTTTCTGTTGGGTAGAAAAGAACAAAATTTGATAGTTGAAGTTATTTACTATATATATATATATATATATATATATATATAATTTTGTATTTGAATATCCACAGAGATTTGAAATCACCAACATTGAAATGTGTTTTGCTTAGAGACTGATAACTGTAACTCCCAGTTACATATTTAAAAAATGCACTGTAATTCGGAAATCTTGGTGTATAACAGTACTATTTAAATTAATAAAATGTTAAAATAGTAGTTTCGTGCGGTTACAGCACACTGTTTTGATCTAGTTTGAAAAAGAAGAATGAAGCACTTAATTATAAAGCTGTATTTATTTAAATGGAATTTTCAAAATATAAAAATATAGAAACATGGATCTTATACATCGATGTCCTTTATGCACTAAACGAGAAGCTATCTGTACATATAATTTTGTTCAAACATTATTTTATTTATTACTAAATATATTGAATGTATAATTGTAATATATAGTATATATATATATATATATATATATATATATATGAAAGGATAAAAGCTAAACCCCTTTTTAAAATGCAAAATCCCTTTTTGCCCCTTTTAAAATTTAAAATTACAGTTTTAAAAAATAGAAATTTAAATCAAAACTTTTTAAGTGCTTTAATAATTGTGTTTCAATTGATTGAAATTCCCGTTGCCCCTGTTAAATTAGTTTTCCTGCATCGCATCTTATAACTTTCAAAGATCGTTTTCTGACTCTTCATAAGAATATTTGTGCTGACGCTAACGCAATTTTAAAGTCTTGCTGCATCCCATCGGCCGATGGAGCCAACGCCTTTATTCCGCACAATCAATCACTCAGCTCGCGGCCAATTAAAATTAAAAATACGCCTCTTTTGACTTCGACGACCTCTAGCAGAAATAATGCAAAACCTCATATTTATACCATTACACGGCTATCAGGAGCGAACTTTTTACGATTTCCCTCATCTAACCAATCCACGCCAATCTGCTCTCTCGGAATTGTCTCGCGATATACGAACTTTCGATGTCCAGACATACTTAAAAAACAGCTCTCACGCCAATATGGACCTGGTTTAAAAGGACTCATGTAATCAAAAGAAATAAACCAGGTTCCGTAATAAACTGTGTCTTCATTTAACAATTGAATCCCGACTAACAAACACTCACGGCCCATGACTACAGAGGAATATGCTCGTAACTTCGAGTGAGCGCTTTGACGTAAGTACGGAGCTGCCATCAGTCCGCGCAGCCACCGGCCCGGCGCCCAGCGAAGCCACGATCGAGGACCCACCGAAGGAGCAACACGCTTCGTTTCATATATATATATATATATATATATATATATATATATATATATATATGTGTATATTTAAAGACTTACTTAACAAAATAATCTTTTATATACATTTCATACTAAAACTTTCCCTATAATTTATCTTAAAACATATGTGCTAAAAAAGTCTTTTTATAAATATTTTAAATATAGACAAATTATCCCGATTTGAAAAAAAAATATGCATATAACAGCAAAAGAAACCGGCAAATTTAAGAAGCACTACCTATTTTACGATGGTAAAAATACTTCTTACCGTTCTTTCTATATTCTTACGGCAGGAGGAAATACATGTTAAGCATGCATTTTCTGTATACTGTATATTTGAATACACCATAAAAGTGCCTTTGAAACACAATTTTAGGCTGAAATAAATTATAGAAAAAGCTCTGTTACTTTTGCTTTTTACCAATTTGCAGGATATTTTATTCTCCACTGAGAAAAAAGAACAGTTTTATTACACATTAAATTAACTATTTACACTTAAAAATTTAAAACTATCTATTATTCTTTAAATTATTTAAAAAATTTTATACCTTCTATTTAAAGGTTTGCACCTTAAAAATATCAGAGTAAAATTATTTAAAACTTTTATATGTATGTCTTAAGATAAATTCTATAATAAATTAAATTCATTTTATTTTCATTTTATTTTCATTTTAAAAATATTTAAGGACATTTTCGATTACCGAAAAACAACAGTTGCATTTAATATCAGACACATACAAACTAGTATTTTTCGAAAGTATTTTAAAAGCATAAGTCTATATTAAGTCTCTTCTCAAATTCAAACTCACTATATTCTGACACATTTTAATAAATTTAATAATTATTTCTTAATTCATTTTTGTTCGCAAACGTATCAAATTGGCAGTTGCTCTTATTAAGAAACAATGTAATTGAACTGTTTTTCAATAAAGGCAGAAGATTTTTCAGAAAATGCTTTTGAAGTTGGCATTTTGGATTGAATGTCTGGGCAAGACAGTACAAGAAGGTAAAAAATGACGTCCTGAGACAATAATCTCTTACAACCCAATATACAGGGTGTTTCAGTTAAACGTTTCAGAACTTCTAAGAGGGGTAGGGTACATCCTGACGAACCAAAATCATATACCAATGGGCAGTCAGAAATTCTTTCCTGACCCGGTAGATGGCGTTGTGCGAAAGTTCCCAGCTTTCGTGCAGGGAATCTTCATTTCGCACAAGAACGCCAAGTTAGTAGGGTGGATGATTACACGAACGCAGAATTCGCCGATATGCATTTGGTGTACGGGGCTGCAAATTGTAGTGGGCCAGCCGCACAGCGTTGTACGCGGAACGATATCCGACGAGGCGTATTCCCAGTCATAATTTATTTGCAAGACTGCACCAGAGGTTAGCTGAGACAGGTTCATTTGAAAGAGCTGACAGGGTCAGGGTAAGAACAGCACGGACTCCAGCCGTCGAACAAAATGTGCTGCAGCATGTACAGAGGAATCCAAGAACGAGTACACGAAGTCTAGCAATCGTAGTCGGGGTTTCCCCTTGCAGCGTCTGGAGGATTCTCCGAGAACAAGACATGCATCCGTTTCACATGCAGCGTGTCCAGGCACAGCAACCGGAGGATTATGCACCTCGTATTGCTTTCGCACAGTGGTACCTTGGAAAATGTGCTACAAATCCCACTTTTCCTGCTGAAGTGTTGTTTTCCGGATGAGGCATCCTTCACAAGGGAAGGGATTTTCAACTCGCATAACGACCATATCTCGGCGGTCGAGAACCCGCATGCAATACGACGTCTTTCAGCACAGATTCGATTTTTGGTCAATGTATAGGCCGGTATTATGGGAGATCACCTCATCGGACCTTACCTGTTACCGTGTCGTCTAACCGGAGATAACTATTTGCTCTTTCTGCAGCAAGTATTGCCACAACTTTTGAGAAATGAACAGATTTCTGCATCGACGCAACAGACAATGTGGTTCCAACACGATGGAGCCCCTGCCCATTATAGCGGAGCTGTTCGTAACTACTTGGATGTCACATTTCGTCAACAGTGGATCGGACGTGGTGGTCCCGTGCATTGGCCTGCTCGGTCAACCGACCTATCATGTCTTGATTTTTATTTCTGGGGTCATATGAAATCGCTAGTTTATGACACCCCTGTTGACAATGCTGAAGAGCTGGTTGCAAGAATCGCAGTAGCTGCCGGAAAAATTCGAAATTCGCCTGGAGTATTCCAGAATTTTCGGATGTCCATGCGTCGGAGATGTGAGGCGTGCATTGTAGCCCGTGGAAGCAACTTCGAACACTTACTTTAATCCATGTACCTTTTGCTTCTTTTCATGTATTATTAAAACGATTTATCACTTACGGCCTCTTTTCTTTATGGTGCTTCTGTGTACAACACCGCCTCAGGAAAGCATTTCCGACCCCACATTGCTATATGATTTTGAGTTGTCAGGATGTACCCTACCCGTCTTAGAAGTTCTGAAACGTTTAACTGAAACACCCTGTATAATTACTTTATGAGAAAATGAAAAAAAAACAAATCCCTTCGATAACAAATCCCTTCAATAATCATGCCTGCAACATGGTTTTATGAGTCAGAAAATGTGTCAGAAAGTTTCACGTCACTCAGCAAAGGAAAACATTTTTTTGAGAATCGCTTTAAGATGCATTTTTAATTTATTCTCCATATCTGGTTAAATCCAACTGATTGTATCTACTTGGATTCGAGAAGGCGAGGAGGGGATAAAAAGTACGTGACACTTTTTATACACATTGTGATATTTTTATACACATTGTGACTTTTTTAACATAATAATGCAGGATGCAAAATTCACGGTCATCAAGTGGCCATTGGCGACCAGAAATGTTAAGATGACGACTATAAGGCAACATTCGTAAATGTGGAAACAAAATGACACTTATTCTTATAGTCAGTAATCCTCTCACGCTTCCCCTTTTTAGGTGTGTTAGTAATTATATCAATACATAGCACCTATAGTCGTCATCTGGTCCGTTCATATGTCTGCATATAACAGCGCAAAAACCACCCAACCAAATAGTTTAAAATTTAATATACGTTTATAATCGTTGTCGAATTTTGTCGAGTCATTTCAAATTTTATGAAAATCGAATCAAAACTTAAAAGTATATTTAAAAAAGTTTTCTTCACTCCATTAAATTCTATCATACGTAATTAATTCAGTGATATCCCAAGATAGTTAATAATTCTAGGTTGCCATGGGGATTACGTCATATTTAAGATGGAGTCATATTATTTCCGCATTACTGAACTTAAAATCTGAATTTGTATATTAAAATTGTATAATTATAGCAATCCTATAATCTGCCGACAGTATTTTGGATAGATGTTTCCGAGAAATAGATATTAAATGGGAAAAGAGTCTAAATATGGATTTCAAGTAATGAAATTTTCAAAACTGCGCTTAAGTTTCCCAATGGAATTTTCAATAAATGTCAACAAAAGATAAAATATTTCCAACTTAAAATGTACTTATTTTATTACGGAAATTAATCATATCATAATAACAGACGATATAATTCTTATTTTCATTGAAATAATAACGATGATTTTTTTTCATTGTCTTGTATTGGATATTTGCACATAGTGTAATTTTAACTGTACGGAATTGTAATTAATTGCTTGTGAAAGTGTATTTAAACTTAATTTCATAAAATAAAATTAATATCTGTAATATGGAAATCTGCACATAAATACATCTATAGCTTTTTTTCCCTCTCATTTTTAATAGAATTACTATTTAATAATATTATTATTTATATTATCGAGTATTAATTAATATTATTATTATTTATTCCCTATATGCCAATTTATAACTAACCTAGTTACAGTGCATGATACTGTTAGTAGCAGGCGGAAACTTTCATTAAGTGGGTATGTCTTCAATTTGCGTATTTTATTGAACGCAGCTTGGAGCAAATTTTATTTCACTGCTGCAATCTTGTTTGTTTTTCTTTGTTTTTCCTACGATTAGATAATAAATTGTAAAATAAAATTTCTATTATTTTTATCTACGTCTATCTCTATCTATTTTATGTCCAAGCTTAACAACATACCCACTTATGTAAATTTAGCTGGGCGTTTTTGCAATCATTTAAGTCAAATTTTTAAGTTTTGTTAAATATTGAAGAATTTCCATAACTAAAAGAATAAAATTAAAAGTTCCTGATGTCTATATACATGTAGTTTTCCTACATTTATTTGTATATGAAATATGAAAAATATAATTATTCTTTTTTTATCCAACGAGAAAGTTTCCTTTGATCTTGTACCATTAAAAACCCCATTAAAAATTTACTTTTCTTTTTTATGTGTGTGACTTGAAATTTACATAATTTCATACATAGAGGTATTCATTTATTAAAATATATTATGTTCCATTATGCAATTCATTATAAAATATCACAATACCCAATGCCCATTATGATACGATGGAATTCGTATTTTGTATTATAAATTATAATTATTTAAAATTCAAAATATATAATGTCCTATTAACATCAGTCTTTCATATTTTGAAATAAACACACAGAAATAAATAATATATAAAACGGATCTCCAACAGTTTTATTATTTACAAATGTGTAAATCATTGAAATTCAAAATCCTACTCAGATATTGTTAAAAAAGAAAGAGCAACATACTCATCATAAACTTTTACAGGCATTATAATTTACATTGCACTAAACATACATATTTTAGAATTCAATTTATTCCACTAAAAATGTTTAGAATGACATGCACGGATTCATTTCATATACATTTAATTTAAATAAATTCTGATGGTTCGATTAACAAATATGTGGTTTGTTCAAAAGCGATTGACATTATCCCTATAATTACATGAAAATTATGATGTGAAATGATACTAAGCGTATAAAACATAATACCGTTTATTGCTTCAAAATCGGGTATTGTCCCACATGGATAGTTCATTTTTGCGATATGAATGCCATCATGCAAGTGCATTCATGGAAAACGTCAAGCCAACATGAAAGAACACAGTAATGAGCAACATTTACAATGTTTGACTAGAATGTGTTTTCTCTATTGATAAGGAATAGCTATATTAGGAACGTAGAAATAGCTATATAGGAATAGATATATTAGAAACTAGTAGCGGAATAAACGGTAAACCGCATTCCGTTAAATATAAAAATTCTAGTACAGAAAAAGCAATCATTAGGATACCTAAAGTACAGCCTACAACGGTTTCCTTTCAACCATTACGCGTCCAACTTAATAATGAACGGCAAAAGAAAAAAGAACAAAAAATCATGTTTCAAGCATACATTATGTAACACTTTCCAGCACTGCCAAAATTCTTTTAGAAATCTTTACCGTTTTAATAAGGTCTAATGTTCAATGTCTAAGCAAACAATTTGAAAAACGCATAGCATATGTAACTATCCAATTTAAGGAATTACCAACAATAATCGGAAACATATCCGAATTCTTTTTTGCAGTTCTGTATATGCTATATAGATTTGTATATATACTACATAGAATAATAAAATTTAATTCAGTTAGGAAACGCAGAGCACAGTTGAAAATTCTCCTATAAGCACACTGTTAAAAATAATCTGAAATTCACGGGTATTTTTTTTCCTGAATTTCACAGAAAAAGTCCCTTTACGCGATAAAAGGGTATTTTCCGTTAAAACACAGAAAAATTCCTCATATTTCCTGAAAACAACAGAACGGACGGAGAGGAAAGGGGCCAACGGAGATATTCCGTTATTAGCTGCATGTTTATTTTCAATGTTAAAAACTGACATGTTGCTGCACATAAAAACTAAAAATGCAATAAATTAAAATTTCGAGTTTATTTAAAACAACAACAACAACAAAATAGTGCTTTCGAATTAAAAAATGTAACAATTTTCGCATTCTTTTAAAATTATTTGCTTATTATTATTAATTATTTTTTAAAGCTATAAGAAAATACTTGCACTTAAAATATATTCTAAACAAACAGATTAAAATATATATATAATAGTTAAATTAAGTGAAAAAAAATCGATTTTACTCAAAAAAGCAGCAAACAAAAATAATGCTTTCGAATTAAAAAATAATGCTTTCAAATTAAAAAGTAATAATAATAACATTTTTTTCTCGGAAAACTCTGTGTCATTGAACATCATCATTTTTCTCATATTATTCGAGGAAAGATAAAAAATTCTGGGCAGTCTAATCCAAAGGTAAAAAATATGTAGGGCCAATTGCATGAAGTAAAAATCTTACAAAAATGACAGCATTAATATGTACCAAATGTAAAAATAAAATAAAAAATATACAAAAACAAAAACAAATGTTTAATTTCACATCCAGTATTGTATATATTTTTTGTGCTTGAACATTAATCTGTAAATTTAATTTGAATATAGTATTTTCTATTATATTATTTCAGAAACAACACCATCTTTCTATTCACTTTTTTCTACAAAAACAAATTTTTAAGAGTGAATTACTATTAAAAATATTATATGAAATCACACATAAATAGGATTCATTAGTCTAAGAATTCAGTAATCTGAAGCACATTTTAAGCTGAAAAATGATGCTCGAACTTTAAAACTTAATTTATTATAGGATATAATAATTATAAAAATGAAATAAGTAACATAATTATGAAGTAGTTTCGAATACAGTAATTTTTAAATTAGTTCAGTTTCCCGTCATTATGCGGCGCTGCTGTATCTCAAACTGTAAGAATGCTCAAACTAATTTGTAAAATTGCAGCAGAAGGCTTTCAATATTTATTGTGTTTACTTATAAAAACGGAAAAGTAAATAAAATGTTTGTATTTTGAAACTTTGAAGTTAATTTGAGCATTATTACAGTTTTGAAATTTTGCAACACCAACAATCGACGAAAGTTTAAATTGTTGCATGTAAGCTTACTGTATACAAAATTCCTAAAAAAAAACCTAATATATTATTTTTATACATATTAGAGTTAATGAATTATAGAAATTTAAAGTTGAGGCGTTCTTTATTATTGTCATTTTTCGTGCGTAGTGTATATATGATGATGTTTAGGTAGGTACTTAGAAGAACCCATCGGAAAGATTGCAATAGCGCGGATGGTTTGTTTAAAATTGAAGACAACATTATCTTTTGATTGATATAAAAATCATGATAGTGTTCGATGTTGTAGAAAATTATGTGCTCGCCTATAAATGTATTAGTATTTTTTATTATAGAAGAACAAATTCATAAACTGCTGATTGGAAATTAAAATAAAATGATGGAAATGAAGAGGTGTAATCAATGGAGTTGCGCTAGCGTAAGGGTGTACTGAGTAGTGATTGCCGGAAGTACTAAATGTTTAGGAGTGCAAAACTATGTTGCATGTGAAACTATTGCGTAAAAAACTATAATGGGCACTATGAAGGGGAACAAAATGTTTTAAATTACACCAGGCACATGAAACCTATCCTACGCCACTGCTTATGATTACATTTACAAGTCACTTTAACTTATTGGTATTTAAAAAACAACATCTCAAAAATACACATAATAAGCATATTAATGCGTCTTTTAGTGAGAGATCAAATGTAGACATATCGAATTAGATTTTATGTATAATTTAATTTAGATTTAAAAAAATATATTTTATCTAAAAATTTTTCTTTCGTTTAGACGTTTATTTAATAATTAATACACTTACTTCAGTCTGTATATAAGCAATCTATATTTAAAATTATCTAGTGTCGTTTATAGAGATCTTTATACTAACAAAAAAAAAAGTCCTTCCGGCCTGTACCGGGAGGAAAAGGTAGCTTTCCTATATCTTCGTTTTAAAATTTTAGCTAATGTTACACGAAAACAGCAACTTAAAATGCAAATAAAACGTTTACAAAAGATTCGGTAATACTGAATTTGAATAAGAAATTCGCCAAATTATTGAGCAATAGCCAAATTGGCTTCATTTATGAAAACTTATTTTGGTCGCCAAATTTAGCGATATTTCGCCAAATGTCGCCAAGTTTGGCGAGAATTTGGCGCTAACGGATATGAATATATAGTTTTATGCGTTTGATTGGGAAAATTATTACAACAATGAAAATTTTTGTAATGTGCTGTCTTGTTTCAAAATGTCAGCCACCCTAGAATTTCAAACTGCTCTATCTCAGCCGTTTTTTAAGATAGAGGTAAAACGAAAAATGCTCTGGAATCCTCGTTTCAAGGCCTAACACTGAATTAAAAAATAAATTTGAATTTTTAACTTTTTTGTATATTTATTTTAGTTTTAAATTTTTAAATGGCCGCCATCTTGAAACAAAATGGCGGACCAAGCTGGCCAACGAACTCGGTCGAGACATTGGTTAGCTTAATACACACAATTAGTTTCATCAAAATTGATTTATAAATACGAGCGTTATCGTATGACTTAGGTCAGATATATATATATATATATGGATATATATATATATATATATATGGATATATATATATATATATATATATATATATATATATATATATATATATATATATATATATATATATATATATATATATATATATAATCAACATTTGAACGGAGGGTGGTTTTGGGGTCTGGGGGTCATGATCGGTGAAAATGTATCGAAATTTTCCGGAACTGCTTTCCTCCGAACGGCTGCAATAGGTAGCTTTATACTTTTTTGTATTGAAAGCTACCTAATACCGAATTTTTTACAGAAATTATTTTTGTACAGATTTCTATATTTCCATGTTACATTACTTTATACATATATACAGATTACATTAAAATCTCTCTCATTATCGTCCTATCTGTTAAATATTTACGTACGGTTACGTTAATTTAGGTATGATTTCAAATATTTCTGTTTATCTAATGCTATTTCAGGACATTGTAGGAAGAGTTACTTGAACAATTTTTTTTTTCAATAAGGCAATTCGAAAATACATTTTACTGTTTTCATTATCCTCAGTTCGCTTAAGCGCTTCATTATATTTTAGAACATAAAGTCATCAGTATTTTTATAATTTGTAGTTCAAAAAATTATATTTTAATTACAGATTTTATGTTATTAGGTACAGTCGGTGTATCATATATATTCTATTACGAGCAAATCTTGTGTGTGTGTGTGTGTGGTTATGCAAATTTTATATTGAAAACGGCTCTAATGATTTTGACGAAATTTTGCATCCTACCGTTTTGAGGCACCAGAAAACGATTGGGCTAGGTCACATGTTCGAGAAAATTCGATTAGTGGGTCATTTTGGGTCATTTTGGGTCATGATCAAGCTAATTGTATCTAAAAAACGGTTCAAACGATTTTGACGAAATTTTGTATCCGACTCTTTTCGGGCACGAGAAGACTATTGGGCTGGGTCACATGTTCGAGAACTTTCGATTAGGGGTTATTTTTGGGTCAACGCGTGTCAAATTAATTTTATCTAAAAAACGGCTCTAACGATTTTGATTAAATTTTGTATCCTACGAGTTTCGGGCACGAGAAAATTATTGGGTTAGGTCACATGTCCAAGAAAATTCGATTAGTGGGTCATTTTGGTCATGGGTCATTATGGGTCAAGATATTTTATCTAAAAAGCGGCTCAGACTACTTACACTAAATTTTGCATTCTATGGTTTTCGGGCACGAGAAGACTGTTGGGCTACGTCACATGTTCGAGAAAATTCAATTAGTGGGTCATTTTGGTCATGGGTTATTATGGGTCAAGGTATTTTATCTTAAAAACGGCTCAGACTATTTACAATAAATTTTGCATCCTATGGTTTTTGGACACGAGAAGACTGTTGAGCTACTTTCCATGTTCGAGAAAATTCAATTAGTGTGTCATTTTGGTCATGGGTAATTATGGGTCAAGCTATTTTATCTTAAAAACTGCTCAGACTATTTACACTAAGTTTTGCATCCTATGGTTTTATTAACTTTTTTGTATATTTATTTTAGTTTTAAATTTTTAAATGGCCGCCATCTTGAAACAAAATGGCGGACCAAGCTGGCCAACGAACTCGGTCGAGACATTGGTTAGCTTAATACACACAATTAGTTTCATCAAAATTGATTTATAAATACGAGCGTTATCGTATGACTTAGGTCAGATATATATATATATATATGGATATATATATATATATATATATATATATATATATATATATATATATATATATAAATCAACATTTGAACGGCGGGTGGTTTTGGGGTCTGGGGGTCATGATCGGTGAAAATGTATCGAAATTTTCCGGAACTGCTTTCCTCCGAACGGCTGCAATAGGTAGCTTTATACTTTTTTGTATTGAAAGCTACCTAATACCGAATTTTTTACAGAAATTATTTTTGTACAGATTTCTATATTTCCATGTTACATTACTTTATACATATATACAGATTACATTAAAATCTCTCTCATTATCGTCCTATCTGTTAAATATTTACGTACGGTTACGTTAATTTAGGTATGATTTCAAATATTTCTGTTTATCTAATGCTATTTCAGGACATTGTAGGAAGAGTTACTTGAACAATTTTTTTTTTCAATAAGGCAATTCGAAAATACATTTTACTGTTTTCATTATCCTCAGTTCGCTTAAGCGCTTCATTATATTTTAGAACATAAAGTCATCAGTATTTTTATAATTTGTAGTTCAAAAAATTATATTTTAATTACAGATTTTATGTTATTAGGTACAGTCGGTGTATCATATATATTCTATTACGAGCAAATCTTGTGTGTGTGTGTGTGTGGTTATGCAAATTTTATATTGAAAACGGCTCTAATGATTTTGACGAAATTTTGCATCCTACCGTTTTGAGGCACCAGAAAACGATTGGGCTAGGTCACATGTTCGAGAAAATTCGATTAGTGGGTCATTTTGGGTCATTTTGGGTCATGATCAAGCTAATTGTATCTAAAAAACGGTTCAAACGATTTTGACGAAATTTTGTATCCGACTCTTTTCGGGCACGAGAAGACTATTGGGCTGGGTCACATGTTCGAGAACTTTCGATTAGGGGTTATTTTTGGGTCAACGCGTGTCAAATTAATTTTATCTAAAAAACGGCTCTAACGATTTTGATTAAATTTTGTATCCTACGAGTTTCGGGCACGAGAAAATTATTGGGTTAGGTCACATGTCCAAGAAAATTCGATTAGTGGGTCATTTTGGTCATGGGTCATTATGGGTCAAGATATTTTATCTAAAAAGCGGCTCAGACTACTTACACTAAATTTTGCATCCTATGGTTTTCGGGCACGAGAAGACTGTTGGGCTACGTCACATGTTCGAGAAAATTCAATTAGTGGGTCATTTTGGTCATGGGTTATTATGGGTCAAGGTATTTTATCTTAAAAACGGCTCAGACTATTTACAATAAATTTTGCATCCTATGGTTTTTGGACACGAGAAGACTGTTGAGCTACTTTCCATGTTCGAGAAAATTCAATTAGTGTGTCATTTTGGTCATGGGTCATTATGGGTCAAGCTATTTTATCTTAAAAACTGCTCAGACTATTTACACTAAGTTTTGCATCCTATGGTTTTCGGGCACGAGAAGACTGTGGGGCTAGGTCACATGTTCGAGAAAATTCAATTAGTGGGTCATTTTGGTCATGGGTCATTAGAGGTCAAGCTATTTTATCTTAAAATAGCTCATCTTAAAATAGGTCATTTTGGTCATGGGTCATGATATTTGAACTCAAATTTAATTTTGACCGAGCATAGATCGGTCTTCTCTGCTCGTAAGAAAATTATGTGCTGAGCTGCATGTTGCCCTGTCAAGAATCATGTAATAAAATTTAATATGTAAAATTTATATGTATGCTGTTAAAGATAACTTTACCATTCCTACTACTTTAGCCTCAAATCATCTGACAAAATGTAATTGGTTTCATCGATTAGTAATAACGTTTACAAATTTATGCTACAATTAAATTTTGCTTAGGAGATCGTCTGTATATAGAAGTTGAATCAAACATTAAAAAAATCAATTTTAACATTATATCTCAATTTTTTGATACATTTTACCAACATATATCAAATGGTGAGTCATTCGATCAAGTAGTTACATAATTATGCAGGTTTACAATTTGGAACTCCCATCGTTAAATTCTCTTTTAATCGTTGAAAAACAGGTTACAATGCGGTTACTTTCTTTTTAAAACCGCGTGCCGTAATAATCTGCAACTTTGGATACGGATATTTGAAGCTTCTAGAAATCGATTTCTGTTCAAAAATTCATATGTTGTAGCTTGTAACTCCTAATTTATTTCGAAAATTAATTTTGATAAATATATACGAATCTATATATTTTAAAAAAAACAAAATGTTAGACTACATTTAAATAGGACACAAATATAAAGAAAACTATTGGACATTTAGCAAGTTTTAGACTATGATTTATTTTCTGGAACTATATTTGTTTAAGAAATTTAATATTTAACATAAATATAACCTGTAGCCCTTAAATGCGCACTAAGAACAGATTTAATTAAATCTATGTAAAATGGATAACTTCCTTCTAATAAATATTTTAAAAATCAACTGTAAACATAGTTGGATTAGAAACTTTAAAATATAAATGAGGACATTTTCTTTACGAACAGTTTCTTTAGTAGTTAAATTGACCGTTAATATCTTGGAAAAGAAATAGAATCAGTTTGGAAAGCAAGTAAGCTTAAGATTTTTCGTTGAAACTGCTTTTGGCATCTGACATCACATATCTTTTTCTACTAAATGATTACAAGCTAAACAAAAGAAGTAGTAAAACTAACGGGCCGGAAAATGCAGACATAAACATCGAGAGATCATCAATGAAAATTAATGTTATATATCCTTATTTATATCTGATATATTTGCTACTAATGAATATAGTTATGTTGTTTAGATCCAATCTAATAATACGTGTATTTTTATCTGTGTGTTATCTTCTGTATAAATCGGCTTACATATGTCATTAATTATGTTGCTTTATGTATAAATAAAAATGCTATATGTAGATTCCAACTTAAGATCTAATTATGTATTTTTTTTTCAACGAAGTCTTTACTAAGAAATGGTGTATCAATTGTTCTTGTAAAAAGGGAAGCAATGAAAAGAGAGTTCATAAAAGGAAAAAAAAATCAGAGTAATAAAAATACTCGCTTGCCAACTATGACTTACGTGAAGAATTGTACTGTGTTTTAGCGGCTTTAATTAGTTTTTAAAAATTGAACAGTGGAAACAATACTAGAAATCCAACGATAGCATATCTGTTTATGTAGTTTAATTACAAAGTTTATCATAGAAGGATGTTTAATGTACTTATTTAAAATATGATAGAAGTAAAATATATTTCGACAATAAACGAACATGTTAAACATAGATTGTAAAAATAGCAGAAAGGATCTAAGGGATCAGAAATTTTTTAAATTGACCAATAAATTTAAAATTGTTTTATTCACTTATATTAAAATTAGTTAGTAATATTTTATTCGAAACCGTATTCAAATTGATTTTGTTACAACAAGAAGTATGATAAAAATAACTTCAGTTATTATCCATTATACGGCATAATAATGGTTAAATTTAATGTCAGTTTATTCAAAGTGGTTTTTCTTTCATTTGTAAGCATGTGTGTTAGGACGGTTATCGAGATTTTTATGAAATCATATTGTATAGTAATTGAATGTAAATAGCATAACCTATAATTTTTGTCTTTCTATTTATACTCACAAAGTTATGATTTTAGGGTTTAGTTCATCTGACGAAACCCTATTTGTCTCCCTTCTCTGTCTGTCTGTCTGTCATAGAGTTCGTTCTCGAAAACAGTATAAATTAGAGACTAAATCTCGAATGCTTATAGCTGAATACCTGTAATCACATGACAAAAAATATATATTTTTTTAAATGTCTTATATTATTTTAATTATACGAATTAATTAATAACACCCGACCATTTCTGCGATTTGGATCTTAAAACAGAACATTTATCATCTTTTTCCCGCCGGCTAGGTGGCTCAGTGGTAGCCCATTTAACTGCCATTCAAAGGGTTCCTGGTTCGAAGCTGGGTGTCGGATGAAACTCTTTCCTCTGATTTGATTTCATTATCTAATAAATTAAATTTTACAACATTTTTTAATTTTATTTTGCCATTTTAAAGGCCAAAAGTTGCTGGAAAATATTTTAACAATTAATTATTTTTTTAAGAACATGTGAAATTTTAAATTTTATTTAAACTTTTACTAAATTTTTGAAATTTTGGAATTTTAGATTTCGTTTAAACAATTTGTTTTGTTTTGAGAGAATTCGAAACTTTTAATTCTGTTTGAACGTCCACTAAATTTTTGAGAAATTTCAGCATTTTAAATTTCGTTTAAACATTTTTTTTTTGTTTTTAGGTATTTTAAATTTTATTTAATCCTCCGCTGATTTTTTGAAATTTTGGAATTTTGAATTTTATTTAAATTATTTTATTTTATTTTTTAAAGAGCTTTATTTTTAATTTTAAGTTCCCTCTTTAAATCTTTAACTCTTGTTAATGACTAGTGCTGCCATCTCGCTTTTAATTTATTAAACTGCTTCCACCTACGTTCTTGTTGATAAAGTGTATTGATAAAGGATAAGGATTTAAAATATATAATTTAATGATTTGGATTTATTAATTAAAGAATAGTGTTTTGAAAGGAAAATTAAACGAAACCCTTTAAGCAATCTTCAATCACACTTGTTTCTGTTTTTAAATGGTCGCAACTTTCCGAGTTTTATATTACGTATATTTTTCCTAAAAAGAATGTGAATTTTTCCTCAATAATATATCATTTTAATTATACCACGTTTTTATAGCTATTAAAAGCTCAGCTTATACGTTTAAGTGATTTAAGTGTTATCATGCAGAAAAAAATATTCGTATACTTTTAATTTATATTTATGAAAAATAAATATATTAGATTGTTTTAAAAGGAATTTTTAAAATACTAAAACTGTTTAAATATCTCTTTAAAAATGTGTACAGTGGATCAAATAATTTTCAATATAACATACATTATTTCTTTTGAATTCAACTTGATCTTACAATTTCTAAACTATGTGACAAAGTGAACTGGATGTCTCTTCTTATCGTTGGCCAATAGCTAATTACTAAATCATTAGTTTTAGAAGAACAGTTGCAGTTACGTAAACTCCAACTAGAATGTTGTTCGCCATCGTATAAAAACCGTTTACGCCAAAAAGTTATTATTATTATTTTGTTTAAATTACGTAATTTAAATTTTTGTACGGTACTTGGGTTTTATAAGTTAGACCAAACGTGCCAAGTCTCCGGCTTTTTGGACACCAGTATTTTAGTACAGAGAATTTTGTTTTATTTAATTGTAGCATTCTGTGATTTCAAAGAACAACATTTTTTTCTAAACAATTACTGGTGTGCAAAAAGCTGGAGACTTGGCAACTCGGAGTTAAAAAAGTATTTTTATGCACAAAAAAGTAAAGCTACAAATTTCCATTATTTTATGACTATAACTTACAGAACAATCATACATTGCATTTTATGAATTTTTAGCATTTTGTGTCCCCAAAAAGATGTTTTTCATATGATGAAGGACAACATTTGACATCTCCTTGCAACTGGAACTATACCGCTAAAACTAACTGGTTAGAAATTAACTCTTTGTCAATGATATGAAGAGAGTTGTGAATTTTATAGTGAATTTTCTTTTTAAGAAATGCTTTTAAAAGTGTGTAAAAATATAATAATTCTAACAACTTATGTAATGAACTGTAAATGCCCTATTCATCGAGAATCGCAGAGATAAAAGAAGATATTTAGAAATAAAAAAACAAATTTAGAGAACTTCACTAGAGAGGAAAAAATATAACAATGTATGATAAGATTGCAACGAAATTCTGGTGAGATTAAAAAGACAGTAAGTTTACAAAATAACATTCTTGGTTCCATCTATTATGATATGCAATAAACAACAGATATTTTACGAAAGACTTGCAAAAAGCATAATCTACACTGTTTCTTGCCATTTGTATTTTTTTCCTCAGCAAGCCCAAAAGGATTTTCTAATTTGTATTACACATTGCATAACACTATTTCCTTGGAAAAGATTTATATTCTTTTCAAATATCCTATTTATGAGACTACTTTAAAGACATCATACTACATTATGTTTAACATGAGTTAATAGAAAAGTATTTTCAAAAGGATAAAATTAATTTACATACGGCTTTAGCGAAAACTTATTTGTGGTCTGGAGTTAATCCAACTTAGCTTTTAGCGAAAGACAAATGCAAGATTGTGTAATTTCAAGTTTGTTCTACGTTTAATTTGATTTCAGGAATACTGACAATCGAGAAATGCTTAGTTTGGCTACGCAAATGAAAATAAAAAGGGTATATGAAAGCAATAAGAGAATAACATATACTTATTCTGTCTAAAAAAACAAAGAAAAAATGTGCAATATGTAACCATTATGTAATGACCTTCTGTTAAACAAACTACACCTATCAGATGTTTGTGATAATACTAATGTTCAGAATAAATAAGCTTTCGCCGTTGTTTCATTACTCCATCGTGATTTTGAGAGCAAACGTCAAGTCGAAAATTAAGATTTGTTATTAGGATTAGAAATTATTAACTCTCCGTGTTTTATTACATCATTAGAGTTTTTAGAGTAAAAATATCCACACAAAGACACAACATATATTAAAATTTATTGTTGTTTAAATAGCCTATTTAGAAAATTATATATACATTGTGCCTAAATACGATACGATTTTTCACTAGTTTGTTACACATGGGATATTTTTTGCCTTTTATTAAATATAAAATGCCAAATATAAGGAAAAAGGAATGATTATTGTGATTTTAAATGAAAACTAATATTTCTTTTTAAGAAAATCAATTATTATCTGTCATCTAACTAAAAATATATTATTGTTACATTTAGGTAATTTTTATTGTAGTACTTAAAACATAAATGAGATGTTCAAAATACCCAAACGTGACAACGCATGTTATACATGTCAGTTCATTTTAATTATTATCAGTTTTCAAATATTGAATACTTCAATATAATTAAATAACAAATAATTTAACATTCATTATTTAAATACTTTTAGCTTTGACAATTAATAAACAAGACGTAAGAAATGAATGGGCAACTTTAAATGTACCAAAATAAAGTTTATTAGTTTACGTTCTGCACAAATATTTCATAGGCTAATGTTTTATACTTGGGAATTCCTAAAACACTGTAGTTGTTTCTGGAATTTAACATGTATGGCAATGTCATAGCTGACATCTTTGCTGGTTTTTTTTAAAGTCAAATAAATATAATCGCAACTACAAACGTTTCTCAATGAAATGTATATTGTTTTTACTTGATTATGTATTAAATATTTTTATTTTATAAATTTTCTGGTTTCAGTTCATTGGAAAGAAACTTGAGGGTTTTATTTAGTTTATTCAGTATCTTATTCAGTTCATAAAACATTTTATTACATTGATATGGACAAATCCAACTTTTGGCAGTACTCATTGCTATTGTCATGGATTCCAAGTTTCTCGATTTTTAAATACCACTATTTCTGTATAGAAATATTTTCTTTATATAATCGTAGAATTATGCGATAAAATAACATGTATTTTGATATTCGAAAATAGTACATTTCAATTTAGTATTATGTATGAAATAGGGATGCACCGAATATTCGGTATCTATTCGGTATTCGGCCTATTCGGCCATATTACCGAATATTCGGTCAGGTTGAATATCAAACTATTCGATCTGCCGAATATCAAAATATTCGGTTTGGCCGAGTATCGAAATATTCGGCCAAACCGAATACTTAAACTTTTTTAAAAATATATTTTTAAGTCCCCCAATTTCTACTTTTAACTGTCAATCAAAAAATATATCCAAAATAATTACAAATAGAATCATATTTAAATGAACGAGAATGCTTTTACATTATTTATTTGCTATTTGAAAAGCGTCACTTAAGAATTAATCATTAATGATGACCTTCATAGGAATTGATGAATTACAAATAAATGCAAGTTCCTGAATGTTATCTAGTAAATAACCCAGTTCTTGCTTTTTTGCAAACATCATGTTTCTAAACAAAATGGAAAAAAATCTTTCACAGGTGGTAATAGACATCAAGACATTTCGTGTCCAGGAAACTAGGATAACAACACACTTATTTAATCACAAATACAGTGCATCTCACTCCAAATCAAATTTGAATTTTCATTTATTACTTTAATAATATTGTAGATATAGTAACTAAATTTTCAACATAGTTACTTTGATTTCTGTGAATCACGAGAAATACTGGAAATTGCAATCATATATATCTAAACAACACACAACTGGATCATCCTTAATTCAGAGTATCAGAGTGCAGCTGACAGTACTACTTATACTATGTCACTAGCCAAAATTCCGCCACTTCCAATTATATCATCATATTTGCTTCAAGCAAAATTAATATGATGCAAATCTCGCTAAAATATCTTCATTTTTGTTAATGTTGTGAGCTAAAATTCAGTTTCAGCTTGCAGTGACACACCATTTGGTTTTGACTGAATGTATTGTATTTTTGATGAAATAAGTGGATTGAGATAATATTTCTTGCTCAAAATATGTTTGCCTTGACCACATTATTTACGCAGAAAGTTTGTTCCAAGATGTATGACCACCCTGTATGTTATAACCTGTGAATATGATCGTCTATTCCAGACACATGCTCTTTGATTTATTTAAAAACTTCCTTGCCAAATCAAAAGGCGAAGGAAAGTTATTCTTCCTTATTTGTCACCATTTTAATATATTGTATTGTTTTATTTTAGTCCCTTCCTGACAAATAAACACTATATCACTGTAAAATGTTTCTTCTAATTCATTCAAAAATTTTCTTTGATTTTAAAGTATTTGATTTAGAATCTAAGAAAAATTTATAAATTTATTTTAATTCACAGAAGAAGCCACGAAGTATAAGACTTTATTAATTAAAAAAAGTTTTAAGACTTCCTCTTTTTAAGTTATAACTCAAAGCACATATATATATATTTTTCTGTGTGTGTGTGTGTAAATGTTTCTTGTAAAAACGTTTAATTCATAAAAAGATAGTATCTGTGTTAAATATTATGTAAAATTGTTTTATAATTTAGCTTTTAATACTTTTAAACTCTGAAATATAAAATTATTCGGCCAGCCGAATATTCAGTATTCGGCTGAATATTCGGTATTCGGTATTCGGCGAAAATCACTATTCGGTGCATCCCTAGTATGAAGCACTTTCAAAGTTTTAATATGAGTTGCTGTTCATACAAATTTTTTTTATGATTATTAAATATAAGACTATGAATAAACAGAAAAAGTGGAACTTACAATTATTTTGCATTGTAAGGGTACACTAGGCAAAAAAAGTGTATTTTATATACTCCCACAAATTTAATCAAAAAATCCTCCTATAAAAACGGAAATAACTGATCGACTGGAATTAGCGATAAAATCTATTAACAGGTAATTTTTTAATAAAATTTAATTGCAGTTATTTTAATTAACTTTTTTGCTATTAAAAAATAGAAGCACAGATTTTTTTTAACAAAATCCTTTGAAGTAATAACAAAAAATAAATGGAGAAAACTTTTTATAAATTTGAACGCATCGAATATATATATTTTTTTAATGAAACTATTAAATAGATTTGGAATTTTTTTAATTTTCAGCATATATATATATATATATATATATATATATTAATATTTATTGAATTTATAGTAAAGAACACTTTTTTGAATAATTTCTTGTTGGAATATGGTAAATAATAATGAAAAATATTTTTTAACTTATCAAATGAGGCCCTTTAACCTTTCTAAAAAATTATGTTTTATATAAGTATTTTCTACATGTTAATTTAATATTACGCATGAAAAAGTTTCCAAGTTTCAACACGAGTTGTTATTCATAATAGCTTGTTTTATCGATTTTAAATATTAGAAAATGAGTTAAGAAAAAAAATTAACTTTCAACTACCGTAAAATTTGGCATATAACGGGTGCTTTTGATACAAGAAAATTTATTGAAATTTACTGGTGCGCCATATATTCAGGTTATAAAAATAAACAATTAAATATTTAAAAAAAAAATTACATAACAACTGAGATTTTCATTTCAATAAACATATTTATTTACAAATTAAATTTTTGCTATCGGATTTCATGAAAAGTAATATTTATTATACTTTACACTAATATAGATTTTATTTTTTGCAATGTATGTCAAAAAGTTTTCTTTGTAAGGAAAAAGTTGCGCGTTATTCAGCGAATACACCTAAAAATATGAAAAATGAAGTCTGAAAGCTTAGGTATGTGTTATACGTCAGAATATACAGTATATTATATGGTAGAGTTACAAACAGAGACCATTTCTTTAGGATATGTTTTAGAAAATGAGAAAAATGTCATTTTATTCTTTTCTTATGAAGAAAAGTGACATTTGTTAGGATTCGGCATCGGGTCAAGTGACTAGATTTTATCCAAAGCCAACCCAAGCATATTAAGATTTATTTATTTATTTATTTTTATTTTATTATTATTTTTTGCTGCAGGTTAGATTCGAATTAGAAACTTGCATCGAGTCGAGTGACCAGGTTTTGTCAAAACCGGGCCCATGTCGGGTTCGTGTAAAACATGGATACACTACCCAATGCAAGATTCTAATCCGAAACCTACCTACAGCCAAAAAAAAAGAAAAAAGAAGAAAAATACAGCCGACACGATAAATTCTGACCGGGATCTTCTAAAATCTGGTCACGCGACCCGATGCAGAATCGTCACAAATGTCACATTTTACACAAATTGGTCACACTGTGACTTCATAAAGTGGTCAGAAGGAGAGCACAAATTTAAATGTGCATAATTCCTAAACCACTTCTCCGAATGATTATCGTTTGGTATCTAATGTCCGAATAGTCCAATTATAATATGCTGTCAAAAGTCAAAATTTCACAGATTTATACAATTTATGCTTGAAGACGGCCCGCTACACTTAATTATTTAAATGTAAATTAAAAGAAGACATACTGTCCAATCGAGCAGCTATTTCTGTTTTTTTTTGTTGTTGTTGTTTGTTTGTTTGTTTGTTTCGGGGATAATTTTGTAATTAAATTTATGTTAGTCGATTGTACCATTATGAATAGATAACACGTATTACTATTTCCAAATAATAATTTTCGTCTTATGTAATTTCAGAAGTCAGCGATTTAATAACGCGAATTTAGACAAAATTCACGTTTGGAAAAAATTCGCGTTGGAAAAAATTTGCGTTGGAAAAAATTCGCGACCTATTTGGAAAAAAGTGGTATTAAAAATCTTGATACTTGGCATTTATGCAACTTAATGGCATCCCTTACGGTACATATGTTAATTATTTATGTCTAATTTGTAAAATCCCTAATGAAACAAATATTATTGTTCCCGAATTGTAATTCTACGATTGAATAAGGTGAATATTACTATTTGGAAATAGTGGCATTGAAAATGCTTTATACTTTGGCTTTAATGCATAATGCTAACCCGTAAAATGTAGATGTTAATCGTATGTTTTATTTTGTGAAATACGATTGCATATCCGTATCTTTATAATTGAAGGAGTTATAATTGTGAATCGGGGTCATATATTAATTTAGAAATGCAAGTGTGTAAAATATTGCAATAAAAAATAAAAACGATTGATAACCTAGAAAGTTTACCTCTAATGAAAGATAATCAATGGTAGCAACAGCATTAGTGACAAAGAACTCCAAAATATTTACAAAAGCAATAATCAGTGATGAATTCGAGATGAAAGATAACACTTTAAAATTGCTTTTTCAATTGCATTTTCTTTTTTTTGGAATTATGTTTATTGGATTTAAAACTACATTTGTCTCATTGGATGATTTCTGCCTAAGAGAATAATGTATTTAGAAGTATTTGTAATGCAATTTTCTACCACTTGTTAACATTTTTTTTATCTGAAAAAGACCGGATGATGGAAATTAATTGGTGAACAGCATTTAGAAACAGGGGTGTAAGTAATATTTTCTCTTATTTTTCATAATTCAGTAGATTTTAAAGATACACTTATGCAGATTTTTATTATGGTCTTCTGGCAGCAATAGAAAATCCTAATGGACTAGACTAATTTTGTGTAGGAGGGAGGGTTCATATAAAAATGTAAAATATGTAAATTAAAAAATAATGATAATTGGAGGATTATTTGGTTAACATATTCTTATTTCCTTATTTTCTTTCCACTTTTAAAATTTGCATCGTCTATTTAAATGTGACAAGTATAAACTTACAAAGTTATCTTGGTAAGAAAAAAAAGTGCGTTTCAATCGTTTTGGGAGACCTTGTCTAATGACAAATTTTTACATTATTTGAAAATTGATAAGGGGAAATGTAGACGACCCAAAGACGCACAATATTAAGATATAACTGATATTTTTTTTCATGAACAAAGCACATGTTTACTAAAAATATAATAATTTAATAATGCCAGAGATAATAACCTTAAATATTCTTAAAATCAGTGTTTAAGTCAGTCATTTGTCTTCAAGATGGAAATTATGATTATGACATTTTTAACTCAGTGAATAAAAAAATCCCTCACTCTCTTTTAAAAACGAAATGGATTCTCCATAGGATTCCCCGGACATGCGCAGACATAATTCCCAGCAGAATAGTAAGTTTGTTCAAAAGCGTCCGATAAGGGGTTTTATGAAACTGACTTTCAGACAATACTTTTTTGAAACTGTAAATATTAATATTTTTTAAGAAACAGATACCGTTACAACCTGAAAGGTATCAGTAATAAGTGGGTATTTTTTTTCTACACTCAGATGGCAGTTTACAACTGCAGAAAAAACAGAAAACAAACACGGAATCGACTTACAGAAAATATTTTTTTCTGAATTAGTAAATATTAATTTCTTAATACGAAAAATATCTTTACAATCTGAAAGGTATCATAAATAAGTAGTTTTTTCCTTTGTATTTTCATTCGGGCCAGTTAACAACTGAGGGAAAAGCAGGGAACATGAAAACTAACACGAAATTGACTATCAGAAAAAAATGTGTTTTGAAAAAGTAAACATAAATATTTTTTAAAACAAAAGTTGCAACCTTAAAGGTACCGAAAAAGCGTTATTTACTTCATAGTCAACGTTTTGTATACATAGGTGACCAGGCGATTGTGATTTAAAAATGCATAAAAACGGAACCTTTTTCCATCTGTCTGTTTGAAAAACCGAGGATTCCCCGGCAATTGCGAAAGTAATCTTAACACCGGTGAAATGCCGAAGCTCGTTTATTTGGGTGTTTAGTTATTATATCGGCTAATTATCATAAAATGAAAATTCTAAGTCTCGGAGGCATTCGAACTTGTCTTCGTCTATTTTTATCCAAATTTGCAGACCAATTTGCAGATCAGGTGCTATAGATTTCCATAGCCATCGCCAACAAACAAACAAACTGACTGACTTACATGCTAACATTTTCTTTTATTAATACAGATAAAATAACGGAAAGTAAATTCAGTTTACAAATAAAAAATTTCTTTTAATTTATTTTGATAGATTCTCCAGCATTTATATGCATTTATTTGTTTAAAAGTTAATTTTTAAAAACAATCTTTTATAAAATTAATTCAAAAAAGAACATAAATATACTAAAAGGTGATATATTTTAATGAAGAACATTTTGAAGAATAATAATATCTTTAAGAAAAGTTTCACATATTATTCGTTCGAAATAGATTTTTTTATTGATTTCCTATTGCATTCATCTCATCAATAAGTCCTGATGAATTTTCTTGCTGCCTCTTTAATTCCTGAATAACTTTTGCAATGAGAGGAATTGAAACCAGATCCATTAAATTAGTTTATATATATATATATATGCATCAGTATACAGTCTAATTAGTCAGAACAAGTTAATTTGCAGTGAAATATACAGTATTAGCCACAATTATGGAAACCATTTAAAAAAACTCGATTTATAAAGTTTGGTAGTTCATATCGTCAATTAATTTTGAAATAAAGTCCAACAGTTATATTTCAATCGAAGGATGCTTTAATCTAAAATATGATTCAGTAATTGTCAGAGGAAAAAAAAAATAATGGCATTTATAAGAAAAAGAAAAACTGAAACATATGAAGCAAATTAGGAATTCAAAAAGTTTCACCAAGCCGGATAAATCATATTTGAGTAAATTTTAGCATTAATAGTAGTCTTAAAAAGTCTTCGAATCTCGTATGCCAAATTATTTAGTTCTGTGACTGTTTTGAACCAAGAATGTATGAAACCAAGATTTAGTTATGGTTTCTGTTAATTGAGCTTAATTGCAGAGTGGTTTTCGGATGTGATTACCTTAAAACCCTTTTTGCATAGAGCAAAATCAGGGAGCTGCATTTTGTTGAAATAGAAATACTTCATGGTCTTGGAAAACATTCCGTATAGAATGCTTCAATTTGGGTTCAGGTATCTCAATTAGTGTGTTTTTGGCATTTAAATTCTAATAAATCGAAAAAATTATGCCCTCACCTTACAATTTCATTCCACATAAGATCATAAAACTAACTAATCGTTCCACGGAAAGTGTAACGCAACCAGAATTCAAAATTTTCCGATTCCTCTACTTAGCATATTTCAAGCCGCCATTATCAAATATAGCAGTTATTGTCTCATCACTCCAAATAATACGACTCCTATATTTCCCTGTCTAATTAACCCTCTGATTACGGGGTTGGGACATATGTCGTCGCAACAACTATTTCTTTATTATATTCGTACCACTTAAAAAAAAATTATACTATACATTTATACCCGAAATAAGAAAATTAGCATGCATTTTAGCGCAGTTTAATATTTTCAACATTTGTTTAATTTATGAGAATGTTTGTTCGTTGAATTTTAGCATTTAGATCAAAGTACTGCAGTCTGCACAAAACTGTACTTTGCTGCAAGTTCACATTGGAGTGCGCTACTTCATTTTGATATACACTGCGATAATTTGTTTCTGCCAGATAAACACAGGCTCCTGACTTCTCTACCGCCAGTCACTGCCGTGCACTTTTAAAGTCTTAACCAGTCTTTTTTTGTTCTACTTTTGACATTATTGGTTTATTTTTTTCCAATGTTTCTATAAATTTCTCCCTAATTGTAGCCTTCTACACTTAACAATATTGACAGAGCATTCCTGGGTAACCAATCAACTATTTAAGACGTTATTTATTATTTTAAAGTTCTTTAATAACTCAATAATTGAAATGACACAAACAACTTTACGAACTTGATAGCAATCATAAAACACACTGACAAAAGTTCTATCAATATCAATACATGTCATCAGTAATAAAATTCTAGCCTAGCTTTGATTAACTCAATGCCAAACAAAATAAAATTTGCCTATCACTCCAAATATTGATAAACATTGGCTACATTAAAGTAAAAGAACATAACTTAAACCTAAACAAGTCGTGCAGTGTTTTTGTGATTATTTTGCTATAACTTTTGATAAAATATTAATAATTAAAACTGTGTTGCATTGTTTTCTTGATTCAATTTTCTTTGCGGAGTCATGTTTTTTATTCTATTTAAAGAAATTGTACTGCTATGGGCCATCAAATTTCAAGTGAGTACTTTCTAAAAGATTTCCTTAATTTCGGCCACTAGTATGTGACAAATGCAAACATAAAAACTATAATGAGATTAAGTAATTATTTTTATGTTATGGCAAACTTTAACAGGAAAGATGATATAACCGAAAACAGGGAGCCTATAGGGCTATTTATTAATTTGATATTAATAAACGCCAGTGGGAAACCGGAAAATAATTTCAAATATTTACACTGAAATATTTTTTAAAGCTGAAAAGTATTACCCCAAATTAAGACTTTTATATTACACCTCCTATCTATCAAATGTAAATTATTAGTATTTCTAAACTTTTTTTTTCATTTCATACAATAAGAGGTATTTATAAATATTAATGCTTGTGATTTTAGAAATTTTGCAGTTTCCTTTAGTTGCAACATTTTAAATGCAACTGATAACTATTTATAATATTTATTATATTCATTTGAAAAATTAACCCAGAGGGGAAATACTTTTAATCATATTAGCTTTACGTTATTTAAAAAATGTAATAACTACTTTAATGAAACTTATTCAAGATGAATTTCATGATTAACAAATAATATGCAGTCAAAAATAACTTATTAGTGTTATTAGTTATTAGCAGGATGTTTTTTTTAATCTGATTTTACGACAAAATATGAAAGTGTTCTAAAACAGTTAGTTGTCATTTAATTAAATATAATATAATGAAGAGTAAAGCTATTTAACTTTCAATTCTTCTAATTACATTTGATAGATTCTTTGGGAATGATATGAAGCATATTTATCTAATTTATTTTTTAAAACGATCTTTAATTAAAATATGCATAAAAAAGAACATTCTGCCAGAAAGATGTGATAAATTTTAATCAAGAATTTATTAAAGAATGTTCCGACTTCATCATAAATTGTTTCAGAATTTTGTTCGAAACAGATTTATTTTATTGATTTCCTATTGCATTCATCAAAATAATAAGTCCAGTTGAATACTCAAAGAAGAGAATTCCTTTTAAATTCTTGAGACAGCTTAATGAAAGCGCATTCATTACATTATTTTATACTCTTGATCAGTAATATATAATATATTTTATTAGAGCAAATTCAATTATATTAAGTAAAAGAAGTTAGTGAGTTTTATACTTATTTACAAAAGTAAGCATAAAAACATCATCAAATAAAGCAGTACAACTTATGTTATTGGAAATATTAAAGGAAGAACGTGATGCAACCTAAATAATTTTTTTTAAAGAATTGATATATATTTTAGCCAAGATATAAATGCCAAGAACTTTTCCATTGTTCCTATGCTTTTTTAGGAATTCGTTCATCTCAAGAACATACGATGATTAATAACGACCCTATTTGTCTCACTTCTCTGTCTGTCTGTCTGCCTGTCACAGCGTTCATATTCAGAAACTGTATAAGTTAGAGACTTAGAAATTTTGTATACCTCTGAATACCTCCTATTACAGGACAAACAATAAAATTTTGAATACGACAGAAGTCAGCGCGATATTAATTAAAAGTGCATTACAGAAACTTAACAAGAACGAAAAATCATGCGTCAAGCCTTGAATATGTAACACTTTCCAACACTTCCAAAATAATTTTGCAAATCTTTACCGTAAGGTATAAGATAATATCTAACTAAACAATTTAGAAAACGCAGAACATATTTAAAAATACAATTTCAGGAATTACTCAGGAATTAATCAGAATTAATGTTCTAATGTTCAGTGTTTACTTAAAAGAATCCTCGAGGTAAATTAATTTATTTGAACAGCTTGAAAGATTCTTTGGTTACAAAATCTCAAACATCTTGTCATTAAAATGTTTAAAAGAAACAGCTATCCTCTTCTTGGGATTCTTTGTACCTTTCTTGTTTTGAAGGATTTAAACCATATTTCTTTTTCATGAAACAGGTACATGGCTATCAAAAAAGGGCAGTCGAGAAAGATATAACAAATACTACTGATGCGTTGAAAATTTCTCCAATGCAAATTTTGCAATTTCTTCATGTATTCTTGAATACTCTAATAAACTATTCATTAACTGAAAGTCATTATTAAGTGAGCTTACTGTTATTGAAGAAGTAATCCAAGCTTTAAAATAGATTCTCACTATAAAAACACAAACATCACGAAGCCATATTTCTTCTTTTTGGCAAGCTTTAATTGGGACTTAAAGATGAAAAAATTAAAAATTATATCATTCTTATAAAAAATTTAAATTACATCATTCTAGACATACAAGGAGCGCGATGCATTGCCCTGGGAAACATGAAACGAATTTCCCTGAGAGGTATTCCTCTAAGGAAAATAACAAGTTTACAAATTCTTGATAATTATCTATTAGTTCAGGTTCTGATGGTATTTGTCATGATTCATTTCTAGTGACAAACTCAAAAATTTCATCTGTTACATTTTGTACAAGAACTTGATTTTATCTTTTAAACCTGTTTCAAATTTGTCTCAATCTAGAAATCCCCAGTACCCTTGCAAGCTTTTGAATAAAGGTACTTCTGGACTTGATGACAAGTTCAGAAAGAATTGTGAAATACTTTTCCAATGATAATATGATGACAGCAGGCAAAAAAAGTTTCTTCCCAATCTTTTCTTCTGCAAGAACACAAGCACCTTTATCATTTCAAGTATTTGCTTATGTGGTGTCAAAGCTCATTCCAATCACTTTATCCGCAATATCTCATTCATTCAAAACTTTATAAATTGCATTGGCCTGTGCTTCGCCTGTTACAGAAAAAAGTTTAACAACTGAGAGCATCTGAGAAACTTCTTTACCGGAAATTATAATTCGTAGTTTATCTATTTTCTCTTTACCGGTTAATTCTGGTAAAAGTTCCCATCTCAGTGGACAATGAGAGGAACATTTCTTTCTAGCCGTTATTTTAATTTTTGTGATTTTTTAATTCTATGAAGAATTATTTTTCAACCAGACTGATTTCCTTAATACATATCCTAATCTCTGCAATTTCGGCAGCTATAAATACTGCCTGACACTTTTGTTCTGTCCAGAGCTGTTGAATGAAATTATCTTTAGATCAATGAAATTATTAATGAAATTATCTTTAGATAATTTAATAATTACATTTACAAATGCTTTTACGGATTTGATATTGTATATAAGTGACTTTTTAATACATTGAAATATTTTTATTATTATTGGAATTAGATATATTTTTTCAAATAAAAGGAGAAGAAAATAACAAAATGTCCCCAAATTCTGAAACTTATGCTTCCTTGAGCTACCTATAAATATTACTTTTTGTGATTAAATTTTACAAGAATTATTTTTAGACATAATGGAACAAATTTAGAAAGTGAGATCAATAAATTTTAAGACTTCAAAAATAAGGATCACCCTAACACACACACATATATATATGTGTGTGTATGTGTGTGTGTCGAAGAAACGTTTTTGTTTCTTTGGTTTCAACTCTTGGCTCCAAAGAAAAGGAATTACGCAATCCGACTATATATAATTGGTAATTGTCTAAAAACGTATATATACGGGTAACAACCAATCACATAAAATTGGGAAGTGTGAAATAATTTTTTTATATAACTATCTCAATGGACTAGATCCAGGCACAGTCGAAAATTAACAGTTTTGGAAGGCAATAATTCTTCAACTTAAGTATTTAAAAATATTTTAAAAGAGGAATCCACTCGATCTTTATTGATGAAGAATCGCGCTTATATTTCATAATCAGAACAAAATATTTATAACCAACTCAAGTCAAAGTAAGAAGTCCAGAAGTCCAGAAAAATGTATGTTAAATAAAGTAAATGTATGTATAAAAAATTTATAGTAAAATGTAATACAAAATGTATAGTAAAATGTAATACAGTAAATGTATGTTACTCTACTCAGTGTTATGCTGAATTTTACTCAGTAAGAATTCAAATAGACCATGTCTATAATACCAAAGAATTTTATTTTTTTTTATATAGCTTTGTCGTTATGCAGTCCCATGTGATTTCTCAAATGAAACTTTTTTTTTTTTAATTCTAAACATTACTTCCCAATAACAAAATCTTAATAATAATTTTAATAAATAATAAAAATAATTTAATTGATCCTATTTTTCCATGAAAAAAAAACTCTCATTCCATTTAACAAAAACAATAAGATTTCTTTCTTACTATATTTAAAAAAATTAATAAGTTTAATTATTTATTTATTTATTATACATTTTAAACATTGCAATAACAAAACTATTTACATATAAAGCATGTGCTCTTATAAACCGTAATTAACAATTTTTTCAATATATATATATATATATATATATATATATATATATATATATATATATATATATATATATATATATATATATATATATATATATATATATATATATATATATATACATATATATTTACCACAGAAATGTTCATTTCTTTGAGGAAATTCGTCATAAAATATTGTATAAATATCAAAAACATTTCATAAAATCTTCATCCTAGAATACATTTTTATCATGAAAAAGATTACCAAATATCTTCTAAGATTTGTTATCCCCGATTTATCACCAAAATTTCGAATTTTTTCTTTTAATGAAAGTGTTTCTTTTCATTTATCCGTTTAGTGGATTAGAAATGAAAATATCTTGGAGTATATCTTGGATGAAAATATCTTGTCAAAAAATTTATCATTTTGTTATATTACAAATGTTTCAGATACAAAATTTAAATTTAATCTGAGGAACATATTTTCGAAGTTCAGAGACTTTGGGATTTAAACAGATTTGAAATGGATATTTCTTTCTGAAAACTTCGTCCTATAATGTTCCAAAAACAATTTAGAAAATGCGTAACGCTGTTGAAAACAGAATTTAAGTAATTACTTTACATAGATGGTAATATATTTGAAATCTTTGTGGAACTCCGTACATGATTTACAGTTATTTATACACACCACATATAGGCTAAAATTTCATAGAGATTGAAAACTCACGACATACCTAAAGATATCACTTCAAGCAACAAGCATCAACAAACGGTAAAGTATCCCATTTCATTTCATTGTATGGGAATTTATTGAGTTGAGCGAATCGTCTTAAATTTATAACCATAATTTATATATAGTGCTGGTATTTATATACTTATGTGTGATATATATCACATTAATTATTTAAAGTTACATTAATATCTATAGCTTTTTTTCCCTCTCATTTTTAATAGAATTACTATTTAATAATATTATTATTTATATTATCGAGTATTAATTAAAATATTATTATTTATTCCCTATATGCCAATTTATAACTAACCTAGTTACAGTGCATGATACTGTTAGTAGCAGGCGGAAACTTTGATTAAGTGGGTATGTCGTCAATTTGCGTATTTTATTGAACGCAGCTTGGAGCAAATTTTATTTCACTGCTGCATTCTTGTTTGTTTTTCTTTGTTTTTCCTACGATTAGATAATAAATTGTAAAATAAAATTTCTATTATTTTTATCTACGTCTATCTGCATCTATTTTATGTCCAAGCTTAACAACATACCCACTTATGTAAATTTAGCTGGGCGTTTTTGCAATCATTTACGTCAAATTTTTAAGTTTTGTTAAATATTGAAGAATTTCCATAACTAAAAGAATAAAATTAAAAGTTCCTGATGTCTATATACATGTAGTTTTCCTACATTTATTTGTATATGAAATATGAAAAATATAATTATTCTTTTTTTATCCAACGAGAAAGTTTCCTTTGATCTTGTACCATTAAAAACCACATTAAAAATTTACCTTTCTTTTATATGTGTGTGACTTGAAATTTTCATAATTTCATACATAGAGGTATTCATTTATTAAAATATATTATGTTCCATTATGCAGTTCATTATAAAATATCACAATACCCAATGCCCATTATGATACGATGGAATTCGTATTTTGTATTATAAATTATTTATTTTATTTTTAAAAATAACTTATCTACAAGACAATGCTTTTTAAAATTCAAAATATATAATGTCCTATTAACATCAGTCTTTCATATTTTGAAATAAACACACAGAAATAAATAATATATAAAACGGATCTCCAACAGTTTTATTATTTACAAATGTGTAAATCATTGAAATTCAAAATCCCACTCAGATATTGTTAAAAAAGAAAGAGCAATATACTCATCATAAGCTTTTACAGGCATTATAATTTACATTGCACTAAACATACATATTTTAGAATTCAATTTATTCCACTAAAAATGTTTAGAATGACATGCACGGATTCATTTCATATACATTTAATTTTAAATAAATTCTGATGGTTCGATTAACAAATATGTGGTTTGCTCAAAAGCGATTGACATTATCCCTATAATTACATGAAAATTATGATGTGAAATGATACTAAGCGTATAAAACATAATACCGTTTATTGCTTCAAGATCGGGTATTGTCTCACATGGACAGTTCATTTTTGCGATATGAATGCCATCATGCAAGTGCATTCATGGAAAACGTCAAGCCAACATGAAAGAACACAGTAATGAGCAACATTTACAATGTTTGACTAGAATGTGTTTTCTCTATTGATAAGGAATAGCTATATAGAAATAGAACATAGAAATAGCTATATAGGAATAGCTATATTTGAAACTAATAGCGGAATAAATGGTAAAACCGCATTCCGTTAAATATAAAAATTCTAGTACAGAAAAATCAATCATTAGGATACCTAAAGTACAGCCTATAGCGGTTTCCTTTCAACCATTACGCGCCCAACTTAATAATGAACGGAAAAATAAAAAAAGAACAAAAAATCATGTTTCAAGCATACATTATGTAACACTTTCCAGCACTGCCAAAATTCTTTTAGAAATCTTTACCGTTTTAATAAGGTCTAATGTTCAATGTCTAAGCAAACAATTTGAAAAACGCATAGCATATTTAACTATCCAATTTAAGGAATTACCAACAATACTCGGAAACATAATCGAATTCTTTTTTGCAGTTCTGTATATGCTATATAGATTTGTATATATACTATATAGAATAATAAAATTTAATTCAGTTAGGAAACGCAGAGCACAATTGAAAATTCTCCTATAAGCAGTTTCCGTCAATAAACGGAAATGTACTCGAGATATTTTGTGCTTCTTTGTATATGATCTATAGAATTCATACACACCAATAGGCAAAAAAATAGTTAAATTTAAAAACTCATAACGCAACTGAAAACGCACTTCCAGCAATTATTATTAACAGACAGTACTTTAACCGAATAGTTTTATGCGTCCCTCGAAATGAACGATGAATGCTATACACAGAATATTTTATAGCAAGCCTCTTCTAATGCAACTCAGTGACATATATCAATTTCAATATGTTATATATATAGAAACATTAATTAAAAAATATATAGAAACATTATTAAAAGAAACCGCAAACATTTTTTCCCATGGACCGTAATGTAACGGAATCTTTCTGAATGTCGATGTAAAGGAACTATATGTACTATGCACACCATATTCTATAGTAATCCTTTTGTAGTGCTCCTCAGTAATATATATCACTTTTAATATATTTGAAATAGTGTAACATCATTAAAATAAACCGCAAATTCTTTTTCCAAATAGACCGTAATGAAATGGATTTATTTTGAGTGTCCCTGTAAAAGAACACTTTGCAACATACTTCATTTTCAATACTGAACATGCCACAATAAACTTCAATAACATATATCAATTTCATGACAATCTGAGTATATTTACGCGAGTTAGCGCACAGACAGACAGACAATCCGAATTCATAAACACTTTTCAACTATGTGGGAAAATGTTAAAAAATATATAAATTAAAATTCTCCTTTCCTACTCACAAACATGTGAAGTATATAGTTTTGCATTTCCAAATATTAATAATAATATCCGAATATCGAAATTACGACATCAGGTACAAATTTTATAAGAGAAAGTTAAAGAATCATAAATAAAATTACCAACTCAATAATTATTATATTAATTCTAAATGCATATCATTGAGATACAGATAAGACAATAAATATCTGGTAAACAAATATCTAGATAAAAATTTAAAATTGTAATATTAATATTTTTGCTATCTTAGTCAAAAAACCCACAAAAAAGGAGCAGAAAGAAGCTTTAATGATATTTATCTCACGTATCTCTAGCATAATTTACCACCAATAATTTGTTAATACATTCATTCCATTTGCCTTTGTATCTCCTAAAATATTTTATAATTTTTTTACTAGTGTTTTATTTTTTCATATTCTTTATATATTCTCCAGATATTTGTTGTCAATAGTTTAATATGAAACAATATTTTTTTCAATTTTAAAGGAAACCCTTCTCATAAATCTAATGATATGTGATGAATCGATTTGACAGACAACGTATAAAATGAAAAGTGGTGGTTTGCTGATGTTCAGTTTTAAAACGCATTTCATAGAAAATAATACTGAATTTTATTTATAGATTGTCCTCTAAAACATATGATATTCAGAGTTAGGCAGTATCAAAAATAGATGTATTTGAAATACATTTTCAAAATACATTTGTATTTTGTATTTTAAATAGATAAAACTAAAGTATTTTGGTAATGTATTTTAAAATGATTTTTCTATGTATTTTGTATTTTAAAAATATTCAAAATACATTTCTCGATTTTTCAAACTGTTCGTACCAGACATGAAGCTGGTTTAAACCACAATTTGTGTTTAAACCGCAAATTACTGATTCACAACAGGAAAATACATGCTTGTCTGATTTGTCTAGTCTTTGAATTTGGTACAATAAGGAACTTTATATTCTGCCGAAACATTTTTGCTGAATGCTTTTAGTAAATGCTTTTATAATTCTTAATGTTGTTATGTGAATTATAAAATATTGTCGTGTGATAACACAAGTAAGGATCATCCAGAGTTTTCCCGAGTATTGCATTTTTAAAGTATGTTAGGAGAGTAATGCGGTTAGTTATTGCATAGACGTGTGAAAAGATGGATAATATGTACTTGAGAGCTCTTAATGAAAGGAAATTAATTAATTGTGATACATTCCACTACGCGATAGATATAAATATAAGTATACTCGAAATATTTCAAAATAACATTTTTGTGATAATTGGTATAAGACCAAAACACTATTTTCAGGTCGAAACCGACAGAGCCTGGTCATCACTGTTTCTGGACCGAACCAGGCTTGGGCTTTACTTTTTCCTGCAGAATCGGGGCGGGCCGGGTCAGATTTCTTTTTTTTCTGACCGAACCATACCTGGACTTTCTTCCTAGAGATCTAGATAGGAAGAAATTTTCAGGCCCGGTCTGGGCCCAGCTCGTATAAAAATCCTTGACCCGGCTTGGCCCTTGCAAAAACCAGTAAAATTTGGGCCAATTCAACAATTTTTGCAAAAAATGTATATTTTTTAAATCGGCATTATCCTACAATTAAAATCTTAAATTTATACTTTTTGAAGAATAGTAAATATCTAGGCAATATAATTGCAGTAAACAAAAACCTGTGAAAATAATCATGTCTATGAAGGAATCTAAAACAACTGATTTTTTTACCTTCACCATTAAATTTTTGTACGAGCCAGGCTCGGAACAAATTATTAGCTTTTATACCGGGTCGGACCCCAAAATTTTTTCATCCGCCTTAGCCAGGGTCTGGAAATTTTGGCCCGTGGAGACCTCTTTTTTTTTTTTTGTTTATGGGCCTGTCCATACAGTAGATATTACATATATTTATACCATTTTTTATTTATACCATGACATTGCAATTAAAACATTTTTGCGTAGTGCAAGATAATGCAGAATAATTAAAATTAAAATTAATGTATTTAGCACTTTGAATGTATTTTGTATTTTACGTTCTAAAACCAATGTATTTTGTATTTTGTATCGAAAATGTTTTTTCGATATATCTTGCCCATCTCTGGATACAAATGATCTTTTGACCTTCACCAATACATGAATGTAAATAAAGATAGCAAATATAGTTTATATAAAAAATGTTGGATAATATTAAATAAATCAAGTTCAAAAATACATCCAACACTTAAAAAAATGAATTAATTTTTTATGAAAGCCAAAAAAAAATGTTTAATAACTCACTTTTGTAATTTGTGTGTAAAATTTTATTCTAAAATCTGACTGTGTATTTGTATTTAATAGATAATCCTGTTAAATAAATTAACGTCATATATTCTCATGAATCCCAGAATATTAGAATAACTTTCAAAATGCAGAAATTTAAATTAGTTACCGATGTATTAATTTTTGTGATTTTTTATATAATTTCTGTAGAAGTGTTAAATGCCCTTTTTAATCCGCTAATATGGGATTTTAAAATCTACTTTAAACAAGATTAAACTATCTGAATATTTCGCCAGTAACTTTTATTGAGTTTAACTTGATTTTTTTCTAAACGAAATCTAATCAACTTTTTTACAACTACAACGATTCTGGTTAATTATATTTACATAACAAGTTAAACGTGAATAGTGGAATTATAATCCTTTTAGAAAGTTGTCGAGAAAAAAAATAAGGGGGGGGGGTCGTATTTCATTAATGGATTAATTTGTCGGTGTTGCTATACTAGGGAATATTTTTGTTCAAAACATCTATCACTTTCTCAAACTAGCAATCTTTGCTTTATTTATCACGAAAAGTCTGTCATTCAATACTACTATGAGTTAGTTGTAGATAATTTGAATTTAAAAACTATCAAACTTTGAAACAGTGTAACTAGCATAAATTATTTTACATATGTCCTGCAATTGGATGTTGGCTTGCTATTAGGGATTCATTTTATAACATTTATTTAACGTTAAGTAAGGATATTCCACATATATTTGTAACGCCTTTTCAGTAACCTGTATTAGATCTTTTAAAATCCACATCTTTAATTAATTTCTTTGTTTAAACTATGTGAGTTACATAGTTCAATTACAACAAACATTTGAGCATGTTAGAACGTTGAAACTTTTAAAATATGTCAATATTTTATTACATAATGTAAAGTCTAGTCATCACAAGATATATTAGCTGTACCTATTCCTATAACATTTATAGAGTAGCATATATAATATGTCAATTATCAATTTGCTCAGAGTGTGTATGAGATATGTGCATACTAATATAGTTGCAATAACGGATAAACATTTCTGCCATAAAAGCATTTGGAAATTGGGCAATGATTTATATTATTTCGCGTAAGATATTTTAAAAAATAGAATATTATTTTGAGACAGCTCTTTTAAAATTGCTATGTAATGGTACGGATACTAACAAAAATAAAATGTCATTGACATTGAAATCACATACAATTTCAAACGAATATTTATTTAACGTGCACTGTTCAATAAACTTATTTCAATTATTTTTATTCTAAAGAGATAAATAGTGATCAAGTTTAACATTATTAAACATCTGTGATAAAAATATATATCTGGCAATTCTAGATCTCACATTGAATTTTATCTTGACAGTTAAACAGTTTCTTGGCTTTAAAATGCTAATAGTGTGTCAAGAAATTTTTTAATTTAAATTTAGTTCATCATAAAAAGCGAAAGACGCATTTTTAATGCCAGAAAATTCTAAAATATCCTAAAATCCAAATCCAAATTATCATAACTCTGTACGTTTTGGTCGTAAAATAATGGGATTTTTTTTAATGTAACATATAGGAAATTGGAGTTGTATAAAAAATTATACTTATTATTTTAATATGGATACAGCTCTTTATAAAACAAATGCCATATTTAAAAGCCATACTTATTCCTATACTTTTTTTAATTGGAAGTATATTTCTATCTTCAGCGGTTGAGAGAAAAAAAATAATCACCATTACTTCTATTTTGAATCACCCGATAAGTTTTTATTAAGTTTTCGCAAAGTTTGTCCTCATAGCACTATTCCAAAATCGACGCTTATTAAAATCAATAATAATTTAACAATTATTTTTAAAGTGAAATATGCTGTGATATATCTCAGTAGAATATTACATTTTTTTTATATCTCAGATATTATACGGGAGTTAGAGTCATAGGGGGAGAAAGTCATAATTCAGTACGTCATAAGTATTTTCAAAAGACATATTAAACTATTGTTCTGTTTCAAAATATAATAATAAAACCTTATTTAAATTCATTTTTCGAGCCTGGATTATAAGCACTTTAAAAATAACAAAATATGAATACAAATATGCAACAAAAAATTTAAATGTGCACATTTGTGTACACTTATACATTTTAACTTGTCTCTTATTTTCATATAAAGTCAGTACAGATATGCGCACAGATATGCAAAAAAGATGCAATGATAATTAATAATAATGAGTGTAAATGTTTTGCTTTATTATAAGTTTAAGATGTTTTAAACTGTTTCTTTCGAATTTTCACAATTGTTTTTCAAAATACATTCTTCTCGGGTGCAATACGAGATATGTATTCGATTCACTATCGGTAACGCACAGGTTATAATGTTTATTTAAATAGAACTACGGTAGTAGTCATTTTGTCCCTTAGGAAACTTTTCTTTAAATAGCTGCTCTTTTATTTTACAAATGTTTCTATTCTTTCTTGACTTTTCTTAAATCATCGTTCTTTACTCATATAGAAGATTTTATCAAAATCTCTTAATTATTTTAGCCCTAGCAGAGGAGTATGTTTAAAATTACAGTCAGGTGTCATTTTGACCCCCCACCCTCAAAAAATTTGAAATAAATATATTTTTTATCAGAATTGTTTTCACTGTTACTTCTATAATTTATGTAACTGCATTAAAGGTTTTTTTGGGGGCAAGAAGACATCTTTCAGTCATGTGTTTCGGAATGTTCTAAATATTTTATTTTTGGAAACTGTATTCATCCTTGTAAATGCAAGTCTTTTTGCAGTTTTGCGAGGTGTTTATTTTCTTTCCTTTTATAATTTTTGGAAACATTGTCCGTATTATACACTGCTCGAAACAATTAAAGGATATTGCAGTTTTAGGTGGATTTTGTATCTGGAAAACTTTTTAGCTGATTGATACATGGTCGACAGACATAGTAGGTTATATGAGAATAAATTACACATGTTTGGCAGAAAAAAATGCATTTTATTGCGCATTTGTGTACAAAAGGAAAAAAACACAATTTGTGCATATGAGAAAAAAAGAATAAGAAAAGGCGTTTTCTTCAAAGAAAATCATTTTCAGTAGGGGGTATGGTTTCCACGGGCGGCCAGCAACGTTGAACACCTTTGAGGCTCAATGAGGCTATTAATGACGAGTTGGGGTATTCTGCCCCACTCTTCCAGAAGAGCTCTTTCCAGTTCTTGGAGAGTTTGTGGGGGTTGTTGGCGGCCAGAAACTCGTCTTTCTAGAGCGTCCCAAACGTGCTCGATTGGATTCATGTCTGGAGAACACGCTGGCCATTCCATTCGAACGATTCCTTCCTCGAAAAGGAAATCCTCCACCAGGTTTGCACGATGTGGCCTGCAGTTATCGTCCATTAAAATGAAGTTATCTCCGATTGCTGCAGCGTAAGGGACTACAATAGGTCTGAGGATCTCATCCCTATATCGGCGACCAGTCAGAGCTCCATCTCGAATGATGTAGAGGTCAGTGCGCCCGTCAATGGAGATGCCACCATACACCAACACTCCTCCACCGCCAAATCTGACACTTTCGTGCACGAACGCAGGATTATTCCTACTGCCACGGTCCCTCCAGATCAAAATACGCCTATTATCCGGATGCACAGAAAAACGGGACTCGTCAGAAAACAGAATATTGCTCCATTCATTTCTCCTCCAGTTGACATGCTCGGTTGCCCACTACCTGCGGTCGCGACGATGCCTTGATGTTAATCTAACAGATACCATTGGTCGGCGAGCATACAGACCTACAGCATGGAGCCGGTTTCGGACAGTCTGAGTTGAAATCGTGGTGCCTGTAGCCGAGTGAAGGTGTTGTTGGAGAAGAGTAGCGTTCATGTTTCGGTGTCTCCGAGCTGTTAACGCTAAATACCGATCTTCATTGGGCGTTGTTGCCCGTCTACGACCTTGCCCTGGTCTTTGGCCTGCACATCCACTCTCCAAAAAACGGTTCCAGATCCTGGAAATGACACTTTGTGACACTCCAATGGCTTGCGCTAATTCGGCTTGAGTTTGGCCCCCTTCTAACCTACCAACAATTCTCCAAGCTTCTGAATCTGTCAAATGACTTGGCTGAGACATCGTACTCATCGAAACAAAGCAATCACTGAATGCCGATCATCCTTGTCTTCATTCTCTTTTATCCAGTTGAAAGTCAAATTTCATTCGCTGCCGCTGAAGCGACGTTTTTGACGTCGAACTCAAAATTTGCATACTCCACAGTTTGAAAACCAGAAAAATTTGCATTTGTGATTCTCTTCTATTTTCGGCAAAAACAATTTCGTTTATATCTTTATTTTATATAAAACTTCAAATATCATTTAATTGTTTTGAGCAGTGTATATGTGTGTTTACTATAAATTCATTTTCATCCCATTAACTCACAGAAGAGGGCTAACACTCAATGAAATTCTATAATTGATGCAACAGCTATCTGATTCTAATTCTGGTTCTGAAACGGACAATAATCTCTTTAAAAAACGATGCAAATGATATGCTGCGGTTCGGATTTTAATGTTACCGCTGCTGATAATAAAGCATCATCCTTCAGCTTCATTGAAAGTGAAAAATGATTGGGTCATACAGATTCCGGATTAGATGTATTTAAGAATGCTACACAAAATACAGTTAAAAAATCTCTAATGATGGAACTCTGTGAAAAATGAATTTTCCAAAGCGAGATGCCACTGAGTTTTACGATTCAACAAAATTTTGAGCAGATGTATTGGACGAAATGGCGAGCAACGTCACTGAACCAGTACGTGTTCTTAACAATATTTTAAACATACCAATCATAAATGCATGGATATTTTCCAAAAAAAAATAATAAAAGCCAAATGATATTTTAAATTTATGTGCAAAACTGCACACCGGTGACTATTTTTTGTATTATTGTGCCCCAAACTATTTCCAAACGATAGTTTTGTATCTTCGAGGTAGATTATTTTTGTTTGGAAATAGTAGTAATGAAAATAATAAAATAAAGTAGTTTTCTGTGGCAGTCCCTAATATGGCACATACTAAAATTGTATTGTCATATTGAATTTAAAATTGAAAGGCTAAATCAGCAGTTTAAACTTGATATATTAATGTTTTTTTTATTGCTTTAACCATATATTATCAGTTAAATAAATGTGAATAAATAAGAATGTTTCACAGAATAAAGTTAGATTAATTTTCGTAAATTCTAAAAGCTTTTCGTACAAATAACTTACGATATCTTCCAAGATATCAGAATTTAGAACACGGGTTTTCATACCTAACCTCTTTAATAGTAATAACATTTATTTTGACCGTTTATTTGTATCTTTCTAATATTTTGTTTCGAAATACATATTGTGTAATATTATTACCTCTTTCAAAGAAACAAACCATCGTTAACATGAAAGAAGCATATCAAAAGATTATTTCAAAAGTAAATATAAGCTGTCGTGCACGTATCCAACGAAAATTTTAAAACCTGGAGAAATATTAAACAACATATCACTGCAAAGTATCCATAATATTTTTAAAAATTCCTTCGTTTAATTAAAATTCTTTAACCTTTTCCAACTTTTCAGAAATATCCTGAAAAGTTCCCAAAGGTTCATTATTTTCACGCTTTAATTTTTAAAAAATGAAAGGTCGTATCAGAGTAATATAAAGCAAGTGCTAGTCAGTAATTCCGTGAGTTGTGTAATTGATACATAATTATAAGATTTAGATATATAGTCAAGTTTATAAAAAAAATATTTTAAATTATATATTTTTTAATTTGTTAATAACCTGTTTTTAGTTAAATAAAATGCGAAATAACAAAAAATGGGATGGAGTAAATGTTCATTAAGTAGTTACAGAAATGAAATATTTGTTGTTATGGTAAGTTATATGATTTAAAATAAAAACAAGATTTTTTTTATAATAGATTTATTTATCTATTTAGATGTTTATTCTCTTATTTAGCATATTACAGCATGACATCAATACATGCTTTTATTACATACATAAATATGGATTTTAGTTTTGATTAAAAATTATCAAAGAAAAATTTTATACTAACGTTTTAATTTTCAATATTCTGTATGTCGGTTTATTTATTTCAAATTTCTACTTCAGTGTAATTTTGGGTCAATATTGAGTTCATTTGTGTATAGGCGTCTGCAGTTAGAATATTGATATTCATTTATTTTTTTTTATTTTACTTGTTATGCATACTAATCTGATATAGTGTAGAAAAAATTAAATACAACTTTTAATTTTCTGAAATTAAAAAACCGTGTCATTTTTAGGGCATATAATAAAATCATATATAAAATATATAGTATAGATTTTTATAGCTTTTATAAAAAAAAACTAAAATGAGAAAATTTCTAGATATAAATATACTTGTGAAATATATCTAGCATGTATAAAATATTGAAGACATTGGTAAGTTGGGGGACATAAAATTTCACAAGTGATGTTTTTTCTCAGTTATTAAAAACAAAGTATTTGTTAATTAGTTATGCGTCATAAATGTAATTACATTGCATTTTCGATATTTTACATAGGATTATATGGGATTATATGGGATTTCCTCCTCAATTTTTCAATTATTGTTGTAACTTTTTGAGTTATCATGATATTTCACTGGTATTTTTATATGAGTTGCCCTATAGTATTGAATAACAAATCCTGACAAAAATCTTTGCTGTAGTTCGCGAATGCGCAGTTAAAATTTATTTCATAAAAACACCTATCAAATATTCAGTATATTAATCATCAAATAAAGCATCAAATATTCAATATATTAATATTTTAATCACAGTATACTACTTCTACAATTTTTTGTCAAGTTTTTGAAAAAGCGGTGTTAAATTCGGCTGAAAACTCTGCATGCTATAAAATAAAACATTTTGAATTTTTCACAGAAACGTTAACATCTTCAAGAATATACGTGCTATGCTTCAGCAAATGCACACAAATGTTGAACAGGACTTACATAGTCATTTGCTACAGTCACAGACCATTTTTAGCATTTTTTGTTACTTGGGTGATCGAAAATATTATTTTATATTAAAGTTATTGTTGCCCCCCCCCCTAATTTTCCTCACAATAAAATCATCACTGAAAAATATGAAGTCAAACGCGTTCTTTACATCCTCAAAGTTCAACGGCATTCTGGGCATTTCCCCACGAGTTTCAGTAAGATATTCGGGGAAACGTCTGAAATTGGTCACTGCTCCTTAATTTCTCGATACCAGTATATGAAAGACATTATAACAAACCAAACGGTTGTTAAACCAAAACGGTTAAAGAGCTCTTTAAATTTTTTACCTGTTGGAGATACGTACGCAACGTAAATTGCAAAGTGTTAAAAATAAGATATTATTTAAGATTATGTTGATTAAATAGCTCTCCCTATTGTTAGAAAAACGTTGCACTTTTTAAATATTTATATGATCCCTATATACTATAGGTTATATTAAAAATATTTTTGATATGCTCTCACATGTAAAACAGTCAAAATTACATTCTTCTACGACTAAAACTCACCGAGTTATGTTACCGATTTCCATAAATTGTGGAGTTTTCTGGCACTAAAAAAGCATTCGTCTACACTGATGTAAACATTATTTATTTTACCAGATAACGCTTACAAACCAGGACTATAATTTGGAGATCAATTAACTACTCTCATTCTTCGGGCAACTACTCTCTGCTAATCTCAGCTTACGATGGGAGCAGATAATTACTAACGAAACTATTTCGTGGTTCGTAATCATTATCTGCAGAAAAAATATGTCACTAGATTTTTCAGCTTCATTTATTTTTTATTTGCTAACGCATTTTGGGGTATTTAGTGCCAAAAAGCTACGAAATTTCATAAAATTCAAAATATCGTTACTCGTTGAGCTTTGGTCGTAGACGAATGGAATTTTTACTGTTTTACTTATTAAAGCTTGGAACAAAGATTTCTATATAAATTTAGAGGAATTTATAAAAAATTAATATGCATTATTTTGAAAATTAATGCCAGGACTATTTCACCATTATAATCTTAATACCTATCTTAATTTCAATACTTCTGTAATTTACATTGTCTACTTAACGGATAAAAAATTAAAGCGTGTTTCATTCTTTTTGAGACATCCTGTATACGTATTATAATTTAAATGTAATACATGTTTCCCCATTTAGAAACGACAATTGACAATCTCTGACAAATGGAATATAGGAATGTTGCAAACCACTTACGTTGGATTCAAAATAAACATTTTAATATTCTACTGATAAAAGTAAGCTACGCCGCAGGCTCCCTGGGGGAGCGCCCTGCGCATCAGACGACCACCGATCCCAAGTCCTGAGAGACTTATATCGCGCCAGCAGGTTTATCTCCATACGGCGCTTCGGCCGCTCAGAGAACCGTCACCTACGGACCCTCTAACCTTGAACCCACGTGTCGACGACGTAGGCCGTTGCGATACGCGGTGAAACCATGGGGAGTCACCGCGAGACACTTGAAGACGGGCCGGCGTCCCCCAACAGCATCGGAGCTGAAAACCCAAAAGGGAACCAGGCCCTAGGCCTTAAGTCGGAGTGTTCCAACCCGTACTTGCTCTAACACAACTCGAGGGGTGTGAAAACCTACAGAGGTAGTCACGGTTCCCTCTCGTAGTGAACCTATTCTATTGATAAAAAGAAATTAATATTTTTTACAATATCCAACATTTAAAAAAAATGCATTTTGATTTTTATAAAGTTTTATAGATACAAAAGAACATTAATTAGAAACCGCAAAAATGACAGTCAATTCTGATGAAAATATTGTTGCCAGTATTTTTTATTGCAAAATTTGCCGGAATACAACAATTTTTGTCTTAAACGTGTCAGGAATAAATGATTTTGAAATACATTTTGCAATTAATTTGTACTAGATCAGGGATTCCCAAACTATGGTACGCGTACCAGTACTGGTACGGAAATCTCTGGCTACTTGTACGTGAATGTGCGATGTTGGTACGTAAAATGAAATACCAACATAATACTACAAAATTAAAAACCGCATGCAATTTTCGAATGAAAATTAGAGACTGTAAACGTTTTGTTGTAGTTGATGTTGTTGTCGTCACTTGAAATGTTTGCTATAGCTAAGTCAATGAAATCCACACACGCTGCTTATGATAAACCAGTTTTCCAGAATTGGTTAATATTGTGTTTAATTCTTAATAGTGAACGCAATATGATATAGTAAGATAACATAGAGAAGATACTGAAAAACTAAGTTAATATAGAATATAAACATCTACAGGGTGATTTCTTAAGCCCTTTTTGCCTGAAGTAACTAGTAAATCGAGAAATCTACTGCCATGAATGTGGTGAATCTCGAAAACTGTAGAAGTAATGACCAAGCAATCAATGACAAAGTTGTAGAGTATCATGGATTAAGTAAGAAAAGACATATTGTGCAAACGTATACCATAAATATTTGCCTGTACGGAAACAAAATATCTGACTCTGATTAGGTAAATTTTGTTTATGGAAAACGCGAATTTTCTGTAAAAGTGAAATGAGACTTTTTTTAATCGTAAAGGCTTTTTTTAGCTTAGGTATTTTTATCACCAAACGTTGGTGTAGAATGAGTTTATTACGTGCCATTATATATTTTATTTCATACGAAGTACAGCTTATCAGTGCTTGATATATTCGACTGTACAAATAACAATTTATAATAACATATGTAATTAACATATGTAATTATTACAATTATATGAAAAAAAAATTTAATTTGTAAATAAAGACCTAATTTAAAAATTAATCAATGAAACAGTTTTAATTAGCAGAAAAACTGTTTAAAACATTTTTTTTTAATTGTATTATATGAAGGTAAAATCTGAATCCGTGAAAGATGGAGGAGCTTGTTCGAATAGGAGGAGCTGAAACAAAAAAAAAATTCCATTGTAATTTATAACTTTTTTTTGTACCAGTTATGTCAGTGTTGAAGTTTTATTTGAAACATAATTCATTATGTATTTAAGTCTGTCAATTGAAAATTTTCTTTTCTTCTGTAGCAAATGTGTAAGTTTCTTTCTATTTCATCAAAATCGGTTTTTAATACAGTAAAGTTAAAATTTAAAATAGTGATTTGAAATCGAGCAAAATACGGGACATTGCATTTTCAATTTTTTTTTATTAGCATTACGTTTGATATCTGGTGGTACGCGAAAGTATGGACTTCGATTTACTGGTACGTCGGTCTAAAATTTTGGGAACCTCTGTACTAGATTATTGATTAAAAAAACTATTGATAGTAGACTTTTGATTAAAAATAATATTTTTTACGGTATCCAAAATGTAAAAAAAAAAAAATTCCTTTTGAAAATTTTATATTTTTATAAATGTGAGAAAACTTTGCAATCATCATAGCAAACTGTGCTCGAAATACTTTTGTCAGTATTTTTTTATTCTAAAAGGTTCCGGAATATAGCAATTAATACCTTAAACAAGGCAGAAAAGCAAGCAAAGGCAAACAAAATTTGTTGTATATTTTAGGTAGCTTTCATTACAAAAAGCTACCTACTGCAGCCGTTCGGAAGAAAGCAGTTCCAAAACATTTTGGTATATTTTCACTGATCATGACCCCCCAGACCCCCAAACCACCCTCCGTTCAAATGTTGATTTATATATATATATATCTGACGTATGTCATGCTGTAAGTCTCTTATTTATGAACCGATTTGGATATGACTGAGTATGTGTATACAACATACCAAGGTCTCAACCGAGTTCGTTGGCCAGCCTCATCCGCCATTTTGTTCCAAAATGGCGGCAAGTTAAAAAATTTAAAATTTTTAAAAATTCAAAATGATGTACAAAAAAATTTTATAAAATGAAAAAAATGTATCCTTTAATTGTTAGAACGTGTTATAAGGATTCTGGAACATTTTTTATATTGGTTATATCTTACAAAATGCCTGAGATATGTCAATTTGAAATTCTAAGTTGGCTGAGATTTTGAAACACTCTAATATTTGTTATTCTGTAACTCTCGTATTTATGAACCTATATGAATGTGACTGATCATGTGTACAGAACATACCAAAGTCTCGACCGAGTTCGTTGGACAGCTTCATGCGCCATCTTGTTTCAAAATGGTGGCAAGATAATTATTTTTAATTTTTTCAAAAATTCAAAAATATGTATAAAAAATTATAAATTGAAAAAATTGTTTCCGTTAAATGTTAGACCGTGTTACAAGGATTCCAAAGCATTTTTTGTTTTGTTTTTATCTTAAAAATGGCTGAGATATGGCAGTTTGAAATTCTAAGGTGGCTGACAATTTGAAACAATCTGATTTTAATTATGCTGTAACTCTCATGCTGAAATTTGCATTCAAATTCAGTTTTAACGAAAACCGGGATTGAATCCTCTATAATCGGTTTCCAAGCATTTTAACTTCGGGTGTTTGTGTAAAATGAGTTGAATTTTTAAAAACATGAACTATGAAAGCTCCTTTTTCCTCCCGGTACAGGCCGGGAGGACTTTTGCAATTTGTATCAAAAAGTGGTGGCAATCAAATTGTCAGTAGATTTTGTTGTTATTTACTCCTTTTGTTAATAGTTTATAGTAAAAAATTGCATTAATATTAATACAGTTTTTTCGGTTATTATTTAATCATTGACCATGCGTTTTCAGATAATGAAATTATTATTGTCTAAACTTTTATCTATGGCAGAAATTAAAAGTTTTATCCAAAACACAAACGTTCACTAAACGAAATGTCATACATAGATAAATGATTAAATCTATCACGAAAAGATTCTATTTCCTTATGGAGAAAGATAAAATTTCTAGTAGATTGTTATCCACGTGCATACCCTCATTAATATTCATAATTCAACAGAATGCGTTTTAAATATTTGCCAGAAAATAGATTAGAACTTCATATGCACTTTAAAAATTTTCCTTAATTATGCATGCCCGTATATTCCATATTTTAAGAATGTTTAATTTATCAAAGTGTGCTCAGCTTCCAGATTTAGAACCTATTAATATAAAGTTTTAAAAAGTAAATTGTTTCTCTACCTCGTAATTACTGATAAGTTTTTGAAAAGTTTAAATTTATTTAATAAAATTAAAATTCCTTTATTGAAGAGGTTAATATTGTGTTTAATTCATAATAGTGAACGCAATATGATATAGTAAGATAACATAGTGAAGATACTAAAAAACTAAGTTAATACAGAATATAAAGATCTACAGGGTGATTTCTTAAGTCCTTTTTGCCTGAAGTAACTAGTAAACCGAGAAATCTACTGCCATGAATGTGGGGAATCTCGAAAACTGTAGAAGTAATGACCAAGCAATCAATGACAAAGCTGTAGAGTATCATTGATTAAGTAAGAAAAGACATATTGTGCAAACGTATACTATAAATATTTGCCTGTACGGAAACAAAATATCTGACTCTGATTAGGCAAATTTTGTTTATGGAAAACGCTAATTTTCTGTAAAAGTGAAAAAAGAATTTTTTTAATCGTAATCAAAGGCGTTTATTAGCTTAGGCATTTTTATCACCAAACGTTAGTGTAGAATGAATTTATTATATGCCATTATATATTTTTTTCAAACGAAGTACAGCTTATCAGTGTTTGATATATTCGACTGTACAAATGACAATTTACTGTATTCGCAAGCACAGTATATATGTTTTTTTAGTATATCTTTAACACTGAACAGCTTTGTGATTGAACTATTGGTCGTATCGGCTATAATTTTCACCATACGATCTCTATCTCCGGAATTTACCACTAGGAAGAGCTGCCTCGTGTAGCGCATACTCGTTTACTATACCGAGACACCTCATTCATGGATGTAGCTAATTCGGTTCACCAATCATTTGATGTGAAAAATGATTTGATGTGACAGGACTCTAGAATCCCCTGTATATAGAATTGAATGAAACAGTTTTTGTTTATATGGTTCTGTGCATTTTTTAGCAATATATTCAAGGTACTTTTGTTTAATTTCAAATATTTAAAAAATATTTTTTTTTTGTTGTTTGTTTCCAGAGAGCTTTAAATATTAATGATTAAAAAAAGCTTGATTTTACTATTTTAATTAATAAAACAGACATATCAAGGAGGTTTAAAAGTCATATTTCACTTTTCAATGGGGTTTCATAAGGTTTTCTTTTTTAATCTTCCATGAATAAGGAAAGGGCATGTTTACAAACAAACACTCCCGTCAATCAATCTCCCCCTCTCCCAGCCAATCAGACAAACTCGACCTTGTTCGTACACCAATCAAAACCATCTTTTGCCCTGAGGGACGTCAAAGTTTTGCCCTGAGTGACGTCAACTGATCTTTCCTTATACAGAGTCGCTAAACATTCTTGCTCTTGTTAAGTAGGAATGTATTACTTCTTCAAATTATCACAGTAACAAAGAGTAGTAACGGGACTCCTTTTAGGGTTTAATATATCCTCAAAGTAAAAATTTAACGATGTCAACAATAATTTCTTAGCATACACTCACGTAAACAGAATGCAGAATCTTTTAATGTCAATTCTTGAGACTTACAGAATCCCATCTCTCTATAGAATATAGAGACAATTCTGTGTATTGCAGGATTCGTCTAGATTAACACTCACCTCGTCTGACCACAGAAGTTTCCTCGGTCCTACATTGTCAACGTCTATTCTTGCCAAAGTTGATAAGAAAATTCAGTGTATTGATATAGGTCTTGAGGTTACATAGCTTGAATCATTTGGATCTTTCAAGAATACCACTTTGAAATACTTCATAGAATCTTCAGTACTGTGGAAAAGTTTTTGTAACGCTCTTTAGTACATTGTCGAAGAATATTGGTTATAGGACGGTCTGTCAAATACAGGGTGGTCATAAAAAAATTTCCCCGATATATGAACCCATAGCAGCCTAATCGCAACAGAAGGAAATTTCAGATATTGGTATTTGAATGTATGTGTTTATGTATGTGAATGTATGTATTATTTGAATTTAGTGATGATTTTAAATAACAGAGCTCTCATGGTTACGGTTTGAAATTTCGAATGGCAACACTCACCTTTTCTCCTGCGCATTTTCATCAGGGCACTGAAAACCATAATGGCGTTGGAACGATGCACGCATGACGAAAATTGCCGGAGTAAAACATTTGCAAAGAAGAGCATTGTAAAGGACCAATGACAACACAAGAGAGAAGAGAGAAAAAACTTTTAAAACTTTTTTGCCTACCTTCGCAGACGATAAAGAAATTCATGCGAGAGTTTGTTGGCCACAATGACGAACATAACATTGCAGGAAGAATCTGTATAACTTCACATTTTATGACATCTTTCAAATCTGACAATTTTTTCGAATTTGATGTCTACACCTTCGATTTCAGATAACTCCTGGACCAGAAACTCTTCGGAGTGAGGTCGGGAGCTCACGGTGACCATGAAACTGAAAAGTTACAGAAGATGACTCTATCACCAGAGTGCTGTTCCAGTACTTGCGACATGTAAAGGAGCACTATTTTGCATCCATACAATGTCATTAACGACATTTAGCTACTGAATTCTGGAATTACGTAATTATAAAACATTGTTATATACCAAGCACTTGGGATGGAGTACGTTAACATACCTGTGGAAGGGACCTGTTCGAAGAATTACGGACCGTGAACGAATGTGATCGCGATGCCACACCACACAGTCACTTTATCTTCGTGTAAAGGCGTTGGTGCCAGATAGTGCGGATTTTTTTCAGCCCAGTTGCACGCAGTTCTTAGAGTTTATGTTCCCATTTAAGGAGAAATGGGCCTCATCCGTCCATAATATCTGCAGTGGCCACCTGCTTTTATCATCATATTTGATGAGGAAATAATTCGCAAAGTCGAAAAGCTTTTGCTTGTCGCCAGGTTGCAACATCTGGACGCGATGGAATCGACAAGGAAATATCCAAACAACAAAGCGCAGAATATTCAGGACTATGGTTTTCGGTGAAATCAAATTGTGGGCAACACTTCTTGTAGTATGCAATGGACCTGCAGTGATGGATTATGAACTTCCGCAACAACTTCAACAAGGAAAGATGGTCCTTCGGATATCGGCTATCACGAGTGCATGAGTGCATCCAGCTCTTAAAAAAATTATCAAATTACATACAGTTTTTAAGGAACATGGCCTCATCGCAGCTTATGATTTCGCCGATAAACTCGCACTGCTTCGGCAGTAATTTACCTGTTCAGATAAAACAGCTTTATCAATTCACCTCGTAGTTTCGCAGTAAGTGTCATCTTGTTGGCACTTTCGAACACCTGATTGAAGAAACAATCTTCGCACATTGCTTAATTCACCTCTCTCTGAGATATCATAGGTCTGTTAATAAAATGTCATGTTAATAAAATTCTCTTCTTTGTAAATGTTTTATGCTGGTAATTTTCGTCATGCGTGTATCGCTCCAACCTCATTTATGGTTTTTCTATGCGCTGATGAATCTGCACGGGAAAAACGTGAGTGTTGTCATTCGAAAATTTCAAACTTTTTTCACTGTAACCGTAATTTTGAGAACTCTATTGTTTTAAATTATCACGATGTCGAACGCATATCTTCAAATAATAATATCTGAAATTTCTTTTCGGTTGGTTGAGAGGTTATTCCACTATGGGATCATATATCGCAGAAGTTTTTTTATGACCACCCTGTATATCAACAGTGAGTTCTTCTTCCACATAATATTCATTAGCAATACGTCCCTGTTCTCTTTTTGTCTGACAAAAATTAATAATATAACTTTTCATAGCATTCGTCTACATAGGCAAAGAAAAACAACTTTTAACAAGCCTTTAAAAAGCAGATATTCGCGAAATGAAGCTTTTGTAGTGCTGCAATTCTGATAAAACAACTGGACAAGTAAAGCCGGATCTCTCTTCTTTAACGGCTTAATGAAAAACTATTTTCTGACATTGAATACTGCTATTTTAAAGTAATCATGATTTACATAACGTATTTTCTATTTTGCATGATAAGTGCCATATAGTTGCAGAAAAGGCGCTTTTGATCTGTTATTTTTATTGCAGTTTTCTCCACGTGGCCCATATAACGCATATACCAAGTTTCAACATATAAAAAAGAGTCAAACAAAATGGTTTCTATATAGGACTGAGAAAAAGCACTTAAATTATAATTACTAAGTAGAATTCTAAAATGAAAGAAATGTAAAAGGAACTTAAAATTCTAAAAGTAGCGCCATGTAATAAAATTTTACGACAAAATTTATAATCTTTATTATAATTAAGAAACCTTAAATAACCAGAAAAATATTAAAAATTGTTTTTTCTTTGTACTATTACTTCTTCATACTATTAATTAAACAATGCGATCCAACCAGGACTAGCCGGTTTAAAGATGATCGATACACCGCCCGGTATACATAACGTAGGTAAAAATCCTTTTTAATTGCAACACTACTAGACTTTTTACATTTAGTATATTTTCTCAGATTGCCCATCAACTACATCAAAAAGCATGATTGATATTTTTGTACTACTCGCAAGCCAGTGGTTAATCGTGAAAGTATTCTCTATTTATATCAACCTTTTTTTCATTAGGTGCGTTCGTAATTATATAAATACGTAGCACCTATAGTCGACGTCTAGTCCGTCCGTCTGTCTGTCTGTCTGTCCGTCTGTCCGCATATAACAGCACAAAAACTACCCAACCGAGTGGTTTCAAATTTATTATAGATAATCGTTGCTGAATTTTGTCGAGTCATTTCAAATTTTATGAAAATCGAATCAAAAATTAAAAAGATATTAATAAAAGTTTTTTTTATTCTATTAAATTTTATCATACGTAATCTATATGATAAAAGCGCAAGTCATGTGACTGAGGAAAACAAATACGGGTTAACCACATCTTTTGCCATCTATTTCCATCTTTTTCCTTTAGCCATTTTTATTCAAAATTAATTTTTTTTTAATAAAATTGCGTAAAAGTTACATTTTTAGAAAGATTGTTCAAAATAATTGTTTGCTTGAGAGATGAGTTACATTAAACAATATATAGATTCTGAGATAACTTCAGTGAAAATTAAGTTAACAGCCGAATATCCCCATCCATTAAAGTAAATAAACAAAATATTCATTCATCGTGAGTCATAGAAATCTTAACGATGGAGGTAATCATTAGTAAAGCAAGATCTCCATGGTAAATTTACAACTCTGTCTGGTGTCGAAAAAAAAAATTCGCATAAAAAAAATTCTGTAAACATGGCATACGTTAAAAAAAAAAAAAAAAAAAAAAATAGGTATCCTTATTTCGTTTATAGCAGACGATATAATTAATTTCACTGAAATAAAAATGATGATTTTTTACATTGTAAAATTAGTTATAGCACGAAATGAATGCACCTCATTTGTCACGTTCAACGTACAATCTCCAACCTCTTGTTTTAGTGTTTAAGCGCGTATTTCGAATAAAATTCGTTTTATTATTTTTTTTTATTTGTGAAGGTTTAATTTCGTTTGGCAATTTATTTACAGAATATTACATGGAAAGAAACAAATGCTGAATTATTTACATTTTCTTTTTACTCCAAAAGGTTTAATCTTTTGTAATCTGGTTGAACAATCATTTTGGAGATAGGTTGAATAAACTCATGCTTGAAAAATATTTTGTAATTATAAAAAAATCAGTAAATTGTGATATAGTTTTTTCTCTATTCGATGGTGCAAAAATTGAAATTGTACGCTGTTTAAAAGTTAAAAAATTTGTTAAAAAAGGAAATTGATTGTTCAGGTGTTTGCCACCGTCGATACCACGTCAGCGGTACTCACGGACCCAATTTTTTGCTTTATAATATAGAAATATACCAGGGATTCTCCAACCAGGTTTTACCGGGATCTAGAATATATGTGAAAACCATTTTTATTTGAAAACTGTAATAGATCTTTTACATTTAAAACATGTTTTAGATTGTCCACTATTAACACCAAAAAACGTTTTATGTAAAAATATCAATTGTGTAATCAAAGAAATTTGCTAAATTTATTAAAACCAAACTTTTGTATTAACCGCATGACAGGGTTTAATAGCCGAATAAATCGCCAAAGATTTCGTTATCTATAACAGCATTTTCGATTTTGATTATTTCAGTGTATAAGCAATTAGTTCGATTAGATAAGTGTTAAATTTGTATTTTACTTATTTATCAAGTTTAAATTTTGTTTTGGAATATTATCCTGAAACAAATGCTGAACCATTATATTGTTTTAGGTGCAATCTTCCAATTTCGGGCTGCACGTGATATATAGCTTTAAAAACAATTCATTCTTGAAAATTATTTTAAAAATTAAGAAATAAATTCAAATAAAGTTTTTGAATAAATTACATTTGAAAGTATTTTTATTTCCTATTCAATGATGTAAAAATTAACATTGTTCAAATACATAAAGTGATAAATTTGTGTTGTATTGTTTTTATTTTGCTTATTTATATAGTTATTACATTATTTATTGTTTTAATTTCATTGTGGAATATTATCCGGAGGCAAATATTTAACTATTTATATTGTTTTAAGTGCAAACGCTTATTATTTTCCCGTAATCGAAATGCACGCTTTACAAATAGACATATATTTAAATCATGCTTGAAGATTATTTTAAAACCAAAAATCACTAAATAGCTACACAGTTTTCAAACACGAACAAGGGCAGATACACCTATGCTCTGGTTCCGGTGGTCTCCTTAGAGCTTCCTCTCCTTTCTTCTTCCGTCACTGCCCTCCTTACAGGACATGGTCCATTTAGAGAGTACCTCCATCAATTCCATTGTTCAGGCTCCTCTACATGTGAGTGTGTTGCATTAGCAATATAATTTAATAAAAATACAATATTCAGACAATGCTGTTAGTATATATATATATATATATATATTTTTTTTACTTTTCAAACGTATAAAAATGACAATAATGTGTAAACAACCATAAAAGCTCCGTAATCATAAAAGGTATATAAGGCGTAGATATCAGATTACGTTATATATTTCTCATTTACAAATAGGTATTTTCTACAACTGCGATCTGTAGTTTTGTATTTGGTTTACATTAATTTTCACAAAAATATAGATTAAGAATTTGTAACATTTTAAAACACATTAATTTTTCGTCTTTTTACTATAAATTCGTCAAAAATATCAGTGAAATTTTCAATCACATTCGAAAGTGTAAAATATAATTTAATTGTATGTGTCCAATATTTTTAGTATAACACATAGTTGAAGAAATTTTCACTCTCACATTGTTCTATTTCAATCTGTAACTAAGAGATTCAATTATTTAAGAAGCTTACATTATAAATTTAAGAGAATTAAATGCAAAAATTCATATTGTATTTTTTACCTTAGTTTGCGTAAAATATCTAATGTACTTTATACAGAAATAAAGCTAACAATATATATATTTTTGATTTTATAAAGAAATTTGCCCTTATATCTTGTTTGTCATTTATGCATAAAACTTCTTTGAAAAATTGGATTTTGTTTTATTTAAATCTTGTGTGTGTCTATTTTTCAACTATGCTTTATTAGTTTGCAACTCAATTTAAAAGTAAATTTATGTACTTCTGCTATTATATATTTTTTTTCATACAGACATACATTAAATTTTGATAAGGTCAGTAATTATTTTAAGATCTAAAAAAATGTAATATTTTAAAACACAATTATTTTGCGTCGATTTACTATGTATTTGTTCAAAATATGTATTAATGAAATTTTTAATCACATTGGAAAGTATAAAATATACATTAAATTTTGATAAGGTCAGTAACTATTTGCAGATATAAAAAAAAGTGTTAGAAATGCACTTACTACACCGTTTCCGTTTACAAAAGTCTGAATTTAATGCTCCCATCATAATTTCTACAAAGTAAAACTGACAGAGACATTTTGTTCTGCGAAAATATTTTCTTTTAAAAATAGTTTGTTACATTGTTACGAAAAAGTTTTATAGTGCTTTTTATCTTCTATAATATTCAAACATTTTGAAAACTATTCGTTCTCAGTCACTGCGTTAAAAAACAAGCTTACTTGCTTATTTTTAAGCACATACACATATAGTTCTACTTAAATACGCAAAAAATGGAGAAACTTGACAATTATTAAAATTATGCTTAAAAATATTTATAATTATTTTACAGTCTTTAATATTAACTAGTTTCTAAATTCAAAATATATTATTGCTAATAATTTTGTTTATTTTGAATGTTTAATATAATTATCAATCTTCCTCTTTTTATACAACTCTACATGCTAAAATTTTTAATTTGTATTCAAAAAGCATTTTTAATGCAATAAAATACTTTTTATTCATTCTAATCGATTGCCGCATAAACTTTCTTCTAAAAGGGTTTCTAAATAATCAATATTTTTTATATTTTATATCTTTTCATGCATTAATTTCAATTCTATTTGAAGATCATATTTCTTAATAATTTTTTTAATGCTTTTGATCACACATTTTTTCATTTTTATTTTAAATTTGAAGTCGTTCTTTTCATATTTAATTGAGATAATTACTCTTTAATGACTTCTTTACTTGACGCTTATTCCTAATTAGATAAAAACTGAACATTTTTATTTGACAGGCTAATGGAAACGGAAATTTGTTTGATAAAATAAAATTATAAAACATGGATTTCTAATTATAAAACACATAGCTATGTCTCCAATGAACTGTTTTTTAATATAATTCATAAAATAAAATCATTTAAAACATTTAATAAAAGATACGTAAGTATAATATAATTCATTTAATAGTTGAAATGTACTATATTTAAAAGTATACAAAGATAAATAAACATTTTTGACATTATCATTTTGTATGTATTTATGAACAGAATGTGGGCGTAATCTTGAATTTAATTTAGTTTTCTTGGAAAACAATATAACCATAAAATGTTTGTTGTTAAAAGTTTAAAAAATTGCCAATTTGCTTTTTACTAAAATAAAATAAATTAATAAACAAATAAGATATTTAAAATAAGTATTTAAAATAAAGTATTTTAAAAACAAAGGAATGTATTAATTTAGTTTTTAATTGCAACTTTTCATTAAATTAATTTATTGAATTATACAATTGTTAAAAATTAATAAAATTTATATATTTAATATAAAGTATATGTGGCTCTTTTTCAATAGTTCTTTATTAATTTACTACCGAGTTAAGTTTGGAATTTTTGTATCTTTATTACTGTACCAGTAGGCCCGGCCCGTGCGAGGATTTTGCACTGCAATCTAATATTTTTTTATCAATATCTAATATTTATTAGATGCAGGTTTAAACTTCTTAAGAAAAAGTAAGGATAAAAATAACTGCAAATAATATTTAGTTTTTAGTCAAGCCAGAATATCATCTAATTTATTCCATCAAAGTTAGAGTAAAAACTGATCCAAGATTGCAAAAGACACGCGCGAGAAAAAAAAAATGAACAATCTTATATTGACTGCATTAGAGGATGACGTCATCGGCTTCGGGAAAAACATGGGACATAGAAATATAAATTTAAATAGTTCAATTTTAATTTCGTCTTTTAATCATAAATATTAGATAAACCCATGCGGTGTTTTTTATAATCATTGCTGATCATCCTATAATGTGGTATTTTATTTTTGTGGCAAGAGTAATTTGAGGAAAACATTTCATTTCCTTTACGAAAACAATGCCGATTTAATTTTTAATTATTAGAAAATTTTAATCAAAAAGCATGTTTTAGGAAAATGTAAGTGTACTATGGGAGAAGCCTGTTTAAAATCCTTTCATATGGTATCTCATTTGTCGTTCTGCGTTTCGTATTTTCTTAGAAAAAGGGATGTTGACAGGAGAAATAATATATACGATTTTTACCTCTAGGCCTTTGAATAAAACTTCATTTTATTTCCAGTTTATTTCAATATCTGCAAAAAAATTTTTTGGAATTTCAATTAACACAATGTCCTTTTCATTTACAAAATTGTAATTCAGTGTTATCATCGGACTTTAATGGGACACAAAATAAAACATAATTATCTTAACCAAAAATAATTAACTTCTTCTATAAAAAGAGCATGCTTGATTCGCCTTAAACATATTCATTTAAAAAAATGTTCTCGCATTTAACTAATTTTAAAAGTGCAAAATTTGTAAAACTATTTTAATATATACGCTGCTGTGTCTCTAAAACCTTCTAAATTTCCTTTCTTAAAATATTTACCTAGACAATTAATTCTGCAGAAATACTTCATAATTCAATAAATGCGTATGTGAGGATTCTCACAAATTGTTTGTGCTTTGTGGTCTTTATTTTATTTCACCGTTGGAGCTATATTTTTTTTAAATCCAATGCCGGTAACGTCATCACTCCCTAGCAAATATACTCCGTGATAGTGGGGCATGACTGATTACATCGCAGATGATGTATAGCTGCCAGACATCATCATCTTCCGTTTTCAATGTAGAATTTTACAGTTTTCTAGAATTATTTTTTGACACCCTGTTTTATAAAATTTGAATTCTGATTCCGTTATAGTTTTCTATATTCCATTAACATCAGAGCGGCGATTGAAAATCAAATTATCTATGCTCAATGTGTCCACCATCGAGACACATGCAGAATACGATCATTTACACTTTGAGTTACCATCAAAAATTTTACAGATTTTATTTATTTTAAACACTTGTACTTGCCCGAATGTTTCGAAATTTTTATACGTGATGTAAATCTAGTGTGCCAAGAAAGTGTAAAAAGATTGTGTTGAAATACCGATGTTTAGTTAATTTTAGCGTATTAAAGAGAGTGTCTCTGGGAGGCCTGAAGTGAACTGCAGTCGCAATTTTTTTCGAAAGGGTTAATATTCGTATTTTTTGAAAAATAATTACACCGCCAAATAGAAAATAGTCTTAGCTTTAAGAGAATATTTTGTATCGCTATTTCTGAAGTTGAATGCGATGGGAGTATCAGCGTGGAGTAGGAAAATAAAACCGCGAAATATAATCTTTCATTTATTTTTTATTTATTCTTTTTTATTTTATGTTGAAAACGTTAATGTGAATATTTTCTTGAACGCATCAGTTCGTTTAAAACATAAAAGTACGAAATTTTAGATTATGTCCTCTATTTTTCTGTATTTTACACGGTTCGACCGCAGCCTGTTAAGGAAAAACAACAAATTAAAAAAGCCGACCTTTTACTTTGTTTTATCTCTTCTTGTCGGCTTCGAAAACCTTCAAATTGAGCATATGCTGGCGCGCTTACAGATTTTCAGAAAAAAAGAATGCGTTTTCAATGGCTTTTCAATTAATGTCTCGGCTAATTATCAAAAAATGAAAAGCCTGAGCCTCAGGTGCATCAAGACCTGTCTTGGACTATCATCCTACAAATTTTCATATCTCTGCGCGTGGTATATTTCGCTAGCCATCGCTAACATACAGAGCGAAATTTTATTTTTTTAGTACAGATTATAAAAATTAGAATTACGTAATTGTAGGAAATTTTCATATAAAAAAAGGTGAAAATTTTAAATTCATATATTTTTATTAAAATGTTAAATGTCTGTAAGAAAACTCTTTTATTGAAAGTTAACTTAAAAATAACTGGGATGGAAATAGATTCACAGAGTAATTAGTTTATTTCTTTGCAATACCTAATTCTGAAAACTTTTCATGTAATCATTAATAATATTTCCTACGTCATACATTCATAATTCTATTATTGCTTCAAAACTCTCCTTTATCTGTACTCTTTCATCTTTCATCTTTCATTTTAATTTCGATATATACTAAATTGAAATAAGTCTGCGTTCTTATCTTATAAATGACAGTAAAATGAATAATTTGTTTTGTAACATCAAAGAATACTACATTCTGTGGCTTAATTTTTACATTGTAAATTCCTATTACGTGTTCTATTTTTATACGATCGAATTTGTTTAGAAGATGAAAAGTTTTTAAGATAAGGAAAAGTAGTACGCGTATTATAAACAGAAAAAAATGCTTATAACAAAGAAATAAGTTAGATTTATTTCTTAATTAAAAATACTTAACAATGATTTTTGAATTAAAATCAATTAAAAGCGTTTTGTATAGAATCGGTATTAAATATAAAATATTGTATTCATTATTCTCATAATTATATTCATATTAAAACTTATTGAGATATTTAATGGAATGAAAGATAAAATGTCAGTGGAATTGAAAAGATAATTAAAACAAAACTAACAGAAAAATAAGAATTTAAAATGGAATTAATAAGATTTAAAAATTAAATAGGTTTTTAGTAGCATATATGTATGTATGTGTGTGTTCGTGTTTATGTGTGCGTGCATGTATCTGTGTGTATGTGGGCGTAGATGCGTATGTTTATGTGTTTATATATCTGTATCTTAAAAAAAGTGTGTTAAACAATAATACCTTGATGTAACATAAAATTGCTCTAAAAAATAATGCATTTTTATATAGCCTACTAGAAAATTCTAATACAGATCACTTTTTATTTTTTTAATAAACTCTTTCAAACCTTTTCACATTTTATACCTTTATTATATACCGTGCACCGTATCGTGTAAACTTTAAAAGAAAATTATATTATATAATTTTTTTTTGTCGTGAAAACCTTTTTAATCTTTCTTTCCGTTCGATGCAAAAATATTCTTTTCTTTTTAAAAATGGAAAGACAGACAGTAGTTTCCTTCGAACAGCTGTTTGTGATCAGAGGATTTATAACCATTTAACAAAAACAAAAAATTATCTAATAGTATGTATAAATTAAGATATGTTTATTCAGGTAAAAATATATATTGATATTTTTTTTTAGATTTACCTCAAGGAATTCTTTGTATAATTAAATTTTTATTCTGCAGTAGATAATCGTGTATTTTTAGCGTTATCTCGGGAATTGCTTCTTATTAATTTTTTATTCCCTGTAAGAAGTAAAAGAAGTTGGATAGCCTTTTTTATATAGAAGAGGGAATAACTTCAAGAAGGTTTGTTTTATATGAAAAAGTATTAATCTTTTTAAAATGAATGGCAACATCAGGGAATTTAGATGTATTACTAAGGCAAGTAGTTGAGTATAATTTTCGTAATTAGGAAAAATTACGTTATTTTTTTTATTTAGGATGTATGTAATTTCTTACATAACATTCTTAATGTATCAGATTTTAAAATATAATAGAGTTAGTAAAAGGAGAAAATCATATTTTTTATTATCATGTGTAAGACTTAAATCACAAAAATTCGTTAAACTGAAATTCGTTAAAACTTCGTTGAATCACACTGATTTCAAGTTTGGTATAATTTCTGTATGTAGACAACTTCGAAAGCAATATTTAACAGGGTTCGTACGGATCAAGAAATTTTCCAGTATTATATCCAGTTACCAGTATATTTTTTTATAGAAAAAGAAATCTATGTTAAACTCGCAAAACTTCGCCTTCTTTTAACGACTGATTTTCTGTAAGAAAATTCTGGTACCGAAGAATTTCCTGGTCGCAAAATTTCAGGAGGCGTATGAATCCTGATTTAAGTATAGACTTAATTAGTGGATGTTATTAATAATCTATTGGAATATTCTCTAGTCATATTTTTATACGAAGATTTTTGGCTGAGTTAGTAGGAGATGACTACTTTTTTTCCAGGACATGTTCAATTGAATGCTTGTGATATCCATTCGTATATTTGCAAATAACCATTTAGTTTTGTATTTTTTTTAATCGTTTCTATTATATGCCGACATTTGTATATATTCACTGTGGCAGCATATGCAAGTTAATTTGAAAATACCGAGTAGATAATAAACACTATGCGATATTTTCTTATTGAACATAACAGTCATTTATGAAAGTTTCTGTTGGAAAAAAGTCTTGTATGTATTTTCTTTTTCAAATATGTGCATATTGTACAAAACATACTGCTGTGATGTCTTACAATCACGCACCTTTTTCTTTTTATTCATTTATCGGTTATAAAAAGAAAAAAAAGTCGCCAAATTTGGGAATTTTTTTCTTTTAATAGTAAACTGGCTATTGTATTAAGTTATTGGTTTGGCGCGGGCTTGAAAATCGCGCTAATCAAAAAGTCGCCAAACCTCGGTGCTTGAGTGCAACACATCCGTTCCAAAAAACGAAATAGTTTTCCTTTTGAATTTTTAATTAAATAAAATAATAAGATTCCTATAAATTTTAAAACATAATATGTATTTATTTATTAAAGCATTCGCTTATCTTGACAATAATTTTTTATTTGATTTATTTTGATACAAAAATAAGTTTCATACAATAAAAAGTTTCTTATTATCATTTTCAAATAAAAACAGTGCATACTTTAAAGCTAAAAATGTAATAATCCTACTTTAGAAGTAATAGCAACAGCCAGTATTTGAGACAGGTCATTATATCAAGTATCTGAATAGAACTATCGTAATTGGGCTAAAAATGAAAAATATATATATATATTTTTTTTTAAACCTTAGAATGTTTGTTTGAATCGCTGAATCAAAGTGCGAATTTTGAAATGTCAATAAATTGTGAAAATAGATTTTAAAAAGTCCATTATAATGTATCATAGACTTTTATGTACGCTATTATTCTTTATTACTAACATAAATATGTTTAAGCCAAACTATGCTCGTTGTATTACTTAATAAAAAAAATTAAATGTACACATAGATATTCTTAAGATCATTGCATCTGTTCATTTTATTAATATTTCTATAAAGTATCGTTTCATGCAATTCAGTTTTGTGAAAATTTAATTAAAAAATCCTGGTGCAGTAAATCAAAAAGTCAAACTACCCTTTTTCCACAATTTTAAATAGGGGCTTTTTCAATGCCACTTTTTAAAATTATTTATTATGAAAAAAGTTTAAGCCTTAGGTAAAATATTTTAACTTGCAATGAATTATCCGTCACATATAGAAAATTAGACAATTTATACTAATAAATAAATAAATAAATGAAAGTAGAAGGCTAAAACCTGCAAATATATGCTTGAACTTATGTATTGCAACTAAACTTCAGACAAACTTCAATTCATACTAAGACTAAGACCGGCTTCATAACTACTTCTTTATAAAAATATTTATCACCTATTACAAATACTATTGTATTTGAAATTGTAATTTTATTTATATCATAAAAAAAGCACTTTACAATTATTTCCGCAACATTTTTCTTTAACAAATTAAATAACAAATTAATACTTTATAATTAAAGATGTATGTGATGCTTATTAAAAAAATCCCCTTTAGCATTAAAAGATTAGTCCAAACGAAATAAAAAATAAATTTCCTAATCACGTACAAACTCATTACGAAAATAAAATTGTATATATCAGAAAACAGCTAACCAGTACTTCACTAATTGCAATTAAAAAAGTTATGTGAGTAGAGTTAAAAACAATAATTATCTCCACCAATCTAAACATTAGGTTGCCTCCCTGAACACTAACGAATCAAAGTTTGCTTTCAATGATTGCTTTAGAAAATGAAATGAAAAAGTTTATTTTAAGAGTAAGTTTTTAGATTGAGAATATTAAAAAATAATAAGGAAGTAAAAAAAAAATCCATTGATAATGAAAGAAGTATGATTGGAAAATTTTAATGAAATATGTATTTAATTAAATTTTAAAAATAAAAATAGATTAGAGGTTTTTTTAATTAAACAGTTTTTATACTTTTTGCATTAATCTACTATTAATACAAAACAAAAAATAAATGTCTTCCTATTTTAATTATGTTGTGTTATTTAACTTTTCTGTTTCTTTTTCGTCGACACAGGACTTCTCGTAATTAAAGTTAAGTAAATTAAGTAAAACCTTTATCTTAAAAAAATTGAAAGATTAATCTGTTAAACTTGTTATTGTTTAAGACTTTTGTATATTATTAATTAATAGATTACGATTTTCTTAATTAATACAAAGAAATCTTTTCACTTATCAAGACAAAAAAGTTAGGAAAAAATTAAGCAACCTTTCGATAATCTAGTCACATTAATGTAGATTAATATTTTTTTTCATTTATTAGAAAATATTGCAATGAATTATCTGAAAAATGTGTAATAACTTTAATTGTTTTTATCTTGAATCGTAAATAAATTTATGTATTGCAAAACGTTTAAGTAAATTGCTTGACCTCTGAAAAAAAACTGGAAAGTTTCGGTATTGATTGAATTGTCATTGCACTAAAATATTTCAAATACAAATTACGCAACAAAATAAAATACTTTTTTGAAACAATTCTAATCACGCCTAAAATTTTTTTTGCTGGATAAATTATTCTTAAAAACACATAGATTTTTTTATAAGACACCCTTTTATTTTAACAATTTTAATTCTTTAACATTAGTTTATAAATGATAGTTCATGAATTACAATAGCATAATCCTAGCATAAGTTATAATAGCTTAATAGAATAATAATAGTTTATATATGACATAATGTCCTTATAAATGAATGCATGTCAGAAAAAAAGTTTTCCTTACGACATTCGATTCACTTGTCGAAAACTCTTGATAAATTATCATCTTACAGTGTAAAGATAAATTTTCTCTTCTAAGTCCATTAAAATTTAAACTTTCACAACAAGATTGTAAATCTTTTAAATTTTTATTTGTACAGTATCCAGACTTCTGACGTGAAACACTTTGATATTTGAAGCGCAATATTTTAAAAAATAACTGAGTTCGTGCATCTTCTATTAAGGCGGCTACCTTATTTTGAAATACAAAAATTGTACCTTGACGCAATTTTTTAAAACATCATACACAAAAATATTTTCCTAACATTAAAATAAAATGAATACATCTTGTATAAAGTAGTGCTAATTTTAAAATTTCAAATCCTTTTTGCAATTAAAAATAATTTTTGAACAGTAGGAAATATGTACGCAGAAATTTTAAAGCTATATTAATATATCTCCTGTCTCCTGAAAAATAACTTTTTAAAGATATGCAATAAAACATATTTTATTATATCAAATAAAAGTTAAGTACAGTATTTATTCTATAAAACCCTATTCTATATAAGTTTTAAGTTTATCTAATGTTTCAAAAAATTTTTTGGAATTAAAAATAGTATGCAAGTTTTAAATTATTAAAATTTTCATAATGTAACATGCTACAGAATGAAAGCTTTTGATTCCCTCAACAAATCAGGGGTTCAGAGTATAAAGATCCGTATGTATAATAAATGTAATTTTCCTACTTGTTTTATTAAATATGCGGGAATGCATAAGAAATAGAAGATAGCAAAATAAGTGTAAAAATTTACTTTTATAATGGGCAAGTCACGGTAAATATTTGTGTTATTTTTTAATCGATGTAGCATAATTTTTGTCCAATTGCGATGCGATCTTCTTAAAAATATTCTTAGTTTCGAATTCTTAAAAACAAATTTAATCGATTTTTGGAAGGTGCAAAGGTACAGTGTCCCCTTAAAAGTCGGGTGACCAAATATTAAAACTGATTGAACTTTAACCTTTTGAAACTTTAAAATTAAGAACCTCTTAAATTTTGTATTTTTTATCGTCACAAAATTTTCATCTTTTTAATATTTAATGAACGTTTTAAATCAAAAACTGCTCGAACTGTGTCCCCAAATTTCGTCGAAATTGGGGTATGTTTTATGACCTTAGTTAAATGTTATGTGAAATAAGAGACATAATGCGACAAAGGTGTACTTTTAAATGCTTTTATAATTTTGAGAATTCTGTAAGAAAAATTCATCTTTTAATTCGCCGACAGCAAATACTAAAATAGCTATTTTGAAAACGTATAATACTGGTGAAAACTGAATTTATGCGATTACCGTGCATAGACAGCAATTTATTCAAATTATTTTGTACAGCGCAATATATTATCTACATATTTTTAAACTTCACCCCACATTTTGCTAAAATTTAATTCAGCTTTAATCCTTTAAGCGTCCAGCAAAATTTTTCACGTATGATTAAGGATTCATAAAATATTAGATATGAACAGAATTGGTAGGAGAATTTATATTTAATAACGTTACATATCTATATTTCTTATTTTTTATGCACTGGAAAAAATAACATTACTATTAAATTTTTGTTAATTCAGCCTTTGAATTCAAAATTTACCTGATGGGTTGGGTTGGGTTGATTATTGACGGCCAATTATCTACACTTGGGATATAGGCCCGGGGGGAGTGCCCTTCGTGGGGGTCTTTCTAAGGGAACCTAACCCGTACTTACGCATGGATAAATCCACGGCTCGAAGAAAACCACGAAAACTCCGAACGATTAGGCCGACGGGCGCGATTGGGATCGAACCCAGCACCTCCCGTCTACCAGCTTAGAGAGCACAACCTCTCAGCCACTGGTGGGGCTATTTACCTGATGGATAAAAACTGTTAGAGCAATTAAAGGGTATTCAAATGCGTGACTCACCTAAAAATGCACTTCCGGCAATTATCATCCACAGACTACAGTGTATTCCTTTTCTTTTTATTGTATAAAAATTTATTTATATGTTAAATCATTTCTTTGTATACTAAAATGTAGTTCATCTCGATAATGTATAACACTGTTAATAACAAACATCGAAGTTGTCCATCCAAAGACGGAAATTCTTATTAATTTATTTGTGTAGTCCTGTATATGATCTATTGAATTTATACACCCTACTTAATGTACTAAAATTTAGTTAAGCTTAAAAATGCGTAAAAGAACTGTAACGACAGCAGTACTTTTTGCTGATAAATAGTACTGTTACCGAATTCTTTTGTGTGTTCCAGTTAATGTACTATAAATTCTAAGCATTTCATATCGTATAAAACGAGGTACTGTATTTTGCTTCAGTAATAAATATCAATATGTTTAGTGCATTATAGCATCATTAAAAAACATTGATTTGTTTTCTCATATGCCATAATGTAACGGAATTCTTTTTAGTGACCCTGTAAAAGCTAAAGTATATGTGCTATGCACACCATTTATCAAAAAGAAAAAGCCCAATTTTAAACTTGAATAATATATGTGAATGGCCAGGCAATCAAAGTATATATACCAAAATTAGTAAGTGGACGCATAGACACGCTGACGACCATACGGCCAAACAAACGAACTGGAGGGAGAAACACATTTAAATTATTTAAAAAGTACTAAAAACTGAATATTTGATAATGAGTATTCATTGAGGAAAATTTAAAGCCTTTTTAGAGCATTGTCGTCGACAAAAAAAGAATGTCGCCCTCCCCCCCTTCTTTACTAGCTCTGCCAAAAATCCTTGAATAAAAATGTGGCTGGAAACAACAGATTAGTAATAACGTCTACTAATCAAAGTTATATGTAAATTACGTTTCAGAGACCATCTACATGTTGAAATTGTAACACATATTAACATTTTCACTATTAACAACTAAGTTTAACATTATATTTGGATTCTTCGGTACATTTTATGTTCGGCTACCATTTGGCCAAGTCGTTCGGCCAAGTTGTTTAGGAATTGTGCACATTTAAAGTTTGGAACCCATAATGTTAAATTTATTTCCCGTGAAGCAAGCTTGGTGGCAGTGACGTTTCTATGACGTCACTGCAAGTCACATACGTCACATCACATCTGTGACTAAAATGTCACTACCGTTTAGATAATGAGAAGACCATTGGGCTAGGTCACATGTTCGATAAAATTCGATTAGTAGGTAATTTCAAGGTCACTTTAGGGTAATTTTAATTTGAATGTCTAAAGCAAGCGAAAATAGATTTTGCGACTCGCAAACCATTTACATATTATTTTACTAAAAGATTTAAAATATTGTAGAATTTATTACATATCATGGAAATAGTGAAATTGTATTATTGTCAAGGGACGTTTTCATTTCCAGCTGTATTTATGTTTTAACTCTTAATTAGTTTGAAATGTAAATGATGAAATTTATGCTTAATATCTGCACTTATGTATTATAAAAAACAGTATAATACAGAGTGTATCATAAAAAGAGGAACAAAATATGATATAGCATTTTGTATAAAACTGCTGTGCATAAAAAATCGGGATATTAATCCATTTGTTCAGGCAATATTTCAAAATGCCACTCCAATTCAAACCAAGGTTTTCGTTTTGTATCTTAAACAATAATGGATATATTTCAATAAGCTTTGCAAAAGATTTATTTTACTCTGCTTTCTATAAAATGCGATGAAATCAGGAAAATTGTTGGAAGTGAATAATGATTCTGTCAGTGTCCGGTATGTAATGCCTTCCAAAACATGCAGCGTCTAGTTCTGAACTGTTTGGATTCAGATGGGGTCCACTTCCGCTACTTCTGATGATATTATATTTTACAATAAGCAAGGCATATCTGTTAAAATTCTGTCTGCTCTATAGATTACAGTCTGTTAAATCTTAGTTAAAATACGTTTATTGTTGTTAAAGGTATAAGCTAAAAAACGAGTTCATGTTGAAATGAGAAAACACTGTATTTTTTTAATAAATAGATTGTGATTCCGGTTCCTTACACAAACTTTTTTTTACTGTGTTTTACTACTCTTTAAAATTTGTCTCATCTTTTTCTTAAGCACGTATATGAACTATTAGGAATAAGCTAATATGTAAAAATAGGTTTTGTCTTTATCGCCTTAATCTTTATCCAAAAAAGCAATTAAACGTTTTGAAATTCTGCTCATTATTTTAAATTTGATATTATCTCACTCGTACACATGTCTATTAAATAGGCTCCTAATGTAAAATTTGCACGATGCCCATTTTTAAATGTAAACTTATAGTTTCATGAATTAAATAATTCAAGCAATATCTAAAAATAATTGGATAATTTAATAAAGTGCCTTTCAAAGCTTAAACATTTAACAACAAAGTTGCTTAACATTTATTTAGTTTTCAGTCAAAAACGTTTTTGTTTGCTAAATATATAGATAAAAGCTGGAGTAACTAAAGAAATTATGTCATATTGAATAATTTAATTTGAAAATATTAATTTTATTTACATTTTACTATTACATTTAAAATATCCATATCCATATTTTTATATACAATTTGTCCTATTCATTCAACTTTATAATTTTGCAATTTTAATTGTAATAATTTTATTTTATTTTCAACTGGCTTTGCAAATTATAAATTCTTAAAAATTTGGTGAAAAGGTATTCAATCTGATTTTACTTCTAAAAAGTTGCTTTACGTAATGTTCCTGTTGCTTATTTCTAATAATTTAATTTTTCTCTTTGTTTTCTTTTGGAAGTTATAAATTTACAGGAGAAAACCGATCTTATTTTGTTCAGAAGGAAAAGCATACTTTGTAATTCAATTATTTACATTTGAGGCTGATCTAACAAAATGATTTTCATTGACATAAAACTCTAAATTTATTGAACGAAAAGTTTAATAAGGCTTGAAACCCAAAATAAAAATAAATTAACATTTTAAATTACAGTTAAGAAAAACTAATCTGCAACTTATCTCTAATACCAGAATTATCTGTTTTGAAATAAATTGAATATATATATATTTCATATTCAGTCAAATATTCAAAATTTTCTTTTAAAAAATCATGTATACCCGAACCGGACCTAAATTCCACCTTAAAAAAATCCCTCATTAAAAGAAATAAAATAAAATAAAAATATGTGCTTTCAGACCAGGTCGTATCGAGCTCGGAAAAAATCAGGATATCGTCCCATTTGCGGGATTCTAATCTGGCCGCGATAAGCAGATATGCCATCCCCAAAAGAAAACAAAAATCCAACAAGATCCGTTCGAACCGGGTCAAATTTGGTCACTTGACTCGATGTGAGACGCTTCAGATATCATATTGTGCACAAAATGATCACAGTGTGACATCACAGAAGATATAAAAACGGCCATAATGGCTTCACATCTATGGCACTGTCACTTCACATCGAAGTCACCCCAACGGTCACAAAGACACAGTGTGCCGCTGCTGTGACGTTACAATGCTATACCGGTTGTAATCGTTGCAATGCGGATAGTTTGTTTTAAGTATAACTTAAAAACTATTTGACGGTATCAGATGATCGACATATTTGAAGCTTATAGAGATCGATTTCTGTAAACAAAAAATAATATAGGTTACAAATCGTATATTTTTCGAATTTGAAACTAATATTCGAAAATATATAAATCGTAAAATATGAATGTTTTAATAAAAATTGATTTTTAGAAACTTCAAATATCGAATGCAGCAGAACAGTTCATTCCGGGAAATAGTTTAAAAAGGAATTTAACAGTAAGAGTTTCGTAAATCCACTTAATTCCTAATCTACTTAACCAAATGACGTCTTGCTTGGTATCGAAGTTAAAATTTATTGAAGAATTTAAATATAATGTCAAAATTACGTGTAATATTGAAAATTTCATAGTTTGTTACAATTTTATTAACATCAATTAGTTGACGTTATCACTAATCGGTTATTACGAGTGTCATTTTTATACTACGATTTGTGGTAGATTTATTAGGTGAGGTATCCTTATTCCTCGACTGCAAATTTTATTGGTTTCATTTTCTACTTTTTCCTATTAATATTGCTGAAAAATCTATAAAACATTGTGTTTTATTGCAGTTCTGTGCATAAAATATTTCACGTCTATTCCCTTTTTTTACATTTATTAATGCTTACCGATATGTATTTATTCACAATATCCGATATTGCTGATTATTGAACCATTAAGTAACAAATATTCAATATTATCTGTCGGAAAATTTGGTAATTCTTAAAATACTTACAGTTCATTCAAGTGTAAACATAAATTTTGAAGAGAAGAATATTAAAAAAAAAAAAGTCTTGACATAGAGATTTATTCGAACAGTTATTTATTTGCTGTTCCAGTTTTTCTTCTTGAGATATTAATAATTTTTATAATTTTTAATGGTATTTCAGATTGCAGGAAATATTTTAATATGCATTTTAACAGACTCTTTCGTAAAAGTTTAAATTTTATCTAATTCATTGTTCAGTATTATAACGGTCATTGCACTTAAAATTCTTAAATTTTACGCAGAGTATTATCTGATACGATACTGTATAATAGGTACAGGCAGTATTCCTAGTATAAAACAGGCAAAATGTAAAATATAATTAACGAGAATTATGAAAATTAGGAAGGTCCTAATGGATCCTACTAACAGAACATCATGTTATTGTTTTTTTAATTTTTAAAAACATTTAGATAAAGCAATGAAAAAATATAAAATTATATATCAACTATTATCTAATTGTATTTTCTTAGTAAAGATTTGTTAGTGAAATTTCAAATTAATAAAATTTAAAACGTATTGTATCGTTTGAAATTTAAAATCTTTTTCCATATTCCTGCCAAGAACTTTTAGACGTGTTAAAATAAGTACTACATAAAATTACATGAAGTATTAGATAAATTCATCTTTTTGTATAAATATAGTGTTTACTATTGAAAGGAGGAAAATAATTCCTAACCTTGGATCGAATGTAAGTATGTTATGTTAAACCTGTTCTTTGGTTCTGTGGTTAACACATCTCGTTTGAACTCGATTATAAGAAGTAGTCTTTGTGGTTTTAAAGTGGGTCTTTTGACGTATCATCTGAATAGGAACTGTAGATGGCGGAAGAGGAATCTCCCGTATGGAGATGAAAGCTTCCGTCCAGATTAGGCGGCTAAAGTTTTCCAGAAGAGAGTTCGATTTTGCCTTAGATAAACGTTGGTGTGATTCTAAAACCAAGTAGCTCAAAGATGATAAAATTACGGTGTATGTCCATATCCAATGGTTGGAGTATCGTAGTTGAGATTTTTTTTCCAACAGAGCGAAAATATGCCGGGACCAGGACTCGTTTGAGTCCTGGTCCCGGCTGAAATATGCCAGTCAGCGACGATATCCTGGCAGGCATATTTCACTCTTATTTGTTAGACAATCATCCGTGTTGGATATCGTCGAGATAGTTCAGTAGGGAGAGCATTGGTACGGCAAACCAAAGTACCCAGGTTCGAATCCTAGTCAAGGCATATTTCCGCTCTCTAGAAAAAAACTCCACTATGATACTCCAACCATTGGATATAATTTACCTAGTTGAATATACATTCCTCTGTTCATTATATTCCGGTGAATGATTTAAGCTAAATTCTACGACGAAGCTGCTTATGGCAATGTTATCCTTACGACGGAATTTATTATTTTAGCAAAATTATTAACTATGCTTATGCATACTCTTCATCGTCTGTGTCGATCCTGGCGTTAATAAATAGTATTCGTCTACAAATATCATACTGTATTTTATGTTCTTTTCTACAAATAAGTGATGTCAGACAATAGTCTTCCCATAGCACATTTTTGCCACCCAGTATCATTTATATTTTAACCAAGTTTGATTTTTCTACCATTTGGTTATTTTTAAATGCGTTGAGATTTACAGATTTTCATTACCATAAAATTAATTATCATTATTACATAAGTTTTTATGATTTAATTGCCCACTTGATTTAATTTTTCTAAATTCGGTCACAAGCCGGTCACAGTACGATGAACCAAACCAGCATAATCTTGAATCTGAGTAGTCCATTACTCCTGCTATTACTTCTAAAACATTTATGTTTATAAGTCATTATTTTTCCTTAACTGTTTTATCATTAATTTATACTGGCAGAAAAAAGAGTGTTTATTATAAACTTCTTACAGTTTAGTACCTGGAACATTCACCCATTGGATTTTTTCTCTACATACTTAATGATTAATAATTCTATTCATGAAACTAGTCATGTTTACCTGATGCAAAACTACTCCATGTACTTTAACTGTATTATTGATACTGATTTCATAGAGCAGATAATTTTGATAATTTCCAACAGTAATATCACTACACAAAAAATTGCAAAAAATAAAAATGTGTTTAATAACTTTTTCTGTCATACAACTCATACTTTAGACAAAACGAATCTTGTTGAATCGTATGTTACTGAGTAAAACACATGCTCGCAAATTTTACATCTTATTCAAATTTATTTTCCGCGACAAATAAAAACAACTGATTTTAAAACGACGATTCACTTAAGATGTGAAAAATCATTATGCCTCCCCGCCTCAATGGATAGCACCTTCGGAAAAGATTTTGTTGAAAAATAAATTTCCAAATGGTTAGAAAAAGAGTAATACGAAAAGGTAATTTTAATTTTTCTTCACTTGTCGTTATTGTAAAAAAGAAATATTATTCATTTCGACTATGTTTATTACTGCAAATGAAATTCTAAAATATATAAAAAGTTTTTCCTCTCCCAGTAATCGAAGACATTATTGATTAGTTTCATTCTGCAAAAGTATTTACAACTCTTGATCATAAACATGCACTCTTCTATGTAAAAGTAGATGAAAATAGTAGAAAATTACGTGTTTTGTCACGCACTTCAGCCTATTTTAGTTCTCGTATATGCTTTTTGGTATATCGGATTAACCATTAGTGTTTCAAAGATATATCTTTAAAGTTTTTCGTCACTTCAATAATGAAAAAATGCTTATTATTTTCCTGGATGACATTATTATTCTACCTGAAACTGAGACTGTGGGGATGAAAAATTTACAGCGTGTTCATACCATCTGCATTCATCTTCAATAAAAACCAAAGCTTGTTTTAATTTACCCAAAGAAAAAAAAAACATAAAATATGTTCAATCTTTTCTTCGTCCGGTTTTATATTTTCGAAGATTCATAGAAAATTATTCTTTAATAGCTAAATTGTTAATGGATTTGCTTTGAAGAGACACTAAATTTCATTTCGGTGATTAACAACGAAATACATCGTAACACAAGAAACATATTTTTCCATCTGATTCTATTTTATCTATTTATAATTATAAGAGTAATACAGAACTATATTGCAATGCTTGGTTTGATGATTACGACACAGTTCTTCAAAAGTTCACTGTTGATAGTCAGTTTCAACCTGTCTATTTTATGAGCAACTGTATCTCAATTGAGAGACTGTTTATGATTTTTTAACGGACGGACCAGACGAAGACTGTAAGTGATACGTATTTATATAATTACAAACGCACCTAAGAAGCTTTGTATTTCTCTTATGACTGCCAAAAGGTTGTTGAGTGTTTTCAAAACGTAATCAAATTTAGCCTGGCGATCAACGTTTTAATGCTTTTCGAAACTTCCCAGGATTTTTTTTTAATTTCCCTCCCCATATACCCGTTTTATTCCCAAGAATAATCCGGGTTTGTAAACCCCTTTGTAACACTATGTACAGGAGCTCAATTCTTAACAAATATATAATATGTGTTTTACATCCTGAATTTTGTATTTTCTTGTTTTTCATAACTGATTTATTTTTAAAAGGTACAAAAAAAATTTCTTAATAAAATTGCTCAAAAAAATCACATTCACAAATAAATAATATTTTGAGTAGTTTCATCCTTAAACGTTTAGCCTGTCAAAGTAATCAAGAACTTAAATGTAATACTGATTTTGTAGATAAATAAATCCTTTTAAAGTTTTGTATCCCTTATAATATGTGAGTTCGATTTATATTCAGATTTCAAAGATGGATTAAATTCAAATTTCAAATAATGAGATTTACATTTCATGCATATTACATTAAAGTGGTTTTTTGTGTCAAAATACTTTTTGAAGAACGAATTGAAATAGGGATTATTTTTTTCAAATATAAATCCCTCAGTATATATTTAAAAAAAAATCCCAAGGAACTTATTCATCACTAACATTTAAAAATATTTCTATGCGAAAATTTTATTTTAGTTTAGAAATGTTTTGCTTTGCAATAGTATAATAAATGTATATTAAATAAAACGTATTTCTTCTATTTTAAAGATTCTATTTTACTTAAATGCTACAAATCAGTAATTTGTATGTGTCAAGCAACCAACCTCCTTTCCACCTTTTTTAAAACTTAAGAAAATTGAACTGAAAAGACCAACTTTCTAACCTGAGGTGAATTGAAGTGAAGAGAGAAGATAGTCAGGGGTGGTTTCTGTTATGAGTAGAATGCCGGTAGTGTATTCGAGTAAATATTGGTTTTATTTTAAGAAGTAATATGAGTGGTTTTATAGGAGTATTGTTGTTCACAAATAACAGTAAAAGTCTATATAGTTCTCCCAAAGTGTAAATATTCTTGTATATAACCGTTCTTAATAAACTACATTTAAATTTACTACATACAAATTAAATTTTCAAGAGGGATTCCTTCATCGGCTGTCGTGATATTGCAGTGTGCATTAAAATAATCTTTATTACAACGTTTATGGGATTTTCGGATATTTGTTTATTCATAAGGGAATTCACTCACTGTGATATTTGGCAAGAAATCAAGATACAGTTAGACAAAGAAAAATCACGAAATATTGGAAATCAGTTAGGAAAATCGCATTTCATTTTGAAGTAAGCAAGAAGAAATAATGCATAAATTATCAGAGTTTATAAATGTTATACTTTATATTATTAAAATATTGCAGATTAGCTGTATGGCAAGCCGATATACTGCATATATATTTTATGAAATCGGTCGATTAAAAGGAAAACTTTATTTAACTTTATTCAAGATTTAGAAAAGAATCATAATATTCATTCTATTAAATTTCTCATCATGAGAAAAAACTCATATTTAAACTAAAAAATTAACTGAAAATTGGCCAAATTACATTTATAACAGAATAACCAACAGTCAGGGAATTTTTCTTGAAAAATACTAGCATTTTCTTAAACAATAGTTTGCCTCATTTAATCACGCGTTCTAATAAAGCGAATTTTTCTATAAGAAAATACTGGTATTCTCCCTGACAAATTGTCTGACCGGTGGACATCGTGTCATAATAACTTGTTCCAAGAAAATGCGCGATTTCGATAATATGATTTTCAAAAGTGACGTCATTTATCAAAAGCACATAGCCTCATGAATACTAGACCTATTCACTGACATAAAAATGGCGACTGTCGTATGCGGATTATTTTCAGCGTTTGCACCGTCCCCTAAATTTAAATACCAGTATTTTCTAAAAGTTTTCTTTGATTTTATTAATACCAGAAAATTATATATTTTTAAAGAAATTACTGGTATTTAAATTCAAGGGACCGTACAAACGCTGAAAAATATCCACTTACGACAGCCGCCATTTTTGTGTCATTGCATAGACCTAGTATTCCTGGGTTGGTGAAAAGCATTTAACCAACCCAGGAATGCATAAAAGCATATGACCTTTAATTTTAGAGCGATAATGAAAAAAATACGTCATTTTCACGCTCTTATGCTACAGATTTTAATTCATGACTTGAAATACACACTTCTTTTACAAAATGATGTCATTTTCACCACTGCGGCATTCTAGAGTTCGAGCAACTTGAATAGAAGGTTTATTTTGGACCCTTGAGAATTTTATTTTTAAATTTAACATATTTCTTTAATTTTCTAGTTAAATGAGGAAAAAAGTATTTCACTTTTTAATTTGATATTGGCTTAAAAACCAATTATTCAAAGCTTTAGATAAATTTAAAATTAATGTATTTCTAACATTGTCAGAAAGGTTCTCTTACACATTGTCAAAATTAATTTAATCTAAGACCGCAACAAAATCATGTTTTATAGAATAAAGGAAAATAGGCAACTCAGTAACTACTAGTAAGTGAAAATCCAGTTTCCAAAGTATACATTTTTAATTTAACATATCCCTGAAAAATTAACATTTTTCAGTTTTACATTAAAAATTAGTACATGTCTCTTTATTCTGTAGGGCAATTTGCTTTCTATTTCCCAGACAACAAACTTAAATATTTTTATTTTTCTTACTTTGCGCATAGGATTTTTAAACCGGAAAAATACGTAAGCATGTTTTAATTGATTAGAAAATGTATATTTTAACAACATTTTACGAGAATTACTCCTTAAATGATGCAATTCACTAAATTAAGCTAGATTTAATTTTCAATTAAATTGCAAATAGCTTAAAACAAGCGGGTATATTTGGTAAATGTAAATTAAGATTTTCAACGGGAACCACTGAATTTCCAACATAATTTGTATCTAATCTTGGATTTAAATGAACTTCACAAACTAAACATACTGTGTAGGTTGATAATTCTGTGACCAAGAAATACTGTTTAATCAAGAAATTCTCGTTATTGACTTTGCGATAGTATAAGCACAAATTTATTAAATCTGCGAACTTCGGGCACGTTTAAAATTAGCAGACTTGGAACTAGAAATCGAAGTTGTGCTTACGAAATAAGCAGGATTTGTTTAAATAATTCATTGGAAGTTGTTTCGAGTTTCTATGTATATTTAAGGACTCTGTAATGAATAAAGTAAATTTTAAGTACGCATGTTTGTTTTGGCATATCTACATATAGTTATGTCAAAATTAAGAAAATATTATGGCAGTTCTATGTTAATGTAAATAAAGTGTATTCGAATATTTTTTATTATAGATATTAAAAACTGTGAAAAAAATAATTACAAATTTAATCTATTAGCTTTCGAGAATAAAAATTTTCAAGCAATTTCATGATGCTATCGTCAGTTTTCAAAACATTATAGCTCAATAATTAGTTAAAAGTTATATTTACTAAAGGATAAAACGATATTTACTTTTAAAAACGGAACTGAATTTTAAATTCATAGCGTTTTGAAATGCATATCAGTGATATTTTTGTAACATGCTAATAACAAAAAGTTATTCATTCATTGTAATCATTGCACGATTTATCAAACATAATTAAGGTGCAAGGAAATTTCTATTAAATAAAGATTTGCTTAATATAAATAGAATTTTTTTTTAACATAGATAATTAAAGTCAGAATACAATTCAATTAGTTGACTGTCAGTGATTGTACAATAAGATAATAGAATAATACAAAGAACAATTATAAGAAATAGGAGATTAAATGAAAGGTATAAGTAAGTGTAATATGTATTTAAATTAGCAGGAGATAAATTTAAATTCAATTAAATATATTTAATTAAATAAAATTATTAAGTTTAGTTAAATAAATTCATATTGAATTTGAATGAAATTAAACATACGTAAATTAATCTGTATGTACTTGAGCCAGATTAGAATTACAATGTTATGCGAAAATAAATAGTTTCTATTCGTTAATTTTCGCAAATTGCTTTATTTAGCTTATTGTCCAAACCTATTTCATTTCCATATTCAAGCAGCATCGTTAAAAGAATCCAAACACAACATTAAAAGTCTCGAATGTTTTGATTTTTTTTATTGTTTCATTGCAGTAAATCTCAATTGAATAAATAATAAATGTAAATTATTAAATGTTTTATCGTATCTGTTTAAACAATGCATCCACATTTTCATGCAAATACTCAATTTTTCGTTTTACAATTCATTAATTACTAAAAAAGACAATAAATCGAAAAATTAACATATTTATTAAAATAAAATCTTAAAGGATTTCAAAATTTATTCTACCATTATTCGATAACATTATTTATTTATTATTTATTATTTATCTATTTATTTATATATTTTTATATTTTTTACAAAGCGTGCATACAAAAATGAATTTAAAATGTTTTATCTAATCAAAAAGATGTTTGCTGTTTATTCAATTGAATTATGTACAAGTACTTTCTTCTTAAACGTCAATAGTTTTGTATCGTCAATTTTCGAAAAGTCATTGAATTTTATAAGTTACAATAATCAAATTTTAATTGCTTAATAGGCGTATAGCCCACATAATGAAAAAGTACCCACGTCCGAACTCGAACCCGGGTCATCAGCATAGCGCACTGACATTCTACCACTGGACCACTTGGGAACGATACTCAGCCTGGAACTTTCCCACTATAATATGTTGGCAAGGCTACAAACGCAGCACAAGATGGAATATTTTCCGTGAGCCACCAACCCTGGGGCAACCACAAAATCAAAGAAATTCCAGCATCGATAGTTGAATAAATTCATATTTAATACTTTGGAAACTTTTCATAGAAAATTTCACACGCCTTGCATTCATAATAATCAAATTTTAATTGCTTAATAGGCGGAAAATATTCCATCTTGTGCTGCGTTTGTAGTCTTGCCAACATGTTATAGTGGGAAAGTTCCAGGCTGAGTACCGTTCCCATGTGGTTCAGTGGTAGAACGTCAGTGCACTATGTTGATGACCCGGGTTCGAGTCCGGGCTTGGGTATTTTTTCACTATGTTGGCTATACGCCTATTAAGCAATTAAAATTTGTTTATTATGAATGCAAGGTGTGTGAAATTTTCTATGAAAAATTTTCAAAGTATTAAATATTTTATAAGTTTTTTTGAGTTGTTACTTAAATACCCTCACGTATTTTATGAAATTTTATGAGGTATGTTACAGAAGTTGAATCAAAAGGCAAGAATTTTTTTTTAATCTATTCGCAAACTAATAAAGATTGAATGGAAAAGTGGAAACAGTAAAATTAGAAATTAAGCATGGTATTTTGGGAAGATGTTGAAATTTAATTGTAGAATTGTCATTTTTTGCCAAATGGTGGCTATTTCGATATTACATAACAGTATAAAACTAGTACGTTTTGGCCACCACTAAAATTTCTTTGAAATAAACCAAATCGTCTGCAACCGAACCTAAATGACAATCTATTCGCTCTTGAGATATATCTATCACAAAAATCGTAAAAATTATAGCATAGCAGTGACACCTGTAGGGTGGTATACATCGAAACCTAATAAGAATCTTTTTATGTCACGTTTAGCAGTAAATCATCTTTAGTGAAATTCTATGCACTAGTTCTTGAGGTATAGCTTAAGAGGAAATCGTAAAAAATACAGTATAGTAGCGGCACCTGTTCGGCGATTTACATCAAAACTTAATCAGCGCCAATGTAAATTCTTGAGATGATCTTCATAATTTCTTGAGATATGACTATCGCTAAAATTGTATAAATCCTGAAAAATACAACATAGCAGCATCACCTGTTGGAAGATTTATACCTAGCCCTAATCAGCAACAACTTATGTTAACGTCTAACACAATATGAAGTTTGCTGATATTCCGTACATTAGTTCTCGATATAAAGCTATCGTTAAAATCGTGAAAAACGCAGCATACCAGCGCCACCTGTTACAGGATTTACACAAATCTAATCAGCGACGACTTATGTCAACGTATAACTAAATCTGAAATTTGATGAAAATCTGTGCATTCGTTCTTGTGATAAAGCTATTGCGGAAATCATGAAAAACGCAGCATAGCAGCACCATCTATTATGCGATTTACAAAAAAAAAAAAAAAAAAAAAAGAACTAATTAGCACGAATTTATATCAAGGTCTAACTGAATCGAAAGTTTACTGAATCCAAATTTTTTAAATTCCGTGTATTAGTTCTTGAGATAGAAGGCCCGCGAAGTTTTTGTCACAGACAGACATCTGCTAAAAGCAGTCAAATCGTGTTCAGGACCTTCTAAAACGTATAAATCCGTCAAAAACCGGAAGTCGAATATTTTACGAATCCAATACATATTTCTTTTTTGTAAAGAATAAAAAAAGTAAAACACGTATCAACTTTTGGCTCATGACTTCATCCTTCAGACACACAGCAGTCATTATATATTTGACAGATAGCTGCATTACCAAACATATTCAGCTTGTGCAACAAGTGCCACGATAAAAATTTGAAGAATACCATCATCTCAAACGTTTCTTCTCGAATGCATAGCTATTAACAATATTTCGACCTCACATCTTGTGATGTTTTGGTGTGGATATACTTCAAGTCAAAACTGCCCCACTACCATCCAGCATCATTAAAACATTGTGTCATGTATGGGAGTATGTGTGTGCCATGCAAAGCAGAAATGTGGCTTATTGATATGAACAGTGCTAGGAAAATAGAACAGAATAACTTTATATCAGTTTAGGATAAAACAGCTGGACGGATAACTTAATTAACATAGGTAACCCTTAATTCTAAATGTCTTACATACCTGCCAACATCGCACTAAACTTCCGTACAATGTAGGTTAATTTAACCAAGGTTAAACACGTTTTAAACCAGAATTTCTTTTAAGAAATGCATTCAAATAGGTTCCAAGTAAGAACATGAAACTGAATATATATTTTTTTTCAGATATATTTTCTGTTTAGAAACGTCTTTAACCTGGATCAAATTAACTCCCATTGTACGGAAGTTTAGGTGAAAGTTGACAGGTATGGTCTTATCTTATGTATTCTAAATGCAGTGATAGAACAGTGGCGCAGCAGAGAACCAATTTACAGTAAAATATACAAATAAATAGCATTCGTCATCGTATTCAACAACAGAATTTCTGAGATTTTTTAAGTCGAAGATTACTATTAAAATTTAGTGGTGACAATCACTTAAATAGTGCGCCACTGCTCTATCATTGCAAATGGCATAATGGAAATTTAATAAAATAATGACTCTAAAGCATCATTTGAAGGTTAGACTGGAAACTATACAGTCGATCAATATCTTGAGAACAATAAATAAATAAATAAATACACAATCTTTGCATTTCTCCTTTCTGTGAACGCAGCATCTTTATATCTTCATTAGTTTGCGAGTTATTTACTTATTTTTGTTCTGTATTTTAGATCACTCGGTATATATGGGGGTGTTTTTTTATGCAATTTATAAATTACATAGTCGCTTTAGATCTTCTACTATTAAATTTTATATAATTATTTAATTTTTTTTATTTGTCAGCTTCATTATATGCATTTTAGTTTTCTATCTAATGGTTATGCACAGTATGTAGAAATTTAAAAATGTTATAACACTATCGAAAACAATATAAAAATTTTCATAACGTTATAAAAAACAGATTGTGCTAAATATTTAAAAAAAAATTAAATTATTTCGCCACCACCCGCCTCTTTTTTTTTCTCCCCATTGAAAGATGTAGATACAAAATTACAAACAATAGACAATTGTCACTGATTAAAAAAATATTCTAAAACATTTACCTTCAACAAAAAATGAAAAAAAAAATTGCTTTGTTTAAAATACAAATAATGAAAATTAGATAAATCAAATTTCCATTAAAGAGTTTCCTTAAAATGTTACACTAAACAAATTGAGAAAATATCCTTATCATATATGTTTCTTTAAATTTAATTAGAATCAACAAGATTAGAAACCTTATGTAAACATTAGTCATTAAGCAATAAAGTTTTTATCCATTTAGCCGTGTTTTAAAATGTTTACAGTTACTTTGTAAAATTATTTTTAAAATCATTTACATTAATGAGAACTTTCTACTTTACGACTTTTTTCGTTGAGGTATGCCAATAAACTATGCTTTCCCTTTCGAAAAAATTCATTAAATATTTCTGCTGTTTAATAAAATAAACAAAGCTGAAAACTTAATTAAACAAGATGTTTTTTGCTATGTAACTAAAATTAATCCATTATTTAGATAACACATCAATTTACTTAATAGTGAAATAGTCTTAATAGCTGTATATACTATTTACATACTCGTTCTATGAAATTTGTTCTTTTATTACAAACATTAGTTTAAACTATATTGCTTTTATATTAATTTCATTAAGTATGTTTTTCATTATTGAGAAATTAAATGTAAAAATTGATTTCTTCATTTTTTAACATTTTCCAACACAGATGAAACGTGTTTATGAATTCGGTTTGTCTGTCTGTCTGTCTGGCACGACTGCCCGCACTCTAACTTGCGTAAATATTTTCGGATTACTATGTAATTGATACATAAAAGATTACTGTGACATCTTTTATATTGAAAATGAAGTATAACATTTATACTTCGTTTACACATACACTCAATCTAATTTCATTACATTATGGACTATAGGGGGAAATTCCATCTATTTTAAGGATATTAGACAATTTTAAACACATTAAAATTGACATATATCACTGAGGTGCACTACAAGATGCTTGCTGTAGACTATGGTGTACATAGCGTTTGTCGTTTATTTACAGGCACCCACAAAAGAATTCGGTTGCAGTACTGTCTATAATGTGCGCTTTCAATTCTGCTATGCGTTTGTAAAATTAACTAATTTTTCGCATATTACTTTTTGTGTATAAATTCTATACATCATATACAAGCCTACAAAAAAGAATTCTGGAACATTTACTGACGGGAATTTCGGAAAGAGAAATTTCAACTGTGTTACGCGTTTTTAACTGAACTAAATTTTAGCATGCAGTGCATATAGAAATCGTTAAATCATCACAAACGAATTTGAATATATAGATGATAATTGCTGAAATAAAGTTTTGACACGTGTTTTTGTGTTTTCAAAATTGCTTACTTAAGTATCATTTTTCACCATATTAAACGAGGAAGATTTGTTACAATATTCTGAATATGTTGGAAAATGTTTCATAATCTATGCTTGAAGCATGATCTTTCTTTCTTGTTTATATATTTGTTCAGTAATGACTAACTGCGTGGCATCCTGTTGTGTTATAGATCTTTTTTTCACTTATTTCTGAAACATATTTCAGCATACTATATCTTCTACTTCTGCTAATGCCGCAAAAATACCAGGAAAACAAAAGAAGGTAAAACACTTTCAGAAAATTTCAGAAAATCTGAATATATATATATATATATATATATATATGTATGTATTCTTTTGTGTGTGTGTGTGTGTATGTGTGTGTGTAAATCTCTTTAGTGGTTTGATTAGCATTTGGAACAAATTGGAAATTTTATGTCAAGCGGGACAAATGAGGTGCATTCGTACTGTTATTTGTTATTATTTCAGAGAAATAAATTATATGTTATTATGGTGTGATTAATTTCTGTAATAAAATAAGTACATTTTAACTTGCCAACATTTTATCTTTTGTTGACATTTACTGCAAATTCCAATTGGAAACTTAAGCCTAGCTTTGAAAATTTCAGAACTTGAAATCCATATTTAGACTCCATTTAATATATATTTCTCGAGAAACATCTATGCAAAAAACTGTCGATAGATTATATGATGCTATAATTAAACAATTTTAGTATACAAATTCGGTTTTTAAATTCAGTAATAAGAAAATAATGACTCCATCTTAAATAGGATGTAATCACCATGGCAGCCTAGAAGCATCACCTATCATGGGATACCATTGAGTTAATTATGTATGATAGGATTTAATAGAATGAAGAAAACTTTTATTAATATCTTTTTAAGTTTTGATTCGATTTTCATAAAATTTGAAATGACTTGACAAATTTCTGCAACGATTATATATATTGAATTTCAAACCATTCGGTTGGGTAGTTTTTGCGTTGTTATATGCGGACAGACGAACAGACAGACGGACGGACCAGACGACAACTATAGGTGCTACGTATTTATATAATTACGAACGCACCTAAAAAAAGGATTGACTGATGTCTTCTATAAGAGTTATTTCTTTCATTGAATTATAATTCTTTTTCTTATTCATTTGCATTATTAACACTATATGCGTTAATTCAAGAATTTCATTTTTATTCAGAAATTCTCCAATTCATACCAAAAATTCTGTATAGTATTTTTTTCCTTTATTTAATAACAAACATTTTGTAATCACATAAAGTAAAAATTCTTATTTCGGAACTTCATGCACGAATTTGGATTTTCTGAATTAAAGAAAAGTCCTAAAATGCTCGCTAATAGTGCAAATGGGTTAATTCATAAAAATAGATTTCAACCAACAATTTACTATCATTAGTTTTAGTTTACATACCGTTGAAATAATTTTGGTTAATTAATTATTTCAAAGACATTAATTAATTAATATATATTAAAAAAAAGAAACCTATAAAGAAAATGCATAAAAGCTTTATTTTTTTAATGTCTGAAATAATTTTTTTTTAGTTGTTTTATCTATATTATGAATGCGCAAATAAACCATTAAAATAAAAAATAATTGGAAAATTATCATATTTATATTTAGTTTGTATATTACATATGTAACATCGTAATGTAATTATTATTTACATAATAGAAAAACAGTTAATAATAGATTATTTTTGAGCTATTCCTAAATTTGAAATCGGATGTAATAAGAAAGGTGAAAGCAAAATTCATCTAAAGTAAAAGGTAAAAGTTTTATAAAAGAAAATGGAGATTTTCTCATCTGTTATATTTTCACAGACGTACAGTTATTGAAAAAGATTTCCTTTACCTGTCAAATCCTTTTATCATGTTACCTGTCTAATAAATTTTGAGATTCTTTGTCAACACCTGGCTAGTGTCAGTATCTATTATCTTAACTAGTTTTAAGTTTGAGTAAGTATGCTTCTTTCGAATGAAGGCCGCAAAGTATACGAATTATTTTAAAACCGTTTCTAGTCGTCTACTACACATATATAAATTATAAGATTTTCATAATAAAATTTATATCATAAAGCAAAAACATGTCCGTGAATAACGCTGACGCCACATTAACGATGACAACACCTGAACAATGAATTTCACTTATACAGTCATTTTTGTTTCACTTAACATCGCACAATTTAAATTTTTACACCGACGAATAGAAACGAAAATTTTCTTTGAAATACTATTTGTTTGGAAACACTATCTGAATTTACGGATTTTGTATAGTTTTAGAAACTAATTTTCAGGCATGGATTTATTTAAATCTATATTTATCGCGTGCAGACAAATAACGAAATATTTAAAACAATTTAAAATGTTCAGCATTAGTTTTCGGCTAATATTCCATAGCGAAACTAAAACTTCATCAATAAAAAGATAAAATAATATAATATTATAAATAAAACACAAATTCAACAGACATGTAATCGAACTACACACTTAAACCATTGAAATTATTAGATACAAAGGATCTGATGGAAGTAGCGAAACTTTTGGCGATTTCTTCAACTATTAACTACCGACATGCAGCAAATATGACAGTATCCCTTCTAATAAATGCCAAAACTTTATTTGAATATAATATTGATATTTTTCATATAAAAATACTTTTTAGTGTTGCCAGAGAGCCATCTAAAAAAGTTCTATTAATTGTAAAAAATCTGTTAATATTTCAATTAAAAAATGGTTTTCACCCATGTTCTGTAATCCGGAAAATCCGGGATTGATCCCCTAGTTTACTTAATAAAAATTAAATTACTTTAAGCATTTTGAGTTCATTGAAAATTAACAAAATCGAAATCAATAACTTTTAAAATATTATTAGGATTTTGGAACGACTAGAACTGGCATCACAATACGTAATATGCATGGAATCATTTCCTTTCTAATTATCCTTATCATTTGTTATCTTTTATATGGTGGGAATTATCAAAATCCTTTCTTTTTATGTGATAACCTGTGAAACTCAGTAATATATATTATGAGACATATTTTTGTACAAGAGTAATATATTTTTTGAATATGTTAAACGTCATTGAGGCAAGTACGCTCTAAAAAAAAAGACAAATGTGTTAACATCTTGGAATATGTAATATTACCACGAAAGAAAATATATACAATAACTTCTACCGAGTTACCCACGATTTGTAAAAGCGCTCTTCATATGTCTTTAGAAACCTCAGAATCCTATCGATTTTTGAAGATTTAAGGACTTTCTATTTTAAAACAAGTTTCTTTTGGTGCCGCTGATTTTCAGAAACGTTTCCGAGTAGTTTTTATAGTGTTTAATCTGTTTTTCAAACCGGAGTATACGTTTTACGATGCTATCATTTTCATGTTCAACAAACATGTTTTACAGACAAACATGACAAATCGACAGCATTAACATTCATTAACATTAAAATTAAGATTATTTTGTTACTCTTGCACGTATAAATCCAGTTACGCAGCTGAAAATGTTTAACTGAGAAATAATGCCATTCTAAAAATCAATATTTTAGTGCTTAGCCGGCAGATCAAGATCAGCTGATTGGTAATCATGAGCGATAATGTATACTTAATTTAAAAATTATAAGTAGTTTTAACAGTCACACATCTATCTTAAATTTATCCCAAAACTGACAATATAGTTAGTTCTTCTGTATTTTTTCAACTGTTTTCTTTCAAATTTTTACGATTAATGGTCTTATGATAGTGGGGTATTTTTTATGATTAATAAAATTTATTTTATTATTGTTACTCCTTAACTGTCCAATACCACACTTTGAAACAATATAAAACTTAAATCATTTCATTACATAATTGCTTTAAAAATATAGCAATAGATTTTCAAAAAACTAATTATTTTTTGTTTTATATTTGCTATATATTGTTATTTCTTTACAAAATATAATCTTATCCTCTTTGTAAATTTTAAATATTTCTGGACTTAAAACTCTAATTATACAAGTTGTAGCATTGATATTCATTGTTAAAATTAGGATAGTTTAATTTGGTTAGGTAGATATCTTTTTAGACCTTTATTTCATGAGTTTTTATATTTTTACGAAAAAAATACTTGAAAGCTTTTTGAGTTTTGTGAAGAAAAATAAATATAATTGGAACATTTTTTACTTAAAGTAAAAAATGTTCCAATTATATTTATTTTTCTTCACAAAACTCAAAAAGCTTTCAAGTATTTTTTAAGTCGAAATTTTTAATTTTATTATTCGTGTCATAAATAGTATAAAATACAGCTTATTTATTTAAAGAGTTTGACAGATATGCTGCAAAGCACACTTTAAATGGTATATACATTATTTTTAATATTTATACATTTGATTATTTGTAAATAAGAACGACGAAGAAATTATGTCTTTTATACGATTGTTACTAATAAAATTGATTAAATATAAAATAAGTGATATGTGTAGTAAGAAGTTTATAAATTGTGTAAACAATACATAAAAAAATAGTCAAGGATTTTGTCAATAGATAAAAGTGCGTAGCACCAGGCAAAAAAAAAAAAAAAAAAGCTCAAATTAATTCTAAAATTTTAAAATACAAAATTTGTCTTAACACTTCAACAACAAAACAAAACAAAACAAAACAGAACAAAAAAAAACTGAAAGACCTTTGATGCAGTTTTACACATACATTTGAGTATCCTGACAGTTTTAAGCAGCGCAGGACCATTTATTATTATTTTTAAGTATACCGAACGTATGACCGACCTGATACGTGTGTCACTTATTTCCTGTTTATGTTTATTACTAGCTCACCCGCCCGGCATTGCCCGTGCCCGTGATAATAACAATATGTTCTATACGAACATGACTGAAATCTGTGCGGCTATAGAAATCAAGTCGAATGAGGCAAACCCCGTCGTAATTGGACCAATAGAACCTCAGATCGGAAAGCGCACCCTGGCAGTAGAAAGTACAACTAAAATATTTAAGGCTATATATATCAAGTAGAATGAGCCAAACCCCGTCGTAATCGGGCTAATAGAACCAGAGATACTCCTGTAGTTCCACCGTCCACCACTAGGTGGCGCAATCTGTTATGGAAGAGGCCTTTTCAGAACACTCCATGCAACCCAATTTCCTAGTAGAATTGGAATTTCACCCCGGGTTTGCCAAAATAGCGGTAATCGCGAAAGTGGGTTACGTAAACGGTCGGTTTCGAAAGGGTTAAGTAGATATTTTTAAAAACCCAGCTGTGTGTTTTGAAGAAAATGAATGTATCTATGATCTGGTGTCTTCTGTTTGTCCGTATTCGCATTTTCCGAGTCGATGCTGTTGTTTAAACAGGGCCGAAAAACGAAAAGTGAAAGTGAGTTTTGGAAACATTTTTTTTTCGGAGGATTAAAATTTAAATTTTTCAAAACGGATACCAGATTTTAAAAAGCAAAGGAACGTAGATTAGGTGTGATATTTTTAATCTTGTTTATAAACGCAGATTGGAATTTTTAAAGAGGAGAAATCGTTAAGAATGCGAAAATGACTTACGGTAAAAAAACGTTTTCAATAGGGTTAAAGTTAATTTTTTTTTAACTAAAGATTTCGACCTGAATCCGACAGATTGCTGATGTCTTTGGGTGTTTTTTTGTTTGTTTGGTTATTTTGTAGAGCCGATGAGCGATTTTATATATTGCAGAAAATCGAAATTCGCAAAAGTGAGTCCTCCGCGCGAATTTTTTTCGAAGGGGTTAATATTTGTAATTTTCGAAAACGATTGAAGATCTCGAAAAGGTGAGAAATGTAGATGTTGTCTGGTATTGTTAGTTTTTCGTAACTCTTTTGGAACCGCCGCCGATGCAGATTTTTAAAAATTTGTAAAATTCCGAAAATCGCGAAACAGCGCGCAGAAAATATACTTTTTCGAAGGGTTAACTTTCGATTTGTTTTAAAACTGAAGCTGACTTTGAAAAGGGCAAAGTCAGGTCTTTAATTTTGTGAACTTAGTTTTTCGGTATCTTTTGTAGTCCGGCAGATGCGGGGCTCAGAAAACGGGATAAAATAAAAAGCATGAATTCGACGGTTCCTGATTTTTTAAAGGGTTAAATGTGATTTTTTTTAAACCAACCGGGTCGTTCGAGATATAAAAGTACGCTCTCCGAGAATATGTAGGTGGGTTTTTAGTATTTTCGACAGTTCGTCCGTGGCGAATTTAGAAAAATGGAAAAAGAAACGAGCTGACTCGTGCTTTGTTTCTTCCATTCACGGAAGGTTCAGAAAAAGGTCTTCGGAGCATGCGCGCGTGGATTTCGGATAAGTGCTTTAATTAATAACTACTATAATTTTTAAAATATTAAAATTCTGAGACCCAGGTGCATCAACAGAGGTCTTGGACTACTCTCACCTACATTTTCACACTTCTAGGTGCGCTAGATTTTCCTAGCCATCGTAGACAGACACGCACACACACAGAGAGCGAAACTTCATTTTATTAGTATATATTGTTAATGTATTATGTCCTTTATGAAACACTCTGTATAACTGGTGTTCTTATGTACCTCTAAGTACTCCTGATGCAGAACAAAACCCGTTTTGTGTAAATCTGTAACATATGAGTAATCATTTGTTAAAAATTGTTAATATGTGGTAGATATGATAAATCATGCATAAATAGTATTGAAACTATGTCAAATATCTATACAATCGAACTCTGATAATAAAAGAAGCAAAAAATTATAAAAGTCCTGGTATTAACTGTAACTTACAATACCTGCAAAGATAATGAAAATCTTAAAAGTGCACATATCATATACTATAATACGAGAAAATCTTGGCTGTCTCTCTGTGTGTATGCAAATTTCATCTTAAAAACAATTTTAACGAAATTTTATATCCGACCGTTTTCGTTTACGAGAAGACCATTGGACTATATCACATGTTCGAGAAAATTCGATTAAGGAGTCATTTTGGGTCACTATGGGTCAAGGTCAAGCTAGTTATATCTAAAAATCAGCTCACACGACTTTGATTAAATTTTGTATCTTACCATTTTCGGGCACGAGAAGGCCATTGCGCTAGGTCATATCTTTCATATCTTTTATTAGTGGGTCAATTTTGGGTCACTGTGGGTCAAGCTAATTTTATCTAAAAAACGACTCTAACGATTTTGACTAAGTTTTGTATCTTACCGTTTTCGGGCTCGGAAAGACAATTGGGCTAGGTTACATGTTCGAGAAAATTCAATTAGTGGAATATGTTTGGATCACTGCGTGTCAAGATAATTTTATCTAAAAAACGGCTGAACGATTTTGTTTATATCCTGCTGTGTTGGATTACGAGAAGATTTGTTAGGTTGGATCACTGTATGAGAAAATTTTATTAGTGGGTCATTTTTGAGTCACTACGAGTCAAACTAATTTAAGTACAAAACTCTTCAAACGATTTTGACTAAATTTTGTATCCTAGCATTTTAGATTACGAGAAGACATTTGGGTTAGGTCACATGTTTGAGAAAATTCGATTTGTGTGTCATTTTGGGGGCACTACGGATCAATGCATTTCAATGTGAATGCATGAAGGTTGAAACAGTTAATAAGTTGTTAAACAGTTGGCAGTAAACAAAGGTGCAAAGTTGGCAATATTTCGCGAAATATAGCCTAATCTGGTGATATTTGACTAAATTGGCGAGATTTGGCGCTAAAATTGACTTTCAAGAATAGCAATGCCAAAACGCATGCTTGGCGCCAAATGAAAGTATGTGCCAAGTTTGCGCATTTTCGCCAAATTTTGGTGACATTTGCAAAAAAGTTGGCTTTTAGAATCTGAAGGAATTTTCTAGAAATTCCCAATAGGATCTGAGATGCATGATTCATCCTAAAATCGTCCACAGAACGTTCTCGAAAACAGAATTCAACCGATCAGCATACATGGAACTGATTATTATATGTTGTACAGAAAAATTATTGTTATACTGAGTTGAACACAAAGCTAATTGTAACCGAGCATAGCTTCTTCCCCGCTGGTAATTAAACTAATCACTATTATTAACTGCTCTATTGTTCTCAATGATAAAATTAACGTAATATCATAATGCTAACATAAAATATAAAGTCTTACCATTGTATCATTTTTTTAGACGGGTTCTTACTTTAGATAAAACCAGTGTACTGAAGTCAAAGAAACTAAAGAACTAGTAATTCCAATGGACATGAACGATGTACAGTAATGCAAGTGGCAATATTTCGTCAAATATTGCCAAATCTGGCGATATTTGACTAAATTGGCGAGATTTGGCGCTAAAATTGACTTTCAAGAATAGCAATGACAAAACGCATGCTTGGCGCCAAATGAAAGTATGTGCCAAGTTTGCGCATTTTCGCCAAATTTTGGTGACATTTGCAAAAAAGTTGGCTTTTAGAATCTGAAGGAATTTTCTAGAAATTCCCAATAGGATCTGAGATGCATGATTCATCCTAAAATCGTCCACAGAACGTTCTCGAAAACAGAATTCAACCGATCAGCATACATGGAACTGATTATTATATGTTGTACAGAAAAATTATTGTTATACTGAGTTGAAAACAAAGCTAATTGTAACCGAGCATAGCTTCTTCCCCGCTGGTAATTAAACTAATCACTACTTTTAACTGCTCTATTGTTCTCAATGATAAAATTAACGTAATATCATAATGCTAACATAAAATATAAAGTCTTACCATTGTATCATTTTTTTAGACGGGTTCTTACTTTAGATAAAATCAGTGTACTGAAGTCAAAGCCACTAAAGAACTAGTAATTCCAATGGACATGAACGATGTACAGTAATGCAAGTGGCAATATTTCGTCAAATATTGCCAAATCTGGCGATATTTGACTAAATTGGAGAGATTTGGCGCTAAAATTGACTTTCAAGAATAGCAATGCCAAAACGCATGCTTGGCGCCAAATGAAAGTATGTGCCAAGTTTGCGCATTTTCGCCAAATTTTGGTGACATTTGCAAAAAAGTTGGCTTTTAGAATCTGAAGGAATTTTCTAGAAATTCTCAATAGGAGCTGAGATGCATGATTCTACCTAAAAGCGTCCACAGAACGTTCTCGAAAACAGAATTCAACCGATGAGCATACATGGAACTGATTATGGAACTCGATACGAAAGGGATTTTTATCCTTTATAGCCTATTTTTCGCGAAAAATCCCATACAAAAGAATAGATGTTTTGCTCGTATTAGTAGTGACCCTGCTATTGTAGCTAACAAGAACGAAAAATCATGCGTCAAGCATAAATTATGTAACACTTTCCAACTCTTCCAAAATAATTTTACAAACCATTACCGTTTAATAAGGTGAAAGATAATATCTATAAAAAGTTAAAATTTCAGTTTAAATTCACCTTGTTTAATAATTAAAATTCATAAAGATACAACTACATGTAAATATATTGCTTTAAGGTGTATAAAAACGTTTTCAACCGAACTACTCGGTCATCATCAGTGAAAAACTAATTGTTGAGTTGAGTTGTTGTCTCTTCGCGTTTTCTTGCTTGCCCGGAATAAACTATTTTACTTCAAGGGTTTGGAATATAAAACGGAATGGATCAATGGCGGTAATCAATGATTTATTAATTCATTCCAGACTGCGTGGATATCATATGATAATACATCGTTACAGACTATTTCTTTTTTAGATATTATTTCTAGAGAATGATATCTAAAAAGAATTCGTAGTGAAAGATTTTTGGTGATTTAGTGAAAGAAGGTGAACAAATTGTTCACCTTCAAGCAATATATTTACATTTAGTTGTATCTTTATGAATTTTAGACATTATCTATGCAAACAATTTTTTAAACGCATATCATATTTAAAAACCCAATTTCAGGAATTATTAACAATATTCGGAAAAACATCCAAATTCTTTTATGCAGCCCCGTATGTGATCTATAAATTTGTATATATGTTACATAGAACGCTAAATTTTAGTTCAGTTAGGAAACGCGTAGCACAGTTTAAAATTTCACTTTGAATTCCCTTCAATAAACGTAAATGCACTCCAGAACTTTTGTGAAGCCTTGTACATGATTTGTAGAATTTATACACACCAAGTAATAGAAAGAAAATAAGTTAAATTTAAAAACGCGTTAAGCAACTGAAAAAGCATTTCCAGCAATTACTGTTAACAGACAGTACCAAACTATTTTGTGTGTCCCTGTAAATGAACCATAAGTGCTAAACTCTAAATATTCTATACTAAGCCTCTTGTAATGCAGCTTAGTCATATATATATATTTCAATTTGTTTGAAATATTTAAACAATCTTAAAATAAACCGCAAATCATAAACCGCAAAACTTCTCCATAGACCGTAATGCAACGGAATTCTTTTGAGTGTCCCTGTAAAACAAATTTAAGTGCTACACACACCATATTCTATACTAAGCCTCTTGTAGTGCACCTGAGTGATATATATCAATTTCAATCTGTTTGAAATTGTATAACATCATTAAAATAAACCGCAAATGATTTTTCCCCATAGACCGTAATGTAACGGAATTCTTTTGAGTGTCCCTGTAAAAAAAAAAAATGTGCTAAACACTTCATATTCAATACCGAACATGCCATAGTAAACTTCAATAAAATATATCCATTGCATGACTATACATATATATTTACGCGAGTTAGAACATGGACAGACAGACAGGCAGCCGGCAGACAGTCAGACAAACCGAATTCATTAACACTTTTCAACTATGTTGGAAAGAGTTAATAAAAAGCGTGGAAGTCTTAATTTTGTTTAAATAATGAATGCGGAGCTTTCAAATTCGTGAACGTGAACATTCTTAACGTGCAACTTTCTCATTTTAACCGCGCCCTCGTTTTAGACATGTTCGCGTTAGGCGAGTTCGAGTGTAATTATTAATTTTCAACTGCTTTAAGATTTCCACAATGACATGAGATATTCTGTTACCTATAATTAATGTTTTCGGAAAAATTCAAATGAAATTGTCATTTTATATCTCATTCTTTTCATTGCTTTAAATTTCCAGTATAAATCTATTTATAAGAAAATATTTGAAATACATACTTTTCCAGAAGCCATGGATTACATGTTAAAAATGCTTATAAATTATTAGGTAGCTTTCAAAATAAAAAAGTCCTTCCGGCCTGTACCGGGAGGAAAAGGTAGCTTTCCTATATCTTCGTTTTAAAATTTAATGTAATGTTACACGAAAACAGCAAGTTAAAATGCAAAGAAACGTTTACAAAAGATTCGTTAATACTGAATTTGAATAAGAAATTCGCCAAATTATTGAGCAATAGCCAAATTGGCTTCATTTATGAAGACTTATATTGGTCGCCAAATTTGGCGATATTTCGCCAAATGTCGCCAATTTTGTCGCCAATGTCGCCAATTTTTGCGCTAACGGATATAAATATATAGTTTTATGCGTATGATTGGGAACATTATTACAACAATGAAAGAAAATAATTTGCAAGTAATGGCGTTAATGTGCTGTTTTGTTTCAAAATGTCAGCCATCCTAGAATTTCAAACTGCTCTATCTCAGCCATTTTTTAAGATAGAGGTAAACCAAAAAATGCTCTGGAATCCTTGTATCAAGGCTTTTTTGTATATTTATTTTAGTTTTAAGTTTTTAAATGGCCGCCATCTTGAAACAAAATGGCGGACCAAGCTGGCCAAAGAACTCGGTCGAGACATTGGTGAGCTTAATACACACAATTAGTTTCATCAAAATCGATTTATAAATACGAGCGTTATCGTATGACATAGGTCAGATATATATATATATATATATATATATATATATATATATGGATATATCTATATATATAAATCAACATTTGAACGGAGGGTGGTTTTGGGGTCTGGGGGTCATGATCGGTGAAAATATATCGAAATTTTCCGGAACTGCTTTCCTCCGAACGGCTGCAATAGGTAGCTTTATACTTTTAGGTAGCTTTCAATACAAAAAAGTATAAAGCTACCTATTGCAGCCGTTCGGAGGAAAGCAGTTCCGGAAAATCTCGATATATTTTCACCGATCATGACCCCCAGACCCCAAAACCAACCTCCGTTCAAATGTTGATTTATATATATATATATATATATATCTGACATATGTCATACGATAACGCTCGTATTTATAAATCAATTTTGATGAAACTAATTGTGTGTATTAAGCTCACCAATGTCTCGACCGAGTTCGTTGGACAGCTTGGTCCGCCATTTTGTTTCAAGATGGCGGCCAATTAAAAATTTAAAACTAAAATAAATATACAAAAAAGTTAAAAATTCAAATTTATTTTTTAATTCAGTGTTAGCCCTTGAAACGAGGATTCCAGAGCATTTTTGGTTTTACCTCTATCTTAAAAAACGGCTGAGATAGAGCAGTTTGAAATTCTAGGGTGGCTGACATTTTGAAACAAGACAGCACATTACAAAAACTTTCATTGTTGTAATCATTTTCCCAATCAAACGCATAAAACTATATATTCATATCCGTTAGCGCCAAATTCTCGCCAAACTTGGCGACATTTGGCGAAATATCTCCAAATTTGGCGACCAAAATAAGTCTTCATAAATGAAACCAATTTGACTATTGCTCAATAATTTGGCGAATTTCTTATTCAAATTCAGTATTAACGAATCTTTTGTAAACGTTTTATTTGCATTTTAGCTTGCTGTTTTCGTGTAACATTAGCTAAAATTTTAAAACGAAGATATAGGAAAGCTACCTTTTCCTCCCGGTACAGGCCGGAAGGACTTTTTAGTATTGAAAGCTACCTAAAAGTATAAAGCTACCTATTGCAGCCGTTCGGAGGAAAGCAGTTCCGGAAAATGTTGATATATTTTCACCGATCATGACCCCCAGACCCCAAAACCACCCTCCGTTCAAATGTTGATTTATATATATATATATATATGGGCTGTTTAATAGCCTCTGCTTGTTAACTAGGAGAAGACCCTTTAAATGCCTCAGAGGAGGACTTAAAGGAATCGACTGAGAGCAGAGACTTAATGTCCAATCCGCACCTTCCATCGGTGCAGCCTGTTAGTACTCTTGCCTAGTGCATGGGGAACGAACGCGGATGGGCTTCCTCCAACCCGCTTGGCCAGCGTGGAGGAATTTGGCCACCTCCCCCCTTATTTTACCATGAATTCACAAAACAAATCACGGCCCTCAATGCCAGGCAGTCTGCATGTTCCTGATTACGGCAGCGATAAGAAAAACATGAAGACAGAGGGTGCTAAGAATCACCGGGCTCGGCTTGGCTGCCATAAGTTGATGACCTTGGCTACGTATAATGGACGATTCTTATCTTCTGAAAGTCGTTTACAGGAACTTGAAGAAGAATTAGAAAGAATCAACTGGGACAGTGGTATCCCAGAGATGTAAAACGACCAAGAAGACGACCTCAAGTAAGATGGAGTGACGAAATCAGAAAAGTGGCCGGTGTTAATTGGATGACTAAAGCACTAGACAGGCAACAATGGAAAAATCTGGGGAGACCTACATCCAGCAGTGGATTGAAAACGGTTGATGATGATGATGATGATGATGATATATATATATATCCATATATATATATATATATATCTGACATATGTCATACGATAACGCTCGTATTTATAAATCAATTTTGATGAAACTAATTGTGTGTATTAAGTTCACCAATGTCTCGACCGAGTTCGTTGGCCAGCTTGGTCCGCCATTTTGTTTCAAGATGGCGTCCATTTAAAAATTTAAAACTAAAATAAATATACATAAAAGTTAAAAATTCAAATTTCTTTTTAAATTAAGTTTTAGGCCTTGATACGAGGATTCCAGAGCATTTTTTGTTTTACGTCTATCTTAAAAAATGGCTGAGATAGAGCAGTTTGAAATTCTAGGGTGGCTGACATTTTGAAACAAGACAGCACATTACAAAAAATTTCATTGTTGTTATAATTTTCCCAATCATACGCATAAAACTATATATTCATATCCGTTAGCGCCAAATTCTCGCCAAACTTGGCGACATTTGGCGAAATATCGCCAAATTTGGCGAGCAAAATAAGTCTTCATAAATGAAGCCAATTTGGCTATTGCTCCATAATTTGGCGAATTTCTTATTCAAATTCAGTATTAACGAATCTTTTGTAAACATTTTCTTTGCATTTTAACTTGCTGTGTTCGTGTAACATTAGCTAAAATTTTAAAACGAAGATATAGGAAAGCTACCTTTTCCTCCCGGTACAGGCCGGAAGGACTTTTTTTTAATATGACTGAGCATTTTTCATGCCACAATGTAAAAGTGAAAAATCCTTTTAGAAATCTGCATAAATTTCTGTCAAGTTATAGTTTAAAAAAGAATACAAGAAACACATATTTGTATTTGTCAAATTTTTGTGACATTGTGAAATTTAAATTTTATATCACATCTGGGAAGATACATTTTTCTGCGGAGAAATGCAAAAGTCGACATAAAATAACGGAAAACATGAATAAAGAAGCCATAAAATATTTCGACATTTCCACAAAAGTAGAAAATGTAAAAAATGGAATATTTATTTTTTATTTTATGATTATTAATGATGAAATATTATGAAATGTTTTTATAGAGTTTTAATAATTTTTTAACTCGCAATTAGAAAAAGGTATTCTCTAGATGCTTTAAAAATGATTTTGTCGTGGGAAAAAAATTTGTCAGGATGTCCAAACGATATAAAAAAAATAATAATTTTAACTAATGATGAAAACGCAAAAATAAAATGAAGCATTCTGATGGTCTGCTTACGAAAGGAATGATTTTCTCTTGAATACTGAAGCACGTTTCTGTTATTCCGTTTCGCACATATTTATATTGGCGCCTCTTAACGTTTTTCCGCGAAAATAATACCGAGTGTTATATTAATTTTTTCTCCAAGAATTTTTTATAGTAATAACAATTTACATTTATTCTTTTACAACAGTCTATAATTATATAAATATACTCATTTATAACAATTTTCATTTATTCTTTTACAACAGTCTATAATTATATAAATATACTCATTTAAAACTAGCAGATCCAACCGGGTATCGCAGGTTACAGAACATAGATATTTTATTTTTTATTTTTATTTTTTTTTAAACTTAGATAGATTGTTTTTATTTAACATTTGTATTGTCCATTAACAACACCAAAAACTATTTTTATATGAACAATATCAATTATGTATTGAAATAAAAATTTGTTTTATTGAAACTGTATATAAATAAAAGTTCATTAAAAGCTATACTTTCGTATTAACCGCATGCCAAGGAGTTAACAGCTGAAATGCATTTTTGTTTTCTAGCCAGTGGTGGGCATTAATTAAATTTTCAATCAATTAAACAACTGCTAGATTCATTTTTTTTATCATTTTTCACAATATTGTTTTTCAAATCATATTAGCAAATATATATGTTGATGACTGCAGTAGATGTAATAGATGGAATCTTTAACATATGAAAGTAAAAAAAGCCCCTGTTTGTAGAATTCAGTTAAAATAGGAACTATACAATATTAAAAACGTGTTTATCATTTACATTTCATAATTTATAGACGGCATTCTGAAGTGAAAACAATGTCAGAGCACCCTTTATTAACAATATAAATTAAAAATATACCAAATGAAACTATGCAGTAAAAAAGTGCAAAAATATAAACGGAGTAAAATAAAGCAACTTAAAATCTGTTTTAAATTAATGAAAGAAGCTTGTCACTTTAATTTAACGATACTGAAATTTGTTTATTATTTTTTCTCAAATATATGCTAGCCCTTAGCGATAAAATCAGATACCAAATTTCGTAATCTCCTTTCGTCAATGAAAATAATACAATAAAAGAAAACAACATATCACGTGACTATTATAATCATGTGACTGTTATGTTGGGTCCATTTTAGGGTAACCAAAGCTCTCGCCACCTCTATCTCTTGTATATGCATAACCTTAACTTCGTATCGCGGGGCCTCAGCGTAAGTCCCCCTACTGTCAGTCAATCAGAGGCCGCAATTAGATCTGTTGTGGTTTCGCACAAATCCAGTTACTGTTCATACTATACTCACACTATTCACTATAGCTTTCAGGATGGCGTAAGATCGCGAGGCACTGCAATGCGGTTTACTCTTTGTTTATATCGTAAGTCAGTAAGTTGATCTTAAGCAATCCACTGTATTCCCAGCCTTATTCGCACTCACTTATAACATTCCCTATCCCCTAACAGGTAGAAATTCCCACTAAAATAGCCTGTCCTTTTCTTTTCTTTTTTTTTTTTTGTGGGTATAAATATTACTCTGTCGAAATGTCAGCGTGGCTCAAATATATATTTTTAGCTACTTGTGAAATACTATTTTGAAACCGGCTGGCAAACTTTTATACCCGACTAAATAATCTGGCTTTTTTATATTTTATTTCATTAAATACTACATTGGAAGTTAATTAAAATTTCAAAAAGGTCTCAAGGATTTTTGTTGCAAATACAATTTTACAAAGTTAAAAATTCACGCGTTGGCTAAGCCCCACGATCCTTCAGCCATGTCTCCGATTTTGTATTCAGACATTACAAAAGAAGTGTCACACAAATTTTCATGGTCCTAAAAATATCTACCCTAAAATATTTAACAGCCCTTGGACTATTTTGAGGACTCTTCGGTATATAGATTTAAAAATATTTCAGAACTTTTAAAAGAAGGAAAGTGTATAACGTTTCACTACACGTTCTTCTGACACCATTTTCATAACACCTTGTATTTATAATTATAAATTGTCTATTCTTGATAAAAATTAGGAAAATATTTTTCTTTTCATTTCAATATAAAAGTACACTGCACGTCCATTAAACTTTGATAAAAGCAACCAACTATTACACAGGTATGCAAAGTAATATTTTTTTCTGAACCATTTCAGTTGTTTCTAATTTTTCCTATATAGTTAATAAATAATGAGCTTTTTCCACAATGACATAGAATATTTTAACAGTGTGTGGATGAACATTCAAGAAAATGACACAAAGGACTGTAAAAAAAAAATATCAAGAAAACGCTTAGAAGTAAGTTTGTAATTACTGCCACTAAAATAAAATTATTATAATGTAATATTGTAGAAAAATGGCAAAATCAGGTTAATTTATTTAAATTTTTATTTTTTAAATTTTATATTTAGTTTTAATATGTGTTGTTATTTTATCTCTTAGCATTTTTAATTACAAAATTAAATGTACATTGAATGAATTCATATAACAATTGGGATTTTAATGATTTAAAGAAAGTACAAAATAATGAGTAAGCACTTATTATCACCAACGGGTGCAAAAAAAATTGTCTAGAAATAACTTTGTCTCCATTTTGCACATATTTTATAACAGGTCGATTTACGTCCCTTCAGCAGCCAAATTTATGGGGACGTTAAAATGAATTTATTACGCTAAAAGATGTAATCATACTCATTATCTTTGAAAAAATTCTGGCCCACTGCCTGATCATAATCCACCAGTACTTCACCTCCAAAAAATGTATGACAGAAAGAGGCTAATATGTGAAGAATAAATGATGGTTATAAATATAAAATTAATATACAGACAATAAGCAAAATGATAATATTCTTGAATGATATGAATGATAATATTCTTGTATGTGAGTATTTGAAATAAGTTACACCAAGAAGATACTAAGAAGATAATGAGTGTTCATTTTATGCGGTTTCGAAGTTTATTTATTTTATGATTTTAGGTGCGCCGTTTTAGATTATTATGCTGTATTCTTTTAATATTATTTTTCCCAATTAAAACCAAGGACAAAACTTTCCTCTAGATTATAAATCAAATTATGGTTATAAGGCTTTAGACACTAAGTAAAATTTAACATTTCTTCTAACTGGTTTGCACCCCCACCCTTTATTAATTACGCAATACTATGTTTCTTATACATTTAACTCCATAATTAGAACTCGTGAAAACAATAATAACATTCGAACTGATGTCTTTGAATACAGCCCGTATTTCATAACACCACGACGGGAAAGAATTATCACCCCCCCCCCCTATTGTACTAACCACTACAACATCACTTCTCGCCGGGAATTCGCTCGACAGAGCCAAACTCATTAAATTCAATCAAGTGCTTTTAAACTAGGCGTTCCCTGGATATATTTTAGTGTTCTGACCTGCTGATTTACGCCAGGAGTTTCCCTTAATTTTAATACTTTTCTATTTACTTCGGTAACATTTTATCTGGAGTTTGTCTTAATTTTTAGTACTGTAGACTTTTATTTGGATTTTAAACGTTAATTTTCCTTATTTTCTAGTGTTGCATATTTAAAATTATAAAATTTTTAAATAGTGTCTTTTTTAAGGAGTTTTCTCTAATTTTCAGTAAAACAAATACAGTTGTAAAACGCATTATATCTTGCATCTTTTTCATCACAGCAGTTCACAAGCATAAAAGCTTTGAACTGGGAATATTCTGATATTTAGACATTGTTTTAATAATTAGTTATTAAAATTTGTGAAATATCATTTTCAAAATATTGTTATATGTACACTGTTAAAAATTTCTGTAAAATAATGATGCATTGACCGTATATTTTACACTCAGCTTACCATTATTTTAGACAATTGTCGGAACACCGTTAATTTATTATAAAGATTCCAATCGACCAGTGATAAAATATCATCGGTTAGCAATTATTCATGAATATAGTGTACTGACCGTAATTTTACATCTGTCCTAGACTCCTTGTACCAATGAGAGCGTTTTACTTCAAAATATCAAAATCTAGCAATGGCAACATCAGAAAAATGTTTGTGCTGACATGCCGGGACCATGAAGATAAAATATGACATTCGTGCTACAGGTACCGTTTCGAAACGCTTTTTATGTTTTTTTACTATGATAATCTCATTCCAATGAAAAAAAAAGTGTGTTTGTATGTGTGGAAGGGGGGTTGGTTTCATTTGAAAATTTCGAAATTTTGTCACTATAACCGTGATTGTTAGAGTTTAACTGTTGTTTTTCATATGATACCTGAGCGCATACATCAAAATACTTTAAATCCACATTTCATTCAGTTTCTGTGAACGGTATGATAGCTAAGGGCTTATATATTGAGATATTTGTTTTATAATCACCCTGTATATTCATTTTATTATTTAAATGAAGAGATTGGGAAGCATAAAGTGATACTAAAAAGGTGTACAATGGGTAACAAAAATTGCAGATTTTAACTTGTGATACCTTTGTTGAAATCCTAAAAGATCCTTCCTTTGATAAAATTACTGTATATATATGTTATATTCTGCTAAATTTAAATCCATCCAGCGGTCAATGAAAGAAATGTGGCAAGCATCCCATAACTTAATGCAGTCGTGTCATGAAGTCCTAATAGTAGTAGCCGAGTAAGGTATAGATAGACAAAAAAGAAGAACACTGCTGCCCTCTAATCTATTTATTTTAACTCCATCATCTTAATTTTCTGTGGAGTGCTCTCATTCCATAACGATGATCTTAGCAAATCTCCATATTAAACAACACTAGAACTCTACAAGGATCTGATTTCTCACTCAACTCCAACATCATTTTTATTAGACACTCACTTCGAGGGCAAAAATCTTGCTCTCTGCCTCCGTCAGTTCGTTTTAAGCTAGGAGCGTGTAAGAATAATTTTGTAACACGTGACCAATTTAGATCAATGCATGCTCATTTTCGCCTCGCAATATCTTTTAGCTGTGAATTAATATTGAAGAAATGCGTCTCTCGGATGCTTTTGGTGGGGAAAGAATTTTCTAGAATATCCCAGAAATTTAAAAGCGCGAGGAGACTAATAGAATAATTTCGGCTTTTGCTTGTTGAGAATATAAGTTTCTCGATAACAAAACAATGTAACAGAATGATTTTTTAGACTATTAGGAAAGGGCAAAAAAGTGAATTTACACAGATTAAAAGAAATGAAAGCGATTTAAATACGGGAATAAATAGAAAATATTGCATATAATAAATAATTTATGAAATGGGTTTTTAAGAAGAAATATACTTATGAATATGATTTTTACATCTTATTTGACGGGAAATAAAAAGTTAATTTAAGTAGATTAGGATAAAAAATATTTTTAAGAAAGACAATATTTTAATGAACTAGAGTTGTAAATGGAATATTAAAAAAAAGAATTTTTTATAGAATAAATTTAACAGGGTATGGAATTTTAAAATTTGTAATATAATCCCCCTCCCTAAATTTTGGATGAATTTGGTAGTTTTTTAGAACTACAAGTTCAGACAAGTAAAAAGATTAAAAGTTAGGTGATAGAAGTTGCTACAGTGAGAAAATTATAAGTGGTATTAATTAGTTAATCACTTTCAAAAGAAAATATTTTAGACTACCTGGAATTTTTTTGGAATTTGGGAGAACAGTTTTAACACCTGTAAAATTTTAGAATTTGGAGAGCATTCCCCTGAAAATATACAAAACACAGTTTACATAATTCCTTTACAATTTGTAAGCGTATTATAACACATAACAATAATAGAAATAGTTAATGTAAACAATAGAAAACAGTCAACGACAGAAATAGTAGTTTAAAATAACAGAAATAATAAGATATAATTTTAAAATATTAACAAACATTTTTTTATATATATAGTCCCTTGATATATTCATAATTTTAAAGTCCTGAATCTTCAACAAAAGTCTTTGGTCAACAACGGCAAACTGTAGAATCAGTATTTAACATTCTCAGAGACTTTAAGATGTCTAATAATAAAATGTTAACTCAAAAACTTTTGGTATCCATGGTTTACCCCCAATGCAAGAATTTCTTAAAAAATCTTAAATATTGAAACTATACTGAAATCAAAATACTTGGTATAGTCTTAATAACCTTAAAGGCTTTTCATAATTTTATTTCATAAATTTTTAATCATCATGAAATAGCTATAATATAATATTTGAAAGAATAATAATATCGTAGTCATCATGATAAATTTATGATTGTAAACAGTTTTTTTTTTCATAAATATTCTATTGCTTCATGAACAGACATGTAATATTAGCAAATCATAAAATAGCTATTCATGTGGTTGTATAATTTTTTAGTTTCACAACGTCTCTGGCATACTACTATAAACAATAACTAAATATGTAGCTATTCAACCACTACATAATTTCTACTCATTTTTTTGTGGAATTCCATTTTGTCTCACAAATTGTTATATAACTTCATTTCTAATAATTAGACTTTTATAACATGAGTACTCTAATAATCTCATCAACATTAGTAATAATAATGATATTCCTTCAGTAGTAACAGTAACAATAATTCAATAAATTTTTAACTAGTAGTAACAATTTAATATATAGTAAATAATAACAACAATAATAAGAATAATCTATAACATATAATATCACAGTTAATAATTAGTAACAGTTGAATGTTTTTTCAATGATATTGCCTGAGCAAAAATTTTATATAGCATAGAATTTAATTTCTTATTGTATTTTTTAAATAAGAAAGAAAGTATGCTAAGTCAAAAGATTAAAAAAAAATCCATTTTCTGTAAATACAATGGATTTAAAACCGACATCATATCAACAATATCTTTACAAATTTTGACTCTAAGATGTAGAATTGAATCTTTTTTACATGTTGTTTGTAACTCAGATATCAAATAAATAATAAGAAAAATGGAATAAAGAATAAGAAGAGTAAAAATAAAAATAAAAAATAAGAAGAAAATGAATTTGTTTCTAATTCGTTTTTCATTATTAAATAATTATTAGAAAAAAAAATAATAAATTTTTTATTATTTTACTATTTACTGATTAAAATTTAACAAAAGTAATTTGTTAAATTAAAGTTTAACAAAGGTGTTATTGTGATGCAAATTTAACTAAACTAACTCCATTTTTTCAACATTAACTGAAGTTCTTAAACTTAAAACAACTAAATTATGCCCACATAAAAAAGTTTATCTATAATTAGGACTTACTTTAGGAGAACCTTTTTAAGGAAAATAGCAAACGCTTTCTCTACAAAATATAAAGGGCCTTGGCACCTGGTAACAATATGACGAAAAGGAAAGCCAGGCTTATGGTCTATACGGGCAATAATACGCGGGGTAACCACAGTATGGTTTAATTATTTTTTTCATTGATCTCTGGAGGCCTTTCATCCATGAAATTAGACAGTGTTATCCCGGTCACCGCAGCCTCTCCTTGAAATTTCAAGATTGCAGCCTTTAGATCGTTTATACGTCGCGCATTTTTAGTTTGTTCAGCAGAATTCTTAGAAGAAGAACTTAATTACATTATTAATGTTGGTATGAAACATGGATATAAACCGCGCATTATTCATAAATTAATCGATAAATACAAAGTTACACATGTTTCTTCTCCTAAAGTAAGTCCTATTTATAGAAAAATTCCATATGTCCCCATACTCTTTGAAAGATTAAAGAGGATTTTCATGAAATATAATATACAACTTGTGGCATCCAATTCCAAGACTTTGTTTAATTTGTTGAATAGAAGCATTGATCCTGTATCACCTACTTGTTTCTCTGGAGTATATGAAATTCCGTTTGAATTGACCGATGGTACAAATTCAGCATATATTGGTGTGACAAAACGTCGCATCGTAGAAAGACTTAAACAGCACAAAAGTGATTTAAAATATAATAAACTTTCCACTGCCTTATCAAAGACTTTTGCTGATGGACATATTAAGTTTATTGATTTTGAAAATGTTAAATTATTTTCCAGACAAGACAATCCATTTAAAGCTTATATTCGTGAATCTCTAGTGATTCATTAAGAAAGCATGAAATCTGTAATGATAACAGATCATTTTTTATTCCTGCTATCTGGAAATGTATTTTAAATGGAGTTTAATTTGGTTTAACATGGTTTCCAGTTAGGTAGCTGGTCCATAGATGGCGCCACCAGGCATTTTTTTGAATATGTTTTTGTAAATTTCCGTTAATTTCGAGGTCTTTTCAGTTGAACATTTTTCTCAATTATGTAACACGTATTTCTTTTTAGCCGTTTGTTTTTATGCGAATTTTCTCCTGAAGTTGGCTATGAAGAATAGCCGAAACGTCGAGAGTTTTTTATTTATGTATGTAGTTTTTAAAATAGCTCATATTTAAATTAAGCGAAATATGCGTTGAAAGCAAGTGTTTGATGTTTGTATATATCAATTTTAACAAAAAATAAAACCATAATTCATATAACTTTAAAAAAAATAACTAATAAATAAAACAAGGAATAAAACATTGTAAAATAACTCCCAATCGTGTAAAACCTTTGCAGAGTCCAGCTGTTGACCATAGGCGTAACTAGTGGGTGGGCCGGGTGGGCACGGCCCACCCCAGACAGCTCCAGTGCCCACCCCAGAATTTTAAACTCATGTGGAAATATTATGACGCAATAATTCTAATTTTGCATATTCCAACCCAAATCTTTGTAAGGTTGCACAGTACACAAACAAATGCAATACACATATATTATTGAATTGCGCATTGAGAGGTAGTTCTTGTGCATGTGAGTATGGGGTTGTGTTATGTGACGGGGGGGGGGGCACTATCTAAAGGACAATTCTTCTATAGCATGGAAGCATAAAGGATCCAGAAAGAACAAAATTAAATATTACATGAAGGATTTTTTCTTCCCAAGCTGATGGGGAAAACATAGTTTCAAGAAGTGCAATTTAGCATCCTTTTGACAAAGTCACAAGTCTGTTGAAAGCACTGGGTGGTCATTCCATCTAAAAATAGCAGGATACTTCCTGTCATTTTTTCTTTTTTTTTTGTGCAAAATAGAAGAAACGACCGTATTACCTACGGCCATAGAACATCTGACAACGATTCTTCGTTCGAACAAAGTAACGAGGGGGATAAAATCCAGGAAGTAATTGAAAGATCGGGTGTACGCCCGATAGAGGGTTAAAACAGTTAGCACTTATAATGAAAAATATAATGCAAACATTTATAACAAACATATTTATACAAATAAAAGAAAGTTGTGTGCGTGCGACGCCCGACGGCTAACAAAATCTACCGTAAGTAGAAGTCTAAATATTTGGGTCCTGATGTACCTGAGACAAGGATTTTTAATTTTTTAAGACCCGGGACCCCTGGGTCTCCTTTAAGATTTTTGTCCTAAATTGTTAATAACTTGTCCCATTTTTATCCAATCTTCTTCGTTTTGGGAGTCCTTTTTTTTTCTCCAATTAGCTCCCCCCCATTCATACATTCCAGTTAAGATCCTGGCCCTCTGGGGCCCCTTTGAAGTTTTTGTTTCTTAAATTGTTAATAACTTGCCCCCTTTTAATCCTATCTTCTTCGTTTTGGGGGCCCTTTTTCCATTTAGTTATTCCCTCATATCTACATTCCCATTCGGACCCTTCATCGTAGGGCTCAAAACCATCCGTTGACTCTTTTGAGCTCCCTGCTATAGCTCTCTTAAAGTCATCAATAGTTTTTTTAACAACTTTTTAGGACTTTCAGCTACTACATGAACGACAAAAAAATTCTCCGTCCAGGCCCGGGCCTCTCGTGCCCCTTTACGTTTTGTGCCCTAAATTTTAAATAACTTGCAAACTTTTTATCCGATCTACTTCGTTTTAGAAACCTTTTCTCTATTTTGTTAATCCCTAATTTCTATATTCAAATTAGGACCCTGAACTCCTGGGCCCGCTCCGGGGCCCTTGAACTTTTTGTGTGTCATGCATTTTCACCCCCTAATTGTGTCATTATCTCAATGCATAGCTTAAAAGTTGAGTCTTGAACTCCTCTCCCTGGGACCACCCTGATATTTTTATTTGGGCTCTAGGGACCTTTTTAAGTATTTCTTTAATATTTTATTCTAATGATTAATTTATACATGCTTAATTTCGACTATTTGAAGATCTAAAGCGCTACGTGCTAGGACTTTTTAAGATGTTTTCGTCTTAGGTTCCTGCTCAAAACTATAAGTTGGCCCCTTTTGAGCCCTCTACTACAAACCCCATCCCTTAATAATCGTCCGATTTGCTAGGTTTTTTTTTTCTAACAAATTCTTAGGGCTTCCAACTACTGTTTGAACGACAAAAAAATTTCTCGGATCTCAGCTACCACCAATTTTGAATATTAATCTCCTTTCGTCCCTTGATGCAGCTTCTTTAAAAATGATCCGATTCTCTTTCAATTTTCTTCATAGTTCTAGGGTACTCCAGCTACTTTATAAACTTCTAAACATTTCCTTAGACCTGAGCTACCACCTTTTAAAAATATTAATCTTCTTTTTCGGCATAAACTTACGTTCTCACTTCAGCAATAAATTAAAAATTGCGTTACTATTCAAAATAAGTGGTTAAGTTTAAAGAGAGGGGTGATTTCATCCATAAATTAAATTTTGCGTTAATGTTAAAATTAATTTGTTAAATTTACAGGGGGGCATCTTCCACCCTCTGGGAGCGCATTCTTTTCTTGGGTTCTATAGGCCCGATTTCAACAGGGTTTAGGTCATTCGACTTGATATCGAAAACTTTTCCCTTTTTAAAACTTTTCCCTTTATCGAAAACTTTTCCGTTTTTTCCCTTTTTATTTATTATCTAAGGCTCGAGCAACGCCGGTCGGGTTAGCTAGTATTACAATAAAATTGCAATCATTGAATAATCAGTTCATTAACATTCACAGACAGTTTTTATATTAATATTTCTTAATATATATTTTTTTAAATCTTCTATTTATAAAAATTTAGGATAGGGGACTTGGCTCTCTCCTACCCCACCCCCACCCCCATCCCCTCTTCATATACCCATGAGATTTCAAATGCTGTTCGCACATAGTGTTTTTGCTACATTTATGCTTCTTAATCAAATTTCTAATTTTTCAGAACTTTTTCCGATAAATTTCTAAATATGTTTAAAGGAACAATATTTTGTTATGAAATGTAGAGAGTGCAATGAATCAATTAAACTTGAATCAAGATAAAAAAATATTCTTTTTGTCCTAGAATTTAGACAAATGGAAACAAAACTATCTTATAAATATAAAACTGAACGAAAGATATACTACATTATTTAACCACAATACTCTCAAGAACTGCATGTGAAGTATGAAGGTATATGAAAGGAAGAGAACAAATTAGAAAGATGTGTCCAGTGCTTATTTCAGACGACTAGGCTCTGAGGGAGGGGGGGGGGGGTTACAAAAATTTAAAGAATGTACTTCATTATAGCATTGAAGTTATACCTCGAAAATCTCCATGGTTTCGGCAATATGGAGTAGTAGCAGGGATGTAACAGATTGGGGAGAGGTTTGGCTGCCCTCCACACGCACACAGCAACTTCTTGAATCCTTTTAATTTTCACAATATTTAAAATAATAATAGCATCTATATTACATTTAAAATTTCTAAAACTTTGCAATAGAAAATTGTTTGACATGGGGATTTGACCTCTTTTTTACTGTTTATGTTTTGTATCATTAAAGTGGTAGGGAAAATAATCGGATGTTAATTAGCCCACGCACCGGGCCGGGCTTCTGTTGCTTGCCAGCACTGTGCCCATGCAGATTTCTATAACACTAAATTTGCATTCATACTTTACGGCAGGCGTAAATAGAGTGGTGTAGCTCCAGTAATTTCAAGACTCATGTATAAAAATTTTGATAAAAAATTTTAATTTTCCAGATATTAAAAAAGGCTACACACACAAATATAATAAATATAACTGTTGTGAAAACTAATGTAATCAGAGCCAGTGCGAACGCGTATTTGAATGTTCATGTGTGAGCCGAGAGTTGAGATCTAAAGAAGCGCAGAGAGTAGTACTGTTTCAAAGAGGCTGCTTGATAAAGATAGAAATACATCAAAAGTTCGAAAAAAATATCTTTTCATAAATTACATTATGTGATGTATCGACTTGTATCTATCATAAATTCGGCTTATTCGTATTTTTTTCTTTTCAATTCTTTGTCCACATATATTCTCCTCCTTTTATAAAGAGAGAGGGACTGACAAAGAATTATCACACAACTTGTGATTTTCTTCCAAAAAGTGCAGTTGATGCATGTGGAGAATCCAACAATTGCTAAAAACGGAATCCTATTCATACAACTCATCAACCAAATTCACAACTTTAAAAGTAAAAAAAAGTCAAATTACTGGATCAATTAACGGAAATAGGCCGTACACATGCTAATTAGTGGGAAGACAGATCACTGAAAAAAGGTATAGAGATTTTACACTCAGCAGGTGGAGTACTGATAAGAATATACAAAACACGACTTGATCTTGAAAGGCAAAGAACGAGAAGGAATCTAAATCCCAATCTTAATTTCTAAATATTTTTCAAGCTAAGTTGGAAAAACGTACTGTAAGTATGGAGAAACGTACTGTCAACAATTTACATGAATGGGTGCAATTATGACACTGCAAGTAAGTGGAATGTAATTTAATATGCATTGTTATACGCATTTAATATGCATGTTTCCCAATATAATTTTAACTTTATTTAAACTTCCATTAACAACACATGTGTAAAATAGAGATGAGTTCGGACTCTTTTTTTTTTTTCGGACACCGAGCCCGATGATTTGAAATCCAAACCCAAATAATTTTGTGCCATCAGAGCCCCAGCCTGATACCAAAAGGATGCATTATGAAACTATTAACATTTTAATATTGTTTCAAGACGAATTTGCTCATTTAAAAATATCTTCTTAGATAGAAATAAGTATTAATTTTAAATACTCTCCAATTACAACGTTTAGTGACTTTAATTACTCCAAAAATCTGTTTATAATTGCAACTAATAAATCTGCAAATTTATTATTTATATCCAACCACGGGAAGAAAAAAATTAAAAGTCATACTTCATTTCTGTTCTTTTTTTTTCAATATCATTGTACGACTGTAGCAGAAAGACATGAGTTCTGTTTTACAGTACTTTAATAAAAGTACTTTAAACAGGAAATGAGGATAGACAAGGGACATCCAACGGCTTTTTCTTATGTTGCTAACAGGGTATGTGTTTAATATCATAATCAAATAGAATATTTCTCTTTATATTTCACCAATAACAATTTAATTCTCTTTCAAGCTGATTTTTAAAAGATTGTATAAAAGACTTTAAGATACTTAGAATCCTTTTTTGTTTCTCAAATAGCAAGGTACTTTTTTTTACACTTTTTTTTTAACTTGTTTCTTGTATATGAAGGTGGAATTTGGAATCGATTCACTTCTTGATGTTTTAGAATTAGAAAATTTATATTCTCATGCGTGTTTCCGATGGTAATATAACATTTTAATATTTTTAAAACTTAATTATAAATTATTAAATTAATTTTAAAGCATTTTTCCATTAACTGTCCACAGGTGAAATATTGCCAAATATTATATAGGGTTACAATTAAATAAGAGTTAGAATAACAATGGATTTAATTATGCTCCAAACCAAGCTCGCAAAAAGAGCCCAACTAGCTGTGAAATTGAAACATCTAAAAAATGAAAATCTTTTCTTTGAGAAAAGTAGTTATAAAATTTATTTTCAATTTAATTTAAATTCAGGCGACGTTTATTTTTTTAGGTAGATTTCATAAGAAATACTATCTAATACATTCTCCCCTATGTTCTGAAACATTTTTGCAGATCTACGCCGATAATGACTCCTAGAACCCAAAATAACCCCCCGGTTCAAAACTTTATCTATCTATATATACAGTAGTGCTCAAAAGTATTTTGACAGTATATTCACTCTTATTTTGTTTAACATTAAAATATAAATAAAATATATTCCATACCATTGAGAATATGATTATTATTAAAATTCTGTGAAACACTGAATATAGTTAAATAAATTAATTGATTCATTTTTTTAAATTTTATTAATGTTTTTAATTCAGTCAATTATTATCTTTGTCAAAATACTTTTGAGTGCTGCTGTATATTAATATCACTTTTTTATGGACTCGATGACTTCTGTAATTCTGCACAAATCTCTTCCAAACTCATACATAAAATCCAGGGCGATAAAATCTTGGTCAAGTTCGTTAATGGGCAAAATCGGACCAGAAGGGATGGGGGTACACTTTTTGTGAAAACAGAAAAAAAACATAATTTCTTAATTATGATACATATAGCATTCCGCTATCCGTTTAAAGTTATTACTTCTAGGAAAAGGGCCAAAAATATACGCATGACAGATTTTTGATATCCTTAAAAATGGTCTCAAGTGGTTTAAAAAAAACAGGGTTTTAAGAAGAATGATAAACATAACTTCTTCAATTCACAAGATATCAAATCCGTTTAAATTTAATTTAATTCTTCATAATATTATCTACAATTTTTGTACTGACAAGTTTTTGAAAGAACCAACTCTTACAACAAAATAAATAAATAAAAACAAAAACATGTAAAGCGAAACCTCCATCCTCCTAATAAAAATCAGCGCATTCTCCAGTGCAACGCATCACCTGAAAACCTGAAATTAGTACTTAACTTCGAAATCTACCTCTGCCTGTATGCTGGGCCCTGGGGATTTTTTTCATTGATTATATTATTTCTTTTCTGATTTTAACTGCTTTTAATTTAGTCAGAGATTCTATATTATATTTGACTATTGAAATGCTAAATTAAATTAATGTTACTGTTAAATTATTATTTGTATTGTTTTTTGTTTTTTTAATTGCTTTAATGGTCAAGTTTTGCAGTGTCAAAATTTTAAAGGATCTGAAGTCTAAATCTAGACTGTAGCATAAGTCTATTTTTGACATGAGTCCAAGAAGTTCATTTAAGTGATTCGATACTATCGAAATAAAATATATTTTGCAAAATTTGAAAGGGGCAAAGTATGTTGATAAAAGATTAAAATAATTTAATGTCAGAGGAATTTACTGACAAATTGATTTGAAAATAATATTCTTCACACACTAAAAATAGGCAAAAATTTATTCAAAATTTCTGGTGCAATTGTAGCCAGTCGCGGAGATTAAAATTAAGTTGTATAAGTAGTATACCACCATCCTTCAAAGGGTTAATACAAGTTCCGTTTTCATAGATTTTACGGTTTTTTTATACAGACAGTGCATTGCTTCAACGATTTTGTTAACAGAGAAGTAGAATTTTGTGTCTTCCAACGTTTTCTTTTAAAGAATCTGTTTTTTCTTCATAAGTTAAATTTTGAAAACCGGGATAATTTAGGCGCAGCGCTCGTCCATCTTTCTACTATCACTGGCTAATTTGAACTTTATAACCATCTTCATCTTTGTGGGAACACCTTCTTCCTTTCTCTCACGTACACACACATATTTATTTAACTGTGAGTCTATTACATAAAACTTCACAATTACACATAAAGATATTGAATGGATAGAGATATATGTTTATGAAAATTAACTGCAAACCGTAACAAAGATTCTTCTCAACCATTGAGGATAGAAATGTAGAAGATAATGACAAAATTTTCAGTGTGAATGAATCTTTGAATATTTTGTCAACAGAGATTTTATAAGAAAACTTTTACAGACTGAGAACGTTCGAAATACCCCCACGTTTAAAAACCCATATGTGCATTCACGAGTGCAAAATAGCATATATATATAAATTGATAGAAAGTTTCATGATCGTAAGAAAATGAATCGATGGGCTCAAATGTGCCCGCAATCGCTAGGTTGACTACCCCCTATTTAAGGATTCTGTTAAGGCTGTTCTCAAATCCAAAAGAGCTATTTTCAGACATATTTTTTTAATTCATTTTTGTTCGGAAAGCATGAAATAAGCAGGTCTGGTTATTCAGAAACTTTGTAATCGAAACACGTTTTTCATTTTTTGGTAAAAACAGAAGATCTTTCAGAAAAAACTGGTCAAAGTCGACGTTTTGACCGAAATCTCAATGCGACAGCCCGAAGAGCACGAAAAATGCGTGGTCACGTGACCAGAATTGCTTATAACACAATAAGTAAGCTATTTATCAAAAAATGGAAAACGTATTTCGATTCCAAATCGCTTAAATAGTCAGGTTTACCAATTTTATGCCTTTACGTTTAAAAATGAGTTAGAAATTGCATCAGAAAATTTTACGTTGTTCCGCAAATCATTTAAAAACCACCTTAAAAACCTGGGGGTTAAATCTAGAAGTTGGGAAACTGACGCATTGTCTAAAACTAGCACTGTCTCAGTACGTCTGGTCATCTTAAAAATTGCAGTATCACAGGCAAATAATATTCTTTCCCATTAACCACAGTAATAAATTGTTGCTAATTTTTACTCAAATTCTTCATTAAATTAACGAGTTTGGTATCATTACAAGTTTGTTAGATATTTCCTTACATGCATATACACACAAACACACACACAAAGAACTTTTCAGGTTGGGGGCCTGTGCCCACCCCACAAAAATGTTCTAGTTACGCCCATGCTGTTGACATTGCAGGTTTTTCTAAAATAGTGGCTTTCATTTCATTAAAAGGGTAAGGGGTTTTTTGTATACATCGTGAACTACACCTCTATAACTTGTCTCTGGAGTCATTCACAATTTTGCAGGGCACGCCAAGATTCATAGACATAATACTGGTAGCAAGACGATTTATTTACACACAAGAAATGATTCGCTTAGAGCAATTAAAAACTAAATATCAGCAACTGCCAATTCAAACAAAATGTTCCACAAGTTATTTGATCACAGCACACTTTTTGAAGAATATTCCATTTTCGATGTTATCACTCACTTATTATGCAACATTATTTATTAACCACAGGTTACTCGAAGTATCTTGTGCGACTTATGTTATGTTCTGCTACATTTTAAATCCATCCAGCGGTCAATGAAAGAAATATGGCAAGCATTCCATAACTTAATGCAGTCGTGTCATGAAGTCCAAATGGTAGTAGCCGAGTAAGATATAGATAAAACAAAAAAAGAACACTGTTGCTCTCTAATCTTATTATTTAAACGCTATCATCTTAATTTTCTGGGGAGTGTCCTCATTCCATAACGATGATCTTAGCAAATCTCCATATTAAACAACACTAGAACTCTACAAGAATCTTATTTCTCACTCAACGCCAACATCATTTTTATTAGGCACCCACTTCGACAGCAAAAATCTTGTTCTCTGCCTCTGTCAGCTTGTTTTAAGCTAGGAGCGCGGAAGAATAATTTCGTAACACGTGACCTATTTAGACCAATGCATGCTCAATATCGCCTCGTACTATCTTTTAGCTATGAATTAATATTGTAGAATAGCGTCTCTCCAATTCTTTTGGTGGGAAAAGAATTTTCTAGAATATCATAGAAATTTAAAAGCGCGGGAAAACTAATAGAATAATTTCAGCTTTTGCGTATTGAGACTATAAGTTTCTCGATAACAAATCAATTTAACAGAATGATTTTTTAGACTGTTGGGAAAGAGATAATAGTGAATTTACACAGATTAAAATACATAAAAGAGATTTAAATACGGGAATAAATAGGAAATATTTAATATAATAAAGAATTTAATAAAATAAGATTTTTAAGAAGAAATATATTTATGAATGTGATTTTTACATCTTATTTGATGGAAAATAAAATGTGAATTTAAATAGATTAGGATAAAATATAGGGAATATTTTAATAAACTAGGGTTATAATTGGAATATTAATAAAATAATTTTTTTACAATAAATTTAACAGGGTATGGAATTTTAAATTTTGCAATATATATATATGCATATATATTCTTTAGCAAGTGATACTTTAGTACAGAGAATTCAACAACGTAACCCTTAACCGCATAGTGCAGATGATCTGCAGCTACATGGTAGATTTTAGTGCATGCACATATATCACATGGAGCAGCCTTTTTTTTCGTAAAAGCCGTTTAATATTCTTTCGAATGCATTCTTAAGTGTGTAACGTTGATACTGAAGTGTGTCGTTGGCAATGAATGAATGAAATAGCTTTTATTACAATATGATTCATTTAGTATTTTAAAGTACAGTCGGAGCATAAAAAATTAAATTATAAACATAAAACTGTGAATTAATTTTGCGTGAATTTTGGATACCGAATCACCTTAAATCCGGAATTTTCACAGTGAATATACTCAGTCAAGAAATGTAGAAAAGGAGAATTTTGAGTTTTTGCATGCTTCACCCCGCTCTTTAAAGTGTAAATAGGCGACAGATTATTGCAACCTGATTTCCACACATTGTGAATGCGTGTGAGTGGTTCGACAAAAAAATGAAGAAAGTGAATTTATATTTTATATTTTCCACAGCATGCAGCACCTCTTTTTTTCCTATTGGTCAATTAATTAAAATCATTCTTCCTATTAAACGTTTTACCAGAATATGTATTTTCAAATTCATTTTGATCTGGATGGTTTTCACATTAAACGTATGTTAAATAGACATAATTTGTATATGTATTTATCAATAGTAAAATACGCAGTCTACTTGACAATTGTTCTGTGTGACAAGCTACAATAAATATACATATTCTATGCATTTAATTGTTTATATATTGAATAAAGCTAATTTATTCTAAGCATTTAACAAATTTATCAAGACAAGCTATTTAATGGGACTAAATGGTTTAATTGAATTAAATAATTTAGTAAAATTGCTAAATGACACATTAATTCCTATATTATACCCTTATATAAAGACGAATGCTCGGAATAGAATTTCTTTACTAATGAATATATTTATCATTTTATTCTCTTTCAAAATGTATTCAATTATTCGAAAATGTCAGAAGTATATAATACAGTAGCATTTTGAAAGATAAAACAATAACCTTCAAAAATATAATACATAAATTACTCAAACGTGTTTAGTATATCTCGGAATTAACATACACTGCTCAAAACAATTAAAGGATATTTGAAGTTTTATATAAAATAAAGATATAAACGAATTTTTTTTTGCCGAGAACAGAAGAAGAGAATCACAAATGCAAATTTTTCTGGTTTTCAAACTGTGGAGTATGCAAATTTTGAGTTCGACGTCAAAAACGTCGCTTCAGCGGCAATGAATGAAATTTGACTTTCAACTGGATAAAATAGAATGAAGACAAGGATGATCGGCATTCAGTGATTGCTTTGTTTCGATGAGTACGATGTCTCAGCGAAGTCATTTGACAGATTCAGAAGCTTGGAGAATTGTTGGTAGGTTAGAAGGGGGCCAAACTCAAGCCGAAGTAGCGCAAGCCATTGGAGTGTCACAAAGTGTTATTTCCAGGATCTGGAACCGTTTTTTGGAGAGTGGGTGTGCAGGCCGAAGACCAGGGCAAGGTCGTAGACGGGCAACAACGCCCAATGAAGATCGGTATTTAGCGTTAACAGCTCGGAGACACCGAAACATGAACGCTACTCTTCTCCAACAACACCTTCGCTCGGCTACAGGCACCACGATTTCAACTCAGACTGTCCGAAACCGGCTCCATGCTGTAGGTCTGTATGCTTGCCGACCGATGGTATGTGTTAGATTAACATCAAGGCATCGTCGCGACCGCAGGGAGTGGGCAACCGAGCATGTCAACTGGAGGAGAAATGAATGGAGCAATATTCTGTTTTCTGACGAGTCCCGTTTTTCTGTGCATCCGGATAATAGGCGTATTTTCATTTGGAGGGACCGTGGCAGTAGGAATAATCCTGCGTTCGTGCACGAAAGTGTCAGATTTGGCGGTGGAGGAGTGTTGGTGTATGGTGGCATCTCCATTGACGGGCGCACTGACCTCTACATCATTCGAGATGGAGCTCTGACTGGTCGCCGATATAGGGATGAGATCCTCAGACCTATTGTAGTCCCTTGCGCTGCAGCAATCGGAGATAACTTCATTTTAATGGACGATAATTGCAGGCCACATCGTGCAAACCTGGTGGAGGATTTCCTTTTCGAGGAAGGAATCGTTCGAATGGAATGGCCAGCGTGTTCTCCAGACATGAATCCAATCGAGCACGTTTGGGACGCTCTAGGAAGACGAGTTTCTGGCCGCCAACAACCCCCACAAACTCTCCAAGAACTGGAAAGAGCTCTTCTGGAAGAGTGGGGCAGAATACCCCAACTCGTCATTAATAGCCTCATTGAGTCCATGCCTCAAAGGTGTTCAACGTTGCTGGCCGCCCGTGGAAACCGTACCCCCTACTGAAAATGATTTTCTTTGAAGAAAACACCTTTTCTTATTCTTTTTTTCTCATATGCACAAATTGTGTTTTTTTCCTTTTGTACACAAATGCGCAATAAAATGCATTTTTTTCTGCCAAACATGTGTAATTTATTCTCATATAACCTAATATGTCTGTCGACCATGTATCAATCAGCTAAAAAGTTTCCCAGATACAAAATCCACCTAAAACTGTAATATCCTTTAATTGTTTTGAGCAGTGTATATTTTATGTGTATTTACTTTATTAAATTTATTTATTTGTAAATATTTTTTGACCTTGTTAGTCATACATTAAAATTCTTGTGACTTATCTGTGTTGTAAAATATAATGTTATTGAAATACATAAGTTTGTAATCTTGTAAAAATCTGTACGAAAACTAATTTATATCAAGGGGAAGCAAATAGTGTAGAAGAGCTTTTTCCAAAAAAATCAGTTAAACCAAACTAAAAACAGAAGAATGCGCTTTTAACGCCTTTAAACATTGAAAATCCATAAAATACAAAGAATCATAACTAATTTTTGTTCAAACAAACGTGATTTTTTTAATTTTTAGAGCATGTAGTAATTTTTTTGAACATAACTTTTAAGATGCGAAGAACGAAAAACATTTTCCTAACTTTCTAAAAATAGCCATTTTGACGTAAATTGCTTTTAATATGATGAAGACAACATTGAAAGTTATTTTGCAATAGGAGCTATAGCTCAAAAGCTAACGATATCTACATATAAATATATATAATAATTTATAATATATAAGCTACGTACATATATAGAGGTAAAATACAAAATAATAGGAACACCCACTTCGAAATGTGCCGTATCTCGACCGTTTAATACAATCCCGCCATGTATTGCAACAGTCTGTCATCTAATGGCGGCGAAAGGGAAGGTATCAGCAGGGCTACACTAGATACCGGGCTTGCTCATTCATTATCATGACGTCACAAATGGTGGCTGGCCGCTACCAGCGATTGGTACAAAGCGAAACGACAAAATGAAAGACATACAGCGATTGGCACAAAACAACCGGCTCGTCGCTTTGCACCAATCGCTGGTCGCGGCCAGCCACCTTTTGTGACGTCATGAGAATGAATGAGCAAGCCCGGTATCTAGTGTAGCCTTGGTATCAGTCAAAAACTTTCCGGTTTGAGAGTTGTATGAGAAAATTCTGTTCCAAACAACACGTCATTATGTTCAATCTGTCCAACGTGCGAAGAGGCATGATCATTGAAGCTCGCTTCACTAGAGCGTCCGTATCCAGAACAACCAACCTTGTCGGTATTTTAAGGATCACTGTGTCAAGGGTTATGGCAGTCTTTACAAACCACCAAAGATGTCTTCTGCGAATCAGAACAGTGGGCGAATGTCGAAGTTGACCGACCAGGATAGACGAGTGTTTAATAGGGTAAGTCGCCCGAAAACGCATCACTGCACAGCCGCTGAGAACATCTGAGATGAACACCCGTATCCGCAAAAACTATTGAATGGCAGCTGCATGCTACGACCATTCATGGCAGAGTAGCTATTACAAAGCGTAGATGTCGCCGCGGAATGCTATGAAGCGACGACAGTAGTACCGAAACCACCAAAACTGGACACAACAGTAATAGGAATTTCAATAGTATTTAATATGTTTGAAATTCATAAGGAAATAATTAACTTTTGCAATTAACTTTTTTTATAGTTTCAGATCTAATTAAAAATTTACTCATGTTTAATCGTATTTTTTGACGGTCTTTTTCATATCAGTTCTGCAAACTTTAATAGTTTAAAATATCTTAAATATATTTTAATGTTATAGTTTTCCAATTGGATATTATAAATAAGCAAACGCGAATTTTCAATAGTAAATAATGTTCTTCATGAAAACTTTAGAGAACGATTAAAATTTTGATAGCATTTATAAATTAAAGATAATGATTGTAATAAGGAAGTTTCATTATAATTATCTGCTTTTAATTATTTTTGTCATCTGTTCTGACGAATCATTATTTATATTATTTCAAACCACCGGACGTGTTTGTCTGGAGACCATCGGCAGAAGCATTTCATGTCGACTGTCTTGTTCCTACAGTGAAGCATGGACGGAGCCCTGTGATGGTGTGGTGTGGGATACCTTGGCGTGACTTGTGTCCACTTGTCGTCCAGAGAAGAAAGATCACAGACCAGCATTATCGCAGTATTCTTGCGATCATTTTCCCCCTATGCTCCAGACTCTGTTTCCTGGAGAACGTCATGTGTTTCAAGATAACAACGTCCCTGTTCACACGGCTTGCTGTTTTCAAACAAGGTCAGATGAGTATGATGATGAAGTGGAACTTCTTACGCGGTATCCCCAGTCCCCTGATCTCAACATCATTGAGCCTTTGTACGTTTTTTTAAAGAACAAAGCCCGTGCTCGGTTTCGTCTTCCACACACACTATCTGACAAGGAAGGTCTTCTTAAAGCGCATACTCAGGATATTTTGAAAAAAATGCTAATGAAGCTACTCATGTACGTAATAAGAGATAAGTCAAATTTAGCTGCGGAATCCCAGCAGAAAATCTGTAAAAAAATAAAATTCTTTCGAGTATTTGACGCTAAAAGGCGCGATTTGGCGAGCAAAACTTTTTCGTCGCCAAATGCAAGCGATTTTAATGTATTTGAAAATTTATGTTTAAATGCGTAGCACTTTACGAATTTAAACTTCAACGATTAAATAGTTTATAATTTTTTCTATAAAGTTATGTAATACATATACAAATCAACTACTGCTGAAGTTATTTAATTTTATACAGTTTTGAAGGCCGGTTAAGTTTTAAATGTATTTTAACAGTAATTGTCCGATTAAACACTCTTTCATGATACATTTCGACTTTGAATAAGTCATTGTTTCCACAGCAACAAGACTTTTCTCTAGTTGTCTCCGGCACTAACAATATCGATGACAAATTGACAGTGCTCAGAATCACACAATTAATTTTTAGTTTAAAGCAATTTTAATCAATTCAAATTTTTTTCTAAACCATAGAATGCGATCGTTAATTTTCTTTTAGATGTACATATAATTATATATGGCAAAACCGTAGTTATAAAAGTGAAATTATTTAAGTTAAACTTACTTTAACTAGTTCAGTATAAAGATTAAAAAACGTTTTTCCTAAAAGAGAATTTATCGTAAATGCATGTTTTTTTCTTAAATTTCATTGTGTCGCCAACCCAGCGATAAATCGCCAAAACACGAAAGTTTCATAATTTTTTTACGGACGTTATATCGAGGTTCCGCAGCAAATATTTTTATAAACGTATATATCCTCATGAGAAGAATATTCTGTAATTTTTTCAAAATTTTCTGAGTATGCGCTTATGGAGACCTTCCTTGTGAGCTGGAGACCGCTCTGCATAAGCAATAAGTGCGTATTCCCTTGAGGTTTATGTACGACTTTTATTTGAGGGGGTTAGAATGACAGTAGAGTATTCAATATTTAATAATTTGATAAATGAAAGGTTTTGTGAAACTTGTCGTAATGCCGTTGCATTAAGTGGTCCGACTTGTTTTGCCTTCTAGCGACTCCCTGAGTGAACTAGGACTTATTTGACTGTCTCACTGAACAGAAGTTAGTATACGTTCTGTGAAAATATGGTTATCTTGATTTTTCAAATTTTTGACTTACTCCACTGTCATTCTAATCCCCTCATTTGTGAATCCCATGACGAATGCAAGCTGTAATGAAGGTCAAAGGGGCTCAACCACTACTAATAGAAAACTTGCTTTGTTTAAAAGTTGTTCCTATTATTTTGTCCTGTACCTGTATATATCAATAATAGTTGAATAAAAAAATAAAAAAAAATCTATCGTTTATCATTTTTAATTTATATTTACTGATTTATTAAGGCATTTCAATATTATTTAATTTGTTTGAAATTAAAATAAAGAAAAAATATCTTCAATTAACTTTTTTTAGAGTTTCAGATCTAATTAAGAAGTAACTTATGTTTAATCGTATCTTTGACAGTTTTATCATATCAGTTCTGCAAAACTTTAACACTTTAAACTATTTTAATTATATTTTAATGTTATGGTTTTCCCAGTGGATATTATAAATAAGTCAACACGAATTTTCAATAGCAAATAATGTTCTTCATGAAAACTTTAGAGAACGATTAAAATGTTGATAACATTTATTTCATTAAGGATAATGATTGCAATAAGGAAGTTTCATTATAATTATTTGCTCTTAATTATTTTGGTTATCTTGACATACATTTTAATAAATATTGCCTTTCATTATGACGAAATTTTCCCAATGCAAATATTTTTAACACAGAAGCAAACACGGAAATTTATGTCATAATTGCTTAAAACAAGTAAGGATAAAAATAAAATTTCACTCATTTCATATATAGCCCCTCAAATTTCAAGAATGAAATAAGTGACATGTTTATCATTAAGCTCATAAGTTTTGTATAGAATAATTTAAAAATTTGTTTAAATTTTCGTCATTAGATAGCACTGTACTGTTTCAAACAGTAAAAATTTCCTAAACTAACAAATAAAAATCTATCAAAGATATCTTTTGGTTTTTATTTTTTGATCTATTTAATAATTAAAACCTGAAAAAAGGGGTTTGTTTTGTTCCATCAAATTCTGCAACTTCAACATATATTTCCACAACTCAAAATTAGCTACTACGATTAAATGTATAGAAACTTCGGGTATTATTTAATAGTCGGGTAATATGGAATTGCCGAGGTTATACAAGGTTTCTGTTTGGTAAAATGCTGCGCAAGTGGCAATATCATAAGCTACTTAAGAATGTTTACAGAACGCGCAGTTCATCGGTCGGCGTCAGGACGCGTTGTGTGAATACATATTTGTTTTTCGTCTTTGGAAAGTATCAGGAGAAAAATTTTCAATATTTATTATTTATTATTAAAAGTAATATATTTACATTGAATTAAGCATAATGTATACCGAATAACAGTTTTTGATTTAATACTCGATTTTTAACTCGCGATTCACACAACTTTTTCCCAAATTGATGGTGTTGGGTTATATGAAATACCAATCCTCTTTAATAAAAGGCTATGTCTTGCTGACGACTGGAATTTTCGCTAATCGATGCCACAGATTAATCTCGGAAAGTGAAACATTTGAAGTTACTGAAAAAATTAATTGCTCGAAAAGTATTTGTCAGAAAATTGTTAGACAAACTGCGTTAGAAAGGTAAAAAAATTGTATTTTTCTTGATATAAATTTCAAATCCACTGATAATGCAAATTTTGAAATATTGAATTTCAAAAATTACCAAATTTCACAATGGAGTACCATAGCGAAAACTGTGAAGTTTTCGCTATATTTCGTAAAAATTTCGTATATATTTCGTAAAAAATAATAATAACAGCAATGTGTCAGCACGAGTCACAAATTATAGTAACCGTATTATTCTGTTAAAATATAAAAGTGAATTATGATGCCATGAGTGCATGATTTTTATTTAATTCTCGACAAATACTAGATGCGCCATTTCTTTTTAGTTGTGAATAATACAGGTTAATTCACGTTATTAAAAAATGTAGCAATAAAACATCTAAATCAATGGATAACAGTAAGTAATAAATTGTAAACGTAATAGTAAACCGTATTAAAAAAAACATAACTTTTTGAAATAAGTATCCGTTGTTATGTTATTTTAGAACATTCCAGGTAAAGGTACTGATTACTTTAAAATACAAGGTTAAATTCATCGATATATTTCGTTTGATTCAAGGCTCTTTTGGAGAAATCGACCAGCACAGCGGGCGTAGTCTGCTAGTATCTCATAATATTCCATGCTTATGGTAGCGCAAAGGCGCATCCTTTTATTTGGGATTTGTGCAAATCTGATGATGAACTGAAGTCTATTGGCTGACAACCTAGACACTAAATTTTATCATGCCCTCTTGATACCATTGAATCTGTTTTTTGCTAAATTTTGACCGTCTTCTGTATTTTTAATCCCCTGTTCCATATTTACCAACTATTTCATAATACCTTCCAAAAACGTTTTTCATTATTATTATTTGTTTGCATGTGATGAAATTTCATAAAAGCATTTCTTTCTACAAATAACTAATCACGGATAGTTGAAGTTTGTGATTGTTTTCGGTTTTTGGGTTATAAACAATTTTGATCTGAGATATTTCCTCAAACATAAATGGTATTCCATAATACTCGAAGTTCCCCTACTTAGCTTCCATTTCTAGAACAATTTTGTCCGGCATCTGTTGAACAAATTCAATTCGCATCAGTTTTTTACCCACTGTTTACTACATTTCTACAATATCTATTATATTAAAAATCTAACTATCTGTTTGTATTTCACAACTCTCCCTCCTGGAATATGGAATGTTGGCGATAAAATTAACATAAGATATTTGCATGGATCTGAAGATGTCATATAAACTCTCAGAATTTTAAAATTTGAGTTTAAGTTTAACCTCCTTTTTGTTCCTTTTTTCAACAGGCTAATTTTTCTACTTTTTAACCACATTTCTGTAAAAAATGGCAAATAAATTATTCCATTTTTGTAGACAAAAGGAGGGAAAAGTGAAAATAAATCTGATTCTTGCATTTTCATTGATGCCATTTTCTTATTAAAATTAAAAGAGAAATTATTTTCAATTAGAATGGATGGTGAAAGACAGTCTCGATTAAATTAAATTTTCCAAGAAATTTTGAACACAAAGAAATATATTTTCACATATTCGTGTTTCATAATTCAATTTATTCAACAACTAAAATCGTCTGTTAACGGATTGGTATTTAGATATTGTAGATTTTTACAGTTTTACATTCAACCAAGGAGGAAGATATAAGCTCCTTACATTTAGGTTTAACTCTCTTATTAACTCTGAAATTTTCATTCACAAATCACTCCTAGTCTCTACATCTTTCGTTAATGTTTATTTTCTGACCTGGCAATAATACAGCACGAGATTGTGACGGCTGTATATAATTATCAAATACGTCCATCCAATCCCATAACATACTAAGGTGTTGTGCTGCGTAATTGCCAAGTCACAAAATAATAATTAACTAAAGATGTAGTAGCTTATAGGAATGATTTGTGAATGAAATTTTCAGAGTTAATAAGAGAGCTAACCTTGGCTCTACATAATCTCAGAACTTTTTACGGTAAAAGAGTCACGACACTCGGCTACACTTTTGGTGGGATTTCACTTCTTTTTTTAAGTAATCCTCATTTTCTTGACTTTGGGCTCTTTTTGGACATCATTCACTTTATTTCGCAAAGCTCACACCCTGTCCCTATTATTCGAAGGTACCAAAAATTTGGAACTTTACATCCGTCTGCAATGTCCTCTAGATAATAGAAGTTTCAGGTCCTAGGCATGCATTAGATATGGGGGGGGGGGGGGGAGGGCGAGTCAAAAGTACTCTTATTGCTTCCAGGAAATATGCTATCGGTCTGAGGTATTACTCGCAGCTCTAGATATTTGATATTTGTCATAAAAGTACTGTATGGGATACAAAGAAAGACAAAATTTAAAATTCCGGAAAAATCCAACAAAATTTTCGAACTGTTTTCGATTTTTCGTTGTTTTTTCTTTTCGATTTTTCGATTTTATTTTCAAATTTTCCACATTTTTTTTAATCCTAAACACTACCTTTACACGAAATTCTAAGTTTCTAAGACTACGAGATTTTCTCCGATTTTTTTAATTTTTGATTTTTTTTTTAATTTTCCGGATTTAATTTTTTTTTAATTTTGTATCTTAAACATTACTTTTATTCCGAATTTCAAGTTTCAAGCGCTACGGGATGTACTTTATCTTTTTGATGATTGGTGAGTGAGTCAGTGTCAAAAAATGGAAACTTTGAGTTCATTTATCTTCTGAACTAGAAAACATAGAAACGTGAAATTTAAACACTAATTAATTTTTCAGCAGGGCAATTACGCTGTAAATTAATGAAATACAAAGGATGTGAATTATCACTTTACTAAAGAGCGTACAACCACTAGAGTGAAAAAAAGTCCAAACCGGGGGTTCGATCCCGGATCCCTTGGTATAGCGCACCCAGTGCTTTATCAATTAAGCTATCCAGACTACATCCAGTCTAGCATAACGATTGTACGCTATTTAGTAAAGTGATAATTCACATTCTTTGTATTTCATTAATTTACAGCGTAATTTCAGCCCTGATGAAAAATTAATTAGTGTATAAATATTCACCGATACTGGGTATAATTTGTCTCATGCATGACAACGGTGTTGTGCTCATGATTGACTTTCCATCTTCTGCTGCGTGGTTGTAGCCTTGCAATATAAGAGTGAGGGAATGCTAGACTGGATGTCGTCTGGATAGCTTAATTGGTAAAGCACTTGGTGCGCTATACCAAGGGATCCGGGATCGAACCCCGGTCTGGACATTTTTTCACTCTAATGGTTGTACGCTGTTTAGTAAAGTGATAATTCACATCCTTTGTATTTCGTGAAATTTAAATATTTGGTCCCTTTTTAACGTACTCCAGAAAAACAAAGTTTCATGTTTTCGGGAAATTCCAGCTCAAACATATGGGGCGGGGGTGTCAAAAGTTCCCTAAGTTACTTCCAGAAGAGGATGCTCACGGCAGTGCTTTCTCGATTTGGCGGAGGTGCTGCCGTGTCTCTGTCTAGATAGTTACAACATTGTCAAACAATAAAACAAAACTATTCTTCAAACGTTGTTAATTTTAAAAAAATAAAAGGAACACATTTCCTGACACAGCTGAGATTTGACATATATTATTGAGTAGATTGCGGGGGGGGGGGGGGGCTTCTTATTTTCCTTACGTTTTCCCTTACTCACAGGAAGAATTTTTACACATCCAATGTTTCACATTCTGAGTTATAAAAAAACATATGTGTGTGAAAGTTTTTTAAAGATATTCATACCTTTTTAATCGTATTTGTTTACATTAAATTTTAAATCAAACAATTTGACAAGAACAAACAAACTTTATAATATATACGTATTTCCCTTTTTAATGTTCCGGTTATTTTGCGTGTAAATATATTTCTACTTTCTTTAAATATTGTGTTTTTATTGTTCTAGTAATGTATTTTTTTAGTTTTAAAATCATATCGCTTGATTTAACCATTATCAAAATTATAATTAAAGCAGCGGAGAGTTTCTTAAGAAGGCATTTTCCGACATACGTCAAGAAACTGTACCAAACAGACATTTCTCTCAGACAAAAAGCTTGCATCTCACCCTTCCATAGTGTAGCATAATTAAATTAAAAGACTTGCTGGCGCAACATTAACTCTAATTAGACTACTTCAGAGTATACAACAAAATTACAGATACAAGAAGCGACATACATGTAGTTTTCAGTTGATGGGTTCTAAAATTTTTTGGTTGTCAGGATACCCATTTCACCTTTCCGGGCAAAACTTAGATTCCACGGCACAAGGGCTGAAAGAGGCTTTTCTCTCAAAAGAGACCGGATTCCTCTGTGGTCGGAGCTCGCAACAGAATACCTTCTTTTGCCCCTCAAGATATCTCGTTGAAAAATTTCAAGTAGTTCGAGGGCTTAAAACCCCACGTTAAGCAGTTATAGCGGCTTTTGAAGTGGTTTAGAAATGTTAAACTTATGGACTTAAGAACTACGAATTTATCGTGTAATAACAGTCTGTATAGTGACAGATGAAAAGAAGCGAGATAAAATTTATATGTACTTGGCAAGTCTATTAAACTCTTGAGAATATTTATACGTATGCATCTGTAATCGATTTGCAGTTTCAGTTGAAGGAAGTAATTCTTAACAGCTTGTATACAACTTAAGTCTTCCAATTAGTGAGTCAGACTTTGTTACAGTTGTGAACATGTTTTCTGTTTTTGAGGGAAATGGAAGGTCAGGTCTATTCCAAAAACAAAATAATAAAATTATGAAAACAAAATCTGTCACACGCCAAATCCAATAAGAAATGTCCATGCATATACATATTCCTTTCTCTTCATTTATATAGGTGTCTATGTGCATACGCATATTATATATACTAGCAGGCTACACCCGACTCGCTGGTTGATTTTTTAAATCGAATCTCGAATGTTTAAAACATCTGTTATTTCCACCTTCCACCGCCTGGGGGCGCATTCTGTTTTAAACAAACCTCTTTCCGAAGGAAACTCCAAAACGGGTCCCCTCTGCATTGGCCCTCTACATCGGCGAACGTTGCCCCCTCGGCAACGTTTAGTAGGCATGCTGCGCACGTGCCGAAAAATCTTTTATTTCCACCTTCCACCGTCAGGCTTCGCATTCTATGAAACATTCGGCAAAGGCCCCCTCTGCCTACGGCACCGAATAGCAGGCGTGCAGCACACGCGCTGCACAAATAAATTAGTCCCACCATCAACCGCAGGGGCCATATCTAGATACCTTTAATATTAACACGATATTTAATTTACGACCACTACCTCCCTCCCTCAAAATTTAACCACTGAATTTTATCGTTAATACATATATGTAACTTTAATACAAAAGCAAAATGGCGTGGCCTTTTTTTTTCTTTGATTTGACACTGAACTTTATTACTTTATTTTCTTTCCATTTCTGAAAGTTTGGATCAGTTTTTTGCAAAAATTAAGAAAAAAATACCGGCTGATTTTTACAAAAATCGGATTTTCCGATGCAGAAATTTTTTCTACATTTGGGTGGTCAGTTTTAAATTGACAACGCAAATACTTTTCTTAATATTCACAAATTAGTGAAAACAAACCACTCGTTGCCATCGGCAAAAGAGAAATAACCGCTTTTTCGCCGCCACGTATATTAGCGTTATATATATATATATATATATAATATCTTTCTAAAAAAATTTTTATTGCGTTATTCCCCTTCCCTAAGTATTTTTCTGTATGTATCGTTAGTTCACTAATTTAATATTCTAAAATAATTTCATTATTAACTCTATTTTATCTTATAAATATTTTAAAAGTGTCTTGCTATCTTCTTGACTGATATAAATGGTTACTATTATTTATTAACTAAATGTCAATACTTCCTTTTTTAATTATCTTCCTCCTTCAAATAAAACAAAAATAGTATTTCATTATCTTAACTCTTTACATATTTTGGATTTTCTTTAATAAATGTTATATGTTTTGCCATGTTCAAACACGTTTGTTTCAAGATTTTACATACTTTTTAAGGCTAAACCAGAACATTGCTTTTCTAAAAACTATGATCATTATTTATACGTGTCATTACATCTTGTCTAAAATTTACGATGTAAGAAATATCCTTAAGGAGACTTGATACCTGATAAAAATATCAATTTTCTAATTTTTCCTTAAAATGAATTTAGATATTTGTAGAACATTCTCTCGAATTTCTCTAAAGATCTAATAATTAAAAATATATAACAGATATTTTTCAATTGAATCGTAATTTTTTTGTGCGATTCTTAAGATGCATTTCATAAAATTAAGGGATGAGATTTTAAGTAATAAAATAGTTTATTTTTCAAAATAAAAATGTTAACTGAAAAGTAATTTATATTGTACTTTTACAATATTTCATGATATTTTATTTATGTTTTCGTAAACTAATTAACTTTTTGGAAATCTGATCCTTTCAGTTATACAGCACACTTCTAAAACAGTAAGCAAAAAAGTATTTCCAAATGCTCAAAATTGTAGAAGAGATGAGGTTTTAAATTGTTTAAAAATATAAAATTTCTCAAACTTAAATCATTTTTCCGCTTAACACCATTTAATAATATGTCAAAAAGATATAAATTACTCAAAAAGAAAAAAATTCTAAGCATACCAAGTTCACTTAAATAGGTATATAGATATATTTTTATATATTTTTAGATGTTTAATGGAAAAAAATGACAGTTAAATAATATGGGATTTTATTTAGACTATAGTGTGTCCTAAAAGTTACTAGGCATTTGTAAAGTTAAAAACATTTCACTTAGTTTTTTTTTCCTTTTCAATTTAAAGGACTTACCAGAGAGAAACGGAGGAGTAAAAAAATATGAACCTTTTCTTACAAAATTATACATGGCGATTTCAAAATCATATTGCAGACCTTTTAATGGGAAACATTCTCTCACTCAGTTTGAGTTGGCAATACACAATTTAGTTCACATTTATTACAAAAAGTTTCTGCCTGTGACTTATTACGTAAAGGTAGACCATGTTTTATCTTTACTCTAGAAAGTATTATGTACGTAGTAATTAAGGATTGATTCTCAAAATAAAATTCTTCCCCGGCTACGCTCTTTTCATCAGTAAAACTCCAATGGGTCCTAAATGGAAAAGGTAGAGAATTTTCTACTTAAAAAAATAGGATTATTTAAAACCAGAGACACTATGTATATATTCTTTTGATATAAATCAATATTAATTTTCAAATGTTTGCAATCTTTTTTGCTAGGAAAATATAAAGAAAAGGTGCATTGTATGATTTGTAAAGTAAGCTTAATTGATTGATTTTTTTTAAATAACAAATACTTTTATTTCTTCTTTTAGTTGCAGTTATATTTTGAGAAAAACTCTTTATATCATATTTTAAAAAATACAAGGTTTTCTAAAAGGAAATAAAAAACTAAGTATATTAAAGAAAATAAATGTATGCTTTCCTCTTACAATATCTTATGTATTTTACTTTGTATCTGAATAAGGAAAAGTCTTCCAATCTTGTACAGGATTTTAAAAAAACTGAATGTTAAGAATCTCATGTAATATAAAATAATAACATGAAGAAAGCATATCTGATATATCACAAATGCAAATTTTTTTTTCTAAATAATCCAGACTGTTTCAAAACATAGTAAGATATATCGTGTATTCTATAGGGAAAAGAAGTTTGACAGAACATAGTACTGAAAAAATATACTAAATATTGACATATATATTTTGAAGATCAACATATTCTTTTATATCATATATATACAATTCATATTTTCTGAGTAAATTAAAAAAAAAATAGTTCTTGGAAACTATCACAGATTATGATTTTGTTCAGAAGAGCAAATCCTAAAACAATGATCAAATTTGGAGCAAATGTTCAAAAATCTATGGATTATATAGATAGTTTTTTCTACAGATTATATTGTTATATGATTGGACGTACAAACAATTCGTATAAAACGAGATTTTAACCTCATTTCGTGGAAGCCGGTTAAAGAGATATAATCCTATAAAAAAAATATTACTAGTTATATTTGAAAAGAAGTCTTGAAATGTTTACAGTAAAACATAGGTATTTAAACTTTTATATAAAGTACATTTCATTCGAAATTAAACTTTTAAAGGGGATACCGTTAAAATTACGATAAAATAATCAAGTTTTAATTTTTTTAAAGTTTTATTTCTTCTGGATGTTTGCTAATGCAAGATTGTTCGCCAAAAAATGTGTTATCACCGCAAAAACATTGTTCCAAAGTAACAGATTTTCAGCAAGCATATTATTATAGCGAACATTGAAACATTGGAATGTTTCCAATTCGCGGGATATTTCTTACGATTACAATTTCGGAGGATACTATTTTATTTTTATGTTTTCAGAAAAGTAACTGAAATTGGTATTTTCCAAACTGTACTCTTGCGTTTAAAAATTAAAATTAAACACACAATAATAAACACACAAATTAAAACGTCACTAAATATATTTCCCTTTCTTGGGACTTTTGTCTTTAATCAAAAGAGAATGAGTGTATCGATACTAACTTTTATTAACCTGAAAATGTACTAATTTTCTATTAGATTCTGAGATAAGCTAGTATTAAAACTTTTGTTGCTCTTATGTGCACCGTAAAATATAATTTATATATATTTAAAGGCCTTTTAAAAAAAAAAGAAATTATTTTGCCTTATCTCCATTTAATTCAATACCTTTATTACTTCGATACTTCAAATATAATTATGTGAAAAATGACAAAATAAATATAAACAAGTATAAAAACACTTTCATTCTTTTGTCATCATTAAACTCAGAATTATTATTTAAAGACAATAAATTTTCGTTTAAAATGTCTGTTTTTCACTGTAATATCTCTGTAAAATTAATCAGGCAAGAAGGATTGATAATAATTAAAATGCTTACCTGTTTTCTTCTGAAACAGCATACATAAAGTTATTAACCCCTTAACGCTCTCACGTGATCTTAAAATTTCTATTTAAGTGACATTTTTTAGAATATCTTTAGCATGTGAAGAAAAGAGAATTCCTGAAGTTTTGTCTCACAATACCAAAGAAAAAATTATCATATACATCATTAAAGAGGAGTAGACGCAACGCATTTTCTAAATAATGATAATATTTTTTCTTCAAGCATAAAAGAATTTGCTGCCAGTAAAGTAGCAGAAGGAAGCTGTTATTCTGCTCTGGCAGCGGTTGTACAGCGGCAAGTAGTATGTATGTGGTGTGTGTTGGCTGTGGTCTGGTATGTGTGGTGTGTAATGGCAGTTTGTTCAAGAAGGTGAATGATTGCAGTCGTAATCAATAATCATGGCGAGGAGTTTCGGCAATGATGAGATACCACAAGATTTTCGTTAATAAAACCAGCCAATTTCCGGATAATTTTTTATTTATGAAGAGGAGCGATGCAAATAACAGTTCCCACAGTATCCAGTATAAACTTATAGCATTCAGGTTTCACGATGGCTCACTGCATCGTTTAAAAGATCTTAAAGAGCTGTATGAAAATTCTACGTGACTACAACACCAGATAACCATTTGTTTACACTTCCAAATACGACAAAAATCTGCTCCCAAAAAGCGTGCAAGCCAGTTTTGTTCGCGGAGCGTAGAGATACAGAATACTACGTCACGAGCGCACAAACCAATGAGTGAGAGGCGAGCTCCAGCCAAGCGAATGCGGCGCGAGGGAGAAGTTTTAACACGAAAGAATTCCTGTCGTAGCCGCGCATTAATTTTGAAGTGAAAAATACTTAGCGCGCGGAGCAGAGCATGGAATAAAAATAAAAAAATGGCTTTTAAAAACATTCGAAATGACAAAAGCGTCTCTCAGAATTTTATAGATTGGAGAGCTGATAAAAGTTGCGAATGAACTTAAAATTTTAGATTAAGATTTGGAATAAGATAATTATTAATATAAGGGTTATTACTTTTAAAAGGACATTAAATAGGAATAAATATAATTAAGAATTAAGGAAATACTGACTATGTCAGAAGTTAGATTAATTTAAAGGACTAATGCGAAATAAATGCGAAGGATTTGCGAAGGAAATAAATATTTTATATAACATGTATACACATGGTAGCACTGTGTGGGGAAAAATTGACGTTCTGCTCTAGAGGCAGAAATATTGTGTTTTTGTTCTTTCAACAACAGATGGAAATACTAGACTATATTAGTTCCGAGTGAAATGAATTAGTGATTAGAATACTGGTATACACACATGTGTACAAAATAACCAATAGGACCCCTTAATCTATTATATGGCAATGGTAAGAAACTTAACCTATGGTATGGAATTATTATCCTATAGAATACCAATTAAATAAGTTAAACACTTAATATTAAAAACAAAGTAAATACATAGTTAAATTTTTAGAGTACTCTTTCAAGGTAAAATGTATCTCATTATAATATTATGATATAAATCAATATCAAATGAAAATTCTTGCATTTGTTAGAACACATAGTTGGACCACGTATAAATATTTTACAGGATGCCTTAACACACTGAGAAAAAAATATACATCCTTCAACTAGAATGAATAGTTAGGCTGTTTCTAAATCTCTAAACTAGAAATATAGAAGTTCGAGAAGCAACTAAACTGAATAGACGAAATGATCGAGAATTTCTAGTCTCTTGTTTTCTAGGTGACGAAACGCTAATGAATCGTGCAAACTGCGAGAAATTATCACTTTATTTCTGGAATGGATTTATAAACTAGCATTATAGTTAATAAAACTAGCGTCTAGTGTTCGCATCTATTTGCAGACATTTTTAAATAAGTCTGACCACGAGAATATAGAAAAACACTCTTGAATTCTCATGGGAGACTCTAGAACTGTCTGGAAAAGGAACTAGAATTTATAGGGATGACATGGAACTATTTTTTCTAGAGCCACAATTTAGATTCTAGTTGAGAAGGGCAGATTTTTTTCTCAGTGCAAAGTGAGATAGCTCTATTGTTTTAGTTTGCAATAGAATTCATTTACATATATATTAATATTTAGATGTATGATTATTATACATTAGGAATTTGGTAATTTTTTTCCTCAGTATAATAAACCTTCAGCATATTCCGTTAGTACACTATTCCGAAGAATTATATCGGTTATCCATCCATAATTGTACGGGTTTTCTTACCTCTTAACTTTTGATTTAAAAACATGACAAATTATATTAGTACGTATTCGAAAAGTACAACTCAAAAAGTTATTTAATAATACAAATAAAGTTACATATGCGTAAAGTTGTAACTCAAAACGTTATTAATCAAATAACGATAATAATAAAATAATATTTAATATTAATATTTTATGAAATTTATCGAAATAACATGGTGGAGTCTATCATGTGGAAACTGCCTAAATCTGTGCTCACAATTCATTAAAAACTTTTTGATAATTTTCATAAAATCTTAGTATTAGTTATTATTGGATAATAACTGTTATTTTTTAATATCGTTTGAGCTGCAACTTTATGCATATGAAACTTTGTTTGTGTGATTATAAAACTTCTCGACTTATACTATAATAATAAATAATAATATTTTTCGTCATGTTCAAGTTCATAAATCGAAAGTTATGAGATAACAAAACCTCTATAATAATTTATGAACGCCCTGTATATAGAGACATCAGTATAAACAGAAACACTTTTAACCCTTTCAGGTGCAAAGTACTTTCAGTACTAAAATGTTGAAATAAATGACTGGCACCGGAATTAAAAATATATATATTTGGAAATAAGAAACAGGCAGTATTTCGCATACATATTAAATGGAAAAGATTTTAACAAAATTCTGGTGCCATTGTGGCGCTTGGGAATTAAAAATAAGTGGTTTCATAAACATACCACTGCCCCTGAAAGGGTTAAACTCTGAGAATTCCCTTTCTTTTTTTATTTTCTTTCTTTTTTATGGTAATTTTTGAAAGTCTCTAGTAAATCATTAAAATTGGAAATCAATCATCAACGACATAAAAAGTCCATATAAGTTTTATGACTAATTTTTAATTGTTAGGAAGCTAAACAATTTACATTATTTGGATCGGTTTGTAAAAGTATTATTAAAAATAATTTTAGCCAACGATGAGGCGAAAGCTCTTTATTTATACACTATAATTCATCACAATATACAATTTCAGATGCCATTTAACTATTTTATAGTATATTTTCTATTATTAAGAATGACTATGCGAATGAAAAAAACATACAATGAATATTGAAAAATGTAAATTTTATAAAACCCCCTAGTTCATTATACGACTCTTATTTATTTGGTATTACTATTTTTTTAGAGAAAAGAAGCTGTACAAAATGAACTGGACTGTTTTTATGAGTAAACAATGATTCATTAAAATGTATTTTCGTAACTTTTTGATTGATTGTTTTCAAAGAATAAGATAATGAAATCTCAGTTAATCAGCAATGTGTAGCATTTTTAATTTTGAAACAATTACCACTTAATTCACAAAATTATTACTTTTTTTCCATTACAAAACTTTAAAAAATAACTATTGTAAAAATAAACATGCAATTTGAAATCGTAACACACTTAAATAATGCAATAAATATATGGAATTTAAACTTTGAAATAACATATTATATTTACAAATATAATTTGTAGGAATGCACCATGAAAATCACAATTATTTAAATGCATTTTACTTTTCAAAATACTGTTCATTTGTCTGCTTTCTCTGTTTTTTCACAAACTATTTTTCAATAAACCTTAAATAAAAATGAAATCACCGAAGTGTCGTCCAAGTGCTACACGACAAAAATAAGGTGAAAACTGCACATCGTGATACAGTTATACCGTTTGGTCAGTATCTACTCTATATTAATACAAAGTATATAAGAAGTGGAGGCATCGCGTAAAGTCGGGGGAATTCAAGATGGCCGCTGTTATTCAAAATGGCGTCATTTTCCGGAATTAGTGCAATTTCGTTTCTATTCGTCGTATAAAAGCATGTTTGATGGAAATTTCAATATTTTTAGATTAATAAAATACTATTTGTAACACTTTGCAGCACAGTAGAAAAGTATTCATGAATTTAGTTTGCCTGTTTGTCTGTCTGTCTGGTCGTCTGTCTAGTCGCACACTAACTCCAAAAAAAAGTAACCGGATATCCAGATAATTAAAATATGGTATTGTAGTATACCGTAACAAGTTCGGTATTCATTTTCAAGTGTGCATCATTCATAGTTCATTTACAGGGGCAATCAAAAGTATTCCGTTACATTATGGTCTGTAGACAAAAATCACTTGCAATGTGTTTTAATGTTGTTATACTTTTTGTAACATATTCAAATAAATATATATCAGTGCACGGCAGTACAAAATACTTACTGTAGAATATTCAGTTCATAGCAGTTTTCGTTCATTTACAGGGGCTCGCAAAATAATACGGTTACCTTTACATTAATGTCTCCGAGCACAGTGCTTTTATAACTTGTGTATAAATTCTATAGATCATCAGCTAAATCGATTGTTATTAAGGGAGATGTTAAGTTTGAAATAAATGCAATTTGTAATAATAATATCCCTATTGGTCAGTATCTTCTTTATATTAAAACAATGCATATAAGAGAGGCATAATGAAATGTTTTAGGAATTTAAGATTTAGGCTGTTATTCAATTTTTTCCGTTTTCTTCATATAAAAGTGTCTTTGATGTCATTTTCGATTTTTTTTAATCCAAAATTTTCTTTTTAACCCTCTAAGCGTGTGGAACGTAATATTTCGTTCACTAAGCTCCAGGTTTCACTGCAATATATGCAATGTTTAAGAAAATGTAATTCTATAGATTTAATGAATTTTCAAAACATTGAAAAATGATTAATCCTCTCAAGGGTTACATTCATATTTGTAATTAAGTTTTATTTATAATGCTGAAAGAATAATATTTTTTTAGCATTTAAAACAAAATGCAAAGAAAACAACATTACAATTTTACCCTTTTTCAAAACGCTCAGAGGGTTAATATCATAAATATGCTTAAAATGAAAATAGTTCAATTATTAAAGTATTTTTTATTGTATAGTGAGTAAAATGAATGGAATAAATAAATAATAAAAATGCATTTTACTAATGCCTTACTTATACAACTATTAAAAAAGGAATGCTACATAACAAATGAATGACATAAATTTGCAGAATATAGAAGAATATACTTTTGTTTGTAGCATATTATTTCTCATTCACATTCGTTTTTACAGTTGCACAATAATGTGCAAGAAAGACCAACCTTCCTACAACTACACTTATTTTTGCAGATTTTGCACAATCATTTTATTAGTTCTTTGCAAGAATCTGCAATCTCGGGCAACGCCGACCATTTTAATTTCCATGAAAAATTATCCAACCACTTCCCCATTTATTTGGAGAGAGGGGGACATATTTCCCGCTCATGTGCTTGTCCCCAAATGTGTCCAGCTTGCAAAGCACTCCGTAAAATATGTTTCTCTAGTGCACCCTTGTTTGGTGGAAGATGTTCAATAGGACGATTTTTTGTCATAAACAATTCCTGTCTAGCACCATTTACACTTATGCTGTTACATGTTGAGCAGTACAACAATACTACGAATTTTTCTAAAATATTTAGAATATTGTCAGGTATGGAAGTTTGCGGTTTTGATAGACATGAAAATGCAATAGTAGCATCTTTATAGAGAATCCATGTCTTCCAAGCTGACTTTTTTGTTTTTCCTGTGAAACCAGGATTGCTGTCACAGCCTGTGAAAGCATGGACTCCTAGTAACGACATTGCTTTTTCTTTTCCAATTGCTGCAGCTACAGTATGAACGGGATTAAGTTTGTAATTCTTCCCCGTTCCAAATGCAATCCAAACAGTTTCCAGGTGTATATCTGACAGAGTAAATAAATGTGCAATTGCTAAAACTATAATACATCAGTATCTACAGAGCATATAACAATACTTTTCAATCCGTTTTCTGCCATGTCTTTGAGGTGCAAGATTATCCTTGTATCAGCTGCTTCATGACCAGCGCAAGTCATTCCAATTAAGGAACTTAGTGCAATATTATGACCTTTAACTTCTTCACCTGAAGTGGTTATAACTTGTGCATTTTTTATGGTATTTATAGCTAGTGTTCCAAGCAGATTAAATAACTCTTCTTTATTACTTGAATATCTTAAGAAATCTTGCCAATTTTCAGGTAGTTTGACATGCGATAGCACTTGCCGCCTGGTTCCTGCATCCCTTTTTTGTATGGTTTCACCTTTAATGCTTGGTGTAATGTATCTATCCCATATCAAATCTATTCTTTAGCAATTGAAACTCTCAATGTCGGTACATAAATGGGGTTTAAATGTGCTAATCTAGTAATCGTTAAAGGTTTTTGAAGACTGGTGAGGCTTTAAAATGTCAGTAAGAACTGGCTCATCATAAATTAAAGCATCGCATGTTCCTGGAAAGGTGTTTCTATTCTTCTCAATAGTTTCCTCTAAAGTGCGTGCTAAATCACTTTTATGGCTGGGTCGAAATTCACCGTTACTGGACAAAGAAGGGGGAAATGGTTGATTTTCATATTTGAAAAAAAATTGCATGTCTAACTGACGATTCTGTGCAAATATTAAAAGCATGGAAAATAGCTGGACGTCTGCTTTTAAAACCTTTAAGGTTGCATTTTTCTGGCTGATGTTTTTTGCTGGAGTACTAAACAGAGAAATTTTGTTTTTTTTCAGAGGTTGAAATATTGATGAGGAATTTTCTACTAGGCGTTCCTCAATGAAACTGTGGAATGGAATAATACCAGTTGACTCCCCTGAATAAATTCATGCATGTACATTGTATAATTAAAAACGCGCATAGTTATTAATATATAATTTCATCATTGTGCTTATTGAAAGTCCTGTGACCGTATTGTTTTGTGAGCCCCTGTAAATGAACGAAAACTGCTATGCACTGTATACTCTACAGTAAGTATCTTGTACTGCACCGCACTGATGTATATTAATTTGAATATGTTACAAAGAGTATAACATCATTAAAACACATTGCAAGCGATTTTCGTCTACAGACCATAATGTAACGCAATACTTTTGATTGCCCCTGTAAATGAACTATGAATGATGCACACTTGAAAATTAATACCGTACTTGTTACGGTATACTATAATACCATATTTTAATTATCCGGACATCCGGTTATTTTTATTCGAGTTAGTGCGCGACTAGACAGACGACCAGACAGACAGATAAACAGGCAAACTGAATTCATAAATACTTTTCGACTGTGCTGTAAAGTGTTAAAAATAATATTTTTTTATCTAAAAACATTGAAATTTCCATCAAACATGCTTTTATACGATGAATAGAAGCGAAATTACACTAATTCCTGAAAATGATGCCATTTTGAATAACAGCCGCCATCTTGAATTCCCCCGACTTTACGCGATGCCTCCCCTTCTTATATGCTTCGTATTAATATAGAGTAGATACTGACCAAACGGTATAACTATATCACGATTTGCAGTTTTTTCACTCCTACCACCTGGACTATAAGTAAAACGATCAATGTTAAAACTGTTTATTTTTAAAATGAAATTTAAATACAAGCACTGTGAACATGTAATAATTTTTTATTTTTATGAAGTTCCCATCTTTAAACACAGCATTATTTTAGGAACACCATTTTAAGCCATTAAATAAACATGCAATTTGAAATCGTAACACACTTAAATAATGCAATAAATATTATTTAATATTTATTAATAGCTGTATATTCACAAACAGAGAACAACCTTAATTTATAGTTGAAGACATTAGAAAAGGAGTATACATGCACGTATACGCATACATGTTTTTATTGTTTGACTGTAAGTCTGTCTAATTTTTCTGAAAAAAATAAATATGAAAAACAGTCTCCAACTTCTTTTGCGAAAGAAATCTGAAAACGTGCACAAAATCCCAACTATGAAAATGAAAGGATAGTAAAATTTTAGTTATTTCAGTCATCGAAACGTACAAAGCCTTGCTATGCGAAACCAGATTGCTTTTAGAATAAATAGAAGAATTTTTATTTTACCTTTCATTGCAGAAAAAAAGAGAATTCGATTCTAGAGATTAATTTGATATTCTAGGACTTCTATATTATAAATCAAATTTCATATTGCGTATTGAATATTGAGAAAGTCCGAGATGCTTCTTTATATTTCTAGGTTATATTATACACACACAAAAACACATGGAAAACATAAATTAAAACATTAATAATTCATATTTCGAGATTAATTCCAGAAAGCGACAGTTACGCTTCTTGATCGAGCAGTTATCTGGGTGTAACTGAACTGATTTTATTATGTGTCACTGGGGTTAAGCGCGGGCCGACACTGGCGCCACACATTAGTCACCCATGTGATTCGCAACATTCATTACCGCGAGCAGGGAATACCAAGCTATGCTCGGTCAAAATTAGCTTTGAGCGATATTTTTTCATTTGGCGCCAAACAAGTGTTTTGACATTGGTAATCTTAAAAATCAATTTTCGCTATCATATGTACAATTATTGGTTGAATTCTGTTTTCGAGAACGTTCTATGGACTCTGATTGGTTGAATCATGAATTTGGCTGTAATTGGGAATTTCTAGAAAATTCCTTCAAATTCTAAAAGCCAACTTTTTCGCCAAATGACGCCAAGTTTGGCGACATTCTTTCATTTAGCGCCAAGCATGTGTTGAAAAAGTTCTATGTACCCTGATTGGATCAATTCTGTTTTCGTGAACGTTCTATGGACTCTGATTGGTTAAAACCTGTATCTCGGCTCCTACTGGGAAATTCTAGAAAATTCCTTCAGATTCTGAAAGGCAATTTTTTCGCCAAATGTCGCCAAAATAATGCAAAATTTGCTCAATTTGGAGATATTTTTTTCATTTGGCGCGAAGCAAGTGTTTTGGCATTGGTAATCTTAAAAGTCCATTTTCCCGAAAATTCTCGCCAATGTCGCCAACACATTTTTAAATATAAATACCTTGACCCATAATGACCCATGACCAAAATGACTCACTAATCGAAATTTATCGAATATGTGACATAGCCCAATAGTCTTCTCGTTCCCGGAACTCGTAGGATATAAAATTTAGTTAAACTAGTCTGAGCCGTTTTTTAGATAAAATTAGCTTGACCCGCAGTGACCCAAAAATGACACACTAATCGGATTTTCTCGAGCATGTGACCTAGCCCAATGATTTTATCGTGGCCAAAAAACGTAGGATACAAAATTTAGTTCAAATCGTCTGAGCCGTTCTTAAGATAAAAATAGCTTGACCCATAATGACCCATGACCAAAATGACCCACTAATCGAAATTTCTCGAACATGTGACATATTCTAATAGTCTTCTCGTTCCCTGAAGCTGAAGGATGCTAAATTTAGCTCAAATCATCTGAGCCGTTTTTAAGATGAGAATAGCTTGACCCATAATGACCCATGACCAAAATGACCCACTAATCAAATTTTCTCGAGCATGTGACCTAGCCCAACAGTCTTCTCGTGCCCGAAAACCATAGGATGCAAAATTTAGTCTAAATAGTCTGAGCCGTTTTATAGATAAAATTAGCTTGACCTACAGTGACCCAAAAATGACCCACTAATCGAAAGTTCTTGAACATGTGACCCAGCCCAAGAGTCTTCTCACGTCCGAAAATGGTAGGATACAAAATTTAGTAAAAATCGTTTGAACCGTTTTTTCGATACAATTAGCTTAACCCTGACCCATGGGGACCCAAAATGACACACTAATCAAATTTTCTCGAACATGTGACCTAGCCCAATGGTTTTCTGGAGCCCCAAAACGGTAGGATACAAAATTTCGTCAAAATCGTTAGAGCCGTTTTTCAGATAAAATTTGCATATATACAGGGTGTTCCGTTAAAGGGGTCCAATATTAATAGGGGTAATAGAGGAGATCACATGGAGCATAAATCAGTATATAAAGCCTGGTCGGATCTCAATAGTTTTCAAGTTACAGCAAATAGAATGAAAATTCGGAAAATTGTAAATGAACCCTCATTGCTAAACTATCGATAATGCTACATAAAAACGAAGCACATATTTAGAAAGAGCAGAAAAAAACCTACAAAATGACATCAATTGTATTAAAATAGCAATATTTATTGACGAGTTACAAGCCCTGAAACAGTGAAAAAAGTACGAAATCCAATATACATCAAAATAGTTAATCGTTAATTCCAAAAAGACAACTCTAGCTACAACAAGAAAAATGTAGTAAAATTTGGTCCATTCCGAAAACTTTCGAAAAAGCTTACAATGAACCATATCGGTTTAATTGTGTGAGAGAAATTAATCAGTTTATTAGTTACAACTCCGCTTTCTTTGACACTAGCAAAGGTTAAACTCCGCCCATCACGATTGGAAACACCGCCTTTTTAATTACTCTCAACTATACATTTTCGATCATGCTTCTTCTGAGATGCAACATTTTTAATTATTCAAGAGTTGAATGAACCAAAATAACTTTACAATAATAGTCTACATTTTAAAGTGTCTTTTATTGATATAAAGCTTAAGTTAAATTCCTTAAAATTAAACTGGTGGTGAAAATTCGGAAATAATTAAAAATATTGCGATTTGTAACTATGCAAGAAGTTTCAGTACATGTTTTACATGGACAATTATTGTATGTATATGTGCATCATAATTTATGATAGGAAATAATAATAACAAATAGCATAATAATTTTATTAATTATAAATTTAAAAAAGACACTAAATTTTAAATTAATTCATACAAACTTTGTAATTTACAATTTGAGTACACCACAGTCTGTGACTTACAAAATACTGTGCCAAAAAGTGTTGAAAATAAAAGAAAAATGACAAATAAAGAATTACATTCCACGTACTTTATGACATATGTGAAGCATAGTCTTCTGGCCTGCGCTGCACAGTTCAATGTCGGAAGGCAGACGAACGGACATTATTATAATAGGTGTTCGAAGTTGCGCCCATTAACAGAATCGCACAGCCGACAGCGACGTCGTAAAGATTGGCGAACACGCCGAAAAACTCCGACGGAGTTGGGAATGTCTCCTGCAGCGACAACGATTCGCGCTAGTAAATCCTCCGGTGTATCCACAGGCGTTTCATACACCAGCGATTTAAGGTGTCCCCAAACAAAAAAGTCTAACGGATTGAGGTCTGGAGAGCGTGCAGGCCAAGCAACAGGTCCACTGCGTCCAATCCATTTCCCAGGATATGTTGAATTGAGGTGATTGCGAACACCTATGAAAAAATGTGCCGGTGCGCCATCGTGCATAAACCACATATTGTGGCGCAATGTTGCTGGCACATTTTGCAGTAACTGCGGTAAGATATCCCGTAGGAAAACCAAGTACGTACTGCCATTGAGTACATCTGGGAGTAAATATGGTCCTATGAGATAATCGCCGAGGACACCTGCCCATATGTTCACACTGAACTTTTGTTGTGCGTTCGACGGGAAAACAGTGTGCGGATTTGTATATGACCATGTGTGCATATTGTGCGTGTTTACCACGCCCTCTCTCGTAAATGTTGCTTCATCAGTAAATAAAATATTTTCCAGAAATTGTGGATTATTTTCTGTTACATTAAGCAACCAGCGTACGAATTCTGTCCGCTGAGCACAATCTGTTACTGATAACAGTTGTACCCGCTGCACATGAAAGGGGTGCATGTTTTCTGCACGCAGAACACGCCACACACTTTGGTGAGAAACACCGACTTCAGACGCAGCAGCTCGTGTACTCGTGGAGGGGTTATCTTTAAAAATATTCAGTACATCTTCTTCCATTGCAGGTGTTCGTACATGTCGAGGTTTCCCTGCATCAATGCTTGCTGTATTAAACGATCCAGTCTCCCGTAATCGTCTATCGATTTTTATGAAGAGTTTCGAACTTGGGCAACGTCTCCTTGGAAATTGCTCACGGTACATGCGCTGTGCTAGACATGCATTTCCATGAGCTTGCCCGTACATCAGATGCATGTCCGCATATTCTTCGTTAGAGTATTCCGGCATAATTATTATACATCAACTTACTACAATCCCACTTACAACAGCCTCCCTTTAACATAACGCCCACTGATGACTGCTGTTTTATTACACTTTTCTTCCTATACACATAGAAAATTTGCATAAAAAGTACTTCTTCTTCATCATCCTGAAAGTTCATGGAGGAAACGCAGCAGTCACGGAGTTTGCTTTAAGACAAGGCGAGAGCTGCACAATATGTCATTCACTTGACCAGACTGAATAATGAAAGGGTATTGATAGAGGTTGATCAGAAATGTATAATTGAAAGATATTAAAACGGGGTGTTTACAATCGTCATGGGTGGAGTTTCGCTCTTTCCGAGCGTGCAACAGTACAGAGTTGTAACTAGGGAACTGCTTGATTTCTCCCATACAATTAAACTGATATGGTTTATTGTCAGCTTCTTCGAAAGCTTTCGGAATGGACCAAATTTTATAACATTTTCCTTGATGTAGGTAGAGTTGCATTTTTGGAATTAACGATTAACTATTTTGCTAAATATTTGATTTTGTATTTTTTCACTGTTTCAGAGTTGGAACTCGCCATTAATTCTCAATATTCTAAAACAACTTATGTCATTTCGTAGGATTTTTTCTGCTCTTTCTAAATATGTGCTTCGTTTTTATGTAGCATTATCGATAGTTTAGCAATGAGGGTTTTTTTACAAATTTCCGATTTTTCATTCTATTTGCTGTAACTTGAAAATTATTGAGATCCGGCCAGGCATTATATACTGATTTATGCTCCGTCTGATCTCCTCTATTACCCCTATTAATATTGGACCCCTTTAACGGAACACCCTGTATATATGCAAACCTAACCACCTACCTATATAACCACACACACAAGATTTGCTCGTATAATAATACATGATTTTACTATTTCATGTCATCGATTTTTATACAAATTCTAATAAAACGCTGTGGAGACGACCAACCATTAAACATTTGTTATATATTTTAAATAAATAAATAAAAATTATTAAGCACTAAAGTATTGAATTATTTCATACATTTCGCAGCTTAAAGTAAATTAATAATTTAACTGTTAAGCATGAAATATCATTCCTGTTTTATCCACGTGGGTAATGTACAAGTAGGAAATAGAACAACTAAAAAATAAACTATAATTTAAAAATTTAACAAAGTATTTATCTTAAAATTTTAAATAAAGAGAAACTTTTTGAATCAGTTGTTATTTTTAAAATTCAGAAACGAGCTGTTACACATTACATATAAATGTGCAAATGTATTTCCCATCTATGGTGTAATTATTTTTAATATCTATACTATATACTTAACAAATACTGAATGTGCTGCACTGTAATTAATGAAAACAAAATCACTGGTAAATCTAGAAAATACTCATTATCATCAAACATGACGAAGTGTAACGTATTTTTAGCAAAATAACTAAACATAAATATTGTGAGATTATTTGCATTTTATCAGCACTCTATTTAAAATATACACAAAGTTTTCTGTGAACTTTATCATACATTTATCTGTTAATATTTATTTATTTTTAAGGGCAATAGGAACAACTCACATTCAATAATTATTTTGTTCCATTAAATAATTCTTTATTGTGGTACGTTGTTTCTGGTGAATTTATAAGCCCTTTTCATATGCTTTATTTTTATTCTTTGCAGCAAAATTATAATTTAAAATATCAGTTACACTATGTAATATCCCTATACCCTCTTTCGGGTTTCTCATCGTTCGTACCTTTTTTTATTTTAAAGTCGATATTTAGCCGATTCCATTCTATTCTATACTTTTATTATCACATAGGGATTCACAATAAACAAGTTTATTACGAGCAGCATGTCACAACAAAAACATGAAGCACACATATGTATATAGACAGATTAAGAATAGTAGCAGCAGCAGTTACCAATATTACTATTTCCACTAACGTAATTACACTTATTTTCATAACTCCGTGCCCACCGCACGCACACGTCCTATCACTTTGGCATCCAGCCAAACACTCTCTCCGTCTCTCTGCTCAAGAGTAGAAGAGGAAAAAAAAGATTGCCGTAAACTCTGGCGTCGCCAGGCATGACACACTATATTTCTAAAACTGAATATTAAAATAAACCTTTTGTCACAGAAAACGAGTTTCGTGGTTTTCAAAGAAAATAATTTTAACTCATCATCCGATGATTTTGAAAACTTTTCTCGTGTTTCTAAAAGAATAATATTGCTTAAACATTGAAAATAATTTATTTATTTTTTATTACAAGTTAAAAAAAATAATTGAAATTATAAATAAATATATAAACTTAATGTTTGTGATCTTGAAATACAAAATAAATGCTTTAATTTGAAATACCTAGTTGTGTTGTTGATTATCATATTACATAACTTTTGATTCTGTAGAATTTAAATTTTCAAGGAAGTAATTTTCCTTAAAAAAATTTTATACTAATGAAGTCTTCTTTTAGGGAATTTGAAAATAAATATTACGTAAAGTTCGCTTTACTGTTTTGTGCAACATGGTGTAACAGAATGAATAAAAAATCTCTCAAACAAGTACAATATACCCATTTATGAAATCTTTATCAGGGATGGTTGCACATATCCTAACTTTTCAGCCTATATAACATTTATATTTAACAGGGTACCTCTATAAAAAAAAATAGCAACATTCGCAAAGTCGCATGTCCAGATTGAAGTTTTTGTCCAAACTAAGGCAACCAACATTCCTGAACTTGGCGATAGCCGCTTGGACTAGTTCAATTTGACGAGAGAGACAAGTCAACAGGTATATGTGGTATATTTTAAGCGTTCTGTTTTCCTGTACACCAAATATGTCACGCCCCTATGATGCTAAAGAAACCCTCTGAGCGTCTGAGGGCTTCTCTGCATTTTCATAAAAATGTTCATAAAACTAATAATAATTTAAATTTTCTTTCCCTGTTTGTTTCTAAAATACACTTCATATCTCTTTATTTTATATATATCTTAAAATATAATTATATTGCAAATATTATTTTTCTACAACCGATTTAAATTGTTTTCGGAAAACGGAAAAATACGGACAAAACGCTTAGAGGGTAATAATGGATAATAATTTCACATTGAACTTAATTCTTAACGTATTTTAACTTAAGAGCCTACGCTCGAATCCACTCGTATGCTAATGTTAAACTTATGGGATCGTTTAAAATTTCTCGTTTGCAGTTTAATATATTTAAATTATTATTATTATTTTACATAGGATATCTGAGGTCGATGTCTAACGTTTTACGTTTGTACTTCTTCTGTTTTAGTTGCAGTTTGTTTTTATGAGGACACTATCACTTTTGGAACCGGTTCCGAAAGTGAAAGTAGCCTCATAAAAAAAAACTGCAAACGAAATGGGAAAAGGAGAATCGCACAACGTTAGACATTGACATCAGATATGCAAAAAAATCATTTAAAAATATTAAAATGGAAGAGAGAAATTTGAAAAGAACGCTCCCATAGTGTTAACATTAGAATGCGAGTTTCTTCGCATAACTGGTGTAGGCTCTTAACTCTTCACACAAAAATGCAGATTTTTTAAAAAGGCTTAAGCTTCTAGAATTTTTCTTTAACAAAAAACATTTAAAATTTTCGGAAGTAAAAAATAATTAGCATTGTTTTATTTTAGTAATAAGATATTTCAGTTATATAGATTATAAAGCAAGTAATATTTATTACTGGATCACTAAGTAAATATTACTTATTATTAAAGGGATTCTGGAGAAATGGAAGAAAACACCCATATACTCAAGATATTAAAAACTACACTGCTCAAAACAATTAAAGGATACTGCAGTTTTAGGTGGATTTTGTATCTGGGAAACTTTTTAGCTGATTGATACATGGTCGACAGACATAGTTGGTTATATAAGAATAAATTACACATGTTTGGCAGAAAAAAATTCATTTTATTGCGCATTTGTGTACAAAAGGAAAAAAACACAATTTGTGCATATGAGAAAAAAAGAATAAGAAAAGGTGTTTTCTTCAAAGAAAATCATTTTCAGTAGGGAGTATGGTTTCCACGGGCCGCCAGCAACGTTGAACACCTTTGAGGCATGGACTCAATGAGGCTATTAATGACGAGTTGGGGTATTCTGCCCCACTCTTCCAGAAGAGCTCTTTCCAGTTCTTGGAGAGTTTGTGGGGGTTGTTGGCGGCCAGAAACTCGTCTTCCTAGAGCGTCCCAAACGTGCTCGATTGGATTCATGTCTGGAGAACACGCTGGCCATTCCATTCGAACGATTCCTTCCTCGAAAAGGAAATCCTCCACCAGGTTTGCACGATGTGGCCTGCAGTTATCGTCCATTAAAATGAAGTTATCTCCGATTGCTGCAGCGTAAGGGACTCTGAGGATCTCATCCCTATATCGGCGACCAGTCAGAGCTCCATCTCGAATGATGTAGAGGTCAGTGCGCCCGTCAATGGAGATGCCACCATACACCAACACTCCTCCACCGCCAAATGTGACACTTTCGTGCACGAACGCAGGATTATTCCTACTGCCACGGTCCCTCCAGATGAAAATACGCCTATTATCCGGATGCACAGAAAAACGGGACTCGTCAGAAAACAGAATATTGCTCCATTCATTTCTCCTCCAGTTGACATGCTCGGTTGCCCACTCCCTGCGGTCGCGACGATGCCTTGATGTTAATCTAACACATACCATCGGTCGGCGAGCATACAGACCTACAGCATGGAGCCGGTTTCGGACAGTCTGAGTTGAAATCGTGGTGCCTGTAGCCGAGCAAAGGTGTGGTTGGAGAAGAGTAGCGTTCATGTTTCGGTGTCTCCGAGCTGTTAACGCTAAATACCGATCTTCATTGGGCGTTGTTGCCCGTCTACGACCTTGCCCTGGTCTTCGGCCTGCACATCCACTCTCCAAAAAACGGTTCCAGATCCTGTAAATGACACTTTGTGACACTCCAATGGCTTGCGCTACTTCGGCTTGAGTTTGGCCCCCTTCTAACCTACCAACAATTCTCCAAGCTTCTGAATCTGTCAAATGACTTTGCTGAGACATCGTACTCATCGAAACAAAGCAATCACTGAATGCCGATCATCCTTGTCTTCATTCTCTTTTATCCAGTTGAAAGTCAAATTTCATTCGCTGCCGCTGAAGCGACGTTTTTGACGTCGAACTCAAAATTTGCATACTCCACAGTTTGAAAACCAGAAAAATTTGCATTTGTGATTCTCTTTTTCTATTTTCGGCAAAAAAAATTTCGTTTATATCTTTATTTTATATAAAACTTCAAATATCCTTTAATTGTTTTGAGCAGTGTATATCAAATAAGACCTTCTCTGTATGTATTATATGTCTCTAACATATAAAACCACTTCCAAATATTATATGGATTACCTTTGCAAATATACACCTAACTCAACGAAATAAATGTAGTATTTGAGCTATTTGATTCATGGATACAATATGGAGTTTCTTGGAAAATATTGATCTCGTTTATCATAGTAAGTTCCCTTTTGTATTCCATTCATCAAGTTACGTGAGACGGTAAAATCAGTTGAATCCATGACTGAGAAGTTTTTTAAAAATGTTTTATATTTATGGACTGAGATATTTGATGCCATTTTGATAAAATATTCATAAGAATAATCTTAACCAAACGTCTGAGGAACAATATATATATATATATATATTAAAGCAAAAAAAGTGTTGTAAGAAAAGAGATTATTTTCCAAAATTAAAAATACAACGGAAAAAAATATGCTTCGAAACATTACAGCTATATATTAAAAATATTCATATGAAAATTTAAAAAAAAATCTGTATATCTGGAAAAAAAATCTAGCATGATGTCGATTTCATGTATCACATTTTTCTCCATTTTTGTAACTGTTCGTGAGTAGGAATTATTTGTTAAAAATACCAGATTTGATTATTTTTATGCTTTCAACAATTTCAAAACATTATATACACTTTTAAAGAATGTTAAAAATATTTTTCATGTAGTTTTTTGTGTGCGATATAAAATATATTACAAATGTGGTAAACTTCACAGTTATCCACTTGTCTAGAAAGCCTCCTTTATCATCAGAAACCTCCATGAGAAGAAACAGTCGGCTATTTCAATATAAAACACAGATTTCAGGATTTTCAGAAAATGTTTTAAAACTAAAAAATCTAAGTTTCAACCTGAATTTTTTGGAAATTGTTTTCTTAATTACGCACTGCAAAATTTATTTACCTCAAATTATTGATTAAAAAATATTTCCTGAAAACTTTTCTGTTGCGTTTTAAATGCAGTTTAAAAGGTTTATACAATAAAAATATATCATTGTCATAATCATCCTTAGGAATATGCACTAAGCAGTGTGTTTCCGCGACCAATAAAATGATCGTTGAGAGTATTTTTTATTCCTTTCTTCTTGTGCATCACTTAATTTATAATCTTTTTATGACTCTTAAATAGTATTTTTCGAAGTTGGACTGCGAATCCTTCGTCTTTTTTTCGGTCATTAGTCAAAAATGATTTTTAGAAGGCATTCTTTTTTTTTCTGCAAACATGCTCATAACATCTAACCATATTATGTTCATTTATTTTTCTGGTGAATGGCGATTAAAGATAAATATGAGAAAAACTGAACTACAAGTGTGAAAGCTGATACTTTATTGGATGGTATAAATATAAAAACTGCTGAGGTATTCAAAAACCTTGGATCTTCATATATAAATATAGAACATTAAAGAAATGAATATAAAACATAATATATTTTTACTGAATGGTGTATACAAATTTAAAATTTTATACATACATTAATATTAAAAATATCGACGTTTCGACCACCATGATTTTCAGGAAAATTTTCTTATATTGCTTTTAAAGTTTCAAATAAGAAAAAACAATCCGCCCGTTACCACAATATTATTGCCGTCCACAAATTAAAAATTAACAAGGGTAACACTCAACCATCGTACCAACCAACCACAAGTAGAAACGATGCAGAAGCATCTCCTAACGGACAAAAATCTAACTGCAGTAAATGTAGATTTCCTTGGATCTTAATTCATCAAGATGGAACATGCCAAAAGATATAGAGAAGAGAATTGGGGAAGACAGAAAAGCAATTTCAATGTTGAATTTCCTTCTCCTCAACGACTTATTATTTAATTTATAGTGCAATTTTGCAAAGCATTTTATACCGTATGGTTCGGAGATGTGGATCTTAAGAATATATAATTAAAAATAACTCATTCATTGCAAACTTATAAAGTGAATAGATGTTCTTTTTTCTGTGTTTTAATTCTACTCTTCCACAATGGCGAAATCCCTCAAAATCTTGGCCAAAACATTAATCTTTATCTGTTTTCGGCAAACTAAACGTCATAATCCTTACCGATAGACTGTGGAAACTGCATTTTATGAAACGAGGTGTTCATGGGTACCATATAGTATAATTGTAAGAATCTCGGTGCAAAATTAAACAAATGTCGTGAATATATTGAGTGAAAAAAATAATACAACACCTATGTTTTCTCAAAATAACAAAAATCAATAATTAAATTTAATCAAAATGCTGCAATAGTGAGATTACAAGCTGTTTTTTTTATTCATTGAGTCGATTCTGTTGAATATCAAACTTTTTTTTATAAAGATGGGGAAGGATATATAAAATAGCTCATTCTGTGGAGGTATTTCAAAAAAATTTTAAATGCTTATAATTGAAACTTGTTGTATTATGCTTATAATTGAAACTGTGTTTGTATCTTTTCTAAAACACAGTCCATCAGAAAACATTAAAAAAATATCCCCAGTCATTATCAACAATGAAGATCATTAATTTTCAAAATATTCAACATCACAATGTTATGAGGTAAAATATACTAAAATTCTTTTACATAATAAAGGTAAGCTAAACATATTTTAAAGACACTGATATACATTTATGCATAGTTGTGCATAGAAAGAGTGTAACTTTTTTCTCAGAGTTTTGGCGAGCGAAGTTTTGATCTTGGACGTGGGCTCAATTTAGTTGAAGATATTTCACAACTTTGAATATACGGAAATTGTAAAAAAAATCATTGAACTTTTTAACAGCAATTATAACAGAAAACATACACCTATTCTTGAAGAAAATCACCAAAACATTTTTATTTCTTTTTATTTAAATGCCACAATTTACATAAAAATGCATGTGAAAGAAAGAGGTGGGGGAAGAAATAATTCCAGCGTCAAATAATCTATGATCTAATACCCTGAAAAGCAACTGAAGTTTGAGTAATCCTCAATTAGAAAAAAAAATGTTTTCCGTAATCTGAATTTCAGAGCTATTGTCGATCCAGTACGCATTTATCAATTCGTATCTTTGATATTCATTTTGAGGTTTTGTCAATATCTCAAGACTTGGAAAGCCGTTTCTTTATCTACAATGCACAATAATACTACACAATAAATACACAATAATAATCTCACTTTCTCTCTTCGTTTTTACTTATATTTATACTTTAGCGTCTATTTTATTTTTACTTCCGTCTGAAAGGTATGTTATAACAAGAAAAATAAATAAATAAATGCAATTTTCATTTAAGTAATTATAAAAATAAACTAGGTAATTTAATTAATTAAAATTATAAAGAAATAATAAATTAAAATATTTATTTAATTTTTTATTAAATTTATTAAAATTGAAAATTAATCAAATAATATGGAAAACATACAGTTGAAAACAAATATTTGATATACAAGAAAATAAAAAAATTTGAATCATTAGCATCTTAAACATAACTTATAAAGAAATCCAATTCAATTAAATCAAATTCATTTTTTTTATTTATTCTTTATAAAAACCTATTAAAGTATGAAATCACATCCGAGGTACGTCCTCGGGTATCTCATCGTACGTCCTCAGAGATCTCATCGTACGTCTTACGGGGATGCGGTGTAAGGACATACCCAAGAGCAATGGAAATCCGTATGGTCCCTTCTCCAGGAAGTCCATACCATGTACTATTCATACTATTATTTTTAAATTTCGGTCATTTTGAACTCCTGGAGTTTTCAGGAGCTTAGGTACTATATGAGAATCCCCTATTTTCTGAAGTTGGATTGGAATTAACCGGGATCACATTATATCGCAATAAAAAATAATTAAAATCACAAAAATATAACATACTTGAAACTTTTAATGCAGACAATGTGTTTAAATAATAAATAATAACATGGAATAGAAAAAAAATTCAACACATTAATATTGTAAAACTTTTAACCCCAATTTCAATAATTTAATTTATTTTTATTAAAAACTATAAAATTATTATTTTACGATTTAAAATTGTGATTAGGTAACTATTTTTAAAATCTGGCTTTATTTTGTAATAAACTGTAGGAAAATATTTAGTTCACACGTATTTTGCCGTAGAAGAAGTCGAATACTTCAGATTATTTACTTCGATAAACTTTTATGAAATTACATATAACCGAATGAATTACGACGATATTGTAAACATAACAGTGAAAACATATACTATCAAATATTTCGCCATTTGGTGAGAATGAAATTTTGCTAATCTTCCTGAGGTTATACTTTTCCATTAACATTTTTAGATGCTGTTATAATCTTACCTTTGTATTATATTTGAGAAATGATTAGAAAAACAAAGATTTCAAAATACACCTTAAAAATACTGAAATCATATTCAGAATTTGAGACAGATTATTACCGAATAAACACATTCATTTTACTAGCTAACTTTAAAGTGTGCCTTTTTTAATATGGATATTAATTTGAAATGTTTGAATGAAAACATATCTATTTAGTGAAAAATTTTAACCAGTAATAAGCAGGATCTTTGGTATGTATGCTAAATAATTATGTGGTGGACTCACGTCCCAAGTCACCCAAATGAGTGTTTATACTCACAATGATGAAATTATATTTAGAAATACTGATAAGCACTTCAATCTGAGACTAGAAAGATACATAGAATCTTTCTAGTTAATATAGCTAATTTCCATAAATTAGCATACAACCTAAACTCACGAACAATGTTAGTCAGATTTATGATAAATTCTGTGTTTAAATAGGTGCATTTTGAAGACAAAAACAGTGTATGTTTTTAGGTTATCTCTAAAATAAACTTCAATAATGAAAGATGAATATAACGTGGAAGCTTTCAGATAAAAAAGAAGAAGAACCTCTAGCGTCTTGGGTTGTTTTAAAGAGTTTTCAAATATTTTTCTGTATGAAAAATGTCTATAAAAGATTTTTGAAAGTACGAAATCTAAAACAAAACTAGAAAATATAATTATAAGCAAAAAAATATATCAATATTAAATTTTAGAATAAGTAATAACATACACCTTTCTAAAAAAAAATTCGAACACACACTATTTACATCAGCAAATTACTTGTTCTTTTTTACATGATATTTAAATAAGTATTTTCCCTTTGGAAAAATGCAAGCATAGATGGAATTAAAAAAAATTTATATATTCAGAAATTTCCATTTTTTAGTCAATATAAATGCAGTTCTCTAGCAAGTGTGATGGAAAGAATTTGCGTCACAAAGTAAAAAAAAAAGTCTGGATAATTTCCAAATTTTTTTCTTTTTTGGAAACCATGCAAAATTTATTTTTTCAAGAGAGTAAATATCTATGTAATTTTTACAGTAAAATGTGTAAAAAATATTCACTTACACTTTAAATTTCTAAATAGAAAAATGGCAATCTAAAATGTAAATCCCCACAGTTTAAAAAATATGTATAATAATAATATAGATTAATTAATTAAACGCAATTATCTTTATCAGATTTTTTGTTCAATAATCTCAAAATTACGAAAATTATTTTTTTTTTAGTTTAACTTATTGTTTTTCCTGCTCAATATATGGTACTGCTATCTTTTACATTTTCCGCGATAGCTATAACTTAAGAAAGAATTGGTTGTCATTAATTTTGGTTGTAGATGATTTGATTTATATAGAAGAAAGTTTTGGGATGGCCACAATATACTAGTTTTATATTGATAGGCTGAGAGGTACTGCTCAGTGGAAGAGACCAAGTCTGTATAGTCTAAGTCTGTGTCCCTCCCGGCTCCCTTTATTAAGGTCTTTAAAAAACAGTATTCAGCCGGAGTTCAATTCTCCATGAAACAAAAGAAGATAATGCTTGTTGGCAATATATTATACAAGACAACTCCCTTTCTGTCGGAGAGCAGATCTCCCTCGGCATAGTGATCAGTGAGGTAACTATGAAGGTTTGCGCGCCAGATGCATGCTCTTTCGCAACAAGGGGCGCTGTGGCACTGCCAATGGAAACTTTACTCGCGACAAGGGGCGATGCCATGGAGAAACTGTGGATCAAAGGATTTTCGAATCAATCAAAAATTATCGAATGTAGGCACCCGCTCTTAGATGACCGCAGCCAAAATTGAAAGACAATCTATTCTTATCTTGAGGATTGTAAATTTTATTTTTCGTTGAATTCTGTGCACATCAACTGGAGGTATAAGCATCACAAAAATCGAACAAATTATCGATTTCCAGTACCTTTTTTGAAAGATTTTGCCCCAAAACTAAGCAGCACCAGTCCACATAAGAAGAGAACTTCATATGAAGTTTCCTCGTATTCATATGAAGTTGCGCTCTAACTCCCGAACTACTTCGTAAAGTAGGTCGGGAGTTAGAGCGCCCTCAAAATTTGTGTTACATACAGACAGACACACAGATTACCGTACAGACATTTTCTAAAATGAGTCAAATCGTGTTTAAAACCTTCTAAAATGTATAGATCCGTCGTAATCCGGAAGTCCAAATTTTTCACGAATCCATTACGTTTTATGTACGTTCGTAATTATATAAATACGTAGTACCTATTGTCGTCGTCTGATCCATCCGTCTGTCTGTCCGTCCATCCGTCTGTCTGTCCGTCCGTCCGCATATAACAACGCAAAAACTACCCAACCGAATAGTTTGAAATTTAAGATATATTATATTTGCAGAATTTTGTCGAGACATTTCAAATTTTATGAAAATCGAATCAAAACTTTGGAAAATATTAATAAAAATCTTTATTAAGAAATTTGATTTAAAAAAAATCGTAGCTTTCTTGTTATAGGAGCTTCCGATGTTTAATCGTCAAGCGACCGAGATACTTATTTTATGACAGAAATTAATCTGCAGACGATATAATTCATTTCACAGAATTAAAAATCATCAAGATCTGAATATTTATCTGAACTCGCTATAGTACGAACGCACCTCAGTTGTCACGTTTGACGTGCAATTTCCAACTTGTCTCTTCTTTAAATAGAAGAAAGTAAAACGGTTAAATGATAAAATCAAACCTATTCACTTGTAAACCGTTAACGCTTTTAATTCCTAAACTTACACCTGATCTGGCGATGTTTTTCACCATTAGACCCAAATAAAATATTAAAATGTATTTTCATTGCACTCTTCACTGAAATGCTGGATTTCTCATACGCCCATTGAAATGTGAACGGACTTATGGGACTTTTGGAACTATTTTTACAGTCTGTTAATTAACTTAACTTAGTTCATGTATGTAAAGATGGAATTTTTCAGACAATTCCCGATATGCTAACAATCTTTGGTCATCTTTATGCCAACAAACAAGTGCGTGTCTGATAATAATGAAACATTTTAATATATTTAGAACTTAATTATAAATTAATATATTAATTTTGAGGCATTTTAATTGATCGCAGGTAATAAATCGCCAAATATTCTACATGATTACAACTGTATACGAGGTTCAACAATAATAGAGTTAATTATGCGCCAAACCACGCTCTCTAAAATCTAAAAAATAAAAAGCTCTTTAACTGGCTGTGATACTGCAACAATAAAATATTTAAAACACAAAAAGTAGAAATTAAAATATAAATAAAAAAATTAAGAGTGTGATATTTTTAAATATATATGTCAGTATTGTCTATAAAAATATATGTCTATAAAAAATACATGTCTATAAAAATTTATGTCTATATTTTTCCTTTTGCCACGAAACATTCCACTGACTATTAAATTCTTAGTAAAATAATCTAATAGAAATTATTCAAAATCATAGAAATGCTTTCAGAAACTCACTGCACATATAAAATATAGCTTATATAATCTTTTAAGTGCCTTTACATGTACTAACCCATGTTTTCCATAAGTTAAAGCTAAATGAATTAGGGATATTCAGCTTCTCAGTAATGAAAAAAATTATGCCATGGATTATGTTAAAATTTAAAAAAAAACTTAGTATTTTGCACTAATATTCGTGGCACATTTGTGTGACTCTCATGGCACATTTGTGTGTAACATCACACTGGTTGAGAAATACTTGTACCTATTTTTAGAACAATTTTAATGTTTAATGTACTCTATTTTTTTTCTCATACTGCACACTAATAAATAAAATCAGTTTTGTTAAATTTTTGGAACTTATTATATTATATTAAATATTATTTTTATTCCATCCAGATCTACTAAAACTAAAAATGTTTTGCGAATTTGTAAAATATTTTAATTATTATTTCCAATCAAAATTTTAAAAAATAAATGTGATGTTGAACACTCTGTATGGATTGAGTTTATTCATGCCACTAAAACATCATTTGAATGGGAATTTTTTCAAACTTAAATAAGGTACAGATTATACGTAAGCAGATCATACGGAAACTGAAAAATAGAAATATGGTCATATTGGCTATTATAAATCTATAGAAGAGAAAATGTATGACGTTTTATGTTGTATATGCAAGTTTAAAAATGTACGAAACAAGAACATTAGAGGTTTTTATTAGAACATTAGAGGTTATTTAATTAAATATCAATCTATATAAAGAAATCTGTATACAAAAATTTATCATTAAGGTCAAATGTCTTAGAGCATCTTTTCTAGAAACAAATATCAAATTACGATGGTTCAACTTTTATTGCTGTATCATTAACAATAAAAGAATAAAATGTTTCTTGCCTTTGTGTGTAAATGCGTAAAACTCGCTGGATAAGGAACTATGAATTTTGGCAAAAGCGTTCATTGAAAATCTAATTTAAAGACCTGAAAACCCATAAAAAAAAAAAAAAATCACGTTTTGTTATCGTATGCAGCTATCTCCGCTCATGTGGTCATTCAAAAGATAAGTGATCACAGAAGGCAGTATGATGACTAGCTCTAAATATTAATTGGTAGTTTGGAATGTTAGTTCACCGAACACATTATCAATCCTCAATAAAGCCGAATAACTCTCACGGTCTAATGTCTACTGTATATCTAACAAGGAGAGTGCTAAACTTGGTAATCACAGATTTTGATTATTTTTATATATGTTGTAGGGTAGAAGCCCCTTAATCTCAGGTTCAATGGCTTTTATACAACGTTCCTTAGTTCTCGAGATATAGGGGGTCTAATATCATAACACAACTTAAATACTTACTTTGTAACGGTATAACCGCGTTGGTCGTAGCTCAGTTGATATGACGTCTGCCCCTTAATCCGAGGGCTCAGGTTCGAGGCCGGAACGCGCTACATTTGTTTTCTCAAATTTTTTATAAATATACTTGTAATTATAATTTAATAAGCTCAATTAAAAATTATAATATTGTGCATTAATTATAATGTCAACCTATTTTTTATCTGTCACTAAATAGTTGTATAAAACATCATTAAACGGTTAATTATTTTAAGAATCACTTTTAAAATGTATGTCATATATGCTTTATCGATGAAACGATATTGAACAATTGTGTCAATTCGTGATTGTAAAGAAACATCATTTATAAATTTCCTTAACAAGGGAAGTCAATGCGATAATAATACTGCTCTGTTTTTAAAGTAAGAAGCATAATTATATTAAAAATTAGCGTAATAATTAAATTACAACATATTTATGTTTTATTTTATTGTAACTAGAGGGCGCTACAACAGACTTTGGTTATTTCTTTTTTTAGTTTTTCAATCTTTATTGCACAAGTGTGGTTCATTCTGTAACAGCTTATAATCGTATAAAAATGGAAGAAGCAAGCCGTAGTTCACAAGAAGATCAATCTGAAGTGTCGGAATTCGTTGAAAATCAGAAAAGTGATGTCACAAATGCGTTGAAGTACTGTAAAATTTTATTGTAAAACAATGGATTTTTAAAAAATAATCCAGCATCTGAAATATATTCGTTTTCTTTTGCGATGGGAGAAGAATTCTATAATTCGATAGTAAATATGCTGATTTTTGTAACGATTTTTTAATTTTTCTAGTCATTAATAGATCCAATTTTTTTAAATGTCTTTAAATGATGAGAAATGTTTAATAATGTTTAAAAATCAAAAATGCTAAATTAAAATTTAATTATGTCAACAAAAGTTTTAATTGAGATTATTAAATTATAATTACAAGTATATTTATAAAAAAAAATGAAGAAAACAAACGTAGCGCGTTCTGACCTCGAACCCGGGCCCTCGGATCAACAAACAGACGCCATATCAACTGAGCTACGACCAACGCAGTTGTTTCGTTACAAAGTAAGTATTTAAGTTTTGTTATAATATTAGACCCCTCATTTCTTGAGAACTAAGGAGCGTTGTATAAAATCCATTGAACCGGAGACTAAGGGGCTTTTACCCTACAACATATATAAAAATAATCAAAATACCAAGATTTGCACTCTTCTTGTAAGATATGTTTGACACTATCATTAATATGGAAAATAAGGGTAAGATCAGCAAAAGTGAGGGATTGGCGAAAAATTGCGGAGCATATGCTTTAGCAAGAATTTGGTTTTTACCTTCATTATTCATTATCATCATTAGTCACATTAAAACAGATAGTTGTAAGTTTGCATTTATCCCTTCACTTTAAGATTTCGGAACTAATAATGAAATATGAAATTGAATTATACTATCAATAACATATGAAATAACAGCCAATAAAATTTAAATTTTATAATAATTCCAACATACTTAAAATTATTAAATTACTTTTGAGTTATATTATTTCTTTTTATATTGTTATTGTTAAACTCTTGGTCCCAAACTGTGCACCTGCCAAAAAAACACCTGCCAATTTCATGCATTTACGAAGAAAAATGAATTTAAAAATGTGTCAGAAAACAGCTTGTTTGGATTTGAGATCGTTTTGAATGCCGCAGTAACTCACTCTTGCATGGGGAAACTTGTTTCTGCGAAAGTGCAGTGGGGAAAAAAAGAGACGAGAGGCTTGCGTCCTGCAGTGCCATGGCAACGGAGAGATAAGAAAGCAGGAAGTTTGTCCTTGAACTGCCAATATATTTTACCGGTACTATAGTAAAGGTGGTCGTATTAAAAGCAGTAAGAGGAGGGATGGAGTATAATTATTATTGAGGGGTTTTTTTATTTGCCATATTCGATTATGCTCAAGAGAAAAGCTAATAAGCAAATTATTCCAACATTTTTGTTTTTCTTTTTCTATTAAATTTTTAATTTTACTTTTTAATCTATTAATTGTAGACTTGCGAGAAGGGTTTCTTAGACTAGAAGTGTCGTCGGATATTATTTCCTTGCTTGTAGATGTTATGAATATAATATGGATGAGTGAAAGACTTGCTGTGTTTATTATAGGGACAAGTGGCAAGTTTTTCAGAATTAGTAATTAAATTTTGAAATTTAATGCCAGCATTATCAATATCATTGAAATTGTTTATAGTTGGAAAAGATAAATCAGAATTACTTAAATAGGTTTTGAATTTACTCCGATCCACTGCAACAGAGGGAGAGGGAAAAGACCAGACCAATTTGAAACTAACTGACAAGTGATAAGATCTTAAATCATTGATAATAGTTGTAGTTAATGGAAACGAAAAATTTTTAGTTACGACAAAATCCATGGTAGAGAGACCGGAACTACCTATCTGAGAACGTATATGCGTATCAAGTGCGTCAGGTAGCCATTGGTGCGAAATTAGTCTGTGTACTGATCTCCCACGACATACATGCCTTATTTTCCTCCGCGGATAGAATTTGTGTTAGTTTCCTATATAGTTTTTCCGGTTATTGCAATGAATTTTCTTTCACTATACTGCCATCTTTGTAGCTTTCAGATTTTGTGATTTTCAATGTCTGTGTCACTACATGCCATTATTTAGGTAGAGATCCGGATTGAATCATTAATATCATAACTAATCTAATATGTTAATAAAGTACAAATAAATACAAATATCATCATACATTTTTTTTTATTTATGCATTTTGAAAGTATCTGACAACTTTTAAATGATCATTATCGATAATATATTTCAAACAAAAAAAAATTACTAAAAACTATCAAAATTTGCTTATTAAATTTTAAAATTTGCTTTCTAAATTTCAAAATTTGCTTTTTTAAAATTTCAAAATTTGGAAATACTTTTATAATATTTCCTTAGTGACAATGACATTTCATATAGGCATTTATAAACTTAAATTGGAATTATTTTCTAGGAAGCTTGGGAATAAAAATAGAAATATATCCTTGCCGTCATTCTTGTTCAAGAAAGAAAATATCTACGTTATCGAAAAATAAATTTATGTAATATAGGCTTTGTCGAGAAATTTGTCGGGATGTGTTTCTTTTTTCTAGGAAGATTAAACATTTCAAATATCTTAGATAAATTCCTACATTTGTAAGGGATTTAAGTGTAACCAGTTTTATTGATATTGGTTTTATGTATAAATCCTTTACAGATTTCTTTTTATATGTCCAAATTTGTTGCCGATGAAACAAAATTGTTGACATTTTAAAGAAAAAAGTTACGTTAGAATATGAGAATGTTCTGAAACTTTCATTATGATTCTTTGAATTTTTTGCATCTTATAATAACTACAAGTAACAATAGTAACTGTTTTGCATAATTTCTCAAAAATTATTTTGGACATTCATGTCATATTACTAAATAATAGTATTTGGACGGAAAATATTTCATTACTTTACTAAATGCTGATGTATACATTTTTTCGTTCATTTTCAAGTGCAGTAGCACAGCCAGAAAATATATATATATATAACTTTCGAATTAACTTTTTATTTACTATAATTAAATTTGTTTATTTATTTATTAATAAAAAATATGTACTTTTATTTTTTAATAAGAATTTATATCCACTTTAGTATGGTGCCCACCGTCCACGAAGCCTTACTCATAGCTGAAAATAAATGTGGGAAACAAAACATTGAAAATTGGAATTACATGAAAGGCAGCAGTAGTAAACTAAGTAAAGAGTTAACTTTGCTGTTGATACAGGGTGGCTACGGGTCAAATAATTTCAGTATCACTATTTTTGAACAATAATCTTTGCGATACATTTTTACAACATTTGAAGTAGAAATATACCACGAAAATTATTGCTTGGAAATAGTTTCCACCAGTGCTTTACAAATTTCATAAAATCTGGTAGCCAGCAAAAAAATCTAGTCGCCGTAAAAAAAAACATCCCCGTCATTTATTTAAAAAATCACAAGAGTTTTTTATAAATTAATTGAAAAAAAAAATAATAACAGGCACAGTTTAGAATTATTAGTTACATACTTTAGAGTAGTACATAATTTAGTTTTATAGATTTACTTGAAATGAATTACTTATAATCACTTACATGCTATTCTTCGTTAAAATGGAATGGATTAATCAGCTTTAATTCTAAACACAAAAACAAATTGTAAACTTTAAAAAAATAGCATTTTTTAGCATTGTATCCATTTTAGATGCCACAGAGGCTGGATTGACACCATTTCTTATTATTTTATTTATCCCCCTCCAACGCGTACATTCTAATCATTTGACATGCTAGTTGACTAGAGCGGCAAAGAATGGCTTTTTCTGTGCATGATATTAAAAAAGAGCCTTTTAAATTTTGTTCTTCCATTAAAACTACGAGAAAAGAGGAAGATCATTGCTTACCTGCGTAGGTGAGGGGTAGGTCAGTGAAAAATGCCATATGTGCTCAATTCTTGTGCAAAAAAAGCACCGGATTAAATAACTTCCTCGACAGTAGAGACCTAACGACCCAATTTGTGAATCCCTGGTTAACACCATTGCGTAAATTTCTTTGTAGAATACGAAAAATGTATAATCTTAGAAACTCATTGTAATTTTGATAGTTATTAGGGCTTGCTTACGATAATTGGTGTTTTTTACAACTCATAATCTCGAAAGAGTGGATGTAAGAATAAAAACATACAAATTTTAATAGAATATATGTGTTATTGTTAATTCAACATTTATTTGTATGTATTGGTCTCATGGATCGCAACTAAAGTCGACAATCGGCTGCATGCATTGATCTGATGTGTGTCGATTAAAGCCAGCGATATTGTCAAAGTGGTAATTGTGCTGTTCATCATTTTAGTTAAAAAATTATGTTGTACTGTACTACGTTCTCACAACATATTTTATGCATCTAGTATTTTAATGAAGAAAAAAGAGATATGTGACATCACGTGACGTAGTAGTATATCGATCTGTTTGTTTTTAACTTGAGTTCGTCGTAAGTCAAAAGAACAAACTGCTTGTGAATGTCATACACACTGAGGGAAAGTTTTGAATAGGCATAATATCCGTAAACTGTAGATTTTTGTCCATTGCTAATAAAATGGAATGTACTTTCATATTAAAAAATAAGTCTGTCAGTATTAAAACATTTCCAGTGACATTAAACATTTTAAACATTTTAAACATTTTTTATATGAATAAAATGCTGTCACTTAGAAATTATTTTAAAGAACATTTTTACGTTTGGAACAATGTTCACGAAACTTGCCTACTATACTAAATAGAGCACAAGAAAATGATCTAGCTAATCCTCGAATTCAAGAAAAAAATGTTTTGACAGGTTAAAACAAACTCAGCATTGAAAATGCTGCTATAGATCGAAAATAACTCGAACTATTTTCACAAACCTTGACTGCTGTAATACATGAAGCACTCAAAAACAATCTAAAAGGGTAACCAATTCGGGAAAATTTGTTTTACCAGATTTAAAAAAATCAATACTAAAAATGATGCTTTAAATTCAGAACGGCTCCGGCGATTTTTATGAAATACGCCTTATTGGAATACAAAAAAACTATCCAACTAAGTCTCGACTTCGTGAAAATTCGTTTTAAAAGGTTTAATCAATTTTCTGTACTTTATTTTCAGTAATCGGAATTTTCAACAATACTATTGGTCATTGATCATCAACAAGATTACAGATGATATCGAGGACAGCGCTAACGATTTCCGTCGACACTATATCGAACACGAGAACAGTCTAGCTAGATTCCGAATGCGGTAAAAATCTGTATAACAGGTTAGAACAAACTCAGTACTGCAATTGTTGCTATACAACAAAAACTGTTTGAACAATTTTCACGACATAAGCCTTATATACTAATTCGAGCATGGAAAACCATCTAACCAAGTGTCGATTTTGAAGAAAATTTTGTCATTAATCTTACGTAAACAAAGTTTTCGCCGATACTATTTGTGATTGATCAGCACCCCGATTACAGAAGAGCTATACTCTATATAAAGATGTACTGAAAGTCAATTTAGAGTCACTCTGCTGTAGTTTTAGGCACCCAGACAAAGCACCTGTTTACTTTTTCCATAGACAACATTGTCTTTTAAATGATGTTGGAAGACTTAGATTTTTCTGTATTCGCCTTCCGATCTAATATAATCTGTATTATAAAGCAAAAACATTGACAAATAATTTCTGAGTTCCATGAGTAATGCCAATGTCATAACGGGCCTTGCAATGACCTGAGGCAGCAATTTATTTTTATCGCATTTTTTATAACTTTAAAACATCGTGTAATTTCCATTTTTATACCGTCGAATAGAATTTTTTAAAGAATTTTAAATTGATCTATAAAATGAACATGCAACCCGATAACAGAAGATTAACCAGTTCGCACTTAAAACAACGTAATTCTGCATTTGTTTGTTTCTATGTAACATTCCGTAATTAAACTGCCAAATGAAATTAAAATTTCACAAATAAATAAATAAAATGCGAATTTAACAGATAATCGAATTACGAACTTGCACTCAAAAAACGACATTTTCAAAACTGAGCAAAAAATACTCAAATTTGAGTATGTCGGATAGTCAAAATGGCTCCGAATCAAACTTACCTCAAGATTGAAACATGTATATACTCATTTCTGAAAACATGCACACAATCAAGAATAAAACATCATGTGATCATACTTGAGTATGCCCATATTTAAAAATTAAGTATGAACTGGCTTCTATGTGCACATTTTTCAGTTTTTCATGTTTCAATATTCTGAGTGTTTCTGGTATTTCAGAATTGAAAGCATTGGGTCGTTATATTTGAAACAAAAAGTTTCATAACAAAATGAAAACATCGATTTACTCAGATTTGAAAGTGCCATTTTTCTCAGTGTGAATGCTGAAATAATCAAAATCAAAAAGTTTAAAAATTGTGAAATCTTTCGAGATTAACCGCTTTCTTGAAGCTAATAAGAAAGAAACAAAAATATTTTTTATATTTATGTAACAGAAATGTTTTTTATATTTATATTGCAAAAATGTTTTATATACAAAAATATTTTTGTTTATTATATTTTCTAAGAAAATATACTGAATGTAAAACATCTATTAGAGTCTGCAATAAAACTGTCTGAAAAACTGGTGCAAGCCGGATATAAAGCTAAACTTTAGAGTTTAACTTTAAAATTAAACTTTATATGCCGCTTTGATGTGTGCCGGGTAGTATGTTATGTAGCCCGGGAAGCCAGGATGTTGTGAAGCCGGGTAAGTTGGGATACCTGGTTCGCAAAAAACAAGATATATCTACCGATTCCAACATGAGAAAAGAAAAAGATAAATATTGATTCCACAAAATTCATTTTAAATTGTTAAACAAACTTAGCATTACAAATGCTGCTGACGTACTGACATTTACAATTGAACTAAGACCTTAAATGTGGAAGACATTGCGTTCATAGATGATAAGGAAATGTGATAAAATAGTAATCTGTTAAACGGAAATAAAGTTATCAACCACGCTTCTAAAAGTATCACAATGTTGGAGAGTGTTTCCGCAAAATTAGCAACAGTTTTAAAACCCAAAAACTTTTTCTGCCAAACACACAACATTGTTGCCGAAATTGCTCATGTTTGTCACCAACTATTGATTTGGACACCGACTCATTTTCATTTTCAAAAAGCATGGAGAATAAGCACTCAAGTAAAAAATCATATGAAAAACGTTTATTTTTATAAATGGCAGCACAAATTTCCTGCTATATCCAAAGTTTTATTTATCTTATTTTACTCTTCTTATGTAAAATGTATTGAATTCTTCAACAAACAATATGACAAAAAGTCACATGCATTTCCTGGACAATACTGAGAAAATGGATACAGAATGATAGATAAATAAAAAGCGCAAACAGCGAAGTGCTAGCATTTATTATTATTACTTAAAAAAATTGAAATGACAATTCATGTAGAAATAAATACACTTAAAAAAATAAATATTAAAATACACTGGCGGGAAAAAAAATCCCAACACCAAGAAAGACTTGTGTTAGATAAACGAAATTTGGTAGGCGTGTTTATACATCTGAAAGACGACATCGATTCAAATTTCGCGACTCGCGCATAAGTGTGGCGCTAGTGGCACCACTCAGAACTTGCAAATCAGGTTTGCTTTAAATGCGTGCTGTAAAGTTCGTCAGCGTTATTTATCTTCGAAATTTGACGTATTGAGTTGATGTTAGCCAAAAATGCCTTTAAGAAGACGAAGAAGCAATTATCAACAGCTCACCGTTGTTTTTACGAGGTCGTATAATAGGGCTACGAGAAATTGGATTTTCTTTCCGCGATATTGCAGAAAGACTTGGCCGGAATGTATCCACTGTGCATGATTGTTGGGAGTAGTGGTCAAGGGATGGTACAGGCTCAAGAAGACCGGGTTCCTGATGGCCACGTGGCACTACTGAGAGGGAAGACTGCCGTATTCGGCGTACGGCTGTGGCGCATCTTACTGCGTCTGCGGAAGAAATTCGAGCTGCAGTTGGTACCACAGTGACACAACGAAGTGTTAGAAACCGGTTACTTCAATGGAAGATCCGAGCCAGGCGTTCTGTAGCGTGCATTCCACTAACGCCAAGTCATTGTCATTTGCGTCGCCAGTGGTGTCAAGCCAGAGCTCATTGGAGGACAGAGTGGAGATCTGTTGTGTTTTCTGATGAAAGTAGGTTCTGCCTTGGTGATATTGATGGCCGTGTGTTGGTCAGAAGGCGGTCAGGGCGCCTACAACCAAACTGTCTGCGGCCTAGATAAAATGGACCTACACCTGGAGTCATATTCTGGGGAGCAATTTCCTATGCCAGCAGGAGCACTCTAGTGGTTATCCCAAACACACTGAATGCAAATTTGTACGTCAGTCTGGTAATTCAACATGTAGTGCTGCCATTCATAAACAGCATTCAAGGGGAGTTTTCTAACATGATAACGCTCGCCCTCATACCGCTGTTGTAACGCCGCGCTCTCCAGAGTGTCGACATGTTACCTTGGCCTGCGAGATCACCAGATCTGTCTCCAACTGAGCACGTATGGGATATCATTGGACGACAACTCCAGCATCATCCACAGCCAGCACTGACCGTCCCAGTATTGACACAATAAGTACAACAAGCATGGAACTCTATACCACAAAGTGACATTCGGCACCTGTATGACACAATGCATGCACGTTTGCAGGTTTGCATTCAAAATTCTGGAGGTTACACCGGCTATTAATGTAACAGCATTTCACATTTGAAACGCATTTTCTTGAGCTTAAATTAACCTGTGATCTTGAAAATCTAATCAATTAAACATGTTAACTAGACAAATGCATTGTCCAAATTTCATTGCTCTACAATATATATATATATATTTTGGTGTTGGACTTTTTTTCCGTCAGTGTATGAAAGTAGCAATCAATCACTGAGATAATTCTCGGTCTAACCAAGGTATTGCATTTTTAAGTCTAAAGTTTTTATTTTTGAGAGGATCATCTAGAGTCTTGTTTTATTATATTGTCTCCGACGATGTTAAAATATGATAAAGTGTCGTGAAACCAGTTCATTAGAAAATTCAAAGTAGCACAAAATAATTATTGAATATAAACAGGGTCAATAAAAATATACGTTCTATACAACAATAATTATAAACATTCTGATTTTAAAAATGATAAAACGTATACATTTATGGCTATATGTCAAGAGTTTTGCTTAATTATATAAAGTTTTATTATAAAATATAAATGTATCGGATTGAAAGATTGATGCTTAAAAAAAGCATTTTAAAATTATTACGATAAACTGAGCAACAGTTTTAAGAAAAGTTTTACAAAAGTTTTAAGGCAAAAAAGACTATTTTAAACTATTTTTAAACTATTTCATCAATATTCGCAATATAATAACATTAAAATTTGCATGAAAATAATCTTAATGATATATTAATATATCATAGATCTAAATTAATCCTTATATTAGGGAAACTGAATATTTTATTGAGAGGATGGTAAAATGCCATGCACGATTACGTGTCCAGTCGGAATAAAACTACATTTTATGAAGCAGATAGAGAACATAAAAATGGCGTTTATTAAGAAAGAGATACTGAACTTGGCACTTTATCTCAGGATTTCTTATTACCCTTTCATTGCTCACGACAGCTTATCTTCTTTGCACTGATTCTACTGTTATTATGTATCATATTTACGTTGTTTTCATTACTCTTTTTTTATATAAAGTGAGAATACATCTTGATGCCAAAAGCATTTGGAAAAAAATATTTTAAGCAATATTTATTTATCTTGGAGGACATTAACTTAATTATTAACTAACAAACATAAAAAGGTGCTGCAAGTTAGTAGTACTGTTGATATATTTATATAATGAATCATTTTAAAATTATCACGATAAACTGAGCGTAAAGTCAGCATCTCTCAATTACTAACCTTTGTCATAACCACTAAAAATATATTCCGGTCTTTTCTACATTAATAATAGATTATAAACAGCAATATTAACCAGTCTATAAATTACAAAATTCATGATAATTTGTTTTGAATATTATTATCTGAAACATAAGTGGCTTACACAGAAAACTTTATCTACACTCATTAACAAAAGTTTAAGGCACCATGTAGGCGTAAACCACGCAAACTTGAAATGGAAGAACGAAATAACAATCGACAGGCCAAGTATCGCGTCATACCTTTTCTTGCATTTCTAGAAAAAGTTTAGATGCATTTTTTATTCAGTAGCTTATGTGGTTGCAATCGTACTAATGTTTTTGTGAATTGGGCAGTGGGTAAAAATAATTTAAGTTGTGTTTGCAAAGCGTGAATAATCCTTCTAAAGAACGAAGGATATACTGAACGGCAACTACGCGAAAAACTAAATGTATGCAAGACTGCTGTATATAATGCAATAGTGAAGTATGAAATAAATTACATATTTACTGCAATGGAACGATTAAATCGTCAAGAGAAACAATATCTGTAGACGACCATATTATATCTCGAATTGCTCGTTCACGTAGGGGTTCCTCCAAGAAAATAATAGGCAACTTTGCACCCAGAAAAAAGTTTTGTTGAATCAACAAAAATTTGGTTGACCCAACAAAACTTTTTGTTTAAATATAGGTCAATGGAAGTTTTGTTTAATTCAACAAAAAAATTTTATTTTTACAATTCCAAAAAAAAATTGTATCGTCAGCAAAAAATGCTTTGTTAATTCAAGTAAAATGGTTCAATTTTACTTGAATTTTGCTAAAACAGCCAAAATGTACTTAACAAAACATGTTTTGTAGTTTTAATCAATTCCTTTTTCTGGGTGTGTTTGTGGCAATAAGAAGTGTAAGCCTGATGACCGTATTTAGGAGTTTAAGCACAGAATTTGGATTATTATCGCTAATAGCAATTAGTCTTAAATATTGTAAAAAAAATAGAGTGGACGTAAAATTTTGTTAATGACTGTATTTGAAGCAGTGTGACAAATATGCTCAAGAGTCAAATATAATGAATAAAAGGTCAGATTTTTACAGATTATATTTCAATTTCTGTCCTTAAATATTTGCTAATAAAATTAATAAGAAAAGAAACTTACCACTAATACCTGACTCAGAATTCTATGCTTTTATAAAATAAAATGAACAGTACAAAATAAAATTTCGACTATTCTAGTTATACCTCCAATTCAAACAGTCGCATAATAAAGCTGTTTTCCTTTTTTATGATTTTCTACAACTCTTTTATGGGGGAAATTTCTTAAAGGACCGCATGCATATTTATTTCATATGAACTTCAAAAATCTCAAATACGAACTTCTATTTGTTTTTCATTAGATTTTCCATGCCGCATTTACCCTAAATACGAATTGATTTTGCTGTATTTTGAAAATTACACAAATAATAAGTTAAAGTGTGGTCAGGGACTGTGTTAATATTGAGAAACTCATTTTGTGTGAAATTTTTATTCAACGTGTAAAAAAATGCTGCAAAATATTTGCAACAACACTAATAACAATAATGAAAAACAATAACAATAGAAATAACAATATTAATAATTAATAACAATACTCATAAAAGAAATCCATAAATAAATCGTTTATTTTCTATACTTAACGTACATGAAACATAAGAAAATAATTTTTCTAGCTTAAACAAATTACCTTTTTTTTTTTTTCTTTTTTTTTTTTTTTTAACGCATTTTTTAGCAGAAGTGCTATTTAATTTTTATTTAAAAAAATCAACAGATAATAATATATATAAGCCTCATTATACTAATAACAATTCTTTCGACATTTGAATTTACAAGTATGTGAAAAAGAAATTTTTCAAATATTTTGAAACTCATTTTACAATGTCAATACTGGTTATTATTTGGAAGGCAATAGAATTTGTTTCTTCTTTATTACTTGATAGAAGGAAACATATGATTTGTGTTTGTATAAATTAGTATCATTCCAAAAAGTATGGAAGAACAATAAAACTTACTTTGTTGACTCGAGTTAAGAATTATTTATTAGTTATTTCAGCACTTGTCAAAAATTCCAAAGTGATTCAGAAGTATGAGAACGCCGTAACTTTTTGTAATTGTCAAATAAAGTTTTACATTTTAATAGTTATATATTTTACTATTATACAGGGCGATCGGAAAATAATTATAAAAATTTTAAAGGGTGAAAGAGGGGACCTAAACAAGCATTTGTCATCATAGAATGTCTGTCCGAAAAGGGCGCTTTTAAGCGTTGGTGACGAAGAAAAATGTGAAAGGTGCAATGAAAGACAGTGTATAAGCGCCAATCGATGGCGCTTATATGCGTAATATACGGATACACATTCTATGATACAAAATGCTTGTTTTGGATTGCTCCACCGCACTTTCAAATTTTGCCAAATAGTTTCCGATCAGCAGTCTTTGTATTTTCTGAAATTTTCTGAAATAAAAAAGAACTATAAAGTTTTAAATATGTTGAATTGTGATAAAAAATGTTGTGTGTTATTTATCTCATTATATCTATTTTCAAAGTTCATGTGTCTATTCTCGCTGAAAATAATATTTCGTGTTCAAATTGTAAAATTATAGTGTTTAAAAACAAACATAAAATTACAAAAGTTTTAAGGCAAAAAAGACAATAAACTATTTTTGAACTATTTCATCAATATTCGCAATATAATAACATTAAAAATTGCATGAAAATAATCTTAATGATATATTAATATAACATAGATCTAAATTAATCCTTATATAAGGGAAACTGAATATTTCATTGAGAGGATGGCAAAATGCCATGCAGGATTACGTGACCAATCGGAATAAAACTACATTTTATGAAGCAGATAGAGAACATAAAAATGGCGTTTATTAAGAAAGAGATACTGAACTTGGCACTTTATCTAAGGATTTCTTATTACCCTTTCATTGCTCACGACAGCTTAACTTTCTTTGCACTGATTCTACTGTTATTATGTTTCATATTTACGTTGTTTTCATTACTCTTTTTTATATAAAGTGAGAATACATCTTGATGCCAACGTATTTGGAAAAAAAAATATTTTAAACAATATTTATTTATCTTGGAGAACATTAACTTAATTATTAACTAACAAAATTAAAAAGGTGCTGCAAGTTAGTAGTACTATTGATATATTTATACTATAAACAGGATGTCTAAAACCTTAAGTGTTGGTCCATCTCTGAGTGACGAATGGTTTTTAAGTATGTTTTGTCTGGAAATACAGTTGGTAGTTATTAAGTGACTTCTTTTGCAGCAGCTTGTTAGAGAGCTTGCAGAATATTCATTTCAGACAAAAAAGCTTTTCAGGTTAATGATAAATTTTGACAGTAGTAAAGAATTATGGAATATGCATTATGCGCATAACATCGCTAATGACAATGAAAAATCTGTGGAAAGCTTGTATAAGACGTGCTGCTAAGACAGGGTCCTAGGGAATTGTCAACTTTTTGGGTATTAGCCGCGAGAATTGTGTAAGGCCTATATATTAAACTTTCCAATAACGCAGCCTCTTCAGTCGGCAACGTATAATGGTATTATCTGTTGTAGAGGAATTTTTCCAACGGAAAACTGAGTGGAACCATGGTAAAAACATTACAGCAAGCATTATTATTATATTGTACACGAGAGCATACTTATACTATATAACTCCCTCATCTTAAGGGTGCATACACTAGATTAAATCGATTTCTCAACCAAAACACGTTGCCTTTTACACGAACGTCTCGTAAGCCATATTTTCTATCATAGACTCTGTCTTCGCAGAAACGATATTTACACAGGGTCGTGTACTGAATTTGCATAACACGCATGTGTAAATATCTAACATCCAATTTAATGCACGTGGTCATGCAAAACAACAGCGCTTCACTATAAATATGTCGACTAGTACTATCGGTAACTTTTGATAAAGTCCTTATCTGCTACCTCAATGCTTTAACGGAAATATTTATCGAAAATCTGTTTATTTTCCTTATTTGACAGAAAGACATTCTAGAAGCTCTACCCCGGCATGTTTAATTTTAGTATCAAGGGGTGCTTGCACATTTCAGACGGACTAGCTTGATATAAGCAACCCTCATAAAGAGCTGCATGGCCAGAGAACACTACAAATTATCAATGCCAAATGCTGGATATCGTTTTGTAGGAATACAAGCAATGTAAAATATCAAAATAACTTAAGCACTGGCTACGAATCTCATTTTCAGGACATTTGAATGGAGGCATGTGCCCATAACGCAATTGTTGGCTTTGAAGAAATACGAGAGTCGATGCATCGACATTTTGTTTTTTCAGCCTACATTTTATTCAACCTCCATGTTGTTTTTTTATGTCTAAAAGTTTCTACACAAACATTTTGGCCACCTCGCATACAATGTATACATATCGATATATATGACTTTAAAACAAGCATTGTACTTAAAAGCAGTTGATTTTATATGTAAATTATTCAGATTAAACAAATTTTATATTTAAAACTTTTTTTTTAATTTCTCTTATTATTAAGATAAAACCATGATAAACTTTTCGTTTCAAATTTCATTTGTTTTCAGTTATGACAAATTAAAATACAAAGAAGTTATTTTATTTTATTTCTATTGTTTAATTTCCCATATTATATCCAACACTCCACTTATCTCATCCAAATTTTATTTTATTCTTAGTAGACTTCAGTTCTATGTGTTTATCTTTCATCGTTGTTTATCACAGACTTTCTCGTGATGTCATGATCCTCATCCTAGTCCTAAAATAGGATTTATTTGCTATCTTTTTATTGTAATTTTAATTAGAAATTGTAATCATTCATGATATTTCAGTTGTTTTCAGTTGTCACCAGATCAATGTAAAAGAAATGACAACAAAATATTTACAAAAAATTTTCATTATTAATTTCCTATTTTCTGTATAAATTTCTGGGCATCGTATCGAAGTTCTGCTTTTATGTTTAGCTGAATTTTTTGCATTACTTAGGTGCGTTCGTAATTATATAAATACGTAGCACATATAGTCTCCGTCTGATCCGTCCGTCTGTCCGTATCTAACAGCGATAAAACTACCCAACCGAATGGTTTGAAATTTAATATATACATATAATCATTGCAGAATTTTGCCGCGTCATTTAAAATTTTATGAAAATTGAATTAAAACTTAACAAGTCAGAAATTGCACGTCAAACGTGACAAATGAGGTGCGTTCGTACTGTTGTTATGTCGGTGAAATGAATTATATCGTCTGTTATTATGAAATGATTAATTTCCGTAATAAAATAAGTACATTTTAAGTTGGCAACTTTTTATCTTTTGTTGACATTTACTGAAAATTCAAATGGGAAACTTAAGCTTAGCTTTGAAAATTTCAGACATAGAAATCCATATTTAGACTTTTTTTCATTTAGTATCTATTTGGGATATCATTGAATTAATTACGTATGATAGGATTTAATAGAATTAATAACGTAACTATAATTTGATCTTAGAGGTTATATAATGTCATATACGTCATATATGACTACAACTTGATTATATATTTTATAAAATGTCATATACGTCATATGTGACTATAATTTGGTCATAGAGTTTATAAAATGTCATATACGTCTATATGACTATAACGTCATACATGTCAGATAGCTTGACGATACATCTCGGTCGCTTGATGAATAATACTCAGAAGCTGCTATAACAAGGAATTACCATTTATTTAATCAAATTACTTAATAAATGTTTTTATTAATACCTTTTAAAGTTTTGATTCAATTTTCATAAAATTTGAAATGACTCAACAAAATTTTGCAACTATTATATACATTAAATTTCATGCCATTTGGTTGGGTAGTTTTTGCGCTGTTATATGCTGACAGACGGACGGGCTGATCAGACGACAACTATAGTACTTATAGTATACTACTTATTTATATAATTACGAACGCACCTAAAAAGATAATATGAAAAGTTTTCTTCATTCTCCTAAATCCTGTCATGCGTAATTAATTCAATGATATCTCATTATATGTAACGATTCTTGGTTGCCATAGTATTTAAGATGGAGCCATATTATTTCCGTATTACTGAATTTAAAAACCGAATTTGTATACTAAAATTGTTTAATTATAGCAATCATATAATCTACTTAGAGTTTTTTTAATAGATATTTCCGGAGAAATATAGATAGTAAATGGAAAAAGTACATAAGTATGGATTTCAAGTTCTGAAATTTTCAAAGCTAGGCTTATGTGTCCGATTGGAATTTTCAGTAAATATCAACAAAAGATAAAATGATGCCAACTTAAAATGTACTTATTTTATTACAGACATAATCATACTATAGTAACAGACGATATCATTTTATCAGTGAAATAATAGCGATGATTTTTATACATTGTCTTGTATTGGATATTTGCGCATAGTATAATTTTAATGTAACAGAATCGTAATAAATTGTTTGTAAAGGTGTATTGACACTAAATTTCATAAAACAAAATTAATATCTATAATATGAAAATCTGCATATAACATAAATTTTTTATTACATGCATTTTTGCATTAGAGTGCAACAGCTATTGCACCAAGAGCTGAATATTTATGAAACTAGTTTATAGTACGAACGCACCTCTTTTGTCACGTTTAACGTACAATTTCCAACTTGTTTTTCTTTGACATTCCTTGCTTGATATTTTTATCATAATTCTTGATCCTATAAATATACATTAAATATACTGATTGCTTATAAAATGCATTTACAATAGCTTCTTTTATTTTGATGATATTAAAATACATTTTATTTGACGTAGCTTTCTAAGCGCACATAAGAGCGTTTAAATATATAGCATGGATACTAAATAATACGGTTACGTTTAAATTTAACCACCAGACCTTACAATCCAACAATCCTTACAATTTAGAAAATAAAAAAATTAAATAAATGGGACATTCGGAAAAAATATGTTTTTGTTTGCATGTCCGAAAAAACGTAAACACTAATAAAACGCAAGACAAAATTTAATTTATGATACCCTTGTGAAATATTTTATGATAGAGAATATTATTTAAGATACGAGTAGACAATACTAACTTCTTCATTTAATCAGAAATCTCTTAACACTGTAAGCTTTTTCGTTTTATTGCGTGAATTTTCTCTTTTCGTTAATTAAATGTATCCCTTGGTAATAAAAAAGATTTTACTGTGTTAGAAAGCATGTTTAATCATTAGTCAGATACCAGTGAACTATAAAGATATATCGTTTTATCCATAGAGGGTAGAGGTGAGTATTCGCCTAAACATTTAAAAATTTTCATTTTATTTTAAAGCATATATTAGTAAAAAATAGTTATATATTAAACGTGTATTTATCTGTTATATTTTAAGGTTTAAGAAACATGTTTTTATTAATTATTTTAATTTTTATATTCAGGAATTTAATGGAATTAATGTCTGATAGAGTAGGAAAAAAACTGCATGACTTCATGTTCTGCATTTATCCTTGTACCATAATAGTATTTCAAACATATGTTTACTTCATCGCATTTTATTATTGAATGATTATTTATAAATATTTAAATCATTCGGTCTTACCTCACTAGTGCACTAACCACAGGGGTATTTCATTCTTACAGGAAATGAAACAGTTTAGACATGCTTTTAAAAGGGGACAATATACTGAGTATCCCGTTCAAATGTATCTTATTATTAAATATTACTCATGCAAATACAAAATAGGTACAAAATGTTATTAAGCAACTCACAAAATGTGCTAAAAAATAATAATAACACTTACAGGCTACGTCCGCTTTAATGGTCGATTTTTCCAAACGAACCTCGAATAATTAAAATATATTTTACTACCACCTTCCACCACGGGGGTGGGGGGGGCTTATTCAGTTCTAAAAAAGCCTCTTTCCAAACGAACCTCCGTAGCTTTTCCCCGCTGCCTACAGCACCGTATAGCAGGCGTGTTGCGCACGCGCTGCAAAAATAAATTAATTCCACCTTGCACCGCCAGGGGGAGTCAGATTTTAACTGAATTTATCTCAGAATCGATACATTTTTTAGTGTAACTCATCTCTTAAATAAACAATTTTTTTGAACGATCTTTATAAAAAATGTAACTTTTAATGCAATTTTATTCGAAAAAATAATTTTTAATAAAATGGACCGCCTGGTATATGAAAAATAAATAGTCAGCCCGTATTTACTTTCCTCAGTCACATGACTTGCTCTATTATTATATAGATTATATGATAGGAATCAATAGAATGAATAAAACTTTTATTAATATCTCTTAAGTTTTGATTCGATTTTTCGCAAAATTTGAAATGACTCGACAAAATTCTGCAATGGTTATATATATTAAATTTGAGCAAAGCTACCGAAGAGGTAGAATGCTTTTATACATAACAATGGCGAAAAATGCACAATGCGATGCACCGTTTTTATCCAAACTATGCAATCCACACGTCCGAACTTAACAGTACTTGCCTTCATGAATTCGATTAGACGAGTGAGACAAGTGAATAAATATTATTTTAACGATAATAGAAAGCTCAGCAAGTTGCTTAGCGATTCTTTTTTTTTTTTTTTTTTTGCTGAAATTGTATCAATCAATCGAATTTTTCTGCCCATAAGTCGCTATTACCTTGCAGAGGCATCCTATTAATCTTGGCGAGTTTCTTATTATCGCCAAACTAATGTTTGTTGGCTTGTCTTACTCGTCTAATCAAATTCATGAAGGCGAGTATTGTTAAGTTCTGGAATGTAGATTACCATAGTTTGGACAAAAACTGTGCATACGTACTGTGCGTCTTTCGCCACTGTTATGTATAAAGGCATTCTAACTCTTTCGTATCTTAACAGAATAAACGCCATCTATAAGGAATTTTCTGAACTAGTTGTTTTATTTACTTAAACAAAATTTCATATCATAAGAAGCAGTTTCGTCCAAACCGCACTCTCGTACGCCAATTGCTTATATTTTTATTGATTTTTTAAATGTTTCAAGGACTTTTGGGACACCCTGTATATATACAGGGTTGTTATAATTAAAGTTCGCCTATTCAGAAGGCTCTAGAGCCAGTTCTATGGCTCCAAACGAAACAAAATTTCACTAGTACGTAGTTGAAGAGATGCGCTCTGCAAAAATCGAAAAAAACAATTAGTTAAAATTCTTGTCAATAGGTGGCACTGCGCCAATATTTAAGCCGATATTTGCAGATTCCTTTATTTTGTAAAAAAAAACAAAATATAGGAAATTTTATTTCACAGTTGGTAAAAGTAAACTTTTTCAGATTCGTTATATCAATTTCGGTCAATCCAGATGAAACACAAAAATCACAAAATTTCACCCAATGCTTGAAAAAGACCACATTTTATTCAAATTTTCGACGAACGACGTCAAAGTGACGCCGCAACTTCGAAAGCTTGAAATACCCTTCTAACCACCTGACGATTTAAAACTTGCTGATAAAGTGTGTCTGTGATTTCTTTGACACTGGAACAGTTAATTGTTTCTGAAAAGCATTTGAATCTACGCTTTGTGGAGAATGGTAACTTTGAAAGAAAAGGCACTTCTTATAAAGTTATTTTATCAAAATAACAGCAACGCAGCTGCAGCTCTTCGAGAATTCCGGAAACTAAAACATGTTAGACGTGGACCAATGTCGGATCGTGGAGTTCACAAAATGATTAAAAAGTTCGAGGAAACAGGAAAACTCGACATTCTTCCTGGCAGAGGACGAAAAAAGGCAGACATTTCTAGCACTGAGGATATTGCTACTGCTGCCGTGGATTTAGTAAGCCAGTCATCATTTGGTAATGCAAGTGTGCCAGCTATTACGAATGAAATCGATATGCCAATTTCCACTGTGAGAAATGTGATGCGTCAAATTTTGCGCTACTATCCATACAAGATTCAGAGGGTGCAACAACTAATACAGGGTGATACCGAAAGTCGGCTATCATTTTCACTACAGTTTCTTGCACGAATGAATGTGGACAATTCTTGGCCCTGGAATATTCTATGGAGTGATGAAGCACATTTTTATTTAAACGGACAAGTGAACACACACAGTTGTCGAATTTGGGCGAAAGGGAATCCTAATGTTGTCCAAGAAGTTCCATTGCATGCAGCTAAAGTGACGGTGTGGTGCGGTTTCACAGCAACGTTTATGATAGGGCCATATTTTATTGAGGAACTAACATCCACAGGACCCATTACATGTTCCGTAAATGGGAGAAGGTATCTCAATATGTTGACAAATTTTCTGATTCCCGAGCTGCAACAGCGAAGCTGCTTTCCAAATATCGTGTTTATGCAAGACGGTGCACCACCGCACATTACTAGAGCAGTTCGGACTTTCTTAACAAGCCATTTTACAGAAGACCGCATCATAAGTAGTTATTTTCAAACAGTCTGGCCACCACGATCGCCTGATCTAACACCATGCGATTTTTGTTTGCGGGGATTTTTGAAAGATTCTGTATCTAAAGACAGATGTCAGACAATCTCTGATCTGAAAGACAGTATTAGACTTCATATTCGCTTAATCTCACAGGACGGTTTACGCAATGCTGTAGAAAGCACAATTCTGAGAATGGAATGCGTTATTGAAAATGGTGGAGGATTATTGAGCATGCGTAGCGTTATTCTTCGTTATTTCCTCGCTACCGAGCGACATGTTTTATTTTTGTTGATGCAGATTACATCACATGAAATTATATTCATTTTTCTGTATTGTTTGGAGTCATAGGTCAGGCTCTAGAGCTGTCTGATTAGGTAAATTTTAATTATAACAATTCACAGTTCGTCGAAGTTTGTTGAAACTTTTAAATTTGTGTACTTCGTCTGGATTGACTGAAATTGATATAATGAATCTGCAAACATCGCCATAAATCACCAGCTCTAGATCCTTCTGAATAGGCGAACTTTAATTATAACAATTAATTATAATAATTTTTAAGTGATATTCAAGTTCAAATCAAGTATTTCCGTAGAACTGCATGGGTTATTTATTAAATTGCAGCTAGAATGAATGCTTTCAAATTCTGCACAGAATAAAATTTTAAGGCATAGGCTTTATCTTTTACAACAGCCTCATTAAAAATGAAGTGAAGGGGCGTTACGTCGGATGAACAAATCGGCCACGATAATGGACCATCACGTCCTATCCACCTACCAGCGAAAATCACATTTAATGTTTACCTGACCTGTAAACCCCAATGAAATGTAGCAGCAGTTGAAAAACAATTAAAGCGCATGTTCATAATCAAGTAGCAAGAAGACAAATTGTTCTCGCATATCGAAACAAATTACTCCTCTTACTGTCTTTTCCGAGGAAAAAAAAGAACCGACAGTCTGATAGTGCAACATTTCACAACTAACATTTACTTTTGCCAGGAACGTGTCAGGCCACCGCACGTAACATTTTCCTCGAGAGGTAGATCTTTTTGAAACTCACGTCTGAACGTCCTTCGCTGCCTGATTCAGCAAAACAAAGAACTGTACTCTTTCTTAAAGAGATGCCATTTTTATTTTATCGAAAATGTTAATTTACACATGACCACCATCTCCTTGTCAGTCTTTTCATCGTAAATGATAGCGATTAGGGGACCGAATTACGTGATTGAAATATTCACAGCGTTAATTTTTTATTCTGACTTTTTTTTTTTTTGAAACTGTAACCTTTTAAATGTCCCTTTAAAAATCCAAATTTTTTTTACAAACTTAACAAAGACACTAAACTAAAAAATATTACAATTATAAGTCTAACGGTTTAATACTTAAAGACAAAATTATAATTATCTTCATTACAATTTGAGAAATTGTAAACTAAAGTTCACATTTTTATCAGCTTTATAAAAATCAAAAATGTTCTTTTCTACGTAGTTTTGACAGCTTTTTTAAATAATTTTTTTACGATATCATTTTTAACCCCAAGTATAATATCCGGTTATATCCCAAGAGAATAAGGATCGCAAAACAAGTCATATAACCTACAGTAGTCGTTACACCTATAAATGCTAGCAAAAATTTCACTGTGGGAAATAAATGCTTATTAAATATGCTTCACGCTATAAAATAAAAAAGTTTTGATAAATTAAATTTTTTTCATATTTAAATTTTTGTAAACTAGCAAACATTAAAGCAAAAAATTATAAACATAGGAAATCTGGAATTCGGTCTTTCAAGTCTTCATAGTTGGTTACGTGTTTTTAAATGTTTACTGCACTTATCGCACAAACTACCAATTCAAAAATGGAAAAGAAGTAGTGAAGTCAAAAAGAATGCATACAAAAAAATTAAGATGTTTTACGATTGATTATATTATTGATAAACCTAAACTAGATTTCGGGAACACAAATAATCGTATTACTGCAAGGAGCTTCTTCGAAAATATTCGGAAATCTGCTGAAATAACGAATATAGATCCGGAAATTATTACAAAATACACATAATGCTTATTGTCGTGAACTCCGGGCATGAAATAGATATTGATAAGTTCAGTGAATTCTGTCATATTACTGTTCGACACTTTACAGAAAAGTATCAATAGGATTGCTTGCCCCCAACCCTTCATCCGTATTTCGTACATGTTACAGAAATAATTTCTTCATATCTATTAGCTATTGACTGCATTACAGAAGAAGCTCAGAAAGCGCAAAATAAATATTTTGAGAAATATCGAGAATAGAATTCTCGAAAATGTAATAGAGAAGGCAGCGATATTCTAAACATGCTTTTGATAAGTTCTTAACCTATAATCTCAAGCGAAAAACAACTGTCAGAAACTAAATTCCAATGTTTATCGAAAGAAGCACTGTTTATTAAAATCTCTTGCAGTTTTAAGGAAATATAAAGTAGAAACAAAATCGGTATTGACAGCATTGATAACGAATAAAGCAGTCGTGGACAAGAAGATAATAATTCAGATGATGATATAGTAACTATGTAATTATGAACAATGTTCAATAATTTAAATGTTTAATTTTAACTAAATTATTCATTTATTGGAACAGTGTTGCCAGTGGGCTACTTTTTTTATATTCGAATTGCTTGATTGGTACCACTTATTTGAAATGCTATACCTCGCCTACTTTTCGCCTTATTTAATCTGGTTTTAAGTAAGGCGAATTTTACTATCTTAAAAAACTGGTGGAAATCAATAAAAATGGATTTAAAAAAAAGTAGCCCACTGGCAACACTGTATTGGAATTGAATAAATTGTGTTGCTTGAAAATGTGTTCTTTTATAATTATTTTCGCGCGAATGTTCTATAATTTAAATATTTCATTTTAATAAAGTTATTCTCTGATATTAAAGTCTTGTTAATTGTTTGGGTCAATTATGTGTTTATTGAAACTTCAACATGTTTGTCTTTACTTAACATTATCGTAGTATTTATGAATTGAAATTAAATTTTGTTGTATGTTGCACTAATGTTTGGCGAATTTCCCTGCATGATTTACAACCTACGCTTACAGTCTCCGTACAATAGAAAGTTATAACCACAAATCAATAATAATATATCATAATGCATACAAATATTCTATTTGAGCTCGTAGAAAATACTATGATTATCTTTTAATTAGAAATTATTCCACTGTTAAAAACGATATATTATGATATACTTATAATCTGAATACAAATTGTTCCTGATCGATTTTTTAAATTTATACTATTATCATAAAGAAGTAACATTTGTTTGTGTGTTTGTTTGTTTGTTTGTAGGGGTAATCTCAGGAACTTCTGAGCCGATATAAAAAATAATAATGTCAAAATGCTGGTGATCATCTCTGCTCTAATAATAACAGGTTATATTTTATGTCGGTACAGTAATCCCCAAGCGAATTCAGGAGCAAATATCTTTCTAAAATTGCGATTTCTGTTATATTGTTGGGTCTTAGAAACTTGAAGTTTGATGGGGTGGTTACTTTTAAAATGCAAATACTAGCTATGAACGAGTTCTGAAAAGTTTGCATTTTAAAAGGATAAAATGAGCGGAAAATGTTCTAAACTTTTTCTAAATTACGATTTATTTGGAACTGCTAGGGCTAGCAACTTGAAGTTTTACATGGTTGTTACTTTGAAGACATAAACGCTTGCACAGAACAGTTTCTAAAAGATTTGAATTGTAAAAAGGTGCAGGAAGAAAAAACATTGTAAAATTGCGTTTTCTGTGATGCTGAATATAAAAACTTAAAATTTCGCATGGTGGTTACTTTTAAAATGTAATTTTTCTCTAAGAATTGTTTCGTCAAAATTTAAAAAAATTCAAATGAGCAGAAAAATGTTCTAAATTACGATTTATGGAATTTTTAGTGCTATAAACTCAAAATGCATAATAAACTATATTTATTTTTCCCCAAAACAATCGAAATACATTATGCAGTTTAAATGCAAAACAATGGGCTGTCCCGCAAGTAGTGAAAAATAAAGGAAGGAATAACAAAGAAACATACAATCAATTTTCCATCTTTAAAAAATGCACAAGCAATCAGGCAAAGGAAAGAATTATTAAAGTGATTAGTAGATTCATTACAAATTTATTCCTGAAATTACTTTTTTCATTGAAATATATACGCCAATAAAGTGAATAGACATTTTCTTTCAAAATGGTTACATAAGGAGAAAAAATAGAGTACAGATTAGAGACAGCAGCAAAGTTTTCAAATGAACACACGTCACAAAAGTCACTAATTTACTAGGACTGAATGTAAATAAAACAGAACAAATGCGAGTAGGACTTTCTGTACCGTTATGTCATATTACCGTCAAGCTTAGTCAATACATAGTTTTCTTGAAAATATACAAAATAATTGCCTACGTATACCAAGATGTTTCTTGCAATTGTTGCATCGTAAAGCTCTAATTTATTAACCGACTCAAAAAAGAAGGAGGTTATCAATTCAACGTGTCTGTATTTTTATTTATTTTTTATTTTTTTTGTGTGTATGTTCAAAAATTACGCCGGAAGTATGCGTCCAATTTATGTGATTTTTTTCATTCGAAAGTGAACACTCTGGAATTAGTGCCATTTCAATTTTATGAAAATTGACTCAGTACTGTTTCAGAAATTCAACAAAAACGAAAAAAACGTATTTAAAATATTTAATCTACTTTTGAATCTTTAAAAAGTTTTATTGTTGCAGTTTCACAGCGGTTTGGCATATTTTGACGAGCATTTATTGGTGCAAAATTAAGTACATTGTTGTTTCAACTGCCATACAAATGTACGAGTTACAGAAAATATGTGGCGGTTTATTACCTGTGGCGCACTAGTTTGAAAAATGCCTTTAAATATCCAAATATATATATATATCTATATTATATTATACAATACGATAGTGGTGGAAAAGATGAGCATCAGTGGGCCGATTGTCACCACTAAAGTTTAATAGTATTTGTTCTTTGCCTTATTTAATGACATAATTTTTGAGATTTCGATGAATACTATTAAAATTTAGCGGTGACAATCGGCGCACTGCTGCGCGTCTTTTCAAACACTGAATACGGTTATATATAAATGCTTCTGCAATTGTTTTTAATATTCATACTACATAATATTAAATATAGAGTGACAGTGTAGAAAGAAAGAAAGGGGAAACTCCAATTAGTATTATTGGTGACATTGTTGGCGAAGTGTATTTAGCTTGTACGAATCTTAAAAATCAGTACACATTAAGCATAAATACCGAACTCAGTGAGTTACAAAGCTATGAAAACTGTTTTCAAGATTGCTTGTTAAATTCTTAATCTACATAAGATAATTAAGCATAAGCTAATATAATTTTACGTTTATATAAAAAAAACCAGTTGTTTATTCAATATATAAATTGTCAATTCTCTCATGGATGGCATTTCTCGAACAACAACAAATTAAAGTAAGTTGCCATGCAACGAAAAATAGCTTATAACATTAGACACGTCTGTGCGTGTAAAATACAACTATGGACGCAACACACTCCCACCTTTTGATTGAATGACATAACAATCAAAACTCATATTACTCAACAATAACATAAATTACAAAATACATACAGTTACTTACATATCAAGGATAAATATACCAAGTTGAAAAATATAACGTTAAACATTAAAGTTCAAATGGAATAGAGTTTATATTCAATTCTGTCGAAATCTCGCAGGTAATTTAACAGTTCTACCTCTTCTAGTAGTTACAATTTTATTGTTTTCAGTTAGAAAATCTGGAACCAAGGAATGTTCTAGATTCAGTGTATGAATAATAGGTAAATCACGATCTAGATCATAATCAGGATCAATATCAGGAGCAATCGGAGCATGTTGCTCAATCGACAAATCTGGATCTGCGGTAAAAGTATTGCTAGAATGAATATCTGAAGCTTGTGAACTATATTCTATCTCTAATGAGTATATTTTATGAAGAAGTCGTATTATTTCTCAGACTGAAGTTTTCAATCTTGCAACACGTATGTTGCCATCTATACCTGTATATAGCTCTAGAACTCTTGCCAATGGCAAGAAAGTTCGTCTTCTTGAATCACTCTCAATAAGGACTATATCACTAACTGGAATTTAGATATGTTTCTTACCACGTTTGTTATGCAGTGATTGCATAAGATACTCCAAACGAAAGCGCTTTCTGAGATTTTCTCTTAATCTTTGCAGGTATCTCCAACGTTTCTTTAAATCATGTTTGTCGATTATGTCTCGGTCTGCCACACCAATTGTATGAATGTTTTGTAAAAACATCGATGGCGTTAGATGAATCAATGCATCAGGATCTTCGGAAATGTAAGACAGAGGTCTTAAAGAATACTCATCATCTCTTCATAATTCAATGACGCTCTTCCTAAAACTCGTCTATAGAGATTTTTCATGATTCCTATAAATTGTTCCCAAAATCATCCTCACCAAGCGAGGAAGGAAGGCTGAATTCCCATTTGAACAAATCCTTTGAAACAAATTTTCAGTTCCAGCGAAATTCAAGCCATTACCGCTATAAATGATATCTGGACGACCACGTAGAACGATAAATCTTCTAAAACTGAGAAGAAAAGCTTTAGTTGAGAAAGATGATATTAACTCTAGATGTGTAGCACTATTTATAGCGCAAGTGTATAACACAATCTATCTCTTTTCAGCATCAAAGTTCCAGCGATATCAACTACTACTACTTCAAATATCGAAACATCCTTCTTTCGGTCGTCTGGCGGCAAAGGAGCTGGTGGAGTTTCTAGAGATTTAGAATTATGTATTTTACAGCTTACGCACCTATTACTTAACAAACAGATCTTCTGCCATTTATAATCCATAATTTCTCTCGTAAACAAGATAACAAAATTTGTATTTCGGCATGCATCATTTTCAAATGCAACTCACTGATGAGAAGCTCTGTTATTCGGTGATTTCCAGGAAAAATAATAGGAAACCTGAAGTCTTGCGTATCATTCCTCTCAGTTAAAATTTGTCCTAATTCTAAAAATCCCTTCTTCATCTTTAAAAATATTCAACGACTTTAAACCTTTAACATGTACCGTTAAGATTTCATTTTGAATAATTTTGACAATTCTATTCTCTGCTTCATTTATTTCACTTACCGTTAGATTACCCGTTCTCTGATTCTTTTGATTCTTTGAGTTGAACAGAAATCTCAGTATCCAGCCTAACATTTTAATGAGTTTCGTATAGTTTGAAAAATCAGATACAATGTTGTCATTTTCAAGTGAGTCATTTACAAACAAAGTACTGCATTTCTTCTTCTCCTTCAAAACTTCGCCTTCACTGAAGGTTGTTTCAGATTGTGGCAATCTTTTTTATGAAATTGCTGCCAATATGGGTAAGAAAATGCAATCGGATTAAAGATATTTTTAGCAAGGGATAATATGTTTCGTCTGGTAACAATTTCTAGGTTGATATTTGTTGTGGGTATGTAACAGTTAAGAGTATTAGTTGATCTATTCAACACTGCACCTAATACAGAAGATATATTTTTTTTCAATACATAAAACGTCAGTGGAACCTTTTGACTCTTGCAAATTGGCATGCTCCCACCCTCGTAGGTCAAATTTGGCCTCTGCTAGAACTTTCATTGAAATATCTATAAATTGTTTCAATTCGTCTTTGGTTTTAACTGAAATGACGCAATTGTCGACATAAAACGATGTATTGAGCTTTTCAACAATTTTACTAATGAAAGATATTGAGTTTAAAGAAGAACGTACCTTTTCTAAGTGAAAACGTAAAACTGCACTCAACAGGAACGGGCTGCAATTTAAGCCGAAAATGACTCTACAATGTTGAAACAATTTTCTCTGCCCTTCTTCACCATACCATAGACACTTCAAGTATTCACTGTCTTTTTTGGCTACTGAAATTTAAAGGAACCCTTTCTTTTTATCAGATATTACTACGATTTCTTCTTGACGAAATTTCAAAAGCACTGAAGGAATTTGCTCCAAAAAATTAGGCCCTTTCAATAAACAGTCATTTAAAGACAAGTTCTTTCTGCTTTGCTTGAATGATGCATCAAATACACGCCGAGTTTTTGTTGTAGAATTTTCTTTGAATACTCCACGGTTTGGTAAATAGTGGCCTAGAACATCTCTGCTTTTTTCTATAATGCCCTCAGCCATCCACTCTTTGAATAATTCATCACAGGCATTCCATTTACTATTTCTTCTCAGCTTGGAAGTGATGGATCTTAATCGTCGTTCAGCACTTTCTCTATTACTTGGTAGGTCGACTTTATTTTCTACTCAAGAAAGATTAATTTCATACCTCCCATCATAATTAATATGGACTGTCTTCGTGAAATGATGCAATGCAGCTTGCTCTAACACTTCCTGATTTTTACGCACAAACGGATCAAAAATATCTATTGCTTCGAGATTCCATAAATTAGCGATATCATCAGTTTGAGCTAACAGATATGCAACACAATAATTGACGTACTTTACATTTGGTTTTCCTATTAATAACCATCCTAAATGCTTCATCATAGCGACGAGTACATTTCAGTTGAAACGTCAATCCAGAAAATAATTTTCCAGCATAATCAGCCCCTATCAAAAGTTCTATTTAAGGAGAAATCACTCCCACATTATGTAACTGAATACCAATTCTTGAAGTTCCTTTACAAAAACTCCTTCTTTCATTCTAGGTACAATGCCACAAAGTATGGGTTGGTCTAAAACTTCAATACTACAAGAATAATTACCTCTCAGTTCGTTAATTTTCGGCGTATAACACTTATGTTTTCTTTTCGAAGTACTTCCTCCAAGTATCGTTTGAATTAGAATTTCAGACCTTATCGGTTTTAAACCAAGCTTTTCAACGGTTGAATTCAGGGTGTATGGCCGCTGCAAACCAGCATCAATGAAAAATCTGATTTTTGGTCGTTTTCCACATACTTCTATCGTAACTAATAATGTATGCAATAAAACTTCAGCGGAACCACTATTATTGGACAGCGTGGAATCCGAATTACATTTGGGATCATATTCTGTTCAAACTTTCAATTTATGTTTCAACTCAGAGCAGATAATCGGCCAATGTTTTTTCCACAAACAACGCATTTTACACAAATTTTACAATAGTTCGATAAATGGCCGGTCTTGAAACACGAAAAACAACTTTGTTACTCTTTTAAATACTTTTTTTTCTTCTAATGAAAGATCTTGATCCTTAAAGCAATCTTTAGACTCATGGGCTTTACCACAAAATAAACAACGTAATGAGCTTCTTTTTTTTCACGTTAGAAAGTAAATCATTAGCTGAAGGACTCGACTCAATTTCTCTACATTTGTGCTTTCTCAAAGGGATGTCATTTTGTTTGATTGCCATTAAAAGTTTTTCAGCGAGGACTATTAGGAGGACGGAGCAATAATAATTTTAATAATAAAATAATATTTTCGATCACCCAAGTAACAGAAAATTCTAAAAATGATCTGTCACTGTAGAAAATAACTATGTAGTTCCTGTTGAACATTTGTGTGCATTTAATAAGCATAGAACGTATATTCGTGAAGATGTTAACATTTCTGTGGAAAATTCAAAAACATTTTCTGTATAGCATGCAGAGTTTTCATCCGAATTTAACACCGCTTTCCAAAAACTTGTAGAAATAGTATACTGCAATTAAAATATTAATATGTTGAATATTCGATGAGATATGGGTATTTGTATGAAATAAGTTTTAACTGCGCATGCGCGAACTGCAGCAAAGATTTTTTGTCATGATTTAATAGTCAATACTATAGGGAAACTTATATAAAAGGACCAGTGAACTATCGTGAAAACGCAAAAAGTTATAGCAATAATTCATAAATTGAGGAGGAAATCCCATAGGATTATATCTTTAAATTATTAAGCCTTAAATTATTAAGAATTATGATTAAAAACTTAAATAGTATGATTGATCAAGATTTTAGTTGTTTTAATGTAAATTGAAAATTCAGTGTAGATACTGAATTAATTGATGATATATATATATATATATACCAGCAAGCTACGCCCGCTACGCTGGTCAATTTCTCTTGACGAACCTTTAATCAAACAAAATATTGACATTTCATAGTTCACTTTTATATTTTTACAGAATAATAAGGCTACTATAATTTGTGACTCGTGCTATAGCCAATATAAACGTCAGGACACGTCGCCCTTATCATTATCTTTTCGCTATGGTACTCCATTGTGAAATTTGGTAATTTTTGAAATTCAATATTTGAAAAATGGAATAATCATTAGATTTGAAATTTTTATTATGAAATATACATAGATTACCTTTTAAACGCAGCTTGTTTAACAATTTTCTGACAAATACTTTTCGAGAAATTATTCTTTTCAGTAACTTTAAATGTTTCATTTTCCGAGATTAATCTGTGGCAAAGATTAGCGAAAAACCCAGTCATCAGCAACGCATAGCTTTATATTAAAGAGGAATGTTGGAGCAGGGATTGCTATCAAAAATTTGCCACCATCACTTTTGAAAAGGGTTCGGTAGTTCCAGAGATTCCATAGAAATTGTAATTTAGAATGTTTTTAGAACGCTTTTCGCTCATCTCATAACTTTTAAATTTCGAATTTTTTTAGAATTTGTTCCTAGAGAGCAATTACATCTTATAAGTAACTGCCATGCTAAATTACATGTTTCTAACACCTTCAGTATAAAAAAATCGAAATTTTAGAACGTTTTTCGCTCCTGCACCCTCCTGGGTGTAGTGGCACCGACATAAAATATAGCCTATGTTGGAGCAGGGACTGTCACCATCAATTTTCCACCATCCCTTTTGAAAATGGTTCTGTAGTTTCAAAGATTCCATAGAAATTGTAATTCAGAATGTTTTTAGAACACTTTTTTCTTATCTCACACATTTTAAATTTCGAATTTTTTTATAATGTGTTTGTCAGGTTTCTCTGGTAGCTGCAAGAGTTAAAAGCTATTCTTAAGGGATTACCTTATTGTATATGTATCTATTGTGTACCGTTAGAGGCTTGCTTAAGAAAAATCTTAATCCAGAGGGGAGCGAGTTGGATATAATGAAAGAAGTATTTCCTTTGCAATGTGGTCTTTCATAGATAAGAAAGATATTGCACCCATTATTTAGGAAGACAGACCCTTGGAAACAGACCAGGAGCCCCGTAGACAGAAAGGTTCTCGGGTGGATGACAAGAGAGTGAAGTTAGTTCTAACAGATGAGCGAAGGTGTAAGGTCGTTCAGAGTTGGCATTCTGAGACACGTGTAGGTGGGAGTATCTCTCGAAAGGAAGAGATATAGCGGGTGTGAGATTAATAGAAATCTCGGAGCGGAGTGAATTAACGTAGCCTAACGGTACACGTAAAGCGTTTTCTGTAATTATTTTGATTTAATATTAAACCGGATAATTTACATCCGAGTTTAAGTGTAAATATTGCTAATAAAGTGTTAGTTTAAGTTTAATAGAAAGAGTTAGGTTTTTCTTGAATATACATCACGTATCGTGTCCGATATCACGTATTCATATCGTTGGTGGCAGCATATCAAAAGACCGGATTATACTTCGAAGTTGTGTGGACGGAGGAGTGAAATCCGACAGTGTTCTTAGAGTACTATTATATATGTTTACATCTTATAAGTAACTACTATGCCAAATTTCATGTTTCTAGCTCCTTCAGTATAAAAAAAATCGAAATTTTAGAACGTTTTTCGCTCTTGCACACCCCTGGGGGTAGTGGCACCGACATAAAATATAGCCTATGATGGAGCAGGGACTGTCACCATCCCTTTTGAAAGTGGTTCTGTAGTTTCAAAGATTCCATAGAAATTGTAATTCAGAATGTTTTTAGAACACTTTTTGCTCATCTCACACATTTTAAATTTCGAATGTATTCTTAGAGTACTATTATATATGTTTACATCTTATAAGTAAATACTATGCCAAATTTCATCTTTCTAGCTCCTTCAGTATAAAAAAAAATCGAAATTTTAGAACGTTTTTCGCTCTTGCACCCCCCTAGGGGTAGTGGCACCGCATAAAATATAGCCTATGTTGGAGCAGGGACTGTCACCATCACTTTTGAAAACGGTTCTGTAGTTCCAGATATTCCATAGAAATTGTAATTTAGAATGTTTTTAGAACGCGATTCGCTCATCTCACCCTTTTAAATTTCAATTTTTTTTTTGTTAGAGAGCATTTACAATTTATAAGTAACTACGATGCCAAATTTCATGTTTCTAGCTCCTTCAGTATAAAAAAAATCGAAATTTTAGAACGTTTTTCGCTCTTTTACCCCTTTTTCTGTAGTAGTGGCACCGATATAAAACATAGCCTATGTTACAGCAGAGACTATTAGCATCAATTTGCCACCATCACTTTTGAAAACGGTTCTGTAGTTCCAGATATTCCATAAAATTGTAATTTAGAATGTTTTTAGAACGCTTTTCGCTCATCTAACCCTTTTAAATTTTAAATTTTGTTAGAATTTGTTCTTAGAGAGCATTTACATCTTATAAGTAACTGCCATGCGAAATTTCATGTTTCTAGCTCTAATTAGAAAAAAAATCAAAATTTTAGAACGTTTTTCACTCTTGCACCCCTCTGGGTTAGTGGTACCGACATAAAATATAGCTTATGTTGGAGCAGGTACTGTCACCATCAGTTTGCCACCATGACTTTTGAAAACGGTTATGTAGTTCCAAAGATTCCATAGAAATTGTAAATCAGAATGTTTTTAGAACACTTTTCGCTCATCTCACACTTTTTTAATTTCGAATTTTTTAGAATTTGTTCTTAGAGAGCATTTACATCGTATAAGTAACTATCATGCCAAATTTCATGTTTGTAGCTTCTTCAGTATAAAAAAAAATCGAAATTTTAGAACTTTTTTCGCTCCTGCACACACCTGGGGGGTAGTGGCATCGTCATAAAATATAGCCTATTTTGGAGCAGGGACTGTCACCATCAATTTGCCACCATCACTTTTGAAAACGATTTTGTAGTTCCAAAGATTCTTTAGAAATTGTAATTCAGAATGTTTTTAGAACACTTTTCGCTCATCTCACACCTTTTAAATTTCGAATTTTTTTAGAATTTGTTCTTAGAGAGCATTTACATCTTATAAGTAACTACCATTCCAAATTTCATGTTTCTAGCTCCTTCAGTATAAAAAAATTGAAATTTTAGTACGATTTTCGCTCCTGCAGGCCCTGGCGGTAGTGGCACCGACATAAAATGTAGCCTATGTTGGAGCAAGGACTGTTACCATCAATTTGCCACCATCACTTTTGAAAACGGTTCTGTAGTTCCAGATATTCCATAGAAATTGTAATTTAGAATGTTTTTAGAACGCTTTTCGCTCATCTCACCCTTTTAAATTTCGAATTTTATTAGTATTTGTTCTTAGAGAGCATTTACATCTTATAAGTAACTACCATGCCAAATTTCATGTTCCTAGCTCCTCCAGTATAAGAAAATCGAAATTTTAGAACGTTTTTTGCTTTTGCACCCCCCTGGGGGTAGTGGCACCGACATAAAATATAGCCTGTGTTGGAGCAGGGATTGTCACCATCAATTTGCCACCATCACTTTTGAAAACGATTTTGTAGTTCCAAAGATTCTTTAGAAATTGTAATTCAGAATGTTTTTAGAACACTTTTCGCTCATCTCACACCTTTTAAATTTCGAATTTTTTTAGAATTTGTTCTTAGAGAGCATTTACATCTTATAAGTAACTACCATTCCAAATTTCATGTTTCTAGCTCCTTCAGTATAAAAAAATTGAAATTTTAGTACGATTTTCGCTCCTGCAGGCCCTGGCGGTAGTGGCACCGACATAAAATGTAGCCTATGTTGGAGCAAGGACTGTTACCATCAATTTGCCACCATCACTTTTGAAAACGGTTCTGTAGTTCCAGATATTCCATAGAAATTGTAATTTAGAATGTTTTTAGAACGCTTTTCGCTCATCTCACCCTTTTAAATTTCGAATTTTATTAGTATTTGTTCTTAGAGAGCATTTACATCTTATAAGTAACTACCATGCCAAATTTCATGTTCCTAGCTCCTCCAGTATAAGAAAATCGAAATTTTAGAACGTTTTTTGCTTTTGCACCCCCCTGGGGGTAGTGGCACCGACATAAAATATAGCCTGTGTTGGAGCAGGGATTGTCACCATCAATTTGCCACCATCACTTTTGAAATCTCTTCAGTAGTTCCAGCGATTACCCCCTACAAACAAACAAACAAAAAACAATCTTTACTACTTTATAATATTAGTACAGATATATATATTTTATGTTCAGAATTCAATCAAATATTTAACTGATGCAAATTAAAGATAAGCCGGCTATGTTGTTAATCTTTTATCATATGAATTCTGAATATTTACTTTCTTTTTGTAAATATCTTATTTGTAAATAAATATTAATGTAATTTAAATTTCAAGACTATAATTTTTCTTTATAGCATTACTTGTGATTTCTTATTCAAAGCTTTTCTTACATTTTTGTATTGGGCAAGGTACGATTTTCTCAAATGGGTATCAGGTTGCCGCGAGTTATATCACAGCGCAATGACTTTAATGATTTTTGGTTTAAATTAAAGCATTCATCTATTTATCAGACTTTAAAACCCTTAATTGCATAGTGATGTAAATTTCCATTACTGTTTATTTAACTTTTAATAAATAAATCAACTTCTTCGCTACCACTATATTTATATAGAAATATTAATCCAGTAAATTTCCCGTGAACTATGTTGCTGAACAAAGTTAAAAGTCTATCTTAAAATTTCTGTTGTCTAATATTTAATATATGTCTAAAAAAACACAATTGTAAAAGAAAAACTCATGCAAAGAAGGGTTAAGAGAAATATTATGTTTCTTATCAACCTAATGTTTCTTTTCATTTGTATTATGCATTATGACCTAGAGAACTCGTACGATCGTTTCATCAGTTATTTAATAAAATTTAATCGACTTGTCCATGCAAAAGAATTATGATAATATTATCAGTATATAAGGGGTTAATTAAGAAGAATAATACCTTAAAGAGATAGAAAATTAACAAAGCATTTTTCTCTAAAACAGTTTCATTGTAAATAATTCAAATTTAATAACTTATTCAAATAATTTGTAGCATTTTTATGAATGAAACACGCAGTTCCTACTTGACACATTCCCTTTATTCCTCCATTTATTGCGTGTTTTTTTAATCTTTTTAACATTTTCCTACAAAGTTAAAAAGTACTTGTGGCTTTGATTTGTCTGGTCATCTGTCTGACTGTCTATCTGCCTGTGCTCTAACTCGCATAAATATACTCAAATTGCCATGTAATTAATATATATTAATGAGGTTTACGATGACATGTTCGGTTTTGAAAATGAAATGTATAGTATTTATAGTTCGTTTAAGGAACTTCTCAAATGACTTTCCTTACAATGTTGTGTATGAGGAAATGTTTTTGATAGATTGAAAAGTGTTTTAAGGATGTTATACTAGTTCAAACATATTGAAATTGATATACAGAATTTACTGCACTACAAATGTACTTACTGTATAATATGGTAGGCATAGCATTTAATGATATATGAATTTAATGACTATTTCAAAAATATTAAAATTCATATATTCACGTGCACTACAAGATGCTTATTGTAGAATATAATTTGCATAGTATTTACTATTCATTTACAAGGACACATAAAAGAATTCAGTTACAGTACTATCTCTGAGTAGTAATTGCTGGATATACGTTTTTATTTGTGGTATGCATTTTTAAATTTAACTACGTTTCTGCATATTAGTTAGTGTGTATAAATTCTATACATCACATAAAATGCTGTACAAAAGTATTCATTGGTATTACTGTCTATGGACATAAATTGCTTAAGGGTGGTTTATAATGGTGTTATTTCTTTTATAAATATACCGTTAACCAGGCCCCTACCTGCCAGGCATGAGTGCCTAGCTTCGCGAATTAGCACCTAGGAGCGATGCGGAAATCGCCTGATCACATCATGACTGTGATCCACCTGACTATAGTTTTGTTGGTATCGCTGCAGTGCTTGCTCTTTAGTGGTTTGCTACAGTTATGTTTGTTTGTCGGTTCAAGGTTTCTGTTTAACTTTGTTGAATTGGCAGATTTAAAAAAACGCAAAAATTAAGGAAGTGAAAGTAATTGGTCTCGTAATTTAGAGCCTTGATGAGGTAACGAGACCTTCACCTGACTAGGTACAATTCACAGGGAAGGATTTACATGGAGGACTTTGCACCCACGATGGATTTTACATGCACCAAGTGCCATTAGCGTACATAGATTTACATATTTGTGATATTCCTGTTGAGCTGTATTTAGTATAATAAGAAAAGTTTGTGGACAATAAATAAATTCATATACAATTGAATTAACATTTAGTATACTATGTAGTATATATATAGAAATCGATGAATCATATACAGGGATGCACAAAAGAATTCGAATACTTTTCCGAATGTAAATGGTAATTGCTGAAATTAGATTTTCAAATATGTTATACGTTATTCAAATTGTTTGCTTAGATTTCATCATTCACTTTATTAAACGATGAAATTATGTTACGCAATTCTGAGTATTTTTCAAAGTGTGCCATTATATATGCTTGGCACATGAGTTTTCTTTCGTTTTGTAATATTAACAAACAAAGTTGAAAAAACAAAAACAAATAATGAAAAGTTTTTATTTAATGATACTTTTAAGATTATCATTTCCAAATACAGGAAACTTACAAATAAATAAATCTGTCTTTAATTCTTTTATTGTTTAAATTCACAAATACTGTTTATAACTATGAATATATTATTGTTCTGCCAAATACCAGAAAAAGTATCTATCACAAATGTCACATGTTTTTATTGAAAGAAGACACAAGTTTTCTACAAAAATGAATTCCATTTTCAGTGCGCAAAGCATTAAGCGTAAATTTCCTTTGTAACTGAAGCAATTTTCTGAAACTGATATCCAAAAGTATTTCTTCCCGATAACAAAAGCGAAAACAGCAAAAATCATTCTTTAGTATGAAACCCGTATTCCATTTAATATGATTGCGCATATAAAGGCGATGGCGAAATAAAGAATGGGGAACTTTTATCATTAACAGGTAGGAACTTGTAAAACTATTGTTTGTTCAGATCATCCCAAATGGGGAAAAAGAAATTTGAAAGAATGGTAACAAAAGATTTTTTCAAATTAGAAATACCGAAATGTAAAGAATTTTTATTCTGAATGATAAAAATGAGATTTGGAAATATGGTAGCAAAGCCTTTTTTCAATAACATATGACGAAAAAAATGTGACATAAGATTAATTACAGAAAAAATACGTATTTCTTTATTTACGAAATAAAATACATATTTAAGATTTATTTAAGATCATCAATATTAGCATTTTAATTATTATTCGATTGACTTGTTTTACTGCATGACAGATTTACAATTTGTCACATATAGCAGATTATTTCTGAATAAATGTTTTCTAAAAGAAAACAAAACTTGAAATAATGTATTTTACTATCGGTATTTCCTATCACATACTTTGAGAACGTGTAAAAAATAACTTAATGGAATTCTCAAATGATTAGCTCAACAACGTGAAACTTTCTGACACAATTTCTGACTCATTTTTAAACGCAAAAAAGCAGTTTTAAACGCATTAGCAGGCTTGACTCTGGAAGCGATTTGGAGTTGAAATGAGTTTTCCATTTTTTGATAAATAAATTACTTATTGAGTTATAAGCGATTCGCGTCACGTGACAATACGTTTTTCACCTTACTCTCGGCGCCACGGCGAGAATTTGGTTCAAAATGTGGACTTTGATAGTATTTTCTGAAAAATCTTTTGCTTTTACCAAAAAATGGAAAACGTGTTTCGACTTCAAAGTTTCTGAATAAGAACACATTCCAATTTCTTGCGTTTCCAAACAAAAATGAATTTAAAAGTATGTCATACAGTAGCCAGTTTGGATTTGTGAACAGCCATAAGGAAGCGAATTATCTTACGTACTAAAAATGAAGGATTAAGGGCTATAATAATGTATTTCCTTTTAATGAATTTAAAGGAAACGCTAAAACTGCATATTTTATTAGGATTTTTTTTTCACAATAATTAAAATATTTTCTAAATGTTGATAGTAACGACGTGATAATTGTATGAAAGGTATATTTTGTGTTCTATCGTTTGTTAAAGTCTAAAATAAAAAATGTATTGGTAGCTGTTAAAAAAATAATTAGATAATTAGATGATATTGATCAGACTAAACATCGACTTAACATCGTACTACATAACTTCATTTAAGAAAGGTAAAAGTCTAGGTTTAATGAATGTCAGTTTTTGTTATTAATATTGTTGAACGATCATTTATGATGTTGAACAATTAATGGTATTATTTGTAATATCATGACAGCCGAATGACGCACAAATTCTTCTTTTTAAATTTTAAGTACACAGTGTATTGAAAATGAGAGATGGTATTTACAATATTATTTACATTATGTACACTTTCACTAATATTCATAAAAATTCACCAAACCACATCACTTCTTAAAACAACCAAAATATACTCGGATGCATTTCCGCATCCTACTTACTCCGAACAAAAAACCATTTCTTCTCTCTTCTCTTCACTTCCGTTTACTTTAAAAACAAAACAAAGGTTGGAAGGATGTTGGTTGCATGACACCCCCCCCGATAAGAATGTGCTACGCAAAGCGAAGCAAAATCTGACCAATAGCAACCATACAACTATACAGCATAAAATATATATAAAAACACAATTCAAAACAGATGTATAGAAGCCTTGTTATAATAGTTATAATGAATATATAAGAAACATATAAAAAACACTAACAATTCAAAACAGATATATAGAAGCCTTGTTATAATGAATATATAATAAACATATAAAAAACACTAACAATTCACAACAGATGGAAAGACGACTTGATATAATACTGCATACCAAAATTAAACACAAAAGAAAGTATCATTTAAATAATCCTTATACAGTAACTAGTCGTGACAGACTATCTGCATTTTTTAATTTTGCACCTGGGGCCAATGAGAAATATTTATGTTATATCTTTGTAATAAGGCCCATCTTTGTAATTTTGCAGAGTGAGGTTCAGATTTCTGAAAATATATTAAGAGATTGTGATCAGTTATTAGTTCAATTTCCGCACCAAACACATAAACTTCAAATTTTTTTAATGCCCACACTACCACATAAGCTTCACGCTCAATAGTCGACCAGTTTTGTTGCACCTTAGTGAGCTTTTGGCTAGCAAAACTAATAGGACACAAATTTTCTTTCTCATCTGTTTGCGATAGACAAGCACCAACGCCATAAGAATTGGCATCACTCTGAATAGTGTAAGGCTTTTTAGGATCTGGTGTATACAGCTTTGGAGCTTCACACAATAAATGTTTTAAAGTTTGGAAAGCCTCTTTTTCAATCTCAGACCACGGAATGATTTCTGTGATTTTCTTTTTTGTCAAGTCGGTTAAAGGCTTGGCGATTTCAGCATAATTTCGTATGTAGTCACGATAATAATTAAATAAACCCAATGCACTTCTGAGAGCTGTTTTGGTTTTAGGCGATTCTATTATCTCAATGGCACGTAACTTCTCCGGATCGGGCTCATGTCTACCTCCTCCTATAACATGACCTAGATACTTGATCTGTGCCTTTGCAAAAACACATTTTTTAACGTTCACCGTGAATTTCAGTTCAGTTAATTTGGATAAAACAGCGCCAAGATGTTTCAGATGATTTTCCCAGTCATTTGAAAAAATAGCAATATCATCCAGATATGCTCGACTGTACTTACGATGTTCATCCAGAGCATTGTTGATCGATTTCTGTAATGTGGCAGCCGCATTGCGCAATCCAAAAGGCATGACTTTCCATCGGTATTGAGCACGATGGGTTTTAAAAGAAGTAAGTTCTCGACTCTGTTCTTCTAGAGGAATTTCCCAATACCCTTTTAATACATCTAAACATGTAATTATGTTAGCACTTCCTATTTGATTAATTAATTCAGTTGTATTTTCCATAGGGTAATCAAAAGCTTTTGTCACTGTGTTCAATTGACGAAAATCTATACATAAGCGCATGCTACCGTCCTTCTTTGCAACACACACGACCGGATAAGCTATTTCAGCTTCACTTTTTTCTATTAGTCCTAGATGCTCTAACTCTTCTATTTGTTTATCCACTTCATTTTTTAGCGTTTCCGGAATTTTATAAATATATGGTTTATTTCTTTCCGCACCTGGTAATAAACGAATTTTGTGTGCTCCAACGTTGGCAACTTGAATTTTACCTGAGAATAATGGTGCATGTTTTTGTCAAAGTTTACTTAACTCGAATTGTTTATCATCCTCCAGATGACTAAGGTCTACTTTTATGTTATTTTCATTCAAAGTATTAGCTTTAATTGGTGTTGGGCGAATTTCATCAAATTCTACATCGTCTTCAAAAATGACCCCAACAGTCTGTACTCTTACGTTAAATTTCCTTATCTTATTCGCATGAACATGTCTGACACCCCCATCAGGTAATTTCACTTTATACGAATGTGGTTTTATTCTTTCAAAATTAAAGATTTAATTTTATCATAATCGGCTAATTCTTCATCATCAATATAAACTAGAACATTTCCTGCTTTCTCACCTACTAATTTTAGTAAAATTTCCGATTTATATTCCTTAGGAACATTTTTGTGCTTAAACACTCTTTCTAAAGAATCAAAAAAGAGATTCCATGTTTCATTTTTCTTGGGCACTGGAATTACTAAAACTTGAACTGCTTTAATTAATTTATCTAGTGATAATGACGTACTATTTTCCCCTTTGTTATGCGATAAATTCTCGCTTCTCATTTGTTGTTGTAAACGCAATCTATTAACTTCCTCGCCATTTTTTCTTTCTGAAACCGAAGTCGATAAAAATTCAGTTACGAAATCTTTATCCTGTAAGTATTCTTTACATTTCAATAACAAATCTTTTAATTCGGGTACTCTCTTACTCGCATCAGCTTCTTCGCCTATTTCTTCCAGAACAATAAGTAAATCCGCTTTAGTTACGTTTTTAAACATCTTCGAATAAAGTTAACAGTTATCTTACTACACAATTAAATGATAAATAAATAGCTCACCTCTATTTTGTAATCCAAACACTGCGATTCAAAGGACATACTTTATTATTTTAAATCATAGAAATAACTCTGGTTCTCGAAAGAGAGCGTGCTGTACTATGATGACAGCCGAATGACGCACAAATTCTTCTTTTTAAATTTTAAATACACAGTTTATTGAAAATGAGAGCTGGTATTTACAATATTATTTACATTATGTACACTTTCACTAATATTCATAAAAATTCACCAAACCACATCACTTCTTAAAACAACCAAAATATACTCGGATGCATTTCCGCATCCTACTTACTCCGAACAAAAAACCATTTCTTCTCTCTTCTCTTCACTTCCGTTTACTTTAAAAACAAAAAAAAGGTTGGAAGGATGTTGGTGATAAATAAATTACTTATCGAGTTATAAGCGATTCGCGTCACGTGACAATACGTTTTTCACCTTACTCTCGGCGCCACGGTGAGAATTTGGTTCAAAATGTGGACTTTGATAGTATTTTCTGAAAAATCTTCTGCTTTTACCAAAAAATGGAAAACGTGTTTCCACTTCAAAGTTTCTGAATAAGAACACATTCCAATTTCTTGCGTTTCCGAACAAAAATGAATTTAAAAGTATGTCATACAGTAGCCAGTTTGGATTTGTGAACAGCCATAAGGAAGCGAATTATCTTACGTACTAAAAATGAAGGATTAAGGGCTATAATAATGTATTTTCTTTTAATGAATTTAAAGGAAACGCTAAAACTGCATATTTTATTAGGATTTTTTTTTCACAATAATTAAAATATTTTCTAAATGTTGATAGTAACGACGTGATAATTGTATGAAAGGTATATTTTGTGTTCTATCGTTTGTTAAAGTCTAAAATAAAAAATGTATTGGTAGCTGTTAAAAAAATAATTAGATAATTAGATGATATTGATCAGACTAAACATCGACTTGAAATTCTAGATACTACATAACTTCATTTAAGAAAGGTAAAAGGCTAGGTTTAATGAATGTCAGTTTTTGTTATTAATATTGTTGAACGATCATTTATGATGTTGAACAATTAATGGTATCATTATTGTTGTTGATTTTACTATACTACATTTAACGCCAGAATGTTTTAAACTTACACCAAAAGATAATCATTTTTATTATTCGATGAATTGTAAAAGTTTTATTTGATAAGTTTTATTTAAATTTTTAATGTAATTGTGTACATAAACAAAGTTCAGACAAATATAAATAATTCAGAAAGTTATCTAACTCAAGAAAAAACTGGCGTAAGGTATGCTGGTAAAATCGCAACTTCTTTAATATTGTAATATAAAAAGGAGTAATTTATGGTAAATATGCATTATTTCGAAAATACAGTTTTATGTTGTAGAAAAATATAAGTACATACATTTGCTTTGAATATAAGTATATACGTTTATAAACCTTGTTTGTCATCGCTACTATGTAAGACAAAAAATAAAACTGATTTATATGTTGTGTTTTTTTTTTCATGTCTTAAAAAAGAAGTAATGGCTGTTACAAGTAATGCCTATGAATAAGTAAATAAAATATTGTGATTAAACGAGAAAACAATTCTGCGTGATATTTTTTCTGTATTATTCAATGAGCAAAATAATAATAATAATAATAATAATTGAAAATTTATTGTATAATTTAGTCATCTTAAAATTTATGCACATGTGAATTTAAAAAAAAAAAAACAGGCTATAATTTATCATTTCATAAGGAACTTCTACTTTATACAAGTGAATGTCTCAAGTGAATAGATGTTTTTACACTCTTTTTTTTCATTCTATGAAAAACGTTCTTGGAAAAAACTGATATTTACAAGAAGATAGAAAATTATTATTTTTTGTCAATAATTTATCTTTTTATATATTTTCCTCCCCTTTTTACAAAAAGCGGTTTATCATTACAAATAAAAAGCGTTAAACAGTTCTTTGTGGTTTTTAGGTAACTTTCAATACAAATAGCTACCTATTTCAGCCGTTATATATATAAAATATAACATATATATATATATGTTATATTTTTATATAACATATATACATATATATATATATGTTATATAAAAATTTATTTCCTTCGTATCCTTCCATTTTATTCGCATTAATATTTTAAAATTAATCTAACTTCTGTCATAGTCAGTATTTCCTTAATTCTTAATAATATCTATTCCTATTTAAAGTCCTTTTAAAAGCAAATATCCGTATATTAATAATTATTTTATTCCAAATCTTAATCTAAAATTTAAGATCATTCGTAGCTTTTATCAGTTCCCCAATCTATAAAATTCTGAGACGCGTTCTCATTTCGAATGTTTTTTGAAAGCCATTTTCTTTTTATTATTATTATTATGCTAAATTTTTCGCGCGCTGAGGTAGTTTCACTCCAAAATTAATCCGCTACCAGGTTCGGAATTCTTTACCGTCTTAGCTCCTCCTTCGCACCTCATTTGCTGGGCCTCTGACTCATTGGTTTGTACGCTCGTGACGTAAATTACTGTATGTCTCCACGGAGAGAACAAAACTCGCCCGCACCGGTCGGAGCAGGAGATTTTTGACGTTTTCGGAAGCTAAACAAATATGTGTCTGGTATTTTTATGTCCGTAGAATATTCAACTGGCCCAGTAACATCTTAATTCAATGAAGTGAAGCAACGTTAGCCCGAGGGCTATAAGTTTTAGACCTTTGGGAATTGTTTCTGTGTTGTTCGTCTTCTAATAAAATTATTTGTCTGGAGATTGGTTGGATTTATTGGAAAACTTTGGTGGACTCATTTCATTGCTTTCTACTTCGCTATACTCGCTAATATCAACTGCAACTTGCTATATCGTTGAAGGACTGCCATCTTTTCATCGAATATTATTCATCGTAATATCTCAACCTCGTCAAAATGCTACATATATATATATATATATATATATATAATATACATATATATATAATATATATATATCCGACATATGTCATGCTGTAACTCTCTTATTCATAAACCAATTTGGATGTAACTGAGCATAGGACATACCAAGGTCTCGACCGAGTTCGTTGACCAGCTGCATCCACCATCTTCTTTCAAAATGGCGGCCAGTCAAATTTTTTTTAATTTTTAAAAATTCAAAAACATGTACAAAAAATATAAATTGAAAAAATTGTTTCTGTTAAGTGTTAGAAAGTGATACAAGGATTCTCTAACATTTTTGTTTTTGCTATATCTTAAAAAATGGCTGAGATATGGCAGCTTGAAATTCTTGTGTGGCTGAGAATTTGAAACAGACTTATATTTGTTATGCTGTAACTCTCGTATTTCTAAACCGATATTAATGTGACTGATCAAGTGTACAGAACATACCACAGTCTCGACCGAGTTCGTTGACCAGCTTCATGCGCCATCCTGTTTCAAAAGGGCGGCAAGTTAAATGTATTTAATTATTTTAAAAATTCAAAATAAATTATAAAATATTATAAATTGAAAATATTGTTTCCGTTAAGTGTTAGATCTTGATACAAGGATTCTGGAACAATTTTTGTTATGACTTTATCTTAAAAAATGGCTGAGATATAGCAGTTTGAAATTCAAATTCTAGGTTGGCTGACATTTTAAAACAATCTGATTTTTGTTATGCTGTAACTCTCATGCTGAAATATGCACTCAAATTCAGTGTTAACTAAAACCGGGATTGAATCTTATATAATCGGGTTCCAAGTAATTTAGCTTCGTGTGTTTTAGTAAAATAAGTTTAATTTTTAAAAGCATGCACTATGAAAGGTACCGGGAGGACTTTTTTTTCAAGTTTTAAAGAAAAAAATCCCTACAAATAGTCTTGCGTAATAAATAGTAAAACTTATAAATATATCTTTTAATTAATATAATATTAACGTTAAAATTTTATAATACAGGTGATTTAAAAATTATTATTTTGAAAGTTCTTTATCTATAACAGTGTTCGGCCAATAAAGTCTAGCTTGGTTCTATTGGCCAATATTGGCCAATAATGTCTATAAATTGGTAATACCTTCGACAATATTGAAAAAATTCTTCATTGCTTATTTAATACAAACAAGCAATATTAGCAGGAAATATTGCTTCAATATCTGAGTGCTTACATTTTACCAATATCGCACTAACATTGCCAATAACTCTTTAGCAATTAATTTCTAATAATTCTAATGTAGAGACATTATTTGAACAATATGAGAATTTTATTCCAAAAGCTTCTAGAATAAAGCCCACATTTTAGCAATAATCACGTTTCATTACAAATAATTCCAATGCAAACACCTAGACACTTCTTACAAAATAATTTTAGAACAAGTTTACTCTCTCGTTTTCTTTTGAAAAATGGTGTAGTATTTTTTTTTAAATGATAAAATATTGCATTCATTTTCCATTTATATCAAATAGCGAAGTTACACAAAATAAAATTTATGATTTTAGTTTAAATTGTAGCAGTTAAATTTTACGCACTTTCTTGCCACCTAAATTTAAGAAAATATTCCTGCTAACAGGAATATTTTCTTAAATTCATTGGTACCTTTACTTAAATCAACTGATATCTAACAAATATCATCAACTGTATTTATTCCAAAAATCTTTCATCAGAGATAATAAAAGCAGATTGATAATGAAAAGATATAGTTAATATTTGATTTTGAAAAAGTATCCACTATATTTTAACATTTATTTTTCTATATTTTCATAAGTCTTTCTATATAGTTTCGAACCCAATTTTTTTCAGTAAAAAATTATTTTAAGGTTTATAAAAATCCACATAAATAACCAAATGAAAAAAAAAAAGTTTTTATTTTTTATTTTTTTTTATTTATTAAACGAATGTGTTTATTTTGAAAACTATTAAACTAACATTAAAATAATGAAGAATGTTAAATACATTTAGACAATGTCGTCTTACAATATTATATGACATAACAACCCATTATGACTAAATAATTATTAAATGATATTACAACTATCCAGTATTTTTTATTTATTTTTTATTATAAACTAGCAGGCTAAGCCAGCTGCGCTGGTCCATTTCCTAAATGAATCATGAATCAAATGAAATGGTGAATTTGACCTTGTATTTTAAAGTAATACTAGATGGAACCCGTCAAAATTTGACGGCAAAAAACTTGATAGTACCGTAAAAATAAAATTCATAGCTGCTTTAAAATGTTTGAAACTTTTGCAGAAGAATTCAAATAAATAAAAAACCCACTTTGAATTAAAGCTAGGTTGAAGAACAGCAATTGGCTAAGTTTCACTGGCACATGCACTCGCGGAATTTCTTTCATCTGACACATTTAGCACTGTTGTGCAAGTAAATGGTAAGTGCCCCCTTGGGGAGGGGGAAATGGCGGGATGGACCAATGAGATGCATAACATGAATAAGCAGTCAAAGACCTTTCAAACGATATGTAACATGAGGGGTGTGTGCAAAATTTAAAAAAGTACCCCCTTGGGGGGGGGTAAAGTAGGGGATGGACACGGAACAAGCATAATATGATTAAGTGGTCACAGACATTTCCAACGATATATAACATGAGGGTTGTGTGCAAAATTTAGAAAAGTACCTCTTTGGGGGGGGGCAAAGTGGGGAGATGGACATCAGAGATATGCATATGATTAAGCAGTCACAGACCTTTCCAACGATATATGACATGAGAGTTGTCTGCAAAATTTAGAAAAGTACCCCCTTGGGGAGGGGGGGGGGCAAAGTGGGGAAATGGACATTGGAGATATGCATATGATTAAGCAGTCACAGACCTTTCCAACGATATATGACATGAGGGTTGTCTGCAAAATTTAGAAAAGTACCCCCTTGGGGGAGGGGGGGGCAAAGTGGGGAGATGGACATTGGAGATGCATAATATGATTAAGCGGTCACAGACCTTTCCAACAATATATGACATGAGGGGTGTCAACAAAATTTAGAAAATTGACCCCTTGGGGGGGCAATTGGGGAGATGGGCATTAAAGATGCATAATATGATTAAGCGGTCACAGACCTTTCCAACAATATATTACATGAGGGTTGTTTGCAAAATTTAGAAAAGTACCCCCTTGGGGGAGGGGCAAAGTGGGGAGATGGACATTGGAGGTATGCATATGATTAAGCAGTCACAGACCTTTCCAACGATATATGACATGAGGGTTGTCAACAAAATTTAGAAAATTGCCCCCTTGGGGGGGAGCAAATTGAGGAGATGGACATTGGAGATGCATATGATTAAGCGGTCACAGATCTTTCCAACAATATATGACATGAGGGGTGTCAACAAAATTTAGAAAAGTGCCCCCCTTAAGGGGGGGGGAAGTGGCGGGATGGACCCTGGAGATGCATAACATGAATAAGCAGTCAAAGACCTTTCCAACAATACGTAACATGAAGGGTTTGTGCAAAATTTACAAAAGTACCACCTTGGGGGGGGGCAAAGTGGGGGGATGGACACCGGAGATGCATAATATGATTAAGCGGTCACAGACCTTTTTAACGATATATAACATGAGTGGTATGTGCAAAATTTAGAAAAGTGCCCCAATTGGCGGGGGGGGGGGATGGACCACACAGATGCATAACATGAAAAGGCAGTCGCAGGCCTTTCGAACGATATATCATATGAGTGGTGTCAGCAAAGAAAAGTCTCCGCCCCGTGTGGGCAAAACATACTCCCCCCCCCCTCCGCCATAATTATTGATGCGGACTCATTTTTTAAATTCGTTCGCACCCCTCTTCTCCCGCAAAATGTTGTGAATTTTAAAAACTCCCCTTCCAAATTTTTCTATACCAAAAGCACTTATGTCCGTCGTCTGCATGCAGAGTTTTGTGCTTACAGACGCCAGACACAACAACACACACACAGACAGACGTTTACCGACATTAATAGTATAGATGATACTCAGTGCCTACACATTTCATCCTTTATAATTCAGCCAATGAGTTGACGGTTGTTCATTTCCAGAAACGAAACAATAATTCTTTAGGATGAATTTTGTTTGTTTGATACACCGTGGCAGACTGCGTGCAATGCAGCGACAGGCGTCACAAACTTTTTAAGGCACCTGCAGACTAAAAACATATAATCAATCTTCGCGGGAAAAAAATCTTAGATTTCGTCAAATGATCACGGGAAAAACACTAATTTCATCAAAGGATCATGTAAAACGTGAATTTTGTTAAAAGGCCACAGAAAAACACGATTTACGCAAAAGATGAGCAAATTTTGTCAAAGAATCGCAAAACAGGAAATTTCACCAAAATATAGCGCTTTCTTGCCAAATTTCGTCTAAAAATTGCGGAATAAAATGTATTTTATCAAAAAATCGCTGGAAAACGCACATTTCGTTAAAGTATCGCGAGAAAAATGCGAATTTCTTCAAAGATTGCTGAAAAAACGTGAATTTCATCGAAGGATTGCTGAAAATTCATGAATCTTATCAAAAGGCAAAAGAGAAAATGTGATTATTATAAAAGCATTGCGAAAAAAGAAAATTTCGTCTAAGGATCACAGAAAAACGCAAATTTCATAAAAGAATCGTGGAAAATAACGCAAATTTCGTGAAAAAAAAATCGCAGAAAAAACACAAATTTCGTCAAATTATCGCTGAAAAAAACACGAATTACGTCATAGGATAGCTGAAAAAATTGTGAATCTCGACAAAAAAAAGATACAGAAAAAAATGCGAATTTCATTAAAGAATCACGAAAAAAAAATGCGAATTTTGTTAAAGGATTGCGCAAAGAATGTGAATTTTTTGAAAGGTTCGTGTGAAAAATGAAACTGTCTTTATTAAAAACAGCACACACACAAACATCTATACAAACCTCAACACACACAAACATATTATAGGCAGGGCTTGAAATTCAATTTTTCCAAGGACGGGAGTCTCCCTACCAACATTTTTAAATGGAGGGGAGTTGTAATGTTTGGGAGGGAGAAAAAAAATCTTTAAACCCCACTATTATTTTACGTGCTATTTAAAGAATTACATTAATGCAGACATGACAAAATACCATTGAAAAAATTAAGTCAACTGAGGATGATTATGTAAAATGTTTATTTTTATTATGAAAAAGGGCAGAAAGTTAAGTTTTATATATGCAGTGTATTTTTCAAGTTCCATTAAATGTGTTAGGGACCCTTAACAATTAGGCTGTTAAATAAATTTCTGACTTTAGATTTTACTTGATTGAGATTCACCGATCGATCGTGGAAAAAAAAGCAAAGTTCATCGATCTGTCGCGGAAAAAACGCTAAGTTCGTCGATCTGTCACCAAAAAACGCAAGGTTCGTTGATCAGTCGCTTAAAAAACGCAATGTTCGTCTATCTGTCGCAGAAAAACGCAAAGTTCGTTGATCAGTCGCAGAAAAAAATGCAACATTCGTTGATCTGTCGCGGGAAAAACGTAAAGTTCGTCGATCAGTTGCGGAAAAAAGCAAATTTCGTCGATCGATTGCGGAATAAATGCAAAGTTCGTCGATCAGTCGCGGAAAAAACGCTAAGTTCGTCGATCTGTCACCAAAAAACGCAAGGTTCGTCGATCAGTTGCTTAAAAAAGCAATTTTCGTCGATCGATTGCGGAATAAATGCAAAGTTCGTCAATCAGTCAGGGAAAAAAGAAAAATTTCGTCGATCGATTGCGGAATAAACGCAAAGTTCGTCGATATAGTCCCAAAAACGCAAGGTTCGTCGATCAGTCGCTTAAAAAACGCAATGTTCGTCGATCTGTCGCAGAAAATACTCAAAGTTCGTTGATCTGTCACGGAAAAAACCACAAAGTTCGTCGATCAGTCGCGGAAAAAACACAAAGTCCGTCAATCGGTTGCGGGGAAAAAAAATCACGAAATTTATCGTTCGGTTGCAGGTAAATTAAATAATGCAAATTTCTCCAAAAATGCTGAAATTTTTTGGGCGGGATTTCAAAATTTTCGGCGCAAATCCCGCCCTGAAATTGAAGCCCTGATAGGTATAGTTTTAATCTGAAATAATATACTGAACTTGAACTAACTTTTGAAAAATCGGGTTAACCCAAATCCAACTTGCAGAAATCTACACTCAGTCTAAAATCGACTCGAACCATAAAGACAGTTAACCCAACTTGCAACAAAAATAATTATTGCCGAGAGAGCATTTACCCTCTCTCCCTGTGCTGAAACGTTTCAGAAAATTTTCTGATTTTTTCTTTTCTCAGAAAAGCTGTAGTCATTTTGTCCCCCAATTTTGCCTTTTACAATTCAGCCAATGAGTGGAGGGGGCCAAAGGAGCGTTCCTTATCACAAACGAAAGATGAGATACGTTCGTTTGATGTCGTTGTTGAAAATTTATGGATTTCTATTATTAAAGTAATTTTTTCATTTTACCGTATTTATTTTCTTTTTGTGTTGTATGTATTTTGCTACTTTGAATTTTTTTAAACTAACCCTTTTTTTTTTTGGAGAGTGAGAGAGAATTTTTAGTAATTTGATTTAGTAATTTGGTGACACGAAGTTCCGCAAATTCTTAAAATCCACAAATCGTTTCCAATGTAAACAATGAAATTTACAATTAAGTTGCAAGTGCAAAATTTCAGTTTTTTAAAATTTTCATGTCATTCTGTACACATTTTAATATGTCATTCTGATCATTATACATATTTAGTTATGCATTATTAATTATTTACTTGACCTTTACTTTTAATATTTTAAATATTTCAAACTTACAGCTGAATGTAATTATTAAAACATTTGAAATACTGCATTCGAAAAATGAAATTTCAGCTTAGAAACGCGACAATTACTATTAGGTTAAAAAAATTTAAAGTAGAAAAGTACTTATGATATAAAAAGAAGAAAAAAAAATACACCAGAATTTATCTGTATTACGAAAGCGGGAGAAATGATTTTCTGTGCTATACGAAAAGATATCCTAATAACTCAATCATGAACATAGAAATAGGTATCGGTTTCTATGTTCATGTGCTCTCAATCCAAACTTGAAAATTTTAAAAAGGTCATTGAATGAATGAAATTCATCTCCGCCTTTCACATCCAGAAAACTTGCTGTGTCGCCAATTATGTTTATGTTATATATATATATAAAAAAAATAATAATTCAGGCACTTTTCCGTTATACGGACACCATTGTCGCCAAACATACATACATACATACATTTTGGCATAGTGTCCGTATAACAGAACAGTACTAAAGTTCATGGTTTAAAATCACAATAAAATATCATGAAATTTATTGATTAGTTGTGGGAAAATATCGGGGAAATAATGTGTTTTTCGTGAATTTTTTGTTTTGTTAACAATGTGGTTAGAGAGCCAGGGAGAAATCCGGAAAACTTGCTGTGTCGCCAATTATGTTTATATTTTATATATATATATATATAAATAATAATTCAGGCACTTTTCCGTTATACGTACACCATTGTCACCAAACATACATACATACATTTACATACATACATACATTTACATACATACATACATTTTGGCATAGTGTCCGTATAACAGGAAAGTACTAAAGTTCATGGTTTAAAATCGCAATAAAATATCATGAAATTTATTGATTAGTTGTGGGAAAATATCGGGGAAATAATGTGTTTTTGTGAATTTTTTTGTTTTGTGTTGTTGTGTTTAATTGTAAGCATTCATTATAATTTTCAGTGCATTATTAAATTGAAATTTTTGTTTAAAATATGTAAACAAAACAGTGACCAGAAACCTGCACAATTTCTAATATAGATAGATAGATAGATAGATGCATGTATGTAGTACTTTTAATTATTTGGTAAAAATACTGTGATCGTCACTGAGAAAACCTGAATTTAACCTAAAAGTAATTGTCGAGTGTTTAAGCTGAAATTTCATTTTACGAATACAGTATTTCAAATGTTTTAATAATTACATTCAGCTGTAAGTTTGAAATATTAAAAGTAAAGGCCAAGTAAATAATTAATAATGCATAACTAAAAGTAATTGTCGAGTGTTTAAGCTAATTTCATTTTACGAATACAATATTTCAAATGTTTTAATAGTTACATTCAGCTGTAAGTTTGAAATATTAAAAGTAAAGGCTAAGTAAATAATTAATAATGCATAAGTAAAAGTAATTGTCGAGTGTTTAAGCTGAAATTTCATTTTACGAATACAGTATTTCAAATGTTTTAATAGTTACATTCAGCTGTAAGTTTGAAATATTAAAAGTAAAGGCCAAGTAAATAATTAATAATGCATAACTAAATATGTATAATGATGAGATTTTTTTTTCTTGAATTATTCAGTGAAACTCGCCTTATAAATGTACGCAAATAATTCACATCAAAATCTTAAAATAACAAAGTTTTCATTCGTGTTTAGCTATGCTTAATAACCAAAAAAGCTTGATTAATACCAAAAATATTTGGTAAAAATACTGTGATCGTCGCTGAGAAAACCTGAATTTAATCATATCACACAGAATTACATATTAAAAGTTTAAAAAACTGAAATTTTACACTTGCATCTTAATAGTTTGTTTACATCGGAAACGATTCGCGGAATTTCGTGCCACGAAATCTCTCTCTCTCTAAAAAAAAGGGTTAGTTATAAAAAATTCAAAGTAGTAAAATACATACGACTTAAAAAGAAAATAAATACGGTAAAATGAAAAACTACCTTAATAAAAGAAATCCATAAACTTTCAACAACCGAACAACCAAATGGAAATGGAATCGTAATCCACATACGCTTCTAGAGAGAGGAAAAAGCCTTCACCTCATTGGCTGAAACATCGCGTCTGAAGATAGTAAAAGCCTCTAGCTGATTAGCTGAATGCTTGCGCATGCCTATAAAAGGCATTTTTGCATGAAAAACTAAAAAGCAGGTTAGCTTTAAGTATATGGATATGGACCTGTACCTTGAAAGTCTTTCCGAATTGCTGAATACGATGAGAACGCCATTGAACTATTATATTATCGTATGCGTTAAGCAAAATTCGTGCTATTAACAAGGAAGGTCTCCTTAAAGCGCATACACAGAAAATTTTGAAAAATATGCTGATGAAGTTACTCATGTATGTAATAAACAACAGTGAAATTTAACTGCTGAATCCTAGTAGAAAATCTGCAAAAAAAATAAAATACTTTCGAGTATTTGGCGCAAAAAGACGCGATTTGGTTAGCAACATGTTTTCCTCGCCAACCACAAACAATTTTTAAGCATTTTTAAATTGCTTGTAAAATGATTATTCGAATGCGCAATACTTAATGAATTTAAACTTAGACGATGAAAGTTTATTATTTTTTGTATCATTTTTGCATTTTCAACAATGCTTTTTTAAATTTCCAAATATGTCTATGATATTTTTGTAAAATTTGAATGCGTAAAATTGTCATAAAAAATTATACGAATGGGTTAATTCTAGGGCTCATGATACCATACCCTCTTGTTCAGAATCGTTTGCATTTTGCGTTCAACATTTTCAATTATCTGTACGTTTGCATTAATATTAATTTAAAATATTCTTTAAATCAGATTAAATAAATCATTCACTTTTTTAAAATCTATTTATTAGCGATTGAATGAAATTTTGCTATTGTTTTATCCCCCCATTCCACGATTTTTACTAATTTAAACAGTTTCACCTGTTATATAAGTAATTTTTAAAGTATTTTAAAAAAGAAAAGTCCGATGACAATGGCATTCGTTATACATTTCCATATCGAAGAAGTCGTCGTTTACTCTTTCGCCAACCGGTGATAAATCGCTAAATAAACGAAATTTTAATAATTTTTTTACGGACGTTACATAGAAGTTCCGCAGAAATTTTTTTTATAGACGTATATATCCTCACGAAAAGAACATTCTGTAATTTTTTCAAAATTTTCTGAGTATGCGCTTATGGAGACCTTCCTTATAAGAAGCAACTCTTTTAGTTGATCATTTATAGTACAGTTTGGTAGGGATACGTAACCGATATGACCAACAGAAATTAAGCGGTTCTCTAGTCCCCATATTACTAAAAAAGAGAGCATTACAATTATTTAAGAGATTCATGATTGAAATTCAATAATATTTTGGATATTCATTTCCATTTATTATTTCTTGAACTCTGTGCCTCTCAGCTTGGTACTAAGCGTGGTTCTGGTAGCTTAGATACTATCACACACTACGTTACGTTATAATTTGTCTTAATTATTAATACGTTTTCTTCTGGCAGGTCTACTAAAGTTTTATATCTTTGTATTCCAGCAGAGAAAATACAGACAAAAATGTTATAAACTATTTGCACACAAAGAACAGTGTCTAACTTTTAAATTTAAAAGAAATGTGAATCATAAAAAAAGCGGATTCTTAAAGCTGAATTGTTTGAGTAAAATTAAAATAACGTCGCTTTCACTGACTTTTCTCTCATTTGTATATATATATATATATATTTATATATATATATATATAATTGCAACATATATATATATATATATATATATATATACATGTTGCAATTATGTTACCATTAACACGGAAAAAAACCCGATAACTAATTCTGGTATAAAAAAAACCGCTAGTTTACATTCAATAAAATCGTCCTAATCTTCTGTAATTTGATCCATAGCCAAGTTTGATATCAAATATTAGAAGTGTTTGAAACGATATGGTTCCAAATGTAGCAGAGATAGCTACAAAACGAAGTTAATTACACGCATTAAATCATGTCAAATTGCTGTTGACTGAATTATAGATGTTTCCCCAACAAAAGTCCCTGATAATGATAAATAAAGTTAGTTAAGCAAAATTTTATGTAATAATGTTTTTATTGAATACTTGAACCGAAAATTGTTTTTTGTATTTCTCTAATGATCATAATAACACAGAGAAATAAATAAGCTTGATATTTCTTTTATTTTCAACATTCCATTTTTCTTGAGCCTGTTGCCTATATAAACATTATAATGCAAAAAATCTTTAATTTTTCTGTAAGTTTAGCTGGTAGGGCTGTACATCAGCAGAAATTTCTTTATAATAATCGAAATTTTATTTAATTTTAATATCGGGTACTTTTTTTATTTACCTTTTTAACTTCTCTATGCAAAAATGATAAATCGACAAATATTGTACCGTTGGCCACCATTGGCATTTAGACTTTTTTTTTTTTTTACATTGCAAATTTTTCTTTTTTAGTGATAGTAAAATAAATGCAGACAAAAAATATATAATTGCAAATCTTCTTTTGACATTTGTTTCATAATGAAAAACAATAAATTTACTAATCGCTAAGTATAAATTTCGTGTAATTTTCTGCAATCGGATTCACAGTCCTGAGTCTCCTTCAAATATAAAAGAAACTTGGAACAATATAGTAAATATGCCAATTGGCGGATGACCCGATCCAATATCTTTTTAAAAACTTCAAAAAGAAGAAAATATATGCAAAAAGAAAAATAAAATTTAAAAGAAATGGTGGAAAGAAAATAATATCGAAAATATATTTAAGCAAGAAAATTTTATTGCAAAATGTTTTATTTTGTGATAGTAAAAACGCATAATTGTATAAATAAATGATTTGAATGATCTTCAGTTCTTAATATTGGAAGCATAATATTTCTATAAGGGAAACTGGCGACATGTTAAAAAAATAAAATATAATTACACTAAAATTTACTCTATAATAAGCAGTCGGAACGAAATTTCCATTTTTTTTTATATATATATAGTAGAAGTAGATTATTAGATTGAACAAATATCCACTATTTTAGGAAGCTACCATTACCAAAAGTCAGAAGATACACTATAAAATTTTGCAACAAACTGTCCAGTTATAAAAACGTTTTTTTAGATAACGGTTATTGAACCTTAATTTTATCTCTATCTGACCAATGGCAACGCTTCACCAGCAGGTATTCTTCACCAGCATGATCTCTAACGCCACTCTCTGTACAAATGTTGATTTATATACGTATGATTCACATATACATATAAATTTTGCCACGTGTTAGCACTTTCGTTCACAAATCCTTAGGATGTATATAAGACTTACCATGGTCTCAACCGAGTTTGTTGGCCAGCTTGATCCGTCAGTTTGTTTCAAAATGTCGGCCTGTCAAAGATTTCAAACTCAAACAAAACAAAAAAAATTACAAATCCAAACTTTTTTTTGTTAAGTTTTACGCCTAGGGTGTGCAATATAATAGTTTGAAATTCTAGTTTTGCTGCCCCTTTTTGAATAAAAAATTGGATTAAAAATAAAGGATTCTTCCATAATATGGTTTAATTTATTGGTATTATTAAACATAATTAGTAGCAAATTTACTTTAATTGTTGTAACCATTCTTGCAACTCTCATATGGTTGAAACTACATAGTCATATCATAAAATGAAGTGATGCTAAATAAAAAAGATTGTTAAAAAATATATATGCACGCATTCGCGTACGTGCCTAACGGTGTATAACAAAGTTGTATTTTCGTCAAGCAAGACCAAATTTGGTGACGAAAACAGTTGAACATGAATTTCGCGTACCGGGAAGCTAGTAAAAAAGTAAATGTACTTTTAAATTAAATGTGCTTTAAAATTTTGGCTCAATTTAAGGTCATTTTATGTCGTTGGATGTTTACGTTACATAATATTCAAGCATGTTTTGTTTAAAAAATACAATCTGAAGAACAAGCATTTTTTTCACTACAGGAATGTAAAATAACTAATGGCAGAGAACTATAATTGACAAATAATTGTCCAGAAAAAATTAAGGAAAAGAAAAAGATCAATCATATGATTAGAACTATGACAAAAAGATAATTTTATGTCGAACATAAAATTAATATCAAGCTAACTTGATTTGGTTGAAATATGCTTGAAAGATAAATATATGCAATGAGCTATGACCATATAAAAAAATGCTAGATCCACAAATCATATTGACACCCAAATAACATATTTAAAAGAATGGGGTTCATGAAAGTTCTTTCTGTGTCATCCTTTATGCGTAAATATATTTATTTGTTTTGTCAATCTTTTCTTAGGCATGTAAAAAATAAGTACTCATTTTTATTTAAATTTTAAATGAGTCAAATTGAAGTTCCCTCATTCTTTTAATTATATTATCCGCGGGTCAAAGTAGCATAGTTAAAGACATAAATCATATTAATTATAACGTAATTTATTCCAATGTGGTTGTTTTTTCACTCCATTTAATAAATAAAATCTCTTAAGCAATATATGTTTATTTGATTCACAAAAGCTCAGGAATTATTTGTGACTTGTTTCATTAAGTTATGGCGACTCCATACACAAGTTTGGCCAAAAACATGGAAAAAGACATGATAAAATTATAGACAAACTAAAATATTATCTTATTTTGAGAATGAATGATTTGTTTTTCTTTTTCTTTTCTTTTTTTTTTTTTTTTTTTTTTGAGAATTGGAAATCTTTAAATGTGTTTTAAACAAATATTTCAAGAATTTCAGAATATGTTAACTATTCTCTAATAATATAAGATAGTATAATTACTATTTCAATTACAACATACATTTTCTTAAAATAAAATAATCACCTTTTAATGGCAATTTTTCGAATAAACAAGATATATTCAAAATATTTTATATCAACTGATTATGCAGCGAATTTACAGTTACAAACAATTTTATTTTACAGTAGAGTGTACTTTACATCTAAATTAAATATTTAGTCAGGATTACTTTTCTTATATTTTGTTATATACCCTTTCGTGCATATCATTCCTACAACTGGTAACCTGCCTTATCAGTTTATCTTTTCGAAAAGTTTTAAATGAAAAATATTTCTTCCAAATGTTTAAAATAATGAATTTACACGTGTTCCTACAACAATTTGCTGAAATCATTTCATTACAAAGGAATCATCAATAAGTAAAATGTCTCAAACTAAAACAGAAAAAACATTTTCTGGATAATAAATTACAGTTCATCTGTTTGTTTTGTCGCCTGCTATTCGCTTTTTTAACTACTTAAAACTAAAGTAATATATATTGAAAATTCAATGCTTTAGATGCTCCTGTTGAAAAGACAAGATAAATTATTTGCTGCGCAAGTTGGAAACATATGTTGTTTTTCATTTGTCTTTTCACTTGCCGTATCTATTTTCTCTAGTCTAAAATGTAAACATTCTTGACAAGTTTGCTCGTAAAATTATTAATAGTAAATGAGACTGCCAGTGTCATTATTGTTGTAAAAAACATCAAAAATAGAAACAGACAAATTAAAACAGCAAGAAAAAGGTTCAAAGCAAAATCTTTAAAGATGTTAATTAATTAAATTTAATTAATTAAATGTTTATTATATTAAAATACATTACACGATAATATTTTTTGCTCTTCTGACTTGCTATCGATATTTAACAATAGTTTTATTTACCTTAATTACATTGTAATTTATTAACGAGCTCAATATAGTTAGCAAAAAACTTATGTATCACAAGTTGACTGTCAATTTCTCCAAATGCACATTTGATGCAGAAACAGTTCAAAGTTTAAGCCACCTTATCAATAAATCAGGTATTGCACGTATGCCTGATAATGTACAAAGGCATTAAAAACTTTCTTAAACCGGAAACAGTCAACGAACTTTGTATACATTTCGGTATTTTAAACTTTTACAAAAGATTCCTTCATAATGCAGCAGAAACGCAGCTACATCTACATACAACGTTTGTAGTGTAATTGCAAGAAGTGTGACAGAAACCTTTTGTGCTGGTCTAACAATTGCAAATATTTTCAAAAATGCAAGCAGCAAATTTTGCCTGACGTAACCAAGTTAGCACATCCCTACATAAACACACATCTGGCTCTTACGCGTAATGCTTTGGATAAATACATTGAAGCATGTAATCAGCAATACTGTGATCGAGCATGGAAAGAATAAGTTCTAGGAATTTTCTCCGGGAAGTTAAATAAAACGGATATCGAGTACAGCACATATTATCACTAACTTCTTGCGATACTTGTTGCTATATTTTCATTACATTTTAAAAAAGAAAAAACTTTACCGTCTTCACCGTTCATAGATAACATATGACACTTAGTCGTTTTATACAAAGCATTAATTCAGAAATACAATAAAATTTCCCCAAGGTAAATTAACCAATTGCATTTTACTGCTGAGTTTATTATAATATTGTAGCTGACCTTTTTATCTCCAATAAGCAATATTAGGTATCCTGGTGCAATAGATTTTAATGCAATTGCTAGAGCACAAGAAGATGAACCAGAACGAAGAAAAAAATCTGGAAATTAATTATTATTGCCTTAAATTACAAGACTTACATATTCGTAAATATGATTTACATATTTATAGCCATTCGGGCCAAAATCTCATAAGTGTGATTTCTCTGGCTCCAATATATATATCGGCATTTCTTTGCAATATAAATTATCATTTAATATTAAAATGTTTCTCTGCGATTGTTCTACAATATTATGTTACTTCTACTGTGAAAATCTGTTTGATTTATTTCCACCCACTGGCAGTATGCAGTCATTTTCAGTATTGGTTTCAGTAAAGGAGCACATGCTTTTAAAATGAATTGCTCGCTGTCTGTTCATAAAGATTTTATATATTGAAAAGAATGGGGAATAGGTAAGCGTACCTTTATTAACCGTCACTACTGCCCCATTGTAAATTTAAATATTGGTGTAAAGGCTATTCTATATGTATGAGCGTTCTAAAGGAAACAGGCCGTTCTAATGACGAACACAAGTTTAATATGGTAACATAAAGTTGACATGACGAGGACAGATGACAAGCACAGGTACATAAATCAACATAGAGGATTAATCATATTATTCAATATACATGACCGGTAACATTTACTCATGACCATTTTCATACTATTCTGGTTTCTACTATGACAAGCGACGTTCTTTTTCGCTGACATTCGGAGTTCTACTCCCGCGCGCTTTCGTTTCTCCAGAAGGACGCGCTACTAGAGCAAGAAGAGGCATGTGCAGTCCTCACAATTGGTATTTATAGATTAACCAATATCTAGCCATTTAATCGTATGTATTTCGTATGACTTTGAAAATAGTGCATACAACATTCCAAAAATGTTCTTTTTTAAGTAAAGTGGCAAAATTGCAAAAAATGTCACTACAGTCTCTGTCACTTTAGTCTCTTACAATTCTGTTTTGTCTGCTAAAAACTGCCACAAAATATTTATTTTAATAAAATTTGTGCCCGTCTGTTAATTATTATTCTGCAATATATCAATGGTTATTAAAAATTCAAATTGAGCCTAATATGAGACTTTTAAAAATTAGATATTAGCAGAAAATTAGCAGCAAAAAATCCCACTTATGAAGTTTTAGCTCATACTTCTAGAAGTAATATGGGACTTTATATTCGACAACACCAAACATGTACTTTCAATACCTTCCATGGACCAGTCAATTCCGGTTTGAAGTCGTGAATTAAGATGATAACAGAAAAAATTGTTTAGCCAAATTTAAAAATAACGTTGCAGTGCTGTAGTGTAAACGACATGCAATTCTTTCCAAAAGGCTAACTATTCGAGACATTTATCTTCTCCATTGGCTTAAAGTTCCAAATACTCGTTTCACGCATATAAACATCGTCACATCTTTTAACATCCTCACATATACATACATACTGATAATTACGGTGAATTGCACATGATTGTCAGAAGCTATATTATTGACAGATGTAAAAGTGAAAACCGTGGCACATGTATTTTACAATGGTTGGTATTCACGGATCGATATTCCGGAATACATCCCCATTAAGAGAGGTAGCCGGTTTCGTAGAGCATTATCCAAAGGATTATCAAGACACTTTTACATTAAACTTACGCAGACTACGCATACTTTCAGGAGAATGACATTATAGAGAGAGTTAATCATTTATTAAAACAAGCATTAATATGACACATCTCCGTCCATTGGGCACTACCATTACTTGCTTTGTTGTTCAGTCTAGGCAGAAGTTTCAATAAAGATAATAATTTCACAACGGACAAATTAGTTTACGGCCAAAATCTTCGTTAGCCAGTGTAATTTTTCAATGCAAAAATTCGTTTCGACAATGACTTCCTTGTTAAATACAAAATCTATTTTCATCATTGCAACTCAACAAATACTTCCAACCTTAGTAAAAAGCAAATCATCATTTAACGAATTAAAAGCTTGTTCTAATTTTTTTTTAAAAATAGATTATGTTAAACCAGTTTTGCACGCCTCGTAGACATAACCTTAACAGGTAGTCAAGCGAAGTGACAAAACATTTTAGATTCGTATCAACATAAATATCGTTGTTGTTCCCATTGACAGAATTAAACCAGCTCAACTTATCACGGATCAGCAGTCAGTAATGTCACTCCTGAAACAAACAGTCTACAGCAGCACCGTAAAAAAATATTCTCTTCAGAGCCTCTTAAAAATACACCAAGCATCTGTGTTTACACCAAGCTTCCTGTGTTCACCAAAAGTACACCAAGCTTCCTGTGTTTAAGACAATTTCAGGACGACATGTCCATTTTCTTAAAAAAATATACTGAAACTTTTTATCTTTTTGATTAAACTTGTCTCCAAGAGGGGAGATGGTGTGGGAGCTCCGGTCATATATTTCACTGATTATCCCCATACCCCTGTTAAATGCCTGAACGCATACCGCACGAGCGCGACCTATGTTATACACGGCCGATGCATGACGTTTAAAACGTCACATGAAGTGGATCATTTTTAGACGGTGATTGGTGCAAAGCGGCGCTCCCACCGTTTTGCACCAATCGCTGTGTAAAAATGATCTACTCAATGTGATGTTTTAAACGTCATGCACCGGCCGTGTATAACGTAGGTCGCGGCACGAGACCACTGAAGCTTGTCACTAAAACTATCTTTACGCTTGTTGTTGCTTGATGAGATTTCAATATTATTATTTTCGTTTACTTTTTGATATGTTGTATACTTTTAAAGTATGTTACTTATATGCTCCATTCGAGTTATTATTTATTTTAGCAACTTTTTGTGTTTAATTAAGATAAGCATTACAAAATAAACAAACTTACGTAAAAATTATAATGACATTCTATTTTTCTACACCTTCCTAAGCTGTGTTTCCAATACATCGGCATGCAGAAGTTTCTTAATAAAAATCTTCTATTATCAGAAAAGTTATTAATATTTCTTAATTAATAGATTTAATTAGTTATATGCTCATACGCGTTATCGAAATTCAACGAAAAAACGCTATTTTCATTTTATAAAATATTAATATAGATAATGAAGTTTCAAATTAAAAACGATAGGTCTTTGATAAAACACGAGAATCCATAGAAACGTTAATTTGTGACATCATAATTAGAACTACTATAAGAAATGAAAATATAAGAAAACAAATTAATTAATAGGAAATCTTAATTCAAATAGGATTTGAAACGCGGATAGCAGATTTGTAAAAACACATATCCTCAAGTAAAAAGTATTTTACGGTTATTAATGTTAATTAAAACATTTCCATTAAAGGTCATAGGGGAAGTATTTTGAGTACATGATGACACTTAAAAGTATCCCAAAGGTAATATAAAAAAATAGAATTCTATAATAGAGAAATTAGACATTTTAACAATGAATTTGAAGACAAACAAGAAAAGGTAATACACGCAATGGAGTAATCACAGAATAAGGGTATCCTGGGGGATAAAAGGATGAAAAAATAAAATTATAGAACTATATGTTGAACTATATGTTAATAGAAATATAATGTAGAACAATAATAATAGAACTATATGTTGAAATAGAACTATAGCTGACGTTCTTATAGGAGAATAGCTCTCAAATATTGAGGGTATGTAATTTAGAACACATGAGTAGTTATAGTTAAAAAATCTGAAAAACAGATTTTTACAGTCAAATTTTTTAACTGATCTATAAATCGTATGTTTGAGATAACACATCAGATTTATATATATATATATGATGTTGTTTTGTGCAATACAGAAGTACAAAAGCAAATTAACTCCGCGGGCAACGACTGGTGATCCTCAAAAACATCTGGACATTATTTGAAATTTTTATCTCTCATTTTATTTTAAATGAAATAATCTACAATCTAAGCACATTCTCCGTAAAGTTACGGTACAAGTACTGGCAAAATGTGACCAGTATATGAATCGTAATTCAGATAAACAATACATGTGCCGTAAATTATTTTAACACATATATACCGCAAAAACTAATTTACATGCTGTATATTGATATATACGAATAGGGAAGACCAAGGGAATGCCACCAACTTAAGAGAATTTAAATTTTTCACCTCTAAAAATGTTTGCTTTTGAACAGTAAAAATTCTAAAGCTGTCAATTTCACATTTCTTTTATTCTTTTAGTACCACTTTTATTAATAGATTTTTTTCTAACCATTGAAAAGTCTTATTTGATTAAAATTTATTGTGTGTTTCATAAGTCTAGCACTCCTAAAGATTTATTTTCAATTTTTAAAGTACCCACAGTCAGTGAGATTATTCCTGAAACTGTTTGAGTGTTGATTCAACTCAGCTATGGCTTCAAGAAGTTGCAAGCATCCAGAAGATGCTTTCTATTTTATTTGTGGAAAACTTATTAAAAACGAGATGGAAAAAAATCCCCGTTTCATCGTTAGTTAAGATGTGTGAAGCATACAAGGCTTTCTTCGGGATGCCTGATGGAGACCAGGACAAATCCTGGCACCAAATGTAACTTGTGCGACCTGTAAGAACACTCTGTAAGGATGGTACCGAGGGGAAACGAGGACTATGAAGTTTGGTGTTCCAGTAATTTAGCGAGAACCCACGGATCATTATGAACTGCTACTTCTGAATGATGGACCCTTCTAAACGACGGACTGGTAAGAAAGCACCTGCAGTCATTTATCTCAACATGCTATCATCCATTACTTCTGTGCCACATGGTCCTGAACTTCCTGTTCCTAATCCTCCACAGGGAGATGAAACTGGTGATGACAGCTCGGAAAGTGCGGAAGATTTTGATGACCCTAATTACAGTGCTAAAGGTGGAACCAATAAAAAGAAACCATACTATCCCAACCAAAAGGACCTTAATGATTTGATCAGGGAACTTGGTCTTACAAAGTCCAATGCTGATCTCTAAACCTTTAGACTGAAGCAGTGAAACTTGTTAGATGAAACTGTGAAAGTGGCGAAACAGAGGAAACGATATAACAATTTTTCCATTTTTTTTTCCACAAAGAAGATGAACTCTGCTATTGTCATGATGTAACTGGTTTGTTTGAGAACATTGGAATTTCTCTTCATTCTAGTGAGTGACGACTTTTTATAGACAGTTCATCAAAGAGTCTGAAAGCAGTATTACTTCATAACGGTAACCAGTTTCTGTCTATTCCCCTTTAGTTGTCCTTCAAATTGTAGTTTCAGGTGGAAAATTCTGGTGTAATTGTTTTTAGTGGCTTATTTTATGTTTTTTGGGGTGCTGAATACGAATCTGAAGTTGTCCAACAAAATTTCTTTCGGCAAATTTGTTTTTTTTTTACAAAAAACCTGTAAAAAAACGGACTTTTTTCGGTTTTTTCAAAATAACTCCAAAATTATGCATTTTGAGTGAAAGTCGGCAATATATGAGTTAAAGAGAATAAAATTTGCTACATTTTTTGTACAGAAAGTTTTTTTCAATGATCAATGGTTTAGCCGTGAGAGTGCCGCAAAAATGGGTATTAAAAACCAAAAACTGTAAAAAAACGGGAATTACGGCACTGTATGTCGATGTAACATGGAAACAAAATATTACGCAAATATTAACCATCAGTGATACTAAAGATTATATTATTGACTATATTTTATGCATTTAAGGTAGGGGAAAAGTGTGGATCCAGCACCAGTGGAAGTTGGGAGCAGTGGAGTATCTCCACTCCTCTCAAAAGTCAAGGTGCTCCTCCTCCGGAGAGCCCGTTCTCTAAGAGAAGATAAAATTTTGAAAAAGGCAGTAAAATTAGGTACAGGAGGTAAAACTATCTGAAATCGTCGAAAAACAGTAATTTTTGGAAAATAGCAATAAACACTTAAAAAAAAATTCGATTGAACAATCACATAAATATTATAATGAATCCTCTTAAGACACACAAACAATATTTTTAATTCAAAACTTAACATTTAAATATGTGTATGTGATTTGTGAAATTCCTTAATATGTGAAAGTTATGTGTCATTTGTTAAGTGAAAATACAAGGATAATTCTGTAGTTGTGTTCGATGGTAACCCTGAAGAAAGTTAAAGAGGTACTAAATGTATTGAGCGAGCAAGAAGATCACGCAAACAAACTTCAGTAGATTTGATGTTCGACGAAACAATGGTGCCTACAGTACCACAAGAAAAATTCCTAGGCAATATAAAAAACAAAGAGCGTTTGATTTTAATGTTGAAAATAATTTGCAGCAGCTGACATTCACGCAAAACAGGCACGAGAAGATGAGGATACACTGATTATCACCACAGCAAGAGACCTTGCGTCACAACATAACTCTGTAGTTATCGTGGGTGAAGACGTAGATTTGCTGGTGATCATGATTGGTCTCTGTAGGGGCATACATTCAAATGTACATATTTTTTAAACCAGGCAAAGGGACAGTTTCACCACTCATTTTTTCTTCTGACTGCAAACTTGAACAATCTGTTGCTGACAACATATTATTTTTACATGCCATGAGTGGTTGTGATACTACTTCAGCCTTTTTCAAAGTAGGAAATATGAGGTTTCTTCAGACTCTCAAAAAAAACCCGGCATTAATTAAAAACATTGACATTTTTAAAGACCCCATGGCAGATGCTGATGCAATTACTGATGCTGGCAATAGTTTTTTGACTTCCTTGTACAAATTATCTGACAAGGAAACCACGTCATTAACCCTCTGAGCGTTTTGAAAAAGGGTAAAATTGTAATGTTGTTTTCTCTTGATTTTGTTTTAAATGCTAAAAAAAATATGATTCTTTCAGCATTATAAATAAAACTTAATTACAAATATGAATGTAACCCTTGAGAGTATTAATCATTCTTCAATGTTTTGAAAATTCATTAAATCTATAGAATTATATTATCTTAAACATTGCATATATTGCAGTGAAACCTGGAGCTTAGTGAACGGAATATTACGTTCCACACGCTTAGAGGGTTAAACAAATTGAGGTATCTATGCTACCTTAAGTCTGCATACAAGGCATCAACCCATTTGGCGTCCCTACCTCGTACTGAGGCTGCAGCTGAACAACACGGTACATTCTTTAACGGTACATTTTCAAGTTCAGCAATGGCTTGGGAATGAAAAAAAATCCTGAACAATGGGGTTGGAAAAGAACCAAAGATGGTATAGAGAAAATAACCACGCTAGAGTCACCAGCACCTCAAGCCGTTCTAAAACTCATTTCTTGCAAATGCGAGAAGACATACAATAAAATCTGTAGATGTAAAAAGCAGGCCTCAACTGTTCTAATATGTGTCTGAACTGCGAGAGCAGTTTTAATAACATGACTAATATTGAAATAGAAGAAAACGAGGATAACTCAGAATACCCTGAAGTACTTGAAGGTAACTATATATATAAATCATTCCATTTCACATTTATTTTTTCATTAATTTTTACTTTGGTGTGGTCAAAATATGTATACCAATAAAAGTGTGCATAACTATTCAGCTTTTAAACAATTAAAACTAAGTCATTAATTATTTTTTAAAACGCTGGTACGTAGTATAATAGCTTTTCTGCTCCCTGATTTGGGGTCCAAAATTGACCGATTCCTGAAATGAGCTGTAAAAGAGGGCTAATATTAAAAAGAGGTAAAAATAATATTATGATAAAATGTTGTATGAATCTTAACTTAGATATAATTAATTCCACCGTTTTAAAAAATATTGTACGCTCCAGTTCTTCTCCGGAGACAAAAATGGCTTTTCTCGCCCGTATGCGTAAATAGCTATTATATAATTAATTTCTTTTTTATAGGTGTAGAAGACCTAGAAGACATACCATCAGAAACCATGAAACCATTGTCAGAGAGTACTCGCTTTGACTGACAAGTACAATGTCAATAATAATTTAATAATTAATATTGTATAAAATACATACCTACCTATTTTACTATATTATTTAACATAAAACAGTTTTCATACTAATCAATCGTGAATCACTATTTATCATTTTTTGTACTTATATAACGTAACATTAACGTTTTACATATCTGCACACATGTATAATGATGCATTTAAGTTATATGCCTTCAATAAGGAGACGGCTGACTACTTCGTGCATTCGTCATTGCTTTTTTCATAACTATATAGGTCCAAAAAAAATTACTTGCACATAAATTGTAGAGAATTTTATCTACTTTTTTAAAGTATAGTATAATGTATACAGTGAAATGTTTATTTTTAGGTCTTATGAACAGAAAGGCTGTAAAAAAATGTGTTTTTTGCCATTTTCCGAAAAATACTGTTTTTCGCCGATTTTACCTAGTTTTACTTCCTCTACCTAATGTTACCTCTTTTTACAAAATTTTATCACCCCTTAGAGTAAGAACTCTCCGGAGGAGGAGCAACTTCGACTCATGAAAGTAGGTGGAGCTGATCCACTGCTCCCAACTTCCACTGGTGCCGAAACCACACTTTTACCCTACTTTAAATGCATAAAATATAGTCAATCACATAATCTTCAATATCACTGGTGGTTAATATTTGCGTTAAAGGGTTTGTTTCCATATTACATCGACATACAGTGCCGTAATTCCTGTTTATTTACAGCCTTTATTTTTAATACCCATTTTTGCGGCACTCTCACGGCTAAACCATTAATCATAGAAAAAACTGTCAATACATAAAATGTTGGACATTTTATTCCCTTTAATTCATAAATTGCCAACTTACACGCAAAATGCACAATTTTGGAGTTATTTTGAAAAAACTGAAAAAAGTCCGTTTTTTTACAGGTTTTTTGTAAAAAAAACAAATTTGCCGAAAACAATTTTGTTGGACAACTTCAGATTCATATTCAGCACCCCAAAAAACATAAAATAAGCCACTAAAAACAATTACACCAGAATTTTTCACTTCAAGCACTTTTTGAACACATTTTTACTGGCTACTTGTCCATTCAGTAGAGCTTAAAGAAGAGTACTGCAATGTAAAGAGGGTGTAAATGCATTCAAATATGAAGAATAGGGTTGGGCAGTTATTGGAGACTTCGAAATGATTGCCTTCTTGATAGATCTTTAAGGATGGTTTACTAAGTTTCTATGCTATCTCTGTATGTGGGATAGCAGGGACACTACAACACACTACCATAAACGATATCGGCCTGAACGAATTGAGTTCACTGTGGGGAAGTACAACATTAAATGGGAGCCACTTGTAGACCCCCTTAAGGTACTAATGCCACCTTTGCACATAAAACTGGGAATTAAGAAGCAATTTGTGGCAGCTTTGGACAAGGAATCGGCAGCATTCAAGCATCTACAATATCTGTTCCCAAAGATTTCCGAAGCAAAAATTAAAGCTGGGGTTTTTGTTAGATCTCAAATCAAGAAAGTTGTTGAGTGTCAAGAGTTTCCTAAGATTCTCAGGGCAAAAGAGAATGAGGCATGGATAAGTTTTGTTAAAATAGTTAAAGGCTTCCTTGAAAATTATAAAGCTGAGAACTATGTTGAATTGGTTGAGACTCTGATTAAAAAGTAAAGCAAAATGGGCTCCAGGATGTCACTCAAAGTACATATCCTTGGTGCCCACCTGGATAGCATCAAAGAGAACATGGATGCCTATTCAGAGGAGCAAGGAGAGCGCTTTCATCGGGACATGCAACATTTTAAATGTCCCTACCAGGGAACCTACAATGAACACATGATGGGGGACTACATTTGGAGACTTATTCGTGAAAATGATATGACATACACTCACAAATCTTGCAAAACTACACATTTCTAAGTTCTTTGTCATCAATTTGTAGAATTCTGGTTAAAATATACTATTGATTTGAAATATAATGTTCCCTTTTTGTCTTTAAATAAAGATAAACCCGATAATTTGTACGTTTCCTTAATGACAGTACGCAAATTTCAACTTTTCATTGTCCTGGCCACAAAAGCAAAGTTTTTGCAGGGAAGTAAAGTTTGTCATGTTTTTATGATGGATCCAATTGGAAAATGATGTTGATTACCCAGAAACTAAAATTGCGTTACATGGTGTTATTTATTTTCATTGGAGCAAAGCTCCGGTTATCCATATCCGTAACCGTTTTTGTTAACACGATAGCGCCCAAAATATTAGTCGGATTTATACCAAACTTGAGCTAGCGGTAGATAATGCCAAAGTCTCGCCGGGGATTGAAAATGATAAACATTCATCAACCCTAATGCCTCGAAACGTCGGCCTAAAATTTTTCGATTTTCCTATAGATATAACATTAAGATTGTTTGAATTATTAATTATAATCTTATCTCCATTGTTGTAACATATGCATTACAACTTCATTGTTTTCCACATCGTTATGACGGCAACGATTTTGATGCATACATTTGTGATTTATGCTATAGATTGACTTTTAGAAGTTTTACTTCTTACGTACGTAACGACCACGTGATTGTTTGAACGTGTGAACTGGTAGGTAGCAAAATTAGACCTTACAGTTTTTGTAACTTACAAATCGATGTAATTTTGTTTGAATTTTATATTTAAAAAAAAGAAAAGAAATCTAACTCAAATATGAAGAAGAAAAATTTGGGTACTTTCGTATTCGCCACATGTCAACGGATAATAACCAATGGAATCAAGAAAAATATGTAATCATTATATGTATGTATGTACCCGTAAGGCATGGTGACGTCACGGCGACGTCACTGTAAAGTCACACTGTGACTTTGTGACCGTCGTCGTGACGTCAAGTGACGTCGATGTGAAGTCGCTGTGACCTAAATGTGAAGTCGTTATGGCCGTTTTCCAGGCTTTCTGTGACCTAAGTCACCGTGCGACTTCAATGTGAAAAATGTGACGAATCTGCATCGGATAGGGTGACCAGATTTTACCCGAATCCTATCCGGATTGTTCGGATCAACATTTTTTTATGCTAAAAGTTTGTGACGTTTGTGACGACACTGCACCGGTTTGGGTGTCCAGATTTTACCCGAATCCAATCCAGAAAGTTCGGATCGATCTTTTTGGATTTGTTTGGCTACATAATAGATTTGGATTAGTGGTCGGGTGACCTGATTTTCGTGAACCCGAACTGACCCGAGTCGGGTATAATGTTTTTACTGTAAGTCTTGTTCGGAATAGAATCTTGCATACGACCGAGTAACCAGATTTTATCAAAAATTGTGTTACGACACAATTTTTGTTGTCGGGTTGGATCTAGAGGCATGCACGAATCCGGTTATATACTTCTTGAACATGATTGAATGTCTACTTGAACATGAATGATGGTTGACTGAAATTATATTTCGATTCAACCCGTATTCTTACCTTAACCCAACAAAAACAACAAAAAAATATCTGTAGGCCCACAACCTGACTGAACCTGATAAATGATTTCGCATAGATTCGGATAACAAGGTTTTACCAAATCCGGATAAGATCGACGATAAGGATTGGATCGACAATAATTTTTATTGATGCAACTCTTATTCAAATTAAAACTTTGCATCTGATTAGGAAACCGGCTAATGTAGCCGTTAATCAAGAAAATTATGAATGTAAAAAACGCATACTAATAAAAATAATAGATGAATCCATTAAAAATTATAATAAAAGTAAATATTTCAATAATATGAAACTCTATTGTGCAAATAACAACGTTTTAAATGAATTTCTACTTCCATTTGTTTTATGTAACCACCAAAAATATTGACAATAATTAAAACTATGCTATTTTGCTGTTAAGTATTGAAGTCTTTAAATGTGAATACTTTTGACAATAGGTATTCAGCTGTAAGTACACAAAATATCAAGTCTCTAACTTATACAGTTTCTGAAAGCCGACTCTGTGACGGACAGACAGAGAAGCGAGACGAATATGGTTTCGTGAAATGAGCGAAACACTAAAAATATAATCAGTTTGACCCTAAGCACAACAGAAATAAATAATTATAAGAATTATTATACAAATTGATACTGCATTGCATTTTAATTTTCGATTTTAAAGCACATTTTAAATAAAACTGTTTAACAGATCATACATTTAAAATAAATTATTTTTAATTCCTACTACTTTTTTATGTATTGATATTTTTAATTAATTGTTTTTTTAACGTTTCTTATATGCTACACAAGGCAGTGCATCAATTTTACATACAAATTATATTAGATTTAAAGTAATTTTTAACTGTCATATATAGTAAAAAGGGGTGTAATCTAATGCTTCTTCATATGATATTATTTGTTTTAAAAAAATTTAATGACAAAGTAAATTTCATGCACAGTTTTATCAAATACATAATAAAAAATATATACAGAAAATTATAAAACTCAACCTTAAATACAAAAAAAAAACTTTAACATTTTTAAAATATGAAAAAGAAGGAAAAAAATAGTATCGATAAAAAACCATTTACAGATATATTTTGTGAAAAAAAACCCCTTGAACAGGTCTCCCACTGGTTCGCTTTTTTTTTTCAATACCAGTATTTGTGCTAGGTTTTTACAACATTTGCAGAAGAAATTACGTTCGGTGTCGATGTCTACAAAATTTATAAGAAAAATCTAAAACGAAGATTATTTTTTAAAAAGGCGTTATTCAAAAATGGACAGGTAGGAGGCTTGCTTGATCTACAATTCTGTACATAATTAAACATATAGCAATATTAAAAAGGTAGATTTTACATTTAAACCACGTTCAAAAATTATATATTATATAATTTGAGTTCATAATTTTAAAAAACTGATACTTTGTCCTTTTTTATGGGGGGGGGGGGGGTCTATTCTCTCCTTTAAGCATTGAAATTTGCAAAAATACCTTTTATCGAATATTTCAATATGTTTTAAACAGTATCTTATATTTTAATAAGAGAAAAGAAAAAATTTAACCTTCAAAATAAGATATGCTTAAAAAAAGCTTAATTTATTTAAAAATTATATATATATTTATGAAACTGTTATCTTTTTTTAAATAATACTTTTTGCAATAGATTATTTTTTAGAAACACCGGTCATTTTTTGTTGATAACACACTGCACCGCAGCCACTCTATTTAGCATCTGATGTGTACAATTTTCTATTGATTTACGATTCATCGAAAGTAATATACGATGACGCCGATGACATGATAGCTATCTGGCTTGATGTCCGATTCCGGGGCAAGAACCACAGTAATATTTGCTGTAATTCTAATACCATAACACGTAGTATACCGGAGTACAATCGGATTTGAGATCTACTGTATAAGTTTTAGAATGCAGTTTAGTGAACATTACTGATATTTTGCATTGCTTTAACAATACAGATAATTTATATGATACAATTAAAAAATAATAAATCTAATAATAATTTCAAATAGTTAACATTTAATTAATATTTAAATTCTTACTAGTATACATAACAACAACAAAAATTCAAGCTTTGCTGTTGGTGTTCTTTCTACATTTTAATTATATAGATTGAAAAAATAATATTTTAACATACCTTTTTTTAGCAGATGTAATTCGTTATGGCAACATGGAAGTAATCCGAGTAATACAAGTGTTTTTCAAGTAAATTAAGTACAAAAACATTACAAATGCATTGACGAATACATATCATAACCGCCAACGCTATTGTAAGTATTTTTGGACTTATATTTTAATCTGAATTCTTAAATCCGATAAAACAAAAGTTTTTTCTAGAGAGCATTTCTTGTCTGTTCCGTACCAACAATTAAATGTCGTGTTTTACTATTTAGTGGTCTGCATTAGCACTCAAAAAAAAAAAAAAAAAAAAAAAAAAGAAACATGAAACGAAACGGGAATCTATATCCTCGCAACTCTTTGACTTAATAAATAAACCCTTCGAATGAAACCACTTTTCGAAATATCCACCGCAGACGATAACTTGGACGAGTTCATTTTACAAATATTGAGCAGCTGGTCAATTTTCTTAGCATTTTATTTTATGTCAGATTTACTAAATGTAATTTTTAAATTAAATAATGGCTAGAGAATTGATTTTATTTTTTTAAATAAGGCTTGAATAGCTAAAAAAAATTATATGGAAATTTCTGGAGATAAAATGAAATAGTTTTATAGTTCTAAGAGGAACAAATTACTTATTTTATACGTTTATGATATTCATAACCTACTTCATCCATAAAGGTACACAACAATTTTAATAAAGTACTAGCATACAAAAAAGAAACTTTAATTTTCTCAGTATATCCCATTATCTGTATTTACATTTTGACCACATTGGGGATTCACATTTTAATGGCACTTCGCAATGAATAAGCACTTCCCTCCACTATATTATTTTTCTGCCTTTATCAATAGTAGAAGTAATTTATAATTGATAAAATTGTTTGAAGTTGTTTTAACATAAATTAATTTTTCATAGAAAATAAAACTTTTTAAATTAAAAAGTAAATTATAAAATTAAAAACGGTTTCTACTTTTCATATCTAACTATCTTTGTATGATAATCTACAAATTGCATAGTTACAAAAAATTATATATATATGCAGATCATTTTTTTTTAGCTAGATAAAGGAATACGTGACTATAAATTAATTTACAAGGGGCAACAAAAATTACTAAGGTCAATTGGTTCTCAAATGTATCAAATGAAGAAAGATGGCACTAAGTAAAATGTTTCTTCTCATTTCCGAATATTTTTAAAATTCACGTTTTTGTCACAGTGTGAGTTCACGATATGGTAGTATATTTTAGTAACAGTTGTAACGTAACATGCGGGACTTGCAATGACGTCACTGTGACGTCACAAAAATTTAAAAATTGACCAGAAAAGTATTTTTGATGATGAATAACATGTTTTGAAATAGTCCTGTATGTTTTTATGAGTTTTTAAAGAAGTTCACACTTAAGTCACAATGTGACCTCTCTGAATAGTGGCATTTTGGTTACAGATGTGCCGTGACAATTGTGACTCGCAGTGACGTCACTGTGACCATGCATGCTATGCGGGTAGTATGTATGTATTCATTATATGTATGTATGTAGTATGTATATATTCATTATATATATGTATGCAGTAGGTATGTATTAATATGTGTGCATGTAAGCATTATGTATGTATGTATGTAAGTATTAATACGTATGTATGTTTGTGTAGGAAATTTCCGTAATGATGTTTCCAAACAATAAGATAAGAGCAGCGAAGAGTTTAACTTTGCAAGCGACAAACTATCACGAAACATCTTGGCTCATAAATGCTGCAAGCGACCGAAAAGACTTGCTTCCTGCATTCTTCTTAATTTTGCCAAATCTGTCTCGGTAAGAAGAGTGAAATAGCATCAAAGAAGAAAAGATGCAGTTGTCAAAGTTTTTATCTGTTATATCCCTCAACCACGACCCGACACTGATAGAAGAATAAATCTACTGGAAGGAAGTAGTACTCATGTATGTATGTTTGTATAGGAAATTTCCGTAATGATGTTTCCAAACAATAAGATAAGAGCAGCGAAGAGTTTAACTTTGCAAGCGACAAACTATCACGAAACATCTTGGCTCATAAATGCTGCAAGCGACCGAAAAGACTTGCTTCCTGCATTCTTCTTAATTTTGCCAAATCTGTCTCGGTAAGAAGAGTGAAATAGCATCAAAGAAGAAAAGATGCAGTTGTCAAAGTTTTTATCTGTTATATCCCTCAACCACGACCCGACACTGATAGAAGAATAAATCTACTGGAAGGAAGTAGTACTCAATTGTGCTTGGAGAGGGAATTCTGATTCTTTATTGCAAGAGGGTCTGTCGCCTGCGTATGTGTCATGGGAGCAGGCATTCAATGATTTAAGTATTGATACATACGAAGAAATGGATATTCTCGCTGTTAACAGTATACATGAGCAGAGAGGTTGGAAGAAGAAAACCGCGAGATTGATCTCTATATGGCTGCAACTGCCATAGCACCTGTGCAGACAAACGGAGATGCTTTGGATCGATGCGTGATTGATTATGCATGTGAGGGGAAAACTGAGATCTACAATTACCCCGATCGCAATTTTACTTCTTTTCTAAACTATTGTCAAAGACAACAACTTACAGTCAAAATTACGATATTTATGACATCAGATTTACATATGATCTGATGAGCAGTAGCAGATACTTCACTTACGCACATAACAGCTTTCGTCCTTACAAACAATAGTTACAATTTGCCCTAAGCCTACCTTTAATATTGGGAAAGATGCAGCTGGAAAAAGTACGGTAAACAAAGAAATTCGTAAAGAAGGTTATTGAGCAGTTAGGACCGAAAGCTATCATGGTTTTGGCTCCAAACAAGTGCTGCTACAATTTAAGTCTAGGACAAGACCAGGGCCTAATCAGCTCAATGTTGGACACGGAGAACAAAGGAAAGGTTGGGGCGCCTTTATCAATAAAATTGCATTATGAACATGGCAAACAGAATTATGTTCAGTTTCAAATTTAAACCATAGATTTATGAAAAAAATAATACACAGGGTGTTCCAAATTTATCTTTACAACTTTTGTCTTCCATAAATCCTAAACGAAATAAGATTGCGGAGTTCAGTTTTGTGTGCGCATAACAGCAACTCAAACATTTTTATTTGTACAAAAAAATGTTTTCTCTTTCAGGTACTACCCAGTAAGATGCATAACTGGTGATGGCTACACCACAGGAAAAGGTCCAGTGTGTGGCCTGGTTCATAGAGAAGAAGTCAGGTACACAAGTCCAAATGAATTTCACAAGATAGGGATTTGGATGAACTAAAGCATAGGATTACTGCGGTTATCGCTATAATCCCTGTGGACATGCTCCAAAGAATATAGCAGGAGGTTCAATACCATCTCGACTTTGTTTGTTCAACCTAAGGAGCTCATGTGGAGCTCTTTTAGCATCACATAAAACTTTGAAACTTGCTATTCATTGTACAATAAACGGATTTTTGTTATCTATTTTCGTTTAAGTTATATGGTGGATCAGAGTTGTAAAGATAAATTTGGGACACCCTGTATTATAGACACATGTAAACATTCCTGAAAATAATTATGGGAAAGTAAAATCGTCCGCACTATATGTTATTTAGAGTGAGTAAACTCTTAACCTAAGGCAATGAATGAATCTGAATTTTGAAGTTTACATTACATTTCATTGTCGTTTGTGAAGACTATTGAGACAGATTTTTTTTATGAATGGGGAAAGTTCATATTTTCTCTGAAGCTGTAAATGGAAATTTGGATTAATTTGTGTCTTCAGAGAATGGAAAAAATGTATTCTGGGGCCCTCTGAAAATGTAGGCCAAGGACACATGCCTCGTATGCCCCTGTAATAACCAGGTTCTGGGCAAGACAATTCACTCTGCTCTAAAAGTATCAACGGGTTTAAATTGATCGCTGATTTATGAAGTGAAGCAGCAAAAAAGCTACAGCTCACCATAGATCCAGCATCATTTCTCATTACTGACGAATTTCCAATGATCGGATGTTGTCTGATAGCTACCCTTGAGAAAAGATGCGCGGAAGTAAACCAAATAACATTGAGCCTTTTGGAGATTTATTTGTTTACCTCAATGAAGATATTAGGCAGATACAGCCTATAAAAGACATCCCTCTGTATAATAGACATTCTATAAAAGACAATTTGGCTTTGTGCTGACAAACAGTGCTTAGGTTTTTTTTTTAAATGTTTCACTTTATAATGTTTATGAGACAAAGCGACTATCAGCAAAGATAATTCCGTGATACGCTTGGTTCGAGTTTCATGGGCCAAGTTACATGTGACCAATACTCATCCTTAATGTAATTGTACAAAGCCATATTGTCTTCGGGTGAACTTGAAAGATATCAAGATGCCATACGTCTTTTTCATATAAACACGCAAGCTGAAGAACATAATCAACAAATACTCTGTAAATCAAAATGGCCAGCGGCAAGAATATTAGCAGACCACAATAATCAAATAACAAGATGGAGTGAAGATGATCACGCATCGGGACTTCGAGCTGAATTTTCTAAGCAATTGAATGCAGAGTTATGTTACGCACCAATCTGTGGACAGAGGGAGTATTGGTAAACAGTGTACTTGGTACTGTAAAAGATGTTGTCTACGGACTATGGGACTTTAGCCTCCAGGTTTACTACAGGCTGTAATGATTGATTTTGATATTATCATTGGTCCTTTCTAATTGAAAGCCTTTTTCCTGTCACACCTATTTCTCAATCTTAGAAAGAAAAATATGCCTCATGTTCACGAACTTATGTGCCTTTAACAATTGCACACGCTGTCAGCATACGCAAATCACAGGGTTTAACTTTATCAAAATTTGCTTTAGGCATTGGTTCAAAGCCTGAAATGAAACTGAAAATATAATTTAAGAACATGTCTCAAACCATAAAGTCATATATTCGATGTTACAACTGTGGAGGTGATAATCATACTCTGTTTCCGTTGTAACCAATATTGTCATAAACCATTTGAATTCTATAAACTAAAAGATGTTGAATTTCATAACGAACATGCTCAAGTAAATGTGGTAATTACGTAGTTCTTAAATTTTAATACTTAAAGATGTTAAGTTGCATTCATTAAATTTTATTTCATTAGTAGATACAGTAAGTCAATGTACAATTTTGACAAAATTAAAGGTTATGTAAAATTACAAGCAACAGATATGCGTTTACTCGAATTAATCTTTCAGACTAATTGGCAAGCAGAAATCGAAGCTGATGATTTTAAATTTGAAACCTATGTTTATGTGATTAATGAAAATTCAAAAAAAAAATTATATAAATATTGGTACTGACGAAAACAAAAATTGTTCGAAGTAGAAGTAATTGAATTTAAAGAAGCTTTAATATGAGAAAAAACAAAATGAAGAATTTCGATAAAAGCCCTAGAATCTGAAATTGTATTACATGGAAATTAAATTAGAAGAAGAAGTAAAAGAAAGGCAAAACATCGCCAAACCACATAAAAAATTAGAGCGGCGCTTGAAAGAATAATATCCAAATTAGATGAAAAAAGAAATTTCTGAACAATATAAAGTACGTTTGGTGAAAGCCAAGCACCATTTTAAACAATCTGAGAGGCAGTTGGACGAATCGGAAGAAGTGTGTTTTTGAGTAAAAACCACTAAAAGAAGAATTCAAAGGAAATTTGATGACTCCCAGGAAGATTTTGAAAAATTGCAGTGACAATTGATTAAACTTAAGACAAAATAGAGCAAAGCAATAATTCTACTAACCTCCAGAATGATTCAGATTCGACTAATTTCGAAAATAAAGAAAAAGTGACGTGTTTCCCCAAAAATATGAATAAACCTACTTTAGAAGTAGACAACGAAGGGAATCTTAAAAAAGGTGATCTAAAGAGAATGTCAAGCAATAACAAATTATTGAATAATACTCTTAACAAAATTAGAGATAGATACCCAGAAAACGTTAGATGAATTTGAAGATGAATCAGAAGTAATTTATTGTGAACATCATGAAGTGAAAAAATAAAAAAATAAGTTATGAACAAAAGAAGCCACGTGTTAGAAAAGAGGATCTAGAAGAAAACAAAATTAAATTTGATTTATATTCCGAAGATGACACTAACAGTTTCGAAGATGACAATTATACCGTGTAGGACAAATATGATCTCGCTCCTGACCAACCCCTTGATTATGAAGAATATGCTGTATTCTGAAGGAATGAAAAAAATGTATTCAGTTGGGATTATGAAATGTTATGAAGAAGAGAGAAGAGGAAGACGAAGAGAAAGAACAAAAAATACGCTGAAGAGAGAGAAAAAAAATCTTGTAATAATGTTTAACGATAAAAGCACCAAGTTCGAAATAGTTTTTGAAAGACGAACTGTTAACTGTTAACCCTTGACTCTCCGACGAACTTTCTGTTTTTTAAAAACGAGGAATTCTGACTTTTCGACGAAGTTTGTGATTTGTTTGAAAAGATGAATTCTGTCTTTTCAACAAACTTTGTGGGTTTTTTTAAGATGAACACTTAACATTTAACCCTTGAGATTCTGGTTCTAGAAATTGTGCTTCAAACGGATCTTTAAAATAAACAAATACCTTCCTTTTTCCAAGACTGAGTGACCCTGATGAAGAAAAACAGTCTTAATTATGTTGCTCAAGGGGAGATCTTTGTCTGCGGCTTGTTTTTGTGTGTGTGTGTGTGTTTTCAAGTACTTTGAACTGCAGCTGACCCCTGTATTGGTAAGCTGATGTCAGCCGATTCGTCAGATAGAGTCTGTAGGAGATCCATTCCTTTTCTCGGAAAGCCTTTTTCTACTCTCAGTAGATGGCAGCACCAGACGGTCTATCACGCGATGCAGACGTCAGAGCCAGTGTTGATGCTCTCTAAGTTCTGAGTTACCTGAGAAATGACGGAATGATCTAACTGGAAAATGATATGCCATTTCTGTGGTCTAACATCGTTGGCTTTTTCGAGTGTAAAAGATGTTGCTCCCCTTTCATGAAAATATGTAAAACTCATCTAAAATGATGTAATATAGTTCTTCTTTTCGTTAAACAGTAGTCAGCCTAGAGTATTAATTTAGTACTGGTGTTCAGTCAATTTTATGATGAACTACATATATGTATTTCTTTTCCTCTCTTTCCCCTTTGGTCTCTTTTTTCGGGAATTTAAATTTATTTATTTTGGTTATCAAAATTTTGTCATCGAAAATTAGTTGTCAAAATTTTGTAAATAATGTTTCGTGAATTGGTATCGTGTTTACTGTATAGGTGCTCAACGGCTTTTGCTACCGACCATATCGTCTTTTTTATGCTGTGTGTAAGCTTCCTTCACTCTTCGGCGAGTAAAGGATGACGAATTTTCATTACTGAGTAACTGTGATTAAGGGATGCGTTCTCGTTTGGAATGGTTTGTTTGCGGGTTTTTAACTTTTTCTTTTTTTTTTAAAGGAATTTTAACTTTGGAAGTCCCTTTTAAATATTATTTAAATAGTGACCTTTCGATTTTTTAGATTAATTAATAATTGCAGGCGTGGAAATCTCTGAGGTGTTATCGCCGCTTGATGTAAAAATGCCGCTTTCTTAATTTATTTTCGATGAAGAATTACAAATGCAATTTATGCATTTCCCAGCTGAACTATATTTAGTATACTAGAAGATGTTTGTAGAATTTAAATAAATTGATTTATAGGTGTATGGAAAGATCTGGTTATATTGCCGTCTATAGATGGTAATTTCTGGAAGTTCGTTTTTGGTTGTGTTACGCTTTTGTATCATGAATTAAAGTTTAGTTTAATATGTGGCGTATATAAAAGTAAGCAGATTATATACAGGGCTGTACAAGAGAATTCGACTACATTTCAGTCTATCGGCGCAAATTTTTAAAAGTAAATTTTCACTTGGGTTATAACGTTCTGTCACTAAAATAAATTTTGGCTTAGAATGCAGTATATATATATAAATCCAAAGATAATATAGAGAGATAATGAAAAATATTCGAGTACCTTATAGGCTATGGCTGGTAATTGTTGAAATATGGTTTTCAAATGTATTATGCATTTTCTAAATTGTTTACTTATATATCTTCCTTTACCTTATTATACGGCAGACGTAAGATTTTCCTTCCTTCTTTCCTGTTGTCGTCAGTAATTCAAATAGAATACATTCAAGTATAACCGAAAAAAAAAAAAAAAAAAAAAAAAAAAAGAGAAAAGAAATTTCATAAAATATTACATTTCTATTGATTGCAAGGATAATTAAATAACACTAGTGCCATCTTTTTAAATCACAATTTTATTTTAACTTCATACATAATTTGTCCAATTACTTAGGAACACGAAATTCTTCCTATTATTTTTTAAGTCTCCAATGGTTTGATTTTGTTATTACATTTGTTTCTACATGACAATATGCAGCATGTATTATTTAAATTAATTGAATTGCTTTTCTTAAATAAAGATAGCCAACTTTAAAAAAGTTTTTTTGGGGATTAAAAAAGTTAATTGAGTTTTATTTGAAACTAATTAAATTTATTTCAACAGAATAAAGATATTTTAGATAATATGCAATGTATTTTATCACAATTATTTATATGACACTCGAATCTTTTAAGTAATATGAATGTGTCTGGGGCTATCTTAAAAAAAAAAGTGTTGTTATTCTATTCTTTGCAACTTTATGCACACGAGGGAAAAAAAAAAGAGTAATACAAATATCATAGAATATTTTTCGTCATGTGTTTATGTGGTTTTTTTTCTAGTTTTAATCCCAAGATTCTAATTTATTTCACTACTAAAGAGTTTAGAAAAAATATAGATACATAAAAAACATGAAATTTTGGAAAAAATAAAAATCAAAAGGTGAACATAAAAACTGATTGTATTTATAAATAATACTGATATAAATTATGCAACACTGGTGTAAATTATGCCATATTAGGTTTACAGGAATGTTTAAAGTTTAATTTAATTATTCATTGCGCTAAATGTAAAGTATTACAGGGATACCTTGTTTTAAATCAATCTAAGAGCATATCCAGTGATAATTTAAGATTTTTTCATTTTAATGTTAACGATGATTATCAGAGAGTGCAACCCAATTATGGAAATATCATATCTCCTCAATCATTTGCTCAATCAATCGCTAATATTTCTAAATTACTTGGAAAAATAAATTCTATAAAAATGAAACTTTAAGGTATAGTATAAGGGATTATTAAACATTTTTTCTAAAAAAAATATGATGTAGGAAAAATTAATATTGAACCGCAACGTATTTTCCGTAAATCTGACCTACCAATATCTTTAAGACCTTACAGAACTTCCCTTTTATAAGATAAATAAATTTCAGACCAAATTCAATCATTATTAGAATCTGGATTAATTAAAGAGAATAGTCCCTGTTCTGCCCCTATAACCTTAGTAATGAAAAGAGAGGAAGGTAAAAAAACTAGATTATGTGTTGATTATATAAAACTAAACGCGATAATGAAAAATGTTGCATAACCCTTTCCTCGTATCGATGGAATTTTGGATAAATTGAGTAGTACTCAGTAATTTTAAACTTTCGATTTAGCCTATGGCTACTGGCAGATACTCATACCATCCATCTGATACTGAAGTAAAAACTATTAGGATAGAAATTATGTGGAGCCAAAATTTGAGAGAGGAGATCTAGTTATTTATGAAGAGTTCCATTATCCCATTAGCAGAAAGCTCTCACAAATTTTTAATAGTACCTATTAAATCCTTAAAAAATTATCTGATCAAAATTACGCCCTTATTACCCTCCTGACAAACTAAAGTTATCACATGAGCAACAACAAGTAATGTTAAACCCATAACTTAATATTAAATTTATATTAGTCAAAAATTAACTAAAATTAATTAAACTAATCAATACACTTCTATATAACAGTGTGTTCTTGAAAAGCGCGCACAATAATATTACTGCTGAGATTTTTACTTGAATTAGCTTTTTATGCAGGCCTAAATTGGTTGATTTGATTTAGGAATTTCTTATATTGGATTGAATTAGATTAGAATAATACATTAAATTAAATTAAATTAAACCAAATTTAATAAAAATTAACTGGATTAAATTATAATAATAGAATACAATTTTTCTAATAATAATAGCAATTGAGCTTATTATCAACCTTTCTTAAGAATACTTCAAGGTCTTATTTTCATTGAACAACTTATGTTTCTCTTGTTTGACTAAAAACCGGATGATCACATAATCCTGCTGAATTGTTGGTGATTTTTCACAAAACATTTCTTATTTACTTATTTCTTATTTTGTTTTCTTTTATTGAATATATTTTCATCCCGCACGGATATTCATAAAAGGAGGAATTACTTTATATACTAAGAAATTATTCATAAGATATTTGATTAGTACTTTTTTGAAATTATTGTTTGTTATTGTTGAAATTATTATTATGTTATTATTATTGGTGTTATTATTTATTATATGATAAAAGATTATAAGAAAGCATATCGTTGAGAATTGTGATAAAAGAGAGTAATTAATAGTAAATTGATGATAAAAGATAACATCTTGCTAGAAAAACATATTATAAGTGAGTTACATAATTACTAGATATCTAGTTGACTGGACTTTAATAGTTTACTGAACTTTAGTAGTTGACTGAAATTTAGTAGTTGGCTGAAATTTACTAGTTGATCGAACTTTAATAATTACCTTGCTAAAGAGACAATACGAACGTATTGCTGTAAATTGTATTGGTGTAAAGCATATTCTCCTTCGTATTCGTATCTTCCTTCGTATCCATACAAAAAACTTTTATTTGAAATGAGATCTCAATATGACTGAAAGACTTTATTTACTGATTAAGATGACTATTTTTACAGTGGACACTCACAACAACTATAAAATGGCATCTGAACATTAACTAATTGTCAATTAACCCTTTGAGCATTTTGAAAAAGGGTAAAATTGTAATGTTGTTTTCTCTACATTTTGTTTTAAATGCTAAAAAAATATGATTCTTTCAGCATTATAAATAAAACTTAATTACAAATATGAATGTAACCCTTGAGAGCATTAATCATTCTTCAATATTTTGAAAATTCATTAAATCTATAGAATTATATTATCTTAAACATTGCATATATTGCAGTGAAACCTGGAGCTTAGTGAACGGAATATTACGTTCTACACGCTTAGAGGGCTAAAGGAATGAAGGATTTCATACAATTAGTTGAAAATTTTCTTGCATATTTAAAAAATAATAATTAAGTTTTATTATTGTTTACTTTATATTCATCTTTTTCATTATTTATGTTAATAATAGTTTACGAAGTGGAAGACTATTATTTGTAACTTATGAACAAAATTATTTATATTGTAATTGTATTTGAACAATTCCCACATATTCGCGTTTACAAAATTAATTATTGATTGCGCTTTGACAAAATTAGAGAATTTTTGACATTAACTAGACAACCAGATAACTATATAGTAATCCAAATTCATGCCTTTCCTTAAATGACTTGTAGGTCATCGGATCTACCAGCTCATCGGTTTTTAGGGGGAGGGGGATAATGTTATATAAAAATTTTACTTCGCGATATTCTAAATTCTGACCTATTCATTATTTCCTTATTTCTTAATAATATCTATTTCTATTTAATTTCCTTTTAAATTCATAACGCGTATATTAATAATTATCTTATTCAAAATCTTAATCTAAAACATTAAGTCAATTCATAAACTTTTATCAACTGTCCAATCTATAATATTCTGAGAGAAGCTAGTATTTTCACTTCGAATATTTTTAAAAGCCATTTTGTTATATTTATTCCAAGAATCTGTTTTCGCGCGATAGACTGTTCACTTCAAAAAGCCTCCGTTTCATTGTCAAGGATTCTTTCTCTTTAGACCACTCTCTCTCGTGTTCATTAGCTTAGCCGCTCAGCTTTTGAGCGATCCTTTTACCGATTGGTTCTTTGTCGTATTACGTCGAGATGTAGTTGTCCGCGCGTCTAACAAAAAGCGAAAGCAGGACTTCGGAACTCAGAATTTTGTCTATTTTTCAAGTGCTGATCAAACGGTTATCTTGTGTTTTATAATTCGTAGATTTATAAATTAGCTGTTTAAGATCAATTAAAATGATGCAATGATTTATAGTCAAGCCCGAGGGTTTTAGGAAGATCTCGTCATGTACATGGGAGTTGTTTTAAGATGTGGGAGTTGTTTATTCATTTTTCATGTGCTTTAATAATCGCTTTATTTGAAAAACTGGCTTGTTCTTTATGGAGAAATTACTAAATGGGTACATTCATTACCTACTATTTTACGCCATGATGGTCAAGATCTATTGACTGCAATTTATCACCACCGTTAACGAGCTGCCAGCTTTTCATGAATTTATAATACATCCAGATAAAACCTATCACACACACACACACATATATATATATATATATATATATATATATATATATATAATTGGCTCTGGGGAAAGATTTTCATTCCAATAATCCTGCAATTAGTTTCTTTCCATTGTCATAGAAAATAAATGTTCTTTTTTCAGATACATTTAAAAAAAAATCATTCTTGAAAGTTATTTAAAATGTCATAAAATATTGCTAAACTAAACTCCAATTTTCAAACAAATTTCATACAGAAGTACTTTTTTTTCTTTAGTGATGTATGAGCGATATTTTTATTTTATTTTTAATTAATTTATTTATTGTTGTTGTTCGGGGTGGCGGTGCAGTAAAAAAGTGGCCTGCACATTTTTGGCAACGATATAAATTGTCCGTAGTGAAAGAAGTAGGACTTTCTACAAATTTAATTTTAATGTTAGAAAATTTAATCAATGTTGGGCTATTCAATAAATTCCCTTGTTCGGAAACATATGTATCTAAATCGAATGAACGGAATGAAAGATTTTGAACTTTAGAAGACATATAGATATCATTTCCGAAAAAAAAATTATTCAAAATAAAATATCACCAACGCTTTTCAATGATGTTATATAGCAAGACTCGACTTATACTGTGCACAATTATGCAGTCATTCAAGTTCATTGTTTGCCTGAATATTGGTTATTTATTTTCAATGCAAATACGGTATTTCACCGAAAATAAAATAACGTAATATTAATTTTTGCCTTTTTAACTTCTATCATATTTGATTAAAAGAGCATATGGCGGATATCAAATATGACAGAAGTACTACAGCACTGGTAAGACTACACATAACCGATACTTTAAAAATTGATTTTAAAAATAGTAAAATAATTTATCTATTAAGCCAATATATATCAAATCTATTATTCGTGAATCAATAGAAATCTATATGCCTAACTTGAACATTTGCAATGAATCCTCCTCATTTGATTTACCTAAAATTTGACACGAGGTAGTTTTCAGTTTTAAAAAAGCAATAAGAAAATATTAATTTTCAAGTTTACAGATGACTATTTCAAGCACTAGCTTTTTTATTTTAAAAATTTGTGAGAATATTTTATTTATCGTTATATATCTCGAAAATGGCGCCGTATGAGCGCTGAAACATATGTCGACCATTAAAAGGTTTTTATAAGCCTTTTGTGTTTTATATTCCTTGTATCACTTAATCATTTTATCTATATTTTAAATATACATTATTTGAAATTCTCATTATGATTGCAAGAATTTTTTAAAATCAAAGTAATATCTCAGACAATTATTGTGTAGAGAAAATGAGACGGACTAATTTCTGATTTAGATATTATAGGACGAGCATTCTAAAATATCATATTTATTTTAACGCTTCTGTCACTCTTGTTTAAAACATTGTATAACCCATATCACTGGTCATAAGTCAAATAGTTCATTGTTTTTAACTCACACAATTGCAAAATTGTCTACATCGGCAATTCTTTATTACATGGTGCTATTTGTGTTTTTACGAAAAGTCCTTCAAAAGTCTAAACACACAATGTGATCCCATTTCATTCAATAGTTTTAGCGACAGATGACTCCAAATAGGGTGTATTTTCTTACCACCCTGTATTATAATTTACTTTTTGATTACTGCGTACACATGCATATGTGTACTTTATGCAATTACATTCTTCTATAATGTTAATGAAATATAATTTATGTGAAGGACATTATCGAATTTATTTATCTCGGAATAATGTGACTCGGAATAATCAACCTGTATATGAAACGAATCAGTTTCTTAAAAAAAAAAATAATAAATATTAAAAAACCTTTTGTAGCCATAATATCAAACAAATCTTAATTTAAGTTATTCTGAATGTCATTTGAAATCCCTAAATCACTAAAATGATTTATATATAGGTATATCCGTAAATGTCCCGTAACGTGCTGGTAATATTGATGAAATTCTTTATGGTAAGATATTGAGAGAAATGTCACTGTTTTTGTTTTTTAAAAACTGTTTTTCAGACAAGAAATTTTCAATAAAAAATATAAAGTATATATTCCCATTTATGTGAATAAAAACTGGACATTCTTTATATACCGTGTGATTCAAAATAGAAATTAAGGCGATTATCTTTTAAACCTCTGATGAATGAAACATACAATTAAAACACGTATTGATATCAGGTATATCTGTTAGATAGGATATTTTTTATAGAAAGGGCCGCATAAATAATAAAATGAACAATTGAAAATCCATTTTTCCATAATTTTTATTTAGAAAAATGTTGCTTTACGTGTAAGAATTCCTTTAAAATTTTTCATTCTTTTAAGACAAAACATTTACGAAGTTATGGTATTTTGAGTGTTATGAATTTTCAGTATTTTCTTGCATTATAAAGAAAAGTGTCGGGAAACACTGAAAATTTACAAAATTCAAAGTATCATAATTCCATGAATTTCTATCGTAGGATTTTAATGCTCTCCTTAGATGTGGCCAGTATTTTTCTAAATATAAGTTATTGAAAAATGAGTCGTATATAAAAAAAATAAACTTTGTATTTTAATACGATATAGCCTCTCGTAAACAAAAAACGCCTTATCTCAAATCGCTATTTGATTTAAATCCCTCTTGCCGCTGGAAATATGTATCTGTCATCAGTAGTTTATGAGTTAATCGCAGTAACCTATATTTTGAATTCACCCTGTAAAATAGATCAATATAAGATATTGTTGTGCGTTCGGGGTTCGAAAGGATTGATGCCAATATATAAGAACAATCAACAGATTTTATTTACTCCAAACATTTCGATAAATACACCAATATCTTTTCGAAGACACAAATATTCAGTAATCTTCAAATCTAATAACAGCACAGCAAAATTTCACACAGAACAATATAGCGTATTGTTCAATACTAAATCGCTCATAGACAACACAGTTCTCAATGCAAAGCCTCTCGTGCGTATTCAATCGCATTTGACAGAGAACTAACTGAACTGAACTGGTGGAGGTCCCTTATCTTATGGTGGAGGTCCCCTAGGCTTTAAGGATAACTGTAGAATTTTCCAGAGCTTTCGGATGCTGGAAATTACCAGAAAGTGCTTTAACTCTCGATAGAGTACCCCAAACGAGAAAGGATCCCAATGTAAAGGTATAAGGGGGGGGGGTTGCACAAAAAGTCGCCAACTTGGCGACATTTGGCGACAAAAATAAGTCGCCAAAACCATCGCCAACTTGGCGATAAATCCATTCCTTGGCGATTTTTCAATAGAACTCCATTATAAAAACCGATGCTGTAAGGTTGTTTTCCTTGCAAACCACCTGAGGCTTTTAGCATTGAGTTACATGATGCTCAATAAATACATTAATAATACTGCAATTTTCACAATAATAAAATAAAATAAATTTAAATAAATGGAATATTTACAGATATATACAAAATTCATAACAATATAAATAAAAAGTCTATACTATTCTTTTAGCATTCTTAGCAAAATTATGTATGTTAATTCAAATAAATTAATTTTTAACGTAATGGAATTTAGTGTAGCGATGTAACACATAAAATTACAAACAATTTCAATGGAAATAGAAATTTCTGAAATTAATACACAATTTATAACGTTCATTGTATTGTGTAACAATTTGAAATTCCAGTAGAAACAAACAAATGCACTAGAATCCGGTCAAATTACACTGAATAAATACATCCAAAAGCCCGAATATAGTAATTTAAATGAGAATGAATGTAATATTACCAAATTCCAGTTATTTATAACGGATAAAGTAGACTACAGTTAATGAACAGCGCGAATAATAACTGCAGTTAAAATAAACACATCTGCTGAATGAAACTGCCAGTACGTATAGTTGGAATAGTCCTAGTTTGTTTAGGTGTCTCTGAAATGTAATATTGTACATTCCTATGTTATTTTAAGCGACATGAATTATTTGAGTTAATTTAAAATGTGCAATGATTTTTCAAGTTTAATTATGAAAAGATATAAGAAAATTATCAAACGTTCATTCCATAACAGAAGTAACTTTACGTCTGTAAATATGTAAGCAAAGAGAATTACGAAGAGCAATGGAAATTGTCTTCGTTTAAAAAAAAATCTGGAAAATACTATTGTTTGCAGTTTTATGTGTTTTTAATGTTTTTACACTCTTTTATTTACTTTAAGGGAGTCCGGGACACATTTTAAAAACATTTTTATTTATTGAATTAGAATTTTGAGGCGTTTTTTTTATGATGGTTAATCATATAATTTGTAAACAAATTTAAATCATAAAACTTCTTATAAAGATTTTAAAAAAATATTTAAAAATTCTAAAAAAAATAAAGTAAATTAAAATCGTTATAACTCAAAATATTATTCAAAATATTTGAAACTTTTTTCATTTAATTAAACAAAAATATATAAGTTTTAATTATGAGTCAGCATTTTTTTAAATAATAATTTAAAAAAAAATATATAGTAAAAATTTTTAAAAAAAATGGTGTAACTTATATTTATGGTAGAGTGTAACAGGTATTTTTATAATTTAATATAAAAATTTTAAAAAAAATATTTTTCTAATGTTAGATACGTATTTTTTGTTTATTTTTGGTACCACGAAAAATAATTTTCTTTTTAGAATTTGATAATTCGAACTTCGGCTGAAAATAACTGAAACTGAAACTGGGGATTGAGTATTTTTCTGTCATTATGCCCTTACGCTATTTGTCAATCAGTCGTGTTTTTTAGTCACAAGTGTTTGACTACTGCTCATATAGACAATAGTTTTGTGATACTTCATGTACTTTCATATGGTCTAAAGCTAATTTATGCTATGAATATGTGTGTAATAGATATCATCTACTCTTAAAATCCATTTTTTGGATATTTCTTGATATAAATAATTGGTAATCTAAGGGGTGTTTTATTCGACCTCGAAATCAGAATAATACAAATAATTGATAAATAAATACGCTTATAGAATTAAAAAAAACTCCCATCCTTTTTTAGACTCATATTTAATATAATATATTTAATGAAACGGTTTAAGCTGTTTACATTTTATAAATATTTTGAAGGTTTTCATTATTTACAGCAATTTGAGAGACAAGTTTAAAAAATATATATTCTTCGAATTTAGACAACATTCTAAAATCAGATTTACATTTAAAGCTCAAAACAATTAAAACGTATATGTTTGAAAAGATACAGTGTAAATTTATGACAATAAATAACAAAAGGAACATAAAAATCCCCTTACAGCTTAAGGCAATTTAGAAGACATTTGTGTTTTGCACCTCCTATGGGATAAATTCCCTCAGAAATAGTTTTAAACATATTACAAAATATTATGTTTTTATGTACTGAACTTGTAAAAGAACTTTTGTATGAACAAACAGTACATTTCTGGTGAAGTAGAGTGATATACATATTTAAATAAACCTTTTTACAGCAAATGACGTACTCTGTGGTGTTTTAAAATCTAATGTTCAAGTTTTGAAGCACACGGGAGACTCTTCTTTCTTTTTTGTACGTTTTCATTTCATTTCTTTCAATAGGAAATTTAAAAATATAAGTTATTATTTCTTTGCAAATTGTATTCATTTTCTGTGGAGAATTATACGATATTTTATATTTATTATTTAACAATAACAGATATATGATAAAAAATGTTCATTTATTATGAAATATTTCTAGTTTCTTGAGAACGAATATTCTTGCCAAACTGATCTTGAAAAGTTCAAGAAACTGAGATTTCCCGAACGTTTTCGATATGGGATGAATTTTCATAGGCGCATAATAAAAAATAGCATTTGTTCAGTAGTTTGAATCGTGGAGTTGGGAAGCTGTTTATTTAATGCTTTTCAGGTCTGTTTTTTACATATTTATTCATTAAATTCAGTTTTAATACATTGTGATTGCTTGTATAACAGGTATTGTCTGCTATTAAAATTCCTGTTCTTCCAGGAATTTTCTAGAATACCATACCTTACCATTTTAAGGACAGTTTTGTTCTGTTTTCAACCTTCATTAAACTACAGCTCAGAATGAAATACATTTTTATTATTTTAACACAATCTTGCTGATTAATAAATAAATCATGCGAATAGGGGTCAATCACATACACTTTTTCCAACTCAGTAAATATGTGTCCAGGCCGGGATTCGAACCCAGATATTTTGGCTTTAATTACCATTGCTCTCTTAATTGAGCTATTTGGACGATATAGATAATTTGATAATTAAATAAAACTATCGTAAAAAATTAATTTGATTTTTCTTCAACCCAACTTTTCTTAACCTTAGATATAATATATTTACCGAGACATTATAAATTGTTTCTGCTTTGTACGCCATTTGTAAGTTCTCATTATTTAAAATATTTCAGTTGCGCACATTGAAAAAATTAATTTCTTCAAAGTAATAACATTCGGAAAAAAGATTTTACTTTTTAAATTCAAAACAATATGGACTTTTTTCATGAAAATACTCTATACTTCTAATACTAGAAGAAATGAATCCTTTGCAGCATAATGAAATTTAGATAACATTTGTGTTTTTATACCTTTCTACGTAAAAAATTCCCTGAGGAACAATTTATGGTAAATATGCTTTTTTTGTACTAAACGTTTAAAAGAACTGTTGTATAAACACATGGTACTATTGTGTTCAAATGAAGTGATATGTGTATTTTTCTAAACCTTTTATATCAAATGACATCTGCAGCGGCACTTTAAAATAGCTTGTTTATGCCTTGGAATGAAACACATGGGACTATCTTTTATGTTCGTTTTCAGTGTGTTTATTCCGCGAAAAAAAAACTAAATTGTACAAATGTCTCTTTTGTAGAAAATTCTAATCATTTTCTCTTTTAGCATTATACAACATTTTGTTATTTACAAAAAACAGATTAATTTAATAAAACAGACATTGAGGATTTAGTATGACATATTTCTAGTTAATCTTTTAGGTGCCACGTCAAAAATATCTCACTATGTGCACTTTTAAACAGGAGAGATATGTTTAATATTTGAAGATAAATCGAATCATATTGAATGTACACTGAAGTAATTCAAATAATTAATTGATCGTTTTTTTTTCAACTTTACTCGGACGTGGCAAAATCTGCTCTCAGATATCCTTAAAAGGTTATAAATTTTCTGAAAATCAGACATTTTCATAAGCTTATTTAGTGTAAAAAGTTTTAATCGTTATACTAGAAAATCCTTTCTTGATTCCATTTTTTAGAAAAGGAAAGATTCAAAAGAATTTTTATAGAACCTCCAAAATATCATATATTATACTGTTGACGAGTGGATTTCGGTATACTCAGTGAGACTAGGGATATATTTATCGACTTTACTCGTCAAAATGCTAATTATCAATAGACATTCTAATTACAATATGTGTGAAAGAAACAGGAATCCTAAAGAATAGTTTATAAAATCATACGATTTGTAATTTTCCAACTGGAAGAAAAATGTCCGGGCCAGGATTCGAACCTGGGATCTCTTGGCTGAAGCCGCCACACTCTACCAACTGAGCTATCCCGGTCGAATTTGGAGGGCATAATTCATCCAGTTAACCTTATTGATCATAGCATCTGGTCTGATATTTTAATCAGCTCAACAGAATAGATCGCAGGTAATGGAACTCCAGTAAACGCTGGATACGTGATTACACTAGATTAATTTTAACACAATTAATCAAATTGATAAAGAAATCATACGATTTGTAAAATCGTAATTTGATCAATAAGGTTAACTGGATGAATTATGCCCTCCAGATTCGACCGGGATAGCTCAGTTGGTAGAGTGTGGCGGTTTCAGCCAAGAGATCCCAGGTTCGAATCCTGACCCAGACATTTTTCTTCCAGTTGGAAAATTACAAATCGTATGATTTCTTTACCAATTTGAATAATTGAGTTAAAATTAATCTAGTGTAATCACGTATCCAGCGTTTACTGGAGTTCCACTACCTGCGATCTATTCTGTTGAGCTGATTAAAATATCAGACCAGATGCTATGATCAATAAGGTTAACTGGATGAATTATGCCCTCCAGATTCAACCGGGATAGCTTAGTTGGTAGAGTGTGGCGGCTTCTGCCAAGAGATCCCAGGTTCGAATCCTGGCCCGGACATTTTTCTTCCAGTTGGAAAATTACAAATCGTATGATTTCTTTACAAATTTGAATAATTGTGTTAAAATAATCTACTTTATAAAATTAAAGTAAAAATAAAATACAACGTTAAAACACCAGTGTAATTGAATCTACAGCATACCGATTTCGGTAGCATATAGCATACCCTCCTCAGTGCTCAGAGTACTGAGGAGGGTATGTTATATGCTACCGAAACCGGTATGCTGTAGATTCAATTACACTGGTGTTTTAACGTTGTATTTTATTTTTACTTTAATTATATCGCACCAAGCTCCAAATTAATATTTACTTTATAAAATGTCTAAGTTATTAGCAAGGAATAATCAATTATTCTTTAAAATACCTCTTTGTGTATGGTCAAGACATTCAGACCGTCTTCAAATGTCAATTTTTTTAACATGTTGAGCAGTTATTACAGCTTTAAAGAAAACAAGCAACTGATTTTCATTAATTATACAATGAGACAATCCATGTATTATAAAGACTTCTTCCTATAGGTATGTACCCAAGCGGTTAATGCCACATTATAAGAAGATATAGGTACGTGTTTCTTTTTTTTTTCACTTTTACATTGAATGAAAATGCACTGTGAAGGATTTCACGACACTAGTTGGGTTTCTTTAATAGCATTATATCGTTTTTGAAAGTTTTAAAATGAATAACAGTGGTTTAAGGAAGGCAGATTGCATTGGGCCATGGACGCTTAAAAGAGAATTGCGGCTCTGATTACAGCAGCCTAATGAAGAGGAACTTCTTGAAAGTAATACAGCCCATTAAAATGTAAAATATTTGCGTGGTCTAAAATTGATTTCTATATTTTAGATTAGTAAAATGGGTTTTCACCTACTTACTAAGCTGTCTAACTAGCCTATATATTTGAGCTCCAGTTATGGCATAACGTTCCTTCTTATTTTCCTATTAATTTGTTCATAAATTTAAAAAAAGTTCTTATTAGGATTGAAATGACAATTTATTTCCGTATAAATAAATATTTTCATATTTAAACAAGAACGAAAAATCATGCGTCAAGCATAGATTATGTAACACTTTCCAACGCTTCCAAAAATAATTTAAATCATGACCGTTTAATAAGCTGAAAGATAACATCTAAGTAAACAATTTGGAAAACGCATAACATATTTAAAAAAGTCATTTCAGGAATTTCCAACATATACAATATTCGGAAAAATATCCGAATACTTTTATTCAGCCCTGTATAGGATCTATAGATTTGTATATATACTACATAGGATGCTAAATTTTAGTTTAGTTAGGAAACGCGTAGCACAGTTTAAAATTCTCCTTTTGGAGTTTCTGTCAATAAACGGAAATGCATTCGCGAACTTTTGTGCTGCCCTGTATAGGATCTACAGAATTTATACACACCAAGTAATAAACAAAAAATGAGTTAAATTTAAAATCGTTTTCAGCAACTTAAAATGCACTTCCAGAGATTATTGTTAACAGACAGTAGAGAATTCTTTCGTCTGTCCCTGTAAATGAACGATGACTGCTATACACACACTATTCTGTATTAAGCCTTTTGTGATGCACCTTAGTGATATATATAAATTTCAATGCGTTTAAAATAGTGAAACATTATTTAATTAAACCGCAAACGATTTTTCTCCATAGAAAAATGTAACGGAATTCTTTTGACTGTCCTTGTAAAGTAACTATAAGTGCTATGCACACCCTATTCCGTATAAAGCTTCTTGCAATGCACCTTAGTGATAGATATCGATTACAATGTGTTTGAAATGGTGTAACATTATTAAAATAAACCGCAAATGATTTTTCCCCATAGACCGTAATGGAAGGGAATTCTTTTGAGTGTCCCTGTAAAAAAACTGTAAGTGCTACACACTTCAGTTGAAATAGGGAACATGCTATAGATAACGACTATAACATATAAAAATTGCAGGGCAATCCGAGCATATTTACGGGAGTTACAGCTCGGACAGACGGCCAGACGGCAGACGGCAAGACGGCAGACGGCCATACGGCAGACAAACCGAAGTCATAAACACTTTTCAACTAGGTTGGAAAGTGTTAAAAAGCTTTTCCATTCAAATAGATTTGTTTAATTTTTCAACTCTGCATTTTATATTTAAAAAAATAGATACCTGTGTAACATGCGGCGAAATAATCAATAATTTTTTATACAATTCACTTTAAGATTTCAATTAAAAGAAAGAATGACAATAGATCCACATTGTTATGCAATAATTGAAATAAGATAAAAATATTATTTTCAACATAATAGAAACATAATGTTGTTCTATTATGTTTGACGAATCTTTTTCATTTCTTTTACAGATCTTTTATGAAGATTCTTTTATATTTGAAACAGGATTTAAAATAAACGAAAGCCTGTATATTTCAATGATTTTTATAATGGTCTCTTCAAAATGAGAATCATTTTTCAAACAAAAGTTGAGTATTTTTTGTACATTTTTATTTCATTTGAACCTTTTCTGAGAATAGGAAAAGGGAATTTTGTTCGTATTATGTGTTTGTCAGATAAATATCTTCATATATCACAAAGTTGTTCAATATTCTTTTCATCCTCAACTTCGCATTCTGATAGAATGTTGACTTAAGTCAAGTATATCATTATATATATACTAGGGGTAGAGTCCAGTATATCATTATATATATATTACTATCATTATACAGATATACTAGGGGTAGAGTCCAGTATATCATTATATATATATTACTATCATTATACAGATATACTAGGGGGCCGTGCCCTCTGCGCACATAATGCGCAAACCCCGGAAATTCTGCCGACTTGCGTGCTAAATTTTGTTTCTAATTCATTCATTGGTGGAAAAACACTATAATCTATCCCAACAACAAATTTAAAATTCTTTAATTACAGAGCATTTTAAGAAATTTAAGTTATGCATGGATGGTCAGACCGGCTGACAGATTAATTGCATTTCCAAATTCATAATTTAACATGTTGTTTGCATTAGGAAATGAGTTTAAATTCAACGTAATCACCGTAAATGTTTCACAATAAATCAATTTTATTTAAATGTAAGTAACCTATTTCAAGCCAGGTATGTTATAAGAGCAAAAGAAAAGTCTGTTAAATCAGTAATACCTATTTTTATGTTAATGCTGCCATACATAGATTTATAAAAATACTTATGTTTAAATTTGGTTAATATTTTCTTACTAGGGGTCGTTATCAGCATAAGACGAAGTTGCGTTGAATGGGTTTGATCCAATTTTAACTTAAAGTATAGTTGTCACATGAGAAAACACAAAAAAAATCCAATTTAACATTTTAGTTATGCAAATTTCCAGCGCGTAAAAAACCTATCATGTGAAATATATTATAATTAATGTGAATGAAGCTTATTATGAAGATTTATTTTAAAAAACATAAAAAATCAATTTTATCTAAATTTAATTATCCTATTTCCGGCCAGGGGGTGCTATAAAAGCAAAAGAAAATTTTATGAATTTGTGCTACTTAATTTTAATTTCAGTATAGCTGTCATAGAGTGAAACATAGAAAAAAATCAATTTTACTTAGATTTAATTGACTCTATTTCGTCCCATGGTGAGCTATATACTCAATATTAAATTGTGATGAATCTGTATTACCTAATTTTAACTTGGGGTATGAATGGTATATGAGAAAACAAAAAAATCCATTTTGAAGTTTTAGTTATGCAATTTTCTACCGACGGCGATACCAAAGTAAAAAAAAAAGCCTATTATGTGAATTATTTTATAAAAACATAAATTTCACGGTGGCAGAAGATTATTCTGAAGATTTATAAAAGACACACTTAAAAATCCATTTAATATTAGTTACACTATTTCCCGGCTATAAACGCCAAAGAAAATTGTATTGAATCTATGCTACCAATCTTTATCTTGAGTACTACTTTTTTTTTCTAAGCTGCCATAGAGGACTACATAAAAATACCATTTTTATTTGAGTTTGGTTAATCGATTTTATGCCATGAGGAGTTATCAGCATACAAGAATGTTGAATTCACTAGGTACTATCTAATTTAGATTTGGAGTATATTTGCCCCATGAACAAACAGAAAAAAATCCATTTTAAAAATTTAGTTATTCAATTTCATTTCCTTTCGTGTTAAATTGCTCGGTGATACCAGCGTAGAAAATGCTAACGTGTGATTTTTTTTATCAAAACATAAATTTGACTGTGGCAGAAATTTATTCTGAAGAATTATTTAAAAAAGTCAAATTTCTTAAATTTGGTTAACTTATTTCCACCCAGGGGGCACGATAAACGCAAAAGAAAATTTTGTTGAATCTGTATTACCTATTTTTAACATGGAGTAAGGTTGCCATAAGACATAAACATTAAAAAATCCATTTTAAAGTCCCCAAAGGGATACGTATATCATGTGAAAAAATTATCAAAACATAATTTTGACAGTGGCAGAAACTTAATCTGAAAACGTGTTAAAAAACATAAAAATCAATTTTATTTGAATCTAGTTGACGTACTTTTCACCAGGAAATGCAAAAAATACTATAAGAAAAGTATGTTAAGTCTGTGCAACCTAGATTTAACTTCAGAATTGATATCAAAAACTGACATATAAAAAAGTCAATTTTACTTTAATTTGGTTATCCTATTTTCTCCAAATGGGAGCTATTAACACAAAAAAAATGCTGCGGAATCTCCTAATTTTAATTTGGTGAACGGTTGCCATATAAGAAAACATAAAAAAATCAAATTAAAAGTTTTAGTTCTACAAACCCCGCATCTAAAAGTGTAAAAAAAAAAGTTCCATAAATTAGTTACATAATTTTGTTTCATACACTCGTTTAAAAAAATCGCAACATAAATTTCTTTCATAAAATCGTTACATTAGAATTATATAAATGTACTAAGGTCTCTGGCCTTGCGCCCTTCTTGTGTCAACTCACGGACTTGTCTTTGTATATCTGTGTGTCTGCAAGTCTGTCCGTCTATCTTTCTGTCTGTATGTCTGTCTGTCTGTATACTTATCAGTCTGTACACTTATTTGTCTATCTCTGTATCTGTCTATCTATCTATCAGTCTAGCTGCCTTTCTATCATTCATTCATTCATTTTCATACATTCAGCCAGTCATCCATCCATTCATTTTCGTCCTTTCACTCAATAATTCCTTCCTTCCTTTTTTCCTCCATTTATTTTGATTTATTTTCATTCATTTTAATTCATTCTATCATTCTCTCCTTCCTTCATTTATTATGATTTATTTTGATTTATTTTTATTCATTTATTAATTTTCAATCATTCATTCATTTTCATTATTTCTTTACATTTTCTTTATTTTCATTCATTCTTTTATTCATTCATTTATTCATTCATTTTCATACATTCATTATTTTTTATCATTCATTCGCATTCATTGATACATTCATTCGTTCATCTTCATTCATTTATTTTCATTCATTCTTTCATTCATTTTCATTCATTCTTTCATTCATTTTCATTCATTCTTTAATTCATTTTCATTCATTCTTTCATTCATTTCCATTCCTTCATTCATTTTCGTTTATTTATTCATTTTCTTTCATTCACTTTCATTCATTAATTTAATTTCACTCATTTTCATTCATTAACATTCATTCATTTACTTTCGTTCATTCATGCATTCCTTTATTTTCGTGCAGTCTTTCTGTCTGTCTCTTTATCTGTCTCTTTACGTCTTTTTTATCTATGCTTCTTTATTGCTGTCTTCTTACCTTTATCTAATTCTCTGCATCTCTTTGTCTATGTTTTTTAACCGTTGTCTCTTTTCCTGTGTATCTTTGTGCCTGTCTCTTTATCTGAGTCTTTTTATAGCTGTTACTTTATCTCTGTCTCTTTATATCTGCCTCATTATTTCTGGCAACCTCTTTATATCTGCTTCCTTTATCTCTGTCTCTTTATATGTGCCTCGTTATCTGTGTCTCTCTCTCTGTCTGTCTGTCACTCTCTCTATCTATCTGTCTCTCTATATATCCATCCATTAAAATTATACTACAAACCGCGAATTTAATCGTGTCATAATTTTTTAGGTAGATTTCGTAAGAAATCTACCTATTACATTCTCACCTAAGTTGGAAATTTTGAAAAGTTTTTGCAAATCTACGCCGATCATGACTCCCAGAACCCAAAACCACCCCCAGTTCAAAAGTTTATATATCTATCTATCTATCTATCTATCTATCTATCTATCTATCTATCTATCTATCTATGTCACTTTTTTCTGACCACGATAACTGGAAAAATTCTGCATAAATCTCTTCCAAACTGATACATAAAATCAAGGGTCATAAAATCTCGGTGAAGTTCGTTAATGGGCAAAATCGAACCAAGGGGGGGGAAATGGGGGGGCTTTTTGTGAAAACAGAAAAATCCTCATAATTTTTTTATTATTATACGTATCGAATCCGTTTAAAGTTATTATTACTTCAAGGAAAAGGGCCGAAAATGTATGTATGGCAGATTTTTGATATAATCAAAAATGGCCCTAAGGGGGGGGGGAAAGGGGGGTTTTAGAAGAAAAAAAATCATAGCTTCGTCAATTCACAAGATATCAAATCCTCGTAAATTTATTATTAATCCTCTTAGTATTATCTAAAACTTTTATATTGACAAGTTTTTTATAGGACCAACCGTTATAGCGAAAAAAAATTAAAAACAAAAAAATCCCTGCCGGCTCCGCCTGCAAACAAGTTATTTTTCAAAGTAGGCGTTTCCAACTCCCGCATCTTTTCGAAACTGATACATAAAATCAAGGACATAAAATCTCGGTCAAGTTCGTTAATGGGCAAAATCAAACCAAGAGGGGGGGGGGAGCTTTTTGTGAAAACAGAAAAGAAAACCCATAATTTCTTAATTATGATACGTATCGAATCCGTTTAAAGTTATTATTACTTCTAGGAACAGGGCCAAAAACTTATGTATGACAGATTTTTGATATAATTAAAAATTGCATTAAGGGGGGGAGGGAAGGGGGGTTTTAGAAGAAAAAAATTCATAACTTCGTCAATTCCCAAGATTTCAAATCCGCTTAAATTTATTATAAATCTTCTTAATATTATCTAAAACTTTTATATTGACAAGTTTTTTATAGGACTAATCGTTATAGCAAAAAAAAATTAAAAACAAAAAAAATCCCTGCCGGTTCCGCCTGCAAACAAGTTATTTTTCGAAGTAGGCGGTTCCAACTCCCGCATCTTTTCGAAACTGATACATAAAATCAAGTGGCGTAAAATCTCGGTCAAGTAATGGGCAAAATCGAACCAAGGGGGGGGGGGATTGGGAGGGACTTTTTGTGAAAACAGAAAAAACCCCATAATTTCTTAATTATGATACGTATCGAATCCGTTTGAAGTTATTATTACTTCTAGGAGAAGGGCCGAAAATTTATGTTTGACAGATTTTTGATATAATTAAAAATTGCCTTAAGAGGAGGGGAGGGGGGGAGGAAGGGGGGTTTTAGAAGAAAAAATTCATAACTTCGTCAATTCCCAAGATTTCAAATCCGCTTAAATTTATTATAAATCCTCTTAATATTATCTAAAACTTTTATATTGACAGGTTTTTTATAGGACCAACTCTTATACCAAAAAAAAAAATCCTTGCTGGCTCCGCCTGCAAACAAATTTCGTTTCGAAGTAGGTTGTTCCAACTGCAGCATCATCGCAAAAAGGTCATTTCTTCCGCAATTCCCGACAAACAGGCACCCCACGTTCTGCGTCTTCGAAATCTACCTGTGCCTGTAGGCCGAGCCGTCAGGGATATTTTTTTTTATATATTCGAATTCATATATTAGTCGTTTCATAAAATCGTTACACAAATTCGTTTTATTAGGATTTTATGTTTCGTTAGGATTATATTAGGATAGATGTTATTATATATATAGGTTTTATATGTGTCACACATACTAATAGACATACAGACAGACATTTTCTAAAACGAGTCAAATCGTGTTCAGGCCCTTCTAAAACATATAAATCCAAGTACTTTCTTCTTCTAAAGATAGAAGGAAGTAACAGCCTGAAGTGCATACATTTGTTTGGCGATTATATCATCATAACGCATGCTCTTAAATTCGCTACTTTAAAAACCCATTATATATCTCGAAAATGAATAGAATGACTGTCGTACCCTTGGTACATGGGTTCCATGCGACTACTTTTTACACCCTCGCCTAAAATCGGAGCTTCAAAGACTCTTTTCGTTGACCAATAGCATTTCATAAGAAAGCGGAGGTGGTTTTCAAGACGATATCAAAATATTGATAAAGTGTAAGTATTGATAAAGTGGCTGACGTGTGGTGCTAAGTATTTAGCTGCATGTGGCAAATGCTTTTTACACCCTCGCCTAAAATTGGAGCTTCAAAGACTCTTTTCATTGACCAATAGCATTTCATAAGAAAGCGGAGGTGGTTTTCAAGACGATATCAAAATATTGATGAAGTGTAAGTATTGATAAAGTGGCTGACGTGTGGTGCTAAGTATTTAGCTGCATGTGGCAAATGCTTTGAAAAAGAAAAAAATATATAAATCTAGACTCTTTCTGGCATATTTCATAAAAAATAAAATCATTATAATTTTTTAATTGGATTGTGATTACTTTTTAATCTACATAAATTTTATTACATCATTTGCTTATTTAAAGAAAGAAGAAAAGAAATCTTATTTAATCAGGCAGTTTCTAAATCCTAGTCTTAATATCAGAAACATTTTAGCAAATATACGATGAAGAAAATCTCATGCAAGAAATAAAAACTAAACTTTAAAAATTATATTTTGAGTTTAAAATTTTTAGGGGATTTTTTACAAATAATGACGTTTTTTTCTTCAAAACAATTATTAACGGAAGAAAAAAAAATCACCGGAAAATACACCTGCAAAGAAAGCTTAGGGGTACTTCTTTTTCGCTTTCTTGGATCAATCATGATATGATTGATCACAAAATATCTCGTTGACGTAAAAATGTCACGTTTATACTTTTTATCTCATTTTCGCTCATTTCTTTCTTATATTTCTTTCTGGTCATCAAAAAAGATATAGCATCTGTTCTTTTATTATAATTGCGTTAAAAATACGGTTTAACGTATGCGTATTGAAAATGCAACTAAGTTAAATGAAATTTTTAAAAAAAAAATAATAAATAAACAAATTGCTACAAATCAATTTCAAACATGGGCGAGTGCGGTATTTTTCTAAGATTTATATAAATAATGATATTTGTTTTTTTCGTTGGATTTAAACACTTTATTTAGAGCGCGAAAAAGAACATGATTTATTTGAATTGAGTTTCAGTGACACAAAACGAAGTACATACATTATATAGAGAGAAGTTTTACATGCCTACTAATAGTAATTCCAAATTAAATTCTAGAATTCCAAATAAACATTTGATTATGACCTGTTAATGCTAAAACAGACATACAAAGAATTTTTTCTTCGTGCATCTGTTTTATGTATATTCTTTACGCTATTTTCCGGAAAAGTACTCCAAATCGTATAAGAATTTTTTTTATACCAATCAAGAAATCATGATTGTTGAAATCAAGTTTTAAATTTAGTATTAAAGATATCATAATTTCTAAATAGAATAGTATATTTTTTGTCATAAAGACACCAGCCACCCATAAACATCCAGTGCACCTAACAGAATGTAGACGACAAAACATTTTTCTTCGAGGAGGAAAAAATATATTTTAATATTTGATTTAAATACAGCAGCTATGATAAGCGTATTATTATTCAAATATAAGATGCTGCTTTTTTATGTGTTTAATTTCAGTGAAGATTTTCAGTCTGCTACATTTCCTGTTTGATTTTCCTTATTGCGTCCTCGCTTTGAGGAAGAACATTTCGCAACATTTTAAATCTTAGCTTATCAAATAAGATTAAAAACATCAAAAAAGGTACCGAAAGAAAATAAAATGCATTATTTTCCAGGCTTGCGTAATTATTTCATAACTGCTATGTAATGATTTACTAGAACTTTATTTCAGCAGAAGCTATCTTTGAAACAGATTATACCACAGTTTCATGAAAACATAAAACTTCAATGTTATCCAAGTACTTTTACGTAAATTAAGAGAGTTATATTTTCTTAGAAACTAAAAGAAGTGCCCTTTTATGGGAGTTTTGGTACGTAGAAGTAAGTGCATGCTAAGTGAATACAAGAAAATATGTGCATTGAAATACAGAGTAATCTAAAAGTCACAAAGAAATGAAAAATCAATAATTCGAAAAGTATAATGAGAAGCACGATGTGTGATTTTACATAAGATCGCAAAATGCCGTGAGATATTTATTTTTACAGAAGACAAAAGTATAGTACCAGAAACCAGAATATATTAATTTATCACTATCAGATAGCAGTGTGTGACAGTATTCCAATCTTTAATAAGAATACTCAAATGGACGAGTGAGATTTGTTTACGATCGCACAGTCTTATTAACGTGTTATTAACATTGTGGGTGAAAGAAAAAATATATTCTGTCTTCCTTTAACTTTCATATAGTTCGAATGGGTCTCCCGAATTTGATTATCACAGGTATTTTGTGAAGGCATATTAATTAGCTACAGTGGTTGTGTAGGATATATAATAAGATTATACAGGGTGTTTCAAAAATGACCGGTATATTTGAAAACTCAATAAAAACTAAACGGGCAGCGATAGAAATACACCGTTTGTTGCAATATGCTTGGGACAACAGTAAATTTTCAGGCAGACAAACTTTCAAAATTAGTTACAATTTTCAAAAACAGATGGCGATACAGTCTGTAAAAATCTAAACCACGATATTTTCCACATATCCACCATGCGCAGCAATAATATGGCGTAGTCTCTGAACGAAATTATCAGAAACCTTTGTAAACGTGTCAGGCGGGATGGCTTCACATGCAGAAGAGATGTACTGCTTCAGTTGTTCAATTGTTTCTGGATTGTGGCGGTACACCTGGTCTTTCAAGTGTCCCCACAGAAAGAAGTCACAGGTTTACAAATGTTTCTGGTAATTTCGTTCAGAGACTACGCCATATTATTGCTTCGCATGGTGGATATGTGGAAAATATCGTGGTTTAGATTTTTCCTGACGGCAGCGCCATCTGTTGTTGTTGTTGAAAATTGTAACTAATTTCGGGGGTTTGTCTGCCTGAAAATTTACTGTTGTCCCAAGCATATTGCAACAAACGGCATATTTCTATCGCTGCCCGTTTAGTTTTTATTGATTTTTCAAATATACCGGTCATTTTTGAAACACCCTGTAGCAAGTAACTTCTATTTCAAAACAAATCTCACCGCACAGCATTCGGCATAGGGTAGGCATATAATCGAATACTACGTCGTAGATCTTAGAAGCATCGGATTCTGAATTCCTATTCGTCAAAATCAGATGCTTACAGATTTTAAGTTTTGGCGCATAATTGCTTCCTTGGCAATTTGGCAATTTAATCATTCTCGTACGCTAATGTAATGTAATTTTGTTCAAAGGTCGTTAAGGTAGATGAAACAAGTTAATTTTAACACTAAATAGTCTCATTTTTTAAATTTTATCAGTTAATTATGCAAGATTTCTGAATATTACAACATTTTTTCATATATGATAAATGAAAACAATATTAAAAACATGAATCTCTAAAGATGTGAAATTCTTTATAGCGTCTATTACTATAACGCATGTATGAGCGCATCGCACCCGTTACGGTAACTTGTTGTATTGGAATATCTAAAATTGGGAAATTCTTTATACTGGCTATCACTATAATGCGTGTATGAGTGCTTCGTGCCCAGGAAAACGAAATGAAAACTCTAAATCGCTGTATTTGAGTTTCTAAAAATAGGAACTTCGATAACGAATAATAACCCCCTGACCGCCAAGAAAAAAGGCAAATTTGTAATGTTCTTTTGTCTGTAATTTTTTTTAAATGCTAAAAAAAGATGAGTTTTCCAACTTGATATAAAAAACTTAATTTCGTATATGAGTATAAACCTTGAGAGTATCAATCATTACTCAGTACAGGATTATTACAAATAAATCATCGTTTTTGATACGTTACTAAGTGCGAACTAGAAACGTATATGTTTCCAAGATAATTCAAACGAGAGGGCGTTAACTACAGTTTCGTGCTGCGCATGTGTCATGCGCGTGTGGTTGCCATGGTTGCTGCGCTAACGTTATTTTCAAAATGGCGACTGGACAGTAGAAAGCAACTGGAACACGATATCAACGGTTTCATTTACCAACAGGATGGAACTCCGCCACACTGGCACAAACCGGTTCATCACTACCTTAATCGAAAACTCCCAAAACGACGGATTGGTCGATGTGGCCGGGATGACAAGACACTGTTTTCATGGCCGCCCAGGTCGCCCGACCTTTCACCGTGTGACATCTTCGTTATGGGATATGTTAAAGACTTTTTTACGTACCACCGTTACCTACCACTTTGGCTTAGTTGTGGAACCGCATCATGACTGCATTCGCAACCATCGCCGCGACCATGCTGAGAAATGTGTGGAGCGAACTGAACTATCGCCTTGACATCTGCCGTATCACTCAAGGAGCACATATTGAACATGTGTTGTATGGACGTCAATCTTGTATACTTTCGGTTTGTTTTCATGTATAATTCATTGTTGTAACACAATTATGTTCCGAAATAAACACTTCGGAAACCCGATGATTCTTTTGTAATAACACTGTATTTTAAAACTGCATTATATTTGAGGAAACATATTAATTTAAACAATGCAAATATTGCAGTGAAACCCTAGTGAATGGATACATCAGTTCACGGATGTGAGAAAGTTAAAAATAGTTACATTATATCTATTGTAACTATTGATAACTATATCGTTTAATTTTTTTCATAACTTAATTAAATATTGAAAAATAGAAACTTTTCATTTTTTCAAACTTTTTGCTGCTTGGTGTCGAATTTGCTCTACAGAACTGGCGACAAACTACATACTCCTGAGCACTCATTCCGAAACATCTTAGAACAAAAATTTAAACAAAATACTTGGTAAAGTTGTTTAGTCTGAAACACTCGCCAAACGTTAGCCAATGAAAATTTAAACGAAAGTGGATCTTTTGTCACGTGGTGGCACATTTCAACGAATGAGATTTTGAAATCCGGTACTACGTAATATCTACTATGTTGTATCCGGTTATATATATAGGATAGGATGTTTCTATATGAGAGTGGCAATATTCACACAGGACGAATGCTCAAATTGTGTTCAGACAGAAGTTTTTGTTCAAACAATGGAATCTACATTCCAGAACTTGGTGGTACTAGCTGGTATGAGTTTGATTAGACGAGTGAGACAAGTTAACAAACATTAGCTTAGCGAAAAGAAAAAGTTCACCAAGATGTTTGTCGATTCGTTATTTGTCGAAAATCGTCTCGACAAACCAATTTTAATATCCCGTATGTCGCACTCTCATCATTGTAGTATTGCCTAGAGAGTTCCGTTTGCTTTACTTCACGACCCGTGGAGATTGTTTTAGAGTAGAATTCCCGATTAGAACTTCTGATAGTGATTAGAAGAGTCAGTGACTGCGAGTGTTGCTATTTGGTAAGGTAATTTTTTCTATATTACTAATAAAGAATTAACTGGATACACCGTATTCCATTATAATTTATTTTATTAGTTATCTTTTAAGCAGACACTTTTAGGTTCTAATGGAAGGAACTGATATTATGAGCTGAGTTAAATACTTTAACAATTTTGGGAAAGGATTACCCCTTGTCAGTTCTTCTTAACTGAGCTTAGTTTGGGATCATTAGAATTAAGTCTATCCACACCACTTATTACACTCCTTGTTTATTGTAGAACTAAATTTGTTGTGTATGTTAGATTTTGAACCATGTCCACTTTTCAATCTAACAACTCCAAAGGCTTTTGTTTTCAAGCTAACTCACGAATGGCACCTGAACAAAATTTTAATACAAATCATTAGACATTATACCCAGAGTATATTTCAGTGGTGTAAAATGTGTTACTTAACTCATCACAGACCTTGAGGAGTACATAAAATATAATAATGTACCTCATAAAAATAAACATTTTTTGTTAAAATGCTAATTAAAAGATGATGCATTGTTATGGGTTGAGAATAATTGTAGTTTTTGTATCACTATAATTCAAAACTTTATGAGCAAATAAATTCTGAGATAAAAAATACATTACCAAGTGTATGAGATAAAAGTGACCTACGTGAAGAACTTTATTATAATTGACAAACTGTCTTTCGTAAAACATCCATCTTTTTTTAGAGGAAAATTGAACTGAAAATTAAGCTTGGTTTTGATTGAACTTTTGAAGATCTTTTTTCTATTTTATTACCATTAATTCATGTAGTAATAAAGACTATAATGTTATGCACCAACCTAAAATTTAAGCTGAATTTTGTGAGTTATTATAAAAATATGAAAGAAGGCACAATACTGTTCGTAGTGGAGTATCGGGTAGTCTAAGACAGAGAGGTACTCGTAGTAATGAATTTAATTCTTATTCCTCATTCAAGTTTATCAATTCAAATAATGAAAATCGTCTTCAAGGAGGAAGTAAAAAGATTGGAAGTGGCAATAGAAATTAGTATAGGAAGAGTGGAAGTAATAATTGGCTATTACATGATCATATCCTTACGTTTACAGTTATGATCATGTTAAACAAAATATTACCGACTATCATGCAACTAAGATGTTAAAAGATGACATTATTACATCGATTTATTTCCCTTTGTTTCGCTGGTAGTGCGTTGGGTAGAAAGTATAATGACAGAAATTTAGATGACCCTGCGGATTGGATATTTACGATTGAACACTATAAACCAATACCTACACCATCAGTATCCAATCCCTGATATACATAACATTTTCGAAAATATCACAGCTACTACGAATATATTAATATTATATTTAATATCCTGCTATTTTCAGATAACCATGAAACCAGATGATATTGCGAAAATGGCGTTTATTACTAAAAACGGTTTTTTGTGTTTTAAAAAATGCCTTGTTGTTATAGCCCGCACCCTACACTTTTCAGAAGACTATGAATAAAATCCTTAAACCTCTGTTAGATAAGGGGGTTCTTGATATATCTAGACGATATTATCATCATGGAAGCCATTTTTAAACAGAATTTAAAGTTGTTAAGGGATGTCTTTACCCTATTGCATAATGATAGTTTAAGAGTAAAAATGGATAAATTTAAAATTTTCAAGGTTAAAAAAATAATATTTGGGTATCAAAATTACTCAGTAGGAAATTAAAACAAATTTCGTGAAAAATGCAGTCCATTATTCTCTTCCCCCCTCTTCCCTAAAAACGCTAAACAAATTTCCCTATTTGTGGGCATGGTTGCATGGTTTCCAAATTTATTTCTCATTATTATGAAATGTGTGAACCTTTCTATGTTTTGAAAGTAAAAAGAGCAAAGTTTGTTAGAAGAAACTCAAAAAAACTTTGAAATGTTAAAGAACGTTTTAATTTCTTCTCCCGACCTTGCCATCCAAATTATTCATTACAGTTTTAATTAATTGTGACGCTAGTCTATTGAGTTTAGAGCAGTGTTGATTCTGGAAGTTAGACCTATAGCTTATGATTGTAGGATATTGTATGCGGCTGAACAGAATTGTTCCATTACAGAAAGAGAGTATCTTTATGTTAATTCGACATTGAATAAATTTTGTTGTTATTTTAATAAACTGTCGGTAAAGGTGATTACTGAACATTCAGCTTTAACATGTTGACGAACGTTAAAGGTTTGTCTGTGAGAATGGTACGTTGAAATCTAAAGCCAGCTGAATGTAATTTGACATTGAACATATGGCTGGGGAAAAGTTTAGGGTTGTAGCTGCTTTATCCCGTAACCCACAAGAATTTATGGAAGAGGTGGAGGACGTAAAGGGGTGTGTTTTGTTGTTGCTCGTTTTTTTTTTTTTTTTTTTTTTTTTTTTGTAGGATCAGCTCATACACGTTCAAAAGGGCGATCCCGAATTTATTGGTTTGTATCGTTATTTGGAGAATCCAGATGAGGTTCATAGTTTAAATGCCACCATGCTTCGAAAAATATTATCAGCCGTTTAAATTAATTGACGGCTTTAGTATTTGTCAGTCCCTTGTCACAGAATTCCATGATAACCTACTAGCAGGACACCTAGGTATTAAAAAAAATATTCCCCAATTTTTGATTCCTGTTATTTTATTAAAATAATAAAAATATTGCGCGAGTATATATATATATTCTTTAACAGTAGAAGTTTAATGATCGTAACGTGAGTCCGGCGGTCAAATAAAGTAGACGTTGGCGATTGCTGTCATTGATGCTTATCATATTTCTAATCCTCTAAGATATAGATATGTCCTGGTAATAGTAGATTGTTTTGGTAAATAGCTAGAATTTTTCACCCTCTGAAAGGCTTCTGCAAAAGCAGTCGCCGACGCTATTTTCGAAACCCTCGTTTCAAAATAAGTTGCACCAGTAAAATTAATTAGTTTAATCCTGTTTTGTATCTGATATTATTAAGTATATCTGTGCTAAGCTGGAGATCTGTCATGTTTATACAGTGTCCAATCGATCACAATTAAATATGGCTGTGAAGGTCAATCATACATTAATTCAAAATATTTCGTCTTATGTTGTCTCTGATCACCCAAACTGACATCGAATTTTGCAGCACTTTGCTTATGCACTTCGTAAGATGAACACTTCTGAAGACTTTTATTTCTAAAGACTTTTTTATTTCAGAAACTGAAAGTGTTCTCAGAACAAAAACTGCAATCAAAGTCTAAAAAATACAAAAATACCTAGTTCAAAATCTAACTCAGATATCCGATGCAAAAAAAGCATTTAATTTTTTTTTAAATGTGAACGAGAAATTTGGAAAGAATGCTGCCATTGGTTTAACATTCATTTACGGTTCTCTTCGCGTTACTATCGTGGGCTTTGAAATATATTTCTTGAAAATTCATCAAAACAATAGTTTCTGAAATCATAGGGCTTAATCTTAGTATAGGCGGAAGAAAAATTTATTAACAAATTACGCAAACTGTAACAAATTTATATCGCACAGAAGTATGCGAAAAGCTCAAAATTTGTTTCTACACAAAACTGTGTGTCAGTATGTTTTGATATAGATTATGATCGTGGTTATGCTCTGTGATAAATAAACCACATTTATTATGCTACAGATAACTGACAGGAATAAATTTGATGTCACTTGCATACGGACATTATTCATTTTCACTTGGCGGATTTTGTAAGTAAACAAAACTGATGAATGCGGTACTTAATTTAGAAACCTCACATGTCATTAATGTATATCGTACATTTTACATTTGCAGAATTGTCCATATATAGTCCAGAAGTGCCATATATAAGTTAAATAATACAATTTATATGGTAAAATTTAAAAAGTCTAATTTTCATATTTTTTCTTTTTTAAAAAGATTTTGGAAAAGCTATTTTCTCTATCCATGAAAAGTAAATTAGCACATTGAAAATTTTATGTTTTCGAATAAAGGATATTAAGTTGATTTTAACTTTATTCTTTTATTACATAATTTAATCATCCTCTTATCATTTTATATAATTCTAAACACTTTATTAATTTTAGTAAAATTATACTTTATTTAAATATCTTGAAAGAAAGTGTTTATAAAATAAAATTATACTTACTATTTAATGCTATAAATGAACAAGTGTTTTTCAACAAAAATTATTTTACCTTCTTGAATATATAATCACTGCTCCATTTCATAAATGGTTCAATTGCGTGCTTAAAGAACCGGCTTAATCATCTAAACTGCTATGAAGTCTGCAACATCTAACTGAATCTTTAAAACTTAGATAAAATGTGAGAGGAAAATTATTTTTCTTTTACTTCCTTATCAACTGTAAATATCTTGAAGTTCAAAATAATATGTACTTAACACTTAAAAATTAATGTTGTTTTCAGCAAAGGTTTTAAAAATTTTAAATCTACCAAGCCACGATTTTAATTCATCACAGACCCTTAAGTGGTCTCTCGGCACTCTCAGAAAAATATATTTATTTATGATAAACTGATATCATTTGTATATGAATATTCTCAGTATAAGTTTTGCAAGTTATTATACGTATATCCTATAATTTGTTTGTTTCTTTATTCTATTTTTTATGTATGATGTTTCTAATATTCATTGTTTCTAATTAATTTAAATGATTAGTAAAATTTTCTGCAAAGAATTAGAGAAACACAAAAGTTTACGTATGCAAAGTTTAAAATGAGGGATTTATTTACTGCCAAATTCTTTCAAGAAACAGGAAAAATGCATTTATTTCGAATCATTTGTATTTTAAGCACCTAAAAGTATAATTAATATATTTTTTTTATTAATTTATAAATATTTTCTATCTCAGTTCTTAAATTAAATTCAGATATAGATCTAGTATTTAACCAAAATTAATTTATTTTCTCTTGATTTATAAATATTTTATGCGTTTTAGTTATTAATTCTATTGAGATTGTTATCAAATATTTAAGCATGATTAACTCTTTTCACTTGATTTATAAATATTTTGGTATTTTAGTCCTCCAATTATGATGCGTTCTTTATCAATTGCTTAAGTTGGATTAATTTTTTCTCTTGAGTCATAATTATTTTGATATTTTTGTCGTCAACATTTATTTCGATTTTTATCAAATATTTAAGCGGAATAATTTTTCTGTAATTGAATAGAAAAATATAAACATTATGATAGTGAGAAATACACTTCATGTAAATCCGTATCAGCTTTTAATTATTTTACCGAATGAAAAAGATTGAAATTACATAGTTTGGTGTTTATGATATTTAAAGTTCTCGAGACTATTTCAAATGGCATACTACTAATCCTTCCGACAAGAAAAGCAATCAGTGCTCCTTAGCATCTTGTCCCTCAATTTCAGCTTACGTTTATGTTATTATAATGAGGCTGAAGTCTGGAAATAACTCATCACTGTTAAAAATTTGCAGCAAACTGTCCAGTCATTTGACCGTTTTTGTAGAAAACGGTTACATAACCGTAATTTAACTATGTTATGACCATAAAATGAGCAATAATAACGTCAGAATATAGTTAAACTACGGTTATGTAACCGTTTCCTACAAAAACGGTAAAATGACCGGACAGTTTGCTGCAAATTTATAACAGTGATTGATATCTGAAGAACGCGCTTTTAGTATTTATATTTTTTTAATTAAAATTCTATGCACATTTTTATTGTTTTATTTTTTAAATATTTACATAAATTCAAAATGTAAGTAAATATTTAAAAAACCAAAGCAATATATATAACTTACTATTCTATAAGAAATACTTTTAAGCCAAGAATTACTGATTTATACAACCTTTTTTATCCTCGAGCGACATGAAGAAAGATTACAAGTAGCAACTTTTATCACAGAGTTTCTATTTTTATTTTTATTTTTTCCCTTTTTGAGACTCGAATATGTCAATCAGAACTAAAACTATAAAACAATATAAATTGTTTATGATAAACACGCTTTTTTCGATACTAAGTGAAATTTGACTTGCTTTAATGGTTATTGCTTTTTTTTTTAATTTTTGCAATTCAGAAACGTAGGAAGATGATTTACATAATAGTGTATAAGCGTGATGAGAATGAGTGGCGATGGGGTGAATTGTTACCTTGTTTGCGAGAGGTACCACTCGACTCAGAATTGTGTCTACCTTTCGAATATGAATTCAAATTTTCAAATAAGGGTTGTCTACAAATTAAAATTTTTATCAATTTTCACTTTTCAAATAATAACACACGTTTTTTACATAGTAACATCCACTTGTTATACAGTGTTTAAAACGAATTATGAATATTATTGGCCTTATTAATCACAAAACTCTGCACTTATTCTACAAACAACATTATCTAGACTTATATGACCTATCGAATTCAAATGAATGACACAAAATTAGATTTTAGGGCATACTTTTGGTTTCGAAGCCGTATACTTCAAGATACTATTTCTTGTTTTTGAAATGGATGCACAGTTTTGTAACAAATAAAACCACTGGCACTCGTAATGGTTTTAAAGGATTTGGTGAAAGGTGAATGGATTATGAAGATTTTAATGTAGAGCATTTTTTTTCTATGAAATACACCTGTTTCATTATCAAAAATATATTTTATCTTTAAAAACATGCTATATGCATATAAAATATTCAGTTTATGCGATGTATGAATTTGTAAAATATATAATGAAAAAGTTTAATTTCAACGTCTTTGACCATTTAAAAAGAGAAACATTTCAATTGGAGGATTTTTTGGGAAGATATAAATGAAAGTTTGTCGCGTGAATATTTGTCGTACACTATATCCTCCAATTTTGACATCTTCTAACTCTGTGGAGATTTTAAAAATTGATGTATGCACTAAAGTATGAAAAGCTTCTGTTAACATTTTAAAATTGCAATTTGATATGCTTTAAATATGTAGACAACTCATAATTCAAGACTTGTTTTCATATTCGGAGAGTAAACACATTTATCTGTCTGCAATAATTTAGTGAAGAAATATCATAATGTGGGTGCGTGTTTGTTTTTTCTTTTACAGCTGCAATCATGGAAAATTTGATTACACAGAAAATATCTTCAGTATATATCTTTGTCTAAGACATCATTAAAAAGATTTTTAAAATTTTTTATATTGTTATTAATATTATTGTTATTATTATATTATTTATCTACTTTGTGCTTTGAAAACAAAGCAATTTTATAATAATTCAACTAAACTTCTTTATTCAGATTTATTTATGTTTTAGATAAAACATGTAACAATCTCTACAGAATGATGCAGAATAATGGTTAAATAATTTTTTTGAAGGTAAGCAACGTATGAAAGGAATAATAATGCAGAAACATAATGTAGCAATCCAGTTATTCAGTCACTCCAAACAAAATCGTGTTTCTGTTAGTAATATTGAGAAAAATGAAGTTATTCTATTAAAATTTCGATACGACTGCCGTGGCTGTGTGCGAATTGGGATAGCATAAAGTATAGTACTAGAAATTTCTACAATCTGTGTCCAAACAGCATTAAGTCGACTTTTGAAATATGGTTGTCAGAGCATACGATCAGTGGTATCACTGACTGAATTACTGTGTTTTCCCAGAACTTTTTATGGTGGCATCACGTTTACAAGAAAGCAAACTAATTCGTTTCCAAATTTATGTTTTCGAAAATTTAATAATGGAAGTTTAACTTTTGTTAGAGTGGAATGGTGTGTTTTTGACTGAATAAGTGGATTGTGATCCCATGATCCTATGGTATTTATTATTATTTCCTGGTCTAAATCCAAATTTTTGAATAGTTATTATGAATCACCTTGTATAATTTAAACTGTTGTGCAACAATTAGGGGCAAAGTTGTTAAGTATTTGAAGGTGAAATCAATTAGTTGTATTTAACATGCGGCACTGTATTCCTTTTCCTTCCATTTATTAAAAAACCTATCCTGGCATTTACCGAACAACTTTTTATTCGAAATTTACACCAGACAAGGCCGGTATAATCAATAGAATTTTAATATCCAAAACATTTTTAGGTTGATTTCGTAAGAAATACTTTCTATTACATTCTCCCCTAAGTTGAACATTTTGAAAAATTTTTGCTTATCTGCGTCGATCATGACTCCCAGAAATGTCTGTGTGTGTGTCTGTTGGCGATGACTAGGAAAATTTAGAGCACCTAGAAGTCTGTAAATTTAGATTTAGGTAGTCCAAACACTCTCCTGGTATACCTGCGCCTCAGAATTTTAAAATTTTGAAAATTAAAGTAGTTATCAATTAAAAACTGATCAAAGATCACAAATAAAAAAGTCATTATTCTGAAGCGAGCTGGCGCATGCGCAGAAACCAATTTCCGTATCTTCCGGAACAGAAGGAAGAAAGCAGAAGACATTCCGTTTTTGTTTAAAGTATTTCTAAATTCGCCATGGACAAACGGCTAAAAATACGGAAAAACCGTCTACATATTCTAAAAGAACATACTTTTACGTCTCGAACGATCTGGTTGGTCTGAAAACATTTTACATTTAACCCTTTCAAAAAAAATAATCAAAAAGCATCGAATTTGTGTTTTTTATTTTCTCCCGTTTTCCGAGCCTTGCATCTACCGGAATACAAAAGATACAGAAAAACGAAGGTCACCAAATTAAAGAACTGTTTTTGTCCTTTTCAAAGCCACCTTTGGTTTTAAAAAATACAAAAATTAACCCTTCGAAAAAGTATATTTTTTGTATGCCGTTTTGCGATTTTTGCGATTTTAGCAATATTTAAAATTTTGCATCGGCGATTCAGAGACAGGTACGAAAAACTAAAAATACCATACAATATCTACATTTATTCCTTTTTCGACATCTGTATTTGTTTTTGAAAAATACGAATATTAACCCTTCAAAAAAAATTCGTGCACAGGACTCTCTTTTGCGAATTCCGATTTTCTGCTATATATTAAATCTGGCATAGGCTTTCTAAAATAACCAAACAAAAAGCAAACACACCTAAAGACATCTACGTTCTATCGGGTTTAGACAGATAACTTTAGTTTTTAAAAAAATCACGTTAACCCTTTCGGAAACGTTTTTAACCGTAAGTCAATTTCGCTTTTTTAACTATTTCTTCTATTTTTAAAAATCCGAATTGGCGTTTATAAACAAGATACGAAAAACTAAAAATACCGTGCCTAATCTATATCCTTTGTTTTTTAAAATCTGGTATCTGAAAAAATTTCATTTTAACCCTCCGAAAAAAAAAAATTCCTTCCAAAACTCACTCACGCGAATTTCCTTTTTTTGGTCCAGATTTAAAAATCGGCATCGACTCGGGAAATGCAAGTACGGACAAACAGTAGACTCCAGATCATAGACACGTTCATTTTCTTCAAAATGCACGGTTGGGTTTTAAAAAATATCTACATTAACCCTTTAAAAACCGATCGATTACGTAACCCAGTTTCGCGATTTCCGCTAATTTGGCAATGTTTACCCGTAGTTAAATTTCAATTCTACTAGGAAATTTGGTTTGGTCAAGTGTTCTGAAAAGGCCTCTTCCAGAACAGACTGCACCCCCTGGCGGTAGAAAGTGAACTATAGGAGTATATCTGGTTCTATGGACCCAATTACGACTGGGTTAGGCTCATTCGACTTGATATCTATAGCCTTAAATATTTTAGCTGCACTTTCGACCGCCAGGATGCACTTTCCGGTCTTGGGTTTTATGAGCCCGATTACGACGGGGTTTGCCTCATTCGACTTGATTTCGATAGCCTTACAGATTTCAGTCATATTCGTATAGAACAGATTATTAATATTTCGGGCCCGGGCAACGCCGGGCGGATTAGCTTGTATATATATATATATAGTATGTGCGTCACTTTTTTATGGACACGATAACTTCAATAATTCTGCACAAATCTGTTCCAAACTGATACATAAAATCAAGGGGCTAAAATCTCAGTCAAGTTCGTTAATGGGCAAAATCGAACCAAGGAGGGGGGAGGAAATGGGGGGGGGGTTATAAAACAGAAAAAACCCACAACTTCTTAATTATGATACGTATCGGATCCGTTTAAAGTTATTATTACTTCTAGGAACAGGGCCAAAAATTTATGTATGACAGATATTTGATATCATTAAAAATGGCCTCAAGCGGGGAAAAGAGGAGGGGGGGTTAGAAGAAATAAATTCATAACTTCGTCGATTCAAAATCCGCTTAAATTTTTTATATCCTCTTAATATTGTCTAAAACTTTTATATTGACGAGTTGTTTTATAGGACCAACCCTTGTACAAACAAAAATTAAAAATAGAAAAATCCCTGCCGGCTTCGCCTGCAAACATGTTAGATTTCGAAGTGGGTGGTTCCAACTGCGGCATCATGGCAAAAGGTCATTTTTTCCGGAATTCCCAACAAACAGACGCCCCACGGTTTGCGTCTTTGAAATCTACCTGTGCCTGTAGGCCGAGTCGTCAGGGATTTTTTTTTTTTAATTTGACTGGTCAATTTCAAATGCGAGAAAGTTTTGAAAGCTAGAGATTATGCAAATACCCTTAAAATATTAAATTTGTAAAATTCAAACATCAAAAAGTTCAACTATCTAATTTGTTTGTACATGTTGATGTAAAAAAATATTTTAATTCATCATAAATATGGTGAAAACTATTTGAACGCACATATTAGAGGGATGTTTTTTATCCTAAACGTTCTATTCATTTTTCTTTTCTCTAAAATCTGCGCTTATCTTTCAACATAGTATTAGTAAAATATATATAGTAAGAGTTTTGGAAGGAAAAACTAACGGGATTGCGAAAAGGATTAAATTTTCTTCTAAGAAATGGAGCAACATTTGTTAAAAATGCTTAAACACACGAAGTGATTCTAGATAAATTCAAAAATAAGTAAGGAAGGTGTGTTTAGAGAACAAACGTGTTTTGTTTTGCTTTTTCCCTCCAATAAATTGGACTAAAAAAGGTATATTACAACGGAGAAGGGAGTTTATGAGAAATGCTAAATGAAAAAGATCTCTGTTTGTGTACTATACACGAGACGGTAACAAAAATGGCTTTCAGATTTTATATTTTTTCGTAAAGATCAGATTTATAGAGTAAATTTTAATGCTAGAAAACTGCACTTCTAAAATTGGACTTATCCGCGAATACAAAACGAAAGGTTTCTACTTTTAAAAACATGTTAAATATTGAATCAGTATCACATGAATTTCTTAATTTTTCATATTTAAATTTCATTCTTTTATTTAAAAATATGTTCATGCAGAAATTAATTTCGAAAAAAGAAACAAATATTTACTTTTTATTTCCACCTTCTTTACAATTAAACGTCATATTTGTTTTCTAACTTATATGCTGTTCATTTATCTACTTTGTTCCACAAGTTATCTTTCTCAAATACTTTTACTTTCATTTGCTTCACGATTACAACCAAAGGTTAGCTCAGTTTCATAAAAATATTTAATAACAATACATTAAGAATGAAGACAAATTTTAAGCTTTGTACTATTGTTTTTGTTTGTTTGTTTGTTTGTTTTTTGATCCGTTGTAGTCTTATCAAATACGTGAATACATGAATCCCTTTTGTTAAATTAATACAATCCACATGCATAATCAATGCGTACGAAAAAGGTGCATATACTTAAAAATCTATGATATTTTTATTAACATCATGACACCTGTACAGTTCTAAAAAAGTGATAATCCGTCTTTTACACTTACAAATTATAACAAAGTTGTCACAAATCTGAGAATACTGTCTTCTGAACATAAAGACAGCTCATACTTTTAGAATTCTATATCAGAATAAATAAAGTTTAAAATATTGGTTGAAAAAAATTATATATTTCTTCATATGAAAATATACAGGTTTTGTAAATATATGGCAACATATATTTATTCCTTTGATTATTTCCTTCGCAAATCCTACGCATTCGATTACATTGATGTCAGAAGATTATGCTCATATTCAGATGATTAGCCTTATCACCAAATTCCATATTTCAAATATATTTAGCCGTTTGTATAAATAGCGCTATTATTATACTGGAAATGTCACTTACTACAGGGAACGTTACTTGCTTTCTACCATTGATCGGGTTCGAAAAATCTATTTTGTATTTTTCATTTAGAGTCACAACATGGCATAAACAAGATAAAAGTGTGTTTCCGCCGGAAAGTTTTATAGTTGCTAAAGCTGGGCGCAAAATGATAGGAACTACACAAAATAAAAAAATCCGTTTGCGTTTAAAATACAAATGAGCAAATCTTTGTGCTAAAGTTAAATACATGATATTCCAATTAATATTAAAGCAATTACTGTAGATAATTTTTTAATCTATTTTAAAATATGTATTTTGCTAAATTTACGCTGAAGTAAGAACGCCGTAAATATTTTGAAACCGAGGATCGTGATTAGTGGATATTTTCGCATATCTTTTAAGGAAAAGCATTTAAAAAGATTCTGAGCGCATTCGTTTAGTTCGCAAAACTTATAGACGATGGGGAGAAGAAAAATGCTTTTTCACTTTGAAAAGGGGCAAATTCTAGCTTATAACAAAAACGGAATGTCAGTTCAAAGAATTGCTTATAACATTAAATGTTCAAAGACAGTCATTTTTAACTTCTTACATAATCCAACCTCACTGCTCAAAACAATTAAATGATATTTTAAATCTTATATAAAATAACTTTACAAGCGATGTTTTTGCAGAAAATGGAAGAAGAGAGTCACAAATGTAAATTGTTCTCATTTTCAAACTTCGGAGTATGCAAATTTTGAGTTTGACGTCAAAAACGACGCTTTAGCGACAGCGAATGAAATTTGGCTTTAAACTTACTGAAATGCAAAGCGGAAAACAATGATCGACATTCAGTAAGGGCTTTGTTTCGATGCGTGCGATGTCTCAACGAAGTCATTTAACCGAATCAGAAGCTTGGAGAGTTGTTTCTCGATTAGAGGGTGGGGGGGGGAACAAACACAATCCGAAGTAGCAGAAGCTACTGGAGTTTCACAAAGTATGATTTACAGGATCTGGAAATTCAGGCCGAAGAAAAGGGCAAGGTCGTAGCTGTCCAACAACGCCCAATGAAGTTCGATATTTAAAGCTAACGGCTCGGGGACACCGAAATATGAATACGACTCTTCTTCAACAATACCTTCGCTCGGCTACTAGCACCACAGTTTCGACACAAACTGTCCGAAACTGGCTACACGCTGTAGGTCTGTATACTCGCAGACCAATGGTATGTGTTGCGTTAATAGCAAGGCAACGTGGCGCCCGCAGGGAATGGGCAACAGAGCATGTGAACTGGAGGAGAAATGAATGGCGCAATATTATTTTGTCTGACGACTCCAGTTTTCTTATTCATCCTGATAATAGACGTATTTTCATCTGGAGGGAACGTGGCACTAGAAACAATCCTGCGTTCGTCCAAGGAAGTGTCAGATTGGGCGTTGGGAAAGATGGTCTATGCTGGCATCTCCATTGCCGGGCGCACCAACCTCCACAACATTCGAAATGGCGTTCTGACAGATCAACAATATAGGGATGAGATCCTCAAACCTATTCTAGTCCCTTACACTGCAGCAATTGGAGATGATTTCATGTTAATAGAGAACATCGTGCTCACTTGGTGAATGATTTCCTTTTAGAGGAAGGAACCATAGGAATACAGTAGTCAGCGTGTTCTCCGGACATGCATCCAATAGAGCATGTTTGGGACATTCTAATCAGACGAGTTGCTGACTGCCTACCACCCCCACAAACTCTCCAAGAACTGGAAAGAGATCTTCTGGAGGAGTATGACAGAATACCCCAGCTTCTCATAGTCTCATTGCCTCCATGCCTCAAAGGTGATCAACGTTGCTGGCCGTCCGGGGTAACCATGCCCCCTACTAAAACGATTTTCTTTGAAGGAAACACCTTTTTCTATTTTTTTTCTCCGATGCACAAATTGTATTTTATGTTCTTTTGTACCCAAATGTCCAATACAATGTTTTTTTTTCTGCCAAACATGTGTATTTTTTTTTCTCATATAGCCTACCACGTCTGTCGATCATGTAACAATAATACAAACAATTCTCCAGCCGCAAGATTCATCCACAACCTCAATATCCTTTAATTGTTTTGAGCAGTGTATTTATGATAGTTCAAAATTGACTGTAAGGCCGAGAATTCTCTTCGAAACAATCTGAAAGTTCTATTGTTTTCACGATTGCAAGCAAAACTGAAATCCAGATAAAGACATTAGTATGGACTGTAAGAAGGGCAATAAAAAGGTCGGGAATCTTTAAATATGTAAAAATACTTCGGTGTCCGATTTTAACATTTGGCCACAACAAAGCCCGTATTCAGTTTACTCAGGAACACTGAAGCAACAAACGAATTTGACTAAAATTATTTTTATTGATAAAAAATATATTTATTTTCTGTGGTTCGGAAAGTTTTCATTCATATTTGTTACATATTTTACACTCCACGTTTTTACTCTGAGAAGAAATATACTTTCTCTTTCGTTGATTGGTACGCTGCCACCACCGGTACAACTGTGTGATACCGGACATGATGTAAATTCTAATTAATTGACTGCGACAGTTCGGATCAATATTAAATTAATATTTATTAATTACGTACTGGAACATTCACAACAAAAAACATATGTGCGCTTTATTGGCATGATTATTGCAGATTCTGCCTACCTACTAAATTACTCTTAGTATGTTCTCTACGTACTCTTGAAACACAACCACAATACTGTTCTGGTCTTTTTAAGACGTGTATTACTAATTTTGTCCACTACAACAACCATATAGTTCACATACTCTGGTGATCTGCACACGACAAGATCAACCTCGAAAATCAACTAAAAAAATTATCTCTCCGCTTGCATACAGCAAATGCTGAACTCAAGAACTATCCGGTCCGCACCCGACGTCAACCAAACTTCAATCCGCACCCCTCTTCTTCTGCTAGTGTTTCTCTCTCACTTTTTCTCTCCAAAGCTACAGAGATTCTTCTCGGATAACACCACATGTACCTATTGCCACTGGTCGAAATGCAATCTCTCCATCTTTTGTTCATGCGTTCCTCTTTCTACTACAACGCCATTCTATTGTCATTTTCTCCGCAAATTCCAAGGGTTTATAACCCTTTTTAGAATTTCTTTTTCAAAAGATATAGTTAAGCCATGTAGAAAATAGAATATACTTCTTGAACCAAGTACGCAGTAAAAAATATATATAGATAAATACACTACATAATAACGAAATATAGTTCCATAATTAACCAGTGATTTGCACTTTATTAAAACACTATTTCTCATGAATGTCAGAAGCATAAAAACCTGACAATATTGGCATGACCTTCAAAAGGGAACGGACGTGTTTTCCACGCGTCAACTAGGTGCAAGCATCCTAATGGTTTGGGTTGCGATTTTTCAAGAGCTAAGCTTAGAATGGTTTTTATAGAATGATGACAAAATAGCCATGCCTATACTCAGACATTAAAACGACATTTATTGAACCAAGCTGAAATTGCCGACCTTAACTATATTTTTCAACAAGACAATGCCTCAATTCACTCGGCAAAAGACGCAAAGAAGTGGTTTGAAGATACAAAAATGCCCACAGTTGATTGACCAGCCAATAAGCCGAAGCTTAAACTTTTGGAGTGCGCAATATACACGAAAAAATGGTCAAATAGTTCAGTAGAGCACGAAAGCAGAATTAAATTTACCATTTGTAATCATGGCGTGTTTTGGCACCTTTACAAATTCGAATTCTTGTAACGTCTGTGCCACAACGCTACATTGAAATTATGAAACACAAAAGAAGCACAATTGACATGTGATATTTCTATGATTTAGAAAAATCTGTTCAGTTCTTACAATTTTGTTCCTCTTGCATATCCAGTGGAAATGCAGTTTATTATATTTTAATAACAACAACTATTTTACAATCTTTTCTTTAAGTTTATATTGCCTATTTAGTTCGACAAAAGCAATTTATGTGGTTTATATATGGATTAATATAATTATATTTATTATTTATTCGATTAAATGATCATTTCTATCATTTTGCACCCCGGTGTATCAGCTCAGTCCTTCGCATAAAAAGAGCTCGATGCAAGAATCTTTTTGCGGACTTTATTTATTTTTTAATGATAAATTTTGAACTCGGTGGCAATTGGTCTAATTGAGGAAGCTATAACATGCGCAGTAAGATAAACAGGTCAACACATCTTCACATCACGCAAAGGTACAGACTTACAACTACACATTTGCACATCTACATGTATATTTACATGTCTATATTTACACTTACTTAAACTTTTACATTCATATTTATATGCCTGCATATGTACGCATACAATCGACATCTATAAATTTGCATATCTTTATCTTCCATTTACAAAGATACATCGGTACATCTAGAATCCAACTATATTTGCATCTATATGTCTACATCTATATCTAGACATCTATAACTAAACATTTACGTATATATATGTATATGTTCCCATCTATGCAAACATATACGTTTGAACTAGACATCTATATGTCTAAATTCTTAAAAAATATGTAAATCGTGATCCAAATATACTTAATATACCTTTAAAATTGATACACCTTTCTTAAACGGATTAAGTTAGAATCTTTAATAAAAATCATTTGCAACAAAAGAAAATAAATAGCAAAAAATGTTCTGTGCTAGTAACAGTTGAAATACTTAACATAGTTCTGATATTATTTACTTGATTTTAATTTTTAAAAAAATTGTCGAAAATTTGCATAATTGTTCTGTCAATCCCCTAATGTATTTTCAAATATGCAGGATAAGTGATTCCATTCAAAGCAAAATGTAAAACAATGAAAAGAACTGTTTAACTAGTATTGAATACCTAAGTTAATGTCGTTCTTTTGTGTTTGAAAATTAATTAGTAAAGTATTTGTACGTATTTAGTTTTTTTTTAAAGTTTTTCTACTCTCGCTTTTTTTCTATTCAGGAGTCGAGTCACAGAATTTTCTATTGCCTGTTCTATTGAAGTATATATATTTTTTTAGTAATCGCTGTAAAATAATAGTTTTTTCTAACTTCGATGCATACGCAATATTTCTTTTTGTTTCTTAATACGCAATTAAAGACTCGGTTCGCATTAATTAAACACAATAATTAAAAAACAATTCCTTTATTATTATTTTTTTGCAATGTTAAAAATTAATACCAGAAATTTATAATCAGTTTTTCCCTAAATGTATCATAAAGATCACTCAGATTTTTTGATTTATTCATCAGATTTTGAAAAAAACTAAAGTTTGAAGAAGAGGAATACTGATTCAAAGAATGTAATTACATAAATTTATATAATACACAAACACAAAAGTAACATTGTTTGCTGTAATAATAATAATAATACGCAAACATATTTATACACAATACGTTTCTAAATAATCAGGCAATCTCAATTGTTTTTAACAATTTTCCTATATTTTTTAACTATTGTAAGTAGCACAGAAAATTTCATATATGGTACGTTTTTTCTTTTTTGTTTTTTTTACACTTTAGTAGCTGAATTATTAATAGAAATTCGTGCAAGGGAAGATATACCCTGATTTCAAATCCTGTCTGAGGCAAGGACGTTAGAATGCTGCACAAACTTCAAATTCCTTTAGCTGCTATGCAGTAAAACCAAAGGGGAAAATTTTTAGAAATACATAAATGGAGAAGGCAACTGATAATATTGTCGAAAATCTAGAAGAAAATAAAATCTACAGATCACCTTTCCTACCCTATTGTTATATGGTTAGAACAATTTTCTCAAGAAATAGAACCACGCTTTCGATTTGAGAATCAGGCAAAGACATAACAGTGGTCCCAAAACGTCCAAACCCCCTAATCATTTGCGCAGTAAGGCCAAAATTATAGTGCAGATGATGCGCGACAAATTTCGTTAGTATATGCACTTTTTGAATACAGAATGATGCTTTTCGCAGTTGTAGTTTGAACCTAAGAGACCAAATTGTGGCATTCAAAAATTTCCTTAGAATTCAAGATGGCGGTTATTTTCCAAAATGGCGTCTTGTGGCCAAACATTTCAGAAACCTCGCGGTTTGTGTTCTGGTTGGTTGTATCGTGTTTAGTCTTATTTCAATATGTGTTTAATAGTAGAAGACAAATATAACAGCAAAATAGACAGCAGATATCAAATACAGCGAAATATTATAATTTTATTACATAATTACACAAATTGGAAATTCAAAATTGCATGATCATAAATTTTTTTTAATGAAATTAAACCAGTACATAATTTATATTTTTTATTGATTTTGGCATTTTCCTATGCATTTTGTACACTTCAGTATGCAAGGGATACCGGCCGTGTTACAGGAACATTTACTCCACATATATCCCTCTTTGTATGCATATTTCAAAAATTACCCGCAATCTTCCCTGTTGCAAAATGAAAAGAAACCACCACATGGCGCTAAGCGCGCAGAACATTATTGACTGACTGACTGTTTTGTTTACTTTTACGTCTGTACATAGCTGTCGTGTATTCGTTTTTGTATCGTCATTAAGTGTGTCTATCGTCTCTTGAATAAAATAATCTTCAGTAGTAAAAGATGTTTCTGCATTTAAAGAAGCTAAATATAAAAGAACCAGACAATTAGGTGAGACCAAACCTTTTATTTACTTTTATAGTCTTATATGATTTAAGAAAGTTACGTATTATCTTTTTATGGTGCCGAAACCCGGGAGCTGAAATTAGAAAATGGCGCAACCTAGCGAATTAGATAAATAAAAAAGCATGCGTAAGTCTCTTAGAACATCTTTAATGAAGATTATTAACAAAATAACTGAATATTTGGCAGGAGACGAAATAGAAATTGACGAAATTGAAGATCTTAAAATTCAATTAATCGAGAATGCAGAACAAGTTTACAAATTAGATTCAGAAATTCAGAAACTTGTAGATAACTTAGATACACTCGAAAAAGATGTATCATCCAGTCAAGAATATCGGGAAAAAATTACAAAAACGAAAGCTAAAATCGATCGATATTTAAAGCGCAATGTTCCTAACGAAAGTAAAATAAACTCTTCTATTCTATTGTCCACAGAACCTGATGAATCAAAGAATTATTCTCACGTAAGATTACCGAAACTTACAATACAACCTTTCGATGGGAAATATGAAAATTGCCAGGAATTCTGGGGGCAATTTGAAGTAGCTATACATGAAAATGTAAAGTTAACTAATATAGAGAAGTTAAAGAATTCCTTGACAGGAGTAGCTTTAAAATGTATTCAAGGTTTAGCTTTAACACAAAATAATTACGATGTCGCGATCGGATTGTTAAAAGAAAGATTCGGAACAAGCTTTTAAGCCTACATCCTGTAAAATCTGGAGCGAATTTAAGAGAGCTTAGACAATTGCATGATACCTGTATTATTCAAATCAGAAGTCTCGAAACAGCCGGAGTAGAATTAAATAATTATGTTGGAATTTTATTCGCTATTTTAGTCAAATTAATTCCTGAAGAAATTGTTCTAGTATTTAATCGTTCGGCTAAAGTCGAAGATTCTTGGAGCTGTGCCAAATTATTAGAATTTCTAAAACATGAAATCGAAACGCGAGAAAAAAAGTATATGTTTCGAAATGATGAAGTATTTGAAAAGAATAAAATTAAAGAATTACCTTATCGAAAACATGAAACTCATAAAAATATACCCACCGCAGCTGCATTAAATGCCCTTATCAAGAAAGACTGTTTATTTTGCTTAGGGGAACACGACCCAGCAAACATAGAACTGTTGGCTACTTTTGGGGCCTATATTGGCATTTATGGCCAGTGATGGCACATCCATTGAACAGTATTGGCCCATTGCTGGATGTTTGAAGTACGGCATCACATCGATTCAGGAATACTGGTCCAGTATTGGATCTTTCAAGTATTTTAGGGCTACGAAATAAAGATGGGAAATCTTTACTGGTCCGTTACTTCCAAACTGTTTAAAGTTCTAGTAAAACTGGATTTTCATTGGGCCATTTTTGTTCAACCAGCAGACCTTAGTTTGTATATTTAACAATTAGTGTTTGGCAACAGTAGGCGCAAATCTTCGAAGATCTACCCATCCCTACGCGCCGTTAGGTTCAGCTGTTGATTTCTGATTTTCTGAAATCTGAAGGTAAGATTATTTACTATTAATTAGTATTTTATATTTATTTCTATAGTTTTCTATTTTAATACACTTATTAGCATTGTAAAAGTGCCATAGGGTCGTTGGTATTCAACGATTAGAACGAAAAGAGAAGCGATCGCCATTACATTACGCCGTTGCTTTTGTTTTGAGGGATAAATAAGAACGAATATTTTAAAATTAAATATATATTTAAATGTAATCATTATGTATAGTATGCGTATGCTCGTGTAAATATTTTTTCAACTGACCGAATTAACTTTATAAACGATACTGTTATAAAAAGTTTAATCAGAATTCAGATAGACTTGTTTATTCGAAACACGTTAGGCTTACTTAATGTTTACTTTACAACTATGCAGTAAAAATCTATATTTCAGCAGGATCGTATGCGAATAAGTACTTTCATTTATTTAATATTTTATTTCAATGTGTTTTGTAGTATTTGTAAACTTTTTCTTAAACATTTTTACCATAATTCTTTTTTCAATGATAGAATTCAAATGTATTTTTTTCTCCTTCACTGATTGGTTGATCATAGATGGCTTCTTGTAAGAAGTTTTAAATTTTACAGAAAAACAATTTTATATATATATATAAAACATTACAAAGATTTTGAAAATTTTTATTCCTCTCCTCCCCCAAACATTATGTAATGCAAATATACACAAATATACAAATTTTGGAGTCGACAGTCTTTCGTAAAGTTCATAATTATCAATAAAAACTTCCTATTGATCAATGAAAACATCCATTTCAATTTCAATAAAAGTAAATCGCGACAACAAATCAGACCCTATGAAAATAAGTATTAAGTAAAAAACTATTCCAAAAACCCGAATATTTTGCAGTGTTTTGAAACGAATCTTCAGCTGATAAAAAATGTTCTTTCACCTTTCATAGAAATTTAAAAGACGTTTCGTCACAGACACACACACACAACAAAATAAATAATATTTTGTGGTAAGATTTATTTTTAAAACCATGGCATTAACAAAGAATTCACAGTTCTGTCAATAGTTTTAGAAGCGACAAATTTTGAGATAATCACTTTTATGGAGCAAATGTGTTTAGAAATTTGATCCATGCATGGTTAGTTATAAATCCGGCTTTTAGCAGTTTTCTAATAGATTTCTGTCCATGTGGAGGCTCATGAGCTCTTCTTTCATACTGAATACATGTTAAATCTAACAGGTTATGAGTAACATTTGTTGGAGGCAAGTCCATTGCACCATACAATTTCAAATTTTTCATTTGATCACCAAGATCTGAAAGTAAATAATGAATATAGTGTTGACTCTAAAACAAGAGGGCCGCTATGTGAACACTGTTTTTAAAAGGGACGCTCTTGCATCTTATTCAAAAGACATATTTTGTTGAACTGGTTTGTTTTGAGTCCCCTAAATCAGTAGAATTTTACGCTGTTTTCTCGCGACCGACAAACTAATTTTGTGACATTTTTTTCCTGACTGATGAATTTTGCGATCTTTTCTCGAGAACGATTAACAAATTTCATAATATTTTTGAGATTTTTCTTTCCTTTGATCGATTGATGACTTTTGCTATTCTTTTCTCGGGACCTATAGACAAATTTCTCGGTTTTTTTATGCATTTTTCCCCTGTGACTGATTGAAGAATTTCCCAATTTTCTCACAATCTACAGACAAATTTCACAACATTTTTGAGATCTTTCATTTGACTGGTAAATTTTATGATTTTTTCCTGTGACCGATCGATACATTTGAAATTTTTTTTCCCTGCGACTGTTTAAAGAATTTCAAGAATATTTCCGAGGATCCACTGCTGATTTCCACCTGCGACCCGAATTTCGAGAGATTTTTCTTTTACCAATTGGCAAATTTTGCGACTTTTTCACACGAGCAATTAGCAAAAATCATGTTTTTTTTTCCGCGACTGATCGTAATCGACTAATTTTATGTTTTTTCTGCAACTGACTAAAGAATTTCACGATTGCCCCCCCCCCCACCCAATCAACTTTCTGATAAGCCACTGATGAATTTCGCTTTTTTTCCCCTGTAACCAATTTGTGAATTTTAAGATATTTTCTGTCAACTGATTAGCAAATTTTATGGCTATTTCTTGACCGATTAGCAAAAATCAACGTTTATTTTCCCCCAACTGATCGACCTTTTTTTTCCGCAACCAGCTGAAGTATTTAACGATTGACTGATTTCACAATTTTTTCCCACTACTGATTGACAGATTTGTATAATATAGATGCATGGCCGCACGCTGTACGCGGAAACTTTTCTGAAAATTCAGAACTTTATGGAAAATATTTTAGAAAAGAAAAACTTAATTTTTTAAAAGTTATTTTCTTGTATCTTTACAAGAAAGTTTTGGATTCATGAAAATTTGCGGTTTTTGATGGATTTATACGTTTTAGAAGGTCCTGAACAAGATTTGACTTTTTAGAAAATGTGAGTCTGTCTGTGTGTTAAAAAAAATTGTAAGCACTCTATTTCAAGAACTAATGCACAGAATTTAATAAAACTTTACAATCAGTTAGACCTTGATATATATTGGTACTGATTTGTTTTTTGTGTAAATCGCCTGACATCTGGTACTGCTATGCGACATTTTTCACGATCTATATCTCAAGAACTAATGCACAGAATTTTATCAAACTTGAGATTCGGTTAGACGTTGACATAAATTGTTTTTGATTAGGTTTTGGTGTAAATCTCCCAACAGATGGTGCTAATGCCTAACTATGCTGCGTTTTTCAGGATTTAAAGATTTTAGCGATAGTCATATCTCAAGAACTAATGCACGGAATTTAATAAAACTTCAGATTCAGTTACACCTTGATATAAATTGGTGCTGATTCGTTTTTGGTGAGTTTAAAACCTGAATGAGGTAGAAGAAAGATTTAGGATTGGTACATTCAACTAGTTTTATTTTTATTTCTTTTATTATTTTTTTAATATTGAAAAATTAAAAATATTTCTTAAACTTATGTATGATTTATGCTGTGATTATGTATGATGTTTGCACACAATTCAAAGTTTAAAGACACAAAATATTATTGTGATATTACGCAATTTTATTTCTATTTTCTGCAGACTAGAGCTTCGCGGCGATCGGTTTTCCATCAGCAGCTGCAGTGACTTTTTAGCCCGGCGGCAGTGGTTAAATAATTTCATAGTGTTAGAAAACATTTTAAATTGAATTTCTCTAAAATGATTTAAAGCTAAATGTAAATATTTCAAAATACATCAAATTTTAATGAACATCAATCACTGATTGGCGGCGAGCCAAAAATAAATCGTCGTCTGAAAATTTTTAAAATAGAAATAATAATAATAGAAAAAAAAACATAAATGACACAGGGAAAATGATTTTATTATTTTAACGCACATGTTTGTTCGTTTTTTTTTTTTTTTTCAAATTCGATTGTATGAATGTACCTCTGCCTACAAAATGTGATTCAGTTGTTTCACAAGCAATGTCACATTATTTCTGCTAACAGAATGACTGGCATTTTGTGCGAAAATGTCACAATATTAAGTATTTGGTTGTTTCTAAATATATTGACAAAATAATTGATAAAAATTCACCCCTTCCTGTCATGAATTTTTAGCTTTATTATTTTTTGAACCAAAATAATTATTTTTTAATATTAATTTTTAATTTAAATGGTAATCATTTAAAACTACTGTTTTTAATTCATATCATCAAAATAATATAATAACACGTAATTTTATTGAACATTAAATTGATTTACTGAAAGTTTTTGGTTTTATATAAGTCTACCGATTGATGAATTTTGCTATTTTTTACATGAATGATTAAAGAATTTTGCGAGCTTTTTTTTTTTTTTTTTTGTTTGTTTGTTTCCCTCTGATGTTCGGCTGACAAATTTTGCCCTTTACTGGTGATTGACTGATAAATTTTGCACTTTTTTACTAAGACTTGAATGATGAATTTCGTTGAAATTGAGAATTTGAATTGTTCTGCGACATACGTCGCACTTTTAACCATATTCTGCTTTTGGTAAAAACACTTTCTAGAGAACATTTATATTATTTTTGATGTCACTTCTGGCAAAAACTAGTTTCCTCTATCTATGAAAAGTGAAACAGATGAAGAAATCTGTCTGGTGAATATTCCGGTTTGATTGCTCTCTGAAGATCACGAGTGTGTAGTTTTATTGTGTAACAAACGACTACCATGAGTGATCTTCTGCAAGCAAGAACAGTTGGATGTGCTTCTGTGTAGAATAGAGTATCGCTGCTGTGCCGAAAAAGAGGAAAATGAAGTAAGTTTATTGAAGTAACATCAAAAATAATATCGATGTGGAAACAAATTATTTTTGATTTGTATATATACTAAATTATCTAGGTAATCATTACTTAGCTAAATTACGGATTAGTTTGCGGTAGTGAATATCAAATTTTGATAGTTGCATTCTGAAATATCCTTTGGTTCATCGGTAAACATTTCCTTTTTAAAAAATGCTTCTGCAAATTAATTTTAGGTACTTTGTTGTTGTAATGCCCTTCTCCCTATAGGAGAAAATTAGCACTCGCCAATCGGCGAGTAATACTGAAAATTTAGTGATTGACTTTACTGCCACCACTGGTCAAATTTAATAGTCATACTCGCCAATTGCGATGATTGAATGGAAAAAGATTTTTTCCCCGCTGTCACTCGACAAATTTAAAAATCATTTGGCGAATTTCACCGATTTTTTCCCCGACATTATTTGACGGGTTGTGATTTTTTTTTTCTCGAAGCTATTCGACGATATTCGAAATTTTTTACCCCGAAACTAGTTTATGAATTTTGCGATTTTTCCACTATCGGTTAATGAATTTTGCAATTTTTCCGCTATCGATTGACGAATTTCACGATTTATCGATTAACGAATTTCACTATTTTTTCCATGAACGAAGAAATTTCGCACTTTCTTTCCGCTGATGTTCGACAAATTTTGCACTTTATTTTCGCTGCCGTTCGACGAAGTTTGCAATTCTGTTCCGGGATTGTTAGACGAATTTCATTATTTTTCTCCCGAGATCATTTGACGAATTTTGAGATTCCCCCCCCCCCCGAACCTATTAGACAAATTTCTCGAATTTTTTCACGACAGTTAGACAAAATTAATTTTTTTCCTGCAATGCCTGATTTTTTTCCCGAGACCATTTGACGAATGTCCCGATTTCTTTCCCAATGTCATTTGACGAATTTCGCTGTTTATTCCACAAAAGTTTGACAAATTTCGCAAATTTTTTATCAAGTATTTGTAAATTTGTTATTGGCCAGTGCTGAAACACACTGGCGAGTAAAAAAATCCATGTACTGGCCAGTGAGTAAAAAAGTTAATTTTTACTTATACCTCTCCCACACATTTAATAAGTGTAATTTATACTATAAACACACTAAAGCTAAACAAAACTATTCTGGGATATGATGTAATACATTCATGCACAGTCTTAAAAATTTTTAATCGGATATAAAAAGGAAAAAAGTCGCCAAATTTAGGGGATTTTTTCTTTTAATGGTAACTTAGCTATTGTATTGAGTTATTGGTATGGCACGGGCTTGAAAGTCGCGCCAACCGAAAAGTCGCCAAACATCTCTGCGTGAGTGTAACACATCTGTTCCCTATTTTGATTATCATACATTAAAATTTCAAAAATTATGTTTCTAACTGTGGTTTTCATGGTGAAAACCAAATTTTGATAATTGCATTCTGAACTATTCTGTGATTCATCGGTAACCATTTAATTTTTATAAAAATCCTGTTGCAAATTAAGTAATTTTAAGTACTTTGTTGTTCTTATTCACTATAATTTCTTTATATCTCTATTAACAATTATTGTATGTTCAGAAGATTGGCTTCATATTATGCAGAAAAATGTGCACTACTACTCATTGACCTCAAAATCGAATTTTAGACCATATTAAAGGTTACTGTCCCCTTTGCGTTTAAGGAGAAAATTATAATTTTTAAACATTTATAATATGGACTAAAATTTGATTACAATATTGTAATCAAATTTTAGTCCCTATTACAATTGTTTAAAAATTATAAATTTCCTTATTAAAACTATACACCTTTTAGTATGGTCTAAAATTCAATTTTGAGGTCAATGAGTATAGTGCACATTTTTCTGCATAATATGATCTAATGACCTTTAATATTGGTCCAATACATGTCCTATAAAGCACTGAAAAATACTAGATACTGATTTAAATAGCCTTCATTGGGCCAGCTAAGTAGATTCAATCATGTATGGCTATTCCTTATTGGGCCAATATTTACCCTTTGAAGCATTCATGAAATTGTGATGAAAATAAAATTTCCTACATTGGGCCTGTACTTGCCCTTTAAGTAATGATAAATACATATACTGGACCAACACTCTTCCATTAATGCATTTATTAATGGTATTGGCATTACGGTATCTGCCCAGTAAATGTCCGCACTTAAGGGCCAATAAATTAAAGACGGACACTTTTTTAACGGTGCCATTACGGCTAACTGGTATTGGGGCAGCATTGTAATTTTTGGTACAAACGCATTGGCCCTTTTCTGGGCTATGCTGGTCATGTTTGCTGGGGAAAATTTTAATTGTCCCTTAACCAATAATGAACGAAAATCCAGTCTTTTACGAAAAGGTTATTGCTTTCTTTGCCTTCGCAGATCACACGTCTCAAAATTTTGCCGCGAAAGAATGCGTTGCAAGAGTTGTAGTCGAAGACATAATGTTTTAATTTGTGACGAAACTGAAAAGCAAAATAACAAAAAGGAAGCGTATCAAAGTCTCCCGAAAGAAAAAATGATTCCAATGCTCTGAATTGCGCAACAACTGCAGTAAACGAAAATGTATTTTTACAAACAGCTGTCGCCTTTTTGAGTAATAATTCTCAGGAAACAAAAATAAAAATAATCATGGATTCGGGGTCGCAAAATACGTTCATCGATAAAACATCTCGTAAATTCAATTTATAAGTTATAGGAAAAGAAAAGTTAGCAATTTATGCTTTCGGGTCAAAACGAAAGAAACCTATTGTAAGAAATAGGGTAAAAGTAAATTTACGAAGCATTTATGATCCAAAGAAAATTATTTCGATTGAAGCAATTGAAACATCTTCTACTTCGGAGGCCGAAATTCAAGGTCCTAGTAAAGAAATTCACAAATTTTGTAATGAAGCCAAAATACAAATAGCTGATATTGAAGGGTCTGAAAATTTAAGGGTCTCTCTTTCAATTGGGTCGGACTATTTCTGGAAAATCGCTACAGGGAAAGTCAAAAGAGTTTCCGGTGCTTTAGTAGGAATGGAAACGAAACTAGGTTATGTATTTAATGGTTCTGAAGCAAAACGCAAGGATTTTAAGGATATTAGCGTAATGAATGTTATAGTGCGTAATCAAAATTTAGAAGAATCAGACATTTTGAAAAGATTGTTCGATTTAGAAGGTTTGGAAATATCGCGTAGTGACAATCTGGATTCCGAAGATGACGAAGTTTTAAAAGAATTTGAAAATTCTTGAATTTGAAGAACTTGAAGAACTTGAATTTGCCGAAGAATACTGGATTAAACTTACACAAATGGAGCATTTTCCCGAAGAATATTTAGTGCTGACGCAAGGAAAACCAGTACCAGCAAACTCAGTTATTCGACCGTTCAATCCAATTTTAAATGAAAGAAAAATAATCTTGATTGGTGGACGATTACAGCAAGCTAATATCTCGTACTATGAATCTCATCCAGTTTTACTACCTAGTAGATCTCATTTATCAAATCTTATCATCAAAGATTGCCATGAAAAAACAAGACATGGAGGTGTATCAGAAACTTTAACATAAGTCAGAGAAAAAACTTGGATATTGAAAGCAAGACAAAGAATCAAGAGTTTGATATTTAGATGCAATTTATGTGAAAGACGTCGTGTTAAACCTGCCACCCAGATTCCTACACCTCTACCTGCCGATAGAGTAAATGAAGCCTATCCATTCCAAGTTACAGGCCTAGATTAATTAGGACCATTGTACATTAAAGATCACAATGAGACTAAGAAAACCTACATATTGCTCTTCACGTGTGCTGTAACAAGAGCAGTACACCTAGAATTAACTCCGGACTTGACCACGAAAACATTTATTCGTTCCGATAATTTGTAGGAAGACGAGGAATATGCAGCACTATCTACAGTGATAATGCGAAAACATTCCATAAGGCAAAACGAGAATTAAAATTATTGTGGAAGATTATGAAAAAGGAAGAAGTGAAAGATTTGTTTAGTGGCCTGTCCATCAAATGGAATTTCATAGTGGAAAGAGCAGCTTGGTGGGGAGGTTTCTGGGAGCGTCTTGTAAGATCAGTTAAAACGTCTCTAAAAAGAATTCTTGGAAAAACTACTTCAGTTTCCTTTCAAGAACTGGATGTAACTTTGATTGAAGTAGAAGCGATTCTCAGTTCAAGACCTCTCACCTATGTATTCAGCGATCCTCGTGAGCCAGAACCCCTCACACTTGGCCATTTCTTAATTGGCAGAAGATTGCTAACTCTACCTCAATCAAAGATAACAGTTCCCCAATCCAATGAATACCAAATAATAAAAATGAGAAAATATCAAGAAAATATTTTGACTCAAGTTTGGAAACGATGGAAATCCAACTATCTACTAGAATTAAAATCTGCTTACCAGCACCAACAGGTTGACCGACCAAGCGAACTTAAGGAAAACGCCGTCGTTCGTATAAAGGAAAACACCCCACGCCTCATATGGAAAATGGGTGTTATAATCCAGACTCATCCTGGACGTGATGGTCGGACAAGAGCATGCACAGTGAGGTTGCCAAACGGAGCTATAAAGTTTTGGCTGTGTAGACTACTGTGGTGCCCACTATTTATCTTGCTTATCCCAGCTCCAATGATCTGGAGATGGTGTATAAGTGATGATGCTGTTTTCCTGACCCCATATATGCTTAGCTTGGTATATGGCTCGAAACGTATGAAATTAAATAGATGCATCAGATGTAGAAATAAGACCTTAATAGTTTCGCTTTAGCGCAAAGAGCATTTGTGTAATGCACTAACAGACTCAAATTCAAGCGTTCCAAAATCTGTCCTACGCAAAGATAAAGTGGAGGGGGCAAAATTCAAATGGCAATTAAAGCTCTTTTTAGTTCTTCCTAAGCCTTCTACAACTTCGATGCCGAGATATTATGTATGTCACTGAAATCTGAGACTACTTGTTTTCTCACATTTATCCCGGTATATCATGAATCTCCAAATATCATTGGTTTCGGTTAGATTTTTACAGAATGCAGAGCACTTTTATTCCCAAGGCTCTTAGACTAGGGAAAAAAGGTAATAGTAATACCATATCATCAGTATCTTTAAAAAAATAAGGAAGCTTTTAATACCATGTTAGGTCATATCGCGTGCATGCAAGAATATCTGACGATATGCGTTTTGCATTTTTTTCCATGAAGCGCCATCTAATGATGTATCTTGGATATTATATAAGAGAATATGTGTATCGATGTTTGTGACAATACGAGCGTGTCTGAAATTAGGCAAATTATAATGTGATTTATGTCACTTCGAAGAAAGTCAGGTAAGTAGCGCGATAATTTTGTTTCTCACGTTAGCTATCGGCGAGTGCCAGATCCTCGTTGCTGCCGAAAACTGGTCTTTAAACTGGTCTTCAAAATCATTCAGTGCTGCAATAAGTGCTGGAAGTATTTATGGTATTTCTGCACCTCGAAGTTGAGATGCGACATCAAATATCATCATTCAGTGCAGCGGTTTATTCCATAGTTTAGCAGGCTTACGCAAGCAACATATGCCTGTAAAGATGAAACAGCTGATCTAGGTATGCAGAGTCCTTCATCGCCAATGCCAAAGGTGGATGCTTGAGGTGATGGAATTTGTTGAACAGAATTGTTCATGATCATTTGTAGGTTATATTAAGCTGAATTTATTTAAAATTTAGAGAACATTATTTGTGCCACTTTTTCCCACGGTTAATAAATGCATTTTATTCTTTCTACTTTCTTGATATTCATGGCAGTTGGTAGTTCACCCAACCGTTGGAGCTCTTCAATATTCGCACCCAGTGTTTCATATCTCTTATTACGTTCTTCAAAGTCCTTTTTGCGGGCTGAATACAAAATGATTTTATTTCTACCTTGCTAACACAAGCAATATTTCATCCAAATCAATTTGTCTTGACAGCGCTGGTCTGCGTAGAGATTGAGTGCTTTCTATTTTCAGTCTTTTGGTCTATTTTTCAGACATATTAAAATTCAAATGTCACAAACTGAAAAATAAAATACAGATTAGGTTACAACTATGAAAGAACTATATTTATATATATACAAATATATTCTTGATAGAAAAGTAATTTGAGAACTATAAACATTTTATCATGAATCAACCTAAGTATCCTCCGATAAAATAAATGACTGCAACGAGGAGATGAAATTGAACACGTGTGCCGGGCAAAAGTATTTTTCTACATCTGTGAAATACTCGTTAAAAACTGATGACTTTATGTGAACTCTAAAGTTCAAGGCTCAGTGACGTCATACTTGACATTGATGTTTTCTCATCTCAGAACTAAATAAAAACAGTCTCTAACTAGCTCTCTTTGACTAAAGAACTGCAGAAAAATTATCTGAAAATTAATTGTTCTAACTAATAGTAATTTAATGTAAATTTAATTCTTTTTTATTTTCTTCATTAAATTTAGTGTGCTTCTACTTAATTGTGTTTTCATTCAGTGAGTGAAATACCTTGGTATTTATGAACATTTCGAACCATATAAAATGGATTACTCAATACTCCCATACGCACTGGATTACTGATGTTCGCCGTGGACTTAACAGGTATGAGAAATTTCCTTACCTGTACTAACTGTTATGAAAGAAAGGATTTATTTAATATTTAAGAGAAACTCCAATTGCCGTAGTTCACAATTTCTAATAGATTATGTGCGCTGAAGAATGAACACGGCAAAACCGCTCTCTTATATGAAGAAATAAATAAAATCAAAATAACTATATTTTAAATAATAAACTATTGATTAAAGATTAATAGAAGCAAATTTAAATTAAATTCAAGTATTGATACAATTAATAAAAATACAACATCATGGCTTCAAGTTCGAAAGAAATTTGTAACATTGATAAATTAAACACAAATAACTATCCAGTGTGGAAATTTAAGATAGAAATGATTTTAATGAAGGAAGATTTACTTAACCATCTTACTGATGATCCACCAAACCCCTTAACTGGCGATTGGACGAAAAAGATAATAAAGCCAGAGCAATAATAAATTTGAGCTTAGAAGACTCCCAGCTGATATATATTAAAAACAAAACATCAGCTAAAGCCACATGACTAGCTTTAAAAACAATACACGAGCACGCTAATATGTCTAGTAAATTATACTTACTACGAAAACTTAACAGTATAAAACTAGCCGAACATGGAAATATCATTGATCATATAGTTAAAATATTAGAAACGGCTGATAAATTGAAAGCAATAGGAGAAGAGATTAAGGACTCTCATCTATCTGCACTTTTGTTGTGCTCCCTTCCAGCAAGCTACGACAGTCTGATCACGGCATTAGAGGCCCGATCAGTGAACGAATTAAATTCAGAACTTATTAAAGGGAAATTAACAGACGAATTTCAAAGGATACAAGATAGCTCCAATTCCTCACATGAAAATGCATACAAAACTTTTAACAAACAAAAACAAAACACTAAAACATTTCCAAAGCGCGAACAAAATATTTTCTGCACGAACTGCAAAAGAAAAAATCATGTGAGATCAAATTGTTGGTTTCTTAAGAATAAAAATTATAAGAACCAAAGAAATGAAAAATACAGACAAAATTCGTCTTTATGCTTTGAAGCAAATAATATTACTCCGGAAACAAAAGCAGAAGCAAACACACAAACTCAGGAGAGTAATAGCGAAGAAAATCAAAACACTTTAGATAATACAGTGTCTCAAAAGCAATTATCTTTTCTCGCACAAAATGAATCTAAATCTACTTGGGTCGTAGATTCTGGAAGCAACTCACACATATGTAACGACATAAATATATTTGTTGAAATTGATAATAATAATAAAAATACTGTCACGCAAGCCAACGGAAAAACTCAGGTACAATAAAACTGCGGGCACAATCAAATGACATAACTTTAAAGGATGTTTTATATGACCGTGATATTCAATCAAATTTAATGTCGGTTACTAAAGCCACAAAGCACGGTTATGAATTCATATTTGCAAATAACACCTGTAACTTATCTTATAATAGAAAAACTCTCTTAGAAGAAAAAATGAGAGGAAATTATATGAAATTGACCTATACAAACCTAAGCAAGAAATCTATGTCAATTTTGCTGAACAATGCAAGAATAAAAACTGCATTGAGCTTTGTCATAAAAGATTAGGTCATAGAAATATAAATTCAATTAAACAACTCTTATCCAATAATTTAGCCACAGGTTTAGACATTCAAAATTGCAAACATGATGTAATTTGTGAGAGTTGCATAAAAGGTAAACTAACAAATGCACCGTATCCAAAACAGAGTAAAAATTCTTATCTTTATTTTTTTTGTAGAAAATACTTAATATACCTAATCAATCTAATTTCACTCCCTTGAATAATAAAATCTAATTTCACTACCTTGGGAAATTAGATACATATTCATTACGTTCACAGTAGAATTGTTCCGTAGGTTTCCGCTTGTTAAACATTTCTTAAAATGCTGTAAATTTTGCTAAGGATTTCAAAGAATTTCTTTGCGATAATCAGATTTAGCGCAAATGGAATTCGGATGTATTTGACTACTGAACTATAGGGTTAACTTTATCTTCAAAAAATTATAAAATAGACTGCTGAATGTTTGCTTCTAAAAATGTTATGTCCATTTTCTGATCATATAATATGCTGTAATTTTCGGAAGAAGGTACTTGAACACCAGACTAATATTTAGAAAAAATCAATAAATCAAATATCATTGTAATCCAAGTGTCTACTTTGATTGCAAGCTATGGAAAGTTCGTCACAAATACAAATATGACTTGTCAGTAGATGGAAATGTATACTTTTCTGAACATACTAATATGTTATACAAGTATAAATATGTTAACCCCTTCGGACCTGATTTTTTTTTTCAATTTTGGGAAAAAATTACTGTTATGCTAACAAAATTAAAAATCGCTATTGGAATCACAGAAGTTAGTGTTTAATGAAAGTTAACGAATGCGTTCTTTACCAAAACCTCACAAATGTAGTTATTTTGCGTGTTTTTCATATAACAATAGTCTAAGGAAGAATTTTTGAAGATGTTCGGAAAATGTCGTATTACAACTAAATTACAAGCATAAAAATTTAGAAATATTTTTTATCTTTTATCACAAATTACCAATTCGGAAAAGAATTCCCAAATTTTAATTTAAAGAGTGAAAGGTATGTTTTAATTAAAAGAAATGCCAACGGCTTGCTAATAATTATGAAAATTATTATTATTGTTATTATTTTTACTAAATTAAACATAAGCGAAGTCATAATAGGAAATTTAGAGATTCATACTATCACTATTAGGTGCTGGAATTAATAAAAATAATGTTTAAGACAAAATAACACTCAATAAAAGATATATCCTATTAGTAAGACGTCAGGGCCGAAGGGGTTAAGTAGGAAACAAAATGATTAGTGAAAAATAGCTTAAAGTATTTCAATTGTATAAATTTTGCACAAAAACATGCTGCAAATACATTCATTATAGTATCTACATCCAATTTTTGACAATTTTAGCTTCATTATTAGACATCTAAATGTTTAAAATATCAGTTATAACAGTATATGCTGAATATGATTATAACAACATTAATAATAGAGATTCCTATTAAAAATTCCTTTTAAAAATGCTTTAACTATTTTTTCAATAAAATTGACGAAAAAAAGAAAGAGAAGATATATAAATTATAAATATTCAAACAATAATACATGAAAACAGATAAAATATTTTTAAATAAATCGCTTTTTTTCAGTCTCACACTGATACAAACAAAGGTTACATTATAAAAATCTATCTTTTGATCTGTTTCAGTTCCAGTGCACAACGTTATAGTTAAGGAATAGTTAAAGAAACTTTCATATTAGATATGTGAATTATTTAAAAATACGAATAATTTTCCGATACAGTATAAGGATAAAAATGGTAGGGGAGGGAAATAGTTGTACTATATAGAGAGTCTTCTTGCAATAGATGATAAGTCATTCAATATCATTTTGTACCTTTTTCCTATCCTTATGTTGGCAAAATTCCAGAGATAAAACAACAGCAATACCGGATATATGAAGTTCTTAAAAAATTTGATATATATTTCAGTTAACTAAAAAAAAGGGAACAAAGAAAGAAAAGGGCGGAAACTTTTTAAAATATTCTATCTGTTATGGAAAAGAATGAATTAAATGCTTTAAAATTGTTTTTCATCTTTTTTATGCGTACAAAAATACTTACTAAGTTATCAAAATTCCAATTTTTTGAGTTATTTAAGATTTTGAAAGAATTAGGATGGGTAGTCATATTTTATCCTGGTAACTTCCCAGAATTTTTACTATCCAAAACTCACCTGTTTCACTTTATGCAACACTTAGTAAGACAGAACTTTAAAGTTTATGAATAGTATCCGATATCTATTAATTCCTTTTTTTATTCTGAGTGTAACAGTCTTTACAAAAACAAAATAGAAAAACTGATTGAGAGATGAAATAATGTTTAAAAAAGATATTCATAAATTATGAAATACCTATTAGTATTTTTGTAACTTGGAGCCACTGCCTCCAACGATTTAAGCCGGTCAACCCCCTCATGTAGATCCCGAAAAAGAGGCTAATTTACTTTATTTTAAAAAGATTACCCGGTCGGTTATGGAAGATTGAAATATATTATAAACACCAGGGGTGAACTTTTTTCCGTAATCGGTTTGCCATTCCTTTCTTTTAACTGGGGGGGGGGGGGTCGTCTCCGAATGCCGTATACACCACTATCGCAAAAGCTGATGGCTTTCTTCCTCATTGACTAAGTAAGATCAATTACATATTTTAAAACCAGCTTGTTTAAAATGGTTAAGAAAAACTGTTGTTGTCTTTATAAATATCATAACGCCTAGAAGAAAAGTTTTCTTTAAGACGTTATAAGAAAACTGCTTTAAATATGGTGTTTTAAATATATTGTTTTAAATATGACCTAACTATCATCATTAAATGTTTTTTGCACGTAATAATGTAATTATTGTAAAGCATTTTTTCTTCTCACGTTTAAATAAATATGTATCAATTAAAAATACCGTATTTAGAAATATTACAATTTGTGCCTGTTAAAAACTCGTAACAGTAATAACAAGCTGGAAATTGTACGTCAAACGTGACAAATGAGGTGCGTTCGTACTTTAGCTAGCTATATAAATATTTAGATCTTGATGATTTTTAATTCTGTGAAATGAATGATATCGTCTGCAGATTAATTTCTGTAATAGAATAAGTATCTCGGTCGCTTGACGATTAAACTTCGGAAGCTCCTATAACAAGAAAGCACAGATTTAAAAAAAATTCAAATTTCTTAATAAATAATTTTATTAATATCTCCTAAAGTTTTGATTCGATTTTAATAAAATTTGAAATGTCTCGACAAAATTCTGCAAAGATAATATATCTTAAATTTCAAACCATTCAGTTGGGTAGTTTTTGCGTTGTTATATGCGGACGGAAGGACAGACAGACGGACAGACAGACGGACGGACGGACAGACAGACGGACGGACCAAGCGACGACAATAGGTGCTACGTATTTATATAATTACGAACGCACCTAAAAATGGCTATTTCAAAATATGAATTAAATCTCTATTCAGATAATGGAATTGTGAATAAAAAATTGAAAAAAAAAACTCAAAAAGATTAAACAAATTTTTAAAAAAAGATTGGGCACTACACCTCACAATCTAGTTATGTATATTCTTGCAAAAGATGGTGTCATAGTTTTTGATCCTATAAAACCTATGTAACTGAACCAGCTTGGGCGGCTTCAATATTCAATAGCGCTCAAAAGCTTTGATTTAAAAATTTTCTGCTTCAGCGAGTTTATCATGCATGTCTGTATAAATCTACCAGTTTTCTTTTTAGGTGCGTTCGTAATTCTATAAATACGTAGCATCTACTGTCGTCGTGTGGTCCGTCCGTCTGTCTGTCCGTCCGTCCGCATATAACAACGCAAAAGCTACCGAACCGAATGGTTTGAAATTTAAAATATATTATCTTTGCATAATTTTGTCGAGACATTTCAAATTTTATCAAAATCGAATAAAAACTTTACAATATATTAATAAAAATATTTATTAAGAAACTAGCTGTTACCCGTGACTTCGTTCACGCAACATTAAAAGAAGAATAAATACATTAATTAAGCAAAATATTTTACTCCCAATAATTAAAAACATTAATAATTAACTAACTATTTATCACATTTCATAGGAGACAATTTGGTATTTATTATTATTATAGGGACCTTGACATAACTCAGTCTTAAAAAAGTGAAATTTTGTGCCAAATAATCGCGAATATGAAATTGCAACCAATGCAAAAAGGAGGGCCAAATAAAATCGTGGAAATAGACGAATTGTCAATTTTACCTGATAAACAATTTTACTTTTAACGCCTTTGTGAAACGTTTTAACAGCCATCCTTCAAAAAAAAAACATTAATTAGAAATAGTATATGCTTTTTCTTTAAATTCAATTCTGCCTGCTTGGTTTAATATATAGTTGAAACAAATCTTGTTTTCTAAATGACAGTGTATTGGCAGGCAATTTTTGTTCTCCAGAATAAATTGATTCATGAAGTTTGAATATGTGAAAATATGTTTGTATTTTTCGGATAATTTACAGAAATCAAGATTTTGTTTTCACCATCTATTCAAAGTGAAAATAAATTCTGTTTTTCAGTTTTAATGAGAAAATGGTGTAAAAAATATACTGATCTGTTTTATTTCTCCTTTTTTATACACAAATATGGAGTAAGTTACTTTCCGTTTTTAGAGAAACTTCGTTAAAAAAAAATGGCATTTAATTTAATTTTTTTAATTCTGATAGTTTGTGTGACATCCTCGGATCAATTATAACCGGTATTCGCTAAACCGGTAGTAAATTAACCGGTAGCAAATCGCGTTGCGTTTTGATAGTCTAGGAGTAGTTGCGAAATACAAACACACGGTCAGATTTTAATATAATAAATTCGTGTTCATTTTTCTTTTCTTAAAATTATGATGTGATTTTTAGCAGAAAACTCGGATACTCATGCGAACGAAATAACGAAATAACGGATACTCATGCTTAATAATCAGTATAGATAACAAAACATTTAAATTTTTCGTTATAAATATGGCGTGAAACTCATCTACTTCCTATACTTATTCATCCTTGTATTATTAATGTAAGGAATTGATTCACACTCATTTTAAAACATACTGGAAAATTCCCGTTTTATTTCAAATATGACGTCTCCTTTTTCCCCAGAGAAATCCCTTTTTAATGACATAATTCTTGTTAATTTTCTTTTCCAGGCAATTAATTTCAATACTGGCATAGGGAAAATTGTTACTTTAACGAAATAATATTAAATCTTTAGGTTTTATCAACAAAGATGGATCTATTAACATTCCTCATTATTTTTTTTTAGGTAATCGAGTTATTTCTTTTAGTTTATGAATGAAAAATCACTATTTCTCGCTATCCATGACATCATTTACGACATGGATAATTTTGCGGAGCATATTATTGACATTTGCTAACCATTTTCTTTTGAAACATCTTTTTACTTTTATAAAATTTAAATAAAAAATACGGTATAGTTATATTAGCCGTGCGCAGACGGTAAAACGGCAAGTATTGTTACCATACAGAAGAAAAAAAAAAAAAAAAAAAGTGAAGAAAAAACCCAAGATCATTTTATTTCACCAATCAAAGCATATCCGCTTTATTTTCGATAAATGACGTCATATTCGCTTGTTTCCTATAGTTACGCATATTGAAACCTTGTATTATTATCAAAAACTAAAAAAGTACGTTTTATTTCTAATAATATTATTTATTCTTCTTCTTAATTCTTTAATTTTTTTTTATTTCATTTTCATTTTTCCCGTGAAAATTTTTCAATTGAAACTAAATTGTTGAGTAAAAATTATTTTTTCGGGTTTTGAATTAGTTTTGGCAACGATAAAGTATTAGCAACGATAAAGCAAATTTAACCATTTTAAAATGCTATACGAAAAAATGTCCATTTATTCTCAATGAAAATAACGAAATTTTGAATTATTAAGAAAAATATTTGAATAAAATAAACAAAATCCAGTCTATGTTCATCTGAGGGTTATAATCAGCCTACATGCAAAGATACAGGATCATTAAATGCTCCATTTTGACGCTGGCTTCAGCCTAACATTTGCACACAATCAGATTTATAATATTATTAGGATTTGAATTTTAAAAAATAATAATCGGTTATTTCTTCTTATAGGAGATTCCGAGGTTTAATCGTCAAGCGACCGAGATACTTATTTTATGACAGAAATTAATCTGCAGACGATATAATTCATTTCGCAGAATTAAAAATCATCAAGATCTGAATATTTATAGAACTAGCTATAGTACGAACGCACCTCGTTTGTCACGTTTAACGTACAATTTCCAACTTGTTTTTTTTTTTTTTACATTCAACAGTCTTTGAAGGACAAGCCGAGAAAGTGAAAAGGTCACAATAGATTCAATTACTGCAGCAGCAGCAGCGGCAACATAATTAACAGTTCTTTAAGATTTAGAGATAATTTAGAAAGAGAATATGGTCGTACATATAAAGCTCTAACGGCTTTTATAATTTTTTACGACGTAGATCACTTTAGGAGGCGAAAGTGTGGGTTTATAAGTTGAAATTTTAGCAGCCGTAAGAGCTTCATACTAGTTCCTAACCACGTTTCTGAGTAAAATATTTTGACCACTCTGGTATATAAACGGATAAATATATAAAAAGATATTGACTATATATTTTCCGTATGTTTACTTATGATGTTTATATTTAGAGTATGTCAAAATATAGAAATAAATTTATTTTTATACACATATGGGTAGGAGGCATAGTATAACTATATATATTGACACTTAATTACTAAGTAATTTGATTAATTCATGTTAAATTATATTACTTTGTGCTTAGATTAAATATGTAGATATGTACTCTTTCTATTATATATTATGGAATAAAAAAAAGATAACTACAAATATAAACATTGTTATATAATATGGAATAAAAAAAAGTTAACTGCAAATGTAAAGATTGGATACTATTTTTCGATAGGCCTTTAAATAACAGAGTGTTGATCTGCAGATGACAATTTCCTGCGACTGAATAATTGATTTATAGGAAAACTTTCTCAAGAAATAATAAGGAATATATTGATTGTTCTTTAGAAAGGAAAAAAAATGTGCTATCCTTCTAAATATGTTCTCTGAATAAACAAAAACAGGTGTACTATGACGAAAGAAAGTCAGATAATATCTATATATTTAAAACGCTAAGCGATTTCTTTCGACAATCCGTGAGAACAAACTACTGCATCAAATTACATCATTCTATTTTTAAATGAAAGATATTTGGACACAAATTTGTTATCGTGCATTCGTTTGTTCGAAAATTTAATTAATTACCGGAATTTTCAATTAAACTTTTACGTCTGCTAATGACGTCATAATCGGATAACGCCTACTGTTCCGAAGCACAGAGTTTATTCTCTAAACTCTGTGGTTGAATAAAAGAGAAATAATAAATATTAAAATCACGCGGTTTTAAAGCCGAATTTGTTAATTTGCAAGTTAAATTTCGGTAAAAATACTTATCCGCGTGTTTTATAAGCGAATAAAAATTCATATTTATTGTGACGTCACGGGAATATTGTCCATTGGGTTTATTTTATCATTATGCATTATAACTTTGTTGATGCCATTTTTTCATTAAAATTAAATACAAAATATATTTATGTGTGTGCATGGTGTATAAGCATTAATGTAAGGTATAGGAAGTACGCGTGAAAAGTTTGCGCCGGTGAAAATGACGTTATGCTTAGCTTGAAGTGCATTTTAACATTGATAAAACTAAAGAGAAAAATGTATATGATTGTATTAAAAAGACATAATTTTACTGATTTTTGCATCCATAATTATAAAGATTAGAATTGGAGCCGTCATTGATTTCTTCATCTTGATTGCATACCTTCATTACATGTTACCAATTGCTTTTTTTTTAAATTATAGGATAGAAGATTTCCTTTTTTAATAAAAAAAATCACAAAAGTAAAGGATTTCAGGAAATTTAAAGTTATTAAAAATAGTGTTATGGTAGAAAAAAATCTTGAAATAATGATTGTATTTTTAGCTAGAATAAACAATGTAAGACTAATATTTTATAGGAACCAGAGGGCCCATGCGAGGATTTCGCACTGAAATCTAATATTTTTTAGGTACTTCTCTATTATCCCGTCGACCACTTTTCATAACAAAAAACTATCGCCAAACTGTAAGATTAAATGCCAAAAATGCAGTCCTATTTACTTGATGTCAGAAGCATTATACGTGTTTGTTACGTCAAGTGGTTTTTAATTCGACATTTGCGTGTATTTTTCATTATGTTTTACTGATTTATTAGTTACTTTATTAATTAAAATAAGAATTGTGTCCTTAAATTCTTATATTTTATTTATTTATTTATTTTGATATTCCAATGGCAACGTTCTCCCGTTTATTTGGCGATAGTTTTTTGTTATGAAAAGTGGTCGACGGGATAATAGAGAAGTACCATTTTTTATCAACATGAAATATTTATTAGATGCAGGTTTAAACTTCTAAAGAAAAAGGAAGGATAAAAATATCTGCAAACAACATTTAGTTTTTAGTCAATCCAAAATATTATCTAATTTATTCCATCAAAGTTAGAGTAAAAACTGACCCAAGATTGCAAAAGGCATGCTAGAGAAAAAAAAAATTAACAATCATATTTTGACTGCATTAGAGGATGACGTCATCCGCTTCGGGAAAAACATGGGACATAGAAATATAAATCTAAACATTTCAATTTCAATGTCGCTTTTTAATCATAAATATAAAAAAACCCGTGCGGTGTATTTTATAATAACTGCTGAGCATCATATAATGTGGTATTTTATTTCTTTGGCAACAATAATTTGAGGAAAACCTTTCATTTTTTTTAAGAAAACAATGCCGATTTAATTTTTAATTTTCAGCAAATTTTAATCAAAAACATGTTTTAACGAAACGTTAAGTGTGCAATGTCAGAAGCCTGTTCAAAATCCTTTCATATGCTATCTCATTCGTCGTTTTGCTTCATATGCTATCTCATTCGTCGTTCTGCGTTTCGTATTTTCTGCGAAAAAGGGATGTTGACAGGAGAAATAATATATATATGATTATTTTGGTTTGTTATAAGTTCATTTAACAGTTCCTTATTAGCGCAAAGTCCTATTTCTTTCACTGTGAATTTCTCTTTCGATGTCAAAAAATGTTTTTCTACTTTTGGACGCCAGCCAAAATACAGTGGCAATTTTTAGAAATGTACAACAGTTGTGACAACAAAGGCGCTATCGCTTTAGTTTTCATCGCGCTTACATCAATTCGAAAAACTACAAATTTCTATTTTTTACTACATTTTACAATTTTAATTCTTACATCATCAATTAGAAAAAAAAATTAGCTTTCGATTGAAATTTATTTGAAAACTGCCGCTTAATTTAACGACTTTTTAAATATTTTTCAAGCATGAAATTTTTTTCAATTCTATCTTATCAATGACCACCAGTTTACTTCAATAATGTAAAATAGCCCCTGGGAAAGTTGCCACAATTGAAAATAGATTTCCCTAACCATCATAAAAAGTGAATAATAATTTAAAAAAAAGTGATAAATCATAAGATCAGATTATCCATAAGATAGAACATTTTGGCGCTAAACAAAAATCTGTCAGGAAAAAAAAAAAGAAAAAAAGACTATTTTTAGTTTATGTTGAACATAAAATTGATATGTTGAATTCGTTGATGAATATGTTCCATCAGATATCAGGATATGCTAGGAATTGTATTTTTTTATTTTTTTACATTTGCCAACTGTATAAGAGGAAAAATATCCCCGACTGTGCTGGAAAAGGGATAATCATCCTGATTATGTCAAGGAACCGAAGAAACCATACAAATAAATTACACTTGAAAACATTAAAAATCTCCATCTGCAGATAGATTTATTACTGTAAAAAACTTCTTCATCTTTGCATAAAAATTGATTAGCTTAAAACAATGGATGCGTTTTAGAAGATATGGATTTGAAACGAACAATTATTAAAGAGGACATTTTAAAACTTTTAATTTAATAATTTTAAAACTTTTTTAACGTCGAATTTTGACGGTGCTTTTGGGCAGATGCAATGCACATGCGCATAGGAGCTCATTCGGTTGCATTATCACAGGGGGGGGGATGTGTACTTTATTTACTATGTTCTGTTATTTACTGAATATGATATGAACGTAGGAATATACTATTTGTATATACTCCATAGGTCCATGAATGTTTTTCTTGCCGTGGGGAATATGGTGGTAATGTCAAACTGATTTGCATTACACAGTTAACGGATTTTTTGTTTGGAGTTTGCATCGGAAATAGTACTGTATTTGACTGTGGAAAAAATATTTGAAAGACTGTTTTATACGCAACCCTTCATAAATAATAAAGAAGCTTATTTTACTGATACTGTTATAGTATTTTTTTTTGCGTCAAGTTTTGACGGGTTCCATCTAGTTACTATTAAAAACAGATATTTTAATGCAAGCGTATTATGAAATCAAAATCGTACTATTACATAAAACTGTATATCTGTCTGTGTGGTGGAATAGTATCAAAGAAATTCTACTGCGTAAATTAAAAAAGTCCTTCCGGCCTGTACCGGGAGGAAAAAGTAGCTTTCCTATATCTTCGTTTTAAAATGTTAGCTAATGTTACACGAAAACAGCAAGTTAAAATGCAAAGGAACGTTTACAAAAGATTTGTTAATACTGAATTTGAATAAGAATTTCGCCAAATTATTGAGCAGTAGCCAAATTGGCTTCATTTATAAAGACTTATTTTGGTCGCCAAATTTGGCGATATTTCATCAAATGTCACAAATTTTGCAAATTTTGTCGCCAATGTCGCCAATTTTGGCGCTAACGGATATGAATATATAGTTTTATGCGTATGATTGGGAAAATTATTACAACAATGAAAGAAAATAATTTGCGAGTAATCACGTTAATGTGCTGTTTTGTTTCAAAATGTCAGCCACCCTAGAATTTCAAACTGCTCTATCTCAGCCATTTTTTAAGATAGAGGTAAACCAAAAAATGCTCTGGAATTCTTGTATCAAGGCCTAACACGTAATTAAAAAATAAATTTGAATTTTTAATTTTTTTGTATATTTATTTTAGTTTTAAATTTTGAAATGGCCGCCATCTTGAAACAAAATGGCGGACCAAGCTGGCCGACGAACTCGGTTGAGACATTGGTGACCTTATACACACAATTAGTTTCATCAAAATCGATTTATAAATACGAGCGTTATCGTATGACATAGGTCATATATATATATATATATATATATATAAATCAACATTTGAACGGAGGGTGGTTTTGGGGTCTGGGGGTCATAATCGATGAAAATATATCAAATTTTCCGGAACTACTTTCCTCCGAACGGCTGCAATAGGTAGCTTTATACTTTTACTTACCCATCATACGTAGTATTACTTACCCATCATACGTAGTATAGGGTAAGTCTTGTAATCGTTTTGAAAATCGAAAAATTTTTTTTGACGGATTTACACGTTTCAGACACTGGAGATTCCGAAAAACATATTTTTAGAAAAAAAATTTTGCCGTCCGTCTGTGTGTCTGTGTGTGTGTCTGTGTGTGTGTGTGTGTCTGTAAGCGCTCTATCTCCCGAAAAAATTGAGATAGAGACTTGCAATTTGGTATGTACTTAGTATGTAATAATGGGAAGAAGCCTATTTCATTTCAATAACCTCGATTAACCGGAACAATTTTTTTCGGACTCTCGAAATATTCGTTCTGATGAAAGGTATATAAAAATTTTCGAAATTGTTTATTTTAAGAAATGAATATAAAAGACAATAAAAAAACATAAATTTTGAATAAAGCATGAAGTCGATCGGATAATTAGTTGCCGAGATATTTGGAATCCTATTTTTCACACTCTTCAATTTTTCATGACCCTGTATTTCATCCAAATTTCACTTCAAAGATATATTTTAATTGGAAATTTGACGCTTAATCAGATACATCAAACCGCTAGTTAATAGGATTATTATTTTTGGAGTTATAAGGAAAAACCTCTTTCAAGCAATTCAGTAATCGAGCCTTTAAAGTTTGTGACGTCATCAAGCCTCGATTTTATTTGAATTGCAATGCATTTTATAAGTAGTTTACACATTTTTTATTTTAATATTTTATATTATGCATATCCATGTTGGGTAAGTATTACGGTGGCCCCCAACGACTAGTATTCGAATTGCAATGCATTTTATAAGTAGTTTACACGTTTTTTTACTTACCCATCATACGTAGTATAGGGTAAGTCTTGTAATCGTTTTAAAAATCGAAAAGAAAAATTTGACTGATTTATACGTTTCAGACACTGGAGATTCCGAAAAACATATTTTTAGAATAAAAAAAAATTACCGTCCGTCTGTCTGTGTGTCTGGATACACTCCAACTCCCAAACAAATTGAGATAGAGACTTGAAATTTGGTATGTACTTAATATGTAATAATGAAAAGAAGCCTATTGAATTTCACTGACCTCGATTAAGCGGAACTATTTTTTTCGGACTCTCGAAATATTCGTTCTGATAAAAGGTATATAAAACTTTTCAAAATTGGTTGTTTTAAGGAGTGAATATAAAAGACAATTAAAAAACATACATTTTGCATAAAGCATGAAGTCGATCGAATAATGAGTTGCCAAGATATTTATAATCTTATATTCCACACTCTTCGATTTTTCATGACACTGTATTTCAGTCAAATTTCAATTCAATGATATATTTTAATTGGAAATGAGACACTTATTCTGACGCAGTAAACTGTTAGTTAATATGATTATCATTTTTTTGAGTTATAAGGATGTTTCTTTTACGCAATTCAGAGAGTATTTAAAGTTTATGACTTCATCAAGCCACGATTTTAAACATTCTATCTACCGAACAAATTGAGATATAGGCTTGAAATTTGGTGTGTACTTAGAATGTAACAGTGAGACAAAGCCTATTAAATTTCAGTAACCATAGTTATCCGGAACTAATATATTGTTACCACGGAAATTAAAAAAATACAGAAAACTTATGAAATAATACAGAATTAGCTAAAATGTCAATAATATAAATTTAAAAATCGCTAAATTTCTTGCAAAAGCTTAACATTTTTATTTATAACTTGATTTCTAATGTAGACCATTATATGGAGACCATTCTTTCACGATTCGAAAAAAAAAATGTTTTTTTGTTTGTAGAAATGATCGTCTCAAAACTATATAGTAAATACTCGTGGTTTTGTATTATTTAAATATTATTTATAAATACGATGAGTATTTTAAAAAGTAGCAGCATACGATATTTTAAAAAATACTTTGATTCTTTGCCGATAAAGTGCATCAGATGATATTTTTAAAAAAGACTTTGTTTCTTTGTCTTTTTTTCTTTATTTATCTATGTTTCCATTTTTTAATTAGATCGTCTGCTTTGAAATTTTTGTTTCTTGTATGGCAACTTTTATGTAATGTTGTTCTAATTATTCTTTGTTGTGATGACACGAACATTGCTGTTTACATTTAAGGTAAATATTTATGAGTAATAATATTATATGGTTCATCTTACAAAAATAAACGCGTGTATGAACGGTTGCTCTTTAGTTTGAAGGAAAATTTACAAAAAATATTCCTTGTTTTGATATTTTTGATATATTTTTTTTAATATGCCAAAAACGAAGAAAAAATCTGCAGACAAAAAGAGAAAACAGATTGAAGAAGCGTTAAGAAAATATAGACGGAATGAGGTACATAGAAATGCTGAAAGAAAAAGAGATAAAGATGTAAAGAAAAAATTAAGACTTGATGAGACACACAGTAAAACTGAAAGAAAAAAAAATAATAATGTAATGAAAAAATTGAGGCTGGATGAAGAATATAGAGATGCTGAAAGAGAAAAAGATAAAGATCAAAAGGGAAAGTTGAGACATGATGAAGAATATAGAAATGCTGAAAGGAAAAAAAATAATAATGTAATGAAAAAATTGAGGCTGGATGAAGAATATAGAAATGCTGAAAGAGAAAAAAATAATAATGTAATGAAAAAATTGAGGCTGGATGAAGAATATAGAGATGCTGAAAGAGAAAAAGATAAAGATCAAAAGGGAAAGTTGAGACTTGATGAAGAATATAGATATGCTGAAAGGAAAAAAAATAATAATGTAATGAAAAAATTGAAGCTGGATGAAGAATATAGAAATGCTGAAAGAGAAAAAAATAATAATGTAATGAAAAAATTGAGGCTGGATGAAGAATATAGAGATGCTGAAAGAGAAAAAGATAAAGATCAAAAGGGAAAGTTGAGACTTGATGAAGAATATAGAAATGCTGAAAGAAAAAATAATAATAATGTAATGAAAAAATTGAGGCTGGATGAAGAATATAGAAATGCTGAAAGAGAAAAAAAGAATAATGTAATGAAAAAATTGAGGCTGGATGAAGAATATAGAGATGCTGAAAGAGAAAAAGATAAGGATCAAAAGGGAAAGTTGAGACTTGATGAAGAATATAGAAATGCTGAAAGAAAAAAAAAGAATAATGTAATGAAAAAATTGAGGCTGGATGAAGAATAAAGAAATGCTGAAAGAGAAAAAAATAATAATGTAATGAAAAAATTGAGGCTGGATGAAGAATATAGAGATGCTGAAAGAGAAAACGATAAAGATCAAAAGGGAAAGTTGAGACTTGATGAAGAATATAGAAATGCTGAAAGGAAAAAAAATAATAATGTAATGAAAAAATTGAGGCTGGATGAAGAATATAGAAATGCTGAAAGAGAAAAAAATAATAATGTAATGAAAAAATTGAGGCTGGATGAAGAATATAGAGATGCTGAAAGAGAAAAAGATAAAGATCAAAAGGGAAAGTTGAGACTTGATGAAGAATATAGAAATGCTGAAAGGAAAAAAAATAATAATGTAATGAAAAAATTGAGGCTGGATGAAGAATATAGAAATGCTGAAAGAGAAAAAAATAATAATGTAATGAAAAAATTGAGGCTGGATGAAGAATATAGAGATGCTGAAAGAGAAAAAGATAAGGATCAAAAGGGAAAGTTGAGACTTGATGAAGAATATAGAAATGCTGAAAGAAAAAAAAATAATAATATAATGAAAAAATTGAGGCTGGATGAAGAATATAGAAATGCTGAAAGAGAAAAAAATAATAATGTAATGAAAAAATTGAGGCTGGATGAAGAATATAGAGATGCTGAAAGAGAAAAAGATAAGGATCAAAAGGGAAAGTTGAGACTTGATGAAGAATATAGAAATGCTGAAAGAAAAAAAAATAATAATGTAATGAAAAAATTGAGGCTGGATGAAGAATAAAGAAATGCTGAAAGAGAAAAAAATAATAATGTAATAAAAAATTGAGGCTGGATGAAGAATATAGAGATGCTGAAAGAGAAAAAGATAAAGACCAAAAGGGAAAGTTGAGACTTGATGAAGAATATAGAAATGCTGAAAGGAAAAAAAATAATAATGTAATGAAAAAATTGAGGCTGGATGAAGAATATAGAAATGCTGAAAGAGAAAAAAATAATAATGTAATGAAAAAATTGAGGCTGGATGAAGAATATAGAGATGCTGAAAGAGAAAAAGATAAGGATCAAAAGGGAAAGTTGAGACTTGATGAAGAATATAGAAATGCTGAAAGAAAAAAAAAGAATAATGTAATGAAAAAATTGAGGCTGGATGAAGAATATAGAAATGCTGAAAGAGAAAAAAATAATAATGTAATGAAAAAATGAGGCTGGATGAAGAATATAGAGATGCTGAAAGAGAAAAAGATAAGGATCAAAAGGGAAAGTTGAGACTTGATGAAGAATATAGAAATGCTGAAAGAAAAAAAAGTAATAATGTAATGAAAAAATTGAGGCTGGATGAAGAATATAGAAATGCTGAAAGAGAAAAAAATAATAATGTAATGAAAAAATTGAGGCTGGATGAAGAATATAGAGATGCTGAAAGAGAAAAAGATAAGGATCAAAAGGGAAAGTTGAGACTTGATGAAGAATATAGAAATGCTGAAAGAAAAGAAAATTATAATGTAATGAAAAAGTTGAGGCTTGATGAAGTATACAGAAAGGAAGAGAGGGAACAAGACAGAAAATCAAAGAGAAACCGCAGACAGTTTCCTGAACAGAGAAAAAGAGAAAGAGAATTAAAACTTCGTAGAAGATTAAACTCTCTTTTACGTTTTCGAGAGCAGTATCGTCAGAATCTATTGCGTGATAATCATGATACTTCAATTTCCCAAATTAACTTTCTCAACTCAATCAAATTTGGTCCAGAAGAGGTCTGTTGCGTTTGCGAAGGACTGTTTTTTGCACATTCAGTTGATGACTTTGACATCCGAAATCTTCCGATGAAATTCAATTCAGAAAAGGAATTTTTAGAATTTAAAAATAAAATCTACAATTTTCCAAAGTCTAACAAAATTTGCAAAGTTTGCAGTAAGCATGTGATGAAACTTACTGTTCCAAAATTATCAACGAGTAAGGGTTTGAAATTTCAACCAATCCCAGACATTCTCAATGAGTTGTCACCTTTAGAAGAGAGAATGGTTGCCCCTTTTATCAATTTTATGCAAAATCGTCCAGCTACACCATTTGCTTTAAACCCACAACTCAGTTTAAAGGGTAGTGTAGTTAACATCCCAGTAGATGTAAATGACATGGTGAATGTTCTACCCAGATCATTTGATAACATGGCTACAATTCAAATAAAACTGAAAAGGCATATGGAACATGCTACTGATTATATGGCTGAAACAATACGACCTGCAATTGTGTGTGATGCTCTTCGTCTACTACTAAACACTCCCCTTTACAAAAAGTATAATATTCAGGTTGAAGAAAACTTTTTCCGCAAATATGATAAGAATTATGAAGAAAAGTTGAAATTTTTCGTAAACCAAGAAGATTTTTTTGCCCAACGCCAAGACATTGTTTCCTGCTTTCAGGAGAAATCAGACAATGATATCACTGAAACAAACCATGAGCAAGAAGACGACAATGTCGAATCTGATGGAGAAGTCTTGCTGGTTGACAGGAATGCAGAACTATCTAAACAAGTCAAAGTCATTGCACCTGCTCAGGGTCAAAAACCTGTTCCATGGCACATGGTACCAGAAATAGATGAACTGTGTTTCCCCAAAATCTTTTGTGGACATCCGTTTTCGATGGACAAAGATATATCTTATGCAGACCGTGCCAAGTCAGAAGCCCGACGCTTTGACAGAAGATCTTGTGTACCAAATAGGTTGTTGTACATGGCGAAACAGAAGTTAGAAAGAATGTGTTCCTCCAATGTAAATTTTTGTCTACGGAAAATTAAACCTAACAAAAAAATAATGGCCAAAGACATTCTGAATGAAGATTTCAAAGCTAATCTCATTATTCATGATGATGGTTTCAAATTTCTGAAAAATGTACGCTCATCTTCAGCATACTGGGAATTGAAAAAGAAAGAGCTCATGTCAATGCTTCGACAACTCGGATCTCCTACATTTTTTTTAACTTTGTCTGCTGCAGAAAAGGATTGGCCCGAATTATTGCAGTGCCTAAAGAAAGTAGCAAAGGGTAAAAGGATAGGCTTGGATGCGTCGATGAATTTGGATCCATTCGAGAAAACTCAATTGATACGTAATGATCCTGTAACCTGTGCAAGATACTTTGATTACAAAATATCTAGGTTTCTTAATTACATGAAATCAGAAAACGGCCCATTTTAGGAGCACCATGTGAAAGATGTCTATGAGCGTGTGGAATTTCAAATAAGGGGCTCGCCTCATGAGCACATTTTTGTTTGGTTATCAGATTCACCTCAATATGTTATTTCAGAAAAGGAAACTTTACAAGATTGTATTAATTTTGTCGATCGCTTCATTACCTGCCAGTACAAAGAAGACAATCCACTGATTGAGAAACAACGTCACAAACACACAGCAACTTGCAGTAAAGGAAGAAAGAATAAAGTTTGCCGATTTCACTACCCATTTCCAGTCATGCCTTCCACTAGGATATTAGAGACAATTCCAGACAGTGAAAAGACAGAACAGATGGGAAAAGATCTTGTGAGGATTCGAAAACAGATGAATCATTTTTTCAAGATCAATGAATATATGCCATTTGCAGATATTTTGGTCAAGCTAAACATGACTGAGGAGCGATACATCAATGCCATGAGAAGTTCTTTGAAAAGATCTACATTGTTCCTTAAGCGAGATTCTCTTTCCGTTGGTATAAATGCATGCAACCAGAAACATGGACATACAGTTTGTGTTAGATCCTTACAGCTGTGCTACATATGTCATCAAGTACATCAGTAAAGTTGATGCAGGTCTTTCAAAGCTCTTAAGGGAGGCTGCTGATGACATTGATAGGGGAATTCGAAGTATTCGTGAGAGATTGCGTAATATTGCAAACGTGTTTCTTAACAGTAATCTTATGTCTGCACAAGAAGCGGCTTATCATGTCTTGGGTTTGTCACTGTCAAAATGCACTCGTTCATCCATATTCATAAACACAAGTCCTATGGAAGAACGTGTTCGCATGCTCAAGCCTCAAGCAGCCTTAAATAAGTTAGATCCAGAGTCTGAGGACATCATGGCACCTGATATTTTTGCCAAATATTCACAGCGGTCAGAAGTTCTTGAAAATGTATGTTTGGCAGATTTTGCGACATTCTATGCAAAGAAGAAGAAAAAAATTCAAGAATATAATGAGGACAAAGAAAATACCTCACAGAATCCAAATGACGACACAAAACACAAAATTCTACGGTTTCGGAGATACAAGCTTGAACAAGATCCTAACAACTTCTACAGGGAACAGATTCTGTTGTTTTTACCGTGGAGAGACGAGCGTTCAGAAATTGAAAATGCTGTACATAAAATAAAGTATGAAGCTTTCTTGAACCAAATTAAGCAAAATAGGAGGAAATATTCTGTCATTGACGAGGAAGAACTGTTACAAGCCATGGAAGACGCCCAAGAGCACTTGAGAGATGAGACGCCAAAGAAGATGAACGCCAATTTGAGGCAGACAAACTTCCTGAACACCAAAAAATTGACATATTTCAACAAGAAGGAAAGGATGCTTCAAAGGACAGATATAGAATTACAGCACCCCCCAAAATCAAGGAGGATAGACTCTTCGAAGATCTCATATCTCTGAATGAAGACCAACGTAAAATAGTGATGCATATATTCAAAAGCATCAAAACTGAGAAAAAATCTTTGCGTATATTTTTGAGTGGATCTGCAGGAGTTGGCAAAACAAAAGTCATCAATGCACTATATCAACTCGTCACAAAGTATTTTGACCAAATTCCTGGAAGTGACTTTCATTCATTGAAGACCATTCTGTGTGCCCCTTCTGGAAAAGCAGCTTTTTTAATAAAAGGAGTTACATTACACACTGCCTTTGCTTTGCCTGTGAATCAATACAGCGGACAAATTCCTGAACTGAGCAGTGACATTGCCAACGCTTTGCGTTCCAAACTCATCAATCTTAAATTGCTTATCATAGAAGAAATTTCTATGGTTGGAAGTCGCATGTTTTCAAGAGTTGACACTAGATTGCGTCAGATATTTGGTACAAACAGAAGCTTTGGAGGCATTTCTGTGCTCGTCGTAGGAGATCTTAATCAATTGCCACCAGTCATGGATTCTCCTGTTTACATGTATCCAAAAAATACAGACTTAAGCATGTTTGCAGAACAAAATATTCTTTGGGAAGAATTTTGTATGTTCGAGTTGAACGAGATAATGCGACAGAAAGATGAAAGAGATTTCATCCTCGCTCTTAATCAAATTTCTCTAGGTACTTTGGAATCTGACAGCATGAAGTTACTGGAGTCGAGAACTGTTCAAGAGTGTAATGTTCCCACCACTGCCATCCGTCTTTATACAACAAACGCAAGTGTAAACGAATACAATAACATTAAACTGGACAGTTTTCCAGGAGAAGAGGTTGTTTCTCTTGCAAAGGATACAGTTATAGGGAAAATCTCGAATGTTTCAAAAGAAAAATTGCTCATAGCACTGAAGAAGAAAAAAACATCAGAACAGAATGGTCTTCCAAATGAAGTTCGTCTGAAACTTGGAATCAAGTACATGATGACAAATAATATTGATGTGGAAGACGGATTAGTGAATGGAGCAACCGGAATTCTTGTACACCTGTCATTCGTGGGTATTGAAAAGGAAGCTTCAAAATTGTGGATAGACTTCCAATCTGCTGATGTTGGAAAATCTGCACGGCGGCCATTTATTGAATATATGAAAATAGAGGGCATAGATGAAAAGCTGGTGCCTATTGTCAAAAGCAGATTAGTGATCCGCTCGTCGGAGGAACAGAATTATCAACTTATTTGGGAACAGTTTCCAGTCGTTCCTGCAGAAGCAGTGACTATTCACAAAAGCCAAGGTCAAACATACGAACAAATATGCTTAGACTTCACTAAGATCAAAAAGATTACTCGGCAAATGTTATATGTTGCTCTCAGTCGAGTCACAAAATTATCTGGGCTGTACATTATCGGAAAGTTCATCCCTCCTAAGCCTTCAAAGAAAGAAGATCCAACTATTGTTGAATTGGAACGACAGAGGACATCGAAATTGTTGAAGATACCTTATGACAATATGGGATCTGGAGATGTTATCATATACCATAATACCAGATCCCTCCAAAAGCATTTTAACCACATCCTGGCAGACAAATGGTACACTCGAGGCGATGTTTTAATATTTTCTGAAACATGGACCATCACGGCTGATGAACTAAGCATTCCCGGATATACACTCTTGTTCCGTTCTGACGACAGAATACAAAGAATTCCAAGAGGATTGATGTGCTTCGCGAAAAATGAAATGAACTGCGAAGTTTTAAGATGCGAACAAGACATTCAAGAATGCAATCTTGAGTTCAAAAGTCTTGTTTACATTTTCTGTCTAAAATTTAAAGATGTCCTCTTATTTTCTGGTTACAAATCTCCAAGAATCTCCCATGAAAGTTTCAGAAATGCATTCGAAAAGGTTTTTAATATAAAAGAAGAATATCCGAATTTTAAAGTCGCAGTTATGGGAGATTTCAACTTCGACTTTAAGGGTGATAAAAGTGTATTTTTAAAAAATCTCATGCTGCAGCACAATTTGCAATCTGCTCTTCCGGAAGATGTACCTACAACTGACATGAATACGCAGATCGATGTAGTATTTACAGACATCTCCCATTACCATTGCGGAACCTATGAGTCTTACTTTTCAGACCATAAACCAATCTACATATGCTTTTCAGGCAGTGAAAATAAGCATTTGAGCAAAAAGAATCAGTATGAAAAGAAATGTGATCAGAAATATTTGAATACTACTCTAGAGGATCATATATTTTCTATTGACACTGATATACAGAAGGATAGAAATAAACTGAAAAATCATTTGGATTCAGGCCTCACAACTCCTTTTCCATCAATAGAAGGTATAAGGGGCTTTACAAATCATAAAAATGCCTGTTACTCTAATTCTACAGTGCAGTGTCTCTACCACTGCCACGATCTTAAAAAGAAATTAATAACATCTAGAAATGATATTAGGATTCACGCAATAGAATATGGCACAAAGACGTCTGTTGATACATGAATTTTTCGAAGATTGGCAGGAAATCCTTTTACAGGAGATGAACAACAAGATGCGGTTGAGTTCTTGGAACGTCTCGCTTCGAAGATACCCGCCTTATACAATTCAATTTGTTTCCAACAACAGATAGATACCATCTGTAGCAACTGCCAACATAAAGTGTGCTGTGTACAGGAAGACATAATTGTCAAGGTTCCAATCCCAGACGTATCGCACAACAGACTTACGAATTTGGAAACATTGTTTGCCAAAATTTATGAAATAGAGAGGATCCCTGACCGTTGTTGCGAAATTTGCAAAATATCAGGTGCCGTGAGATGGACGAAAATCATATCTGCACACGATTATCTCATTTTACAGTTAATGATTTTCCGACAAAATGATAAGATAAAAGATCTAAAATTAATATCTCTTCCGAAATCACAATTGGCTCTTGCTGGGCAAGTATATGAACCATTTTCTGCTGTATTCCATCACGGTGATGTAATGGATGAAGGACACTACTCAAGTTTCCATCGGGATGAGCAACAGTGGATACACGCTGATGATCTACAAGTATCCGCCGAAAGATGGCCCAGTAGTAGTGAAAATCTGTATATGCTATTATGCCAGAAAATCACCTAGAAGCATTTTGAAGATTTTCAGACATCTATCTCAGTCTACAAATAAATATGCGTGAATACAATCTTAAGATTATTAAAGAAAAGACCTTATTCATGATTGATGAAATTACATATAATGTTTACAAAATAAATAACAAAGGCACTCACAAAACTCAAGAAAAAGTCTGAGATATTTTAAATGCTCCACAACCAGTTGATGTTTTTCAAGTAAAGGCATTCTTAGAACTATTCAAAGTTTACACAAAAGCTTTCGACTTTGGGCCATTCTTTAAATCAATTGCTTCACAATAACCGGTCAGGGGATACCAAGACTGGACTTCCATACAAAAATGAAGGTAGCAATACTCGAAATAGGTAAAAGCAAGAAGATAATGCTGAATTTCAGCCCTATGAAAGCTTGACGTCTCGGCATTCTCAGTGGCTATGATGTACTGATGATACCTATTACAGGTGCATGATTGTGTGTGGTATCAAATTAAAGGTGCGGCTTTAAGAATATTGTGCAGCAGAAATATTTGAGATCAGTCACAACAGAAAGTTACAACCCTTTAAATGTAAAAAAAAAAATCGTTTTTTTTTCTATATATAACTTTCTCAAAAAGTGTAGATACTGTCTACAGACCAAACCGGACAAAATGAGTTCTCTCGGACGTCGAAAATTTAATTTCCTCTTAAGTTATCGACAGACTTATATAAGAGAGTTAATTTAGTACTTAGTTTAGTTCTTTCTTAAACCGGCAAATACGCCAGATCCAGAATTCAATGCCTCAAACTTTTCTTCAAAATCTGGAAAAAAAACTAATTCTCCCCAAATTTGAAGATTAAGAAGATAGCAGACCATCTGACAGACTGAAGTATATATGAAAAAGATGAGCTGGGGAGGCTGTCAAATATATATTTTAATTTAAAAACACAGATGACAGAATTAAACAGTCATGCACTTCAATATTCTGCCAATCACCTTACATTGATTGTGTATGTGAATAAATCTTATTCTAAGTTCATAGTAATGTGAGTATTATCTATGTTATTATTAAAAATTCAATGTTCTATTTACATGCTAATAGGATAATACATACATTTCAAAAGAAAAGGTTAAAATATTTGTTTTAAATTGTTTATTATGTAGTATATTATATATAAGATTATATGATATATATTGTCTATTATTATTGTTCATTTGTTTAAATATTTATTTAGAAATCGCATGTTCGATGATTTTTAAGTTTAAAGATTTGTATAATTATTTATATGAATAAATCTTTTTAAAATATTTAAAAATACGTTTAAATTTTATTTTAGAAGTGCAATGCATTTTATAAATAGTTTACTTATGTTTTATTTTCATATTTTATATTATGCATATTCATGATGGGTAAGTATTACGGTGGCCCCCAACGACTAGTTTTGTATTGAAAGCTACCTAATAAGATTTTCACTAAAATAATTTATTATGCACACTTTATTAAATAGACTATTTTTGACCGATTTATTGCAGATATTGACAACAAATTTGAACTGAAAACGCATTTTCCCATTCTTGTCACAAAACACAGGAAATTCAAATAATTCAAAGTATCATAAATAGTAAGATTTGATCACAGAACAATAGGATTTCTTTAAATGTCTTTTTCAGACAGAGGGCAAAATATTTCTAAATATAAGTTAGAGGGAAATAAAGGGGGAGCGTATACAGATAAAATTTCGCATTTTACACTGATGTCCAAAAGTTAAGGGCAGTGACCTTTAGCTTTCGATTTTAGAGGTTTTGTCAAATAGCTGCAGATATTTTTTACGAATTGTCCTTGAACTTTGAGGATGTAAAGAACATGTTTGACTTCGTAATTTTCAGTGAACATTTAGTCGCTAGGGCAATTAGAGGGGAGGGGCAATAATAATTTTAATAATAAAATAATGTTTACGATCACCCAATAACAGAAAATTTTCAAAATGATGTGTCACTGTAGCAAGTAGTCACAGGACACTGTAGGTAATGTTCAGCTTTTGTATGCAAGCATAGCATGCATATTCGTGAAAATGTTAGCGTTTCTGTGAAAAATTTAAATATTTTTTTGTTTATATAATACACAGTTTTAAACCGAATTTAACGCCACTTTCCGAAAACTTGACAGAGAATAGAAGAAATAGTATACTACAATTAAAATATTAATATATTCCATATTTGATGAGATATGGATATTTGTATGAAATGCATTTTAACTGTACATGCGTGAACTACACTAAAGATTTTTTTGTCATGATTTGGTCGTCAATTCTATGGAGCAAAATCATATAAAAGATCAGTCAAATATCGTGAGAGCTCGGAAAGGTATCGGCAATACAGTGAGCTGATAGGAAATTGGGGGGAAATCCCTTATCATCCAGCTACTTTTAGAAAGCAATTCACTATATCGCTACTATCTTGCTTATTTTTCATGATATTTGAATGGACATTTTACATAAGTTGCTCTATAGAATTGGCCACCAAATCATTAAAAAAAAAATTGGTATAGTTCGCGCATGCACCATTCAAATTTATTTCATACAAATACCCATATCTCATCAAATATTCAATATATTTATCTTTTAATTGCAGTATACTATTTCTACTGTTCTTTGTCAAGTTTTCGGAAATTGGCGTTCAATTCGGTTGAAAACTCTGCATGCTATAAACAAAAAACATAAACGTTAACATCTTCAAGAATATGCGTGCTATGCTTACACAAATGCACACAAACGTTGAACAGGACTTACATAGTTATTTGCTACAGTGACGAACTTTTCTGAACTTTTTCTGTTTCTTGGGGAACGCAAATATTATTTTATTGTTAAATTAATTATTGCCCCCCTAATTATCTTCGCATCTAAATCTTCACTGAAAAATATCAACTGAAACATGTTCTTTACATCCACAAAGTTCAAGGGCAATTTGTCAGAAATTTCAGTAGATATTCGCCAAAACGTCTGAAACCGAAAGCGTCCGGTCACTGCACTTTAATTGTTAGACATCAGTGTAATATTTGAATTAAAAATTTAATTTCGTATACAACCCTTGTAAGACAAATGTCATAGGTAAAAGTTACACTTGTTTTGGTACTGTTGGATTATAGCGGCCGCCGTGGATGAATCGCCAAGCGACCAAGATTTATCGCTAAATTATAAAGCATTATGACATTATAATGATATATAATGTATATTACATTTAGTAACGCATATGGCTCAGTTATAGCCATATATGACATATATATATGTCATGTTTATAAAATGTATATTATGTATATATGGTGCATAAGAAGCACATAATATGTATATAATGACGCATATGGCACATATATGAGCGTTTGGAGTATATATAGGCTCATATATGATGTACGAGATATGATATAAGCTTTGCGGTGATCTTGGCGAAATCGTAACTGAAAACTTAGTATACTCATAATTGTGGTGGCCGCTATAACCCAAAAGTACCTTTGTGTATACTTTTAGTCATTGGAAGTATGTGTCTATCATCAGCAGTTTACTATCATCACTTCTCGACTTTTTCCGGAAAGCGTCGTTTAAAACATTTGAAACTAAACTAATCAGATGCTTCTAATGACTAAACTAATCAGATGACTAACTATACAGATAAAACAAAAAAATACAGAGAATTTATCATCTTATAGTTAACTATAAGATGATAAACTAATCTAATGACTAAACTAATCATATCAAAATTGTTTCGTTAAAAGACGCCATACAAATATAAAAATTACTACGAACATCTTCTACCAAAGAATTTATTCGGCTCCTAATTCAGGTAAAAAAGAGTCTCATGCAGTGAAAAAGCAACACATCAAATACAGGAAGAAGAGACTCAACAATATTGCCTACCTGTACTAAACTACCCCCACCTCTACTAAACTACCCCCACCTCTACTAAACTACCCCCACCTCTGCTAAACTGCCCCCTACTCTACTAAACTATCCCCTACCAGCTGAAATCTTGTAAGATTCAACTGAAAACTTCACAAAATGAGTAGCGCCACCTATATTATTGATATAATATAGGTGAATCTAGGAATTATCGATATAATATAGGGACGCTACCATCGCTATATAGTAAAGGAAGAATCAGTGGTATTGATAATATTTTCTCATGTAACATCAGTAGTTTCTTATTCCAGTCAGTAAATTACTAGGAAGCAGACTAATATGAAATGCCAAATATGAAACGAAGAATTTTTTGTTTCAGTGCAAATAAAGAAGTCTTAAAGTACGACAAAAAACGACTGAAAAAGCATTTAAGACACGTAAATGTCTTAATATAGAGCTTAGACATAATAGATACCTTAATTTAAGACACTTGTGTGTCTTAATCGACTGGTGGTAGAAATGAACCAAGAGAGTTTCTGTGGCCAGTGTCTTAATATGGTAAAATGTCTTAAATTAAGACATAACGTTAGGGTTATTGATCACATCTCAATTGAGAAGGGGGGAATGGCAGGGAGAGCAGATTCAGTGATGACCATAAGAGATATGGACGGCGTTATTACATGACGGCGTAATGCATTCACAAATATAATAAATACAACAGCTCCTTGGATTATAAATGAAAATATTACAAAAAAATAAAAGTGAGTTTTACCTCTATGTTTTCTTATATCTTTGTTTTAATAACGTCACATAATTTCTATTATATATTTGTGAGATACGAGATTAGTTTTCAAGCCACGTGTACAACAAGATAAATAGCTTTCAGTTTTTTTGTTTTTTGTTTTCCAACAAGTTTAGTTATATTTTCTGCATCTATTTAAATATTTTTCTTTATTGAATATAATCACTAAGCTTCCCCCCCCCTCCTACAGATCTAGAAAATTTTCTGGTATTTAAACTATGAGACATAAATAAATAATTAAAATATGAAACCACTTAAAATGGATCACAATTTGTGGATTACTAAAATAGGTAAAAAAGTAAAGAGGTTCTAAAACATTAAAACCATTTTAAGATGTTAAAAACATTCGTCGGAAGATTAGTACCAGACCAAGTAGATTATACCAGATTTTTGGTATATTGTATGATAACATATCATTACAGGATTTCCCACCACTTGTCAGGATTTCCACTGACTCCCTCAGTATACATGTAGTATAGTCGTTCTTTTGCGCGATAATCTTTACTTTACTAAAATATATATCAATTTCTGTTTTTAAACTTAACCGAGAAAGTGCAGCAGATGGTTTTCCTTTTGCTATGTCTGACTTATGCTCCCTTATGCGGTCTTGTAATTTCCTAGTTGTCATATCTATGTATGTAAATACTTCATTTTTATTTTTGCATTTAAATGGGATGATATAAATTCCTGCTTTTTCATGCATATCTATGGGGTTCATATTTCTGGTCTGTCAAATGGTTTCATATTTTAATTGATAAACAATTTTGAATTTTGTTACAATTTTAGAATAATTTTTCTATATATTTAATGACTTCTGAGGATATAATATATATTCTATATATTTAATGACTTCTATATATTTAATGACGATTCTGGATACATAATGGAACGATGCAATTTGAAGAAAAAATTCAAAACAGAAAGAATGAGGCTGGATAGGGAAATTATCAATATTACGTTTTTACAAATCTGCAAGGAGCACAGGGTTATCCCAACATTTTTGAGGAATCGTAATAAAGTAATTCAGGAAGAAATTTCTGAGATCAGATATAAATTAGATAGTATTGCCCTGAAGGCATATATTAGAAGCAAGTTTAAACTGATTGGTCTTTTGACCAGGAAAGTAATGGACTTATACAGTGAATTGTCACGGATTTTAGATAACAGGGATTTTGATGAATTTCTGCGTTTGGTTAAGATTTACCAGATAATTCAGAAAAAAAAAGAAAGGTGTATTTACGGGAAAATCAATAGACTTAAAGAAGAAATCCTATAAAGGGCTACAGCAAAAACCAGTACCATATGTTAACCTCACCAATAAGAAAATAGACAGAAAACTGCATAATTTTCTAAGTATGGGACCTAAACAGATGTTTCAGAGAAAAATAGATATCAAAAGTGTGATAACGGACTGTGAAAAGATCATTAACATTGTACCCACTAATAAAAAAGAGGAAGTTAGAAGCTTCTTATTCAATAATGTTCAGAAATATTTAAAAATGCCTAGGGTAACGTACGATAAAGATCTAAGTGTAATCAAGCAAATTAAAAATAATCAGTTCACAATTATACAAACGGATAAATCAAATAAACTTGCAATATTATCTACTACAGATTACATTGCCAAAATGGAGAATTGTATTAGTGAAATGAATTGTATAAAACTGAAAAAAGATCCAAACAATGATTAACAGAAAAACACAAGAAATAAACATGGTACTTGGCCTAGTGAAATAAAAGTTAAACTTATGATTAACAAAACTGCAACTACCCACCGCTTAATAGGACGTTTGAAAGACCATAAACTTGATCTCCCACTCAGACCTATTGTTTCAAAATATTCAGCAGCAACCTATTCAATCTAGAAAGCATTTGTACCACTACTAAAAGTAATGTTACCCCCCCCCCCCCTAAATATGCAATCAACTCTACGATAGATTTAATCAAACGATACAAAGATTTTAAAATTTAAGACAATACTATACTTGCAAGTTTTGATATCAAGTCATTATACCCCTCAATTAATGTACTAGAAGTCAGAAATATTATTGAAGATCAAATCAGCAATAACCCATTGTATGGCGACAACATTAAAAATACTCTTATATCCATTTTAAATTTAATTACTAATAACAATGTTTCGATTTTTAACGGCAATTATTATAAGCAAACAGAGGGAGCCCCTATGGGCTCCCCCATCTCCGGTTTATTAGCTGAACTAAAACCAAGACCCTTAGAAGAACAGTTTATCCCCACCTCGGATTTAAAACCTGATTTATGTATCAGATATGACATACTCATAATTTGGAAGCATGGAATCTCAAATCTGGAAAAAAAATTTAAAACATGCCAATAGTTTAGACAACAGAATACAGTTTACAATGGAAATTGAGAAAAATGGGTCATTGCCTTTTCTGGATGTTGAGCTAATTAAGTATAACTTAACACATTGTTTAGACAGAAATATTTACAGGAAACCATGCCGATCCAATAATGCAATATCTAATAGCAGTATAGTACCATTTAATTATAAGTGTGGCAACTCCAACTGCCTATAATAAAATTCAGCTGATGTTGACGACATATAATTAATCAATTTTAATATAATTGATTTCTAAAACTATTTAAAACTAGTCGTTGGGGCCACCATAATACTTACCCATCATGTATATGTATAATGTAAAATATTAAAATAAAAATGTGTAAACTACTTATAAAATGCATTGCAATTCAAATAAAATCGTGGCTTGATGACGTCATAAAAAGGCTCGATTACTGAATTGCTTGAAAGAGGTTTTTCCTTATAACTCCAAAAATAATACCTCTATTAACTAGCGGTTTATTGCATCTGATTAAGCGTCAAATTTCCAATTAAAATATATCTTTGAAGTGAAATTTGGATGAAATACAGGGTCATGAAAAATCGAATAGTGTGGAAAATAGGATTACAAATATCTCGGCAACTCATTATCCGATCGACTTCATGTTTTATGCAAAATTTATGTTTTTTTATTGTTTTTTATATTTACTACTTAGAATAAACAATTTCGAAAATTTTTATATACCTTTCATCAGAACGAATATTTCGAGAGTCCGAAAAAAAATGTTCCGGTTAATCGAGGTTACTGAAATGAAATAGGCTTCTTCCCATTATTACATACTAAGTACATACCAAATTGCAAGTCTCTATCTCAATTTGTTCGGGAGATAGAGCGTTTACAGACACACAGACACACACACAGACACACACACAGACACACACACAGACACACACACAGACACACAGACGGACGGCAAATTTTTTTTTCTAAAAATATGTTTTTTGGAATCTCCAGTGTCTGAAACGTGTAAATCCGTCAAAATTTTTTTTTCGATTTTCAAAACGATTACAAGACTTACCCTATACTACGTATGATGGGTAAGTAATAAATCAGTGAGAAACAAATTTTCTTAACTTCTAAGTTCCAAGAACGGGCATCGGGGCTCCATTGCTTCAATAAAGAACATCTTTCAGTTGATTCGATATATTCCAATATATGCAATATTCACGAGAGAATAATCTTGACTCAAATAAAATTCTGAGATTAATAAACACATCACTATTTAATGACAAATAAAACGACGAACACACATCATTACATACATTTCTAATACGGAGCGACACGCTCTCTAACAATCATAATCACAAACAATACTAAACTAAAAACGTTAGAGTTCAAAAACTAAAGTTCTAATAAAAATGTTCTAAAAAAGTTACGTAATAAACAATGTTGCGCGCATTGTTTATTCAAACGTCGTTGCGTCAAAGTCTCACTGTCTCTTTTCTGCAAATCGAAGTACATCCCTACCTCTACACTGCGTAGGTGCTTTTTATGTTTCAAAACTTTGAGAAGAAAAAGGGGATTTTGGATGATGCAACAGGAAATGAATTCCCAATTACAACATCCTCCCACCTTTGAGTTTCGGGATCTGGAACTCAAACCCAATTCGTTCGATGTTTTATGATACGCCTGTATCTGGAGCGACGAACCGAAACGTCCGATGTACTGTCGCTGACCGAACCACTAGGAGGATTACTAGCACCTTTATGTTCATTAAAATCTTGTTTCTTTTTAATGTCCTTGAAATGGTTTCTCATACTGTCGTTATCTTGTGATACTTCTAAGGGTATTAACCTGCTTGTAGGTCTTAAATATTCCCCAGTTTTCATTCTTATTTTCACTAAGCGGATGTGTCCATCCTTAGATGGAAAAATTTCAATCACTTTGGCCAGAGGCCAATCAATTCTTTTATTATTGTCACTGGAAACAGTCACAACATCACCTATTGCTAAAGGTTTCTGTATTTTCTTCCATCTACTAGGTTGTCGCAATTGGCCTAAATATTCAGATCTAAATCGTTTACGAAGGTCTTGTCTTATTTTCTGTTGATAAACAAGCCTTTTGTTCAATGATTTGGCATCTAGAATATCAATATCGGGTGTACCACTACATTTCACTTCTAGCAAGAACATGGACGGAGTGAGAGGTACGAGATCATTTAAATCTTCTGACACATAAGTAAGCGGGCGACTGTTGATAACACTTTCTAGGTCACATATAATGGTTTGTATTTCTTCGTAATTCAGAGAACTTTTTCGTAAAACCTTTCTGAGTATTCTCTTGGTTAGGCCAATCAATCGCTCCCACCACCCTCCCCACCACGGAGCTGAAGGAGGTATAAATTTCCAAATAATTTTCCTTGATATACTATCATTTTGTACTGAATTCCAGTTTATTTCTTTCAACAAATTTTCCGCTCCTACAAAATTTTTACCGTTATCTGTATAGATAATAGAAGGTCTTCCTCTACGGGCTATGAATCTTCTCAACGTCAATAAAAACACGTCAGTTGATAATGAGGTAGCTAGTTCAAAATGAACTGCTCGAAAAACAGCAAAAAGCGTATATTACTAGCCAGATTTTCCTATTTTCTTTAAGAATAAGCGGACCGGCATAATCCAGACCAACAATTTGGAAAATGGCAGCTTCTCTTACTCTATCTTCAGGTAAGGGAGGAGTGGAAATTTCTACTGGTTTAAAATCGTGTCGTCTACATCTTACACAGGCTCTAATAATTTTTCTGACAGTTTTTCGGAATTTTAAGATCCAAAAATCTTCCCTTAAATTAGACATCATAATTTGTACACCAGCATGTCCTAGTTTTAAATGTCTAGATCTAATTAATTTTTCAACTACAGGATGGTCATGTGGAAGAATAATAGGAAATCTGAAATTCAGAATATCATCTCTCAAATGTATGCGTGATTTCAGCCGCAGAACTCCAGCCGAATCTGTTGTGGTCTGAAATGCTTTTAGACGTTTATCTTCAGGACCAGTAAACGATTTTTGAACTAATTTCAACAATACATTTTCAGCTTCATTCTGCTCTTCTACAGTTAAAATTTTAAATTCCCTCTCTTCTTTAGCTTTCTTACAATTTTTGTAAAATCTGTATATCCACGCGATTACTTTTACTAATTTATCGTAGGATGAAATTCTAGTGTAAAAATGTTCACTGTGAACATTTACATTTGTAGCACTAATAATTGTTTTTCTTCTTTCTGCATCTATATTCTCGAAGTCAGGAAACATTTCTGAATTTGGCCACTCGTCCATTGGTTTTCTTAACCACTGTGGTCCCTCCCACCATTTATCTCGGGCTTAAACCTCAGCGGTACAACCCCTTAAAGGCAGGTCAGCAGGATTCAATTGGCCAGGAATAAAGTGCCATTTTGAAGGATCACTAAATGAGCGAATTTCGGTCACTCGGTTGTAAACAAAAGGTGCCCAGTTTTCATTTCTTTTTATCCAGTAAAGCACATTGGACGAATCAGTCCAATAAAAAATGGCAATGTTATCTAATTTCAAATCAGTCTTAACACTACTTGCTAATCTAGCCCCAATATTACAAGTCAATAATTCTAACCGCGGAATGGAAATTGTTTTCATAGGAGCAACACGGCTTCTTGCTTGAACCAACTGACAGAAACCGCCGTTCTCATTTTCGGTCCGTATAAATATACACGTAGCATATGCTACTTTACTAGCGTCGCAAAAAACGTGTAATGAATGCAACTTATCTGCATCTCGAGAAAAACACCTAGGTATTTCAATAGTCCCTAATTTTCCTAATTGTTTTTTCCATTTTTCAAAATTTTTCTTGATAGAAACAGGTAATTCCGTGTCCCATGTCACTTTAGATTTCCAACACTCCTGTAATAATATTTTAGGTTCTAATGTTACAGGACATGTGTATCCGATAGGATCAAAAATTCTGTGTACAGACGATAAAATGTTTCTTTTAGTTACTAGGCGATCATCCTCTGAAATTTCTTTTAAATCAACTGCTAGTGTATCCCTTCTAAATCCCACATTAGCACTAAAACAGGGACATTTTCCCCTGTATCTCGAAAACTATGCTCCCACCCGCGAAGCTCGAATTTAGCATTGCTAAGAAGAGTTTTTGACTCTTCGATAAATCTGTTTAGCTGTTCCTTATTATCAACACTCGTAACACAGTTGTCTACATAAAATGACTCTAACAATTTTAACGCAGTGTTTTTAAATTGTTCAGGTGCATTTTTCAAATGATATTCTAACGTGGCACCTAGAAGGTAGGGACTACATGAAATGCCAAATACTACTCTTCTATGTTGAAGCGTTATCAACTTTTGAGGGTTCCCTTCTTCATACCATAGAAATTTCAAGAATGATCGATCTTTTTCTTTAATACCAATCTGTAAAAAAGCCTTTTTTATGTCAGCAATTACCCCTATTTTCCCCAATCTAAATCTGTTTAAAACAGAAGGAATCAGTTCTACGAGGTTAGGCCCCTTTTCAATACAATCATTTATCGATGGTGAGTCCTTTTCCCGAGCTGAACCATCAAAAACTGGCCGCACTTTTGTAGTGGAGTTTTCTTTAAACACTGCTCTATGAGGAAGCAAATGCTCACTACCTAACGTTTTCCTCTGATCAACCTTTTCAATTATTTTCTCGTCTAACCATTCATTAAATATTTGATTATAATCACCTAATTTTCCTATCTTTTTTAATGAATCGACACATGTTTTTAATCTACGTCGAGCGATATTTTCGTAACTGGGTAGTCTAGGGTGGCCCTGTATCCATGGAAGACTAACTTCATATCTACCCTCGTCATCTACTCTTATATTACTAAGAAAATGTTCTTTAGTGGCTAACTCTATCTCTTCTCTACCCTTTTTCTCCCCAGGATCTCGAATTCCTAAAGTGTCAAGGTGCCATAACTCGGAAATTTTTGCCTCTTTGACATGCAGCGAGAAAACTAAATTGTTCATATTTTTATTTTCATAACCTTCAGTTTTCCCGAGAATTGTCCAACCTAAACGAGTTCCCATGCAAACTAATCCGCCCTGTAATTGTTTTAAATTTCCGGTAAATAATTTTCCGGCGACATCTGCACCAATTAACACATGAATTTCTTCAGGAGAAAATTCGTATAGTAAATCATTAGTTTTAGTGACTCTATCAGCCAATAAAATTCCGTACCGTTTTATTTCATTAATAAAGGATCCTTCCGGTATAGGTGAAATTTCAGAGCAAATCTTTTGTTGGTCTAATACCTCAAGTTTACATCGATAACTATTATCCATATTTCCCAAATTAATTAAATATCTATTGTGTAGTTCTTCACATTGTCGACCCCAAATAAACTATGCACTATTCTTTCTTTACTTATACTATTATATCCTAACATGTTAGCAGCAAATTTTGATATATACGACCGTTGCGATCCCGTGTCATATAAAATTCTAACATTTCGTACGATATCCCCATTGTATATGCGTACAACCAATGTTTGGAGCAAAACCCTTTTTCTAGAAGTTGTATTCGCAAGCATACAATCTTTATTAGGAGTAGAATCCTCTTTAGAATTATCGCCTAAATTAATTTTATCCTTTTCTATGCACATGAACTGGTGGTGACTTTTCCCACAATGAGTACAATTAGTTTTAATTTTACAAGCTTTAGCCAAGTGGTTGGCATTGAAGCATCGAAAGCAAGCTCCTTTTTTTAATAAAGCATCTTTTCTCTTCGTGAGTGTCATTTTCCATACCGCTCTACAATTTTGATTACGGTGTTTATTTTCGCAAAAGACACACTGTTCTTCCAGTTTTTTATCATCTGCATTATACAGTTCGGCCGCCGTAGGAAGGGGAAAAATTTTATCCTTACGATCGAATCTAAGTTCTCTATTTACTGAGACATCTTTATCGAAAGAAAACCCACTCTTAGCCAATTTGACCTTTTGCTCCATTTCAACTTCAATTTGTAAAAATTTCATTAAAGTATCTAATTTATTAATTCCCTGATCTTTATCTTTATCATTAACAGATAAAGTGCCAAGATGTCTTTCCCATAATTTAAGAATATCTGAAGGCAATGCTGATTCGACCAATGGATATAAAATCGAAGAATAGTCGCCCGATACGCCGATATTTCGCTCGATACGCCTAACATTTTTAATGACCGAAGGTATGTTTCTATTTTATCATACAACTTAACAAGGGACAGTCTCTATGGCCTTGTCCTAAAGAATTATTAATAACTAATCCTAGTACTTCGCGTATGTATACTTCGATTAAAATATCTGTTCTACCGAACCGTGCCTTCAACGATTGTATCGCCTCTGGATAGATATCGGAAAGATTCAACAATTTCCCTTGCCCTAGATTCATTTTGGGTAGACTGAATAAGATACTGTATTTTGTCCTCGTTAACAATATCCGGGTCTTCGTGGATTTTTTCAAACTGACCCCAAAAAGATAGCCAATTTTTGATATCACCATTAAAGGGCTTAAGCTCTAATTTAGGTAATTTAAACTTTCTTCTTGTGGCCATACTGTCTAATGACAAAGAGGTATCCTGATTGCTCTCTTTTTCTAATTTTTTGATGTATCTAGATAGTTTATGTTTATTTTCCCAGTAATTTATATTATACTTGTCTATTTGCTCATATTCCGAATCGAAGGCGTCTTGTTGACAATTTTTATCTTCAGATAAATTATCTAAAATTTGTTTATCTATTAATGAGAGCTCTTCATGTTTTGATTCTAACCTATCTAAAAGAGACGACAGACTATCGATATCATCACATTTAGCCTGCAAAGTATCTTCTATTTCTTTTATCAACTTTGTGAAGTTGGAACGCACTGGCGTCCTTGATTTCTTTAATTTATCCATTCTTAATGTTCAATTCTAGTTAACTAACTTCTAATTAACTTTCTAATCTCTAATTCCAATCATCTACGGAGCCACCGAATCCCGGCAGGGATGCCAGTTATGTGGCAACTCCAACTGCCTATAATAAAATTCAGCTGATGTTGACGACATATAATTAATCAATTTTAATATAATTGATTTCTAAAACTATTTAAAATAAAATCAGTAAGAAACAAATTTTCTTACCTTCTAAGTTCCAAAAACGGGCATCGGGGCTCCATTGCTTCAATAAAGAACATCTTTCAGTTGATTCGATATATTCCAATATATGCAATATTCACGAGAGAATAATCTTGACTCAAATAAAATTCTGAGATTAATAAACACATCACTATTTAATGACAAATAAAACGACGAACACACATCATTACATACATTTCTAATACGGAGCGACACGCTCTCTAACAATCATAATCACAAACAATACTAAACTAAAAACGTTAGAGTTCAAAAACTAAAGTTCTAATAAAAATGTTCTAAAAAAGTTACGTAATAAACAATGTTGCGCGCATTGTTTATTCAAACGTCGTTGCGTCAAAGTCTCACTGTCTCTTTTCTGCAAATCGAAGTACATCCCTACCTCTACACTGCGTAGGTGCTTTTTATGTTTCAAAACTTTGAGAAGAAAAAGGGGATTTTGGATGATGCAACAGGAAATGAATTCCCAATTACAACATCCTCCCACCTTTGAGTTTCGGGATCTGGAACTCAAACCCAATTCGTTCGATGTTTTATGATACGCCTGTATCTGGAGCGACGAACCGAAACGTCCGATGTACTGTCGCTGACCGAACCACTAGGAGGATTACTAGCACCTTTATGTTCATTAAAATCTTGTTTCTTTTTAATGTCCTTGAAATGGTTTCTCATACTGTCGTTATCTTGTGATACTTCTAAGGGTATTAACCTGCTTGTAGGTCTTAAATATTCCCCAGTTTTCATTCTTATTTTCACTAAGCGGATGTGTCCATCCTTAGATGGAAAAATTTCAATCACTTTGGCCAGAGGCCAATCAATTCTTTTATTATTGTCACTGGAAACAGTCACAACATCACCTATTGCTAAAGGTTTCTGTATTTTCTTCCATCTACTAGGTTGTCGCAATTGGCCTAAATATTCAGATCTAAATCGTTTACGAAGGTCTTGTCTTATTTTCTGTTGATAAACAAGCCTTTTGTTCAATGATTTGGCATCTAGAATATCAATATCGGGTGTACCACTACATTTCACTTCTAGCAAGAACATGGACGGAGTGAGAGGTACGAGATCATTTAAATCTTCTGACACATAAGTAAGCGGGCGACTGTTGATAACACTTTCTAGGTCACATATAATGGTTTGTATTTCTTCGTAATTCAGAGAACTTTTTCGTAAAACCTTTCTGAGTATTCTCTTGGTTAGGCCAATCAATCGCTCCCACCACCCTCCCCACCACGGAGCTGAAGGAGGTATAAATTTCCAAATAATTTTCCTTGATATACTATCATTTTGTACTGAATTCCAGTTTATTTCTTTCAACAAATTTTCCGCTCCTACAAAATTTTTACCGTTATCTGTATAGATAATAGAAGGTCTTCCTCTACGGGCTATGAATCTTCTCAACGTCAATAAAAACACGTCAGTTGATAATGAGGTAGCTAGTTCAAAATGAACTGCTCGAAAAACAGCAAAAAGCGTATATTACTAGCCAGATTTTCCTATTTTCTTTAAGAATAAGCGGACCGGCATAATCCAGACCAACAATTTGGAAAATGGCAGCTTCTCTTACTCTATCTTCAGGTAAGGGAGGAGTGGAAATTTCTACTGGTTTAAAATCGTGTCGTCTACATCTTACACAGGCTCTAATAATTTTTCTGACAGTTTTTCGGAATTTTAAGATCCAAAAATCTTCCCTTAAATTAGACATCATAATTTGTACACCAGCATGTCCTAGTTTTAAATGTCTAGATCTAATTAATTTTTCAACTACAGGATGGTCATGTGGAAGAATAATAGGAAATCTGAAATTCAGAATATCATCTCTCAAATGTATGCGTGATTTCAGCCGCAGAACTCCAGCCGAATCTGTTGTGGTCTGAAATGCTTTTAGACGTTTATCTTCAGGACCAGTAAACGATTTTTGAACTAATTTCAACAATACATTTTCAGCTTCATTCTGCTCTTCTACAGTTAAAATTTTAAATTCCCTCTCTTCTTTAGCTTTCTTACAATTTTTGTAAAATCTGTATATCCACGCGATTACTTTTACTAATTTATCGTAGGATGAAATTCTAGTGTAAAAATGTTCACTGTGAACATTTACATTTGTAGCACTAATAATTGTTTTTCTTCTTTCTGCATCTATATTCTCGAAGTCAGGAAACATTTCTGAATTTGGCCACTCGTCCATTGGTTTTCTTAACCACTGTGGTCCCTCCCACCATTTATCTCGGGCTTAAACCTCAGCGGTACAACCCCTTAAAGGCAGGTCAGCAGGATTCAATTGGCCAGGAATAAAGTGCCATTTTGAAGGATCACTAAATGAGCGAATTTCGGTCACTCGGTTGTAAACAAAAGGTGCCCAGTTTTCATTTCTTTTTATCCAGTAAAGCACATTGGACGAATCAGTCCAATAAAAAATGGCAATGTTATCTAATTTCAAATCAGTCTTAACACTACTTGCTAATCTAGCCCCAATATTACAAGTCAATAATTCTAACCGCGGAATGGAAATTGTTTTCATAGGAGCAACACGGCTTCTTGCTTGAACCAACTGACAGAAACCGCCGTTCTCATTTTCGGTCCGTATAAATATACACGTAGCATATGCTACTTTACTAGCGTCGCAAAAAACGTGTAATGAATGCAACTTATCTGCATCTCGAGAAAAACACCTAGGTATTTCAATAGTCCCTAATTTTCCTAATTGTTTTTTCCATTTTTCAAAATTTTTCTTGATAGAAACAGGTAATTCCGTGTCCCATGTCACTTTAGATTTCCAACACTCCTGTAATAATATTTTAGGTTCTAATGTTACAGGACATGTGTATCCGATAGGATCAAAAATTCTGTGTACAGACGATAAAATGTTTCTTTTAGTTACTAGGCGATCATCCTCTGAAATTTCTTTTAAATCAACTGCTAGTGTATCCCTTCTAAATCCCACATTAGCACTAAAACAGGGACATTTTCCCCTGTATCTCGAAAACTATGCTCCCACCCGCGAAGCTCGAATTTAGCATTGCTAAGAAGAGTTTTTGACTCTTCGATAAATCTGTTTAGCTGTTCCTTATTATCAACACTCGTAACACAGTTGTCTACATAAAATGACTCTAACAATTTTAACGCAGTGTTTTTAAATTGTTCAGGTGCATTTTTCAAATGATATTCTAACGTGGCACCTAGAAGGTAGGGACTACATGAAATGCCAAATACTACTCTTCTATGTTGAAGCGTTATCAACTTTTGAGGGTTCCCTTCTTCATACCATAGAAATTTCAAGAATGATCGATCTTTTTCTTTAATACCAATCTGTAAAAAAGCCTTTTTTATGTCAGCAATTACCCCTATTTTCCCCAATCTAAATCTGTTTAAAACAGAAGGAATCAGTTCTACGAGGTTAGGCCCCTTTTCAATACAATCATTTATCGATGGTGAGTCCTTTTCCCGAGCTGAACCATCAAAAACTGGCCGCACTTTTGTAGTGGAGTTTTCTTTAAACACTGCTCTATGAGGAAGCAAATGCTCACTACCTAACGTTTTCCTCTGATCAACCTTTTCAATTATTTTCTCGTCTAACCATTCATTAAATATTTGATTATAATCACCTAATTTTCCTATCTTTTTTAATGAATCGACACATGTTTTTAATCTACGTCGAGCGATATTTTCGTAACTGGGTAGTCTAGGGTGGCCCTGTATCCATGGAAGACTAACTTCATATCTACCCTCGTCATCTACTCTTATATTACTAAGAAAATGTTCTTTAGTGGCTAACTCTATCTCTTCTCTACCCTTTTTCTCCCCAGGATCTCGAATTCCTAAAGTGTCAAGGTGCCATAACTCGGAAATTTTTGCCTCTTTGACATGCAGCGAGAAAACTAAATTGTTCATATTTTTATTTTCATAACCTTCAGTTTTCCCGAGAATTGTCCAACCTAAACGAGTTCCCATGCAAACTAATCCGCCCTGTAATTGTTTTAAATTTCCGGTAAATAATTTTCCGGCGACATCTGCACCAATTAACACATGAATTTCTTCAGGAGAAAATTCGTATAGTAAATCATTAGTTTTAGTGACTCTATCAGCCAATAAAATTCCGTACCGTTTTATTTCATTAATAAAGGATCCTTCCGGTATAGGTGAAATTTCAGAGCAAATCTTTTGTTGGTCTAATACCTCAAGTTTACATCGATAACTATTATCCATATTTCCCAAATTAATTAAATATCTATTGTGTAGTTCTTCACATTGTCGACCCCAAATAAACTATGCACTATTCTTTCTTTACTTATACTATTATATCCTAACATGTTAGCAGCAAATTTTGATATATACGACCGTTGCGATCCCGTGTCATATAAAATTCTAACATTTCGTACGATATCCCCATTGTATATGCGTACAACCAATGTTTGGAGCAAAACCCTTTTTCTAGAAGTTGTATTCGCAAGCATACAATCTTTATTAGGAGTAGAATCCTCTTTAGAATTATCGCCTAAATTAATTTTATCCTTTTCTATGCACATGAACTGGTGGTGACTTTTCCCACAATGAGTACAATTAGTTTTAATTTTACAAGCTTTAGCCAAGTGGTTGGCATTGAAGCATCGAAAGCAAGCTCCTTTTTTTAATAAAGCATCTTTTCTCTTCGTGAGTGTCATTTTCCATACCGCTCTACAATTTTGATTACGGTGTTTATTTTCGCAAAAGACACACTGTTCTTCCAGTTTTTTATCATCTGCATTATACAGTTCGGCCGCCGTAGGAAGGGGAAAAATTTTATCCTTACGATCGAATCTAAGTTCTCTATTTACTGAGACATCTTTATCGAAAGAAAACCCACTCTTAGCCAATTTGACCTTTTGCTCCATTTCAACTTCAATTTGTAAAAATTTCATTAAAGTATCTAATTTATTAATTCCCTGATCTTTATCTTTATCATTAACAGATAAAGTGCCAAGATGTCTTTCCCATAATTTAAGAATATCTGAAGGCAATGCTGATTCGACCAATGGATATAAAATCGAAGAATAGTCGCCCGATACGCCGATATTTCGCTCGATACGCCTAACATTTTTAATGACCGAAGGTATGTTTCTATTTTATCATACAACTTAACAAGGGACAGTCTCTATGGCCTTGTCCTAAAGAATTATTAATAACTAATCCTAGTACTTCGCGTATGTATACTTCGATTAAAATATCTGTTCTACCGAACCGTGCCTTCAACGATTGTATCGCCTCTGGATAGATATCGGAAAGATTCAACAATTTCCCTTGCCCTAGATTCATTTTGGGTAGACTGAATAAGATACTGTATTTTGTCCTCGTTAACAATATCCGGGTCTTCGTGGATTTTTTCAAACTGACCCCAAAAAGATAGCCAATTTTTGATATCACCATTAAAGGGCTTAAGCTCTAATTTAGGTAATTTAAACTTTCTTCTTGTGGCCATACTGTCTAATGACAAAGAGGTATCCTGATTGCTCTCTTTTTCTAATTTTTTGATGTATCTAGATAGTTTATGTTTATTTTCCCAGTAATTTATATTATACTTGTCTATTTGCTCATATTCCGAATCGAAGGCGTCTTGTTGACAATTTTTATCTTCAGATAAATTATCTAAAATTTGTTTATCTATTAATGAGAGCTCTTCATGTTTTGATTCTAACCTATCTAAAAGAGACGACAGACTATCGATATCATCACATTTAGCCTGCAAAGTATCTTCTATTTCTTTTATCAACTTTGTGAAGTTGGAACGCACTGGCGTCCTTGATTTCTTTAATTTATCCATTCTTAATGTTCAATTCTAGTTAACTAACTTCTAATTAACTTTCTAATCTCTAATTCCAATCATCTACGGAGCCACCGAATCCCGGCAGGGATGCCAGTTATGTGGCAACTCCAACTGCCTATAATAAAATTCAGCTGATGTTGACGACATATAATTAATCAATTTTAATATAATTGATTTCTAAAACTATTTAAAATAAAATCAGTAAGAAACAAATTTTCTTACCTTCTAAGTTCCAAAAACGGGCATCGGGGCTCCATTGCTTCAATAAAGAACATCTTTCAGTTGATTCGATATATTCCAATATATGCAATATTCATGAGAGAATAATCTTGACTCAAATAAAATTCTGAGATTAATAAACACATCACTATTTAATGACAAATAAAACGACGAACACACATCATTATATACATTTCTAATACGGAGCGACACGCTCTCTTACAATCATAATCACAAACAATACTAAACTAAAAACGTTAGAGTTCAAAAACTAAAGTTCTAATAAAAATGTTCTGAAAAAGTTACGTAATAAACAATGTTGCGCGCATGCGTCAAAGTCTCACTGTCTCTTTTCTGCAAATCGAAGTACATCCCTACCTCTACACTGCGTAGGTGCTTTTTATGTTTCAAAACTTTGAGAAGAAAAAGGGGATTTTGGATGATGCAACAGGAAATGAATTCCCAATTACAACAATAAGAAAGCAGCATATAATTTTTGTGACAGAAGGGCATTTAACGTATGTTCACAAAATTATATAAACGCAGAATTAACCACGGTTAAGAAAATTGCAACTCAGAATGGGTGAACTCAATGAAACTTATTAACTCAATAACTCCAACAACTCAATGAAATTTATTAACCAAGTAATTTATGAATTTAATAACAGAAAAATAATAGTCAAGAATAAAACACAAGTTTCGAACTTTTGTAGTATAGATTATATCCCCCAACTTTATGAAATAATCCGGTATGCTTTAAAGAAATATGACATAACATTAATTGGCAAACCTCCATCAAAATTGCAAAATCTAGTACACAGAAAAATTGACCCCATAGATAGGCATGAAAAATCAGGAATTTATATCATCCCATTTGAATATAAAAATAAAAATGAAGTATTTACATAACACATGACATACATACACATATTTTTATTTACATACACATAGTATCACAACTAGGAAATTACAAGACTGCATAAGGGAGCATAAGTCAGATATAGCAAAAGGAAAACCATCTACTGCACTTTCTCGACTAAATTTAAAAACAGAAATTGATATATATTTTTGTAAAGTAAAGATTATCGCGCAAATGAACGACTATACTACATGTACACTGATGGAGTCAGTGGAAATCATGACAAGTGGTGGGAAATCCTGTAATGATATGTTATCATACAATATATCAAAAATCTGGTATAATCTACTTGGTGTTAATGGTACATTTGGGTTGGAATAACCCACCTCTCTCAATAGAAAAGTCCATCCCCCTTCCCCCCCCTTCTCCATATGGTGTTTTGCCTTCGACTATTTAAACAGCTTACATTCCGGAGGTTACAGAATTTTTTCTCATTTCCACCCTTTGATGATAGCCAGGTTCTGGTCAAAAGCGCTCGGGATTCCATTCCGACGAATGTTTTTAACATCTTAAAATGGTTTTAATGTTTTAGAACCTTTTTATTTCTACACCTATTTTAGTAATCCACAAATTGTGATCCATTTTAAATGGTTTCATATTTTATTTAATTATTTATGTTTGATAGTTTAAATACCAGAAAGTTTTCTAGATCTGTAGGAGGGGGGGGGGGAAGCTTAGTAATTACATTCAATAAACAAAAATCTTTAAATAGATGCAGAAAATATAAATAAACTTGTTGGAAAACAAACAACAAAAGACTTGAAAGCTACTTATCGTGTCGTACACGTGGTTTGAAAACTAATATCGTATCTTACAAATATATAATAGAAATTATGTGACGTTATTAAAACATAAGAATAAGATAAAGATATAATGAAAGATATAAGAAAACATAAAGGAAAAACTCACTTTTATTTTTTAAAAAATTTTCTTTTAGAATCCAACGAACTGTTGTATTTATTATATTTGTGTATGCATTACGCCGTCATGTAATAACACCGTCCATATCTCTTATGGTCATCACTGTACCTGCTTGCCCTGCTCTCCCTCCCTTCTCAATTGAGATGTGATCTACAACACTAACGTTATGTCTTAATTTAAGACATTTTACCATATTAAGACACTGGCCACAGAAACCCTATTGGTTCATTTCTACCACCATTAAATTAAGACACACAAGTGTCTTAAATTAGGGTATCTATTATGTCTAAGCTCTATATTAAGACATTTACGTGTCATAAATGTTTTTTCATTCGTTTTTTTGTCTTACTTTAAGACTCCTTTATTTGCAGTGTAGACTTAATCATGTGAAACAGAGATAGCGAACGTATGCTTAGTGGTAGAAACCATTACCAGAGAAAGCACTGCAAATAGAGGTGTCTTAAATTCAGACACTTATGTGTCTGAAAATATAATTCAGACACTTAAGTATCTGAATCTGAATTTTCAGATATCACAGATGTCTGAATTTATGACACATAAGTGTCTTAATAAGATCATGGTATAAATGAACTGAGAAAAATGTCTGAATACTGGTGATATGTCTTAAGACATTAAGAAATTCAGACACTTAGGTGTCTGAATTTGATACAATTGCATACTATGTGTAGCGACCATGATACAATTGTTTCACTATATATGCCAACACAATCTGAATAATGTTATCTAATAGATAAAAGTGTTTAAAACAACTTTCTATGCACTAAATTATATTACTTTATAGAAGAAGTAATTTGATTAGACCATAAGATGTGTATAAAAATTGTACAGGTCTGCTTACCAAGTCTGGAAAAAAATTGTGCATTAAAGTAACTAAAGAATTGCTTTTCACAAAAATATAAAGTTTTACAAAAATTACTTGGACTCGTCGGCGTCCTCAAGGCACTATGAGCTCCCCCCCTCCTAAATTACGTATTTTAAAATAGTAAGATATATATATCTTGAAATACGATACATGGTCGCCGGCAAAAGGAAATGTAGAGAGGGGCCATGACAGAGGCCCAGATTTTCAAACAGGTGTGCCTGTGTGGACGACAGCCTAGGCCACTTTCTTAAAATGCTAATTATGGACATGGAAAAAGCTAACTTAGAGTTTTTTGTCAGAACGCATCGTGCAAGACAACATTTAAACATATCAACCTAAAACGCAATACAAAAAATAAAAAATATTAAATTTTAAAAATAGGTTTCTAATAGCAACTTTAAAAATAAAGAACTTGAACATTTAAAAAAAAATTAGACATAAAAAAAATTTAATTAATTAAATTTAAAAATCTAGGAAAGGGTAATGATCCTCATTTCCCCAATCGTATTCGAAATATTGTTGGGATCAGTGTTTAATTCAGACACTTTTCACCAGGAGGGATATCTGTGGCTCCGAGGTTCAGAGTTCTGGGGGGATGGAGAAATTGCACTTTTTAACCATTAAAAGCTTAAAATCTCAAATCTTCCGGGGGAGACGTTTCAATGCTCCGGGGGGAAATGTCTCCTTCCCGCTCACCTCCTAAATTCAACACTGGTTGGGATTATAAATTTATAATTTTTCTTTTATTTAAATACAAAACGTGTCATGAAAGCATTATTACGTATCAGCCAATGAGAAGACGTGAAGACGAAAATCGACAACAGGTCCGCATGCTGTTGTTTCAGTGTTGCCAGATTGGGGATTTTGTCCCCATTTTGGGGAATTTTGAGCCTTTGGGGGAAAAATCTGGGGGCAAGTTGTTAGTGGAGAAGTGTTTGGGGAATATCAACATTTTTGCGGAAGAACTTGGGGATTTTTTTCATTATATTATGTTTTCGGGTTAAAATTTACTTTTAGCCAACAATGGATCTGGATTCGTCGATTACACTTATTTTAAGTTCTAATATATTATGCATTTAATTGTAATATCTATGTATTTTTAATTAATAATATTTTATTCAAAAAAGTAATTAATCACCATAAAAATGTCGTTTCGCAAGTTCGTTTTTCCTTTTTGTAAATGGGGAATTTCTTTTTAAAAAGGCTCAATCTGGGGAGAAAAAAATTAAGCTTAAACTGATTAAATAATTTTATAGCGGTAAATTTAACATTTAAAATTTACTTTTTTTACTAAAAGGTGATTTGAGGACTTTATCGGAAAAAAAACACTGATTTGGGGAAAATGTTAGAACTTTTGGGGAAATTAACTTTCGACTATCTGGCAACACTCAGTTGTTTCGCGGCAACACGCAACAGATAAGTTTATTTGCCGAACGGGACTGTTTGAATGGAAGTTTTATTGTTTCAAACATGGAACAAAGACAGAGATGCAACTAAAAAACAGCCCACTGTATACTATGTAATAACTCAAAGCGTCTGTGTGGCAGTGTATGACCCTTCTTTTACTATAAGATGTCTCAACAAAGTGACGCAGCCCAAATAACCAGTATTGACTTAATCGATGCATGTAATATGCGCTTTCACAGTTTTATGTAGAATTTTCGCCGTTTAATTGAATCACATTGTTGAATACAATTTGATTTAACAAAGCGGCGGATTCAGCAAAGGCGGAAAGGCCAAAAAAATTAATTTTAACTTTAGTTTTGATTCATATAAGCGGCAATTATAGTAATTTTTTTAGCTCTTGGGGGGGGGGGTTAACCCCTAACCCCCCCCCCCCCCTTGGCTGTGCCACTGAGTCGAAGTCTCATGTCTTATCGCTTTTAAATCGAAACTGAGTGAGTCAGTGACTGAACTGGACTACATCTTTAATTGCAATAGAGAGGAAACGCTGACATATGTTTTCTTTTGTGACGATAAAGCATTCTGCTTATACCTTCTGGAAAGTTCTGGGAACGCACGTCCTTTTCAATTGATTTTTTCAATGTGGATATAAGCACTTTTCCGAAGTTCATTTGATATATTTTAAAGAAAGTGTGTGTAAAATAAAGTGTGTAGAAATACTTTGTCAAGAATATGAGTATTTTAAATACAGAAAATACGTGTTTCTAAAATAATCGCACTTAATAGTGCGAATTTTTCATAATTGGATTTGCTTTACTGTGATTGGATACTTTCTTAAAGGTGAGCTCCCGTAGAAAGTTAATAAACTTATTTCGAACTGTTTCTTACATATGAAATAATATTTAAATAGTATGTATATTATTTTTATTAGAATAATCTAAATTTTTCATATTTGCGTCTTTTTTATATCCAATATTTTTTTTGTTTGTTTGTTTAAAGACATGTGTGTTTATTTCTGACAATTTTCAATAAATGCATAAAAACTTCTCAAATTAAGTTCCACATAATACTATCATGGTTTGAAAACAAATTTTGGCTGCATTGTAATATATTTATGTCCTATAAACTATATAAATAATAAAAAAAGAAACAAATGGTTGTGATTTAGTGATTATTTTTAACATAATTGCTATTCAAATCTTCCATTTTTTTAATGGTTAATTTTATTGAGAATGCTATACTTTTACAGCATTTCATGTAGAATAAATTAATACATGAATCATTATTTACTTTTTTTCTGCTTAAAATTTATAGAGATTTTGCAAAACTTGAGAAAATGAAAATTAATTTTAATAGTAATTTTTTGATTATTTTTGGTAAAAAATTGTTTAAAAATTTAAAATAGAAAAAAACAAGAATTTTATATCTTTACTTACATAGCTATATTTTGCACTTAAAATTGCTATATTTTTATAAGTTTATCTACATGAAAAATACAAACGCGACAATTAGATGTTGTAAAGATGTATAAATATTAAAGACATTTTTACTGCATGTTATTAATATATATATATATATATACTTATTTATTAATGATAGCTAAATTGCTGTTGTGCATATCATCTGATCTAAATTAATAAAAAATTGCTCATATGTCAATATTAAAAAAAATTATAATATGTTTTTATATTAACAAATTTAAATTTATGTATGAGAAATGTTATGAAATCTTTTTTTTTACTTCAGATGGGTGGTATAGAACATGAAAAGAAATCATGAAAGCATCAGAGTGAGGTTATCATGATTTTCGGAATATTTTATGAAGTTTCAGTTTTTCCAATGTGAAATAATCCCTCCTATAGTATATAACTTCAGGACGATACAGTTTTTTTAAACAATTGTTTTTGAAAACTTGTTTGAAAATACAAAAACTGCTTTGATATATATCCTGTATTCCATCTCAATAATATATTTAAATTCCAAGACTCGGAGCCATGTTCAAAATGCACTACAAACGAAGAATAAATATATGTGTAATTAATCCAATTTGTGCTAAAAAATATTTTTAAAATGAAGTTGAATAATATCATGCGTAAAAAGAAATGAAAATAATATGAGGGAAAAAAAGATGTGTATATATATAAAATCCATATTTAGACCAGATAAGAAGGAGTTTTCATTTTTATAATAAAATTTGAGATATAAATAAAAAAAGTTCTTAAAAGACAGTTTTAATCTAATATGCCAGACGTCTAGTGCAAGTAATGCCTATTGATTCGTAACAATGCTATTTAATACTTTGACAAGGTAACGATATAATTATTCTTATTATGTTTTCTCTGTGTATTTCAAATAATTATTATATTTTTTATTTAAACATTGTTATATTAATAGAAAAAAATGTTTTTAGAATTTTTATATATGGGTGTAATAATATATATATATATGGGTGTAATAATACTAATAATAATAATAATAATAAAAAAGTTAAATCAGATTTTTAGTTTTTTTTTCTTTTTGAAAATATTTAACCATAAAGCATGTCTGGGTTTGTTTCAGAAGCAGAATCTGATTAAAACATGGGTAAAGTAGGCCGTGACCTGCCCCCTACCATAATTTTAGATGCCCCAAATTTCGTATGCAATTTTTGTAAAGCTGATATTTTAAATCTATTTCAACATTTTACTGCCGAAATTGATTGAAAATATCAGTATTAAAGCTTCATTCCAAATTTGGGGCTACAAAAATAATGGGAGGGGACAGGGTCACGGCCCACTTTGCCCGTGCTTTAATCAGATTCCGCTTCTGGAACAAACCCAGACTTGCTTTATGGTCAAATATTTTCCCATTTATTGAAGATTCAATGTGGTCAAACATGGCTGCGTTTAATGCTTATAAAAAAAGAGTGGTCAGAAATGGCTGCTTTTAATGCTTTTTAAAAAAGAGTGGTCAGAAATGGCTGCTTTTAATGCTTTTTAAAAAAGAGTGGTCAGAAATGGCTGTCTGTTGTAAACAAATGACAAGTCGAAAATGGCCGCGTTTCAGACGTTTCAATAGTCTGAAAATCAGGCACAAATAGGCGTCTTAAAATTTTAAGACTCTTTAATGTATCTCTTTTTTGAACCATCAGTTTCAGACACTTAAGTGTCTGTATTTCAGACATTTCAGTTTACTGTGAAGAGGTAAAGAAGATAAGAAAAACAGAAAAAAAGAGAGAAGACAAAAATCGAAAGGTTGGTTGGTTGATTTTATGACGACCGATTATCAACACGAGGGATATAGTCCCTGGGGGGAGTGCCCTCCGTGGGGGTCATTCTAAGGGTTCCTACCCCATATTTACGGCAAGGTTTGAAGAAAACCACGGAAAACTCCGAACGGTTAGATCGACGCGCACGATAGGAGTTTGAACCCAGCACCTCCCGTCTTCCAGCTTCGAGAGCAGAACCTCTCAGTCACTGGTGGCTCAAAAATCTAACGGAGATTGGGAGGTAATAAAAGTGTAACAAAAACGAGACAAAATAAAAAACGAACAAAATACTAATGAAAAAGTATTTTTAAAAGTAAGTAAATAAAAGGTCAATTATTATTATTATTACTATTATCATTACTTTTTTTTGTATTATCATCATTGTTATTATCAATATTATTATGATTATTATTATTTTAAACAAAAATACAAAAAGGGGCAAAAAACTATTAAGATCAAAAGTCATACTCTTAATGAAGGAAGAAAAGTGCTGTTCGAATTTTTCTCCTGTACAAAATAATCGTCATTTTTTTTCTTTTTTTTATGATGTTTTGGTACTTGTATACGCCCATTTTCAGTAAATACAATTTGTCGCCAAACATTGAAAGACTCGATATAAGAAAAAGCCGATTTAAGTAAAGATTGCTTCGATCGGAGCTTTGATTTTGTTCTTTTTGTAAATGAGAGTATTTTTCGTAAATTGATTAAGCACTTATGGTTTAAAAGAAAAAATAAAGTTTATTTTTTAACATCCAAATTCATCGAACTTCATTTTATAAAGCTAAAACATTCTTTTCATGAAAAATTAATTTTCATATGTTTGGGTAATATTTTTGTTTAATTTTCTTATATTGTGTAATTAATTAAAACGTTTTAAAGTAGAGTCATGCATCGGGTCCGGTATCCCGATTTTGCCTCAAACGATCAATTTCTTTTTAGGGTTTCGTTCATCTCACGAAACCCTATTGCTCCCGCTCCGTTGTCTGCCTGTCACAGAGCCATTCTCGAAAACTATATAACTTACAGAGTTGAAACTTCGTGTACATAGATGAATACCAGCTGTGAAGAGCTCAAAATATTAAAATTTGAAAAATTCGTATTATTTTAATAAATAGAGATAAAAACCAAAACTCTAACAGCCTTTTCCTATTAAATTTCAATATTTTTCGTTATAGCAGATGCCAAAGATTTAAAATCCACAATGAAATTCTTTCTACAATAATTAATTTTCTATCAGACGATTTCCACGTGAAAATTAAAAATGAAATAAAAAGTTTCACCAATTGAAAAAAAGATAAGTATGAAATAAAATCGATTGACGTCATTGTCATAATAAAACGGAAAATGTCTAAGATTTCTCAATAATACAAGGAGTATGAGTATGTATATGTACACAAAGCAGATTAATATCACGTCATTAGAGAATTAAAAAGAAAATCTGGCTTCATATTGGACGTTTAACAATTTTTTCAGATGTTTGAGAATAATACAAAGCGAGTATCAATATGAGTAATAGAGAAATAGTTAATATATGAGTTTGAGAAACATATTGAATCGTGATAAAAATCCGATTATGGAAATATTCGCAAATTTTAACATTTTAAAAGTGTACAATTTGTTTAATTTTGAAATTATTTTTTTAAGTATTGCATTTAGTCCGTAGGACGAATATTATTACGACAGAATATAATAGCGGGCTTGCCCCGCTATCCGGCTGGTTTCGATATTCGAAAAAACGAAAAAATAGACCGGTAAAATTTTACTTTATAAAAAACATGACTTTTTTTTATTTTGTTGCTAAATGAAATTTGTTTGAATTTATTAAAGAAAGGATAAAGTGTTTTGAAAGGAATATTAAACGAAACCCTTTGAGCGATCTTCGATCACACTTACCCATTTGTTCTATCTTCATACTGCGCGTATTGTTTGCGGTATCTATAATTTCTATCTGATGGCGAGGTATACCACCATCTATATTTAAAATAGCACACACTACAAAAAAAAGAATTTTTTTTCTGCATATAAGCAGAGTATTTGGTATCATTCTAACCAGCGAACAGTGAACAATACCAATTAAATATTCATTTTAGAATCAGTACATACAGGTAGCTAATTATGGAACGAAGTGAATCACTGCAATCAAAAAAATATTTGTTTTTCTTTTCCCACGAATGATTTAACTACACCTAATAAAAATGTCATGGAGAAAATTGTCTGGACAATAATATGACACATTTATTTATGAGAGCTTAATAGGCACGGAGACCTCCCACGTCTACGCATCTTTAGCTCCCAGACACAGCACAGACGTCAAGAGGAATCGCTATTATACCTAGTGGCCTATGAAATGCTCAAGGGGAGTACCAAATTTCTCCATCCTGCCAATGGTCATCTCTCTAAAATTAGAGGTATGGCCGAAACATGCAAATTTTCAAGAAGTTAAAATGTATAAGGCCTTAATTTTATGTGAGAAGGGGAAAATGATTCCATCCCTTTTTTCTCCATGAAAGAGAAGAACGTAATTTTTTTGTGAGTTCAGATTTTGAAAGATGTGAAAAGTAGAAGGTTGACTGCTCTCTAACTAAACAGATTTTGATTGTGTGTGCAAATAGAAGGAAATGTGTGCGCTAAAGGAAAGCGAAAACATGTCAGCCAGAACCTCATGCTGTCAACGTTATCTAGTAATATAAGGTAACAATCAAACTTCCTTCACCATTGTTCCATTTTATTTAGCTATGCTATATTATTTTGATAATATGAACTTACGTATATATGAAGAACAATTCCCCATCTAAACATAAAAAGGTTAATTAAATATGTACTTCTATGATATGGGATTCTGCCTTTCAAAATTGAATTTGTTGATACAGAAATCTAAACTGAAATGTTCAGAAAATGAATGCTGAGAATGCAGTTTTCAACTATGATTGAATTTTTTTTAACAAACATTTATGTTTATTTCTAATTAATTGCTTATAATTTTCTTGTAAATAAACTTAATATTATATTGAATTAATTTTGGTCAGTTTTTCTTTGTGTTTACTTAATTTACTGCATTAATATTAATTCTTTTATTTTAGGAATTTTTTTCTTTATATTACAATCTAGGTTTTAAAATAAGCCATTATTAATTTAATTTTATACAACTATCCACAGGTAACCTTTGATGATTGTAATTGGCTCAAAGAGGATCCGAACTTCAAAAATAATTCACAACGCAACTTATTCTTTTCTTTACTTAATTGATAATCAGTCTAATAAATAAATTTTGTAAGTATAAATTATTATATCAGATCCTTAGAGTCATAGGTGCAAAATAAATACTATACGTCTCGGATAATTTAAAATAATAAAAATAATAATAATATAGCAATATAGTGTTAAACCCTATGCATTCAGACTTAAATTTAAATAATCGTTGATCGTGCTGTAGCATTCCATCACTATCAACAAACTTTTCTTTTCTATAAAATGATTTCACTTCATTTCCGTATCAGTAACCACGTTTCTTAAAACTTTCGTGAAATATTTCGTTATTTTAATTTTCTTTCTGTTGCCATTTTAACAATTGAGAATATTTTTCTGAGATTGTTTCAATATTTATGATTAAAAGTTTGTATTTGTGATTGAAAGTTTATATTTAAAATTCAAATTAATCGAATTTTAGTGCATTATTTAGATGAAAAATTCATGTTTGGGTAATATTTGATTATTTTTATTTTATTTTCTATTATTCTTTAATTATTTAGAATACTTTAAAATACAGTCCGGCAATGGATAAGGTATCCGGATTTGACCGAGATCCGCATGATTTTATTTTCTCTTGTGCAATTAAGAATGACTTTCTACAATTGATTCAGTATTTATGGTTGAAAAAAAAATTATATTTAAAATTGAAATTTAATGAATTTCAGTTTATATTTTTATGTATTCTTCTAATGGAAAATTACATTTAACATGTTTGAGTAATATTTGAATATATATGTTTTATTTTTTAGTTTTCTGTAATTAATTAAGATACTTTAAAGCAGAGTCATGCATCGGGTTGGGCATCCGATTTTTACGTCGGTAACGTGGATTTATTTTTTTTGCGTATTTTTCATTTTGATATTTTTGCAATTGAGAAAATTTTCCTGAAACTGAGTTTTCAAAAAAATAAAGTTTTATGTTTTAAATCCAAATTCGTCGAATTTCTGTTTATATCTTTATGCATTCTTTTGGGGAAAAATTAATTTTCCTAGTTTGAGTAATACTTGAATATTTTAGTTTTAATTTATTATTATTTTGTAATTAAGTTAAACTAATTTAAAATAGAGCTCTGCATTGAGTCGGGAAAACAGATTTTTACAGCGGAATGGAAATGGTGGTAGTGGAGGGGGGGGGGGATGAGATTTTTCAGCGAATCTGCGCTGTTCCGCTTTTTTGTCATTTTGTAATCATTAAAAGTTAGATATATTTTATTACTAATCTTACAGGTTGTCAACTGTCGCAAAACAATCACAATTTGGTGCTTCGAGGCTTACACTTTCAAGCCCTCTTCATCCACTATATGAACATCAGTGGATGTTATGTTATGTCATGTTAAACAAATTTTATTATAATCTAAAACGGAAAAGGAAATAAAACTGCACCCCATTTCGCATATATCTTTTTTTCCTTTTTTTTTCTTACTTGTTTTCTCATCATGATAAATGAATCGTTAAATTCATCATTGAATTCATTGAATCTCCTTCTGTTTTATATCCATAGCTTTTTAATACTCTGTCAGTAAAAAAAAAGTTTGTTTACGTTACAAGCACTGAGGTGCCAGTTGGTAGGGTTAGGATGGCGTTTCCTCTCAGGAATTTAGATTATAGCAGTCATCAGAAATCTGACAAAAAAAAATCCTTTCCTTTTATATTATTTCTTAAAGAATTAGTTTGTCAAATTTATTAAAATAATTCACTAATTTTTAAAATACAAAAAGCCGAGAACCTTTGGGCATTCCAATTTTTTATGTGAAAAATTTACCTCTTTTCAAGGTCATTTGGTAAATTAAAAATTAAGTATACTATATAATACGGGGGGGGGGTTGCATAATGACCTGATTTCGTCACTATAAATTAAAAAATAGGTTCCATATTCTTAACATAATATTGATGTTAAATGGCTTTATCATTAAATATCAATGTTAGTTGGGTGATAAATCGATTTAAGAAATTTAAACATCGCCCAGTCCTGATTGATGCTGTGAAGATCATCCCGTTTCAGTAACTGTACTCACGCTGACAGAAACACACGCGTAGATGGTTGTGTCTATTACATAATATCAAAAATCCTTTCTCTTTGGGATCCCACTCACTCCAATGGTTAGCCTATAGCTACAAAACTAGGAGCTTAAAGAGATGCTCGCCGGTTCAAAACTACACACTCTGTGCGGGGTGACTCTAGAAGGTTGTCAGTGTCAGTAGCATGTCATCATAGTGGTAATGACGTAACATCATGACATCTGCGTTACTCATCTCTAGACATATATATTTGTTTTTATATACAAAAAACTTAAATTAGTAAGTTCCGAAAATTTTGTAACATGATTGCCATGGAAAATGCAATTTCGTAATAAAAAAATTAAATTTTTCATGGCAGTTGTATTTCAAAAATTTACAAGAAGGTATAATTTTTTTTTCATGGTCTAAAAAAAAATTCCTAAATTTAATAATAAAATAAACTTAATTCATATTTGAACTAAACATAAAGAAGGCAGTGCTGGAATTATAACATTCATGAGTTTCAATCAATAAATGTTATTGAAATAAACTGAATTTTCATATAAAAGAAATATTCAATAATTTATTTATTATGAGAATTTTTATGCGTATAATATTAGAATACTTTGTTAATGGTGGAGAATGGCTTTATTTCATAGAAATTTCACTAGTTTTAATAAAGCTAAAATCGTGCGCATCTCTATAATAAAACCGTAAGTCATGTGACTGTCATCAACAGTTCCGGAATGTCCGTTTCACTTTTTCATTATGCTAGGCGGCCATTTTTATTAAAAATTATTTTTTTGAATAAAACTTCATAAATGTGACATTTTTAGAAAGATCGTTCAAAATAAATTAATATTTGAGAGATGACTTACGTTCAATTATGTATATATTCTGCAATAACTTCAGTCGAAATTAGATTCGCAGTTCAAATTTTCTATTCATGAAAATAAACATAAACAAGAACAAAAAATCATGCGTCAAGCATAGATTATGTAGCACTTTCCAACGCTTCCAAAATAATTTTACAAATCATACCGTTTAATAAGCTAAAAGATAACTTCTAAGTAAACAATTTGGAAAACGCATAACATATTTAAAAACATAACTTCAGGAATTTCCAACATATACAATATTCTGAAAAATATCCGAATACTTTTATTCAGCCCTGTATGGGATCTATAGAATTGTATATATACTACATAGGATGCTAAATTTTAGTTCAGTTAGGAAACGCGTAGCACAGTTTAAAATTCTCCGTCTGGAGTTTGTCAATAAACAGAAATGTGTTCGCGAACTTTTGTGCTGCCCTGTATAGGATCTACAGAATTTATACACATCACGTAATAGACAAAAAGCAAGTTAACATTAAAATCGCGTTCAGTAACTTAAAACGCACTTCCAGGAATTATTGTTAACAGACAGTAGAGAATTCTTTTGCGTGTCCCTGTAAATGAACGATGACTGCTATACCCACAATATTCCGTAGTAAGTCTCTTGTAATGCACCTTAGTGATCTATATAAATTTCAATGCGTTTAAAATAGTGAAACATTATTTAAATAAACCGCAGACGATTTTTCTCCATAGACGTAATGTAACGGAATTATTTTTACTGTCCCTGTAAAGTAACTATAAGTGCTATGCACACCCTGTTCCATATTAAGCTTCTTCTAATGCACCTTAGTGATATATATAAATTTCAATGCGTTTAAAATAGTGAAACATTATTTAAATAAACCGCAAATGATTTTTTCCCATAGACCGCAATGTAACGGAATTCTTTTGAGTGTCCCTGTAAAAAAACTATAAGTGCTACACACTTCTGTTGAAATAGGGAACATGCTATAGATAACGACAATAACATATAAAAATTGCAGAGCAATCCGAGCATATTTACGGGAGTTAGAGCACGGACAGACGGCAGACGGCCAGACGGCAGACGGCCAGACGGCCAGACGGCCAGACGGCCAGACGGCAGACGGCCAGACAAACCGAAGTCATAAGCACTTTTCAACTAGGTTGGAAAGTGCTAAAAAGATTGATTCGTTGTGAACATTTAAAATATTAAATCATGGAGGTAATCATTCGCAAAGCAAGTTCTCCGCGAATGAATTTTTGGACCGCTGCCTCGCGTCAAAAAAATAATTCGCACCAGTGAGATAATCAAAATTTACCATAATTATGTGCTATACAACTCAACTTCCTTTCGAAACTTTTCTTGACGTAAATTGAACTCATATAATAATATTTAATGAATCAGATTTTTAGCTTTTTTAAAATCGCTAATACAGCTTTTTTTTATCGCGTGTACAAATTAGAAACGATAGTTTGATTTTGAAATCAAATGTTTTAATTTATGATATTATTTCTTATTTATTTATTTTCTATTTTAAATCAAAAGTGTGAAGTATTTTAAATTTATGTAATATAAGCATTTTAGATTAAAGTTAAGTATTTTAAATGAAATGAGTGACAGGTTTATAATTTAAAATTAAATAAATTGTAGTATGAATGATGGTGATGGGAACGATATTTGGCGATTTATCATCTGCTCCCGGCTAACAAAAATACTCATAATTAAAAAAGGAAATAAAAATAAATAAATGATAGTTTGATGTAAATAAATACTGATATACATATAAAAAATAATTTATAGAATTAAAAAAAATATAAGTAAATAAACAACAATTTCCATAACAAAAATTTCGCCAAATTGGCGGGGGGAATAATCGCGCCAACGCCTATGCCCCAAATATATGCAAAATACTACCATGATCGCAAAAGTTCATGATTTGTCTATTAGAATCTTCCGATTTGGCGAAGGATTAAGGGAAAATTAAATTAGGAATAAATGTAACGTGTTGCAATGTTTTACATACATTTAAGTGAGACCAAACTGGTCGCCAGTGGCGGCTAGTAAGTAATAAGTATGAAAATTCAACAAATGCTTTTTTTATGATTCTACAAATGTTCGAGAGTACTGAAATTAGTAAAATAAAATAAATGCGTTTTTGATTTTTACTTTAAAAGTGAAACCTATTTAAACAAATGATTTATTTTATATGATAGAGCTATATACTCTAAAATAAACGAAATCTCATCTGCATCTACACATGCACATCTATAGATTTACGCCTGCATTTACATCTACAGGGTCTATACATCTACATAAAACGTTTATAGATCTACATGTACAAATCTGCATTTTTACATGTACACATTTTCACATCTACATCTACATTCATAGAACTATATCTTCACATATAATAGAACTATATCAACATCAACATCTACATCTACAGCAACAAAACATTTATGTCTATACTTCTACATCAACATCCCAATTTGACTAAAACCTAATAACTGAATACGTAATGAGTTTGGAAATCTACCATAATCAGATTGTCCTCTAGTATAAATAACAAAGCTTTTTTTCAATAAATGTAACCTATAAAAATCATTCTGTCGCTAATAAGGAAATATATGTGAACAAATATAACATGAAAAACACATACCGTTTGAACAAATAAATATGCAAAATATATATCTTTACGCCAGCTGTATAAGTCACACACTTATTCGCAACTCTCTAAAATATACAATCTGACAACTGTTCAGATGTATGAAACCATTTTCAATTCAAATGCACGAGAATCGAAAGGTACTTTATAAAATGTGTATATTTTTATTCTGATTTTTATTATTGTGTCCTAGAGAATTGTGTTCTAGAAATTGTATATGTTTTAAAGCGAAAGTCTGCCAATTTTCATTATCTCTTTCAAACACGAATACAGATACAGAAGCTTAAAAATTGAACTGTGCTTCAAAGTTGAACAATTTTTAATTCTTTCTATTATTATAATAATAAAAAAGAATATTATGTAAACATTAACTTATTTTCTCCCACTTAAGAACAATATATGCCAATAAATAAAGCAATTTACCTGAACTAATTTTTTTTATATATAAATTTTGCTTTTGTATGCATGTATGTGTTGGCATCGCGGAAAAACTACTGCTAAAAAATGGCTAATGGACAGGATTTTTTTTCCTACCTGTGTATGTAACCATTAATAATATTTATCAAGATATGTCTGATTATAAGATTTTCGAAAAAGACGCCTGTGGTAAACGATTTCACCCTACATTTTTGTGACAACTGCAATTTCTTCTGGAATTCTTATATAACGATTTGTACGAAATAATGCAACAGTCCTCTTTTATATTTTGTCACGTTCATTTTAAATAGTGCAGAACGAGAAAACAGTTTAACATTAAAAAATGCTTTTCTTTCTGCATTATCAGGTTTAAGATAATGGATATAAAATCGGTTTTGAAGAATTTTTTTTTCTTCTGAAAATGGATTTGAATGAAATTTTCAACATTTTCATTTATACTTTGACGATTTATATAAATAAATTTTATACTTTGTAATTGGATTTTATACTAAATACAAAGCAATCTTATCGTTAAAAGTTATTTTATAAGTTTAAAGCACCAGCAATCCATAATTTGGCCTTAAACATAATTTTGAAAATTAATTTGATTCGTAAAAGAGTTTATATTTATGAAGTGGATAAAAAAAATAATAGATTTTCTGGGAGATTCATTTTAAGAAAGGGAGCATGAATATCTGCATGACCCCATTCTTTAATTAACGCTAAATGTAGCTGTTCTTTGAATTCTTGATGGACCTGAGAAAAACACATTGTCATCTCGATTTACAGTCATATTTTTCAAGGGCAAAATTAACATAATCAAATTATCAATGCTATAATAATTGTATCATCTTCTCCATGCTGATTTCATATCAACTTGAAATAGCAAATCATTTTTTTAAGCATTACTAGAAATTAAACGAGTAATTTGCATCCGCATTCTTTCATTCCATCCATTCTTCAATATATCCTAAAAGATTTATCTCACATCTGACTACGGCAAATACTTCTGTTTATACATTTTTACCACTGTTTTCAGCTCATGTGAAGTGTTACACTCGCAAATAGTTTATAACTGCAATGGTTCACTTCAAAACTGGGGAGGGTATAAACTCTGGAGTTAAACTTGAACAGCAATTCATAACCACTTTCCAAATAGATCTAATAAGCTACGCTGCGATTCAAAATTCCAAAAAAGAAAACAATATCCAGGTGAATCCTTCTTACCACTTAGCTATTGTTTAACTTAAGAGAGCGCTTCAGCGAAACAGGTTTATACATATCGATAAGTTCCTTGTTCACATATAGGGAAATTTAAACGGGTGGTTATTGGTTACCTACTATAATTCATAAAATTTGATTTTTACTACCGAAAAGTAGACGTCTGATACAGACGTACCAGGTTTTCAAAATTTACTTTAATAAATGTTAAACGTTCTATTACACACTATAAAACTTCGAATTTTTTTCTTGAGCAAAGGTTTCTAAATGTATCCTATTTTTAAACATCCTTAAAATTTAAGGAAATGTTTTTAAATACACAGTACGTAGGCATTGGATGTCTACTTTCTGGTAGTTAAAATCAAATTTCGGTAATTGCATTAAGTAATGAGTAATTATCTGTTTGAATTTCAGGCTAAAGATTAACATGGCATTTCTTTATTGAAGAGGATATGTAAATAAACGACCTTACAGAAATACTAAGTACTACGCAAATACTTTAATAAGTACAACATTTAGGATTTCTTTGACTACTTTAAAAAGGCGCAGTAGATTCATGGAGGCTCGCAAAGAGAAGGTGCTAATGGTACACTCTAAAAAAAATCTGTGAATAGACACGTGTTTCTCTGTTGATTATAATTCATTAAAACACAGAAATTTCTGCTTTTATTCGCCTATTTTCTCCAAAACACAGAAAATTCACCAATCTAATGTAAAAATTATCTAAAATCATCCAAACTAAAACTACATTTTTGTCAATTTGCATGGATGTTATTCCACCAACACTGCTACCAAGTACTTTTCCTTACTAAAAACGGAATTTTTACGAATGTCTTTTTTCCCTCAAAACCTGACAAAATCTTGAATCTTAACTCAAAGTTTGTCTAAATTCTTCAGTCAAGTATTCTTCAAATAACAGAAAAATTCCATCCTATTACAGTGGAATTCTGGCACCTTGCTGTCTGTAATTTTACGTTATTTGATGATTTTTTAAAGAATGTTGATGATTGAAAAGAAAAAGGAAAGAATTTTTAGAAAATGGCTTACTTGATAAGACAAAAACCATTAGAACTTTGAAAGTTTGGTCTGGAAAAATTCGTTAAAAAGAAATTCATTGTCAAACTTTTCTTCATATTTTATTTTTGTTCAAAATCAATGTTAAAGAAATGAATTTTTTAATACATGTTTTCATAAAATAGAAGTTTGTTAGACAGAAGTTAGATTGTAAATTGGTGAAAAGTTTTATGAAAAAATATCTTATTTGTGTCATTTGAATTATTTCAATTTTAATTTTCCTCGAATGAAAAAAAAAATGTAATCTGAAAATTTCTCCTTCGCAATAAGTTGTTCGATATGTGCACAAAAGAATTTAAAACGACAAATAGGCTTATTATACTACGTATTATTGTGCAAAAATAATTTATCATTAAATTTGTCTCTGCTTAAAACAAGAACGTTAGGGATTAAAGAATAAATACCTAAATGGAAAAACAAGCCTCTAATATTAAACGTAAAATTTATATAGACGTGCTCGACGTAATAAAATATAAAATATTCAGGTTAAAACAACTACTTTACTATAAAATTATAATCCCTTATGCAAATGTTGTTCTTCAAAGAGTTTCCTGTTCAGGAAACAAAATTTATAGTGTATTGACAAATAGAGTAAAATGAAAATAGTTTAAAGACTTGTTTATTGTAGCAGAAATAAGAATAAATTGCCGTTTTCTCAGAATTTAAATTTTTTGCATGACTTTTTCTTCGAAGTAATTTTCAAAATGCTTTACAATATGGTAACATTGTAAGAGATCGTTTACTTAAATGTAACACTATATAACATTTTTAATAAAAGATATTTGTGCAATTGTAATTATTTTTCTTATTTAAGAGATATTTTTGGGGAAACGTGCTGATACGAAAAATAGTTCATAATACAGGGTCTGTTCTGAAAGTAGTAGGACTCATTAAAAAAAAAAAAAAAAAAAATCGTGAGAATAGTACATACGATTAGGATTTTTCAAAGTAGCACCCTTCCGCAACTACACAGTGCTGCCAACGAGTTTTCCAGTTTTCGTATGCCACCAGGATCGCCTGGACCGGAATGCTGTTTAACTCCCTCGTCACAACCTGTTGAATCGCCTCTACCGAGCCACGGTGCTTCCCCTTGAGCGTCGATTTTATTCTCGGGAATAGAAAAAAGTCTGGTGGGGTCAAATCGGGGCTGTAGGGGGGATGAGGCAGCGTTGCCACATTGTGCTGGGCAAGATACTCCACTACGCGAAACGCTGTGTGGCTCGGCGCGTTGTCATGGTGCAGCCGAACCCAAAAACTTGGGTTTGCGGAATGTTCAATTCATCAGCAATCATTCTGATGTTCATCTTACAATCACTGTTCAGTAAATTTTTCACTTGCGACACATTTTCTTTGGTCTTGCTGATCGAAGGGCGTCCCGAGCGGTCGTCATCTTCCACTCTTTCCCTACCTTCTTGGAACAGCTTGTGCCACCCAAATACACCCGATCTACCCATAGCAGCATCTCCGTAGGCCTCATTAATCATGTCGTGAGTCTCTTTGCCCGTTTTAGCAAGCTTTACACAAAATTTGATCGCGTATTGATGCTCCAGAAAACGCTCCATGATTCTCCGTGACGAGGCGTTTTGACAGGGGTTCACAGTACAAGCGATCCGCTCTCTTCAACGGCCGAGAGCCGATTGCCGATTTTTCCCAGCATTCCCAATATTCCCCTCCACCGATCGTGCGCGCGCAGACCGCCTCTCGTCCACCCGTTCGCTCAGGAAAAAATCAGTCCTACTAATTTCAGAACAGACCCTGTATTCTTATGTAAAGTCGAAGATGATTTAATAAATTCGCTCATGCTTGTGTAAACTTCTTTGTCAAGATGCCGCCTACAAAAAAAAAAGAGAGAGAAAGAGAGAGAGAAATTGAAATATTTCATTTTTTGTAAATGTTAAGTACAAGAAAAAAAATCACCTTGAATTTCTTCACTTTTCTAGGCCACCAGAGCTCATATTTTAGGGTTTCTATCATCTCACGAAACCCTATTACTCCCACTCCAATGTCTTTCCGTCACAGAGCCGTTCTCAGAAACTATATAATTTACAGGCATGAAAATTTGTGTACTTATAGCTAAATACTTAGTATGAAGCTCCAAATATTAAAAATTGATAAAATCGTATTAGTTTAATATATAGAGATAAAAAAACAAAAATCTAACAGCCTTTTCCTATTAAATTTAATTTCCTATTAAATTAACATTTTTTTGTTATTGCAGTTGCCAACAGTTAAAAATCCGCAATAAAATTCTTTCTACAATAATTAATTTTCTATTGAAAGATTTCCACGTGAGAAATAAAAATGAAATAAAAAGTTTCACCAATTGAAAAAAAGATTAATATGACGTCTTATTGGTAATAAAACGGAAATTTTCAAACATTTCTCAATAATGCAAGGAGTATGAGTATGTGTTTACAGAAAGCAGATTAATACCACGTCATTAGAGAATTAAATAAGAAAATTAATCTGACGTCATATTGGAAGTTTAACGGATTTTTCAAATGTTTGAGAATAACACAAAGCGAGTATCAATATGAGTAATAGAGAATAGTAAATATATGAGTTTGAGCAACGTATTGAATCATGATAAAAACCCGATTAGGGAAATATTCGCATATTTTAACATTTTGAAAGTGTACAACATGTTTAATTTTGAAATTATTTTTTTTTAAATATCGCATTTCGTCCACATGACAGATATTATTATGACACAGTATATTAGAGGGATTCACCCGCTATCGAACCGGTTCAGATATTCGAAAAAACGAGAAAAATAGACCGGCAAATTTTTACTTTATAAAAAACATAACTTTTTTCTTATCTTCTTTATTTCTTTATTTTTTTTTTTGTTTTTGGAAAATAAAATTTATTTGGATTTATTAAAGAAAGGATAAAGTGTTTTGAAAGAAATATTAACCGAAACCCTTTGTGCGATATTCGATCACGCTTGCCCACTTGTTGTGTTTATTCGATGATGTCGCTATGCATGTATGCGAGTGAACACGATATCGCCCGAACTATGCTTTCGATTGAGCTCCCTTTGGTGATTATGTTGCTACCCAATGTCGATTGCCGGCGAGTTTCACTGGTAAGCATTTTCTCTTATATCTTAATTAAATTATTTTCATTGAAACGTTCACCTTATGTCAAACAACTCTATTTCACAAGAACATGACTTAATTTTTAAAAAAAACTAGTGTTTTTTTTTTTTTTTTCACAGTAAAATATTTTTTACGTTGTGTTGTAAGTAAAAAAGATTTTAATGAATAAAAACGTATCGACATTTATAATTTGTTTTTGTTGAATAAAAATGAAAATGTATGGACATTTATGATTTGTTTTTGTTGAATAAAAATGAAAACGTATCGAAATTTATGATTTGTTTTTGTTGAATAAAAATGAATATTTTCATTTAAAATAATCAGACGAAATACTTTTGAAAAATATACTAAAACATACTCAAACGTTCCCTTTTTGGTTAAAAAATGGTCTGTAATTCTCATACGCATGAAACTGATTGCTTCCAAGACTGCTTATGTTCGACACCAACTTTGGCTGGGAATCCGATTACTAAAGATGAGCAGAGCATACGTACTTTTTTAGTTACATTTTGATTACCTCGCATCTGGAGTATTCTATAAAGTGATCGGAAATTCAAGGGGAGTCACTCCACATTTTTAAAAATAATGTAAAGTATGTAAATGAAAAAATTCTTTGATTATTAGCCCAAATATTTCTCTCGTCTTCTATTATGTTTGGTAAACGTAGCTTCCCTATGAATTGTTTAAAAAAATACAACAAATTTTACTGAAACGCGCGAAGCTAAAATTTGTAGACCCCGATTATAGAAGATTCAATTCCAGTTTTCGTCAATACTGAATTTGAATGAGAATTTTGCCAAATTAGTCAGCTACAGCCAAGTTGGCTTCATTTGTCGTGATTTATTTTTGTCTGCAAATTTGGCGATATGTCGCCAAGTATCACGAAATTGGCAGAATTTGACGCTGGCGTGTATGAATATGTAATTTTAAACGTATGAGAGTAGCAACAATGTCTGCAAACATTAAAGTAAATTTGCAAGAAACCATGTTTTCTGAAACTCCTAAATGGAACCTGATTATGAAAAAATCAACCATCCTAGTGTTTTAAACAGCTATGTCTCAGCCATTTTTTAAGATAGAGGCAAAACGAAAAATGCTCCTGAATCCTTATAACAAGGCCAAACATTTAAGGGAAGCAACATTTTGTATTTCTAATTTTCTGCACATCTTTTTGAATTTGAAATCTGTAAGTGGCCGCCATTTTGAAATAAGATGGCGGATGAAGCTGGTAAGCCAGCGAATTTAGTCGAGACCTTGGTAAATAATGTACGCACGCTCAGTCACATCCAAATCGGCTGATGCTATCGCATGAAAAAAGCAGATATATATATAAATCAACATTTATATATAAATCAACATTTATACGGAGGTGGGTTTTGGGTTCTAGAGGTCATGATCGATGAAAATGCACCAAAAATTTCCTTAATTGCTTCCCTTCGAACGACTGCAATAGAACGACTGCTTCTTACTTTGTGTAATGGAAACTACCTAATATATAATATTTTAAAATGAAACGAACCATGCAAACATTGATTCTAAAATACGTGCTGTTTCATATATTGCTAAAATACTCTAAGAAGGTAAGATGTTTTGTATTTTACATTTTTGATGTAATAATATTATCAATAATAGTATTATTGATTAAGTTATAACTTTCCTTCTGAAAAATATTTTCCTTTTCGTTATACGTAAATGATATTAATTTTTTTTAATTAGATAAAATAATCTATATTATCAGTTACATTTCATTAGAATGATACATAAAAATCAATTAATTTTAATGAATAATGTGTTATGTTAAGTTAATATAGCGGAATAATGAAACAGACAAACCTCTTTAGACATATATATGCATTATTCTAAACTACATTTTGTGCATTTACTTATAGTGTATAAATAACTTTACTGGCTTCATCACTCACAATAGTTAATCGTAAACGTATAAAAAAGTTTGCATGTTATCGAATTTTGCAGAATCATATTAGTAATTGTAAAACTTACGAAATCTATCTTTTTATTTGGTCATTTAGGACCTTATAATTTTACATTAAAACAGTATGTTCCTAGAATAATGTGTAAAACATAAAAAAATAGACTGTCTCTCAGAACTTCACAAATATATGCCTTTAATTTTAATGGTTGCAGTTATTTCAATTTCTTTTTTATTGCCAGAAACACATGCACTTAATTTTCATTTAGGAAACAGAAAAAAAAGATAAATTTTTAATTATGTTAATGTTAATGTCTTTCAAGGAGCAACAGCAGTTAAGAGAACACATATAAAACACATTGATGTAACTTTTTCTCGGAACTACTGAAGGGATTTCAATACCATTTTAATGGATTTGGCAATATCTAAAGTATAAATTGATCGTTTTGAAAGAAATAAAAAAAAAATCTATAGTTAATGAAAAAATCTAGATTTTGCTTGTTTGCAAAATCACGTAAATATTGTATATTTTTAAATGTCGTTATATATTCTTTATACATGTGTCGTATATTCTTAATACTTTCCAACATAGTTAAAAAGTGTTTAAAAAATCAGTTTGTCTGTCTATCTGTCCGTGCTGTAATTTGCGAAAATATCCTCGGATTATCGTGCAATTGGCATATGAGGATTAGTATGGGAAGTTCGGAATTGCAAATGAAGTCTGTAGCATTTGTAGTTCGTTTATACTGATACCTAATTAATTCCGTAACATTATGGATACGGGGAAAAATCTTTTGAGGGGTATATTAATCATGTTACACTATTTCAAAAGTATTGAGATTGACATATATCATGAAGTGCACAACATGATTGCTTACTATAGACTATGATGTGCATAGTATTTATCGTTCATTTACAACGACTCACAAAATAATTCGGTTATAGTACTGTTTAGGAACAATAATTGCTAGAAGTGCGTTTTCAGTGGAGGTACACGTTTTTAAATATAATTATTTTTTTGCATATTGTTTGGTGTGTATAAATTGTATGGATTATTAAACAGGATTGCACAGAAGATCTCGAGCACATTTCTGTTTATTGATTGAAATTCCTAAAGGGGGATTTTCAACTGTGCTAATGCGTTTGCTAACTTAACTAAATTTTAGCATACTTTGTAGTATGTATACAAATCTATAGATAATATACAGGGCTACACAAAGAAAATTCGGATATATATCCGATTATTGGTGGTAATTTCTGAGTTTGGATTTTTAAATGTGTTATGCGTTTCCCAAATTGTTCACTTAGGCATTTATTATCTTTCACCTATTAAACTGTCAAGTTTGTTACATTATTGTGAATGTGTTCGAAAGTGTTTCATAATATATGCTTGACACCTGATTTTTCGCTCTTGTCATTTTTATTTCTTGTCGAATGATCAATTTATAATTAAGTGACTGACAAAATTATAAAAATATACTTTAAATCCCTTCTGTAATTCCCCCGAAAGCAGTATAAAATTGTCAGCTGTTTTATATGTGACTTTTGTTGTTGTCGTTGTTTACGAAATCACATAAGTATTGTATTTTTGTTTTTTATTGCTTGTCGGAAAATCCATTTATAATTTAACAACTGAGAAAACTGTACAAAAGTATTGAACTACATTCAGTAGTCCCTGATAAATAGGCTGTGATAAATTCAGAGATGGTCCTGGGGGGAAAAATTCTACTTCCAGAAAATTAGAGAATTTTATTTGGTGATGTTTTGATATTCCACCTCGAAACTCTATATTGTCCCCCCCCCCCCCGCTGCCCAGACACACACACACGCACATTCACACGTAACTGCATTTTCCTCACGTCGGAAAATGTCTGGATTCAACACTGGAAATACGTATTATAAATGTCAGCTGTTTTACATGGTGATTTTGACACATTCATCGCCCCGTAAAACCGTTGCAACGATAAGTAGTATAAACCCTTGTAACTAAGACAACTTTTTGTTTAACGAATAAAAACTGAACTAATAACCACTTTTAAAACTTTTAAATTCATGTGCACGCATGTTTATAGTATTTACTTCTGATTGAAAGTGTCGCATATACTTAAAATTACAAATTATGCAAAATAGAATCATTTTTCCAAAACAATGCATACAGCCATTGGTACAAGAATACAAATGTACCTAGAATCATTCCTTGACATTTTGAATTTAATCTCCATAGTAAAAATAAATCAACATAAAATTAAAAAAAAATAAACAATCATCATCTGATAACACATGAGTCCAAAATGCACAGGCTTAAAGTATGTTTAAATTTGCATTATTATTTTTTTAATAATGGAGAAAATTAACTAAAAAAGTAATATATCACTAGTCCATCATATACCAACTACTTAAATTTCCAAACGTTTACCAAAATTCTAACATGTAAGCTTTATACATAAAATAAAAATATTTTTTCATGTATTATTGTTCATTACAAATGGAAATTCATCTAGAGCCATGGATACAATGTAGGTATAAGACAATTATGTGGCTCTATAGTACAACATTGGGGTATTCAGACAAAATGGCATTATTAAAAACTACACATGGATATGTGATATATTCGACATCAAATTTAGCACTTCAGATAACAATTAAAACTAGATTTTGTAGTTAAAAATATTTTCTTTCTTACCTATGTAAAAAAATAAAACAATTCACCAGCTAAATGTTACTTTTGTACTTTTCGTCTGTAATTTCTCAAAAGCCATTCTTTTGTAATGCAAAATGGCTATAAAATAAAAAGTCATGTTGCCACTCTCCCAGATGAATAAGAAAACTTTGATCCAAATGTTATTTAAAAAAAGGTCAATGGTCCTAGTAATCAGGGCACATGATTGACTTAGGTATCATGATTTCCCCTACATTTCTAGGAGGTCTGCATATGAAGTTCACAAATTCTGAACTTTTAAGAAAAATAATCTAAAAATTTAAAATTGAATATTTCAGTCACTTGATATTGAATATGACTGAAACTTCTTTTTTTCTTACACATTATTGAAAGAAAATATTACAAAATAAACCATACTACACGACTGGCAAACCACAGAAATTATTAGATTTTGTAATTTTTACAAAGATTTACTTTGTGCGTTACCATATACATTGCCAGTATACTTTAGGTCCATCAGGATTACATCACTTTCTCTCCGCATGAAATAGTACGGTAATATAGGCACAATTTGTGAAGGAACAGATATGTTGCATGGAGCCGTCAGCCTAAAGTATGATCAATCATAATCTGGGGTGCTGTGTTAGCTCAAGATAATACTAATCAAGTTATTGTTTCCAAGAAAATGAACTTAAAAGTTTAGATTTTAGAAGCGAAAAAGTTTGGCATGTGGTTTCTTTCAGGAAAAAAAACTTATTTTCCAACGAGAAAAGGCATGTAAAAAAGCTGCGTAAAGTGGGATTAAGGATAGTTATATCCCATTATTTGATTGCCCATCTTGATCGAACGACATAAACATTATACAAAAATTAATGGAGGTCAATGATGAACTTTTTTTAATGTAAACAGCGTGCAATATCCATGCATCACAGAACGTTTGCAGAAACTATTTACAATCCCATGACAGTTATATCCCCATTACAATTATCAAACTATCTTCCAAGCATGTCGAATCGTATGTCTGAGTGTCACCAAAAAAGAGTTGATTGCATTTCATATTAAAATTGTATCGATTTAAACAAGCGGACCTTAAAGGGACCCTTAGTTTGACCTATGTACATTCTATCACACTCGTTCCTCTTAAAGTCCCCTTAAGGTCCGCTTGGGGGAACATAAAGGACTATGATAAAAAATGTTACACTAAACGTTCTGCAATTGCTAACCATTGCTGGTCTAACAATCACAGTTTTAATTTTTTTAGAAGATTCGATAATTCAGAAGTGTTCATCGATTTACGACCTTGATTTTTATGAAGATTAGCATATACGGAAGAATTCAGGTAACTTAGTTAATGATATACCCAGTACACCGAATTTTTCAAATGTCTGGCTGCCTTTCATTTAATTAATTCTCTTCATTCCCTCTCACCCTTTTTCTCCTCCGTACTTAAACTCGTCCAATCTTGCCGAGCGCTTCTATTGGTCTCCTACATCACATGTGACTCCCTGACTCCACTGTTGTTTTTAAAAACTCACCGCCATTCTATCTTGGTCGTGTGTGGACACGCAAGCATACTTAACCCCTTCAGGGGCAAAGTATTTTTGTAGTTAAAATATTGAAATGATTGATTGACACCAGGATTCACGAACGAATTTATTTTAAAATAAGTAAAAGCTTTCTCTCATGTACCTTATAAATTCAAAATTTGATTATAAAATTCTGGTGTCATTGTGGCATTTTGGGATAAAAATTAAGTGGTATATATAATATACCGGTGCCCTTCAAAGGGTTAAATTGCTTAAACATTTAAATGACTATTTTAATCTTTTAAATTTGACACTGCTGATGGAGCTTTAGGGGCTCCGAAACAGCTATTTGCCATTTTATATATTTTTATTTGTGCTATTTTTACGTTGATCATTTTTTTTAAACGAGCAGGGAAGACCTAGCTATGCTTGGTCAAAATTAAATTTGAGTTCGAATATCATGACCCATGACCAAAACGATCCACTAATTGAATTTTCTCGAACATGTGACTTAGCCCAACAGTCTCCTCGTGCCCGAAAACCATAGGACGCAAAATTTAGTGTAAATAGTCTGAGCCGTTTTTAAGATAAAATAGGTTGACCCATAATGACCCATGACCAAAATGACCCACTAATCGAAATTTCTCGAACATGTGACCTAGCCTAATAGTCTTCTTGTTCCCTAAACCTGTAGGGTGCTAAATTTACTTCAAATCCTCTGAACCGTTTTTAAGATAAAATAGCTTGACCCATAATGACCCATGACCAAAATGACCCACTAATTGAATTTTCTCGAACATGTGACCTTGCCCAACAGTCTTAACCATTGGATGCAAAATTTAGGGTAAATTGAGCCGCTTTTTAGATCTTGACCCACAATGATCCAGAAATGACCCACTAATCGAATTTTCTCGAGCATGTGACCTAGCCCAATGATTTTCGCGTGCCCGAAACTCGTAGGATACAAAATTTAATCAAAATCGTTAGAGCCGTTTTTTAGATAAATTTAATTTGACCCTCTTTGACCCAAAAATGACCCACTAATCGAAAGTTCTCGAACATGTAACCCAGCCCAATAGACTTCTCGTGCCCGAAAATAGTCGGATACAAAATTTCGTCAAAATCGTTTGAACCATTTTTTAGATACAATTAGCTTGACCATGACCCAAAATGACCCAAAATGACCCACTAATTGAATTTTCTCGAACATGTGACCTAGCCCAACAGTCTTCTCGTGCCCGAAAACCATTGGATGCAAAATTCAGTGTAAATTGAGCCGCTTTTTAGATCTTGACCCACAATGACCCAGAAATGACCCACTAATCGAATTTTCTCGGACATGTGACCTAGCCCAATGATTTTATCGTGCTCGAAACTCGTAGGACACAAAATTTAATCAAAATCGTTAGAGCCGTTTTTTAGATAAAATTAATTTGACCCGCGTTGACCCAAAAATGACCCACTAATCGAAAGTTCTCGAACATGTGACCCAGCCCAATAGTATTTTCGTGCCCGAAAATGGTCGGATACAAAATTTCGTCAAAATCGTTTGAACCGTTTTTTAGATACAATTAGCTAGACCATGACCCAAAATGACCCAAAATGACCCACTAATCGAATTTTCTCGAACATGTGACCTAGCCCAATGGTTTTCTGGTGCCCCAAAACGGTAGAATACAAAATTTCGTCAAAATTGTTAGAGCCGTTTTTAAGATAAAATTTGCATATATATATATATATATATATATATATATATATATATATATATATATATATATATAACCACACACAAGATTTGTTTGTATTAGAATATATGATATAACAGCACGAAGTTCAAACCACTTAATTTAAATGCAACGTAGTATTTATTTATTTATACATTTTTATTTCGTTTCATTTCATTTTATTTTATTTGAAAAATAACTTCATCTGGTGGTCTTTCTTATGCATGCGTAAGTTTAAAACATAACTTGGGGTGAACAGTTCTGATAAATTTTCAGAAATAAAAACATTAAATGCGTTCTCTGAAAAACCCGATTTTCATGAACAGTCAATTTTGAAATATGCTCTATCACAAAACATTATGATTAATATTAATGCGAGTATAATGAATTATCAGATAAAATATTTCAGAATTTTCTGAAATCTCACAGCTATTTTTATAAATTAATATACCAAAAATATATTAAAAAATCACCAAATGGATAATTTGTTATTTTTTCGCTTAGATAGTAGTTCATTACATTTAGGGTAACCCCAATCGTATATTTATGGGGAGACTGGCAAACTATACTTATTTTTGTCGTGAGAATATTTTTGTTAAATAGCAGTATCAAATATTCTGTTATTTCCCCCTAAAATTATAAAAAATAAAAATAAATTGCATCAAAATAATTTATATAACAACTGAATTTGACTTTTGTATACTAAGCTATTTGAAACAATCAGTATTATACTCAAATTCCTTTTATTAAAATAATAAATGCTTTCAAAATTAGTGGGATACTTTTATTAAGACGCCAAATACTGGGTAAGTGTGTATGAATGATTTAATAAAATTAAGGCATAAAAATGCATTTATTCTCAGTCTGTGTTAAATAGAAAATGCATTCTAATGGTTTAGTGTTTGAAATTTAAAGAATAAAAACAACATTAAAATAGCATTTTGTACTAAAAACATTTTTTACGATTAGTCGTAGAAAAGGATGGCCTCTGTAAAGCTACAATAATACTATTTCAAATTATAAAAAGAAAGTTATGATAGACAAAATGCAAAGTTTATTATTTTTTATTAATGAAATGAAACATTTCCTTTTTTCTCTAAATCATTATTTTGTTTAAGAAATAATATCTTTAATTCAGCACTTAATAACTCAATTAAAACATTTCCATCTAGTTTTTTCAGCGTACTTCCCTTTTTCTAATTTCCCAAAAGTATTAGAAGAAAAAATGGATGTTTTTATAAAGTAATTAGTAGCATTGGAAAAAAATATATTGGTAACGTACTAAAAGTAATTAGTAAAGATAATTACTGGAGCAGCATAACAAATGTTTCATTATTTTTATTTTATTTTAAAAAAATAATTTTTAAATTTTTGTATCATGATATATCCTTAAGAATATCACTTTTTACCGTTTATGGACGGTAAACACACAACTTGTTGGTGTATAAACAATTTTATTTTAATCCATCGGCATCATTTAACAAATAGGGATCGTTTGCTTTGCAAAAAAGATGTATATATATATATATATATATATATATATATATATATATATATATATATATATATATATATAATATAACTTACATGAAGACGTTTGACTTTAATGACTTATTTAATAATATTGATATCAAGGATATGTTCAGGATTGTCAATTTATTATACAAAGAATACAAGGATTCCATAAAATTAAAAAATAACATTTCTTTAAATTACTTTAAAACTTTAACTAGATTTATTCTACATCATAATTATATTGTTTTTAATGAGAATATATATATTCAATGCTGTGGATTACCACAGGGTGGTATTGTTTCTTCAATTCTTGCAGAATTATATTTATATTATTATGAACGTAATTCACATATTGCTAATTGTAAAATGTACCGTTATATAGATGATATAATTGTCTTCTATTTTAACAATAATTCAAATTATTTACTACCAATAAAATATCATAAAAATTTAAATTATAGTTTCAACCTTATGGTAAATAATGAAATTAATTTTCTTGATCTTAAGATAATTCTTAAAGATAATAAAATTTTGTTTGACATTTATGACAAAAGAAATGATTTTACATTTAAAGTTAACTTATTTACTAATTATAAGTCTTGTATACATAAATCAGTATTTGTAAATATTTTACTAAATTTTGCACATAGAATAAACAATCTTTGTTCTAATAATTTTAAAACTCAAAATTTAAAACTTATTCTTCAACATGCAGTAGAATATGGCTATCCCTTTTATTTAGTTAAGTCAATTTTACGAATATAAATTTTGCTTTCATTGGGGTTTATATGTTTGCACATTCTATCTGTTAAAACACTTACATTTTGATTACTGATATATTTGGCTAAAGAATGAATTCCTTTATGTGAGAGCTGAGTGGGAATATTTTGGTTAAATATCTTTTATTAATTAAAAAATTTAAATAGTAAATTCTAATTTTTTTTTTCTTTTCTAGGGAGAGAACTTTAAATATAATATTGTTCCAATAAGTGCGTTGCCATATTGGAGATTTAATGTTTTTTTTTCCCTTGCCAGGTAGAGAACATTTAACAATTTAGTTAAATGCTTTTTTATTTTTTATTTTTTGCAAGATATTAGATTCAATACGTGAGGTTAACATATTGGAAATGTTTGGTTATTTTTAGCTATCAGTGTGTGAAATCTAATTTTATTTTTCAGAATAAATAATATTTAGCAAGATGTTAGTTCCATTAAGTGTGTGTAGCCATTTTGGTATTTCTTTTAAAATTTTGCAAGATGTTAGTTCCAATAAGTGCATGTAGTCATATTGGTAAATCTTTTAAGCTTGCATAATTATTTATAAAATGAAAATTTAATTTGACTTCTACAATAATATTTTAGATTTTATGGGTTTATTTATGTTTTGAAATTATTTAAATGTTGACATATGTAAAAATAAATAGATAAAATAATTTTATACTGAAAATTTACTTAATCAAAATAATTAATAGTTATTATTTAGATATTGTTTTAATCTTTAACTAGATGGCAGCACCATATAATGATTTTAAAAAAACTATTACTATTATTCTTTAGTATTATTTTTTAGTTATTGTTTATTATAAAACCAAATGGCAGCACCATATAAATTTTCACAATTTTTTTTTCTCTTTTAACTGAAAACTTGGAATACAAGTGAAATTTTTAAATATTCCAATAATATAATATATATATTAAAATTATTTAAGTTAAAAAATATTTTTAGTAAATGAATTTATAGTTTTTATATTATTTATTTGTATTTTTATATTTTAAATTAGAAATAGTTAAAATCACAATGGTTAAATTAATAACTGCTACTTTTAGAAAATTAACTGTAATTTTAACTTGTACGTTTGAATTCACTTATTCACTTTACCATGTGCTTAGCACAAAACATTTTTGGCTTCGGATTCTGGACAAATTTATGTTGTAATGTATAGATTTTCTTTGTCTTCCTTTGTATTTATTTGTTTATAAATGGATTTATTTTCTTCCGTTTGATTTGTAGTGTTCTATTTTCAAAGGTATCCTTTTTTTTTTTTTTTTTTCCCAATTTTTTTCCAATGATTGTTAGGGCTTGGAATTGTCACAAAATTTTGGCTTTAAGCTTGTGACAGTTACAGAAAACAATCATTCTTTGCTTATAATGTGGTTTCCCAGCCCTTGAAAATGTAAATTACATTATAAGCTTGCATTTGTGTTTTTTTTTTTTACTTATGTTTCACTTTTTGAATAAATACTTCATTTGTTAGGACTATGTTTTATAATGTGTAATTTGACATAGCTATTTGGGATAATAATTTCATTGCATTTGGTCAGTTATTTCTGTTTCAATGGTTAATTTTTGCAATAAGTTTTTATATATATATATATATATATATATATATATGACAGTATCATATTTTTTGTGTATGCTGCGAACACGCATACCCTGACTTTTAGTACTTCATTTGGAAAAAAACATATTATAGCATATATGATAAAGATATTTTGAGCAGAGTTTATTCTCAATTCAATAAAAATTTAAAAAGTTAAAATTTCAGTACAAATTCAATATTTCATAATTCATAAGAGAGTCTCTGGAAATAATATCTAAAAAAGAAATAGTCTGTAACAATGTATTATCATGTGACATCCACGCAGTCTGGAATGAATTAATACATGATTGATTAACCAGTACTTGTTTTTGAAATGTTGAATGACCTTTCCTATCCCACCTTATATTCCACACCCTTGAAGTAAAATGGTTTGTTCCGGACAATCTAGACGACGCGAAGAGACAACAACTCAACTTAACTATTAGTTTTGCACTGATAATGACCGAGTAAGTTCGGTTGAAAAGGTTTTGATTTTAAAATGACTTTAATGTGTTTTTTAATGTTTTTATGTATGTTTTCATGCACCTTCAAGCAATATATTTACATTTATTTTTATCTTTATGAATTTTAAAGAGTTTATTCTATTAAAATTCTAACAATTATAATTATCGCACAATAATTACAAAGCTTTGCTTAGTGGTTTTGTATATTGAAATAAAAAAATGGCCACCCAAAAATGGCCATATACAGAGACAAGACCAGTGATGATGTGACGGAAAAACTTCACAAATAAACGTTAGATTCAATTATTGCTCACTAGTCGAAAATACTGAGAGACGTGCAAATGTTATTATTATATTCTGGAAGTAACATTAATAGTAAATAATGGTATTAATATTGTTATTATTCGCATATATATATATATACATATATTATTACGCTTTGAATGTAGCAGTGACATTCAAGTGACAAATCCTTGTCTATCACGTGCAACCTCGATTTTGATGTTAATTGTTTGGGATAGAAACCATCCCCTGCGTTAATTACTCGAAAAAATACGGTAGTTAAAACTGGATTTAAATTGGTGTTAGAGGAATACAGTTAATAGCCTACAACTGTACATTCGGAAAGTTCACCTCTGTTCTTGAGATTTCTGGGAAATTTGATTTGTGCCTTTTAGACATTTTGCCTTTAACTATTAAATTATATCGCTCGCCTAGACCTCATATGAAGCTCATAGTAAGTAATAACGCACAGTTATTTGAAAGCTTCTTCCGACTAACGTGTACTTTGAGCGACATCTTTTAAGATACTGGATTTCAAGTGTGGCTTCAAACTTATATTATTTTTTCAAAATCATTAATAGCACAAGACTGGAATTATGGTGTTTAACATATTTGTTGAATAAGCTAATACAGAAAAAAAAATCTTTTGTGTATACGTCGATGATATCTGAAACGACAGACCGAATATCACAGCCAAAAAGTTGGCTGAAAAAATTGTATCTGCCAATGTATCGTCCATGTAGCTCAAATGATAAAACATTGAAATTTAAGCTAAAAAAGGTTCTGTATTCTGCTTCGGGCCTAGACATTTTTTCATTCAGTTGGGAAAATTACAAGACGTATAAACAAATATTTCTTTTTCTAGACCGGCATTTTCAATATATCAATAAACATAACGTTTTTTTTTTTGTTTTACATGATTCGTGAACGAAAGGGTGAAACCAAAAAGAACCCCTCCCCCATTTAAACAAATAACTGGAATGCCAAATAAATAATAAAATAATATTCCAAAATTATCCCTTTCTCAATATCTCTAAACTGTTATCGATTTTGTCAGTTTTTACTTAAGTTACAGCATTTTGCCTATAGATACACTGTTTTATAATAAACGAAAACTTTTAATTGAAAGCGGGAAGTAAACTGTTAAAAAATTCAATTGTTTCTTAATCTACGAAAAATAATATAACCACTAACGAAAATATACAATAGCCTCTTTCGGATTACCCATGATTCCGAAAAGCATTCTTTAGCGTTAGCAACCTCGGAATATATTTTCGAGATTTAAGGAATCCTTTTTTAAACAAAGAACGGTTTCCTGCCACAGATTTTGGAAAAAGTTTCCGAGTAGTTTTTTTAATGTATTAATCAATTTTCTCAAACCAGAATATCGGTTTTTAGGAAGCTATCGATTCTCAACTATACATTGTCAGCTACGTAAATGAATTTATACATGCAAAAGAGTTATTAAAACAAAATAATTTTAATTTTAATGTTAATGCTAATGATGTTAACTTAACATGTTTATCTCTAAAATATGTTTGTTTAACATGATAATGTTTACTTGAGAATTGATAGCATCCGAAAAAACATATTCCGGATTGAGAAAAATGATTAATACAGTATAAGAACTACTCGGAAATGTTTCCGAAAATCCCTGTCACGAAAATAAAATTTGTTTTCATAAATTCTACTTTAAATGTCGAAAGTATATTGTTGGTTTCTAAAGATAAAGAATGCTTTTCGGAATAGTTACTAACTCGGAAGAAGTTAATGCATATTTTCGTTCGTGGTTATGATATATTTTTAGATTAAGAAACATCTGTGTTGTTATACGGTGTAGTTGATAAAAAATGGATGTTTACTTTTTACCTATTCACACTATACCACAAGCTATATTATTTTTACAGACTTTCATTTGACTGTAAGTATGTAGCAACATTAATTCATATTACTTTTTTATTTACTCGGTAGTAATCTTTCCTTATTTTTCGAGTGTCAAATTCAACTTAAAGATAAGTCTTATCGTTCAAATCGTATTCAGGTGCAACAATTTACAAAGTTTTTGCATTTTTGAATTGTGAATGGACTTACAGCACACCGAGAAATAAATTAACAGATAAGTAAACATCGATGCGTTAATATAATGATATTTTTGTTTGTTTATTTACTTATTTATTTATACTTAATAAATTTAATTTACCTAAAATTATCTTCTACAAAAGTACATTTAATCTTTTTATATTTTATACATTGCAGTGTAAAGTATTGGCGGAATTATTTTGATGCAGTTCTTGTATAAATGAGTGTTGTGCTGAAAATGATAATTCCCAGACACGAGAGAATAGATTTATTGGAAAACTTTCTCTGGCGATAACAAGGTGGTTTTTACTTCTTTTACAAACCAAACATGTGGGATATATCTTTTGTGAAGAAAGACAGCCATGTAAAATATGAAGTTAGACAGTAAATTGATATTTTTGTTTAAGAAATGAACTTTCGAAACAATCTTGTTCTCAATTTATGCTATACCGTATTTTCGGGCGTAGTTCAGAAAAATATTTTGAATAAGAAATTAATTTAAAAAAATTAAGTTAAATATGTACGGCACAGTAACAAGTTACATTTTATTTCTAAAACATTCTGCTACTAAATAAGTTTGTTTTATCTGCTTGTTATACAATGAAATATACGCCAATTATCTGATATACGATTATGTCAGTAAATAAATATTAATTTTCAATTTGTTAAAACATATTTTAGTACATCACACATTCATAGTTGCCAACCTCCCGATTTTTTTCATACCAATATTTTTATCTAAAAATATTTCTTTTAATTAATCGTGCAATTTCTGCAATTTAACAAAGCGAAAATTGTTGTAAGATTTTACTGGTATTCAAAAAATCGGGAAGTTGGCAACTATGCATATTGCTTTAAAATGCAAATATAAAAATTTCCGTTAACGTTTTTTTTTTTTTTCTGTAATCAGTATCTGTTTCTGTAATGGATCAATTCACATTATTTTTAAATTATGATTTAATTATTTAAACATTGCTATAATATAAATAAGATATCCTAATTACTAATTCGGATTAAAAAACACATTTAAACAATAACATGTATTTTAATATTTAAAAAATATATAAGAAAATTTTGAAAAACCTTATACATGTTCTCACACCATTAGTTATTAATATATTTAGCCCGGGGAGCCTATTAATAAGCTTGAAGCACATAGGAGAAATTTTATGTTTCCTACCACTTTTTTAGAAAAAATCTATATATTTAAAGCTAAAAGAGAATTTTTCCAGATTCCACATTCTTTTTTCCACATAAAAATGGTCTCATTGCGCATGCTTCAACTTTGTTTTGAAGTCTTCCTTCAGAAAAGGGAAACCTGTTTAGCCTATGGGGATTGAAAATTGTCGATTGAAAACGGATGGAGGCATAATATGGCCATCGCATTGAAAGCTAAAGCTTTTTTTAAAGAACTCATGTTTTCACTACTAAATATGCATTTTTTTCGCAAAATTTTAAAGCGAGCTTGGACACAGTTATATTTATAACCGATTGAAATTTTAGAGAGTTCAGAAGATGAGAACTATTTTTTATTACTATGTTAAAGGAGCCGACGCGAAAATAAACAAACAAACAAAAAAGCGAGAAGAAAACATTTCTTTTACAACTAGATAACAATATTTTTTCACGAAATGTTTACACGGGCTGTAAAACCGTTTTATTTATAACCAATAAATATTTCAAAGAGTTCGGAAAAAAAGAACTTTTTATTTTAAAACTACGAAGCGACTCTACGTGAAAAAACAAGAAAATGAGCTCTTTTATCACTAAATTTCAATATTTTTTCGCGAATTTTTCACTTTAAAATATAATTTCCTACAAAATCGTGTTATAAAGATATAAAATAATAAAAACTTGACTTTTTAAAAAATTATAATCATGGGGCCGGCGGGATCAGCTAGTTATTTACTTAATACATTTCTACGGCATATGTTTAAGATATTTGCTTCGGTATTCTGGTATATACAATACATTTTATTTTCCTTTTTACTTTAATCCCTGTTAATAGGTTACCTGAGCATAAAGTGTTAATGTAGCTGCTAATATTTTTTAAATATCCTAATCAAAAGAAAGGAAATTTCAATAAATAAAAATGCTTTTTTTAGGCTATTTGTCATCATATAGATACAATTCATTTTTCTTTTTGTCGTAATAAATAAAATGTTGTTTGACAGCTACACACTATCACATATACTGCAACGATTTTTGAACAAATTAACACATCGGAAAAACTTATTTTTTTGTCATCCTAGTGTGTTTAAAAAATATTTTATTCTAATAATTCTATAATTCTGTATTTGCGGTATGTTACACTGTTTAAAAAGGTGTGCTACAAGATGCTTACTTTAGAACAATTTGCACATAGCATTCATCGTTCATTTACAGGGACACACAAAATAATTTGGTTACATCATTGTATATGAACAATAATTGTTGGAAGTGTGTTTTCAGTTGTGGTACGCGGTTTTAAATTTAACTTTTTTATTATTATTATTACTTGGTGTGTATAAATTTTATCAATGCTGCACAAACAATCTCGATTACATTTCCTTTTATGAACGGAAATTGATGAAGGACAATTTTCAACTGTGCTATGCGTTTCCTAATTGAACTAAATTTTAGTATATATACAAAACTGTAGATCATATACAGAGCTGCACAAAAATAATTCGGATATTTTTCCGACTATTGATGGTCATTGTGGAAATTTAGTTTTCCAATATATTATGCTGTTTCCAAATCATTTATTATTACATAAGGTTGAATTTTTATAAATCCATTTTGTATTGAAACTATTTTGTTTACATTTAAATATTTCCTTTTGTTATTCTGTAATTACATATATTTCCAGCTGAGCCCTTCAATAGCATAGGTAATTTTCTTTAATTCTTATATTAAGTTAGCATCTTCTCCAATTTGTTTTAACTTTGTTCGCGTATTCATATTAAATTTCTTTTAAGTATTTTGTCTGGTCCCAGCTGGATTGAAATTTCTTGTACATTTTAATTTGCTTATATTTTATATTTGTTTACTCTAGTATTATTAGTCATTCATTATTGTTCATTTAGTACTTACTTCTGTGTATTATTATTATCTACTTCAGCATCTTACAGTATTATTACATGGTATTATTATTGCTCAGTATCACATAGTAGTATTTAATATTGTTCAGTAGGTTTGGTAAGTTGTATTTTCAGAATTTGTATTTCAGCATTGCATAGGAAAATTTTTGCTCAATATCACAAAACATAATTTAGTAATGCTCAGTATAATTAAGTAAACAAACCTGTTGGGCGGGGCTAGTTAAGCTTAAGCTGAAAGGTAGGACTCCCGGCCCGGTTTGACTTTGATCTTGTTTATTAAATGAAATTTCATTTCATTTGTTTATTAAACATTCAATTTTTGTTTAGTATTCTGAATGTGTTGGAAAGTGTTTCATAATCAAAGTTTGACGCATGATGTTTCTTTCTTGTTTTTATTATATCAGCTTAAAAATGTACATTCATGTCGTTAAGGTCTGTGATCTCAGAGGAAATTAATGGAATAAAACGTTTTCTTATGTTGAATGAACAGAGTTTCGTTATATGAAGGCACAGGAATACACAACGGTAGTTATTGGGAAATCAATAAATATCCTTCTATATATAACTAGTCGTTGGGGGCCACCGTAATACTTACCCATCATGGATATGCATAATGTAAAATATTAAAATAAAAATGTGTAAACTACTTATAAAGTGCATTGCAATTCAAATAAAATCGTGGCTTGATGACGTCACAAACTTTAAAGGCTCGATTACTGAATTGCTTGAAAGAAACATCCTTATAACTCCAAAAATAATAATCCTATTAACTAGCGGTTTATTGCATCTGATTAAGCCTCAAATTTCCAATTAAAATATATCTTTGAAGTGAAATTTGGATGAAATACAGGGTCATGAAAAATCAAAGAGTGTGGAAAATAGGATTACAAATATCTCGGCAACTAATTATCCGATCGACTTCATGCTTTATGCAAAATTTATGTTTTATTATTGTCTTTTATATTCATTTCTTAAAATAAACAATTTCGAAAATTTTTATATACCTTTCATCAGAACGAATATTTCGACAGTCCGAAAAAAATTGTTCCGGTTAATCGAGGTTATTGAAATGAAATAGGCTTCTTCCCATTATTACATACTACGAACATAATTGCAAGTCTCTATCTCAATTTTTTCGGGAGATAGAGCGTTTACAGACACACAGACACACACACAGACACACACACAGACACACACACAGACACACAGACGGACGGCAAAAATTTTTTTTCTAAAAATATGTTTTTCGGAATCTCCAAAACTGAAACGTGTAAATCCGTCAAAAAAAATTTTTCGATTTTCAAAACGATTACAAGACTTACCCTATACCACGTATGATGGTAAGTAAAAAAAGTAATGGTTTGGAAATGGACCAATGAAAACCTGCGTAGGTATTCCGGGTTATTCTCATCGCTTTTTTACTAGGGACTTTTTTGAGGAGCGATTACTTTTTTTTCTACCCATCCTACGGATTCGAAAATCATACCACCAGACGCGAAATATAACAAGCTTTCAGAAATTCAAAAAATTATCACGGTCGGACAATAAAAACTCAAAAAATCCTTAAAAATCGAGTAAAAAATCTTTAATTGAAAAAGTCATTTTTTATGTTGTTGCCAATTTCTAAATAAGCGCAAACGATTATGTTTTATCTGAAATAAAAAATGTATTTGCGCGAGACTATTAAAAACAATAATGAAAATTTAAAATAATAGTTAAATGATCACGTGTTGAAAGCAGGAAATAAAGAAAATTACGTCATAAAACTTGTGTTTACACATGAATATTAAAAATAAAAAAGATGAATTAAATTAAAAAGCATTATAACCAGTTAAATGAAAAAGCATTATAACCTGATTATAGAAGATGGTCGCCGTTCGTGACATCATCATCATCAGCTTTTTAAAACAGGATACATTACCAGGTTTTAAGACTCTGTGAAATCAGAACGGGGGTTGGTGAGCGTAGCGAGCAGGGGGCAGAGCCCCCTAGTAATTATTATTATTTTTTAAGTGTTCAATTTACAAAATTCCTAACCATTGGTAAAACTATCATTGCTATTACAAAAGCATTGCCCATATGCATATATTTTTTTATGAATATCAAAATATAAATATAACATTAAGTAATTATTAAAACATTTTGTGGTATTTTATCCATGAGAAATAAATTATTTTTACTTCATTTCTTTTTATTATTGAAACCTTAACCACAAAAGCCATTTTAAAATTAAATGACATCAAAAATCTCTACTCCAATAACATTAGATATAAATCTCAGAGTAGTTTTTGGAATTGAGTTTATTTAGATCAAAAAATAAAATTAGTTTCAAATGTGTTGCATAAAATACGTATTTAAATAAAAATATCTATTTTTTTTTAAATAAAAGTTTAAAAGGTAAAAACTTTTTTCCTCTATTGTTGGAATAGGTTGTTTTTAATATGTTTTCCCATATTACATCTATGTAAAATAATGAATTTAAAGACATGCGTAAATTGTTTAAGACACGCATTTTCTTTGGCGTTTATCTTTTCGAATTGAATAAGATTAATATCAAGTCTTATTTAATGCTTCAAAAACTTTTTATGAAAATGTAAGCATATCAATATATTTTCATTGTGAATAAGTAAGGAAGAATTTTTCTTTTCAGGTTTGACTGTTTTTGAATTTTATAATTGCTTAATCCGATTTAATATTTAACCGAAACAAGAAGAAAAAAATTAAACAAATCTAAATCTGTCATGTACAAATATACATAACGTTTTATGTTTCTGACATTCATTTTTTGTTGAAACGAAATGAAACCCTTTCAGAAATATATTTCGTAAAAATGGAATTAATTTGAATGTATTATACTCTAAATATTTATTATGTTTCGGTTTAAAATGCGCTTAAACAAATCATCTGGAAAAGAAATTTAAAAGTATTTATGCATTTCTAAATGTGTATATATTTTTTATGTATATGTACGCATAACTTTTGATCGCCGATTTTCAGAACTGATTATTGAAAAGAGTTGTTTGAGGTCTCGTAGCTGAATTCAATAATAGTATGTTTTTCTTTCTGTTTCTAGTCTTTTTTAACACTTTTTAACATAGTTGAAAAATGTTTATGAATTCGGTTTGTCTGTGCGTCTATTAACTCATGTAAATAAACTCAGATTGTCATGTAATTGATATGTATTATTGAAGTTTACCAGGGCATGTTCGGCATTGAAAATGAAGTGTGTAGCATCTATAGTTCATTTACAAGGGTACTCAAAATATTTCCGTTACATTATGATCTATGGTAAAAAATAATTTTCGATGTATTTTAATGATGTTACTCTATTTCTAACATACTGAAATTGATATACATCACTGACAAGTAAAAGTACTATAGTCTGTGGCGGCGAATTTCGATTTTTATAGCTCATTCGATTCGTGTCATCGAGCTAAGTAATTTTATACCTAGAATATCGGCTATTGAGTTTTTATAATGACAGAGGGACGGGTCAAAGTTTAAAATTTACATAATGCGAGCTACCGAAGATAAAACAGTAACAGAAAATTCCTTCTCATGCAACCGTACGCAGACGCTCAGCAAGTTGCGAAGTGACTGAAAAACTGACAAAAGAACCGACAATGTGTGGTTACAAAGATTTTTGCTCGTAATTCGCGAAAAAGTATTCACAGGATGAACAAAACTAGACGAGGACATCATAACTTGCGCAAACCTGCCTGTCAAGTAGCATACGAATATTTTATCTGCAATTACAAATTCTTATAATAACAGCAATAATATAACCTTATATTAGTTATTGGCAATGTATGGCACTGTAAAAACAATTAGTAAACTTGAATCGCACTTATTTCTCTGAAGGCATCTGTTTTTCACTGAACGAAATTTTGAACTTTGACCCGGCCCCCTGTCATTATAAAAACTCAATAGCCGACATGCGAGGTATAAATTTACTAAGCTAGATGAGACGAATCGAATGAGCTATAAAAATTGAAAGTCGCCGCCACAGACTATAGTACCTTTACTTGTGAGGTGCACTACGGGACGTTTACTATAGAGCATGGTGTGCATAGCATTTATCGTTCATTTACAGAAACACACAAAATAATTCAGTTACAGTACTGTCTATGAGCAATAATTGCTGGAAGTAGGTATTCAATTGTAGATTGAGATTTTAAATTTAACTAGTTTATTGCATGTCACTTGATGTGTAAAAAGTCTATAGATCATATGCAGGGGTACAAAAAATCTCCAGTACATTGCCGCTTAATTCCAATACATTCCGCTACTGCGGAATTCGCTGAAGGGGAATTTTCAACTGCATTATGATTTTAATAATTGAACTAAATATTTGCATACTGTACATCATATACAGGGCTGCACAAAAGGTTTCGTATATATTTCCGATTGTAGATGTAATTGCTGAAATTGTAATTTCAAATGTGTTATGCGTTTTGCAAATTGTTTACTTAGATATCACCTTTCACCTTATTAAACGGTGAAGTTTTGTTACAGTATTCTGAATTTGCTAGAAAGAGTTTCATAATCTATTCTTGTCCCATGATTTTTCTTTCTTGGTATTTTTTTATTTTACTTTATATGCCATATATTTCGTAAAATTTTTTCGTTACGAAATTTGAATAGTTGTTAAAGTATGTAGGACGAATTTTTTTAATAATGTTGACAAAGAAAATATGGATAGCAATTAATTGTTGTCACAAACACACCCCGTTGTGCCTAACCACCATCACTAAAATAAGCCAAATGGCGTACAATAAATAAATATCAGTGGGATAAGGTAAGAAACAATCGCTTAAAGTAGGTTTTGTTTTCTCGTTAAAAACTCCATGAAGTCATTACGTACAAATTTACTTAACGTTGGTCATAAAATAATTAAATGTAATGCATTATGAACCAAATTTTTACATCTTGTTCATTGTCATTGATGTTACTTTTTAAAACATTTGAGATGAACTGAAACATTTTTATCATCTATTAAATAAAAATAAAATATAAAACCGAACTTTTTTCAAATATCTGTAATTATTAGTCCCATGTTCATGCTCTTCTTAACAAGTAAATCATTTTTTTTTAATTGTAAGTTTTCTAGGAATCACTAAAGACGATTACTTTGGCCGATTTCCTTCGAAAGAGACTTGTTTTTTTACCTTCTGCACGGAGGCTAGGAGAGCATCTGTCACACTTTAAGATGTATCCTTGAGAGAGCCCCTTTCAAAAGGTTAAACAAGTTGGAAATTGTATGTCAAACGTGACAAATGAGGTGCGTTCGTACTATAGCTAGTTATATAAATATTCTGATCTTGATCATTTTTAATTCTGTGAAATGAATTATATCGTCTGCAGATTAATTTATGTAATAAAATAAGTATCTCGGTCGCTTCACGATTAAACCTTGGAAGCTCCTATAACAAGGAAGCACCGATTTAAAAAAAAATTAAATTTCTTAATAAATGTTTTTATTAATATTTTCTAAAGTTTTGATTCGATTTTCATAAAATTTGAAATGTCTCGACAAAATTCTTAACAGATAATATATCTTAAATTTCAAACCATTCGGTTGGGTAGTTTTTGCGTTGTTATATGCGGACGTACGGACAGACAGTCGGATGGACGGACAGACAGTCGAATGGACGGACAGACAGACGGACGAACCAGACGACGACAATAGGGGCTCCGTATTTATATAATTACGAACGCACCTAAAAATGAATGACTCTATGCTCGTATTTCTTTTAAATTGTTTAACAATTCATAGTGTATGAAAAAATGAAAATAAAGTTTCTTGAAATTTTATGATGAATGAAAAAATGAAAACTATCTTGAAATTTTCGTTTATGACCAAAGCGAATCTAAAACTAATTTACCCATTACAAATTTCTGCATTTTGAAACAAAAATAATAATATCATTTTAATTTGATAATGGGATTTTGAATTTTCACCATATTCTATTGATTTTGGCAATATCGATCATTTGATATAAAGTAAAAAATAATTAAACTTATTCATTTATTTATTGAGTTTACAACGGTTAATAGTAAATCTAGATACCAAAAGGTTTCATTAAATTTGTTTAATGTGTTTCTGGAAAGAATTTAACACTTTCTTATTAGAAAAATTGTTCTCCATAAGTACAGAAATTCAAATCGGTAAAAGTATATAATTTTAAATTATATTTTTCTGTAGTTTTTAAATAAATAATATATATTTTTTACGTATATTTCTTTAATGAATTACTTTGCATAAACAGAATTACATGTAATTAACAGTGTATATACAGTGTGATTCATTTATTTTCAGTAAACACTTTTAAATTTCACTTTTTGTAAAAATTTTCACATTTTTGCAGTACACGGTTATTAAAAAAGAAAAATGCCCAGTAAAACTGATGTCATTGAGATCACAGGTTATTTACACTAATTGTGTATGATACTCCTACAATTATATACTTCTGCATGAAATACCCATTTAGCTAAATTAAGGGAGCTATTAGCTCCCCCCCCCCGTTTTCCAGCTTTATACTTATCCTATGAAATCCTATAAGTAATACTAAATCTAGTCAGGAAAGCCCTTTATCAGAATAAATCTGTATACAAAATTTGAAGCAAATCGGATAAATCTGCATGAAAATCTCCATTTAGCTAAATTAAGGGGCAATTAACTGCCCTATTTCCCCCTTTATACTTAACCAATGAACATCCAAATCTAATCAGGGAAGCGCCTTATCAGAATAAACCGGTATACAAAATTGGAAGCAAATCGGATAATTCTGCATGAAAAACCCATTTATCTAAATTAAGGGGGGATTACCACCGTTCCCCCCTTTATACTTAACCAATAAACTCCCAAAACTAACCAGGAAAGCGCCTTCTCAGAATGAACGTACATACAAAATTTAAAGCAAATCGCATATTTCTATCAAAAGTTATCGCGTTACGTACATACATACGTACTTACATACAGAACCTTCGGGCACATTAGCTCTCAGGGTTTGATAGCCTGTGAAATAAAACGGGGTTGTTATAACTGGGACATAATTGCTTAATCTCAGGGACATCAGGTACTCAGAATAGCTCCAAAACAAAATTACTTAAATTTGAAAACATATGTTTTTTTTATTTGAAATACATCCTCTTCCCTAAAAAAATTTAATATGTGCTCATTTTTTTTTTCTTACCTTCAAATTTTGACAAGAATTCTGTGAAATATAAAGTAATAATATCTGAATATTCTGTAGTTTAATTATTCTTAAATTTTATTAGAATTAGCAAAAGCCATGCTTTGTTTGGATTCGCGAAGCATTATTTCATAAGATAAATATTTGAAAGTAACAATATTTTTTCAGATTGAATATGCAGATTGAATATGCATGTCAAACCAACGACGATGACAAATTTTACAAAAATATAATTTAAAATTGTTTTGTGAATCTTTGAAATTTAAAGCATATTTCCGAGTACATGCATTCTCTGTCAGAAGAGATTCGTCATGTCGCGTCGTCGTCTTTTACGCTGATATCTAGCCTCTTGCCTTAAAGCTAAATCATGCTCGCGTTCTTTTCGACCAATAAGTGTACGTTTTCTCGGCATTTTTTTTTTTATAATAGAACTAATATATTCCGTAATTTTTTTTTAAACGGCAAACATATTAAACATAATACTAATAGTAATTACTTCTTAATAGTAAATATGTTTCATTTGGTTCAATTTTCAACCTTCGAAATCAAATAACATTTCATATAACGAATTTAACAATTGATTTTATTTGTGTACAATTCTTTTCTTGCCACTTTACAAAAAATATCATAAAATAATTCTTTTAAAATGCGTAAGTATCGTCTGCGTAAATGATTTCACAAAATAAGAATAAATTGTGTATTTGAATTCTTAACACCGAAAAATACTTCTATAATTCAATGTAAATAATTGAATTTTCACAAATTTTAATTCATTAAATATATGCTATAATTTTCATAAAAAAGGTATTTTAAAAATTTCATAAAAGAAATCGTGAAACTATTATATGATTAAAAGGAATGAGCACCAAAATATGCACCATTTCCAACCAATCTTAATTAAGTATTTTATTAAAATGTATATTTTCCTCTCAAATAACATTCATTTTTAATATAAGAATGTTTAATGTTCTTTTACGGTTTGATGTATACATTCTGCAGTTATTTTCAATATTTAAAATATTTCGTCTTCGCAAAATACAGATATATAGGTTCCTTTCCTTTTTTAAATAACTAAAAAAAATCAGAAATTTTGATGCAACGATAATATTTCACGTACTTAATCATTCATGACTTTATTCATTTTTACTGACTCAATGATTTTTATTCACTGCAAGAAATACGCTGGTTTCATTATCGTTTACAAAAATGAATCCGTATACTGGAAAAATATATTCAAGAAAAAAATAAAAAAATTTTTTAATAACTTGATAAGCAAATAATATTGTCAGAATCAACAGATCATATTTTATTTCTATCATGTCCAAAAATATTTCTTTCCTTAATTAAATTTAAAAAACATCTTTTGAGATATTTTGCCGGATTTATTTAATTAATCATGTTTCTATCATGTTTCATCATTACTAACTCCATGGTTTATTTTTTTCTTCTGAAAATATGCGTGTTTCATTTTTTATTTGCAAAAATGCGTCCATAATGGAAAAACATGTAAAATAAATTAATTAAAATAATAATTTTTTTAAGGTTATTCCGAAAAAAAAAATAATATTGTGCAAATCTACAGATCATAATTTATTTTTATGTTTAATTTCAAGTCAAAATACTGAATAGTTTTGTTTTGTAAATTGTACGACAAAATTTAATTTGTGTAGCCTAGTAGAGGATTCGCTTCGCTCATCCTAATAACACTTAATTTAAACTTTTTACTTTTATTTTTATCTGAAATTTTTATCTCTAACTGAGACATAAAAATTTATAAAGGATTATACAGTGTGCAAAATGTTATCTATCGCCGACCTTTAATTTCTCAACCGTTGGTTGTAGACATATAATTTCAGTTACAAAAGCGTTTAAAATGAGGAAAATATTCATGTTGTGGCGTTAATTAAAGTAAAAAGTCAATTTTATAAAAATTACGAAATGTAACTTTTTATACAGTCCCCCGGTCTCTATAGTTATATTTAGTAAATGTTGACACATATCATAACAAATACAATACAAAAAGTTCGATCTCTGTAAGAAAAAAATTCACACAGTTATTAAATTTCAAAGTTTGAAATTTTTTCACATGATTTTGTCTTTCATTCAGGGATCAGTTAAAAAATAAATTAGAGTAATTCGAGATCGAAATCAGGGTGCAATGTCCTTTTTACAGCAAAACTATCTTTTGTCGGTATCGCTAAATCGGTGTATCACCAAAGAGGGTTATTTCATCTAAAAATTTGAGCTGACTTTGAGGGGTCGTATACAAAGCAAAGAATGAAATATTGAAATTAAACAGAAAAATAAATATCAATTTATTATCATATTAGAAAACGGTCTACTATAAAAAATGAATACATCAAATACCGGAATCTACTAGAGATACTGCTCAAAGTGTTCTCCAATGATGGCAATACACAATTGAATACGTGACAGTACTGAGTCCTGGCCATGTTGGAGCATAGTGGGTGCAACTATGCGACAAGCAAGGATGATGCGCTGCTTCAAAACAACCAGAAAAGTAGGCTCAGTCACATATACCTGTGCCTTGATGTATCCCCAGAGGTAGAAGTCCATGGGAGTCAAGTCCAGTAAACGCGGTGGCCACTCTACCGGACCACCATATCCAATGATCTGTTGACCGAATTCGTTGGCCAGATACGCACGGACGTTTGATGCTTTATGCGGAGGGACCTCATCATGTTGAAACCACCGCCGGCATGCATTTCGGAGAGGCATCTCTTCATACCAGTCACGTACCATGTTTTGTAGTAGGTGCAGGTAAAGTTCGCCCGTTAGTGTTCCATCGTAGAAGATGGGTCCAACAATCTGAGTTCCCCATATACTTCACCACACGTGCGTTGACCAGCGTACCTGGCGTCGCACTGTGCGAGCGATGTGAGGATTTTCCAGAGACCAGTAATGCACATTTTTTGCACGTTCACAATGAAATTAGAGTAATCAATCTGTCTTTCGTGGTCATCCAACATGAATGTTTGCACTAGTGTTGGATGGTATGGATGCGCACCATGCGCATGTAATAATTGCCAAACACGCTTACGCTTGTATCCACATTCCTCGCTTATTTCCGCCGTGCTCATTTGTGGATTTAAAAGGGTGAATACCAGCACTTCCTCCTGTGTCACTCGAACATTACACCTCGCGCGTCTACTTGTTCTGGGTCGTGGTGCAACAGAGCCGGTCTCTCTAGGACGGTGCAATGCATCAGTTATTGTTTCATGCGTTAGATGTGGATCTAGGAAAACACTCTGAATAAACCTTCGTAGCCGCTCTGGCATTCCTTTGACAATCACCATAAATAAGTATCATTTCGGTATATTGCGTATACGTATAGCCTGCCATGACAATCTTTGCGCTTGTCAGCGCAAAGATTGTGATATGCCACTGCTAGTGGCTCGTATTTTGTCCCGAACGCGTTGTGCTGCGGTACTATTGTAATTTGCATAATCTTGATTTTCATGCTCGTTATATTTCGGTTGATCGTTTGCATTTCGCTGCCATTTATCAAGTTTTTAGTGAGTATATTTTATTTTACTGATGTCGATTCTATTGTTCGTTTTTGAAAACCGCGCCTAGCACTCTGGGACGATTCTATAATCGAAAGGTGGTGTTACGCTGATATGAGTATTTTCCTAAGTTCTAGTTTGCGTTCTCTTGCAGGCGGTCACTAAGATTGGCACTCACCCAAACACAGATAAACAAACTCGACTCAACCCTATTTTGATAAAATCAAAACAGACTGGACGCATTCGAAAAGAGCGGAAGGTTTTATTTTCCGATAACAAAATCTCACATTTTCCGGGAGGGACAATTCATTGCTCCGGTGGAAAGGGGGGGGGGTGTCTCTCCCGGTCCACCCCCTGAATTCAACACTGCCTAATTTGACTTTTGTATGTTATTTGACCCCTAAAAGTTAGCTTAAATTTTTTAGATAAAAAAACCTCTTTGGTGATACCATGTTTTACCGATACCAGTTAAAGATGGTTTCGCCTGCTATGCTCCAACGTGTCCAGGGCTCAGTACTGTCACGCATTCACTTGTGCATTGGCACCAATTGAGAACACTTTGTGCAGTATCTCTAGTAGATTCCGGTATTTGATGTATTCATTTTTTATAGTAGACCGTTTTCTAATATGGTAATAAATTGATATTTATTTTTCCGTTTAATTTCAATATTTCATTCTTCGCTTTGTATACGACTCCTCAAAGTCAGCTCAAATTTTTAGATGAAATTACCCTCTTTGGTGATACACCGATTTAGCGATACTGGCTAAAGGTAGTTTTGCCGTAAAAAGGATATTGCACCATGATTTCGATCTCGAATTACTCTAATTCATTTTTTAACTGATCCCTGAATAAAAGACAAAATCATATGAAAAAATCTCAAACTTTGAAATTTAATAACTATGTCAATTTTTGCCGTACAGAAGTCAAGCTTTTTGTGTTGTATTTGTTATGATATGTGCAAACATTTACTAAATGAAACTATTGGGACCGGGGAATCGTATAAAATGTTAGATTTTTTCGTAATTTTTATAAAATTGATTTTTACTTTAATTATCGCCACAACATGAATATTTACCTCATTTTAAACGCTTTTGTAATTGGAACTATATATGTCTACAACCAGCGGTTGAGAAATTAAAGGCCGGCGATAGATAACATTTTGCACCCTATATATAGCTAATACTGTAATTACATAGCTATATACTTAAAGCTATATACTTATTTTGATTGAAAACATGATTTTATAAATTTTACATTTTACAGCGTATTTATTCATTAGTTATGTGGTATTAAATTAATTAGTAAGGGTTTATTGACGTCGGTATTTCAGAAAGTGAGTATTAAGTTATAAATGATTTTGCGATAATAATCGTTCTCGTCTTATTAATTCCGTAAATTATTAGCCTTGTAATCGGCTTATTGATATCATAAATAGGTACTACATACACAGATATTGAATGGAGACACAAATCGGTTGAAATTAATTAATACGAACCCATATCCGATTTGATTATTTATTCCCTTAAAACAATAGGAATTTCTATCCTTCCACGTTATTACCAGGGACAGATTTACAGTAAGGCATTCAGACATGTTTCTAGTTCCACATTAAAAAATTATACTGAAATACATTTCTTTCTTTAACTTCATATAGAGATATTTCTATCATTTGATATATGGCACTTTATTAAATACCCTTGTTCCTTATCAATACAAACTTTTTTAATGAAAATAAATTGCAGAACTTTTGTTAAAAAGCTGGATTTAATTTGGAATTACCAGATTATCTTATTTTGAGTTAAAGTTTTTCAGATAAGCAATAAGTATTTGATTCAAAATAAGTTTAAATTTTACTTACAGGCTATAATTTATTATAAAGGACTTCTTTTAAAAGGGTTCGGCTGACTCTTTCAAGTGCATTTTGAATCATGGCTATAGATATTCTACAAGAAACAATCTGCTTTTCTTATATTGCTGAAAAGCTTACTAAACGTTTTGAAAGATATTAGTTAAAATTTTTGAAAATCATTGGTTATATTAAAAGGAGATTTACATATTGTCTTCTCAGACACTGTAAGGAATCATGGGGACAGAGGTATATCTTCAAGATAATTAAATGCTTTCACGATGAGCGTAACGTATGCGTGACACATAAAGTGCTCGGAATCCTTGATTATTCGTACCAGTAAATTTTAGTTGAAAATTTTGCCTCATTTAATTAAGGGATTTCTTAGATTAAGTTAATCAAAAATTACTCTTTTGAAAAACCGGTGATAAAGTATTAAAAACTCTATAAAGGACACTCGACGCGAATGGGTTAAAGAATACTTCTACTTACATGTACCATTAAGTATTTCAAAATAAATATGCATCAAAATGATTTTGGAAGTTCCCATAATACAGCGCCTAGAATACATAGTGTGGAAAATGGTTTTACCGTGTTTTATTTCAAAATTTTCGAATTCCAACCGGAAATTCTGAAACAATAATTTTTACGTTTAGAAGTCACGAAAAATCTGCCATTAAGTAAGGAAAAGATCATTATAGGGAATTTCTGGTATGAAAGCGAAATTTCGGAATTTAAAAATAGCCATACTGGTAGTGCTTTGAAAGGTGCTAAAATTTGTAGCCGATAAACAGATTTACCTCTAGCAAAGTAACCGTTTCACTACTGACAACATGAACATAATTTCTGCTAATAAAATCTTCTTATAAGTGTGTATTTCAGATGTAACTGATTTTGGAGTTTTTGGAGTTTTTTATCATATCAGGGAATTAATCTTTTCCACTCTTCTAGCAGAGATTCATCCTTTGGTATGATAACTAGGGATAGTTTCTAGTTTGCTGTCTTGTATCGAGTTCTTCAACCAGGCATAAAATAATGCATATCACATTTTTTGGCCGTGATCAATATCATTCATATTTTCAAAGCTTATGAAAATCACTATCCAAGTCATAGGAAATAGGGTATAATTTAATTACTTAAAATATTTACCACCAGCAGAAACATTTTCTCAGTTCGATTCTTATACAATGTTTGCGTTAAAAGAGCTAGCGGACAGTGGCGTAGCCAGAGAAGAGGGGGGAGGCTCCAAATTCTCTGAAAACCAGTAATATTATAAAGTTTTCTTCGCCTTCAATATCGCAGAAAATTCTCCTATTAGAAAAGGCAAAAATATTTTTATAAAATTAGTGGTATCCAAACCATCTGGACCACCACCCTGTCTACGCCCCTGCTAGAAGATGTCGCTGCGATCGACCAGTTTTCTTTTCAGCATCGTTCTACATTTATCGGATTCATGTTTTTAGTTCTATTTTGTAGCCGTTTTCCACACCATGTATTCTAGGCGCTATACCCATAGTAATAGGTTCCTCAGAGGTCCCCGAATGTGTAAATCGGTGTCTGTATATAACGATTGTCCAAACAAACAACGACGATGACTTTAACGAACAAGCTGATGGTGTAGCAACAAGCTCGAAGAAGATCAAAGCTGTTGAAGAACAAGCAACCTGCTCGTCTGCTCCTTAATCTGAAGTTGACGAACCAGACCCATCAACTCGCAAGCACTCCTGACTTTACTAAGCATAATAAAAATGTTACCATACATATTTTTTTTACTTACATTTATGTAAATACCTACTATTAGTGTAATGTAATTATGTAAATACCTACTATTAGTGTAATGTAATTATGTAAATACCTACTATAATTAATTCTGCATTTAAGTTCTAAACACAAAAAAATTTATAATGGTGCCATTTTTTTTACAATGCTACCATTGCAGTTAATCATTATCGATATCATTTAATTATCTATAATTTAATCAAGTTAAGCTAAAGAAGATAAAATCAATGAAAAATGCTGTCAAAAATTGGTTTTTGAGATTTTCCACAAAATTGGAAGAACAGTGTCATTTTCAAATAGTGTAGCGCTCTCAGTAATGGGTTTAGGAAAAGGTTTTTTATAGTTAAATTTGTAGATAATTTAATGCTATTTCATTTTGTAATTAAGTATGGTACACAAAAAAATTATAGTTTTTGAGTTATACGCAAAAAACTGAAAACAGTCAAAACATTTCATGTTTTTTTGACTCCACAAACTTTAGCCTCGAAATATTTTGTTGGGTAACTATTAATTCCTGTTATTAGCATCCCCATAAAAATTTAAAAACGTAAAATCTTCTAGCAGATTTTTTCCATCTATTTCTGACTACTTGACATGACTAATAAAGTATAACGCAATTTTTTGAGGGCCCTGTAAACTAAGTATAAGCGCTACATATTTCATTTTCAATAGCCAACATGCCAATATTGGCATGAAATATTGCCCCATTATTGTGGTATCTACATTTGGGGATATTTAACCAATATAAAAATTATTGTTTCAATATTGGGGTGTTTACATTTTGCCTTTAATTAGCCAATTTTTGTAGCCAATATTGCGCCAATATTTGAAGAAAATATTGCACCAATATTGGAGTCTTCACATTTTGCCCTTATTTAGCCATTTAGGACAATATTTTCTAAAATCATTGGAGCAATATTGGCTAGAAATATAGGCTAAATAAGGGCAAAATGTAAACATCTCAATATTGTAGCAATATTACTTAGAAACATTGGCGCAGTATTGGCTATAAATATTGACTAGATAAGGGCAAAATATAAACACCCCAATATCGGGACAATATTTCATGCCAATATTTCACCAATATGCTAATATTTCACCAATATGCCAATATTGCACCAAGATATAACCAATATTGCCCCAATATTGTTTGGCTACTGGAGTGTCATTCCAAACTTCAATAACATGTAACAATTGCATAGCAATGCGAGTATATTTACGCGAGTTAGAGCACGAACCGACAGGAAAGCAGACGGCCAAATAGCCAGACAGACAGACGGCCAGACAAATCGAATTCATAAACACTTTTCAACTATGTTGAAAAGTGTTAAAAATTAATAAATATTATACATAAAACAAGATTCGAAGCAACGACAATAAATACACATACAATAATAAATATCTACAATAATAAATATACATACAATAATAAATATCTACATTAATAAATATACATACAATAATAAATATCTACAATGATAAATATATATATTATTACTTATTTAGAAATTTCTTCATAGTTCCCAAATAAGGTATTCTTTCACATATAATGAAAGTTTATCATTCAGGGCATAGTATATTAAACGAAAATCCGTTTTTTATAACAATTACAATTTGACGGTGTCCATTTAAGTGTTCATTTTATTTATTCAAATGGATTTAGATAAATGACATGATGGAATTAAGTGAAAGGGGGATAATATTAAACCTTTTATGTCCACTATGTCTATTTATATAAATATTATTTTATTTGGTATATGATTGAAAAATAGAATAATAACAAGAACTCGGGTACAGGAAAATAAATTCTGGTTGCAGTAAAATTTATTTAATTATTATTTTTTTTTTACTTTTAGATTCAATAAGCGTTTAATGTCATTATTTTTTTAAAACGCTGACCAAGCCCCTACCTGCCAGGCTTTTGCCTAGCTTAACGAGTTGATACCTGGCAACGGGGCGAGTATTCGCCTGCTCTTCGCTTGGTGAAGATGTGTTTGTTAAATCTATAGGCCGACGTGGCTTCAGTGCGCCTTGTTGCTTTTTTACTCAGCACAGCAAAGTACATTGGGAAAATGTATTTAAGAACTATATATGTATAATTAAGTTTTAATGAAAAATAATAATTTAAGCGATGTCTGTGTTTTTCTTTGTGACACAATACGGAAACCAAAAGCTTACAATTTTTAATCAAATGTTTGGATTTCATTCAACAAATTAATACAAGAACTAGGCCATGGAATGTAGCAATTATTTTTAATGTGGAAACTAACCACAATTATGAGCACTTCAATGAGATTCGACAATAAACAGAGTCCAATAAGATCGCTTACTGGATAGTATGTACTGTAGCAATATCTTTTTGAAAATGGCATAGTACCGTTTCTAAGCAGTTGTCTCAAATGTCTGATATAATATTACGGATTACTTGGGGAGTAGCTGGAACAATGATTACTATATTTTGTCTTTCAACACTCCTAACAACACTTTCACAAAAATAAACTCGTCTAAAATCAGCTTGGTACTAATGGTGTTTTCACAACTTTACATATATCTCATGTTGCAAGGACTGACATTTCAATTTCTGCTATAGTGAATTTAAAAATTAAACAAAATGACTCCATAAAGTTGTATATTTCAAACTTTTGTGCCACACCATATCAATATCGATAAAAAAGAAAAAAGTGCTGATTTTTGCTCAATCTGAAAAGTTTGTATTTTGACTGCTTTGCTTGTAACAATATTGTTCACAAGTAATACTATTTTATATTCTGTGTACGAGCGTTTGTTAAAAGATAACACTAATTTGAATGGATATTTCTTTTTGATATTTTTAATAATTGAATTTGGTGGCTGTAGAAAAATAACATCTTTATTAATGAGCTAAATAATACATATCTAAGTTTGAGGTATGCAGAATATACTTTTTTATTTGATTAAAGAATTTATTGAACAACGATAACAAATAAACTAAATATATGCTCATATTCTATAAGGAATTCCATAGAAAAGTAGTTCATATCTAATAATGGTGCCGCGATCTTCGGTAGAGTTGTTTTAAGAGTGTTGCAGAGTGTTTGATGATATTCCGTTCCGGCTATATTCTGTCTGTGCACATCGCGTTGGAAAAGGTATAATCTCACTAAAATGCACTAGCTAACCTTTCCGACATTAAAATGTTAATGTATTTTTCTAAAGAAAAAAAAAAGGCTTTCTAATGACAGTAGTACATGGAATTTTAATCGAGTACAGGCAATAACAAGAAATAAAAAATTTAAGTCTATTCCTACTTTTTAATCATAAATATATAAAATAAACCCGTGCAGCATTAATGTCCCACGTTATCTTTATTGAACATTATTTTATAATCATCGTTGCGGTATTTTATTTTTTGTTGGCATCACTAATTTGAGATAAATCTTTCATTTCATTTATGAAAACAATGGGAAAATTTTTTTTCTCCCATAAAAAATTAAAATTAATTAATTAAATTTAATTAATGAATTAATATTTGAAAAAACTGTATTAACATTAATTGTCATCCAGTACAAGTTTTAAAAAAATTATTTGAACTTGAATGGATGAATAGAAAATATTTTATTAACGATTGAAAATTCCAACAAGATATATATATAGAGAGAGTGTGAGCTAATAGTAGGAATTTAAAAAGCTAACTTTCTACACAAGGATAAAATAATGTTAAATAAAAAAAATTCTATAAAAAAAAAACAAGCTTATTTAATCACATCGTATAACTATACTTATTAAAAAATGAAACTATTTACAGCCACTTTTTGCACGAGTAACTCAATATTAATTGCCTTTAAGGTATTCCACTACGGTTAAATATCCCATTTTCAGTAAATATCACAGAATGCTTTTATTGTTTTATTTGATAGAATCTACAATTAGCTAACCAAAAATATTTTTGTTATCTTCGTACGATAATTGGAAGTGTAATTGTGGCTATTATGTTTTCAGCTCTCAAACAGGAAGTGTGCATTTAAAGAGCGGAATAGGTGTATTTAAGTAACCTTAATAAAGATAATATATTTTAACATTGAGATAAAAGAAGGCAAAACATAAATGTAAAGAGATTTTTAAGATATTAGGGTGAATATTTAGAATACATTTAATAAAATAAAAACTTTAAATGCGTTTTATGAAAAACTTGAATTTAACGAACAATCAGTTTGTGAGTGTAATGAAACATCAGTATAAATACATGAACTTTTCTAACCTTCCACTTTTTTCTAAATTAACATACAGAAAAATTATGAAAAATCACCAAAAGGGTAATTTGAATAGGTATAGACCTCCGCGTTTTTATTTAATGATTTAGATTGTAGTTTATTACGTTTTTAGAACTAAATTGCATATTTATGGGGGGAAAATAGTAAACTATAAGTATTTGTGTCGTGAACAAATTTTTGGTAAGTATAAAATATTGCATTATTTTTTTCTTAAAACTGCAAAATTTAAAATGAAACTGCATCATAATAATTTATCTAATTGTTCTTTTATGTACTGCATTTTGCTCTGTTTAAAAAAATGTTTGCTAAAGGAAGTATATTTAGTTATCTACTATTACTCTAATAACTGCAGTTATTAACAAGTATTACGCTAATAACTGCAAAGTAAGGTACAGCAACAAATACCATACAAGAGGAATATAAAATTCTGTAGATGGCAAATTTCACAACACTGTCCGTTTTGACTTTGTAAAATATAAATTGAAAAAAATATTTGAAAACAGCTTCTAATTATTTACTGGACAAGAAATCTGGAACAAGGCTCTGTTAGACTTTAAAACAGTGGTTTCCAACGAGCTGCGTACGCCCCACCGGGGAGCATTTTTTATTTTTTAAGGAAACAATTCCAATCTTGTTACTAAACCATTCACTGTTTTTTTTTTTTTTTTTTTATAACAATGTTTTAGGTTAAAAATGAGAGTAATAAATACAAAAAGAAAAAAGAAAACTAGAAAAAGGGTTTTTTATTGAATTTTCAAATTACTGGTAATCAAAAGTGTAAAATAAAATAAAAGCTGGAATAAATATATGAAAAAGTTATGAAGTATTTTTAGAAATATATATATATATATTATTCTGTTCAAAACATTTTCTAAATTTTCTTTTTTTACAATATTTCAAACTACTTATTTTCAACTATTTATTGAATAAGACTTGAATTTTCATTCGATCTGCTATATGTCACATAAAGGAACTTTTGCACGTCAAACTACTTAAGGATAAATTAAAATTGACTGTCTTGAACACTTTTAATGAAACATATTTGAAATAGCCAGCCCACGAGTTGTTTTAAGCTTGCAGAGTGTTTGATGATATTCCGTTCCGGCTATATTCTGTCTGTGCACATCGCGTTGGAAAAGGTAATATATATATATATGTAAGTAAATGATATATAAATAGGCACTTTACTGAACCAATATGACAAATAATCGATGAACAACAAAATATGCACTTTAATTTCAACTAATAACACTTTTGGTCGAAACTATACAACAAATTTACATTACGATAATACAACCAGGCCTAACGGCTATATCCATTTTACATCTCGCTTCATAATAAAAATTAGAACACTGGCTCTTAGCCAAATCTCGCGATTCAAACCATTTATAACTCGTGCATAGTTAGTTCATTTGATGAAGTGAAGTTTCTAACCATGGGTAATAACACTAGAGAGAGAGAGTCAGTTCATATCGTTTACATGAAGTGCTCAAACTGGAATCCTACAAATCGGTCATCCTGACGTGATGGCGTCTCGACATCAGCATCTTGATTTGTTAGATTTTCTTTTCTTTCTGGATATTTCTCTCTGTCTTTAGAACCTGCATATCTAATATCTCTGTAATTTCTTTCCGGATATTGCTCTCTATTTTCAGAAGCTATATGCCTATTGCTTCTAGAATGATAAGAATTTGAATAATCATCTCGTCCACTATCGGCTCCTTTAAATCCGTGATGAGAATTATTCTTATGTGATGGTTGCGAATATCTTTGTTCATTATAACTAGCTTTGCACGATCGTCGGCCACCATAATTATAATTATTTCGACCATGATAGTAGCCTCTATTCATGTATCTAGGGGAAAATTTTGGATTGTATCTTGCTTTTGAATAAGGTGAAGCATCTTCTGTTATGTCTTGAGGTATCAAAGAATTTTCAGTCTCAAAGTTTTCAGGAATCTCAGACTTATTTTGGTAAGAATTCTCGGAACTCTGTTTCCCATATCCATATTTATTGTAATTTCTATGGTTAAATGATTGTTTAAAATATCTCTGGCCATATCTATTATTGCTTCTGTTGTCAAATGGTCTATTAAAATTTCTGTTCTTTCCCTTATAATCAAAATTCCTATTGCGATCTTTCACATAGTCTTTTCTACCATGTGCAGGACTACTTTCACAATTTTCTTCTGGAGATGCATTCCATTCATCGGATAATCCTGTATCTTTTGTTCTATTCGGCTTATATAGTTTTATTAATTTCCTTATTTTCTTTCTGTTCACTAAATTCGTAATCTGAGTCAAATTCACCCCGTCATTTACGCAGTTAATTTTAACCATATCTTCACAACCTCGATTATCGTTGTTTATACTTGCTTCATTAATTTTTGTCGGTACTTCGTTAATTTTAATGTATCCTACTCGAACTTTGTTGCCGCTTGTTATTCTAACACTATCTTCCGTTACTTTTAACGTCATGCCTTCTACTGCTTTCCTACCTATTATTAAATCGCAGTCCGCCTCTTGTACCACGTAAAATTTATCCTGGATTTCTGTTTCATCCACGTAGACTTTATGCCAGAAAAAACCTGTTGGCTTAATTTCTTCTCCACCTATGCCTGATATGTATATATTGTCTCTGGTTAGTTTTGGCGCGTTTATTGCAGTATGATATCTTGAACTGGCGATTGAAATATCGCTTCCTGTATCAATTATTACGCTTGTTTTTATTCCGCTAATATCTAAGATTCTTCCTTTTTTACCATTTAACATGCCCATATTAACTATTTTTCTTTGCGCGTTTTGGGTCTCATTTTGATATTTTGTTTCTCGCCAATCTTGATTACGTTGCGGGTAAAAATTTGAATATTCTTGTTCTGTATTATTCGCCATGGCACATTTCGCATTCACGTGACCAGGGTTGCCACACGCAAAGCAGATTATATGCGACTCTTTGCTTCCATAATTCATACTGTGTCTATTGTCAATTTGGCGTCTTTTCAAATTGGCGTAATCAGCCACTCGCGATCTTCTGTCATCAAAATCGCTACTTGTATCCTTAACTGATTGTTTGTTGTAAACCCTTTGTGCTGTTTCGTAATTATCTAATTTATTAACTAAGTCATCAATTTTCTTTATTACTAATAATTCCTCTATGAAATGTGTTTTTGTTTCTGTAGGTAAATTATGCCTGATTTGATTAACAACAATTAATTCCGTCAAATCCTCACAGTTATTTACGTGAAAGCTTTCAATCCATTGTTGAAAATACACCTTTATCTCATAAGCGAAATCTCGCCAATTGGCTGATGGCTCCTTTTTAGATGAGAAAAATTTCAGCTTAAATTCCTCTGGTGATAGCTTGTAGCGTTTTAGTAGTATATTTTTTATGTAATCGTAATCGTGAATTTCAGGTTCGTTTTCCCTTGTTATTATATTTATCACATCTAACGGCATTAGATTAATTAAATAATTTACCCATTCTTTTTTATCAATGCCTGTTTGCGCCATTTGCCTTTCGTACATAGATAAATATAAACTAATATCATTCGAGCTATCATATTTAGTTAATAATCTAAGCAATTCGAATTGCTTACCTGGATTTGTCCTTGGGTTATCCTCAATGTGTTCTCTTGAATTTTCTTGTATCTGCATTTTCTTGATTTCAAAATCTCTTTCGCTTTCGCGGTCTTTTTGCTCCATTTCTACTTTCCATTTTCTCTCTTCCAGTTCTGCTTGTAATTTCTTCTCTTTCTCTTTCTCTTTCTCTTCTCTTTCTTCTTTCTCTTTTCTACTTGCTATCACTACATCCAATCGATCTCTTATAAAATCTTCTTCGTAACTCTCCCAACTCTTGATCAGCTTTATTAGGACAGGAATTGTCGGTTTTTCTGGTGCTTCAATTCCGCATTCCTCGCAGAGGTTTATTAGATCAATTCTCTTGGCTTTATTTAAAGTTCCCATCTTTCAAAAATTGTACTTGAAGTGATACGATTACGGTTTCACCTTGCTAATTCGTAACCTAACTTTTGATACTGGCGTTTTACAATACTTTACATTTGGTTTCCATTTCACTTCTAGTGGCTCTGGCTCTTACTTTTAATAATCCCGGCATCCGAGCCCCCAAAAATGTAAGTAAATGATATATAAATAGGCACTTTACTGAACCAATATGACAAATAATCGATGAACAACAAAATATGCACTTTAATTTCAACTAATAACACTTTTGGTCGAAACTATACAACAAATTTTCATTACGATAATACAACCAGGCCTAACGGCTATATCCATTTTACATCTCGCTTCATAATAAAAATTAGAACACTGGCTCTTAGCCAAATCTCGCGATTCAAACCATTTATAACTCGTGCATAGTTAGTTCATTTGATGAAGTGAAGTTTCTAACCATGGGTAATAACACTAGAGAGAGAGAGTCAGTTCATATCGTTTACATGAAGTGCTCAAACTGGAATCCTACATATATATATATATATATATATATATATATATATATATATATCATGACATATGCAATAAATTTTTAAATCAGACGATACACATGAGTTATTGTGTGAAATAAGTATGGCTACAAAATATTGACAAAGATAAATATCCAGAAAAACTTTTTGATCTTGTGTATATTCTAATATTACACTAGTTCTTAACAAGTTTTCTTTAATTATTTAACCTATTATAATAAAATGTATAAATGCCATAAAATTTGAGGCAAAATGTGAAAATCTCCTTAAGAAACTTTGTGAAAATAAAAATACAGACTAAACAATATTTTTATTTCACACCGAGGTAAGTTGGTGTTGTTTTTTACACTCGAAGGATGTAGGCCGAGGGAGGGTTGACCTCCGTGGTGGTCTTTTTGAGGGAACCTAACCCGTATTTACGCAAGGTTTCCCAAGGTTCGAAGAAACCCCCGAAAACTTCAAACTATTATGTCGACGTTCACGATTGAGTTCGAACCCAGCTCCTCCCGTATACCAGCTTTTCAGAGCAGAACCTCTCAGCCACTGGTGGGGCCTGAGGTAAGTTGGCACGAAACAACAAGATTCTTCACGGCATAAAAGCAAAGATGTACGGTCTCATAGCAATGATAGAGTTATTACGTTAAAAACATATCCGTGAGAGAAGAATTACCCATTTGATAAGCTAGAAAAATGCGAAATGACTTTCTCTGGAATGCTCTTTTAGGCTCCCTTTATGTGAAAATATTTCTCTTTTTAAATAATGAGATATATGTTACAGAGCAGGGGGGGGGGGCATTATGATTTATGACTTTACAGATGTTTCGGTAGGGTGTGGCCAATAAAAGGTGGGAAACCACTGCTTTAGAGATTTCTATTGTTTTCTGGTTGAATCATAGGTAATTTATAACCTCGTCAAATATATGTTGCAAAAATGGTGCAAACATGATGCTCACAATATGGTCATGATTGTATTCAAATACATATTACAGCATTCTCTTTATTTGTTCGCTATATATATTTCTATAACTAAGCATGTATATCAAATAAATTGTAATTTTGAATTTTTAAATTCAAAGGTGTCCCGAATTTCAGAGAAGGTTACAGTAAAAACTATTCTTTAAAAAGTCATTAAATTTAAAGAGTGTCATAAGGAGATTTTTTTTCTAAAGTAAAAGAAAAATTTAACAAAACACCAATATAAGGCGTATAATACCTTTATACAAGATGTATAATATGAAATACACAATTTACCAGTCTAGTGAGGACAAAATATGTTCAATATGAAAGCCACCATTCTCTGCTACCATCTGCAGTATTGTAACATCGCATGAGCACTTTTTGATTGCACTGAATGCCGTTTTTCTGATGACATAATAATCAGCAGTCATCTTCTTACGTCTTTGCTTGAAAGATCCTCATATTTGAGTCCATCCGTTTTTTGGCTGTCCGGGATGTCTCAAAGACATTATCATGTTCCTATAAGCTCTGTCCGATCTTAAGGATAGCATATAAAGAATTATGAATAACATTCAAATGCATACACTGCTTTCAACATTTGAACATGCTACACTGTTAAAAATTTGCAGCAAACTGTCCAGTCATTCGACCGTTTTTTTAGAAAACGGTTACATAATCGTAATTTAACTCTATTCTGACAATAATATGGGCAATAATATGATCAGAATAAAGTTAAATTACGGTTATGTAACCGTTTTCTGTAAAAACGGTCAAATAACGGGACAGTTTGCTGCAAATTTTTAACAGTGTATGTTACAGTACCAGATTGTAGCAGAGGAAAGTGATCATCATATTTAACATGTTTTGACCGCAATAGACGGCTAAATAGATAGATATATAAATAGATAATTTGTGTAGTTCATATTATGTATTCTGTATTCTTTTACTCAGAAAGTTTTAGATTATAATATATATATATATTTCTCCAATATTATTAGATACCGTTTTATGTCAATTTTATACGCTTTCTGTTGGTGTTTTTTGTAACTGACATTTGTTGCTCTAGAAACAATTCACATCATCGCTCAAAACGTCATCCATTTATTATGACTAGTCTCCAGATCACCTTATACGTAGGATAACATTTCAAGCACAGTTAATAGCACACACAAAAAAATTACACAAACATTCATAAACTTACAAAAAACTCAATGTAAACTTTTCAGAATTACGCTCTTAGGAATTTTTAATAATTACGCAATTGCACCGATAACTATTCTGATTATTAATGAATTATTACTTTGAGAACTATCCCTTTTACTCCGAAATTTCTAGATTATACAATATATATGTGTATATTTCTCCAATATTATTAGATACGGCTTTATGTCATTTTTATTTACACTTTATCACATACAATTAGGGCCATATTTAGGATATGTGTGCGACATGTGTGTTTTATTGGTATTGTTTCAGAATAATAATCATCGCCTTATTTAATTGGAACTTTTTGCGATTATATAAAGGAGAGATTACTATTATGAAATGCCGGTTATAAAATGCTGATGTTGCACGCATCTTAAATACACCTCATATACAGAGTGCAATATGTTATCTATTGCCTACCATTAATTTCTCAACCGTTGATCGTAAACATATAGTTTACAATTACCAAAACGTTTCAAATGAGGTAAATATTCATGTTGTGGCATTGTTTAAAGTAAAAAATCAATTTTATACAAAATACGAATTCTAACTTTTTATACGATGCCCCATTCCTTATAGTTATATTTAGTAAAAGTTTACAAATACCATAACAGATATAACACAAAAAGTTTGAGTTCTGTACTATAAAAATTGACACAGTTATTCAATTTCAAATCGTGATGTCAGGCTACACATACACACAATATGCCAAATGATACTTATTTATGGTGAATGTCAAAGGAATGCCAGAGCGGCTACGAGGGTTTATTCAGAACGTTTTCCTAGGGATCGAAATCCAGCGCATGAAACTATAACTGCTGCATTGCACCGTATTAGAGAGACCGGCTCTGTTGCACGACGAACCAGAACAAGTAGACGGGCAAGGTGTAATGATCGAGTGACACCGGAGGAGGTGCTGGCATTCGCCCTTTTAAATCCACAACTGAGCACGGCATGTAGCGAGGTATGTAGATACACGCGTCAGCATGTCTGACATTTGTTACATGTCCATGGCGCGCATTCATACCATTCGACATTGGTGCAAGAATTGATGCTGTGTGATCACGCACAACGATTTGATTGTTGTAATTTCATACTTAACACCTTAGAGGAAAATCCGTCGTTCTATTGTGACATTCTGTGGACAGATGAGTCAACGTTTACACGAGATGGCATTGTGAACGTGTTCAATGTACGTTACTGGTCTCTGAAAAAACCCCACATAGATCGCAGAGTACGACGCCAGGTACGCTGGTCAACGGACGTGTGGTGCGGTAGATGGGGAACCCAGATTGTCGCACCCATGTTCTACGATGGGACCTTAACAAGCGATCGTTTTCTGCATCCGGTACAAAACCCGGTACGTGAGTGGTATAAAGAGATGCTTCTCCGACATGCATTCCGGGTGTGGTTTAAACATGATGGGAACTCTCTGCATAAAGCATCAGACGTCCGTGCGTATCTGGCCACCGAATTTGGTCAACAGATCCCTCGCTATGGTGGTCCGGTAGAGTGGCCATCGCATTCACCGGACTTGAATCCCATGTACTCTAGGTATACACCAAGGCAAAAGTCTATGTGACTGAGCCTACTTATCTGGTTGATCTGAAGCAGCGCATCATCCTGAAGCATCGCACAGTTAAACCTGCTATGCTCCAACGTGCCTACGACTTAGTACTGTCGCGTATTCAATTGTACATTGACACCAATCGAGAACACTTTGAGCAGTATCTCTAGTAGATTCCGGCGTTTGATGGGTTCATTTTTTATAGTAGACCGGTTTCTGATATGATAATAAATTGATATTTATTTTTCTGTTTAATTTCAATATTTCATTCTTCGCTTTGTATACCACCCCTAAAAGTCAGCTGATTTTTTTTGATGAAATAACCCTCTTTGGTGATATCCCGATTTGGCGATACTGACTAAAGGTGGTTTCGCTGTAAAAAGGACTTTGCACTCTGATTTCAATCTCGAATTACTTTAATTCATTTTTTAACTTATTCTTCAATAAAAGACAAAATCATGTGAAAAAAATCTCAAACTTTGAAATTTAATAACTGTGTCAATTTTTATCGTGCAGGAGTCAAACTTTTTGTGTTGTATTTGTTATGATATGTGCCGTATAAAAAGTTTGATTTCGTAATTTTTATAAAATTGATTTTTTTCTTTACCACAACATGAATATTTACCTTATTTGAAACGTTTTTGTAATTGTAATTATATGTCTACGAGCAACGGTTGAGAAATTAAAAGTCGGCGATATATATTATATTGCACCCTGTATAATACATCAATTAACTATTATAAAACTTATTTAAGTATGTTTTCTAAATAAAATTTGTTTTCTGAATTTTCCTCATTTAAAAAACATTTTAAAAAATACATAGGTAATTAATCTAAAACAAAAACCGTTTAAATGCAATACTAAGAACTCCGGAGTAATAGGATATATAATGAAGAAAAATGAGACATTAACTCATGAGTCGTAGTTTGTGTCTCACTTTAATTAAAAAGTAAATTCATTTATTTCAACAATGCAATTAATCTTCTGAGTAATGCAACGAAATGAAAGTTTCTTCGAAATTATTTGTAATATGGGAATTTTATGCTCTTTTGTGCACTTAAGCGTTCATATAAACCTTACTAAACAAATAATATTTTATTCTTATCAAATCTTATTAAATGCTATTTGATCCCATATAAGTCACTCTCAAATATTGTATTTTGTTGTTAATTAAAATACAGTAGAAAACCTATCAAGTATACTATTTAAATTAAAAACACTTTTTCAATTATTCCAAGATTAGATAAATTTATTGTTTTTCTGAAAGAAAATTTAGAAAATAAGCGGTTATTCCGTTTGGGAGAGTAGGCAGTTTGGTACAATTTTCATAAATTCAGTAAAATTCAGAATATAATAATATACTGTTGCAACATATCTTTCACCAATTTAACTTGATTTTATTTTATTTTCAACATACACGAAAATATGTTTTTCTTTCTCATCGACAGATTTTAGTTTGGTGCTAAACTGCAGTATCTTATAGTTATTATACTTTTTATTTTACTGTGAGCAATCAGTTACCAACTGTGGCAACTCTGCTACTAGTTACTTTACATAATTGTAGAAAACAAACGTTTGTTGTTGGGATATATCTTTTTAAAATCATGCTTGAAAATTATTTAGTCCTTGAAAAGGTCACTAAATTGAGCTTCATTTTCAAATAAATTTCGTTCAAAAGTACATTTTCTTTCCTATTTGATTATGTAAAAATTAAAATTATGCGATATTAACTTCTGATATATGAGCGATAAAATTAGCAACCGGCTTTTGGCAGCCGTTCAAAAGTTAACACCAAATTTCTGACCACAATTCAAAAGTTCCTAAAAAATACAGGGTGTTTCAAAAATGACCGGTATATTTGAAAAATTAATAAAAACTAAACGGGCAGCGATAGAAATACACCGTTTGTTGCAATATGCTTGGGACAACAGTAATTTTTCAGGCAGATAAACTTTCAAAATTAGTTACGATTTTCAACAACAGATGGCGCTGCCATCAGAAAAAATCTAAACCACGATATTTTCCACATATCCACCATGCGCAGCAATAATATGGCGTAGTCTCTGAACGAAATTACCAGAAAGCTTTGTAAACCTGTGACTTCTTTCTGTGGGGACACTTGAAAGACCAGGTGTACCGCCACAATCCAGAAACAATTGAACAACTGAAGCAGTACATCTCTTCTGCATGTGAAGCCATCCCGCCTGACACGTTTACAAAGGTTTCTGGTAATTTCGTTCAGAGTCTACGCCATATTATTGCTGCGCATGGTGGATATGTGGAAAATATCGTGGTTTAGATTTTTCCAGACTGCAGCGCCATCTGTTGTTGAAACTTGTAATTAATTTCGAAAGTTTGTCTGCCTGAAAATTCACTGTTGTCCCAAGCATATTGCAACAAACGGTGTATTTCTATCGCTGCCCGTTTAGTTTTTATTGATTTTTCAAATATACCGGTCATTTTTTAAACACCCTGTAATTATATAGCTGTTGTTTCTGCCACTTTTGTACATTGTAAATTCAAACAACCAGGATATTCCACGCCTTTAACTTAGACAGACGACAATTCAGGTCATTTTCCAAGATAGAAACCAAGATTGCCTGATAATACCATGTAAATATAGGTAAAGTATACATAAAAGAAGAGAATCTAGGAACGAAATCACTGCGAAACGCCGGTTTTTATTTTACTTTTTCGATAGTATTACGTATCCATTAATGAGGTCGAGGGGTGGATAGCTCTTCATCTACTTTCACTAAGCTTCAGTTCCATGTATGGGAATGTCAATTTTAAATATATATTTCAAATGATAAAATAAAAAAGAATATAACCATTTCTAAATATTAAAATGTGTTATAACGATAGGCTATATTTTGGAACGATATCTTGCAAGTGGCATTCCGATATTTCAATTATTCAGAAAAATACCGCAAAGGATGTTTTTAAAAGCTGTTTCACAAGATAAATCTGTATATTTGAATTACTGAAAGGATATATGTTGCTTGTGACATTTGAATATATCAAAGCTCGAGAGAAATACCGCAACAGAAATTTCGAAAATTTTTTTCTAAAAGATCAATTTATATACTTGATCTTTTATGAACTAAATGTAAAATATTCAATGCAAAAGTTTTTTTAAAAATTCCTTCTCTTATTCTTATGTTATCACATAAGTCCATTTTATGTTTTTCATTGTAAAATTATAATGCAATTCAGTTTTAGCAAGTAATTAAAATAAAAATTAAATAAAGGGATATATTTTTTATACTTCAATTTGATTGTCTTTTTAACGTGTTTTGCTCGGGCTTGGTATGATTTTTTGTTGTTTTCGAAAATGGCATTTGATTCTAAATATACATGTAACAAATTAATTTGTAAACGATTTTAGTCCTGTACTAATACTTTTTAAAGTCTCATAAAAATAGCAATGACTATAAATCTTTTCCACCGATGTGTAGAATCAATCTTCTACAAATATTTCCGAACAAATGCTCCGTAACCAACACATTCCCAACGCCGACATGCAACACCAGTGACTGAAAATTTTAAAATTATTGATTTTTTAGCCACATTCACCTTTCTACTCTACTAAATCTTTTATGTCGCACATAAAAACAAAAATAGAAGCTAAAAGTTTAAAAAATTTGGCCGTGGATTTAAGTACTACAACAATTTCTGATGTTATTATCAAACTTTCACATTTGCATTAACTGAATTCGTCTAATTAGAAAACTCAGATGTTACGTTATACATGATAAACACTATATTTATCTTCTTAAAATTTTTTTGTATTTATTTACATACTAGATCCTCTCGTATCATGGTAGCCTTCCGGATAAAATAAACTAAAGTGTATTATCCTAAAAATACGGCGATCATAATAATGGAAATCTGTGCATTGTCCTTCATAAATCGCTATAACAATGAAAAAATAATGAAAACGCAGATTTTCTTTGCTTCGTGTAACGAAAATATACGATTTATGTAACAATAACCGACGACAAATGCGAAAAATGCATCCAAAGGCATACGTTGTAGTGAAATTATATTTCCTATTGCTTGAAAAAAATTGAATTTATAGATAAATGACGTTAATTTCAGAAGAGCAAGTTTCTTTCACTGATGATAAATCATTGATTTTAAATGAAAACTTAAATATACAATGATTAAATAAAATAGACGTCATTTCATTGTTTTTTAGCACTTTTCAATATTGATTGTTGAAAACCGTTTATGCTTTCCATCTGTCTGTCCGATCGTCTATACGCGCTCTAATACTCGTATATATACTTAGATATCCATGTAATTGATACATCCTGTTATGAATTACCATGGCATGTTCTAGCGTTTGTTTACAGGGACACTCAAAAGTATTCCGTTGCATTATGGTGTATGGGGGGGGGGAATCTTTTGCAGTGTATTTTTATGATGTTACGCTATTTCGAATATAATAAATTGAATTTCATCTATGAGGTGCAGTAAAACATGCTTTCTGTAGATGTAGGGTATGGATTTCATATATCATCCCTTTACAGGGTCGCCAGAAAAAAATTATTTACACAATGCCTAGGTGGAAAATCGTTTGCAGAGTATTTTAAAGATGTTACACAATTTCAAACGTCATGAAATTTATATACGTAATTGAAGAACATTACAAGATGCTTACTATAGAATATAGAGTGCGTGGCATTTATCGTTCATTTACAGGGACACACAAAGAATTTGTTACAGTACTACTTACGGGAGACAATTACAGGAAGTACGTCTTCAACTTTGGTTTGCGTTTGAAGTTTAATTAATTTTTTCATACTACGTGGTATATATAAATTGTATAGCGCATATAAAAGGATAGACAAAAGAATTAGGAAGCATTATTGCCTATACCGTGAATCGCTGAAGTGTGTTTTTTATTCTGTAATGGATTTTCCAGTTGAATTACATTTAGTACACTAAAATATTGTTGTAGACTATAAATAAATTCATATACAAGGCTATGCAAAGGACTGGATACATTGCCGTCTATGTATGGTTGGTAAGTGCTGGAAGTGCGCCTTTAGTTGTGTTATGCGTTTTTTACTTGAATTAAATCTTAACTTAATATGTGGTGTGTATAAAAATCTGTAGATAACATACAGGATTGTACAAAAATATTCGAGTAGATTTCCGTCTATTGGGGAATATATCTATGATGGAATTTTTGTCCCTGCCATTCGCTTTCTAACTGAACTGAGTTTTAGCAAATTATGTAGCTTATATACGAATCTATACTTCATATACAGGGCTGTGCAAAACAACTGAGTGCTTTTCCCACAGTTGACGGTAATTGCTATAATCGGGTTCTTGAATGTGTTTTGCGTTTCCTAAATTGTTTATTGATTTATGATATCTTCTTTCACCTAATTAAACAGTGAAGTTTCGTTACAGTATTAGGGATGAGTTGGAAATTGTTTCATAATCTATGCTTGACGCATTATTTTTCTTTCTTTTTCTAATTAGTGCGGATACTAATTTGAATATGCATTATGTTTCTAGCAGAGAAGATGACGTCATATTTAGGAATTTTTTTATTATTATTCTGAATAACTTTTTTTAAAATTGAAATGTCTGTATTATAGCCCTTGCGTTAATTCCAAATACATGTAAATGAAGGTATTAGGTCATTATAACGCATTTGTAGTAAATTATTTTAATTTTGTATACAAAAAATGCACATTATCTGTTTAGACTGACTTCAGTTTCGCATGAGAATATATAGCGAGTGCCTTTAAAAATAAATTACACATGTTAGAATATTTTTACTGTATTTTAACATTGAAATGAAATAAATAAGTCCAAAAATGCGTTTAAATAATGTCCATGCTCAGTTTCTTTTTAAGGGGTGACGACAGAAAATAGATTAATTGCTTTTAAATATATCCTTCTGTATATAAAAAAATAATGGTTTGGAAATGGAGCAATGAAAATCTGCGTATATACCGCGAAACGTATCTGATTGGTCAGAGCTTTCTGACTTTTCTTAGGGGGAATTAACATGAAAGTAGAAAATTTAGATAGAATGGGCACTATTAGGGGGGTTACCAAGGGGAAGGGACCCGGGTCTGGCGCCAAATTTGGCGACCAAAATTAACTGCTAAAAGTGGCGCCAACTTGGCGCTATTTCCAGTATTTCGCCAAATTTCCATAGACTCCCATTGAAATCCAATAGCGTTTACTCGCTTGTAAAAAATCAACAAATTGAGATATTGCAATGCAACAAAAATTAATATTAGCTTATGAACTATTTACATTATTTTTAAGCACAAACACTAACTATTTACAATATTCGTAACACTATATATACAATTGGTACTTGTTAGTTATCTTGTCGACCAAATTACTGTCGACAAATTCATATATATTAAACGAGCAAGGGATTTTCCCGATTATTGATATATATTAAACGAGCAGGGGATTTTCCCGATTATGAATGATATCGTAAACGACTGGGAAGATTTTCACCAGACTTGCTACCTATACTAAATCGAGCACGAGAAAAAGATCTAACTAGGTTCCGAATAGAAGAAAATTCGTTTTTACAGGGTAAAACAAACTCAGCGCTGAAAATGTTTTTTGTTATAAATGAAAAAATACTCAAACGATTTACACGAAACGCGTTGCCTATACTAATTCGAGCACGAGAAGTTCATCTAGATAGGTTTCGAATTCGGGAAAGGTCAATTTTGATCTATTAAAACAAACTCAGGACAAAGAATGCTGCTATATATCGAAAACGGCTCTAACGATTTTCACAAAAATTTATGACTATACTAATTCGAGCACAAGAAATAGATCTATTTAGGTCACTAATTCGAGAAAACTCGTTTTCTGTGTTTAAAACTCGACGTGGTCATTACGCGAAAAGATAGTATCAATCGAAAGAAATCCCGACTATTTTTATGAAATATGATTTATTTGATTATGAGAAAAATATCTAACCAAGTCTTGATATCGGGAAAAATTAATTTTCCTCGGCTTAATTTTTTTTCTGTCTTTTGTAATCGAAATTCTTGCCTAAATGGTCTAATGCCAGCTAACGGTCATTTATCATAAACACAATAAAAACTCTCTAGAATACGGCACTTACGGCTTATCTTCTATACGAAATCGAGCACTAAATAACGGCCTATATATAAGTAAAAAATATGGTAAAATTTCTTTTAACTGGCTACAAAAAATAAAATTAATTGATTTTAGCAATTGTTAAATTCGTGAACTTGAGTATTTTCAGAAACATTGGTACTTTTCGGTTGGGCGCCAGTGTAATATATACACACATATACTATGTATATGTATATACATATATATTTATACACATATATATGTGTATACATATATATATATTTTAATATTTTAATGCCTGAGGAAGACCACTCGGCTGAGGGCGATATATATATATATGTGTGTGTGTGTGTATGTGTGTATATATATATGTATACATATACATATATATGTGTATATATAACACTGGAGCCCGGCTAATCGAAAAGTACCGAAGCATTTTGTAAATTTGCTAATATTTCTTGATAGAAAACTGTACTTATACTTTTGTTGTGTTTAAAACCACTACCATATAATTGCAAGCATCGCTATATTCGTAGTTTAGTGCAATGGCGATATACCTTGGTGCAAAATTAGCAGCAATTGTAGATGCAAGACAATTTTTCTGCCAAATTTACCTAATTGCTCCCAAAAAAGTTAATTTTTTCCGCCAACATTTGACTTGGGCAACGATTGTTGAAGAATAGACATTTAAATTTTTATAAAACATTGAGAATATAACTTAGGATATTTCTGATTATCGCATTCATATAAAAGCGTTTAATTTTTTTATTACGCGTGGGGTTGGTGAACGTAGCGAACAGGGGTCCGAGCCCACCTAGTATATATATATATATATATATATATATAAGGTAAAGCTAGGATAGTCTGTGCACAATTCAAAAGAATAGCAATAAAAAATCTAAATATTAATTTTTTGCTAAACTATTCATGAAGAATTTTTACTTCATTTGTTTTTTATGCATTTCTATTGCTATTTTGTTGTTATGTTGCAATTTAATAGAACAGTTGTAATAAAACCAAGAAAGTCATTTTGCGCAATCTATCCTTACAGGGTTGGTGTGATTGCGCCCATGGGTAGGAGAGATTGTTACTAATAATAACTACAATTAAATTGTTAACAATAATAATTACACTTAAATGACATTGCTGTAAGGTTTTTGTGAACAAATATTATTGTATTAGGAGTGAATATTTCAGACTAATGATTAAAGAATCAGAAAAAGGAAATAATTTTAAAAACGATTAAAAAATTTTAATTAAAGAAAAAAAAAATTAAAGAATCAGAAAAAGCAAGTCCAGATAAGATTACAAAATAAAATGATGTTACTTAATAACACGTTTAACCTAAAATTAGTCCATTTTCATTCTTCATTTTTTTATGCAAATTTACCAAGAAGCTGCGTAATCTCTCCTAGCATAGAAACTAATGGGAACAGCGCGTAATCTCTCCTAAGTAGCAGATGCGCAAACTCTCCAATTTCGGTAGGAGAGATTGCGCGGCCTTTTATTTAAACATGACCTCTTCTGAAACGAACCGTTGATGTTCACAATGTTAGTCTAGATTAGTAGCTTATAAGAATTCGTTTAAGTTTAAAATATTTTGTACTATTGACATTGTATAAAAATTCTGATGAATAGCTATGAAAATTTAAGCACTTACTTTGGGAAAACAAAACAAAATAGCAATACTTGATCTTAGACGCTCAAAGCAATCAACGTGCACTTTCAAGTAGGCACTGCACTACTGTTGTTGTACAACTACCTGGAGTAGCTGCGCGCTCACTCTACTCCTTCCCCCCGAACCTCTTCGTGCGCAATCTCTCCGACCGCGTCATCTCTCCTGGCTTTACCTTATATATTTGTCTCAAGATAAATTATTTCCGGTGGTTGAAAAAGACAGGTTAGGAATGGTCTGGTATATTTGTAAAGTAGCCAGTATTTTTTGACGGGTTTTAAAACGTAAGTATGTCGTGTTTCGTGCAAATCGGTCAAAAATTAAAAATGCATTTAAGGAACATGCGCTGACACTTTGACTTATATGTATATAGATTTTATATTATGAAAAAAAAGGTAAAAATGTTTACTATAGGAGTGTTTTATTTAGGCCTATCATTTTGCACCATACATAATCCAAGGATGGGATTGTTTACAATAGATTTTAAAATTAACGAATGATTTCTTTTATATCTTATCTATTAACAGCAACGCATGATTGTTATGAGTTTCATCTGTAAGATGAATATATTTTTAAAATAAATGTTAACATCTTATTTAAAAAATATCAGTCCTGCGAGCACAGAAAAAAGCATGTCTCTGGTTATTTAAAACGCAACACAATATGTTCCAGAATATCACTATACTATACAACCACCAAAAACCTTATTTAAAATTCTATTAATAGTGCACGTGGGCAAACTCTTTTGATTCCTGGTAACTAATATGTCCAGACCTAGGCCGCCTCTGCACACGGCTTTTGGAAAGATATGGCTGTATATTACGGAAGATATATGAGCGTGGTCGTGTTAGAAAGAGTCTTCTGAGATCGAGAGATAAATTTTGAAGTAAAGAAACATAAGCAGGGATCTAGAAAATGCTGCATATTCACAAATCTAGCATGATAATACTGTTATTTATAAATAATTCAATAGTTCAGTCAAGTAACTCTCGGCACGAGCAACACCTGAATAGAAATGTTATGGGGAAATTATAAAATACTGTTGTAAGATTTTCATATTTAAACACTCTATGATTTATTTTGAAAGTATATCTCAACTGAGCTTCTGTACTTACCTTATTAGAACATGAGCTGCATCAGTGTTTATAAATACTTAAGTCTGTTTGCATTAGTGAAAGAGATATTTAAATTATTTATCACAGATTGTGTATTTATATTTGTATTATTATTTTGAAAGAGCTAAATCTTTGACATACATTTACGGAATAGTTTTTTTGTTAGATAATATATCATACTTAATAGATTATAAGATAGAAAATACTTCAATATTTTTGTCTATCTATATATTTGAGACAAACGTGAAAAAATATTATTAAAAAATTGAATTTATTCATGAAAGAAATATTCAAAAACTTATTTCTAGTCTTTTTTAAAGCACTTTAGAGATGCTTCGAGAAATCTGAAGTAATATTGACAATACATTTTTGCAATTCAATAGATATTCACGTGTTATTCGGAGACTGTTTAAATTCTATTTCCATTTTAGTTTTTCCAAAATTCCTTATATATATATATATATATATATATATATATATATATATATATATATATATATATATATATATATATAAATGTTTCTAACTGGAAACTATAATACTCAGAAAATATATGATTAGGGGCTTTAAGATTTAATGAACAGAATGCTCAAATATGGAAAAGGTATTTTCAAAACGATACTATCTTAAATTCTAATTATTTTCTTCTCTTACTGTATTTTTAAAGATGTACTGGTAACCTCTATTTGAGGATACGACGAACACAACTTCGAAATTAATCGAAATTAATAATTATCGAATAATTGATATGCTTCAATAAATCTTAATAAATATAGTTATTATATTTATAATTGAGTCCAAGGTATTTATGAGATGATGTTTAATACAAATGAAATGAAACAATGATTTCTATTTTTGGAATTAATCGTTAATGATTTTAGAACTTCGGAAACATAAACATAAGACAAAACTTAATATTAGATTATCTAAACGTCCTTGCATTATAGTTTTGTTGGAAATAAATTTTATATTAAAAACACAAAACAATTCTATAACAATTTCCTTTCAATTAACCATATTTCTTTTGCACACAACATTGATCAAAAGTATTGAGCACTCCCATACCTTTATACGTATATCTTTAAAATTAATTGTCGGTTATAAATGCTTAACTACATACAAATATGAAATATGAATTTCTTTTTTAGGTTATTATAGTTTGTAAAAAATTATAGAAAACGAATAACTCAACTTTCAATTAACTTTTTTAATAAATTAATTTGCTTTAAAAACAAGATCCGTTATTCTATTATGTAAGTAATCCATTGTTGTGTTATGTAATTGTTGTTTATACAGAGGCTGTTCGCACATTTTTTAGACAAATTAAATGATTTTAAAAAATGGAATTATTTTAGGGGAAAAAATTCTGGCAACAACTTATTATGTGTAATTTATATTATCGTCTGATACTTTCAAATTTATTCTTATTTCAAGATTGCGCATGCAAAAAAGCTGTGAATGAGAACATGCGGGTTTTTTTTCGAACAGAAATATGCTAATTCGACAGTCTAAAATGATTGCAATGCGCATAATATAAAAGCTTTTTAGTGCGAAATAAACATAACTATTGATTGGAAAGTGCTATCCCAAAAATCAGTACGTATACATAGTAAAAAGATACCAGATGAAAATAAAACAGGGTAAAAAAGAGCCCATTTCAAGGCTGAAAACGAAGTTTCAGGTAAGGATTTATGACTGTCGCAAATTTATGTTACAATGGGAAAATAAAAATAACAATATTGGACAAAAATGCTACAATCAATTCATTACATTATTAAAAGAATGTGTTACATCCGATATTTCCAGAAAAAATGCTATCTTCTTTATTTCAACGACTTTTAAAGGGTGAAACTGCATCAAAGCAAAGCTACCGCTCATACTTCAAAAACTACCGCTGTATTCGTTGAAAACGCACACAGATATTGCATTTATACCTTTCACCATATTCCTAAGAAGTCACCTGATGTTTCTCTTATGGTTTATTGTGCATTTGGTCTGCTGAAAAGAGCTCTTTCAAAGCGCAAAACCACCACGATTGATCGAATCTGGAAATTTTTTAAAGAGGCATGGGAAGCAATAACCCTGTAAATTTTACAAAAAACCTTCTGCCATCGAAAGCATTACGCAGAATTAGAATCAAGAAACAATATTATCATATAGATTATTTCAGAAAGCAATATTCATATTTTAAACGTTAAAAAAACAACGCCGAAATCATCTAAAAAATGTGCGAACACCCTCTGCATAAGTTATTGGATACTAGAGAAAATTAGAATAATTCTTGCAAAAAATGCCAAATTTAAAGAAATTATTCTTCAGCAACGAAAAGAGTAAAAAAAATATTTCCTTTCATAAAATTTTTTAAATATATATATATATATATATATATATATATATTAATTTATATGTATTTTCCTATTATTTCAATTTTTTACTTGTGTTAATAAAGAAATTTATGCATGAATTTTAAACACTACTTTCTTTATTGAATTATTTATATTATTCTTTATTGAATTATTATTTTTTAACATAGATATTTTGGTACTTTTCGGTTAGCCGGGCGCCAGTGAAATTTATATATCTATGTATACATATATATACATATATCTATACATACACACATTTATATATGCATGTATGTATATATACATATATATATACACATTCATATATGTGTGTATCTATACATAGATATGTATATATAGATATATACATTTCACTGGCGCCCGGCTAACCGAAAAGTACCGATATTTTTTAGTATTATTTTCTTTACTGAAAACTAAATTATTTACGTTTTCTCATTTCCTGTAAGTATTCTTATTTTCATGATTATCTAATAATTTGCATAACACAAAAATGAGACTTATTAAAAATAATTTAGTGATTAAAAAATATTTTTTTAAAGCAAATGGTTTAATTAAGAGGGTTGTGAGATATGTATGTTGTGAGATGGTTGAATTCATCGAATGTCAGCATTGATACCGTTTTTAAACTATATTGGAATTGTTTAATGCTGCTCTGATATATAAAGATAATAAGGTACTGATGTATAAAGTTTCTCTGTTATATAAAGATACTTTATATAAAGTCTTTATCCAAAAATGGGCGAAGCAAGGAGTTTATTGACAGCCAGATTCAATATCGTTTATGGGCAATAATTAGTTTTGTTCAAAGCATGCAAAGTCAAGAAATATTTTGATGTAATTTACAAAGTGTTTGGTAAATGGTTGATTTTATTGGAAACATTGATTCTGAGTGGTGTGAATATGTTTTATTAAATGTTAGTCTATTCAACGCATTTTTGGTTATGGTTATTCTCATCTAATTTCTTTTAATTTTCCTGTGTATGAATAAACAATGTGAGAAATATTTTAACTGTCTGTACTTATGCAAATTTTAAGAAGAATTTCTGGTTTATTTCAAATATAAAAGACACGTGTATTTCAGTGAAATGAGTGTTTTTAGAGATCCAGCTATTTTGCGCAACGCGCTGAACTTTCTACAGGTTATTAGGCCGTATTGCTGAGAAGAAGATATTTTACCTTGGAAATAAACTTTTATTTCTGAGATCACGGATCTCGCAATGGTATATTTTAGATATTTATCTTAAATTTTAATTAAAGTGCATTTGAACTTATGTTTCTTTAAAACTGTTTATTTATTGCGCTCTGTAAAAATTTAAATGACTTTCCCTCCACATTTTTAAACTTACAATAGAGTTAAAAAGCTTAAGTTGAAATTTACTCAGAATGTATAGTTATTTGATTTCGAGGTTTCTCTGTTTTTAAAGATATTGAAACTTGCAATAGTTTTTAATGACAACCAAACAACCATTTCCTATTTTAGTTTGAAATGATTTTTTTTTTAATCCTACATGTCTAGTATATCACATGTAATTAAAAATTCAGTTCTGCCTTTGCTGTACTTTTTTACAAACTGTAACAGTTTTTTTTAAGCATTTGTATCCGATTATTACTTTGAAAGATACATTAAAAATACTGTGATACTCCATATATTTCTCAAAAATTGTATATACAGGGTGTTTCAAAAATGACCGGTATATTTGAAAAATCAATAAAAACTAACCGGGCAGCGATAGAAATACACCGTTTGTTGCAATATGCTTGGGACAACAGTACGTTTTCAGGCAGACAAACTTTCGAAATTAGTTACAATTTTCAACAACAGATGGCGCTGCAGTCTGGAAAATTCTAAACCACGATATTTTTCGCATATCCACCATGCGCAGCAATAATATGGCGTAGTCTCTGAACGAAATTACCAGAAACCTTTGTAAACCTGTGACTTCTTTCTGTGGGGACACTTGAAAGACCAGGTGTACCGCCACAATCCAGAAACAATTGAACAACTGAAGCAGTACATCTCTTCTGCACGTGAAGATATCCCGCCTGACATGTTTACAAAGGTTTCTGTTAATTTCGTTCAGAGACTACGCCATATTATTGCTGCGCATGGTGGATATGTGGAAAACATCGTGATTTAGATTTTTCCAGACTGTTGTTGAAAATTGTAACTAATTTCAAATGTTTGTCTGCCTGAAAATTTACTGTTGTCCCAAGCACATTGCAACAAACGGTGTATTTCTATCGCTGCCCGTTTAGTTTTTATTGATTTTTCAAATATACCGGTCATTTTTGAAACACCCTGTATATATATATATATATATATATATATATATATATATATATATCTTGTTAAAATAATTTGACTCCAATATGAAAATATAAACAACTGTGCCAACAACTTATATAATATTTATACTGTTAAAATAAAAACATTCTATTTCTGGAACCATAAAGGAATGAAAAGTAAGCCAATACTATCGTCAGATAACCACTATCCTTTCAAAGATTCTGATATAAACTTTATTCATCATAAGCACAATGATTTGAACAAAAAATAACCTATGTAAGCTAGGAATTTCTATCAGAGCAGAAGCAAAGAATTTCCAAAAATATCTTACTATATGAAATTTGATATTTTATTCATTTTGGCGAATTTTTGTAGAGCACATGTCTGAAGAAATAGTTTTATAACAGGCGAGATAAATGTCTATGGAATCCTCTGATTGAAATTCCAAGGTCAATAATGTTTAATATAATCTGTCTTGAATGTAAATCCCTTCTGAAGAAAAGTATACTAATAACAATTTTAAAAGGATATATTCGTTTCAAAGAGTCAGACAAAATCATTATTTCTAAGAAAAAATATCGCTGTGGCATTACTCACTGCAGTATACGTAGATGTCTTAAATTATTTTTTAATGTGAAATCTGATGATATATTTTCGGTAAGGTATAGTTTGTATTAAAGATTAAATAAAAACCACATACTGAAAGAAAATTTCTAATAATTTCAAATCAGATTTAAGAATTGAAAAATAGTATAAGATTTTAGCGTTAGCGTGAGGAATATTTTTAAAAAAAGCGTAAGTGCAATAATGCTATACATTTTTTTTTAAATTTTAAAATAGATATCATCAGAAATAAAAGAGCATTTAAAGTTAATATGCACGTTTAAAATATATTAAAGTGAGTACTGCATTTTCCAATGTTGCTGCTTAATATTCCCCATTACTTAAGTGTTTATCTTAAAAATTTTAATATGATCGCATTACACCGACAAATAAATACATTTTTAAAAAGTATACATATGACGATCTATATAAACATATCTATGTATATGATTTACAAAAAATCTAGATTAATGTAAAATCTAGAATAATGTACAGTCAATCTCAAAAGTTTAGGCACACACTAAAATATATTAATAAAATTGGAAAGAGAAATATATAGAACTAGCAGCCCTGCTCTATGCTCTCTGACGCTCGTCATCCCCCGTGAATTGCGATGCAATTCACACTGGGTCCGCTACGCGGTCTAAGCTCGCTTCCCTTGCTGAGCACTTTTTGCAGTAACTATAGCCACAATGAATAGAACTATCATAAATAATTTTAACATTTAAAATTTACAAATTGTTTACTCTAAAAAAGTAATTGAAAACTTTATTAAAAACGCAACTAAAAATGCATTTAGTTGATGCTCCCAGTGGGCATAAATAATTTTAATGCTATGAAATTTACATTTTTTTAAATGTAAAATAATTAATTGAAAAAATTACCTTGGAAATACAATTAATTTAAAACTTATTGTGCCTATAATATTGTACACCACGGCTTAAATTTATTTAAAAAATTCTTGGAAAAACACTACGTCATAGCAAGATTGAAAATCCATCTTTTGTTTTCCTAATGTCGTCATTTTCTTCATCGGAAACATTTCGCTTTGCATATTACTTACTATCATAGATTGTATTTTATTTCCTCAGATTACTTAATATTATTTCTCAATAAATAATCTGTTCTACCCTGCAGTGATTAGTGCATAATTAAACGCGATCATTTTAATTTATTTACATTTTATGAAAACTATTGAATTTTTTCTTTTAAATATGTTTAGGTGGTAAAATCACGCTTCTGATTGGTGGAAGGCAAATTAATTTTATGTTACTACGGTTGTTGCCAAAAGGCAAGCTACAAAGCCTTTTTTGCGCGCCACGCAATATTAAAAGTTTATCTACATTATATGTAGATAATATTACAACATATATTCAACATATAATTGAAATGAAACATAGTAGAGATAATGGTTTCATCAGCATTATTAATTAAAAAAGTACGCTTTTTGTTAAGCATGCGTCTAAAAATGCGTGTTAAAAATGCATTAAAAATGTCTTAAAAGTTTAGGCACATTATGCAAATGTTAAAAAATGCTGGATTGCTTTTAACGAACCAACCATTCCAATTAACCAACCGTTTTTCCTGAGAAGTATAAAAGCAAATATTAAATTTCCGTCGGTTATTTAAGATGTCAAAAGCTACGGAATTTAGAAAAGAGGAACTTTTAAGGATACTCAAGTTTAAATCGAAAAATAAGCCTGTTATTTAAATTTCTAGAGTAGTAAATCGTTCAAAGGAACGGATATACAGAGTATTTGCTAGAAATAACAATTTCGACCGAAAACTACGATGTGGTGTAATAAGTGTTTAGACTGATCGAAAAATTAAAGATTAGTGTCATGGCAAAATATGTTCATAAGGCAACTTAAAAATGATCTCGGTGATAATTTCTCAAAGAATACAATAATAGACACATACGAGACTGCGAGAACATTGTTTTAAAACTCATATCTTGCAAACTGCGCTTAAAATCACACCATAAGCAAGCCAGAATGGATTGGTCCTGAACTTACGCGTCGTGTGGGGATAAATGACTCACCCTATTATTCAGCATGTTACTTACTGGCATGGTCTGAGGCAATAGCTATGTGCTTTCTTCAGTAGACGTCAAGTTGGTAAGTCTGTGAAGTTTCGGGACGATTGCCTTTAATGACCTAAACCTACTTGGCATTTCTCCGTTCTAAACAAAATTCAACAAAGCACCAAGACCCGAGAACAACATCTACTTCTATCTGATGACCTCTTAGGGAGTCCTGATTGGAGATTATAACATGACAATGCTTCAATCACAATTAATATTGTACGGAACAGTGGCTTTCCGCCCCAAATGTTAACGTTTTAGATTGGCCGGCTTTAACCCCGGACATAAACACAATTGAGAGTATTTTGGGTATCTTAACCCGTGAAGTATACAAGAATGAAAAGTAATATGACTCTACTAAAGAACTAAAAGTGACCACTGAAAAGGGATCTTATTCTCTGACACCAATTTCTAAAACTAATTGATTCAATGAAAACACGATTATTTGAAGTTATCCGAATCCAGGGAAATACTATTAATAAATAGCATCATGTAAAAGTATTAAATGATGCATTTTTTCCATTTTGCCTAAACTTTTGAGACAGTATATAGTCATGGACTTTTATGATACATTTTAATTAAGTTATGAAAATATACCCATTTATTTATTTTGATATGATTTATTTGTATAATTTTATAGGCTATAACAAGTGCACAATATGTTTTTTTGTTTAATTTTGTATTGTTATATAATAAACGACATTTTCTTGCTGTGCGTAAATTTTTGAGACAGACGTAATATCCCGACTGGCAGGAAATCGAATTTATACGAAGAGTCCTGTTATCCGTCAGGCTGAAGATTTCCGAAACATTCTACATAGAGTCTGCAAAAAATAATTATCTTTTTTAGTCATAATAGAAGAAAAATTATCCAAAACTGAAAAAAAAATGTTAGGCCCAAATTTACAGTATATTCGCCCAAAGCTTTAGAAATTTAGCAAGGTTTTCACATGAAGAAATATATATAACATTCAATTAAATTTATTGTTAGCTTACACACGAAAAACATATCTCTTGTAAATCTATACATAAATCTGCAATAACTATATGTAATACGTAAAATGTATAAAAAAGGAATTTCAAAGAATTTTCGCGATATACCGTGCTTTTGTAGATTACGGGAAATGAAACAAAAAATTGCAAAAATCGTGGTTGTGAAGTTGTGATTGAAATTGCAAAAATTGCAAAATCGTGGATTATGAATTTCATGATATACCGTTCATTTGTAGAATTTAACAAATTGAACAAAGTTTGCAAAAATTGTGGAAATCATTTCAGATATTCGTGTTGCGATCAAGCATTCAGACATTATTCTGAATTCAGAAACGGGCAAAATTGTTCATATAATAGAAATTGCCAATTTTGTCAATAAGTAAATTTTGAAAGCAAAGAATGATGATGTTAATTATCTCCTGAATTGTATAATAAAGTCGTTACAACCAATGAACTGATATAAATATATTGGCTACAAAAACTCCTACATATCATGTTAAACTTTGCAAGAAATTTAATTATTTGGTCAGTTGGATCTACGGTCATTTATCTCACACTCAAGAGAAGACACTTCAGAGACTGTGATGAAGACCGATTATAGCTGTAATGCATAATTTGAAAATATCTTGCTACGACAAAATTTTGCGTTAAAAAACGGTACCACTGCATTTTTACTGAATCCAATAAAAGTTTGTTTGAGATAGAGATTTTCATTTAGAATATCTACTTTATGATTACACACTTTCTTTCAAAGATTTCTTTCCGTGTTGCCCAACTAACTACAATTTATATGCAATTAAAAACTCTATTGTTATGCGAAATCAGCATATAAGCTGTTTGTCAGATTCATCTATCGCATAACTTCGTTGTAAAATTTTACTATTTAAGAGATTCTTCGTAAAAGATTATGTAGTACAGATGGGAAATAAAATAAAATGAATTAAAGATGATTAACCTCTACCTTTACTGTGATGATTAAATGCTCGAATTATTTTAAATAAAATCCGTATTAAAAATATTTTTTTTAATTTTTTTAATTAAAAAATAGCTTTATAGTTAAAGTGTACTTGCACAAAAATATTTCACAATATAATTTGTGATACTTTTGACTCTATTGATTTACATTTTATCCTTTTATAATTAAATTAATTATTTAACTCCTTATTTTTTTTTAATTCGGTCTTATGAAGACATACTTCTTACCTATAATAAATCGGATATCATTAGAAAAGGAATTGTTGATTTATTTCACATATGCATCATCAAACATATCTATATTATAAATCAAAAACATGTCCTTGAATAACACAGGCAAAAATATTGACGGTGGCAACATCGGACCAATAAATTTCCCTCTCATTGCATTTTTTTTACACTTCTAAACAAAGCATAATTTCAGTTTTTACACTGTTGAATAGGAAATAAATTGTTCTTTTAAATACAGTTTGTTAGAAAACTGCATTGAAATTTTCTGATTTTTTATGGATTTTAAAATGGTTTTCAAGCATGAATTTTTAAAACATTTTTCCATCGCGTGCAGCCCAGTTACTCGAAGATTAATCCGTTTGCATTTAAAACAATATAAATAGTTCAGCATTTATTTCCGGTTAATGTTCCATAACGAAATTAAACCTTCATCAGCAAATAAATAAAATAATAAAATAATACAGGGTTAGTATAAACGAATGACCAGATTTTAAATATATTTTCACAACTATTACACATATAAGTGATATCTATAACTATAATAAGGAAGGAAGTTTTTGTGTCTCTGTTCTGAAGAGACCACTGCACGCGGAGCTACAAAATTTGGTGAGAAGGTACTTCTATGTATGTAGTTTTGCACCTCGAAGCCCGATTTAAGAATTTTTAATTAGATTTCTTTTGTATGTGATTTTTAGTGTTTTTTCACGTTTAGCTGTGATTTGTCTACATTAGTACCAGGAATCCGGTTCCAAGTACTAAATAAATTTCGGTACTATTTTTTCAGCCCTTGTTTACCACCATTTAGGATTATTAATCTCCAGGGGGGGGATTTATTTTCTCGAGTTCTATAGGGCCGATCGAGAATTCATTCATTCAATGTAACATGGACTAATTAAGATATAGATAACTAAGTAAGATGATTTCGAACCCCTTGGCGGTGGAAATTGAAACTAAAAAATATTGCAGTGCGTGCACAGCATGTCTGCTATACGATGCCGCAGGCAGTGGGGACGAGTTCTGGTGTTTCGTTCGGAAAAAGGTGCACCGAATAAGGTGCTATTTACTATCTAAATGGCACAAGAAAGTTACCGATTCGATAATCCCTGACAACAAAATATTCTGATTTTTACTCATCCTTGAGTATTAAGAAAGCTATTGTAGGTATCAATTCGAAACTCACGGTATGTATGAGTTTATTTTTATGATTCCAGAAATGCAAATTTTGTGAAAATCCGATGGTAACTTTTTTAAATTTTTGACCAAAAACTGACCCGCTTTGAATCAAATGATGCAGACATTTGATGAGGGGGGGGGGGGGGGTGTTGAATTTACTTCCGCTTCGGGTTCCGGCTCTCTATTTAATTTCCGAAAGACGAAAGGGTTACCAGAGAAACGGCTTCGTGCATTGATTTTTAGAGCGATTTCACGATTCGTACTATTTTTTGACGGGACAGGGCAACGCCGGGTGGATCAGCTTGTATGAAAATGAAGAAAGATATTCCGATTTTTTTTCTGTTTCGAAGCGCAGGTAGTGATGATTTACATTTATTCACATGGTCACAAACATCCTCGGATGTTACGTCATGTGGTTTCTTTATATGGGGTCATATCAAAGACGTTGTTTATGAACCACCATTGCCGAGACCACTCGAAGAACTTATAGAATGCATCGGTGCTGCATTAAGAACCGTTGACAGCGTAAAACTGTAAAATGTGTGGAACTAACTTGATTACAGATTAGATGTTTGTCGTGGTACGAAAGGTTCACACACCAAACATTTGTAACTAAAAAACAACTTGAAAAGTTTTTCTTTATTTTAATATAACCCTTATTATAATATGTGTAACAGTTTTGAAAATATAATTTTTTTAAATTCCGGTCATTCATTTATGCTAACCCTGCATAACTAAAACATAAATGTAGCAGATATGTAATCGAACTAAATGCTGAAACCACTGAAATTATCAGGGTAAAAAAAGCCACTGTTTGTAGAGAAATCTTTGGCGATTTCTTAAGTTATTACTTCCTGATATGCTGTTAATACGAAAGTGTCGTTTTTAATAAATTTTAAGACTTTATTTGAATACATTATAGATACTTTTTAAATAAAAATGCTTTTTCGTGATGTTAGTAAAAAATATACGTTAAATATAAAAAATCTATTAGAATTTTCAATAACAAAAATGGTTTTTACATATGTTCTTTAACCCAAGAAAGTCGGGTTGGGTCCTCAATTTTAAAAATAGGTATGTTATTAAGTGCTGCTTTGCTCTTTTGAATGACAGTAAAAATGAGTATATATATATATACATAGAAGAAAATGCTAATTTTAATTAAGAGACTAAAAATCAAGTGTATATGGATGAAATACTTACTGTTACAATACGGACTGTTAAAAATATCTTTTTGTAACAGTTCTTTAAATCAAAACAGGGATAGCTAATATTAAATTAAAATGCTATTTCAATAAGAAAATATTTAGTAATTAAAAAAAGTTACCTAATATTATACTTTTTATTGTTATTTGTTTTATGTATAGTGATGCGAGTTAAGCTTGTCATATCAGTTAATAATATAAAAATAATAATGATGTTAAAACAAGGTTATATGTTTTGGCAACAAAGGAAATTTTCAGTTAAATAAATGTAGATCGTAGAATAAAAGGCTATGTCATTAATAAATCCTTCTTTCAGCGTTATCCAAAACAAGAAAATACACTTATATTACATCTACAAAATTATATATACAGCCAAATCGTTAAATTTTTCTTTCTTTCAATCAATAGATGTCATATATTTTTCAAAAATAATCCTTTTTGACCACGTCTAGCTTCCTTTTAAGTAGTAAGTATTTCAAAAAATATATATATTGGATAGCACAACAAAGGAGATGTGAATCAGTTAGCATTAAAACAGAAGTACAGCGTCATTAGTATCCAGATGTATGTGACACCTAATTTTTCTTTCATACTGTCAGAATTAATCTACAAACACATCAGTTAGAAAGCTTTACTCATTAAATATATAGGGATTTATTACAGGAAATTCTATTTGAGACAAAGTCGTATCATAAAAGTTAATAAGACCTGACTTTTTGCTTTAAATGTTGAATTCATTTTAAAATTAACGAGAGCGAAAAATTATGTAACACGGCATAGTTTACGAACCACTTTCCAACGCTATCAGAATATTGTTAAGAAATTTAATTTTTGTTCACATAATGAAATAAGATATTTAAAGAAACACAAAGCAATAAAAATTAATTTTCAGCAATTGGTTTCCATAACCAGTAATGTATGCGGATTATTTCGTGCAGCCCTGTATATCATCTGCACAAGTCGTAATATAGTGTATATTAAAAGTTAGTTAAATTTTAAAACGCATATCACAGCTGAAAGCGCACATCCAACAATTATGACTCATAGTCAGTGCTGTAACCGAATTCTTTTGAGTGTCCCTGTAAATCAAATATAAATTCTGCGTACATAATAATCTATAGAAAACCTTATGTAGGGAACCTCAGTAATGTATACCAATTTCATTGAAATAATGTATTATCATTGAAATACACTACACACGATTTTTACCAAAATATCATAATATAATGGAACTATTTTGTGAATGCCTGTAAACAAACTATAATTGTTACGTGTCTATACTCAGCGGAAAATATATTGCCATGCACCTTGATGATGCATATAAATTTCATTTCTAAACACTGTAACATCAATAAAATACATTAAAAACAATTTACCCCCTTGACCGTAAAGCAACAAAATACTTTTGAGTATCTCAGTAAACGAACTATAATTGCTACTTATTCTCTATAGAAAACTTATAGTTATCCACCTCAGTGATAAGTGTCAATTTCATTAGGTTTGAAATAATATAACATCATTAAAATGCACCGAAAACGATTTTAACTCATTGAACGTAATGTAACGAAATATTTTTGAGGGTTCCTGAAAACTAACCGTAAATGGCACATACTTCATTTTCAATACAGAACATACCATGGTAAATCTCAATAACATATATCAATTACATGGCAATATTTATGCGAGTTATAGCACGGACAGACAGACAGACAGGCAAACCGAATTCATAAATACTTTTTACCTATGTTGGTAAGTGTTAACTTTCTGTTCTTACCAATTTAAGCAAAACTTTGGTCCTTTTTTAAATGTGCTGAATAATTTCATATTGAAACTGTGATATCATTAACATAACAAAAATAATTCCTAAATAGGAATCATAAAAGTCGTGTTTCCGAGTATTTATGCTTCTATAAAATTTAAAAAAAAATTCAATTATAATTGTAGTGTAATTTTCAAAGTTGAAAATAAAGTGGAGAAACGACCTTTCTACGATGTACAGGAAAACATTACTCAATATTTTTGTCTACTGTTTCGTCACTAAAATACGCAAATACAAATAGGTTCCAATTTCTTTATTTATAAAAAAAACTCTGACATTTGTCGTTATGATTAACTATTCAGAATGTTAATATTTTTATCTTTTAAGTAAGCAAATTTATATGCAAATTAAAATTATGTTTTTTACCTAACACTGTTCCAGTCATACTACATAAGCTATTTCACATGTTTTGGTTATGATTGTTTTATTCTCGATTAAGATAACTCTATATACAGCTATATACACTATATAGTTTAATAACCAAATATTATAACATTAGACAAATTCATTTTTAAATATATATCAATAGTTTTTAAAAAAATGTAGTCTGAGATGTTTGAGATTTCAAATTTTTACGTGTACTCTGGAAATCAAAATATGTTTTCTTAGCAACAAAGTCTTATTACTACTGACTTTTTCTGTTGTCTCCGAAAAATCATAGTTCACTTTTGGATGCCCGCCAAAAAGCAGTATGCATTTTTAGATATGCATAACGATGGTCCAACGATCGGCGCTATGGTTTTGGCTACTCATATATAATTTCTAAATATGATGATTATTTCTAAATGATTAAAATGTTTCATTATAAAATTGCGGGGGGGGGGGGGGGACTATGTTCTTTCGAATGTAATTTGTTTGAAAATTGAAGCTCAATTTTGTGATTTTTATGGCTTTTTAAATAAATTTCAAGCATGATTTTTTATAATCTATGTCAAAAATGAACATTTGTTTGCTGAAATAATGAAAAGTAGAAAGTGACAGATTAGTTTTCACAACTGACAATCCCAGAGCAAATTAAAAAGTTTTCTTCTAAATTTTTTTCAGCAATTTTTTGTATTTGGGTCCATTTCCAATCGTTGCATCGTGGCTACAATGTCCTTGCAAATAGGATGGGACTATAGTATGAGAATTCCACTAAAGATTTTTAGGAACACTTTTTCCTCCAAATCACACTCGCTCAAATATGCGATTTGGCTGTGCAACAGATTACGGATGATTAACCCGTGGACTTCTCACTTCGGTGTAGCATCCGCGCACTCCACACTACTCCGATTTGGGATACCGTAACTTCAACTCCATATAACTTTGTTGGCAATATAGTGATAATGAAATATAACACATGATTCCTATACAAAATTTAATGAGGAAACAAACTGTGATATTTAGTTTCATCAAAAATTATATTTTAAACTAAAAAATGCAAATTAAGTATTTTTTCAAAAAAAACGCCGACATTTGAAATTTTGGTTGGTGCGAATTCGCACTAGCGTAGGACAAATTAATAATAACACCAGATTCATAAGAAAAAATAAATAAAAACACTTTGTCGTTAAACTAAAATATGTCAACGATAAAAACGGATTTCACTTTTCTAGTGTTTTTTTATTATATTGTATTATAAAAAAATAGGACTTTTGTAAATTCACTGGAAATTTGTGAAGAATAATTTTGTTACACCTAATTTGCATGTTTTTATTTATTGTTATTATCCTCGCATTTTTAGTTATCGTGATACATTTTACAATATGTCCCATTAAAAAACAAAATCGTTTACAGTTTGAATAAATTTTGTGGAAAAAAGTTGAAACTTTTACCGTTGAATAAATTATAGTATTAAGATTTTGTGTGTGGAATATTTTTTTTTCTGGAATTTCGTTATTACTATTATTTTATAATATTAAAAATTAATCTAAAAAATCTACTTTTCATAAAAGAGATCAATGATCTTTCAATGTAAAATAGTTATCTCACAACTATTTCTTCAAATATGTAAATAATTACAGACATCACACTACACCAGTTTACAAGAAATTTACACAAGAAATTTACTGTCAATACTTCACATTATATACAAGGCATTTATTTTCTTTGTAATGCAGTTATTACCTTATTATTCCAAATAGAATCTACCTCATTAGTTTAAGCATGAAGTGTTGTAACAACTAATCACGAAAGGTGAAATGTGAAAGTACAAAAAATATTCGACAGGCATGAAAATAAGAACTAATTGAATAGTTGCTAGAATAATTTTGCTTTTCGAAATAGTACTACTTTAACAAACAAGTTGAATATTTCCTGTACTTAAGGGAAGAACTTAGAAGAATATAAGTGAAGAACTTGAATCTTGCAAAAATACACTGCTTGCCATCTAAGATGCAACACCATGAAGGAATGCAAATAACAGAATAATATTTATTGGACAAATACATTATAATGGGAAGGACAAGTGATTAGATTTTCAGAAAATTTGGAGGTATAGTTCCTGAGAAAACACTACCCAGAGTTGCCACCCCTGGCCGCAATAACAGCATTTATCTGCCTAGACATGGAGTCGAACAGAGATTGTATGTCATGTACGGGTACAGCAGTCCATACACCTTCAACAGTATGCCACAGCTCATCAACCTTAGTGACTTGCGAGTGGTGGCGTGCCAGTCGCTCAGCAGACATTTACCAGGCATTTTCAATTGGTCAGAAATCCGGAGAGCGTGCTGGCCAGGGCAACAGTCGAGCATGTTTTGTATCAAGGAAGGTCAGGATAGTACTGGCACCATGCGGTCGTGCATTGTTTTGTTGAAAAGTAGAGTTCCGGCGACATCGAAGATAGAGCAGAACTACGGACGTAACACTTCAGAAATGTAACGGCTGCTGTTGAAATTTCCGACAATGCGAACAAGCGGTTACCGAGACGTGTATCCAATGGCACCTCATACCGTCACTCCAGGTGATATGCCAGTATGACGATGTCGAATGCAAGCTGGCAATGTGCGTTTTCCACGATGGTGCCAAACACGGATGCGGAAATCATGATGCTGTATATGACGCAGGAATGGCATCTCATGTCGTCTTTTCAGATGAATCAAGGCTCTGTGTGCATCATGAAGGCCGCATCCCTGTTTAGTGGCATCTTTGAGAATTCACATTCCCAGCTTGCATTCGACATCATCATAGAGGCCCATAACCTGCAGTGATGGTGAGGGGGGCTATTGAATACATGTCTCGATAACTTCTTGTTTCCATTGCCGACAATATGAACAGCAGCCGTTACATTTCTGAGGTGTTACTGCACGTAGTTCTGCCCTAGCTTCGAGGCCTCTGGAACTCTACTTCTCAGCAATAGAATACACGACCGCATGGTGCCAGTACTATCCTGATCTTCTTTGATACAAAACATGTTCGACTGTTGCCCTGGCCAGCACGTTCTCCTGATTTCTCCCCAATTGAAAATGCCCTGTCAATGGCTTTTGAGCGACTGGCCCGTCACCACTCGCCCGTCACTACGGTTGATGAACTGTGGCATAGTGTTGACGCTGCATGAACTGTTGTACCCGTACATGACATCCAATCTCTGTTCTACTCCATACCTAGGCAGATAAATGCTGTTATTGCGGCCAGGGGTGGAAACTCTGGGCAGAGTTTTCTCAGGAACTATACCTCCAAATTTTCTGAAAATGTAATCACTTGTCCTTCCCATTATAATGTATTTATCCAATAAATATCATTCTGTTATTTGCATTCCTTCATGGTGTTGCATTTTGGATGGCCAGCAGTGTATATAAAAATGAAAAAAAACTTTTCTAGAACAAAAAATTAAGATGCTGGCAATTTGATGCATTTTCTCTGTTCTTCAATGCAATATATCAGACAATGTATCAGATTAAAATAAGCACCTCTTGTTAACACGTTTTTTAAAGAGTAATGCATTACTGTATGACTAGAGAATATCAATAAATTCTTTACCACCGACTAATCAAAACGCTATGAACAAATTGTTTTTATGTTGAAAGAGGCATTCGCATGTCTAAGAGATAAAAGTCTTATGATTAAGGAATTTTTCTATAATCTGCAAACTGTGTTCCAAAAAGCATCAACGTTTTTCTGACGGAATTTTGAACTGAAAAAAAGCTTGCTCTTGATCTAAATTTTGAAGATATGTTAGACATATTATTACCTTTGTTGCATGTGGTAATACAGGATTATATCGAATTCGTCAACCAAAGACTTCAGCTAAACTTTAGGAGTTGTTGTTAAAGTATAAAAGCAGACATTAGGGGGATCGTGTAGCTGTCTAGGGTAAGAGACAAAGACTTGAAATAATGAATTAAATTCTTCCCCCTCACATGAGTTTAGGATTGGCAGTACGGAAAATGAATTTTGAGGAGGGAATGGAGAGTTTGAAAATACTATTAGAAATGGGTATAGGAATGGTGAAATGGTAATTTTCAAAATATTAGAAAGGTGAGGGTGATAATTTTAGAGAAAATAGTGGAAATTTTTAAAATGGCAGTGGAGGCGATGATAATAACCTTATTCATCAAGTAGAGAAGAAAATGAAGGTAAAGGTGCATATTTTCCCCTACCCCGTGTACTTGCTCATTTAAGGCAGTAAAATGTGAGTTAAAGCGTTAAAGTGACAATAAGTTGATAATAAATGATGAACTCCAGTGCAAAGACGAGATGGTAGAAATTCTGCAATTTTAAACTGGTTCAGCTGTAGTTCAGAAGGTACATAGTCACGAAATAAAAACAAAAGTCGTCGGTAGTTGTTTTAAATGCTGTCCCTGTCCAATTGAGCTTTATGAATTGTTAATAGTATTGGATAGTGTAAACAGTATTGACATGGTGATGACACATTTTTTTTTGTTTTATTTTGTTGTTCGCTATTTTATTTCTCATACAATTTATAACAGGTATTTTATGTATAAGAAATTGAAATATTAAAATATTATGGTTCGGCTGGCTCAGGTTTCAGTATCTGTGAATAAAGAAGTAATAGATTTACAGGTAGAAATCCAGCCTTATAAAATTGTATGGTAACTTCAGGTGATTGAGGAACTACGTACAAGCGGTACAATGGTGTCGATTTAATGAAGAATAGATGTATGTCTTTATCTTTTGTCAAAACTTTGATTTTTAATAGGGTTGAAAATACTCGCAGTGTCCAGTCATAATCTATGTCTGTTTATATAGAGAAGACTAATGTTATTGAGTCTAAGAAAATAAAGTTTAAAAAATTTATAGAGGATTTTTTAAATAAACCGCGGCTCGCACGTGTCACTTGGAATGAAATTAATTCGGGTGATGTCAGGCCTGTCGCTAGTAAACAGATCAGTTATGATCAGGTTAATCAAAGCATAATCGACTATCATATAAATAAGATGTTAAAAGATGACATTAATATGCCCCTTGATTCTCCCTTTTCCTCTCCATTAGAATTGTATCTGAAGGATAATGGCAGGAATTAGGATGACCCTGAGACTTGAAGAAGACTTGAATAGGAATTTTTTTCATAAATTGAATGCTATAACCCAATACCCATAGTATCTAATCCTTATTATAGATGTAATTTTACAAAATACCGCAGATATTACGTATATGTCAATACTATATTTCATATTCTGCTATTTTGACCAGACAACCATGAAACCAGATTATATTGAAAAAAGGGCGTTTATTACTGAGAATAGTTGTTTCGGGTTGAAAAGAATGTCTTTTGGTTTATCCGGGGCTTTTTTAAATAAACCGCGGCTCGCACGTGTCACTTGGAATGAAATTAATTCGGGTGATGTCAGGCCTGTCGCTAGTAAACAGATCAGTTATGATCAGGTTAATCAAAGTATAATCGACTATCATATAAATAAGATGTTAAAAGATGACATTAATATGCCCCTTGATTAATATTCGCTCCTTGATAAACCAAAAGAATGTCTTTTGGTTTATCCGGGGCATCCGCAACTTTTGAGAAATCCATGAATAAAATCCTTAAACCTCTGTTAGATAAAAGAGTTACGATCTATCTAGACGATATTATCTTTGCGGCAGCGACATTTGAGCAGCCTTTAAAATTATTAACAGTAGTTTCCATCCTATTATTTACGTCATAGTAGTTTAACAGATAAGTTGCAGAAATGTAATTTTTTTAGGCGAGAAGTAAAATTGTTGGGAGTCAAATCTACACAGGATATATAACCTATTCTAAAAAACAGTAGCTATTACATCCCCCCCCCCTAAGAATTCTAAACAAGTTTTACCTTTTTTGGACATAATTGCCTGGTTTTCCAAACTTGAAATTTATGAACCTTCATATGCTTCAAAACGGAAGAGAGCGAAGTTTACTTTGTCAGCAGAACTTCAGAATTCTTTTGAACTGTTAAATAGAACATTAATTTCTCCGCCCGCAGTTTCCTATACAAATTATTTATTGCAGCTTGAAGTTTACGAGGATATTAGCTCTGTTAGTGTTGGTGCAATAATGTCTCAGGAACGTAGATCTATAGTCTACACTTCAAGGAAGTAGAATTCTGTGGAACGCAGTTATTTTATATAGGAAAGGGCCTGTATTGTTGTTATTTGGTCGTCCCATAAATAGCGTTGCTATTTTAACGAAATCCAAGTACAAGTGATTACAGATCGTTAGGCTTTAGCTAAGCTCACGAACGGCAAAGGTTTGTCTGCGATAATGACATGGTACGTTGTAGTTTAAAGTTAGCTGAGTATAATGTTGTTAGTGAACATAACGCTGGAAAATAAAATGCTGTTGCTGATACTTAATCTTGTAACCCACAAGTATGTATGAAAGAAGTGTTAAAAGTGTGTGTCATTGTGGTGTTGAGATCGAGAAACCAGCTGATTCATGAGCAAAAGAAAGATCCTGAATTTGATGGTTTGAAGACATTTCGGAACTTGAAGGATACAAATATTGTTGGTAGTTTAAATGCAGACATCTTCACCATTGTCCAGTCGTTTAAATTGTTTGATGGCCTTCTCTTTTAGTCTAAAAACTGTTGTTTCCCAATGTTCTCATTTCTTTTATTCCCACTAGTATCCGGAATGACATTCTTAATGAATTCCATGGTAACCAACTAGCAGGACACCTAGGTATTAGAAAAACATATTTCGTAATTCGAGATTTCTACTAGTTTCCCAAAATGATGCAAATAGTGCACGAATATGTCTCCAGCTGTAGCAGTTGCCAAAAGTTTAATTACTGTAACATCATTCCGGTTGACAAATTTATTTCGATAAAAGTAGCATGCTTCCTCCAGAAAATAAGCTTTGATGAAATTAGCAGTTAACTCATTTCTACTCCTTAAATATGTCTTGAAGTATGTTCTTGTAATCGTGTAAGTGGGTAGAATTTTTCTCCTTAGAAAGGCAATTGTTTTGTATCTGATATATGTAAGGCTCTGTGCGATACGCTGGATATATCGCATATTATCATAGTGGCCTAACGAACAAATAATCGAATATGGCCGAAAGGGTCAAGCGTAAGACAATTCAAATGATTACATCTAATATTGGCTCGTATCATACAAACTGGTATCGATGTTTGCCGCACTTTTCTTATGCATTTCATACAGCGGTACACGAATCGATAGGGAAAATATAATGTACCTTCCTTACTTGCATTAGTATTATTGGTAAATATGCGCCTGCCATATAATGCCACAATTCTGAATACAATTATTGACGTATTTGAGCTGTTGATTCGATTTTAAAATATTACATTTAACGGCTTCTAATAAACATGTAATATATAATTGACATTGCATTTACATGTAATATATAATTGCGTACTAAGTTCAAGACGCTCTGGAACTTTGTATTTGACTTTTCCCCATATATCTTACAATTTTCGGGCTATGAACTCTAATTCAGATTTGTGGCTATAGTGCGCTGTAAGTCGTCTTATTGCGTAGCACATAGCCACTTTAATATACCTAGACACTATGTTTATGATTATATCTGTAGCCGTTCTTAAGTTTGGAGGTGAACAGGACATTATTCTGCATACTGTATATGGAATTGTGGTAACAATTTATTATTTTTGTTTTAGAAATTCCACAAGTGTCAAAATGAATTTTAAAATAAACTTAAAAGTCAAATTTGATATGTAAAAATGAGAGTTTTTAACTTTGAATGTTTTTAGTCTTCAGCTTGTAAAATTTCTATCATATATAAAGTACATTTATAGGTACTCCATCTGGTGTAAAAACTGAAAACCAAGCAATAGTTTATTTTTTGAAAAATAGTGTTTTACAACTGCCCCCGTAGTCTCATACCTGCTACGTCTCCTAAAAAGTGAGTATGGAAAATTATTTATAGCAAAGAATATCTAACTTTTGTTAATTTAAAAAAACAGTAATTTAAATCACTATACATCTCTACAAATTTATACTATATTTGTTAGATTATTTTAGAATTTTTTTGAGTTTTGTAATCCCAGAATAAGATTTTTTTCAATATCACATTTCACGAATTCTTAATATTTCATATTTTAAACGCAAACTATTAATATATATCTTATTCTTTGACACGTGGATTCAGAAATTCATAAAATAAGTCTGTTCCTTTATGCTGCTGTCATTTTTCAATCTATAAATTAATATGTTAGTCAAAACTTTTTAAATATGAGGGATTATATTAAATATTTGGATTTCCTTTTTCAAATGAGCGATCTCCAATCTACTCAAAATGGAAAATATCTAACCGTTCCTAACGTATTACAAGACATTTTTGTTCCAAACTTCAAAAGTATAAAATGTGACAGAATGATACCTTTTCTAAAATTTGATATAAGAAGATTTTTATTTCTGCCCGATAAACTGCCAAAAGAAATGACATTTTCATTGGCAAATAAAAGTCCATCATTTTAAGAACAAATCTTACAGATTTTTGGATAAACGTTTTCCTTGTAAAAATATATCCCGGAACAAACTTTTCATAATATGTTTCAAACTGCCGTATAGTCGATTTTGGAAAGATTTCTTAAAGATTTCTTTTTTATATTAAACTGTAATTTTCTATTTTACATAAAACAAGAGGCTCCTAATTGCACTTTGATTATAGAATTAATATTTCATATTTAAAATTCAAATATTTTTTATTTAAAATTCATTGTAACATAAATTACAACATTTGCAAGAATCATATTTTGCGTAGGAAATCTATATACAATTCATTTAATTCATTCAAAAATAAAAAGTGTCTGACTCTAAGAATAATCCAATTTTTTTATATAACTTTTACAATAAACAAATCATTTTAACGGAATTTTCAAAAATTTGTTTTGCTCCCAGTGAAATATAACGATGATAAGGGAACCAGAAAAGTTTTAAATGACGAAAGGAAGGTATTTTTTAATTACTAATAACATATTTTAGAAGATTTGCAAGAATCATATTTTGCCCAGGAAATCAGTATAGAATTCATTCATTGATTCAAAAATAAAAAAAATGTTCAATCCAAGCCGAATCCATTTTTTCACATAAATTTTACAATTTAAGCAGTTTTATGAAATTTTAAAAAGGTTTGCTTTTCTTTCAGTAAAATATAACGATATTAAGGTAGACAGAAAAGTTTGAAATGACGAAAAAATGTATTTTTTAATTATTATTTTTATACTGTTTGAACGGTTAAGAGTGTCGCACATTTGATCCGATAGAACACTCACTAAAATTACAATCTTACTAAAGGTAATTAAAGTACTAAATGCCGTTTATCAATTAATAATGCTGTCTAAAACTTCAAACTCAATTATCTCGAAACGCTGTTTTTCAAACTGTTTGGACACGATAACTTTTTAATAAGATAACGCTTTTACATGTTTATTTTTTTAAGTCAAGGAAATTAAATTCTCTACAAACTGTACAGGAAAAAGAAAAAACTTTTTTATTTATAATGGAACGTTTTGTGGATTTGGAATTTTCCATTGTAATTTTTTCAATTTTTCACAATTTTGTTTTTTATTATTTTAAGCGTAATCAAGAGATAACGTAATAAGCAGTATAAAGAGAAAAATAATACTAAAAAACATGGAGCCTGGACTTCAAAATCGAGCCTAAACTATTTTTGCAAAATAATTTTTTTTTGTACAATCTTAAAATATTTTTTTTTTACAATTTAACAAATATATTTTTATTTTTACACTCTTTTATTCAACTTATCTTGTTTTTTTGTATGTAAAGATGGAATTTTGTAACCTTTTTTTCATCCACTTCCTTATACGATAGAATTGTAAAGATTACGTACAGAGGTGTGTGTCCGATGACAATACAACACTTTAATATTTTTTAAACTTAATTATAAATTAATAAATCATTTTTAAGACTATTTTACGTTAGTCGGAAGCAGATGATAAATTGCTAAATAATATTTATTGTTACAACTGTTTACGAGTTGCAAAAAACAATGGCGGTAATTATGCGTCAAACCACTCTCGCCAATATTCCAAATGGCTGTGAAACGCCATCAGCAAAATATTTTAAACAATAAGAAGTATAAAATATAAATTAAAAAAGTCATAATTGTTTTTAAAAATACTCTTTTATTAAAACACATAAATGAAAAATTGCAAAAAAATAATTTAGTCTAGAATAATTACAGTGTGTCTAATTGACACACAGGACACAAACACCGGAAGTGTAATATTCTTCGTCGAAATAGTGCTGAACAGAGTTCTCCATGTATCTTGTTATTACATGTGGTTTAACTGTACAAATTACTGTGCATTTCCAGCAATTCCAGCAAAGCTTAATTTTATTATATTAAGGTCACCAATGTCTCGACCGAGTTCGTTGGCCAGCTTGGTCCGCCATTTTGTTTCAAGATGGCGGCCATTTAAACATTTAAAACTAAAATAAATATACAAAAAAATTAAAAATTTAAATTTATTTTTTAATTACGTGTTAGGCCTTGATACAAGGATTCCAGAGCATTTTTTGGTTTACCTCTATCTTAAAAAATGGCTGAGATAGACCAGTTTGAAATTCTAGGGTGGCTGACATTTTGAAACAAAACAGCACATTAACGCGATTACTCGCAAATTATTTTCTTCCATTGTTGTAATAATTTTCCCAATCATACGCATAAAACTATATATTCATATCCGTTAGCGCCAAAATTGGTGACATTTGGCGAAATATCGCCAAATTTGGCGACCAAAATAAGTCTTCATAAATGAAGCCAATTTGGCTATTGCTCAATAATTTGGCGAATTTCTTATTCAAATTCAGTATTAACGAATCTTTTGTAAACGTTTCTTTGCATTTTAACTTGCTGTTTTCGTGTAACATTAGCTAAAATTTTAAAACGAAGATGTAGGAAAGCTGCCTTTTCCTCCCGGTACAGGCCGGAAGGACTTTTTTTTTGTTGCAATGAGCTCTGCCACCGTTCGAATTTTTGCACATATCATAGTAGTATCATAGTTGTGACAACTATGATACTCCAACCATTGGATATAATTTACCTAGTTGAATATACTCTCCTCTGTTCATTATGACCTAATTACATGGTATACAGGAATTTCCGTGCTATTTCAGATTCATCATGTAAAATGCTATAGTTATAGCTCGGATGAATGAAATTAGCGCTGCAGTTCGCAGCCTTGTCCAACAAATAAGAGTGAAATATGCCAACCAGGATATCGTCGAGATAGCTCAGTAGGGAGAGCATTGGTACGGCAAACCAAAGTACCCAGGTTCGAGTCCTGGTCCCGGCATATTTTCGCTCTGTTGGAAAAATCTCAACTACGATACTCCAACCATTGGATATCTGTTTTAATATTGCAAATGTTGTTATTTAGTGATATAATTAACATATATGTAATAACAATTATAATTTTTCTTTAATTATTGTTATCGTTTTTATTACTGGTATTACTTAACCTCATACTTCTTTTATCCTCTTTTCACTTCTACATAGATTTTTAATAATGTAATTTCATTCGTCAATTTTTAACCATGTGACTGTCTTTTTAGCCTACATTTAGGTATATTAGTTAGTCATACCATTTCTATATGGCAGCACGTGTTCTTTTACTCTTTCTCCAACATCTCACATGCTAACTTGTTTGTCTAAGGCAGAAGTATTCAATCTGATTCCAATTGCATGTTTGAAAAATTTTTCTACTTGGTGAGTTATTTTTTTATATATCTTTACGGTAATCATCTCCTTTTGTTGAATTTTAATTTAATTTTTTCGTTATCTTAATTTCTTTCAATTATTAGTTTTTTTATATGTTATAAGGAGCTTAATATTGTCATTTTTGACTTATTGCTGAGAATATTCGATGAAATTACATATCGTTACTATCAATTATTCATAAGAAGAAACTCGGACAAATGCATAAGGAATTCGTAGTTTCTCATATTTGCATTTTCAATTTACTTGGTTTAATTTTTGTATTATCTTTTTTTTTTCATTTTTACGCATGTGATTTCATTTTAATTATATATATATATATATATATATAAGACAAATTAAGGTATTTAAATTTTAGGCAAATATAATTTTTTATTGTTAAATTTTGCAATTTTATGGATTTAATGAAAAGTATAAAAATAAATTAACGCATGAAATTAAATGCATGCAGTTTATATTTGCTATTATTTGTTGGTAATATCCTAAACAGCCCGCAAACTTAAAATATATATATATATATATCAGATGGTCATTCAATTGGAAGCAGATGGTAAAAGGTCTACACAAATAAGAGGAAAAAGTCTAAACACATCTTGTTCAATTTTTATAGTATACATGTATTACATAAAAACGACATGCAAGTTTTCGTAATTAATAAAAAAATGTCGCTGAAAAGATTTTTAATTACTGCGAACAGTTATTTTAATTACAAGCATAAAATTCCTACATTTAAACCTTAACCGGAAACATAAGTACAGAATGAAAACCTTGTAATAACTTGACATACACTGAACGTTTGTATATATTCTTCAGTGCTAATTTAATAACTGGTCTAAATTTTTAATGCGACAGCAGGAAAATAGCTTTTCAAAATGTCAAATATTTTGGAATAACGGCTAGATGTGTCAACACATGATGTCTTACAAACTATTTCCAGTTAAGTGTTACAAAAATCATACATACAAAACTTAAAATCAATTTATTTAAATATGATAAAAATTTTAAATTAGCAAGGTAGTAAAATAAATTAAATTAAAATAGCATATTTTAATTTTATGTAAGTAATTTTAATTCATTTCGCAGAGTAAAATAGAAATGTATTCATAAATTGCAAATATTTGTGGATAAAAATAAAATAGTTTCAAATGTGTAAACACTTATTAATAAAACTGTAAAATATCGTTTTAATAGGTTTATTTTAAATAAAAATATATTTGAAAACCATTGAAAAACCAAAATAATGCTAACACTTCTATAACTGATGAATTTCTGTTAGTTTGAGATGGTATTAAAAAATATCGCGATGCTATGTTTTTTTTGTTTTTTTTATAAATGATTATATTATATATAAATAATTACTGCGTAAATTTTCATTGAAAAAAACTCTAAGCGATATATAAAAATTATTCCATGCTAACTGAGTATGGAAATAAGTTCGTAATTTTTATAGCTAGTTTGAAGCAAATTACTTGTTAAAAAAAGAATAACAATGTTGAAAATTTATTTCTCAGAGAGTTATGTTAAATAACTCTCCCCAAAACATACTATAATCTTTAAAAAAAAACTAGAAGACTTGTCTTTCAGAAGAGAAAACTGATTAACACGGCAACGAATAAATAAATACAATAAAAGAAGTGTGCAAAAAATGACACAATCGCCAAATGTAGTATACGAGGAAAAAAACCTCTGGCGGAAATTGCGAAATCCAGAAAAAAACAGAAATGTCTAATTCTTCTGGAAGGCTGAAAATATTTGTAGTAAAAATGTACAACGCACTTTGTCTATTCTACTAAAAATAGTGTAAGGAAAATAGTTGTTTTTTAGTATAATAATATTCGAATATTAAAAATGTAGATTTTGCATATTTCGAACAAGTGAAAACGATAATTATAGATGTTCACTTGAGCTTGTTAAATAAGTTTTAACAGCTATTAAATTTATTTATAGCATTTTTTTGAATTAAACAGACATGTTAACATTTATGATCTTTAATTTTATAATTAAAAATAAATCTTTATTCTTTAATTTGGTACATCTTTAGAATAATTTCTCTATTAAATAGAAATATAGATCAAAACGATTTATAGAAAACTTACATATTTCATCTTTTCTAATAAATTATCCGAGATGAAGATTTATAATATTTAAAATTATTATTTTCAAATGACTCCACTGCATAAAATAACAATGAAATTATGCCATAGTTTAAATAATTTCGAAATTTTTTAGTGCACCTACCAAAGTAGCATTTTAATTTTATCTTACCAATTTATCCCAATGTGTTGTGAAAACTACTATGCATTTAAATCGTTTAATCGTTAAATAGAAATATAGATCAAAACGATTTATAGAAAACTTACATATTTCATCTTTTCTAATAAAGTATCCGAGATGAAGATTTATAATATTTAAAATTATTATTTTCAAATGACTCCATTGCATAAAATAACAATGAAATTAGGCCATAGTTTAAATAATTTCGAAATTTTTTAGTGCACCTACCAAAGTAACATTTTAATTTTATCTTACCAATTTATCCCAATGTGTTGTGAAAACTACTATGCATTTAAATCGTTTATTATAAAGCAAATAAAACTACTTCTTTCGGTGCGTGCTTTGTTTTAATTTAACAGTTAACCACTTAACTACTTGCCTTCTGAAGTCCACATATATGGACCTCCTTTCATTCCCGTTTCATTAATGAAAGTCGAACATAATTGCAATTTCGATCTCAGAGTGATATGCTTCGATATCTAACATTCCAAATAATGCTAATAGATTAAAACACTTACTCTGAAGTCAAACTGGAGAACACATAATTCAGCAATAAATCAATAATATTACATTAATACTGAGTAGCGAAAAGGTTAAGCACATTTCGTCACAAATAACTGGTAAACCGATTTAGTTAACAACCAAAAATGCACTCTATTTATAGTGAAACGACCATTTGCTACATAAGAAGGCACCTAGGAATGCCCTCTAGCGGTTTATTCCGGAATTATATATCGTATCTCATAAACTATAGGAGAAAATTGAAATGCAAAAGTGTCAGAACATAATCGATTTAGTAGAAAAACGCATGTCGTGCACGCGGATACAATAAACAACCGCCTGTACAAACCAAAATATTCGAACTCAATGAGAGATATTTTGTTTGAGGTCAATAAATAATAACCGATTTATTTAATTCACAAATTCAATTTACAATTTTAAACAATCGTGTTTACAAATAAAAACTTCTGAATGCTAAGCAATTTTTTTTTAAGTAACAGACGTTTCCTTTTTATTATTGTATTACCTCACAATTTTTGGTGCATATTAGGGTGCAGACACATTCTGACTTGATGAAATTGCATTAGCGTATGTTTATAAAAAAATTATTTCGCTTTCGGAAAAATATCTTGTATTTCATAAACAAACCGTCTCTTATCAGTCTCAGATAATTTTTTTGTACAGGCAACAATGTATCGTATCGTGTCCACGTTGTCTTTGTTTGCTAAATCATTGAATATTTTATCGTATCTCCAAAAATTTTCGAGACATATTACTAACTTCGGTATTTACTATTTCTGGGTGCATTTCTAAGTAAATCATCGTGTTCCATAGGAGTCTTCAACCTTTTTGACTGAAATTCGTTTGCCACCACAAATTTCAAAAGGAAATCTTCGCCTCATTTAGTCGTAAAGAGTCTGTCATTAAACAAGGAAATTTTTTTCTATTCTAAAATAATGGTGGTAGTTTGGTGGCGTGAGCCACAGGTTGCAGACGTCTAGAGTAGACCATACCGGTTTTAATGTACCTACACCCAGAAAAAGGAATTGATTAAAACAACAAAACCCGTTTTGTTGAGTACATTTTGGTTGTTTTAGTCAAATTTTTAGTTCAAGTAAAAAAATTGGTTTTGTTGCTTGGACAAAAAAATATTGTTAACACTCGTACAAAATTTTAACAAAATTTCACCAATTTTACTTGAACTAACAAAATTTGTTTCTTTTAATTTTACAATATTTTTGTAATTCCAGCAAAATTTTGTTATTTTTGAAAAATTTAAATTCTTGCGTAGTAGCCATATCTCTCTTACGTAACTTGATTTATTTGACTTATATAGCTATATAATTACATGATTAATATAATTTTGGGGTAATTAAAACTTTTTTTTCACTGGGACGGACAAAGGTAGTTTTAAAAACCCCCCTGTCCCATTTATTACCGTCTTCTATCTTTGCAAGAAGAAAGAATTGGATTCATGAAAATTTTCGATTTCCGGTTGTCCTGAACGCGATTTCGCTGTTTTTATCTCAAGAACTAATGCACGGAATTTAATAAAACCTTTTATTCAGTTACTTTCTGACATAAATTGTTGCTGATTACTTTTTACTTTAAATCGCGCAACAGGTGGCGCTGCTATGTTGCATTTTTCGTGATTTCTGCAATAGCTCTATCTCATTTTCAGCAGTCAAATACGCCTGTAATCTTTGAATAATAACAAGGAAATTTTTATCCTGCTTTTTACAGGCGTAATTCACTGCTGAAAATGAATAAAAAATTAACTATGTGTTGCCGTATGCTGTGCTTTGTACTGTCGTCGCATGTTTGCCGCAGAAATTTGCGTGCTCCTTATGACATTCCATCTTGTGCTGCGATTGCAGCCGTTCCGACATATATAAGAGTGAGAAATGCCGAACTCAGATGGCGTTACTGGTAGCGCAGTGGTAAAGCGTCAGGCTGCTGTTCTGAGGACCCGGGTTCGACTCCCGGTATTGTTCAATTTTCATTCTCTCGGTTTGCGCTTGAAAAAAAGTCCGATAAAATTCATTTGTTATTGTTCAAGGTTTACAAGCGTAGTTCACTGTTGAAAATGAATTAAAAAATAGTTAAAATTGCATATGTAGATTGGTTCATTTAACAAATGTTTTTGTAGTATAAACAAAACAAGTTCGTAATATAACATATTTTATTGATTAAACAAACAAAATATAGTTTGTTGAAAAAAGAAAATAGATTGTTAAAATAATACATAGCATATATCTATGTAACAAAAATAATTCTGTTAATTCAAGTAAAATTGAACCATTTTACTTGAATTAACAAAACATTTTTTTGCTGACGATACAATTTTTTTTTTTGGAATTACAAAAAAAATCAACAATATTTTTTTTTTGTTGATTCAAACGAAATTTCCACTGACCCATATTTAAAGAAAAAGTTTCGTTGGGGCAAACAAATTTTTGTTGATTCAACAAAACTTTTTTCTGTGTGTACAGGGTGTCCCAAAAAATGACGGACGATTTGCAAAATCAATTAAAGAAAAACGGATGGCGATAGAAATGTACGGTTTGCTGCATTCTGCTTAGGTAACCAGGGATTTATTCTTACCAATTTTCAAAATTAGTTACAAATTTCGTCAGCAGATGGCGCTGCTGACTAGGAAAAACTATAAAACAATGTTTTCAAAATAACCACCATTTGCAGCAACAATATGGCGCAGTCTGAGGACAAAATTCGCGGATACCCGTGAAAACATTTCTGTCTGAATGATTCAATGTGTAGTCATTCGCCGTAGTCCAGTCTGACAGGCAACACGGCGAACGGAAACTTGGGGGTCGCTGTTGGAAGATCTGCTGAACGATTGCTGCATTTGGCTCTGAAACGGCTGACATTTCCAGCACGGTCGTCATTGACGTTTCCATTATGCTGAAATTTTTCGAACAGTGCCTGTATTGCCGGACCGTTTCTGACATTGAATTTCGTTTGAAAACTGCGCCTCGTTGAAACAAAACTGTGATACAGGCGATGAAACTCCAAAACAATAAAAATAGGCTGTTCCAGCGAGTAAACTATTTTCGAAGAATACGCTAGGATGTAGAAATAATACCGATCTGAAAGGACGGAATACATACAGAATAGCAGCGCCATCTACTGACGAGCTTTGTAACTAATTTTGAAAATTGGTCAGAATAAATTCCCTGGTTACCTAAGCAAAATGCAGCAAACCGTACATTTCTATCACCTTCCATTTTTCTTTAATTGATTTTTCAAATCGTCGGTCATTTTTGGGACACCCGGTAGATACCGCATTCGTAGTATCATTATCTGAATATATGTAGTGAAATCGTGTCTTAGACAAAAAAAATTCATCGTCCCATAGAAAAGAACACAGAGCATTTTTATTTACGAAATATGTACTAAGACGAAATCTTATAAAAACCTGTGTCCGATTCTTTGTGATTTGATCTCAGTAGGATATAATTTATTGGTTCTCAATGTCGCATAAAGAAAACACGCAGTTGCATATGCATATGAATAACAAAAATACATAACATCCCAACATTTTTAAATAACAGATCAGAATATAACTTCTGAAATATGTCATTTTTAACATAATTATTTTACTTCAAATCATATAGTATTTCAAAAACCATGTTCAAATCCACAGTTATATTTTAGATTTAAAAATATTGAACTACGAACTCCTTGGAGAATTCTCAAGATTACAAGCATTCATATTATAGTATTTGTTTTAGTTTTATGATTGCGGCTTTCAGTCGGTATATAATTAAGTAACTTTATTAAGATTTATTGTCATAAACAGAGCTCAGCAACGGTGGTGCAAGATGTGATCAGAAAATAGATGCAGAATATAATAGCCTTCTCATCAGAAGTGTCCGTTTTGTAACAGAATCCATTGCAATGTGTAGAAAAACGATTTCTGATTCCTTTCGCATCATCTGTGGACCGAGAGATGCGCGGTATTGAAATACGAGGGGTGATCCAAAAAAAAGTTTACAAGACAAAGGAAAAAGTATTTATTAACAATAGAAACAAGATACAAATGGCAATCAAGAGACACATCTGGCCTTTACTTTTCCACATAGTCGCCAAACCTGTTTAGGCATTTGTCAGAACGTTCGACCAACTTATTTATCCCGTCTTGTGGTAATCAGGGCACTGCTCATTGAGCCATTTCTCGGCAGCTGTTTTCACTGCATCGTCTGAGGTGAACCGTGTTCCGGATAAGTTTCGCTTCAACACCGGAAAAAAGAAATAGTCACTTGGAGCCAAATCGGGGCTCTATGGGGGGTGATTCCAGACCTCCCATTTGAACCTTTGCAGCAATTCCTGAGTCTGGCGAGCTGTATGGGGCCTTTTATTGTCATGCAGAAGATTGTCTGTGAATTTCCGATGCGGCCACATTCTTGGCCCATAAGAATCGAATTACGGCTCGCGCCTCTATGCGAGATCACTTTTCTAAACGTCGTGCCATTACTGTCGCTCTTAAGTGTCTGCGTACTGATGCTACTTACTCGTAGAACCGCTGTAGGACAACTAGCGCCATCTGTCAATCACCCTCGGTGGAAATATTCGCTCCACAATTATTACGTTTCAAATGCTTCTGCTTGTAAACTTTTTTTGGATCAACCTACGTAATTCGTAGTTGAACATTTCAGATTTTTACACATAAAAAGCACTTCGATTTAAAAATAATGAAATCATAAAATCTGTACCAAGTACATTGCACGCGCAATTACAAATACAATGTTTCATAGTCCGACGACAAAAAAAAAAAGTATTTTAAACTAAAGGGTTTATTTTTCACAAAGTATTTATTATAATAATATATATTCATATGCTAAAAATAAAGTTTCATTACGCAATTTATATCATCGATATTTCATTTTATTATTTCTTGTTTATTTAAATTCCTACATTTATTTCAAACATAAACAGTAAAATGCAGTCATTGCACTTCAATTTAAACATTCCCTGATTTTTCTTGTTATCGATATGCTTTTAAAGATAACTTTAAATATCTGCTCAGAAATTTGCCTATAAGCAAAAAAAAATCTCGGATGTTAAATAACATATTTGAAAAAAAAAATGCAGTCTTACATAAACAGTTTAATATCATGACATGTATAACATATTTGACAAAGTGCATTTCAAACATTTCATCTTTAACTACTTAAACTCTTTTTATACTCAAAAATACATTTGTTTGAGACAGATAAGCTTCCAATATGTATGTTTTGTTTATTTCATTTTTTTATATGATATCTAACGTCTCTTGGAAGAGAAGATTAAAAGTCTTTCCCAAGTTTACAATTCCCTTAAGAGAAAGAACATACTCAAAGAAAGTATATAACCTCAAGATAGTTTCTGTTCTTTAAATTTGTTTGACTTCGAGTATTAAAAAACGTCATTGTTTGTAGAATAAATAATACTTAGAAATGTTTGTTTAAATTACTTCTGAAGGCATTTGGTATTTTAAAATAAACTATTACATCAAGGTAATATAAACAACTCTTTCAGAATTAATGATAAAATAAAGACAGGCAAAAATGTTTTTTGATTGAACGGTTCCGAATTCCATAAATAAATGCTAATATAACGGATATTAGGAAGACTTATTTGTTTAAATGGGATCTTAAAATGAAAATTGTAAGTAACATTAATACATTCTACTAAAACTTCGGTTTGGAATAAATTTAACTCAAGCTTTATTTAAGTTATGCTAGCAAGTTGGAAGAAATTAAATGTAATTAAATCTCAATTTGTTTCAGACCCTAATAATAAATTGCATTTCCATATTTAAAAAAAAATCCAAAATAAATATTTTATTATGTTGACATCAAACATATCAAACAAATGAGACACGTTTGCAATATAGCTTTAACATTTCTGAAGATATATAAATCTTTTTTATTTAAAAAAATAGGACTATTTTTGAAGTATTTAATTCATATTAAGAAAATCAAGAAGAAAAATCACTGAAATCCCCAATTGCACGTCTTCAGACATACTTTCAACTAATTCATTCTTTATTTCTTTGAAATAAAGTTTTCTTCATCATTGTAATAATAAAATAACAATATTCCAATAGAGAATACTTACTCTATTGCCTAATATGTAAAATTTTCTGAGAATATGTTATGTTTTGTTTAAATACTTTGTTATTAAGGACCGATATTTCCTTTTATTTGCCCTAAAAGCTTTTTTTTTTATGCCAATCAAAGAAAATGTGTTTCAAGAAAACCTAAAAGAGTGCAAAAAATGTCAAAATATCAATACTTTTAAAAAACTAAACTAGTATGCGTTAGTTATAAAAAAATGCGTATTATTATAATACTAACAGTAAACCCGTTCTTTGAAGGGATAGGGAAAAACAATGCTCATCAGCCCTAAACAGAAATACGCAATGCTTCCATATGAATATCACATATGTAAACAAGTATATTGGTAATTCCATACATAAAAATTAAACATATTACAATGAATGTTTAAAGGAGATATAGTTTTTACTTTTCAGCCTAGATTAATGTCAAATTCCCACATGACAAAGATTTTTTTTTCATGGATAAACTAAGTAGTGAAATAGTGGCTAAATAGAAAAAATTTCTCATTGCAATTGTGTCGTTTTTAAAAGGTAACGTGCATTTTCATACATAAATTTGAACCATTTTAATTATGACTTCATAAAAATGAGTCCTTTTCCCTTACATCTCAGAATTCTTACAGTGCATATATGGTTTGGCATTTTTTATTTTTCCAAAATTTAGATAAAAAAGTATTATTTTTAAAGTATCTAAGCATTGTTTAAAGAATCAAAATAACCCCATGAAAAACGTCACGTGTAAAAAAATGAGTTAAGTCTCGTGACTCTTTTACCGTAAAAAGTTCTGAGTTCATGTAAATCCAAGTTTAAATATCGTATTAACTGTGCAATTTTCATTCAAAAATCACTCCTAGTCTCTGCAACTTTAGTTAATGATTATTTTGTGACTTGGCATTTACGCTGCACGAGAATGTGACAGCTGTATATAATAGGATGGGCCGAAAAAAACTTTTTTTTTTTTTTTGATTCGCTATACCGCGGAAAACTTGGCTTTAGGGTTGCTTAGTAAAATAAAATGAAAAAAAAATAATTAAATTTTAATTTTAGCGGAAGAGCACCACAAATAAATTGGTAGCGCAAAAAGACTAAAATTTGAGAAAAAAACGCGAGTTTTAGGCCAAATTTTCTCACATTTTAGGCCTTTTGCGCTACCACCAGAAGTAAAATTTTATTTATTTTGTTTTTGCATTTTACTTAGCTACCCTAGACACAAGTCTTTTTCGGTATAGCGAATCAAAACAGAAAAAAAGACCCGGCCCACAATCCGGCCAACATTCACTGTGTGAATACAACTTGATTGCGTTAATTTAAGGATTGTTTAAATGCTTTGCGCTACCTCAAATGAAGTAATTTTGCTTCTTTTTTTATTATAATGTATTTTTATATCTTTCTTTTAAAGATTTTTAACTATAGCAGTTTTTTTTCTTTTATAGCTTTAAAAAAAAGAAAGAAAAGTATTGCTTTTAAATAAATTTATTTGAGCTGCTCTGCTGCTAAAATTAAAATTAAATTAATTTTGTTTTCATTTTATTTTACTGAGCAACCCTAAAGCCAAATTTTCCGCGGTATAGCGAATCAAAAAAAAAGTTTTTTTCGGCCCACCCTAGTATATAATTAGTCTTAATCAAATAATACCATCTCATTTCATAACATAGCAAGGTTGTAACAACGTAAATCATGATTTTTTTTATAGAAAAATAAATAAATAGCTATTTGACAATGGACGGAATTAATTAAAAAAATTATGTAACAGATTTTTTTATATTTCTGTGTTGGGGACAGGAAACAATTTTTTATTAAATATTGCATTTATTCTACAGCGTGTATTCGTACAGCGATATTTAGAGTGTTTTCGCGTTTCGTATATATATATATATATATATATATATATATATATATATATATATATATATATATATATATTTACGGGACCGGTCAACGCCGGGCGGATCAGATAGTTTAATATAAGACACACGCAATCAGCTCTAATGGGTTGCGAAACGAAGCAAAATCGCGTGAAAATCGCCGCGTTGTCTTTCTTTTAAGACAAAAAAATATTAAAATCTTTAATTTCAAAACTGCCGTTTTATTTTCTTACAAAACTATTGTATCTAAGTTATCTGAAGCGTAACTAAGAGGTTTTCAGTTTCATCAATAGACTTTATGTCGCTTTCTTGTCACATACTGTTGAATAAATAGCCTCTAAAAGAGTCAATGAGACCAATGTTTAAAAAAAAAAAAAAAAAAGGGTAAATGTATCTATCTAAATATTTTAAGAGACTCCAATCGAATAACTTGATCATACTTTCGTTTTAGCCTGCATTTTGATTTTTTTTCGTATTATCGATCAGTCCTATAGTTTGTTTGTTTTTGTTTCAGATTCCAACACTGTTTTTATAAAATTATTCTTTAAAAATATGTACCTTAAAGAAAAAGTAATTTTTTGTTTAATTTCCTAATGTCTATTTCAAAAATACTTCATATTTTTTCGATTTTTTTAAATTTTGTTAGAGAAGCTCTGCTTATTGCTTCAATGTTAGATGAAGAAGAGAGTAAGGTACCTTGGGACACTATATGATCAATGATTGTTTTACATTTTATTTTCTTTCTTTCCTTTTCATTTCGTTTTCTTACCATTTTTACGCAATGGTTGCTTTATTCTTTGGCGGAGTAAAGAAAATAAAAGCAACTGAGACAGGTGCCTTAGAAATGTTTAATTAAAAGAAATAAACAGTCAGCAAAAAAAGGAGAAAACCCCATGCATTTTAATAGCAAAACAAAAACCAAAAACGGAAATAGCCATTCGATTATAGGAATTATATGTCTTCTACATGGCCCTCACATGCATTTCCCTCTACAAGTGAAAAAATACTTTTGGATTTTATGTTAAACTGACTTGTAACTTAACTCCAGAATATGTTTCGAATTTAACATCTTATGTTACACACGTTTTGAGCGTCTTTAAATACAACATATTTATGTGTGATAGCATTTAGTAGATTGGAAATATTCGAAAATACAAATTTCGTCTGACTTGTGAGACCTAGGAAATAATCTGCTATTCCCTGTTACCAAGAAATCTGCACAAAATTTATAAAATTATAGAAAACGCTGACAAATGTTTATAAACTTCATATTTACGTATTGAAATAGAACATATATTAGTAACTTATAATGTATAGACATGAATGCAAAATGTAAATTCGACAATCAAGTTCATTTCTCAAGCAGGTTTTGTCTCTTAATTGAAATTTCAGTGAATACCACTGGTATAGGAGAACGTTTAGCGGATAATCACAGCTTAAAATATTCATTAATAAAACATTTTATTTCCAGATATTTATCTGGATTAAATAGCTGTAGCCTCATGTTAGGAAGTTATGGGAGTTTCTCAACTTGAAAGATAAACATAAAGAGGCATGAAAAGATTTTGTTTAAACCTAGGAATAAGGAAGAAATGTGAAGATTTTTGCATAAAAAGTATTTGAACTTGAAAATATGAAATTTTTATTAATTTTTATTGAAAAGCGAATGTTTTTGGTTCGCTGTTCCTTTCTGTTTTCTGTCAGAAAACAGCAGTACGGTTAGTTAAGCACACCTTTAATCCTGATCACTACCTTTAAAACACTTTTAATATGTAGCACCTTTAAAATTGTACTTACCTGAAAATCCTGTTAGTATTACGGGGATTTCTTGAAATACCTTTTAATTTTATGCTACTTTAATTTAAAGGCAATATTAGTTATCTTTTATATACATCAAATAAATATTTTTTTCTCTTTTCTATCAAAATTATGTAATACTAAAATGTTTATCTGAAATTTTGTAATACTGATTTGTTACTAAAAAGTGCGTGGTAGTATTCATTTTTGAACTGTTCTTTCTGCCAATCTGTTCTTTCCTGGTTAACCAATGAAAATTCACTCCACAAACTTTGAGAGTATTGCATTCATTCAAAACCAGACTATTTATTGGCCGGTAAAACAACGTTATAAGCGCCAGAACCTCTCGATACGATACGTATTTCATTTATACGTTTAACCGATTTACGTATATATGTATAATACGTAATTAACAAATAACCGTAAACTATACGTTTAAACGTATCCGGATACATATAAGCGTATATCGGTTAAACGTATAATTCAAGTATACGTATAATTCAAGTATACGTATATTTCAAGTAACGTATTTATTTTTAATTCCAATGGATTTCATCAGTCTTACGTCACTGAACGGACAACAAGCTGGAAATCGATTGCGTTACTTTAGCAATCTGCATAATATTGTATTTCATACATAGAATCTTGTTATTTTTCCTTGTAAACGATTGTTGTAAATATATATTTTTGGAAACACTTTTCAGCAAAGGAGATGAATATGCACGTTTCAGATTTATTGTCAATCCTTATTAAATATGTTTTTTCTTTTTTAATTAAAAAAAAAAATATTTTTTTGTGTGCGCGTATACTCAAGATTACGTCCGGATGCATATGTTTCTCTTTCCACGGTGCTAATGTTTTCTACTCTGTGTTAATGTATAACGCAAGTTCAATTTTTTTAACCATGACACTCGAGGTATTTTTTATACAAAGTGTATGGGTTTTATGTTTTAAGATTTTTTGTTAATCTTAACAAATTTCATTTTTTTGTGTGTGAAGTACCTATAAATTTCGATTACTTATAGATTGACAAATAATCGTCACTGCAGGTTATAGAACGCAATCACACAAGCTTAAAATGACTTGTCTTCGCTTTTCTTTTTTGCTGTATATCGTATTTTCAAAATACATTTAATATTGAAGAAAATATTCTTAGATAAAATAAAAGTTTGATTATGAAACTTCCCAGGAGTTGGATTGATCGATGTCAGTATAAAATGTAAAGTCAATGTATGCAAGTGTTCTGTGGCCTCATGCAAAAGTAATGTTTCGCGCCCGAAATGTTGCGCCATAAATGAAAATAAACTTGTGCGTGTGCAAACATGAGAAAGGTAGCTTCGAAGCTACGCACTACGCCATAGTAAAACATTTCATAATTAATAGTTTGAGGGAAAAACAACCAAAATCTAATTTAAAATATGTATATAGATATATATATACGATTTTTTTTTTGCAAGTACCAGCTATTTACACTGGAACCGCAATGCAAGTAAACTCGAGGCCATCGTGGTTGTTTCAACAAGGGAGGGATCACGATGGACCCTATAAACCGGGAGAATGCACACTAGCGGGTGCTTCTCAATGTCTCTCATCAGCGGACCAGCAGGATAAAGACACATTTTTTCACGCAATAAAGGAAAACTGTTTCAACGTTTATACGTTTAACTGCTGGGGTAAGTTCCGTATATACGCTGTACCGTATGTACTATTTCGTATCATACGTATAACTGTCTAGGTCGTATCATACGTATACAAAATCTGCACCCCGTATAATATGTACTATACGTATACTCGTATATACGTTTAATAAGGAGCACTACTTTTAACTAATTGCAGATTAGTTTTGGTAGCATTCAGCGCATCGTCATCAGTGCAAAGAATTATAAAATGTTTGGTCATATATATGTAGGGGAAGCATATTTGAAGGATGGGTTTATTGACCAATGGAATTACAGGAAATTAAAGTGAACTGCCAATAAGACTTGTCTGCAAATAGCTAAAGAGTTGTGGTGCTTAAAGCGTTGTTTTACCTGCCTATATTGTACTGTGTCAAGTATCAACTTTATTTTCAGAATATATATTATTCCATTAACTTTCATTTTTTTCTCTTACAATATCTTTTTATTTCCTCCCATGATGGTTATTCTCAAGCAATTTTCATTTAAAAAATTAATAAACATTTCATTTGGATTCAAATTTGATTAATATATTTCACTCAGAAAAAAGTTTTGTTGAATCAACAAAAATTTGGTTGACCCAACAAAACTTTTCGTTTAAATATGGGTCAATGGAAATTTTCTTTGAATCAACAAAAGAAATATTGTTGATTTTTTTTTGCAATTCCAAAAGAAAATTTTGTATCGTCAGCAAAAAAAAGTTTTGTTAATTCAAGTAAAATGGTTCAATTTTACTTGAATTAACAAAATTCTTTTTGTTACATAGATATATGCTATATGTACTTTTAACAATCTATTTTCTTTTTTCAACAAAATATATATTGTTTATTTAAATAATAAAATTTGTTATATTACGAACTTGTTTTGTTTATACTACAAAACCTTTTGTTAAATGAACCAATCTAAACATGCAATTTTAACTATTTTTTAATTCATTTTCAGCAGTGAATTACGCCTGTAAACCTTGAATAATAACAAGTGAATTTTTATCCTGCTTTTTTTCAAGCGAAAACCGAAAATTGCCCAACCCGTGAGTCAATCCCGGGTCCTCAGAACAGCGCTCTGGGGCTCTACCACTGAGCTACAAGGAACGATATCTGAGCTCGGCATTTCTCACTCTTATGTATGTCGGAACGGCTGCAACCGCAGCACAAGATGGAAATGTCATCAGGAGTACGCAAATTTCTGCGGCAAACATGACACGACAATACAGAGCCCAGCATACGGCAACACATAGTTAATTTTTAATTGATTTTCAGCAGTAAATTACGCCTGCAAAAAGCAGGATAAAAATTCACTGTTATATTTTACCAGTGTACTTTCTTCCAGTACCAGAGTACTTATGTACCAGAGTACTTTCTTCTTGTAAAGATAGAAGAAAGTAATAAATGGGACAGGGGGATTTTTAAAACTACCCTGGTCCGTCCCAATGAAAAAAAGTTTTAATTATCCAAAAATTATGTTAATCCTTTAATTATATAGCTATAAAAGTCAAATAAATCGAGTTACGTTCAAAGATTACAGGCATAATTCACTGCTGAAAATGAGATAGAGTTATTGCAGAAATCGCAAAAAATGCAACATAGTAGCGCCACCTCTTGCACAATTTACACCAAAAACTAATCAGCAACAATTTATATCAGGAAGTAACTGAATATAAAGTTTTATTAAATTCCGTGCATTAGTTCTTCAGATAGAACACCCACAGAATTTTTGTCACGTACAAACAGACAGACTCATTGACATCCATTTTCTAAAAACAGTCAAATCGTGTTCAGGACCTTCTAAAATCCATCGGAAACCGGAAGTGGAAAATTTTCATAATTCCAATACTTTCTTCTTGTAAAGATAGAAGAAAGTAATAAATGGGACAGGGGGATTTTTAAAACTGCCTTGGTCCGTCCCAATGAAAAGAAGTTTTAATTATCCAAAAATTATGTTAATCCTTTAATTAGGTAGCTATATAAATCAAATAAATCGAGTTACGTGAGAGAGTTATGGCTACTACACAATAATTTAAATTTTGCAAAAACAACAAAATTTTGCTGGAATTACAAAATTATTGTAAACTTTAAAAAAAACAGATTTTGTTAATTCAGGTAAAATTGATGAAATTTTGTTAAAATTTTGTAAGAGTGTTAACAATATTTTTTTGTCCAAGCAACAAAACCAATTTTTTTACTAAAACAACCAAAATGTACTCAACAAAACATGTTTTGTTGTTTTAATCAATCACTTTTTCTGGGTGTTTTTAATTAGATTAATTAGTTTTAACAGCAAATGTTCGAAGAAAATACTTGTTTCTTCATAATACAGTAAGCCCTTGTAACATAGCGCTTCATTAAATCGCGCATTTAGATATAATACGGTTTTTCCATATCTATCCAAAGAAAACGCTTTCTTTTGAAGTGTGCTTTTCCCATATTAAACTTATTCCAGAGGGAATAAAGTAGTAGTAAAAGGCAAAAGTGGTTGACTTCTATTCACATCGGCATAAAAAGACCCAGAATAAGTGGTAGTGAGCAAGATTAAAGGAAAAATTTTGTGATTTGGTTAAAAGAAAAAGAAAAGCACTCCCATCTTCAATTTTCTTCTGATAATATTTGATTGTTTAAGTTATCTCAAAACAAGATATTTTTATAATTTTTTCAATATCATCAAAGACAAACAAAGTAACAAATGTAGAAAATAATCCTGATCTTAACAACCCCCTTCTCTTGCCCATGCTATATATAAATGTATTTTTTTAATTCCTGTTTTTTAAATTAACTTGTATTTAAATGAATATAAACTAACTTTTTAAAAATAAATATAAAACATTTAATTATAGGTTATCATATTTATTTATCAGATGAATTCGATTACATCGCACTTTTTTCTTGTCTCCCGATAACTGCGCTATAGCGAGGGGCTAATGTACATCTTATATAAAACTTTTATATATTACACGCCATATTAATTATTTTATTTTTTAATACTGTTTTTGTTTTGGCATAAACCCATCACGAGAGACAAAGAAAATAAAAAAAGTATTAAAAAGAAGAATACACTAAACAAGAGAAAATAAAATTTATTAAAAATTTTAAGACATTTGAATCCGTTTTTAGTTTGCAAATAAATTTTTGAATAAAATATATCTGAATTGAAATGGTATCAAATGGTCATTATTTATTCAGAAAAGTTCACAAATTCAAAAATTTATAAAAAAAACCGCTATCTTTAATATATATAATCTGGATGTAATGTATGTATAAGGTGGTCATGAAAAAAACTTCACCTAGCAACCGGAGAGTTCAAGGAGTCCGGAAGAAAATTGAGATGAATGTACTCCAAGTATGCGCTTAAGAATGAGGAGAACAATAATTGAGCCCTCATAGTTATAGTTACTGTAGGTGTATGAGGCAAGCAGAGTTTGCAGAATAGCACGACATAAGACATTTATTTACAATTAAACGAAGACAAAATATATACAGCTCGTATGCGACTGAGCACCGACATCTTTCTTAACGTAAAACAACTGCTCTCGCTTCCGGAGCATCATCATCGTAACTGTACGCGCATGCGCTATATGTGCGGAGAGCAGAAAATGAACGTTGTATTCCAACAATTCCCCCCTTACAACGTGCATTTTCTTAACAAGGCATTAATTACTCTCCTAATATGCAAATTACAGAGAAACAAAATATAAAATTACAAATACAAACAGTATATACTTTAAACTTATATGGAAAACGGATGCAAAATAACATTGAATGTTTTTAAACACTTAGTCCTATTAAATCACAACATTTCTTATGTTTATAGGCACTTAAAGCTTTTGTTACAATGTCAGCTGCCATATTTTCAGTTTCTAGATACTTAACTTCTATTTATCCATTCTCATATATTTCGCGCGCAAAGTGATGGCGAATATCAATGTGTTTTGTGCGAGAATGATAAATTGGATTTCTTACTAATTTTTGAGCAGACTGATTATCGCAGAATATTAAAGTAGGTGCAGACACTATTTCAGGAAAAAGTTCATTTAAGAACCGTCTGAGATGTAAAGTCTCTTTAGCAACCTCTGATAAAGCCATATATTCTGCTTCAGTCGTGGATAATGCAACAGTTCGTTGTTTTCTCGATTCCCAAGATATAGCACCACCGGCATATTTAAAAATGTATCCAGTATAGGACTTTCTATCATTGACATCTGAAGCCCAATCAGCATCAACAAATGAAACTAAGGACTTAGTATCACGTTTAAAAATCAGTCCTTGATCTTGAGTACCTCTTAGATATCTTAAAACTCTTTTTGCAATGATGGTTTCCAATTGATCATCATGGCATTGATCCAATGAGGTTTGCCTGGATTTTTGTTGAATTGACTTAGAAAATTCACAGCATGAGTTATATCAGGTCTAGTTGCTACTGATAAATACATAAGAGAACCAATTAGTTGACGATAAGGAATATTATTTATTTCAGATTTTTCTTCTTCAGTTTTGGGACACATATCTTTAGTAAGCTTCACATTGTTATCAAAAGGTGTAGATATTGATTTTGATTCTTGCATATTAAATTTGCTCAGAATATCTTCAATATACTTCTTTTGAGTAATTTTAATACTGTCCCCGTTTTGCATAAATTCTATGCCCAAACAATAGTGTAACAAACCTAAATCTTTCATTTTAAAAGATTTGGATAATTCATCTCTAATATATTCATAATCTTGTTTACATTTAGTAAGAATTATGAGATCATCAACATAAACAATGATAATAGCTTCAATCGGAGATTTTGAAAAATAAACACATTTATCAGCATTTATTGATTCAAACTTCATTTGTTTTAATTTTTCATCTAATTTATTGAACCATTGTCTACCTGATTGTTTTAATCCGTAGAGGGATTTTTTTAATAAACAAACTTTGTCAACATTAGATTCATATTTAAAACCATCATGTAACTCCATGTATACTTCTTCAGTTAAATCACCATTTACATAAGCCATAATAAAATCTAATTGATAAGCTGTAAAACCATTTTGAATACCATAAGCGATCGCAGTTCTGATCGAACTTAATCTGGCTACAGGCGAAAAATTTTCTTCGAAATCAATTCCAGGTTTTTGAAAACATCCTTTTGCGACTATTCTCGCCTTAAACTTTTCGATTGACCCGTCTTGTTTATATTTAGTTTTTAAAACCCATTTACTTCCTATAATTTTCTTATGTTTTGGCCTATCAATTATTTGCCATGCATTTTCTTGCATTAAAGAATTAAATTTTAATTAAATTGCATCTATCCATTCATGTTTAAAAGGCCCGTTTAAAGCCTCAGAAAATTCCGGACATGAGTCAGAAAATAAATTTTCCATTACAACTTGGGATAATTCGTCTTTTGGAATTATCATTTTAAATTCTTTCCTGGGTCTACCTTTTTTACCAGTTTTTATATTTCTCGGCCGGCCGCGCGCTCTTGTAAGGGAAGAATGGGGGTCGGAAATTTCATCCGATTGCATATCAACATCACTATCGCCACAGCTGTCTGGTTCATTTTTGACGGGAGGAGAAGATGTTTCTGATTCTTGCGTAATTGTTTTATTTTCATTATTTTGAGAAAAGGGAAAACTTAATTTTATTTCACTGTTTGAAGGTAAATCGTTTTCAAATTCGTTAATAAATCGGACGTCTCGGCTTATAACAATTTTTCTGGAATTCTTATTCCACAGCCTGTACGCTTTTGATTCATTTGAATATCCAACAAAAATATGCTCTTCTGACCTAGGATCAAATTTTCCTTTACTTTGTCTTTTATTTAGTACAAAACATTTTTGCCCAAATATTTTAAAATATGATAAAGTTGGCTTGATGCCAAAAAATACTTCGTAGGGTGTTTTGTTATCATTTAAACGTCGCGAAGGACAGCGATTACGTATGTATACCGCACAATTAATAGCTTCGGCCCAAAAAGATTGTGGGAGATTGCTTTGTAATAGTAAACACCTCGCCATTTCAGCTAAAGTTCTATTGGCCCTCTCTGACGTACCATTCTGTTGCGGAGTTAGTGGTGAGGAAAATTCTCGTTTTATACCGCTTTCTTCGATATATTTATTAAATTCTTCTCCGAAATATTCTTTACCATTATCCGTACGAAGAATTTTTATTTTCTTTCTTACACGGTTTTAAACTGCTGCTTTGTATTTAACAAATGCATTTTTAACCTCATCTTTGGTTTTAAGAAAACTGACTTCAATGTAACGTGATTTGTCGTCTATAAAAGTAACGAAATATCGCGATCCTCCGTGGGATGGAACTCTCATAGGACCACACAAATCTGAATGTATAAGAGTCAATAAATCGTCACTTTTAAAGTTCGATTCTTTAGGAAAAGAACGCACAGTTTGTTTACCTTGAATACAAATTTTACAGTCCTTAAGAGACTCATTATCATTGAAATGTAAATTTCTAACCATATTCTTTGATTTAAGTCTTTTTAAATTAGACTCATTTAAATGACCTAATTTAAGATGCCATTTTAGAAAATCACTTACCTCTGCTATCGCAGTTCTCTCGATGCTTGGGTATACATAATATAAATCCCCATGACGGACAGCATGTACTAATGTAGAACCATTTGGTTCGATGATTTTAGCAAATCGTTCTTTAAAAATCACTGAACTATTATTGGCTGTTGCTTTAGATGTTGACAGCAAATTACACTTTAATTCTGGAACACATAGAACGTTCTTGAGTGTGAGATTAGTAATTCCACCCCCGTTAGGTACTGTAATGAAAACTGTTCCTATTCCTGTAATTTTCGCTGTTTGATCAACTGCAAGCTGTATAGTAGAATTCGTACGAGGATGAAATTCTGTAAATAAATTTCTATCTTTACACATGTGAGATGTACATCCACTGTCTAAACACCATGCAGAAGGTTCTTGATATGCGTCATTAAATGCCATACTAGTCGGTTTTTCATAATTAGTGGCTATCATCGATCCTTGATTTCCTTTATTTAAAGATGTAAGCTTTTTATCAGCTATTTTCTTTCTACATTCGGAAGCTTTGTGCCCCATTTTCGAACAATAATTGCACTTGAAATTTCGGTAACACCTTTCCGAGGAAAATTTTTTATTTGGATTAATTTTCCATTTTTCATTCTTCTTCTGTTCTTGATTATTTCTTTTATTTTCTATATAATATGCGTTTTGTGAATCCTGAGTGGATTTTCCTTTTCTTGCATCCCATTCTTCCAGCATCTTAATTTTCAAAGATTCGGGTTTAGGTAACTCATCTCTGGATTCTATAGCGCATCTAAAATTTTCGAAGTTCTCAGGAACACTATATAGAAGTAGAATTGATAATAAATCATCCGCGATTTCTATTTCCATATTTTTCAGTTTATCAACTATTTCGAAGAAAATATTTAAATGATCAGCCATTGTTTCATTTATGGACATTTTTCTAAACAGAAGTTGTTTTAACAAAGTTGCTTTCTTTGCGGGTCCCTTCGATTCATAAACATCTTTCAGCTTATTCCATACGGCACTTGAAGTCGTACAATGCTTTATATGACTCAGTTCACTAGGATTTAAAGAAAGAATTATATCTGCACGAGCTTTTTGATCAGCTTGGAGCCACTTCTTTTCTTCGGCGGTTCCTTCAGCCGGTTTAATTTCTTTACCAATTACGTAATCCCAATGATCATTTTTTATTAATACAGCTTCGATTTGAAGCTTCCAGCTATCAAAATTATCTTTTAAGAGCTTTCAATTGTCGTTACATGAGACATAATTATGCAGAGTCTCTCACAGCCAGAAATAATACAAATGATAAATAGAACGAAGAACAGGTCTTACTTTCGATTAGGCTTAAGAGTTCCAAATCCGAATGTTCGAATTAAAAATAATTTATGCTAATTATAGCGTAGTGAAGTAGCATCTCTGGTTCCATAACCATTTGTAGGTGTATGAGGCAAGCAGAGTTTGCAGAATAGCACGACATAAGACATTTATTTACAATTAAACGAAGACAAAATATATACAGCTCGTATGCGACTCAGCGCCGACATCTTTCTTAACGTAAAACAACTGTTCTCGCTTCCGGAGCATCAACATCGTAACTGTACGCGCATGCGCAAATTTGCGGAGAGGAGAAAATGAACGTTGTATTCCAACAGTTACTGTAAACAATAAATTAAATTTTGTATTTAAAAAAATTCTCACACGCACTTTATTGTATTGAAAAATTATCTGTCCTTAAACAACATAAATTACATCGAAGCAGATCTTGTAATGCTAAAAATAGCGACTTAATGCAAAAGAAAAACAAATAAGGCACCAAAACAAAACATTTTAGTTAGATTACAAAATTTGCAAGTGGTTCACAGATGACACACACTGCAAGTGAAGGATTGTGGACAACAATAAATCATAACATTAACTATGCAGAATCTCATGCTTAATGACATTTTTTATGTCACATGAACTTAGTGGATTTCGAAATGCAGGGGCCCAGTTAAGCCTTTTCCCACATCGCCAAATGCAAATAAATCCGAAAACTGGTGATATAACTTCAATGTTGGTGAAATATTTGGCAAATGATTCTTTGCATGTATGTGCCAAACATGTAAGAAGTAGAAACAAATAGTTACATTTCTCAAAGTATTTTTAAATACACCGAAAGAAAGGGAGTAACTTAGAATCCATCAGACATACAATTTTAAATGAACCCATAGAGCTAAATTCAGTAACAGTTCGAGTATTCATATGCTACCGATTTATATATTTTATCATCAAGGTTTCTAGAAAAAAAAATAGATTTTGACATACTTTTAGAAATTGGCTAATTTACTAAATTTCTAAGCGTTGCTCCTGGAAATATACACCTAGCATTTTAAATATTCCCGTAGACCAGGAATAGAAAACCTATCACATGTGTGCCCAAGGTGGTAAGTAGGAGTTTTTCTATGGAGTGCCAAAAATGTTCTAATAATTATATAGTTAAAATTCATTTTTTCAGTTTGTTATATTAAATAAAATTTGTTTAACAATTACGGACTAACTTGAATAATACAACCATTTTTGCATGAATTAACACATTAAAACAGATATCTTTCTGTGATGCTATGTAAAATTTCGACAGGTACATATTTTGCCTTTCTTTAAGAATTTATGAAACTTTTTTTTTCAAATGGATTTTATGCAGCTGGATGTTACAATAATCATAAATTAAAAATAACTAAAATAAACATTCTTAAATGTATTTCCTTATTACAGTATGTGCCACTTAAATTAATATTTCCTAATTAAAATTCCATTAAATTAATGGCGCAATAAACAGAAAAATCGCTTTATGATTTTTGTTCTTTGTTATTTAAGGCATGAAAGCGACTGATGCTAATTATCAGTTGTTCGTAAACTAGCATTTGTTGTAATATTTTTTTTTCTATAAAAGTTTGGCACTATGCAATGTTTAAAAATATTTTTGAGTTTTTGGAAGGCACATGTAAAAACGTTCGCCATCGGACCCTAGACAAAAACCTGTTGGAGTATGTTTGGTGACCTCAGAAACATGAAACGGCAGTAGATTACAATGTGATTAAGTGCTCTTTTAACACATGTTGAGAAATTCACAGCTCTTCTTTCTGTTATGTCAATGTTTGTAGTACTATAAGAACAGTTTTAAAGCCATTTATGATTTATTTTTCACTGTGCAGCTAATTTTACAATGCAAAAAAGTTCGTGTTTTCATTTAAAAATTTAAAAATTTCCTCACTGTAACTGGGAGAGCTCAATTTTTGTTCATAATTCTTGAGCATGTACTTTGAAATATCTACATCTCAAATTTCAATCCAATTAAATGCTACGATTGTTAAGGCTTCTTAAATCAGCATTTTGTTTCTTACTATCCCATAATACTTGTGTAAATTGTGATATAGTTTAAATATTTTTAAATAAAGATTGTGAAATTAGATTTGGAAAAATAAATTATTGATCAAGAAATGTGATTAGAAATACCAGTGAAAACACTGACATCATAAGTTCTTAATAAGAACTTTCAACGATTACATATCAATTCAGTTACATTTGTAACCCAAACCCTATATATTTAAGAACAAGTAAAGAAATATATTGGTTTGCATTGTACTAGCAATGATTAAATATCTGTGGACAATATTTGCAAAATAGGCACACTCCAATTTTAGGCAATGTTTAATACTAATATTATCAATATATAGCCATTACAAGAAACATTGACCGATGATTATTTTAGAACTGGATTAGAAACTTATATATTGTTTATTCTTTACATTTATAAAGCTGTGTTTTAATAAGCGTTTGGATATTTTTAGAGGTAAATTAGTAAAAAACATACTTCAATAGATATAAGAATAACGATATAAAGAGTTGCTTTTTTCATATGAAATAAAAATAGTTTTGTTAGAATGTTGAATTGCATGCCTTACAATTACATTGCATCTTTCAAAAACAATTAGAAAAAATTGTCAATGATATGACGTTTAGTGGATGTGTATTAATGAATGGGTGAAAAATTTCAATCCAAATCGCAAATCCTTCTTAAAAAACGTTTATAAACAAAAAGAGTAACAATTAAATAAGCAGACTCTTACAAATACAGAAAATTTGACACTTGCCTTAAAATCAAAATGCAAGAGAACCTGTGTATAAGATAATCCTACTTTATATGAAAGAATTTCATTTTCCCAATGCGACATACGGGAATATCATACAGTTGTACCTGCTAAGATAAAAGTCTCTCTAAAGCGGTATTTTTTCTGATTTATGCGATTACATTCTCACAGGTTATACTATATTCATTATTCTTTATCATGATACCTTTCCCTTATATCTCAACCCCCAAACTGTTTTAAGCACCTTTCTTCTGTACCAGGTGTATAGCTAGGTAATAAACAAACCTGAAAAAAAAAAACCAGTAAAATTAGGAAAATTAAAGGAAAAAATTAGGAAAATTAAAGGAAAATTAGGAAACAAAATGCAGTTTTCTAATTTTGCCAGTTTTTAATAAGGATCTTAAAGTTTAATGTCATTGAAATTTTTTTCACCACCATAAAAGACCAATAAAGTAATAGAAGAAAGTAGTCTGTAAAGAATTTTGATTTCAAGTTTTTCATTCAAAAACATTCGTGGAATCACGACATTCATTTTATTAGGCTGATTGGGAATGTAGTTAATATCTATAGCCTAGCTAATTTCTATTTAATATATATTTAACTGATTATGGTCAGAAATGTATCTTGTTTATGATAGGCAAGTGGATTTTAAGACAACGTAATATGAAAATCTTTTATTTAATTTTCATGTAGTTTTTAAAAATTATGCACGTTTTCTTTTATTTTTACTTGGTCATTTACTGCCATATTTGTAACTATGAGTAACTCGAGCCACAAATATAAAAATAGACACCCAACTAAAAATAAAAGATAACCTGCGTAATTTTTAAACGGTACATGAAAATTAAATGATAGCATTTCAAATAACAACTTCAAAGACCATGAAATTATGGGATAATCTCATTTGTTTTTCAAAATGGCTTGGAGTGAGCCGAAACATGTCAGCAATCTAATAAAAGTTATTTTACTGGTATGTTTTTCAAGATTTCACCTGTAAATTTAAGGATTAGGTTACCAAAAAGTTAATTGATTTAAAAATAATAATAAAATGTCATGATATATGACACTACTATGCTGTGGCTATCACAAAACTTACTTCTATATGACCCTAATACATTATTTAAATAGCACTGCTGCACATCAACAAATACAACTTCAAATAAATAATTTGGTGAATTTCTATCCAATAGAAACTGAGATACCACTTTAATGCACACCATAAAAATATAGCTTTGCTTCGCCCCCTGTTCTGTGAACAGTCAAAGATAAATCAATCTATTTAAAAATATATATATATATCTTACATATCAAATTAGGTAAACTTCTACCTCATAGAATCTGACATATAACTATCTCGGAGCTTGTTAAAAACACAGAATAGCAGCGCCACTTGTTGAGAAAGAAGCACGAAAAATTATTCAGCACCGACTTATGCCAGAATCTAACTGAATACTAAGTTTGATAAAATTCCATCCCTTAGATCTGAGATATAAATATCAGACGAAATCGTGAAAAATACAGCACAGCAGCGCTCTTTTTGGTGCAATACACACCGAAATCTAATCAGTGTTTACAAATGTGAAGATCTAACAGAATATGAAGTATGATGAAATTTGCTGAGATAAATTCTGAGATATGGTTATGGCGGAGTTTGTGGAAAAAGACGCACAGAGACCATTTTTTGGGCGATATACACAAAAACCAAATCAAGAACTTTTCATGTCAAGGTGTAAAAGAATATGCAGTTTTATGAAATTCCATGAATTATTTCTTGAAATATAGCTATTACGGAAATCGCGAAAAATGCAGCATTGCAGCGCCACCAGTGCGGCGATATAAACACAAGCCTAATCAACACCAGTTGAAATCCAGGTATAACAGAATATGAAGTTTTATGAAATTCCGTGCATTATGTCTTCAGCTGGAGCAACCACAAAACTTGTGTCACAGATAGACTAACAGACATTTTCCAAAAGTAGTCAAATCGTGTTCATGACATCCCAAACTACATAAATCTATCAAAAAATGGAAGTTAAAATTTTTCGCGTTTCCAATACTTTCTTCTTATGTACTCAGAAGAAAGTAAAACTAGAACAAATGCTTATTTAATATTTAAACAAAAGTAAACTATTTATGTTATTCCAAATTTGATCAGTAATTTCATAAAACGTTAATGAACTAGTAAGAAACATTAATAAACTAGTATGTTTTGGCCATCACAAAACATTCTTCTATAGCATTCTAATATATTAATTTATAATAGCATGAAAGGTTATGAATAAAAAGTTCAATTTCATTTCTTCGATTATAGCAAGGAGTTACAGCAATCAGTGAATTAAAAGAAGAATTGAACGACCCCTACTGAGTATTAAAATTCAAAATTAGATCAATATATACATTTTTAATCAATGAACGCAAATATAAAGTTTGATGCATTTCTGCATAATAGAAAATAAGATACAACTACAATGTTCATCGGGGAAAAAACAAAAGGCTAGTATTCCGTAATCGGATTCACAATCAAATGTTGGCGTCTAAAATGTGTGATTCTAGCAATAATGTGGTAAAAAGTGTATGAGAGTTCCGAGCAGTGGCGCTCGTGACTTCCTTTCGGGAAAGGGGGGGGGGCACTAAATGCATGGCTGCCAAATTTATTCTTTTCTTACAACTATTTTTTACAAAGCAAATTCTGCCTTGTTTAATAGCAGACCGTTCTACAAATAAATAAGGCAGAGCTTTCTTTTAAAAAATAGTGGTAAAATAAGAAGAAATTTTGCAGACATGCATTTAGTGCCCCAAAAGAAAACAGTCAGGAGTCGCCACTGGTTACAAGCAAAATACTGAAAACCACGCGTGCTAAATTGCATCAAATGATTGTGGATCCGATTGGGAATTTTCACCCAAGCATTGGATAACAGTGCTCCCTGTTGAGTGATAAAAGTCGGAATTAAATGAGCATTTATTTATGTCAAAATCTAACAGAATATGCAGTTGTATTAAATGCCGTGTATTAGTTCATGAGATTTAGCTATAGCGTAAATGGTAAAAAAAAAAAAAAAAAAAAAAAAAAAAAAAAAAACGCAGCATAGCAGCGTCACTTGTTGGGCGGTGTACACGTAAATCTATTCAGTATCTATTTATGTTAATGTCTAACAGACTATGAAGTTTGATGATATTCCGTGCACTAATTCTTGAGCTATAACAGAAATCGTTAAAAAGCAGCGTAGCAACGCCACCTGTTGGGCGATATGTACCCAAACCTAATCAGCATGACTTTATGTTTAGCTTGTCTCTTTCTCTTCCATTTCTTTTCACTCTTGCTCCTGCTTTCAAAGTGGTAGCACCTGTTCTTATCGCCTGATAAAGAAAAACAAAATTATTTCGAAAATCCTTGCGCATATCTTATTTTTTTATGCTGTTATTAAGTTTTTTTTTTTTTTTTTGCATTTATTAAAAATATTTACATTATTTGAAGTCAGGAAATCATGAATCATTTACTACTATTAAGAAATATACGTAGAATATAATTTCACTAATAATTATTTGAGAATGTCACTTCTCAACTGATATCGTGGCGGAATTTTTTAAAAAGAAGAACACGTGTTGCATGATATTTTGTTTTATAAGGAATGGCTTTATACGTTATTTGTTGACACAAAACATGTATACGAATTGTTGCCTATTGCTAAGGGCTTTCTTAGGAAACTTCGAATTAAAAAAAAGTGGTACACATTCATTTACTTTCGAATTGAAAAGAAAATAATTTACTATTTTTAAACTAAAATATAGCATAATAGCTTTTCTCAGATTTCATTATATCTAAGTTATGTCATTTTAATGTTCTGAGACGCTTCAATAAAAAAGAAAAATATGGTAACTATTCTCATTTTATTATTTTTCAGAAACAAGATAAAAACGTAGTAATAGTTAGAGAAAATAAATGTATGTTTTAGGAAGTAACCAATAATTCGATCGAAACTTTATCGTTTGAAAAACGTTAAATTAAAGATTTCTATTGCATTTTGGAACAAAAACAAATGTGTCTTTAAAGTATTTTGTGGAATATAATAGAAATCGCAAATAAGCCCTACAGCTACTGGGGTTTATCAAAAGGATGTTTAGCTTGTAAGATCTTAATTTTAACTTTATGGATAAACCCCAGGTACATTTCCTTTTATAACTCTACGAAAATTTAAGAAAAAGAACATAAACTATAACTTTTCCCATGCTGCTTTTTTTCAACAATCTTAAATATAGTGCCTAAATAGATGGTACCAATTAAACAATCATAGTTTATTCAAGTTTTAATATGTATCATCATTTTTGTTTTAAATTACATTTATTTTCAGAATATAGACACAATTCCCAATTGAATGGTGCCTCTCTCATTTCTCTGCAATAATTAGCTGATAAAAGAGTATGGGGTAGAATGTTTTTTTTTCCACGAGTGTATATATTTTTTTTTCCATTTTTAACCAAATGAAATCAGTGGCATATTATTAAAGGAGACCTAACTGTCCAAAAAATCAATTTTTAGAAATCCTCTTTCTTTATTTTTAGATAGCTTTCACTACAAAAAGTAAAAATTTAGTTCTTGCAGCCGTCCGGAGGAAAACAAATTCCGAAAAAGTTTGGTAAATTTGCACAGATCATGAGCCCTAGACCTCCAAATCACCCTCAGTCCAAATGTTGATTTATACACACATCCATATATATATATGTTTTTTTATACCATCTTGTTTCAAAATGGCGGCCACTTATACATTTTTGAATATTTAACAATTCAACAAGTTGTACAAAATGTATATATATATATATATATATATATATATATATATATGTTTTTTTCTTTAAGTTTTTGAATTTGACTTCTTTACCTTAAAAAATTGTCTGTAAGTTTTTGTGATGCATTAGCACTTGTATTTATCAATCGATTTGAATGTGACTGAGCATGTCAACAGGACATATCAAGGTCTCGACTGAGCTCGTTGGCCAGCTTCATCCGACATTATGTTTCAAAATGGCGGCCACTTAATTATTTCAAATTAAAAAAAAAACTGTGCAAAAAAGTGGAAATTCGAACAATTTTTCCTTTAAGTGTTTGTCTTTGATACAAGGATTCCAGAGCACTATTTGTTTCCCTTCTATCCTAAAATATGGCTGAGATATAGCAGTCATAAATTATAGGGTGGCTGACACTTTTAAGAAAATTAATTTTTGTCATGCGACAACACTTGTAATTATTAACCGATTTGATTGTGTGTGAGCATGTGACTTACTAAGGTCTCGAGCGATTACGTTGGCCAGCTTCATACGTCCTCTTGTTCAAGATGGATGCCACTTCAAGATTTCAAATTGAAAAAGATGTACAAAAGAAATTACACTTAAGTGTTCGGCTTTGATACAAGAATTCCGGAGCATTTTTTGTTTTGCCTCTATCTTAAAAAATGGCTGATATATAACGATTTGAAATTCTAGGGTGGCTGATTTTTCCATAAACAGGTTTCATTTATTAGCTTTAGAAAACGTGGTTTCTCGCAAATTTACTTTAATTGTTGTAACCATTGTTGTTACTCTCATACGTTTAAAACTACATATTCTTATCCGCAAGCGTTCGATTTTCGTTAAGCTTGACGATACTTTGTAAAGTATCGCCAAATTTGGCGACCAAAATTAAATCTCCATAAATGAAGTCAAAGTGGATGTAACTGACTAATTTGGCCAAATTCTTATTCAAATTCAGCGCTGACGTAAACTGGGATTGAGTATTCTATAATCGGGTTCCACGCAATTTAGCTTTGTGTGTTTGAGTAAAATAAGCTGAATTTTTAAAAATAAAGAATAGGGAATCTATGTTTTCCTTCTGGTACAGACCGGATGGCCTTTTATTTGAATAAAACATCGAAACAAGTTTTTCCATAATTTAAAGGTTGTATAATTTTAATTATAAAGACAGATAATATACGCCGACTAAATGATTTTATATTGAGAGATATAGAGAAATATTTATATATAGTAACATAACTAGTATATTAGTGCATCCGACAAAAATTTCTTAATGCTTATGGATGTTTTTTCCGGTTTGCTAATTTTAAACTACTTCTTCCGGCTAGTGACTAACGGAGAACTACTTCTTCTATCTACGGGAGGAACAAAATCTAATGACAGATGTCAAACGCAGCTGTAATAAAAACAGAATTAAGCTTTAATAGTTTGAAAACTATTTCTATTTCTCTTGGAGGAAATTATTTGAGAAAAAAACATCAAAGAAACTTCACTATTTTAACAAAAGTCATTTGAACTAAAACCATTTCTTCTTCAAATCTATGAAGAAAACGACTTTAATTGAAAACAGAATTATAGGTATCTGATGCATTGCACAACTTCTTTTTTTATTTAAAAAATAAATTTTCTTTTTAATTGTTTTACGATAATTTATTCAGGTTTTACATTTGATCTTATTACATAATATTAGAATAAGGTCGTCTGATATTTGTTTCCACAAATCTGCTTAACGATCAATAAAAATGTTTCGAAACTATAGCATATTTCAAATAACAAAAGGTTTGTCTATAATTTTTGCTCTATTATTTCAAATTAGCCATTATGGACAATTTTTTTTTCATGTGTTCAGACTGATTTGATAATAATTAAAACAAACGGTTTTGTAAGACGACATGACAATGTCGAAACATTACAATGTTTGCTAATATTATTTTTATTTTCATTGTTTTATAACGAAATTTTCAAAATATCTAATTAGAATATATTTTTAAAGAATTCTTATTATTACAAAAACGGTTTTCGAATAATCAGATTGTTTGGGTACGAAATTTTCAAAATATTCTAAATAGAATATATTTTTAAAGAATTCTTATTATTTAAAAAACGCCTATGTAAAAGACTTGTTTACCTCTGATCAGACCATGAGGCTACATAAAAATATTACACTGTAAAAATACATAATCAAAAATATATTAAGATGAAAAATAATATAAGATTTATTTCTTATTGCTACGAAAGTTTATTATGTCTTTAAGAATATTAATAGCAATTGCAATGACGAAGTATTCCTATGTTAATAAAATTACAGTGGTACCCGAGGGAAGGTATATTTACCATGTAATCAGCAGAACAATAAATAAGTAGATGATTAAAAAAATATGTTTCGCTTTCGGCTTATTTAAATTTCATTTTAAGAAACCTTCTATTCTGAAACCGGAAAATTTCAGCGGCCTTGACATCAGGGATTGGGGTAACGGAGGCTTGAGTCATACAGTGTTGAAATACGAGTTCTTTCAAATATTTTTTTAAGTCATTCTGTACTGCCTGGAGGACAACACACTCCTAGAATATCAAACTTGTGGTTATCCTGGTCAACGCACTAAAATATATGGAGGAGTCTTGTTAATTTTATTTTAGGCCATGATGCTTATATCTTTAATAATTATCGGTTTTCCGTCATAAAATCAGCTCTACTTTGATAAAAGAATGTAGGTAGATTGAAAAGTTTAAGGACATGACAATGCGGATAAAGTAGATTTTGAACGATGTTATAATCATGCAATTTATTTTTAAAAGGAAAGCAGAAAGAAAAAATTTCCGAAATATAAAAACACTTCTGTTACCTTAAAACAGGAGTATTTTTGTGATATAGCACATTAAAAAATATTTGCTGTATACATAATTTTATTCAGAGTGACTGCTTAATTTTACTTATATCTGATTAAATATCTTTGATAACTGATTAGTTAAGTGTAGTTGTAAAAAAAGTTATTGGAGATAACGTCTATCATGCATGAATGTTTAAAATATAGCATTTAATAATATTAAGAAACATTTTTCTCTCTTCTCAAAATAAAATTAATTTAAAAAATATTTACTGCAACATCCAGACAATTCTTGAGCAAAAATAATGTATTCCAGTGTATCCTTTGTAATATAATATTTACATTCATAATTTTAAATAATTTTCAAAAAATCAGGTTAGTCATAAAAGAATGTGAAATTTTAACTCTCTATATTTATTATATTTATAACAAAGTATACCTCAAGTTGTAAAAAACTGCATTCCAACAAAAAACATACAAACAATAGGAACAATGATCAATGTAAATTGTAATCAGTTTATTATCCGATTGAATGTCTATAATATGTTAGCATAAAAATTAAATGTGAATATGCCCAACCGTCAAATGTTTAGTTTTTAAAGGGAAAATTCAACTTCTGCACTATTTTCAACTGCATTACAGGGTACTGGAAAAATTTGCTTGATAGTATTTTCAGAAGTTTTAAATACGCAAAAGTATGTTACTTTCATTCAGGTCTTTGATATTGCGTTTGCATTATGGCGTAACCATCTCCCCAGGTCTACGAAGTCTGCGAATCACAGGTTTCTCAACCAATCAGCATGTCCATTAGTTGTTTACGTCGCCTCTGATTGGTTGTGACTTATGATTTATCGCCGTGAACACCAACGCTTTGCCAAGAAAATAAATAATTCTTCTATTAAATAAATTATTTTCACTTAAAATCATTATCGAAGAAAAGTTATTTTAATTTTCTTATATTTCTTCTGTCTGGTTTTTATATTTCCTGCCGTACGCTTTTCTCTTCTTCTAAAAGATTCCTTTATAAGCAAAAATCACTCTCTGATACAAGTTCAATTAACTTTGATTAGACCTACCACGTATGAAAACATGCAATAAAATATTTCTCTGTGGAAATCATTGTTATTCGTTGATTTAAAATTTGTGAACGCGTGAATATCGGAGATTCGGCGAAGACGAGGAACGGCAATGCTTCCTCAACTGCATTACAGAGTAGTGGGAAAATTTGATTATTAGTGTTTTCATAAGTTTTAAATACGCAAAAGTATGTGACTTTCATTCAGGTCTTTGATGCTGCGTTTACATTACGGCGTAACCGTCTCCCCAGGTCTACGAGGTCTACGAACCACAGATGTCGCAACCAATCAGCGTGTCCATTGTTTTTTTTACGTCACCGCTGATTGGTTGGGTCTTATGATTTATCGCCTGGAACGCCAACGCCTTTCCAAGAAGATAAATAATTCTTCTATTAAATAAATTATTTTCATTTAAAATCGTTATCTAAGAAAAGTAATTTTAGTTTTCTTATATTTCTTCTGTCTGGTTTTTACATTTCGCGCCGTATGTTTATTTTTCTCTTCTTCTAAAAGATTCCTTTTTAAGAAACAATCACCCTCTGATACAAGTTCAATTAACTTTGACTAGACCTGCCACGTATAAAAATACGCAATAAAAATATTTCTCTCTGGAAATAATTGCCATTCGCTGTTTTAAAACTTGTGAACGCGGGAATTTCTGAGCTACGGCGAAGTTTAGGAACAACAATTCTTCCTCTAACTTCAAAAAAATGTATATCCTTCAGCTACCAAGCGAATTTTAGGACAAAAACGCCATAATGTAAATGGGTCTTAAGACGTTGATGTAACCTACTCGCTATAAAAATCACAAGAAAAAGGTTTTGACCTTACTACATATGACTTCTTTTCAAATTATTTTATATTTTTTACCCATTACAAGTTTTAGGCACAGTTAAAATTTGTTGTAGCATGGAACATTTTGATATTTTCCTAAACAAATATATTACGTTTCGGAATTATTGATGAGGATTTTTATTTTTTGTGTAGTTTAGCAAATAATCTTTCTCTTGACGAAAATCAAACTAATTCGTATCTCGAAAACTATAAGAGATACGTCAAAATTGAAATGAAAAAGTGTCAGAACATAATCGATTTAGTAGAAAAACACATGTCGTGCACGCGGATACAATAAACAACCGCCTGTACAAACCAAAATATCCGAACTCAATGAGAGATATTTTGTTTGAGGTAAATAAATAATAACCGATTTATTTAATTCACAAATTCAATTTACAATTTTAAACAATCGTGTTTACAAATAAAAACTTCTGAATGCTAAACAATAATTTTTTTTTTAAGTAACAGACGTTTTCTTTTTATCATTGTATTACGTCACAATTTTTGGTGCATATTAAGGTGCAGCCACATTCTGACTTGATGAAATTGCATTAGCGTATGTTTATAAAAAAATTATTTCGCTTCCGGAAAAATATCTTGTATTTTATAAACAAGCCGTCTCTTATCAGTCTCAGATAATTTTTCTGTACAGACAACAATGTATCGTATCGTGTCCACGTTGTCTTTGTTTGCTAAATCATTGAATATTTTATTGTATCTTCAACAATTTTCGAGACATATTACTAACTCCGGTATTTACTATTTCTCGGTGCATTTCTAAGTAAATCATCTTGTTCCATAGGAGTCTTCAACCTTTTTGACTGAAATTCGTTTGCCACCACAAATTCCAAAAGGTAATCTTCGCCTCATTTAGTCGTAAAGAGTCTGTCATTAAACAAGAAAATTTTTTTCTATTCTAAAATAATAGTGGCAGTTTGGTGGCTCGTAAGCCACAGGTTGCAAACGTCTAGAGTAGACCATACCGGTTTTAATGTACCTACAGGGTGTCCCAAAAATGACCGACGATTTGCAAAATCAATTAAAGAAAAACGGATGGCGATAGAAATGTACGGTTTGCTGCATTCTGCTTAGGTAACCAGGTATTTATTCTTACCAATTTTCAAAATTAGTTACAAAGTTCGTTAACAGATGGCGCTGCTGACTAGGAAAAACTATAAAACAATGTTTTCAAAATAACCACCATTTGCAGCAACAACGTGGCGCAGTCTGAAGACAAAATTCGCGGATACTCGTGAAAACATTTCGGTTTGAATGATTCAATGTGTAGTCATTCGCCGTAGTCCAGTTTGACAAGCAACACGGTGAACGGAAACTTGGGGGTCGCTGCTGGAAGATCTGCTGAACGACTGCAGCATTTAGCTCTGAAACGGCTGTGCTTAGACGGCTGACATTTCCAGTACAGTCGTCATTGACGTTTCCATTATGTTGAAATTTTTCGAACAGTGCCTGTATTGTACTGTTTGCCGGACCGTTTCTGACATTGAATTTCGTTTGAAAACTGCGCCTCGTTGAAACAAAACTGTGATACAGGCGATGAAACTCCAAAACAATAAAAATAGGCTGTTCCAGCGAGTAAACTATTTTCGAAGAATACGCTAGGATGTAGAAATAATACCGATCTGAAAGGACGGAATGCATACAGAACAGCAGCGCAATCTACTGACGAGCTTTGTAACTAATTTTGAAAATTGGTCAGAATAAATTCCCTGGTTACCTAAGCAGAATGCAGCAAACCGTACATTCCAATCGCGTTTTTCTTTAATTGATTTTTTCAAATCGTCGGTCATTTTTGGGACACCCGGTAGATACCGCATTTGTCGTATCATTATCTGAATATATATAGTGAAATCGTGTCTTAGACAAAAAAAATTCATCGTCCCATCGAAAAGAACACAGAGCATTTTTATTTACGAAATATGTACTAAGACGAAATCTTATCAAAAACCTGTGTCCGATTCTTTGTGATTTGATCTCAGTAGGATATAATATATTGGTTCTCTATGTCGCATAAAGAAAACACGCAGTTGCATATGAATAACAAAAATGCATAACATCCTAACATTTTGAAATAACAGATCAGAATATAACTTCTGAAATATGTCATTTTTTAACATAATTATTTTACTTCAAATCATATAGTATTTCAAAAACCATGTTCAAATCCACAGTTATATTTTAGATTTAAAAATATTGAACTACGAACTCTTTGGTGAATTCTCAAGATTACAAACATTCATATTATAGTATTTGTTTTAGTTTTATGATTTCGGCTTTCAGTCGGTATATAATTAAGTAGTTTTATTAAGATTTATTGTCATAAACAGAGCTCAGCAACGGTGGTGCAAGATGCGATCAGAAAATAGATGCAGAATATAATAGCCTTCTCACCAGAAGTGTCCGTTTTGTAACAGAATCTATTGCAATGTGTAGGAAAAGGATTTCTGATTCCTTTCGCATCATCTGTGGACCGAGTGATGCGCGGTATTAAAATAATTCGTAGTCGAAAATTTCAGATTTTTACACATAAAAAGCACTTCGATTTAAAAATAATGAAATCATAAAATCTGTACCAAGTACATTGCACGGGCAGTTACAAATACAATGTTTCATAGTCTGACGATTAAAAAAAAGTATTTTAAAAAAAAGTGTTTATTTTTCACAAAGTATTTATTATTGTAATATATATTCATATGCTAAAAATAAAGTTTTATTACGCAGTTTATATCATCGATATTTTATTTTATTATTTCTTGTTTATTTAAATTCCTACATTTATTTCAAACATAAACAGTAAAATGCAGTCATTGCACTTCAATTTAAACATTCCCTGATTTTTCTTGTTATCGATATGCTTTTAAAGATAGCTTTAAATATCTGCTCAGAAATTTGCCTATAAACAAACAAAAAATCTCGGATGTTAAATAACATATTTGAAAAAAAGCAGTCTTATATAAAACAGTTTAATATCATGACATGTATAACATATTTGACAAAGTGCATTTCAAACATTTCATCTTTAACTACTTAAACTTTTTTTATACTCAAAAATACATTTGTTTGAGACAGATAAGCTTCCAATATGTATGTTTTGTTTATTTCATTTTTTATATGATATCTAACGTCTCTTGGAAGAGAAGATTAAAAGTCTTTCCCAAGTTTACAATTCCCTTAAGAGAAAGAACATACTCAAAGAAAGTATATAACCTCAAGATAGTTTCTGTTCTTTAAATTTGTTTGGCTTCGAGTATTAAAAAAGTCATTGTTTGTAGAATAAATAATACTTAGAAATGTTTGTTTAAATTACTTCTGAAGGCATTTGGTATTTTAAAATAAACTATTGCATCAAGGTAATATAAACAACTCTTTCAGAATTAATGATAAAATAAAGACAGGCAAAAATGTTTTTTGATTGAACAGTTCCAAATTCCATAAATAAATGCTAATATAACGGAAGACTTATTTGTTTAAATGGAATCTTAAAATTATCATTGTAAGTAACATTAATACATTCTACTAAAACTTCGATTTGGAATAAATTTAACTCAAGCTTTATGTAAGTTATGCTAGCAAGTTGGAAGAAATTAAATGTAATTAAATCTCAATTAGTGGAATCGCAATTTATTTCATACCCTAATAATAAATTGCATTTCCATATTTAAAAAAAATTCCAAAATAAATATTTTATTATGTTGACGTCAAACATATCAAACAAATGAGACACGTTTGCAATATAGCTTTAACATTTCTGAAGATATATAAATATTTTTATTTTAAAAAAAATAGGAGTATTTTTGAAGTATTTAAATCATTTTAAGAAAATCAAGAAGAAAAATCACTGAAAAGCTCAATTGCACGTCTTCAAACATACTTTCAACCAATTCATTCTTTATTTCTTGAAATGAAGTTTTCTTCATTATTTTAATAATAAAATAACAATATATCCAATAGAGAATACTTACTCTATTGCTTAATATGTAAAATTTTCTGAGAATATGTTATGTTTTATTTAAATTCTTTGTTATTAAGTACAGATATTTCCTTTTATTTGCCCTAAAAGATTTTTGTTTATGCCAATTAAAGAAAATGTGTTTCAAGAAAACCTAAAAGAGTTAAAAAATTGTCAAAATATCAAAACATTTAAAAAACTAAACTAGTATGCGTTAGTTATATAAAAAAAATGCATATTATTATAATACTAACAGTAAACCCGTTCTTTGAAGGGATAGGGAAAAACAATGCTCATCAGCCCTAAACATAGAAAGACGCAACGCTTCCATATGAATATGACATATGTAAAAAAGTATATTGGCAATTCCATACATAACAAATAATATAAGTTTTTTTTATCAGTCAATTCCTACTTTTTAATCATAAATATATAAAATAAACCCGTGCAGCATTAATGTTCCACTTATCTTTATTGAACATTATTTTATAATCATCGTTACGGTATTTTATTTCTGTGGCATCACTAATTTGAGATAAATCTTTCATTTCATTTATGAAAACAATGGGAGGAATTTTTTTCTCCCATTTAAAACTAAAATTAATTCATTAAATTTAATTAATGAATTAATATTTTAAAAAACTGTATTAACATAAAGTGTCATCCACTAGAAGTTTTAAAAAAATTATTTGAACTTGAGTGGATGAATAGAAAATATTTTATTAACGATTGAAAATGTGAACAAGATATATATAGAGAGAGAGTGTGAGCTAATAGTAGGAAAATTTAAAAATTAAACGTGTTACAATGAATGTTTAAAGGAGATATAGTTTTTACTTTTCAGCCTAGATTAAGGTCAAATTCACACGTGACAAAGATCTTTTTTTTTTTTCATGGTTGAACTAAGTAGTGAAATGGTGGCTAAATAGCAAAAATTTCTCATTGCAATTGTGTCGTTTTTAAAAGGAAACGTGCATTTTCATACATACATTTGAATTATTTTAATTATGACTGCATAAAAATGAGTCCTTTTCCCTTACATCTCAGAATTCTTACAGTGCATATATGGTTTGGCATTTTTTATTTTCCCAAAATTTAGATAAAAAAGTAGCATTTGTAAAGTATCTAAGCATTGTGTAAAGAAACAAAATAACCCCATGAAAAACATCACATGTAAAAAAAAATGCAGTTAAGTCTCGTGACACTTTTACCGTAAAAAGTTCTGAGTTCATGTAAATCCAAGTTTAACTATCTTATTAACTGTGCAATTTTCATTCAAAAATCACTCCTAGTCTCTACAACTTTAGTTAATGATTATTTTGTGACTTGGCAATTACGCAGCACGAGAATGTGACAGTTGTATATAATTAGCCTTAATCAAATAATACCATCTCATTTCATAACATAGCAAGGTGTAACAACGTAAATCATGATTTTTTTATGGAAAAATAAAAAAAATAGCTATTTGACAATGGACGGAATTAATAAAAAAAATTATTTAACAGAATTTTTTATATTTGCGGTGTTGGGGAGAGGAAACAACTTTTTATTAAATATTGCATTTATTGTACAGCGTGTATTCGTGCAGCGATATATAGAGTGTTTTCGCGTTTCGTATTATTGTTTTGACGGGACCGGTCAACGGCGGGCGGATCAGCTAGTTTAATATAAGACACACGCAATCAGCTCTAATGGGTTGCGAAACGAAGCAAAATCTCGTGAAAATCGCCGCGTTGCCTTTCTTTTAAGATAAAAAAAGATTAAAATCTTTAAGTTCAAAACTGCCGTTTTATTTTCTTACAAAACTATGTATCTAAGTTATCTGAAGCGTAACTAAGAGGTTTTCAGTTTCATCAATAGACTTTGTGTCGCTTTCTTGTCACATACTGTTGGATAAAAAGCCTCTAAAAGATTCAATGAGACCAATGTTTAAAAAAACAAAAAAAAAGGGTGAATGTATCTATCTAAATATTTTAAGAGACTCCAATCGAATAACTCGATCATACTTTCGTTTTACCCTGCATTTTGATTTTTTTCGTATTATCGATCAGTCCTATAGTTTGTTTGTTTTTGTTTCAGATTCCAACACTGTTTTTATAAAATTATTCTTTAAAAATATGTACCTTAAAGAAAAAGGAAATTTTTGTTTAATTTCCTACTGTTTATTTCAAAATACTTCATAATTTTTCGAATTTTATAAATTTTGTTAGAGAAGCTCTGCTTATTGCTTTAATGTTGGATGAAGAAGAGAGTAAGGTACCTTGGGGCACTATATGATCAATGATTGTTTTACATTTTATTTTCTATCTTTCTTTTTCGTTTCGTTTTCTTACCATTTTTACGCAATGGTTGCTTTATTCTTTGGCGGAGTAAAGAAAATAAAAGCAACTGAAACAGGTGCCTTAGAAAAGTTTAATTAAAAGAAATATACAGTCAGCAAAAAAAGGAGAAAACCCCATGCATTTTAATCGCAAAACAAAAAACAAAAACGGAAATAGCCATTCGATTATAGTAATTATATGTCTTCTACATGGCCCTCACATGCATTTCCCTCTACAAGTGAAAAAATACTTTTGGATTTTATGTTAAACTGACTTGTAACTTAACTCCAGAATATGTTTCTAATTTAACATCTTATGTTACACACTTTTTGAGCGTCTTTAAATACAACATATTTATGTGTGATAGCATTTAGTAGATTGGAAATATTCGAAAATACAAATTTCGTCTGACTTGTGAGACCTAGGAATTTATCTGCTACTCCCTGTTACCAAGAAATCTGCACAAAATTTATAAAATTATAGAAAAAGCTGACAAATGTTTATAAACTTCTTATTTACGTATTGAAATGGAACATATATTAGTAACTTATAATGTATAGACATGAATGCAAAATGTAAATTCGACGATCAAGTTCATTTCTCAAGCAGGTTTTGTCTCTTAATTGAAATTTCAGTGAATACCACTGGTATAAGAGAACGTTTAGCGGATAATCACAGCTTAAAATATTCATTAATAAAACATTTTATTTCCAGATATTTATCTGGGTTAAATAGTTGTAGCCTCATGTTAGGAAGTTATGGGAGTTTCTCAACTTGAAAGATAAACATAAAGAGGCATGAAAAGATTTTGTTTAAATCTAGGAATGAGGAAGAAATGTGAAGATTTTTGTATAAAAAGTATTTGAACTTTAAAAAATGAAATTTTTATTAATTTTTATTGAAAAACGAATGTTTTTGGTTCGCTGTTCCTTTATGTTTTCTGGCAGAAAACAGCAGTACGGTTATTTAAGCACACCTTTAATCCTGATAACTACCTTTAAAACACTTTTAATTTGAAGCACCTTTAAAATAGTACTTACCTGAAAATCCTGTTAGTATTACGGGGTTTTTCTCGAAATACCTTTTACTTTTATGCTACTTTAATTCAAAGGCAATATTAGTTATCTTTTATATACATCAAATAAATATATTTTTTTTTCTTTTCTATCAAAATGATTTAATACTAAAATGTTTATTTGAAATTTTGTAATACTGATTTGTTACTGAAAAATACAAGGTAGTATTCATTTTTGAACTGTTCTTTCTGCCAATCTGTTGTTTCCTGGTTAACCAATGAGAATTCACTCCACAAACTTTGACAGTATTGCATTCATTCAAAACCAGACTATATATTGGCCGGTAAAACAACGTTATAAGCGCCAGAACCTCTCGATACGATACGTATTTCATTTATACGTTTAATCAATTTACGTATATACGTATAATACGTAATTAACAAATAACCGTAAACTATGCGTTTAAACGTATCCGGATACGTATAAGCGTATATCGGTTAAACGTATAATTCAAATATACGTATAATTCAAGTAAACGTATATTTAAAGTATACGTATATTTCAAGTAACGTATATTTCAAGTAACGTATTTATTTTTAATTCCAATGGATTTCATCAGTCTTACGTCACTGAACGGACAACAAGCTGGAAATCGATTGCGTTACTTTAGCAATCTGCATATTATTGTATTTCATACATAGAATCTTGTTATTTTTCCTTGTAAACGATTGTTGTAAATATATATTTTTGTAAACACTTTTCAGCAAAGGGGATGAATATGCACGTTTCAGATTTATTGTCAATCCTTATTAAATATGTTTTTTCTTTTTTAATTTAAAAAAAATATTTTTTTGTGTGCGTGTATACTCAAGATTACGTCCGGATGCATATGTTTCTCTTTCCACGGTGCTAATGTTTTCTACTCTGTGTTAATGTATAACGCAAGTTCAATTTTTTTAACCATGACACTCGAAGTATTTTTATACAAAGTGTATGGGCATTACAAGTTTTATGTTTTAAGATTTTTTGTTAATCTTAACAAATTTCATTTTTTTTTGTGTGAAGTACCTATAAATTTCGATTACTTATAGTTTGACAAATAATCGTCACTGCAGGTTATAGAACGCAATCACACACGCTTAAAATGACTTGTCTTCGCTTTTCTTTTTTGCTGTATATCGTATTTTCAAAATACATTTAATATTGAAGAAAATATTCTTAGATAAAATAAAAGTTTGATTATGAAACTTCCCAGGAGTTGGATTGATCGATGTCAGTATAAAATGTAAAGTCAATGTATGCAAGTGTTCTGTGGCCTCATGCAAAAGTAATGTTTCGCGCCCGAAATGTTCACGTCATAAATGAAAAGAAACTTGTGCGTGTGCAGACATGAGAAAGGTAGCTTCGAAGCTACGCACTACGCCATAGTAAAACATTTCATAATTAATCGTTTGAGGGAAAAACAACCAAAATCTAATTTAAAATATGTATATAGATATATATATACGATTTTTTTTTTGCAAGTACCAGCTATTTACACTGGAACCGCAATGCAAGTAAACTCGAGGCCATCGTGGTTGTTTCAACAAGGGAGGGATCACGATGGCCCCTATAAACCGGGAGAATGCACACTAGCGGGGCTGCTCAATGTCTCTCATCCGCCGACCAGCAGGATAAATGCACATTTTTTCAAGGACTAAAGGACAACTGTTTCAACGTTTATACGTTTAACTGCTGGGGTAAGTTCCGTATATACGCTGTACCGTATATACTAATTCGTATCATACATATAACTGTCTAGGTCGTATCATACGTATGCAACATCTGCACCCCGTATAATACGTATTATACGTATACTCGTATATACGTTTAATAATGAGCACTACTTTTAACTAATTGCAGATTAGTTTTGGTAGCATTCAGCGCATCGTCATCAGTGCAAAGAATTATGAAATGTTTGGTCATATATATGGAGGTGAAGCATATTTGAGGGATAGGTTTATTGACCAATGGAATTACAGGAAATTAAAGTGAACTGCCAATAAGACTTGTCTGCAAATAGCTAAAGAGTTGTGGTGCTTAAAACGTTGTTTTACCTGCCTATATTGTACTGTGTCAAGTATCATCTTTATTTTCAGAATATATATTATTCCATTAACTTTCATTTTTTTTATCTTACAATATCTTTCTATTTCCTCCTGGGATGGTTATTCTCGAGCAATTTTCATTTAAAAAATTAATAAACATTTCATTTGGATTCAAATAAATTAATATATTTCACTCAGAAAAAAGTTTTGTTGAATCAACAAAAATTTGGGTTGACCCAACAAAACTTTTCGTTTAAATATGGGTCAATGGAAATTTTGTTTGAATCAACAAAAGAAATATTGTTGATTTTTTTTGCAATTCCAAAAAAAAAATTTGTATCGTCAGCAAAAAAAAGTTTTGTTAATTCAAGTAAAATGGTTCAATTTTATTTGAATGAACAAAATTCTTTTTGTTACATAGATATATGCTATATGTTATATTAACAATCTATTTTCTTTTTTCAACAAAATGTATTTTGTTTATTTAAATAATACAATATGTTATATTACGAACTTGTTTTGTTTATACTACAAAACCTTTTGTTAAATGAACCAATCTAAACATGCAATTTTAGCTATTTTTTAATTCATTTTCAGCAGTGAATTACGCCTGTAAACCTTGAATAATAACAAGTGAATTTTTATCCTGCTTTTTTTCAAGTGAAAACCAAAAATTGCCCAAGCCGTGAGTCGATCCTGGGTCCTCAGAACAGCGCTATGGGGCTCTACCACTGAGCTACAAGTAACGATGTCTGAGCTCGGCATTTCTCACTCTTATATATGTCGGAACGGCTGCAACCGCAGCACAAGATGGAAATGTCATCAGGAGCACGCAAATTTCTGCGGCAAACATGAGACGACAATACAAAGCCCAGCATACGGCAACACATAGTTAATTTTTAATTCATTTTCAGCAGTAAATTACGCCTGCAAAAAGCAGGATAAAAATTCACTGTTATATTTTACCAGTGTACTTTCTTCCAGTACCAGAGTACTTATGTACCAGAGTACTTTCTTCTTTTAAAGATAGAAGAAAGTAATAAATGGGACAGGGGGATTTTTAAAACTACCTTGGACCGTCCCAATGAAAAAATGTTTTAATTATCCAAAAATTATGTTAATCCTTTAATTATATAGCTATATAAGTCAAATAAATCGAGTTACGTTTAAAGATTACAGGCATAATTCACTGCTGAAAATGAGATAGAGCTATTGCAGAAATCTCGAAAAATACAACATAGCAGCGCCACCTCTTACGCGATTTACACCAAAAACCAATCAGCAACAATTTATATCAGGAAGTAACTGAATATAAAGTTTTATTAAATTCCGTGCATTAGTTCTTGAGATAGAGCGCCCACAGAATTTTTGTCACATACAGACAGAGTCATTGACAGTCATTTTCTAAAAACAGTCAAATCGTGTTCAGGACCTTCTAAAATCCATCGGAAATCGGAAGTGGAAAATTTTCATGATTCCAACACTTTCTTCTTGTAAAGATAGAAGAAAGTAATAAATGAAACAGTGGGATTTTTAAAACTACCCTGGTCCGTGCCAATGAAAAAAAGTTTAAATTATCCAAAAATTATGTTAATCAATTAATTATATAGCTATATAAGTCAAATAAATCGAGTTACGTGAGAGAGTTATGGCTACTACACAATAATTTAAATTTTGCAAAAACAACAAAATTTTGCTGGAATTACAAAATTATTGTAAAATTAAAAAAACAGATTTTGTTAATTCAAGTAAAATTGATGAAATTTTGTTAAAATTTTGTAAGAGTGTTAACAATATTTTATTGTCCAAGCAACAAAACCAATTTTTTTACTTCAACTAAAAATTTTGCTAAAACAACCAAAATGTACTCAACAAAACATGTTTTGTTGTTTTAATCAATTCCTTTTTCTGGGTTAGTTTTAACAGCAAATGTTTGAAGAAAATACTTGTTTCTTCATAATACAGTAAGCCCTTGCAACATAGCGCTTCATTAAATCGCCCATTTAGATATAATACGGTTTTTCCATATATATCCAAAGAAAACGCTTTCTTTTGAAGTGTGTTTTCCGATATTAAACTTATTCCAGAGGGAATAAAGTAGTAGTAAAAGGCAAAAGTGGTTGAATTCTATTCACATCGGCATAAAAAGACCCAGAATAAGTAGTAGTGAGCAAAATTAAAGGAAAATTTTTGTGATTGGGTAAAAGAAAAAGAAAAGCACTCTCATCTTCAATTTTCTTCTGATAATATTTGATTATTTAAGTTATCTCAAAACAAGATATTTTTATATTTTTTTCAATATCATCAAAGATAAACAAAGTAACAAATGTAGAAAATGATCCTGATCTTAACAACCCCCTTCTGTTGCCCATGCTATATATAAATGTATTTTTTTAATTCCCGTTTTTTAAATTAACTTGTATTTAAATGAATATAAAATAACTTTTTAAAAATAAATATAAAACATTTAATTATAGGTTATCATATTTATTTATCAGATGAATTCGATTACATCGCACTTTTTTCTTGTCTCCCGATAAGCGAGATATATCGAGGGACCAATGTACATCTTATATAAAACTTTTATATATTACACGCCATACTAATTATTTTATTTTTTAATACTGTCCTTGTTTTGGCATAAACCCATCACGAGAGACAAAGAAAATAAAAAAAAGTATTAAAAAGAAGTATACACGAAACAGGAGAAAATAAAATTAATTCAAAAATTTAAGACATTTGAATCCGTTTTTAGTTTGCAAATAAATTTTTGAATAAAATATATCTGAATTGAAATAGAATCAAATGGTCATTATTTATTCAGAAAAGTTCACAAATTCAAAAATTTATAAAAACCGCTATCTTTAATATATATAATCTGGATGTAATGTATGTATAAAGTGGTCATGAAAAAAACTTTACCTAGCGACCGGAGAGTTCAAGGAGTCCGGAAAAAAATTGAGATGAATGTATTCCAAGTATGCGCTTAAGAATTAGGAGAACAATAATTGAGCTTTCGTGGTTATAGTTACAGTAAACAATAACGTAAAGTTTGTATTTTAAAAAATTCCCACACCCAGAAAAAGGAATTGATTAAAACAACAAAACATGTTTTGTTGAGTACATTTTGGTTGTTTTAGCAAAATTTTTAGTTGAAGTAAAAAAATTGGTTTTGTTGCTTGGACAAAAAAATATTATTAACACTCGTACAAAATTTTAACAAAATTTCATCAATTTTATTTGAATTAACAAAATTTGTTTTTTCAATTTTACAATAATTTTGTAATTCCAGCAAAATTTTGTTGTTTTTGCAAAACTTAAATTGTTGTGTAGTAGCAATATCTCTCTTACGTAACTTGATTAATTTGACTTATATAGCTATATAATTACATGATTAACAGAATTTTGGGGTAGTTAAAACTTTTTTTCATTGGGACGGACCAAGGTAGTTTTAAAAATCCCCCTGTCCCATTTATTACTGTCTTCTATCTTTGCAAGAAGAAACTATTGGATTTATGAAAATTTTCGATTTCCTGTTTCCGACAGATTTTAGAAGGTCCTTAACACGATTTGACTGTTTTTAGAAAATGACTGTCAATGACTCTGTCTGTATGTGACAAAAATTCTGTGGGCGCTCAATCTCAACAACTAATGCACGGAAATTAATAAAACATTTTATTCAGTTACTTCCTGATATAAATTGTTGCTGATTAGATTTTGCGCAAACAGGTCGCGCAACAGGTGGCGCTGTTATGTTGCATTTTTCGTGATTTCTGCAATAGCTCTATCTTCCTTTTCAGCAGTGAATTACGCCTGTAATCTTTTAATAATAACAAGTGAATTTTTATTCTGATTTTTGTAGGCGTAATTCACTGCTGAAAATGAATTAAAAATTAACTATGTGTTGTCGTATGCTGGGATTTTTATTGTCGTCTCATGTTTGCCGCAGAAATTTGCGTGCTCTTGATGACATTTCCAGCTTTGCTGCGGTTGCAGCCGTTCCTACATATATATGATTGATAAATGCCGATCTCAACTATCGTTCCTTGTAGCTCCGTGGTTGACCCTCGGAGCGCTGTTCTGAGGACCCGGAATCGACTCCCGGCTTGGGCAATTTTCACTTTCTCGGTTTGCGCTTGAAAAAAAGCAGGATAAAAATTCACTTGTTATTATTCAAGGTTTACAAGTGCTATTCACTGTTAAAAATTAGTTAAAATTGCATATTTAGATTGGCTCATTTAACAAAAGTTTTTGTTGTATAAACAAAACAAGTTCGTAATATAACATATTTTATTATTTAAACAAACAAAATATATTTTGTTGAAAAAAGAAAACAGATTGTTAAAATAACACATTTCATATATCTATGTAACAAAAAGAATTTTGTTAATTCAAGTAACATTAAACCATTTTACTTGGAGTAACAAAACATTTTTTTGCTCACGATACAAAATTTTTTTTTTTTTTGGAATTGCAAAAAAAATCAACAATATTTTTTTAACAGAAAATTTTCCGAAATAAAAACGAAATTGAAGTGGAATGAAATATTCACCTTGTATTTAAAGTTAATAAAATATACATTAAAACATACTTAAAAGGTGACAAAGTACAAACATTTACATCCCGAGACTTTCGATCACTAACGTGATCTTCTTCAGTGGGGAACTGTTGACTGAGCTGAGTGTAAGAATGTCGCTTTTCACTGTACACTCAGCTCAGTCAACAGTTTCCCACTGAAGAAGATCACGTTTGTGATCGAAAGTCTCGGGATGTAAATGTTTGTATTTTGTCACCTTTTAAGCATGTTTTAATGTTTATTTTATTAATATTTTTTTTGTTGATTCAAACAAAATTTCCATTGACCCATATTTAAACGAAAAGTTTTGTTGGGTCAACCAAATTTTTGTTGGTTCAACAAAACTTTTTTCTGGGTGCACACGCACTTTATTGTATTGAAAAATTATCTGTCCTTAAACAACATAAATTACATCGAAACAGATCTTGTAATACTAAAAATGGCGACTTAATGGAAAAGAAAAACAAATAAGGCACCAAAACAAAACATTTTAGTTAGATTATAAAATTTTCAAGCGGTTCACAGATGACACACACTGCAAGTGAAGGACTGTGGACAACAATAAATCATAACATTAAATATGCAGAATCTCATGCTTAATGACATTTTTTATGTCACATGAACTTAGTGGATTCAAAATGCAGGGGCCGGGTTAAGCCTTTTCCCACGTCGCCAAATGCAAATAAATCTGAAAACTGGTGATATAACTTCAATGTTGGTGAAATAGTTGGCAAATGATTCTTTGCATGTATGTGCCAAACATGTAAGAAGTAGAATCAAATAGTTACATTTCTCAAAGTATTTTTAAATACACCGGAAGAAAGGGAGTAATTTAGAATCCATCAGACATACAATTTTAAATGAACCCATAGAGCTAAATTCAGTGAAAGTTCGAGTATTCATATGCTACCGATTTATATATTTTATCATCAAGGTTTCCAGAAAAAAAATAGATTTTGACTAATACTTTTAGAAATTGCCTAATTTACTAAATTTCTAAGCGTTGCCCTGGAAATATACACCTAGCATTTTAAATATTCCCGTAGACCAGGAATGGAAATCACATGTGTGCCCAAGGTGGTAAGTACGAGTTTTTCTATGGCGTGCCAAAAATTTTCTAATAATTATATAGTTAAGATTAATTTTTCAGTTTGTTATATTAAATAAAATTTGTTTAACAATAACGGAATAACTTGAATAATACAACTATTTTTGCATGAATTAACACATTAAAACAGTTCTCTTTCTGTGATGCTATGTAAAATTTCGACAAGTAATTATTTTGTCTTTCTTCATGAATTTATGAAACTTTTTTTTTCAAATGGATTTTATGCAGCTGGATGTTACAATAATCATAAATTAAAAATAACTAAAATAAACTTTCTTAAATTTATTTCCTTATTACAGTATGTGCCACTTAAATTAATATTTCCTAATTAAAATTCCCTTAAATTAATGGCGCAATAAACAGAAATATTGCTTTATGATTTTTGTTCTTTGTTATTTAAGGCATGAAAGCGACTGATGATAATTATCAGTTATTCATAAAATAGCATTTGTTGCAATATTCATTTTCTGTAAAAGTTTGGCACTATGCAATGTTTAAAAATATTTTTGAGTTTTTGGAAGGCACATGTAAAAACGTTCGCCATCTGACTCTAGACAAAAACCTGTTGGAGTATGTTTGGTGACCCCAGAAACACAAAAAGGCAGTAGATTACAATGTGATTAAGCGCTCTTTTAACACATGTTGAGAAATTCACAGCTCTTCTTTGTGTTATGTCAATGTTTGTAGTACTATAAGTACAGTTTCAAAGCCATTTATGATTTTTCACTGTGCAGATAATTTTACAATGTAAAAAAGTTTGTGTTTTCATATAAAAATTTAAAATTTTTCTCACTGTAACTGGGAAAGCTCGATTTTTGTTCATAATTCTTGAGCATGTACTTTGAAATATCTACATCTCAAATTTCAATCCAATTAAATGCTACGGTTGTTAAGGCTTCCTAAATCAGCATTTTGTTTCTTACTATCCCATAATACTTGTGTAAATTGTGATATAGTTTAAATATTTTTAAATAACGATTCTGAAATTAGATTTGGAAAAGTAAATTTTTGATCAAAAAATGTGATTGGAAATACCAGTGAAAACACTGACATCATAAGTTCTTAATAAGAACTTTCAACAATTACATATCAATTCTGTTACATTTGTAACCCAAACCCTATATATTTAAGAACAAGTAAAGAGATATATTGGTTTACATTGTTCTAGCAATGATTAAATATTTGTTGACAATATTTGCAAAATAGGCACACTCCAATTTTAGGCAATATTTAATACTAATATTATCAATACTAGATGGAACCCGTCAAAATTTGACGGCAAACAACTTGATAATACCATAAAAGTAAAATTTATAGTTGCTTTAACTTGACAAATTTCATAGTGGGGAGCATAATATGATTAAGTGGTCACAGACTTTTCCATCGATAAATCACATGAGGGGTGTATGCAAAATTTAGAAAAGTACCCCCTTGGGGGGTCAAAGTGGGGGGATGGACATGGGAGATGCATAATATGATTAAGTGGTGACAGACCTTTCCAATGATATATAACATGAGGTTCTGTGCAAAATTTAGAAAGTACCCCTTGGGGGGGGGGGGGCAAAGTGAGGAGATGGACACCGGAGATGCATAATATGATTAAGTGGTCACAGACCTTTCCAATGATATATAACATGAGGGTTGTGTGCAAAATTTAGAAAGTACGGGGGGGGCAAAGTGGGGATATGGACATCGGAGATGCATAATATGATTAAGTGGTCAAAGACCTTTCTAATGATATATAACATGAGGGTAATGTGCAAAATTTAGAAAGTACCCTTTGGTGGGAGCAAAGTGGGGAGATGGACATCGGAGATGCATAATATGATAAAGCAGTTACAGACCTTTCCAATGATATATAACATGAGGGTAATGTGCAAAATTTAGAAAGTACCCTTTTGGGGGGGGGGCAAAGTGGGGAGATGGACATCGGAGATGCATAATATGATTAAGCAGTTACAGACCTTTCCAACAATATATGACATGAGGGGTGTCAACAAAATTTAGAAAAGTATCTCTTGGGGGGGGCAAGTGGGGAGATGGACATTGGAGATGCATAAAATGATTAAGTGGTCACAGACCTTTCCAATGATATATAACATGAGGGTAATGTGCAAAATTTAGAAAGTACCCCTTCGGGGGGGGGGAGTGGGGAGATGGGCATCGGAGATGCATAATATGATTAAGTGGTCACAGACCTTTCCAATGATATATGACATGAGGGGTGTCAACAAAATTTAGAAAAGTATCCCTTAGGGGGGTGGGGGGCAAATTGGGGAGATGGACATTGGAGATGCATAATATGATTAAGTTGTCACAGACCTTTCCAATGATATATAACATGAGGGTTGTGTGCAAAATTTAGAAAGTACCCTTTGGGGGGGGAAGGGGGTCAAAGTGGGGAGATGGACATCGGAGATGCATAATATGATTAAGTGGTCACAGACCTTTCCAATGATATATGACATGAGGGGTGTCAACAAAATTTAGAAAAGTATCCCTTAGGGGGGTGGGGGGGCAAAGTGGGGAGATGGACATTGGAGATGCATAATATGATTAAGTGGTCACAGACCTTTCCAATGATATATAACATGAGGGTTGTGTGCAAAATTTAGAAAGTACCCTTTGGGGGGGGAGGGGGGCAAAGTGGGGAGATGGACATCGGAGATGCATAATATGATTAAGTGGTCACAGACCTTTCCAATGATATATAACATGAGGGTAATGTGCAAAATTTAGAAAGTACCCTTTGGGGCGGGGGCAAAGTGGGGAGATGGACATCGGAGATGCATAATATGATTAAGCCGTTACAGACCTTTCCAACAATATATGACATGAGGGGTGTCAACAAAATTTAAAAAAGTATCCCTTGGGGAGGGGGAAGTGGGGAGATGGGCATCGGAGATGCATAATATGATTAAGTGGTCACAGACCTTTCCAATGATATATGACATGAGGGGTGTCAACAAAATTTAGAAAAGTATCCCTTGGGGGGGGGAGTGGGGAGATGGGCATCGGAGATGCATAATATGATTAAGTGGTCACAGACCTTTCCAATGATATATGACATGATGGGTGTCAACAAAATTTAGAAAAGTATCCCTTAGGGGGGTGGGGGGGCAAAGTGGGGAGATGGACATTGGAGATGCATAATATGATTAAGTGGTCACAGACCTTTCCAATGATATATAACATGAGGGTTGTGTGCAAAATTTAGAGAAGTACCCTTGGGGGGTGGGGGGGCAAAGTGGGGAGATGGACATTGGAGATGCATAAAATGATTAAGTGGTCACAGACCTTTCCAATGATATATAACATGAGGGTAATGTGCAAAATTTAGAAAGTACCCTTTGGGGGGGGGGGGCAAAGTGAGGAGATGGACACCGGAGATGCATAATAGGATTAAGCAGTCACAGACCTTTCCAACAATGTATGACATGAGGGGTGTCAACAAAATTTTGAAAAGTGCCCCCCTTAGAGGGGGGCGGGATGGACCCCGGAGATGCATAACATGAATAAGTGGTCAAAGACTTTTCCACCGATATATCACATGAGGGGTGTGTGCAAAATTTAGAAAAGTGTCCCATTTGGGGGGGGGGGATGGACACCGGAGATGCATAACATGAAAAAGAACTCACAGCCGTTTCAACTTGCAACTTTTTTCTCGAAGGCATTTGACAATATTAAATTTTTTTTTACCCAAGACAATTTAACGATATTCTTATTTTTTTTTTGCGTAATTCGTCAAACGTTCATGGAAAAAATCATGAAATTCGCTAATCAATAGTTGATAAATTATAAAATTCAACAATCGATAGCAGTAAAATTGGTCAATCGATAACGGAAAAATCACGAAATTCATCAAATGGTCTCCCGTAAAAAAAATTGTCCTGCACACTGATGTGATGATCAAAAGGGTTTTGAAGTATAGGACAAAATTAGCACTTGCCAAACAGCGAGTAATACTGAAAATTTGGCAATGGACTTTATTGCCACCAATGGTCAAACATAATAGTCACACTCACCAATTGCGATGATTGAATGGAAAAAGATTTTTTTTCTCTGCTGTCGCGCGACAAATTTTGAAACCATTTGGCAAATTTCATCCCCGAAATTGGCAGATTGTGAATTTTTTTCTCGAAGCCATTCGACGATATTCGAAAATTTTTTCTCCCGAAACCAGTTGATGAATTTTGCGATTTTTCCACTGTGTAGATTAATGAATTTTGCACTTCTTCCGCTATCGATTGACGAATTTCGAATTTTATCGACTATCGGTTAACGAATTTCACGATTTTTTCCATGAACGAACAAATTGCGCACTTTCTGCTAATTGACACATTTCGCCCTTTACAATTCAGTTAATGAGTTGAACGTAGTTTCTTTCGAGAAATGTCAGGAATGAAACAATGATTCTTTAGGTTGAATTTACTTCGTTCGATGCCCCATGGAAGAATGTGTGCGATGCAGCAACGGGCGTCACAGACTTTTTAGGGCACCTGCAGACTAAAAACATCTAACCAATCTTCGCGGGTGGAAAATAACAGATTTTGTCAAATGATTGAGGAAAAAACACTACTTTGTCAAAGGATAATGGGAGAACATGACTTTTGTTAAAAGACCACAGAAAAAATGTAATTATGCAAAAGGATAGCGAAAGATAAGCAAATTTTGTCAAAGAATCGCAAAAAAGGAAATTTCACCAAAAGATCACGCTTTTTTACTAAATTTCGTCTAAAAATTGCGGAATAAAATGTATTTTATCAAAGAATTGCTGGAAAATGCGAATTTCGTTAAGGATCGTGAGAAAAATGCGAAATTCTGCAAAGGATCGCTGAAAAAACACTAATTTCGTCAAAGAATTGCTGAAAAAACATGAATCTCGCCCAATAACAGAAAAATCATGGTTCATAATCATTATATCTAGTAGTATATGTAAATACAGTTTGTGATATAAGACAAAATTAACATTCACCAATCGGCGAGTAATACTGGAAATTGGTGATTGATGTTATTGTCACCACTGGCTAAACTTAGTCACACTCGCCAATTGCGATGATTGAATGTAAAATGAAATTTTTTTTTTTCCTGTCACTCAAAGAATTTTGAAACCATTTGGTGAAGTTTTTTCCGAAACCATTTTGTGAATTTCCCGATTTTTTCTTCAAAATCATTTGACAAAGAGACTTTTTTCTCGATGGCATTTGACAATATTCAAAATTTTTTTACCCAAGACAATTTGACGATATTCTTAATTTTTTTTGTGCAATTCGACAAATGTTCATGGAAAAAATCATGAAATTCGTTAATCAATAGTCGATAAATTGTGAAATTCAGCAATCGTTAGCGGTAAAATCGTAAAATTTGTCAATCGATAACGGAAAAATAATGAAATTCATCAAACGGTTTCCGGTAAAAAAATTGTCTTGCACGCTGATGTGATGATCAAAAGGGTTTTGAAGGCATTTATTTTATTTGTTGTATTGTGTATAAATACCTAGGTGGAAACAGTTTGCTTATTTTGTCAAATGTTTCAACAATATTCGACCCAATACGCATGCATAAAAAAAATCTTCCGGTAGGACCGGCCAATGAGGTGAAGGTCTATTACGGTCTCTAGAAACGTGTTTGGGATCATCTCCTGTTGTTTTTTTCTTGCACTTTGCGTTAAACCTAGGAAGGTATTTATATAGAACTCACTGTGGAGTGTTTAGAAGGTATTTATTTATTTCATTTATTATAATTTGTATGAATACTTAGGTGTCCATTTCGGATTTACTGTTTAAAAATGAATTTAGGCTCTTTTAACGTTCGCGAAATCAATCCCGATGGAAATTGTCTTTTTAGATCTCTATCATTTTGTTTATATAGTACAGAAAATGATTATTCAAATGTATGTAAAAATATCGTAGAACACGTAATACAAAATTGGACCACTTATAGTCCGTTTATTATCGGGGATGAATCTTATGGTGTTCCGATTGCTAATGAAGACAATTATGTAAATATATGGTTCTTCATAGAGGTATATGGTTCTTCACACTTCAATAAAAGCATTGTTTAAATTAATATAATTCTACAAATATGATGCAGTTTTAAAATATCGAGTAATGATTAATACTGTCAAAGAATATACTCATATACGTAATTAAGTTTTGGTACTTCTCTATTATCTCATCGACCACTTTTCAGAAAAAAAAAAAAACTATCGCCAAATAAATGGGAGAACGTTGTCATTGGAATATCAAAATAAATAAATAAAATATAAGAATTTAAGGATACAATTGTTATTTTAATTAATGAAATAACTAATAAATCAAATAAACATAATGAAAAATACACGCAAATGTTGAATTAAAAACCACTTGATGACATAAAAAACACGTATAATGTTTTCAACATCAAGTAAATGGGACTGCAATTTTGGCATTTAATCATACAGTTTGGCGATAGTATTTTGTTATGAAAAGTGGTCGATGGGATAATAGAGAAGTACTCAAGTTTTTTATACCAAGTTTGAAAATTTATCTTTTTTTGACATTTAAAAAAAATAACATAAAAAAACATTACAAATTTGCCCATTTAAAACATTCAAGATTTGTATATATACAAACAATACAATGTAAATATTAATATTGTTACATGATACATTATATACATTGTTTGCATATATTCTTCTTTGTATACATATATTGTTTGTATACATACAAACAAATATAATGTAAACATTATTCAAATATTAAGAGTTTGCAAATTAAAACATTCTAAAGATTTGTATACATACAAACAATATAATGCATACATACTCTTTACAAATAAAATAGCCCACTTATATAATGACAAAACTTTTAAATCGAATAGAGATAATATATTTCTGTTTTGTTATGAAAAGTGGTCAATGGGATAATAGAGAAAAGTACCTAAGTTATTTATACCAAGTTTGAAAATTTATCTTTTTTTGACATTTAAAAAAAATAACAGAAAAAACATTACAAATTTGCCCATTTAAAACATTCAAGATTTGTATACATACAAACAATACAATGTAAATATTAATATTGTTACATGATACACTATACATTGTTTGTATATATACTTCTTTGTATACATATATTGTTTGTATACATACAAACAAATATAATGTAAGCATTATTCAAATATTAAGTTTGCAAATCAAAACATTATAAAGATTTGTATACATACAAACAATATAATGCATACATACTCTTTACAAATAAAATAGCCCACTTATGTAATGACAAAACTTTTAAATCGAATAGAGATAATATATTTCTGTTTATTTTATAACTTATATTCAGATGCTCAGATTCTGCTTTTTTCGAACACATAATAATAAAAATATTACTACCGTGCGTACTGTCTTTTGACATTATATTTACATAATCGTTTTCATTATCAATCGGAACACCATAAGATTCATTCCCGATAATAAACAGACCATAAGTGGTCCAATTTTGTATTACGTGTTCTACACGTTTGAATAATTATTTTCTGTACTATATAAACAAAATGATAGAGATCTAAAAAAAAAATTTCCATCGGGATTTCGCCAACTTATGAGCCTAAATTCATTTTTAAACAGTAAATCCGAAATGGACATCTAAGTATTCATACAAATTACAATAAATAAAATAAATAAATAAAATAAATACCTTCTAAACACTCCACAGTGAGTTCTAGATAAATATCTTCCTAGGTTTAACGCAACGTGACAACAGAAAAAAACAACAGATGATACGATCCCAAACACGTTTGTAGAGACAGTCATAGACCCTCACCTCATTGGCCGGTGATTTTTTGACGCATGCGTATTCGATCGAATTTCGATGGAATATTTGATTTGACAGAATTACCAAACAGCTTTAAATATATGGATATAGCCATTACAAGAAACATTGACCGATGATTATTTTGGAACTGGATTAGAAACTTATATATTGTTTATTCTTTACATTTATAAAGTTATGTTTTAATAAGCGTTTGGATATATTTTTAGAGGTAAATTAGTAAAAAACATACTTCAATAGATATAAGAATAATAATACAAAGAGTTGATTTTTTCATATGAAATAAAAATAGTTTTGTTAGGATGTTGAATTGCATGGCTTACAATTACATTGCATCTTTCAAAAACAATTAGAAAATATTGTCAATCATATGACGTTTAGTGTATGTGTATTAATGAATGGGTGAAAAATTTCAATCCAAATCGCAAATCCTTCTTAAAAAACCTTTATAAACAAAAAGAGTAACAATTAAATAAGAAGACTCTTACAAATACAGAAAATTTGACACTTGCCTTAAAATCAAAATGCAAGAGAACCTGTGTATAAGATAATCCTACTTTATATGAAAGAATTTCATTTTCCCAATACGACATACGGGAATATCATACAGTTGTACCTGCTAAGATAAAAGTCTCTCTAAAGCGGTATTTTTTCTGATTTATGCGATTACATTCTCACAGGTTATACTATATTCATTATTCTTTATCATGATACCTTTTCCTTATATCTCAACCTGTTTTAAGCAACTTTCTTCTGTACCAGGTGTAGAGCTAGGTAATAAACAAACCTGAAAAAAAACCAAGGAAAATTAGGAAAATTAAAGGAAAAAATTAGGAAAATTAAAGGAAAATTAGGAAACAAAATGCAGTTTTCTAATTTTGCCAGTTTTTAATAAGGATCTTAAAGTTTAAAGTCATTGAAATTTTTTTCACCACCATAAAAGACCAATAAAGTAATAGAAGAAAGTAGTCTGTAAAGAATTTTGATTTCAAGTTTTTCATTCAAAAACATTTGTGGAATCACGACATTCATTTTATTAGGCTAATTGGGAATGTAGTTAATATCTATAGCCTAGCTAATTTCTGTTTAATATATATTTAACTGATTATGGTCAAAAATGTATCTTGTTTATGACAGGCCAGTGGATTTTAAGACAACGTAACATGAAAATCTTTTATTTAATTTTCATGTAGTTTTTAAAAATTATGCACGTTTTCTTTTATTTTTACTTGGTCATTTACTGCCATATTTGTAACTATGGAGTAACTCGAGCCACAAATATGCAAATAGACACCCAACTAAAAATAAAAGATAACCTGCTTAATTTTTAAAAGGTACATGAAAATTAAATGATAGCATTTCAAATAACAACTTCAAAGACCATGAAATTATAGGATAATCTCATTTGTTTTTCAAAATGGCTTGGAGTGAGCCGAAACATGTCAACAATCTAATAAAAGTTATTTTACTGGTATGTTTTTCGAGATTTCACCTGTAAATTTAAGGATTAGGTTACAAAAAAGTTAATTGATTTAAAAATAATAATAAAATGTCATGATATATGATACTACTATGCTGTGGCTATCACAAAACTTACTTCTATATGACCCTAATACATTATTTAAATAGCACTGCTGCACATCAACAAATACAACTTCAAATAAATAATTTGGTGAATTTCTATCCAATAGAAACTGAGATACCACTTTAATGCACACCATAAAAATATAGCTTTGCTTCGCCCCCTGTTCTGTGAGCAGTCAAAGATAAATCAATCTATTTAAAAATATATATATATATCTTAAATATCAAATTAGGTAAACTTCTACCTCATAGAATCTGACATATAACTATCGCGGAGCTTGTTAAAAACACAGAATAGCAGCGCCACTTGTTGAGCAAGAAGCACCAAAAATTATTCAGCACCGACTTATGCCAGAATCTAACTGAATACTAAGTTTGATAAAATTCCATCCCTTAGATCTGAGATATAAATATCAGACGAAATCGTGAAAAATACAGCACAGCAGCGATCTTTTTGGTGCAATACACACCGAAATCTAATCAGTGTTTACAAATCTAATCAGTGTTTACAAATGTGAAGATCTAACAGAATATGAAGTATGATGAAATTCGCTGAGATAAATTCTGAGATATGGTTATGGCGGAGTTTGTGAAAAAGACGCACAGAGACCATTTTTTAGGCGATATACACAAAAACCAAATCAAGAACTTTTCATGTCAAGGTGTAAAAGAATATGCTGTTTTATGAAATTCCATGAATTATTTCTTGAGATATAGTGGAAATCGCGAAAAATGCAGCATTGCAGCGCCACCAGTGCGGCGATATAAACACAAGCCTAATTAACACCAGTTGAAATCCAGGTATAACAGAATATGAAGTTTTATGAAATTCCGTGCATTATGTCTTCAGCTGGAGCAGCCACAAAACTTGTGTCACAGATAGACTAACAGACATTTTCCAAAAGTAGTTAAATCGTGTTCATGACATCCCAAAATACATAAATCTATCAAAAAATGGAAGTTAAAATTTTTCGCGTTTCCAATACTTTCTTCTTATGTACTCAGAAGAAAGTAAAACTAGAACAAATGATTAGTTAATATTTAAACAAAAATAAACTATTTATGTTATTCCAAATCTGATCAGTAATTTCATAAAACATTAATAAACTAGTAAGAAACATTAATAAACTAGTATGATTTGGCCATCACAAAACATTCTTCTATATCATTATAATATATTAATTTATAATAGCATGAAAGATTATGAATAAAAAGCTCAATTTCATTTCTTCGAATATTATAGCAAGGAGTTACAGTAATCAGTGAAATAAAGGAAGAATTGAACGACCCCTACTGAGTATTAAAATTCAAACTTAAATCAATATATACATTTGTAATCAATGAACGCAAATATAAAGTTTGATGCATTTCTGCATAATAGAGAATAAGATACAACTGCAATGTTCACCGGGGAAAAAACAAAAGGCTAATATTCCATAATCGGATTCACAGTCAAATGTTGGCGTCAAAAATGAGTGATTCTAGCAATAACGTGGTAAAAAGTGTATGAGAGTTCCGAGCAGTGGCGCTCGTGACTTGCTTTTGAGAAAGGGCGGGGGGCACTAAATGCATGGCTGCCAAATTTATTCTTCTCTTACAACTATTTTGTACAAAGGAAACTCTGCCTTGTTTAATAGCAGACCGTTCTACCAATAAATAAGGCAGAGCTTTCTTTTAAAAAATAGTGGTAAAATAAGAAGAAATTTCGCAGACATGCATTTAGTGCCCCAAAAGAAAACAGTCATGAGCAGCCAATGGTTAGAAGCAAAATACTGAAAACCACGCGTGCTAAATTGCATCAAATGATTGTAGATCCGATTGGGAATTTTCACCCAAGCATTGGATAACAGTGCTCCCTGTTGAGTGATAAAAGTCGGAATTAAATGAGCATTTATTTATGTCAAAATCTAACAGAATATGCAGTTGTATTAAATGCCGTGTATTAGTTCATGAGATTTAGCTACAGCGTAAATGGTAAAAAACAAGTAATATAAAAACTTTTTTTTTAAGTCAATTCCTACTTAGGTCAAATAGAAATTTTTTTCCAGCGATCTACACGCTTCGCCACTGACGGTATTTATTCCTAAATTTATATCCTGCTAAATATCTTACATAAGAGAAATTTTTGAAATGTATTAAAAATTAAATAAAATATAAATAGCTAAAATACCAAAAATTAATAGCTCGAAAAGTATTTCACACAAAATTGTTAGACAAACTACGTTAGAAAGTTAAAAAAAAATTGTATTTTTCTTGATATAAATTTAAAATCTAATGATTATGCCGTTTTTCAAATATTGAATTTCAAAAATTACCAAACTTCACAATAAAGTGCCATAGCGATGTTACAGTTAACGATAATACAGTTTTTTTTCAAATATTAATTATTTAATTAAATTTTATTATTTAATTTTAGTTTTATACTTCATTTCTGTTCAAAAGTATAGACTCACTCCACATTTATAGTCTCTTTCGCCTGCGAGCCGCCTGATCTTCGTCCGTGAACAGCCCCATTATCTTTTTACGTGTGAAGGTGAGACTATAAAAATGGAGTGAGTCTATACTTTTGAACAGAAATGAAATATAAATTATAATTAATTAATTTAATTAAATTAATGAATTAATATTTGAAAAAACTGTATTAACATCAATTGTCATCCAGTACAAGTTTAAAAAGATTTATTTGAACTTGATAGGATGAATGGAAAATATTTTATTAACGATTGAAAATTTGAACAAGATATATAAATATATAGAGAGTGGAAGCTAATAGTAGGAATTGAAAATGAAAGAAAAAAAAAAGAAAGAAAGAAAAACGCAGCATAGCAGTGTCACTTGTTGGGCGGTGTACACCTAAACCTATTCAGTATCTATTTATGTTAATGTCTAACAGACTATGAAGTTTGATGAAATTCCGTGCATTAATTCTTGAGCTATAACAGAAATCGTTAAAAATGCAGCGTAGCAACGCCATCTGTTGGGCGATATGTACCCAAACCTAATCAGCATCACTTTATGTTCAGCTTGTCTCTTTCTCTTCCATTTCTTTTCACTCTTGTTCCTCCTTTCAAAGTGGTAGCACCTGTTCTTATCGCCTGATACAGAAAAACAAAATTATTTCGAAAAGCCTTGCACATATCTTATTTTTTATGCTGTTATTAAGACGTTTTTGCATATATTAAAAATATTTACATTATTTAAAGTCAGTAACCGATTATTCTGAATCATTTACTATTAAGAAATATACGTAAAAAATAATTTCATTAATAATTATTTGAGAATGTCACTTCTCAACTGATATCGTGGCGGAATTTTTTAAAAAGAAGAACACGTGTTGTATGATATTTTGTTTTATAAGGAATGGCTTTATACGTTATTTGTAGTCACAAAACATGTATACGAATTGTTGCCTATTGCTAAGGGCTTTCTTAGGAAACTTCGAATTAAAAAAAAGTGGTACACATTCATTTACTTTCGAATTGAAAAGAAAATAATTTACTATTTTTAAACTAAAATATAGCATATTAGCTTTTCTCAGATTTCATTATATCTAAGTTATGTCATTTTAATGTTCTGAGACGCTTCAAAGAAATAAAAAAAAATTATGGTAACTATTCTCATTTTATTATTTTTCTGAAAAAAGATAAAAACGTAGTAATAGTTAGAGAAAATAAATGTATATTTTAGGAAGTAACCAATAATTCGAACAAAAATTTATCGTTTGAAAAACGTTAAATTAAAGATTTCTATTGCATTTTGGAACAAAAACAAATGTGTCTTTAAAGTATTTTGTCGAATATAATAGAAATCGCAAATAAGCCCTACAGCCACTGGGGTTTATCAAATGGATGTTTAGCTTGTAAGATCTTAATTTTAACTTTATGGATAAACCCCATGTACATTTCCTTTTATAACTCTCCGAAAATTTAAGAAAAATAACATAAATTATAACTTTTTTTTCCATGCTGCTTTGTTTCAACAATCTTAAATATAGTGCCTAAAGTAGATGGTACCAATTAAATAACAATAAATTAACAAATCATAGTTTATTCAAGTTTTAATATGTATCATAATTTTTTTTTAAATTACATTTATTTTCAGAATATAGACACAATTTCCAATCGAATGGTGCCTCTCTCATTTTTCTGCAATAATTAGCTGATAAAAGAGTATGGGGTAGAGTGTTTTTTCCCGCGAGTGTATATATTTTTCTTTCCATTTTTAACCAAATGAAATCAGTGGCATATTATTAAAGAAACCTAAATGTCCTAAAACATCAATTTTTAGAAATCTCCTTTCTGTATTTTTAGATAGCTTTCACTACAAAAAGTAAAAAGTGAGCTCTTGCAGCCGTCCGGAGGAAAACAAATTCCGAAAAAGTTTGGTAAATTTGCACAGATCATGAGCCCTAGACCTCCAAATTACCCTCATTCAAAATGTTGATTTACACACACACACACACACACACATATATATATATATATATATATATATATATATATGTGTGTGTGTGTGTGTGTGTGTGTGTGTTTTAATACCATCTTGTTTCAAAATGGCGGCCACTTATACATTTTTGAATATTTAACAATTCAACAACTTCTACAAAAAATGTATATATTATATATATGTTTTTTCTTGAAGTTTTTGAATTTGACTTCTTTACCTTAAAATATTGTCTGTAAGTTTTTGTGATGCGTTAGCACTTGTATTTATCAATCGATGTGAATGTGACTGAACATGTCAACAGGACATATCAAGGTCTCGGCTGAGCTCGTTGGCCAGCTTCATCCGACATTAAGTTTCAAAATGGCGGCCACTTAAAAATTTCAAATTTAAAAAAACTGTGCAAAAAGTGGAAATTCGAAAAGTTTTTCCTTTAAGTGTTTGTCTTTGATACAAGGATTCCAGAGCACTATTGTTTCCCCTCTATCCTAAAATATGGCTGAGATATAGCAGTCATAAATTATAGGGTGGCTGACACTTTGAAAAAAATTAATTTTTATCATGCGACAACACTTGCATTTATTAACCGATTTGATTGTGTGTGAGCATGTGACTTACTAAGGTCTCGAGCGATTTCGTTGGCCAGCTTCATCCATCCTCTTGTTTCAAAATGGAGGCCACTTCAAGTTTTCAAATTGAAAAAGATGTACAAAAGAAATTACACTTAAGTGTTCGGCTTTGATACAAGAATTCCGGAAAATTTTTTGTTTTGCCTCTATCTTAAAAAAATGGCTAATATATAACAGTTTGAAATTCTACGGTGGCTGATTTTTTCATAATCAGTTTTCATTTATTAGCTTTAGAAAAAGTGGTTTCTTGCAAATTTAGTTTAATTGTTGTAACCATTGTTGTTACTCTCATACGTTTAAAACTACATATTCCTATCCGCAAGCGTCCTATTTTCGTTAAGCTTGACGATAATTTGCAAAGTATCGCCAAATTTGGCGACCATAATTAAATCTCCATAAATGAAGTTAAAGTGGATGTAACTGACTAATTTGGCCAAATTCTTATTCAAATTCAGCACTGACGAAAACTGGGATTGAATCTTTTATAATCGGGTTCCACGCAATTTAGCTTTGTGTGTTTGAGTAAAATAAGCTGAATTTTTAAAAATAAAGAATAGGGAATCTATGTTTTCCTTCTGGTACAGACCGGAAGGCCTTTTATTTGAATAAAACATCGTAACAAGTTTTTCTATAATTTAAAGGGTGTATAATTTTAATTATAAAGACAGATAATATACGCCGACTAAATGATTTTATATTGAGAGACAGAGACATATTGATATATAGTAACATAACTAGTATATTAGTGCATCCGACAAAAATTTCTTAATGCTTATGGATGTTTTTTCCGGTTTGCTAATTTTAAACTACTTCTTCCTGCTAGTGACTGACGGAAAACTACTTCTTCTTTCTACGGGAGGAACAAAATCTAATGGCAGATGTCAAACGCAGCTGTAATAAAAACAGAATTAAGCTTTAATAGTTTTCAAACTATTTCTATTTCTCTTGGAAGAAATTATTTGAGAAAAAACATCAAAGAAACGTCACTATTTTAACAAAAGTCATTTGAACTAAAACCATTTCTTCTTCAAATCTATGAAGAAAACGACTTTAATTGAAAACAGAATTATAGGTATCTGATGCATTGCACAACTTCTTTTTTTATTTTAAAAATAAATTTTCTTTTTAATTGTTTTACGATAATTTATTCAGGTTTTACATTTGATCTTATTACATAATATCAGAATAAGGTCGTCTGATATTTGTTTCCACAAATCTGCTTAACGATCAATAAAAATGTTTCGAAACTATAGCATATTTCAAATAACAAAAGGTTTGTCTATAACTTTTGCTCTATTATTTCAAATTACCCATTATGGACAATTTATTTTTCATGTGTTCAGACTTATTTGATAATAATTAAAACAAACGGTTTTGTAAGACGACATGACAATGTCGAAACATTACAATGTTTGCTAATATTATTTTTATTTTCATTGTTTTATAACGAAATTTTCAAAATATCTAATTAGAATATATTTTTAAAGAATTCTTATTATTTCAAAAACGCTTTTCGAATAATCAGATTGTTTGGGTACGAAATTTTCAAAATATCTAAATAGAATATATTTTTAAAGAATTCTTATTATTTCAAAAACGCCTATGAAAAAGACTTGCTTACCTCTCATCAGACCATGAGGCTACATAAAAATATTTCACTGTAAAAATACATAATCAAAAATATATTAAGATTAAAAATAATATAAGATTTATTTCTTATTGCTACGAAAGTTTATTATGTCTTTAGAATATTAATAGCAATGACGAAGTATTCCTATGTCAATAACATTACAGTGGTACCCGAGGAAAGGTATATTTACTATGTAATCAGCAAGACAGTAAGTAAGTAGATGATTAAAAAATATATGTTTCGCTTTCGGCTTATTTAAATTTCATTTTAGGAAACCTCCTATTCTGAAACAGGAAAATTCCAGCGGCCTTGACATCAGGGATTGAAGTAACGGAGGCTTGAGGCATACAGTGTTGAAATACGAGCTCTTTCAAATATTTTTTTAAGTCATTCTGTATTACCTGCAGGACAACACACTCCTAGAATATCAAACTTGTGGTTATCCTGCACTGAGAAAAAAATCTGCCCTTCTCAACTAGAATCTAAATTGTGGCTCTAGAAAAAATAGTTCCATGTCATCCCTATAAATTCTAGTTCCCTTTGCCAGAGAGTTCTAGTGTCTCCTATTAGAATTCAAGAGTGTTTTCCTATATTCTCGTGGTCAAACTTATTTAAAAATGTCTGCAAATAGATGCGAAAACAAGACGCTAGTTTTAGTAACTATAATGCTAGTTCATAAATCCATTCCATAAATAAAGTGATAATTTCTCGCAATTTACACGATTCATTATCGTTTCGTCACCTAGAAAACAAGAGACTAGAAATTCTCGATCATTTCGTCTATTCAGTTTAGTTGCTTACCCTATTCGCATAGCTCGGACTTCTATATTTCTAGTTTAGGGATTTAGAAACAGTCTAACTATTCCTTCTAGTTGAAGGAGGTATATTTTTTCTCTCAGTGTGGTCAACGCACTAAAATATATGGAGGAGTCTTGTTAATTTTATTTTAGGCCATGATGCTTATATGTTGAATAATTATCGGTTTTCAGCCATAAAATCAGCTCTACTTTGATAAAAGAGTGTAGGTAGATTGAAAAGTTTAAGGACATGACAATGCGGATAAAGTAGATTTTGAACGATGTTATAATCATGCAATTTATTTTTAAAAGGAAAGCAGAAAGAAAAAATTTCCGAAATATAAGAACACTTCTGTTATCTTAAAACAGGTGTATTTTTGTGATATAGCACATAAAGAATATTTGCTGTATACATAATTTTATTCAGAGTGACTGCTTAATTTTATTTATATCTGATTAAATAGCTTTGATAATTGATTAGTTAAGTGTAGTTGTCTAAAAAGTTATTGGAGATAACGTCTATCACGCATGAATGTTTAAAATATAGCATTTAATAATATTAAGAAGCATTTTTCTCTCTTCTCAAAATAAAATAAATTAAAAAAAATATTTACTGCAACATCCAGAAAATTCTAGAGCAAAAATAATGTATTCCAGTGTATCCTTTGTAATATACTATTTACATTCATAATTTTAAATAATTTTCAAAAAATCAGGTTAGTCATAAAAGAATGTAAAATTTTAACACTCTATATTTATTATATTTATAACAAAGTGTACCTCAAGTTGTAAAAAACTGCATTCCAACAAAAAACATACAAACAATAGGAACAATGATCACTGTAAATTGTAATCAGTTTATAATCCGATTGCATGTTTATAATATGTTAGCATAAAAATTAAATGTGAATATGCCCAGCCGTCAAATGTTTAGTTTTTAAAGGGAAAATTCAACTTCTGCACTATTTTCAACTGCATTACAGGGTACTGCAAAAATTTGCTTGATAGTGTTTTCAGAAGTTTTAAATACGCAAAAGTATGTTACTTTCATTCAGGTCTTTGATATGGCGTTTACATTATGGCGTAACCATCTCCCCAGGTCTACGAAGTCTGCGAATCACAGGTTTCTCAACCAATCAGCATGTCCATTAGTTGTTTACGTCGCCTCTGATTGGTTGTGACTTATGATTTATCGCCGTGAATACCAACGCTTTGCCAAGAAAATAAATAATTCTTCTATTAAATAAATTATTTTCACTTAAAATCATTATCGAAGAAAAGTTATTTTAATTTTCTTATATTTCTTCTGTCTGGTTTTTATATTTCCTGCCGTACGCTTTTCTCTTCTTCTAAAAGATTCCTTTTTAAGCAACAATCACCCTCTGATACAAGTTCAATTAACTTTGACTAGACCTGCCACGAATAAAAATACGCAATAAAAATATTTCTCTCTGGAAATAATTGCCATTCGCTGTTTTAAAACTTGTGAACGCGGGAATTTCTGAGCTACGGCGAATTTTAGGAACAACAATTCTTCCTCTAACTTCAAAAAAATGTATATCCTTCAGCTACCAAACGAATTTTAGGACAAAAACGCCATAATGTAAATGGGTCTTAAGACGTTGGTGTAACCTACTCGCTATAAAAATCACAGGAAAAGGTTTTGACCTTACTACATATGACTTCTTTTCAAATTATTTTATATTTTTTACCCATTACAAGTTTTAGACACAGTTAAAATTTGTTGTAGCATGGAACATTTTGATATTTTCCTAAACAAATATATTACGTTTCGGAATTATTGATGAGGATTTTTATTTTTTGTGTAGTTTAGCAAATAATCTTTCTCTTGACGAAAATCAAACTAATTCATAACATCGAAATTCAATTTCTCAATTTTTGTTATTGCATGGAAAAATGATGTTGCGTTTGAACTTTAAAGATGAAAGGGATATAGAGAATTTTCAATAACTTTACAACTGATAAAAATATACTTATATGCGTTACTGCTTTATCATTTATTTGTTTAGAGATATGCTATCGAAATTATCTAGACATAAATTAGTTTTGAAGTTTTGTCAGCAGGAATATTATATATAAGTTATACTAAATAAATATTAGCTTTCACATAAAACTCCATAAAGTAGGAGGAAAAAATTAAAGGGAATTATTTCAAAACTATACTTAAGTTATAGAAATAGAAAAAAATAAATAACAATAATAAATTTAACAACAATAAACTTCTTAGAAAATATTAGCTTGAATTTTTGTCAGCAGATATTTTATTTTAAAAACTGCCCTAAAAAATAAATTCCAAAACGTAGTAAATTAATATACACTGCTGGACAATTGCTAAGGACCCATAACACTATCACCCATAGCAACCACAAAATGAAAGGAAGCAAAATGTGAAAAATTAGAATAAGTGCGGAATATAGTAAGACGAGGTGTGCGTATGCAAATTTTCTTTTTCACGTCTGTTCATCACGTGATAGCGCTGATAAGAGCTTTAAAGAATTTGACGCGTGTGGACAGTTGTTGTTCCAAGTCAAAGTTTTACAGGAAATACTTAATTGACGAACTTGAAATTTTTGGCATGTCTTCCCGATATCATTTAGATGATATTATGCGTCGCCGAATTATTGGAAAGATCGAAAAAGGGCGAAGAGTAACAGATGTTGCCAGGGAGTTCGACATCGCCCACAGCGTTGTTTCACGGCTGTGGAAATCCTTTAAAACTACTGGAATGTGTAGTAGGCGTCACGTGGGAGGACGTGTTTGAAGTATGACGCCTGCAGGAGATAGATACATTGTCCTATCGGCAAAAAGAAACCGACTCACCACTGCTCAGCAGATGACAAATCAGTTTCTTGCTGCCACAGGACAGCAGATCTCCCGAAAAACTGTAGCCAGACGTTTGAGGGACGGAGAATTATACTCCCTCAGACCTGCTGTGTGTGTCTCATTGACCAGACAGCAGCGTACTGACCCTGACCATTTGCAATGGTGTCGTGAGCATCGCAACTGGACTGAACAGGACTGGGCATGCATACTATTCTCAGATGAGAGTAGGTTCAGTCTGCCATCGGATTGTAGACGCCAACTGATCTAGCGTGAGAGTGGTACTGCTTATCGTCCAGAAAATATCCAGGAAAGGGACCGATATCCGACATGCAGTGTAATGGTATGGGCAGGCATCATGTTCAATGGGCGCACGCGCCTACATGCGGTTGTGACTGGAACTATGACGGGCCAACGATACATTGATGAAGTTCTACTTCCTCATGTTCGCCTTTTCCGTGGTGCTGTCGGTGATAAATTTGTTTTAATGGACAACAACGCACCATGCCATCGACCACTTGCTATTCAGGATTGTCTAGACAGCGAAGGTATTCAACGCCTCGTATGGCGAGCGTGTTCTCCAGATCTAAACCCCATTGAAAATTATTTGGGATGCTTTGGGGAGGCAAATTGCCAGTCGAAACTATCCTCCAACAAACAAGAACACCTTCATCCGTGCACTGACAGAGGAATGGAATAAATTGCCTCAACAGCTGCTGGATAATGTTGTGCAAAGTATGGTACGACATGTAGAATGTTGCATCACACTCCACGGTGCACAAGTGAACATGTCCGTGCTGACACCTTTCTCCAAAGTGCCTGCTAACTTTCATATGCATTGTTCCATTTCTCCGTATGCAGCATCAAATGAACATTCTTTTTCTTTCAGATGTTTCATAGACTTTTGTATTTTCCAGAACAATAAATGTCCTTTATTCTAATGTCTGAACAGTGTGGCAACAATATTTTATCCTACTAGGCCTCATATCTCGCTTAATGTTATACTACATTGCAATTTGTGATCCGTCCTTAGCAATTGTCCAGCAGTGTATATATATAATTAAATTTTTCGGCAGAGCTGAAATTATGTTGGAAATTAATTAATGTAATAATGGATGTAAGTTATCACTTTGTACATGGTAACTTTGTATCAATTATCCCGTTGTTGTACGCTGTGTAGTAAGTCATACTTCACATCCATTGTCATACATATATATATATATATATATATATATATATATATATATATATATATATATATATATAGGGTGATTTTTTTTAAAGTTGTGAAAGTAAAACACTATAACAAAAGAACCACTGATCCAAATGACCTAAAATTTCACCAGTATGCTCCCAAAGCAATGGGAATTTTTTAGGCATGGTTAAAAAAACTTAAAATCGCACCGACAGATGGCGCTGTAAAGTAGCAGAAACAAAGAATATCGTATGTGGGAGGAAAACAATGGACGGTACTTTGAGAAACCATCTGCCGTAGACCCTCTGTCGTCATTGGACCTTTTCTTAAATTCTTAAGTGTCCTAAATCTCCTAAGAGCAGTTGATGCGCTGTCATTATTCTGATAATACAGTTTCACTAACAACGCACGGTCCGTCAATGGCGCAGTCATTGCGAGGATTTCCGTAGAATAATGAATACGAGATGTGCGTACCTCACGTTTTTATCGCCAATGTGCGTGCGCCGGGCGCAAGGTCGTCTCCCGACTTTACTGCATGTACAGCGCCATCTGTCGGTGCGATTTTAAGTTTTTTTTAACCACGCCTAAAAAAAATTCCCATTGCTTTGGGAGCATACTGGTGAAATTTTAGATCATTTGGTTCAGTGGTTCTTTCGTTATAGGGTTTTACTTTCACAACTTTAAAAAAAAATCACCCTGTATATACAATGTGATTCATAAATATCGAAACAATAGTCTATCTCCTTAAATATTGCCCCTAGGCACATACTACCAATTGCAAAGTTTCATAGAAAAAGGTGAAAAGTTGATGAGATAAGTTGCAACTTCATAGGGGGTCTATTTGAGAAAATACATAAATAAAATTTTTATACGATCCCCGTATGATAAAATTTCCAATTAGGAAATTTTTCCTTATCCATGTTTGAATTAAACAAAAAAAATTCCATTTTGATATCTATAAAACTCAGAGAGATATGTCCGTTTTAATAAATCATGAGGTTTCAAGAAATCAGACACAAATTGAAATGGGTGTAATTCAAGAAATAATGTCCGAGAAACGTTTATTTTTTTTATTTATTTATATTGTTAGAATTTTGAATTTTGTGTGATGGTTAACCATATAATTTGTAAACATAATCAGCAAATGATTTTAATTTGATTATCAGCTTTTAATACAAAAGAAACTGTTCTCTTCTGAGCCAAACTATCGCTATACTTGTATCATAAGTTATTTCACAGATATTTGGTTTTGTAACATTGTAAGTCACATATTGTATAGCACAGTTGTCTTCTTTGATTTTCTTCTCATGAAAAATTGGTGAAATGTGACTTTCGTCACAGTTTAGTTTGGCTCTCACGTACAGATATTAAATTTGTTTAACGCATACCTTAGTCTCTCATACAAATCTGGTATACAGCCAATGTTACAAAATTTAAGTTTATTAGAGATATAAATTTCTTTTATGCACATTATGTTTCAGGTCATAGATGCGCTTATTGATATGATGCGAAAAAAACCATTTTCATCGGCGATGCACTTAATTTTATTTAATTCATTATCTAGACATGTGGCTTTGCATATTTTAGATTTCTGCAACGGCCGAGATTTTTACAATAAATTCCCATTTTTCATAAGATACAATTAATATTATTTTAAGGAATACACCATAAATATTTATAATAAACTTTGACAGCATATTTTAGATTACTATGTGTTCGCATGACCAAAACATAGCTGCGAAACCACCCACTAATCCTCGGTAATATGTAGATTAATTTTGACCAGCTAGCCACTTTAAAACCAGAAAATTTATTTAATAAATCTTTAACTTATTTCATTTAAAGGTTTTAAGTCAAATTATTTCAATTTGAATTTCTTAAAAGTTTCTGGTTCGGACGTATTAAATCTAGATCAAATAAATACACTTGTAACGGAAGATTAGTGGGAACTTGGCATCTATTCAAAAAATACGCAATAGCAACGTTAATGATTATTTTTGCATATCTCACACTATTACATTCGAATAAAGATTTATTTTTAAAAAACAATGTCGTTTGGAACAAATTAAAAATAGGCTTAAAAACATCATAACTTTTGAAGCTGTATAATAAAAAGTAGACTTCTGAAAATATTTCTGTGTAATTTATTAAAATATATTTCCAATGATTCCGTTAACACAAGTTTCATTTTTGCTATTGCTATTTTTACAAAACTTACTGCCTGCCCGACATGTCTAAGAACAATAAAGACACGGACCGTGCCGGTTACACCCTGGCGCCAAGCTCGGGCTCATGCTGACCTCTAGCATATTTCTCAAGCAAGTTTAATGCAAAAATATATTTGCTGCTATTTTATATCTAAAAGGTAAGTCATTGTCTTAGATCGACTTTTAATAATGTGTAAATTTATGGTCGATCACTAACTTGTATTTCAAATGAACTGATATCGCATCGCTCAAAAGTATGCTTAAGTGGTTTAAGTCACGAATTTTGCATTATAATATCAGTGTGAATTTTGCAGATATCAAGATGGATTTTTTTTTGTTTAATTCAGGAATGGATAAGGAAAAATTTCGTAATTGAAAATTTTATCCTACGGGGACCATATAAAAATTCAATTTTATATTTTTTTCAAATAGACCCTTACTGGAATTGCAACTTATCTCATCAAATTTTGCATTTTTTTATGAAACTTTGCAATTCGAAGTATGTGCCTAGGGGCAATATTTAAATTTCGATATTTATGAATCACACTGTATGTATATATATATATATATATATATATATATATATATATAAATGTAAGAAGATTATATGTAAATAGTCGCTTTACTGGGATTATATGAACCAATAATCGATGAACAACAAAATACGAACTTTAATTTCAACTAATACACTTTTGGTCAAGACTATACAATAAATTTACCTTACAATAATTCAACTAGGCCTAATAGCACCTTCACCGGCTATATTCATTTTATATCTTGCTTCATAACAAAAATTAGAAGACTGGCTCTTTGCCAAAACTCGCGATCCAAAGTATTTACAGCTCACGCATTTAAATCATGGATAATAGCATTAAAGTGTCAGTTCATTTGATGAAGTGAGTGTTCAAATTGAAATCCTACAAATCGGTCTTCCTGACGTGATGGCGTCTCGACATCAGCATCTTGATTTGTTAAGTTTTCAATGCCTATTACTTTTAGAATGATAAGAATTTGAATAAGCTTCTCGTCCACTATAAGCTTCTTTAAATCTATGATGAGAATTATTTTTATGTGGTGGTTGTGAATATTTTTGTTCATTATAACTAGCCTTGTATGATCGTTGGCCACCATAATTATAATTATTTTGACCATGATAGTAGCCTCTATTCATGTATTTAGGGGAAAAATTTGGATTGTACCTTGCTCTTGAATTATGTGTTTTCTGTTATGTCTTGAGTTTTCAAACAACTCTGTTTCCCATATCTATATTTATTGTAATTTCCACGGTTAAATGACTGTTCAAAATATCTCTGGCGATATCTATTATTGCTTCTGTTATCAAATTGTCTATTAAAATTTCTGTTCTTTCCCTTATGATCGAAATTCCTATTGCGATCTTTCACATAGTCTTTTCTACCATGTGCAGGACTACTACTTTCATAATTTTCTTCTGGACATGGATAGTCAACATTCCATGCATCGTATAATCCTGTATCTTTTGTTTTATTCGGCTTATATGGTTTTATTAATTTTCTTATTTTCTTTCTGTTTGCTAAATTTGTAATATGAGTCAAATTCACCCCGTCATTTATGCAGTCGATTTTAACTATATCTTCGCAACCTCGATTATCGTTGTTATACTTGCTTCATCAATTTTTGTTGGTACTTCGTTAATTTTAATGTAACCTACTCGTACTCTGTTGCCGCTTATTATTCTAACACTATCTTCCGTTACTTTTAACGTCATGCCTTCTACTGCTTTTCTACCTATTATTACATCGCAGTCTGTCTCTTGTACCACGTAAAATTTATCTTGGATTTCTGTATCGTCCACGTAGATTTTATGCCAGAAAAAACCTGTTGGCTTAATTTCTTTTTCACCTATCCCTGATATAGATATATTGTCGCTGGTTAGTTTTGGCGCGTTTATTGCAGTATGATATCTTGAACTGGCAATTGAAATATCGCTTCCTGTATCTATTATTACGTTCGTTTTTATTCCGCTAATATCTAAGATTCTTCCTTTTTACCCTTTAACATTTCCATATTAACTATTTTTCTTTGCGTGTTTTGGGTCTCATTTGGGTATTTTGTTTCTCGCCAATTTTGATTATGTTGCGGGTAAAAATTTGAATATTCTCGTTCTGTATTTTTCGCCATGGCGCATTTTGCACTCACGTGACCAGGGTTGCTACACGCAAAAAAGATTATATGCGACTCTTTGCTTTTGTGACCTACATAATGCCTATTATCAACTTGGCGTCTTTTCGAATTGGCGTAGTCAGCCCCTCTCGATCTTCTGTCATAAAAATCGCTGCTTGTATCCTTAACTGATTGTTTATTGTAAACCCTTCGTACTGTTTTGTAATTATCTAATTTATTAACTAATTCATCAATTTTCTTTATTACTAATAATTCCACTATGAAATGTGTCTTTGTTTCCGTAGGTAAATTATGCCTGATTTGATTAACAACAATTAATTCTGCTAAATCTTCAAAGTTATTTATTTGAAGACCTTCAATCTATTGTTGAAAATACACCTTTATCTCATAAGCGAAATCTCGCCAATTGGCTGATGGCTCCTTGTTAGATGAGAAAAATTTCAGCCTAAACTCCTCTGGTGATAGTTTGTAGCGTTTTAGTAGAATATTTTTTATGTAATCATAATTGTGAATTTCAGGTTCGTTTTCCATTGTGATTATAGTGATCACATCTAACGGCATTAGATTAATTAAATAATCTACCCATTCTTTTTTATCAATGCCCGTTTGCGTCATTTGCCTTTCGTACATAGCTAAATATAAACTAATATCATTCGAACTATCATATTTAGTTAATAATCTAATAGTCCACTAGATATAGCATTTTAACTTACAAAAATTCGGGTAGTTCTGATTTTTGCGTATGTTGTAAAGGTTGACCCTCTAATAAAAAAACAAAGTTTTCGACCTTCTAGACCTTGTGCGTTTTTCACAATATTGAAAAAACCAATATTTTTCGGCACTTTTTTCGATTTTTCTTAAATAACTCAATTTTAGTGCATTTTACAGAAAAAGCACGTTTATTTTTTTGTAGAGCATAAAATTCTCTACAACATGCAGTATTCATGTTTGTAAATTGTCCAAATAGGGGGTAAGATACGGAGCCGGGAAAAGGGTTAAATTTGGAAAAAATGTAAAAATTCACAAATGACGTTACTTTTTGCTTAATAACCCACTTTTAGTGCGCATTTTAGAAACAAAATTGTCATAATCAACTTTTTAGAGCATGAGATAGTCGATAGTTTCATTTATTATAGGTTGACCCTCTAATAAAAAAACCAAGTTTTCGATCTTCTAGACCTTGTGCGTTTTTCACAATATTGAAAAAAACAATATTTTACGGCACTTGTTTTGATTTTTCTTAAATAACTCCATTTTAGTGCATTTTACAGAAAAAGCACTTTCCCTATTTTGTAGAGCATAAAATTCTCTACAACATGCAGTATTCAGATTTGTAAATTGTCCAAATAGGGGGTAAGATACGGAGCCGGGAAAATAGGGTAAAATTTGCAAAAATCCACTAAAGACGTTAGTTTTTGCTTATTAAATGCACTAAAATTGAGTTATTTAAGAAAAATCGAAAAAAGTGCCGAAAAATATTGTTTTTTTCAATATTGTGAAAAACGCACAAGGTCTAGAACGTCGAAAACTTGTTTTTATTTATTATACGGTCAACCTATAATAAATGAAACTATCGACTATCTCATGCTCTAAAAAGTTGATTATGACAATTTTGTCTCTGAAACGTACTAAAAGTAGGTTATTAAGCAAAAACTAACGTCATTTGTGGATATTTACATTTTTTCCAAATTTAACCCTTTTTTCCCGGCTCCGTATCTTACCCCCTATTTGAACAATTTACAAACATGAATACTGCATTTTGTAGAGGATTTTATTCTCTACAAAATGATGAAAGTGCTTCTGTCTCTAAAACGCACTAAAAGTAGGTTATTAAGCAAAAACTAACGTCTTTAGTGGATTTTTGCAAATTTTTCCTTATTTTCCCAGCTCCGTATCTTACCCCCTATTTGGACAATTTACAAATCTGAATACTGAATGTTGTAGAGAATTTTATGCTCTACAAAATAGTGAAAGTGCTTTTTCTGTAAAATACACTAAAATTGAGTTATTTAAGAAAAATAAAAAAAAGTGCCGAAAAATATTGGTTTTTTCAATATCTTGAAAACGCACAAGGTCTAGAAGATCAAAAACTTGGTTTTTTTATTAGAGGATCAACCTATAATAAATGAAACTATCGACTATCTCATGCTCTAAACAGTTGATTATAACAATTTTGTTTCTAAAATGCACTAAAAGTGGGTTATTAAGCAAAAACTAACGTCATTTGTGAATTTTTACATTTTTTCCAAATTTAACCCTTTTCCCGGCTCCGTATCTTACCCCCTATTTGGACAATTTACAAACATGAATACTGCATGTTGTAGAGAATTTTATGCTCTACAAAATGGTGAAAGTGCTTTTGTCTCTAAAGCGCACTAAAAGTAGGTTATTAAGCAAAAACTCATGTCTTTAGTGGATTTTAGCATTTTTTGCAAATTTTACCCTATTTTCCCGGTTCCGTATCTTACCCCCTATTTGGACAATTTACAAACCTGAATACTGCATATTGTAGAGAATTTTATTCTCTACATAATGGTAAGAGTGCTTTTTCTGTAAAATGACCTAAAATTGAGTTATTTAAGAAAAATCGAAAAAAGTGCCGAAAAATATTGGTTTTTTCAATAATGTGAAAAACGCACAAGGTCTAGAAGGTCGAAAACTTTGTTTTTTTATTAGAGGGTCAACCTTTACAGCATACCCAAAAATCAGAACTACCCGAATTTTTGTAAGGCAAGGCGCTTTTTTGCGCTATTTCTACTGGACTATAAGCAATTCAAATTGCTTACCTGGATTTGTCCTTGAGTTTTCATTAATGTGTTCTCTTGAATTTTCTTGTATCTGCAATTTCTTAATTTCAAAATTTTGCTCCAATTCTATTTTCCATTTTCTCTCTTCCATTTCCATTTTCAATTTATTTTCTTCTGCTTGTAATTTCTTCTCTTCCAGTTCTGCTTGTAATTTCTTCTCTTCCAGTTCTGCTTGTAATTTTTTCTCTTTCTCTTTCTCTTCTTCTTCTGTTTTCTCTTTTCTAGCTGCTATCACTACTTCCAATCGATCTCTTATAAAATCTTCTTCGTAACTCTCCCAAATCTTGATCAGCTTTATTAGGACGGGTATTGTCGATTTTTCTGGTGCTTCAATTCCGCATTCTTCGCAGAGGTTTATTAGATCAATTCTCTTAGTTTTATTTAGAGTTCCCATGTTTATCTTTCAAAATTTGTACTTGAAGTGATACGATTACGGTTTCACTTTGCTAATTCGTAACCCAACTTTTGATACTGGCGTTTTACAACACTTTACGTTTGGTTTCCATTTCACTACTAGTGGCTTTTACTTTTAATAATCTTGGCATCCGAGCCCCCATAAATGTAAGAAGATTATATGTAAATAGTCGCTTTACTGGGATTATATGAACCAATAATCGATGAACAACAAAGTACGAACTTTAATTTCAACTAATACACTTTTGGTCAAAACTATACAATAAATTTACTTTACAATAATTCAACTAGGCCTGATAGCGCCTTCACCGGCTATATTCATTTTATATCTTGTTTCATAACAAAAATTAGAAGACTGGCTCTTTGCCAAAACTCGCGATCCAAAGTATTTACAGCTCACGCATTTAAATCATGGATAATAGCATTAGAGTGTCAGTTCATTTGATGAAGTGAAGTGTTCAAATTGAAATCCTACATATATATTTGTTCCAGTTTGCAGCAACTTTTAACTGTTTTATATAGCGTGTGTCAAATATATAAAATATTTAAAAAGGGAAAGTTCTAGATCTCCAGTTAGGATAAAACCCTCGCCTGCTTTTTCGGCAAGAGAACACGTTACCTCTGCTCGTCAAAGACTTATTGTTGAGTATTTTAAAATGCTTGTTGAGTACAAGTATATAACCACTAATAATGATTCTTCCGCATGTTTGAATGTGGTTGAAAATTGTGCATATGTTGAAGATTAGTTTTTTCATCTAAAAAACTAAATATTTTGAGGTTGTGTATATTGAAGTTTAATATGTATGGTAACAAATCATGAACATGTAATCGCATTACAAATCCACTAGAATTTACGGTGATCATTGTTTGTATATTGCTTCAAGAAATGCTAAAAAGAAATAATTTCACATTGCTCGAATGGATCAAATTTAAATATTGCTCTTTTACAAATATAAGTGTTCTGTTTATGTGTTTATATCATGAAAGTTCGACGTAAAAAGAGAAAACAAAGACAAAGGTTTCTTAATCAAGGAAAGTATAACGTAACCATGCTCAAAAATATACAATAACATCTTCTGTTTTACCCACTATTCCGAAAAGCTTTCTTTATCTATAGAAATCTCAGAAACGAATATATTTTTGATATTTCAAGAAGTATTTATAAGAACAATGTTTCTTTTGCTGCTATTGATTTTCAGAAAAGTTTTGGAGTAGTTTTTAGTGAGTGTTATTAATCAGTTTCTAAATTCGAAATATATATACAGGATGCGGCAGGTATTTGAAAACAAAATCACGACTGCATTTTAACATTCTATACTGGCGACCACATACACAATGAATAACATCATTCATTGAAACCAAAGCCAGCTGCAATAACAGACTCTGGATTCTGTCGAAACCGACTGCAGGCAAGAATGAGATGGGTGTTGGGAATGTTTGCCAGTGCATACCTAATGGCTGACCTGAGATCCGCAACAATGTTGTGTGGATGCCTATTAGAGTCCCTCTCAACCACGTCCCATGCGTTATAGTTCATCGGTTTAACACATGGAGAGCTTGGGGGGCACAAGTGGACCATCCATTATTGTGTTGTATCGGCTGTATAGGATAATGCGGAGTCTTTTTTAAAAAGTATGGCCTCCCACTTTCTACAGAAATAATCCACAGCTTTAACACCTCAATATAAGCAACGGCGTTAACTCTGCCACTTTGAAGTAAGAAATGTGGTGGCATCAAGTTGCATTCACTACTCACGACCCCCAGAATCAGCAGCGATGCTGGAAAGTTTTTGTGCATGGCGGTCGCAACCTCTTCGGAGATTTTACACAGTCACCTATCTTTTTGCGGTTCACTTTCTGGCCATGGACATTTTTTTCTGATAGGAGGAAATCTACAGCATTCTTGCCTCTTCTGGTTGCTTTAGCTTGTTTAAGAGGTTTTTGGCTCTGATCAGGTGGTTCTTCCTGTTTCTCTCGGACACGAACTGTCCTCTCTCCATCACGTACGACTTCTAACGAAACTCCTCATGAATCAGACATCGGATGGTGGCCTCATCAACCTGCAGCTCCCTAGCAAGCGCCCTCATTGACTTCCTAGGATATTCATCGATACGATTGACGAATTCAGGCGTCCCGACAATGTCGTCTCCTATATACATCGTTGGCCATATCAACCCTAGTAGCCTTAAGATAGCTCCTTACTTTAAAGACGAATGTCCGGGCGAGTTCAAAGAATGCGGCACTCTTTAAATCGGAGTGGCCTGTAGCCAATGAGACAATGCCAGTATGTCTCTTTATTTCCTGAGTTAGCCTAGATTCTGACATGTTTACATGTAACAGAAAAGGAATTCTAACTATAACGTACAGAGTGGTATTTCACCTATAATGTGTGTTCTCAAATACCTGCCACACCCTGTATGTTTCAGATAATATCAATTCTCAAGTAAACAGTTTCATATGCAACAAACATGTTTTACAAACAAGCAAAATAAATTTACAGCACTAACATTAACATTAAACTTAATATTACTTTGTATAAAATTAATATTATATTAGACACTTGCACGTATAAATTACATTACGTAGCTGAAAATGTTTAATTCAGAATTGTTAACATCCTAAAAATCGAATATTCCTGTTTAAAAAAACTGATTAATACACTATAAAAACTACTCGGAAACGTTTCCGAAAATCAGTGTCAACAAAATAAAATTTTGTCTTCATAATTACTTCTTTAAATCTGGAAAATATATTGGTTTTCATGGTTTCTAAAGATAAAGAACGCTTTTCGGTTTTGAAACGGGGGTAATTCAGAAGAGGTTATTGTATATTTTCTTTCGTGGTTATATTATATTTTCGTAGATTACGAGAAAAATACTTGTATTTTTTTACACTGTTCAATCGTCAGCTAATTGTATGCTGTAGTCGGCCTTGCAACAATACACTATAAATGATTGATTAATAGCAGTATAAAACTATCCACCATTCTTTTCCTTAAGATAAATTTCTGAAACTGTCTTACCAGAAAGTGTCACTAGCGTTCGAATTGTGTATTTGACTTTGACATTTGCAGTTCAAAATCAATCTACCTATGTATATATCTTAGATTAACCATATTATCTTAGATTATCTTATATATACCTTAGATTAACCAAATGAAAACATATTGTAAGAAATTCCTAAATGTGTATTAGATAATTTCTTGCATAATTTCAGCATAATTTCTTGCATAATTTCAGCATAATTTCTTGCAACTTATGCGTAAATTCAGTACGAAGTAATCAATGCTTTGTGTCTTATGATTTATTAATGATTTTAATTTTAATTTTTTATAGCACTTTGACATTATCTTTTTAATGATTTTTTTTTGTCTTTATTTTCAAGATAAAAAAATACGTTTTAAAATAACACAAAACAATATAATTGAATTTTTGTATTAAGATATAAGGTTTAATTAATTGTATTATCCACATTATCATAAGAATAATTTTAGCAATTTTTAAAGAACATGCACCACTTGACGCCAGACGAAGATATCCTCGCGAATTGTAACTAGAGAACTTACTCATAAACGAAGTTTTTCACCAAAATTTAATGAACAAAATTATTTTGATATCTTTTAAGCATCTATATAAATCTAAGACTAACGTTGGTTTTCTTTACTATATTCTTATTTTATACCTATTCCAGATTATTTTTATAGTATAAAACACAATGGAAAAATATTTTTCATTTAACATTAAAGATATTTTACAAACTCGCACTTGATGGGTTTTCAGAAAAATAATGATTAAGAAGGGACATATTTTTAAATATTAATTTTAAACCTTTTCTTACAAAATATGAAAGTCATTTTCTCATTAGAGATGAAGTTTCATAAAAATACGGATTTAATTTTTTGAAAATGAATAAAGAAGTTAACACTTTAAAATTCACTTTTGATTCTATTAAACATTGAAATTATAATAAGTATTATTAAAACACTGTTTACAGCTAAATGTGACTTATTTAAAACAAGAGTATAAATGATACATTTTTTCCAAGACAGCATTTAAACAGAATTGCAGCATTCAAATAAATTCAATAAAAGTAGCAAATCTTTATAAAATTATAAGAAATGATAATCATGCAGTGAAGCCCTATTTTGAAAAAAAAAACAGTAATAACGTTCAAAAGTGAAAATTCCTTTCCAATTTTTGGTTTCAGATTTTAAGTTTCTAGTAATATGTGTAATATGTACATCACAGGCATTTTATGATGTTTGAAAATATCAGAGAGAGGAAAAACAGAAACGAGGGTAAAACCAATATAAAAAAGTCCTTCCGGCCTGTACCGGGAGGAAAAGGTAGCTTTCCTATATCTTCGTTTTAAAATTTTAGCTAATGTTACACGAAAACAGCAAGTTAAAATGCAAAGAAACGTTTACAAAAGGTTCGTTAATACTGAATTTGAATAAGAATTTTGCCAAATTTTTGAGTAATAGCCAAATTGGCTTCATTTATAAAGACTTATTTTGGTCTCCAAATTTGGCGATATTTCGCCAAATGTCAAAAATTTTGCCAATTTTGTCGCCAATGCCGCCAATTTTGGCGCTAACGGATATGAATATATAGTTTTATGCGTATGATTGGGAAAATTATTACAACAATGAAAGAAAATAATTTGCGAGTAATCACGTTAATGTGCTGTTTTGTTTCAAAATGTTAGCCACCCTAGAATTTCAAACTGCTCAATTTCAGCCATTTTTTAAGATAGAGGTAAACCAAAAAATGCTCTGGAATCCTTGTATCAAGGCCTAACACGTTATTAAAATTTGAATTTTTAACTTTTTTGTATATTTATTTTAGTTTTAAATTTTTAAATGGCCGCCATCTTGAAACAAAATGGCGGACCAAGCTGGCCAACGAACTCAGTCGAGACATTTGTGACCTTAATACACACAATTAGTTTCATCAAAATCGATTTATAAATACGAGCGTTATCGTATGACATAGGTCAGATATATATATATATATATATATGGATATATCTATATATATAAATCAACATTTGAACGGAGGGTGGTTTTGGGGTCTGGGGGTCATGATCGGTGAAAATATATCGAAATTTTCCGGAACTGCTTTCCTCCGAACCGGCTGCAATAGGTAACTTTATACTTTTTTGTATTGAAAGCTACCTAAAAGAATTTTTTAATAGATTATTTTGAAAATACTAGTTATCAAAATTATACCAATCATTCTTATTCTAGATAGCTTTCTTAAACAAGTACCCACAATTTCCAACATATTGAAAGTCTTTATATTCTTGTATAATAAAAATAAATAGGACGTGTATTAAGCCAATTTGAAAAAATTCTTTGACTTCTTCACCTGATGAAAATATTTTTCTATTCCTACTGCTTCTTTATGGGGATCAAAATAAATGCTAGACTATAAGAAGATGGTCGAGTATTGTCCAAATAAATGTAATGTTTCGGTACATATGTTGTGTGAGGTCTTATATTGTCCCGGAGAAGAACATTTGGATCGCAATAGAACGTTTTTAGGGCCGTGTGCTGATTTAGTATTTTCCAAAATTGAATATTACTATACTACATTATATCTAATTTGTTAATGAATACAAATCTACATACCCAATTTCAAAATTGTTAGTGTAAAGTTGGCCAGTGTTTGCTCCCGTGGAGCACTGTCATTTTTTGTGTGAAATTCTGTACTGGATTGCCTTGTTTCACCTTCTTCACGACCATTTTTAGAAAACTTGAGAAAACGATAAAATTTCATTTCCGAATTGTACATTCAATCTGTGCAAAATATCAATAAGATTGACGTTTTCATTTCTTAAATGTTTATTAATTTTATTTATTAATTTTTTTTTTTGCATTTATTCATAATGCTAGCGACTGAATAATAAATGTATGTAAAATAAAACGATGGCAAATACATTTTTAGATTACAAACCACTTACCATGATTGCCATGCCAAAAACCATAAAAAATTTCTTCTCATATTAAAAAAAAGAAGAAAAAACATGCGCCAAGCGTAGAATATGAAACACTTTCTAACACATTAAGAATACGTAACAAAACTTCTCATTTAAATAAGGGGAAAGGTGATATTTAAATAAACATTTTGTAAATACAAAACACATTTCAAACTCAATTTCAAACTATCTATCGACGGGAAAGTATTCAAATTCATTTGTGATGCCCTGTATATGATCTATAGATTTGTACATATTGCATAATATGTAAAATTTTATTTCAATTAGGAATCGCATAACACAGTTGTAAATTCCCATTTTAGTCAATAAACGAAAATGAATTATTTTGTGCAACCATGCATATGATCTATAGACCTTACACGCAACAAGTAATACGCAAAAAATTGGTTAAATTGAAAAACGCACAAAACTGTAAACGCATTTCCAGCAATTATCGCTCATAGAGAGTACTGTAACTAAATTATTTTGTGTGTCCATATAAAGGAACGGTAAATACAATGACCACCATATTCTACAGTAAACATCTTGTATTGCACCTCAGTGGTGTATATAAATTTCAATATGTTTGAAACTGTGTAACATTATTAAAATACATTGCAAACGGTTTTTTCCGGTAGATCATAATGTAAAAAAATTATTATGGGTGTCCCTGTAAACAAACTATAAATACTACACTCTTCCTTTGCAATACAAAATATGCCATAGTAATACTCAATAACATATATCAATTAAATGACAATCCAAGTGCATTTACGCTAGTTAGAACATGGACGGTCAGATGGCCTTACAGAAGACCAGACAAAAGGAATTCATAAACACTTTTCAACTAATATGTTAGAAAGTGTTAAAAAGTATCTTTTATATTTTATTCAACTTTGTAATTAAATAAAATTTTAATAAACGTTTTGTAAACCAACCTTTCCATTGCTTTAAATCAGTTTTTATTTATTTATGTATATATTTACAGTTAAAAATATCTTTATATTATTTCCCTCTACTTCCATAATTCTTTGCTTTCTAATTATGTTTTTTGTAAACATGGAAAATATAAATGTATTAAAAATATTTTTGGTTTGGTAAAAAATAAAAACGTTCACGCCTTTTTTTTTAATATTTCGCTCACTAAATTAAAATATCTGTACCAGACTAAATGTATTCAAATAACAAAGATTATAAAAATGCCGTTTAAAAATATTCAACATATTTTAACTCTAAAGAAGCGTGAAATGAAATAATCGTAACTCATGACTTTATGCAACAAAAAATTCTTAATGGAAATTGAAAATGCCGCAAAAAATAGTGGAGGAAACAATAAAATAGTTTAAAGTATTTTTGAAATAAGAAAAAAGAAATTAAATGCAAATACCGTCCAACTATTTCTCCAAGTAATATCATAAATTATCACTACGTGAACGGAGTTCTTTAACCATTTAATTAAATTTAACATAGACAGAGATAAAAATATGCAATATCATGTTGAATATTATGACCTATTACCATATTACTGGCTTTTTTTAAAATTTTAAATGCTTAAATTATAAATGTTTCATGATTTTTTTTTTTAACATAATAATATTTTCTTAGTTAGTGGAATAAGTAAGAACCTAAAAATTAAAAATAATCATTGGACTTCACTTTTTTATTATTGAATTTTTGTAAATTAAAAAAAATATATTCTAAAAAAATATTTAAAAATACCAGTTCTAAAAATTAACTTTTGTTATTTCAAGTAAATTTATAAAAGTATTTTGGATTAAAATAAAATCGTATTAATATGTAAAATAACATACCGTTGTTCACGTTTCAAAGTAATAAAGTTTTGAAGATAATTGATTTCAATAGACGCAATATTACATAATCCGATATTATATTAACGACATTTGGTTATTGTAATAAAAATAGTGTGAATTCTTGGGCTCTTTCTCTTTATTTACAATAAATCAGATATATCCTGAAATAACTGCTCGTATATAACTGTTCCTAACCTCGTCCGTTATTATTTTTTAATTTAATTCACATATATTTTATTCCCGATTCAAGCGATATTTCCTATAATATTTTGTTTAGCTTATAAATCCCCAATTTTCTGAAGCATCAAATTTCCTTTGTAACATCAATTATTTATTTGGTAAAAAATAAAAGCGGTCACGCCTTTTTTAAAAATATTTTGATCACTAAATTAAAATATCTGTACTAGGCTAATTAAAATATCTGCACCATAAAGTACTTTTTTATATTAATATTTGAAGAAATAGACATTTTTATACAGTTCCCCCGGGCATCATTCAAACATTTGATACAAAGCGTTTAAATCTTAAGATATACCAATGTCATTATAGCTGCGAATGAGACCTCAGGGAAGCATTATAAAACAGTTTTCTTCAACACAATAGAAATTTAGTCTGTATATCTACTAACAAATTTGTTGTTTTAGAATATTGACCTTTTTATTTTTTTCCGTATTAGAAAGAAAATTTTTGGACATTGGAATAAAACATACTTAATTACAAAAATTCGTATAATGTTTTATACCGAATAATATTCATTAGAATAATTTGTGACCAGGAAACTCGTAACGATAAGATTTTGCTACATAATGGTTATATCAAAAATACAACTTCAGAAATAAATCTATGAGAACTGAATTTGATATATTTCGATTTAAAGAGCTGTGTAAATACCCGGGTGGTTAAGCGGTGTAGTAAAGTTTGTGATTTATGTCAAAGACAGCTCATCAGTAGAGGCCATGGAGGTTAAGCCTAAATTGTAAATTTCTCTAAAATATCCATAAGCAAAATCAAGCTATTTCTAATATACAGGATATTTAAGTTCACAATTCCGAACTGTTCATCAATATACTTTTAAAAATTCTACCAGATAACGTAGAAAATAATTATATGTCCTTTTTCGAAGACATGGCCTGAAAATGTTCTATCCGCCTGTAATACCGATTACAAATAAACGAATTCGTCGAGAGAGGGGGAGAAGAACGAACCGTTACGCGTCATTAGGACCTGGAAACTTCAAATTTAGTCTCACTGTAAGTAAAAATGGTAAATGAAAAGAAAGATGTTATTTTCCCTAAATTTGAATTATTTTAAATGTTACATTTTCGTGGGAAAGACAGACATATATTTGAAAATATCTTTAATGTTTTTAAATTAAATAACGGATTGCATTTTGAAATGTTTTCCTTTAAAATCCCTATATACGTGAAAGTTGCTAACTTAAAATTATTAGACGAATTTATAATTATTGTAGCTTTCAATAAGTGTATAGACAATTGTCTTATTTGAAAATTTCTTGCTTTATAATTAAATCTATGGTACTTAGATCGCTTTGTAAATAGCTCAAATTATTGCTATTTACATGGAATTGCTTTTCTCAAATCACTTAGAAAATTTAATTTCATCTATTTTTTTAATAACAAATTTTTGTGTTATTCTGTAAAAGATTATTTATATATTGTTTTTCTTTTTACCAAATTTTGTAATTCTCCCCTTCTTGCTTTTTTATATTGAGAAACACCTTTATAAATTGCACAATTTGAATGTTTTTGCTATGTTGACATGAAGAAATGCTATACCTTTAATCATATATTAGATTTCATATTTAAAAGTTAATCTACTATATTTATTGTACAAGTGTTTTAATTCGTTGCATCATCCTAGATACTTTCATTTTAAATCATTTTTATATGTTTAATTGAAAAGAACAATGCAAATATGTAACCAGTTTCTTATTCAATGCCGTTTTGTTTTTTAATTATTCATAAAATATGTTTTAAAAATAATAAGTCTATATTGTATAAGTAACATAACATCTTATTTCCATAATCCATGGTTTTAATTTATTATTGTTAGTTTCGAAAACTAAATCGAGGTTCAGATTGAAACGGTGGTGTTGGTGTGTGTGGAGGTGTGTGTATTGTCGATCGCAGTGTCTTCTCTTATTTTGCTTATTGGCCGCCATCGAAGTTAATCAATTATGAGTTTATTTATACAGCTATCAGAAAAGCTTCAGATTTAAAGTATGTTTTAAATTCTGCTTTACACATATTTTTAATGTACATATTCAAATTGATTATATTCTAAATATTTCAATTTAAGCTGATATTCATTAAGTTTACTAAGAACATGAATACTTAATAGTAATGCTATTTTTGTTACCGTTAGTTATGTTATTGTTCGTTAATATTATTATCAATTTAGAAGTTTGACAAAAAAAACTATAGTTATATAGTCCAGATAGCATTGATATAAATTTCTAAGGTGTTTTACTTATAAGTAATAAGGAACTGAAATTCAAATTATTAAAGACAGATGTCTTTTTCAATGATAAATGTGTATCGTATTAAAAAAAAAAACAATTTTTCATATAAATTAACTTATGTGTTTAAAGTGTGAAAAGAAAGCAAAATATTATGCGCAGTGTGTATTTTAACTGCAACGTGATAATAGAAAGACATAATAGAATGCTATTCCTGAATACAAATTTCATCTGAAAAGAAATCATTGAAAATTTTATGTAGTTCCGTGTACGAAAACTCAATAGAACTCTTAGCTAAACAAAGTGCAAAAAAAGAAATCACAAATTTAATAGCCAAATACTTTTTCTTTTTTTTCAGAAACTTCTTAAATACATATAAAAGAAATGGTAAGAATTTTAATGTGACTATGTACGTTCGGGATCACTGTTTTGAGAAAATATTTTTTTAATTTATTTTTATTGCTTTTAGATAAAATACTAGACGAATCATACAAATTTGCAAAAGTTTAATTGTACATGTCTTCAATGGATTTTTATTTTATTTTTAGCTGTTCTTAATGTAACTTTAAGGTGCTGGATTTAAAAATCACAGTAAAACAGTACGTATAATTTTTTCGCCAATTTTGACGTAGAACTTGACTTTTAAGATTTTCTCTCAATTTGAATTTTTTCAAATGTTATATTTTCGTAAGAAAGCTTGGCATGTATTTCAAAATAAATTTTATGTTTGTAAATTAATTAACTGGTTGCATTTCGTAGTACTTTTCTTTAAAATTCCTGGCTCTATAAAGAGATCGATCTGTTTGTAAAAAGCTCAAATTATTGCTATACATGGAATTGGTTTTCTCAAAACTATAATATTGATTTAGAGAATTTAACTTCCTCTATTTTTTCAATAGCATATTTTTGCGTCCTCTCGTAATCAGAGAATCTTTATAATTTTTTACGAATTTTACGAATTCGAATATAAGTCAAAAAACAAGAAAACCATGATGTATCTAATCTTCCACAGTACTACTACTTTGTTCCACATCACCCACAAATTTCTGATCCTCTATTAAAATACATATTTGAAGACTCTCCTAGTTCAGATTCAGATAATGTTGCTACAAGCTTTCAATTAAACTACATCTCAATTTCCCTGCTCAAACATATTTTTTCGTCTGCGCGATTTTAGCGAAATGGACTTTTTAGTGACAATTAACTCAAGAGTGAAACCTGTTACAGGAATTATTCTTGCATAATATTGGTTTACACTTTGATTTGTATATGTGACTTAATTTTTATGTTATTTCATTAATAATAAGTATATGTTCCATATTTTTTTTTCATACTTCTCATAGCTATATAATATAAACGAAAAATGATTTTTTATAGCGATGGAGACAAGAAGTCTGGAATTAAACTTAGAGGAACAAAGCTTCTGATAGGTATATGGAATGTTTATGTTCGACCAGGACATAGGTCAAATGGGCAGGAGTGGGTCTCAGGGGAAAATATGCCCCGAGATTAGGAAGTCCATCCTCTCTCCAATATTCATGTAACGACTATACGATTAGATATTGGACCACTAGGTGGTTGCCCATTGTCCTGAGTAATTTGCTCTTTGGTATTGACAAATTCTCATTAACTTGCTTTTTTACTAATATTACCAAATTAAAGATTTTTTCTTTTAGCATACAATTTGTAAACTATTTAATCTCCAACTAGAAAAAAGACGGATGTTTGTGTGTTTGTGTGTTTTTCGGTTGTGTTCTGGAGAGACTGCTGCACGCAGAGCTACAAAATTTGGTGGGAAGGTACCACTACGCATGTAGTTTTATACATCGAAGCCCGAATTTGGAATTTTTGAATAGAGATTTCTAAATTAAATTTTTATGCTATTTTTAGTGTTTTTTAACGTTTTGCTGTGATTTGACCAAATTAGTAACCAGAATCCGGTTCCAATCTTTTAACCCAATATAGTAAATTTTATCCCCTTTTCCATAATGTTTATGCGAAATTCGTACAGCGATTTTTTTATTTTTGGCGAAATTGTTTTTTCGACAATAAGAAATTTCGAAAGAATGCTTGATTGGTTCGGTGGTTGCTTTTCAGCGTCAGCTACGCTCAGAATCGTTATTATTTTTCTCTTTTTAGCTTGGAGAAAGTTGATAATTCTTTACAAAAAAAAAATCATGATTTTAAAAGGAAGCGGCGATTATTTATTATCCCGATTTTTTATTAGATTTTTTTAATTCCATTTTTTAAACTTTTTTTTCATATTTTGCAGCGTATGACGTCAATTGATGCCGCTAGAAGTCAAAACGGTTGGAGGGCATTTGCGATTGGTAGCTGATAGGATTGTAGGCACAGCGAGAAGTCAACCGAGCAATTGTGATTGGCAAATGAAAAAAAAAGAAAAGGTCGTTAGCTGATTGCAATTCGAACAGCGAGTTTTGAATTTTTCGCGATTTATTTAATGTGATTTTTAGAGTTTTTTCATGTACGTGACGTCATTTATGTATTTCATTTCAGAAATTAACAACAATAACTTACTGTTTTTGTATATAAAAAAAAGCAATTTTGTTTTTGTTTCAAAAGTTAATGATAATTCCTAATATTTTAACGTCGTTGGCTTATTTCTGTGATGGGGGAGGGGAAGGTGAGTGTTCGGTTGGAATTTAAATATCGTGTTAAAGCTCTGATAAAAACTCCCTCTTTCCCCTTGCCTCCAAAATCAGAACTATTTTTATTATTAGATCGATTCAAACGAAACCATTTTTCAGGTCCTCAAGACACTAGATGAACTTCGGTATCATCCTCTGTCGGTTAAACTAAAAGATTTTCCTGCACATGCTCCGAAAATGGCTTTTTTGTAACTGCAAAAGAAAGTTACTGATTTGATAATCCCAGACAACGAAATAGTTTCATTTGCACTCATCCTCGAGTATTAAGAAAAGTATTAGAGGTATTGAATCGAAAATCGCAGTCTGTACGTAGTTTTTTTTTTCTGATTCCGGAAATGCAAATTTTGTGAAAATCTGACGGCAACCTTTTTTTTAATTTTGATCAAAAATTGACCCGCTTTGAATCATATGATTCAGACCTTTGAGGAGGTGGTATTAAATTTACTTCCGCTTCGGAGTCCATCTCTCTGTTTAATTTCCGAAAGACAAAGAGTTACCAGAGGAACGGTTTCGATCATTTATTTTTAGTGTCATTTCGCGTTTAGTGTTATTTTTTGACGGCACCGGGCAGCGCCGGGCGGATAAGCTAGTTTCTTAATAAAACTGAATTCAATGTATTCAGCATAAAGGATAACTACTTTTAAATGTTTACATGTTTTAATGCGGACGAAAAATGGCCTCTTTTGGATGTCAGGACTAATGAAGTTCATTGTACTTCCAACAATTTCATTGCAAAATATCTTTTTCTAATAATAAAACATAAATTTTATAATTCTGCTTTTGTTGAAAGTAGCCTCGCATATGCTCACCTTTTTTAAATGAAGGCTATACAAATATTGCTTTTCCATACTGCCGTGTAAGCATTCCAAGTTACTTGCTCTTTAATTTAACATTCAAAAATGAACTAAAATCGACAAAAAAGTGGTATGGATAATGACAAAGCCGTTACATGTGTGCTTTTTCAGATACTTTGATTGAAAGAAAAGTAATATTGATTGTTGTAAAATATGGTTAAAAACGACACACTTATTCTATTTTGTATTATCTCTATCATTTTTCAAAATATCTAAGAAAGGATTATATTTAATGGAAATTTAATGTTTCAGCCGAGTTCAATTTATTTTATTATTTTTTTAATGCTGAAAATTTTTATGATTTTTGAAGTAAAGGATACCGACTATTTATTGATCCAAAAGGTATTTATTTATTCTGCATTTATTTATATTTATAATTTGAGTTTATTTTGTTCTAGGGCCATCAAATATCAAAATAATGATTTGAAAATTATATTTTTCATAAGGATCTTTTTTTATGAGGATGAAATAAAAAATCTCAAATGCTCTTTCTCTCATTTAAAATCTGAATTTAGGAGCATTGGTGTTTGCACCCCCAAAAAGTATACATATTCATGAAGAAAAAGAAGAATTATTACAATGAAGGAAATGTTCTGATTCCAGGGAATCTAAATCGACTATTTAGGCTTTCATTGAATTACGCAAAAGTTTCAGTAAAAGAAAAGCTGAAACCCTAAGAAGTTCGACAAATATTGAAGTATCCAAACGTGATTAACTTGGCTGATTAGCTTAACGTATAAAATCTGTGGAAAGAAAGGTCTGTGAACTTAAAAAATATAACTTGTTAAACAAAGTGTCTAATGAGGATCAAAATAGTCATTTTAAATAAATCAACAGAAAGAAAACATAAACAAATATCATATCACCGTTGCAAACGCTACTAATATTTATCGAAGCCAACATGTCCAGAAACTAATATGACAATATTCGAAAAACGCAAAAGAACATTCCAATCCTTAAATAATTTCTACTTTATAATAATGGATTCCTACCCAAATAAAAAGTCATACAAAAACTTTTGCAGAAAATAGTATGTAAGATTTTTTTTCATGTCACAACAACACGGTAATTAACTTTTTACAGTCCTGGCAATTTAAAGTCATAAACCGAATGTCAGTTAAGTGGAGTTAACAGGCTTTTTGAGGTCAATGGTTGATTTATTTGGATGTACTTTTAGAAAATTTAAGTGGAGAAGAAAGACATGGTTTAATTTTTGAATACAAATAGGTCTGTAATGCATTCCAAAGTATATTAACTTAATTTTTGTATTCTTATTTATTTTCACTAAACAAATATAAGCATAAATGCAACCAATCACTGATTCAAGTTACATTCATAGATACGCAGTTATTTTTCCTTGGATAATTTGATGGATTGCTCCTTTCTGCGAATAAAGAAAATCGTAGCAGTCATCTTACCTAATCGATTTGGATGTCTATCTAAGGAAATCGGATAAACCTTCTTACAGTTTTACTTAAAAAAAAATTAAAAAAAAAAACATATAATGTGTTTTTTTGATAGTGCACGCTTTGTTATAAATTATATCACGGTAACAAAATATTTCTTAATTTAATTTTAATAAAGTACTGATAGGTACTTCTCAATCTTTAATAGAATTTTTTGAAATTTGAAAAACTTTATGTTTTTCGAATATTTCTATCTCAGAAAAATATATATTTCATAATATTATAAAGTGTAGGATAAAAGTTTAAAATCCGAAACTTATCAATATTAGTTTTCCCTTTCTTAATGGAAAATTTAGAAACTCAGAGCAAAATGTGAACCATATGCACAAATGTTTTCTCAACAAATTACCACAATAAATATATCTCTCGACCTTCTAATATACAGAAGTAAATTGCCAAAGGAAATGAAATTAAAGCATACATTAATATTACTAATATTTCATCGAGTTTTCAATGCAACGATTAAATTTATGGAGCTGTCATTATACAGCATATTGGAAGCAAGGTGGAACTACTATTGATTTGGCCTTTCACTGTGTTTTCGGTTATACAGTAACGGCGATATTCTATCCTGCATTAGTGTGCATGTAACTGTTTCCCCATTTTAGATAATTATTTGACTTAATGACTTAAAATGTGTTCTTCAATTCCAATTTATAACTTCTAATTATTGCTAGCATTGAGCAATTAGTGTTTATTGTCACTTATTACTGTATCAAATCATCATACAAATGTTTCTGCATTTTTTTTTTGGCTTACCACTAACAAAATCTATGCATATTTCTTTTACTTCTGAGATACGTAAAAATTTAAAATAAAAGAACATGCAGTGTTAATCCCTCGTGCACTGTTAAATACTGTTTTATTATTTGCCAGTTTATAAACATTTAAATTATATGTTAATAAAACGTCTCACATTGTGAAAGAATGATAAAATATTACAATGAACAAATTGTGTCCTTCTGAAGTATGAATTCATATTACACTGAAATACTTAACATCCTTGATGTCTCTCATCTGATTTGTGAATTTTGTTATGATGACATGATTTATCGATCACTCTGAAATACAAGGAATTTGTCATATTTAACTTGGTAATTTTGAGATCAAATATATTCACGAGAAATTTGAGTTTGAAGCTTTTATGATTTCGAGTTAGAGATTTGCATTTGAAATACTGCAGAATTTGAAGAATAATTTTGAAGGGGTAATTTAAATCACATTGAATGACACACAATATTTGTATGGTACACTTTTAAAAATTTGCAGCAAACTGTCCAGTCATTTGACCGTTTTTATAGTAAACGGTTACATAACCGTAATTTAACTATATTCTAACAATAATATCGGCAATAATATGGTCATAAAATAGATAAATTAAAGTTATGTAACCGTTTTTTTATAAAAACTGTCGAATGACTGAACAGTTTGTTGCAAATGTTTAACAGTGTATAAGAAATTTATTTTTTGATATTATACTTTTTTGACTACATATGTATTAGGTAAATATATAAATATATGTTTATTCAGTTTAAAAAGCAATCAAGAATACTCGAATAATTCGTCAAAAAATTTCGAACAAGAAATAAGAGTTCTTCGTTCGCTACCTGTTGAAAAGCAGAAAGCATAAATATACGCAGGTTTTATAAGTATTGTTTTTTTCTTTTATCAAGAAAAATGATTTTAATAAGGTAAGAAATAAATATATCTGTACTTGCATACCTTAGGGAAATTCCTTGCTGTCATTCCTGAATGCTATTCCTTGTTATGATACCTGGATTATGTAAGTCCCTTACTATAGTACCTGAAGTTACAAGAAATGCAATTTTATTTTTAATCTAGTATACGGACCCTAAGCACTGCCGTTTTAAGATATTTACACAGAATTAGAAAACCAACGGTCAAAATGAAAAGGATATTTATTTTTGATATATTTCAACTATGTTGATTTCAGTAAACAACAAACAAGCCTACGTTTCAGTTTAAAATTTTAAATAATTATATTATTAATTATTACTAATTCATTAAACAGAAATTGATCAAAAATACGTATGAATTTCATGTTTAGATTTAAAAAATAATAATTCAAGTATTAGGAATGCATGGGAAAATACAAACTAAAGAAGTAGGGAAAACATGAGGATAAAATTCCTGTCTCAAGAGAAAAAATGCTTTGAAATGTATTAATACAGTAAAGTATTTCATTCAGTTTTTCATTTTATGTATTTTAAATAATATACAAGCAATAGACATCAGTGAAGTCAAGTGTTTGAAAAAGCGCTTCAAATATTATTAATATTATTCAAATTTCTACAATATTTAAGCTTATTGCATTAAAAAGCTTTCATGTTGATAAGAGTATCTGAAGCAGGGACATAAATCCAACAGAAAGTCACTTCAAAAATAAAGATATTGAAAAAACGTTTTATTGCAAGAATAACTATAACTGCTGATAGCTTTCAAGGAACTAAACCATGAAATATTACAACAGACATAGACAAAAATAAAAAATAACTTTGAAGTTTAAATACTCCAGTTTCCATATATAACTATTTATTGAATACACTGTTCAAAAAAACGTATGTTTCTCATGAAGTAAGTGGTATGTTTTATATTTTAGGGAATGCGTAAGTAGAATACGGCATTGAAAAGTTTCGATAATACACATCTTTAGAAAAAAAAAATGCTAATTTTAATATATTTTTGAACTAGACAACATAATATGCATTTTGTCATTTAAATTTAGCAATAAAATAAATTATTAAATGAACACATATACAGCTGAAAAGATATAATATAATTTTGAAAAGTTACAGTGTTAGTTATTCGGTATAAAAAGAAACAAAAATCGAAAAGAAAACCTTTTTTAAACATAATGAAATCTAACATTAAAATTTGTGGATATCTAATAAACGCAATAACCAAAGTATTTTTTTTTCTAGTCTTTTGTTTTTTTTATACCGCTAACCAGGCCCATACCTGCCCGGCATGAATGCCTAGCTTAACGGGTTAGTACCTGGGTGCAGGGCGGAAATCGCCTGATCACAGCATGGCTGTGATCCACCTGACTATTGATTTGTTCACATCGCTGCTGTGCTTGCTCTCTTGTGATTTGCTACCGTTATCTTTGTTTGCCGGTTCAAGGTTTCTGTTTAACTTTGTTGAACTGACAGATTTAATAGGTCTCGTAATTTAGAACCTTGATCAGGTGACGAGACCCTCACCTGACTAGGCACCCCCAGAGGTATTATTCACAGGTAACTTGGAGGGCTTTGAACCCACGACAGATTTTACATGCACCAGGTGCCATTAGCGTACATAGATTTACATATTTACCATGTCTGTTGGCTTGTCACGTTCATGGTGGGTTGTCGCTGTAGTGTTTATCACCTCTTTTATGGGCTGATTTCCCTTCTTGTTGTATTTGTCTCTGTCAAGGCTTTTTGGCGTTTTTATAGGCTCGCCCCTGTTGTGGGTTGTTTTTTGTCTATCATTCATTGGTTTTTTGTCTCTTGATATATTTTTACCTCTAGCTTGTGCTAGAGCTGGTTTTCACATTTTGAATATTGGTCTTCTTTCAAGAGTTTCACTGGTTATTATGTCACTATCGTGGGTTTTTTCACGTTGTAACTTTTGTTACTGGTGGTTGTCACATTGTAACTTTTGTTACTGGTGGTTGTCACATTGTAACTTTTGTTACTGGTGGTTGTCACATTGTAACTTCTGTTACTGGTGGTTGTCACATTTCTGGATGTTGCACACTCATTTTTGTTGTCTTTGTCATTTTATCTCACCCAAGCATTGGGGATTTTGATTTTTTTTTCCTTCGTGAATACGCTTTTTGCGATCCGTCCATTGAATCCTAATGGCTGTTATCACTGCTTTTGAATTTTGTGCAACTTGTTGATTAGTTGTTTGAGAAACTTGTCGCACTAATGGAGTAGGGCTTGTTCTGTGGCCGTTAGTCCGTCATGTATCTATGAGGCTCTATTCACTTGATTTGACACTGTTTTTTTCCCCATTAACTTTCTTTGGCAGGTATGCTTTGTGCATTCACCATTTAATTATTTTGTTCACTTTTTGTTGGCTATTTGCCTTCATCAGTTGGTGAAATTCAGTTCGTCACAGATGACTTCCACTTCTCACTAGTGCTGAAAAAAATCGATTTTTTTTTTTTGGCGTAGCAAAGAGGTTCCATAATCTTTCCATAATTCCTAGTCTTTTGTTATCATGTAACTGGGAAAATGAAAAAAGTTCTTAAAATTAGAGGGTGATAGAAATTTTTTTTAAACATTTTCTTTTTAGCGCAATAAAATCTATAAGAAACACGAAATGTGCTTTGAGAATCAGAAGTTCGTTGAAATTTGCTGAGCAAACGTTGTTCATTATGTAATTGCATCACATAAAGCAGCTGGTCCCAACCTGGCGTACGTGTTGGTATAGTTGGGTGTACATGAAAATTACATTGATAATGTCGGAAAACGCAATAAATAAGTTAAAATGATAACAGATAAACAAATCGATAAACTTTTCTGTTACAATGAGAGACTTGTGTAAAAGTAAAATAGGTGTTCTCCTAAAATGAAAAAATGGCAAAAGTCAGTAATTGGTTGATTATTCGTTGCCATTATATCCGGAAATTCCTGATATCTTGCATGTAACGCCTTCCTCCCACTTTCTTTTTAATATTCTTTTCGTTCCAGTAATTGTCGAAACGTCAGTGAAGGCCTACTGTAGAGACACGAAAAGATTTTAGTTTATGTCTGTCTGTCTATCTCTTTGTTTGTCTGTAAAGCAATAACTGTCACAAAAATCATCCGATTAGGTTAATTTTTGGTGGGTATGTTGTGAGGTACCCGGAATTAGCTGCATAGTTTTTAGTTATATTTGGTTCATTCGTTCAAAAAATAAAGAACCTTTCGTTTTAGGTCATAATGCTTTCCTATGAGGACTCTGACGATTTTCAAATTTTTCATTCGTTAAAAAGAAATGACGCATTTGATTAATGGATTTATATTATAAATTATTGAATTTAAACTTTTCCTATAAGGGTCTTAAATAATTTCTTTTAGCTTAAAATTTTGTTAATAGATGTGTCAGATTTTTTAAATTAGGTGTATAACATCTAAAGGCATTTTATGCATCTGTTCAAATAATAAAACATTTTGTTTTATCACTTTATTTTTTTGGCATAATTCATACATCATTTATCCCCTTTTATCAGTTTCCTAAGCAATCGTATTTCATAGCCTAAATAAAATCATTCAAATAATACGCGATTATGAAAGCAGAATGTGTGTATGCGGGAAATTAAAAGGTTAATTAATTAATTAATTAAAGGTTAGTTACATTTCGAAATCAGGCCTGCTCTATAGGTTTGCGTCAAATATAAACGAAATTAGTAATATTACGATTTAAACTGAATGTCGATGCTATTAAAAGGCTATCACAAAAAATAATTTATAGCGCCAAATAACGTTTGCTATTTAGTCAATTGATAGTGGATACGATTATGAATGATTACCCATTAGATTTTTAAATTTCCAAGTATGCTTATTTTAGCTTGGTTTTAGTATGCTATTGCTATCGAGTAGATCAGGATGTATATAAATACACTGCTCAAAACAATTAAAGGATATTGCAGTTTTAGGTGGATTTTGTATCTGGGAAACTTTTTAGCTGATTGATACATGGTCGACAGACATAGTAGGTTATATGAGAATAAATTACACATGTTTGGCAGAAAAAAATGCATTTTATTGCGCATTTGTGTACAAAAGGAAAAAAACACAATTTGTGCATATGAGAAAAAAAGAATAAGAAAAGGTGTTTTCTTCAAAGAAAATCATTTTCAGTAGGGGGTATGGTTTCCACGGGCGGCCAGCAACGTTGAACACCTTTGAGGCATGGACTCAATGAGGCTATTAATGACGAGTTGGGGTATTCTGCACCACTCTTCCAGAAGAGCTCTTTTCAGTTCTTGGAGAGTTTCTGGGGGTTGTTGGCGGCCAGAAACTCGTCTTCCTAGAGCGTCCCAAACGTGCTCGATTGGATTCATGTCTGGAGAACACGCTGGCCATTCCATTCGAACGATTCCTTCCACGAAAAGGAAATCCTCCACCAGGTTTGCACGATGTGGCCTGCAGTTATCGTCCATTAAAATGAAGTTATCTCCGATTGCTGCAGCGTAAGGGACTACAATAGGTCTGAGGATCTCATCCCTACATCGGCGACCAGTCAGAGCTCCATCTCGAATGATGTAGAGGTCAGTGCGCCCGTCAATGGAGATGCCACCATACACCAACACTCCTCCACCGCCAAATCTGACACTTTCGTGCACGAACGCAGGATTATTCCTACTGCCACGGTCCCTCCAGATGAAAATACGCCTATTATCCGGATGCACAGAAAAACGGGACTCGTCAGAAAACAGAATATTGCTCCATTCATTTCTCCTCCAGTTGACATGCTCGGTTGCCCACTCCCTGCGGTCGCGCCGATGCCTTGATGTTAATCTAACACATACCATCGGTCGGCGAGCAAACAGACCTACAGCATGGAGCCGGTTTCGGACAGTCTGAGTTGAAATCGTGGTGCCTGTAGCCGATCGAAGGTGTTGTTGGAGAAGAGTAGCGTTCATGTTTCGGTGTCTCCGAGCTGTTAACGCTAAATACCGATCTTCATTGGGCGTTGTTGCCCGTCTACGACCTTGCCCTGGCCTTCGGCCTGCACAGCCACTCTCCAAAAAACGGTTCCAGATCCTGGAAATGACACTTTGTGACACTCCAATGGCTTGCGCTACTTCGGCTTGAGTTTGGCTCCCTTCTAACCTACCAACAATTCTCCAAGCTTCTGAATCTCTCAAATGACTTCGCTGAGACATCGTACTCATCGAAACAAAGCAATCACTGAATGCCGATCATCCTTGTCTTCATTCTCTTTTATCCAGTTGAAAGTCAAATTTCATTCGCTGCCGCTGAAGCGACGTTTTTGACGTCGAACTCAAAATTTGCATACTCCACAGTTTGAAAACCAGAAAAATTTGCATTTGTGATTATCTTCTTCTATTTTCGGCAAAAAAAATTTCGTTTATATCTTTATTTTATATAAAACTTCAAATATCCTTTAATTGTTTTGAGCAGTGTATTATGTAATGACCATCAAAACTGTTTTTTTTTTTTGCAAAAATTGTAGAAACATCAGATTTCTAAATCAGATATAAGTGAAATATAGTACATTCAGTTTGCATTTCTATACGTTGATTAGTACATGAGATTTTATTCAACTTATCCATCAGATGCAGGTGTTTCGTGGTTACATGTAAGTAAATATTGCTATTTGGATATTAAAATAACTGAGGGGTGGTATTAAAATAACATGAGGGGGACATTAAAATAACATCAGGGGGCAGAGCTCCCCTGAAGAAATGTACTTTTTTATCTAAAAAATTACAAGAATAAGCAGTTCATCAGGAGTTCAGAACATTATTGCATAGCAAAGTGTTTAATTTAACGCTTCTAATTTCCGAAGCATTCAAAGTATTTTATATGCTTATAAATATTTATGTAATTTTAAAAGTTTAAATTGCGATTTGTAGGAAGTTGTATGTTGTGAAAGGTGTGTTAAAAAAGAGCGAATTGCACAGTTGGCATTGAGGCTCCTGACCTGCAGATTAACTAGTTCTAGAAATATGTAGATAAAATATGAATCTGGTCGCTACTTTAATCAAACTATTTGAAAGAAGGTCATCATTTAAGTTTTTAACAAGGCAGCATTAGTATAAACTTATGGACGTATATCAACGGGAAAATCTTCATTCCTTCTTTGTGAGTGCTTAATTTGAAATCTTCAATTAATATTTATTGTTTTGGGGGACTTTATGTTGATACTGTGTTGTGGCTCAAAATCGACAAATGGTTGAAAACTGTAATTCTAAACAGAACTGAATCTAACATTGGTAACTAGCATAAGAACATTACTAACGAACGAAAACAAAAATATTTGGAACCGGTTTATGTGAGAAGTGGTACGCATAAATGAAAAGTCTTATCAAGGGATACGTGAGAGAAAAAATTTTGGGAACCGCTGACATAAGGGATGCAGATATGTGACACAAAATGACTGCTTTAATAGTATATTACTACAAATGAAGTTCATGTGAATAAAAGCTAGTTATTTCGAAGTTATACAACGCAATTTTTTAATTATTATGTATTATTTCCTATCAATAGATAGTTTTCGATATAACAATTAAAACTAAAACAAAAAAAGTTATTGGTGTTCACTAATGAAAAATGTTTCTTTTTTTAATTCCATTCCTTAAGGGGATTCCTTCCATTCTCAGTGAAACAGAATTCAAAATAACTTTAATCGCGCAATCTCTAAAAGCTGTTCAGTGTTCAATTATAAATGAGCAATATGACGTCCAGGAGATGTAGTTTTCAATCATTATAAGTTATTCATTGGAATGTTATTATTATACAAGTCGTACAGCGGAAAGTATAAAATCGAAATCAATTCCTCGCTGTTTGTTTGTACTTGGGAAAAGTTATAGAAAGTTTGTTGGAGTGAAAATTTTAAAGATAGATTTCGATATTAATCACTGATTATTGTAAAAGTTATTTTCACATGACATTTTGGACAAATTACTTCAAAAGAAGAAAAATATCAACAGAAAATAAAATTAATTGGTACGTAAATTTGAGAAACAGATTTAGATATCAATTATATATTTTAATAAAACTCAATTTCACTTGACATTTGAAATACATTTATGTAAATATATTTGAAGAAAGAAAGAAATTATACAAATAAGATTATTGAAGTAACAAATTTAAAAATTAGGTTTAGAATTTAATCATTTATTTTATTGAAACTTATTTTCACTTGACATTGAAACATATTTGCAAAAAAAAAGAAATCCGTTGGGTAAAATATTCCTTCATAATTAATGTTCCAGTATTAAATCGTATAGAATCATCCTTCCATTTAAAAAGGATTGAAAACTATTCGTTCATAAAGAAAGACGATATATCTAAAGTAATAAAAGAAAGTTTCGCTCTGTGTGTCTGTGTGTCTCTGTGTGTGTGTGTCTGTTGGCGATGACTAGGAAAATCTGGCCCACCTAGAAGGCTGGAAATTTAGATTTAGGTAGTCCAAACCCTCTCCTGTTGCAACATTACTTCAGAATTTTAATATTTTAATTACTTTCTGAAATATTAATTAAAATGCACAAAGAACTCTCATTAAAAATACGCTTTTATTCTCTTGAGTTGGTTGGTTCACTGGTTGGTTGCATCGATTCATCACAGAAGTAATTAAATAAACCAGAGTAGCGATGCATAAATAAGGATTTCTAACTAAATAGTGTGAACATGGATTGAAGTTATCAACATAGAGGAGCCATGCGATTGTCGCGCCACCTGTGCATGACAAATTACACATACATCCCACTGATTGAAATATTTTGCAGGCATATTTTTCTTCATGACAATTAATCGGGTTTAAGTTTTTTTTTTTTTTTTTTTTTTTTTTTTTTTTTTTTTTACATGACATTTATTATTATGATGGAGATAAAAATTTTATTTAACAGATTGTTTTTTATATTTGCGGGAATGAAGAGGGGGAAGGCTCTAATTACATTTAAGCTTCAAGGTGTATTTCTAGAAAGAAGTAACCGAATAATAGTGTCAGCCAAATTTCAAATTAAATTCCTAACTTAACCAAATGAATCAATCATTAAAGATGTTTTGTGATCCTCCTAATTAGTTATTTGCTGAAGGCCACTTGAACAACCCCCCCCCACCCCCCCACCCCTCCCGGACCGTCTTTCAAGTTTTTTTCTCTAACTCTGCTCCGTTTCCATATCTCAGCAACTATCTTTTCGATTTCAACGCAAGTGATTTCAAACATTATAATTAACTTAATAGTCACCCTTTATAACATTAAACTAAATTTATGAGTAGCGGTTACCACTATTTACGAATAACAGTTTAAGCCAAATTTGTAATTAAATTCAAAGCTTAAGGAAACGAACGAATTTTGAAATATGCATAGTGCTCCTCTTAATTAGTCATTTGCTGAAGGGAACTTGAACAACCCTCCCCCCCGGGTCCTCATTCAAGGTTTTTCTCCAACTATGCCCCGTTTCCATATCTCAGCAACTATTTTTCCGATTTCAACGCAAGTGATTCCAAACGTTATACTTAACTTAATAGTCACCCTTTATAACATTAAATTAAATTTATGAGTAGCGGTTACCACTATTTATAAATAAGAGTTTAAGCCAACTTTGTAATTAAGTTCCTAGCTTAACAAAACGAACGAATATTTATGCATGCATAGTGGGCCTCCTAATTAGTCATTTCCTGAAGGACACTCGAACATCTCCTCCCTTCGGCACCTCACTCAAGGTTATTTTCTCTAACTGTGCCTTATTGCAATAACTGGGCTAATAATGTTCCAATCTTCTCGAAACCAGCTCAATTTTGTAGTGCGCCTACTATACAGTAACGTAGGCAGCGGGGAACTGTCTCAGAAGCTCGTTCGGAAAGAGGTTTGTTTAGAACAGAATGCTCCCCTGGCGGTGGTAGGGGGAAATAAAAGATTTTCTAGAGCGTACGAGCATGCCGGGTATACGGTTCCGAAGCTATCGTAGACCGTGGCCAGAGTTCCGTTTTTTAAGAGATTTAAGTTTATTACAAGGGCTCGGGCAACGCCGGGTGGATCAGCTAGTATATATATATATATTTATAACTGAACTTCTTGTATTTATGTTATTCTAACTGAAGTATAATATTTAAATACTGTAAATAGCAATTAGCTCACACTTCTAAAGTCAACTAATCATATACATTTTATGGCCGTGTACTAAAAATTACAAGAAATTTAGATTACACAAATTAATAATTAAGTGTATACGTGTAATATGTAAAGTAATATTTTTAAAAATTCATAAAATGGTAACTAGTGTATCAGACGGGATTTATTATATTTTGTGAGGTATTCCTTTTCGTCACATTAAACAGCTGTAATACACATCCGGCCCCATCAAATGAATGTAGGAACGTTTAAAATATTTCCACTAGAAATTTAAATTTTTTTATGTTAAACAGTTTTTTACATTATGGAAACTAGATGACATTTTTATGTGATAACATTCTTAGATTCTAAATTCCACATGGTCTTGTGAAAAGTAATATTTTTGTTTGATTAACTATATAAGTACTACTTCATTTTGTAGCAAAATTTTAGTCAGTGCATTTATTATGTGTCATTAGCAAGGTTATTATTGCTTAAATACATTTTAAATATAGTAACTTTGCTACATGAATTATAAAAAAGGTTTGAGATAGCTTTTAGAATAAATATACAAGCTTTCACCTTACAAATAAGCATTGCATAAGCTTATATACTTTCGTCATAAGTATATAAGTTTTCAAATGTTATAGTTCAGCTTTAAAATATGCTCAACGCTAAAGATGTCATTATGAAGACGTTTTGAATTTATTTCTTCAGGGAGATAGTAATTAAGTTTTAGACTGTTTAAAATAAATTGTTGTTCTTGCATAGAACAAATTTGTTTTTTATTATATGGTGCAATTTGAGCCAAAACTCGGGAACTAATAAAATAAAATGTAATCTTTTTTTTTTTTTTTAAAGGTAAAATTTATCTTTCTCTGAGAATGACCCGTCTGTATTTTAGTCTAATTGCCACAAAATATACTTAACATTGAAATCAAAGCATTTTTACAAATAAAGATATTAGTATGATAGTCAATACTATTAATGTCGGTAAACGTCTGTGTGTGTTTCTTTCTGTCTGTCTGTGCACTCCCCGCTGTACGCGCAAAGGCTCCGGGACTAATCGACGCACCGACGCCGGACGCGGACCGAAAAATTCGGAAAAAGGCGCGGTGCTCAAGTTTCGATCGGGTCGGGATTCCGACCCGGACCCGGGGAGTTATTAATCGACGAAAGTGTTTTAATTACGGACCGAAACCCAACTTGCAAAAGAAACGAAAGCCGCAAAATTTCGCCTCCGTCGAGGGTTGCCGGTCTTTGTCGGGTCGGGGAAGGAAAAGGCAGCGGGTTCCCAGGGAGCAATTTAAGCCCCAAACCGCAGTGCAGGTCCGACCCGTATCTCCGGAAGTCGGGGGGCCAGAAATTCGGAAGTCGTACGTACGCAACCGGGACGTCGTCAGGTTTCATAAATTCGAAAAATCATTTCCGTACGACGATTAGAACCGAAAAAATTCTTTAAAAATCGATCGATAAAAAATAATTTTTCATTTCTTTCCCAGCTGGGAACGCCAGAACGCAGACACGGGGCCAGACGATCGTCTGGATGGATTTTCAAGAGGCCAGGCGCACTTTCTCTGATGGAGGTCAAGTGACGTTCAACTGGGTTTTTTCAGAGGGGGCCCCATCTCCGAATCTAAGGGGCGCAGTAATTCCTAACTTTTACAGGGCGACGCAAAATCGATTCTGCTTTCAGAATATCTAAAAATTATTCTCATATCTTCATTACAAGCCGATATATTATTTTATTGTATAATTAATCATCATTATTCGGATAAGTAAAAGCAAAAGAAAGATTTCTATGACAGTGCCGGCTAGATATTATGATTTTAAGAAGTAGGCCGCGCCTAAAAACTGCATTACGAGTATTTTTAGGGAAAAGCGGGCTTCGCCCGTTACAGATTTTTTTTTTTTAATTTTTTTTTAGTTTTAAGTTTTTCTACCGCTCACTGTCTTTGAACTAGAACTCAGGTAGTCTAAATAAGTTGTTTAAGGAAAAGCAGTGTCATCGCCCCCCCCCCGCTTTTTTCTTTTAACTGTGGTCCGTTCAGCGCGTGCGCAGCACGACTGCTATACGGTGCCGCAGGCAGCGGGGACCCGAGCCCGAGGTTCGTTCAGTTAGAGGTTTATACTATTCTATGTGCAATTTAAGGGATTATCCGGTGCGTGCGTAGCACGACCGGCATACGGTGCCGAAGGCAGCGGGGACCGAAATCACCCACTCGTGGACAGCCACCCGTGAGGTATAGGAACAATAAGTCCACGAGGGGAAAAATAAACGCTACCCGACACCAATAGCACCCATCCGTTCCAACCCCCACCGCAGGAAACGCCTGTTTATTAGATTTGAAACAATTAATATAATTACATAACAATAATAAAATATAAGGGTCGGAGATTCGTTCAGTTAGAGGTTTATACTATTCGATGTGCAAATTAAGGGATTATCCGGTGCGTGCGTAGCACGACCGGTATACGGTGCCGAAGGCAGCGGGGACCGAAATCACCCACTCGTGGACAGCCACCCGTGAGGTATAGGAACAATAAGTCCACGAGGGGAAAAATAAACGCTACCCGGCACCGATAGCACCCATCCGTTCCAACCCCCACCGCAGGAGGCGCCTGTTTATTAGATTTGAAACAATGAATATAATTACATAACAATAATAAAATATAAAAGGTAAAAAATAACAATTTTTTGCAAATTGAAAGTTAAATATAAAATATTTTCGAAGTACTATAAGTTCATAATGTCCTAAATTTATGGTATTTTAGTTCAGAAAGTCAATGGTCAGTTCAGTCAATTTTTTTTTTAAAATTCTTTCGTAATGAAAGAGAAATTTTTATTGAGAATATTATAATTCTCTTTTAACTTTTGAGAGTTTGAAGGATTGAAAATGATATTACGAAGGTTATAGTTTCGTTCTTATCAAAAGGGAAGTGATGGATCATAAGAGGGCAGCATCCGAATATGTAGTGAACTGCATCTCCTTCTGCTTTATCGCATGGGCATCTAGGTGAGGCTCTTTTTCTTATTTTATGTAAGTATTGTGGGAAACTGCCATGGTTACTCAGATAATACGGCAGTGTTGGCTGTTTGCAGAGATAATTTGGATCGACTTTATTTATAATTTTATAGGTATCTCTGCCCTTATTACATGAGTCCCAAATGGCTTGCCAGTCAGAGATGGTTTTCTTTTTAAAATACAATTTTGCTATTGAAATGGGGAACAACAGATCTTTTCTTGATTGATATTGGTCTTGTAAGATGGCTTGCTTTGCTAGGAGATCAGCTCTTTCGTTGCCAGTATCACCCACATGAGATTTAGTCCATGTTATTATAATGGATTTATCAGGAATTTGAAGTAATTGATTGTAAATGTTTTTGATAATGTAGTTTCTAGGAAAAGCAACTTTTAATACTTCCATAGAAGAGTAATTAGTAGTTTATTGTAGTCGGAGGTAGAGAACCATTTTATTGCTTTATAAATTGCCATTAATTCTGCTTGATATATGTTATTCAGTGGACCAGGGTCGGAGGTTCATTCGGTTAGAGGTTTGTACTGTTGAATGTGCAAATTAAGGGATTATCCGGCGCGTGCGTAGCACGACCGGTATACGTTGCCGAAGGCAGCGGGGACCCGGGTCGGAGGTTCGTCCGGTTCGTGGTTTTACAAGATTCGAGATTTTCTACAATTCGAGGCACAGATGTAAATTAGGGGCCCGCTAGCGGCCGGGAGCCAGCTAGTCAATACTATTGATGTCGGTATACGTCTGTGTGTGTTTCTTTCTGTCTGTCTGTGCATTCCCCTCAGTACACGCAAAGGCTCCGGGACAAATCGACGCACGCACGGCGGACGCGGACCGAAAAATTCGGAAAAAAGGCGCGGTGCTCAAGTTCGGCCGGGTCGGGTGTCCGACCCGGACCCGGGGAGTTATTAATCGACAAAACTGTTTTAATTACCGACCGAAACCGAACTTGAAAAAGAATTGAAAAAAATTTCCGTTTTGATAATCGCAGACATCCAAATTGTCGCTTTTTAACGCATCATCGAATAAAAAAAAATCTACCGGAGGTATCGATCCGAAAATCGGGGTACACACGCGGCCGATTTTTGTCGTTCCAAAATGTCAAATTTTTTGAAATTCGGACCGTAACTTTTCTTTATTTCGGCCAAAAACTGACCAGACATCCAACATTGACCCAACATTGAAAAGGTTGCCGTAAAGAATGCCGGGTCGACACATCCAAGATCAAATCGCTCCATTCCTTTTTGAAACAAGTGGAAATAATGACTCTAGATTCACGAAAATTTGCTAACACGTGTATAAAAAAATCGCGAATTCAACAAAAAAAAATTCGTAAAAATCGACCAGTAATTTTTAAAGATATCAATTAAAACTCATTAATGACACGGCAAATGAATTTATTTCTATTCCAAAGAGACAGCTGCTTTTTTATTTCAACCTTCAACGGAGACAAATCGTCTGTGAATAAGTCATTTCTGAAAGAGATAAAATAGTCACGCGACTTTCAACTGCGTTTTTTCAGAGGGGGGCCCCATCTCCGAATCTAAGGGGCGCAGTAATTCCAAACTTTGACAGGATGCAAAATGGATTCTGCTTTCAGAATATCTAAAAATTATTCTCATATCTTCATTAGGAGCCGATATATTATTTTATTGTATATTTAATCATCGTTATTTGTATAATTAAAGCAAAAGAAAGATTTCTATTACAGTGCCCGCTAGATATTAGGATTTTAAGAAGAAGCCGCGTCTAAAAACTGCATTACGAATATGCATTACTGCATTTATGCATTACTGCATTACGAGTAAGTTTTGTTTTAGAGTGACAACCAGATATTATGATAGGGAAAAGCGGGCTTCGCCCGTTATCGATTTTTTTTTCAGTTTTAAGTTTTTCTACAGGTCCCTGTCTTTGAACAAGAAGTCCGGTAGTCTAAATCAGTCGTTTAAGGAAAAGCAGTGTCATCGCCCCCCTCCCCCGCTTTCCGGATTTTTTCTTTTAACTGTGGTCCGTTTCTATAACTAAGAAACTGTATTACGGATTTCCACCAAACTGATTCCAAACATCATAATTAAAGTAATAAGGACCCTCTATAACATTTTAAAAAGTTTTTGAGTTTATACCACTCTTTTCGAATCATAATATCAGATTTTATACTTTGATTTCACATTATCTCGAGTTCTACGAGTCCAATCGGAACGCGGTTTGGCTCATTCGACTCGATATCGATAAAGGATACTAGAGATCGGTTTTAGTTCGTTTTTCACCACCAGGGGCGTTTTATTATCTCTGTTTCTATGGCCCGGATTACGACGGGGTATGGCTCATTTGACTCGACATCGAAAGCCTTAACGATTTCAGTTATGATCGTATAAACAGTTTGCGGCACCTGGTGATGGAAGGTGGAACTAACACATACTGCAGCGCGTGCGCAGCACGACTGTTATACGGTGCCGCAGGCAGCGGGGACCCGAGCCGGAAGTTCGTTCAGTTAGAGGTTTACCCTCTATAACATTATAAAAAGTTTCTGAGTTTATACCACTCTTTCCGAATAATAATATCAGATTTTATATTTGTATTTCACAATATCTCGAGTTCTTTGAGTCCAATCGGAACGCGGTTTGGCTCATTCGACTCGATATCGATAGCGCTTACATATTTCAGTTCCAAGTTTCACCACCAGGGGGCGCTTCCAGAAATCGGGTTCTACGGGCCCGATTATGACGGGGTTTGGCTCTTTCAACTGGATTTCGACAGCTTTGCAGATTTCGGTCATGTTCGTATAGAACACATTGCGCCCCCTGGTGGTGAAAGGTGAAATTTAAGGATTTTTCAGCCAACTCGGGTTCTATGGGTCACATCACGACGCGGTTTGGCTCAATTGACTCGACATCGATAGAGGATATTAGAGCTTATCGGTTTTAGTTCGTTTTTCACCACCAGGGGGAGTTTCATTATCTCTGTTTCTATGGTCCGGATTACGACGGGGTATGACTCATTGGACTCGACATCAAAAGCCTTAACGATTTCAGATATGATCGTATAATCAGTTTACCCATATACTGCAGCGCGTGCGCAGCACGACTGCTATACGGTGCCGCAGGCAGCGGGAACCCGACCCGGAGGTTCGTTCAGTTAGAGGTTTATACTATTCGATGTGCAATTTAAGTGATAATCTGGTGCTTGCGTCGCACGACCGGTATACGGTGCCGAAGTCAGCGGGGACCAGGGTCAGAGGTTTGCCTGCGGCACAGTATAGCAGTCGTGCTGCGCACGCGCTGCAGTATGTGTTAGTTCCACCTTCCATCACCAATGTGCAAATTAAGGGATTAACCGGTGCGTGCGTAGCACGACCGGTATACGGTGCCGAAGGCAGCGGGGACCCGGGTCGGAGGTTCGTTCAGTTCGATGTTTATCTTATTCGAGGTTTTACAAGATTCGAGGCACCGATGTAAATTAGGGGCCCGCTAGCGGGCGAAGCCAGCTAGTAAGATGTTAATTTTCAACGAAATGTTTTCATATAAAAGCTTCGAATAAATAGTTGTCAGTATTTACAAAATGAAATATTCCATTTTATCTTGTAGTATCAAGTTTCCATTCATTCATATTTCATTCTGATGTTTCATCAATTTAGATATGCACACCATAAGAAAATAGGAAAATCTTTTCGAATTAGCAATCATCATACATTCATTAATATTTAGGAAAAAGTGTCAATAATTATATTAGGAAATAAAACTTTGTGAATTATAGTAAAGATTTTGTCCCGACATTTTCAAATTTAATTGCTTTATTCGAAATCAGATAACATCACGAAAAGTGCTGGAAATGCACAGTTACTCAATCATAGATATCGCATACATAGCAGCCATGTTCTAAAATGTGGAATGTCTTGTTCGTGCTATTTGGGACGGATAATGGAAACTTTTAGCATTTGTATTGGTGTTATGAAATTTGGAACAAAACATGATAAGTCTCATTAAATTTTCACAATATTTTTTTTTTCACTTTTCTGTAGGGTATTAAGAGGGGGGGAGAGAATGTGTATAGATTTCGTTTTTTTCTGTTACTGCCACACTCAAATTCTAACTGGATGCTTTCCGACATGTTTTCTGACATATTTACGAAGTTACGTCACTTCCATTTTTAATGCATGAAACATGCAGCTGTTCTTATTCAGAAACTAAGTAATCGAATAGTATTTTTTATATTTTGATAAAGACAAAACAATATTCAGATAATGCTATCAAAATGATTTTTTAATCCGATTTTGGGGATGATACAGCTGAAAAAAGGTCATCTTGCAACAACATTCAATTTTAGCTAAAGATGCAATATATTTATCGAAAATGCAAAACGCTAAACGATTTCAAATTACTTAGCAATGTCTGCTAATTTCATACATTTCTGTATAAAAATCAGCCAGTGATTATGACAAGCATTTTCGAGTTGCTGAGTGGGGAAAAATTAGTTTTGAAAGCGCCTTGTTATAGTAGTGTATAGGCAGTCCAGTTCTAGTGCACCGCATTTGAAACAAAAATAGGAATCGCACGAAAATAAGAATTATTTAATAATAAATTAATGGCTGGGACTAGCTATGCACCTATAAAAGGATTCTAATGTTTGAGTGTAAGCGTTTTCTACGAGTCTAACATGTGTGCGTAAAATCGACATCTATCCTCTATTTTTTATTAATTTTTACTAGCACGATTCTATCTCCCTGAATTTGAGCTTAGCGGTTATATCATGCAATTTTATGTTAATTAAGACGCGGTGGTCAGCTGGTGAACTATAAATATGGGGGGGGAAACTAGTGTGAGCGGATTTGAGTCAAGTCCAACATCGCAGAGGACTAGAGTTGCAAAAATCTGGTTTATTCCCAGGATTATTTCCAATAGACCCGGTTTATTCCAGGGTTTATTCCCAAAAGATCTAGTTTATTCCCAAAAAACCCGGTTTATTCCCATGTTTAAACCGGGTTTTTTCTAGCCTTTGCAACTCTACAGAGGACCCTGAGATTTAGCATTGGACTGACAGCTCGATTTATTGCCACGTGATTGGATATTGGTGTCTTGTTTATTTGAAGAGCTCGCCATTTTTTGTAAGAGTAGTTTCAACATACTTGAATAAAGTATCTGCTGAAACCACGGATTTCTAGTTTGTAGTTACATTAAGGACAGCTTAATTGTATTTTAGTAAAGTACGCTCAGCACTTTAGCTTTTCTGAGAGCGAAGGCATTTTGGATAAGATCTCTAGAAAATACTGCGTGAGATAAATTTCCATTAGTAGTTTTGTATTTAAATTGAATTGAGATTTTGTGGAAACGAAATTTCAATCTAAATTTGACCAGCATAGTAAAATCCTCTATCTCCAACGCTAGCCCACTTATTGTTTGTTTTAATAAATTTGTTCATTTAAACTTAAAATCTGCATCATGTCTCTTCTTTTACGTGACATGGCGGACACGCCCTTTACACATTGGCACAAGGCACCCAAAATATGGCAGGGTGCCATGTTGTACTATTATGTATAGATTAATCTGAATGTGTAATACATTTGACACATCAACAATTTTTTCCCAATAAAAACTTTAATTTCTCATATCATGCTAACATTTTTTAATTATCTGGTATCTAGAAATACGCCCAATTTTCGATGTAAAGAAACTTGCTGTTATCACATGCTTTATTTCCAGGAACTATTATATACTGGAAGATTAAAATCCTGATATTACATAATATCAGAAATATGAAACTATTCAGAAATGAGAAATGACAAAAAGAAAAATTAAATTTCGAAATAAAACTGTTTCAAGTTTTTCAGTCATATATATCTGTCATTTTGTTTAAAATGTTTTTTGTATTTGGGATTAGAAATACGACGTAAAATGATTCTTTTTTTTAGTTCAGTAGTCACTCGAATGTCATGTGTGAATTCGACCGTTTACTGCTATTTCATATTTTACAGAGTAATTATTCATGAGAATTTCAATGATAACATGCAAATTTTCAAGAAATTGATTTCCGAATTATGTTTTCTGCAATCATCTATTTTATATTTAAATGGAAAATCACTACACATAGTATGTTTAAACGCATTTCAAGAATCAGTATTTATCAAGCGAATAAGAAAATGATAGAAGAGAACAAAAGTATAAGCTTACTTAGATTCCTTAAGCTTAGTGATAGCGCATAAAATTCCAAACACACGAAAGAATGGAAATCCATCTACTATGTAAAAACATTGACGTCTCCTACAGAAACATCAGAAGTATTATGAACTGGAAAATGCTGTATGTTCAAGTTTGATAATTAGGGATAAATATATTATGTTAATAAGACATCAGATTCACCGACAATTAAATCTGTCTGTTGTAGATTTGTTGGCTGTCTCTATTTTAACTATCATGGGACAGAAATTATAGCATAAATCTTGATTCACAGTTTTACTTTTTATTTTTACTGTCTGTAGAGTATAGATGTCCCTCCCGGTTCCGGTCCCCTTTATTGAGGTATTAAAAATGTACAAAATTCAGCCTAAGCTGAGGCCGCCGGTAAGCGCGAAAGAGGGCGAGATGGTGAAAAGTAGATAAACACTGGGCAGAGAATGATAAAAACAATGACGATAACACAATGGCAAATGACGGCCCGACAGTTTTGGACACTAAAATATGATGCACTATAAACACTTATCAAAAGATGGGGAGACTGGTTTAAAGCAAACACATATAAAACTTAAAATACTGAATACTGTAGTATGGTGACAGAACGATGAATATGAGTAAAACTCTATGGAAAACAATGACGAAAACACAGCTGCAAATAAGAACACTCGCTTAAAGGTGAACATGAATAAAACTCAGATGTGTAGGAGTATATGAAATAGAACACAATGTACAATATATACGAAATACATTGCATAGAGATGACAATTCAGATATTATTTACAAGAACACGAATAAATTTCTTTAATAAAAAAAAATTCAAGAAAGCTGTATGCATTTGGAAGCACTAACTGTTAATGACTCCATGTACTCCTCTGTAATTAACTCCATGAAGATCGAGTCCTTCCAAGCTCGGATCTACTCTTATACGCCGGGCAGCTACCATCGTAAGGGATGGTTGATGCTTAAACTATTTTAGGTTAAATTCAGAAAAAATTAACTCGACTTTTTTTCTTAGTTACATTTTATTTGACATATCTGTTTGAGTGCATTCAAGATTTTTGTGAATTATAGTCAGTATTAATCAAAATGTGGCATGCGTCATATACGAGCCTCTAGACCAATCCACTACCTTGAGTGGTAAGCTTTAATACAACCAGGATGAAGATTCTTCCGACATTTTTCACACAAATATAACGTCTTGTTTTGACATCGAATAATAAAGTTAAAGGTCGATGTTTTGCTTTCAAAACAAATCGAAATTCCATTTTGAAAATTTTCCTATGTAAATCTGATTTTTTTTTTTTTTTTTTTTTTTTTTTTTTTTTGCATTTTTGTACATTGAGTGCGGTAGTAAAGATTATGTGGACATTTTCCTCGTTTTTCTCAACATGCTTTTAACGGACAAACATCATCATACAACCCAAATAAAATATTTCAAGGAAGAAAAAAATTCAAAGTCATGGATTGTATACGAGCCCCTTCCCCCCTCCCACGGGAATGCGTCACGGCTAGGAGTATTTCAATCAGGAGTGCGAAAGGGTGTGTCAACGAGTACCTTTGACAGTATAGATTGCCCTTTCTTTTCCACCGATATTTCCATCCCTTCCCGTAAAGCTGACATAAAGCCCCCCCCCTTCCCCTCCCCAGCCCAAAATGGGTTAACAGAATGTCGCGCCACGTGTGACTGCCATCTCGTTAATGACAGCCGTCCGTCACAGAGAACATTGTAATTCTAGCTGCATTGTGAAGTATGTGTTTACCTGCTTCACAATCCTACTGAAACAACAGTAGCGTACTTGTTGGTGACAAATGTAACTATTCTGGTAGTAAAATTTTCGTTTTTTATAAAAATCCTCCTGCTTCTTCTTTGTGCATTTCTGTGAAAACCGCATCACGCTGTCTGTACTTTTATCTTTCCTTTTACTTTTCGATCATCAGGTATAAAATATGTATATATACCGGAAGATTCAAAAAAGAGGTAATGCCACTTACCTTTTTAACTCGTCGAAAATCAACAAAAACATTCAAAGTTTCAATTAGTGACTCTTCAAAAACTTTTTATGCCATTAGATACTGACTAGTCTTTAACAAAGTTTGTGTATTATTGAAATTAAAATAGCTCTTTTATAACTTACTCATCATACGTAGTATATCGTAAGTCTTGTAATCGTTTTGAAAATCGAAAAAAAAAATTGACGGATTTACACGTTTCAGACACTGGAGATTCCGAAAAACATATTTTTAGAAAAAAAAAAATTGCCGTCCGTCTGTCTGTGTGTGTGTCTGTGTGTCTCTGTGTCTGTAAACGCTCTATCTCCCGAACAAATTGAGATACAGACTTGAAATTTGGTGTGTACTTAGTATGTAATAATGAGAAGAAGCTTATTGAATTTCAGTAACCTCGATTATCCGGAACTATTTTTTCGGACTCTCGAAATATTCGTTATGATAAAAGGTATATAAAAATTTTAGAAATTGTTTATTTTAAGGAGTGAATATGAAATACAATAAAAAAACATAAATTTTGCATATAAAATTTTGCAGTCGATTGGATAATTAATTGTCGAGCTATTTGTAATCCTATTTTCAACACTATTCGATTTTTCATGACCCTATATCTTCCAAATTTCAATTCAAAGATATATTGTAATTGGAAATGAGACGCTTAACCGACGCAATAAACCGTTAGTTAATATGATTAACATTTTTATAGTTATAAGGATTTTTCTTTTACGCGATTCAGTGACAGAACATTTAAAGTTTATGACGTCACCAAGCCATGATTTTATTCAAATTGCAATGCATTTTATAAGTAGTTTTACACATGTTTTATTTTCATATTTTATATTATGCATATCCATAATGGGTAAGTATTACGGTGGTCCCCAACGACTATCTTTCCCCCTAAGTCATTGCTCGCATGATATCTTGAGAATATATGCATGGAATGTTATGAAATTTGATTTAGTTAATAAGCACATATGTATTTTTAAAATGATTTACTTCCAGGTCAAAATTATATCTTTAACCATGTAAAAAAGTGTTTTAATAAAAAAAATCAAGTTTAGATATTTTAATGAATAAAAATTGTCATAACTAAAATTCTTGTCACTGTAAATACTTAAAAGCAGATCATTTTAAAAATGCATATGTGTTTATTATCTAAACTAAATTTCATAACAATCTATGCACACGTTCTGAAGATATCATGCGCGCAGTGACTTACGGGGTAAAAAAAAAAAAAAAAAAAAAAAAAAAAAAAAGATCTATTTTAATTTCAACAATACACAAATTTTGTAGAAGACTAGTCAGTTTCTAATGGTAGTATATTAAAATGTCTAATATGATTAATCAGTAGTCAAAAATTCATGTTTATACATGAAAAGAGATACATTAATTCAAACTTTGTATATTTTTGTTGATTTTCTTCGTGTTTAAAAGGTACAAGACCCCTTATGTATTTTATCAATTTAAAATGACTGGCAAAGATATCACATGAGTTGTAAGTTTTCCAACTAAGTGAAAAAGCACCCAGGTCGAGATTCGAACCCAGGACCTTGATTTAAGTTTCCTACGTTCTTCCATGAATGATTTTCAATGCCATATTTTTTTCGACATCCTCTAAACTATAAAAATTTCCATTTTCATCAGGTGAGACTGGTAGTATTTTGAACAGTGTTATTGAACAGAAATGTCACTTTTAAAATGATGGCGAATGGTATAGTTTACAAGTATGTTTAATAATTACTATTCAAATGTGGAATGAAAAATTAACAACAACAAAAAATCTTTAAAAAATATACGTTTTCAGTTTTTAAAAGAACAATGAAAATTTAGCATCAAACGGCAGAAATAGATCCCTTTTACATATTTATAAACATTGGGAAAAAGCTTTATATTTATGGCAAACTCAAAATGTAAGTAACTACAAAAGAAAAAATGATAGTATACGGTTTCAAATTTCAAAGGAAAATAACTTTAAATTATTCAAATATTACCAAGAATGTATTTTGTATTCAGCATAAAAGAATTTTCTTCTCTTTATCTTAAATCTTATTCGATAAAGATTCTGTAAATCTGAACGCGAATCTCTTGAGAAATCATGCATGCTTTCCATTCAAAGCTATATATTTATTTCATACGCATCAAAAATTTGGAATATTAGTAAAGCAATTATTTCGATTTCATTGTTTTTAGTATTTAATGTCACATTACTCATTAATATTTTTGCGTTTGGAATGAGGTAATTATTTCTTGTACATGACGCATTTTCTAGAACTTCATTTTAATTATTTTTGTGATAATAAATATATTTTTTTACATACTCATCATACGTAGTATAGGATAAGTCTTGCAATCGTTTTAAAAATCGAAAAAAAAATTGACGGATTTACAAGTTTCTAACACTGGAGATTCCGGAAAACATATTCTTAGAAAAAAAAAATAATTGCCGTCCGTCAGTCTGTGTGTATGTCTGTAAACGCTCTAACTCCCGAACAAATTGAGATAGAGACTTGAAATTTTGTATGTATTTAGTATAACGATGGGAAGAAGCTTATTGAATTTCAGTAACCTCGATTAACCGGAACTACTTTTTTTTCGCACTCTCGAAATACGGGTTCTGATAAAAGGTATATAAAAATATTCGAAATTGTTTATTTTAAGGAGTGAATATAAAAGACAATAGAAAAACATAAATTTTGCATAAAGAATGAAGTCAATCGAATAAATAGTTGACGAGATATTTGAAATCCTATTTTTCACACTCTTCGATTTTTCATGACCCTGTATTTCATTAAAATTGCAATTCAAAGATATATTTTAATTGGAAATCAAATTCTTAATCCGACAACGTAAACTGTTAGTTAATATGATTATAATTTTTGGAGTTATAAGGATGTTTCTTTTACGCAATTCAGTAACAGAGCAATTAAAGTTTATGACGTCATCAAGCCAGGATGTTATTCGATTTACAAAGCATTTTATATATAGTTTACACATGTTTTATTTTCATGTTTTATATTATGCCTATCCATGATGGGTAAGTATTACGGTGTCCCCAAACGACTAGTTTACTTTTTTCTAATACGTTTATAAGGGAAAATTTATTGTAATTTTGAAACTTCTGGACTTCCATTTTATGAATGATTTACACGTTTCATGTTGCTTTAAATTAAATTTTATATTGTTTGTAACGATATATGTCTGCCTGTTTGTGTGTTACACAAGTTTTGTAGGTTTTGTAACGCAAGAACTAACACATGGTATTACATGAAGCTTCATATTTTGTTTGATTTCCAAATACGTTGATGCAGCTCAGATTTTTGTTTATTTCGATTAATAGGTAGTACTGTTATGGAGTGTTTTTCAAAATTTGTGTGATATATATGAGTATCTATGACATAGAATTACATCAAACTTAAAATATCGGATGCTTATTATGAAAAAAATAGGCTTATTCGTTTGTCAATTCAGTTTCAACCTTGCTATGTTTTTTTTTTTTTTTTTTTTTTTTTTTTTTTTTTTTTTTTTGCGATGGGCAATATGGCTGCATTTCTTTTTACCTTGCGTAGATTGATTAAAAATATACACATTGACTAAAAATATTGTTTGGTAAAAATATGGCTTTGAATACCCAACTAGAGACGATGTTGTGTCGTAATTTTTTTATTCATTGAACAATTTAACTCTACTAAAAATTCAAAGAAATTCACTGTACAGATATTTTTAGTCATTTTTATCAGTTATTTTTCGAGTGAAATTATGCTATTTAAAATAATATATTGAATGGTATAGAAGCAAATGTTTATGATAGTCCTACACTGCGTGCTAGTTTATTTTTAAAGATGTACTCTCTTCAATTACTTTTTTTTATATAAAAATATAGTTATTTACATTTATTATTTTATGAAAAAGTTAAAATCACCTTTTCTCGGTTGGAAAAAAATCTCTAAAATTCGTTTAAAGTAACACTTTCTGTTTACTCTAAGGTTAATCTAAGAAAAATCTATGTGTTGTATTTGCTTGTATTAGAAAATTTTTATGTATTACTTTTTTATATTAAAAAAATTAATTTATCGTTTTTAATATTAGCCGGTTATCACCAAAACTTATTGACTTATTATAGGAACTATAATATATGTATTTAAGGGTAATTTCTTAAATGATTTTTTCATGAACTTCATACATAATATTTTCTTTGAAATCCACAGTAAAGCGATTAATTTTTCTTGAAATTTATACACATATCGTCACCACACATAAAACTGTTCTAAAAAAACATTTTTTCTGACACATACAACACGAAACTTTGACATAACGTTATTAATGAAAATTATTAATAAAGTCATATTCAAAAGAATTGTGAGGTATGATCAGTGTTAATTTTTAATTAACAGAATTATTAATTAATAGAATAAGCGTCGTCTAAAACGTGGGCACGTAATTTTAAAGTTCATTCCTGTTTTATTTATCGACGGTCTAACTAAGGGATCAAATTCTGTTATCCTTCAACTTTATATAAGAAAAACATAAACAGCTACCAAAAAATGTATAATTATTTTTATAATAAAATTAGTTTGTTATACCTATATTTTTATTGCTCTACAATTTTCTGTGGAATAGTTTTATAGCTATGAATATTTTCTGTGATTTCTTAGATTATTTTTTCTAATAGGTTGAATAAACCTCTAACCCATTTTCTTGTGTAACTCTATGAGGATTTAAGAAAATGTATATAAACTATACTTTAACCGGCTGCTTTGATCCAAGGAACTGAAATATATGTGAAAAGTAGATGTTACCATTTGCGAAAACAAGGTATACTAAAACCTCGTCAATCCGAAATAATTGAGACCTAAGCCTGTTCGGAATCGCTGATTTTTTGGATTATCCGAAGAATAAGTTATTACATTAATGTATACTAAACATTATCATTATTAAACTATTTAATACGTAATAATTAATTAAGTAATAAATTCAGTACTTTAGACTGTCATATAGCAGGTATATTGTACGCATTTGCAGGTATATTGTACGTATTTGCAAGTATATTGTACGCATTTGCAGGTATATTGTACGTACTGTATTATACAGGGTGATTAGAAAATGAGTATACATTTGAAAAAATAATAATTCACGGAATAATGTAGGTACAGAGGCAAAAATTGACACACATGATTGGAATGTCATGGGGTTTTATTGTAACCACACAAAAAAGTTAAGAAAAAAATAAAGGCTGACAGATGGCACTGAACAGCAAAGCGTCAGTGACTCTGCCTGAGAATCGTGCATAAAAGGAGCTGTAATGAGAGAGAGAATCAGATGCACCAGCAATCGCAGCATGTTAACGTTACCAGAAAAGGCAATGTTAGTGAAGCTCTACTATCAAAATGGGGAATCTGCCGCGATCGACAGGCATCAATAGGCATGCTAAAAGACAACTTCCAACGCCAATTTCTCACCATAACTACAGATATGCTGCACAGTGCTGTGCACAACATTGTCCCTCGGCTACAGCTATTGTTGCGGGATGACGGTGGACATGTTGTGTATTCGTTCTGAAGAACATCGTCTTTGCTTTGTCATAATTTGTTATGCTAATTATTGCTTTTCTTATCACACGAAGCGCCATCTGTCGGCCATTTTATGAACTTTTTTGTGGACATAATAAAACCCCATGTCATTCCAAGCATGTGTGTCAATTTTTACCTCTCTACCTACATTATTCCGTGAATTATTAATTTTTCAGATGTATACTCATTTTCTGATCACCCTGTACATTAAACACCCCTCCCCATTCCTGCGTAAGTGATATCAGTCAGTTGTGACGTGAGTGGCAATTTCATTCTAGCTTCGTCAGTCGTGCGAGATCGGTGAAAGTTAATTGTAGCCTGTTTATTACCGAAAAAAGTTCCTTTGTTATTATGTGTAGAGAATTTAGAAAAAAATATTTTTTTTTTACTTAAATTTTTTTTATGGTTTGGATTATCCGAAATTGTGGAAAACGGAGTTCGAACTGGCAAGTTTTTAGTGTAGGTACAATTTTTAATATATAGACGGTCTCTATATCAAAAATTACATTCATATTTTGAAAGAAGATATTACAAATTTCGGCCTAATAACACGTTTATTTCGTTTTTATTGTAAACAATCTCGAATAAATACATCTGTTTTTAATTTATTTTACATGGATTTTACATATATGTATTGTAAAAGATATGAAAATGTCATACAAAATTAGCCAGCTATTTTCACAAAATCATGTACGTAATCTGCAAAATAACCGTTTTGAATAAAATGTCTTCAAAACTGACTATTTGTTTTGCTGTAAATGGTGACGGCTGTTTTCATTTATGAAATAACTTGTTTCTAAAGTTTCCGCATACCGAATAAATTTTGAATGCTGTTTTGTTTAAAATATTACAAATCGACTAAATTTTAATATGCATGAATAAGAAACAAATTCCGTTTCTTGCTATTTTAAAGCATATCAGAAACCTTAAAATAAGTTTTTAATACTTCTAAATAATATATTTTGTAATAGCTCATTGCCATTATTGCATCATTTCTTAGTAAATTTTTTATTCTATGTTTTTGCGTATTTATATCGCATTACAATTTTTATTTTAATAATAAAGAAAATTTTGTAGAAGGAACAATATCACAACTTAAGTTTTTCGACAAAATGCATAATAAAAACAGTTTTAAATTCTTTTAAACACTATTAAACTCTAAATTGTTTTAGTGCATTTTATTAATACAAATTTTATTTAAATATGTAAACAAACACTTATGAAGCAACATTTTAGAAATAATAAATTTTCTTCAAAGTAAATAAATATGCAAAATAGATTGCTTATTACTCGAAAAAAGACATAAAACTTTTTTTATTCTTAAACATATTATGAATAACGTATGCTAATTTTCATATATTTTCTTTCGGAACACTGTAGGGTACAATATTTTCATGTAAAGCTCCACATTTAATAATAAGATAAAAACGCTGAAAGTTTATAAACGTTGTGCGTCATAATAAGGAGCTTTCTTTTAAAATTTAGTAGGAACGAGGTTTAATACAGAAACTTCAAAACTTCAAAATATCTTTTATATTTTAAAATTTTGTGTAAATAAAATTTTAAACAATTTTTTGATTTCTATATAATATATATATATATATATATATATAGAACTGACAATTTTAAATGTTTTGTTAGGTATGTACTATCTAATCCATATATCTATCTTAATATTTTTTTTAATGTCTGACACAAGTACTTAGGTTTATAATAAATTATAACACCTTGTAATAATATATTTCTTTTAAATGCTAAAAGGTGTAAATTAACAACATATTAAATACACTGTAAAATAACTTTTATTAGATTGTTTGACATGTTTCTGCTCAGTCCGAGACATTTTCAAAAACAAATGAAAATATTCCATAATTGCAGGGTCTTTGAAGTTATTATTTTAAATACTATCATTTAATTTTTATGTACCTTTTTAAAAATTACGCACGTTATCTTTTATTTTTACTAAATTGTTTATTTTCATATTTGTAACCATGGAGTAACTCGAGCCACAATTTCGGTAAGTTAAAAGATTCCGCATCGTTACATATTGTATTTTTGCGTGTTAGTATCTCTATGGTTTCTCTTATTTTGGATGGATAGTATAGACTGGAGGGAAAAATTTTTTTACTTTCATTGAAAATGTTTTGGATGGTTTCTCCCTGATGTAATCTTGCCAGGGCTGTAGCTTTTCTATTATACTTAATATCAGCTATAGTCTCCTTTTTTCTGTAACTAAATTTCCTGCTGGTCATGCCAATATAGTAATTCTTACATTCATCTTCTTTAACAAAATGTATTTCTCATACTCTGAATAATTCCCAAAATTAATTGAGTCAATTTTACTGAAAATTATATTCTGTACTTTCTGAGGATGTTTGGCTATTAAGCAGTTATTGAAACGTTTAAGGCTGTATTTTAATTTTTCAAAAAAGCTTGGATAATATAGAAGAGTATAAAGTTTGTATTTGTGCGAATCAATTTTGTTTTCTGGTTTTTTATCATTGGCGATATTCATGATTAATTTATTAATATGGTGTATTTTAAAACCATTTGTGCAAGCAATTTTACGAATATTATCTAATTCATTATTTAATTTATTTTCAGTACATACTATAAAGGCCCGTCTTATGAAAAGTCTGTAGGCTGAAATTTTGTATGTAAATGGAGAACATGCGTTATTTGGTATGGTACATTGGTTAGCCATACTTTTTCGGAAAACAGCTCTTTCGATAGATTTATTTATTCTGGTTAACATTGCATCAAGGAATGGAAGATTTTTATTATGTTCAATTTTAATAGGGAATTTAATGTTATTGTCAATTGAGTTTAGCTGATTTATGAACAATTTAAGTTCATGAAGACTATGCAGCCAAATTATAAAAATGCCATCAACATATCTGAGCCAAGTGTGTTAAGTCAAATGTGCCAAAACTTTAGTTTCCAATGGGCGAAGAGTATATCCAACTAATAAACCTGAAATAGGTGATTTCATTGGGGCTCCATGATTCTGCTTTTAATATATACCATTGAATGTGAAATAGTTATTATGAATGATTAGATTAAGTCTTCTTTTTATTGTTAATTTCATATCATTATTAAATTCTTTTATCTGTTCAAGATCATCACAAATCTTATTACATACTACATGCGTGTCGATTGATGGATACAATGAAATAATATCAAGACTAGCCATTATATAATACATTACCAGAAAACAAAGTTGATTAATAAAAAATACAAACATTTTACTCCTGAATATTATCTAAGCTTTTTTGAAAAATTAAATACAGCCGTAAATGTTTCAATATCTTTTTAATAGCCAAACACCCTCAGAAATTAAAGAATATATTTTGCAGTAAAATTGCCCAATTAATTTTGAGAATTATTCAGGAGTATATAAAATACCTTTAATTAAAGAAGACGGATCTACGAATTACCATATTGGCATGACCAGCAGGAAATTTAGTTACAGAAAAAATAAACATATAGCTGATATTAAGTATAATAGAAAAACCACATCCCTGGCAAGATTATATCAAGAAGAAACCACACAAATCAATTTCAATGAAACTAAAATAATTTTGCCCTCCAGCCTATACTATCCATCCATAATAAGAGAAACTATAGAGATTCTAACATGCAAAAATCCAATATGTAACGATGCGGCATCTTTTAACTTACCGAAATTGCAGCTCGGGTTACTCCGTGGTTACAGATATGAAAATAAATGAAAATAAACAACTAAGTAAACATAAAAGATAACGTGCGTAATTTTTTTAAAAGTACATGAAATTAAATGATTTTAAATAATAACTTCAAAGACCGTACAATTATGGAATATTCTCATTTGTTTTTCATAATGGCTTGGAGTTAGCCGAAACATGTCTAACAACCTAATAAAAGTTATTTTATTGTGTATTTATTATGTTTATAATTTAAACCTTTTAGCATTTAAAAGAAATATGTACTCAGGTGTATTCATGGCGTCTTAGATAGATTCTATTTAAGATAAAAAAAAAATATTTGTTCACAAGTAACGCATTTTTTAATAGAAGTGGGGCGTGTTTTACCAGTATAAAATGAATTAAGACTGGATTGTAACACTTTACAGAAACCAGAAAATTTCACATATGGACAACTCGACAACACAGGAAAGTAGACACTTTTCATTCACGAAATTGATACAATCGACAAAGAAAACCTGTGTAACTTGACACGTCTTTTGAAAAATATTATTTATTTTAATGCAGTTTTCGTTATTTTGTAATTCTTTTGTTACACAAATGATTTTCTTAAACAAACTTTTAAAAAAGTTTTACTAATCTGTGCTACGACAGATTAGTTTTTTAAGTTTAATATAACAATACGTTCAAAAAACGCATGTATGAAGTTCATGGTACACAATTAAAAAATAATAATTATAACACCTTGTAATAATATATTTCTTTTAAATGCTAAATGTGTAAATTAAAAACATAATATTCAGTAAAATAACTTTTATTAGACTGTTGACATGTTTCGGCTCACTCCGAACCATTATCAAAAACAAATGAGAATATTCTACAGCTCCAATCTTTGAAGTTATTATTTTAAAAAGTACGTGAAAATTAAATGATAGTTTTTAAAATAATAACTTCAAAGACCTTGCAATTATAGAATATTCTCATTTGTTTTTGATAATGGCTCGGAGTGAGACGAAACATGTCAACAATCTAATAAAAGTTATTTTACTGTATATTATGTTTTTAGTTTACACCTTTTAGCATTTAAAAGGAATACATGAATTGTTAAAAATAATAACAAAATGTATGTCAAATATCAATCATATATGTAATGAAAAGATAAGTTTCCTAAATTTACAGAAAAGTTTCTGAAATAAAAGGGCTACCCTGTTGGGCGGAAATTTTTAAAAAATCCTTTCTGTTAATTTTGGAAATCTATTGGATTGTCGAGTTTCTGATTGGTTCTTCTCTTACAGATTTCTAAAGATATTGATAAATTTTCCAGAATCGTAGGTAGAAATGAAATTACACTGAATTTTCGAAAACATTTCTTTCACATTTGAGAATTTTAAGTAAGTTGTTACTATGCATATTCTACAAATAGAGTGCTTTCACATCCTTTATTTCGGAAATTCTGTCTGAAACGTCTCAAATTTTTACATAATACTTAAAAGCAATTTATTCATGTTTCTAAAAAGACATTTTGAAGTATAAGAGATTATAGAAAACATGCACAACTCTCTACAAAATGGATTACAGTTTTTTTCCCTTATCACTAACATGGAATCTCTTCACATATTTGCTAATTTTATCTTCGAGACTGAGTTCTCAACATATGATTTAGATACTTTGCACGATCGTTGATTTAATTTTAACAAAAAAGAAAACTAGTCGTTGGGGGCCACCGTAATACTTACCCATCATGTATATGTATAATGTAAAATATTAAAATAAAAATGTATAAACTACTTATAAAATGCATTGCAATTCAAATAAAATCGTTGCTTGATGACGTCATAAAAAGGTTCGATTACTGAATTGCTTGAAAGAGGTTTTTCCTTATAACTCCGTAAATAATACTCCTATTAACTAGCGGTTTATTGCATCTGATTAAGCGTCAAATTTCCAATTAAAATATATCTTTGAAGTGAAATTTGGATGAAATACAGGGTAATGAAAAATCGAAGAGTGTGGAAAATAGGATTACAAATATCTCGGCAACTCATTATCCGATTGACTTCATGTTTTATGCAAAATTTATGTTTTTTTATTGTTTTTTATATTTACTACTTAAAATAAGCAATTTCGAAAATTTTTATATACCTTTCATCAGAACGAATATTTCGAGAGTCCGAAAAAAAATGTTCCGGTTAATCGAGTTTATTGAAATGAAATAGGCTTCTTCCCATTATTACATACTAAGTACATACCAAATTGCAAGTCTCTATCTCAATTTGTTCGGGAGATAGAGCGTTTACAGACACACAGACACACACACAGACACACACACAGACACACAGACGGACGGCAATTTTTTTTTTTCTAAAAATATGTTTTTTGGAATCTCCAGTGTCTGAAACGTGTAAATCCGTCAAAAAAAAATTTTCGATTTTCAAAACGATTACAAGACTTACCCTATACTACGTATGATGGGTAAGTAAAAGAAAGAAGCAACAAGAAGAAGTCTTTTACAAATGTTTCATGTTACGAAATAGATTAATAGAGCTTTCAAGGCCAAATTCTAGCATAGAATATATCATTGTTTTTTACATTTCTAGTTTAATTTTATAATGAGAAATATACATTATGACAATCGGTACTAATTAACCATTTTATATGCTTTAACTGAAACTTAAAAAAAGACTAGGGCATCCAACCCGGATTTCCCGGGATGGCGAATATTTGTGAAAAACATTTTTTATATTTTGTTATTGAAAACTAATAGATTTTTTACATTTAATAACCTTTGTTAGATTTTGCCCGCTAACAACACCAAAGTCATCGCTAAAAAATTCGTTACCTACAGCAGTTTTTTCTTATTCTGATAATTTTAGAAATTTTAAGCGTTTCTTTCAATTACATGTCTGTTAAATCGGTGTTTTATTTGTACTATTTTATTTATTATGGAAAATTAGCTGCAGACAAATGCTGAACTTTTTATATTGTTTAAAGTGCAAACAGATTCATATTTTGTAATCGTCTGCAAGCGATAGAGATTTTTTTTAAATCATGCTTGAAATTTAATTTAAATGCTATAATAAATCAGTAAATTAAGATACAGTTTTCAAACAAATTGCATTTGAAAGTAGATTTTTTTCCCTATATAATAGTGTAAAATTAAAAATGTGCGATGTTTAGTAATAAAAAAATTTACAGTAGCAAAAATCGCAAAACCGAAATTCCATCGTCAACTGTTGCTATTCGCAAAATGACGTCAGCGTTACGCACGTACACGTTTGTCCTTTATAATATAGATACAGAAATCTGAAGCAAAATGTATACTTAAAAAAATATTTGAAGTAATATAACCACAGTAGTACTGTAATAATTTTATTGGTGAACAGTCTTTCAAAAATTTTACAATTATGGCTTATGATAAACTTATTTCTAGATTAGGAAGTAATTCTAAATAAAGACTGATATTAGAAAATTGTCATAACATTTCCTAAATTAATAGGTATTTTTCACAAATTTAAAAACACTTCATATTTTGGAAGCTTATTTATTTTTATTTTATTTTTATTGAGTTTTCAGTAAGTTAACAGGGTGACATTCATTTATAACATTCGTTGATTAAATTCAAGATAGCTATGCCAAAATATTTAATTGTCATAAGAGTGAAGAATTTGAAAAAAGGGGGGCCCGATAAGATCGGGGCCAAGTTACAGTAAGGTTTCCCATTATATTCATTGCTATATTAACGGCTTATGAGCATAAAGTGCGCAAGTACTCGTTATAGCGACCGCCCGATGTTGAGATGTGTGTGAAAAGCAAAGGCCCCTTGATGGCAAGCATTATAAAGAATGTATTTTTAACAATTTATAGAACACAAAGCACACATGCTTCAATTACAGTGGTTGCTGTAATTTTTAGGATATTCCATTTTTGTTTATTTTTCCCGGGAGGGACACAACATTCAAATTAGCATATCATTAGTATGTCAAACAGGCACGCTATTCGTATCGACTTGCATACATATGATTAAATTTTTCATAATTAAATATTTAAAAATCATACAATATTCAACTGAAATTAACATATCATATTTATTATTTCAATTAGCAAACAATCTCCAATCGATAAGCATAATGCGGAAAATACACAAAACAATATAAAATATGTTTACTAATAATGTTAGACGATATTGGAACATGCTTGATTTTTAATATGTCAATAAAAATTAGATAGGGATAAAGTTACCAAAAATTTAATAAAAAGCATCAATGATACATGAAGAATGGAAAACATTTAATATACATTGTGATAAATACATAACATAAAACACTAAAACTGTAGCATTTATTATTTTCTATGTAAATTTTAATATAACGTTTATACATTATCAAATATTATGTACTAAAAAAAGGTTAAATTGACTATTATACATAATTATGTACCGTTTGCTGGATGCTTTTTAAAAAATTCAATACCCTCATAAGAAAATACCCTCGCTCAAGTGGAGCAAAATATTAAAGAATGTGATTTTAATTAAACTTTTCGAATTAAATTTATAATAATCATAAAATATCCGATTGAAATTGACATCATTAAATTTCTTTTCCATTTAATTAAAAACAACCTTAAGGTTGTTTTGTTAATTAAACTAACCGATAAGCAAAATGAAAAATAAAAAACGCAAAATAATTAAAACATGTTCACTAATAATGCAAGTTGATATTATATCTCCTGCGTTTAATATTTTTTTTAATTTATTTATGTGCGTTTTCATTTTAATTATATATATATATATATATATATATATATATATATATATATATATATATATATATATATATATATATATATATATATATATATATATATATATATATATATATTCCGATATTATACTGATATTTCCCTCCATTCAATAGCAAAATTATGACACGCTAGAATAATCGTGTTTCAAAAATTGCTTTATCTTTTCGTCAAAAGAAATTTTAAACGGATATTTTGAGTTTATGAAATTATATTTTTTGAAAAATTATCTAATTTTTCCTGAAACTAACTAGAGCTTTTATATTTTAGTATTCTATATTGATTTCAGTTATAAACATCATGCTATTTCTCTCTTCTCATCCACTTATATAAATGTCATAGAGTTTTTATGTGTTTTCGATATATTTTCTGCTTCAAACATTTATTAATAGATTATTGGAAAGAAAAAAATAGTTTTCTGTGAACCGTGCACCTTAATGTTGGTGATCATTTTCAGAAAGCTGATTTTGCGATTACTTGTTTCTGTAAACGGTATTGTAAATCAACTGATAATTACCTGTTCTTCTGAAAATATTAGTATCTGATGCAGAAAAATGTTAAATAAGATTTTATTATTTATAATAGCTGCAGAAATATTTATCGAATAGCAAATCAGATACAAAGTAGAATTTTTAGAATCTAGTGTACATAAATATCAGTCAGTTTTATTGATGCTACATTCTTCTTAGAAAAAAAATATTGTTTTTGTTTTCTTATTTCTAATATATATCTATTTTTCCTGCTACTTTCTTTTCTTCTCTTCTTAATACGTAATTTTTCTTTACACATACCTGTCAACCTTGCACTAAACTTCCGTACAATGTAGGTTAATTTAACCGAGGTTAAATATGTTTCAAACCAGAATTATTTTTAGGAAATGAATTCAAACAAGTTCCACGTAAGAACATGAAACTAATTATATATTACTAGCAAGCTACGCCGATCGGTTTCTCCAAACACATTTTGAATCAAACTAAATATACCGGTGAATTGCATTCATCCAACAATGTATACGCTTTTGGTCAGACAGCTACTGGAAAATATGAAAAGAGATCGCATATCAAATTATTGCCTTGGACTACTAAGTATTTGTCTGGCTTTAATTATGATCCTCATATTGATTATTTCAGGAATAAGGCTGTTGATCTCGGCTGTTGATCACCCTGCACCTCGTGCCGTGCCTTGAAGTGGTAGGATGAGGCTCCCTGGATATGTTTCAGTGGCGGTATAAAGAAGATATAGTAATATATTGTATTTTTAGAAATTATAACTTGTAATGTTAGAAATATTGATGAGTTGGCGTTAAAGGCATCACCAAATTATAGAAAATGTGCAATATCGAAACCGTACAGACCCTCAAAACTTTACTTCAGCAAGCATATTTTATTTAAAAATCACAATTACATAAATATCCGTAAGAATAATAGGTACTTTTATATTGCTGGGCGCCATTAAAAACTCACCAAATCTTGTTTCAATTGGCATCATTTGAATTGGAACATTTTGCGTGACATTTTATTTGTATTGATACGTTTGTGTTAATGTATTTTATTATGATTATATTTTAGTTTAAGTTTTTTAAGATATTATATCGCAATTTTAAAATAATGTCTAGTTGTTATTAGCTAACGTTAAAAGATTAGCAAAAAAAAAAGGATTGGCGAGATTAAAAAAAATTTGGCGATCACTGGCGCCCAGCTAACATAAAAATACGAAATAATGTTCAATTCCAAATTCCTGAAGCAAACAAAAAAGTTAAAACAAAGAGCCCGAAAACTGGCATTATTGAGATTTCATCTAATCAAAATATCAGGTGATTTTTTTCTTATCCAGTACCTTATAAATCACCAAGTATTGTTTGATCTTTAACAATGACGAGTGTATTTTAGAAAATATCACTTGGCGATCAATACAATAAATTTTAAGGTTTTGTCGCCAAAGGCAACGCCAAATTCGAAAATGTGCAATACTTCACGAATTGTTGGAGTTAGAATATTTTTATTTGGTACCATTCGATTCAGCATGCAAAAATACATTGAAATATGTTATCATTTGACAAATAAATATAAAACTCGATTTTTAAGAAATTTTGTTATTGTTTGTTCCCATTTTAAACCCTTTAGGGATGGAATTTTAGCAAAACTTTCTTATTGCGCCTCTACATCCTAAGAAGTATTTTCCCCGCAAATTTCATGTTTGTAGCTTCAGTAGTTTGGACTGTGCGTTGATGATCTCCCAAGTTAGGACTTTCTTTTACATAATATAGAATTTTATATGCAGATAAAATTAACCAATATTATTACCTAGCAGGCTTTGCTCGCTACGCTGGTCTGTTTCTCCCAAAAAAACTTCAATCAAACGAAATATATCGGTGAATTTGATTGTGGGTTTTAAAGAACCATGAACTTTTACCTTCATGTCCTTCCGCATTGATGTAAAACGATACGCAAGCCATTACGCTGTTATATTTTCTAATGTGTTACACGAAATTTAGGCTTTTAAATACCAACTCGTTTATTTAATAATTTACAGTATGATTTCCTAAAGAACGATATAACGATATGCAATATACTAAAACTATCCCTGGAAAATTAAAAATGCATGTTCATAGAAATCCATTCAGCAGAATCTTTTAAAAAGTCTAATGTTTCATAATTCGGTTCAACTGATTATAGAAATGTCCCCACCTCCCTAATTCTTTAACTAAGCAACATAGAACGATATGTTATGCACTAAAACTTCCCCTCAAAATTTAGCTAACTAACAGTGCAAGTTTTAGCCAAATCCATTCAGCAGAATTCAAGGTATAAGCGGCAGGATCGAAATTCCCTTTGAATTATACATATACAGTAGACAGATAAATGTATCTTTCATAATCATTTTCACCTGTTGTTAGAACTCTCAGGGATTTTGTAGAAAGTATATGCTGGTATACGCCGTCAACCTTCTGGAATTTTTAAGACGAAATTCTGTACACCGTCCGTAGTCTAATATATACTCTCTAGTATATATCCTCTGTCTATAGAGTATAGGCACTGTTTTTTTTGTTTTTTTTACGACTACACCACTGACAACTTTCTCCCATAGCTCCATAACTAAACAATGTAGAAAATCAATTCCTGAAATATTATCACACTGCGAAACTCCCATCAAAATCCGTTCAGTAGAACTTTAAAAAATGTAATCTTTCATAATCGGGTTCACCTAATTTTATCTATAACTTCTTCCCGTGGCTCTATAAATAAGCAATGTAGAACAATGTGTATTATTTTAAAACCTTTCTAAAACAAATTACCTAACTAACAGTGAAATCATATAAAAATCTGTTCGGTAGAACCTGACTTTTAACCGATCGGAATGGAATAAGAATTTGCGTTTTATAAATATTATAGATGATTATGATATGATTTTGTAATCGGATTCGTTGTCAAACTTTCGCTTCAGAAAACACAACGCAGACGAAAACTTTGCTCCAGAGAAGTACCAACCATCCCCACAAAATTGCCTTAACTAACAGTGTAAATCCCACCAAAGTCCGTACAGCAGAACTCAAATTATAAACGGTCGGAATGAAATACGAATTTGCATTTTAAATACATAGTAGATATATCTTTCATAATTTCATTCACCTTTCCCAATCACTTTCCCATTAGCTCTATCACTAAGCAACATAGAATGATATGTTATAGGGTCATTAACCATACCTGAAAAATCACTTCCATTAAAATTTGTTCAGTAGAATTTTTTTAAAGTAATCTTTAATAATCGGGTTCACATAATTTTAGAGCTTTCCTCTTCAGCTCTATAACAAAGCAACGTAGAATAGCTATACGCTAAAACCTTTCAAAAAACATTACCTGATTAAAATGTGAATATGCGGTTTATACTCATAGTAGATGATATGATTTTCTGTAACAGGTTTCATCATGAAGATTTCGCTTCAAACATAAACGATGCTTTCAACATTGTGGCTAATACGCCAATTGGTGAGGTATCCGATTGCAGAAAATTAGCCGGAAATCGTATGAATAACAACCCAAAGTAAAAGAGAAACATGGCTGAAGACTGAAAACAAATAAAGAAGTAATACATAATACTAATCAGACCTTCGACACTTTATTTGGTACTTCTCCATTATCCCGTCGACCACTTTTCATAAAAAAAACTATCGTCAAATTATAAGATTTAACGCCAAAAATGCAGTCACATTCACTTGACGTCAGAAGTATTAAACGTGTTTGTTATGTCATGAAGCGGTTTTTAATTCGACATTTACCTGTATTTTTCATTTTGTTTTTCTGATATTTTAGTTATTTCGTTAATTAAAATAAAAATTGCGTCCTTAAACGGCTGTGCCATGACATTAAAAGAGAAAATGCATTGTAAAAATGTTGCGTTTCATAGTTAAGTGCAATAGATCAATTTCAACTGACGTCACAAACATTTATTCACCAGCCGAGAAGGATAATAAGAAAAATAATGTAAATAAATAAATATCCAAGATTTTTTTTTCTATTTTCATTAATATATTGTAATTTTTGTGTGTTAAAACTTACTGGACACTTTGGTGAGTGGGGCTTTTCCGAATTTATTTTATTTTATTTATTTATTTTGATGTTCCAATGGCAACATTTTTCCATTTGTTTATTTGGAATTCATGTTTGGCGATGACTTTTTTTTTTTTTTTTTTAATGAAAAGTGGTTGACGGTATAATTGAGATGTACCCTTTATTTTAGAAGTCACATTTTATTTTAAATAGTGGCGTTTGTAGAAATAATAATAATAATACACAATTACATAAATATCCGTAAGAATAATATTCAATTCCCAATTGAGCAGTTAATGTTTCTATCTGCAAAAATAAACAAAAAGATTTAATTTGAATTTTTCCATTGCTATAGTAACGTACGTATTTTTAGAAATTACCACTTGTATTGTTAGAATTGTTAGATTTTGACGTCAAAGACTTCGCCAAATTCGAAAAATGTGCAATATCTCACGAACTATTTGACTTATGAGAATTTAATTGATACCATTCGATTCAGCATACAAAAATACATTAAAATATGTTATCATTTGTCACGTAACTATAATACCGTAACGTAATTAATAACTATAATTTTTTTTAAGTTTTTTCCCCTTTTTACCCCCCTTAGGGGTGGAGTTTTTGAAAATCCCGTCTTAGTGCGCCTCTACATACTAAGAAGTATTTTTCCTAAAAGTTTCGTCTTTGTATGTTCAGTAGTTTTGGCTGTGCGTTGATCATCTAGCCAGAAAGGACTTTCTTTTAGATTTTTTCAGATATATTTTCTGGTTAGAAACGTCTTTAACCTGGATCAAATTAATTCACATTGTACGGAAGTTTAGTTGAAAGTTGGCAGGTATGTTTACATGTCCATAGATTTTAACGTTTACATGAATATTTTTAAATTTCATTTCATTTTAAAGCTAAATTCAAAACAGTTTCCGTAATACAACTGATATCCTGAAAAAACATAGTCATACCTTTTGGATACAGATTCTTGATATAGTCATTATCGCAGCAGGAAGGGGTACGACACGCGCTTCAGAATGACCGCTTTGTACATCACATAAATTTGAATAATTGTCTTAGAACACTTGCTTTTGGATCATATATATATATATCAGTTTTCTTATCGCGATCGAAACTTTTCAGCAAAAATCGATGCTTATTTCTTGGTGGTTGTTCGTTTTTAGTTGAAATTATACAAGGCTTATCCAGAAAGACATTTTGCCTATAAGCAGTAAACAGAAATAAGGTATACTTAATTTGAAACATTTATTAGTACATATAAAGTAATCCCCGAACTACTTTTCAATATGTTCACCATCGGAACTGAGACACAAATTTTGTATATCTGTGTCGTAGAAATTTGTCGCATGGGATTGGAATCAAGGTGTAACAGCCACCTGAGCCTCCTTGCCACTTTCAATGTCAGTGGCAAAGCGTCCCACCAGTGGCTGAGAGGTTCTGCTCTCAAATATGGTAGACGGGAGGACCTGGATTCAAAACCACGGCCGCGCTAGTCGACCTAACCGTTCGGAGTTTTCCGTGGTTTTCTTCGAACCTTGCTATAAATATGGGTTAGGATTCCTTAGAAATACCCCCACGGAGGGCACTCCCCCCTAGGACCTATATCCCTCGAGTAGATAATCGGCCCTCGTAAATCAACCAACCAACCAGTGGCAAATCATGTATCATTGAACGGCTGGACGCAAAGCTTCCAGCTTCTGGAAAGATCGCTTCTTCTCGGATAAGGTGACTAAAAGAAGCCTGTCTAGCCGCTTTTACCACTTCCGTAGCGCCGTGATTCATATCTCGCCAGTGTAGCGAAATTCTCACTGTACAGTAATCTACTCAGATCTAAGAAAATATGGTAAACGCTGGCAGTGAAATAAGTACTCTTGTAGAAGCTAAGTTGTGTGATGAGTTATATGCATGCGAGCAAAATTATGGATCAAAACAAAGAATTCCGCACTTCCTGTTTTGAATAACCATCTTAATTACGTGCGTTTAAAAGCTTTGTAGCAGATCTTATTTTGTAGTCGGTGGAAGAAGGAATGCAAACTCGTATTTGCAGCAGCTACGATGGTAATACTATGACCGATCGGGAATTGCCAAATATTACATATAAGAGCAGGGTTGTGGATCTCGTGGGAACGCGTATATATTTGAATACATGCCTGCCATCTATTGGCTGTGTTTGAACCTTATTATATGGTTAAACCATGCACAATATATACTATACGGCCAACAGTCTTAAGAATAGCACGTATATAATTCTTTCATATTATAAGACCTTTGGGTAATTTGTTACCATGTATTTGATTTTAGACGATTTGTTGAATATCTAGAGAAATACTTATTAAATTCTTCTGGAACTTCCAGAATAAAAAGAATATGTTTGACCTCATATTTTACAGCGAGGGTTTTTATCAGGAGGCAATTACAGAACCAATAACAAATCGAATAAAATTACTAATATTTGCGATTACCCTGTAAAATAAAATTCTCAAAATGATCTATAGCTGTAACACATGACTATGTGGATACTGTGTAAAATTTGTGTTTCTTTGTGTAAGACTAGCACGCGTATGAATGGAGATATAAAGATTTCTTTAAAAAAATCAAGAAATTTCTGCATGTGTTTTGCTTATAACTTGTAAGGTTTTCAACATAACTTAACGCCACTTTCAGGAAACTTGACACAGTACAGTAGACACAATAATTTATAATAAAAAATTAAATATATGAAATTTGTGACGAAATATGAGCATCTGTATGAAATAATGTTTAACTACACATGCGCGAAAAACAATTTTTTTTTTGCATATATTAGTAATCAACTATATAGGGCAACTCATATAAAAAGGCAGTCAAATATCGCGAAAATTCAGAAAGATATCGGTGATATACTGGTCCGAATTTCAGTTGCTTTCTAAAAGTAACTGAATGTTAAGGGATTTTCCACAAACTGTCATTTGTCTTTTTTTTTCTTTCTTTTTTCTTTTTTTTTTTATTGATGCTTTCATTATCCTTGAAAGAATCATAAGAACAAGGCTATTCCAATATATATATATATATATATATATATATCAAACTTGAAACATCCAAAGCAAGCCATTCCAAAGCTAACGTATGGGCATGCATTAAATATTATGTCACTTGTTAGAAACCTTTTAATAATATCAGTCAATTTGTGAAAAAACCCTTATGATTCAGTTACTTTTAAAAAGCAACTGAAATTCAGTTCACTATATTGATCATATCTTCCTGAAAGTGCACGATATTCGACAGCCTTTGTACATGTGTTGCCCTATATAGCTGATTATTAATGTATGCAAAAAACAATACCTACTTTTAAGAATGTGCAGTTAAAAACGTTCCATATAGATGCTCATATTTCATCACAAATTTAATATATTTAAATTTTAATTATAGTATATTGTTTTTACTGTACTTTGTCTAGTTTCCTGAAAGCGGCGTTAAATTTGGTCAAAAACTTTGCAAGTAATAAACAAAAAACATGCTGAAGTTTTTTGATTTTTTTTAAAGAAGCCTTTATATCACCACTAGCCGCCACTGGCGACCAGTTTGGTCTCCCTTAAATGTATGTTAAGCACTGTAACACGCTACTTTTATTCATAATTTATTTTTTTTCCGTAATCCTTCGCCAAACCGGAAGATTCTAATAGACAAATCAAAAACTTTTTCGATCATGGTAGCATTTCGCATATTTTTTGTTGTTATGTATTTCATCTTTCTTGACAAAAACCGCTTAACCAACTTAAGCATTTATGCTTCATATCCGTTTGCTTATCAGTTGCAATATGCGTGCTAATGAGGAGATTCTTAAACATATTAAGTAGTTTTCCGTAATTGGATCCATTGCCAAATGGCGTATTTTAGTTAATACGATTTGGTGCAATGAAGTCTATTTTGGGAAAGTTTTTAATGATATCCACCATTTACACTGAACCATATTGTTGCCAATATTTTTTGTTTGTTTGTTTGTTTCTCGCTAACTTTGGCTGTAGACTTGATTACGGGAGAATCAAGAAGAAAATCTATCATTATTCTCATTTAAAACGTCTTGAATAATGTGACATAATCGGAGTGCATATTATAACACGTAATTTTCGAGTATGGTTTGGTGAAACATTGAAATTTTGGAAGCCAGTTTTGATAATCACGTAACTATGTCACACCAACATTACCGCCTATAATTCTAATTACAGCAACCCGTTTTTCTCCCTATATTGCAACTCTATAGTTAATATAATGCCCCGGTGCGTCTACGACAGCTGTTCCAGAATGTACCAGAATGTACCAGAACATTTGATTTCAAAATAAAAGTATCGTTTCTAATTTACACACGCGAAAAATAAAAGCTGGTATTGGCGATTTTAAAAGTTCTATTGGCGAGATTTGCGCCCAAATAACACAAAAGTACTTAATGATGTTATGTATTTTGTAAATGTATATTAAATTACTTTTTTGAAAGCGATTGGTCATTAATAATGGTAAATATGATTGGTGATTAACAATCATTTTCGGTGGTCTCTCTTCCTTTCACGTATAATACATAAATACCAAATTAACTGACAATTTGTTTCGAAATTTGATTCATTAAATATCATTACATGAGTTGTATTTGTTTACATTCAGCTTACATCAAGAAAAGATAAAGAATGAAGTTGAGTTGTATAGCACATAATTATGGTAAACTTTGATTGTGTCACTGGTACGAATTATTTTTTTGACACCAGGCAGCGCTCCAAAAAATCTTTCATGGAAAACTAACTTTACGAACGATTATCTCCATGGTTTAATGGTTTAATATTTTAAACCTTCACGACGAATGAATCTTTTTTTTTTTTTTTTTTTTTTTTTTTTTTTTTACTTTCATGGATAGAGAATTTGAACTGCGAAGCTAATTTCAACTGAAGTTATTGGAGAATATATACATAATTGAACGTAAGTCATCCCTCAAATATTAATTTATTTTGAACGATCTTTCTAAAAATGTCACATTTATGAAGTTTTATTCGAAAAAAAAATTTTTAATAAAAATGGCCGCCTGCCATATGAAAAAGTGAAACGGACATTCCGGAACTGTTGATGACAGTCACATGACTTACGGTTTTATTATAGAGATGCATAGTATATTGTTTTTACTGTACTTTGTCTAGTTTCCTGAAAGCGGCGTTAAATTTGGTCAAAAACTTTGCAAGTAATAAACAAAAAACATGCTGAAGTTTTTTGATTTTTTTTAAAGAAACCTTTATATCACCATGCATATACGTGCTATTCTTACACAAATGAACGAAAATATTACACAAGTTGCACATAGCCATATGCTCTACAGCTACAGATAATTTCAAACATTTTATTTTATTGGATTATTGGCAATATTTTGTAATTAAATTTTTTGCTGGTCCCCTAATTGCCCTCGAGATCAAATCATCGTAAAAAATTAAAAGGTCATGCATATTCTATTCCTATATACCTTCTATACCAACAGGTCCGCAGCGCTTCTGCAGAGAATCCACGAAGGTCCCGTGATTAGTTTTGGTATCTCTATTAGTTTATCCTAATCCTAATAATATTATAAATCTGATTGTGTGCAAATGTTAGGCTGAAGCCAGCGTCAAAATGAAGCATTTAATTATCCTGTATCTTTGCATATAAGTTGATTATAACCCTCAAATGAATATAGGCTGGTTTTCGTTTATTTTATTTCAATATTTTTCTTAAAAATTAAAATTTTCATTATTTTCATACAGAATAAATGGACATTTTTTCGTATATTTTACAATGGTTGGTTAGTTTGGTTGGTTTAGCCCAAAGGGCCCGGTTTTGCAGCTTTTTTTAAAATGGTTAAATTTATTTTACCGTTGCTAATATTTTATCGTTGACAATGTAAAATAAAACCCCTGAGTAATAATTTTTAATCAACAATTTATTTTCAAGTGAAAATTTTCCACGTGAAAAATGAAAAGGAAATGAATTATTTAAGAATTAAACAGAATATGAAATGATGTCATATTAGAAATAAAACGTGCGTTTTCAAATCTTTGATAATAATACAAAGTGCATAAATACGAGTAAGTATGGAAAACAAGCGAATATGATGTCATATATAGAAAAATAAAACAGATTTGTTTTGATGTTGAAATAAAATGATCTTGGGTTATCAAATTATTTGTGATTAATTTCTCTCTTTTTTTTCTTTTTGACATGAAAGGAATTATTTTAAATGTACGTAATATGTATATTTTAAATGTATGTGTTGTAAATTAAAGTTCTGCGTTTTAAATGAAATGAGTGAAAGATTTATATTTTTAATGAATTCAATACGAATGATGGGATAGGTTGGCGATTTATCGTCTGCACACAGCTAACATAAAGATACCATATTTTTAATTTAAATTTTAAAATTTAAATATATATATATATATTGGATGGCAAATGTCAATGATATGCATCGCAAAATTATCCGTATCGAAAATCAGAAAATCTTAATAAAAATAACTATAATTTTTAAAAAAAAGTTGCTTTTCTCATAAAAGCTAAAGATTTAATATGATTGTGTCGAAGTAACAGCATTTTTCCTCTATCATTTTCCCACAATCGAAACACATTTGTAAATCGTCGTTTCGAACCGGAATTTAATTTTACATTTCTTTTAGTTTTAAAATTGGAAAAACTTTGTTGTCGTTTTTAAATATAGCTTTTTTTAAAGTTGTTTCATAATAGATTTTTGTAAAGTCTTGTAGGATAAGAAAAATTGCATAGATTTTAAAGCAATGTTTAAGTAAAATTACAATATCTTTTAAACTTAAAAAACAACAATGTTATCGAAAAGAAAATCCATTTTACCAACAAATTCGCGTAATAAGCAAAGAAGAAATCAAAAAGTAATGAATCTTTTCTTCCAGCCGAATTGTGTAAACTTGAACAAGACGATCGTGCCAATTCATAACATTATACACGTGAAAGCGCGTTCTATATAGTAGAATTTTTTTTACATATAGGTAGAAAATTTCCGAGAATAACAATGTTAGGGGTCTGTAATTAAGTCCATAGTCAATTTGTTTTTTTGTTTTTTTTATCAAGTGAAATTTGGCGCAAAATTAAATACATTGTTGTAACCAGATTTGTTTTTTGCGTGGTAAACACCTAATGGTATTTTAGATGATCATTTCCCCGCTCACCTTTGATGCCAACTATGACTGTAAAGCATATTAAAAACTATTAGCCGATAATTTTCTAATTTTCTTATTGCTTCATGATGGTAGATACTTTAAACCTGAATCGGTCATGCCATTGTCGTTCAATTTTTATTCCTATTCCTAACCCTAATCGTATCATATCCTAATCCTGATAATAACTTTAAAGAATATTCTTTGACACGAATATGTAAATTAATCAATATCCATAAATGGAATGAATGGAAAATAGAATAAATTGAAATGGCAAAATAAAATAAAAAGAAAGTACATTTATTCGACACCTAACCCTAGAGAAAGCGTAAAAAATTTCAAGCGCATGAAATAAATTAAAATAATCCTATATATACTAACAAAAATATGTAAATTTAGATAATCAGATTTGTGTCGTCGGTATTTATTTGATTATAGTGTTCTTGACGCGATAGAGAAAATATCGAGGTTAAATTGGGCAGAATTTAAAGGACTTTCTAGCAACCTTTATTTACATTTTAGAATCGCATCAGATTGCTATATCTTTGAGAAATATCTATCAATTTATAAAATCCACAAGCAGTTTGTTCACTATTTACACCACTTAGCGTGAAGCTCTTAATTTAATATATACATAAACAGGACAATGTAGTAAGAAATACATAACATGTCTATGCAAATAAACAATATAATAATGCCCATTTAGCAATGCACACAAATACAAATTGTACACCAAATACCACCTAAAATGCACTGTTGTATAGAGGAATTCTGCCAGTGTTATTTTTCGTTTTGCGAAGAGAAATTCCTCGATTTTCACGATTTTACTTGGTTCTCCTTTTTTCATTTGTTTCAGTTTCATTTTCGCGATTGTATATATTATTTGGCATGAAATTTCCCTTTTTTAAGACTGGGTTATGTCAAGGCCCCTATAGCAAAGAAATACCGTATGGTCTCCTATAAAATGTGATAAAGCTTTGGTTAATTATATATGTTGTTAATTATCAAGTGAAATGTTTTGCTAAGTTAATGCATTTATTCTTTTTTTAATGTTACGTGAACGAAGTCACGGGTAACAGCTAGTTTATCTTATATACGACATTCTAAGTAATTTCAGTAATTTCAGTCTTAAATCATACGGTTCCTCGAAGCAGAAAAAAATACAAAAAGGGGTCCATGGTAACCAAAAGATTAAGAAGAACTGGTCTAGATATTTGACTGAACGTCTATACAGTGTTGCTAGGGGGCTACTTTTTTAAAATTCAGTTTTCTTGATTGCCCCGAGTTTTTTCAGAAAGTAAAATTCCGCTTATTTAATGAAAGATTAAATAAGGCGAAAACAAGGCGAATTATACCATTTTAACTAGTCGGATGTGCCAATCCCAAAACTTTCTTCTATCTCAGTCATGTTAATACTTCAAAATTCGCTATCACATCGCCAATAAAATCAATATTTTTCGTCATTCTGTTGTACGTCAGCTGCTTGCGAATCGCCGGGTTACCGGGATGCGATCAACTCATGTATACTAAACTATGAAAAGTCCTTCTGGCCTGAACCGACAGGAACAGATAGCCTCCCTATTCCTTGGTTTTACGATTTTAGCTAATTTTAATGGAAAACACGAAGGTAAAATGCGTGGAACCTAATTAAAGAAGATTCAATCCCAGTTCTCGTCAACATTGAATTTGAATGAAAATATCGCCAAATTAGTCCTCTACAGCCAAGTTGGCTTCATTGATGGCAACATACTTTGGTCGCCAAATTTGGCGATATTTCGCCAACTGTCGCCAACGTTGGAGAGAATTTGACGTTGGCGAATATAACTATATAGTGATAAGCATATAATAGGAACAATGGTTACAACAATGAAAGAAAATTTGCCGAAACCATGTTAACTAAAACGCATAAATTAAACCCGTTTATGGATGAATTCTGCTGTCTTGTTTGAAAATGTCAGCCACCCTAAAATTTCAAACCACTATATCTCAGCCGTTTTTTAAGATAGAGGCAAAACAAAAATTGTTCCGGTTTCTACGGATCAAGGCCGAACATTTAACGAAAAAAACTTTTAGGATTTCTAATTTTTTTGTACATCTTTTTGAATTAGAAATATTTAAATGGCTATCACAGCGCTCCTTTTCGTCGAAATACTTCCAAATTCTAATAGAACCTGCTTGCTATAGTCAAAAACATAGAAAAAAATGTGGTTCAATTATCTGCATAACTTCATACACTTTTCGATGATACATTAATGAAAATGGAACAAAAATATCGATCACAGCGCCCCCTTTCGTCGAAATATCCCCAAATTCTAATAGAACCTGCTTGCTTTAGCCAAAAACATAGAAAAAAATTCTGTTCAATTTGAAGCCTAACTTCATACACTTTTCGATGATACAATGAGGACAGACGGACAGACAGACGTTTTGTAAAAACATGTTTTTCGGAATCTCTGACCCCTAAAACGTGTAAATTCGTTAAAAACCGGAAGTGGAAAAAAATTTCGATTACAATACTTTCTTCTATTATAGATAGAAAAAAGTAAAAAAGTGGTGCCAATCAAGCAATCTGAATTTTAAACTAGTCGGATGTGCCAATCCCAAAACTTTCTTCTATCTCAGTCATGTTAATCTATATATATATTTGTCTTACGTGGCTCGGAAATAGGGCTGAATTTCTACATTTCCGTTTGCAACAACCGTAGTTTCCAGAGCTCAGACCAATGAACAGGCAAGATTGTGTTAGCTCCGCCTCCAATATGGCGCTCAGTGTCAGAGCAGTGAAACTCAAAAAACATTAGATCCTAATAATATTATAAATCCGATTGTGTGCAAATATTAGGCTGAAGCCAGCGTCAAAATGGAGAAATTAATGGCCCTGTATCTTTGCATATAGGAGGATTATAACCCGGAAATGAACATAGACTGGTTTTTGTTTATTTTATTCAAATACTTTTCTTAATAATTCAAAATTTGATTATTTTCATAGAGAATCAATGGACATTTTTAGATAAAATTTAACCATTTTACTTTATTGTTGCTAGGGCTTTGATCGTTGCCAATAAATAACAATGCGGAAAAATATTTTTTTCTCAACAATTAAGTTTCAAGTTTTCAATTGAGCGATTTTCACGTGAAAAATGAAAATAATTCAAAAGAAGATGAATTTCTGTGATATTTGAAACAACAATATGGAGTATTTGTTATTATACATGAAGTATGAATATCGGTTACATTAAAAAGATCTTTTTCTGTCAAAAACTGCGTTATAATTAGAAAGAAGAATTAACAATATTTATATTATTAAGAAAAAGATTTCCCTTAAACCATGGAACTATGAAAAGGATCCTTCTTGGCTTGAACAAATAAGACGTCATAAATAAAACATGTATTTTCAAATATTCGAAGTATTACAAAGAGCATGACTATCAGTGTATAATAAAATTATATACATAATGGACGTCATATTTAAGATGAATAACTGAAATATTTTTTTGATACTGATTAATAATAAGCTTGAATATCAGTTACAAACAGATGCGAGTTTTCTGCTAAAATTCACGTCATTATTGCAAGGAAAAGAAAATTAACAAAAATTATATCATTGAAAAGAGATTTCTCTGGGATCAAAGTGACGTCATAATAAAACGGGATTTTGAAATATGTTTCAAATGGAGCATGTATAAATTTCATACATTAATAATCACTGAGTACAGTGAAAGAGTAGAGAGGTAATGAACTGTAAAATCGGCTTGCAATATGAAGCCGGTTATCGCTCAAATCATTAGGCCCAAGGGCTGACTTCATGGGATGGAGAGAGGCTGCACGTGGAACAATGACTGGATTCATTGGATGGGGAGAGGTTTTCAAAGCAAGCCGCCAGTTGTTTGGGCCGACTGTAAGGGTTGCATTTTCAGCATCATTCCAAACATGAACATTTCATCTCTATTTATTCTCTGAACTCTGTGATTAATAATACAAGCATCAGTAAGATTATCAGAAAAAGAAAATAACACAAGTCTATTAATTTAAAATCTGACTGTGTGTATTTCGCAACTACTCCTCTTAATGCAACGCGATTTACTTAACACCGGTTATCATTGATTCGAGGATGTCATATAAACTCGGAGAATTTAAAATTTTGAATTAGATTCCGAGATATTAATATTTTTTTTGTAAATTTTAACGAAATTTCTCTAAAAATGGTACTTAAATTACTCCATTTTTGTGGATAAAAAAGGAGAAATAAAACGGATTAATATATTTTTATGTCATTTTCTCATTAAAACTGATTTTTTTTTTCACTTTGAATAGTTGGTGAAAAAAATCTTGATTACAGTAAAATTTCCGAAAAGTAAGAACATATTTTCACATTTTCAAACTTTATGAATTAATTTATTCTGCAGAGCAAAAATCGCCTGTTAGCATATTGTCAAGAAATCAAGATTTGTTTCAGCTATAGATTAAACCAAGGACACAAATTTGCTGTTACATGCAAACGTGACACTTGCAATTGCAAAGCTTTTTGCAACCCCAAATTACATGCAAACGTAACATTTACATGTAATTTGCACCCAAATTCATTTTAATTTGAACCGTAATAAATGTTAATTTGCAATGAAAATTACATGCAAAAGTAATGTTTACATATAATTTATGGGGTTGCAAAAAGCTTTGCAATTTAAGTGTTACGTTTGCATGTAATTTTGGGCTGCAAAAAGCTTTGCATTTGAAGCTCCTTGCATTTAGGTGTAGAATTATTCCTCCGTATTCACAATAATTGAATTTAAAGAAAAAGCATATACTCTTTCCAATGAATTATTTTTAAATGATGGCTGTTAAAACGTTTCTCAAAGTCGTTAAAAGTAAAATGGTTTATCAGGTAAAATTGAAATTTCTTTTTACCCAATTCGTCGATTTACACGATTTTATTTGGCCGTCCTTTTTCCATTGGTTGCAGTTTCCTTTTCGCGGTTATTTGGCACAAAATCTTACCTTTTTTAAACTGATTTATGTCAAGGCCCCTATAACAAAGAAATATCGTATTTTCTTCTATGGAATGTGATAAAGAGTTAGTTAATTATTTACGTTTTTAATTATCGGGAGTGAAATATTTTGCTTGATTAGTACATTTATTTTTCTTTTAATGTTACGTGAACGAAGTCACGGGTAACAGCTAGTTAAAAATAAAATAATATGAACGTAATCCAAAGCGTCTGAGATGATTCCTCATTTTAATTATGAGTAATATTGTTAATTTCAAATGAATTCTCTACTCTTATTTGGAATTTATTTGCGAATTTCACTCACACAAAAATCGGAGATAATAAAATATAAACTTTCTAGAACGCCCCTGCTGCCATCTGTTGCTGTTTTATTGAACTAAAAATAATTTCTTTTGCAGAAATCTTTTTTTTAATGAATTTAAGCCTCGCTGTACAATAGTATAGGTGCAATAAGTTTTAAACTAATTATGTTTCCAAGATCCTTTTTTCATAGTATTTAAATGATTTATATGCCCATTAGCAGCATCAACTAAATGCATTTTTAGTTCTGTTTTCAACGGATTTTTCAATTACTTTTTAACATTAAAAAATTGTCAATTTCATATGTTCAAATGATTTATTGTAGTACTTATTCCGGCTAGAATTACTATAAAAATAAAAAGGGGTGAGCGAGCGAAGCGAGCTGGTACCGCGTAGCGTTCTCAATGTGAATTGCTTTGCAATTCACGGGGGGTTGGCGAGCGTTAGCGAGTAGGGGGCTGAGCCCCCTAGTACTTCAAAATTCACTATCACATCGCCAATAAAATCAATATTTTTCGTCATTCTGTCGTACGTCAGCTGCTTGCGAATGGTCGGGTTACAGTGATGCCAACAACCGATGTATACTAAACTACGAAAAGTCCTTCAGGCCTGAACCGACAGGAACAGATAGCCTCCCTATTCCTTGGTTTTATGATTTTAGCTAATTTTACTGGAAAACACGAAGCTAAAATGCGTGGAACCTAAATAAAGAAGATTCAATCCCAGTTCTCGTCAACATTGAATTTGAATGAGAATATCGCCAAATTAGTCCTCTACAGCCAAGTTGGCTTCATTTATGGCAACTTATTTTGGTCGCCAAATTTGGCGATATTCCGCCAACTGTCGCCAAGTTTTGCGAGAATTTGACGTTGGCGAATATAAATATATAGTGATAAGCATTTACAACAATGAAAGAAAATTTGAACGAAACCATGTTAACTAAAACTCATAAATTAAACCCGTTTATGGATGAATTCTGCTGTCTTGTTTGAAAATGTCAGCCACCCTAAAATTTCAAACCGCTATATCTCAGCCATTTTTTAAGATAGAGGCAAAACAAAAATTGTTCCGGATTCTCCGGATCAAAGCCAAACATTTAACGAAAAAAAGTTTTAGGATTTCTAATTTTTTTGAATTTGCACATCTTTTTGAATTTGAAATCTTTAAATGGCTATCGCAGCGCCCCTTTTCGTCGAAATATCCCCAAATTCTGATAGAATCTGCTTGCCATAGCCGAAAACATAGAAAAAAATGTGGTTCAATTTGAAGCATAACTTCACACTTTTAGATGGTACAATATTGAAAATGGAACAAAAATATCGATCACAGCGCCCCCTTTCGTCGAAATATCCGCAAATTATAATAGAATTTGCTTGCCATAGCCAAAAACATAGAATAAAATGTGGTCCAATTGAAGCATAGCTTCATACAGTTTTCGATGATACAATGAAGACACACAGACGGACAGACAGACATTTTGAAAAAACGTTTTTCGGAATTTCTGACTCCTAAAACGTGTAAATCCATCGAAAACCGGAAGTCGAAAAAAATTTCGATTACAATACTTTCTTCTATTATAGATAGAAGAAAGTAAAAATTGGTTCAATTATCTGCATAACTTCATACACTTTTCAATGATATAATAGTGAAAATGGAACAAAAATATCGATCACAGCGCCCCCTTTCGTCGAAATATCCCCAAATTCTGATAGAATCTGCTTGTCATAGCCAAAAACATAGAAAAAAAATTAGGTTCAATTTGAAGCATAACTTTATACACTTTTAGATGGTATAATAGTGAAAATGGAACAAAAATATCGATCACAGCGCCCCCTTTCGTCGAAATATCCCCACATTTTGATAGAATCTGCTTGCCATAGCCAAAAACATAGAAAAAAAATTTGGTTCAATTTGAAGCATAACTTCATACACTTTTAGATGGTACAATAGTGAAAATGGAACAAAAATATCGATCACAGCGCCCCGTTTCGTCAAAATATCCCCAAATTCTAATAGAACCGGCTTGCCATAGCCAAAAACATAGAAAAAAAATTAGGTTCAATTTGAAGCATAACTTCATACACTTTTCGACGGTACAATAGTGAAAATGGAACAAAAATATCGATCACAGCGCCCCCTTTCGTCGAAATATCCCCAAATTCTGATAGAACCTGCTTGCCATAGCCAAAAACATAGAAAAAAATTCTGTTCAATTTGAAGCATAACTTCATACACTTTTCGATGATACAATGAAGACACACAGACGGACAGACGGACGGACGGACGGACAGACAGACAGACAGACAGACAGACATTTTGTAAAAACGTGTTTTTCAGAATCTCTGACCCTTAACACGTGTAAATCCGTCGAAAACCGGAAGTCGAAAAAAATTTCGATTACAATACTTTCTTCTATTATAGATAGAAGAAAGTAAAAAGTAGCCCACTGGCAACACTACGTCTAAAATCGAAACTACCCGGGGACTTTTGGCGATATCGTGCATATGCATACAAATTAAGTGAACCACTTGTAATAAGTACATTATTCTATAAAATATATTTAGAGCATAATTATTTTTATATGTACTTTTTAAAAACATATTTTTATGATTCCTTCGTATTTTTTAGTATTTATTGATTTTAACTATCTCCAAATTTATCTGTCTTTTAATCTCTATTTTTAATTTCACAGTACTACGTATTTCTGAAAAAAGAAAATATGTTGAACATTTAAAATATAATAAACTAAAATAAACTATATGAATAAGAAAGCCTATTAAGAATAGTTAAACTACTGTCCAGGTACTATATTTACGTTAATTAAACTTCTTCTCTAACAGAAATTCATTCTTTCTTTCAATTTTATCTTTTTATAGAACATTTACAAAAAATCCATTTTCCAATAAATAATGCATTTTCATAACTCATTTATTGTAAAAAGGAAAATTATTTTCTCGTTTATAGTTTGTTTGGCTCTATAATTTTTATAGTTTATCACAGAAATAACTTTTAAAGCAGTTGTGAAAATGTTGAATTCTTATCACACAAGAATTTATATTTTACCTGTAATTTACGCTGATTCTTAAAAGTTGAACAGTAAAGAATTTTCTTTTCAGATTTTGAGATAAAAAAATGTGATACGCTAGACAAAAGAAAGCTTAAAATAATTTTCAAATTCATTAAATACATGCTCCCAAAGAAACCCGTGAACTGATATACTCCCAAAGAAACCCGTAAAATAAAAAAAAAATTCCGTTGCTTTTTTATTATTAATATTTATTTATTTATTTATTTATTTATTTATTTTTGGTTATGAAAATACAATGTTCCACTTTGAGTGAACCATTTCTCTCCAAATTACAGAAAAATAATCAATCTAACATAAACATTACATGAAATCCTTCAATTTAAAGCTGCGTTTTAGGCAAATCACAGAGCTATTCCGGTAACCTTTTGCTCTTAGAAAAGGAATTTTTACTAATAGCGCTTTTCCTTCAAAATTCGATTAATTTGCGAACCAAAACTAAAAATTTCCTTAAATTTTTCAGTAAAAAGTTGGAAATTTCTTCAAATAAGAGAAAAATATCTCCCAACCACAGGCGTATTCCGACATCTCGCTTCCTGTTTTTTTTTTTTTTTTTTTTTTTTTTTTTTCTTCCAGAAATTTTTATAAGAGGTTACCAAAAAAAAATTAATTCCAGACTTTAAGACTTTTTGAATAGAATATTTTAATTTAATTAATTTATGTATTAAAACATAAATTCGTATCTGATTTAACAATAGAACAAACGACATTTTATTAATACCTATTTCTACTACATCAATAACAGGTAATGAAAAACACTTTATCTCTCATTATATTTTATTTCATGAGACGTTTACATGGTTGCAGTGTTCTTAATGTTATTCTTATTTTCTCATCCTTAAAATAACATTTACCCAGAAATTTTATTGCTGACAAGAAAATGTAATAACAGGAAAAGTAATCTAAAATCTGCAATCGATTTTCATAGAATTTAGTCATTTTTTAGTTTTTATGTTTCAGTGTTCAATTAAATAAACTATGTATGATTATAATGGCTAGTTTTTGTGTGTAAATAGCTTTCTATAAGGCATCAACATATTGAAATTTCATGGTTATTGACCATGCATGAAACGTAGAGCTTAGGAAGAGAAAAAGACAGATAAACAAACGAAAGATTTTTGGCCCTAATAAAAATTTTACAAGGAGACCATGAGAATAGGGCCCATTCAATATGTATCAAAATCGAGGCATACATACCAAAGTATGCGAATGTGTATAAAAAAATATGCATACATACACGCATACACATATATGTATGTGTGTGTGTGCAGACGAATTGTATAAAGTTGCTTTTAAACAGGGTTCGTACGGATCAGAGAATTTTCCAGGAGTGTTACGAATATTTTTTTTATAGAAAAGAAATCTAGGTTAAACTCGCGAAACTTCTCCTTATTTTAAGGAGAGATTTTCTATAAAACAATACTGGTTCCGAAGAATTTCCTGGTCGCAAAATTCCAGGAGCCGTACGAACCCTGTTTAAAAGTCGGTTGAAAAAGCGTTTATGTAATATCTAATTTTGAAGTTTACAGCAAATTAATGTAAAATTCGTTAATTTCCATAATACGTTTTGTTTTAAAAGTCTCTCTCTTTTTTTAATTGTAGTTTGAGATAAAATTTTTACAGTACATTTTCTAAATTAAGAATTATTTACCTAAATAGGAAATGTTCCAGATATGGGTACAAAAATGTCAAAGTTTAAAATATCTGCTGAAATTTTCAGATAGTTTGGACAAACTTTTTTTCTTATAAAATTTAAGAAACAAGAAATTTCTGTGTTACATTTTAAAGAAAATCTATATACTTTGTTTACTTTTCACGTACAATTTATAGACTTTTCAGGAAACATTTTATTAAAACCTCAAAAGAAAAACGAGTAGGTAGCATAAATCTAATTACAGAATTCTGATATCTGGTACTTTTAGATTAAATTAAATGCAAAAAAATCATAAAATTTTACAAAGTTTTATTAAACATTTTCATGGTTTTTAAAAAATATATGTTTAGAGCTTCCCGGAGTTCACTTCACAATTTACATTTAGTGGTACGAAGCAATTGTATCAAAACATTACTTTATAAAATGATGCTTTTAAACTCCTTTAAATAATGATTTTAAATTTCCTTTGCGTACCACTTCAGATATTAGTTTTCGTAAGTTACTAGCAACATTAAAAAAATATCTGTAAAGTTGCTAATAAGTAGAACTAGTTTCTTTTAAAGTATACCCCACAAATCGTCAAAAAGGAACGAAATATCGATTTTTTTCTGCTAAAAATAAACTTTGACACCTCTAGTATATTTGAGCAAAGTTTTGAAACAGTCTTAGAATTATAAGTGTAGTAAAAAATATATATTATTATGCCAGTCCGTTAAATGTCACGCCTAATATATGTTCACACCATAAAATGTTCATTAATACAATTGTAACATCTGAATTTTATATAAGCAGCAAAGATATTCGGTTAATATTTTTAAAAAATGAACAGTTTTTAATAATTTTTTCTAAGCATAAAATCTTTAAATTGATTTTTCGCAGTTTGTCTTTTTTGAAAACTTGCTCTTTTTAAAAAGCTTAAACTTCAATCATTATTTTTCCAACGTCATGATCATTTTTTGTACATCCAGTAGGATCAACTTAATAAAATTAGGGATGGGTTTTGCAATGTATTGAGAAGGGAAAAATTAATTAAAATGTAACAGAATCCATGTTTTTTCTAGCATTTTTCAATAAATATTTTTGTTCTCAAAAAAGAATTAATTGCAAAATCGAACTTTAGAGTTATAGAGTATACTTTTATAAACATATATATTATATATATATATATACACTATATTGCCAAAGGTGACCGGTCACTTGCGATTTTAGACGTTTTGTTAACTATCTAGAAAAATACGTGAGGAATTAACTTGAAACTGCAGGTGTGTAAACAGTATAGTATAGGTTATATATTTCCGGGAAGATTTTTTTCCCGAAACCCCATAGGGGACTGTCAACAAATTGAAAAAGAACGAATATCTTTTGGATTACCCTGTAAAAACGAATGTAGCAAAAGTGTTCAAACTCGAGATTATTAATAAGTGGTTTATTGTAATATACCGTGTTCATTTTTATGAGGATAGCATGTATACTCGAAGAGAAATTATGGTTTTTATAAAAACAGTCCCAAATTTCGCCAAGTTTTTTGCTTATAATTTGCAGAGTTCTTAATATAAAAAAAACAGTTATTTTGAGAAAACATGTCAAACAACATTGTACATAATACTCTGCAATCGGAATTAAAAAATAATAAAAATTCTATGAAAAATGAGCAGGTTTACTAAAAAATGTTTCACGCGCGCATGCGCGAATGCAATCAAAATATAATATGCATACTGTATTAGCTAAGTATACAGAGCAACTTTTGTGAAAGTCTCAAAATCATAAGCTCGAAATCCGTTGTTCCCAAAAAGAAGCAAAAAGATGAGGTGTTGTATCCAAATATAGTAGTACGTGCAATATTGTGTACGCTATCTTGGCGCTAATCAACATATATTTGATACAACCCCTCATCTTTTTGCTTCTTTTTGGGAACAACGGATTTCGAGCTCATTCTATCGACGATAATTTTCTGAATTTTCAAGCTATGATTTTGAGACTTTCACAAAAGTTGCTTTATATACTTAGCTAATACATTATGCATATTATATTTTGATTGCATTCGCGCATGCGCAGTGAAACATTTTTTAGTAAACCTGCTCATTTTTCATCCAATTTTTATTATTTTTTTATTTTTTAATTCCTATTGCAGAGTATTATGTAACAATGTTCTTTGACATACTTTCTCAAAATAACTTTTTTTTATATTAAAAACTCTGCAAATTATAAGCAAAAAACTTGGCGAAATTTGGGACTGTTTTTATAAAGACCATAATATCTCTTCGAGTATACATGCTATCCTCATAAAAATGAACACAGTATATTACAATAAGCCACTTATTACTAATCTCGAGTTTGAACGCTTTTGCTACATTAGTTTTTACAGTGTAATCCAAAAGATATTCGTTCTTTTTCAATTTGTTGACAGTCCCCTATGGGGTTTCGGGAAAACATCTTCGCGGAAATATATAACCTATACTAAACTGTTTATACACCTGCAGTTTCAGGTTAATTCCTCATGTATTTTTCTAGATAGTTAACAAAACATCTAAAATCGCAAGTGACCGGTCACTTTTGGCAATATAGTGTATATCCTAATCCTAATAATATTATAAATCTGATTGTGTGCAAATGTTAGGCTGAAGCCAGCGTCAAAATGGAGCATTTAATGATCCTGTATCTTTGCATACAGGCTGATTATAACCCTCAAATAAACATAGGCTGGTTTTTGTTTATTTTATTCAAATATTTTTCTTAATAATTCAAAAATTCTTTATTTTCTTTGAGAATAAATGGACATTTTTTTCGTATAGTACTTTAAAATGGTTAAATTTACTTTACCGTTGCTAATACTTTATCGTTGCCAAAACTAATTCAAAACACGCAATAATAATCTTTAATCAACAATTTAGTTTCAACTGAAAATTTTTCACGGGAAAAATGAAAATGAAAGTCCTTCCGGCCTGTACCGGGAGGAAAATGTAGATTTCCTATACCTTCGTTAATGTTTTAGCTAATGTTACACGAAAACAGCAAGTTAAAATGCAAAGAAACGTTTACAAAAGATTCGTTAATACTGAATTTGAATAAGAATTTCGCCAAAATATTAAGCAATAGCCAAATTGGCTTCATTTATAAAGGCTTATTTTGGTCGCCAAATTTGGCGATATTTCGCAAAATGTCACAAATTTTGCTAATTTTGTCGCCTATTTTGCCGCCAATGTCGCCAATTTTGGCGCTAACGGATATGAATATATAGTTTTATGCGTATGATTGGGAAAATTATTACAACAATGAAAGGAAATAATTTGCGAGTATACGCGTTAATGTGCTGTTTTGTTTCAAAATGTCAGCCCTCCTAGAATTTCAAACTGCTCTATCTCAGCCATTTTTTAAGATAGAGGTAAACCAAAAAATGCTCTGGAATCCTTGTATCAAGACCTAACACGTAATTAAAAAATAAATTTGAATTTTTAATTTTTTTGTATATTTATTTTAGTTTTAAATTTTTAAATGGCCGCCATCTTGAAACAAAATGGCGGAACAAGCTGGCCAACGAACTCGGTCGAGACATTCGTTAGCTTAATACACACAATTAGTTTCATCAAAATTGATTTATAAATACGAGCGTTATCGTATGACATAGGTCAGATATATATATATAAATATATGGATATATATATATATATATATATATATGGATATATCTATATATATAAATCAACATTTGAACGGAGGGTGGTTTTGGGGTCTGGGGGTCATGATCGGTGAAAATATATCGAAATTTTCCGGAACTGCTTTCCTCCGAACGGCTGCAATAGGTAGCTTTATACTTTTTTGTATTGAAAGCTACCTAATAGTGATGGGCAGAGATATTTTTATAAATCTCAACTTTCTCTCATTTTGAACCTGATTTTGCTATATGTTGCATCATTACATAATGAACAAGTTTACTTTTCTTTTACTGAAGATTGTAAGACATAAATAAAATTTCCACTGATAAAATAAAATCTAATACAAAGAAAGAGTAATGAAATTACTAATTCATTTGCTTTTTTTTTATTCAAAAAAGAGAAAAAAAAAATAATAAACTCATTTGTTTTGCGAATTTCTTAGAAACATTTTTTTTATTCATCAAAAAAAATTTTAAATGTTAAATAAGATTAAACAAATATAAATTAACTAAGCACTGACAAATTTTTGCTGTTTAAAATTCTGAAAAAAATATGTTACATGAAATATTAAACATATTGATGAAAAAACAAGTTATGCTATTGGTTATTTTTAAAATATTGTGAATAATAATAAATAAATAAATAAAATTAACAGTCAATTTGATTGTTGTAGGACTTCCTGTGTCAAAATTTCTCTACTAATATAGCATATTAAATACACATACTATATTTATATATATATAAATTTTAATACGGCAAATCAACTGGAATTTTTATACATATAAAATTGCATATTCAAATAGTTTTAACAGAATTATTTGTTATGCAATTATTTTTTACCATATAAAGGATTAAAGGATACTGAATAAAAAGTAAAACATGATCTCGGAAAGTATTGTGGAGTAATTAGAAAATGTGACATTGTGAAAAAAATTAGTAAAAGAATTATTAAAATTATAAAAGCTACTATTTTATAATCATAACTACAAGCTTCCAGGGAAAAATATAGTACGAATGCCAAGCACTAAACCTTAAAAGGCATTTACTTACTTTGGCAATAAAATATTAAACATAATTATATCTGAATATGTATACAAAATAAACAAATATCAAAGAAATAATATCAATAATCATAGTATGTACACTGATGACCAGTAATTAAGGGGAAGTGAACGAACCCAAACAGAGAAGTCTATAATCCAGCACGTTGCGAACCATGCTACTAAGTCGTTAGACAAATATAAGCAGTTATCCGCTTATAAACTGTAAAGTAAACTTTGAGATTGGGTATTGCACTTTATTGCTTTCATAAATTCATATACTAACGATACTCTATTCATTCACAAAAGTTCACCGCATTCTGTGTTCTCGACGTCGGAACCTTTTTTTTTTTAAAGCAAAAATATTTATATTAGTCTTGGCTACGAAATATTAATCATAAAAATGCATAGTTGGACATAATAAAAATACACTCAAATCGGTGTATTTGCAACTAATTGTTTTGAAAAAAATATATTTCACTTTTTGTGATAAACACCAATATCTTAACAGGTATGAATAACAGAATTGAAACAAACAGCTATTCCTTAATTGAACAATATATGTGTTAAAAATTAGTATAACGCGGGCAAAAATTTTCCTGCACGACGAATTTTAATTTGACATATATGAACACGACAAACGGTTACACATGTCACACATGTTCGTATTCTAAATTTCAGCACTTGCTTTTTTTTCTTTGTTTAACTTTCTCTTTAATTTAATTATTCAATACATATCTTTTTGTGTTTTTATTAAGTTACAATTTACATTTTTATCAATTTTCGTTTTCATATATAATATTCGTTGTTTTTACTTTATTTTCTATATTATACATGCGTGTTTTTGTCTGTGGATGCGTGTTTATATGGATGGATGAATATACTACAAGATGAAATAACCTTATAATATACAATATCCTTTAACATACATTTCCATTTAAATAAAAATTTTATTTCACATTATAATGATCATACAATGTCTTTGCGTCAAAAAATTTCATAGCAAAATGTTCTATAGAACAATTTTTTCGTTTCGCTGACATATTACAGAAATCCTATTTGCGAAATTTTGTTACTTTGTTGTTATCCGTTTGCACAACAAACAACAAAATCTTTCTAATGCAAATCGAATGTTTCAGAGAATAAGTCTTAACCCAATAAAAGAACTTTTTGTATATTGAATAAACACAAGAACTCTTTTATATGCGTCTTATGGTCAAAATAGTAACATTAATAACTCAGAAAATAAGTTTGGAGGAATTTCCGAATATCATTTATTCATTATGAATAATTCAACATCGTACTATCCATTATTAAAAACTGTTTCTTTGCAGTTTGAAAGCTTAATATCCATAAGAAAGATATTTGTGACGCGTATTTCAGTACAATATAATTCGTCTCGGTTTCTACTGATCATTTAATACGATACTTCTAAAATCTCATAAATAAATTCTTTTTAAACATTTCTATTCTTTGATTTGAGATATTCAAGAACATTTTTCGTATGTTGTTATCAGTTTGGATACCAAATAACAAAATATCTCTAATGTAAACAGAAAATTTAAGAGAAACAGCACTTTCTTAACAAATGAATAATTTTTATGGCATTCGATAAATATAAGAAGTTATTCATTTGTATCTTATAGCTTTAATAATCTCATCAATGAAACATAAAACAACCATAAAACATTTTCCGAATGCCAGTTACTAATTTGGAATACTTTGCACTAAAAATGAGCAAAGAGTATTAAAATTAAAAGCAGTATTTATGAAAGTATTGCATAGATAAGTAATTTTGTCTAATAAAAAAGCATATGGAATTCTTACGATGTCAAAAAAAATATTTATTTTAAGACATTTTGATAGTTATAAAATAACATACATACACTAAAAATATTAGCAAAATTCACTAACAGATGATTCTTCTATCAGTCATTGAACGCTAGTTATTTAATATTATTTATAATATGAAATACATGCACTAACATGATAATAATAGTGAACATTTTATTGTCGAATTACAATATTTTTAATTTAATACCGTTGAGAGGAACAAACATGTTCTTTGTTGATATAATAATTAAAACTCTTGAGTATTAAGCAAAAGTATATAAAACTTTTCAAAAAGATGAAAAAATAAAAATTATAATGTGACTGATTTTAATTGAGGTTTGTTCCTTTGAAGAAGGAAAGAATAGGAAAACGTATGCATATCACTTTTGATTTAAATTTCAATAATTGAAATGATTAATTCGAAAAACACTTCACTGAACGATGGGATTTCTGTAATCAGATTCGACATTTCAAATGAAAGAGAACTTATTGAGGAATTATGCAAAGTGATAATTCTTGATATCATTTTCATACAAATTCCTCGAGTTAAAAGCATTTATAAAATAAGGCTTCGAATTCTCAAGCAAAGAAATTCCACAGCTCTCTTTCTTAGGCAGAAGCTTCCTTAGATAAAAGCAGTCTACATTTGTTAAGCGTATGCTTAACAAAAATATAAAGAAATGAGAAGCCTCGGATTTCTTTGAATTATTAAAATATCTAAATGTTTATTGAATTCGAAAAGAGTTTTCAAAATCTGTTTGTATTGGCGATTCAGCGACTATGATGACCATTTTTCCGCCAAATACTTATTTGGAAAATTCGAGAAACGGGAGACCTGGGATGAGAATTGACAGAAATATGAACATTTTTTTAGAAGATGTGAATACGTCCTCAGTTCACGCTCATTGAATTTCATCAAGAGAGGCTATATAAATAAGACTATACTTCGGTGAGTTAGTTTTTGTACTCAAGCTATTGTCTAGGAACGTACGACTATTGATATTTGCCCTTTACTGAATTTATTACGTTGTTTAGTTTGTACTTCTTATAATTTTAATGGAAGTTATTTATATTCTGTTCCTGCAATATATTCTTTTAATAATTTACATTAGTCGACTTCGAACCTACCTGTTTAATTACAAATCTATTCTCACCACACTGCCGGAGATGTCGTAAGTTTGTAATAATTAATTTTACTTAAATATTTTCAATAATTATTGATGTGCATAAACAGCTGATTCATATAAAAAGAAAATTTTATGCTTTTCGTATAGAAAGGAACTTGTCTTAAATATAATAGTTATGATGAATTAATATAATTAGTATTAGCTAAATATCAGTTAATATATAATTACAGAAATTCTAAAAAGAAAAAGTCAATCTTTACGTAAATTTTTTTTTTTCGTTATTACAGTGGAACTCCAGTTATATATTTAGCCCGGGACCGGAGAAACGAAACGTATAACTCAGTAAAGCGTACAACTCAATTAATGGTTCACCGGAACAATTTTTAGAATATATCGTGAAAACTTTGATCCGCTTAGGAGTTTGCTATCTTTTATATTGAAAACAGAAGTTACCTAAGTAGTACTGCACCCATGACATAAATTTTTGGAAATGGAAATGAGAAGAAAAAAAGTACATAAGAGAAGTTATTTTATCATAAAATCTTTATTAAAATTAGGTTTAATACACATAGAGTACTTAAAAGAAATCGTTGGAGTCGCCTTGGCATATAAATCATTTATCAAAAAACATTTCAGTAGTTTACTGAATCTTGTTTAAATAATCACAAATCTTCGGTTGTTTTGTTTTCGGCAGAGCCGACACTGAACAGCAAACTTAGCATTTCTGTTAATAATGCGGCTGCCTTATGGTTATTGCTTTTATTACTGACGAACCATTTTATTACGTCAAAAGCTTTCACATCAGCTCTGAAAATTGAGTGGGATCTTTCAAATCAGACTCCTTGGCCGCGTCGTCAGTGTTTCCGGTTTCAAAATGGATAAATGAAAAATAAATTCATCCGGGGACGCAAAAGCATAACGTATAACTGAGGGAAATGTGTAATTCAAAACTTATAACTCAGCTAATTTTAATGGTAAGTGGTCGGGACCGTTGAGTTGAAACGTATAAGTGAGGGAAACGTACAACTCAGGTAACGTATATCTGGAGTTCCACTGTATACAGTTTTTCAGGCACAGTACGTGCGATTAGTGCTTGATTAAAAAAGAAGTATCGGCACGTTTCCGTTATACCAACAATATGCCAAAATGTATGCTAATGTGCTAAGGGATTTTTATTGCAACCCGTGCCAAATAGTATGATCGCTATTTAATGCACTAGGATCATTGTTTATATTATTATTTAATCGTAACAACGCAAAACATCTTCATTTGCTATTTTTCGAATCGAAAGTATTTTTATTGAGTTACGAGTAATAAGTTAATTTTTCACTGTAAGTCCGAGTTTGTAACAAACAATTTTTATGCTCTCTTCAGCTTCGTTCTAAAAGGTTTTCGTTGTATTACCAAAAATGATGCACATGAAACTATTAAAGGAAATTAACTTTTTCGCAATACTTTCGTGGTTTAAATTGAGTGTCCTGAATATTGGCATAATTTTTATTTTCATTCAACAGTTTTATTTGATCTATAACAAGATTTCGAAGAAAATCTAGTATTTCTTCTTGAAGAATGTTTGTTTTTCAATTAATTAACACAGCAACATTAATGCCATTAATTTAAAAATTCAGATTTTTAAAAAAATTTAATAATTTAAAAATTTAAACTTTAAAAAATTTTTAAGTTTTTTTTTTGTTTTTTTTTTTTTTTTACAAAATATTCCGCTAATTTATAAAAGATAATTTTCTTTCATCCAAATATATATTTTCAGAAGAGTTAAACTGAATTTGTGACATAAGGTAAAACTTTCTGCTTTATGTGCAAAAGTACTTTATATAAATATATAAAGTTATTTTTTGTATTTCATTTGATTACTGATTCATCAATTACTCTAGAACTCAATAAAAATTTCTTTTAATTCATCTTTATACTTTGTTTACATATACATCACACGTAATTTTGCGATATTTGTTAGGTTTTCGTGATTATTTTATTACGGAGGTATTATTTCTTAGTTTTAAAGTGAGTTTTCTTTTTAGTATTTTTTATGGTTATAAAACATATATATTATATGCATAGCATAGTCATCTTCTTTTGTGAAAGTCATTCTGATTTTTTTCTTTAAATTTGAAAGTATTTGAGGAAAATTGTTGATGGCAAAATCGATAAACATTCATCATTCTTAGTCATATATATGATTCATGATAAAACGGAAGACATTCAGCTTTCAAATTTTGATAATTTATTTAAGGTGATAAGTGAATTCTGAAGGAATAAAAAAATTAAACAAGTAAAGAAAATGTTTAAAAAAAATAAATATATTTTTAGTTTAAAATGTAATGAAATAGACTGTGATTCATATGTTAAGCAACGATTCCACAAACAGGTTTAGGTATTTTAATAAAGTTTCACCTTGTAATTCTGATAACATTTTTGAAAATATAGATTCCTTTTTAATTTAAGAAATGTTTTCTAATTTGTTTCTACGAGTGAAATAAAACGCGTTTCAGTTAAATGATTTGCAAAGATTTAACAATTTGTCCCGATTATTTTTTATTTGTATTTTTCCTTAAAATATTGAAAAAACTATAAAGATTAATGAAGTAATAAACTATGTTGATAAAAATAGCAATTACAATTTTTAACTAAAACCTCTTCAATCTAAATAAAGTAATCCTTAAGTCAATAATAAAAAATACATACGAAATCTAGTAAGATAATCATAAGATAATTTAATGAATAGAGAAACGAAAACTATAGTTTCTTTAGGCACATTTGCATAAGTTATATAAAACTTAATAAAACAAAAATCAAATTTTGATGTCTGACATAAACACGCAAATGAAAAAAAAATACGTATATTTAATTATTATACTTAGCAATTAAAAAAACTCTGAATATTTACCTTAAAAATAATCAGGAGAAGAGAATTAACGCGCTTTCCCTAGCATTAACCGAGAAAAAGTTGCACTTATAAAGAGACCAAGAAAATTTCTTATTAACTGCCTAATACAATGAAAATATATAAAGAAATGTGGACTTTCGATGTTTTTAAGGAATCTTTGCATCCAGTTCAGTTTGACAAACCAACCATAAGAAATGGTCATTCATGAGTAAATAATACATTATTGAGAAAAAAGTTATAGTTACTCATAATAATTTCCGACAAATTCCTACATTAAATTCTATTGTACACAATGATGGGAAACACTAAAATAACAATTTAAAATCTCATGCAATTTTAATGATTTTTTAGATAAAAACATGAAACATGCACAAGTTCTTTATTTTGTCATAACTAACATATCCCCAAAACGCAGAATATCCTATTTTTGAAAAAAAAAATAAAAACCTTTAAACATTTTGACCACTGGAGGAAAAAGATCAAAGAAACAGTTATAAAAACTCGTGTAACTTAAATAATTGTGCAGTTTAAACCATGTCACTCGCACAAGATCTGTATTTTGTCATATTTGACGTATATTCAAAATAACAGAATATCCTATTTCAGCAAAAATTAAAATTAAATAACAGATATGTGAAATGTGATATAAAGTTGGGTAGTAAAAAGTTTGTTACTTTTTATAAAATTTTGGAGAGACGTAGAAAAATTTGTATAAGGTGTGTGGGCATCCCAGAGCAAAATTCAAGTTTTCAAGTTTCGCACAATTCTTGGAATCCCAATGAATCTGGCACCACTATTAATGACAAGAAAATTTCTATATAAATTTTTAAACACAGAATTCGGAACCTCCTCGTTTATTCACAGAGTTTCCAGTATTTTTCTGCAGTTAAATAAGGCGAAAAAACTGTTTAGGATTTGTGGTAGAACTATGCGAACCCTGAGTTTTACAGAATATCCAACTTACTGTCCACTTTCCATTTTCTCACTTAAACGCCATCTCTCACAATCCTACATATTCTTCCTTAACGGCATGCTTCCACACGCAAACATTGGGAAGAATTCGGGTTGCAGCAAAGGCGAAAACCATTGAAATATGTGATAACGCTGGATATGAGCTACTGACCTATGACCTTTCACTGGACCTCACTTACTAGAATTAACTGAAAGTACTTTTTTTTTATATTCGTTCCCTTAATTATCCCGCCAGTGTATGTAATTGCTCTTTAACTTACTTAAAGTGTTGAAATTAAACTAGAAATATATACTTGGTGTCCCATAAATCCGTTACCATTTCAAAAATCTATACAAAATTAACATATCGTCGTATCGGTGTGTAGTTTTGCACTATAAGGCTTGTAAAAGTGTCGTATTTTTGTGTCAAAATACAAAAAAAAAAAGAAAAAAAGAAAGAAAAAGAAAGAAATTAAAACGTGGTGGAGCATAAAAGTTTTTAAAAAAATTGTAATTTAACAAATTACAACAATCGTTGGGAAAATGTTCCAAAAGCTTAAAAAAAGGGAAAAAAATCAAATTAATTAAAAATATTAATTATTCAAAAAGATTCATCCGAACCATCTATAAATAAATGCATTTTCCATTAGTACAGTTGAAGAGATTCTGGTATTCTCTGTCCTCACAAAAATATTCGTTTGAACCATCGCCGCAGTTATTGAAACTCATTTTCCATTACTATACCTTATCCTTAATATATACCTTAATATTTTATCGGGTCCTTCCTACAATAACTTTAACTCTTGTTTAGATTGATGTCTAAGCTAAAGGTATTTTGAGGAAATTAAAGTTGAAGACCACGTTTTTTGCTTTATAAGGCGATTTCTCATCCGACATCAATTTTTGAATTCGAATTTTTTTCATATCTGATAGTTTGCATCTATCCTTTTTATAACTTTAACATTTTTGTAACGATTTTATGCATTTCTATTGCCTATTCAAAGAAAAAAATCTTGTAAAGTTACAGAAATTCATTAAAAACGCTTAAAAAAATAAAGTGACGACGCCAAGAGGTTCATTCTCGACCGAAAGCAACAACTATTTTCTAAATGGTTAAAAAACAGTTTAAAGAAATCCATAACAGTTTCAATTTCAAATATTCATAGAAAATTAACAAATTGTCGTACTAGAGTGCGGTGTGCACTATGACTTTTTAGAGAGTGAAACTTTTCGTGGAAAAAAAAAAAAAAAAAAAAAAAAAAATCATTGAAAACCATAAGTCCGCACTCATGTATGACAAGTTATTAATTTTTTATGATTTTTTTTGAAATGCGGATCAATTTATAAGTCACCCTGCATTAAAATATACAGGGCGTCCTTTCTTACTGTTGACTAATGGCAAATCTCTAATTACCTAAGAAGTACAGTTCCAATTTTAGAAGTACAGTTCCAATTTAAAAAATGCTTTAAGTGTTGTTCTTCATCATATGAAAATTGGTTTATAAAATTGAAATTTTTATATGAGCCCTGTAGTTATATTTAGAATTTTTTTCTACTTACTCTAACTAGTAAAACAATAAAAATTCTCTTTTTGTAGAGAAAAAAAAACTTACCTAGTTATGAGACTCAATCTGTAGGAATATTTAGTATCAGAGAATATCACATAAAATTTAAATCATCATAAATCCGTAATTGCTCTCGTAGAAGAATAGAATTTTCACTGTTTCACTTTTTAGAGCATGAAGAAATTTTTTTTTAAATAAAACTTATAGAACACAGGAGCAATACAAAAATTTAAATTTCATAGCTTAAAAAAACTCCTTTGATGTAAATGGATTTCCATATGAAGAAAACCAGCATTTGAAACATTTTTGCAAAAGAAATTACACTTCTAAAACTAACTGTATAGGAATTAGCTATTGGTCAACAATAAGAAAGTACATCTTGTATAATGGTAGACCTTTGTTCAATCTATACTAATATGATAAAGAAGAAACGTCTGTTTGTTTGTCGGACGTAATCTCTGAAATTACCGAGTTCATTTCAAAAAAGTCCTTCGGCCTGTACTGAGAGGAAAAGGTAGCTTTCCTATATAAGATATTAAAATTTTAGCTAATGTCACTCGAAAACAGCAAGCTAAAATGCAAAGAAACCGTTTACAAAAGATTCGTTAATACTGAATTTGAATAAGAAATTCGCCAAATTATTGATAGCCAAGTTGGCTTCATTTATAAAGACTTATTTTGGTCGCCAAATTTGGCGATATTTCACCAATTGTCGCCAAATTTGGCTATAATTTGGCGCTAACGAATATGAAAATATAGTTTTATGCGTATGATTGGGAAAATGATTACAACAATGAAAGAAGATAATTTGCGAGAAATCGCGTTCACTAAAACTCATAAATTAATCGTTGGTTTTTTGTAATGTGCTGTCTTGTTTCAAAATGTCAGCCACCCTAGAATTTCAAACTGCTCTATCACAGCCATTTTTAAAGATAGGGGTAAAACAAAAAATGCTCTGGAATTCTTGTATCAAGGCCTAACACTTAATTATAAAATAAATTTGAATTTTTAACTTTTTTATATATTTATTTTAGTTTTAAATCTTTCAGTGACCACCATCTTGAAACAAGATGGCGGATCAAGCTGGCCAACGAACTCGGTTTCGGCATTGGTGAGCTTAATACACACAATTAGTTTAATCCAAATTGATTTTTAAATACGAGTGCTATCGTATGACATAGGTCAGATATATATATATATATATATATATATATATATATATATATATATATATATATATCAACATTTGAACGGAGGGTGGTTTTGGGGTCAGGGGGTCATGATTGGGGAAAATTTTTCGGAATTGCTTTCCTCCGAACAGCTGCAATAGGTAGCTTTATACTTTTTTTGTATTGAAAGCTACCTAATAATGGAGGCAAAATCATGATGAAAGTCTCCAGTCCAACATGGCCTATCTTTATTGTTGGTAACACTACTTCCAATAACCCGTTAGTCCAATCCCGTTGGTAACACCACCTCCAGGGGATGTGGGGGGAAAATATCTCAAATTGTGATTTTTGTGATAGAGGTTGGGTTATAAACTTCAAATTTCACATGGTGGTTACTTTTAATATGTAAATGCTCATTGAGAACGGTTTCTAAAAAAATCCGGGGTGAATAAAAGGGGTGAAATGAGCGGAAAACGTTGTAAATTCCGATTTTTTTGGAATAATAGTTTTATAAACTTGACTATTGTTTTTAAGACGTAAATTCTTGCAAAAGTTTGAAATTTAAAAGTTGCAGGAACAAAAAACATTCTAAAATTGCGATTTTGTTGATACTGTTTGTGTTAAAAACTTGCAATTTTCATGTATTTTATTTTGAAAATGTAAATTTTCTCTAGGACAGGTTTCTAAAAAATTCGAAATGTAAAGGGATGAAATGAATAAGAAAGCGTTCTGAAAACGTACCATATTTCTTGAGAATTGTTAAGTATAGAAAGTTGAAAAACGACATTTCAGTTACCTTTAAAACGTAAATGTTCGCACAGAACAGTTTGTTTAATAATTTGAAATTTAAAAAAATTGCCGGAGCAAAACAGGATCTAAAATTGCGACTTTTGTGATATTGTGGGGACTAGAAACTTCAAATTAGTCATTGTGGTTACTTTTAAGATTTAAATACTCCCTAATAATGATTTCTAAAAAATTCGAATTTAAACGCCTGAAATGAGCAGAAATTATTCTTAATAACATTCTAAAAGACGATTTATTTGTATTTGTTAAGGCTGGAAACTGCAAATTTTACAGGGCTGTTACTTTTAAGACGTAAGTGCTCGCACAGAAATTGAAAATTAAAAGTGGGAAATGGATGGAAATGTTCTAAAATCACGATTTCTTTGAAGGGATCGAACTGATTTCAAAAAGTCCTTCCGGCCTGTACCGGGAGGAAAAGGTAGCTTTCCTATATCTTCGTTTTAAAATTTTAGCTAATGTTACACGAAAACAGCAAGTTAAAATGCAAAGAAACGTTTACAAAAGATTCGTTAATACTGAATTTGAATAAGAAATTCGCCAAATTATTGAGCAATAGCCAAATTGGCTTCATTTATGAAGACTTATTTTGGTCACCAAATTTGGCGATATTTCGTCAAATGTCACAAATTTTGCTAATTTTGTCGCCAATTTTGGCGCTAACGTATATGAATATATAGTTTTATGCGTATGATTGGGAAAATTATTACAACAATGAAAGAAAATAATTTGCGAGTAATCGCGTTAATGTGCTGTTTTGTTTCAAAATGTCAGCCACCCTAGAATTTCAAACTGCTCTATCTCTGCCATTTTTTAAGATAGAGGTAAACCAAAAAATGCTCTGGAATCCTTGTATCAAGGCCTAAAACGTAATTAAAAAATAAATTTTAATTTTTAATTTTTTTGTATATTTATTTTAGTTTTAAATTTTTAAATGGCCGCCATCTTGAAACAAAATGGCGGACCAAGCTGGCCAACGAACTCGGTCGAGACATTGGTGACCTTAATACACACAATTAGTTTCATCAAAATCGATTTATAAATACGAGCGTTATCGTATGACATAGGTCAGATATATATATATATATATATATATATATATATATATATATATATATATATATATATATATATATATATGGATATATCTATATATATAAATCAACATTTGAACGGAGGGTAGTTTTGAGGTCTGGGGGTCATGATCGGTGAAAATATATCGAAATTTTCCGGAACTGCTTTCCTCCGAACGGCCGCAATAGGTAGCTTTATACATTTTTGTATTGAAAGCTACCTAACATTCTCACAGAATAAAACTGGTGGCAGTCTCTGCTTAAAACGGGGCTACTTTCACCTCTGTACAACTGCCCCTTAAAGGCTAAAACAATGACAAACTTTATAAAATTACGATTTATTTTAATATGTTTTGAGGCTAGAAACATGAACATTTACACAATGACTACCTTTAAGATGTGAATATTTGCTAAAAGCGGTTCCAAAAACATCGAAATTTTAAAGTGTAAAATAATCTGAAAGTATTCTAAAATGTTCTAAAGTACGATTGTTTTGGAACTTTTACGTCTAGATAAGTGAATTTCGACATGTTAGTTATTTTGAAGACGTACATGCATGCTCACTCCGAACAGTTTCTGAAATTTTGAAATTTAACACAGTGAAGCGAGCGGAAAACGTTCTAAAATAACGATTACTTTGGACTTACTGAGCCGATTTCAAAACTTCACTCACGATAATAATGATGACAGCATCTGCTTAAAAATATGATACATTTTATCTCTACAAAATACCCTCAGGTGTTGTAAGAATAATAACCGTTCCAAAATTCATATTTCTTTGATTTTGTAGATGGTAAAAACATGAAATTTTATATGGTGGTTACTTTTAAAACGTAAATGCTCGCTAAGAAAGTTTGTTAAAATATTCGAGATTTATAAGAGTGAAATTATTACAAAACGCCGCTCTATTGCCATAAACATTCGAAACTAGCAGGGCTCGAAATTTCTAATTTTGCATGCAGGTGTTTATTAGAATGGTATTTACCAAAGAAATTGGGGTAAAAAATCAAATTTCAAATGGTTGGAATGCGAGGAAAATGTTCTAAGTTATATTTTCACTATGATTTATCGGTAAAAATCAACCTACAATCTTTAAATTGACATAAGAATAACTTTTAAGACGCAAATGCGCATTTAAATTTAAAAATGTATTTTTTAATTTACATTTAAAAAAATTAAAAGAAAAAAATTAATTGCCAATGTCAGATAGAATTTTTCTGAGTAATAAGATGAAATGCAAATACAAGTAACCTCTATGATTAAATAAAATGATAGTCATAAAGTAATATGATTGCCATCTAGGTAAGAAAGTACTTCACATTTAGTATTTCGCCGCGCAAAAATAATGGTTAAATACACTAAACCAATGATTTCCAACTTATTACTTAGGGGTACTTCAATTTTTATGGTGATTCAATTTATACTAATATACTGTAAAACAGAAACAACTGTTTGTTAAAACACGTATGAGCAAACAAACAAAAAGCTACTCCTAAACTACTGACTATTGAACATATTTTTAAAATTCTTCCACAGTACAATTTCTGATAAACCGAATACCCAAGTAGACCTCACTGAATATGCTCTTTATAGGCTCAACAGCCGGTGCCAACAGCACCGCCGTCTGATTCTAAATTTGTACTCGTGACAACAGCAAATGAAAGTGGGAAATTGGGTTGTCAGCCCAAGTCCCTGGAGGGTTCGCTTGCCTGGTTCTGCACGTGCAAACGGGACGAACCCGCTACACCCTAGCTGGACCAACGTAGAGGTACCAGGTCAAACTTGGATAAGGATAGGCTAGATTTGCCGTACGTCAGCGACTGAACGACAAATTGAGGTACGCTTCACTTATCCCATGTAACTACGGAGTCCCCATCGGAACACGGGATCAGAAAAAAATTCCCAAAGGAAAATCCCCCTGACACCATGCCCGAAGGATTCTTCCCTAGGACTCTATTTTAATAGAGTCATAGTTACTCCAGTCTATTCAGACTCATACAAGTAGTACATTTATTCAAACAATAATAATAAACTTGACAAATCTCTTTTTTAATTGAAAAGTTTGAAATTAAAATAAAATCAGTTTTGACTTTTATAATCGATGAAACAAATTCATATATTCTGTTATGATATTGAACTGCATGTATCAACGGTAGATGATGTATCAAAATAGTAAAAATTAACATGTTCATAGGCATGTTTGTATAAACAATTGTTGACTTTTTTTTATTATTAAAAGATTTTAACGGAAATTATATTTGCATCTATGTGTTAATATTGTTTCGAGATGCAGAGGATATAGATCATAAAATACTAGTGTTGTTTTATATATACAAGTAGTACATTTATTCAAACAATAATAATAAACTTGACAAATCTCTTTTTTAATTGAAAAGTTTGAAATTAAAATAAAATCAGTTTTGACTTTTATAATCGATGAAACAAATTCATATATTCTGTTATGATATTGAACTGCATGTATCAACGGTAGATGATGTATCAAAATAGTAAAAATTAACATGTTCATAGGCATGTTTGTATAAACAATTGTTGACTTTTTTTTATTATTAAAAGATTTTAACGGAAATTATATTTGCATCTATGTGTTAATATTGTTTCGAGATGCAGAGGATATAGATCATAAAATACTAGTGTTGTTTTATATTTTTATAACATAGATAGTTAATTTATTTTAAATAAATCTGATTTTATTTAAAAGGTAAAGTGACTAAATGACTATTTTTATACATTTACTACAATATAGAAGAAAAAAATTAAAAATAAGTAATTTCTTCTATTTATTTATTTATTTATTGATACTACAATCTTTTTATGATATTTTTTGGATTGCCTGAAAAAAAACTAATAATTTTAATTTTCTATTTTAGCCATGAACTTTGCCTCAAAACCAATTTTATAAAGTATTCTACACTTGGTACATCTTATTGTTTAACTTTCAGTTCTTTTCAGTTTTATTGTATAATAATTATATTCTTCAGTACAACTTGTAACGAAATGAATTAGTTGAAAACGAAATCGATTAATTACTGTTTCTTCAAAATATTTTAAAAAGGCATAATTTTAACAACATTTATGACTTCAAATTTATAACGCAACTTCGATAAAATTTAGTTGATAAAATATAACACCAGGGGAAGCAATCTAAATTACTTTTATGCTAAAGTTAACACGTAATTAAAATTATCAGTAACATTTCTACAGACATACATTTTTAATTTTAAAGATATTCATTTCTGAAGTCATTATAGAGAATATTTGTTAGAATGTAAAGTTTAAGAACTTTAAACTACATTTTCTAAATAAATAATGTGATACTTTCTTTTACTACTGGAATGCTTAGTCTTGTCTTAACGTGTTAACTTTTTTAAAAATGCTAATGATTTCTGTTTTCTTCCGAAGGATATGTTTTTAAAAAAGTTTTCAAGGTAAAATATATAATGTTAAATTTCATATTCTTTACAAGAATTTAAATGCCTCAGTCTCTAAAATCTTTTGTTCTTAAGGTTTATAAAAGGGTTTTGCTTTAGGCTGTTGGTCAGCTAACTCCCCAATTTCCTTTGCTAATGTTAAACCTATGGGTGTATATTTCAAATATCTCCTGAAGAAATTAATACTTTGAAATTTCTTTTCTTTGTATCCTTCTTAAAGGATGTCTCTTTTCTCTTAGCTGTCAAAATATTTCTAAAATATTTGCTTAATTTAATATTTTATATGTTAAAAACTGTGAGTAAGATTTTAATACTAGTTTAACACTAGTATATATTTTAGAAATATTTTGACAACTAAGAAAACAAGAACGAAAAATCATTCATCAGGGAAAGATTATGAAACACTTTCCGCTAACAGAATACTAACTTCACACTAACAGAATATTATTAAGAAATCTCATTTCTTCATAGAATGAAATGAGATATCTAAATAAGCAACTTAAAAAAAGTAACCCTATAAAAATCTATTTTCAGCAATCGATGTCCATTTCCGGTAATGTGTGCTAATTCTTGGTAATTCTTGCTATGTGATCTGTAAAATTTTTACACACCTCCTAATGTACTCAAAATTAAGTAAGTTTAAAAATGCATAACACAATGGAAAACGCACTTCCAGCAGTTATTGATCTTAGTCAGTCCTGTAACCAAATACTTTTGTGTTTCTCTGTAAATGAACGATAAAGGTTGTGCGCTCCATAATATGTAGAAAGCAAGTTGTAGGGCACTTCAGTGATTTCATTATGTTTGAAGTATCATATAATCATTAAAATGCACCGCAAATTATTTTTCCCTATAGATAATAATGTAATGGAATTCTTTTGTGCGTCTCTATATACGAACTATAAATGCTACTTATTCTATACACCTGAGAAAGCATGTCTGAGTCCATATCAGTGATGCATATCAATCTCATTATGTTTCAAATTTCGTAATATAAAAAAAAAATACACCGCAAGCTATTTTTTCCCTTAGACCATAAGGTAACGGTATACTTTTGTGTGACCCTGTAAACAAACAGCAAATGCTACACACTTCATTTTGAATACCAAACATTATATCGTAAACCTCAATAGCATAAAAAATGTCATGGCAAGCTGAGTATATTTGTGAGAGTTAAAGCACGGAGACAGCAGATTGTCAGACGTCAGACAGACAGCAGACAGACAGACACATCAAATTCATAAACACTTTTCAACTTTGTTATAAAGTGTTTAAAATGGACATCCTTCGAATTACACAGAAAAAAAAAGATGGTAAAAATATTAATTTCCTGAGGAGATATTTTAAATATACGAATGCATTCTACGCCTATAGGTTTAACGTTAGCCAGGGAAATTGGTGAGCTGACTGACCAACAGCCTTAAGACTCTTCGCAAATCTTAATTTTCTATTTTCGGTCATATTCACGGAACGATTTTTATCTGTACAGGTTAAAAACTTGCAGATATTGTTAATCAGATTATGAATCAACAATTTTCCAATCGACAATTTTTTCAAATTTTCTAAAGAAAATAACGAATATCACAGAAACTGACAACAAAGTTTTCGTTTCGAATTTAATTTCCGTATATGATCATTGCGGAATTTTGGTCAACAAATAGTAATCAGTGATAACTCAAACTCTATTAAAGTTTTGGAAGATTGGAATACACCATTCTAGTCTTAGGCACAAATAGTAATCAGTGATAACTCAAACTCTATTAAAGTTTTGGAAGATTGGAATACACCATTCCAGTCTTAGGCACTTACAGGGCCAACGCAACTATCGGGCAAAAAGAGCGGCTGTCGAGGGCGCCAAGCCAGTTGGAACTTGTTAGGGGCTCCGAGCATCTCTATATAATTCGAAATAACGTTAACCTGTGTAAAATAATGATAGAGGAATTTCAGATATTATGGAATTGTCAGGTAATATGGAATGCCATGGTTTCTGGTTAGTAAACTGCCGCCACCAAGCGGCAATATAAACTAATTAAGAACGTTTCCAGAATGTACCCCAGAACGCGCAGTTCGTGGTCGGCTACAGGGTGCGTTGTGTGAATAAATATTTGTTTTTTGTTTTTGAAAAGTTTCAGGAGACAGTTTTTCATTATTTTTAATTCATTATTAGATGTAATATTTCTACATTGAAATTAAGCATAATGTACACCGAATTACTAACAGTTTATGATGTAATACTCGTATTTTAGCTCGCGATTCACACCAATAAACATAGAGTATATTTCTCAAACTGGTGGTGTCGGGTTATATGGAATACCAATATCTCAAAATACTCCATGATTCTGGTGGCGCAAAGAGAGATCCTTATGTTTGTGATTTGTGCCAACTTGAAGTATGAACTGGAGTATATTGGTTGACTACCTAGACACTATATTTTTATCATTCTCTCTTGATACTATTCCATCTGTTTTTAGCCAATTTTCGCTCGTTTTCTTTATTTTTAACCCCCTATTCCACATTTCCCGACTATCTTACAATACCCTCAAAATACGTTTATTATTAATATTACTTCTTTGCAAGTGATAAAATTTCGTAAAATACTTTTTGCCTATAAAAACTATTGAACTTTGTAATTGCATTCAGTTATCGGGATTTAAACAATATCGGGATGTTGTATTGCCCCAAATGTAAATAATATTACATAATACCCGAAGTTTCTATATTATTGCTCTAAATTTGTCTTTAAATGGTGTTCGGGGAAAAAAAGTTAGTAGAACTTTATTTCTTATAGTCAAAGTTGATATTTGTCGGGGAATGAATAGATGTGAGGATCCTGAAAGTAACTGCAAACGCAAAAAATAAAGATTTAAAGTAACCTAAAGGATACAAAATTTTTAGAAATAAAAAATAATTATACACTTTACATGTGAAATTGCACGTTATTTTTCATACATTTTATAATCTATATTATAAATTATTCTTTGATGTATACATTTTTTAAAATGGTTTTTATTAGTCGAATATTGCAGTCAGAGACTTTGGGACCTGCTAAGTGATTTGCCAAGGCCCCGCGCAATATTGCGCCGGCTAAGGCACTTGCATGTTACTATCTTAAATCTTCACAACGAATAGGAATGTAAATGAGTTTGTGAATGCATACAAAAGGTTCGTGCTGTTGAGAGGAGAAGAAAAAATTAAAAACACCATTTTGAGAAAATGACTAATCTGAGGCTAATTTTCATTAATTAAATAAATATTCCTTAATTTTCAATATTAATGGATATTTATTTAATTCAACTTAATTATTTAATTCAAGTCAATATGCCTTTTATATATATATATGTTTGCAAATTTATAAACTAACTTAAAATATGGCTGATATAATATAACAAATAACATAAAAGCTAGTCTACATTATTTTGGGGCAAAAGCTGGCGCATAATTAAAATTATGAATAACTTTTCCACAATGTTTCTTTTTAATTAACGATGTATTCATATCAAAAAGATATTAAGAAAGAGATTTAGCTTGAACATAAAGTCTAGGGACTTTAAATTACATTTTCCGCACAAGTGATATGAATAGTCTTTTACTTCATTTTCTATTGAAAAGCTTAGTCTTGTCTTAACATATTAACGCGTTTAAAATGTTACAGATGTAAATTTTCTTCCAAAACATTTTCATTTTAAAAGTAATTACGGAGATAAAGAGAAGATGTTAAATTTAATTTTCATTGCAAGAATTTAAATGTGTTCGTATTTTTTCAGTCTTAAACATCTTTTGTTCTTCAGTTTCATGAAAGTGTTCTTTAAAATATAATTAATATAAGATTAATAAAAGTTTAATGATATCCGGTAAACTATTTTAAAATCTATATTTTTACAGGCTAAATTAAGATACTATATATTTTAAATTATTTATTTACACACATGGCCTCCTAACGCTTTAGTTTAAAGATATAAACCATTAAATTTCGTACAAAAATTTTCCATATATGATCATTATTGTGATTCCAAATGCCGACAATAGCCACTTCTAACTGCTCTCTCTACACCAGAGTAGATAAATGGAATATAGTGATTCAATTGTGGGTTATGTATGTTTAGAAGTTTTGTAATTGGAAATGTTTTACAATTGAGTTACGTTATAGCAGTGTTACTATATGTTGTAGTAATTTGCGTTGTCATTCTGCTCAAACGATAGCTTTGAAAAAATTTTGATTTATCGACAGTGAAGTACGATATCTTTTATGGGCAGAACTTTACAAATTTGATAAGATATGGTAGCCAGAAAAAAATACTAGTCGCCAGTAAAAAACATTTATCACCCATCCTCTTTACCGTCATTGTTTTAAAAAAAAAAAAAAAAAAAAAAAAAAAAAAAAAAAAAAAAACATCAGTTTTTTATGAATTAATTGAGAAAAAATAATAACAAGCATAGTTTAGGAATTTTAGTTACATAGTTTAAATCAGTACATAATTTAGAAAGATAATATAAACTATATTTTCTAATGAAACTTATAAATCACATAATCACTTATATTATGTTAACAACTTATATAAACACAAAAATCAAATTTGAAACTTACAAAAAAAAAATAAATAAATAAATAAAAACTCGAGCATTTTTAGCATTGTATCCAATTTTAGATGCCATAGAGACCGGAGTGACACTATTTCTTACTGTTTCTTTGAAATATCCTCACCCCTCCACATTCTAATCACGTGACATATACTACCTGGCTATAGCTGAAAAGAATGGTATTTTCTGTGCATGAGTTGAAAAATGCCTTTCAAATTTAGTTATTCTATTAAAAGTACGAGAGAAAATACCACGGCTTTTTCCTGTTTAGTTTCACAACAAAGTAGTGAAACATTCCAATTTTTCAGAAACATTCCGTAATATATACTCCAAAACATTTCATATCAAAATACTGAAATATTTCTATTTATTTTTAAATAAAATATTATGTTTATCTTAAGAAATGAATTTCATAACATGAGAGTTTAACGAATTAGAGCAAATACATTTCCTATTTCTCATGTTTCTTTAACCACGTCTGCTGAAATATAAAAGTATTGGATTGGTTTTTGATTCTATATGAATTTTTAATTTGTGTGTTTTTAAATATTAGATAAATGTAATTTTCATGACTGTCCATATTTCCTCTTTTATGTAAGACACTTAATTTCTATTTAAAAAAAATAAAGCTATTTTTCAATTATAATTGCTATTTTTTAAGTGAATGTGGACAAATTTGAACTTTTGAATTTTTTTCTTTTCATTTTATGTTTTGTGGCAGGATGGTAATAAAATAATTTTAAAAAATTGGACGATAAAACAATTAGTTATATCTAAAAAAACTGTATTGCTTGTTTGTTTTGCACAACATCATTAAAATGTTTAATTATTATTTAGTTTCAAAAACTTCTCATTTTTAATTTGAAAGTAAATATAATTTTTATAATGCTACATTTTTATATTTTGAGATAAATTAAAAAATAATATAATAATGTAAAAAAAGTTTATAAATTAAAACTATACTGCAATTTGCTGATATCTGAATTTTTAACTTAAACAAATAATGAAAACAAATGCTTTTGTTTTAATTTTGTTTGTGTCTTTCCTTAAAGAAACATATACTATAAAGTAAAAAAACTATAATGTATTTGAAACTAATGATGATAACATGTTTTCTTTAACTAAGATATTTAGTTATTTTATTTAATAAACAGTTTTTCTTAAGAAAGAATAAAATTATTCAAGAAATTATTATTTATTTTTTAATAATAAAATACATTGCATTAATTCATTTAAAGGGAAGTTTTTTTGAAAATTTTACTTGCAAGATATGAATAGTGGGTATTGTATGGAATGTCTAGTCTCTAGATAATGTACAGGAACAAATAAAATAAACTAGTTCAGAATACTAAAACTCATCTTAATAATACAATATAAAATTACACAAAATATGTGATTCACTAACTAAAAGATGATTAAAATGCTTTAAAAGATGTTAAAAAATTAAATTAAAATCAAGTACTTTCGGCTATGTACCTAGCCTTCTTCAGGATTTAATATTTAAACTGGTGTTACGAACGTCAATATTCCAGTTTGTAACACCAGTTTCAATCTGAATCAGTTTAACCGGAATATGCAATTTTTTTTAGTATATAAAAACACTTCGCAGGCTGAGAATTTTTTAGACGGACCGCAAAGTGATTTCTAAGAATAAGGTTCCATAAAAGTGCTTTAAGTGGGTATAAGAAATGTGCATGTGCAATTGTGACCTTTAAGAATCAAGAACTTTCAGCAAGAGCTAATGCAAACAAATCGAAAAGATGTGCAGATATAATATCGAATTTCCTTCCATTACAAGAGTATATTTAGACAAAGAAATCTCCGGGACGTCTACCAAAATAGTTCAAAAGAGTAAATATGGCCCTTATAAGATGACTGAGCAATGGGAAAACATCTTTGTAAAAACTGGTAAGAGATCCATTGATAGCGGTGTCATAAAGTACTTTGTCAAGTGTAACCAGCAGTCTAAGACACTGAAGTACAAGAAAAGAAAACCCCAATCTCATATGAATAAAAAGCACCAACAAAATCGAACGAATTGGGCAAAAATGTCACATGTCCTGGAAGTTTAAATGCGAAAGAGTAATATTATCTGATAAAAAAGTGTACATTTAGGATGGTAGTTATGGTTCATCTGATTACTGTTATGATTTGCTCAAGATTCTTAAAATGTTTTAAAAATAGCAGTAGAAAAGAGATTCACTTATAGTTTAGACAGAATTTGGATTTGGTGATAATATCAACGGTTTGTGTCCCTCTGGCCGAATTAATGCATTAAGCTACTCGACAAAAACTCGTTGCCTTTTACTGAGGGAAATGGTGGACCTTTCTGGATGTTCTAGCAGGACAATGCATCCATTCAATTCATACGGCAAATAACATTTGGAAATTTTTTCTGAATAATTGTGTCCATCTGATGCCATGGCAATGTGTTTCTATATTAAATCCTATGGAAAACGTGTGGGGTCTACTGATTAGAACAATTCATTGAAATGGAAATAATATGTCTCAACTTCAGAATTAAAAGACGCTATCATCTCCCATTGATAAAAATTTAACCAAAATATATTACGAGGCTTGGTCCGTTGCATGCCTAATCGTATCGTATTTTTACGTTAATAAAAAAAATCTGGTGCATAAGCTGAGATACTAAGCAGTATTTTTGGTCAGTGTTTATATAACTATGCAACGCCTCAAAATTGAGAAATTTAGTTTCTTTCACCTAAAAATGATTCTTACAATTATATTTTCTTATAAAACATAAATATTTGTTCTATTTCTACTATTCCTGAGTCTTAAGTTTCTTTTGTAGCAATATTTTCTTTAAATGAAAACCTGGGTGTTCGTATCATTTTGAAACGCAGTGTATATACTATATACTATATAATATGTATATATATATATATATATATATATATATATATATATATATATATATATATATATATATATATATATATATATATATATCTGTCTGTAAGTATTCCATCTGTATTTTATGCACCTACTTACCTAATTCCGCATCTATCTATTTATCTATCGTGATACGTAATCAAAATAATTTCTTATATATATATGACTCATGACCAATTATGTTAAGAATACTGTATAATGAATTTTTAATATAAAATTTGAAAAAGCAATTCATTCAAACAAATTAAATTTTGATAGACTTAATTTAAAGCCATCAAAAAATTCATCAATTCTTAGTGGAACTAATTTTTTAAAACATACTTGCGAAGCTCCGCTGGTCGATTTTTCCAAATAAACCTTGAATCAAACTAACCTCTTTTCAGAAGAACCTGGGGTTGGGGAAAACACTGTCTTCAGCAGCGTACAACCCGGAAGGTACACCCTCTCTGGTTTCGAATCAAATTAACTTTGTAATTATTGTATTTTTTTTTCAGACAAAACCTTCTTAAAAAAACTAAGAGTTGTACACCCCACTGCCTTCGACAGCGTAGACTGGGCGGAGAAAGCCGCTAGACGTCGTGCGTGTGTTAATAACCGCTCTCATTCTTCTCCTTCATTTAAATCAAACCTTTTGATAAAAAAATCTAAATCGATCAATTAACTCTCGAGTTATTAAACTCTGGAATTTTTATCATTCAAATCTGTCAATTAGTTCTCGAGATATTTAATTTTGATAACGCCCACCACAAGAACAGTCTTAGTCTGCAATTCTGTTTTCTCCGTTTTTGGATTAAAGATGCCTTCTAGTGCATATAACGTCACTTGTTTATAAAAACCCGTGTATACTCGTTTATACTCTCATAAGGGGTTTATTTCCCTTGTCTATAAATCGATGAACAATTCAACTCAGCTCAATCCATTGTTTGTTTCTTTTTCTTTTAAGTTTCAAACGCCAACTTTGAGATATTTTTATTTGAAGAAAATCGTGTACTGGTAAGCTGAAAGTGAGTAAAATTGAAAACTGTCAAAACTTCATTGATTTTGCATATTTTATTTTATTTCTTAACCATAAAAAATACAATTGAAAAAGAGGAAAAGATGACTGGCTCTTCTGGAATCATTTTGTAAATTTGTATGTTGCACCATCTATTGGCATGTATTGTAAGTGTCAAATCAATAGAAGTTGCACATTTCAACTATTTTATTAATTAATTAATAAACTAATTAATAAATCGGAAAACTGCTTTCAAGGTGAATAATTTTCGACATATATCTTCCTTTCTTCCAAATCGTATAGTTCTGCACGCAGAGGTCTTTTCGGAAAACTTGGCGAGAAACATACATACACACTCAGCTCAATCCATTGTTTTTTCTTTCTTCTTTTAAGTTTCGAACGCCAACTTTGAGATATTTTTTGTTCTAGGAAAATCGTGTACAGGTAAGCTGTAAGTGAATAAAATTGAAAAAACAAATCTTCATTATAATAGATTTTGTTAGTTTTGAATATGGTGCCCTAAGTATCCTGATACATTATTAAATGATTTCAGGTTTAATTTCATAAAAACCACTTGAAATAATAAATTTAAGATTTTTATATCAAAACTAACCAAAACATTTTCTTTAGAAAGAAAATTTATTCTTCCGTTAAATATAAGATCCCTTTTTCGAAAGACTAATTTTCCGTAAAAGAAAGTTAGACAAGGAAAAACATCTAATCTTATATTATAATTCAGCCCACAAAGTCTTCTTGATCCTCTTCTAAAAAGAAACGATCGCAAACGAAACGTACTTAAAAGGAGCTTATCTTACTGTCACAGATGTTAATTTCAATAAAGAGTTTCGAATGCTTATATGTAAGTTCTTTAAAATGCATTGTCTCTAGTATGTTGTGTTAAACATTAAATGAAATCCCACGATAAAAAATACACATTTTTTTTCTTTTTATTTAACAGGATAACAATCTTACATTATCACGTTTTGAGACGGTTTGCGTTTTTCTGTAGATTTCATGCATTTGGCATTAATGTTTGAGATCTCGTTCTTTTCCTTAAAAAAAGAGGAGCATTATCCAACAAGAAAAAACTTTCAAACGTACAAATACCAAATGACACGAAAAGCACATAGGTGATAGTGCATGCAATAATAAATGGAATATATAAAAATGAGCTATACAATCGCCATTTGGAGCCTTTTAAAATATTAAAACCTAAAAATCCCATAAATTTGTCAGATGTATCTTACAGTAACTTTTAATTGGATAAGTATGTATACCGGATAAACATTGATCATTTCTTCAGTGCCACGAATGCTCCCAATAATTAAATAAATCTCATGAAACTTTCTAAGCTACTTTTAAATAAATGTGACTCGAGAATAGGAGACACAGGGTGTATAGTCCACTTTGATGCAAAAGCTTGGCGAGAGTTTTTCAGGATATCGACTTTTCTATGACAATAAGAAACGGATTTGTCACTTGCCTAGCTGTGAGGCACCAGTTTCTTTTTGCCGATAAGACACCATACTTGTCTTCTGCGGTCATCGTACAGTAAACAAGATCTCCCCCGTGATATAGTATAGATCACAGTTATTTGACATGTTCTCCAAAGCCAAGAAATAACACTGTTCGCGAAGTCAAATTCCCTGACAACGTCTGTTATTTGTCTCTATTCTTCAAGCTTTCCAACAATGGGACCATGTGTGAAGTCATCTAAGTAGTGTGGGCAAGACATATCCAAAGGTATTAATGGATACTTTCGTCTTCAAATTTTACTTTAAGTAACGTGTACCAAATCTCTTAATCATTATTATGATATTACCAACACTTGTGGAAATAAATAAATTGCGTACCTCCCACTAATACTAATTTCCACAAGCTTCTGCTATTTATTTTGTTGGTGTTATCGTTCATGGTGCAATCCGTCCTTAACATTTTTCACCAGGGTATATATATACATCTATTATAGATGGATAAAACTTTGCAACAGACGAAACAAACTTATTTATAATTTTGTATTACTGGGAATTTACTGTAAGCATGAATGGTTATAACTTTACGTATTAATTATAATTACTTTTCATAAAGACTTTCCAATCAAATTTAAAAATATATTAATCAGTACTGTCACAGTCCTAAAGTACATTTTTGATAAAAGGAAATCAACTTATATACAAGAATTATTTTCATTATTATTCATAGATAAATCATAGTCAACTATACACAAGATATGCCTTGCTAAAGACGAAACCTTCCCGCGAGGAATTACCTTTCTCTCCAGCATCATCTATTATCCATTGTAAACACAGTGGTGGAAAAACATTTGGGAACAAATCTTATACTCCTAAATCTAAAGTACTAAAGTATGTGATGTTTCTTAGTCTCCTTTTACGCAAAGAAATAACACTTAAAAATATTTATTATGTCAAACATTTTGCAAACAAAATATAAATTTTTACTTTATGTTGTTTTAATTACATTTTCAAGGAAAAAAATGGAAAAAGTGATAGAAACAATGTAGTATTCAGCCACTTTAAAGGTAATAATTTAAAAAAAATTACCATTATTTTCATTCAATTCTACTATTTTGTAAGTTTTACAGTATGACGGATTTTTACGTTTTTTAAATTTTTTTTTCACTTGAATTCTCCGGCATTTTATGTCATCTTTTAGTTCATCTGTATTAGCATAACATTTGCGTTTTTGCATAAATATCGAGCTCAATTTTTTCTCACAGGTTTTCTACTGGATTTATGTAAGGACTCTGGGATAGTCAGTCCAGTTACAAAACTTTGTTTTCTTTAAAACATTATTATGATAACGATTAAACATGAATTGTGTTAATATACTGTTAAAAAATGTATTATTCATAAGTAATAATAGTTTTGGCAATAATTTTTCGGAAATGACATATACATAACTGTCAAATTTTACGCTTTTCGTCTACCACTAAATTAATAGAAATATTTGTGCTTTGTAAACGCGAAAATTTAAGATTAAACTGTTTATAAATAGTAGAGGAAAAGAAGCGTAAAAGTTAGCAGCTATTCTTATATCCTCTAGAATTTATTTTGTTATAAAAAATTGCTATTAGAAAACTATTTCTAAAAGCAAAAATTTCCCAAAATACAAAACTTTCTCATCCATATTGCTACTTAGTGAGTTGTTTTTTCTCACTCTAGGAGAAGCTCAATTTAGGATGCACCGGATATTTTTTGTTATTGCAGGCACGATTTTTAGGCGTAAAAAATCAGCATTTTGTAAACGGCAATACAAAGGAGGGAGTGTCGTAGTTTGAGATGTTTTTTCCTGCAGCAAGACATGTCCAATACCATTTTTAATGTTAAAACCAATTCTAAAGGGTATAAAGATATTCTTTCGGGAAATCTATTTCCAGAAGCATCTCTCATTACGGCTAGATAATACATGTAGATAATTTTAGTTCCAGCAGGATGATGCCCCAACCCATGTTTCCTCTTCATCAAAATCTTCGTTTAAAGCAAACAACCCCTTAGCTTCTTAGGTTTGCTTCCCTAAGCAAACCCCCTTACAATAGAAAACCTGTTGGAAATAGTAGTGCGAGATATTTATACAAAAGGTAACTGTTGTACCTATAAAATTAAATCTGATGTTTAAAAAAATCCAGGTGAAAAAATTCTAAAAATATTTTTAAAAATCTCTCATATTGTAAAGTTTTCAAAATGAGAAATTTTAACAAATAATAATAATGTTTTAATTTAATAGCTTTAATTTACCAGCATTCAACACTGTCCCAGCCGTTTTTCCACGTTCTTTCCTGTACAAATTGTGACTCTAAATAAAACTATATAATTTTTGGTGAAATGTTTGACATATTAAAGGTTTTTATGTCGATATTTTTATGTATGTCTCTAGGGTTTTATGTCAGTAAATACAACATCACATTCTGTACTTCTTTACATTAAGAATTTGAAACTATTGCCCTATCTTTTTTTTCTCAACACTGCAACTTTGTAAGTCTTATTTTTAATTCTAGGATTGCCAAAAACGTGGGACAGGTAATTCATTTTTTTATATCCGTCGGTCTTTTACAGCTATCTCATTTTAAATTTATAGAGTCCTTTCTGAAATACCTTGTAAATAAACAATCCAAATACACTTGCATGTCTTAGCAGTACAAGAAAATGCTAATAAAACGAATAAAAAAATCCAGTATTTCAAAATGATAAAATTCTTAAATTTGAACATTGAAAGTTGTTATTTTGTCTTATGCATATCTGGATACGCTCCCTGAAAATGTGATTTTTTTTAATGATAAGAACACGCCCAAACAGATGGAATTTATAAGAAAAAACATTATGTAAAATATAGATACAACTATCTATATAATAACATAATAAATATTTATTGCAGCTAAGATGATTTAAATTTAAGAAATGTAATAAAAACATCTATTAAAATTAACTTAATTGTTTTATTAATTAAAAAAATATATTCATAACACATAAGGAACATTCAACTGCTGCAATTGGTGAATGGTCTTGATGTTTTATTTTATTGTAAACGTTCTTAAGGGTGTTTAGTTTAATAAAAAATTGGTACAATAAAAATCAATTTCATAATTTTTACATTTGTTCCCATATGCCTTTTAATATTTTTACTTAACATTTACACAGATAAAGTGGACGAAAAAAGATGCATAACAATAAATACTTTCAATTGTTCTGGAATGATATACTTTAACACTTAAAATTATTATTATTATGTAGTTACTTCATACCTGAAATATATCAATGATATGAAATACTTTTTATGACATTCAATAAAATCTAACTGCTGTGAGGGATTTGAATTTCGTTTTTATCTGTTACAAGACCGAAAACATATAATTTATATAATCGGTTTTATGAATAACAATAAAAATTCCGATGGAAACAAATTGTTTCAGTTTTCAAGAATCTTTTCCTTAGATTGAAAAGTATTTGTGTTGCTACACTTTTATGAAGGTAGGATAAGAAAGCGAATTAGATAATATAAATCAAATATAAATTTTGTACAAATCGTTGATAAAGCATTTCTAAATTCCGTGCTACGTTGAAATTTCGCTTGATTGAAAGACTATGCTTTATTCCAAGATTCATACATACTACATTATATAAATACTTTTTTACTTGTATTAAAATTTTTAAGTAATTTTATATTTTCCATAAAAAAATGCTCCATTTTTTTCTAACTGTAGATTATATTTGACTACTATTAATAAAAGGAATTATATTTCACAACTTACAAAATTGTACTAAATTTCAGTTTTTGCGATTTTTCATTTTCTTAAACATTTTTTTTTTTAAATTTATGCGATAAAAATTCCTTTATCTAGATTTGAGTTAGTGCATATCAACGAATCATCAGTTGAAATATTTTTCACATGGACAAAAAAAAAAGTTTAAGGTTTGATAATTGAATGCAATCAAACCATATCTAACGCTCAAGAAAAGATCTTGTGAGCAAGTTAAAACCATAGCCAAAAATTCAGTCATCCTATCAATCACTCATCAAACATATACTTTTATTTATTTGATACATATTTACAATGTTAAATCTACTTTACAAAAATTAAATATAGACAACAAATATAGAAATGCAAACATCTTTATAAAAGTATTAACACAAATTTTAAAATAGTGCACAGGAAGGATAAACAAGAATAGAAAATCATGTGTCAATCATAAATTATGAAACAATTTCCGACACATCCAGAAAACTCTAAAGAGACATCACCGTTAAATAAGGTGAAAGAAGACAGTATAGGAAGTAAACAGTATAGGAAACATGTAACACATTTAAAAGTCCAATTTTAGCAATTACCTTTCCTAATCAAAAATGTTGTGTAATTATTTTGTGCATAACTGCATATGATCTATAGATATGGATATATACTACATAGTATGATAAAATTTAGTTCATTTAGAAAAGTCACATTTAGAATTTTTCGCAAATCGATGGAAATGCACTCGAAATCTTTTGCTAAAACACTGTATGTCCTAAAGACTTTTTTACACACCCCATATTAAGCTAAAATTTAATTCAGGTAAAAAACACATAAGGCAACATAAAAAAAACTTCCAGCAATTACCAACTACAAACGACAATGTACCTTGTCTTTTACATAGCCCTGTATATGAATTTATTTATTTTCCACAAACTGCTATAATTCTACTAACTGTAGTTCAGCAGGAAAATGCGTAACAGAATTAAAAGCTATCCTAAGCAATTCACTCTCACAGTCTGTAATATTTATGAATTCCCTTATGTGGCCCCGTATATGACCATTGAATTTATAAACACAACGTACTATTCAAAAATTTAGTCAAACTTAAAAACGCAAACGAATGTTGCACTTTTCACAGATAGACTGTAATTATTGCACATATACAGTAACCGATACATTTTGTGTGTCCCTGTAAATGTACAATAAACGAAATGCACATCATACTTTTAAGTGAGCTGTTTAAAGTACTGATCAGTAATGTATATAAATTTCATTATGTTTGAAATAGTGAAACATCATTAAATTACACTACAAACGATTTTCCGCGTAGAACAATGTGCGACAAAATTCTTTTGTTTGACTCTGTTAATGAATAATAAATGCTTTGCACCCCATATTCTAGAAAAAGCCTGTTTTAGTGCGCTTCATAATTGTATATCAATTTCATCATATTTCAAATGGCGTAGCACCATCAAAATGCACTTGAAACGATTTTTTCCCATTGACTGTAATGTAAAGGAATACTTTTGACTTTCCCTATAAAAAAAAACATCAGTGCTGCAGCACACTTCATTTCCAATAGGGATCATTATATATTAAACGACAATAACATACAAAAATTTCAGGGCAATCCAAATATATTTATGTGAGTTAGAGCACTGGCGGAAGGTCAGATGGCAGACGGACAGGCGGACAGACGGCAGACGGACAAGCGGACAGACGGCAGACGGGCAGACAAACCGAAGTCATAAACACTTTTCAACTAGGTTGTTAAGTGTTAAAAACAAAACTACGTGCATTAAAAAAATAAATGTTTTAAAGTTTTAATTCTAATAGTTCCTTTTTATCTTTTAATATATACTCGTGTAATAATCAATCCTAACATTTCCCCTTCAAAACAAAAACAAAAAATCGTGTGTCAAGCATTATGAAATACTTTCCAACACATCCAGAAAACTGTGACGAAACGTTACCGTTAGATATAATGAAAACAGGTATGTAAGTAAATATTTTAAAACACTTATAACACATTTAAAATTCCAGTTTTAGCTATTACCTTCCATAGTCAAAAATGTAGCCGAAATATTTTGCGCTGCCCTGTATATGAGCTACAGATTTCGTTATATACTACATAGCATGATAAAATTTAGTTCGGTTAGAAATTTCACATTAATTAATTTTCGCCAGTCGATGTAAATTCTCTCGGAATCTTTTGTACAGTCCTGTATATTATCTAAATACTGTTGTACGCACCAGATATTAAGCTAAAATTTCACTCAGGTAAAAAACGCATAAGGAACTTGAAATTCATTTCCAGCAACTACCAACCATAAACGACAATGTACCTTGTACTTTGCGTAGCCATGTATATGAATTTATTTATATTCCACAAACTTCTCTTATTCTACTAAATATATTTCAGCAGGAAAATGCATAACACAGTTATAAACAACGCTTAAGCTATTTACTCCCATAGTCAGTGATACTTATGAATTCATTTGTGTAGCCTGTATATGAACAACAGAAGTTATACACACCAGGGACAATGTAAAAAATTTAGTTAAATTTGAAAACGCAAACCAAAATTGAAAACACACTTATCACACATTGACTGCAATTATCGTGCGTAGTCTGTAACCAAATTATTTTGTCTGTCCCTGTAAATGTATTATAAACGCAATGCACACGATACTTTTCAGTGAGCAATTTATAGAGCACCTCAGTAATACTTATAAATTTCATTATGTTTAAAATACTGAAACATCATTAAATTACACTGCAAACGATTTTTCCCCGTAGAACATTGTGTAACAAAATTCTTTTGTGTGATCCTGTAAATAATAATAAATGCTTTTCACCCCATATTCTACCAAAAGCATTTTTTAGTGCACTTGATAATTGTATATCAATTTCATCATGTTTCAAATGGTTTAACATCATCAAAATGCGCTTCAAACGATTTTTCCCATTAAATGTAATGTAATGTAATGGAATACTTTCGACTGTCCCTATAAACAGACTTTAAATGCCACACACTTCATTTTCAATAGGGATCAAGCTATAGTAACGTTGGTTACATATAAAAATTTCAGGGCAATCCGAGTGTATTGACGACAGTTACAGAATGGACAGACGCACGGACAAACCAAAGTCATAAACACATTTCAACTTGGATGGAAAGTGTTAAAATGACACAGTCTCAGCTATACTATTCTTGGTAGTACAAATGTTCAGACAGTCTTCGTAGCTACATAAAACATTTATTGCAAAGAAGACGCAACTATACATTATAACAGTAAAGAAAAATGAAGTTTTATTGGAAGATAATTAACACTAATATAAATAAATATAATATACTAGGGGGCCTACCCCCTGCGAGCTACGCTCGCCAACCCCCGCTCAGACTTCGAGGTCTCTAAAAGAATGACAGCGTGCTTTATTTTAAAAATATTTGTAAATCTGTAATTTGGTTGCCATGCTTTTAACATTTTAATGGGAAATTTTTCGATTATTATGGCCTCATACACAGCTGTTGCGACAACTGACGACTGTTTTCGGGATTGATAAGTAAAATCAATTACTACTTGAAAACCAGCTTGTATAAAATGGTTAGGTTTAAATTGTGACTACCTCTCGGACTTTTATAACAACAATCTCTTATCTCTATTCTATTCTTCCTTTGCGTTTAAGGATGAGAAAAATTCCATTTGCTTGTGAATAACATTAAAAACCACGGTATTGAAAAGTACTATGTTATAGACATTTTCAGTCACAGGTTTTAATTTTCTCTCTATTTTAGTGCACCATCATGCATATTTTCATGTTATTTTAAATATGTAAATTATTTTTTTTAATTAATATGTATATACGAATTTTCTAATAATTATTTATCATACAAAATTAATTAAATATTTTGTGCATGCATGCCTGCATTTATTCGGCATCAATTGATGAGATATTTAAACAAATTTGCTATCCGCGGTAATTTTATACCATGTTCTGTCACTTGAATATTGTCCATAAGAAAATCGGGTACTTTTCCATTATAGGATCCTTTGCTTTTAGGTTTGGCGTAATTCGAGCTTCAAAAAGGGATAGATTCGTTAATATACATAGATTTCTTGCCAAAAGTTATGAAAATAAACCCAAGGAACTTTTGGTGCTTTTCTATTATAGGGGTCTTGACGCTTTTTTAAAAAGCTTGGCGGAAAAAACCAAGCAGGATATTTTATTCTTCCGTTCAGTTGGGCAATTATTATTTTATATATTAGTTTCAAATATCCGAATTAATGATTTTATAAATTCGTTTAGTAAAATTTTACAAAAAAATAACAAAATGATATCAATAAATAATAATTACTATTAATTCCTTTTCCTCCCTTTCTTTTGCGTTTACCTAAATGACGTCAATTGGACGAATTTATTCAAAATATTTTCAGTTTATAAATGAAATTAAATGCTGACAGACAATTGAATCCTGACGATAGAAATGTGATTTTTTTTTTCAAATTTTCCTGAAAAACATAATTTAATCACAATCTTGTCTTCATTATCGATTGAAATAAAAGAAATTCAATTTCAATTTGAAAATGACGAATAAAAAGAAATCAATAATCCCTATCGGGAACCTTTTCAATTTATTTCCCTTTTTTGTCACAAAAAAAAACTGAGTAATTAGTTGCCATCATTACAGAAATGTCATTAAAATTAGAAAAAAATTAATATCTCGAAAACTAATTCCAATTTCATAATTCTATTACCAGTTTTGACATCCACGGATTTTTATGAACAATTGGTATTAATTTCACCATCAAGCGTTTAATATTTTATTTAAAAAAAACTTGAAACATAATCAGTCGTTTAATCAGTCGTTTCATAAAATGGTTTCATAAATTCGTTTCATAAAATCGTTTCACAAATTCGTTTCATTAGGATTTTATATATATAGGGTAGATGTAAAATAAAAGGAGGGATGGGTCATTTTTGACTAAAGAATATATATATTTTTTAATTTTGAAATTTTTAATGTTCATATAAAAGGGACAATCGATATAAAGATACTTCTTCAAAAATCCTTTCACATATATCTTCAGAATTTCCATAAAATATGTAACAAAAAAAAGGACATAAATTAAATATAAAACAATAATCATATTTGCTTGTATCCCAGAATATACAGGAGACATGTACTTTAACTCTCTAAACGGTATTGTTTTCCTATCTTTCTATATTATAACGGATAAACGTGTCCGTGCGTAACGCTGACGTCATTTTGTGAATGGCAACACTTGACGAAGAAATTTTGGTGTTGCGAATTTTGCTGCTGCATTTTTTAAAAATTTCTAAGCAACGTACATTTTTAATTTTTACACTGTTATATAGGTCTACTTTCTCTTAACTCTTACTCTCTACTTAAAAGTCTACTTTCAAATGCAATTTGTTTGAAAACTGTGTCATAATTGACTGATTTATTATGGCTTTTAAATTAAATTTCAAGCATGATTTTTTAAAAATCTATCTCTATCGTTTGCAGACGATCACAAAATATTAATCCGTTTATACTTTAAACAGTATAAAAAGTTCTCCATAACGAAATTAAAACTTCATTAAGCAATAAATAAAATAGAATAAATAAAACACAAATTTAACAGACATGTAAACGAAATAAGTGCTTAAAGCCGTTGAAATTATCGGTATAATAATAAAAAAAACTGCTGTAGATAACGAAATTTTTAGCGATTTCTTCAGCTATTAACTTCTGGGAAGAGGCCGCTTTTAATAAATTTCAAAATTTTATTTGAATATATAATTGACATATTTCATATAAAAATGCTTTTTGGTGGGGTCAATCTAAAAAAAATATGTAAAAAATCTATTAGTGTTTTAAATAAAAAAAATAAAATAGTTTTTACTTATATTCTCTATCCCGGAAAGCCTGGGTTGCATGTCCTAGTTACTATTAAAGGGAAAAAATATTATTGATCTAAAAGTATTTTATGAGATTCAATAAACCCTATCTGCTCTGAGAATTTTGGATTTCGCTTTTATTCGTTTTATGACCAAAAACATGTATGCTGCAGGAGCGATTTTATGAAAAATAATAATGGAATTCTGATGAAATCAAATAGGTAATGCTTCATGCCTTTTTGTTGAACGCAGAATAGTTTGTGATGATTAAATTTTTCGAAGTTAAGATGGGAAAGCGAATTACACAAGCTAAATCAAATCTGAATTCAGTACGAACTGGTTGATAAAATATTTCTAAACTACTCTTTGTATGGAATTACCTTTAATACAGTTAGAAAACGATATTTTTATCTGAGATGCATATAAAATTTTTATCAAAATTCAATTTAAAAGAAACATTTACATTTTTGTACGCAATTGTGAAAAAAGAAAATTTTAATATTAAGATTAGCGCTCCAGTAATCGACATAATATGGAATGTATTTTTCCTTTTTTGATTTATAATGCTTCTTTTACCAAAATAAGTTTATAAACATCTATAGTGGTTAGTAATTCATGACAAACTATGGTAGTCCGACCAGTAAATGAACATTTAAGCCCATTTTAAAATAAAATGATTGATAATATTTTAATAAATGGTACCCCTTAGTGTCTTACAGCGCAAATACGTGTGATGGTATGCAAATTATTAAAAAATAGTAAAAGAAAGTTTATCTTTCATTTTTGGGGGATGTTAGGGGTGTCTTAATAAATAGGGATACAAAAAACAATTAAATGAATAGTTCTTACTAGTGAATGAACGCAAAATTTTCCATTGAATGAACAGGCAGCAATTTAGAAACACTTGAGTTTCATACTATGTTTTTTATTTTACAACTTGTACAAATAACTTATAACATGTTTTCACTTAATTACGGGTTTTTAAAACCTAAAATGATAATTAACTTGCAAAATCGTCACTTTCAAAATTAATTAATTCCACAATTACAGATTTATATATAAAAAAATCTTATTCTATTTCTTGAAATATTTGGCCCTATAAATACTTCTCTATTTCAGGAACAAGGTAAACTCCAGAATTCTTTGGAGGAACTTTTTTAACACTGGCAGAAAAATTTCCCAAATCTGTAATGCTTTCTTCTTCTTTCTGAGATGCCATTGTTTAGAAGTTTTTGTAATTCTTATGGCCCATAACTTTTCCTGTTTTTGGACAGCATTCAACCCCAGTTTCATCAGCATTTTGTGTACTATCGCCACATAAAAGTTCAGAACAGTTATCCTCTTCAACGTTCTTTTGAAGTTCTTGGAACCATTGTCGAATACAATCTTCTTTGAGGTAAGCTTTCCCTTTTGAAATGATTTTTGTATTACTTTGTGTTAACCTTGGATGCCATTTTAGAAAAAGTGTCCCCTGGACTGTTGTATAAATGGATTTTTTTCTTCCTGTTTGTTTCATAACATTGTAAACAGCATCTTTTACTTCATCCATAAGCAATGTCAATCCATTTTCACTTTTCCAAATATCTAATCTTCAAAGGACAACATAGGCAGTGGTCCCATACGTCTATCTTCAATTGTTTTCGCTACCACAGTTAAACTGAAGAGACGGCTTATTCAAACTGAGCTGACATGTCCTCACAGATTGTAAAGCATTTTCAAGTCCTCTGTGAAGTACTTGAACCTTCTATATATCCTTTTTAAGAAATCATCTTTGTCATCAGTAAGAATATTTCTATCAGCCATCTAAAAACAATGAAAAAATAAGATTTGAAGCATATCAATAATCATTACATTTAAAAATGTTAGTGTATATGTTACGGTCAATATGATTAATCCGGTCATTATTAATAATCTATATATTTAAAAGCAAAGGCTTTTCCCGTCAACTCACATAAAATTATGCCCAATACGCATGCGTAAACTTAAATCTAGAACCTAACCAGTTTTAGAGCACACTCAAATACGAAAGCAGTGGCTGAGTGGTAAAAGGCGCATTTCTTCTCTATGTAGATTTTCATGTGGGCTCGATCCCTGCTATGGACAGAATAATTATTCTTATTTTATTGGCAATAATTCACTTTAATAATGCCATATTTAATTCAGGAGGAAAAATTGTATAATTTGTATTTTTTTTTATTAGAATGCTTTATAATAAAGTAAACTTTAACACCCAAAAATATTTTGTTTTAATTACTCAATAAAAAATATGTATTATTAATCGTTAGCTGCTTAATTTGGGGTTTTAGAATCAGACTGATAAAAAATAATTTAATAAATAATTTTAAAGGTCTTGTAGTTAAAAAAAAATAAGAAATACTAAAAAATATCCATACGATAGATTATAAAAAAACATCAAACTGGATATACTTATAAAGAGTTTAATATGTTTAAAATTGTTCTTTTAAGTAATGGCATTTTCATTTCTTTAGCATATTCTCTTTTTAGCTCTACACTTGTAATTTTTTAATATTCAATTAAAACCTTCATTGTTTTAAAATAGCTCTCTAAAATGTGTGGAACTAAGTATTTACAATTTCCTTTAATTTTTCCAACGTATATATAAAAAAAAGACTTTTGCTTTGAAATTTCGCAAAGTAAGTTAGATATTGTAGATTTCCTTACAGTTTTACATTTTCTAATTATTGCAGAATAGGGCTCTCTGTTGATGTGTTTGATCCTCTTATCTTAAAACAGATGGCGCCATTAACGCTATCGGCAGTATTAACATCCTAAGCATAATCTTATATATTAAAAGGAAAAGGGATTTCCGTCAAATTTATTTTTCACACTAATTTGCCCCATTTACGCATACGTAAACTTAAATTTAGAACCTAACCAGTTTTAGAGCACACTCAAATGCGAAAACGTTTGCCGAATGGTATAAAGCTTGTTTCATCTCTGTTCCCATTATCGCGTGAGTTCGATCGCCGCTATGGACAGAATGATTTTTCTTATTTTATTTGAATTATTCTTCAAAAATTTCGGTACTAACAAGTTTTTTTCCGTCAAGTTTTGACGGGTTCCAACTGGTAACCGTTTATTATTAATAATAACCGCGGTTATTATTAATAATAACCGGCCTTTATGTCCGGTCATTATTAATAATGACCGGATTAATCATATTGACCGTAACATATACATTCTTTTGTTATGTTTTTAAATCTGTTAACGTTTCATTTGTTACCATTGTTGGAAAATCACTAATTCAAAATATAGGCTATAAAATAAGCCACAGAAACATAAAACACAAACAGTTAATTCACTAGGAAAAGTAGCCTAATGTATTTCTTCCAGTAAATGAACACTTGTGTTCAGTCATTGTTTAGAGACTTTTTTCTGTCCAGTGAATTTATTGCATATACAATAAATAAAACAATAAAAATATAAGTGTTGTGCTTTGATTCTGTGCAACACAGACAAATCTCAGTGAATGAACAGGTGTTCACTCATTAGAGTTTTAACATATGCCTAACCAGTTATTAAACACACCCTATTCTCACATTCGACTTATTTTACATTTGTTAAAACAATTAGAAATATAGCTATACTATGCCCATTTAATGTATGTATAATGAACGTAGTGCATAATTCAAAGAAAAGCAATCAACTTTTATGAAACATATCAAATGACATAGTACTTACCTTATTATTTCAGCAAACAAACCGGGTGTTTCTCAGTCATGAAAAATCTAAGAAGTTCTCAAATTAAAGTCATGAGACTTCAATAACTACTCAGGTATGAGATAGTTTCCTGTTCATTGAATTAAGGCAATATTGTAACCCCATCTAGTGAGGAATTTATCAAACTTTATTCTATTAAAATATTTAATAACTGTTCATTCACTGGAGGCTGTTCACTTACTGGTCGAACTACCCTACTTCCTATATTCATAGCATAAAATATGAGATACAGAATTTCACAATGTTTCACTGTGAGAATTTCAATTAAAATTTTCACAGTTACTATAGGCTGTGATGCATATAGTAATACTGCTAGCAATTTTTTTTAATATACTCACGCAGATATACAATATAACGATAAAACATAATAATCACCATTGTTTAAAAAAGAATTTCATCTTATAAATAAATTACAAAATATAAATCCTGTCAAATTCATCAAAACATTTGATTTTAATGATTTATTTAATAATATTGATATCAAATATTTACAAAAAAAGTGTGTATACTTATTAAATAATACAAATTTCAATTAAATTTAAAAGATTATATTTCTGTTATTTTTTTTTAATTTTATTAAATTTTACTTTGCATAATAATTATATCATTTATAGCGATATAATTTAAAAACAATGCCAGGGAATTGCCCAAGGAGGTACAGCTTTAAGTATTCTCTCTGACCTTTATTTATACTACTATGAAAGAAATTCATTAGTTAATAATGATTATGTATTCTATCGCTTATATTGATGATATTATTATTTTTTATTTCAATGATTCTAGTTGTACATCGTTACTCAATTTTTGTTCCAATCAGCTTACATTAAGTCAGACTGATATGAATAATAAAAATATAATTTTGTTGATTTAAAAATTAATATTAATGATAATAATAAATTAATATTGGACATTTACGATAAAAGATTTGGCTTTCCATTTCATGTAAACATTTTTACCAATTATGCTTCAAGCTTACATAAATCAGTTTATATAAAATATAATACTCAATTATCTACACAGAATAAAATATTTATGCTCAGACATGAATAAAAACAAAAATATTGAATATATAAGTAATCAAGCAAAACTGAACGGATATCCAAATTACATGGTAAATTCAATTATCAACTCTTTTAAATAATTCTTTGGTGTTTATAAATAATACGTAATATTACACACAAAAAAAAATTATATGTATATATACAGTAATCCCTCAACATTCACGGTTTTAACATTCGCTAGTTTTGATTATTCACAAACATGAAAACATGGAAAAACTTAACATTCGCGAGAAACTGATTTGATCATTCGCGGTTTATTTTTGTTTTTTTATTATCTCTTTCTTTTTCAGAATTTATAGTGGTTAAAGATTATTTCCCCTGTGTTTTCTTAGTATCTATTTTCAAATTAATTTTCTGTTGTCAACTGAAAAAGTAGTGAGTATTGTAGAAAAGTAAAATAATTAACAACAGCAGAATATTCAATGCAATGGTGATATTAGAAGTGGAAATGGCATCTTTAATCTAGTATTAATTTAACATGTTCAGGTTCTCGTAGAGATACAGCTGAGACTGCTCTTAGTTGGAAAATAAATGAGAGCATTTCTGAAGCACTTAGCTGTATTTAAATATTGTATTTTAGTATTGTATTGCATACCGACCCACTAATACATAATCATCTCTTTGTGAATAGAAAGAGTCGAAACTACTTTATACAAATCATTGATTTTTTTTTAGCTGTAATTATTTCTCTAGTCAGTTAATTTGAATTTTATTTCGTAAATAAATGTCATGTTTATGAATATGTGCATACATTTAACTTCTACATATGTGTTAGGCATAACGTCTGATTAACAAATATAGTCTTTTGTTTTTAAAATGCTGTGCCACTCTAATTAAAATTTCGTAGAACTTAACTCTCATTTTAGTGCAGAGAGATACACTCAACAATCGCGACGTTTTCCCAGGAACGTAACCCTCGCGAATGTTAAAGGATTACTGTATATATATATATATATATATATATTATTTTTTACTATTTATATATATTATTAAATCTAATATAATAAATATGTAAATCAAACTTAGTTTTGAATAACTATTATTCCAATAGAGGGCAGCACATTACTTGACAAATAAATGTTAATAATATTTTTAATTTACCTATAGAGGGCACTTATCGCTTGTGTATTTACATTTTACTTTTAAAGATTAAAATTAAATGGAAAATTTGTATATTCACAAATATAGATTTGTTTTTGAGTGTATTTATCACAAAAATATATTTGTGTGTTTTAAATCAATTTGCATTAAGGTGTAATAATTAAGGTGTTATTTCAAAATATGTTCTCTAAACTTAACTTTCAAATAATTTCTCTCAACTTGACTATATCATCAAGTATTTGATATGTACACCATGTGGTCGTATTTCCAACTGTTATCTGGTAATAATTCAGTATAGTGTTGTATACGGATTTTTGGATAATTATTGTGAGTAAAATATTTTATCTATTCTTTACAAGTTTTTTATTTCCAATTTTGTTATTTCCAATTGTTTTCTGGTAATAATTCAGCATACCCGGATGATTATACTGATCTTAGCATATATGCCAGTATAATTATGAAATACTGAATTATTTTTTAAAACACGTGTGGGTACATCCAGGCTGAAGATTATACCTACACGTGTTTTTTCATATCCAATTATAATTTAAATTTCTTGTTATCCAATTTTCCATTATATTTAGTTCATATTTCATTTCTTAATCCATTTGTATTCACTTGATATCAACTCCAAATTACTAACATTTTATGGTTTATTATATTTTCTTTTTCTTTTTCTCTCTCTCTCTTTTTAAATAACCTTCATATTTTCAGTATTTTTGGCCAATTACCATTGAAGCACAAGCTATAGTAAAATTATGATTGCACTTGTTAATTTATTAACTATGTGGTATTCTTCTGTACACAAGAGATAATAAAAAAACAAAAATAAACCGCGAATGATCAAATCAGTTTCTCGCGAATGTTAAGTTTTTCCATATTTTCATGTTAATCACATTATTATTAATTATCTCTTTGGAGATTTAATTAGAATGTTACAACTTGATATGTTTTTTGAAATTCAAAGATATATATATATATATATATATATATATATATATATATATATATATATATATGTGTGTGTGTGTGTGTATGTATATGTATATGTATGTATTGCGGGTATATGTGTGTGAGTGTGTGTGTGTGTGTGTGTGTGTGTGTATGTATATGTATGTATTGCGGGTATATGTGTGTGAGTGTGTGTGTGTGTGTGTGTGTATATGTATATGTATGTATTGCGGGTATATGTGTATGTATGTGTGTGTCTCTCTGTGTGTACATTTACAAAAAACACATAAGTATACACTGTGGTCAATGATTTATAATTGATTATATTATTTTATAAAGGTCAATTATAATAAATTGAATTTTATTTGAAAATTATAACACACCACAAAATATAAAACAAACATAAAAACATTAAATATACAGGGTGCAAAATGTTATCTATCGCCGACTTTTAATTTCTCAACCGTTGTTTGTAGACATATAGTTCCAATTACAAAAGCTTTTAAAATGAGGTAAATATTTATGTTGTGGCGTTAATTAAAGTAAAAAATCAATTTTATAAAAATTACGAAATGTAACTTTTTATACGGTCCCCCGGTCCCTATAGGTATTTTTAGTAAATATTTGCACATATCATAACAAATACAACACAAAAAGTTTGACTTCTGTACGACAAAAAATTGACACAGTTATTAATTTCAAAGTTTGAGATTTTTTCACATGATTTTGTCTTTCATTCAGGGATCAGTTAAAAAATGAATTAGAGTAATTCGAGATCGAAATCAGGGTGCAATGCCCTTTTTACGGCAAAACTATCTTTAGCCGGTATCGCTAAATTGGTGTATCACCGAAGAGGGTTATTTCATCTATAAAATTTGAGCTGACTTTGAGGATTCCTATACAAAGCGAAGAAGGACATATTGAAATTAAACAGAAAAATAAATATCAATTTATTATCATATTAGAAAACGGCTACTATAAAAAATTAACAATACATCAAATGCCGGAATCTACTGGAGATTCTGCTCAAAGTGTTCTGCATTGGTGGCAATGCACAATTGAATGCGTGACAGTACTGAGTCCTGGACACGTTGGAGCATAGCAGGTGTAACTGTGCCACAAGCAAGGATGATGCTTCGGATGATCTGCTTCAGATCAACCAGAGAAGTAGGCTTAATCACATACACTTTAGCCTTGATGTATCATCAGAGGCAGAAGTTCATGGGAGTCAAGTCCGGCGAACGCGGTAGCCTACTCTACCGGACCACCATATCCAATGATCTGTTGACCGAATTCGTTGGCCAGATATGCACGGACGTTTGATGCTTTAAGCGGAGAGCCCCATCGTGTTGAAACCACACCCTGCATGCATTTCGGAAAGGCAGCTCTTTATACCAATCACGTACCGTGTTTTGTAGTAGGTGCAGGTAAAGTTCGCCCGTTAGGGTTCCATCGTAGGAGATGAGTCCAACAATCTGAGTTCCCCATATACCACAGCACACTTTCGTTGACTAGCGTACTTGGTATCGTACTGTGCGGACAATGTGAGGATTTTCCAGAGACCCGTTATGCACATTTTGCACGTTCACAATGCCACTTCGTGTAAACGTTGCCTCATCTGTCCACACAATGTCACAAAGGAACGATGGATTTTTCTCTATAGTGTTAAGCATAAAATTACAGTAATCAAATTGTCTTTGTCCAACATCAGACCAACATCAATGCTTGGTCCAACATCAATGCTTGCACCAGTGTTGGATGGTATGTATGCGCACCATGTGCATGTAATAACTGCCAGACGCGCTGTCGTGTGTCTCCACATGCCTCGCTTATTACCCCCGTGCTCATTTGCGGATTTAAAAGGACGAATGCCAGCACTTCCTCCGGTATCACTCGAACATTACACCTTGCGTGCCTACTTGTTCTGGGTCATGGTGCAACAGAGCTGGTTTCTCTAAGACGGTGCAATGCATTAGTTATTGTTTCGTGCGTTGGATGTCGATCTCTAGGAAAACGCTCTGCATAAATCCTCGCAGCCGCTCTGGCACTTCTTTGACATTCACCATAAATCAGTATCATTTCGGTATATTGTGTGTACGTATAGCCTATCATCACAATCTCTGCGCTGACTAGCATGTCCACTGCTAGTGGCTCGTGTTTTATCCCGAATGCGTTGTGCTGCGGTACTATTGTAATTTCCATAATCTTGATGTTCATGCTCGTTGGTCATTTGCATTCCGGTGCCATTTATCAAATTTTTAGTGAGTATATTTTATTTTACTGATGTCGATTCTATTGTTCGTTTTTGAGAACCGCGCCTAGCACTCTGGGACGATTCTACAATCGAAAGGGGTGTTACGCTGATATGAGTATTTTCCGAAGTTCTAGTTTGCATTCTTCATAGTGGGCGGTCACTATGATTGCATTCAGCCAAACCCTATTTTGATAAAATCAAAACAGACTATACGCTTTCGCAAAAGAGCGGAAGGTTTTATTTTACAATAACAAACAATATCTACTTTCAGTGTTGAATTCAGACACTTTTCTCCGGCGAGGGGACATTATAGAGTTCCAGGAAGAAATTGCACTTTTTCACCATTAAAAAAAACTCACATTTTCCGAGTGGGACATTTCATTGCTCCGGGGGAAGGGGGGATGTTCCTCCCGGGCCACCTTCTGAATTCAACACTGACTAATTTGACTTTTCAATGTTGTTTTACACCTTAAAGTTAGCTTAAATTTTTAAATGAAAAAAATCTCTTTAGTGATACCCGGCTTTAGCGATACCGGTTAAAGGTGGTTTCGCCTGCTATGCTCCAACGTGTCCAGGACTCACTACTGTCACGCATTCAGTTGTGCATTGCCACCAATGGAGAACACTTTGAGCAGTATCTCTAGTAGATTCCTGTATTTGATGTATTCATTTTTTAAAGTAGACCGTTTTCTTATATGATAATAAATTGATATTTATTTTTCTGTTTAATTTCAATATTTCATTCTTCGCTATGTATAAGACCCCTCAAAATCTGCTCAAATTTTTAGATGAAATGACCCTCTTTGGTGATACACCGATTTAGCGATACCGACTAAAGGTAGTTTTGCCGTAAAAAGGACATTGTACGCCGAATTCGATCTCGAATTACTCTAATTCATTTTTTAACTGATCCCTGAATAAAAGACAAAATCATGTGAAAAAATCTCAAACTTTGAAATTTAATAACTGTGTCAATTTTTGTCGTGCAGAAGTGAAACTTTTTGTGTTGTATTTGTTATGATATGTGTAAGCATTTATTAAATAAGGACCGGGGGACCGCATAAAAAGTTAGATTTCGTAATTTTCTAAAACTGATTTTTTACTTTAATTAACGCCACAACATGAATATTTACCTCATTTTAAACGCTTTTGTAATTGGAACTATATGTCTACAACCAACGGTTGAGAAATTAAAGGTCGGTGATAGATAACATTTGCACCCTGTATAATGTGGTTATTTATATGCAATTTCTAAACATTTTTTTATTTTAAAGTTATTTTATATGTGTAATCAATTATAATAAAATGCATTTTATATGTACACTTTGGGATAAAAATAAGTATGTAACTTAGCAAAACTTAATAGATATATTAGTCGCATGGTACATTAAATGTTTAATTATTTTCAACTATTATTTGGTGAAAATACAATACACACCACAAAATGCAAGTACATACAAATTAAATGATAGTGTTTCAATTAATTTTTTAGACATGTGTAGTGTTCTGCCAGACTGACGATGAAACAAAGCGCATGACTTTTTTTCATTTCAAATTCCATTTTTAATTTCACTTAATATCCAAATTCCAATTTCGTACATTATATGACATCTTATATAATTATATATATTTATTTTCTAAATTTTCTTGAAAACTTTAAAGTATGTTTGGCTGCGGGCTAAACTAAAAGCTACTAAATGGCGCATCGGTAATCTGATGTTTGAACTTGTTAATTATATGTTAACTTAATTGTGTTCTGTATACACTTTATAATTACCTATCTATAAATAGGAGACTTTTTTAGATTTTATGCAAGAACTTGTTTAATGTATTTTGAAAATCAAAGGTATTACGATTATATATATATCATCATCCTCATCATCAACTGTTTTCAATCCCCTGCTGTATGTAGGTCCCCCCATATTTTTCCATTGTTTCCTGTCTAGTGCTTTAGTCATCCAATTAACACCGGTCACTTTTCTGATTTCATCACTCCATCTTACTTGAAGTCGTCTTATTGGTCGCTTTACATTTCTGGGATACCACTGTATGGTGTTTGTGCTCCATCTATCGTCTTATCTTCTTGCAATATGCCCAGCCCATTTCCATTTTAGCCGTTTAATTCTCTATTTGATGTCAAAAACTTTTGTCTGACTTCTTATCCAAGTTATTCTCTTTCTGTCTCTGCTGGTTATGCCTAGCATACATCTTTCCATACTTCGCTGTGTTGTTTGTAATCTTTGTAGCATCCGTTTCGTTAGCGTCCATGTTTTTGCTCCATAAGATAGTGCAGGCAAAACACATTGATAAAACACCTTTCTTTTCAAACAAAGAGGCATGTTACTCTTCAGAATAATAGTGGTCTTCCCAAAAGCACTCCATCCATTTATTATTCTTTTATTGATTTCAGTCATGATATTGTCGTCCGATGATATTTCCTGTCCAAGGTACCCATAACTTTGCACTCCTTTAATCTCAACGATTCAGCATAGAGTCGGGTGACTACATTTTATCAAAATATGACCTGACCGTATTGCTTCGGATGTTTTTGTTTGTTTGTTTTTTAACTGCAGGTTATAGGATTAGAATCTTGTATCCAGTCTTGTAATCAAATTTTATTAAAACCAGACTCAGGTCGGATTAATGTAAAACACTGATACTCGACTCCGATGCAAGATCCTAATTCTAATCCTACCTATAGCCAAAACGAGGAAGAATCCAGCTGTCACAATAAGATCACGTCAGGTTCTGGTATAACCTGCTCACACGATCCGATGCAGGATTTTAATCCAAATCCTGTCCACAGGAAAAGAACAGCGAACTCAATAAGCTTGTGTCGTGTTTGGGTATACTTTAATCACGCGACCCGATACAGAATCGTCACAAATGTCATATTTTTCACAAATTTCTCAAACTGTGACTTTAAAAAGTGAGCATAGTATGACGTCAAAGAATATCCTAAAATGACTATAATCTCGCCACGTCCGCGTCACAGTGACTTCACATAGACGTCACGTGACGTCACATTGACGATAATAGTCACAATGTATCATCACTGTGACGTTACTTTGATGTCACAGTGGTATACGGGTAAAAGCAAGGTAAACAGAATTAGAAATTGATGGCCCAGAACAAATTAAAAAGGAATTAAAACAGCAGATTAATCATCAGATCAGATTAATCAAGGGTGTACTTTGGCGCAAAACTAAAATCTGTCAACGAAACGACATATATGCTTATGTTGAACATAAATTAATATCAAGTTAATATAACTTGGTTAAAAGATGCGCGTTACATAAGAATACACTCAGAATTGTGTTTTATGTTTTTAGGGTTTCGTTCATCTCACGAAACCCTATTACTCCCGCTGCGTTGTCTGTCTGTCACAGAGCCATTCTCAAAAACTATGTAACTTACAGAGTTGAAACTTTGTGTATAAATCTGAATACCACCTATACAGAGCTCAAAATATTAAAATTTGAAAAATTCGTATTATTTTAATAAATAGATATTAAAAACCAAAATTCTAACAGCCTTTTCCTATTAAATTTAAACATTTTTCGTTATAGCAGATGCCAAAAATTAAAAATCCACGATGAAATTCTTTCTACAATAATTAATTTTCTATCAGACGATTTCCACGTGAAAATGAAAATGAAATAAAAAGTTTCACCAATTGAAAAATAGATTAATAAGAAATAAAATTTATTGATGTCATAGTGGTAATAAAACGGAAAGATTTCTCAATAATACAAGGAGTATGAGTATGTGTGTATGTACACAAAGCAGAATAATAACACGTCATTAGAGAATTAAAAAGAAAATCTGTCCGAATCATATCGGAAGTTTAACGGATTTTTAAAATGTTTCAGAATAATACAAAGCGAGCATCAATATGAGTAATAGAGAATAGTAAATATACGATATAAATGCTGGACGATTACACCATGAAACACTACTATATTAAAGACGTGAGTATAAAACGTCACAAATTTACTGAATGGTGTATACAAAGCGTTTTTATACACCATTCAGTAAATTTGTGATGTTTTATACTCACGTCTTTAATGTAGTAAATATATGAGTTTGAGGAACGTATTGAATCATGATAAAAACCCGATTACGGAAATATTCACATATTTTAACATTTTGAAGGTGTACAACATGTTTAATTTTGAAATTATTATTTTTTTAAATATCGCATTTAGTCCACATGACAGATATTATTATGACAGAATATAATAGCGGGCTTCGCCTGCTATCGGGCTGGTTTAGATATTCGAAAAAACGAGGAAAATAGACCGGTAAATTTTTACTTTATAAAAAACATCGATTTATTAAAGAAAGGATAAAATGTTTTGAAAGGAATACTAAACGAAACCCTTTGAGCGATCTTCGATCACACTTAACCACTTGTTTAAATCTTTGTGCTCTCAAAGGAATGTAATTTTTTTAATTATTATTACTCTCATTTTGTGATTTTCACGAATAATCATTAAATGTTGTTGAAAACAAAAAGAAACCATTGTTTTATAATAAAAATAAAATTTTATTTAATCCGCAAAGCATCGTACCACTCTCTATTCAAGGGAATATAAAATGAAATACTGCTGCTTCACGAAATTTTGTTTTTAAACAAATGTTGATGTCTGAATACTCGAGGCAATTTTTAACTGTTTATTTTATGATACATTTACATTCATTTGAAGATGATAGGAATTTTAAGTCTCATTCATGTAAAAAATAAATAACAAAGAAAAAGGTTATCTTTTTTATGTATCTAAAACAAATGTCATCTATCACAGATTCAAATGCAAACTATTGTAAATGAAGTTTACTATTTTATTTAAATGTATATATACTTTTTTTAAGTATAAGGTTTCTGTACGAAGTGCTAATATTTAAAATATAAGAGACAAAATATTTTACATGACTTTTTTTAGTATAATTTCAGTTTATAGATAAAGCATTGTTTCTAGATTATTTATTTATTTATATTTCTTCTGCTACATATTTTCTTTCCGCTTTATTTTATCTATCTTTATATTATTTTTATATTATATTTTAGCACTAAAAACACCCGCAGCTTTTCTCGCGTAGTTGTTGAAATATGCCAAGTGGTATACGTGGTTCTTGGGTATGTTTTTTATTAGAGAAAATTATACTGCTGCGAATAATTCTAAAATTAATAATCAAGCTACATTTTGAGTAAAATTCATTCTTATACTGCATCAGGCAAACATGAGACTTAAAATAACGAGAAGAGCTAAAAATAATTCCAAATAAATGGTAATTTAGACTATATTTTGAAGGCGTTCCTCTCATTTCATTGAAAATTAGAAATTATTAGAAACTGTACTAAGCGAGTATTTACATCTTAAAAAGTAAGCACCATGCCAAATTTCAAACTTCTAGTTAAGTAAACTGGTATCACAACTATATGACAGAAATTGCAATTTCAGAACTTTTTTGTTCCTGTACAAATTAAAATTTCTAAATTTTTAAAAACTATTCTGTGGATGAATTTATGTATCTTACGTAACAGCCATGTAAAATTTCAAGTTTCTATCCCTAAATAATTTCTGATACAGCGTAGTTTAGAAGGTTTTTTGAACATTTTCTGCTCATTTCACCCTTTTAAATTTCGAATTTTTTAGAAATCGTTCTTAGCGAGAACTGAAATCTTAAAAATAGCCACCATACCAAATTTTTATTTTCTAGACCAGCAGCATCACTAAAATCGCAATTTTAGAACGTTTTTCACTTCTGAACCTTTTCAAATTTAGAATTTTATAAAGATTATTCTGTGCGATAGTTTACGTCTACAAAATCTCATCAAAAAGTCACCTGTAAAAAATGCAGTCAAGTCTCGTAACCGTTCCAAGTCTCGTAAGTTACCGTAAAAAGTACTGAGATCGTATAAAGCCAAGTTTAACTATCTTATTAACTCTGAAATTTTCATTCCAAAATCACTCCTAGTCTCTACATATTTAGTTAATTATTATTTTGTGACTTGGCAATTACGTAGCACGAGAATTTGATGTATATAGTTAGTCTTAATCAAATAATACTATAACATATAAAAGTGTAATAACTTCCCTGTGCGTATATAATTTGCCTTAATTAAATTATCCCATCCCATCCCATAACATAGTAAGGTGTAATAACTTCCCTGTGCTGTGTAATTGCCAAGTCACAAAATAATAATTAACTAAAGATGTAGAGACTAGGAGTGATTTGTGAATGAAAATTTCAGAGTTAATAAGATAGTTAAACTTGGCTTTATACGATCTCAGTACTTTTTACGGTAAATGAGTTACGAGACTTGGCTGCATTTTTTACAGGTGACTTTTTGATGATTTTTCACTTCTTTTTGTAAGTAATCCTCTTTTTCTTGATTTTGGGTTCTTTTTGGAGATCATCCACTGATTTTCGCTAAGCCCACACTCTGTCCCTATTATTTACAGGTATCAAAAATTTGAAGCTTTAGTTTCGTTTGCAAAGTACTGTAGATAAAAAGAGATTTCAGGTTCCTAGGCAAGCACTAAGTTATGGGAGGGGGAGTGTCAAAAGTACTCTCAATTGCTTCCAGGATAGGTGCTATCCATCTGAGATATTACTCGCAGCCCTAGATACTTGATATTTAACATAAAAGAACTTTTTAGTATAAAAAGAAAGCCAAAATTAAATTTCCAATAAATCAAACTACCTTTTTTCAAAATCTTTTTTCGATGTTTTTTTTTTTAATTATTTACGGATTTTTTAATTTTTCCTTTCTTTGTGTGCTAAACCCTGCCTTTCTGCCAAATGTCAAGCTTCTAGGACTACAAAATCGAATTATTTTCAAATTTTCCACTTTTTATAAATTTAGTGATTTTTCGATTTTAATTCTAAGTTATCTCATTGTCATGCCAATATAGTAATTATTTGATCCTTCTTCTTAGGATGATTTAGCTTCAATTTAGAGATAAATCAAGTGAATCTTAGAGTCACCATGATTTTATTTAGAAAGGACTATCGAGCCATAACCAGCCAGTAATGTCGGGAGGGTAGTGGGAGCTGTGAAAATTTTTGTGGGGCTAACGTCATTTAAGTAAATAGAGTACAACCTGTGAAAGAAAACAAACCTGTCTATAAAGAAATCGGCTATATCGTAGCCAGTCGATAGCGGAACTTTTCTATAATGAAATTCGTAAACGAAAGAAAAGAAAACCATAATCCGGGGGAAATAACATAAAACAATTAGGGGCGTTGTACTAGCTAATAGGACAATTATCTTAAATCTAATGTTTCTAGCAGTACAAAATCAAATTGTTTTTGAATTTTCAATTTCTTAAAGATATTTCGATATTTCGATTTTATTTTCGAATTTAACGAATATTTTAATTGTTCCTTTTATTGAATAGTAAATACTACCTTTACACCAAGCTTTAAGTTTATAAGACTACAAGATAAAATTATTTTCAATTTTTGATTTTTTCGAATTTTTTTTATAATTTTCTGGATGTTTTAATTTTTTCTTATTTTGTATCCTTTAATACAAATTTCAAGTTTCTAGCGCTACAAAATCGATTTATTTTGAAATTTCCGATCTTTTCCGAGTTTTTTATTCTATTTTCGAATTTATTGTGTTTTAATTTTTCCTTTTTCTGTATCCTAAACAATAAATTTACGCCGAATTTTAAGTTCTAAAGCTACAAAATCGAATTTTTGAATTTTTTTTCGAATTTTACAGATTTTTTATTCATTTCTTTTTTTGTATCCTAAATACTACCTTTATTCCAAATTTTAAGTTTCTAGCTTTACAAAATCGAATTATTTTCAAATTTTCGTTTTTTTTTTCGATTTTTTTATTTTATTTTCAATTTTTGTTGTGTTTTTAATTTTTTTTCTTTTTCTGAATCCTAAACACTATCTTTACACCAAATTTTTAGTTTCTAGGACTACGAGATCATATTATTTTCAATTTCTCTCTTTTTCTTTCTTTCTTTCTATTTTTTTTTTTTTTTTTTTTTTTTTTTTTTTTTTTTTAATTATCCATATTTTTTAATGTTTCCTTATTTAGTATCTTAAATATTACCTTTATTCCAAATTTCAAGTTTCTAGCGCTATGAAATCGAATTATTTTCAAAATTTCCTTATTTTTCGATTTCTTTCGATTTTTTTATTTTATTTTAGAATTTTATTGCGTTTTTATTTTAAGTTATTCTGAAACCTAAACACTATCTTTACCGCGAATTTTAAGTTTCTAAGGTCAAAAGATCAAATTATTTTTTTTTTTCGAATTTTTGATTTTTTTTTTCGAATTTTCTGGATTTTTTTTATTTTTCCTTATTTTGCATCCTAGATACTACCTTTATTCCGATTTCCAAGTTTCTAGCGCAACAAAATTGGATTATTTGAAATTTTTCGATTTTTTTCGATTTTTCAATTTTATTTTCAAATTTTTTTGTGTTTTTGATGTTTTCTTTTTCTGAATTCTAAACACTACCTTCACACCAAATTTTAAGTTTTTAAGACTACAAGATCGTGTTATTTTCAATTTTCAATTTTGTTCGATTTTTTTTAATTTTCGAAGGTTTTTTTTTTTTTAATTTTCCGGATTTTATAATTTTTCCTTTCTTTGTATCCGAAATACTAGCTTTATTCCAAATTTTAAGTTTCTTTGGCTGCGGGATCTACCCAATCTTTTTGATGACGCGAGAGTGAGTGAGTGTGTCAGTGACAAAAAATCGAAACTTCGAGTCATATATCGTCTGTACTAATTTATGGGTATTTTTTGAATTATCCATATTTTTTTAATTTTTCCTTATTTAGTATCTTAAATATTACCTTTATTCCAAATTTCAAGTTTCTAGCGGTATGAAATCGAATTATTTTCAAATTTTCCTTATTTTTCGATTTTTTCGATTTTTTGATTTTTTTTTCGAATTTTATTACGTTTTTTATTTTAACTTATTCTGAATCTTAAACACTATCTTTACTGCGAATTTTAAGTTTCTAAGGCTAAAAAATCAAATTATTTTAATTTTTTCAATTTTTTCGAATTTTTCGAATTTTTGAATTTTTTTTTTTTCAAATTTACCGGAATTTTTAATTTTTCCTTATTTTGCATCCTAAATACTACCTTTATTCTGAATTCCAAGTTTCTAGCGCAACAAAATCGGATTATTTGAAATTTTTCGATTTTTTCGATTTTTCGACTTTTTCAATTTTGCTTTTGATTTTTGTGGTGTTTTTGATGTTTTCTTTTTCAGGATACTAAACACTACCTTCACACCGAATCTTAAGTTTCTAAGACTACAAGATCGTATTATTTTCAATTTTCAATTTTGATGGAATTTGTTGAATTTTCGAATGTTTTTTTTTTTCGAATTTTCCGGATTTTATAATTTTTCCTTTCTTTGTATCCTAAACACTACCTTTTTTCTAAATGTCAAGTTTCTAGGGATACGGGATCTACCTAATCTTTTTGATGACGCGTGAACGAGTGATTGAGTGACAAAAAATCGAATGTTTGAGTTCATATATCGTCTGAACTACAAAAGACAGAAAGTTGTAATTTTAAATTTTGGTCCTGTGTGCCAAATACTCTAGAAAAACGAAGTTTCAAATTTTTGGGATACTGCAGCGCGGAGATATGGGGGGGGGGGTCAAAAGTGCCCTGAGTTGCTTCCAGAAAAGTATGCTTACGACTGTCCTCACTCGAGTTGGCGGAGGCACTGCCGTGCCTCCAGATAACAGGCATGTCAAATTTTAATTTCTATCCCTAACAATTCTGAATAAACCATAATTTAGAACTTTTCCGGTCATTTTACATCTTTCGAAATATTAATAAACTTTTATACCGAGCGTCTGTATCTTAAAAGTTATCCCTATCCTAAATTTTAAGTTCCTAACTCGAATATATCCAATTAAATCATAATTTAGAACGTTTTCTGCTCATTTCTCTCTTGTAAATTTAGATTTTTTTTAGAAACCGAGAATTTTCATTTTAAAAGTAACCACCATGTCAAATACCAAGCTTCTATACCAACTCTACCACATAAATCGCAATTTTAGATCATTTTCTGCACCTTCACCCTTTTATATTTCTTATTTTTAGAAACTATTCTGAGTGAGCATTTATATCTCTAGAGCAGCGCTTCCCAACCTTTTTTCTTTCACGTACCCCTTTCTTAGGCTTTTCATTTCGGCGTACCCCCATTTTTCATAAACACTCCCCTCCCCCTCCACTCAACCATATAACACAAACATGCTTTTTTTCATTACCAATCGTCTTATCATAACCAAATTATAAATTGATACAAATTACATTGAGATTCCTAACCTTTTATTTTTTAACTTGCATTTTGAAATTAATATTGCTTTTTATAAATATTAGCTAAACATTAAAAAATATATATAGCATTAAAAGAAATTTTAACTATCTTACGATGATTATTGATAACAACTTTGTCTCATTATATACAAATAATCAAAATGACTTTTGATACTCTCAATGGGATCTTTTAGCTTGTTTCATCGAATTGAGTTTCTTAAAATCGGGTTCAAACGAAGACAGACATAATCTCAAGTCAGGAGCAGCGTCAAACTTATTTCGATATTTGCTTTTAATATTCGCGTAAGACAAAAATGCTCTTTCGACAAACTCGGTATTTGCGAAAAACAACAAGTGTTTTAAATCATTATCACTGAGATCTTGGTATTCTTCTTTAACTGATGTTCAAAAAGCAATAATATTTCTTTGGTTGAAGTCAGATTGTAAAGAAGAATCAGTCGAAAGTTTGATCAATTTTTCTTTTTCAGAAATTCAGAAATTTTCGGCGTGTAGAAAGAACAAGTCGTTAAATGGGTTTGGAATCCAGTTATTTTCATAACTCTGCTTCGGAAAATATTGTCTGAATGACGTTTTAAGTCCTGTTAAGTGAGCCATTATACTAAATTTTACTTCTTCTGATAATTTCAGCTCGTTTTCAGATAAGACATTGTAAAGTGTTTGAAAAACTTCTGGCTGCTGTTTTCTGATGTATGATTCTCAAAAATCTAATTTTTTAATCATAGACTCGATCTTGTCAGGTACCTTAAAAATGGTCATGGAACTCTTCTGTAATCCTAAATTAAGTTTATTTATTTCTGAAAAAATATCAGGTATCAATGGCTCAAAATGCCAACATTTGAAGCCATTATGCATCATGAAATGTAGAGTTCAGCTCAAAAGAATGATCTTTAAAAAAAACTTGAACTTCAAGCCTCAATTCAAATAATCTTTCAAGTACTTTTCCTCGTGAAAGCCACTTCACCTCTGTGTGCAAAAGCAATGTAGTATGCAGGCTGCCCATCATCTTTTCATCAAAGATTTGAATAACCTGGAGTTTGTTGAATTGACCTTAATAAAATTAACAACTTTGACAGCTTGGTGTAGTACTTCCTTCAATGAGTCTAGCAAGGGTATAGTCGCTAGACTGTGTCTGTGTATACAGCAATGGTTCCAAGCTACATAAGGTGTAATTTCTTTCATTAGACCGCGTAAGCCTATATAACACCCAGACATAGATTTTCCACCATCAGTGCAAACACCACAGCAATTGGCTCAATCAATTTATTTTTCACAGAAATAACTGTGAATGTGTGAATGGCATTAAATATATCATTTTCCTCAACATCTTTCTGTGAGAGGATAACAGAGTAAAAAAACTTCTTCAAGCACGTTACTATTCAAATATCTTGCAATAACATGCAAAATTGACAGATTGGAGATATCCGTACTCTCATCCATCTGAACTGAAAAGTAGGGACTTTTTTTTATTCTATGAATTACTGTAGATTCAATATCAACAGACATGTCACTAATTCTTCGAGCAACTGTATTGTTTGAGAAATGAATATTTTAATTTTTTTTCACATGTTCTTCACCAAACATACATTCGACATCATCTTTGATACAAGAATATATCACATTTTAAGCGCTTGTATGATTTTTACCACTTTTAGCAATATGATAGCATATTCTGTGGGATACTTCAAAAGCATTCTCATTGTCTTTGTTTGTAGAAAACACGTAAGATGCTACATTAGGGCCGCTTGATAGTCACTGAAAGAAACTGATATCCTTTTGTTTATAAATTGGATGTTTTGTCTCTGGCACATTAATAAAGAGGGTTTCATGCTACTATTTGATAACATCTCTCCACAAACAACACATAGTGGTTTTGGAAAATCTTCCTCTCCCGTGAATGAAAATCCATATTTTACGTACTCCTTATTATATTTTATTTTCTTTAATGGGGCACTGATGCTTTCAGTTTTATTTAAAGCATTAGGTTTATCACTTACCAGAACAGGACTATTACCAGCTGCACTCAGGTTGTCTTGCACTTTAAAATAATCAGATTGCTTCGAAGTACTTACAGTTCCGGACTCACCAGGTTCAACTTCAATCGCAGTAGCAGTTTTCTTAAGAGTTCCGGTTTTCAACCAATTATCCATTTTAAACACAAAACAAAATCACTCATATAATAAATAAACACTTCAAATTAAATGCTGATTGAAATTAGGGAAGCTTTTCTATTAAAATACGTTAGTGATATAACTCCGCCTATTCGAAAACGAAAATAACGGCCAGCTTTTCAACACGTTTTATCAACATTACATCCAGAAGCTCTGACGTAATTTAGGCATTCTACAATTATTATTAAAAACAGAACAAAAAGAAGTTGTGAGAAAACAATATTGCATAATTATTAATTGAAGATTTCGGGAAGATGGTGAAAAATATATAAGTATTCATGCAATCTGCTTAACAGTAGGCAGAGCTAGTGACATTGCATTAGCAATGAATTATTAGATCTAGTGGGCTTTTTCTTTATTTTTAAATGTAATATTTTGGATTTACACATGAGACTAACTTTGTAATTCAAAACTGTCAATTTTCTTTATGTGTTTTCAGTTAAACTATTTTTTGTGATTTCCGCCATTACCGATATTATTTTCACGTACCCCCAGCAGCCCCGCCACGTACCCCCAGGGGTACGCGTACCCCAGGTTAGGAACCGCTGCAACAGCCATGCCAAATTTCAAGTTTCTAGCCTTAACAGTTGAAATTAATCGTAATTTAGAACGTTTTTAGAATGTTTTTCGCAATGTCACACTTTTAAATTATTTTTTTTTAAACTGTTCTGTGCGATCATTTACAACTTAAAAGCTATAGCCATGATAAATTTTAAGTTTCTATTCCAAAACAAATCCAATAAAAACGTAATTTAGTACGGTGTTAGAACGCTTTCCGCTCATTGCACACTTTCAATTTTCGAAGTTTTTTACACACCATTGTTAGCGAGTACTTGTAACTTAAAAGTAACCGCCATGCTAAATTTCAAGTTTCTATTCCTTTCAGTATCACGGAAATAGTAATTTAGAAAGTTTTGTTTCTCCTTCATTCTTTTAAATTTTGGGTATGTTTTTAAAAAAACTGCTCTGTGTGTGTATTTGCGTCTTAAAATTAGCAACCATAGCGAATTTCAAGTTTCTGTCTTTAACAATTCCATAAAAATCGTAATTTACAATGTTTAAATTCATAGAACTTTGAGTTATGATTTTTTTTCTGAAAGCTTACTTCTTTCCCTTTAACTACATTTACTTTTTTCTAAGAAATTTATCCAATTAATATTTTTACGTTGTGCAAATGGCGACAGAAGATGGCCCCTTTAGAAAACAAATGTGGAAATCAGTGTATTAAGGGTGATTTTCAAAATTTCTGCATAAATACCTGAAAAGATTTATTACCATTTATTGTTAACACCAGAGATCACTCAAAATAAGTCAGTATCTCCCAGAAGAAAATACCTTAACTACCGTGCTCAAAAAGTGCTTCAAAGTATTTTCGTGTCGTAAGATAAGAATGTTAAGAAAATGTGATTCGAAAGATGTCAAAAGAAAGAAATGATCAACAGAGCATAATAGTAAGCAAACTAGTTTGCCGACTATTTTTCCACATTTTAAAAGTGATTTTAATAAATGGACCAGTTTTGGAATACTATGCGCCAAAGATGACCCACAAGCTACAATTTTGAAATTGCATTATAAAAGTAAATAAATGTTATTTTACAAAGAAAAGTACACTTGATATGTGTTAGAGATAAGTATAAAATTTTAAAACAAAAATTCAGCCATACACACCCAACCAGAAAATTATAAAAATTCTTCAAAGCTTCACTATGGCCAACTTTAGGTCACCTAACTTATACATTTAGAGTTTTAAAATGTACGAGATATTTTTCTTTTTGTGGTGCTGCAATTGATGAGCCATTAGTCAATTATTCAGCGCGTTTTCTTTTGAGACCTCGTGAGTGACTTTAGTTTTTCAGTTTTAACATCTTTATTCCCGAAGCTGAAATAATATATACTATGAAAACTCATTTATTGTTTTTATACACCTATAATGACATCATTGGAAACAGAAAAAAAACTCTCTCTGAAATCGATATTTTGAGTACATTTTACATATATCTATGTTTATTAAAATTCCAAATTCCCTAAAATATAATTTTAACTATTAATAACCTAGATTCATATGAAAAGAATTCTAAAGGCTTTGTGTAAGTTAATGGTCTACAAAGTTCTAGTTTCTTTCACTGTAAAGTGTCTGAGTTATTAATTGTGAAACATGGTTACTCTTTTGGCATGCTGCGTAGGAGTCATGTTACAAAGTCATATGAAAACCTTTATTTTATAAGGAAATAAGCATCGGTGTTGCCATTTATTGGCGTCATCGTAAAGCAAAACCATTCAGCTATAGAGAAGTAAAGTCGAAAACTGAAAAATCAAATGGTTCAGTTTTTATAATGAAAAGAATAGGTCTCATATATACTAGCTTATTAAAGTTGACATAATAAGAATGAAGTGTCTCTCATTCTATATATGATACAACCCCTCATCTTTTTGCTTCCTTTTGGAAACAGCGAATTTCGAGCTTATTCTATCGACGATTACTATCAGAATTTTCAAGCTATGTTTTTGAGACTTTCATAAAAGGTGGTCTATACATTTAGCTAATATATTATGCACAGTATATTTTGATTGAATTCGCGCATGCGCAGTGAAACAATATTTAGTAAACCTGCTCATTTTTCATGTAATTATTATTATTTTTTAATTCTGATTGCAGGGTATTGTGTATAATTTTGTTTGTCATATTTTCTGAAAAAAACTTGTTTTATATTATAAACTCTGCAAATTATAAGCAAAAAACTTGGTAAAATTTGGGACTGTTTTTATAAAAACCTGAATTTCTCTTCGAGTATACATGCTATCTTCATACAAATGAACCCAAATTATTAGAATATTCCACTTAATTATAATCTACAGTTTGAATGCTTTTGTAATATTAGTTTTTACAGGGTTATCCAAAATATATTCGTTTTTCTTCAATTTGTTGACGGCCCCTTATGGGGTTTCGGGAAAAACTCTTCGCGGAAATATATGACGTTTATCATGTTGTTTACACTCATGAAGTTTCTGGATAATTCCTCATGTATCTTTCCAGATATTTAACAAAACGTCTAAAATCGCAAGTGACCGGTCATCATTGGAAATATAGTGTACATACAATTTCTTGGCAGAATCCAGGTGCGTCTATTTCATCGTAGTATACTTTATTCATGAGGCTTACATCAATTGCGGTATCAGTTATTATTTTCATGAGCTTAATCATTTATTGGAACAATACGTATTTTTTTTTCGTATTAGTGTTGTTTTCCGCTCTTGATAAATTCATTACATTTCTTCTCTGTATGCCGTTCTCATTTATTTTAGTAATCGCGTTATTATGATATGATTGGGTGTTTCTTTGGCTTCTATTTGTACATTTGGTGGCGATATGGCCAGGTAATTTCCAATGGTAGCAAATAATTCGTGAATCAATAGGCTTTCACCTCGTCTTAAATTATTTCGCTGTATCTTTAGTCGCCATTTGTTGTCTCTTTCTTCCCTGCTTACGATGTTTGGTGGTTTATATGACTTCGCGGTTTTACATCCTGTGACCGCTGTATCAAAATCATCTAGTTCCTCAACCAGTTTATTAACTTCTTTAACCTTTGGAAATTCCTCAACAAAGCGTTCTTTAATTTCTGTAGGTTCTTTTCGCTTAATTTGGTCTGCGACCAATAATCCGTTAACTGCTCGAAATTTGTTATGTTCATTCCACGAACCCATTCGTTAACACCTTGAGGGGCACCGGTATATAATATATACCACTTTTTAATATGTAACTTTGCCACCAGTATTATTAAATAAAAATATTTATTATTATTTTTTGCAGATTGAGAAGATTAAAATTCATTATCTAAAATTACTGGTGTCAAAACAACGCAAAATTTAGCATGTTTAGACCACGTGCTTGCCCTCCAAGGGGTTAAAATATGTTCTCAATAGGAAACGAACATCACGCCAATTATCTGTTGACTTCTTTTGTGTGTCATGAATTTTTGTCTATTTTTTTCTGGTGGCACTTTCAATCTTTTTAACAACACATTCCTTATATACTCATAGTCATTTATTTCCGGCTCTTTTTCTCTTGTTATTATGCTAGCTATTTCTAATGGTAATAAACTTAATAGGTATGAAACACATTATTCCTTGTCTATACGTTAAAAACATACATGTATAATCGGTACTTCTCTATTATCCCGTCGACCACTTTTCATAACAAAAAACTATCGTCAAATTGTAAGATTAAACGCCAAAAATGCAGTCCCATTTACTTGATGCCAGAAGCATTATACGTGTTTGTTATGTCATCAAGTGGTTTTTAATTCGACATTTGCGTGTATTTTTCATTATGTTTTTCTGATTTATTAGTTATTTCATTAATTAAAATAACAATTGTGTCCTTAAATTCTTATATTTTATTTATTTATTTATTTTGATATTCCAATGGCAACGTTCTCCCGTTTATATGGCGTTACAGTTTGGCGATAGTTTTTTGTTATGAAAAGTGGTCGACGGGTTAATACAGAAGTACCGTATAATCATTTGCACTTTCATAACGATTAAGTAATTTTAAAAGATCAAAGTTCTTACTTGTACCACTCCTTGGAGTTATTATTTCCTCGTTTTTGCGAATCTCTATCTCTGTTTGTATTGTCAATTTTCATTTTTCAAAGTCCATCTCTAATTTCTTCTCTTCTCGTTGCATCTATAGTCTTTTGTCTTTCGTTATTCTTCTTTTGTTATTCTTCTTTCTTCTGCTTCAAGCTGTAATCTTCTGTCTTCAGCTAATCTTCTTTTTTCCGCTTCAAGCTGTAACTTTCTGTCTGCTTCTAACTTTCTTTCTTCTTTTCCTGAAATAACAACTTCAATTAGGTCTTTGGCGAAATCTTCATCATAACTTTCAGATTCTGTTATCAATTTTGATTAAATCATTAAATCCGTAATTTTTGGATTTTTAGGAATAATCAGTCCCAAATCATTGCATAATGCTAATGAATTCACCTTTTTTGCTCTATTAAAAAATGACATTATCTATTCTGCTTAGGTTACGATGAAATAAAATTATCAAAAGTTTCTTTTTAGCAGTAATTGTAGATCTGATTACGGAAAATGATTACAGTTCATATAAGTCAGTTCAAATTACTTCTTGTTTATTACCTAGTTTTTGAAATACCTTTTTATAAAAACCCTGACAAAAATAGCTTTTTTGTTCAAAATCCAGTCAACGAATAGCTTTTTTATTAAATATCCCGGCAATGAGCCCCCATAATTTGTGGGATTTTAAAGTGAAAGATGTATAACTTCATTACAATTCAGATTCTTCAATTACAAATACAAATAAGCGTGTTTAATAATCAATAAACTATACAGTTGCACAGTCACCATACAATTTGATTAATATTAGTAAGCAATAACGACTTTAAGACTTTCTTTAAGTACACACTTTTACAAAATCCTCTGAGCCTTGCGTCTTATAACAACCAACACTTGTGGCTAAAATCTATGGAACAACGGTATTTCTCGCTTTCCTTTTCTTTTTTTTACTTCATCTTTCACATGTCTCGTAATAATCTTGTGATACCAGGTATCTATTAATTAAATCCTTGAGTTTGTGTTATTGTGAATATTAATGCGTATATGGGTATTATTTATTTTTTTAAATCCCCTATACATATATATTTAGTTTTAATTAGATGTATTAGATTTTTTTTTAAATAAATTATTTCAACATTTATAATTTAAATATAACTATTTTTATAAATGAAAAATTGACTATTCATGTAACATTTATGACTCATATGAAATGTTTAATAAAAATTTAATTCACACCATTTGTTAAAATATTTATATTTTTGAGATATGACTTTGTTAAATAATCTTATCATAACCTTCAAAGATAAGAAATACTTTTAATAATGACACTCATAAAACAGCATTTGGAAAAAAAATTACAGGAGATTTCCGATCAGCCATTAAGCAGCTTGCTTTGACTTAAAAGAAGTCCTAGTTTAAAATTCTGCACAAAAGTATATCATCGTCCCACGTTTTCTTCGTATTTTCGTCTCTTCATCTAATTTAACCTTTTCCACTCTGTATATATATCCTACTTTAATGGTCAATTCAAAAGAAAAATTTTATATTTAAAGACGGATACATTATTACGCTTAATAAGAGAAATATGAAAATGATATCTAGTATTCTCTTTCTAATGATATTTGAATTTCGAATTTGGAATCTTATTTGAAAAATATTTCGAATAGTAGTAATTTTGAAAATTCATGTAGTGCGTATTTCACATATTTATATTAAAATTTAATAAAATAAAAGGAATTTAAATGAACTGAATGGAATTATTGAGGTATTATAAGAAAACATTAATGAGATTCCTAAAATCCCATTAAGTACAAAATTATTAAATGCAGTCGCCTATTTGAAGAAATGATATAAATACAGGGGGATTCAAAACCCATGGTGCAAATGTTAAGGGTTGTTAGAGAACACTATGTGGCAGTGCCTAAAAATGCTTTATGCTGGTGCTCTGTAGTCGAGTAAGTTTTGAGTTTTTGCGTGTGATTATGGTAGCCTGAATTCTAAGATTTGTGCGTGAATGAGCTATCTATTCTGTTATATTTTTAAGTCGATAAAATACACATTAAAACATGTTTAGAAGGTGACTAAAAAGATGTTAAATGATGTTAAAACATAATTATTTACACGTGAGACCTTTCGATCGCAAACTCGATCATCATAAAGGGAACTTTTGACTGAACTGTTTTTATAAATGTATATAATGTTATTTATAAAATTTTATATATTTATATAATTATATGATTTATAAAATGTAAATTTATAATGTTTTTATAAATTTAAATATTTTACTCATTTTATTGTTAGTTAGAATAAGATTTTTTAAAATTATTATTCATGTGTCTGCTTTTAATTTTTTTATTAAAATTACGTAAATCGTATTTGCATGTGATATAATTTTACGTCAATTATGTAAATTAGTTTCAGTTTTATTTTTAAATTAACAGAGCTCATTTTTTTCAAAATGAACAGTCCTACCATTAGAATATAAATCTTACTCATTATGCTTGTTACATTTAATTGAATTTCTAGCTTCTTCTCTAGGCTAATAAACCTATTTTATTTTTTCTGCAGTATATATGTTTGAAGTAAAGTGTCTGATAAATGTATATGTGTTGTGTATTTGCTGAAAAAGTTTTAAAAATATGCCATTAGCAATCGAGTTAAGATTTATATTCAGACTGAAAAGGAATTTGTCTGGGCTTTTTCTTCATCGTTTCCTTATACTGCTTCAAACTAATTTTTATTAATTTTTTTATTAACCGATATTCTTCACATATAAATTTAAAAAAGAGCAATTAAAATAAATTCAAAATCTGAGAAAAAGCATTATAAAAACACCTATAAAATTCCAATCATATTCACGTATTCGGAAACTATTTAAATCACAGATAACCATATATATATTTTTAGTCGGATAATTTAACTCTTGTAAACATTGTAAAATTAATATTAAAAGGATTTTGCTGCATATAACAATAGCCGAAACATATTAAGTGAGTTAAATGATCATATTGGCAAGAAACAATACATTAATAGAATCTGTAGCATTTCAACACTAGAATACCAAACTTCAATTTGTATACAGCCCCTAAAATACGCTCATTTTAAAATAATTAATTTCTCTGAAACAAATCGTAGGAATTTCATGAAATTTGGTATCTAGGCATAGTTTCAGTTGAAGGTTTAAAATATAGAGAGAAAATTGGATGTTGCCATTGAAAAATAAAGTTTGGGTTTGTTTTGATATGTAGATCGCCCCCTAAGAATTTTTTATAGTCATCATTTAAAAGTACATATTATTTATAATCCTTTCTACCAGTAACTTTCTTCTACAATAATTTCTAGTAGAGTTAGTAGGGGGTGTTCACTTTTTTTTCCGCAACTGAACTATGAGTTCTGAATAAAGCTATATATAATCCAAAACTTATTTTCCGTGATGAATTAGTGAATCGCAATTAATTTCTGGCATAATGATTGTCAGAATAATGCATATAAAATTAAAAAGGATTTATAAATTTATTTTAAATGTCATCATGTTATCAAGGTATAAAGTTACCAATGATTTATAAATTTAATTTTAATGCAGTCTACAGTGGAGCGCCGATTTTCCGAACCTGTCGGGACCGGCGGTAGTTCGGATAATAGGACATGCAATTTTAAAGATGTTCCTAAATATGCCAAAATGACTAAAATGCATTTTTTAGATCTAACATTTTTTTTTTTAATGGAACAAGTGTATGTTTTTTTTAATATAGTTGTAGATATGTAAATTAAAATATATATATATTTTTTTTTGTGTGTACACAGTTTTCCTTAACATTTTAACAAGGGTTACGACTGGCAGCTGTTAACGCTGGTATATCCAAAAATTATGTGTGTCTGTGTGTTTTGTCATTTTTTATCTTAAACATTTTTTTTTTTTATCTTTTTAATTTTTTTATCTTTTTTATCATTTTCTGAACTGCAAAATTTGAAATTTAAGCAAAAAATAGTTGGATTATTTTTTTTTAATTTAAAGAAGATATTCTTTTCAGTACTGCCATATCAAGTAGAATAGTATCAGCAGCATTCTCCTGTCGTTCCAATCATTTCATAGCTGTTTCGAAAGGTGTCATTATGTGATGGTCCTGGATCCTTTACATAGCATTCATTTTCATATTCCTAGATCCACTGATTTGTAAAATGTTTTCGATTTCAAGGGTCATCCTGAAAAAAATTTCCGACCAAACAAAAGGTGTGTTCGGATAATTGGACAGTTCGGTTAATTGGACAGTTCGGTTAATTGGAATCCATATAACGGACACTAAACTGTATTAAATTTAAATGAAATTTTTATAATAGCATTTATACATTAAAAAATAATATTTTTCATTAAAATAAAAATAGCGTATTTAGATGATATATATAAATAACGTACAGTTTTCAAAGAAATTTAAATTCACTACTTTATTTAACCTTCATTAAAACATGTATATTTTTAACACGATATGTTGTGTTTAAATCACCTCATCATAACTTTAAAAGATAAGGAATACAGTTAATGATGCCAATAAGAGAGTATTTGGAAATACTTTATAGAAACTTTACGATCAACCCTTAATCAGCTTCCCTTGACCTGAAAGAAGCTCTCGCTCAAAAATTCTGCACTTCAGTATATCATCCTCCCATGTTTTCTTTACTTTTCCGTGTCTTCATACAAATTAACTTTTTCCTTTCTGTATCTAAATCCTACTTTAATGACCATTTTGAAAAAGAAATTTTATATTTAAAAACGAACACATTATTATGTTTAATGAGGAAAATATGAAAAAGATACCTGACATTCTCTGTCTAATGATATTTGAATTTTAAATTTGGAATCTTATATGAAAAATGTTTTCAAAAGTAATAACTTTAAAAAATTGTACATGATATTGTACATGTGACATGTATTCATTTTAAAGTACTGAACGTAACAGAAGCTTTTCAATCAACCATTAAGCAGCTTGCTTTGTCATAAAAGAAATGTTAATTTAAAATTTTGTACTTAAGTACATCATAGTTCCACGTTATTTTCACTTTTTATCTTGTTATCCAAATTAACTTTTTCCTATTTGTATCTGTTTCATGTTTTTACGATTATTAAAAAAAAAATGTAATTTTGTATTTCCAAATGATATATTATTACCCGAGGCACATATGAAATGATTTCTGAATTTCTCTTTCTAATGATATTTAAATTTTGAATTCGGATGCTTATATTCGTATGTAGAACGTTTTCGAATAACTTTATAAAAACCGTTGCTGTAAGTATTTCACGTATTTATAAAAAGTAATAAATCATAAAGAAGTATAAATTAACGGAATTTAGTTACTATCTTATTATAAAAAACAAAAAATATATGCTTAAATTTATTTAATACAAATTTAATAAATACATCCCTCTCTTTGAAGAAAGGGTATTGAATACACAATGCAAAATTATATTTCTACCATATATTAATGAAACATATTTTTGGCACAATGCTGCTTAGCATAATGCTATAAACTTATAAAAAAGAAATTATTTATGAATCTATTTTAAAGGCGATTCATTATTTTTAAGTAAACATTTTTGTAGTAACATTTATACATTAAAATAAATTCGTTTATTTTAATGTATAAATGTTTTGTAATAATAACATTTATACATTAAAGTAATGTTTTATAATAATAATATTTATACATTAAAGTAAATATTTTTTATTAAATTAAAAACAGCTTTTTTTATAATATATATGATTCACGTGTTATTATTTTTTTTGTATTTAAAACAATGCAAGTTATAACCTATATTAAAATATTAAAACTTTTACGCATATGGCATGCTTAACTCACGTCATCTTAACCTTAAAAAAAGCATTAATGATACTCATAAAACAGAATTTTGGAACACTTTACACCATCTCTCGGATCAACCATTAACCAGCTTACTTTCCCTTAAAATTCTGTCCTTGATTTAAATTCTGTATTTCAGTATATCCTTCCACTTTTTTTTTTTTGGAAGGGAGAGGTTTGTTTATTTTTACCCAAATTAACTTTTCCTCTCTGTATCTATATTCTTTTTTTTCTTCTGAATCATTCAAATAAAGTAATTTTGTATTTCAAAACGGATACGTAATTACATTTAATGAGCCAGATGTAAGAAGGTTTCTTTCTAATGATATTCGAATTTCGAATTCGGAAGCTTCTATGAAGAATGTTTTCAAAAGTAATAATAACAGTTTTTCTACGTATTTCATATATTTATTAAACAAATGATTAAAGAAAATTAAATTAACTAAACCACTGTATTTACTCAGACATTATAAGAAATCGTTAAAGAAATTCTTAAAATTTATTTTAAGTATAAAGTGATTAAACGCAGTCTCCTCTATGAAGATAATGTGAAGTGTAAATTTAAATACAAAATGTAAATTTAAATTTCAATGATTTATTAATGAAATATATTTAGTTTCTGGTACTTTAAAATATGCCGAAAGACAGGTTTAAACTATCAGAGAGAAAACTCAATTTCTAAAGATTATATTTTTATCAGTACTTAAACAATTAAAATTCCTGAGAATGATTAAAGCGGAAAATGTCCGTAAAACAGTGAAAAATAATATTCTATTCTACTTTCATAAAATTTTAATTTTTAAAACACAAGACTAAACACACAATATGGATTTTTTTAGATTTTATTCCATTTTCCTTCAAGGAGTAAAAAATAATAAATATTAATCAGATAGATAGAGAATAAATGAGGGCGTGATAAATAGAATAATATTATTAAGCACATTTCTTTACAAGTTTTTTAAATGTAACATTCTGTATACTAACATGTAAACAAATAAAGTAAATACTACCATAACTGTAGTCGAAAATAAAAAATGTTTTGAAAAAAATATGAAATATATTAAAATATGAATACTGTATAACTAGTTAGTAATTTCAGGACGTACAATTCCAGGCAGTCAACTTGAATGAAAGCCATTAACAAAGATTGAAACAACAATCTATACATTTTTTTAAACTATAAGAAGAGTGATTGGCAGTGAAACACGTAAATTCAACTAAAGATTATCAAAATGAACTCAAATTCACTAAACAATGAGAGGGGGGGGGTGCTTTCCCAAGAGAGTTATTAAATTCAAACACTTAGCTCAATTCAAAATGGCAGCACTATCCGTTCTAAAAGTACACTACGGAACGCACTTTAGTACCAATATAAAACGTTTCTATAAGCATTGTAGTCTCACTATAAAATAGAACCCAGTGGATTCCAATGATCTTTTATTCGTAAACACGAAATTCACTTTCTTACCATACTGGCAAAACTCTCAGCCGCCGATGCTATCTGAAACCGCTAATGAGAACCTCCGCTCAAACACAGCACATGGATAACTTGAATGCCTGCCAAGAAGCCAGAATGCGTTGACATCCAGAGCTAAATAAACTTAACGGTCAGATGCGCTCAAAATCCATCGAATCAAACTTCTATCGCAGTATATATAGCAACTAAAAGACGACAGACACCAAATTGTCATATCTTTCCAAGAAATAACCGTGGCAATCAGATTCTCGGAAATTTCGATTTACCGGGTGATTATAATTAAAGTTACGAATTCAAAAATCGATAATTTTAAAACTACTGGTCAGAATGACTTGATATTTTAGCAGAACAATCGTGAGGCAATGGAATTTTGTTTGGCGAAAGAAAAAAAATAGTTCCAAATTGTGCCGATAGATGGCGTTGTCAGGGTAATGTCAGGGGAAAGACCAAAAATGTATTCTTGAACCCTTTCCGGCGCGGAGTAAATTTGTTTGCAAAATGATGAAATAATAGACTGACACCGGAATTTACAAACGAATCCATTAGTAAAAAGAAACTTGCTTATTTTTCTGGTTCTTATGAAAGGAAAATTTTAATTAAATACCGGGTGATTATAATTAAAGTTGCGATTTCAAAAATCGATAATTTTAATTAAAACTACTGGTCAGATTGACTTGATATTTTAGCAGAACAATCGTGAGGCAATGGAATTTTGTTTGGCGAAGGAAAAAAAAGTTTCAAAATGTGCCCATAGATGGCGCTGTCTGGGTTCACATTGTCTGAAGATATGCAAATTACTAATACGTGACATGCGCACCGCAGACATAGCAACCATAAAAATGCAGAGCAGCAGCTCTTTGCCTGAATGCTTCATCATGACTCTGACTATGAAGGATCGCGCTCTGCTCTTGAAGCTTTTTTATAAGAACGATGACTGTGCACTTACAGCTATTAGGAAGTTTCGGACATTAAAATCCATAAAAAAAGGTCCAATAACAACAAATGGTCTGCAAAAAATGATTGCTAAATTCGAAGAGACCGGTTCATTTGACGTTAAACGGGGTAGAAGAAGGAATCCAGTTTCAGCTGCGGCAGTGGAAGATGTGGCTACAGCATTACAGGAACATACTGACAGTGATGCTGGAATCAGCAGTGCAAGGGGGATTGGCTGAATGCTGGATATGCCGAACAGCACGGTGCGTAAAGTCCTACGGAACGTCTTACGCTGTTATCCGTACAAGATAACTCATGTGCAGGAGTTGCTACCTGCTGACCTGGAAGCACGTCAATCTTTTGCACTACAATTTCTTGCCCGGATGGAAGTGGACAACGGATGGCCATGGAGCATTCTGTGGTCTGACGAAGCCCACTTTCATTTGCAAGGTTCTGTAAATACGCAAAATTGCAGGATATGGGCGACCGAGAATCCGTCCCAGCTACAGCCATTACCTCTTCAGTCTGAAAAGGTCGCTGTGTGGTGCGGAATAACGGCAGCGTTTATCGTCGGTCCATTTTTCTTCGAGGAGATCACACCTGCGGGTCCCGTTACCTGCACAGTTACTGGCAAGCGGTATGAAGCACTTTTGCGTAACCATGTTCTTCCGGCACTTCAACAGCATCAGTGTGTGGATCGCATAATATTCATGCAAGATTGCGCTCCTCCGCACATTGCTACTACTGTGAAGCAGCTACTGAATGATAATTTCGGAGATGATAGGATCATAAGCTGCCATTTTCCAACAACGTGGCCGCCACGTTCCCCCGACTTAAACTCGTGTGATTTCTGGCTTTGGGGGGTACCTGAAGAATGTTGTTTATAGCGGGCGGATTCAGAATCTAGCCGACTTGAAGGCAAGCATCACACAACACACCCATTGCATTAGTACAGATACCCTCCGATCTGTTGTGGAGCATGCCGTTTTGCGCTTCCAATTAGTAGCGGAACAAGGCGGAGGGCATATTGAGCAACTTATGCCTTAATAATCAGTAAGGTGTTTGTTCCATGAAGCTCTTTTTTTTTTCTTTTTTTTTCATTATCGCTGTCGTCGCTGTAAACACGTAGTCTTGTCTTTTCGCTAATAAATTTTTAGTAAATCTCTGAACTCTATTTTTTTCCTTTTGGCAACATCATTCCTATGTTTAACCCTTTAACGGGCGGTGGTCACAAAAAAGGACACCCAATTTTAATTCTAAAACTGACAAACGGCACCAAGAATATTTAATTAAAATTTTCCTTTCATTAAGAACCAGAAAATAAGCAAGTTTCTTTTTACTAATGGATTCGTTTGTAAATTCCGGTGTCAGTCTATTATTTCATCATTTTGCAAACAAATTTACACCGCGCGCCGGAAAGGGTTCAAGAATACATTTTTGGTCTTTCCCCTGACATTACCCTGAGAACGCCATCTATCGGCACAATTTGGAACTATTTTTTTCCTTCGCCAAACAAAATTCCATTGCCTCACGATTGTTCTGCTAAAATATCAAGTCATTCTGACCAGTAGTTTTAAAATTATCGATTTTTGAAATCGTAACTTTAATTATAATCACCCGGTACATTGTGAGACTTAAAGAAATGACAGACTAGGTAGCTTATTTACACACAAATGTTAGAATTGAGGATATCACGATCGCACGCAAAATCTCAAAACTTACTCGAACACAGAGGGACTACATAAAAAGTAGCTAGGCACTATACTACACTGTTATCTGCAGAGTATTGGTGAATCACTCCAAGACATTAATATAGTCAAATTTACACCCGAAAAATTAATTAATATTTGCATTAATATCTTTGTTGCATATGACATATAAAAGTACTAACACCAGACACTTTCGAATTTAGGCGTCTAGTCGAATATCTAGACAATTAATAGACATTTTTTTTTTAATCTTTGGTACGTAGAAAATATGTATCAGCAAATATATTGTAACGAGAAAAATTAAGGACCCAACAACAAATTGAATTAAAAAAAATTAATATTTGTATTCACCCTGTATCATAAAATGCTCAAAATATCCTGCAGTTGTAACAAATGATTTTATAAGCTTTATACAACCTATTTATGCATTTGTGTAAGAATAAAACGTACATTATTGAAAATATAAACATTTTATTTAAAAATCGTAAAAATATTCAATATGTATATTTTTTTATAACATGCAACGTTTTAAACCAAATTTAATGCCACTTTCGGAAAACTTCACTAAGTACAATAGAAACATTATAATGCGATTAAGAAAGATACATGATAACATTTCATAAATATGAACATTTGTATGAAGTACTTTTGACTGCATATGCGTGAATAAATTCACATTTTTTCTTTCATAATGTGATCTCCAACTAGATAAGGGCAACTTATATGAAAAGCCAGTTAAATATCTTGGAAATTCAGAAAGGTATAGATTTTAAAGTGTTGAGTTTTGCATTTCAGTTATTTTTGAAGAGTAACTTCGGAATAAGGAATTGTTCAAAAGCAGTGATAGAACAGTCAGTGGTGCAACAGAGAACAAATTGACACCACTAAATTTAAATAGTTTTTCTCGTTATTTTCAGTACAGAATTCCTGAGATTTCTTAAGTCGGTGAATACTATCAAAATTTATTGGTGACAATCACCCAAATGGTACGCCACTATTTTACCACTGCAAAATATTTAATTTACGCAATATAAAGCATTCTAATTTAGGAAATGTAGTTCAATGCATTATACGCGATGTATTTTTTTTTAATTTATAAGTATGTATACGTATTTAAAGCATTAACTACGTGCATGTAAATCAGTGTATTTATCCTGCGATTTGTGATGAAAACGGCAATTTGTAGAAAATCCCTTTTATATTTTTATTTTTAGAAAGTAACTTAAATGTAGCTCAATACAACGCCGATAGCTTTCTCGATGGCCATAATATTTATCCAGTTTTTTTATATGTTTCCCTATTTAGTTCGCTGCTAACTTATGAAAAAGAAAATGTGCTAACATTTACGCAAGACCAGTTAAAAATTATTTCATAAAAATGCTTATATTTTATCAAATATTAGCTGGTGTAGTAACACGTTGTATTGAATGGAATCTTTCAATTTTTTGATGAAAAAAAGATATATTATTTTATTACACTTTTAGAAAAGTTTTATATTATTAATTTTATTAAATTTCCTGTTATGAGCAATAAATCCTATTTAGATTGTAAATTAACTGAATATTATGAAAATTAAATTTTAGGAATTTCGTGATTTTAATACAAGTGTAGTAGAAAAAAATCGAGACATTGCATAGTGGGGCGTTTTGATGATCTATGTGGACAAAATTCATTTTTCCGATTGTCTCGGAACTTAACAAGACCGCGTATACTGGTAGCTGAATGTCTCTTTCGTCGAGATCCGTACGAGTTTTGTCGAAAAAACCCGATGTGTCGATTAACTACGACCGTAAAGAAGGCAGTTGATTTGAGAGACTTTCAACAGTTGCATTATTTTTCTGTAAGTTCGAAAGCAAGTCGTGACTTTTCTGTGTTATTCGAAAGCATCAGTTTACTGGACATATGTCACATGTTTGTTACACGATTTAACCTATTGTTGTTTGCAAATAAGCGCCATCTTGTTTTCAAACTTCAGCTTGACTTTTAATATAGTATTAAGCATTATTAAACAATAAGCATTTTTTTAAATCAAAGTACCATTCCTAAAGTATTGAAAACTTAAGAAAGTTCCTGCGAAAGTTTGCGAATCATTAAGTTATATTAACTCGAAGTGTGTGTCTGAGTGTTTAATTCAAATCTTGCAAGTCAATTTTAACCACTTTTAATTTTTCGATTGAGCTGAAACTTTGAATACATGTGTAGTTTCAATGACAATACAATATCATAATATAAATAAATAATAATAATATAAATAATAATAATAATAATAAAAATAATAATAATAATAATAATAATAATAATAATTAAATATGCCAAATATTTATCACTGTTTGATTATTTTATTACTGATACATTTGAAAACCCAGCAAAACCTAATTATTTTTCAACGAAATAATTTTGTCCACCTAGATCCTCAAAACGCCCCACTGTTCATTGGTTCAATAAAATTTGATTAGTTGAAAGGATTTTGCAAGAAAAAACTTTGTGAGCTTGTCTTTATGGCCAAGATAATCTTTTTTACTTGTTTAACATGCCAAAGAGAGTTGATTTAGGCGAGTATCGCCAAATTTTGTAATGTGGACTACTATGGTTTGAACAAAAACATCAAATTTATGCATACGACCTGTCATTATACTTAAACTCCATGTTCTATCAGAATCCATTCATCAGAATTTTAAACAAATTCGGAAATTGTCATTTCATAAGAATCAATAATATTGAAATCTTTCAGTATTTTCACAATAATCATAGTAAATGTGAACGAAGTCACATGAATATTTCTACATTTTGAAAAAAAAAGAATGGAAACTAAAAATAATGAACTCGATTTATACAAATAAAACAAACAAAAAGAAAGATATTTGTTGCATCACTTCGGATAGCAGACAACATCCCATTATTTTCATTTGTCTTTTTTTTTTCACAACGAGGGAGTAATTTTGTTGTCACCATTACATAAAGGCATTTAAAAATTACAAATAAAATAATATCCCTGAAACTAATTTAAAATTCGAAATTTTGATATTTATTATGACGTCGTCGAATCCATGCGAACAACTGACGTTAGTTTCATAGCAATATTTGCAGTATTCTAGTAAGTGTAGCTATGAAGTAGAAACATACAGTTAGATTTGAATATAAAATATTCAGTATCTTCATTTTTTAAATTTCAGTACAATGTTCCTACTGCACTTTGTCAAGTTATGTGAAAAAAAGCGTTAAATGTTGGTAAATATTATGCACGTTATAAAAAATAAACATGCGTTTTTTTTTTGTTTTTTTTTTTTAAAGAAATGTTTATATTTTCATGAATATTCTTGCTATTTTTACACGAATGCATAAAAAATTCCTACAGCATCCATGAAATCCTTCATTACAGCTACAGACTACTTTGATCTTTTTATGATACCGATGATCACAAATATTTTTTTCAATTCAGTTTTTGCGCTGGTTCTGTAATTAGCCTCATGACTAAATCTTCAATCAGAAATATAAGGTCAGACATGTTTTGTTTTTTACATCCCTGAAGTGCAAGAACAATTCGTCAATTTTTTCTTTAGCTATTCTCAAAAAGTCTAAAATCGAAAGTGACCGTTGACTTTTGGCCATATAGGGTATAAAGGAGATTCTTAAAAAGAGACAGGTGTTCAGAAAAAGTTCATTTATATAATATATATAATCCACTGAAAAAAACTTCGACTTGGCATTTATAAATTTGCTTATTAAAAGCATCTTGCATACTTTATTTACTAATATACATGAATAGAAACAAAAATCACTTTGAAATCTGATTACCATGATCTCATTGTGTACTACACCTATGACCAGGGCTGCGGAGTCGGAGTCGGAGTCGTGGAGTCGGAGTCGGAGTCAGGTTTTTTTTTTTGGACAAAAGAGTCGGAGTCGGAGTCACTAAAAAACAGTCCTACTCCGACTCCGACTCCAGCTTGTTTTTTCGACAGTTTGAAGTGAAACCAATTCTATGTAATTTTAAATTTATAAACTGGATTATTTTTTTTATTTGGACTATACACTGTAAAAAAAATCAGAAGCATTTCGGCCCAAGGCGGAAAGGTTTCCGGAAATTTATAGTAAACTTTGTGTTCTCCACAGTTACTTGTTATTTCGGAATCGTTACACGTATTTTCGGAAAAATATTCAAAGCGGTGAATACTCTGAAGAAGTCAGAAACGTTACATTCCATAGCGGAAATGTTTTCGAATAGGTAGTGTAAAATGTTGGTTACTGAAAAATTCGGAAATGTTACACTCATTCCGTGTAAAGTTTAAAAATGGAATTTAAAATGAAGTAATATTTGCGCATGCTAATCTACTCCGACCTACTGCACATGTCATTATCACGTCATTTGTATTGTTCTTGAGAGGGAAGACAGCTTAAAACAGATGCAGATGCAACGTATTTATATGAGCTGTAAGTATTCTGTTTTAGAATTTCTTTTATTTGAGAGAACAATATGCTTTAAAAAAAATTAATATTATCAGATTCTATTTTATTGCATATTAATATTACATTTGCAGTTAATCTTTTGTTGTATACACAAAGTTAAATAACTCGTTCTATAGTTTCTTTATAATCTTGTTCTATGAATCTATAATAAATATTAGATATTTGATTGATGAATAATAATGTAGTACTAGTATTAATGAAGCACAGATAGCACCGTATATACGTCTTTAACATCTTTTCGTTTGGAGATCGGTTACGTTTCATAACTTTTCTAATGATGAAATGTATCGTTTATTCCCTTGGAGGGCAAGCACGTGGTCTAAAAATGCTAAATTTTGCGATGTTTCAACACCAGTAATTTTTAATAATGAATTTTTAAATTCTCAATCTGCAAAAAATAATATTAAATATTTTTATTTAATAATACTGGTGACAAAGTTATATATTAAAAAGTGGTATATATTATATACCGGTGCCCCTCAAGATGTTAAATGACAGAACAAATTCCTAATTTCACTTATACTATACGTTTTTACTTCATTTTTTATGAATCAGATATTTATAAACAAATATAATTGAAAATTTGATTTATAAATCTATAAATAATTCTTCTTTAAAATCCGTTCTCGTGAATTCCATGCTGTAAACAGATACATATGCATTATGAAAATGCTTTATTTCCCAAAATAGATGTATTACTTTTAATACCATTAAATAAATACATTTTTTAATCTTGTAAGTATAGATATTATGTCAAAAGATTTCGTATCTGTAAATAATTATTTTATTTTATGAACTGTATACTTATAAAAATATATTTATTTTCTCAGGTTGTCTCAGCACTTCTCAAGTTATACGAATAAAATAATATCTTTAAATGAATATATTTAGAAGCATCATAGTTGTAAAACACTATATTAAATATATTTACAAACAGACAAAACATTTTTATCAATATATCTATTTATAAGTATACAATTCGTGAAAATAAAACAATTACCACAGATATAAAATATTTTCGAATAGTATAACTATTTACAAGATTAAAAAAAATGTTGAAAGGTATTACTAAAATCTATCTATTTATAAGTATAGGGAAGTTAAATATTTTCATTAAGTATCTATTTAGAGGATGGAACTCATGAGGCTGAATTTAAAAAAAGAATTATTTATAGATCCATAAATCAAATTTTCAACGTTATTTATTTACAAATATTTTATTCATAAAAACTGAGTGAAAAACGTATAGTATAGGTGAATTTAGGAATTTGTTCTGTCATATACACGATACATTTCATCATTAGAAAAGTTATGAAACGGAACCGATCTCAAAACGAAAAGATGTTAAAGACGTATATACGGTGATATCTGTACTTCATTAATACTAGTACTACATTATTATTCATCAATCAATTATCTAATATTTATTATAGCTTCATGGAACAAGAGTATAAAGAAACTATCGAACGAGTTACTTAACTGTGCATACAACAACTTCTAAACTTGTTGTAATTGTAAACTTGTAGTAGGTAAACTAAAGAAGTTTCCAGACGACTCAACTCTGTTCATACAAAGGAAAATTTGGAAGCCTCTCTACAGTAGAAGGACATACTCTCAAATTTGGAGTTATTTTAAAATGACAGAAATATTTGTCATAGAATTAAGTTTTTTCAAAGTTTATTTCACCTGCATAAATAACTTTAAAGTGATATCTTGAGTAGCAGTCTAATAATAAAAGGTAAATAATAAAACGAGTTCAGAAAAATATATGTTTCACACCAGAAATTACAGAAAGTTTATAATATTTCTAATTCTAGAGTATGATTCATCTACAAGATCATACTTCATAGGATCATTTCTATAGTAAGATTAGCGAGTTTGCTCACCAAACTTCGCAGAAAACCTAACCACGATGATGCGGAGTGGGGTTTCGCCTCGAGCGAATGTAATATTAATTTTTTTAAAGCATATTGTTCTCTCAAATAAAAGAAATTATAAAACAGAAATACACAGAAACTTTTCCGATGTATACAAAAACATTTTCGATATATGCAGAAACCTTTCCGATGTATATAAAACATTTTCGATATATGCAGAATTGTTACTGAACATCTGACTGAAATATAAATGAAACGTTTCCGAAATGTGCGAAAACTTTTATGAACATCTGACCGAAATATGCGGAAACTTTTATGAACATCTGACCGAACTATGCGGAAACCTAACTAGAAACGATGGGCCACATTGCTGCCCCACCAGAATGAGTAACGTTTCCGAGTTTTTTTTTACAGTGTGTATACAAGAAAACTACACTGTAAAAAAAAACTCGGAAACGTTACTCATTCAGGTGAAGCAGCAATGTGGCCCATCGTTTCTAGTTAGGTTTCCGCATATTTCGGTCAGATGTTCATAAAAGTTTTCGCACATTTCGGAAACGTTTCTTTTATATTTCAGTCAGATGTTCAGTAACAATTCTGCATATATCGAAAATGTTTTATATACATCGGAAAGGTTTCTGCATATATCGAAAATGTTTTTGTATACATCGGAAAGGTTTCTGCATGCATCAGAAATGTTTTTGTATACATCGGAAATGTTTCTGTGTGTTTTGGAAATGTTTCTGTGTACTTCTGTTTTATAATTTCTTTTATTTGAGAGAACAATATGCTTTAAAAAAATTAATATTACATTTGCTCGAGGCGAAACCCCACTCCACATCATCGTGGTTAGGTTTTCTGCGAAGTTTGGTGAGCAAACTGGCTAATCTTACTATAGAAATGATCCTATGAAGTATGATCTTGTAGATGAATCATACTCTAGAATTAGAAATATTATAAACTTTCTGTAATTTCTGGTGTGAAACATATATTTTTCTGAACTCGTTTTATTATTTACCTTTTATTATTAGACTGCTACTCAAGATATCACTTTAAAGTTATTTATGCAGGTGAAATAAACTTTGAAAAAACTTAATTCTATGACAAATATTTCTGTCATTTTAAAATAACTCCAAATTTGAGAGTATGTCCTTCTACTGAAGAGAGGCTTCCAAATTTTCCTTTGTAGGAACAGAGTTGAGTCGTCTGGAAACTTCTTTAGTTTACCTACTACAAGTTTACAATTACAACAAGTTTAGAAGTTGTTGTATGCACAGTTAAGTAACTCGTTCGATAGTTTCTTTATACTCTTGTTCCATGAAGCTATAATAAATATTAGATATTTGATTGATGAATAATAATGTAGTACTAGTATTAATGAAGTACAGATATCACCGTATATACGTCTTTAACATCTTTTCGTTTTGAGATCGGTTCCGTTTCATAACTTTTCTAATGATGAAATGTATCGTGTATATGACAGAACAAATTCCTAAATTCACCTATACTATATGTTTTTCACTCAGTTTTTATGAATAAAATATTTGTAAATAAATAACGTTGAAAATTTGATTTATTGATCTATAAATAATTCTTTTTTTAAATTCAGCCTCATGAGTTCCATCCTCTAAATAGATACTTAATGAAAATATTTAACTTCCCTATACTTATAAATAGATAGATTTTAGTAATACCTTTCAACATTTTTTTTAATCTTGTAAATAGTTATACTATTCGAAAATATTTTATATCTGTGGTAATTGTTTTATTTTCACGAATTGTATACTTATAAATAGATATATTTATAAAAATGTTTTGTCTGTTTGTAAATATTTTTAATATAGTGTTTTACAACTATGATGCTTCTAAATATATTCATTTAAAGATATTATTTTATTCGTATAACTTGAGAAGTGCTGAGACAACCTGAGAAAATAAATATATTTTTATAAGTATACAGTTCATAAAATAAAATAATTATTTACAGATACGAAATCTTTTGACATAATATCTATACTTACAAGATTAAAAAATATATTTATTTAATGGTATTAAAAGTAATACATCTATTTTGGGAAATAAAGCATTTTCATAATGCATATGTATCTGTTTACAGCATGGAATTCACGAGAACGGATTTTAAAGAAGAATTATTTATAGATTTATAAATCAAATTTTCAATTATATTTGTTTATAAATATCTGATTCATAAAAAATGAAGTAAAAACGTATAGTATAAGTGAAATTAGGAATTTGTTCTGTCATTTAATATCTTGAGGGGCACCGGTATATAATATATACCACTTTTTAATATATAACTTTGCCACCAGTATTATTAAATAAAAATATTTAATATTATTTTTTGCAGATTGAGAATTTAAAAATTCATTATTAAAAATTACTGGTGTTGAAACATCGCAAAATTTAGCATTTTTAGACCACGTGCTTGCCCTCCAAGGGAATAAACGATACATTTCATCATTAGAAAAGTTATGAAACGTAACCGATCTCCAAACGAAAAGATGTTAAAGACGTATATACGGTGCTATCTGTGCTTCATTAATACTAGTACTACATTATTATTCATCAATCAAATATCTAATATTTATTATAGATTCATAGAACAAGATTATAAAGAAACTATAGAACGAGTTATTTAACTTTGTGTATACAACAAAAGATTAACTGCAAATGTAATATTAATATGCAATAAAATAGAATCTGATAATATTAATTTTTTTTAAAGCATATTGTTCTCTCAAATAAAAGAAATTCTAAAACAGAATACTTACAGCTCATATAAATACGTTGCATCTGCATCTGTTTTAAGCTGTCTTCCCTCTCAAGAACAATACAAATCACGTGATAATGACATGTGCAGTAGGTCGGAGTAGATTAGCATGCGCAAATATTACTTCATTTTAAATTCCATTTTTAAACTTTACACGGAATGAGTGTAACATTTCCGAATTTTTCAGTAACCAACATTTTACACTACCTATTCGAAAACATTTCCGCTATGGAATGTAACGTTTCCGACTTCTTCAGAGTATTCACCGCTTTGAATATTTTTCCGAAAATACGTGTAACGATTCCGAAATAACAAGTAACTGTGGAGAACACAAAGTTTACTATAAATTTCCGGAAACCTTTCCGCCTTGGGCCGAAATGCTTCTGATTTTTTTTACAGTGTAGGTTAAACATGTCCAATATACTGTCCAGTTTACAGCGTATATGAAAACTGCTTTTAATTGAAATCTCTAGTTTATATTTTATATTAGTATGCAGTACTTTCTCTCGGTTTTTGGGGTTTGCAGAACCAGAGGTAATGCGAAAATTGGAAGTTTCTGCTCTTTTTGGAGTCCACATAATCCGAAATATCATTGTAATAGAAGAATTTTCTCTTTTGTTTTCTTGTTTCCCTCAGATTTTTCAGGTCTGTAGGACCAGGAGTATGCTGAAACTTTTTAGTTTTCTCACCTCTTTTTCATGTGTAACCTCCCCCCCCCCCCCCAAAAAAAAAAAAAAGAAAAAAAAAAAAAAAAAAAAAAAAAAAAAGTGAAATTATAATTTTTTTTCCTGAGTCTGCAATACTAAAAATAATGATGAAATAGTGAAATTTCTGTTATCTTTCTCTTATCAATATTCAGGTTTCGCAGACCCGAAATAAAGCCCAAATTATAAAGTTACTGCAGGAAATACAAAATTTTCCTCTTTATTTTTCTTCCCTTACATCGGAATTTTTCGGGTCTGGAAGCCACAATAACTCTAAAATTACAACATTTTGCATTTTCTTTTCAAAGTCTTTTCCAAAATCTCTGAAATAGTAAAATTTCCATTTTTTTACTTTTTTAGATTTCAATATTTGGATTTTTTGGATCCGCAGGACCCAAAATTGTACAATTAATAATGCTGAAAATATAAAATTTCTGTCACTTTTTTATGAAGCCGTGAGAACAGAATTAATGCTAAAATAGTGAATTTTTCATTTTTATTTTTCTTTCATTCCCCCGTAATTTTTCGTGTTCTGGAGACCCCAAATGACGCTTAAATTGTAAAATGTTCGCCTCCTATTTTTTGGATCTGCAGGAATAGATATAAAACCAAAATTAAACATCCTTTGACCCATATTTTGGTGAAAAAAAGGTGAAACTTTTTATACTAAAATACTGTCAGAAGTTTGCCGCTGTAGTAAATGAGTCCTAGTCTTGACTACCTGTCATAGCTTATACCCATAATTCATCCAAAAATATACACATCATATACTTCAAGGTCAAACAGGAATGTAACAGCAGGTGTCAGTGTTGTCCGTTGAGTTTTTTAATTCTGATTACTTGATTGCTGCCATTTTGTTTAAATAGTAATATTTCCTTTATTTATATGACAAATTTAATAAAGCGACTATTACTATTTCAAAACAAATGGCTGCAATAAAGCAATCTGAATAATAGGAATCAACAGGCAATACTAGTATTTCAGACGTCCCGGAGTCGGAGTCGGTTCCTTTAATTTTTCAGGCGTCAGAGTCGGTCATTTTTCCCACCGACTCCGCAGCCCTGCCTATGACACAGTAAGACAGTGCTGAATGTTTATGTGTTTCACTTACACATTCAGCAATCTAATATATAGCATGGTTGTGCTTTGATTTCTGAGCATTTGAACATCAGCGGTCGTACTGTAGAACAATTTAAGAGTCTGAAATGGCCATGATAAATGAATAGATCGGATTTTGTACGTGTTATGGGGTGGTAAGGCAAGAGAACTGCTTGCTAATCATAGGCACACGTGTCTCAAGGATCTAAAAGCATATTAAAGTAGCCTATAATAATATAGAATAAACATAATGTAATACTACACCGTTTTACACTGTTTCCATCTGTATACCAACTTTTCTTGTATCAATATGTACCAATTCTATTTTTTGAAAACAAAATGTTTACAAACCTTTTCCTTTAGCTTTGTTCCAGTTACGTTACTGCTGTTCGGTGTAGAAATAGTACAGCATATGAAAGACTTCAAAATCAAATACTACATATGTTTAGACAGAAGATATATGATCTGTAACAGAGTTGAATGAGTGACTTTTAGGTTTAAAAGTTTACTTTCATTTCGTATATTGTAAACGGCAAAACATTCATACATGAAATGCGGTCGATGAGCTTTCCAAACAAAGCTTCACTGAATACACTTATATCAAGCGGTACAAATACAAACTTCGTTATAAAGCTTTTTCTGTTTCACTGTGGACTGTGTCGGACTGTGTATGATTCTTCCTATATGATTCCTATGCATAAAAAACAACGACAAAAGGAAAAATGTAAGTATTTTTTTAATATATATAAGGCATAGTAACGGCATACGGATTTAAACTGTATGAGGTTAACTTATCATAGTCTCTATTACGAACCATAGTTTATACAAGCATTAAGCAACTTTCATGAATGTACTCCTCTAACGCTTTTCACTGCGAATGCAGACCAAATATATAGGCGTCTTGTACGAGTTCTGTGCAAGAGCGAGTCCCCCCACCCCCTGCCTTTTTTTCTTCATTCGACAATGTATCCAGAAATCCAATCAACATAGTTATTAGTATTCTAGAACCGGCCAACAAAGTAACTGAAGTGATTCACTAATTAGCGCTAAGGTGCTAGGCAAGTAGATCTCCACAATGAGGAGATCAGGCGAATTTCAATCCGCGGTCAGGTAGACAACCAATTAAGCTGGCGTAATGCCCGGAAGGTAGGGGCCTGGTCAGCGGTATAGTCATAATAATAATGCATTCAAAATGATCAATTCATAACACATCATTCATTTATCACAACAGATCAATCACATATGTTTGTACATTTCTGATGGGCCTTGCTGAAATCATCTCATGATAATCGTAAAATATAAGAAATATCTTTAATGACATTTATACAAGACTATTTGACAAAAGTTTTCAGAAGCTTTCCAATCAACCATTAAGTAGAATGCTTTAATTTTTAAAAGTTCTAGTTTAAAAATCTGTGATTAATTTTGAAATAATACTATCACGTTTTGTTCGCAGTTCTCTTTATGCGAATTACCTATTTACTTCTCTGTATCTATATTTCTTTTTTTAAGGTCATTTAAATAGTACATTTTTTCTTTTAGAAACGAATACATTTATGCATTTAATGAGACAAATATGAAAACATTTCTGGGATTATCTTTCTAATAATTTTCGAATTCGTAAACTTAAATGAATAAATGATTTATATAACTTTAAAATCTGATGCTTGCACATATGGTTCACGCATTTCTTAAGGAAATTATTAAATACAAAGGATTTTGAATTAACGGAATTCTACCAATGTGTTATACTAATTTGTTACAGGTAAATGTTAAATAAATTCCTAAATTCAGTTTAGATAGCACATATCTGCGTCAGACCAAGGATGTATCCATCAGACTTTAGTGCTGTTTGTTGTTCATAGCGATTTGCAGCGCCAGTTATGAGGTAAGAATGCTTTTTGTCTTTTTACAGTATTTGAGTAATATTTCAGTAAGCAATACAATGTTTATTTGCTCATAAAATATTGGGGATAAAATTATGCTTTAGAAGGTTAGACTGTTTCGTTATTGATAAATCTTTTCTGTCTTGTGAAGTTTCAACATATCTCGCAATAGATTAGGACAAACGGGGAAAATTTGTTACATCAGTATTGGTACAGGTTGTTAATTGTAACAACCAGTATCAGTTGTAATAAGCTTTAATGTTTGTAATAAGCAGCTTAGACTTTTGTAAATATAAACATAGTTACATAAATTTAATTAGCAACACATTTTTCTACATAGTATACTTTTTCACTTACGAACAGGTATGAGGAAAAACTATGGTAGAACAACTGTCCAACAAATATTCATTGACGCTACCTAAGACGTTATACAGAGTGGCAGATCACTTCGTAAAAGCTGTAAATGACTTCAATGTAAATTTTATGACACTTCAAATATTTTCTAAAAAAAGAAAACAGTAAGCTAATAATAGAATGGAATTATATCGATAGTACTTTGTAATACATGAACTTTTTTTAAATAACAGTGGCATGATTTAGAATCTTGCATGTAGCATACTTTAAAGCATTTCTCTAACTGTTCATTCATTAGTTATTTTGTTTTAGATACAATAGTTCCAGCTGTTGGCTACAAACGAAATCGCCGAGTTATCCCCAATCAGATGGAAGACGATCATGAAAAGTATTTCAATGGCGATGCCTGGATGTATTATGTTTTTTTTTTTCACCAGAGAGGTTCGTAAACTCGCCAATGAATATATAATGAATGAAAAATTCAGTTCTTGTTCGCCAAAATAGCCATATCGCAAGTATGACGTGCGCAAATTCTTTAAGTTTATTTCTGAACGTCATTCTACGTTCTCAATCCGAACTCCTCAACCATCAAGTGTAAAAAGAGTCCACAAGTTTTAATCGATGTAACGACAATGCATTTTTTGATCTATTAGAAGAAGTGCATTGATATCTACAACGCAATGTGGATGAGACAGATATCACCACGTGCCGCGACCCGACAAGGAAAAGTGTGAAACAAGTAGTCTGGTCGATATCGGCGAGCGCACCTGTTACCGTAGCACATTCAGTAAATGCCACTAGAAATACGATTCCTCCAATATTTATATTTTCTAGAAAAAATTACCAGGAATACTTCGGTGCTGATGCTCTACCTGGATGCATAGATTCGTCTAATTAATCCAGCTGGATTAATGCAGATGTTTTACTCAAATTTCAGACTTTTCGTCTATATGTACATGCAACAACATGCGCCAAGAATGCAACAACCAACTCTAAGAAAGGGGCAATTTTTTACAATATGTTCATTTAATAAAAATTTTTGTTTTTGTAAAATCTGGTTAACTTATATAATAAACTGCCAGTGATTTTAATTGAGGAATGGTTGTAAATTTTCGAAATTGTTTCAAATTTTTTTAAGATTCACCCACCAAACTTCCATAATTTATTCTGAAGTAATAATCGTAATAACTAAGCCTTGTCTTCCCTATAAAATTAATAAATGCAGTCTCTTTCATGAAGAAAAAAATTAAATTTTTCATGTCTAAATAAATTTCTAAATATATTAACAAAAGCTAAATAAATTTTGAATAATTTCAAACATATATTGTAAAAGTAGTTTAAAAAAACAAAAGAAAAACCAGTTACCTAAAGGATATATTTTAGTTTGTACTCAAATAAATTAAAATTCCAGAAGAATTGTTTAATATTAAAAATCTCTTTAGAAAATGAAGATAATATTATATTTTATCTCATTGAAATTTCGTCTTTCAAAACTCTAGACTAATTTATCGAATATATCTATGTATTATTTTTCTTAGTCTTTATTGAGCTTTAAAACATTCATGGAATTCAGTTATTTTTCGTATTAAACAATCATATATTCATCATACCGAGAATAAATAATGTCGTTTTAATCAAAAGTAGTGTTATTAAGGATTTTTCATCGAAAAGGTCTTAGATATAATATTCTAAGAATTTATATGGAAATAAATAAACTTTTTCTTCTTCTATAGCTTTAACTTTTATATTAATTTAGTTATGTGCATATACAGGGTGTTCTAGAAAGGACTCCCCAACTTTGAAATGACATAACTTCGAAACAGTGAGAGATAGAAATGTGAAACAAGTTGAATGTTAGACAGATAGGTCTGGAATTTTTTATAAATCAATTTAAAAAAATAGTTCCAATATTGGACACGAGAGGGCACTGCAATCACAAAGCTGTGTCTTTGAAATAGTTTCTGAAAGTGAGCTGTTTGAACTGAGATAAAAATCACATTACAATGGTTTCGATATGGTTACCTTTTTCAGCAACAACATATGACGGAACCTAAAGGTAACGTTCGAAATCACTTGTTGCAATACTTCTATTGAAATGGATGCACATGCCTCACAGATGAATTGTTAGAGCTGTTCCAACGTTTGGGGATTCTTAAAATAAACAGCGTCCTTCAAGTAACCTCACAAAAAGAAGTCGCATGGATTCAGATCCGGGGAATATGGTGAATACGGCATGATATTCTTGAATTCCGAATTATTCTCTAATTCTATACAACTTTTTTACACGTGTCAGCAATGAAACAGACGCATGAATGAAATTTCTGTCCTTCTGAGTATCATTTAAAGTTCCATGTGCTTGTGCTGCCACCTATTATCCAATATTGGAACTATTTTTTCACATTCGTGTATAACAAATTCCAGACCTATCTGTTTAACATTCAACTTGTTTCACATTTCTATCTCTCCCTGTTTCGAAGTTATGTCATTTCAAAGTTGGGGAGTCCTTTCTAGAACACCCTGTACATATGGAATACATATGGAAGGAATGTATATGGTGCAAATACATATGAAAGGAATGGAATAGAAGAAGAACAAAAATAATAGAAAGTATACAGGGTGTTTCTAAAAGAATAATCCGATTTTTAAAAAAATTATAACTATTCAGCTTTTAATCCGTTTTCATCGAATAATATACCGGTGGAAAGAAGGACATCTCGAGTTACACGCACTTGCTGACAGATGGCACTAACGCTCTTCCTTCACCCCTCACTTTACTGTTTGTCTGGCCTCCAAGATCGCCGGACCTCTTAGTGTACATATTCTTCTTGTGGGGATTTATAAAAGACTACGTTTATGTGTCTCACCTTCTAGCTACATTAACTGAACTGGAGATCCGCATAACAACAGCTGTGGAAGCAGTGGTTGAAGACATGATTGCAAAAGTTTCGGACGAATTTGACTACTGTATAGGCATAGAAATTGCATCCAGAGGTGAACACATTCAACACCTTCAATTTGGTTTGTAAAAAAACTTTATGATTAGCCATGTAATATAAAATTAATCTTAAGTGTCTATGTTCAATATTTTTCATAATATACGCATTTCAAACTGGATTGATTCTTTTTGGAACGCACTGTATATTAAAACCACAGCTAAGGAAAACTTCATGAAATCTAAAGAATGATTAAACGATTTAGGTACAAAATTATGTGTATTGAAATATGTTCAATCAGTTAACTTTAAAGTTTGATTTTGTATTTATATCACCACAACCTCAGTCTATCGCATGTCATTTGTTGAAAGATAATAATTGGGTGGATTTTAGAAGTTATTATTGTTTAATTATTCTTATTATATATTTTGAAAATATTTTTTACTTATTAGCACAATATATTTTTCTTCATCTTGTATATCACCTAAGAAACAAAACGAAAATAAAGATATAGTATTGTAAGCTAGTTGAAAGCATTTTTGTCAACTGCGTTAATTAAAACTGTGTGACAAATAGATATTATATATCATAATTTATTTTGTTTCAGTAAAACAAGTAGATTTTACTTATCTTTATGGCTAAATAGAAGCTTTATGACAGGACAGAATTTTTTATAATGTAAAAATTTAAGTAAAGAGTCAAATTGTTTTATTTTATGTTGCGTCTGCGAAAAAAATAATAAAATAATTAATTGTTGGTTTTAGTTCGCCCTCAAGGGATAAACTTTAAAATATTCAACGAAAAAAAAATTAAAATACTGAATAGTAAAGAATCATTTGAATTCAGGTACATAATTATAAGAAAAATGTAATAATTAAATACAGTAGAATATCATTACAACGAATATGACTTTAATTTATCTTTCAGTTTAACGAATATTTTTTTATTGTTAGAAAACGTCCTATATTTTCATATTATAAAAATATTCACTTTAACTAATTCTGATATTACCGAATTTTTCAAATTAGCAAATTTATTGAAGATTTAAAATAAATAGTAATTTCAGATTTACGAATGTTGAGTTGGTAAGAAAAAATATCTTATTGAAAAACTAGAATTTTGAAGAAAACTTTCTTCGGAAACTCAATGACGTGGAGGGAGACGACAGTGTAAATCAGGTATGTCAAACATGTGGCTCAAGGGTCATGACTGGTCCAGCGACAACTTATCTGTGGCCCGCGAAGCCTTTGGCATTTTCCCTGTACTTAATTTAGTTGTTTGAAAACGCATGATGGAAATACACTTTGCACGAACATTCTTGCACCAACCTTAGATATGGCAAACATTAAACAGATATATATATCATTGTAACCAGTTTGTTTGGCTTTTATTTAATTCAGAGTACTACTACTATTTTTAATAGTAATTTTTGTTTTATTTATTCTTTCATTAAATATGGTAAATATTTCTCTTCAGAAAGTCGTAGCATTCTGCATTAAAAAAAATCTCGGTCATCTGGCAACAGTATGTATTTAGACAGATGTAACTCAGTTTTACATTTTAGCACAAACGAAAATGCGGATACACATATAACCACTCGGAACGTAGCCAAGCACGGAATCCTGAATCTGAAAATTTAAAGATTCGTCAAATTTTTAAATTATTTTACAGGATGATTTTTTTTAAAGTTGTGAAAGTAAAACCCTATAACAAAAGAACCACTGATCCAAATGACCTAAAATTTCACCAGTATGCTCCCAAAGCAATGGGGATTTTTTTAGGCATGGTTAAAAAAACTTAAAATCGCACCGACAGATGGCGCTGTAAGGTAGCAGAAACAAAGAATATCGTCTGTGGGAGGAAAACAATGGACGGTACTTTGAGAAACCATCTTCCGTAGACCCTCTGTCGTCATTGGACCTTTTCTTAAATTCTTAAGTGTTCTAAATCTCCTAAGAGCAGTTGCTGCGCTGTCATTATTCTGATAATACAGTTTCACTAACAACGCACGGTCCCTCTCAATGGCGCAGTCATTGCGAGGATTTCCGTAGAATAATGAACACGAGATGTGCGTACTTCACGTTTTTTTATCGCCAATGTGCATGTGCTGGGCGCAAGTTCGTCTCCCGACTTTACTGCATGTACAGCGCCACCTGTCGGTGCGATTTTAAGTTATTTTTTTAACAACGCCTAAACAATCCCCATTGCTTTGGGAGCATACTGGTGAAATTGTAGGTCATTTGGATCAGTGGTTCTTTTGTTACAGGGTTTTACTTTCACAACTTTTAAAAAAATCACCCTGTACTTATAATTTTATTGATTTTATGTTGAAACTGATACTTTCTTATCTCTCTTAGACTTTACATCACTTTACAAAATAATATGAAGTATTTATTAAATATTAAGAAATGTATTGTAAAATTAATAAAATTCGGTGTTAATTAAGAACAGTTCAAGTTTAAAAAAAAATCAAAATATGAAATTAAATAGCTTTTAATGAGTCGCTGTAAAAGTGACATAAATTATCACTTTTGTGCTCAACACAAAACCCCCGAATATATCCTCCAGGTTCTTTCTTTACTTGGGCTTTAGTCAAACATAAGGATTTTGTATTTAACTTCTTTCTTTATTTTTTTTTCAATACTTAGGCTAGCAATTGTGTGTGATATTTCTAGAATCCTGTGTGATATTTCTAGAATCCTGTGTGATATTTCTAGAATTATGTGTGATCTTTCTTTATTTTTATCCATTTTTCATTATTATACACACATTTTATTGACATACTCTCATTTATCACGGGTTTTATATTAAAAAAATATGTTACAGCTCTTTGTCATTATGAATAAATATGATGAACTGAAGATGAACATCTCAGATTTTTTTCAAGGTGATTTACAACACAATTATATTCAAAGGAAAACTGAAATTTTATGTTTAATATGTAGACACTGTTGGAGTTTGGAAAATAATGTAACATTAAAAGGTGCTACAGAACAAAGTATAAAGAAAACTCACAAATATCTGGCTAAACATCGGAAAGATAAACTGTTAGAATTGAAACGGATACTTCTTCATAGAAAATCCGAGTGCTTTCACCAGGCCCATTGAAGAAAATACACTTGCTTGAAAAAACTAATTATTGTTTATTTCCTTTAAATGCTAAATTAACAACATAATACAAATTAAAATAACTTTTATTAGGCTGTTTGACATGTTTCGACTCACTCTGGGTCATTTTCAAAAACAAATGAAAATATTCCATAATAGCACGGGCTTTGATGTTATTATTTAAACTGCTATCATTTAATTTTCATGTACTTTTTTATAAATTACGCACGTTATCTTTTATTTTTACTTGGTTGTTCATGGGCTGTGGCGTAACTTTTAAAAAAGTACATGAAAATTAAATGATAGCAGTTTAAATAATAACTTCAAAGAACGTGCATATATGGAATATTCTCATTTGTTTTTAAAAATGACTTGGAGTGAGTCGAAACATGTCAAACAACCTAATAAAAGTTATTTTAATTTGTATTATGTTGTTAATTTACACCTTTTAGCATTTAAAAGAAATATATTATTACAAGGTGTTATGATTTATTATATTGCTAATTATTGTTTATTACATTAAATGTCCCGCGAGTCGAAATCGTTCGCTATGAAATTGAAGAAATGTTGTCTAGAATAGTTTACGAATTTTAAAAATACTATAAGCATAAGTACCATTGCTTAAAAGATTTATATATAGAGGATAAATTTATAAAAGCCGGATATGCGCTTAAAAACTTATAGTGCTTATAAACTCATATTTGTACACACGTGCTTAATCGTCGTCAATCAAGATAATATCTTGGAAATATGGGTAGTGAAGATAAACAGATATACCTTCTTATACAGATATTTGACGGATTAATAATCATAAAGATTTAACTGTGAATTTCGAATTGTTAAACAAGGTTACAATTTTAATTTTAAATCGACAAATTATGAAAGTGGATTATTTAAAGACTACAAATAGACAAAGTACTTGGAGTTTTCATTTTAAATAACAAAGCACCTGAGTAAACTTCAACTTCAAGGCAAATTTTATAATGCTATATTGTTAATTGTCTGAGTGCAACGAAGACTCATACACAGCGCAGTATTACTTTGCCCCATATATAGCTACGATGGATATTAAAACCTTTCGTCAAGCATAACTCAAAAAATATTTAACGGATTTCGTTCAAATTTTTACAGCAGGTACCTATAAAGGTGACAACGTCGTCTATTTATTACCAAGAATAAGTGTCAAACCGTTTGGAAGTTATATTAAAAAAATAGATAAAAAAGCACAATTAAAGTACATACGTCACTAAATTTTGTGCGTACGTCATTTTCACCGGCGGGAGATTTTCGTAGACAATCGGAATTGAAAAGTTCATGGAATACATGGAGCAAAAAAATATGCAAGCACTAATATTCAGCACAATAAAATATATTTCAATTTAATAAAAATGGGAAGTTAATCTGGAATTTTTTCTGTTTGAAAAGTATTAGAGATTAGTAAGAGTAGTATTAGTATTAGAGATTTGGCGTAAATCACACCATTAGCAGCTTTTTTATTTCGCGTGTGTATGTTAGGAACAATTCTTTGATGTTTAAATAAAAGGTTTCGATTTGTGGCATTATTTCTTATTTTCTTTTCCTTTTTAGTATTTTAAATGGAATTAGTGAAAGGCGTGTATTTTAAATTAAATGAGTGAAAGACGTGTATTTTTAATGTATGTATTTCAAATGAAATCAGTGAAAGATTTATATTTAAATGAAATGAATGCAATATGAAGATGTTATGAGAAAAATATTTGGCGATTTATCAACTGCGCCAAGTTAACATAAAAGTACCAATACATATGTGGGTACTTCTCTATTATCCCGTCGACCACTTTTCATAACAAAAAACTATCGCCAAATAAACGGGAGAACGTTGTCATTGAAATATCAAAATACATAAATAAATAAAATATAAGAATTTAAGGACACAATTGTTATTTTAATGAATGAAATAACTAATAAATCAGTAAAACATAATGAAAAATACACGCAAATGTCGCGTTAAAAACCACTTGATGACGTAACAAACACGTATAATGCTTCTGATATCAAGTAAATGGGACTGCATTTTTGGCGTTTAATCTAACAGTTTGGCGATAGTTTTTTGTTATGAAAAGTGGTCGACGGGATAATAGAGCAGTACCTCTATGTGAAATGAAACAAGGCACAGATGTCATATACGCACCACGTTAGCGCGATTTATCCCTCCACCAGCTTGGGGAAAACTTTGTTTTTGAATATTAGTTACAAATAGTGTGACAAATAGTACACGTGATTTTTTATTTCAATATAAAAATAAAATAACGTAATAAATGAAACAGCTTCTATTATTTTAAAAAAGTAAATAAAAATAAATAAATAATAGTTTGATATAAATAAAGGCGCGGATGTCATATACGCACCACATTGGCGCGATTGCAACAAAATGGCAATTTTATGCCTCACATGGTAACCCGGTTATTTTGTTTCAATTGTTGTTTATTAACTTTTATTTTTTATTTTAATTCTATAATTAATTGTAAATTGTTTTTATTATATATATCAATATTTATTTATATCAAACTATCATTTATTTATTTTTATTTCCCATTTTTGAATAATAGGAGCTATTTCATTTATTACGTTATTTTATTTTTATATTGAAATAAAAAATTACATGCTATTATTGTATGGTATTTGTAACTAATATTCAAAAACAAAGTTTTCGCCAAATTGGCGGGGGAAAAATCGCGCCAATCTGGTGCGTATATGACATCTGTGCCTAAATTAATATTGATATACATATAAAAATAAGGGTGAATCCAAGAGTTGACCGCTGCTTGGCGTCCGTTTGTATTGGCGTGCTAGCGCGCGCGCGATAGCGGACTGACTCTTGCAACCCTCATCATTTCTTATTCGTGCTAAATCGTCGATAGTTAGCCAGATGTAGCTCTTTTATTGTTGGAAAGGCTGAGCAATGATATTTTTTGTGATGACGCGTTTGTTACGTATGACGTATTTGTTACGTCATCAAATGATTATTCGACTTTTATTTGTATTTTAATGATATTTAATGATTTATTAGTTATTTAAAACATGTTTTTTTTTAATACAGTTAAATAACACTTATGTCATTAAATGGTTATGTCATGATATTCATCATCTGCTTCTTTATTTAAATCTTGATTTTTTTTTTAAATTTATGTATGTGAGTGGCTACTCTTGTTACTTTAGAACAGTGTGAATTAATTGATTGCAGTTTTCATGGAAGTCTCATGTTCGCGAAGCGATCATACATGCGGTACAGTGATCGCGGCCTTAACGAATTTCGTGTATTTCTTGGGATTCCGATACGACGAGGTTGCTGTATCCAGTGATGTTTTTTTTTTCGGTTTCATGTTCGCGAAGCGATCATACGTGCGGTACAGTGATCGCGGCATTAACGAATTTCGTGTTTTTCTTGTGATTCCGATACGACGAGGTTGCTGTATCCAGTGATGTTTTTTTTCGGTTTCATGTTCGCGAAGCGATCATACGTGCGGCACAGTGATCGCGGCATTAACGAATTTCGTGTATTTCGTGGGATTCCGATACGACGAGGTTGCTGTATCCAGTGATGTTTTTTTTTCGGTTTCGTGTTCGCGAAGTGAACATACGTGCGGTACAGTGATCGCGGCATTAACGAACTTCGTGTATTTCGTGGGATTCCGATACGACGAGGTTGCTGTATCCAGTGATGTTTTTTTTTCGGTTTCATGTTCGCGAAGCGATCATACGTGCGGTACAGTGATCGCGGCATTAACGAATTTCGTGTTTTTCTTGGGATTCCGATACGACGAGGTTGCTGTATCCAGTGATGTTTTTTTTTTTTCGGTTTCATGTTCGCGAAGCGATCATACGTGCGGTACAGTGATTGCGGCATTAAGGAATTTCGTGTTTTTCTTGGGATTCCGATACGACGAGGTTGCTGTATCCAGTGATGTTTTTTTTTCGGTTTCATGTTCGCGAAGCGCTCATACGTGCGGCACAGTGATCGCGGCATTAACGAATTTCGTGTATTTCGTGGGATTCCGATACGACGAGTTTGCTGTATCCAGTGATGTTTTTTTTTTTCGGTTTCATGTTCGCGAAGCGATCATACGTGCGGTACAGTGATTGCGGCATTAAGGAATTTCGTATATTTTCGTTTTTTCAACTTCACATTAATCGTTAACTTTTATGTAATATCGATGAAAACGTTGTTTTTTACTGCTCGTATTATCTTTTTTATATGTATCTTATTAAATTTGTCAAATAAAATATTTTATTTCACTCATAAATGCAGTATCTAAAAAATCAATTCTGTAGGGTTTAATTTAACAATTCTGTATTTAAATTATGTCTTTTGTCCAAATTGTTTTGAACGAATAAAATTTTATTTTCGTATAAATGCAATCTATTTTTCAGGGACCTTTTTATTGCTAAATCCATTACTTTTCCTATGTGTAACTATTTAAAAATTAAGAATGGCAACATTTTACCACTTGCTTATTGTGGGTTACAATACGATAAATGTAAGTAAACAATTTAGAAATCGCCAATGTGGCATCATTTTTTAAAAGCGCTAAATGGTGGCTTGAGTAAGGATTAGGTCGAGATCATTGGTTCTCTTTTATTTTTCATAAATGTATTTTGATGTTATTTTGCTGTTTAAAGGTTTAGATTAATTATTTTTGCTTTTATTTTGATTCTCGCGATTTCAATTTGCGTGGTTTTCGGAACACTCCGCACAAAAGCAGGTGAGTTTAATTCTTACCTAGCCATTCCAAAAAGTGGATTTTTTAAAAAACAAAAAATCTGTGTTTTTAAAAACGTTATTTTGACATTATTTTGCTTTTAAATGTTTTAAAATATGTATGTTTGCTTTATTTTGATTATCGCATTTTCAATTTGCACGCTTTTGCCTGTTGTCTTCTGGAGGTTGCCACTCCGGGAGACAACAGGCAGAAACGCACAAATTTGGCAATTTTTTGAAAACGCGCCAAGCAGTGGTAAACCCTTGGATCGCACCAAAAATAATCTATAGAATTAAAATAAAAAATAAAAGTAAACAAACACAACAAACAGTTTTCGCCAAAGGGGCGGGGGAAAAATCGCGCCAATGTGGTGAGTATATGGCATCTGTGCCGGGATTTTTACCCTTTTATCTGTGCTTTCGGAAATATAAAAAAATTAAAAAATTCTTATATCAGGTGTATAATGTTTTGCATTTTTATACGGACCACTTCTCCATTTTAAGATTTTAAATGCTATTTTTATCAGATATTTCTTTCTTGAGATTCCCACAAGTTTTTTCCGGTAACTTTTTTAGTTCGCTTATTAATTGTTTACAATTTGCCCCCCTGGCAATAACAATTATTTATCACAAAAAATGGGTACTTCTCTATTATCCCGTCGACCACTTTTCATAACAAAAAACTATCGCCAAACTGTAACGCTAAATAAACGGGAGAACGTTGCCATTGAAATATCAAAATAAATAAAATATAAGAATTTAAGGACACAATTGTTACTTTAATGAATGAAATAACTAATAAATCAGTAAAACATAATGAAAAATACACGCAAATGTCGAATTAAAAACCACTTGATGGCATAACAAATACGTATAATGCTTCTGGCATCAAGTAAATGGGACTGTATTTTTGGCGTTTAATCTTAGTTTGGCGATAGTTTTTTGTTATGAAAAGTGGTCGACGGGATAATAGAGAAGTACCCAAAAATGGCTTAGTTTTATTAAATTTGTTTGTTATGTATTTTCATTTCTTATTAAAATATCGAAAATGGCAATAAAATTTTATTTTAGCACCGTACTTAATTTTTTAAAATGGCTCAAAAACATGGTTTAATAAACGTATATTTGTAAATATTTTAAAAAACATGTTTTTCCGCTCTCTAGAAAAATTTGTAAGATTTTACAACTGCCTTTGGCACCAACCAGTACATGATACGGAACTTTTCCCTATTCAGATACACAGAAGAGGTTGGTCACAAACAAGAGTAATGCTAGCAACAATATTGTTTTAACTCTATAAGAGTTAGAAACAATAATGATATTAAATTCCCCGATTAGCTTAGGGCCCGATTACGGAACTTTCTCCTAGAAAAAAAAACTGTAGAAGTCTTTTACATTTGTTTCGAATGAAGCTCGATCAACAAAGTATTAATTGATAATACAAACAACACTAATATTAACATGGGGGCAAAAGTTTGAATTTAAGTGTATATACTTGGAACCCTCCCCCCCCCAACCACCCACCAAAAAAAGAAAAAGAAAGTTACAGAAATGAATTTAAAATGGCGTGAAGCCACCCTTTCTGACATAAGAAATTGGCTGCGAACCCGATTACGAAACTTTCACTTAACTTAATAACATGTATCTAATAGCCCTGAGGACAATTCCCCTTCCCAGTTATACGGACCTTGGGGCTTTTTTAAAAAGCTTGACGCAGTTCGGGTTGAAGAAGTTGAGATTTACTGTCAAATGACATAAACTACTATGAAAATAAAACTGGTGAATTATTATGCTGGTTTATGTATGTATTTAAAAAAATTGCATCTGATTACACTCTTTAGATAAATTACTCCTGTTTGCATTTAATAACAGATAAACGGCTTCCGTTTACTAAATTGTTTAAATATTGGGAAGAGTTGGCGAGAGATAGATAGACGTGTAAACAAACGGGTAGAGAGACGGATAGCGACAGAGATAAGCTAACGGGTAGCGAAACGAATAGACAGACGGGTAGCGAGGCAGGTGCAAAAAAGGGTTGACAGAGGGGTAGTGAGATGGGTAGGGAGACGGGTAGCGTGGTGGATAGAGAGACGAGTACAGAGACGACTTGACAGACGGGTAGAGAGAGGGGTATATAGACAGACAGACGTGTTGATAGACGAGTAGTGTAACGGGAAGCGAGACAGGTAGAGACACGATTAAAGAGTCGGGTAGAAAGACAGACGGATACTGAGACGGTTATACAGAAGAGTAGAGAGACAGTAGACAGATGAGTTCGGAGAGAGACACAGCTAAGACATACGAGTAGTTAGACTGGTAGACACGTTTGTAGCAAAGCATGTTATCAATGTGGTTTGAAGTATACGAGTTTCTATAAATAGTTATACAAATAAACAAAGGAAATTTTTTTAATTCAAATATTAAATATTTGATTTAATATTTCAATATTTAATATTTTATTTTTTAATATTTTATTTAGATATTTGTCACAAAGAAAATGTTGCAAAAATTAAATTAAATTTGCGTTAAACTACGCTTGCTAAAATACGCTATTGGCTGCAAATCTGATTATGTGACTTTAAAAATATCGTTTTAAAAGATCCGGCGGTTTTTTTTTTTTAAGTTTTGAGCAATTCCCGCTTAAGAAAATGAGATTATTTGCCAAATGTTATAAAAAAATGCATATGAAAACATAACAGTATATGAATTTATATATGATATTTTGTAATTATATCATTTAATTTGCTATTTTTCATATGTTGTATCTTTATCTATCTCTTGTCTATAATATGCTGTATATTCACTTAGATTCTTGTTGATATCTTCTTTATATCGTAATTGTTAACTTTATGTTCTCAGCAATATCACTCAGACTAATCCCTTTGAGGGAAGTCCTAGTTAGAAATATTAGCGTTTTCAAGTAGAATTTATTAATTTGATAAAGCAATTTAAAAAAAATGTATTTAATTTTAAATGTTGCTAGGCATTATTACAAAAATTATCGAAGAGGAAATTTTTAGAATATGCTAAAAATATATTAAAAAATAAATTCAAAAATAAATTTTTGAATTTCAAGATTTATGAAAATCAGTTTAATCTATAAAGATTGATGATGAAATTATTCTTCCAAATTTATTACTGCAGTTAATCAAATTTCCGTGCAATTCCACATTTAGAGAGAAAATGAATATGAATTTTGCAAATTTCTGTAATTATTCATCAATCGACCGATTTTTTAAAGAATAGTATGCAATTAGATAGATTTTAGCTATGTTACGTGGGCACTTTTATACGACATCTTTGCGTAGCTGCCAATATTTTGTTATTTGTCAAGTCAAATAAATGTAATTTGAAGAATGTAATTAATGAATGAAATTAAATAAGTAACGGATAGATACGACACATTTTATTAAATAAATTTCCTGATTCAAAATAGATTTTTCTTCATTTTTTACTTGAAGAAAACATGGAAGCTTGACGGCTACGTCTTTGCTAGATCAACATTAACAGACTAGTGTGTACAATCAGTTTTTAGGTGCGTTCGTAATTATATAAATACGTAGCACCTATTGTCGTCGTCTGGTCCGTCCGTCTGTCCGTGCGTCCGTCCGTCTGTCTGTCTGTCCGTCCATCTGTCTGTCTGTCCGTCCATCTGTCTGTCCGTCCGTCCACATATAACAACGCAAAAACTACCCAACCGAATTGTTTGAATTTTAAGATATATTATTAGCCACCCACAGGGAGGCTTATTCTTTCAATCTCTATCATTTTTCATGTTTATGAAAAGTCACAGCAATCCATCGTTGCCACAGGTTAATCTCGGAAAATGAAACATTTGAAGTTACTGAAAAAATTAATAACTCAAAAAGTATTTATCACAAAATTATTAGACAAACTGCGTTAGAAAGGAAAAAAAATTGTATTTTTCTTGATATAAATTTAAAATCGAATGATTATGCCGTTTTTCAAATAATGAATTTCAAAAATTACCAAATTTCACAATGAAGTACCATAACGAAACCTTCACGCGTAAAAAGATAATGATAACGGCTGTTGCTTTCGGTCGAGAATGGACCAAACGATGTCCGCATTTTACTATTTTTACCGTTTTTAACGAAATTCTGTAACTTTAGAAGAATTTTTCTTTGAATAGGCAATAGAAATGCATAAAATCGTTACAAAAATTTTAAAATTACAAAAAAGGATAGATGCAAATTATCAGATATGAAAAATAAAGAAGAATTTTGGTACTTTCGTTCTTTCGTGTTATAGCAGCCACCAAGCATGAAATATTTTTGTTTCTGTTTTCATTAATACAAGGGCATCCAACCCGGGCTTCCCGGAATTAGAGGATATAGGTAAAAACCATTTTTTTAAATTAAAAACTCTAATAGATTTTTTACATTTAATATATATATATATATATATATATATATATATATAGAGATTGTCCCCTAACAACACCAAAGAGCATTTTTATATGAAATATGTCAATTATATATTTTTGAAATTGTCGAAGAAATCGCTGAAAATTTCTTTATATACAACAGATTTTCTTAATCTGATAATTTCGGTGGTTTTAAGCGCTTATTTCGATTAGATGTTTGTTAAATTTGTGTTTTATATGTAGTATTTTATTTATTGCTTAATGAAATTTTAACTTCGTTATGGAATATTAGATCGAAACAAATGCTGAACTATTTATATTATTTAAAATGCAAACGGATTAATATTTTGTAATCGTCTGCAAGCGATAGAGATTTTTAAAAAAATCGTGCTTGAAATTTAATTTAAATGCTATAATAAATGAGTAAATCGTGATACAGTTTTCAAACAAATTGCATTTGATTGTAGATTTTTTTCCCTATCTAACGGTGTAAAAATTGAAAATGTGCAATGTTTAGAAATAAAAAAAATTGCAGTAGCAAAAATCTCAAAGCCAAAATTTCATCGTCAGCTGTTGCCATTCGCAAAATGACGTCAGCGTTACGCACGGACACGTTTGTCCTTTATAATATAGATAGATATTGTAAATTTGGTACTTTCGTGTTATAGCGGCTTCCAAGGATGAACTGCCAAGCGGTCAAGATTTATCGCCAAATTATAAAGCATGTATGACATTATAATAATATATGATATATATGTAACATTTCTGTACGTATGTGGCCAAGTTATAGTCATATAGGATGCATATATGATGTATATATATGACATGTGTATATGATGTATATACGACATATAAGACATAAATAATATGTGTATAATGACGTATATGGCACATATAGGAGTGTTTGGAATATATATATGCATATATAGGATGCCTAAGCTTTGCGATGATCTTGGCGAAATATCATAACTGCAACCTTGGTATAATCATAATTGTGGGAGCTGCTATAACACGAAAGTACGGTTTTTTTTTTTTTTTTTTTTTTTTTTTTTTTTTTTTTTTTTAATAGCCACACACACAGGGCCAATTCTTTCAGTTTACAGTAAAATTCATGTTTATGAAAAGTCACAGCCACTCCATATATAAAGGAGGACACCCTTTATGCATAGCTATACAAATGGTTGTTACTGACGATATTAAAAATCAAATTGTTTCTCTGTATTATGCCGATACTTCGGCTTGTATTTCCTTTCTCAGTACCTAATTGCCATACAGCGGGCGCAGACCCCATTTAAACAATAATATAAAGGATCCAACAAAGTTAAACCCGTCGTGGCGGACATTTCTAAGGGGACCCGTGGCCCTATCTCCAATAGTAATGAAGTTACCTCTGGGGGGGGGGGGGGGTAAGTTCTTGTAAGTTCCTGGCGGGAAAGGTTCAGTAAGATCTTTTTGGTGTTCCTCCCTCATGTAAACCCCTTCATGTAACATATCAACAATTGATAGATCTCGTCAAGCACTATGGTCTGGTCCTACTCTCCGCCTCTCACTCGCCCCCTCCCATAAGAAGCATATTTCTCTGTTTCAACTCTTTCTAAATTTTAATTTTTCCCATCTTTCTCAGCCCCTTTAAGCCCCACAGAGGGCGTAGGCCTCTTCTAAAAGATCCAACGAAATTAAAATCGTCGAGGCCGACATTTCTAAGAGGGTCTCGAGGCCCTATATCCCATAGGACCTGAGTTACCTCCCCCCCCTCACGGTGGAGACATTCAAGGTGCTCAAACCCCGTCATGTAACATATAAAAAGTTTGATCTCATCAAGCACTTTTGTCTGGTTTTACTCTCCACCTCGTTCTCTCCCGTCTCCTGTCAGGAGCACTTTTCTTATTTATTTTTTGCAATTTTTCATATTTATTTTAGTTTTTCCCATTTTTCTCTGTTGCTATGGACCGGACAGCTCCAAAATTTTACCAAAATTAGCTGTAAACTGCCTAAAGGTATTCCCCCCCTTCTTTTGGCGCCCTCGGTTTTCAGGTATCTCTCGAGGGGGCCCGTCAGAGGGGCGAAAAGGGGGATCCCTTTTAAAGTCCTATCTCTCAATTTCAAGTGAGGATTCATTTTAAAGGTCTCGTAGAGCACTTGTGTTTTGTATAGCTCCCCCTCCCTTCCCCCCACCGCTCCCCAAGATCCCGTCAATTAATGCTAACTCATCATTTGTTAAACAACTTCTCTTAGCTTTATCCATCATAAAAGCTGCTATCATAGAACTTTTCATTATCTTTTTTAGGTTATCTATCAAGTGCTAAAATGCCTTGAATGATTAAAAATAATTTAAAGGGTGTCATTAAGCCAGCACATTTGTAAACAACAACTACCTCGCCACGTCTCAACCCATTGAAGCCACGTCTTTTTACTATTATAGTTATTAAAAATACTTCTAGTCACCGAATCCTTTTAAAACTTTGTGTGCTCGTGCCTAATATATTCCGCCAGCTCACAAAAAATCTTAGAGCGCTAACTAAATTCTAAAGTGGAGAAGCTGGCTTATGCTAACAAACACTTTTTTTGACGAGTTGGACTTGGCTGAAAAAATCTCAACGATAAAAGCCGTGGGTGGCCAAACTATATTCTGCCGTAAGGTAGAATTTTTCCCGCTTGTCTTTGCAGAATTTTGTCGAGACATTTCAATTTTTTTAAAAATCGAATCAAAACTTTAGAAAATATTAATAAAAACATTTATTAAGAAATTTAATTTTTTTTTAATCGGTGCTTTCTTTTATAGGATCTTTCGAAGTTTAATCGTCAAGTGACCGAGATGCTTATTTTACTAGGAATTCCCTCAAAGGGATTAGTCTGAGTGATATTGTTGAGAACATAGGGTTAACAATTACAATATAAAGAAAAAGAGCAAATTAAATGATAGAATTACAAAATATCATATATAAATTCATATACACTGTTAAAAAAATAGAAAAGAAGTACCGTTCATCAGATGTGTTGTCATAATTTTTTTTAACATGTGGCAAAGAATCTCCTTTCTTAAGCGCGTATTACGCAAAACTTGACAAAAAAAAAAAAAAAAAAAAAAAAAAAAAAAAGCCGGATCTTTTAAAATGTCAAGCTTTTTAAGGTTACGTAATTGGATTTGCAGCCAATAGATTATTCTATCAAGCGTGGCTTAACCCAAATTTAATTTCATTGTTGCACCTTTTTTGTGTGTGAATAAAAAAATTTCTTCCTTGATTATATATCTATTATTTGTATAACTGTTTATAGAAACTCTTACACTTCAAACCACATTGATAGCATGCTTTGCTACAAACCAGATTGCAAAACTATAGTCTAAATCACTATTAAAGTATACAAAAAATCTTTCAATGACTTCTGTAAAATAACTTTTACATTAAATCTCCATATCGGCAAAATTGAAAAATTATATATATTTCAAAGTTAAGCTTAACAGATACTTCTTGATTATTCTCTAGGAGGCTCTGCCCCCTGCGCCTTTACTTCGCCAATCCGCAGACTTTTCTTTTGCCTGTCTGTCTGTTTCCCTATACGTTCTTCTGCCCGTCTCTCTTACCGATTGTCTATCTCTCTACACATATCGCTACCTGTCTCTATATTTCTCTACCGGTCTCGCTACCCGCCAATCTATTTCTCTAACCATCTGTCTATCCGTCTAACTACTTGTATGTCTAGCCTTGTCTCTATCCACTTCGCTACCCATTTGTCTATCTGTCTCACAACTTGTCTATCTGTCTCTCTACCCGTCTGGCTATACGCCTCTCTACCCATCTTCTTACCCATCTCCGTACCCATCTACTGTCTCTCTATTCGTCTGTATACCCGTCTCACTATCCGTCTGTTTTTGTACCCGACTCGCTACCAATCTCATTACCCGTCAGTCAACTCGTCTCTGTACTCATCTCCCTACTCCTCTCTTTATCTACCACGCTACGCGTCTCGCAACCTTTCTCGCTACATTCCTGTCTACCGGTGTCTCTACCCGTCTCGTGACCCGTCTCGTGACCCATCTCGCTACCCCTCTGTCAACCCTCTTTTTACCTTTCTCTCTAGCCGTCTGTCTATTCGTTTCGCTACCCGTCAGTCTACCTATGTCTCTACTCGTCTCTCTACCCGTTTGTGTACTCGTCTTTCTACCTCTCGCCACCTCTTCCCAATATTTAAACAATTCATTTAATATACAGAAGCCGTTTATCAGTTATTAAATGCAAACAGAAGTAATTTATCTAATGTGTAATCAGATGCAATTTCTTTTTTAAATACATACATAAACCTGAATAATAATTCATCAGTTTTGTGTTCATAGTTGTTTATATCATTTGACAGTAAATCTCAACTTCTTAAACCTGAATTGTCCCAAGCTTTTTAAAAAAACCACAAGGTCTGTATAACTGCAAAGTACCCTGAGGGCTATATTAGCTACATGTTATTAAGTTAAATGAAAGCAGGGGTCGGAAAAACTACTTTTTGTTTGTAGCGAACTACAACTACAACTACTTTATGAAAAATGTAGTTAACTACAACTAAAACTACTTATTTTAAAAAGTAGCCACTACAAACTACTTTTCAAAAGTAGTCACTACTTCGCTACTTTTCGCTACTTTAGTTATCATCGCTAATTAAATACACCGCAAACGATTTTTCCCTATAGACCATAATGTAACAGAATTCTTTTGAATGTCCCTGTAAACGAGAAATAAATGCTACACACTTCATTTTCAATACTGAACATTCAATGGTAAACTTCAATAACACATAAAACTTTCATGGCAATCTGAGTATATTTACGAGAGTTAGAGCACGGACAGACAGACAAAGAGAATTCATAGACACTTTTTAATTATGTTGAAAAGTGTTAAAAAGGGGAAATTTGAAAAGAAAATTGCAATAATCTTACAAATTTATGATAGTGATATAGCCCAGTAGCGCTTAAGGTTGTTCTCAAATTCCTTACTCAACAACGCGAAACTTTCTGATACATTATCTGACTCATTTTTAAACACAAAGGCATAAAATTGGCAGGTCTGACTATTGAAGCGATTTGGAATCGAAATGAATTTTTCATTTTTTGATAAATATATTACTTATCGGGTTATAAGCGATTCGTGTCACGTTTTTTCCCTTTCCTCTGCTGCGGCGTCGGAAATTCGGTTGAAAACGCCGACTGTGACAGTGTTTTCTGAAAAATCTTCTGTCTTATAAAGAATAGTGGAAAACGTCTTTCGGTTACAAAGTTTCTGAATAAGGACACCTGCATTTTCATGCGTTTCCGAACAAAAGTGAATTAAAGAATATGTCATAAAGTAGCCAGTTTGGATTTGAGAACAACCTTAAGAGCGGATAGTTCTTGGTAAATTTGAATATATATATATATATATATATATATATTTAAATAGAGCTAAATAATCATATTTCTTTACAATTTAAATGTAGTTCCTGAAAGCAATTTAAAATTCAACACGATCATACAGACTTGCATAAATTAAATCCTAGCTTTTCTTTTCCTTTCTATCTCTTTTTGTTTGTTTCCCTTTGAAAACCCAAATTTTAACATACTGGGCTTTAGATTCATTCCGGAGACAAAGATAAAGACATTTCATTAAAACACCAAGCTACCCAATATCAAATCCAATATAAAACATTATACATAAATTATCTTAGCGATAAAAAAACCTGTGCAGCTAAAGTAAAAATAAATAGCCATAAAAATCAAATTAAGCATTCTTGGGCATTTTTTAAAATAATATATTTTTATTTTCAACCATCTTTGTTTTATCTATTAGAATCTTCAAAAGGAAATATGCAATAAATTAATTTGTATGCATATATTGGACAAATATTTCACAACGATCAAAAGACCTATTAATAAAATAATCTTTTGCGATAATAAACAGTTAGATAAGATTATTTTCTGAACCAGGGATCTTAATTCGAAAATACTCTTTTTAATGATTTATGAATTTTAGTGAATAACGATTTAGATATTCAGTGCGAGATGCGATCCAGTAATTATTATTAATAAAGAAAATGCTAACTCACCTCTATGTTCCACTTCAAGTTGTAAGCAGATGATTTTGATACCGATAAATTCTCATTAATTGTACAAAGTTTACTGTTACAGAATAATTACCACTTTCTTGTTGTTCTATAACTTCAAAATATTCATTATATGCCGACCAGGGCAGTTCTATACTATTTTTGTCTGTCATTCTATTACATTAATCTCAAAAGAAGCATCCCCACATTAAAACACAAGATCTAATAATGAGTAAGAAGACAAAGGGTTCCCAGCAAGAAAAAAAAAATATTTTTTTTTGATGAGTGAGTACTTTGTGGTTTTATCAGCAAATCCAGCAAATATCACGGGCATGCTGAAACTTTACGTTGTAACTACTGCAACTGAGATTTGTCGCTGACGTTCGCAAATTGTTGCAAAGAACATATTTTGCACAAAAAAAAACGAGTTATGATGATCACGTAATTGGAAGATTGGCACTTTTTTCTCCCTCCTAAAGTACGTCAAAAGTAGCGTCGATGCTCGCTACAAACTACTGATATTTTGTATCGCGCTACTCGCTACACTACACTTTTTTTAATGTAGCGCGCTACACTATAAACTACTGGAAAAGGTAGCGGCTACTGTAGTTTCGCTACTTGTAGCGCGCTACTTCCGAGCCCTGAGTGAAAGTTTCGTTATCGCGTTTGCAGCCAATTGCTTATGTCAGAAAGCGTGGATTAACGCCATTTTAAATTCATTACTGTAACTTTCTTTTTTTGGGAGGGGGGGGGGGTAGGGGGGAAGGGTTTCAAATATATACATTTAAATTAAAACTTTTGTCTCCATGCCATTAGTGTTGTTTGTATTATTAACTAATACCTTGTAGAGCGAGCTTCATTTGAAACAAATGTAAAAGACTTCTTCTACAGTTTTTTTAGGAGAAACTTTCGTAATTGGGCCCAAAGCCAATCGGAGCATTTAATATCATTATTGTAACTCTTATAGACTTAAAACAATATTGTTGCTAGCTTTACTCTTGTTTGAGACCAGCCTTGCCTGTGTATCTGAATGGGGAAAAGTTTCGTATCCTATGTCGGTTGGCGAAAAAAATTTAAAATGGTGCCAAAAGGTAGTTTTAGCATCTTACAAAATTTTTCAAGAGAGCGGTAAAACATGTTTTTCAAATATTTACAAACATACGTTTTATTGAATCTGTCCCTGTCTGTAAAATTATATCTTCAATATTATTTATATTGATATTAAAGTATCAATATTCATTTCAAAATTAAAATATCATAAAACTAGAACACAAGAATAGGTTAGGCTTACCTAAACGGTCCTCTTTCGGGAGATAAGATATCTTAAATTGTTCTGACTTTTCGAGAATGAATGTTCATGTTGTTCAAAAAATAATTGAATCTATACAATGTAGACACACAAACAAATATATTGACGATCACGAACACAATATACACAACATTTTTCGCGCACATCATAAATATTACATCTTATATTCCGTATTACATTTTCTAGTTCATTTCATATACATTCTAAGACAGATCCATTTTTTATCAACAGAAAAATATCGTCTGCGCGAGGCGCAAAAAAGAAACGATTAAATTAAAACCATGGAAGTAGCGATAAAACGCAACACACTCCCACCTTTGAGTTTCGAATTCAATGAAACTCAAACTTTACTTTGGGTTTATATAACCGACCATATCGGGATCGTTTTTCAGGTACAGTCACCACAGGAGAGTCACTAGCACCTTTATGGAAAATAGGTTCAGTAGATTCAGTATCTAAAAAGCAGTCTTTAACAGAATGTTGGATCATCGGCTTACTCGTAGCAGGGTCTAAATAACAGTTTTTACCAGTCAATTTTATCGTTGATTTGGTAGGAGCAGAATCTAAAGGACATTCTTTATCATTCGACTGAACTGTAGAATGGAGTTCAGTACCTCTTTCATGGGTTACTTCTAGAGGAATCAATCTGCGAACAGGACGTAGAAATTCGCCGCCTTTCATCTTTACCTTTACCAATCGTACATTTCTATCTTTTGAAGGATAGAGTTCAATAACTTTGGCAAGTGGCTATTCAAGTTTTTTAACATTCTCACTAGTCACAAGAACTACATCACCAATCTGGACAGGTCGCTGATTTTTGTTAAATTTCAAGAAATTGTTTTAAACATCCCAAATATTCAGTGCGGAATCTTTTTCGCAAATCTTGTTTTAATCGCTGTCTATAGGCATGTCTCTTATTAATAGACAATGAATCTAAAATGTCAAGATCAGGAATACCTGATTCTCTAATGTCTTGTAAAAACATAGAAGGAGTAAGTGGTATTAAATCATCAATTTCCTCTGAAACATAAGTCAAATGCCGCTGATTAACAATGTTTTCAGTATCGCAAATAACAGTTTGCATTTCTTCTAAGTCCAAAGAGCTTCGTCCTAAGACTTTTCGAAGGATCCCTTTTATTACGCCTATCAAACGTTCCCACCATCCACCCCACCACGGCGCAGATGGAGGGTTAAATTTCCAAGTGATCTTCCGAGCTGTGCTGTACTGAGAAATAACATCCCAATCAATTTGCTTAAGTAAATTTTCAGCACCCGTGAAATTTTTACCGTTGTCAGAATATACTATCGCAGGTCTACCTCTTCGTGCTATAAATCTTCTAAAAGCTTGCAAAAAGTTGTCAGTCGATAAGGATGTGGCTATCTCTAATGTATGGCTCTGTAGACAGCACATGTGAAAATAACTATCCAAGCTTTCTGACCACCTCGAAGAAGTAAAGGACCGGCGTAGTCAGTCCCTACAACCTCGAATACTGCAGCTTCTTTTATACGATCTTCCGGAAGAGGTGCTTCTATAATCGGTTTAGGTCTTGAATTAAATCTTTTACAACGTACACAGTTTCTAATTACCTTTCTAACAGTCTTCCTGCATTTCAAAATCCAAAAGTCTTCTCTTAAATTACTCATCAATATCTGGGTACCAGCATGATTTAAACTAAGATGTCTTGTCCGAATAAGTATTTCCACAACTGAATGGCTACAGGGTAACAGTATCGGAAATCGGAAATTTCTTTTATCTTCTCTCATCAGAATACGTGTCTTTACTTTAAGTAGTCCATTCGATTCTACATAACACTGAAGTGATTTTAAGCGTTTATCTTCAGTTCCTAAAAAGGATCCTTTTGTACTATTTTTAACAAAGATATTTCAGCTCTATTTATTTCTTCTAGAGTTAAGAGTCCAGAAATCCGGTTGGCACGTTCCACTTTACAGTTAGTAAAAAATCTATAAATCCAAGCAATAGTTCTGATCAGTTTGTCGTACGACGAAATTCTGTTATAAATTTTTTCAGTTGATTCTTCATGATTTGTAGTGCTAACAACAGTTTTTCTCTTTTCGGAATATACTATGTTGAAATCAGGAACAACGTTGGATTTTGGCCATTCTTTTTCCGGTCTTCACAACCATTCCGGGCCCTCCCACCATTTCGATTTCACTAAAGTTTCTGCATTACAACCACGAGAAGGGAGGTCTGCTGCATTTAATGATCCAGGGATGTGATACCAATTATCAGGTTCTGTCAAAGATCGGATTTCTTTAACTCTATTGAAAACAAAAGGAGCCCAATTTTCAGTTCTCTTGATCCAATATATAGCATTTGCTGAATCAGACCAGAAAAATTTCGGGATATCTTTCAACTGAAGATCGTGTATAACATTTTGTGCCAGTCTAGCTCCTATATTACAGGAAAGTAGTTCCAATCGAGGGATAGAAATGGTTTTCATTGGAGCAACCCTGCACCTAGCCTGTACAAGTTGACAAGATATTGTATTTTCAGTCGCACTTCTTAAAAATATACATGTAGAATTTGCATTCTTGCTTGCATCGCAGAATATGTGCAAAGAAAGATTTTCTGGCGTTTCATAATTGGAAATAATACATCGAGGGATTTCTATTTCCTTTAATTTAGAGACATCCTTCCGCCATTTTTCAAATTTCTTGGTAACAGATTCAGGCAATTCAGCATCCCACGAAACTTTCAATTTCCAACATTCTTGAAGGATAATCTTTGGCCCCAAGATGACAGGACACGTGAAGCCAATGGGGTCGAAAATTCTATGAACAGCACTCAGGATTGCTCTTTTCGTTACAATAGTAGAGTCTTCAAAACATTTTCTTAAATCCATTTCAGAGTATCAGATTTTACATTCCACATCAGTCCCAAAACTGGAATATTCTTTTCTTCTAATAACGGGAAGTTTTCTGCTTCTGTTTTGTTGAGATTATACTCCCACCCTCGAAGATCAAATTTAGCATTTTGGAGAATAATTGTGGATTCTTCAATAAATTTTTCAAGCTCCTCATAGTTTTCAACACTAGTGACGCAGTTATCTACGTAAAAAGACTTTAACAACTTGTCTGCTGTTTCTTTAAATCTAGAAGGCACATTCTTCAGATGATATCGGATAGTTGCACCAAGTAAATAAGGCGAACATGTAAGACCGAAAACAACCCTTTTATGCTGGAAAATTTTGAACTTTTCGGGGTCACCTTCCTCACACCATAAAAACTTCAGAAATGGTCTATCTCGCTCATTTAAACCAATTTGTAGAAAGGCTCTTCGAATATCTGCAATCACGCCTATTTTCTTCAATCGAAATTTATTTAATATAGTCGGAATGAGCTCTACGATATTAGGACTTTTCTCTAAACAATCATTGATCAAAGGTGAATCTTTTTGTCTAGCTGAGCCATCAAAGACTGGTCTAACTCTGGTGGTAGAATTTTCTTTGATCACAGCTCTGTGTGGCAAGTAGTGTTCACTTTCGTCATTACAGGAGTTTTTAACTTCTTCAATAACGCCTTCTTGTATCCATTCTTTTAATACATCTTCATACTCTTGTAATGTTTCAGTTTTCTGTAGTGATTCAACACAATTTCTTAATCGTCGTTCAGCGATATTTCGACCAGTTGGTAAGGGAGGATGGTTTTCAATCCATGGGAGGCTCACTTCATACCTTCCTTCTGCATCTATTTTTATATTTTTATTAAAATGCTCTTCAGTTGCTTTTTCTATTTCTTGTCTGTTTCCGCTTTCGCCAGGATCGAGAATTCCAAGTGTGTCTAGCCGCCATAAATCTGAAATTTTTGCATCATTTACATGAAGTGACATGACGCTGTTTGTGCTATCGGATATGTTACATAGGTCAGTTTTTCCCATCAAAGTCCAACCAAGACGTGTTTCCATCAATACTAAGCCAGAAATCAATTGTTTGATTTTTCCGGTGTACAATTTACCTGCTACATCAGCTCCTATAAGCCCATGAATTTCGTTAGGTGAAAACTCATATAGCAATTCAACCTGGTTATTCAAATCAGAGAGAAAGATTTTTTGTTTCTTAATTTCACTCATAAATGAGCCAAGAGGAATTTTAGGAATGTTCGAACAAATTTTTTCTTGATCTAATACTTCGACATAACAGCGATAATTATCAAAGAAGTCGCTCAAACTGATCAAATATTTCTTATGTGATAATACAGTCTCCGTGCCACCGAATAAACTATGTGTCAAATTATCTTCCCCAATGCATTCATATCCCATCTCGGCCAATGCAAAAGATGATAAATAAGATTTACTGCTACCTGAATCAATTAATATTCTTATGTATTTCATCTTATTATTACATCTAAGACGGACAATAAGCGTTTGTAAAAGTACGCGACGAGTACCTGTTTTATTGGATAAAGCAGTGTCTTTTTTAATTTCGATATCTGACTTTTCCATAATCGGGTTTTCATTATCATTTTTTGCCGGACACATTATTTTGAAATGTAATTTACCGCAATCACAGGGTGGTATTTTCGTTCTACGAAAACATGATATGTGTTTTCTTATCTCTAAACATTTAAAACAAGCCCCTTTTTTCATTAATATTTGGTTTTTCTCTTCATGATATAAACTATTAGCATGTCTACATTCGTTACTTAAATGTGACTTGTTACAAAAAATACACGTTTCCCTTTTCATTTTTGATGAATTATGTAATTCCGTAGCCGTTGAAATATCTCTTTCTCGCCTATTTGACACTGTATAAATATTTTTGTTCACATTTTCTAAATTAAACCCACTTCTAGCCAAACGGACTTTTTCTTCGCTTTCGATTTCGTGCTGCAAAAATTTCATCAAAGAATCTAACTTATTATTACTTTCGTCTTTTGAATTTAAAGTAATATAATTTAAGTTTCTTTCCCAAATTCTCAATATTTCAACTGGTAAGCACGATTCAATCAATGGATAAAGAATTGCAGAATAATGTTCGCTTGAAACACCAAACATTTTTAATGATCTTAAATAGGTTTCAATTTTGTCGTATAATTTAAAAAGAGGAATTCTTGGACCTTTTCCTGTAGCATTATTCATCATTAAAGCGAGCACTTCTCTTATATATACTTCGATTAACATATCAGTACGACCAAATCGAGCCTTTAAACATTCAATAACATTTTCATAACTATCACCAGTAGCGGGGTACGACTCGACTATTTCTCTTGCCCTAGAACCCTTTAACGTTGCTTGTAACAAGTACTGATATTTATCTTCTTTCGCGATTTCAGAATCGTTATGTATTTTTTCAAACTGAGCCCAAAAGGCTAACCACTCCTTAATATCTCCCCCAAATAATTTAAATTCTATCTTAGGAAGTTTAAACTTCCGTTTCGTGGTATTTTCAGTTTCGAAAACCTTTAAAATCTTTTGAACTTTCGTTTTTAACTTAATAAATTTCTCTTCATACACGCTAAAACCTTCGTATTCCTTATCATAATTTTCTTGAGAACATGTTTTATCGTTTGAAAGAAGATCTAACATTTCTTTTTCTTTTGGTTGTAGATCTGTCCATTTTTCACCTAATTGAGCATATAAAATCTCAATTTCTTCAATATCTTTATTTTCATCAGTTAATTTGTTCTCAAGTAAATTAGCAATTCGCGTAAAAGCGCTTCTTAATGGAGTACGCAATTTTTTAATCTGTTCCATTATCGTATTTTATTTTCTTAAATAATATAATATCCCGGTAGAGAGATGCCAAAATAATATTGAATCTGTCCCTGTCTGTAAAATTATATCTTCAATATTATTTATATTGATATTAAAGTATCAATATTCATTTCAAAATTAAAATATCATAAAACTAGAACACAAGAATAGGTTAGGCTTACCTAAACGGTCCTCTTTCGGGAGATAAGATATCTTAAATTGTTCTGACTTTTCGAGAATGAATGTTCATGTTGTTCAAAAAATAATTGAATCTATACAATGTAGACACACAAACAAATATATTGACGATCACGAACACAATATACACAACATTTTTCGCGCACATCATAAATATTACATCTTATATTCCGTATTACATTTTCTAGTTCATTTCATATACATTCTAAGACAGATCCATTTTTTATCAACAGAAAAATATCGTCTGCGCGAGGCGCAAAAAAGAAACGATTAAATTAAAACCATGGAAGTAGCGATAAAACGCAACACGTTTATTAAAGCATGTTTTTGCACCATCTTAAAAATTTAAACACGATGCTAATATAAAATTTTATCGCCATATTCGATATTTTAACAAATAATGAAAATACATAAACAAACTTATTTAACAAACCTAAGAGGCATTTTTGTAATAAATAATTGTTATTGTCAGGGGGGTAAATTGTAAACAATTAATAAACGGCTAGTAAATAATAAATAGCATTTAAAATCTAAAAATGGAGAAGTGGTCCGTATAAAAATGCAAAACATAACATTATACGCTTGATATATGTAAATATTTTTTTATTTTTTAATATTTCCGAAGGCACAAATAAAAAGGTAAAAATCTCTTTTCCAAATGCCAAATAGAAAATATACAAAATAGAAAAATATCTGCAAAAAATATATTTACATAATACTACATCTGCAAAAAAATAAGATTTAGAAAAAGTAAGCCAAATCCTGCAGATCCCAACAATCACATCGAAAAACTTATCACCAAAAAAGAACTCGCCAAATCTTACGGCACAGGAGATGGATTTTTCCCTCTGAATGCAGAATATTAGTTTTTTTTCTTGTACGATGGGTGATTATAATATAATTGTTTTATTTCACATACTACACACCGTTTGATATATTGGTACTTTTATGTTATCCTGGCGCAGTTGATAAATCGCCAAATATTGATCCTATAACATTTTCATATTGAATTCATTTCATTTAAATATAAACATTTCACTCATTTAATTTAAAATACATGACTTTCATTAATCCCATTTAAAATGCTAAAAAGAGAGAAAAAAAAAAGAAATAATGCCATAAATCGAAACCTTTTATTTAAACACCAAAGAATTTTTTTTTTACACACGCGAAATAAAAAAAGTTGCTATTGCTGAGATTTGCGCCAAATCTCTAATACCAAGTCTACCAAGTTATTGCGGGGTTGTTCTTTCAAACAGAAAAAAATCCAGATTAATTTTCGATTCCTACTAAATTGAAATATATTTTATTGTGCTGAATATTAGTGCGTGCATATTTTTTTGCTCCATGTACTCCATGAACTTTTCAATTCCGATTGTCTACGAAAATCTCCCGCCGGTGAAAATGACGTGCGCGCAAAATTTTCGTGACGTACGTACTTTAATTGTGTTTTTTTATCTATTTTTTTAATATAATTTCCAAACGGTTTGACATTTATTCTTGGTAATAAATAGACGTCGTTGTCACCTTTATAGGTACCTGCTGTAAAAATTTGAACGAAATCCGTTAAATATTTTGTGAGTTATGCTTGACGAAAGGTTTTAATATCCATCGTAGCTATATATGGGGCAAATTAATACTGCGCTGTGTATGAGTCTTCGTTGCACTCAGACAATTACAGAAATTAATCTGCAGACGATATAATTCATTTCATAGGATTAGAAATCATCAAGATCTGAATATTTATATAACTAGCTATAGTACGAACGCACCTCGTTTGTAACGTTTGACGTACAATTTCCAACTTGAAAAAAAGATCAAGAAAAACAAATTGGGTGATTTTTTTATAAGAAATAAAATTACAATAACGGCAGATGCCAGTATTTTAATACGACAGGTATGTAAGATAAATTATAATTCCTTTAGTATAGTTACGATTAAAATATTGAAACTTATTGTACTTAAATAATTATCTTACTTCTAACTAGTAAGTTCGCAATAGTAATATACTGTATATTTGTTATTTACTGACATGTTTGTATATTCATCGAAATTCAATATAAGAATAGAAATAATATATACTATTTTTATGCAATGTGCATGCATTTTAAAAAACGTGATATTGGAATTTCCCATTAACGAATTTATCCGTATAATGAATTCAATCGGTGGTCTCTAGAAATTCGTTATAACAAGATTCTACTGTATATGAAACATTTTAATATCACACAAACAGCCTAAAATCTGAAAAATTGCAGTATTTTTAGACATTTTTTCATGCATTATGCATTTATATATAATTTATTATGAATTTCAGGAAAAAGTCATAAAACCACAGTGCAACATATATGGTGTGCAACCTTAAAAAAATAGTAAATAAAGTTTATAATTTATAAATTTCGCTTTAGAATTTAATAAAACATAACAATTCAATTTATAAGATACAAGAATATAGACAATAAAAATTTTTGTAATCTGGAATACAATATATTAAAAATAAATGTCAAACTCTGGAGATTCATAAAAGACATTATATTAAAAGACCTTGGATGAATATTTCTTACTATTTATATACTTATTCATAAAAATTATATGCTAAAGAGAGTGGACGTAGTTTTCAAGTTCTTTTCAAACAGAATGTTGCATTTAATAAAACGCTTATAAGAACATCTATAAATAGTGATGTTACCAGATTTATTTAAGGTAACAAAAAAGTTTTAAATTAGATTTTTTTTTTTCATAAATCTATTTCTAGTAAAAATATGGACTTTCCACGAATTTACTAAATAAAAATTGTATTTTATATCAAGGTATTGCATCTGATAGTTATCTCGAATTATTAAAATTGTATTTAGTCTTTAAATTGTTTTTATTACTGGATGTTAAATTATAAAAGCATTTGTTTTTCTATATGGCAGCAATATTAACTCATAGAATTTCCCACCGTTTAAATGCAAAAAAACATTCTTCAATAAAAGAATTTTTTAAAGGGTTAAATGTATGAATTTACCCATACTTTAAAATATAAAATGATATGGTTAGCTTTAATTACATTGAATTTAACTAGGAATCTTTCCATCTTTAGTTTTCTGTCTTACCACATATAAAATGTTATAAAAACCGCTATATTTGCACCCTTTATTTAAAGAAAAGGAAAAATAAGTGAAAAATTTTGTAAACTACCCTGCTTATTTCATTTCAAAATTTCGTTGCATGTAGATATAGATACGTTAGACTAAAATAGATTTCTTGCCTATGATACATCGCCGATTCGTCCATTGCTCAAAATCCGTTCCGTCACTTAAATTAGCACCCCTTGTTAACTTTTGTGGATATTGTTGCTATCTCTTGGCAATCTTATGAAATACTCCTATACTACCCAATTGAGTACTGATAGTGAGATGGAAAGGAAATGTTGTCTTTTAGCGCAGTATGTTTTTATAATAGTTTGGGGGAAATCCAGTTATTATTTTTATTCGAATTCAAAACTTTATTCTGATGCCTCAAAGTACAATTTTATCATTGCATATTTGTAAATTAGAGTATTTATTTTCAATGCAGCAGGCAAACAGACATTATCCTTACGCCGTACAGAGATCATGACAAAAAAAGCAGAAATATAAGTACAAAGATAACACCAAACACAGCAACAAAGTAAAGGGTAAATAACATGAGAACCACATAAAATTAAGAAGTTAAAATGTGTAAAGGGTCTCTGGCCTCCCAGTAATGGGAGTAAATGAAGTTCTCCGTGAGTGCTGAACAGTCAGAGAGGTGGTCAGCAGTCATCGCCGCACCACTGCGGCAGAAGGCCCAGACAGAACTATCCACTATTTGGAGACGGAAAAGATGAGCACATAAACAATGATGCTTTAGAGTATCGTTATCACCCGCAAACTCTCCATATCTTTTAAGATTCATACTTAGGCCAGAAGAACATGTTTTAATACTTCTAATCCTAAATTCGTTCACTTTAAGATTACTAAATTTGTCGTACTCAAACTTCACAATGAAATGGTCAACGAAAAATGACCAGACCAAAAAATATCCGGTAAGTCTCTACAATCTAACTTTAAGCCTTAGCTAGAACAAATACGATGAAATTCTTATGCGATCTCAACTTTAATAAGGGAAAGCACCCAAATATTGTTTCCACTAAGAAAAAGTAGTAATTTGAAATAAAAAAAAAAAAAAAAAAAAAAAAAAACGGATAATATGGTAACAGCGTAGAATTAATTGCCCTTTCCTCTAAGTAGCAACAACGAAAATAACCCTTTTTTTTAAGCGCTTCAGCAAGTTAACTTAAACAGTCTAAGAAGTTAATTTCCGCTATATTTTAAAACCCGTGACATATAAAATGAAATCTTTAACTGATCTCAATTTTAATAAGGGAAAGCACCCTAATATTGTTTAAACTAAGGAAAAGTAGTAATTTTGAAAATTAAGATGTCTAATGGGGTAACAGCGCAGAATTAATTGTCCTTTAATCTAAGTAAGGAAATCCGAAAATAACCCATTTCTTTTTAAATTTTGAAGAAGGATTTCTATTTCCGCCCCCCAACGGTAATTTAGTATTCTTACATTACTTGAAATGCAAATCGTATGGAAAACAGACAAGTAACTTCTACAAATTAATTTTGTTATTATTATTTTTTAATTCAATCTTACTGATTGCTAATCATACGAATTCAAAATTTTCCAACTAAGTTAAAAAATGACAACCTTCTCAGGTATTCGTTTTGGTAATAACATCTAATCTGTTATCTGAAACAGGTCTACAAAATATACCGCAGTTAATGGAGCGACATTAATCCAATGGATACGTAGATTCACTTATATATATATATATATATATATTTAACTCAATCATACTGATTGGTAAAGGTATCACACGAATTGACATTTTTGCAGCTGAATGAAGAAGTGTCCAGGCAGGTAGTCGAACCCAAGACTGTGGCTTAAATTACCAACGCTCTGCCTATTGAGCTACCTGTCAATAGTAACAAGGTAGCGCAATAGGCAAAGAGCGTTGGTATAGAGGCTTTGGGTTAATTTAATCAAGATGTCTTAGATTCCACGACCAGTTTGGACACTTCCCACTCAGTTAGAAAAATCGCATGTTTCAATTCGCATGTTTCCACAAATGAATATATTTTCTTCGATATTTACTTGTTTCTTCTGGAGCTTTTCAAGTTGCTGTTTTTTTTTCTTGTGAGGTTTTTAGTGAATGTTTGATTAAGGAGATCTTAGAAAAAAAAAAGCTCTTGTTCTAGCTAAGGCTTAAAGTTAGATTGTAGAGACTTACCGGATATTTTTTGGTCTGGTCATTTTTCGTTGACCATTTCATTGTGAAGTTTGAGTACGACAAATTTAGGAATCTTAAAGTGAACGAATTTAGGATTAGAAGTATTAAAACATGTTGTTCTGGCCTAAGTATGAATCTTAAAAGATATGGAGAGTTTGCGGGTGATAACGATACTCTAAAGCATCATTGTTTATGTGCTCATCTTTTCCGTCTCCAAATAGTGGATAGTTCTGTCTGGGCCTTCTGCCGCAGTGGTGCGGCGATGACTGCTGACCACCTCTCTTATAGAATATAGTGGGAAATTAAGCAATTACACAGTTTTACTAAACTTGTTGGTGAAGCTTAGTATCATATCGCTTAATAAAACTTGAATATCTCTTATTAAATAATTAGACTTCAGAACAAAATCGGAAATCACCAAATTAGATGGGCTTTAGAGGAATCAGTTTCGGAAATAGCTTTTGGAGTTTTTAATTTTTTTAATATAATACAAATCACAACTAAAATATACAACACATATTCTTATTCTCTAATAGTAAGTGAAGCTTAGTATAATACCGCCTAATAAAACTTGAACATATCTTATTAAATAACTAGACTTCAGAACAAAATCGGAAATCACCAAATTAGATGGGCTTTAGAGGAATCAGTTTCGGAAATAGCTTTTGGAGTTTTTAATTTTTTTAATATAATACAAATCACAACTAAAATATACAACACATATTCTTATTCTCTAATAATAAGTGAAGCTTAGTATAATACCGCCTAATAAAACTTGAACATCTCTTATTAAATAACTAGACTTCAGAACAAAATCGGAAATCACCAAATTAGATGGACTTTAGAGGAATCAGTTAAGGTATAGTTCATAAATATTTTTAAATATATGAATAATTTGCATGTCTCCGTCTTAAATGATGCCTTAAAAATGTTACCAAAATACATTTAAAGGTTATTTGTACAAGGTATCCCTCTTTAAAACGCTCTTTCCGACTATCAAACACTGTTAAAAATTTGCAGCAAACTGTCCGGTCATTTGACCGTTTTTATAGAAAATGGTTACATAACCATAATTTAACTCTATGTTGACCATAATGTGGGCAATAATATGGTCACAATAAAGTTCAATTTCGGTTATGTAACCATTTTCTATAAAAACGGTCAAATGACCGGACAGTTTGAAGCAAATTTTTAACACTGTAATTAAAATTCAAAGTATATCGCAATTCTGTAAGTTTTTATTGTACAAAAAGGAATTTTTTTGCTATTATTTTAATTGTTAAAGCCTGACGATTGTTTTTCTAAATATACATGGAATTTTATAACTTATAAGGCAAAAGAATGGTATAAAAATTTAAATTTCATATTTTTTGCAAAAATAACTATTTTCAGGTAAATGTTTTTTAGTATGATGCAAAACGCATTTGAAACATTTTTCGAATTAGAAATATTGTTCTAAAATTAACGATTTAGGAATAAGTTATTGTCCAGCGGTAAGAATGGGAACCCTGCATAAATATAAGAGGTTATTAATATAAACTAAATGTAAATTAATACAAACTAATCAAAAAAAATATTTTGTAATCGGATAATATATTGATATTAGTAGCAGTAGTCCAAAAGTAATGTGATATTTCTGTGACATATATCTCTAAAAAGTTAATTTTAAAGGAAAAGTAAAACCGATTTCAAAAGATTTGCAAACTTATTGTATTTATATATACTTTATTGCATGTCAGTTCGCATGTTTTCGAGATTGTGGTTCAGTATAACAGATTGTTATGGTAACGCGATATTGTAATCTCATTCACTTTAAATCTCATTGTTGTGAACATCAGACATTTTTCGTGCGGTACACAATAACATATTAAAATTCTTATGTGCCCACAACGATATTTTTCTACCAGAACGAAAAATCATGCGTCAAGCATAGATTATGTAACACTTTCCAACGCTTCCAAAATAATTTTACAAATCATTACCGTTTAATAAGCTGAACGATAACATCTAAGTAAACAATTTGGAAAACGCATAACATATTTAAAAACTTAATTTCAGGAATTTCCAACCTATTTTTCCAACATATATAATATTCGGAAAAATATCCGAATACTTTTATTCAGCATTGTATATGATCTATAGATTTGTATATATACTACATAGGATGCTAAATTTTAGTTTAGTTAGGAAACGCGTAGCACAGTTTAAAATTCTCCTTCTTGAGTTTCTGTCAATAAACGGAAATGTGTTCGCGAACTTTTGTGCTGCCCTGTATATGAAATACAGAATTTTTACACACCAAGTAATAGACTAAAAGTGAGTTAAATTTAAAATCGCATTCAGCAACTTAAAACGCTCTTTAAGGAATTATTGTTAACAGACAGTAGAGAATTCTTTTGTATGTCCCTGTAAATGAACGATGACTGCTATACACACAATATTCTGTAGTAAGCCTCTTGTCATGCACCTTAGTGATATATATAAATTTCAATGAGTTTAAAATAGTGAAACATTATTTAAATAAACTGCAAACGATTTTTCTCCATAAACGTAATGTAACGGAATTCTTTTTACTGTCCCTGTAAAGTAACTATAAGTGCTATGCACACCCTATTCCACCGAGCCTATTTATGGGAGTTAGAGCACGGCCAGACGGCAGACGGCAGACAAACCGAAGTCATAAACACTTTTCAACTAGGTTGGAAAGTGTTACAAAATAAAAATTATAAAAGGTTGAGCATTCTTTCAAACGTTATGCATGAACATACACATAAAAAATGTACAAACGAATTGTATAACGTCTTTTGTTAGAAGAAGGTTAAAAATTGCTTTTTATGTTGAAAATCTAAAAAGAGTTTTATTTATAAATATGATTTAAAATATTCTCGGTATAACATATCAGTATCTATTGAATTGCAACGAAGCGCACTCAATAGTATTTCAAAATACTTCAAGCATCTAAAAAATACTTGAAAAGGAAGTGAGTAGGATCATTTGAATTATGTTCCATGAATAAAATTTCATTTCTTTTAAAAATAAATTCATTTTCTTATGGAGAATATAAATTTTTAATAAAATATCAAAGTGTTTTATCATGCGAAAAAATCTGTATTAAAAAATCTTGATTTTGAAGTACATAAAAAAAATGTTAGCAGTTCAAAAAGCTATTTTATTATATTCGTATGTATTTCATGTTTAAAAACTTTTATTCATTTTTAATGGAGTAATATATTAATAAATAATTACTTTTAAAAAGTAAATGATTTCAGATTCTACAAAAATTCTTCATCGTATTGAAGAGTTTTTTATTATCAAAATAATAATATAAAATTATTTATATACATTTAATTTTTTTATATTTTCACAGCATTTTTATATGTTGAAAATATATTTTAGAAAACGTTATATATATCGTATAATATCTTAATAGGTTTATAAAGTGTAGTTTATAACATTTTAACACATTACTAGTAAAAAATTTAAGAATCAGCATGTTACCGGTGTTTGAAAAATTTATAGTAAAAGTAAAATACGATTAAAAAATATATCTAAATGTTCGTCATATATGTTTGTGATCTAAATGTTTGTACTACGTTTGTGGCTTGATTCTGTGTGAAACATGCGGTTTTCACATTAATATTCAGCTATACCAGCGGCGAAAATTTCTGCTCTCAAAGTTGTTAGACGGGAGGTCTATTCATACCATGTCGTGTTTGTCCACCTAACTGTTCGGAGTTTTCCGTTGTTTTCTTTGAACCTTAAGTAAAGATAAGTTAGGTTTCCTTGGAACAACCCCCACGAAAGGCAATTCCATCCTCCACTTATATCCCTCGGACAGAAAATAGGCCGTAACAAACACCAATCATCCAACCAGATTAATATCCATCGTGAACAGAATTTTATTATGGAATAAAACATAAATTAAATTTCGACAATAGGGGACGCTTTTGCAGTGAATGCCGCCATGGATATGACAAATGTATTTCCTTCAAACAACATAAAATTAGTATCACATAAAACACACCCTATGATTTCTATTTCTGGGGCTACGTAAGAATCGCGTATCTTTAGAGGGGACTCCCCATCCTTATTCGAACAGTAGAAAGTAGAAGCCAATTCAAGATCTAGTTCATTTATCGAAAAATGAAAAGTATTCGATTACAAATCACTTCAATAGCCAGTCAAGCCAGCTATAGCCATGCGTATATGTTTATAAATGTGTTCATAAAGATATCAGAGATATTCCGGAGAAAAATATTTTTTTCAACAGATCTTTAAAGAAATATTTACGAAGTGAAAGACGTCAAAGCGAAGGCAAGTCAGGACAGAAAGGTTTTCGTCCCACTGGCTCACTCTTTGCTTTTTAACACTTTTCAACATAGTTGAAAAGTGCTTATGAATTCGGTTTGTCTGTCCACACTCTAACTCGCGTAAATACAGTCGAATTGCCATGTAATTTATATATGTTATTGAGGTTGACCATAGCATGTTCGGTATTGAAAATAAAATGTGTACCATTGATGGTTAGATTACAGGGGCAATCAAAAGTTTTCCGATACATTACGGTCAATGGGGAAAAATTGTTTTCAGTGCATTTAAATAATTTTGCACTATTTCAATCATAACAAAATTGATATGGGTCTGTGCGGTTGGCAACAACATGTTTTCTATAGAATATAGAATAAGGAGTCATTTTAATTTCTTTACAGGGACACTCAAACATATTCTGATACATTACGGGTCAACGGGGAAAAATCGTTTTCAGTGCATTTTAATGTTGTTACGTGTTTCAAACATAACGAAATTTATATGCGTTACTGAAGTGGCTGTCAACATGATTTGTATAGAGTAAGTAACATTTATAGTTCGATCAAAGAAACTCCCAAAAGTATTCCATTGCATTAATATCTATAAGGAAAAAGCGTTTACAGTATATTTTAATGAAATTGATATACATTACTGAGGTGCACTAGAGCATGTTTTCTGTATTGAGTGCGTAGAATATTTTGTTTATTTGCAGAGACACTCAAAACATTTCGTTTACAAGACTGACTATGAGCCATAACTGCTGTATTTAAGTTTTAAGCTGTGATATGCATTTAAAATGTTTACTTTTAGAGTATTATGAGGTGTGTATTTCATATACAGGGTTGCACGATGTAGAATTCGTACAAATTACCGACTATGGACAGCAAATCCTGAAAATGATTTTTAGTGTTTTCGGTTATTTTTTAATGTTTATTAAGATATCTCATTTCATTATATGAACAAAAATGACATTTTTTAACAATAATCCGATAGTGTCGGAAAGTGTTTCATGATCTATGCCGTGGTGCATGATTTTTAGTTATTGTTTAATCAGGCAGAGTTGTCATATCAGGGTTGAATAAGATCGCAGTGTTGTAAGGCGCACGGCTTTTCCAAGAGCAAGAATTCTCGTTATGGAACAGTCTATCACCTAAAAAGGAATTACAAAGGCAATAAAGATCAGTGTAAAGTACAGATGCTTGAAGTGCCCTCAATCTTGAAATGGAAACAGTATTTGCCTGCATTAATCAACCGAATTGAGATTTATAACATGTTTACTGCTGCATCTGTAACATATAATATAATAAAAATTAAAAAAAAGTATTAATTTCCTTTGCTGTTTATGCATTGAAATTACAATATTTCTATTATTACTGTGTTGTGTGCAACTATTCAATTATTCAATATATTTTTATCAAAATGCTGATATTCTAGCAGCTCGCTTCTTATTTGTCATAAAATGTAATTTATTTTCTACGTGGAGTGACATATGCCAAATAACGAAGGAGATAGGACTACAATTTAGAGTAATTATAGGAATTTTATTAAATTTATCTAGACACAAAAATTGGGTATATTTATGAAGCATACAATAGTACACAATAGTAAAAAGAGACACAAATTCTTTACTCTAGCAAGAAAGTTTGCGAAAAAGTAATATAACCTCTTCCCAGTTCACTACGATTCGGAAAAGCGATATTTTATCTGCTGACTTTGATACTTTGAAACGCCAGAAATCAACAGATGTCCGATATTTAAATGTGTTTTTTTAACCTAACATCAAGGTTTGGGAAAATATAAGATAACCTCTTCCGAGTTACCAATAACTCGAAAAACTTCTGAAACCTCAGAAACCAATAGATTTCTGAGATTTAAAGAAACATTTCTTATACAAACATTTATTTTGCTTCCCGTAAATTTCGGAAACATATCCGAATAGTTTTTACTGTGAGCTAATCAGTTTCTAAAAACGAAATATCTACTTTTCGGATGATATCAGTTCTCATACTAAACATTTTTGTGTTCAACCAGCATGTTCAGCGAACAAAAATGCGAAATTAACAACATTAACATTACATTAAAATTAATAGCCTTAACACTGACATTAAAATTAACGTTAATATTAACATTATTCTGTTACTTTTGATGTATAAATTCTGTTACGCAGCTGAAAATGTTTACTGTAGAAATGATGAAGAAACTATATTTCGTGTTGATTAATGTTCATTAATTAAGAAATTTTCATTTCAGACATGCTTCTTTAAATCACGAAAACCAATTTGTTTCTGAAGCTTTTCAAGATGAAGGAACAATTTTTCAATTTGTCGCTAAATCGATAAAGGTTATAAAATATTTTTGTAAACCTTCTTGCAAGATCAAACCACATTTATCTTTGTTACAGTGTAATTTCCAGTTGAAATGCACAATTAACATTTAGCTTACTGAGCCACCCAATAGATATTAGATAATATAAATTAATGTATGAATGTTTACTGTAATAAATTTCCCTTAGTTACATTATTTTATTTCATATTCTCTTATATTATTTACTTGTTATATGTTAATTTTTATTATGCAGTTTTTCAAGTCACATAATAAGACTCATAATTAGCTATCTAAGTATGAGATCACTTTGCTAATTGATTAATTTCTCGGTCTCCGTAATCTGTATTTTCACTCAAACTGCCTGATCGAATACCTAGTACATTCTATAAAAAGACCAAGATTTTAATGTTCAACAATTATAATTTTATTTTAATTCATTGTCTTTTTCTTAAGAAAAGCGTATACTTAAAACAATACAGCAATTACATTTAAATTTTAATGCATGCACAACTTTTCTTACACTTTAACAGAGTTTATCAAGATTTAAGAAATATACGTTCCTCGATATGCATTAAATTATATTTAAATGCAATTAAATACATTTTATTCCATACTTTCTCTCATATTTGGTCAAAGATTAACTAATTAGATTTCTGGCCTATCTTTCTATTAATATTTTAATGCATGCTAGAATAAATGTGGAATTTAAATTTCCCAAGTTACAAATGATTTTAAGAAATATTCTATATTATTGCATTCTTATAAAGCATTAATTGTATTTACTGAATAAATGATTAATGCTACTTAATTAAAACGAACTAAAGATATGACAAAGGAGTTAACTTCTCATTCTTCTGTATTAGATTTTCTCTAATTTCCAAAGCTTTCAAGTCAGCTCATATAAATGCATTTTCACGTTTTCTCTTTGAATTTGTATCCCAAATATTCAGAAACGTTTCTAATTTAAGATAATTAAACTGGATAATAAGAGAATTAACTTGTATAACAAAGTACACGAAAAATGGTTCGTTTAATTATTCTTCTAATTAAATTTCTTAATACTCAGATTCAAGGATAGACATATGTAATAAAGTACAACTATTTTAAATTCCACAAAATTACTTAACGATTTTAGGAATTACATTCTTTTATTTTTATTTTAGTATTTTATATTTTGATTTATATCAAAATTTCTAAATATTACTTATTAATAAAGAAATGTATATTCGGGAGTAAACGAAATATTACGTGTAGAAAAATACTGCTAGGGAAAAATAGTTCGAGAAATCTGTAAGTGGGTAAAAATTGAGAAAATAAGTAACCAATATTTTAGGAGGAATATCGTAAATTTAATTTTGAATCTTTTATCATTTTGCACTTTAAAATAAAGAAAAACATTTTAAAAGATAACTTTAAAAATTTATTAATAATAAAAGGCTAATACGGGTAATTAAAGAATAATTGATCACTTACATAATGAGGGAATGTTCATAATCTTTACTTATACATTTTAAGCCGCTACTTCACAAACAACCGCTGGCTAATGTTAATCCTACAGGAGAATTTTTTTAAAATATGTCGTTTACATTTCAATATATACGTATATATATATACAGTGGCGGTCAAAAGTTTCCGGCCAGTTAGTTTCTTTGATTTGTTTGCCACAACATTTCAGCGAAGAAGAAGCGCGATTGCTCCAAAAGTTAGGAATATGTAAATGACCTCTGACCACGTTATCATTTTGATTGGATGCTGAAGACATTTGATGCAAAGGGGAGGAATTCAAAATTCGCGTGTTTAAAAGTTTCCGGCCATTCGTCATTCGTTAGTTTTTGCTATCGGTAAAGTGTTGTTTTGGCCATGTTTGTTAATTAATCAATGTGAATAACGCAGTAGAAATTCAAAAAGGAAAAGTTCAACAATTATTGTTTGTAAACAAGTGATTGTTTATCACTAAAAGGCCAATCCTCTCATGAGATTGGGGGGAAGTCTACAATCGGAAAATCTACTGTGAAAGATATTTTTTAAAAATATAAATATGATCATGGCATTCAGGACTTGCCACGGTCCGGAAGACCCAGGAAAACGACAATGCGTGTGGACAGAATTATCAGAAGAAAAGCAGTTGATGACCTGCATAAAAATGCCACTGCAATATCCCGCGATTTACGGAATGAAAATATTGCTGAAATAAGTCGATTTACCGTTCAAACACGCTTACGTGACGTATGACTTTATGGAAGAGTTGGTGTTAAAAAACTTTTCATAAGTACAAAAAAATCAGCTGTCCCGACTATCGTTTGCCAAGGAACAAAGAGACTGGTCAGGTGAATACTGGAAAAAAAGTACTATTTTCCGATGAATTGAAGTTCAGCTTTTTTGGGAGTGATGGCAGACACTACGTCCAACGACCTAAAATCAAAAGATATGATTCGACATATGTTATTCCTACAATGAAGCATGACGGAGGACACGTTATGCTGTGGGGAGCATTTTCTGGAAAAGATGTCGGTCCGTTACTTGAAATCTTCGGCAAGAGGAATTATGCAATGTATAAGGATATCTTTCAAGATCATTTGCTGTCTTATTGGAAGAACAATTGGGGTGGAAACTATTTGTTTCAACATGATAACGACCCAAAGCATACATGCAAGCTCGTCAAGCAGTGGCTTTCGCAAAAAAAAAAAAAAATCCGCTTTTGAAATGGCCAGCCCAATCTCCCGATCTGAATCCACTAGAAAATCTGTGGAACGAACTTGAGAAACGTGTGCGGAATTATAACTATTCCAATTCAGCAGAATTTTCCCAAAAACTGCAAGAAGAGTGGAAAAAATTACCATAGACGATCTTCTACCGTTCATTGAATGGGTGCCACATCGCTGCGCCACAGTACTTATTGCTAAAGGTATGACAACAAAATACTAATTGTAAATGTTGTTGCTGATCACTGTTATTTTCTATTATAACACCATTATTTTCCAAACTTGCCAAGATGGCCGGAAACTTTTGAGAACATGCGATTTCCTTTGCAATTATTTTTTTCAATTAAATTTATTGATATTTATTTTTTACTCCATAAATAAGTTCCTAACTATTATGTCAATAAAATGTATAATTATTACTTTGAGATTCCTCTTCATATGGGTATACTTACAAATTAACCGAAAAATTTATGCTGACCGGGAACTTTTGACCGTCACTGTATATATAGACTTTTTTATTTGCATTGGACAGCTGAGGTCAATCTCTACAAAGACCATTTTTTCCTTTTTTCGATTTTGTTTACAAGTTATTTTTATTACGATACTTTCAATTTCGGAACCGGTTTCGAAAGTGAAAGTATCCTCATAAGAAAAAATGAAATAAAATAAAATAAAATAAATAACTTGCAAACAAAATCGAAAAAGTAAAAAAAAAATGACTTTGTAGCGATCAACCTCAGCTATCCAAGGCAAAATAAATAAATAAATAAAATAAAAAAAAGAAAACTGCCCAGTTAAACTGAGGGCATTGAGCTCACAGGCTATTCACACTAATTGTATATTATACTCGAATTTCAAAGAATTTGAAATAAGCCCCTTGAAAAATAAAGAAATCGACAATATATTAAGGGGGGTGTTATCCCCCCGTTACCCCCTCACAGTTAACTAATGAACCCCTTAAACTAATCAGGGAAGCCTCTTATTACAATGAATATATATATACAAAATTTGAAGAAAATCGGATAATGCTGCTTGAAAAACCCATTTATATAAATTAGGGGGGGATTGGCCCCCCGTCCCCCCCTTTATACTTAACCAATCAATCCCGAAAACTAATCAGAGAAGCGTCTTAACCCAATGAACTTATAAACAAATTTTGAAGCAAATGAGATAATTCTGCATGAAAAACCCATTTATATAAATTAAGGGGCGGATTACCCCCCCCCCCGTTCCCTCCCTTTATACTTAACCAATCATCCCGAAAACTAATCAGGGAAGCGCCTTAACACAGTGAACCTATAAACAAAATTTGAAGGAAAACGGAATAATTCTGCAGGAAAAACCCATTTATATAAATTAAGGGGGGATTAGCCCCCCGTCCCCCCCCTTTATACTTAACCAATCAATCCCAACAAAAACTAATCAGGGAAGCCTCTTATTACAATGAATATATATATATAAAATTTGAAGAAAATCGGATAATGCTGCATGAAAAACCCATTTATCTAAATTAAGGGGGATTAGCCCCCCCTTCCCCCTTTATACTTAACCAATGAACCCCCAAAACTATTCAGAGAAGCGCATTATCACAATGAACCTATATACAAAATTTGAAGAAAATTGGATAATTCTGCTTGAAAAACCTATTTATATAAATTAAGGGGGGATTGGCCCCCGTCCCCCCCTTTATACTTAACCAATCAATCCCGAAAACGAATCAGGGAAGCGTCTTAACGCAATGAACCTATAAACAAATTTTGAAGCAAATGGAATAATTCTGCATGAAAAACCCATTTATACAAATTAAGGGGGGGGGGGTAGCACGCCCCGTTCCCCCCCCCCTTTATACTTAACCAATCAATCCCGAAAAATAATCAGGGAAGCGTCTTAACCCAATGAACATATAAACAAATTTTGAAGCAAATGGGATAATTCTGCATGAAAAACCCATTTATATAAATTAAGGGGGGGGGGGTAGCATGCCCCGTTCCCCCCCCCCTTTATACTTAACCAATCAATCCCGAAAAATAATCAGGGAAGCGTCTTAACCCAATGAACATATAAACAAATTTTGAAGCAAATGGGATAATTCTGCATGAAAAACCCATTTATATAAATTAAGGGGGATTAGCCCCCCTTCCCCTTTTATACTTAACCAATGAACCCCCAAAACTATTCAGAGAAGCGCATTATCACAATGAACCTATATACAAAATTTGAAGAAAATTGGATAATTCTGCTTGAAAAACCCATTTATATAAATTAAGGGGGGATTGGCCCCCGTCCCCCCCCTTTATACTTAACCAATCAATCCCGAAAACGAATCAGGGAAGCGTCTTAACCCAATGAAATTATAAACAAATTTTGAAGCAAATGGAATAATTCTGCATGAAAAACCCATTTATACAAATTAAGGGGGGGGGGGCGGGGGGTGGTGTAGCACGCCCCGTTCCCCCCCCCCTTTATACTTAACCAATGAATCCCGAAAAATAATCAGGGAAGCGTCTTAACCCAATGAACATATAAACAAATTTTGAAGCAAATGGGATAATTCTGCATGAAAAACCCATTTATATAAATTAAGGGGGGGATTAGCCCCCCCGTTCCCCTCTTTTATACTTAATCAGTCAATCCCAAAAACTAATCAGGGAAGCGTCTTAACCCAATGAACCTATAAACAAATTTTGTAGTAAATGGGATAATTCTGCATGAAAAACCCATTTATATAAATTAAGGGGGGATTAGCCCCCCCGTTCCCCCCTTTTATACTTAATCAGTCAATCCCGAAAGCTAATCAGGGAAGCGTCTTAACCCAATGAACTTATAAACAAATTTTGAAGCAAATGAGATAATTCTGCATGAAAAACCCATTTATATAAATTAAGGGGGGGATTAGCCCCCCGTTCCCCCCCTTTATACTCAACCAATCAATAACGAAAACTAATCAAGGAAGCGCCTTAACACAGTGAACCTATAAACACAATTTGAAGGAAAAAGGAATAATTCTGCAGGGAAAACCCATTTATATAAATTAAGGGGGGACTAGCCCCCCCCCTTCCCCCCCTTTATACTTAACCAATCAATCCCAAAAACTAATCAGGGAAGCGCCTTAACGCAGTAAACCTATAAACAAAATTTGAAGGAAAACGGAATAATACTGCATGAAAAACCTATTTATATAAATTAGGGGGGGATTAGCCCCCCCCCCTGTTCCCCCCTTTATATTTAACCAATCAATCCCGAAAACTAATCAGGGAAGCGCCTTAACACAGTCAACCTATAAACAAAATTTGAAGGAAAACGGAATAATTCTGTATTAAAACCCTATTTATATAAATTAGGGGGGGATTAGCCCCCCTGTTCCCCCCTTTATATTTAACCAATCAATCCCGAAAACTAATCAGGGAAGCGCCTTAACACAGTCAACCTATAAACAAAATTTGAAGGAAATCGGATATTTCTATGAAGAGTTATCGCGTTACGTACGTACATACGTACATACATACATACATACATACATACATACATACATACATACATACATACAGAACCGGCGGGCACATAAGCTCTCAGGCTTTGATAGCCTGTGAGCTAAAAAAGTAAAAATTTTGAATTGAAACGAGACATTTTGTTAATGTCCCATAGGATTAACATTAGCGAGCGGATGAATTCGCATGAGTGAAGTAGTCCCTTTAAGTAGGAAAGACAAGGAAATGTGAGATTGATATAATTCTTTCCATCTTCTTCAATGACACTCGCAGTTTTATATATTTTATATTGGATGTATTTGGCTCATCCCCTTCTATAAAAAGAAGAGTAAAAGTAAATATTGCTCACAGGTCGTCAGCTTCGCTCGAATATTAACCCATAAAATATAAAATTCACATATTTTAGAAATATTTTGTCAAACAAAAAAACTAGCGACATTTTTAAGAATTTTACATAGAAAAAAAGAAATTCAAACTATTAATTTTCTTATCAGAAATTTAAACTATGTATACGAATACATTCCATGCCCATAAGTTTAGCTTTGGAGAGGGGAATTTCAAATATGACTCACTAGCAGCTCGAAATATTTAATAAGGCAAAACAAATGTGTTATGCACTATAGATGTGACGGGCTCATACCGAGACGTGTTGTATTTGGGCTCAATTTTTAGGTGCGTTCGTAGTTAAATAAATACGTGGCACCTATAGTTGTCGTCTGGTCCTTTCGTCTGTCCGCATATAACAGCTCAAAAACTACCCAACCGAATGGTTTGAAATTTAATACATATAATCGTTGCAGAAATTTGTCGAGTCATTTCAAATTTTATGAAAATTGAATCAAAACTTAAAAAGATATTAATAAAAGTTTTCTTCATTTTATTAAATCCTATCATACGTAATTAATTCAATGATATCTTATGATAGGTAATGATTCTAAGTTTCCATGGTGATTGCGTCCTATTTAAGATGGGGTCATATTATTTCCGTATTGCTGAATTTAAAAAGCGAATTTGTATACTAAAATTGTTTAAGCATAGTAGTCATATAATCCACCGACAGTTTTTTGGATAGATGTTTACGGAGATATAGATCTTAAATGGAAAAAGATGGCCTTTCAAGTTTTGAATTTTTCAAAGCCAGGCTTAAGTTTCCCATTGAAATTTTCAGTAAATGTCAACAAAAGATAAAATGTTGCTAACTTAAAATGTACTTATTTTATTTCGAAAATTAATCATAACAGACGATATAATTCATTTTTTCAGTGAAATAATAACGATGATTTTTTTTTTTTTTACATTGTCTTGTATTTCATATTTGCGCATAGTACAATTTTAATGTAACATAATTGTAATTAATTGTTTGTAAAAGTGTACTGATTCTTAATTTCATAAAATAAAATTAATATCTACAGCTCATATTCAAAATATTAGAATAATTGAAAAAAAGTAATAAGAAAAAATTATTTTTCGTTTATTTATTTTTTATACTAAGTAAATGCAATTAAATTTCTTATAAATTAAATCTGGAATGTTTACATAAGATTTTAACATTTACAAAATATAAAATACAGTACAATAAATTAGTATACAGCTTTCTGAAACATATCCAAATCCTAATAATATTATAAATCCGATTGTGTGCAAATGTTAGGCTGAAGCCAGCGTCAAAATGGAGAAATTAATGGCCCTGTATCTTTGCATATAGGTGGATTATAACCCGGAAATGAACATAGACTGGTTTTTGTTCATTTTAAGCAAATACTTTTCTTAATAATTCAAAATTTTATTACTTTCATAGAGAATCAATGGACATTTTTAGATAAAATTTAACCATTTTACTTTACCGTTGCTAGGGCTTTGATCGTTGCCAATAAATAAAAATGCGGAATAATAATTTTTCCTCAACAATTAAGTTTCAATTGAGCGATTTTCACATGAAAAATGAAAATAATTCAAAAGAAGATGAATTTCTGTGATATTTGAAACAACAATATGGAGTATTTGTTATTATACATGAAGTATGAATATCGGTTACATTAAAAAGATCTTTTTCTGTCAAAAACTGCGTTATAATTAGAAAGAAGAATTAACAATAATTATATTACTAAGAAAAAGATTTCGCTTGAACCATGGAACTATGAAAAGGATCCTCCTTGGCTTGAACAAATATGACGTCACAAATAAAACATGTATTTTCAAATATTCGTAATATTACAAAGAGCATGACTATCAGTGTATAATAAAAGTATATACATAATGGACGTCATATTTAAGATGAATAACTGAAATATTTTTTTGATACTGATTAATAATAAGCTTGAATATCAGTTACAAACAGATGTGAGTTTTCTGCTAAAATTCACGTCATTATTACCAGGAAAAGAAAATTAACAAGAATTATATCATTGAAAACAGATTTCTCTGGGATCAAAGTGACGTCATAGTCAAACGGGATTTTTTAAATATTTTTCAAATGGAGCGTGTATCAATTTCATACATTAATAATCACTGAGTACAGTGAAAGAATAGAGAGGTAATGAACCGTAAAATCGGCTTGCAATATGAAGCCGGTTATCGCTCAAATCATTAGGCCCAAGGGCTGACTTCATTGGATGGAGAGAGGCTGCACGTGGAACAAGGACTGGATTCATTGGACGGGGAGAGGTTTTCAAAGCAAGCCACCAGTTGTTTGGGCCGACTGTAGGGTTGCATTTTCAGCATCACGCCAAACATGAACATTTCATCTCTATTTATTTTCTGAACTCTGTGATTAATAATACAAGCATCAGTAAGATTATTAGGAAAAGAAAATTGAACACAAGTCTATTAACCCTTCTTTGCATGCGTTTTTCTTTTACAATTGTTTTTTTTATACATATATTAAATATTAGACACCAGAAATTTTAAGATAGATTTTTAACTTTGTTCAGCAACATAGTTCTAGATTATTATAGTTCTAGAAATTTACTAGATTAATATTTCTATATAAATATAGTGGTGGTGAAGAAGTTGATTTATTTATTAAACGTTAAATAAACAGTAATGGAAATTTCCATCACAATGCAAAGAAGGGTTAAGTTAAAATCTGACTGTGTGTATTTCGCAACTACTCCTCTTAATGCAACGCGATTTAGTTAATACCGGTTATCATTCATTCGAGGATGTCATATAAACACTGAGAATTTAAAATTTTGAATTAGATTTCGAGATATTAATTTTTTTTTTTTGTAAATTTTAACGAAATTTCTCTAAAAACGGTACTTTAATTATTCCATTTTTGTGGATAGAAAAAAAGGAGAAATAAAACGGATTAATATATTTTTATGCCATTTTCTCATTAAAACTGAAAAAAATTATTTTATTTTCAATTTGAATAGTTTGTGAAAAAAAATCTTGATTACAGTAAAATTTCCGAAAAATAAAAACATATTTCCACATATTCAAACTTTATGAATCAATTTATTCTGCAGAGCAAAAATCGCCTGTCAGCATATTGTCAAGAAATCAAGATTTGTTTCAGCTATAGATTAAACCAAGGACACAAATTTTCTGTTACATGCAAACGTAACACTTGCAATTACAAAGCTTTTTGCAACCTCAAATTACATGCAAACGTAACATTTACATGTAATTTGCACCCAAATTAATTTTAATTTGAACCGTAATAAATGTTAATTTGCAATGAAAATTACATGCAAAAGTAATGTTTACATATAATTTTGGGTTGCAAAAAGCTTTGCAATTTAAGTGTTACGTTTGCATGTAATTTTGGGCTGCAAAAAGCTTTGCAATTGAAGCTCCTTGCATTTAGGTGTAGAATTATTCCTCCCTATTCACAAGAATTGAATTTAAAGAAAAAGCATATACTATTTCCAATGAATTATTTTTAAATGATGGCAGTTAAAACGTTTCTCAAAGTCGTTAAAAGTAAAATGGTTTATCAGGTAAAATTGACATTTCTTTTTGCCCAATTCGTCGATTTACACGATTTTATGTGGCCGTCTTTTTTCCATTGGTTGGAGTTTCCTTTTCGCGGTTATTTGGCACAAAATTTTACTTTTTTAAACTGATTTATGTCAAGGCCCCTATAACAAAGAAATATCGTATTTTCTTCTATGAAATCTGATAAAGAGTTAGTTAATTATTTATGTTTTTAATTACTGGGAGTGAAATATTTTGCTTGATTAGTACATTTATTTTTCTTTTAATGTTACGTGAACGAAGTCACGGGTAACAGCTAGTATTAGAATAAAATTTAGATTGGTTCAAAATATTAGAATATTTTATTTTACGCAACAATATTACATTATGAATATGAGGTAAATCGTAGTTAATATTTTGTAGCATCCCCTTTAGCTTTCATAACAGCGTACAATCGATCTTGCATACTATATGCAAGGTGTTTAAAAACATTTCTATCAATATTAGCCCAAATAGACTTTATACGTGCCACTAACTCAGTTTTACATGAAGGAGGATTTTCTTGGAGATTTTTATTCGGTATACACCATAAGTTTTCGATGGGATTAAGGTCTGGTGAGTTTGGTGGCCAAGGAAGTACCTTAATGTTGCGTTGGCTGAACGAATTCTTAGTTGACACCGAGGTATGCGGTGACGCTAAATCTTGTTGTAAGATGAAATCATCTTCAAATAAATCTTCTGATGATGGAATCATGTAATATTCCAAAATTTCTTGATATATCTGAGAGTTAACCTTTTCGTAGACGATGCATAACTTTCCAGGTCCTTCTGCACTCATGCAACCCCAAACCATGACACTAGCAGCAAAATTTACGGAACGTTTAAGGTATTCTTTATCAAATGCTTCCTGCTTCATTCTCCAAACTCGAATACCTTGATTACCATATGAAACACAAAACATACTTTCATCACTAAATAATATATTTTTCCAATCTTCTTCGCTCCTTAAACGTCTTGATTTACACCAATTCAATCTTATACGCTTTTGTTTTTCGGTACACGAGATTCAAACTTAAATTTATGTAGACGTCTTAATGTTGTCGATGTAGAAACTTCAACTCCTTCTTCTATCCATTTTCGGTGCAAGAATCGCACACTTTTAAAACGGTTTTTCTTAACTATACCCTTCAGTTTCCTGTCATCTCTAGCAGATTTTTTTGGTTTTCGGCCACCATTTCTGCGATTATTTTGAAATTTTCCATTTTTTTAATATTGTGCTAGTATTTTACTAACACTTGATTGCGAACAATGTAAATAATTCGCTATATAACATTGATTTTTACCGTGCCGATACAAATCAACCATAGGAAGTTAGATTCAGGAATATCACTCACACGACCCATTTTAAGACGAAAAATCAAACAAACTGCAAAAAGATTACTGATTTTAAATAAAATCGTCAAAATTTAATCAATGATGCCTCCAGTTTTGAATTGGTGATAATTAAAGGAGAATTAATGTGAAATATTCTAATATTTTGAACCACTTGAATAAATATTCTAATATTTTGACTTTTCAAAATATTTTTTTTCAATTAATCTTTTCAAAAATGATATTAATTTTAAGATAATAAATAAGTTTAATCATCAATAAGTTCTTAATAAAAATATCGTTTGCATATTTGCATTAAAATACATTAAATTACCAAACGATATTTTCAATTTGTAAAAAAAAGTAATTATTGTAATATTTTGAATATGAGCTGTATAATATGAAAATCTGCACATAAAATAAATTTTGTATTCGTACATTTTTGCATAAAAGTGCAACAGCTATTGCACCAAGATCTCGATATTTATAAAACTAGTTATAGGACGAACACACCTCATTTGTCACGTTTGACGTACAATTTCCAACTTATTATACCTGTTTTAGGGATCGGGTATTGGATCAAAGTGAAAATTTTATGTATTCCTAAATTGAAAAAAGAAAAAAAAAATGCTATTTGAGAAACATGAATGTAGTCTAAGTTTCTGTTTTACAACACTTTAAAAATTGAAAGGGAATTAAATTGTTAGTGAAACGATATAAAATGAAATATTATATCGATTCTGAAGCCTTTGCATGGTCAGTGTTGAAGCCGGGGGATATCTCCAGTCTATCCTCAAATTATGTTTGAAGTCCTTTTGCAGAATTACTAGATCTACCATACTTGTACAATGATATTTTATAAAAATAAGATTTTTTATTTTGGCAGATTTCTCCCAGTGGTTGGGTATAAATAAAAAAATTGCTATTTAAACACATTTTCAGAAATATGAAAATCTCGAAACTTTGTCTTGAGAGAGTATTTAGGATTAATACTTATTTCTGTGTAAGAATGCATTTTTCAATGAAAAAATGAATCTTGAAACAAATTAAAAATGTTATTAACAATTTTTAAATGCGTATTTTCGGCATAAGGCTTAGGTTATGATGACACTATTCCTTTCGGACTCGAGCGGGCTCGGATTTGAATTTGCCGGGCCCAGACTTCCGAAAAAAAAAACTCGAATTTATCTCTATCATGCGCCTATAGAAATAATATGCGAATGGATAATAAAGAAATGAAATAAAAATCGGAAATATATCACTTAAAAGAGGCGGTATAATCACAAATCTAAATTAAATCAAAGATGTCTATTTATTGGCATATGATAGTGTCATTACATAAATCGATAATAAACCTGAAAAGATAATTAAGTTGAAACACAAGCATTTTTACGTTATGCGATAGCGAATATTATTAAGCTTATGTGGTATTTCATTTTTTGTAAATAAATAGCATACCATTAATAAAGGAATGCCATTTCTTATGCTCATCTTTTCTAAATACCTTTATTTCATTTTTATTCCCGGTGTTATAATGCTCACCTATAAATTTTCTTATTTTTTTTTGTGTCAAAAGCACACATTATACTCTGGAATGTGCTGATTTTCTCTCTGGTATAAAGAAATCACCCTTTAAAATAATGAATATGTGAAATTAGGCTGGGACACAAAACCATAATTTATGTCTCAATGCATTATTTTGTTCTATTCTTGAGGAAATGTTTTCTATAAAATGTTTTTTAAATGTCTCTTATGTGTAATTTTTACCGCCACAATATGGATATGGAATATTCAGTTATTTTAATGTATCAATTCAAATGCCAAAACTTTTTACAATTTTTCGTAAATGCAAAATTTGTTAAAAGAAAGGCATCAAGAGTTATCAGCACATTTCTCATTAAATCTTATTTATGCAATTAAAGAATCCTAAGTTTCGATATTATAAACGTTGAATGATCGTAAGATAAATTGGATGACATGTAAAGCCGTAAACTAATCACTCTTTACTTATCTCCTTTGTCATTCAGAATCACTTTTCATTGTTCAGATATCTAAGCCTGTTCGAAATAGCTCTCTGGTAAAATTGCGCTTGTCATAGAAGCAGATGGCAGATTATTATCTTTGTGAATAGCATGTCATCTGATAACTATATGATCTGGAAAGGAATAAAATTCTTTTAGGTCATTCATTGTGCCTAAATGCAGTGCGATTTCTCATAAGTTTGTCACATTTAGGATATATTTCGCATTTTATCAAACATAAAATGCCAAACATAACTAAAAAAGGAATTATTAAGCTGTTAAGTCAAAACTAAATTGTTTTGAAAAAAATATATATTTATTATCTGTAATCGAAGCAAAAATATATCATCGTCACGCTTAGGATATTTTTGTAACATTTATAGTATATATTTTTTTAAATGCTGAAAGGTGTAAATTAACAACATAATAAATACACAGTAAAATAACTATTATTAGATTGTTTGACATGTTTTGGCTCACTCTGAGCCATTTTCAAAACAAATGAGAATATTTCATAATTTCACGGTCTTTGAAGTTATTATTTAAAATGCTATCATTTAATTTTCATATTAAAATAACATTTATTAGGTTGTTTGACATGCTTCGGCTCACTCCGAGCCATTTTCAAAAACAAATGAGAATATTCCATAATTGCACGGTCTTTGAAGTTATTATTTAAAATGCTATCATTTAATTTTCATATTAAAATAACTTTTATTAGGTTGTTTGACATGCTTCGGCTCACTCCGAGCCATTTTCAAAAACAAATGAGAATATTCCATAATTATACGGTTAAACATGAAAATTAAATGATAGCATTTTAAATAATAACTTCAAAGACCGTGCAATTATGGAATATTCTCATGGAATATTCTAGAACAAACCAGAAGGTTGGCAGGTATGCATTTAATTTTATTTAGTTCATAAAATGTTTTTTTATTACACCGTTCTGGTTACTTGCAATTTCTGGGATCACTCACTACTATTGTGGTTACTTCAACTATTTGATGTATCTTAATAGTAACTATAGGATCTGGAAAAATTCACACTCATACTCAACAATTACTCAGGTTCTAAATTTAATTTATTATCATAAATATATTCTTCAGTTAATATTTTATAACATGAGCAACTTGACTGCCCTTAAAAAGTGTATCATTTTACTTGTACATGTATTGTTGAGTGAGAAATATTATATTTCCTATAGGACTGCTTTGATGTCAGGTCAGTGACGAAACTAGACTAAATTTCACGAGTAAATTAGCGGCCCCCTCACTAATATCTTTAGAATAAAATTTGGCTAAATAATTGTTTAATGTAGCTAAAGTAAAACACGCTATTTACACACATACATTTATAATTTGCTAATTGTTTTGCATAATTGCGCAATGTATGTATATAAATTAATATATTTTGTAATATTGTAACTTAAATACGTTTATAACATAAAAATTACAGATAAAACATCCTAGTGATCTATACAAATTAAAAATCTACGAACTTTTGTTTTCTGAAAATTTTTTTATCATATCATTATAGATTTTCGAGCTATAAACACTCGAAATTTACAAAATAAGTTTGTTAATCGTTGCTAATTTGTTAACTTCCTCAAATATATTTTTCTTAGTTTTAACTTGCTAAAACGTCTTTAGTTGGAGGCGACAGATATAGGAAATGTATAAGAAAGACTTTGAGACACGTAGAAAAATTTGGCGCAATATCTTTATGTCTTTTTACATCATTGTAGGTCTTAGTAGAACAATTCTGGATCTTGATTTCATTTTTGGATCGAACTCCAGTGCATAACATTTGAAGTTTTAAGATTCCAGAAACTATATATCTGGCAAGGGTAAACCAGGATAATCTTTCGAAATACTAGTAATGTAATGTTTAGTATGATATAATGAAAATTCATCTTCAGACAGTTAATGTATGCATTTGCATAATATGAAATTATTTAATTACTTTAGAATGTTAAAAATATATTTTTTAAGAAAAGAAAACCAAAACAAAATACATATTGCTGAATTGATATATGAAAACTTTGCAACTCAAAACGAACTATTTTCTAGTTGTGAAATTCTATGTGATCCTAAGAAATGATTATATAATATAATCACTATTAGTTGAAAAAAAAGAGAAAAAATAAAATCAGTGGATTCACTTGCCATGCTTTAGAGCAAACTTACATGCATAAATTTTGGTAATGCTATGATCATTTTAACTCATGTATGTGCACTTTGCTCTGATGACAAAAAAAAAGGAAGAAAGAGCATTAAAACTAAGTTTTTTTTCTATCTCCTCCCTTCCGTGGGGTCAAAAACCAAACTTTGGTTTGAAGATTGAATCAAATGTTGCTCGAATATTTGGTTCAAGATACGAATTGTTCAACGAATGGGGCATTCAACAACCAAGGTTTTACATACATTACACTCTATAAAAAAGTTTAAGATGTTCAGTAATATAAAATTCTTTAGCAACTGAGATAGAGACATCGCCACTACCTCTTATTTATAATGCCAATGATATGTGACTCTACATTACTAGTACTTAAACATTGCATTACTAGTATTTCGAAAGATTATCCTGGTTTACTCTTGCCAGATATATAGTTTCTGGAATCTTAAAACTTCAAATGTTATGCACTGGAGTTCGATCCAAAAATGAAATCAAGATCCAGAATTGTTCTACTAAGACCTACAATGATGTAAAAAGACATAAAGATATTGCGCCAAATTTTTCTACGTGTCTCAAAGTCTTTCTTATACATTTCCTATATCTGTCGCCTCCAACTAAAGACGTTTTAGCAAGTTAAAACTAAGAAAAATATATTTGAGGAAGTTAACAAATTAGCAACGATTAACAAACTTATTTTGTAAATTTCGAGTGTTTATAGCTCGAAAATCTATAATGATATGATAAAAAAAATTCAGAAAACAAAAGTTCGTAGATTTTAAATTTGTATAGATAACTAGGATGTTTTTTCTGTAATTTTTATGTTATAAACGTATTTAAGTTACAATATTACAAAATATATTAATTTATATACATACATTGCGCAATTATGCAAAACAATTAGCAATTTATAAATGCATATGTGTAAATAGCGTGTTTTACTTTAGCTACATTAAACAATTATTAAGCCAAATTTTATTCTAAAGATATTAGTGAGGGGGCCGCTAATTTACTCGTGAAATTTAGTCTAGTTTCGTCACTGACCTGACATCAAAGCAGTCCTATAGGAAATATAATATTTCTCACTCAACAATACATGTACAAGTAAAATGATACTCTTTTTAAGGGCAGTCAAGTTGTGATGTTTATGAAATAATTACTTTTCAGAAGGTTAAAAATACTGAAATAGTGTATCTGCAATGGAAAAAGAGTACTATAACAATATGTTTAACCAGTGGACTCATGCGAAGAAGAAGATTTTACATCATTGCAGCATAATATTTTTCTAGCAATATGAATATTTTTTAGATGCAGGTTTAAATAAACTTCTAAAAATAAACTAAGGACCTAAAATATCTGCAAACAACATTAGTCAAGCCAGAATATTATTTAATTTATTCCATCAAAGTTACAGTAAAAACTGACCTAAGATAGCAAATACAAAAAAAATTATCAATCCTATTTTAACTGCATTAGAAGGTGACATCATCTGTTTAAAAAAAAACGTGGGATAAAGAAAAATAAATTGAGCATTTGAATTTAAATTTTGCTTTTTAATCATAAATATAAAATAAACCTGTGTAGCAACTACGTCCCACTTTATATTTTTTCTGTTTCTGAAAATCATGCTAAAATGGCTGTAGACAAAAATATTTTTAACACTATTCTCTTTTGAACCATATATAGAATGAGGGGATATAAATGATATCATAGCATCAAACTGCAATTAAAAAATATATATATTCTGGGATTTACAAGCATACTTATGAAAATGCCGGGAAACTTTCAGACGGTGAAAGGACTTACAGAAGTTATTATTAATAAACATTTAATTCGAATAACTGGATTTAATCTTTCTCACTACAGAATGTTATTTTTCATAGTATAGTACATTTCACAAAAGTAACTTTTACTTTTCACAAAATGGACCTCAAGAAAATAACGTTACATTGACCCCTATATTGAGAAGTAAACAGTCATTTTCCTCAATTTGTTTTTTCTTTTCTTTCCTATGATATGATTGCTAAAAATCATATAAACTATTATTATCTTTACAGTTTAAAAGCATGCACACAATAATATAATGATTCATAATGTTTAGAAGAATAATTCCGGCTTTCTTTTAAAATTATTATTAAGTAAATAGGAAATTTCAAATACACAATATTATAATGAATAAATAACATTTGAGTAAAATCTTTCATTAGAGGAGAAATATTATAAATTTCTAAAATATAAAATCTTTGTGGTCAAAGTTATAATTGTGTATAAATAAGGTTAAAGAAAAAATAAATGATTCTTATTAAATTTGAAGTTTTATAAAGGAATCGCAATAACTATAATCAAGTAACAAGCAACGCTTATTAATTTTCAAACTTTTTTTTAATTTTTCCCCACTTTTAATGCAAGATTCATTTCAATCAAATAAATGTCTGTATGTTTTCTATTAAGATACATTATGACTGACAAAAATCATAGAAACAAGCATAAAAACACTCTGATCTACAGAATCTAAAGCTGGTGTCGACATATTTCAAAGTTTCTACGAAATCGCTAAAAATAATTGGGACACTATTAATAAATAAAAAAAGTAACAAAATCAAGTCCTTAATGAAATGTTTTATGTAAATTATACACACTTTCACGATAAATCAAGAAAACAAAATCTAAACTCTACTTTAATTACTTACTTTGCTACGTTCATTACACGATCAAAACAAACATTTCCCAGCGTCGAAGCGTTGATTGATTGATTCGCTGATGTGGGGGAGTTAATCCGTTTATTTAAATTTTGGTGAATAAAGAAGGCTTTGCTACTAGTTTAATTTATAATATAACTAAAGAACTGTTAAAATCAATCCTAAATGGTTAGGCTTGGCAGTGTTGAAAACTAAGACAAATGTGTATCACATCCATAAAAAAATATCCAAGGGTTGCTGTTATTAACTCTCGTCGCTTAAAAAGTGCAAATACTAGTACTAGTTAGTAGTTAAAGCAGTCGGGAAGTCTTCTTGTCATATTTACAAAGTCAATAATATGCAGAAACAATACACAAATCAGCGAACATAACCCTACAGAAAATGGCGGATGACTGGTTCATTTTTCGTCTAGATTACGCCCCTAAACTGACGTCCATATTTCGTCCATATATGGACGTATACGTACATGGCGAGGGCAGGTTCGTTTTTCATCCAATTTACGTCCTAAACTGACGTCCATATTTCGCCGATACGTCCATGGCAAGGGCCGGTTCGGTTTTCATTCAATTTATGTCCTAGACTTACGTCCATATTTTGTAGATATTTCGTCCCCACGTACATGTCACACATTGAACAAAATCTGGACGTATTTTATCTGGCGCTTTACGTCCAAAAGACATCTATGAACGTATTTCGCACTTGGTAGATGAAATCTGGATGTAATATGAACTTATGTGTTGTGTGGGATGTAACATAGAATTTATTCCATTGAACTAGAGTTGCACTATTTTTCGTTCTTTTTCCGATAGTATCTGTGGAAGTGTTCATATAGATTTCTTATAAAATTTATTTTGTTACTTTTATACAGACAAAACAAAATTGTGCATTTATTACATTACTAAAAGAATTTTTATCAATTAAATATTTTATCAGTTGAAATATTTACAAAATTTAAATTAAATCTATATTCATAATATCCAAGCATTTTTTTTCGTTCATTAGTTAATTAGACAGTCTTAGAATTTTTATGATAGTCTAAAATATGCTGAAATACGTTCATTTCGATTCTGTACATTCAATCTGAATCATATTAAATAAAATTTAATTTTTAAAAATACACTTTTTAGGTAAAGAACATACCATGAAAGTTAAAAAAAATTCTCAATTTTTGGAATTAAAATAGAGTACAAAACATATAAAATACGACAATGCATTTTTTTTATGTATAGATCACAGTCAACTTTATTAGCGGTTCTGCCATCTGTGCATTTGCTTTGGTAGAATTTTTAAAGCATCACAATATTGTTCAGTTTCAGAAAATTTGAAATAAAGCAGCAACAATTGCTTTCCCTTTACGTCCTCATTTTTCAGCGCCCAGGGCAGCTTCCCAGCCTACCCCATCCCCCTTTTTAGTTTCGTTACTGTGTCGGTGGACCAGCTTCAACATTCCCGAGAGCGTGCTTCTAGGATTTTTTAGAACCTCCCATAAGCATTTTGTTAATTAGAAATTACACTACTGGCCAAATGTATTGTAGGATGGAAAATTCTAAAATTTTCTTTTTAAGAAGCCCAAAAAAATTAATATTTTTTAATTGAAACTGATTTTTTCTTTAATGTCAATATGTTGTAGAAATTTTAAGCTATTGCATCATACTTTTGGATACAATCTTTACCAAAGATTGCGTCATCCCGGATGTTTATTATAAATACGAGTTGACTGCGTGGAATTTCAGTTGGTTTGTTGCGCTTCTGTAGTGTGTAACGCTGCACATTGCTTTTAAAATTAAACTATGCATTTATTTATTTTAAAATGTGTGAAGTGACCCCTCGGAAACACAAGGCTATTATTTCAATGCATCAAAAGTGCATTTCAAATGTTAGAATTGCTAAGCGGTGTGGCTGCAGTGAGTCGACTGTTCCACGTCTTTTAAAGAGATTTAAAACAGAAGGAACCGTTCATAAGAAGCCTAGAAGCAGAGCTACACTAGAGACGGTCTTGCTCATTCATTATCATGATGTCGCAAATGGTAGCTGGCCGTGACCAAAGACATACAGCGATTGAAAAAAAAAACGATGGGCGCGCCGCTTTGTACCAATCGCTGGTCGCGGCCAGCCACTATTTGTGACGTCATGAGAATGAATTGAGCAAGTCCGGTATCTAGTGTTTTCTTGCTGGAAGTAGTCTTCGAGTTTATCTTCGAAACGTAATGATGCTTAATTGACACGATTATGCCGAAAAAATCTGCCAGTTCCAGAACAGTTCGCAGGAGGCTTAGTGAAGTTGGTTTCAAGGAACAGGTGCCTAGGAAAAAAGCAGTTCTGACCAAAGCAATGCAGAATATACAATTGAATTGGGCCAAGGTGTAAGATGAATTCTCACACTGTTTGTTTTGCCGTGCTTTTATTTTTTATCGACATTTTAGTACGGTATGCTTTACGGAGCTTCGCTGTTTTATCTTTCTCCTAGACTTCATTTTATTTCTTGTCGCTTCATTTAGCCTTTTGCCGTAGAGGTTTTATGCACATTTTTGGCGATGCGAAATTTTGCCCACCTGTTATTGCGTGCGCATCATTGGTTTTCCGAACTTTCGTCTCTCCTCTTCGCATCTCAGCGCTTTGCCCGCGCATGTTCTGTATCTACGGTGCTGTCCTTGAAATCATCTCGCAGTGCATCATTCGAGCGATATTTTGAACTTTCGTTTCTCCATACTTACGACTTTCAAAATTGTCAGCGCGTGGTTGTGTTGACAAATGGGAATCGTTTTTGTTTCTTTTTGCGCTCCTCATTCGTTTGTTTAATTACCGTTTGCTTTAAATTCTAATCATTTAAATTGAGCGGATCGTGTTTTCACTTTGGCCTTTCCCGTATTTATCGTATGAATACTTTGACCGTTACCTTTTTTAGTCAATTTTTTCTGATGGGAGAACGCAAGTGAATTCATGCCGATTTTTTTTAGAAATTTTATATTTTTCCATTTTTTTAATAAGATGTTTTTCGAATATAATTCTTTTATGATTTCTTAAGGATTAATATGGTGCATCCGTACTTGATTAAGGTATTTTAAATATTGTTATTATTGGCCAAAAACGAACTTTTATTTCTACTATTCCAGGAAATTTGAATAAAGATGTATTTTTTTCAAGACAATTGTAATCAATGCTTCCACCTCAACAAGCTGCATTTTGGTAAGATACCTTTTTATATTTTCTCCTTTCAGTGCTGTTAAAAGAATCCACTTAAATTTGATAATATAAGGGGTTATTGCCTCTCTATTATAAAGTTTTTAAAGAATAAAGTTTCACAATGCAAGTGTATTTCATTTATGATCATGCCATAACTCAACCAATAATAAAAGCAATGTCACACAAAGTTCACAAAAATTAGAGTATTTCGAAAGGGAAACAAGTTTTGTTCAGCGGCGAAAGTCGATTTTTTTTCAATGTCTGACAAACCTGCCCACGTTTGGCGTAAAATTAAAGAGTTCTTGGGCTCAGACGGTGTGGTTTGTACAACAAAAATCAAGAAAGCTAAATGGTGTGAGGTTTCATATCATACAAGTCAACTGGACCACTCCATTTTGTACAGGGAACTATGAACCGTGACCAGTATATTAATATGCTGAAGGATCTATTGCTTCCAAGAGCACATGATCTGTTCCCAAAGCAGAAATGGATATTTCAGCAAGACCTAGCACCCTGCCACACATCAGGAAAGGTGAGAAAAACATTAAAATTAAATTAAATTTCATTAAATTAAACATTAAATGTCATTATTTTTCCGTTATTTTAGATTCAGGCTGAATTTGTAAAACATGGAATTAATGTTTTCCCATGGCCAGCAAACACGCCAGCTTTAAATCTTATTGAGAATTTATGGAGTATAATAGGCCGGAAAATATTCCAAAATCTTTCCAAAATACAACTAAAGCTTCAAGACACCATAATTAAAGTTTGGCACTATGGCATACCAAAATAAGTGTCTCAAAACCTTATTGATTCCATTCCTAAAGACGTTGTTGATGTGATCAAAACCAGAGGCGGTCCAAGAACATATTAAACGCGTTTTAGGTTAAATTGCACTCATTTATAATATTTTCTTCTCAGAAGAACTTAAGTAAACTCTAAGTTGTTTGTTTATATTGTATGTTATTTTTTATAAAAATAAATAATTATTTTTGTTCAATAACTTACTAAAATCTTGTTTTTAAACTAATTTAACGTATTGAAATTAAAAAAATCAGTTTAATTAAAAAAATTATTAATATTTTGGGGCTTCTTCAAAAAAAATGTTAGAATTTTCAATCCTACAATACTTTTGACTAGTAGTGTACATCGGGATATGAAAGGAAAAATATTAATGGAATTTTATTGAATAATCCACGCTTATTGCATAATAAAAATATGTTTTAAAAAATTAAATAAAATACTTTCTGCTGCCTGTCTTCTATCTGCTGTCTGTCTGTTATCTGTTCTCTATCTACATTCTGCCGACTGTTTGCTTGTATTCTGTCTGACTTATGTTTCTTTGTTGTCTGTCTTCTGTCTGTCAGCTGCCTGTTATCTGCTGTCTAGTCTACTGTCTGTTATCTTTTGCCAGCCTGCTGTCTGTCTTCACTATTTGCTATTTGTCTGTCAACTGTCTGTTTGCTAACTATCTGCAGTCTGTTATGTGCATGTCTGCTATGTGGTACCTGCCTACACTCTATCGGCTATATTTCTGCTGCCTGTCTGTCTGCTGTTTGTCTGTCTGCTATCTGTCTGATAGCTATTCCTGCCCTCAGTCTTTTATCCCCGCTGAGCGGGGCTTGTAGAGCTTTAGCCAATCAGTACGCCACCCCGCTCAGCTGAACCTGAACCTGAACCTGACTGCTAAGTGTCTGCTGTCTGTTATTATCTACTGCTTGTCTATCTGCTATCTGATGTCGGTCTACACATTGTAAGCTGTCTGTATGCTGTCTGCCAATCTGTCTTCTATCTGCTGTATGTCTATTTGCGAAATGTCTGTCTGCCTGAAATCTGCTATCTGTATGTCTGATGTCTGCCGGTCTTCTATCTAATGTATGTATGCTGTCTATCTATATGTTTAGTGTATGCTGTATGTCTGCTACCTGCTGTCTATCAGTTTTCTATATCCTGTCTCTCTACTATCTGTCTACACTCTGTCTGTTGACTGTAGGTCTGCTCACTGTGTACTAGCTCTCCCTGCTCTCTGCTATCTGCTGCGTGTCTGTCCGACTGTAACAGCATACTAAAATTCCTTACCGTCAGCGTTCAACAAACCGGACATTTAACATATATTCGTCTCATATATTCATATTTTGTGTACGGCCCTGTAAAATAACTATAAATACTATATACACCCTTCGAGAAAAAACATGCTGTAGGCGACAGTAACAACATACTAAAATTGCATTACCATCTGCATTCTACAAATCCCGCATTTCGCATATATTTGTTTCATATATTCGTATTCGTTTGCGCGGCCTGGTAAAATAACTATAAGAGCTATATACACTTTCTTCTAGAAAAAATATGCTATAGGTGACTGTGGCAACATAGTAACATTTTATTACCATCAGCGTTCTACAAATCCCACATTTAACATATATTATTTTCATATATTCATATTATTTTGTTCAGCCCTATCAAAATAACTATAAATGCTGTATAAACCCTTTTCTAGGAAAAACATCCTGTAGGTGACTGTAACAACAGACTAAAAGTACTTTTCCGTCAGCGTTCTACAAATCCCGCAACTAACATATATTCGTTTCATAATTCGTTTTATTCGTTTAATCAGTCGTTTCAAAAATCATGTCATAAGTTCGTTTCAGAAATTTATTTCATAAGGATTTAATATTTATATAGGGTATATTCATTCGGGATGTACAGCATGCGTAAAAGGTAACATTGTGGCGATGAATTGGCATAATACTTTCTTTGAAAATAAATCCGCCGGCCGAAAAAAAGTGAAAATGCTTAATATTGTATTTATAAATTTCCTCTTTTCATTTCAGCTTAGTGTTCCAGACAGGAAAACAGATTCTTTCCAAGCAGAAATAATCACACAGAAATGAGCTTATATCGTTTTCTATCAAGCCACCACGTGAACGGAACCCAACATCATACTACATTCCGCTTTCTTTAATGAAGAAATATGGATACAATAATTGCACAGAATGTTCCTGTGAACGCCTTACATAATTTAGCATTATCTATCCCTATATTTTTATATCTCAATAAATACAAATAAACAAATTTCTTTACTTTTATAATTCAGACCGAAAAATCAGTTCAAATCCAGAGCTATTCCAATGATTTGTTTCGATGCTTATTGTTCCCGGTGTATAATTAATTTTAATGTGTTTTTTTTATGAAGTGCGGACACATTTTCTTGTAATAATTTATGATGAGTTCATGATAAATTAAAAAACTATTTAAATACTCTAACTTAACAGCTTGGTATTTTTTTACTTTTCTATACTGTGATAGTTACACTCTGATCTTTTGTATGTAAATTTTTATGTGTTTATATTTATATTCATTTTCTTTTTGAAAAAGCTTAGCGAATCATTCTGTTTTCTTAAATGTACTAATTGTTATTGATATTTCTGTAGGACATTCAATTAAATCGATATTTTAAATAAGATTATGCTCATATGAATAAATTCTATTCTGAATATATAATTATTCTACAATAAATTTCAATAGACTTTGGAGTAAAGTTAACGTAAAATCTATCCTTGTATTTAAACATTATTCCACCTTCTAATTTCAATCGTATTTGATTTAATCTGGAAACCGAAACACTTAATGCTTTCATAATAAATGTTAAAACTACTTAATAATGAATGGAATTATTCATTCATCTGTTTTAGATGCAGAAATCAATATTTAGATAAAATTTAATCTGTTAAAATTGTCATAATAATATACTTGCAAATTATTGATCATTCTAGAATTCACAAAACTTCAGAAAGTGAATACTTCAGTTGTCTTAAGTTCTTATCAATATTTTTTCTAGATTTAAATCAATTAATAATTCGTTCCCTACTTTACGATATGGATATTTCATCTACAATTTTTTATCTTTTAAGTTTAGGAATTCTAGTACATTGATATACTTAAGTTTCTCTTTGTATGAGGTACTAATCAATTTTTAATGACAGACATTTCTTTTAGACTTAAACAATGTATTTTCATAAAATGTTATAGAGCGAATTTTTTTTATAGGTATTTAAATTCATTTTGATTTTATGTTTGTTTTTAGTCTTTGAAAATCAACTATTTTTTCTAAGTTTGTGACATTTACACTCTAATTTTTTGTTCGCTTAGCTCTTAAACCTAGACAATGAAGAACCTCTGGATATACTTAATTTTCTCTTTGCGTAAAATACTAGCAATTATTTTATGGCATATATTTCTTTTTACATTTAAAGCATTTAATTAAGCACTGAATATAGTCTTTGAAAATCAACTATTTTCTCTAAGTTGTGATATTTACACTCTAATTTTTTGTAAGCTTAGCTCTTAAACCTAGACAATCAAGAACCCCTGGATATACTTAATTTTCTCTTTGCATAAAATACTAGCAATTCTTTTATGGCATATATTTCTTTTTAGATTTAAAGCATTTAATTTATTTAATGCGTTTGTAAAAATAAAATATATATATATATATATATATATATATATATATATATATATATATATATATATATATATATATATATATATATATATACGTGAGTTTATTTTAATTTTTTCTTTATCTTTTAAAAAACAATTAATAATTCACTCTCCAAATTATAATATCGGTATTTTTATTTCCTTTATACATCTAGTCCTCCTTAAATCTAGGATGTCCAGAATATGGATATACATAATTTTCTCTTTACATACGATACTAATAAATTTGTATTGAGTATATTTCTTTTTAGATCAAAACAATGCATTTTTACAAAATGTTGAAGAATAAAATTTTTATACCTGAATTCATTTCAGTTTTTACTTTATATTTTTATAATCAGTTAATAATTCATTCTCTAAATTACAATATATATTTTTTTTTAGCTCTTTAATCTAGGAACTCAAAAATTTCGATATATTTAATTCCCTCTTTGCGTAAAATACCAACAACTCTTGTATGGCGTATATATTTATATATATATATATATATATCTAAAGAAAATAATTTTACAAAATGTAAAGAATATACTTTTTATGCCTGAACTCACATTTCAATTTTTTCTTTATTTTATAAAAATCAGTTAATAATTCATTCTACAAATTACGATATTAATTTATTTTACTTGATTAACTTTTAAATCTACACTGTAAAAAATTCTAGGAACGTTTGACATCTGAAGCGAAACGTTTAATTTCTGAAAAGAAACATAGCCCATTTTTCAGGTTTCATTTTATTTCGTTTTGAATACGGAACATCTCGAAAACGATGGGAAATCTTTCTGCTGGTATCCTTATTATCAATTATGACGTCATACATTTCATTCTCAAAATGAATCTATATGTTTCAGAAAAGACAACTTGTTGCCTTTTCCAAAGCGGAACGTTTGAGATTTTTTTTATAGTGTATGAATGTAAGTGTCTGAATATATTCAATTTGTCTTTACATAAACTACTAACACATGTTTTATTATATACATTTTTTAATTCAATGTATTTTTATAATTTGTTAAACATTACATTTTTTATACCTGAATTGATTTCAGCTTTTTCTTTACTTTTTAAAACTGAGATAATAATTCATTCTCCAAATTACGATATTGGTATTTTTTTTTAGCTCTTTAATCTAGGAATTCAAAAATTTCAATATATTTAATTCACTCTTTGTGTAAAATACTAGCAATTCTTTTATGGTGTTATATTTTTTAATATCTAAACAATATATTTATACCTGAACACATTTCAGTTTTTTCTTTATTTTTTAAAAATTATTTAATAATTCATTCTACAAATTACGATATTAATAGTTTTATTTCTTTTATGTGATAAGCTTTTAAATCTATGAATATAAGTGTCTGAATATATTCAATTTGTCTTTACATAAAATACTAACACATGTTTTATTATATCTATTTTTTATGTAAATAATGCATTTTTCTACACTAATATATTAGTTTTATTGGCAATGTTTTCTTCCAAAACTTTCTTATGTTTATATATCTTCTGACCTAAGTGTAATTCCATGACAGAGAGAATGGCCCCTTGGTTCTGTCAAATAAAAAAAATCCCTTCGTTTTCTTGTTTCTATTATCAACAGATGTATTTTCATAAGCCCACTGTCATTTTTCGTTTATTTAGTTAGTAGTCGAATAACTTAAGGAAAATAATATTCAATAGAATATGATTGTTTCGCAAAATTATGAAGGAAATAATTTAAGGTGATTTCTATCTTTTGTCGCACCTCCTTAATTAAAAAAGAAATAAAGAAATAGCAAAAATTAAAAAGCTGCATAATTTCAGATTTTTAATTATGTATTTTATTTTTTTAATTATGTATTAAAGTATTTATGTATTTTATTTAATTAATTATTTAGTGTAGTGTGGCCGAAGTTAATGATTTTTAAAACTTTTCAACGTAGTTGAAATGCATTTATGAATTCGATTTGTCCTTCCGTCTATCTGTCTGTCTCACCGTCTGTATGGCCGTCTGCCCGTGCTCTAACCCTCGTAAATATACTCAGATTGTCATGTAATTTATATATGTTATTTAGATTTACTATGGCATGTTTGATATTGGAAATTAAGTGTGTACCATTTATGATTAATTTACAGGGACTCTCAAAAATATTCCGTTACCTTAAGGTTAATGGGGGGAAATCGTTTTCAATGCATTTTAATAATGTTACTCTATTTCAAACATAATGAAATTGAAATTGATGTACATCAGTGAGGGAGAGGATAGCATACTTTCTATAGTGTATAAAATAAGTCGAAATAATAGGTGTTTTACAGGGGCACTCAAAATATTCTGTTACATTAAGGTCAAAAGAGAAAAACCGTTTTCAGTACATTTTAATGATTTTACAGTATTTCAAACATGATGAAATTAATACGCATCACTAAGGTGCATGGCAAAATGGTTTCTATATAGTATACAGTAAGCAGCAATTATAGTTTGTTTACAGGGACGCACAAAAGAATTACATTACATTATGATCTATTGGGAAAATCGGTTGAAGTTAAATTTATTGATATTACATTGTTTCAATGAAATTGATATACATTACTGCACTACAGCATGTTTTCTACAGATTATTGAGTACATTGAATTTATCGTTTATTTACAGAGACACTGAAGATAATTCAGTTACAGGCTCGCAGGCTCGCACTAAATACAAAAATCTAATAAAAAGAATAAAAGAGAATTAATAACATTATTACAGTAATAATAATAACAGAATATTTAAAACATAATAATAATAAGAGTTTTATGAATAGTTTTATAGTCCTATAGAATGTTTTTTAATTTATTTTAATGTCTGACGTAAAGATGGAATAAGCATAGTCTCTTTGAAAGTTCTTTGGTGCTGCCATCTAGCGCAGTCTTTTATACTTACAATCGTACATCCTCCGCCCCCGGCAGGAGAGGGGACACCTTGGATATAGGACGCTTGATGTCACTGTCAAATGTCTTAATCAAAACGACACGCACCAGATTATCTGTTCCAGGATAAGTCTTTAGAATCCGACCCAATTTCCATTTCATGGGCTGTAAACGTTCGTGAACTATCACCAAATCGCCTTCTCGAAGTTTGCACGTGGAGTAGTCCATTTTGGACGTTGTTGAAGATGTTGCAAATATTCGCTGGACCACCTGTCCCAAAATTGATTTTTTGCTTTCTCTATTAAACGCCAGCGAGCATTTAAAGATATTTTAGGATGATTTGAGGATTCTGGAATATCAAGAAGATGTGCTCCAATTAGAAAATGACCCGGCGTTAAGGCACGAGGATCAGAAGGATCTGAAGACATCGGGGTTAATGGTTTAGAATTTATGCAGCTTTCTATCTGGCAAAGCAAAGTAGTGAGCTCTTCAAAATTGAGTACGCTTGATTTACAAGATCTTAGAAGATGGGTTTTAGTGAGCTTCACTGCTGCTTCCCATAGACCACCAAAGTGTGGTGCATATGGAGGGATGAAATTCCAATTAATTTTTTGGGTAGAAAGAAATTCTTGAAAGTCTCTTTGCTTCAAGTATTTAAACAGCTGTTTTAATTGATTGGACAGACCAATGAAATTTTTTGCATTATCAGAAAAGATATCGGAGGGCAAACTTCTGCGTGCGATGAAGCATTTGAATGCTGCTAGCAAGGCTTGTACAGATAAGTCAGATACAAGTTCGAGATGAACCGCTTTTGTGCACATGCAAACGAAAACTGCGATATAAGATTTTAGCTTGATTTTTGTTCTTGGCATATTTGGTTTGGTCAAAAAAGGACCAGCAAAGTTTAATCCCACCTTCAGAAATGAACGAATTGGAGTAATTCTTTCAACGGGAAGGTTTCCCATCATTTGTTGGCAGGCTTGTGCCTTAAGGCGTTTACAAAGTACACATTTATGGAGCTCTTGTCAGACTGTCGAACGACCATCTACAAATCAGTAGTTTTGGCGAATTGTAGAAAGCACTAACTGTGTACCTGCATGTAAATTTCTTTCGTGTATATCCTTTATTAACAATTTTGTAAAAAGAGTGTTTTTAGGAAGAAGAATAGGATACTTTCTGTCAAAAATAAATGATTCATGTTGCGATAAACGACCGCCCACTCTTAATAGGTCAGCTGAATCTAAGAAGACATTCAACGATAGCAATTTGCTATTGCTTGGCAAAGATTTGTTTTCTTTTAAAGATTTAATTTCTACATGAAATTCATAATTTTGAATTAATCTCACTATAGAAATGATAGAACTAGATATTTCTTGTGCACTTAGATTTCTGATCTTTCTTGTAGAATTCTGTCTTGAATTATGAATAAGTCGCAAACACTATCCTGTTACGCGTACTAACTTATTAAAGCTTGAGAATTTTAGAATAAAGTCTGGTAAGACATTTATTTTTGTTATGTTACTGACAGAGTTAGCTTCTTGATCTAATTCAGTGATAGGACTGTATAAGGGGATTGGAATTGGCTCTTTTGACGACAGCCATGGAGGCCCATGCCACCACATCTTATGATTAAGGAGTTTTCTCGGTGGAATACCCCTAGAGGCTACATCTGCAGGATTTAGCGTTCCTGGAACATGGTTCCATTCGGCTGAAGGCAATAATGTTTGGATTTGACGTACTCTATTTAGTACAAATTGATTTCCTTTTAAAGGAGGCGATTTTAGCCAGCAGAGTACTATTTGGGAGTCTGACCATAAAAATACACTATTTATGCTAATGGATAAAGTATCGACGATAGTTGAGCAAAGTTTTGCTAATAATAGAGCGGCGCAAAGTTCGATGCGTGGTAAAGTTTGTGGCTTTATGGGATTTACCTTTGTTTTTGCAGCAAGTAAATTGACGACTATTTCGTTAGGAGTGATAACTCGTAAGTAAGCGACAGCAGCGTAAGCTTTTCCGGAACCGTCACAAAAACCATGTAGCTGCATTTCGCAATCCTTTTTATGGCATGAATTGTATACCGGGGAATTTCAATAGTTTCTAATAAATTAATTTCTGCCAAAAATTGATTCCAACTAATTAAAATTGAATTTGGAATTTCCTCATCCCATGAGATTTTTTCCTTCCAGAGGTTTTGTATCATTATTTTCAAACTGATCGTTATGGGGGAGAGAAAACCTAGAGGATCGAATATCATGGATATCACGGAGAGAAGATCTCTTTTATTTTTGACATCTTTGAACTCATTAAATTTTATTTGTAGCATATCATTAGATGAATCCCAGAATAAACCCAGAATTTTAACAGCTTCATCTTCTTTGATTACTGTCTGTGAAGAAGCTTTAAGTTCATCTGGTAAATGAGCGAGTACTTCAGGCTCATTTGAAGTCCACTTTCGTAAATTAAAACCTCCGCCTTTCATGACATTAATGAGTTCCGTAATTAACGATTGAGCATTTTCTTTGGAATCTGAACCCGACAACAAATCATCGACGTAGATATTGTCGCGAATAATTTTAGACGCCCTTTCAAAAGTTTGTTCGTTATCTATTGCTAACTGATCTAAAGTTCTAATTGCCAAAAATGGCGCACAAGCAGTGCCATAGGTTACTGTTAACAACCGATAGGTTTGAATGTTTTCTTTAGGATCGAACCACCATAAAATACGTTGATAATCTACATGTTTTGGATTGATAAGAATTTGCCTGAACATTTTTTCGATGTCCGCACTAAAGCCTATTGGATGCATTCTGAATTTTAATAATAACTGAAAAATATCCGGTTGTAATTTCGGCCCTATCTCCAAATAATCATTTAACGAGCGACCTTCTGAACCAATTGCGGATGCATCGAATACTACCCGAAGTCGAGTTGTATAACTATCCTCTCTTATTACCCCGTGGTGGGGGAGATAAAAATGATCTGGATTTGAAATTTCTGCGGCGGGAACGAGTTCCATGTGTCCCAAATCAATATACTCTTTCATGAATGACGAATATTGTTCCTTAAGTACGGAATTTCCTTGAAGTTTATTTTCTAAGGAATTGAAACGCTTTAAAGCTTGAGATTTAGAATTTCCGAGAACAGGTTTAGATTTAAATGGAAGATCCACGATATATCTTCCTGATTCCGTGCGTGATACTGTTTTTATATAATTATCTTCTACTAGTGAAACTGGATCATAACTAGGAATTGATTCGAGTTCCCAAAATTTTTGCAATTGAGAATTTATTTGCGTCGTAACATGACAACTAACAGAAGAATTATGATTAGAATGATTCGAATAAATTACTTCAGATAATATCCAACCCATTTTCGTATTAACAGCACTCGGTGTTCCCTTAGGACCTAGAATGGACTCTCCGATTATTATGTTAGCAAACAAATCTGCACCTATGAGTACATCAATGGAATCGGACACATGGAAATTGGGATCCGCCAGATTTAATCCTTCAATATGAGGCCAATACTTATTAGTAATTAGAAAGTTCGGTAAATTTGTTGTGATCTGATTAACAACTAAAGCATCTAACTGAAAAGTTTCGTTATTAAAATGCGGAGAAAATGTTAAAGAAACTTCCTGAAGAGCTGTCTCTGCGACCAAATTGTTTATTCCTGATATTTTATGAATTGTAGATCTCAAGGGAAGGCCTAGCTTTCTACAACACGATTTTAAAATCAAACTCTTTTGAGAAGCGCTGTCAATCATAGCCCTACAAGGAATAAATTTTCCTGTTTCGGATTTCACATGTATATTGGCAGTAGCCAGTAATGTTTGGGAATTTTCAGTCAAAGTTTGACTGCTTAAACAATTGGATTCATCCACTTGTGCATTTGAATTACTTCAGCTATTTTGATTTGTAACCCGCTCTTGCGGTCTAAAAGAATTCTGTGATGCAGAATTAGACTGTTCGTGATGGAGAATTGAATGATGTTTAGCCTTATAATATTTACAGGTAGTGCTAATCAGACAATTAGCAACAAAATGATTAGCTCTTAAACAGTTCGTACATAGTTTTTTTGCCTTTACTAACTGCCATCGTTGATCAACCGTTAAATTTTGAATTTCTGGGTATTTGTAAAGTGCATGCCCTTCATTGCATTTCGGACAGAAGGGCTTTAAAGATTTGTTCACATTGTCCATAACAACTGCATTTGAAAGAGATTTCTTTGGGCCTTGTTGAGATTTAAAATCAAATTTATAATTAGGTTTAGTTTCATACTTAATAAATTCAGCGTTACAACCTTGCAAACTGCGTGCATGTCTTTCCAAAAACGTCACTAACATATCATATGTGGGAAAAATATCCTTATTTAATGATAACTCCCATTGCTTTCTTAATGAGTCATCGAATTTAGTTTGAACAATATAAACCAAAATTAAATCAACAAATTCGTTAAATTCAAATTTTAGAGATTTCAAATTTCTAATCACTTCATTGCAATTATCCAATAACTCTAGAATTGTTTTCTGCGTGGGCGATTTTAATGATTTAGCATTAATAATTATTGACAATAGCGAATATGCTAAATTTCTACGGTTATGATATCTGTTAACTAGAGTTTCCCATGCTTGTTTATAATTCTCCCCTGAAATAGAAAATCCTGAAATTAATTTAGCAGGATAATTTTTGACACTCGCAATTAAATACGAAAATTTTAATTCATCGGAAAGAGCTTCATTTTTATGAATCGAAGTCAAAAATGTCTCTTTAAATGTAATCCAGTGACTCATATCACCATAAAATATGGGCAATTGGAATTTAGGTAATTTTATTGAATTTTCCTTAATAGAACTATTCTCATCTGCATCACATCGGGTTTTTTTACTTTCGTTTTTAGCTGCAATAAACTGATCAATTTTCACTATATCTTCTACAACTAAGTCTTTAGCAGAAGTAAATGAATCGTAAAGAGTTTCAATTGTTTCTTCAGCTATACCAAAATATGATTTTTTCAAATCACTTTCTAAAATATTAAGTTCCGATTTTAATTTCTCCAATAACTGCAAATTATCTTTTTCAATCGCATCGGATACCTGATCCCTATATCTTTTTATTTCTTTTACGGTAAAATTAAATTTGGATTCCGAAGCGATTTCCGCTTTCGTTTTCGTCATTATTATAATTTTGAATAAGATGTAATTGATTAATAACCAGCTGAACTCCGAGATTTCGACGGACCAACAATTATGTAGAATATTTAGATTCAAGAATTAGCACAGTTGAGATTTAGAATCAATAAATAAATAAAAGAATATCTACGTACCTTGAGATTTGTCATGCTCAGATTCCATAATTTCTATATCAGCCGATTTGTTTTCATTCTCTTATTCGTAGTCTTCAATACTGAAATCTTTGTTTTTACGCACGGAATAAATCACTTGCCCAGAAGAATTGCTCTAAAAACAGCATCAATTTTAGTAGAAGGAATGGTATTAAATTTGTTGAATAGAAGCATGATTTCACACAGATAAAAAACTTGAAAAGTTGATCTTTTTCACATTTTAATAGAAGAGAATACTACTTGAATTATCATTAGAATTTGTACATCACTCAGAATTAAGACTTAAATACAGCAGCATTTTACGTTCCGAAGAACACAATCATAACAGAATTTTTCACCGTTCCGAATTAACACACCGAATCAGAATAGAAATGTTTACATGATTGTCCTGCAGAATCGCAGGCTCGCACTAAATACAAAAATCTAATAAAAAGAATAAAAGAGAATTAATAACATTATTACAGTAATAATAATAACAGAATATTTAAGACATAATAATAATAAGAGTTTTATGAATAGTTTTATAGTCCTATAGAATGTTTTTTAATTTATTTTAATGTCTGACGTAAAGATGGAATAAGCATAGTCTCTTTGAAAGTTCTTTGGTGCTGCCATCTAGCGCAGTCTTTTATACTTACTATCGTACAACTGATACAGAAGCATTTTGCAGAACAACAAAACAAAACCAACAAGAAAGCAAAATCATGCGTCAAGCATTGATAATGAAAAAAACATTTTATAACACATTCAAAATACTGTAAGAAAACTTCACCGTTTAAAAAGGTGAACAATTATATTAAGAAACAATGTGGAAAACGCATAGAACTTTTGCAAACCCACTTTTCAAACAATGACAATCTAAAAACGACATTTTCAAAACTGGGCAAAAAATACTCAAATCTGAGTATGTCGTATAGTCAAAATGGTTCCGAATCAAAATTACTCAAGTTTGAAACATGTATATACTCATTTCTGAAAACATGTATATACTCATTTCTGAAAACATGTATATACTCATTTCTGAAAACATGTATATACTCATTTCTGAAAACATGTATACACTCAAGAATAAAACATCATGTGCTCATATTTGCGTACGTCCATGTTTCAAAAATGAATATGAACTGACTTCTATGTGCTAATTTTTGAATATGTCCATGATTCAAAAATGAGTTTGAACTGATTTCAATCATTTTTGAGTATGTCCATGTTTTAAAAATGAGTATGAACTGACCTCTATATGCTCAGTTTTTAGTATGTCCATGTTTCAACATTCTGAGTATTTCTGGTATTTCAGAATTGAAAGCATTGAGTCGTCATATTTAAAACAAAACGTTTCATAACAAAATGAAAACATCGATTTACTCAGATTTGAAAGTGTCATTTTTCTCAGTGTATCATCTATAATCGAAGAACATTTGAATCCTTTTGGGAAATCCTGAGTATTATCTATATATTTCTATATATCGTAGGCTAATTGAGAAATGCGGCACTTTGCAAAGAGCCAGGCGAATTGGAGAATCATTTGCCTTATTCCAATCAACCTGATATTTTTCAGGCTTATTGAAAACAGTCTTTGGAAAATGATGATTTGTTTTTCAATCAGGCTGATATTTTTCAGACTTATTGCAAATAGTCTATACATTTTTTGACAAATTAGAAAATGACCAGCTGTTTGTCTAAATAGTTTACTTTTATCCCGGCATTAAGCCCAACATTAAGCCTAAACTGTTGAATGTTAAAGCATAATTTTAGATTAAAAAATAAAAGCAGAAACTTAAATATTCTTATAAAAAATGTATAAGAAACAGTCTTATTGACAGTTTTGATTAACACGCCTGAAAAAAATAGGTTAGTGAATACTTTATTTTTATTTTAAGGCTATAATTTTCTCAAACACCTCATGCAGTAGTATCGGTAAAATATGCAGATGAGGCATATTTTGAATGTTACCCCAGCATCAAGTACAGAAGATGGAATGCTAAATGGAAATAATTCTAAGAACTACACTATATTGCCAAAGGTGACCGGTCACTTGCGATTTTAGACGTTTTGTAAACTATCTAGAAAAATACATGAGGAATTAACCTGAAATTGAAGGTGTGTAAACAGTATAGTATATGTTACATATTTCCGTGAAGATTTTTTCCCGAAACCCCATAGGGGACTGTCAAAAAATTGAAAAAGAACGAATATCTTTTGGATAACCCTGTAAAAACTAATGTAGTAAAAGCGTTCAAATTCGAGATTATTAATAAGTTGCTTATTGTAATGTACTTTGTTCATTTTTATGAAGATAGCATGTATACTCGTAGAGAAATTAAGGTTTTTATAAAAACAGTCCCAAATTTCTCCAAGTTTTTTGCTTATAATTTGCAGAGTTCTTAATATAAAAAAAAAAGTTCTTTTCAGAAAATATGACAAACAACATTGTACATAATACTTTGCAATCAGAATTAAAAAATAATAAAAATTGGATGAAAAATGAGCAGGTTTACTAAAAAATGTTTCACTGCGCATGCGCGAACGCAATCAAAATATAATATGCATAATGTATTAGATAAGTATATAGAGCAACTTTTGTGAAAGTCTCAAAATCATAGCTTGAAAATTCTGTAAATTATCGTCGATAGAATAAGCTCGAAATCCATTGTTCCCAAAAGGAAGCAAAAAGATGAGGGGTTGTATCCAAATATAGTAGTACGTGCAATATTGTGTACGCTATCTTGGCACTAATCAACAGATATTTGATACAACCCCTCATCTTTTTGCTTCTTTTTGGGAACAACGGATTTGGAGCTTATTCTATCGACGATAATTTTCAGAATTTTCAAGCTCTGATTTTGAGATTTTCACAAAAGTTGCTCTATATACTTAGCTAATACATTATGCATATTATATTTTGATTGCGTTCGCGCATGCGCAGTGAAACATTTTTTAGTAAACCTGTTCATTTCTCATCCAATTTTTATTATTTTTTAATTCTGATTGCAAAGTATTATGTACAATGTTGTTTGTCATATTTTCTGAAAATAACTTTTTTTTATATTAAGAACTCTGCAAATTATAAGCGAAAAACTTGGCGAAATTTGGGACTGTTTTTATAAAAACCTTAATTTCTCTACGAGTATACATGTTATCCTCATAAAAATGAACACAGTATATTACAATGAGCCACTCATTAATAATCTCGAGTTTGAACGCTTTTTCTACGTTAGATTTTACAGGGTTATCAAAAAGATATTCGTTTTTTTTCAATTTTTTGACAGTCCCCTATGGGGTTTCGGGAAAAAATCTTCGCGGAAATATATAACCTATACTATAATGTTTACACACCTGCAGTTTCCTTTTAATTCCTCATGTATTTTTGTAGATAGTTAACAAAACGTCTAAAATCGCAAGTGACCGGTCACTTTTGGCAATATAGTGTACACTCTTAAAAGTGTACCCTTATTTAAAAGGCACAAGCACATTGTGCCTTCTATTATTTTAATATAAGAGGCACGTAGACAATGTGCCTCTGATTAGGAGAAAAACTTTAGAGGCACAATGAAATAAAAGGCATCTATAACAGAGAGAAATTTCTCAGAGGCACCAAATTCGCCTCTGACAGATTTGTGCCTTTTAAAAAAACACCCTGGCAAATTCAGCGGTACGCTGAGAAACGGACATGCGCAATAGCCGTTTACCCGTCATGCATTGGGATCAGTGGAAAGGAAGCAGAAGCAATGGCCGCCAATGTCAACACGCCTGTGAGCAACGACGTGATGAAGCTAATAATGAGTCTGGAATAAGTAAGTAGTATATTTAACTTAGTGTTCTTTTCTGCGAATGTTGTAATATAAAACATGATTCTTTATTCATGGAGACACTCAGGATTAGGGATGGGGGAACGATAAATAGTTCGCCAATCTCTTAGTTATTCAAGTTCTATCTTACTATTTTCAAAAATTTACCGGGAGCGCGGCACTAACCTGCACCCTTCTGCGTACATCCATGTATATGAATATATTATGTATGTGTATCTCTCAGCCAATCTTTGTTTTTATGTGCATATAAATAGTGCTTAATAAATAGTAAAATGAATAATACATAGTAAATCATTCTGTAATCATCTATAGTATTTCCAAGCCCATAGTCAGATTTTTTTTTTCTCGTGTTTGTGTGGGTATGGAGGGGGGGAGGGTGTACCTTGTAGATGTTAAGCTACAGTACCTTTCTTTTAAATAAAAGTATAATATGAACTGATCCTTCCCAAATGTTTTTGAAGGATCGGGGGGGGAGGGGGGGGGGTGGCGAGGCACTCACCTGGCGACAGCCTTGAATACTTTCTACATTTTATAAAGTTTCACAAATCACAATGTTGATTCAAATTTTGCTCTCTAAAACATTATTTGCATATTTCAAGTAAAAGTTCCTTAAAAAATATTATTTGTTTTAAAAAAAATAGAATTTAATTTAGATAGTGTTTTTTTAAATTTTTGAAAAAAAAAGGAAAGAAAAAGAAAAAAATTATGTTTGTTGTAATATTATAAGCTTAAAATTCTGCAATTTTTTGAGTGGGATCAAGAGTTATCAAATAGAAGCTAAAACATTGTCATTTAAATAACAATCTAAATCTATCTATTTTATTATTTATTTATTATTTGCATGGTAATCTTCAGCTTTTATTTCATAATCAGTGATCCGATTGAGATCCCACTCTAAAAATTTCATAATTTTAAGCTTATAATATTACAACAAACATAGTGTTAAAAAAAATAAAAAACACTATCTAAAAAATTTTAAATTAAAAGAAAATTAGTAATATATATTTTTTTAAACTAAGCATAGTTAACTTGCATATCAAATTAAACCTTATAAACCCCTCTTTAAAATGGTGGAGGGGGGGGGGAGTCATAAAATTTTCTAGATAGAACTTGAGAAATTAAAAATTGAAAAATTTCAAATCATTTCAAATTTTCTGCAAGTCAAAAAATGATAATTTTCCAAAATTTAAATAATTAATGTCATGAAAACTTAATGAAATAAAAATAAAATAAAAATATATTCTCATTTATATCATCAGGTTGAATATTGAAATTTGTTAGTTGTTTGGCATGGAGACCCAAATATTATGTTTTTTACCTATGCATTTTTTGGGTAAAAGATTATAGTTTTTCAAAAGGCGGTAAAAAACACATAGTAATAAATATCTGCCACCTCTGACTTAGCCACATATTGCCATTGAGTATTTCTTATTGTCAGGGATTGAGAAAAAACTGTATTTTGTAGCAAACTATTCTTAAACCACCTTATTTTGCTCCCCTAGAACTCCGGTAGCCGACATTAAGGATTGATATTCTCCTACTTTAGTGGCGCCTGTATCATTTTTCATGTTTTTAATGTTTGTCTTATTTGTTTTTAATAAAGCTTTTATGCCTTTTTCTGTATTTTGTTATGTATAGAATAAATTGTCTGCTGTATTTCTATCTGCTCTTTGTCTTTTGATTGTCTGCTGACTGCTATCTGCTGTCTGTCTGCACTTTTTCAGCTAGTGCTTTATAAATTTTTAACTGTTATATTGTACTGTAAATATTAGTAATGTATGATTCATTGTATTGTTAGTGTATGTTAAAGTAAAAAATGGGTTTGGGTCTTCCCTCTTGGATTGCCTTTATACTCTAAAGCGAAAGCTGATTTCCCGGGGCGGTCATCCCTTATCATCCCTTGTTTGTATAATGACTGTCTGTCTTCTGTCTGTCTTCTATTTGTCTGCTATCAGTCTTTTATTTGTCTGCTATCAATCTTCTGTCTGTTTGTGTGCTGTCTATCTGTTTTCAGTCTGTCTATTTGCTCTCTCTGCTGTCTGCAGTATGTATGCTGCATGTCTGTCTGTTTGCTATATGTCTTCGAACTGCTGTGTGTCTACACTCTGTCGACTGTGTGTCGGCTGCCTATCTGTCTACGTTCTGTCTGCCAGCTCTCGCAGTCGTTTGTCTGTTCCTCTCTGCCTGATGACTTTCTGCTGTCTGTCTGTCTGATATCTGTCTACACTCTTTAGGCTGTCTGTATGCTGTCTGTTTGTCTATTATCTGCTGTATGTCTGTCGGCTATCTGCTGTCTGTCTGTCTGTTCTGCTATTTGACGTCTGTATATACTCTGTCGGCTGGCAGTATGCTGTCTATCTCTCTGTTTGCTATCTTCTGTCTATCTGCTATCTGCTGTCAATTTATCTGTTATCTTCTGTCTGTCAACTATCTGTCTACACTCTGTTGGCTGTATGTCTGCTATCTGTATGCTGCCTGTCCATCTTCTATTTGCCTTATCTTTGTCTGACAGCTTTTCCTGCTGTCTCCCAGCTGACTGTCTGCTGTTTGTCTGTCGGCTATCTGCTGCCTATCTGTCTGACTGTAACAACATACTAAAAATATATTACCGTCAGCGTTCAACAAACCGCGCAATTTATATAAATTCGTTTCATATATTCGAATTCTTTTGTGCGGTCCTGTAAAACAACTATACATGTTATACAAACTTTCTTCGAGAAAAAACCGGCTATAGGGGACTGTAACAACATATTAAAATTTCATTACCATCAGCATTCTACAAATCCCGCATTTAACACACATTCGTTTATATATTCGTATTATTCTGAACGGCCCTATAAAATAACTATAAATGGTATATACACCTTCTTCGTGAAAAACATGGTGCAGGTGACTGCACCAACATGCTACAATTACATTACCGTCAGCATTATAAAAATCCCACGATTAACATATATTCCTTTAATCATTCTTTTTACTGGTTTAATCAGTCGTTTCATAAAATCATTTGATAAAGTCGTTTCAATAGGATTTTATGTACACGGTGATTTATAAAAAAAACTATCCCGACATTTGGGACCCTAACTATCATACCATTCACAGAAACTGAATGAAATTTTGGCAAAAGGTATTTTGAGGTATGCCGTTCAAGAATGATATGGAAAACAACAGTGTCACTCAAACAGTTACGGTTACAGTGAGAAAATTTCGAAAAAATCAAATGACAACACCCAGTTTTTTGTATTGGAATGTGATCTCCATTGTGAAAAAACCTAAATAGCGTTGGAACGGCAACTGTAGCACTGAAAATCACCGGCGGTAGATTGGCTAAAAGTGAGGACAACAATAAGGACAGAGAAGCAGCATAAAATAAAGCATTTTATTGTGTCTCACAAATTTTCCACATGACCTCCTTCACACACGATGACACTTTGCATGCGGCTGATGGTGGATAGCACTACAGCACGTATCATGGCAATAGGAATCTCTTGAATCGCAGTTCTGATGGCATCTTTCAAATCAGATGCAGTTTGAGGACGAAACTGATAGACTTTGGATTTCAGATATGCCCACAGCCAGAAATCCATGGGTGTCAGATCAGGCGACCTTGGTGGCCACGGAAACAGGAAATGACGGGATATAACTCTGTCACCAAACTGTTGAGTTAAGACACGTTTGACTGAAGACTCGACATGTGAAGGAGCGCCATCTTGCATCCACACAACTTCAGATAGAGCATTTTTCCATTGCAATGCGGGAATCGCGTAATGAGTTAACATGTCCAGATAGCGAGCACTCGTTACTGTACACGTTTGCAGATCACCGGCAGTAAACCTCTTCAAAAAAGTAATGGCAGAGGATGAACGTACTCGTTATACCACACCACACAGTCACTTTTTCCTCGTGTAATGGACGTGCATGCACTTCATGTGGATTATTCTCTGCCCAGTGCACACAATTTTTCGAATTCACGTTACCAGTTAACGATAAATGCGCCTCATCTGTCCACAGAATGCGTAAAGGCCAGCTGCTACCTTCATCGTACCGGATAAAGAATTGATTTGCAAAATCCAGCCGTAATTGATAGTCTCCCGCTTCCAACATCTGGACACGCTGGAATCGATACGGAAACAAGTTTAGAACAGAGCGCAGAATCTTGCGTACAGTTGAATTCGGCAGATCCAGAACACGTGAAACACCGAGTGCAGTTGCGGAACGAACTGTGCTTATCGTCTGATGGACTTCTGCAACAGCTTCCACAGGAACGGAAGGTCGTCCTCACCGAGGTCGATCGCATGTGCAACGTGCAACCAGTTTCTTCAAATTTATGAATCAAGTCCCGTACAGCTTTGACAGTGCACGGGCCTCACCGTAATCCATGGTTTCTACGGTAAACACACAATGTCTCTGCGGCATTTTTTCCATTCAGGTAATAAATCTTAACGATTTCCCCACGTTCTTTCCCTGAAAGCGGCATCTTGTTCGGAATGGCAGAAAGGAACATACGCGGCTCGCATTTCGCAGTGCCTTTTCTTTCACCTAGCGTGACGACGTCAGTCATAACTGTATCTTACGTAGAACCCGAAATTTGCGTTTCTTGGTTTCTTCTTCTTGTTTTGTGGAGAACTAATCAGGCTGGGATATCAGCCAAAGAAACGGTGTGACGTGTGGCGTAAATGAAACGAAAATTAATTCTCTGGTGCACGTAAAGTCCTTTTTACTTTTCCCTTGCCTAGTTCCGGTGATTTTCATGCTGAAGTTGCCGTTCTAACGCTATTTAGGGTTTTTCACACTGGAGATCACATTCCAATACAAAAAACTGGTTGTTGCCATTTGATTTTTTCGAAATTTTCTCACTGTAACCGTAACTGTTTGAGTGACACTGTTGTTTTCCATATCATGCTTGAGCGCACACCTCAAAATACCTTTTGCCAAAATTTCATTCAGCTTCTGTGAATGGTATGATAGTTAGGGGCCCAAATGTCGGGATAGTTTTTTTTAATAATCACCCTGTATATTGGGTAAATATAAGAAACCTACTGTATCAATAAAATCTGCAGATGAGACAGATTTTGTATGTTTCCATGCATTGCTCAATGGAGATGGGTTTCTGAATGAAAATGATTACAAAATAATAAGAAAACTATTTTATTAACAGCTTTGATTTATGTGCCTAGTTAATATTTAAGATTAATAAACACGTTTTATTAATTTTACTGATAAATTTTTCACACCCCCTACCCGTAAAGATGTATAAAAAACATCTGCAGACAATACAGATTGCTAAATTTTTTCTACGACATTAGGATGAAATAATATATTTGATGAATGAAAAAATTATAAAATATATCTAAGATCTAATTACCTTATCAGCAAAATTTATACACACCTAATTAATAATTAGGATAAATAAATACTTTTTATTTTAATCTTAAATTTTGAAACCTCCACTTAGCACATATATCAATAAAGCCGCAGATGAGGCAGATTTTTATTGTTTTCAATTTAAAAATGTTTTGTAGCGTTTCTTTCGTTTTTTTCCAGTTTTTCATGATTGGAGTTCTGTTTCCGTCTATAGAGTGATGTGCAAAAAATATTTTTTTTCAATGAATTTATTGTTATGAACTTAATATAAGAAAATACGAAGGGTCCACTGCGAGTTTATTTTTATTTTAAATGCGCTACAGGCTTAAAATAAAATTTAAGGTAATCTTCAATCTCGGATAATCAGGAGCATAAATCATATCTACCAATAGAGCAGTTTTCTTATATAATTGAAGGGGTCGAGGCAAGAGAGTGCCAAGCCACATTTTTGAACTTCTGAGATATTTCAATTTGAAAATTTGATCAAATACTCAAATTAAGATATATAACCTAAAGTTTTTTGAACAATGTCTTAGTAACATTTGAGATATTCTGAGTAACAATATGGCATTACTTTAATGATATTACTGTTATGTTTTTTGGAAATTAGCTATCTTCATAGTGGCATAAGCATCTGGGGCAAAAACGAAACCTGTCATATATGCTGCCACCAAGTGACATTAGAAACAAATTATATGTTGGATATTATAATTTACAATATTAAGTAACACATTACAGTGTTAGATTTATTTCACCAAAAATGTGGCTTGGCACTTTCTTGCCCCGACCCCCTCAATTGTTATGACTATTTTCATTCAGCAATGATGGTGAGAAATACCACCATCTAGATCTAAACCAGCACACACTATAAAAAAAAGTATTTGGTTTTTTTTCTGCATATTAGCAGAGTATTTGGTATCATTTTAATCAGTGAACAGTGAACAATACAAATTAAAGATCCATTTTAGGATCAGCGCATACAAGTAGATAATTGTGGAACAAAGTGAACCACGGCAGTCAAGAAAATATTTGTTTTTCCGTTCCCACGAATGATTTAACAACACCTAATAAAAATGTCATGGAGAAAATTGTCAGAACAATAATATGACACATTTATTTATGAGAGCTGAAATAGGCACGAAGACCTCCCAAGTCAGAACATCTTTACCTCCCAGACACAGCACGGCGTCAAGAGGAATCGCTATTGTACCGACTGGCCTATGAAACACTCAAGGGGAGTACCAAATTTCTCCCGCCTGCCAATGGTCATCTCTCTAAAATCAGAGGTATGGCCGAAACATGCAAATTTTCAAGAAGTTAAAATGTATAAGGCCTTAATTTTATGTGAAAAGGGAAAAATGATTCCATCCTTTTTTTTTCTCCACGAAAAGAATGTGATTTTTTTTGAGAGTTCAGATTCAAAAAAAGATGGAAAAGTAGAAGGTTGACTGCTCTCTAACTAAAAACAGATTTTGAGTGTGTGTGCCAATAGATGGAAATGTATGCGCTAAGAAAAAGCGAAAACGCGTCAGCCATCACCTCCTGCTGTCAACGTTATCTAGTAATATAAGGTAACAAACAATCTTCCTTCACCATTGTTCCATTTTATTTAATTAAGCTATATTCTTTTAATAATACGAACTTACGTGTATATGAAGAACCTACCCCGATCTAAACATAAAAAGGCTAATCAAAAAAATACTTCTAGGGTATGGAACTCTGCCTTTCAAAATCGAATTTGTTAATTCAGTAAGATAAACTGTAATTCTCAGAAAATAAATGTTGAGAATACAGTTCTCAACTAGGATTGAATATTTTTTTTTTTTTTTAACATTTATGTTTGTTTTCTAATTAAATGCTTATAATTATCTTGTAAATAAACTCAATATTATATTCAATTAATTTTAGTCAGTTTTCCTTTTGTTTACTTAATTTATTGAATTAATATTAATTCTTTTTTTTAGGAAATGTTTTCTTTAATATTACAATCTAGGTTTTAAAATAAGCCATTATTTATTTAATGTTACATAACTCTCTGCAGGTAACCTTTGATGATTGTAATTGGCTCAAAGAGGATCCGAACTTCAAAAATAATTCACAACGCAACTTTTTCTTTTCTATAATTAATTGATAATTTGTCTAATAAAATTTTCTACGTATAAATTATCATATCAGATCCTTAGAGTCATAGGTGCAAAATAAATACTATACGTCTCGGATAATTTAAAATACTCATATTAATCAATAAACAGCAATATAGTGGTAAATCCTATGCAGTCAGACTTAAATTCAAATAATTTAATTGATCACTCTGTAGCATTCCATCAGAAAACAAAAAATATATGCCTCCTCTTCAAATTGTAATAATACAGCAATTTTCCTATATATTTTCACAATTACTTTCACTCAGCAACCCATTGTTTTTACCTAAAGCTGGGAAAACAAAAATCTGACTCATCAGTTTTCCTTAATACAGAAATTTTCTTGTATATTTTTTATAATTATTTTATTTAGCAACCCATCTACTATATGTAATGCTAGGAAAACAATAAAAATCTGCCTCATCTGCATATTTTATTGATACTTCTGCACGGGGTGTTTGCAAAAAATATAGTCTTTAAATAAAAATGAAGTATTTACTAAGCTTCTTAAATCATAAACACTTTTGAACTATGTTAGAAACTAATGAAAACTGCATCAGGCGGAAAATAGAGTTGCTACAGCGCTGGTCACTATAGCATCACCAATGAGATTTTTGTTATACTCATATGTAGATAAATAGAAAAATAAATTTTCCTTATTTTTTTATCATGGATGACTGCTACATGTCAAATACAATGTTGTATGATAACGTCTATGGAAACTAAAATTCATTACATCTATAAACATAAAAATAAATACGTCCTAAATTTGGTCAAAATGCCTTTAATTCAAGCTCTGTGTTTTTGAAGATGAAAAATGCTTTTCTTTTCTCAAATTGTAATAAATATTGAATGCCTCGATTGCGCGTTTGTTTGAATGGTGATATTTAGAAAAATGACGTCCTTAAAGATTTAATTGTATAAAACACATTAATATATATTTTTATATCTTTTTAATTGTTTGATATTTATGCCATTATAATATTTTATTGTAAATTTATTTTAGAAAAATTAATCAATTTTATTACATTTTACCTGGATTATTTTTTTCGTTTGGTTGATTCTTTACATAGGAACTGGAAAAAAAAAACCTCTATAAAAATGGGGTTTTTTATAGCACACTTAAGGAAATAAATATTAACTTTGAGATTTGGGTTGTAATAAAAAATATCTTTATATACTCAAATATATTTTTTTCCTTGAAAAAACAAAAGTAATGAGACCAGGATTTTTTCACTTTTAAATTAATAGAACAAATTATTTTTATAGCACTACCTGAAATATTCTTTCCAATCTCATCCTTCACTAATTGTATTACGAAAACTTTTTCCATACTTAGATAAAAAATAAAAAGTGTAAATGTATAGATAAAAACCCAATGAAAAGTTTTTCATTGCATTTTTTATACTTCTCAAATACATATAAGGATCCTTTAAAAATAATAATGAACCAACGAGGAAAAACCAGAGCGCGGCAATTAACTACTTTTTATGAAAGCTAATTAAACATAATATAGTTAGTATTCAGGTGAAGATAATTTCTCTTTAATGAATCTGAATTACTGGAGTAAATTGAAATGTTTCAATATGTTATTTTAAATAAAAGCTAACTAAATATAATACCAATTATTGTTAAATATTTTCAGACAGCATTTATAAAATCATGTATGTTTGCCATAATGTTAGAAAACATATTATAAGGAAAATAACGGATATAATTTCTTCAGAATAATTAATATAACTATTATTTTTATTCTCAGGATTAAAATGCAGTATAACGCTCTAGGCAGCACTAAAAAATAATGCTTATAAATAATATATTTGAAAACGACATTAATTTTGCTCTCTATGGGTACCCCTAAAAATATATACATTAGTAGAACCAGGACAGCACGAGTCGGGTTAAACCGAACTAAACGGATAATTTAAACTTCATTCAAAACGTAATATGTTGTAAGGAAACCGGTTATAATGAAGTTCGAATATAACGGGTGAAATATAATTGGTCAATGTTGTTCAGTTAAAAAAGTTTTATGGGATTGAAAACTATGCATATCAATTTAACCATCTTTCGCAAGCACGTACTTGACTAGATTGTGCAGTGTGCCATCATTTTTTTAATTTGTCTAAGTTTTAAGTTTTTTTCTAATTTTCTATTCAAAATTTCATTATCTGAATAGAGATTTAAATCAAAGTTTGAAATAGCTTTTTTTACCTACTGTTGCCAAATTAAAAAAATACTCAAATAACAGTTTTTACAAGCACATTTCAATTGCAAAATATATTTACAAGTAAATTTTCAAAAAGAAAGAAAACTTTTAAATAATTACGTTATTACATGCGAAAAAATTTTATGGTGAAAATTGCATTATATTTAAAACGCCATTTTTGAAACCAGTTTCTTATAGCGTTTCCTAACACTGTATTTTTTAATATAAATATATATTTACACATGAATATTCAAAAAGAAAGAAAACTTAAAAATTATTAAATTATTAAATTCGAAAACAATTTAATGATGAAATTTGGCAGTATATTTAAATTGTCGAATTTAAAACTATTTTCTTATAGCATCTAACAGAAAACTTTTCTTCTAAATGTTATAAAAGTTCGGGATGCAGCGACATTTTTTATTTAAACATTTTATACAAGCTGATTTTCATGTGAGTAATTGATTTTTCTTAATCAGTCACGAAAACCACCGTCAAATGTCGCGACAACTGTGAACGTCTTGGGTATAAAAAATATCCAAATCAAAGGGAAACGAATGAAAACCCGATTACAGAACTCGACAACCACTGGACTTGATAATACCACTTAATTTTAAGTAATCAGGTAATATTTTAAAATAGGCTTAAATTAGCTATAAATATTTTAATTTAGCTTGCATTTAGAGTCTGCTAGATCTGGACGGGTTTGGCGAGCGTAATTCGTAGGTAGCTTAGCTCCCTAGTCTTATTTGAGATTTTTTTTTAAAGAAAAGTAGTTTAACAGGGAAGAAAACGATAATAGTCCATTTTATCGTGAAATTTGCGGTGACAGTGTAATCTGTTATATTGAGAAACATGCTACCGTTTGTCAGTGGTTGCTGGTGATAAAAATGATGCGAGTTTTATAAACTAAATTATGTTTTTGAAAATATAATGTAACACACCTAATGCCGAAAGACGAACTTCATCCGCCGGCTAAAAAGGACATCCTTGAAACTGCTACCATATACCCAACTACATAGTACAATCTGTGAAAAGGGAACCTGTGTATAATGGAATCCTGCCTTACACAGTATCATTTCATAGTCCCAGAAAAAAAAAACACTCAATTGTATAAAACAAGACAGAAAGCTTCATAAATCGGATTTTTTCCGGTCCTTATAGATTTCGTCTTAGGAAGTTTTTCTGTATTACCATATAGTTTCCTATTATATTTCCTCGCATATATGCAATTCTTTCTACCTACTAATTTTTGTGCATTGTTTAAATAAGGAATCAGTCTTCAAGTTTTCTTTTGCAATTGTTCTTCCAAAGTTATTCCATGAGATGAATTATCAGTTGAATTAATTTCGAAGAAGCCAGATAGCATTTCTGTCTCTGCGCATTTCTCTTTAGTTGTATTCGCTATTCTGAGAGTAGCGCATTGACTAGCTTATCGAGGAATGACAAAGCGTAGTGGAGGAGTCTCTCAGTCTCGGTATAGGGAAGTTGCAATCAGCTGATCAACTATTGTACTTCAACTGGAGGTCAGGGTAGTTCCACCAATCAGAACTGCCTATTTGCACTGTGTGAAAACCAATCAATTGCAAGACGTCATGCTAGAGGTCACACACTACAAATAAGCAGTTCTGATTGATGGAACTACCTTGACCTCCAGTTGAAGTACAATAGTTGATCAGCTGATTGCAACTTACTTATACCGAGACTGAGAGAATATTTTTTTTAACCTTTGTCAGTAGCTCAAAATGAGCTTCGCAATTTAAAATCGCATGTGTATGTTTACTGCTTGTTTGAACAGTTAAACAATTAGCACTGCAATTAGATATAAATGACTATTTAAAAAACCTTATTATCCTTTATAAATGAAAGACAACTACAATATTTCTAGTCTCGGTATTTGGCTAATAGTAGTCAATAACATTTTTTCAGACTACTTGAAGCACTTTATTTTGCAAACGTTTTTGCAATAGTTGTTATTAGAATAAATCACTAATAATTATGTCAACATATTTCAATATCTTTGTGATGATCTCAAACTAAAACTTTCACACCCCAGAATATTATTAAAATTGTTAAGAAAAAATCTGTTAGAAAACAGCCGCTCTATTTTCAAACTATATTGTTCTAAAACGAGTGGCTCCCAGATTTGAAATACTTATTTCGGAGAATTACAAGCTTCAACAAAAACATATATAAATTTGAAAATCTAACATGGGAAATAAAAACAAACAACTTCTATAATTTTGGTGCGACATCATTGTCACCAACCAGTAAGAATACGGTGCTTCCATTTGATTTTACCAGATCTTAATTACCATAAGTTGAAGCGTCTATGTTTAATTCAACGCTCATCACGTTTGGTAATATCCAGGACATACAAATCTACGTCAACAAACCCCTCACTAGTTCTAAAACGGACACGTTTAATCAACATTACTTTAAAATATCAAACTATTAAAATTAATCTGTTGAAAGGATTATCAGATATCGAGTAACAAGGCAACATCCTAATAAAACGAAATTTTTAACAAACTATAAAACTCCAATTATAACCCCAACGCTACTTCTAAATGAATTAAATCATAGAAAAATCAGATATTAACATAGATACTGCTAGGTACTTAGCCATTTATACAGACGGTTTCCGAATGTAAACGGGAACGCCATTTCCGTTGCAATGATGATATATAATTTTCATTCCAAACCCTCTTTATCCAAAGAACAAAATTTTATAATCATTACACATGCATTATTTGTCAAAAGAACAAAGACTAATTATAATATCTTAAAAAACTATTATTTCTTTATCAGATAACTGATTACCATGCCATGATTGTAATTTATGTGTTTTTATAGTTTTATCACTATTTTATTTTTATATGCATTTATAAACATCTTTATTATCTACATTTAATTTTAAATGATTTTATCATGATTCACTTTTTTTAACTTTCACAGTTACGTATCATCTTTTATTTATTACTAGAGAAATGCACGGTAATTGTCGAAATATGCCAAGTGGTATTTGTGTGCCTATATTTTCATTAGAGGAAATTTTACTGCCACAAATAATTCAAAAATTAATAATTAAGCCACATTTTGAGTAACTTCATTCTTATACTGCATTAGGCGAACATGAGTCTTAAATGAATGAAAAGAGCTAAAATTTATTCCAAATAAATGGTAAAATAATATACTAGATGGTTAGATTATATTTTGAAGGTTTTCTGTTCATTTCATTTTTCTTTTGAAATTTAGCAATTTTTAGAAACCGTACTTAGCGAGAATTTTCATCTTAAGTGTAATCGCCATGTCAAATTCCAAGCTTCTATAACAACTGTATCACAGAAATCGCAATTTTAAAACGTATTTTGTTCCTGCACACTTTAAAATGTCTAAATTTTTAAAAACTCTTCTGTAAATGAATTTATGTCTCTGAATTAAGAGCAATGTAAAATTTCAAGTTTCTACCTCTAACAGTTTGAGATAAATCATAGTTTAGAAGGTTTTTAGATTGGTTCCTGATCATTTCACCCTTTTAAATTTCAATTTTTTTAGAAATCGTTTGTAGCCGCACTCAAATCTGAAAAATAATCACCATGCTAGATTTCACGTTTTTAGCTCAGCAGCCTCTCAAAAATCGTAATTTTAGAACTTTTCTTGCTTCTGCACACTTTTAAATTTCAAATTTTGTGCGAGCATTTAAATCTTAAACATAACCGACGTGTCAAATTTTAAGTTTCTATCCCTAATAATTCTGAGTAAACCACAATTAAGAACGTTTTCAGCTCATATCCCACCTTTACACTTCGAATTTTTCACCAACTGTTTATACTGCTCGTCTCTATCTCAAAAGTAACCACCATAGAACATTTCAAGTTTCTAACCCAATTACAATCTAACTAAATCGTAATGTAGAACGTTTTCGCTCATTTCATCCTTAAAATTTCGAATTTTTCAGAAATCGTTCTTAGAGAGCATTTATATTTTGAATGTAACTAAAATGTCAATTTCCAAGCTTCTGTACCAACTGTATCGCATGAATCGCAATTTTATAACTCTTTTTGCTGCTGCAACTTTTTTAATTTCGAATTTTTAGAAAACTGTTCTAAGCCAGCATTTACATCTCTAGAGTAACAACCATGCCATGCCACATTTCAACATTCTAAGCTTAATAGTTCCAAACAAATTGTAATTTAGAACGTTTTTAGAACATTTTTCGCTCATTTCACCCTTTTAAATTTCGAATTAAAGAAACGTCTTTAGTGAGCATTTACATCTTAAATATAACCACCATGCAGAATTCTAGGCTTTTATACCATCTATCACATAAATCACAATTTTAGAGTATTTTTTGTTCCAGTACCCTTTTAAATTTCGAATTTTTAGAAAGCTGTTCTAAGCCAGCATTTGCATCTTAAAAGTAGCAGCCATGTCAAACTCCCAGTTTCTCTCCTTAACAATTCCATAGAAAAATTCACAATTTAGAATGCTTTTAGAACACTTTCCGCTCATTTCACACTTTTCAATTTCGAATTTTTATAGAAACTATTCTTAGAGCTCATTTTTATCTTAAATGTAAAAGCCATGCTAAATTTAAAGCTTCTATAGTCCTTTCAAGTATCCCGCAAATCGTAATTTAGAATGTTTTTTACCCCTACATCCTTTTAAATTTTGATTTTTAAAAAAAAAAACAGTTTTGTGTGTGCATAAAAATAGAAGCCATGTCAAATTGTCAGTTTTTATCCTTATCAATTCTATAGAAATCCTAATTTAGAACGTTTTTAGTACGCTTTCCGTTTCTTTCAATGTTTTAAATTTCGATTTTTTTAAGCTGTTCTTCGGGAGCATTTTTATTTTAAAAGCAACCGTCATGCGAAATTTCAAGTTTCTGGTCCTTTCAGAAACACAAAACCGTATTTTTTTTCATGCACCCTTTTTAAATTTTAATTTTAAAAAAATGTTGTGTGTGCATTTGCGTCTTAAAAGTAGCAGTCATGTCAAATTTCAAGTTTTATTCTTAACAATTCCATAAAATTCATAATTTAGAACGTTTTTAGTACGCTTACCGCTCATTTCCACGTTTTAAATTTCGAATTTTTTTAGAAACTGTTCTTCAAGAGCATTTTTATCTTAAAAGAAACTGTTGTGGTGTTTTGGGGTTCTTTCTAAAACACAACTTACTTAAACTTAAAAAGCTCATTTATTACTCAATCTTCACTTGACAATTAAATATTTAGAAAAAAATAAGTATACCCTGATTAGCTCCACTGAAATCTGTTGCCATGGAAAAGGTAGCAAATTATATTAAACTAATCAAAATATCAAAACTTAAGAATCCGAATAGGTTAATACAACAATGATAATTTTGAACTCATCATTTTAAGACAATATTAAATGTAGTAAGGGGCAACAGATTTCTAAATCAAGTAGCATACTGGATTGCATAAAGAACACCCAACTCCACTCCAACCCGATCAAGCTCAAATCTCCATACACATTAAATTAACAAAAGTGTAATCATCATATAATTTGGAAAAATGCAGGCAACCTGAAATTCCTCCAATATGAGGACCAAAAGGGGAAAGAGTTAAATCCGTTAATAGAATAGGGATATGATGATGTACTAAAATTTTAGAACAACCATAGAGATTCTGAACAAGATCCGATCGGTTAACCAAGAATCGTATAGTGGTGTATAATGACTGGATATTTTTTTTTTTTTTTTTTTTTTACTTTTTTTTTTTTTTTTTTTTACTTTTTAAAATAAAACAATTTTGGTGTATATTTTAGAAAAACAATGTTTCTGAAAGAGGAGAGTTAAAGCTTAATTTAACATTTTATGAAATTAAATTTAATATTTCACTTATTAATCTATCCATCCTTAAATCAAGATCAAAAATACGATTGTATAACATTGAGTGAACTTCAATTTATGTTCATTAAAACAGTCAGTTATGAATTTAAACTTAAGAAATTTTAAAGTCCTAATTTAATAAAGTTGAATTTTCTCTCCCTTTTTTTTTTTTTTTTTTTAATTAATCACAGAAAGGTTAGGCCATTCTTATAGGTCTACTGTGAATATAAAAAATTAATTATTTAGAGATTTATACAAAGAAAAACATACCAACTTTGATAATAAACAAAAAAAAAAAAACACAATTTATTTGAACATTTAAAATAATGAAGCAACTAAGTTATCAAAAATAATCTTAATAAAACAATATAACAGCTGATCTTTTAAGTTGAAACCACTCACTGGTTACTTTTAAATTACACATCATATTTTTAAAATTACCATCATATTACCATTTAATGGTCGTTCAAACATACAAACATTATATATTAACCTACAGACTATTTCTGTTCATAATGTTTATTCTTATTGAAATTATCCAAAGATATTCATTTCACTTTTAAACTCTGGTATAGCAAACATATATATTTTTTTTTTTTTTTTTTTTTAAAGAGGTACAAATAAATAAAAAGAAAAACTATGCAAATAGTACTTACAACAGGTAGAGAGTTCTACAATTTTAGTCAATGGGCACTTAGGAGCATTTCCTCCTTTTTCAAAATCTGATGAAGCACTTAAGCTGGAGTATTCAGGCTGGGGAAAAATTCAGACGTGGTTTCAAGCTAACATTCATCAATCCTCTCATCTCACTGCATCACTTGCCATCAACTACTAGGTCCATCATCTAGTCCGGAGGGGAAAATCGTTCTACGGGCCAGAACTTCACCGTCGGAGTCAGTAATTTCACCTTCCTGAAGCATGTGTTTTATTCGAAGATAGCCATCACCGTAACTCAGAACACTACGACTTCTAACGACCGGTTTAGTTCAATATCTATGATCACTTCTGATGGTTAAGAAGTCATAATCTTGGAGCGCCACTACGCCAAAAAAAAATAGGCTACACATATCTTCTTCTTAATTTCTCGTTAACAGTTATAGATCCGCAATTCGAAAATGCCCTTATAGCCTCTTTTCATCATAACATCATGATTTAGGATGGTTAATGTAGGGCCATCAATGCCCCACTCTCAAAAAAAAAATCTTCCAGAAACCTGTCCGCCTTCAACAACTTCGCGATCCAGCCCACAGGCCAATCTTCGAGCCCCGTAATAAGTCGAATTTTTTTTACGAGTCAAACGACAGGTCTCTTGGCCAAGCAACAAGTGTCGTAAACATTCATTCTCCCGCGCTGCTTGAAAAACGGGACCGATCCACTCTGCCAGGGGTACGGGAATGGAAACAAAAGGAAAAATGGACTCATCGTGAAGACTACAGCTTGCCGCTCCACTCTGCCGGCCGCTTCATGGGGGAAGGAAACCATGCATCACCCCCATGGCGTGTGCTGAAGGGGGGTCCTGTTAGCCTCTGTTTACATGGGCGCCAGCTATCCGCCTGATAGCAGAGCCAATTGAAGCCTGACGTAAACTTACAAAGCCTAATTGCGTGTATAGTACACTCATAAGATAACGTAATTCTTATACAGGGCGGTCGGTCATTCTTATATCAAAGTCAGACTAGATGACTCCAAATTTTCCACCTGTGCAGTCTACTGACAAAACATCCCTCCCTTGCTGTCTGCTTTTCGTATTTGAAAAACAGGAAGCTACGTTAGACTATAAACGTTGAAATTACTTTGCAAAAAGAAAAAGAAAGAAGAAAAAATAAAAACTGATTTTATTATAATTATTACAATTACTTTTATTTATTTAAATTTTTATTAGAAACAGAAAAAAAGAGTGCTTTTAAATAAATGTTGAGAAAGTGATTTAAATAATTAATGTAGATTAAAAAAAAAAAAATTTGTTGAAACCAACCGTAACAAGATTGCTCCCCCCGGATAATTAAAAAAAAATTTTTTTTTGAGAAAACAAATTATTTTTTTGAAAGGTAACTTGGTACCACATGGCATGCTGGGACCTCAACACTGAAAAAACTGACCCACAAACACAGATCATACATCGATCCGGGACGGGATCCAGAGAGTTCACCGCTGAAATACCACCCTGACAATATATTCCGGATATATACAACCAGAGCTCGCACATCCGTAGAAACCATTACCTAAAATATTACCTGAAACATGACCATAAAAGAGTACTACCAGAGGAGGGACCACAAGGCTGATTTTACCACTAAAATGACCAAGATATTTTCTGCACCTGTAAAAGAACACATGTTCCACCTGATTGTGAAACCTCACTTCCCTACTACTGTCATTCCTACGCATAACTGCATCCTTCCTGAGACTTCTGGCAACAGAACTGTAAATAATACATAAATTGAATTTTGAAAAAAAAAATTAGCCGAAAAAGAAGAGAAGTGCCCACTGATTAATTGTCACTATACTGCTTATATACATAACTTCAATAATTGGCATCACAGTATATTACAACACTATCTATTAATGTAAATAAGTACTAGTAATATCATAGTTACAACACTGTAAATGTCAATGAAATTTGTAAAACACATATTAATTCTATTATACAAAAATACACAAGAGCAACTGGTGACACACAAAAAAAAATATATACATATACATCTGTAAGACACAAATTATGGTATCACAGACCATGTTAGAGAATTACGCACACAATTGTAACAATTTTATATGAGAACACATGTTTGTTTTCGAACACAGTCTAATGATTCGGGATATTATGTAGATTTTACAAATGCACGTACAAGTAATGTGCATGGGAAAGAGTATCTCTGCCTCTGTGCTACTTATAGCAAAAAGCAGTTTCGGGCCTTTTGGGCACTACAGGGAAAACATTCCACAAAATAAAATAAAAAACAGGGGTGGTGACATATATCACCAGGAAGGAAAACACACATTCCACAAAAATAGGAAGCAGAATAAATAAAATAGTTAATTTTAGCACTTTTAGCCACACACAACAACATACAGGCATGTACATGAGACAGTATGTACTAGAAAAAGAAAAAGGGCCCACACTCCTTAAAGTTTAAGCTCAAATAAAACCACAAACTGTATAGTAAATAATAAATCTATCTAGTTAAAATGTAGAAATTAAAGTAAACACATACTTAAAAAGTTATATACAAAACACTGATGCATTAAAAAAAAACTGAACTAAACAGATCTACCTCGGCAAAAGGGCATACAAAACACAACATCCTAAAAAAATTTTAAAGTAACAAAAATTACATTCGTTTCTTTTTTTTTTTTTTTTTGCAAAAATATACCCAAAATCTACGAAAACGGGGTGCGGACGGGTATATACCACATAATCTACCATAAAACAGACAAAAACCTTAAGTATAGGCATAAAAAGGGTTAAAAATGCCTACATGAGAGTATCAACACACAACCAAAACAAACCTTTAATACGCTAGAAAAACTAAGTTCCGTTTTAAAAATGTCAAAAAAAAATAATTAAATATACATACACATTAACTAAACTATAAATAAATACAAATAAACAAGGTAAAATTGAATAAAAATGCTTGAATAACGAAAAAAGGTAGTTAGTATTTATAACTCGGACGGACTCTTCTATCCCGTAGCGAATAGTCGGTTCTAGAAATCGATATTGAACGACTACTTCTATTCGAATTAGCAGCTGGACGAATCGATGAACGAGACCTGCGCGAATCGCTGTGCTCAGCAGTTGAACTGCTTTCTGCCGTGGCTGAATTTTTACCTACGCGCATTTCACTGCCTTCTGCCGTTGCTAAATTTTTATTTACGCACATCTCGTTATTCTCTGCCGCTGCAATCTCCGTAGAAATGGGAGGTGGGGGAGAGGGATTTATGATTTCAGTCGCGTCGCTGTCTGTTTCCTCCACTTCCGGCGCTACCGGAGTTTCGTTATTGTTGACGTTCACTACTGCTGGTGCGCGGTTACTATCATATGGTGCCCAGGGAATGAATCGGTTACGCTTACACCTGCGTACAGGAGGAGAATCGCGCGGTTGGTGTGGTGAATCGATGGTCACGTTTTCAGTCGATCCCAGGCCAATTGTTTGTTTTGGTTTACTGGACCAGATGGGGAGTCTGTCTTTGAAAGAAGACAACCTGTCAACATGGACAACCTGACAATTTTTGGGATTAGCAACTAGCGCTATTTTAAAATTAACCTCATTTAGCTTCTCAATTATAGTAAAAGGACCATTATTTTGCTTGCTTAATTTTTTTGTATTACCAGGGGCGACTGTGGGTGTAAATAACCACACAAGATCTCCTATTTTAAAATTTTTATCAACAGCTGTCTTTTCACGGTATTTTTCCTGCTGCTCAGAAACTTTAATTAAATTACTATGTACTTCAGTGTATACTTTTTGAAGAGCTGGGATTAAGAGTTCGCAAAAAGAGGGTGCATCATTATAATTAAAAGAAGGTGGTTGAGAAAAGAGATTATATGGTAGATTCATATTTCTGCCATACATAACTGCAGCTGGGCTAAGTTTAGTTGAAGAGTGGACAGCTGAACGCATAGCTAGTAGTGCAAATTTGAGTTTAGTGTCCCAGTCAGATTGATTTTGGTTGACTATGTGACAAAGTGCATTTTTAAGAGTACGATTCTGTCTCTCCACTTGCGAGTTGCCAGCCGGGTGATAAGATGAGGTCTTAATATGATTAATACCAAACATTTTATATACGTGCTCTATCGCATCTGAAATTAGATTCTTCGCGTTGTCCGTCGTAATAAAACAGGGCGCACCGTAGCGTGATATGAAATCAGCTAAAGTGTCCGCAATGACATCTGAAGTGGTTGAACTAACCGCATATGCTTCTGGCCACTTAGTAAATGAATCTATATATGCGACAATATACTTATTTCCCGAAAAAGTTTGCGGTAAGGGTCCAATGAGATCCAAATGAACCTTGTTCATGGGAAACTGGGGGGTCGGCATACGTTGCAGAGGGGCGAGCTGGTTCGCTCTATAAGCTCTCTTCTGCTGGCAACTAATACATGACTCCACTAGATGCTTGACATCTGACGACATTCCTGGCCAATAGAAGTGCTCACGAATGCGATCAATGGTCTTTTGAAAGGCTTGATGACAAGCCGCTAGGGACTCATGTGTTAGTGCAAAAACTTGAGTAACCAATTCTTTTGGCACGACTAACTTTACAGATTTATTCAAAATAGCTGACTCCCTTGTATCCTCACAAACTAAAATGTCATCTCTAAAAAAAATTTCATGTATTTAGGAGCAATTTCTACACCTTGGTCTAGTTTTCTTGCAATCTCGCAGCATTTCTTGTCTGATTTTTGTAATTCACCAATTTTTTCAAGTAGATTAGAATGAGGCATAAAAGTAACTTCCTTTTCGACTTGTATACAAAAATTACAATTAACAGTATCATTAGAGTTATCATTGTTGACATACCTCGAAAGGAAATCTGCGACACTGTTACACTTACCTTTAACAAACTTGATTGTAAAATTAAAGTCTGAGAGAGTGCAGATCCATTTAGCCATGCGAGATGTAGGGTCGTGAATTTTTAACATAAATGTTAGAGGCGCATGGTCTGTATAGATGAAAAAATGGGTATTAGCAATGTAACATTTGAAGTGGGCAGTAGCCCAAACTAAAGCTAGTAATTCCCTTTCAGTGGTGGAGTAGCGGGTCTCAGCATCTTTCAATTTTCTGCTGGCAAAGGCAACAGGATGGAGCATGTTATTTTCATCTAATTGTGATAACACTGCCCCTAATGCTTCGCCACTGGCATCAGTATATAAATGGAATTCTTTCTCAAAATCAGGGAGTGCAAGACATGGTTTTGAAATAAGAGCCATTTTAAGGTCTTCAAATTCTTTCTGTGCATCTTCATTCCACGAAAATTTTCCTGTCTCTTTCGTTAAGTTGATTAGATTTTTAGCTCTCTTAGTAAAATCTGGTATAAATCTCCTATAGAAAGATAGAGTTCCAATAAATGACCTAACAGCCTTTCGGGTAGTTGGAGGTTTAAAATTTTCTATTACGGCAATATTTTTATTGATAGGTGATACTTGGCCACTACAAATCTCAAAACCTAGATATTGTATTTTATTCGAAAGGAAAGTGCATTTACTGGGCTTAAGTTTAAGTTTATGCAGTCTTAACCTTTCAAAGACCATGCTAAGCTTCTCAAAATGAGAATTAACATCACTGGAGGCAATTACAATGTCGTCGATATAAACAAGAATTCCAAGATTGCCTAAATCACCGAAAATAGCATTCATAAGTCTTTGGAAACTGTTACCTGAATTTGAGAGCCCAAAACAGTTACGGGTCCACTCAAAAAGTCCTTTGTGGGTGATTATAGCAGTTTTATGCCTATCCTCTGGGCGAATAACCTGTTGAAAAAACCCACTAGTTAAATCTAGCGTTGAAAAAAATTTAGCCCCACTTAAAGTATCAACAGAGTCGGTAATGTTAGGTATTGGGTAAGCATCTTTAACAAGATTTTTATTTAATCTTCTGTAGTCAACAGCAAGTCGATAGGAACCGTCTGATTTCCGAACCAGAATAACCGGAGAAGCAAATTCAGACATGGAAGGGGAAATTATGTCCGCCTGTAACAAAGTATTAAGTTGGTCTTCCATTTCTTGACGTAATTTGTAGGGGACTCTATAAGCTTTGCCTTTAACTGGTTTATTTGAAGTTAAGTTAATTTCATGCGGGATTGTACCACAGCCGGGTAAATCTAAGACCGAAGCTGCAAATACATCTTTGTTTTTGTCTAGAAAATTTTGCATTTTAAGTTTTAATGGGGGTTCTAAATGATCTAAATTAATTTCAGAGCTCCAAGTGAGATCAGCGTGATCAAAGTCACCAATTGGAGGGGCCAAATTTATATTATAGGTTAATTTATTATCAGTTACGGGTATATTTGACTGGTCTACACATTTTTGAATTTTGGCAACAAAGGTTCCTTTATTTAAATGAATACTATTGTCTGAAAAATTTGCAAATGAGATATATAGGCCATGTTCTTTAGTGCAAATGGCTCTGGAGGTAAGGAGACCTTCATTTAAATTTTTCGCCAAAGGTTCTAACATAACAATATCATTTTCCTTAATAAAATTTTCCTTATAACTTTTAACCTGGGCTAACATTTTTGACTGCGGGGGAATTGAAATTTTGCTACATAACACAGCGAAACTTATATTTTTATTTTTATTGGTTTTATCACTACTGCTATCTTCATTGCTCTCCTCCTCGACTTCAGGTACCTTATCCTCTATACTTACCAAATCTTCACTTTCATCAATATTACAAATTTCAGTAGTCTCTTCAGCTAAATTACCCTGAGTTACCTGACTCGCTGCTGAAAGAATGTTGTCGACACTTTGAATACTTGAAAAATTTTCAGTGTTATTACCCTCAGAGCTACCGCCTGATGTTGTTTGCATGCAAAAGTTCTGCGCAACACTTTCAACTTCCTTATCTGACTCAGTTTGAATGACTATCTCAACATCTTTTCCCATATTACTCAACTGCGGGTCCTGAACTACCATATTTTCACTACTATGATTCCCATTTTCAATATTAACTGAGTCATGAACTTTCTCACATGCACAATTTTCAGGAGGGCTATTGGCATTACTACTTTTTGAATTCTCCCCTACTTTGTTGACACATTTTATATTTACAGAATTATTTTTAACACAATCATTATTTATACAATTATTATTAGAATTTACACTATATACAGAGTTAGAAATATTTACAGAATTAGTAGCAAGACAAGTATTACACCCTGAAGTATTACTTGGGGTTTCTACGCTTTGTTTACATTGGCCTGAAACTGGCACTTTAAGAGTGACAGCATTTGTATCACAATTTATACTTGCCCGGTACTCTTTCAAAAATGGCATTCCCAAAATCATATTAAATTCCTCTGCTAATTTACCTTCCACTACATAGAATTCAGCTTGACATTGAACATTATCAAAAACAAATTTTAAAAATACTTTCTTATTTAGGTGAACTTTCTCACCGGTGACAGTCATAATGGGGATATTGCAATTCTCCATTTCAAAATTCTCTAAACAGTTACAATCAGTACCACTCAGGAGATTAATTGCAGAACCCGTGTCACATAATGCATTTAGGCAAACTTTATTTATGTAAATTCTTGCAGTTGGTAATGTATATGATTGGGGCTGAAACATACTATACACAGTTGGGGGGTCCAGGGGCCTGTTGGGGATCGACTTGACCACATCTGATCCGGCCACTAATAGTTTAAAGCCTCACTTTCATTGTTAGCTACTGGGGTGTTATTTACCGCCTGCTCTTCATTTCTGTTCGCAGCTGTGCTCCTATTGTTTTGGTAATAACCACCTCTTCTTCCCCTATATCCGCCTCGCTGATTGTGGTTCCCTCTAGGATTTTCACCTCTGTTTCTATAATTTTGCCCACGGCTCCTGAAATTTTGACCACCTCCCCTTCTAAAATTATAGTCGACAAAATTTAGTGGACAATCTCTGGCATAGTGGCCTTGTACGGAGCACCTATAGCAGGTTACGGGTCTTACCTCTTGGTTTTTCTCCTGTACATCCCTAGCCCTAAGATCAACTAAACTGTCTATCTTAGCTGCTAAAACATCAATTTGAGATTTTAGTTGGTCTATCTCCTTCTTTTGTGAGCTATCTTGCTGAAAAACTGCAGCACAGGGTAGGTTTTGGGTCAAATTAGGGTTGAGAATTTCCTCGCGGTGGTTGTAGAAAGGGTTAATGCTCCTATAAGCCTTTTCCTCAAGAAGCGCAATTTTGAGGACCTCTTCTGGGGATTGTGGATTTCTCGCAATTACCCCCTTTCGCACTTCTGGTGTAAGATTGCTCAACAGCATGGAGTGTAGTAGAGCCGTTCGGCTTTTATCGACTACTTCACCCTGGATACCTTCAATTACAAGGGCTCTTAATGACATATCATATGCCTTGTCATAAAACTCCTGAACACTCATATTGGGTGGTTGTTTAAAATTTAAAAAATGACTGAGGGCAACATCTGGTGTGGCCTGTGAAGTATAACTCTCTCTTAAGATTTTTAATAGCTCATCAGATGTTTTTGCTTTGTGAATTTTTATTCGCCTAGAAGCAGCTCCTGAAAGTCTAGCAAGTAAAACAAACTTCTTTTCCTCCTCAGTCCAGTCGAATAATTTTGAAAAACTCTCAAATTTCTCAGAAAAATCTGAGAAGCAGACTGAGCTGGCCTCTCCATTGAATGGGGGAATATTAGACAAATTATCCACTAAAGCATTTTTTCGCTGAATAGTGGCAATTGCTTCAGAGTGCTTATCAGCCATAGTTAGAGTTAGAAAATGACAAACAAACCAAAAAAAAAATGAAAAAAGGGGGGGGGGGGACAACTTAAAAATGAGAAAAAGAGAGGGGAAAGGAAAACCTTATAAATACATAAAACTTAAGTACAGGACTATGCTTTTTGTAAATAAGAAAAGGTTATGCCCACAAGGCATAATTTTGACTGGGAATTGTAGCTTACTAGCACAGAGAGAGAGCCTAGACCTCTTTTTACACTTGAACATATAAATAAAATTTTAATTGCAAAAACACCCAGTTGCTCTTTGATACATAAATACATACAAGTAAAAAAAAAATCAATAACCCAGAGACCGAATTGTTACGGCTCCATTTGTTGTGGTGTTTTGGGGTTCTTTCTAAAACACAACTTACTTAAACTTAAAAAGCTCATTTATTACTCAATCTTCACTTGACAATTAAATATTTAGAAAAAAATAAGTATACCCTGATTAGCTCCACTGAAATCTGTTGCCATGGAAAAGGTAGCAAATTATATTAAACTAATCAAAATATCAAAACTTAAGAATCCGAATAGGTTAATACAACAATGATAATTTTGAACTCATCATTTTAAGACAATATTAAATGTAGTAAGGGGCAACAGATTTCTAAATCAAGTAGCATACTGGATTGCATAAAGAACACCCAACTCCACTCCAACCCGATCACGCTCAAATCTCCATACACATTAAATTAACAAAAGTGTAATCATCATATAATTTGGAAAAATGCAGGCAACCTGAAATTCCTCCAATATGAGGACCAAAAGGGGAAAGAGTTAAATCCGTTAATAGAATAGGGATATGATGATGTACTAAAATTTTAGAACAACCATAGAGATTCTGAACAAGATCCGATCGGTTAACCAAGAATCGTATAGTGGTGTATAATGACTGGATATTTTTTTTTTTTTTTTTTTTTTTTTTTTTTTACTTTTTAAAATAAAACAATTTTGGTGTATATTTTAGAAAAACAATGTTTCTGAAAGAGGAGAGTTAAAGCTTAATTTAACATTTTATGAAATTAAATTTAATATTATTGTTTCACTTATTAATCTATCCATCCTTAAATCAAGATCAAAAATACGATTGTATAACATTGAGTGAACTTCAATTTATGTTCATTAAAACAGTCAGTTATGAATTTAAACTTAAGAAATTTTAAAGTCCTAATTTAATAAAGTTGAATTTTCTCTCCCTTTTTTTTTTTTTTTTTTTAATTAATCACAGAAAGGTTAGGCCATTCTTATAGGTCTACTGTGAATATAAAAAATTAATTATTTAGAGATTTATACAAAGAAAAACATACCAACTTTTATAATAAACAAACAAAAAAAAAAAACACAATTTATTTGAACATTTAAAATAATGAAGCAACTAAGTTATCAAAAATAATCTTAATAAAACAATATAACAGCTGATCTTTTAAGTTGAAACCACTCACTGGTTACTTTTAAATTACACATCATATTTTTAAAATTACCATCATATTACCATTTAATGGTCGTTCAAACATACAAACATTATATATTAACCTACAGACTATTTCTGTTCATAATGTTTATTCTTATTGAAATTATCCAAAGATATTCATTTCACTTTTAAACTCTGGTATAGCAAACATATTTTTTTTTTTTTTTTTTTTTTTTTTTAAAGAGGTACAAATAAATAAAAAGAAAAACTATGCAAATAGTACTTACAACAGGTAGAGAGTTCTACAATTTTAGTCAATGGGCACTTAGGAGCATTTCCTCCTTTTTCAAAATCTGATGAAGCACTTAAGCTGGAGTATTCAGGCTGGGGAAAAATTCAGACGTGGTTTCAAGCTAACATTCATCAATCCTCTCATCTCACTGCATCACTTGCCATCAACTACTAGGTCCATCATCTAGTCCGGAGGGGAAAATCGTTCTACGGGCCAGAACTTCACCGTCGGAGTCAGTAATTTCACCTTCCTGAAGCATGTGTTTTATTCGAAGATAGCCATCACCGTAACTCAGAACACTACGACTTCTAACGACCGGTTTAGTTCAATATCTATGATCACTTCTGATGGTTAAGAAGTCATAATCTTGGAGCGCCACTACGCCAAAAAAAAAAATAGGCTACACATATCTTCTTCTTAATTTCTCGTTAACAGTTATAGATCCGCAATTCGAAAATGCCCTTATAGCCTCTTTTCATCATAACATCATGATTTAGGATGGTTAATGTAGGGCCATCAATGCCCCACTCTCAAAAAAAAAAATCTTCCAGAAACCTGTCCGCCTTCAACAACTTCGCGATCCAGCCCACAGGCCAATCTTCGAGCCCCGTAATAAGTCGAATTTTTTTTACGAGTCAAACGACAGGTCTCTTGGCCAAGCAACAAGTGTCGTAAACATTCATTCTCCCGCGCTGCTTGAAAAACGGGACCGATCCACTCTGCCAGGGGTACGGGAATGGAAACAAAAGGAAAAATGGACTCATCGTGAAGACTACAGCTTGCCGCTCCACTCTGCCGGCCGCTTCATGGGGGAAGGAAACCATGCATCACCCCCATGGCGTGTGCTGAAGGGGGGTCCTGTTAGCCTCTGTTTACATGGGCGCCAGCTATCCGCCTGATAGCAGAGCCAATTGAAGCCTGACGTAAACTTACAAAGCCTAATTGCGTGTATAGTACACTCATAAGATAACGTAATTCTTATACAGGGCGGTCGGTCATTCTTATATCAAAGTCAGACTAGATGACTCCAAATTTTCCACCTGTGCAGTCTACTGACAAAACATCCCTCCCTTGCTGTCTGCTTTTCGTATTTGAAAAACAGGAAGCTACGTTAGACTATAAACGTTGAAATTACTTTGCAAAAAGAAAAAGAAAGAAGAAAAAATAAAAACTGATTTTATTATAATTATTACAATTACTTTTATTTATTTAAATTTTTATTAGAAACAGAAAAAAAGAGTGCTTTTAAATAAATGTTGAGAAAGTGATTTAAATAATTAATGTAGATTAAAAAAAAAAAAAATTGTTGAAACCAACCGTAACAAAACCGTCATGCGAAATTTTAAGTTTCTAATCCTTTCAGAATCAAAAATTGTAATTTAGTACGTTTTTTTTTTGCCTGTACCTTTTTAAATTTCAATTTAATAAAAAAGTCCTTCCGGCATGTACCGGGAGGAAAAGGTAGCTTTCATAGTTCATGTTTTTAAAAATTCAACTCATTTGACTCAAACACTCGAAGCTAAAATGCTTGCAACCTGATTATAGAAGATCCAATCCCGGTTTTCTTTAAAACTGAATTTGAATGCAAATTTTAGCACGAGAGTTACAGCATAACAAAAATCAGATTGTTTCAAAATGTCAGCCACCCTAGAATTTCAAACTGCCATATCTCAGCCATTTTTTAAGATAAAAACAAAACAAAAAATGTTCTGGAATCCTTGTATTGCGATCTAATATTTAATGGAAACAACTTCTTCAATTTATAATTTTTTATACATCTTTTTGAATTTTTTAAAAAATTAAAAAAAATTAACTTGCCGTCAATTTGAAACAAGATGGCGCGTGAATCTGCCCAACAAACTCGGTCAAAACTTTGGTATGTTCTGTACATGTGATCAGTCACATTGATATCGGTTCATAAATACGAGAGTTACAGCATAACAAATATCAGATTGCTTCAAAATCTGAACCACCTTAGAATTTCAAACTGCCATATCTCAGCCATTTTTTAAGATATAGCCAAAACAAAAAATGTTCTAGAATCCTTGTAATACGCTCTAACAAATAAACGAAACAAATTCTTTTATTTTTAAATTTTTACATCATTTTGAATTTTTAATAATTACAAATTATTTAACTGGCCGCCATTTTGAAACAAGATGGAGGATGAAGCTGGCCAACGAACTCGGTCGACACCTTGGTAAGTTCTATACACATACTCAGTCACATCCGAATCGGTTCATAAATAAGAGAGTTACAGAATGACGTACGTCAGCTAGTATACATATATGGATATACAGCGTGTCCACGTATAACCTGACCGACCTTTATTTTCGCAACCGTTGGTCCTAGATGCATACTTCCAATTACAAAAATGGTTTAAATAAGGTAAAGAATTATTTCTAAAGCGATTTGGGTCAGAAAAAACATTTATTAAAAAATTACGAAATTTAAATTTTTATACGGTCCCCCGGTCCTATAAGTGATATTTAGTAAAAATTTACTGTGACACTAAAAAGTACGACAGAGAAAGTCCCATTCATCTAACATTAAAATTGACCGAGTTATGAAACTTTGAAATGCATGACTTATACCACTTTTTTGAATCTAAAAAGAGATGATTTCGGCCATGCTTTCAGGGGTCGTATATAAAGTACTTAAACTTATTTCAAGGTATCTGCGCTTTGAAAGAAATCGTGCAACTATTACGATTGAGTTAATTTTTATTAGTTAAGTTTCAGATTAATTAAAATAATTGTATTTTAACATATGTTTTATTTTGAAAGGATTTGAAGCTATGATTTTTTTTAACAAAAATTATGTTATTTTCATAAGGTTTTATTTAACTTGCAACGATCGTCTTTCCAGTTTAAAATTTGTACTCGAAGTTTAACTGACTTTCAAATGTCCAATCGAAGTTAAATTTTACATAGTGACTTAAATCCGATGACAATGTAATATTATTATGATTTTCGACGCTTACTATCTTATACATACTTATATTAGAGGATAACACAAAAAAAATTCGGATAGATTATCGTCAAAAAGTTTAAGAAAGAGTTTTAGATTAGATAACATAAACCTGCGATGGTTGTGTTTTTTAACTTTTATAATTACGTTTTATGTATTTTTTAACGCTGAATAAAAAAATTACCTTCACTTTTAACCATCATGTCAGGATTTTTCGCAAATCGTAAATTTCAAGGTTAAAATTAGCGAATAATCTGATACTATAAAATAGACGTAAGACTTTTTTATTCAGTTTAATTTTATTTAATTCAATAATTAATTCAATTTTTTGGCTTATACTGGTTTTCTTACAGCTAAACAGATCAGGAGTCCGTTTTGAATTTCCCCTATCCGTATTATGTCAAAGCAGTGCGCAGTACTTTTATTTTCAATACCAGTGATTAGACAAATATTATACTGTTTTTTGACTTGAACAACAACATTTTTGTCATGATCATATCTAACTCTAAAACCTCCTTGTCTTTCTGATAGGGGATATATTCGCATCTCCATTTGTATACGGTCCCCATACTATGCATGATAACTTTGAACTCAAATTTCTCAGTGAATATTGGTCGTACATATACGGAACTTTTTCTGTTTACAATACTTTTGAATAAATAACTCGTTCCTAAATATAAGTATAGGGACCTGGGGGCTGTATAAAAATTTAGATTCTGTAATTCTTCACTAAATTGATTTTTCACTTCAAACTTTTTTATCTTAACTCTGCACCTAATTTTGACCACTTTTGTAATTGGAAGTATGCATCTACGACCAACGGTTGCGAAAATAAAGGTCGGTCAGGTTATACGTGGACACGCTGTATATAAATCAACATTTGAACGGAGGATGGTTTGGGGGTCTGGGGGTCATGATCGGTGAAAATATGCCAAAATGTTTTAGAATTGCTTTCCTCCAAACGGCTGCAATAGGTAGCTTTTTGTAATGAAAGCTACCTAAAAGTTCCTAAAAAACATTTGCCTGTTAAAAGTAGCAGCCATGTCAAATGTTAAATTTCTATCCTTAACAATTCCATAAAAATGGTAATTTAGAGCGTTTTTAGAACGTTTTTTCTTCATTTCACCCTTTTCACTTTCGAATTTTTTTCGAATCTGTTTTTAGAGCGCATTTATATCTTATAAGTAACTACCATGAAAAATTTCAAGTTTCTATCTCCTTCAGACTACAAAAAACGCAATTTTAAAAAGTTTTCCTCTCCTGCACCCCCTGGCGGCAGTGGCACCGACATAAAATATAGCGTATATTGGAGAAGGGATTGTCACCATCAATTTGCCACCATCACTCGGCCATTCAAATCGGTTAGACAGTTCCAGAGATTATCCCCTACAAACAAACAAACAAGAAATTAAAAAAACGATTTTAATTGCATATTGATAAAAGTCCCGATTTTTTAAATTGTGGATAAGGAAAGAAATACACTGATAAACATAATCTAATTATTTATATTTCTGGTCCTCTACGCGCGTGGAAGAACTATCTTCAAATGTATATCGGCCTATCTCCAACTATGTTTCTTAAAGGGTTACCTTTTGCCTACATTTTATTCTTTATAATTTTAGTATAGATTATACACTGGTGTGCAAAACTTAAGCAACAAACCTAAAATGCTAATTTCTGAACACGTGAGTACTCAAGAGGAAATTCTATAAAGAGCAGGTGTAGAAAAGAAGTACTACCCTAACAGCACGGTCAGTCGATGTGAAGTCCCCTTAACGTCCCACATGGTTAGAAGTGTCACAATCGCTAGGGTGAATCAAAATATGGGATATTTAACTGTCTCATTATTACTCTCAAATGACTGTTAACACTGAAAAGTCACTGTGACTGTCGCTTTGTGATGGGTCACCAGGTGACTTTACAATGAAGTCATCTTGTGACTCTCATGTGACTGTCATTTTGACACTCCATTGTAAGGTCATCATGATAGCTGTTCTGTGACGAGTTCCCAAGTGACAGAAAATGAAATCATCTGGTGACTTTTCAAAAAAGAGTGCAATGATGACTTCGCAATAAAGTGTCGATCACCGGAACGTCACCATGCGACTTCATTTTGACATTGTTTGGCGACACATCACAATACAATGCTCACAATGACTTCAAAGTTCAGTCTTCAACTGACAGTGACTTGAGAATCACAAGGTGACATCATTGTAATGTCACATGGTGACCCATTACAAATCGACACTCACAGTGACTTTTCAGTGTTAACAATCATTTGAGAGTAATAATGAGACAGACAGACAGCGCCCACCCTACGGACCAGCTTTTGGCTAATGGCCAGGACGAACCCCTAAGCCTAGGGAGGGAAAAATATTACTATCCGGCGCTAGCTACAATAATTACAAGTTAAACTACAATTTTACAAAGTATAAGCGTTACCCAATTTTGCCACAAGGCTGGGCGAACGTTAAAATTATTACAATAATTGATATTTTACATAAAGTTTAGTTATAGTTATTTATATAGCATTTTGAGATTAACATTATAATGACAATTATTTACAATTGTACATTTTGAATGCATTAATACGTATACAATAACATTTAGAGGTATAATATATTTTTTAAAATGATTACAATATAAAATTCAAACAATTTTATTTACACACAATAACATTTTGAAATACACTATATACAGTAACCTCTCACCCACACGCGACACACGGCAATCATTCCTCGTCACTAGAAACTATTATAAAAGTAACATCCATACTCAAATGCAGAATTTAAAAAAAAATATATATATATATATACTATTTAAAACAGTGTTATGAAAAAGCAAGTCACTGTATTTACAATTTAGTACTGGTACAATACATGAAACAAACTTTTTTTTTGAAGAGAGATAACTGACTATAAGAGGAATTTGTATTTAATACTAAATGAATATTTTTGATTTAAGATATTATAATTTTCGTAAAGTTGAAATAGTTGTTTTTTGTCAGATAGTATATCTAGAATATTGTCAAGAGTTGTTTTAGTTTCATTATATGTGAATTTATACTTCATAAATTTACATTTGCCAAATAAATAATGTAGTGGGTCACCTCTCTGACCACACTGACACAAGTCTCTTTTGCCAATACTATGTAAGAATGTAGGAAAACTTCCACATCCAGTCAGGAAGTAGAGTGCAACTTTATCTTTACATATAAGTGAACATTGAACCTTTGGAACAATACTTTGAGTAAACCTGCCGCACCCTGAGGAGTCCCAGTTGTGGTGCCACTTGTCCAGTAATTGCAATTTAAGTAAAATATCTCATATTTTGATTCACCGTAGCGATTGTGACACTTCTAACCATGTGTGATGTCAAGGGGACTTCACATCGACTGGCCGTGTTGTTAAGGTAGCACCTCTTTTCTACACTTGCTCTTTATAGAATTTCATTTTGAGTACTCACGTGTTCAGAAATTAGCATTTTGTGTTTGTTGCTTAAGTTTTGCACACCAATGTATTTACAATAATATACTAGGTACATTACCAATCACATATTGGTTCATCAAAAAAAATAATAATAATAAATTGTGATGTAGTGATTAAGAATTTTTAAGATACTTTTATTCATTATTTTTTTATTGTTTTGTTTTTCTTTATTCTGTATTACTATCTTATTTAATTCTGGAGAACCATACTTGTAATGTAAAGTATGTACAAATATAAATATATTATAATTGTAGTAAATTAAAAATACCCTGTAAACTTTTTAATTTTTCAATAACCGGTACAATATACAGTACTTACAACCGTACCGGTACAATATACAGTACTTACAACCGTACCGGTACAATATACAGTACTTACAACCGTACCGGTACAATATACAGTACTTACAACCGTACCGGTACAATATACAGTACATATCAACTTATAACAGAGAAAAAAATAAAATGCAAAAAACACAAATTTTAACAATCTTACATATTTATGAGGGTGCTATAGCGCAATAGCGCTTAGAGAGTCCCGTCGTTTGGTAACCTTGGATAGACGCAAAAGGTAACCCTTTAAGAAACATAGTTGAAGATAGGACGATATACATTTGAAGGTAGTTCTTCCACGAGCGTAGAGGACCAGAAAGATAAATAATTAGGTTATGTTTATCAATGTTTTTTTTTTTTACTTTTTCGTCATTTAAAAAATCAGGAATTTTAGGAAAATGCAATTAAAATCGAAATTTTATATTAAAACAATTATACAGAAATTTAAGAATCTAAAAGTATACTTGTAAGTTTATTTTCTGATAATTACTGTTAGTTATTATTTTTTTTTTGCTTATTTTGCAAAGAACATAAACACTATAAAAATTCGGAAAAAAATATTTAAACAGTACTTAAAAATTAAAACTAGTAAATTTTAAAATCTCTTGACATATTCTTGAAAAATTCTCCTTTTTTACATAATTAGAATATTTGTAATATTTTTCTTTCAACTTTATTTCTTGTTGAATACTAACTTAAAACTTTCAGCAAATTAACATATCCCACCACAGAAAATAAAAAATCAAGGATAAAGAAAAAACACAAAACTCTTCAAACATATAATTTAAATTCAATCTCACAGAAGAAAAAAAAAATTATTTTAAATAAGAACAAAGCTCTTAGGAGATCATTACAAATTATGTATTGTAAGCAAAAATTTATTAATCCCATTTTTCTATTTATATTGAATGATTCAGTTATTATTTTAGGCTTTATTGAAGGTATATGAAGGTACTGATTATATCATATTAAAAAAAGCTATTAAAAATAAAAGTCGTTAAAAAACCAACCTTTCAGCTTTATTTCAATAATGTTAATTATTTTTTAACCTTTTAAGATTTTTTAAGCAATTAAAATTTTTCAACAAGTATAAAAAAGCATAATTTATTTCTGGATGATTATTATTCTTGTATTAAAAAACGTTAATATATTTCTTGTATAAAAATATTACACCAAATGTGTCAGCATAGCAATAATTTTTATACCCAATAATTTGTTATTTAGTATGCATTTATCATAAACTTAATACGATATTTGCATTATAATTATAATAAAAGACAAAAGAAGCATAAGTGTCGGCCAGACTTTTGATATCATGTCATGATGTTGTTCCTACAGTCATTTTTAATATGAAAAAGCAACAACATAGAAATATAGTAAATACAATAATTTATTGATCTAAAAATCAGTCAGATATAGGTCCAAAAATAGTCAAATCGGATTCATGACATCCCAAAACGCGTAAATTCATCAAAAACGAGCAGTCGAAAATTTTCACAAATCAATTTTTTTTTCTTATGAATATAGAAAAAGTAAAAATGGTTCATCAAATGTCTTATTTTTATGAATTTTCAAACGGGTTTTTCATTTTTCCCATAATGGTACTATTGAAACTGAATATCCGTTGTAATTAATTTCTTCCATCATTTCATGGTTAATGTATATCCAACTTTTAAAGCAACTAAAATATTTTAACCCAACCCAAGAAAACCTAAGAAAAAGTCTTGTAAAAAACAATGTATTCTGTAAAAAAACAAAAGATAAGTCATTTATTTTTTATTATACTCGAAGAAAAATTTATCCTCGTGCAATCATTTAATTTCATTTCTCGCATAAAAAATTATATAATTTTTTTTTTGAAGCAGGGAGCATTTTAATAAACATCATTTGCAAAAATGATAACAATTCGACTACTAAGGTTAACGCTTAGCTTATATTTTCCATACTTTATTGGGTCGTGCCTTTAGATGAGTTTTTATAATGGTGTTAATAACAGAACAATTTCCTTAAATTAATCTTTCAGGTATAAATCCTAAAAGTAATTTGCAAGTTTAGAAACTAATAAAGACTTCAAGGAAAATTAAATTCTTTGGAACAACGATTGAAACAATGGCATTTCTTTCGGCGCATTAAAGATTTTTAAATTTAAACTTTACGATATGATATTTTTTATGTTTACGAAAAACGGTCAAATTTTATCTGAGTGGTGTAAAAAAGGGGAAAAAATTATTTTAAAATATTTCTTCAAAATTTCAGCCAGGATATCGAAATTTATCGCTTCTGACATATATGGCGCAAGAGATCAATAGAGACAGAGATAAAAACAAGTTTAATCTCTGTGACATATATGACACAAACAGATAGATAAAGAAAACATATTTTAAACGCTGTGACATAAATGATGTTTGATCGACCCACTCTAATTAATAGAGGTTGTTCAAAAAAATGTATGCACAATTTAAATTGTTAAAACTTTTCTTTATTAACACACACTTCATTTGGAATTGTGCAATGGAACAATATTAATGCACATTTCATAAAATTAACACCCGAATTGAAACTGATGGTCGTTCGGATCCAAGTACTGCTGATAACATGAAGCAATGGAACTGAAAACATCGACTTGCCAGGTTCTCTTAATCTCCGACGTTGTTTGCAAACATTTTGAGCGGTTTCATCTGCTTCAAATTTATCTCTAATTATAACTATTGCAAGTCGCGTAGAGGAATTTGTTTGAAACTCCCTCTAGAACTCTATCTGCACTTCAGCTACTTTTTGGAACTTCCAATAATGCTTTAGGATAAATGTCCTTTGCTCGAAACGTATTCTGGGTTCAGGTATTATTTCCAGTCAGTAATACCTGAAAGTAAATAAGATCATGCAAAATTGTACATTCCCTATCAGAGTAATTTGGGTATAAAAACCACATGTACGTAAATTTAGATTATTACAATTACTACAAGGATTTTTTATTCGTTTTATTTTACCAATGTGGTCTTCAAGAATTAAACTATGTAAGTGTTTCATCTATTTCCCTTTTTGTTAGCCTAAAATAAACTAAAATAAAACTATGAACAATTAGCATAAATAGTTGACATATCTTTGGCAGCTTGTGGACATTGTTATGAAATGGTGGGGTTGATATGCCACCAATCAAGGTGGTTTACTGTGATTTACAAGGTGGTTTACCACCGCAGAATTCGCAGAGCGCGGTGTTTTCCGTGATGGTCCTTGCTACTAACCTTTTACACCCAGGCACTTGTGGAAGCCAAGTAGAAAGGGAAAAAAATCTGGAAATTGAAACCGGACAAATTTAAAAGAAAAAATGGACAAATTAAACACCTCGAAATGCGGAAAAGGTCAAAATGTATACATATTAAGTGTTCAAATATATATGGCAGAGCAGAGGTGTCCGCCGAGGTCACGTCAATGAAGGTCGTACGCCACTTAGCGGAAGGGGTTCGAACTACTGGGGGCGGAACACACAGCTTGTTATCGAAATATGGAAATATTACAGTAGAGTTCCGCTATTCCGAACCCTGCTATTCCGAAAATCCGCCTATTCCGAACAGAGTTCAGAAAAAATACCGATTTTTTAACTTAAAAACAGGAAAAAAATAAAAAGACTTTCGTGAAGAAACGTACATTTATTGTTATACAAAGAAGTTAAATAGAGACATACATAGAGCCTAAGCTTGATGAAAACGCCTGAAACCAAATGGGAATGAAAGCTGGTTACTTTCAATACATGTCGGCTCTATTTATACAATTCTGTAGAATCATTTTTAATCGCTGCTAAACACAAAAAATAACTAATTTAAAACTTAAGAAGTAAAGTCAGTGATTTTTTTCTGACGAAGAGCACTGAAACGACCTGAGGATGTGTCCGCCATCGCCGCATGAACATAACATCATTTGGTGTTGATGAAGCGTGTTGTTCGACGTAGCGTAAGGCGAGGTCAAGAGCATTTGCCGCGTCTGTGTGTGATACGAGTTCTTTTTGAGCGTTCACCTCCTCCTCGTTTTCCTCCGAGTCGATCTCAGCTGATGAGTCCTGCACCATTGCTACGATGTCTTCGTCTTCGTATTCCTGGTGGCCATTGCCGTCAACAGCAGTCCACTCCTCAACACAGCTTTCTTCTGCGTCTTCACAGCCAGGGGTTTTCTTGACTAGTGGAAGAAGGTGACAGTCTTTAACTGGTGTAAAAGTTGTATCAACAAATTCTAATGTAGGCCAGAGATTTTTCCGTGATTCTTGTATTGCGCCTTTAGTGTTGTTTTCCCATGCTTCAGCCACCCAGTAAATCACATCTTTTATTGTAATTTTCTTAAGTTTTTGCAGGATTTTGAGTTCATTTTCATCCTCTTCAAGTAAGGTGCAAAGCAGCATTTTTCTGTATTTTTGTTTAATAGTTTGCAACACACCCTGGTCCATAGGCTGAAGAATTGAAGTAACATTCGGTGGCAGAAAAGCTGCTTTGATGTCTCCACAAAAAAGTTCCGTTTCTTCTGGTTGGGACGGAGCATTGTCTATAATGAGCAGAGCACGATTATGCAATCCAATTTCTTTATTGAACGCAGTCACTTTAATGACAAATTGGTGTTCGAACCATCCCTTCAACAAATCACGTTCCACCCAAGCTTGTTTTTATTCTTATAAAACACAGGAAGTAAGTTAATGTTCTTGAATGCTCGTGGTTTTGCCGATTTGCTTATTACCATCAGCGGAAGTTTGTTGCCGAGGCGTTGCTACAAGCTACGACATTTAGACGTTGTTAGTCCATTTTAAACCCTGGGGCAGATTTCTCTTCTTGCGAAGCAAGACTTTTGGTAGGCAAACCCGTAAAATTCAGTCCGTTTTTATCCGCGTTGTAAACTTGCTGCGGTTAGTAGTTTTGGGAAGAAACAAGGTCTTTAAATTCTTTAATATAATTCGCAGCTGCTTCGTTGTCAGCTGACAGCTTCTCCCCAGCAATTGTGAGTTCTCTAATTACGTGTCTTTTCTTCCAATGATCCAAAAAACCACAGCTAGCTGAAAATGATGAGTCACCATCCATAAACTTGTTCAGTTGAAGCACCTTTTCTTTTACCAAATGACCAGAAAAGGGAATTCCTTTCTGTCTTTCTCGAGTGAACCACAAGAATAAGGCCTGGTCAAGTTTTTCATGTGAAGACAAAGTCTTTTCTGCCGTTTTTCGAGAGTTTTTTCTCGTGAAACAAAACAAAACTGCTAAATTTTAAGGCGTTTTTCTCCAGTCACTAATCTTTGCTTTTGCGACACCATGTTCGAGTGATAATTTAGTAGCATTTTCTCCCTTGTCCAGGCTTTTTAACACTTCAAATTTATCTTTTAAAGTACACGAATAACGACTTTGTTTACTTGTCTTGTTTAATGTTTAACAGTTGACGTCAAAGACTACGAAAGTGAATAAAAAGGGCACAGTGACTCGTTAAAGTAGTAACTCAATACTCACGGAACCACAATTTTTTACAATGAATTTGCAATAAGCGCACACAATTCATCAAACTTCGCTAGCGTAAACACTGACCGGGTGGCGAGTTTTAAAATCCTTTGTGAACGTTGGCGAAAACTCGAAATCCATACGCCAATACTCTCTGGCAGCAGAAATGCAGTAACCCAGGTAGTAATTCTTGGAACACGGGAGGGAGAGGAATAGTGAGGGTGGGATGATGAGTCGTCGAAGTTCACTGCCCTTCCCTTCCCACTTTCACTGAACCTATTCACCACAAGCCGATCAACGCTGTATAGAGCTGACACTAGCAGATCTCCCCGCACCTAATTTACGCCTTAAGAAGTCAATACTTTAATTATTATTAATGAAATCCGCCTATTCCGAATTCCCGCTAAACCGAACAGTGTTCGGTCCCAATTAGTTCGGAATAGCCGGATTCTACTGTAGTTATAATGTAGTGAAAGTTTGGGGGTAAATATTGAAATAAATATGTGTAATAAAATTTCAGTATCCATCTATCAAAATACGTGGGTTTCTTCAAGCCACCAAAGTTACCACACTTTATAAAATAATTTTCACCCCGTTTGTTGAAAGTAACGCTGAAATATTTTTATATCGTCTGCAATTAAATTATTTTACGCTATAGTTGTTGAAAGTAGATTGCAATTTTTTTCGTGAATGGCAACGGAACTGTTTGTTGTCATGAGAATGAAATGTCGTTTGGTTTGATGTGTGGAATAAAGTTTTAGTTTTGAAATGCTGGTGTTTAATTGGAGTCAGATAAATTAAAATAAGATGAATAAATAAGTTAAGTACGACTGAATTAAATAACATTTAGGGAGGTACTTCTGACATCACTTAATTATTTGTTAAAAGCTTTTATTTTTCTTAATATGTTTTTTGGGAAGTTTTACGATTAAATAAGATGATAAAAACCATACAGAATAACTTGTGAAAAAGAACATCCCTAGAATGGGTAACAGGCTTCGTCAGTGATTTACATATACAAAACTAAAAACACACGAAATAAAAGAAAGAAAAGAAATTAATACTGTTTTAAAATAAAGTTATGTTTGGTTATTTTATATTTTCATTAATTTATGAGGCGTTAATTAACAAATAAGTTCAACCACTGCAAGTAGAAGAAGGAAGACAGCAAGATCTGAAGGAAGACGTGTTGGCAGGGATGTTCTTATGATAAGGGTTATTTTAATACCATCGGTCCTTGGAATACACACTGGCTGGAGGCTCCAACTATAGTATTTTAGTTTATGTGGAATTGTGTAATAATTTTTAAAGTAGTGAAATTATTAAAAAAAAAGTCTACTATAACTGTATTTTTAACAGTATTAATTTTGTATTTTTTTTTTTCGTTTTTGTATATGCAATTGCGATAATTGATGTTTGTAATCTATGTATCTAATGGAATATTAACAAATAATAATTTAAAAAAGAGTTTGTCATTCAAAGATTTCCTATAAATTACTATTATCAAGAACAAACTGAATTTTATATTTTGGTCCGGGTTTTTTATGTTATAAAATTATTTATATAATATATTTCGTATAATATAACGTACTATCTATCAACATAATAGTTGGTCTATCAACATAATAGTTGTGCTTGTATTTTGATTCTCAAATGATTTTTATGGGTTAAATCATTTGGAAATTTCCTAAAATTCACTTGCAAAACTTAAAAGCGTAACACTTTCTCCCGACTTGAACAACGAAATGAAAATTAATGCATAAATTTAATAATTTAATTATAATTATATCTATCCATTCCTATTAATTATATATTAAAAATTGTCTTTTAAAAATATTTGGTATTGCTAGAAAAATATATTTTGTTTCAAGAAAATGCCACCAGATGGCAGCATCAAACAATGATTTTAAAATTGCAAGCTAGAACTCAGAAAATCTTTCTTAGTTCAGATGATTTATAGGCTGTAAGCATGTAGCATGCAAATTTCTGCTAGGATTAAAAACCCTATATAATATCATAATATTTCAAAGCAATATTACATATAAAACTACAACAAACTTGATGTCTAAATTTTCAAATTATTTCTTCATATTTGTATTTTGTACATAGTTCCAAGAATTCTTTTTGTTTTGTTATTGTGAATGTACCTACAAGTATTCTATCCAAGTATTATATTCTATGTGTATTTAATCATCTAATAAATGTGTTTTGTTCATCTTAAGAAGAATCTATTTCTTATAAATAATTCACAAGACATAAAGTTAAAACTCTTAACTTTTTTTTAATTTATACTATGGAAGAATCTCTTATGCCTTCATATGGAATAACATTCCAACAGGTATAACTGAATCTTACCCAAATCTCAGCTGCAGAAAAATATTTTATGTTGTTTATCTGCAAATATGATGTTGGACTGTATACCCAACGTATTCAGATGATGCCGTTAAAGGAGGAACATTTGCAGGACGTGTTGCTTCCCATCATTTGAATGTGCCAGAAGTTAAAATACTTGCGGTATTGATGCTCTAGGTCTAGATCATCGCTGGTGTTTTTCAACTACGATAGCTGTCTTGCTAAGATCCTGAATGCTATATCGCCTATTTCTATTTTTCGGACCATATTTTGTTTCCTTCCGACCCATACTTTCTTCCAGATTTTTCGCAGATTTCGTTACAATTAGCAGAAATCTTGTCATATATATGATTTTTGTCATTCGTAACTATAACACTCGTATTTATAAACCAATTTGAATGTGACTAAGGCCTACCAATATCTCGACCGAGTTCGTTGGCCAGTTTGATACAACATCTTGTTTCAAATGGTGGTCACTTACAGTTTTCAAACGGAAAACGATATACTACTACAAAAGTAGAAATCCAAAATATCCCCTTAAGTTTCCACTTTTATTACAAGGAGCTACTTTTATAGCATCTTTTGTTTCGCTTCGTAAAACATAGATGAGATATTGCAGTTTAAAATTTTGGCCAGAAGACATTTTGAAGTAGCCAACTAATTTCTTGAAATTCCCATTCAAATTCAGTATTTGCGAAAGCGGGGAATTTTCCATAATGAGATTCCACACATTTTATCTTTCTTGTGTTTATTAAACGGTAGCCCAATTCTTTAAACTAGGAATAGGGAGCTACCTTTCTCTCCCGGTACAGGCTGGAAGAACATTTTGTAATATAAACTACCGAAAATTTTCATTAAAACAAATCTGGCGGAAGATTGTATTTTACATTTAGAAAAATGTACACGGAAAAGATTACTTTTCACACACTGCATTGAATATGATTGCTTAGATTTTGAGAATTTTCTCTTGTATAATTTCTTTTAAAGATATTTTTAAAAAATGTAAATAAGAATAAATATAAAATTAGTTATTGTTTGATCATCACTTTTATTTTCGAAATCATACCAATATGGAGTAAAAAATAGAATAGATAATATCCGCAAATTAAATTCCAGAACGCAAGTTGAATGCCACAAAACACAAAACTAGATTTACTACTTCTAGAAAACATAAATTCCATTGGAATTGCATGTAGTTTTCTTTTACTCATAAAATGCTAAATTCGTTTAGAATTTAATATTTTATGACAAAAACAATTATGATTGTCGAAGAAATTCAAACTTCAAATGTAAAAGTTTCTTCTCTTATTCATATTTTTAAAAAATATTATTACATCTTTATTACTGAAAAGAATTTTTTGAAGCATGAAATACTATCCGAGATATTTAATCATGTATAAATTTAAAAAATAATGCTTGGGAGAATTTAAAAACTTATGTCTTAAGAATTTTTTATCAATAGTTTTAAATGCTTTCTAAATCTATCATAAAAAATGGGAAGACATATAAAAACCGATGAATTTCATATAACACAAAAAAAAAGATTATAGTTGATTTTTATAATTCTGCTAATTGCATTGCATATAAAGATGTATAATTAATACTTTTTAAATATCTGCAGACACCAAAAAACTAGTATGTTTTGGTTATCACAAAACTTTCTTCAATATATAAATCAAATCAATATGACTTAAATAGTACAAGCAGTTGCATTGATTTAGCAAATATGTTTTATTTTATATATATAATAAACGCATAATAGTGTTATGGAATCGTGGACAATAAAGACATTTAATACAGGAAAAACAAATTTATTTACTTCAGACATACAGTGCTCCAAACTGATGTTATTTGGTAACTTTGTGCATTAAGAGTCGTTCCTATCGGTGTATTGGTTTCCAGTTTCTGAACAAAACATTATAATCGAGAAATATCCGCCATTTCAGACCGTTTTCTATATCCTTGATTGTCGGATTGTAACTAAATTTTAAAATACATTGAACAAATTAAGAAGTCTAATACAGTTAATTAATGGCTTTCAACTAAGATTTTAAAAAGTCATCGGTTTACGTATGTCTCTCTTCTAAATCTTTTTTCCATTTTTCAGTATTTCTGACAGAAATATTTATGCTAATCGGGAAAAATGGATTAAGCTGAATCTCTAAATGAACATTTGCACATCTACTACTTGGAACTTTAAAAGTTGAAATTAAATTAATAAAAATCGTCTCCTGCGTGCTCCTTTATTTGTAGCCACTTTTTATCACCTTTCTCAAGGTTTTGGACTCCCACAATCCAAACACAAAAACCAAACATTCATGGTGTTTAAGATTTTTTTTTTTTTTTTTGTGTGTGTGTAGCGATATAATGTGAACATGATAACTGTCGAACGGTTCCAGGTAATAAGCTTATCTCTGGGGCATCTGATGGATAATTTTAATTTGCAAGAACTAATTAGATTGTGGGATTTTTACACTATGTCATTATACCAAATACGCATGTTTTTAATATTTAGGAGGGTGTTGTTGTTTTTTTTTGTTGTTTTTTTTTGGGGGGGGGAGGGGGGGGATTTGTGTTATCTTTTTAAAATGCTAAAAATTGCTTTACTTTCTATGTAGTTACTTTCGTGGATTTACGTGCATTTAAACTAGAGATATAAGCATCGCATATTTCGAACAAATCATCGGATTTCGGCACCTTCTCTTAGACAGATGCAATCAAAATTAAATAACAGGATATTTATTTTATGAAGATTGTAAATTTGATGTGTGGTTGAATTGAACGCACATAAACTGGAGATATAAGCATCGCGTAAATCGAACAAATCATAGATTGCAGCACCCGCTCATAGGAGATTTTGCCTAAAAAATAATCAGCACCAGTTCACATATGGATAGAACAGTATATGAAATTTCACCCTATTCTAAGCAGTAGTTCTTCAGTTAGACCGCGCACAAAATCTGTATCACATATGACAGACAGACACAGACATTTTCTAAACACCGTCACGGACCTTCTAAAACGTATAAATCTATCGAAAACCGGAAGTCGAATGTTTTCATGAATCCAATGCTTTTTTATTGTATAGATAGAAAAAAAAATATTTTAAATTAATTGTAATGTAGTTTACTCAGTTTACTTTTTAGAAAAAATGTATTTTAGATTAAAATCAAAAATTAAAACAGGAAAAAAATCAAAAATATGATTAGCTCTTTATCATAGATAAAATGTGATAAAAGAAATGTAATTCTTGAATTAAAATTCATTTGCAATAATAGAGTTGATTGAATAAATTTAGGTGACTAATTACCCTAAATTTAAGATTATCTTTTAACTATATTAAATATAAAGGTAAAATAAATTACATGTTTATAGATAGATCCTAAAATATGTATACAGTAATTTAAAATACCTCGAATTTTTATCAATGAATTGGGGCAGTGCTGCTCAAATTAACGAACGAACGGGTAAAACTGTATGAAAGTTCTCTCATTTCTTTGTTTTTTTTTAACCTTATTTAGCTATTGAAACACGAAGAAAAATATTTGTATTTAAAAAGTTCGAAATTAAATAGAGCATTTTTACAGTTTGAGAGAGAACACCCCCATGTATCGGCAAAATTCTGAACTGTTTTTTTTTTTTAATTACCGTATTTGCTCGTGCATAATGTACACCTTTTTTCCAAAATTTTAAGTCCGACATCTATATGAAATCCCATATACTTTCATTATTTACTGAATTCAACGCGTGAATTTTGCAACAATATAATGCGAATACAGAAGTAGCATGTCAAATAACTGAAATAATTGCACTCCTTACGAGCTGTACTTTATGAATTAGGAGTAAAATTGCACATTGATCCTAATAAGCGGCGAAATATACGTGAGTGAATGTGGTAGTTATTTAGGATCGAGCAGAAAATAATGTAAGTTAGGATTTCTACGGGTTATTTCTCAAATTCCCTGAATTTCTGTTTCTAAATAAAACATGGTGCTCTTTATATACGAGGTATAATTAATTTTTGCTTTGTTTTTCTCTATCAAAAACATGGTGTTCATTATACATGAGTAAAAAGGGTGTTGTATACAAAATTTAGGAGCTGCCTGATAAACATGTCATTTTTATTTCATCTTTATATCTTTAGTTAATAAATTGTTGTATTTTAAAACTTAGTTTACTGTTATCAAATATGTAATAGCACGAATTAAGTTACTGTCCTAAATGTATGAGGCTGACCATTTCCTGTTTCTTATGCCAGTCGACCATTTTGTCAAAAAATTATTTTTTTTTTCAATTTATTTATTTATTTAATTATTTTAAGAAAACCTCGTAAAAGTTACATTTTTAGAAAGATCATTAAAAATAAATAAATTTCTGAGAGATGAGTTATCTTCTAAAATATTTTTATTTGAAATTACCGGTATTCAAAATTTCGTTACTAACGTAAACAAACCCTTGAAAAAGATTGAATTGATTGTGATTTTTATCGTTCCAAAAATCATTGTTCGCACTTCATTTGCATCCAGAGAATAAAATCAAAAAATGTCTTTGGCATCATTTGCTAATGAACCAATGAAGTCTGGTTGTAGTTTTAGAAGTGAAGTTTAAACAGTTCAATTCGATTTTTTGCGTATTGATTAATGAAATAGAAAATAAATAATTGTGTCGTAAAATGGCTGTTACTAGCTTGCTGGAAATTATCGTAGCGGTAAAAATGATTTTGAAAGTTTTTGCTTTGTTGATAATCGTGCAAGCTAAACCATTTAATTTGATTAAACACGCGGTCTTAATGGGAATGAATCGCTTTGTAATGAATGCATTTAACGTTAAAAGACTTTTTTTTTCTTTCGTTATACGATTATCGGATTATTGAACTTAAATTAAATGACTTAGGTAAATCATTTTTTAATGCCTGAACGTTCTATATATAAAACGAAAACATTTTTTTTTTTTCATTTGAAGCATTTAGTGAATTTAGTTTTTAACGAATTAATTCAAATTTGTTTAAAGCATAGCTTGCCTGATGAAAATGTATTCTTTGTGCTTCTTCAGTTAGACTTAGTTTCTCAACAGAACATAATAAGATTATGTCTTTAATTTTTTATAATGATACGGTGAAATACCGAGTTTGTATTGCGACTGAAATCAAGTGATGTGGCATCTGGAGGGGCGAAGCCCTGTCAGATTATTCAAACCCGAAACAGATGCCCGCAACAGATAATTCAAAAGTAACAGTTTGTAGTTTACAATTTTTTTTATATCATTCATGTACCAATCTATTTAATTTTTAAAATATTTTATCCAATAAAAATTTTCAGCCACTTTGGATTTACACAATAATAATTTTAATTGTGATTAAATATAAAAACAAATATTGATTAAAAAAACCTGGCAATTGTAAATTGATTAAACTGTCTCAAGTTTTTATGAATTTCTATAATGAGTTATCGATTTGTAATAAACAGTACGCAGAACCTACAACTAAGGCCAGTCAATTCAACATTGCAACTGCTTCTCTGCCTCCTTCAATTCTCTTCTCTACAACTCTTTAACATTATCCATCTGGATGAATCCAAGGTATTTGAATTCCTCAACAGTTTTTATATTTATATCATGCAATAAAACACCTGCTTGTGTAAACTGGTAAGTGTTGTTAAGTTTTACTTATATTTATCTCTAATCCTCATTCATCGTAAGTATCCTTTAATTTGCTAAACATGTCTTCTTCAATTTCTGCTATGATAACTTCATTATCTACAAAAAATTATAAAAGTAACGCTTAACATAATATGTACATTCAGATGAATTTCCGAATTGGTTTGATGTTTAATTCTTTACGCTCTGATTTAATTTTAAAGTGCCATTTAAAAAAAACTTTCTACAAAATTCATTTAACATATCGGTTGACGGTAATACAATTTAGATTAATTTATGGATGCTTTACTCTTTTCATATTCCAAAATTATTAATCTTCGTACAAAGCAAAAATATTTTTAAATTAATAATTTCTTTTCCACCTATTACTGTTTAGCTCTTTTAATGTTCAAAGATATGATTAGGAAAATTTCAGTTCTGAAAAATTTATATCTTTATATTCTAAATTCATTATATTTGTGCATTTTCTAACTCCATTAAATACTAAAAGTAATATTTTAAAGATTATAATTTGAGTAGAGTTATAAATATGCCTCAAAACACCTGTAAGTACCTATTTAGTTTATCAACTTTGATAGCCGAAATCTTTCTAAATTTATTTTATGATTGTACAAATCTTCTAACGTGTATTTTAGAAAATCGAGAAAAATGCTTTGGAAGATGAAATTTTCATTAATTCACAATTTGGAACATAAAGGTATAAACTATTATTTCGTGGTATCTAAGAGATAAAATTTAAAATTAGAAAAATACTGCAGTACATTTTCGAAATTGTCTGTAAAAATATAAAAATGATATTGTCATATTACTGTATTCATCGAAATAGAAGTTTAATATATTTTTCCATCATACTAAAATTATTATCATTTCTAAATTACTTTTCTCATTTTATCCACTTTGATAAAATCCTTAAATCTGCTAAAAAGCTTTTTACTGAACTCAAACTTCTATTTCTTGCACTTATTCTCCGTTCAACAGCCAACTTTCATAGACTTTCACAGATATTTTAGAGTATTTATAAAAACTTGAAATATTTATAAAACTTTTTTCATATCAATTTAGAAGTTGAAAGAGAAGTATTAGATTTTCGAATGATTATCCAAATTTATAAGTTTTTGAGACATGTTCTCTTTCTTTAGAATATAAAGATATTTTCATAGAAAAATTCTTTATATCAGTCGCTCTAGAAATATTGCTTATTTTATTTTATTTTATTTCAGACTAATAATAGAACACTTTTCTAATATTTTGATGTTCCTTATGGAATGGTAAAAGAGTTGCAGTCTAAACAGCAATTTTTTTAAACTATAAACTGCGAAAACAGTTTTTTTTAAGTTAGAGTAAACATAGGTCCTATTATCATATAACTATTTCAGTTATCTTGCTAGATATTTTTCAACTTCTAGATTAATAAAAAATATAATTTCATCTAAAAACAGAAATTTTAGCAGTAGGCTACATTAAAAATGCATTTAAAAAATTTAAATGATACTATTTAAATGTCTAACTCTATAATGAATAAATCGTATTTCATTAAAAGTTGTTTTAAACAAAAATAAAAACAAAAACAAACATTTTTTTTATCAAGATCCTTGTTTATTTTTCATCGTTTTTTGAACATCCTGTTTCAAATTTAAATACAATCATTGAAGCTAAAATAACAAACTATTATTATTTGACACTTATTATTATATTACCCTTATTATTATTTAACCCTTACTATTATTTGACTGCCTCCTAACGCAACAATGGAATATTAAGAGACCACCAAACACACCAAAAGAATGGCTGCTAATTATTCTGAATAGGCCCATCATAAATAATAAACTGCAAATATATATAAAATCATATATCACCTCACTAATCGCACCACGTAATTGTCCGCTGACACCCATGCCAGTTCTTCTTATTACTGTTCAGCGTCCTGCCCAGTGTTGCGTTGAACTTTGCTCTGGCCGGACCTCGAATCAATTGTCGTGAAGAACAAAAATACTCGGACGCACTCTTAATAACATATTTTATTTTAGTATATTTCCAATAATCTGTATACCCCCTTTGACGCGCTTTCACAAGCGGGGCCAACCATTAGCTATTCATGTAAACTTAGCTTCTAAAACAGTTCGGAGTCCAATTGCAGACATTGAAGACTCAGACTGACCACAGGGATCCACCCTAGGAAAGCGCTAAAGATCAACAGCTTGGTCTTCCTTGATGAGCTGACTCCCTCACGCATCCAAACTCCAGTAGTGTTCGGGCATTTTCCCTTTGGGGGTTGTCCGACACCTCACTTTTTTTCTTGTTATATCTTTTAATTCATCTCTGTAACTGAAGATAAAGTTTCCATAGCACCACTGTCCTGAGCATTTCTCTATTCGAGACTATTCAAAACAATATCTTCATATTGATAATCATAATAATCATAGTAATCATGATGATACAAAAGCTTCAAGTAATGTCGTCATAACACATGCAATGATCCAGTAATTTCAAAGTGTTAGGTGGTTTTGTGATTTATTCATAATTCCTATAGTGGCCCTGAGTCTTCGAAGGGATTGATGATCGAGTTTATTTTTTATGAGATCTCAACAATAATTGTTCACTGTTTTTCAAGAAAGAAAAAATACTCCATATGGCTAAACAGGCTTCAAGTGAATATGTATCTAAAATGAACTGTTAAAGAGAAATATGAAATCTAAACGTGTTTCTGACAGGCAAGTGTGAAATTAAAAAATTAGTAAGGCTTGAACAGTAGAAGTAAGATAAAAAATGATCAATCAAAATGAGAACCATGTGTTCTAAAACAGTATGATATTCTGCGTAAATGAGCTGCATGTAATCTGACATAGGTTTTCCATGTCGAGAGATAATTCATCATATTTTATTTCAAACATTAATTTTATGATTTCATATGCGTAATATATTTCGTCTAGAATTTTAAATATCATCATTTTTTTCATGCATTTTTTAAATTTTCTTACTTTTGTATCAATAAATAATAATCGAGAAAGTAATATTGCTTAAAAATTTTTTGTTCATTCATAGCTTCTAAAAAGAGTAAAGTAACGGGTATAAGTATATCGATTAAAGTAATTATTCTTACTAAATTCAGTATGAGATATGTCTTAAAATTTATTATCATTTTAAAAGGAAAGTTGGAAAAATTCATATGTACTAACTTAATTGCCCACTATACTTTTACATTAAAAACTGTATTTATTTATTTACGGCCATTTCCATGATTGTATGGCAATCTAGATAATGATACCCACCTACAAAGATATATTGATGAGAATACAATATACAACTAAAAAGTATATTTCTAAAGATATTAAGATTTCGATTTTTTTAATTGTAAATGTATTTTTTTTATACTGATAGTGGCCCCCTAATTTTTTTTTATAAAGATTAAAAAATTGTCTGTATGGACGTTACTAAACATAATTTTGTTTAAACATTTTTTTTCCTCTGACAAATAAAAGTAAATGATGGCTGATTGGCGTTTGTTACGGACGACGACCTGCGCGAGGTATATAGACCAAAGGAATATTGCCACCTGTAGTTGTGTTTCGGACGGAACCTAACCTGTGTTTACCTAACGTTCGATGAAAACTGCGAAAAACTCCGGATAGTTCGGCTGACGAGCTGTAAATGCATTCCAAACCAGCACCTCCCGTCTACAAGCTTTAAAGCTGCTCTTAAATCCAAACTGGCTACTTAATGACACATTTGTAATTCATTTTTGTTCGGAAACGCATGAAATTGGGAAGTGTTCTTATTCAGAAACTTTCTAATCGAAAGACGTTTTCCATTTTTTTGGAGAAGGCAGAAAATCTTTCAGAAAACACTATGAAAATCGGCGTTTTGAAAAGAATTTTCGATGCTGCAGCGCCAGGAAGGAGAAAAACGCGTGGTCACGTAACACGAATAGCTTATAACTCAATAAGTAATTTATTTATCAAAAAATGGAAAACTCATTTTTATTCCATTATTATGACTCCAATAGCCTGCCAATTTTATGCCTTTGCGTACAAAAATGAGACGGAAAATGTGTCAGAAAGTTTCGTGTTGTTGAGTAGGTAATTTGAGAACCACCTTAAGAGCAGAACCTCTCAGTCGCTAGTGGGACAAATTAAAGTAAATACAAGAATCAATGACATTTAATAATGGTATTCTGTACTAAGCTGTTTAAGAAATTCAAAAATAAAATTTATGTAAAAAAAGTCTATTATGTTTGTGACTCTGTATATATTTTTGTTTTTTTATAATTAAGCAAAAACAATGTTTCTGAAAAACAATTTTGGATATTTTTTTTCAGTGCTAATTTTATGTTTGTTTTCGATTGCACATTTTTAATATTTGCAGATATTTTATATTTTTCTTGGTCATCTTAATTAGTATAATAAAGAACTTAATTATGAAATCAAGAAAAATATTTAAAAAATTGTTAATAAAGAATGATACGCTAAAATACCTTCAAATTAACTGTATAGAAAATTTTATACTTTTTGTTAATATAAAAAACAAACATAAAAACTTGACTGAATGCAAAAAATTCTAATTAATAAAGAAAATATAGAATAAAAAACACCAGGAAAATACAAGATACAGATAGTATCCTAACTTTTTTTTCATTGTTCTGTTTTTTTTTAAACAGTAGATATTTATAATTATTAAAAACATTAATGTCATTATAATTGCTTGTTTAAATTTCATGATTCAAAAAATGAATAAGTGGTTTTAAACAAAATTTAAGTATTACGGCTGCACTCTCGAAATAAATAATTAAATAAATAAATAATAAAGCTCATTAACACTAAATTTTCTGACACATTCACACACCTATTTTTTACTTAAACGCATAGCATTTACAAGCATTATGGTATCAAATAGCGTTTTGTTATTTCCCTATAAATGGACTACATCTTGAGTTACGTTTTTCCAGATTTTCCATCTTGAAAATCGGCTTAAATACCCAAATTTGATGATTATCAGAAAACTCATTTGCCTTTATAGGAAAAAGGTAAAACTTTGTTCGCTTTCATAGTATGAGAATAAGATTGCCTGAAAATTTCGTGCGTATGATAAAGATTTTGTGAATTCGTCCAAAAATAGTATGTTTGGTTTTTAGAACAACCTTATGTATATCTAATATGCTTTACTCAATGATTGAATTTTAAAAATATTGGAACAATTTTTTTGCAATAAGTCATTTCAGTACAAATTCTGAGCTCTAAAAAAGTATTTACGGATGTATAATTACGAATAAATAATATGTAAACTTGTGATCGATATTTAATTTTTATTATATAAAATTTGAAAATAAAACTAGTTTTTAAGAACAAGTACAAGGAAAAACTCTTTAATAAAATATATTGTGTCATCAACGATAGAATATTTTTACTTGATTTCCAAACGAAAAAAAAATTGTACAATTCGTTTGTATGTTTGTTTTTAATTACATTTCCCATCAGAACTTGAATAGATAGTTCGATTTTAATAATCTATTTTTGTTGGAAAATACTTCTTTCACTGATGGTCCCAAATTTCACTAGCATTTAAAAAAAATGACATGTTTGTCCGTCTTTCTATTTTGTTGTCTGTTTTTTCTTTCTGGCTCTAAAAATTCTGGGCTTCTTTGTAAAAATTGACCAATCGCTACGAAATTTGAGTATATTTTAGGCTTCAAGATACTACTTTACATTTTAAAAATAGTTCCGCATATCGTGTATAATTATTTTAAAGACTAGGGACTCTGCCCCCTACAAGCTACGCTCCTCAAACCCCGGTTCTGACACCACAAACTTTAAAAATACTCTGATTTGATCAACTCTAAAACGATTACGGAAGATTGTATTATAATTAAACGACTAGTGGCGATTTGGTGTAACCGGGTTTCCATTCATTTTCCTTTCACTGAGGAATTTTAAGGTCGAATCAACTGCTGTCGAAACAGCTAACAACTGTTTTACTGATTGATTAAATAAGATCAACTAAACATTTAAAAATTAACTTGTGTAAAATGGTTAAATAAACAATGTCGCTGCATCGGAGAATTTTATAATGATGCTATAAAAAATTGGTTACTTCTCCACTATCCCGCCGACTACTTTCTATAAAAGAAAAGAATTGTCGCCAAAATATATGATGTAACGCCAAAAGTGCATGATCGTGGCGTTGCGTCGCATTCAATTGACATCAGATGAGTTACACGAATTAGTTATTTCATCGAGGGATTTTTAATTCAACGTTTATTTATCTTTTTGATATTTCTCCATTATCCCGTCGATCAATTTTCAAAAAAAAAAAACTATCGCAAAACTGTAACGCCACATAATAAAATAGAAAAATTTTTCATTGGAATCGCAAAAAAAAAAAAAAAAAAAAATATTATTAAATAAAATAAATAAATAAACAAATAAATAAAATATAAGAAATTCGGAAAAACCCCTCTTACCAAAGTGTCTACTATCAGTAAGTTTAAACAATAAAATTTACAATATATTAATGAAAATATGATCTCGTGGTTTATGTTTATGAATTTTATTGTCAAAAACTAATATAAACTCGAAAATATATTATTTAGCATTATTAATCTCGAAAATGTCACCATTTGTTGCGTTCGAAACATGTCGATATTTATATTAAAAGGTATTTATAAGCCTTTGTGTGTTCTGTTTTATCACTTTAAGCATATACATCACTAGTTTAATAATAAATTTTTGTTAATATATCGAAAATTAATTTAAATTTCAAAATTTCAAGACCTGTTATAATAGTCTTGGACTGTTACGAATAATTATTGGCCCTTTCAGCGGTTAATTTTGTCTTATTATCAGTAAAATAGACGTCAATAGATCTTCACTAATACAGTCAAAATTTAATATTTATAACATTCAAGAGAAAATGTTGTTTAGAATCCTAAACCGTCTCTCTGCCTGCGCGAATGAGACTATCTGACATATCGAGCAAATTTTGCAGTTTAAACTAAATCGTCGAACAAGATCCGTTGTTATTTCAGCGATAATATTATTGCTGGGAAGATCCAGACATAAATTATTACTGGTTACGATTTCCCCCAATAGATCACTCCAAAACATCTACTGACTGGGTCAACCCTAGTCTTACTTTCGGCGGCTAGCTTAGGCAGTCAATTAATTAAAATGTAACGTTAAATTCTAACTGGAATAACCAGAGAAAAAAGCATATATTCTAAAATTAGTACAAAGAAGCGTTATGTAATTTTGTAAATATTCCAGTATATGAATTGTTGGTTGGTAAACTAACAAACTAGTTAACGAAATCACACAAACCCTATAAAGACAGAATTAAATTTAATAACATAATAACTTATTTATATTTATTTACAGAAATTAAGAAAGAAAACAGAATAAACATTAAACATTACTCAGCTACCAAGTAGCTCAACTCCAATATCATTTAATCTAAATATTTTCTAATATACAAAAATCGCCAGTTGGGGTTGTTTGCATACATCTGCATTTTTTAAACTTAATATAAATAATTAACATAATTTACCACATTAGTTGCATTACACTTAAAATATAATTTACAGAATATAAAATAATTACTTACATACATGCCTCCAAGTCCCACACTTTGTACGATGCCTTAAGCTTAGATATGTTCATCAACACATTAACTAATATAAATATTGGTAGTACCTTGTAACCTTTTACTGGAACAGAAGGTAGTTGCAGACATCTCAGTGATCTTTGGGAACTTGAGAACATCACAGATACAATTAAAAAATTAATTATTGAGATTGGTCTCGAAAGTTGAACTTTCTAGTCTCATTGAGAGTTAACGCTCTTTTCCATTCTAATATAGCATGAATTAATTTTCCATAAAGAAGAAAGCATCGCTTTGTCGCATTAGATAAGATGCATTTTGAAACTTAATTGCTCAAGTTATAAAAACCAGTAGAAGTATAGACTTCTAAGTCATAACTACAGCACGACTCGAACTTAGAGCATAATACACTCAAATAAGTCAGAGAGTGTAGGGAATGAAAACAATTAGTGAGTGTCCTCTAAACTTAAGACACTACAGTATATTTGGGGGCACTAAAAATTAGCCTTCTCTAAGAACAAACCCTCTTAATCTAGAGATCGTATTGGCTGCCCCCATATTAGAAAGTGAGATACACTGAGCCAAACTGCTAACTTCGAAGCTGACATTGGTTGGCGTTGAGGCTTTAGGAAGCCGAACGACTTCATCCCGCGAGAGCCCATGAGAGAGATAATTCCATGAGAAGTGGCCACTGTATACCTCTGACCCACCATAAATCTATATAGGTTTAATTCTTCTCATGGAATTATCTGTACTCTTTGGAGCCCTGGCTGGAATAAATATTTTCAATCAAATTTATTTAACACTGTGTCTCTATGGGAGACACAAAAACAAATATTAAAACATACATCATTTTCATCAGTTTGCATAAATATTAGATATCATATACATTTAACAGAGTGAATTAATATAATATTGAACATCGTTTTACGCTGAGTTTACGTAACATTGAAATTTCTGTTTAGCAGGAAAACTAGGTTGTGGATTATCACCCCAACAGTTATCTAGAATGCTTATAGATAATCTCAAATATTTCATTTGAAAAAGTTGAATATTATGGACACAATTGCAAATCGTTTATTTTCCTTCAAGAATGAAATTTTCAATTGTTCGCATTCCAGTTCGGAAAAAAACAAATAGATATTTTTCCTAATAAATGTGGTATATCGTTAATTATAATCAATTGCGAACTGATGGCCTCTTTTATGATTTTTGCAAATATTCACCATAATGCAGCAAAATTATTGAGTATTCACTAACAGACGGCTTACTTTTATATTGACTGACAAAACTGTTGTTCGATTCTTTGCAACTTGAAAAATATTATCTGAAATTTCTATGCCTTTTAAATAATAAAATGATTGCGTGATTATGTCACAAATCACCGTTTATATTAAAATTTGTTAATATATGTGATTCAATCTCTTAAAGCGTCACTTTACAAAAATAAACGAATCATAACCTGAAATTTAAATAATTATGGTCCAGCCTGATTGCACTTATTCGTACGGCTATTTAGCAAAAAAACATTGTCTTTAGAATTATAACTAAATTAGTGTGATTTTTGATGATGTAGATTTTTCTGTAATTACGCCGGTCTATAAATTTCTAGCCTTGCGTTTAAAGAGATTTACATTGTGTAATCGATCATTAATCGATTACATTATGTAATTTATTTCTTTTGAAATGCTACAGACATTTTAGTGAATATTCTTTAAAAAACACTCCCTGATGACATCCCATAAATGACCAACATTATTACATTTGCTATTTTTAAATATAATAATCATGTCATGTCTCCCTCACAAAATTTCCGTTCGATATAAAATAGATTCATTTCAATAAATTCTCCTTATTCAGGAATACATCTTAAATGTTTCAGACATTTAAATTTTTAAAAAAAAAGGTTATAAAAAGAGGCAACCGTCAAAGCTACCAGTCCTAGTTACTAGGATATTAAAACTTCGAAAAATGTGTTTTTCTTAACAAAATATTATTTTTAAAACAATTTACACATCATAGAAGCTTTTTTAGAATAATTTCTTCAGTTACTAGGGGGCTCTGCCCCCTACGAGCTGCGCTCGCCAACCCCCGTTCTGACACCGCATGATTTAAAAACACTCTGATTTGATCATCTCTAAAACGATTACGGAAGATTGTATTATAATTAAACAACCAGTGGTGATCTGCTGTAACAGGGTTTCCATTCATTTTCCTTTGACTGAGGGATTTTAAGGTCGAATCAACTGCTGTTGAAACAGATTACAACTGTAACTGTCACCAAAATATATGATTTAGCGCCAAACGTGCATAATCGTGGCGTCGCGTCACTTTCAGTTGACATCAGATGCGTTACACGAGTTAGTTTTTTCATCGGGGAATTTTTAATTCAACGCTTATTTGTCTTTTGATACTTCTCCATTACCCCGTCAATCAATTTTCATTAAAAAAAAAAAAAAAAAAAAATATCGTTAAACTGTAACACCAAATAAACAAATAGAAGAATTTTGACATTGGAAAGGAAATATTATTATTTACGCTGTTTTAAAATTAGCAATAATGGGTAAAAGATATGTCGAAATAAATTGATCTCTCATGAAAATATAATAATTAATTGAAATTGTTTGGAAATATTGTTTTTTTTTTATCATTTTAAATGTGACGTGAATTTCCCTAGTTACTCGTATTTCTCTTTGTAATATTCACGCGCAAGTATATTTTTATTACGTCATTTTCTACATTTATTGCTTTTAACACGTGATCATTTAAATATTATTTTAAAGTTTTATTTCTGTTTTTAATAGTCTCGTGTAAATACATTTCTTAATTGAAAGGGAATCTTATTACGTGCGCTATTTTACAAATTGGCAACGGTTCAAATAATGGAATTTATGAAATATGAAATAAATCTTCGTCAAAATAATGAAAATTTTGAATAAAAAATTGGCAACGGTTCAAATAATGGAATTTATGAAATATGAAATAAATCTTCGTTAAAATAATGAAAATTTTGAATAAAAAATTGAAATATAACCTGAAAAAAATACTCAAATTAAAAAAGTGATTGCAGTCTGCACTCCGCAAACTTGTCAACTATATCCTTACAAATTATGGTTAAATTCCTGCGGATAGTTTTCGTTCCTATAAAAATTTTTTCAAAAAACTGTTTTGACGAACTTTGATTTTAAATATCTCTTAAAATAATTCTTCGATTTAAAAACTGTTTGCTTCAGCGTGTTTATCGAACATTTCTTTATAAAACTACCAATTTTTAAAATTTTACATGCAATAGTTTTCTAGATATTAGTCCAGAAAGACTTCAAGGCACAAAATCTTAATTGACAGCGGCGGCAGCGGTGGTTACTTTTTTTTAATATAGAGAGATATAATTTCAAAAGAAAGTTTTTTTATCTCTAATTTTATAAACTTTTTTCTTTTTTTCATTTATACGAAAAAAAAAAAAATCCGGCTCGATAAGATCGACATTTCAAATGTCATGTTTTTTCAATCAGATAAAGCACATTTCCCATTTAACTTGAAGAAATGTTATAATATCTGTCAATTTTACAAATTCGTTTCTATTATCCAGACACGAGTGGCATTTTTTAATCAGGATCTGTTTTTCTGCCATAATAAAAATATATATTTTAAAACTTTGTGATTTATATAGAGTTGTGTTTTGTAATTTTAAATAATGCAATTAAATCATTCCTATTTCTTCTCTCCGATAGCAAATGTACTCGATGGATTAATTTTATAAAAAAAATAATTAGTTAAAAACTTAAAAATAAATCTCATTTTTTAGGGTCTGTTTTGTTGAACTCCTAGAATTTCCTCATTAAATGAAAGTCGATAGTTTCACCATATAGATATATTTTCATGCTGTTATGTGTTTTCGTTTCATTATATACTAGCTGGCTTGCGCCCGATAGTGGGTCCCTAAATACATCGTGGCCTCGAATTCGTATGATATAATCATACGATGTCAAATTCATACGATAAAAATCTATTAGAAATAATGATTAATCATAAAGTCTGAATAAATTTAAGTTATTAATTATCAAAAGTAAGAACAATGAATTTTAGTATATGTAAAAACGCTCCTTTAAAAAAGGTAATGAATAATTTCGTTGAAAAAGAAGTATATATTTTTTAATTTATTTTATCAGAGAATTTTTCCTTTCGCATCTTCTAAACTATATTACTTTAATTTCTGAAAACTTTTGTAGCGATTTGTTCATCAGACAAATATATTTGCTTATAAAGATATATTTTTTGGTCAACAAAATATTTATTATTTTATTTGCAAATTATTCTTGTTTAGATTGAATGCATTTTTGAATTTTTTTTGTTCATTTTCTGTTTTATTTCTTATTTTTTTCCATAATGATTATGTTTAAGAATGGAATATGAATACGGAAGTGCTCGCTCATTCATACAGAATTAAATATCTCGCACTAGAAGTTTAACACAATAGAAGAGCTTGATGGAAGAAGATGTTATGTAACAAAAATTAAATTTTGAGAAAATTGAAGTGAACGTTTATTGTAGCAAGTTTTTTTTTTCGTCTTGGAAACCAGAGCTTGACAAATGCAGTTGCCAGGTCGCCACTGACTATCACGCGTTTTTTTTTTTTTTTTTTTTTTTTTTTTTTTTTTTTTTTTTTTTAATCCGGCAACCAAGTTATTTAATCTAGTGGCTTATTTTTTTTTAATATAAAAATTAAGCTAAGAAATAAAAAGAAAAGGCATCCCTAAAATATTAAGAAATAAACTTAGAAACTGTATTCAAATAAAAAACATTTTAAACTTTTATTTTTAATTTGGTAAAAATAAGTTCATCAAGCACAATGTTTAAAATAAAAAAATTGGAATAATTTGCCTCACTTCGAAAAGAAAATGGGCAAAAATTATTTTCCTGCTTCATTATTTTATCAGTACCCACAGCCCCCCCTCTCCTTCCTCATCAGATATAAATTTTGTAGTACTCAACTATCCGGACATGTGAAGCATTTGGCAATCAGTATTTCTCGAACATGCCGGTAATTCAGCCTTTACAGTATTTCTTTTTTTTTCTCTCGGAGGTATATAATTTTGATGTTTCATTAAAAAACTTAGATATTATCCTTCTCAATTGTGTACTATTCTAAACTATGTAACTAATAATGCTAAACTTTGCTTGTTATTATTTTTCTCAATTAATTCATAAAAAAAAAACTTTTTATATTTTGAAAATCAATGACGTAAAAGGAGGGGGGAGGTGTATTTTTTTTTCAGACGAGTAGAATTTTTTGTTGACTACCAGATTTTATCAAATTTGTAAAGCCCTGTTAGTAACATATATTTAATTTGTTAACAAGTGATACAAAACTCTCTTGGGAAACATTTAATTTCCCATTATTAAATTATTAAGTTTTAATAAATGACTAGCTGCATACTTTTCCACGCTTATTTATAATTTCCACAGACTCTCGAATTATTAGATCATAGTAATTTCTCATAGGATATATTACTTTAGCATTATTAAAATCTATTTTAACGTTACGGGTTAGATGAAGAATCGATAGAGCAGTAGATGATCTGTTAAATTTCAAATCTCTTTTATGTTAATATTGTAAATAAAGATAGAAAAGCGTTCAGGATAGGATTAAAAATGAGCATTATAATTAATTTTTTTTTTTAAGTACAAGAACTATATTTTAAAAGAAAGCGAATAAAGTAAAAGTATAAAATTATCATTTGTTTAAAACAGTCGATATTAAGGTGGAAAAACTCAAGAACACAAGGCACTTTTCAGTAACAGCCAAACTTTTTTTTGTTAGTTACGCGGATATAAAAGTAAAAAGTAAAGTATAGTAAATTCATATATTTATTTTTTTAATAGAAACGAAAATACAAGAAGTTTAAATTAAGTGTATGTAAAAAAAAAAAAAAAAAAAAAAAAAACAAGAAAGTCAAAAGAAATAATATCCGGTATTATCTTCAGTTAGTGTAACACAGTCTTAACGAAGGTATCTGTATTCTTTTCTGATGCTTCTTAAATTTCTATTTGGAATTTTAGATAGGTTTTTCACACTAGATTTGCACATGAAACCTCAAATCGGAGAGGCATAAGTCATGATAGAGAGAATGTAGGATTCATATATTAGCGTTTTGTTGCTTAAAGAAAGAACAGGATTTTTAAGGAGGGGTTCGAGTGATTTGGAAATTCCGGTGATCTTACGTCTTATGATAAAAATATTTTTTTCTGAATATAATATTTTTATCCAAGAAAACTCCCAAATATTTGGTGTCATTGCGGGTTTGAAGAAGCAACAATCAGCGAAACGATATCTTCAATTATATAATTTTATTGGTGGAAATGAAGTAGTAAAATTTCATTTTTAATTGATAAGTGTTATACATGAATAGTGTTCATGCCATATATCAGATTTTAATGACTGTGTGTCAGATAATTTAAAAATAGAATTTTTTTTAAAAATAGAAATCCCTGTTTTTATTAAGATACTCTTTCGTCGACGCTGGCGAGAGATAAAAAAAAGAACTCTATTTGGAATTTTGTGGTGCATTTCTTGCAAACATTTTTAGACGGATGAATTTATAACAGAGTTTAGTTTGCTCGAGGCAAACGGAATACTAAACGGCAATCCGATTAATTGAAAAACTATAAAAATTTATTTTAACACAATTTATCTATGTTAGAATGGATTTTTTTCCCTTTTTAAATGAAAAAAAATTCAGGAATAAATGAAGTATTTATTCAATCATGATTAAAATTAACAAATATTCCATGAGACAAATGGAAACAATACTTGGTTAAGTATGATTACTCTTTGTATCAGCAATGCAGGCCAAGTTAATGAATCGAATATAGTATATATAAATCAACCAATAGTATATAAGCGCATGCCACTAACTTATAACTTTTTGTATCCCCCCCCCCCACATTTGCTCCAAATAAATTTATGCTATTTTGCATTATAAAAATAGCAAGGTACCCAACCAGTTGTACCCAGGCTAAATAACATATTACCCAATGTACAGAGCTTTGATGAAAATTGTTTTAACTTATAATCCTAATTTTTACATTAAATGTATTTTCTTTAGATTCCCCACAAGTTACATCAAAACGACTGATGAAATATATATTGTATATGAAAGATACTAATTACGTATTCAAATAACAAAGTTTTTTAATTTATTTTATAATACATATTTAAATAATATAAGGAGCCTAATCTCAATTATACACGTTGCATACACAAAGTTTCAAAGGACTCAGCCATTTTTGCATTTTACGAAACAAAATACACGTTTTTCTGGTTAGCTAAAGAAGGTGAAGAAAGAGTAGAATTTGGGGAAGAGCTTTATGTGAAGAAAGGACTAGAAAGCTGAAGAAAGAGCTTTGGGTTGAAGCCCAAGTTTGGACATTCATTTTGAAATTGTGGTAACGCTGCCAGTTAACCCTAGTTTTACATATTTACTTTTATTACTGTAAATATTACTTTACATTTTCATAACAAACATTTGTTTATATGTGAGTCGCGTGACATAATTTTTAAAAAAATGGAAAAAAACAGTAAGCAAATTACATTTATGAAACAAATTTTATTTGATAGTACAATTTTTGTTTAATTTAATGTCATAAAAATTTAAATATGTGATATTTAGCAGCGAATATATGTATTCAGTAGAGCATAATTAACTCCATTGCTGTAACTCTCATACAGTTGTAACCACATTGTTGCCATCTTTATGGACGACAGTGTTACTGGCTTCGCGTTCTAGATTTATAATTTACGTTTAATCATAATGCTTATTCCATGTATGAATGTCCATAAAATAATATAATTTGTCTCACATTTAACTATTACATTTGTCTACATGTTTACATTGTCACAATATAAACATGTAGTGTTAATTATTTGCACTCACAGCTCGTTTTATTAAGTTGATGGCCTTGGGCATACATACTGTTTTGGATTCTCCTAAATAACTTTACATACATATTATTTCTTTTATTAAACGTATTTTAGAATTTTGGTGCGCACGTGCTATACTTTGAATGCCCTGCTATAAATCAATCTCTGTTAAAATTACCTTCCTTAACTAGTGGCATGGCTGAAATATAAATTTCGATTTAGTGGTACGCCAGTCTAAAAGTTTGGAAACCCCTGCACTAATGTAATGACTCATAATGAGCAATTTCGTTGATTGAAACAAAATGTGTGAGAATATTTTAAGTGACATATTTTTTGAACAGGGGTATTCATATTGGTCTATTGACCTCTCTTTCTCACAGCTGTATTGTGGCATCTAAATTGTATTACATTTAACATTCTGGCTTAGATGCTTTACACTGACGCTAAAAAAAAAAATAAAAATAAAAAAAATTAATCGGTTAAAAAAAAGAAAAAAGTCGCCAAACTTTGGGGACTGTTTATTCTTTTATGGCAACCTGGCTATTAAGCTTGTATTTAGTTACTGGTGTTGAAATTTGTTATTGTAATCTGTATTTGCGTGGATGTTAAGGTAAATGTTTGCGCATGTCTGTACTACGTCATTGATGATGAAAAATAGAGAAAACGGGATTGGTTGTAGAAGAACGTTCTATTGCACGTTATTGGTTGCTGAGTCGCGTATTATAGAACATATATGGGAGGGGAATAAATTTGCATAGAAGAATGACGTAGGTAATGTATTTTCTATTACATTTATGTTAAAAAAATTTATTTTTCGTTTATTTTGATATTTACTTTCTGGTTTTACTAATACGTCATTATTTATAAATGTTGTGTTCGTCATGTAATTAGAAACTAAATAATCGAATGTTTACTCTGATATAGTAGGGCACTTTAAAAGATTGAAATGACGTAATGATTTTAACTAAAAGTTTGTGTGAAATTAAAATTAGCATCAGCGAAGGATTACTGTAATATAGTAGTGCACTTTAAAAGATTGAAATGACGTAATTAACATTTTCCATTAAATTTATGTTGTAAAAAATGTATTTTTGGTTTATTTTAATTGTTGTGTAGAAATACGATTTTCTGTTACGTTTTCGAATACGTTACTTATAAATGTTCTGTTTTTTATGTTTCCAAAATGGCAACGGAAAATAGTAGCTTGGCGCAGTCTTTTAAATCGCGCCAACCAAACAGACGCCAATCTTTTGTTTACATTTTAGCGTCAGTGTAACACATCTGTTCCAACATTCTTATACTATGGGCAAGCTAATGATGATACTGTTATCCAAAATGTACTCAACCAATCTGATTGTGGGTCACACTACAGAAGATAGAATTTTCATGAGTTGATTCATGTTCTAAAATAATGTGGAAATTTAACTTATCTGAAACTTCAGAACGGATCCCTGGTAGCATTGACAGTCAATGTGACATCGGTGTGACATCATAGTGGTCAAAGTTGTAATGGTGAATAGAAGATAATTCATTACTTCATGAAGCTACTGTGAAGTTATCTTGACCGAATATTTAGTTATTTGCATATGCTCACATATATCGGAATAACAGTGACTGGATACGAATCATCTTCCATGTTACGTAATGACAAAAGAAACAAAACTGTTGAATTTTTTCCACGTTGCATTCACATTTTTGTCGTATTTTAGTCAGGATGCTGTTAGACTTATAGTGTTCATTAAATTAAAATAACAATAATAATTGTAACAAGGCTTATTATTTTTCTTTGTCAAACTGCTTCATCCTTTAAAAGATTTTTATGCGAAGTCTTTATATATTTATGGTCTGGTAATATTTCTTTGACAATACAGGCTATAAATAATTAAAAACATTTTAATAATCTATTTCCAAAGTTTAAAAAATTCTTTATTACATTTTGCTTATTACTGACTGTATCAATATTCTTTTGAAATAAAGTATCTAAGTTCAGAACCACTTACAAATAACTGAAAAAAAAATATCGGAATATTACAAATTTATTAATATTGCTATTATTGATCACATTTTAAATACACTTTGATACTTTGTGATACTGCTCAAAGATATGATATTTTATTATTTTCTTCAAAAGAATCTTTTTGAAAATTTTAAACCTTTTGTTTTTTAAACTATGGAAGAATCTATAAGTCTTAAAACCATTCCTTCATACTATATTACAGTTTTTATGTTTTGTAACAACATGAAATTTATTCATGTGCATTTATTTAAATTGCGAAAAATCAAGGTTCTGTCATATAGAAAATTCTTTCATGAAATGCTTTTTTCCGTGAGAAGGAGCCAGTTAGAATTTCAATGAAATATTTTTGTATTCACTGTAAACTCATCTTCTATTTCAAAAATATTTATATAGTTTCCAACATATCTTTTTTAGGTTAAAACTAGAATGGCCGGAGTTTTTACTCCGGAGGATTCGGCCGGAGAATTTTACTTCAGTTTTATGAAAAGATTTTACAACAGAATTTTTATTTCAAACTATGTAACTTATTTCTGCTTGCTCTTTATTTAACTTATTTACTGAAAAAACCTGGATTGAATCGAAATACTTGTATTTTGTATTACGACCACTTCGGCATTAATGAAATAGAAAATATTTTTTTCACTTTAAGTGTGCCTTCGTAAAGAACTTCGAATATTTTTCTAGGCACATTTTTTGAGTACAGTGGGTAACCGGTTAACTATCACAATTCGCTTAAATATTATGTTGTTTACTCAAATTATTCATTAACCATCATCCATTTATTTTATATTTTTATTAGAATGTGATTGTTTCGTTTCGGTGACAGAAAATGTAAGTATCTATGTAATTTTTACTACTTTTTTTACATATAATAACAATAACATATATTTTTGTATTTTCATCATACATATATTTTTTTTCAATTTGTAAGGTGTTGAAAAATGTCGGATAATGTAATTCTCTCTTTTTCGAGGTTTTTTAGGTGTGATCAATAGCATTGTCGTTGTAGAGATCTCCAAATCTATTAAACTAGTAAATAACGCCCTTCAAAAATGACGGAATGTTGATCTGCGTTTCATTTTCATAAGACTTCATACAAACAAACAGCAGGAATATTTTGTTATTGAAAGGTTTGTATTGTAGAAAAGTAGTTTTTAAGAATGGAAAATGATTTATACAAATACAAATGATGAGGATTTTTTTTTTTTTTTAACTCAATATTCAATTTTTCAAATAATTCAACGATTGGACAAAACATTCAAAAATATTTAAAAAATAATCCAAGTGCGAAAGTGTTTGAAAAAAAATATAATAATGAGTTTCTAAAGAGCTTGACTCACAGCTCATTGTTTGGTTACATAAGAAAAATTAAATGCAAATACTGTAATGGTTTAACGATTGCACAAAATATTAAAATTTTGTTTGTTTTAAATTGTCTAAGTTAATGGTATAATAGAGTTGAATTTTAATATTTCTTAAAGAACAAAGTTTCTAGTCATGATAAAACAAATAGCAGAAAGACATAAAAAGAGACAGAAAATTGCATGTTTATAGATATTAGCTTCTTAATTCACAGTAGGAAAATATCCCATTTAAAATGACAGAAAAAACAAAGTTTTCCAGTAATGAAAAAATAGTTAAAATAAATACAACGATGAAAGTAGATTATATAACTTTAACTTTTAAAAGTATTCATCAAATTAAAACCAAATTTTGTCTTATTTTAAAAATATGCCTGAAAAATCTATAATAAATTTTGATCATTAAAAATCATCTTATTTTATTTCATAAGTAAATTGAAATTATTAAATGCATTAGTATGACTGAAAACTATCTTTTCACATTCTCTTATTAAATTACAATTATTTTACACTACAAAGTTAGGTTTAAATGTTACTATGTTAAAAATCAAAATTTGATTTGCATTGATACACTGTAAAACATTTGTGTAACGTTACTCCATAAAACTGGAGGCAGCATTGCTGCCTCCATTCTTACGGTGGTATTTAACTGATATAACTGGTGTAACATTCACCAAATGTTTTACAGTGTATAATTAACATATGTGATATGCGGTACTATATATTCCTTATATTTTAATTGTATTTCATAAGAAATATTCATTTTACAATGCAAGCAAAATTTGAGAATTTAATTGGATATAAGCTAGGCGATTAAAATTTGATTTAACCAAGTTAAATTTTTTAGAATGAAATTATATTACGCAGAAGCTTTTAAAAGTTCGTCTTAAAATGAATCGACATGTCCTGAATTTTTCTAATTTTAAAAATATGCTTATATATATTTTATATTATTTTACAACTTTATTAATATTTTATATAAAAATATTTTTTTCAACAGATACTTCCTTCGTTTACATTTATTGCCAATAGATGGTGCCAGAACAGTACTTAGGAACGAAATGTAAAATACTAATGGATGATCGCAAAGCCTATCTATGAAAACTATCACCGCTATTTCTGAAAAAAGTTCTAACAGGAAAAAAATGCTTATAGAAATAAATTTAAAAAATCCTTTAAAATATTTAAAGACCTTAGTATGCTTTTACAATTATTTTAAGAGCATAATCGGATATTTTAATGAAACGTTCAAAGAGTCCTTCATTTTTTTCTAGATTTGGGATTTGTGTTTCTGAATGGCAACAATATTCGTTTGTTTACATCAGGTAATCCGATGTTTAATCTGTTATTTTTAATTTAAAACTTTAAACATTATAACTGAATATGATATACTTGTTTTATATGAAAATATGCTGAACAGACATGATTTCAAGTAGAAGAAATTATCATTTAGCTATCATATGTTAGCGTATGTTTTTCATTAAGCCTAACATTTCGTTTTAGCTACGGTTGATTCGGGAACCGGCATCGTTACACTGTGTTTTATTATATAGAGATTCAATTTGGTTTTAGTGCCATTTCAAGACGCTTATTCTGAGATCATCCTACTTCCTCAAAAAAGTTTAATACCAGACCCTGGTATCGGTCCTCTTTTGTCTGCTTTTTCAGAAGAAAATCTTGCTGATGCTTTTGGTCATTTAAGAGCTCTTGGTTCTGGCTAAACTTGGTCTAAACATTTAATTGTTATATTTCCGTATCAACTTCATTATGAATTTTATGTTACCTTCATTTGCATCAAATTCCAGATCTCTAACAATATTGTCGAAATTTCCTTTAGAAATTGAAAGACATCAATTTCACCTTTCGCCAAGCATAATTTAACTGTTGTTGAGTTACTTCTAACTGCCGTTTATAAAATGTTTCATCACTGGTCAGTTTCGGTAAACGAAGGTAATGTTTGGAGTAAGAGCACTTCTCAGGACATGTTTTCTTTGTCTGAATACAAATATTTCCCACAAAAGTATACTTTGCCTGATTTGTTCATAGTCCGAACTGTCCGTTAACCCACTGTATTTAATTTAATATTTTAATGAAATATAATTTTTAGATAATAAGATAGTTTTGTATCAGTTTCTTCTCATGCAACTGTGATAACTGGATGCTAATACTCTGATATTTAACTGATGGCTTTTGATACCATTTGTATTAACCAGTACTTTTCTAACAAGAGGACTGAGAGATATGTGATCCATAAATTTAGATAAAATTAAAATATATGGAAGAGATAAAATGAGACTGCGCCGCCCAGCACCCATGGGGGAAAAACGGCATGCGCTCCAACCGTCGTGCCCAGGTCCTCAAGGACCTTTTACGCGCCAACGACTTTGGCTCGCGACGGCGCTACGACCGATTCGGAGGATCGCATTCCAGCGAAGCCTCCCAATCTTTTACCCAAGTGATTGCTCGCAATGACGACATAGGTCGTTACGATTCGGCGGAGGTTCTAAATCTTTGAGGACACTTCCCCACGTGACACTCGATGAAAAGTAGCGACTGCCGAACGGCTTCGTCGCCGAAACCCCATAAGGGAGTCGGGGGCTCCACCATGTCCGACATCTCTACGGCCCTTGCTTTCCTGAATTTTTAATTCCATATCTCAAATACCAAGAGTGATTGAAAATATGCTTTTTGTTACAAAAAAAATATATGGAAGAGATATTATTCTACCTATAATTATTGTAACAAAAAGCATATTTTCAATCACTCTTGGTATTTGATATATGGAATTAAAAATTCAACTTACACTTAATAAACTTAACAGATTTTAACATAATCGAGAGCCCTATCACTTTATCAAGATCCGTGTTGTTATATTATATTTGCAGGTTGTTTTAGGTGGATGATGGAAAGTTCATTTTAGATCTTTGCCGTTATTCTCTATTCTGATTTTTTTTTTTTTTATGTAAGGTGTTGGATTACGTTGAAAGTTTTAGAAATATGTAGGCTGGCTATAAAGATTATAGTTCATGTAAATAAACAATTTGGCAGTGATTTGCGAGGATTCAAATCAGAAATTTCAGTACATGTATGTGAACTATTAAAGTAGATAAGGATTAAAAATAGCAAAATAATTCAACAAAACCCAAAATTGTTATTTTAAGACTTATTATAGTTTATGAAAATAATTATAACGTTTACTAAACCTGAGACATAGTTTTCAATGTATTTAGGTATCATATAATCAATCAAAGAAAATTACATTGATCGAAACTCAATGTACAATATGCTTCTTAAACAACATTCAACGGATACGTATTTAAACAAATTATTACCTTAGATTTTATTTTGAAAGTATATTAATGATAACAATAGGGTTCGAAAGATAACAAGGAAGTTGTGCGAAAATTAAGCAGCAAAGCTTGATATCCACATACAAAGAATTACGCTTTGTAACTAGCAAAATAATAAAGTTTGCAATGGACTTCTTTTATTATATCATTAGATAAAATTTGATCTCTGCTGCTCATACCTAAAGATACCGAGATAAAATTTACCATAAATTTCGTCGAGTACATTCCAAAAAAGCAGATGAGTTGTATTTCACGATGAGAATCTGAATTTTTGATAAATAAAAAAAAATCTGTGGTAAACAGCGATGTTTTGTTACATCCAGAATACTCACAAAATATCGGTTTACCTAACGCTATGTTTCTTTCAAAATAGTTTAGGTAGAAAATCATTTGCTGATAAAGATGCTCTTAAAAGTCGCTTCGATAACTTTTTGTCTTCAGACCAGCTATGTTCTAAATTTACAGAATCCCAAAATAGCTAAAATGTGAGTTAACAACCCTGCACAGCATGACTGTTCATTCTTTCACAAAAAAAAAGTTATGCTATTCTAATAACTGCATATATAACAGGAAGAACATAAGAAGAAATCCCATGACTAATGTTAACCAAAATATATGCAGCCCATAATGTGTGCTAAATTATGCCAAATTTTGTTGCCTGCAAGTACGTTTTTTAAAAGATCCATGACCCCATGGTTTTATTAAAGGTTGTTATTACATGGAAGCAATTAACAGATATTCCACTTTTAGGTAGATTTCGTAAGAAATACTACCTATTACATTCTCACCTAAGTTGGAAATTTTGAAAAATTTTTGCAGATCTACGCCGATCATGACTCCCAGAACCCAAAACCACCCCCAGTTCAAAACTTTATATATCTATCTATCTATCTATCTATCTATCTATCTATCTATCTATCTATCTATCTATGTCACTTTTTTCTGACCACGATAACTGGAAAAATTCTGCATTAATCTTTTACAAACTGATACATAAAATCAAGGGGCATAAAATCACGGTCAAGTTCGTTAATGGGCAAAATCGAACCAAGGGGGGGAGGGTGGGGGGGCTTTTTGTGAAAACAGAAAAAAACCCATAATTTCTTAATTATGATACATATCGAATCCGTTTAAAGTTATTATTACTTCTAGGAGAAGGGCCGAAAATGTATGTATGACAGATTTTTGATATAATTAAAAATGGCCCCAAGGGGGGGAAAAAAGGGGGGTTTTAGAAGAAAAAATATCATAGCTTCGTCAATTCACAAGATATCAAATTCGCGTAAATTTATTATTAATCCTCTTAATATTATCTAAAACTTTTATATTGACAAGTTTTTTATAGGACCAACCGTTATAGCAAAAAAAAATTAAAAACAAAACAAATCCCTGCCGGCTCCGCCTGCAAACAAGTTATTTTTCGAAGTAGGCGGTTCCAACTCCCGCATATTTTCGAAACTGATACATAAAATCAAGGGGCATACAGTCTCGGTCAAGTTCGTTAATGGACAAAATCGAACCAAGGGGGGGGGGGCTTTTTGTGAAAACAGAAAAAAATTCATAATTTCTTACTTATGATGCGTATCGAATCCGTTTGAAGTTATTATTACTTCTAGGAAAAGGGCCGAAAATTTATGTATGACTGATTTTTGATATAATTAAAAATTGCCTTAAGGGGGGGAAGGGGGGTTTAGAAGAAAAAAATTCATAACTTCGCCAATTCTCAAGATTTCAAATCCGCGTAAATTTATTATTAATCCTCTTAATATTATTTAAAACTTTTATATTGACAAGTTTTTTATAGGACCAACCGTTATAGCAAAAAAAAAAAATTAAAACAAAAAAATCCCTGCCGATTCCGCCTGCAAACAAGTTAGGTTTCGAAGTAGGCGGTTCCAACTGCCGCATCATCGTAAAAAGGTCATTTCTTCCGAAATTCCCGACAAACAGGCGCCTCACGGTCTGCGTCTTCGAAATCTACCTGTGCCTGTAGGCCGAGCCGTCAGGGATTTTTTGTTTTCTGATCATATTTTTAATTTTGTTTTCCCAGAAATTACGACTAAAGATGTAGATAACATTAGAAATATCAACCCTATCTTCGTAGCCAAGAAATTCCTTTATTATACTTGTAGATTTAGTTTTCATTTCTTTTTCACGATATGTTTTACAATTTGGTATGCGATTTTGCCGTATAGATCAAAGGTATAACATACTTTTAGTTTTTAAACAAATCTTTAAATCTATAGAAATATTGTAACCATCAAAATTATGTTTACATTTCATATGCTCAGACGCTATTCAAATTTGTCGGTTCGAATTTGCCTACAGAGAGCATTTACTAAGTCAAAAATCTAGTTCATTAGACAGGTGGACCATACCTTTTTTATCGGGTATTCTGTCTATTTTTTTTCGCTGAAAGTAACTCCAAACTTATCCCAATTGGTATTTTCATTTACTAGCATAGCAGGTAATTCTCGCAATTCAAAATATAAGAAGTGTTGCCAAATGTCTATGTTATTCAATGTAGGGTTCATAAACACAGGATAGGGTAAAAAACAGACCAAGGTATATAAAAAAGTTTTAAATCTATGTTTTTTTCATTTACTTAATATTTTACAAAATATAATGTTTAAAAATAAAATATAATATTTGAGAAAGACTTTATGTTTAGCTATGAATTGGTTTATTTTTAAACAAAGTACTTTTTGATATCTGTACAAAAGTCTAATTTCCTGTCCGCTGTTATAATTTAATTTTTATAATATTGTCATTTTTATTTTTATGGTGGACATTTTTACATTTAAAATTTTTCAAATGCAATTTATTATAACTTTGCTAACATCAAAATTCAAAAAAACATATCTTTGCATTCATAAAACATTATTTCTGTACTCACAACCAATTCTGAAGTCAAAACATAAACTTTTCTTTTTATGTTCTCTAACATTTATAGCTAAGTTCCTGATTTCAAACGTGAAAATAATCATTATGCGCTTTAGGGTAAAAATCTTTCGATATAAATTTAAAATTCTACATATTGGGCATATTAAACAACAGGTGACATTATTCTGTTTCAAATTTCTGTATTATTTTTAACTAATACATTATTTTAATGACTGTGTACGTTGCATTAGAACAAAAGCATTGCGAAATAATTTAATTTACAAATTCAGTATTATTTAACTTTTTTCTGATTTAAAAAACAAACATATAAAATTGTTTTATTAATTTAAGTAAAAGTTAATTGTAACCCCAGTAACTTTATAAACTTTATTTTCACATGAATTTAATTTATTTAAAAAGAATGTAAACATTTAGTTTTGTTTAAAAAAAAGACAGCCAGTTAGCATTTAGCGAGTATTTTACACAGACAACCGAGCGCTTTAGAGCAAAAGTTTGCTCGAAAGCGCTCGGTTGTCTATGTAAAATACAGTTTTGTATATGATGTCAAACACCTTCAGTAAAATATTTTACGAAATGGTACGTACAAGAAAAGCATTCATGAACATAGAAAGATTTTTTTCTAGAAATTTCCGCATGTTTTTTTTTTTGCTTATATCATGCAGAATTTTCAACAAAATTAAAAGCCACTTGAGAACGTACATAGGAATAACATACTATAGTTAGAAAATAAATAAATAAATATTTGATGAAATATGTGCATTTGTATGAAATATTTTTTTTTTCATAATTTAGTAATAATAATTATATAGGGCAACTCGTATAAAACAACAGGCAAATATTGAGAAAATTCAGATAGATATTAGCTATATAGTGAGCTGAATTTCAGTTGGTTTCTAAAAGTAGCTGGATTTTAAGGGATTTTCCCCAAATTGTTAATTTTTATTATATTTCAACAAAGGAATTAGTATTTAATGTATGTAGAATCGTAGCTTTAGAAAGGATGCTTCGAATTTAATTATTGTATTTCATTTAAGTTTAGAAGGGCTCGAATTCGTGATTCTTCCTAGAAAAACTAAAGAATCAATAAAAAATTTAAATTTAAATAAAATAAAAAATTATTAATGACAAGTTGTGTAACATCCCTTATCTTCCAGCTACATTTAGAAAGCAATTGAAATTCCGCTCAGTATATCGCCAATATCTTTTGAATTTTCACGATATTCAACTGGCATTTTTGTATGATTTGTCTGATACAATTGACTACTGAATTATGCAAAAACATTTTTGTTATCGTTAGTGCATGGACATTTGAAAAATATTTCATTAAATGCTGATATTTCATTAAAAATTTAATACGTTTATATTCTAATGATAGTATGTTATTTCTATTTTATTTGTGAAGTTTCCTGGAAATGATGTTAAATTTGGTTAAAAATCCTGCATGCTATATATAAAAAATATGCGTAAATTTCTTGGATTTTTTAAAGAAACATTATTTCCATGAATATCCGTGAATATATACAATGAACTGTGATCTCCATGGCTATACAATATGAACACAAATGTTTAACAAGATTTACAAGGTCATGTGCTTCAGCTACAGATCATTGCGAATATTTTCTGTTACAGGGTGATGACATATATTATTTTTTTAATTCAATTTCTTGTTGCTATCCTAATTGTCCTCGCGATGAAACCTTCGATAAGAAAATATGAAATCATACATATTATTTATATTCATGAAATTCATGCATTTCTGAAGTGTTTCTCTAGATCGGAAGTTCCCAACTAGTGCTCCGCGTGCACTTCCTGGGGGCTCCGCTGCGCTCCAGGAAAATAAGGAAAATTTGAATGAAATCAACACATTGCAATCAGGATATTTTTCAAAAAGTGTGTACGATTTTTATTTTTAGAAAAATCACTGTAAATTTAAATTTACTTGCAACCAAATACATGTTTGGATAAAACTAGTTTTTATTTCATGTATAATATTTCCGGTGTAAACATTCATTTGTACTATTACTTCAAAATTTAAGTTGGCTACATACAATATGTGTTACTTTATAAACAGAATGTTGATCAAAATAAGAAAATGAGAAATTGCATCATGAATGGAAAACAAAGTTGAATTTCTCATGTCCTCTATCCCAGACCTCTCTATTTTATTTGCTGTACAGGGTTAACCTACAGTTCTATGTTTACTGCTAAACTACGGTGTCATTCTGAGGTAAACCCTTCTTGACTTGAAAGATAAATCAACATATTTTTTTCAGTTGAAAGGGACGAACTTTTTACTTAAAAGAAAACTGTTTCAAAACTTGCTAAAACAAAGCAACAAAAGACTATAAACTCCCTACTTGAGAAATTACCTAAAAGAATGAATTGGTGAAGTTCATACCATTTCGTACCCTCTTATTAAACCTTGTAGAATTGATATGTTTATCTAAATATTGAAAAATCTGATAATTTAGTCTCCAGTATTCCTTTGCCAAATGTTCGACAAATCAGTGATAGGACTGATGACGTAAAAGAAACATTAGTCGCTTTGGTTGTGCTGAATTCGCACTACAAATAGATTTATCAACTGGTGTCGTTGAATTGGCAATTTTAGTATTTGTCCTTTATTTTTTTCTCACAAAGCTATTAGAGGTAATCCTTTTCATTGCAGATTATTACAAATCAACATACAAAGATCGAAATATTTAATTTTTAGAGGAATTCTTACCATTAAATGAAATGCTACTCTGTGGGGCAGATATATGCACTGGTGATGCGAAGGCAATGATGGTGACAATGCTGGGTCATTGCTAAAATTATAGATAATACAAAGAACTGCCATTTTACCTGCCATTACGTTCTTCATAGGCATGTGCAAACCTTAAAAATATCTTCCATTTTATGATAATGTGAAATGATAAAATCAAAATAATGAACTATACAAAATTACTACCTCTTAAAATCAGACTTTTCAAATTAAAGTATGAAGATATAGGCATCCACCATCAGTCTCGTTTGATGCATATTGAAGCGAGGCTAAACTCGTTATTTTGAAGAATGAAGATTGGTCCGCAAATTGTCGTATTTGGCCGACATGTTTAGCAAAATTAACGATGTCAATTTCTCTTTCAAGAAAAAAACTGTCATAGTAAGCGCCAAAGCGTCTACTTTAAAGCGGAGATATGTAGCAGTAGTTGTGTGGGAAAGGAAGATGCAAGTTGCTTTCCAGTTAAAAAAATATGTTCTTGAATGGGAATAACACGCAGCTTCAAAAAACAAATAGTCAGGTGCATCGATAATAGAAAGCGTTTTTAACACTATTTTCCAATAGCTCATTAGAAGGCGCAGGACGACTATAAATGGGTACTTGATATGTTTAGGGAGACAGAAAAATAACCTGCTTGAACTCAGCGGAAAAGGTCACATTGATTTGACATGGCATAGTTTCATATTACTAAAAATTACATTTGTAAAACAAAATGTACCAGAATTTTGGTACCATTTGACAAATGAATTGCAAATCTTATTTGAAAAGGCAAAAATAGTTTCGCTGTCTTTCGCAACGACATTTTTCCATTCGCCTTCAATTATTATATACGAGCAGGGAAGACCGAGCTATGCTCGGATAAAATTAAATTTGGGTTCAAATATCATGACCCATGACCAAAATGACCCACTAATTGAATTTTCTCGAACATGTGACTTAGTCCAACAGTCTTCTCGTGTCCGAAAACCACAGGATGCAAAATTTAGTGTAAATAGTCTGAGCCGTTTTTAAGATAAAATAGCTTGACCCATAATGACCCATAACCAAAATGACCCACTAATCGAAATTTCAAGAACATGTGACCTAGCCTAATAGTCTTCTCGTTCCCTAAACCTGTAGGGTGCTAAATTTATTTCAAATCCTATGAACCGTTTTTAAGATAAAATAGCTTGACCCATATTGATACATGACCAAAATGACCCACTAATTGAATTTTCTCGAACATGTGACCTAGCCCAACAGTCTTCTCGTGCTCGAAAACCATTGGATGCAAAATTTAGTGTAAATTGAGCCGCTTTTTATATCTTGACCCACAATGACCCAGAAATGACACACTAATCGAATTTTCTCGAACATGTGACCTAGCCCAATGATTTTCGCGTGCCCGAAACTCGTAGGATACAAAATTTAATCAAAATCGTTAGAGCCGTTTTTTAGATAAAATTAATTTGACCCGCTTTGACCCAAAAATGACCCACTAATCGAAAGTTCTCGAACATGTGACCCAGCCCAATAGTCTTCTCGTGCCCGAAAATAATCGGATACAAAATTTCGTCCAAATCGTTTGAACCGTTTTTAGATACAATTAGCTTGACCATGACCCAAAATGACCCAAAATGACCCATTAATTGAATTTTCTCGAACATATGACCTAGCCCAACAGTCTTCTCGTGCCCGAAAACCATTGGATGCAAAATTTAGTGTAAATTGAGCCGCTTTTTAGATCTTGACCCACAATGACCCGGAAATGACCCACTAATCGAATTTTCTCGGACATGTGACCTAGCCCAATGATTTTATCGTGCTCGAAACTCGTAGGACACAAAATTTAATCAAAATCGTTAGAGCCGTTTTTTAGATAAAATTAATTTGACCCGCGTTGACCCAAAAATGACCCACTAATCGAAAGTTCTCGAACATGTGACTCAGCCCAATAGTCTTCTCGTGCTCGAAAATGGTCGGATACAAAATTTCGTCAAAATCGTTTGAACCGTTTTTTAGATACAATTAGCTTGACAATGACCCAAAATGACCCAAAATGACCCACTAATCGAATTTTCTCGAACATGTGACCTAGCCCAATGGTTTTATGGTGCCCCAAAGCGGTAGGATACAAAATTTCATCAAAATCGTTAAATTGTTTTTAAGATAAAATTTGCATATATATATATATATATATATATATATATTAATTAACCACACACAAGATTTGCTCGTATTAGAATATATGATTAAACCGAATATCAGATAAATGAGCATAACAGCGCAACCATTCCTATTAAATCTTTATACGTTATTGTTGTTCACACTAACAATGTAAAATCTATTGTAAGGCAAACATTTTAATTAAAATATTTTTGAGAATTCTATGCATGGCCAAGTTTTGATAATATCATGTGTACTTGGAATAATTGAGAATAAATTGATTATTATGGTAAAATTTTCATAATATAATTTCATTGCTGAGACAGCGTACAATTGTTTAACCCTTTCTGGGGCAAAGTACTTCTATTCGTAAAATGCTGAAACGATTGACTGACACCAGATTTTACAAACAAATTTATTTGAAAATAAGTTAAGCTTTTCTTGACGCACTTAATAAAAGGAAAATTTTTATTCCAAAATTCTGGTTCCAATGTGGCATTAAGGAATTAAAATTAGGAGGTCCAAAAATGAACCGCCGCCCTTGAAAGGGTTAAATGGCAATCTAGCTTCCGTCCCTTCTCTGTTCCGCAGAAATGCATCTAAATACGAGTAATTTGTAGTACATAGGGTACGCATAAGTTTCTCCGTCATAGAAATTCATTCTTAAAAGGGCACCACGTGTCCAAAAGTTTGAAAACCAGTGCTCTAGATATTAAACAAAACATCTGAAATCGAAAGTATCCGGTGACTTTTGGCCATATAATGTATATTTAAAGTTATCCCAAGAAACGGTACTGTTCTTTCAGACGGGTCGCGCCCAAGAAACGCCGAACAAATCTATTTCTCATTAATAAATTAAACTTTGAGCAATAAAAAGGATAAACTAAGTAAGAACGATTAAAAATCCATAGCAGCATAAATATCGAAACAAAAATACATACTTTTATGATCTATTGGTTCTTAGCTTAAGCATTAGTAATAGTAGTAGTAGTAAAAGAAGTAGTACTAGTAGTACTAGTAGTACTAGTACTTTCTTCATGTTCCTTTTCATACATCCGTACAGTTCTATTTATCCATGAAACATTGTAAGATAAATAAAAGTGTATATGAAATGTTTCATCTTAGTGAAAAGACATAAATATTAAAACACACGTTGTTAGAGCATCAATAAATTTCCTCCAATATTTCAACCTATTTGTACAATGAATTTCATACACGAGAGTTTTGATGGATTAAATTTCATGGCCAAAATGACAAGTTATGCCGTTTGCTATTCTCCTCGTATAGTCCCTATTGACGTTCAAGCCAGATTAAAACTTCTTAATATTTTGAAAACATTAAGAATATATTTCAAGAAAATAGTTATTTAAACCTCGCCAGACCAATAATTTTTTGTTGAAAAATCGATTCAAGAAAGAAATTTCCATTCCATTTCCATCACATTTACTTTATAATAATGATAATTATAATTTTTTTGTTATTCAGTGAAGAAAAAGGTAGGTACCACTTAGATATCTGAAAAATGTACTGGTATATGTTTTAAAGGTACGGATAATATATCTTAGTTTTAAAAGACTTTTAATGTATTTTAAATAGTAAGTAATTTTAAGTATATAGATCTATTTTTCTTATTGCATAATTTTGCTGTTATCCAAAATTTAAATTCTCACACATTGCGAAGCATTTAAAAAAGTTTTAAGAATATAATATAGAAATCTAGGAGTGAAAGTCAAAGGATGCTTTATGTCAAACTAATTGAAAAGTTCCCATTATTTGGATCGAACCTATGGCCTCTGACTTCACGTGCCACCTTTCTGCTATCTAAGGGAGCCTGGACGTCTCTGATCCACATAATTTACTCATATAACCTCTATCCATTATCAACGTTTACTCACATCACGCAGCATAAAATGAAATCTTATGCCATGAAACAACATTACCTATTGAATACTATATGTAATTCAGAAATTATCATGTCATATCATATATTATAATACGAACAAATATTGTGTCTATGTGTGTATATATATATATATATGCATATTTCACTTAAAAAAAGGTTCTAACGATTTTCACTAAATTTTCTAATTTACTGTTTTCAGGCACGAAAAGACCGTTGGGCTAGGTCACATATTCGAGAAAATTTGATTAGAGGGTTATTTAGGGGTCACTACGGGTCAAGCTAATTTATCTAAAAATCGGCTATAACGATTTTGACAAAATTTTGTAACCTACCGTTTTGGGTTACGAGAAGAGCTTTGGACTAGGTCACATGTTCAAGAAAATTCGATTAGTGTGTCATTTTGGGGTCATTACGGGTCAATGCATTTCAATAGGAATGAAGGCTGAAGCAGTTATTAAGTTATTCAACAGTTGGCAGTAAACGAAGTCGCAAAGTTGGCAACATATCGCCAAGTTTGGTGAAATGTTGGCGATATTGGCGAGAAAATCGACTTTCACCAATGCCAAAACACATTCTTGTCGCCAAGGTAGCGAGTTTTGGCCAAATTTTGACGACATTTGGCGAAAAAAATAGTTTTTAGACTCTATCTGAAGGAATTTTTTAGAAATTTCCAATAAGAGCGAAGATTCGTGATTCAACCCATCAGAGTCCATAGAACGTTCTTGAAAACATAATTCAACCAATTAGGATACATAGAATCTTCTCGCAATTAATCCCACACCTATATAAAGAAGTGCTTCGGTCGAAGCCTAAAGTCTGTGTAATTCGGCAGTTAATCTTGCGATCTGCAAAAGACTTAGTACACAAGACTTGAACACAAAGCTAATTGTTACCGAGAGTAGCTCAGTCTTCCCCGCTGGTTTTTATTGTAACCAGATTGGTTACACAAATCTTGAAGTAAAGGTCATTTTTTTCAAATGAGTAAAAAGTGTTGTAAATAATTAAAACATGCGTTAACTCGATCTGGTTGTATGTTAATCATTAATCATTTATTTTATCAGATAACTTTTTATTATAATTTTAATATAACTTTTTAACCTCATATAACAGTATATTTTGATATACATATTTGTCCTATTCTTCTATCTGCTTTTTTTCCCTTACGTTACTGAACGATACAAATAAAACAGTATACAAAGTGTCTGATATCAGAAAAAAGTCATGAATATTAAAAACACGTAAATTTCTCCCAATTTTTCAATATATTTCTTCGATGAATTTAAAGTACCAAATGAAATATATTTCAGGACCAATTTATATTCTTCTCGACATGTTCCCCATTGACGTCAATTTACGATTAAACCTGCTTAATATTGTGAATGTATTAAAAAAGAATATGACAGGGAAAATTGAATTCAAACTTCATGAGTAGAATATTTTTAAAATGAAAAATTGACATCAGGAAAGAAATATTCGAGCTTCTTCCTACTTACTTTATCAAGATAGTTACATATTATTTTCCTGTCATTGGACTAAAGAAAATAAAGTTCTATTTTAATATTTCGAAAACTAAATATATTAGAATATGGTTAAAGCAGAAATAAATAGATTATTTCAATTATTAAAAAGCTTCTGAAATATATGAAACAGCAAATTACTTCAAGCTAACAGATCTATTTCTGTTAATCATTTTTTTAAAGTAAGTTATACAATTCGATCTATGTCTTCTCTTTTTTAATGTGTCATCATGCATAACTTTAGAAATACTATAAATTTCATCAGTATCTAAACAGAGTTTGTTTGTATGCCTATGTTTTTACTTTTATCTTTCTTTTTCTTCTGCTGCTGCTTTTATTTTCTATGATCCAACTGTCATGAAAATTTGACAATCGCCACGAAATTCTAATATGTTGTTAAAGTACACAGTACAACTCTGCATTTTAAAAATAGCCTCGTATAGTGTATATCAAAGGTCGGTCGTACTTCATGTAAATGATTTTTACAATTAATTTCTCTACATAAATTCCATATTTTTGTGACATTTCCCCGCTATTGTATAGTTTTAACTCTTGAGTATAGTTCTGGTTAATTTTTTTCATTATAGTAAAATTTACGCAGTAGAATCATGTCAATTTTCTCCTACACCTCTTGGTGACTTTCCGAAGTATTTTCAATGCTCGTAGATTACGCACATTTTTTGCAGACATTGACCGCATATGATGTGCGAAAGCTGAAAATTATGCTTCAACATACATTGTTATGTAATTTTTCATGTAGAATCATTTGATCATTGAAATACCAAACAAAAAGCAACCCTAATGCATTTTTTTTGTTTTATCCAAATATTAAATGTTTTTTTTAATGAGGTTGATGCAGAAGCATGTTTTTTACGTGAACTTTCATTCCACTTAAGACCGCTAACTGTTAAATGCGCACCTTGGCGTTCATCTAATCCCACCATTTCTCACTCCTTAAATATCAACATTAGAGGGATATATCAACGATTTTGCGTGATATAGCAATATCTTGATTTTACAAGACAAAATCTTTAAAAATTATAAAAATTTTAAAAACCATTAAAAAACTATATATAGGTATCAGGACCAAACTAATTAAACAATTAATTAGGCTCAGAATACTGCTCACAAAGCGAAAAAAATATAATTTATAACAATCTTAAAAATTGGACTTACATAACAATTTCTTTTCGTCAGTTACTCGTTTTGGGTTTTCACCTGTTTTCATTCGTTTCATGCATTTTATTCTAAAAACAGGACTAGGCGGTATGAAAGAGAAAAAACATACATGGTTTCTCATGCTGTGGGACTTATAAAACAACACTACATAGTTGACAATACTTCGGAAAATGCATACAATTTCTACCTATATTGTGGAAATTGGGCATTGCGGCTCACTGTGTCTTCTAGTGCTCCCTTTAAGAAACTCCTAGTTGGTGCTAATTGGGGGAGGGAATTTGTAGCACTGCTGGATGAAACAATTCTTTATTTAAAAGGCGGTAATCAAAACAGTGCAATTTTTTATGAATCTATGGAAGAAAAATCCGAATGGAATGGGTTTTGAGTATAAAGAAAAATTTTCTGTAGAGATTCATGATTGTTGGTGCATTTTGTTATGAAGTTAAAACTCAAAAATGTTATCAAGTAAAAATAATGTTAAATTTACTGTATTATTAGCAGAAAAAGATTTTAGAGCCCATTTTGGAAGAAGGGGAGATAGTTTTAAATGTAAAGTAATCGATGAAATCGAGCTTTATATGAAGGAAGTCTCCAGTAACACTTCCAAATCAACTACCACGTATTCAGGAAAATAATCACAAACGGGAATAAATTGTTTCCCATTTAAAGAAATACCTATAAAATTACTTGACACTTTCCTATGACGTTTTCTTTATTTGGTTTGTTAAAGCGAGCATTAGGAAGACGCTATTTATAAACATGGAAAAGACTCGCAAAACTGTGAAATAAAGTTGAAATTAAACAATTTAGGTTAGTCGCCACTGGCCAGTAGATGAGATTTTTTAGAAGCCAGTTTCTAGCTGGTAAGTATTTACTAGCCATTTACTGGTCAGAGTGAAAAAAAAATCTGTTATTAGGCAAGACATATAAAAACGTGAGCGTACACATGATTTTCATTAGGGAGAGAACAATGAAACAATTTTGATATATTCTCCTCGCATTTTTTACATCGTACTATTTCCAAAGGTTTTTATTATTATTATTTTTTTTTTTTGCCGGGGTTCGCAGTTTCTGCACTTCTATTCCCTGCATATTTCCATGTATATAAATGTAGCGTTTCAAAGCCTAAAAACAATGTGTAGAAGTTGTTTTCAATATAATAACAAAACAAAATTATTATTAAATTTGCAAAATAACCCTTAAAGTTTATTTTTAGGAGCTAACTTTGTTCTTAAGTAAATATTGTGGCGTTTAATTGTGCAGATGCTTGCGTTTTATTTTACTGGATTCAGCTTCTTTCTTTATTTTGAATAAAATTTATAGGAATAAACGAATATTTCGGAGGACTTCTGGTTGCGACATTTATTTAATGAGTTGAAATGTGAACTTTCTCTACTTTTTCAAATAAAACACAGTTGACAATTATCACCATTTGTCAAAATTATCACCATTTAAGAAGAAAAAATTTTGAAACTTAAGAGTATTTAATCACTCTACCGAAAAGATTTCTTAGATGAAAATATTTAAAAAAAAAAAAAATTAACATTTATATCCAACCATAAGTATGATCATATGGATTAATGAAATTTCTTAGCTGCAACGACATTTAAATTTGGAAATACTCGATTTTTTATTTTGGGGATTTTAAAATATTCTTTTAGCTATAGTTTAAAATCCATGATCATTTAAATAATGGAAAATATATTTCAAGCGAAGAAAGGGAGCACTTTAGAGATCGAATTACAAGAATGCATTCGAGGGCGAAAAATGCTTAAAACTCTTCTGAAATTTAAAATGCTTTATTATATTTTTCAGTAACTTCAAATATAAAATATTAAGTTAAAGAGAAAGAGCAGTGATTTAATTAAACGGAATTAAGCATCCGAAGAATTTGTTGGAACAAAAGGGATCTTGGAATTCTAAGTATATTCTATTGAAATCTAAGTCAATTTTAAAAAGTGGAAGACAGTTAACGGTATTTTATGATTGTTTGAAAAAGTAGAAAGATATGCTGTAGTAATTGACACAGAACTTGCTTTCAGAAAACAAAATATTTAGTTAAAATTGGAACTTTTTTTCTAAAGATAAATAGAATCTATATTAAAATCTTACTGTCTGGTTGTATTTCGCAAATCCTCCTTCTTGAATATGGAATGTAGTGGAAAGAAATTAACACTGATTATCCGCATGGATCCAAGGATGTCATTTAATCAGAATTTTAAAATTTGAATTAGTTTCTGAGATTTTTTTTTGTAATTTTTAAGTTTCTCTAAATGTAAAACTAAATAAAAGTTTAACTAAAATAACTGGATATTTGTTTTGTGAAGAAAGAAAAAAAAATGTTAAATGATGGATATCGTCTGCTATCCGAAATGGTGAACCGAATGGATCCGAATTTTTATTTTTATTTTGTTTGAATAAAACTACATCTAATGATTTTTACGATCTAATGATTTTTAGTTTACATTCTCTTTTTTAAAAAATGTAAAGTAAAAAATATTTATATGGCATACTGCCACATTTATTAAAATTATTATCAAAAAACTGAAAGATTAATATATATGAAGTACTTTTTTCCGAATTTGTTTAAAATGTAAATAAATGCATTGTGATAGAATATGTAGTTTTAAGCATGAAGTCTGAATACAATGCATATGCTCAGATTAAAAGTTTCTGCCAAACTATAGAAACTCACACTACACAACTTGATGATACTCACCTGGACGAATTAGCTTAGACGAGTTAGTCAAGTAAAGAAACATTAGCTTGGCAATAATTATATCTTCAACTTTTTAGCCAAAAATCCTCTCGACTAATGATAATAATTCGACAAGGTCCTTACGCTTTCAGAATGATAAATTTTCTCTCATGTACCAAATCTGGAATACTTTTATGGAGAACAATAAGCTTTGCTTAAAACCAAACGAAAATATTACATTCGACGAACAGTTGTTTCCTACAAAAACAAGATGCCGCTTTTTGCGGTATATACTAAACCAGCCCGATAAATTTGGGATAAAAATTTGGCTAGCTGTGGATGTACAGACAAAATACTTATTGAATGGATTTCCCTATTAAAAAAGAAAGGATGAAATGACACCAAATGTTCAAAGGTTGGGATAAATGTAGTACTACATTGTTTCGTTGAGTCTTACAAAAACATTGGCCGAAATATAACTACGAGAAATATAATCTTCACATCACTGAAATTGGCGAAATGCCTCATAACAAACAGATTGAGCTATAATAAATCGTGCAAAAAGAGGAGTTCTTTCTCCTTTCAAAAGCGTGCGAAACGAAATTTTTTCTTCAGATGTGATGAAACACGACAATGTAACTCTCACATCATATCAAGGCAAAATAAATAAGAATGTAAGTTTGCGAAGCACTCTCCATGCATACATTAAATTTGAATCAAAAGAAAAGGAAACTCTAGCTGAAATTCAGTTTTACAATTCAATAAAATTTGGAGTATATGTGTTGAATCAGATGGTTGGGAATTACTTTCCTAAAAGCACCATCACGCCACTGGCACGTGCATGCTTTTTACAACATTTTAGATTTAGCTGGTATGAATCATGGATACAGTTCAAGGAAATGAAATAAACATCATTAGAAAAGATTTGCTATTGCGTTTGGCAGAAGAATTAAGAGAATATATTTCTGATAAATAGAAACTTATAGTTGCTACAAGTGGCTGTGTGCAACAATCAGCTATAATAAACATGTATATGGACTGTATATGGAAAATAAGAACGATACGCTCGTGTGCCAATTTATGCTGAAGAATGATCTTGTAAATAATATACTTCTTTGTTCATTGCAAAAGAAAAATTATACTAAAATGGTTGGATTCTTTAGTTTTCAAAAGTTATATTTTATTGCTTAAATTTATGTAAACATTCATGTTTTATATTTTATCTATACTAATTTTATAAAGAAGTAAAGATTGTTTTTTGTTTGTTTGTTTGTTTGTTTGTTTGTCTGTAGGGGGTAATCTCTGGAACTACTGAAGCGATTTCAAAAGTGATGGTGGCAAATTGATGGTGACAATCCCTGCTCCAACATAGGCTATATTTTATATCGGTGCCACTACCCCCAAGGGGGTGCAAAAGCGAAAAATGTTCTAAAATTTCGATTTTTTATATACTGAAGGAGCTAGAAACATGAAATTTGGCATGGTAGTTACTGATAAGATGTAAATGCTCTCTAAGAACAAATTCTAAAAAAATTCGAAATTTAAAAGGGTGAGATGAACGAAAAGCGGTCTAAAAACATTCTAAATTACAATTTCTATGGAATCTTTTGGAACTACAGAACCGATTTCAAAAGTGATGGCAAATTGATGGTGACAGTCCCTGCTCCAACATAGGCTATATTTTATGTCGGTGCCACTACCCCCAGGGGAGTGCAGGAGCGAAAATCGTTCTAAAGTTTCGGGTTTTTTTTATACTGAAGGTGTTTGAAACATGAAATTTGGCATGGTAGTTGCTGATAAGATGTAAATGCTCTCTAAAAACAAATTCAAAAAAATTTCTAAATTTAAAAGGGTAAGATGAGCGGAAAGCGTTCTAAAAACATTCTAAATTACAATTTCTACGAAATCTCTGGAACTACAGAACCATTTTCAAAAGTGGTGGTGTCAAACTGATAGTAACAGTCCCTGCTGTAATATAGGCTATATTTTATATCGGTGACACGACCACAGAGAGGCGGGGGGGTGCAAGAGCGAAAAACGTTCTAAAATTTCGATTTTGTTTATACTGAAGGAGCTAGAAACTTGAAATTTGGCATGGTAGTTATTTATAAGATGGAAATGTTCTCTAAGAACAAATTCTAAAAAAAATCGAAATTTAAAACGGTGAGATTAACGAAAAGCGGTCTAAAAACATTCTAAATTACAATTTCTATTGCATCTCTGGAACTACAGAACCATTTTCAAAAGTGATTGTGTTAAATTGATGGTGACAGTCCCTGCTCCAACATAGGCTATATTTTATGTCGGTGCCACTACCACAGGGAGGTGGAAGAGCAAAAAACGGTCTACAATTGCGGGTTTTTTTATACTGAAGGAGCTAGAAATATGAAATTTGGCATGGTAGTTATTGATAAAATGTAAATGCTCTTTAAGAACAAATTCTAGAAAAATTGAAATTTAGAAGGGTGAGATGAGCGAATAGCGGCCTGAAAACATTCTAAATTACAATTTCTATGGAATCTCTGGAACTACAGAACCATTTTCAAAAGTTATGGTGGCAAATTGATGGTAACAGTCCCTGCTGTAACATAGGCTACATTTTACATCGGTGACACTACCACAGGGGGGGGGGGGGGTGAAAGTGCGAAAAGATTTTTTTTCGACATTAGTGTGGCTTAATTAGTAATTTCTGAATTATCTGTGGCAGTAAAATTTCCTCTAATGAAAATAGGCCAACGAATACAACTTAGTATTTTTCAAGAATTACGCGAGCAAAGCCGTGGGTTTTGCTAGTAATTTATATTTCTAAAATGTAGTTTAATCGAAACAAGATAGTTTCATATCTGCCAGCTTTCAACTAAACTTCCGTACAATGTGAGTTAGTTTGATTCAGGTTAAAGATGTTTCTAACCAGAAAATATCTCGGGAAAATAATATATATATATATATATATATATATATATAATCGTATTCTTACAAGGAACCCGTGTACATATGGATAAAATATGGTAATGAATATAATTTCATTCTATTTACTATCTTAGATCTTTTTAAAAATTTATTTAAGCCAGATCTCGTTCTTTTTACGCACAACAGCAGCCTTTATTTACGTTATCACTGCTCGTCGATCTCGGCTTTTGTCCGCCAAGTGGCGTTCCGATCCTGCTCGATTCTGATTGGCTACGCTTCAAATGGGTCAACCTTATAATAGAATATCTTTGGTGGAACCTATTTGAATGCAAATTATTTGTACTGAAGTTTTGTGCGAGGTAGACAGGTATGTAATGTTTTAACTTAATTAGCTATTATTTGCTATAAATAAGCACCATATAGAGCAGAAATTACCATCTCTTTGAAAACAAATTACAATTTTTACAATTTAATTTATGTAAAGTTTATTTTTATAGGCATATGACATTATGTAATGCATGATGCAGTTTTATTTTACATAGGAACCAAAATGACCCCCGCGGAAATTCTAGGTATACGAAGAACGCCGTAATTACAGTGTTAAAACAAGAGATTTTTGAAGAATCATTATCCTTCTGTTTTGAATCAAAGTTTTTTTTAGTTATTTTTATTTTTGTTATTCCACGGAGGTTTCTTTCGAAAGTGATTAACCATGAAAGCTCTTGATTCGCCGCTTTGTCTTTCATCATGACGATGGGCGTCGCTTTCTTTTACAATTTTCTTTTCCAAAACTTGAGGGTAATCTATGTAATAAAATCACAATTAGTAAGTCATAATCGATTTTTATATCCATTTCTAATATTACGCCCACAATACCGAGAAGCCGCAAGTGATCACGAATACACACACCAGAAGAAAAATGCAACATCTTATTCTGAATCAGAGATTTCAACAGCGAAGCTTTACGAACGTGACCTTTAGACGGCTAAATCTCCTCCAATTTTTTTCCATATGTCTAATGACGTTTCACATTTCTTAATTTTGTCTAAGCTCTGATGGAGAGATGCACAGAACTGAGTCCGTTTTCGCTTTTTCATCCATGTCGTTTCATTTATCCTATTCTTCTTTTGAGTTCAAATCATTGTCTATCAATTCCGGTTTTGGTTTTGAGCCTTATACAGAAGTCGCAGAGCATTAAATTACACATTGTAAGATATATCACTAGAAATATTCATTTAATGACACGAATACACGATAGTTACAACAGACACAAAATACTTAACACAGAGGTTTACAAGCATCATCACCTGATAACGGGCTAAGTTGACGCGCCAGTAAGCAGTTGGGAGAATCCACTCATAATGGCGGATAATAGAAAGACATTAACCCTTTAACGGATAAAGCACTTCAATTGCTAAACTGTTGAAATAAATGATTGAAACCGGCAATTATGAACAAATTTATTTGTATATCAGAAAAAAGCAATAATTCACATACATAATAAATGGAAAATATTTCTATTAAAATTCTGCTGTCATTGTTGAATTTTGTAATAAAAATTTTGTGGTTTTGTAGGGAAACCAATGTCCGTTAAAGGGTTAAGTAGATATGAATAAAAAACATATTATATAACGATACTTTCCTTTTTTAAATTGTAAGTTGTAAAAATCAAAATACTATTGCGAAATGCACTCAGAACTCACAAATGAAGTTACAATAATTTTTTCAAAGACACTTATTTTACTTATTTAGCTAGGTAAGGAATGTTGATAAATGCATTCGACATTTGTCTCTTTTACTTTTACTCGATTATGCCTTGCATGATAAATAAATGATCTGTACATATAGATAGAAAGAGATAGAGATAGAGATAGTTAGATACAGAAATAGATATTATTGTGAGATTTAAAAACAGTTTGAAAATAGGTGTAAAACTATAAATTTAAGAAATTCAAAAAACATTGAGAAGAAAATACACGAAAAGCATTACAAATAATCATCAAAATATCAAAATGGCTTCACGGAGTAGAAGGGGCTAATTCACTATACAAAAGATAAAATGTAAGACGGAGATAAAATATAGATGTCTGTGAGGTTTCGAAAGACGTGGCTCCAACTTGTATACTCCACATATGTAAAATATTGAAACATATTATAAAAAGAAGAAGAATTTTCAATAAAATTTCCTACGACAATAGAGAAAACTAAATACATTAGTTACATTATAAACAAAATACATTAGTTACATTGAAAAATAAGGCCTACTCTGTCAGTATTTATAATTTATAGTAAATATAGAAATAAAATATAAGTAATTTCGAGTTAAAAAAATTATAGAAATAAATTCATTAAAAAATGTAGCAATTTTTTCATCATTGTGAAAAATGTATCCACAGTAAATTATTAAAACATTAACATTTGTTACTGTGATAGGAATGGCAAAGTTACTCGAGATATCTTACTTGGGGTAGGCTTAACTGTAAAATCAGCAAGCACCCAGTTTTTATCATGAAGAGTGATGGTATGCCTTTAAAACATGTATTTGACAAGTCATTCAGAATTAGTCTTCATTCTAGAGCTGACTGGAAGAATATTTCTGTAATGGAACTTGAGACAGGTATGACCTGGTTCACTGATGGTTCTAAGATAAATGCTGGAACAGGAGCTGGGGTTTGCTGCCCAGCTGATGGTACCTCTCTCTTTTACCCACAAGGCAGCTATACCACTGTCTTTCAAGCAGAAGTCTGTGCAATACTTATGTGTAGTTATATCTGCATTGAAAGGAAGTATAGAGGCCTGTCTATCAATATTTACTCTGATAGTCAGGCAGCATTACTTGCCCTGGAGAAACATAAAATTACTTCCAGGATTGTTTGGGAGTGTTACTGCTCTTTGAACAGGCTTGCCAGAAATGGCAACAATGTTACTATACATTGGGTGCCAGGTCATACTGGTATCCCAGGTAATGAGCTTGCTGATAGTCTAGCAAGGAAAGGGTCGGTTACTCCCTTTGTTGGACCAGAACCAGCTATTGGCATTTCTAAGGACTGCATCAGAACTACTGTTTTTAAAATTCTAAGAGAGCAGCAGTATCAAGAATGGCTTGACTCAAGTGGACAGAGGCAAGCGAAAGAGCTCAACAGTAGCTGCCCTAGTAAAAGGGCACAGGAACTCATTGAGCTCAGAAGGAATAGTCTACGAAATATGGTGGAACTGTTAACAGGGCACTGTAGACTTAATAGACACCTTTGCATTATGAAGGTAGTCAGTGATCCTCTTTTGTAGGGGTTGTAAGTATGAGGAAGAGACTGCTTCACATGTCCTTTGTAGCTGTGAAGCATATGCTGCCTATCGTTTCGAACACCTGGGTCGACATCTGATCGAGCCATGGGAAATTCAGGATATCTCTATCAAATGTCTGCTGAATTTTATGTCAGCTACTGGCCTGTTTAGGGACTAAGTGGGGATGATTTTTCCTCTTTCATCTTTGGGGGACAGTACAATGGACCTCTGGTCGCGGTGCTTTGGCTTTCGAGCCACCCCCCCCCCCAGTAATACAGTAATACAGTAATAAAGTACTGTGATAGGAAAGGGTGGAGGTGCATGCGTGATGTATTAATAAACACTCTAAATAATTACATTTTAATCAATTTTATTTTGAATGAATTTTTTACATGTTTCGCTGTCACCCATATTGAAACTTTGTCCTGTAATAAGAATCTACAAAAAATAACTTTTCAAAAGTAAAAAAAAAAAAAACGAAAGTTGTGGCTAAAAAATGGTGTGATATCAAATTTCCAAGCTTTTATTATAGTACTTATTTAACTTTTTTTAATTAAAGAAGTTATCATATATATAAGTCGAGTGCTACGTATATGTTAATAGAAATCGTTTTCTCCTGTACTAAATACATCCTAACGTGTTTCTGAAAATTCAATTTTTTTCAAATTATGCATGATGGGCTTGGCGGCCATCTTTCCATATTATACACAAATTTCTAAGCACCCATATCCGTAGTTAAAATCTGAAGTTCAAAATTGTAACTTAAGCAAATATTTCAATCGTTTCGTTTATGGACTTGTATGCTCTGAAAATTGTGTCTTAAGATAATGATGACTTATCTTAAGGATTCATCTTATGATTTATTTTTTAGAGTAATTAATCATTTCAAAGTAGTAAAAATAAATTTATCAAAATATTAGTCTTCCTCAATTTATCTGTTCGTAGTTAAAATCTGAAGTTCGACATTGTTATAAACATATTACATTGCAAACATATTACGCTTTTACTTTAGAAATTTGGGTGCTTAGAAATGTGGAAAGATGGCCGCCAAGCCCATCATGCATAATTTGAAAAAATTTGAATTTTCAGAAACACGTTAGGATGTATTTAGTACAGGAGAAAACGATTTCTATTAACATATACGTAGCACTCGACTTATATATATGATAACTTCTTTAATGGAAAAAAGTTAAATAAGTACTATAATAAAAGCTTGGAAATTTGATATCACACTCTTTTTTAGCCACAACTTTCGTTTTTTTTTTTTTTTAAATAATCTACTCTATAAAATGAACATGAGAATGTTATGTAAAATTACATTTTACTTTCAGTTATTGTTTAAAAGGTTAACTAGAAATACCAGTAGATTTTTAAATTAAACTAATTACACCCTTAAAAACAACATATTAAATGTGGCTTGTTATAATACTTGTTATCCTTCGTTCAAAAATATCACTGCCTATCCATGAGATGAGTAAAAATGGAATTTGTCCTTTACCATGGTTTTAGAGAAATAAATTAATCACATTCAATTCCTTTTCGAAAAGTTTGTTTACGTTTGGAAAGAAATTTTAAATGCCGATAACTCTTAATGTATACATTTTAGAAGTGAATCCTCTTCTCTCAAAAATTATTTTATTTTTAAAGATCTGTCTAAAAATGTAAATTTTATGAAGTTATATATATATTAAAGCATGAACACTACGTCTGATTAGTTTATTTTACAATATTCTAAGAACACACATTTTATCGGACAGTTCAATGCACCAAACCAACATGAGTGAAAAATTGACCTGCGCCAGGACTCGAACCTGGGACCTTCAGCGTACCGTGCTAACGCTTTGCCACTAAGCCACTTACATCGATATCCTAACCCGGCAATTTTTCATTCTTATTCCTGTTGGAAACAGTCATCGGCCACAATTTGCATTCTCATTTAATTGTCTGATAAAATGTGTGTTCTTATAATTATGAAGTTTAATTAAAAAAAAAATATCTTCAGAAAAAATGACTGACTTGCAGATGAAATTTGATATGATTAACCCGTAACTGATTTGTGCTATTATAATACTGATGGTACGCGGTTGCTGGCAGAGTTTTATCTCTGTTTTGGCATAATTTTTTAGTTGCCAAGTTAATTAACAGTTTTTTGCTAATTAAGGATAGAAATTTATTTATTTTTTCACAGGATTTTATAAAAGCACGTAGATTAGGTTATTACTTGTCCAAAAGTGCAATCCTTTTTCATTTCTGCCCTATATTTTTGTCTGTAAGTTGTCTGAAAAAAAAAGTTTGACGAAAAAAAAGGTGATCATATTAAGTAACTCGACGTTTTTAAAAAAAATCTATATCTCTGTTTATAAATCACTTATGAAGATGATTTTGGTCTCAAATTCAAGAATTTCTTCATTAGATTCTTTTAGTTTTCGTTTTTTTTCTGTGACGCTTGGTTCATTTGATATCTGAGATTTTAATCTGGCATGTTTGGTCGATTGAACATTGCGAAGTTTCTTCCTGTAAGTAAGCAGTAGCGGTTTGTAGTCCAGTTCTTGGCGTTGTTTGTTTGGCGTTTTTTTTTATAGCTTGGCTTGGCAGAGCGACCGCCCTGCTTGATAACTTTATTAAAACACTTTTAATTAAAAAAATATTTAACTTAAATATATTTCGGAACTATTAAAAGAAAGTTTATTTTACATACTTTTGTTCTTTTTACATTAAAGAGATTTATTATAACTGTTTCATTTATAGAAAAATGTCCAATATGGGACTTGCCAAGATGGTTTTCTTTCATTACGGCAAATCGTTTCAAATATAACTACTTCCATATATATAAAATATTACTCTTTTCCAAAGACAAAAAGAATAGAAATAACATTTAGCAAGAATTTTCTTTGATTTTCTTAAGCAAAGAAAATACATATAGAAAAAAAACAGCTTTAGGTAATCATATGTGAAAAGTTTCATATGTTTATTCAATATGCTTAACCCAAAAACAATTTTTAAATATTTAGAAAATGTTAAACTTGGAAATCCCTCTAAAATGGATGATGGATATTTAATCTTTTTGGTACTTGTGAAAATCAATCTTCTAGTATAAGCTTATAAATACACAAAAAATAAAATATTTTTTACACTTTCAAAAATAATCCTTATTCATGAAGATTGTAATCCCCTTTTGTGAGACAAACGATTTTGTTTTTATGAGAACAACATTAACGAAATAGAAACTTAAACCATTTGTTCACAACTGAAAAAGTATCTACAACAAAAAGAAACACTTATTTAGTATTTTTAATGCCAGAAAAATAAAACTCTATTCAATAATCAAATCTGATGATAAAAATGATTTTATATTTCCACCCATAGCTTTAATCTTAAAATGGGATGAAAACGTAACAGACAATTAAATGATTATTTAGCTGTATGTTATTTATGCTTCACTTTGTACAATAAATAATGATATATTAAACTTTTTTCCCTTGATAAATGTTTATAAAAAAGCGATAATAGTATTGTTAATGGATTGTGCATTCGAAGATGTATTATGCAAAATGCATTCGTTATTAATCCCTTCGCTTCCAGCGTTTCTTAATTTGAATGCTCAAGAATCTATCATGTGCGTAGCGATGCATCTTGCAATGGGCTCAGAATGCCGATTTAAAACTTAAATACTGACGTGAAAATGCAAAATAGATCATATGATAATATACTTCATTATTTGCTAACCCTTGCTGGTGTCGCGTCAATTCATCGCGCACAATTCGTCGTGGAACAATTCATCGCGCACAATTCGTCGCGGCCTCAATTCGTAGCGGGTTCAATTCGTCGCGGGCTTAATTCGTCGCGGTGTCAAATCGTCGCGACGTCAATTCGTCGCAGCGAAAACATCTTTGAAGGCTATTATGATAAAAATAAGGATAATTCAGTAAAATTACTTAATGATAATTTGTTTTTTAGATATAGAGAATTCTAATTAACATTTTACAGCCAATTTTGGAGGAATCTTTTATCATATGTGATTTTTGAGAATTTTCCTGATGAGAACATGAAGTTTTAATGAATTAGAGCAACGCATTTGTTATTTAAGTTAGAGACAGAATAAATAATGTTTTAGATTATCGAAAAAATATCGGAAGATTTAATATAAAATCACCCAGAGCATGAAAAAATGACGAATACAAATGCTAGAAAAAAAAAAAAATTACGTATGCGTACACAGGGCTAGGAAGTTAAAAGAGTATTGAGAGATGTAAACATTAAAAAAAAATTGTGATTGTGATTGAACTGATCGCTTCATGAATGCTTTTTCATTATATGATATTTTGGCTTTACAAGTTTTTTCATTTATTTCATCTATACTAATAAAAGAAAGTTGTTTGTCTGTCTGAGTTCTGTGTGTGTGCGCAAGATGACAAGCGAAATCTACCGCACGTAGAAGTTTTGAAAATTTGGGTGCGGATGGTCCAAGGCAGGTTCTGAAGACCTGAGGCTCAGATTTTTCATATTTTAAGACCCGGGGACCCTGGGGCCCTTTTAAGGTTTTTGCATCTAAATTGTTAATAACTTGCCCCATTTTTATCGAATATTTCCAATAATTCTGATTTTTTTATTTTTCAAATCCAAGCTTTTGTAAAAGGCCCAGTCTTTGAACATGTACTCCGGTAGTGTAAATCAGTTGTTTGAGAAAAAGTATTGTCATCACCCCTCCCCCTCCTCCCCCTTCAGCGTTTCACTCTACAATATTTTTAAAAGTTTCTGCGTTTATACCACTCTTTTCGAATAAAAATATCAGATTTTATTTTTTCATTTCAAAATATCTCGAGTTCTACTAGTCTAATCGCAACGCGGTTTCAATCATTCAACTCGATATCGATAGCGCTTACATATTTTAGTTCCAAGTTTCACCACCAGGGGGAGCTTCCGTAAATCAGGTTCTATGGGATCGATTACGACAGGGTTTGGCTCATTTGGCTGGATTTCCATAGCTTTACAGATTTCGGTTATGTTCGTAAAAAACAGATTGCGCCCCCTGACGGTGGAAGGTATAACTAAAGGATTTTGCAGCTAACTCGGATTCTATGGTTCACATCAAGACGTGGTTTGGCTCATTCGACTCGACATCGATAGAGTTTACTGATTTTAGTTTGTTTTTCACCACCAGGGGGCACTTTCCTGTCTCTGGTTCTATGGGCTATCAATCACCCATTCCTGGACAACCAACTGTTGCCGGCTTAGAACTGAAAATTCCAGGAGGGAAAGACCATATACATCACCAGCTAGGCCACAGTCAAGACCGAGCCCAGAAGACAATGAAAATGCCAAAGGAACTCCGAGAACCCCGTCGGTCAGCCTCCCCATTTTCGGTGACGATTTATTTTATATAAAAAAGAAATAAAAAGGACATAGAGTGATCTATAAGATACCTTACAATTACACGGTAATTGTACATATATAAGTAAATAAAAAATCTTTGAATGCTGATGACGCGGAACGATGGGGTATAGCTCATTCAACTCGACATCTATAGCCTTAACGATTTCAGTGCCCGTGGTTCGTATAGAACAGATTGCGCCACCTAGTGGTGGAATGTGGAACTAATGTATATTGCAACGCGTGCGCACCACGACTGCTATACGGTGCAGCAGGCAGCGGGGACCGAAATCACCCACTCGTGGACAGCCACCCGTGAGGTATAGGAACAATAAGTCCACGAGGGGAAAAATAAACGCTACCCGGCACCGATAGCACCCATCCGTTCCAACCCCCACCGCAGGAGGCGCCTGTTTATTAGATTTGAAACAATGAATATAATTACATAACAATAATAAAATATAAAAGGTAAAAAATAACAATTTTTTGCAAATTGAAAGTTAAATATAAAATATTTTCGAAGTACTATAAGTTCATAATGTCCTAAATTTATGGTATTTTAGTTCAGAAAGTCAATGGTCAGTTCAGTCAATTTTTTTTTTAAAATTCTTTCGTAATGAAAGAGAAATTTTTATTGAGAATATTATAATTCTCTTTTAACTTTTGAGAGTTTGAAGGATTGAAAATGATATTACGAAGGTTATATCTGAGAGTTTCGTTCTTATCAAAAGGGAAGTGATGGATCATAAGAGGGCAGCATCCGAATATGTAGTGAACTGCATCTCCTTCTGCTTTATCGCATGGACATCTAGGTGAGGCTCTTTTTCTTATTTTATGTAAGTATTGTGGGAAACTGCCATGGTTACTCAGATAATACGGCAGTGTTGGCTGTTTGCAGAGATAATTTGGATCGACTTTATTTATAATTTTATAGGTATCTCTGCCCTTATTACATGAGTCCCAAATGGCTTGCCAGTCAGAGATGGTTTTCTTTTTAAAATACAATTTTGCTATTGAAATGGGGAACAACAGATCTTTTCTTGATTGATATTGGTCTTGTAAGATGGCTTGCTTTGCTAGGAGATCAGCTCTTTCGTTGCCAGTATCACCCACATGAGATTTAGTCCATGTTATTATAATGGATTTATCAGGAATTTGAAGTAATTGATTGTAAATGTTTTTGATAATGTAGTTTCTAGGAAAAGCAACTTTTAATACTTCCATAGAAGAGTAACTATCTGTAATAATTAGTAGTTTATTGTAGTCGGAGGTAGAGAACCATTTTATTGCTTTATAAATTGCCATTAATTCTGCTTGATATATGTTATTCAGTGGATGATGTCGTATTGCTTCATCATGTATATTATTTCCATCTTTATATATGGTGAAAGCACTGGCTACACCCCCTGGCATGACAGAACCATCTGTGTAGGCTTCCACATCGTATTCTTTTGGATGGATGGATTTTCTATCTTCTATAATTCTGATATTTTGGACTCTGTAGTAATTGAGGAATCGATACGATTTTTCTTTCTGCATTATATTGTTAATGTTTAGCTGTGTGTTATTGATTAACAAATTTCTATTTCCTATTTTCAGTTGGTAGTACTGAAATTCATTCTGTATTTTTATTAGGATTGGTGGAGTTCCTGTAAGAAGATACAGAGCTTCGTGAGAGATAGTCCTATAGGTCCGTATTAAGTTTAATAATGCCAAACGCTGAGTTGAACGTAGTAATTTGCGGCCATCAGTATTCAAGTTTGGATACCAAATTTCGTAAGCATATAGTATTTGGCGTTCTATGACTGTTTGATACCATATTTTCAGGATGTCTGGTTTGATACCTTTATTAAAGAATCGAATTCCTCTAAATCCGTTTACAAAGTTTGCAATCTTTGTTCGAAGGTCTTTCATGTGATCTGTAAAATTGAATTTAGAATCTAACAGTACGCCAAGATATTTAATATTTTTTACTACTTTTATTTTTATATTTTCTAATTTAAATCTTGGAAGTCTTCTTTCGAGGAGATTGCTACCGAAAAGCATTGATTGCGTTTTCTGAGTTGATATTTTTAAACCGAGTTCATCACATATATTCTTAAAATGGACTATTTTGTTGTTGGTTGTAACTTCCAGGTCTATTACGGTATTTCCCTCTATTGGAATCAAAAAATCATCTGCGTAAACAATAATATCTTCATATAGATTTTTATAATTTTTTATTATGTAGTTAGCTATAAGAAGCCATAAGAGTGGTCCAAGACAGGATCCCTGAGGGCATCCTTTAAATACCCTGAACCACTCTATATATTCATATTGATTTAAGCCTATACTTCTTTTGCTTATATAACTTTTTAATAAGGTTTTGAGGTATCTGGGTAACGGTGAGTCATCAATTATTTCTGATAATTGGTGCCAGTTTATTGAATCGAAAGCACCTGTAATCGAGCCGGAGGTTCGTTCAGTTAGAGGTTTATACTATTCTATGTGCAATTTAAGGGATTATCCTGTGCGTGCGTAGCACGGCCGGTATACGGTGCCGAAGGCAGCGGGGACCAGGGTCGGAACGACTGCTATACGGTGCCGCAGGCAGCGGGGACCTGAGCCGGAGGTTCGCTCAGTGACAGGTTTATACTATTCTATGTGCAATTTAAGGGATTATCCGGTGCGGAAGGCAGCGGGGACCCGAGTCGGAGGTTCGTTCAGTTATAGGTTTGTACTATTCGATATGAAAATTAAGGGATTATCTTCTGCGTGCGTAGCATGACCGGTATACAGTGCTGCTGACAGCGGGAACCCGGGTCGGAGGTTCGCACGGTTAGAGGTTTATACTAGTCGATGTGTAAATTAAAGGATTATCCGGGGACCCGGGTCGGAGGTCCGTTCGGTTAAAGAGATTATCCGGAGCGTGTTTAGCAGGACCGGTACACGTTGCCGAAGGCAGCGGGAACCCAATTCAGAGTTTCATTCAGTTCGAGGATTTACAAGATTCGGTTAGAGATTTGTCATATTCGAAGTTTTCTATAATTCACCGGTATACGGTGCCAAAGGCAGCGGGGATCCGATCTGGAGTTTCGTTCAGTTACAGGTTTATACTATTTAATGTGCAAATTAAGGGATTATCCGGAACGCGCGTAGCGCATCCGGTATACGTTGCCGAAGGCAGCGGGGACCCAGATCGGAGGCTCGTACGGTTAGAGGTTTATACTATTCGATGTGCAAATAAAGGAACTATCCGGTGCCGAAGGCAGCGCGGACCCAGGTCGGAGGTCCGTTCGTTCATCACCGTACTTCTGTGTTACAGCGGCACCCCACAATTATGATTATGCCAAGGTTGCAGTTATGATTTTGCCAAGATCATCGCAAAGCTTATATATTCATCCTATTTACGCATATATATATATATTCCAACACATACTAGCTGGCTTCGTCCGCCAGCCGGCCACTAATTTACATCTGGGCCTCGAATTCTAGAAAACCTTGAATATGACAAATCTCGAACCGAATCTTGCAAAACCTCGAATATGTTAAACCTCGAACCGAACAAAACTCCGGATTGGGACCCCGCTGCCATCGCCACCGTGTACCGGTGAATTGTAGAAAACTTCGAATATGACAAATCTTGAACCGAATCTTGTAAAACCTCGAACTGAATGAAACTCTGGATCGGGTCCCCGCTGCTATTTGCACCGTATACCGGTCATGCTGCCCACGCTTCGGATAATCCCTTTAACCGAACGAACTTCTGACTCGGGTCCTTGCTGCCTTCGACACCGTATACCGGTCGTGCTATGCGCGCACCGGGTAATCCCTTAAGTTGCACATAGAATAATATAAACATCTAACCGAACGAAACTCTGACCCGGGTGACCGCTGCCTGCGGCACCGTATAGCAGTCGTGCTGCGCACGCGCTGCAATATACATTGGTTCCACCTTCCACCACCAGGTGGCGCAATCTGTTCTATACTAATCTCTCTCTGGCACTGAAATTGTTAAGGCTATAGATGTCGAGTCGAATGAGCTATACCCCTTCGTGATCGGGGGACGTCACGCATTATATTTTTGGAAACTGCCCACTAATGCCAAATCATTTTACCTTTAATAAAAATCAAACATTAAAAGTAAATTTGCAAAAAATAATTCTAAATCATTCAAACACAATCAAATTGAAGGAAAATTATAATAAATTAAATAGTATGTTTTCTTTTATTAAATCACTTCTGTAATTTTACTGTTATATAGTAATTATTGTTTTAACCTCAATTATTTCAGTCTTCATTGAGTCATGAAGTATTACATTTACTTATTTTTACATCTAAAATCTGCAGTACCTACGAACTTCAATCTTTTATGAATATTATATTTGACTGATAACTACAGATTATTTAAAATAAAACGTAAGTTATGTGTTAATTATCTCTGTGACTAATACCGATAACCATGCCATCACTCCACCTTACCCGCAGCGCGTTCCAAGTCGTGACAGAAATAGTGGCAAGCGATGGGATCTAGAATTGAAATACTATGAGCAGAAAGAATTTGAGTCGTAAACCAGATGAGCAAAGGTGAAAGTGACGAAGTAAAAGCAGAGTGACACCAGTCGTTGGAGTCTGAAAAGAGAAGCAGCGTCATCGGTCGATACAGAGCCCGAGCATAATCCTTGGAGTCTGAAAAGAGAAGCGGTGACATCAGTCGTTACAAAGCCAGAGTATCAGCCTTGGATATCCAAAATCGGAGACAGCGACATCAGTACCGAAAGTGCGCGAACACTGGCGAAGACTAACAGAAATTCCACGAGCAGACGAATCGTGAAAGATAAGTCTGTAGGGCCCTCCCTGGACGAGTGGTTAAGGCACCACTCCACTAATCGCTTGCGAGCGTATGTGTCAGGGCGATGGGTTCGACTCCTGTCACCTCCATTGCACACTCTTTGTGGAGCTCTGGGCTGTAATTCATCAGTGATGTTGTTTCCTTTTGTCTAATCAGTCCTCTTCCTGACGATGACTTATAAGAGGATATTTGTATCAAGCACACTAGTCAGATATATGTTCTCAATAAAACAAACAAACAAACAAGAAGTCTGTCGGAGTGACGGTACCAGCTACTCAGATTGCACCGTTACAGAAATACAGCAACGCAAGGTAAAAAATGTCTTGTTTTTGATAGAGAATTTGTGACTGTTATTTTTCTAGTAAAATGTTTTGAAAAAATTAGTTTATAAGAATTTTTAAAGTATTAGTAAAGTATTGCTCATATTAGCAGACTTTATTAAATTAAAAATATTGAAAAACTAAAGTTTATTTACGATTCAGAAAATTTAAGAATTTTTTAATTGTCGCGATTTTTAGATGCAGAGAGCTGTCTGAACTTCAGGACATATAATTTATAAATATTTTCCCTAAAAAAATTTTAAAAATAAAATAAAAAACGAAAGAAAGTCTGAAAATTATTTTGCTAACCTAAATTTAAAAAAAGTGCCATAAAAATAGATAAATCAGCTCTTTTATGAGTTCAAGCATACTGTAAAAGTAATTTTAAATGCAAAATATATTGATCGGTAGAATTAGTTTCCCTGGAATCTGAAATTGTTTAAAGTTTAATTGATTCAAGCTATCAAAAATTTATGAAATTGGTTTATTGTTTGTATGTGTTCCGCGTAGATTCTATTGTATTTTTGTGTTGTATCGTGGGTTAAGAATTTATGTATTACTTTATTGTACTTACGTACAGAAAAGTGTAGAGTAGTTAGATTTAAAATTTAGGATTTTAGCTATTAGTCCAGGTGCTAGGAGTGAAAAAAACTGCAAATCGTGACACAGTTATACCGTTTGGTCAGTATCTACTCCATATTAATACAAAGCATATAAGAAGGGGAGGCATCGCGTAAAGTCGGGTGAATTCAAGATGGCGGCTGTTATTCAAAATGGCGTCATTTTCGGGAATTAGCGCAATTTCGTTTCTATTCATCGTATAAAAGCATGTTTGATGGAAATTTCGATGTTTTTAAATAAAAAAGTATTATTTGTAACACTTTACAGCACAGTCGAAAATAATTTATGAATTCAGTTTGCCTGTTTGTCTGTCTGTCTGGTCGTCTGTCTAGCCGCGCACTAACTCGAAAAAAAAAATAACCGGATATCCAGATAATTAAAATATGGTATTTTAGTATACCGTAACAAGTTCGGCATTCATTTTCAAGTGTGCATCATTCATAGTTCATATACAGGGGCAATCAAAAGTATTCCGTTACATTATGGTCTGTAGACGAAAATCGCTTGCAATGTGTTTTAATGATGTTATACTCTTTGTAACATATTCAAATTAATATATATCAGTGCGGTTCAGTACAAGATACTTACTGTAGAATATCCAGTGCATAGCACGATACACGATTATGTACTGAAACGCGTGAAAAAAATGAATTTTGTAAATATTCAGTGTCAGTATCTGTACCATTTACGTATAAACGTATATATAGAACAAATCTTTCATAACCAAAAATCTTTTCATTTCAATTGACAGATTGGCCGTCTGCGTACCAACACCCAGAAAAAGGAATTGATTAAAACTACAAAACATGTTTTGTTAAGTACATTTTGGTTGTTTTAGCAAAATTTTTAGTTGAAGTAAAAAAATTGATTTTGTTGCTTGGACAATAAAATATTGTTAACACTCTTACAAAAATTTTACAAAATTTCATCAATTTTACTTGAATTAACAAAATTTGTTTTTTAATTTTACAATAATTTTGTAATTTAAATTTGTATTCCCACAAAAGTTTGTTGGTTTTGCAAAATTTAAATTGTTGTGTAGTAGCCATAACTCTCTCACGTAACTCGATTTATTTGACTTATATAGCTATATAATTAAAGGATTAACATAATTTTTGGATAATTAAAACTTTTTTTCATTGGGACGGACTAAGGTAGTTTTAAAAATACCCCTGTCGCATTTATTACTTTCTTCTATCTTTACAAGAAGAAAGTATTGGAATCATGAAAATTTTCGACTTCCGGTTTCCGACGGATTTTAGAAGGTCCTGAACACGATTTGACTGTTTTTAGAAAATGACTGTGAACGACTCTGTCTGTCAGTATGTGACAAAAATTTTGTGGGCGCTCTATCTCAAGAACTAATGCACGGAATTTAATAAAACTTTATATTCAGTTACTTCCTGATATACATTGTTGCTGATTAGTTTTTGGTGTAAATCGCGCAACAGGTGGCGCTGCTATGTTGCATTTTTCGCAATTTCTGCAATAGTTCTATAGTTGTAGTATAAACAAAACAAATTCGTAATATAACATATTTTATTATTTAAACAAACAAAATATATTTTGTTGAAAAAAGAAAATAGATTCTTAAAATAAGACATATCATATATCTATGTAACAAAAAGAATTTTGTTAATTCATGTAAAATTGAACCATTTTATTTGAATTTTTAAAAAAAATTGCTGACGATACATTTTTTTTTTTTTTATTGCAAAAAAAATTAACAATATTTTTTTTGTTGATTCAAACAAAATTTCCATTGACCCATATTTAAACGAAAAATTTTGTTGGGTCAACCAAATTTTTGTTGATTCAACAAAACTTTTTTCTGGGTGAAAGAGTCTGAGAGTAGAGTAAGAAATCGCAACATTAAAATGAAGTATGTGATGGAATTTTGGTTCAAAACGTCATATTGAATACATCTCATTTTGGTGGTGCCTCGTCATCAGAATTACATTGTAATAAATATATAAATACATGCTACATTGTATATTTATATAAAATAATATGTTCTTATGACAATTTGCAATTCTTTCATATCTGGCAAAGTTCAAAAACACATTTTATAATTAAAAACGCGCATAGACAGCATTGTGCTTATTGAAAGTCCTGTGACCATATTATTTTGTGAGCCCCTGTAAATGAACGAAAACTGCTGCACTGCATATTCTACAGTAAGTATCTTGTACTGCACCGCACTGATGTATATTAATTTGAATATGTTACAAAGAGTATAACATCATTAAAACACATTGCAAGCGATTTTCGTCTACAAACCATAATGTAACGGAATACTTTTGATTGTCCCTGTAAATGAACTATGAATGATGCACACTTGAAAATGAATACCGAACTTTTTACGGCACACTACAATACCATATTTTAATTATCTGGATATCGGGTTATTTTTCTCGAGTTAGTGCGCGACTAGACAGCCGACCAGATAGACAGACAAACAGGCAAACTGAATTTATAAATACTTTTCGACTGTGCTGTAAAGTGTTACAAATAATATTTTTTATCTAAAAACATCGAAATTTTCATCAAACATGCTTTTATACGTTGAATAGAAACGAAATTGCACTAATTCCCGAAAATGACGCCATTTTGAATAACAGCCGCCATCTTGAATGCCCCCGACTTTACGCGATGCCTCCCCTTTTTATATGCTTTTATTAATATAGAGTAGATACTGACCAATCGGTATAAATGTATCCCGATGTGCAGTTTTCACCTTATTTTTGTCGTGTAGCACTTGGACTATATTTAAACAAAATGTTCGGCTTTAGCAGTCTATAGGAAATGCGACGCCAAAGAACTCGCAATCGAATTTAACGTAGAATTGCTGACAAATGATAAAATTGCAATAATTATTTTTTTTTAAACGAAGATTCACCGCAGTATGACGAGGCGATTTCGTTGGCCCAGATTAAAATCATAGAACAGGATAGAATCAAGAAAGCTAAAAGCATAAAGGAGCCGCAGAGCGAGAGAAAGAATTAGAAATACAGGCCGTAGAACGTGAGGAAGAATTAGAAAGGGAGACCGTAGAACGTGAAAAGGAAAGAGAGCACGAAATAGCCAAATTGAAATTATCTCAGAAGTAGACTCAGTGATTTTATTCTCCAGCCAAAGCGAAAGATAACCTAAAATTTTACTTAAAAATGTGATGCAAAAATTCGAAATTTCTAAATCGGACATATCCCTTTTTCTTAATTTATTCCAAAGGCAGGCAATTTAGGCTAAAATTGACAGGTCGGAATATGGTTTTCTTTCAATCTATTTTGTCTATTACCTGTAGAAATAGCAAAAATTATTCTTAGGTAACCTTCGGAGTTATCCGGTGACTTTGATTATGTGAAAAATAAATTATTGGAAAGGTTTCACTTGCGCCCAGAGGACTTCCATATAAAATTTGTTTCTTTCCAGAGACAAGTAAATAAATCGTAGAAAAAATATGCTTTCGAAGTGACTATCTACTTTGATGAATGACTGAATGGTATAAAAATATCCGAATTTAGTTAGTTACGCGACCTTATGATCACGGACCAAATTAAGAGAAACGTACCCCCAGAGATACCAAGGACCCCAATGGAACTTTCGCTAAAGGGGAGCCAAATCTTAAAAAATGGCCAAAAGTGACCAAAATGCTTACTTGTTAAAAGATTTAAAATGGGGGCTGCTTCCTGACACCATCCTATAAAAAAAAGAGTCAACTACATCATCAGAAAGATAATGTTTAAAATTTTATTACAACCATGTCCATTGTTTTCAAGAAAAATTCATTGACGTTATCTTCGTAACAAGACCAAATTAAGACCATTAATGATGAATAATTGGAAACATTTTTCGTCTAGACATCTTATGACATAAGTATGATATATGACAAATAACCAAGAATGACTGAAAGACCTGTATTTACATTTCAATCGCTCGCATGAGTCCTTATATTCGTATATAAAAATAGGTGTATTCTATTATGTCTTAAAGTTTTGATCATTTTTTCAATGATACGCTGTATACAGATGTGAATAGTACCTAGTACGAAATGTATCTATGAAGTTTAGTCACTTCAGCATAATTGAAGAACAATTTGTTACGGATAGATAGAAGGGTGTCCTTCAGAATAATCTTTGCCCCGGGGCCCTAGATAGTCTAAGTCGGGCTCTGTTTAACAGGATGAGTAGAAGTGCAACATTTTTACTACCCCTATTTCCAAATGGTAATCTTTACTCCATTTCATTGCAGAATTCTTCGATTTAATAAAGCGAAGATTAACTATCGGAAATTGTCTAAAAACATGTACGAATGTAAATACCTGTACGCACAATGTCCAACTAATCATTTTAAGGGCTATATCAGGGAGAATAACTAAAATAATACATTTGTTCGACTAATTTAAAACAAAAATCTATATCGTGAAATTTACGAAATAACCTGCATACTTTACAAATTATCAATTTGCGCATTTCATTTACAATGAATAATCAGGGCATCTTAAACATTTTTCTTTTCAGTGTATACAAAAGAATAGAAAAACAACTGCAGAATTACAATAATCAAATTAAAGGTTCCTTGGAAACATTTTTATGGTATTTCACAATCTTGCCTTTATAATTAACATTTGAATTTAAAATGTTAAATAGACATGCATATCATATTTTATAAAAGATCAAATTTGTTTCAGAAAATTAATTTGTGTTTTTTTTTTCCTTTCGGTGTTTATTTAATTAAAATCTAAAAAGATTGTTTTTAAAAAAAATTTCAAATTGCTGAAAAAAAAGATACCTCTATTATAAGTTTCACAATGTTATTTTATTTGCTCTGAATTACAAATGAAACATTCAAGAAATTAAATCAGGGAACTCATTTAAAAGTAATTAGTTAAGAGTTGTTTCTTTAGTTTAAATATTTAACACAACAAAAATTCTTTCTTCTTTACAACTACTTGGTGTTTTGATAATTAAATACATTAAACCTGAAATTACAAAACAAACATTTTTTTTTTTAAATAACAATTCCAACATAATACTCTTTTGTTCTTCTTAAAGAAAGAAGTTATTTTTTAACATAAAAATAATTAAACAAGAAAAGAAGAACAATTAACAATTATTTGTAAAACAATTACATTTTCTTGGGAAGAAAAAAATGTAAAATTTCGATTACTGCAATTTAAAAATTTTCTTGGAAAAGAAAAATCCATCATTTAAAAAGTAAAAAAGTTTAGATTGAAATACCTTTTCTTTAAAATGGTAATGAAAACATTGTCTTAAAGGTTTTCTAAAAGGTGTGTAGGCAAATTCCAAGCTTTGTGGTAGAAACAGTTTTATATTGCCGAGACACAATTTTAATTGATGCATTAATTGAATTAATTTAAACAGGAATATCACATAGTTTGAATCTGTATTTGCTTCTCATTCCATTATGCATCTACATCACTAGATTCAAATGTAATGTTTTTCAACACGTTCTAAAACAGTTGAAAAGTGTTTATGAATTCAGTTTATCTGTCCGTCTGTCCGTGTTCTAACTCTCATATGTATACTCGGAACGCCATATAACTGATATATGTTATTAAAGTTTACAATGGGATGTTCGGTATTCAAAACGAAGTGTGTACTATTTTTGGTTAGTTTACAGGGACACTCAAAATATTACTTTACATACGCTTTCAAGAGTAGAGGGTATACAGTAAGTAGCAATTATAGTTAATTTACAGGGACGTACAATGGGTTGGGTTGGGTTGATTATTGACGGCCAATTATCTACACTTGGGATATAGGCCCGGGGGGAGTGCCCTTCGTGGGGGTCTTTCTAAGGGAACCTAACCCGTATTTACGCATGGATAAATCCACGGCTCGAAGAAAACCACGAAAACTCCGACCGATTAGGCCGACGGGCGCGATTGGGATCGAACCCAGCACCTCCCGTCTACCAGCTTCGAGAGCAGAACCTCTCAGCCACTGGTGGGGCAGGGACGTACAAAAGAATTACATTACATTATGATCCTTGAGGAAAAATCGTTTGCTATGTATTTTAATTATTTTACACTATTTGAATGAAATTGATAAGCATTACTGAGGCATGTATTCGATAAATTATTGAGTACATAGAATTTATCGTTTATTTACAGAAATTTGTCAAAATAATTCGGTTACAAGACTCACTAGGAGCCATAACTCCTGAATGTTCGTGTCCAGACGTTTTAAAACTTAAGTACGTTTTGGTTACTGTTTCATAATTTATGTCGTTATATATATTTTTTTATTCTTGTTTTACTTTTTTTGGAATATTCAGTAAAAAATGCTGTTCTATGAATAATTCGGGAATTCTAAAACCACTTGTTCTTACTGTTGGACGTAATACAAATACGCCTTTAAACTTAAGAAGAAAACAATTTGTGGTGGTTATTAGCTGCAATTAATGGACAAATATTTATTGTTGAGATAAATTAAAAGTATATATATGCTTGAGAATTACAAAACATATAATGAAAGAATAATAAATTGTTTACAGATTTCTAACAAATTTCATTTAAAAGTATATTTTTTATGTATCGACTTTTTCCGTAGAGATATTTTTTCTACGTATCGACTATATGTAGATGTGTATATAGACTATTTTATTTACTTATTTATTTATTGATGTAGTTTTAGTTTCGTCATGGAATATTAGCTGGAAACAAATACTGAATTATTTATATTGTTTTAAGTGCAAACCTGCAAACGGGTTAATTTTCCGTAACCTGAGAGCACACGATAGAAATAGACTAAAAATTTTCTTACTTGAAATTTATTTTAAAATCCATAAAAAATTAGTAAAATAAGATACAATTCTCACGAAAATTGCATTTGAAAGTATATTTTTTTTCTTATTCGACAGAGTCAAAAATGAAATTAACCTGAGTGCACACGAGAGATGTAGACAAAACATTTCACGCATAAAAATTATTTTAAATTACTCAACAAATTAGTAAAATAAGATACAATTTTCAAGCAACCTAGCTGCATTTTTTTCCTATTCGACAGTGTAAAAACATTAATTGTGCGATGTTTACAAGTTACAAAAATTGCAGTTATATCAAAATTCACTGGTCAGTTCATTGCTACCGTCAAAATGCCATCAGCGTTACTCACGGACATGTTTTTGTTTTTTTTAATGGACAATTGTTTATTGTTGAAATACATGAAAAAGAAATATTGCTTGAAAATTGCTTAACATACGAAAGAACAATAAATAGATTTTTAACAAATTGCATTTAAAAGTATATTTTTTTATGTATCTACTTTTTCCGTATAGTTATTTTTTTTTCTATGTATCGACTATGTATAGATGTGTATGTAGACTATTTATTTATTTATTCATGGAGTTTTAGTTTCGTTATGGAATACTAGCTGGAAACAAACACTGAATTATTTATATTGTTTTAAGTGCAAACTGGTTCATTTTTCGTAAACTGAGTGCAAACGATAAATATAGACCAAAAACATTCATAGACCTGTAAAGTCACGTGACTTTCAGCCAGAGTGAAAACGCCAGGCCGGATTGAAGATCGGCCCTAACTGAACTCTTTCAAGAGCATCTCACACAGGCTCAATGGTCTTGCGGCTTTGCCATTGTTTATTGTTGTATACAGGTTTCTAATTAATTTAATTTGTAATTAATTTAATTTCCCGTTTATTGCCATTGTTTATTGTTGTATACAGGTTTGTATTTAATTTAATTTCCCGCAAACTGAGTGCAAGTGATAAATATAGACAAAAAAATTTCATAGACCTGTAAAGTCACGTGACTTTCTGCCAGAGTAAAAGCGCCAGGCCGGATTGAAGATCGCCGTACTTAAACTCTTTCAAGAGCATCTCACACAGGCTCAATGGTCTTGCGACTTTGCCATTGTTTATTGTTGTATACAGGTTTGTAATTAATTTAATTTGTAATTAATTTAATTTCCCGTTTATTGCCATTTTTTATTGTTGTATACAAGTTTGTATTTAATTTAATTTCCCGCAAACTGAGTGCAAGTGATAAATATAGACAAAAAAATTTCATAGACCTGTAAAGTCACATGACTTTCTGCCAGAGTAAAAGCGCCAGGCCGGATTGAAGATCGCCGTACTTAAACTCTTTCAAGAGTATCTCACACAGGCTCAATGGTCTTGCGGCTTTGCCATTGTTTATTGTTGTATACAGGTTTGTAATTAATTTAATTTGTAATTAATTTAATTTCCCGTTTATTGCCATTGTTTATTGTTGTATACAAGTTTGTATTTAATTTAATTTCCCGCAAACTGAGTGCAAGTGATAAATATAGACAAAAAAATTTCATAGACCTGTAAAGTCACGTGACTTTCTGCCAGAGTAAAAGCGCCAGGCCGGATTGAAGATCGCCGTACTTAAACTCTTTCAAGAGCATCTCACACAGGCTCAATGGTCTTGCGGTTTTGACATTGTTTCCGGCGAAAAATCCATATATTATGAATATCCTCTCCTTAAAAAATCATTGAAAAGACGGCTTTTGGAGTTCTTGCATTATTTTCCATAACGAATTGTTTGGACTGGCACCAGTACCCCGGATAAATCTTATTTGAAGTTTGAGGAACTCAACTTATAGCAAGCATCGCAACTTCACCGCTATTATTAGTGAGTAACTGATGAAGATTATTATTGTTTTTGTGTGTGTAAAATGAAGAGCATCTGCGTTATTATTTCAAATTCTTACATGTGGAATGTCAACTCTTTTTCGTTGTGGACGTTGTTTCATCTTATAAATCACCAAAAGCATCAGTAAATTCGAAAAGTACATTCTGTATGTATAACATTCTGCCTTGCATATAATGCATCTGCATATCTCATGTGTAATTGGGTATTTAGTATACGTTAGCGCATTTTATGTGTATTTAATATGTTGCTCCTTTTAAATTGTAATGATGTTTTAATGTTTATTAATGCTTATATATACCTCTTTTCAGCAAAGCAAAATTTTGTAGTGCATGTAGAATATTTTAAATTCATACAAATCCGCACTAAAATCCTTCGAAAATATACGAAATATATTAAATTGAAATATCGTAAATTGCTTTGTAATCTACGCGGGACGCATTTTTAAATTTTTTATTTTGTTATTTTTTTGCTCTATAATAACACTTGCAATCAGTAAAATTACACTCTGCCTTATGAGACTATTTATGATGCTGTTCCGTACATAATTTGAGTACAAACAGATCATTTCGTGAAAACATCTTTTAGTCTACAAACTAAAACATAGCATAATTTTACTTTACATATTTTTACTTTGCTTTACATAATTAGTACTTTAGACCAAATTGAAAAACATAAGCTGTTTCATACCACCTGTTTTACTTTGAAACGTTTTAAATATAATATCCTCATACATGCACATTTCATTACGAATGGGAAAAATCATACATGGCGTTTCATTAAAATCAAGGAATGTTAGCACATCTTTAAGTTAAACTATTTAGTGGTTTCTCTCAAATGGCACCTCAAAATCTTAACAATTGCTTTAGTAAATATTTCGATATATTTCATCGTGAATATTTTCATGAAACTTATACGAGTAACATCATTCAGAAAAGGGTCTATATAATTTATGTTGTCCTAACACTAAAAATTATTATATATATATATACAAGGTGGCCATAATTAAACTGACGGTACTCAGAGTGTTCTGTAGCGCGATCTAATTGAGAGAATGACGCCAAATTTTGTAGGAAGATTAAAAAAGACGGGGGACGAAGGATTCCGTGAAAAAAAATTTAGTTCCAAAAGTCACCGCCAGGGGCATATGTGGCGCTGTGTATTCGAAAAAGAGAGTTTCAAAAAATGAAGTATCAATATTGAAATAAAATTACCGTTTATTTAACGAATTTAGCAATTTAATCAAAGCTCAAAATGGTAACAGTTTATAAAAAGCTAAAAAATTGCATAAACATTTCTAAAGTTTCTTTATGTGCAATTTCACTTACAGATCCCAAAGAAAGCAACAGCAGAAGAAGAAGTTCATTATTCAAATTTCACGTTACATCTTTTGGCCCAGTGCCAGCTTGTTTGGCTTTAAAAGGTAATGTGCTACTGTTAGAAGCAATTTCATTGAAAGTTATCTTTCATAATGTATCCTTCTTTAGTCGAGCGAGCTCTACTAGTCAAATTCTTTTACCTCAACCAGTGCAATGCGCCAGCCGCTCTTCGTGCTTTTAGAAACCACAAAAAAATGCGTAAAGGTAACGGTCCTTTGTAAGTTTATGGTTTAAAAGCAATGGTTGAGAAGTTTGAGAAAACAGGTTCTCTAAATGTTCAGTCAGGCAGAGGACGAAAACCCGTATCACAGGATACAATCAAAGAAGTGGCGACAGCGATTGTCGACAGAGCACCAGACAATACTGCTACCACTTCCAGCGCTCGTGGATAGCTTGGAATCTGGATATGCCTTATTGTACGGTATGGAAAATCCTACGAAAGATTATCCACTTCTATCCGTACAAGATCAGCCGTGTACAAGAGTCACGTCACACCGACCATGATAAGCGATTGACTTTTGCTCTCACTTTTCTTGCCAGAATGGAGTTGGATGATGCTTGGCCCTGGAAAATCTTATCGGGAGACGAGGCCCACTTTTACCTGAATCGAGCTGTAAATACCCAGAACTGCCGAATTTGGGATAACAAGTCACCAAGGACATTCAAGGAAATTCCTTTGCATTCACCAAAAATAACTGTTTGGTGTGGTTTCACAGCAGATATGATCATAGGTCCATTCTTCTATGAAAACATTACTCCGACAGGACTTGTAACTTGTTCTGTTACTGGAGACAAATACCGCCAAATGCTAAACAACTTTGTTATTCCGGCACATCAGCAAAGACAGTGCCTGGAAAAAATCATTTTCATGCAAGATGGAGCCCCTCCACATATTGCTTTGCGGGTACAGCAGCTGCTACGACAGAAAGTCACAACAGAAAGAGTCATTAGCCGCTGTTTTCCAACTGCATGGCCACCTCGGTCTCCTGATCTTACACCCTGCGACTTTTGGCTATGGGGTTACCTAAAGTCCAAGGTCTATCACGGAGGTATCCAGGACCTGGCTACGTTGAAGGATAACATATCGCGAACTGTACGGGAGATACCTGCAGACATGTTATTCTCAGCTGTTGTAAATGCTGTGCACAGATTGCAATATGTGGTCCACAAAAACGGCGGCCACATCGAACCTGAGTTGGATGTTCTAAATAAACGGTAATGTTATATCAATATTGATTCTTCTTTTTTGAAACTATATTTTTCGAATACACAGCACCACAGTCGCCTGGTGGTGACTTTTGGAACTAAATTTTTGTTCGCGGAATCCTTCGTCCCCCGTCTTGCTTAATCTTCCTACAAAATTTGGCGCCATTCTCACAATTAGATCGCGCTACAGAACGCTCTGAGTACCGTCAGTTTAATTATGGCCACCTTGTATATATATATATATATATATATATATATATATATATATATATATATATATATAAGATTATCAAGAATGTTATTTAAAATCTCGTTTTAATTTTTATATTTCTATCTTAATTGCTTGCCGAGCGGATCAAACATTAAAACAGTATATTACAGGATCTATTTTCATCGTAGGAATAATTTTTAAAAATAATAATTTAAAAGCTAATAACGATAAACAGGTATACGGTATGCACCGGACGGATGGAAAAGAAGACGGATTATGATGAAAGAAAAAACGAAAGTATGACAAGTCGCTAACAAGTTACAAGTAGCCGGCTTTTTTCCCATCCGTTCGGTGCAACGGATCCGTTCGGATCTGTTTATCTTTATTCGTTTGCAAATTACTAATTTTTAAAGTTGTTCCTGACTTTTATATCTTCAGTATACATGTGATATCTTCAGAAGCAACTCGGAGGTAAATGTCGACTCCCAAGGCATTAGGAAAATTTCTCGATTTTCTGATATATTTTTAATCCATAAATGCCACATTTCCACCAGAATTTTGGAAAAAAAACTTTGCTTTTATAATGTATGTGAAAAACCTACTTTTACTTATTTTGAATAAATTTGTTCTGTAATTCTGGTGAAAATTCTGGTGTTCTGTAATCCTGGTGGTTTTTAAATTCTGGTGACATTCAATCATTTCAACATTATCTCAACAGAAGTATACAGCAGAACTTTCCGGATGACTCAATACTGTTTTCTATCTACGTCTCTTTACACTTTTCACACATGAAAAATAACTTATTTAGCCTAATGTTCCTAAGCCTAGAGCATGCCTTGTATGCATCTATAATAGGAATTTCAAAAATATGGCTTAGAAAAGAAACAAATGCTGCAAAATATTACATCCGATTCAAAATTTTGTGGAAAAATATATACGTATATTTTTATAGTCGCATTTTAAAGTAAACTATTTAAAAAATACTTTTTTTTTAATGTATGCCTTAGAAATCCCAATTGATTTAGAAAGAATATACCTGCCTATTTTCATTCTAACCAGTCAATAAATGAAGAAAGTATTTCATTAAGATTTCATCTTATACAGTGTTTATTGATCAAGTTATTCAGTCTCTTGTTCCTAGATAATGGAATTACGAAATACCAATGTTGTTCCTGACACTAACACTGCTGGAACAAGAATCGATATAACACGGCAGGCGGCATAAGTTGAATTTATTTTCATTCTCTCCTTTTGTTCCATTCCTCCAGGTATTATTTATAAAAGTAAAAATAGTTTATTTGATTTTAATAACTCTCTTTTATAAGAATTTAATGTTTATGTTAAAAATCACGCTTCATTTCATAATTGCAATGCATGTTGTTCTCGAAAATTTTCCGTTACGATATATTAATTTGGGGTGGGACCCGATTACGTAAATTTCCCCTTTGATTTATTCTTGGTAAAAAGATCTAGTGATTTTTTTAAAAATTAAACCAATTTTTCTATGTATATTTTAGGTAGATTTCGTAAGAAATACTACCTATTACATTCTCACCTAAGTTGGAAATTTTGAAAAATTTTTGCAGATCTACGCCGATCATGACTCCCAGAACCCAAAACAACCCCCAGTTCAAAAGTTTATATATATATATATATATATATATATGTCACTTTTTTCTGACCACGATAACTGGAAAAATTCTGCATAAATCTCTTCCAAACTGATACATAAAATCAAGGGTCATAAAATCTCGGTCAAGTTCGTTAATGGGCAAAATCGAACCAAGGGGGGGGGAAATGGGGGGGCTTTTTGTGAAAACAGAAAAATCCTCATAATTTCTTTATTATTATACGTATCGAATCCGTTTAAAGTTATTATTACTTCTAGGAAAAGGGCCGAAAATGTATGTATGACAGATTTTTGATATAATTAAAAATGGCCCCAAGGGGGTGGAAAAAGGGGGGTTTTAGAAGAAAAAAAATCATAGCTTCGTCAATTCACAAGATATCAAATCCGCGTAAATTTATTATTAATCCTCTTAGTATTATCTAAAACTTTTATATTGACAAGTTTTTTATAGGACCAACCGTTATAGCAAAAAAAATTAAAAACAAAAAAAATCCCTGCCGTCTCCGCCTGCAAACAAGTTATTTTTCGAAGTAGGCGGTTCCAACTCCCGCATCTTTTCGAAACTGATACATAAAATCAAGGGTCATAAAATCTATGGGCAAAATCAAACCAAGGGGGGGGGGAATGGGGGGGGGCTTTTTGTGAAAACAGAAAAATCCTCATAATTTCTTTATTATTATACGTATCGAATCCGTTTAAAGTTATTATTACTTCTAGGAAAAGGGTCGAAAATGTATGTATGACAGATTTTTGATATAATTAAAAATGGCTCCAAGGGGGGGGAAAAAAGGAGGGTTTTAGGAGAAAAAAAATCATAGCTTCGTCAATTCACAAGATATCAAATCCGCGTAAATTTATTATTACTCCTCTTAGTATTATCTAAAACTTTTATATTGACAAGTTTTTTATAGGACCAACCGTTATAGCAAAAAAAATTTAAAAAAAAAAGTCCTTGCTGGCTCCGCCTGCAAACAAATTTTGTTTCGAAGTAGGCGGTTCCAACTGCAGCATCATCGCAAAAAGGTCATTTCTTCCGCAATTCCCGACAAACAGGCACCCCACGTTCTGCGTCTTCGAAATCTACCTGTGCCTGTAGGCCGAGCCGTCAGGGATTTTTTTTAAGATATGGCGATAGGAAGAAAAGAAATCATTATTTAAACCTCTATTCAACTTTTTAAAATTGTTTTCTCAACAAAATTGTTCCCAAAGAATTATATTTTCAACAAAATTGTTCCACTAGGAAAATTTTAAAATTGATCCCAAATGGAATAATTTTATGTGTGGTTAATAAGTATAATACAAGGTAAATACTACGTGAGTAAGTAAAGTACCATTAAGTAGAATAAATAATTAAGTATGGACATAGTTAAAGAATTATAAATTGAAATGAAATATAAAAAGTATTGGAACACATTTGCGTAAAAATGATAAAGTATTAGGTAGCTCTCATTACAAAAAGTAAAAAACTGTCTATTGTAGGAAATTTTCAATATATTTTCACCGATCATGACCCCCAGACATCAAAACTACCCTCCGTTCAATTGTTGATTTATATATATATATGATCTTTGGTCATACAATAGCCTTCGTATTTATAAACCGATTTGGATGAAACTAATCATGTGTATTAGGCTTAACAATATCTCGACCGAGTTCGTTGTCCAGCTTTGTCCGCCGTCTTGTTGCAAAATGGCGGCCACTAAAAGATTTAAAACGAAAAAATTATATGCAAAAAAATTCGAAATCAAATTTATTTTTTACTTAAGTTTTAGGCCTTGATACAAGAATTCCGGAGGATTTTTTGTTTTGTCTCTATCTTAAAAGAAGGCTTAGATATAGCAGTTTGAAATTCTAGTGTGGCTGACATTTTGAAACTAGACAGCTGATTACAAAAAATCTGGAATTAATTTGAGTTTTAATGAACGTAATTTCTTAGCAAATTATTATTTTTCATTGTTATAATCAATTTCTAATCATACGCATAAAACTATATATTCATGTACGTTAGCATCAAATTCTCCCCAAGTTGGGCGACACATGGCGAAATATCGCCAAATTTGGCGACCAAAAACAAATCTCCATAAATCAAGCCAATTCGGGTATAGCTGACTAATATGGCGAATTTCTTATTTAAATTCATTATTAACGAATCTTCGGTAATCGGGATCTTTTCATTTTAGCTTGCTGTTTTTGAGTAACATTAGCTAAATTTTTAAACCGAAGATATAGGAAAGCTACATTTTTTTCCTGGTACAGGCCGGTAGGAACTTTTTTTTATCATTTGGACTTTACTTTGAGCAACACCCGATTAAAAATAAAAAATCACATGGATTACATTTGCTTCTTTGTATTTCTGTAACACAATGCATTCTGATTACAATATGGGATGTTAGTTTATGAAATGTTTCGGATAATTAAGTGTCGGGCAAACGAAAATCTGCTGCATACATTGAAAATACTTCTACAAGTAAGGTTCCTAAAAGAATCTTTCTTCAAATTTTAATAAATTTGCAAGTAATATATAGAAGAAATCAATGCTTTGTGTCTTTTTACTATGATTAACATTAGTACTTTACTTTCTGTAATATTGTACAGCCCTTATAAAATGTACATGCTTGTAAATGTAAAATGCTTTGTAAAAATATTTGCATATTTATTTATGTAAAAATATCTACATATAAAGTATTTATGTAAAAAATATTTACATATAAATTATTTACGTAAAAATATTTACTTTTAAATTATTGAATATTTTTTTCTTACCGATAAAATTTATATAATCAATGAAATGTAAAATTAAATGATTTTGAAAATTTTATATAGATGTAGAAGCAGCATAAACATGGAGAAGTAGACGTGATCTCATAAGATCGTTCTAAACTGAGTAACAAAGTACGATACATTGTCTATACACTTATCAGGCGATGCCCGATTTTCTGATTAATCTTGGTTTCGGTTTGAAGAAGCCAACAGATTGCAATCCGAATTGATTGCATGAAGACTTGCACAAAATCACATTAGTGACGGCTAAAGTGAATTCGCGTCTTTCGATTATGTGTAGCTCTAACCACAGGCGAAACTTTTGTGTTTTATATGTTACATTACATCTCAAAAATATACTCAGTATTCGTATTTCTACAATTATAGTGCACTAGGCATACAAATACTTCGATGAGAAACAGGGCGATTATTACTATTGTATATACATTCATTTGTAAAATAAACACGGACAAAGAATTTTTTTGTTGTTGTTAAATAGTGCAACATGCAAAAGTTTCGCCTATAGGCAGGGCACCGCAATCTCCGAATAAAATTTCTCGCCTTATTTAATCGCAGAAAAATATTATAAATTCTCACAGACAGGTTTATAATCTAAAGATAAATTACTAGGCAAATATTTCTGAATATTATCTGATATAAAATTCTGATGAAAATTTGTTGTTATAAAATTCTGATGAAAAATGATAGAAATTCCCTCCTTGGAAATTCCAAACAGTGTACGTGCCTAGGGCTTGTTGAAAAGATTAAAACTAGCCGTCACGAATAAGTTAAAATATTTAATGTTGAAAATTCCCACTTACATTAGCAGTTATACGCTAGCACATAATCCTCTTAAAGAATTTAAACACAAATATAAATATTGTTTAGTTGAGTTTTGAAAATTAAACTTGTATAATTTGAAAAGAAAAGGGATTCAAGTGAAAAACAAATTGCTGATTCACTTTTAAATGAAAAAAAATTACATCTAAATTTCATAATTGTGTCTGAATTTCATAATTTTTTCATTTATTCTTAACCCCTTTGCAATAAGCGCCCTGTTCATTTTTTTTCTATCATCGCCTGTAGAGAACTTTGCTTAACTTAGCCGCAGGACATCTGTGATTGAATAATGCGAAATTTACTATTCAAATTGACTGGTAGAAAAAACCAAATAGTCTTAGCACATTTATACACTTTACTAAATACCAGTAAAATTCCATAGAATATTTTGATTTGTTTAATTGCAGATATCGGTGATTAAATAAGACAAAATTTATTGTTAAATTTTAGTGGTATAAGAAAAGCCTAAAAGTTGACAGTTTTGGTATACGTGATGCTTGCCCAGAAGTGGTTAATACAATCTATATTATTCTATAAAAATAAATATTTTCTTTACATAAATAATACATGTATCTTTTAAGAGTTGAGCATTTTTTCGAAATAATAAGAAATGTATTTCAACAATGTTGCGACAGGAGACAAACCTTCTATTTTGTCCACCGCTATCTCCACACAATAATCGTCGATGTGGATTTCTACTAGAAACCAACCACAACGTTTATTTGTTCGGAATAGGGGTACAAAAAATAGTAAAAAATTAATCATCTGTGGCAACCAGGATTTCAATACAAAATGCAGGGTGAAGAGTGATATCAATCTTGGTTGTTTATTTCCATATTTGTAACCATGTAGTAACTTGAGCCACAATTTCGGTGAGGTAAATGATGCTACATCGTTACATATTGTATTTTTGTCTGTTACAATATCTATGGTTTCTTTTATTATGGATGTATAGTGTAGACTGGAGGGAAAAATTATCTTACTTTTTCCTCGAAATTTCCTTGAAATTTATAAATAAATAAATTTCAATGAAAGTAAGATAAAAAAAAATAACTTGCGTAATTTTAAAAAGCTCGTGAAAGACTAAATGATAACGTTTCAAATAATAACTTCAAACTCCGTGCACTTATAGAATATTCTTATTTGTTTTGACAATGGCTGGGATAGAGCCGAAACATGTCAACAGACAAATAAAACTTATTTTACTATTTATAATGTTTTTATTTTACATCTTTTAACAATTAAAAGAAGTATATTAAACAAGTCACTTTAAAAATGCCATTAAAATTTATTTTGTTAACAATTCAATAAATGAAACTAACTAATATGTTAAATTGATTTGATTTTAAAATAATACAAATAATAATTTCAACTTTTTATTGTTCGTCTTTTGTTATTATTTATTTATTAATAAAATTGGGTTTGATATGGGGTAACATTATTTATTTTTTTAAATGCCGCATTTCATCAATAACTCTCTTTTTTATTGATTATGTCAGACGGCTGGTGAATCAATAACGCTTCCATTCTAAGAAAGACATGACTTCTGCAGATATATCTCTCTGATATTTTACAATATATCGAATTTTCCGTTCTGTCTTGTACATACATTTCTATAAATCTATCTATATATATTTATATCCATGTATGAATTTTTGCTTCAATATAAATTCAATTTCTTAAAAGAATTGCTTCATATCATTCAAAAACAAAAATTAATAGATTCATTTCGTTCAAGTTATTCTTTTTTAGAAAAATATTTATGTTCTTAAATGATAAATTAAATTCGGAAATCGATAATCAATACCTATAGAAAGAAACAGTTTCTTTTATAGCTTGTGGAGAAATATTTTTCTTATTATCTTTATTCCTTTTTTTTATTTTACCCACTCATATTTATTTTAAGCCACCCGTTTATTTTTATTTGATGATTTATTAGAAGTAGTATTTTTCTTACCATTTAAACTCAAATATTCAACAGGCGACAAACTTTAACAATCATACATATATATATTATTCCTCTTGTCAACGTCTTATATTCTTGTGTTCTCTTTTGTTCTCCTTTTCTGTTCTTCTATGAACATAGAAAACGCAAAATCATGGATATCATTCGAAACGTCTGACATAGCACAATCAAATTTCTTTAAAACATATTGTTTGATTAAAAATTTCAGTTAATAAAAAAATAATGTAAACCTAACGGCTGCTGACATAGCTCACTCACATTTCTTTAAAACATATTGTTTGATTAAAAATGTCAGTTAATAAAAAATTAATGTAAACCTTAGCAACATTCTTTAGATAAATGAAAAAAAAAGGATTTCCACAAATAAATGTTCAAAAATAAAATCCCATTTTATATCATGCTCAACAGTGACTATTAAAAAAATAATAATAAATAGAACAAAAGAGATAATGTGTGACGTCTCTGCACGGGTTTACATGTATGATTAAAAAGTATTTATTATTTAAAAAAAACATATTTATGATTGTAAAGCAAAATTTTAATTCAAACGTTTAGACGATAAAGACACCATCTATCTCAAATGAATGTTATTTCAAGTGTCGCCAAAAATGTATGCTTTGTTATATTAGAAATGTATTTCAATTTATTTTTCTCTGTGCCGTGTTTTTACCGAAGATGATAACGTCATCCTCTAATGAAATTAAAGTATGATTGTCATTTTTTTTTTCGCGGGCGTGACTCTTGCTATATTTGATCAGTTTTGATTGTAACTTTGATGGAACAAATGATATTCTGGCTTTATTAATATTGTTTGCAGTAATTTTCCTGTAAAAGGTTTAACCTACATCTAAAAAGTATTAGATATTGTTTAAAAAATTTTAGATTTCAGCGCGAAGTCCTCGCACCGGTTCACTGGTATATGTTACTTCTTATGTCAATATACCTTTTTCGATAGGGTTTGAACAGGGTTTTCAGATACTACATTCAGAATCAGTTAAAACACGTTGTTTGATTTTTAAAAAATGCTATTAATAGAAAATTATACAATAATAACCAGAGCTGCTTTTTAAAATGACACAGCTATGACAGTATTGGTCTCTGACTTTATTCTATTTATGCGGCATCGTGTATCCCTATATATATATATATATATATAACTTTGTCTTCCTCTAAAATTTCAATAGCAATTTGAACTCGCTTGCCACACTATTAAAAATTTGCAGCAAACTGCCCAGTTATTCGACCGTTTTTTTAGAAAACGGTTACATAACCGTAATTTCACGCTATTCTTACAGTATTATTGCCCATATTAAGGTCAGAATACAACTAAATTACGGTTATGTAACCGTTTTCTAAAAAAATGGTCGAATGACTAGGCAGTTTGCTGCAAATTTTTAATAGTGCACGAACTAATTTCGAACTAATCTTCAGAATATGCTTAGCCATGGTGAATTTTAAGTTTTGATTAAAAAAAATTGACATTATAAGGATTTTTATGGTAGCTCCTGGTAGTATATTGCATAACAGCGCAAATTAAACTGAATTCCTATGAACGAATGTTGTACAAATCTTCCGAATAAACTTATGTAATGACCAAATTTATGTTTTGATAAAAATATTTTACGTGATAAGTGCTTTTTTAAGAACAGAGCCCATAATGGGAAGTTTTCCTAACTAAGCAATTTAAACTCACTTCCGAAGGACGATTTTCACTCATTTTGTTAGAATAAGATTCTGTCATATTCAAGTTCTTGTTTTTATAAAATTTCCACATGATAAATTTTTTACGCTGACTACATCTCTAGTTGGAAACTGAAGAAATAAAATTTTAATACGCATCATTTATTTATTGAAATTTATACCACATCCCACGTTAAAATTAGATATCACAAATTCATCTCAACTTTCTTTAATGCCGATAAAACCCCCTAGCAAGAAATAGAGTAACTAAATTTAAATAAAATGGTTGTTGTTTTTTTCGTATGGGAATTCGAAAGCGAGTTGAAAACATTTCAACAGAAGAACAGTTTGTCTTATTTTAACAAATCTACTATTGAAATGCAAGGTGATTTTAATAAATGCGGATTATTTACATTTATGATGTTAACAAAAAAAAACTTTAGTAAGCATCTAGCATACTGTTTATGGGAAAAATATACCTTTACAAATTGACTGCTATGCTATAAGACTAGGTGTGCTAGCAATATTTCCCGGGGCGCCATACCACAAGAAAACTTCTGCCATCAATATTTTCATTGACGACAATTTATTATTACGAAACTGGACTATTGATAATTTATTCCCATGCATTTGAAAAAAGAACCTCGTGTTCCTCCCAGACATGTTTAGTGATTTCAGTTAAGCGTTCAACATGTAAAAATAACTAAAATTTGATATTTTTGAATTAAAAATGTATAAAAATAACTCTTTTAATAAAATTAACAAACATTGTGCGAAAGGAATTTACCAACCGACTCGATAAACACTGAAAACCTCTCTGTGAATGTCTGCCAAAAAAATCCACAAGGCCACAATCTGTGGCGGTCGACGTTTTAAAAGGGATCTCGGATTTTTGTCTTCCTTTCACATTTTTTTAAATCTGTTTCAAAGTAACTTTTTTCAAATGATAAAATATATGTATTTACCTAAAATCATTTAAAGTATTGGAAACTAGAATACATATTTTTTTTAACATTAGATTCATACATACAAATATACATACAAATATATATTCTTAAATTTTCCATTTACAAACGATTCATAAATAGCTAGAAAATAACCACAGTGGTTATTTTCTAGCGACTAGGTGTGCTAGCAATATTGTATATTTCTTCTATATCGTACATTCGTCTATATTGAGGAATAAAAGGCTGTACAACAAATTTCTATTACAGACTTGTGACAAAACAAATATAATTAGATCATAATTAGTTTGAATTTTTTTTTTTTTTTTTTTTTTTTTTTTTGAAAACTAAAAAATAGAAAATATCATAAATAAAAAAGTTTTAAAATTTCTGACTTTTATTCAACTAAAATGTACTAAAGTGTAGAAAATATATATTTTTTTTCAATCAGCGAGATATCTGGAAATTGTGTTATGTAATTATTGTATATTTCTTCTATATCGTACATACATCCATATTGAGGAATAAAAGGCTGTACAGCAAATTTCTATTACAGACTTGTGACAAAACAAATATAATTAGAGTTTTTCCTTCTACAAATAGACAATAAAAGAATTTTTCTAGAAATATAGATCATAATAAGTGTGTAATACAAATTTGCTGGCCTATCTTTTATTCCTTAATATATAAGATAAAGCTAGGAGAGTCTGCGCACAATTCAAAAGAATAGCAATAAAAAATCTAAATATTAATTTTTTGCTAAACTATCCATGAATAATTTTTACTTCATTTGTTTTTTATGCATTTCCATTGCTATTTTGTTGTTATGTTGCAATTTAATAGAACAGTTGTAAAAAAACCAAGAAAGTTATTTTGCGCAATCTGTCCTTACAGGGTTGGTGTGATTGCGCACATGGGTAGGAGAGATTGTTAACAATAATAACTACAATTAAATTGTTAACAATAATAATTACACTTAAATGACATTGCTGTAAAGTTTTTGTGAACAAATTTTATTGTATTGGGAGTGAATATTTCAACCTAATGCTTAAAGAATCAGAAAAAGGAAATCATTTTAAAAATGATTAAAAATTTTTAATTAAAGGGAAAAAAATAAAGAATCAGAAAAAGCAAGTCCAGATAAGATTACAAAATAAAATTATGTAACTTAATAACGCGTTTAACTTAAAATTAGTCCATTTTCATTTTTCATTTTTTTATGCAAATTTACCAATAAGCTGCGTAATCTCTCCTAGCATTTAAACTGATGGGAACAATGTGCCATCTCTCCTAAGTAGCAGATGCGCACACTCCCCAATTTCGGTAGAAGAGATTGCGCGGCCTTTTATTTAAACATGGCCGCTGCTAAAACGAACCGTTGATGTTCACATTGTTAGTCTAGATTAGTAGCTTATGATTAATCGTTTACGTTTAAAATATTTTGTACTATTGACATTGTATAGAATTTCTGACGAATAGATATAAAAATTCAAGCACTTACTTTGGGGAAAAAAATAGCAATACTTTATCTTAGACGCTTAAAGCAATCAACGTGCACTTTCAAGTAGATACTCCGCTACTGTTGTTGTACAATTACCTGTAGTCGCTGAGCTCCCACTCTACTCCTTCCTCCCGAACCTTTATATGCGCAACCTCTCCGACCGCGCCATCTCTACTGGCTTTACCTTATGCATGATATAGTAAAAATATATAGAGTTATTAATGACAAGCTGACTTCCTGACGTTGCCCGGTCGCGTGATAATAACCTTACATATACATAAAATGAATGTAGAATGATGTTGCATATTTAAATGAAACTCTTTCCAAACGATCCCAATGTTGGATGCCTTACTATTTTCGTCAGCGTGCACCCTCGAATTTGTATAATTTTATATTTTTAAATTGAAAATCTATCCAAAAAAAACTAAAGTTGGAGGCCGCATCTCCTCCGCCAGTGTAATCCGTGCGTGCTACGCATGTTCCGGTCTTGATTTATCCGGTTTTGATTTTATATTTTTAAACGAAAGGCCGGCGTAGATAATAACCTTAAATATACTTAATATCAGTGTTTAATGAATTTACAAAGTTAAACAAAAAAATTTCCAAACGAACCTAAGGGCTTGTATAAAGTGGTTTCTTCTCACATTCTTTTTTTTTCCACGTAGGGTCATTTAATATTAAAAACAAAATAGTTCTCATCGTCCTAAATATTTAAAGTTTTTGTGAATTATAAATTTAATGTTTCCGAAGTTTGTGTATAATTTAAAATATTGATAAATATTTCTGAGCTAAATTATTGATATTTAGTTGTAAAAAACTGTTTTTCGTCTCTCACTCTTTTTTAGATCGAAATCCTGTGTGTTTTTTTATTTTCAAACCCATTATTTTACCCCTAAATGTCATTATTTCTAAAGCAAAATTTTACTCGACAACTTCTGAAAGGTATTAAAAATAAGGTATTAAGGTTTAAGGTATTAAAATTTTAGAGCAATATCGCAAAAATAAGTTATAACTGTAACATTAACTGTACGTTATAACTATAAATAAGAGTGCGCAATGTTAATCCTGTGGGAAAATTGTTTTTTATCTCTAATTGATTATTGTTTCCATAAATATCATAATTTCTTAATCAAATTTATACTCGACTATTTACTAAAAGCTTAGTATATCGTATTAAAATCTCAGATCGATTGTATAAAATTAAGTGTATTTTTTTAATAAAATGTGCCTAATGTTAATACTATAAGCAAATGTGCGGAAAAAACAAAATTCGCCAAAAGTGACTTTCGGAAAATATTTTTTTTTCAAAAAATTAATATTCGTATTTTGTTTAAATCAAAGGCTTCTCTTTAAAGCTTAATGTATGCTCCTTAAGCGTGCGTGACTGATTTTTTATTTTTTATTTTTATTTTATTTATTTATTTATTTATTTATTTTTGTATTTTGATTAAACATTCCGGAAGAAGAACGTTAAACATTGCAAAAAAATGCGATTTGCCAAAGGGACTTACGGAAACGAACGTTTTTGATAACGTTAATGTTGATATCTTTTAAAACCCAAGACCGCGTTTTAAAGTAAAATGAACGTAAATATGGTTTGGTATATTTGTTTTGTTTGGATTTGAATTTCCGAAGCCGATGCTGATTTTTAAACATTGTACAATAAAACAAAAGTAAACGTAAATGACTTTCGGGAACGAATTTTTTTCAAAACTGATTGCGGACTTCGAAATAAAAATAAGCGTATTTTTAATTGTTTCGTATCTTGATCAGAAGCGCGGAATCAAGTTTCTAAAAATTGCAGAAATTTCGAAAATCGCGAAAGTACCATTTGAAAATGAACGTTTTGAAAGAATTTATATTAATATTTTTTAAAGCCAAAGAGGCCGTTTTAAACGAAAATATTTGTACGAAAACATAGAAGAAAAAAAACGGAATTTGCAAAACAGAGTTTTTTTCAAATGGTTAAAAGTCTCGCGAAAATTACGAAACGGCGCACGGGAAACAATTTTTTTCAAAATGTTAATATTAATATTTTTTAAATCCAAAGGTAGCGTTTTAATGAAAAATGTTCAATCTTTAATCTGATGCAATCTGTTTTTTGGTATTTAGTAGAGATCGGCCGAAATTTCGGTTTCTGTTTCGGTATCGGCGCAAAATCGGAGATTCGCCGAATATTCGTTTTCGGCGAATGCTGCCAAAATTTAGGCCTGACCGAAACTCAACTGAAACTATCTGTATTTCAAAATCTCGTTACTGCTTTCGAAAATTTTCAACTTTACTTATTGATATGAGGTGTATCAGCTCAAATGGGACACTGTTTATTTCTGTGAACTCCACTGTTTATCATTATCCGTCTGACTAATTCATGATGCGAGTGTAAATTATAAAGTAAGCAATGCATATATGAGCAAACTTAAAAGACGTTTATCACGTGATCTTTAAGCTGCAAACTTAACAGTAATAGAAAATTTTTACTTCGAAACTCCAGATTGTTTCGAATGCTTTATGAAAAAGGTGTTGTTAAAACATATGAAGAATTACGAAATTTGTTACAAAAGATATATCGAGGTACATATACTTAAAATATTTTTTTATTAGATGAAGTTCGTATAATTGGAAATTATTTCTGTCTTATTGATAAATTAATTACGTTTTATTTTATATGAAAATAAATAGTTTGGGATAGAGGCACAGAGAGTTAACTTGGCACCAGAGATAAAATTTTCTATTATAAAAATTACTATTATAAAAATTGCTATTAACAGTTTACTATAAATTACTATTATAACAATTTTACGTGAATATATAAAACTATTAAATATGTTTTATAAATATTGTGATCTAATTAAAAACTTATTATGAGTTATTTATTCTTAATCCAAATTTTATAAATTTGTTTATAATATAATATAATGTAATGTAAATAAAAAGTTGCTGTATGAATGTAAAAAAATGTCAAGTAAACATGTTATTTAAACATATGTACCATAAAAATGTTTGTACAAAATTTTAAATAATTAATAATAATATTTAGCAATATTTAAATATATATCTATATTTAAATGTCTATTAAATTAATAATATTTATAATTATAAAATGGTTAAATCATATTCAATGTTAATTTCCTAAAAAACAAACTTTTATGTACTTTATTTCAATCAAATTAAATGAAAAATATTAACGGACTGAAAATATGAATATTTTTATAAATTAAATTTTCATTATTGAATTTGTTTTACATTATTTAACTACATTGTTAATTAATTATTGATAAATGCCTCTAATTATTGGTTGTTATAAAATAATAAAATATAAAAGTTGTATTATTTATGCTTCATTTTTGTTTGAAACTTATACACACACATATATATGTACGTTTGTTTGTTAGAAATGTGGTTCAATACACGTGTAATTAATAAATTAATTAGTAACGTAATTACTTATTATTAAGTAATTATTAATTATTTGTTATTAATTAATTAATTAATTAATAATTATATGCAGTTATGTATGTATTAATCAGTTTTTGATTTTTTTTTACTCTTTCGGTTCGGCCGAAAGTGGGAAGATCACCGAAATTCGGTTTCGGTCTTAAAAACCTGTTTCGGTCGATCTCTAGTATTTAGGTTATTTCGGTGTATGCGAGGCTCGAAAAAAAGAGGAAAAGGAAACACGATTTCTAGGTACCGTAATCAGACAGGTTAGCGTTAATATTTTTCGAACGAATTGCGGCGTTTTAAAACGTAAATGTACGAAATTTAACAATGCATATCTTTTGTTTTCCGACCAATGTGCGTTAAAAACAACGGCCAGAAAAAAAAAAAAAAAAATCTATTTTTATTCTTATTTGCTTTCGGGCTTCAGAAATCTGAGAACTGAGCATGCCCGCGCACGTTCGCCGGTTTACAACAACAACAAAAAAAAAAAAAAAAAAAAAGAATGTTTTTTCGATAAGTTTTCAATTAATATCTCATCTAATTATCACAAAATGAAAAATCTTATCCTTAGATGTATCAGGACCTGCCTTGGACTATCCTCATACGAATTTTCAGACGTCTTTAGGGTGGTATATTTGGCAAGCCATCGCAGACACAGACACGGACACACACACACAGACACACACACAGAGACACACATATGCAAACACTTTTCTTTTATTAGTATAGATAAAGAATTATTTGCATTTTTTTCACTAATGGAAAAAAAAAATCTATTTTTTTGTGCATTTTAGTTGAGTGCAAGTTAGAGCTTTTAGATATTATTTTTTATTTTTATTATTGTCAATGGTTTACAAATGCACTCTAATAATAAAATAAAATATTTTGTAAATAGTAAATACAGAAATTATAAGCAATTTAATGAGATGCACATTTATTGAAAAATATACTAAATATATATTTCGTAAGCGAATTTTAAAAGTAAGAAAATTGTTCAATTAAACATATTATTCAATACATCCTCTCCAATAGTTTTAAAAATGATGCTCCGATTTTGATAATGCATTCTTCTTTGAGAGGACAACCTTTCCTTAAAACTACTCAAATGGACAGTTAATTTAGTGTATCCCCACGAATAACTCTCCAACTTATGCTTCGATTTCGACTATTATTTCTTCTTTGGGAGAACAATCTGTGCGTAATTTTTTTTCAATTGGACAGTTAATTTAATGTGTCCTCACTATTAGCATTTGAACTGATGTTCTGACTTCCAAGGCAGCCACCAAATATGGTGCACACAGATTTTGATGATTTAAAATTCCTACACTACAAAAACTATTCTGGTGAAAGGTTTTCTTCAAATGGGCCTTAGTTTTTGAGAAATTGGGGGTTAAAGTTCAGAATGCCGTTTCAAATACCCATTAGTTTGATACAAACTATTCAATTCTACGCTGTGGCCTTTTCTCTTTTTTAATTAATTTTATATTTTTGACAAGTTACAAGTTTTAAGGAGAGTTATGAATTCGGCAATTTTTAACTTTTTTTTATTTTCTTAAAAAATTGAATTTACGTTTGTTGATATTTCATGAAATTTCATATTTTTTTGAAAAATTTTAAACTAATATGTTTGTTGACGAATGTTAAAACTAACATATGTCTAGATATCTTATCTTTTGAAAACTTATTGTTTCTATTTAAATACATTTTTTTAATTATAATTATAAAATAATGCTTTTTTTACATTTTTTATGAAAAATGTATTTAAAAAAATAAATAAATAAACATATTTTAATATTTGATTTGTTCCAAATATATTACAATGTGTTAAAGGGTGAAATGGAAAACTGTTTATATTTGCGGAAATCGGTATTTTTATTTTAGTAAATAATGCAATCAATAAGCGATGCATATGGTAAACATATTCACAACATAAAATGGCATTAAAGATATCTCCTTAAAAACAATTTATTTGCATGGTTTTTTTTATGAATTTTGGAAGAATCCATTTATGACCATATTATATTTCTTTTAAATATTTGATTTGTGATAAATATGTTAAATAATGCGTTAAATTTTGAAGCACGCTTAATCATCATTCGTGTAAGTGAAATCATTCAAAACATAAAATGACATTGCGAGGGGTACAATTTATAAAAGGCAGTATTTTTTGCTTGATCATGAATCTTTTTAACATTGTTGGAGAAAAGCATAAAGAAATGCAATATATATCTTTTAAAACCTTGTAATTGTTTACAAAAGAAGCTAAACGAGATGAAAAGCAAATTTAATTATTATGATTTTCTTCTGAAATTTCAACAGATTATTTCTTAACAAAATATTTTATATGTGTATGGTAAGTTTTATGTTACATTTGCGGACGATTTTATCATTTCCAGTGGGCTAAATTTTAAGAACGACATCGACAATGTTTTCATTTATTATAACGAAAAATTATTTCTAAATATAATATGTAAAGTTTAGAGATAAATATATATAGAGGACATTAAACATTTATGCAACTGGTCAAAATTTACATACGAGAGTTACTGCTTTAATATTTTATTACTCTTTTAAAAATATGCTATTGGAATTATCTAATCATAACTATGTTTAGGAGATTCGACTTGAAAAATATACAAGAAAAAAAATGATAATTTTCATTTAAAATATCATAAAGTAAAAATAATAAGCATTATTTCATAACAGTGCTAAAGATATGAAAAAAAGTAAATAATAAATTTAGATATATATGTATATATGTGACGATTTAACTTGAATCATAATCAAGGCAAGGGCTTCCACCAAGGATTTAGCAGTCAGGCATCGAGAACTCCTTCATAGTGTACGTAAAAGAATGCAAATAAGAGACAGTCCATTTCTTTTCACTTTTATTCGAAACTCAAAGACAAACTGGCTAGGCTTTACTCATTATGATGCTCAATCCATACGTGCTGATTTTAATACCGTGGCGAAATTTGATGATTTAAATTTTAACTAATAAGAAGACATCTTTGCTCTTAAAAAGGCAGTTGTTTTTTAGAATCTATCGGCAGCCAAGGAGAATGTTCTATGATTAGGGAGTACATGTCGGGGTTGCATACACCACCGAATCCTGGAACCTTCTGACCCAAACGCGGGAAAAACGCCGTATATCATTTTCTGAACGCTCCAGAATACATGTTTAATAAAAAGTCTCTTGACCAATCAGCGCTCTCGGATTAATTCTTTCGGCGCGTTAATATAGAAGCGATTTTACCTTAAGCTGGAAAAAGCGCGGCAAACAAATGTTCTAGAACAATCTCGTGAAATCTAATCCCTTCGAATAAATAAGAAGAGAAGCAAAGAAAAAAGGAATACATAGGTTTTATCAAATATGGCAAGATGCCAAGATAATTTTTACATTGAGACTAAAGTCTTTCATAATTTGAGAAGTAATATTATTTTGTCAGGAAACATAGGGAAATAAAATAAAATAAATAAAAATACATAGGTTGTTATTTCAAAAGAGTAAAATATTTTTAGCTGGGAGATTGGTGTTTTTTAGAAGAATTAAATTCTAGGATGCATTTTATTTAAAGAAATAAAAGTGCGTAAATTTAATAGAACATCGATCAGCGCCATTTTTTTAAGAGAATGAATTTGGAATAAACTATTTTTAGCTAGATTTAAATTTTGACAATCGAAATACTGGAACGAGAAAATAATTTAGAATAATGGGATTTACACAGAATTATAGTTTTAATGAGGTCAACGACGAAAATTTTTTTTTAATTTATTTCATATATATATATATATATATATATATTGATATAAAATAGTTTGGATTTTCTTCTATAGAAATAATAATTTTTAAAAATGCATAAAAAATTTTAATTTTTATGAAAATTTTGAAAATGTAAATTTAATTTCTTAGGAAAATATCAAAAACTTTAAAGATGCAGAATTCATAATTCTGGTTAAAACTTGTAACGTTTCAAAAATATAAAATTTATTAAAAAAGAGAAAAAGCCACAAGGTAGGATCGAACGCTACTTCCGCGCCATGGGGACCATGTACATGTACAAGAAATCAAACTAATGAGTATTTGAAACATATGCTGAACTTTAACACCCATTTTCTCGAAAACTAAGATCCATATTTGAAGGAAACCTTTCACCAGAACAGTTACCGGTATGGCCTACAACATGCTTTAAAATCATCCAAATCGGTCAACACGATGTTTGGTAATTCCTTTGTTAGATCATTCTTTCTCTCCTTCAAATTATTCAATTGGAGAGTTAATTTAATCTATCCTCATATATAGTTTTTGAACTTATGCTCTAATTTGACCAATCTTTCTTCTTTAACCTCTTAAGACCTGAAGTTAAAATAACACTTTAAATACACATTATTTTCTTTTGCACAAACAAAATAACACCGTAGATTACAGAAAGAGCGCTTTTTCTGAAATTGATCTTTAAAACTTCGTGCAAATTAAATGGCATCTAAATATAAAATCGTTTTTCATTTATCTAGATTCCGAATACAATCAGTACAAAGGGATTTTTTATTTTAAATCTCTGTAACCTACAAATTTCTGCACAAACGTTATTCTCATACAGCAAAAACATTTGTGAAAATAGAATCTAACTTCGTCGTAACTCGCGATTCTAGAAACTTTTCAATTACCTTCCAGAATTATTTAGAAAAAAGGCCAATCAAGAACAATGAAAATTTCTTAAATAAAAATATTTATTTAACTCCCGCAAATTTTGAAAAATATATTTCTTTCAATTTCAAAATGTATTTCTGTCTGAGGTTTTTAATTCGTTATCATATCAAAGTTTCCTGCAGATTAGGGGAAAGTTTGAAGAATTGTACCTAAATCTGAAGTTACACTGAAATTTTAAACGTTTAATCTACACTAGCAAAACCGGGGCCTCCGAGATGACGCTGTGTGTTTTCTGAACCAGGCCTGCTACAAGTATTAGTGACGTCACAATAGTGATCCACTTTGGTCAATGTATCGCAGCAGAAAGATGTAATAAAGAGAGCATTTCCGCTCTTATAATTTGTGATTACATAAATAATATTAAATTTCATAATCGTGAAATAAAAGGGAATTAATACACTTGTTTTATAAAAGGAAATTAAAAGTTTTAAATTAAAAAAATGCTAAGATTAATAGATCAGATTGAACCCATTGACTTACCTTTTTCTAAAAACATTATTTTACAATAAATATACGTACAAAAATATAATAAATATACCAAAAACTTTACAAAATCAATCCCATTCCTCCCTTTTACAACTACATACCATAATTTAACCACCAAAACACAATAAATGTCAATTTAAATAGAGAAATCGACATTTTTTAACTATAGAGACCTTGACACTTTTTTTAACGCTTTAGCATAATCCGGGCTTCAGAAAGTTAGATATATTTTTGAATTATATACACAATTATGAAAACAAGCTTAATGATCTTTTATGTTTATTTATATATAAAATTATTTATATATACAATTCTGTTCTGCCTGTATATAAAAATAGATAAATGTATTTTTTATATTAAATAAATTGTATAAATATTGAAAAAAAAATGCTTATTTATATGAAACTACGAATAGGTTGCCAGAAAATATGTTGCCAACTTTTCTTCTCTCGCCATAAGCCTTTTCGGTACTTTTCGGTTAGCCGGGCGCCAGTGATACATGTACATATATAAATATATATGTATATATATATATATATATATATATATATATATATATATATATATATATTCATACATATATGTGTGTAGATATATGCGTGTATATATATATGTGTGTGTATATATGTATATACATATATAAGGTATCACTGGCGCCCGGCTAACCGAAAAGTACCCAATTTTCTATCTTAACTTTGTAACTGATTTGTAATATTTTAAAAATTGTCTATTTATTGTACTTGGGTCTAGGACCTAATAACCACTCAAATTAACGTATCAAAAGATTCAGTTTCATAATATATTTGTACACTTAAGTTAGCTAAAATGTTAAATGGAACTACTAAGTTGGATAAATCAGTTACTTTTAATTTTATAAAACAAAGCACACTCACTTCTAACTAAATGTATCCAGATTTCATTCAATTTATTACAGTATTTATTTAAAAATCTTTGAAAGATGTGTTTTTTTTAAACTGTTTATCGTCTGCTTCTTTATATATATTTTTTCCAAAGATCATTTGGCACTTTTCGTTTTGGAAGTACAAATTCATTCAAATATGCCGGAATATTTCCATTACAGTAGAATTGACATTCGTTGTTAGGGTTACTTTTTTTCTCAGCACAGCAAGTTCAATACCATCATATTAATTTTAGCTTCACGAATTATGAAACGTATACCGAAACATTTAATGCACACCACTTCTGTTGAAATGTAAGTAAAATTATCACAAGGAAATTTTCGTAGCTAAAATTTCTTCTTTTCATTATCAGTAGCGAATTCGAAGACTTAGATTAGAAACTAGGAGCACAACATTTTCTTCTCATTATTTTATAGATATAATCTACATTTTCTTTAATAATTGTAATCAATAATTATTGATAGCGTTATAATCTAAATACACTGAAAAATATTATTAATTACTGTATAAAACAATAAATAAAATTAAGATACTATCGTAAACAATCCGTACAAACGAACAAAATACATGAAAAATTTTAAGTTAGTATGGATGGACTATGGATCACTGTTTTGACGTCAGCAGGTTGTGACGTCACTTGTAGCAGGCCCGGTTCAGAAAACACACAGCGTCATCTCGAAGGCCCCGAGCAAAACCCGTGGCTTTGCTCGCGTAATTGTGGAAATGTGCCAAGTAGTATTTGTATGCATATTTTTGTTAGAGCAAATTATACTGCAGCGGATAGTTCAAAATTTACTAATTAAGCCATATTTTGAGTAAACTTCGTTCGTATGTTGCATTAGGTTAACATGAGACTTAAATTAATGAGAAGAACTGAAATTAATTTCAAATTAATGATAATTTAGAATGTATTTTGAAGGTTTCCCGCTCATTTCATTTCTCATTTGAAATTTCAAAAACTTTTTAGAAATCGTTTTCAGAGAGCATATACATCTTAAATGTAACCTCCATGCTTCTAGTTATTCAAGCTCCCATAACAACTATGTCACAAAAATCGGAATTTTAGAACGATTTTTTATTCCTGCACATTTTAAAATTTCTAAATTTTTAAAAACAGTTCTGTTGGTTATTTACGTCCCTAAAGTAACAGTCATATTAAATTTCAAGTTTCTATCCCTAACAATTTCAGATAAATCGTAATTTAGAAGGTTTCTACAACGTTTCCTGCTGATTTCACCTTTTAAACTTTCGAATTTTTAAAAATCTTTTTTAGCGAGCACTTAAATCTTTAAAATAAACAACATGTCAAATTTCAAGTTTCTAGCCAAACAGCATCACAAAAATAGCGATTTTAGAATGTTTCTTAACGTCTGCACCTCTTTAAATATCGAATTTTGTAAAAACTGTCCTGTCCAAGCATTTGCGTCTTAAAAATAACAAATACGTTAAATTTTACATTTCTACCCCTAACAGTTCTAAATAAACCATAATTTTGAACGTTTTTCGTTCATTTCACTACTTAAATTTTCGAATTTTTAGTCAACTGTTTATACCGTGCAACTGCATTTTAAATGTAACCACTATACTAAATTTCCAGTTACTAACCCGAACAAATCCAGCTAAATCGTAATTTAAAACGTTTTTAGAACATTTTCCGCTCATTTTATCCTTTTAAATTTCAATTTTTTAGAAACAATTCTTACCTTGTATTTACAACTTAAAAGTGACCACCATGACAAATGCCAACCTTCTATACCAACTATATCATATAAATCACGATTTTGGGACGTTTTTCGCTCTGGCGCCTTTTTAATTTCTTACTTTTAGAAAACTGTTCTGGGCGAGTATTTATGTCTTTAGAGTAAGAGCCATGCCAAATTTCAAGTTTCTAGCCTAAACAGTTCCAAATAAATCGCAATTTAGAACGTTTTTAGAAGGTTTCCCGCTCTTTTCACCCTTTTAACTTTCAAATTTTTAGAAACTGTTCATAGCAAAAGTATTTTCATCTTAAAAGTAAACACCACACCACACTTCAAATTATTATTCCCAACAACATCACAGAAATCGCAATTTTAGAACGCTTTTTGCTCCTGCACCCCGTGGGGGGTTGTTGTACTAACATAAAATATAACCTATGTTGGAGCAGAGATGGTCACCTGTCTTTTTGAACCATTTTTTTTCGAAATCAGTTCGATAGTTTCAGAGATTACTCCTACAAACAAACAAGCGTTACTTCTTTATAATATTAATATAGATTAGGAAACATTTCAGTAATTTTTACAGCATGATTTGTTTCTTTTATAGTGCGAAAAAACAAATGAGTTTTATATAAAATTCTGCACAAAAAACATAAATGGGACTTTATGAAAAACACTAAAATTTTAATAGTTTATTTCTTAGAAGTTAGACTGTGTTAGTTTTAAATTATATCTTTAAAACATGCTTTAATTAATGTATATTTTTCACTGTTTACCCGAGGATATGTTATCGATAAAAGTTAATTATTTTCCTTCAATTAATAGTTTAATGACTGTGAATAATTAATGTAACATAAGGTGATGTGTAGCAAAATGTTCTCGCTAGTTGATTATCTCATTATATGAGATTTTGTATTTTAATTAGAGCATTAGAATTCACTTGCACGTCTTTATGTACTTGGAAAAATGCTATAATGAAATAAATTGAACAAAATTAATATGTATTTAGATATCGATATTATATTATAAATTGAATTACACAGCTGCAAGCCTTTAACTTTTTTTTTTCAAATGAAAAAAGCTCTAAAAATGTATCCACTGTTTTATTTCATATTTGAATTCTGTACTTTTAACTTTAACCACCATGCCGTTATCCATAATCAGACCTTCTTATTTTCGGGGAATTGGCATATTAGTCTTTGACTCTTTTAATTTTGATTAAGAGCCAAACCTTCTAGAATTGTACTTTGTACAACAATGTTTTCAATCTTGTTAGGTTTTGAAATATATTGCATAATACTATTTGTATTATTGTGATACAGATATTACCATGTGAAATATTATACGATTTTAGCCTTTCGACTACCGAGACTCCTTCACTGGACTCTAAAGGAATTTTTATTCACTTTTGTGATGTAGACAAAAATTGCAAAAAAAAAAAAAAAAAAAAAAGACTAATCATTACAATATACTTTTTCCCTTCTATTCTGTATATATTATATTTTATTATTTATTAGTATACTCATTATAAAGACGTAATTAATTTTTATTTTGATAATTCTATATATTTATATATGGGCCCAATGAACTCGATTGGTAATTTTTGTACGGTCTTTTCTTCGATAGTCAGAAGGTTAAACGGAACTTTCATTTCCATACTTAATAATAGGTTTAAATTTTATCCATCCTTATAGAAACAAACTATGTAATAGGAAGATCATTTTCAAAAAGGGCATTATTGTGTGCTGTACAATAAATATTAACATATTCAACCTTCATTGCGATTTAACTCATTTTACGGAGACGTTAGATGGAAATATGGTCACATTTGTAACGTGTACTTGTCAAAAACTACATGACTCGAATACTAAAATGTGACATTAATTAATAATGTGTATTTTATGAATATAGCCGAAACCGGTCTTCGAACTGACAATTCCGTGTATGTGGTTATCGTAGAGCATTCTGCATAAAGCTGACTAGTCTAAGCATGTTACAAAAAAATTTAGTTTGCAATTACAAAATTTAGTGACAGAGTCCAAATTTTCAGAATTTTACATAAAATTCACACTTGCTTTATTTGTGAGTTCAGCTGAAATTTAAAAATTCGTTTTCCTTTTCTTTTCCTTTAAAAAAATACTTCAGCTGTTTATTATATTGTCAATATTGATTTTCTTTTTAGATTTATATCTTACTTAGAGTAAAAGGAAATTGTAAAAGGACTAAATCAGATAAAATCATAATCGATGACAAACTGAACATTATTTTCAAATAAGTGCTGAAAAAAATGTCTTTTGTTGCAAGAAATGTGAGGCAGAAATATTTTTAGTGTTTTCTTTCTGTCTAAATGTGTATTTCAAAAGATTCTTTTACTATAGCTCTCAAATACACTCGTAAAAGGATTTAGTAGCATAACTCTAGTTTAATTTTTTTAACAACAAATGACATGTTATACTCTGAAATAAGATTTTTTTTGTCAGCCTTCTTAGTTTACTTTTGTATCTCAAAATACAAAAGAAATCTAAATGTAAAAACTTTGTCATCCACTTTAATGCTGTTGTTTGTAAAAATTTGGAGAAAAATTGTATAAAAAATAGTTTGAATTTTTGTTTAATTTTACAGTTAATCTTTTTGAGAGAAAAAAAAAATAAAAAAGAAAAAAGAAAAAAGGAAAATTTAGATTGTAAATAAACGTTTTTGTGGTCCGACTTAAGCGACAATCACGGAAATTAAATATGTTGTAGAGTATTTTTATTAATTATTTTTATATATGTGGTTCTATAAACAAATTCAGATTGCAACACTTCTAAATATGTGCTGAAATAATTTGTGCAATAATGTGGTACACGTTATGTAAAAGTTATTAGTATTATAAAATAAATACATTATTTAATAATGACGTCTCAATTAATATTTTTGCTGAAATCCCAGATATAAAAATTCTGTACTTAGAATATGGTTTCACAAATTTGTCTATATCTAAACAAATACTGAGCTTTAAAACGAGATTCGATCAATTTTATGTTTTTGATTTTATCTAGGACATTAAATTGTGTTATGTCTTACTTTGTGGGATGAAAAATATATTGACGATATGTATGTTATGTGCTCAAATTACGCAATATTTACAGAACAGCAAAAGAAATGCGAATGATAACTGTATAACAATAAATTAAGTTACGGGGGGATAAGCACCCATTCCCACCCTTTATACTTAACCAATAAACCCCCAAAATCTAATCAGGCAAGCGCCTTACCACAATGAATCTATACACAAAATTTGAAAAAAATCGAATAATTCTGCTTGAAACACCCATTTATCTAAATTAAGGGAGGTTAGCCCTCCGTTCCCCCTTTATACTTAACCAATGGAAACCCAAAACTAATCAGGCAAGCGCCTTACCACAATGAATCTATATACAAAATATTAAGAAAATCTGATAATTCTGCTTGGAAAAACCATTTAACTATATTAAGGGTGGTTACCCCCCCCCCCCCCCGTTCTCCCCTTTTTATTTAACCAATGAAACCCCAAAACTAATCAGGAAAGCGTCTTACCACAATGAATCTAAATACAAAATTTGAAGAAAATCGAATAATTCTGCTTGAAAAACCCATTTATCTAAATTAAGGGGGTAGTTAGCCCCCCGTCCCCCCCCTTATACTGAATCAATGAACTCCCAAAACTAATCATGGAAGCGCCTTATCATAATGAACCTATATAAAAATTTTGAATTTTTTTTTATAATTCTGCTTGAAAACCCCATTTATCTAAATTAAGGGGGTTATCCCCCCCGTTTCCCCCCTTTATACTTAACCAATGAACTCCAAAAATTAATCAGGGAAGCGCCTTATCACAATGAACCTATAAACAAAATTTGAATTAAAACGGTTATTTCTATCAAGAGTTATCGCGTTACGTACATACATACGTACATACAAAACCGGCGGGCACATTAGCTCTCAGGATTTGATAGCCTGTGAACTAAAAATTGAAATAACTTGCATAATAACACCTACTTTTAACACTTTAAATAAATTCCTTGGATCAACACCTACTTTTGACAGTTATTCCTTGGATCAAATTTCCCTTGAAAAGTTCAAGCATTTTTTCGTAAAACGTTGCAGCACCATACATCTTTTATATATTTTTATTTTGGTTCTAATTAGAGCAAAATGTATTATTTATTTCAAATTTAAATATTAAAATTAACTGCTGCGTTTAATTTTGACTAATCAAAAGCTTTTTTGCGACGTTCTCCACCACATCGTATCAGTTGTTGCGCTACAGATTTCCAAATGTTCCAGCCAGAATTTGTTAATGGAATTTTTATACAACTAATCATTCAAATAATTAAAAAAAGAGCAATAAAATGCACTATGTCTGTGATTGCCGCTCAGATATCGCCACGAAGAAGATTTATTATAACTTTTAATCTCTGTTTTTAAAACGAATATAATATTTCAAAATGTATATAAAAAATGCATATCTATATTTTTGAATATTTTTGAAAACCTCGTTTTAATGTCATCGCCATAGCTTCGCTAGCTGATCCACTATTTCATATTAAAAATAGTTCTACCTATAAATAATTTGCTTCGTACCTCAATATCAGATTGAGAGGTATACATAAATCGCGCTTGTTTATAAAACTAATTTTATACATAGAATTCCACATGATTTTCATGGCTAGTTCACCATGTTTAAAATCCAGCTAAATTCTTTGTTGTTTAGTCCTTTGTAATGAGAAACAATAATGAAATATTATACATTTTCAAAAGAGTTAAGAAAATAAATCAAACTGTTGGTAAGCTTTTGAGAAATCCATAAGCTTTGATTAAACAAAATTAAATTTCTTAGGAGGAGGGGTGGGGGATTGTCAAGCAATGGCCAGTTTTAGTTATATTGCTGTCGAAAGAATATGCCTGCAAGGAGGGTTTTCAGTGGGAAGGTTGCATGAATTATCGTTTTCGTACAAGGAAAACCCTGAAAACCATACACAGTAACCCCTCTCGGCCCGCACTGATACCGAACCCAGACTCATCGTTTTATGCTCAGCATGCTAACCACTGAGATGAATGGACTCGTAAATTTCTGAATCAAATAAAAATTATAAATATATCATTAAACTTCCGAAAATTTTTATCAATAAATTATGTGGTACGAAACATGATAACGAAATACAGACTCGATAATTATACATATTCAAAAGGGGGGGGGGGAGAAAAGAAAATTTATAATGGCAATTCCATGCATATTCTGACGCAATGTATCTTTTAACGAATTCAACTTAACTTGATATTAATTTTATGTTCAAAATGAAATCTCCGAAAACAGGTCCATAGCCAAATGGCGTATTTGGGAAAATATGATTTGACGTAAGAATTTTTTTTAAATCTTTAATGACTTTCACTTTCACTTTAAAGGACATTCTAGCCATGATATCAACGCTTGGAAGTAGACCCAATTACAGAAGATTAATCGATTCTTTCTTAAAGAAAAGAAAATACATTTCTTCTTTCCTTCTTTTTAATTTGCTCTGGGCAATCAATTGTGGTAACTCCTCTACAGTTACTTTACATTATTGTGCCAAACAAATGTTTATTGTTAAGATAAAAATTTTAAAAATCATGCTAGAAAATTATTTAAAATGAGAAAAAAAATGGTAAATTTAGCTATAGTTTAAAACAAACTTCATTTGAAAGTATTTTATTTCCTTGTCGGTGTTGTAAAAATTAAAATTATGCGTATTTAGAAGTAAATGTGTGAGCGATAAAAGCGAAAGCGTTAATGCAGGTAATTGCTACCATCGTTATAACAACGGCGCACCACACTACCATTTAGGATACATTTCCAATATTAAGTGGACAACACACTTTTAATGACGATGAAAAGGCCTGTAATGAAAAAATAGAATTTTGTCACTAAAAAAAAAAGATTTATAAGGAGCTGTACTTAAATCCGAATATTTTATTAATAAGAAGAATTTAATTGCGTAGGTATATATAGATTATAAGTATAGTTGTATAAAACTACATTCAATAATCGAACACTTTTATCAATAAATTATATAGTGCACAATAATGGCTTCAAATTTTTATTTAATTCTTTCAAACAACCATTTCCCAAACCTAGAAAAAATATGTGAGAGATTAAGAAATTTAGAAGAAAAGTTTATTGAGATATGGTTAAATACATGAAACTGAGAAGAATACATGAAATACTTATATTTAATTCTAAATTTTCAAGAGATTTGCCAAACTCTAAACTTATATTTAAGTCTTTTATAACTTTTCATTCTGCGGCAATATTATTCCCCTATTTTTCCCATCACCGCTCTTTTCTTAATTTGCTAAAGTGAATTCCAAAACTCCGGACAGTTTATAACGTTTTGGAAGGCTGGAAACTAAATTTTGAGAGAAGTAAACTTCAAAAAAATTTCATTAGGTTAAATCTAATTTATTAGAGTAGCTTTTTTAGATAAAACTTATGACAAATGTCAAATATAAGTAATATTGGGCACATTAGAATAAATTGGAAATAAATACTTAAATGCAGTTTTGCTTTAGAATACAAACTGAATATCTAAAAATACAAACAGTTGTTAGACATATTGCTAGAAACTGTACGCCTTTTATTATTTCGCAGTTAGCTCAACTCCTCCCTTGTCTCCTGAAATAAGTAAGGAAGTATCTATTCATAAATGTTTATTTTGAAGAAAAGCATTGTAGCTAATAAATTATAGATGCTTACTCCCTAAAAAAATATAATTAATTTTAAAAAAACGGCTGAAAGTTGTAATTTTATTACTTCCATTGTTTCATATCATTCCACTTGAAAATGGGAGACTTCTGTTGGTTATGGTAAGCAGTATTATTCAATGGAAAATGTTAAAATAAACTAAACTTAGGGGTTATGCTTGTAATACAATATAATTAAAATTTTCGAAACTAACCTACCATACAATAAAATTGCAATTATGAAATAAGCTGTTCAATAACAATGGCCAACAGATTTTTATATCTACATTCTTCAGCAGTTTTTTCTTAGTATTTCTTTTGCAACATATTTAGAGAGGGGAAGTCTTCTCTTGCACACCCATGCACCCTCTGCGTACGTCCATGTCACACGGTGTACAGAATCGGTCATAATACACAAGTCCAACGTTTTTCTGACAAAACTCATGCATATTTCTGGCACACATTAGAAATTGCATGCATCTTACGTTCATAGTAATAAATTGTAAAAAATTGAACACATTTGTCAGAGATATACATTTGAGTATAAGCTACCATTAAAATCCCATCCACAGATGATCATCTAACCCAGGGAAATGTAAATCTTGTACAGTGCGGCGGAAAAGTTTGTGCACAAGCTAAACGTTTTTATAAATGAAAAATATACACCGGAATGCTTGGACATTTTTTCTGGATCTAAACAATTGGATTACAAATTCCTCTTTTGAATTCGGAAACAAATCATTAAAATGAAAATAATAATTATAAAACAAAATCGAAATTGTGATATCGCAAAATTTTATGCACAAAAACGAAATATTTACATTTCACAAAGCACAAAAGTCCCTTAGTAGTCTATGGTGTTTCCATTGCACCTGATGAGATCGAATACGCGATTTTCCATTGATAACACGATAGTACGGGAGGTTTCGGGAGCGAGTCTGTACCAGGCTTCCTCGATCACGATTTGATCTCTTGCACTGGGTAATACTGCTCCCCATTCTTGTAGGCGTCACATGAGAGGATTTTCCAGATATTCTCTATCGGATTGGGATCTGGGCTGAGTGTTGGGCTGAGTGCTGGTCAGTTCATTACACTGATATTATGAGATCTAAGCCATTATTTTATGTGACGGGAAGGGTGTATCGATGCGTTGTCTTACTGAAAGGTCCAGTTGGGACCACCTAGGAGTTTACCAAACGGCAACAAATGCTCACTGACAGTTTCCTGATACTTTTGTGAATTTTGTCTGTCATTTAGGAAGCAAAGAGACGTTTGTCCATTGTAGCCAACAGTGTCCCATACCATGAGCGAACCACCACGTTGTTGCCTGCTGAATATGCTCTTCGGATCTTTCCTCAAGTCACGTCAATAAATTCAGAACTCATTTGGACCATACAAATTCCATTTTGTTTCATCAGAAAAATAACACTAATCCATTCGTCACGATAATACATGTGCTATTTTGCCCATTGAAGTCTTGCTTGTTTGTGACAGTGTTTCAGAAAAGACTTACGAGCTAATTTTTATTTTTTGGTGAATCCTGAATCTGTTATTCGTCTGCGTATGGTGCCACGTGATATGTTTGATCCAAGTTTATTTTTCATCTGATTAAGAGACAAATTGCCAGTTACAGCCATTCTTTTAATTCTTCTATTTTCACAAAATGTGGTTTTCCTTGGCCTTCCTGAACGAATTCTTTTCCACGCTGCCAAACACTATAAGTACCTCGATTGGACCGATTTAAAATAAGTGAAATTTGCAAAACGGATTTACCTTCAGATTTCATCTTCCAAACTTTCACAACTTCTTCAGGCGAGAACTGCAGAGCTTTCGGCATTTTAATAACTCGTACAGAGATCGCTACACTTTATAATCTAGGAAAAAAGTCTCGCCAATCCTCCTTATGTTTATAGATATTTGCATAAAATCTCATTTGTGCATAAACTTCTGCGACATCACAAAAAAAGTTTTTTTGTAATTTCTGATTTTTGTAACGATAAATTTTCTCCAAACATGAGATATATATTTATGATCATAGTATTCATTTACAGTGGATATTTGAAAGCCTTCCGTTGTACAATTTTATTTTTATTAAAATATTTGCGTTGTGCTTAAACTTTTCCGCCGAGCTGTATATAGCCTCTTACAGATTTTCAGGTTTGTAAAAGGAGCAAAAATAATACAAATTTCAGAAAAAAGTTAACTTCCGTTTAATTTTCAAGAATTTAGGCACAAAATTAAATTACCTTTAATGTCCAAAAGAAGGCAAGTGTCATTTCTTACTTCTCTTACGATCGTTTTTATCCTAATCACTAAGCCGTACTGGAAATAACACATATGTTTGGTTGCACAAAGTGAATCACCTCAAACTCATTAAAATCGATATAATTCAAGATTAAATTTCGCTAGTGCACGATAAAATATTATTTTGGGAATTCCAGTGAAGATTTTAAGTATTTTTTATGGCTTTCCAGTTTTAATTAAGCAATTAATTTTAATTTTTGGCTTCATTTAGATATATTATTCTGCCAGTAAAATTTTGGACGAAATTCTGAAAAACCTTCCTTGTAAGTTCAAAACTGATATTAGCGTTACAGATTAGAACATTGCGAGGACTGCGTGTTCTTTAAGGTAACGATAAACTTTGAAATGAGCGAAAATCGACCAAAAATTAAATTTGTGCAATAATGTATATAAAATGTCTTCCTAAAACGTATAAGATATGAATATATTGCCGTATGTTTGGTAAAAAAGATGTTTTCGGGTAAATGTATTTTCAGGAAAGTGTGCGTTTTCAGTTTCTAAAGGTAAATAATGAAAACAAGTTTTTTCTAAGAAAAAAAAATAAAACTGACTTCAAGGAATTATTTCTAACCTTTGTGTTTTGCCACAGCATTTTATTGTTATACACATTAAATTACTGCATGAGTCGGGTTATATCCGACCCAAGCACAAAAATAGCATTTGAAGTTAACTCGAAACTAGATCCAAACTCGACAAAAATATTTTCATTGACTGGAATTATGAAAAACTATAAAAAATGTTATTAATCTTGTTTTTATTCAATAAAAAAAATGTGAGAGAAAGTTCTGTGAAATATAAGATTTACCTTTATAAATTTTGATATTTAAAATTGAGTTTTAAATATTAAAGACAATTGAAAAAAATGATTTTTTGATATTGAGAAATGTAAAATTTATCTCGATTTGGCTAATAATAGCTATCCTATTGGTCTTGTTAAAAAAATCTTTAAAAATACTTTAAATTTTGTGAATTCTACTCCCCCCCCCCTTTCCAACGTAGTAAACCAAACTCTTTTATCTGTATCCCTTATTATAAGAACACTTCTGATAAAAATTTCTGGCATTCTAAAATCATTCAATATTGGGGTTTCTTTTAAACCAATTAATAAATTGAGTTCCTTTTTCACTAAGCATAAATTTCAATATGATAAGTCTAAATTACCCGGTGTTGTTTATATTATTCCCTGTAAAGATTGCAATAGTGTCTACATTGGTGAAACAGGTAGATCATTGGAAATTCGCCTAAAAGAACATACTAGTGCTTTAAAAAATAGTAATTTGAATTCAAAAATTGTCCAGCATTCACTTCAACCGAATCACATCCCGCTAATTGCGGAAGCCAGTATTTTGAAATCGGGTTGTAACAGCTATCATGGTAGATTACTTCTTGAGGGTTGGTTCAGTCAATTGCGATCGCAGACTTTGAATGAAGCTCGTTCTGTCCCTAATGAATATTGTCTGTTGTTAAAATAACTAACTTTAACTATCCTTGATTTGTTCAGCCGTTTGTTATGCAATAGATTGTTTTTGTACTGATGATGCCTTGCGTGTCGCTTGGCGAAACGTTTACTAATTTGTATTTTTAATTGTTTTTAAGTATATTTTTTATAAATTTTATTTTTTAAAGTGTACTCATGTCTGTCTTAATTTACTTTATTTGGTGTTTTTAATAAATGAAAAAAAATCAAAATCATTTAAGATTTTCGAAAATTAGAAGTAAGATTTACGTTAACTATTATACTCTGACATTACTCTTTACTTCTTCGTACATACATTATCCTTCGAAGTAAGATATATGTTACCTATAGAAGGTGTCATAAAATAAACCGACAATTTTTAATCTTTAATTGCAAGTAGAAGATTATAGCTATTGCAGTTATTTTTATGCAGCTTGTTTCAGTTCCAAATATTGGCGATAGATGGATCTGCATTCTCCCAAACTCCAATAATGCTCAAAATAACTTTGCAAACTACTTTTTTCGTGTTTCGACACTTAAACAGTATGAAAAAAATTAAAGTAAAAATTGAATGGAAAGTATGCTAAATTGTGTTTCCTATGCTGACTGCATGAAGTAAAAAAATAATGCGAATATTAGTCAGAATGATGAAGAGATGAGCCTATAATAACTAGAAAAAATGTTTATATATAGTATTTACACTTACAACAAATTTCAATCAGAACTATTGAGACAATAGCCAGTTGCTAACTATATAGTAGAATCAATGTGTGGACAATACAACTTAAACAAAAAACATAATCGATATTATGCATGATGTTAGAAAAAATATTAGCCATTATTAATAAAGAGTAATATCTCCATGATCATATTAGCTAACTAAAATAACTAATTAAATGTGGACTATTTCAGGGGCAATGACAGGGACATCTCGAATCAAGATCCCCAAGAGCAATTAAACTCTGTGTGGTGAACATCTTGGTTGAGCGAAACTACCACTGCCATTCGCTGCCAGCGGGTACGGTCGAGAGAATATCTACTGTGAAGAATGTCCCATTTTTAATAAATAAAATGATGATTACATAATGAATAAGGATGGTTACATAAAAAAATAAAAAAGATAAAGCCAAAATGAAGAGTTGACAAAAACATTACCAATTTCTCTGCCCAACAGTACGTAAACCTTAAAATACTTCTCAACAGTATTCTCGTACCAATAAACCAATTTCAAACACGGATGCCTTTTTTACAATCTTTTACGTTACATCTCCATATAGCTTCATCATTGGTAACATACAGTTTTATATCATCGCCATTTTCGCATAGTTGTTTGTTGGGTAAAAGACCTCGCTTTTGAAAAAATCAAATTGCATCCTTCTTGGTAATCAATAAATCAAAGATTGTTCCATATTTATAGAAATAAATGCAGGCGATTAAAGAAAACATAATGCAACATACAATTTTAAAACAAACATGTGAAATGTGTTTTGGAACATCAAAGAAAATTTAATATTAATATTGCATAAACACAAGCTGCTTTTTATGGCCGGCAAATATTTAACGAGATTTTACAGCTTACTTGGCGATATAGCTTTGTCACTTGGCGATTCATGTAGGGGTTACTATAACCCAAAAATACCGAAAATGTTTGTGATGGTGTAAACTTTGGACGCCTTACCACAAAAAAAAAGTGAAGAAACATTTTTGGTCATGTATTTAATTACATCTATAAACACAACTATACATAGGGAATTTTGAGAAAATCTTGTCTCGTGCAGAACAGGAAAGAAATTGTTCAAGGCGGATTTTGAAACTGAATAAGTGAAAAGGAAATGATACTTCTATCTATAACTGTATTTCACAAGCATTTTCATACTTTATATGATGTTTATATGTTATAGAGAACTATAAATAACACATGCACAGTTTGCCAGTCTCAATTTTTGATACAGCCTCACATGAGGTTACCATGCACAAGAGCCTTAACAATAGCCTAGATTTTGTGCAGATTTCGCCAAAAAGCGCTAATAGGAATTTGCATATAATAATTCATACTCTAGTAAGACAAACACAAGATACTTTAAAAAAACATGAGGTGCAACACTGAAATCCCTTCTATTTTAGGGGATAATCGGCGTAGCGAACAGATTTCGGAATAATGTTTAGAAACGCGCACGCGTGTGTACGTCAACGTAGTGTTTTTTCTGGAAAAATGCTATTACATTATCGAAAATTATATTTCCAACAAGAAATCGTTCAAAAAGTTGAAAAGACCTTTCTTGAGAAGTCTGATGAACAGTCTGCCCAATCCAACACAACAATTAACCTAATAATGTAGCGATTCCATAATTATCATATACAATATCATATACAATATCATATATAATAACATGACAGGCTGAAATGATTCTTTGTGAACATGATAAAGCATGCACCTGCGCGTCTAGAAGTCACAGAATGGCAATTTGAACATCTATTGTAGTTTAAAGCAAATAGATATACTTTTTGGAATTTCTTTATAAATTTTCAATATTTTACTAGCGTTTTTTTGAAAGGACAATTTCTATGTTTTTGCTGCAATTAAAAAATACATTTCCTAAAATAATTAGTAAAACATATGCTAAATTTACACTAAAGTCTTCTTTTTTTAGCCTTTAGTGTACCTTCAATTTGAATTCATCATAACAATTCAAGACTTTAACAACAAAATTTTCTGAAAAAAAAATTATAGGGAATTTTGGGATAATAAGAGATAGAGGTTAAAAAATAATTGTGTAAAGTTTCAGATATAGTCCCGCATTTTATTCTATGCTTAGAATTATACGTTCATATTTCTTACCAGCTCATAGATTTTACCTTATCTATGTATATAAAGTTACGTATTAAATTGGATGAAAAATAAAGAAATTTTCTCAATAATTCAAGAATTTTTTTAGCGTTCAGAACTCAAAAACAAAACTTTACTATTTTTTTTTAATTTGACAATTTGTGATGAAAGAGTTTTTTAAAGGTCTCTGTGGTTAACTTTCATTCGGTTGAACATAGTCTTTACATGAATGACAGAAGACCATTCTTTTCTCTCTTATTACCCTTTGTGGGGTAATAAAAAGCAAAATATCTCCTAAAAAATGAAGAATCTTTTTAAAGATCAAAAACTGGATTTTAAATTTTGAAAACATTTCTTAAAGCTTCATTAAAGCATGAAGTATATTGTATTTTTGGAAAGACTTAACTCGTCACAAAAAAATTAAAATTTTTTTTTCTCCCCGTTTGTATCTTATTATCACACCTTCCCCTAATGCTAATGTAAAGGAAAAGTTAACAAAACCTTTTACTACGTAAAAAAATCGGTTTATATACAAGAAAAAATACAATTTAAATGTCAATGCGATTTTTGGCGTTGTTTTGTATTTACGGCAGAGTCTAAGCCGAAATCGAAACTTTTGAACAATTTCCAACATAGTTGAAAATTGTTTATGAATTTGGTTTGTCCGTCTGCTGTCTGTCTGCCGTCTGTCTATCCGTGCTATAACTCTCTTAAATATACTCGGATTGCCATGAAATTTCAATATGGTATTGAGATTTAGTATAGAATGTTTGGTATTGAAAATGAAGTATGTAGCATTTATAGTTAGTTTACAGGGACACACAAAAAGTTACGTTCCATTATGTTCTATGGAAAAAAAATCATTTGCGATTCATTTTATTTGATGTGCTACATTTCAAACATAATTATATTGATTTACAAAACTGAGATGAACTACAATATGCTTTTTCAGGAGTATAAAATAATTTATAGTATAGTATATTATAGTATAATTTATTTATAGTTTGTAAACAAAGGCGCGCAAAAGAATGACATTACATTATGATCTATGTGAAATCGTTTGCTGTGCATTTTAATGATGTTATGATACTTCAAACATAATGGAATCACTGAAGTACACTGCATCAGGTTTTCTAGAGATAATGGTGTGAGTACCATTTATCGTTCATTTACAGAGACACGCAAAAGATTTCGGTTACTTGACTGACTAAGATCGATAATTTCCGGAAGGCGTTATCCGCTGCGGTATGCATTTTTAAGCTTGTCTAATTTTAAGTGTATTAGGTGGTGTGTATAAATTCTATGTATACCTTAAAGGACTACACGCAAACACTCACAAAGTTTATCAAATATGGGCAGCATATGCTTAAATTGGATTTTTACTACTGAATTATGTGTTTTTTAACGTTGCTTGTTTAGATATCTCATTTCATTCTAGGAAAAAATGAAATTTCTTAATAATACTATGCTGGTATTGGAAAGTGTTTCATAATCTATACTTGAAGCATGAATTTTCGTTCTTGTTTGATTGTATTGTCAAACCACTCTCTACATAAAATATAATAACATCGTCTTTCCAGAAAGTTTCCTTTCTATACTTTTCACGATATTTTACGATATTTATTCTATGTATCTATTACGCTATATGTTGTTTTTATTATATTACTAACTAAACCACCTGACGCTGCACAGGTTAACCATGAGAGCCTTACAAGTAGAATAAATAAAAATGCAATAATATGATGATCACAATAAAAGAGTTCTGTTCATTCATGCACATAAATCGTTAAAAAGACGATCAGAAAAAAATTAAGTTACTTTGACACAATCATAGAAAAAACCCTCGGCTTTATTAATGAGAATGTGCATTTTCTTTGCTGCAAGTAACAAAAAACTATTCGATTTCCCTGGCAATATGCAAAAAAAAAAAGAAAAAGAAAGAAACAAACAAAATCGATTAATTGGCGTAGCATTTAGCGAAACTCTACTCCGTATGGCATCTATATATATACATTATGAAACCTCGGAAAAATGTCTTACGCAAAATATATCTAATCCAAAATGAGAAATAGTTGTCTTATTTGTCTAATATTAAATAATCAGGTTCATAAACTATGTTGGCGACGAAATCACTAAAATAGCTCTAAAGTCGTTGAAATGCGCGTTTAACTAATGTTTTAGCAGATTGGCTTAGCTGTATTTTACGCCCCTACCTTAAACTGCTGCTGATATATGACGAAATGACCTAAATCTTCCGACACCCCCCATTTAACTTCATTTGAGGTGAAATTTTCAAAAATATTTTCTTATTGCTTGCCTAGGTCTTAACAGCAGTCTACTGTCCGAATTTCGTGATCCTGACCTTAGTCGTTTCAGTTCTGCATTGATGAGTCAGTCAGGAGTTCTCTGTTATATTAGTATAAATTTCTGAAGAAAACATTATACGTTTCGGAAGATCTGGCCTATCGTTCCGCAACACACCAAAAGATCGCCCGCGACCCATCAATGGTTCGCCACGCCTAGTTGGGAAGCTCTCTGCACTAATGGATACACTAGGAGCGAAAGGGTTTATAATTATTTTGCTTATTCTGCTATTTAACTCTCTAAACAATTACTAGAATTTCATTATAGAGTGTTAAGACTTTTAAAAACCACGTCATTTATTAAAGATGAAGAGCCTTTGTGTAAATTTCATTTTGTATAGTTAAAATCGGTAAAATAACTGTTATACCAGCTTCAACTTAAAAAAAAATATATTTTTTAAATCTATCGATTATGTTAAAATCTGTGCATATAACGTGTTAAGAAATTATAAGATCACTAAAAGTAATTCCCATATTATCCACTACTAATGTTTGAATGAAATGCACTAATTTTTTTATATGATTAAAGAGGTTGAAATTCAAGTTTTGATTTTGTATTTGTAATATTTCAAAAATACTGAATGACAAAACATTATCACAAAAGATTGTGAAAAAAAATTTACTTTTTAAAGGTAATTGTAAATCTGAAAGAAAATTTCTTTATCGAAAAAAGGGACACACACAATATTGATTAAATGTATTTTTTAGAAAATAGTTTTATTTCAATTTCCGTCAAATAAGAAAATGAAATTTTACATCAACCCATTATTATCATTTAAATATTTATATATAAATATATGTCAAAGGTATACACACACACACATATATATATATACATATATATCAATTAAATATATCAAATAAATATACCAATTAAATATAGCAATTAAATATATTAATAATATCAATTATATAAAGAGCATTAAATATATATCAAAGGTATTGTGAAGAAGTAGAATTTTACAATGCATGATACTCGACAAAATTTCTGCTTATGAATGGAAAGAATTCTGTACACTAGGGACATTTCAAAAGAAATTGGGAAAGAGTGCTTCATATTAATATTGCTGCCGAATAAATAAATGAATTAATGGAATAAATGAATGGAATAAATAAATGAATTACAATGAACAAATAGTGAAGCAACCAGTTGGATGAGAAAAAGATAAATGTAATTACATTACTAAAAATCGAGATAGAAATATTTGAAAATTAATGAAGACTAATAGGATAATGAAAATAAAGTTAGTAAAGGAAAATGAGTAATTTACATTATTTAAAAGATATGCAGGGTGGTTATAATATAAGTATCTATATTTGGAGCTGTCTGTAACTTGAAAGAATAACCCGAAAGAAAGCAAAATCGGTACACTTACTATTCGAGAAGGGGGAAGAATAACAAAATCTTTTGCAATAATCGTCGACAGATGGCGCTAGAAGATTTGTCGGTGCAAATGCAATTGTGTACCGTGGAGGTGTCGCAAACCTCAATGACTTAAATGATCTCATATCAAAACATGTAGAAAACATCACTCCTGATGCATTACATTCCGCAGTTGATCATGTCGTGCACCGCCTGGTTTGTGTCCTCCTGCACAATGGCCATGTGGAACCTGAACTTGACCGTAATGACATTGACTGTGACACTTTTTATGCCTTAATTCTTTGTTCTTGTATTACACAATGCAGTTCACACTCAAAAGCGCCATCTGTCAGTGATTATTGCAATTATTTTTGTATTATTCCATTCTTCTTCCCCCTTCTCTACTTTCTTCAAGCTACAGACAGCTCCAAATAGAAATACTTATATTATAACCACCCGGTATAATAAGAAAAGTAGATGATTTATTAATATTAAGTAAAATTTAACAAAATAGAGATAAGTATGTGTAGAAAGTGATAGTGAAAATTAATTATATTTTAAATTAAAATAGAAAATAATAGAATTAAATATTATATTAAATGAAAGAAATAAAAGTATAGCCAAGAATAAGGGACCCACTATGAAAAGTAACGTATAGTATATAAAAGAGTAAGTGCATATGAAAAAAATTACATAAGTTTTTTTAATTTTTCAGTAGTCTCGACATTAATCTCCGTAATGACATTTCGATTTTTTTGTAGGGGGTGGGGCGAGATATATATATATATATATATATATTGTTGTTTTTTATATAATTTTTATAATTTTTTAGCAATTTTCGCAGTTTCCTTAGTATTTTTTTTTTCAATTTTTCAATTTTTTTTATACATGATAAATGTTCAAAACTGGTAGATGATAATGAATATTTAATATGTTATCCATTGTGAAATAAAAGAAAGGGGATAATTATATAGAAGCGGTATTTGTTTTAAATTTATTAAATTTAGCTTTTTATGTAGGACAGAACATAAAAGTTTAATACGGCTGCATTGATTTAGAAACATATTTCTGTAAACTGAAATATATAGGAAGGAATTAAAGTTAGTAAAATTAATTACATTAAATGAAATATCATTTATTTTACTATAAATTATGACTATTATTAATTTATTAAGTTTAATAGTAAATTTGCATAAAATTAATTGCAGAATTATTTATATTTGTAGTACTAACTTCTAGAATATTAAGATAAGCTATAGGAAGAGACATAGATAAATTACCACTGAGAAAAAATATAATTATATCATCGATATATCTATACAGTAAAATATTATTGTTAATGAAATTTCTTTCATAGTAATACATATATAAGTCAGATAATATTCTAGAAGCAGTGACACCCAGTGAGAGTAATTGATGTTGAATAAAAATAGCATTATTTTAGAAAATATAGCTATGATATTGTAAAAAATTAGTTTAAGATTTAAAGCAATCGATGTCAATATATCACATATCCAGATCACATGTGATCTCGTGATTTGTGTTTATCATTTACAAAAACTTTGTGGAAATAGTTTATTTAACATTTTGATCTCAAAGAAGTTGCCGTTAGAGCGCATGAAACATATGTCATCTAGGGTGAAACCCTCCAGTTATTGACACATAACCAGTAACTGACACTTGAGCAAAATTCTAACTCAAATAATCATTTTGTTGTAAAATTCTACAAAGTAACGTCATCTAGTAATAAATTAGACACTTATGTTTATTTTGAAGTCAATTTATTCACCACTAGAGGGCCAAGAACATATTCAATGAAGAAGTAACTTTTGAGAATACCAAAAGTGCCATTTTGAAGCAACCATCTTATCTCTAAAATTAAGGAAGCGTTTTTTTAATCTATTTGTAATGGAACCATCCTAAACTTTTTTCTTAAAGTTATACTTGTAGAAATTAGTTTAAAGATGCATATGATATATTAGGGCCATGATTTAGGGTTTATAGTTATTTAATTTAGCTTAATGGGGGGTGTCAGTTATTGGTTCTTGAAATTTCATTTCACTAGTCTCTGACAGAGGTGTCAGTTATTGGTTCTTGGAGTTTCATTTCACTAGTCTCTGACAGAGGTGTCAGTTATTGGTTATACTAAAAAAATTTAAATATATTATTTAAACTGTTTAAAAATCATAATAATAAATTAAATTTATCTTGTAGTAAACGTAATTAAAATTTAAGTTGTTTTATCAGTGTCTGACACCAGATGTCAGTAACTGGTTCATAAATGTCAGTTATTGGATATCTGCATTACTAATAATTTAAAACCAGAAAAAACACGTCTGTAGCATCTACTTATAATAAAATCCGAATGCAAGAAAGTCTCTGTAACGATTCCGGAAGCGACCACTCAGGTCTGCGAATCGACCATAGTTAAACGCCATGTTAGGCTTAATTAAAAACTGCTGTTTAATTAAATTCTGCTGTTGAAATATTTGTAAAAGCATATTCAAGCTTTTAAGTACTTTAATTTTGTTTAAAACCTTCAAAAACTATTTCATATAAAACATGTATATCAACATTTCTGTAAACATTTTTTTCTGTAAGCACTTTTTTTTCAGAAATAGCAGTGATTTCTTTCGTAGAGAGGATTTTAGGTGATCGATCCAGTATATTGGCGCTATCTATCGGCGGACATTGAAATTTTGCTTCCATCATAAATAGATTATTCTTTCTCATCAAACGTAATTATAATATAAGGAATACATAGTACAGCTTAATTTGCATTTAATTTTGTTTATGTAATCAAACAATGAGCTATGTGGTGAGTCAATCTGTTTTATATATATATATATATATATATATATATATCATTGTTATTTGTAGAAATCATTTGTCATTTTAAAAATGTACTTTTCTACAATACAAACCTTTCAATAATAAAACCTTCATGCTGTTTGTTTGTATGAAGTCTTATGAAAATGAAACGCAGATCAACAATCCGTCATTTTTGACGGGATTATATACTAGTATCATACATAAAATAGTATAAACAGAAAAAAGAAGGGAAAAAGAAAAGAGGGAAGGATTGAAGCAGAAACAAAAGTTTGAGCATGAAAAGAAAAAGCAAGAAAAACTTAAGCTGAAGGATCGGAAGTAACACACTACAAGTGGCGAAACAACAGTGATCGCTACTTTTTACAGTAGATTGTAGTGTAGCACGCTATATTTTGGAACAATGTAGTGTAGCGAATACCGCGATAAAAAAAAAAGAAAAAAAAATCAGTAGTTTGTAGTCAGAACCGCGCTACCTATAATGCTATCTCATGTAATATATATATATATACCATTCTAGAAATCGCGTCGCTGAAACTTGCTTCTTCTGTGCAAAATTGGATTTGCTCAACATTTTGTGAATCCCAACTGCAGTGTACAGTAACACATCGCATGAAGTCCATAGATTTTTTTTTCCATTGACAGTTACTGCTAAAATCAAGTATTAACCTACCAAAGGAATTAATTTGCTGCTGGAAACACGTGTCTACTCATTATTAGGTCTTCATGTTTTAAAGATGGGTTTCTTATCATTCGGAATTATTTACTGTTTACATTTAGAGTTTTTTTACTGTAATTTTCGAAATTATATAATATCATTTAATTTTGCTACGAAATTTGCAATGTATGTACAAAATAACAATTTGAAGACAAACATAGAGCATTTTCTTGTATATTATCGTTCTTAATTTTTTTTAATTCCTTCTGTTATGTCGCATTTATTTAACGCTTTCCCTACTAAAGCACCCAAAATGCCCAGCCAAGCAAAATACTGCGAGACCGCCCGAGTGCCTCAGGAATAGGTATGACATTTTCTCCCCTCGGAAAAATCCAATTTTTGTCACAGACTATGGGATTATCGAAATCAACAGGCGCAATCTTTTGCACTAGTGACCTTTGGGAGGTTTCACTTTCGAAGACAGGTGCTTCTTTATTGTGTTGCTGACAAAAGGCAAACAGAAGAAAGGTGGAGAAAAAAATCTCCCAGCATATTTCACCATTCGGGCGTCTGCCGTATTTTGAGTGATCTCCGGTTTTTAGACTTCGTTATTCAAAGTGTTAATTGTATCCTCGTAGGTGCGATATAATGAAGGGTCGCTTTATTATTTAATCTGTGTCTTCAATTTCTAGTATAAATTGAATCCTTTGACAAAATCTGAAAGTAATGCAGTAGTGACTACTTTTAAAATGTAGTTTGCAATCACTACTTTTTAAAACAAGTAGTTGTAGGTGTAATTAACTATATTTTCAATAAAGTAGTCGCAGATAAAAAAAAAAGGAGATAAACAATAAAAAGGTAGTTTTTCCGAACCTTGCTAAGAATAAAAAAACGTGGTTTATTACCATACCAAGGCAAAAGTGAAAACATAAATCTCCTTTATGAGAGCCCAGTGAGAGTAAGTTTTAACAAATATATGGAGATATATATATATGGAGACTCTTCGGACCTGGATTGAAATCAAGATCTGTATGAAGACACAGAAAAATCTTGGACTAAAATAAAACATAGCATTCAGCTGAAGAAAGAATGCTGTTATGCTATGTATTACGATGAGAAGTTTAACACTGGACGCATTCTTGAAGTCAATAAAGAATATTTTACAGTAAAATTTCTATGAAATAAAAAAATTGAAATTTTTATTCTTGGTCATTGAAAACAGACAATGTTGCGGTAAAAGACTGTTAAATTTTTTATAGGCCTTTGACTCTTATAGGTAATGATCTTTGTTGTTGTTGTTGTTGTTCTTGTTGATATAGCTATAATTAGGAACATAAAGACAGCCTATCGCCAAATGAAAAAAAAAAAAAAAAACAATGATTGCTACCTTTTTTTAAATAACATTTCAATATATGCATTGTGTTTGCTTAAAAGAAAAGATTAATTATGTAAGGCTACCGTTGTTAAAATAAAAACTATATTAAATGATGTCAAATATTTGTTTCCTTTTTTTTATTATTTAAAGCATTTAAAAATTATAAGTGTTTGCCTCTTTTAAAATTTCAATCCTACTTTTTATAATAAATATTAATATATTTTGTTTTTATAATAAGGAAAACTTTTTAAAGCGCTTTTAATCTTGTGAAATAAAATGCCAGTCACTGGTTTACTTTGTGACAGTTATTGGTGTTTCAAAATAGGGATAGTGTCAGTTACTGGAGTTTTTGACCATATTTATGAAAAAAGTTAATTTTAAATAATAAAATGTATAAATTTTAAAAATTTTGCAAACAATATTTTTTAATATATCTCTACTATCCTTTCAAAAACAAAGGTATGTATAAAATAGATTAAATTTTTCGTAACAGTGATTTGAACAAGAAAGAATTCTTAAACTGTCAGTTACTGGGGGTTTCAAAATAGGGATGGTGTCAGTTACTGGAGTTTTTGACCATATTTATAAAAAAAATTAATTTTAAATAATAAAATGTATAAATTTTCAAAATTTTGCAAACAATATTTTTTAATATATCTCTACTATCCTTTCAAAAACAAAGGTATGTATAAAATAGATTAAATGTTTTGTAACAGTGATTTGAACAAGAAAGAATCCTTAAATTGTCAGTTACTGGGGGTTTCAAAATAGGGATAGTGTCAGTTACTGGAGTTTCTGACCATATTTATGAAAAAAAATTAATTTTAAATAATAAAATGTATAAATTTTCAAAATTTTGCAAACGATATTTTTTTTTATATATCTCTACTATCCTTTCAAAAACAAAGGTATGTATAAAATAGATTAAAAATTTTGTAACAGTGATTTGAACAAGAAAGAATCCTTAAACTGTCAGTTACTGGGGGTTTCAAAATAGGGATAGTGTCAGTTACTGGAGTTTTTGACCATATTTATGAAAAAAAATTAATTTTAAATAATAAAATGTATAAATTTTCAAAATTTTGCAAACGATATTTTTTTTCATATATCTCTACTATCCTTTCAAAAACAAAGGTTATGTATAAAATAGATTAAATTTTTTGTAACAGTTATTTGAACAAGAAAGAATCCTTAAACTGTCAGTTACTGGGGGTTTCAAAATAGGGATAGTGTCAGTTACTGGAGTTCTTGACCATATTTATGAAAAAAATTAATTTTAAATAATAAAATGTATAAATTTTCAAAATTTTGCAAACAATATTTTTTTTCATATATCTCTACTATCCTTTCAAAAACAAAGGTATGTATAAAATAGATTAAAAATTTTGTAACAGTGATTTGAACAAGAAAGAATCCTTAAACTGTCAGTTACTGGGGGTTTCAAAATAGGGATAGTGTCAGTTACTGGAGTTTTTGACCATATTTATGAAAAAAATTAATTTTAAATAATAAAATGTATAAATTTTCAAAATTTTGCAAACGATATTTTTTTTTCATATATCTCTACTATCCTTTCAAAAACAAAGGTTATGTATAAAATAGATTAAATTTTTTGTAACAGTTATTTGAACAAGAAAGAATCCTTAAACTGTCAGTTACTGGGGGTTTCAAAATAGGGATAGTGTCAGTTACTGGAGTTCTTGACCATATTTATGAAAAAAAATTAATTTTAAATAATAAAATGTATAAATTTTCAAAATTTTGCAAACAATATTTTTTTTCATATATCTCTACTATCCTTTCAAAAACAAAGGTTATGTATAAAATAGATTAAATTTTTTGTAACAGTGATTTGAACAAGAAAGAATCCTTAAACTGTCAGTTACTGGGGGTTTCAAAATAGGGATAGCGTCAGTTACTGGAGTTTTTGACCATATTTATGACAAAAAATTAATTTTAAATAATAAAATGTATAAATTTTCAAAATTTTGCAAACAATATTTTTTTTCATATATCTCGACTATCCTTTCAAAAACAAAGGTTATGTATAAAATAGATTACATTTTTTGTAACAGTGATTTGAACAAGAAAGAATCCTTAAACTGTCAGTTACTGGGGGTTTCAAAATAGGGATAGTGTCAGTTACTGGAGTTTTTGACCATATTTATGAAAAAAAATTAATTTTAAATAATAAAATGTATAAATTTTCAAAATTTTGCAAACAATATTTTTTAATATATCTCTACTATCCTTTCAAAAACAAAGGTTATGTATAAAATAGATTAAATTTTTTGTAACAGTAATTTGAACAAGAAAGAATCCTTAAACTGTCAGTTACTGGGGGTTTCAAAATAGGGATAGTGTCAGTTACTGGAATTTTTGACCATATTTATGAAAAAAAATTAATTTTAAATAATAAATTGTATAAATTTTCAAAATTTTGCAAACAATATTTTTTAATATATCTCTACTATCCTTTCAAAAACAAAGATATGTATAAAATAGATTAAATTTTTTGTAACAGTGATTTGAACAAGAACGAATCCTTAAACAGTCAGTTACTGGGGGTTTCAAAATAGAGATAGTGTCAGTTACTGGAGTTTTTGACCATATTTATGAAAAAAAATTAATTTTAAATAACAAAATGTATAAATTTTCAAAATTTTGCAAACAATATTTTGTTTTCATATATCTCTACTATCCTTTCAAAAACAAATGTTATGTATAAAATAGATTAAATTTTTCGTAACAGTGATTTGAACAAGAAAGAATTCTTAAACTGTCAGTTACTGGGGGTTTCAAAATAGGGATAGTGTCAGTTACTGGAGTTTTTGACCATATTTATAAAAAAAAATTAATTTTAAATAATAAAATGTATAAATTTTAAAAATTTTGCAAACAATATTTTTTAATATATCTCTACTATCCTTTCAAAAACAAAGGTATGTATAAAATAGATTAAATTTTTTGTAACAGTGATTTGAACAAGAAAGAATCCTTAAACTGTCAGTTACTGGGGGTTTCAAAATAGGGATAGTGTCAGTTACTGGAGTTTTTATCCATATTTATGAAAAAAATTAATTTTAAATAATAAAATGTATAAATTTTCAAAATTTTGCAAACAATATTTTTTAATATATCTCTACTATCCTTTCAAAAACAAAGGTTATGTATAAAATAGATTAAATTTTTTGTAACAGTGATTTGAACAAGAAAGAATCCTAAACTGTCAGTTACTGGGGGTTTCAAAATAGGGATAGTGTCAGTTACTGGAGTTTTTGACCATATTTATGAAAAAAAATTAATTTTAAATAATAAAATGTATAAATTTTCAAAATTTTGCAAACAATATTTTTTTTTCATATATCTCTACTATCCTTTCAAAAAGAAAGGTTATGTATAAAATAGATTAAATTTTTTGTAACAGTGATTTGAACAAGAAAGAATTCTTAAACTGTCAGTTACTGGGGGTTTCAAAATAGTGATAGTGTCAGTTACTGGAGTTTTTGACCATATTTATAAAAAAAAATTAATTTTAAATAATAAAATGTATAAATTTTAAAAATTTTGCAAACAATATTTTTTAATATATCTCTACTATCCTTTCAAAAACAAAGGTATGTATAAAATAGATTAAATTTTTTGTAACAGTGATGTGAACAAGAAAGAATCCTTAAACTGTCAGTTACTGGGGGTTTCAAAATAGGGATAGTGTCAGTTACTGGAGTTTTTATCCATATTTATGAAAAAAATTAATTTTAAATAATAAAATGTATAAATTTTCGAAATTTTGCAAACAATATTTTTTAATATATCTCTACTATCCTTTCAAAAACAAAGGTATGTATAAAATAGATTAAATTTTTTGTAACAGTGATTTGAACAAGAAAGAATCCTTAAACTGTCAGTTACTGGGGGTTTCAAAATAGGGATAGTGTCAGTTACTGGAGTTCTTGACCATATTTATGAAAAAAAAAATTAATTTTAAATAATAAAATGTATAAATTTTCAAAATTTTGCAAACAATATTTTTTTTTTCATATATCTCTACTATCCTTTTAAAAACAAAGGTTATGTATAAAATAGATTAAATTTTTTGTAACAGTGATTTGAACAAGAAAGAATCCTAAACTGTCAGTTACTGGGGGTTTCAAAATAGGGATAGTGTCAGTTACTGGAATTTTTGACCATATTTATGAAAAAAAATTAATTTTAAATAATAAAATGTATAAATTTTCAAAATTTTGCAAACAATATTTTTTAATATATCTCTACTATCCTTTCAAAAACAAAGGTTATGTATAAAATAGATTAAATTTTTTGTAACAGTGATTTGAACAAGAAAGAATCCTAAACTGTCAGTTACTGGGGTTTTCAAAATAGGGATAGTGTCAGTTACTGGAATTTTTGACCATATTTATGAAAAAAAATTAATTTTAAATAATAAAATGTATAAATTTTCGAAATTTTGCAAACAATATTTTTTAATATATCTCTACTATCCTTTCAAAAACAAAGGTATGTATAAAATAGATTAAATTTTTTGTAACAGTGATTTGAACAAGAAAGAATCCTTAAACTGTCAGTTACTGGGGGTTTCAAAATTGGGATAGTGTCAGTTACTGGAGTTTTTGACCATATTTATGAAAAAAAATTAATTTTAAATAATAAAATGTATAAATTTTCAAAATTTTGCAAACAATATTTTTTAATATATCTCTACTATCCTTTCAAAAACAAAGGTTATGTATAAAGTAGATTAAATTTTTTGTAACAGTAATTTGAACAAGAAAGAATCCTTAAACTGTCAGTTACTGGGGGTTTCAAAATAGGGATAGTGTCAGTTACTGGAATTTTTGACCATATTTATGAAAAAAAATTAATTTTAAATAATAAATTGTATAAATTTTCAAAATTTTGCAAACAATATTTTTTAATATATCTCTACTATCCTTTCAAAAACAAAGATATGTATAAAATAGATTAAATTTTTTGTAACAGTGATTTGAACAAGAACGAATCCTTAAACAGTCAGTTACTGGGGGTTTCAAAATAGGGATAGTGTCAGTTACTGGAGTTTTTGACCATATTTATGAAAAAAAATTAATTTTAAATAACAAAATGTATAAATTTTCAAAATTTTGCAAACAATATTTTGTTTTCATATATCTCTACTATCCTTTCAAAAACAAATGTTATGTATAAGATAGATTAAATTTTTCGTAACAGTGATTTGAACAAGAAAGAATTCTTAAACTGTCAGTTACTGGGGGTTTCAAAATAGGGATAGTGTCAGTTACTGGAGTTTTTGACCATATTTATAAAAAAAAATTAATTTTAAATAATAAAATGTATAAATTTTAAAAATTTTGCAAACAATATTTTTTAATATATCTCTACTATCCTTTCAAAAACAAAGGTATGTATAAAATAGATTAAATTTTTTGTAACAGTGATTTGAACAAGAAAGAATCCTTAAACTGTCAGTTACTGGGGGTTTCAAAATAGGGATAGTGTGAGTTACTGGAGTTTTTATCCATATTTATGAAAAAAATTAATTTTAAATAATAAAATGTATAAATTTTCAAAATTTTGCAAACAATATTTTTTAATATATCTCTACTATCCTTTCAAAAACAAAGGTTATGTATAAAATAGATTAAATTTTTTGTAACAGTGATTTGAACAAGAAAGAATCCTAAACTGTCAGTTACTGGGGGTTTCAAAATATGGATAGTGTCAGTTACTGGAGTTTTTGACCATATTTATGAAAAAAAATTAATTTTAAATAATAAAATGTATAAATTTTCAAAATTTTGCAAACAATATTTTTTTTCATATATCTCTACTATCCTTTCAAAAAGAAAGGTTATGTATAAAATAGATTAAATTTTTTGTAACAGTGATTTGAACAAGAAAGAATTCTTAAACTGTCAGTTACTGGGGGTTTCAAAATAGTGATAGTGTCAGTTACTGGAGTTTTTGACCATATTTATAAAAAAAAATTAATTTTAAATAATAAAATGTATAAATTTTAAAAATTTTGCAAACAATATTTTTTAATATATCTCTACTATCCTTTCAAAAACAAAGGTATGTATAAAATAGATTAAATTTTTTGTAACAGTGATGTGAACAAGAAAGAATCCTTAAACTGTCAGTTACTGGGGGTTTCAAAATAGGGATAGTGTCAGTTACTGGAGTTTTTATCCATATTTATGAAAAAAATTAATTTTAAATAATAAAATGTATAAATTTTCGAAATTTTGCAAACAATATTTTTTAATATATCTCTACTATCCTTTCAAAAACAAAGGTATGTATAAAATAGATTAAATTTTTTGTAACAGTGATTTGAACAAGAAAGAATCCTTAAACTGTCAGTTACTGGGGGTTTCAAAATAGGGATAGTGTCAGTTACTGGAGTTCTTGACCATATTTATGAAAAAAAAAAAATTAATTTTAAATAATAAAATGTATAAATTTTCAAAATTTTGCAAACAATATTTTTTTTTTCATATATCTCTACTATCCTTTTAAAAACAAAGGTTATGTATAAAATAGATTAAATTTTTTGTAACAGTGATTTGAACAAGAAAGAATCCTAAACTGTCAGTTACTGGGGGTTTCAAAATAGGGATAGTGTCAGTTACTGGAGTTTTTGACCATATTTATGAAAAAAAATTAATTTTAAATAATAAAATGTATAAATTTTCAAAATTTTGCAAACAATATTTTTTTCATATATCTCTACTATACTTTCAAAAACAAAGGTTATGTATAAAATAGATTAAATTTTTTGTAACAGTGATTTAAACAAGAAAGAATCCTTAAACTGTCAGTTACTGGGGGTTTCAAAATAGGGATAGTGTCAGTTACTGGAGTTTTTGACCATATTTATGAAAAAAAAATTAATTTTAAATAATAAAATGTATAAATTTTCAAAATTTGGCAAACAATATTTTTTAATATATCTCTACTATCCTTTCAAAAACAAAGGTTGTGTATAAAATAGATTAATTTTTTTGTAACAGTGATGTGAACAAGAAAGAATCCTTAAACTGTCAGTTACTGGGGGTTTCAAAATAGGGATAGTGTCAGTTACTGGAGTTTTTGACCATATTTATGAAAAAAAAATTAATTTTAAATAATAAAATGTATAAATTTTCAAAATTTTGCAAACGATATATTTTTTTTCATATATCTCTACTATCCTTTCAAAAACAAAGGTTATGTATAAAATGGATTAAATTTTTTGTAACAGTGATTTGAACAAGAAAGAATCCTTAAACTGTCAGTTACTGGGGGTTTCAAAATAGGGATAGTGTCAGTTACTGGAGTTCTTGACCATATTTATGAAAAAAAAAATTAATTTTAAATAATAAAATGTATAAATTTTCAAAATTTTGCAAACAATATTTTTTTTCATATATCTCTACTATCCTTTCAAAAACAAAGGTTATGTATAAAATAGATTAAATTTTTTGTAACAGTGATTTGAACAAGAAAGAATCCTTAAACAGTCAGTTACTGGGGGTTTCAAAATAGGGATAGTGTCAGTTACTGGAGTTTTTGACCATATTTATGAAAAAAATTAATTTTAAATAATAAAATGTATAAATTTTCAAAATTTTGCAAACAATATTTTGTTTTCATATATCTCTACTATCCTTTCAAAAACAAAGTTTATGTATAAAATAGATTAAATTTTTCGTAACAGTGATTTGAACAAGAAAGAATTCTTAAACTGTCAGTTACTGGGGGTTTCAAAATAGGGATAGTGTCAGTTACTGGAGTTTTTGACCATATTTATGAAAAAAAATTAATTTTAAATAATAAAATGTATAAATTTTCAAAATTTTGCAAACAATATTTTTTTCATATATCTCTACTATACTTTCAAAAACAAAGGTTATGTATAAAATAGATTAAATTTTTTGTAACAGTGATTTAAACAAGAAAGAATCCTTAAACTGTCAGTTACTGGGGGTTTCAAAATAGGGATAGTGTCAGTTACTGGAGTTTTTGACCATATTTATGAAAAAAAAATTAATTTTAAATAATAAAATGTATAAATTTTCAAAATTTTGCAAACAATATTTTTAATATATCTCTACTATCCTTTCAAAAACAAAGGTTGTGTATAAAATAGATTAAATTTTTTGTAACAGTAATTTGAACAAGAAAGAATCCTTAAACTGTCAGTTACTGGGGGTTTCAAAATAGGGATAGTGTCAGTTACTGGAGTTTTTGACCATATTTATGAAAAAAAATTAATTTTAAATAATAAAATGTATAAATTTTCAAAATTTTGCAAACGATATATTTTTTTTCATATATCTCTACTATCCTTTCAAAAACAAAGGTTATGTATAAAATGGATTAAATTTTTTGTAACAGTGATTTGAACAAGAAAGAATCCTTAAACTGTCAGTTACTGGGGGTTTCAAAATAGGGATAGTGTCAGTTACTGGAGTTCTTGACCATATTTATGAAAAAAAAAAATTAATTTTAAATAATAAAATGTATAAATTTTCAAAATTTTGCAAACAATATTTTTTAATATATCTCTACTATCCTTTCAAAAACAAAGATATGTATAAAATAGATTAAATTTTTTGTAACAGTGATTTGAACAAGAACGAATCCTTAAACAGTCAGTTACTGGGGGTTTCAAAATAGGGATAGTGTCAGTTACTGGAGTTTTTGACCATATTTATGAAAAAAAATTAATTTTAAATAACAAAATGTATAAATTTTCAAAATTTTGCAAACAATATTTTGTTTTCATATATCTCTACTATCCTTTCAAAAACAAATGTTATGTATAAAATAGATTAAATTTTTCGTAACAGTGATTTGAACAAGAAAGAATTCTTAAACTGTCAGTTACTGGGGGTTTCAAAATAGGGATAGTGTCAGTTACTGGAGTTTTTGACCATATTTATAAAAAAAAATTAATTTTAAATAATAAAATGTATAAATTTTAAAAATTTTGCAAACAATATTTTTTAATATATCTCTACTATCCTTTCAAAAACAAAGGTATGTATAAAATAGATTAAATTTTTTGTAACAGTGATTTGAACAAGAAAGAATCCTTAAACTGTCAGTTACTGGGGGTTTCAAAATAGGGATAGTGTCAGTTACTGGAGTTTTTATCCATATTTATGAAAAAAATTAATTTTAAATAATAAAATGTATAAATTTTCAAAATTTTGCAAACAATATTTTTTAATATATCTCTACTATCCTTTCAAAAACAAAGGTTATGTATAAAATAGATTAAATTTTTTGTAACAGTGATTTGAACAAGAAAGAATCCTAAACTGTCAGTTACTGGGGGTTTCAAAATAGGGATAGTGTCAGTTACTGGAGTTTTTGACCATATTTATGAAAAAAAATTAATTTTAAATAATAAAATGTATAAATTTTCAAAATTTTGCAAACAATATTTTTTTTTCATATATCTCTACTATCCTTTCAAAAAGAAAGGTTATGTATAAAATAGATTAAATTTTTTGTAACAGTGATTTGAACAAGAAAGAATTCTTAAACTGTCAGTTACTGGGGGTTTCAAAATAGTGATAGTGTCAGTTACTGGAGTTTTTGACCATATTTATAAAAAAAAATTAATTTTAAATAATAAAATGTATAAATTTTAAAAATTTTGCAAACAATATTTTTTAATATATCTCTACTATCCTTTCAAAAACAAAGGTATGTATAAAATAGATTAAATTTTTTGTAACAGTGATGTGAACAAGAAAGAATCCTTAAACTGTCAGTTACTGGGGGTTTCAAAATAGGGATAGTGTCAGTTACTGGAGTTTTTATCCATATTTATGAAAAAAATTAATTTTAAATAATAAAATGTATAAATTTTCGAAATTTTGCAAACAATATTTTTTAATATATCTCTACTATCCTTTCAAAAACAAAGGTATGTATAAAATAGATTAAATTTTTTGTAACAGTGATTTGAACAAGAAAGAATCCTTAAACTGTCAGTTACTGGGGGTTTCAAAATAGGGATAGTGTCAGTTACTGGAGTTCTTGACCATATTTATGAAAAAAAAATTAATTTTAAATAATAAAATGTATAAATTTTCAAAATTTTGCAAACAATATTTTTTTTTCATATATCTCTACTATCCTTTTAAAAACAAAGGTTATGTATAAAATAGATTAAATTTTTTGTAACAGTGATTTGAACAAGAAAGAATCCTAAACTGTCAGTTACTGGGGGTTTCAAAATAGGGATAGTGTCAGTTACTGGAGTTTTTGACCATATTTATGAAAAAAAATTAATTTTAAATAATAAAATGTATAAATTTTCAAAATTTTGCAAACAATATTTTTTTCATATATCTCTACTATACTTTCAAAAACAAAGGTTATGTATAAAATAGATTAAATTTTTTGTAACAGTGATTTAAACAAGAAAGAATCCTTAAACTGTCAGTTACTGGGGGTTTCAAAATAGGGATAGTGTCAGTTACTGGAGGTTTTGACCATATTTATGAAAAAAAAATTAATTTTAAATAATAAAATGTATAAATTTTCAAAATTTTGCAAACAATATTTTTTAATATATCTCTACTATCCTTTCAAAAACAAAGGTTGTGTATAAAATAGATTAAATTTTTTGTAACAGTAATTTGAACAAGAAAGAATCCTTAAACTGTCAGTTACTGGGGGTTTCAAAATAGGGATAGTGTCAGTTACTGGAGTTTTTGACCATATTTATGAAAAAAAATTAATTTTAAATAATAAAATGTATAAATTTTCAAAATTTTGCAAACAATATTTTTTAATATATCTCTACTATCCTTTAAAAAAAAAGGTATGTATAAAATAGATTAAATTTTTTGTAACAGTGATTTGAACAAGAAAGAATCCTTAAACTGTCAGTTACTGGGGGTTTCAAAATAGGTATAGTGTCAGTTACTGGAGTTTTTGACCATATTTATGAAAAAAAAATTAATTTTAAATAATAAAATGTATAAATTTTCAAAATTTTGCAAACGATATATTTTTTTTCATATATCTCTACTATCCTTTCAAAAACAAAGGTTATGTATAAAATGGATTAAATTTTTTGTAACAGTGATTTGAACAAGAAAGAATCCTTAAACTGTCAGTTACTGGGGGTTTCAAAATAGGGATAGTGTCAGTTACTGGAGTTCTTGACCATATTTATGAAAAAAAAAATTAATTTTAAATAATAAAATGTATAAATTTTCAAAATTTTGCAAACAATATTTTTTTTTCATATATCTCTACTATCCTTTCAAAAACAAAGGTTATGTATAAAATAGATTAAATTTTTTGTAACAGAGATTTGAACAAGAAAGAATCCTTAAACAGTCAGTTACTGGGGGTTTCAAAATAGGGATAGTGTCAGTTACTGGAGTTTTTGACCATATTTATGAAAAAAATTAATTTTAAATAATAAAATGTATAAATTTTCAAAATTTTGCAAACAATATTTTGTTTTCATATATCTCTACTATCCTTTCAAAAACAAAGTTTATGTATAAAATAGATTAAATTTTTCGTAACAGTGATTTGAACAAGAAAGAATTCTTAAACTGTCAGTTACTGGGGGTTTCAAAATAGGGATAGTGTCAGTTACTGGAGTTTTTGACCATATTTATGAAAAAAAATTAATTTTAAATAATAAAATGTATAAATTTTCAAAATTTTGCAAACAATATTTTTTTCATATATCTCTACTATACTTTCAAAAACAAAGGTTATGTATAAAATAGATTAAATTTTTTGTAACAGTGATTTAAACAAGAAAGAATCCTTAAACTGTCAGTTACTGGGGGTTTCAAAATAGGGATAGTGTCAGTTACTGGAGTTTTTGACCATATTTATGAAAAAAAAATTAATTTTAAATAATAAAATGTATAAATTTTCAAAATTTTGCAAACAATATTTTTTAATATATCTCTACTATCCTTTCAAAAACAAAGGTTGTGTATAAAATAGATTAAATTTTTTGTAACAGTAATTTGAACAAGAAAGAATCCTTAAACTGTCAGTTACTGGCGGTTTCAAAATAGGGATAATGTCAGTTACTGGAGTTTTTGACCATATTTATGAAAAAAAATTAATTTTAAATAATAAAATGTATAAATTTTCAAAATTTTGCAAACAATATTTTTTAATATATCTCTACTATCCTTTAAAAAAAAGGTATGTATAAAATAGATTAAATTTTTTGTAACAGTGATTTGAACAAGAAAGAATCCTTAAACTCTCAGTTACTGGGGGTTTCAAAATAGGGATAGTGTCAGTTACTGGAGTTTTTGACCATATTTATGAAAAAAAAATTAATTTTAAATAATAAAATGTATAAATTTTCAAAATTTTGCAAACGATATATTTTTTTTCATATATCTCTACTATCCTTTCAAAAACAAAGGTTATGTATAAAATGGATTAAATTTTTTGTAACAGTGATTTGAACAAGAAAGAATCCTTAAACTGTCAGTTACTGGGGGTTTCAAAATAGGGATAGTGTCAGTTACTGGAGTTCTTGACCATATTTATGAAAAAAAAAATTAATTTTAAATAATAAAATGTATAAATTTTCAAAATTTTGCAAACAATATTTTTTTTCATATATCTCTACTATCCTTTCAAAAACAAAGGTTATGTATAAAATAGATTAAATTTTTTGTAACAGTGATTTGAACAAGAAAGAATCCTTAAACAGTCAGTTACTGGGGGTTTCAAAATAGGGATAGTGTCAGTTACTGGAGTTTTTGACCATATTTATGAAAAAAATTAATTTTAAATAATAAAATGTATAAATTTTCAAAATTTTTCAAACAATATTTTGTTTTCATATATCTCTACTATCCTTTCAAAAACAAAGTTTATGTATAAAATAGATTAAATTTTTCGTAACAGTGATTTGAACAAGAAAGAATTCTTAAACTGTCAGTTACTGGGGGTTTCAAAATAGGGATAGTGTCAGTTACTGGAGTTTTTGACCATATTTATGAAAAAAAAATTAATTTTAAATAATAAAATGTATAAATTTTCAAAATTTTGCAAACAATATTTTTTAATATATCTCTACTATCCTTTCAAAAACAAAGGTTGTGTATAAAATAGATTAAATTTTTTGTAACAGTAATTTGAACAAGAAAGAATCCTTAAACTGTCAGTTACTGGGGGTTTCAAAATAGGGATAGTGTCAGTTACTGGAGTTTTTGACCATATTTATGAAAAAAATTAATTTTAAATAATAAAATGTATAAATTTTCAAAATTTTTCAAACAATATTTTTTTCATATATCTCTACTATACTTTCAAAAACAAAGTTTATGTATAAAATAGATTAAATTTTTTGTAACAGTGATTTAAACAAGAAAGAATCCTTAAACTGTCAGTTACTGGGGGTTTCAAAATAGGGATAGTGTCAGTTACTGGAGTTTTTGACCATATTTATGAAAAAAAAATTAATTTTAAATAATAAAATGTATAAATTTTCAAAATTTTGCAAACAATATTTTTTAATATATCTCTACTATCCTTTCAAAAACAAAGGTTGTGTATAAAATAGATTAAATTTTTTGTAACAGTAATTTGAACAAGAAAGAATCCTTAAACTGTCAGTTACTGGGGGTTTCAAAATAGGGATAATGTCAGTTACTGGAGTTTTTGACCATATTTATGAAAAAAAATTAATTTTAAATAATAAAATGTATAAATTTTCAAAATTTTGCAAACAATATTTTTTAATATATCTCTACTATCCTTTAAAAAAAAGGTATGTATAAAATAGATTAAATTTTTTGTAACAGTGATTTGAACAAGAAAGAATCCTTAAACTCTCAGTTACTGGGGGTTTCAAAATAGGGATAGTGTCAGTTACTGGAGTTTTTGACCATATTTATGAAAAAAAAATTAATTTTAAATAATAAAATGTATAAATTTTCAAAATTTTGCAAACGATATATTTTTTTTCATATATCTCTACTATCCTTTCAAAAACAAAGGTTATGTATAAAATGGATTAAATTTTTTGTAACAGTGATTTGAACAAGAAAGAATCCTTAAACTGTCAGTTACTGGGGGTTTCAAAATAGGGATAGTGTCAGTTACTGGAGTTCTTGACCATATTTATGAAAAAAAAAATTAATTTTAAATAATAAAATGTATAAATTTTCAAAATTTTGCAAACAATATTTTTTTTCATATATCTCTACTATCCTTTCAAAAACAAAGGTTATGTATAAAATAGATTAAATTTTTTGTAACAGTGATTTGAACAAGAAAGAATCCTTAAACAGTCAGTTACTGGGGGTTTCAAAATAGGGATAGTGTCAGTTACTGGAGTTTTTGACCATATTTATGAAAAAAATTAATTTTAAATAATAAAATGTATAAATTTTCAAAATTTTTCAAACAATATTTTGTTTTCATATATCTCTACTATCCTTTCAAAAACAAAGTTTATGTATAAAATAGATTAAATTTTTCGTAACAGTGATTTGAACAAGAAAGAATTCTTAAACTGTCAGTTACTGGGGGTTTCAAAATAGGGATAGTGTCAGTTACTGGAGTTTTTGAACATATTTATAAAAAAAAATTAATTTTAAATAATAAAATGTATAAATTTTAAAAATTTTGCAAACAATATTTTTTAAGATATCTCTACTATCCTTTCAAAAACAAAGGTATGTATAAAATAGATTAAATTTTTTGTAACAGTGATTTGAACAAGAAAGAATCCTTAAACTGTCAGTTACTGGGGGTTTCAAAATAGGGATAGTGTCAGTTACTGGAGTTTTTATCCATATTTATGAAAAAAATTAATTTTAACTAATAAAATGTATAAATTTTCAAAATTTTGCAAACAATATTTTTTAATATATCTCTACTATCCTTTCAAAAACAAAGGTATTTATAAAATAGATTAAATTTTTTGTAACGGTGATTTGAACAAGAAAGAATCCTTAAACTGTCAGTTACTGGGGGTTTCAAAATAGGGATAGTGTCAGTTACTGGAGTTTTTGACCATATTTATGAAAAAAATTTATTTTAAATAATAAAATGTATAAATTTTCAAAATTTTGCAAACAATATTTGTTTTTCATATATCTCTACTATCCTTTCAAAAACAAAGGTTATGTATAAAATAGATTAAATTTTTTGTAACAGTGATTTGAACAAGAAAGAATCCTTAAACTGTCAGTTACTGGGGGTTTCACACTACATATTAAAAGGTATTTTTAAGCCTATTGTGTTATGCTTTTATCACTTTAAGCAGTAATTACACTTTTATTTAAAGTTAACAAGTTATTTTATTACATTATATATGATTAAGTTTAATTTATTAAATACAGGTTTCGTAAAGGTAATAATTAATTTTGTATTAGTTTAATCAAATTCTTTCTTTATCTTTTTGTGTGTGTGTGTTAACATTGAGGGTAGTAAGTACATCAAATCAAAAATTGTATCACTAAAATATGTATTGCATGTGTTAGATATGATTTGAGCTGATTAAAATATCAGAACAGATGCTTTGATCAATAAGGTTAACTGGATGAATTATGCCCTCCAGATTCGACCGGGATAGCTCAGTGGTAGAGCGTGGCGGCTTCAGCCAAGCGATCCCAGGTTCGAATCCTGGCCCGGACATTTTTCGTCCAGTTGGAAATTTACAACTTGTATGATTACTTTACCAATTTAATAATTGTGTTAAAAAATAATCCAGTGTATCCAGCGTTTACTGGGGTTCCATTACCTGCGATCTTTTCTGTTGAGCTGATTAAAATATCAGACCAGATGCTTTGATCAATAAGGTTAACTGGATGAATTATGCCCTCCAGATTCGACCGGGATACCTCAGTGGTAGAGCGTGGCGGCTTCAGCCAAGCGATCCCAGGTTCGAATCCTGGCCCGGACATTTTTCGTCCAGTTGGAAATTTACAACTTGTATGATTACTTTACCAATTTAATAATTGTGTTAAAAAATAATCCAGTGTATTCACGTATCCAGCGTTTACTGGAGTTCCATTACCTGCGATCTTTTCTGTTGAGCTGATTAAAATATCAGACCAGATGCTTTGATCAATAAGGTTAACTGGATGAATTATGCCCTCCAGATTCGACCGGGATAGCTCAATGTAGAGCGTGGCGGCTTCAGCCAAGTGATCCCAGGTTCGAATCCTGGCCCGGACATTTTTCGTCCAGTTGGAAATTTACAACTTGTATTTTCCTCTGGTTTCTCTGATTAATTTCTATAAGAAGGAAGAAAGAAGAAAAAACAATAATTTTAATGTATCTGAAGAAAAGAAAGAAAAAAGACTAGAAAACTGAAATCTGTGTTTTCGTTGACATATTTCAGTTTAGCACCAAAGTGTTGTATTTTTTATACATCTTATCTTATGAATAATAGCAAAGTATCCATAGCCAAATGGGATATTTGAAAATTGTCATTTGACGAAAAAGCGTGGTCTGTCTTAAAAATCTTTATTAATATTCCCATTTATTTTAAATAACAATGTAGTCATCATGTCAACGAGTGGAAGTGGACCTAATTACGGAAGATTATCGTTTAAAAAACGAAAGAAAGCGTTTTTTAATTTGCTCTGAGCAATCGCCAATTGTCGCAATTCATCTGTAACTAGCTACTTTTCATTGGTGTATCAAACAAATGCTCATTCTTGAGACAGATTAAAAGAAAAATTATGCTTAAAATTATTTTTTAAAAAAACATACAAAATTGAAGAATAAGCAAGTTTTTAGTCTATTAACCACTGACATGCGGCTAATATGGAAGTCCCATTTTAAATAAACTTCAACATTTTATTTGAATACAGAATTAATATTTCTCATATAAAAATCCTTTTTGGTGTTCTTCATGGACAATCCAAAAATTATATTAAATGCGCAACCATTATTAAAATGTTCCACTATAATAGAATTTAATTTAACCTACATTCTATACACCGAGTAGTTTGTTCTTTAATCCAAGAAGGCAGAGTTGTATCACTGGTATGTTTAATATAAGTGTTATTATAGTAAAAAAAAAAATGAACAAAAAATCCATTTTTCTTTCTTTACCCTCTTACAACCTTTTTTTAGTATACATTGAGGGAATACTTCAGCGGAACAAGTTTTCCCTTCCAAAATCACAAAATCTCCCATTAATCTATAGCAGGGCACGAAATTTGAGTAAATATTTAAGGTTGGCAAGTAAGTTTCGTCTTTTCAAATGTTGTACTTCAAATCAAACTGTATACGCTCAGAATATAGTGCCTCAATCTAGCGACACGCGGAAGTGTTTTAAAATCACGCGACGGAATTTATCTTCCAAAAGCAAAACAAATGCGGCGTCACCCACTTCAATTTCTCTCCTACAGAGGAATGAACTTCCCCGTATGCATTCGTTCCCCCGCTTTCGCACCGCGCAAGTGCCATGGCTGCGTTTTTCGCTTCCGAGGCCGAATCTGATCACTCTTCACTCCTGCGCAAAGAGAATCAGGTTTCGCCACCTAAGCTCAGCTGCTTGAAACACGGTAAAAATTATTAGCCTTCTCCCGAATTTTTAACATTTTGAAAATTGTTCATATTTTTCATGAATGTAAAATATTCTGGTTTTTAACAGCCATCTCCTTCTAACAATGGCCAATTTAAATTCAGTTTTGTATCAATACCGTCGAATAATTATAGCTTTACGATCTCGGGGCGGAAAGAATATTTCTTTAACAACACCAGGAACCATACTTTGCTCGTTTTTCATATAGTTTATTACTCGTTGACACAAAACATTACAACACGGCACATTACACACAGAAAAAATAAGACTGATACTTCACTTTTTACATTTTCGGAGAACAAAAACACACACACGTTCTATTTACATGATCACACTTCGAAAACGTACTTCTTTCGGCTAAGCTCACGCGTCAACTGATGAAACGACTCGGTTCAGATCACGTGAAGCGCTGCGCATTTGTCTGGCAGAGTCCACTTTTTCTGGCAGGGGCTTTCTGCGTTACATCCTCCCCCTCTGTTTCCGACATACGTCTCGGGTTGGGTTGATTATTGACGGCCAATTATCTACACTAGGGATATAGGCCCGGGGGGAGTGCCCTTCGTGGGGGTCTTTCTAAGGGAACCTAATCCGTATTTACGCATGGATAAATCCACGGCTCGAAGAAAACCACGAAAACTCCGAACGATTAGGCCGACGGGCGCGATTGGGATCGAACCCAGCACCTCCTGTCTGCCAGCTTCGAGAGCACAACCTCTCAGCCACTGGTGGGGCGACATACGTCTCGGAGAGAAAACAGGATGTTTTCTGGGTCTCCCTCTTTTTCTCAGAGGTGCAACTGGAGTAGTTTCAGTTTCTTGGAATGGTGTCAAGGCTGAAACATGATAAGACCCAATTTGCTGAGTAGGATTGTCTAGACTGGCAGTGTCATATGTCACCAGTGATTTTTGGGTCAAAACTATATATGGCCCATCCCTCTTAGGCATAAATTTTGCTGTTTTCTGGTTATTTGCATTGCTCACAGGGTGTAAGGTAACCCATACTTTTTCACCAGGAGTAAAATAAACTCTTCTTCGGTTTTTATCATAATATTTCTTACGCTGATCTTGTTTTATTTCAACTCGCTCTTTCACTCTCTTTGAAACATTTGCAAGACGTTTAAGATATGGAGTTATTTCAGGAACAAAATTGTCATTTTCCAGAACTGCTCTAAAATCGTGCACCACGTCATCGATTGTTCTTAGTTCTCGACCAAAATACAGATAGGCGGCAGTTTGGCCTGTTGTATCAGATTTGGTAGAGTTCATAGCAAATCTAATAAAAGGAAGTTTATCAATCCAGGAATCGTGTTCATCCCCAACAAGGATTGCTATTCGAGGTTTCAAGTCTCTATTTTTCCGTTCGACTGGGTTAGCTTGAGGGTGGTACAAAGGTGTCAATGATTGGTCAATTCCAAGAATGTAACAAACTTGTTGTAGAACAGCGCTAACGAACTGAGGGCCGTTATCACTTAGGAGTCTTCTTGGGATACCATAACGAACCATCGAATACCATCGAATCTCTTCAATCAGCGTAGTCGCACATTCTTGTGCAGTGGCAGTTGTTAAGGCAAACAGTTCTACCCATTTAGTGGCACAATCTTCTACTATAAAAATCCATCGGTGCCCATCTTTACTACGAGGCAGTGGTCCAAAAAGATCAATGCTGAGGGTCTCAAACCGTTGAGCAAAAGCAGGTGTTCGTAATAAACCGGCTGGTTTCTGATTTGTTGATTTATAACGAGCGTATTCTGGGCACTTCTTCACGTATTCAGAAATATATGTTCTCATGCCTGTCCAGTAATATCTCTTAGCAATTCTTTGATAAGTGTCTGCTTCACCATAATGTCCGGCTGAGGGGTCGTCATGATGAAGTTTCAAAATGTTTTGTCTTTCTTGTACTGGAATGACCAGTTGCGCTTCCTCGGCGTCTGATTCAGGAGCATACCGGTAAAGCACACCTTGATTCATCAGGAATCCTCTATCAGTCCAATTGGCGAAGTCTTCAATTTTCTGTTCGTCTTCAAAACAATCTATAATCTTTTTAAGATTTTCATCTTGCAACTGAGCTTCTTTGATATCCTTTATGATTCCCTGAGCTAGAAGATTAGCTATTTCTTTCTTAGCAGGAGTCATCCGATAAGGTGGCACAGCAATAGGAGCACTATCACCTGTATTGATACGATGCTCTACATACGGGGTTGTCTCCCTCCCTGGTTGAAAGCATTTTTCATACCTTTTTAGAAGAAAATTAAGTTTTTCTCTTTCGTCAGAAGTTTTTTTTTTCTGAATTAATAAAATATTACACAGTCACGATAAGCATTCAAGAATATAATCAAAAGTAGGGGAGTGGGGAAGGGCAAATAATGTAAGAACAAAATAAAACATAACAAAATAATGTAATAATGAACCAAAATAATGTTATGAATATTGTAACTGAATTTAAGAATAATCAAACTGAAGTTAAGAGTAATTCAAATGATTATAAGAATAAGAATAATATTAAGATCAATCAAACTTAAGTTAAGAATATCCCAACGAGGATAAGAATGCATTCTTTGTTTTTTATAACAAAAAATTACGCATCCGTTTTTACGAAGACACACATGAGTTACACAATTTGTAGAACTCTGTAAACACACACAATGTATTATTTTCTTGGGCGTGCACGAAACAATTTTTAGAACTTTAAAACGAAAATGAAGAATACATATCATACGATGCAATGGCAACGATCGTTTGCGCCATTTTCTCGATTGTAGCTTATGAAATCCGAACAAGCTCTGAAACCTTCCTTCTTTATTTTAAAACTATATCACTGCGGATTTGTAGTTGTAGAAACAGAGCACTTTCACTGCGGATTCGTGTCCGAAGTTGGTAGCCAATTTTTGTATCAATACCGTCGAATAATTATAGCTTTAGGATCTCGGGGCGGAAAGAATATTTCTTTAACAACACCAGGAACCATACTTTGCTAGTATTTTCATATAGTTTATTACTCGTTGACACAAAACATTACAACACGGCACATTACACACAGAAAAAATAAGACTGACACTTCACTTTTTACATTTTCGGAGAACAAAAAAACACACACGTTCTATTTACATGATCACACTTCGAAAACGTACTTCTTTCGGCTAAGCTCACGCGTCAACTCATGAAACGACTCGGTTCAGATCACGTGATGCACTGCGCATTTGGCTGGCAGATTCCACTTTTTCTGGCAGGGGCTTTCTGCGTTACAGTTTGTCATAAATAGTTCATTTTATGGCAGATGCCGTGGCCGACATTGCTGTCTGAATGAATGTAAAATAGTGGCGAGCAAAATTTTTTGTCTGGCTAGTACCTTTTCAACTGAAATTTCATGCCCTGATCTATAGGAAATGAGTAATCATTTGTTTAAATTTCATCATATATTATTTCAAAAAACTTGAGCAACGCCTGGTAGTACTGCTAATAATATATAATAGTTATTATTGAAAAAGTGAACACTTTTGTTCACTGAAGACATTTAAAATAGCATTAAGAATGTCAAATGCAACAGCATTAGTCGTTTCCATATTTTGAACTCATGGTACGAGTAACATTTTTGTCAAAGGTGTATTTTTCCGAATTTCTCTAAACACAACGAAGCCTTATGTCTCCCCTTTACATCTCAAAGAGATTTGTTGTTTCCTGAGCAATTTACATCAGTGTGAAACAATACTTGTGTAGGGACTATATTTTTTTTAACTTCACAACATTTCTTGAAAAGACGCTCACATTAGAAATTAGCTCTGATAGCATTGATACATTTTATAATTGATTTCGTACGACATCATAAGCAAGTTGGAAATTGTAAGTCAAACGTGACAGATGAGGTACGTTCGTACTATAGCTAGTTATATAAATATTCAAATCTTGATGATGTTTAATTATGTGAAATGAATGATATCGTCTGCAGATTAATTTTGATATCGTCTGCACATTAATTTCTGTAATAAAATAAGTATCTCGGTCGCTTGACGATTAAACTTCGGAAGCTCCGATAACAAGAAAGCACCGTTTTTTTAATTCAAATTTCTTAATAAATTTTTTTATTAATATCTTCAAAAGTTTTGATTCGATTTTCATAAAATTTTAACTGTCTCGACAAAATTCTGTAAAGATAATATATCTTAAATTTCAAACCATTCGGTTGGGCAGTTTTTTCGTTGTTACATGCGGACGGACCAGGCAACGACAATAGTTGCTACGTATTTATATAATTACGAAAGCCCTTAAAAACAATGGAATATTTTTAAATAATAAGATATTTCTGTGAATAATACAAAGCACAACAAGCGGTTCTGAATTCTCATCTTTATCAGTTTTAAAGTAGTTGTTATTTTTTGTTTTCATCATAATCATCTTCTTTCAAAGAGCATTCCCTCCCCATTGTATCCAGATGATCGGAATGTATATTCCGCGATTTTAAATTTTAAATTGTATGTATCGTAATGTACATTCATATACTTCTATGAAGCTCGAAGTAGCATCATAAAAAAATTACTATCAAATTTGATGTATTTTTTAAGTTAAATATTTCAAGTGAGTCAGTTTCGATAATTTTAAGTAATTTCATTGGTGAAAGATTCTACGTTTGAGATCCTTCTGAATACATAGAAACGCAAGGCTCATTCAATAAATAATCGAAAAAATTGCGTAATATTCTAAAATACCACAACAACTGTAATAATTATAAATACTTATATATAATTCTTCAGTTTGTTGTTGTATGTGTAATTTTTTAATGGAAACTTTTTAAAAATGGAATAAAACACATTATTATACTTTATTATTTTTTTTCACGTATTACTTTATTTTTAGACCACAACATATTTTTTTTCTTCCAAAAACAGACAGAAGAGTTGGCAGAATATGGATTAATGGATATTCACGAATTGTTCTTCTTAAAAATCAGAGAGCCTTCCTGTGGTATGTACGCCCCTGGGAATCACTACTTTAGACTATTTTCATGTATTGCGGTATTTGGGGCTGCCTATATTTCTTCCGAATTTTGAAATTAACTTACATACTAATTACTTTTATACAGTTATGAAGCTAATAAATTCATCAACAGTTTATATTTGAGAAATTATTTAAATTTTATATTTGATTTAATTTAATATAATGAAATTCCAATTATTGATTACCCATCTTATAAAAAACGGTGAAATTAGCCTGTATTTTATTTTCTGATGTTTACATTTTATTTAAATTTTCTTTAATATACCATGCAAATGACAATAAATTACTCACTTTAAAAAATTTTATGTATCACTTAGCCGTATTTTCGATAATTTCCATGTATTACGGAAATTTAAAGACAGTAACAAGGTAGGAGAGTATCCTTAATGTTACAATTTTCGGAACAAACTTGTTAAACATGTTTGCAATACAGAATAGGGAAAAGTGATTCGGCAAAAGTGACAAGACATGTTAAAAACATCATTTATTTCCAGCTTTACACGTTGAATAATTTATCTTGTCTTTCAGCGTAGAAATGTTAAGGTGTAACAATCAACAAACAGGATAACATTAATTTTAACTAGATAAACAAAGGAAATATAAGTAATTAATTATGTGGGGAAATGTATAGAGTTTCAGACATTTACTAGTTTAGGATCGTAGTTTAACAAAGAGCTTTCTGAAAGTAGTTTATCAAACATTGGAGTAAATTGTATTAAGAGGAACGAAAATGAGAAAGGTTAATTTAAAATACGCCAAAAAGTTGGTGTTTTTTAAGAATTTTTTTCTTAATGAACGATCAGTGAAACGAAACCGATTTATTTATTAAACAAATATATTGCTTCTATTTTGACAATTATTTGTGTATAAAAAAATAAAAAATATTGTGGTGGTATTCTTATTTTAAAATGCATGTGTGTAGCGTGAACAGTTTTGTGTGGTTCAGGATCGTAACACAAATTTGTAACGCAAATACAATACGAGTTATGAAAACCAATAACATTTTCGTGGCCGTGAAACTATTTTTATCAAAATTGACCAACGGGAAACAACATGGTGTTTGTTTGAAAATTGACGTACGGACTTAGCAAGTTTTTTTTCCCCAACTTTAATGGATAAGAATGTTTAACAATTATTTTTTATTGCATTATATGGGTTCCTGACCCCCCAAAAACGATTATCTTTCAAACCTGACAAATGTTGTGGTAATCGGTAAAAATTATAGTTTTGAGAAAAACGCGTGAAGGAACTATCTACTTTTCAGCAGACGCATGTTTTAATTCAAATTGCTGGAATTTCATAAATTAATTTAATAATCGAAAATCGTCTCAGATATATATATTACACACTGCGAAAATGCCACCAATGTATTTAAAAAATCGAAACACCTCAATTTATGACAAAAATCTTAATATTTAAAAAATAGATTGTAAGCAAATGTACTTTGGCATACATGTTTTTTTAAGTAAAAGTTTTTTTAGATTAAGAGTATATATTTTTTAAATAAATATTATTTCTCATGCACCAGTAATAAACAATAGTACCTTTAATAAAGTGTAAAAATATTTCTTTTACGTTCTATTGATTTGATTTTCAAACTGTTGTTTGGTAGTAAATATCATTAAATGAAATCAATTTTCCAGAATGATTAATTGGCACATACGATATTGTTCCACTGAAAATTTATCTTTACTGTAAAAATTAATGAAGTTAATAATTCGATAAAATTTTCATATTAATCAAAGACAAGTTTCAGACGGCTTTTTTTTAATTATTGGAAATAAAACTGCCAAACAATAAATTTAAAAATGGTTTTTTATTATTTTTATTGTAAGTTTTTACTCAGTATTATTACTATTATTATTATTGTTGTTGTTGTTGTTGTTACAGTGTTATTCTTAAAATACACATATAAACGTTTACTTATATATATATATATATATATATATATATATATATATATATATATATATATATATATATTAGATTGTTGCAAAATTTTGAGACCGTATCAAAAAATAAACGGAAACCAATATTTATCAACAGAAAAAGTGATACAAAAATAATCAAACACATAATAAAAAATAATAAGAAACAGTAATAATTAAATTAACACTTTATGTTGAAAAATACTATTTTTCACTGATATTTTGACTCACTTTCAAAGTTTTTGCTACAACCGGATATTATATGTAATAAATTATATCAAATATTTTATTATCTTTAGGGGTTTTTTTTTTCATTTCTCAAAATTCGATTTTTCATGAAATTATTCTAATGTCTATAAAATATATTTTCATCATACAAATAAAAAATTTATGAAACTATGTTTAGTTAAAAATAAAACTCTAAAACAGTAATATTTTTACCATTACGACAGTTGATTACAGTAATTAAAAAATATTTTAAAGAATGATATTAATTTTTAACAAAAAAAAAAGAAAGAAAGAAAGAAAGAAAGAAAGAATAGAACGCAATAAAGCGATGTGGCGCTAGTAAAGATTTTAATTAAGAAAATTAGTCCTACATTTTATTTTACGAAAATAAACACTAAAATTAAATTAAAGATTTTTTTTATATATTTCTTTGAACAAAATATAAAGTCAAAATAATATTCGGATTTTTTTCCCATGTTTTTATTGTGTGAGAATAGCAGCAATATCAAATCTTTGATACAATTTATTATTTCTAATTTGTTATTTCCTTCACACTCACACCAAAAAATAATAATAATAACACATTTTTAGAATAAGCTAAATGAATGGTGATGACAATACGGAAATTGATAGCGGAAGAATTGGAAAGTATGTTTTTAAAATTTAGATATGAGTTGCCTATTTGTTGAAAATGAAAAAAAAAATAAGTATACACTAGATTTCGTACTGAAATTTGCCACTTAAACGTCATTTTCTTGTTTTATTTATTTTAAAATGAAAAAAAAAAAAGAAATAAAATATGTGTTAATTGCTTCACAATGCCTCAACTGTGGTCATTGGGGGCTATATTCAATAATATTATTAATATTATTGATAATGATACTAAACTCTTGCTATGAATGCATATATATATATATATATATACCCTATATATATAAAATCCTAATGAAACGAATTTGTGAAACGATTTTATGAAACGAATTTATGAAACGATTTTATGAAACGAATTTATGAAACGATTTTATGAAACGACTGATTAAACGACTGATTATGTTTCAGGGCTATTTTTAATAAAATATTAAACGCTTGATAGTGAAATTAATACCAATTATCCATAAAAATCCGCGGATGTCAAAACTGGTAATAGAATTTTGAAATTGGAATTAGTTTTCGAGATATTAATTTTTTTTCTAATTTTAAATAACATTTATGTAATGATGGCAACTAATTACTCAGTTTTTTGCGACAAAAAAGGGAAAAAAATTGAAAAGGATCCCGATAGGGATTATTGATTTCTTTTTATTTGAATCTACTTTGAATCTATATTCTTTTTACTTTGAATTTATCTTTTATTTCTATAATTAATGAAGACAAGATTGTGATTAAATTATGTTTTTCAGGAAAATTTGAAAAAAAAAATCACATTTCTATCGTCAGGACTCAATCGTCTGTCAGCATTTAATTTAATTTATTCGGTGCTTTTCCAATATATGGGGCCTTGACGAAATAGGGAAAATAACCTTGGCGGAAAAGGAAATTTGGCAACATACTTTCTGTCAACTTATTCACTTTGTCATTTCGTATACAGAAGCATTTTTTCAATATTTATACAATTTGTTTAGCGTAAAATGTCATTTATCTTATTTTATATGTAATCAGAAGTAATTTGTATAGAAAAAACAATAATAATATACATATAATTAAAATACACATATAAACAAAAAAATCGTCGAATTTGTTTCCATGGCTGTTTATGTCATTTGGCACCAAATCTCACTTTCTGATGCCCGAATTGCGCCAAGCTTTTTAAAAAAGCGTCAAGACTCCTATAATAGAAAAGCACCAAAAGTTCATTGGGTTTGTTTTCATAACTTTTGGCAACATATCTATGTATATTAACGAATCTATCCCTTTTTGAAGTTCGAATTACGCCAAACCTAAAAGCAAAGGATCCTATACTGGAAAAGTACCCGATTTTCTTATGGACAGTATTCAAGTGACATAACAAGGTGTAAAATTATCGCGGATAGCAAATTTGTTTAAATATCTCATCAATTGATATTTAATAAAACTATACTATACTGATTTAATTAAACATTAAATCAGCATTGTTTTCATAAATGAAATGAAAGATTTCTCTGAAATCGATGTTGCCATAAAAATAATATACCGCTTTATATCGAATAAATGCAGACATGCATGCACAAAATATTTAATTAATTTTGTATGATAAATAATTATTAGAAAATTCGTATATACATAATAATTAAAATAAATAATTTACATATTTAAAATAACATGAAAATATGCATGATGGTGCACTAAAATAGAGAGAAAATTAAAACCTGTTACTGAAAATGTCTATAACATAGTACTTTTCAATACCGTGGTTCTTAATGTTATTCACAAGCAGATGGAATTTTTCTCATCCTTAAACGCAAAGGAAGAATTGAATACAGATCGTTGTTATAAAAGTCCGAGAGGTAGCCACAATTTAAACCTAACCATTTTATACAAGCTGGTTTTCAAGTTGTAATTGATTTTACTTATCAATCCCGAAAACAGTCGTCAGTTGTCGCAACAGCTGTGTATGAGGCCATGATAATCAAAAAATGCCCCATTAAAACGTTAAAAGCATGGCAACCCAATTACAGATTTACCAATATTTTTAAAACAAAGCACGCTGTCATGTTTTTAGAGGCCTCGAAGTCTGAGCGGGGGTTGGCGAGCGTAGCTCGCAAGGGGTAGGCCCCCTAGTATATATATATATATATATATAACCGTTAATGAAACATTACCGATACAGTAACAAAAACATTGAAATGATGAATAAAAATATAATAATTAATTGACAACTATACAGTCCTCCCCCCCCCCCAACACACTGAATATAGATTCCATATAAACAATACAAAAAAACAGGAGAAATTGAATTACAGAAATTGAAAAAATGAAATTTGTGGAACTTAGACAGAATGATCTGGTTCCAAATGCCTTTAGCACCACAAATAAAATGTGTGGTTTCATCATCATATTAGCCTTAATATACCTAAAGAATATGATTTTGGGACAATCACACCCATAAATTAGAGAAATAAACTGTGAAAAAATAATTAAGTTCTAAATAAAAACAAGATTAAAAAGGATAGCGGGAAAAGAAAACATCAAATTACCAGATAGAAAGCATAATTCAACTCTAAACACAAGCAATGGAGAGAATCAGTACGTATATATGGAAATGAGAATTAACAGCAACATCTGTACGCGGTATAACAGTCACGAGCTGCGAATAATGCAATCATGAATATGAGTTCACGATATACAAGAATGGAAACGTACTTATTACTTATTGTAATCCCATACATATATATATATATATATATATTTAAAAGATTGCTAATATCAATTAGCACCATTATCGATATATTTAAAATATATATATGCAATACCATAATGTAGAAGAAAAAATATCAAAATGAATTGTTAAGATTCAAGATGAAAAGATATCATAAATGACTTACATTCATAATTATATGCGCATGTGCATCATAATAATTTGAATGCTAATATATAACCATAAATGAAACATTATCATAACACCAACTTAAACCATGAAATAATTAAGTATGAAATAATTAGTTGACAATGAAATATTCTCCAACAACTTAATATGGAATCAAAAAACATTGAAAGAATAAGAAATTAAATAAAAATTGAATCAATGGAATTAAATGAATTAAATGAAATGAAATTTGTGGAATTTAGACCGAATTATCAAGTCCCAATTGCCTAAATACCACAAATAAAATGAGATGTTTCATCTTCATATTAGCCAAACATTGCTAAAAAATATGATATTGGGACTACATCTCAAATACAATGATTCATATCAGTGATAAAATAAATAATAAAATACAATATAAAAAAGGAAAGAAACCATACTTATAAAAAAATCCATAAAGATGAATAGAGATATAAATAAGATACCTTGCAGTTCATGAACCATCATGAAAACTCCAACATGACTGGGGAATGAATTGCATAAAAAATCATATCATGTTGCCAATTTTAGAAATATAAATTGCTTAGAAATATAAATTGCTTTGCAGTGATGCCAGAAATAATGTTAAAATATAATGGATTATAAAATAAACAGGAACATTAGTGCTGCCATCTATTAGTAAAAAAAAAGTGGATATAATCTGAATCGAAGGAATAGGATGGAAATAAATGTTTCATAAATCAACCTAATTACTAACTTATTGATACCAATTAGTTAAATAATAAATAAATGAAATTAATTAATAAATAGAAAATCGAATTACATTAAAGGATGTATTAATGTATAATACTATGTTATAAATAAGTATTAAAATGGAAAAATTAATAATAAAAAACAACTTAAAATAGTGCTGCCCTCTAGTGGTAAAAGTAAATATAAAGTATGGATGGAAATTAGTTTTTAATAATTAAACCAAAATACTATCTTAATGATAGCCATTAGTTAAATAATAAATAAATGAAATTAATTAATAAATAGAACGTTGAATAATATCTAAGTAATGGATGTATAAATTAATAATACTATGTTATAAAAAAGTAGTAATATGGAAAAATTAATAATTAATGCAACATTAAAAATGTACCATTAAATGTCAACAACGATTAAATAACTGTACTAAAAATGCAACATCATTTAAAATAAATTAAATTTAAAAAAAATAATAAAAAAAAATGGGGGCATTTTGATTTACACAATTGTTTGATCATACACATTTTATAATGGACTGCGATGTGTTATTCTTATGTATATTAATTTAGTTAGATTTACTTATTCATTATTTAATTATTTTAAATGAATTTATATTCATTAATATTTAGAATGTATTTGATCTAATGATTTGGATTAATACCTTTGGTGGACAATATGATATCTACTTCTAAGACAATGTTTACTTTTATACAGTGTTGATATAATATGTTTTAATTTTATTTAGTGTTTTTATTTAATTTAACTTTGTTTAAAGCCACATTTTTGTGACTAATTCATTTCAATATTTACTCAATATTAATTTTAAATTCTTTGATTCTTAATTCAAATCTTTAGTATTTTAATTTAATTTATTTTAATTGATGTTGCATTTTTAGTACAGTTATTTAATCGTTGTTGACATTTAATGGTACATTTTTAATGTTGCATTAATTATTAATTTTTCCATATTACTACTTAATTATAACATAGTATTATTAATTTATACATCCATTACTTAGATATTATTCAACTTTCTATTTATTAATTAATTTCATTTATTTATTATTTAACTAATGGCTATCATTAAGATAGTATTTTGGTTTAATTATTAAAAACTAATTTCCATCCATACTTTATATTTACTTTTACCACTAGAGGGCAGCACTATTTTAAGTTGTTTTTTATTATTAATTTTTCCATCTTAATACTTATTTATAACATAGTATTATACATTAATACATCCTTTAATGTAATTCGATTTTCTATTTATTAATTAATTTCATTTATTTATTATTTAACTAATTGGTATCAATTAAGTTAGTAATTAGGTTGATTTATGAAACATTTATTCCCATCCTATTCCTTCGATTCAGATTATATCCACTTTTAGGTAGCTTTCAATACAAAAAAGTATAAAGCTACCTATTGCAGCCGTTCGGAGGAAAGCAGTTCCGGAAAATTTTGATATATTTTCACCGATCATGACCCCCAGACCCCAAAACCACCCTCCGTTCAAATGTTGATTTATATATATATATATATATATATATATATATATATATATATATATATATATATATATATATATATATATATATATATATATATATATATATATATATATATATATCCATATATATATATCCATATATATATATCCATATATATATATATATATATATATATATCCATATATATATATATATCTGACCTATGTCATACGACAACGCCCGTATTTATAAATCGATTTTGATGAAACTAATTGTGTGTATTAAGGTCACTAATGTCTCGACCGAGTTCGTTTGCCAGCTTGGTCCGCCATTTTGTTTCAAGATGGCGGCCATTTAAAAATTTAAAACTAAAATAAATATACAAAAAAGTTAAAAATTCAAATTTATTTTTTAATTACGTGTTAGGCCTTGATACAAGGATTCCAGAGCATTTTTTGGTTTACCCCTATCTTAAAAAATGGCTGAGGTAGAGCACTTTGAAATTCTAGGGTGGCTGACATTTTGAAACAAAACAGCACATTAACGCGATTACTCGCAAATTATTTACTTTCATTGTCGGAATAATTTTCCCAATCATACGCATAAAACTATATATTCATATCCGTTAGCGCCAAATTCTTGCCAAAATTGGTTACATTTGGCGAAATATCGCCCAATTTGGCGACCAAAATAAGTCTTCATAAATGAAGCCAATTTGGCTATTGCTCAATAATTTGGCGAATTTCTTATTCAAATTCAGTATTAACGAATCTTTTGTAAACGTTTCTTTGCATTTTAGCTTGCTGTTTTCGTGTAACATTAGCTAAAATTTTAAAACGAAGATATAGGAAAGCTACCTTTTCCTCCCGGTACAGGCCGGAAGGACTTTTTTTTTACTAATAGATGGCAGCACTAATGTTCCTGTTTATTTTATAATCCATTATATTTTAACATTATTTCTGGCATCACTGCAAAGCAATTTATATTTCTAAGCAATTTATATTTCTAAAATTGGCAACATGATATGATTTTTTATGCAATTCATTCCCCAGTCATGTTGGAGTTTTCATGATGGTTCATGAACTGCAAGGTATCTTATTTATATCTCTATTCATCTTTATGGATTTTTTTATAAGTATGGTTTCTTTCCTTTTTTATATTGTATTTTATTATTTATTTTATCACTGATATGAATCATTGTATTTGAGATGTAGTCCCAATATCATATTTTTTAGCAATGTTTGGCTAATATGAAGATGAAACATCTCATTTTATTTGTGGTATTTAGGCAATTGGGACTTGATAATTCTGTCTAAATTCCACAAATTTCATTTCATTTAATTCATTTAATTCCATTGATTCAATTTTTATTTAATTTCTTATTCTTTCAATGTTTTTTGATTCCATATTAAGTTGTTGGGGAATCTTTCATTGTCAACTAATTATTTCATACTTAATTATTTCATGGTTTCAGTTGGTGTTATGATAATGTTTCATTTATGGTTATATCTATATATATATATATATATATATATATATGAATACATTGATTTGTATTATAGTTTGTATTAACTTTACAAATCTCATATTCGGCGAAATGAGTAGTTTATACAGATAAAAAAAATCGCGAAAAATTCAAAATTCACTGTACGAGTTCAGAATAAACATAACTGAAATCGGGCAAAATTTACTATATAGGGCAAATAGATTGAATTTGAATTGCCTTTATAACTGGGTCAAAATAGTCGGTGAATTTGGAAGATCGCGGTAATGCGCTAATTTTCCCGTTCAATAAAAAGTACAAAAAACAAAATCCGAGGCTCAAGTACACTTGGGCCAGTCTTCGTTTGTCCTTATCACAATTTGCAGACCTCTACGTGCGATAGATTTTCCTAGCCGTTACGCACAGAGAAAGACGCAAGTATAAAACTATATTTTACTCTTGGTTTCCTTTTTGCAATATTTTACATAGTTTCAGCATGATTCTATGATTTTTCAATAAATACAACTAGAAAAATTTCTTATTTTAATTAGTTTTAAATACTATTTTTCATCCGTCATACTTGACGGGCTTTCACGTAGGAATAATATATTTTGCGATTATTTTCTTTACAGTTTATATTTATTATTAACCTGTACCTAAGTAATAAGAAAAAAAAAATAAATGGGATTTTTTTTTTTGTGAGGAGAGATACGGATAGAGACCCTTTTAATTCATCATTCGTTCATTAGTTTTAATACATCATTTAGTCATATTCTTTAGAATTAAAAATGGCAAATTCTGTAATAAAATATATATTCACAATGTTCTAAGAGATTTTCAGAAACGTCTTAAATAAGAAAACTGAGGAATGCGTATTAAAATATTTTTTTCAATAATGATACTATTAAAACTCGTAAAAATTTATATTAAAGCATAAACCTTTTAACTTTCAATGTTAACAAAAACATTACTTATTTCACGCATCTGTAAGCACGTTTTTAACGAACGTTTCTTCCATACATTTTGTAATAAAAAATAATTAGAAGCAGAAATAATGTTTTTTTTTTTCTTTTATTAGATTTTTCTCGCATGAAAGATATTTAAAAGTGTATAAGGCATTTATAGTACAATTTCGAAGCTTTTTCTATATAAAACGTTCCTTAGTAGGGTTTTTTTTTTACTTTAAAGTATTTAAAGAAAAGAATTCTCTAAAAGGAAAAAAAATATATTAAGTAGCTTTGAAGAAATGGTTAAAATACTTCTTAAACTAAAAGTTTTATAAAGAGGAATATTTCTTAAATTATTAATGTATTCTAAAATAAAAGAATTTAAGATTCTTTTTAATTGAAAAAATACCCTCTTTAATGCCGTTTTAATTTTCATATTTAATGCGGCAGTTGAGTGCGTCTATATCTCGACTTTCTGAGTATCTTTAATTTTAATACATTGCGGACCAGTAGGTTTAGTTACACTGTTAAAAATCTTCAGCTTTTGCTGCAGACACACTCCACCGCTTTTAAAGAAAACAGTTGCTATACTATATTATGGAGCATTTTCATTGGTCAAAATAGAGATATTCTATAAAAGCGGTGGGGTGACTATGGAGCAAAAGCTGAAGATTTTTTACAGTGTAGTTGTTAAATCAAATACACATTGTTTGGAACAGTTTATTGTTTTAATCACTGTGACATACGAGTGAAAAACTAATCTTTGTACACTGCAAAAAAAAATTGTTGATTTTACAGTATAATACTAGTACCCCAGCTGCGCGGCAGCGTATTACTGTTTATTTTACTGTTTATTACTGTTTATTACTGTTAATTTTACGGTATAATACTAGCAGCTGGGATGCCAGTATTATACTGTAAAATCAACAATTTTTTTTGCAGTGTAATTTAATTTTTAACAATTATACAATTAACATCTTATCTCTATTCTATAGACAGTAATTGTGTATTTCATTTTTTTTTCTGAACAGATATGTTTGCAAGTTTTATCTTTATATTAGGAAAAAACTTCTCACAAATTACTTATTCATTTATGTGCGTTCAAAGATGAAATTATACGAATACTAATAAAGTCATATATTTATATTTTAGAAACTTTACATATCACAGGAGAAAAAATTTAAAGATATATTCAGCTAAATCGGCTTATACAGACAAAATTGAGTGATCGGTCATCTCAATAATATAGAAAACTTTATATTATCTTATAAAATATAAAAATGCGAAAAACAAATTTTTAAATAATTATACATAATAACCGGAAATTATTAAAAAGAAATTATCTTATCAATTTTAGGTGTTTTTATAATTGAAATGAAAATTACTAATACACTATAATATGTATAGTTACAATAAGCATTCCCTTCACCTATGAAATACTTGTTATAAAAATGTATTATAGATAAGAAATATTATTTTATTTAATCACAGACACTGAAATCATATATTATTTAATGTAGCATATTACAATTCTGGACTTTACGAAACAGAAGTCAGACAGTATTAGATGTTTCGTGTCTAAAAATATTCTCTGCTTTTATTAAAGCTGCACAAGAATGGAAAATGTTGCTATATTTAGTGAACTCTTATTGAGGCATAATGCGGGGGTTTATAACTTACAGTGTTAGTCATAGAAAATATTAACTATCTCAAACTTTTCTCGCAAACTCATTGCTTCATACAACTTAAATTGTTATTTTAATTTGTAAAAATAGGGATTGTTAATTACCAGTAATTAAGATTTTGGCGATATTTTAAGAATATCAGATTTAGCAAGCATGCCTTATTGTCAATGGTACGCAATTTTTCACATGCATTGTCTGGAACGTTTGTGAAGTGTTATTTTTACTAAATAGTCCCGTCCCGACAAGTGTAATTGTCTGAGGGACGCAAAGACTAACACACAACTCAATATCACTGTGGGGGCATATATAGCCACAGTAGACATTAAAGTTTTTTGTCAAACATAACTCAAAAAATATTGGACGGATTTCGATCTAATTTTCACAGAAGCTTCCTATGAGGATGGCAACTATTGTGACATATTACCACGAATAAATTTCAAACCATTAAGAAATTAGATAAAAATGTTCAACTAAATATTCATATTAAACGCTTTTTTGACGTGCGTCACGAAAGTCAAGTGCAGACGTCATTTTCACAGGCGGTAGCTATTCGTAGATACCCATATTAGAGCACATGCGGCAAAGAAATTGCTCATTTATTAATATTAGAGTACATTAAAACCTATTTTGATTTAATCCAACTGCAAAGTAAGTCTGGATTTTTTCTATTTAAAATTTAAGAAAACGGTAATAACTTAGTAGTAGAGATTGGGAGCAAATCTCGTCAATAGTTTTTTTTTCTTCCGCCAATAAGCAGATTCACAGATTTTATATTTTGCGTGTGTAAATTAGAAACAATTATTTGATATTGAAATAAAATGTTTTGGTTTATGGTCTTATTTATTCTTTTTTTTTCTTTTTAGTATTTTAAATGAAACTAGTGAAGTTTTAGTATTTTAAATGGGTGTACTTTAAATAATATGAGTGAAAGGTTTATGTTTTAAATAAAATGAACGCAATATTATTAGGGTATAAGAACAACATTGGAAATTTATCACCTGCGCCCGGCTGACATAAAAGTACCAATATTGCAAATAGTATGTGGTATGCGATATGAAACAATTAAATATGTTATAACCACACTATGTAGAAGAAAAATAGCTACTATTCCGCATTCAGATACACAGGCAATATTGGCGTAAAACAAGAGTAATGCTAGCAACAATATTGTTTTAACTGCATTAGAGTTATAATAAGGATATTAAATGCGCCAAATGGCTTTGCACCCGATTACAAAAATTTCTTTTTGAAAACATCCGCTGAAGGTGTCTTTTACATTTGTTTGAGTGAATTTCGGTCAAGAAGGTACTAATTAATTATACAATCAGTTATATAAGCATGGAGGCATTAGTTTAAATTCAAATGTAAAAATTTGCTCTCCCCCCCCCCTCCAAAATATTTACAGCAATGACATTAAATTAACGTTAAGCCACGCTTGTTAAAGTATGCAATTTGCTGCAAACCCTATTAGGAAACTTTCCGCCACAGCATGAATTATTAACATGTATCTAATCGACCTGGTGGTACTTCCCTGTATGTTGGCCTTGGCGCTTTTTTATAAAGCTTGGCACAGTTCGGGTTAAAGAAAGTGAGAGTTATTGCCAAATAGTATAAATAATTATGAAAATAAAACTAATGTGTTATCATGTTGGTTCATGTATTCATTTAAAAATCGCATCTGATTACACGTATTAGATAAATATCTTCTGTTTGTATATAACAACAGATAAACGGCTTCTGTAAATTAAATAAAGTGTGCAAATATTGGGAAAATGCTTGTGTGTATGAAACAGTAAATAGATTCCCAGAAAGTGCTTGTGAAAATACTCTCTCTCTTTCTTGGGTTTTCTCTGCCTCGCCAAGGTCCCTAACACAGGGAAGTACCGTCTCAATTTTGATATGTATTTTTTTTTTCAGCTTCATTAACATAGACATTTTAATGAAAGGTAATTTTCTCAATTGTCTTTAACAGATTGTTTATATACTTTAACATTAACTTATTTGGGGAAAATTCCACAATCGGGTTTTTATTGAAGTATTTTAGCGAGCAAGATTTGTTGAGAAATACGCACGGACTTGTATATTATTCGGATGGTACTTTTACAGCCCAAAGGTATGCAGACGACATATTCAGATGCCATGTGATATCTTACGCTGCAGCCATTGTCGATTCCTTTCTTTTAATGCATCATAAAGCAACGACTCCCACTCAGTCCGTTTCTTGAACACAACTTTTTTTTTAAGCAAAATCTTCTTTTTAGATTTCTCTAGTAAATTTTGTAAAAACTTACCTCGAAGGTTATTTTTGTTGCAAACGTTGTAAAAACTTACTACAATATTTTATTTCAAAAATACTGGTGTTCAAACAACGGACTAATGGGAGGCCTGCAATGCGAGACATAATGCAGCTCAACTTTTGGAGAATATGCTTGAAAAGAAAACAATACAGCGTAAAAAGCGTGGCCAGAATGCTCTCCTCATTTAAATTCGATCATGAATGTTTGGGGCACACCCGGACGACGCATCGCAGTGAGATCAATGCTTCTGTTGACTGTTCGGGACTTTGAGATGGCAGTGTATGAAGACTAAAACAAAATTCCGGTTACTCTTGACGACAACCTCATCGCATCCATGGAAAACGTATGTGCAACAGTCTTAACTGTTCGAGGAGACCACACACCATAAAAATTATTTCATTCCCTTCAAATAACACATTTTTTGGTCATTTACAAGAACTCAAATTGCTGCATTTGAGCGTCTTTACATGTTCTTGACATCATTTCAAAGAATTAAAATTCCTATACACGATGTTATGGTATTTTATTTTCAATATTACCTGTACTGTATGGGCAACTTTCAATTTTAAACCACACCCAGAGAAAAGTTTTGTTGAATCAACCAAAATTTGGTTGGCCAACAAAATTTTCCGTTTAAATATGGGTCAATGAAAAATTTATTTGAATCAACAAGAAAAATATTGTTGATTTTTTTTTGCAATTCCAACAAAAAATTTTGTATCGTCAGCAAAAAAATGTTGTGTTAATTCAAGTAAAAATGTTTAAATTTTATTTGAATTAACAAAATTCTTTTGTTGAAAGTTTTCTCAAAATAAATATAATTATCTGTTACTTTAAGAGTTCTTTTCAGTTTCGGCAACAAAAACTTTTGTTTAACCAGCAATTGTTTTGTGTAATTTTAAGTATTTTCTTTGTTTTAACAACAAAAGGTTTTTGTTACATAAACAATTATAATATTTACTTTAAAATTATTTTTTTTGTATTAGAACCAATCTGAACTTAACTATTTTTTTAGTTAATTTTTAATTCATTTTCAGAAGTGAATTACGCCTGTAATCCTTGAATAATAACAAGAGAATTTTTATCCTGTTTTTTTTCACGTCGTGAAAATTGCACCATAGCAGCGCCACCTGTCGCGCGATTTACGCCAAAAAGTAATCAGCACCAATTTATATCAGGAAGTAACTGAATATAAAGTTTTATTAAATTCCGTGCATTAGTTCTTGAAATAGAGCGCCCTGAAAAGTTTTGTCACATACAGACAGACATAGACAGTCATTTTCTAAAAACAGTCAAATCGTGTTCAGGACCTTCTAAAATCCGTCGAAAACCAGAAGTAGAAAATTTTCATGATTCCAATACTTTCTTCTTGTAAAGATAGAAGAAAGTAATAAATGGGATAGGGGGATTTTTAAAACTACCTTGGTCCGTCCCAATTAAAAAAGTTTTAATTATCCAAAAATTATGTTAATCCTTTAATTATACAGCTATATAAGTCAAATAAACCAAGTTACATGAGAGAGTTATGGCTACTACACAACAATTTAAATTTTGTAAAAGCAACAAAATTTTGCTCGAATTAAAAATTACAAAATTATGGTAAAATTAAAAAAACAGATTTTGTTAATTCAAGTAAAATTGATGGAATTTTGTTAAAATTTTGTAAGAGTGTTAACAGTATTTTTTTCTCAATGCAACAAAACCAACTTTTTACTTAAAAATTTTGCTTTAACAACCAAAATGTACTCAACAAAACATGTTTTGTTGTTTTAATCAATTCTTTTTTCTGGCTGCATGCACAGCTATCTTACATGATTTTCTCTGTTTGTTTTATTCCCTAATTTTCTTAACAGAGTAAATTAATTTATACATTGTATTTTGTAATTCTACTATTTAATTTGCGTTTGAAACCTTATTTAATTAATTAAAGATAGGAGTTCATTTTAATTACCTGTAAAGAAATTATTGATAAATCTAATGTTCTCGGCAATATTGTTCGGACTAATCCCTTTGAGGGAAGTCCTAGTTTAAATGTAATTTAACATAGCGTATTATTCTAACAGACATTTTGACATTTCAAACCCGCTTTTGGACAATAAAACAATTTATGGCAAATTGATAAAACATGTTATACTGTCAAACCATAGTTCCAAGTATATTTTAAACTAGTCGGATGTGCCAATCCCAAAACTTTCTTCTATCTCAGTCATGTTAATACTTCAAAATTCGCTATCACATCGCCAATAAAATCAATATTTTTCGTCATTCTGTTGTACGTCAGCTGCTTGCGAATCGTCGGGTTACAGGGATGCGAACAACCGATGTATACTAAACTACGAAAAGTCCTTCTGGCCTGAACCGACAGGAACAGATAGCCTCCCTATTCCTCGGTTTTATGATTTTAGCTAATTTTACTGGAAAACACGAAGCTCAAATGCGTGGAACCTAAATAAAGAAGATTCAATTCCAGTTCTCGTCAACATTGAATTTGAATGAGAATATCGCCAAATTAGTCCTCTACAGCCAAGTTGGCTTCATTTATGGCAACTTATTTTGGTCGCCAAATTTGGCGATATTCCGACAAATGTTTTCAAGTTCGGCGAGAATTTGACGTTGGCGAATATAAATATATAGTGATAAGCATATAATAGGATTAATGGTGACAACAATGAAAGAAAATTTGCCGAAACCATGTTAACTAAAACTCATAAATTAAACCCGTTTATGGATGAATTCTGCTGTCTTGTTTGAAAATGTCAGCCACTCTAAAATTTCAAACCGCTATATCTCAGCCATTTTTTAAGATAGAGGCAAAACAAAAACTGTTCCGGATTCTCCGGATCACGGCCAAACATTTAACGAAAAAAAGTTTTAGGATTTCTAATTTTTTTGAATTTGCACATCTTTTTGAATTTGAAATCTTTAAATGGCTATCGCAGCGCCCCCTTTCGTTGAAATATCCCCAAATTCTAATAGAACCTGCTTGCCATAGCCAAAAACATAGAAAAAAATGTGGTTCAATTTGAAGCATAACTTCATACACTTTTCGATGATACAATAGTGAAACTGGAACAAAAATATCGATTACAGCGCCCCCTTTCGTCGAAATATCCCTAAATTCTGATAGAATCTGCTTGCCATAGCCAAAAACATAGAAAAACAATTAGGTTCAATTTGAAGCATAACTTCATACACTTTTCGATGGTACAATAGTGAAAATGGAACAAAAATATCGATCACAGCGCCTCCTTTCGTCGAAATATCGCCATCTTCTGATAGAACCTGCTTGCCATAGCCAAAAGCATAGAAAAACAATTAGGTTCAATTTGAAGCATAACTTCATACACTTTTCGATGGTAGAATAGTGAAAATGGAACAAAAATATCGATCACAGCGCCCCCTTTCGTCGAAATATCCCCAAATTCTGATAGAATCTGCTTGCCATAACCAAAAACATAGAAAAAAAATTAGGTTCAATTTGAAGCATAACTTTATACACTTTTCGATGGTACAATAGTGAAAATGGAACAAAAATATCGATTACAGCGCCCCCTTTCGTCGAAATATCCCAAAATTCTGATAGAATCTGCTTGCCATAGCCAAAAACATTGAAAAAAAATTAGGTTTAATTTGAAGTATAACTTCATACACTTTTCGATGATACAATGAGGACACACAGACGGACAGACGGACAGACGGACGGACGGACAGACGGACAGACAGACATTTTGTAAAAACATGTTTTTCGGAATCTCTGACCCCTAAAACGTGTAAATCCGTCGAAAACCGGAAGTCGAAAAAAATTTCGATTACAATACTTTCTTCTATTATAGATAGAAGAAAGTAAAAATATGTTTACCATTAAATCAAAAAATTAAACTCAATTAACCTAATTTAAAATAATTAAAATTTCAACCAAAATTTAAATAAGTTTATCTAACCTATTATCTTACAAAATTTAAAATAATAATAAAAATAATAATAGTTTTAAGTTTGACATTTTTTTAAGGAAAATACTGATGATTTAACATTTTTAAATAAATTAACATAATTTAATGTTTGCTTTAAATGTGATTAATGGACATTTATGTTATATACTTATATACATAATAAGCATTTGAAGTTACAGTTTTGCATTTTAAAGATTTCATTTCCTAATGAAGGGTATATTTCTTAATACAGAATGTTTCAAGAGAATTAAGCGTAATGGCGAAATTCTGTTTCTTTTAAAAATTTCTCGTTAAATTTAAGGTGCTATTTTAAACTTTTTTTTTCTTAATGCACTCTTTAAAAATGTACTATTGCTTTACTACAATATTTTAATATACTTTAAACACTTTTGACTTTAACAATTAATAATGAGGAAATCAAAAATGAAAGACCAATACAGTATTAATTTTACCAAAATAAAGGCTATTACTGTATGTTTTACAAAAATGATTCATAAACAAAATTTTTATATTTAGAAATTCCTGGAATTCTGTATGTGATCCTGGAATTTAACAATTGTGATAATGTCATAGCTGCCAATTTTACTGATATTTTTCAATAAACATAATTTGAACCAGAACTAATTTAATGGAACGTTCCTTGTTGCATACATGGTTATTTATTAAGTTTTTCTATATAAAATTTCTGGTTTGTATTTATTTGAAAAAAACGGAAAGTTGCATGGCATGTTTTTTTTATTTTAATCAGACTTCCCTTTAATCCCTTCCCGCTTTTTTTAATTTATGTATTTTTCCTTTTAAACTTGTCTGGTGTCAATTTTTTCTATTTAGAGTCTAAGGCATAGGGATCGCACGCAAGGACGTTTGACGGGGCTCTTGGCCCTTGCTGTGGCAGCGCTTCGCGCAAGAGACTCGGGTATACGGGACGTAGGTGAGGCTGAGGACCGAAATTGGCCGCTCGCTGCGGCGGTTGAAATATTTTCTTACACTGTTCTGGCCACATCCAAATTTTGGGACCACTCATTATCACTGTCACCGTCCTATAATTTTATATGCTTGCTACCACTATATCCAAACTATTATATTCGTAGTGTAATTGTTTAACATGTGTAATTGAAAGCTACTGCGAAAATAAAATTTTATTTTGAAAATAGTGGTGGTGAATAATTAAAAAAATATAGGACGCTGCTTTTCCTGCCATTGTGCTTACTTCAACTTCTCCATCAATCGTACCATAATATTACTAATAGTACATGGGGAAACATTATAAAGCATTATAAAAATAATAATGACATAAAATACATTTTTCCGTCTATTAAATCTTCCCGGGCCCCTTAAGCATTTTGTTAGCTAGAAATTACATTGGGAAAGAAATTAAAATTGTAATAGAATGTATTAAATAATCCATGTTCATTTAATAATAAAATATGTTTCAAAAATTAAATAAAATATAATTAATAACAATAATTCTGATCATTTACCTTGAGTCCTATATTTCTAGGAAAATTGGGAAAGTGGCACTTGCACTTTGCCTCGTACACCTTGGATTCAAAACCTAATCTGTTAATCATGTTTCTTTATTCTTTGTCTTTACTCTTGTTCTTTATATACACCGCTATTATTATGTCAAATGTTTCGTTGCATTTTTATAAAAACATGAATATTTCTATTTTGATCATTTGAAATATATAATTAAATACTCAACTAAAGAAAAACATTAATATTTGATTATGTGATAATACCTAAATATATTAATTCAACATGGTTTAATTATTCACAATTTTATCACAATCATGTTAATTTAATATACGGAAATACCACATAAACATATACCTTAGTACATGTGCAAAACATCAGCATTTGAAGGGTCCTATTAGTTGCTAATAGGCATTTCACAAAATCAGAAAATTTTACAACTCTAGTTCATAACGTGTCGTATTTTACCGCTTTTACTTTCGGTAGATGAAACAGACCTTCAATGCCAAGACATTGAGGAACCTATTTGTGTCATTCCATGCTAAATGATCAAATCAGCTGTGGCTGACATGTCATAGATTTCAATGAAAATCAGCATATAAGTAGATCATATTTATTTATGAGTAAATGTAAAATATTAGATTTCAGGATTGTGTATTTAAGTATTAAAACTGACAGTAAAAGTTGATATAAGACCGAGGTTTTGTCTACATGCTTTAAATTTTAATTTTCATTATTAGCCTTAGGAGTGGAAAGACTTTATCAAAAATTATTTATAATTAAGAATGAATAATAAGTAACAGATTGGAGAAATTTAGTAACTGTCCTTTTATTTCATAATGAGGAAAAAAAATAATGAACAATTTTGAGGTGAAAGTGAAATATTTCTATTACTTGTTTGAACATGAAGGAAAGGTCTTAAACTTTTAAAATTATTTGATGTTATAGATAAAAGTATATATTTTAAATATAGAAACTTTCATTCTTGCCTTTTTATTCTTTAATGAGAAAAAAAATAAATAATGAAAATTTTTGAGGGGAAAATGCAATATTTCTACTACTTGTTTTAACATGAAGGAAAGATCTTAAAATTTTAAAATTATTTGACGCTATAGATAAAAGTATATATTTTAAATATAGAAACTTTCATTCTTGCCATCAGTTTATTTTTCCTCAAGAATATTTTAAATTAGAGTAGAATAAATGATTGATTTGAACGGGGCAGTGGTTGAACAAAAACTTATATAGCAATCATAACTTAATATATATGGCAGCACTACATTTTTTTTTTGCAAGATGGTAGAAAAAGCGCACAAATTTGAAGTGAAATAGCCCATAGAACGTAACAAATATTACCTTTTTGAACACATTTCTGTTATGTTAGGAATCAAAAGGCAATCTTAAAATTTTTTAAGCATATCATGGGCTTACTGAACTTTATGCTTATGCAATATTGTTAATGTCAGATTTTTCCTTCATTTGAATTTTTTAAGTATACATAAGAGAAAAAATTGTGATTTTGTAATTTTTTTTAAGTTTCTAAGCTATTTTGACGATGAAGAAAATAAATGGCAACTTCCAAATTTGAGAAATTTGGTTTTCATATGTAACACTACATCAGACATTAATTTCACATAAGTTTTTTAATTCCTTTGATTTTTATTACGCTTTTAATTTTCTCAAAATTGACATATTTTCAATTTTTACAACCAATTTAAGCTTAACCATCGTTTTACGAAATTATTATTACTAACTAAATATGATAATAATTTTCCAAGGGTTACAATATTATAAAAAAATTTAATTTATGTTAAATAGTTTTGAAGATATGGAACTTTAAACTTGCAACTTTGAACGATTCCATACATGCCATTCTATGTCACAAGTTTTTTAAATGTCCAGAACTGCCAAAATATTTTATTTTTTGTCAAGATGTTTTGAATAGCTCTATTTAAATATGAATTGAATCTGTGTACCAAATTTAATTAAAATCGGTTACTATGTGGCCACGACTTTTTTTTTTTTTTTTTTTTTTTTCTTTTGCTCATTTTGCCTGGAATGACCCATTTGACATTAAAAGATTTAAAAAAAATGGAATGATAATCTCGATTTCCTTATTATTCCCCGCATTAAGGAAGTATTGTCGGAAAACGATAATTAACGATGTATGTTGAAATAGAAAATTCCCTTAGAAAGAACGGATTAAATACAGTAAAATGTTACGCGCTTTGTTCCTAAAATGCGGATGTTTGATTATGTCATATTGATATACGATCATTGTGTTAGTATTTTAGGTACAAGATCTTTGTAACATTCTTGGGTTATCACATTAAAGCACATTGACCTTATGTTTGAAGCACTAAAATTTGTATAATATATATAAACCTTGTTCAAGTTATATTTTTTACATAGAAATTTAAACTAAGATGAATTTCTGCAATCGAAAAGCCTGCTCCCCAATAATTTAAACTTCGTAAGAGTGTTATAAGTATGCTTGAGGAAGTAAAAGTTACATAATATTTGTAATTTTATTGAAAATATGTTGTTCATATAAATATCTCAAATACAATTTAAATTTATTTAAAATATTTCTCAATTTTATTTCCAGTAGTATTCTTAAATATGATAGATACTTTAATTTAACTTTTGTATCAATATTACATGAATCATAACATAAAAAATTATAAATTACAATATATTTATTGTTATATAATTATTATCTGAGGTATTACATAATAAACTATTTTATATTGTAATTATACGCCGGGTAAAGAGAAAAATACATTTTTAAATTATTTTGTGTACAAAGTGTAGGTTATGTTTATTTCCCTTGGACTAACATGGCTCTAATCTTCTTTTATCCGCTTTAGTTTAAGTTTCAGTATCCCTATTCATTTATTCATACAATATAGAACTGATTCATTATGTATCCCTAAAGCTGATTAATAAAATTTTATAAGATGGATTTATAAGAGAAAAAAAAATTGCATATATTTTTTCATGATTATATTACGCATGATTCATAAGGACGTAGCACTGTTTTTCAAAAGCACAGAAATTCCTTATTAACATTCTTTAGCTTTATTAATATTTCGTCTTTTATAAAGCAACTATGAATAAATAATTGAATCTTTTTTGTTTACAAAACTCTTAAAGCGCGAAAAAGGCTTATTTTTTATAGTAATCAAAATAATATCTTAATAATCAAAATAAAAAAAAGTTGTTGCATTTTGTTTATAAAATGATAATAAATGGAACTTTAGGAGCCAAAGTTTTACTTAAACACGTTGTAATAAATTTACTCTCATCCCATCATTTATCGAGAAAGGTTGGATGTTCTAATATTCTTTTTATAGTCTCATTTTTTTTATTCTAAAAAATATTTAGTAATAATGCATAAACTAATGAAAATTGTTCTCCCGGTAAACAATAGCTCAAAGTATTTGAAATTACAGAGTTATATTTAATGCCTTTATAATTAATTTTGTTCATTCATATATGAGATTCTAAAAAGTATAGTGACTTTATATAAGCTTTCATGTGAAATTAAACCCTAAATTTACAAACTAAACATTTGTTCTTAAACACAAATATTTTTAAACACTACATTGCTTTAAGCAATTTTTTCTAAGCCGTTTGCATTTAGAAGTAAAGAAAAGCTTCAAGAAATGATACAGTATAACATTTCATGTTATATTTTGTAATTTTAAAATTTATTTTCACCTTTCACCCTCGCATGCATAATAATCTTATATGAAGTTGCATTTAAAAAGGTCCCTTAAGGAAGTGTGCATATTTTATTTTTACTTCTTTATCACATAAAAACCTCATACAAGCCTTTCATTACACAGATACATCATACAAAAACTTTTTTTCTATTTGAGAACATTTTTAGTAATACATCAAAAAATTTATTTTTTACCAAAAAAAGCCGTATTTAATAGCTACTATTGAAAACATTGATTTCCTGTAAACCTCATATAATGTTCATTTTATAATTTTATAATAAATTAAACATTTTTATAAACTCAATATTATATGTTCTTGATATTCCATTTTAAATATGTTTTAAGTGCAAAATATATTTTTCATTCGCTAACAAACAATTCGTGCGTAACTAGGTTTATTCGAGAAAATGTACTTTGATATTTTGGAAACTAGACTAACTAGACTAGGATTCAACTTCTTTAATCCGATTCATTTTTGTATTAAATTTAAAAAAAAAATACGTATACGACATAATACCTTTTTAATTTTTCATTTTTAGAGTGATGAAAAAATAGTTAGGTTTTAATAATGGTGCTTAGAAACTGCTTATTTTTTACGTGCTTCAAAAAAAACAATTACTTTACGGTTTTACTTGTCCTAAGAGTGGGAATATATGATTTTAGGAAGGAGATTTTTGAGGAAAAAAGAAATTTACTCAAAATTTGCTTAACAATTTTTAAACCTGTATGTAAACCTTGTTTGCAAATTATACAAAATTAATTATGTATAACCACATAACCCCATATGTTAATATGTACTTTAACAGTAAATTCAGTAGTAAATTCTAAACGTATCAAATTAATCAACGAACAAATTAATCAATTTTTAAATTTTTTTCTGTGTCATATCGATGCAATATTACAATTTCAAACGCTTCCATTACTGAAATTTTAAAAAACTAGATTTGCAGTATAAATTTACATGGTCCCCTCAAATGAACTGAAGGTTTTTAAAATTCAATAACTAGTAAACAGTGATATGAAGTTATTTTTACAGGACCGTAATGTGTGGCGTCAGAAACTTCTTTACCACGCTTCTTGTTTTTAGTTCCAAATATCACCAATAGATGACACTGCACTGAAACAAAACAGCTCTCGAAAACACAGGGAACAAGAGCGACGGTGACACATGCGCACAACACACGAGCGGTAGAGCGGGAAGCCGCCGAATGCGATGACGTCACAGCTCAATATCAGCGCCGATTGAAATGAACGCAGGGGGCGAAGTAGGGAGAATCAGCCCTGCCAAAAAAGCAACGTACAAGGCGCGCGATCGCTGGTAAAAAGGCATTTTAAAAGAACAGCAATTAAACTGGAAGGGCTATAAAATAGAAATACGTTGAGCTGAAATAAAAAGATAAAACTGTGATATATCTTTATCACAATACCCCCATTCACCGACAAAAATTTTGACTGACCAGAAGGAGAAAAAGGGTTAAAAACAAAATATAATTCTAAAGACAAACTTCCAATTTCGAAATACAAAGAATGTTTTGGAGTTTCAACAGTTAAACAGAATAATGGGGAAAATTTTCATTTTTAGTTTGAATATTCTAACAGTTTGAGACAGCGCAGTGTTGTCATCTATCAGTGATAATTGGAACTAAAACAAGAAACCATAATAAAGAAATTACCAACTTCACACATTAATATCGAGGAAGAATAATTTTAATGTCTGTTATAGTTTACTTGTTAATGACTTTTAAAACCGTCCATCATTTGACGGCACAACAACAAATTTAAATGTTAAAAACAAATTTAAATATATAATTTCCCCCAAAAAAACTATAAAATCAAAATGCTATTAAGGAGTGATGAAACGGGACTGCTAAAAAAAATACAAAATTTATAGTAAAAATTTCGGATTTTATGCATTTACATAACAAAATCATTTACACAACATAAATAATACACTTTTCATTTTATTCACACACTGTCTCCACATACATGGCTAATTATTGTACTACTATCTTTATCTTTCATCTTTCATCTTTATTAATATTTAAATTTTATTTACTTGCTTTAGTTTTCATCACATTATAAATTTTATTTACATTAAATACAACTTGGTTTAAAATTTAATTCTTTTAATTCCATCTTCTCCTCATTCATAATAGAGGCCAGCACTATATTTATCATTTAACTAGTGTATAATTTCAGTTTTTCTTTTCTTTTTATGAGATAGATGGCAGCACCAAACAATTTTTAATTCCCTCTCATCATTTCTTTCAATGCAATGACTGTGTTTTTAGCAGCCATTTTGAGTTTTAAAGGGTGACATGATCTTTGTGAAGCACGTAGCATTCTGTTCAATCTTCATTAATATTAGCTTATTTGGTGAGTTTTGTACATTGTTTTATGATCTAATTTCTATTTATGTTGAATAATAGTTTATTTATTTATTTATTTTATTTTTTGAATTCTTGTAGTTTTTTTTTTCATATGTATGTTATTAGGGGCTTAATATTGTCGATTTTAGGCATAATGCTGACAATATTTGACGAAATAATATATATTTACTATGAATATTCTTATGAAGCTTATCTAGAGATTCCATAAGATATTCATGGTTTTCCAATTGTTGCTTTTTCGTTTTATCAAGTTTAATTCCTGCGGTATCCTTTCCATTACTTTTTATAATAGCTCATCCATTGTTTTTCACAAGCGTTTTCATTTTTAAATATATATATATATATATATATATATATATATATTTAAAAAAAATTCAACATTTAAATTTGTTTTTATGATTGAGAAATATTACACTGAGAAATAATTATTTTTCGTAATATTTTAATAATATATAATTTTTAGTCTCCTGAAAAAAATTACCGCATAAAAACTTTTATTTAAAAAAGAACAAGATATTTACAAAATACTAATTGTTATTACTATGCTTAAGATTTATTATTATTCACATCTAAAATCTGCTTATAAATTTTTGGTACTGATTTTATAAACAAAAACAACAATTATAATTCTTAAATATTCTATTTAAAGATAGTTTATTATTATTGTTTGTTACTATTTAACTCAGAGGATATGAAATTTTGGAATTAAATCTTATAAAATATGTTTATTAATTAGTAATCCGATTTGAGAATTTTCTTATTCAGCAAATGATTCAGCATTTACATACCTTAAACTTAAATTAAAATACAATCTTGAACAGTCCAAGATTTTTCAATTTAAGTCATTTTGACTATATTCTAATCTAATCTTCTTATCGATAATCAGTAATAATTTCAGAGATTGTGCGGAGAATAGACATATTTAAAATACAATTAACTTGTGTAAAGTAGAAAAATAAAATGTAGACAATTAAATAAAATTAAGATCAAATCTAGTGATGAAAAATGGGTTATATTATAAAAAACCTCTTAAGCATTTTTCTTTATGAAATGAAATTAATATTCAAGCATTTAAGTATTAAAAAAAGGCTAGATTTTTTTCCTTTGTCGGATATTTAATACAATTAATTTGTTATTTTCATTAATGCTTAACAAAATAAAATCTGTAACGTGATCTTAATTTCAAAACATTTTTGGAAATTTATCCTATTAGTTCTTTCTTTATAGATCATAAGAGAAGCAATTTTAAACGGCAATTTTAAATATGATTTCTCTTCTAATTTTTAATATATATATATATATATATATATATATATATATATATATATATATATATATATATATATATAAAATAAATAATTTAAAATACCTTTATTAAAAATTTAAATAAAAATTTAAAATTCATTTTTGTAAATTTAATATCTTATTAACTTTTTTATTACTTATCCACCCGTAATATTGAAAGATCTCTTAGAGAATTAAAACAAATGCATTTTTTGGAATAATGAAATTACTATAGATAATAGGAATCCATTTAAAGTTTACACTAACTATACTTGACATTTCACTTTAATTATTATATTGTTACCTTTAAAATGTAATTAAACCAAAGAAAAGCTTGTTTTATTTTACTTTTCCTGAGTGATATATATCTGATTTTGATTGCATTATAATTTTTAAAAAGTTTGGGCTTATTCAATCCTTTTAACATTTCTAAATATTATTTCTAATTAAATAATTCAAACATTCTTAAATTCACTTGTGATCCGCCGAGTTATCTTAGAATGAATTAAATTTCATAGGAAGTTGTTCAATGAGAGGCTATTATTGAATATAAGAGTATCATTAAAAAATTTTAAGTAAAAATACTTCTTTAAGTAGATTTTATTAATTAAGAAATGTCTTCCTCTTTTGTAAGAATACGTGATATTGATTTAAAAATGTAACCACTTGCAAGCAGAATTAAAATGTACAGGAAACTGAATATCAGAATAAAAATTAAAGTTGAATTTTGTTTTTTATTTATTTTTAATTTAATTGCGGAAACGTCAGTGAAGGCTCACTGTGGAGACGCGAAAAGTTTTTTGTTTCCGTCTGTTTGCCTGTTTTTTTGTCTGTCTGTCCGTTCCGCGATAACTGCTGTAAAAATCGTCTTATTAAGTTGGTAGGTGTTGTAAGTGGGATGTTGGTGAGATACCCGGAATTAGCTGTATAGTTTTTAGTTACATTTGATTCATTCGTTCGAAAAATATAGAACATTTCTTTTTAGGTCATAATGCTTTCCTATGGGAATGCAGACGATTTTCAAATTTCATTTTTAACTGAAATCAAAAAGGCATATTTGAATAATGAATTTAAACGTAAAGTTACGTATACTAAATTTTCGATATGGAGGTCTTAAATATATGCAATAGCTTTGAAAATTTGCCGATACACCTATTAGAATTTAGAAATTAATTGTTTAAATTATTGGAAAAATTTTTGCAACTGTTCGGGAAATATGAAACATTTAATTTTCCTTTTTTACAAATTTTAAAATGCATTTCTTTTTCTTTCCTCTTTGTTTTATTAGTTGCTTAGCAACCATATTTCAAAGACTTAAAATAAGAAAAGCATTTTTTTATCTAAAAAATTACAAAAATAAGAAGTTCCTAAGAATTTCAGAATATCATTGCATAAATCGTGTTTAATTTAACTCTTCGAATTTCTAAAACCTCCGGAGTATTTTATATTCCTATAAATAGGTATGTAACATTAAAAAAAATTAAATTGCGAAATGTAAGATGCTAAATGTAAGATGCTAAATGATATGAAAAGTGAGATTAAAAAACAATGAGTAAGAGCTGACGTTGAGGCTCCTGATCTGCAGATTTATTAGTTTTTATTTTTTATAATCCAGTCTAATATGTTTTGACGAAATCCAAATAACTGAGTCAATCTCCAAACTAGAACGAAAAATCATGCATAGGGCATAGATAATGAAACACTTTCCAACACTAACAGAATATTATTAAACCATTTCATTTTTCATACAATGAAATCGATCACAGTACCTGATCGAACCTGTAATCGAATTATTTTGTGTGCTCTGTAAATGAACGATAACTGGTACGCAGTTCATAATCTATAGGAAACATGTTGTAGTGCACCTCGGCATGTTTCTGCGTCCGCTTTTAATTTCATTTTTTTTTTTAAGTAACAATAAATCAATAAATACATAGCAAACGATTTTGCTCCAAACATTTAATGTACTAGAATCTTTTGTGCGTCTCTGTAAATGAACTATAAATGCTACTTCTTCTATACTACTGAGAAATAATCTATTAGTCTACCTCAGTGATGCATATCAATTTAATCTTGTTTGAAGTATTTTAAGAATATTAAAATGCAACGGGCATAATTTTCCCCATAGACAATAACGTAACAGAATTCTTCTGTATGTCTCTGTCTATGAACTGTAAATGTTACACACTTCATTTTAAATATTAACATCATTTTAACATTCTATAATAAACCTTAATAACATATACAAATTACATAGTTTGAGTACGGAGAGATGGGATAGACAAACAGACGGTCAGACAAACCAAATTCATAAACTTTTCAGCTATGTTAGAATGATTATGTGATGATTGATATGTTGGACTGATCATGAATGATTATGTTGGACTGATTATCAATGATTATGTTGGACTGATTATGAATGATTATGTTGGAATGATATTTTTTTATGATTATAAAAAAGTCTAAACGCAGACGAAATTTTAAAAAATCAATGTTTTTCTCAAATATATAAGAATCCTTTTTACAAATACTGTGAAAGCTCTAAATTTTAAAAGAACCAGTCAATGTTTTAAAAAGCTATTGTTAATTAGATGACATTATCACGCATTTCCTATGCATTGAAAAGAGTTTAAATTTATTGAAGTTTCTCCAAGACATTATATATCGAACGGGAGAAAAGTTTATACTTCATGTGTTCTTGCGTGCAATCAAGTGTATGTTCTAAATGATTTGCAAACACAAATTTATAAACCTTTTCCTAATACGCTTTTCAGATTAAATAATTTATGAGATATTTTACTTTAGAAGAATGAAAACTTTAGTATGAAATTACAATAGATAATACAAGTTTTGCACTAACTAAGTTTGATATTTTATTTGAATTATTATATTTTCAGTTTTGAAAATTAAATAAATCAAGCAATACTTTATTTTGCAATTCTTTCTGTAAACTGTATAAGCTAATTTTAATTAGATATAATTTAATAAAAGTTTGGCTCATTCAATTTTCATTCCTTTTAACACATTGAATCGCATTTTTAATTCAATAACTTCAAACATTATTATATTTACTTGTGAGCCACCAAGTTACTTTACAAGAGGACCACCAATTATTATACACACCAATTTAAATGATTTTAAAGTATGTTGAAGGGGTCATACCCCAAACTATTCTGGTGAAAGGTTTTCTTCAAATGGGTTTGATTTGATAGCCTAAGAGGGTCGGCTCAGTCGAGGAAACCAAATCCGTAGAGCATAATGTCCTTCCCCGATTCCTTTATTAAGGTACATTTAAAAACAAAATACAAAGTTCTAACTCCTGCCATGCCTAGGGAGAACCCACACGTGAAACGGGCTTTGAATGGCATAAAACTAAGAAATATACAAATATATTCCAAACTGTCGGAAAAGAGATTTCCCACGCGACATTGGGCAGTGAAGTTAGTGGTGGATTTAGTACACAATGGCATCCAATGAGGCACTTTGGAACTTGTACTACTTGAGTCTTGGTGATTATTATTTGAGGAACAGGGCGTACCCCAGGCCAATAGTGTGTTACGTTGCAAAGGTCATGGGGAAATATGTTAATATTTTTATTTTTTGTTAGAAATGTTGGGCATGTGAGGATGTTGGGATGTCAACTCTTAGGGGGCGTGGATGGGCGAACCATGTGCCAGCGCTGCGTGAGAGTGCAGTGATGAAATGCATGAGAAGCAGTAGTTTTTCAGAAATTGGGGGTTAAAGTTCAACATACGTTTCAAATATCCATTAGTTTGAGTTTTTGTACGTGGTCTTTGTGCCGCCGAGGTAGCGAGTTCACTCGCAGTCCAGGAAGCGAGAATTCGATCCTACCTTGTGACTTTTTTTCTTTTTTAATTAATTTTATATTTTCGACACGTTACAAGTTTTAAGCAGAATGGTGAATTCTGGCGCTTTGAAATGTTGTTATTTTCCTATTTTTCTAATAATTGGTGCCATGCTTGGTGCAGTTGTATTTGACCTGTCCCGGATAATACGCAAGTACCAAATTAAAAATTCCTAACGAGGTCCCTAATCGCAGACGTCTGTACAGGAAAAGGCTATAATGTCTTACACTCACGCACCTTTTTTTTTAAAAAAATCGGTTAAAAAAAAAGAAAAAGTTACCACACTTTGGGGATTTTTTCCTCTAATAATAACATGGCGATTATGCTTGTTTTAAGTAATTGGTGTTGAAATTTTGGAAAGTGCAAAAATAAAAAAATCGCCAAACATCGGTACGTGAGTATAACAAATCTGTTCACAGGAAAATTGTGCCTTTAACTAACCCTAAAGTGCCATTGAAATCATTATTTATTATAAACGTGTTTGAAAGTGTTAGATATTCAAATTCCAATAATTTTTACCTTGTCATATAAACACAGAACACCAATATCACATGAAATCAGAAATTGTGCAAAAAAATAATCATTATGAACAAATTAAAAATGCTTGTAATGGAATGGTCTTGCACGGGACTTTCCTGAAGCGAGAAGTAATATCTTTTTTTTCCACCAGATAGCGTATTCGAGCGCTTGAATCGGAATTAACTTCATTTTTCACGTATTATTTTAATAAAGCGTTCAAACAGTCATTCATTTTTGTCTAGATTTGAAATTTGTGGTTTTGCATGGCAATAGTATTTGCTTGTTTATATATTTTAATCCATTGTTTATAATAGCTGGTTATCCATTATTTTTAAGGCCTTAAAACATTATAATTGAATAGTTTTTGAAGGTTTTAGATAAAATAATTAAGAATAGGTATGATACAAAGCATATTATATGTAAGATAAAGCCAGGAGAGATGACGCAGTCGGAGAGATTGCGCACATAGAGGTTTGGAGGGAAGAAGTAGAGTGAGCGTGTAGCGACTCCAGGTAGTTGTACAACAACAGTAGTGGAGTATCTACTTGAAAGTGCACGTTGATTGCTTTGAGCGTTTAAGATAAAGTATTGCTATTTTGTTTTGTTTTCCCAAAGTAAGTGCTTGAATTTTCATAGCTCTTCATCAAAATTTCTATACAATGTCAATAGTACAAAATATTTTGAACTTAAACGATTTCACATAAGCTACTAATCTAGACTAACAATGTGAACACCAACGGTTCGTTTTAGAAGAGGTCATGTTTAAATAAAAGGCCGCGAAATCTCTCCTACCGAAATTGGAGAGTTTGCGCATTTGCTACTTAGGAGAGATGGCGCAGTGTTCTCATTCGTTTCCAAGGTAGGAGAGATTACGCAGCTTATTGGTAAACTTGCATAAAAAATGAAAAATGAAAATGGACTAATTTTAAGTTAAACGTGTTATTAAGTAACATTATTTTATTTTTTAATCTTATCTGGACTTGCTTTTTCTGATTCTTTAATTTTTTTTCCCGTTTAATTAAAATTTTTTATAGTTTTTAAAATTATTTCCTTTTTCTGATTCTTTAATCATTAGGTTGAAATATTCATTCCTAATACAATAATATTTGTTCACACAAACCTTACAGCAATGTCATTTAAGTGTAATTATTACTGTAATTGTAGTTATTATAAGTAACAATCTCTCCTACCCATGTGCGCAATCACACCAACCCTATAAGGAGAGATTGCGCAAAATAACTTTCTTGGTTTTATTACAACTGTTCTATTAAATTGCAACATAACAACAAAATAGCAATGGAAATGCATAAAAAACAAATGAAGTAAAATTATTCATGAATAGTTTAGCAAAAAATTAATATTTAGAATTTTTATTGCTATTCTTTTGAATTGTGCGCAGACTATCCTAGCTTTACCTTATATTTCCATAAGTTGAATAATCGACATACTTACGGCATCAGAATACTTATGCCAATGGCCGCGATATTAGTACGCGATATTATATGGCCGCAATATTTGTTGCATTGCTTCTTTTTTCGCCTTTGAAACTTTAGAAGCAATGTAACAAATATTTCCTGAGGATGACCATAGAAGTTTGTCGAAATGTCGATATTTTTAATTTTAATGTATGTATAAATTTTTAATTTGACATTTGTATACACCATTCAGTAAATTTGTGATGTTTTATACTCACGTCTTTAATGTACTAGTATCTATTTTTAAAATGTAGCTTTTCTTATGTTTACTTTAAAATTTCATGCCTTAAAAACTCATTTTAATTAATTTCTCTGAAACAGATAATAATATTCATATTAAAAAAAAATCTTTAAGAAATCGTTATTTATATATATGAGTTAATTACATTACCTTCTATTTTCTATCATTATTACGAAGTTTAACCAAAACCACTAAAACTGATATTTCAATAATTAGTTATTTATCTATGCTTTTTATATCTTATTCATAACTTTAGATATAGAAATATATTTGAATAAAAATACTAATAGCATAATTGTTAATTAATAGAAATAACAGGAATAATTTATAACTATATTTGCAATTTTATTTTTATTAATTTTAAAACATTTTTTTATGAAGACTATTTTCTTATGCGGAACAAAAAAAAATGTACATAATTAACGGAAAAGGAAAAGCAAATTATCAAAATTAGTTAATTAGGAGGTTTAAACAATAGTTTTTTTCTGTTAATTGAATTTTTTCAAGTGAATGAAAAAAATAAAAATGTGTGAAAATATCTAATTGCTCGAGACATTAAAAAAAATATATTCAAATAAATAAATTATATTTTTTCCAGTAGGGATATGGTGAAATATTGTTTTTTATAAATGTAAATGAGACATTTAAAAAAATATATTCAAATAAATAAATTATATTTTTTCCAGTAAGGATATGGTGAAATATTGTTTTTTATAAATGTAAATGTGCAATGAAAGAAAACAAAAACGAAAAAAAGGTAAGGAAAGGAAAAGATTACGAATCTGGACTATAAATTCTTATCTAAATTGCTGCAAGAAAAAAGAAAAGTGCCGTTATGGTTCGTTCTAGATGTCACTTTATTTTACCAATAAGTGACATCTAGAAATGATTTTTTTTTAATGTTCAGTGTAGTTTTATCCAGAAAAGTCACTTTTCTGGATAAGGATGCCAAAGCTTTTAAAGAGTTTGTACTTCTCAAAGGATTCCCTAAAATCTTGTCCCTTGCTGGAAGAGGGCAGGGAACTTTTCCGGTTTGGAATTATGATGTTAAGATCATATGTTAATTATTTCAGTAATTATTCCCCTCTTATTTAATGCATTTTTCAAAAAAATTCCGTTTCCGTTTTTTTTTTAGTGTTCAAATATCTTGAAAAGTATATTTTCAAAAAGAAACCTCCCTCCCCCCTTCTTAATGAACTTATTCTTAACCCTGCCCCCTTCTCTGTGTAAACATTGGTTCATTACATCCTCTTCTAAAAAACAGAAAAATAAAGTATTCATTCACAATCTCCATCGTTTGTTAATTGTCGGTTGTAACGGATTTTCAATATTTAATCAATAAACTTCTCATATATGCCTTCATTAAATCATTCCATTATGTTAAAAAAAGGCGAAACATGCGGATGAATCATATCCTTATTTGGTCACTTTCAGTAGCGCACAAAAGATTTCCAATATATTCCTATGCTATGTCTGTTCTAAAAATATTCAAGCGCAGATGAAAATTTAATGTCTCGGTCAGTTAAAATATTAATGCAACATCCCGAACCCCATTGCAGTCATCACATGTGGAAATCTATTGCCGAAACCCTGTTTGAAAGGATTAATAAGATTTATGCCAAAATGGTGCTGTTTTATGAAAATTCCTATTGTTTCAGTGCTCTTTTCAAGGATCCCCGGTAAAGTGGCAACCCCTTTGGCTATTTTTGAAATCATTCGAATTCGTCTCACTGGAAGTGAAACAATTCACTACTCGCTGTTTTCCCTGTGCCATCAACACCGCTCAATGTCTACTCTGAAATACGTACCTCTCTTCTGTCCACTAGCCAAGTAACTAGACTATGTTAATTTTCAAATAAATGAACATTTTAAATCTTCACTGGGTTTTTTTTAATTTTCTCAAAAACATGAACTTGGTATTTTCGTAAGGCAATAGAATTAAAAAATAAGAAATTATACTACAAGTATTTTTCTCTCACCTAACTCCTAGCGATAGAAATTTCTTATCTCTGATTTTACGTGCAGACTTACGACCTCAATATTGAATTAATAGCAGCACGGCATTCTTGGGAGGCCTTTCTTCCAAGTACTGGCAGCGTCTGAAGCTGTGTAACTTTGGCGATCTAATGGGAACCGGTGCTGTATATCATCGCATGACGTGGTCAATACCAAAATTTATAGGTTACAAGTCATAGTGTTTTCGAAAATTTTTATCGGAAATACATATTTTTATAATTAATTTTCTAAAAAAATATTAATTCTAGCCCATACATTTTTTAACAGTAATTGATTTCTAAAAGCTTCAAATATGCGAATCCAAAATTACGACTCATTCCTCCAAGTACTATTTGAGTGCTGTTTAAAATGCTACTCGCATTGCGTTCTGTTTTGCAACGATTACAAATAAATTTAACGTTAGAAATTCCAAACTTTAAACTTTCATAATCCCTAACTATTTAACCGAATGACTTCTTGTTTGATATCCTGAAGTAAAATTTATCAAAAACATAAGAACCAAATAGGGTGAAACCCCCAGTTATTGACACCCAGTTACTGACATTTGAGCAGAAATCTAACTCAAATAAGCATTTCTTTGTAAAATTCTGCAAAATAATGCCATCTAGTGGTATATCAGGCACTTATTTTTATTTTGGAGTCAATTTATTCACCACTAGAGGGCCAAGAACATATTCAATAAGGAAGAAACTTTTGAGAACACAAAAAGTGCCATTTTGAAGCAACCATTTTATTTCTAAAATTAAGGAAGTGTTTCTGTAATCTATTTGTAATGCAACCATCCTAAACTTTTTTCTTAAAGTTATACTTGTAGAAATTAGTTTAAAGATGCATATGATGTATTAGGACCATGATTTAGAGTTTATAGTTATTTAATTTAGCTTAATGGGGGTTGGCAGTTATTGGTTCCTAGAATTTCATTTCACCAGTCTCTGAAAGAGGTGTTAATTATTGGTTATATTAAAGAAAGTTGAAATCTGTTATTTTAACTGTTTAAAAATGTATAATAATAAATTAAATTTATCTTGTAGTAAACACCAATAAAATTTAAGTTGTTTTACCAGTGTCTGACACCACATGTCAGTTACTGGTTCATAATTGTCAGTTATTGGATATCTATCTGCATTACTACTAATGAAGTACTAAATATTACTCCTATATATACGCTTACTATGTACTCTGTATTACTAATAATTCAGTACAGCTTACTAAATCCCATATTTTATAATATATATTAATGTATTTTGTTTTTATAATAAAGAATAAGGTTTTTTAAAACATTTTAATATTTTAAAATAAAATGTCAGTCACTGGTTCACTTTGTGTCAGTTATTATTGTTCCAAAATAGGGATGGTGTCAGTTACTGGAGTTTTTGACCATATTTATGAATAAAATTAATTTTTAATAATAAAATGAATAATGTTTCAAAATTTTGCCAACAATAATTTTTTAATATATCTCTACTACCCTTTCAAAAGCAAAGGAAAGTATAAAATAGATTTAAATTTTTGTAATAGTGATTTGTTCGGAATAAAAGACGCTGTTACATTTCCTTAGGGCCACTACGAAAGTCTAGCCCGTAGCACAAGATTCCAATTTCGATCCATCTGTGTAGATTACTATTCCGTCCTCGTTACGTCCTAAGCGTGGTTCTACCGTTTTTGATGGGTGTTTATAAAGGTTTATTTCATTTGCATTATTTGTATGTTAATGTTTTTTTTTTGTTTGTTTGTTTTTTTGTCATGAATGTTTGCAGTTTTATTCAGTCTTGTGATCGTTTAATATCTAGCTTCATATTTAACTTATAGATGAACTGGAATGAGGCCAAAGAGAAACCAAAGTTCCGAGGTATGATCTGTTTTATAGGCTTTTACTATAACCAGCGCAAAATATTTTTGGAAACTTAATAATTTATGTACATGCATTTTTTTGTTAAGTCATGGCCACATATTGTTGCAGCATAGACCAGTGTCCTTTGTACTACTTCTCCCTATTTTAAATAACTAGAAGCCCTATGAGCTACGTTCGATAAACCTTTTCCAGATCCCGCATGCTCTAAAAACACGCTAATTTTCTCTGTTTTAAAAATATTACCCGATTTTTTTAGTCCAAAGCCGCATCCAACGCTGTCTCGACAGCTGGCAGCTGTTTACGTTATGGATGAAGTAAGAACAATTACACATTTAAAAATCAGCTTGAATAAAATGATTAAGTATGGTAATGTCGCTGCCTCCCCGGACTTTTGTAACGAGGCTATAAGAAAATCGGGTAATTTAATTTTACACGTGTGCAAATCTGGAACATTTCAAGTTTTATTTTACGTGTGTGTAAATTAGAAACATTGCGTTGATGTTAAAATAAAACGTTTGGCTTATGGTATTATTGTGTATTTTTTTTTCTTTGTATTTTAAATGAAATGAATAAAAGGCATGCATTTTAAATGTATGTATTTTACATGAAAATTATCTTTTTTACTTGAAATGAGTGAAAGGTATGTATTTTAAATAAAATGAATGGAATAAGATGGCGATAAGATGGCGAATGGAACAATATTTGGCTATTTATCACCTGCGCCCGGCTAACATAAAAGTACCGAAAATCGTTTGAAATATGACGTTTCAAATGTATCATTTTAAATACAGCGTAATTTTCACCATTAAATGCTTTTCGCACGTAACAATTTAATTATTTTGAAGTTTTCTTTCTTTTTTAATATCCACGTGTAAATATATTTTTTCAATTGAAAAGTTTTTGTAAATATTATTATTTGGGCTTTTTAAAACCTGACAAAAGTAGATAAAAACGGTTATTTCAAAATAAATTAAATATCTATTCAAATTATGAAGTTTTGAATGAAAAATTAGAAAAAATCTTCAAAAATTAGACAAATTTAAAAAATGATTAAAAATGATTGGATACTGCACACCACGATCTAGTAATGTATGTGCCTTCAAAAGATGGTTGTATTTGTATGTGTAGTTTTTGATCCTACAAAACTTATATAACAGAACAATCTTGACCAATTTTAATTTTAAAATATCTGTTAAAATATTTTTTCGATTTAAAAATTGTTTGTTTCAGCGTGTTTGTCACACATTTCTCTATAAAACTACCAGTTTTTAGCTCACAGGCTATCAAAGCCTGAGAGTTAATGTGCCCACCCGTTCTGTATGTATGTACGTATGTACGTAACGCGATAACTCTTGATGGAAATAACCGTTTTGCTTCAAACTTTGTTTATAGGTTCATTGTCATAAGGCGCTTCCCTGATTAGTTTTGGGGACTCATTGGTTAAGTATAAAAGGGGGAAATAAGGGGCTAACCCCCCTTAGTTTAGATAATTGGGTTTTTCATGCAGAATTATCCCATTTTCTTCAAATTTTGTATATAGGTTCATTTTGATAATGCGATTCTGTGAATAGTTTTGGGGATTCATTGGTTAAGTATAAAGGGAGAAAGGGAGGGGGGTGATAATCCCCCTCCCCCTTAATTTAGATAAATGACTTTTTCATGCAGAATTATCAGATTTTCTACAAATTTTGTATATATATATATATTCATTGTAATTATAAGCTTCCCTGATTAGTTTAAGTGGTTCATTAGTTAACTATGAGGGGGGTAACGGGGGGGTGAAACCCCCCCCCCTTAATATATTGTCGATTTCTTTATTTTTCGAGGGGCTTATTTCAAATTCTTTGAAATAAGAGTATAATATACAATTAGTGTGAATAGACTGTGAGCTCAATGCCCTCAGTTTAACTGGGCAGTTTTCTTTTTATTATGTTTTGTATGCAATAGTTTTAGTAGTATAAGCCGAGGAAGTAAAAAGGTCACAATAAATTCAATTACGGCAACAACAGCAGCATTAGTTACTTTTCTTTTAGAATAGAGATATTCCAGATCTAATCTACATCTTTTACGGCCCATTGAGCCTAGCAGGCGGAATGATTTCAGTATTTTATTTTATTTGGGTTATAGATTGAAGGAATCTGTTTCAGTATTTGTGGTTTGATAAATCTCGCTGTTTCATGTATTATTTGCTTTCTAAGATTTTTTCAATAATTTTGATACCTTGTAATTTGTTATTAATTGTTGGCTGTGAGTATGTTTCTGGTGTGACCTCTGTTTAAGTATAGTAGTTCTGTTTTGCTTTTATTAATAGTAAAATTATATTGCTCTGCCCGTCTACTGAACCCCTTTAATATACTGTTTGCGGTTTATTAGTTTGTTATGTATTAGTTCTTCTCTTTTTGTGCCACATATAATTACTATAAAATCATCTGCGAATGCCTGAAGTCTAACACTCTTCTTTTTTTAATGTTTTTAAGAGCTGTTTCTGCTATGAGGAGCCATAGGAGTGGCCCAAGGAAATTTGTTAGTGCGCAACTTGCATATGTTTGTTTGGTTAGTTTGACTTCCTACTACAAAGTGGTCCAAAATACAAATATTTTAAGTTATATGTGATTGAAAGATATGATACATAACATAAGGTAACTGTACCGCTAGTGGACAATTTAAGAACATTTTTCGACTAATTTTAGAGCGCCTTTCTTAATTTTAGTGGCTGTGGAACAACAGCGAGTGTTCAATATTTCACTTAAATTTTTATACACACAACTATGCTGTAAAAGTTGTTGCTTTAAAAACTTTCCGCACAAAATAATTTTTTCGCCAGTAGTGGACACGCCAAATCCAGTATTGGACACCTATGTGTTCTAGTGGAAAAGTTTGCATTTTCTCAGAAAACGTCACATAAAATACAAAACAGCAATAAATATATATTTTATTAACAAAAAGGTATTTATTGTTATGTTAATCAGTTAATACAATATAAAAACTAGTCGGATGTGCCAATCCCAAAACTTTCTTCTATCTCAGTCATGTTAATACTTCAAAATTCGCTATCACATCGCCAATAAAATCAATATTTTTCGTCATTCTGTTGTACGTCAACTGCTTGCGAATCGTCGGGTTACAGGGATGCGAACAACCGATGTATACTAAACTACGAAAAGTCCTTCTGGCCTGAACCGACAGGAACAGATAGCCTCCCTACTCCTTGGTTTTACGATTTTAGCTAATTTTACTGGAAAACACGAAGCTCAAATGCGTGGAACATAAATAAAGAAGATTCAATCCCAGTTTTCGTCAACATTGAATTTGAATGAGGATATCGCCAAATTAGTCCTCTACAGCCAAGTTGGCTTCATTTATGGTAACTTAGGTTGGTCGCCAAATTTGGTGAAATTCCGCCAACTGTCGCCAAGTTTGGCGAGAATTCGACGTTGGCGAATATAAATATATAGTGATAAGCATGTAATAGGATGAATGGTTACAACAATGAAAGAAAATTTGCCGAAATCATGTTAACTAAAACTCATAAATTAAACCCGTTTATGGATGAAATTCTGCTGTCTTGTTTGAAAATGTCAGCCACCCTAAAATTTCAAACAGCTATATCTCAGCTATTTTTCAAGATATAGGCAAAACCAGCCCCAATCTGGGGACACAAATTAAATGCTAGAAGCAAAGCGCCCCTAACCACTTGCCAAAGACATTTTCTGCTGACCATAGTCAAGGCATACAAAACTGCCCCAACAGCAGCCCTACAGGTACTGGCGGGCCTGATTCCAATACACCTACAGGTCAAATATGAAGCAACATATGGAACAATAACAAGGTTAAGAGAAACATGTAAATTATACGGTAATACAATTCAACCAACAGACTACGATAACAAAATAAACGTATGGGAAACGCACCCAGCAGAAACAACAGAACCAAAGATAGGCTACAACGAAACAGATATAACAATTTATACAGACGGCTCAAAATTGGAATCAGGCGCTACGGGATCGGCTTTCGTAGCATACAAAAGCGACAAAAAAATTAAACTATGGTCAACACCATTGCGGAAACATAACAGTGTCTTCCAAGCCGAACTACTGTCGATACTAAAGGCAACAGAATGGGGCAACGAAACAGGGATGGATTATAGCATTCACTCGGACTGCCTATCAGCAATATTAGCACTCAGCAAACCATTCAACACAGTAAAACTAATTGCAGACATACAAAACAAAATAAGAAAATCAAACAACAAATTTAAAATTAATTGGGTTAAGGCACACGTTGGCATCCAAGGAAACGAGGATGCTGACGAATTAGCAAAAGAAGCGGCTAAAAATAAAAAAAATGATAGACCCTACCACATAGAAAGACCAATATCAAACCTTAAGCGTATATTAAAAGAGTTAACAATAAAACAATGGCAGTTCGAGTGGGACTATGGGGATACGGGTAGAACAACTCATGGATACTTCCCAAAAGTAGACACAAAACGGCTTATAAGCTGTAAATTACTGAGCCAAATTTACACAGATCATGGAGCATTCCCACAATACCTACATAGATTTACTAAATTTAGCTCTCCAGAATGCATATGAGTAGTAGAAGAATAAGAGTTAGACCCCAGCAGGAGCCGTGAGCGTGGTGGAGGTGAGGCTCCTGGAGGTGGAATCGGAAGTGATGGAAGATAAGACAGGAAGTGATGGAAGATAAGACAGGAAGTGAAAGAAGATAAGACAGGAAGTGAACCGGAAGTGTTGGAAGATAAGAGAGGAAGTGAAGTAGGGGAGGGCTTATTTTTAGGGAGCTTAATTTTTTTTGTGAAAAATAAAGGGTTTTAATCAGATTCTTTCTTGTCAGGGATTTTTTTTTTTTTTTTTTTTAAATACGAAGTTTAGATGTAAGATATTTAAGAAATATAAACTACAACTTGGAGTACTTTTTGAAATTTTCTTATTTTTAGGGGGTCTTTTAGGTAGGGGAGGGCTTATTTTTAGGGGGCTTAATTTTTTTTGCAGGCAAATAAAGGGAGATGAAAGGATTGGACCGACCTATAGGTGAACTGCGATTGAACAAAATGCACATCATTTTTTGTAAATAATATGTGTAACCTTTTCGAGTAGAGTTGAGGGGTAGGAACCCTGCTGTAAAAATAATAATATTAATAGAATATACAATTTTTTTTCATAAAAGTTTCTTATGGTTGGTGGGAAATGTTAAAGTAACAAAAGGTCAACAGTGCTAGTGGAGTTGAGGGGTAGGAACCCTGCTATAAAAATAATACCTGTAAAAGAAATATTTATGTGCTACCTTTCGCGCTCGTCGACCTAACTGTTCAGAGTTTAACATGAGATTTACTTATAATTCACCTGTAAAAGAATTTTTTTTTTTTTTCATTCTTTAAACATTAACTTAAATATGAATGAGATTAAAATAGATGCGAGGGTTAAATTTTTAGAGAGTTAAAATGAAAATTCACTAAGAGTTGCTAAATAAAAGAAGATGATCGACTTTGACAGCATTTTTCTAAAAGTTTATTTATCGAAAAAGGAATCATACGTTTCGATTATATTTGTTAACTATTATAGTTTAACATTAAAAAGCAGGTAGACATTCACATCTTTAGCGCTCGTCGACCTAACTGTTCGGAATTTTCTTCGAACCCATTATTTTTGACTTTATAAAAGTTTCATATAAAAAAATTATTCTTTAAGTATTAACTGAAATGAAATTAAAATAGATGTAATGGCTAAATTTTTAAGGATTTAAAATGAAAATTGTGATAGCCATGTAAATAAAAGTAATGTGATTACTTTATAAAAATCTAACACGAAAAAAGCTGGTAGACGTTTACCTTTCGCACTCGTCGACCTAACCGTTCGGAATTTTGTTTAAACTTCTCTCGAGTTCGTCGACATAACCGTTCAGAGTTTTCGTCGAAATCCGGATATATATTAACTTACAATAGCTAACTTTTTTAAGGGAAGTTTAAATAACATATTTCCCAAAGTGTCTTACAAACATTTAAGAATTTATACACACATAAGAACCTCGCCTACAGGTGCAAGGTTCTGACTTTAAAGCTACTAGATGTTGAAATTTAAACTTCTTGCGCTCGGCGACCTAACCGTTCAGAGTTTTTTTTTCAAACCTTGTGTCAATACGAGTTAGGATCCCTTAGAAAGACCTACATAGAGACACTTATCCCTAATATAGATAATCAACCCTAAACTAACCAGTTACAACATACAAGACATAATCGTTACATTCAGTTAATAAGTGATTTGACATGCAAAATATTAGATATAAAAACATATATGATATATACAACACACAAAACAATTTTAAAGATTTTTTTCCCTTTCATATGAACAATTTTTAGCAATAATTTAACTTGAGAGCAGGTATTTGTTTAGAGTTATACGATTATAATAAATTTTCATTAGATTTGACATTATACAACCAACATTTAAAAAAAGAGAACGACATCTAGTTTTTTAACGTCACATATTTGAATTATTAACCTATTTTAGTTAAAAGTATGATACTTAAGTGATTTTATTTGAAAAATCAATACAACAGTTTAAAAGCAGTCGAAAGATTTTTACTTTTAAAAATAACTAACAGAATTTTTTAAAGCAGTAAGGTAGATGACACTAACTTTAAATTAATTTTTAATAGGTCACTTTAAATAAAATACATATTTTTTATTATTATTAAAGAAATATAAACTACTCACACATTATTATGCTGCATTTTAACATAACTGAAATACTACAACCTTTCTGCTAACATGTGGTCACGGAGGAAATCTTTTCATATAGAAGGCAAAATAAGATAATGAATTGATAATCATGATTCGTTATGCATATGTTTAAACAGGAAATTATTTAAGACGTGTGATTAAGACCATTTTACATGGTATTACAGAATAAATCTTTTCACAGGATGCAAGATAAGATAATATCACGTAATGATTTAATAAACACGATTCGTTATGCATATTTTAAAACAGGAAATACATCCGTCAGATAACATTACTTTGTTTATATGAAGTGACCAAATACAAATTTTGCTGATAAGATTAATTTAATTTCGAAAATATTATTGTCAGAACATTCAAATTTTACACAATATTTTTAAAAATTTAAATAAGGGAAATCAGAAAATTGTACACGATATTTTAAAAAATAAATAAATAAGGGAAGTTACAAAATGTTGTACACTCTTTTATTTAGAAAAAGAGAGCGGGTATTTTGTTTTGAGTTATACGATTAAAATAAATTTTCATTATATTTGATTTTACACAACCAACATTTTCAAAAAAGAGAATGGAATCTAGTTTTTATAAATTAACGTACTTCAATTTTTCAAATACTTAACACCCCCTCTTTTGCTAGACTTTATACACATAAGACATAAAAGGTGTTTTCGAATACATCATTTAGAAATTAAGCGACTTGATAAGTAAAACATTATTTATAAAAGCAATAGATACGAAAGTAATAAAGATTTTTACTTACAAATGTACGAACTTCTGATAGGTAAGACTTTCTTAATCACTGTGCAAGAATTAAGTGGTGATTAAACTTATAACATTATATGATGAAATAATCACGTGACGTATTTTTAAACCAATAAAATGTCAGTATTTTTAAACTAATACAAAGTTAGTATTTTTACACGAGCGCCCTCTATCATTATAGAAATTTCAATGAAACGAGTTCATAACATTCTACTGCGACCTGACATCGTTGTAATAGGTTGTATTTTTCGTTAAGTTAGTTTTCATTTAAATTATTATGGAACGAGTTATGAATTCTTATGTTGGTGATGTAACCAACTTGGAGTGTCAGCACTCATCACCAGAGTTAAATAATCAAGAGATGGATTCTACACTTTTATCTAAACAAGGACCCGTTTCGAATTGTGAAGTGAAACCCACCTCATCAGGGCTAAAGAAACAGAAGTTACCTCATGTGTGTAAGATGTGTAACAAGGCATTTCCTCGAAAAGTTAACTTAGTGTTTCATATGAAATGTCATTTAAAGGAAAAGTCTTTTCGTTGTGAGGTGTGTGCTGAAGTTTTTTCGCGAAAAAGTGATTTACGTATGCATCAAAAGATTCACAAATCACCCAAACAATACAAGTGTGGGGATTGCAACGAACTGTTTTCAATAATGTATGATTTATTAATTCACAAGAAGACCCATAAGACTCATAAACAACATTCATGTATAAAGTGTAGCGAAATGTTTGATTGTGAATCAGATTTAGTACAACATTGTGATACTTTTCATAAAGTTGTGAAATCACCCTATTCAAAAGATTTGTTATTTGAAAAAGTGAAGCATTTTAAAAGACAAAATGATGTGCGAAATATTTTTACTAAAACTATCATTGTATCCAATGAGATGAATCAAAAAGACTTTCATTCATTTTTTAACAGTATTCGAACGGATGTTTTAAACGAATTAAATTATCAATTGCAAATGAAAAAGTCAATAAAATGGTATGCAGCCGTTAAAGTGGATGTCTGTCGTGAATCACAGGATGGTAACTTAGAGAGAGCAACCCCCTTTTTCCTTTCCAAAAGTGAACTGGAATTAACAGACCAAAACATACAAGTGCATGTTGAGAATGCCTTTCTAAAGTTGTACAACGGCTTTGAAGATTTTACAGAACGTGTGTTTAATTGGACATTACAAAAAATTTTAAAATTAGAATTGATTACAGCTCAATATGACAGTCTTATTTGATTTGTATTATTTTAGATGAATAATAAATAGTTTGGTTGTGAAAAAAGTGTTATGTGTTTTCTCAAGCTTACACTGTGTGATGTTTGAACTAATGATGTATATTTCGATTGACTTAGACAAAATAGGAGTGTGTGTTGACATTTAAAAAGATTTTAATATGAGATAAGAGAGTTATAATTAAAACTGGACTTACCTAAAATTTTTTCAAGATAGTCTCGATATCCTTTCCATTACAATTGTTTTAAGGAAATAGAATTCAATTTTATTGCGAATAACACTTTGTTATTAACATCATGTGGTTTGTCTTATCACAACTATGAGATAGATCACTTCCGATTAACATGATAACAAGAGTATAAAAATGACTAATGCAAACCGATTTTCCTGCCTAAACTTGTTATCAGCTTGCATGAGTGACTCATCTTTACTTGACCTATATCGCCACCAGCTTGTGATATTTCAAAACTTTGAAAATTTATCACATTTTAAGAATAAAACAAACATTTAAAAACTTTAAAAATTTGTGTTAGTGAAATTTGTTAGATTGACACAATTTAAAAATAAAACTTAAAAATAAAACTTAAGCATTTAAAAACTTTAAAATTTCGAGTTAGGGAAATTTGTTGGATTGTCACATTTTCGACAAAATCTGTTAAACATTTGAAATTGAAAAATCAACATATCATTTTCAAAGCAGTGAATAGATGTATACCTTTAAAAATTCGACTTAGTGGAATTTAGTAGTGAAATTTATTAACCTAACACACATGCTAAAAATAAAACTTTATGAAATTTTCCCATTTTTAAAATAAAACTTATTTAAAAAATAAAAAATAAATAAGCAACTATTAAACATTTTGAATGTCTTAGACAAAGCGTGAATAAATTTGTTGAAATTATATAAAACATGAAAAATTTCATTACTTTTAAAGGAAATTTTATTTTTGGTGAAATAAACTCGAGGTATTTATTATATGTTACTTAAACTACATGAGAATTGATTGAAAATGTGTTACTTTTAATCACTCACAAGATAAGACATGATATTACAACATACACATAGGAATTATAGATGGGTTTTTCTCCCACACATGACGTCACTGATAACATATTTACTGATCAAGTCATAAAATCATCGTTTAGGGTAGGTTTTTAAGCACGAAGTTTAGTTGAGATTTAAGATATTTAAGAAATATAAACTACAACTTTGACTACTTTTTGAAATTTCCCCCTACATAAGAAAAAGAACATAGAAAAATAAAATGAAAAGTCGTATTTGAATGGAATCGAATTATTATCCTTTCACTTAACAGCTGAATGCGTCGGCAATTACATCACAAAGGCACTGATAACAACTGATTGAATATATTGTGTTTCTTTTTTAAGGTTAAATTGATTTAATATTCAAGTTATTTCTTAATGATACACTTAAAAACAATAAACTTAATTAGCATTCAAAAAGCAAACGATCACATTATTGTGTAAAACAATCAAATGTTTTAAAAGTCACGAGTTAAAATGAAATAATAGTTTTTTGTATAGCCCTCTATCGGTGGGTAATAGAATTAAGAGATAATTAAAAGTTTTAACTTGAATTCGAACCCATAACAAAAATTATTTTTCTGTTTTATAATTTAGGGTAGGTTTAACTGAGCAAGCCATGATATAACAGTATTTATAGACGATTTAAGATATTCGATAAAGGAAATCATCTAAATTTCTAATGTAATTGAAGGGTTTACTGCTTAAAGTACTACAAAATGAGTACAACACGATGCATAGTTTTTTAATTAATTATATTTTTCGAAAGGTTAAATTGAATTATTGATAAACTTAGGATTTATGTTTAAAGTGAATAAATTTGATATGTTAGGTTCACTTAATAACAGAGGGTTGAATAAGTTATTTTTAATAAAAATAAAGTTTACTAAAAGTTTTTAAAGTTAAAAAAAATGTAAGTTACGTTAAAAAAGTTAACAAAAATATAGTTTTAAAAAATTTAAAGTTTACAAAAAGTTTAAAAATCTTTAAGTAAATCAAAATTAACTTTTTAATTTTAACTAATGAGAGACTATAATCTAACTGTTTATCCTTGTAACCAACTGGTGCATATCAACTATCTGCACATGTGCAGTAAAAACATACACTAACTTGTGTCCGATTTTAAATTATTTGCTAATTTTTATACAGCTCGATTACCTTTCAGAAACAAAACAGAATGAAATACTTACCATAAAACACGTCAACGTCTTATACTTGCTTTCACTTAACTAATCTTTCTACATTAGCTTTGCTAGGGGGCGCTGCAATCGCCGCTAGAGGCGCTACCAGTTTCCGGTTTGTGACGTAGTTTCCGGTTTGCGATAAGAACAAGGTTAAAATAAAACCCACGTGTATTCAGTTGGTGTTGTTTACCTGTACCTTGTTATAAGCCGTTTGCCTTCTCTTGGTCACTCGCTTGTCCAGACTTGTTTATGTGCTGCACGCCTGTTTTGCTGACGCATCTCTTGCTTTAACTGTTTGAACTTGTCTGATGTCAACTATCTCAGGTCTTTTGTCATAGCTTGAATGTACTTTATGTCGATCACTTTAATATAAAAGTTATGTCCCAACTTACTTAAACTTTGATAAAAATATTATTTATTTATAAATTATATCAAATTCTTGTTTTTCTAACACATTTACTAAGTCACTTTCGTTCAAAAATATGGTAAAGCCCGATTTTAAATTGAAGTTTAGGATAAATTCCCCAAATTTTGTAACATTTTAGCACTAATAAGAAATATTGTAAACACCCTGTACATAAAAAATAATATTAAATTCCCAAATTTTGTAACATTTTAGCACTAATAATAAATATTGTAAACACCCTGTACATACAAGTTTTGTAAAAATAATATTACTTATAGCTAACTCGTTTAGTCGCATGATAAGAACCTTCAATATCGCTAAAATCAGTGTTAAACGAAAATGCAACCATAGGTTTTACCGTCTAATTACATGTCTTTACATATTATTTTAAAATGTAAAGCATTATATCTGAACGAATGATATAAGAAAAAGTTAGAATAGATCACATATTTTTGTTATTAAAAAAACTTATATGCAAACACACACTTACAAGGTTACAAGACTCGACAAACGATTCACCATGTTTTTGAAACTTAGTAAAATATTTTAAATTTATAAATTTAAATTAAAATACTTTAAAAATTCTTAAATATTCTTATTTAAAAATATTTTATTTTAATTTAAATTTATAAATTTAAAATATTTTACTAAGTTTCAAAAACATGGTGAATCGTTTGTCGAGTCTTGTAACCTTGTAAGTGTGTGTTTGCATATAAGTTTTTTTAATAACAAAAATATGTGATCTATTCTAACTTTTTCTTATATCATTCGTTCAGATATAATGCTTTACATTTTAAAATAATATGTAAAGACATGTAATTAGACGGTAAAACCTATGGTTGCATTTTCGTTTAACACTGATTTTAGCGATATTGAAGGTTCTTATCATGCGACTAAACGAGTTAGCTATAAGTAATATTATTTTTACAAAACTTGTATGTACAGGGTGTTTACAATATTTATTATTAGTGCTAAAATGTTACAAAATTTGGGAATTTAATATTATTTTTTATGTACAGGGTGTTTACAATATTTCTTATTAGTGCTAAAATGTTACAAAATTTGGGGAATTTATCCTAAACTTCAATTTAAAATCGGGCTTTACCATATTTTTGAACGAAAGTGACTTAGTAAATGTGTTAGAAAAACAAGAATTTGATATAATTTATAAATAAATAATATTTTTATCAAAGTTTAAGTAAGTTGGGACATAACTTTTATATTAAAGTGATCGACATAAAGTACATTCAAGCTATGACAAAAGACCTGAGATAGTTGACATCAGACAAGTTCAAACAGTTAAAGCAAGAGATGCGTCAGCAAAACAGGCGTGCAGCACATAAACAAGTCTGGACAAGCGAGTGACCAAGAGAAGGCAAACGGCTTATAACAAGGTACAGGTAAACAACACCAACTGAATACACGTGGGTTTTATTTTAACCTTGTTCTTATCGCAAACCGGAAACTACGTCACAAACCGGAAACTGGTAGCGCCTCTAGCGGCGATTGCAGCGCCCCCTAGCAAAGCTAATGTAGAAAGATTAGTTAAGTGAAAGCAAGTATAAGACGTTGACGTGTTTTATGGTAAGTATTTCATTCTGTTTTGTTTCTGAAAGGTAATCGAGCTGTATAAAAATTAGCAAATAATTTAAAATCGGACACAAGTTAGTGTATGTTTTTACTGCACATGTGCAGATAGTTGATATGCACCAGTTGGTTACAAGGATAAACAGTTAGATTATAGTCTCTCATTAGTTAAAATTAAAAAGTTAATTTTGATTTACTTAAAGATTTTTAAACTTTTTGTAAACTTTAAATTTTTTAAAACTATATTTTTGTTAACTTTTTTAACGTAACTTACATTTTTTTTAACTTTAAAAACTTTTAGTAAACTTTATTTTTATTAAAAATAACTTATTCAACCCTCTGTTATTAAGTGAACCTAACATATCAAATTTATTCACTTTAAACATAAATCCTAAGTTTATCAATAATTCAATTTAACCTTTCGAAAAATATAATTAATTAAAAAACTATGCATCGTGTTGTACTCATTTTGTAGTACTTTAAGCAGTAAACCCTTCAATTACATTAGAAATTTAGATGATTTCCTTTATCGAATATCTTAAATCGTCTATAAATACTGTTATATCATGGCTTGCTCAGTTAAACCTACCCTAAATTATAAAACAGAAAAATAATTTTTGTTATGGGTTCGAATTCAAGTTAAAACTTTTAATTATCTCTTAATTCTATTACCCACCGATAGAGGGCTATACAAAAAACTATTATTTCATTTTAACTCGTGACTTTTAAAACATTTGATTGTTTTACACAATAATGTGATCGTTTGCTTTTTGAATGCTAATTAAGTTTATTGTTTTTAAGTGTATCATTAAGAAATAACTTGAATATTAAATCAATTTAACCTTAAAAAAGAAACACAATATATTCAATCAGTTGTTATCAGTGCCTTTGTGATGTAATTGCCGACGCATTCAGCTGTTAAGTGAAAGGATAATAATTCGATTCCATTCAAATACGACTTTTCATTTTATTTTTCTATGTTCTTTTTCTTATGTAGGGGGAAATTTCAAAAAGTAGTCAAAGTTGTAGTTTATATTTCTTAAATATCTTAAATCTCAACTAAACTTCGTGCTTAAAAACCTACCCTAAACGATGATTTTATGACTTGATCAGTAAATATGTTATCAGTGACGTCATGTGTGGGAGAAAAACCCATCTATAATTCCTATGTGTATGTTGTAATATCATGTCTTATCTTGTGAGTGATTAAAAGTAACACATTTTCAATCAATTCTCATGTAGTTTAAGTAACATATAATAAATACCTCGAGTTTATTTCACCAAAAATAAAATTTCCTTTAAAAGTAATGAAATTTTTCATGTTTTATATAATTTCAACAAATTTATTCACGCTTTGTCTAAGACATTCAAAATGTTTAATAGTTGCTTATTTATTTTTTATTTTTTAAATAAGTTTTATTTTAAAAATGGGAAAATTTCATAAAGTTTTATTTTTAGCATGTGTGTTAGGTTAATAAATTTCACTACTAAATTCCACTAAGTCGAATTTTTAAAGGTATACATCTATTCACTGCTTTGAAAATGATATGTTGATTTTTCAATTTCAAATGTTTAACAGATTTTGTCGAAAATGTGACAATCCAACAAATTTCCCTAACTCGAAATTTTAAAGTTTTTAAATGCTTAAGTTTTATTTTTAAGTTTTATTTTTAAATTGTGTCAATCTAACAAATTTCACTAACACAAATTTTTAAAGTTTTTAAATGTTTGTTTTATTCTTAAAATGTGATAAATTTTCAAAGTTTTGAAATATCACAAGCTGGTGGCGATATAGGTCAAGTAAAGATGAGTCACTCATGCAAGCTGATAACAAGTTTAGGCAGGAAAATCGGTTTGCATTAGTCATTTTTATACTCTTGTTATCATGTTAATCGGAAGTGATCTATCTCATAGTTGTGATAAGACAAACCACATGATGTTAATAACAAAGTGTTATTCGCAATAAAATTGAATTCTATTTCCTTAAAACAATTGTAATGGAAAGGATATCGAGACTATCTTGAAAAAATTTTAGGTAAGTCCAGTTTTAATTATAACTCTCTTATCTCATATTAAAATCTTTTTAAATGTCAACACACACTCCTATTTTGTCTAAGTCAATCGAAATATACATCATTAGTTCAAACATCACACAGTGTAAGCTTGAGAAAACACATAACACTTTTTTCACAACCAAACTATTTATTATTCATCTAAAATAATACAAATCAAATAAGACTGTCATATTGAGCTGTAATCAATTCTAATTTTAAAATTTTTTGTAATGTCCAATTAAACACACGTTCTGTAAAATCTTCAAAGCCGTTGTACAACTTTAGAAAGGCATTCTCAACATGCACTTGTATGTTTTGGTCTGTTAATTCCAGTTCACTTTTGGAAAGGAAAAAGGGGGTTGCTCTCTCTAAGTTACCATCCTGTGATTCACGACAGACATCCACTTTAACGGCTGCATACCATTTTATTGACTTTTTCATTTGCAATTGATAATTTAATTCGTTTAAAACATCCGTTCGAATACTGTTAAAAAATGAATGAAAGTCTTTTTGATTCATCTCATTGGATACAATGATAGTTTTAGTAAAAATATTTCGCACATCATTTTGTCTTTTAAAATGCTTCACTTTTTCAAATAACAAATCTTTTGAATAGGGTGATTTCACAACTTTATGAAAAGTATCACAATGTTGTACTAAATCTGATTCACAATCAAACATTTCGCTACACTTTATACATGAATGTTGTTTATGAGTCTTATGGGTCTTCTTGTGAATTAATAAATCATACATTATTGAAAACAGTTCGTTGCAATCCCCACACTTGTATTGTTTGGGTGATTTGTGAATCTTTTGATGCATACGTAAATCACTTTTTCGCGAAAAAACTTCAGCACACACCTCACAACGAAAAGACTTTTCCTTTAAATGACATTTCATATGAAACACTAAGTTAACTTTTCGAGGAAATGCCTTGTTACACATCTTACACACATGAGGTAACTTCTGTTTCTTTAGTCCTGATGAGGTGGGTTTCACTTCACAATTCGAAACGGGTCCTTGTTTAGATAAAAGTGTAGAATCCATCTCTTGATTATTTAACTCTGGTGATGAGTGCTGACACTCCAAGTTGGTTACATCACCAACATAAGAATTCATAACTCGTTCCATAATAATTTAAATGAAAACTAACTTAACGAAAAATACAACCTATTACAACGATGTCAGGTCGCAGTAGAATGTTATGAACTCGTTTCATTGAAATTTCTATAATGATAGAGGGCGCTCGTGTAAAAATACTAACTTTGTATTAGTTTAAAAATACTGACATTTTATTGGTTTAAAAATACGTCACGTGATTATTTCATCATATAATGTTATAAGTTTAATCACCACTTAATTCTTGCACAGTGATTAAGAAAGTCTTACCTATCAGAAGTTCGTACATTTGTAAGTAAAAATCTTTATTACTTTCGTATCTATTGCTTTTATAAATAATGTTTTACTTATCAAGTCGCTTAATTTCTAAATGATGTATTCGAAAACACCTTTTATGTCTTATGTGTATAAAGTCTAGCAAAAGAGGGGGTGTTAAGTATTTGAAAAATTGAAGTACGTTAATTTATAAAAACTAGATTCCATTCTCTTTTTTGAAAATGTTGGTTGTGTAAAATCAAATATAATGAAAATTTATTTTAATCGTATAACTCAAAACAAAATACCCGCTCTCTTTTTCTAAATAAAAGAGTGTACAACATTTTGTAACTTCCCTTATTTATTTATTTTTTAAAATATCGTGTACAATTTTCTGATTTCCCTTATTTAAATTTTTAAAAATATTGTGTAAAATTTGAATGTTCTGACAATAATATTTTCGAAATTAAATTAATCTTATCAGCAAAATTTGTATTTGGTCACTTCATATAAACAAAGTAATGTTATCTGACGGATGTATTTCCTGTTTTAAAATATGCATAACGAATCGTGTTTATTAAATCATTACGTGATATTATCTTATCTTGCATCCTGTGAAAAGATTTATTCTGTAATACCATGTAAAATGGTCTTAATCACACGTCTTAAATAATTTCCTGTTTAAACATATGCATAACGAATCATGATTATCAATTCATTATCTTATTTTGCCTTCTATATGAAAAGATTTCCTCCGTGACCACATGTTAGCAGAAAGGTTGTAGTATTTCAGTTATGTTAAAATGCAGCATAATAATGTGTGAGTAGTTTATATTTCTTTAATAATAATAAAAAATATGTATTTTATTTAAAGTGACCTATTAAAAATTAATTTAAAGTTAGTGTCATCTACCTTACTGCTTTAAAAAATTCTGTTAGTTATTTTTAAAAGTAAAAATCTTTCGACTGCTTTTAAACTGTTGTATTGATTTTTCAAATAAAATCACTTAAGTATCATACTTTTAACTAAAATAGGTTAATAATTCAAATATGTGACGTTAAAAAACTAGATGTCGTTCTCTTTTTTTAAATGTTGGTTGTATAATGTCAAATCTAATGAAAATTTATTATAATCGTATAACTCTAAACAAATACCTGCTCTCAAGTTAAATTATTGCTAAAAATTGTTCATATGAAAGGGAAAAAAATCTTTAAAATTGTTTTGTGTGTTGTATATATCATATATGTTTTTATATCTAATATTTTGCATGTCAAATCACTTATTAACTGAATGTAACGATTATGTCTTGTATGTTGTAACTGGTTAGTTTAGGGTTGATTATCTATATTAGGGATAAGTGTCTCTATGTAGGTCTTTCTAAGGGATCCTAACTCGTATTGACACAAGGTTTGAAAAAAAAACTCTGAACGGTTAGGTCGCCGAGCGCAAGAAGTTTAAATTTCAACATCTAGTAGCTTTAAAGTCAGAACCTTGCACCTGTAGGCGAGGTTCTTATGTGTGTATAAATTCTTAAATGTTTGTAAGACACTTTGGGAAATATGTTATTTAAACTTCCCTTAAAAAAGTTAGCTATTGTAAGTTAATATATATCCGGATTTCGACGAAAACTCTGAACGGTTATGTCGACGAACTCGAGAGAAGTTTAAACAAAATTCCGAACGGTTAGGTCGACGAGTGCGAAAGGTAAACGTCTACCAGCTTTTTTCGTGTTAGATTTTTATAAAGTAATCACATTACTTTTATTTACATGGCTATCACAATTTTCATTTTAAATCCTTAAAAATTTAGCCATTACATCTATTTTAATCTTATTTCAGTTAATACTTAAAGAATAATTTTTTTATATGAAACTTTTATAAAGTCAAAAATAATGGGTTCGAAGAAAATTCCGAACAGTTAGGTCGACGAGCGCTAAAGATGTGAATGTCTACCTGCTTTTTAATGTTAAACTATAATAGTTAACAAATATAATCGAAACGTATGATTCCTTTTTCGATAAATAAACTTTTAGAAAAATGCTGTCAAAGTCGATCATCTTCTTTTATTTAGCAACTCTTAGTGAATTTTCATTTTAACTCTCTAAAAATTTAGCCCTCGCATCTATTTTAATCTCATTCACATTTAAGTTAATGTTTAAAGAATGAAAAAAAAATTCTTTTACAGGTGAATTATAAGTAAATCTCATGTTAAACTCTGAACAGTTAGGTCGACGAGCGCGAAAGGTAGCACATAAATATTTCTTTTACAGGTATTATTTTTATAGCAGGGTTCCTACCCCTCAACTCCACTAGCACTGTTGACCTTTTGTTACTTTAACATTTCCCACCAACCATAAGAAACTTTTATGAAAAAAAATTGTATATTCTATTAATATTATTATTTTTACAGCAGGGTTCCTACCCCTCAACTCTACTCGAAAAGGTTACACATATTATTTACAAAAAATGATGTGCATTTTGTTCAATCGCAGTTCACCTATAGGTCGGTCCAATCCTTTCATCTCCCTTTATTTTCCTGCAAAAAAATTAAGCCCCCTAAAAATAAGCCCTCCCCTACCTAAAAGACCCCCTAAAAATAAGAAAATTTCAAAAAGTACTCCAAGTTGTAGTTTATATTTCTTAAATATCTTACATCTAAACTTCGTATTTAAAAAAAAAAAAAAAAAAATTCCCTGACAAGAAAGAATCTGATTAAAACCCTTTATTTTTCACAAAAAAATTAAGCCCCCCTAAAAATAAGCCCTCCCCTCTCTCCCTTATCGGTTAAAAAAAATTAAGCCCTCCCCTACTTCACTTCCTCTCTTATCTTCCAACACTTCCGGTTCACTTCCTGTCTTATCTTCTTTCACTTCCTGTCTTATCTTCCATCACTTCCTGTCTTATCTTCCATCACTTCCGATTCCACCTCCAGGAGCCTCACCTCCACCACGCTCACGGCTCCTGCTGGGGTCTAACTCTTATTCTTCTACTACTCATATGCGGGGAATTAGGGTCCATAAAACACTACCTTACGGCCTGCCCACTCACAGAACCACACCATCTGGTCACCATCACAGTTAATAACGAAATACTATGGCACAGAACACTTGCAAACAACAAACATGTACAAAACAAAGGTAGAGCAGTGATCAGATGGCTAATGAACAATGTAGACGACATGAAACAGACAAACATAGACTAATACAAAAAAAAAAAAAAAAAAACATAAAAGTCCCAGCAGCCACCATACATCTATATTCAAAGTGTGTATAACCTCTGCCTAATTAATCTTACCTTCCAGGGGAAAAAAAAAAAAAAAAAAAAAAAGGAAAAAATATATATGTATATATGTGTATATATAATAAAATAGCAGTGTAAAGTATACCTCTTTCCTGCGAAAAAAAAATCGTTCTTTTAGCGTCTAAGAGGGTGGAAGTTAATAACTAATTAACGGACTAATGGCCAAGGAATATGCCCCACCCCATAGCGCAACAAGTCCTCAAAAAGCTTCATCGAGCTCATGAAAACAGCCATAAGGTATATATGGACTGATCGCCACTAGAGCGCATTCATGACAACAAATTCAACGGTTACCAGTGATGCAACAGAGTATAAAATCAACAGAGAAATATGAGAAACCCAAATCACAATGAGAAACCTGCAACAAATGAGAAACCAAAATAAATGCAACAAAAGAGAAACAACTGCATCACATGAGAAACCAAAAAGCAACGAGATAAACCTAAATGTGCAACAAAAATCAAGCAGGAAAAGAAAAACAACAGGTAACTGGAAAGTACGGTAGAAAAAGTAAGGGAAAAAAACAATCCAACACAGGTAAAAGTAATCATTTCTTCTATTTTTTATGTAAAGTTAAATAAACATGTATTAACCCCCTTCCCTTACAGGTTTTTTTTTTTTTTTTTTTTTTTTTTATCATGTACGCTAATGGCGCCTGGTGCATGTAAAATCCGTCGTGGGTGTAAAGTCCTCCAAGTTCCCTGTGAATAATACCTCTGGGGGTGCCTAATCAGGTGAAGGTCTCGTCACCTGATCAAGGCTCTAAATTACGAGACCAACTCGCATAACGATGACAGGTCCATATAAAAAGAATAACATCAATTAGCAGCAAAACAAAATGGAAACAAAACTAAGTCCTCCACATAGCCGTCCTGTCAGCAACGGCCAGCCGCTACGCGGCATCTCTTCAGTGGCGCTACGCGCCCCGGTACCAGGCACTAAACCCGTTTAAGCTAGGGAAACCTGGCAGGTAGGGGCCTGGTCGCCGGTCTCAAAAAAAAAAAAAAGATATAGGCAAAACAAAAATTGCTCCGGATTCTCCGGATCAAGGCCGAACATTTAACATAAAAAAGTTCTAGGATTTCTAATTTTTTTGAATTTGCACATTTTTTGAATTTGAAATCTTTAAATGGCTAACACAGCGCCCCCTTTCGTCGAAATATCCCCAAATTCTAATAGAACCTGCTTGCCATAGCCAAAAACCTAGAAGAAAAATGTGGTTCAATTTGAAGCATAACTTCATACACTTTTAGATGGTACAATAGTGAAAATGGAACAAAAATATCGATCACAGCGCCCCCTTTCGTCGAAATATCCCCAAATTCTGATAGAACCTGCTTGCCATAGCCAAAAACCTAGAAAAAAAATGTGGTTCAATTTGAAGCATAACTTCATACACTTTTACATGGTACAATAGTGAAAATGGAACAAAAATATCGATCACAGCGCCCCCTTTCGTCGAAATATCCCCAAATTCTGATAGAACCTGCTTGCCATAGCCAAAAACATAGAAAAAAAATGTGGTTCAATTTGAAGCATAACTTCATACACTTTTAGATGGTACAATGAAGACGACAGACGGACAGACGGACATTTTGTAAAAACATGTTTTTCGGAATCTCTGACCCCTAAAACGTGTAAATCCGTCAAAAACCGGAAGTCGAAAAAAGTTTCGATTACAATACTTTCTTCTATTATAGATAGAAGAAAGTAATAACACACTTGCTGAAAAAAAGAAGAGTCTCTAACAAATTTAACATATTGAAGTGCGTAACGTGGCACATTGGAATAAAAGCATTTTAATCACAGCATTTTATTGCAAGTAAGTCTTAATGCGTCAATGAAATTTCAATCCTACATTGTGTACCATCTTTAAAAGGCCTAGTTCTGTCGTGGCAGCTTGAATATTAAGTCAGCCTACGCGCTGTCTCGAAAAATGATAGCTGTCGTTGACTGATCTTTTTCAGCGTTTGAATGGTCCCTTGACGTTCACTACCGCTTTAAACAATTGTAATTTTTCGCCGTATTTTTTTTTTAGATTAAATAAGGCAAATATTAGTATTCGGAAATAGTAAACTTAAGTAAACGTTTTTGTCTTCTTTTAAAGCAAAATATTATTGACTTCACAATTTAGAAAAAATGCTGTCTCGTCGGCCTTAAACACTCTGCTTGAATTTTTGAATATCGAGTGAATGCCCTTTTCTGACAGCTAGCTTCTCGTAACATTTCATCAGATTTTCTTCATTGATACAGCTCTCTTTAATATTAAATTCTGAACGACTCGTGGAGATCAGGTAGATCAACACTTCGCACATTATTCTGCTTATATGAAAAACTAAGAAATGGACAAAAAAGGTTGTCATGTTTTTTTTTATTAGCTGTGCTCTATTTAATTCATTTACAATATATAGGATACGGAATGGAAAAAAGAAATCGTACAAGAAATTCCTGCTTGATGCAGCACGTGGCTTGATTACTGACTCCGGAGTTACTGAACAAAAACTTCCAAATACTCAGCTAATTCTAGACGAAGATATAAAAACCTAAATGAACATGTACTTCTAATCTACCGAGCACTTCTAGTAGCTGTAATGTATACCAATCACTTCGAAAAATATGTCAAAAAATATCCCCTGGGAATGCTATCTTATTTGAAATACCACAACTTTGTAAGAATGGTGAACAAAGGTAAAGGAAAATGTTTCAAAGGCAGTGTAATGTTTATGCGTAAAAAAAAAAAAAAAATAAATAAATAAATAGACTTCTAACTTGTTTCATGTGCAAATTTTGTAATGTTCCACTGAACAAGTGTTACTGCTACGAACGTTGCCATATTCTAAAGATATATTAATCATTCAAAAATTATTAACATTTTAAAACATTCGTGGCCATTGACATGAATCATGTCATTTGGAAAAGTCTATAACTCCGCCGAGGATCGTTCATTTTGCATTTTATCTTTATCATTATTTCTCTAAAATATTCACAATTTTCGTATTTATACAATCAATGCATTATGCATATAAATGCATCGATTTTAAATAGTAGCATTATTGCATGTATCTATTTGTAATATAAACATTAGTACAGAAAACATTTTATCAAAGAGTGATTTTCTTAGGCGGGTCTTACAGTTAAAAAGACGGAAAAATACGGTTACTAAAATGTTAATTGTCTGAGTGAACACGAAGACTCATACACAGCGCAGTATTACTTTGCCCCATATATAGCTACGATGGATATTAATTGTCTGAGTGAACACGAAGACTCATACACAGCGCAGTATTACTTTGCCCCATATATAGCTACGATGGATATTAAAACCTTTCGTCAAGCATAACTCAAAAAATATTTAACGGATTTCGTTCAATTTTTTACAGCAGGTACCTATGAAGGTGACAACGACGTCTATTTATTACCAAGAATAAATGCCAAACCGTTTGGAAATTATATTAAAAAATAAATAAAAAAGCACAATTAAAGTACATACGTCACGAAAATTTAGTGCATACGTCATTTTCACCGGCGGAGATTTTCGTAAATAATGGGATTTCAAAAGTTCATAAAGTAACAAGGAGCAAAAAAATATGCACGCACAGTGAAATACAATATCAGTACAATCGTGACCTACGTTATACACGTATAATAACGTAGGTCACGGTACAATGATCAAATCAGTACACTAAAGCATATTTCCATTTAATAAAAATGAAAAATTAATTTGGTTTTTTTTCTGTTTGAAAGAAAAAAAACCCGCAATAACTTAGTATTAGAGATTTGGAGCAAATCTCACCATTAGCCTAGCTTTTTAATTTCGCGTGTGTAAATCAGAAACATTTCTTTGATGTTTATATAAAAGGTTTTGATTTGTGGCATTACTTCTTATTTTCTTTTCCTTTTTAATATTTTAAATAGAATTAGTGAAAGGCATGTATTTTAAATTAAATGACTAAAAGACATGTATTTTTAATGTATGTATTTCAAGTGAAATGAGTAAAAGTTTTATAGTTAAATGAAATTAATGAAATATTAAGATGTTATGAAAACAATATTTGGCGATTTATCAACTTCGCCAAGTTAACATGAAAGTACCAATACAAATGTGAAATGAAAACAAGGCACAGATGTCCTATACACACCACGTTGGCGCGATTTTTTCCCTCGCCAATTTGGCGAAAACTTTTTTTTTTAATATTAATTACAAATTAGCGTGCAATAATAGCACGTGAATTTTTATTTCAATATAAAAATGAAATAACGTAATAAATGGAATAGCTTCTATTATTTTAAAAAAGGAAATAAAAATAAATTAATAGTTTGATATAAATAAATATTGATATACATATAAAAATAATCTATAGAATTAAAAGAAAAAATAAATGAAAATAAATATAACAAACAGTTTTTGCCTAACTGGCGAGGAAAAAAATCGCGCCAACGTGGTGAGTATATGACATCTGGACCGGGATTTTTACCCTTTTATCTGTGCTTTCGGAAATATAAAAAAATAAAAAAATACTTTAATCAGGCGTATAATGTTTTGCATTTTTATATGGACCACTTCTCCATTTTAAGATTTTAAATTCTATTTATATCAGATATTTCTTTCCTGAGATTCCCACAAGTTATTTTCGGTAATTTGTTTAGCTCGCTTATTAATTGTTTAAAATTTGCCCCCCTGACAATAACAATTATTTATCACAACAATGTCTCTTAGTTTTGTTAAATATGTTTGTTATGTATTTTCATTACTTGTTAAAATATCAAAAATGGCAATAAAATTTTATTTTAGCATCGTACTTAATTTTTTAAGATGGCGCAAAAACATGGTTTAATAAACTTATATTTGTAAATATTTGAAAAACATGTTTTTCCACTCTCTAGAAGAATTTGGTAAGATGCTAAAACTGCCTATTAGCACCATTTTTAATTTTTTCCCGAATGGCGCCAACCAGCACATGATACGGAACTTTTCCCCATTCAGATACACAGACAAGGCTGGTCTCAAACAAGAGTAATGCTAGCAACATTTTTTTTTAACTCTATAAGAGTTACAAACAATAATGACATTAAATTCTCCGATTAGCTTTGGGCCCGATTACGGATGTTTCTCCTAGAAATAAAAACTGTAGTAGAAGTCTTTTACATTTGTTTCGAATGAAGCTCTGTCACCAAAGTATTAATTAATAATACAAACAACATTAATATTAAAATGGGGGCAAAAGTTTGAATTTAAGTGTAAATATTTGGAACCTCCCCCCCCCCCAAGAAAAAAAAAAGTTATAGAAATTAATTTAAAATGGCGTTAAGCCACGCTTTCTGACATAAGCAATTGGCTGCTAACCCAATTACGAAACTTTCACTTAACTTAATAACATGTATCTAATAGCCCGGAAGGTACTTTCCCTTCCCAGTTATACGCAGCTTGGGGCTTTTTTAAAAAGCTTGACGCAGTTCGAGTTTAAGAAGTTGAGATTAATTGCCAAATGACATAAACTACTATGAAAATAAACCTGATGAATTATTATGCTGGTTTAGGTATGTATTTAAAAAGTTGCATCTGATTACTCTTATTAGATAAGTTACTCCTGTTTGCATTTAATAACAGATGAACGGCTTCTGTATACTAAATTGTTTAAATATTGGGAAGAAGTGGCGAGAGGTAGAGAGACTTGTAAACAAAAGGGTAGACAGACGGGTAGAGAGACGGATAGCGACACAGATAAGCTAACGGGTAGCGAAACGAATATACAGACGGGTAACAAGACAGGTAAAAAAGATGGTTGACAGAGGGGTAGCGAGATGAGTAGAGAGACGTGTAGCGAGTCGAGTAGTGAGACCGGTAGACAGGTAGTAGAGGGAAAGGTTGCGAAACGGGTAGCGTGGTGGATAGAGAGACGAGTATAGAGACGAGTATAGAGATGAGTACAGATACGAGTTGACAGACGGGTAGAGAGAGGTGTATATAGACAGACAGATGTGTAGAGAGACGGGTAGTGAAACGGGAAGCGAGACAGTTACAGAGACGGATAGACAGATGGGTAGCGAGTCGGTTAAAGAGTAGGGTAGAAATACAGGCGGATAGTGAGATGGGTACACAGACCAGTAGAGAGACAGTAGACAGATGGGTACGAACAGAGACACGGTATAGAGACACGGCTAGACATACGGGTAGTTCGACGGGTAGACAGACGGTTAGAGAAACAGATAGGCGGGTAGCGAGACCAGTAAAGAATTTTACAGACATGTAGAGAGAGAATCAATCGGGTAGAGAGATGGGTAGAAGAACGGATAGGGAAACAAACAGATTGTAGAGAGAGACATACAGGCAGGCAGAAGAAAAGTCTTGGGTTTGAAGTAGTAAAGGCGCAGGGGGGGAGTTTCCTAGAAAATAATCAAGAAGTATTATCTTTGAAATATTTTTTTTTAATTTTGCCGATATGGAGATTTAATGTAAAATTTATCTTTACAGAAGTCATCGAAATATTTTTTATGTACTTTAGTAGGAATTTAGGCTACAATTTGGTTATCAGGTTTGTAGCAAAGCATGTTATCAATGTGGTTTGAATTGTACGAGTTTCTATAAATAGTTATTCAAATAAACAAGGAGGAATATTTTTTAATTCAAATGTAAATATTTGCTACAAAGAAAATGTTGCATCAATGAAATTAAATTTGCGTTAAACTACGCTTGCTAAAATACGCTCTTTGCTGCAAATCCGATTACGAAACTTTAAAAAGCTTGGCGTTTTAAAAGATCCGGCTTTTTTAAGTTTTGAGCAATACCCGCTTAAGAAAATGAGATGCTTTGCCAAATGTTATGAAAAAATATATATGAAAACATAACAGTATTATGAATTTATATATGATATTTTGTAATTCTATCATTTAATTTGCTCTTTATCATATATTGTATCTTCTTTATATCGTAATTGTTAACCCCATGTTCTCAGCAATATCACTCAGACTAATCCCTTTGAGGGAAGTCCTAATTTCCGTTTACAAAGTCCTGTAGATGAAAAGAAGTTTCAGGTTCCTAGGCAAACACTAAGTTATTGGGGAGGGGGGGAGTCAAGAGAACTCTCAATTGCTTCCAGGAAAGGTTCTATCCATCTGAAGTATTACTCGCAGCCCTAGATACTTGATAATTGGCATAAAAATACTGTTTAGAATAAAAAGAAAGACAAAATCAAAAATTTCGGAAAATTCCAGCAAATCAAAACTCTTTTAATTTTTGTTTTCGAATTTTTTGATGTTTTGATTATTTTCTGCGATATTTCCAGATTTTTTAATTTTTCCTTTCTTTGTATCCGAAATCCTACCTTTATGCCAAATTTAAAGTTTCTAGGACTACAAAATCAAATTATTCTCAAATTTTCAATTTTTTACAAATATTTCGATTTTTGGGATTTTATTTTCGAATTTTCTGAATTTTTTAATTTTTCTTTTTATTGAACCGTAAATACTACCTTTACACCAAATTTTAAGTTTCTAAGACTACAAGATCAAATTATTTTCAATTTTTCAAATTTTCGATTTTTTTTCGGATTTTTTAATGTGTTTTTTATTTTTTATCCTAATTACTACCTTTATTCTAAATTTCAAGTTTCTAGCACTAAAAAATCGAATTATTTTCAATTTTTAGATTGTTTAATTTTATTTTCGAATTTTATTGTGTGTTTAATTTTCCTTTTTTCTAAATCCTAATCACTACCCTTACGCCGAATTTTAAGTTTATAAAGCTACAAGATCAAATTATTTTCATTTTTTCAATTTTTTCAATTTTCAAATTTTTTTTTTCGAATTTTCCGGATTTTTTAATTTTTTCCTTTTTTGTATCGTAAATACGACCCTTATTCCAAATGTCAAGTTTCTTGCGCTACAAAATCGAATTATTTTCAAAATTTCGTTTTTTTTTTCGATTTTTTAATTTTATTTTCGATTTTTATGGTGTTTTTTATTTTTTATTTTTCTGAATTCTAAACACTACCTTTACACCAAATTTTAAATTCTAAGATTAAGAGATCGAATTATTTTCAATTTTGTTGGAATTTTTAGAATTTTGGATTTTTTTTTTAATTTTCCGGACTTTTTCATTTTTTTCTTTCTTTGTATCCTAAACACTACCATTATTCCAAATTTCAAGTTTCTAGGGCTACGGGATGTACCTTATCTTTTTGATGTCAGATGAGTCAGTGAGTGACAAAAAATCGAATCATATAGCGTCTGAACTAGAAAAGACAGAAACGTGTAATTTAAAATTTTGGTCCTATGTGCCACATACTCTAGATCAGAAGTTCCCAAAGTGTGCTCTGCGGAGCCCTTGGGGCTCCGCCTATACTTTTCAGGGGCTCCGCGACATTCCAACAAAATAAACAAAATATAAAAGAAATTAGCATATTGCAAGGGAAAATTTTTCGAAAGTATGTAAGAATTTTTGTGTATGTGTGTGTCAAAAATAAATACATGGAAAAATACTATATAATTTTTTTTTAATCATATAAAAATTTGCATTATACATGTATTCATTTTCTATATAATATTTTTGTTTTGAACTATTTCATTTTATGTTTCTGCATTTAATGTGTTTTAAAAATTTGATTCAAAATAAGCTACAAGAAGTAGTAATCTGAATCGAATGAACAACGTGAATCGAAAGAGCATAGGTGTGTCAGTGCTGTTATCTCTGCTTACCGAACAAAAGGGAGAAGAGTTTTGTTCTTTGGAGCTAAGCCTATTCATATGTTTATACTTAGTTCTTTCTTGCTTATAAGGAAACCACGCCATAGTGTAATAATGAAAAAAAATCTAAGTAAGCAGCAATCAAAAGAGTATAGTGAAATGTGTTTTTTACCACATAAATCATTTGCCCTCGTCTCCTCGTTATCGAGCTATACAGTCTTAAAGTTTTCTAATACATTTGTTTAATTTAGGTAGAAAAGGCGTGGCTCTGATTCAGAAATTTTAATAATCAGATTAATATAAAATACAAAACATATTTAGATATAGTAATATAAAAATGAAAGAAGGCCGCAAAAAACACTATTGATAAATATGGGACTGAACCAAAAAATGACTGAAGTATAGAAAATAGTGGCACTAAGAACATTTCATGAACTTAATTCTAGTTTTAGATCAGTAACCACAAAAATAAATTGAAAAGTAATCATTAATTTGTAAGCTGCAAATTCTTCTGTTACATATTTCTTTTTATGTGCGTTCGTAATTATATAAATACGTAGCACCTATTGTCAACGTCTGGTCCGTCCGTCTGTCTGTCCATCCGTCCGCATATAACAACGCAAAAACTACCCAACCGAATGGTTTGAAATTTAAGATATATTATCTTTGCAGAATTTTGTCGAGACATTTCAAATTTTATAAAAATCGAATCAAAACTTTAGAAAATATTAATAAAAAAATTTATTAAGAAGTTTATTTTTTTAAATCGGTGCTTTCTTGTTATAGGAGCTTTCGAAGTTTAATCGTCAAGCGACCAAGATACTTATTTTATTACAGAAATTAATCTGCAGACGATATAATTCATTTCACAGAATTAAAAATCATCAAGATCTGAATATTTATATAACTAGCGATAGTACGAACGCACCTCGTTTGTCACGTTTGACGTACAATTTCCAACTTGTTACTGTTTACTGTAGCTGTAGTACACATAAACTCACACGATAACCAAAACCGCTATGGTTAACGTGCAATCCGCATCCACATTCGCCCGAGCATGAATTGTTATAATTAAACTCTGTTAACACTACACTGCGCAGTGATGCGTGTGTGGATCAATTAAAATTTAACCTTCAATAAATAAATACAGTACCTGACTGCCACTATATGTGAATAAAAATATTCGCTTTATACAATGCCAGAAGTGTGCTATTAAATAAGGCGAAGAATTGCTGTTTAAAATTTGTGGTTTATAACCCTAAATCTATACTAATATTATAAAGGAGTAAAGATTGTTTGTTTGTTTGTTTGTAGGGGGTAATCTCTGGAACTACCGAACCGATTTCAAAAGTGATGGTGGCAAATTGATGGTGACAACCCCTGCTCCAACATAGACTATATATTATGTCGGTGCTACTAACCCCAGGGGGTGCAGGAGCAAAAAACGTTCTAAAATTGCCATTTTTTAGCTATCAAACTGGCTTAAAGCCCTGAGAGCTTGCCAGCCGGTTCTGTATGTATGTATGTATGTACGTACGTAATGCGATAACTCTTCATAGAAATATCCGTTTTCCTTCAAATTTTGTTTATAGGTTCACTGTGTTAAGGCGCTTCCCTGATTAGTTTTCGGGATTGATTGGTTAAGTATAAAGGGGGGGGAGGATCGGGGGGCTAATCCCCCCCTTAATTTATATAAATGGGTTTTTCATGCAGAATTGTTCCGTTTTCCTTCAAACTTTGTTTATAGGTTCACTGAGTTAAGGCGCTTCCCTGATTAGTTTTCGGGATTGATTAGTTAAGTATAAAGGGGGGAACGGGGGCTAATCCCTCCTTAATTTATATAAATGGGTTTTTCATGCAGAATTATCCCATTTCCTTCAAATTTTGGTTAAAGGTTCACTGTGTTAAGACGCTTCCCTAATTAGTTTTCGGGATTGATTGGTTAAGTATAAAGGGGGGGAACGGGGGGATAATCCGCCCCTTAATTTATATAAATGGGTTTTTCATGCAGAATTATCCGATTTCCTTCAAATTTTGTTTATAGGTTCACTGTGTTAAGGGGTTTCCCTGATTAGTTTTCGGGATTGATTGGTTAAGTATAAAGGAGGGAACGGGGGGCATATCCCCCCTTATTTTATATAAATGGGTTTTTCATGCAGAATTATCCCATTTCCTTCAAATTTTGTTTATAGGTTCACTGTGTTAAGGCGCTTCCCTGATTAGTTTTCGGGATTGATTGGTTAAGTATAAAGGGGGGGAACGGGGGGATAATCCCCCCTTAATTTATATAAATGGGTTTTTCATGCAGAATTATCCCATTTCCTTCAAATTTTGTTTATAGGTTCACTGTGTTAAGGCGTTTCCCTGATTAGTTTTCGGGATTGATTGATTAAGTATAAAGGAGAGAACGGGGGGCATATCCCTCCTTATTTTATATAAATGGGTTTTTCATGCAGAATTATTCCGTTTTCCTTCAAATTTTGTTTATAGGTTCACTGTGTTAAGGCGCTTCCCTGATTAGTTTTCGGGATTGATTGGTTAAGTATAAAGGGGGGGGGGGGACGGGGGGATAATCTCCCCCTTAATTTATATAAATGGGTTTTTCATGCAGAATTATTCTATTTGCTTCAAAATTTGTTTATAGGTTCATTGGGTTAAGACGCTTCCCTGATTAGTTTTCGGGATTGATTGATTAAGTATAAAGGGGGGGAATGGAGGGCTAATACCCCCCTTAATTTATATGAATGGGTTTTTCATGCAGAATTATTCCGTTTTCCTTCAAATTTTGTTTATAGGTTCACTGTGTTAAGGCGTTTCCCTGATTAGTTTTCGGGATTGATTGATTAAGTATAAAGGAGAGAACGGGGGGCATATCCCTCCTTATTTTATATAAATGGGTTTTTCATGCAGAATTATTCCGTTTTCCTTCAAATTTTGTTTATAGGTTCACTGCGTTAAGGCGCTTCCCTGATTAGTTTTCGGGATTGATTGGTTAAGTATAAAGGGGGGGGGACGGGGGGATAATCTCCCCCTTAATTTATATAAATGGGTTTTTCATGCAGAATTATTCTATTTGCTTCAAAATTTGTTTATAGGTTCATTGGGTTAAGACGCTTCCCTGATTAGTTTTCGGGATTGATTGGTTAAGTATAAAGGGGGGGAACGGAGGGGGCTAATCCCGCCTTAATTTATATAGATGGGTTTTTCATGCAGAATTATCCGATTTTTTTCAAATTTTGTATATATATTCATTATAATTAGAGATTTACCTGATTAGTTTAAGGATTTTCATTAGTTAACTATGAGGGGGGTAAAGGGGGGATGACCCCCCTTAATATATTGTTTATTTCTTTATTTTTCGATGGGCTTATTTCAAATTCTTTGAAATAAGAGTATAATATACAATTAGTGTGAATAGCCTGTGAACTCAATGCCCTCAGTTTAACTGGGCAGTTTTATTTTTATTTTTTATACTGGAGGAGCTAGAAATTTGAAATTTGTCATTGTAGTTACTTATAAGATGTAAATGCTCTCTAAGAAGAAAATAAAAAAGAAATTTAAATTTAAAAGGGTGAAATGAGCGAAAAGCGTTCTAAAAACAGTCTAAATTACAATTTCTATGAAATCTCTGGAACTACAGAACCGATTTCAAAAGTAATGGTGGCAAATTGATGGGGACAATATCTACTCCAACATAGGCTATATTTTATGTCGGTGCCACTAACATCAATGGGGTGCAGGATCGAAAAATGTTCGAAAATTGCGACTTTTTTATACTGAAGGGGCAAGAAATTTGAAATTTAGCATTGTAGTTACTTATAAGATGTAAATGCTCTCTAAGAATAAATTTTAAAAAAAATCGAAATTTAAATGGGTGAAATGAGCGAAAAGCGTTCTGAAGTTATTCTAAATTACAATTTCTATGGAATCTCTGGAACCACGGAACCGATTTCAAATGTGATGGTGGCAAATTGGTGGTGACAATCCCTGCTCCAACAGCCTCTTTAATAAAAAACTATGCGTTGTTGACGACTGGGTTTTTCGCTAATTGTTGCAACAGATTAATCTCGGAAAATGAAACATTTGAAGTTACTGAAAAAAATGATAGCTCAAAAAGTATTTGTCAGAAAATTGTTAGACAAACTGCGTTTGAAAGGTAAAAAATTGTATTTTTCTTGATATAAATTTCAAATCTAATGATTATGCCGTTTTTCAAATATTGAATTTCAAAAATTACCAAATTTTCCAATGGAGTACCATAGCGAAACCTTCATGCGTAAAAAGATAATGATAAGGGCGACGTGTCCTGACGTGTATATTGGCTATAGCACGAGTCACAAATTATAGTAGCCTTATTATTCTGTTAAAATATAAAAGTTATTTATGAAATGTCAATATTTTGTTTGATTAAAGGTTCGTTAAAAGAAATTGACCAGCGTAGCGGGCGTAGCTTGCTAGTATGAGTATAAAAGAACATACTTCCAAAAGAAAATTTCTTTAAGTGTAGGGTTAACCCTTCTTTGCATGAGTTTTTCTTTTACAATTGTTTTTTATACATATATTAAATATTAGACACCAGAAATTTTAAGATAGATTTTTAACTTTGTTCAGCAACATAGTTCACGGGAAATTTACTAGATTAATATTTCTATATAAATATAGTGGTGGCGAAGAAGTTGATTTATTTATTAAAAGTTAAATAAACAGTGATGGAAATTTCCATCACAATGCAAAGAAGGGTTAACCCGTTGGGGACGAGCGACACGTATACGTGACGCATAAGATGCTCAGAATCCTCAATTATTCCCACCAGTTATTTTTTAGTGTAAGCTTTGACTTATTTAATGTTAGCATTTCTGCGATTCAATTAGGCGAAAATTTCTGTTTTAAAAAACCGGGGGGTAAAAGATAAAGAATTTCGTAGAGAATGCTCGTCGCGAAGGGGTTAATTAGCACATTGCTGACTGCAGACGTGAATTCATGTCTTTTGAACATGTAATTCCGCCCGTGGGCGGTATATTTGCATTTTATGTGTTACATTATTTCTAAAAAAAAAAATCGTATTTTTACAATTAAAGCACTATGCATATAAATACTTGGATTAGAACCAATGCCATTATTATATACATTTATTTATTATAGAAACACGAACAGAGTAAATCATTTTGTTAAATAATGTAATATAACATGCAAGTATAACATCCATATGCGGGCGGATTTTCCTGTTTAAAAGAAGAAAATTAAGATGTCACCAATAATTTAGCAAAAACTTTAGCGAACCGCATACATTATTTATATTGATGATCAAGACATTTGAATCACATGTAAATGTATACCCCACACACATACACATACACATACACACACACACACACATGCACACATATATATATATATGTATATATATTCTTTTATTTTACAATATATTCATATGGTTTACTGTAAGTTCTTAATTCATTTATTCAAAAATCATTCCTAGAAGAAGTTTTTAAATAAATTCCCTACGTAATGTTTAATTTTCTAAGCAATAAGAAGTAAAAAAATCGGAATGTTGCTATCACCATTGAAAACGACAAAGATTAGAAAGAAAACTCGATGTTCATATCTTAATATATCTGATTTTCACATTTCGTATATATCCTACAGTCGTAAGTAACCTTACTGTCAAATTTCCACTTTAGAACTTGCAATTGTGACTTCATATAGATCTATCTTTTCTGATATGGTTAACAATTGGTTATTTTAAAATTTAAATATCGATTTTTTAAACATAAAATGAATGTTTGTTTTCCTTCATATCTAATTTATTCACTTTGCTTCGTTTTGCGTATGTTTAACTTCTTTTATAGCATTCTTATTTTAATAGCAACCACAATTATTAACATTTTAAAATCACTATCTAATCACCTAATTGCTTTAAGTCACAGATAATCAAGCATTAAGTGATAATTTATTAAAGGAAGAAGGAAGAAATATATTTCCTAACAATATGATCGACGATTATTAAAAAGAAGAGGAAACTTTCAGAAGAGTATAAGAATTATCACAAAGAGCAATTGTTTCTAAAATCAATTCATGCATGGTGCATATTGGATATAGTAAAAAGAAACATATAGAAATCAACAAAACACTTCTCAAAAAAGGCAGTCATCAGAATTTTTTTCAGTTACTCTCATTAAGAAAAGCTTTAAAAAAATCCATATCTGTAGGATTTGACAATGATTTTACTATAAATGCTACAATGAAAATATCGATTTGAAATTTGTTACTCCTGTGTGTGACACGAAGCTAATATACCGATAAAAAATTACTGCTTTAATTCTCAAAAATCGATGACATGGTTTATTTCTTATTAAAAGAAATAGCAGATTTTTAAAATTTCTAAACTTTAGTCAATATTTGTTTGTATCCGTTTAATGATTACTTTACTATGGATGGTACAATGAAAAAATCGATGCTGCGCTTGTTATTCTTGAAGCTAATGAACAGATAGAAAGTTGCTATTTTATTTTTAAAAAATCGATAGAAAAGTTTATTTTTTATTTAAAAAAGTGCAGATTATTTCAATTTCTAAGCCATTGTCCCTACTTGTCTCTGTATTTTTCACTCCATAAATTAAGAACCTCAACTAACTAACCAGGTCTATTAGGTTCCATAGCATACTAATTCTACGGTGTTAAATTATTTTACTTTGCATAATATATTTGTATATCTATATTAAAATTAAAAGTATGTGTTTATTAATTCTGAGTTACGAACTACTAAGTGAACAAACAGAATAATTTTAAAAAATCCAAAATAAATTATGTTGTTCTTACTAATGTCCTCTAGTACGCAGTAGGTTAGACGCAGTAGATTTTAACAAGAAATATCTGACAACAGAAAATGAAAATCAATTAATTTACAAGACTGTCAAAACTGTCTGTGTCTTAAAGTTAAAAATGTTGAATGTTTTTCTCATATGAGGTGTTTTATAAAACTATACAAAATTGGTATGAATGCAGTGTGATAAATTATAAGATAAAAATGTTTTTCACAAGATTGTGGTCTTCCAAAATTTGGCTCTTATTAAGTGAAAAAGCACTACACAATTAGGATATTCTCAACGCCACCTAGCGGTGAAATACGGAACTTAGCTATCCTATCTCGAAAACTATTAGAAATAGGAAGAAAAGTCAATCAGAAAGATGTTGAGAATTTAGTGGGATCTGATACCCCATTTCCATGAATAGTGTAAACCGAAAGCAAAAAGTTAATTTAAATTTGAGATCACGTCGATACCACAGCACACAGCCGTGTATACTACGTTAAGAGAAAAAAAATTTGAAAAAAAAAGTGTCTAGGAATTGTAATCAAACAACATGATTAAGATACACAAAACAAGTTTTATTGTCTACTAGCTGACCCTCCCGGCGTCGACTGGGCCTGTGATAATAACATCAAACATAACTAAAATCAATGATTTTATATATTCAAACGAAAATCTTCCTAAACGAGCCTAATGCTGGGTGTCCCACTGCCTTCGTTAATGTACAGCCTCGATATTGTATGATTTTGTTTAATTTTAAGATAATAATCTATACAAACAAATTTAGAATTGAGGGCACCATTGCCTTCAGTATGCTACGCAAGCTCTTGTCTGTTTTAATTTTATGTTTTTAAGAGATAATAACCTTAAATATGCCTAAAGTCACTGTAATTAATTTATATATTTAAACGAAAATTTTTCCAAACGAACTTAAGAATGGGGACCTCCACTGCTTACGGCAGCTAAAAAGCTTTCTTCTCACTCTTTTTCGCCACATCGAGTCATTTAATATATATATATATAAAGTTTTTATTGTCCAAGCTCTTTTAAATTTTTATGAGTTATAAATGTAATATTTCCGAAACCTGTGTATAATTTTCGTGCTAAAATATTGATATTTAGTTTAAAAACTAGGGTTTTCTTTTCTTTCAAAATCGAAATCCTATTGATTTTTTTCTCAAGTTGATTATTTTATCCCTAAATTTCATTATTGCTAAACTTTTCACTAAAGAAAGAGCTAAAAAGCTAGTTTAAGTTATTAAAATTTTAGAGCAATAGCACGAAAATAAGTTTATATTATAAATGTAAATAAGAGTGCGCAATCTTAAACGAATGGGATTTTTTTTTTCAAACTGATTTTTTCCCCCTAAATATAATAATTTCTGAACCAAATTTATACTCAATCGTTAGCTAAATGGTTAGTATTAATATTTCGATGCGCTTGTATAAAATTCAGTGAACTTTTTTTAATCAAAATATGCGTGACGTTAATCATATTGGAAAATGCGCGTAAAACACAAAATTCACCAAAAGTGACTTTCGGAAATTGTGATTTTTTTTCAAAGGGTATTTCGCATTTTTTAAACGAACCGTTGGGAAAAAAATGTAGACGCACTTCTTTTTTGTATTTTGAATTTCTGAGCTGAGGCGTAGTTTTGAAGTATGCCAAAAAAAGGGAGAGAGGGAAGGTCGTCATGTTGTTCAAACTCTTTGAAATTTTTACGAGTTAAAAAAATAATTTTTTTCGTTGCCTGCGTAAAAAAATTTTGGAAAAACACTAATATTTACTGGTAAAAGCGCTTACAAGAAATGTTTTTTTTTTTTTTTTTACTGCGATTCGTTTAATAGTAAAAAAAAAAAAAAAAAAAAAAAAAAAAAAAAAAAAAAAAAATAGTTCTTACTGTCTAAACTCTTCCAAAATGTTTATCGGTTATAAATATAACGGTTTTGCAGGCTATGTAAAAAAATATATTGATATCTAGTTGAAAAAGAACTGTCTTCTCGCGCCGAGTCTTTTAACACTAAAAACAAAATATTTCTTTCCGTCCAAACTCTTGGAAATTTGTATCAGTTATAAATAGAACGGTTTCAAATCCTGTGTAAAAATGTTGTGCAAAAATACGGATATTTAGTCTTAAAAATATGAACCGAAGCTGCCCGCGTAGCGTGTTCACGCCCTGAGAGAAAATTTCGCAAATTTCATTTTTTTTCTTCTAGTCGTTAAAGAATGTGTCGAGATTTTTATATGTGATTTAAATCCAGTGTACTAAGGATGTGTAAAAAGACGCGTCGAAATACCAACATTTAGTTACTTTTAATATAGAAAAAAGAGTGTCTACGAGAAGTGCAAAGTGACTTGCAGTCGTGAACTTTTTCGAAAGGGTTAAAATTCGTATTTTTGAAAACGAATTGCACCATTGTAGAGAAAAATGTCTCCGCTTTAAGTTTTTCTATTTTTAAATTAATCGGTATCACTGAAATTGAGAACGATGGAAACTTTGGCGAATGAAAGAAAAAGAAAACTTCGAAATTGATTTTAATTAAAAGCGTTACAATTAATTGTTCAAACGAATTGCGATATTTTAAACGTAAAAGTGCAAAATTTCAGAATATGACTTCCGTTTTTCCGTATTTTTAACGGTTCGCACAGAGTGCGTTTATAAAAATAGTTTAAAAAGACCGATCTCGCATTTTTCGATTTTCTGTGCTTGCCGGCTTTGGAAAGCTCCGAATTGAGCATGCGTGGGCGCGTTAGCCAATTTAATGAACAAAGATTGATTTTTCGATGAGCTTTTATTTTTAATATCTTGGCTAATATCAAAAATTGAAAAATCCGAGCTTCAGGTGCATCAGAACCTGCCTCATCCAAATTTTCAGACTTCTATGTACGGTAGATTACGCTAGTAATCGCCGACAGGCAGGCATAGCGAAGCTTGTTAGAAATATTAATCTCATCTTCGGATCATTCATCATAAAAAATAATTGCAGCTCATCGAGAAATAACGAAAATAGAAGAACTTAATCAAAGGGAAGCCACCAAAAACTCATCTTTTCTTCATCGAGTAGCGAAAAACCTGTTATAGTAATTTATAGCCACTCAACGTCAACCAGTAATGGGGGATGAAAGATGTGTACATTCATTAAAGCCTCTTACTAATCAAATCACTTAGTTTTTCAGCAATAAATAAATAAGTGATACATGCTATGCCAACGCCCTCGTAAGGATTAACTGCAACTTCCAGCTAACAAAATGTGGATAATTCAATTTATCAGATGGTGAGAGCACTTTCAGAAAAGGTAAGATAATTTTCTTATCCTTATTGAACTGATTGAAACTTCCGCTGAACGGATCACGTACTTTAAAACATTTTTGAGACATTTTTATTCACGTTGCTACGAATTCCTCCTTCAAAACTTTATTTTATTAGTATATACACTCAAACTGGTCAGCCTCGACAGCAAATTGTTCATTCTGTTCGGAACAATGCCGGCACCAAAAATTGCACCAATAGACATTCGCACTTATTACTTTTCGTTGCGTCATGTAAATGTTATTACATTCCTATGAAGTGTCATTTCCAACTAAATTGACAACGCAGAACAGTTTTCTAATTAACTTTTTTTCCACATTTCTCATATTTTTCGAGAAATAACAGCTAAGCTCCGCATTTCGCTGCTAGAGACGCTGTTGAGTGGTCGTATTGTGTTGCACATATTCACTCACTTATGTTCACTTCCCTTTTATACACACTCGTTCAAAAAATGAACGGTTTGGTAAATTATACGCTTTACACCCTGCATGTATATTATTAAAAATTTGTTCGAAATAAGAAAGATGTAAAAAAAATCAAACACAAAAGACTTTCTTATGTTTAATCGACTTTATACTAGCAACAATGGTACTTGCAAAAAGGCTTTATTGCTCAGTAATAATATCAGGTTATTACAAAATACTGAAATTGTATTTCCGTTTTGTGTGGTAAAACTTTTTAATTAATTTCACTCACTTTTATGTAGCTTTCTTAGTTAAATTTGTTATCTTTGAAAATAATGTTTTTCATACGAGATAAAGCGCTTACTGTAACTATTCTACGTTCACATTAATAAAGGCATCACAAACAAAACTTAACAATAAGCTCTCTTTTACGAAATTATATCTTATTGTGCTTAACAAGTGTTCTCTTTTTATGAAATATGCTATTGGATAAATCCTAAAAAATGAAAATTGTTGATCAAAGTGTTTTGTATTTAAGTAACGCAATTATATTAGTAAAATTTGCAAGAAATGGTATTTAGTAAATCTTAATATGACTTCAGATTGAAACAAATGCAATCACTATTCAAAAGAGTGACGTTGTTAATATTTTAACATATTTGTTTTTCGAATGCTCTTTTGTAAAAATATTTTTTTAAAATACATATTAAATATACAATATTAACATTATGTGCATTAATATCAGAACTCATTAATGTTTTGAAAATATAGTTAGATAATAATCTATAAATATCTTTTCTTTTTTTTCTTTTTTTTTTGGGGGGGGGGGGGTTCAAAACAATTATTTTGAAATTTGTTTGCAGTAAAAAGACGTTATTTTTGATGTCAGATATTTCTTGAAATAATCAAAATTGAATTCCGTCTTCATATATAGTCATATAAGCATATTGGTATTTCAAAAAGAAAAAGATTCCCATCCCAAAGCTCATAAATCTATAACAGATATCGAAGAACAGAATTAAAAAAAAATCCTCCCTTACCATATGAAAAAACTATTTTTCTCATATGCTTCGATATCCAATTTTCCGGCCTATTTCTTAGACTCTTAGTCCAATATTTGGTTTTAGACTAAGCGAAACTGGTAAATATTGCATTTATCTTTATGTTTGTATAATAATAAATGGTATGTATTCAGAACCACGTCTTCACATCGTTCATTATTTATATAGTTTCAAATATTCGGTTAAAAGTATCACAAATATAAAAATAACTTTACAAAATATCAGTTAAAACCATTTAATACTTGAGCATTTGTATTCATTTTAATACTGAAACAAATACATCAAAATTTTAATGGTATTATAAAATTATTCCATTTCTCCGCTCAAGAACGCAAAACTTTCAGACATATTTACACCTTTTCCACATACGTAAAATTCTCACACAATCTCATTCAAGTGCCAAAAAAATGAAACATTTGTTTTTTACTCTCTTATAAATGGGACGCATCTTGAATAACATTGGTAAGGGATGGTTTTTGTCATTTTTTTTCCCAAAAATCGATTGTAAACACAAACAATGACAAGAAAAAAAAATTAAAACGTTGTTCGATTCCTATCTGGTTTTAAGAATAGTCATAAAATAAGAATCAACTATACCAATGGTGTGAACGACCATTTTTTAGTTAGTTTAGAGAGAAAAAAATTGTTTTCAGAGAATTAAATTAACAAAAGATAGAACTTTGTTCCATATCAGAGCAGATATTTAAAAAATGAGGGGAATTATAAAAGACTTGAAACAGCTAGTTTCAAACTTCCTTTTCTTATGAAAATAAGAAAATATCCACTTTTTATTTTATTTTTCTATATTTATAATAAAAAAGTGCTGGATTCGTGAATTTTTTTTCTATTTTCGGTTTTTGATAGTTTTGTACGTTTTACGATGTCCGATTTACGATTAAAGTGTTTTCGGATGAATGTCTATCTGTTTGTGCACGGTATCATATCAATTTTATGGAAGCTTTGACTCGGGAAATAATGCATAAAATTCTATTAAATTTCATGTTTAGTTGGATCTTTCCATACATTGGTGCTTACTGGACTTTCATATATTTTTCCTAACAAGCGACACTGCTATTAAGTGTTCTAGTGATAGTTATATCTCAGCATCTATGGAACGGAATTGCACCAAACAAGATATATACGATGATTATTGTGAAAACTTGTGCAAATTCAATTTTGCTTTTCATCAAACAATATGAGGCGCAGTTCTGCGTACGATTTTTTGCGATAAAAGTTACAGCTGTATTTTAGCTTTTATTAGGTAGAAATGCGAAAAACTTCATTTGGAGATTATTACAAGATCATGGACCACGAGGCCATGGACACAATTTGTCAACAAGACACTGAGCAAGCTGGTGGTGACTCCACAATGGTGTGAGCTGTTTTTACATGGCATGGACTGGGGTCCTCTGGTCAAACTAAACTAATTATTGACTTGAAATGGTTATGTTTAGCCCTTGAAGACCATTTGCATCAATTCATGGACTTCATGTACACAAAAACGATGGAATTTTACTGGATGACACTGCGTCATGTCACTGGACCTTAAACGTTTGCTACTGGATTGTGGAACATTCTGGACAAATCCAGCGAATGATTTGGCCACATAGATCGCCATACATTAATCCCATCGAACATGTATGGGACATTATAGATAGGTCAGTCCGTGAACAAAATCTTGCACCGGCAACACTTTCGCAATTATGGACAGTTGTACAGATAGCATGGCTGAATATTTCTTCAGGAGGCTCCAACGACTTATTGAGTCAATGCTAAGTCGAGTTGCCGCATTTCGCCGGACAAAAGGAGATCCCACGCCACAGTAAAAGGTATTCCATGGCTTTTAGAACTTCAATGTACATTTTTATCAGACTCTGGCTTTAAATACCCATCAGATGGTGGTGTTGCGTTATGTGTTTTTTATTCTAACAGTGATCACTGTAACTCTGTGTTAAATTCAATGAAATTCCCCATAATTCAGATTCATTATCGTTAGAGTGTAACTGGGCTATCTAAATTAATATATTACAATATTATAACATAACATTTTATGATGGTCATAGCTTACTACTTTTTTTTGGTTTTTCAAACGAAATTTTACTGTACGATTTTTTGCGATAAACGTTACAGCTGTATTTTATCTTTTATTAGATAGAAATGTGAGAAATTTCATATTGGACATTATTATGACATCATGCACCACGAGACCATGGACCCAAGTTGTCAACAAGGTACTGTGTAAGCTGGTGGTGACTCCATAATAATGTGGGCTGTTTTTACATGGCATGGACTGGGTCTCCTCTGGTTAAACTGAACCAATTATTGACTGGATATGGTTAGGTTCAGCTTTTAAAGACCATTTGGATCAATTCATGGACTTCATGTACACAAAAACGATGTTTTTGTGTACATGACTTTTAACAGAACGTTATAACTCAAAATATGAAATTTTTTAATTAAGAAGATGAAAAAATGATGTACTTGTTTTTTACCAACAGATATATAGTATAAATAAATTCATCGTTCAATAAAATGTTTGCGATACAAGAAAAAGATTAACTAATTGCTTATGTGAATTTTATCTATCTATACTAATAAAAGAAAGTTTCGCTCTGTGTGTCTGTGTGTGTGTGTCTGTTAGCGATGGCTAGGAAAATTTAGCGCACCTAGAAGTCTGTAAATTTAGATTTAGGTAGTCCAAACACTCTCCTGGTATACCTGAGCCTCAGAATTTTAAAATTTTGAAAATTAAAGTAGTTATCAATTAAAAACTGATCAAAGATCACAAATAAAAAAGTCATTATTCTGAAGCGAGCTGTCGCATCTGCAGAAACTAATTTCCGTATCTTCCGGAACAGAAGAAAGAAAGCAGAAGGCATTCCGTTTCTGTTTAAAGTATTTCTAAATTCGTCATGAACAAACGGCTAAAAATACGGAAAAACCGTCTACATATTCTAAAACAACATACTTTTACGTCTCGGACGATCTGGTTGGTTTGAAAAAATTTTACATTTAACCCTTTCAAAAAAATAATCAAAAAGCATCGAATTCGTGTTTTTTATTTGCTCCCGTTTTCCGAGCCTTGCATCTACCGGAATACAAAAGATACGGAAAAACGAAGGTCACCAAATTAAAGAACTGTTTTTGTCCTTTTCAAAGCCACCTTTGGTTTTAAAAAATACAAAAATTAACCCTTCGAAAAAGTATATTTTTTGTATGCTGTTTTGCGATTTTTGCGATTTTGGCAATTTTTAAAATTTCGCATCGGCGATTCAGAGACAGGTACGAAAAACTAAAAATACCAGACAATATCTACATTTATTCTTTTTTCGACATATGTATTTGTTTTTGAAAAATACGAATATTAACCTTTCAAAACAAATTCGTGCGCAGGACTCTCTTTTGCGAATTCCGATTTTCTGCTATATATTAAATCTGGCATCGGCTTTCTAAAATAACCAAACGAAAAGCAAACACACCTAAAGACATCTACGTTCTATCGGGTTTAGGCAGAAACCTTTAGTTTGAAAAATAAATCACGTTAACCCTTTCGAAAACGTTTTTAACCGTAAGTCAATTTCGCTTTTTTAACTATTTCTCCTATCTTTAAAAATCCGAATTGGCGTTTATAAACAAGATACGAAAAACTAAAAATACCGTGCCTAATATATATCCCTTTGTTTTTTAAAATCTGGTATCCGTTTTGAAATAATTTAATTTTAACCCTCCGAAAAAAAATCCTTTTCAAAACTCACTCACGCGAATTTCCTTTTTTTGGTCCAGATTTAAAAATCGGCATCGACTCGGGAAATGCAAGTACGGACAAACAGTAGACTCCAGATCATAGACACGTTCATTTTCTTCAAAATGCATCGTTGGGTTTTAAAAAATATCTACATTAACCCTTTAGAAACCGATCGATTACGTAACCCACTTTCGCGATTTCCGCTATTTTGGCAATGTTTACCCGTAGTTAAATTTCAATTCTACTAGGAAATTTGGTTGGGTCAAGTGTTCTGAAAAGGCCTCTTCCAGAACAGACTGCGCCCCCTGACGGTGGAAAGTGGAACTATAGGAGTGTATCTGGTTCTATGGACCCGATTACGACGGGGTTAGGCTCATTCTACTTGATATCTATAGCCTTAAATATTTTAGCTGCACTTTCGACCGCCAGGATGCGCTTTCCGATCTTGGGTTTTATGAGCCCGATTACGACGAAGTTTGCCTCATTCGACTTGATTTCGATAGCTTTACAGATTTCAGTCATATTCGTATAGAACAGATTATTAATATTTCGGGCCGGGCAACGCCGGGCGGATTAGCTAGTAAGTTAATAAACTAGTGAATACCGTATACTTAATACTTTATACGAATGACAAAATCATTATCTTGATTTTGTTTTTCATATATTTATGTATAACGTACTTAAATTGTGAATCATGTGACAAAAAAATTCAACTAAAAATTTATTTATTAGTAGTAACACACTTGTTGTTGTGACATTTTATCACTTAGTGTTATTGCTGAAATTTCTGATGTGCATGTAAATTGGCAGTAATTACCATAAAATATTACGATATTGTTATAAATTATTTTTTTCCCTGAATAGCATTTTAAAACTTTTGCACACTTGAGATTAAAATAGTTCATTCATCAAGAACAATCAACAGTAAACTACAGAATAATATAAAAATATCATAAGAATTATATCATATATTCTTTGTGTATAAAGAAAACTGAGCTGTCAGCATTTAAATTTATTACAGTATGTGGCCGTTTCGGGCATATTTCACTAAACATTACTTAAAATCAGTGATTTTTTTTTATTATCTTAATCTTTTGTAAAATTTTAGGGTTGAAATTATTATTTTATTTAATAAACCTTCAAAATAAATTTTAAATCTTACAAAAAGTTATCCCAAGCGTCATCTTAATTAAGTTTCCGAAAATAATAAAATTACTCTTTATTTAATTAGCTAACTGTGTTTGTAATTTTTATTGAAATTGCTGACGGCAAAAATAAGAAAGGCTTTAAAGATAAGAATCAAGTTAATAAGATCAAGATTTTTAATCCTCTGCGCATAAATTTAATTAATTACAAAGATTGTATTTTTTATACTTATTTTGCTTTTATTCAACATGTGCAAATTCCCAAAATTGTGTCTTTAATTTCGCCTTTTAAGGGGTTTTTTTTTTCTTTACTATCTACTTTAAATGTTGCGATTTTAATAGCGTTAAAAATTTATATAAATTACGAAAGCAATTATTAAAATAAATATGTTTCACAGTATGTAAAACTCAGATTCATATGTTAATCATGCATATTTGATTTTAAGCGAACGTAATTACGTAATTTTGAGTTTCACAAATGAAATTTTTAACTTGTGTTCACAATTAGAACATCAAATAGTCTAATTCTGCTAAATAAAAAGAAGAAAATTACAAATACTACAGGAATCCAAATGTATAGTTACTCTAACTTGTTTTTTATATTTGTTTTTGTTTTGTTTTTTATATAGGTCTCATTTGATATAACAACCATGCATTACAGCAACCTTTCTATTATAAACACCAATGTAATGGGTTCTAAATATACTTTCCATGCATACAATGTTATTTTTACCAATACAACGACCACTTAGATTTACATACTTCAATGTAAAGACCGTTTCCAAGTTATTGTTAAATTTTCTTTATATCCTACTACGTTTAAAAGCCAATTTTCGACAAATGAGACAGAATGTGTTTTATTTTTTACTTACCCGTCATACGTAGTATAGGGTAAGTCTTGTAATCGTTTTGAAAATCGAAAAAACAATTGACAGATTTACACGTTTCAGACACTGGAAATTCTGAAAAACATATTTTTAGAAGAAAAAAAAAATTGCCGTCCGTCTGTCTGTGTGTGTGTCTATGTGTCTGTAAACGCTCTATCTCCCGAACAAAATGAGATAGAGACTTGAAATTTGGTATGTACATAGTACGTAATAATGGAAGAAGCTTATTAAATTTCAGTAACCTTGATTATCCGGAACTATTTTTTTTCGGACTCTTGAAATATTCGTTCTGCTAAAAGGTATATAAAAATTTTCGAAATTGTTTTTTTTTAAACTGAATATAAAATAGAATAAAAAAACAAATTTTGCATTAAGAATGAAATCGATAGGCTAATGAACTGCGGAGGTATTTATAATCATATTTTCTACACTCTTCGACTTTTCATAACCCTGTATCTCATTCAAATTTCAATTCAAAGCTACAGTGGTGGCCAAAAGTTTGGACATTTTTTGAAAGTTTCATGTTTTTCAACTTTGTGTGCTTGTAGAATATATTCATTTTCACTTAAATACAAACGTTTATATATCAAATTGAAGGTAATTTAATGTAAAATTTAATAATTAAAACAATATTACAATATCTGTATTACAAAAAAAAGGTTATGCTCATTTTAGTAGAACAAACAAACACAAATCGTTTTGAATAAGGAAGTGTTTTGTAATAAAAGCGTACTAGCCAATCACAAACACTGTTCTGAGGACCAATCAAATGTCTGTAACTATAGTTTAGGTTATTTGGATGGTAAAGAGTTATTGTTGTGGAAATATTTTGCGGAATGATGCATACTAGTACAATTAAATAGAGTATTGCTGTTTTTGAATATTTAAAGTCCTTTTTTTAAATTAAACTAATTTTAAACAATGTCATCAACAAGAAGAACTAATTGGACATCTACAAAAAGAAGCCGAATTGTCATATTGAGAGAAAATGGCCTCTCTTATGCTGAAATTGCAAGACAAGTTGGTGGTTCAGTGACTTGTTCTGGTGTACGAAAGTTCTGTTTACGTTATGAAAAAACGAAATCAGTGGAAAATAAGGCCAAATCAGGCCGAAAAAATGCACAATTGCTACTGCCGATAGAAAAATTAAACGGCTATGCCTTCAAGATAGAAAAATTTCACCAGATGCCATTAGATGTGAAATGAATGCAGCGGGTATTGGAGTAAGTTCAAGAACAATAAGAAGAAGGTTATCAGGATTTGGACTACAAGCTAGAATTCCAAGGAAAAACCATATTTAAATCAAAAACAATGCGAAAAACGAGTTAAGTGGGCAAAAGAACACATTAAATGGTCAGAAAATCAATCGAAGCAAGTAATCTGGAGCGATGAGAGTAAAATATCGCTCTTTGGTAGTGATAGTAGAAAATACGTGAGACGTAGAGTAGGAGAAGCACTTCATCCTGATTGCATTGAAGCAACTACAAAAATCCCAACAAATGTCATGATTTGGGCATGTATGTCTGCAGATGGTGTGGCCGAATTCAAGTGATTGATGGCATCCTGAATGCAAAAAAATACATCGAAACTGTCGTGGAACCAAAATTGATACCTTCCATCAGGGATCTCTTCCCCAACAACGCACCGTTTATTTTTCAGCAAGATTCAGCTCCATGCCACACAGCAAAAGTATGCAAAGCATGGTTTCAAAATACAGGCATAGATATATTACCATGACCAAGAAACAGCCCTGATCTCAATCCAATTGAAAATTTGTGGTGACGTTTGAAAATTCTTTTACGAAAAAAACGTCCATCCAATAAAAGACTACTTATTGAAGTTATAATTGATTCTTGGCACCATGTGATTACGAAAGATGAACTCCAAACCTTCACTCGATGAAAAGACGCTGTGAAGCTCTCTTAAAAAATTAGGGTTATCTTACTAAGTATTGATTGTGTAAGTATCACTTTAAAAACATGCAAATCTAAGATAGATATTACTATTAGTTGCATAACTCTTTAAATATTCAAAAACAGCAATACTCTATTTAATTGTACTAGTATGCATCATTCCGCAAAATATTTCCACAACAATAACTCTTTTACCATCCAAATAACCTAAACTATAGTTACAGACATTTGATTGGACCTCAGAACAGTATTTGTGATTGGTTAGTACGCTTTTATTACAAAACACGTCCTTATTCAAAACGATTTGTGTTTGTTTGTTCTACTAAAATGAGCATAACTTTTTTTGAAATACAGATATTGTACTATTGTTTTAATTATTAAATTGTACATTAAATTACCTTCAATTTGATATATAAACGTTTGTATTTAAGTGAAAATGAATATATTCTACAAGCACACAAAGTTGAAAAACATGAAACTTTCAAAAAATGTCCATACTTTTGGCCACCACTGTATATTTTTATTAGTAAAGAGACGATTAATCCGACGCAGTTAACTGTTAGTTAATAGGATTATCATTTTTAGAATTGTAAGGATGTTTCTCTTACTCAATTCAGCAATAAAGCATTTAAAGTTTAGGACGTCATCAAGCCACGATTTTATTCGAATTGCAATGCATTTTATAAATAGTTTACACATGTTTTATTTTTATATTTTATATTATGCATATCCATGATGGGTAAGTAATACGGTGGCCCCCAATGACTAGTTATGTGCTGAATTTCCAAAATAAATATGAATTGTAACCTACGAATTTATTAACAGAAATAGATTTCTAGAAGCTTTAAATATGCGAATACAAAATTCCAGATCCTTCCACCAAGCAGTTTTGAGTTAGGATTAAAAAAGTACTTGCAATTCAACTTATTTCGCAACGTATGGAAATGATATTCTGTTCACGAATGGCGATCGAGTCGCGCGCTCGCAAAGAGACTGGAACATGCAGTGAGTCACAACTAAGGATGTATGCATAGTGTACTTGAAGAAATGGCGCTCGTATCGTAGATTTTACTAATTATGGCACTTATTCTAATGATGTTTTGTTGCATTTAAAAGGTGCGCTTAGTGGCTGAATGGTTAGAGTATTGCGCTTGAGTCTGGGGAGTAAAGGTTCGAATCCCACGCCAACCAGATGGGGGTTTTTTTTCTACTTTTTACTTACCCATCATACGTAGTATAGGGTAAGTCTTGTAATCACTTTGAAAATCAAAAAAAAGTTTTTGACGTATTTACACGTTTTAGATCCTGGAGATTCCGAAAAACATATTTTTAGAAAAAGTATTTTGCCGTCCGTCTGTCTGTGTGTGTCTGAAAACACTCGATCTCCCGAACAAATTGAGACAGAGTCTGGAAATTTGGTATGTACTTAAAATGTAATAATGGGAAGAGGGTCATTGAATTTCAGTAACCTCGATTATCCGGAACTATTTTTTTCGGACTCTCAAAATATTCGTTCTGATAAAAGGTATATACAAATTTTCTAAATTGTTTATTTTAAGGAGTGAATATAAAAGACAATAAAAAAAAACAAATTTTGCATAAAGAATGAAGTCGATCGGATAATTGTTGCCGAGCTATTTGTAATCATATTTCCCACACTCTTCGATTTTTCATGACCTTGTATTTTATTCAAATTTCAATTCAAAGATATATTTTAATTGGAAATGAGACGCTTAATTCAACGCAGTAAACCGTTAGTTAATATGATTATTTATTGGAGTTATAAGGATGTTTCTTTTACGCAATTCAGTAATAGAGCATTTAAAGTTTATGACTTCATCAAGCCACGATTTTATTCGAATTGCAATGCATTTTATAAATAGTTTACACATGTTTTATTTTCATATTTTATATCATGCATATCCATGATGGGTAAGTATTACGGTGGCCCCCCAACGACTAGTTTATTTAAAAATGTTTTATCGGTTGCTCTGTATTTTTAATAACAAATGTATGTTTTTCATAGAAGTAAATTTTGATATTAATAACGCTTACAGATGTATATCTATTATTAAAATAAAATACTTATTTAAATACTATAAAATGAGCTATACCACGATTAAAATTTTATATTACAGCGCTTATTAATATTTAGAGTTTCATTTCAATGCAATATTATCAAATACGTTAAATATAAATTTGCAATTAGGATAATTTCTCCAGGTTATTTATATGGAGTATTTGAACAGGGAATTTTTATTAAGAATAGAATGCAGAATATATTTTACAATGTAAAAGTCAATGTGGAAAATACTATAAAAATAAAATATAATGGACATACTTTATTTTAACTAGAAATACCTGCATATATTTTTCTAAAGAGGTAAAATACATGTGGTTTACTAATGAATAAAATATAGTTAGAGTGTTTATAAATTTTCTACTGTATTTTGCATATACGAAAATTATTTTTAGTACCATTTCTTTCGTGTTTTGTGATGTTTATTGCTCTGTTATCCGTACATTATTAAAATATGCAGTCATAAGAAAAGAAATATAATAAATAATTGAATTTTCATCAACCAATTCATTTCAAGGAAAATATATATTTAGAATTTATTTCTGTTAATTATATATTTATGTTTCACCAATGCTGTTACCGAAAAAGATATTTTAATGAAATGTTTTAACACGTTGACGTACACTTGCGTCTATAGTCGTCAAAGCGAAGTTCACTATGTGGCATGACGGCAATAGCCGTCCAAAACGAAACGGTCATTTTTAGACACTAAGGCTATAGCAGCACAAATGTGCATTTACCGGCGTACAAGTAGAAGCCCAGTGTCATGTTTTGGAAACAATTTTTTAGGTTGAAGTTCATTTTCCACCTGTTATACGAGTTGCAGCTTCAGTATGCACGTCGTGAAGGGAGTAGTGCAACGTAATTAAAGGTGCTGAATTAATCAAAATTAAGTTTATTTAAGCAGAAAGAGTAAAACTATACTTCTAATATTCTAAAAATTACAAAAACATATAGTGTCAATTTTCGAACTTCACTTGTTCCTTTTTGTCTGTCAATGTGTTAAAAGCTCTTTTTATCAAATTTTAACAAAGATCTTATTTTACTATTACAAATAAATCTCATAACATGTTGATATCGCAATCTTGATTTATTAACGCAACTGATAAATCATTTTTAAATTAATAAAAGAGAAAGAAAATCTGAAATAAAAGGAGAGCACACATTTTGTACCCATACCGTCTAGGCTTGTCTGCGTAGTGCAAGTACGTAAGTACGTATCACTGTAAGTACGTAACAGCATTTGTAATTTTTTTCAGAGTTTACATTCAGGTCTATATTCTATCTTTGTTCGAACTAACAATCGGCAAATCGGTGATGAGAACGTCCCCTTCCTGATTAGTTAAAGAGACATTCGTTATAGAAAATTAAACTTTATTTTATTCTATGCATTGTTTTAGACAATACGGATTTTTATGTAACTGCTATCAACTTATACGTCACTAAAACTAATATATACATCATACTCCAGTACTCTATTATTTTTATATTGGGTCATTAGGAAATATGATGGTTTAAAAAATCATTTTAGATTGTAAAAAAAAATTTTAAAATTTAGATTTCCGATTGAGTTGCTAAAGCTATATCAATCAACATACCAAATCAAGTAAAACATAAACACAAAAAACCCATTCACGTAATCAAATATCACCCACAAGTTTTTTTTTTTTTTTTTTTTTTTTTTTTTTTTTAACAAGCTAAGCTGGATGTCAGCGTTCATAACACGAAATATTTGCACATTATGAACGATGCTTTTCATGTATGTTTTGGATTTTGTCTGAGTAAATATAGGTATGTATTCCTATTATGAGAGTGATTGTTTTGGAAAGATAAGGAGATGTAGTCGTTGTTTTCCTCTATTCTGAACCATAAAAGTACGAAATAATTAAATTATTCCAAAATTCTTTGTTCCGATAAGACCTACTCCATAAGGGAGATATCTCCTTGCGCGCTGGCGGCCCAATTGATGTATCGTGAATAAAGCCTAAATTTAATATTAGGAGTTCCTAAATTTAAACGAGCATAATTCTTAAACTACAGTGAAACTTCCATTTAATGAAGTCTCATCGTTACGCTTAAAAACTTCGTTATGAAGAAAATTCGTTAAATAGAAATCAACTTAAATTCATAAAATTTTTCCTTCAGATATTACAAACAGGTATTGGATTCAGAAGCATTTGATTCAGTTTCAATTATGAAGCCATCTTTTACAAAACAGTTGTGTACGGTCGATGAAATCACGTCACATTCCCAAGCTTTGCCTCAAGCTTTCATCAGCTCTGATACACAGGTTCTCAATATAAGGTTTTCACTGCATTGTCTTTTTCCTGTCTTTTTCGATAATGTACTTCAAGATTTTTTTATTATTCCTTAGACTAGTGGCTGAAGTTTAGAAGTTTTATTGGCAGGAACACAAATAACTTTGATGTTCTTCGATTTGCATTTTTAAGCACATTCTTGTGGATGTACAAGGCAATTGTCTATCAGCTATGGAAGGTCAGAATAGTAACGGTAGGACTCTATTTTATATTTTTTACTTCAATGCATCTGACGCCATTACGTCACTGCATCTTCTATATCATTGAATGTAAAAAGGGGATTTTGATTTACCCCAACTTTCAGCGCTGGAGTCTGGATGTGTGAAAGTAATGATAACAAGTGTTTTTCTTAGTGTGAAACAAATTGTTTTATTTAGCACCAAGGAGAATGGAAATTATTTAAATGTTTCATTTTCATACAGTCTGCTGAAATAAATTCGCATATCCATCGCAACAAAACCTCTTAGTTTGAATTTTGTACAAGTACAAAAGTGTAATAAACTTCGTTATATCGAATATTTTTTCGTAATATGGAGATTAATTTATATGCTAATGGTGTTCAAAGTTAAAGTTCTGCAGAAAATTTCATTAAGTAGAAAACTTCGTTAAATAGGAACTTCATTAAAGGGAAGTTCCACTGTACTTGACGAATGAATTCCCGTTTAGTAGCCACCGGTGAAATTTACCTTAAAATCCAAATATGATATCAAAATAATGCGTTAGTGCTGAAAACGTTCAAGTTTGGTATTTTTCTATATCTAGATGAACCCTAAGCAAAATTTAAGTATTACATTAATTAGTAGACATTATTATTAATCGATTAATACTAGTCACAATTTTTACACGATGATTCGGGGCAGCGTTAGTAGAGGTAGTCCTTTTTATTTTTTTTTCATTATTTTTTTTTTACCAGCACTGTACAATTTATTTCAATAAGAAAATCAAGTTAAGAATGCTTAGTGTGTTCACTACCTGCAACAATGTATGTTTATGCATGTGAGTGTGTGTGCGTTTCTGCCGACGGACGGTCCACACAATGAGCATATTTAGCTTGAATTTCTTATTAAAATAAATTCTATGAGACACATAGGGCGAAATGCAAATTTGCACCTTACTTTATTCATAAAATATCAATATTATATTCGATATATGATGTTACTTAACAGGTGACATTGAAAAAAATACAAATAGATGGTAAAATATGTTTAAAATGTCTAAAAACACTCCAAATACTTTCGACCAGCAACCACGACCATCTTCAAGGAGCAATAATTCTTTCTGACTTTCTTAGTCAGAAAGGATTTTCGCTCCTTAAAGATGGTCGCGGTTGCCGGCCGAAAATACTTGGAGGGTTTTTAAACATTTTAAACATATTTTAACAGAGTCAGAACGTATTTTTGCTCCTTGAAGAAGGTCACGGTTGCAGGCCAAAAGTACTTGAAGGGTTTTTGAACATTTTAAACATCTTTTAACATCTATTTGTGTTTTTTAAATGTCATCTGTTAAGTAACATAGAGATCTATCGAATCTCATATTGATATTTTATATACAGTTTGTAATTTTAATAGTAACATTGTAATTTAAATACTACGTTTTTGCAAACAATTAGTGATGTATATAAACCGGTGATTGGTACACAAGACTTAACATTTCAGGGCTTTTATTTACATTATTTTTCATGTAAGACATCATTTTCATACTAAATCGAGGATAACTTTTGTTTATGACTTTGTTTCTGCATCTATCATAGGTTTCAAAATAAGGTTGAAAACTACCGCATTTCGACTCTAAAGGTGCTTCAGTCACTCTCATATAATACCGCATAGTCTCTATAATACAGGTAGACATTAGATTTACAATTCTAGCTTTATCTGTTCAAGCGATACTTGAGATCAAGCGGACATTAATTTGCACCCGTTATACTTGCTACTCTCATGCAAAATATGTGTTTTTAAACTTGTTTTTTTTTGTTTTTTTTAACTTTTTTTTTTTACTTTTTTAGATGTGCTATTTCCAGTGATACCAACAGTAATCAAATTAGAAATTTCCCTTTTGAGATATAGGCATTTGAAAATCAGATTGAATTTATGAATTTATGTAAGTTTTAAAAATATTCAAAATAAGGTAGGAATTAAGAATATGTGGATGAAACAGCCCTGCCATTAATTTTCAATAAGTTTCACTTTTTAAATTTTTATATAATCACAGGGCCTTAAACGTTATATTTAGAAATACACTCACGTCCAAAATTAAGGTCACAAACATAAAATCTGTGAAAACGGATGAACTATTCACTGTGTTGCCACGAAATGTGGCACAAAGGTATATTACAACGGGAGAAAGAATATAGCAACATAACAATATGGAAAGGATTTTAATGGTGAATTAAGATACAGGGTACATTAAAAAGTGTTAAATCATGAATCGGAGATAAAGCATTTATCTCGGGAAAAGTATGTCTGATATGGAGTGTGACCACTGTGCACTGCTATTACAAGCCTCACAACGAGCTCTCATACTGTTTATGAGGGTGTCAATAAATGTTTGTGGCAACAAAGCCCATTCTTCCAAAAACGCGGCTTTTAACTCCTGGAGGGTCCTAGGAGTGGGGTTACGCTGTGCAATGGCTCTTCCTAGATCATCCCAAACATGTTCAATAGGATTGAGGTCCAGAGATCTCGAGGGCCAATTTATACGGCGAATATCCTCCTCTTCAGGAAAATCATCAACAATGTGAGCACTGTGTGACCTCGTATTATCTTCCATAAAAATGAAGTCTGGGCCTACAGTACCCCGGAACAACCTCACATAGGCTTCAAGGACCTCATCCCTATAGTGATGTGCATTGACAATACCCGCATCGAAGACGTGCAGTGGGGTACGGCAGCCCAACATTAAGCCGTTTCAGACAAGGAATCCTTTGACACCAAATCTGTCGATTTATTTTACGCAGGAGGGATGATAGCGAGCTCCACGTTCTCTCCAGATGAAGATTCGACTAGAATCACTTTTCGTGGTGAATCCGGACTCATCACTGAAAAGAACACGCTCCTTCTCTTGTTGTGTCCAATACTGATGTCTTCGGCTCCACAACAACTGGGCTCTCCTGTTCGATGCAGTGAAAGGGACACACACGACTGGATGCCGGACGTAAAGTGCCCTCTCTGCTAGTCGTCTATATACTGTTTGGCTGGAAATTCTTATTCCAGACGCAGCAGTAAGGTCACCAGCAAGCTGAGGAGTCGTTGCCAGCCTATGTCGTTGTGCGCTTAACGCCAAATAGCTATTCTGTGCAGTTGTCGTTGCTCTGTGGCGGTCTTGGCTGGCCTTCCTGGTGACATTGGGATGGTCTAGGAAGAACCATTACACAGCGTAATCCCCCTGCAATGACCCGCCAAGAGTTAAAAGCCGCGCTTTTGGAAGAAATGGCTTTGTTGCCACAAACATTTATTGACACCCTCATAAACAGTATGAGAGCTCGTTGTGAGGCTTGTATAGCAGTGCACAGTGGTCACACTCCATATCAGACATACTTTTCTTGAGATAAATGCTTTATCTCTGATTCATGATTTAATACTTTTTAATATACCCTGTATTTTAATTCACAATTAAAATCTTTGCCATATTGCTATGTTGCTATATTCTTTCTCCCATTCTAATATAGCTCTGTGCCAAATTTCGTGGCAACACAGTGAATAGTCCATCAGTTTTCACAGATTTTATGTTTGTGACCTTAATTTTGGACATGAGTGTATTTACAATATATTAGGTAGAACAATACAAATTACATTCTTAAGCGGCCGGAATCAACCGATTTATGATATGTCGAATTTTATGTAATTTCGAAATGTTCTTGCACTAAAAACACGTTTTTCTGCTTTTAATGCGCGATAGTATATAAGTGAACTACTAGAACGTATAAGAGAATGACGAAAAGTCATAAATAGTTGCTGCCTTTTCCGCTTCAAATTATTTTATGCTATTTTACATATTATTATTAAATATTCATTATGTCAATGCATATATAAATGTCAATAAAAATCAATTTAAGTACTATTTTAATAATAAATTCATGTAACTTGAAAAATTACCATTTAGGGATCGGTTTATTAAGTGGAGACCCTTGGCATACATGTTTTTGGGGGGCCCTAAAACATTTTATGTACATGTTAATCCTGGTCCATTACAAGAGGGAACTGTGACTACCTTTATAGGTTTCCAAATCCCTCGAGTTCTGGTAAAACAAGTACGGGTCGGAAAAACCATACTTAAGGCCTAGGGCCTGGTTCCCTTATGGGTGTCCAGCCCCGAAACTGTTGGGGAACGCCGTCCTATTCCGAAGTGTTTCGTGTGGTCCCCATAATGGGTTCCACCGCGTATCGCAGCGACCCACGTCGTCGACACATGGGTTTAAGGGCTAGAGGGTCCGCAAGTGGTGGTCCTCTGGCCGCCCGAAGCGCATACGGAGAGACAAATCCGGTCGTGCGCACTAAAAAACCCTCAGGACTTGGGTTCCGTAGTCGAAGACGCGCCGGACGCTCCTCAGGCCCCTGGCGGCGCAGTCTAGTTTTACATGTTAATCCTTTGTTACACCTATTTTAGAGTTTTGATGTTCCATTGAGGATGAGAACGTAGGACCCATGGGTCAAATGGCCTGATGCAAATTAGTCTCTCTGTAAGCATTATCTTCATTACTTGTTCCCGGTGATACGGAAAATATGTAAATTTTGAATTAGTGGTACGCCAGTCAAAAAGTTTTAAAACCTCTCCTCTACAGAATTTTAAATTGAAGGGAAAAGTCGCTTTTACTTCTTAAAATTTATTTATTTTTGTATATAGCTCCTTTTCCATATTAGGTCAATGCAAAGTTTTGTAAAATAAAGTTCAAAATTATTGAAATCGTATAAAATCGTAACCAACAGGTACTTTTAAACACTCTCTGAATTCATCGGTGAATATATTTATCGTTTGAATTTGTATAGATATATCTTTTATACCACCTTCTGTATCCAAAATTATCAAATAGTTATTTTACACTAATGTACGTACGTACTGTTATGGGCAGAGCTGAATTAAAATTTAATACTAATTATTTATTTTTGTTAGTATTTCTATGTACTCTTAGTAGATGCTCCTTTTCCTTATTAGGTCAATGCAAGGATTTGTAAAATGATGTTCAAAATTATTAAAATCGTATAAAATCATAACAAACTGGTACTTTAATTTTTTTTTTAATTTTAACGTAATTCATAAGAATGAGCATATATTTTTAAAAACTACCATTACAGCGATTTTCCATTGTAACGAGCTTTGCACTTGTACCAATGGAATGTCGATTGTATTAGCTTTTTATAAATTTTACGGTTGTTGTTGAAGATAAGTGATATTTTATGGAATTAATAACTTAGACTCTGTAAGTAATAAAAAAAATAGTCTTATTGTACTACTTTAGTGCGATTTCACTTCACAAAATAATATAAAAAAAAGGTTTAAAGAATGATTTTTAAGAACTAACAAGGGAACAGTCAAACAGATGACCCATGAATTTTGATGAAATTAAAATATATTGTAGAGTTCCTATCTCTAATTATCCTGATCAAAGAATTCTTTCAAATGACCGTTAGTTTTTGAGTTATTGTAGGTACAGTCCAGCATCTGGTCGGTTAATCCGATTTTACCTGAACCAAATCGCGAGTCCGGTCGGGTTGGAGCTAGTTTATTTTTCGTTACGGTTCGGGTTGACTATAATGTTTTCAGGTTCGGATTGGCTTCAAATTGAGTTTTGATACTTACGGTCAGATTAGAGTTAAACATTTTTTTTCATAAGAAGGTCTAGAATATTCTTTCACATGAAAAACTATATATTTTAATATGAATGAGTCTTTCACTTGTATATTTTTCAACATAAAAGATAAAATGGATATTTAGAGACACGATATTAGACTATTTTTTCATAATTATATTGAATTATAGATTTTATTTTCATTTTGTGTTCGGATCGGGATTCGGATCGAAAAAGATTTTTTTTTTCCCTCTTCTTCTCGGGTTGTGGTTCAAAGCAAAATTATTTGTCGGTTTCGGTTCGAATTTTTTGTTCCCTTTAAGCAGAATTTTGGGATAGGATTCAAAGTTCAGCTAACACTTTTCAGTACTTAGTGGATGAGATTGTATCGAAGTCCTTGTGGTGTCATCGTAGAGGCTTTAATTGCGGATGTTGTCCTGGTTCAACCAGGGACCACAAAATACCACTTCTAGTTATACTACAAAGTAGCACTTAAAGTTTTATTTTTAAAATAGATTTTAAACCTGTTATTAAATAAAATAGCTTCGATTCTTTTTCTCTTTCTTCTTATGCAATATTTTGCTAATGTAGATTTCCTTTAATTGGATTTTTTTATTAAATGAAAGGTTGTAAATCTGCTGTGTACTAAAGAATATGAAATACCTGAAAGTAGAAATAAGGTTTTAAATAATAAAACTCTGGGTAATATGCTCTAAGGCGTTTATATATTATATGTACGAAGACTGGTAGAACTTTAATAATTGGTAGAAACAAAAAAAAAAGAATTAGAAATTTTAAAAAGAACTTCAAGAAAACATTAAATAAAAGCAAGCTGATAAAATAAAACTTTACCCAAGATCCATGACGTTTAGGATTTCTTTTGGCTGCACTTTTATGGAGCCAAGCTAAACGTGAGGGGGTTCTTTGCGTGTGTGTGTGTGTGTCAATGTAAACTAAATTTTGCCTTTTATTTTCGTACTTTAAAGCAACAAAAAGACGTTGCATATATTTCATTTTAAAAATTACATCAACAGATAATGTTAATTAAATTCCATCCATACTTCTCAAGCTATCACCTGTTTAGAATAAATTACTGAATTTTCTTTACTAAAAGAAACTTCATGTATTACACCAAAATTATTATATTTACTTCTTTATTTTATATTTTATTTACCACGCAGATGATCAAAACACAGATACTATATATACATCCTTGTTATAATATCATCTGTCTGTGTACAAATGTTTCTGAAGTACTCACAGATTTACCCGAAAATTACTGGTGAATTTCCAACTTTCTTTTTAATAAAAAAAATAGAAATTCTTTTAAAGAAAATCAAAATAAAATTTCAGTGCTATAATTAAAATGTTAAAAAATAAAAATGATTTCTTTTTAATGTCATAATAAGGTATTGAACCACTTGATCCGTAGCTGAAGCCTCTATCTTGATAACGCCAATGACTCGGACATACTGTCATTAATTAAGTACTTAAAGTTTAAGTGGAACTTTGACTTCAATATCTCAAAAACTAAGAGCCACTTTGCAAAATTCCTTGACTTGTATATACTTAAGGATAGGAACTCTTGAACATATTTCAATTTCATCAAAATTCATGCGCCGCATCTTTGACAATTCTCTTGTAAGTTGTTTCTAGATAATATCAAACTAAAAAATTACTTTATAAATTAAATACTTCATTTTTATAAAACAAATATTTACATAGAATGTGTTTCTTTTTATAAAAGAGGAAAGATATACTACTTAACGAGAAGAAATGAAGCGGTATTATTTTATGTTATGCAACAGTTTTTATTTTTAAATTTATTTCTCAAAAATATTTATTAACCGTATTCCACATAAATCATAAAAGTGTTTGAATAGCAGTAATGATATCCCAAGCGAAAATATCATAAATTTTCTCACGTTTAAATTGATATGAGATATTACTTTAATAGTAAAATGCATCACCAATCTCAAATTTTATTTTATTGCTTTTTGAACTTTGTATGATTTTTCCTTTTGGGGAGTTGATAGGCTTTTAAAATAATTATTTATTATTTATTTATGTTACTCCAATATAAAATTCCAAAGTACAACGTGTTCAGTAAATATTTGATACAAAAATTGTTTATTGAAAAATTAATTCTTAAAACTATTAATTAGATTTTTGAAAGAATTTTAAAAGCTTCATGCATAATCATTTTCAAAATATTTTCTTTCCAACATAGATGAAAAGTGTATAGTAATTCGGTTTATCTGGCCGTCTGGCCAACTGTCTGTCTGTCCATGTTCTAACTCGTGTAAATATATTCGCATAACAATGTTATGGATATACGGCGGTTTACCATGGCATGTTCGGTATTGAAAGTAAAGTGTGTAGCATTGATAGTTCATTTACAGGGACAATCAAAGAGATTCCGTTACATTATGGCCTATGGGGAAAATCTTTTACAGTATATTATAATGACGTTACATTATTACACACAATTATAAGAGCTGAAATTGATGCTAAGAGCAACAATTAGAAACAGCTGAAATTGATATACATCACTGATATGCACTACAAGATGCTTAATTTAGAATTTGATATGTGTAGCATTTATAGTTCTTTTAGAGGGACACACAAAAGAAATGGATTAAATACTGTCTATGAGCAATAATTGCTGGAAGTTCGTTTTCAAGCGTGGTATGCGTTTTTAAATTTAACTTTTATTTTTTTGCATATTACTTGGTGTATTTAAATTCTGTAGATCATATATAGGACTACACAAAAGAATTAGAGCACATTTCCTTTAATTACTAGAAATTTCAGAAAAGGAATTTTCAACTGTGTTATGCATTCTCTAGCTGAACTAAATTTTTGCCTACTATATTAATATTATACTATACAAATTAAATATTGTTATAATTTTTAATAATATGCCTAAATATATACAAATCTATACATACTATACAGGACTGCATAATAGAATTTTGATATGTTTCCGACTATAGATGATAACTGCTGAAATTGACTTTTCAAATATGTTATGCTTTTTCCAAATTGTTTACTTATATATCCTCATTTATTTTGTAAACGATATGGTTTTATAACAATATTCTGAATGTATTCGAAACTGTTTCATACTCTATGCTTGACTCATGACTATTCTTTCTTGTTTTATTCAACAGACAGTTATTTAAATATATAAAATCTGGTCCACTGTAAACAAGAACGAAAAATCATGTGTCAAGCATAGATTATCTAACACTTTCCAACGCTTCCAAAATAATTTTACAAATCATTACCGTTTAATAAGCTGAAAGATAACATCTAAATAAACAATTTGGAAAACGCATAACATATTTAAAAACGTAATTTCAGAAATTTCCAACCTATACAATATTCGAAAAATTATCCGAATACTTTTATTCAGCCCTGTATATGATCTATAGATTTGTATATATACTACATAGGATGCTAAATTTTAGTTTAGTTAGGAAACATGTAGCACAGTTTAAAATTCTACTTCTGGAGTTACTGTCAATAAACGGAAATGTGTTCGCGAACTTTTGTGCTGCCCTGTATATGAAATACAGAATTTATACACACCAAGTAATAGACAAAAAGTGAGTTAAATTTAAAATCGCGTTCAGCAACGCACTTCCAGAAATTATTTTTAACAGACAGTAGAGAATTCTTTTGTGTGTCCCTGTAAATGAACGATGACTGCTATACACACAATATTCTGTAGTAAGCCTCTTGTAATGCACCTTAGTGATATATATAAATTTCAATGCGTTTAAAATAGTGAAACATTATTTAATTAAACCGCAAACGATTTTTCTCCATAGACAATGTAACAGAATTCTTTTGACTGTCCCTGTAAAGTAACTATAAGTGCTATGCACACCATATTCCATATTAAGCTTCTTGTAATGCACCTTAGTGATATATATCAATTACAATATATTTGAAAATGTGTAACATCATTAAAATAAACCGCAAATGATTTTTCCCCATAGACCGTAATGTAACGGAATTTTTTTGTGTGTCCCTGTAAGAAAATTATAGGTGCTACACACTTCAGTTGAAATAGGGAACATGCTATAGATAACGACAATAACATATAAAAATTGCAGGGCAATCCGAGTATATTTACGGGAGTTAAAGCACGGACAGACGGCAGACAAACCGAAGTCATAAACATTTTTCAACTAGGTTGGAAAGTGTTAAAAAGGACAAATGTTTCTGAATCTACGAAAATATAATATAATGACGAATAAATTTATAATATAAACTAATCCTTGTTAACCATGATTCGGAACAGTGTTTCTTTATCTTTAGAAACCTCAGACATCAATGGCATTTCGAGATTTAAAGAATCATTTAGAAAACAAAATTTTTCCAGCTGCCCGTAATTTTCCCAAACGTTTCCGAGTAGCTTTTAAAGTGTATTAATAAATTTTCTAAGCCCGGAATATATTTTTTTTCAGATGTTATCCATTCTCAAGTAAACATTTTCATGTTCAACAAATATGTTTAACAGACAAACATGCAAAATTAACAACGTTAACATTAACATTAAAATTAAGATTATTTCTTTACTCTTTCATGTATAAATTAACTTACGCAGCTGAAAATTTTTACTTGAGAATGGATGACATTCGATAAATAGGTATTCCAGGCTGAGGAAACTGAGTAATACACTACAAAAACTATTCGGAAACGTTTCTGAAAAATACGGGCAGCTAGAGAAATTTTGTTTTTATAAATAATTCTTTAAATTTTGGAAATGTATTGCTTTCTGGAGATTCAAAAGACAAAGGAACACGCTTTTCGGAATGTCGGATAACTCAGAAGATTATATTATATTTTCATTCGTGGTTATCGTATATTTTCAAAAAATAAGAAACATTGATCATTTTTTACAGTGTACGAAACAAAATCAACATTAAAAACTCGCACGTTATTATACTTTATTACTAATTTGAGAACCTTAATAAACCAACACTCCAAAACACATGCACAGATTTGTTGTTGTATGTTTCAAGATTAGCGCAATTAGGCATATTTAGAATTTTGAACAAAAAAGAAGCATTTTAAATGTGTATAGACTGCGAAACATTTGTTCTGAGAAAAATGAACTTGAAATACATTATGATATGTTATTTAACTCGTTTTTTGTTAAGAAGTACAAAACACACTTTCTGCCAAGTCTATAGAAAAATATTTTAATTTGTTACTTTCTTCTATCTTTACAAGAAGAAAGTTTTGGATTTGTAAAATAATTCGACTTCCGGTTTTTGGCAGATTTGTGTGTTTTAGAGGGTCTTGAACACGATTTGACTGTTTTTAGAAAATGTCTGTCTGTAAATCTGTGAGTCTGTCTGCCTGACTGTATGTGACAAAAATGTTGTGGGCGCTCTATCTCAAGAACTAATGCACGGAATTTAATAAAAGTTTAGATTCAGTTAGTCCCCTATATAATTTGGGCTTATTAGTTTTTGTGTAAATCGCCCAACAGGTGGCGCTGCTATGCTGCATTTTTTGCGATTTTTGCTCAAAAACAAATGCATTGATTTTCACCAAACTTCAGATTCAGTTAGAGCATGACATAAATATAAGCTTATTACGCTTTAGTGTGTTACTGTTTTTGTTGTTTCGTTTCTAATCCTAAATGATCTAGCCAATAGGCTAGACCAAGTCCATGAGCTCAAAATTTTGGAGGAAGTCTAAAACGATGAATCATTAAGTTTGGTTTCCTTGAGAGCAATAATCTGAACATCGAACTTATCCGAAAAATCCAGCAATACGTCCAACTAGATCCTGGTATCATTTGTTGTTAGTCCGTTTATATTAAACTGAATAATTCTCAAAAAGTTCCAAGCGGGAGACCGTCGTATACTTTTCGGACAGGGCCCTCTGCCTATACCCTGAACGCATCTAACTAGTTTTTACTAGTTTTAAAAGCATGACTGTTTGTTATAGGTACGTAAGTAAATATGTAAGTTCTGATAAATGCATGCATGATTGTAGGATCGTATGAAAATATGTATCTGAGCAGGCATATAAGTTTACTAGTCTGTAATTCCGCATGTTCAGAAAGTTTAATTATTATTTTAAAGTGTGTATCTAACAAACTAATCCTTCCTCTTAAGGGAATCATCTATTATGTTTTGGACTAGTTGTTATATTATTAGTTATATGTTAATTAATCCTAATTTTAGAATATTAATTAGCAAAGTGCACTAACCCATGAACTACCAATTGTTTTAACTTTGTTTTTAGCTCACAGGCTATCAAAGCCTGAGAGCTTATGTGCCCGCCGGTTCTGTACGTACGTATGTATGCATGTACGTAACGCGATAACTCTTGATAGAACTAACCGTTTTACTGTAAATTTTGTTTATAGTTCCTTGGGATAAGGCGCTTCCCTGATTAGTTTTGGAGGTTCATTGGTTAAGCATAAAGGGGGGAAACGGGGGGCTAACCCCCCATAATTTAGATAAATGGGTTTTTCATGCAGAATTATCTCATATTCTTCAAATTTTGTGTATAGGTTCATTTTGATAATGCGCTTCTGTCAATAGTTTTGGGGGTTCATTGGTTAAGTATAAAGGGGGAAAGGGGGGGATAACCCCCCCCCCTAATTTAGATAAATGAGTTTTTCATGCAGAATTATCCGATTTTCTTCAAATTTTGTATATAGGTTCATTTTGATAATGCGCTTCTGTCAATAGTTTTGGGGGTTCATTGGTTAAGTATAAAGGGGGAAAGGGGGGGATAACCCCCCCCCCTAATTTAGATAAATGAGTTTTTCATGCAGAATTATCCGATTTTCTTCAAATTTTGTATATAGGTTCATTTTGATAATGTGCTTCTGTCAATAGTTTTGGGGGTTCATTGGTTAAGTATAAAGGTGGAAAGGGGGGCTAATCCCCCCTTAATTTAGCTAAATGGGTTTTTCATGCAGAATTATCCCATTTTCTTCAAATTTTGTATATAGGTTCATTTTGATAATGCGCTTCTGTCAATAGTTTTGGGGGTTCATTGGTTAAGTATAAAGGGGGAAAGGGGGGATAACCCCCCCTAATTTAGATAAATGAGTTTTTCATGCAGAATTATCCGATTTTCTTCAAATTTTGTATATAGGTTCATTGTGATAATGCGCTTCTCTGAATAGTTTTGGGGGGTCATTGGTTAAGTATAAAGGTGGAAAGGGGGGCTAATCCCCCCTTAATTTAGCTAAATGGGTTTTTCATGCAGAATTATCCCATTTTCTTCAAATTTTGTATATAGGTTCATTTTGATAATGCGCTTCTGTCAATAGTTTTGGGGGTTCATTGGTTAAGTATAAAGGGGGAAAGGGGGGATAACCCCCCCTAATTTAGATAAATGGGTTTTTCGTGCAGAATTATCCGATTTTCTTCAAATTTTGTATATAGGTTCATTGTAATAATGCGCTTCTCTGAATAGTTTTGGGGGGTCATTGGTTAAGTATAAAGGGGGAAAGGGGGGCTAATCCCCCCTTAATTTAGATAAATGGGTTTTTCATGCAGAATTATCCGATTTTCTTCAAATTTTGTATATATATTTATTGTAATTAGAGACTTCCCTGATTAGTTTAAGGTGTTCATTAGTTAACTATGGGGGGGGTAACGGGGGGATGACCCCCCCCCCTTAATATATTGTTGATTTCTTTATTTTTCGAGGGGCGTATTTCAAATTCATTGAAATAAGAGTATAATATACAATTAGTGTGAATAGCCTGTGAGCTCAATGCCCTCAGTTTAACTGGGCAGTTTTCTTTTTTTTATTTATTAGCTCACAGGCTATCACAGCCTGCGAGTTAATGTGCCCGCCCATTCTGTATGTACGTATGTATGTACGTAACGCGATAACTCGTGATAGAAATATCCGTTTTGCTTTAAATTTTGTTTATAGGTACATTCTAATAATGTGCTTCCCTGATTAGTTTTGGGAGTTCATTGGTTAAGTATAAAGGGGAGGAAAGAGGGGGCTAACTCCTCCTTAATTTAGATAAATGGGTTTTTCATGCAGAATTATCCGTTTTTCTTCAAATTTCGTATATAGGTTCATTGTGATAAGGTGCTTCCCTGATTATTTTTGAGAGTTCATTGGTTAAGTATAAAAGGGGTAAAGGGGGTCTAATCCGACCTTAATTTAGATAAATAGGTGTTTCATGCAGAATTATCCGATTTGCTGCAAATTTTGTATATAAGTTCATTGTAATAAGACGCTTCTCTGATTAGTTTTGTGTGTTCATTGTTTAATTATAAGGGGGACGGGTGGATGATCCCCGTTAATATATTGTCGATTTCTTTATTTCTCGAGGGGTATTATTCATTGAAATAAAAAGTATAATATACAATTGGTGTGAATAGCCTATGAGCTCAATGCCCTCAGTTTAACTGGGAAGTTTTCTTTTTTATTAGGGTTTCGTTCATCTCACGAAACCCTATTACCCCCGCTCCGTTGTCTGTCCGTCACAGAGCCATTCTCAAATAGTATGTAACTTACAGAGTTGAAACTTAGTGTATAAATTTGAATAGCAGCTGTGAAGAGCTGAAAATATTAAAATTCGAAAAATTCGTATTATTTTAATAAATAGAGATACAAAACCGAAATTCTAACAGCCTTTTCCTATTAAATTGAAACATTTTTCGTTATAGCAGATGCCAATGATTTAAAATCCAAAATGAAATTCTTTCTACAATAATTAATTTTCTATCAGACGATTTTCACGTGAAAAATGAAAATGAAATAAAAAGTTTCACCAATTGGAGAAAAGATAAATATGAAATAAAATTGATTGACGTCATAGTCGTAATAAAACGGAAAATGTCTAAGATTTCTCAATAATACAAGGAGTTTGAGTATGTGTAAGTGGACAAAGCAGATTAATATCACGTCATTAGAGAATTAAAAAGAAAATCTGACGTCATGTAGGAAGTTTAACTAATTTTTCAAATGTTTGAGAATAATACAAAGCTAGTATCAATATAAATAATAGAGAATAGTAGATATATGAGTTTGAGAAACATATTGAATCGTGATAAAAATCCGATTATGGAAATATTCGCATATTTTAACATTTTGAAGGTGTACAATTTGTTTAATTTTGAAATTATTTTTTTAAATATTGCATTTAGTCCGCATGACGGATTTTATTATGACAGAATATAATAGCGGGCTTGGACCGCTATCCGGCTGGTTTAGATATTCGAAAAAAGGAAAAAATAGACCGGTAAATTTTTACTTTATAAAAAACATGACTTTTTTTTTTGTTGTTGTTGCTAAATGAAATTTGTTTGAATTTATTAAAGAAAGGATAAAGTGTTTTGAAAGGAATATTAAACGAAACCCTTTGAGCGATCTTCGATCACACTTACCCACTTGTTACAGATTTCTTCCCTCACAATTTTCAGTGCGAATATGGGTCGACTTATACAGTTGGTTCGTGCTTGTTCTGTGCAAAAATTTAGATTCCTCCCCGTCCTTTTTTTTTTACTACGCCTTTTTATTAGGTGCATTAAGGTGAAAGCTGAACGAGCTACCGGATCCGGTCCAATGGGACAGCTTACGAAGCCAGTTTTTACCCGGTGGGGTACTGTAGAAACATAGGTAGTCTGAGCATCCTCTACAACGACATTGACTTGCATTTCGACCCAAAATTTCCTTTATCCCTAGGTACAACTTATCTATTCGTGGCAACTTCTTTATTTGTCTGCCCTCCCTTCCCATCATCTCCCAAGCTAATCTTACACCGCCCATTTCGCCTCAAAAAGTCCACTATAAGTCCACCAAGCATGACAATGTAAATCGCTATCTGCTGTGCAGTGCTAAATCAACATGGATAATAGTGGCCAACACAGTAAACTAAAGTAATTTTCTAATTAGTACTGAGTGATGACGCCCAAGGAGCTAGTCAGTTGGATCACCGCCATGCGGTGATCAGGCGAATTTCACCCCGAAGCCAGGTACACAACCTGTTAAACTAGGCACTCCGGCTGGCAGGTAGGGGCCTGGTCAACGGTAAGAAAAACCGTAAAATGTGCAATTACAAAACGAAACTGCCTCTCCACTGCCCAAATTAAATCCAAATCTACCAATGTATCGCTAAAGCAACGCCTTGGATTGAATCTTAAATTTTATTCCCTCTGTTTCGCTCATTCTTCACACAGAAAGCTTGGATAGACAAGTGATACCCCACGAGTTCTATATGTTACTAAAACTGACCATGCAAAGGCTTCAGACTCAAATAAAATAGTTATCCTTATATCTGATCAATAACAATTTAATTTCCTTTCAAACTGATTTTTAAAGAGTTGTAAAGCATTTAAAAAACTTCAAATACATTTTTGTTTCTCAAATAGCACGTTTTCCCCCTTTTTTAACTTGTAATTAAATAAAATTTTCAGTTAGAGAGCTTGTTTCAGGCCCGGGCTGTGCCTGACCCCGTCTTATCTCTAATGTATAATGCGATTAATTTATTCTAAAATACTAACTTTCTATTGAGCATTCTATTTCTTCGAGTGCTGCGTAATACCTCTTATTTTCTCTGAAAAATCACTATTTATTATTACGGTGTTTCTCCGAAAATAACACATAATGAGAAAACACGCCATAGCATGATTTTTCTAGATATTCGTAATAAGTCCTATCCAAAAATAAACCGTGGCCTAAAAAACCCAGTCCAAAAATAAGTCTATCTCACTTAAACTTTTACTGCAAATACATCCAAAGAACTTGTAAAATGAAAAAAGTTTATTGAACTTGAAACATTTGCATATCACAAACATTTTCGATAAGTTCATATAAAAATATTATTATCAAACACATAGCTAGTAAAAATATAACCACGTTAATACAGACCATCCCTAAGTTATAACCATACACAGTATAATCGACCATATTTCTTTATTCCAATTATACCATTCATGAGTACCGACCACTAACAACTGTAACAAAACAAATGTGGCAGTGCGTCGAAGACTGACGATTAAAAAATACTTAACTAATGAAACGAGGTTGGAGCACGTGAAAATTCGACGGAAAAATGGAAACACAAAGCATTTCAGAAAAACAAAGCTATACATTTTGCAGCATACAACTATAGTTGTAACGTTGCAAAGGACGTACTTAAAAAATTTAAAACATATACCCTCTGAAAATAAGTCTTAATGCATCTTTTGGATCAAAATTTAGTATAAGATTAGTTTTTATTTTCGAAAAACATGATTTTCACTAGATATTATACCTGCGTTTTTATCAAATGATCCGTTAAAAGAACATTTTTAAAAACTTTTAAGTTTTATTTTCAGATTAGTATTTCTTTCTGTTACTTAAGTAGTATAAATATCTTAAATACATTTTCCTTTGAATTTTTTTTATTTCGAATTCTCAACATTTATTTATCGATTTTTATTTCAAAAATCAGAATATTTTCTCCAAGTATTTGCGTTACAAAAAGTATATTTACGTCTATGTCAACGTTGAGTTTGAATTGCAAAAATGTACGCAATTCGTCGTCAAATCTTACGCTCGGCAATTTCATTCCGGAAAATGCACACGTATCTATTAAATATTTTTATGTGTGGGAAACAAAAACTCTGAATCATAAGAATTATCATTTGCAAAAGAAAAGAACATTCTGTTGTACGGTTTTGGGTGTAAACAAATCAAATTTTGGAATTTTGTTGAAATCAAACTTGAAATTTTTTTTAGGGGAAGCCGTTATGAATAATAGCCTAATATTCCTATTCCACAAGTGCTATAAAAATTTTATTGTTAATATAAGCCCTTCGTAGTTTTTTTAACGCTTGAAAGGACAAAAAATGGCAACTCATGAACGGAAATTCTAAATCCGAAAACCTTTCTTTAAGCGCAGCATAAATCTAATTTATTCTATAGAAATTTCGTTTGTTGTTTAACCTATCAAATAAGTCTCCTGCTAATTTTTTTTTTTTTTAACTACAGACTTTTGAATAAAGTTCATAAAGGATGCTTTTGCTACTTCAATGTGTAAACGAAGGTCTATATCTCAAGTGCAAAATATTTTAAAGATATACCAAAAGTACTTTGGACGATCACAAGATTGTTATCTATCACCTATTTAATATCATCATAATCAATAATGGTGCGGCGAAACTTTTGTTTCTAAAATCTGTCGATTTTACATGAAACAAAATTAGATATGATAACAAAATAGTAAAACAAGAACAACTCTAGTACATAACGGCATTCTTGAGTCAAATAGCAATGGTCGTTTTACGTTCGACAGGTACTGTACCACTACACTTTGTTGACCCCATGCATCGACATCTACACTGTAAAAAAAATCAGAAGCATTTCGGCCCAAGGCGGAAAGGTTTCCGGAAATTTATAGTAAACTTTTTGTTCTCCACAGTTACTTGTTATTTCGGAATCGTTACACGTACTTTCAGAAAAATATTCAAAGCGGTGAATACTCTGAAGAAGTCAGAAACGTTACATTCCATGGCGGAAATGTTACACTCATTCCGTGTAAAGTTTAAAAATGGAATTTAAAATGAAGTAATATTTGCGCATGCTAATCTACTCCTACCTACTGCACATGTCATTATCACGTGATTTGTATTGTTCTTGAGAGGAAAGACAGCTTAAAACAGATGCAGATGCAACGTATTTATATGAGCTGTAAGTATTCTGTTTTATAATTTCTTTTATTTGAGAGAACAATATGCTTTAAAAAAATTAATATTATCAGATTCTATTTTATTGCATATTAATATTACATTTGCAGTTAATCTTTTGTTGTATACACAAAGTTAAATAACTCGTTCTATAGTTTTTTTATAATCTTGTTCTATGAATCTATAATAAATATTAGATATTTGATTGATGAATAATAATGTAGTACTAGTATTAATGAAGCACAGATAGCACCGTATATACGTCTTTAACATCTTTTCGTTTGGAGATCGGTTACGTTTCATAACTTTTCTAATGATGAAATGTATCGTTTATCCCCTTGGAGGGCAAGCACGTGGTCTAAAAATGTCAAATTTTGCGATGTTTCAACACCAGTAATTTTTAATAATGAATTTTTAAATTCCCAATCTGCAAAAAAACAATACTAAATATTTTTATTTAATAATACTGGTGGCAAAGTTATATATTAAAAAGTGGTATATATTATATACCGGTGCCCCTCAAGATGTTAAATGACAGAACAAATTCCTAATTTCACTTATACTATACGTTTTTACTTCATTTTTTTTTAATCAGATATTTATAAACAAATATAATTGAAAATTTGATTTATAAATCTATAAATAATTCTTCTTTAAAATCCGGTCTCGTGAATTCCATGCTGTAAACAGATACATATGCATTATGAAAATGCTTTATTTCCCAAAATAGATGTATTACTTTTAATACCTTTAAATAAATATATTTTTTAATCTTGTAAGTATAGCTATTATGTCAAAAGATTTCGTATCTGTAAATAATTATTTTATTTTATGAACTGTATACTTATAAAAATATATTTATTTTCTCAGGTTATCTCAGAACTTCTCAAGTTATACGAATAAAATAATATATTTAAATGAATATATTTAGAAGCATCATAGTTGTAAAACACTATATTAAAAATATTTACAAACAGACAAAACATTTTTATCAATATATCTATTTATAAGTATACAATTCGTGAAAATAAAACAATTACCACAGATATAAAATATTTTCGAATAGTATAACTATTTACAAGATTTAAAAAAATGTTGAAAGGTATTACTAAAATCTATCTATTTATAAGTATAGGGAAGTTAAATATTTTCATTAAGTATCTATTTAGAAGATGGAACTCATGAGGCTGCATTTAAAAAAAGAATTATTTATAGATCCATAAATCAAATTTTCAACGTTATTTATTTACAAATATCTTATTCATAAAAACTGAGTGAAAAACGTATAGTATAAGTGAATTTAGGAATTTGTTCTGTCATATACACGATACATTTCATCATTAGAGAAGTTATGAAACGGAACCGATCTCAAAACGAAAAGATGTTGAAGACGTATATACGGTGCTATCTGTACTTCATTAATACTAGTACTACATTATTATTCATCAATCAAATATCTAATATTTATTATAGCTTCATCGAACAAGAGTATAAAGAAACTATCGAACGAGTTATTTAACTGTGTATACAACAACTTCTAAACTTGTTGTAATTGTAAACTTGTAGTAGGTAAACTAAAGAAGTTTCCAGGCGACTCAACTCTGTTCCTACAAAGGAAAATTTGGAAGCCTCTCTTCAGTAGAAGGACATACTTTCAAATTTGGAGTTATTTTAAAATGACAGAAGTATTTGTCATAGAATTAAGTTTTTCAAAGTTTATTTCACCTGCATAAATAACTTTAAAGTGATATCTTGAGTAGCAGTCTAATAATAAAAGGTAAATAATAAAACGAGTTCAGAAAAATATATGTTTCACGCCAGAAATTACAGAAAGTTTATAATATTTCTAATTCTAGAGTATGATTCATCTACAAGATCATACTTCATAGGATCATTTCTATAGTAAGATTAGCGAGTTTGCTCACCAAACTTCGCAGAAAACCTAACCACGATGATGTGGAGTGGGGTTTCGCCTCGAGCGAATGTAATATTAAAATTTTTTAAAGCATATTGTTCTCTCAAATAAAAGAAATTATAAAACAGAAATACACAAAAACATTTCCGATGTATACAAAAACATTTCTGATGCATGCAGAAACATTTCCCATGTATACAAAAACCTTTCCGATATATGCAGAAACCTTTCCGATGTATACAAAAACATTTTCGATATATGCAGAAACCTTTCCGTTGTATATAAAACATTTTCGATATATGCAGAATTGTTACTGAACATCTGACTGAAATATAAAGAAACGTTTCCGAAATGCACGTAAATGTTTCCGAAATATGCGAAAACTTTTATGAACATCTGACCGAAATATGCGGAAACATAACTAGAAACGATGGGCCACATTGCTGCCCCAGCAGAATGAGTAACGTTTCCGAGTTTTTTTTTTTTACAGTGTATGTTGAACATTCAGAGAAAACCCTCTCTTAGTCTATTCTTTTCTCATGCATGGCCACCTGCTGACCTGACACCGTTTGACATTAGAACTTGAAATCAAAAGAGTACTGTCACCAACCATCGCTATTGACAATAACTAAAAGGTACAACATGGCAGCATGGCTCTGTTATGCGAAAAATAATTGTTACTTAATACTATGGGCAGTAGTACACTGTAAAAAAAAAACTCGGAAACGTTACTCATTCTGGTGGGGCAGCAATGTGGCCCATCGTTTCTAGTTAGGTTTTCGCATATTTCGGTCAGATGTTCATAAAAGTTTCCGCATATTTCGGTCAGATGTTCATAAAAGTTTTCGCACATTTCGGAAACGTTTCTTTTATATTTCAGTCAGATGTTCAGTAACAATTCTGCATATATCGAAAATGTTTTATATACATCGGAAAGGTTTCTGCATGCATCAGAAATGTTTTTGTATACATCGGAAATGTTTCTGTGTGTTTTGGAAATGTTTCTGTGTATTTCTGTTTTATAATTTCTTTTATTTGAGAGAACAATATGCTTTAAAAAAATTAATATTACATTCGCTCGAGGCGAAACCCCACTCCACATCATCGTGGTTAGGATTTCTGCGAAGTTTGGTGAGCAAACTCGCTAATCTTACTATAGAAATGATCCTATGAAGTATGATCTTGTAGATGAATCATACTCTAGAATTAGAAATATTATAAACTTTCTGTAATTTCTGGTGTGAAACATATATTTTTCTGAACTCGTTTTATTATTTACCTTTTATTATTAGACTGCTACTCAAGATATCACTTTAAAGTTATTTATGCAGGTGAAATAAACTTTGAAAAAACTTAATTCTATGACAAATACTTCTGTCATTTTAAAATAACTCCAAATTTGAGAGTATGTCTTTCTACTGAAGAGAGGCTTCCAAATTTTCCTTTGTAGGAACAGAGTTGAGTCGTCTGGAAACTCCTTTAGTTTACCTACCACAAGTTTACAATTACAACAAGTTTAGAAGTTGTTGTATGCACAGTTAAATAACTCGTTCGATAGTTTCTTTATACTCTTGTTCCATGAAGCTATAATAAATATTAGATATTTGATTGATGAATAATAATGTAGTACTAGTATTAATGAAGTACAGATATCACCGTATATACGTCTTTAACATCTTTTCGTTTTGAGATCGGTTCCGTTTCATAACTTTTCTAATGATGAAATGTATCGTGTATATGACAGAACAAATTCCTAAATTCACCTATATTATACGTTTTTCACTCAGTTTTTATGAATAAAATATTTGTAAATAAATAACGTTGAAAATTTGATTTATGGATCTATAAATAATTCTTTTTTTAAATGCAGCCTCATGAGTTCCATCCTCTAAATAGATACTTAATGAAAATATTTAACTTCCCTATACTTATAAATAGATAGATTTTAGTAATACCTTTCAACATTTTTTTTAATCTTGTAAATAGTTATACTATTCGAAAATATTTTATATCTGTGGTAATTCTTTTATTTTCACGAATTGTATACTTATAAATAGATATATTGATAAAAATGTTTTGTCTGTTTGTAAATATTTTTAATATAGTGTTTTACAACTATGATGCTTCTAAATATATTCATTTAAAGATATTATTTTATTCGTATAACTTGAGAAGTGCTGAGACAACCTGAGAAAATAAATATATTTTTATAAGTATACAGTTCATAAAATAAAATAATTATTTACAGATACGAAATCTTTTGACATAATATATATACTTACAAGATTAAAAAATATATTTATTTAAATGGTATTAAAAGTAATACATCTATTTTGGGAAATAAAGCATTTTCATAATGCATATGTATCTGTTTACAGCATGGAATTCACGAGAACGGATTTTAAAGAAGAATTATTTATAGATTTATAAATCAAATTTTCAATTATATTTGTTTATAAATATCTGATTCATAAAAAATGAAGTAAAAACGTGTGAGTATAAGTGAAATTAGGAATTTGTTCTGTCATTTAACATCTTGAGGGGCACCGGTATATAATATATACCACTTTTTAATACATAACTTTGCCACCAGTATTATTAAATAAAAATATTTAATATTGTTTTTTGCAGATTGAGAATTTAAAAATTCATTATTAAAAATTACTGGTGTTGAAACATCGCAAAATTTAGCATTTTTAGACCACGTGCTTGCCCTCCAAGGGGATAAACGATACATTTCATCATTAGAAAAGTTATGAAACGTAACCGATCTCCAAACGAAAAGATGTTAAAGACGTATATACGGTGCTATCTGTGCTTCATTAATACTAGTACTACATTATTATTCATCAATCAAATATCTAATATTTATTATAGATTCATAGAACAAGATTATAAAGAAACTATAGAACGAGTTATTTAACTTTGTGTATACAACAAAAGATTAACTGCAAATGTAATATTAATATGCAATAAAATAGAATCTGATAATACCGGGTGGCCCAGCGGGTAATGTTTGAAACAAATTAAAAAATTAAAACAAATAAGAGACATGAGAAGAATTTAATGACGTTTATTGAATGGACATATTGGGCAATTAATGATAAAGAAGTTCGAAGTGCCCGCCATCTTTAACAAGGACAGCAGTTAGGCGGTTCTGGAATCCAACCATTACTCGTTAGCAGGCCTCACTGTCAATCGTGTCGACAGCAGTTGTAATGGCGGTTTTGAGTTCTGGAAGGTTCGTAGGACTTGTCTGCCACACTTTGCTCTTCAAATAACCCCATAGGTAGTAATCGCAGGGGTTCAGATCTAGTGAATATGGGGGCCATTCGATAACACCTTGGAAGTGCGATGGGTAATCTAACCCAATGATTCGATCGCTAAAATGCTCATTGAGCACCTCGAAAACATCCGCCGTACGATGTGGTCTTGCTCCATCTTGCATAAACCAATGACCTTGGACCAAGTCATGACCATGAAGAAAAGGGATGAACTCCTCGTCCAGGAACTTTCTGTAATTCGCCGCGCTTAGAGTTCCATCGATGAAAATAGGGCCAAACACACCATGCGATGATATTGCACACCACACAAGAAATTTTTTCGGGTGGAGGCTTCGGATAACAGTGATCTCCGGCCTTTCTCTGCCCCAATAGCGATAATTCTGTTTGTTCAGATGGCCATCCAAAGTGAAGTAGGTCTCATCTGAAAACCAAATTTTCTTTACATCGATTTCACCTGTTTGAAGTTTTTCAAGCATAAGCTGTGCAAACTCAAATCGTCTTTGTGTATGGTCTTCGTTGAGAGGTTGGGTTACTTGAATTTTGTAAGGCGACAATTCGAGCTCTTTCATTATTCGCTGAAGTGATGTACGCTTTATTCCCAACATTTCTGCTGCTCTCCTTACAGATCGGGTCAGATCGGCAGCGAAAAAGTCGTCGACGACCTGTTTTGCACCGTCTGTGACCACAGTAGCAGTGGCTGTAGCCATAGCTTTTTTATCGTCTTCCACCGATCCAGTATGTTTGAACTTGGCATACAGTCTACAGGGAAGAGGATTGAAACACATTTTTTAGAACAAACATGGAAGCAAAAAGGAAAACGTTTGTACCGTAAAACGCACAAAATGACTCACCTTGCCATAGTCCTTTTGTTTGGCCAATTCTTGTTGTGGAACTTCTCCTGCCATGCTCGTTGAACTGCCTTCACATTTTCATCACATCTGGCCATTTGTAGCACAATAAAGATGCGAACATCCGTCGAATATTTGTTCATGTTTACTAACGATAATCACCCGCTAAAGCACACCGCAGACTGAAGGAACATCACATTTATAATTGCCCACTCACCGGAGCATGCGCACCAAGTTTGGCTTCACTCACGTGCACCTAGCGCCATCTATTGGACTTTGTTTCAAACATTACCCGCTGGGCCACCCGGTATTAATTTTTTTAAAGCATATTGTTCTCTCAAATAAAATAAATTATAAAACAGAATACTTACAGCTCATATAAATACGTTGCATCTGCATCTGTTTTAAGCTGTCTTTCCTCTCAAGAACAATACAAATCACGTGATAATGACATGTGCAGTAGGTCGGAGTAGATTAGCATGCGCAAATATTACTTCATTTTAAATTCCATTTTTAAACTTTACACGGAATGAGTGTAACATTTCCGAATTTTTCAGTAACCAACATTTTACACTACCTATTCGAAAACATTTCCGCTATGGAATGTAACGTTTCTGACTTCTTCAGAGTATTCACCGCTTTGAATATTTTTCCGAAAATACGTGTAACGATTCCGAAATAACAAGTAACTGTGGAGAACACAAAGTTTACTATAAATTTCCGGAAACCTTTCCGCCTTGGGCCGAAATGCTTCTGATTTTTTTTACAGTGTATGGTGCTCAGTGGATATGTTATAATTTAAGCTATTACACTTCTTGATGTCTTATCCTATAAACGCTTAAGGTAAAATTGAAGCAACTCATGTGGTCCAGATAGTAAACTATACAGTCTAAAACATTGATATTTTGCCAAAAAATTAAGATTCATTTCTATCATTTAGATGTGAATGTCATCTTTCTATCTTCCTTAGTTTGCAAGTTATTGATATTTTAAATTTTTCTTTACATTTGGACAACACAGTATATACATGTGTATATATATGCCTGTGTGTAAGCAAATTCTATTTAAATAGACGATTTAATTTATTTTTTACAAGCTCTTTGATGGATATTTCCATTTTAAAAATGTAATATTTCGCTTAAGTTATAACTAAAAAACGTATACGGTAGCATAAATCTATATTTTGTCAAAACGTCTTGCAAAAAATTTCAAATGTCGCCAAAGAATATATATTTCTTAAGAGCTGATTAAGATTGTCTTTTTTTTTTTTTTTATCCTATACATTAAAAGATGCTACAACCTCATTCATAGTTTTATTTTGAAAAAAAGAAGAAAATATATATGTAGAATAATATGATTTTCAAATATACCATAACTAATGAAAAAAAAAGATTTCTTAAAAGGTCTGCTTTTTCAAATCAGAAAAAATAAAAATTCCTAAGAAAATAAATATGACATTTTTTGCAATTAAATTTGCCTTTTTGTTGATGATGTATGTAAAATTTGTCTTAAATAAAGTTAAAAATTATTAAATATTTTTTTTATTCTGGTTATAAGGTAAGCCTAAAACAATATACAGTCAAACCCTGTTATAGCGAACCCGGTATATAACGAACATACGGATATAACGAACGAAATTTTTGGTCCCATCGTTTTCCTATTGTATTTAATGCTAATTTATTCTTTTATAGCGAACCTCCGAAATGTTAAGAATCGTCTATAACGAACATTTTTTCCAGTCGACCATGATTTTTTTAGTCGCCCATGATTTTTTTAGCAGGGTGGCTTATTCTTCCAATCTCTATCATTTGTCATGTTTATGAAAAGTCACAGCAATCCATCGTTGCCACAGGTTAATCTCAGAAAATGAAACATTTGAAGTTACTGAAAAAATTAATAGCTCAAAAAGTATTTGTCACAAAATTGTTAGACAAACTGCGTTAGAAAGGAAAAAATTGTATTTTTCTTAATATAAATTTCAAATCGAATGATTATGCAGTTTTTCAAATAATGAATTTCAAAAATTACCAAACTTTACAATGAAGTACAATAACGAAACCTTCACGCGTAAAAAGATAATGATAAGGGTTGTTGCTTTCGGTCGAGAATGGACCAAACGATGTCCGCATTTTACTATTTTGACCGTTTTTAACGAAATTCTGTAACTTTAGAAGAATTTTTCTTTGAGTAGGCAATAGAAATGCATAAAATCGTTACAAAAATGTTAAAATTACAAAAAAGGATCGATGCAAATTATCAGATATGAAAAATAAAGAAGAAATTTGGTACTTTCGTGTTATAGCAGCCACCAAGCATGAAATATTTTTGTTTCTGTTTTCATTAATATATTGTAAATTTGGTACTTTCGTGTTATAGCGGCCAAGGATGAACTGCCAAGCGGCCAAGATTTATCGCCAAATTATAAAGCAGGTATGACATTATAATGATATATGATATATATATAACATTTCTGTACGTATGTGGTTTAGTTATAGTCATATATGATGCATATATGATGTATATATATGATGTGTGTATATGATGTATATACGACATATAAGACATAAATAATATGTGTATAATGAAAGTTTGGAATATATATATGCATATATAGGATACCTATATAAGCTTTGCGATGATCTTGACGAAATCATTACTGCAACCTTGGCATAATCATAATTGTGGGAGCCGCTATAACACGAAAGTACGGTAATTTTTTTAAGCCACACACAGGGCTAATTCTTTCAGTCTACAGTAAAATTCATGTTTATGAAAAGTCACAGCCACTCCATATATAAAGGAGGACACCCTTTATACATAGCTATACAAATGGTTGTTACTGACGATATTAAAAATCAAATTGTCTCTCTGTATTATGCCGATACTTCCGCTTGTATTTCATTTCTCAGTACCTAAATTCCCTACAGCGGCCGCAGGCCCCATTTAAACAATAATATAAAGGATCCAACAAAGTTAAACCCGTCGTGGCGGACATTTCTAAGGGGGTCCCGTGGTCCTATCTCCAATAGGAATTAAGTTACCCCCCCGGGGGGTGACTTCTTGTAAGTTCCGGGGGAGAAAGGTTCAGCAAGACCTTTTTGGTGCTCCTCCCTCATGGAAACCCCTTCATGTAACATACCAATAATTGATAAATCTCGTCAAGCACTATGGTCTGGTCCTACTCTCCGCCTCTCACTCCCCCCCTCCCTTAAGAAGCATATTTCTCTGTTTCAACCCTTTTTAAATTTTAGTTTTTCCCATCTTTCTCAGCCCCTTTAAGCCCCAGAGAGGGCGTAGGCCTCTTCGAAAGGATCCAACGAAGTTAAAATCGTCGAGGCCGACATTTCTAAGAGGGTCCCGAGGCCCTATCTCCCATAGGACCGGAGTTACCCCCCCCCCAAGGGGGTGTGATAAAGATATATCACAGTTTTATCTTTTTTAATTACTTTATATTTCAGCTCATCGTATTTCTGTATTTTATAGCCCTTCCAGTTTAATTACTGTTCTTTTAAACTGCCTTTTTACCAGCGATCGCGCGCCTTGTACGTTGCTTTTTTGGCAAGGCTGATTCTCCCTACTTCGCGCCCTGCGTTCATTTCAATCAGCGTTGAGCTGTGACGTCATCGCATTCGGCGGCTTCCCGCTCGTGTGTTGTGCGCATGCGTCACCACCGCTCTTGTTCCCTGTGTTTTCGGGAGCTGTTTTGTTTTGGCGCTGCAGGCAAAAGGGGCATGTCTTTCAAATACAAATTAGAATGGTTCTTTTAATTATTAAATGTTAATGAGTTTCTGATTTGTTATTTTAATTTTCACGTAATTCCTAATCAACAAATTAGTTTAAATTAATCTTGCTCTCACATTTGTGCACCCCTTTTAAGGGTATAAATACTAATGTTGCGCATTTTTCAAACAGAATTTTAATAAAAATGATGCTGTAAATTTATGCAAATCGTCGTCTGATCTGAGGCCAGGCCTGTGCCGGCTCTCATGTCCGAGAAACTTCGCTGCGCGGATTCTTTGGCGATCAGCTTCCCGTTTTAAAAGTTTTTAATTATTTTATAAATATGCTGTTGTAAAATTTAATTCAATATTTTAAAAGTAAAAATCAACTGGAAAATTTAATTGACTCCTGAATTAATTCTATAATTCTTCATGGACGTGGCCAGAAGGTATATTTCAAAGATTCTTCGAATTTTACGAAATTTGAGCCAGTACTTTTTAAAGGAATGATGTGCAGCTGATTTTATCCTCATCCTTTCTCCTTCCTCAAGAATTACAATAAAGATGTTATGGATCCAATTCTTATAGAGTATTCATCATTTATAGTCTGCATCTATTTCTTCACACAAGTAAGAATGTTTTATTTATTTTTAAGTTGATGTCATTCTCTTCAAAGAATATCGATCTAAAGAACGTCATGCACAAATCGTGCAGGGTTATTTGCTTATTTAAATCACAACTGCAACAATAGTTTAAAAGTTCACTATACGATCTATTCCTCCATCCATTAAAATAATATTATTTTTAAGGCAATTCCTTATTCTCCATCCCATCAAATCAATACTTCGTCACATTTGGCGCCGTTTATTCTTTTATGAAGAGAAAAGTTGAAAATTATATTTTGTTCTTAAAAATTATTCTGAAAATTTGAAACTCATTTTTATGATGCAAACAATATTATTTGAAGATTTGATGCTCTCTTAATTAATTTATATTAAAAATGGAATATAATTTGAAGATTCGCTGATTTTTATTAAATTTTTAGAAGTTTAAAAAGTATTCTTATGCTGCTGAAATTAAAGAATTTTTTTTTTCCACAGGAGATCGATGTTTGCAATACATCGGTAATTTCGGAACTTTTGTTATCAACTGGCTTGCATATATCTAATAATTTATTTTTAATTGAAAAATGATATTTTAACAGAAATTAATTTTTATTCTGGTATTTTTCCATGAGATTTATTGAATCTTTTATGCAAATTTTCATGAAGAATGAAATTTAAAAAAAATGAATTTATTCTTGTTAACAAATGAAAAATTATGATGCTTTTTATATATATAAAGTTAAAAATATATATAATTCATGATGAATTCAAATATTTTTGAGAAATATAAAATTGTTCTTGTTCTAAGTTTTTGAGAACAAAAATTTAAAGAGGCTATGGTTGTTCTTATTCTTATTTTGGGTTATTTTTTATTAATTTATTGGCACTTTTAAATGAAATTGGTATATTTTATGAATATTAAATATGTTATTGAAGCAAATTTTATTGGAATTAAATTTATTGAAGCTATGTTCTCATCATATTACTAATTTTGCTGCACTTATTCTGAGTATGAAATGCCTCATAGAAGCTCAAGTTTTCATGTGATTTTGTAGTAGTTTATCATACATAATTTTTTTGAGTTCTTGGTTGCTTCTACAAAAGTTAAATTACTTATTGCAATACCAGTCCAAGTTCATTGACTCTCGCCATTTTTCTACAAATATTTAGTATGAATATGATGTGCAAGCAGTCTGTGTTCTTTCTAGAAATTACAATTCAAGAACTTTATTTATATTTTGAAAATATTACAATATTTTGCATTTTCTGTTCTACATTTTGAGAACTGTTATTTGAATTTCAAAGAATTGTTGCTTCATCCTAATATAAATTTTATATTACACAGCATCTGCATCTTTTTATTAAAATTCTCATACCATAATCACAAAAAGGAGACTGGTGTTATTTTTTTTCTTTTTTGAGAAGTTATAGCCATTACCTAACTGTTGCATATTCCTGTTCCTGAAATAGTTAATGTCTACTCATGCTGAATTTTTAACATTCTACAATCTGAATATATACTGACAACTTCAATAAACTAGTTATTATTATCATCTGACTTTGCTTACCTGGTGGAAAAGTCTTCAAAATGTGTTATATCCATTGTTGGCTGATTTTCTCTGCTGTCTGCAAATATGATGGTTCCTGATAGTACAATAATTACTTACCTGCCCTCTTTTGCGAGTTGAAGTGACTGTTGATGGTCGCCATTCATATAAGGCAAATATATCCGTGTGATTGCTCCTCGTCAGTCCTCTTCATCTTGTGGATCTTGTTTCTCCCTCATCAATGTTACTCATTTTTATGGATCTAAAGTGTTACAAATTTACAGCTGTGCCTATTTGCAATAGTTTTCTATCTTTTTCTACCCTCTGTTGCAAAACCCGATTATGGAAGTGTACTGTCATTTATTTTAAAGTTCAGTTTTGCAGCATTTACAGAAATTGCTGCTTCCTCAAATGGAACTTCTCAATTTTGGAAAAATTATTATGATTACTTGAAAATTTTTATTATGCTTAAATTATAGTGCCTTTTCTTTTTATTATAGTATTATTTCATAAATGAAGAAAATTTTTTGTTGCACATTAAAATATATTGCAAATTTACATGCAAAGCAATACTATTCTCAGAACTTTCCAGCGCATTATAAAGAAATATTCTACCACTTGTGAAATGATTTTGGTGAATATTATTTTTTCTAAGAATCTAAAATGCTTTTATAGTTTTTGTGACTTTCTTCAAACGTCACCAATCCCAATTTCGTCTCTAAAGTGTGCAAGTAGTGTTGTATTGTCTCAAATCTGCAACTTCTGCCTGCTTGAATACACCTTTACAAAAAAAATGTATATGGGCAACTTAGACTTTCCAGCGCTTCTCAACAAGAGTTCTTGTGCTCTTTGTGTTATTTTATTCTAAGTGCCACTTCGTCATATTATTCCTCAACATCATGGAACCACAGTTCATGATTTAGTCTCTGCTAATTACCTGCTGTGTCTTCAAATGCTCTTACCTGATGTGTCTTCAAATGCTCATCATTGTTTAGTGCATCCCTTCATATGTCATTAAGTGCTTATTTTTTTAGTGCTAAAATGTCCTTATAAAGTCTTCAATTTTATTTTAGTGGTGTGTGTTTCAGGAAAAAGGCCAATTTGCTGCTACACTGCCATAATGTCAATCAACCAACCAGTGTGCCACCTAACTTGCAAACTTTTCAGCAAGTAGTTACTTTTTTTCTCAGTGTAATCATCTTTTTAAAATCAAAACTGATTTTAGAACTCTTTAAAAGGTATTACATCTGATTATTTGTTATGTAAAAGCAGAACGTTTATATCCTTCATCTGTAAACAAACAATTTTTTTTTTCCTTCAAGCATTTTTATTAGCAATATTCATCTGTTTCTTTACAATAGTTTTAGCAAGAATGTTGTATATTTTTATCTAGTTTACATACTTGCTAATGGTTTAACGGGAAAAGCGCTATTAGAATTTTTGTAAGTTTTGATGAATTTATATTATGTTTTATGCTTATTTGATTTACAGATTCGTCATCGGTTCTGGAGATCGCCTTTGACAGTCTTGTAGGTTTTGTGTTTGTTCTGTTTGCAGATCTACTAATTGTTTATAAGCTATTAGTGTTTTGTGAATTGATACGAATACGTATTAATAGTTTATATTTATTTGATTTACTGATTTGATAATGGTCTCAAGATTGTGGGAGGCTATTAACACGTTTGGTAAGTGTTGTAAATATCACCCAAATAATTCACATATTGTCAATAGGTGATTTTTCTGTAGGATATATTATCCTTTTCATTAATGTTATATAAATTTATTATTATAACATGCTTTACATAACGGTGCACTGTGTTTGTTTTCATAATTCTCATAAAATGTGTCATTTGTTTTTTTAACTTGTCTTTCATTATGAAAGTTAATGGTTAAATTATTTTTTTTTTGAGGATCCTCACCTTCTCTTATTTTTTTCTCTCATTTTTACAAAAAAAAGCATGGTATATTAAAAAGAAAATTTATTGAATATTAAGAGAAAATTTATTGAGTATTAAAAGAAAAATGTATTGAGTATAATTGAAAGAATTTTGTTGAATATTTCAGAAAGAGTTTTATTGAGTATTTCATGAAAAATTATTTCTACTGAATATTTACAGAAAATTTTATTGAGTACTTGCAAGTACATTAAGTATGAAGCATTTTAATGAAGAAATGTGTCATTGTTGGTTAAAAACTTATACATTATTTGTCATATATTGAAAAGTTTTTACAAAACCTACTATTTTGATGAATTTATTATTAGTTATGACAAATGAATTTAAATTTTGTTGCAACATAATTTTATGCAAATTTCATATAAGTTTTGGGTAATAATTGTTATGCATTTATTATATACTTGTTAGAAATGATATCAGTATTTTGTGCATTATATTGATTACTTACTTTTATATGATTTGAATTATTACTAATGCAATGTGTATGACTTTAAAAAAAAAGTACATACTTAGGCCTTTAAATGAATTTAAAATCCTTAGAATGGATTGTTTTTGTGCACATATATGTTATTTAGAGTTAATTTATATGCTCTATATTTTTAAAAGTCCTAGGCATCAGTTAGAATTTAAAGTATTCTTGACTTTTTGTTGCTTTAAAATTGCAACTTATTATAATTTAAATATTTATGTCTAGACAGGTCGGAAGAAGAAAGAAATTACCGACTCCTTTTATGTTGCTTTTCTGTTGAAACTATTTTGATATGATCTCATTGCTAATTTGAAGTGAATATTAGCTTTTTTATATACTTCATGATATTTGTTTAAAGATCAAGATTAATGGGAGGTATGTATTTCTTTACTAAAAAAATGCAATGGGGCTTCTGTATACTGTGTTATATTGTATACTATAACATCTTGTATAATTTGTGATGAGATTTTTGAATATACTACAATGATGTATATTCTTTCTCTTTTTCTTTTTGGTCGCTGCACATCACATCATATTGCATTAATAATTAATTTACTTTTCATGGCTCTAAATTTAAGTAATTATGTCATTTTACTTTGGCATTTAAAAATTTTGTCTTCCCTTTGTCGAAAAAGGCTTTTAATGTTTTCTACCCTTTTTCTCCTTCTGGTCAGTCAAAATTTTTTTTCGGTGAATGGGGGTATTGTGATAAAGATATATCACAGTTTTATCTTTTTTAATTACTTTATATTTCAGCTCATCGTATGTCTGTATTTTATAGCCCTTCCAGTTTAATTACTGTTCTTTTAAACTGCCTTTTTACCAGCGATCGCGCGCCTTGTACGTTGCTTTTTTGGCAAGGCTGATTCTCCCTAATTCGCGCCCTGCGTTCATTTCAATCGGCGTTGAGCTGAGACGTCATCGCATTCTGCGGCTTCCCGCTCGTGTGTTGTGCGCATGCGTCACCACCGCTCTTATTCCCTGTGTTTTCGGGAGCTGTTTTGTTTTGGCGCTGCAGGCAAAAGGGGCGTATCTTTCAAATACAAATTAGAATGGTTCTTTTAATTATAAAATGTTAATGAGTTTCTGATTTGTTATTTTAATTTTCACGTAATTCCTAATCAACAAATTAGTTTAAATTAATCTTGCTCTCACATTTGTGCACCCCTTTTAAGGGTATAAATACTAATGTTGCGCATTTTTCAAACAGAATTTTAATAAAAATGATGCTGTAAATTTATGCAAAACGTCGTCTGATCTGAGGCCAGGCCTGTGCCGGCTCTCATGTCCGAGAAACTTCGAGGCGCGGATTCTTTGGAGATCAGCTTCCCGTTTTCAAAGTTTTTAATTATTTTATAAATATGCTGTTGTAAAATTTAATTCAATATTTTAAAAGTAAAAATCAACTGGAAAATTTAATTGACTCCTGAATTAATTCTATAATTCTTCATGGACGTGGCCAGAAGGTATATTTCAAAGATTCTTCGAATTTTACGAAATTTGAGCCAGTACTTTTTAAAGCAATGATGTGCAGCTGATTTTATCCTCATCCTTCCTCCTTCCTCAAGAATTACAATAAAGATGTTATGGATCCATTTCTTATAGAGTATTCATCATTTATAGTCCGCATCTATTTCTTCACACAAGTAAGAATGTTTTATTTATTTTTAAGTTGATGTCATTCTCTTCAAAGTATATCGACCTAAAGAACTTCATGCACAAATCGTGCAGGGTTATTTGCTTATTTAAATCACAACTGCAACAATAATTTAAAAGTTCACTATACTATCTATTCCTCTATCCATTAAAATAATAATATTTTACGGCACAGGGGGAGACATTCAATGTGTTCAAACCCTGTCATGGAACATATCAAAAGTTTGATCTCATGAAGCACTTTTGTCTGGTTCTACTCTCCCCCTTCTTCTCTCCCGTCTCCTGTCAGGAGCACTTTTCTTATTTTTTTTTTCAATTTCTCATATTTATTTTAGTTTTTCCCATTTTTCTCTGTTCCTATGAGCCGGACAGCTCCAAAATTTCACCAAAATTTGCTGTGAAGCGCCTAAAGGTATCCCCCTTCTTTTGGCGCCCTCGGTTTTCACGTATCTCTCGAGGGGGGGGGGCGTCAGAGGGGCGAAAAGGGGGATTCCTTTTAAAGTCCCATCTCTCAATTGCAAGTGAGGATTCATTTTAAAGGTCTCGTAGAGCACTTGTGTTTGGTATAGCTCCCCCTCCCTTCACCCCACCGCTCTCCAAGATCCCGTCAATTAATGCTAACTCATCATTTGTTAAACAACTTCTCTTAGCTGTATCCATCATAAAAGCTGCTATCATAGAACTTGTCATTACCTTTCTTAAGTTATCTATTAAGTGCTAAAATGCCTTGAACCATTAAAAATAGTTTAAAGGGTGTCATTAAACCAGCACATTTGTAAACAACAACTACTTCGCCACGTCTCAGCTCATTGAAGCCACATCTTTTTACTATTATATTTATTAAAAATACTTCTAGTCACCGAATCTTTTTAAAACTTGGTGTGTTCGTGCCTAATATATTCCGCCAGTCTCACAAAAAATCTTAGAGCGCTAACTAAATTCTAAAGTGGAGAAGCTGGCTTATGCTAAAAACACTTTTTTATGACGAGTTATACTTGGGTGAAAAAATCTCAACGATAAAAGCCGTGGGTGGCCAACTTATATTCTGCCGTAAGGTAGAATTTTTCCCGCTTGTTTTTTTTTTTACTTTTACGCAGTTGTGAAAACGGGACTTCGACTCCAATTTCATAAGAAAATGTATGCCGGCTAATGAAACATGGTGCAAGTCAGCGATAAGTCTTTTTATTAAAAGGTAGGAACTGCATTCTTTCTCTTTTAGGATAGCCACTCTGCAGGTGTGAACCCGCCTATCCGTCAGTCATTTTCCTTTATTCCTGATCACAGCAGTGTGCCAGACTGGAGACAGAGCTGAAAATGAGGGGGTTGGGGGGAACGCGAAAAAGAGGAAAAAAGAGCGTACCTGTTGAGAGGGGGTAATGCTCGAGCAGAACAAGTAAAAGCATGAACAGTTAGCACATATGCACCTGTGCTCGTTGAGCGGGGAGGGAGAAGTAAAAATCAGATCACGAGAACAAGGGAAAAGGTCGTCTCAGAGTCGGACCAGAACAAGTATTCCATTCGTTTGATCTTGTTCACACATTTTAATGTTTCTCTCTAGAGAGCCTGTGCGTCATAATCTCAGGTTCCAGACTTCAAAGTTAAAAATTCGCTTTTAAGAAATCATCAGGTCTATCATGTTTAGCAAGCGTAAAACATTCTGCACTGAAGAAAAATTAAGCATCATAAGAGAAATACAAAATGGAGGTAGCCAAGCTGATATTTTTCGAAAAAAAAGATTTATCGAAATCTACAGTTGGAAAAACAGAGAAAGCATACTTTCTGCTTTCGAGAAAAATTTGAACTCTCAAAAAAATCGATAAAAGCTGAACATCAAGAAGTGGAAGAGGCTTTATTAAAATGGTTTAGCGTTCAAAGAAGCCGAAATGTACCGGTTTCTGGGCAAATGCTTCAGTCAAAAGCTGATGAATTTGCTAGTAAATTTGGAATTCAATTTTTGTGTTCTAATGGATGGTTAGACAAATTTAAAAAGCGGATCATCATAACTTCCGGAAAAATTGTCGGTGAATCGGGAAAGAAAAAGTTTGGAATAATCTCTCGTGAATACGACGAGAATGACATATATAATGCTGATGAAGCTGCACTATTTTACAAGATGACACCAAACCAGACATTAAAATTTAATGGAGAGAAATGTAATGGCGGAAAATTGTCAAAAGACGGAATCGCATTTCTTGTGCGTGCCAATATGAGTGGTACTGATCGTCTTAAGCTTCTAGTGATAGGAAATTCTAAGCGCCCCAGATGCTTTAAAATATCAAACGGCTTCCTGTCGTTTATGAAGAAAACCGCAAGGCGTAGATGACTAAGGAACTGTTTGAAAAAGAGCTTCGAATGTGGAATCGTGAACTGTCAGCTAAATAGACAAGCGGAATGTCAAGCGAAATATTCTACTTCTGCTTGACAATTGTAGTGCACACAAAATCGATAAACAGTTTTAATCGATTAGAATTGTACTATTTCCCCGAATGCAACATCTGTAGTACATCCTATGGACCAACGTGTCATCAGAAGTTTTAAATGCCATTTCAGGAAGCAGCTCATTTTACGAATTTTAGAGGGATATGATAAAAATGTGAAATGTGACGTTTCTCGTCTTGATGCACTTATAATGCTCGAAAAATCTTGGCGGTTTGTTACAGATTCTACAATTAGAAAATGTTTTCGACATGCAGGCCTAGCAAAGAGTATTGAAGATACAACGAATGTTGAAAAAGCAAAGAATGTTGAGGAAGAGGATGATGAAAATTTACCTATCGCGATGTGGATAGAAAAGCACAAAATTTCATCATTCTCAGTTTGTGACATGCAATTGTTTGAAACATGTGATGACGAAGTCAAAACATGTGAAGATCCAACTGATGAAGAGATTGTGGAAGAAATTAAAATGAATCATTCTGAAATCGAAGATTCTGCATCTGATGCTGATGAAGAGGAGCACATAAATGACGAAATTCCCACAATCTCAGATGCTACAGCAGCGATGCGTGTAATTAATAAGTTTTTGTCTACACAAACTGTAAGTGGAAGTGGAAGTAGGAGTGGAAGTGGAAGTGGAAGTGGAAGTGGAAGTAGGAGTGGAAGTGGAAGTGGCAGTGGAACTGTAAGTGGAAGAAAGAGTGTTGGGGCCATTTGATGTACTAGACAAAGAAATTCATAACGTGTTTTTGAAATCGGCATCACGTCAGCAGAAGATTACCGATTATTTCTGTATCAAAACAGTGAACAACAATTGAAGGTAAAATTAATTTATTTCTGTTTGACTTCATCGTTAGTTAATTTAATTAGTATTGTGTCAATTTAATGTAATCGATTTTAGTCAATTTAATTCTTTAATGATCATATTTAATAGATTTTACCTTTTTTTAATAGATCATTATTGAATATACGTAGCAGCTAATGAGTTATACATTAACTCTAACATTTTTCTTAACGGTTCGGATATAGCGAACAAAATCTCCGGTCCCTTGAAGTGCGTTATAACGGGGTTCAACTGCATTACAATGAACATTAAATATCTTGGTTTAAATATGTTTATCATAAATCAAATTAAGCATTTGTTCTCACTTGTGTTTAATTTCTGTAAGTATGAGTACCTAAATGTTGAGCCCGTATTCTGGATTATGAGTACGTACGGGCTTACGCAAAAAGAAAATTATTTGATTATAAATCTGTAGATGAATCTGTAGACAAATGTAGACAAATCCAAAAACAGCCTCTTGAGTAAAATGCTTCATCAAGTGGTATATAAAGCACTAGTAACCCAATTTACTTTCATTCTTCTGAAAATTTCAGGACCTGTTCAAGGACTCCATAAGAAAATGTATAGCAGATCCGAAAGTGGGACTGACATAGAGAACAGGCCCAAAAGAAGATCACAAACTGTCTGATAATGATGGATACATGCTTTGTCAGGCAATGGAAGCACAAAAGTTTATTCTATCATAAAAATCCAAAATATCCTGCAAATGTTTGATTTATTTGCTTGCAACAATAGACCTACAGCGTTTCAAAATTTATTCATATATATTTTAATTTTCCTGACATTTTAAATGTGTGTTGCATTTGTACAAAAGTGTTTTTAAAAGATCAAAACTTTTTTTGAGATCATCAATTGAGTTTAAACTTCAACAAAATTCAAAAATTGTTTTCAGGGAAAAGGTAAGAAAACAAACTCTCTCGTAATAAAAATAAATAAAAATGGATCATTTTTCATTTATATTTTTGGAATGTTAAGTGCTTTTTTGTTTTAAGCACATTAAAGATATACTGTTTCCAATTGAACACTTAACTTTTGTTTTCCCCAAACAAAAATAAATTAATGTTTTTAATAAATCACTTCAAAGTCACTAGAACGAATGATATTACTTAACTTTTCAGAGGTAAGATAAAAATTTTGCTTGCTATTTGTAGGTTGATATGTATGCAATTTTAAATTACCCTTTTGGGTACAAGTAATTGTGATTCTCTAATGTTGAATTCACACCAGAATTTTCGAAAAATTTTATTTGTATATAAAAAAATGCAATCTTACAGATTTTTTTTTTTTTTTTTTTTTTTGTTCACCAAAGTTCTAAAAGTAGAATTTTGTTCAAAATTTATGGTGCAAATATAATTAAAATTAAGTGGTATAAAAAATAATTTGCCGCTCTTCAAGGGGTTACGGTTGAATTTGTTGAATTTGTTGTCATGAACGTCATTAGAGCGCATTCATGACAACAAATTCAACGGTTACCAGTGATGCAACAGAGTATAAAATAAACAGCGAAAAATGAGAAACCTGCAACAAATGAGAAACCAAATTAAATGCAACAAAATAGAAACGAGAAAGAACTCCAACAAATGAGAAAACGAAAAGCGACGAGAGAAACCTAAATACGACGAGAAAAAATGCAACAAAAATCGAGCAGCAAAAGAAAAACAACAGGTAACCGTAAGTACAGTAGAAAAAAGGGAAAACAAAAGGGAAAACAAAAATGGAAAACAAATCCAACACAGGTAAAAGTAATCATTTTTTTCTATTTCTTTATGTAAAGTTAAATAAACATGTATTACCCTCTTCCCTTTCAGACTTTTTTTCTCTTTTCCATCATGTACGCTAATGATGCCTGGTGCATGTAAAATCCGTCGTGGATACAAAGTCCTCTAAGTTCCCTGTGCATTATACCTCTGGAGGTGCCTTGTCAGGTGAAAGTCTCGTCAAAACAAAAATGGGAACAAAACAAAGACCTCCACATAGCCGTCCTGCCAGCAATGGGCAGATGCTACGCGACATCCCTTCAGTGGCGCTACGTGCCCCGGTGCCGCGCACTAAACCCGTTTAAGCTAGGGAAACCTGGCAGGTAGGGGCCTGGTCGCCGGTCAAAAAAAAAGAGGGGGTTAAGATGCCGATAATATATATTTGGCCCCATCAGCTTGCACACAAATTTAAACACACATGTTAATTGCTTTTTATTCCAGCACAGTGACATGATGTATAGTAATTTTTTTATATAATTTTATGCTTGTAAGGACATTAGTGTATGTTGACTGATGACCTCGTGATGCATAGATGCGTTTAATTTTGAATACCACTATTTCTCCAAAAAATGATGCAAAATTATTCAGATAAGACGAAGAATACTTATCGAAAATATGGTTTCCTTAAAATAAGACATTTACGCATTCTGGACCTGGGCCCGACCAAAATCATTCCCAATCGGGCTCCGTCCCTACTAGAGGCCAATTATCAATCAAACTCATTATTAATTGCTTCTCACGTACGCACAATAAGATCAAACGACATTTCGTCCCCCTCAAATTTTGCACCTCCTAAGAAAGTTCTGAAACGGCACCCCTGTTTGTATGATAGTATATTTTTTAACAATAATCTATCCAAACGAAACTTTTTAATACAAGTACTTACGTCAGTAAATTTCGATGTAAGCATCCTTGGTAGCTCGAAAAATGTCAATGCGGTGTTCCATTTCTCACCACGCATCTGCGATCCTGACTTTGAGTGGATAACCTCTGAATATTCAAAAATTGGAAAAACATAATAGTTGGATTTATTACAGTGTGTCAGGTGAAGGATTTTTGTGTAACCTATGTTCAGTTTGCTTTTCAAAGGTGCCTTGGAATGACCAAGCTGCATGCCTAAGAGATCCTCTCTCCAGATGAAAAAAAACTTAAGAACATGACTTTTTCATAATAAAAAATTTACAGTGTTACATGTTCAATTGTTATTTCGTAATTTTTTTATTTTTTTTTTGTAATCAGGGAAATACTTTATGACCACCCTATATATATATTTTTTTTTTACCAAAGATACTGTTACAACCGGGAAAGTATCGTAAAGAATTGAGTATTTTTCGCTTTTTTCTACATCAGAGAAACAAGGATGGAAGCTTAAAAGTACAGAAAAAACGGAAAACATGAAAACGAATATGAAATCGGAACCCTTCAGATTTTTTAAAAAAATAATAAATATATTTTTAAAAAAAAATATGATACCATTACAAGCGAAAACGTACCGTGAAAATGTTCGATTTTTTTCCTTTATTATTATTATTATTATTGTTGTTGTTGTTGTTGTTGTTGTTGTTGCAACTCCATAGGGACCTGGTGTTTGCGATTTCTAAATGCACGAAAAACAGATCGTTCACTTAGCCTGTATTTGGAAAACAATGCATACGCCGGACATGCGCGAAGGCGAGACTGAGGTGCATTTGAACCTGATTTCGTCTATCCTTGTCCAAATTTTCAGAAATCTACGTGCGGTAGAGTACCCTAGCCGTCGCCAACAGACAAACAAATAGATAGACAAACAAACAACTTTCTTTTATTAATATAGATAACATTTTAAAGCGGGAAAAAAGCTACATAATTTTAAAGAAATCGCACTAACTTTTTAAACTATGTTTTTATATGAATAGGTTTTTTTTTTATATAATGTTATACTGAAATTTAGAATTAGTGTTTGATCCATTTATGTGCATTGATTTTATTGTTGTGTTATATTAGCCTAGTTCAGTGTTTCCCAAACTATACGGTACGCCAGCCTTCCGAAACTGATATGCGAATCTTGAATTTTCAATGGAACAGAATTAAATAAGAACTTTCAGTGTTCTCCGCACGTTTATCTCAGCTCATGATAGAATAAAAAGTTTCAGAAAACCTTTTCCTTCGATGTGAATCTCTTGTAACAATGGAACAATGTAGTGAGCTTTATGGGTCACCTAGTTGCGAAGTAACTTAATTTTCAGTACAGAGGTAATCGACCTACAAGGCAAATAGGGAGCCGTAAAAAAATACTTACTTGTAGTAAAAAACTAAAAAATACAAGGAAATTTTTTTAAATAAAAGTATAATGCAGTATAAACAAAATAAAGTTTAACAATTAAAAAAAAGAAAGAAAAATTCTATTAGATCCACATGACAGAAAAACCTAAAGAGGGACAAACCCATCCCCATCTCATTAAAAAAGCTCCTTTCAGAGACCATACATTTGTTAAAAGATACATTACTAAGAAAGCAGTCTAGAAAAAATATATAGAGATTTTTTCTTTTTTTATTAATTAACAAAAAAGAGAGTTTACATTAGAGAGTGGAAAATTCAGCACACAAAAAGTTAAAAAGCAAAAATAAAAGGGTGGAGAAAAAAAATGTGAGGTTGGAGACCGCACAGCCTGGTAATGTTGCAATGATGGCATTAGTCAACATTGGAGAGGTTAATTTCATTGGAAAGGAAGTCTAAATCATTGATAATAACTATAATTTTTTCCATGGGATTCTTAAACTTTTTAGTCTGTGTAGCAATATTTTTTATACATTTAAGAATTTAGAGATTCAGAGAGTTTCTTTTAAATCCTTGCTAAAAATTTGGAAAATTTCCTGGCTTTCATTAGTATAACTATATAGTATTTGATGAGATTTATAAAGTAGAATTTGGAATAATTTTAATTTTATCATTAGTAGATGAGGAAGGAGAGTTCCCCACAGGAAAAGTAGATTCTTCAGGGTTAGAATCAGGAAAATCTGCCGCAGGTACAGTAATGGTTTTCTTTTTAGTATAATTAAATTCTTTAAGAATATCAGCCAGCATTTGGATTTCTTTCATAGTATTATTGTTTTCTTTAGTAGAATTAGGGTTGATTTTGCCTCTAACACGGTAGGGGCTTTTAAGACAACCACGGTACTTAGCAGGGTGACCATTTTGACCGCAATTTGCAGAATTAGGTGTAGTTTTGCCCCTATGTGGGCACTCCGTAGTGCGATGTTTTTCGGCACGTTTCAAGTATTTTGAAGTAAAAGTGCAGACTTCGGAAGCGTGGACAAATCCTTGGCAACGATAGCACTGTTTAATTTTTTGTTTATCATTAAAGGTTGCAATATTGACAGTAATTTTATTAATTCCCTTAAATTGATAGATTTTAAAGTGGGAGGGCGGGAGGACACTCACCATGTATATTGTCATTGGGTTTCCAGTTTTGCAATTTTTAAGCATGGCAGCCCTGATTACAGTGAAGCCTCACTCTTTCAGACTATCAATGATAATTTTATTATCAGTATAACAGGGAAGACCCCTAATACATATTTTTTTTAGGTCTCAGGTTCTTCGAAGGAAGGATAGTATGCTTCTTATTTTTTTCATCAAGTAAATCTTGAGTTTCTCTAAAGTCTTCGTCTGTTTTGCACAAAACCATGAGGCGTTCGCCTTTGAGAGTAATTAATGGTTTTGTTTGTTAATATCACTAATATATATTCTGCAAGGTCAGTCCAATTTTCCCGTACTTCAATATAAAATGGATTCACCACTGAGCTCCACAGTAGAACGAAGAACTAACTTCCTATTCTGATACATTGTATCCAGCGGTCCGCCCATGAATACCATGCCAAAGATTTTCCGGGGAAAATTTTTGGCAAAACCTCCCATAGAATAGTATCGGGTGATATTTTCAACTTGGATTATCTTTTTAAAATACCACTAAGTTTCTACAATTTTCACTGATACATATTTTTTATTGTAAAAACTACAGATTTTATCTAAATTCATTGCAAATATTTAATTTGACATTACTTAAAAATGAAATTTTATATAAGCTCAATAAAAAAAAGAAAAATATGTTAATTATTGCTCATAAAAATATGAAAAAGATGTAAAAATAACCAAAAATGACAAAAACTATGCGGAAAAGTTTGAAAAAATGGCTGTAGTATTAAGAAAAGTGCAGGATTGGTTACTTACGTGCACTGCAAGTGTGATGCGGTTGTGGCAGAAAGTGGATCAGTGGTTAGCCCTCCGTATAATTATGAGCTCAGTGGGATTCATACGTTGTTTTGAGTTAACAGAATTTTGGTCCGATGTGTTAAAAGGGGAAGTTTGATCCATAAGGATATTGTCATCAAGATTGACGTCACTACCAAGATTTTGAAATTTATTTTTCAGGGGAATTGCCGAGTTTTCCACGTTATTTTTACGTTTAAGTCCATTATTCACCTTGGTGAAGTTAAGTTCATCATATAAATTTTCATTAGTAAGTAAAGTTTGAGGAGTTACTTAGAGTTTAGAAAAACAGAAAAATGAAAAAAAGCGGGATTTGTATAATTTTTTAAATTATAAGGCTCCCCAAAAAATTGAAAAACCTCTAGGCAAACATTTCTTACCTCCGATTGATCATCATGTGATTGATGGTAACCATCATTGTTTCAGATAGTTGCAATGTATTCATCACAAAAAGAGAAGAACTTCATCCAGTGTTTTCTTAATTTTCTCGTCATGAAATGCAGAAGATAAGAGTTGAGCATTAAATTTCGGAGCAACAGCCCCATTCATAATGTTCGTAAGTATATCATTACTTTATTCTAAGCTCGTAGACAACATTTTGAGAATACGAATAGAATTCAACACAACATCGAAAAAAAGCACATATCAGCGCAACGTACGTCTTGACAGATTAAAAATCAGAAGTGTGAATATCTTCAATAGCGGAACAATATCATGAGTTCTACTCTTGTATAATTTAATTGGTGAGAATAACATCCTTAATTTATGAGTGAAGTTTAAGTGTATAGTGTTAATACCATATAGCAAATTTAAAATGCTATTTTACAGAAAATTTAACAACAGTTTCTTTTAGAAATGCATTTTTCATTCGAGCTAATCTATGATCGTCACTGGCGAAAGAGGAAATAAAAGTATTCCGCTACAAGTAATGGAATTCTTAAATAGCATTATGAAAAGAATGAATTAACTGAGATTTGTTTTCTAATTTCTGTAAAAGCTGTACAATTTCTGATTGTGTTTAGCTCAATCTATTTATTTTTGAGTGCATTTACTTTCCTTCTTTAAATGAAAGCAGAATTCTATAATAAGTTAAATGTTGCATCAGAAATGACTAAAATTAACAAATATTAAACTGGACATCCAGAATCTATGCTTAGTGAACCCTTTTTAATGTCGTGGGAAGTATTTATATCACTTAACTTTGATCCGCAATTGCCAAATTTTTAAAATACTAATTGTAAAATAATTTAATAAAATTTTGATTTGTTTCATTTACGAGACGAAAAGAATTTAATTACTTTCAAAAAAATGTATTCTTACATTCTGGTAACATTCAATCATTTTAATGTTCTAGCAATAGAATTCATATGCCTTAAAAAGGGTTGAGTAGGTTCACTCCGGGTATCAGTGATATAAATCAAATTAGTGTATGCTAGATACGAATGTTATCCAATAGTACATACAACGCACATGCCAATAAGTTGCTGTATTCCCCACTCTAAATTGTTATATGATATTTTTCATATCATTATTACATATTCATGATGTCAGTGCATGATGTCAAATTAACATTCGGAATCACATTATCGAAGATATTTCACATCACCTAAGATGGCGTCACACATATTTTCTAAGAGATAAATCTCCTAAAGGCAAAAATAGAAGATTTGTCATCAGTAAGACAGAGCCTTTACTAATTAGTTGCTTGCAAGTTTGAGCACTCAATTTTGAGTCAGCAATTCTGCGTATTCTGCTGTGTATTACTGGAGTTCCAACGACTGAGAGGGGGGAATTTGGCTTAAAACTGGGAATAAAGCAGGCTTTTTTTCTTAGAATAAAACTTTGAATTAACCGGATTTTCTGAAACTCTACTAATTGTGTATTCATATATTTTGTGATAAGAATTGTTATCATATGTTACTATTCTTGAATATTCGCTGAAAAAAGCTTAGTGCGAAAGCCTGACATTTAAGAATCCTGTTTAATTTCATCGATAAAAGTAATTCATCCTAATAATATTATAAATCTGATTGTGCGCAAATGTTAGGCTGAAGCCAGCGTCAAAATGGAGCCTTTAATGATCCTGTATTTTTGCATACAGATTGATTATAACACTCATTTGAACATAGACTGGTTTTTGTTTATTTTATTCAAATATTTTTCTTAATAATTCAAAATTTCGTTTTTTCATAGAGAGTAAATGAACATTTTTTTCGTATAATATTTTAACATGGTTAAATTTACTTTACCGTTGCTAATACTTTATCTTTGCCAAAACTAATTCAAATTCCGGAATAATAATTTTTAGTCAACAATTTAGTTTCAATTGAAAAATGTTCACGTGAAAAATAAAAATGAAATAAAAAAATTAAAGAATTAAAAAGAAGATTAAATAATATTATTAGAAATAAAACGTACTTTTTTTTTAGTTTTTGATAATAATACAAGGTTTCAATATGAGTAACCATAGGAAACAGGCGAATATGACGCCATACATCAAAAATAAAGCGGAGATCTTTGATTGGTGAAATAAAATGATCTTGGGTTTTTTTTCTTCGCTTTTTTCTTTTGTATGGTTATGGTATTATTCTTGGCGTTTTACCATCTGCGCAGGGCTAATATAACCATACCGTATTTTTTATTTAAATTTTAAAAAAGTAAAAAGAAGTTTCAAAAGAAAATGGTCAGCAAATGTCAATAATATGCTCCGCAAAATTATACATATCGAAAATGAAGTCATGGATAGCGAGAAATATTTATTTTCATTCTTAAAACTAAAAGAAATAACTCGATTACTTAAAAAAAATGACGAATGTTAATAGTTCCATTTTTGTTGATAAAAACTAAAGATTTAATGTTATTTCGTTAAAGCAACATAATTTCCCCTATGCCAGTACTGAAATTAATTGCCTGGAAAAGAAAATTAACAAGAATTATGTCATTAAAAAGGGATTTCTCTGCGGGAAAAAGAGGCGTCATATTTGAAATAAAACGGGAATTTTCCAATGTGTTTTGAAATGAGTGTGAATCAATTCCTTACATTAATAATACAAGGATCAGTAAGTATAGAAAGTAGATGAGTTTCACGCCATATTTATAACGAAAAATTTAAATGTTTTTTTTATCTATACTGATTATTAAGCATGAATATCCGTTATATACCGATGAGAATTTTCTGCTAAAAATCGCATCATAATTTTAAGAAAAGGAAAATGAACACGAATCTATGTTTGTATTTCGCAACTACTCCTCACTGTAAAAAATTGCTGCAGTAAAATTACTGCAGCAGAGATTCCAGGCAATGTCCATAAGAAAACCGGTTTTGTGACTAGATAAACGAGCTTTTTTATTAGATAAACGGTTTTTGCCCGTAAAAACGTGAAATTTACTGAAATGGACCGTTTACCTTGAAAAGGAGGCATTTCCCGTAAAATTACGGCAGCAATTCATGGAGAATGCCCGTGAATTTACAATTTTCATTTACAGTGCCAGAATATCGCACGCAACGTGATTTACTTTATACCGGTTATCATTGATCCGAGGATGTTACACAAACTGTCAGAATTTAAAAAATTAAATTAGATGCCAAGATTTTTTTTTTCTTTTTTGTTAATTTTAACGAAGTTTCTCTAAAAACGGAAAGTAAATTACTCCATATTTGTGTATAAAAAAAGGAGAAATAAAATAGATCTGTATATTTTTTACACCATTTTCTCATTAAAACTAAAAATCAGAATTGATTTTCACTTTGAATAGATGGTGAAAACAAAATCTTGATTTCAGTAAATTATCCGAAAAATAAAAACATATTTTCACATATTCAAATTTCATGAATCAATTTATTCTGGAGAACAAAAATTGTCTGTTAACATACTGTCATTTAGAAAATAAGATTTGTTTCAGCTATACATTAAACCAAGGAGGCAGAACTGAATTTAAAGTAAAAGCATGTACTATTTCCAATTAATGTTTTTTTGAAGGATGGCTGTTAAAACGTTTCACAAAGGCGTTAAAAGTAAAATTGTTTAGCGTGTAAAATTGACATTTGTTTTTACCCAATTCTTCTATTTCCACGATTTTATTTGGCCCTCCTTTTTGCATTGGTTGCAATTTCATTTTCGCGATTATTTGGCACAAAATTTCACTTTTTAAAGTCTGAGTTATGTCAAGGTCCCTATAACAAAAAAATACCGTATTGTCGCCTATGAAATGTGATAAATAAGTTAATTTTAACGTTTTTAATTATCGGGAGTGAAATATTTTCTTAATTAATGTATTTATTCTTATTTTAATGTTGCGTGAACGAAGTCACGGGTAACAGCTAGTAATAATATATATTGAAAGAATCGTAAATAGGTAGATGCATATATATAGAGAGACATAGAAAGACTTCTGATTACATTTCCTGATTTTGCCTAAATTTAATTTTATTATTCGGCTGTTATCATTCTTCTTTTTAAAAAAATCAAATATATCTTTCGGTGAATCGTATTCTTGAATAAGAAATTCCAGTTTCATTTTCTTGAAATGCTCGGCTGGCTTGGTATGCTATTATATATTCGCATTTACTAGATAGAAATACATGTTACTTCGCAAAAATTGCATTTCGCAAAAGCTGTTATCGAAGAAGCGACATCGGCGAAAAAAAAATCTGTCTTCATTTTAAAACTCTCGAAAAGATTGAATACCCGAAATGATTGAATAACTGAACATAAAATACTTTTTTTTTATTTCCTTTATTTGTATGCAGGTTTAGGTAATGTGATGCATTTTAAAGTAAAAAAATTAACGCTTTTCGCCATCAATATTTTAAGAAACACTGTTCATGCACTAAGAATTATATAATTCATGTAAACTTGCTTTTTTTAAAAAAAGTAATTATAAAATCCAATAATGCCAATTTCAAGTTATTGTCTGTATTTTAATTTATTTATTGTACACCAGCCGGTGTACACTATATTGCCAAAGGTGATTGGTCACTTGCGATTTTAGACGTTTTGTTAACTATCTAGAAAAATACATGAGGAATTAACCTGCAACTGCAGGTGTGTAAACAGTATAGTATAGGTTATATATTTCCGCGAAATTTTTTTGACGAAATTCCATAGGGGACTGTCAACAAATTGAAAAAGAACGAATATCTTTTGGATAACCCTGTAAAAACTAATGTAGCACAGGCGTTCAAACTCGAGATTATTAATAAGTGGCTTATTGTAATATACTATGTTCATTTGTATGAGGATAGCATGTATACTCGTAGAGAAATTCAGGTTTTTATAAAAACAGTCCCAAATTTCGCCTAGTTTTTTGCTTATAATTTGCAGAGTTCTTAACATAAAAAAAAGTTATTTTCAGAAAATATGACAAATAACATTGTACATATAACTCTGCAATCAGAATTTAAAAATAATAAAAATTAGATGAAAAATGAGCAGGTTTACTAAAAAATGTTTCACTGCACATGCGCGAATGCAATCAAAATATAATATGCATAATGTATTAGCTACGTAAAGCAACTTTTGTGAAAGTCTCAAACTCATAGCTTGAAAATTCTGAAAACTATCGTCGATAGAATAAGCTCGAAATCCGTTGTTCCCAAAAGGAAGCAAAAAGATGAGGGGTTGTATCAAATATCTGTTGATTAGTGCCAAGATATCGTACACAATATTTCACGTACTACTATATTTGGATACAACCCCTCATATTTTTGCTTCCTTTTGGGAACAACGGATTTCGAGCTTATTCTATCGACGATAATTTTCAGAATTTTCAAGCTATGAGTTTGAGACTTTCACAAAAGTTGCTCTATATACTTAGCTAATACATTATGCATATTATATTTTGATTGCATTCGCACATGCGCAGTGAAACATTTTTTAGTAAACCTGCTCATTTTTCATCTAATTTTTATTATTTTTTAATTCTGATTGCAGAATTATATGTACAATGCTATTTGTCATATTTTCTGAAAATAACTTTTTTTTATGTTAAGAACTCTGTAAATTATAAGCAAAAAACTAGGCGAAATTTGGGACTGTTTTTATAAAAACCTTAATTTCTCTACGAGTATACATGCTATCCTCATACAAATGAACATAGTATATTACAATAAGCCACTTATTAATAATCTCGAGTTTGAACGCCATTGCTACATTAGTTTTTACAGGGTTATCCAAAAGATATTCGTTCTTTTTCAATTTGTTGACAGTCCCCTATGGGGTTTCGTCAAAAAATCTTCGCGGAAATATATAACCTATACTATATTTACTTTTTACACACCTACAGTTGCAGGTTAATTCCTCATGTATTTTTGTAGATAGTTAAAAAAACGTCTAAAATCGCAAGTGACCACCTTTGGCAATATAGTGTATTTTGGTGATAGCAGTTTAGCAACGCAGAGAGTTTTGTGAAAAACCTTTAATGTTAACCACATTCAATAAAACAATATTCTTACGAAATACAGGGAAGTACATAAGCACTGATTACAGAGATTGGCATGGTAGTAAAATTATAATATGGAGTGACAAGCTGGTAGCTAAACGAACACATCTAATAATGCTAAGAGCACCAGAAACGTCTTCCTAGCTGTCGAGCATAAATTAAGGTGTCTTAAGAAATTCTAAAGTATCTCAGTTCTTATCTGATCACAGTAAATTGGCAAATTATCTGTTTTGCTTCAATCTTGGGAAAAGTTAGATTAGATTAGATTTGTTTGTTAGTTATTAGATTGTTAAAAAAAGATACCTCAAGATATGAAACATTTAGTTTCCTCCAGTCGTATTTTTGATGATCCTATGCTGAATAGTTAATGTTTTTTTTTGTTGTTTTTTTCCCTTTTTTTTCTCTTTTTTGTCTCTCTGTCGCTCATATTTGACAATGTAGACGTTCATGTATTGAAATTCCCTCTCTATAAACACTTTAGACGACGCGCTGACTTATTTTAAAACATAAAGAAGTTTTGTGTTCCTCAATGACAAATTCAAATTTTCTGTCGATTGTTCGATTTTTATGAAAGTTAGAGCCTAGAAAAACACACAAAAGAAGATTGATACACAAACCATTTTTGGACCCTCATAATAATTTATTTGAGACTGAGCATCAAAATGAACCTTTCGAACAAAAGAATTATCAAATTTTAAACAACCATTCAAAAATTATGCGTGGACATACAAGGTGATCATAATTAAAATTTCCCCTTGAAACTTCTATAAAATGAAATCCACTGAGCCAAAACTTACCAAATACGAAAATATTAAATGGGATTTTATATTTAGACAAAAAAGAAATAAAACAGTTTAAAAAATTATCCCTTAGAGTTAGAATGGTGCTGTATGCTGTATTAAGGACCGGAAGATTTGGCTTTATAAAAAGCTCAGTATGTATGCCAATTCGTAACGGATTGGAAACGGCTTTCCACACGAAAAATGCCACTTTTAAAATGTATGCAAATTATTTAGCTTGACACAGGCAAGTTAAAAATCACCCAAAGAAGAAAGCCAGAAAGAAATTGCAACTTTGCAAATTTCTGTTTTTCAATTCAAATTACACATCATACGGCTTTTCAGGAACATGTCAACTATGTTTCTAACTTTGAAAGACCGAGCTTTACTCTTAAAGTGCTATTATAAATGTGATATCAATTAACGGAGCGCATGGAAATACTATGGTATCTTAAGATTATTACGGAAAGAACCAATTACTGTTCCGGGTTTGAATAACATTATTAAGAAGTTTAAGAGCACGGTTGTATTATCCATCCAATTTGGACGGGAAATGAAGCCTGTTTCTTTCAAAACTCAAACATCTGTTGCATTGGAAGTGGTGAAGGAAGCAACCATGGAAAACATGCACAGAAATTGCAGTACTTGGTATTTCAAGTTAAATGGAACTACCATTCAGAACTCTGAAAGAAATTGCTCTTAAAATGCTGCATTTTTATCCAATGTGTTATAAATTGTGCTGCAAAATCCATTGTGTACAGAAACTTCTGCTGATCTTACTCAAAGGGAAATTTTTTCATTGAAGTTCCTTGCACAACTGAAGAATGATGATACTTTTTCCTGGAAAATTTTGTGGACAAATGAGGCAAGTTTTCCCCTAGATGATACCATGAACATACATAATTGCAGAGTTTGAGCACAAAACATCCCTAACATTATCAATAATATCGTATCATATTCAACTAAAATCCACGTCTGGTGTGGCTTTACAGACAGTTTTATAATTGGACTATTCTTCTTTGAAGAACACTATGTGGCAGAACCCATCACATGCTGAGTAACTGCCATTAACTATGTGTTCATGTAGCAAAAGTCCATAGTACACGATCTTAAATAATGTGGAATTGTAGGCAGCACGATTTATATTCAGAACAGTGTTACTCTTCATGTAAGTGTGGTTAAACGGTCCCACCAACTCGGATAGCAACAGGCGATACAGCATTTTCCCACGACTAAAGCCTTGACAATAAGCTTAGTAAGTATTTCATTCTGTGACGTATATGCCTAGCCCAGATTGAAATGCAAGACGTGCCAATTCTATTATTCTGAGCGTGAGAAGTAAGTTCTAAAAAGAGGCAGAGCATATTGAGATTTGAAGCGAGTAGGACGTATTAGGGCAGACGACCCATGTACGCTCAACGACGATAACTAACTCCGAAAGATGCTCAAATCCCCCTTTCCCTTTAAATCCTTGTATATGATATTAAGTGTTTATAATTGCTGTATACAATAACCTAGATCTATTAAATTATTTATATAATTAATAAGAGTATTAGTTGAATACCCCCAGTATCACTCAATATTATATATTACATTCATGTTGAAACATGTGTGAAAAGATTGCTTAGTCAACATTTTACAGACGACCAAGTTATTGGTTCACATTTTCTCATCATGGCCTCCTAGGTCACCAGGAAACAGCCGATATGACTTTTGACTTTGGAGTTATCTCAAAAGCACCGTTTATCGTGACAACATTATAGATTTTTCAGAGTTGAAATATGCTATCCGATATATAAACGATGTTGAAATATGCTACATATTTGAAACATTTCGGCTTATATGCTTCGTGCTACTGCAAAAAGCACGGTATTGCACTTTAACCGGATTGCAAACAAAATGGTAGACAGCACATTGAACATAATACTGCTATGACTGTTATTTGTACATTCTATTATGCAGTCATTACCAGGAAACAACCTTTATTTTACCACTGTAGCTACTTTTAAACTAATTATTATTGCCATATTTGAAAGATATAAAATCGTATACCCTCTTTTATAAAATTTCTCAGTTTGACTCTTTTGGTTCAGTAGTTTTCCTTCTAGAGAGATTTCAAACTAAAATTTTACGTATTATCACCCTGTACATTGAACAAAAATGGAAATGAATTCTATAATATCTTTAAGTCGATTAATTAAAAAAAATAGTTCAAAGAGTATTCAATAAATTGAAAAAAAGAACATTCTGTAATTACAGGCATGCAATTACTGTAATTACTGTCAGTTTTTTAATAGCAATGACTATTATTAACTTATTACAATAGTCAATTTTTTTGTCTTAATGAATTAAAAAAAGGATTTATGCGTTCTTTATCTGTAACGCATTTATTGAATTTCTCATTTTTCTTTTCTATTTTTTTTCTATTTTACCTCAGATGACATTCATAGTAATATTATATCGTTATTTATGTAATTAATTAAGCACTACTAATTGCATATTTTCCTGGAGTTTATTTCATCATCATTTATCTCTATATTTTATATCCTCACCGATACATTTTACTATCAATTAATTATGTTAACTGATCTCAATAACAGAAATAAACGAGAGATCATAGATTCGCTATTCAATTTCGAAATATAATTTCTGAACAGTATTAGTTTATTAAATATATGCAATATTTTCATTATTTTCTATATGTACTGTAACAAACAAAAATCCTGTAAAACTGAAAGAAAAAAACTGCTAGGAAAAATAAAACAAGAAAAAAAAATATTATATTAGTGTAGTCTAGTATAGATATAGATACCGCTTAAAAATTGTAAAGCAGAACGATCGTTTTCAAAACTTCAACTAACAATAAAGAAAAATCATGCGTCAAGCATAGATTATGAAATACTTTCCAACACATTCAGAATACTGTAACAAAATTTCACTGTTTAATAACGTGAAAGAAATATCTAAGCAAACAATTTGGAAAACACGTAACACAAACCTAAATGTTGTCCCTACCTAAAATTAGTACCTAAATTTCCTAAAAGTCTACATTGCGTTATTTTAAACTAGTCGGATGTGCCAATCCCAAAACTTTCTTCTATCTTAATCATGTTAATACTTCTAATTTCGTCCTCACATCGCCAATAAAATCAATATTTTTCGTAATTCTGCTGTACGTCAGCTGCTTGCGAATCATCGGGTTACCGGGATGCAATCAACTGATGTATACTAAGCTACGAAAAGTTCTTTTGGCCTGTACCGACCGGAACACATAGCCTCCCTATTCCTTGGTTTTACGATTTTAGCTAATTTTACTGGAAAACACGAAGCTGAAATGCGTGGAACCCAATTAAAGAAGATTCATTCCCAGTTCTCGTCAACATTGAATTTGAATGAGAATATCGCCAAATTAGTCTTCAATTGCCAAGTTGGCTTCATGTGGGGCAACCTATTTTTGTCTCCAAATCTGGCGTTATTTCGTCAATTGCCGCCAAGCTTGGCGAGAACTTGACGTTGGCGAATATAAATATAGCAGAGGGCCCGTGCGAAGATTTCGCACTGAAATCTAATATTTTTTAGGTACTTCTCTATTAACCCGTCGACCGCTTTTCATAACAAAAAACTACCGCCAAACTGTAAGATTAAACGCCAAAAATGCAGTCCCATTTACTTGATGTCAGAATCATTATGCGTGTTTGTTACGTCATCTAGTGGTATTACATTAGACATTTGCGTGTATTTTTCATTATGTTTTACTGATTTAGTAGTTATTTTATTAATTAAAATAACAATTGTGTCCTTAAATTCTTATATTTTATTTATTTTCTGATATTCCAATGGCAACGTTCTCCCGTTTATTTGGCGATAGTTTTTTGTTATGAAAAATGGTCGACGGGATAATAGCGAAATATCAGTTTTTATCAGTATGTAATATTTATTAGATGCAGGTTTAAACTTCTAAAGAAAACGCAAGGATAAAAATATCTGCAAACAACATTTAGTTGTTACTCAAGCCAGAATATCATAGACTAAAAACTGATCCAAGATTGCTAAAGGCACGCGCGAGAAAAAAAATTAACAATCGTATTTTGACTGCATTAGAGGATGACGTCATCCGCTTCGGGAAAACCATGGGACTTAGAAATATAAATCTAAACATTTCAATTTCAATTTCGCTTTTTAATCATAAGTATAAAATAAACCCGTGCGGTGTTTTTTTTATAATAATTGCTATGAGCATCATATAATGTGGTATTTTATTTTTTTGGCAACAATAATTTCAGGAAAACCTTTCATTTCTTTCATGAAAACAATGCCGATTTAATTTTTTAATTTCAGCAAATTTTAATTAAAAACATGTTTTAACGAATTGTTAAGTGGGCTATGTCAGAAGCCTGTTCTAAAACCTTTCATATGGTATCTCATTCGTTATTTTGCGTTTCATATTTTCTGAGTAAAAGGGATGTTGACGGGAGAAATAATATATAAGGATAGTGTTAAGCATTTAAGAATAGGAACAATGGTTACAACAATGAAAGAAAATTTGCTGAAACCCTGTTAACTAAAACTCATAAATTAAACCCGTTTATGGATGAATTCTGCTGTCTTGTTTGACAATGTCAACCACCCTAAAATTTCAAACCGCTATATCTCCGCCATTTTTTAATATAGATGCAAAACAAAAACTGCTCCGGATTCTCCGGATCAAGGCCGAACATTTAACGGAAAAAACTTTTTGGATTTCTAATTTTTTATACATCTTTTTGAATTTGAAATCTTTAAATGACTATCACAGCGCCCCCTTCCGGCGGAATATCCCCACATTCTAGTAGGACCTGCTGGCTACAGCCAAAAACATATTACAAAATTTTGGTTTAATTATCTGCATAACATCATACACTTTTCGATGATACAATAGTGAAAATCGAACAAAAATCGCGATGGCAGCGCCCCCTTTTGTCGAAATATCCCCGAATTCAACCTGGACCTGCAGGCTATGGTCAAAAACATAGAAAAAAATTGGTTCAATTATCTGCATAACTTCATACACTTTTCGATGATACAATAGTGAAAATGGAACAAAAATATCTATCACAGCGCCCTCTTTCGTCAAAATATTCCCAAATTCTGATAGAATTTGCTTGCCATAGCCAAAAACATAGAAAAAAAATTAGGTTTAATTTAAAGCATAACTTCATACACTTTTCGATGGTACAATAGTGAAAATGGAACAAAAATATCGATCACAGCGCCCCCTTTCGTCGAAATATTCCCAAATTCTGATAGAATCTGCTTGCCATAGCCAAAAATATAGAAAAAAAATTAGGTTCAATTTGAAGCATAACTTCATACACTTTTAGATGGTACAATAGTGAAAATGGAACAAAAATATCGATCGCAGCGCCCCCTTTCGTCGAAATATCCCCAAATTCTGATAGAATCTGCTTGCCATAGCCAAAAACATATAAAAAAAATTTGGTTCAATTTGAAGCATAACTTCATACACTTTTAGATGATACAATGAAGACACACAGACGGACAGACGGACAGACGGACAGACAGACATTTCGTAAAAACGTCTTTTTCGGAATCTCTGACCCCGAAAACGTGTAAATCCGTCGAAAACCGGAAGTCGAAAAAAATTTCGATTACAATACTTTCTTCTATTATAGATAGGAGAAAGTAAAAAATGTAAAAAAAATGTCTAGGAATTGTAATCAAACAACATGATTAAGATAAACAAAACAAGTTTTTACTGTCTACTAGCTGACCTTCCCGGCGTCAACCGGACCTGTGATAATAGCCTCAAATATAACTGAAGTCAATGTTGAATGATTTTATATATTTAAAAGAAAATCTTTCTAATGCTGGGAGCCCCACTGTCTTCGGTAACGTACAGCCTCGATTTTGTATGATTTTTTTAATGAAAATCTATTCAAACGGATTTAGAATCGACGGCATCCCTGCTTAAGGCAGCGTACCCCGGGCATGCTACGCAAGCTCTGGTCTGTTTTAATTTTATATTTTTGAGCGATAATAACTTTAAATGTACCTAAAATCAGTGTTCAATGAATTTATATATTTAAACGAAAAATTTTTTAAACGAACCAAATAATTTCAGCCTCTACTGCCTACGGCCGCTGAAAAGAGTTTTCCTTCTCACAACGAGTCATTTAATATTTTTTTTAAATATGTCCGAACTCTTAAATTTTTATGAGTTATTAGTGTAATATTTCCAAAGCCTGTGTATAATTTTCGTGCTAAAATATTTATATTTTGTTTAAAAAGCAGCGTTTACTCCTCACTTTTTTTTCTTTGAAAATCGAAATTCTATGGCATTTTTTTTTCAAACTGGTTGTTTTATCCTTAAATCTCATTATGGCTAAACTTTTTTTACCAAAACAAGTTGGAAATTGTACGTTAAACGTGACAAATGATGTGCGTTCGTACTACAACTAGTTTTACAGTGTAAAAATCCATCGTTATTATTTCAGTGAAATGAATTATACAGTCTGATATGAACGAAATGATCATACCTTTTCTCTTATTACGTATGCCACGTTTACAGATGAGATTTTTTTACACCAGGCAGCGCTGCAAAATTCACCGTGAAGATCTTGCTTTGCAAATGATTACTTTCGTAGTTTAATATTTCTATGACTCACGATGAACGGATCTTTTGTGTTTATTTACTTTAATGAAATGAGATATTGTGTTGTGAACCTAAGTTCAACTGAAGTTATCTCAGAATCTATACATATTTGAATGTAAATCATCTCTCAAACAAACAATTTTTTTGAACGATCTTTCTAAAAATGTAACTTTTATGCAATTTTATTCGACAAAATAATTTTGAATAAAAATGGTATTTTGTATCAATGTATGTTGTCAAAATTATTTTTGCGAATAAAATTGCATAAGAGTTACATTTTTAGAAAGATCGTTCAAAAAATTGTTTGCTTGAGAGATGAGTTACATTCATAAATGTATAGATTCTGAGATAACTTCAGTGGCAATTAGGTTAACAGCCGAATATCTCAATCCATTAAAGTAAATAAACACTAGAATCCGTCAGGCCGAAATGTCGGAGCATTGAGTGGGATAAACATAAAATATAACATTAACAATATATAATATATATTTTTTATTTTTATATTTACTGTTTAATAGTATAAAAGAAAATTTACAATAACAGCTGTTGAATCTTCAAGTGTTTATTCGGTCAACAGTTGCCTCAGATACTGCTCAAATGCCAATCTATCAGCAAGTGCCCCCATTCTTCTAATTTGGTCTAGCCTATCCTTTGCGAAAGGCACTTCAATGAGAACATCCTCCAAACGACGAACTCTACTAAACGCAACATAAGTTGCTCCAAGTGACAACTCCTTTCGACCAATGGCCACAGCTATTTTTGACAAAGTTAAACCTTGGGACTTGTGTATAGTGACAGCGTATGAAACTGTTAAAGGTAACTGAGTACGGGAGCATGAGACATTGTTTTCTTTCCAAGACTTTGTAATAGGTGTGACAGGAAAAAGTCTTTCAGTGAGAAATGGTCCCCGATAATCATCAAAATGAACCATTACTGCCTGTGGCAAGCATGAAGGCCGTAATCCTGGTCCGTAGACAATATCTTTTACCGTACCAAGTGCACCGTTGACCAATCCTCCCTCTGTCCACAGATTGGTACGCAACATAATTCTGCATCCAATTGCTAAAAAAAGTTCAGCCTGAAGTCCAGACGCGTGCTCATCTTCACTCCATCTTGCTATTTGATTATTGTAGTCTGCTAATATTCTTGCCACTGGCCATTTTGATTTACGAAATACTTCTTGATTATGTTCTTCAGCTTGCTTGTTTGTGGGAAAAAGGTGTATGGCATCTTGAAATCTTTCAAGTTCAGCCGGAGGCTGTATAGCTTTACGTCGTTGCATAAGGGATGCGTATTGGTCGCCTGTAACTTCGCCTACGGAAAGCGAATCAAGAGTCTCTCTAAGCTGTATTTTCTGATCGTCGCTTTGTCTCATTGACTTTGTTAAGGTGAAACATTTTTCAAACATCTTAAGAACTGTTTGTCCACGTAAAGCCAAAATGTCTTTTATAGAATGTCTCCTATATAGAGGTGTGTCTTTTACAGGCTGTAGCTGCCTAATATCCAATCAGGTAAACAAATAAGCCTCCAAAAGGTTCAATGCTGTCTGGTTTACCTTCGCGACATCTTTGCTCAAGTGCAGCCATCAGACGGCATCCGATCATTGAAAATTCGTCAATAATGAGAAATGAAACTGGACTCATGCTGAGCTGTATATTTCTTGCTGTTTCACTTCCTAAATCAGCAAACGATTTAAAACATGTTGGTACTTTTAGTGCAGAGTGAATTGTTGTGCCCTCGACATTAATTGCAGCAGCACCTGTTGGAGCCAGAACCATAATAGCTTCCGGTCCTAACTGCTCGGTAACTCTTTTACGAATTTCTTTTATTACCGTACCTTTTCCAGCTCCGGCTTTCCCAATAATAAAAGTACGTTTACGGAAATTTATAAATCTTGATTGCAAAGACGAAAGCTGTTGCGTGCATAAGTGAAGTATTTTTTGCTGCTCATCTGTAAATCTGATCTCAGACGTATCGTAATTTTGATGCACTGTAAGTTGTTGTTCTTTACAGTAATTTAAAAATGAAGTAAAATTGCGATCAGGGTACTTGTAGCTCTCACTTTTCCACTCACATGCATGATCAATCACGCGTTGCCCCAAAGTATCCTCGTTTGTCTGCACAGGAACTATGGCAGCTGCTGCCATATATGTATCAATCTCGCTGTATTCTTCTTGCAGGATTTCTGTCTCATGTGTACTGCTAACAGCAGGAAAATTTATTTCTTCGTGTGCATCAATATTTAGATCATTGAATGCTTCCTCCCATGAGTGATACGCAGACGGCAGGCCTTCTTGCAATAATGAGTCAGAATTACCTCTCCAAGGATAATTGAGTAATACTTGTTGCCTATAGTATTCTTCGGCTAGAGTTGGGTCGTGGTTGAGTGATGTAAGAGGAAAAACTCTGACAACTGCATCTTTTCTTCTTTGGTGATAATCGACTCCTCTTACTGAGAAAGATTTTGCAAACTTAAGAAGCGTGCAGGAAATAAGTTTCTCCGGCCGCGCGCAATATTTCTGAAGCATGCTTTTTGATGGTCTTTCGTCGCTTGAAAAGTTGATTTCTTCCCAGTTCTTATCATGAAGCCGTATTGTAACTACTTCCCGACTACTGTGATACATGGGCCATCCCATTAATATGTGTACTACCTCTTGGGCTGAGTAATCCCTTTCAGAAACAGAAGACAAAATAAGTTTTTGGACTGCTTGAACCGCTGGATTTGTTTCGTTCATCTTATTTAAAATCTCAGATAACAATTCCTTGTAAGGAACAGAAGCTGTTTCTGATTTTGAGACATATTTGGCAATGTAATGCAAAACCGCATCCTTTGATGTAATAGGACTGAAATCCGTGTTAGCTCTCCAAACTTGTGACACGAAGCAATTGTAGGTATTCATTTCAGAATCGTTTCTTTTTGGCAAAAAGCTAATTATGCCATTTTCTACTTGAAGCTTTGGAGAGTCGCACTCTGCTTTTGGAAAACCAAATCTGCAGCTATAACTATTTGTACCTCTTTTTTTCCTTAGGCAATAATCTCCATGTCTTGTGTGACGTTGGACTTGATTTAAGAGCTGAGCGAGATCTTTTTCACGATCTTCACTGGAAATGTCTGAAAAGCGAACTCGACAGCGGTGTATATCATTTACGAGGACGTCCTTGTCAGGATTAACAGCACTGCATAGTTTTTCAAAATATGCTGTTACGGCTGCTACATTTTCAGCGTTAGTCATGTCTAGTGTTTCCATGTTTGGCGCCCCTCTTAACCACAACAATCCATGCATGTGAGGACTTCCACGCCACTGCCATTCGAAACGAACCCAGTAGTCGTCTATTAAAAACAACGGCGTCAAGATTTTTCTCAAAAATATATCACAACGTTTTTGAAAGAGCCAACCAGACAACAGAGGGTTGTCGTGCATTAATTGTCTGCGTTCTGTATCAGTCAGCTCATTTGGATCTCTGTTAGGCTCTAAAAGTCTGAAAAGATCAGGCCAGTGATAATCAGCTGCAGACAGTGTAAAAAAAAAAATTGGTGCTCCAATTTGTCCTACCATGGAAAGGAGTTCCCCACAACGTGCACGCCAGTATCCTTTTGTGGATCTTAATTTGCTAGCATAAATCATAATGTGTTTTGCCATTTCTGGTTGCCTATTCAGAATATCACGCATCTGCTCTACCGTCTTATTGCTGAACCTATTTCGCTGAACGAAAAAACGCCCTTTAGCCAAAGACTGCCACCGAAGAATTGAATTCATGGCAAACTAGCGAAATCGGGGGTCTTTAGCAAATCGCCCATCTTCATACTTCATTAGGAACTTAAAATACTCATCAGGAGAGACTGCTTTTTGACGAGGTTGTCGTAAGTCAGCTGTACCATGTGGAAAAAGATGAGGAAAAGCACGTGCTATGTAACCCTCTTCTTGAAATTCGTTGATAGGCTGTAAATTTAATGATGGGTGAGGCACACGAATTGCGTCATTTATTAAGTTGTTTTGATCTACCGGTTCAAGTAGTGGTCTAAATGACTCGCGCCTTATTTCCTCGTTCAAAGTATCAATATCCTCAGTAATATCGGTTGCTGTTGGTAACATTTGAGATACGTCACCATTCTCAGGTAATGTAGCGATCAAATCTTCATCAATTGTGATATTTGAATAATAAGGATTGTGAGCTTTAAGCCATCTGAGTGCTTCTAGAAGGCGTTGTGAGCGAACAGAAAACTTTGCACATCCTGATAAAGTATCTTTTGTCACTAACACAATTGAAGTCATGTCTGAAGGATTGACAGGCAGGCGCGAAATAAAACTCTCAATATTTTGTTTAAAGCTGATTACATTTCCGCTGTATCCATACTGTGAGCCTCGTATACGCTAAAGAGAAACCACTGGATGTATTTGAGCGATCATCATTTGTTCAATGTAGCTCAGATCTTTGAGACAAATAGGAACTGGAACTGGGTCCATCGAATTAGTGGCAGAAAACTTGAAAGCACCGTCTCTACACTTGCATGTCTGGCAGAGCCCAGCAGTATTTAATATGATATCAGGGAAAGCTCTGTGACACGTATTACAGGACACATAGGTGATTTGCGATACCTCTCTATCAAACCTGATTGCTTCATTCATTTGAGTTGTCAGTATACCGGTACTCTGCAAAAAATCTGAAGGTAACTGACTTGTGCGACTTCTCCGCATTGAATTACGATTCGCAATTCTTCTCATTTCAGCTGATTGCTTTCTATTAACTGGCATCCTTGCAAATTCTATATAATAAAAACATATAATCCGTCCATATATAAAATGTTTCTTAATATATATATATTTTTTTTTTATCCATTGGCTGGACTATATCAAAATAAACAGATTTACTCTCATACTTCTTTTATACAATAAGCTTGAATGAAAAGAAAAAAAAATATTTTGAAATGGAAACAAAAAGTTTAATTACACCAATTGCCGAGTTCGATTTAAAAAAAAACTAAATTCATGTACTTAATACGATTTAAACTTCATTGCACGTGTTTTAAGATAAAAATGTATGGGGTCTTTATTTCAGAAAAGTAAAATATATGTAAAATATATAAGAGTAAAATATATGGGACCGAGATTAAGAGCTTTTACTAAAAGGTTGTTTCCGAGTATATTGTTATTTAAATAAGTTTCTCATGATAAAAAATGGCAACAATATAAATTATTTCAATTTTCTTTTTATTTAATTCAAAAGTTTTTCATGATAAAAAATGGCAACAATATAAATTATTTCAATTTTCTTTTTATTTAATTCAAACAATCGCAATGTTATCTCTATGGGGAAATGGAAAATTCTAGAGCAGACGATTCCAGGCGTTAGAGTTGACGAATATTTCTGTTTTTCAATCCCCGGCGAGATTTTGGCACTACCGACTTCCAGTCCAATTTTGGTATCAATGGGGCAAATATTTTGGCCGCTATCGTGTACACAAAAGTGTAATTTTTCATGGGAAGCCGGAGCTTTGCTCCGACAACGAGGGTAATCATTCGCAAAGCAAGATCTCCATGATGAATTTTGCAGCGCTGTTTGGTGTCGAAAAAAAATTCGCTTCTGTAACATGGCATACGTAATAAAAAAAGTCCTTCCGGCCTGTACCGGGAGGAAAAGGTAGCTTTCCTATATATTAGTTTTAAAATTTTAGCTAATGTTACACGAAAACAGCAAGTTAAAATGCAAAGAAAACGTTTACAAAGGATTCGTTAATACTGAATCTGAATAAGAAATTCGCCAAATTATTGAGCAATAGCCAAATTGGCTTCATTTATGAAGACTTATTTTGGTCGCCAAATTTGGCAATATTTCGCCAAATGTCGCCAAGTTTGGCGAGAATTTGGCGCTAACGGATATGAATGTATAGTTTTATGCGTATGATTGGGAAATGATTACAACAATGAAAATTTTTGTAATGTGCTGTCTTGTTTCAAAATGTCAGCCACCCTAGAATTTCAAACTGCTCTATCTCAGCCATTTTTTAAGATAGAGGTAAACCAAAAAATGCTCTGGAATCCTCGTATCAAGGCCTAACACTTAATTAAAAAGTAAATTTAAATTTTTAACTTTTTTGTATATTTATTTTAGTTTTAAATTTTTAAATGGCCGCCATCTTGAAACAAAATGGCGGACCAAGCTGGTCAACGAACTCGGTCGAGACATTAGTGACCTTAATACACACAATTAGTTTCATCAAAATCTATTTATAAATACGAGCGTTATCGTATGGCATAGGTCAGATATATATATATATATATGGAGATATATATATATATATATATATATATATAAATCAACATTTGAACGGAGGGTGGTTTTGGGGGTCATGATCGGTGAAAATATATCGAAATTTTCCGGAACTGCTTTCCTCCGAACGGCTGCAATAGGTAGCTTTATACTTTTTTGTATTGAAAGCTACCTAAAAGGGGGGTATACTCATTTCGCTCATAACAGATGATATAATTCATTTCACTGAAATAAAAATGATTTTTTTTTTTTACATTGTAAAGCTAGTTATAGTACGAACGCACCTCATTTGTCACGTTTAATGTACAATTTCCAACTTGTTATTATATAGATTACGTATGGTAGGATTTAATAAAATAAAGAAAACTTTTATTAATATCTTTTTAAGTTTTGATTCAACTTTCATAAAATTTGAAATGACTCGACGCAATTCTGCAATGATTATATAAGGTAAAGCTAGGAGAGTCTGCGCACAATTCAAAAGAATAACAATAAAAAAAATCTAAATGTTAATTTTTTGCTAAACTATTCATGAATAATTTTTAATTCATTTGTTTTTTATGCATTTCCATTGCTATTTTGTTTTTATGTTGTAATTTAATAGAACAGTTGTATTAAAACCAAGAAAGTTATTTTGCGCAATCTGTCCTTACAGGGCAGGTGTGATTGCGCACATGGGTAGGAGAGATTGTTACTAATAATAACTACAATTAAATTGTTAACAATAATAATTACGCTTAAATGACATTGTTGGAAGGTTTTTGTGAACAAATATTAATGTATTATGAGTGAATATTTCAACCTAATTATTAAAGAATCAGAAAAAGGAAATAATTTTAAAAACGATTAAAAATTTTTAATTAAAGGGAGAAAAATTAAAGAATCAGAAAAAGCAAGTCCAGATAAGATTACAAAATAACATTAAGTTACTTAAAAACGCGTTTAACTTAAAATTGGTCCATTTTCATTTTTAATTTTTTTATGCAAATTTACCAATAAATTGCGTAATCTCTCCTAGCTTAAAAACTAATGGGAACAATGCGCCATCTCTCCTAAGTAGCAGATGCGCAAACTCTCCAATTTCGGTAGGAGAGATTGCCCGGCCTTTTATTTAAACATGGCCCCTACTAAAACGAACCGCTGGTGTTCACATTGTTAGTCTAGATTAGTAACTTATTAGAAATCGTTTAAGTTTAAAATATTTTGTACTACTGACATTGTATAGAAATTCCGATTAATAGCTATGAAAATTCAAGCACTTACTTTGGGAAAACAAAACAAAATAGCAATGCTTTATCTTAGATGCTCAAAACAATCAAGTAGACAATCAAGTAGACAAGTAGCACTTTCAAGTAGACACTCTACTACTGCTATTGTACAACTACCTGTTGTCGCTGCGCGCTCACTCTACTCCTTCCCCCCGATCCTCTATGTGCGCAATCTCTCAGACCGCGCCATCTCTCCTGGCTTTACCTTATATTAAATTTCAAACCATTCGTTTGGGTAGTTTTTGCGGTGATATATGTAAACGGACGGACGGACGGACCAGACGACGACTCTAGGTGCTACGTATTTATATAATTAAGAACGCACCTAAAAAGAGTTAAAAGGCTAGTTTAAGTTATTAAAATTTTAGAACTATAGCACAAAAATAAGTTTGCATTATAAGTGTAAATAAGATTGCGCAATTTTAAACGAATAGATTTTTTTTCGAATTGATTATTTTTTCTCTAAATCTCATAATTTCTGATTTTCGATGCGATTGTATAAAATTAAGTGTACTTTTTTTAATCAATATATGTGTGACGTTATAATCATATGGACAAATGCGCGGAAAAAAACGAAAACGACTTTCGGAAAGGATTTTTTTTTTCAAAGGGTATTTCGTGTGTGTGTGTGTGTGTGTGTGTGTGTGTGTGTTTAACAGGATGCACCATTAAAAAAACTGTGAACGTACTTCTTTTTTCTTTTTTTTCTTTTCATATTTTGATTTTCCAAGCAAATGCATAATTTTGAATAAATAAACTATGCATAGCGATTTTAGCAACTTTTGCTGGCAGAGTGATTGGATTGCAGTGTGCAATTATTTTTTTAACTTATCAAATTTTTTGCTTTTTCTTTTTCCTGTTTAAAATTTTATTATTTCATATTTCCAATCAGTGTTGCCAGTAGTACTTTTAAAATTCAGATTGCTTGATTGTCATAAGAGATTAAATAATGAGAGAATAAGGCCAATTACACTATTTTAGAAAGGTGGTGAGAATCGAACAGTCTGAATTAAATAAAAAGTAAAATTTTTCCTAAGATATATATTTTGTTTTATTTGTAGCTATGCAATAAACCAGTAGTGGAGGTTATTATGAAAAAGTTTTATTTTTAAGGGAAAAAAAAAAATTGTTTAATGAAATATTCAGATTTTCTCAACAATTTCATGCAGGTTTTGACAAATTTCCAAACTTTGAGTTTAATTGCAGAGTGTGAAGGCAAAACAAATATAACAATATATTTTTATAACAAAATTTAAATATGTTTATAACGGAATATTCAGATTTTTTTTGGACAATTTCTACATATTTCATGCAACAATTTTTTTCGAACAGTTTTTTTTTTTTCATATTTCGAAAATTATTTTTACTTAGCTGTTTATTTCCATATTTACATCCCTATTCTACAAATATGGAAATAAACACCCAAGTAAAAATTAAAAATCCCTGACAGCTTGGCCTACAGGCACAGGTAGATTTCGAAGACTGAGACCTTGGGGTGCCTGTTTATTGCGAATTGCAGAAGACATGACCTTTTTGTCATGATTCAGCAGTTAGGACCGCTCACTTTGAAATTCGAAATTTACCTGTGCCTGTAGGCAGAGATTTTATTTATTTACTTTTAAGCTGTCAGGGTTGGTTCTATAAAAAACTTGTCAGTATAAAAATTGTAGATAATATTAAGAGGATTTATAATAAATTTAACCATATTTGATATCTTGTGAATTGACAAAGTTATGATTTTTTTTTAACCCGTATTTCTCCCCCCCCCCCCTCCCCTTGAGGCCATTTTTAATGATATCAAAAATCTGTCATACATAAATTTTTAGCCCCTTTCCTAGAAGTAATAATAACTTAAAAGGATTCGATACGTATCATAATTAAGAAGTTATGGGTTTTTTTTTCTGTTTTCACAAGAAGCCCTCCCTTGTTTCGATTTTGCCTATTAACGAACTTGACCGAGATTTTATGTGTCAGCTTGGAAGAGATTTTTGCAGCATTATTGAAGTTATCGTGTCCATAAAAAAGTGATATAGATAGATAGATGAAGTTTTGAACTGGGTGTGGTTTTAGGTTCTAGGAGTCATGATCGGTGTAGATCTTCAAAAATTTTCCAGAAATTCCAACATGAAGGAGAATGTAATAAATAGGTAGTATTTCTTATGAAATCTACCTGAAAATTAATATGCATTATGTGAAAAATTAAGTGGTGTCATTTCCAATAACTTTATAGATTGTGCAATTATAGAATATTCTTATTTGTTTTGATAATGGCTCTGATCGAGCCGAAACATGTCAACAATCTAATAAAACTTATTTTACTGTTTATAAAGTTTTTGTTTTATGCCTTTTAGCAATTAAAATAAGCACATGTTTAGTAGAATGAAGTAACTTTTTATCAAAGTTAACGAAATTAATTTTTTTTAATTACATATTGCATTTAAAAATATACATATTTCTAAGTGGGCTTTTCTTGATTGTTGACTAAAATTGTGCACACATCCTTTTTTTTTCTTATCCTAGGATATTTATTATTTCAAGTGAGACAGAAAAGCACTAATTTAACTAAAATACTCAGTTTTGTAATTAAACTGCTTAAAATTTGAAACAGGTAGGTAAATTTTTCTATTGCTTTTTTGTCCCTCTTTGTGAAAGGGAAAAAGACATGACTATATAAAGATTGCTGGTCACAAGCCACTTATTTAGCTAACCACTCTGAACAAAAAATAATCTTCGTGGTAGAATTTTACAATTGAGATTAATTTTACGATTTTGGGAAATATTGAAATGGAAAGGTAAAGTGACTAATGTGGCCTCTAAGATTGATTTCATGTAAAAAATATACCTCGAATGAATACATGGAAATAAGAATATATGAGAAGAAAAAGAAAAGAAAAAAACCACTTTAAATATAATATTAAAATACTTATCTGCTACTCTTTTTTAAAAAATCTCTCACATTAAAAGCTAATTATTAATAGTTAAAAATGTCATGTTTAAGAAAAAAACATGAACTCTAAATTAATGCATCACATGGGTTTGTAACAAATTTGTGTGCTTTGGAATAATAATACCATAATATTATTATTCCAAAACTATTTTAATAAGGATTGTATTAATTTTGAAATTGGATCTTTCTCTTAATGCAGATATTTTTATTGCAAAAGCCATTTTTCAGATTAAATGCTTTTTTTTTTTTTTTTTTTTTTTTTTTTTTTTTTTTTTTTTTTTTTTTTTGGGGGGGGGGGGGTCTTTCAGAGCATTAATTAATAATTCATATTTTTTATTCAAACTGGATCAAAGGATCTGTCAATAAATACAATTAATAAAAGCATGGAAGAAAAGTTAGAAATAAAATGAGACTGTATATTATTTATACATTACTATCAGTATTTAGAAAGTGCGATATTATATTTATAATTAAATAATGATAAAAATTAAAAGTGAAAATTAGAAAATTAATAGAAATAAAAAAATTATAAGTTAAATGTTGATATTTTAAAAACAAAAAGTTACTGAAGAATGGAAATTTAAAAAGTAATTATAATAAAGTTATATATCTTTAGAGATATTTTAAAAGCTTTTTCTTTAGATTTTAATAAATAAAACGTTTAAAAAACAGTATTATTATTTCTTTTATGTTTACTAAAAGAAAAAAAATAGTGTGGGAAAACTGATTGATAAAAATAATTAATCTTTTTTCAGGAAGCGAAAATTCTAAAAGATTTTTTAACAAACAGGTCTTTAAGAAAAATGAAATTTTGCTGTTTATAATTAAACAAGAACGAAAAATCATGCGTCAAGCATAGATTATGTAACACTTTCCAACGCTTCCAAAATAATTTTACGAATCATACTCTTTTATAAGCTAAAAGATAACATCTAAGTAATCCGAATACTTTATTCAGCCCTGTATAGGATCTATAGATTTGTATATATACTACATAGGATGCTAAATTTTAGTTCAGTTAGGAAACACGTAGCACAGTTTAAAATTCTCCGTCTGGAGTTAAATAATACGGAAATGTGTTCCCGAACTTTTGTACTTCCCTGTATAGGATCTACAGAATTTATACACACCACGTAATATACAAAAAGCGATTTAAAATTAAAATCGCATTCAGTAACTTAAAACGCACTTCCAGGAATTATTGTTAACATACAGTAGAGAATTCTTTTGCGTGTCCCTGTAAATGAACGATAACTGCTATACACACAATATTCTGTAGTAAGTCTCTTGTAATGAACCTTATATAAATTTCAATGCGTTTAAAATAGTGAAACATTATTTAAATAAACCGCAGACGATTTTTCTCCATAGACGTAATGTAACGGAATTCTTTTGACTGTCCCTGTAAAGTAAGTATAAGTGCTATGCACACCCTATTCCATATTAAGCTTCTTCTAATGCACCTTAGTGATATATATAAATTTCAATGCGTTTAAAGTATTGAAACATTATTTAAATAAACCGCAAATGATTTTTCCCCATAGACCGCAATGTAACGGAATTCTTTTGAGTGTCCCTGTAAAAAAACTATAAGTGCTACACACTTCCGTTGAAATAGGGAACATGCTATAGATAACGATTATAACATATAAAATTTGCAGGGCAATCCGAGCATATTTACGGGAGTTAGAGCACGGACAGACGGCAGACGGCAGACGGCCAGACGGCAGACGGCCAGACAAACCGAAGTCATAAACACTTTTCAACTAGGTTGGAAAGTGTTAAAAATGAAAGAAAAGAATATTCACCGAAAAAGTCAATTTTATATTTACTGTTTTCCCTTTATTTTTAAACGTTTTTTACGGCATTAAATTGCCGTTGAAAAAAGGTAACACTAATAGGACAATATTGCGGACATATTCCTGTTTTTCAAAGCTTTTAACGGCATTAAAATGTCGTTGAAAAAAAGTAAAACAAACAAGACATATTGCGGACATATTACTATTTTATAAGTTTTTTTATGGCACTAAAATGCGTGGAAAAATAGTATAACAAACGTCAGTATTGCGACCTTGAACAACGTTTTTAAGACGGTCGTTATTGCGTTGAAAATACAGCTATATTTACCGTTGAAAAATAATCGAATCAACGAGACATATTTTCGAATTTATAACGTCAACGAATAACGTTGTTTCAACGACACCCGTTGTCGTTTTTACAACGATTTAAAAACGAAACTGTGCTACTTGGGTAAGTTATTAAAATTTTAGAACTATAGCACAAAAATAAGTTTGCATTATAAGTGTAAATAAGATTGCGCAATTTTAAACGAATAGATTTTTTTTCGAATTGATTATTTTTTCTCTAAATCTCATAATTTCTGATTTTCGATGCGATTGTATAAAATTAAGTGTACTTTTTTTAATCAATATATGTGTGACGTTATAATCATATGGACAAATGCGCGGAAAAAAACGAAAACGACTTTCGGAAAGGATTTTTTTTTTCAAAGGGTATTTCGTGTGTGTGTGTGTGTGTGTGTGTGTGTGTGTGTTTAACAGGATGCACCATTAAAAAAACTGTGAACGTACTTCTTTTTTCTTTTTTTTCTTTTCATATTTTGATTTTCCAAGCAAATGCATAATTTTGAAGTATGCCAAAAAAAGGGAGAGATAGGTCGTCGTCTTGTCCAAACCCTTCGAAATTTTTAAGAGTTAAGAACATAATGTTTTCGTAGCCTGCGTAAAATATTCTTGAAAATATATTGATATTTGGTGGTAAAAGCGCTTACAAGAAGACTTTTTTTTTTCACTTCGGTTCCTTTATTAGTTAAAAAAATAGTTCTTATTGTCCAAACTCTTTCGTATTGTTATCGATTATAAATAAAAGGTTTTGCAGCCTATGTAAAAATTCGTGAAAAAATGCTGATATCTAGTTGTAAAAGAACTGTCTTCTCGCTTTTTTTCTGTTTTCGCGTCGAGTCCTTTAACATTAAAAACAAAATAGTTTTTATCGTCCTAACTCTTTGAAATTTGAATCAGTTATAAATAGAAATGTTTCAAATGCTGTGTAAAAATTTTGTGCAAAAATATGGATATTTAGTCGTAAAAATATGAACCGAAGCCGCCCACGTGGCGTGTTCGCGTCCTGGACGAAAATTTCGCAGATGATTTTTTTTTTTAAATACTTCCAGTCGTTGGAATGTATTGAGATTTTTATAGGTGATTTAAATACAGTGTACTAAGAATGTGTAAAAAGACGTGTCAAAATACCGACGTTTTGTTATTTTTAACGTAGAAAAAAAGAGTGTTTCCGAGAGGTGCAAAGTGACTTGCAGTCTCGAGCTTTTTCGAAAGGGTTAAAATTCGTATTTTTGTAAACGAATTGCACCGTTGCAGAGAAAATATCTACGCTTTAAGTGAGTCTTTTTTATTAATCGGTATTTCTGAAATTGAGCCGATGGAAGCTTCGGCGAAAGAAAGAAAAAGAAAACTTTTAAATTGATTTCTTTTAAGTTAAAAGCGTTAACATTAATATATGTTCGAACGAATTGCAGTGTTTTAAACGTAAAAATCTGAAATTTAAGAATATGACTTCCGTTTATCCGTATTTTTGACGGTTCGCTCAGAGTGCGTTTAGGAAAACGGGTTAAAAAAAGCCGATCTCGCATTTTCCGATATTCTTTGTGGATTTCTTTACATATATGCCGGCTGTAGAAAGCTCCGAATTGAGAATGCGTGGGCGCGTTAGCCAATTTAATAAACAAAGATTGCTTTTTCGATGAGTTTTTATTTTTAATATCTTGGTTAATTATCAAAATTTGAAAAATCCGAGCTTCAGGTGCATCAGAACCTGCCACATCCAAATTTTCAGACTTCTACATACGGTAGATTAGGCTAGTCATCACCGACAAACAAACAGAGCGAAACTTTCTTTTATCATATATTCTAATACAAGCAAATCTTTCTTATATATACATATACGCAAATTTTATCTTAAAAACGGCTATAACGATTTTGACGAAATTTTGTATTTTATCGTTTTTGGGCACCAGAAAACCATTGCGCTAGGTTATATGCTCGAGAAAATCCGATTAGTGGGTCATTTTTGGGTCACTGTGGGTCAAGCTAATTTTATCTAAAAAACGACTCAGACTACTTTGACTAAATTTTATATCCTAGGGGTTTCAGGCACGAGAAGACAATTGGTCTTGGTCACATGTTCGAGAAAATTTGATTAGTGGGTCATTTTGGTCATGGGTCTTGATATTTGAACTCAATGCTAATTTTGACCGAGCTTAGCTCGGTCTTGCCTGCTCGTTAGTATATACACTCAAACTGGTCAGCGTCGACCGCAAATTGTTCATTATTTTCGGAACAAAAAATCCGGCACCAAAAATCGCACCAATGGACATTCGCACTTATCACTTTTCGTTTCGTCATATCAATGCTATTACATTCCTATGAAGTGTCATTTCCAACTAAATTGCCGACGCAGAACATTTTTCTAATTGACTTTTTTTCCATATTTCTCATATTTTTCGAGATAGAAAAGCTAAGCTCCGCATTTCGCTGCTAGAGGCTCTGTGAGTGGTCGTATTGTGTTGCACATACTCACTCAGTTATGTTCACTTCACTTTTATACACACTCGTTCAAAATATAAATTTTTCTGTAAATTATACACTTTACACCCTATATGTGTATTATTAAAAATTTGTTCGAAATAAGAAAGACGTAAAAAAAAATCAAACACAGAAGTCCTTCTTATGTTTAATCGACTTTATACTAGCAACAATGGTACTTGCAAAAAGTCTTTATTTCATAGTAATAATATCAGGGTATTACAAAATACTGAAATTTATTTCCGTTTTGTGTGGTAAAACTTTTTAATTAATTTCACTCACTTTCATGTAGCTTTTTTAGTTAATTCGTAATCTTTCAAAAGAATGTTTCTCATACGAGATAGATCGCTTACTGTAATTGTTCTACTTTCACAGTAATAAGGGCATCACAAAAGAAAACTTAACAATAAGCCACGTTAACAATAAGCTCTCTTTTACGAAGTTATATCTTATTATGCTGAACATATGTTCCCTTTTTATGAAAGGTGCTTTTGGATAAATCCTAAAAAATGAAAATTGTTGATCAAAGTGTTTTGTATTTAAGTAACGCAATTATGTTAGTAAAATTTGCAAGAAATGTTATTTAGTAAATCTTAAAATGATGACTTCAGATTGAATAAACAAATACAGTCACTATTCAAAAGAATTTCGCAGTTAATATTTTAACATATTTGTTTTCCGAATGCTCTTTTGTAAATTTATTATTGCTTTGTTAGTACTTTCAATTGCTTTTATATATTCTGTGAAATATGTTTAAAAACTACATATTAAATGTACAATATTAACATTATGTGCATTAATATCAGATATCATTAATATATTGAAAATATAGTTAGATAATAACCTATAAATATATTTTCTTTTTTTTTTGGGGGGGGGATTCAAAACAGTTATTTTGAAATATGTTTTCAGTAAAAAGACGTTATTTTTAATCTCAGATATTTCTTGAAATAATCCAAATTGAATTCCGTCTTCATATATAGTCATCTCTATAATAAAACTGTAAGTCATGTGACTGTCCTCAACAGTTCCGGGATGCCGCATCGCTTTTTCATATGCCAAGCGGCCATTTTTATTCAAAATTATTTTTTCGAATAAACTGCATAAAAGTTACATTTTAAGAAAGATCGTTCAAAATAAATTAATATTTGAGAGATGACTTGCGTTCAATTATGTATATATTCTGCAATAACTTCAGTCGAAAGATTCGCAGTTCAAATTCTCTATTCATAAAAGTAAACAAAAAAAAAGATTGATTCGTCGTGAACATTTAAAATATTAAATCATGGAGGTAATCATTCGCAAAGCAAGTTCTCCGCGAATGAATTTTTGGACCGCTGCCTCGCGTCAAAAAAATAATTCGCACCAGTGAGACAATCAAAGTTTACCATAATTATGTGCTATACAACTCAACTTTCGGACCTTTTCTTGACGTAAATTGAACTCATGTAATAATATTTAATGAATCAGATTTTTAGCATTTTTAAAATCGCTAATACAGCTTTTATTTATCGCGTGTACAAATTAGAAATGATACTTTGATTTTGAAATCAAATGTTTTGATTTATGATATTATTTCTTATTTATTTATTTATTTTCTCTTTTAAATGAAAAGTGTGAAGTATTTTAAATTTATGTAATATAAGCATTTTAGATTAAAGTTAAGTATTTTAAATGAAATGAGTGACAGGTTTATAATTTAAAATTAAATTAATTGTAGTATGAATGACGGTGATGGGAACGATATTTGGCGAATTATCATCTGCTCCCGGCTAACAAAAATACTCATAATTAAAAAAAAGAATAAAAATAAATAAATGATAGTTTGTTGTAAATAAATATTGATATCAAAAATAATTTATAGAATTAAAATAAAAAATAAAAGTAAATAAACAACAATTTCCATAACAAAGTTTTCGCCAAATTGGCGGGGGAGGGGGGGGGGGGGAATCGCGCCAACGTGCGTATGTGACATTTGTGCCCAAAAAATATGCGAAATGCTACCATGATCGCAAAAGTTCATGATTTGTCTATTAGAATCTTCCGATTTGGCGAAGGATTAAGGGAAAATTAAATTATGAATAAATGTAACGTGTTGCAATGTTTAACATACATTTAAGGGAGACCAAACTGGTCCCCAGTGGCGGCTAGTCTCTATAATAAAACTGTAAGTCATGTGACTGTCCTCAACAGTTCCGGGATGCCGCATCGCTTTTTCATATGCCAAGCGGCCATTTTTATTCAAAATTATTTTTTCGAATAAACTGCATAAAAGTTACATTTTAAGAAAGATCGTTCAAAATAAATTAATATTTGAGAGATGACTTGCGTTCAATTATGTATATATTCTGCAATAACTTCAGTCGAAAGATTCGCAGTTCAAATTCTCTATTCATAAAAGTAAACAAAAAAAAGATTGATTCGTCGTGAACATTTAAAATATTAAATCATGGAGGTAATCATTCGCAAAGCAAGTTCTCCGCGAATGAATTTTTGGACCGCTGCCTCGCGTCAAAAAAATAATTCGCACCAGTGAGACAATCAAAGTTTACCATAATTATGTGCTATACAACTCAACTTTCGGACCTTTTCTTGACGTAAATTGAACTCATGTAATAATATTTAATGAATCAGATTTTTAGCATTTTTAAAATCGCTAATACAGCTTTTATTTATCGCGTGTACAAATTAGAAATGATACTTTGATTTTGAAATCAAATGTTTTGATTTATGATATTATTTCTTATTTATTTATTTATTTTCTCTTTTAAATGAAAAGTGTGAAGTATTTTAAATTTATGTAATATAAGCATTTTAGATTAAAGTTAAGTATTTTAAATGAAATGAGTGACAGGATTATAATTTAAAATTAAATTAATTGTAGTACGAAAGACGGTGATGGGAACGATATTTGGCGAATTATCATCTGCTCCCGGCTAACAAAAATACTCATAATTAAAAAAAAGAATAAAAATAAATAAATGATAGTTTGTTGTAAATAAATATTGATATACATATCAAAAATAATTTATAGAATTAAAATAAAAAATAAAAGTAAATAAACAACAATTTCCATAACAAAGTTTTCGCCAAATTGGCGGGGGAGGGGGGGGAATCGCGCCAACGTGCGTATGTGACATTTGTGCCCAAAAAATATGCAAAATGCTACCATGATCGCAAAAGTTCATGATTTGTCTATTAGAATCTTCCGATTTGGCGAAGGATTAAGGGAAAATTAAATTATGAATAAATGTAACGTGTTGCAATGTTTAACATGCATTTAAGGGAGACCAAACTGGTCGCCAGTGGCGGCTAGTATAAGAATATTAGTATTTCCAAAAGTAAAAGATTCCCATCCCAAAGCTAATAAATCTATAACAGATATCAAAGAACACAATTAGAAAAAAATCCTCCCTTACCATATGAAAAAACTATTTTTCTCATATGCTTCGATTTCCAATTTTCCGGCCTATTTCTTAGACTCTGAATCAAATATTTGGTTTTAGAGTAAGCGAAACTGGTAAATATTGCATTTATCTCTATGTTTGTATAATAATATATGGTAAGTATTCAGAACCACGTCTTCACATCGTCCATTATTTATATAGTTTCAAATATTCGTTTAAAAGTATCACAAATATAAAAATAACTTTACAAAATGTCAGTTAAAACCCTTTAATACTTGAGCATTTGTATTCATTTTAATACTGAAACAAATACATCAAAATTTTAATGGTATTATTAAATTATTCCATTTCTCCGCTCAAGAATGCAAAACTTTCAGACATATTTACACACTTTTCCACATACGTAAAATTCTCATACAATCTCATTCAAGTGCCAAAAAAAATGAAACATTTGTTTTTTACTCTCTTATAAATGGGACGCATCTTGAATAATAACATTGGTAAGGGATGGTTTTTGTCATTTTTTTTCCCAAAAATCTATTGTAAACACAAACAATGACAAGAAAAAAAAATTAAAACGTTGTTCGGTTCTTATCTGGTTTTAAGAATAGTCATAAAATGAGAATCAACTATACCAATGGTGTGAACGACCATTTTTTACTTAGTTTAGAGAGAAAAAAAATGTTTTCAGAGAATTAAATTAACAAAAGATAGAACTTTGTTCCATATCAGAGCAGAGATTTAAAAAATGAGGGGAATTATAAAAGACTTGAAACAGCTAGTTTCAAACTTCCTTTTCTTATGAAAATAAGAAAATATCCACTTTTTATTTTTTTTCTATATTTATAATAAAAAAGTGCTGGATTCGTGAATTTTTTTCTATTTTCGGTTTTTGATAGTTTTGTACGTTTTACGATGTCCGATTTACGATTAAAGTGTTTTCGGATGAATGTCTATCTGTTTGTGCACGGTATCATATCAATTTTATGGAAGCTTCGACTCGGGAAATAATGCATAAAATTCTATTAAATTTCATGTTTAGTTGGATCTTTCCATACATTGGTGCTTACTGGACTTTCATATATTTCGCCTAACAAGCGACACTGCTATTAAGTGTTCTAGTGATAGTTATATCTCAGCATCTATGGAACGGAATTGCACCAAACAAGATATATACGATGATTATTGTGAAAACTTGTGCAAATTCAATTTTGCTTTTCATCAAACAATATGAGGCGCAGTTCTGCGTACGATTTTTTGCGATAAAAGTTACAGCTGTATTTTAGCTTTTATTAAGTAGAAATGCGAAAAACTTCATTTGGAGATTATTACAAGATCATGGACCACGAGGCCATGGACACAATTTGTCAACAAGACACTGAGCAAGCTGGTGGTGACTCCACAATGGTGTGAGCTGTTTTTACATGGCATGGACTGGGGTCATCTGGTCAAACTAAACTAATTATTGACTTGAAATGGTTATGTTTAGCCCTTGAAGACCATTTGCATCAATTCATGGACTTCATGTACACAAAAACGATGGAATTTTACAGGATGACACTGCGTCATGTCACTGGACCTTAAACGTTTGCTATTGGATTGTGGAACATTCTGGACAAATCCAGCGAATGATTTGGCCACATAGATCGCCATACATTAATCCCATCGAACATGTATGGGACATTATAGATAGGTCAGTCCGTGAACAAAATCTTGCAAAATATGTCTTATCATCCAAAATATATTTTGGATGACCCTACCCTGTAAAAACTAATATTGCAAAAGCATTCAAACTGTAGATTATGATTAAGTGGATTATTGTAATAATTCGGGTTCATTTTTATGAAGATAGCATGTATACTCGAAGATAAATTCATATTTTTATAAAAACAACCCCAAATTTTACCAAATTTTTTGCTTATAATTTGCAGAGTTTTTAATATAAAAACAAGTTATTTTCAGAAAATATGACAAACAAAATTGTACACAATACCCTGTAATCAGAATTAGAAAATAATAAAAATTGTATGAAAAATGAGCAGGTTCACTAAATATTGTTTCACTGCGCATGCGCGAATTCAATCAAAATATACTGTGCATAATATATTAGCTAAATGTATAGATCAACTTTTGTGAAAGTCTCAAAAACATAGCTTGAAAATTCTTATAGTAATCGTCGATAGAATAAGCTCGAAATTCGCTCTTCCCAAAAGTAAGCAAAAAGATGAGGTGTTGTATTCAAATATACTAGCATATGAAAGTTGACATAATAAGAATGAAGTGTCTCTCATTCTATATTTGATACAACCCCTCATATTTTTGCTTCCTTTTGGGAACAGCGAATTTCGAGCTTATTCTATCGACGATTACTATCAGAATTTTCAAGTTGTGTTTTTGAGACTTTCATAAAAGTTGGTCTATACATTTAGCTAATATATTATGCACAGTATATTTTCATTGAATTCGCGCATGCGCAGTGAAACAATATTTAGTGATCCTGCTCATTTTTGAAACAATTTTTATTATTTTTTAATTCTGATTGCAGGGTATTGTGTACAATTTTGTTTGTCATATTTTTTGAAAACAACTTGTTTTTATATTAAAAACTCTGCAAATTATAAGCAAAAAACTTGGGACTGTTTTTATAAAAACCTGAATTTCTCTTCGAGTATACATGCTATCTTCATAAAAATGAACCCAAATTATTACAATAAGCCACTTAATCATAATCTATAGTTTGAATGCTTTTGCAGTATTAGTTTTTACAGGGTTATTCAAAAGATATTCGTTTTTCTTCAATTTGTGACGGCCCCTTATGGGGTTTCGGGAAAAAATCTTCGCCGAAATATTTGACGTCTATCATGTTGTTTACACTCTTGACGTTTCAGGATAATTCCTCATGTATCTTTCCATATATTTAACAAAACGTCTGAAATCGCAAGTGACCGGTCATCATTGGAAATATAGTGTATATACATATTATGTACATAATTATATATGTACATATATCACTGGCGCCCGGCTAACCGAAAAGTACCCTTTTTGTCAACTGATGAACATTTTAAAACTCTTTTAAAATAATTTTAAATCATTTAATGTTTTAAAGATAAATATGAAAGTAAAAATAGTGTTAAAAAAAACTTTTTTATAAGCATTCATTGTTTATCTTAAAAAACACGCCGAATTTCATGATTGCAATTCAGATAGTACCAAAAAGTAGTTTCCGTCGCAATGCGTTAATTTGGCATTGGTCCCAATTACTGAAAATTCATCGCTTTGATTTAGGCTTGATAGAAAGCACGAAATCGTTAAATTATTAAAAAATATATAATTTCTTCTCTGTTTTTATTTTAAGATATGGCAGAAGGAAAGAAAAAGAAAGTATTATTTAAACTATCTATTCGGAATTTCCATACTGTGTTTTTAATATATAATCATAATTTAATTAATATTAAGCTTGATAAAAGCGTATTTGTTAAAAAATATACAAGGTGTATTTAAAAAACATAGGCAGACTCTTTGAATGATTATAACTCCAGATTTTATTTACATATGATTAATATTTAAATTACAAAAGAATCTACACAAAATGTATAACTTTTCCTCCTACTGTAGATGTTCAGAATTATTACTGTTTTGATCAATACACTGCTTATAACGGTGGGCTATTGATTCACAAACTTCAAAAATCATTTCATTTGGTGTTGTTGCAGTTCCGGAACGTCGTCTTTGAACATCCATTCGTTTCAAACTTACCCTTTATCCGATGAATTGTAAGTCGCATTGGTAGATCTACCTGAAACTGTTTGCGATTCAGTTTTTTAACTCCTGCTACACTTTCATACTTACAATAGTCTTTTAAAATAAGTTTTCATTTTTCAAAAGTTAATCTTGGTTTACTCATTATTTCCTATTAATCATATATTCTAATACGAGCAAATCTTGTGGGTGGTTATATATATATATATATATATATATATATATATATATATATATATATATATATATATATATATATATATATATATAATTATAATATCTATTAATTTCAAAAACATATCAAGTTCTAATATCATTCTACTAAAAACTACAAAGAGATAATTAATGATATTGTGTAATCAGAATACCACATAGCTAATAATTAACTTGTGCAATCATAAAATTACCATAGCATGTGCTTCAATGGTAATTAGCCAAATTTACTCATACCTGAAGAACATTTAAAAAGAAAGAGAGAGAAAGGGGAAAAAATTATAAATTGGAGTTGCTATTAAGTAAACACAAATGGATTAATAAATTAATTATGAACATTATTCAGTGGAAAAACTGGACCACAAGAGAACCAATCAAGAATTGGATATGAAAAAACATATGTGGATGTACTCGTCAGCTTGGCTGCACCCACATGTGTTTTAAAAATAATTCAGTATTTCATAATTCTACTGGCATGATGCTAAGAACAGTAGAATCAGCCAAGTATACTGAATTATTACCAGACAACAATTGGAAAATTTTAAAATTGGAAATATGTAAAATGTAAATAAAAAACCATTAAGAAATATATAATATATCACTTACAACGATTATCCTAAAATCTTTATAAATCACCACACTAAATTACCACCAGATATCATTTTTGAAATAATATTGGATATTAGAACCCTTAAATTGTAGAAAAAATGTTTTACTCACAAGAATGATCCAGAATCCTCAAAATATAGCAACTTCTGCATAATGATCAATTCCACATGGCACGTATCAAACATGTTGACATTCGAGTCGAGTTGAGAGAAATGATTTGAAAGACAAGTTGATAGCTCATTTTTTTTTTTTAAACACAACTCGATCAATGACACCCCAACACAAAATAATTCAAAAACACACAAAACTATTCTGTTGATAATACTCTTATAACAAAATTATATCCGTGAATACATAATTACTCCATCTAATTTTAATTCCTGAAAGTAAAATTAATATACAAGCAATAGCTATCCCTCTATAGTTAAATTAAAAATAATATCTATAATATCATCAACTAACTAAAACGTAAAGTGTCGCCATCTGTTGGTATTATAATTATTCATAATTAATATTTAGTTACATATCCATATTATTATTAACATAATCACTTCATTACATTTAATCAATCTATAAATTTTAATAAACAATACTTCCTTGTAGTTTTTACATTAAATTCGAATAAAATCCTACAATATGAATAAATATACACAGAATTTATTCATCCTGCACAGCATTTCAGATATTCTTAACAAGAGTATATTTTGTAAAAGAGATATTATTTTAAAACAAAGTGCTATGCTGCCAGCTGTGTTAAACCACTGATATATATTATAAACTTATAATTAAATTATTAATATTTTATTGTTACTTCTACTTAAATATATTTTAGACATGTTATTAAATAATTAATGTATTGTTTATACTTATACTTAATTATATTTTAGATTTCAGAGATTAATTTAATATCAAATTAAATAATTATTATTATTACTACTGTACTTCAATCAAATTTATGCTATGCAGTAATTAAAAATACTTATTAAATTTAATTTCATAGATAAAAATAAAAAACTATATATATATTTATACACTTTGCAAATAGATATGTTTGTGAGTTATAATAACCATTGTTATCCATGTATAATTTTATGTGTTATTGTATAAGTTAAATTATAAATGTATGCAAACTGCTCATCAAAGACACCCTAAACATATGTGATCGGCAACGCACAATCACATACTATGCAGAGTGTACATAATGTTCAATCAAATTTTAAATTTCCTAATATGTTATAATTGTATTAATGTATGTTATAATTGTAATATTATATCTATTGTTATATGTTATCACACATTAAAACAAAAAATTATTACATACAGTGTTAATAATTAAATGATATAATAAATGTTATTTAAAAGAGTTGATAATTGAATTTATCATAAAAATTGGATAACCATATATTTTTGCTTGATCTCGAATAAATCTAATATTTTTGTTTTTATTTCTGAGCATAAGTATTTTATACGATGTAGATAATTGATAATTATATTTTTATATACAGATTTATGTAAACATGAAGCATAATTGGTACAAATATTTACTTTAAATGGAAAATCAAATCTCTTATCATAAATATCAAAAATTAATTTATAATTATTATTAATATTGATTTTTAAGTCAAGAAAGTTAATATTATTATTGATTAAATCATTTTCGCTTAATTTAAGTTGAATAGGATAAAAATTGAGTGATGATGTGCAATTTTTTTCATTGAAATAAAATATGATAATGTCATCAATATAGCGATAAAATACATAATCATTGTTCGTACTAATATTTCTTTCATAATAACATAAGTAAAGGTCAGAGAGAATACTAGATGCTGTTCCGCCCTGCGGAATTCCCTGGCATTGTTTATAAATAATATTGTCATATATGATGTAATTATTATGCAATGTAAAATTTAGTAAAGTTTTAAAAAAATTTACTGAAATATATTCTTTTAATTTTAATTGAGATTTAAATTCTTTAAATAATATACACATTGTTTTATGTAAGTCTTTTATATCAATGTTATTAAATAAATCATTAAAATCCAATGTTTTTATGAATTTTACCCGATTGATATTATGTATTTTATTAATGAGTTGAAAACTGTTTTTTAGGCAATGTTGGTTATTATGTTTTAACGTTATATCATATATCTGCTTTAAAATATTAAGTAGTAAATTACTTGCATTATTATTATATGTGTTACACCCGATGGTAACAGTGCGAAATTTAATAGGATTTTTATGAAATTTTGGAATTATAACAAGATAAGGATAATTTAAATTATTACATTTGATTTTTAGTAATTTGTGATAATTTAATAATTTTCTATTATTTATTTCACTATTTAATTTAGTTTTATTAAAAATATTACTTGTGTTGATTGCATTGTGAATTAACACTTTATAGTATTCTTTACAAATGATAGCATAATTATTTGGAGATTTATCTACATAAGTAATTATAAATTTGTTTTGTAATTCTGATATATGTTTATTTATATTATTAAAAGCTGCATGTGTAATATGATGATAATTTTTTATAATTTCATTTTTCATTTTATCTATAACAGAAAATCTCCATTCACTGAAATACTCGATTGGTTTATTGTAATCAATAGCAATTTTATATATAAATAAATATTAGATTTATTCGAGATCAAGCAAAAATATATGGTTATCCAATTTTTATGATAAATTCAATTATCAACTCTTTTAAATAACATTTTTTATATCATTTAATTATTAACACTGTATGTAATAAATTTTTGTTTTAATGTGTGATAACATATAACAATAGATATAATATTACAATTATAACATACATTAATACAATTATAACATATTAGGAAACTTAAAATTTGATTGAACATTATGTACACTCTGTATAGTATGTGATTGTGCGTTGCCGATCACATATGTTTAGGGTGTCTTTGATGAGCAGTTTTCATACATTTATAATTTAACTTATACAATAACACATAAAATTATACATGGATAACATTGGTTATTATAACTCACAAACATATCTATTTGCAAAGTGTATAAATATATATATAGTTTTTTATTTTTATCTATGAAATTAAATTTAATAAGTATTTTTAATTACTGCAAAGCATAAATTTGATTGAAGTACAGTAGTAATAATAATAATTATTTAATTTGATATTAAATTAATCTCTGAAATCTAAAATATAATTAAGTATAAGTATAAACAATACATTAATTATTTAATAACATGTCTAAAATATATTTAAGTAGAAGTAACAATAAAATATTAATAATTTAATTATAAGTTTATAATATATATCAGTGGTTTAACACAGCTGGCAGCATAGCACTTTGTTTTAAAATAATATCTCTTTTACAAAATATACTCTTGTTAAGAATATCGGAAATGCTGTGCAGGATGAATAAATTCTGTGTATATTTATTCATATTGTAGGATTTTATTCGAATTTAATGTAAAAACTACAAGGAAGTATTGTTTATTAAAATTTATATATTGATTAAATATAATGAAGTGATTATGTTAATAATAATATGGATATGTAACTAAATATTAATTATGAATAATTATAATACCAACAGATGGCGACACTTTACGTTTTAGTTAGTTGATGATATTATAGATATTATTTTTAATTTAACTATAGAGGGATAGCTATTGCTTGTATATTAATTTTACTTTCAGGAATTAAAATTAGATGGAGTAATTATATATTCACGGATATAATTTTGTTATAAGAGTATTATCAACAGAATAGTTTTGTGTGTTTTTGAATTATTTTGTGTTGGGGTGTCATTGATCGAGTTGTGTTTTTAAAAAAAATGAGCTATCAACTTGTCTTTCAAATCATTTCTCTCAACTCGACTCGAATGTCAACATGTTTGATACGTGCCATGTGGAATTGATCATTATGCAGAAGTTGCTATATTTTGAGAATTCTGGATCATTCTTGTGAGTAAAACATTTTTTCTACAATTTAAGTGTTCTGATATCCAATATTATTTCAAAAATGATATCTGGTGGTAATTTAGTGTGGTGATTTATAAAGATTTTAGGATAATCGTTGTAAGTGATATATTATATATTTCTTAATGGTTTTTTATTTACATTTTACATATTTTAAATTTTAAATTTTACCAATATTTGTCTGGTAATAATTCAGTATACTTGGCTGATTCTACTGTTCTTAGCATCATGCCAGTAGAATTATGAAATACTGAATTATTTTTAAAACACATGTGGATGCAGCCAAGCTGACGAGTACATCCACATATGTTTTTTCATATCCAATTCTTGATTGGTTCTCTAGTGGTCCAGTTTTTCCACTGAATAATGTTCATAATTAATTTATTAATCCATTTGTGTTTACTTAATAGCAACTCCAATTTATAATTTTTTCCCCCTTTCTCTCTCTTTCTTTTTAAATGTTCTTCAGGTATGAGTAAATTTGGCTAATTACCATTGAAGCACATGCTATGGTAATTTTATGATTGCACAAGTTAATTATTAGCTATGTGGTATTCTGATTACACAATATCATTAATTATCTCTTTGTAGATTTTAGTAGAATGATATTAGAACTTGATATGTTTTTGAAATTCATAGATATTATAATTATTTAACATTCTATAAAATTATGCTGCATTGCGCAAATTGGTATGGAATGGTTTTTACATATTCTTTTCAATATTCTTTTCAATTATAGCTGGTTGAAAGTATTGAGTTTTATGATACCATAATTTAGCCTAGTTGGCACATAAATCACTTTGATTAACTTCTGTTTAAAATACATAGTTAGTATAGCTGCATTGCGCTTTTAATGATGTATTTAATAATAATTTAATAATAATAATTTTATAATATTACTATTATTTCTTTGTATCATTTGTTTATCTATTGAAATTTCAAATGCATTTTTTTAAAATCTTATTCAGGTTCTTTTAATTTTTTTTTATTTTTTTTTTTACCAACATTAATTTTGTATTGACTTATGAATGCTAGGGGATTCTATATTGTTGTCTTTTGATGTTAGCTTGCTTAATGGGACTTTATGTATATATGTATATAGTTTTATAATATAGCCTTATTATATTTAATCAAGTATTAAAAAGTCAATCTTATTATTTATATTTTTATTTTATATTATTTTATTTTATTTTTTATGGATATTCAAGTACTTTATAACAATAAGGTTGATTCAAAACATTTTTCTTTAAATATATTTTTATATGAATCTCTTGCAATTTCTATTGCTTTCAAACAATTATGGCAGTTATACTGGCAATTTAGGCCTTGGTGGATCCAGGACTAATGCTCGGTACAGGAAGATTATTAGGGATCTTCCTGGATCGTTATCAGATAACCTATTCTATTGTCCCAAGCCTGTACTATGTTTTCGTGAGTGTGAATCAAAGCGTTGCCTTACATGTCCATTAGCTGATAAGTCACAGATTTCAAATAATAACAATCTTAATTTGGTAAAATTTTGCAAAGCATACAATGTAATCTATTCATTGAAATGCAATTCGTGTAATATGGAATATATAGGACAGTCTCGACAAAAATTACATAAGCGGCTAAATTTACATCGTTCTCATATTGATAAATATAAAAAATCTAAATTTCAAACAACTCATAATATTGAATATACTCATTTCAAAAATCATGATTTTAAAAATATTACTATTAAAATACTTAAAATACAAAAAAATTTTACTGAACTACTTTTTCTAGAATCTAAATATATAAGACATTTTAATACTACATATCCTTATGGATTAAATCAATTAATATACAAAAAATCACATCCTGTATTTTCAGATTTAACTAAATATGAAAGTTATAAAAATCTTTATTCAGGATTAAATTTTTCAAACATAAAAAAACTTCAAGATCTGGTAGAGGTAAACATAATAACAAAAAATACACTGATGATATTGTGATTCAAAAGGAGCTTGATGATCTTGAGGCAAAATTTTGTAATGATTATTGTTGGCTTGATATAAGAAAACATGTTTTTAGTATAAAAAAGAAATATTTGAACCAATATTTCAAGGTATTTAAAAAGAATCAATATTCTACACATTTTTGTGATATCTTTTATGATATTCTACATTATAGAGCAAACCTATTAAATACATGTCTTTCTAATAAACCTAAATATAAAACTAATAATACAAAAATTAATTATAAATTTTTCAAATCATGTATTTAATAATATCAATTTACACAATATAATAAACAACATTACTAACAATTTTCCAATAAAAAATTTTACCATTCACAAGACATACAAATATAATCGCACACTTGGACGTAAAATTTTTAATTACAATTCTTTTGCAAAACAAATGGTCTCTTCAAATAATTACCCATGTTATTGTAATGACCCAAAACATCAAAAGTACATAAATACAACACATGGTCATATCATTACTGGTGATCTTAATATTGTAGAACAACCTATTTTACAAAACTTAATGCATAATGGAACAAAATTTCGCCTACCATATAAGTGTAATATCAAATCCATAATATTGCAGTTTATTCAAGATATTGATTTATTTATATATAAAATTGCTATTGATTACAATAAACCAATCGAGTATTTCAGTGAATGGAGATTTTCTGTTATAGATAAAATGAAAAATGAAATTATAAAAAATTATCATCATATTACACATGCAGCTTTTAATAATATAAATAAACATATATCAGAATTACAAAACAAATTTATAATTACTTATGTAGATAAATCTCCAAATAATTATGCTATCATTTGTAAAGAATACTATAAAGTGTTAATTCACAATGCAATCAACACAAGTAATATTTTTAATAAAACTAAATTAAATATTGAAATAAATAATAGAAAATTATTAAATTATCACAAATTACTAAAAATCAAATGTAATAATTTAAATTATCCTTATCTTGTTATAATTCCAAAATTTCATAAAAATCCTATTAAATTTCGCACTGTTACCATCGGGTGTAACACATATAATAATAATGCAAGTAATTTACTACTTAATATTTTAAAGCAGATATATGATATAACGTTAAAACATAATAACCAACATTGCCTAAAAAACAGTTTTCAACTCATTAATAAAATACATAATATCAATCCGGTAAAATTCATAAAAACATTGGATTTTAATGATTTATTTAATAACATTGATATAAAAGACTTACATAAAACAATGTGTATATTATTTAAAGAATTTAAATCTCAATTAAAATTAAAAGAACATATTTCAGTAAATTTTTTTTAAACTTTACTAAATTTTACATTGCATAATAATTACATCATATATGACAATATTATTTATAAACAATGCCAGGGAATTCCGCAGGGCGGAACAGCATCTAGTATTCTCTCTGACCTTTACTTATATTATTATGAAAGAAATATTAGTACGAACAATGATTATGTATTTTATCGCTATATTGATGACATTATCATATTTTATTTCAATGAAAAAAATTGCACATCATCACTCAATTTTTATCCTATTCAACTTAAATTAAGCGAAAATGATTTAATCAATAATAATATTAACTTTCTTGACTTAAAAATCAATATTAATAATAATTATAAATTAATTTTTGATATTTATGATAAGAGATTTGATTTTCCATTTAAAGTAAATATTTGTACCAATTATGCTTCATGTTTACATAAATCTGTATATAAAAATATAATTATCAATTATCTACATCGTATAAAATACTTATGCTCAGAAATAAAAACAAAAATATTAGATTTATTCGAGATCAAGCAAAAATATATGGTTATCCAATTTTTATGATAAATTCAATTATCAACTCTTTTAAATAACATTTATTATATCATTTAATTATTAACACTGTATGTAATAATTTTTTGTTTTAATGTGTGATAACATATAACAATAGATATAATATTACAATTATAACATACATTAATACAATTATAACATATTAGGAAATTTAAAATTTGATTGAACATTCTGTACACTCTGCATAGTATGTGATTGTGCGTTGCCGATCACATATGTTTAGGGTGTCTTTGATGAGCAGTTTTCATACATTTATAATTTAACTTATACAATAACACATAAAATTATACATGGATAACAATGGTTATTATAACTCACAAACATATCTATTTGCAAAGTGTATAAATATATATATAGTTTTTTATTTTTATCTATGAAATTAAATTTAATAAGTATTTTAATTACTGCATAGCATAAATTTGATTGAAGTACAGTAGTAATAATAATAATTATTTAATTTGATATTAAATTAATCTCTGAAATCTAAAATATAATTAAGTATAAGTATAAACAATACATTAATTATTTAATAACATGTCTAAAATATATTTAAGTAGAAGTAACAATAAAATATTAATAATTTAATTATAAGTTTATAATATATATCAGTGGTTTAACACAGCTGGCAGCATAGCACTTTGTTTTAAAATAATATCTCTTTTACAAAATATACTCTTGTTAAGAATATCTGAAATGCTGTGCAGGATGAATAAATTCTGTGTATATTTATTCATATTGTAGGATTTTATTCGAATTTAATGTAAAAACTACAAGGAAGTATTGTTTATTAAAATTTATATATTGATTAAATGTAATGAAGTGATTATGTCAATAATAATATGGATATGTAACTAAATATTAATTATGAATAATTATAATACCAACAGATGGCGACACTTTACGTTTTAGTTAGTTGATGATATTATAGATATTATTTTTAATTTAACTATAGAGGGATAGCTATTGCTTGTATATTAATTTTACTTTCAGGAATTAAAATTAGATGGAGTAATTATATATTCACGGATATAATTTTGTTATAAGAGTATTATCAACAGAATAGTTTTGTGTGTTTTTGAATTATTTTGTGTTGGGGTGTCATTGATCGAGTTGTGTTTAAAAAAAAAAATGAGCTATCAACTTGTCTTTCAAATCATTTCTCTCAACTCGACTCGAATGTCAACATGTTTGATACGTGCCATGTGGAATTGATCATTATGCAGAAGTTGCTATATTTTGAGGATTCTGGATCATTCTTGTGAGAAAAACATTTTTTCTACAATTTAAGTGTTCTAATATCCAATATTATTTCAAAAATGATATCTGGTGGTAATTTAGTGTGGTGATTTATAAAGATTTTAGGATAATCGTTGTAAGTGATATATTATATATTTCTTAATGGTTTTTTATTTACATTTTACATATTTTCAATTTTAAATTTTACCAATATTTGTCTGGTAATAATTCAGTATACTTGGCTGATTCTACTGTTCTTAGCATCATGCCAGTAGAATTATGAAATACTGAATTATTTTTAAAACACATGTGGGTGCAGCCAAGCTGACGAGTACATCCACATATGTTTTTTCATATCCAATTCTTGATTGGTTCTCTTGTGGTCCAGTTTTTCCACTGAATAATGTTCATAATTAATTTATTAATCCATTTGTGTTTACTTAATAGCAACTCCAATTTATAATTTTTTCCCCTTTCTCTCTCTTTCTTTTTAAATGTTCTTCAGGTATGAGTAAATTTGGCTAATTACCATTGAAGCACATGCTATGGTAATTTTATGATTGCACAAGTTAATTATTAGCTATGTGGTATTCTGATTACACAATATCATTAATTATCTCTTTGTAGATTTTAGTAGAATGATATTAGAACTTGATATGTTTTTGAAATTCATAGATATTATAATTATTTAACATTCTATAAAATTATGCTGCATTGCGCAAATTGGTATGGAATGGTTTTTACATATTCTTTTCAATATTCTTTTCAATTATAGCTGGTTGAAAGTATTGAGTTTTATGATACCATAATTTAGCCTAGTTGGCACATAAATCACTTTGATTAACTTCTATATATATATATATATATGCAAAAATTATCTTAAAAACGGCTCTAACGATTTTGACGAAATTTCGTATCCTACCGTTTTGGGGCACCAGAAAACCATTGGGCTAGGTCACATGCTCGAGAAAATTCGATTAGTGGGTCATTTTGGGTCATTTTGGGTCATTTTGGGTCATGGTCTAGCTAATTGTATCTAAAAAACGGTTCAAACGATTTTGACGAAATTTTGTATCCGACCATTTTCGGGCATGAGAAGTCAATTGGGCTGGGTCACATGTTCGAGAACTTTCGATTAGTGGGTCATTTTTGGGTCAACGCGGGTCAAATTAATTTTATCTAAAAAACGGCTCCAACGATTTTGATTAAATTTTGTGTCCTACGAGTTTCGAGCACGATAAAAGCATTGGGCTAGGTCGCATGTCCGAGAAAATTCGATTAGTGAGCGGCTCAATTTACACTAAATTTTGCATCCAATGGTTTTCGGGCATGAGAAGACTATTGGGCTAGGTCACATGTTCGAGAAAATTCAATTAGTGGGTCATTTTGGGTCATTTTGGGTCATGGTCAAGCTAATTGTATCTAAAAAACGGTTCAAATGATTTTGACGAAATTTTGCATCCGACCACTTTCGGGCATGAGAAGTCAATTGGGCTGGGTCACATGTTCGAGAACTTTCGATTAGTGGGTCATTTTTGGGTCAACGCGGGTCAAATTAATTTTATCTAAAAAACGGCTCTAACGATTTTGATTAAATTTTGTGTCCTACGAGTTTCGAGCACGATAAAAGCATTGGGCTAGGTCGCATGTCCGAGAAAATTCGATTAGTGGGTCATTTCTGGGTCATTGTGGGTCAAGATCTAAAAAGCGGCTCAATTTACACTAAATTTTGAATCCAATGGTTTTCGGGCATGAGAAGACTGATGGACTAGGTCACATGTTCGAGAAAATTCAATTAGTGGGTCATTTTGGGTCATTTTGGGTCATGGTCAAGCTAATTGTATCTAAAAAACGGTTCAAACGATTTTGACGAAATTTTGTATCCGACCACTTTCGGGCATGAGAAGTCAATTGGGCTGGGTCACATGTTCGAGAACTTTCGATTAGTGGGTCATTTTTGGGTCAACGCGGGTCAAATTAATTTTATCTAAAAAACGACTCTAACAATTTTGATTAAATTTTGTATTTTACGAGTTTGGGGCACGCTAAAATCATTAGACTAGGTCACATGTTCGAGAAAATTCGATTAGTGTGTCATTTCTGGGTCATTGTGGGTCAATATATAAAAAGCGGCTCAATTTACACTAAATTTTGCATCCTATGGTTTTCCGGCACGAGAAGACTATTGGGCTAAGTCACATGTTCGAGAAAATTCAATTAGTGGGTCATTTTGGTCATGGGTCATGATATTTGAACTCAAATTTAATTTTGACCGAGCATAGCTCGTTCTTCCCTGCTCGTTACACTTTAAACAGAAAGTAACATTAGAAGGTTCTGACCCGTTAAACAGTGTATGTATACATTTTTCTGACGTGCCCTGTATAATAAACTAATTTTTTATTTATATTTTGCACTTTTCGTGCTTAAAATATTTAGTTATTGCAGTTTTACAGCCAGTTACCGATTTTGGTGACTGTGGTTTGTTTCTTATTTAACTCCACTGTTGTTGTAATTCATAAACAGTTATAACCATGAAGATTATTTGTTATCACCTGCGGCCGGCTAACCAAAACATGCCTTAAAATTAAATAATTAAGTTATAATTAAGTTCTAAAAATATTAAAATGTTGTATTGTCATCGGAAACACACATGTGTCGATCATATTAAGAAGTGAGTGAAAAATTAATTGCATACAGACAAAATTCAAGTTAAACAAGTTGGAAATTGTACGTAAACGTGACAAACGAGGTGCGTTCGTACTATAGCTAGTTATATAAATATTCAGATCTTGATGATTTTTTATTCTGCGAAATGAATTATATCGTCTGCAGATTAATTTCTGTCATAAAATAAGTATCTTGGTCGCTTGACGATTCAACCTCGGAAACTCCTATAACAAGAAATCACCGATTAAAAAAAAAAATTCAGATTTCTTAATAAATGTTTTTATTAATATCTCCTAAAGTTTTGATTCGATTTTTATAAAATTTGAAATGTCTCGACAAAATTCTGCAAAGATAATATATCTTAAATTTGAAACCATTCGGTTTGGTAGTTTTTGCGTTGTTATATGCGGACGGACGGACCAAGCGACGACAATAGATGCTACGTATTTATATAATTACGAACGCACCTAATAAAAGAGTAATAAATTTCACATAATATTGCTAATTGAAATGTAATTTCATTAACAAGCGAGTATTAATTACTTGAAAAATAATAATACTCGCTAATATTTACAATACCATATTAAGACATGGAAACATAGTACACAGTTTCCGACCACGAAATTTTCGAATAGTAATCATCACCTTATTTAAACGTAGAATTTCTATTTTAAATAGGATGCAAATTACTATTTAGAAATAGGGGTGAATGCTTGTACTTTTGCTTAAAGATACTTAGTTAGTCGGACCCTGAATATTCACAGGATAATCACCTAGATATATTTCTCTGAGAACTGAGGTGGAGGGGGAGGGGGGATCTAATGATATCAAATAGATGTTTGTGTTGTTTAAGTTAATGTCTACACTTAGGCAGGCTTACTGAAATGTTTACTAACTCTTCCGCAAATCATCCTTTAAAAACGTCACTGTTACCAATCGATTAGTAATAACGACTTTATACTATACTTTAATTTTGTTTAGGGGATCTAAATATAGGAATTGTAACAAATTTTCCAATTTTCGAAACTAACACCTATATTAACAACATCATAAACAACATTACAAACAACATCATATATAGGATGCTTCGGTAAATTTAACCTTCGAGTACCAAATATGAAGTTACTCGGTCAAGTAGCTTAAGAATTGTGCAGGTTTAAAGCTTAGATCTCATACACTGCAAAAATAATTGTTGATTTTACGGTATAATACTGGCATCCCAGCTACCAGTATTATACCATAAAATCAACATTTTTTTCTTTTTTTTCAGTGTAATGTTAATTTATTTTCAATCAGTTGCAAAACAGATTGGCCGTTTTTTAAGTTTTTTAAGCTCACAATCTACTCACCAGATGAGATATAATTTTGGATTCGCATGTTTGAAGTTTCTAAAAATCGATTTCTGTTAAAAAACATTAATAAATATATATTTGATATGTAATTTTAAAAAATATATTATTTGACAAATAATTTCAACATATATATTACTACCCACTTATAATCACAATATTATTTTTCTTTGTTTGCAAAGGGAATCTAATGCACGTCACATGCTCTAATTAAATCTTAAATAAATTTTCTATCGGGAAAATATTTCAAATTTTGATTGCATTTTCCGTTCTTACTTAAGGATGATTCCTTTCATTTTATCACATTCACCAGATGACGGTTATTGATCTTGAAAGATGAATTCACAATTTCGATTTTCAAAGGCTCATCTGAAAACTCTTTGCTAAAGCATGAGCGATTTATCAACAGGACACAGACAAAAGCCGGCATAAAGATTAAAATAAAAAGGCACCAGCACTTCCAGGCATTCATTTCTAAAATTCTGGAAACTCAAAATATTTATTCTAAAAGCAATTGTTCTCTGAATTCAAATTATTTCAGACAAAATACTTTTGATATATGCAAAGGAATACTGAATAATCAATAAAGAAAAATCTCATAATAATTTATGTTTAACACCAAGTCTATTAGTATCACACCAGAAATGTATTGTGTATATGTTATGTTTACTAGTAGTTATATTTATTTTAATATTTTATTTTAGATTACTTAGTCAAATTATATCTTTTGGTAAATTACCTTCATCATTAACTACTAAAAAAAGTACCGAGAATTATTAGTTTCATAGTATTATTATACAAAGTGCCTTAGTTTATCATTATCTATATAATTCGTTATTGATTTTGGTAATTCTTTTGCTTAGTTGTAAGTGAACATTTTCCAGAACGCACTATGTAAGTCTTACTAAAACCTGAATTAACCATGGTATATTTGTCTATTTAATCAATTTCTAACTTTTACTAAAATGCTCAGATTTTTTGGAAATTTATTTATACTGTTGAAATGAAATTTTCACTTTCGAAAACATCTCCGCAACCTTAGAGTTTGCTCTGTAGAATCAAGACAGTAATTTTAAAACGATCAACAGTTATTCATGCACTATCGTCTTTTGTGGTTAATGTTTCAATTAGAGTTTTATCTAGAATTAATACCTTATTATTCATTTTGAGAAAAGAAAAGTGTTTGCTTTTTTAGTCTATAATTTATATTTTTGATTAGGTTTTATGTTAACCTTTGAGTTTTGCAGGTAATGTCCGAAGTTGACCGAAAATATTCATTGCGCCATATTGCGTGTCTACCAACTTGTGTTAAGTATTATTATTTACGAACTAATTTTAATATTTATCTTATTGCTTTACTTTTCTTTAAAAACACCTTAAAAAATATATATTAATCATTTCAAGAACACTGTGATAGAAACATAACATGTAGAGTAAAAGGCCTAAATATTAGCTGCATATTTTATTTTGAGGACGAACCAGCTATATGTTTATTATTTTCAAGAAATGAATATGTTAATACAACCTAAAACTTCAAAGAGCAAAATAGGAAGGTAAAAAATTGTATTTTACAACAATTTTAATTGCAAAATGTGTAAAATTCGTAGTTTTTCAAGTAGTGATAAAAATATAGGCCAACACTAACATTCGTGTAAAAATATAAAAACATATTAAAAAATCAACAATTGTGCAAATGCTACCTTTTAATTAACACTTTCCAACCTAGTTGAAAAGTGTTTATGACTTCGGTTTGTCTGGCCGTCTGGCCCTGCTCTAACTCCCGTAAATATGCTTGGATTGCCCTGCAATTTTTGTATGTTATTGTCGTCTACCACAGCATGTTCTCTATTTCAAATGAAAGGTGTAGCACATATAGTTTTTTTACAGGGACAGTCAAAATTATTCCGTAACATTACAGTCAATGGGGAATAATAGTTTCAGGTGTATTTTGATGACGCTATGTCATTTAAAACATAATGAAATTGATATATAATTATGAAGCGCATTAAAAAATGCTTTTTGTAGAACATGGAGTCCAAAGCATTTATTATTCATTTACAGGGTCAAATAAAAGCAATATGATACACATCGTTTTATGGGGAAAAATCGTTTGCAGTGTAATTTAGTGATATTTCACTATTTCAAACATAATGAATATTATATGGATTACTAAGGTGCACTATAAATTGCTCTCTTGTGTGCATTGCGTTTATTTACAGGGACACACAAAATATATTGGTTACAGTATATGTGTGATAAGTGCGTTTTCAACTTTGGTTTGCGTTTTTAAGTTTAACTATTTTTTTTTCATAGTATGTGTGTGTTTATGAACTCGGTTGATCATATACAGGGCTACACAAGGGAATTCGTAAGTATTACAGACTATGGGAGTGAATTGCTTAAGTGTAGTTTTTAATTGTGTTTACGCATTTTCATGCTGAACTATATTTAGTAGACTAATAGAAGTTTGTGGAATATAAATAAATTCATATACAGAGCTACGCAAAAAAAGATACATTGTCGTTTACGTTTAATAATTGCTGAAAGTGAGTTTTAAGTTGCCTTTTAGCTTAATAGGTAGTGTGTACAAAAGTCTTCAGATAATATACAAGGCTGTACAAAAGATTTCGAATGCATTTCGATCGATTGGAGAAAATTGTTAAATGTGAATATTCTAACTGAACTAAATTTTATCATACTATATATCCACATTTATTGATCATATAAAGGGCTTCACAAAATAATTCGACTACTTTTTTGACACTGGAAGGTAATTTCGAAAACTGTATTTTTCAATGTGCTATTTGTTTTATAAACTGTTTACTTACAAATCATATTTCACCTTATTTAACGATGAAGTTTCGTTACAGTTTTTTGGCTGTGTTGGAAAGTGTTTCATAATCTATGCTTGATGCATGATTTTTCGTTCTTGTTTTATTTGCAGTAGTAACACATATAACACATTCTTTTCTGCCTCGTACATTCTGTGAGTGCCAAGGACCGAGTCAACACTTTCCGGTAAAATGAGACCGTCACAGGACCGTCACCTTTGAGGACTTGCGACGTCGAGTGGTGTTTTTCTGGAGAATAGTTGGCACTGGAGATATATCAAATGGGCTCAGAAAATGGCTCAACAGATTGATTGGAGGTTTAAGGCTAGCCCGTTGGAGGCTAGCTAAAGATACCCTTTGATCAAGGATCTCAAAACGTATCTTATTATCTTATCAGTGACGTGTTAAAAACAAATCCTGCAATAGTTATCGATTAAAATGTACAGAAACTCGAATTCACTTGCCTGATAAAGTTTTCCGAGGTTTGGAAATATGATATTTTTAAAAAATGGCGACTGCGAACGGCAACGACATATCAGATTTTCCTACTTCCTCCTATCTTCTTCATTACTAAAATAAGATAGTTTCATGTCTTCACTGCCAGATTACCGAACCTTCTAGTATATGTTTAACAGCAAACATGTTATTAGATCCTAGCCTATTTTTGGACCTTCTCCTCTACTAATAACATGTGGATTTGTTTTTATACATTAAAATTAAAAATGGTTATAATTTTCCTTAATTGCTTGTGCTATCGTAGGAATTCTAATGAGTTGTTTAGACCGATATTATATTATATTATAATAGGTCAATAAGGGTATGCTACAAACGTGATAATATTCAGAAGAAAACTAACGCTACTGCTTGGTGCCTGAGCAGTTCAGTTCAGTCAACAAGGGTGATTCTATCGAGAGAAGAGATACACTGATCAATTTCTAACTACACAGTTAAAAATTTGGTGCTGAGTTAAACCAACTTTTAGTGTTGCAGTAGCTTCAATTATAAGATGGTGAAACCTTTTCCAACATTTGACGCCTCAATTGACGTGTAGGTTCAACCGTGAGCGGGTAAAACCTGGAAGCATGAATCGTAAAATGTTGAATAGCTTAAATATTGACCTGTAATGTCAAGGAAATGTACTCAAATTCTTTTGTACATCCCTGTATATGATCTATAGAATTAATACCCACCAAGTAATATTTAAAAAAAAATAGTTACATTTAAAATCGCATACCCTAACTGAAAACGCACTTCTATCAGTTATCGCTCATAACAGTAGTGTAAGCGAATTCTTTTGTATGTTCCTGTAAATTAACGATACAAGCTATGCACAGCATATTTTACATTAAGTATCGTGTAGTAGCTCTGAATAATATATAGCAATTTCATTGTGTTTGAAGTATTATAACATCATTAAAAGGCATTGCAAACGATTTTTTTCCCTTAGACCATAATGTAACGGAATTATTTTCAGTGTCCCTGTCAACAAACTGTAAAAGAACGCTTCAATTTAAATATCGAACAAGCCTTAGTAAACCTCAATAACATATATGAATTACATGACAATCCAAGTATATTTACGCGCATCAGAGTACGGACAAACAAACAGACAGACAAACCCAAGTCATAAACGCCTTACAACTATGTTGGAATATGTTAACATTAGCCATTTATATGTTCTTATCGAAGAGGTGAAATTCTTTGAGAAAATCTTCTATCTTGCACAACAAAATCAAAATGCCGGTGGAGGATTTTCCAATTGAATATTCGAAATGGAAGTGGTTCTGCTATTTATTGCTGTATTTCACAAGCATTATTGAAAAAGATATGCAATGATACAGGGATAAGCACTGTTCACTGGGAGCTGTTTTTCAATATGACTTCATCTGAGGTTGCCATGCATGCGAAAGCTAAAGTCGGAATTGAAGCGAAAACCGTTATGTTTAAATGAACAAAAACCGGAACGAACCAAAATATTTTAACTCAACTGGAAGAAAAATATTAAAGTTCGGGACACTAAAAAAACGCAAGACTAAATTAGCAAGATTCAATTAAATGTCATAAATCTTCGTTAAGTCTCGTCATCAATCAGACGGGTATGATAAGGCATGATATAAGGCATGATGATGATATCATTAGTCGATACCTCTCTCTAATGTTAAGCTTAAGGGCTTGGAATGTATTCGTATTTTTAAATTTATCCTCTTAAAATTAAAAATTTTACCTTCTTTTTCCTGTATGCTCTTCTTGAAGGATGTTTCTTTTTTTATTATTTAACAAACTATTTCTAAAATACAGCAGTTAGTATTAATTTAAGTGTTAAAATCTTACTTTCAACTCGTGTGCTTTACTTAGATTTTAACACTTAACAAAGTAGATATTTTAGAAATATTTTGTTAAATAAGAAAGAAAGATATGTTTTTCAGGAAGAGCATACAGAAAAAGAATTTAAAATCTTATTTTCAACTCGTGCGCTTTACTTAGATTTTAACACTTAACATATAAAATTAAGTAGATTTTTTAGAAATATTTTGTTAAATAAAAAAGAAAGAAATGTCCTTCAAGAAGAGCATACAGAAAAAAGAAGGTAAAATCTTATTTGCAACTCGTGAGCTTTAATCAGATTTTAACACTTAACATATAAAATTAAGTAGATTTTTTAGAAATATTTTGTTAAATAAAAAAGAAAGAAATGTCCTTCAAGAAGAGCATACAGAGAAAGAAGGTAAAATCTTATTTTCAACTCGTGCGCTTTACTTAGATTTTAACACTTAACATATAAAATTAAGTAGATTTTTTAGAAATATTTTGTTAAATAAAAAAGAAAGAAATGTCCTTCAAGAAGAGCATACAGAAAAAAGAAGGTAAAATCTTATTTGCAACTCGTGAGCTTTAATTAGATTTTAACACTTAACATATAAAATTAAGTAGATTTTTTAGAAATATTTTGTTAAATAAAAAAGAAAGAAATGCCCTTCAAGAAGAGCATACAGAAAAAAGGTAAAATTTTATTTTCAACTCGTGCGTTTTACTTAGATTTTAACACTTAACATATAAAATTAAGTAGATTTTTTAGAAATATTTTGTTAAATAAAAAAGAAAGAAATGTCCTTCAAGAAGAACATGCAGAAACTAGTCGGATGTGCCAATCCCAAAACTTTCTTCTATCTCAGTCATGTTAATACTTCAAAATTCGTTATCATATCCCCAATAAAATCAATATTTTCGTTATTCCGTTGTACGTCAGCTGCTTTCGAATCGTCGGGTTACCGGGATGCGATCAACTGATGTATAATACTAAACTACGAAAAGTCCTTCAGGTCTGAACCGACAGGAACAGATAGCCTCCCTATTTCTTGGTTTTTCGATTTTAGCTAATTTTACTGGAAAACACGAAGGTAAAATGCGTGGAACCTAATTAAAGAAGATTCAATCCCAGTTCTCGTCAACATTGAATTTGAATGAGAATATCGCCAAATTAGTCCTCTACAGCCAAGTTGGCTTCATTTATGACAACCTATTTTGGTCGCCAAATTCGGCGATATTTCGCCAACTGTCGTCAAGTTTGGCGAGAATTTGACGTTGGCGAATATAAATATATAGTGATAAGCATATAATAGGATTAATTGTTACAACAATGAAAGAAAATTTGCCAAAACCATGTTAACTATAACTCATAAGTTAAACCCGTTTATGGATGAATTTTGCTGTCTTGTTTGAAAATGTCAGCCACCCTAAAATTTCAAACCGCTATATCTCAGGCATTTTTTAAGATAGAGGCAAAACAAAAATTGTTCCAGATTCTCTGAACATTTAACGAAAAAAATTGTAGGATTTCTAATTTTTTTGCACATCTTTTTGAATTTGAAATTGAATTTGGCTATTTTGACCTTTTGAATTTGGCTATCACAACACCCCCTTTCGTTGAAATATCCCCAAATTCTGATAGAACCTGCTTGCCATAGCCAAAAACATAGAAAAAAATGTGGTTCAATTTGAAGCATAACTTCATACACTTTTCGATGATACAATAGTAAAAATGGAACAAAAATATCGATCGCAGCGCGCCCTTTCGTCGAAATATCCCCAAATTCTGATAAAACCTGCTTGCCATAGCCAAAAACATAGAAAAAAAAATCTGGTTCAATTTGAAGTATAACTTCATACACTTTTAGATGGTACAATAGTGAAAATGGAACAAAAATATCGATCGCAGCGCCCCCTTTTGTCGAAATATCCCCAAATTCTGATAGAACCTGCTTGCCATAGCCAAAAACATAGAAAAAAAATGTGGTTCAATTTGAAGCATAACTTCATACACTTTTCGATGATACAATAGTGAAAATGGAACAAAAATATCGATCGCAGCGCGCCCTTTCGTCGAAATATCCCCAAATTCTGATAAAACCTGCTTGCCATAGCCAAAAACATAGAAAAAAAATGTGGTTCAATTTGAAGCATAACTTCATATACTTTTAGATGGTACAATAGTGAAAATGGAACAAAAATATCGATCGCAGCGCTCCCTTTCGTCAAAATATCCCCATATTCTGATAGAATCTGCTTGCCATAGCCAAAAACATAGAAAAAAAATTAGGTTCAATTTGAAGCATAACTTCATACACTTTTCGATGGTACAAAAAAGACCCACACAGACGGACAGACGGACAGACGGACAGACGGACGGACGGACAGACGGACAGACAGACATTTTGTAAAAACATGTTTTTCGGAATCTCTGACCCCTAAAACGTGTAAATCCGTCGAAAACCGGGAGTCGAAAAAAATTTCGATTACAATACTTTCTTCTATTATACATAGAAGAAAGTAAAAAAGGAGGTAAAATCTTATTTGCAACTCATGCGCTTTAATTAGATTTTAACACTTAACATATAAAATTAAGTAGATCTTTTAGAAACATTTTGTTAAATAAGAAAGAAAGAAATGTCTTTCAAGAAGACCATACAGAAAAAACGGTAAAATCTTATTTTCAACTCGTGCGCTTTACTTAGATTTTAACACTTAACATATAAAATTAAGTAGATCTTTTAGAAGTATTTTGTTAAATAATAAAGACAGAAATGTCCTTCAAGAAGAGCATACAGAAAAAAGAATAAAATCTTATTTGCAACTCGTGTGCTTTAATTAGATTTTAACACATAACATATAAAATTAAGTAGATCTTTTAGAAACATTTTGTTAAATAAGAAAGAAAGAAATGTCTTTCAAGAAGACCATACAGAAAAAACGGTAAAATCTTATTTTCAACTCGTGCGCTTTACTTAGATTTTAACACTTAACATATAAAATTAAGTAGATCTTTTAGAAGTATTTTGTTAAATAATAAAGAAATAAATGTCCTTCAAGAAGAGCATACAGAAAAAAGAATAAAATCTTATTTGCAACTCGTGCGCTTTAATTAGATTTTAACACATAACATATAAAATTAAGTAGATCTTTTAGAAACATTTTGTTAAATAAGAAAGAAAGAAATGTCTTTCAAGAAGACCATACAGAAAAAACGGTAAAATCTTATTTTCAACTCGTGCGCTTTACTTAGATTTTAACACTTAACATATAAAATTAAGTAGATCTTTTAGAAATATTTTGTTAAATAAAAAAGAAAGAAATGTCCTTCAAGAAGAGCATACAGGAAAAAGAAGGTAAAATTTTTAATTTTCCGTTGAGAGGCCTTAAGAGTAAATCAATTTTCCTAGATCTGTTAAATTTAAAATTTTGAAATAAAAACATGACAAATAAATCACACTGTATATCTTTTCAAACGAGTTTTCTTCTTGGTTGCCACTAATGGAAAATCCTTAAAGCATGCTATTTTCTAACTTGCCTGTAAACGAGAAGAGCATTTCATTGTCTTAAAAGCTACGACTTATTTTAACATGAAGCATTTTCATTTTCCGAAACATTTAATTTGCATGTTTTTATCTGGCACTATTATTCATTTACGTCCTCTCTTAGAAGAAGATGTTTGAAAGACGTCCAATGCAAAAGATTTATTATTAGATTTCATAACAGCATTTTAATGGAAAAGTTTTTTTTTCTTTTCAAAACGTCAAATGCACATACAAAGGTTAAACTGATTGCTTTTTAAATTTAATTATGAAGGTACGAGAAAACTTATTAAAATGTTTAAGAAAAATGTTGAAATAAAAAGTGGAAAATAATTTTAAATGGTAAAGATAATCAATTTATTTCGATTTTAAAAGTAAATATTATTTTCAAAAGTAAATGTTACTTTCACGTTTACAAAATATGCTGCTCATTTGGGTTGTTTACTAAAACGTAAGATCGTGCTGTATTAGCTCAACAGAATTAGAAAATGGCCAATGCAACGAATGTATCCATTGGTTCTAAATCATATGAGAAAGAAAGAAATTGAATAAATCACATTCTTAAGAATGTACAGTTGAAAAAAAATTAAAAAAAAAACATAATGCCAATTATAGCCTTTGTTATAAAAATCACAAACAGCGTTGCCTATTTAGAACGTTGTTTTTTTTATTTGAAAATCTATCACTTTTTCCGATTTTATTTTTTTTTTATTTAATATGACAGACATTTCCTGATTAAATGAGGCGAAGGTTACTTTTCGAAAATAACGGTATGTTTTTAAATGCTACACTGGTGTCCAGAAATTAAGGGGCAGTGACCAATTTCTGACGTTTCGTCGAATATCTACTGAAACTCGTGAGGAAATGCCGGAAATGACCTTGAACTTTGAGGATGTAAAGAACATGTTTGACTTCATGTTTTTCAGAGAAGAATTTATCGCGAGGACAATTAGGAGGAGGGGGAAATAATAATTTTAATAACAAAATAATATTTTCGATCACCCAAGTAACAGAAAATGCTAAAAAGGGACTGTCACTGTAACAAATGACTATGAGGTCCTGTCCAACATTTGCGTGCATTTTTGTAAGCATAGCACGTATATTCGTGAAGATGTTCACGTTTCTAAGAAAAATTCAAAAGGTTTTTTTATAGCACACAGAGTTTTCAGCCGAATTTAACACCGCTTTCCAAAAACTTGACAAAAAATCGTAGCAATAGTATACTGTAATTAAAATATTAATATATTATGGATACTGATGAAATAAATTTTAACTGCGCATGCGCGAATTAGCAAAAATTTTTTGTCATGATTTGATAGTCAATACTATAGGGCAACTCATATAAAAAGACTAGTGAAATATCGTAAAAACTCAAAAAGTTACAGCAATAATTGATAAATTGAGGAGGGAATCCCATATAATCCTACAGGATTTCCTCCTCAATGCGATCATAAAATTTCAAACTGCTATATCTCAGACAATTTTTAAGATAAAAACAAAACCAAAAATGCTCCAAAATCTTTGTACTAAGGTCAAATACATAAAGTAAAAATCTTTTTAAATTTCTAATTTTTTGTACATGATTTTCAATTTTTTTTAAAAATTCAAAAATTTAAGTAGCCGCCATTTTGAAACAAGATGGCGGATGCAGCTCCCCAACGAACTTGGTCTAGATCTTGATATATACTGTACATATGTTAAGGTCACATCCAAATCCAAATCAGTTCATAAATACGAGAGTTACAGTATGACAAACATTAGATAGATATAGATATAGATATAGATATAAAGATATTTTTCATTTGATCAATATTTGAACTGTGGTTTTGTGATCTGGTGTTCATGATCGGTGAAAATATACCAAACTTTTCTGGAATTGCTTTCCTCTGGACTGCTGCAATATGTAGCTTTTTACTTTTTGTATTGGAAACTACTTAAAAGAAACTACCTATTTCAGCCATTCGGAGGGAAGCAATTCCCGAAAATTTCGTTATATTTTCACAGATCATGACCCCCAGACACCAAAACCACCGTTCAAATATTGATTTATATCTATATATATATATATATATATATAATAATTTTGTCATATGATAGCACTCGCATTTATGGACCTATTTGAGCAGGTACCAAGGCTTAGACCGAGTTCTTTGGCCAACTTCAACCGCCATCTCGTTTAAAAAAGGCAGGCACTTAAAAATTTCAAATTAAAAAAAAATGTTTAAAAACAATAAAAATCCTAAAAGTTTTTCCCGTTAAGTGTTTGGTCTTGATATAAGGATTCCAGAGCAATGTTTTTTTTTTGTTTGTTTTTTGTTTTCGCCTCTATCTTAAAAAATGACTGGGGTATACTGATTGAAATTTTAGGGTGGGTGACATTTAAACAAAAAGATATCAGTATTCCTCCATAAATAGGTTTAACTTATGAGTGTCAGTGAACGTGGTTTGTGGCAAATTTTCTTTCACTGTTATAACCATTGTTCCAACTCTCATATGCTTAAAACTATCCTAATAATATTATAAATCTGATTGTGTGCAAATGTTAGGCTGAAGCCAGCGTCAAAATGGAGCATTTAATGATCCTGTATCTTTGCATATAGGTGGATTATAACACTCTTATGAACATAGGCTGATTTTTGTTAATTTTATTCAAATATTTTTCTTAATAATTCCAAATTTCGTTATTTTCATGGAGAATAAATGGACATTTTTTCGTATAATATTTTAAAATGGTTAAATTTACTTTACCGTTGCTAATACTTTATCGTTGCCAAAACTAATTAAAAACCAGGAATAATAATTTTTATTCTACAATTTAGATTCAATTGAAAAATTTTCACGTGAAAAATGAAAATTAAATAAAAAAATTAAAGAATTAAAAAGATTAAATAATATTGTTAGAAATAAAACGTACTTTTTTTTTAGTTTTTGATAATAATACAAGGTTTCAATATGCATAACCATAGGAAACAGGGTAATATGACGTCATACATGGAAAATAAAGCGGATAGGCTTTGATTGGTGAAATAAAATTTTCTTAGGTTTTTTTCCTTCAATTTTTTTCTTTTTTTTCTTTTGTATGGAAACAATATGTGGTGTTTTACCGTCTGCGCGCGGCTAATATAACTATACCGTATTTTTTATTTAAATTTTAAAAAAGTTAAAAGAAATTTCAAAAGAAAATGGTTAGCAAATGTCAATAATATGCTCCGCAATATTATCCATGTTGAAAATGATGTCATGGATAGCGAGAAAAAAATATTTTCATTCTTAAAACTAAAAGAAATAACTCGATTACCTAAAAAAAATGACGAATGTTAATAGTTCTATTTTGGTTGATAAAACCTAAAAATTTAATATTATTTCGTTAAAATAACATAATTTCCCCTATGTCAGTATTGAAATTAATTGCCTGGAAAAGAAAATTAACAAGTATTATGTCATTTAAAAGGGATTTCTCTGGGGAAATATATATTTGAAATAAAACGGGAATTTTCCGATATGTTTTAAAATGAATGTGAATCAATTCCTTACATTAATAATACAAGGATCAGTAAGCATATAAAGTAGATGAGTTTCACGCCTTATTTATAACGAAAAATTTAAATGTTTTTTTTTTTTTTATCTATACTGGTTATTAAGCATGAGTATCCATTATATACAGATGAGAGTTTTCTGCTAAAAATCACATCATAATTTTAAGAAAAGGAAAATGAACACGAATCTATTATATTAAAATCTGACCGTGTGTTTGTATTTCGAAACTACTCCTAGACTATCGAACGCAACGCGATTTACTTAATACCGGTTATCATTGATCCGAAGACACTCTCAGCATTAAAAAAAAAAAAAATTAGATACCAAGATTTTTTTTTTTGTAAATTTTAATGAAGTTCTCAAAAAACGGAAAGTAACATACTCCATATTTGTGTATGAAAAAGGAGAAATAAAACAGATCAGTATATTTTTTACACCATTTTCTCATTAAAACTGAAAAACAGAATTTATTTTCACTTTGAATAGATAGATGGTGAAAACAAAATCTTGATTTCAGTAAATTATCCGAAAAATAAAAACATATTTTCACGTATTCAAACTTCATGAATCAATTTATTCGGGAGAACAAAAATTGCCTGTCAACATATACTGTCATTTAGAAAACAAGATTTGTTTCAGCTATACATTAAACCACGGAGGCAGAATTGAATTTAAAGAAAAAGCATATACTAATTCCAATTAATGTTTTTTTGAAGGATGTATGTTAAAACGTTTCACAAAGGCGTTAAAAGTAAAATTGTTTATCAGCTAAAATTCACAGTTTTTTTTATCCAATTCGTCTATTTCCACGATTTTATTTGGCCCTCCATTTTGTATTGGTTGCAATTTCATTTTCGCGATTATTTGGCACAAAATTTCATTTTTTTAAGACTGAGTTATCTCAATGTCCCTATAACAAAAAATACCGCAAGTAACTCCTATGAAATGTGATAAAGAGTTAGTTAATTATTAACGTTTTTAATTATCGGGAGTGAAATATTTTGCTTAATTAATGTATTTATTATTATTTTAATGTTGCGTTAACGAAGTCACGGGTAACAGCTAGTATATTTATATCCACCATCATCAAATTATCGCGAAGCTTGTCGTCACTTGGCGAAATATCGCGAAATTTGGCGATTCAAATAGGTTGAAATGAAGCCACCTTGGCTATATCTGAGTAATTTCGCTAAATTTTAATTCAAATGCAATTCTGAGGAGATCTGGTAATGAATCTTCTATAATAGGGTTCCATGCATTTTAGTTTCGTACTTTCCAGTGAAAATAGCTAAAATCTTAAAACCAAGGAGTAGGAAATATACCTTTTCTCCCGGCGCAGGCCGGAAGGACTTTTTATTATTTAATCTACCTAATATCCTTAAATATATAACAACACATTTCTAATCGTATCTCAAACTTTGATAAACAAAGTAAGAAAAGAATTAGATGATAAATAATATCCGAGCAATAAAAGGAAATTTAATTAAGCCATAACAAAATGAAATCTCTTACTCTGACTTTCCCATTCCATTTGCATTAAATTACGGTGAGTGAGACATTATTTAATTCATATCCACTTCTATTTTCGGTTGAAAATGAAGTCAACTAGGAATTTATCCTAATTAAAAGAAATATGTCGTAATTATTTTTCCACGTACTATATTAAAGCATTTGATCGGAATTGTTCTTAACAGAAATAATTTGTTAAGTTAGAAAAATATGTTATATGAATAATTCAGATTTAATTCAGCCAAAGTTAGTAAAAGGTTTGTTAAATACATAAAATAAAATACAAATTAAAACATAAAATTGTATCTCAAACCTGGTACTTTCAAGTACACTCGTACTCGTCATCAGGGTTAAAAACATAAAATAGGAAATCAGATAAACTGTCTCTTTTTGAATCAATGTCCATTGGAATGTTTCAAAATGAAATGTAGGGTAGGTGGTTAGTTGGTGGTTAACACTGTACCTCTAACTTAGTAAATTGATTTAAATTTTAGGAATAATGTAGGATAAAGTAACGTTGCAAATGTTATTGTTTCTACATATAATCTCTAAAAATTCTCTGATAGATGAACTGTCATAACCAAACAATTTTCTTCATGATCTTGGTCTTGTTAAAATGTGTATTAATGTCACATCTTTGATTTAATCATGATATTATTGTGCGGGGTTGGTCAAATTTTACACTGGTGTCCAGAAATTAAGGGGCAGTGACCAATTTCAGACGTTTCGTCGAATATCTTACTGAACTTCGTGAGGAAATGCCCGGAATGCCTTTGAACTTTGAGGATGTAAAGAACATGTTTGACTTCATGTTTTTCAGCGAAGATTTTGTCGCGAGGACTATTAGGGGGGGGGGGAATAATTTTAATAATAAAATAATATTTTTGATCTCCAAGTGACAGAAAATGGTAAAAATGGTCTGTCACTGTAACAAATGACTATGGGGTCCTGTTCACCATTTGTCTGCATTTTTGTAAGCATAGCACGTATATTCGTGAAGATGTTCACGTTTCTGAGAAAAATTCAAAATGTTTTTTTTTTTTTTTTTTTTTTTTTTTTTTTTTTTTTTTTTAGCACGCAGAGTATTCAGCCGAATTTAACACCGCTTTCCAAAAACTTCACAAAAAATCGTAGAAATAGTAATTCGGCTGAAAACTCTGCATGCCATAAAAAAACCTTTTTTAAGTTTTCACAGAAGCATTAACATCTTCATGAATATACGCGCTATGCTTACACGAATGCACACAAATGTTGAACAGAGCCTACATAGTCATTTGCTACAGGGACAGAACAATTTTAGCATTTTCTGTTACTTGAGTGATCGAAAATATTATTTTATTATTAAAATTATTATCTCCCCCCCCTAATTGTCCTCGCGACAAAATCTTCACTGAAAAACATGAAGTCAAACATTTTCTTTACCTCCTCAAAATTCAAGGGCATTCCGGAATTTCCTCACGAGTTTTAGTAAGATATTCGATGAAATATCTGAAATTGGTCACTGCCCCTTAATTTCTGGACAGCAGTATATATCTGAAATATGTTGAATAAGACGTATCTTGATTTTTAACGTTGTCATCCCAATATAATCTATATTTTCTTTCTTGTCATCATTTGTGTTAACTGGTATAAGGTAAACTCCTCCACTTTCATCCTTGGGGATGGGGTCCATACTGTTATGGAGTTTTACTTTTAGTTTTGTTGATGGTTTAGCAATTAAGTTTATTTTTTATTTCTGTAAACAATATTTTAATCTTTCAAATAGACCATGGATATATTAAATTTTGTGGAGTTTAAATTCTTTATGGCTAAGTTTGCTATCAGTTCTATTGTTCTTAAATTTAAATATCGCATATCAGTCTATTAATAAAGTTGCTGGGAAAACCATTATCTCTTGAAATATATCTAATATTATCTAATTTATGTTCCATATGTTTTTCTGTGCAAACTATGAATGCTCTCCTAATATAAAATCGCTAAGCTGAAGCTTTAAAATTTGAGAGGGATGAGCTTTCGTAAGAAATTGTGTTATTAGACCGCACACTCTTTCTATAAACAGCTCTTTCTATTGTAAACTCATTAACATTTTTAAATGATTATACATCTAGGTAAGGCAACCAATTATTCTGCTCAATTTCCAAAGTAAACTGTATACTACGGTCGAATAATATAAAACATTTTATTTTATCCTTTTTTACAAATTTTAAAATACATTTATTTTCATTTCCCTCTTTAATTTAATCGTTACCTAGCAACCATATTTCGAAGAATATCAAAATAATAAAATTCAAGTAACAAGTGCAATATTTTATTAACAAAATAAGTTAATTTCGGGTGATTTTAGTATTCTATTAAAATAAATGAGAATTTATTTTGATACAAATTACCTTTTAACTACTACAGAATGATTACCGAAACATTTTTTCCACACGAAAATTACAAAATCGTTGAACGCGCAATTTGGAGTCAAGTCTCATAGTATAAGTTACATTCGTATAAGTATATTTCTTACATGAGGTATTATTCATTTTCTGGAATAGATGTGGATGTTTCATGGTTGAAATATTTGTATTATTTAAAAAATAAGATGAAATATTTCGTAAAAAAAGATTATTAATATACAGAAATTAAAGTAGTAAAACGTATCCACATATATATAGTCTAATCCTCAAATAGCACAATTACGGGAAATTGGGAACATTTAAAAAAAAAAAAAAGCGCGAAATCACGTTTGCTATTTAGTGAATTGGCAGTGGACACGATTATGAATGACTACCCCATAGGTTTAAACTTTTCCAAATATGCCTTTTTTTAGGGGTGGGGATGGGGGTGGCGAGGAGATTTTAGTATGCTATTGCCATCGAGTAGATCAGGATGTACTTAGATAAGATCTTACATCTAAATATTATAGAATGACCGCATCAAAACTGTTTTCCCGAAACAAAAATTGTAATAGCACTAGATTTCTAAAATAGATATAAGTGAAATATAGTAGATTTAGTTTGCATTTCCATAAGTTGGTTTTGTACATGAGATATTATTCAACTTATCCATCATATGCAGGTGTTTCGCGATTGACAGGTAAAGTAAATATTGCTATTTGGGTATTTAAATAACATGAAATTCTTTTCCAAACTGTTGCTTATCATAATAAAACCACAGTGTAAAACGAAATCCAAGATATACTATAATCATTCGCACGATCAATAGGAATATAAAATTAATAATATTACGGGGGGTTCAGAGAGGGGGGTGCGCCTCCCTAAAGAAAGGTACATTTTTATTAAAAAAGTTACAAGAATAAAAAGTTCATAGGAATTTTAGAATATCATTGCATAAACCATGTTTAATTTAACGCTTTCAATTTTTTAAACCTTCGAAGTATTTTATATGGCTATAAATATGCATGTAATTTAAAAAATTTAATTTGGGGATTGTAAGATGTTAAATATTATGAAAAGTGAGATTAAAAAACAATGAGTATAAAAGCTAACGTTGAGGATTCTGATCTGCAGATTTACTAGTTAATTTGTTTGGTATTTCTATATTAACCCTTTCCGGCACAGAAAAAGTCTGTTCGTAAAATGTGAAATTACTGACTGACACCGGAATTTACAAACGACTTTTTTTAGAAAATAAGAACTCCTTATTTTAAGCTTTCATTATAGAAACAAAATTTTAATGAAATATTCTTGGTGCCGTATGCAAGTTTGGAATTAAAATTAGGTGTGCCCGCAGTGGGACCACTGTGAAAGGGTTAAGAATCATAAGCCATGTACTCATTATTTAACACATTAAACTTTGTTCAAAATACTGGGCATCTATGCAAGAGCTAAGTTACATTGGCTGTAGAGCTAACAAAATTGAAAGCCATAGCATTATTTACGTGCACTAGCTATTAGATAATTTAACATTTACATTTAGAATACATAATTAAATAACTCGTTTGACTTACGAATATCGTTCCCATAAATGTACAGTCAGTTAAAAAAGAAGAAAAAGAAAACATCCCATACATTTTAGTCACCAAATTGACCAAGAAAAAAAGATAGGCATTCGACTAAAGATTATGTCGTCTTTAAATGTATCTTAAAACAAAATAAGCTGATGCAGCCGTCTTCGTATTGAAATTGTATCATATTTTGAAAGTTTCAATCAGAACACATATTTCTGACATAATTCTTATATTTCGATTTTTTTGGTAAATTTTACATTAGGATATCAAACGGGAAGTCTTCTGGAGAAGTAGTTTAGGACTTATGACGATTTAAAGTTTTGAGATCCTAATCTTACATTCATTTTTAATAGTTCCAAAACAATATTTAATCCCAGTAGTCTTTTAAGCATAACTCAAAAACTACTTTGCGGAATTAGTCGCAATTTTGGATATTTGAAACGACTAGAAATCGATTTATATTTTAAAAAGGCATAGGTTACATTCATATATATATTTCTTCGAATATGAATTTCAAAATGTATAATAATTGAATTTAATATTGAAAAGATATGAATTGTAATCGTTTTAACCTACGTCGAGATCTAGAAGATTCAAGTATCCAAAATTACAGCGTATTTTGCTAAGTAATGTTTGGATTATTCTTTAAAAACTACCCGCATTGCAATCTGTTTTGAAACGATTACAAATGAATTTAACACTAGGAGTTCACAATTTAAATCGCCATAATTCCTAAATTAATTCACAGAATGACTTCCCGTTTAGTATCCTACCGTAACATTTACCAAAAAACCCAAATATGATATCAAAAACAGTTGTTTCTATTGAAAATTTCAGAGTTTGATACGATTTCTGTATCAAGATAGCCTCTAAGATTATTTTGTTTAATATAAGCTAAAAGAAGACATAATTTCCAACCGAATCGCTTTTTTCCGTTCTTTTCTGGAACAATTTAATGATTAAAATGTATGGGGCGTTCTCTTATTTTTGACTCACTGTACAGTACTGTGCATGATTGTACACTACCAACAAATAGGGTGAAACACCCAGTAACTGACACTTTAATAAATCTTTCTTGTTCAAATCTATTACAAAAATTTAAATCTATTTTATACTAAACTTTGTTTTTTAAAGGATAGTAGAGATATATTAAAAAACTAGCTGTTACCCGTGACTTCGTTCACGTATCATTAAAATAAAAATAAATTCATTAATTAAGCAAAATATTTCATTCCCGATAATTAGAAACGTAAATAATTAACTAATTCTTGATCACATTCCATAGGAGACAATACAGTATTTCTATGTAATAGAGGCCTTGACATAACTAAGTTTTAAAAAAGTGAAATTTTGTGACAAATAATCACGAAAAGGAAACTGCAACCAATAAAAAAGGCGGGCGAAATAAAATCGTGGAAATCGGTGTGTAAAAACATATGTCAAGTTTACCTGGTAAACCATTTTACTTTTAACGCCTTTGTGAAACGTTTTAATAGCCATCCTTCAAAGATAATGGAAATAGTATATTCTTTTTCATTAAATTCAATTCTTGTGAATAGGAAGCAATAATTGTAGATCTAAATGCATGGAGCTTAAATTTGCCTCCTTGATTTAATCTATAACTACAGCGCCTATATTCTAGGCGCTGCACTACAACTGAAAAAAAAATCTTTATTTCTAAATGAAAATATGTTGACAGACGTATGATGTGGAGATCATATATATTTGTAATTTTATTCAAAATTTATATTTTCTTAATTTTTCAAAAAGTTAATTTATATCTTTTTTCAAATTGTGTTCAGTCTAAAGTAAAGTCATATCTATCCCACGATAAATGCTATTTAATCATGTACGCGTAATCTTTCATTTATTCTCCAGCTTTCGTTAACCGCATAAAATTATTTCCCTTCTAAATTAAAAATGTGACGACGGTTATTTCGCATATACATTGATACACTAGTATTCTTTTATTAGAAATATCCGCTCCGCAAATCTATTAAAATTCACTCATGTTTTGCATCACGGTGCCTTTATTCTGCCAGATTTCGATTGTCTGTTCCATCTGGAATGCAAATCTAGATTCTTTTCAACTGCTTGTTTGCATTTTGTTATTAATAACACTTTATTCATCCTAAAGTATAAGTTCCGCTTTCCCAGGACAAGCCGCAGGGTTGCTCCGTTAAAACCTATATTTTGATAACGCGCCTAGCATTGCATCGCTGTTCTCTATCTCCCACGCAAAATTAACATTGATATATTCTAAACCGTCTTAAAATTCCGAATGGCGATAAAAATTAATGCACGTGTAATCTGGCGATATTGGGATGACTTCTGGCACACATGTACATCTCGGAAAGTAGATCAGACTTCTCTTAACCTCCGCTAAAAGAGGTTGTTGCTACTGATGTAAAAAGACCACCTCCCAAACTTTACCATCACAGTCAAGTCCCTAATAAATAAAAAAACCTTGCAAGCAGCTATGGACTCTTCTCTATTCCTTTTTACATTTATGCTGACTTTATACAGGAAACGATCCCGTGGAGTTATTGCGACAACGTGGAATTATTGCGGGGATTTTCAGTCACATTACGAGCACATATCCGTATCGATCCGTACTCCAGCCATTAACCACATCATAGAAAATTGATATATATATGATGTAGAGATCATATATATTTGTAATTTTATTCAGAATTTATATTTTCTTAATTTTTCAAAAAGTTAATTTATATCTTTTTTCAAATTGTTTTCAGTCTAAAGTAAAGTCATATCTATCCCACGATAAATGCTATTTAATCATGTACGCGTAATCTTTCATTTATTCTGCAGCTTTCGTTAACCGCATAAAATTATTTCCCTTCTAAATTAAAAATGTGACGACGGTTATTTCGCATATACATTGATACACTAGTATTCTTTTATTAGAAATATCCGCTCCGCAAATCTATTAAAATTCACTCATGTTTTGCATCACGGTGCCTTTATTCTGCCAGCCTTCGATTGTCTGTTCCATCTGGAATGCAAATCTAGATTCTTTTCAAATGCTTGTTTGCATTTTGTTATTAATAACACTTTATTCATCCTAAAGTATAAGTTCCGCTTTCCCAGGACAAGCCGCAGGGTTGCTCCGTTAAAACCTATATTTTGATAACGCGCCTAGCATTGCATCGCTGTTCTCTATCTCCCACGCAAAATTAACATTGATATATTCTAAACCGTCTTAAAATTCCGAATGGCGATAAAAATTAATGCACGTGTAATCTGGCGATATTGGGATGACTTCTGGCACACATGTACATCTCGGAAAGTAGATCAGACTTCTCTTAACCTCCGCTAAAAGAGGTTGTTGCTACTGATGTAAAAAGACCACCTCCCAAACTTTACCATCACAGTCAAGTCCCTAATAAATAAAAAACCTTGCCAGCAGCTATGGACTCTTCTCTATTCTTGTTTACATTTATGCTGACTTCTGAGTTATTGCGACAGCGTGGAACTATTGCGGTGATTTTTGTCACATTACGATCACATATCAGTATCGATCCGTACTCCAGCCATCAACATCATCATAAGACGATATTTGTTCTCCAGAATAAATTGACTCATGAAGTTTGAATATGTGAAAATACGTTTTTATTTTTAAAAAATTTTACTGTAATCAAGATTTTTTTTCTTTCACCATCTATTCAAATTGAAAATAAATTCTTTTTTTCAGTTTTAATGAGAAAAAATATATTATTCCATTTCATTTCTTCTTTTTTATCCACAAAATTGGAATAATTTAGTTGCCATTTTTAGAGCAACTTCGTTAAATTTATAAAAAAAAATAATAATAATCATATCTCGGAATTTAAATCATTTTTACTTACCCATCATACGTAGTATAGGGTAAGTCTTGTAATCGTTTTGAAAATCGAAAAAATTTTTTTGACGGATTTACACGTTTCAGACACTGGAGATTCCGAAAAATATATTTTTAGAAAAAAAAATTTGCCGTCCGTCTGTGTGTCTGTGTGTGTGTCTGTGTGTGTGTCTGTGTGTGTGTCTGTGTGTCTGTAAACGCTCTATCTCCCGAAGAAATTGAGATAGAGACTTGCAATTTGGTATGTACTTAGTATGTAATAATGGGAAGAAGCCTATTTCATTTCAATAACCTCGATTAACCGGAACATTTTTTTTCGGACTCTCGAAATATTCGTTCTGATGAAAGGTATATAAAAATTTTCGAAATTGTTTATTTTAAGTAGTAAATATAAAAAACAATAAAAAAACATAAATTTTGCATAAAACATGAAGTCGATCGGATAATGAGTTGCCGAGATATTTGGAATCCTATTTTCCACACTCTTCGATTTTTCATGACCCTGTATTTCATCCAAATTTCACTTCAAAGATATATTTTAATTGGAAATTTGACGCTTAATCAGATGCAATAAACCGCTAGTTAATAGGAGTATTATTTTTGGAGTTATAAGGAAAAACCTCTTTCAAGCAATTCAGTAATCGAGCCTTTTTATGACGTCAGCAAGCCACGATTTTATTTGAATTGCAATGCATTTTATAAGTAGTTTACACATTTTTATTTTAATATTTTACATTATACATATACATGATGGGTAAGTATTACGGTGGCCCCCAACGACTAGTTTTAAATTCTGAGAGTTTATGACATCCTCTGCGAAATACAAACAGGCGGTCAGATTTTAATATAATAGATTCGTAATTATTTTTATTTTCCTAATAATCATGGTGTGGTTTTTGGCAAAAAACTCTCATCTGTATGTAACTGATATTCATGCATAATAATCGCTAGCTAAAAAAAAAGCTAAAAAAATATTTAAATTTTTCGTTTTAAATATCACGTGAAACTCATCTGCTTTCTAAACTTACCGATTCTTGTATTATTAATGTAATGAATTGATTCACGCTCCTTCTAAAACACATTTGAAAATTCCCATTTTATTTCAAATATAACGTCACTTTTTCCTCAGAGGAATCTCTTTTAAATGGCACAATTCTTGTTAATTTTCTTTTTCTGGCAATCAGGACGTAAATTTTAGCGGAAAACTCACATTTGTGTGTAACTGGTATTCAAGCTAATTATTAATCAGTATTGATAGAAAATATTTCAGTTTTTCATCTTAAATATGACGTCCATCATCTATTTACTTTCATTATACATTGATATTCATGCTCCTTGTATTATTACGAATATTTGAAAATACATGTTTTATTTATGACGTCATATTTGTCCAAGCCGAGGAGGATCCTTTTCATAGTTCCATGGTCCAAGCGAAATCTATTTTTTAATAATATAATTATTGTTGCACTTTTCCTTCTAATTATAACGCAGTTTTTGACAGAAAAATATCTTTTTATTTTAACCGATATTCATACTTCATGTATAATAACAAATACTCTATATTTTTGTTTCAAATATCACGGAAATTCACCTTCTTTTGAATTTTTTTAACTTTCAGTTTTCACGTGAAAATCGTTCAGTTGAAAATTAGTTGTTGGGGGAAAAATTATTTTTCTGTGTTTTTATTTTTGTGGCAACGATCAAAGCCCTAGCAACGATAAAGTAAAATGGTTAAATTGTATGGAAAAATGTCCATTTATTCTCTATGAAAATAATGAAATTTTTAATTATTAAAGAAAATATTTGAGTAAAATAAACAAAAACCAGCCTATGTTAATTTGAGGATTATAATCAACCTATATGCAAAAATACAGGATCATTAAATGCTCCATTTTGACGCTGGCTTCAGCCTAACATTTGCACACAATGAGATTTATAATATTACTAGCTGTTACCCGTGACTTCGTTCACGTAACATTAAAAAAGAATAAATGCATTAATTTAGCAAAAAATTTCACTTGATAATTAACAACATATATAATTAACCGAAGCTTTATCACATTTTATAGGAGACCATACGGTATTTCTTTGCTATAGGGGCCTTGACATAACCCAGTCTTAAAAAAGTGAAATTTCATGCCAAATAATATAATACAATCGCGAAAATGAAACTGCAACTAATGAAAAAAGGAGGACCCAGTAAAATCGTGAAAATCCAGGAATTCCTTTTCGTAAAACGAAAAACAACACTGGCAGAATTCTTCTATACAACAGTGCATTTTAGGTGGTATTTGGTGTACAATTTGTATATGTGTGCATTGCTAAATGGGCATTATTATATTGTATATTTGCATAGACATATGTTATATATTTCTTACTACATTATCTTGTTTATGTATATATTAAATTAAGTGTTTCACGCTAAGTGATGTAAATAGTGAACAAACTGCTTGTGGATTTTATACATTGATAGATATTTCACAAAGATATAACAATCTGATGCGATTCTAAAATGTAAATAAAGGTTGCTAGAAAGTACTTTAAATTCTGCCCAATTTAACCTCGATATTTTCTCTATCGCGTCAAGAACACTTTTAGCAAATAAATACCGACGACACAAATCTGATTATCTAAATTTACATATTTTTGTTAGTATATATAGGATTATTTTAATTTATTTCATGCGCTTGAAATTTTTTACGCTTTCTCTAGGGTTAGGTGTCGAATAAATGTACTTTCTTGTTATTTTATTTTGCCATTTCAATTTATTCTATTTTCCATTCATTCCTTTTATGGATATTGATTTAATTTACATATTCGTGTCAAAGAATATTCTTTAAAGTTATTATCAGGATTAGGATAGGATACGATTAGGGTTAGGATTAGGAATAAAAATTGAACGACAATGGCATGACCGATTCAGGTTTAAAGTATGAACCATCATGAAGAAAATTAGAAAATTATCGGCTAATAGTTTTTAATATGCTTTACAGTCATAGTTGGCATCAAAGGTGAGCGGGGAAATGATCATCTAAAATACCATTAAGTGTTTACCACGCAAAAAACAAATCTGGTTACAACAATGTATTTAATTTTACGCCAAATTTCACTTGATAAAAAAAAAGCAAATTGACTATGGACTTAATTACAGACCCCTAACCTTGTTATTCTCGGAAATTTTCTACCTATATGTAAAAAAAATTCTACTATACAGAACGCGCTTTCACGTTTATAATGTTATGAATTGGCACGATCGGCTTGTTCAAGTTTACACAATTCGGCTGGAAGAAAAGTTTCATTACTTTTTGATTTCTTCTTTGCTTTTGCATTACGCGAATTTGTTGGTAAAATCGATTTTCTTTTCGATAACGTTGTTTTTTAAGTTTAAAAAATATTGTAATTTTACTTAAACATTGCTTTAAAATCTATGCAATTTTTCTTATCCTACAAGACTTTACAAAAATCTATTATGAAACAACTTTAAAAAAAGCTATATTTAAAAATGACAACAAAGTTTTTCCTATTTTAAAACTAAAAGAAATATAAAATTAAATTCCGGTTCGAAACGACGATTTACAAATGTGTTTCGATTGTGGGAAAATGATAGAGGAAAAATGCTGTTACATCGACACAATCATATTAAATCTTTAGCTTTTATGAGAAAAGCAACTTTCTTTTAAAAATTATAGTTATTTTTATTAAGATTTTCTGATTTTCGATACGGATAATTTTGTGATGCATATCATTGACATTTGCCATCCAATATTTTTTTTTTTTTTTTTTTTTTTTTTTTTTTACTTTATAAAATTTAAATTAAAAATATGGTATCTTTATGTTAGTCGTGTGCAGACAATAAATCGCCAACCTATCCCATCATTCGTATTGAATTCATTAAAAATATAAATCTTTCACTCATTTCATTTAAAACACAGAACTTTAATTTACAACACATACATTTAAAATACATATATTACGTACATTTAAAATAATTCCTTTCATGTCAAAAAGAAAAAAAAAAGAGAAATTAATCATAAATAATTTGATAACCAAGATCATTTTATTTCAACATCAAAACAAATCTGTTTTATTTTTCTATATATGACATCATATTCGCTTGTTTTCCATACTTACTTGTATTTATGCACTTTGTATTATTATCAAAGATTTGAAAACGCACGTTTTGTTTTTAATATGACATCATTTCATATTCTGTTTAATTCTTAAATAATTCATTTCATTTTCATTTTTCACTTGAAAATAAATTGTTGATTAAAAATTATTACTCAGGGGTTTTATTTTATATTGGCAACGATAAAGTATTAGCAACGGTAAAATAAATTTAACCATTTTAAAAAAAGCTGCAAAACCGGGCCCTTTGGGCCAAACCAAACAAACAATTTTAAAATATACGAAAAAATGTCCATTTATTCTCTATAAAAATAATGAAATTTTGAATTATTAAGAAAAATATTGAAATAAAATAAACAAAAATCATTCTATGTTCATTTGAGGGTTATAATCAACTTATATGCAAAGATACACGATAATTAAATGCTTCATTTTGACGCTGGCTTCAGCCTAACATTTGCACACAATCAGATTTATAATATTATTAGGATTAGGATTATTGTTGGCAAAATTTTGAAAAATTATACATTTTATTATTAAAAATGAAATTTATTCAATAATATGGTCAAAAACTCCTGTAATTGACACCATGCTTAATTTCAAACAGCAATAACTGACACAAAGTGAACCAGTGACTGACATTTTATTTTAAAAGATTAAAATGATTTTTTAAAAAAACTTTATTCTTTATTATAAAAACAAAATACATACATTTTTATTATAAAAAGTGGAATTTAGTAAGCTGTACTGCATTATTATTAATGCAGACTATATAGTAAGAGTATATAGCAGTAATATTTAGCACTGCATTATTAGTAAAGCAGATATCCAATAATTAACTTTTATGAACCAGTAACTGACATGTGGTGTCAGACACTGGTAAAACAACTTCAATTTTAATGGTGTTTACTACAAGATAAATTTAATTTATTATTATGTATTTTTAAACGTCAAATAATATATTTCAACTTTCTTTAATATAACCAATAACTAACACCTCTGTCAGAGACTGGTGTAATTAAATTCTAGGAACCAATAACTGGCACCCCCTATTAAGCTATATTAAATAACTATAAACCCTAAATCATGGGCCTAATATATCATATGCATCTCTAAACTAATTTATACTGGTATAACTTTAAGAAAAAAGTTTAGGATGGCTGTATTACAAATAGATTAGAAAAACACTTCCTTAATTTTAGAAGTAAGAGGGTTGCTTCAAAATGGCACTTTTTGTATTCTCAAAAATTTCTTCCTCATTGAATATGTTCTTGGCCCAAGAGTGGTGAATACATTGACTTCAAAATAAAAATAAGTGTCTAATTTACCACTAGATGACATTGCAGAATTTTACAACAAAATGCCTATTTGAGTTACATTTGTGCTCAAGTGTCAGTTACTGGTTAGGTGTCAATAACTGGGGGTTTCACCCTATTTATAACTTTTCATTTATCAATGCATTATGTACGACGCAGGAAAATATAACAAGGTATTTTTTCTGCCATATATTATACCAAAGAATATTATGTTCATACTTTGATATACCTTGCATATTTATGTGACACAATTAAAATTTATTATCCAATAGCATTCATAAAATAATGTTCTTGTACAAGAGAAATTACTGAACATTAAATGATAGAAGAAACCAATAATGGTATATTTCTATAACTACTAAAATTTTGATGCAAACATAAATGGATCAAAAACAGCAACAAAAGAGATACAGTTCCAAGATATGTTTGAAATTCTCAGTAGATGAACGAAAGGAATGATATTGGGGAAAACAGACAATAACTAGTGGCACTATTAATCAATAAAAGTGCGTTATTCTTCATTAGAGAAATAGAGGAAATGTAGTGTTAATGCTTTGCTGATTAATTTTTTAAACGATGTTTAATTTGCTACAACATATTTCACACATTTCGCGATTCTGTCCAATAAAGGAATCAATTGAGAAAATAAGATAACTAATTTTTGAGACTCATTGTATTGTGAAATTTCAGTTTTAATTTTCCTTAGAGACGCGTTTTGACATAAAACATTCATCTTCAGATTCACCAGAGACATAAAGTAGTGGGAATGTTCTATTTATTTGATGGGAGTAATTTTGGAAAGGGCTTTGATTTATAAAAAAAAATATATGAAACTTTATTCACAAGGTGGGCATAATGAATATGTCAGAAATCGATCATATTCCTTTAAATGGTATTCAGTACTTTTACAAATGACCTTTTAATCACTTAAAATCATTTTCCTGATGTAATAGTTTCGTGTAGTTCTGTAAAATAGAAATATATCCTTTAAATGCAATATTTTCAATAGGGAACCTGTTATTTATACTATTTATATGTAGGTAACAGATTAGAACTGCTACTTGATTTAAAAACCCATAATTATAGTCCGATTTTTTCCAGTCAGAGCAGTATTTCTTCATTATCGCAAGAGCAGTGTGTTAAATATCTTTATAAAATCCATTTTTTATGTGAATTTGTCAAAATAGTTGTAAGTTCGCACATTTGAATTATGTTAATATTAGTAAAAATAGTTTTTTTTAAAAAACAGGCTCTCTTATTAATGTATTTAAAAGTAGAAATACGCCGAATTTAAATTTTGTATTTTATAAATAACAATTCACGTTATTTATATGATGTCGCATTCACGCGTAAAAACTAAATATTAAACCCTTTAAGACAAAGGCCGTATATATGCGTCTTAAAAAAATACATACAGTACTTTTTTTTGAGTACCAGAAATTTTTAGAGGAATGTATACCTTATTTAATTACAAAATTTTCAAAATTTATTGATTGTTAACAAGAAATTTTAATTTTTGCTCAGTTTTTTTTTCTTAATGTAGAGAAACAGGGCAAGAAAAAATAATTTTCATATTACTGAAAATCTTACTTGAAATTAATGTAACAAGACATGTTTATTGTAGAGTCATGCGGTAATAGATTTTTAAAAAATCATCCTGAAAATTATTTAAATTATAGAGGAGTTTTAAATTGTTTTCTCAATGTATAAAATATAAATTTAGTTAAAATTAATCTATTAATTAAAATTTAAGTTCCGAAAATGTGAAAATATTGTAATGTTATGGAGCTTATGCAACTGAACATAATTTCTAAAACTCTATCCTATCCGGAAGTGGGTGAAAAATCTATTACAAAATTCCATCCTTACATCCATGAACCAAGTTAAGTTAAATAAAGCCGTGTAAACAGATTTATAAATCTGCACTTTCGCAAGAGTGGTCTATTTATATACCTTATAAAGACTATAGTTTTTGTGTGAGCCTATCAAATTAGACGTCAGTTCAAATATTTGAATTATGTTAAAATTCAATAGTTTTCTAAATATGCTATTGATAAGTATTCATAGAGTTGTGAACGAGTTTCTACTTTCGGAAGTCAAAATATTTTATTGCTGTACAAAAAGTAGCTTTATAATTAAAAACTTCTCTATGTATAGCTATATTCAGACGCTTAATAAAAAATCAAAATTTGCTTCTTTAAACATGAACAACTGTTTTTAAACATCTTATGATTCTGTCTTTATCATTTATTAACTGTTTAATTGATTATTAAAGATAATAATTTCCTTTTTAGGGTTTCGTGCTTCAAAAGTAAAAACAGAACCATTATAAGATCACTCCTGTGTCTGTCTGTCCGTCTGTCGGAGCCCTTTTTCTCGTAATCTATGGGACGTGGAAAGTTCAAACTTGGAAAAGTTATAAAGCCTTTAATGACCCACATATTTTCAGATAATTAGGCATTTAAAAATATGTTTAGGAAAAATTTAGGGAGGCTAATTAAGCCACTTGAAAAAACAAATTTTCTTTTTGTATATCATATGGGATATCGTGTGAAAGATATCGTAACACCGAACTAAAAAATATATTTGTTTTAATTTTAGGTATTGTATTTTTAGATATATCATCGAAAATATACTGAAAAATATGTCCCCTCCCCTCCTCATCTATTTCCGAATCTACTGAAATTAAAATTATGAAAAAAAGTAGGTGTAGTAGGAGTTTATTTAAACCTTGCAGGAAAACTATAGCGATTTTCCTAGGTAACATAGTTTTTGAGAAAAACGCATTTTTCTGTTACATGCGAAGTTTACTTTTCGGGCGGTCAGCGGGGGAGTTGACGGAAGCGCGAGGTATCTATCAATGCAAAATCACCCAAGAGTATTTGATAATGATTTTCGAAATTAACTGTCGGTAATTAGCTGAGATATTAATTAAGTTTTTTGAAAAAAAAATGTTTCATTTTTATGTATCGTGTAGGGTATCAATCGAAAGATCTCGTTACACCAAACTGAAAAATATACTTGTTTTAATTTTGATATTATATTTTCAGAGATATCGACGAAAGTATACTGAAAAAATTTGTCCCTCCCCACCTATTTCTGAATCTACTGAAACTGAAATTATGAAAAAATTAGAGATAGTAGCAGTTTGTTAATTAATAAATAGTAATTTATCAATTTAATTCACGAAACCCTTTGAGCACTTGGCCAATTTATTCTCTTTCAGTTTATTTTTATACAGTGGACTGTCGTTAATTCATATTCGCTTAAGACGTATCTCCGGTTAATGAGAACAATTTCGATTTCCATCATCATTTCACATTTGCAATTAATGTAAAAGTCGTCGCTTACAGCGTACTACTCATCGGATAATACAGATAAAGTTTTAACAAACTGACCGAGCAGAATCGAAACTGCTGTTATACATTATTTTTGCAGAAGCATCGTTGGTGCAACTTTGATTATTGAGAGATCAAGAAATTGTCAGGAACAGTAAGGAAGAGAAAGAAAACTTTATGCCACTGGAAAACGTGAGAGTTTCGAAAATTTCTAAAGGCTGTTGACAACTATTTACTCTTGAGTCACGTGGTAATAGAAATTTAAACTTTCGTTCTGAAAAATATTTAAGTTATCTAGGATTTTTCAATTGTTTTTTTTTTTCAAAATGTAACGAAAATTTAGTTAAAATTTATCTATTAATTAATAATTGAGTTTTAAAAATGTAAAAATATTGTAATGCCATTGAAAATATTTTTAGAATTCTAGCCTATCGGGAAGTGGGTGAATCTATTACAAAATTTCGTCCTTACATCCAGGAACCAAGTTAAGTTAAATAAAGCCGTGCAAACAGAAATTTAAATCTGCACTTTCACAAGAATAGTGTATTAAATATGCCTTATAAAGACTGCAGATTTTGTGTGAGTTTTTCAAATTTGACGCCAGTTCAAATATTTGAATTATGTTAAAATTCAATAGATTTTTAAATATACTATTGATATGTATTCATAGAAAATCAAAATGTGATAGAAAGGACCAAATTTTCGAGTGTGTCATAAAACCGGGAAATGATGTAGTAAAAAGATCGTTTCTTCAAGAGAGGCAAAAGAAACGTGATAGATTATTTTACTTAGAGTTTAGATACATAAATACGGCGATTTCTTTTATATTTTGTTTAGCCTCAGTAATTTATTCCATCAGTTTATGAATTGTCACAAACTTGCTTTTTAACTAAATTTACTAAATTAAAGAAAAAGTTGCTTATATTAGCATTAAGTTGGTAATCCACTTAATTTTTGGGAAAAACTGAATTCAATCTATTTAGCGAAAGAGATTATTTTGCACCATTCAAATGTTTGCATCGTTTAATGCTGGCAAAAAATGGCCTAACTTGGTAGTCCGCACTAGATTTGAATTCATGTTTGAATCACTTTTGCATGAATAACCTTTCATAGAAACCGTTTTAGGGTTTCGTTCATCTCACGAAACCCTATTCGTCCCTCTTCGTTGTCTGTTCGTCTCAGAAACTATATAACTTACATACATGACATTTTGCGTACTTACAGCTGAATACCTACTATGAAGCTGGAAATCATAAAATTTACAAAAATCGTATTATTTTAATATAGAGAGATAAAAAACCAAAAATCTAACAGCCTTTTCCTATTAAATTTAAACATTTTTCGTTATAGCAGTTGCTAACGATTAAAAATCCACAATAAAATTCTTTCTACAATAATTAATTTTCTATTGAAATATGTCCACGTGAAAAATGAAAATGAAATAAAAAGTTTCACCAATTGAAAAAAAGATTAATATGACCTCATATTGGTAATATAACAGAAATTTTCAAACATTTCTCAATAATACAAGGAGTATGAGTATGTGTAAGTACAGAAAGCAGGTTGATATGACGTCATTAGAGAATTAAAAAGAAAATTAATCTGACGTCATATTGGAAGTTTAATGGACTTTTTCAAATGTTTGAGAATCATACAAAGAGAGTATCAATATGATTAATAGAGAAAGCAAATAGATATGACGTCAGCAAGTGATTATAACGTCATATTAGTTTGAGGAATGTATTGAATCATGATAAAAACCCGATTATGGAAATATTGCCACATTTTAACATTTTGAAGATCTCTATACAACATGTTTAATTTTGAAATTATTTTTTTTTAATATCGCATTTAGTCCACATGACATATATTATTATGACAGAGTATAATAGCGGGCTTCGCCCTCTATCGCGCCGGTTCAGGTATTCGAAAAAACGAGAAAAATAGACCGGTAAATTTTTACCTTATAAAAAACTTTTTTTTTTTTTTTTTTGGAAAATGAACTTTATTTGGATTCATTAAAGAAAGGATAAAGTATTTTGAAAGGAATATTAAATAAAACCCTTTGTGCGATCTTCGATTACATTTATCCACTTTGTTTTTTTTTACCTCATTTCTCAAGTTATTTCATTCTTTGTCTGAGTGCATGTTTTATAATTATCTACTAGCTAATTGTACTTTTTGAGCTTTGACTGATTTAGCATCTGCCTTTTGATAGACGATTTTTTTTTTATACCTTCGACATTATTCTCTAATTTATGCAGAGTTAGAAAATTCATTCAATTTTGCTTTCTATTTTGAGATGATCAATTGTGCAACTTCCTATACAGAACTTCGATCGCACTTAGTGGAAACGATTTTCACAGTTAATTTCTACCCATAAATACAACAATAAGAATACATTCCACAATAAGAATTTATTGGATAGCCTTGAATATTGGCTACAGCTCTGGCTTGAAAATTTCATAATACCGGAAATTTTCTTAGTACAGTCATGTCAATGTTGTCCTACACCCCTCAAGCAGCTTTCTGAAGTAATACTCAATGTTCGTTTTTCAAAATCGTGGATAACTTCGGACGAGGTTATCGCATATTTTTTTTTTCGTGATTATATTATATTTTCCTAGATTAAGAAAGCTTTATATTTTTTTACAGTACATGGTTTTTTTACGCATTTGGTTTGTTAAAGTGAGCATTAAGAAGACGCCAGCCATGAACATTGGAATGACGCCCGAGAGATATTGTAGAAAAGTAACATGACTGTACTAAGTAAATTCTACTATCATTGTAATTTTGAGCCAGAGCTATAGCCAACAATCAAGACTATCCAATAGAATCAAACTGTCTCAACAAATACGGCATTTATGCGTAGAAATTAACTGTGAAAATCGTGTCCTTAAAGTGCGATCGAATTTATGTAATAAAAAAGTTCAAATTTATTGTCCTAAAAGGTAACCATTTATGCGAACCTTATCTCGTGGGCAATTACTGAGACTTGCCGTTCCTTTATCACCAAACACATGTATTCAAGTAATTCGCCTAATGAATATCGAGTAGATTTTTTTTTTAATGAAACGTACTTTAACCCCTTGGGGACGAGCGACACGTAGTATACGTGACGCATAAGATGCTCAGAATCCAGTTATTTTTATTGTAAGATTTGCCTTATTAAATCTTTGCATTTCCGAGCTTCAATGAGGCGAAAATTTCTGATTTGAAAAACCGGTGGTAAAAGATTAAAAATTCTTTAAAAGACGCTCGTCGCGAAGGGTTTAACAACATAGTTTTATTATCAATCATATGTACTACTAAGGATTGATTAACTTCCGTTTGTCTATCTGTGTCTATCCGTTGTCTTTTTCTGTGCTCTAATTGTTTTACAATTTTTAAGTAGATAAAAACTGCGTTATTGAGGTAGTTACAGCATGTGCTTTAATGAAAAACTAATGTGAAGTTTTTTGAAGGCATATAGAAAATAATTGCACGCATCATTACACAACAGTACCACCATATCTGTAGTATATAAATTAATATACATAATAAAATTATACATTTTTTATTTCCACAAAATTTTATTTTTGTACTTGAAAAGAATTCATTAATATCAGTTTATCTGTTTATCATCTTCACAATTTTTTTTTTAAATATTCCAACTACATCAAAATTTAGAACACTTTATTTTTATAAGAAGACTTCAGCATACTTAAAGAGTTTCAATACATCAATTATAATTATTTTAAGGAACATCCCTAAGAGTTCCAATTATTTTGATAAAAAAAAAATAACACTTAATTGTTACGATTGTACTTTACATTTAATTAAAGTAATCTAATTATTCGGATTATTTTTCTACGAACGCGCTTTATTTGATGTCGAAAATTGGAGCGAAATCTAACTAAAAATACGAATGACAAAGACTATTAAAATATGCTTTTATCTTATCAAAATTAATAATCTTCAATGATGAGATCCCCTTCAAATTGATGTAGTTTAGTTTTTTTTTCTTTCTGTGGAAGCATTCAATCTTTTAATGAATTATAATTTTACTGCTTTTTTTTATCTATGATCGTTTATACTGTCCTTTTTAATATAATAATTCTTTGTACTACCCATTTACACAGACATTATTTTATTTTCCAACACATAAACAAGCAGTGTACACGTCTAAAAGTCTAAAAACCACTTTTAAAACTACACAAAACTAGTCAATCTGTTAAAAATTGTAAAGTAGTAAAAATATTTTCCCCTGTCGTTCTCAGGCATCCTCAGTCACTGATGTTATGTTTTCTTACTACTAGAAAAAAGCAAAACGGGGGTTTTCAACAAATTGATTGACGAAGCAGAAAACGTAACATAAGTGACTCAGGATGCCTCAGAACGATAGGTGAAAATATTTTTACTGTTTTACAATTTTTAACAGATTGACTAGTTTTGTGTAGTTTTAAAAGTGTTTTTTTTTTTTTTTAGACTTTTAGGCGTGTACATTGCTTGTTTATGTGTTTGAAAATAAAATAAATCTGTATAAATGGGTAGTATAATTATTATATTATTATAATTTTACTTTTTTAACTTTTTTCCCTATTTTTTACACTGTTGTTTACCAATGTATTCTTTCAACACATCGCTTAACGTTAGTCGCCAAACTTCGATTATGAAAACTAATTTTCAAACTTTTGTGAAAGTTTTTTTTTGTATCTTTCAAACAGATATACGAATTAAATAAACTACGCTTTTTTATAATACTTTTTTCATGCGTATGATACTTCGCAAATCTTTTTAGAAAAAATAATGAAATAAAAATTTCTTATTTAACTTTTAACCCTCCGTACTTGACGAGCTTTGTATATCATTATTGTCTTTCTGTAAAAAAAAAAAAGAAAAAATCTGAATATTTAAGGAATATTTGTTTCTTGTTTCTATTTTTACATATTTGTTTAATTCCCTTTGTATGCATGTATGGTTCAAATCTTGCAACATTAATTTCACACACTTCCGATTTAGCTTTTGACTTCAAATTTTACACACTTATAGATCTTGCATGAAAATACAAGTTTTTAAAAATTTCGCTGGTTCTCTGCATTAAAATACCCTAAAACGTCGGCCCAAAACTTGCATACTCCCCATAGAAATACCATTGTGTTTGCTTATTTTTAATTGAAATAGCTCCATTGTTGCAACTGTCATACATTTTAACCACATTGTTATAAAGTCAGCATTGCACGACGCATACATTTGGGCTTTATAATACAGGTTGACTTTTAGAATTTTCACGTCTCACATAGGGGAAGGCCGGGCAAAGTGGTCACCCAATATAATGACGGCACCAGAGCTAACATTGCGTGGTTGTGGTCAAAATATTTTGATTGATGGCAGTTAGTAACCAGACAATCATTGAACAATGTGGTTCCATGCTTTATAATTTTTGAGCGGGTTTTCCAGATTTTGAAGTTTGTAATCTTAGGTAAGTGACTTATATTACATGCAATTAACAATAACATGTTATACTTACATTTATTTACTGAATGTGTGAAGAAAGAGCATGTTTTCAGCTTCACATTGGTGGGTGAGTGGTCGCTGACTGTTCATTAGTTTCCACTGTAGAACAATATTTTCTGTCATAGCTTCCAAGCGGACAAAGTGGTCAGGGTAGTGGCCGTTGTGGTCAGGATAGTGGCCGTTGATTGGATCAAGTGATGAAGGTTGGATCAGGTGCAATGTTTGTCACCTCTGGGCTCATGAGGGCTGTTCACTTTGCGAAAAATGCAGTGTTTGATTCTGATTTATAATTTTTATATGGATTTGTCAAACTCTTATTGGATTTTCATACCATTTTCAATCTTTCATTATGTTTCATACGATTTGTTATGACTATAAAAATGTTCTAATCATTTAAATAGTGTTTTCAATCTTTTTACACCTGTAGGCAGGGCCTGTTTACTGTATAGGTCCGTGAAGCCCGAGCTTACCCACTGAAATACAAAGGGGCCCCCAAATTTACTTTTCAAAACTAATTTTTAGGGAAAAAAAATTTCAGTCAGGGTAAAAAAATGTATTTTATTTTCTTAATTATAGCTACTACATTTTCCCTAAGACTATTACTGACACATTTATACTGTACTTTTTTCTGTTGATATAATAAATGGTATAAAAATAGTGATTAAATGCAACTCATTTTCATTTTTCTTACGTTTTACATTTCAATTTCAAACGTGCTGAAAATAACAGAAAATTGAATATGTATAATTTTTTTTTTGTTTATATTCATAAAGAGTGGAGAAATGATATAAAATATGGAGAATAGGTTATTTAAATAAAGGGAAAGTAATTACAACTCAGTGATACCAAATTCATGTTTATAAAATAGAAGCAAAATTGTGTTGCAGCCAAGCATAAATTTACGTCAAATATTTGTTGTCCCTGCATTGTTTTTAGCACTGGCAAGTCCTGCAATTTGTAAAGCATAATATATATATTGAAGTTCAAATAGTCGCACCTGTTCCATATTTGTAAATTCATTTACAAAATTAATTTATGTATAATTATGTATATAATAAAATATTTTTATATGTATATAGGTAGTTTACTTTAGTTTAATATTAAAAGTGTTGTTTACTCAAAATTTTGATGGTAAAATTATAAATTGATGAAGCATAATTGGCAGAGTAAAGGGGGGCCACCGTGTGTGACATCGGGTTTCCCCTACTTCTAAGTCTTAAGCGGGCCCTGCCTGTAGGACAAAGTGACCATAGAGTTACCACTTTGCCCGACCTAGAAGGGCAAAGTGGTCTTTTTTTTTTTTTTTTTTTTTTTTTTGGAAAAAAACAAATTCTCACTTCCACTTTATTATTTCGTAAAAATTATAAATTCCCTTACACTTCTAAGTAGTCACTCTAGTTCAATGTAAATTGCCGTTATGTATCTGTATTTTAAGGGGTAACAAAAAATCACAAAACCTTAGGGTGACCACTTTGCCCGTCCTTCCCCTAAATTTGTTGTAACAATTGATCCAACTCGCATAAACTTAAAACTATATATTCATATCCGCTAGCTTCAAATTCTCACCAAGCTTGGTGACACTTGGCGAAGTATTGCTAAATTTAGCAACCCAAAAAATCGGCATAAACAAAACCAACTTGACTATAGCTGACTAATTTGCCCAAATTATCATTCGAATTCAGTATTGACGGAGACTGGAAATGAATCTTCCATAATCGGGTTCTTTGCATTTTAGCTTCGTATTTTCGAGTAAAATTAGATAAACGCTTAAAACCAAGACATAATGAAACTACCATTTCCACCTGGCAAAGACCGGAAGGACTTTTTTCAGCTCAAGTCGGAATATTTTCCATTTACCCTTCATTTTTTCTTTCATCATTTTCGTTAGCAAGCTTTTCAGATTTCCTGCTAAACGTCCCGGGTAACAGGTTATCAATTTAAATTTTTTTAGCAGTAAGAATTGATTATATATTATAATATATACATTTAAAAAAAAACAAGATTTTATTTAATTTCAAGTGCATTAAAAAGTAAAAAAATATTTTTTTGTCAGCTAAGAAAAGTATTTCTGGGTATGACATATGACTGAAAATAAGCTTGGGGTGCTCAGAAAACATTAAACTGTACGATTAGTTGATTTGTGTAACGCAAACTTTTGTAAGCGATTACTGGGTAACAAATTTGTTCAAGAATAGGCCAGGCTAAGGTGTACCGAACATTAAACTGCACGATCAGTTGGTGGTAACTTCTGTTCATTGATTTGTATTCAATGTTTAATGAGCGCCCCAAGCTTTTATTTTTAGTTTTATGCCTTATCAAGAAATACTTTCTTATTCTCGCTGAGAAAACCATAATTTTTACTTTTTAGTACACGTTGACAAAAGCTTGATTTTTAAAGAAAACATTTTTGTATATTTATTTTCATCGAGTGCCAAAATCTGCATCAATATTGAATTTATAATCGAATCCTTAAACATTAAAGATTAATAAAACATCTTTTTTTTCAATTCCTAGAACTTCAGCGCAAAGTAAAACACAGTTAAATAGTTTTCTATTCGTTTTACTCAAGGCGTAGGAAAGCGTACTATGCATTTAGAAAAATAATGTATTATTTTCAGTTCAGAAACTGTTTTACTTGAAACACGAAATTTCTTTTCCTTCACAGTGAAATCAAAGGGCGTTTAAATTCAATGGGAAAATCCAAAGTGAAGTTCTGGGAAAAGAATATAGAATTCAGTAAAAAGTTTAAAATTCCAGCTATTCTAAAATGCATATTTATCAAATCTTTCCCATAGGGAAAATATTTTACTATTTGAAAATCCACAGAAAAAGGTCTTTGATCCATCGGTGTGAATAATCTGTAGTTGAAGGATTTTAGAGGAATAAATTTTATTCTTCATATTGAAATCAATATGAGACTTTGGCACATATTTGTCGTTCTTTTATGATAGTAGTACCATCGTTGTAAAACTTAGATATATTTCAGGAAACATTTCAGTACTGTTCATATACAGGATGCTCAAAAATTTATTGTCTTTTATAAAATCAAATAATTTAAAAAACCGGTTATTAAGAAAATGCTAATTTAAATTGAATATGGTTTTATAAATATTTATATCTTAAATATTTGCTTCAAATTGTATTGATTGTTGATGCTATAGCATATCTCACTGTTTTAATGGTAAATTACAAATACCTTCATATTTTAATATATCATAAAGTAGAATTCATGCGTTTTCATTGAGTTCAGCCACTTTACGGGGGCATATTACTCTTAAATATTCGAAAATTTTGATTTTTTTGTGAAAAAATGTATGAAAAAGAGCAATATTTTCAGTGCATTTTAATACAAAACACCTAAAACTATTCCTATAGTTGTGCTAGTTATAACTAAATATGTGTCGGTATTCTCAATGTAAGCAATAGTTATATGGATATTTTAAAGTGATTTATCTCAAAATGTCAGACACATGTTTCTTTTTTTTTTTAATCTTTGCGCAATATTTCTCTGGAATATTTAATATTTTTACATGCAATCTTCACGGATTTATAGGTTATAGCTACATTTTAAGACTGAGCGTAAATTTGTTTATTATTCCAGTCACAAGAAGAAAAATAAAGTATGCATGGATAAACTTCAAAAAACAAATGCAATATTTTCAATTTTATTTTTAATATAAGAATTTTGTAAAAATATACAAAAATTTACGTTCAGTCTTAAACTACAGATAAAATCTATAAATCCGTGAAGATTCCATGTACAGCAGGTAGTTCAAGAGAAATTTTGAGAGAAATCGAAAGAAAAGCGCGTTTTTAACATTTTGAGATAAATCACTTTAAAGTGTTTATTTAACAACTGCTTACATTGAGAATACCGACACATTATTAGGCATGACTATCGAAGATATAGGAAATTTTTCAAGTGGCTTGTTTTGAAATACTTAGAGAGATTTATCTTTCATAAATATCTTTTTCGAAAGCCGAAATTTTTGAAGATTTAACAGAAGTATGACATCTGCCTACGTTAATCATGCGACGACAAACTCAAGCTAATGTTAAACTGATAGTAGTGTTCTTTACAAACTTCTCGTTTGCATTTCAATATTTTTACACGGGAGTTTTTGCATGGGATATCTGAGGTCGAGGAAAACCCGGACGTCTTTGTACTTTATCAATTTCGATTGCAGTTATTTTTTCATTTTTTTATGAGGATACGTTCAATTTCGGAATCGATTTAGAAAGTCAGATAAGAGTATTAGCACTCTTATGCACATACTTTAAATAAAGTAAGACAATAGTGTAAACTTTAACAGAGACATATTTCATAGCATAGATACAGACAACGAATACAAATACAAAGTAGCAAGGGACTAGTAAACATTACTACGGACATATCACCAATATTTCCCCAAATATAAATTTTTACGGTACATAAAATCATAGATGTTGGCAAAGAAGAAATCAGCGCCAAATCCCTGAAGCTACGTAAAGAGAGCCTTTTCAATGTCTGTATCGGTTATGAACTGTCTATCATGCAGGCGTTTCTACAGATAGCCGAAGAGTCACCAGTGGCTGAGAGATTCTGCTCTCAAAGCTAGTAGGGATTCAAACCCTGTCGCGCCCGTCGACCTAACCGTTCAAAGTTTTCCGTGGTTTTTTTTCGATCCTTGCCGTAAATACGGGTTAGGATCCTTTAGAAAGACCCCCAAAGAGGGCGCTACCCCTAGGGACTATATCCCTCGTGTAGATAATTGGCCGTCATAAATCAACCAACCAACCAACCGAAGAGAGGGAGACTTTCAATGTTTCACTTATTTTCATCTTTGATGCATGTGTATGGACCAGACAATTGCTCATCACGCATAGTTGTCTTGTAATCAAACAGTGTAACCAAATCTACAGCTAATAAAACATTTAAGTTTTGTGACATTTGCACGACTCCTAAAGAAAATGACGATGGTGCTGATGATGATGGTGAGGTGCTCTTAGACATAAACACATGCTGACACCATACATTTTTGACCATGTCTTTGAAATTATAGCTATCATTACGATGTTCCAACGTCTTCTAAATTTAAATAGTTCGTTAAATTTTGTTACTGTAGTTCACACAATTCGTTTAGTTTTTATATAAAACACTTATTACATTTTAAGAAGGTAATAAATTTGTGGGACAAAAGAAATTATGTATAATGCTTAAAAATTTTTAAATTTTGAAAGCATTAAAAAAGTTATGTCATAAAATTTGGTTACCCTAGCTGTCATAGATTTAAAACTGCAATAATATGATGTAATTAATGCCTTATCTAATATATATGTGAATTAACTACGCTCTTTTTCTGTAATCCTCACAAAATATATCAAAAGGAGGATTGTGGAAGTGTTCTCAATTTTTTAAACATCTTCTTAAAATGTATCAATACGACATAGATGTAGATAGAGTGCGGTAATAATAATTCCCTAAGAATATAAAAAAAATCTAAATCAAAATCATTTAATCGCATTTATTAAACTATTAGAGGCAATAAAGTTAAATGAATTTGACTCCACTGTAAATGTACTTTGCAAAACTTACTTATATACATAGTGTCAGAGATGTAACGCCCTAATTTGAACAGTCTATAATACAACATGCAATCGTTGCATTAAGAAGATTGACACAACAATGGATACACATAGATATAAAGTTTTGTTTGTACAATCACACCATTTCTACATGTACCCCATGAGTGGCATGGAGAATATCTAAGGAGAATGGCCAGAAAACCACCTCTCTCAATCTATCTTTGTGGAAATTCAGCAGTTAATATGCTCCGGACTCCCAAATACCAGTGTGGAGGTGCTCCATCCTGCCAATGGATCCCAATTCTACATACCACCACACGGTTTGTGCTTTTACAGAATTCGTTGTCATTTTTCAATTTTTTCGATTTTTAGCACCTGAAATAAAAATTATTGCTATTACATAATGTAAATTTTCACATCTAAGCTACCATGTACCACCTAACAAAATTGTCTCAGTTGTTTATTATCTTCAGTATAAGTGTTTAAATTTAGTGTGTTTCGCCTCGGACACCCTGTATTTGGATTCAAGGCAACAATTGATAATTTGTTCCCTTAACGTTTCCAGTCATTTGGTGTTTTGCAAAGAATCACGGATTTTACCTACTTTGAGTAAAAGACGAAAAAATATGCGTAGAATGAAGCGGCTAAACTTACATTATTTTAAAGTTTCACACTCAACATAATCCTTCGATGAGTTGTTACGTACGATAGTTGACCATATTCAAAGTTTTATCAAATAGCAAAAATATACTATAAAAATATTCAGTCACGTCTGATTTAATCAATGTGTTTGGATCTGCGTCGTATTATTTCACAGCCATATGGTATGTACCATCTTAAAATAAAATATAGGTCAATGGTCAATTATGCATACTAATTTTTCGCGTAACGTCGCAATCATCGTTTGTCTCACGAGATATGAAATTTTTACCCTAATTAAATATGTATGAGATCTTTCCACAAGGGCTCCATCAATACGAGAAATGTGTGTAAATATAAATGTGCATTTAGGATATTTTGCCTGTTACCACCTTGAATAGTATTAGATGGATATAAATGTGCATTTAGGATATTTTACATGTTATCACCTTGAATAGTGTTAGATGGATATAAATGTGTATTTAGGATATTTTACATGTTACCACCTTGAATAGTATTAGATGGATATAAATGTGTATTTAGGATATTTTACATAGTATTAGATGATTCCACATACCTATGCCACATATCTTTCGAAATTGTTACAATTTTTTGTATATATATGTATATATATATATAGTTTTTATAATGTTTTTCGTTTCCACTAAAATATGTTTTAAATTGTAACAGCTTCTTTACTGATTTTTACTGTAATGAAAAACTTTGAAAAAAACGTTTTCTTTTTTTTTTCTTTTTTTTTTTTTACATTTTAAAATTTTGTAATTGAAATGATGAATTTTTACCCTCAAATCTCGTATAAAATCTTTTATTAAAATGGCATAGTTCTACTGAGTTCAATTCGTTTTTTTTTTTTTCTCTTAACTGATTCATTTTTAGTCAGAGGAATTCGCAAGCATGGAACATATTTATTAAGAAGTAAAAATTTGTGTTTTAATTACTCATTTATCATTATATCAGATGTTATTTGAAATTATATAAAACGCATTTTCCATAGTATAAGTTTGAAAAGTGTCTTAGAATTAAATCTAAAGAACTTTACTTTTATCTATCATTACATTTTTATTATTAAGATTTTTAAAATTTGTTAGAAAAATGGATAATTAATATTCAGGTTTAACAACTATTAAGTAATTGTATTTCGTATGAAGAGAACGGAATCTTTGCAGTTAAAGTAAATTTTACAGAAAACGCATTCAATAAGCAATTTTTTGCAAAAAAATTCTAATGTTTTCCTAGTGTTGATAAAATTTCAAAGTAAATTTTAGAACTAGATCGCTGAAACGTTTTCAAGAGTATATACTTTGCATGAGGAAAAATTCAGTTCTCTAGCATAAGTCGGAATTTTGCATGAATTGATTTCAGACCCATTTTATTCCGAAATTTATTGTAGCGGTAATAACATTAAATTGGATTTACATTGATGTGGAAATAGTTTTGTAACTAGTGAGTTTCGATTATTGTGAAATGTGAAGGCTATCTACTCTAATTCTTCAATCGATGTGAAAGTTCAGTTTTTGAAGAAAATTCTTTGAAATAAAATTCAACTCACTGCAAGTAAAATATTAAATTTAGAAAACTGTTGAAAGTATTTTACGAATCTAGATGTGACATACGACTTGGTAACAAAACTCAATACATAATTAACAAATTATTTGTTCTTCTTTTGTATAGGGTGAATGCACCAATAACTGACCGTTTAATGGAAATTTCTTTTATTACTTACCCATCATGTGTAGTATAGGGTCTTGTAATCGTTTTAAAAATCGAAAAAAAAATGACGGATTTACACGTTTCAGACGCTGGAGATTCCGAAAAACATATTTTTAGAAAAAAAATTGCCGTCCGTCTGTCTGTGTGTGTGTCTGTGTGTGTGTGTCTGTGTGTGTGTATGTGTGTGTGTGTAAACGCTCTATCTCCCGAAAAAAATTGAGATAGAAACTTTAAATTTGGTATATACTTAGTATGTAATAATGAAAAAAAGCTTATTGAATTTCAGTAACCTTGATTATTCGGAACCATTTTTTTCGGACTCTCGAAATATTTGTTCTGATAAAAGGTATATAAAAATTTTCGAAATTGTTTATTTTAAGAAGTGAATAAAAACGACAATAACAAAACATAAATCTTGCATAAAGAATGAAGTCGATCGGATAATTAGTTGTCGAGATATTTGTAATCCTATTTTCCACACTCTTCAATTTTTCATGACCCTGTGTTTCATTCAAATTTCAATTCAAAGATATATTTTAATTGGAAATGAGACGCTTAATCCGACGCAGTAAACTATTAGTTAATATGATTATAATTTTGGGAGTTATAAGGATGTTTCTTTTGCGCAATTCAGTAATAGAGCCTTTAAAGTTTATGACGTCATCAAGCCAGGATTTTATTCGAATTGCAGTGCATTTTATAAATAGTTTACACGTGTTTTATTTTCATATTTTATATTATGCATAACCATGATGGGTAAGTATTACGGTCGCCTCCAACGACTAGTTTTCCGTATATTTTCACATATTTTTCTGCAAATATGCGTAAATATCATTTATTGTTTGACGAAATCAGGAGAGAATTTCGAGTTTTCCTTTCTACAATTTAAATTATTAACAATAGAGATTGAAAAATAAGATTGTCTCCATAATTGGAAAACTGTACCGAGTAGTTGACCACTTCTTTTCCAGCGTAAAACTTAAAGTATGAATGTCCATATCAAAAATTACTATTAAAAGACATATGCAGGGTAATCCAAAAGTCAAGAAAAAATTTTAAAATCAATAATTCACAAAAAATGAAGATTTAAAGGTGCCGATTTCAATATTTAAATGCGAATACGAGGTATCCCGTAAAATCCCTTTTCATCCCTTAACTTTTGAACGCCTGCAGCTATAATCATAAATATGGTGTGTACGTACAATGAAGTAGCCATGGGCTATTGGATAATCCTACTTACAGTGCCTCCTAGCGGCAAAGTAAAGAGTTATCGCATCGATCTTGAAAATTATATGCCATACAGGAAAATAGTCAATTAGAAAGTTATACCTATACAACTATATCGATTTGGTATGTAAAGATATTTTGCGTACATGAATGCCGAGAATGGCACCAGTAGAAGGGTCTTTTATTTAAAACTTTTACGTCACAAAACATCTCACACAGGAGCATCTAGTAGCCACTGTATGTATTTAGTGTCATTACTCAATCTATAGTGTTCAGTCGATATAGTGTTTTATTATTTTCTTCAGCAAAAGTGATATTATTTCCTTTCTGACACATTTCATGGCATACAAATGTTAGAAATCGCCAACAAAAGGTGAGTGTTTTACGCGGACTTTTCTTAGCATTCATGTGCATAGGATTTTTTAGCACAAAATTGACGCTGCTATACGACTTTATAATTCACTGTTTTCTTGTATCTGGTATAGTTTTCGAGACACATGCTTCTGAACTTTCTCGCTAAGAGTCACTGTAAATAGTGTCATCGAAAAAACCCATGGCCACTTTGCTACACTGGGATAATATTATTATTACTGGACGTTTGAAAGTTAAACGGGTTAAGAAAGGAATTTATTGGATACCCTGCATATGTAATCAATTTTAATACAAATACAAAAAATACCACTATAATGATAATAAAGGAAGTGTGTAAAATATTACAATGACAATGCAACATTTAATTATTTTAGAATAAAAAGAAATTAATAAGCAATTTTAAAGCATTTTTATGTTAGCTGGGCACAAACGAAAAATCGTCAAATATTATCTATAGTTACAACTGTCGAGTTACAACAAGTTAAGTATGCGCCAAACCACGCTCGCTAAAATACGCCAAATGGCTGTCAAACTGCAACGATGACATACTTTAACCGCTAAAAAGTAAAAAATAGAAAATGAAATAAATAATAAAGTGTGTAATTTAAAAAAATAAAAATAAATTCAGTAGTTCGCGCTTTCTACCAAGCGTAAATCAAAGCTGTGAATTCGCCATAATCAGGACCCAAGCCAAACGTTTAGTAATGGAAATTTTTTGTAACAACATGAATTGCAGTTATAAAATCAGGAGTGATTTTTAACATAAACATTTATCCTTATAAAAGAGTGTTTAAAAAAACTGTTTTTGCTTTGCTTTTATCTATAACTAGCGCCCCGGCCCGCCCCGGCTTTGCACGGGTAGACAATGTGTTGACTACAATGTAGGGAACATAAATGTAGGTACTTTTAAAAAGTTGTTCTAAATTGTATAAAAGTGGGAGTGAGACAAAATTGCAGTACTTAGAAATTTTGAAAATTAACAGCTTGTAAAAATGTGATAAATAAATTTTTCTGTTTATGTACATATTGAAACTAATAAATAATGCACGGCCCATGGAAGGACATAGCAACTATATGTGTTCATGTGAAATGTGTTTCCTGAATTTCACGCTCCTACCTAAATCTGCTGCTGAGATACGGCGAAATGACCCACAACTTTTGAATACCCCTTTAACCACCTTCTGAGGGGAATTTCCAAAATCGCCGAAATACATGTTTAACCAATTTTTTAGTAGATTTGTTTTAATTAATTTCGCCCTCCTACATAAAAGCTGAGATATGGCGAAATGACCTAAAACATTCGACTCCCCCCCCCCCTTTAACCTCCTTCTGAGGGGGAATTTCCAAAATTGCTGAAATACGTGCTTTATTCATTTTTTAGTAGATTTGTTTTCCAGATTTTCGCGCTCCTAACTAAAACTGCTGCTGAGATATGGCGAAATGACCTAAAACAATCGACCACCCCCCCCCCTTTAACCCCCTTCTGGGGTGAATTTCTAAAATCGCTGAAATAGGTGTTTAATCATTTTTAGTAGATTTGTTTTCCTGATTTTCGCGTTCCTACCTATAACTTCTGCTGAGATATGGCGAAATGGCCTAAAACATTCGACCCCCCCCCCCTTTAACCCTCTCCGGGAGGAGAATTTCTAAAATCGCTTAAATACATGTTAAATCATTTTTTAGTAGATTTATTTCCTGATTTTTGCGTTCCTACCTATAACTGCTGCTGAGATATGGCGAAATGACCTGAAACATTCAACCATCCCCACCCACCCTTTAACCCCTTCGGGGGGGGGGGAATTTCTAAAATCGCTGAAATACATGTTTAATCATTTTTAGTAGATTTGTTTTCCTGATTTTCACGCTCCTACCTGTAACTGCTGCTGAGATATGGCGAAATGACCTAAAACATTCGACCACCCCCCTTTTAATCCCCTTCGGGGGTGGGGGTGTCTAAAATCGCTGAAATAGGTGTTTAACCATTTTTTTAGTAGATTTGTTTTCCTGATTATGGCGCTTCTACCTATAACTGCTGCTGAGATATGGCGAAATCACCTAAAATATTCGACCACCCCTTTAACACCCCGGGGGGGGGGATTTCTAAAATCGTTGAAGTACGTGTTTAATCATTTTTTCAGTAGATTTGATTTCCTGATTTTCGCGCTCCTACCTATAACTGCTGCTGATATATGGCGAAAGGATCTAAAACATTCGAACCCCCCCCCCCCCTTTAAGCCCTTTCGGGGGGGAATTTTCAAAAATCCCTTCTTATTGCTTGCCTAGGGCATAACAGCGATCTGCAGTCCAGATTTCGTGACCCTGACTTTATTAGTTTCGGCTGGGCGTTGATAAGTCCGTCAGTCAGTCAGTCAGTCACAGTTTCCTCTTTATATAATAGTATAGATAGATTAGATAGATAATAAGTAAAGAAGTTTGTGTGTGTCAGTCTGTGAATGTGTGTGTGTGTGTGTCTGTTCGCTGTGTTTTGAAGAAACCGCTGCACCCAGAGCTACAAAATTTTGGAATTAGGTTCCTCTGTGTATGAAGTTTTGCACGTCGAAGTCCGATTTTGGAATTTTTGAATAGATTTTTTAAATTTAATTTTGTATGCGTTTTTTAGCGTTTTTTCACGTTTTGCTGAGATTTTTCCACTTTAGTAACGGGAATTCTGTTCCATTATTTTACCCCATTATAGTAAATTTTGTCCTCTTTTCAATAATGTTTATTTGGAAATCGTACAGCGATTTTTCAGGTTTTGGTGACTTTTTTTCTTCGCCTGTAAGAAATTTTCCCCAGAATGCTTGATTGGTTCGTTGGTTGCCTCTATTGGTATGTCCCAAGTCATCATTTATTTTCTTTTTTTTAGGTTGGAGAGGGTTGATAATTCTTTAAAGATAAAAAAAAATCGGGATTGTAAAAAGAAAGGACGGGTTATTAATTATCCCGATTTAGATTTTTGCTTAGATTTTTTACATTTTTTATGAGTTTTTATGAGTGTTTTAATGTTTGTTTGTTTTGTTTGTTTTTTCATTTTTTGCAGCGGTTTTTTTTTGCAAATGATGTCAAAAATCGGCCATTGGAAGTCAAACACCGTTGGAGGGCAGTTGTGATTGGTAGTTGAGAGGATTGTAGGCACTGTTGGAAGTCAACCGGGCAATTGTGATTGGTGGATGAAAGGTCATAAGGTAATTGCAACTTCCCTACAGTAAATTTTGTCCTCTTTTCAATAAAAAATATTCTGAATTCAAACAACGATTTGTTTTATGCTATTTTTAGAGTGTTTTCATATACGTGAAGTCATTTATGTCATTTATGTAAATACGCCCTCTGGTGGTGGAAATTGGAACAAATAGATTTTGCCATGCGCAGCACGTCTTCTATACGGTGCCGTAGGCAGCGGGGACACGTGTTGTAAATTTCTTTAAATCTAAATGCAACCCCTGGCGATGAAACTAAAAGATTTCCTGCGCGTGTGCCGAAGATTCCGAATTTTATCGAAAACGCAAAAGTTTGTTACCCATTTGATAATCTCAGACAACGAAATATTCTCATTTTCACTCATCTTCGAGTATTAAGAAAACTATTGGAGGTATCGATTCAAAACTTTCAGTATGTAAGCAGTTTATTTTTTGCATTCCAAAAATGCAAATTATGTGAAAATCGGACGATTTTTTTTTTTTTTTTTTACCAAAAACTGACTCGTTTTAAATCAATTGATACAGGCATTTCAGGGGATGGTATTGAATTTACTTCAACTTCGGTTTCCGTCTCTCTATTTAATTTCCGAAAGACGAATGGGTTAGCAGAGTGACGGTTTCGTGCAGCGATTTTTAGCGTGATTTCCCGTTTCGTATTATTGTTTTACGGTACCGAGCAACGCCGGGCGTATCAGCTAGTACTTAAATAAATTTGCAATTGACTAGTTGCATAGAATGTGTATTTACTGCAGGTGTGAAAATTGTTGTAAATTCCATTTTTCGTAACTCAGTAATTTTCCTTTTTGTTTTATTTATAACTAGCCGAAGTACCCGGCTTTGATGGTGTCAGCCATGGGGACTTTCCGAGTGAAAGAAATAAAAATGCAAGAATACGGCGACCACAGTAACGGAGCTCTGTGCATTTGTGCCCATAAATCTTTTAAAAGACAATCAATAAAAAATGACGTTATTTTGAGGAAATCATATTAAAATTCCTCGGCTTTATAATGATTATGCGGGTTTTCTTTGGCGCGTGTAACAGAAAATATATGATTTCCCTGGCAATACGAAAAGAAGATGCAAAATATTCAACCAAATGGCGTAGCATTTAGAGGGATTATATTTCACACGGCATTATTTTTAATGGTAATTTACATTTTTATTCATAAAAATGAAATGTATGATGATTACAGGAAAATTTTGTCATTTTCTAAACACTTTCAGTTGTGACTTCAGTCATGAAGTTTTTGACAAGAAAAAAAAAACTTATTCTAAAGAAACGGTTGGCATGTTTCATTTTTTATCTAACATAAATCATAGAAAATGTTACGTCTGCATCTAAAGTATTATCTATAAGGTATATCTGTAAAATATAGCTGTAGTATACAAACGAAATATGGGGAATAAAGCATAGTAATTGTTTGTTTAGGGCAGTTTGACATCACACTGAAAGTGTTCCATACAAAGTGACGTTCTATTTAGTACATTAATTTTTTCCTTGATTTTTTTAAATTAAAATTTATGCATTATACAACAGTAGATGTTTCAACTCCAAATACATTTAAGCGAAAGCATTATGTCATTTTAACCCACTTATAGTAAATTGTTTTAATTTTTAGGTACGAAAAAAAATCTACATTATCTATAGATTAGAACAGAATGTTTTTAACGCACTAGAACGCAATTATCGTCAATTTTCCAACAGAAAATAAAGACAAACTTGCCTTTAGGGAATGATGAAATATCACTCAACTCTTTTAACCAGGTTTATTTTATCATACATTTATTTTGCACTTATGTATAAAAAATGCTTTCTAAAAAACAAAGCTTGCACTTAAGAACTTTTTTTACCGCTTTAGTATCTAATAACATGCTAAAATTACATTGTAAAATACCTGTTGTAAATATACAAGAAATTTTTTATAATGTAACTTTTTTTTAGTATGCTAGATATAACTTATATTTATAATCTGTGTTTCTGAACAAAATTCGTACATAAGATTATCCTTTTATCCTCCAAATAAAAAATTGAAAAACTAGACAACATGTATAATATTACCGAAATAATTTGTAAAAATATAAAGTAAATGAAAGGTCTTTAAGTTTATTGCTAACATTAAAATTTAGAATGCCTTCTACAGATGAATTAAGCACCACTTTTTTTCATTTCTTCACACATACACTTTTCAATTATTTTCCCTTATTACTTTTCCAATTTGTTAATATTTCCATGTATACCAAAGCACATACATTTTACACAATGTTAAATTAAAATAATTTACAAAACATCGCGGTCACAAACTCACAAGAAAGGTTTATCTTTCTGTTAAGAAATTTGTTAACGTTTTTATTTCGTCTTCTGTATTTATTTTATTATATATTTTTTAAGCATAGATTACATACACATTGTGTGTTATTTTATACGACAGTCAGTAAATACAAAGAACTTCTGTATTATTGACCCAGTAATTTTTAGCATATCACCCTGTGTATTTTAGAGATAATATAAATTTCACTCTTTAATATTATTACTGACCCAGTATACTGACCAAATTTTTGTAGATTTATAAATCATTATGAATCTATGTAAAATTTTATATGGTTGAGAAACCATGTATATTCATTCAATGAAAATTTTAATATTTTTTACGATTATATAACTGGTTGTGGCAGTTTTATAAATCAACTGCGTTTCAGAATTTACCAAAAAAATTTACTTTTATTATTCAATATTCGTGCTTTACACACATTGAAAATGTGGGTGCAGTAAAAATTTCAGATTGAACGCTGTAGTACACTGCTGGTAGGCTGCTGCACATTGGTGGTGAAAATCATAGTAGTAGCATCCTTTAACTTTTTCGCAGTAAAATTTCCTTTCATAAATATTATATTTATATTTAATAAAAATGCATGTACACTGCAAATATATATATTATATATATATATATATATATATATATATATATATATATACAGTAAAACCTCTGAATAACGGACACCTCGGGAGCACAGAATTTGTCCGCTATTTGGAGGTGTCCGCAATTGAGAGTTAAAAATGTACAGATATACAGGTTTTGGGGATCGCAAAAGCGTCCGCTAAATAGAGGTGTCCGCTATTCGGGAGTGTCCGTTATGGAGGTTTTACTGTATTGATTTTACTGCTTATTTTACTGTTTATTACAGTTAATTTTACGGTATAATACTAGCAGATGGGATGCCAGTATTATACTGTAAAATCAACATTTTTTTTTTTTAGTGCATGAATAATTGTTACTGTTTTTACGAGTTAATTATTATCGATTAATTTATTTAAAATTAATCTGTTAATTGCTAATTAAGTTCTGAAAGTATGAAAATATTGTATCTTATTGTAGGGGAGACCGGGGCAAGATGACTATGTTAACAATTTTTGTTGTTTATTAATTTATTTTGAAGTAATAGTAAAATTAAATTAACATGAACTGATAGAGTATACCTTTGTAGTATTAAATACATTACCATTTAATTTTTCAAATAACAAAAATAAAGGATAATTTTATTTTTTCATAACATTAACAAATCGTCATCTTGCCCCAGTAATGGGGCAAGATGACTTTGGCCTTGGGGCAAGATGACAACACTGAAAAAGATTGAACATATTTTATCTTTTGAATATGTTACATGGTTTAACAAATGATAACTGTGTTTTTACATCTTACAAAGTATCAAACTAAGCATAATGCATTGATTGTAACGTAATTTTGAAGTGTTTAGTTGTGCAGCTAACAATAGTCACAAATAAAAATGCCATTTTCATAATTGGAACATTCCTCATGCCACCACTCTTGGCATTTACAGCACTGGATCTCTTCTTCTGTTGGGGGGTCACAATACCGGAAATTAGCCTTAAACGCTTTTTGAATTTTTTTGGAGGAGGGGGACTAGCGGGGGAGGGGGGAGGTCTTGACCCCGTCGAACGGTACTCTCCTTGTACCGATCAGACGCTTGGAAGTGGATATATGGACCCCGATAGGGTTTTTCTTTCGGGAGGCTAGGGGGTACTTAGCGGATGGCAAAAATGTCTTCCTCTGGTCACCCCCTCTCGAACACCTCCCCCGATCCCATGCGCTCCTTAGCCCCAGAGGAGATAAAAGCGCAAGGTCGTACGAACAAACACACAGACAAACAAGCGTTTACATGATTTAAATAGAATGGCCAACATAGTTAGTTTAATAAATTCCGAAACACAGGGCCAGATGACGAGCTCGTCATCTTGCCCCGGACGGCCTGTTTAAAAACATTCGTTTTCATTGCCATGACGGAAGGCGATTAATTGACATTTATTCATGGTAATAGGTAGTATTGAAACTAAGTTACTCATAAATATTAAAGAGAAACGATATATCTTACCTGTATCTATAGCAGAGCTTATTTACACCTGTATAAAAGTTATAACGTGGCAGAGGAAAACAATCAAAGTTTCACAACTGACACAAAAATGGCGATTTCAGCGTCTCCATGGTATTGTTTAACGAACAGCCGATAGGAGAGCCAGTTGTGTCCGGTTGATGCTGCCACCTAGCGGAAAACGGAAAAATTAAGACATTCGTCATCTTGCCCCACTCTTCATCTTGCCCCGGTCTCCCCTACTTAAAAGTAGAATTTTTTTGTTCAACAAAAATCGTAAAAACGCGAGCCTCTGATACAAATACTCTATATAAATTAAAATTTCAATTAGATTCATATTGTATTTTAATTATAAAGAATGATTGGTATTTGTTTCTTATGATTTTCGTTGTGGCTTAATTGCCTTATCGTATTGCTTTTAGTATCTCACGCTTTTACGATTTTTGTTTTTAACTCCAGATTTTGACTTAAAAAAATTATTTTCTAGCTTTAGCGTAATTTTTGGCATATAATCCGCGGATCAAAGAAATATGTTTAGATCAAGAAATTTTCTTTAATAAAATGTAATTTGCTCGATCTCATCCAGTGTACTTATGCGACTCCAATTATTCCAAAGCATTTCTGAGTTTAAACATGATTTCTTTATCTGCGGATTATACGACGTAAATTAGAGCAAAAACGAAAATAAAAGCACTTTTATTTTATTTCCGAAATCTTAGTATTTAGTCTATTTCACAATTCATTACTATAATTATCAGTTTAATCCATTTTTCAATTAACATTTCTATCGTTTATTTCTTCAAAAAATTAAACTGGTGGATGGAACTGGTATTATTATATTGAAGAAATAAACACATTAATTATTACATTATCGCCCTTTCTTTATTTTATTTTTACACTCTTTTATTACACTCAGCCTGTTTTTTGTATGTAAAGATGGAATTTTTTAATGGATTTTTTGCCAACTTCTTGATAGGCTAGAATTATAACAATTACTTTCACAGGTGTGTTTTCGATGGCAATACACCATTTTAATATTTTTAGAACTTAATTACAAATTAATACATTAATATTAAGGCATTTTTCGTTAGCCCGACACATGTGATAAATCGTCAAATATTATCTTTAACTCGTACAATTGTATACCAGTTGAAACAATGGTGGATTTAACGATGCGCCAATAAACGCTTGCCAAAATATACCAAATGGCTATGAAACTGCAACAGTTAAACATTTTAAAGGCTAAGCAAAAAATAAATTATAAATAGCTATGAAACTGCGACAGTTAAACATTTTTAAAGGCTAAGCAAAAAATAAATTATAAATTTAAAAAAATGAAGAGTCTAATATTTAAAAAAATACGCTTTTATCAATTAATAGTTTAATTAGTTTTCAATTATGCGTTGAAGAATCAATTTAGAAATCCTGAAAGATAGTTTAAATAATGTTTCATTTTCATTTCCTGTTGCCCTATCTTAAAAAGAAACAAAGCAAAAATTATGTATTTTTTAATAAATTCACATTATTTGCGCTTTCTACCAAGCGTAAGAAAACAGAGTGTTTTTCACAATCGAGTTTGGTGCCCACACCAAATTAATGTAACAGAATTTTGGGGGAAAAAAACCAGGAATTGCAGAGAAAACATTAGGCGTGATTTTAAAGATGAACATCCAATGCTTATAAAAGAGGGTTTTCTTTTAAACAATTTTTGCTTTTATGCTTATTTTCGATTGTGGGAGTTATTGATGGATGCATTACATTATTTAATTAAATATATCCATTGTTACAATATAGCCTATACTTTGTTCTATTCTATCTCCATTGATGAATAGAATTATTATCGATTAACTTTATTTAAAATCAATCAATTAATTGATAATTAAGTTCTGAAATTATGAAAATATTGTATAGTCAACGGTAGCATACAACTGTACATAATCTAAGAACTTTAGCACATCAAGGAGTGAGTGCAAAATTGACTATAAAATTGCATATTTACACACACGATACAATTAAATAAAAAGGAGCAAAAATGCAGATAACTTCCCTAATATAGGAGAAACGTTAACGAAAATTCAATGTAAATTTGTCGTTATCTAAGATTTCAGAAACTGTTTATTATAGCAAACTTGAGCTGTAAATAGATTTATGAGGCTTACCGAAATGTTTCATGGAAATGGGGGGAAAAAAGACCTTTTCGTTGCTCATAAATTTTGAGAAGGATGTTTCAATTAATTTTGGAATTCTATTGCTTTCTGATTAGTTCTTCTCCCTAAAATTATCTACAGATAAACGAAAAAATTCTAATATCGTAAACAACGATGAAATTACACTGAATCGTCAAAAAACTATATTCCATATCAGGAAACGTTTCAGTATTTTTTTACAATGTGTGTATTTTCTATAGATTTACAATTTAATTAAAATCTACGAACTTACAACACTTCTTTTGGAAACGAAAATTTACAGTAATAAAGGAAGTGGCTGACTGTTCATAAAAAGTGTAGAGCTGTGACAGGACGCCTAAAATTCGAAATTCAGCTCCAGGGAGATATTGAATATACTTTAAAGGAATACATTTTTTTTTTTGTTGCCCCCGACATTAGGGACTCCAAGCACATTGCATTCTTTGTAGAGTAAAGAGTTATTACTAGCAAATTCCTAGCACGTTTTGATATAAGTCTTTGCGGATTTGTGTGGTACACTTATTTTTTTTTTATTTTCTTTTATTTCCTTTTGTAAAGTTTTCTATTTAAAAACACCTTGCAAAATATATTTTAAAAAATTTCTTTCATAAACATTTTTTCTTTTAATTTTTTTTAACAAAATTGCAATTAGCCAGTTCAAAGACTATATAATCCCTTTTTTTAAATGATCAAAAGTCCTTTTCTTAAATATAGCTGATAGTAATCGATTAAATTTAATTAGTAAACTTAAGATGCATATAGAAGAGAATATTTCTGAAACTAAATTTTCATAACAAACTTTGCTGATATTCGCTTTAAATGGACAGATGTATGTATTCATATTTTCATGTATTCCTTGAAACGTTTGAATCATAAATTACCTTTTGTATATGACTAATACTAATGACGAATTAAAAAATAGTTAATTAATTAATGTAGCAAATTTTGAATTATTATCGTATCCCTTTTTATTATTATGTTTTATTATGTTGGATATCTAGTTCAAATGTAATAATTCAAATTCGAACAAGATATCAAATTTACGTCATTAGGTATTTATGATGCAATATGATTGTACTTATTTTTTCAGCAACTTGGGGGCTTTTACCCCTACGAGATACGCTCGCTACCCCACCCTCCTCATCCAGACTCCGTAGGGTCTAAAAACATGATTATGTGCTCTGTTTCAAAACGAGTATCCTATTACTGAAGATTAACTGATATTATAATGGCCAGTAACGATCATCTTTAATCGAATTGCCATTCATTTCCCTTTAACATTGGAATTTTTCGTTGCCTAAGGCCGCATCCACCGTTGTCACAACAGCTGACGTGATTGATTAAAAAGATCAATTACACATTTAAAAATCCGCTTGTATAAAATGATTAAGTAAAAAGTGTCGCTGCCTCCCGGACTTTTATAAAGTATAGAAAAAACGGTTTCTTTTAGATGCTATATGAAAATCTTTTAAATATGACGTAATTCTTATTAAATCCTTTTCGCACGTAATAATTTAATTATTTTAAAGTTTTCTTTCTTTTTCTATGTCCACGTGTAAATATATATTTCAATTAACAATATAGTGTTTAGAAACGCTATAAGAAAATTGTTATAACTATGACGTTTTAAATATATCGTTTCAAATATGACGTAATTTTTACCATTTAATGCTTTTCGCACGTAATAGCTTAATTATTTTATAGTTTGTTTTTGTTTTTGTTTTTTTAATTAACGCGTAAATATATTTTTTCAAATGAAAAGTGTTTGTAAATATTATTATTTGGGGGTTTTAAATTCTGTCTAAAGTAGGTAAGAACTGTCTATTTCATACTTTGAATTAAATATCTATTCAAATAAGGAAATTTTGAATAAAAAAATAAAAAAAAAACTTTAAAAATTAGACAAATTTTAAAAATGATTGCACACTGCACCCCACAATCTAGCCAAGTATGTGCCTGCAAAAAAATGGTTAAATTGCTAATGCATAGTTTTCGATCCTGTAAAACTTTTTTAACTGAACTAGTTTGACCGATTTCAAAATTAAATAGCGCTTAAAATACTTCTTCGATTTAAAAAATGTCTGCTTCAGCATGTTTATCATACATTTCTCTATCAAACTACTAGTTTTCATGTTTTTATATGCAAAAGTTTCCATTTTTATGAGCCGAGAAAGTCAAAAGGTCACAATAAATTCAATTACAGTAGTGGTAACTGCATTACTTACTTTTTTTAGAATAGAGAGATAACCCTCCTAATAAAGAACATCTATATTTAAGGAACAAAATATCGGGCCCCATGTGGACCCTTTTTAGGAAATTTCACCATAATTGTATTTATAGTTCACAAAAGAAGAGTGTGATTGTAGAACGCAGCTTTGAAAGTTGTCGTCTGCATTAATACTGCACAGGAACGAGACAGCTATAATTTATAACGGATATTGATGTCATATGCACGTGTTTTATAATGGGATTTTTGACCAGATTTTTTTTCAAGCATTTTTATTGTCTTGTAAATTTTAAAGAGCTATCATGTGCTATCTCATTCACGCATAAAAATATTGAAAAAAAAATGTAAATCATACTCAAAAGTGTATAATTTTAATATAACTTTAAGAATTTTTAAAACATATTTAAATTAGAATAAATTATCATAGAAAAATGTTTATTCCAATAAGTATGCTCGAGAGTGAAAAACTTTATAATCGTAAAACATCGTTAACCTAATATAAATCACTTTGGTTTAAAACGTACCTTATGGAAGCATGTGTGTGCGTATAAAATTGTTTAGATCATTTACGTTTTATATTAAAACTTAAGAAACATTAAATGTTTGACTTGCTAGTAGTTAGAGCATTTTTTTTTCTGGATTAAACTTGATCGTTTTGCTTTCATAAATTAACCAGAATAAAAAATAATTCCCTTTCTGGTCTTGTACGCATGCATATATCACTGATATGCCATTTAAAGTCATGATGAAGCAATAATATACAGGTTATCCAACAGAAGGGGTTAAAAATAAAGTGACACAAAGTCGTTATTACTAGATCAGATTTATTAATATCTGAAAGTAACCTCAAAGAATGAGGGGAATTAACAGCAAAGATTTTCAAAATGACCACCGTCTGCACAAGTCAGCATATAGAAACGAGCATATAGTTTACTTTTTTTTTCTGTTGGCCGACTAAACATAGAATATAAAGTATATTAAATTGTTTAATTAATAGATAAAATTAAAAACATATGCGATTACAACATCACATTATGTAAGCAGTAAAACTAAAATAGCCACGGAAATATAATTTCTACTAGGACTTCCCTCAAAGGGATTAGTCTGAGTGATATTGCTGAGAACATAGGGTTAACAATTACAATATAAAGAAAAAGAGCAAATTAAATGATAGAATTACAAAATATCATATATAAATTCATATACACTGTTATAAAAATAGAAAAGAAGTACCGTTCATCAGATGTGTTGTCATAATTTTTTTTTAACATGTGGCAAAAAATCTCATTTTGTTAAGTGCGTATTGCGCAAAACTTGGGGAAAAAAAACGCCGGATCTTTTAAAACGCCAAGCTTTTTAAAGTTACGTAATTGGATTTGCAGCCAATAGATTATTCTATCAAGCGTGGCTTAACGCAAATTTAATTTCATTGTTGCACCTTTTTTTATGTGTGAATTAAAAAATTTTCTTCCTTCATTATATATATATTATTTGTATAACTGTTTATTGAAACTCTTACACTTCAAACCACATTGATAGCATGCTTTGCTACAAACCAGATTGCACAACTATAGTCTAAATTACTATTAAAGTATGCAAAAAATCTTTCGATGACTTCTGTAAAATAACTTTTACATTAAATCTCCATATCGGCAAAATTGAAAAATTATATATATTTCAAAGTTAAGCTTAACAGATACTTCTTGATTATTCTCTAGGAGGCTCTGCCCCCTACGCCAATCCGCAGACTTTTCTTTTGCCTGTCTGTCTGTCTCTCCACAATCTGTCTGTTTCCCTATCCGTTGTTCTGCGCGTTTCTCTAACCGATTGTCTATCTCTCTACACGTCTCGCTACCTGTCTCTATATTTCTCTACCGGTCTCGCTACCCGCCAATCTATTTCTCTGACCGTCTGTCTATCCGTCTAACTTCTTGTATGCCTAACCGTGTCTCTATCCACTTCTCTACCCATTTGTCTATCTGTCTCACAACTTGTCTATCTGTCGCTCTACCCGTCTGGCTATACGCCTCTCTACCCATCTTCTTACCCATCTCCGTACCCATCTATTGTCTCTCTACTCGTCTGTATACCCGTCTCACTATCCGTCTGTTTTTGTACCCGTCTCGCTACCAATCTCATTACCGTCAGTCAACTCGTCTCAATACTCATCTCTCTACTCGTCTCTTTAACTACCACGCTACGCGTCTCGCAACCTTTCTCGCTACATTCCTGTCTACCATCTTTTTACCTTTCTCTCTAGCTGTCTGTCTATTCGTTTCGCTACCCGTCAGCCTACCTATGTCGCTACTCGTCTCTCTACCCATCTCACTACCCGTCTGTCTACCCGTTTGTTTACTCGTCTTTCTACCTCTCGCCACCTCTTCCCAATATTTAAACAATTCATTTAATATACAGAAGCCGTTTATCAGTTATTAAATGCAAACAGAAGTAATTTATCTAATAAGTGTATTCAGATGCAATTTTTTTTTAAATACATACACAAACCTGAATAATAATTCATCAATTTTGTGTTCATGGTTGTTTATATCATTTGACAGTAAATCTCAACTTCTTAAACCTGAATTGTCTCAACCTTTTTTAAAAAAATCACAAGGTCTGCATAACTGCAAAGTACCCTGAGGGCTATATTAGCTACATGTTATTATGTTAAGTGAAAGTTTCGTTATCGCGTTGTATCGTCTTTCGTATCGTCTGTCTATCCGCCTAACTACTTGTCTGTCTAGCCATGTCTCTATCCACTTCGCTACCCATTTGTCTATCTGTCTCACAAGTTGTCTATCTGTCTCTCTACCCGTCTCGCTATACGCCTCTCTACCCATATTCTTACCCATCTCCGTAACCATCTACTGTCTCTCTACTCGTCTCACTATCCGTCTGTTTTTGTACCCGACAATCTACCAATCTCATTACCCGTCAGTCAACTCGTCTCTGTACTCATCTCTTTATCTACCACGCTACGCGTCTCGCAACCTTTCTCGCTACATTCCTGTCTACCAGTGTCGCTACCCGTCTCGTGACCCATCTCGCTATCCCTCTGTCAACCCTCTTTTTACCTTTCTCTCTAGCCGTCTGTCTATTCGTTTCGCTACCCGTCAGCCTACCTGTGTCGCTACTTGTCTCTCTACCCGTCTGTGTACCCATTTGTTTACTCGTCTTTCTACCTTTCGCCACCTCTTCCCAATATTTAAACAATTCATTTAATATACAGAAGCCGTTTATCAGTTATTAAATGCAAACAGAAGTAATTTATCTAATAAGTGTAATCAGATGCAATTTTTTTTAAATCTATACTAATATTATAAAGGAGTAAATCTTGTTTGTTTGTTTGTAGGGGGTAATCTCTGGAACTACCGAACCGATTTCAAAAGTGATGGTGGCAAATTGATGGTGACAACCCCTGCTCCAACATAGGCTATATTTTATGTCGGTGCCACTAACCCCAGGAGGTGCAGGAGCAAAAAACGTTCTAAAATTGCGATTTTTCAGTTATCACACTGGCTGTCAAGCCCTGAGAGCTTGGCAGCAGGTTCTGTATGTATGTATGTACGTACGTAATGCGATAACTCTTCATAGAAATATCCGTTTTCCTTCAAATTTTGTTTATAGGTTCACTGTGTTAAGGCGCTTCCCTGATTAGTTTTCGGGATTGATTGGTTAAGTATAAAAAGGGGGGAACAAGGGGCTAATTCCCCCCCCCCCCTTAATTTACATAAATGGGTTTTTCATGCAGAACTATTCCGTTTTCCTTCAAATTTTGTTTATAGGTTCACTGAGTTAAGGCGCTTCCCTGATTAGTTTTCGGGATTGATTGGTCAAGTATAAAAGGGGGGAACAAGGGTCTAATTCCCCCCCCCTTAATTTATATAAATGGGTTTTTCATGCAGAATTATTCCGTTTCCCTTCAAATTTTGTTTATAGGTTCACTGAGTTAAGGCGCTTCCCGGATTAGTTTACGGGTTTGATTAGTTAAGTATAAAGGGGGGGATCAGGGGGAGCTAATCCCCCCCCCTTAATTTATATAAATGGGTTTTTCATGCAGAATTATTCCGTTTTCCTTCAAATTTTGTTTATAGGTTCATTGGGTTAAGACGCTTCCCTGATTATTTTTCGGGATTGATTGGTTAAGTATAAAGGGGGGGAACAAGGGGCTAATTCCCCCCCCCCCCTTAATTTATATAAATGGGTTTTTCATGCAGAATTATTCCGTTTTCTTTCAAATTTTGTTTATAGGTTCACTGTGTTAAGGCGCTTCCCTGATTAGTTTTCGGGATTGATTAGCTAATATAAAGGGGGGGGATCGGGGGGCTAATTCCCCCCCTTAATTTATATAAATGGGTTTTTCATGCAGAATTATTCCGTTTTCCTTCAAATTTTGTTTATAGGTTCATTGGGTTAAGACGCTTCCCTGATTACTTTTCGGGATTGATTGGTTAAGTATAAAGGGGTGAACGGGGGCTAATCCCCCCTTAATTTATATAAATGGGTTTTTCATGCAGAATTATTCCGTTTTCCTTCAAATTTTGTTTATAGGTTCACTGTGTTAAGGCGCTTGCATGATAATTTTCGGGATTGATTGGCTGAGTATAAAGGGGGGAACGGGGGGGGGCTAATCCCCCCTTAATTTATAAAAATGGGTTTTTCATGCAGAATTATTCCGTTTTCCTTCAAATTTTGTTTATAGGTTCACTGAGTTAAGGCGCTTCCCTGATTAGTTTTCGGGATTGATTGGTTAAGTATAAAGGGGGGGGGAACGGGGGGATAATCCCCCCCTTAATTTATATAAATGGGTTTTTCATGCAGAATTATTCTATTTGCTTCAAAATTTGTTTATAGATTCATTGGGTTAAGACGCTTCCCTGATTAGTTTTCGGATTGATTGATTAAGTATAAAGGGGGGGAACGGGGGGCTAATACCCCCCTTAATTTATGTAAATGGGTTTTTCATGCAGAATTATCCCATTTCCTTCAAATTTTATTTATAGGTTCACTGTGTTAAGGCGCATCTCTGATTAGTTTTCGGGATTGATTGGTTAAGTATAAAGGGAGGGAACAAAGGGCTAATTCCCCCTTATCTATACTAATATATAAAGTAGTAAAGATTGTTTGTTTGTTTGTTTGTTTGTTTGTTTGTTTGTTTGTAGAGGGTAATCTCTGGAACCACTGAAGCGATTTCAAAAGTGATGGTGGCAAATAGATGGTGACAGTCCCTGCTCCAACATATGCTAAATTTTTTGTCGGTGCCACTGCCCGCAGAGGGTGCAGGAGCGAAAAACGTTCCAAAATTATGATATTTTTAATAATGAAGGAGTTAGGAACTTGACATTTTGTATGGTCGTTACTTACAAGATTTAAATGCTCTATAAGAACAAAATCTAAAAAAATTCGAAATTTAAAAGGCTGAAATAAGCAAAAAATTTTCTAAAAACATTCTAAATTACAATTTGTATGGAATGTCTGGAACTACTAAAGCGATTTCAAAAGTGATGGTGGCAAATGGATGGTGACAATCCCTGCTCCAACATAGGCTATATTTTATGTCGGTGCCACTACCCCGAGGGGGGTGCAGAAGCGAAAAACGTTCTAAAATTGCGATTTTTGCGATGCTGAAGGAGCTAGAAACTTCAAGTTCGGCATGATTGTTATTTATAAGATCTAAATGCGCTCTAAGAACAATTTCTAAAGAAAAATGATCTTATGATTCTGCGATTTTTCAACTATTGAATTTCTAAAATTACCAAATTTCACAATAGAGTACCATAGCGAAACCTTCACGCGTAAAAAGATAATGATAAGGGCGACGTGTCCTGACGTGTATATTGACTATAGCACGAGTCACAAATTATAGTATCCTTATTATTCTGTTAAAATATAAAAGTGAATTATGAAATGTCAATATTTTGTTTGATTAAAGGTTCGTTAAGAGAAATTGACCAGCGTAGCGGGCGTAGCTTGCTAGTACATACATAAACCTGAATAATAATTCATCAGTTTTGTGTTCATAGTTGTTTATATCATTTGACAGTAAATGTCAACTTCTTAAACCTGAATTGTCTCAAGCTTTTTAAAAAAACCACAAGGTCTGTATAACTCCAAAGTACCCTGAGGGATATATTAGCTACATGTTATTAAGTTAAGTGAAAGTTTCGTTATCGCGTTTGCAGCCAATTGCTTATGTCAGAAAGCGTGGCTTAACACCATTTAAAAATTCATTACTGTAACTTTCTTTTCTTTTTTTTGGGGGGGGAGGGTAGGGGGGAAGGATTTCAAATAAAATTTAATAATTTCATTTAAATTAAAACTTTTGCCTCCATGCCATTAGTGTTGTTTGTATTATTAACTAATACCTTGTACACCGAGCTTCATTTGAAACAAATGTAAAAGACTTCTTCTACAGTTTTTTTTAGGAAAAACTTTCGTAATTCGGCCCAAAGCCAATCAGAGCATTTAATATCATTATTGTAACTCTTATAGAGTTAAAACAATATTGTTGCTAGCTTTACTCTTGCTTGAGACCAGCCTTGCCTGTGTATCTGAATGGGGAAAAGTTTCGTATCCTATATCGGTTGGCGAAAAAATTTTTAAATGGTGCCAAAAGGTAGTTTTAGCATCTTACAAAATTTTTCAAGAGAGCAGTAAAACATGTTTTTCAAATATTTACAAACATACGTTTATTAAAGCATGTTTTTGCACAATCTTAAAAATTTAAGCACGATGCTAAAATAAAATTTTATCGCCATATTCGATATTTTAATAAGTAATGAAAATACATAAACAAACTTATTTAACAAACCTAAGAGGCATTTTTGTGATAAATAATTGTTATTGTCAGGGGGGTAAATTGTAAACAATTAATAAATGGCTAGTAAATAATAAATAGCATTTAAAATCTAAAAATGGAGAAGTGGTCCGTATAAAAATGCAAAACATAACATTATACGCTTGATATATGTAAATCTTTTGTTATTGTTTAATATTTCCGAAGGCACAGATCTCTTTTCCAAATGCCAAATAGAAAATATACAAAATAGAATGCCAAATATACAAAATAGAAAAATATCTGCAAAAAAAATATATTTACATAATACTACATCTGCAAAAAAATAAGATTTAGAAAAAGTAAGCCAAATCCTGCAGATCCCAACAATCACATCGAAAAACTTATCACCAAAATAGAACTCGCCAAATCTTATGGCACAGGAGATGGATTTTTCCCTCTGAAAGCAGATTAGTTTTTTTTCTTGTACGATGGGTGATTATAATATAATTGTTTCATTTCACATACTACATACCGTTTGATATATTGGTACTTTTATGTTATCCTGGCACAGTTGATAAATCGCCAAATATTGTTCCTATAACATTTTCATATTGAATTCATTTCATTTAAATATAAACCTTTCACTCATTTAATTTAAAATACATGCCTTTCATTAATCCCATTTAAAATGCTAAAAAGAGAAAAAAGAGAAATAATGCCATAAATCGAAACCTTTTATTTAAACACCAAAGTTTTTTTTTTTTTTTAATTTACACACGCGAAATAAAAAAGCTGCTATTGCTGAGATTTGTGCCAAATCTCTAATACCAAGTCTACCAAGTTGTTGCGGGTTTTTTCTTTCAGACAGAAAAAAATACAGATTAATTTTCGATTTCTACTAAATTGAAATATATTTTATTGTGCTGAATATTAGTGCGTGCATATTTTTTTGCTCCATGTACTCCATGATTTTTTCAATTCCGATTGTCTACGAAAATCTCCCGCCGGTGAAAATGACGTACGCACAAAATTTTCGTGACGTATGTATTTAATTGTGCTTTTTTATCTGTTTTCAATATAATTTCCAAACGGTTTGACATTTATTCTTGGTAATAAATAGACGTCGTTGTCACCGTTATAGGTACCTGCTGTAAAAATTTGAACGAAATCCGTTAAATATTTTTTGAGTTATGCTTGACGAAAGGTTTTAATATCCATCGTAGCTATATATGGGGCAAAGTAATACTGCGCTGTGTATGAGTCTTCGTTGCACTCAGACAATAATTTCAAGTGGGAATGGCTGGCACGTAAACCTTGTACAAAATGTGCACTAGTTTCAGGACCGCGGAGAAATATAAACTAAATGATCTAATTGTATCAGACTGAATAATAAACGATTCCAAGAAATTGTGGAAAATCTTATTCATTGTATTTGCTTAGTATATGATAATTCGAATTGTATCTAAAAGAACATTTATTTTCTGTTATCGTTATAAACATTTTTTGCATTATTATCATAAATATTTAATATAATATATGTATAATATAAATAGGATTAATTCGCATTAAGTTAGTAAAGTGGTACGTTGTTGCCTAAGATTATAGAAACTTCAGCGACATCTTGTATTCTTTGAAGAGATAGATGTTAAAGAGGGCTGATATACTAACAAATTAAAGAAGATGAAGATTTCAGGACATTATTCTAGCAATGTTGGAAAGTGTTTTATATAATATATTATTGTTGCAGGATATTTCTTTCCTGTCCTTTTTTAATTCGATTGGAAATAAAATATTTTTAATCCTTTCATGGCTGCCTGGCATTTTTGGAATGGCTGATTAACTTCGAAGCAATGATCTAATTGCAAAGAATTTGAAACAAAGCTCAACATGCTCAACAAAGTCATGCTCATATATTATCCAAAAAACTTCAAGTTCAATTTTCTTTTATAATAATAAACTAATTCTGAAGCGATATAAATAGTGAAATAAATTTTCCTTGTAAATAATTAATAGTGCAACGAATATGTACTTAGAAAATAATTATTTTCCTGTCACTTTTTTTTCTATTTTTGAATGATATTGAAGTAGATGACATTATTAATATGAAAAGAAAATTTTTATTTTATTAAACATGATATCATTTCATTTTCAAAAAAAATTTAGATTGCGTCTATAAACATAAAGAAAATACATTTCAAATGTGTTTGCGTTTAACGTCATTTATTTTAATAGATATACTATTTCTGAGATTGCTTTTAGTTAGAGCAAAAGTAAATATGGTTTCAGAAAAAAAATTCTTTTAACATTAACTCTAGTTGTTACTCTTTTATATAGGAATGAATAATTTAAAATAACAATCGATACTTTTTGTGACTCCATTAATTTATTAATACCGGTAGTCAATAGTATATAAAAAAGATGACATTGTTGGTTCACTTTTCATCTTAATTTGTAATATAACTGAAAGGGCTCTGCCCCTTACAAGCTACGCTCGCGAACCCCGTTCTGTCACCGCAAATTCTAAAAACAGCTAATTTCATATTCTCTAAAATGATTACGGAAGACTGAATTATAATTAAACGACCAGTAGCGACATCCTGTAATCGGATTTCAATTCATTTCTGTTTGACTCAGGGATTTTAAGGCCGAATCAACTGCTATGGAAACAGCTAATAATCATTTTCGTGATTGATTAAATAAGATAAATTAAACACCTGAAAATCAACTTTTATAAAATGGCTAGGTAAACAATTTCAGTTGGCAACAAAAGGTAAAATATTTTTTAGAAATAAATGAATCGCTCATGCAAATATATTTTTTAATTGAAACTGTTTGGAAATATTATTTGAGCATTTTAAATATGGAGTAATTTTCCCTTTTACTGCTTTTGATTTAATAGCACCCATCATTGGTGCCATCACAAACAACTCAACTCTGTGAATCAACCCTCAAATTGGGGCCATACAAAAAGTGGAAAAGTAGTGTGTCAATGTTATTTGAATTGGTTTGTATGGAACCAATTTGCGTTGATACACGGAGTTGAGTTGCATGTGACGTCACACTGATGGGGCTCATTATTATTTTCGATACTTTTCGGTTAGCCGGGAGCCAGTGATATATATGCATGTATATATGCACAATATATATACACATATACATATATATACATACACATCTATGTATGAATATACATATATATATATATATATATATATATATATATATATATATATATATATATATATATATATATATATATATATATATATCTGTGTGTGTGTGTGTGTATATACACATATATATTTATATATGTACATATATCACTGGCGCCCGGCTAACCGAAAAGTAGCTTATTTTCAAGTTTTAGTTCTCTTTTTAATATTTACATGCAAATACACTTTTTATTAATAATTTTCCCCTATTTAATGTTTTTAACACGTGATTATTTAATTATTATTTTAAGGTTTTATTTATGTTTTTAAATTCCTACTATTAGCTCACACTCTCTCTATATATATCTTGTGCAAATTTTCAATCGTTAATAAAATATTTTCTATTCATCCACTCAAGTTCAAATAAATTTTTTTAAACTTGTAGTGGATGACACTTTATGTTAATACAGTGTTTTCAAATATTAATTCATTAATTAAGTTTAATTAATTAATTTTAGTTTTAAATGGGAGAAAAAAATTCCTCCCATTGTTTTCATAAATGAAATGAAAGATTTATCTCAAATGAGTGCTGCCACAGAAATAAAATACAGCAACGATGATTATAAAATAATGTTCAATAAAGATAACGTGGGACATTAATGCTGCACGGATTTATTTCATATATTTATGATTAAAAAGTAGGAATTGACTTTAAAAAAATTTATATTACTTGTTAATAGTCAAGTGTAAATATATATTTTAATTAAAATGAAATATTATTATATACGCTATTTTACAAGTTGGCAACAATTTGAAAAATAGCCTTTTCGAAATATGAAATAAATCTCCATCCAAGTAATCAAAATTTGTATAAAATAATTTTAAAAATATCACAAAATTAGCCAAATTAAAAAAAGTAATTACACACTGCACACCTGCAAACTTGTCAACTATATTCCTTCAAATTATGTTTAAATTACTACGCAAAGTTTTTGATCCTATAAAAGTTTTGTGACAGAACTATTTTGACCGAACTTCAACATTAAATATCTCTTTAAATAATTCTGCGCAATTTAAAAACTGCCTGCTTCAGTATGTTTATCGAACATTACTCTATAAAACTACCAATTTTTATATTTTTATATGTAGCAGTTATAGTATGTAGCATGTATTTACAGTAGTTTTCTTAATATTAGCCTAAACAAACATCAGGACACAAAAAAATTATTACCAGCGGTGACAACATTGGTTACTTTTTTTAGAATAGAGAAATACTAATTCTTTCTTATTCAGGTGTCGTTTTATAATTATCACATTCAATTAAAAATTACAAAAACGATTAAAGATAAAATACATTTAACTTCAACAAAAAATTATTTATTTCTATATATATTACAGCAAAAGCCCGAATTTCGACCAGTTACAGAATTAGCCGACCATTTCGCACCTTAGCCGAGAGTTATGGTCCAAAGCTCGATGTATTTGAAATGAACAGTGTATATGGTATTTCGTCGGACCATTTCCTAAAGTGGCTGGAAATACCTGGACAAAATTTGATGTACTGATGCAAGGACACAGCTGTCTCATAGTGAATTCTGTATTCCTCGTATTTTATCAGTGGCGGCCCGTAGTTGAAAAAATAGGTGTAGAGCAACAAATATGATTCATGATATGTATGATCAACTTCTTTACCAATCATATGATTGTGGTCATATTTGGAATGACTTAATGTAGATTTTAATAAAGGCTATCCTCGACTTTAGTATAATTCGCTATTTCGTATATATCTCGTACTGTATCTTAATTTAGATTTTAACAAAATTAATCGCAGAAACGCTTATACTTTTATATGACTCTTCCCTCCTTTATCGACCATTATATAAGGGGCCTACAATAAGTTTTTTAAAAAAATGATATATTTAATTCATAAATTTCATTCGGAACATGTAAGCTAAAATAAAAGATCCAGCAATAACAGAGTGTTGGAATAAAATATGTATAATGCACAAACGATGAATTAAATTCGTTATTAAAATTAAATCCGTTATTCAAAATTAAATTTGTTTAAAAACTGTACAAAGCTCAATTTAGCGACTTTTATGATTTTTTAAAATATATCTGAGCAATGAACATTGGTTTGCTATAATAATGTTAATAATAAGTAACTTGTGGCAGACTTACCCGAATTGGCAATTGACTGTCTTGAGCAAATTACAAGGGAAAAACAGATTACCAATAACATCAGATTAACCATAAGATTAAGCATACGCGTTGGCGCTAAATTGAAATCTCTCAACGAGAATAATTTTTCATTTTATGTTGAACTGAAAATTAATATAAAGTTAAATTAAATTGGTTAAAGATATGTTGCCTGAGAATATGTTCCGAATTGTGTTTCAATATTATTTAATTAGTTGATTTTTATAATCTCGAATAGCATTTTAATTATGCCAATTCAATCGATCCTTTGTTTTACTTTGATTTTTTCTCAAACTTCGCGAGCTAGAAGATAACTTAATTTAACTAGTTTTCCAAAATATTTTTTCTATCATTAATTTTGTTGAAATTATTTAGATACTTCTTTGAGTATATTTGTTTATGTCTCTTTTCAGTTTCTTTTTTTAATGTTACTTTTCAGCTGTTTTTGTACATCTTTTAGCCTCATTTCTTACTTTAGCATTCCACCTTTAAAATGTTATAATTATTAAATGGGTACTAAATTTTAAGGACCATACTTCGAACATACCGTAACGTGAAAAGAGAAAAAATCTCCTTCAACGTTAAAAAATAAAGATGCTATGTTGAAATATTGGTTTCGTTAGGACCATGTAAAAAACTTTTGGTATGCAGAGATGTCTGGATTTTTTTCCCCTCAAAAGAAGTAATAAAATTCTCATGAATATCTTATTTCATTATCATATAAAAAGGCATATCTGATAAAAAGTTAATTAAAACATTTTATGAGATCGTTCAGATCAAAAGCAATTTTTTTAAAGAAAATATATCGTAATTTTAAATAAAATAAAACCAATAAGTAAGGCTATCATTAAAAGAAATTTGTTTATTTTATTATTTATGGTGATATTTTTATTTAAAAAAAAGCATGTAATCTCGTCATATCTTTTAAATTACCATTAATGTGGCTCTGTTAACATATTTGTATTGTATCTAAATGAATGAAACACTTTTATAGTTAAATAAAATTTCCAATAAATACAGTATGACTCGATAAGCCGAATCTTCAGAGATCGGATATCAATTCTGCTTTAGACAGATTCTCTGTCTTTATATTATTAAGTACACTCAATAGTATGACAGTGACTTTTTTAACAGTACCTAAAATATTCATTTTTTATGTAAAAAAATATTTAAAGCGCAAGTTAGCTATCCTTGCCAACCCTTGCCTTGTACTGTTTTTATATGCACCCGTCACGTGCATAACATATTAAATGTGCATGACAGGGCGGTCATGCACTTGCAAAATGCGCACATTAATGCACATATGTATGAATGAATGAATGAATGTATTCGTATCGTATGTACAGGGTGTCCAAAAAGTCTGGAAACGGTCTAATAACTCGAGAAATATACATCGGATTGAAAAACGGAAAAATGCATGTTCAATATTTTTGAAAAATCTATTAAGGGATTTCAAAGTTGCCCCCCAACTTTGCCCCCTGGGGTAAAAAGGGGCAACTTTGAAATCTTAAATTGTAAACCCCCCCCCTTTTTTTATTGCGGATTCGGATTCTACGGGAAAAATACATAACTTTTGCATTTAACATTTTCTTCGGAAAATCGTAGATGGCGCTGTAATCGAGTAAAATGCAGTGAGAATCGTTTCCTTTGAAAAGTCTGGAAACGGTCGAATAACTCGAGAAATATACATCGGATTGAAAAACGGAAAAATGCATGTTCAATGTTTCTGATAAATCTATCTAGGGATATCAGAGTTGCCCTCCAACTTTGACCGCTGGGGAAAAAAGGGGCAACTTTGAAATCTTAAATTGTAACCCCCCCCCCTTTTTTTATTGCAGATTCAGATTCTACGAGAAAAATTACGTAACTTTTATATTTAACATTTTCTTCGGAAAATCGTAGATGGCACTAATCGAGTAAAATGCAGTGAGAATCGTTTCCTTTGAAAAGTCTGGAAACGGTCGAATAACTTGAGAAATATACATCGAATTGAAAAACGGAAAAATGCATGTTCAATAGTTATGAAAAATATATTTAGGGATATCAAATTTGACATTTTAAAAATATATTGAACACGCTTTTCTCCGTTTTTCAATCCGATGCATATTTCTCGAGTTATTCGACCGTTTCCAGACTTTTCAAAGGAAGCGATTCTCGCTGCATTTTACTCGATTACAGCGCCATCTACGATTTTCCGAAGAAAATGTTAAATACAAAAGTTACGTATATTTTCCCGTAGAATCCGAATCTGCAATAAAAAAGGGGGTTACCATTAAGATTTAAAAGTTGCCCCCCCCCCCCTTTCCCCCAGGGAGCAAAGTTGGGGGGAGCAACTTTGATATCTCTAAATAGATCTTTCAAAAATATTGAACATACATTTTTCCGTTATTCACTCCGATGCATATTTCTTGAGTTATTCGACCGTTTCCAGACTTTTCGGACACGCTGTATATTTTTGTAATGATCCTTCTATCATACGTACTCAAACCTCTGATGCGTTTTCCATATCAAATCGTCTTTAAAAGTGTAGAAATTAGTTTATGAATCAATGAATGAATGTTTGAAAATAAATGCAATATGAATAAATGTTTGCAAATAAATGTAATATGAATGAACGTTTGCAAAACGTTAAAAATGTTTACATTTTGAAATTTTTATGAACAGCAATTCTGACTGCATATTTTGGTGTTAATCAAAAATATTATAACTTTAAACAAAATACGTAAAACATTCTTATACCTTCATTCATTAAGTATAAACTCATTTTCTGTCTCTTTTTTTTATTTTTGTTAATTAATTTGACTATGTAGATCATAAATGTATAAATCAGTTGCGACAGTCTATTTGACTCTTGCTAAATTTAATATGTCAAATAAGGTAAAAATAATTTATTGCATCACTAAAATAAGACTTTTATGGGATGACTACTACTACCTACAAAAAACTACATTAACTAAATAAAATCGGCACTTTAATTCAATTTAAAATTTTAACCCGAACCAATAATGTAACATTAATATGCAATAATTAACTTGAGTGAAAACATAGCTACATAAGACTAAATATTCTTTATTCAAATACAAAAAAAAAAATCTTTTACCGACTGTGATCAAAAGATAGGCACTCCTATTAAAAAGTGGGGTTGCTCGAAAAAAACACTGAATCTATTACTACCACTGAAATACTCATTCAGTCAGCCACATGCTAAATCACATTTGCATATATTGACTTCATCTTTGCACCACCGCTTTATCGATATTCACTGGATATTAAAATAGTCGTTCCAGCCTGTACCGGGAGGAAAAGGTAGTTTCCCTATTCCTTTGTTTTAAGATTTCAGCTAATTTTACTGGAAAACACAAAGCTAAAATGTGTGGAGCCCGATTATAAAAGATTTATTCCCAGTTTTCATCAATACTGAATTTGAATGAGAATCCCACCAAATTAGTCTTCTATAACTATGTTGGCTTCATTTATGGCAACCTATTTTTGTTGCCATATTTGATGATAATTTGCTAGGAGTCGCCACGCTTGACGAGGAATTGACGCTGGCGGATATAAATACATAGTTTTAAGCATGAACATATGTTCATGGTTTTACGTATACGAGAGTTGGGATAAAGGGTTACAACAATGAAAACATGTTCAATAAAACTCATAAATTAAACCCGCTTACTGAGGAATCCTGCTGTCTTGTTGCAAAATGTTAACCACCCTAAAATTTCAAACTGCTATATCTCAGCCATTTTTTAAGATAGAATCGAAACAGAAAATGCTCCGAAAACCTTGTATCGAGACCGAACACTTCAAGGAAAAATTTTTAGATTTTCTTTCTTTTTTTTACATTTTTAAAAAATTTGAAATCTTTAAGTGGCCGCCATTTTTAAACAAGATGGCGGACGGAGCTGGCCATCGAACGCAGACGAGATTTTAGTAAGTGCTTAAGTAACACATGCTTAGTCACGTCCAAAATAATTCGTAAAAATGAGTGCTATCGCATGACAAAAATCAGATATATATATATATCCATATATGTGGATATTCGGTGGGAAGAAATTTTCCGAATTTGCTTCCCACCGAACGACTACAATAGGTAACTTCTCACTTTTTGTAATGAAAGCCACATAAAGTTAGAGGACCTTGATAGGTTAAAGTAGTTTGCACTCAAAAAACGTTAGTTTTGAAAACAAAACACGATTCACCCATACCAAAAGTTCTTACAATATGAAGTCTTAGCTCAGAAATTTCTTACCTTTTTTTAAATTTTAAAAATCGATAATTAAATTTAATATTGAAAGTACAGTAGAAGATAAAGTGAAATTATACATGAAAGTAAATCAGCATTACTGTCTCGCATATAAGAGTCCATTTTACAATATCGATTTTTATCTTATGCTTAAAATCTTTTTTATATGAAATGTCCAATCTTCTTCTTATCAGTAGTCACTTTTTAAATAAGAGAAATTCTTAATGTTATATTTTAAAGGGAAAATAAACTAAAGTTTTTATTTATGTACCTGAAGTTAAAGAAACTCTTTCAAAGATCCAGGAATAAAAAATAAATACTTTCATCTTTAGATTATATGCTTTTATTAACTTTGCTTTGTTACTGAAGAGAAAGGTAAACAGACAAAAAAAAAATTCCAGTCTTCCCCAGTGCTTCAATCCTTGAATATTCTGTATGCCATATAGAAAAATAAAAGAACAATATCTAATGGAAGCTTACTTAAATCGCGCAAAAGTACGTTTATCTAAAGAGTAAGGACTGCTTGAAGGGATAAAGCTGGGAGGCACTCTATCAAATATTGTATGTGAAAACAGGTAAGCAAAAAAAAAGGTTATGTGTGTAAAAATGCATTATTGTCATTTTTGATATAAACTTTATGAAAGTTTTAATTTATATTATACGTGGGGAAAATTCGCTATTTGAATAAAGTTTGAAGAAACCTCTTTATGTGTATATAGAAAACGTTAAAAATAATTTCACTTATTAGATTGTGTTACTGGTAATAAGCAGCAAGATTCAGAATTCAGACTGCATATTATGGCATTTATTACAAATATTAAAGCTTAAAAAGAAATATATCAAACGTTCCTCACTGAAAAAAAAAAATTGCTGATTTTACAGTATAATACTAGCACCCCAGCTGCTAGTATTATACCGTAAAATTAACAGTATTAAACAGTAAAATAAGCAATAATACACTACCGCACATGCGCGGCAGTGTATTACTATTTATTTTACTGTTTATTACTGTTAATTTTACGGTATATTACTGGCAGCTGAGATGCTAATATTATACTGTAAAATCAACATTTTTTTTTTTTTTTTGCAGTGTATATCTTTATAGAGAAATTATCTTTTCTGTTTGGGTAATAAATATAACTTGTTTATAAAGCATAAATATTTGAATACATTAATTTTTCTTTCTTGAAATTTCTAACATAGGTAATTGATTTCAATATTAATCGAAAGTATACAAAGATATCTTCTTATGAAAACATGTTAATAAGCATAATTTATTCATACATTAGGCGGCCCATTTTAAAATGCAAATTTTTATCTTAGTCTCTAAAATCTTTATCTGGAATGTCCTACCTTTTTAATAAAACAATTCTAAAATCTTTTTTATGTAGCTGAAATTTAAAAAAACAATCCTTTTAAGGATACAGAAAAAGTAAAATATATACTTTCATTTTCATATTATATGCTTTTATTGACATCGATTTCAAACGTTTCTATGTCTTTATAGAGAAATTATCTTTTGTGTTCAGATTATATTTTTGTTTATAAAACATAACTATGGTAAATAAATTAATTTCATTTTTTTCCGAGAAATTTTTAACTTAGATAACTAAATTTAACATTAATTGAAATTTGCAAAGATATTCTCTTGTAAAAATATGTTAATAAGTCTAATTATTTCGCACATAGGCAACGCATTTTAAAGTGTCAAATTTTATCTTAGTCTCTGAAATCTTCTTTATCTGGAACTTCTCACTTTCATCTTAGCCTAAGTTACATTTAAAAGAACAAGTCTTAGTGTTATACTTTTAAGAGATAAAACTAAATTTCTTTTTATGTATCTGAAAATTAAAAAAAAATCGTTTTAAGGATCCAGAAAAAGTAAAATGTATACTTTCATACTAGATTATATGCTATGACTTAACTTACTGAAAAGAAAAGTAAGCAGACAAAAACAAAATGCAATCTTCTCCGGTGGTTCAATTCCTGAATAATCTGTATTTTATATTAAGGCATATACAAATAAAAGAACGATACTTAATGAAAGCTTGTGTAAGCTCACACAAAAGTATATTAATCTAAACAATCCGAACTGCTTGAAGGAGAAAAGTTGGGAGCCACTCTATCAAATATTCTACATAAAAAAGGTATGCAGAAAAAATATATTTGTGTAAATGTATACTATAGCCATTTTTGATTAAAAAATTTTTCAAGATTCAAATTTTAGGTTATATCATATGAAGTAATTTTCAGATCTTGAAGAAATTTTAAAGAAATGAGTTTATAAACAAATGCAAAACAAATAAAAATAATTATACTTTTATTAGTAGTATACGCAAGGAGATTCAGACTGCACATTATTATTAATCACTAATAATTAAAACTTGAAAAGAAATTTATTAAACGTTCCTATATCTTCATAGCGAAAATAACTTACTTTTTTCTTTTTGTAATTGGTCTAACTTGTTTGTAAAGCCTAGCTGTGAAAGTAAATTTATTTAATTTTACTCTTTTGAAATTTTAACCATCGACAAAATTTAATATCGAGTGAAAGTATACAAAATTATCTTGTGAAAATATGTTAGTAAGTATAATTGTCTCGTACATAGGTGTCCCATTTCAAATTGACGTCTTTCATTTAAGTTGCTGGAATCTTCCTTATTCATCTTAGCAATAGTTACTTTTTAATTAAAACAAGTCTTAGTATTATACATTTAAGTGGAAAAAAACTTAATTTTTTGTATGTACCTGAAGTTACAGAAACCCTTTTACAGATCCAGAAAAAGAAACATATATATACTTTCATCTTCAGATTGTATGCTTTATTGACTTTGCTTTCTCATTGAAGGGAAAAGTAAATAGACAAAATAAAACTCTATCCTTTTCCAGTTTTCCAATCCCTGAATATTCTGTTATCCATATGGGATATACAAATAAAAGAACAATACTGAATAAAAACTTATCTAACTCGCACAAAAGTGCATTAATCAAAACAGTTTGGACTGCTTGAAGAAGAAAGAATGAGAGGTACTTTATCAAAATTTCTACGTAGAAAAAACATGCAAAAAAACGTATTTTGTGTATAAATACACTGTTGTCCTTTTTGATAAAAATAAACTTTTCAAGATGAAGATTTTATTTTATATCACATGTGGAAAATTTTTATTTCTGAATACATTTTGAAGATAATCAATTGAAAATTGCCGATATTGCAAATATTACACGAATTTAAAGTTTAGATTGTAGTGTTTAATAATTTTATTAAAAGAAGGGGGGTTTTGTAGGTGGATCCATATTTTGAAATCAAAGAAATTAAAATAAATAATAATACGAATTTTATAGTCAGGTAGTAAATTTTTATTGGGCTCAAAAAGGATCAGAAATTTTTAATACAAAAATATTTTTAAATCATTCAGTGAAATAAAACGGGGAAACTTTTAAAATAAATGGTTTGCAAAAGTCATTTTTTTTCTTTAATACGGGTAGTGTCTTAAAATTAATATAATAATGATACACTCCTAATGTCTAGTTTCGTACATTCAGCAACTACTTATTTCCAGTTGGATTAATTTCTTTTAAATAAATGGTTTTAAAAAATCTTTTACATTAATTAACATCCATTCCTAATAGATATAGAGAATATAGGTATGATATCCCCCTCTTTTTTATCCAAGATAAATGTCAAAAATTACTTAACTTCTTTTTACATTTTAATTTAAATATTCCAAATACTTTATGTGGCACGAAAAATGTCACCACATTCTCAACAAAATCCGTGAATCGAACAAATTTTTTCGTTGATTATATTTTGTTAAAACACAACAATTTCCGCTTTTATTTGTCCATTTTCCCCCAGAATACAGAAAACTCATCAATGTAACGTAAAAATTACTCCAATCTAAAGCGTCATAAAATCACGAGGGTGTTCCGGCAATTGAGCTGGCTAGTAATTTTTCGAATAAGAAACGTAATTTTTACGTATGCATTTTTCCCTTCAAAACACGAAAAATTCAGTCATCTGAAGCCCTAAAATTTCCTTAAATTCGCCGGTCAAAAAACGGAAATTTAGCAGCCAATATTACTTACAAAGCATTTGAATTGTTGATACGAGAGTTTTTCGAAAAGTAAAGATACAATGACGCATACTCATTCAAATTGATAAAAGAAAAGTAACGATACAATGACGCATACTCATTGATATTGATAAAAGAAAAGTAACGATACAATGACGCATACTCATTCAAAAAACTCTCAATTGATAAAATGTCCATTACAAATTATTTACTAGTATATATGCCGTATTTTTCGACATAGTTGCCGTCATTGTCCAAGCATTTGTTAAGTCTGGCTACAAGCTTTTGTAGCCGAGAGTCATAGAAGTTTACCACCTGTTGTCGAAACCACATTTCAACTTCGATTTTGATCTCATCATCGTCGTGGAAGTTTTGCCCTGCAAGATGTTTCTTCAGGTAAAAGAATAAGTGGTAGTCTCTGAATGCAAGGTCTCTGAGGACATCAGAGATCAGAGATTGCCTACCTGTTCTGGGTTCTTCGTGAACATTGAAGAGAGAGCACAACATCTCCAGAGAAAGCACAAGACCAATAATTCGTTATATTTTGTCGTCCCATAGACGGAAATAATTTATTTGTGAATATCCGCTGGACGCTCACGTTTTGCATAAGAAAACATATGACGGACGTATGATGGTACTTCACATTTGGCGGGATTCTGAATTGACGCAGCCACACGTTCTACACGAAACAGACTCGCCGTACAAAACGAATGATTGCCAGAGAAAGGTCAAATATTCAAGGTTACAATTTTTGTTGCCTTCGGCGCTCATTAAAACTTTTTTTTCCAGCTGTCTGAGGTGTGTCTTTACCTTTTCCTCGTATTTGAGAGCGGATTAATTATGCAAAGAATTCAATACATTTTATTCAATTAAATTATTAAGACGGAAGAAAGAACAATTTAAGTTTCAATCATTAAAGCAATTATTTGTAATAAAATAAAACTATTTAAATTTCATAAAATGTAATAAAAATATCCAAATTTTATTCATATTTGAAATTTAATAAATTTTCTCACTTTTACTTTTAATTACTCTTTTTAGTGGGATTTTATTTTGCTATACCTTTATTCAGGTTGGAATATTTTAAATCTTTCTAATTTTTATAATAAGATATATTAATTTAAATTTAATCAAATTATCAGAAAGAAAATTTTAATTAATTGGAATTTTTAATCTAATCTATTATGAATATTAATATGAAGCATTTAATTAAGAATAATTTCATTTTAAACCAACTTCTCGCAAAATTCTTTCTGGCTGTTGATACATACTAATAAAATAAAAATATTTATCATTTCATGATATTTTTCCTGTGACTACCAAAAGACTATTCTTTCAAAACCTAAACATGCATCGAAAAGACATTATTCTTACGTAACAATCACTGAAGCATTGCAGCTTTTCCTTTAGATTTTAAATCATATATTGAAAAATTTGAGAATTTACAGTTCAATGATTTTTTTTGTTGTTGTTGTTGCTGGATACTATTTTGAAGGAATGTAGCTTTTATTTTTATATTTTAGTTAAATCTGGCGTACGCTGATGTTTTTCTAAGCTACACTGATGCATTAATAAAATTCTGGGATAACGTTCTAGGAAAACGTAGGGTAGAAAATAAATATGTATTGGGGTTTCAGTCTTTAAACAAATAAGTATATAGGTGCAATCAATAAAAATCATTCATTAATTTGAAAAGTGTCAAGTTGTGAAAATAGTACAATGGTCGAACCTATGTAGTCGAAGCGGAGAATACTTTTACAGCCATATTATCAGCAAGTAACGAGATTTATAAATTCATATTTTTTCCATGGATTTTCAGAATAGACTTTTCTAAACAATCAGAATATACTTTTCTAAACAATGGGTATATAACAATAATAGTTATTTCAATGAACAGGCATTATGATGACGTATTTAGATCTCGTATTATTGATATTCTTATCTATCTGGCTATCTAGTTCTCTTGATTTTAAAATCAAAGATCGGTTCGAAGCAGTAACTTTTAGAAAATGATAGAAATGGTCTACGTGTTCTAGTTTAAGTAAACATTTACACTAGTACGTTGTGGCATGTTTCTAGATGCCGATTTTCTACGACAAAAAAACACTGCCGCTTCCATTTCTCACATTTGTGTCCAATGTTAATAGTTTATCAGCCGTCAAGACAGGCAAAGATGTTCAAATCTCCTTTTATTTAGAAAAAAAATCACATTTTACTGTTCAGGAACTTTAGCTACAACCTATGAAAAAGTCTGACAGTTGTTGACTAACCAATTACGAATCATATATAATGGATGTATAACTAAACTAAACTCGGTGGCTCTACAATCCATTAAATGATTCTTTCATACAGTGTCCAACCCTGTTTACTGGAATTAGGCCTTGAGTTGCTGTACAGCATATGTCCGGACAGGTAGTCAACTCACCAAAGAACTCGCAGTGTTTGGGTCCCAAGCAAGTTTGGTACTCATTTTATCGACCCCGAAGGGATGAAAGGCTGAGTGAACCTTGACCAAGTCCAAAGTCGAGCTCTAGACCAGTAGCGTGGTAGCGCGACGCGCTGACCACTAAGCTACCGAGCTTCATAATAGATGTATAATCCATAGAAATTTCGCAGATCATGGATATCTTCAAGATGATCAGTTTACAATTGTAGACACTTTGTAGAATCTGTTCGTATCCCTTAACGTAGAGATAATAAGTAAGAGATAACTCACTTGAAGATGAAGCAAGTTATATCTGAAGAGGTGTAATTTGAAAACAGTTATTCCAGTCTCACAAGTACTTCTTTCCGTATATTTCGCAAATGTTTTACAGGTGGTCGTTCCACGATGATAATATAATCTCGATACACCAGACTGGCTTCTTAAAAGAGTAATTTTAACAATATATTCATCATATAGTTAAACATTGCATTTACTTTAGATCAGGGCGCGTAATTTCTGTTTTGCAGGTCGCCATTGGCTACCAGAAATTTGAGCCTGCAACTAAACGACAGAGTACCTAATAGTGATGGGCCGATTCGAGATATTTTAAGAATTGATACCTTAATTTCCGAAAACTTTGCAGAATCGAAACCAATATTAGAATACTTTGTACTTAAATGTTGTAGCACTGAGAACTACTGCAGACTTCGTTCAAACTAGATGAGGGATGACATTCCGTCTGTTTCACTCTTCAAATGTTTATTAGTATACGTCAGTAGTTCCCAACGTGGACTGTACGCCCCACCGGAGGGAAATTTCAAATTCGTTACACACTCATTATCTGTCAATTTTTAAATAATATTGTAGACTGAAAATAAAAGTAATACACGTGCAAAATTTAAAAAAATAAGTTTTTTTTTAATTCAAAAATGTTCCCAATCAAGTTTAAAGTAGAACGATAACCATAATAATTATATGAACAATCTAAGAAAAAATTCGTTTAACCCCTTGGGGACGAGCGACACGTATACGTGACGCATAAGATGCTCAGATTCCTCGATTATCCCCACCAGTTATTTTTTATTGTAAGTTTTGCCTTACGTAATCCTAGCATTTCTGCGATTCAATTAGGCGAAAATTTCTGTTTTGAAAAACCGGTGGTAAAAGATTAAAAATTCTGTAAAGGACGCTCGTTGCGAAAGGGTTAAAACATTATTTTTTTTTTCATTTGCAAACATTTAAATTTTTTTCTGGTTATTAATATCTTTTAAAAATTTTGCAACTTCTTCTATTATTTATATAATGAACCTCGTATTTCTATTCGTTTTGATTGTATTTTTCTCATATAAAGAAAAACATTAAAACGTGAAACTACTTAAGTGACTACTACTGACATTCTTGAACATATTTAACATAAAAAATATTCGAAATATCTAAATAAAGTAGCCCCAAATTTATAAAATTCTTAAAATTTTAATAGCAATAGAAAAGGACATCAATAAATAGTAAATATCTACGGCTCTAGTGCAGGCCTTTTACACAGAAAATAAATATATGACATATAGGGGAAAGTAGTAATAAACTGGATACCTAACGATTTTTCTTTGTTGACAAAAGTACAGAAGAGCAGAAAAATCCAAACACTCCACAAAAGTGTTTGGGGACACCTGGGCAGTTGAAAAGCCACACCTGTTGCCTCAGGAAAATTCTTCTGTACTTGTAAAACGGTGTTTGGTGGTAGGATAAAACCAGGTACTAATCAGAAATTAAGTTTTTACACTTGCAATAACAAAAAGCTTTATTGTAATAAATTTTGAATCAAACTTTTAAGCATATATAGATTTTTTTAAGGTCAGTAACAATTTGTTTCAGGTTTTCAAGCATTTTTTAATGTTGTCATGTAATGGCTTTCTCAACTTTTACTTCTCGTATGCGCTGCTAGAGGTCTGCATGGGCCCGGGCCGGCGGAGTGAAGGTGAATTTCAAACGGGCTGGGCCGGCAGAATTAGAACAATTTTTTCAACGGGCCGGGCCAGGCCGACAAACAAAATAAACGGGCCGGGTCGGGCCGGCAAAAAAATTGAACGGGCTATCCGGGCCGAAAAAAAAATTTAGCGGGCCTGCCGGCCCGATATAAATATTTTTAAAAATCCGATAAAATATGAGCTATTTTCAAAGAGTATGGTTTTCGCGAGAATAACTATAAATTTTCACGAGCCCATGCTAGTTTAACAACATAATACAGAAATGCAAGTTGTCCACCGTAGAAATCGACACCGGAAGGTTACATGGGTTTAATATTTTTTTTAGCAGACTCGTGCCGGACCTAGATGAGGCTTGAAGTTTTTTTTCTTCATAGTCGAGCCGTGCCGGAACTGGACTTAATTGTTTTCAGGATGTGTAGGGCAGACAATATGTTTTGTAAAAGTATTAATAGCGATAATGAACTTCTGTTAATTTAATCTTTAACAATATACCTTAAAGGTGGTTCTTAAATTCTTACTCAACAACGCGAAACCTTGATTCATTTTCTGACTAATTTTTAACTGTAAAGTCATAAAATTGACAAGCCTGACTGCTGAAAGGATGTGGAATCGAATAGCGTTTTCCATTTTTGAAAAATAAATTACTTGTCGATATATAAGAGATCCTTGTCACTAGGCTTCAGATTTTTCCCCTTTCCATGCTGTCGTTTCCGGAAATTCGATTCAAAACGCTAACTTTGACAGTATTTTCTCAAAAATATATTGCTTTTATCAAAAAATGGATAACGCCGTTCGATTACATAGTTTCTGAATAAGAACACCTGCCAATCTTATGCGTTTCTGAAAAGGAATGAATTTAGAAATGTATCAAAAAGTAGCTCCTTTGGATTCGAGAAAAGCTTTAATAAATGACAGAGAAATATTTTCATAAATCTACTTTTTATTATACAATACAGCTTCAAAAGTTATGATGTTTTAACTCTCTTTTTTTCTGTTTATTCTAAACTAGATTAATTTTTTGAATCCTTATTTAAATGTTGAAAGTCTTTTAATCTAAGTAATTATTAATGTTGCTATTGTGTATCTTCTGTCTTGCGAACACATCGCAATTTTAAAATATACTGTAAACTTTTCCCAGAAATATTATGTATGCAGTATTCTTTAAAGGAATCTTAATTATATGCTAAAAATCTCAATTTTTTCAAAATAGTAGAAATTGCAGAAATTGTGTCAGGCTATCGGGCCGGGCCTTTTTTCGCTGATTTCCGTACAGGCCGGGCCGGGCCATGAACTGTGAAAATATAAACGGGCCGGGTTCGAGCCGAACTTTTGATATTTGCACCGGGCCGGGCCAAGATAGGTTTCGTTCGGGCCGGGCCCGGGCCTGGAAATTCCGGCCCGTGCAGATCTGTATGCGCTGCACTCATCATATACCCACTCTTCGCATACTAAACATTGTATCCATCTTTCACCACCTGTTGCGTGAGGAAACAATTCATTGCAGAATTCAATGTAAAACAATGGGTACCTGGTTTTGCCCCAACTAACTACCAAAAATCCACATGGTCGTTCTCCTGGATATCTGGACGTACACACTTCTACTCTGCATCAAAATATCGTGCGCAATCTGTAGAAAACAGTGGTTTACTTGCCTAAATCGGTCCGTCAGGCTGGACTTATTTGAAGAGCAGAAAAGACGGCGAAAAATTAAAACTTTTGAGGTGAATTTCGTTTTAATAGCACTGCATGGACACAGAGATTAACTCACTTCAAAAGTCGATGGCACACTGCTAGAAGACGCTAAGGCAGGCATGTAGTTAAGGAGGGTGCTGTCTACAGGGCAGCACTCATCATCAAGAAAACAGGGTATCGATTTTTCCCTACTCTCCCATACACTTTAAATTTTAAAATCACATAATATTTGACAATCAATTAACGATAATGGCAAAGAGAATAGAGAAATGTGTTTTTATGGGGAATAATAGCGACTGATAAAGATGAGAATCGTGAAATGCTTCTTGTTTATTATGTTGTCCATAAAAAGAAAATTTAGTATCCAAAGCTTTTCCAAATAGTCTTAGAAAGTTACTAAAAGAATTATAAAATTAGTCAGTGTTATCAATTTTAATGTTAAATGTGAGAGACTCTTGAAGCGCTTAGCGAAAATAAAAATGCAGACCATATAACACTTTCATTTAACACAGAGGTAAGTTCTTAAAGAAAAAAAAACTATTTTCGGCATAAAGGCGAAGGTATATAGTCTCTTTGATTAGATGGAATTATGTTAAAAAGTCCTTCCAGCCTGTACTGAGAGGAAAAGTTAGCTTTTCTATATCGTCGTTTTAAAATTTTAGCTAATGTTACTCGAAAACAGCAAGCTAAAATGCAAAGAAACCGATTGCAGAAGATTCGTTAATACTGAATTTAATAAGAAATTCACCAAATTATTGAGCTACAGCCAAGTTGGCTTCATTTATGAAGTCTTATTTTGGTCGCCAAGTTTGGCGAGAATTTGGCGATAACGAACATGAATATATAGTTTTATGCGTATGATTGGGAAAATGATTACAATAATGAAAGATAATAATTTGCCAGAAATCGCGTTCACTAAAACTCATAAATTAATCGTTGGTTTTAGATAGCTTTCAATACAAAAAGTCCTTCCGGCCTGTACCGGGAGGAAAAGGTAGCTTTCCTATATCTTCGTTTTAAAATTTTAGCTAATGTTACTCGTAACAGCAAGCTAAAATGCAAAGAAACGTTTACAAAAGATTCGTTAATACTGAATTTGAATAAGAAATTCGCCAAATTATTGAGCAATAGCCAAATTGGCTTCATTTATGAAGACTTATTTTGGTCGCCAAATTTGGAGATATTTTGTCAAGTGTCGCCAATTTTGCCAATTTTGTCGCCAATGTCGCCAATTTTGGCGCTAAAGGATATGAATATATAGTTTTATGCGTATGATTGGGAAAATTATTACAACAATGAAAGAAAATAATTTGCGAGTAATCGCGTTAATGTGCTGTTTTGTTTCAAAATGTCAGCCACCCTAGAATTTCAAACTGCTCTATCTCAGCCATTTTTTAAGATAGAGGTAAACCAAAAAATGCTCTGGAATCCTTGTATCAAGGCCTAATACGTAATTAAAAAATATATTTGAATTTTTAACTTTTTTGTATATTTATTTTAGTTTTGAATTTTTAAATGGCCGCCATCTTGAAACAAAATGGCGGACCAAGCTGGCCAGTGAACTCGGTCGAGACATTGGTGAGCTTAATACACACAATTAGTTTCATCAAAATCGATTTATAAATACGAGCGTTATCGTATGACATAGGTCATATATATATATATATATATATATATTATATATATATATATATATATATATATATATATATATATATATGGATATATATATATATATATATATATATATATAAATCAACATTTGAACGGATGGTGGTTTTGGGGTCTGGGTTTCATGATCGGTGAAAATACATCGAAATTTTCCGGAACTGCTTTCTTCCGAACGGCTGGCTGCAATAGTTATACTTTTTACTTTTTTGTATTGAAAGCTACCTAAAAGTATAAAGCTACCTATTGCAGCTGTTAGGAGGAAAGCAATTCCGAAAAATTTCGGTATATTTTCACCATCATGACCCCCAGACCCCAAAACCACCCTCCGTTCAAATGTTGAGTTAAATATATATATATGTGTGTGTGTGTGTTAGTGCGTTTTAAACTATACACACACACTGCTGGTTCTTAACTAAAAATAGAATAGAATGCACTGTAATTAAAGCGGTTTATTCACAAACAAATAAATGCGAGCCATCACACGGCTTATTCTCTAACAACCTTTTTCACATTCTAAAACAACAAGAAGCAAAACAGAACACTGAGTGTTGCCAAACGCGGAAAGTAAGAAAAAGAAACTTACATGAATTCGGAGCACATGAAACCAAGGAACATGCAGCTTTAGCTGGCTGCAGACGATACTTACACAAACAATATATATAGTCCAGTAGAAATAGCATTTTACCTTACAAAAATTTGGGTAGTTCTGATTTTTGGGTATGTTGTAAAGGTTGACCCTCTAATAATAAAACCAAGTTTTCGACCTTCTAGACCTTGTGCGTTTTTCACAAAATTGAAAAAACCAATATTTTTCGGCACTTTTTTCGATTTTTTTTAAATAACTCAATTTTAGTGCATTTTGCAGAAAAAAGAACTGTTACCATTTTGTAGAGCATAAAATTCTCTACAACATGCAGTATTCAGGTTTGTAAATTGTCCAAATAGGGGGTAAGATACGGAGCCGGGAAAATAGGGTTAAATTTTGAAAAAATGTAAAAATCCACAAATGACGTTAGTGTTCGCTTATTAACCCACTTTTAGTGCATTTTAGAAACAAAATTGTCATAATCAACTTTTTAGAGCATGAAATAGTCAATAGTTTCATTTATTATAAAATTAATTATTTGTAATAAACCTTTAAAATCACAGCAAAAAGATTTTGGATGAAAACAGGAAAATACTGCCTAACAAGTTATTAAGGCTCTAAAAAGTTGATTATGACAATTTTGTTTCTATAATGCACTAAAAGTGAGTTATTAAGCAAAAACTAACGTCATTTGTGGATTTTTACATTTTTTGCAAATTTTACCCTATTTTCCCGGCTCCGTATCTTACCCCCTATTTAGACAATTTACAAACCTGAATACTGCATGTTGTAGCTAATTTTATGCTCTACAAAATGTTAAAAGTGCTTTTGTCTCTAAAACGCACTAAAAGTAGGTTATTAAGCAAAAACTAACGTCATTTGTGAACTTTTACATTTTTTCCAAATTTAACCCTATTTTACCGGCTCCGTATCTTACCCCCCATTTGGACAATTTACAAACATGAATACTGCATGTTGTAGAGAATTTTATGCTCTACAAAATGGTGAAAGTGCTTTTGTCTCTAAAGAGCACTAAAAGTAGGTTATTAAGCAAAAACTAACGTCTTTAGTGGATTTTTGCAAATTTTACCCTATTTTCCCGGCTCCGTATCTTACCCCCTATTTGGACAATTTACAAATCTGAATACTGCATGTTGTAGAGAATTTTATGTTCTACAAAATGGTGAAAGAGCTTTTTCTGTAAAATGCACTAAAATTGAGTTATTTAAGAAAAATCCAAAAAAGTGCCGAAAAATATTGGTTTTTTCAATATTGTGTAAAACGCACAAGGTCTAGAAGGTCGAAAACTTGTTTTTTTTATTAGAGGGTCAACCTATAATAAACGAAACTATCGACTATCTCATGCTCTAAAAAGTTTATTATGACAATTTTGTTTCTAAAATGCACTAAAAGTGGGTTATTAAGCAAAAACTAACGTTATTTGTGAATTTTTACATTTTTTCCAAATTTAACCCTTTTCCCGGATCCGTATCTTACCTCCTATTTGGACAATTTACAAACATGAATACTGCATGTTGTAGAAAATTTTATGCGCTACAAAATGGTGAAAGTGCTTTTGTCTCTAAGACGCACTAAAAGTAGGTTATTAAGCAAAAACTGACGTCATTTGTAGATTTTTACATTTTTTCCAAATTTAACCTTTTTTTCCCGGCTCGTATCTTACCCCCTTTATGGACAATTTACAAAGATGAATACTGCATGTTGTAGAAAAATTTATGCGCTACAAAATGGTGAAAGTGCTTTTGTCTCTAAAACGCACTAAAAGTAGGTTATTAAGCAAAAACTAACGTCTTTAGTGGATTTTTGCATTTTTTGCAAATTTTACCCTATTTTCCCGGCTCCGTATCTTACACCCTATTTGGACAATTTACAAACCTGAATACTGCATGTTGTAGAGAATTTTATGCTCTACAAAATGGTGACAGTGCTTTTTTCTGTAAGATGCACTAAAATTGAGTTATTTAAGAAAAATCCAAAAAAGTGCCGAAAAATATTGGTTTTTTCAATATTGTGAAAAACGCACAAGGTCTAGAAGGTCGAAAACTTGGTTTTTTTATTAGAGGGTCAACCTTTACAACATACCCAAAAATCGGAACTACCCGAATTTTTGTAAGGCAAGGCCCTTTTTTGCGCTATTTCTACTGGACTAATAGACATATATATATATATATATATATATATATATATATATATATAATGCGAAAACCACATACCATACTTTCAATCCCAAATCTACTGAAACGGCAGAGAAAACAAACAAATAACCATAAAAATTCGAACTAACAAAACTTTAAACAAAAACTACAAACAGAAAAAACACAACCAATGGAGACAGGCTGCAGGGCTAAAGACCTGCATGCTGGGTTATACCGGCATTACACATGAAACTTCCCCCATGCCTGTCACAACCAAACTAACCATAGGAAACATTAAACCAAGATGAAAAGAACGACACAGCCGGACGAAGCTCCTTATAAAACCTACACTCACTTGGCGATATTTTTAATCGCCAGAAGGAGAGTATCACTGTATTCTTTACCTTTGACAAAACTATTCACCAAACTATTTAACAAAGCAATAGGATAACTTTGAACCATTGCACCATGATAGAGATTTATTATGTCACTCATTATACTATCATGTTTAGAATTTAATTTTGTTATCCTAATTAAACTGTTGATAAATATATTTCTAAAAATTGAAATATGTACATTAGAATTAAAATTTAATATCTTGATTGTTTCAAATTTGTAATCATTTCTCTTATCGTAAATGCAAGTACGCAATTCACCCCTCTCGATGTCGATAGCAAGGTCTAGATAATTTACATGTTTTGTGTTATATGAAGTTCTCTTTAATGTCAAACCTTGGGGGTAATAATCAAAATTTAATTCACTGTTGGAATCGTTAATCTTTACCAACAAAACATCATCAATATATCTGAAACTTAAATAATCCTCGTTTAATGTATCATTAACTTCGTATAAAAATAAATATATATCTGCAAGAACCGAGCTGCAACTACCCCCCATAGGTATACCCTTAATCTGCTGAAACACATGTTTACCGTCAAATAAGTAATTTTCATTAACTACAAAATTAAATAAATTTATTAAATGATCCAAATCTTTACCCAAAGTATTGTAACGCTTAAAAAATCAAAAATTTTATTTTTAAGATCTATTAAATCAATGTTATTATATAAATCTTCAAAATCATAAACATATAAACCTTTGATATTACTCAAACCTTTCAATCTATTAAGTAACTCAATACTATTTTTTATAATACAAGTGTTATTATGTTTTAATGCCACATCAAATAAACTCTGCAAAATATCCAAAAACTTTTTATTAGCGACTTCTAAATAAGTTCCAAAACCACATGTAATTGTACGAAAGGCAACAGGGTCCTTATGAAATTTAGGAATCAATACCATATAAGGTAATTCTTTACTACGTTGTGTGTATTTTAACCTTTTATAAAATGCGCCAATTCTTTTTTCTGTCTCTTTTACATTGGTATTTAATAACCTGTAATTATGTTTTTTATTATAACTTTGATTTAGTTGGTCACTGTATAACTTTTTGCAAATAATTGCAAAATTTGTATTAGCTTTATCAATATAAGTTATAACAAAATTACTCTGTAAATCCTTAATAGATTCTTTTAATGAATTATAATCTTCTATCGAAATCCCCCCCGTTTTACCGCAATAAATTGAACTCAAATCCTTCAATACGTTATGTTTCCATTCCAAAAAAGCAATTTCCGGCAAGCAAAACTTGCTCATTAATTTATGTATAAACATGTCAACGTTGATTTTTAATCGTTTTTTTATAAAATCCCTTGTATTTATCCTTTTTAAGCGAAATTTTGTACCGTATTGCATATAATTCCTCAATGTTTTGTCCTTGACAATATCTAAATTACCAGTCAATACATGACCGTGATCCACATCCACGTAATTACTATACCTTGGATCATGACAATGACATAAATTGTTATCATTGTTTCTACCAATTTCTTTTGAAAAATTATTATAGTTAAAAACTGTACGTCCTAAAGGTTTATCATATTTAAAAACCTTGACAATTTCTATGTCTTTATCTGGAAGCAATTCATTGTATTTATTCAATACATGACCTATATTAATACCACGTTTTTTATGTTCCATGTAGTCCATTACAAAATACATACGATTGGCCAATTTATTGTTGTTATTGCATCTCCTCAAATATTGCTCCAAATGTTGTGATCTAATCCTTAACCTCAAAATATCTAAAGCCAAATCAATATTGCAATTACTCTTATATAAATATAAAAAGTTTAACAAATCACCTATAAAATGTTTTTTCACATTAAATATAATAAATTTTATATTTCTTACTATACCATTAAAATCACTCTCAAGAATTGAGCGTTTAATTTCATCTATACTATCATATCCTTTTCGAATTACCCCATGATCCATCTCTGTAATAAATCCATAACTCATGGGATGTTCGATACGTTCGTATATTGAAACATCCAATAATGTGTTTCTTAATTTTTTCATAACGTTAGTTCCATTGAACATAACATTTAACCCGTAAGGGTACACAGTACCACATTTAATCATCATATCATTTTCACATATCATTCTTTCCCTTTTGTTAGGAACTATCTTTAAAATCGTCAATTCCATATTTTCAATACCATGCTTGTTAAAATGTCTAATTTCAATCTCCTGTTCTTCTTTATTAGTTTTACAATTTCTTATGTCAGACTTATGGTTGTTAAACCGCTTATTAATTGGGTCAGAAGTTTGACCTATGTATGACATACCACATATCTTGCAACTAAGTTTATATACACTATTATATACCTTACATACCTTTAAATACCTGATGTCCTCAATAGTGTTATACTCTATTCCCACACTCAGGCAAACTTTACATCGTTTATCAGTACATTTCCTTAGTTTAAGATTACTGAAACTTATCTCCTTTTTTAAGTTTGTGTTATAGAACGTTCTAGTTTTATATTTTACCTCAATATCCTTACCATCACCACCATCGTAAACGTCATTAATTAAAACACTATTATAAATATATCTGGTGTTATACCTGATCGAATATCTTTTTCGTATACCTTCAACCTCCCCTCTTTCCAAACAAATATCAAACTCACAATTTTTTTCATATTTTTTTCCGCAATTTTTATTATTTTTATAATTTTTTTTTATTTTTCTCAATAACTAAACTGGACAAACACTTTTTACAACTACCATCATCAACACCTTTCCTACCGTGGCCGTTTCCGCTTCCATCCAAATCCAAATCCAAATAATGGTTACTTTTTAACGATCCATTCCCTACCATTTTATCGGGAACCGACCGAGCACAATGGTCCTCCAATGAATTCCATTTCTTGCCGGTATCTAATATTCCATTTTTTGTATAATCCATAATTTATATTTATATTCACATTAAATACATTTTTTTATAAAATTAACCAAAATAGAAACAAAATATTAAATCCAACACTATAAACAAAACTATAAAAATTAAATATAGAACGTGAACGAATAATATATAACAAAATTAAACTGAAATAAACTAAACTAAACTTTATAAAACAATATTAAACTGCATTAAACTAATTGGGAAAACTTTATAAAGGAAAAATTATACGTATATATATACGTATATATATATATATATATATATATATATATATACATATACGTATATATATATATATATATATATATATATATATATATATATACATATATGTCTATATATATATATATATATATATATATATATATATATATATATATATATATATATATATATATATATATATACATATATGTCTATATATATATATATATATATATATATATATATATATATATATATATATATAGACATATATGTATATATATATATATATATATATATATAGACATATATGTATATATATATATATATATATATATATATATACGTATATCCATATATATATCTGATCTATGTCATACGATAACACTCGTGTTTATAAATATTTTTGGATGAAACCAATTGTGTGTATTAAGCTCACCAATGTCTCCACCGAGTTCGTTGGCCATCTTGGTCCGGCATTTTGAAACACAATGGTGGCCACTTCAAGATTTAAAACTAATATAAATATACAAAAAATTAAAAATTCTAATTTATTTTTTGCTAAAGTGTTAGGCCTTGATACAAGGATTCCTGAGCATTTTTTGTTTTACCTCTATCTTAAAAAAATGGCTGAGATACAGCAGTTTACAGCAGTTATTTTTTACAGCAGTTTTACAGCAGTCCTTTCGATAAGGCGACGGTTACTACTCAAAAATTATAGTACCTGAAATTCCAGGATCGCGGGACCCTTAAATAGACATTGTTATTTAATACTTGATGGCCTTAAGTATGACTATTCTAGAAAAGTAAGCATAGGGTAAAGAAGAATTTCGTCGTTTTTTTCTTTCTTTTTTTTTTTCCTTGTGGGAAAGAGTTCGTACATTCTTTCACCGAAATCGCCGGTAAGGGTTCGGGGGAGGGCAGTTGCCTCTCCCTAGCTATAGAAACTTATTTCTTAACTTCTATAACATTCTTTGGAAATTTTCTGTATCTGATTATTATTTTTTTTTTTTTAAAGAGAACATTATTCTGATTATTTTCTTCCCGAGTGACTTTAGAAAAATTAAACACTAAGAGAAAAAAGAACTAAGAATTTTTCGTCAGAAGGATACTATTTCCTGAATCATCCCACTCCCCACCTGTGAAAGAAAGTTTGTAATTTTGTTTTCTTTTTGACATTCACACCTTTCAAACTTATCTTGAATGGGTACCATTTTGAAAAATGTGGATAGAGATTTATTTTTGAATATTTAATATTTCTGAATTGTTTTTTATGTTGATATATTTAATAACATTTTCTTGCACGATTAGTTCTGACAAAAAATTCTTAATTCAGATTATTTCATGTTTTTATTTTGTACTAGCTGCCCCACCGTCATTGCCCGGGCCAGTGATAATAATCTTAAATATACATAAAATCAATGTTTAATGATTATATATTTTTAATTAAAATAAATACAAACATACCTAGAGTTGGAGGCCCCATTGTCTTCGGCAGTGAAAAGCGGACATGGTAAGTCAGCTCCGGTCTGTCTTTAAACAAAACGAACCTCAAATTTGTATGATTTTATATTTTTAAGCGAAAATCCATCCATACGAACATGGAATGAGGAACCAGTGTACACTGGGCATGCTATTCACACTCCAGTCTGCCTGGGTATTGTATTTTTAAACAGAAATGTTTCAAAACGAACCTAATTTTGGGGTGCGCACTGCCTTCGGCAAGGTACACCCTCGAATTTGTACGATTTTATATTTTTAAATGAAAATTCAACCAAAGGTACCTAGTGTTTGGGTATCAAAAATCAATGGACGAATTCCGAATAAACTTTATTGAAAATAGGAAAATATTTACTAAATTAGGGTAACAAATTGAAACCGGATTCCTTTTACTAATGTGGAAAAATCGCGGCGAAATTCAATAAAAATCATTAAAAATTGCAACAAAAAAAATCCAAAAACTGGCTTCAGATATGCAGGTACCTTTCTGCCATATCGTCTAACTCTACATGCAGCGGTCAATTCTCAACACAGCACACAGGCAGATAAACGTAAACACACACACACACACAAACTTCTATCTCTATTATTTTAGATTTTAAAAAAGCACATTAGGCTATCTTCGAACAAAGCAGTTATCGTTATTGCTAAAATGAACTTCCTAAATTTTCTAAACTTGAAAAGGCTAGAGACGTCCAAAAATGGTTTTTTTACAAAGATAAGTTCGTATATGTTACAATTTTGTAATAGAAAATTGGCAATATTTATGAGAAATATTAATTTTCTGTTTGTTGCGGATTAGGGTGGTCCAAAAAAGGTCGATTATTATTATTTTTAAGTTTTTTACTGGTGCTATCCTCTTAATTTGTTCATTTTAGTTAAAAAAATAAATATTATGAAGTTTGAGCTTAAAATTTTAATATTTAGAGGTAGCTCAACACTCTTAAAAATATCCTTTTTTTGTAAATTTACAATTTAAAGAATTCAACTGCTACTAATATCTAAAAAAGATTTATTTGCCGTACATGGGGAAAAGAATCTGAGAATTCTAAGTAATTAAAGTACACTTATATATTCAATATATGTTATAAATAATTAACAAGTAAATATACGCCATTAATATTTAAATAATCATTTAGTTGTCAGTACCTGCCAAACTCTGTTTTTTGCAGTCAGGATATGTTCGTCGGTGTTCTTCAACCACCTGCAATAAGTATTGTAGTTGTGTCTTACTGTACGTTATTTTTCCACAAAACTCTTGAATTAGGGCTATGCCCCTTTCAGCATGATCATTAACAACTTTTATTGATTTGACAATTTCTAATGCTTTACAGAAAGTCTACTGATCTTCCCATATTTCTGGGTCTACTTGGAGGAACACATCTGGTAGGCACATTTGTTGGAATAATAAATCTGACCGCTTCGTTACAAAGTCTTCAAATTTCATGTCGACAAAAGTTTCAAGTGTAATTTTAGGACGCTTTATGGATTCGTTTTTACAATTAACGTCTTTCATGGCCTTTACTATGAGCCTTTTAAGGCAATGAGGCACTTGATTGTCGAAAAGAGCTAAGGCGACAAGATCTTCAGATAAATACCAAAGGTGTTTGGCTAGCTTTTCTGATGCTGCTTTAGATATTTCATCATCAATATTCTTATAATGTAACAGTGATTTCATTAAATTGAAATCGTTGAAAGATGCACTTTGTGGCAATGGTGCTGTCATCCAAGCTTTTAGATATACTCGCACCGCAAATACACATATTTTTTGCAATCCTTTTTTTTCTCTTGAAGTAATGGTGAACTGGCTACTAAACATCCATATTTTTAGACTATACAGCATTTTGGACATCCAGCGAGCATGGTGAATGGCTCCAGGTGCCATAAATCTGACTCCTCGAGAAGGGGTTTCGCCTAAAAAGATTAAGATAAGTTCAAGAAATTCTCGATAGTCATCTCTTGGTTGTATATTTTTGTCCCGTAGTATTTTAGAAAAATTAATTATGTCATCTTTTATATCTATTATTTGATTCAAAATTTCTGTATTACCAACTCCCATATCATACTTCTCTTTGTCAATAAAATTCCAGTTGGCTTGGAATCTTTTAAATAGTGGTACCTCTGGTGATGAAGAAAATCCTAAGCTTTTTTCGAAAACTGCCTTAATAATCAATTCCATAATGTGGTGGCGAGATGCCAAAGAAAGCAGCGCTTTATTCATTTTTTGTTCAAGTAAGTTACAAGTGCCTTTAATTCGACCAGTATTGACGCTTGTTGTGTCAAAGCACATGGCACTTACTTTATCATCTATTCCCCAATCCTGTAAGGTCGCATATATTGCGGCAGCTTGACCTTCTCCATCTCCTGATGGAAGCTTGGGCACTGAAAGTAACTGAGAGACTCCTTTTCCAGACACAATTACTAGAAGTCTATCAACTTTCTCTTTCAAAGTTAGGTCTTGTAAGAGTTTACCATCCCAGTGAACTGTTAAGTTAACATGTTCTCCAAATTCGGCTTTGAGCTGCTCATACATTTTAGACCGGTGTTTAATTCTTTCTCGACGAATGGAACTTCTACTAAGAGTTACTTCATCTACTTCTCATAAAAGCTCTTTACTGTTTCGGCAACGACAAACACAGCTTTTCAGTCTGAAACTTTTGTCGTGTCTAAAGCTGCAGCCAGATTTGGAGTCATAATTCTCATTCTTTTTCTTTTCTGTTTGGATGAGCTGTTCGTTCCTTTCTCTGTTACTGGAAATGATACCTGTTCGACTTCATTTTCAACTTCGTCTGATTCTTCTGACGATAATAAATGAACAGTTGCTTCTGCTTCTTCACAAACTGCTTTCATTCTTTGATTTCTTTCAGAGATAGCTTTCCTCCTTAAATCTGCCATTTTTTCTTTCTTCTCCAAACACTTATCCACACCTAGCATAGAACCCTTCTTCCCTTTCTCACGCTGTGCTAACAGGAAGTCTTTATCCTCAGAAATTTTTATCATGTTAAGAGCATTAGCATGTGCAATATCAAACAGATCATCAAATTTCGAAATAAATTCATCTTCTTTGCTGTTTTGGGTAACTGTAATTCTATTTTTATTTTTATTTAATAGCCTCTACTTCTCAAACAATTTTTCCAGCTTTAACTGACTATTTCTGAGCTCTTGCACTGGGATTCTAGCTTTCTGCCAAAATTTTGTAATTTCTCTTATTGTAGTTGCTGAAGACTCCCTTATAGTATTGTTCATTTCAACATGGTGATGTAAAAAAGACCCAGTGCCATGCGTATTGAAGGTAGTTTATTGTCAGTAAGCTCAGTTATAGTAGAACCAAAGAGAAAAATGTTTGTTTTGATCTTGTTGAAGTAGATGATGTTGCCATAATAATACTTAAAATAAAGTATTATACGTTACAGAAAAATATTTATTTAATCTTCTTTTTCAAAAAAACAAAAGTGAAGACATGATCCTGATTACTGACGCTTGCTAAACATATCACTTTGGAAATCAAAACATGCTATAAACACACTGTGAAAATGTTGTAAAGCTGTTTAAAGACAAGGAACTATCTCACAAAAGTTATGGTTTAGAATAAGCTAAAAGTTACGGTTTAGAAGTTATCTGCTAAAAAGTTATGGTTTAGAAATTAGCTGATAAAAGTTATGGTTTAGAAATTACCTGATAAAAAAACAATCTGATAAAAAGTTATGGTTTAGAAACAATCTGATAAAAGTTGCAGTTCAAATGATATTTACTCACTGGGTGCCACTGTAGTACAATGTTGCAATCTTAAATTACATTGAGCTACCTCTAAAGTTTACTGAAATGCTCTCAAATTTGATCTGCTTTATTTTTTAGTATTCCAAATTTTGGACCACCCTATTGCGGATATAAAAAAGCACCTTTTAGCTAACATATTTTTATGCTCTTTTTTTTTTTTTTTTTTTTTTTTTTTTTTTTTTTTTTTTTACAGGTGTAAAATGATGTTTTCTAACATGTGACATCTATGTAAAAAAATTTCAAATTGGAGTTATTGAGTTACAAAGGAGCAATAGAACAACTCTAATTTGAAAAGGTATCGCCATTTTCCACTTTCACTTCAAGTAGATGAAACAGACGTTCAAAGCTTTGACGTCGATAGTGTTCTATTATCTTCAAAATTAAAAAAAGCAAAAAGTATAATCCCTGTTTCGGAATTAATCGCCGCATTTAGAAAGTTATGGGGCATTTGGTAATGAACTATGTGTATTTACTGTAAAGGGGAAATTCTTTCATCGAATTGTAAATGCATGGAAATGTTTCGCGTTTTGTTGCTGTAGTTAGGATGTTTCCTTATATATCATGTATATACGATTCTTGCGTTAAGGTTTTATGTATAAGAATATTATCACATTTATGGGTCTTCACATTTAGGCACAATGACCTTAATTGCAACATATTTAATTAAATTCGTTAGTTGAAATTGTAAAATAAAATATTTTGTTCATGAATCTGAACTCTTTCGTTTCATGTAAGATTAACATATACATGCAGTCCTACCTCACTAGTTGGGGAAGACCATATGATTTGTTTTTTCTTCTAAAAAATCATTTATTTATAGAAATGTGATGATCAAATAACATATTTATTATGATATAATTGTCCAAGGATAAGTGCTGACTGTTTACACAAAGACTTGTTAAAGTCCCTCATTAAAAGCAACTAACAATGAGGTATTCGATTTTACCCTACTTTCCATACTTCAAAATTAATAAATTTATAACTACGCATTATTTCTACTTATGCCAGACTATTAGCATTTTAAAGGTTATTTTGTGATTTTTTGCACTATTTTCATTACATGTATTTGATACATTTGACGTTTTTTTTTTTTTTTTTTTTTTTTTTTTTTTCAGTTTATAATGGTGAGTCCACTGTGCCTAGTGGTTAGCATGCTTGCAACTGAATAAGGAGCTTGGGCCTATGTTCGCTGGTTCGATACGAGCACAGAGCAGGGTCACTATATAAAATTATAAGAATTTTCTTTGCACGGGAACGATAATCTGGGACACTTTCCTTTCAAAAGTTCTTCAGAAAAGCATCCTCGTCCTTGCAATATGGCCAAAACTAACCAATGATTACCCAGTAAATATAATGGAAAATAATCATATATAACGACTCACTCTTAAATAAGTTTAGCCTTTTTAAAATGCTGTCAAATAATAACTAATGAATTCGCTGTAAAGATCAAGTTTAATTTCAATAAATTACGTTGAAGTTGTTGAATGAATGTTAACCAGAAACTATTTTAAGTTGAAATAAATAAATTCTTTATACCAAAATAAAGAATTGTGAGGAAGAGTTTTAAGCATTATTTATTGTTTAATTTAATTAAAGATAGAAAATTGCCTTCAAAAGCTTGAAAGAGACCTAATTATATTTCACTGTGCACAATCCAAATTAAAACTGAATTTAGGTTACATCAGCAAATTATATTGGTATGTAAAATACCCCGATTGTAAAACAACATTTTGTTCTTATTTTCATGCTTATTGTAAGAGACATTTAAGTTTTATAATAAAATATTTAATTGCAATTTACCAAATTTGGCTTTAAATTAAATTCCGTATTTTTCATAAAGTTTTACAGAGCAAGTAAAACAATAGTTTAATCAGTATTTAAATTGCATAGTGTTATGAAACATCGAAAAAAAGTTCAGGAGAAATCTGTTCATAGATTTCTTTGTACAGTCTATATTTTCAATTTACTTTTAAATAACTCATCGGTTTAACTTTTGTTTTCAGAAGTTTAGCTTCTTTTCAGGATGTTTCAGTTTAAGCGTGTTAAATACACAGGTCTTGAAGCAAAATAATTCGATCACAAATTAAATAATTCCACAACGACACTGATTTTTTCAGTAGTAATGACAAAATTTGTCATTCAAAAATGATGCATCTAAATACGATGCATATGATGCATCTGGGAAAACTTTTTTAATACCTAAATAACAGCAGTGTCCATATTGAACTACAGGTTGTATTTGACTTTCAGGCATTCGACTTTCGAACAATCTGCTACACTATATTTCCAATGATGACCGGTCACTTGCGATTTTAGACGTTTTGTTAAATATCTGGAAAGATACATGAGGAATTATCCTGGAACTTCAGGAGTGCAAACAACATGATAAACGTCATATATTTCCGCGAAGATTTTTTTCCCGAAACCCCATAAGGGGCCGTCAAAATTGAAGAAAAACGAATATATTTTGGATGACCCTACCCTGTAAAAACTAATATTGCAAAAGCATTCAAACTGTAGATTATGATTAAGTGGATTATTGTAATAATTTGGGTTTATTTGTATGAAGATAGCATGTATACTCGAAGAGAAATTCAGGATTTTATAAAAGCAGTCCCAAATTTTACCAAGTTTTTTGCTTATAATTTGCAGAGTTTTTAATATAAAAACAAGTTTTTTTCCGAAAATATGACAAACAAAATTATACACAATACCCTGCAATCAGAATTAAAAAATAATAATAATTGTATGAAAAATGAGCAGGTTTACTAAATATTGTTTCACTGCGCATGCGCGAATTCAATCAAAATATACTGTGCATAATGTATTAGCTAAATGTATAGACCAACTTTTATGAAAGTCTCAAAAACATAGCTTGAAAATTCTGATAGTAATCGTCGATAGAATAAGCTCGAATTTCGCTGTTCCCAAAAGGAAGCAAAAAGATGAGGGGTTGTATCCAAATGTACTAGCTTATCAAAGTTGGCATAATAAGAATGAAGTGTCTCTCAGTGGCGTAGCTACGTTTTTTGGCGCCCGGGGCAAGAACAAACTTTGCGCCCCCCCCTTCCAAATAAAAAAATAACCGATTTTTTTTTCTAAAGGCGAAAAAGTCCTTCCGGCTTGTACCAAGATGAAAATGTAATTATCTCTTCTTAGTTTTTCATAATTCAGTTAATCTTACTGAAACACACGAAGCTAAATCGCGTGAACCCGATTATAGAAGATTTCTAGTTTTCGTCAATACTGAATTAGGTGAACACTTAGTCAGCTTTAGTCAAGATGACTTCATGTAAAGTGGCCTACTTTTATCGCCAAATTTTGAGATATTTAGCCAAATATCGCATCATACAGTTATATACACTTTTCATTTTTCAACTATCGTTTTTTTTTTTTTTTTTTTGACACTTTTTAAGGTGCATTTTATAAAATTAAAAATAGAATTTTAGCAGTACAATTAGTTTAGTTTCTAAAAATAAAATATTAAATAAAAAGTAATTTTTTTTTTTGTATTTTAAAATTTGTAATGACATTTTAACTAATTAACTTTTTGAAAATCTGGTCATTACAGTTATGGAGCACATTTGTAAGGAAAGTATGAAAGAAAAATATCGCGAAATGTTAAAAATTGTAGGAAACGTGTAGTTTTAAAATTTTCTTTAAAAGATTTTCAATCAAACATTTTTAACTCTAGATCAATTTGATCACAATAATTCATTTTGCTTTATTAAATAATAAAACAGTCATAAAACTATTTAATAATATCAATAAAAACTACATCTTAAAATTTTACAGCGGTACACCCGGTTAGCAAATTTTAATTACCATAAAACTTTTACTTTGATTGTCACAAAGAAAAAAATGGATATATATCTTTGTCCATTCAGATAAAATTTCGTTATTTTCTGTCTTTTTTGTTTTCTTTTATTCGTGATTTCTGGTTTAAAAAACAATCTAAAAAACTATTTACAAACTTTATGAGTTTGTTGGTTAAAACTAACGGTGTAACTTTGGTTGCGTCCTGAAACTTATAATATTGTGGCTATAAAAATATAATATTGCGGCTTAGCCATAAAAAGTATGTAGAAGATCTCTGCAATAGCATACCTGACTTATAATAAATCCCGGATATAACGAGCAGGGAATTTGATTTCCAATATAGTAATCCCCCAAAAGTGTGGTATATAGTCTGCCCCGTTTTTCTGGTAGCTTTAGTGAATTCTTATTAATTTTATAAAGTTTTCTCTATTTTAAAAAAATATTTCTTAAGATCTAGAAAAAACATTTTAGTTATAAAATTATCTATGATTACCATTATTTTTATCTTTGGAATGCTGAATGAATTAATTTTTATTTATTACACTCTTTTATTTAACTTAACTTGGTCTTTATACGAAAAGATGACATTATCTAATTGATTTTTCACTAACTTACTGATAGGCAACCATATAAAAATTATGTATGCAGGTATATTTCCTATGACAATACATCATTTTAATATTTTAAGAACTTAATTATAAATTAAAGCAATTTTAAACCTTAAATGCATAGTGTATCAAATTTGCAACATTTTTTATTTAACTTTTAATCAAGCTCTTCGGAATCACTATATTTATATAGAAATATTAATCCTGTATAAATCACATAAATATGCTAGTAAATAAAGTTAAAAATCTATCTTAAAATTTCTGGTGACTTATCCTTAATATAAAAAAAAAACACAATTCGAAATGAAAAATTGATGTATTTAGCCAGCCACAGACGATAAATTGCCAAAAAATAATCTTTATGGTTACAACTATTACGAGTTACAAAAATAATCGAGTTAATTATGCGCTAAACCAAGTTTTCCAAAATATCCCATTTGGCTGTAAAAGTGCAACGATGAAATATTTTAAGCATTAAAATGTAGAAAATATAAATAAAAAATAAAAGGTGTAGTAATGAAAAATTTCACTATGTTGGCTATACGCCTATTAAGCAGTTAAAATTTGATTATTATGAATGCAAGGCGTGTGAAATTTTCTTATGGAAAAATTTCCAAAGTATTGAATATGAATTTATTCAATTATAGATGCTGGATTTTCTTTGATTTCGTGTTTTCCCCAGGGTTGGTGGCTCACGGAAAATATTCCATCTTGTGCTGCGTTTGTAGCCTTGCCAACATGTTATAATGAGAAAGTTCCAAGCTGAGTATCGTTCCCAAGTGGTTCAGTCGGTAGAACGTCATAAGCTATACTGATGTCCCGGGTTCGAGTACTTTTTCACTATGTTCTCTATACGCCTATTAAGCAATTAAAATTTGATTATAATGAAAAACCCTCTTGTCATTAAATAAATATTAAATAAATTATGACTATACATTGTGAAAACAGTTTAGAAATTCTGAATAGATAATTGGTATAATGCTTCTATTTTCTATTGCATAGCTTAAAAAAAATAATAAATAAATAAATAAACTGAGCTAACATTATAATTAAAAATAATAGTAATAAAATCACCAGTTCGCACTTTCTACCAAGCGTAAATAAAATCCGTGAATTTTCAATTGTAGGGGCCCATGCCAAATTAACGTATTGTAACATAAAAGTTTTTGGAACTACATGAATGGCAGTCATGCAAAGTGTAGTTGTTAAGATATGGAATGCTTATAAAAGTGAAATTAAAATATATATATATATATATATATATATATATATATTACTTTTATTATTGTTAATTAATTTAAATTAGAAGACTGATTAATCATGAAAACAACACTGTCTGTCACTCAAATAACAGAAGAAAATTTACCTTTGAAATATAAAAATGCACATTTCCTCTTTAAGGGGCCTAGGTATTCTTCTTTGCAAAAAATGCCAAAAATATCAATTTTCGAATTTTTTGTTTAGAAATGTATTTAAACATCCCTAGTATATTCTGAGAAAGTTATCTAAAGATCCGATGATTTTAAATGTGTGAAAAGGGTTTTTTACTGCATCCATATATTTCACTTTAAATGATTCAGAGTTTCAATTTTTAAAATAATTTTTTCTCAGTTCCATTTTTTTTTTTTTTTTTTTTTTTTTTGACATTTTGCGATTTTTAACTTTTGCAATTTTTTTCCTCCGTCCAGTTGAATGTAATCTATTTAAGTTCGGATAACACGAACTACTTTTAACATGAACAAAGAAAAGTTTCCCCTTGAATGTTTCGCGTTAACGAGGTTCGACTGTAATATATTTACTTGCAGTTCCTTCAACTAAATCCATTTTGCACTGGTTCAGAGAAGGCCCCATTACATGAAAATATTCAGATGAAATGCTAAGAACACAAAAATGAAAGCTAGAGAAATAAATAAATGCTCTTATAATATCAAAATGTGAAGCCACATGGCCCTTTGTTTTATAAGCTATGGAGACAGTGAGAAGCCTCCATCCACGATTGCTACATAATAGATCTCTCCACCCCCCCCCCCCCTCCTTCGCCGAATTTATTCAAAGCATTTCTTCACACACACACACAAAACGACCAACAATCCGTATTTATTGTCAAAATACGTGAGATAATTTCTGTTTAAAGCGTCTTTCAAGTTGACGCCCCACACCCATTTAATCATTTTGTACCTCCTTTTAGGTACGCAATCATGCAAGGTACAAAGTGTGTTAAGCCATCGCTTTAAACATTTACAGAAGATTTCTCTTTTGTTATTTGGATACAATAAAATATTTTCACTAAAGAAAAAATTCATACACACACACCAAAAAAAAAGGTATTTTTATTTATTGTGAAAATATGTGAAATAATTTCGGTTAAAAACGTCTCTCGATTTGGCGCCCCTCAGCAGTGGCGCCCGGGGCGGCCGCCCCCCTTGCCCCCCCTTAGCTACGCTACTGGTGTCTCTCATTCTACATTTGATACAACCCCTCATCTTTTTGCTTCCTTTTGGAAACAGCGAATTTCGACCTTATTCTATCGACGATTACTATCAAAATTTTCAAGCTATGTTTTTGAGACTTTCATAAAAGTTGGTCTATACATTTAGCTAATATATTATGCACAGTATATTTTGATTGAATTCGCGCATGCGCAGTGAAACAATATTTAGTAAACCTGCTCATTTTTCATACAATTTTTATTGTTTCTTAATTCTGATTGCAGGGTGTTGTGTACAATTGTGTTTGTCATATTTTCTGAAAATAACTTGTTTTTATATTAAAAACTTTGCAAATTATAAGCAAAAAACTTATAAGCATAAAATTTGGGACTGTTTTTATAAAAACTTGAATTTCTCTTCGAGTATGCATGCTATCTTCATACAAATGAACCCAAATTATTACAATAATCCATTTAATCATAATCTATCGTTTGAATGCTTTTGCAATATTAGTTTTTACAGGGTTATCCAAAATATATTCGTTTTTCTTCAATTTGTTGATGGCCCCTTATGGGGTTTCGGGAAAAAATCTTCGCGGAAATATATGACATTTATCATGTTGTTTACACTCCTGAAGTTCCAGGATAATTCTTCATGTATCTTTCCAGATATTTAACAAAACGTCTAAAATCGCAAGTGACCGGTCATCATTGGAAATATAGTGTATTTCGAAGATTCATTATACTACTTACAAAAGTTTGATTTTTATCTATAACTATTTCAGAAACGGACATTTAGGAGATTTTATCAAATGATGATTTGATTAAGCTACAAGATAATAAGCAATGATCTTGGGTAGAGGACTCCATCGTCAAAAGCTAGCGTGTTCAAAACAGATTTTAGCAAGGCATCAACGCGATCGTTACCGTGAATTTCCACCTGAGCTTTGATCCATCCGATGTTAATAACTCTTGAACTGTTATGCAGTAATTTTTCGCATAATGCTTAATTTGTAGTAAAAGACCGAAAAAGGGCTTGCACTGACGATCTACTATCTGAGTAAATTATCATTTCGTCAAAATTTGTGCTGAGAAACCAGTCAACAGCATGCAGTATTGCTAGAAGTTCAGCCTGATAAATGGTTTACGAAAAAGCTGAATTCCTGCATTTGTTAATAATATCTACTACAGTAAAATCTCGTTACAACGAATCTCTGGAGACTACTGATTAAATTCGCTATAATGAAATATTCGTTAAAGTGAAAATATTTTTATACTGAAATAGAATAATATGACTTTTTTTACAATACAAATTATATTCGTTAAATTGAAACATTCGTTAAATCGAGGTTCGTTGTAACGAGATTCTACTGTATTTAACTAATTATTAGGATAATCTCAAAATTTAAAATGAGGAAATCTTTTCAGTCTTATTCTATCTCATAAAAACCATATAAAAAATAGTAATAATAAATATTCAGTTTACACGATGAAATAACCTTAAATTTTTAATGAGCCTCATTATTAATCAAACTGAGTTTTACTCAGTTAATTAGGAAATAAAATTAAAAATCTCCAGAAATCAATTTTTTTAACATCAATCTTTTATACTTAGGACTTAATTGGAGAGCTGAAACAGGAAGAAAGAATGATTCAGAAATAAAATGCTTTTTCGTTTCTCATTTCCTAACATTAATTAAGTAAGTTCATAAGATATAGCTTCAGAATATAAATGTGTCCTGGGGAATCGACAAAAATAGAAATTATTAAAGAAATTTTCCATACGTAATATATTTTCTAGGTATTTGTTATTATACAGTCGAACCTTGATCATCGAATTTCCTTATCTGTAAATCCTTAAAATCTCGAAAAATAAAACTCTTCCCTGCGTTTGCATCGAATTTTTACGTATTTTCCATAGTTATCTCGAAACATTTTTTTTTTTTTTTTTTTTTTTTGAAAACACTTGAAATGTTGAATTTTTTCCTCCGGGAATAAGTTTCTCTTTGCAATTATTGGTAGTAGTACCAGTTTAAGAATGATCTCGGTTCATTATTTAATTATCCCTATATAACCGGAAAATAAATTAATAGATAATTGAGGAGTGTGTAGTTGCAAACAGATTCTGTGAGGCTTCAGATTTCAATTAAGAATTTTTTTCCCCAAAGTATGTATTGATGCAAAATGGATACTATAATTTAAAAAATATATGGTTACAATATGTAACACAATTTTGAATTATTAAAACACTGAGAAAAGCAATTTGTTAGTTATTTGCTGATTGGTACGTGTTTTTCTGACGAATTATATTTTTAGCTGCAAAAAGTATTAGTTTGTAACTCTTTTATTGTTATTTATTTATTTATTTGTTTATTAATTTAATGTCAAACATTGATAGCTCGAAAACTCTTCATCTCATTTTTTTTTCCTTTTTCCCAGGGATTTGACATACCAAGATTGTCTAAACTTAGCCTGCAATAAATTTCATAAAATCAAACTTTAAACAAATGCTTACTCGCAATTTCGTAATTTAAAAAAAATAAAAATCCCACTCATAAATCGCAAAGTTAAAGTAAAAACTTCTATAGTAGAAAGTTTTTACTAAAAAAGCTTATACTTTTAAAAACTCTGTACATATATGTTACTCACCCTTCATCTGCTTTCATCAGTGGGATGCCGGATGAATGAATGCTGGTGAAATGAAACATTGTCGAACTTCTGCTTGAAAAGTGGCTATCCATGAAAACCTTCTATAAGCGACAATTTTATTGTTTATGTATCTATTTTATTTCTTATAATCTGTATTACATTCATTTGCAGCTTCGACAAATTTCTGATCTAATTTCGGAACCATTATCGCACGTATTCACACATGCCCAAAATTTTAGACACACATATACATATATAGAAAGAGACTGGAAAATCACTACCTAATTTTAAATATATATAACTAAAAAATTGTGAATGGTAAAATTTTATTTTAAACAATACTGTTTTACAGTAACTACTGTTATTCAGTAATTTTACATACGTATTTAGTTGTAGCTTTCACCCACGGGTGGCACTGTAACATGCCATCATAATGTTTTCAGAAAATTCCTACTGATTTCATTTTATTTAAGGATTTCTGCATATCCTCCATCAGCATGTTAAACCCCAGGTGAAACTGTGCAGACACTATACCTATTTTGAGCAGTGAATGACTTCAAATGCACCCTTTTAAAAAAAAATTATCCTTTCATTCCCAGTGAGTCCAAATGATATAATCACTTTTGTTATTTTTTTCTCTACACCCAGAATCCCTAACTGATTCAAAATGGCCATAATAAAAGCTACATACATTTTCCTATTGATAAAAATTTTTATTTCTCACCATTAGGTGGCAGCACTAATCAGAGCAATGAAAATATCTCTTCAATGAAATTCAGTTCATTTCGCAAAAAGAGGCATATGATTCTTCTGATAGACATTATCTAAAATAAATGTTCTTTTTTTTTTTTTTTTTTTTTTGCTGAAATATTTTATTTTATCTATTTTATATAACTATATATTTTTTTAATCTTGCTTGGTATTCTTTGTAAAATTTGATGCAGCAACATTTGACATCATTGGCATTTAGGACCTGACTACAACTCAACACTTCTTGATGTCTGGCGTTTACTTTTTAGTTTGTTTACATCTCGTTGTTTTTCAATTTTATATTACATTTGTAATTAAAGTTTTAAAATGAGTAAATGGAGATCAAAACAGGTTTGGTGTTAATCAATTACTTTTTAGTCGATTGATTAGTCGACTAAACGTTCAATCCTACGAAATTTAATAATGAAGAATTCAATCCTGATTTATTGTTTTCTCTCAACTTTAATAATTATCTTGTAAGTCTTTGCCGCATAGTAAACAACCCTGCTGGGCGGTGCTCGTTGAGCTTAAGCCGAAAGGTAGGCCTCCCCGCCCAGTTTGACTATGACTGTAAAAAAATAATTCTTTAAAAAATTTTCCCGATTAATTCAATTTGGATTAATTCAATCGTGATTAATTAAATCAGTAATTTGATTACTCAGAAGAAATTTGAATATGGCCGCCAATTAACTTTCTTAAATTCGCTTTCATTGCTAGGAGATTGTTATTAAGGGTGTCTATACGATTTTTCCTATTGAAAAATTGAAGAATCACACAAAATTATTCAGATAAACCACAGTCAAAATATGTAAATTATTGAAGGTATTTTACTTTCTTTCATTTCTCTCTAGCTTCTTCTGGTTTTATCACACTGGGTCGCTGCCCATACTTGATTTATTCTTCAAGTGCACTGATGCATTTTCTATTAAGGGCTCCTTTTTTCGGCTCGTTTTTGGCGCTTGGCCCGTTTCTTCCAGCTGTCTTTCAGTTGCCCCCCTATAGATTTTTTATCTACTAATCCCCTTTTCTCACCCTCTTCTCCTTCCTCCATCCTCCCCTCTTTCTTTTACTCTGTTATCACGGTCCTGACAGCTTGCCCTTACTTTAGTCCCTCTTGGCCCCTTCCATATATATATTTTTTAACATAATATTTTTAACCTTCACTCCACTCTGTTTATGGGGGTATCCCAATCTAGTACCATTAGAGGTCGTCGTCGTATTTAACTCTGCCTTTTCTTTTTCGATCGGGGCCTTAGTTTCTGAGATATTAAGAGCTTTTGCCCCTCATTTTCAAAATGTTCTCTCTTTCTCCCTTTATATTGTTTTTCTATTCTGGGTTTCACCTTTTTAGGCTCCTGCGCCTATGCCCTATCTTTTCCTTAATTTGTGTTTCATTCGGACAACTTTTATAAGATTTAGCAGATTTTTGTCCCCACCACCATGTGGCGCTTTTGTTACCATACACATAGTATTTCTTGGTTGTCTTGGTTTTCTTGTCCAATTTTTATGCAACTTTCACCTTTGTACCTGAAATCACTTCCTGCTCCACTTCGTTTTAGTTCCCATCTTTTCCGGTAGAATCATATTGTCGTTTAAGATTGAGAAAAAAAATTTAAATACTTTAAAGCTAAACATATGGGCTCCAAAAGAAAAGTGTAAAAACTCATTTTAAATGAAAACCTTAAAATTTTTATGTCCCTTGTTCCTAACATTCGTTGAACTTAGTTTTATACGATGCTGCTAAACAATCCAGGGAATTATGCAATTTTTTTATTTATTCAAACGTTCTTCGTTTTCCTTTTGATGGTCAGTTTAAAAAAGTATGCGTTAGTACGATTTGATGGGAAAGTCTGTAAAATATTTGAGGTATGATTTGCTTAATATACCGGGTGATTATAATTAAAGCTACGATTTCAAAAATCGATAATTTTAAAACTACTGGTCAGAATGACTTGATATTTTGGCAGAACAATCGTGAGGCAATGGAATTTTGTTTGGCAAAGGAAAAAAATAGTCCCAAAATGTGCCGAGAGATGGCGCTGTCAGGGTTCACATTGTCTGAAGATATGCAAATTACTAATACGTGACATGCGCACCGCAGACATAGTAGCCATAAAAATGCAGAGCACCAGCTCTTTGCCTGAATGCTTCATCATGACTCTAACTATGAAGGATCGCGGTTGAAGTTTTTTTATAAGAACGATAACTGTCCACTTACAGCTATTACGAAGTTTCGGACATTAAAATCCATAAAAAGGGGTCCAATAACCACAAATTGTCTGCGAAAAATGATTGCTAAATTTGAAGAGACCGGTTCATTTGACGTTAAATGGGGTAGAGGAAAGAAACCAGTTTCTGAGTGCTAAATTCGGAGATGATAGGATCATAAGTCGCCTTTTTCCAACAACGTGGCCGCCACGTTTCCCCGACTTAAACCCGTGTGATTTCTGGCTTTGGGGGTACATGAAGAATGTTGTTTACAGCAGGCGGATTCAGAATCTAGCCGACTTGAAGGCAAGCATCACACACCATACCCATTGCATTGGTACAGATTCCCACCGATCTGCTGTGGAGCATGCCGTTTTGCGCTTCCAATTAGTAGCGGAACAAGGCGGAGGGCATATCGAACAACTTATGTGACATCAGTAAGGTGTTTGTTCCATAAATCTTTTTTTTTTTCATTTTTTGTCATTTTTGCTGTTGTCGCTGTAAACACGTATTCTTGTCTTTTCGCTATTAAATTTTTAATAAATCCCTGAACTCTATTTTTTCCTTTGGTAACAACATTCCTGTGTTTAACGAATACATTTTTGGTTTCCCCATGACATTACCCTGACAGCGCCATCTATCGGCACATTTTGGAACTATTTTTTTCCTTCGCCAAACAAAATTCCATTGCTTCATGATTGTTCTGGTAAAATATCAAGTCATTCTGACCAGTAGTTTTAAAATCATCTATTTTAGAAATCGTAACTTTAATTGTAATCACCCGGTATATGACGCGTTAGTAGCAATTTCATTAGATAAGCAAAAAAAAGTAAGACAGAGTGTAAGATTAAATAACTGGTTAATCAAGTATCTACATTTAAAGTTGTTTGCGGTGCAGTACTTTAGCATGAAATGTTAGCAAAATTAATATCGCATCAAAACTTCTAGAAAATCCAAATATGATCATACGAGAATGTATTAAGAATCGGTAAATCTCTTCTTGAAGGTTTTCGCCTTAACAGCTATCAACAAATATAGACTTCCACGAAAGAAATCGCAAACTAAATGGAAGTAGGTAGAGATTTTGAGCCATTGTGCTCTATATGAAACAGGCGCAAAGTAAATTATTCGCTTATGAAAAAACACATACTAAATTTATGACCAATAAAAGAAATTTGAGATCGAGGTGTTTGAGTATTTTATAGATATCTTCGATATCTACCAAAATTCTATCACAGAGAGATTAAAAACCTAAACGACCATATAAAAATTGGAATAGCAACATTTTTCAATTTTATATGATTTATTCATTAACCGATCTAAACTCAACCAAAATTTTTAATAACTACGAAGTGCTCATTTAACCAATGATAGATAATTTTTATAATGAACTGCTAATTTTTGGAATATCATAAAAAGGGTATGACAGCCATTGGAGTTTTAAATTAGATTCAGAAAAATAAATTAATTGAAGTACAGAGTGATTATAATTAAAGTTGCACTTTTAAAAAGCTGTATAAAAAGAACCACTGGCCAGAATGACCTGACATTCTATCTGAGTATACGTGAAGTATGGGAATTTGTTTTGCAAAAGAAAAAAGTTCAAAAGTTGACCGATAGATGGCGCTGTACTCGTCATAAGATGCTAATTAAAAGACGTGATATAATGTTGTAGCACTCTTCGTTCATAGCCTATCCACCACGACAAGGTGTGGTGCCACAACGGATAGGAAAAAAACGGTTTTTAACTGTCTCTAGGTCAAAACCGTAGAAAAAGCAAAACGGAAATCGGTTTTTAATGGCCACTAGGCCAAAAACCGTAGAAAAGGCAAAAACGAAATCGGTTTTTAATTATCCGTAGGCAAAAAACTGTAGAAATAGCAAAAACTGATGAAACCATTGAGAAAAGGAAGTCGGCTACGACTTGCTTAAGAAATGTTCAATATGCTGTCCACCGTTTTTTCCTACGAGCTGAAAACGCAAAACAGCATGTTCCACAACAGATCAGAGTGTTTCAGGGGTGATATTGTGAATGTGTAGTGCAATGCGTGTTTTCAGTTCACCTAAATTCGCAATTGGACCCCCATACACAACATGTTTAAGTAACCCCACAGCCAGAAGTCGTGAGGGTTCAAATCAGGTGATCGTGGCACCCAAGATATTGAGAAATGGCGACTGATAATTCCGTCATTTCCAAAATACGGATTCAACAGCTACTTCACTGGTTTTGCAATGTGCGGAGGAAATTGCAACATATATCTTGAATAAAAATTGTGCTATCCACACATCCACTCTATTCCAGTGCTGGAATGATCTGGTTACGCAAAACACATTCTTAACGTGTATCATTGACTGTACAAGTAACAGTACCCAAAGGACCAATCTCCTCGAAAAAGAAAGGGCCAACGATAAATGCTGCTGAAAACCCGCACCACACAGTGACCTTTGCAGAATGAAGAGGCAGTGGTTGCGTATGGAACGGATTCTCACTTGTCCATATTCTGCAATTTTGAGTATTGATGGAACCTTGGAGATGGAAATGGGCTTCGTCTATCCACAAAATGTTCCATGGCCATGCATTGTCCACTTCCATTCGAGCAGGAAATTTCAGGATGAAAACTTCTTGTTTTTGCAAGTCAGCAGGAAGGAACTCCTGAACATGCGTAATTTTGTATAGATAGCATTGCAGGATGTTTCGTAATAGTTTACGATCCGTGCTGACAGGCATGTCTAAAGTTTGGGAAATTCTCAGTGCACTGCTTGTTCCCAAAGCACTGCTGGACGCTTCCTGCAATGTTGTAGCCACATCCTTCACTGACATCGAAGCAATTGCTTTCCTCCCTCGGCCACATTTCATGTAAAATGAACCCATCTCTTCGAATTAATCAATCATCTTCTTCAGACCGAATGCAGTCATCGGGCCGCAGCCGCTTCTTAAACCTTTTAATGTCCGGAATTTCTTCAATGCAATTACCGCACAGTCACCGTTCTTGCAAAAGAGCTTCACAAACAGAACCCGGCCCTTGAATGATAGAGCCATGACTACCTTCTCAGACACAGAATAACAGAAATTACATGTTCCCCTTTTTTTTATCACAACTGTAACATGCGGTACGCATGTTACGTTTTTTAATTAGCATCTTATGACGAGTACAGAGCCATCTATCGGTCCACTTTTGAACTTTTTTCTTTCGCAAAACAAATTCCCATTGCTTCACGTACACTCGGATGAAATATCAGGTCATTCTGACCAGTGGTTCTGTTTTTATAGTCTTTTGAAAGTGCAACTTTATAATCATCCTGTATTTTAAAATATCATCCTTTGTTTAAGAAATCTTTTTAACTTTGCCAATAACGGTTGCTAGTAGCAAACATTTTTTTTATGTAAGTAGTAATAACATTGTGCAAATAATTATATGTTTTATAGTACTATACCATTGTGTATAACCTAGTATAGTAACAACTAAATTTATAATTATTTTTAAATACTAATAACAATGTGTATTTTAAAATAGACTAGTAATTATAATTTTTTCTTGACATAATTATTTCCATATAAATATATGCAAGGAATTCATACATTATTTGATTGTTTACTCTTTTTTAATCGGTTGTAGCTCAAGAATTCTTATTAAATTTAAATTATTCGAGGAAATAAAAATGCAGTTACATTTAATATTGATTAGGACGATATTGTAAACGATTTTAACAACGGAAATTCAATGCAAATTAGATATTGAATTATTTATTTCACTGTTCCATAATTGTGTTTTTGTAATTATTTCTGATGTAAAATTAAATCATCATGTATGCCATTTCAAACAATCACATAATTTTCTCTTCGTATTTAATTTTTTTATTTAAATTAATCAAGAGTATCATGCGTAATTTGTTTTATTATCTTCACCTCTTTTTGGTTCGATGGTGTGATTGCTTCATAATATTGATTTCTATACTATAAAATATGACTTCGTCAAAGAAAAATCAAGATAAATTGGATCTTAAAATTTAGTCTTATTTTTAATAGTTATTTTTCTTCTTAATATTACCAATATGGGATTCTATTTTGGTGTATATGATTTAAAAAGGATATGTATATAACTTGTTAATCATACATTATTTTGCTATTTGAAATTCATATACAAATTGTATACATAACTAGCAGGCTTCGCCAGCTATGCTTGTTGGTTTCTCCAACCACATCTTAAATCAAAAGAAATATAATAGTGAATTTGACTTTGTGTTATAAAGCGATATGGGATTTTACCTGGAATGCATGTCTGCCAACTTCTACGCTTGCTTTAAGTCTAATAAACATATTTGAACCAGAAATTTCACTTACGATATGCAATAAAATATGTAGTTCTATACAGCGTTAAATAAATTCAACATGCATTTTATTAAATACATTTTCTGGTTCAAATCATGTTTATTTGATTTTAAAAGGCGTAGAAGTTAGCAGCTGTGGGAATGTCTTTTCGCATTGCTGAAAACAATACGAACGCCACTACTGTAACGACCGAAGAAATCTATGGCCTAGCCTGACTCGTGAGTTGCTGGCCTAGAGTTGTCCAGTTTTGTCCATGGTTTTGTCGCCTAGCTTCGGAGGTTGACTGCCGTGTAATCGAATCGAAATGACAGTTTTTGATATGCAAAGAGACTGCAAGAGATTTTAGTTGGCAGGTCAAAAGAAGTGAATCGAGCTGAACTGAGAGAGATGCAGAGAGAGTTGAACAGACGATGTTGAGCGGAAAATGGTGTGTGCGCGTGAACAGTATAAGATGGTTGTGTACGCTGAGGTTTTGATGGCAGAGTGTAATGTTTTTAAATTGTTCATCTTATTTTAACTTGTGTATCAACGATGCCAAATAAAAGTGCTGGATGTAGAGCGTCCCTTGGATCACTGGAGTTCGTTAAGTCATTACAGTCTAGGTAGTTTAAATGGAGGCTCCACCGGAGATTGGTTTTTGTGCATGTGAAACCAGAAGGGGTTTTATGAGAGGTATGTCATTTCTCCCTTTTATCCATCGCAGCATGCCTTTGGTTTTAGTGGTTTTATTTGATTATATTTAAGTAGTTTATATTTGGGTTTTGTGTTAAACTGGTTAAAGTTCTTAAACCGAGTATAAGATAGTATATTGCTATACCAAACTGGTGAATTGAATTATTGTATGTATATAGTGTAAACCAAACTGGTTAAAGTTCTTAAACTGAGTATAAGATAGTATATTGCTACACCAAACTGGTGAATTGAATTATTGTATGTATATAGTGTAAACCAAACTGGTTGAAGTTCTTAAACTGAGTATAAGACAATATATTGCTACACCAAACTGGTGAATTGAATTATGGAATGTGTATAGTATCAAAGTTGAACTGGTAATTCTTAAACTAAGAACAGAGGTTGAGGAAAGAGAACGAGAAAAAGGGGAAATTCTTGTCTAGAAATTTTGCATTTATATTGGTAAACATGTGTGTGGTAGTTGGAATAGTTAAAGGTGATATTGTAAATTGACAGTTGAAGTTTTTTCTGTTTAATATTTGATATTGAATTTAAAGGTGATTCTCAGAAACTGGAAATTTTGTTGTAGAAATTATCAGATTTTGAACTGATAGTGTAAATTTTAGAGAAAAGTAAAGGGATATTTCTGGTTGAAACTGGTGTTGTCCAGTTATGTCATGATATATACTTGTAAGTGTATAAAAATAATTTATAGATGTGTTGAACTGTTTTGAAAGTTTAATAGAAAGATATTGTGAAAAATATATTTGGTTACTGAGTTAGTAAAATTCATTCCATTGAATAGATAGTTTGAAAGTATCAAATTAAATTTAGTCAGTTGGTTGGGTGTCTGCGGCTCTGAGGAAGTGTCTGAATTACGCACTAGAGTGCTTAAATTGAACTTTGAGAGGGCGTACCGTGGGAAAGGCCTAAAGAAGGACCTGACAGTTGTTGCATATCAATTGGGAGAGGAAGTTAATGATAGCATGAGAATGTTTGAGTTGCGTAATTTGATTATGAAAAGTGCTAGTTATGAAGAGGTTTTTGTAAAGGAAATGCTATCAACTGTGATGGATGAAAGAATTGAGAAAGAGAGGAAGAGAGAGAGAAAAAGGCAAGAAGAAGAGATGGCACGGGAGAAAAAAGAAATGGCACGGGAAAGAAAGGTTCAGTTGGAAGAACTGAGATGGGAGTTACAGTTTGCTAAGGAAAAACTATTAGGAAACAGGGAAGTCAATAGTATCGGAAAATAGGAGAAATTGGAATTGACTGAAAAGTTGAAGGAGGAGGAAGATGAGAGTTCCGGTGCAAATTGTAAACTTTTGCCGTAGGTAGTAAAAACTGGGACCATTCTGGATTTGGTAAAGGTGGATTCGAATAGATTTGCTGAAGAGCAACAGAGGAGTAAAGAATTTGCTCCATTGTTTACATTGGCCAAAGGGATTGAAACAGAATCCAAGGAATTTGGAGTGGTTGAAGAAAAATTATTGGTTAAGAGGAAAGTTGATAAGATGGAAAAAGAGGTGGAATTGCTTGTGGATCCTGATCAAACTGATCAAATATTACTAGACATTGCTCATTTGTTTAAAGATGTTCCTGTGAATGGTGAAACTTTATGTGGTATGGAAAATATTGCTAAGAGAAAAGAAAAAGAGAGTGAGGGTGAAGAGACTTTCAATAACGAGTTGAGAGCGTTGGACTTTACTTTAGTTGAAAATCAGTCATTGGCTGAGAAACGTTGTGAATTTACTCAAGTTGAAACTGATAGTGTTGCAAAGGTGAAAGAGGAGCTTGAATTATCTAGATTGGAAGATGTGAAAGGTGAACAAGGGGACATGATGAAGGAGGGAAGCGAAACCCAGGAAATGTTAAGCTTAAAGCAGACTAGTGGAATTGATGAGTCAATCATTGAAGAAGATAGAGAGCTATTTAATTTATCACAGGTTAGAAATTCTGTAAATTTGGATGAATTTGGTAATGAAACTAATTTTGAAATCAATGTCGGACTTTCTCTTAAATGAATGTTAACGAATTCTGTGGATATGGTTATCGTGGCTCTTTTACACCTTTTAGTTTGAAAAACAAGGATAATTTGGGAATAGATAATGAGGTTCAAAAAGAGAAGAGTTTTAATCCTGATAGAGATGATTCATGTGAAGAGCTGGAATTTGAAGGAAATGATGAGATTGATAGTGAGATTGCTGAAATGATTGAGGAAATTGTGGAAGGCCATCAAAATTCTTTTATGGATGATTTAGTCAGGAGTGTAAATGAGGCGAAAGATGAAATTGATGGGAAGATTGATAGAGAGAATTATTCTAATGAACAGAATGATAAAAAACTTGAACCTGATTTGTTGGTTGAAAGATGTGGGGAAAATGTGGTAGCGACAAGAAATACTAAAGGAAATTTGCCTTACATAGGAAACGCATATAATCAATGCGCATCAAAAGAGGAAAATCTTCGTAGAACAGAAAGTGGAATCACCTGTGGAGTGGTCAAGAAAGGTGCGGGTAGAAATGGGAGCTATGCTGGTGTTAAGAAATGTTGCAAAATGGGTGACAAAGAGATGGAGCGAAGAGCAGTGGTAAAATTAAGGAAAAATAAAATGATGAAGAATAGAAAAGAAGGAAGAGATCATCTGCCGAGTTAAAGGTGCATGCAGTTAGGGAGTTCCAGAGAGAAATTTTGCTGCAAATTGATGCATCGGACACTGGTCTGGGTATAGTTTTAGCGCAGATTAGTGATCAAGGGGAGGAACATCCTATTTTATACATTAGTAGGAAGCTCAAGCAATCGGAGCAGAAATATTGTACCACTGAAAAGGAGTGTGCGGCTATAGTGTATGCAGTAAAGAAATTGAGGTGTTATTTGGATGCCCATTTGCCATTTATAATACAAACTGATCACAACCCTTTGGTGTGGCTTAAAACTCATGCAGGTTCTAATCAGAGACTTTTACGATGGGCCCTGGCATTACAACAGTTCAATTATAGGATTGAGCATAAAAGAGGAAAAGACCACTGTAATGCAGACACTCTGAGCCGGCACCCATACACCGAGTAATATTTATTAAGTTTATATATTCTATATATTAAAATGGTATTATTTGTGAAAAAAAATGTATGTTTTTATATTTATTTATTGTCTGTATTAGAATAAGAGAAAAAATAAAAAAATAACTTTGAAATGTTAAATTATGATCTAGAATTTATTGGTTGCAAATTTATAGATATTTTTTGAAATTGTGTTAATTCATATGAAAAGTTGTTTCAATTGGTAGAGAGAAAGTGTCGGATATTCATTTGCTTTTGCATCATGTTAACCTTATATAAAAAGAGAAAAAAAAATCTGTTAATTGTATTGGTATTTGAGTAAAATTACATTGGTTATAATTTTGTCTAGAAGTTAAGAGAAATTTTGTGTGTGTTTAAATCATGGTAAATTTGTATAAATTTTATATAATATAATTTTTGTATCTGTATTACTGGCATGGTGTGAATTGCTGTATTTTTCGCGTACTTCAAAATTTTGTTAGTAAGAGTTTAAAATTTAAGGAATTTTAGTTAAGGTGGCACATTGCTGTGATGGATTAGGAAGTGGGGAGAGATGGCATGTATGTGACAACGTAACAGGTTAATCCTGAACATTGTGAATTAAAAGAAAAACATTTGGTGTTTAATGGAACTTGTCACAAATGTAAATTTTCGTCAAGGACATGTCGTTTGGACATGTCCAAAATTCGGAGGGGGGAGGAGTCTGTAACGACCGAAGAAATCTATGGCCTAGCCTGACTCGTGAGTTGCTGGCCTAGAGTTGTCCAGTATTGTCCATGGTTTTGTCGCCTAGCTTCGGAGGTTGACTGCCGTGTAATCGAATCGAAAGGACAGTTTTCGATATGCAAAGAGACTGCAAGAGATTTTAGTTGGCAGGTCAAAAGAAGTGAATCGAGCTGAACTGAGGGAGATGCAGAGAGAGTTGAACAGACGATGTTGAGCGGAAAATGGTGTGTGCGCGTGAACAGTATAAGATCGTTGTGTACGCTGAGGTTTTGATGGCAGAGTGTAATGTTTTTAAATTGTTCATCTTATTTTAACTTGTGTATCAATGATGCCAAATAAAAGTGCTGGATGTAGAGCGTCCCTTGGATCACTGGAGTTCGTTAATTCATTACACTACGCTATTATAAATTCTAATGTGTGCGACAAAATTTGGGCTGTTAATGACCAACTCTTTTAGTTGATCATTTATTGTAGGATTTGGGAAAGAACAATAGAACGATATGAAATATTCTTAAACCATCCCTGAAAAATTATCTAACTGGCAACGCAAGTTTCATCAATATCCGCCCAGTAGAACTTTTTAAGAAAACTAATCTTTCATAATCGGGTTCACCTGATTATATCAATTTCCTGCATAATTCTATAACTAAGCAACGTAGAATGATGTACAATATTCTAAAACTTTCCCTGAAAAATTATCTAACAGTGCAAGTTCATCGAAATCCCTTCAGCAGAATCTTTTGAAAAGGCTAATATTTCACAATCGGTTTGATCGGACTATAGAACTTTCCGCCATAATCCTATAACTAAGCAGCTTAGAACGATATGTTGAATACTAAAACTTTTCTTGAAAAATTATATAATTCACAGTGTAAGTCCCATCAAAATCCATTCAGCAGAACTCAAGTTATAAGGGGTCAGAACGAAATTTCCATTTGTATTTTATATATACCAGAACTAGAGCATTCAAATCGGGCTTTCCGGGATAGAGAATATAGGTGAAAGCCATTTATTATTTTTATTGAAAACTCTAATAGATCTTTTATATTTAATATTTTCTTTTAGATTGCTCCTAAAACCACCTAAGAGCATTTTTATATGGAATATGTCAATTATATGTTCAAATAAAATTTTGAAATTTATTAAAAGCGGTAATTTCGTATTGGCCTCGTGCCGAAAGTTAACAGCCGAAGAAATCGCTAAAAATTTCGGTATCAACAGCAGTTCTTTTTTATTCTGATAATTTCGGTGGTTTTAAGCGCTTCTTTCAGTTACATGTCTGTTAAATTTGTGTTTTATTTATACTTTTTTATTGATTGCTTAGTGAAGTTTTGATATCGGTATTGAATATTAACTAGAAACAAATGCTGAACTTTTGATATTGTTTAAAGTGCAAACGGGTTAATATTTTGTAATCGTCTGCAAGCAACAAAGATAGATTTAAAAAAAAAAAAAAAAAAAAAAAAGGTTGAAATTTAATTTAAATGCTATACTAAATGGGTAAATTGTGATACAGTTTTCAAACATAATCAATTTGAAAGTAGATTTTTTTTCCCTATATAACGGTGTAAAAATTAAAAATGTACGAGTTTTAGAAATTTAAAAAATTTTATTAACAAAAATCACAAAACCGAAATTTCATCGTCAAGTGTTGCCATTCGCAAAATGACGTCATCGTTAAAACCGGACACGTTTGTCCTTTATAATATAAATAGTAGATTTGACCGTTTTTAATAGTTTGATATATTGTAGCTCAATATAAACTTAGATTTTTCGTCTGCTGTGCCTGAGATTTTTTGCGATATTCAAAATGTTGATACAATAAATGCATTTTAAAAGGAAACAAGAATTGGGATTTGGAAATGTTGATTTTGTTCTTGATATTGTGCTTTCTTGTAAATATTGCTGCAAACGATACGAACGCCATTGCACCTTTATAATTTCTAATGTGTCAGACAAAATTTGGGCTGTTAAGGACCAACTCATTTAGTTGATCATTTATAGTAGAATTTGGTTAATAATATTAAATAAATAATTAACAAAGTAATCTGATTAATTCGAATTTTTTAAATATAATTTATTTATATGTATTGGCTTTTTTTTAAATAAATTATTATAGTTAGCATATTAACTTGCTTTTTAAAAACGTTTGCGTTGTGGTGAAAAAACAATTACGTCATATGGATCGAAAAATACTGCTGGCCTCAGGCGGCAAAATTTCTAGCGCGGGCCCTGGTACGACATTATTTTGCGACCGAACAATATGCTCTAGCAATTCCATGAAATTTCGACTGATTCCATGGTTGAGAAAATCTTTGAGTTTTTTGTAAACAGCATCTTCAGAAATTAAACAATACATCTCACCATAATGTGTTCGTTTGAATTCTTTTTCGTTGTTTTGTGGTGATCTGCTTAATACATATATATTTTTATATAGAATGTTCTACGTTGCTTTTTCCAATGTTAAGATTCCTGCTGTGGCGAAGGCGAAGCACCCAGCGCCAGGTCCGAAAACCAACAATGCGTCGATAGCGGGCACTCAAAGGCACTCAAGATTGGACATGACCCACTCCACATTGTTACTTAGACATCCGGTCCGCTGCTAAACAGAGGCACCCGCTCAAAGATACGAAATGGGCCAAATCAGATCCGGTTCCCGGCGGAGAGTCCATGACATCATCACCCCCGAGCCTTAATGAAGTCCCAGTGGAGAAACCAGGAACTCGAAAACTAATCAAGGGCTCCCTTTCTAGATATGCTTAACCCCCAGTTCGGATCGAGGAGCACCTATTAAGGTTACCTTCAGCTCCATTCCATGCTCCATTCCATTTAACACAATAACATAAAAATTAGTAGAGCTTAAAAACTATATAGAAATAAAAAATTTGAAAAGCTAGTCTCCCACTACCGTTACGGCCCGAGAAGACTAGTCTTGGGGCGCCTTATGGTAAAGTAGAAATAACAACAAAAACATGTTCCGGCCTGACCTGATAAGTCTATGCTCAGCTATCTCGTCATCTCGATATACGATCACCTTCTTTCCATTTTTTTAACCGGAAGCTACCTCACAAGTGGCCTCAACCTGCAACGGTCTCTCTCCGGCGTCCCTGCCAGGACCCTGAGACCGACCGAGAGAAGCACTCTTCTCGGCTAGCCTCTGGAATGACAGGAACAAGAAGAGTGAAACACAGGCCGTTTGGACATTCCCCGCTTGTTGGCGGCCATTGAACCGGTTATGCATAAGCTGAACCCCTCGCAGAGGCACCAGGTAAGGTCAAAAATTTCTACGGTATTAATTAAAAACGGTTATGTCGCTCCAAAATCTAACAATCTTCATATGAAGCTTTTGAAAAACCTATCTTGTGATAATTCAATAGTCATTACTAAAGCGGACAATGGCCGGATTACTGTGGTTTTGAATAAGTCTGATTACATCGGAAAGTCCCTTGAATTACTAAATGATGGTGAAACGTATGGTGTTGTTAAAAAGGATTTGACGTCCAGTATTCAGAGAAAGATGAACAGCCTTTTGAGTGATTTAGTGAAATCTGGTAAATTTTGTCCAAATCTTGCCAAGAAACTGGAGTGTTACACGGGTCTGGTTCCGAGATTCTACGGTTTACCAAAAACTCACAAGCCCAACATTCCTTTGAGACCTATAATAGATTATAGTCATTCCCCCCTTTATAACTTATCTAAGTTTCTTTCAGTTACTATCAAACCATTGACGGCTTCCTCTCCTTATAGTGTAAATTCATCGTATAAATTTCTTGAGGATTTGGAGAATTTCGTAATTCCTAGTAATTGTGTGATGGCCTCCTTAGATGTGGTATCGTTATTCACATCCATCCCCATTGATCTTGCCTCCCTTGCTATTCGTAGCATGTGGTCTAATTTTGCGGCTGAAATTGATATGGATTTGGAGGTTGCTGTGAAACTCGTGGAATTTTGCTTGGTTTCGAACTGTTTTGTTTTTGAGGGTAACTTTTATAAACAGCTGAAGGGAACGGCGATGGGCTCTCCACTTTCTGTAAGAGTCGCAGAAATTGCGATGCAATATTTGGAAAACGACATTATAATGAATTTGGGGAATAAAGTAAAATTTTGGAGGAGGTATGTAGACGACATTTTTTTTATTGCGGAGAAGGATCATCTTATCGACATTTTGGGCAAGGCAAATTCAATGTCGAGATCCATCCAATTTACTATTGAATATGAGGTTAATTTAAATACTCCCCTTCCTGGATATATTAATAGAAAGAAATATTGTCAACAATGTTCATGTTTTAAAAACCTCTGTTTATAGAAAAATTACTTCTTCCGGTCAATATCTAAATTTCAACTCTTATTTATATGTTATATGTTTAAAAAAAAAGGGCCCAGGAGCAATCCAAAGCCACCAAAAAAATTATAAAATGTCTATGTGTTTTGTCCTAGTAGCAGTGTGCGGTAGTCGCACAATATCAGCTGGCACCACGGCCCGAAACAGGAGCCCCGTAATCACAGTATTACCAGCACGACGCATGTCATCAACGGTCCAGCAAGTTGTGCACCATGAGACAGTAAGAAGCTTATAATAGCCCCCGGCACTGTTTGTCCGTCCTTGTGTTAAAAAATAAAAAAATAATAATAAAAAGAAGGGGAAGAAGACAGATGAGAAAGAAGAAGAAGAAGAACTGGAAGGAAAGAGGTGATAAGTATAAAGGATAAGTATGGAAAGTAGATCGTGTACGTTAATGGGAGCTGGTGCACGTTAAATCTGTTCGTGGCTCTAATGTCCTCCAAGTTCTATATAAGCGCTACCTCTGGGGGTGCCAATCCAGATGCAGGTCTCTCACCTGGAATTGGTTCAAAATTAGGAGACTAGTTTCACAGTTATATGGATCATGTGAACTATATAGAAATAAAAAGCTACAAAACAGGGCCTTGGGCCAAACCAACAACAACAACAACAACCCATTGGGCTTATGGTTTAGTCAGTTAACGACAATAGTACTTATTTTAAATTGCAAATTGTTAATTATTTAACAACCTTTCTTGGGCCCAAAGGACGGGTAACCAAGTCAATTAGCACAGTAAAAGTAAATTAATTTCAATAATGTAGTTAAAGTATAATTCAGAATAAGTTCAGTTTAAATGTTACTAACATTCTTCTCTTCCAGGTTCCCCTTGCAGTTCCTCGTGCCGCCGGTTGGGACGGGCCAATGGCCGGCCCCAAGTGGTAGCACAAAGGATTTTTTTAGCAGCAGTTTTTTTTATTCATTTTATTTTTGACTGTTCGCCTCTTTATTAGGTGCAAATGGACATTGTCCGCACAAGCTACCGGACCCGCTCCAATGGGACAGTCCACGGAGCCAGTTTTTACCAGGTGGGGTTCGGTAGAAAGGCGCAGTCCCGTCAGCCCCCGCAGCGTTTTCGTCTGCCTTGCTATTCGGCCCCAAAATTTTCCTTGCTGGTATGACTTACCTATTGGCAAAAATTAAATAAATAAATAAATAAATAAATAATAATAATAATTTCAGTGGTTTTAATTGTCCTCCCTCAAAATTCTCCCCCCTTTTTCAAGCTAAGTTGAGTACCATAGTTTCGGCACTAAATTGTCCAGTCCCATTCCAACTATCATGACGAGTATGTGGCGAGCGGCAACAGTTCTCAGAATACTAAAACCTAGGAGTGATCAACCCAGTAAAATCCGGACATTATAGGTCAGCCGACCTGGGTACTTGTCATTGTGAATCGCCCCATGAGGCGATCAGGCGAATTTCGCCCCACTCTCCAGGCACTCAAACCCGTCAAACTGGGTCGAATCCCGGTAGGTAGGGGCCTGGTCAGCGGTCTCCAAATTTCAACTCTAACAGCCCTCTGTCACATAAAGTTGCAGTAGTGAGATCACTGTACAATAGAGCTTTAAGAATTTGTAATAGTGAGGTCAGTTTCAATAATGAAGTTTGTAAAATAATTTTTGATTTACGTCATAACGATTACCCGCGAAGATGGTGCCATAGAGTTTTATCGGAACTATCGAAGAGATCGAATGAATATCCCACACCTTACCAACGTGCCACACCTGTGGGAACTATATCCTTACCGTACTACGCCAACATTTCTGAGAAAATATCTGGTGTTTTTGCGAATGTAGGCATCAGGACTGCGTATGTGCCTTTAAATCCAATTAAGACTTTTTTGGGTAACTGCAAGCATAGATATTCAAGATTTGACCTCACAGGTGTAGTTTACCGAATTCCTTGCAAGGATTGCGGATCCAGCTACATAGGCGAGACTGGACGATCCTTAAATGTGACGTTGAAGGAACATAGGGATTCGTTTAATAGAGGCACTCTAACCTCGAGATTGGTTGCGCATGCTTTGGATTTTGATCATGTGCCTGATTTTCAGAACGCGCAAATTGCCTGCTCAAAATGTTGCGTGTACAGCAGTCGTATCTTCCTGGAGGGTTGGATGACAGTTTTAGCTGAATCTCCTATTAACGAGGCTGCACAGATTCCTGCAGAGTATAATGTTTTAACTAAACTGTGACTTTAACTGTTTTTCTTGTTTTGGTTCTGGTGGCTTGGCAATTGTGTTTCGAAGTACTGATGAGGTGTACGAAAGTGCACGAAACGTCTATTTTATAATTTTCATTGTTTTTAAAAAAATAAAGTCTGTAGTTGAATTTATTTTAGTGATTGTAAGTTTTATCCAGAAGTAATTATGTATGTGTTTTTAAATTTGAGATCTCCTTTTAACCTTGTCGAATTGCTATAATTTATGTGCAAACAGTACGCTATAAATCATGTCACATAATAATCAGTACCTTAATATAGTTCAAAAGAAAAATAAAACATTGATAATCTGGAATATAACTTTCACTAATGATCGAAAATATTTACCATTGATGTAAAGTCATTATATAGTTCAAAAATTTAATCCAAAATACAACTTGTGTATTTATCATTACTCGAAACATAAAATAGGTGGAACAAAGCTATTAAATTAAAAAGAAGTTTGAAAAATTAACGACTCTCTATTAAAGACTTTTATTGATTTAAAAACGTCTTGTTTTATTTTATGGAGCAAAAAAAGCATGAAAAGTCAGTTTTAAAGTATCTGTCATATTTGAAAATTTTTAATTTAGGAGAATAAAAATAAAGTGCATATCTAACAAAAATCTCCTTAAAAGAAGTTCAGCCAGTTTTTCTACGTAAATAAATATGTATCTTTCGATTTCTGCAAACATTATATAAATCTTTTTTCTTTTTTTTTTAATCTAAATTATAGCATTCTTTTGTTATAAAGTTTTATTTTTCAATAGAATATTACTAGCAAAACATTTATTTCCTTTTTATAGCGCAAAATTGTATGCTTTAAGGCATGACGACAATATGAATATGTGTTAAAAAATCTTCTCTAAATAAACGATGATTTATCATCTATATATGCTTCATTTGATTCGCCTTATCTTAACATCTTGTATACTTTTTTTAAACATAAGCAACATGTAAAATTTGTTTCTTAGTTAACTCTTAAACGCAGCTTTAAAAAAGATTTAGAAAATTACGGTAGCAAGGAAATATGATTACAAATCATTTCCATTATTTTTATAAACACATCATAATGTATGCCATTTTAAACATATTTAAGTGGCACCAAAATATGAATGCAACTATTTGCGTAAAAATTTATATGCATAGCATATTTTTTCTGCTATGGTTCCCTATATCTTGGCAATACACTCACTTTTAGCCTGAACGTAATTTTAATAGGAACTATAGTAAACCACAGTGGAGTCTTTGACCGATTTAAGAGGGCAAAATAATTTTTTCACTGCAAGGTCATTGTCCCTAACTGCGACGAGTTTCTCCATCGTTTTGCCACATTTAGTGTTCTTTATTAAGAGGTTTTTCGTGTTTGTTTAGTCAAAAAAGTGATTTTTATTGATTATTGTAATGTCCCGCGATAACGGACTTATATGCAAGTACTTTTGTCAACTCAATGTGTTGGAAAGTGAATAGAATCTTTAACCGCATGTTTCTCGAAACAGGTTGATGACCATGACATCTCAGAAAATTTTCAACCAGTTTCCTTCCAACCAGTTACAAATTAAAAATCAAAATCTTGGCTATCGTCCTTACAACGATGATATTTGTTGCTATTAATTTCCATGACATTTATATAGGCCAAAAACTTGATTGATGTGTTTCGAGCGCTTTAAAAATCTAACATATGGTCATAGATTTTTAATTCTACTAGGTACGATAGCGACATCTATGCAGATTAGCAGGCTATTTTCTTTTTTGATTACAGTTGAACAGAAATTCCTCAATCTTAGTCATCAATGATAAATGCATGGCGCAACCAATCTCTGTATATGAAGTGTTACATTTTCCCATCTTCGTGAGTTTTGTATCATGGACATTATTCTTTTAAAAATAATAAATAAAATGAAAGAAGAAGCGACTTAATTCATTTTACCATAACACTGTGCTTGTAACTCAAACATAACTTGTTTTATAGAAAATGAGTCATTACTGTAATCTAAGCTAAAAATCTATGATTGTCGCATTCAGTTTATCTTTGTCACATTAACAGTAGTTAAATCCTAAATGAGACGTCCAAAGCACCTAAATGTCACATTGCATTTTATGCATGTTAGTTGATCGTAAAATATTCATTTAATTGCTACCAATTTTTATAGTACTTAATAAATAGTTGAAATACATAAAATTGAAAGTTGAAACAATTATTATCGAACTATTTAATATACTAATAACTTAATTTAATAATAACTCAAATAATAAAAAAAATAACTTTGATATGCGCAGTATTGAATATATATCAAAATTAAATAATAAACACTTCAACATTCATACTTTAAACATTTTAACATTTACCATCTAAACAAAGAGAAATAACTAATGAATGACCAAATTCAACATACATTTTACCAAAGAAATGCTTATCACTGTACATTTTAAGCAAATATATTGCAAATAATATGCTTTTTAGTTTGCCCTTAATACATTTTTGCTTTTCATCTTAAGTTTAGGCCTCAATATTTTCTTTTTGTTTTCCTGGAGGTATGGATCTAGATATTTTGAGGTGTAGATTTCTTCATAATACGTAATCAGAGTTTGCCGTGCCCGATGGTTGGATTAGCGGGAGTCTTCACATAACTTTCTATCTACTAAACTCGACCGGGACCGCTTTTTGAATGTGTTTTCCATGCCCTCCAGAGTCCGGTAGTGGATCTAAACTTAACTTTGCGCTGTTTTAACATTTGTTTTGTGTTTGTGTTGTGTTGTTTTTTACATGTGCATGATCCTTTTAATGGAGTCGATCGGTGACCTCCTACATTCTGCTGTAGGGCTTGCCGAATGCAAAACCATTGGGAGGGGACAACCTTAATCAAGGCGTGTCTATGCGTCAGGGACTAGTTTTCTTCGAAGTCCCATGTTGGCGAGAAGTTCCTCCTCCTACTCACCACGGCAGATGAAGTAGTTGCTCCCTCCCTCCCTACGACTCGATGATCGGACGCCGTGGCAAAGCAAAAGTCGTTGGGGATACTCGACATATAGCCGAAGAACCTTTTCCTCTCATGGGGTTCCGTCTACGAAGCCGTCGGGTGTCTTCTGGCGATTCATCAGGTGTCTTCGTGGTGGTTCCACTGCGTATCGTAACGACCTCTGTCCTCACCTCATGGGTTCAATAGGAGTGATGCGTAGGTGGAGGTGCTCCGACCGGTCGCAGCGCATACCGGAGGCCTCTCCCGGTCGTGTGTGTTATAAGTCCCTCAGGACTTGGGTGCGACGGTTGACGTTCTGACGGGCGCAGCTCAGTTCCTTTACTTCCAGATTGTTTTAGCGGCTGACTTCGAATTTTCCCTGAATTCTGTTTTTATAATGCTGTTTTGACTTTTTTAATCTTTAATTATTGCTTCTTTTCTAATTTTGATCCTCTTTTTGCTCTTTCACTTCATTTTCTTCTTTTATTTTTTCCATATATGCTTCAGTTGTTAAGCATTCTGAAAAGTATGATCCTAATAATACTTTTCGTTTGATTTTGATTTGTTGGTGAAACTGTTTTTAACAAACAGCTTTCAAAAGCATAAGATGTATTGGTTTCAGGAAGAGATATTTGTGAGTTTGATCTGTTTGAACTTAAATTCAATTGTATTTAATTGTATTCAATTGTATTCAATTGCATTCAATTGCATTCAATTCTATTTAAGAGCTAATTTCGTTATGAAATATTAGCCGGAAACAGATACTGAACTATTTATACTGTTTTTAGTTAAAATAGATTATACATCCGTAATCCAGGCGCACGCAATAGAGATAATTTTTGTAAAAAAATCATTCTTGAAAATTATATTAAAACCATAAAAAAAAACAGTAAATTGAGATACAGTTTTCCTTCAAATTGCATTTGAACGTACATTTTGTTTCCTATTCGGCGGTGTAAAAATTTTAATATGCTTATAAGTTAAAAATTTACGTTACAAATGAAATTGATTTTTCAGGTCGTTACCACGGCCGATATAACATCAGTGTTATTCACGGACATGTTTTTGCTTTATAGTATAGATTTATTTCAATGAGCTCTACCATTCTTTAGTCCCATACGTTTTGTAAACACTGTATATATCTGTGTGTATATTCGTATAATAGTAAATAAATTAGTAAGCAATCTCAAATAAATAAATATTTATAAAGAGTCTCTCTAACTTTAGTTTAGTTAAATTTATAATCGTACTACGGGATAAGAATTGTAATCGAAACCAAATCCGATTCAATAAAAGTTATAAATGGGAAAATATCCCTGGAATAAATTAAAGGTAGGAAGAAGTGCAGTTTAAATACATTTAAAGAAAAAAAGTTTTAATTGAGATTGAACTTCTATGTGTTATTAAATAAATGAAAAATATCAATGAATGTTTTTAAGATCACATGGAGGCATTTACTGGATCAAAGTATTTTATATTTATTAAAAAAGCTTAATTAATTTGTAACATCATATGATTTTTTTTAAAAACATTTATTTCCTTAAGCAATTTTATTACTTTCCTTACGAAATTTTATTCGTTAATTATATCACCATATGTACTTTACTAGCATCATAAACTTCCTTTTATCTCTTTCTGTCCGTAAGATTTTAATTGGATTGCAATAAAATAAAAGTTGAAAACCTTAGAATTCATTTTATTTGAAAAATTATTATGACACTAAACATTTATTTAACTTTAATAAAAACTTTCTAATTTATTTAATTTTATTTAATGAAAGTCCTTAGAAATTATGACTCACTTTATTCCGGAAAATATTAAAAATGTAAGTAATCAAATGCAAATAATAAGCTTTAGTTATTTTTCTTTGAGCACAGAGCTTCGGCTACATATTTAAAGCTATTCATCCATGGACTCAGAAGAGCCAAAACATATAAACAGTATAAGAATATTTTGTTAACAGAAGCAAAGTTATTTTCTGTTTTATTAATTTCTTAATTAGTAATAAATTTCTCAATATGGATATGTAATAATTGACTCAATATATTCAACTTTAAAAAAAACTATTTGAATGGCAAACATTTTAACCAATTAACTGAAAAGTTATAAATTATTTAACTTTATTTAATCTTAATTAATTAATTAATTAATTAACCTTTCGAAACAATGAAAAAATTGCTAGTAATTATTTTAAAGATCATATAGTTCCATACTTTTTTTTAATTCATTCCTTATTTAGGATAACAGTTGGGCTGACAGTCATTACGGTATGATTTCTTTTTAATTATTATGCAGTCTTAATACACAGTTTGTAATTTCAACTGCTATTCACATTAATCAAACCAGGAGATCCAGCACGTGTTTTCCGAGTTAGAGAACAGACTGCTCGATACACAGAACATACTGCTGGGTGCACAGAACAGAGGTGACTTTTTTTAAAGGAAAATTCCAATAATTTTTTTACATCTAATATATAATTTTAGATTGCCCATTAACAACACCAAAAAGCATTTTTATATCAAAAATATCAATTACAGACCAGCGAGTGCATCCGCGATTCATTACATTGAACGTGCGTGTGCGCTGAAACGTGGCCAAGAGCTACTCTGTTTAGAAATGATTTTAGCTTAATTTTGATTTCCAGGATTAGTGGATGCTTGGTTCTATGGCCATAGATAGCCTGCAGACCTGAAAGACTGTCACGAAGGAGTGTGCGGTGTTTGTCTGGATCCAGTCCAGGGCTTTTAGAGTGCCATAGAGTTCTGCCTGATAAATAGAATTCTAGTCATCTAGTCTGCAGGCTCACTGATGGATGACAGCACTCCTTTCTATGACGCAGAATGCCGCTGCCACGCCGGTGTCTGTTCCAGGTCCATCCGTGAAGAGAGTAATCCTATAGCAAAGATCTTCTTTGTCCTTAGAGGATGGAAAGAGTTAATATTGGTGTTTATTTGGAAGTGAGATGTCTCATCGGAAGGGTGTATCTGCCATCCTGGAACTTTGTGCTGTATTGTGGTGTTTGAAAGGAATTCGCATGCAGTGGGTTCATGTTTGAGGTGGAGAATACGTCCCTTAGTGTATTCATATGTGATTATTTTGTCTATTGGTGGTAAGACTGTTATGGTATTTAGCGCATCCATTCTCTTGGAGATCTCTTGGATCATCTTGGAGATTGTTTTGTAACCTCGTGAGATTCGTAAGAGAAACTTCGCTGTAGTGAAACCAATTTTATTGCATTTTTGTTAGGTCCTCCCCCCATATGCTTGCTCCGTATGTTATTATTTTTTCTACTATAGTGTGGTGCCAAATTTTAATCATTAAGTTGCTAATACCCCATGTTTTTGACGTCATTTTTAGTGACATTCATCCATACTATAGCTGCTTTAAAATTCTTCTTTGAATCAGATCCTGATTACTGTAGAAGCAAATTTCTGCCAGTATTTTTAAATAGTAAACGTCGCCATACTTAAATGCAAAATTTCTGACACGAAAATTACTATTCAGAAATAGTGGCGGAAATTTGCCTTTATGACTTTTCATTAAAAAAACCCAGTTTTTTAAATAATCTACATTAGAAACATATAAAAATTGCATAGCAAAAAATATGAAATAAAAAAATCGAAGTAATTATATTTCGTAATACTAATTAAAAAACAAAAAAAAATGTCATAAACTGATATTGAACCCAGGACCATTCAGACCGTAGGTAAAGTCTCTATGACGTCGCTACTAATGGTTCGAATGCATTGTCATCCATTAAGTGCTTAAAGTTTAAACTGAATGTTGTCCTCCATTTGTTAAAAATGTAAATGCCACTTAAAAGAATCTTGGGATAATAGTAATAATTAAGAGAGAAGAACTCTACAACATACTTTAATTACATCAAAATCCATAAGAATCATGTCTGGCGACCTCCTTGTAAATTTTAAAGAGTGATACAAATAAAATGCTTTTAGGTACATTTCGTAAGAAATACTACCTATTACATTCTACCCTATGTTGGAATTTCTGGAAAAGATTTTGCAGATCTACGCCGATCATGACTCCCAGAACCCAAAACCACCCCCAGTTCAAAACTTTAAATTTATCTATCCATCTATATCACTTTTTTATGGACCCGATAACTTCAATAATTCTGCACAAATCTCATCCAAACTGATACATAAAATTAAGAGGGATAAAATATGGTTCATGTTCCTTAATGGATAAAATCGATCCAAGGGAGGACGGGGGGGGGGGGGGCTTTTGTGAAAACAGAAAAAATCGCATAACATCTTAATTAAGATACGAAATGAAATGAAATCACCCTCTCATGGAGATCCAGCCGTTAAGCATAGGAACTTTTCTCCACGAAGGGAAATATTTATTGAAAATTCATATTTTAGAATACAGATGTTGAATATTGCATTAGAGATTAAAATAGAATTAGTACAAAGTTAGTTTTTACAATATTGGTTGAGATCACAACATTTCTTAACATTAAAAAGAAGATATAAGAAAAAGTATAAAAGAAAGTAATTAGAAAATTTATGAAAAGAATACCTAATCATAACACAACTAGTAATTTTGCATTGTTCAAACAGTAAGCTGAAATAGGAACAGTATGAGTACAATAATGTGATCAGTATGTGCACTTTAATATACTATAATATACTAATTACAAAAACAAAATATATTCTACTTTATAAATGTTGGCAAAAAGGATCACAGATCCTTTTTAATAAAGGAGAAATGTTTATTCAGAATGTTGTAATTTTCTTTTAGTTTATCATAGTTTAAAGGATCAGATTTTGTCTCACTGTGTTTTATTATTTCTTGTGTTTTTCTGTTAATCGTTAAGTTTGGATCTTTTTTCAGTTTTAAACAATTCATTTTACTAATTCTCCATTTTGGCAATGTAATCTGCAGTATCTAACATTGCAAGTTTATTACATTTATCCGTTTGTATAATTGTGACCTCCTGATTATTTTGAATTTGCTTGATTACACTTAGATCTTTATCGTTCGTTACCCTAGGTATTTTTAAATATTTCTGAACATTATTGAATAACAAGCATCTAACTTCCTCTTTTTTATTAGTAAGTATAATGTTAATGATCTTTACACAGTCCGTTATCACACTTTTGATATCTATTTTTCTCTGAAATATCTGTTTAGGTCCCATACTTAGAAAATTATGCAGTTTTCCGTCTATATTCTTATTGGTGAGGTTAACATATGGTACTGGTTTTTGATGTAGTCCTTTATAGGATTTCTTCTTTAAGTCTATTGATTTTCCCGTAAATACACCTTTCTTTTTTTTCGGAATTATCTGGTAAATGTTAACCAAACGCAAAAATTCATCAAAATCCCTGTTATCTAAAATCCATGACAATTCACTGTATAAGTCCCTTACTTTCCTGGTCAAAAGATCAATCAGTTTAAATTTGCTTCTAATATATGCCTTCAGGGCAATACTATCTAATTTATATCTGATCTCAGAAATTTCTTCCTGAATTACTTTATTACGATTCCTCAAAAATGTTGGGATAACCCTGTGCTCCTTGCACAGTTGTAAAAACCTAATATTGATAATTTCCCTATCCAGCCTCATTCTTTCTGTTTTGAATTTTTTCTTCAAATTGCATCGTTCCATTATGTATCCAGAATCGTCATTAAATATATAGAAGTCATTAAATATATAGAATATATATTATATCCTCAGAAGTCATTAAATATATAGAAAAAATTTTCTAAAATTGTAACAAAATTCACCTTTGTGTATCAATTAAAATATGAAACCATTTGACAGACCAGAAAAATGAACCCCATAGATATGCATGAAAAAGCAGGAATTTATATCATCCCATTGAAATTTAAAAATAAAAATGAAGTATTTACATACATAGATATGACAACTAGGAAATTACAAGACCGCATAAGGGAGCATAAGTCAGACATAGCAAAAGCAAAACCATCTACTGCTCTTTCTCGGTTAAGTTTAAAAACAGAAATTGATATATATTTTTGTAAAGTAAAGATTATCGCGCAAATGAACGACTATACTACATGTACACTGATGGAGTCAGTGGAAATCATGACAAGTGGTGGGAAATCCTGTAATGATATGTTATCATACAATATACCAAAAATCTGGTATAATCTACTTGGTGTTAATGGTACATTTGGGTTGGAATAACCCACCTCTCTCAATAGACTAGTCCATCCCCTTTCCCCCCCCCCTTATCTATATGGGGTTTCGCCTTCGGCTATTTAAACAGCTTACATTCCGGAGGTTACAGAATTTTTTCTCATTTCCACCCTTTGATGATGGCCAGGTTCTGGTCGAAAGCGCTCGGGATTCCGACGAATGTTTTTAACATATTAAAATGGTTTTAATGTAAATTAATATTTAATACTTTGGAAATTTTTCATAGAAAATTTCACACGCCTTGCATACGCCTATTAAGCAATTAAAATTTGGTTTTAATGTTTTAGAGCCTTTTTATTTTTACACCTACTTTAGTAATCCACAAATTGTGATCCATTTTAAATGGTTTCCTATTTTAATTAATTATTTATGTTTGATAGTTTAAATACCAGAAAGTTTTCTAGATCTGTAGGAAGGGGGGGGGGCTTAGTGATTACATTCAATAAAAAAAAATCTTTAAATAGATGCAAAAAATATAACTAAACTTGTTGGAAAACAAAAAACAAAAGACTTGAAAGCTATTTATCGAAAACTAATCTCGTATCTTACAAATATATAATAGAAATTATATATTTGTAACAAAGATATAAGAAAACATAAAGGTAAAACTCACTTTTATTTTTTAAAATATTTTCTTTTATAATCCAAGGAGCTGTTGTATTTATTATATTTGTGAATGCATTACGCCGTCATGTAATAACGCCGTCCATATATCTTATGGTCATCACTGCACCTGCTTGCCCTGCCCTCCCTCCCTTCTCAAATGAGATGTGATCAACAACACTAACGTTATGTCTTAATTTAAGACATTGTACCATATTAAGACACTGGCCACAGAAACCTTATTGGTTCATTTCTACCACCAGTCGATTAAGACACGCAAGTGTCTTAAATTAAGGTATCTATTATATCTAAGCTCTATATTAAGACATTTACGTGTCTTAAATGCTTTTTCAGTCGTTTTTTTGTCTTACTTTAAGACTCTTTTATTTGCAGTGCCTAACTTACCTGAATTTTATATGATTTCGCATTTAATAAACCAAAACAGAATGAAAAATCGCAATAAAAATCGGAATCGAAAAAAAAATAGTTTATTTTTACTGAACCCGGAGATAACCGGAACAGAAAAATATTTAAGTTCGAGGCCCTGATAAAACTACATATTTTTTTCTTTAAAAAAATGTAAGGAAAATCAGTTAAGTAAAAATTGCAAAATAAAAACATGATCTGGCTAGTTTGTTAGCCAAAGACTCTACATTTAGTATAAAATATTCCTTAGCGAAATTTTCAGCTTTTCTTAAAAATGTAAATTATCTCTAACTTACAAAACAAACAGAAGTGACTGATCAAATATAAATAAATGTAAAATAAGATTAATATATTGTAGAAGAAGACAAAAATGTTACAACCGGGTTTTCAATCATATTTATAAAATTCTATGAATGTAATAGGACAGTGGCTTTAAAACTTTCATAGTTCCCCAAGGGGTCCTCATAGTATCTTCAGAAAATCCGCGAACATTTCACGCTCAATGTAAAATCACTTCATTTATTTAGAATCTGGCAAAATTCCTATGAGTAAAATGCTGTATTTTGTGAGAAAATGAATGTGAGATGTCAATAAAATTGTATATACTAAGAATACTGTTAAAAAAAAAGTTTATATATCTCCATTAGTTTATATATCATCTTATTCGGTATTTTAAGGAATACTAGTAAATTCTGTTTTTAATGTTGGGTGTCCGGGAAGACATAAGAAATATGAAAAGTGGATTATGATAACTTAAAGTTTAAGAACCGCTATAATAGGACATCTAATAAAATAACAATAAAGAAATTATCATTCAGTTTATGTTAGACCCTAGCGGTGACTACGTCGATTCTGCTTACTTGTCAATTTATAGTTACAAAACAACAAAGAAGAATATTATAAAAATAAATGAACGCGATAAAATTTTCAACTGAAAAAAAGAAAAAAATTATATAATAACAAATATTTTGAATATAGTAAATATTTAAATGTTATGTTGAAGAACATTCATTATTCAGAAAATAACAAATCACACAAAAACAAACTTGTCTAAAAAAAGTGCGAACTACAACAAGTTTAAGTTTTATACTTTGTAATTTGTAATCAAACAAAATACCAAACCAGTCACCATCAAAATGGTCTTCTTACAATCATAAAATTTTCTGTGTATTTTAGAATGCATTAAAATGCTAAACATGCTTTTATAAAATCTCGTAAAATGACGATTTTATATTTTCTTGATAATTTGTTTGATTGATTTGTTTGTTTCTGATTGATTTTTTTTTTTCGTTAGACTGACTGGTTTGGTATTTTGTTTGATCACAAATTACAAAGTATAAAACTTAAACTTGTTGTAGTTCGCACTTTTTTTAGACAAGTTTGTTTTTGTGTTTTAAAAAAATCGTCTGCATAGATAAATTATTTTTCATAACTGATATGTGTTTGAAAGTATTAAATTTTCTTCTGGAAACTGAATTTTTTGTTTATATACAAAATGGCGCTTTTATTGAACCGATGCACAGTGAGGCGTTTTGACGATCTAGGTGGACAAAATCATAGCGTTGGAGTTTAATTAGGTTTTGCTTATTTTTCGAATGTATCACTAATAAAATGTTCAAACAGTGATAAATATTTGGTTTATTTAATTATTTATATTATTATTATTATTATTATTTATATTATTATTATTATTATTATTTATATTATTATTATTATTATTATTTATTAAAAGTGGTTTAAAATTGACTAGTAATATTTGAACAAAACATACATACTTACACTCTAAATTAATATAACTTAATGATTAAATAATAATTAAAATAATAATAATAAGGTTTCACTGATCCACCAGGGTGGCTTTTATTTAAGATTTTTCGTTTTCTATTGCTTGAATAACGCAATCCGGTAGGTGAAAGGTTCCTTGAAATCAGGCGGAATTGTATTGACAAAAACGTTGTCTATTTCTTTCCGATTTAGACCATTTTTATTGAATTTGAAAACAAAATGTCCGGACAGGTGATTTCAAGTTCTTAAAAATTTCCTCATTTAACTGAGGATTCCCCAGTTTTTCCAACAAAAATGAAAGGACAGCTTCGAATTTTCTTTCCTTTGGGTTGGAAACTCATAAGTCAACAAAAGATTGTCGACAAATTTGTGTAGTCATCCTGAAAAATAAAAGTTTAAAAATAAAAACACATTTTAAAAAATAAGCTTTTATCTTCTGTGTGACTCTGTAAAAATATATATATGCTACCCAAATTAATTTCAGTTGAAAAACTGCTGTTGTGTAAATCAATAAACTATATAAATTTTATTGAATTTGAAATAAAATTTTTGCTTATAGACGGTGATGCATCCGAATTATTTGTGTGGCCCCTAAGAGAAATATAGCTGCTGCTCACTTTATTTTCACTTTATAAAATGGTATTGTGCATCTCGATAATCTAGATTAATTTTGTTGAAATTGAATTCAAATTTGTGTTTATAAATAACAATCTTTCCACAATCTTTTGTGTGTCCCTGTAAAAAATGAATAATTACTACGTTCCTCAAATTATAATATAATTAAATTATCATGTAAAAGGGACATGTAAGCTAAGTTTCAGCTCAATCAGATAATTATAAGTGGATTAAAATTGATTTGCAAGATTTAAACTAAACTTTTGTGTAGCCCTGTAGATACAGTATAACTTCTACTTTCCTTAAATTACAATAATATTGTATTGTTATTGTCTTTTAAACTACACATGTATTGAAAGTTTTCGATTAATCGAATAATTGGAAGTGGTTTAAAATTAACTTGCAAGATTTAAGCTAAACTTTTGTATAATCCTGTAGAAATGGTATAAATTCTAAGCTCGTCAAATGATAATAATATTGTATATAATCATTAAAACTACACATGAATTCAAAGTTTCAGATTAATCGGATAATTAAAAGTGGTTTAAAATTGACTTGCAAAATTTTCACTACCTAAATACATACACTGAAAGTTAATATAAAGTTGGTTTATTGATAAAAACTTTACGATTCGCAATCTTTCGCAGGAGTTTTTTTTAATTTCCAATACTTTAGGAATGACACTTTTACTTTAAAAAATCTTATCGCTTAATAATGCTTAATAATGTATTAAAAGTCAAGATAAAGTATATAAACAGCAACATGAATAATCCAAAAATACAATTTCTGAAAAAAGCTCTTAAACTGGTTTAGTGGCGCTTATTTTCAAACTACCATAGGTTAAATTTTACCTTGACAAATATGTAATATATTTTCAGTAAACTCGTGCTTTCACATTAAACAGAATAGTTAAGACGTGCTTTTGAACTTAGGGAAATAAATGCAACCGTTGAAACACCCTCAATCCAATTCCGCAAATGTCTTCTTTACGGTCGTAGTTAATCGACACCATTAATTTTTTCGACAAAAATCGTACGGATCTCGAAAAAAGAGACATTCAGCTACCAGAATATGCTGTCTTGTTAAATTCCGAGAATATCGGAAAAATGGATTTTGTTCACCTAGAATCAGCGCTTCCCAACCTTTTTTCTTTCACGTACCCCTTGCTTAGGCTTTTAATTTCGGAGTACCCCCTATTTATCATTAACACCCACCACCCCCATCTTCCCCCACATATTATTAGAATCTCCCATGAATGAAAATCCGTTTCAAGTATTATGCATTGTTATATTTCCTATTCATTAAGGAAGCACTGTTGTTTTCAGTTTTATTTAAAGAATTAGGTTTATTAGTTATCAGAACAGGCGTTTTATAACAGCTACGCCCAGGTTCTCTTGCATTCCTAAATAATTAGATTGTTTCGAATAACTTTTATTTCCCGTAATCATCAGGCTGAATTTCAATCACAGTTGCAGAACTCTTAAGAATTCCAGATTTCAACGAGTTATCCATTTTAAACGGAAAACCAAATCATTCAAATAATAAGTAAACATTTCAAGTTAAATTCTCATTAAAGGGAATGAAGCTTTCCAATTAGTATCGTTAATGATATAACTCCGCCTATTCGAAAACGAAAATAAGTTCCTGATTTTCAACACTTTTAAAATTAAAAATTAAAACCAACAGCTCTGGCGTAATTTAGGCGTTTTGCAATTATTATTTTAAAAAAATAATAAGAAAAAAGGGGTGGGAAAGGAACGTTGCATAATGATCAATGGAAGTGTTCGCGAAGATTGGGGGAAATATATAAGTATTCATGCAATATGATTAGCAGTGGGCGAAGCTAATGATGTTGAATTATCAATGAATTATTAGCATTTTGAGTATAACATAGTTACACATGAGGCTAAACTTTGTAATCCAAAACTATCAACTTTATGTGTTTTCAGTTAAACCATTTTTGTGATTACCGCCATTACCGATATTATTTTTACGTACCCCCTGCAGGCCCGCCACGTACCCCCAGGGGTACGCGTACCCCAGGTTGGGAACCGCGCACTAAACAACGCGGTATTAAACAACGCTGTGAAAGGCATAGTTTTTCTATCTCTAAAGCCATAGTAGGTAATATTGTCATTAAGACAGGGAAAAAACTTCAATGCCTGCTTTAAGTAGAAAAGTTGTTCCAAATAATGTAGACAATAACAAAAGGAATTATTCTAATATTGCAAAGGCAAGATCTTTTATGATGAAAGAAAATCCTCCAAGTCAAAGACTGTTTCTAAATCTTTAAAATACTCAGCGTCAGTTGTTAACAAAATCATTAACACTGATTTGAATTTTTCTCATCGTTTCGACCTAACACCGAACGTAGAACAAATGCAGAATTCTTTATGGAAATCATTTGTTTGGAGTAAAATGGAAAAAATGTTGTTACAATAGATGAAGCTTCTGTCTATTTAAATTAATGTAATAAAAAGAGATCCATTTATTATCATCAAAGAGAAGAAAAAATTTTAAAAATGGTTCAATGTATCTGTTGTTCAGAAGAAACTAGCATATGTAATTATAAAAATGATTAATTGTGAGCCGCATGTTACTTGTTTATCTACTATTTGGATTTTGCTTATGTCGCCAAACAATTTGATTATAAGCCAAAAAAGGCATAAGCATGACATCGGTCACAATAATCCCTTACAAAAATTTCGCATAGAATTCTATAAAAAATATTTATAGAAAATGCATTATAGAATACTATAGTATCTCTAGAATATTTAGAAAACTCGAACGTGTTAGAAGTATCCTTTGGAATAATTGTAATTTATAAAAAAGAAATAGACCTTCTGAATTGCAAATAATAATGCAAAATAAAATTAACATATTGTAGTATTGTGGAAGAAAACAAGAAATCCGTGCGCGTATTTTAATAGTAATATTTAAATTAAATTAAAGTATATTAATATTAATATTACTAAATATTAATAATATTAATAATATTATTAATACTAATATTAAAGTAATATTAATTTTGATGTAACCTCAAAAATTGGAAAACCACAGAGCGCAGGGCTACGAAATTTGGCACACGGGTTGCTGGTAGGGGGCCCATGAACGATTGCGGCAAAAAAATCGAAATTTTTAAATAGATTTTTGTTAGATTAAATATTAATTAAAATCCATCCACAAAGACATCTCATCAAAAATACGCTTTTTTTTCTTCGGTTGGTTGGTTGTATAAAATCTCCGCAGAAGTCATTAAATAAATCAAGATAGGGATAATTTTGCAATTGCAAGTCGAGTGTTCAAATTCGATGGATCAGAGATTATATGACATGTAGACAATCAACTTAATTATTGACCGTTGCCAAATGCTAAAAACTTAATTTTAAAGGATTTTATCGACTTAATGAATGATAATTAGCTGGGTTTAAGGGGGTTTTTACATGACATATATTAGTATGATAGAGATTATTAATACAGAAAACTTTATTTAACAGATTATTTGTTAAATTTGCGGAGATGGGGAGGGGTGGGGGAAAACGACTTTTTATTAAATATCGCATTTATTTTACTTGACCGCGGGCCACCTGGTGGCGGCTTTTTCATTAATTGACCCTCCTTATTAATAAATCCAAATCCACTGCTCTGATTTCAACAGAACTAATTACATTTAACATTTTTAACACTTTTAGCTTCACCCGTAACGTTTAATCGCTGTTTTATATAGATGATACCGCTATTTTAGAATAAAAGTTTTCGTAAAAATTAAATTTATGTTCCTAATAAAAGTTCAGAGCCCGTATTCAGTTGATGCATACCAACAGTCAAAGTTAGTGATTTGTTGTTGAGCACTTGAGAACGCGCATCTTCGCGGATAATTATTTAATTGCGCTTAATTATTAGCTTTTTCAAAAAATACAGAAAAACATTTTATCGCAATCATCAACAAAACTTTTTATTCTATTAATTTCCTTATTCGAAAGATATCGTTTTAACGTCTGCTGCCATAGCAACATGATAAATTAAATTTCATTAAAAAAATGCACAGTCGTAGAAAAATATTTTTCTAAATCGAATAGTTATTGAACAACTCAACACTTTAAGAGGGGAATTTTGATTTCTTATTTGATATATTTTTAAATAGTTCGTTGTCATTGCGTTTTTATGCTAAGTTTCGTTTCATTATTATTATGTCTATTTGATGTGAATTTTTTACGTACTACTACTTTTTACTACAGATTTTTGGTTGTATAAATACTGATTTTTAATAGACATGACAAATTTTTATATTAATAAACTTTAGTTTGGTTGTACTGATTTTTATTTTTAATTTTGGTTTTAGAATTAAATTCATGAATTCCCGTGCGTAGAACGGGTTAAACAGCTAGTATACCTAATAAAATACCAAAAACGAAATTAGCATTCAATTCATATTATATACTAACATTGTCTGTATTTATTTGACAAATAAGAATTTGTCATTTTAATGTTTCAAAACAATAAAGATGAAAATTTTGAAAACAAATAAACGCGATAAAATTTTCAGCAGAAAATATGAGATAATGGATTTAATTTCAAATATTCAGAATATAGTAGAAGTTTAAGTTTTAACTTGAAAGACATTCATTTGTTAACAGGAAGTAATAAATCAGTTCTTGCTTAAAATCGTAAAACTTGCTATAGCAAATAGACGAAGTTTGTTGATATTTTTTCGTTTGATTTGGTTTTGTTTTGTTTGCTTGATTGATTGATTTGACTTATTAATTTCATTTGTTTAATTGATTTGATATTTTGTTTGATTGAAAATTACAAGACTTAAACTTGCTATGTCAGCAACCAAAAATTCTACACGTTTAGAACATAAAACTTTCCTCATTTATTTTAACTATAGAAAATGCAAAAATCTCAAAAACTCTCTTGAGTTTCTTTGGAATATTTCTAACTTGTAAGTCTTAAAATAAAAATAACAATAAAAAATAAGAATAACATAATATAATGAAAAAAAATGTTACAACCGAGTTTTCAATTATATTTAATAAATTTTGCAAATGCAATACGTTATACCTAATAAAATAAAAAAATAGAAATTGTCATTTCATTCAAGTTGGGCACTAACGATGACTGCATCAATGTTGCTTAGTTCCCAATTTATTAATTCTAAACAACAAACAAGAATTATGAGTCCCGGTATTATGAAAATAAAATGAACGCGATAAAATTTTTACCGAAAAATAAAAGAAAGTTTACCTAACATCAATTATTTGAAAATATTGTAAAAATTAAATTTTATGTTGAAAGACATTCGTTCTTCAGAAAATAATAAATAAGATCTCGCTTAAAATCGTAAAACATGGTGTATATTTTAGAATGCATAAAACAAATACTTTAATAAGCTTTCAGAATACCTCGTAAATAGATGCAGTTATATTTTGCTCAGATGAGAAAATGTATTCTTGAAATGAATATTTCCAAAATTTGAAAAGGATTTCCATTGAAAAATGCATTTTTAAGGCAAAAATAAATATAAACACACACACACATCTCTCTCTCTCTATATATATATATATATATATATATATTAGATATACGAATTATCATGAACACAACTCACAATTGTAAATAAAATTTAGTATTTAAACTAAATTTCTATGAAGTGTTTTAAAACAAAACAAATTACATTTTTCAAAATAGTTCAAAAACAGTAAAACATAAATTTCAATTTCAATAAAGGTCTGTGTTTTATAAAAGAATAATATGTTTTTTTGTTTGTTTGTTTGTTTTCTCTAAAGAAACGAAATGTTGAATCTTGTTTATATTAATTAAAATTTACAAACAAGATATATTTTATCAGTACGATTTAAATAGGTTAAAAAATACCGTAATCCAAAGCTACTTTGCACCGCTTTTTATAGTTTATTAAACAAAACTTCTGTAAGACATAATAAATTTGAAAAAAAAAAATAAACAACGCTGGTATCTATTATTTCTAATACATTACGTAAATACTCTTATTACCACAAAAAATCATCACAATTATGCTTTTTATTTTCTATTAATTTTCTAAAAGTGGTGCCTAGGAACGGGTAGTTTTGCACCACCTAATATTTTGTGGTAAAACAATATATTTTGTTTAACACCACTTAAACTTTACTGTATTATCTAGCACAATCTAAATTCACAAACGTGCAATTCATTATATGCAACATCTAAACACAGAAGCTAACATGAATGAAATTTGGCAAAGACTTTCGTTTACTTCGCATGCAGCTCTTGTTGCCTTCAAGGCATCTATGAAAATTAAGCTAATAGCTGATGGTACAACTTCTTTTCTTCGGTTACACTAAACCACATTTTAGGTGTTGGAAATTTAAATCCGTTTAGGTCAAAAAATATATCCAACCCACTATGAATTATATAATAATGATAAATAATCAGTTACTTAAGATTTTATGGGCATAATTTAAGTAACAGTTAGTTTCTACGCATAAATAAGGAATGATTACCTTGTAATTAAATTGTTTTTTAATTGCAAAATGCAACTTTTTCCCGAAAAACTTTTAGCTAAAAAATCATGCCGCAAATGCACATTTAACAAATAGTATCCAAAATGACAATTGCATCAGTTGCTCACATACATAATATTCCAGCTAGTTCCATTTACCGACCAGAAACAAAACGTTTTGAAAATATTTCTTATAATAGCTGCTAGCATGCGTTGAATCTCTTTTGCAAGAGTGGTGCAAAGTTACTCATGTAAGTGCAAAGTAGCCCGCTTTAGGGTAATTAAAAATTACTTTTTTCAATTTTTCAGTCTTTGGAATTCATTGTCCTTTCTCTGACACAGATAACTGTTTACTTATTTAAAAGAGCATGACATCTACTTCCAAAGCCCATTTAAATTAAGCACCAGGTCTGATAAATGTGTATTATTGTGAAGTTTTGGGGAAAATACTAATTAGTTAATGTTGGTTTTATAATAATTCATGTTTTATAAAGAAGATATACTGATTTTTTTTTATGTTTTGACACTACAATTAGACAATTTACATTTTTGCCAGCTAACAGAGATATACTCCATCAATTCTCACATCTTTACAGGAGTTTATGCAAATGGTCATCTACATATTTTTGCATCAAGCGTCAATTTTCGTATTTTTTTACTCGAAAACTTTTATCAGATGATATTGTTCTTTACAAAATAAAACTTATAAATGCTTTAAAAATATATGAAATAATGTAAAGAAGCATACAGTGTCATTATTTCAGAACTATAAATTGTCTTTCGTTGAAACTTTGTTTAAAATTAAAAAAAACAAAATAAAAGAAAGAAAAAATAATCTTAACAATCAAATAAGTTTGACTGTTAAGATTTTATTTAATTATCTGTTCAATTAATTTTTAAAATAAATCCAGCTGCTTTGATCGAGAATTGCTTATTGAAGCAAGTGTAAGAAAAAATATGTTAAAAAAAAACTATATTTGCCTTTGAAATTAAATTCTTTTGAATAGTTGACAATAACTGTCCAGTTGAATTCAATATGCAAGGAGCTTAATCTTGTTTTGGGTGCCAAAATGGCGATTTTATGCCTGAGCAAGCCTACAAATTGCCGAGATTTTGCTTTGTATGGCAACCCGGTAGAGCAGTTTGCTATGTTTTATACTAAATTAAACACCGGGTATTTTATAATAAATTAATCATTGTGTATGTTTTATAATAAAATAATTTGTATGTGTTTATAATAAAAAATGTGTGTGTTTTATAATAAAATTGTGTTTTTTTATAATAAAATAAACTGTTTCATAATAAAATAAAACTAACATGCTGTTAAGCCAGCTAGGCATAACAGGTGCCCGAAAACGCGGTTTTATTGCCAAAATGGCGCAAAACAAAAATCGCCTCAACCCCGGTGCGTCTGCAACAGCTGTTCCAAATCGTATATTTGTGTGTGTGTGTGTAGTTGGGAGTGGGGGGGGGGGTTTCTTTTCAAGAAAATAAAACAAGATATATCAAAATCTCTTTTTTTTATTTTGTGTATTATACTTTAACGAAAATAAATTGATTTTTGTAATGGCGAATAAAGTTGGGTGTCCTCAGATTATGTCGTTCTGATAGCCGTCCACACTGATCACCGTGTCTCTGTAAAATGTTATCTGAAATTATAAAAGGCATAATGTCTTTACTCCGAACACCTAAAACTAAAGAGTAATCGTTCGTTTTTTGTAAAAATTGATTTTGAACAAGATGGCGTCCGTTCAAAGTTAAGGTATTGATTTCCACAAAATATTTTGAACTTTGATTGTTTATAAAAAGAAAAAAAAAATCAGGCATTCACCAAAAATAGAACGATTACTTTCTAGATAATATTGTTGTAAAAAATTGGTCAAAATGTTAAGAAGATTGGTCGAGATTTGTTCGAGTTATCGAAATAAGCGACTTTAAAAACATAGTTTTGAGATAATCACGTTTAAAGATTGAAGTTATGATTTGTGTATGATAGAACAAAATAAATTGAAACGGCGCCGCGGCGTAACTTTCGTAATTTTTATCAGATCGACTAGAAAATGTAACTGATCTTTATTAAATGTACTTCCAAAAAATGCATTTTTTTTAAGTTTGCAGTTAGGTATAACCCCTTAAATAACTAAACTGTTAAAAATAAGCTTACTGTAAGTTCTAATTTCGAACTTCTCAGGAGTTTATACCTAACTTTTCAAATGCGTTTTCTTCTTTTCTTCTTTCAATTTTATTTTATAGCAGGTTAGATGTACAAGGTGATTATAAAATAACTTTCATTGTTTTTAGGCATCTGTTGCTTAACCTAATGAAGGAACAATAGTACATTTTATAGTTAAGACTTTTGAAGACACAAAGTAATCAATTCCGTAAAAAGGGTACCATTTAGTACAAAAGTTACCGAAAGAAAAAAGTTTTTGCACTAAGGGAGTGAAACACAGTCAGATATTTGCATTAATTTCTGGTGAAACTTGTTGCGTCAATTTCCCTTCTTCTACGTAACAGCAGCGTTTCTAATTTCCTTTGGTGATATTAAAGGGAATAAATCATTAGAATGGCTGCACTGTAAAAAATGACCAATGTTTCTTATTTTATGAAAATATACTATAACCACGAACGAAAATATAATATAATCTTCTGAGTTATCCAAAATACCAAATAGCGTGTACCATTGTCTTTTGAATCCCCAGAAACCAATACATTTCCAAAATTTAAAGAATTATTTATAAAAACAAAGTATTTTTCGCTGCCCGTATTTTTCAGATACGTTTCCGAAGGGTTTTATAGTGTATTAATTAGTGTCTTCAGCCTGGGATACCTGTTTTTCGAATGTCATCAATTCTCACGTAAACGTTTTCAGCCACAAAATTAATTTATACATGAAAGAGTAAAGAAATAATCTTAATTTTAATGTTATTGTTAATGCTGTTAATTTTGCATGTTTGTCTGTTAAACATATTTTTGAGTATGAAAATGTTTACTTGAAAATTGATAGCATTCGAAAAACAGGTATTCCAGGCTGAGGACACTAATTAATACACTATAAAAACCCTTCGGAAACGTTTCTGAAAAATACGGGCAGCGAAAAATACTTTGTTTTTATAAATATTTTTTTTAATTTTAGAAATGTATGGGTTTTTGGGGATTCAAAAGACAATGGAACACGCTATTCAGAATTTCGGATAACTCAGAAGATTATATTATATTTTCGTTCGTGGTTATAGTATATTTTCATAAATTAAGAAACATTGGTCATTTTTTACAGTATGATGTATTGAGCTCATTGTGCGTCCAACATTGTTGCACCAATGTACAAAGATTTTGGTACTATTTATTTTGCGGAATTTATCTCACCATGCCTTTAAAAGACTAAATTTAAAATAATTAAGCTATTTATTTTTGCGTCAGAAATTGGATCTGTTCAATGAATAAACGAATTTCTATACGTTTTCATTTTATTTAAAAGTTTTAAATGCTTTTATTTGACAACGCTGATGACTGTATGGTATTACGCGTAGAATTTTTTTATTAAACCTTTTCCGAAAATTCTTGAAAATTTCAGAATTCATCAATATTTGAATTTCCTACAGACTGAATCTAAAATCTTTTTCATGAATAAATGATTAATATTAAATTTTCAAAATCAATAAGAAATTGAATATTAAATTTTGCAATCTTTTTCGTATATAATATGTTTTATTTTCTGAAATGTTTCTAAGATTATGTTCTTTTTGCAAATAATTATTACAGTTAATAAATAAGGAAATTTTTATATCCTTTCATTCAATTATTCTGAAGCTATCATACTTGCAGTATCATAATTTGCATACCCAGATAAAAACGTTTAAAACTTTTTAAATTAAAAGGTATTGAGTAAAATTGTGTTCATACTTTGTTTTATTTTGTAAACAAAAAAACAGCATAAACATAAATTTGGTATACAAATATTTAGACCAAAAATGGCTTTCATTTGATATAAAAATTGAAAATTATTTATTATTTATTGACTTGTTAAAAGTGAAATTTCCTCTTAATTCTAAAAGCATCCATTTAGTGTTTTCACCAGTGTTATTCTAAAATTCTATGAAAATATAAGAGAAACATTTAAAATTTATTATTAATTCTTGGAAATTAGCATTTAAATCTAAAAATGTTCTCCGTTTTTTCCTTCAAGCAATAATATTTGCTTTACTGTCTAAACACAATTTCAAAAGAATAAATAACAACACGCTTTTAAGATATACTAGTGGAGTAAAAAAGAAGTCAAATGTTTCTTTCAGACACGTAAACAACGTCTTTTGTAGTTAAAAAAAATCAAGATAACCTTTTTCTGCACGAAATCCAATAATGAGAAGTACATATTTTTATGTAAGCTATTTACATAAGAACTTTTTTTTTCTTTTTTAAAAAAGAGTTATATTTAAACTACATAAGTTAAAAACCTACATTTGCTCATATGACTTGAAAGTATGCGTACAGAAAAAATAAATAAATAAATAAAAACCTAATACTAATTTCAAACATAAGAATAAAATACTAAAGATTGCTTTTTCTAATAGCTAAAAACAACAATTTTAAGCTTTATATTTTACAGAAAACTTAAGATTTATTGGCGAAACTCTAATTTAAGAAAACTGAAATCCAATAATTGAACCTATTCTCAAAAATGAGGACCAAGTCCTTCTTTCTGTCTTTGAAAGCCCAATAAATATGGACTTATCAGTTTGGGTTTTTGTTGTTGTTGATGTTGTTGTTTTCGGAGAAAGAGTTCTTTAGTGACTATTTTCAAAAGATTGAATACAAAAAATATTATTAATGAAAATATTGTTCTTTCGAGTTTTTCCGAACATTTTGTTATACATTGAAGATGACCTAAAGGTAAAGAAATTATAAGGATTTTTATTATTTTTTATTATTGAAGAATATTTTATGTTTCACGAACTATACTAATTATTCACAATGTATAGTTAAACAAATTAATGAGAAGAAGGTTTACCTAGTTATTGTATTTTGTACATTCTGATATTCGATATATACAAGGTGTCCATAATTAAACTGACGGTACTCAGAGTGTTCTGTAGCGCGATCTAATTGCGAGAATGGCGCCAAAATTTTGTAGGAAGATTAAACAAGACGGGGGACGAGGGATTCCGCGAAAAAAATTAGCTCCAAAAGTTACCGCCAGGGGAATATCTGGCGCTGTGTATTCGAAAAAGAGGGTTTCAAAAAATGAAGAATCAATACTGAAATAAAATTACCGTTTATTTAACGAATTTAGCAATTTAATCCAAGCTCAAAATGGTAACAGTTTAGAAAAAGCTAAAAATTTACATAAACACTGCTAAAGTTTCTTTATCTACAATTTCACTTACAGAGCCCCAAAGAAAGCAACAGCAGAAGAAGAAGTTCTTTATTCAAATTTCACGTTACATCTTTTGGCCCACTACCAGTTTGTTCGGCTTTAAAAGGTAATTTGCTACTGTTAGAAGCAATTTCATTGAAAGTTATCTTTCATAATGTCTCCTTCTTTAGTCGAGCGAGCTCTACTAGTCAAATTCTTTTACCTCAACCAGTGCAATGCGCCAGCTGCTCTTCGTGCTTTTAGAAACCACAAAAAAATGTGTAAAGGTAACGGTCCTTTGTCATTTAATGGTTTAAAAGTTGAGAAAACAGGTTCTTTAAATGTTCAGTCAGGCAAAGGGCGAAAACCCGTATCACAGGATACAATCGAAGAAGTGGCAACGGCGATCGTCGAAAGAGCACCAGACAATATTGCTACCACTTCCAGCGCTCGGGGGATTGCTCGGAATCTGGATATGCCTTTTTGTACGGTATAGAAAATCCTACGAAAGATTATCCACTTCTATCCGTACAAGATCAGCCGTGTACAAGAGTTACGTCACACCGACCATGATAAGCGATTGACTTTTGCTCTCACTTTTCTTGCCAGAATGGAATTGGTACAGGTTGCTTGGCCCTGTAAAATCTTATGGGGAGACGAGGCCCACTTTTACCTGAATGGAACAGTAAATACCCAGAACTGCCGAATTCGGGATAACAAGTCACCAAGAGCATTCAAGGAAATTCCTTGGCATTCACCAAAGATAACTGTTTGGTGTAGTTTCACAGCAGATATGATCATAGATCCATTCTTCTATGAGAACATTACTCCGACAGGACTTGTAACTTGTTCTGTTACCGGAGACAAATATCACCAAATGCTAAACAACTTTGTTATTACGGCGCTTCAGCAAAGACAGTGCCTGGAGAAAATCATTTTCATGCAAGATGGAGCCCCTCCACATATTGCTTTGAGGGTACAGCAGCTGCTACGCAGAAATTCACAACAGAAAGAGTCATTAGCCGCTGTTTTCCAACTTCATGGCCACCTCGGTCCCCTGATCTTACACCCTGCGACTTTTGGCTATGGGGTTACCTAAAGTCCAAGGTCTATCACGGAGGTGTCCAGGACCTGGCTACGTTGAAGGATAACATATCGCGAACTGTACGGGAGATTCTTGCAGACATGTTATTCTCTGCTGTTGTAAATGCTGTGCACAAAATGCAATATGTGGTCCACAAAAACGGCGGCCACATCGAACCTGAGTTGGATGTGCTAAATAAACGGTAATTTTATTTCAGTATTGATTCTTTTTTTTTTAACTCTCTTTTTCGAATACACAACGCCACATATTCCCCTGGCGGTGACTTTTGGAACTAATTTTTTTTTCGCGGAATCCTTCGTCCCCCGCCTTGTTTAATCTTCCTCCAAAATTTGGCGCCATTCTCGCAATTAGATCGCGCTACAGAACACTCTGAGTACCGCCAGTTTAATTATGGCCACCTTGTACATTAAGTAAATTCATGCTATGTTATGTTTATCTGAGAGATGTGATGGTCGGCCATATCAAAAGTAAATTGTATGCGTTGTACAGTGTATTATTTTTTACATATCTCAGTTACACTATCCCGAAATATTAAGTATTCTGATTTTCAGTATTATATATACTGAAAAGCAAATATATCAAATACGAACTGTCACATAATGAAGCGTTTTGAACGCATTGCCAGGAAATTGGTATATGTTATTTAGGTTTATTATAGCATGTTCGGTATTGAAAATGAAGTGCGTATCGTTAATAGTTCGTTTACAGGGGTCACTCAAAAGAATTCCGTTGCATTGTGGTCAATGAGGAAAATCGTCTGCAGAGTATTTTAATGATGTTACACTATTTTAAATACATTGAAATTGATATACATGCGATGCTCACTACAAGATTCTTACTATAGAATACGGTTTTCGCAGTATTTATCATTCATTTACAGGGCCACACAAAATAATTCGGTTACAGTCCTGTCTTTGAGCAATAATTGCTGGAATTGCGTTTTCAATTTTTGTATGTTTTTTTATTATTATTTAACTAATTTTCATCATATTATTCGATGTGTATAAATTCTGTAGATCATGGCTGCACAAAAGAATTAGAGTACATTTCTGCTTATTGGCGGATATTGCTAAAGAGGAATTTTCAGCTGTATTATGTGTTTCTTAAATGAACTAAATTTTTGCATACTATGTAGTATATATATACAAATCTATATATCATAAACAGGGCTGCACAAAAGAATTCGAATAATTTTACGACTGCAGATGGGAATAGCTTAAATTAAGTTTTCAATTGTGTTATGCGTTTTCCAAATCGTTTACTCCGGTGAGAAATGAAGTTAATCATATTTGACCTTATTAAACAGTGAAGTTTTGTTACATTATTCGAAATACGTTGGAAAGTGTTTCATAATCTATGCTTGACACATGATTTTTCTTTCTTGTTCATCTTGTAACTACTTTTTCAACATCTTGAAGGATATTAGCACGATATTAGACAAGTTCAAATAAATTTCAAACATTTTTATGTGTATCATTAATTTACAATTTGATTTGCCTATCCCTTACTGGCATGATGTTAGACAAGAATAGCAACATGATACTCGAGCAAATATATTTTGAAACATTTTTATGCGTACCGTTGATTTACACTTTAATTTTCCTATCTCCCGACATGTCTTACATGTCTATGAAATAACTTTGATGTCCGTGGAAAAGAATTTGAAGATGCGCGTTTCTGAGAAAAGGACTCATTTACGCTTCCTAAAAATATTTTCAATCTACTATTCCCATTAATTTAATGCGTTCATTAAATGTACATTTTTGTAATCTGATGCAATATTTGCTACACTGTATATCAAAATACTCAAAATAATATTTTCAAAAATGCATGTTATTAAAATTCTTAACTGAAGCAAGATAATTAGAAACCCATTTAAAGTCGTTTATAAAACATTTAACATAAGACAATATTTAATGTCGTGATTTCTTATATCATCCTTCTAAAATATTTTTACCGGGAAAACTTCTTAATAAAATTGAGAACATTAAAATCTAATTAAATGTTAATGATCTTTTGTAATGTTAATAAAGGGTTCTCTATTAAATAACCTAAGTCTTCAGAATGCACGCGAAAAAATCTTTCAATATTTAATTAAGATATCTAAAAATAAGTTAATAATTAATAGTTGTTTGTTAATTTATACAGCTCCTAAGAAGCCAAAGTACAGGTTATACTACATATTTTCTTTTTAATTTATTAAACAGTATTGAAGTAAAATATACAGCTTAATAAGTAGTATAGATAAAGTAAATGGAAACAGATGGGGTAATATTTCGGTTTTCAATTTTTATTTTTATTTTTTTATATCATTTATATTATTTTACTGTTAGAAATTCATATAAAAATTTAGATGTTAAAGTAAATTTTACAACGTTTTTCACTTTTTTGATTGGATATGTAAATTTTGCAGTATGTAGTTTTAAAAATACGGTCTTACCGGTTATGTATCATCTATTTTGAACATAAAAATCGTTTATATTACCTATCAGTTTTGTTTTTCATTATGTATTTCAGTCATAATAGTTTTAACAACCTTTATGCCGTTAACATAAAAATAAACAGGGTGCGCGCGATAAATTGGCACTAACTTTGTATCCCTTTATTTTATGTGTTTCTAATTAATTTTGAAAAATAATTTTTTAAGGTTATGATTTTTGTTTCAGATATAAATGTTAAATGTTGAAACAATCATCATGCCGAAGAAATGCATAGCAAAGTCATGGCAACAGTACTGCCTGGACTGCACACAGGGCGAAATAGTGAGAAAATTTCGGTCTTCAATGACATCAAATTCCATCCAGTTTCAATTTGTAGAAGCTGTAACATGATCTGATGTCCCCACACCATTAAGAAGAAAATATAAGGTATGGAAGTATCGGATAAAATTGCCGATATCTGGAATTTTACTATCGTTGACGATTTTGTTTTTTTTTTCTACTTGGGGTGACAACAGCTAGAGCTACGTGTTACACTTTCTTTCACTCTGAAAAAACGTTAAGGGATTTTGTTGGTCTGCAATTTCTTTAGCAGTTAGACCTGCACAGGGTCCACAAATTATGAGTGTTCTAATTTCGTATTCCTTCGACATAACAATTGCTATCATCATTAAACCCATTTATCGGATAAAGATAATGTTAATTCAAAAGCTTATAAACATTTTTTTTTTCAAAATTAATAGGAAACAAGTTAAATAAACACATGAAAAGTTTTAGCCAACTTAATGCTTGCATCCGGGTTATGAAACTAAAATCATGTTTATCATATCATACATTGTTCAAAAATTATTTTGGCAAAAAAAAAAAAATAAAAGCGCAAGATGGCTAAAATACACAATGACTTTGATCTTTTACTTTATTAATGCTTCATTGCATATTTTATCACATATGATGCATGCCAATAAATATTATATATATTTACTCATATAAATACATTTGCAAAATGTGGACCTTGTTCACATCTGTTAAACTACACCAATATATTTGGTGGCACTATTGTGCTAAATATTGTGTAATTTAATTTGTTTTACAAAAACATGCAAGTGTATCAGAAGTTAACAAAACTTAAGCAAAACTTAATCAACAAACACAAAATGCTAATTTCTGAACACGTGAGTACTCAAAAAGAAATTGTATAAAGAACAAGTGTAGAAAATAAGTACTACCCTAACAGCACAGTCAGTCGATGTGAAGTCTCCTTGACGTCACACATGGTTACAAGTGTCACAATCACTACGATGAATCAAAATAGGGGATCTTTCACTCGTCTCATTTACTTTCAAATGATTGTTATCACTGAAAAGTCACTGTGATTGTTGCTTTGTGATGGGTCACCAAGTGACAGTACAATGAAGTCACCTTGTGATTCTCACGTGACTGTCATTTGAAGACTCAACTTTAAAGTCATTGTGAGTATTGCATTGTGATGAGTAACCAAATAACATCGCAATGAAGTCTCATGATGATTTTCAGGCGACCGACAGTCTACTGTGAAGTCGCCATTGCACTCCTTTGTGAAAAGTTACCAGGTGATTTCATTTTCTGTCACTTGGGAACTCATCACAGAATAGCTATCATGATGACTTTACAATGGAATCTCCAAATGACAGTCACATGAGAGTCACAAGATGATTTCATTGTAAAGTCACCTGGTGACTCGTCAAAAAGCAGCAGTCATGGTGATTTCTCAGTGGAGTAAACAAATGAGAGTATAAATGAGACGAATGAAAGATATTACATATCAGTTCATTGTAGTGACTGTGACAAATTGTGACCATTTGTGATGTCAAGGAGACGTCACATCGACTGACTGTGCTGTTAGGATAGTACCTATTTTCTACAACTGCTGTTTACAGAATTTCCTTTTGAGTACTCACGTGTTCAGAAATTAACATTTTGTGTTTGTTGCTTAAGATTTGCACACTAGTGTATATATATATATATATATATATATATACATGAGGCGCAGTCAAATGAAAACAGAATGAAAACAGAATGCCGTAAAACACATTCATCGCCAAAGTTTCAACATTGTCGTAACATATCGATACTTCCATCTCCAGGACTCGTAGAAATGCATAATGACAGTTCACATGTACTCACGGTTGTTTTTATTCCTTTGTAGATGAGCGTAGTGAAAAGTGTGTTCGTCCAGTATTAGAAATGAATGCAAGCAAAGAAGAGTAGAGAGGTGTGGTTCGGTTTTTAGTAGCTGAGGTTGCTGGAACACGCGAAATTTATTTTCCCATATCTGCTGTCTATGGCGAACACTGTGTGTCACTGACAAGTGCTCACGAGTGGCATAAGAGATTCCGAGAAGGACGCACATCACATCAAAACGATCCCGGCCAGGACCATCGAGCCATTACTCCTTACACAGATTGATAGTCTTGTGATTTTTCCATTTTTGGCCCCAGGAAGAAAGACATTCGTGGACGTATATTTCATTCGGACGCTGAAGTGCTAGAGCGGGTGAGGTTGAGTATCTGACAGCAACCTAACTCTTTCTACAAGACTGGAATTGATCGGTCTCCCAATGGGATAAATGTCAACAGTTCTGGCAATTATTTTTGAATAAAAATTTTCCATATTCACTTTTTAGTGCGTGTACAGTTTTCATTTGATTTCCCCTTAAATATATATATATATATATATATATATATATATATAAGTAGATAATAATTGGGGGTTCTACATCAGCGCAGTTCGCGCAGTCGACCTCTGTGCTCTGTGAAGGTCAGCGGAAGTGGCAGGTGTGGACACCGGATGTAGCAGGTGGGGATAACAGGCATGTTGAGACAGGAAGTGAACAGGAAGTGTAGATAGGAAGTTTAGCCGGAAATGTGACAGGAAGTGAATGCGATAAGGGAGAGAGGGGGAGGGCTTATTTTTGTGTGGGGCTTAATTTATTTTGTTGGTTTTAATCCTTCTAGTCGAGTGGAGTTGAGTTGTAGGAATCCTGCTATCAGAATGAATTTAGTTTGAAAGTAATATTAGCAAAATGTTCGATTTTTTTTTTTTTTTTTTTTTTTTTTGTTTCACCTGAAATAAAAATTTTATTTGCTAACTAACACCTAATATAAAAATGGAAATCTTTCTGACTTTGTTTTACTTTATAAAAGTTTAACGTGAAATTTATTTTTAGACTGGAAACGCGACAGGAAATAAGATCGGAAACGGGATTAGACATGCTTTTTCCAAAAAGGGTTTTCAGGATGCAGTAAACATGTTTTAGGAACATGTTTGGGAGCTTGTTGGAACAGGACAGGTGGTTTGTGAGACCGGAAGTAATTAAGATGAGAGAGATAAAGAAGGTGCATGATTAGACACATAGATTTTGTTCTTTGTAGAGGGTTAAATTATTTTTTAGTGTTTTGAATTTTATTTATTCTTAAACCGTTATAAATTATTTTTTTCTATCATTTTAATTTTTAGTGACACCAATTTTAGAAGTAATTGCTCATTAAAAGAATTATTTTTCAACGCTGGCACAGGCAGGAATTGAACCCACTATCTTATATGTGGTAAACCAATGTGTTTATCCACTGTGCTAGCGGGAACTTGTAATGCTATCTCTTTAAATGCAAGAGATGGGGACTTCAGACATGTATTGAGATATCTTTATCATAGTTTTAATGAACTGCAGGAAATTTTCTTTAGCTATTGAGTAACTCGAGAGTTTTGGTTTAATATGAATGCTATTACATCTATTTGTTTAATTTACAAACACATTTCTTTCACAACACTCTGTCAACAGATCACTTCAATAGTCGAAATAATAATTTAGAGGGAAAATTTTTACTTTCTATACGAAATTTTATTTATAGAGATTGACGAAGATAGTATGCCTAATTCTTTCTTGTATTAACATTATATTCGAAATAGAGTTTTGTTACGAAAAATAACGTGTTTATACATTTTAAAAACGAAAGCAAAGTGATTTTAAAAAATGTAAATATAAGCTATACACCCACGCATTTTTGTTATTGAATTAAATTACAAGGCTTAATATTGTATTCAGCGTAATATTTTCTTATAAAAGCCGTTTCACAAACTTGTATACTAAAAGTAATGTGTCATTTTTAGGGGAAAAAATTAATTCAAGTCATTGAGACTAATCCTTTATGGGGGAAAAATTTGTCATACTTCTTTGTGTTACATTATATCTTCCGTTTTTTAAGTTTACAAATTTGTGGACTAACTTAAATAATCGTTTTTAGGATACTTAAACAATATATATATATACTTTTTAATTATATAATTTTTTTAATTGACTTGTAATATAGCTTTTTTTTTCTTAAAAGGGTACTGTAGAATAACTTATCTCACAAATACTACATCCTTCTTTAGTTAAATATGTTTCACTTAAGACATGACAAAGTGTCTTAGAAACATTTCATTTTGGAGTTAAGTGATTAAACAAGAAAAATATTATTTATAAAAACACAACACATAAGACCAGTGACTGAGAGGTTCTGGTTTTAAAGCTACTAGACGTTTGGGTTTAAACTTCTCTCGCGCTCGTCGACCTAACCGTTCGGAGTTTTCTTCGAACCTTGTCAATACGAGTTAGGAGCCCTTAGAATGACCCCTAGAGTGACCTATATCCCAAGCGTAGATAATCGGTTTTAACAAATAACCAACCATCCACAACACATAAGACATTTTAGATCATTACATAAGACATTTTAGATTATTACATTTAGTTAAGAAGTGATTTGACGTGCAAAATATTATTTATAAAATCATACAATAAGAGAATTTTAAAGATTTTTTCCTTTTAAATGAACAATTTTTAGTGACTATTTAACTTATTAAAGAGAGCGGGTATTTTGTTTAGAGTTATACGATTAAAATAAATTTTCAATAGATTTGACTTTATACAACCAACATTTTTAAAAAAGGGAATGGAATCTAGTTTTTATAAATTAACGTTTTTCAATTTTACAAATACTTCACACCCCGTCTTTTTTCCCCCTCTTTTAGTAGACTTTACATACATAAGACATAAAAAGCGTTTTAGAATACATCATTTAGAAATTAAGTGGTTTGATAAATAAAATATTATTTATAAAAGCAATAGATACGAGAGTAATAAGGATTTTTACTTACATATGTACGAACTTCTGATAGGTAAGACTTTCTAAATCATTGTGCAAGAATTAAGTGGTTATTGAACTTATAACATTATAGGATGAAATAATCACGTGACGTATTTTTAAACCAATAAAATGTCAGTATTTTCAAACAAATAAAAAGTTAGTATTTTTACACGAGCGCCCTCTATCATTATATAAATTTCAATGAAACGAGTTCATAACATTCTACTGTGACCTGATATCGTTGTAATAGGTTGTATTTTTCATTTAAGTTATTGTGGAACGAGTTATGAATTCTTATGTTGGTGATGTAACCAACTTGGAGTGTCAACACTCATCACCAGAGTTAAATAATCAAGAGATGGATTCTACACTTTTATCCAAAGAAGGACTCGTTTCGAATTATGAAGTGAAACTCACCTCATCAGGACTAAAGAAACAGAAGTTACCCCATGTGCGTAAGATGTGTAACACAGCATTTCCTCGAAAAGTTAACTTAGTGTTTCATATGAAAAGTCATCTAAAGGAAAAATATTTTTGCTGTGAGGTGTGTGCTGAAGTTTTTTCACAAAAGAGTGATTTACGTAATCATCAAAAGATTCACAAATTGCCCAAACAATACAAGTGTAGTGATTGCAACGAGATATTTTCAAGAATGTCTGACTTATTAATACACAAGAAGACCTATAAGATTCGTAAACAATATTCATGTGCAAAGTGTTGTGAAATATTTAAGTGTGAATCGGATTTTTTACAACATTGTGATACTTTTCATAAAGTTTTACCTAACATTGCGAAATCACCCTGTTTAAAAGATTTGTTATTTGAACTTATAGTGAAGCTTATAGATTAGTTCGAACTTATAGTGAATTAAAAGACAAAATGATATGCAAAATATATGAACTAGAATTAACAGACCAAAACATACATGTACATGCTGAGAATGCCTTTTTAAAGTTGTACAACGGCTTTGAAGATTTCACAGAACGAGTGTTTAATTGGACATTACGAAAAATTTTGAAATTAGAATTGATTACAGCTCAATATGACAGGCTTATTTGATTTGTATTATTTTAAATGATTAATAAATAGTTTGATTTCGAAAAAAAGTGTTTTCTTTAGCATACACTGTGTGACTTTTAAACTAATGTTGTGTATTTTGAATGTGTCAGACAAAACAGGAGTGTGTTGACATTTAAAAAAAAAAGATTTTACATAATATAAAAGTTTTACAATAAAAATTGACTTACCTAAAGTTTTTTCAAGATAGTCACGATATCCTTTCCATTACAATTATTTTAAGGAAATAGAATTTAATTTTGTTGTGAATAACACTTTGTTGTTAACATCACGTGGTTTGTCTTATCATAACTATGAGATCCTAAGATCACTTCCTATTAACATGATAACGAAGAGTAAAAAAAAAATGACTAATGCAAGCCGATTTTCCTGCCTAAACTTGTTATCAGCTTGCATGAGTGACTCATCTTTACATGTGTGGATTTGTATGTTGAAAAAATGATTGCTATGTTTAACCCGTGTAGACGATTTTTATCCGGAAGCTGTTTGAACTACCAAATTTCAGATATCACACATTTTACTAGAACATTTAAATATTTTAATGTCTTTTCGCCCGCAAATTGGAAACTTAGGATTATCACCTTTACATCGAGACATGGAAGGTAGAAAAATAATAACTTTACACTTAGACAATATTTTAATTTAAGAAGAATTAGACTTAACACATTGTTAGAGTTTCTTTGAAAAATATCTAGTTGGTTGTAAATTTTAGAAAATTCGACCTAACAAAATTAACACACTTAAAAATATCTAGTTGGTTATACATTTTATAAAATAAGCAACAAATAAACATTTCGATACATTGACAAAAGAAAATAATTAAGTTTAAGTAAACTTTACACTTAGACAATATTTCAAACTAAGAAAAATAATAACTTTACACTTATATAATATTTTCAACTAAGGAAAATTAATAACTTTAAAAATCAGACTTAACACATTGTTAAAGTTTTTTTAAAACAACACAACATTTTCAAAGCAGTGGAAATAGTATACCTGAAAAAAATTCAACTTAGTGGAATTTAATAGTGAAATTTTTTAACCTCACTCATTTAAAAAATAAAACTTTGTAAATTTTTTCCATTTTTAAAATAAAACTTATTTAAAAAATAAATAAGCAACTATTAAACATTTTGAATGTCTTAGACAAAGTGTGAATAAATTTGTTGAAATTATATAAAACATGAAAAATTTCATTACTTTTAAAAGAAATTTTATTTTTGGTGAAATAAACTCGAGGTATTTATTATATGTTACTTAAACTACATGAGAATTGATTGAAAATGTGTTACTTTTAATCACTCACAAGATAAGACATGATGTTACAATATACACATAGGAATGACATAGGAATTTCAGATGGGGTTTTCTCCCACACATGACGTCACTGATAACATATTTACTGATCAAGTCATAAAATCATAGTTTAGGGTAGGTTTTTAAGCACGAAGTTTAGTTGAGATTTAAGATATTTGAGAAATATAAACTACAACTTTGGCTACTTTTTGAAATTTCCCCCTACATAAGAAAAAGAACATAGAAAAATAAAATGAAAAGTCGTATTTGAATGGAATCAAATTATTATCCTTTCACTTAACAGCTGAATGCGTCGGTAATTACATCACAAAGGCACTGATAACAACTGATTGAATATATTGTGTTTCTTTTTTAAGGTTAAATTGATTTAATATTCAAGTTATTTCTTAATGATACACTTAAAAACAATAAACTTAATTAGCCTTCAAAAAGCAAACGATCACATTATTGTGTAAAACAATCAAATGTTTTAAAAGTCACGAGTTAAAATTTGAAATGACTTAGAGTTTAAGTAGAATTTAGATGTGAACCTTTTAAAATGAAATAATAGTTTTTTGTATCACCCTCTATCGGTGGGTAATAGAATTAAGAGATAATTAAAAGTTTTAACTTGAATTCGAGCCCACAACAAAAATTATTTTTCGGTTTTATAATTTAGGGTAGGTTTAACTGAGCAAGCCATGATATTTCAGTATTTATAGACGATTTAAGATATTCGATAAAGCAAATCATTTGAATTTTTAATTTAATTGAAGGGTTTACTGCTTAAAGTACTACAAAATGAGTACAACACGATGCATAGTTTTTTAATTAATTATATTTTTCGAAAGGTGACTTATTGATAAACTTAGGATTTATGTTTAAAGTGAATAAATTTGACATGTTAGGTTCACTTAATAACAGAGGGTTGAATAAGTTATTTTTAATAAAAATAAAGTTTACTAAAAGTTTTTAAAGTTAAAAAAATATAGTTTTAAAAAATTTAAAGTTTACAAAAAGTTTAAAAATCTTTAAGTAAATCAAAATTAACTTTTTAATTTTAACTATTGAGAGACTATAATCTAACTGTTTATCCTTGTAACCAACTGGTGCATATCAACTATATACTCTGTATCTGCATATGCGCAGAAAAACATAGACATTTAATCTAACTTGAGTTCGACTTTAAATTATTTGCCAACTTTTAAGTTTAATTACTATACACAACTCGATTACCTTTCCCACAAAACACCTTTCAGAAACAAAACAGAAATTAACACTTACCGAAAAACACGTCCACTTTGGGTGTTAGTCTTCACTCAACTAACGTTTCTCCCTTATCTTTGCTAGGGGGCGCTGCAATCGCCGCTAGAGGCGTTAGTAGTCTTCAGGTGTGTGATAAGAATAAACTTTAAATCCAACTTACACTCGCTCAGTCATTCTTGCTTCTCTCTACCTTGCTAACAACCGTTTGCTGCTGGCTCATTGTTTGGTTGTTTAAACTTGTTGAATGACGTCATCATGTGTTTGTCTAAACTTGTCCAGTCTTGTTTTTATGCAGTACGTCTATTTAGATGAGTCATCACTCGTTTATCTTGGTTGACTTGTCCAAACTTGTTTTTGTGTGGCACGTCTATTTGGGTGAGTCATCGTTCGCTTATCTTGCTTTACTTGTTTGAACTTGTCTAGTATCCACCACCTCATGTCTTTTGTCATAGCTTGAATATACTTTACACCAATCACTTAAATATAAAAGTCTTGTCACAACTTACTTAAACTTTGATAAAAATATTAATTATTTATAAATTTCATCAAATTCTTATTTTTCTGATACATTTACTATGTAATTTTCGTTCAAAAATATGGTAAAGCCCGATTTTAAATCGAAGTCTAAGATAAATTCCCCAAATTTGTAACATTTTAACACTAATAATAAATATTGTAAGCACCCAGTACATACAAGTTTTGTAAAAATAATATTACTTATAGCTAACTCGTTATGTCCCATGATACAAAACTTCAATATAACTAAAATCAGTGTTAAACGAAAATCTAATCACGTGTCTTTATATATTATTTTGAAATGCAAAGCATTATATCTAAACGAATGATATAAGGAGTAGTTAGAATAGTTCTTATATTTTTGTTAGTAAAAAAATTATACACATTATCTTACAAGGTTGCAATATTCAACACACGGTTCACCATATTTAAAAACGATTCACCATGATTTAAAAACTTAGTAACATATTTTAAATTTATAAATTTAAATTAAAAATACTTAAGTATTTATAATTGTTTATTTATAAAAATATGTTTTAATTTAAATTTATAAATTTAAAATATGTTACTAAGTTTTTAAATCATGGTGAATCGTTTTTAAATATGGTGAACCGTGTGTTGAATATTGCAACCTTGTAAGATAATGTGTATAATTTTTTTACTAACAAAAATATAAGATCTATTCTAACTACTCCTTATATCATTCGTTTAGATATAATGCTTTGCATTTCAAAATAATATATAAAGACACGTGATTAGATTTTCGTTTAACACTGATTTTAGTTATATTGAAGTTTTGTATCATGGGACATAACGAGTTAGCTATAAGTAATATTATTTTTACAAAACTTGTATGTACTGGGTGCTTACAATATTTATTATTAGTGTTAAAATGTTACAAATTTGGGGAATTTATCTTAGACTTCGATTTAAAATCGGGCTTTACCATATTTTTGAACGAAAATTACATAGTAAATGTATCAGAAAAATAAGAATTTGATGAAATTTATAAATAATTAATATTTTTATCAAAGTTTAAGTAAGTTGTGACAAGACTTTTATATTTAAGTGATTGGTGTAAAGTATATTCAAGCTATGACAAAAGACATGAGGTGGTGGATACTAGACAAGTTCAAACAAGTAAAGCAAGATAAGCGAACGATGACTCACCCAAATAGACGTGCCACACAAAAACAAGTTTGGACAAGTCAACCAAGATAAACGAGTGATGACTCATCTAAATAGACGTACTGCATAAAAACAAGACTGGACAAGTTTAGACAAACACATGATGACGTCATTCAACAAGTTTAAACAACCAAACAATGAGCCAGCAGCAAACGGTTGTTAGCAAGGTAGAGAGAAGCAAGAATGACTGAGCGAGTGTAAGTTGGATTTAAAGTTTATTCTTATCACACACCTGAAGACTACTAACGCCTCTAGCGGCGATTGCAGCGCCCCCTAGCAAAGATAAGGGAGAAACGTTAGTTGAGTGAAGACTAACACCCAAAGTGGACGTGTTTTTCGGTAAGTGTTAATTTCTGTTTTGTTTCTGAAAGGTGTTTTGTGGGAAAGGTAATCGAGTTGTGTATAGTAATTAAACTTAAAAGTTGGCAAATAATTTAAAGTCGAACTCAAGTTAGATTAAATGTCTATGTTTTTCTGCGCATATGCAGATACAGAGTATATAGTTGATATGCACCAGTTGGTTACAAGGATAAACAGTTAGATTATAGTCTCTCAATAGTTAAAATTAAAAAGTTAATTTTGATTTACTTAAAGATTTTTAAACTTTTTGTAAACTTTAAATTTTTTAAAACTATATTTTTTTAACTTTAAAAACTTTTAGTAAACTTTATTTTTATTAAAAATAACTTATTCAACCCTCTGTTATTAAGTGAACCTAACATGTCAAATTTATTCACTTTAAACATAAATCCTAAGTTTATCAATAAGTCACCTTTCGAAAAATATAATTAATTAAAAAACTATGCATCGTGTTGTACTCATTTTGTAGTACTTTAAGCAGTAAACCCTTCAATTAAATTAAAAATTCAAATGATTTGCTTTATCGAATATCTTAAATCGTCTATAAATACTGAAATATCATGGCTTGCTCAGTTAAACCTACCCTAAATTATAAAACCGAAAAATAATTTTTGTTGTGGGCTCGAATTCAAGTTAAAACTTTTAATTATCTCTTAATTCTATTACCCACCGATAGAGGGTGATACAAAAAACTATTATTTCATTTTAAAAGGTTCACATCTAAATTCTACTTAAACTCTAAGTCATTTCAAATTTTAACTCGTGACTTTTAAAACATTTGATTGTTTTACACAATAATGTGATCGTTTGCTTTTTGAAGGCTAATTAAGTTTATTGTTTTTAAGTGTATCATTAAGAAATAACTTGAATATTAAATCAATTTAACCTTAAAAAAGAAACACAATATATTCAATCAGTTGTTATCAGTGCCTTTGTGATGTAATTACCGACGCATTCAGCTGTTAAGTGAAAGGATAATAATTTGATTCCATTCAAATACGACTTTTCATTTTATTTTTCTATGTTCTTTTTCTTATGTAGGGGGAAATTTCAAAAAGTAGCCAAAGTTGTAGTTTATATTTCTCAAATATCTTAAATCTCAACTAAACTTCGTGCTTAAAAACCTACCCTAAACTATGATTTTATGACTTGATCAGTAAATATGTTATCAGTGACGTCATGTGTGGGAGAAAACCCCATCTGAAATTCCTATGTCATTCCTATGTGTATATTGTAACATCATGTCTTATCTTGTGAGTGATTAAAAGTAACACATTTTCAATCAATTCTCATGTAGTTTAAGTAACATATAATAAATACCTCGAGTTTATTTCACCAAAAATAAAATTTCTTTTAAAAGTAATGAAATTTTTCATGTTTTATATAATTTCAACAAATTTATTCACACTTTGTCTAAGACATTCAAAATGTTTAATAGTTGCTTATTTATTTTTTAAATAAGTTTTATTTTAAAAATGGAAAAAATTTACAAAGTTTTATTTTTTAAATGAGTGAGGTTAAAAAATTTCACTATTAAATTCCACTAAGTTGAATTTTTTTCAGGTATACTATTTCCACTGCTTTGAAAATGTTGTGTTGTTTTAAAAAAACTTTAATAATGTGTTAAGTCTGATTTTTAAAGTTATTAATTTTCCTTAGTTGAAAATATTATATAAGTGTAAAGTTATTATTTTTCTTAGTTTGAAATATTGTCTAAGTGTAAAGTTTACTTAAACTTAATTATTTTCTTTTGTCAATGTATCGAAATGTTTATTTGTTGCTTATTTTATAAAATGTATAACCAACTAGATATTTTTAAGTGTGTTAATTTCGTTAGGTCGAATTTTCTAAAATTTACAACCAACTAGATATTTTTCAAAGAAACTCTAACAATGTGTTAAGTCTAATTCTTCTTAAATTAAAATATTGTCTAAGTGTAAAGTTATTATTTTTCTACCTTCCATGTCTCGATGTAAAGGTGATAATCCTAAGTTTCCAATTTGCGGGCGAAAAGACATTAAAATATTTAAATGTTCTAGTAAAATGTGTGATATCTGAAATTTGGTAGTTCAAACAGCTTCCGGATAAAAATCGTCTACACGGGTTAAACATAGCAATCATTTTTTCAACATACAAATCCACACATGTAAAGATGAGTCACTCATGCAAGCTGATAACAAGTTTAGGCAGGAAAATCGGCTTGCATTAGTCATTTTTTTTTTACTCTTCGTTATCATGTTAATAGGAAGTGATCTTAGGATCTCATAGTTATGATAAGACAAACCACGTGATGTTAACAACAAAGTGTTATTCACAACAAAATTAAATTCTATTTCCTTAAAATAATTGTAATGGAAAGGATATCGTGACTATCTTGAAAAAACTTTAGGTAAGTCAATTTTTATTGTAAAACTTTTATATTATGTAAAATCTTTTTTTTTTAAATGTCAACACACTCCTGTTTTGTCTGACACATTCAAAATACACAACATTAGTTTAAAAGTCACACAGTGTATGCTAAAGAAAACACTTTTTTTCGAAATCAAACTATTTATTAATCATTTAAAATAATACAAATCAAATAAGCCTGTCATATTGAGCTGTAATCAATTCTAATTTCAAAATTTTTCGTAATGTCCAATTAAACACTCGTTCTGTGAAATCTTCAAAGCCGTTGTACAACTTTAAAAAGGCATTCTCAGCATGTACATGTATGTTTTGGTCTGTTAATTCTAGTTCATATATTTTGCATATCATTTTGTCTTTTAATTCACTATAAGTTCGAACTAATCTATAAGCTTCACTATAAGTTCAAATAACAAATCTTTTAAACAGGGTGATTTCGCAATGTTAGGTAAAACTTTATGAAAAGTATCACAATGTTGTAAAAAATCCGATTCACACTTAAATATTTCACAACACTTTGCACATGAATATTGTTTACGAATCTTATGGGTCTTCTTGTGTATTAATAAGTCAGACATTCTTGAAAATATCTCGTTGCAATCACTACACTTGTATTGTTTGGGCAATTTGTGAATCTTTTGATGATTACGTAAATCACTCTTTTGTGAAAAAACTTCAGCACACACCTCACAGCAAAAATATTTTTCCTTTAGATGACTTTTCATATGAAACACTAAGTTAACTTTTCGAGGAAATGCTGTGTTACACATCTTACGCACATGGGGTAACTTCTGTTTCTTTAGTCCTGATGAGGTGAGTTTCACTTCATAATTCGAAACGAGTCCTTCTTTGGATAAAAGTGTAGAATCCATCTCTTGATTATTTAACTCTGGTGATGAGTGTTGACACTCCAAGTTGGTTACATCACCAACATAAGAATTCATAACTCGTTCCACAATAACTTAAATGAAAAATACAACCTATTACAACGATATCAGGTCACAGTAGAATGTTATGAACTCGTTTCATTGAAATTTATATAATGATAGAGGGCGCTCGTGTAAAAATACTAACTTTTTATTTGTTTGAAAATACTGACATTTTATTGGTTTAAAAATACGTCACGTGATTATTTCATCCTATAATGTTATAAGTTCAATAACCACTTAATTCTTGCACAATGATTTAGAAAGTCTTACCTATCAGAAGTTCGTACATATGTAAGTAAAAATCCTTATTACTCTCGTATCTATTGCTTTTATAAATAATATTTTATTTATCAAACCACTTAATTTCTAAATGATGTATTCTAAAACGCTTTTTATGTCTTATGTATGTAAAGTCTACTAAAAGAGGGGGAAAAAAGACGGGGTGTGAAGTATTTGTAAAATTGAAAAACGTTAATTTATAAAAACTAGATTCCATTCCCTTTTTTAAAAATGTTGGTTGTATAAAGTCAAATCTATTGAAAATTTATTTTAATCGTATAACTCTAAACAAAATACCCGCTCTCTTTAATAAGTTAAATAGTCACTAAAAATTGTTCATTTAAAAGGAAAAAATCTTTAAAATTCTCTTATTGTATGATTTTATAAATAATATTTTGCACGTCAAATCACTTCTTAACTAAATGTAATAATCTAAAATGTCTTATGTAATGATCTAAAATGTCTTATGTGTTGTGGATGGTTGGTTATTTGTTAAAACCGATTATCTACGCTTGGGATATAGGTCACTCTAGGGGTCATTCTAAGGGCTCCTAACTCGTATTGACAAGGTTCGAAGAAAACTCCGAACGGTTAGGTCGACGAGCGCGAGAGAAGTTTAAACCCAAACGTCTAGTAGCTTTAAAACCAGAACCTCTCAGTCACTGGTCTAATGTGTTGTGTTTTTATAAATAATATTTTTCTTGTTTAATCACTTAACTCCAAAATGAAATGTTTCTAAGACACTTTGTCATGTCTTAAGTGAAACATATTTAACTAAAGAAGGATGTAGTATTTGTGAGATAAGTTATTCTACAGTACCCTTTTAAGAAAAAAAAAGCTATATTACAAGTCAATTAAAAAAATTATATAATTAAAAAGTATATATATATATTGTTTAAGTATCCTAAAAACGATTATTTAAGTTAGTCCACAAATTTGTAAACTTAAAAAACGGAAGATATAATGTAACACAAAGAAGTATGACAAATTTTTCCCCCATAAAGGATTAGTCTCAATGACTTGAATTAATTTTTTCCCCTAAAAATGACACATTACTTTTAGTATACAAGTTTGTGAAACGGCTTTTATAAGAAAATATTACGCTGAATACAATATTAAGCCTTGTAATTTAATTCAATAACAAAAATGCGTGGGTGTATAGCTTATATTTACATTTTTTAAAATCACTTTGCTTTCGTTTTTAAAATGTATAAACACGTTATTTTTCGTAACAAAACTCTATTTCGAATATAATGTTAATACAAGAAAGAATTAGGCATACTATCTTCGTCAATCTCTATAAATAAAATTTCGTATAGAAAGTAAAAATTTTCCCTCTAAATTATTATTTCGACTATTGAAGTGATCTGTTGACAGAGTGTTGTGAAAGAAATGTGTTTGTAAATTAAACAAATAGATGTAATAGCATTCATATTAAACCAAAACTCTCGAGTTACTCAATAGCTAAAGAAAATTTCCTGCAGTTCATTAAAACTATGATAAAGATATCTCAATACATGTCTGAAGTCCCCATCTCTTGCATTTAAAGAGATAGCATTACAAGTTCCCGCTAGCACAGTGGATAAACACATTGGTTTACCACATATAAGATAGTGGGTTCAATTCCTGCCTGTGCCAGCGTTGAAAAATAATTCTTTTAATGAGCAATTACTTCTAAAATTGGTGTCACTAAAAATTAAAATGATAGAAAAAAATAATTTATAACGGTTTAAGAATAAATAAAATTCAAAACACTAAAAAATAATTTAACCCTCTACAAAGAACAAAATCTATGTGTCTAATCATGCACCTTCTTTATCTCTCTCATCTTAATTACTTCCGGTCTCACAAACCACCTGTCCTGTTCCAACAAGCTCCCAAACATGTTCCTAAAACATGTTTACTGCATCCTGAAAACCCTTTTTGGAAAAAGCATGTCTAATCCCGTTTCCGATCTTATTTCCTGTCGCGTTTCCAGTCTAAAAATAAATTTCACGTTAAACTTTTATAAAGTAAAACAAAGTCAGAAAGATTTCCATTTTTATATTAGGTGTTAGTTAGCAAATAAAATTTTTATTTCAGGTGAAACAAAAAAAAAAAAAAAAAAAAAAAAAAAAAATCGAACATTTTGCTAATATTACTTTCAAACTAAATTCATTCTGATAGCAGGATTCCTACAACTCAACTCCACTCGACTAGAAGGATTAAAACCAACAAAATAAATTAAGCCCCACACAAAAATAAGCCCTCCCCCTCTCTCCCTTATCGCATTCACTTCCTGTCACATTTCCGGCTAAACTTCCTATCTACACTTCTTGTTCACTTCCTGTCTCAACATGCCTGTTATCCCCACCTGCTACATCCGGTGTCCACACCTGCCACTTCCGCTGACCTTCACAGAGCACAGAGGTCGACTGCGCGAACTGCGCTGATGTAGAACCCCGAATTATTATCTACTTATATATATAATAAATATCCAAAATAGAAACTAGGGCATTATGAGATAAATATGCGGTCGTTATCGGTAAGGTGGACTCTGTATCATATCTATCACACTATTTCAAACAGATAGACAGTATTTCGCTTGCCACTTATGTCACGAAGAATAAAGGTGAAAATTTTGAAGAAATATTTTTGAGAATATTTTAATATTTTTACACCACTCAGCATCAAATGTTTTTTTCGTAAAAAATTTAAAAAATCATGTTTAGAGGATTAAAATCTCATATTTTCATGACAGAATGTTCTTTTTCATTTGACGAAAATATTCATCAAACTCGATTAATGTGCACACATTAATGAGATATGATATTACTGAAGTATTTTCTTGCTTTTGAGCATTTAAAAAGTATTTCAAAATGTTTAAATGCGAAAAATTCAATTACAAGAAATATTTATCCTTAAAATGATATATCAATGAAAACATACTAAATAAAATTCTGAAACTCCTAAAAATTCCATGTAATGCATTTATTACACCTAAATTTCTAATCTTTCAAATGTATAATAATACATAAAATCTGTACAAAAGTGAACAAATTTTTGTGTAACACACATGAGTCTATCAAAAAGTTCATGGACTGACTCTATTGACAGAAATGCTCGCTATATAGCTAAATATGAACAGCATCTCCTTTCTAACATTCATGTTATGCGACAATACAATAGTCACAGAATTTCTGTCACTGCTAAAATGCCACCTAAAAGTCATTTTGAATAATCGGACTCATAACCTTTTACGATTCGCCCTGAATCCCAGCAATAGATTAGTTTCAGATGACGTCACAGCCCTGGCAACTCAATTTAGTGAACAAATTGATTCATTTTGATTGATTAGGCAACAATACTAATTCACAAATTAACGATTTTAATTGGCTGAATGCAGCGTGGGAGACTAGTGGTCATGTAATTGAAACTAATCCATAGTGTAAAATGAGCTATATTAAGCTGCATATTCATCTTCTATTATCTGGTGATTATTGAAGGTTCAGAAGTAATAACATGTTGTTGTGCAAGTAAAACTTATGGACGGGCAGTGCTTCGGTAGAACAGGGTTGCCAGTTTGACCTTTTTTTATTTATTATTATTATTATAAATTCAGAATTCATACCAAGAATGCCGAAAGAAGAATTTTTACGTTATATATTTCCAATTTGTCTGTCATTAAATAGAGAAAAATTACTGTTTGAAATTTTCGGTAAGAATTCGGAATGTCTGAATTAGGGAAAAGGCCAAACTGGCAACCGTGAGAAAGAAAGTGCATTGTCACCATGAAAAAACTCATTCTTCATGTGTCGCATATTCGACCATTTTTACTCAATGTACTCCATCAAACGCTGCAAAAATTTGCAGTTAAACTGCGAATTGACTGTATGGTTCCGGCAGACGAAGTTAGGATAAACAATGCCCCAATTATCGTAAAACACGAAGACAGTGGGTTTCGTTGAGATACGGTTTATTCTTGCCTCTTGGGGTTCTGGAGGTGATGAGTGATAATAGCGATGATGATTCGCTAGGATCTCGGCAATAGGTCAGTTTCAGCCGACGTCACAGCGCTTGTAACTCAATTTAGTAACAATACTGGTGTACAAATTAACGATTTTGATTCAAGGGGTGATAATACTGGTTGACAAATGTTTAGATGCAAACTGGACATTTTTTGCATTACGACGACTGCCGATATATCTGAGGGTCATACACGTAGACCCAAGTCTTTCTTCTAACTTTTTATCCAGATTTTGTAATGGTAAAATGCTAATAAAGAAAAACTAATTCCTTTATAAAAGAATCTTTTCAAATATTAAAAGTGTAGAAATAAATTATTAAAATTTGTAATACTTTCCGTCATTTTCAAGCGACAAAGTTTTAAAAATTCAGTAAAAATTTGCATTGAAATTTTTTTACAAAATATCTTAAAACCCTTCAGAGACTTTAATAAAAAAAGAGTCATTTAATGAAAGTCGCTGACATTAAAATTGTCAAATTTGTCAAAATATTTTAGAGTAGCAAAATAAACAATTGAATCGAAAGATGATAAATGAGTTTAATCTTTAAAAGTAAAGCTAAAATGTGTGACTATTTATCGTAATGATTATTGCACATTTTAATGAGTTTTCTGATTTCTCTTATATCATTAGAAAATCGGTTAATAATAAAAGAATATTATGAGATATTTTTATTTCAAGTTTTTACATCATAAAAAAAAAATGAGACTATTTTGTTTCTTTAGTAATGACTAAGAATTTTTCATGAAAAATAAAAATCCAATTTTTTTTTTTCATTTATGATTATTTCAGGACGTAATGATCTCTTTTACTTGATATGAAGTTTTAAATAAATATTTTTAACGAATTACTAAAGTATCGCATGTTAGTTGTAATACAGAACTTGAACTGAATCCAAAAAAGATACTAAAATCTATTAAAATGCCAAGTATTAAAATATATTAATAGAAGTAAAAACGTACATTTATAAAAGAAAATGGGTTTTTTGGGAATTGTTAGGATGCAAAAAAAATTTTAATTGTAACGCAATATTAACAAAACACATTTTGGCAAAGATTAATAAAAAAAATTACAATGTATGTTAGTTCTACACGTTATTTATAATGCCATGATTGATTTCTTTAAAGCGCTTGCAAAAATTATTTTTTTCATTTACTTCAAAATATTAATAACACAGACCTACAGACAAAAAACTTCCTCTCCCCCTGTGCCACTTTGGGTGATTCTAATTTTTTTTAATATGATGAGTTAAAAAATAATAAACTTTCCCCTCTGTCCCGTAAGGTTTTCCACAAAAATTAAATTAACATCTGGGCAAATCATACAGAAGATCTAGTATAGTAAAAAAAAACTTTCTTAAAAACCTTTACAAATTAGCTGCATTTTACATTTTATTAATTTGTTGCGTTTATCGCAGCTGCCACAAAGGGGAAAATCATTATAATGCGTTTTTTTCACCTTGAAAAAAAAGCACACCTTCCATTAGATCTCTATTTGTCTTGTACGTAGCTTGCAGCAGCTTCTTATGCAGCAATCATTAGTAGTCTGATATGATATCGGGTGTCACTGACTAAATTTATAACTTACGTATTAGGACTTCTGATGCTTTTATGACTAAATTTTTAATTTGCCCATCAGTCAGAAATTATAAATTTGTGCCGAAACTGTACGTGAAAATGTCTTTTTTAGTATTTTTTTCGGAATCAGCATAAAACAAATACAACAGAAACACTGTTCAGTTTAATGAAATAAAATTTCACTGTAGGCCTGTGTAATATTTAATGCACGACAAATTAATCACTTTCCCAACTTAAATTTAATTCTAGAAAGAAATCGGTAAATTAGAAAAATGATATCTTGGTAGGTTTTTTTTATAACAAGTAAAATTTACAAACGGTAATTTCTATCAAAAGAGACATTTTTACTCTGTTTTATGTAAATTTTGTTATCATCATTGAACATTGCCTTATGCATTCGCTTGCCTAAATGTCTTGGATCAAGTGACTTTCTTGACGTCAATGGCAGTCTTCGTAAAGGATGGTTATAGTAGTCGTTAAACTATTCTAAGTTGTTATTGGAATATCCATTGTACCCTGCAAACTCCACAGAAGGTCGACAGTCATGGATTTTCATAATCAACAACACATGCTTTTAAGTACGCTTTCAGTACGCATGTTGAGTCACATTTACCAGTTGGAAGTGTACCCCGGAAAGAATCACATATTCTTTTGCAATCCATCTTCTCGAAATACTTTCTATAGTGAATGCAGCTGTGTGTGTACTAAGAGAGATAGGGCAGTAATATAGTTAGGCGTGTGTAAAAACAGAGAAAGAGAGAAAGAGATTTCCTCATAAGATGCTGAAAGGGATTTTAAAGTTATCTAACAACAATTCGTGATACAATACAAAAGTTCCTAGAATGCATTAAGCCTATTTAAAACCAGAAATTTCTATTTATAAAAATGTAACATTTCCCTTTGTGGTACATATTTGGCTTCACTTACTAAGTGAAATTTCTAGTTTAAAATAAGCTTATGAGTTGTTGTTGCTTTACCAATATGAATAATTGTGTTAAAATTAATCTTGTGTAAAATAAGCTTATTCGACCCACGGATTATACTAAATGCAATAAAGGAAGTTTTGTATCGGACCGCGTACAATGTGCATTTTCTGAAGCGAGAAATAGAAAATGGATTTTTTATGTGCGACAGTAAATAAGACACGCTGGCCTTTTTCACATTCCGTTCTATTTTATTTTATTATGTACTTCCACGACCAACTTACATTTCAAGACATTTTCATAAATTGTTCAGATGATATTTCTCGCAATGAGCAGAATTATAAAGGTACTAGCTATTACCCGTGACGACGTTCACGTAGCGTTAAAAGAAAAATAAATGCATTAATTAAGGAAAATGTTTCACCCACGATACTTAAAGACATATGTAATTAACCAACTCTTTATCACATTTTATAGGAGACAATACGGTATTTACTTGTTATAGGAGCCTTGACATAACTCGGTCTTAAAAAAGTAAAATTTTGTGCTAAATATAAAAATAATTGCAAAATTGAAACTACAACCAATGAAAAAAGGCGTCAAAGGTGAACAAAGTTATGATCATGTCGAAAACTAAAAACTGTTTAAAAACAAACCTGGTAAGAAAAATGTATTTACTTTTGCGCGAAATGATTTACGCAAAATTACTTTTCGCCAGCTAAAAAAAGCAAATTGACTATGGACCGGATTACAGAGCCTAACCTTCCTATTATCTGTTATTTTCTATATACAGGGTGGTCATAAAAAACTTTGCCGATATATAGAGCTCTAGCGGCCGGTCCGTTCAACCGATCGAAGTGAGATTTCTGATATAGTTATTCAGAGGTATGAGCTCAGGATTCTGTGAACGGTAACAAAGTGGTGCTCACGGTTACGATTATAGGTACAGAAACTCGAAATTTTCCAATGGCAACGCTCATTTTTTTTTCGTCGCAAAATTCTCAACGCATGCTAAAACCATAAAGAGCGTTGGAATCGTACGTGTATCGCAAGAAACGGAGACGTTATGCACGCACAAAAAACAGCTCTGCGAACGGCCAAAAAATAACATTTGCATATGACACAGAGTCAGTACACCAATCACTGATTACAACACAGATCAGAGAAATGAAAACTTTCATTTTGATTACACATTTTCCACATGGGTGCCATCACAGGCAATTACACATTGCGACTATGGACAATACAGCCGAACGTAACATCGCCTGAGGGATGTTTGCAATCTCACGTTTGATAGAATCTTTCAAATCCGGCAAATTTTGCGGATTGCAAATGTACTCTGTAGATTTGAGATATCCCCAGAACCAGAAATCCATAGGAGTGAGGTCGGGGATCGCGGAGGCCACGGAAATGGAAAATGGCGTGAGATGACACGGTCGCCAAAATGCTGTTCCAGGACCCTGCGAACAGACTTCGCTATATGTGGAGGTGCACCATCTTTGCATCCAAACGAATTCATCCAGTGCATTTCGCTGCAGCAGTTCTGGTATGACGTAATTTTGAAGCATTGCCGTATAAAGGGAGCCTGTTACAGAGCAAGTTACAAATCCCGTTGTCGCTTCCTCAACGAAGTACGGCCCGAGAATAATTGTGCCTGCAATGCCGCACCACACAGTAACTTTGACGTCGTATAATGGTACTGGTGCCACAGCGTGTTTATTCATGTCTGCCCAGTGCACACAATTTTTGGTGTTGACGCTGCCAGTTAAGGTGAAATGTGCCTCGTCCGTCCATAATATTCGAAGAGGCCAGACGTTATTTCCATCATATCGGATAAGAAATTCATTAGCAAAGTCTATACGCTGGTGATGGTCCCCCACTTCCAACATCTGGACGCGCTGGTACCGGTAAGGAAACATGCGGATTACAGAGCGCAGTAGCTTTAGGACCGTTTATTTCGGTATATCCAATACACGAAATGCAGCTCTTGCAGTTTGCATGTGTCCTGTAGTCACTATGTGATGCACTTCCATAACAGTATTCTCAGGAACATTTGGTCGTCCGGATCGCGGTCTATCACAGGTGCCGCCCGTTTCTTCGAATTTCTTTACTAAATAACGAAGAGCTTGCTGGCTACATGGGACACGTATTTGGCGATGGTTTCGACGGTAAACACGCAAGGTTTTCGCATCATTCATCCCATTTTTATAAGAGAGTTTTACCAATTCACCACGAACTTTCGCTGGAAGAGTCATTTCGTCGGCATGTGTGAGCTCCCGACTGAAGAACTAACATTCCCACCCCACTTTTTATCCGTTTTCTACGCTGACTATCTGGCGAAAGGCGTTCCGTGATTGGTGTTTTGCCTCTGTCATATGCAAATTTACTTCGAGCGCCCTGATCGTGTTTTTTTTGTTTGTTTGTTTGTTTTTGCCGTTCGCAAAGCTGTTTTTGTGCGTGCATAACGCGTCCGTTTATTGCGATACACGTACCGTTCCAACGCTCTTTAAGGTTTTCACATACGCTGAGCATTTTGCGATGAAAAAAAAATGGGCGTTGCTATTTAAAAATTTCGAGTTTCTATAGCTATAACTGTAACAAAGAGCGCCAATTTGTTGTTGTTCACAGAATACCGAGCTCATACCTGTGAATAACTATATCTGAAATCTCAGCTCGATCGGTTGGACGGACCGGCCGCTAGAGTTCGATATATAAAGTTTTTTTTTATGACCACCCTGTATATATGAAAGAATGTCTACTATATAAAACGCGCTTTCACATTTATATAGTGCGATTGGCTTGTTTAATTCTCTACGCAATTCGGCTTGAGGAAAAGTTCCATTACATTTTAATTTATTTTTTGCTCTTGCATTACGCTAATTTTTCGATCAATTTGATTTTCGTTTCGATGGCATTGTTTTATTTTTTAGGTTTTTAAAAATCATATATATTATTTCTGTTGTCAGCATCCCTTTTTCTATGAATTTACGAAACACACAACAACGAATGAAGTATCATTTGAAAGGTTTTTAAAGCGGCTTCAGACATAGTACACTAAAATTTCGTTAAAACATTTTTCGTGTAAAAATTGCTGTTAATTAAAATTTAAATCAGCATTGTTTTCATAAATAAAATTAAACTTTTTTTTTCAAATCAGTGTTGTCACAAAAATAAAATACCGCATTATATGATGCTCAACAATGATTATAAAAAATAATAACTAGTAAAAAAGATGTAAAATGTGACGTTTGATCACGGGTTTATTTTATATTGATGATTAAAAACCAAAATTGAAATCGAAACGTTTAAAAGAAAAATATATTATTGATTGATCGAAGCACAGGTATTTTATACGTGTAGCATAAAAGGTATGATTTGTTATATTAGATTTAATTGCAATTTAAGTGTATTTCAATTTATTTTTATTTTTCCCGAAGAAGATAACGCCATCCTCTAATGCAACGAGGCTCGCTAATGCAGTTAAAATATAATTGTTAATTTTTTTCCCACGCGCATGCCTTCTTCTATCTTCGATGAGATTTTATTGTTATTAATAAATGAGATGGTATTATAGCTTGACTAATATTGTTTGCAGATATTTTTATCCTTAATTTCTCTTTAGAAGTTTAAACCTGCACCTAAAAAATATTCGATATTGCTAAAAATTATTAGACTACAGTGCGAAATCCTCGCAAGGGTCCACTGGTATTATAAATTTACTTAAACATTTCATTAAAAGTTATGTCATTTTTTTCCATCCTATAAAACTTTACAAGAATCTATTATTAAAAAGAACGTTCAAAAAAGCTATTTTTTAAAATAGCGTCAAACTTTTTATTATTTTAAAGCTAAAAGAAATGTGGACTTAAAATCCAGTTGCCAAACCACAATTTACAAACGTGTCTCGATTCTACCAATATATTTCAAGCCCTTGAGCCTTAATTTTAATACTGGGAGAAGGAAAATCATGTTACCTTGAGGTAATCATGTTAAATCTTTAGGTTATGTGAACGAAAACGCAATTTAACATTCGTCAAAAATAGTTTTTTCAGGCAATCAAGTTAATTTTTTAGTTTTTAAGAATTAAAATCATAATTTACCGCTAACCATGACGTCATTTTCGACATGGATAATTTTGCATATTGTTGACATTTACTATCCATTTTCTTTTCAAACGTTTTTTTAACTTTTTTAAAATTTAAATTTAAATCTTTATATTAGCCGTGCACATACGATAAAGCGCCAAGTATTATTCCCATCGCCATCTTTCGTATTGGTTTAGTTTAATTTAAAATGCAAACCTTTCACGCATTTATTTCAAAATACAGAACTTTAATTTTAAACATATACATTTAAAATACATATATTACATACATTTAAAATACACTCACTTCATGTGAAATACAAAAAAAAAAAAAAAAAAAAAAAAAAAGAAAAGTAAAACACAAAATCATTTTATTTTAACATCAAAGCATATCCGCTTTATTTTCGATATATGGCGTCATATTCGCCTGCTTCCCGTACTTACTTAAATTCGTGCACCTTGTATTATTATTAAACACTTGAAAAAGTATACACTTTATTTCTATTTTGACGTCATTTAATCTTATTTTTAATTTTTAATAATTTTTTTTCATTTTTTACGTGGAAATTTTTCATTTGAAAAATAATTGTTGAGTAAAAATTATTATTCCATGTTTTGTATTTATTGGCAACAATAATGCTTAGCAACGTAAAATGGTTAATTAAATTTTACAGGAAAAATATTCATTGATACTCTATGAAAATAATGAAATTTTGAATTATTAAGAAAAATATTTGAAATAAATAAATAAAACACAGCCTATGTTCATTTCTGCGTTATAATCCATCTACAGGGTGTCCCAAAAAGGAGTACCTATTTTTAAAAATGAATAAGAAACAAACGAATAGAGTTATTAAAAAATAATAATAATTGCAGGAAACGGATGTGTGATGCCTGGAATTTTGTTTAGAGTACTTTATTATGTTAGTTCAAAATTTTACCGACAGATGGCGCTGCGGCTACTGCATTCATCAGCAATAGTTAAACATTAAATGACAATATTTTCAATATGTCCTCCATTCATCACAATAACATGTCGGAGTCTTAGAATGAAATTAGCACACACCTTCTGCAACGTCTGTACGGAAATGGCAGCACACTCTTGAGAGAGTAATCGCTGGAGCTCAGCTAGCAAAGTGGGATTTTAGCAGTAAACCACATCCTTCAAATGGACCCAAAGAAAAAATCACACGGATTTAAATCTGATAAGTAAGATGGCCAATTCATACCCTTGCCGGTTAATTTCGGGTAATCTAAGGCAATCACGTGGTTGTCAAAGTATTCCTCAAGAAGAGTGAAAACCTCAGATGTTCGATGAGGCCTTGCACCATCTTGCATGAACCAGGATGTTTCGGGTACATCTTCCAAGGCATTATGAATGGTCATTCATGCAATATTTCAGTGTAACGACTGGCATTCACTGTCTCCTGTAGGAAAATGGGTCCAATAATGCCTCTGCTGGATAAAGCTGCCCATACAGTAATTCTTTTTGCATACAACGATCGTGGAACACACACATGAGGGTTTTCAGAACCCCAGATTCGCCAATTCTGTTTATTGACGAAGCCATTCAGGTAAAAATGTGCTTCGTCAGAAAACCATATTTGGCTTGCTTGAATGTCGCCACCATCAATCATTTGCAGCATTTTGTTTGCAAAATCGATTCTTCCATCAATGGAAGTACCCTGTAGTGGCTGCTGCGTTTGCAATTTGTATGGAAACATTTCCAGGGATATTCGCAGAATTCTGTTCGTAGTTGTTTTGCTTATCCCACAGGCAGCTGCAATTTTGTGAACAGTGGTTTTTGGAGTGCGCGCAATGGTATTCTGAACAATCTCAACATTTGCTGTTGTTCTTAATGACCGATGTCGTCCAACGGTCCCCGCCAATCCATCCGCAACACTACCAGTTCGCTGAAACTTTTCCCATAACTTCTTTATTGCCTTCGGCTGAGGTCCTTTCTTTACATTCAATATTTTGTGGAAGCTCCTTCTTGTTGATGTGAAACTTTCACCCAATCGGTGATATTCTAAAACAATGAAAATTCTCTCTTCCAACAAATACACCATTTTGAAGAATTTACGCAACGACAACTACTGTTTCCCTTTAAATGGTTACTACTGAACTTTCACTGACCACGTCTACTTCTGTCTGGTCTTCACGCATGTTCCGTTTGTTCATATAGGTACCAAAATGTGCTGTAGCACCATCTGTCGGTCAGATTTTGAACTATCATAATAAAGTGTTCTAAACGAAATTCCAGACTTCACGCATCCGTTTCCTGCAAGAATTTTTTTAATAACTCTATTCGTTTGTTTCTTATTCATATTTAAAAGTAGGTACTCCTTTTTGGGACACGCTGTATATGCAAAGATACAGGACCATTGAATCATCTTTTTTGACGTTTACTTCAGCCAAACATGCACACACATTTTCGCATTTATAATATTATTAGGATTAGGATTTTAGTTCATGATGTTGCATTTTTAGTATCAAATAATTTATATCAAACAAAAAATTTGATTTTTTTTTTTTCGTTTTCGGAAATATAATTTTGTCAAAACATTTTCTAAACAATAATGTAAACAATCAATTGTTTTTACGAAAGAAAGTACTTGAAGGAAAACTGGAGTATTTTTTATGTATAATATATTGCAAACATTCAAATCTGTGGCTATTTCTAACATAACTATTATAATTAAATATTATTAACTATTATTATGAGGGCTATTATTAACATTTTCTCACACAGGAGAAGCTTTATTAATCAGAATGTAATCTTCAAATCATAAGGCTACCATTATTTCATTTCAAATATTCTCTGAAGCAAATCAGTGATTTTTGAAGCACAAAATCCCTCATTTAAACGCAAAAATATATTTATACTTCTGTTTTCGAAAATCACCTTTTTACTTCAAAACATTCGTAAAAATTCTTCTTAGTATAAATCAGGAAACATTAAAAGAAATAACATTCCCCAAAAAAGTCAGTAAAAGCAATACAAAACCTCAGAAAAAAAAACTTTTCAGAGATATTTTGAGACAAAAAACGTATCTAATACGGGAAGATTTTTTTTCCCCGCAAAAACTCTCGCTTACTTTCAACAAATTGTTAAGATATCTCTATTTCCGGAAACTAAATGGTTAGTTGAAATATTGAAAAATATTTTTTTTGGCAGGAAGTAGATTACTATTTCTCTTTGGAATATTTGTTTTTTAAAAGAAATTTAAGTAAGAACTGTTTCATATTAATCTATATAGGAAAAGTTTTAATAGCAAGCAAAACTCATTATTTAATTTATCTATTTCGAGTTTAAGTAATTTTACATTTAAGCATTTATTTTTTTTATTTAGGAATTGTACTAAGAAGTTACTCATTGACTAAAATAAGTATGTTAAGTTTTCAAATCGTACTTTTTTTTCGCATATTATGCATTTCATTTTTTTTTTTAAATGTCCATGCGTACAGCTAAAAAAACACGTTACTTTCGGGTTTTTTTTTTTTTTTTTTTTTTTTTTTTTTTTTTTTTTTAGTGGAAAGTTATTTAAACGGGCTTGAAAAAAATTAATTTATATGAAGAAAATTAATAGTTTTCAAAAGAAAATTAATAGTTTGTAAAATATTTTACAATAAAATATTTCTCTATGAAATAAAATAAATAAAATGTCCATATTTTTATATTTTATACATTTACAATTTGACAACACTAACGTGTTCTATATTTTAATAGTCTTTTAGAAAATGTTATGAAAAATTATGTGAAAAAATTTAGCTTGGAAATAAAACTTAGAAAATATTACTACGAAAAACTAATAAACATCTTTTAAATATTTTATAATAACCAGAGTCTTTCTTAACTTCTTTAGATACATTATATTTTAATCAGTTTCTATTTTGCTATACATGCACTTAGAAAATTTAACATTTTTCTATGATATTTCTTATAAGTATAGTATTAGTCATGTGGTGAACAGAACCATTAGTCTGTTTACTAAACACTAACAATGAAAATCATTGAATTTGGTGAGTTTTTCTTTATTATCACACTATCAACATCATATTTAATACAGTAGACATTCACCAGAACTTAGAAGCAGTAATTGGACCAATAAGTTGAACTGTTCAACAATTTTTTACAATAAAAGTATCCGTATATAAAATTTTCAAAACAGACCAAAGTATGTACAAACCAAAATCGTACTACAAAGTTTCCTAATATACATTTCTTTCCAGAATTTCAGCATTTAAAAATTTGAAATACTGATTTTGCGAATTACATGAGCAAAAATTCAAAAACCGATAAAATGTGAGTAAAAGTATCAAGAATTCTTCATAAATAGCTCTAGTGTCAAATATTTTATGTCACTGTACTGTCTTTACAAGTAAAGAGATCATTGTCACAATTTTTAAAAAGAAATTTATTTGACAAATAATTAAGTAAGAAATATGATGAGTAAAATTTGATTTCAATAGTAGAAAATATAATAATCTTACAAATCAGAACATTTAAACTAAGGAATTCAGTTGTCAACTTAATTCGAATTTCTCCACTGCACTGCAAAAAAAAATTGTTGATTTTACGGTATAATACTGGCATCCCAGCTGCCAGTATTATACCGTAAAATTAACAGTAATAAACAGTAAAATAAGCAGTAATACACTGCCATGCATGCGCAGTAGCGTATTGCTGCTTATTTTACTATTTATTACTGTTAATTTTATAGTATAATACTGACAGCTGGGGTGCCAGTATTATACCATAAAATCGACATTTTTTTTTCACAATGAGTACAAATTTTATATAAAATAAAAGCCAAATTTCAAAGTTTTCTTACAAAATAGCAACTCACAGAAAATATATTTTTCAAACTAAATATGTCTTTCAGAATATGAAGACAAACAGAACATGAAAGACACTTCCTCCAAATCTCACGGCAGTTAGCACTTCCTCCCTTTGACTCCAAAATGTACGGGAATAAAGAACATTTTCAGCACAAAAAACACTTCGATTTTTTTATAATATAAAGAACAAATCTCGAAAGGTTACACATGTATTTTTTATGAAAGTATATTATCATAAAAAAGTGGCATAGCTTCTAGCAATCTCTTCAAAAAATATCCAGGAGAAACTCTATTTTAAAAGAATTTCATGTCTCAGATATCAGGAAATCTTCCTTTGATCGATGTCACAGAGATAAAAATTGTTTATCAGGCAAAAAATGTATAAAATGCAATGCTTTTAACATCTTGGTAAATATCTTATTCCTTTTTTATACTGTTTTATTTAACTATACTTGGTTCATGTATATAAAAATGAAATTTTCTAATAAATTTTTCCCCACTTCCTGGTATGCTAAAATTATAAAAAAAAATATGTACACAGGTGTGTTTCCGATGACAATACAGTATCATAATATTTTTAAAACATAATTTTAAATAATTAATTATAAGGCATTTTTCTGCTCGCCGGGAGCAAGTCATAAATTGCCAAATATTCTTGATGGTTACAACTTTATATGAGTTGCAACAATTATGGAGTTGATTATACGACAAATCACATTCGCTAAAATATTCCATTTGCTATGAAACTACAACAATGAAACATTTTAAACACTAAAAGGTAGAAAATAAAATATAAATAAAAAATAAAGTATGTAATAATTTTAAAATACGCTATTATTATAATATTAAATTGTAGGTTATATTAAAAGAAAAAAAAAGTGTTGTATACATTTTTTTTAATGGGGCGATTTTATAAAATGTTAATTCTTTATAACTTTATATTAAAATTGTTATGTTTTATTCGAAATTGTTCTAAAATCGTTTTTTTTCTTACAGAAATATTGTTTAATATATATATTTTTTAACTAAAGCTAACGCATTTGAATATTATTCTTTTCGTTTGAAACATCCAATATTCATTTGAATACTATATTTTTTCCAACGTAATATGCATGCAAACATCAAAGTTTTATTTGTCGGTTATATTGTTCATAGCAAAAAGAAAATAAACTTTTGTAATACAGTTTCTAAAACTTCGAGAATATCGCACGGGACTTCTTATTAAGAAACCTGAAATATTATCTCAGCACCAAGAAAATATACTGTAGCAATATGTATTGTGTCTCAATAAGACCACATAAAATCTACAGAGGCAGAACCTTATCATGATGTAAATATAAAATGACCAAAGAACCATAACTCTAGTATGCTTCGTTTTTGAAACAAAAATGCAAAAGAAAAAGTTTGACGTCACATCCATGACACGACGCGACGCTAGCGAAAAAAGACGGGCTACCGCACTACCTTTTGCATCAGACCGCTAGAGTCATGTGATGTTTTTTCCGTGCATCAGCATTCGAACATCACGCGACTCAAGCGATCTGAAAAAAGATACACGTGTAGCGCACTGCGGCAGTCTGTCTTTTTCGTTAGCCTCGCAGTGAGCAGGAACAGGGCCAAAACTAGGGGGAGGCAGAGGGGGCATGTGCCCCGGGCGCCAGCCAAAGGGTGCGCCAAATGAAGATTTCATTTGTCGTTTAATACAAAAATGTATATATATGTGTAATTTGGATAAAAATGTCTCGTAGCCGGAAAATTAAAAAAAAAAAATCTGAACCTAGTGCATAAAAATTGACAAAAAGTTAAAAAGATTCGCCTAAAATACTAGATAGCAAATGAATAAGAAGAAAGAACTGTTCTCTTTGATTTTTTTTGGCCTATTCCAAATACACTATGTCCAAAGAAGATGTCTATGTCTTCTATCTATCGGGGAAATCACTTCCCGTGTAGTAAGAATCACTAACATTTTCCAAGGTCAGTCTCATGTCTTTGTGTCACTGTCCAGTGTCCAACAAGGATAACTGCCATGCGTTTCCCTGCGAAAAAAATTTCAAGAAGGGTGTTCTATTTATTTTTTATTTCTCGCTGATCAGCGTGGAGCTTTCTTTTTTCCCGTCTTGCTATGGGCGAGGTCGGGCGACTGCCGGGACAATAAAAACAAAGGGGAATGCATAAAGTAAAATACTTAGTAAAATCATTTTCTAAAAGGGGTATAGCATTTGTTAGAGGTACAGTAAACAATCTCGCACAGGGCGCCATGGCTACTAAAGCCTTTATCCTCCAAAATTATTTTTCTCCTCTGTTTACCATTTCTATGCGTTTTCCCGCTCTAGGCGATAGCTGGAAAATTCAGCACTATTACTTTTGCTGCAATTATTATTATTATTATTATTATTATTATTATTATTTTGTATCTAGATCCAGCCGTGGAGCTTAAAGGGGGTGAGATCAGATGACTGCTCGGGATACTAAAAACAAAGGCGTGGAAAATATACGTAAAATAAATACTTAGTAAAACCTTTCTTTTTCCTTTTTTAATATATCATTTATAGGGGTGCACAAAAAATCCCGCCTAGGGTGCCATGACTAGTAAACCACTCCTGCCTTCATCCTCCAAAATTCTTCTTATTTTTATCCTTTTGCCATGTCTAGCAAGTGACAACTAAAAAATCCGCACATGTCTTCTACTACAATTACTTTTTTACATACAGATCCGGCCTAAAAGGGGGCGAGGTCGCGCAACTGCTAATGACACTAAACACAAAGAGGTGAAATAAATGCAAAATAAATAATAAAACCCTTTTTGTTTGTTAAGAATATACCATTTGTAGAGATGAAGAAAAGAAGCTCGCACAGGGCGCCATGGCTAGTAAAGCCACCCCTGCCTTTATCTCCCAAAATTATTTTTTCTCGTCTTTTTGTCATTTTTATGTGTTTAGCCGCCCTAGGTGACAACGACAACTAAAAAATGACGCCCCATTCCTTTTGCTACAATTATTTTTTTGCAACCAGATCCTGGTTTAGAGTGGGAGGGGTCGGACGACTGTTCGAGATCCTAAAAACAAAGGAGTTAAAATATACGCAAAATAAAATACTGTGAGTAAAACCTTTTTATTTTATTTTTATTTATTTTATTTATTTTTATTTATTTATTTATTTTTGGATATATCATTTGTAGGGGTGCAGAAAAACAAATCTCGCCCAAGGCGACTTGGCTACTAAAGCCGCACCTGCATTTAATCTGCCAAATTACTTTTTCGTCCTTTTGCCATTTCTAGGTAGGCGACAACTGAAAAATGCCGCTCATGCTTTTTATTACAGTTACTTTTTATTACATACAGATCTGTCCTTAATGGGTGCAAGGTCGGGATGTAATATTTGTAGGAGTTCAGAAAAATATCCCACTCAGGGCACCATGGCTAGTAAATCAGAAAATCCTGTTTTTGAGTTCTTAAGAACCTACACTATAGTCACGTGAAGACACTCGCAAGCTAATGTTAAACCTATGGGAGCGTTCTTTTCAAATTTCTCGCTTGCATTTTAATATTTTTTTATATTTTTTTTCTTACGATAGCTGAGGTTGATTTCTAAACTGGTTAGGGTTTACTCTTTCGATTTTTGTTGCAGGTTTATATATATATATATATATATATATATATATATATAACTTACTTTCACTTTCGGAACATCATCCTCAGCTACCATAAGAAAAAAAATATTTAAAAATGTTAAAATGTTCTTAAGAGCCTACACTAGTCACGAGAAAACACCCGCATGCTAATGTTAAACCTATGGGAGTGTTTTTTTAGGAATTCTCACTTGCATTTAAATATTTTTAAATAATATATTTTTTCATATCATACCTCATCTCGATATCTAACATTGTGCGTTTTTACTTTTTCGACTTTGGTTGCAGTTGTTTTGTATGAGGACACTTTAGATTTCAGAACTGTTTCCAAACAGTTTCACAAAAGTGAAAGTGTCCGCATGAAAATAAAATGTAGCAAAACCCGAAAAAGTACAAACGCACAACATTAGATATCGACCGCAAGTATCCCATGAAAAAAAAAATTAAAAGTATTAAGAACGCTCCCACAGATTTAACATTAGCTTCCGAATGTCTTCGCGTGATTAGTGTAAACTCTTAAGACAATGTGATTCATATCACTGAACTGTAAACGCCTTATTTGTAATGATACACATACTGTAAAATCTGTGAAAATGAAATCTGTCTATAACGGGATCCAGTTTTAAATTTTAAAATTACATGTTCTCCACAGAAAGAATATTAACAATTAAACCTGCAAAGACAAAAATCTGTATAAAGAGAATTTTTTCCTGTTCCTTTCTATTCCATTTTGAAGATTTTATTGAATCAATATTTGACAAAGCTGATTACTTAGTTCAGTATTACGTATTTTGTGATTACAAATTTGGGACGGGGGGCGCCAAAATCCATGTTTGCTCCGGGCGCAAAAAAAAGCTAGTTTCGGCACTGAACAGGAATTAACTTTATTGGAAATGTCGCGAATTCACACTTCTAAATTCTTAGTTAATCGTGACTAGCGGCACCTTTCACAACGGCTCAGGCTGCAACCGTAACTAAACTATTTAGACGGGGAAGAAAAATGAAAGTAGAAGGTTGTTGACTTTGAAATGAGTATGAACAGTCAGAGCATTAGAAAAAGCTTCAATATTTTAACCTTACAGAATTTGTATATTTGTAAATAATGTAAATTTATAAATGTTTTTTTTTTGTGTGTATGTACATAACAGTTATTAATTTTTGTAAAAGATGTAAATTAATAAATTATTTTGTGTATATAATAGTTAGTACAACAGTTTACTCCTGAAATTAGAACTAGTCATTATTTACAAGAATGCGCGCTAAAAAAATATGAGTAAAATGGTCAAGCAGCGGGAAGAAAGCTCTTATTAAATAAGAGAATGGAAAATCTGCGCCTGTCATTTCTAAGTTAATGGTTAGTAAAAATAATAATAAATAATAACCAAAATTAATATAGGTTTATGAAATGAATATTCACAGCCCCGGACGTTTGACAGAGAATACAGATGAGTTCTTTCCCCTGATTTTCGATTATTAAGTACTTCTAAAGTAGAATTTAGATTAGAAATCTTAGAACGGAAAAGGAATATAAAAATTAATTAAGGCATAAAAGACATCAAATTACATTGACATGAGATGATTCTAAACATGATTGTGATGTTGAATGATACTAAAAAATATTCATTCTCTTAGCGTCCGTAAAAGTGAACACAGCCTGAAATTCATCTACTATAAATCAATATTATAGCCCAATACTCTTATTCCTTCAAATGGCCACAGAGCATCGTGTGTTATCTTTTATGCGTTAATTCATATTCATGGCTTCAATAAAGATAGGTAGGTATCCATGCATGGAATGTCACATCAAACTTTTTATTTTGCATTATATATATATATATATCCTAAGAATTGGAGAGACATTGTTTTCGCATCATTCTTGGTGTACTTCCAGCGAGAGAACGTGCTCTGTATTCGATTTTACATATGAATTGTGCACAGAATGCATACACTCTTTATGTGCGCATGTGTGTAACAATATGTACAGTACATGTGGCTCAAATTTGTGTTGAAACGCTTTGACATTTGAGACTTTTTGTAAATAATCTGTACAAAATATCAAAGGATCGACATCAGATTTTTTTTTCACATGTGCTTTTACTTATGTATTTCAATATTTATTAGTTGTGTAAGAAATCATTCAAAATACTTTTTTAAATGAAATCATTTGTTTGGACAGTTCAAAAATTAACTCACATAAGAATTGGAACACTCAGTTTATGTAATTTTCTGTGACAATCGATGTTATTTTCTTATTATTTTTTTGTACTTGAATTAAGAATAAAGCATTACAAATATCCTTTAAAATTTTTAGTCAATTGTTCTTTGTTGAAATATATTTTTTAGTTTCCAGTTTGAAATAAATATAGTGAATTGCTACAAAATGGCTACAAGCTCCATTAGACATCCGATTATAAAGTACTATATGGCTGTTAAAGGTCTTAGAAGAGGGGAAAAATGTTTTTATACAACGTTAAACTATATTTAAAATTAGAAAATTGTAGCACATGTGTGGAGTATTTTATGTTTCTGTAAAAAATTTAACAGCTTTTTAAGCTATCCCAAACAGATTGAATCCGACGAAAAATAAAGGAAAACCCAGGATATCCTACATCAACAGTAAAACTTTCAACTGAATTATAGGAAAGTTTCGGAATCAAAGTGTTCCCCGAGACTGTTAGATAAATCACTCAATCATATGAGTAAAATGGTCAAGCAGCATGAAGAAAACTCTTATTAAATAAGAGAATGAAAAAAAATTGCGCCTGTCATTTTCTAAGTTAATGGTTAGTAAAAAAAATAGTGATGAGGATAATAATAGTAATAATACATAGTGTCCCAAAAATCCTTGACACATTTTAAAATTCAATAAAAAAATGAAGCAACTGACGTACGAGAGCGCGGTTTGGTCGAAAATGATTCCTACGATCGAAAATTTTCTTTACAAAATTAAAATTTTGTTCCAAAAATGTCTCATAGATGGCGTTACTTCTATAAAGCTACCAAAGAAATAGAATGTCTTTACAGATAATAGTGACGAAAGACGTACAGAGCGTATGCACAGTTTTTGTCCAAACTATGGGAACCGACATTCCAGAATTTAAAAATACTCGCCTTCATGGATTCGATTACACGAGTGAGACAAGTCAACAAACATTATTTTGGCAATAATAGGAAACTCGCCAAGATTTATAGGATACTTCCGTAAGATAATAGCGACATACGGACAAAAAACAAATCGATTGTTCGATACGATTTCGAAAAAAAGAAACGAATCGACAAGCAACTTGCCGAGCTTTCTATTATCATCAAACTAATGTTTGTTGACATGTCTCACTCGTCTAATCGAACTCATGAAGATAAGTATTGTTAAGTTCTGAAATGTGAATTGTCATAGTTTGGACAAAAAATGTGCCTATGTATAAAGGCAATCTATCTCTTCGGTAGCTTTGTAGAAGTAACGCCATTTATGAGAAATTTTTTTAACATTTTTTTTTATATATTTTTTAAATAAATTTTCGATTATAAGGAGCATTTTCATCAAAACCGCACTCTCGTACGCCAATTGCTTAATTTTTTATTGAATCTTAAAATGTGTCAAAGTCTTTTGGGACAACCTTTAATAATAATAGTAATATTTCGCTGATGAATTGAAATTTAACACTTTTAAGATAGAAGTACAAAACATTATTTAGGTGAAAATCAAACTAAGAGCTGAATCTGAAACACCGACAGTCAAACAAGGAGATGGAGATGCAATCAATGTTTAGGTATGTTTTTCGGACTGCGGAGTGGGAAAACCGAACTATCCTAAACAAAAAATTAAAAGTATCTGCGAAGAAATTTGAAAACTGAAATTTACTTGAATTCATCTAGAATAATGATCCAAAGCATGCACTGCAAAAACAAATTGTAGATTTTACGGTATAATACTAGCATCCCAGTTTCCAGTATTTTACAGTAAAATTAACAGTAATAAAGAGTAAAATAAGCAGTAATACGCTACCGCGCATGCACGGCAGTGTATTCTTTCATCTCCAATTAATTTTTATACGGCCCCCTATATAAAGAAAAACCCAATTACAAAAATATACAAAAAATTACAAAAACTGTCTGAAATAAAATACTTACAAAGGTTCTAGAAAAGTTTAAAATCTGGGATGGGAGTGGCTAAATGATTTTTTAATTATTCCAGATGCCTCTATAATGCTCAATATACATACACAATATTTGTGTGCCAGAATAACTGATACGTTCCAAAGAAGCATCACGCCCCATGAACTAGAAGCAGTTTCACGCAATATTTTGAGAAGAGCATATATGTATGGGTGCTGAAGGCATACACTGTGAAATTGTGGTTCAAATAACCTTACATATTTTTGTTTCACAAAATCAAACCTGTAAATATATTGGTGCCCCCGAGTATGGTGAGTAGATCTATTCAATAGATAATTTTACTGTGAATAACTTAGTATTATTCTTCACATAACTTTTCTCATATTTTGTACTATTAAATTATTGCCACTTGTTTTATAATTTCATGTATCCGCATATAATCGCGTTATATCAGGCTACTACTGTAGTAAATATCTTGTCGAAAAAATTCTGTACTCCAGTCTCAAAGCCCATTCAATAGATGATTATATTATAAATCAAAATATTCTTCTTTCAATCCTTATTACAATTTTTCTACATTTCAATATTGACAATTTTTTTTCTTAAGAGCCTACGCTAGTCCCGCGAAGAAACGCTTCAGCTAATGTTAAGTCTATGAGAAGGTTATTCCGCGATTTCTCGCTCGCATTTTAATATTTTTAAATGATTCTTTTTGCATAGGGTAGCTGAGGTCGATCTCTAACGTTGTTAGTTTTTACTTTTTTTATTTTTGTTACGGTTTTTTTATACGCAGAAATTTTAAATTTTGGAACCGGTTGGAACCGGTTCTGAAAATTAAATTACCCTTACATAAAAAAAACTGGAACCAAAATCGAAAAAGTAAAAACTAACAACGTTAGAGATCGACCTCAGCTATCCTATGCAAAAGGAATCATTTAAAAATATTAAAATGCGAGCGAGAAATCGCGGAATAACCTTCTCATAGACTTAACATTAGCTGAAGCGTTTCTTCGCGTGACTAGCGTAGGCTCTTAATTCATGCACCAATGGTTAAAAACTGTATTAAAGTAAGCAAAAATATCACATTTGAATTTTAGAAAGATAAGCAGAAAAATAAACATGATTGACCTACATGTTACAATCATAGATTTATAGACAATCGTTAATTTGGCCAAGATTTTGCGGTTTCAGTTTTGTGGAAAAATGAGCTAAGTCACAATTTTCAACTTTCTATAACTCCGTGACTTTTGCAAATATTCAAACCAAACTTTTTGTACATATTAAGGATGCAACAGATTTTTGCAATTATATTTTTTGTGAGGGCAATATAAAAAATAAATTTTGAATTTCGAAGGAAAGACCCCTCAATCATGGAGATGAAAATATACTATTCGGATTCTCTACCTTCCTATGAACATTTTTCTAATTTACATTATTTATCTATATCTTACACTTACAGAAATAAACCGTGTAACCACCTTTTTGGACACTCTGTATATACACTATATTTCCAATGATGACCGGTCACTTGCGATTTTAGACGTTTTGTTAAATATCTGGAATGATAAATGAGGAATTGTCCTGAACCTTCAGGAGTGTAAACAACATGATAGACGTCATATATTTCCGTGAAGATTTTTTCCCAAAACCCCATAAGGGGGCGTCAACAAATTGAAGAAAAACGAATATCTTTTGGATAACCCTGTAAAAACTAATATTGCAAAAGTATTCAAATTGTAGATTATGATTAAGTAGCTTATTGTAATAATTTGGGTTCATTTTTATGAAGATAGCATGTATACTCGAAGAGAAATTCAGGTTCTTATAAAAACAGTCCCAAATTTTACCAAAAGTTTTTTGCTTATAATTTGCAGAGTTTTTAATATAAAAGCAAGTTACTTTCCGAAAGTATGACAAATAAAATTGTACACAATACCCTGCAATCAGAATTAAAAAATAATAAAAATTGTATGAAAAATGAGCAGGTTTACTAAATATTGTTTCACTGCGCATGCGCCAATTCAATCAAAATATACTGTGCATAATATATTAGATAAATGTATAGACCAACTTTTATGAAAGTCTCAAAAACATAGCTTGAAAATTCTGATAGTAATCGTCGATAGAATAAGCTCGAAATTCTCTGTTCCCAAAAGGAAGCAAAAAGATGAGGGGTTGTATCAAATATGGAATGACAGACACTTCATTCTTATTATGTCAACTGACATAAGCTAGTACATTTGAATACAACCCCTCATCTTTTTGCTTCCTTTTGGAAACCGCGAATTTTGAGCTTATTCTATCGACGATTACTATCAGAATTTTCAAGCTATGGTTTTGAGACTTTTATAAAAGTTGGACTATACAGTTAGCTAATATGTTATGCACAGTATATATTTATTGAATTCGCGCATGCGCAGTGAAACAATATTTAGTAAACCTGCTCATATTTTATACAATTTTTATTATTTATTAATTCTGATTGGCGGGAATTGTGTACAATTGTGTTTGTCATATGTTCGGAAAGTAACTTGTTTTTATATTAAAAACTCTGCAAATTATAAGCAAAAAACTTGGTAAAATTTGGGACTGTTTTTATAAAAACCTGAATTTCTCTTCGAGTATACATGCTATCTTCATAAAAATGAACCCGAATTATTACAATAGGCCACTTAATCATAATCTACAGCTTGAATGATTTTGCAATATTAGTTTTTACAGGGTTATCCAAAAGATATTCGTTTTTCTTCAATTTGTTGACGGCCCCTTATGGGGTTTCGGGAAAAAATCTTCGCGGAAATATATGACGTCTATCATGTTGTTTACACTCCTGAAGTTTCAGGACAATTCCTCATGTATCTTTCCAGATATTTCACAAAACGTCTAAAATCGCAAGTGACCGGTCATCATTGGAAATATAGTGTATGTATGCCTATTTGATTCTTATCTAGTGTTTATATATGTATATTTACCTTTATTGGATTGAGTAGGTATGTTTATATTTTCTGACACTGGGACATAATTCTATCACTTCAAAAAACTTCAGAAAGATAAAATGACACACCAGAAGGAAGCCTAAGAAGAAAACCTTAATTTTCAGTTGATATACAGTGTGATTCATAAATATCGAAACAATAGGCTATCTCCTTAAATATTGCCCCTAGGCACATACTTCCAATTGCAAATTTTCATAAAAAAAGGTGCAAAATTTGATGAGATAAGTTGCAACTCTATGGGGGAGGGGGGTCTATTTGAGAAAATACAAAAATTAAATTTTTATACGGAGGATAAAATTTCCAATTAGGAATTTTTTCCTTATCCATTCTTGAATTAAATAAAAAAAATTCCCTCTTGATATCTGCAAAATTCACAGAGATAGTAAAATCCAAAATTCGTGATTTACACCAGTTAAGCATACCACTGACAGACGCGATATCAGTTCATTTGAAATGCAAGTTAAGGATCGACCATAAATTTACACATTATTAAAAGTCGATCTAAGACAATGGCTTAACGTTTAGATATAAAATAATAGCGTATAGATTTTTACGTTAAACTCGCTTGAGAAATATGCTAGAGGTCTGCATGAGGCCGAGCTTCGCTCCAGAGTCGTAATCGGCACGGCCCTCTTGCCGGATCGTGCCGGCCCGTGTGTTTATTGTTCTTAGGACGCGTCGGAAAGGCAATAAGTTTTATAAAAATAGTAATAGCGATAATGAAACTTTTGTTAACGGAATCATTGGAAATATATTTTATAAATTAGAAATATTTTCAAATATCTACTTTTTGATGTTATACAGTTTCAAAAAGTTATGATGTTTTTAAACATATTTTTCATTTATTCCAAACGACATTGCTTTTTAAAATAAATCTTTATTCGAATGTAACAGTCTAATAGTATAAATAATAATCATTAACTTTGCTATTGCGTATTTTTTTAATAGATGCCAAGCTCCTACTAATCTTCCGTTATAAGTGTGTCCACGTTTAATGTGTTCGAACCAGAATTTCTTTTAAGAAATTCAATTGAACCAAGTAATGATTCGACTTAAAACATTTAAATTAAATAAGTCAAAGATTCATTAAACAAATTTTCCAGTTTTAAAGTGGTTAACTGGTTCAAATTAATCTACATATTACGGAGGATTAGTAGGAGGTTTGGCAGCTATATTTTTGTCATGCGAAAACATAGTAATCTAAAAAGTACTGTAAAATTTTCTTATAAATATGTATGTAGTATTCTTTAAAATAAGTTTAATTGTATCTTAAGAAAAATAGGAATTTTTTTGTACAAATTTCGGCCTGTTTAAGAATCTAAAATATGCACAGACACCTGTCTAGATAATCAATTAAATAAAATTAAGTGCATCGCCCATGAAAATGGTCTTCTTTCGCATCATTTCAATGAACCCGACCTGAAACATAAAGTGCATAAAAGAAATTTATATCTCTAATAAACTTAAATTTTGTAAATTTCGCTGTATACCAGATTTGTATAAGAGACTAGGGTATGCGTTAAACAAATTTAATACCTGTACCCGAGAGTCAAACTATCGTAATCAGAAATTGAAGCTACAGAAAGGAGTTACTTACTCACCTGGAAGCTTTTAAAAAGCATTTAAACGTTCTATTAGGACCCAATCTTTGTTTAAACTTTAAATGCATTTTTCGGCATCATAAGTTTTTTTCAGCATTTCCCATCCTTAAATATATATAAGTCAATAACCTCCATAAATGGTTCAAACTTGGAATATTGCTTTTTTCAAATATTTTACTTAAATTTTAATTCGGCAAATTTGAAAAATATATACATTTTTGAAAATATAATTTCTTTAAAATAAGTTGCCTTTTTTTTTTTTTTTTTTTGTTATTTCTAAATTTTTTTTTATTAATATTTTTCAAAATGCTGAATCAAAATTAAAACTTATATATTTCTGTTTAATTAAAGGAAAAAATTCAATTCGACAAATAATATTTCGAGTTATAACAATTTTAAATTATTCTGTATTTTTTGAAAAAATAAATTATTTTTTTTTATTTTGTAAGAAGTTTAATGATGTGATCATCTTTACAAATTATATGGCTAATCATCACAAAAAATTCTAAATTCTAAATCTATAAACAAATAAAATAAATAAATGTTTCCCGGACACCTTACAGTAACATTGTTTCTTGAATTACACGCATTTCAATTTGTGTCTCCCTTGAAACATCACGAATTATTAAAACGGACATATCTCTCTGAGTTTTGCAGATATGAAGATGGAATTTTTTTTATTTAATTCAGGAATGGATAAGGAAAAATTTCCTAATTGCAAATTTTATCCTATGGGGGCCGTATAAAAATTTAATTTTTGTATTTTCTCAAATAGACCCCCCATGGAGTTTCAACTTATCTCATCAAAATTTGCACCTTTTTTATGAAACTTTGCAACTGGAAGTATGTGTCTGGAGGTATTATTTAAAGAGATAACCTATTATTTCGATATTTATGAATCACACTGTATGTTAGTTCATAACATCACTGTAATGTGGTAATTTCAATATCTTTATTCAAATAATAATTTATCAACACTGATTTATGAAACAAACCAATGATTTATAGAGAAAAGCTTTAAACCTCAATTGAAAGCTTTTATCACTTATTTGAACACGAAACAATGTCAACCTACCTATCACTAATGCCAAGCATCACTGGGCGCTAAAATAACCAAACAGTAATCAACAATGAAACTAAATTGTAATGGTTTAAAGAAAGTGAAGCAGAATCATAATAATATATAGAGAAACAAAATAAATGCAGCTAAATGAAAGACAAATGAAGAAATAATTATCATTATACAAAAGAAATATTAGTATTTAATTCAGTCGCCATTATGGATTTGCCTTTCATATTTAGACACAAAAATCAATTTATTGTAATTAAATTTATCTTATCTTAATAAATTTTACAATTCTTTTGATATAAAACTCATTAATGATTTCTTTAATGTCTTCAGATCTGAAAAGAAATATTTAAAATCGATTTAAATGTCATTAACTCTTCAACGTTATTGAATATTAACAAAGATGTCAGACAAATAGTTTACTGATATTTTAAAAGCATGAAGTAAAACATACTGTGAAAATATTCACCTGAAAATTTAATTAAACAATATCTCTAACATTATAGTCGAAGATAGCGTTTATTTCTGATAAATTTAGAAACATTTTACAAAATATTGGTAAAATCTCAAAATGTCATTTAATTTCTTTTCTCATCTGTCTAAATAAACCAAAATAGGTTTTTTTCTTATTTTGCTATTTTAACTTTCATTGCTTCAAGATTTTTTTTTGTCTTTCAAGAAAGCATATATTTATGGAAAAGGAATTAATTTTAGAATTTTAACCTTGATTATTTGAAAACTTCGTAATATTTATCACTTTTTATAAGTTCTACACTACCGGTTATCAACATTTTTACTATCATTTGCGCATTTCAATTTTACAACCATTTTTGTGGACGTACCCCCCACACGCACACACACGCACACACACGCACCCCCATCAACATTTATTTGTATGGACATGTATTATGCACATTTTATAAACATTTACAATTTTATATCGATATCATTGTATATTTATAAAAAAATTCTTGTGCGAAATCCAAACAAAGCTTTTTCACAATTATCAAGGACACAAATAATAAAAACCAAGCCCAAAAATGATGCAATTGAAAATGTTAATAGTTTGTTCGCAACCGCTTTTATTTTGAGAAAAACTGTTTACATTGAACTCATTCTATTTATTTCCATCAAAATTAGAATTAACTATCTATAAGTGCAAAATATATGTTTAAGCGTACAAATGTATAGAAGCTTCATGGGCTCAAGAAAAAAGTCGGTGGGTGCAAGTGCACCCGCAGGCATGTGATTGACGACCCCTGCTCTACAATTTTACACAAAATTTGTTCTATTATAACGCAATTGCTTAATTTCAAAAAAATTGGAATAACGATTGATTTCACTTAAATTGACAGGATGATATAAATTAACCCGGACAAAGTTCAAATTGAAATTAAAAAGCACTACAAAACTGCACCACTAAAATGTCAGTATCTCTACATGAGAAAAAAACCTCACTGAAACATGCTGTTTAAGCTTTACAGTAATGGTCTCCCATAAAAATGCGATCCTCACATTACACTCTGATGGCATGAAGTAATGCAAGTTCGTTATGATGCTGAAACTTCCAGGATAGATTATATCGTATGCCTTGAAACTGTTCCGACAGCATGTCCATAATAAGAACAAACCAGGTCGAGGTAAAAAACGAACAGTCAACATTTTCAAAAAACACAAAGTGACAGTAAAAAGGATTAGACTCATTCCGAACCTTTTGGAGAAAAAATATGATGAATGTCAAGCAGGAAATGGTTCGATAAAATGTGCAACAGTTTCTTGGATATAAGTCTAAGAAAACGAAACAGCGCCAGAATATTACAGTTACCAACAAAACAGTAAGACTTCAAAATGAAGCGAGCTGCTCATCATCAATGGCAAAGAGTTATCAAAATTTTCTAAGCGCTACTCAAAGCGCTATTTAATATGGAAATCAATCAAGATCAGGTTCATCAGGTACAGAAGCTTTACAGTATCAAAAACTATGCATAGTAATTTAATTCACTTTTGAAGTTACATACTTGACTAGCTTGTGGTGTACACTGTCCAACCATTTTTTAATTTTGTGGAATTCTTTGGGTTTTTTTCCTCTTTTTTATTCAAAATTTCACTATCTGAATAGAGATTTAATTCTTAATTTGAAATAGCCATTTTTATCTACTGTTGCCAGATTTTAAAAATCACAAATAATAATATTTCCAAACACTTTTCAATTCAAAAATATATTTACACATATAAGTATTAAAAAAGAAAGATAACTTTAAAATGATTAAATGATTACGTGCGAAAAGCATTTAATGGCTGAAAATTACGTCATAGTTAAAACGATATATTTAAAACGTCATATTTAAAACGATTTTCTTATAGTGTCTAAAAGAAAACTTTTCTTCTAAAAGTTATAAAAGTTTGGGGCGCATCGACGTTTTCTACGTAACAATTTTATACAAGTTAATTTTCAAATGTGTAATTGATCTTATTTAATCAATCACGAAAACAGACGTCAGTTGTCACGATGCGGCCTTAAGAACTGAAAAATACACAAGTCAAAGGAACGTTAATGGCTACCCGATTACAGAAAATCGTAACTGTCGTGATACTATCATTTAATCTTTTGTGTAATCTTTTTAAAACGCAGCAAATTAGCGTGATTTAGAGCCTGTGGGGTCTGGACGGGAGTTTTGAGAACGTAGCTCGTAGGGGGCAGAGACCCCTAATATATCCTGAAAATGTTCTTTTATAGATAGAAATATTTCAGCGCAAAAATGTCCACGAATCTATGTTTAAAAATCCTTGTATTGCACAGGGGTTCATTTTCAATATTTACCGCGAGAAAGTTAAATTTTCGAATTAATTTTTTTCTATTTAGCGTTTCAGTGTTTTTATTTTTTAAAACAAGTTTGAAAATATCCTAATATATTTATTTTTTCTCAAAATATTAAGGTACATAAACAAACTTTGCCCAATAGCAATAGACGCGTCATTCAGTTAGTAATTTACTATTCTTCCTTCTATTGCTTTTTTCGCAATTAATATTTAAAAATATTTTGTATAGTGAATTGTTCATTAAAATTTTCTGAAAGATCTTCTATTTTTATCAAAAAATGGAAAACGTCTTTCGATTAAAACGTTTTTGAATAAGAACACCTGCCGATTTCATGCGTTTCCGAACAAAAATTAATTAAAAAATGTGTCATAAAGTAGCCAATTTGGAATTGAGAACAGCCTTAAGAGCCTACGCATAGTCACGGGAAGAAACGCGCAAGATAATGTTAAGTCTATGGGAAGGTTATTGCGCGATTTCTCGCTGGTATTTTAATATTTTTAAATGATATTTTTTACATAGTATAGCTGAGGTAATCCCCTAACGTTGTCAGTTTTTACTTTTTTTATTTTAGTTACAGTTTTTTTTATAAGCGGACATTTCTAATTTCGGAACCGGTTGGAACCGGTTCTGAAAGTGAAAGTACTCTTATATAAAAAAAAAACTGGAGCCATAATCGAAAAAGTAAAAACTAACAACGTTATAGATCGACCTCAGCTATCCTATGCAAAAAAAATCATTTAAAAATATTAAAATGCGAGGGAGAAATCGCGCAATAACCTTCCCATAGACTTAACATTAGCTTGCGCGTGTTTTCGCGTGACTGATGTAGGCTCTTAAATAAACATTGAATGCTTATAAAAGAGTGTTTAAAAAATATTTTTTTTGCTTTTATGTTTACTAAAGAATGTTTAAAATATAACCAGCTTTTTCTTCAAGCATTTTTTGAAATTTTACAGTTCATACAGCTTCATAGCTAACATATATCTTATTCACATTATTATCAATATTATTTTTAATTAAATAAATCTAATTATTAAAAATCTTTAAAAAATTAAAAGTCACAAACTTTAAGGTAATGTTTTATGTTTATATTAATACAATGACACATATAGCTGTTTACTGTTTAAAAAAAAATAAACTTAATAATAGTTTTCATATAAGAATAAGTTATACATCAAATTATTTCGCGAGGATCTCTTAGGAATTAATTTAAATGTATCTTAAGAATTAACTTTATCGATGAAGGTGTCATGAGGTATTTCATCATATAGTAAAGTTAAAATTCTAAGATTCTAATTAGTCTTGATGATATGAGATATATTTTTAAGATATTTAATAATTTAAATAACATTTTTAATTTTTTCTGAAAAAATTTAGTACCACCTTTTAGCATTTCAAGCATGTGCTACCCAGAAGGAAATAAATCAATAAAATTTAGAACAAAAGTTTTCATTTCAATTTTTCCAAAATTGAACTTTTGTTACAGTATGAAAAAAGAGAAACGTTTCTTAATATAGATTTTATTTTTCTGAAGATATGCGAAAATATAATAGAACCTTTTCTAATTTACCCGCGATTCTGAAAAACGCTTCTTTATCTTTAGAAGCCTCTAAAACCAACAGATGTTTGATATTTATAGAAGTATTTCTGAAAGAAAGGTTTCTTTTGCTGCTTGTAGTTTTTGGAAACGCTTCCGAGTACATTTTACAGTGTATTAATCAGTTTTCTCTAACTGTAATATTGATTTTTTGTATGCTATCAATTGTCAAGTAAACATTTTCAGTTGCGCAAGAAAATTTATACATCCAAGAGTAACAAAATAATGCTAATTTTAATATTATGTTAGTGCTGTTAATTTTAACATTATTGTTAATGCTGATTTCAAAAAATTTCGGGCAGCAAAAGAAACTTTTCTTTCAGAAATGCTTCTTTAAATAACGTAAATATATTTGTTCCTGAGGTTCCTGAAAATAAAGAAACACTTTTCGGAATAGTTGATAACTTGAAATAAGTTATGTTATATTTTCATAAACCTTAACAAGGATAAGAACCATATTAAGAAACATTTGTCTTTTTTTTACAGTGTACTTAGCATCCTCTTCCACTAAGCTATCCAATTATCAGATAACATCTAAATCTATTTTGTCCACTAATTTTATATAATGAATATGTATACAATGGTATACTGCCCACATTTGTCTTTTCAGCATAAAATTAGTTTTAATTATTGAAAATATATCTAAGGAAATAATTAACAAAAAATATTAATAATTTGGTTATAGAAATCATATATAAAAGTAAAAATGCGATAACAATTACAGTTACTATTAGAATAATCAGAATCTATTGACGACAAAATAGCATATTTCTCATATTTCCGCGAACAGACATCTATTATTTACAACTATAATTAAATTTATTATTATCTGATGAGTCTCATCGCTTCTAATCACATTGGCTGTTAAGACGAAAGTCCAGACTAGAGTTAAATTTATTATCATATATATTTTGTTTATGCAACTCTTCAAAGATTACTTCTATTAAACCTTTCGACTTCTGACTAAATTCTTAATTCCATTGACTTACTTTACAATTATAATTATTATTAAGCATATATGCTTAACTTCTTCTTAGGCTCTTATTGTTACTAGCCCATTTATACTCATTAATCTTAATTCATTATTTATATTACCATTTGTATTTGCATTAAACACGTAATTTATCTATCCTTATAATTATACTTACACTAGCGGGCGTCTCTTGCTTACGCTGATCGGTTTTTCCAAACGAACTTCGAATCAAACGAAATATATCAGTCAATTTTAACTTTTATTTTAAACAATATAAACCTTTACCTGGACTGTCCTTCCGCGTTGCTGAAGATGAGGCGAAAGTGATACCATTGCGATATTATAATTTCTAATGTGTTGGGAAATTTTTGGGCTATTAAACCCAATTCTTTTAGTTGATCATTTATAGTATGATTTAGTAGGGAAGAGGCCGTTATGACAACAAGAATTAAATTTTCTCGTGATCGCCTCACTACTGTAACGGAGCGCATTACAATGATTGCAGAGATTGGCCATTGCACTTAAATAATATTCGGGTGATTTATTCTCGTTTGTTAGCTCTCAAACTTCGAGCCTCTCAGCTTGGCGACGTGTGTGGTTTTGGTAGTTTAAATGCAATCTCAATCTACGTTCCGTTTATAATTCGTAATACACATCCTCTTCTGGCAGGCCACCACAGTTTTCCATCTTTGGATTCCAGCAGAGTGAATACATTCAAAAATATAATAGCAGTAAAGTAGACTGTAGTCGCAGAAAACCTAGAGTAACAGCAATTACACTGATCAACAGTAGTCATGCCACACGATCTCTGGTAAGAAATCGTGTTTTGACTACCTACTCTCATTACGAAACTGCACTTATTTCTCTTTCAATCACACTCAGTTTTCTTGTGATACAGTCAAGTTCATTTTTGGTATGAACAGCCTCGAAGAAAGAGTGAGAGGTGTGATCTGCAGGATTTTCGTAGGATGTCAAATCAGAGAACAATAAAAGATCCTAAATTTGAAGACAAATTGAACGTTTTGAAAAATCAACAGGGCACTATTTTAAGAACATGGTTGCGAATTTTCTGGGTAACCATGAGAATGTAAGAGTGACAACTATAGAGAATTGGTTAATGAGCTTCTAATAGCATATAAAGCTTTGGGTTGCCATATGTCGCTTAAAATCCATTTTTTGGATTCGCATCTTGATTTTTTACCAGAGAATCTTGGCTCTATGAGCCATGATCAAAGAGCAAAGTTCAATTTCAAAGATGAAAAAACGTTATCAGGGTAGGTGGAACCCAAGTTTGCCGATTTCTGCTAGACGATCAAAAGGGACCAACCGCATGCCAAATATTCCAAGAAATCATATTTTTTATATATGTTTCGTGATCAAAATTTCAAAACGCTTATTTTTACTGACGACACCCTATATTATTCAAAAACACTAACAAAGTTCGTGTGGCACGACAACACTTAAATTGTGTTAACCAGTGTTATTTGTACACAAAGAACAAGTGAAAATAAGAAGCAACAACAGAGATCTTTATGATTTCCAAACAATTGTAATTCCTGCTGTCATCATCAGTTAAAGTAAAACAAAATTTTTAATACGATACGAAAAGCTTGCTCGAAGAAGAAAAAAACTCTTATTTTTATACATAATATTTTACAGCGATTGTATCAGAATTATTATACTTTTCCACATGAAGAACGGAAGAAACATTTATCATTTCCATAATCGGAATTACCATAATCGGTATTATGTTTCTATAGTCAGTGGTTTAAGAAATAATACTCATTACATCTACAGTGTAGGCAAAAAATCCTGGACACATTTTAAAATTCAAATTCAAATTAATGTAATTGGCGCACGAGAGTGCTGTTTTCAAGGAAATGCTTTTCATGATCCAAAGTTTTATTTAAGTACATTAAAAATTTAGTTTCAAAATTTTTTCCTAGTTAGCGTTATAACTTCACATCTACAAAAAACATCATAAAAGTTGATTATAAGCAGTTACAGACCATTTTTTGTACAATTTACTACCACATTTCAATGTATGGGATGAAATCGAATGCCATTTGAATCTGATTTGAACTACAAAGAGTGCACACGTTGAAATATTGTAGTAGATCTACAAAATAAATGGTCTGCAACAGCTTGAGTTTTTTTCTTTCTTTCTTTTTCTTTATTGCAGCTCTGAAGATATGACGTCCTCAATGGGTACTTAATGATTGCTTAAACAAAACTTCTGATAATGAGAAGCATTCTTGCCCAAACCGCACTGTAATACGAAAATTACTTTATTACTTTTTTTCTATCTCTCTCCTCCCTCTATAAGAATAGTGCTGTAAAGTTTTTATAACTAAGTTGCAGCATACTCAATAGCAACAGGTATTATGAATAAAAGAATTTTGATATAAACACATCTTGAAAGGAGTTCTAAAGGCGATAAATTCTATTGCTGCCAGACTTCTGCATCGAAGATAATTCAAAATGCTAAATAATGAAATTGATGCCGAATATTAGAATTTAATATTACATAATAAAAAATGGTACTAATCTAAAATGGAAATATTTTTTTTTTTTCAATCTGATCTATAATAAAAGCAAAAGTAAAAAGAAAAAAATGTTTGGTAACTTGTAGGTAAGAGAAAATATCCCCTTTTAAAGGAAATTTCTAATTTGTTAAACATCAGCTTTGGATAAACTTATCTTTGTTAAAAAAAAAAATTCAACAAAGATTTTCTTAAATCAATGTTCAGAATCAAGTTTATAAAAGAACAAATGAATAACTGCATGCCTTTAATCTGTAACACTGATTAGATGTTATTACAATAAACTGGCGGAAAGACATGCATTGGCATGTTTCATTATAAAAGTTTTGTTTTCGTATTTAGTTTGTATTTAAGACTGAAATAAATAAGAGTATCAGAGTATATAATTACATATTTTCTATCATTTTTTCAAATGAGAATTTTTTATTGTACGTACATTAAATACATTTAAAATTTAAATATTGTAAGTGCAAAATGTGTTTGTGACTTCACTAAAGATTTTTAGTTCTAAATTGCTCGAGTTAATTTAAAGATTGGGTCCCAACTGTTAAAGTTTGTGTAAAGAAATAGTGGCGGTTTCCATTATCTAACTTTTCAACTAATTTCGATTAGGAGGTTGGAGACAGTTTCAAAACATACTGTAAGTTTAGCAGCAACCTCTCAGTCTGTGGTAAATGGATTAGATTTAGTGATGAAACTAAGCATTCAGCGCCCTGTAGCAAGTAAAATTGGTAAGCCCGCCCCCGTTGTCACTGTAAAAACAGTTCTGCCAAAGATTTTTGAGGTTTAAACTCATATATTATATTTTTATTTCGATTTAAAAATTTATTTTATTTAAAAAACAAAATATTTTCACAATTGGATATTCAACGAAATAAATACAAATAAAATATTAAAATGAACTGCAATTCTTTAAGTACGAATTACTACTGATATTTACTACGAATTGAGCGGCATTTCTGGTTTAAACGCACCCATGGCCTCAGTGCAATCTGCAGCCTTCAATCTCTGTTGTTCCTTTCAAGGCATTCGGAGCAGTATAGAATGCTAATAAAAAAAACACCCTCTCACGAAATTTTTAAAGCGCGTTTTTCCCGTTTTTAGTCCAAAAAACTCTGAAAATTCATAAAATTCAAGTTACTATAACTCGGAAAGTTTTGATCGTACAAAAATGAAACTTTTTTTTTTTGTTTTACTTGTTTGTGAATGGAAAAAAAATTACTAAATATGTAGTTTTACTAAATAGTATAACCTAGACCTATAAGATACTATAAGACCTAGGTACCGTAAAAAAAAATTTATTTCTTAACCTTTAAAAAAATAACTCTTTTGACACAAGATTTTATTAAAATGGAAAACAATTTTGAAACATTTTTACAATTGGATAGTCAACGAAATAAATACAAATAAGATATTAAAATGAACTGCAATTCTTTAAGTACGAATTACTACTGATATTTACTACGAATTGAGCGGCATTTCTGGTTTAAACACACCCATTACCTCAGTGCAATCTGCCGCCTATCAAGGCATTCGAAGCAATATAAAATGCTAATTTAAAAAAAAAAAAAAAACACTGTTCTCAAGAAATTTTTAAAGCGCGTTTTTCCCGTTTTTAGTCCAAAAAACTCTGAAAATTCATAAAATTCAAGTTCTTATAACTCGAAAAGTACAAAAATGAAACTTTTTTTTTTGTTTTGCTTGTTCGTGAATGGAAAAAAAAATTACTAAATATATACTTTTACTAAATATAACCTAGACCTATAAGATACTATAAGACCTGGGTGCCGTAAAAAAAATTTAATTTCTTAACATTTAAAATAATAACTCTTTTGACATAAGATTTTATTACAATGGAAAACAATTTTGAAACATTTTCGCTAATGGAACTATATTTCTATAGCTAATGGTTTGGGAAATTAACCATTGGACAACGATAAGGGGGGGGGGGGGGGGGGGGGGATTGATACCTTATATACCATTCTTCAAAATGTCAGTTGTTGTTTTTTTAAGCGACTAAGTCCTATTTCTTTCACTGCAGACTTTTCTGCCGTCTCTGAAAAATTGTGGTTGACTTTTGCATGGCTACCAAAATCAACGACCGGCGTTATGGTTTTCGCTTTTATTTATTATTTTACATTTCATAATTTGAAAGTTCATCGATTACTAATGTTTAAAATTTATAGTAAGGGGGCCTGAAAATATGGAAAAATATTTTGTAAACTTCACTTTTGGAAGAATGGTATCAATAACAAATTTTCTTTAACTTTTTTGCTCTTTACACGTAGTACGTAGTAGAACTAAGACAATCATGGTTTCCATCTTGATAAAAAGGGTAAAATTCTGCAGTAAGTTCTAAACAACATTATCAAAATTCTAATTACTTTTTCAGCAGAGCTGAAATTGCGGTGTAAATTACTGAAATACAAAGCATGTGAATTATCACTTTACTTAACAGCGAACAACCAACAGAGTGAAAAAATGTCCAGACCGGGGTTCAATCCCCGATCCCTTGGTATAGCACACCAAGTGCTTTACCAATTAAGCCATTCGGAAGATATCCGGTCTAGCATTCTCTAAGACCATATAAGAGTGAGAGAATGCTAGACCGGATGTCGTCCGGATGGCTTAATTGGTAAAGCACTTGGTGCGCTTACCAAGGGATCCGGGATCGAACCCCGGTCTGGACATTTTTTCACTCTGTTAGTTGTTCGCTGTCAAGTAAAGTAATAATTCACATGCTTTGTATTTCAATATTATCGAGTTTCCAACATCTGTAAAGACGAACATTTCATTGTGACCATATGCTGAATGCAACTGTTGTGATCCGTCCATATTAATAATGAAGGAAACTATGCAAAAATTTGTACACATTTTTATTTCGTCATTTCTAATTTTGCGCCCCACAGTGCAGTATTTGAGGCAAAATTCTGGCCAAAATTATTTTTCATTTGTTTTAAAATTAAAATCATTGCTGTTGACTTACTATTATTAGTAAATACATATAAATATATGCATTTATTTTAAACATAAATATATTACAAAGTTTATTTAACTGCTTACTGTTTATAAGCGGAAAGTAATTGCTGAAAGATTTGTTTTATTTACAAGTAATGTTTAATTAAATGTGGTTAATTTTACTATACATAAAAGGTTAATTATTTATATAAACCAGTGTAAATAACATGTATTACTCGCATTTAGTATTTAGAAAAGTTGAGTCTCTATAGTATAGAGATGCTGGTTTTGGGGTGTCTTTAATAGGTTACTACCCCCCCCCCTTTCACCCCCCCCCCCCCACAAGAAAAATATTTATATATAAAAATGACAATTATATGTGGAACATTTTTATACATATAAATTGGCCTTCAAAACTATAGTCAATACGATTATAATTCAAAAATGGTCCGACAAACCCTGACACACCTTTAAAAAGCTTTAGTATACACATTTAAAAAGCTTTCAAATTAAAAAACTTTCAATTAAAGCTAAAAAAAATTTTTAAATAACCCATTTTTTATTTTAATTATTTTTTATTATATTAAAAGTAAAACTATTTAACTACACATATAAAAATATACATTTAAACTTAATAACAAAGCTGAAACGTAACAAAATAGCACTTCTTCCCACAAAGAAACCTTCTCTTCAACTGAAGCTAGAAGCCGCCGGATATGACTCGAGCGCCTGAAATTGACATAAATTGACGCACCAGTTAGTCAAATGATATAAAATAGACTTTTTACAATAGTTGAGCAAATTTTTATTTTTGCACTTTTGGCCAGGTTTTTGCCTCATATACTTCTCTCTGTGCCCTTAAGATTCGCACTACTGGAGCAGTTTGCTGCAACAGATCCATGGTAGCTACGTCCCGGATTAGCATCAATTAATGCTTTTAATTTCCCGTTTTAATAACAGAATCTCGTTTTCCATCTTCATGACTCTCATTTTTACCATGGCATTTCTTAGCATTCATGGCATTTTCATGGCATTCATCCCTGCGACAAATGCGTGGTTGAAATTACTATTCATTTCCGCTACTTTTCGTCTCATTTTGAATTCGTACAAAAAATCATGCGAACTGGCTTCTTTTCAATGGATATTTTAACAACCTTAAATATCCCTGTACAATGACGAAAAATAAAACTATAAAACTAAATATGTCGATTTATGCCTACTTAATTTGCATTGTAGTTTCGTAATAAATCTGCCCTTCAAAAAAATATACAACAACGTAATATTCCATTAAAAAGTTATCGAATTTTTTTTTTTTTGGTTGAAACGTTCATTAATAGAAGCCACCATTATTGCTTACACAGCCTAATAACATTTTGAAACATTAGAATAGCTTTTTTATTTGCATAATTTATTCCACAAAAATCAAAATTCAGTCCCAAAACAGGATGAAACCAGTCCAGAAATACTAAATTTGTAAAATATTGGCAATAAATTGTAGTTTTTTAAACCAATTTACTAAATTAAAATTTATATAAAAAAGATTTTCTTGATTTTTAGCGGCGAAACAATAGCACGAGATTTGTTATGTTATCTTCTCTTAAGTTGAGATTAACAGTTCTAAAGCGATTTGCAAGTAATTATGATGTAACTCTAAAGAGCAAAGTTAGCAGTTTTCTCGTAATCTGTTTCCAGTAGTACGGAAAACAATCTTAATTGCCAATTAATCAGTTGCTTTATTAACGCATCCGAGATTTGTAAGCTTTTTTTCTATTCTTCCTTGAATCGAAGGAAATTTGAATTTTATCATATACTAGCAAGCTACGCCCGCTACGCAGGTCAATTTCTCTTAACGCACCTTTAATCAAACGAAATATCGACCTTGAATTTGACTTGTGTTACATTATGGTGTCTATGGGGGAAAAAGCATTTCCGTTAGATTTTAATGAAGTTACAATACTTCAAATATAATGAAATTAATATGCCTCACTGAGGTGGACTAAAATATGCTTTTTGTGGAAAATTAAATAAAAATCATGCACTCGTGACATCATAATTTACTTTTATATTTTAACAGAATAATGAGGATACTATAATTTGTGACTCGTGCAAATAGTGAAGTTGTCAGTATACATACGTCAGCACACATTGCTGTTATAATTATCTTTTTATTTCGCTATGGTACTCCATTGTAAAATTTGGTAATTTTTGAAATTCAATATTTGAAAAACGGCATAATCATTAGATTTAAATTTTATATCAAGAAAAATACGATTTTGTACCTTTCTAACGAAGTTTGTCTAACAATTTTCTGACAAATACTTTTCGAGCTATTAATTTTTTCAGCAACTTCAAATGTTTCAGTTTTCGAGATTAATCTGTGGCAACGATTAGCGAATTTCCCAGTCGTCAGCAACACATACCTTTTTATTAAAGAGGATTTATTTTATTTCCACCTTTTTTTTTTCACTAACTTCCAAATCATTTGCATTCTAGAAGCTAACTTTTATGTAATTCGGATACTGGAAGTATTAAAAAATTCTGCCCTCTAAAGTTTGCGAAAAATATAAAATATACAAATTTGGCTACATTTATTCTTTACGAAAATTAGGTACTCTAGGAAAACAAACTTCGTTACGATGACTATGACTTCCATTCTAATTAGTTCAAGAAAAAAATAAAAGTACTATTTTAATTCGTAGAAAGCTCTTTATAATTGTATATTGATTTATTTCGTATCATCTACATGTCATCTACATGTTAATATTGAACCAAACTTTTAAAATTCCAACAGTAACCTTGCAATTTTATCATATATTTACGTATAGCATACCAAAAAACGTAGCAATACAAAATGTTAAAGAGATATATGCCTGTTATTTAGATAGAATTTGAAAAATATTTTATGTATTTCATTACTTTTTGATATTATTATACTTAATGTAGTTTCAAAAAATTATATTAATATGCCGTAAAATAACTGCAAGAAATAATGCTCATTTTTTTCCCCAACTGACTCTTAATTATGTAGGCTTTAAAACTAACAGGGATTTTTTTTTAAATAACATTACGTATATTAATATAAAATTTATTTTTTTTTATCTTTATTTTTTTAAACCATTCTTAATAAAAAAAAATTTTTTTTAATCAGTTGCTTTCTTTTAAAGAACATAAGCTTATGCTGCTGATGCCATCTAAAATAGAAACCAACACTGTAATAAATAAAAGAACTTCAGACCTAATTAATGTCTATTATTTACGTAAAGTTTTATTAGCATAATCATCCTTTAATATGCGTTAATTAACAATGTCATTAATCCTATAGATTATAATATTAACTAGACTCTGAAATATATATATATATTATTTTTTTTAAAAAAATGTGTTTTTCTGATAAATCTGAGCCTCTTGACAATGAATAACCATTCGGAAGCCAATCTGGATTTTCTTTTTTTTTTTTTTTTTTTTTTTTTTTTTTTTTTTGCGTCTAATTAGTGAGATTTTTTTATCCAATTATTTTTTGTAACTTATCAGAAGGTTTAGATTTTTTTTTTCTATCTAACTTTCATAAAGACTAGAAATAGAGAATTACGATATATTGTCTTATGCATGCTAAGCAACTTTTTTTGTTTGTTTGTTTGTTTTCTTTTCCTACATCACTTTATTACACAGATAAATTGTTATATACGTTCATTAAAAACATACATAAATAATGATAAAAAATGTTATTATTAAAGAAAATGCCTAAATTGACGAAGGAAAAAGCATAACAACTATATAAGCAGCTAATCAAAACACTTCAAAAAATGTGAAAATTTAATTTAACAGCATAGAAAGGTAACTTTTCTTTTTTTAATTATAAAATGTTAGGTATTTAATTGTTTTTTTGTAAAACTATTAAATTATTTTTTATACAATTAATAAATTTTACATATTTATTAGTCTGTGAAATTATTAAATCTTAGACATTTAACAACAATTTATGAATTTATTAAATATATCTGGTGACCTTAAATGGCTTTCTACAGTGATACATTGAATGCGTTAAAAATATCCATATTTAGTTCAATCATAAAAAAACATTTACAAAAAACTCATTTGAATTTCATCGTAATTTCTAAGTCTACACAATTCATTTAAAAAAAATTTTTACTCTTTATTTTTTTTTCATTCCTAATAATTTGTTTAATATTCAAGGCAACGCAATAAATAACAAAATAAGTTCTGAAAAATGTGAAATTGTCCTCCTTTAGTTTATGCTCAAACGCTCAAGGAATTATTTATTATATTTCCCAAGAAACAAACTTATTCCCTGTTTACACAGTCTTTCATTTCCAATTTTGATGCTAAAAAATGAGCCGTTTCTTTTGAAATATACGTTTTATATGGCATATTCTTTCAAATTATTATTGGACTTGAAATTACAATATAAAAACTTTTTTAATTATGGGGAAAAAATTGAAAATATTTTATTTTAACTTTGTATATGCGATTATAGAAAGGTAAAATAAAATATTTTTAATATTTAAAAAAGTTTGTAATTCGTGTTTTCATGTTTAATTTTATGTACAGTGTTTCAAAAAAGTCATGGTGCAAGGAGTAAGTAGATTTGGGAAAATATGCAAATTTCACCAACGTACACAGAAATAAAATTAGTTAACAAACCGTAATAATTAATTAGCATCCTAGAATAGAATAGAAGTTCCCTTTGGATAAACTGAAAAATATTATAAAATTATTATAGTTTTAAAATATTTCCATAAAAGTTATAGTACATTTGCGTAAAAAAAAAAAAAAAAAAAAAAAAAAAATCACTCATTTCTATATTTTACTGAACTTAGTCACAGTTCTGCAATATCCACACCAAAGTTAATTATTGTACCTGCTGTTATATCAGCAGTAAAGAACTAATCTGAATTTAAAAAAAAAAAAAGGTGCGAAAAGAACTTAGTGTAGAGAAAAGAAAATTAATTGTTAATCTTCATGGAAAAATAGATAAATCTTATAGTGAGATTCAGGAAATATTGTTTCGAGACTGTTCCACCATCCAAAAGGTAATTAATCAGTACTTAGAAAAGAAAGGGGGATTTAAAATAAAGCTCGAAACGGTCGTCCTAAAAAATTAACAATGAGAGATGTTAGAATAATAAAATGCTACATTTCTCTAAATCCCGTAATTAGAGCTAGAAAAATTACAGAAGAATTGTAAAAGTATGTCAATAAAATAACATATAAAGAAGCTATCAGAAGACCTATTAATGATATAATTCATTTCTCTGAAACTAATTATAGTACGAACGCATCTCATTTGTCACGTTTGACGTACAATTTCCAACTTGTTGAAAATAAACTGCGTTTGAAGGAAACGAATAAATAAATGCTTTCAAATTACAAATTTATCAAGTGTATTACAGTGGTGGACATAATTATAAGACACCTACCTAATTTGACATAAAGTGAAAGAAAAGATTCAGAACTTAGAAATGCTTTATCAAATACGACAAAAACATAAATTTATTTTGTTATCACACGTAATTGTTTTACAGAAATGATATTTTTATAGAGTTTAGTAAAAAAAATTAAAAATACCATGGACAAAATTATAAGACACCCTAACATTTTAATTAAAAAACCTGCTTTTTTTTCGAAACATGCAAATTTTCTGCATGCTGTTATGACGTCAGAAGTTAACTAAAATAGACGATAACCGACTTTGTGCATTTACCAACATGCCACGAAGTACAGAATGCCCCAGCACATTTTATAGCATTCTTTAGGTCTTCAACACATGTAAACTATCTCCCATTTCGATAAACCTCACGAGCTAAGATCCCCAACAAGTTTTCTATGGGATTTAAGTCTGGGGAGCGAGAATGCCACGGAAGAACATTGATGCTTTGCTCTGAAAGACACTTTTTTGTTACGTGTGATGTATGAATCGACGCGTTATCGTACTGTAAAGTGTAGATTTCGCCACAAAGAAGTTCACCGTATATGGCTAGTTGATCTTTAACAAGATTTTTATACTTTTCGGAATTCATTCTTGAATGCACAAAAACGATATCAGTTTTCCCTTGAGCCGAAAAACCAGCCCAAACCATTACTGAGCCTCCATTCATTTGGCGGCTCATTTGTACATCAAGAAACTTCCGTAAATCATGGCAATAATAGTTAAAACCGCCAGGACCATCCAGGTTAAACTTTTTTCAATCAGAAAATAACACAGAGTACCATTTGGAGGTCCAGGCCATAGTTTGTTTAGCGAAGTTTAAACGGTCCATTTTGTGCCGCCTTAGAAGCGGTGGTTTTTTCTTCAATTTTTTTTAATTTCACATAGGAAGCATTATGCAACACCCTGCAAATGGTTCTCTTTGAACAATTCAGTTTCAAAGCATTTTTAATGCCTGTAGTGCTCATCTTATTCTGTGTTGAGTGCGAAAGCACATGACGTCTGTCTCTCGAGGACAAGCAAGGAGTACGTCCAGATCTTTTAATCACAGATCCATTGCTTCCTATTTTCAAAACATTTGAAATTGCACATCTAGAGTGTTCAATAACTTATGAAATATTATTAACTGAAGCACCAGTTCCATTTAATCACGAAATTTCGCGGAATTCACTTTCTTTTAATTCTGTACCTCGTGGAATGTTTGTAAATGCGTGAAGCCGGTTATCGTCTGCTTTAGTTAACTGCTGACGTCATAACAGCGTGCAGAAAATTTGCATATTTCGAAAAAAAGCAGGTATTTTAATTAAAATGTTAGGGTGTCTTATAATTTTGTCCATGGCATGTTTCTTTTTTTTTTTTTTTTTTATTAAACTCTATAAAAATATCATTTCTGTAAAACAGTTACGTGTGATAACAGAATAAATTTATGTTTTTGTCGTATTTGATAAAGCATTTTTAAGCTCTGAATCTTTTCTTTCACTGTATGTCAAATTAGGCAGGTGGCTTATAATTATGTCCACCACTGTATTTTATATCTGAATAATAGATCCTTATTTATCCTTCCAATTGCTTGTAGAAGTGTCGCATTATAAGGCAGATGCATATCTATTCTAACAAATGCTGCAGTCCCTTTTATATGATAGCGCATGGTGCTTTTATTATAGATAGACACTTACTTCACATACAATTTGTGAAAACTGACTTGCCTTTATTGTTTTCATCATTGCTCTAGAGATTTAAAATTTGGCTAATCTTTGTTATATGCTTACTGTACGTTACAGAGCACAAATAATATCGTTTATATAATGCAAAATTTCAATAAGTTAATTTCTATCTTATTTCTTGAGTTATCCTCATTGGAAAAATCATAAAAATTTCATTTTACCTTCACCAGATATTTAATATTCAGAAAAGGCTTAAACATTATTTACTTTGCACTGAATATCTTAGCAACTTAAAAGACATTAATAATAGCTTTTCAAGTAAAAACTTCTGTCTTAGACAGCTTCCATTAGTCAGAATTTCTAAATGTTCCAAACTCATCTTCTACATGTTAAACTTTACCTTAAATCTCAGCAGAAAAATATTGTCTTTTAAACAAAAAATTGAACGCAAACTTTTCCGATATTATCACTATTAATAACCCTTCGATAAAATAGTTACTTGAAATTTTCTGGTGAACCCCATTCTATTCTTTTTGCTTAATTAATAATTTTTAAAATGATTAATTGTTACTTTCTATAATATTTATAAGAAGAAAGTATTGAATTCGTGAAAGTTGTCTTCCGTTTTTGATGGATGACGTTTTGGGATGTTCTGTTTACGATTTGATTATTTTTGGACCGATTTCTATATCTCTGCATATGTGCGTGTGCGTGTGTGTTACTCTAATATTGCAGCACTCTGACTCGAGAACAAAAGCACGGGATTTATTGAAATTTTATATTTAGTTCGAACTTGAAATAGATTGGTATTGCATAGCTACCAACTTTTATGCTTTTTTCTTATCACAAAAATTTAATAGCGAACTTCGACTTAATTAATCACCAAAATATGCGATTAAAGAACGCGAAAAATTCTATTCATTTTTAGTGGTAATAAAAAAGCATAAAAGTTGGCAGCTATGGTATTGATTAAATTTTTGTGCATATCACTCAACTAGTGGCGTTACTATTCCGCGCATATCACTCAACTAGTAGCGTTACTATTCCGTGCATATCACTCAACTAGTGGCGTTACTATTCCGCGCATATCACTCATCTAGTGGCGTTACTATTCCGTGTTAAGTGTGGGCTCAGCTATCATAAAGATCATTCTAGAACAGATGTGTCAAACTGTGGCCCGTCGATACCACTATATATACCACTATAAGTTTTATAGTAATCTTTGCCTTACCTAATCATCGAATTTGTGCAATTCAAGAAGTCGAATATTTCTTTTAAAAATCAGTGGTATCTGGCAAACCACAGTTTGACACCCCTGTTCTAGTAATACGACAGCTAGATCTTGACAACTACATAATGGAATTGTACCAAATCTAATATAAGATGCTAATTATGAAAAACTATGCTGATTCAATTTTATTGTTTTGATCACTTAAGAGGAGGGCGCTGCTATTTTATGCTTTTTCTGGTGAATATTTTAGCTGTATCTCACTTTTTATTAGGTAGAAATGCAACAAATTTTGTATTTGAGATTATTAATATAAACATATAGGGGAAGGTGGCCTAAAATGATCCCCTTAAGTGAAAAACTTGTGTAAAATGACATAACTGTTTAAATAAAACATTATCCCTTTGCTAGTATGTTTTACACGATATTTTGCATTATAAACGATTTCTAATAATATTTTAAACCCAAATTGAGTGATGAAAAAAATAGATTTTTTAAAAAGTGTTCAAAGGATCATTTCACCCTCACCTAAAGGGCAAAATGATCCTCCATTTAAAAATAATTGTAAATTGTTTTTTATCGGCAAAATAAAGGATATAAAAGTAATTATGACAATACATAATGAAATAAAATAAGTTGTATAATCAAATAGCATACATAATTTATTTTAAGAAAATAAATTCCGCCCCATCCGAAAACTTGGAATATTTGAGCACATATTGAAAAGATATTCATCATCCTCATTCTCATCTATCCCTGCGCATGCATCATGGGCCCACTTAACAACACTTGTGACACTGGTACCAACCTTCACCTGCTGCAGGAAAATAGTTCATCGTAATAAATACACTTGTGTTCATCTTCTGAATCTGTTTCACTATATTCCAAATATTGGTTTTTAGACTCCCTTTTCTTCTTTATGGGAATATTTCTTTGCTTGTTCTGGATATTTCGTTTTAGATTTAGCATTTTGTAATTGGATTTTCTTAGCTGCAGCCTGTTTTGTCATCTCTTTTTGTTCTCTATTTTTTGTTTCCAAGCTCAGTTGATTGTTAAAATGGCACTTCCCATTGATTTCCTTTTTCTCAAACTGCTTGATTCCGTATCTTTGGAAACGGTAGGATATCACGTGGACTCAAAGAGAAAGATTTGGGGGGAATGGATCATTTTACCCTGCAACATGGCCGCCCATTTTAGGTCAAAAAACTTGATGATGCCGAGAAACATAACACATTTAGCAAGTGTAATTCATATCTAAAAACATACTCCATTAAGTAAACCAAGTCATATTTCTGTACATGAAGGACTGTATATCTAAATAAATATCAAAGTTAGTGCTTACCTTATAACAGATGTTATAAAACCCAATTTTTCAAAGAATTCTATTCAGATGCGTAATACTGCAATCGCATGAATACGGCCATTGCTTCTTCTTCACTTGGCTCAACTACTTTATGTGTTACCACGTACATAGCGCGACCTCTGTGGAAGAAAACATACGTGGATCGTTTTGCCCGCTAGGATCATTTTAGGCCACCTTCCCCTATGTTGGTCCAGTTTAAGCTCTGAATATCCAACAGTGCGCGATGTTGCACTGTTTGTCGTTGTTGTTGTTTGTTTGTTTGTTTTTCTACTTTTAGTAGAAGAGATGTAGTAGAGATCACTGTAATTCCATGTTAATTTTAAATAAATTATAAGTAAAAAAAATTTATAAAGAGAAGATTTTATTATAATTTAATAAAAAGGTAAAAAATGTTGAAGTACAATTGATTGAAATAAATGCCATTTTTAAATAAGTAAATTATATTGCGGTGGTTTTTTTCACCAGTTTGTTAAAAAAAATAAATGTACATATAATTTAAATATAACTTCCTGGCAAGAAAAAAAATCGATCAATATTTTCCTGGGGATCGCACCCATTCAGCCCCTGAACAGAACTGCAAGATGGTGCATTTACCAACCATGCTACGGTTCAATAGGAGAATACCAGCTTATTTCTGAAGTGTTAGAGGTAATTTAATCTAAATTTTTATATTTATATTTTCATTAATATCTTAAAACATTTCGTTTTTATAAACTCATTCTATTTTGATATTTAATCAAACCCCCCTCCTCTTTTTTCTTATTTTTCTTAAACATTATTAATTAAAACTCTTATTTTCAAAATCCAAACATCTTTATTTTTCTGTAAGTCAAGACCACCCAAGATCTTTTTTCACTGTGAGATAGTTTTCCACGCAAACAACTTTTACTTGAAATTCTCACGTAATTTCAGGGATCGTAAATTCGAAACACACACAGGCAGATTGGATAACGTACAAAAGGCCTTTATAAGAAGTCGTGAGAATAGCTGAAGCCTTTTTGTCAGTTGTATTGTACGCAACTTTTATTACCCTCAGAAAAGATAGTCGTAAAACTATTTCGAAGGCTTGTTACGAAGATAACATCAACATATTGCTTTTCGATCGTTGTTTTCGAAATAGCAGGTGCAAGTGTGCACGTGGTTTCTTTTTTTTTTCGTGGGACAAAACAGACGGCTAATTTCCAGGAAACGTGTTATTCTCTCCCCCCACTCAACCAATCAGCGTTGACTTTTTTTACCCCCTGGTCCACGCGTTACCAAGGGAACGGGGAGCTAGTTAGTAGAGGCAGTCATGTTTTGAAGCGCGGATCGTTTGGGTGTGTGAGGGTGAAGGGTTCCTTCCCCCACCACCGCCTGCTCAGGCAGTGTTAGATTTTTTTTTCTAACAAGTGAAGTACGGTCAGTCTAGGAGGAGAGATAGCAAGAAGCAGTTTTTGGAGAGAGATGCACGCAGAAGTAATTACATCTTACGCTGGGTAATATAGATATTCAAAACAACTGGGAGTGGTAGTAATACCATAGTATATGCATGATGCGGCTCAGAAGTGAATAATTGTGAGAAACTTTGTAGCGCGTGCTATGGATTTGAGGAACCCAGCGACGACGATCGTGAAAAGATTGATTAATGTTCGAGTGTTTGGCGTCGGTCTTGTGTCCATAGTAAGTTCTGAGGAAGATCATCGATATAACAGTATTCATTACTAAGGATCTTTCATCGTGCAGCTCGTTGGAAGTTATCTGAAAGTGACTGCGATCGTCTATTCACCAACCAGGCGTTTACCAAAAAGCGTTCCACACGAGGATGAGCCCCTTTTGGTGTCCTAAAAAAATGACATTGTATCCATTAACTTGGTTTTAAGGTTGAAAGATATAATAGACTTTCATGTAACCGTTATAAACAAGTCGTTGTGAAAGCATTTTTACGGGTCCAAATTCTTAGACTGGTATTTCTAATAGTGAGTGCAAACAGAGAACGATAATGTTGCCAAGAATGACTTGTCAATTAGCAGTCCATAAATCTTCATTTATTATAATCGGTGTGACAAAGTGTATATCAGTTATGCCCATTCTGCTTCTGAAATGTGAGTAAAAAAAAATATCTTGTTTTATTATTATTGTTTGCGTTAATGATATTGATTACTTAATTATATAAATTATTTACTTATGTTTTAATGAAGGATTAACAAACAATCTAAAATGCTGCCTATTAATAAATTTTGTTGTGTAGTAAATTCCTTCTCTGTTTTTTTTTTTTATCTTATTAAATTTTTTTTTAATCATTTCAATAAGATTCATCTTCAGTAATTTTACTTTTTGTTAATCATTAAAATTTAATAGGGAATACTATATATAATTGGAATTATCAGTTTAAAATGCATAGTAATCTTTAACTCAATTTCTTTAATTGATTTAAGTACTAACTCTAGTAAAAACTTAAGATTTAGTTAAAGTAAATTATTGTATTCTCTAGTCATGAAATTTCTAAATATTATCTTCAAGCATTAAATCTAATAAAAAAGTAAGCTACTGATTTACTGGATGTTGAAATTTACTTAATCACTTGAAACCTTTTACTATTCTTTAATTAATTACAGGACATACATGTCTGAATTAATATATAAAGTAATTTTAATATTTTAATTTAAAGTCTTGTGAGAAGGGTTTTATTGTAATGAATTACTTATTCAAAATTTAATTATTTACTAATGGTCTCTAAAACAAAAAGTAATCTATACGATCACAGCTCAGGGTTGTGAATTCTTGGAATTAATTTAGTATTTTTTATATTTGTTAAATATTATTTTGTTTAACCTATATCATCAATTTTATACCTCCCCTTTTTGCACTTTCTTTAAAAGAAAGATTTTCTCCCCTTTATTCCAAAATTTTCACTTAGTCAAAATTATTATGTCTATGAAAATTCCTTGTTGTTACACATCATATTAATTCCTAAATTCACAATGCTGATTGTTGGGGAATTGGATGTAGTGCAAATTGAGAATCTTGTCAGTGCTTTTAAATGATTAATTCTTATACTATTTTGAATTCAAAACTTAGAATTCAGGTAATTTTAAATTCTTTAAATTTTTATTGTTTATGTTTAATTTAATCCATTTACGTTTTACTAAATTTATTTTAGTTTGAGAATAATTTTGTAAACGTGCATATTGACAGGATTCATTTCAATTTTAAGTCATAGGTAATTTGCACTTATTCAAATTTTAGCAAAAGGTAATAGTACCTAATCAAATAAACAAAACCCCCAACAAAGAATTGATGCCGTGACACTTACCTGTGTGGCACAATTCAAATTTTTAATGTTTATTTGTGTATACTTAAAGTTCAGGGTATAAGGCAACTATTTTTTTTTCAAAATGTATTGTGCATTATGTCTTTGAGTATATGTTATGAAGTGTTAACCCTCATATCTGTGCTGTTCAATTTTTTTTTTCATAATACCCCACCCGCACTGAATTTTTAGAAATTTTAACATACCTTTCCCATTTGTTTATATTTATTTGCAATTGATCATATATATTGACAAAGGCGACTAGTGTATACATGGGTGTAGCTCTCAGTAATTTTATTTAGATTTTGCATTTGTGTAAATTTTTTTTACCTTTGCTTAAGGTTTAGGTAGGGTTAATTATAAATTTTTTTTACCGCTGATTTTTTGCCCACAAAACATTTCATAAATATGGCGGAGACCCTTACCAAGGAGATGGCTGAGTTGCAGAAGAAATCGTCTTTGATGGATAATTTATCCAACATCCCACCTTTTAGCGGGGACTCTACTATATCCTTTTCCGATTTTATTGAAAAGTTCACAGATATTTCCACCTTCTTTAACTGGGATGAAAAAGAAAAAATTTTCGCCCTGTTTAACAGACTGTCAGGGAAAGCAGCCAAATTAATTAAGGCTAATAAAGACAAAAATTATAAGGAATTAGTGGAAATTATACAAGACAGATTCACGGAACAGGAGTCGCCAGATGTGGCATTATCGAAGTTTCTTAACTTCAAACAGACGCCTTCAATGTCTGTCCAAGATTTTTTCGACAGAGCCTCTGATCTGTCACGCAGAGCTCTTGTCATCGATGGAATTGCTGAGGGCATTGTAAATAAAAGAAGAGATGCTATACTGCACTCTATGCTTTTAGGTAATCTATCCCCAGAAATTAGGAAGGGTGTCATTTCAAAAGATCCAAAGACCCCTCAGGAAATACTAACGTTTGCCTTACTTGAGGAAAAGGCTTGTAGGAGTGTTAACCCCTTCTACAGCTATGAACCAGCAAACATTGCCCCCCAGGTCCCCTCAGGTGTAGCATGTGCTGCTGTTTACCCCCCTACACCCCAAGTTAGCCATCCCAACCGAGAAATTGTAGAACTCCAAAACAAAATGGAAATCTTAACGGCTAAAATTGATAGTCTTGTTATGCAACAACCAGCTGCAGCGAGACCACCAGCCCAGGAAAATGTCCAGTACAACCCTTTTTTCTGTTTTGGATGTGGCGACCCCAACCATTTTTTTCAGGACTGCCCCCAAAACCCCAGAAATCAAGGCTGGCAAAATTATAATGAAAATCCCTATGGTCGTAGAGGTATGGCCAGACCTAACAATAACTACAGAGGCAATTATAGCAACAGGGGATATCAGAATCAAAGAAACTATAGGGGAAATGGCAATAACCATAGAAACAGAGGTACCAACAATGGCCAGAGAGGTAATTATAGGAATAGGGGTAATCAAAATAATGTAACCCAGCAGAATAACAACACTGCCAACGAACACAATGTTCAACAAAATTTAAACGGGTAATGGCTGAGTCTGGAGTAGTCGGACTGACTCATGAGAAGCCGAACGACAAAACCCCCTCTGTATATAATGTTTTCTCACCATCAGCATGCAGTCTCCCTACTGCAAGGATTGCTGTCGGTGACATTTTTATAATTGCACTGTGTGATACGGGATCAGGTATCAATTTAATTTCTCGACAGGGATTGTGTTTATTCCCAGGTGTAAAAACTGAGGCCTGCAATGTACTCATTCTAACTGTGACAGGTGAATGTGTCCCCCTCTCTGAGAAAGTTATTTTTCAATTTCAGTAATGTCAGCTGCCAAGCTGAATTTTTTGTAGTAGCAGGTAAACTCGCTGATGAATTTACTGCTATTTTAGGTATGCCCTTTTTGAGTGAGTACAAGGCTATCATAAAGTGTAGTGACAAATCTATTAGTCTTGGTATTAATGAGCAAACTTTTTGTAAATATGTTACAAAAATTTCAGAATGTCATGTAAATATTAAACCGCCAATTATTGTAAATAACAAAATTTCTTGCCTTAAAAATGTGTCATGTCAAACTGAGGGTAATGTAGAATGTTTTTCTAATGTTAGTAATATTTCTGAGAAGAATAAGAACAGTGAGAACAATTGTATGGTAGTAAAAGCCAAAGTAAGGGATAGTAGAGAACAAATAGAGATTCGAGATAGTGAAAAATGTAGTAGCGAAGATAAAAATAATGTGATTTTAGATAAATGTGAAGGTAATGATAACAATTCTTCTGTTCAAAAATCTTCTGAAAATGTTTCACAGTTAGGAAATGTTAATAATACAAATGGTCAGGATACTCTCAGTAATATATGTAGTGATAAATTAAATGAAAATAAGGCAATTGTTACAGATAATGTACATGAAAATAATATTTCTGATCTTAATGTAAATACTGTCAGGGAAGTGAAAAATAAGAATAGTGAAAATGAAATCAATGTCCCTGTATGCCAAGTGATTTGTAATGATAGCGAAAAGTCACAATCTAATGATGTCAAAACTGAAGTAAATGATACATGTGAAAAGTCGAAGATTATTAAAATTAGTTTTGCTGTTTTGAAAAATTTAGTAACTATCCCCCCCAATCTAAAATTTTAGCTCAAGTAAACTGTTCGAGAAGTAATTTTATTGATAATAATGATGTTGTTATTTTGGAACCCGTAGTGCAAAAATTTGGTAATGGTGTTTTAACCTCTAGAACAATCTGTTCTCAGGAACACGGGTTATATATTTCATTTGCTAACTTTTCGGATGATAAGGTTACTTTGAATAAGGGAATGAGGGTTGCTAAAATTCAAAAGTGCATCGATGACTCTGGGTGTAATTCTAGTAAGTGTAATTATGCCCTTAATATTAATGTGCCCACTCCACTAGCTGATTTTGATCATGCTGATCTCAGCTGGAGTTCAGATATTAATCTTGACCATTTAGACCCCCCTCTTAAACTTAAAATGCAGGATTTTCTTAATAAAAATAAAGATGTGTTTGCAGCATCAGTCCTAGACTTGCCCGGCTGTGACACTATTCCCCATGTAATAAATTTAACTTCTGATAAACCTGTAAAATGTAAAGCCTATAGAGTTCCCCATAATCTTAAACAAGAAATGGAAGATCAATTAGATATCCTGTTAAAAGCTAATATAATATCTCCCTCCATTTCTGAATTTGCGGCTCCAGTCATTTTGGTTAAGAAAGCAGACGGATCTTATAGATTGGCTGTCGATTTTAGAAAATTAAACAACACTTTAGTTAAAGATGCATACCCCATCCCTAATATCACAGATTCGGTTGATGCACTATCCGGTTCAAATTTCTTTTCTACACTTGATTTAACAAGTGGCTTTTTCCAGCAAGTTGTGCGTCCTGAGGACAGACACAAAACAGCAATCATAACTCATAAAGGACTATTTGAGTGGTCGAGAAATTGTTTTGGCTTATCAAATTCAGGAAATTCTTTTCAACGACTCATGAGTGCAATGTTTGGAGATCTGGGAAATATGGGAATTCTTGTATATATAGGTGATATTGTTATTGCTAGCAAAGATGTAGAATCCCACCTTGAAAAATTAACAACTGTTTTTGATAGACTTCGCCAGCATAATTTAAAATTAAAACCCAGTAAATGCCTTTTTCTATCAGATAAAATTAAATATTTAGGTTTAGAAATCCATAAAGGTAAAGTCTCACCCATTAATAAAAATATAGAAGTAATTGAAAAATTTCAACCCCCTAATACCCGCAAAGCAGTTAGATCTTTTATTGGTACAATTTCATTTTACAGGAGATTTATCCCTGATTTTTCTAAACGAGCTAAAAACTTAATTGAATTAACTAAAGAAAATGGTCGTTTTTCATGGAACCCTGCAGCGCAAGCAGAATTCGAAGATTTAAAAGCTGCTTTAATTTCAAAGCCATGTATTGCGCTCCCTGATTTTTCCAAAGAATTTTATCTTTATACGGATGCGAGTGGCGAAGCTTTAGGAGCGGTATTATCTCAACTAGATGATAACAATTTTTTACACCCTGTGGCTTTTGCCAGCAGAAAGTTGAAGGACCCAGAAACGAGGTACTCAGCCACAGAAAGGGAACTTTTAGCTGTTGTCTTGGCAACCGCCCATTTTAAGTGTTACCTAGCTAACACCCACTTTTTTATTTTCACTGATCATGCCCCCCTAACTTATATGCTTAAAATTCAGGACCCAACTTCTCGTATGGCAAAGTGGATTTGCACCTTATCTGATTTTACTTTTTCAATTAAATTTATCAAGGGCAAATGCAACAGTGTTGCGGATTTTCTTTCTAGATACACTACTTCTAATGAAATCTCTGTAAATACAGTAAGTTGTAATTTTTGTGTACAAATAGCAAAGGAGAATGTTTTTATGCCCCAAACTGATCTTCTTGAAAAAATCCAAAAACTTCAAAAGACTGACAAAAAGTGCTGCCAAATTGCTCAGAAGCTAGATCAAGGAGTGGATATAGCACCAAAGTACATGAAATTTTTCTTCCGAGATGATCTCTTGATGTGCGAGGACACTCGAGACTCTCCCATTTTAAATAAATTGCCCAAACTGGTGGTGCCAAAAGAACTAATCCCCCAAGTGTTCGCACTAACACATGATTCTCTAGCAGCTTGTCATCAAGCCTTCCAGAAAACTATTGATCGCATTCGCGAAAATTTTTACTGGCCAGGTATGTCTGCAGATGTCAAGCATCTAGTAGAATCTTGCATTAGTTGCCAACAAAGAAGAGCTTATCGACCTAAACATCTAGCCCCTTTGCAGAGAATGCCAACACCAGAATTTCCATTGGCGAAAGTGAATTTCGACATAATTGGTCCTTTACCGACAACCTTTTCGGGTAACAAGTTCATCGTGACATATATCGATGCTTTTTCTAAGTGGCCTGAAGCATATGCTCTATCCTCTATCACCTCAGACGTTGTAGCGGATACTCTAGCAGACTTCGTTTCAAGGTACGGTGCTCCTAGCTATATTGTTTCCGACAAGGGTAGAAATCTTATATCAGAAGCCATTGAGAGAGTCTATAAAAACTTTGGAATGAAACATATTCACACGTCAGCTTACACCCAGCAGGAAATTCTCAGATTGAACGTCAAAACAGAACCTTAATTAATGCCCTATGCCATGTTGTCAATGAGAATCAGTCGGACTGGGATACAAAGTTAAAATTTGCTCTTTTAGCTCTCAGGACAGCCGTGCATTCATCTACTAAATTAACTCCAGCTGCAGTAATGTTTGGCAGAAATTTAAATCTCCCCTATAAACTTTTTTCTACCCCCTAAACTTTAAATTATAATGACGCTCCCACCTATTGTGAACTTTTATTCCCTGCTTTGAAGAAAGTGTATGCTGAAGTGCACAGTAGTTTGGTGGAAGTTTCAGAGAAGCAAGAAAAATACAGAGAAAAAACTGCTGTTTCTAAGAATCTTAAAATAGGTGATTCAGTTTGGCTCTTTACACCAGCTGTTAAACCAGGACAATGTAAAAAACTTTCTAAATTTAATAATGGTCCCTATACAATAACTGAAAAAATAAATGAGGTAAATTTTAAAATAGCCCTCCAATCAAATTTAAAATTAACGCAAGTGGTACACGTCGATAGGCTGACTGAATTTAAAAACAGGCATGTTGATTTCCAAACAAATGACCAACTGCCGCAGCGTCAATTCGATGATCAATCGAATATTCAGAATCCAACTAATCCCATTCACCAATCGATTAACGATAACCCAGAACGGCGGACGAAAAAACGCAGGCGCGCGTTTATCATACCAACAGCATCAGCAGTAAACAGAGATGACGCATTGCCCATGCAATCAACAGCCAACACCTTGCCTTCACTAGCCACCAGCAACGAACCCCTTTCCCCCTCTCTTCCTTCAGCCGAGTTCGAGAACTCACGAGCTGAAACCACCCCCTCCCCCTCCAAGGCTGAAAATCCAGTTACGGACACACCAGAGATCACGGTAGCTAACGAAGTTGTTGAAGCTCAATCCTCTGATATTCCTTCAACCAGTCGTATTCCGACTTTAATCGAATCTCAGCGCAAACCGACTGATTCGATTCCTTCGTCCAGAAATACTTATGGTTTCAGGAACAGGGACAAGCGTCCCAATTATAAACTTTAAACAGTATTAGTTATAGTATTTTTATTTTAATAACCTTATATTTTGTTTGTATAATGTATATAGATAGTCTAGAGTTAGTTTTTATTGTATTTTAACTTGAAAAATAAGCTTTTTAGAGTACTTGTACCGTTTGTTTTGGTTAGTAGTAACGATCTGAGTGGTTGTGTTTTCATCACATTTAATGTTCTATATAGCTAATTTTAGTGTAAATAAGGTATATTTAGATAGTTATAGTGCAAATAACCTCTCCGCAGGTATATGTTTGGAATTATGTTATGTTTTTCTCGATTTTTGGGTAATTTCGAGACTTTGCAAATTTTTTGTGCATTTTGAAAATGGGAATCCAAATTTTTCATGTAGTACTCCCTGTTTTTGTAATACGATAGTATCCATCGATTTGCATATTATTTATATTTTAATTGATGTTCTAGTTAAGTTCTCAGTATATGAGTATAAGTGGATTTACAGGATAATACTATATTTGAGGGAACTATTAATTTTACTCATTACTAGATATAATATGTAGATATTTCGTAGTGTAAGGTAGTATTAGTGTACTGTTTTGTGTATATATTTTTTTTTACCTGAAAATTTTTGAGGTTATTAATTTTGTTCTTGAGTTACATTACTTCATTAAAGTATAGTGGTGTGGTTTTATTAAAAAATTTATAAAATTTTATCTGGTTCTGTGCCTTTTTTTTCCTTTTTTTTAAAGGATTTCTTTTGTCAAAATTTTTATTTTCTACTGTATAAATTAAGTTTCTGATGGTGATAATCTTCACCATAGCTTTTGGGTCTTCTTCGCCCCATTATGCTTTTATTTTGGCAATTGTATATAGCACAGATAAATGGGTTGCTCTTCCAATATGCACAGTGTCGCTGTAAGTGCATATGTAAATAACTTACTTCATAGTTTCAACTTGCATATCAATCGACTGGAGAAAGTGTTTCTCAATTTTTACACATTGATACAATTTGTGTTAACTGAATTTTAATTAGTGAAATGTATTTTATTGTGAATTAACTGTACATTGTGCAAATTGCCTTTTACCCATTTTTATTCTTTTTTGTTTGTGTTTTATATGCATATACATTACTAGTTAGTATGTTTTTATATATCTGTGTACATCGAGCTAACAATTTATACCTATATTGATATGCATTATTATTGTAATGGATTTGGTGATTCTTTCGATTGGCAATGTTCTCTCCCAAATTTTTATTTGGCTTTAAAAAAAAAAAAAAAAAAAAAAAAAAAAAAAAAAAAAAAACTATTTTGGCAATTTTCAAAAATTTTTTTTTAGCAAACAGTGTTCAGGTAAATACTTTGAATGGAACCTTCCCGATTGATAAGGTTAGTGGTGACAAAAGCAATGTCCAGCCTTGTGTTCATCTTTTAATTTTTTTTGTTATTCTACAGGTGTGTCTAGGATTTTGTTGACAAGTGAGGAGAGTTTTGTGTATGCAAACTCAGGTTATGCATTCCGGATTGTATGCCTTGAGGAGTAGGCTTGCTAAGTGTTTCTTGATAATTCTTCGGACCGAAGTCTGGTTTGTTTGAAATGTTAGGCCCCATTTAGTGATCTCTCCCGCATCCATTGAATTTTTACTCGCACTTTTTACTTAAAAAAAAACAAAAAAATTTTTATTTTTCAAACAATTGTGTTTTTTAAATAGAGACTAATAGGATTCTTGTTAGAGGTAATTTAATCTAAATTTTTATATTTATATTTTCATTAATATCTTAAAACATTTCTTTTTTATAAACTCATTCTATTTTGATATTTAATCAAACCCCCCTCCTCTTTTTTCTTATTTTTCTTAAACATTATTAATTAAAACTCTTATTTTCAAAATCCAAACATCTTTATTTTTCTGTAAGTCAAGACCACCCAAGATCTTCTTTTTTCACTGTGAGATAGTTTTCCACGCAAACAACTTTTACTTGAAATTCTCACGTAATTTCAGGGATCGTAAATTCGAAACACACACAGGCAGATTGGATAACGTACAAAAGGCCTTTATAAGAAGTCGTGAGAATAGCTGAAGCCTTTTTGTCAGTTGTATTGTACGCAACTTTTATTACCCTCAGAAAAGATAGTCGTAAAACTATTTCGAAGGCTTGTTACGAAGATAACATCAACATATTGCTTTTCGATCGTTGTTTACGAAATAGCAGATGCAAGTGTGCACGTGGTTTCTTTTTTTTTTCGTGGGACCCAACAGACGGCTAATTTCCAGGAAACGTGTTATTCTCTCCCCCCACTCCAATCAGCGTTGACTTTTTTTACCCCCTGGTCCACGCGTTACCAAGGGAACGGGGAGCTAGTTAGTAGAGGCAGTCATGTTTTGAAGCGCGGATCGTTTGGGTGTGTGAGGGTGAAGGTTCCTTCCCCCACCACCGCCTGCTCAGGCAGTGTTAGATTTTTTTTTCTAACAAGTGAAGTACGGTCAGTCTAGGAGGAGAGATAGCAAGAAGCAGTTTTTGGAGAGAGATGCACGCAGAAGTAATTACATCTTACGCTGGGTAATATAGATATTCAAAACAACTGGGAGTGGTAGTAATACCATAGTATATGCATGATGCGGCTCAGAAGTGAATAATTGTGAGAAACTTTGTAGCGCGTGCTATGGATTTGAGGAACCCAGCGACGACGATCGTGAAAAGATTGATTAATGTTCGAGTGTTTGGCGTCGGTCTTGTGTCCATAGTAAGTTCTGAGGAAGATCATCGATATAACAGTATTCATTACTAAGGATCTTTCATCGTGCAGCTCGTTGGAAGTTATCTGAAAGTGACTGCGATCGTCTATTCACCAACCAGGCGTTTACCAAAAAGCGTTCCACACGAGGATGAGCCCCTTTTGGTGTCCTAAAAAAATGACATTGTATCCATTAACTTGGTTTTAAGGTTGAAAGATATAATAGACTTTCATGTAACCGTTATAAACAAGTCGTTGTGAAAGCATTTTTACGGGTCCAAATTCTTAGACTGGTATTTCTAATAGTGAGTGCAAACAGAGAACGATAATGTTGCCAAGAATGACTTGTCAATTAGTAGTCCATAAATCTTCATTTATTATAATCGGTGTGACAAAGTGTATATCAGTTATGCCCATTCTGCTTCTGAAATGTGAGTAAAAAAAAATATCTTGTTTTATTATTATTGTTTGCGTTAATGATATTGATTACTTAATTATATAAATTATTTACTTATGTTTTAATGAAGGATTAACAAACAATCTAAAATGCTGCCTATTAATAAATTTTGTTGTGTAGTAAATTCCTTCTCTGTTTTTTTTTATCTTATTAAATTTTTTTTTAATCATTTCAATAAGATTCATCTTCAGTAATTTTACTTTTTGTTAATCATTAAAATTTAATAGGGAATACTATATATAATTGGAATTATCAGTTTAAAATGCATAGTAATCTTTAACTCAATTTCTTTAATTGATTTAAGTACTAACTCTAGTAAAAACTTAAGATTTAATTAAAGTAAATTATTGTATTCTCTAGTCATGAAATTTCTAAATATTATCTTCAAGCATTAAATCTAATAAAAAAGTAAGCTACTGATTTACTGGATGTTGAAATTTACTTAATCACTTGAAACCTTTTACTATTCTTTAATTAATTACAGGACATACATGTCTGAATTAATATATAAAGTAATTTTAATATTTTAATTTAAAGTCTTGTGAGAAGGGTTTTATTGTAATGAATTACTTATTCAAAATTTAATTATTTACTAATGGTCTCTAAAACAATAAGTAATCTATACGATCACAGCTCAGGGTTGTGAATTCTTGGAATTAATTTAGTATTTTTTATATTTGTTAAATATTATTTTGTTTAACCTATATCATCAATTTTATACCTCCCCTTTTTGCACTTTCTTTAAAAGAAAGATTTTGTCCCCTTTATTCCAAAATTTTCACTTAGTCAAAATTATTATGTCTATGAAAATTCCTTGTTGTTACACATCATATTAATTCCTAAATTCACAATGCTGATTGTTGGGGAATTGGATGTAGTGCAAATTGAGAATCTTGTCAGTGCTTTTAAATGATTAATTCTTATACTATTTTGAATTCAAAACTTAGAATTCAGGTAATTTTAAATTCTTTAAATTTTTATTGTTTATGTTTAATTTAATCCATTTACGTTTTACTAAATTTATTTTAGTTTGAGAATAATTTTGTAAACGTGCATATTGACAGGATTCATTTCAATTTTAAGTCATAGGTAATTTGCACTTATTCAAATTTTAGCAAAAGGTAATAGTACCTAATCAAATAAACAAAACCCCCAACAAAGAATTGATGCCGTGACACTTACCTGTGTGGCACAATTCAAATTTTTAATGTTTATTTGTGTATACTTAAAGTTCAGGGTATAAGGCAACTATTTTTTTTCAAAATGTATTGTGCATTATGTCTTTGAGTATATGTTATGAAGTGTTAACCCTCATATCTGTGCTGTTCAATTTTTTTTTTTCATAATACCCCACCCGCACTGAATTTTTAGAAATTTTAACATACCTTTCCCATTTGTTTATATTTATTTGCAATTGATCATATATATTGACAAAGGCGACTAGTGTATACATGGGTGTAGCTCTCAGTAATTTTATTTAGATTTTGCATTTGTGTAAATTTTTTTTATCTTTGCTTAAGGTTTCGGTAGGGTTAATTATAAATTTTTTTTACCGCTGATTTTTTGCCCACAAAACATTTCATAAATATGGCGGAGACCCTTACCAAGGAGATGGCTGAGTTGCAGAAGAAATCGTCTTTGATGGATAATTTATCCAACATCCCACCTTTTAGCGGGGACTCTACTATATCCTTTTCCGATTTTATTGAAAAGTTCACAGATATTTCCACCTTCTTTAACTGGGATGAAAAAGAAAAAATTTTCGCCCTGTTTAACAGACTGTCAGGGAAAGCAGCCAAATTAATTAAGGCTAATAAAGACAAAAATTATAAGGAATTAGTGGAAATTATACAAGACAGATTCACGGAACAGGAGTCGCCAGATGTGGCATTATCGAAGTTTCTTAACTTCAAACAGACGCCTTCAATGTCTGTCCAAGATTTTTTCGACAGAGCCTCTGATCTGTCACGCAGAGCTCTTGTCATCGATGGAATTGCTGAGGGCATTGTAAATAAAAGAAGAGATGCTATACTGCACTCTATGCTTTTAGGTAATCTATCCCCAGAAATTAGGAAGGGTGTCATTTCAAAAGATCCAAAGACCCCTCAGGAAATACTAACGTTTGCCTTACTTGAGGAAAAGAATTGTAGGAGTGTTAACCCCTTCTACAGCTATGAACCAGCAAACATTGCCCCCCAGGTCCCCTCAGGTGTAGCATGTGCTGCTGTTTACCCCCCTACACCCCAAGTTAGCCATCCCAACCGAGAAATTGTAGAACTCCAAAACAAAATGGAAATCTTAACGGCTAAAATTGATAGTCTTGTTATGCAACAACCAGCTGCAGCGAGACCACCAGCCCAGGAAAATGTCCAGTACAACCCTTTTTTCTGTTTTGGATGTGGCGACCCCAACCATTTTTTCAGGACTGCCCCCAAAACCCCAGAAATCAAGGCTGGCAAAATTATAATGAAAATCCCTATGGTCGTAGAGGTATGGCCAGACCTAACAATAACTACAGAGGCAATTATAGCAACAGGGGATATCAGAATCAAAGAAACTATAGGGGAAATGGCAATAACCATAGAAACAGAGGTACCAACAATGGCCAGAGAGGTAATTATAGGAATAGGGGTAATCAAAATAATGTAACCCAGCAGAATAACAACACTGCCAACGAACACAATGTTCAACAAAATTTAAACGGGTAATGGCTGAGTCTGGAGTAGTCGGACTGACTCATGAGAAGCCGAACGACAAAACCCCCTCTGTATATAATGTTTTCTCACCATCAGCATGCAGTCTCCCTACTGCAAGGATTGCTGTCGGTGACATTTTTATAATTGCACTGTGTGATACGGGATCAGGTATCAATTTAATTTCTCGACAGGGATTGTGTTTATTCCCAGGTGTAAAAACTGAGGCCTGCAATGTACTCATTCTAACTGTGACAGGTGAATGTGTCCCCCTCTCTGAGAAAGTTATTTTTCAATTTCAGTAATGTCAGCTGCCAAGCTGAATTTTTTGTAGTAGCAGGTAAACTCGCTGATGAATTTACTGCTATTTTAGGTATGCCCTTTTTGAGTGAGTACAAGGCTATCATAAAGTGTAGTGACAAATCTATTAGTCTTGGTATTAATGAGCAAACTTTTTGTAAATATGTTACAAAAATTTCAGAATGTCATGTAAATATTAAACCGCCAATTATTGTAAATAACAAAATTTCTTGCCTTAAAAATGTGTCATGTCAAACTGAGGGTAATGTAGAATGTTTTTCTAATGTTAGTAATATTTCTGAGAAGAATAAGAACAGTGAGAACAATTGTATGGTAGTAAAAGCCAAAGTAAGGGATAGTAGAGAACAAATAGAGATTCGAGATAGTGAAAAATGTAGTAGCGAAGATAAAAATAATGTGATTTTAGATAAATGTGAAGGTAATGATAACAATTCTTCTGTTCAAAAATCTTCTGAAAATGTTTCACAGTTAGGAAATGTTAATAATACAAATGGTCAGGATACTCTCAGTAATATATGTAGTGATAAATTAAATGAAAATAAGGCAATTGTTACAGATAATGTACATGAAAATAATATTTCTGATCTTAATGTAAATACTGTCAGGGAAGTGAAAAATAAGAATAGTGAAAATGAAATCAATGTCCCTGTATGCCAAGTGATTTGTAATGATAGCGAAAAGTCACAATCTAATGATGTCAAAACTGAAGTAAATGATACATGTGAAAAGTCGAAGATTATTAAAATTAGTTTTGCTGTTTTGAAAAATTTAGTAACTATCCCCCCCAATCTAAAATTTTAGCTCAAGTAAACTGCTCGAGAAGTAATTTTATTGATAATAATGATGTTGTTATTTTGGAACCCGTAGTGCAAAAATTTGGTAATGGTGTTTTAACCTCTAGAACAATCTGTTCTCAGGAACACGGGTTATATATTTCATTTGCTAACTTTTCGGATGATAAGGTTACTTTGAATAAGGGAATGAGGGTTGCTAAAATTCAAAAGTGCATCGATGACTCTGGGTGTAATTCTAGTAAGTGTAATTATGCCCTTAATATTAATGTGCCCACTCCACTAGCTGATTTTGATCATGCTGATCTCAGCTGGAGTTCAGATATTAATCTTGACCATTTAGATCCCCTCTTAAACTTAAAATGCAGGATTTTCTTAATAAAAATAAAGATGTGTTTGCAGCATCAGTCCTAGACTTGCCCGGCTGTGACACTATTCCCCATGTAATAAATTTAACTTCTGATAAACCTGTAAAATGTAAAGCCTATAGAGTTCCCCATAATCTTAAACAAGAAATGGAAGATCAATTAGATATCCTGTTAAAAGCTAATATAATATCCCCCTCCATTTCTGAATTTGCGGCTCCAGTCATTTTGGTTAAGAAAGCAGACGGATCTTATAGATTGGCTGTCGGTTTTAGAAAATTAAACAACACTTTAGTTAAAGATGCATACCCCATCCCTAATATCACAGATTCGGTTGATGCACTATCCGGTTCAAATTTCTTTTCTACACTTGATTTAACAAGTGGCTTTTTCCAGCAAGTTGTGCGTCCTGAGGACAGACACAAAACAGCAATCATAACTCATAAAGGACTATTTGAGTGGTCGAGAAATTGTTTTGGCTTATCAAATTCAGGAAATTCTTTTCAACGACTCATGAGTGCAATGTTTGGAGATCTGGGAAATATGGGAATTCTTGTATATATAGGTGATATTGTTATTGCTAGCAAAGATGTAGAATCCCACCTTGAAAAATTAACAACTGTTTTTGATAGACTTCGCCAGCATAATTTAAAACTAAAACCCAGTAAATGCCTTTTTCTATCAGATAAAATTAAATATTTAGGTTTAGAAATCCATAAAGGTAAAGTCTCACCCATTAATAAAAATATAGAAGTAATTGAAAAATTTCAACCCCCTAATACCCGCAAAGCAGTTAGATCTTTTATTGGTACAATTTCATTTTACAGGAGATTTATCCCTGATTTTTCTAAACGAGCTAAAAACTTAATTGAATTAACTAAAGAAAATGGTCGTTTTTCATGGAACCCTGCAGCGCAAGCAGAATTCGAAGATTTAAAAGCTGCTTTAATTTCAAAGCCATGTATTGCGCTCCCTGATTTTTCCAAAGAATTTTATCTTTATACGGATGCGAGTGGCGAAGCTTTAGGAGCGGTATTATCTCAACTAGATGATAACAATTTTTTACACCCTGTGGCTTTTGCCAGCAGAAAGTTGAAGGACCCAGAAACGAGGTACTCAGCCACAGAAAGGGAACTTTTAGCTGTTGTCTTGGCAACCGCCCATTTTAAGTGTTACCTAGCTAACACCCACTTTTTTATTTTCACTGATCATGCCCCCCTAACTTATATGCTTAAAATTCAGGACCCAACTTCTCGTATGGCAAAGTGGATTTGCACCTTATCTGATTTTACTTTTTCAATTAAATTTATCAAGGGCAAATGCAACAGTGTTGCGGATTTTCTTTCTAGATACACTACTTCTAATGAAATCTCTGTAAATACAGTAAGTTGTAATTTTTGTGTACAAATAGCAAAGGAGAATGTTTTTATGCCCCAAACTGATCTTCTTGAAAAAATCCAAAAACTTCAAAAGACTGACAAAAAGTGCTGCCAAATTGCTCAGAAGCTAGATCAAGGAGTGGATATAGCACCAAAGTACATGAAATTTTTCTTCCGAGATGATCTCTTGATGTGCGAGGACACTCGAGACTCTCCCATTTTAAATAAATTGCCCAAACTGGTGGTGCCAAAAGAACTAATCCCCCAAGTGTTCGCACTAACACATGATTCTCTAGCAGCTTGTCATCAAGCCTTCCAGAAAACTATTGATCGCATTCGCGAAAATTTTTACTGGCCAGGTATGTCTGCAGATGTCAAGCATCTAGTAGAATCTTGCATTAGTTGCCAACAAAGAAGAGCTTATCGACCTAAACATCTAGCCCCTTTGCAGAGAATGCCAACACCAGAATTTCCATTGGCGAAAGTGAATTTCGACATAATTGGTCCTTTACCGACAACCTTTTCGGGTAACAAGTTCATCGTGACATATATCGATGCTTTTTCTAAGTGGCCTGAAGCATATGCTCTATCCTCTATCACCTCAGACGTTGTAGCGGATACTCTAGCAGACTTCGTTTCAAGGTACGGTGCTCCTAGCTATATTGTTTCCGACAAGGGTAGAAATCTTATATCAGAAGCCATTGAGAGAGTCTATAAAAACTTTGGAATGAAACATATTCACACGTCAGCTTACACCCAGCAGGAAATTCTCAGATTGAACGTCAAAACAGAACCTTAATTAATGCCCTATGCCATGTTGTCAATGAGAATCAGTCGGACTGGGATACAAAGTTAAAATTTGCTCTTTTAGCTCTCAGGACAGCCGTGCATTCATCTACTAAATTAACTCCAGCTGCAGTAATGTTTGGCAGAAATTTAAATCTCCCCTATAAACTTTTTTCTACCCCCTAAACTTTAAATTATAATGACGCTCCCACCTATTGTGAACTTTTATTCCCTGCTTTGAAGAAAGTGTATGCTGAAGTGCACAGTAGTTTGGTGGAAGTTTCAGAGAAGCAAGAAAAATACAGAGAAAAAACTGCTGTTTCTAAGAATCTTAAAATAGGTGATTCAGTTTGGCTCTTTACACCAGCTGTTAAACCAGGACAATGTAAAAAACTTTCTAAATTTAATAATGGTCCCTATACAATAACTGAAAAAATAAATGAGGTAAATTTTAAAATAGCCCTCCAATCAAATTTAAAATTAACGCAAGTGGTACACGTCGATAGGCTGACTGAATTTAAAAACAGGCATGTTGATTTCCAAACAAATGACCAACTGCCGCAGCGTCAATTCGATGATCAATCGAATATTCAGAATCCAACTAATCCCAATCACCAATCGATTAACGATAACCCAGAACGGCGGACGAAAAAACGCAGGCGCGCGTTTATCATACCAACAGCATCAGCAGTAAACAGAGATGACGCATTGCCCATGCAATCAACAGCCAACACCTTGCCTTCACTAGCCACCAGCAACGAACCCCTTTCCCCCTCTCTTCCTTCAGCCGAGTTCGAGAACTCACGAGCTGAAACCACCCCCTCCCCCTCCAAGGCTGAAAATCCAGTTACGGACACACCAGAGATCACGGTAGCTAACGAAGTTGTTGAAGCTCAATCCTCTGATATTCCTTCAACCAGTCGTATTCCGACTTTAATCGAATCTCAGCGCAAACCGACTGATTCGATTCCTTCGTCCAGAAATACTTATGGTTTCAGGAACAGGGACAAGCGTCCCAATTATAAACTTTAAACAGTATTAGTTATAGTATTTTTATTTTAATAACCTTATATTTTGTTTGTATAATGTATATAGATAGTCTAGAGTTAGTTTTTATTGTATTTTAACTTGAAAAATAAGCTTTTTAGAGTACTTGTACCGTTTGTTTTGGTTAGTGGTAACGATCTGAGTGGTTGTGTTTTCATCACATTTAATGTTCTATATAGCTAATTTTAGTGTAAATAAGGTATATTTAGATAGTTATAGTGCAAATAACCTCTCCGCAGGTATATGTTTGGAATTATGTTATGTTTTTCTCGATTTTTGGGTAATTTCGAGACTTTGCAAATTTTTTGTGCATTTTGAAAATGGGAATCCAAATTTTTTTTCCCCTTTTTTTTCATGTAGTACTCCCTGTTTGTGTAATACGATAGTATCCATCGATTTGCATATTATTTATATTTTAATTGATGTTCTAGTTAAGTTCTCAGTATATGAGTATAAGTGGATTTACAGGATAATACTATATTTGAGGGAACTATTAATTTTACTCATTACTAGATATAATATGTAGATATTTCGTAGTGTAAGGTAGTATTAGTGTACTGTTTTGTGTATATATTTTTTTTTACCTGAAAATTTTTGAGGTTATTAATTTTGTTCTTGAGTTACATTACTTCATTAAAGTATAGTGGTGTGGATTTATTAAAAAATTTATAAAATTTTATCTGGTTCTGTGCTTTTTTTTTCCTTTTTTTTAAAGGATTTCTTTTGTCAAAATTTTTATTTTCTACTGTATAAATTAAGTTTCTGATGGTGATAATCTTCACCATAGCTTTTGGGTCTTCTTCGCCCCATTATGCTTTTATTTTGGCAATTGTATATAGCACAGATAAATGGGTTGCTCTTCCAATATGCACAGTGTCGCTGTAAGTGCATATGTAAATAACTTACTTCATAGTTTCAACTTGCATATCAATCGACTGGAGAAAGTGTTTCTCAATTTTTACACATTGATACAATTTGTGTTAACTGAATTTTAATTAGTGAAATGTATTTTATTGTGAATTAACTGTACATTGTGCAAATTGCCTTTTACCCATTTTTATTCTTTTTTGTTTGTGTTTTATATGCATATACATTACTAGTTAGTATGTTTTTATATATCTGTGTACATCGAGCTAACAATTTATACCTATATTGATATGCATTATTATTGTAATGGATTTGGCGATTCTTTCGATTGGCAATGTTCTCTCCCAAATTTTTATTTGGCTTTAAAAAAAAAAAAAAAAAAAAAAAAAAAAAAAAACTATTTTGGCAATTTTCAAAAAAATTTTTTTAGCAAACAGTGTTCAGGTAAATACTTTGAATGGAACCTTCCCGATTGATAAGGTTAGTGGTGACAAAAGCAATGTCCAGCCTTGTGTTCATCTTTTACTTTTTTTTGTTATTCTACAGGTGTGTCTAGGATTTTGTTGACAAGTGAGGAGAGTTTTGTGTATGCAAACTCAGGTTATGCATTCCGGATTGTATGCCTTGAGGAGTAGGCTTGCTAAGTGTTTCTTGATAATTCTTCGGACCGAAGTCTGGTTTGTTTGAAATGTTAGGCCCCATTTAGTGATCTCTCCCGCATCCATTGAATTTTTACTCGCACTTTTTACTTAAAAAAAACAAAAAAATTTTTATTTTTCAAACAATTGTGTTTTTTAAATAGAGACTAATAGGATTCTTGTTAGAGGTAATTTAATCTAAATTTTTATATTTATATTTTCATTAATATCTTAAAACATTTCTTTTTTATAAACTCATTCTATTTTGATATTTAATCAAACCCCCCTCCTCTTTTTTCTTATTTTTCTTAAACATTATTAATTAAAACTCTTATTTTCAAAATCCAAACATCTTTATTTTTCTGTAAGTCAAGACCACCCAAGATCTTCTTTTTTCACTGTGAGATAGTTTTCCACGCAAACAACTTTTACTTGAAATTCTCACGTAATTTCAGGGATCGTAAATTCGAAACACACACAGGCAGATTGGATAACGTACAAAAGGCCTTTATAAGAAGTCGTGAGAATAGCTGAAGCCTTTTTGTCAGTTGTATTGTACGCAACTTTTATTACCCTCAGAAAAGATAGTCGTAAAACTATTTCGAAGGCTTGTTACGAAGATAACATCAACATATTGCTTTTCGATCGTTGTTTACGAAATAGCAGGTGCAAGTGTGCACGTGGTTTCTTTTTTTTTTCGTGGGACCCAACAGACGGCTAATTTCCAGGAAACGTGTTATTCTCTCCCCCCACTCCAATCAGCGTTGACTTTTTTTACCCCCTGGTCCACGCGTTACCAAGGGAACGGGGAGCTAGTTAGTAGAGGCAGTCATGTTTTGAAGCGCGGATAGTTTGGGTGTGTGAGGGTGAAGGTTCCTTCCCCCACCACCGCCTGCTCAGGCAGTGTTAGATTTTTTTTTCTAACAAGTCAAGTACGGTCAGTCTAGGAGGAGAGATAGCAAGAAGCAGTTTTTGGAGAGAGATGCACGCAGAAGTAATTACATCTTACGCTGGGTAATATAGATATTCAAAACAACTGGGAGTGGTAGTAATACCATAGTATATGCATGATGCGGCTCAGAAGTGAATAATTGTGAGAAACTTTGTAGCGCGTGCTATGGATTTGAGGAACCCAGCGACGACGATCGTGAAAAGATTGATTAATGTTCGAGTGTTTGGCGTCGGTCTTGTGTCCATAGTAAGTTCTGAGGAAGATCATCGATATAACAGTATTCATTACTAAGGATCTTTCATCGTGCAGCTCGTTGGAAGTTATCTGAAAGTGACTGCGATCGTCTATTCACCAACCAGGCGTTTACCAAAAAGCGTTCCACACGAGGATGAGCCCCTTTTGGTGTCCTAAAAAAATGACATTGTATCCATTAACTTGGTTTTAAGGTTGAAAGATATAATAGACTTTCATGTAACCGTTATAAACAAGTCGTTGTGAAAGCATTTTTACGGGTCCAAATTCTTAGACTGGTATTTCTAATAGTGAGTGCAAACAGAGAACGATAATGTTGCCAAGAATGACTTGTCAATTAGTAGTCCATAAATCTTCATTTATTATAATCGGTGTGACAAAGTGTATATCAGTTATGCCCATTCTGCTTCTGAAATGTGAGTAAAAAAAAATATCTTGTTTTATTATTATTGTTTGCGTTAATGATATTGATTACTTAATTATATAAATTATTTACTTATGTTTTAATGAAGGATTAACAAACAATCTAAAATGCTGCCTATTAATAAATTTTGTTGTGTAGTAAATTCCTTCTCTGTTTTTTTTTATCTTATTAAATTTTTTTTTAATCATTTCAATAAGATTCATCTTCAGTAATTTTACTTTTTGTTAATCATTAAAATTTAATAGGGAATACTATATATAATTGGAATTATCAGTTTAAAATGCATAGTAATCTTTAACTCAATTTCTTTAATTGATTTAAGTACTAACTCTAGTAAAAACTTAAGATTTAATTAAAGTAAATTATTGTATTCTCTAGTCATGAAATTTCTAAATATTATCTTCAAGCATTAAATCTAATAAAAAAGTAAGCTACTGATTTACTGGATGTTGAAATTTACTTAATCACTTGAAACCTTTTACTATTCTTTAATTAATTACAGGACATACATGTCTGAATTAATATATAAAGTAATTTTAATATTTTAATTTAAAGTCTTGTGAGAAGGGTTTTATTGTAATGAATTACTTATTCAAAATTTAATTATTTACTAATGGTCTCTAAAACAATAAGTAATCTATACGATCACAGCTCAGGGTTGTGAATTCTTGGAATTAATTTAGTATTTTTTATATTTGTTAAATATTATTTTGTTTAACCTATATCATCAATTTTATACCTCCCCTTTTTGCACTTTCTTTAAAAGAAAGATTTTGTCCCCTTTATTCCAAAATTTTCACTTAGTCAAAATTATTATGTCTATGAAAATTCCTTGTTGTTACACATCATATTAATTCCTAAATTCACAATGCTGATTGTTGGGGAATTGGATGTAGTGCAAATTGAGAATCTTGTCAGTGCTTTTAAATGATTAATTCTTATACTATTTTGAATTCAAAACTTAGAATTCAGGTAATTTTAAATTCTTTAAATTTTTATTGTTTATGTTTAATTTAATCCATTTACGTTTTACTAAATTTATTTTAGTTTGAGAATAATTTTGTAAACGTGCATATTGACAGGATTCATTTCAATTTTAAGTCATAGGTAATTTGCACTTATTCAAATTTTAGCAAAAGGTAATAGTACCTAATCAAATAAACAAAACCCCCAACAAAGAATTGATGCCGTGACACTTACCTGTGTGGCACAATTCAAATTTTTAATGTTTATTTGTGTATACTTAAAGTTCAGGGTATAAGGCAACTATTTTTTTTCAAAATGTATTGTGCATTATGTCTTTGAGTATATGTTATGAAGTGTTAACCCTCATATCTGTGCTGTTCAATTTTTTTTTTCATAATACCCCACCCGCACTGAATTTTTAGAAATTTTAACATACCTTTCCCATTTGTTTATATTTATTTGCAATTGATCATATATATTGACAAAGGCGACTAGTGTATACATGGGTGTAGCTCTCAGTAATTTTATTTAGATTTTGCATTTGTGTAAATTTTTTTTACCTTTTCTTAAGGTTTAGGTAGGGTTAATTATAATTTTTTTTTACCGCTGATTTTTTGCCCACAAAACATTTCATAAATATGGCGGAGACCCTTACCAAGGAGATGGCTGAGTTGCAGAAGAAATCGTCTTTGATGGATAATTTATCCAACATCCCACCTTTTAGCGGGGACTCTACTATATCCTTTTCCGATTTTATTGAAAAGTTCACAGATATTTCCACCTTCTTTAACTGGGATGAAAAAGAAAAAATTTTCGCCCTGTTTAACAGACTGTCAGGGAAAGCAGCCAAATTAATTAAGGCTAATAAAGACAAAAATTATAAGGAATTAGTGGAAATTATACAAGACAGATTCACGGAACAGGAGTCGCCAGATGTGGCATTATCGAAGTTTCTTAACTTCAAACAGACGCCTTCAATGTCTGTCCAAGATTTTTTCGACAGAGCCTCTGATCTGTCACGCAGAGCTCTTGTCATCGATGGAATTGCTGAGGGCATTGTAAATAAAAGTAGAGATGCTATACTGCACTCTATGCTTTTAGGTAATCTATCCCCAGAAATTAGGAAGGGTGTCATTTCAAAAGATCCAAAGACCCCTCAGGAAATACTAACGTTTGCCTTACTTGAGGAAAAGGCTTGTAGGAGTGTTAACCCCTTCTACAGCTATGAACCAGCAAACATTGCCCCCCAGGTCCCCTCAGGTGTAGCATGTGCTGCTGTTTACCCCCCTACACCCCAAGTTAGCCATCCCAACCGAGAAATTGTAGAACTCCAAAACAAAATGGAAATCTTAACGGCTAAAATTGATAGTCTTGTTATGCAACAACCAGCTGCAGCGAGACCACCAGCCCAGGAAAATGTCCAGTACAACCCTTTTTTCTGTTTTGGATGTGGCGACCCCAACCATTTTTTTCAGGACTGCCCCCAAAACCCCAGAAATCAAGGCTGGCAAAATTATAATGAAAATCCCTATGGTCGTAAAGGTATGGCCAGACCTAACAATAACTACAGGGGCAATTATAGCAACAGGGGATATCAGAATCAAAGAAACTATAGGGGAAATGGCAATAACCATAGAAACAGAGGTACCAACAATGGCCAGAGAGGTAATTATAGGAATAGGGGTAATCAAAATAATGTAACCCAGCAGAATAACAACACTGCCAACGAACACAATGTTCAACAAAATTTAAACGGGTAATGGCTGAGTCTGGAGTAGTCGGACTGACTCATGAGAAGCCGAACGACAAAACCCCCTCTGTATATAATGTTTTCTCACCATCAGCATGCAGTCTCCCTACTGCAAGGATTGCTGTCGGTGACATTTTTATAATTGCACTGTGTGATACGGGATCAGGTATCAATTTAATTTCTCGACAGGGATTGTGTTTATTCCCAGGTGTAAAAACTGAGGCATGCAATGTACTCATTCTAACTGTGACAGGTGAATGTGTCCCCCTCTCTGAGAAAGTTATTTTTCAATTTCAGTAATGTCAGCTGCCAAGCTGAATTTTTTGTAGTAGCAGGTAAACTCGCTGATGAATTTACTGCTATTTTAGGTATGCCCTTTTTGAGTGAGTACAAGGCTATCATAAAGTGTAGTGACAAATCTATTAGTCTTGGTATTAATGAGCAAACTTTTTGTAAATATGATCAAAAATTTCAGAATGTCATGTAAATATTAAACCGCCAATTATTGTAAATAACAAAATTTCTTGCCTTAAAAATGTGTCATGTCAAACTGAGGGTAATGTAGAATGTTTTTCTAATGTTAGTAATATTTCTGAGAAGAATAAGAACAGTGAGAACAATTGTATGGTAGTAAAAGCCAAAGTAAGGGATAGTAGAGAACAAATAGAGATTCGAGATAGTGAAAAATGTAGTAGCGAAGATAAAAATAATGTGATTTTAGATAAATGTGAAAGTAATGATAACAATTCTTCTGTTCAAAAATCTTCTGAAAATGTTTCACAGTTAGGAAATGTTAATAATACAAATGGTCAGGATACTCTCAGTAATATATGTAGTGATAAATTAAATGAAAATAAGGCAATTGTTACAGATAATGTACATGAAAATAATATTTCTGATCTTAATGTAAATACTGTCAGGGAAGTGAAAAATAAGAATAGTGAAAATGAAATCAATGTCCCTGTATGCCAAGTGATTTGTAATGATAGCGAAAAGTCACAATCTAATGATGTCAAAACTGAAGTAAATGATACATGTGAAAAGTCGAAGATTATTAAAATTAGTTTTGCTGTTTTGAAAAATTTAGTAACTATCCCCCCCAATCTAAAATTTTAGCTCAAGTAAACTGCTCGAGAAGTAATTTTATTGATAATAATGATGTTGTTATTTTGGAACCCGTAGTGCAAAAATTTGGTAATGGTGTTTTAACCTCTAGAACAATCTGTTCTCAGGAACACGGGTTATATATTTCATTTGCTAACTTTTCGGATGATAAGGTTACTTTGAATAAGGGAATGAGGGTTGCTAAAATTCAAAAGTGCATCGATGACTCTGAGTGTAATTCTAGTAAGTGTAATTATGCCCTTAATATTAATGTGCCCACTCCACTAGCTGATTTTGATCATGCTGATCTCAGCTGGAGTTCAGATATTAATCTTGACCATTTAGACCCCCCTCTTAAACTTAAAATGCAGGATTTTCTTAATAAAAATAAAGATATGTTTGCAGCATCAGTCCTAGACTTGCCCGGCTGTGACACTATTCCCCATGTAATAAATTTAACTTCTGATAAACCTGTAAAATGTAAAGCCTATAGAGTTCCCCATAATCTTAAACAAGAAATGGAAGATCAATTAGATATCCTGTTAAAAGCTAATATAATATCCCCCTCCATTTCTGAATTTGCGGCTTCAGTCATTTTGGTTAAGAAAGCAGACGGATCTTATAGATTGGCTGTCGATTTTAGAAAATTAAACAACACTTTAGTTAAAGATGCATACCCCATCCCTAATATCACAGATTCGGTTGATGCACTATCCGGTTCAAATTTCTTTTCTACACTTGATTTAACAAGTGGCTTTTTCCAGCAAGTTGTGCGTCCTGAGGACAGACACAAAACAGCAATCATAACTCATAAAGGACTATTTGAGTGGTCGAGAAATTGTTTTGGCTTATCAAATTCAGGAAATTCTTTTCAACGACCCATGAGTGCAATGTTTGGAGATCTGGGAAATATGGGAATTCTTGTATATATAGGTGATATTGTTATTGCTAGCAAAGATGTAGAATCCCACCTTGAAAAATTAACAACTGTTTTTGATAGACTTCGCCAGCATAATTTAAAATTAAAACCCAGTAAATGCCTTTTTCTATCAGATAAAATTAAATATTTAGGTTTAGAAATCCATAAAGGTAAAGTCTCACCCATTAATAAAAATATAGAAGTAATTGAAAATTTTCAACCCCCTAATACCCGCAAAGCAGTTAGATCTTTTATTGGTACAATTTCATTTTACAGGAGATTTATCCCTGATTTTTCTAAACGAGCTAAAAACTTAATTGAATTAACTAAAGAAAATGGTCGTTTTTCATGGAACCCTGCAGCGCAAGCAGAATTCGAAGATTTAAAAGCTGCTTTAATTTCAAAGCCATGTATTGCCCTCCCTGATTTTTCCAAAGAATTTTATCTTTATACGGATGCGAGTGGCGAAGCTTTAGGAGCGGTATTATCTCAACTAGATGATAACAATTTTTTACACCCTGTGGCTTTTGCCAGCAGAAAGTTGAAGGACCCAGAAACGAGGTACTCAGCCACAGAAAGGGAACTTTTAGCTGTTGTCTGGGCAACCGCCCATTTTAAGTGTTACCTAGCTAACACCCACTTTTTTATTTTCACTGATCATGCCCCCCTAACTTATATGCTTAAAATTCAGGACCCAACTTCTCGTATGGCAAAGTGGATTTGCACCTTATCTGATTTTACTTTTTCAATTAAATTTATCAAGGGCAAATGCAACAGTGTTGCGGATTTTCTTTCTAGATACACTACTTCTAATGAAATCTCTGTAAATACAGTAAGTTGTAATTTTTGTGTACAAATAGCAAAGGAGAATGTTTTTATGCCCCAAACTGATCTTCTTGAAAAAATCCAAAAACTTCAAAAGACTGACAAAAAGTGCTGCCAAATTGCTCAGAAGCTAGATCAAGGAGTGGATATAGCACCAAAGTACATGAAATTTTTCTTCCGAGATGATCTCTTGATGTGCGAGGACACTCGAGACTCTCCCATTTTAAATAAATTGCCCAAACTGGTGGTGCCAAAAGAACTAATCCCCCAAGTGTTCGCACTAACACATGATTCTCTAGCAGCTTGTCATCAAGCCTTCCAGAAAACTATTGATCGCATTCGCGAAAATTTTTACTGGCCAGGTATGTCTGCAGATGTCAAGCATCTAGTAGAATCTTGCATTAGTTGCCAACAAAGAAGAGCTTATCGACCTAAACATCTAGCCCCTTTGCAGAGAATGCCAACACCAGAATTTCCATTGGCGAAAGTGAATTTCGACATAATTGGTCCTTTACCGACAACCTTTTCGGGTAACAAGTTCATCGTGACATATATCGATGCTTTTTCTAAGTGGCCTGAAGCATATGCTCTATCCTCTATCACCTCAGACGTTGTAGCGGATACTCTAGCAGACTTCGTTTCAAGGTACGGTGCTCCTAGCTATATTGTTTCCGACAAGGGTAGAAATCTTATATCAGAAGCCATTGAGAGAGTCTATAAAAACTTTGGAATGAAACATATTCACACGTCAGCTTACCACCCAGCAGGAAATTCTCAGATTGAACGTCAAAACAGAACCTTAATTAATGCCCTATGCCATGTTGTCAATGAAAATCAGTCGGACTGGGATACAAAGTTAAAATTTGCTCTTTTAGCTCTCAGGACAGCCGTGCATTCATCTACTAAATTAACTCCAGCTGCAGTAATGTTTGGCAGAAATTTAAATCTCCCCTATAAACTTTTTTCTACCCCCCAAACTTTAAATTATAATGACGCTCCCACCTATTGTGAACTTTTATTCCCTGCTTTGAAGAAAGTGTATGCTGAAGTGCACAGTAGTTTGGTGAAAGTTTCAGAGAAGCAAGAAAAATACAGAGAAAAACTGCTGTTTCTAAGAATCTTAAAATAGGTGATTCAGTTTGGCTCTTTACACCAGCTGTTAAACCAGGACAATGTAAAAAACTTTCTAAATTTAATAATGGTCCCTATACAATAACTGAAAAAATAAAAGAGGTAAATTTTAAAATAGCCCTCCAATCAAATTTAAAATTAACGCAAGTGGTACACGTCGATAGGCTGACTGAATTTAAAAACAGGCATGTTGATTTCCAAACAAATGACCAACTGCCGCAGCGTCAATTCGATGATCAATCGAATATTCAGAATCCAACTAATCCCATTCACCAATCGATTAACGATAACCCAGAACGGTGGACGAAAAAACGCAGGCGCGCATTTATCATACCAACAGCATCAGCAGTAAACAGAGATGAAGCATTGCCCATGCAATCAACAGCCAACACCTTGCCTTCACTAGCCACCAGCAACGAACCCCTTTCCCCCTCTCTTCCTTCAGCCGAGTTCGAGAACTCACGAGCTGAAACCACCCCCTCCCCCTCCAAGGCTGAAAATCCAGTTACGGACACACCAGAGATCACGGTAGCTAACGAAGTTGTTGAAGCTCAATCCTCTGATATTCCTTCAACCAGTCGTATTCCGACTTTAATCGAATCTCAGCGCAAACCGACTGATTCGATTCCTTCGTCCAGAAATACTTATGGTTTCAGGAACAGGGACAAGCGTCCCAATTATAAACTTTAAACAGTATTAGTTATAGTATTTTTATTTTAATAACCTTATATTTTGTTTGTATAATGTATATAGATAGTCTAGAGTTAGTTTTTATTGTATTTTAACTTGAAAAATAAGCTTTTTAGAGTACTTGTACCGTTTGTTTTGGTTAGTGGTAACGATCTGAGTGGTTGTGTTTTCATCACATTTAATGTTCTATATAGCTAATTTTAGTGTAAATAAGGTATATTTAGATAGTTATAGTGCAAATAACCTCTCCGCAGGTATATTTTTGGAATTATGTTATGTTTTTCTCGATTTTTGGGTAATTTCGAGACTTTGCAAATTTTTTGTGCATTTTGAAAATGGGAATCCAAATTTTTTTCCCCTTTTTTTTTCATGTAGTACTCCCTGTTTGTGTAATACGATAGTATCCATCGATTTGCATATTATTTATATTTTAATTGATGTTCTAGTTAAGTTCTCAGTATATGAGTATAAGTGGATTTACAGGATAATACTATATTTGAGGGAACTATTAATTTTACTCATTACTAGATATAATATGTAGATATTTCGTAGTGTAAGGTAGTATTAGTGTACTGTTTTGTGTATATATTTTTTTTTACCTGAAAATTTTTGAGGTTATTAATTTTGTTCTTGAGTTACATTACTTCATTAAAGTATAGTGGTGTGGTTTTATTAAAAAATTTATAAAATTTTATCTGGTTCTGTGCCTTTTTTTTCCTTTTTTTTAAAGGATTTCTTTTGTCAAAATTTTTATTTTCTACTGTATAAATTAAGTTTCTGATGGTGATAATCTTCACCATAGCTTTTGGGTCTTCTTCGCCCCATTATGCTTTTATTTTGGCAATTGTATATAGCACAGATAAATGGGTTGCTCTTCCAATATGCACAGTGTCGCTGTAAGTGCATATGTAAATAACTTACTTCATAGTTTCAACTTGCATATCAATCGACTGGAGAAAGTGTTTCTCAATTTTTACACATTGATACAATTTGTGTTAACTGAATTTTAATTAGTGAAATGTATTTTATTGTGAATTAACTGTACATTGTGCAAATTGCCTTTTACCCATTTTTATTCTTTTTTGTTTGTGTTTTATATGCATATACATTACTAGTTAGTATGTTTTTATATATCTGTGTACATCGAGCTAACAATTTATACCTATATTGATATGCATTATTATTGTAATGGATTTGGCGATTCTTTCGATTGGCAATGTTCTCTCCCAAATTTTTATTTGGCTTTAAAAAAAAAAAAAAAAAAAAAAATTATTTTGGCAATTTTCAAAAAATTTTTTTTAGCAAACAGTGTTCAGGTAAATACTTTGAATGGAACCTTCCCGATTGATAAGGTTAGTGGTGACAAAAGCAATGTCCAGCCTTGTGTTCATCTTTTACTTTTTTTTGTTATTCTACAGGTGTGTCTAGGATTTTGTTGACAAGTGAGGAGAGTTTTGTGTATGCAAACTCAGGTTATGCATTCCGGACTGTATGCCTTGAGGGGTAGGCTTGCTAAGTGTTTCTTGATAATTCTTCGGACCGAAGTCTGGTTTGTTTGAAATGTTAGGCCCCATTTAGTGATCTCTCCCGCATCCATTGAATTTTTACTCGCACTTTTTACTTAAAAAAAAACAAAAAAATTTTTATTTTTCAAACAATTGTGTTTTTTAAATAGAGACTAATAGGATTCTTGTTAAAGGTAATTTAATCTAAATTTTTATATTTATATTTTCATTAATATCTTAAAACATTTCTTTTTTATAAACTCATTCTATTTTGATATTTAATCAAACCCCCCTCCTCTTTTTTCTTATTTTTCTTAAACATTATTAATTAAAACTCTTATTTTCAAAATCCAAACATCTTTATTTTTCTGTAAGTCAAGACCACCCAAGATCTTCTTTTTTCACTGTGAGATAGTTTTCCACGCAAACAACTTTTACTTGAAATTCTCACGTAATTTCAGGGATCGTAAATTCGAAACACACACAGGCAGATTGGATAACGTACAAAAGGCCTTTATAAGAAGTCGTGAGAATAGCTGAAGCATTTTTGTCAGTTGTATTGTACGCAACTTTTATTACCCTCAGAAAAGATAGTCGTAAAACTATTTCGAAGGCTTGTTACGAAGATAACATCAACATATTGCTTTTCGATCGTTGTTTACGAAATAGCAGGTGCAAGTGTGCACGTGGTTTCTTTTTTGTTTCGTGGGACCCAACAGACGGCTAATTTCCAGGAAACGTGTTATTCTCTCCCCCCACTCCAATCAGCGTTGACTTTTTTTACCCCCTGGTCCACGCGTTACCAAGGGAACGGGGAGCTAGTTAGTAGAGGCAGTCATGTTTTGAAGCGCGGATAGTTTGGGTGTGTGAGGGTGAAGGTTCCTTCCCCCACCACCGCCTGCTCAGGCAGTGTTAGATTTTTTTTCTAACAAGTGAAGTACGGTCAGTCTAGGAGGAGAGATAGCAAGAAGCAGTTTTTGGAGAGAGATGCACGCAGAAGTAATTAGATCTTACGCTGGGTAATATAGATATTCAAAACAACTGGGAGTGGTAGTAATACCATAGTATATGCATGATGCGGCTCAGAAGTGAATAATTGTGAGAAACTTTGTAGCGCGTGCTATGGATTTGAGGAACCCAGCGACGACGATCGTGAAAAGATTGATTAATGTTCGAGTGTTTGGCGTCGGTCTTGTGTCCATAGTAAGTTCTGAGGAAGATCATCGATATAACAGTATTCATTACTAAGGATCTTTCATCGTGCAGCTCGTTGGAAGTTATCTGAAAGTGACTGCGATCGTCTATTCACCAACCAGGCGTTTACCAAAAAGCGTTCCACACGAGGATGAGCCCCTTTTGGTGTCCTAAAAAAATGACATTGTATCCATTAACTTGGTTTTAAGGTTGAAAGATATAATAGACTTTCATGTAACAGTTATAAACAAGTCGTTGTGAAAGCATTTTTACGGGTCCAAATTCTTAGACTGGTATTTCTAATAGTGAGTGCAAACAGAGAACGATAATGTTGCCAAGAATGACTTGTCAATTAGTAGTCCATAAATCTTCATTTATTATAATCGGTGTGACAAAGTGTATATCAGTTATGCCCATTCTGCTTCTGAAATGTGAGTAAAAAAAAATATCTTGTTTTATTATTATTGTTTGCGTTAATGATATTGATTACTTAATTATATAAATTATTTACTTATGTTTTAATGAAGGATTAACAAACAATCTAAAATGCTGCCTATTAATAAATTTTGTTGTGTAGTAAATTCCTTCTCTGTTTTTTTTTATCTTATTAAATTTTTTTTTAATCATTTCAATAAGATTCATCTTCAGTAATTTTACTTTTTGTTAATCATTAAAATTTAATAGGGAATACTATATATAATTGGAATTATGAGTTTAAAATGCATAGTAATCTTTAACTCAATTTCTTTAATTGATTTAAGTACTAACTCTAGTAAAAACTTAAGATTTAATTAAAGTAAATTATTGTATTCTCTAGTCATGAAATTTCTAAATATTATCTTCAAGCATTAAAGCTAATAAAAAAGTAAGCTACTGATTTACTGGATGTTGAAATTTACTTAATCACTTGAAACCTTTTACTATTCTTTAATTAATTACAGGACATACATGTCTGAATTAATATATAAAGTAATTTTAATATTTTAATTTAAAGTCTTGTGAGAAGGGTTTTATTGTAATGAATTACTTATTCAAAATTTAATTATTTACTAATGGTCTCTAAAACAATAAGTAATCTATACGATCACAGCTCAGGGTTGTGAATTCTTGGAATTAATTTAGTATTTTTTATATTTGTTAAATATTATTTTGTTTAACCTATATCATCAATTTTATACCTCCCCTTTTTGCACTTTCTTTAAAAGAAAGATTTTGTCCCCTTTATTCCAAAATTTTCACTTAGTCAAAATTATTATGTCTATGAAAATTCCTTGTTGTTACACATCATATTAATTCCTAAATTCACAATGCTGATTGTTGGGGAATTGGATGTAGTGCAAATTGAGAATCTTGTCAGTGCTTTTAAATGATTAATTCTTATACTATTTTGAATTCAAAACTTAGAATTCAGGTAATTTTAAATTCTTTAAATTTTTATTGTTTATGTTTAATTTAATCCATTTACGTTTTACTAAATTTATTTTAGTTTGAGAATAATTTTGTAAACGTGCATATTGACAGGATTCATTTCAATTTTAAGTCATAGGTAATTTGCACTTATTCAAATTTTAGCAAAAGGTAATAGTACCTAATCAAATAAACAAAACCCCCAACAAAGAATTGATGCCGTGACACTTACCTGTGTGGCACAATTCAAATTTTTAATGTTTATTTGTGTATACTTAAAGTTCAGGGTATAAGGCAACTATTTTTTTTCAAAATGTATTGTGCATTATGTCTTTGAGTATATGTTATGAAGTGTTAACCCTCATATCTGTGCTGTTCAATTTTTTTTTTCATAATACCCCACCCGCACTGAATTTTTAGAAATTTTAACATACCTTTCCCATTTGTTTATATTTATTTGCAATTGATCATATATATTGACAAAGGCGACTAGTGTATACATGGGTGTAGCTCTCAGTAATTTTATTTAGATTTTGCATTTGTGTAAATTTTTTTTATCTTTTCTTAAGGTTTCGGTAGGGTTAATTATAAATTTTTTTTACCGCTGATTTTTTGCCCACAAAACATTTCATAAATATGGCGGAGACCCTTACCAAGGAGATGGCTGAGTTGCAGAAGAAATCGTCTTTGATGGATAATTTATCCAACATCCCACCTTTTAGCGGGGACTCTACTATATCCTTTTCCGATTTTATTGAAAAGTTCACAGATATTTCCACCTTCTTTAACTGGGATGAAAAAGAAAAAATTTTCGCCCTGTTTAACAGACTGTCAGGGAAAGCAGCCAAATTAATTAAGGCTAATAAAGACAAAAATTATAAGGAATTAGTGGAAATTATACAAGACAGATTCACGGAACAGGAGTCGCCAGATGTGGCATTATCGAAGTTTCTTAACTTCAAACAGACGCCTTCAATGTCTGTCCAAGATTTTTTCGACAGAGCCTCTGATCTGTCACGCAGAGCTCTTGTCATCGATGGAATTGCTGAGGCCATTGTAAATAAAAGTAGAGATGCTATACTGCACTCTATGCTTTTAGGTAATCTATCCCCAGAAATTAGGAAGGGTGTCATTTCAAAAGATCCAAAGACCCCTCAGGAAATACTAACGTTTGCCTTACTTGAGGAAAAGGCTTGTAGGAGTGTTAACCCCTTCTACAGCTATGAACCAGCAAACATTGCCCCCCAGGTCCCCTCAGGTGTAGCATGTGCTGCTGTTTACCCCCCTACACCCCAAGTTAGCCATCCCAACCGAGAAATTGTAGAACTCCAAAACAAAATGGAAATCTTAACGGCTAAAATTGATAGTCTTGTTATGCAACAACCAGCTGCAGCGAGACCACCAGCCCAGGAAAATGTCCAGTACAACCCTTTTTTCTGTTTTGGATGTGGCGACCCCAACCATTTTTTTCAGGACTGCCCCCAAAACCCCAGAAATCAAGGCTGGCAAAATTATAATGAAAATCCCTATGGTCGTAGAGGTATGGCCAGACCTAACAATAACTACAGAGGCAATTATAGCAACAGGGGATATCAGAATCAAAGAAACTATAGGGGAAATGGCAATAACCATAGAAACAGAGGTACCAACAATGGCCAGAGAGGTAATTATAGGAATAGGGGTAATCAAAATAATGTAACCCAGCAGAATAACAACACTGCCAACGAACACAATGTTCAACAAAATTTAAACGGGTAATGGCTGAGTCTGGAGTAGTCGGACTCACTCATGAGAAGCCGAACGACAAAACCCCCTCTGTATATAATGTTTTCTCACCATCAGCATGCAGTCTCCCTACTGCAAGGATTGCTGTCGGTGACATTTTTATAATTGCACTGTGTGATACGGGATCAGGTATCAATTTAATTTCTCGACAGGGATTGTGTTTATTCCCAGGTGTAAAAACTGAGGCATGCAATGTACTCATTCTAACTGTGACAGGTGAATGTGTCCCCCTCTCTGAGAAAGTTATTTTTCAATTTCAGTAATGTCAGCTGCCAAGCTGAATTTTTTGTAGTAGCAGGTAAACTCGCTGATGAATTTACTGCTATTTTAGGTATGCCCTTTTTGAGTGAGTACAAGGCTATCATAAAGTGTAGTGACAAATCTATTAGTCTTGGTATTAATGAGCAAACTTTTTGTAAATATGTTCCAAAAATTTCAGAATGTCATGTAAATATTAAACCGCCAATTATTGTAAATAACAAAATTTCTTGCCTTAAAAATGTGTCATGTCAAACTGAGGGTAATGTAGAATGTTTTTCTAATGTTAGTAATATTTCTGAGAAGAATAAGAACAGTGAGAACAATTGTATGGTAGTAAAAGCCAAAGTAAGGGATAGTAGAGAACAAATAGAGATTCGAGATAGTGAAAAATGTAGTAGCGAAGATAAAAATAATGTGATTTTAGATAAATGTGAAAGTAATGATAACAATTCTTCTGTTCAAAAATCTTCTGAAAATGTTTCACAGTTAGGAAATGTTAATAATACAAATGGTCAGGATACTCTCAGTAATATATGTAGTGATAAATTAAATGAAAATAAGGCAATTGTTACAGATAATGTACATGAAAATAATATTTCTGATCTTAATGTAAATACTGTCAGGGAAGTGAAAAATAAGAATAGTGAAAATGAAATCAATGTCCCTGTATGCCAAGTGATTTGTAATGATAGCGAAAAGTCACAATCTAATGATGTCAAAACTGAAGTAAATGATACATGTGAAAAGTCGAAGATTATTAAAATTAGTTTTGCTGTTTTGAAAAATTTAGTAACTATCCCCCCCAATCTAAAATTTTAGCTCAAGTAAACTGCTCGAGAAGTAATTTTATTGATAATAATGATGTTGTTATTTTGGAACCCGTAGTGCAAAAATTTGGTAATGGTGTTTTAACCTCTAGAACAATCTGTTCTCAGGAACACGGGTTATATATTTCATTTGCTAACTTTTCGGATGATGAGGTTACTTTGAATAAGGGAATGAGGGTTGCTAAAATTCAAAAGTGCATCGATGACTCTGAGTGTAATTCTAGTAAGTGTAATTATGCCCTTAATATTAATGTGCCCACTCCACTAGCTGATTTTGATCATGCTGATCTCAGCTGGAGTTCAGATATTAATCTTGACCATTTAGACCCCCCTCTTAAACTTAAAATGCAGGATTTTCTTAATAAAAATAAAGATGTGTTTGCAGCATCAGTCCTAGACTTGCCCGGCTGTGACACTATTCCCCATGTAATAAATTTAACTTCTGATAAACCTGTAAAATGTAAAGCCTATAGAGTTCCCCATAATCTTAAACAAGAAATGGAAGATCAATTAGATATCCTGTTAAAAGCTAATATAATATCCCCCTCCATTTCTGAATTTGCGGCTCCAGTCATTTTGGTTAAGAAAGCAGACGGATCTTATAGATTGGCTGTCGATTTTAGAAAATTAAACAACACTTTAGTTGAAGATGCATACCCCATCCCTAATATCACAGATTCGGTTGATGCACTATCCGGTTCAAATTTCTTTTCTACACTTGATTTAACAAGTGGCTTTTTCCAGCAAGTTGTGCGTCCTGAGGACAGACACAAAACAGCAATCATAACTCATAAAGGACTATTTGAGTGGTCGAGAAATTGTTTTGGCTTATCAAATTCAGGAAATTCTTTTCAACGACTCATGAGTGCAATGTTTGGAGATCTGGGAAATATGGGAATTCTTGTATATATAGATGATATTGTTATTGCTAGCAAAGATGTAGAATCCCACCTTGAAAAATTAACAACTGTTTTTGATAGACTTCGCCAGCATAATTTAAAATTAAAACCCAGTAAATGCCTTTTTCTATCAGATAAAATTAAATATTTAGGTTTAGAAATCCATAAAGGTAAAGTCTCACCCATTAATAAAAATATAGAAGTAATTGAAAAATTTCAACCCCCTAATACCCGCAAAGCAGTTAGATCTTTTATTGGTACAATTTCATTTTACAGGAGATTTATCCCTGATTTTTCTAAACGAGCTAAAAACTTAATTGAATTAACTAAAGAAAATGGTCGATTTCATGGAACCCTGCAGCGCAAGCAGAATTCGAAGATTTAAAAGCTGCATTAATTTCAAAGCCATGTATTGCCCTCCCTGATTTTTCCAAAGAATTTTATCTTTATACGGATGCGAGTGGCGAAGCTTTAGGAGCGGTATTATCTCAACTAGATGATAACAATTTTTTACACCCTGTGGCTTTTGCCAGCAGAAAGTTGAAGGACCCAGAAACGAGGTACTCAGCCACAGAAAGGGAACTTTTAGCTGTTGTCTGGGCAACGCCCATTTTAAGTGTTACCTAGCTAACACCCACTTTTTTATTTTCACTGATCATGCCCCCCTAACTTATATGCTTAAAATTCAGGACCCAACTTCTCGTATGGCAAAGTGGATTTGCACCTTATCTGATTTTACTTTTTCAATTAAATTTATCAAGAGCAAATGCAACAGTGTTGCGGATTTTCTTTCTAGATACACTACTTCTAATGAAATCTCTGTAAATACAGTAAGTTGTAATTTTTGTGTACAAATAGCAAAGGAGAATGTTTTTATGCCCCAAACTGATCTTCTTGAAAAAATCCAAAAACTTCAAAAGACTGACAAAAAGTGCTGCCAAATTGCTCAGAAGCTAGATCAAGGAGTGGATATAGCACCAAAGTACATGAAATTTTTCTTCCGAGATGATCTCTTGATGTGCGAGGACACTCGAGACTCTCCCATTTTAAATAAATTGCCCAAACTGGTGGTGCCAAAAGAACTAATCCCCCAAGTGTTCGCACTAACACATGATTCTCTAGCAGCTTGTCATCAAGCCTTCCAGAAAACTATTGATCGCATTCGCGAAAATTTTTACTGGCCAGGTATGTCTGCAGATGTCAAGCATCTAGTAGAATCTTGCATTAGTTGCCAACAAAGAAGAGCTTATCGACCTAAACATCTAGCCCCTTTGCAGAGAATGCCAACACCAGAATTTCCATTGGCGAAAGTGAATTTCGACATAATTGGTCCTTTACCGACAACCTTTTCGGGTAACAAGTTCATCGTGACATATATCGATGCTTTTTCTAAGTGGCATGAAGCATATGCTCTATCCTCTATCACCTCAGACGTTGTAGCGGATACTCTAGCAGACTTCGTTTCAAGGTACGGTGCTCCTAGCTATATTGTTTCCGACAAGGGTAGAAATCTTATATCAGAAGCCATTGAGAGAGTCTATAAAAACTTTGGAATGAAACATATTCACACGTCAGCTTACCACCCAGCAGGAAATTCTCAGATTGAACGTCAAAACAGAACCTTAATTAATGCCCTATGCCATGTTGTCAATGAAAATCAGTCGGACTGGGATACAAAGTTAAAATTTGCTCTTTTAGCTCTCAGGACAGCCGTGCATTCATCTACTAAATTAACTCCAGCTGCAGTAATGTTTCGCAGAAATTTAAATCTCCCCTATAAACTTTTTTCTACCCCCCAAACTTTAAATTATAATGACGCTCCCACCTATTGTGAACTTTTATTCCCTGCTTTGAAGAAAGTGTATGCTGAAGTGCACAGTAGTTTGGTGGAAGTTTCAGAGAAGCAAGAAAAATACAGAGAAAAAACTGCTGTTTCTAAGAATCTTAAAATAGGTGAATCAGTTTGGCTCTTTACACCAGCTGTTAAACCAGGACAGTGTAAAAAACTTTCTAAATTTAATAATGGTCCCTATACAATAACTGAAAAAATAAATGAGGTAAATTTTAAAATAGCCCTCCAATCAAATTTAAAATTAACGCAAGTGGTACACGTCGATAGGCTGACTGAATTTAAAAACAGGCATGTTGATTTCCAAACAAATGACCAACTGCCGCAGCGTCAATTCGATGATCAATCGAATATTCAGAATCCAACTAATCCCATTCACCAATCGATTAACGATAACCCAGAACGGCGGACGAAAAAACGCAGGCGCGCGTTTATCATACCAACAGCATCAGCAGTAAACAGAGATGAAGCATTGCCCATGCAATCAACAGCCAACACCTTGCCTTCACTAGCCACCAGCAACGAACCCCTTTCCCCCTCTCTTCCTTCAGCCGAGTTCGAGAACTCACGAGCTGAAACCACCCCCTCCCCCTCCAAGGCTGAAAATCCAGTTACGGACACACCAGAGATCACGGTAGCTAACGAAGTTGTTGAAGCTCAATCCTCTGATATTCCTTCAACCAGTCGTATTCCGACTTTAATCGAATCTCAGCGCAAACCGACTGATTCGATTCCTTCGTCCAGAAATACTTATGGTTTCAGGAATAGGGACAAGCGTCCCAATTATAAACTTTAAACAGTATTAGTTATAGTATTTTTATTTTAATAACCTTATATTTTGTTTGTATAATGTATATAGATAGTCTAGAGTTAGTTTTTATTGTATTTTAACTTGAAAAATAAGCTTTTTAGAGTACTTGTACCGTTTGTTTTGGTTAGTGGTAACGATCTGAGTGGTTGTGTTTTCATCACATTTAATGTTCTATATAGCTAATTTTAGTGTAAATAAGGTATATTTAGATAGTTATAGTGCAAATAACCTCTCTGCAGGTATATTTTTGGAATTATGTTATGTTTTTCTCAATTTTTGGGTAATTTCGAGACTTTGCAAATTTTTTGTGCATTTTGAAAATGGGAATCCAAATTTTTTTCCCCTTTTTTTTTCATGTAGTACTCCCTGTTTGTGTAATACGATAGTATCCATCGATTTGCATATTATTTATATTTTAATTGATGTTCTAGTTAAGTTCTCAGTATATGAGTATAAGTGGATTTACAGGATAATACTATATTTGAGGGAACTATTAATTTTACTCATTACTAGATATAATTTGTAGATATTTCGTAGTGTAAGGTAGTATTAGTGTACTCTTTTGTGTATATATTTTTTTTTTACCTGAAAATTTTTGAGGTTATTAATTTTGTTCTTGAGTTACATTACTTCATTAAAGTATAGTGGTGTGGTTTTATTAAAAAATTTATAAAATTTTATCTGGTTCTGTGCCTTTTTTTTTCCTTTTTTTTTCCTTTTTTTTAAAGGATTTCTTTTGTCAAAATTTTTATTTTCTACTGTACAAATTAAGTTTCTGATGGTGATAATCTTCACCATAGCTTTTGGGTCTTCTTCGCCCCATTATGCTTTTATTTTGGCAATTGTATATAGCACAGATAAATGGGTTGCTCTTCCAATATGCACAGTGTCGCTGTAAGTGCATATGTAAATAACTTACTTCATAGTTTCAACTTGCATATCAATCGACTGGAGAAAGTGTTTCTCAATTTTTACACATTGATACAATTTGTGTTAACTGAATTTTAATTAGTGAAATGTATTTTATTGTGAATTAACTGTACATTGTGCAAATTGCCTTTTACCCATTTTTATTCTTTTTTGTTTGTGTTTTATATGCATATACATTACTAGTTAGTATGTTTTTATATATCTGTGTACATCGAGCTAACAATTTATACCTATATTGATATGCATTATTATTAATGGATTTGGCGATTCTTTCGATTGGCAATGTTCTCTCCCAAATTTTTATTTGGCTTTAAAAAAAAAAAAAAAAAAAAAAAAAAAAAAAAAAATTATTTTGGCAATTTTCAAAAAATTTTTTTTAGCAAACAGTGTTCAGGTAAATACTTTGAATGGAACCTTCCCGATTGATAAGGTTAGTGGTGACAAAAGCAATGTCCAGCCTTGTGTTCATCTTTTAATTTTTTTTGTTATTCTACAGGTGTGTCTAGGATTTTGTTGACAAGTGAGGAGAGTTTTGTGTATGCAAACTCAGGTTATGCATTCCGGACTGTATGCCTTGAGGGGTAGGCTTGCTAAGTGTTTCTTGATAATTCTTCGGACCGAAGTCTGGTTTGTTTGAAATGTTAGGCCCCATTTAGTGATCTCTCCCGCATCCATTGAATTTTTACTCGCACTTTTTACTTAAAAAAAAAACAAAAAATTTTTTATTTTTCAAAAAATTGTGTTTTTTAAATAGAGACTAATAGGATTCTTGTTAGAGGTAATTTAATCTAAATTTTTATATTTATATTTTCATTAATATCTTAAAACATTTCTTTTTTATAAACTCATTCTATTTTGATATTTAATCAAACCCCCCTCCTCTTTTTTCTTATTTTTCTTAAACATTATTAATTAAAACTCTTATTTTCAAAATCCAAACATCTTTATTTTTCTGTAAGTCAAGACCACCCAAGATCTTCTTTTTTCACTGTGAGATAGTTTTCCACGCAAACAACTTTTACTTGAAATTCTCACGTAATTTCAGGGATCGTAAATTCGAAACACACACAGGCAGATTGGATAACGTACAAAAGGCCTTTATAAGAAGTCGTGAGAATAGCTGAAGCCTTTTTGTCAGTTGTATTGTACGCAACTTTTATTACCCTCAGAAAAGATAGTCGTAAAACTATTTCGAAGGCTTGTTACGAAGATAACATCAACATATTGCTTTTCGATCGTTGTTTACGAAATAGCAGGTGCAAGTGTGCACGTGGTTTCTTTTTTTTTTCGTGGGACCCAACAGACGGCTAATTTCCAGGAAACGTGTTATTCTCTCCCCCCACTCCAATCAGCGTTGACTTTTTTTACCCCCTGGTCCACGCGTTACCAAGGGAAAGGGGAGCTAGTTAGTAGAGGCAGTCATGTTTTGAAGCGCGGATAGTTTGGGTGTGTGAGGGTGAAGGTTCCTTCCCCCACCACCGCCTGCTCAGGCAGTGTTAGATTTTTTTTCTAACAAGTGAAGTACGGTCAGTCTAGGAGAAGAGATTGCAAGAAGCAGTTTTTGGAGAGAGATGCACGCAGAAGTAATTACATCTTACGCTGGGTAATATAGATATTCAAAACAACTGGGAGTGGTAGTAATACCATAGTATATGCATGATGCGGCTCAGAAGTGAATAATTGTGAGAAACTTTGTAGCGCGTGCTATGGATTTGAGGAACCCAGCGACGACGATCGTGAAAAGATTGATTAATGTTCGAGTGTTTGGCGTCGGTCTTGTGTCCATAGTAAGTTCTGAGGAAGATCATCGATATAACAGTATTCATTACTAAGGATCTTTCATCGTGCAGCTCGTTGGAAGTTATCTGAAAGTGACTGCGATCGTCTATTCACCAACCAGGCGTTTACCAAAAAGCGTTCCACACGAGGATGAGCTCCTTTTGGTGTCCTAAAAAAATGACATTGTATCCATTAACTTGGTTGTAAGGTTGAAAGATATAATAGACTTTCATGTAACCGTTATAAACAAGTCGTTGTGAAGGCATTTTTACGGGTCCAAATTCTTAGACTGGTATTTCTAATAGTGAGTGCAAACAGAGAACGATAATGTTGCCAAGAATGACTTGTCAATTAGTAGTCCATAAATCTTCATTTATTATAATCGGTGTGACAAAGTGTATATCAGTTATGCCCATTCTGCTGCTGAAATGTGAGTAAAAAAAAATATCTTGTTTTATTATTATTGTTTGCGTTAATGATATTGATTACTTAATTATATAAATTATTTACTTATGTTTTAATGAAGGATTAACAAACAATCTAAAATGCTGCCTGTTAATAAATTTTGTTGTGTAGTAAATTCCTTCTCTGTTTTTTTTTTTTTTATCTTATTAATTTTTTTTTTTTAATCATTTCAATAAGATTCATCTTCAGTAATTTTACTTTTTGTTAATCATTAAAATTTAATAGGGAATACTATATATAATTGGAATTATCAGTTTAAAATGCATAGTAATCTTTAACTCAATTTCTTTAATTGATTTAAGTACTAACTCTAGTAAAAACTTAAGATTTAATTAAAGTAAATTATTGTATTCTCTAGTCATGAAATTTCTAAATATTATCTTCAAGCATTAAATCTAATAAAAAAGTAAGCTACTGATTTACTGGATGTTGAAATTTACTTAATCACTTGAAACCTTTTACTATTCTTTAATTAATTACAGGACATACATGTCTGAATTAATATATAAAGTAATTTTAATATTTTAATTTAAAGTCTTGTGAGAAGGGTTTTATTGTAATGAATTACTTATTCAAAATTTAATTATTTACTAATGGTCTCTAAAACAATAAGTAATCTATACGATCACAGCTCAGGGTTGTGAATTCTTGGAATTAATTTAGTATTTTTTATATTTGTTAAATATTATTTTGTTTAACCTATATCATCAATTTTATACCTCCCCTTTTTGCACTTTCTTTAAAAGAAAGATTTTGTCCCCTTTATTCCAAAATTTTCACTTAGTCAAAATTATTATGTCTATGAAAATTCCTTGTTGTTACACATCATACTAATTCCTAAATTCACAATGCTGATTGTTGGGGAATTGGATGTAGTGCAAATTGAGAATCTTGTCAGTGCTTTTAAATGATTAATTCTTATACTATTTTGAATTCAAAACTTAGAATTCAGGTAATTTTAAATTCTTTAAATTTTTATTGTTTATGTTTAATTTAATCCATTTACGTTTTACTAAATTTATTTTAGTTTGAGAATAATTTTGTAAACGTGCATATTGACAGGATTCATTTCAATTTTAAGTCATAGGTAATTTGCACTTATTCAAATTTTAGCAAAAGGTAATAGTACCTAATCAAATAAACAAAACCCCCAACAGAAGCAATCAGTGACATTTACATGATCACATACGTCATGACATTTACGTACCCTTATTGGACAAATGTCTTTGCCCCCTGAGGGGTAACGGAGGCAAATTTCAAAAAAATATATATTGAATATTGTAATGTCATCGGAAATACGTCACACAATCAAAAAAATTGCTCAATTGTAGCACAGGAAGTGTGTTAAAATTGGATTGCAAGATTTGAGCCAAACGGGCAGACAAAGCAAGTTAAATAAAATCTAGTAAAAATACACACATCCACACACTGGTGAAATTTCCAAAATGTGGATCAAAATGCGGATCAAAATTCGGAAACAAATGTTACATTCTTTCTACGGACAACTTTGCATAATTGTATATCAATGTCCTTAAAGTATGTTTAGATCAGTTTTATTGCACAAAATAAAGGCATTATTAGATTGTTTTAGCTCATACCATCGTGATGAATATTTTGAAGATTATTGATCTTCATTGTTCAAAACGATACACTCAAAATTAATGTTTTCTGTCGATAACTTTTAGTGTTTTATGATGGATTGTGTTTCAGGAAAGAATGTATTAGTATGTAATGTATAGTAATTATCGATCCAGTTTTGATTCTACGGTGTTCAAAAAAAGCTACACGGATCAAAAGAGACTTTTCTCAAGAGATTTTTTTTTAATTTGAAGATAAACATTATTATGATGTAATAGATTTATCTAATAGTAAATGCCTTTAAAAAATTTCTGAAATGTATAAAATTTTCCCAAAAACGTCAAATCGAAAACAGTGTCTGATATGCATGAAATATAAAAAGGAAGAACGTGCTTTCAGATTTTACAAGATTAAAAAATAGAATTATAAGTGTAAACTGTTCGTTTGTGTATCTGTCTATCTATCCGTGCTCTAACTCGCATAAATATACTCGGATTGACATGCAAGTTTTATGCGTTAATAAGATGCAATATTGAATGTTTGCTATTGAAAATGAAGTGTGTAGCATTTAGAGTTCGTTTACAGGGACACACAAAAGAATTCCGTTGCATTATGGTCTATGGAGAAAAATCGTTTGCCGTGAATTTTATTTGAATTGCTTATTTAGATATCCCATTTCATTGTATGAAAAAAAAGGAAATTCCTTTAAAATATTCTGTTAGTGGTGGAAAGAATTTCTTAATATATGCCTTATGCATGATTTTTCGATCTTGTTTAACTGTTGTCATTTTCTTTTCTTTTGACCACATTAACCCAATGTCCTGGGACTATTACAAACAAAAACAGTGCACCATTTATTATTATTATTAATATTTTCTTTACTATTATTTTTTTTTTACAAACTAACGATGAAACAATTTAATTATGTACAGGTATGTGTAATTAAGGCAATAGAACTATTTAAGTTTTAAAATCTTTATTGGGTGTAAAACCAATTATAAATAGATTTTTGGGTGAATTTGCAAAAAATGTTCACTCTAGCTCCCTTCTCCACTTTTATACATCCATAATGTTAGAAAATGCACAATAATTTATACGTAAAGCAAGCCTTTTCTTTCTTATCTTTTACTGTTTCCGGTATCAATCCGTGTATCGATCATGTTGAGCTATTTTTCAAGTTCCATTAACTCCTCTCAAAATTAGCCATGATGATCCGTTTTATCATTATGGAGCTATTTTAAAGTAATGAAAAGACTAAAAGAGAAACTGTCTAGATTTATAAAAAAAAAAAAAAAAAAAAAAAAAAAAAAAAAATCAAAGATAACATTGACGTTTTCTGCATCGCAACAAAAGTAAATTAGAAATCAATATACAGTAGAACTTCCCTTTAACGAAGTCCCTATTTAACGAAGTTTTCTACTTAACGAAATTTTCTGCAGAACTTTAACTTTGAACACGATTAGCATGTAAATTAATCTCCATATTACGAAAAATATATTCTATACTAGGACTTCCCTCAAAGGGATTAGTCTGAGTGATATTGCTGAGAACATAGGGTTAACAATTACAATATAAAGAAAAATAGCAAATTAAATGATAGAATTACAAAATATCATATATAAATTCATATACACTGTTAAAAAAATAGAAAAGAAGTACCGTTCATCAGATGTGTTGTCATATTTTTTTTAGAACATGTGGCTGGCTGGCTGGCTGTCACCCGCGCAAAGAATCTCATTTTCTTAAGCGCGTATTGCGCAAAACATAAAAAAATAAAAATAAAAATAAAAAACGCCGGATCTTTTAAAACGCCAAGCTTTTTAAAGTTACGTAATTGGATTTGCAGCCAATAGATTATTCTATCAAGCGTGGCTTAACGCAAATTTAATTTCATTGTTGCACCTTTTTTTGTGTGTGAATTAAAAATTTTTCTTCCTTGATTATATATCTATTATTTGTATAACAGTTTATAGAAACACTTACACTTCAAACCACATTGATAGCATGCTTTGCTACAAACCAGATTGCAAAACTATAGTCTAAATTACTATTAAAGTATACAAAATATCTTTCGATGACTTCTGTAAAATAACTTTTACATTAAATCTCCATATCGGCAAAATTGAAAAATTATATATATTTCAAAGTTAAGCTTAACAGATACTTCTTGATTATTCTCTAGGAGGCTCGGCCCCCTGCGCCTTTACTGCTCCAATCCAGAGACTTTTCTTTTGCCTGTCTGTCTGTCTCTCCACAATCTGTCTGTTTCCCTATCCGTTGTTCTGCGCGTTTCTCTAACCGATTGTCTATCTCTCTACACGTCTCGCTACCTGTCTCTATATTTCTCTACCGGTCTCGCTACCCGCCAATCTATTTCTCTGACCGTCTGTCTATCCGTCTAACTTCTTGTATGCCTAACCGTGTCTCTATCCACTTCTCTACCCATTTGTCTATCTGTCTCACAACTTGTCTATCTGTCGCTCTACCCGTCTGGCTATACGCCTCTCTACCCATCTTCTTACCCATCTCCGTACCCATCTATTGTCTCTCTACTCGTCTGTATACCCGTCTCACTATCCGTCTGTTTTTGTACCCGTCTCGCTACCAATCTCATTACCGTCAGTCAACTCGTCTCAATACTCATCTCTCTACTCGTCTCTTTAACTACCACGCTACGCGTCTCGCAACCTTTCTCGCTACATTCCTGTCTACCATCTTTTTACCTTTCTCTCTAGCTGTCTGTCTATTCGTTTCGCTACCCGTCAGCCTACCTATGTCGCTACTCGTCTCTCTACCCATCTCACTACCCGTCTGTCTACCCGTTTGTTTACTCGTCTTTCTACCTCTCGCCACCTCTTCCCAATATTTAAACAATTCATTTAATATACAGAAGCCGTTTATCAGTTATTAAATGCAAACAGAAGTAATTTATCTAATAAGTGTATTCAGATGCAATCCATATATTTAAAGCTGTTTGGTAATTCTGTCAAATCTATTCCATCGAAATTCGATCGAATACGCATGCGTCAAAAAATCACCGGCCAATGAGGTGAGGGTCTATGACTGTCTCTACAAACGTGTTTGGGATCGTATCATCTGTTGTTTTTTTCTGTTGTCACGTTGCGCTAAACCTAGGAAGATATTTATCTAGAACTCACTGTGGAGTGTTTAGAAGGTATTTATTTTATTTATTTATTTTATTTATTGTAATTTGTATGAATACTTAGATGTCCATTTCGGATTTACTGTTTAAAAATGAATTTAGGCTCATAAGTTGGCGAAATCCCGATGGAAATTTTTTTTTTTTAGATCTCTATCATTTTGTTTATATAGTACAGAAAATAATTATTCAAACGTGTAGAACACGTAATACAAAATTGGACCACTTATGGTCTGTTTATTATCGGGAATGAATCTTATGGTGTTCCGATTGATAATGAATTCGATTATGTAAATATAATGTCAAAAGACAGTACGCACGGTAGTAATATTTTTATTATTATGTGTTCGAAAAAAGCAGAATCTGAGCATCTGAATATAAGTTATAAAATAAACAGAAATATATTATCTCTATTCGATTTAAAAGTTTTGTCATTACATAAGTGGGCTATTTTATTTGTAAAGAGTATGTATGTTTTATGTTGTTTGTATGTATACAAATCTTTATAATGTTTTGATTTGCAAACTCTTAATATTTGAATAATGTTTACATTATATTTGTTTGTATGTATACAAACAATATATGTATACAAAGAAGTATATATACAAACAATGTATAATGTATCATGTAACAATATTAATATTTACATTGTATTGTTTGTATGTATACAAATCTTGAATGTTTTAAATGGGCAAATTTGTAATGTTTTTTCTGTTATTTTTTTTAAATGTCAAAAAAAGATAAATTTTCAAACTTGGTATAAATAACTTAGGTACTTTTCTCTATTATCCCATTGACCACTTTTCATAACAAAACAGAAATATATTATCTCTATTCGATTTAAAAGTTTTGTCATTATATAAGTGGGCTATTTTATTTGTAAAGAGTATGTATGCATTATATTGTTTGTATGTATACAAATCTTTAGAATGTTTTGATTTGCAAACTCTTAATATTTGAATAATGTTTACATTATATTTGTTTGTATGTATACAAACAATATATGTATACAAAGAAGTATATATGCAAGCAATGTATATAATGTATCATGTAACAATATTAATATTTACATTGTATTGTTTGTATATATACAAATCTTGAATGTTTTAAATGGGCAAATTTGTAATGTTTTTTTATGTTATTTTTTTTAAATGTCAAAAAAAGATAAATTTTCAAACTTGGTATAAAAAACTTGAGTACTTCTCTATTATCCCATCGACCACTTTTCATAACAAAATACTATCGCCAAACTGTATGATTAAATGCCAAAATTGCAGTCCCATTTACTTGATGTCGAAAACATTATACGTGTTTTTTATGTCATCAAGTGGTTTTTAATTCAACATTTGCGTGTATTTTTCATTATGTTTATTTGATTTATTAGTTATTTCATTAATTAAAATAACAATTGTATCCTTAAATTCTTATATTTTATTTATTTATTTTAATATTCCAATGACAACGTTCTCCCATTTATTTGGCGATAGTTTTTTTTTTATGAAAAGTGGTCGATGAGATAATAGAGAAGTACCAAAACTTAATTACGTATATGAGTATATTCTTTGACAGTATTAATCATTACTCGATATTTTAAAACTGCATCATATTTGTAGAATTATATTAATTTAAACAATGCTTCTATTGAAGTGTGAAGAAGCACATACTTCTATGAAGAACCATATATTTACATAATCGTTTTCATTAGCAATCGGAACACCATAAGATTCATCCCCGATAAAAAACGGACTATAAGTGGTCCAATTTTGTATTACGTGTTCTACGATATTTTTACATACATTTAAATAATCATTTTCTGTACTATATAAACAAAATGATAGAGATCTAAAAAGACAATTTCCATCGGGATTGATTTCGCGAACGTTAAAAAAGCCTAAATTCATTTTTAAACAGTAAATCCGAAATGGACACCTAAGTATTCATACAAATTATAATAAATGAAATAAATAAATACCTTCTAAACACTCCACAGTGAGTTCTATATAAATACCTTCCTAGGTTTAACGCAAAGTGCAAGAAAAAAACAACAGGAGATGATCCCAAACACGTTTCTAGAGACCGTAATAGACCTTCACCTCATTGGCCGGTCCTACCGGAAGATTTTTTTTATGCATGCGTATTGGGTCGAATATTGTTGAAACATTTGACAAAATAAGCAAACTGTTTCCACCTAGGTATTTATACACAATACAACAAATAAAATAAATGCCTTCAAAACCCTTTTGATCATCACATCAGCGTGCAAGACAATTTTTTTACCGGAAACCGTTTGATGAATTTCATTATTTTTCCGTTATCGATTGACAAATTTTACGATTTTACCGCTAACGATTGCTGAATTTCACAATTTATCGACTATTGATTAACGAATTTCATGATTTTTTCCATGAACATTTGTCGAATTGCACAAAAAAAATTAAGAATATCGTCAAATTGTCTTGGGTAAAAAAATTTTGAATATTGTCAAATGTCATCGAGAAAAAAGTCTCTTTGTCAAATGATTTTGAAGAAAAAATCGGGAAATTCACAAAATGGTTTCGGAAAAAACTTCACCAAATGGTTTCAAAATTCTTTGAGTGACAGCGGGAAAAAAAATTTCATTTTACATTCAATCATCGCAATTGGCGAGTGTGACTAAGTTTAGCCAGTGGTGGCAATAACATCAATCACCAATTTCCAGTATTACTCGCCGATTGGTGAATGTTAATTTTGTCTTATATCACAAACTGTATTTACATATACTACTAGATATAATGATTATGAACCATGATTTTTCTGTTATTGGGCGAGATTCATGTTTTTTCAGCAATTCTTTGACGAAATTAGTGTTTTTTCAGCGATCCTTTGAAGAATTTCGCATTTTTCTCACGATCCTTAACGAAATTCGCATTTTCCAGCAATTCTTTGATAAAATACATTTTATTCCGCAATTTTTAGACGAAATTTAGTAAAAAAGCGTGATCTTTTGGTGAAATTTCCTTTTTTGCGATTCTTTGACAAAATTTGCTTATCTTTCGCGATCCTTTTGCATAATTACGTTTTTTCTGTGGTCTTTTAACAAAAGTCATGTTTTCCCATTATCCTTTGATAAAGTAGTGTTTTTTCCTCAATCATTTGACAAAATCTGTTATTTTCCCCCCGCGAAGATTGGTTAGATGTTTTTAGTCTGCAGGTGCCCTAAAAAGTCTGTGACGCCCGTTGCTGCATCGCACACATTCTTCCATGGGGCATCGAACGAAGTAAATTCAACCTAAAGAATCATTGTTTCATTCCTGACATTTCTCGAAAGAAACAACGTTCAACTCATTGACTGAATTGTAAAGGGCGAAATGTGTCAATTAGCAGAAAGTGCGCAATTTGTTCGTTCATGGAAAAAATCGTGAAATTCGTTAACCGATAGTCGATAAAATTCGAAATTCGTCAATCGATAGCGGAAGAAGTGCAAAATTCATTAATCTACACAGTGGAAAAATCGCAAAATTCATCAACTGGTTTCGGGAGAAAAATTTTTCGAATATCGTCGAATTTCTTCGAGAAAAAAATTCACAATCTGCCAATTTCGGGGATGAAATTTACCAAATGGTTTCAAAATTTGTCGCGCGACAGCAGAGAAAAAAAATCTTTTTCCATTCAATCATCGCAATTGGTGAGTGTGACTATTATGTTTGACCAGTGGTGGCAATAAAGTCCATTGCCAAATTTTCAGTATTACTCGCTGTTTGGCAAGTGCTAATTTTGTCCTATACTTCAAAACCCTTTTGATCATCACATCAGTGTGCAGGACAATTTTTTTTACGGGAGACCATTTGATGAATTTCGTGATTTTTCCGTTATCGATTGACCAATTTTACTGCTATCGATTGTTGAATTTTATAATTTATCAACTATTGATTAGCGAATTTCCTGATTTTTTCCATGAACGTTTGACGAATTACGCAAAAAAAAATAAGAATATCGTTAAATTGTCTTGGGTAAAAAAAAATTTAATATTGTCAAATGCCTTCGAGAAAAAGGTTGCAAGTTGAAACGGCTGTGACTTCTTTTCATGTTATGCATCTCCGGTGTCCATCCCCCCCCCCCCCAAGTGGGACACTTTTCTAAATTTTGCACATACCCCTCATGTGATATATCGGTGGAAAAGTCTTTGACCACTTATTCATGTTATGCATCTCCGGGGTCCATCCCGCCCCCCCCCCCCTAAGGGGGGCACTTTTCAAAATTTTGTTGACACCCCTCATGTCATACATTGTTGGAAAGGTCTGTGACTGCTTAATCATATTATGCATCTCCGGTGTCCATCTCCTCACTTTGCCCCCCCCCCCCCCAAAGGGTACTTTCTAAATTTTGCACATTACCCTCATGTTATATATCATTGGAAAGGTCTGTGACCACTTAATCATTTTATGCATCTCCAATGTCCATCTCCCCACTTTGCCCCCCCACCCACCTAAGGGATACTTTTCTAAATTTTGTTGACACCCCTCATGTCATATATCATTGGAAAGGTCTGTGACCACTTAATCATATTATGCATCTCCGATGCCCATCTCCCCACTTTCCCCCCCCCCAGGGATACTTTTCTAAATTTTGTTGACACCCCTCATGTCATATATTGTTGGAAAGGTCTGTAACTGCTTAATCATATTATGCATCTCCGATGTCCATCTCCCCACTTTGCCCCCCCCCAAAGGGTACTTTCTAAATTTTGCCCATTACCCTCATGTTATATATCATTGGAAAGGTCTGTGACCACTTAATCATATTATGCATCTCCGATGTCCATCTCCCCACTTTGCCCCCCTCCCTCCCCCAAAGGGTACTTTCTAAATTTTGCACACAACCCTCATGTTATATATCATTGGAAAGGTCTGTGACCACTTAATCATATTATGCATCTCCAATGTCCATCTCCCCACTTTGCCCCCCCACCCCCCTAAGGGATACTTTTCTAAATTTTGTTCACACCCCTCATGTCATATATCATTGGAAAGGTCTGTGACCACTTAATCATATTATGCATCTCCGATGCCCATCTCCCCACTTCCCCCCCCCCCCGAAGGGGTACTTTCTAAATTTTGCACATTACCCTCATGTTATATATCATTGGAAAGGTCTGTGACCACTTAATCATTTTATGCATCTCCAATGTCCATCTCCCCACTTTGCCCCCCCCCCCAAGAGATACTTTTCTAAATTTTCTTGACACCCCTCATGTCATATATTGTTGGAAAGGTCTGTAACTGCTTAATCATATTATGCATCTCCGATGTATATCTCCCCACTTTGCCCCCCCCCCCAAAAGGGTACTTTCTAAATTTTGCACATTACCCTCATGTTATATATCATTGGAAAGGTCTGTAACTGCTTTATCATATTATGCATCTCCGATGTCCATCTCCCCACTTTGCCCCCACCAAAGGGTACTTTCTAAATTTTGCACATTACCCTCATGTTATATATCATTAGAAAGGTCTTTGACCACTTAATCATATTATGCATCTCCGATGTCCATCTCCCCACTTTGCCCCCCCCCCCCCGTACGTTCTAAATTTTGCACACAACCCTCATGTTATATATCATTGGAAAGGTCTTTGACCACTTAATCATATTATGCATCTCCGGTGTCCATCTCCTCACTTTGCCCCCCCCCCCCAAGGGGTACTTTCTAAATTTTGCACACAACCTCATGTTATATATCATTGGAAAGGTCTGTCACCACTTAATCATATTATGCATCTCCCATGTCCATCCCCCCACTTTGACCCCCCAAGGGTGTACTTTTCTAAATTTTGCATACACCCCTCATGTGATTTATCGATGGAAAAGTCTGTGACCACTTAATCATATTATGCTCCCCACTATGAAATTTGTCAAGTTAAAGCAACTATAAATTTTACTTTTATGGTATTATCAAGTTGTTTGCCGTCAAATTTTGACGGGTTCCATCTAGTTTTTTTTTAAATACATACACAAACCTGAATAATAATTCATCAATTTTGTGTTCATGGTTGTTTATATCATTTGACAGTAAATCTCAACTTCTTAAACCTGAATTGTCTCAACCTTTTTTAAAAAAATCACAAGGTCTGCATAACTGCAAAGTACCCTGAGGGCTATATTAGCTACATGTTATTATGTTAAGTGAAAGTTTCGTTATCGCGTTTGTAGAAAATTGCTTATGTCAGAAAGCGTGGCTTAACGCCATTTTAAATTCATTAGTGTAACTTTCTTTTCTTTTCTTTTTTTTCTTTTTTTTTGGGGGGGGGGGGAGGGTTTCAAATATATACATATAAATTAAAACTTTTGCCTCCCTGCCATTAGTGTTGTTTGTATTATTAACTAATACCTTGTAGACCGAGCTTCATTTGAAACTAATGTAAAAGACTTCTTTTACAGTTTTTTTAGGAGAAACTTTCGTAATTGGGCCTAAAGCCAATCGGAGCATTTAATATCATTATTGTAACTCTTATAGAGATAAAACAATATTGTTGCTAGCTTTACTCTTGTTTGAGACCAGCCTTGCCTGTGTATCTGAATGGGGAAAAGTTTCGTATCCAATGTCGGTTGGCGAAAAAAAATTTAAATGGTGCCAAAAGGTAGTTTTAGCATCTTACAAAATTTTTCAAGAGAGCGGTAAAACATGTTTTTCAAATATTTACAAACATACGTTTATTAAAGCATGTTTTTGCACCATCTTAAAAATTTAAGCACGATGCTAAAATAAAATTTTATCGCCATATTCGATATTTTAATAAGTAATGAATATACATAAACAAACTTATTTAACAAACCTAAGAGGCATTTTTGTGATATATAATTGTTATTGTCAGGGGAGTAAATTGTAAACAATTAATAAACGGCTAGTAAATAATAAATCATCATTATCATATATATTATTTCTCCTGTCAACATCCCTTTTTCTCTGAAAATACGAAACGCAGAACGACGAATGAGATAGCATATGAAAGGATTTTGAACAGGCTTCTGTCATAGCACACTTAACATTTCGTTAAAACATGTTTTTGATTAAAATTTGCTGATAATTAAAAATTAAATCGGCATTGTTTTCATAAAAGAAATGAAAGGTTTTCCTCAAAATATTGTTGCCAAAAAAAAAAAATACCACATGATATGATGCTCAGCAATTATAATAAATAACACCGCACGGGTTTATTTTATATTTATGATTGAAAAGCGAAATTGAAATTGAAATGTTTAGATTTATATTTCTATGTCCCATGTTTTTCCCGAAGCGGATGACGTCATCCTCTAATGCGGTTAAAATACGATTGTTATTTTTTTTTCTCGCACGTGCCTTTAGAAATCTTGGATCAGTTTTTAACTTTGATGGAATAAATTACATGATATTCTGGCTTGACTAACAACTAAATGTTGTTTGCAGATATTTTTATCCTTGCTTTTTCTTTAGAAGTTAAAACCTGCATCTAATAAATATTGCATACTGATAAAAAAAAAAATGGCACTTCTCTATTATCCCGTCGACCACTTTTCATAACAAAAAACTATCGCCAAACAAACGGGAGGACGTTGCCATTGGAATATCAAAATAAATAAATAAATAAAATATAAGAATTTAAGGATTGTTGTTATTTTAATTAAAGAAATAACTAATAAATCAGTAAAACATAATGAATAATGGAAATTTGAAAAAAAAATTAAATAATTTGTACTAATGATCAGATTTTGACGAAATTGAAATGGGACCCCCTTGGGGCCTTACTCTTTCAAACAAAATAAAAATTATCAAAATCGATGCACATTTACGAGAGTTATGCGTGAACAACATAATACATACATACGGGTCGAATTGATAACCTCCTCCTTTTTTTTAAGTCGGTTAATTATGCGTGAACAACATAATACATACATACGGGTCGAATTGATAACCTCCTCCTTTTTTTTAAGTCGGTTAAAAATACACGCAAATGTCGAATTAAAAACCGTACGGTATCTTGATGACGTAACAAACCCGTATAATGCTTCTGACATCAAGTAAATGGGACTGCATTTTTGGCGTTTAATCTTACAGTTTGGCGATAGTTTTTTGTTATGAAAAGTGGTCGACGGCATAATAGAGAAGTACCTAAAAAATATTAGATTTCAGTGCGAAATCCTCGCACAGGCCCTCTGGTAGCATTTAAAATCTGAAAATGAAGAAGTGGTCCGTATAAAAATGCAAAACATAACATTATATGCTTGATATATGTAAATCTTTTTTTATTTTTGAATATTTCCGAAGGCACAGATAAAAAGGTAAAAATCTCTTTTCCAAATGCCATTGCAATTTAATATATATATATATACAAAATACAGAAATATCTGCAAAAAATATATATTTACATAACACTACATCTGCAAAAAAATAAGATTTAGAAAAAGTAAGCCAAATTCTGCAGATCCCAACAATCACATCGAAAAACTTATCACCAAAAAAGAACTCGCCAAATCGTACGGCACAGGAGATGGATTTTTCCCTCTGAATGCAGAATATTAGTTTTTTTTTCTTGTACGATGGGTGATTATAATATAATTGTTTCATTTCACGTACTACATACCGTTTGATATATTGGTACTTTTATGTTATCCTGACGCAGTTGATAAATCGCCGAATATTGTTCCTATAACATTTTCATATTGAATTCATTTCATTTAAATATAAACCTTTCACTCATTTAATTTAAAATACATGCCTTTCATTAATACCATTTAAAATGCTAAAAAGAGAAAAAAGAAGAAATAATGCCATAAATCGAAACCTTTTATTTAAACACCAAAGAGTTTTTTTTTTTTTTTATTTACACACGCGAAATAAAAAAAGCTGCTATTGCTGAGATTTGCGCCAAATCTCTAATACCAAGTCTACCAAGTTATTGCGGGGTTTTTCTTTCAAACAGAAAAAAATCCAGATTAATTTTCGATTTCTACTAAATTGAAATATATTTTATTGTGCTGAATATTAGTGCTTGCATATTTTTTTGCTCCATGTACTCCATGAACTTTTCAATTTCGATTGTCTACGAAAATCTCCCGCCGGTGAAAATGACGTACCCACAAAATTTAGTGACGTATGTACTTTAATTGTGCTTTTTTATCTATTTTTTTAATATAATTTCCAAACGGTTTGACATTTATTCTTGGTAATAAATAGACGTCTTTGTTACCTTTATAGGTACCTGCTGTAAAAATTTGAACGAAATCCGTTAAATATTTTTAGAGTTATGCTTGACGAAAGGTTTTAATATCCATCGTAGCTATATATGGGGCAAAGTAATACTGCGCTGTGTATGAGTCTTCGTTGCACTCAGACAATAACGAAGTTTATTCTACTTCTGCAAGTGAATAGAATTCAAACTAAGAGGTTGCTGTTGCGATGGATATGCGAATTTATTTCAGCGGATTGTACGAAAATGAACACATTTAAATAATTTACATTCTGCTTGGTGCTAAATAAAACATTTTTTCCCACTAAGAAAAACAGTTCTTATAATTACTCTCCCACACCGAGACTCCAGCGCTGACAGTTGGGGGAAGTCAAAATCCCCTTTTTACATTTTAGTAATATAGAAGATGCAGTGACGTATTGGTGTCATATGCATTGAAGCAAAAAATATCAATTAGAGTCAGAGAGTTACCATTCTGACTTTCCATTGCTGATAGACAATTTGTACATCCACAAGAATGTGCTTCGAAATGCAAATCGTACATACTAAAAGTTATTTTTGTTCCTGCTAATACAAATTCTAAACTTCAGACATTAGTCTAAGAAATAGCAAAAAATCTTGAAGTACATTATCGAAAAAGACAATGTAGTGAAAACATTAGTTTGAGAACTTGTGTATCAGAACTGGTGAACGCTTGGGAATGTGACGTGATTTCATCGACCGTACACAACTGTTTTGTAAAAGACGGTTTCATAATAGAAAATGAATCAAATGCTTCTGAATCCAATACCTGTTTGTCATATCTGAAAGAAAATTTTCATGAATTTAAGTTGATTTCTATTTAACGAATTTTCTTCATAACGAAGTTTTTAGGTGTAACGATGAGACTTCGTTAAATGGAAGTTTCACTGTATATTTACAAAAGAAAAATTTTACAATTTCTCTGCCAATTTTGTGCGGCAGTAAAGCTACTGAATGAAGAATAATCAATATAAGAATGTAAATGAAATTAATTTAACGTTTAGTCCTATAACATATCGCTATTTTAATAGAAACATGTGAGGAAAAAAATATCCTTCAGTGGGACCGACGATCTCACTGAATATGAATCTTAATATAAAAGACTTGAAATTCGAAACTGATGTCATCTCGTTATTTCAAATGGATACCTGTTGGGCTTCACGTACGTTAAAAAAAAAAAATTTGGAGGCAAAACGCTGTAAGTGAGAAAACCTCAAAAAATGTGAAATTCGAAAGAGAATGCAATTTTTTTTATGTGAATAATCGGATCCCTGTACTTAGCGCTCATGCAAAATCAAAATAAAATTTCATTGTTTCATTTCCAGGTAAATCGCTGTATATGAAAATAAAATCCACAAAACTCTAATCCAAGTATAATATTTTTTCAGCTATCACTATAACAATGTCATTTCTACCCTTTGAAAAAGAACCCGAAAATCCCATTATAAATCAATTCTAAGCCCGACAAAATGGTTTTCATAGATTTGCAACTCGAACCGAATTCAACGCCTCTCAGTCAAAAATCGAAATAAGTGCCATAAATGCCATATTTGTATGCAGTCATGGTAAAATAGCCTACAACTATACTTCAACTACAACTAATATTATTTATAACTATTATGGACAAAAATGGACGCATAGACTTATATTAACGTATTTAGTTTTTTTTTCTTTTTTATCTAAAAGAAAGAATATTCAGAACTTTCTTTTGAAAAATAAATATACTCTAATCCTAGACGAAACAAAAAATAAATAAATAAATAAATAATAGAGATAACCCGACCCTTAAGTGCAGTCGGATTCATATGAAAATCGACTTGTCTGATCCAACTTTGGATTCTACTTCGAAATTTAAAAAAAAAAAAAAAAAAAAAAAAAAAAAGATAAATTAACACGTCATAGTGCTTTTTAAGCTGGCAGTATCAGATATTTCTTGATAAAAAGGTTTTTCAGATGGAAAATGGTCGAAAATGCATCTTCTGTTAGTTTACCTCTCGCAAATTAGTTAATGACGAGCTTATTGCTATTTGTATCTCCTGCAGTAGATATCAGCTCGAATTCCACCAATCAAATCGCTTTAAAAATGGTTATTCTCTGTTCTTTGACTTTGCACAGTTTTTTTAAACACTTTTAGAAATGATTACTTGCCAAATGTTCAGTATGTTGCTTAAATAAATTCGTTACTTTCAGTTTTCAAAATAACTCAACCCAACTTGCAGCGCGAATAAGCCGCTTGAAAGGATAGGTAATATCATATATATTTCAGATCGTATATGATAGTATGTGTGATTGAAACTTTACAAAACCTCTACCAAGCGGAATTATCAAGTCAACTGAAAGACAAATTGTTTACTAAGCCCACGAATATTAATTTTTAGAGTTTCGTTCATCTCACACAACCCTATTACTCCTGCTTCGTTGTCTGTCTGTCACAGAGCCGGTTCTTAAAAACTATATAACTTACAAGCATGAAATTTTGTCTACTTATAGCTGAATATCTACTATGAAGCTCAAAATCATAAAATCTGAAACAATCGTATTATTTTAATATATAGAGATAAAAAACCAAAAATCTAACAGCCTTTTCCTATTAAATTTAAACATTTTTCGTTATAACAGTTGCCACTAATTACAAATCCACAATAAAATTCTTTCTACAGTAATTAATTTTCTATTGAAAGATTTCCACGTGAAAAATGAAAATGAAATAAAAAGTTTCACCAATTGAAAAGAAGATTAATATGACGTCATATTTGTAGTAAAACGGAAATTTTCAAACATTTCTCAATAATACAATATTATCAGTATGTGTAAATACATAAAGCAACTTAATTTGACGTCATTAGAGAATTAAAAAGAAAATTATTCTGACGTCATATTGGAAGTTTAACGGATTTTTCAAATGTTTGAGAATAATACAAATAGAGTATCAATGTGAGTAACAGAGAATAGTAAATATGTGAGTTTGAGGAACGTATTGAATCATGATAGAAACCCGATTATGGAAATATTGGCATATTTTAACATTTTGAAGGTCTCTGTACAACATGTTTAGTTATAAAATTTATTTTTTTTTAAATATCGCATTTAGTCTACATGACAGATATTATTATGACAGAGTATAATAGCGGGAACTTCGCCCGCAAAGCTTCGCCCGCTATCGGGCTGGTTTAGATATTCGAAAAAACGAAAAAATAGACCGGTAAATTTTTACTTTATAAAAAACATGACTTTATTTTTCCTTTTGGAAAATGAAATTTATTTGGATTTATTAAAGAAAGGATAAAGTATTTTGAAAGGAATATTAAACGAAACCCTTTGTTCGATCTTTGATCACACTTACCCACTCCACTGAATGAACCCTATTATATGCAGGCCCGGACTGGCCAGGTCGGCTGGTCGGTGATTGCCGAGGTCCCCCGGCCCAAGGGGGCCCCGTATGGACCCCTGAAAAATGCATATACTACTTTGACTATTTCCCAATAATCTTCCAAAATAACAATCAATTTTAAGCAGTTTTGCAGTTAGTTTTTGTTTATAGTAGCCTACATAGAGCTACGGTGGTGGCGTAGTATCATAAAGCTGATCAGACGGAAGAGAGCTGCTGGCTGACTCATCGCGCTATGTGCAGTACTCATAGGCTGAGATTCAGAGCGCACCGTGGCATCGCAACGCTCACTCGCTCAGTTTCATAGTATGGTTGTAGTTAATGCAGATGTCACAGTTGTGCCACTTCTATCAGCAGTGATTTATCAAGAACTAATACCAGCTCTGACACAAAAAATGATGATGAAGTAAACCACCAGGAGACTCCTGATGCTGCTCAGAATGCTGTTACTTACCAGCTTGGATGTTTCATCTGGTACAACGAGAATGGACCAATTGAAATTCAAAAAGCTTTAATACAGAAGCACCCTATTCAAGTTATTGAAGGAAAAGGAGCTAAATTGCCATTTGTCTCTTCAAAACTTTATTACCGACATTTGCCGAATGTTGATAAAATTCACAAAAAATGATTATCATGTTCGATTCGGCTCAACAGAGTGTACTACTGCAGCTGTATGGCTTTTGGGGGTAAAGATAAAAGATATTCAACGTTTATTACCGGGCATGACTACTAGCATATTTAAAAATATGTTGAGATTCATATAGACTCCCGTTATCATGAACTCGCAGCGAAAGCCAAAAAGGTCATGATATTTCAATATTTTGACTAGTAACCAAACCAAAAAGTGAGAAAGAGAGGTAGACTGAAGATTGGTTGTCTAACGGTTAATTGATATAGTTTTGTTTATTGCAAAACAAAACATTTCGTACCTAGGGGATAAAGCTGAAGGGGCTTATATACTTGACTCTGCAAATAATCATGGTAATTATCTCGAACTGGTCATGTTGGTTGCAAATTATGATGTGATTTTACAAAATTATGTCACAAAGTAAATGGAAGACAGCAAAGAGTACAGACTGAAAATAATGAACAAATGAAAAGCCACAGAAAAGTTAACTAAAAGATTGACTGGACGAGGCTCTTTGTTGACATTATTGTCAAAAACTTTTATCAACAAGCTACTTAAAGTAATTGGTATGAATATTATTTTGAAAGAACTTCATGATAGCATAATATTTAGTGTGATGGTAGATAGTACTCAAGATGGAGCTGTTATGAACCAATTGGGAATTTGTGTCCGCTATGTCGTTCAAGGGAAGATATATGAAAGTGAAAGACTTTTAGAAATAACAGCAGTCGATGATTCATGTGGATTGACTTTGTACGATCTTGTAAAATCAGAATTAGCCAAGTGTGGCATTTCAACATCAAATATTATTGCTTGTTCATTTGACGGAGCTAACAATATGAAAGGCTGTTATAACGGTCTACAAGCTCAGTTCAAAAAGGGAAAAGATCTTATTTACACTCACTGTTTGTATGAGACACGTACTGAAATTGGTAGTAACTGATTCAACAGTAACGTTGCTCCAAGCAGAAAACTTAATTGGATTGGTGGATGAATCTGCTGTTTTTCTAAGCTCGTCTTACAAAAGAATAGCTGTATGGGAGAGGAGAGGGAAATAAAAAGTAAACATATTGCACACGTAAAACTGTACAGCTTGCAAAAAATAGGAGACACAAGGTGGTGGATCAAACATAAAGCTTTTTCTTCAATTATCGATGAGGGATTTTTAAAACTGGGGGAAACTTTGGGGAAAGTGCAAACACAGGGAAACTATTCAATTTTATTACCATTTAAAAAAATATATCAAATTGAAGTTTTGACTGCAAATCTAAATTCATGGCAAGTAATTTGATTCGTCAATGATCTAAATTTGAAAACATATTTATGTCGATTGTTTAACTAGATATGTTTGTTTTTACATCTCCTATTTAAAAATATTTACAAAGTAAAACCATTCACTACATTCCACAGCCTGGAACATGCTAGAGTAGCTGCTTCAACAAGTAAGGGATAAAAGAAATGATAAACACTTTCAGACTCTATATTCAAAAACAAAATATTATGCAAGTACAGTTAATAGCAAATTAGAAGATAACAGTATTGATGTAGAAGTAGAACTAGATTTCAAGAAAAAAATACTTCAAAGAAAAATACACCTAGTGAAAATTCAATGGACGAAGCTCCAGGAATCTCAACTGCTCATACTATAAGTAAGTCCTTTTCAGTGTTTTAGATTGTGCCAGAACAAGTATCTAAAAAAGATTAAGCACAAACAAAGGAATTTTTGAAGATTGTTCCTGGTTAGACACAAAGAAATTTAATGAAATCGTAATGCTTGTTAATTTTCCTACAGAAGTCCTTTGTAGCATTTCTAAATTTTGTAAAATTGAAAGAAGTCGGTTATTGATAGAGCTGAACCAATTTTCAGTTCAGTATGAAAGTTTTACAATGGCTGAACAAATCAACATTGAAAGAAAAGAAGAGAAACTGAATCGAGCTAAAAAAATCTCAGAATAAGACGATGTCACCTGTGGTCAGACAAATCATCCGTGAAAGGTGTTTTCTAAACTTAAAATAGATAAAATCGACTTAGATCTACTTTAAGCCAAGACCTTATGTCCTTCTTTCATGTCATATATATTCTTTCATGAATGTAGAAAGGGACATAGTATATAACTTGGATAAAGATGTTATTATAGATGAAGTAGCCAGGATCAGTGAAGAAGTAGCAAAAAAAACTGTTACGTTAGTAATCAGTCGTTCACAATCACATAATCTTTCTTAGTTTGCTGTATCTGTACCAAGGTATTGTAGAGCTATTTCTCTTTTTGTTATAAAATCTGTTTTACAATTTGCCACAATGAAATCAAAATTAAAGAGGACATTGTTTTCTTTCAATATAATTGGTTTTTTATTACCGTTGTGTCCCTTTTTAATATTTGCTTAGGTATTACAGTAGGATTTAGATTATTATAGCTTCAACACTGTGATTTGGTTGCCTAAAACTAAAAATATTTCTCAATCTCATTTTTAAGTAATAATCCACTCGTAATTAATTAGTGTACTTATTTTTTCTAGCGTGGAACTAGTTTAAGTACGGTATATAAAAATAATATATTTATTGTGAAAGTAAGTAAACTACATCAGAAAAAGCTTGCTTATTTACTCAACTATTTTCCAAGTGACAAAATAGCTAAATGTAGTGTAGGTATGTAAGCCTAATTTTCAAAACTTAAATATTCTAATATTATATTTCCTCTAAATTCCCTTGTATAATGGGCCCCTTTTCAGTCTCTAGCCGAGGGCCTCTAAACGAGCCAGTCCGGGCCTGATTATATGGAAGTAAAAACATGTTTCTTTTTAATCTGAGTCTATTTTTAAATTTTGATCCACATGTTCAGATTTAGATATTTGATCGGGGGAAGGGGGATCTTTTCAAATAAATGGGGAGGAACGAGGTTAAACAAAATATTAAAATATCAAATTCAACGACTTTAAGTCCGAATTTTCTTGCAAATTTATAATTCTCATTATGATATTAAGCATTTTCAGTAGACTGAACACACGAAAACAAAATATATTCACATTTTCTTAAAGTGAAACAACATTATAAAGTTTAGTATAATGTAAGAAAAGTGGACGATACAAGTTTATTCGGGTAAAAAAAAAGCCTTATTTGGCCTTAAAAAAAACCTACGCCTATAGTTTTTGGGGACATTAATTAACTTGTTCCCTTCACTAGGTGGTGCAAATTCACATACATCACGAACGCAGCACCGAATTTGCCAAATGCTTTTTACTAGGTTAAAGTATATTTCGGAGGTGTTTTCATCCTTACTTTAAATATCTTGAAAGTATAAAGAAAGAAAGATGAGCCAGGAGTAGGATAAATATTTTTTGATTGAATTTCATTTTCACCAACAAACCGCACTAATCACTTTTGAAAAAAATACAAATACTCTTAAATAATCAGGGATGCATTTTTAGCTCACAGGCTATCAAAGCCTGAGAGCTTATGTGCCCGCCGGTTCTGTATGTATGTATGTATGTATGTATGTATGTACGTACGTACGTAACGCGATAACTCTTCATAGAAATATCCGATTTCCTTCAAATTTTGTTTATAGGTTGACTGTGTTAAGGCGCTTCCCTGATTAGTTTTCGGGATTGATTGGTTAAATATAAAGGGGGGAACAGGGGGGGCTAATCCCCCTAATTTATATAAATAGGGTTTTAATACAGAATTATTCAGTTTTCCTTCAAATTTTGTTTATAGGTTGACTGTGTTAAGGCGCTTCCCTGATTAGTTTTCGGGATTGATTGGTTAAATATAAAGGGGGGAACAGGGGGGGCTAATCCCCCCTAATTTATATAAATGGGGTTTTAATACAGAATTATTCAATTTTCCTTCAAATTTTGTTTATAGGTTCACTGTGTTAAGGCGCTTCCCTGATTAGTTTTCGGGATTGATTGGTTAAGTATAAAGGGGGGAATGGGGGGGGCTAATCCCCCCCCTTAATTTATATAAATGGGTTTTTCATGCAGAATTATTCCGTTTTCCTTCAAATTTTGTTTATAGGTTCACTGCGTTAAGGCGCTTCCCTGATTAGTTTTTGGGATTGATTGGTTAAGTATAAAGGGGGGAATGGGGGGGGCTAATCCCCCCCCTTAATTTATATAAATGGGTTTTCCCTGCAGAATTATTCCTTTTTCCTTCAAATTTTGTTTATAGGTTCACTGTGTTAAGGCGCTTCCTTGATTAGTTTTCGGGATTGATTGGTTGAGTATAAAGGGGGGGGGAACGGGGGGCTAATCCCCCCCTTAATTTATATAAATGGGTTTTTCATGCAGAATTATCTCATTTGCTTCAAAATTTGTTTATAAATTCATTGGGTTAAGACGCTTCCCTGATTAGTTTTCGGGATTGACTGATTAAGTATAAAAGGGGGGAACGGGGGGGCTAATCCCCCTTAATTTATATAAATGGGTTTTTCATGCAGAATTATCCCATTTACTTCAAAATTTGTTTATAGGTTCATTGGGTTAAGACGCTTCCCTGATTAGTTTTTGGGATTGACTGATTAAGTATAAAAGGGGGGAACGGGGGGCTAATCCCCCCCTTAATTTATATAAATGGGTTTTTCATGCAGAATTATCCCATTTGCTTCAAAATTTGTTTATATGTTCATTGGGTTAAGACGCTTCCCTGATTAGTTTTCGGGATTGATTGGTTAAGTATAAAGGGGGGGACGGGGAATGCTAAACCCCCCCTTAATTTATATAGATGGGTTTTTCATGCAGAATTATCCCATTTGCTTCAAAATTTGTTTATAGGTTCATTGGGTTAAGACGCTTCCCCGATTCGTTTTCGGGATTGATTGGTTAAGTATAAAGGGGGGGACGGGGGCCAATCCCCCCTTAATTTATATAAATGGGTTTTTCAAGCAGAATTATCCGATTTTCTTCAAATTTTGTATATAGGTTCATTGTGATAATGCGCTTCTCTGAATAGTTTTGGGGTTTATTGGTTAAGTATAAAGGGGGAAGGGGGGGGGCTAATCCCCCTTAATTTAGATAAATGGGTTTTTCATGCAGCATTATCGGATTTTCTTCAAATTTTGTATATTGGTTCATTGTGATAATGCGCTTCTCTGAATAGTTTTGGGGTTTATTGGTTAAGTATAAAGGGGGAGGGGGGGGCTAATCCCCCTTAATTTAGATAAATGGGTTTTTCAAGCAGAATTATCCGATTTTCTTCAAATTTTGTATATAATTTCATTGTGATAATGCGCTTCTCTGAATAGTTTTGGGGTTTATTGGTTAAGTATAAAGGGGGCAGGGGGGGGCTAATCCCCCTTAATTTAGATAAATGGGTTTTTCATGCAGCATTATCCGATTTTCTTCAAATTTTGTATATATATATTCATTGTAATAAGAGGCTCTCCTGATTAGTTTCAGGGGTTCATTAGTTAACTATGAGGGGGTAACGGGGGCATAACCCCCCCTTAATATATTGTCGATTTCTTTATTTTTCAAGGGGCTTATTTCAAATTCTTTGAAATACGAGTATAATATAGAATTAGTGTGAATAGCCTGTGAGCTCAATGCCCTCAGTTTAACTGGGCAGTTTTCTTTTTATTAATTTCTTTAATACAGTAGTATATTTTTAACAATCATTGAAAAATAATTCAAAAAATCTTGAAGGGCACTCCTCCCGCCGGCCTATATCCCTAGTGCAGATAATAGGGCGTAACAAATAACCAACCAACCATCCTTTCTGTGTTGAATAATCCTCGTTTTAAGGATAGTTTTTCTCAATTTATCTATAATTTTGATGAATTTGAAATTCTTTAAATGCTTTCTTATCAAAATCCATCTAATATAGATTCTGATTTGTGTTACCAGGTCCATTGTTACAAAAAAAGCGGGACAGGTAGTCAGAAAAAGCGGGACAGTGGTTTCTCTATCAAAACATAAAAATACAGTAAATCCTATGAAAACGGAACTTCTCCATAACGGATTCCTGTCTTTTAAATGTAAAAAAAAACCATGGTCCCGACGGAAAGACTACAATACAAATCTACCTGCTAATAGGAAAACCTCTCTAAAACGAAATCTTTCTGTTTTGGTAGGTTTTACTGTATTAAATAAACACAATAATCTAACAAAGTAAAATGTAGGAAAGCGCTAGGGACCGAAACAAATTCCGTATTGGAGAGGTTTTTGATTGAGCAGTTAGAATTACATGTTATTCTTTCCGTAAGGACCATGAATATTTTACGTATAAAATGGGACTTTTTGCAGGCAGGTTTCGTTTTACAGGATTTACTGAGCTAAGTACAGTAAAACCTGTAAAAAAATCGCCAGGGACCGGAAAAACATTCCATGTTAGTTATGTTTCCATCTGAACAGGTAGATTATTTCGGCAATACCGTAAAAATTTTCCGTTTTAGGCAGGTTGTGTTTTAACAGGTTTACTGCATAATGTTCCGTTTGATGCAAACTAACGAGAAGCATGATACTAAAAGAAATTGGAAAGAATTTGTATACATCATGGAAAATCGGGACTTTTGGCGTCACGCGCACTGGTTCGAAGTTCGAAGGACTTGTCTTGAAATCCTTCAAAATTGGAGACCTGGCAACACTAAGTCTGATAGTTCTGACACAGAATCGTCAGTAAATTAGTGAACGTTACTTCAGTTGAAGCAAATACTGGATTAGATGCAGCTAAAAATACTTAATGAGGATGAACATTTATATAAAACTTTTGGAACAACTGAAATAGCCATGTCACTGGCTATATTTAAGAAAAAAAGAATGCATTTAGAAAAAAATTGTAATTATTAAAAGGTGTATATTTAATGATACATATGATGATTTTGAAAGAATCCCTTGCAATCGTTAAATCGAGGTTCGACTGTACATAAAAATAGCTATACGTATTTATTTTTTCTGGCATATTTTACATAATATTGCAGTTAATAAAGCCCCAAATCTACCAAAACTTAACTTTACTTATTTACTTTATGCATGGTTACATATAACGAGAAAATAAAGATAATAATTCCCCACGTTGTATTTTAATTTTATTAAAAGTATCCATACTTAAATGATAGGATAAATATCCCTTTTTTAAAATATTTAGTTTCATAAAGTGGGCTGTGTTTTGTAAACACGGTAGAGCGAAGCATTTTTGATTTAATATAACATCTTCTGTTATTAATAGACATATTTAAAATATATTACATTAAATTGTTTATTTAATGAAATTTAGAGCTAGTTAATGTTGGTTTATATATCTTAAAAATAAATATTTATTTTCAATTTCAATACTTTCCTATTTCTCTTTAATCTTCAATTTTATATTCGTAGCATTCATTTACAATATAATTATTCAGGCAGTTTTTAAAAATTAGTCAAATTCAGAAAGGTAACAACTCATTCGCTTTCTTAAAAGTTTAAACAACTTTAGCTCTGAATTTTCTAAAAATATTCAACTATCTGGAGTAATGAGCCAAATTATAATGATTTAAGAATTTTTGAAGAGTTTAAATATTTTCCTGCTATCTTGTTTCAAATTCTCATCTTTCACACCATCTCTGGGGAGTTATATTTCATATATATAATTTTCGGGAGGCAATTTATTATTTCCACATCATTACTGCCATTCGCGAACAGTAAATTTCGGATGATAAATTATCTGCCAAAATATTTTTACGTTTGCATATTTTATGAAAAAGCCTAGCGTATAACATTAAAAGGATGATTATTAAATACTGAATGTCAAATACGACAAATAAATATATACACCCAGAAAAAGGAATTGATTAAAACAACAAAAGTACATTTTGGTTGTTTTAGTCAAATTTTTAGTTCAAGTAAAAAAATTGGTTTTGTTGCTTGGACAAAAAAATATTGTTAACACTCGTACAAAATTTTAACAAAATTTCACCAATTTTACTTGAACTAACAAAATTTGTTTCTTTTAATTTTACAATATTTTTGTAATTCCAGCAAAATTTTGTTATTTTTGAAAAATTTAAATTCTTGTGTAGTAGCCATATCTCTCTTACGTAACTTGATTTATTTGACTTATATAGCTATATAATTATATGATTAACATAATTTTGGGGTAATTAAAACTTTTTTTCCACTGGGACGGACAAAGGTAGTTTTAAAAATCCCCCTGTCCCATTTATTACCGTCTTCTATCTTTGCAAGAAGAAAGAATTGGATTCATGAAAATTTTCGATTTCCGGTTGTCCTGAACGCGATTTCGCTGTTTTTATCTCAAGAACTAATGCACGGAATTTAATAAAACCTTTTATTCAGTTACTTTCTGATATAAATTGTTGCTGATTACTTTTTACTTTAAATCGCGCAACAGGTGGCGCTGCTATGTTGCATTTTTCGTGATTTCTGCAATAGCTCTATCTCATTTTCAGCAGTCAAATACGCCTGTAATCTTTGAATAATAACAAGGAAATTTTTATCCTGCTTTTTACAGACGTAATTCACTGCTGAAAATGAATAAAAAATTAACTATGTGATGCCGTATGCTGTGCTTTTTACTGTCTCTCATGTTTGCCGCAGAAATTTGCGTGCTCCTTATGACATTCCATCTTGTGCTGCGATTGCAGCCGTTCCGACATATATAAGAGTGAGAAATGCCGAACTCAGATATCTTTCCTGGTAGCGCAGTGGTAAAGCGTCAGGCTGCTGTTCTGAGGACCCGGGATCGACTCCCGGCATGAGCGATTTTCATTCTCTCGGTTTGCGCTTGAAAAAAAGCCCGATAAAATTCACTTGTTATTGTTCAAGGTTTACAAGCGTAATTCACTGTTGAAAATGAATTAAAAAATACTAGATGGAACCCGTCAAAATTTGACGGCAAACAACTTGATAATACCATAAAAGTAAAATTTATAGTTGCTTTAACTTGACAAATTTCATAGTGGGGAGCATAATATGATTAAGTGGTCACAGACTTTTCCATCGATAAATCACATGAGGGGTGTATGCAAAATTTAGAAAAGTACACCCTTGGGGGGTCAAAGTGGGGGGATGGACATGGGAGATGCATAATATGATTAAGTGGTGACAGACCTTTCCAATGATATATAACATGAGGTTGTGTGCAAAATTTAGAAAGTACCCCTTGGGGGGGGGGGGCAAAGTGAGGAGATGGACACCGGAGATGCATAATATGATTAAGTGGTCAAAGACCTTTCCAATGATATATAACATGAGGGTTGTGTGCAAAATTTAGAAAGTACCCTTTGGGGGGGGCGGGATGGACCCCGGAGATGCATAACATGAATAAGTGGTCAAAGACTTTTCCACCGATATATCACATGAGGGGTATGTGCAAAATTTAGAAAAGTGTCCCACTTGGGGGGGGGGATGGACACCGGAGATGCATAACATGAAAAGAAGTCACAGCCGTTTCAACTTGCAACCTTTTTCTCGAAGGCATTTGACAATATTAAATTTTTTTTTACCCAAGACAATTTAACGATATTCTTATTTTTTTTTGCGTAATTCGTCAAACGTTCATGGAAAAAATCAGGAAATTCGCTAATCAATAGTTGATAAATTATAAAATTCAACAATCGATAGCAGTAAAATTGGTCAATCGATAACGGAAAAATCACAAAATTCATCAAATGGTCTCCCGTAAAAAAAATTGTCCTGCACACTGATGTGATGATCAAAAGGGTTTTGAAGTATAGGACAAAATTAGCACTTGCCAAACAGCGAGTAATACTGAAAATTTGGCAATGGACTTTATTGCCACCACTGGTCAAACATAATAGTCACACTCACCAATTGCGATGATTGAATGGAAAAAGATTTTTTTTCTCTGCTGTCGCGCGACAAATTTTGAAACCATTTGGTAAATTTCATCCCCGAAATTGGCAGATTGTGAATTTTTTTCTCGAAGAAATTCGACGATATTCGAAAAATTTTTCTCCCGAAACCAGTTGATGAATTTTGCGATTTTTCCACTGTGTAGATTAATGAATTTTGCACTTCTTCCGCTATCGATTGACGAATTTCGAATTTTATCGACTATCGGTTAACGAATTTCACGGTTTTTTCCATGAACGAACAAATTGCGCACTTTCTGCTAATTGACACATTTCGCCCTTTACAATTCAGTCAATGAGTTGAACGTTGTTTCTTTCGAGAAATGTCAGGAATGAAACAATGATTCTTTAGGTTGAATTTACTTCGTTCGATGCCCCATGGAAGAATGTGTGCGATGCAGCAACGGGCGTCACAGACTTTTTAGGGCACCTGCAGACTAAAAACATCTAACCAATCTTCGCGGGGGGAAAATAACAGATTTTGTCAAATGATTGAGGAAAAAACACTACTTTATCAAAGGATAATGGGAAAACATGACTTTTGTTAAAAGACCACAGAAAAAACGTAATTATGCAAAAGGATCGCGAAAGATAAGCAAATTTTGTCAAAGAATCGCAAAAAAGGAAATTTCACCAAAAGATCACGCTTTTTTACTAAATTTCGTCTAAAAATTGCGGAATAAAATGTATTTTATCAAAGAATTGCTGGAAAATGCGAATTTCGTTAAGGATCGTGAGAAAAATGCGAAATTCTTCAAAGGATCGCTGAAAAAACACTAATTTCGTCAAAGAATTGCTGAAAAAACATGAATCTCGCCCAATAACAGAAAAATCATGGTTCATAATCATTATATCTAGTAGTATATGTAAATACAGTTTGTGATATAAGACAAAATTAACATTCACCAATCGGCGAGTAATACTGGAAATTGGTGATTGATATTATTGCCACCACTGGCTAAACTTAGTCACACTCGCCAATTGCGATGATTGAATGTAAAATGAAATTTTTTTTCCCGCTGTCACTCAAAGAATTTTGAAACCATTTGGTGAAGTTTTTTCCGAAACCATTTTGTGAATTTCCCGATTTTTTCTTCAAAATCATTTGACAAAGAGACTTTTTTCTCGATGACATTTGACAATATTCAAAATTTTTTTACCCAAGACAATTTGACGATATTCTTAATTTTTTTTGTGCAATTCGACAAATGTTCATGGAAAAAATCATGAAATTCGTTAATCAATAGTCGATAAATTGTGAAATTCAGCAATCGTTAGCGGTAAAATCGTAAAATTTGTCAATCGATAACGGAAAAATAATGAAATTCATCAAACGGTTTCCGGTAAAAAAATTGTCTTGCACGCTGATGTGATGATCAAAAGGGTTTTGAAGGCATTTATTTTATTTGTTGTATTGTGTATAAATACCTAGCTGGAAACAGTTTGCTTATTTTGTCAAATGTTTCAACAATATTCGACCCAATACGCATGCATAAAAAAAAATCTTCCGGTAGGACCGGCCAATGAGGTGAAGGTCTATTACGGTCTCTAGAAACGTGTTTGGGATCATCTCCTGTTGTTTTTTTCTTGCACTTTGCGTTAAACCTAGGAAGGTATTTATATAGAACTCACTGTGGAGTGTTTAGAAGGTATTTATTTATTTCATTTATTATAATTTGTATGAATACTTAGGTGTCCATTTCGGATTTACTGTTTAAAAATGAATTTAGGCTTTTTTAACGTTCGCGAAATCAATCCCGATGGAAATTGTCTTTTTAGATCTCTATCATTTTGTTTATATAGTACAGAAAATGATTATTTAAATGTATGTAAAAATATCGTAGAACACGTAATACAAAATTGGACCACTTATAGTCCGTTTTTTATCGGGGATGAATCTTATGGTGTTCCGATTGCTAATGAAAACGATTATGTAAATATATGGTTCTTCATAGAAGTATGTGCTTCTTCACACTTCAATAGAAGCATTGTTTAAATTAATATAATTCTACAAATATGATGCAGTTTTAAAATATCGAGTAATGATTAATACTGTCAAAGAATATACTCATATACGTAATTAAGTTTTGGTACTTCTCTATTATCTCATCGACCACTTTTCATAAAAAAAAAACTATCGCCAAATAAATGGGAGAACGTTGTCATTGGAATATTAAAATAAATAAATAAAATATAAGAATTTAAGGATACAATTGTTATTTTAATTAATGAAATAACTAATAAATCAAATAAACATAATGAAAAATACACGCAAATGTTGAATTAAAAACCACTTGATGACATAAAAAACACGTATAATGTTTTCGACATCAAGTAAATGGGACTGCAATTTTGGCATTTAATCATACAGTTTGGCGATAGTATTTTGTTATGAAAAGTGGTCGATGGGATAATAGAGAAGTACTCAAGTTTTTTATACCAAGTTTGAAAATTTATCTTTTTTTGACATTTAAAAAAAATAACATAAAAAAACATTACAAATTTGCCCATTTAAAACATTCAAGATTTGTATATATACAAACAATACAATGTAAATATTAATATTGTTACATGATACATTATATACATTGTTTGCATATATACTTCTTTGTATACATATATTGTTTGTATACATACAAACAAATATAATGTAAACATTATTCAAATATTAAGAGTTTGCAAATCAAAACATTCTAAAGATTTGTATACATACAAACAATATAATGCATACATACTCTTTACAAATAAAATAGCCCACTTATATAATGACAAAACTTTTAAATCGAATAGAGATAATATATTTCTGTTTTGTTATGAAAAGTGGTCAATGGGATAATAGAGAAAAGTACCTAAGTTATTTATACCAAGTTTGAAAATTTATCTTTTTTTGACATTTAAAAAAAATAACAGAAAAAACATTACAAATTTGCCCATTTAAAACATTCAAGATTTGTATTACATACAAACAATACAATGTAAATATTAATATTGTTACATGATACATTATACATTGTTTGTATATATACTTCTTTGTATACATATATTGTTTGTATACATACAAACAAATATAATGTAAACATTATTCAAATATTAAGAGTTTGCAAATCAAAACATTATAAAGATTTGTATACATACAAACAATATAATGCATACATACTCTTTACAAATAAAATAGCCCACTTATGTAATGACAAAACTTTTAAATCGAATAGAGATAATATATTTCTGTTTATTTTATAACTTATATTCAGATGCTCAGATTCTGCTTTTTTCGAACACATAATAATAAAAATATTACTACCGTGCGTACTGTCTTTTGACATTATATTTACATAATCGAATTCATTATCAATCGGAACACCATAAGATTCATTCCCGATAATAAACAGACCATAAGTGGTCCAATTTTGTATTACGTGTTCTACACGTTTGAATAATTATTTTCTGTACTATATAAACAAAATGATAGAGATCTAAAAAAAAAATTTCCATCGGGATTTCGCCAACTTATGAGCCTAAATTCATTTTTAAACAGTAAATCCGAAATGGACATCTAAGTATTCATACAAATTACAATAAATAAAATAAATAAATAAAATAAATACCTTCTAAACACTCCACAGTGAGTTCTAGATAAATATCTTCCTAGGTTTAACGCAACGTGACAACAGAAAAAAACAACAGATGATACGATCCCAAACACGTTTGTAGAGACAGTCATAGACCCTCACCTCATTGGCCGGTGATTTTTTGACGCATGCGTATTCGATCGAATTTCGATGGAATAGATTTGACAGAATTACCAAACAGCTTTAAATATATGGATTTAAAATTGCATATGTAGATTGGTTCATTTAACAAATGTTTTTGTAGTATAAACAAAACAAGTTCGTAATATAACATATTTCATTGATTAAACAAACAAAATATAGTTTGTTGAAAAAAGAAAATAGATTGTTAAAATAATACATAGCATATATCTATGTAACAAAAATAATTTTGTTAATTCAAGTAAAATTGAACCATTTTACTTGAATTAACAAAACATTTTTTTGCTGACGATACAATTTTTTTTTTTTTTTTTTGGAATTGCAAAAAAAGTCAACAATATTTTTTTTGTTGATTCAAACGAAATTTCCATTGACCCATATTTAAACAAAAAGTTTCGTTGGGGCAAACAAATTATTGTTGATTCAACAAAACTTTTTTCTGTGTGTACGTACGCAGTATAATATGAAATACGAAATTTCTTCTATCATATTTACTGGAAAAAGGCATCGAAAATATCCAACACATATAAAGAAATTTTTTTTTTAAATCGTAGATTTGTTCATAATTTATATTAGTATTTGTTTGAAAGATTAAAGAACGCTCTTCTCTTATTTTTTCAACAAATTTGCAATACTTTTTATTTCAATGTTTTCAGTTTTTAATAGTTTCCAACATAGTTGAAAACAATTCTGTTTGTTTGTCTGTCTGTCTGTCTGTCCGTGCTCTAACTCGCGTCGATATATTCAGATTGCCATGCAATTGATATATATTACTAATCGGTATTGAAAGTGAAGTGTGTATCATTTATAGTTCACAGGTACTTTCAACAGAATTCTGTTACATTACGGTCTATGAGGAAAAATTGTTTGTGGTGTATTTTATTGATGTTACACTATTTCAAACATATTGAAATTGACTTATATCACTGAGGTGCACTACAAGAAGCTTACTATAGAAGATGTTATAGGATATCTGGTACTTGTTATAAGAAAAGTATTGGAATATTTGAATCGGAACTGACAGTTTATTTTTCTGATTCCGAAAATGCGAATTTTGTGAAAATCAAACGATAACTTTTTTTTTAAATTTTGACCAAAAACTGACCCGTTTTGAATCAAATGATCCAGACATTTGAGGAGGTGGTAATTATTTTACTTCAGCTTTGGGTCCATCTCTCTATTTAATTTCCGAAAGACAACAATCAATCACCCACTCCTGGACAACCCACCGTTGCCGGTTTAGAGCTAATTCCAAAAGACAAAGATTTACCAGTGGAAGGGTTTCGTGCAACGATTTTTAAGAGTGATTTCGCGTTTCGTATTATTATATATATATATATATATATATATATATATATATATATATATATATTTTTTTTTTTTTTTTTTTTTTTTTTTTTTTTTTTTTGACGTGATCGGGCAACGCCGAACGGATCTGCTAGTTTTGTAATAATTTAATTATTTCATGCTTTTATAATTCAGATCAGGTAAAAACAATTACTACATATACTTATCTTTCCAAAACAATGGCTCTCGCAATTAGGGCCCGACTAGCAAGTTTTTGTGCCCAGGGCACTTTCAATTTTTCGTGCCCCCATAGATTGGCTGGTTTACTGATACTAGTTTTTTAGTCTACTTATTCGAAAAGTATCAACTAAAAAAATTAAGTTTTCTGGAAAATTAAAAAACAGTTCCAGGAATAAAAATAAAATATTTTTTCTATTATTTATTGTGTTGGAGTGAATGCGAGCGAACATTTTTACGTGCGCAATCATACCTGCGCACTGCCGACTTCTTCCCTCCCACACACACACACACTCAGTCTGCGAGCGATCGGTAGATCGGAGAGGTGTAAAAATAGTTTACTTCTGTGTGTTACGATAAGAGAAGAAATCTGTGTGATTACGAAGTATTTTATGTTTAAATTAATTGATTTGTGTTGCAAAGTGTTCGTCTAATAAATTGTTTGTCCTGTAAAGATCCACAGTTTACTTCATAATCATTAAATTAATAACAGAACAACAAATGGCAGCAGGAATCGTGGTTATCAAATTTTGAAATCGAAAGCGATTGTGTTAAAAGGAACATGGACAAATCAAACGTCCCCGAATTAAACGGAACTAATTATTTCATATGGAGTCTAAAAATTAAAGCGGCTTTAAACCTAAAACGATTGGATAACGTCATATCTGAAATTAAAGCTAAAGATCTTCGTGAAAAAGATTCCACCGAATGGAACCAGAAAAATAATGACGCCGTAGCGTACATTAAATTATCATTGTCGGATGAACAGGCGTTACAGTTTGCAGCCGAAGAAAATGCGAAAATTTTATGGGAAAGAATAACATCTACTTTCACCGGTCAAGCAGAAGACGTGGGTAACGAATGAAAGAACTTAGAATTGAAATCAAATGAATCAGCACATGATTATGTCGCTAGAGCCCGGGGAATTGCCACTAAATGTCAAACTCTAGGATTGACTGTAACAGATCGAGAACTAGTATTCTACACGGTACGTGGGTTGAAAGGAAAGTTTTCAAAAGTACGTGACACTAAAAACACAGCGTGAATAATCTATAGATGAAGTGTTTGAAATTCTACGGGAAGAAGAACAAATGAATACTGCGCGTTCTGAAGGGAACACCGCTGAAGTATTTTATTCTAAGAAAAACAAAAGTCCAAGACTTTGTTACATTTGTAGACATCCGAATCACGTAGCAAAGGATTGTTTTTACAGGAATAATATTTCTAGAAATGACAAGTCCAAAGGAAATCGACAAAGAAGGAAAACGCACTATGATGTTAATTATTCAGTTAAGGACAGATAAAATTCGGTACTTACTATTTCACCTGAAAACTATGAACTGTGTGACTGTACGATTTTAAGTAATAATTCTTTCCGCTAGATGGCAGCACTATGAAAAAAAAGCTATTTAAAAGACTTTTCGAACTGATATTGTTACGTCAGACCTTCAATAAATAAAAAATCATTCTATAAAACTATAAACTATTCATAAAACTCTAATTCTTATTATGTTTTAAATATTCTGTTATTATTTTACTGTGAGATGTGTTATTAATTTTCTTTCATTCTTTTTATTTAGATTTTTTTTTGTCTGTCTACGACCCTGCTTTTCTGCGGGCAGTGATGTAAAAAATTCTATTTTGATTTGGTGTTTATTCTGATCTGTGAAAATACTGTTATGATTCTGTGTTATTCTGAACGTAAATTCTGATTGTTTGTAAAGATTCAAAAATTCTCATTCGAAGTTACTTTCTACTTAATTAAAAATGTAAAAAGATTCAAGTCTCAAGTAATGAATGTGGACTGACTAATTTAATTCATTTTAATACACCATTCCTTCTACGAAAATGATGCTGGTTTTTAGAACAATTCTTCTGTTCTGAATGAGACGTGCGTGGACTTCAAATTTGAGTGTTGATCAAGTGAAATCATTTATAAATTTTTCTGATTATTCAGTGATTCGTAAGCTCTACAAAGAATATCAGCTATCTGATTATACATAAAATTCAATGATTACTCAGCATTCAGCATCCCCTATGTGATAGTTCATTATTATATTCTGTTCAATAAATGGAGATCGAAATTTAGGGATGGAATCGAACACCCGACTCAAATCAGAGGTACGTAGATTCTTTTGATTTATTTTATTCAGTAATAAAAATGCAGAAATTTCTTAAACTTTAATTCCGAAACTATACATACGTGTTTGGTCCGGTCGAGTCGTAGTCATGAGCTTCTACGTGGAATCTGTTTTTAAACCGTACCCAGATAACAATTTTTGATTTTTAAAACATTTTTCTAACCTTAACATGTAAATGACTAGATGCTTTTTAAAGGCTTTGTCTGAAAAGTGTGCAAACATTGTAAAAAGGATTATAAAAGGTTGCTAGTTGACACAATCTGAGGTACTTTGTAAGTGTTTTAGGACAAGCATACCAAAATGTAGAAATGTAAGGCTAGTTACAGTATTTCTTATTAGCCATTGTAACAAGAATTACAATCAAAGGTAGATAATGCTTTTATTATAAGCATCTATAAAGGAAATCAGAAAGGTTTTGATTAATCTGTTAGTTTTAAATCTTAACTGACAGAGGCATTAGATTTTCATCAAAATAACCTGGCTTAGAAATGTCCTTTGTTGCTGTGGGAAACTAAATTTTAGCTTAATTTTTATATGCTGAAGAAAAAAAATGGAAAATAAGGATTTTTATTAGCCCACATTATATTTAAGAAATCATAGTAAGTTACATATTTTAATTAATATATTTCTTTTTTTATTTGCTAAAATTCTTTTCCTATGTAATTGCTAAAATTTGAATATATTTTATTTTTTATATTTTAATTAATATATTGCTTCTAAAAAAAATATTACTTATTGATAACATTAAAAATTTTTAAATCTAATATGCATTTTGTTAGAATGAACTGTGAGGATTCATTTTACGAAAGTTTTCTAACTTTTGTTTGAATTTGACGTAACTAATTAAAATAGATAACTTATTTTTTTTCTTTGTATCTCTTACCATTAATTAGTTTTAAAAATAAAGTCTAAAATATATGGGGGATAATATTTTCTTTTTAAAGTGAATTCGGGCAACAAGAAAATTTGTATAGTATATTTTTGCTTAAGCCCTACTACATTATCCTGAAAGTTTCACAATAGTTTAAATTTCTGAGTTTGGAATTGTTTATGTCTTGGTTTTTATGTTGTCTTTATTTATTGTTTTTATATTTGGAAAGTGATAATGGTCAGCCCACTATCAATTACTGTTATTTATTAGTTTATTGACAAACTGAAGTAAGTTAAACATTCTTGCATAATTTAATTTCATAAAGATTTAAGAACTTCATTTAAGAACTATATAAAACCAAATTTTGGTGTTTATATAATTACTGAGAAAAATTAGAAAAAAATATGCAATTTCCATTTATAACATTTTTATATCATATGCATATTACCTATTTGTTTATCTTTAGTCTACTTTAAGCATGTTTTCATTTTACTTAAAACAGAAGAACAATAATTTTTCAGAATGATTTATCTCTGAATTAAATCTATTGATGCTCCATAATTAAAAATAAATAATAATAATCGGTTAAGATTATTTAGACTTTTCTTTTTCCCTTTTTTCTTTAAAATATAAAAATTCATTTTCAAAATCTTTCATAATTATTAGTATGTATATTGAAACGTTAAAACTTTAAATAGTTTGATTTCATTAAAACTCATTTTTTTAAACTCCAGGAAAATAAAATGTATTAAACAAAGTAATAAAAATAACAATATTTAAAAATTTTATAGCAGCGCATGCAGTAAAAATTTTATATCTTAAACGTACATAATATAAAAACAATTGTCATTGAATATTTTAAAATGAAATTTTATACAACATAAATTACTAAAATATAAGAAAATAAAACGTATGCGTAAAAATAATTAACTTTGACTAAATTACAGTTTAAATACTAGTAAAAAATCTATTATTATTATTATTACGCAATATTTAAAACTTTTGACGGTAATTTTTAAGCACATGAACTATAAGATGAATATTTTAAAATTGGGGAGCATCAATAAATAACATATACGATAATAATATATTGCAAAAGATAAACATAAACAAATGCTATTCTCTATCGTATTTTGCAATGAAAATATGGTTAAAGAACTCGCATTAATTCGTTAAGAATAAAAAACATATTATAAATGGAAATTTCAAGAACTACAACAGAAATATGCGTATGTATGTAGTTCTTACAATAAGGTACATCTTTATGAAATTAAATAAATACAAAATAGTTTGACATACTTTTGATGGAACATGATTGCACCAAATGCAAAGCCGGCACTGGCAGAGAGACGCTATAGTGACCTGCTCGCACGCCAATATCACCTTCAATGAGTCATGAGTGAGTGAACGCAAGCACATGGACAATTGGTAGCTCGAAATAAGTTGCGCATGCGCGAAAAATGAATGAGTAAAGATTATTTTAGAGCGTAGGTTTTCTGACGGTTATTTCAAAAATCTAATATTGAAAACATTACTGTGACCATGATATAAGGTAAAGATAATATACCTTTGCAGAAAAATTGAAAGAAAATGAAAAAAGACCGTTTTCGGAACCCTGCTTGCTATCTGGGTAGTTTCTATCTGTGCTAGATTTAAAAAAAAAAAAAAAAAAAAAAAAAAAGAAGAAGGTAAAATTGTTATAGGTGTTGATTTAATTTGGGTTTATGCTTTTATATTTTATTTAATGTGGTATTATAATATATTTTATGTGTAGTATTTTGATTACGAATTTTCATAATCTGATTCAGTTTTATAGTGTTTATGTGTAACTATTAAAAATGACTAAGCAATCAAAACAAGAACTTTATTTTGAAAGAATATGTAAAGAAATAGATTTATTTAAAAATAAAGTGAACGAATCTAATTCTGATGAGCAGGCAAAAATTAGGATTTTGAAATCGAAAGTAATACCGTATGAAAATATTCTCGCGCAAGCTTTTGAAAAACTGTCGCCCAAAGAAAATGATGATAATTTAGATGCGTATTTGAAGTATCAAGAAATAATATGTGATTTGTTAGTTGACTTAGAAGAAAAGACTAAGATTGATTCTCAGCCAGAAATTCATTTGAATTCTCAAGTTAAACAGACTTCCTTGGTAAAACTGCCGAAGTTTGATCTTCCGCATTTTTATGGCGAGAAAGAACATTGGATTTCATTCAAAGAATTATTTAAGTAGACGATATTAGAGAATGAAAATTTGTCAAATATTGAGAAATTGCAATATTTACATTCTTCAGTCCGTGGAAGTGCGGCAAAATTAATTCGCGGATTTTCATTAAAGGAGGAAAATTTGGATTAATGTTGGGAGTTGTTATGTGAGAGATTCGACAACAAAAGACAACTGGCATTAAGCCAAATAAATAAAATATTTTCTGTTAAAATTCTCAAAGCTAATAATTCAAAATCTTTATTAGAATTACTAGATACTTGTAATGAGTCAATTTCGTAATTTGAAAACATTGGGGTTAGAGTCTAATGCGTTGAGTGATTTGATGATTATAAATTTCATGTTAACTAAGTTGGAACAACCGATTCAACAGCGATGGGAATTGATGTTAGACAATAATAAAATACCAGACCTAGATTCATTTCGAAAATTTATCGAACGTGAAGCTAGGAGTGTAGAAGAATCAAAGTTCAGTAAAGTAGAAAATAAATCCAATTTTGTAAAAAAAACCTCCAGATTCTAACAGAGGAGCCACTAAAACTAACCTAGTAAACAGCGCATTTGTTAGGAATAGTAATAATTGTGTAGTATGCAATCAAAATCATGCGGTATTCAAATGTTCCGTCTTTAATTCTAAACCAATAAAGGAGAGGTGGAAAATTGTTGAATTAAACAAATTATGTCAAAATTGTTTACGTCAAAATCACAAAGTGGAAAATTGTAGAATAAATATGAACTGTAAAAATTGTACACAAAACCATCATACATTATTACATGTGTATACAACTGTTCAAACCAGTCAGGAGGTAGGGAATAATAATGTACCAGGCACTTCTGTGTCTAATAGTGCGCAGTGTCAGTCATCTATGCAAAATTATAACGTCTTATTATCTACCGCTCTGATTAATGTGAAATCTAGCACAGGTAATGTCGTTCAGTGTAGAGCACTTGTTGACAATGCTTCTCAAAGGAGTTTGATTTCAAAATCGTGTTGTAGGAAGCTAGGTCTTCCCTTGAGAACTACAATTCATAAAATATCAGGAATCAACAATTTAGTCGCAGAGACATGACAGCTCTTCAGGAAGTTTCTTTAACATTTTCTCCGCATATTAATAACGAAACTTTTCAGTAAGATGCTTTAGTTGTTAATCAGATAACAAATTTACCTAACTTTCTGATTACTAATAAGTATTGGCCTCATATTGAAGGATTAAATCTGGCGGATCCCAATTTCCATGTGTCCGATTCCATTGATATACTCATAGGTGCGGATTTGTTTGCTAACATAATAATCGGAGAGTCCATTCTAGGTCCTGAGGGAACACCGAGTGCTGTTAATACGAAACTGGGTTGGATATTATCTGGAGTAATTTATTCGAATCATTCAAATCACAATTCTTCTGTCATGTTACGACGCAAATAAATTCTCAATTGCAAAAATTTTGGGAACTCGAATCAGTTCCTAGTTATGATCCAGTTTCGCTAGTAGAAGATAATTATGTAAAAACAGTATCACGCACGGAATCAGGAAGATATATCGTGGATCTTCCATTTAAATCTAAACCTGTTCTCGGAAATTCTAAATCTCAAGCTTTAAAGCGTTTCAATTCCTTAGAAAATAAACTTCAAGGAAATTCCGTACTTAAGGAACAATATTCGTCATTCATGAAAGAGTATATTGATTTGGGACACATGGAACTCGTACCAGCCTCAGAAATTTCAAATCCAGATCATTTTTATCTCCCCCACCACGGGGTAATAAGAGAGGATAGTTGTACAACTCGACTTCGGGTAGTATTCGATGCATCCGCAATTGGTTCAGAAGGTTGCTCGTTAAATGATTATTTGGAGATAAGGCCGAAATTACAATCGGATATTTTTCAGTTATTATTAAAATTCAGAATGCATCCAATAGGCTTTAGTGCGGACATCGAAAAAGTGTTCAGGCAAATTCTTATCAATCCAAAACAAGTAGATTATCAACGTATTTTATGGCGGTTCGATCCTAACGAAAACATTCAAACCTATCGGTTGTTAACAGTAACCTATGGCACTGCTTGTGCACCATTTTTGGCAATTAGAATTTTAAATCAGTTAGCAATAGATAACGAACAAACTTTTAAAAGTGCTTCTAAAATTATTCGCGACAATATCTACGTCGATGATTTGTTGTCGGGTTCAGATTCCAAAGAAAATGCTAAGTCTCTAGTCACAGAACTTATTAATGTGATGAAAGGCGGAGGCTTTAATTTGCGAAAATGGGCCTCAAATGATCCTGAAGTACTCTCTCATTTACCAGATGAGCTTAAAGCTTCAGCACTAACTGAAATCAAAGAAGATGAAGCTGTTAAAATTCTGGGATTACTCTGGGATTCATCTAATGATACGCTAAAAATAAACTTTAGTGAGTTCAAAGACGTAAAGAATAAAAGAGATCTTCTATCTGTGATATCGACAATCTTCGACCCTCTGGGTTTCCTTTCCCCTATCACGATTAGTTTAAAAATCATGATACAAAACCTCTGGAAGGAAAAAATCTCTTGGGATGAGGAAATCCCAAATTCAATCTTAATTAGTTGGAATCAATTTTTGGCAGAAATTCATTTGTTAGAATGTATTGAAATTCCCCGGTATACTAACTCATACCATAAAAGTAACTGCGAAATTCAGTTACATGGTTTTTGTGACGGTTCAGGGAAAGCTTACGCTGCTGTCGCTTATTTACGAGTTATCACTCCTAACGAAATATTCGTCAATTTAATTGCTGCAAAAACAAAGGTAAATCCCATAAAACCACAAACTCTGCCACCCATTGAACTGTGTTCTGCTCTATTATTAGCAAAACTATGCTCAACTATCATTGAAACGTTATCCACGAGCATAAATACTGTATTTTTATTGTCAGATTCCAAATAGTACTCTGCTGGCTAAAATCGCCTCCTTTAAAGGGAAATCAATTCGTATTAAATAGAGTACGTCAAGTGCAAACATTATTGCCTTCAGCCGAATGGAACCATGTTCCAGGAACGCTAAATCCTGCAGATGTAGCCTCCAGGGGTATTCCATCGCGAAAACTCCTCAATAATCAGATGTGGTGGCATGGGCCTCCATGGCTTTCGTCAAAAGAACCAATTCCAATCCCCTTATACTCCTATCGCTGTATTATATCAAGAAGCTAACTCTGTCAGTAACATAACAAAAATAAATGTCTTACCAGACTTTATTCAAAAATTTTCAAGCTTTAATAGATTAGTACGCGTAATAGGATGGTGTTTGCGATTTATTCATAATTCTAGACATAATTCTACAAGAAAGATCGGAAATCTGAGTGCACAAGAAATATCTAGTTCTACCATTTCTATAGTGAGAATAATTCAAAATTATGAATTTCCTGCAGAAATTAAATTTTTAAAAGAAAATAAATCTTTGCCAAGCAATGGCAAATTGCTATCGTTGAATATCTTCTTAGATTCAGCTGATATATTAAGAGTGGGCGGTCATCTATCGCGAAATGAATCATTCAGTTTCGACAGAAAATACCCTATTCTTCTTCCTAAAAATAGTGTTTTTACTAAATTATTAATAAAGGATGTACACGAAAGAAATTTACATGCAGGCACACAGTTAGTGCTTTCTACAATCCGCCAGAATTACTGGTTTGTAAATGGTCGTTCCACGGTCCGACAAGAACTCCACAAGTGTGTACTTTGTAAACGTCTTAAGGCACAAGCCTGCCAACAAATGATGGGAAACCTTCCTGTTGAAAGAATCACTCCAATTCGTTCATTTCTCAAGGTAGGCTTAGACTTTGCTGGTCCCTTTTTGACCAGACCAAATATGCCAAGAACAAAAATCAAGCTTAAATCTTATATAGCAGTGTTTGTCTGCATGTGCACGAAAGCGGTTCATCTGGAACTTGTATCCGACTTATCTGTACAAGCCTTGCTAGCAGCATTCAAACGCTTCATCGCACGCAGAGGTTTGCCCTCTGATATCTTTTCTGATAATGCAAAAAATTTTATTGGTCTGTCCAATCAATTGAAGCAATTATTCAAATACTTGAAGGAAAGAGACTTTCAAGAATTTCTTTCCACCCAAAAAATTAATTGGAATTTCATCCCTCCATATGCACCGCACTTTGGTGGTCTATGGGAAGCAGCTGTGAAACTCACAAAAACCCATCTTCTAAGAGCTTGTAAATCAAGCGTACTCAATTTTGAAGAGCTCACTACTTTACTCTGTCAAATAGAAAGCTGCATAAATTCCAGACCGTTAACTCCGATGTCTTCAGATCCTTCTGATCCTCGTGCCTTAACGCCGGGTCATTTTCTAATAGGAGCACCTCTTCTTGACATTCCAGAATCATCAAATCATTCTAAAATATCGTTAAATGCTCGCTGGCGTTTAATAGAAAAAGCAAAAATTAAATTTTGGGGCAGGTGGTCCAGCGAATATTTGCAACATCTTCAACAGCGTCCAAAATGGACTAATCCACGTGCAAATCTTCGAGAAGGCGATTTGGTAATTGTTCACGAACGATTACAGCCCATGAAATGGAAATTGGGTCGAATTCTAAAGACTTATCCTGGAACAGATAATCTTGTGCGGGTTGTCCTGATTAAGACAGTTGACGGTGACATCAACCGTCCTATATCAAAGGTGTCCCCTCTCCTGCCGGGGGCGGAGGATGTACGATTTTAAGTAATAATTCTTTCCGCTAGATGGCAGCACTATGAAAAAAAAGCTATTTAAAAGACTTTTCGAACTGATATTGTTACGTCAGACATTCAATAAATAAAAAAACATTCTATAAAACTATAAACTATTCATAAAACTCTAATTCTTATTATGTTTTAAATATTCTGTTATTATTTTACTGTAAGATGTGTTATTAATTTTCTTTCATTCTTTTTATTTATATTTTTTTTGTCTGTCTGCAACCCTGCTTTTCTGCGGGCAGTGATGTAAAAAATTCTATTTTGATTCGGTGTTTATTCTGAACTGTGAAAATACTGTTATGATACTGTGTTATTCTGAACGTAAATTCTGATTGTTTATAAAGATTCAAAAATTCTCATTCGAAGTTACTTTCTACTTAATTAAAAATGTAAAAAGATTCAAGTCTCAAGTAATGAATGTGGATTGACTAATTTAATTCATTTTAATACACCATTCCTTCTACGAAAATGATGCTGGTTTTTAGAACAATTCTTCTGTTCTGAATGAGACGTGCGTGGACTTCAAATTTGAGTTCTGATCAAGTGAAATCATTTATAAATTTTTCTGATTATTCAGTGATTCGTAAGCTCTACAAAGAATATCAGCTATCTGATTATACATAAAATTCAATGATTACTCAGCATTCAGCATCCGCTATGTGATAGTTCATTATTATATTCTGTTCAATAAATGGAGATCGAAATTTAGGGATGGAATCGAACACCCGACTCAAATCAGAGGTACGTAGATTCTTTTGATTTATTTTATTCAGTAATAAAAATGCAGAAATTTCTTAAACTTTAATTCCGAAACTATACAGTGACAATGTGTGGTTATTGGACAGCGGAGCCAGTTCGCATATGTGTAATAATAAATTGTGGTTTAAGAGTATTCCTGAAGAAAAGGATGTATATCAAGCAGGTAAAAATTCAAAACTAATTCCGAAGGCTATAGGTACAGTATCCTGTAATACGGTAAGTAAAAATAATTCAATCCATTTAACTATAAATGATGTTAGTTTTGTAATAGATTTCAGATATAATTTATTATCAGTCACTGCTCTAATGGATAAGGGTTGTAAAATTATTTCTAAAAATAACTGTGTGCTAATTTTTGATAAATACAATACTTTTCTATTTAAATCATTTAAGAATGATAATCGATTAGAGATTAAACTTGAACCTGCCTATAATAGTGTAATTTTACTGATAAGAGTACTAGTAATTATGAACTCTGGCATAAAAAATTGTGTCATTTAAATTCAAAATATGTTACAAACGAAAGAGTATATTGATCTTAAAGATGTAAATGTGTCTGATTTTAAATGTGATACGTGTGACATAAGTAAAATAACCAGGAAAAGTCATCCGAATTTCTGAAATTATGGAGTTATTTCACGTAGATTTGTGTGGCCCGATAAAGCCCGAATCACTTGGTGGGGCAAAATATTTTATGATACTAGTGGATGATTTTTCTGGAATGTATTTTACTTATTTCCACAAAAGTAAAGATGAAGTATTTGATGTATTTTATACATTTAAAGCTAAATATGAAAATCTTATGGGTAAAAAAATTAAAAAAGTGAGAAGTGACAATGGGCTCGAATTTGTAAACACAGAGTTAGAAGATTATCTTGCTAATTCAGGTATATTTCATGAGAAAACAATTCCATATAACAGCGAAAGTACTGATTGAAAAAGCTGGAAGAGCTAATAGAGTTCTATTAGAAAGGGCTAGATCTTTATTATATGAAAGTGTACTTCCTATCAAATTCTGGGCGGAAGCTATTAATTATAGTACACAAATATCTAATATAACACAGCGTAAAGGAAAAGAAAAAATCCGCTTCGAAATTTGGACAGGTAAAAAGCCCAATTTAAACTATGTAAGAAAATTTGGCTGTTTAGCTTACATTCATATTCCTAAAACAATGAGAAATAAATTCGATGAACCCGGAAGAAAAGGAATTATGTTAGGTTATGCAAGAGATAGGATAGGGTATCGTATTTATGATGTGAAAAATAAGAAAATAATTGAAGAGCGTTCTGTTAAATTCAATGAAATGATAAAGGGGAGTAAATATTTCGGATTAAATAAGTTTTTCGAGTGTTGGGATATTGAACTGCTAATAAATAAAAATTTTCTGGGTGAAAATGAAATTAATCAAAGTGAAAGGAATAAAACTATCAATTTAGAGATTTCTGACGCAACAGAAATAAATAACAGTTGCGCAATCCCATCAACAGAGCTTATCTCCAGTTAGACATGACGCCAAATCGGGCGGAGCGGAGAAAGTAAATAAAAAACCGAAATGAAAATATTGAAGTTCGGAAGTCAGAAAGATTGAAAACTAAATATTCGTCAGCTAATCTAACTGATCATGTCCCAAGTATAATTATTTAGAGGCAATAAATGGTGTGAATTCACGTGATTGGGAAATAGCTATGAAAAATGAATCAAATATAAGTTGTGTCTATAGCATAGTGCTTATATGCATAGTGTCTATATGCATAGTGCATTTGATCAATATATTTTGATAAATTAAAACTTATGTCTCTGTGTATTTAAATGAAAATGGCATACAAAAATCTGCATATATTTATTTAAGAAAAATTAACAAACATTTTAAGAGACAAGAGAATATACACAAAATATAATTTCAAGAGTTCAAAGAATTCATAACATCTGAAAATTGACTTTTGCTAGTGCTGCCATCTGCCGCTGTAAAGTAAAATAACTCCAGATTTAAAAAGATTTAATTTCAAATTGTTCTTTCAAAATCTTTAAATAAAGCTTTTATATCATGAGACTTTTAAACAAGACTTCAGACAAAAATAACTTACAAGTCCTTAAAGTCTGTTTACAATATTGTCAAAGTTTTGTTACGAATTTTTTACAAAACTTTTATATAGACTCTTAAACAAGACTTTTAGAAAGAATTGAAAGAAGTTACTTTAGACCTTGTCTTACTCATTGATATTTTTTTTTAAATAAAAATAAAAATTAGTTAAATATTAGATTAGCAATATACATAAATGTACATTGGTAGTAGAAAATAATGATGGATTTCTTTAATTCGGCTTTCACATAGCCCGTGTCACATCCATATACAAAATAGTTTCGAGCCATATTAAAATATAATGTGAAAATAATATTTTATAAAGGAAATAATTACACATTCGTAGAGATGCAAAAAACCCGCAGTTTTTGAGAGACGGGAATAAACATGGGAATTTTGGGGAATAAACCCGGAATTTTGGGGAATATTGGAAATTTTGAAGGAGTTTTGAAGGTAAACAAAACCAGCCATTTTTAAACTGGAAATTTTTATTTTAAGACATTCTAGGCACTGTTCTGAGACATTTAAAATAGATTATTCATTAGAAATTCACAAAACTTATGATTTTGCAATTTTTATAATTTATTAAAAACAGGGTTGGCAAGTTTTTGACGCATGACGGTTTTTACCGGTTTTAACCATGGTTTTTACCGTCATGTCAAAAACCTCCTTGTCAAAAATGTCAAAAACTGTCAAAAATCCATTTTTTAGTAGTTTGTTTTTACATTTTTTTTTTCATTCTATCTTTAACATTAAGTTGTTTTACATGAAATATTCAGTAGCAAAAAGATTCTAAAGTATATTTATCCATCCAAGAAAAACAAAAACGAATTGCATTAGAATAATACGTGTACATCTCTGTTAGAAGATCTCTACAATAATCTTAAGCTACTTGGCATAGTCTAAAAAAATTAGATTTTTTGAAGAAATCCTGTAACCTATAAGTATTAGATTAAACAATGTGTATAATTTTGGTACAATTTATTACATTGTTGAAAACAAAACTTTAAGATTCTACTTATTGAAGTGCAAATGAAAATCGCCATAATTGAATTTATGAAATACATAAGATATGCATTTTAAAATATTATATCGAAGAATATTCAAATTTATTCACTGCCAGTCTATGCTTAACATCTATTGTCGTGCAATGTAACAGCATTTTTGCATCTCTAAAATAATTTTAATGTAGGGGAGATGGGGGAGGAATGGGACAAGTGATGGATGGGACGTTCTCAATATTTCCGGCAATAAACTTTTTTATTAGTTGTTTCCTATCCTCATAGATTTTACTACCATGTGCTTCAGAACCAAAAGCAAGAGCACATGGCTGTTTTCAGTTTTCTTCCAATTTGCATTTCCTGAAAACTCTACTTAAAAGTAATTTTTTTTACATTTGAAGTTACTTAAATATCTTATGCAATATAAACAATTAAGATATGTTATATATTTTTTATTTCAAGGCTCAATATTGGTAATTAAAATGAATGCATATTAACCATTGTGACAAAATAATTTTTGAGACAAAATGGCTGACAATTGATTATATACATCATGGGGATGATTGGGACATTTCAAATGGGATGAATGGAACTGTCTCATTCATCCCTAGAGGATGCTGAAAAATATATTTATTAACTAAATAATATTATATAGGTTGATAAATTAATACTTTATGGCAATTATTCCTTTAACATTTCATTCTCATTGTAGCCATCGTCTTCAGCCATTGAATGCTTCCGTTTATGGGCCTTTTAAGGCAAAGCTGAGATGAGTCCAAGATGATTGGCAGACAAATAATCCTGGAGATCATATTACAATTTATAATCTCTCAGCTTTTGCCAAGGAGGCATTTTAGTCAGATTTTAGTCCTTAACATTGAATACGGGGAGGAAAATGTTTGTGTCCCATTCACCCCTGCTGTGGGGATGATTGGGACATAGAACTTTTTTTTAAATTTTATTTATATTTCTGTATAATAATAATCTTGAACAAATATTGTGCATAAGATGTAGTCAAACACTTAATGTATGACATGTGATATATAATATTGATAATAACTTAAATAAAATATTTAAAATAAATATTTTTGTGAAAATGTCCCATTCATCCCCCATCTCCCCTACTTTATTAAAAATCTATATTGAATGTTATTTAATAATTATAATAACCTTTTATTATCATTTAATATTAATGTTAATTGCAGTTAGTAGAATCTATATTAGTGAAGATTATGACAAATATTGTTCTTTTCTTTTACTCTTGTATTTTCAAATCTTTCCCATATTAGGAAATGATCTTTTTTTAAATAAATTTAACAAATGTAATTGTAAATAATAATAAGAAGAACAACAAGGTAAAATCAATCTACAAATGTATTGTATGCTACACTTACACCATAAATTGGAGGACAATCGAAAATGATAGGTTTTTGACTGAATAAACCGGTAAAAACACGGTTTTTACCACTGTCATGTCAAAAACCAGTTTTTGACGTCAAAAACCCAACCCTGATTAAAAACTCACCAGCTTTACAACAATGGTGGCTGTGAATTAATGAGGAAATGAATTATTCTTTAAAAATTTAAATTGTTTAATTTCTGTTAGCTGGCATATCTAATATTCAGACATATTCTACATTTTTTTTTTTTTTCAAATTGTATTGATCATGTTTAGTAATGTTTATTTTCTTTGACCTTATATTATTTTTTAAGCAAAAAATGTGTTAGTGTAATCTTAACAGAAATGTAAAAACGAATCGAGCCAAAATAAGTTATCTGAACATTTTAGTGCACATAATACTACAGTTTATGTGTAATGGGGATATGCATTTATAACTAAAATCAAAAGAAAATACAAATTGATCTAAAATAATTTATTTTAACATTTCAGTGCACATTTTTTTTTAAAGTTTATGTATAATGGGAATATGCATTTACAACTATCGACAAAATTAAATAAAATATCCTAAAATCATGATGATATCACGCATTGAAAAATGTATTTAAAAAATAAATAAAATAAAATAAGATGTTTAATGCATACGATTGTCGCTATTCTATAGCATTAATTTATTTATTTAATTCAGATTAATATTGTTTCAAATTAATATTGTTTGCTATACGAATGTGACATTCGTATAGCAAACAATATTAATTTGATGTGAGAGCAGATCGCAGCGCCCCATGCGGCCACCTCCGCGTTAGGCCCGAGTTTGCCAGGAGGCTGCCACTGCCATAGGCGAAATTTCTCCTAATCTATTTATATCTCCCTGCAGCTGACTTACAAACCTCGCGGTTGAGGTGTTTCAATTTACTTCAGATGGCTGATGGCTTTTGAATTGATTGGTGGGTCTAGCGTACACAGCGCCATCTTGGAGGCCACGATCTAGGCTATAAAGGAAGCTCAAAAGTATCACACAACATCTTTCGCATAGATAATGTGCATGTTTGTCAACAAACCGGTTCCTCACTAGTCAACTCCTCTTGTGGTAGGCAAAACGTTCCCCGCTCAATGCACTGTATCCTATGAGAAAGCGAAATTTTTGCATTTAATTATGTACCATATCTATTCTAAAACAAATTTTGTTTTAACAGATTATGCATAGAACATAGATTATGTTGCTAATCAAGATTATTTAACAAGAAAATTTTACCTGACAGCCAATTGAAAATTGTTATGGCAAAATGTATGCAACTGGAAAAATAGTTAATTACTATTACTACAATTAATTTTCATTTTTTCCCCTATAAAATTAAGAATATGAAAGTTTAGTATAGGATAAAACACCATGTTTACACCGTACTAAATTGAAAAGTTGCAAAATATAGCCAACTATTATCGTCTGCAATTTTTCAAAAATTGTCTAAAAATCCACTCGCTAGCGATAATTAAAATGATGTATTTCCCAACTTCTGAATATGGATTAATGGTTTTGCATAAAAACAATTAAAAATTTATGTACATAATTTTAATATGTTGTATTATGACAAGGAAATCTGTGAAACTGAAGCATGTGTTTTGATAGAATTCGGTTTTGTTAGCTGAAATAATTTTTATACTAAATAAACACTCCTTAGGTTTTAAAAAAATATTTTTACTATTCTAATAATATGTATAAAAACAGGACAAAACAAAAAATCGACTTATATGAAACATTTAATGAAGTACTAGGGCGATATTTTTTTAGGAAACATTTTACTCCTTTTTTTTTTTTTTTTTTTTTTTTTTGGTAGAAGAGAATTATATAATTTAATGTAAAAAAAAAAATAGATGCCATGTTTTAAAAAAAAAAAAACCTTACCATGAAAAAAGCATTTTATCAAGGGTCGATGCAGATTTTTTTTTTGGGGGGGGGGAGAGGGGCATTTTGTAAAAAATAAAATTTATTTTTCTGAAATTTGTTATATTTTTGTGAAAAATAACATTTCGTAACAAAAGATGAAATCCAGTTCCTCAAAATCGAACCAAACGTTTATTAATAACTAGCTGACTGACCCGCCCGGCGTTACCCGCGCCCGTGATAGTAAATAAAAAAAAAAACTTAAGTTTTCGATATCGAGTCGAATGACCCAAACCCTGTTGAAATCGAGCCCTTAGAGCCCAAGACAAGAATGAGTCCCCAGGCGGTGGAATATGCCCCCCTGTAAATTTAATGAATTTCCTTTAACATTAACGCGATATTTAATTTACGGATGAAATCCCCCGCCTCTTTCTAAACTTAACCCCTTATCTTTAACAGTTACCCGATTTTTAATTTACGGCTGTGGTGAATAAACGTAGGTTGATGCCGAAAAGAAGATTAATAATTTAAAAAAATCCCTGACGGCTCGGCCTACAGGCACAGGTAAATTTCGAAGACGCAGACCGTGGGCAGCCTATTTATTGGGAATGCAGAAGAAATGACCTTTTTGCCATGATCCGGCAGTTGGGACCGCTCAATTTGAAATATACCTGTGTCTGTAGGCGGAGCCGGCAAATAATTTTTCTTTCTTTTCTGTAAGGGTTGGTTCTATAAAAAAACTTGTCAATATAAAAGTTGTAGATAATAGTAAGAGGATTTGTAATAAATATAAGCGGATTTGATATCTTGTGAATTGACAAAGTTATGAATTTTTTTCTTCTTAAACTCCTATTCCCCCCCCCCCTTGAGGCCATTTTTAAGTATATCAAAAATCTGTCATACATAAATTTTCGGCCCTTTTCCTAGAAGTAATAATAACTTTAAACGGATTCGATATGTATCATAATTAAGAAGTTATGGGCTTTTTTCTGTTTTCACAAAAAGCCCCCCATTTCCCACTCCCTTCGTTCGATTTTGCCCATTAATGAACTTGACCGAGATTTTATGCCGCTTGATTTTATGTATCAGTTTGGAAAAGATTTGTGCAGAATTATTGAAGTTATCGTGTCCATAAAAAAGTGATATATATATATATATATATGCATATATATAAAGTTTTGAACTAGGGGTAGTTTTGGGTTCTGGGAGTCCTGATCGACGTAGATCTGCAAAAATTTTCCAGAAATTCCAACATAGGGGAGAATGTAATAGGTAGTATTTCTTACGAAATCTACCTAAAAAAGGTGGTAGTTGGGGGTCTAAGGAAATGTTTGGTAGTTTATAAAATAGCTGGAGTACCCTAAAACTATGTTAATGAAAACTGCAAGAGAATCGGATAATTTTTAAAGAAGTTTCACCAAGGGCCCCAAGAAGGATATTAATATTCAAAATTGATGGCAACTGAAGTCCGAGAAAATTTTTGTCGTAGCTGGAAGTTCTAAGAAGTTGTTAGAAAAAAAACTAGTGAATCGGATCATTTTTATGGGAGCTATAATAGAGGACCCAAAAGTTTTTAACAGGACCCTAAGAGGAAAACACCTTAAAAGGTCCTAGTACTTAGCGCTTTAGATATTTAATTAGTCTAAATTAAGCATAGGGTATAAATTAATCATTAGAATAAAATTTTAAAGAAATGCTTTAAAAAGGGCCCTAGGGACCAATAAAAATATGAGGTTGGTAACCCGGAGGGAGAAGTCCAAGGCTCAACTTTGAAGTTCTGCATTGAGATGGTGACACAATTAGTAGGGTAGAGGGAAATGCATGGCACACAAAAAGTTCATTTCTCCGGACAGGGGCCAAGGTCCTAACTGGAATGTAAAAATGGGGAAATAATTAAATAGAGAAAAGGTCCCCTAAACGATGAAGATCGGATTAAAAGGGGGCAATTTATTAAAACTTTAGGGCACAAAAACGTAAAGGGGCCCAGGGGCCCAAATCTTGTCCTAGAAATTTTTCGGTCATTCATGTAGTAGCTGGAAATCCTAAGAAAACATTAGAAAAAAAAAGCTAGCGAATCGGACGATTTTTAAGGGAGCTATAGTAGGGGGCCCAGAAGGGGCTGCTGGTAGTTTTGAGCAGGGCCCTCAGATGAACGGTCCTAACTGGAATGTAGAAATGGGGGAATAACTAAATGGACAAAAGGCCCCCAAAAATGAAGATCGGATTAAAAGAGGACAAGGCCCAAATCTTCTCCTAATTTTTTTTCGTCGTTTATGTAGTAGTTGGAAGTTCTAAGTTGTTAGAAAAAAAAGCTAGTGAATCGGACGATTTTTAGGGGAACTATAGTAGGGGGCCGAAAAAGGGGCCAGCTGATAGTTTTGATTAGGGCCCTAAGATGAACGGTCCTAACTGGAATGAAGAAATGGGGGAATAACTAAATGGAGAAAAGGCCCCAAAAACGAAGATCGGATTAAAAGGGGACAAGGTATTAACAATTTAGAAAACAAAAACTTCAAAAGGCTCAGGGGGCCCGGATCTTCTAAGAAATTTTTTTTTGTCGTTCATGTAGTCGCTGGAAGCTCTAAGTTGTTAGAAAAAAAGTTAGGGAATCGGGCGATTTTTAAGGGAACTATAGTAGGGGAGTTTTGAGCAGGGCCCTAAGATGAAGGGTCCTAATTAGAAAGTAGCAATAGGGGAATAACTAAATGGAGAAAAGTCCCCAAAAACTAAGAAAATCTGATTAAAAGGGGGCAAGTTATTAACAGTTTAGGAAACAAAAACTTCAACGGGCCCCTTACCAGGCCTTAGGGCGCCAGGGTCATAACTAGAACGTAGAAATAGGGTTGAAAGCTAAATGGAGAAAAGGCCCCAAAAACAAAGAGGATCGGATAAAAATTGGGCAAATTATTAACAATGTAGGGCAAAAATTCGTTTAGTTGTAAGATCTTTACGGCTTCGTGACACCACGGAGGAAGATAGAACACTTTCTTCGTCGGTGCTTTTCAACAATAATGCTTTTGTTCAGAACCGAAGATCAGGCGGCGCGCGGGCGAAGGAGATTTGCGTATGGAGTTGGTCTTTTCAGAGCAAGTATTTGTAATAATTTAATTATTTCATGCTTTTATAGTTTAGAACAGGTAAAAACAACGACTACATATCCTTATCTTTCCAAAATAATGGCTCTCGTAATAGGAATACATGCCTATATTTACTCAGAAAAAATCCAAAATATTCATGAAAGTATCACGTAACTTACAGTCGAATTCTGGCATCAAGCTCGATCAGCGTTCGTAATACTACGTTCAGATCGGACAGTTAAGATATCTTAGACCGCCGAACTCACTGAGGGAGTTCCAGAAACTCACTTAGTGAGTTCGAACTTTCTATTGCTAGATACAGCCAGTACCACTCACTCTGATTGGCTCTGGATTCCGATTAGCTGTCGAGAATTTACAACACCAGAGAGTTACATCCGGCAGCTCCACAAAGTGTGTGCAATGGAGCTGGCGGGAGTCGAACCCGCCGACCTGACTCCTACGCTCTCAAGCGATTAGCGGAATGGTGTCTTAACCACTCGGACACGGTGATGTTCAGTGAGTTATCTTAGATGAGTTTTCCGGTGTGGACAGGTATTCAATTCCGGATGGGTACCACCTCAAAAATGCGGTCTAAGATATCTTAAATGTTCGATACGAACAGGGACCCGCAAAATTTTCGCCCGCGTGGCGCGCGATCGACCCCGGAAGGATCTCTGGGTGGGTTTGATCACGTGATTGGGCTTTTTTGTGTTTTACTTGGTTTGGAAGGTTGATTGATACAGCTATAGTAACATGATCGGATATCTGAAAAATTTCACTTTTTAACATTCTAAAATGATTTGTACACCTTTAACTAACAAGGGAGAGGACGTTTGGATCACCGAATTCCTGAAACACAGTATTGGTAGTTTCAATAAAATTAATGTAAACTCTAAAAAAAAAAAGGGTACTTTTTAGTTAACCGGGTGCCAGTAAAACAAATATAAATATACATATACATACATACCGGGTGTCCCAAAAATGACTGATGGATTTTAAAATTCAATAACTAGCAAACGGTGATAGATATTTAAAAAATTCTTGCAGGAGGGTTATGTATGATGTCGGGAGTTTTTTTACTGTGATTCTTGAATTTAGTTCGAATTTCAAACAATAGATGGCGCTGACAGCGGTTGGCGCTCATTCGAGGGCGAAACTGACGTCACTCAGCATTGATGCGAAGAAAGGAGATTAAGGCTATGGAGTGGGTCTCATTCGCCAGTACAATCTTGCTCTTAGGACTCATTCGATATGATTTCAATGGAATGCGTTGTTGCCATGGAAACAACAAATTCTTTGTCAAATTCTATCAAATTCTTTGATAGTGGAATACAGCGTTCAGATCAAGGCAGGAATTTAACAAGCAGTATTTGAGTTGCAGGCGATTTTACATTAATGAGTATTTATGGGAATTTTATCTAACCAATATGAAAATTTAGTTTTGCGAAATGACGGCAATGCAGGTATGTGAGAGCTGCACAGAAATCGAATCCGTCACATCTTCATTCGTTATTTTGCTACGCAATCTGCTAGTGAGTACTTTTAAAAGAGTGTACACTATTTATTGAAAATGGTTTATTTCACAAAATACAAAGCAACAGATTAAACATTTTTAAATGAAAAAATAAAACAGAAATTTTGGAGGATCGCACCCGCACCCTCCAGAATCAAGAGCAATGCTCTAACCATTCGGCCACCAAGTTCACGTCTAAATTAACAAAATATCATTAATCATATCGCAAATTAGTCAAATGAAGGACCGTGTTCATTATCAATGATTTGGATGTCCAAATCAATGATAATGAACGCAGGCCTTTCAATTTCATTCACAGTATAGACTCACACGAAATTTTAATCTCCATCGCCCGCGCCCCGCCTGATCTTCGGTTCTGAACAGCTCCTATATCTCCCTGGCTTTGCTTTAGAAGTTTGTTTTTGTTTACATTATCGCGGCACGCGTCATACCAGAGATTTTTTTTTTTTTTATGAAACAAAGCTAAAGCAGCCTGTGAACGATTTAGCATGGTGGTTAAAATCGCGTGTTGTGTTTAATTTTGCTTCACAATTATGGATCTTACATCACTTAATTTGGATGATTCTTATGAATTAATTAATTTTGATGAATCGCTATGTATAAATAACTGTCAACATGTTGTTCATTGCGGCATTTACTCCCCAAGTTCTTTTCCTATATTTAAACCTTATGAATCTAAAGCCTATATTTCGGTTTGTTTCAATCCCTCCTTATCATAATATCATGTTATGATAAGGAAGTCTTGGTTTTAATCTGCTTATTTCTTATTTAGACTCATGCCTTTTGTAGTTTTATTACCATAATCTTGTTAAAAATATCAAATACTTAAAAGAACTATAAAAATAAAAATATAAAACTATAAAAAAGGTTTATAGTTATTTTTCATATTCACAATAGATTCTGTATAATTCGAATAATTGGATATGTTGAATAGGAATTCATTTGATACTTTTTTGTTTGATAAACACCAGTTTGTTTTGGGAGATGCCTTGGCTTTGCGTCGAATGTAGTAAACTGCTTATGTCTCGTCGACAGATGTAATAACTCTATTACAAATCGTCATTTATATAGGGTAGATGTGCCAGTAATGGACACCCTTAAGGAATTTCTTTAAAAATAATTTTTTAATTAATAGTTATATAATTATTATATTCCACGTTTTTTAATATTATATTAATCTATCAACAATATTTAATCATGCTCATAGTCACATTTCCCAATGCGAATGAAAATTTAATTGTAAATAACATAAATAAATCAAAACACCCTAAATTCCAGTAATGGACACCCGGCAAAAAGTAATAAGTAATTGATTTTATGATTGTATTTAAAACCAGAATTTAATGAAAGCATATTAATAATATAAAATAGTCCTTTTTAAATAATTTTAACAATTTGATATCAATAATTAATAAAATATTTATGAGAATAATTCATTGTTTAAATTAATTATTGTCACTATCACAAGATCAATATTTTAATTATTTTAGATAGAAGGTTTAAAATACTAAAATAAAAAATTATTAATTACGTGAAATTAATAAAAACAGCTATTTATATTAAAAAATATATATTGTTATTACATTCTGGTAAGTGAAATGAAAAAATTAAATTTGATTACTTAGCCTTTTCAGTTAAATAATAATAATAAAAATATATGCACTATGAACATTACTGCAATTGCTTTTTTAATAATGTCCACATGGGGTGTCCATTACTAGAAATTGACTAATTAAGCATTCCAGTAATGGACCCAGTGATGTCACTGGATCCTAAAAATCCTGGGTCCCTTTTTTAAAAAAGCGGGTCCCCATTCATAATAATTAAAATTCATATTTTAAAGGAACAAGTGAATTTGTTTATCTGGAAAAGAGAAATGCAATAGTTATTGTTTTCATAATAATTAAATAATGAATATTTAAAACCAGTATTTCTCAATCAAATAAGATTTTTTTTAAAAACTATTAAGAGAAATTTTCTTTGCCTTTTTTTTAATGTAAATGCTTAATTATAAAATAATGATTATTTGAGTGTAGAAGATAACAAGTATCACTAATATTTGCATTTCTTTTAAAAGGGGAAGGACGGATTTATTGAAAAGGACATTTTTGTTGGATAAAAGAATACTTTTGTTGAGTAAAGGGGCACTTTTTGTTGAATGAATGGATGCTTTGATTAAACTTCCCATTGGATTATTTGTCAGCATAAATCCGTGTTAGAATCAAAAATTTTCTTTGGAAAGGAGTTTCAGGAGTGATTCTGAATTTTAAAAAATATTTTCTGAAATTCACAGGAAATTTTCTGAAAGGTTACGTTACAGCAGAAAGGAAGGGGGGGAATCCTCTCTCAGCACTATTTTTGTTGTTGTAGGTCAGATTAACTGACTTTTCATTTTCCTTGGCCTTTGGACGATATTCGTGTTTTTAAGAGATCCTTCGACGAAATTTGCTGTTTTTTCCCGAGATCCTTCGACAAAATTTACCGGGTTTTTTTTTTTTTTAGATCCTTCGACGAAATTTGCCGTTTTTTGGCGATGCTTCAACGAAATTTGCCATTTTTTTTAGATCCTTCGATGAAATTTGCCGTTTTTTGGCGATTCTTCGACGAAATTTGCCGTTTTTTTTTTTTTTTAGATCTTTCGACGAAATGTGCCTTTTTTTTTTTTAGATCCTTTGACGAAATTTGCCATTTTTTCGAGATCCTTCGACGAAATTTACCGTTTTTGGGCGATCCTTCGACGAAATTTGCCATTTTTTTCGAGATCTTTCGACGAAATTTACCGTTTTTTTCGAGATTCTTCGACAAAATTTACTGTTTTTTTATGATTCTTCGACGAAATTTGTCATTTTTTTGGCAATACTTTGATGAAATGCACCGTTTTCTCGCGCTTCTTCTTACGCGTCCCATGGGACGCGTAAGAACTATTTTTTGCATCCCAACTCCAATTTTTCATGTAATTTACGCACTATAGCGCGTCCGCGGCATCGCTGGTACCATGGTTCTAAAACCTGAAAAATAAATGAAATTTTGTAAATTGCCATTAGTATGTAAAATTCAAAGTTTTCTATCATTGTCAAAACAAAAACATGCAAATTTTTCAAGAAAATAAAAAATATATCAATTGTTTAAGTGAAGCCAGCTCTTAGCATGTTCATTAAGATTTTCACAGAAAATGAGTGAAACTGTGAAAAATTATTTTCTGCTTCCTGATTGGTTTGATTAAGAGTGTCAACAATAACTCAGATTTTAAAACAAGTAAGGAGGAATTATGAAAAAATATATAAAAGGCTAAATTTTTATTGGTTATTTTTTTATAAATCAAAAACTTTGAAAGTGGCCCATTACTGGCACATCTACCATATATATATATATATATATATATATATATATGTATATATTATCCAAGATTTTCAATTTGGATGAATAGGTAATTGTTTAAAATATTTTAATGGCTTGCACAAATTGGTACTTGCACTTTAATTCTTCCAAGACAAATGTGTAATTCATATTGTGATATTTATAACTGCTGTCAGATTTGTATACTTTTGTGTACATCCATAGATTTCTATGAGTATTTTTGCCAATCATCCTTAATTGTATTTCTATAGCGCTACTGGCATGATTTTTTTTTCTGTAGTATTAAATGAATTCATCAACTTATATGCTTGCTGTGTACCTAATGAAATATTAAATAATTTTATTTCTCCCTTGTATATTTTATGTTTATTATACCAAAATTCCTTTCCCAAGTTACAAAATAACTCTAAGAATGGGCAATATGTAACAATGTACATTGGGCAACAATGTACTGAATTGCTGATTAACGAATAATATGTTAATATGTTATAGTATTATTTGATTAAAACTAACTATATACATCACATTCTTGTGCTACGTAATTGCCAAGTAACAAAATAATAATTAACTAAAGATGTAGAGACTAAGAGTGATTTATAAATGAAAATTTCAGAGTTAATAAGATAGTTAAACTTGGCTTTATACGATCTCAGTACTTTTTATGGTAAATGAGTTACGAGACTTGGCTGCATTTTTTACAGGTGACTTTTTGATGAGATTTCTTTTCTTAAGTAGTTCTCCTTCTCTTGATTTTGGGCTCTTTTTCATCCGCTGATTTTCGAAAAAGTTATCTTAAAGAAATTTCAAGTAACTAGGCAAGCACTAAGTTATGGGAAGGGGGAGTCAAAAGTACTCTCAATTGCTTCCAGGAAAGGTGCTATCCATCCGAGATATTACTCGCAGCCTAGATACTTGATATTTAGCACAAAAGTACTGTTTTGGATAAAAAGAAAGCTAAAATTAAAATTTCCGGAAATTTTCAATAAATCAAACTATATTAGATTTTTTCTTTTTTTCTGGATTTTTAAATTTTTCCTTACTTTGTATCCTAAACCCTACCTTTCTGCCAAATGTCAAGCTGGTAGGACTACAAAATCAAATTATTTCCAAACCTTCAACTTTTTATAAATTTATTGATTTTTCGATTTTACTTCTAAGTTTCCTGATTGTCATGCCAATATAGTAATTCTTTGATCCATCTTCTTAGGATCATTTAGGATCAATTTAAAGATAAATCAAGATAATCTGAGAGTCACCATGATTTTATTTAGAAAGGACTATCAAGCCATAACCAGCCAGTAATGTCGGGAGGAGAGGGGGAGCTGTGAAAATTTTTTGGGTGCTAACATCATTTAACAATCCATATTACATATGCAAATTAAATAGAGTATAACTTGTGAAAGAAAACAAACATGTGTATAAAGAAACCGTCCATAACGTAGCCGGTCTATAGCGGAACTTTTCTGTACCGAAATTCGTAAACAAAAAGAAAAAAAAGCATAATCCGGGGAAAAAAAAACATAAAACAATTAGGGGCGGTCTACTAACTAATGGGACAATTATCTTAAAACTCATGTTTCTAGAACTACAAAATCAAATTGTTTTCGAATTTTCGATTGTTTACAGATATTTCGAATTTTACAAATTTTGAAAAGTTTCTTTTTTGAATTGTAAATATTACCTTTACACTACATTTTAAGTCTCTAAGACTACAAAATCGAATTATTTTTGATTTTTTTTTTTCTAATTTTCCGGATTTTTTCATTTTTCCTTATTTTGTAGCCTAAATACTACCTTTATTACAATTTTCAAGTTTCTAGCGCTACAAAATCAAATTATTTTCAAATTTTCGATTTTTTTAATTTTATTTTCGAATTTATTGTGTTTTAATTTTTCCTCATTATATTAAGCCTAAAAACATTTTAATCAGCAATAAGTTGACTATTTTTAAATTATCAGGTATATATAAAAAATATCGGATATTTATGAACCCTATTCTTTGGTCACAGCACCATTTTAATACTTCAAAAGTCAAGAATATGTTTTATCATATTTATGAATAAATCCCATAATAAGAATTATACCTTTGTTTTGGAAGAATTTAAGCATTCATAATTTGCCAAACTGTGTAAGTCATATTAAAATAGTTCCAAAAAAATACCTATTCATCAAAAAAGGGAAATCTTGAAAGAAAACAGTTTATAAGTGATGATTTATAATAGGGTTACTACATGTGTCGATAAATTAACTGTTTACTACATATGGTAGGTGCCACAAAACTTCAACTGGTGTTCATCTAGTGGAAAAGTACCTTATTTACATTTAAAAAAATTTGTAGACTAACTTCGAGGAAATTAAAAAATAAGTGGGTAAGTGTGATCGAAGATCGCTCAAAAGGTTTCGTTTAATATTCCTTTTTAAACACTTTATCCTTTCTTTAATAAATCCAAATAAATTTTATTTAGCAACCAAAAAAAAAACCTCATGTTTTTTTTGTTTTTTATAAAGTAAAAATTTAGCGGTCTATTATTTCGTTTTTTCGAGTATCCAAACCAGCCCGATAACAGGCGAAGCCGCCTATTATATACTGTCATGATAATATCTGAATGTGATATAAAAAAATAATTTCAAAATTAAACATGTTGTACACCTTCAAAATGTTAAAATATGCGACTATTTCCATAATTGGATTTTTATCATGATTCAATATGTTTCCCCAACTCATATATTCACTATTCTCTGTTACTTATATTGATACTCGCTTTGTATTATGCTCAAACATCTGAAACATTCATTAAACTTCCAATATGATGTCGTCAGATTTTCTTTTTAATTCTCTGATGATGTGATATTAATCTGCTTTGTGTACATACACATACTCATAGTATTATTGAGAAATCTTTGAAAATGTCCGTTTTATTACCACTATGACGTCAATTATTTTTATTTCATATTAATCTTTTTTTCAATTGGTGAAACTTTTTATTTCATTTTCATTTTTCACGTGGAAATCGTCTGATAGAAAATTAATTATTGTAGAAAGAATTTAATCGTGGATTTTTAAATTTTGACATCTGCTATAACCAAAAATGTTTAAATTTAATAGGAAAAGTCTGTTAGAATTTTGTTTTTTTATCTCTATTTATTAAAATAATATGAATTTTTCAAATTTTAATATTTTGAGCTTTTTATAGCTGGTATTCAGCTATATACACAAAGTTTCAACTCTGTAAGTTACATAATTTCTGAAAATAGCTCTGTGACAGACAGACAACGGAGCGAGAGTAATAGGGTTTCGTGAGATAGATGAAACCCTAAAAATTATATTGGGCCGAAGAATTTTTTGACAAGGGAAACACTTTTGGTGCAGCTCGCACCTAGCATCGAGACCTGGTTGCATTTTTGCACAGAGTAATGCTGCGTTTCATCAGAAGAGAAGTGTTGTCAGATGCCAAAACACCAAGAAAATTATTTGACTTTGATGTATCATTGAAAACAAATCATTTACGTACCTAAAAGATTGATATTGGAGTAGGAGCAAGGAGCTATATGTCTTGAAGCAAAGCTAGTGACAGTGACTCAGAGAAAACACAGTTCATTGATTTTTTTTTTATAGAAACGACAACTAAAATTATTAAAAAGTTTAATGTTAAACTTGGAATTCTCAGATCACTTTCATGCATAAATACCATTCTGATAAGAAGCAATGCAGTACTAAGTGAAAAAAGAATGGGTGCTTTGTTACAAATTTTGCACAAGACAAACAATTTGTCAGCATTATCAGCTGATTGTGATAAACAGCAGTTTATATCCTTTATTAGCAAAGTGAATATACCGACCAATTTTCAACCTTTTCAGAAAATGAAGTTAGATTATATGTTTTTTATGAATCTTTGCTTTTTATTAAAGCAGAATATAAAGATTTGCGGTCGGTCATAAAACTGATACTAACTGTATCTGGTGGAAATGCCTCAGTAGAGTTTGGTTTTTCTGTAAACAAGAATATCATTGTTGAAAATTTCGGAAAAAACTCACTGATTGCATTGTGTCGGACCTATAGGGCCATCAAATCTAAAGGGGGCCTGGCATCAGTGACTAACTTCAGAAATGATGCAATATGCAAAATTATTTAGACAGTGGTACCATCAGACACTTGAAGAGAATAAAAAAAAGAGATGAAAAGTATTAATGACAAACGAAAAATACAGGATCAAATGAAATTGTTGCAAAGTAAGAAAGCCAAATTATCTAAAGAAGCAACAATTCAAACAGGAAAAATTGAACAAGAGATATGTGAACTTCAGAAAAATTTTAACTAAACAACAGGTTGGAAAAGGTTTTTTTTTTTTTTTAAGTTAGGGGGTCTGAGAGTCAAAATTTTATTTTATTTATACGTCTTTTTTTCTCTGAAATGTGTTTTACTATAAAAATTAATTTTCAGATAAAAACTTTGAAATTAAAAAATAATAATAATAAAATTTTAAACTTATTTTATAACTCTTCAGCAAGCAAAGAAATCTGAAACACTTCAGATTTCTTTGTTTTTTTTCACTATTGTGTGCAGAAAAGGTTTCTTATTAATTTCTCTTCAGCTTTTATAAAAATATTACTTACAAAATTTATAATATATTTAAAAGGATTTTTGAGAGGGATTTTTACTTTGAGGAATAAGCTTAAGTTTTAGTTTAAGTCTAGGAAAGACTGATAGTAAAACACAAAAAATATTATATCTGCTGATGTGATCATCATAGAAATGTGTAATTTGCTTTATTTAACTTTGTTGCATTTTATTAGGGGGGGGGGGGGGGGGGGGAAATGCATTTTTCTAAAAATTTTGACCTCTTTAATCATTAATGGACATAATTCTAAAGTGAATTTCATTTGTTTGATTTTGAAAAATAAGTATTTTTTTCATCTATTATACATAATGCAAAAAGGAGTTTATAAATTTTTCCTTTTTGAGATGTGTTTGCATGCTTCTGAGGTTTTCAATCCCATCTTCACTGAAACTTTGTACTGAATGTTGTGGGATTGAGTGTTTCAGTCTGCTTACTTATCTTTGTTTGAACTGCATATCTATTAGCTTAATTTATTGAACATTTATTATTTGTATTAAAATATGTCAAAGCAATCTGTATTTTTTATTTTTTGGAGGGGCGGGAGGTAATACTTACTAAGTTTTAAAAAATATCGTTAATTGTCAACATGGGAAAATTATTCATCCTCGAAAATGCATCAGATTTTTTTTGGGGGGAGGGAGGGGGGTGAAATGAGTATGAACCCTGTATAAGGCTTTAAAATGCACCAGGTCTCAATGCTGGTGCGAGCTGCACCAAAAGTGGTTGGTTCCCTTGTGTGGTTGATGAATCACTTTTCAGTTTTATTTCTAATCACATTTGTTGGTTAATTTGAATTTTTTTCATGTCCTCTTGCAGTTTGAAATAAAAAAGTCTACTGTATTTTTTTTTCTTTTTCTGCTATACTTAATTAATTTCAATAAAATAAGTTTTACAAAATTGCAGCTTTGAAAATATCGTTCAAACTAATGGAGAAGTAACAGAAAAATTAAACCCTTGTAAGAGAATTATTTTTATCATCTTTAAACTTTATATTAATAAATTAATCTTTGTTAGCTATTTATTCCACACAACATCCACATCTAGTGATTTTTTGTTCCCTCTCTCTCTGATTAGGAGTGGATAATATGTTACATAGTTTTACATTTAAGCTGCCATTGAAGGGAATCATGACATCTCATGTATCAATAAATATTCTTCTTGATTACAAGATTCTACACAAACTTTTGAAAAATACTTTGAATGTCTAATTTCAAAAAGCTATCTTTATTTTCATTAGGCACTTCATTTGGAACAAAACATTTTCCAACTTTCAAAAACTATCTATATATTTAAGACGCTAAACGTTTTGTTTCGACAATCCGTGAGAACAAACTACTACATCAAATTATATCATTCTTTTTTTAAATGAAAGATATTTGGTCACAGATTTGTTATCGTACATTCGTTTGTTCGAAAATTTAGTTAATTAGCCGTAATCTTAAATTAAAATTTTACTTCTGCTTATGACGTCATAAAGTCGGCAATCGGATTAACGCCCACTGTTGCGACGTACAGAGTTTATTTTCTGAACTCAATGATTGCGAGCATAAAAAATAAATATTAAATATTAAAAGCACGTGACTTTTAGGCCGAATTTTTTAATTTGTAAGTTAAAATATAGTTAAAATATTTAAGTATTTCGGTAAAAATATTTATTCGTGTGTTTTATAAGCAAATAAAAATTCATATTTACTGTGACGTCACGGAAATATTGTGCATTGGGTTCATTAAGCATTATAACTTTGTTGATGCCATTTTTTTCATTACAATTAAATGCAAAATATATTTTTATTTGTATGCATGGTGCTTAAGCATAAATGTACGTGTGAAAAGTTTGTACCGGTGAAAATGACGTTATGCTTAGTTTGAAATGCATTTTAACATTGATAAAACTAAAAAGAAAAATTTATATGATTGTGTCAACATGGCATAATATTAACTGATATTTCAATTTTTAATTTTAAAGATTAGAACTGGAGCATTTATTGGTTGCTTCATATTGATTGCATACCTTGATTACATGTTACCAATTACTTTTTTTAAATTATAGGATTAAGTTATAGGAATTATAGGATTTAAATTATTAAGATTTCCTTTTTTAATAAAAAAATTCACAAAATTAAAGAATTTCAGGAAAAAAAAACTTGAAATAATGATTGTATTTTTAGCTAGAATAAACAATGTAAGGCTAATATTTTATAGGAATTATTTTGGTAGGTTTGTTATAAGTTCATTTAACAGTTCCTTATTAGCGGCAAAGTCTTATTTCTTTCACTGTGAATTTTTCTTTCGATGTCAAAAAATGGTAGTCTACTTTTGGACGCCAACCAAAACACAGTGGCAATATTTAGAAATGTATAACGGTTGTGACAACAAACGGCACTATCGCTTTAGCTTTCATCGCGCTTACATCACTTATAAATACTAAAAATTTAATTTTTTACTACATTTTACAATTTCAATTTTTACATCCTCAATTAGAAAAAAAAAATAGCTTTCGATTGAAATTTATTTGAAATCTGCCGCTTAATTTAACGACTTTTTAAATAATTTTCAAGCATGAAATATTTTTCAATTTTATCTCAACAATGACCATCCGTTTGTTTTAATAATGTAAAATAGCCCCTTGGAAAGTTGCAACAATTGAAAATAGGTATCCCTAAGCTTCATGAAAAGTGAAAAATAATAATAATAATAAAAACCTGATAAATCATAAGATCAGATTATCCATAAGATAGAGTATTTTGGCACTAATATAAAATCTGTCAAAAGAAAAAAAAAACTATTTTTAGTTTATGATTAACATAAAATTGATATGTTGAATTCGTTGATGTATATGTTGAATCAGAATATGCTACGAACTGTTATTTATTATTTTTTTAAAGATCCATTGGATATTTAACTGTATAAGAGACCGACTGTGATGGAAAAGGAATAATCATCCTGATTATGTAAAGGGATAGAAGAAACCATACAAATAAATTACAATTGAAAACATTAAAATTCTCCCTCATCTGCATATTAATTTATTATTTTTAACAAAAATTCTTCATTTTTACATAAAAATTGATTAGCTTTTTAAAACAATGGATGCGTTTTAGAAGATATGGATTTAAAACGAACAATGATTAAAGAGGACATTTTAAAACTTTTAATTTAAACATTTTAAAACTTTTTTTAACGTCGAATTTCAACGGTGCCTTTGGGCAGATGCAATACATATGCGCATAGGAGCTCATTCGATTGCATTATCACAGGGGGGAGGGGGCACTTATACTATGTTCTTTTATTTACTGAATATGAGATGAAAGTAGGAAATTTGTATGATACTTTATAGGTCCATGACTTTTTTTTTTGTCGTGGGGAATATGGTGGTAATGTCAAACTGATTTGCATTCCACATTTGTTTATGGAGTGTTCATTTGGAGTTTGCATCGGAAATAGCATTTCACTGTGGGGGGGGGGGGGAGGATTTTTTAAAATAAAATATTTGTAAGACTGTTTCATACGAAGACCTACTTAAATAATAAAGAAGCTTATTTTACTGATATTGTTATAATATTTTTTTCCATCTAGTTTTCTTTTATAAAAATTTGAATTGCAAAGCTTAAAGAACTCATTTTTATGAAGATATCTCTCATATTACTATCATCTGATTATGACTAATCTCACTCATTAAATTTACATGTATCATATGAATAACCATAAGAAGTGTTTACTGATTATTTATTTTTTTCAAATTTTATTAATATGAGTTAGTTCTATGACAAATTAAGTAATAAAGTACTGTCGCATCTAATATGTTTTGTAGAACAATTACTGTAGGCATTTTGGTAACACAACATAAATAAAATTTATAATGTAACTTATGCTTGTTTAAAACCAGTTTTTTACATAATAAGATGTAACAAAATGTTTTATTTATAAATACTTTTTCAGCCTATTTTAGTTATTCACATGAGACATGACTAAAAATCTGTAAGTATAAATAATTGTGTAGTTTTCAGTGTGCTTTCACTTTTTGTGAAGACCTGAAATAAACCTGAAGCCAAAACATGCTGTAGCAAACACACTTTATAATGATCTCTGGATGTAATAAATGAAATGTTTATTTCATTCAATTTCTATACATTTCTGATATGTTGAATATAATGAACATCTGGATATAGTCAGGGATGTAGTCAGAAGGTATATGCTGTATACCTTCTGGATTTTTTAAAAAACCTCCTTAAACCTTCTCCCTCTGTTTCTCACATAAAGCTATAGTGTATACTCTCTAGCATATACTTTCTGTTTATAATATACACTGTCTAATTATTTCACGACTACAGCACTGGATAAAGATAATCAAAAATTCAGTCTGTAGAGGGTTTGCATCCCTCTAAAGACAATAGCATGTAGCAACAGACATTAGCATGTTTCAACTGCATTGATTAATTTGAACTGTAGTGTGAATTTTAGGGAAAATTTTAAACACAATGAAAACAAACTAAATTGTATGAATTTTTATAAAGGAAATTCAAGTAAGTAAATAAATTTGTACAATGAATATTTCTATTCTAATATTATATTTCTAGATGCAGATGCGCTTTGATGGCCACCTTGGTTTTCCTGGAGGAATGATTGATGATAAAAAGGTAGATAGTCATACAATTGTTGATGGGTTAAACAAAGAACTTGTAGAAGAAACAAATTTGGATAAAAAGTACTTTTTTACCGAAGAAAATTACTGTATTACATATCAGCATAAAGAAAATAATGACTGTTTTCATTTCTTTTTGAAAGAAGTTTCTGTAGAAGACTTTTTGGAGATTGAAACAAACTCTTTAAAAGCAGAAGATTTTGGAAAAGAGGTTACTATTCTGTATTTTATTTTATCTTTTCCTGATTTATGATGTAACTGCTTTATAACATGCAAATCAGAATTTGTACTTTATCTATATAGATGAACTTAGCAAAAGAGCACTGAAAAAACATTAAATATTAGTTGTTGTTGTTTTTTAATAATGCTTATATTTTCATTTCAGGTTCTAGGATTTATAAGAGTTCCACTATTTACCATGACAGATCAAATTAGAGGATTCCCTACATTTCTTTTAAACAAATTTGCTGGTTGTGCAAAACATCAGCTTCTGTATTTGTTATTGGATAAAAAATTAGTGTCATTTGATTATGTGAAAAAATCTCTTTTAAAGTTACAAAAATAATTATTAATCATTTTTTTCCATAAATTAATCTACTTCATTTTTGTTATTAACTTTTTATATTGTATTATTTATATTCAAACATAGAGTGGCTTGTAAAAACGATTGAATAAAGATTACTCTTAAATTGTATTTTTTCCTAGAGTATCTTATTATTTCACTATGTTGTAAAACATCAGAAACACTCAAAGAACCCTTATAAATGAGAAGGGTAGATAAGGGCTTTTTTTTTTTTGTGCATGCCACATGATGTTATCTTTCTTAAGTAGCATAAAGGTGATTATTTCTAAAAATATATTTACACTTTTTAACACTTTTCAACATAGTTGAAAATTGTTTATAAATTTGATTTGTAGGTCCATGCTATAACTCACGTAAATATATTCGGATTGAAATGCAATTGACATATGTTATTGAGGTTTATAAAGGCTGTTGAGAATCTGCCCCACCATGAATGGCATGTTTGGTATTGAAAATGAAGTGTGTAGCATTTATAATTCATTTACAGGGACACTCAAAAGAATTCTGCATTACAGTCTATGGGGGAAAATTGTGTGTATTTTAATGATGTTACACCTTTCCAAACACATTGAAATTCATATATATCGCTGAATTGAATTACAAGAGGCTTACTATAGAATATGACGGGATAGCATTCATCGTTCATTTACAAGGGACACACAAAAGAATTCTGTTACAGTATTGTCTATGAGCAGTAATTGCTGGAAGTGTGTTTTCAGTTGTAATACGCATTTTTATATTTAACCATTTTTTTATATACAGTAGGACCCGTATTTAACGAGAAGCTCGGGACACAGAAAAATGCTCGTTAAATCCGGTCGCTCGCTAAATCCGAATCCAAGTTAATAACTAGTACGTACATTAAAAAAAAAAAACTTACGGGAATTGCTGCGTGATTATCGTTTTTGAGAAGTGGAAAAATATTCATCCAAAGTTGATTATTTGAGTTTACAAAATTTCATTTCATTTAATTTTCGTCGTAAAGCAATTAATGCGCTAAATGTTGCATCGTCAGTATTTTTCATTGCTTCAAAAACTGTTCAAGATTTTGTAATGACTCTGCAGCACAGTCAGTTGTCGGCGTTTTAAGTACAGTTTCTTCTTTCAAGTCACTATCACTTGCATTTGCCTGTTTCTGGACTTTTACCACTACCACAATCATATTCTCAGTGGTGGACATGCCCGACGTTCAGACATCGTCACCAACGTTATTGTACTCATCGATGATTATCATAATATCAAATGATGATATTGTACATAATCGTTATATCAATGAGTAAACTGCTCAATGTTATTTTGTTGGAACCAGACTGAGAGTGGCAAGTTATCTTCAACTTCGAAGTCATCTTCACTTCTGTCAATCCATCCAGCTTTCCTGTAACAGTTTTGGACACAGGATTGAGTCACACTTCCCCAAGCATCTGTCATCAGGTGTATAGCGTCAAGAACAGAAATTGTAACTTTATGATCTTTTTCATTTCTCTCTAACATCATGACAATGAATTGCTTTCTATAAGAACATTTGAAGCTGTGAATAACACCTTGGTCGAGAGGCTGTAACACTGACATTGAGTTAGGTGGTAAAAAAAAAGTTTTTATTCACAAGAGGAATGGGGAAATTCTAGAGAAACTGTGTTTTCTTTTTTTTTTAAATCATTATTGCCGTAATTAATTCATGCTTCCATAATTATTTCCCTCGTTAAATCCGAGGAAAGTACAAAAATTTGCTCGCTAAAAGAGTATATTTCAATACATTTATAAACATTATACCAAGCAAAAGACTGAATTTTCCTCGCTAAATCCGGAATCTCGTTAAATGCGGGCTCGCTATAAACGGGGTCGACTGTATTACATGGGCTGTATAAATGTTATAGATCATATACAGGGCAGCACAAAAGATATCGAATACATTTCGATTTATTGGCGGAAATTGCTGAATAAGAATTTTTAACTATGCTATTATGAGTTTCCTAACAGAACTAAATTTTAGCACCCTATGTTAGTATATACAAATCTATAGATCATATACAGGGCTGCAAAAAAGAATTCAGATATTTTTCGAGCTATTGATAGTGATTGCTGAAATCATGTTTTCCAAATTGTTTACTTAGACTTCAACTTTCACCTTATTAATCTGTAAAGTATTGTTAAGCATTCTGGAAGTGTTTCAAAATCTGCTTGACACATGATTTTTTGTTGGTATGCAACATTCTTTAAAAATGTATACTCATTAATAAGTCACATATAGAATGTCAGAATGTATGATTCACTTTATAAAATCTGCAACTGGATCTAGAAAGATGGAAACCTTTTTTTTATTTATCTTTTCAAATTATTCAGAGATGAATCTCCAAATTGTTCAGCCAAAATCCCTTTGTTCAGGCCCAGTTCCTAGTGTGACCAAAATGTGCAATGCATAATGGCACCTTATAACAAATGGCATCAACAATTTTGTTATTGTTGTTCTTTTATGGTAGATGCATTTTACTACTTAAACATTTTCAAAATACTTGAGAAAATCAAAAATTTTAAGACAATATATAGATAGTTAGGAATGAATTAGATCACACACACACAAGAAGTAGCCTGTATGCATTTTTACATAGATAAAAATAAATACGATTTGGAGTGAACATAATTTAGAGAATGCCATGCATTGGATAAAGATTATTATATCTTCTAAGATGGGTGCCTTGACATACAACCTGCACTTAAGTCAAGTTACTGTTTGTTTCTATTCAAATAAAAACTAATGTATTTTTTTCTGCAATTTCTTTTCTTTCCAAGAATAAGTGCAAATGGTTATTGTAATAAATAATAATACAATGTCAGTCATAAAATGAAGGTTAATCAATTTCAGCTGCTATTTATTTATATTGTTTAAAGCTTTAAGGTATCTGCCTAACTTTAAAATAAAATTTCTATCAAAAAATCTTTTTTCCAATTTTGAACTATATAATCTTTCACTTGCTTCATAATTTATACTTAACATGTGATTCTTCTTTCTTGTATTTTTTATATAAAATTAATTGAAATCTAAAAAATAAAAGTTATAAAATAGGTCAATTTTTATATTATTTAAATTATGTAAATTGTTTTCAACTGAATTCTGTTAGAAAATTGCTTAAATTTTCCTTGCAAAGTTTATTTATATGCATTATATATTTTTTTTTAAATGCAATTAGACAAATATAAGGATTGGGGCTGCCACTGACCACTTTTTCAAAACATAAATTTTCACATGCATTTTGACAACATATGCAAGAGGAACATACTGCAAAATTTATTTTTAAAAAATAGTGGTAAATATAAAAATAGTCACCAGTAGCAGCCCTGAAGGATCTATATTTAAGATAAAAGTAGAAAAGAGTAAATAATTTCAACTGCATATTATTTTAAAAAATCTTGTAGTTAAATATTTCTGGCGATTATTATCTGATTATATGAAAAAATGCACATATGATAATGATTTTTTCATACAATATTACATTACATTACATTGTTTTCAACCTTACCATTTACACTAACTGGTATTGTTGATATAATTTTGCATATAACTTTTCATTTTTAATGTGAGAAGTAGCATTTAATTATCTGTTTTCTAAGTTGTTTTCACATGGGAGATTGAACAAAACAAAAGAAATAATAAAGAAAAAGCATTAGAATTTAACTGTTATAAAATTATTTTTAAAAAAAATTTCCAAAAAAAAAAAAAATCCAATTTTTTTTTTTTTTTTTTTTTTTTTTTAAATACCATTTTCATCTCTAATTACAACATTAACTTGTATAACTTTATAAAAATCAGAGTTAAAATTTTGACAGTGGTTCATTCCCTGAAAGAGATTTCAGTCATCGTAGTAAAATTTATAAAATAAAAATATCTTGATTTAAATTTGAATTATGATGTTTTGCATATGTGCATCACTATCGTTATGACTATTTTGAGAAAAAAATACCAAAATATTTTAAAATATAAAGCTATTTTTGTATTTCACATCTTCAAAGTTTTTAACCCAAACCATATTCTATAATAATTATTAAAATAGTACATGGTGCAATATAATAGAAATGGAAAAAAGAGCAATGTTAATAGCACCAGAAATTTCAATTTCAATGCATACTAGTTTCGGTAGCATTTAGCATACCATCCTTAGTACGACTTCAAAATAATTTTATTCCTACCAATAAACTTACTCTCCAAATTTACAGATCCTATTAAGTTATCTAACTCATGGAGTATCTATAGTATTAATTGCCAGTGCAGTCTCTCCTATATTGGTCAAACCAAATGTGGTGTAAAATTCAGTATTAAAAAACATCAACAATATATTCAAAACCAAGAAACAAATAAATCCTCAGTTGCAAAACATTGCTGGGATATGAATGATACTTTTGACTTTAATTCGGCTAAAATAATTTCTAAACCTACTTCTATACATGAACTTAGCTTTCTTGAAGCATTTCATATTTATAAAAATATTGTTAATTGTGAATTCGCTATTCCCCCATTATCTGAATGTTGGAAACATAACATAAAAACCTCTTTTTCTTAGTTTTTACAGCATTTTCCGGTTCCATTCCCCTAGCTGTTTTCCTAGTGTCTGTTTACCCGGAATCTCCTCTTTTCCTCTTGGTAGTCACCTTTCACTTGAATGTGTTCCCCTTTGCTGTTTTCCTATTGGTCAATAAGCCTTTCACTTGAATCCGCACCTCTCCTATATAACTGAGCAAATTTTCTGTCATTCTTTGCATTGATGATGGTATGTTAAATGCTACTGAAACTAGCATGCATTGAAATTTCTCTTGCTATTAACATTGCTCTTTTTTCCTTTTCTACCATATTCTATAATATAATGAAACCCCTGTTAAAGACCACTTTTTTATATCACAGATTTTATAGGACTTAATGCAAAACCCACCCCATATTAAGCAACCAAGTCAACCCCTCTTAACGACCACCATCCGTGCATCATTTTCCATGTGTATCCTTACTTTTTTGCAGAAATTTAGGCAAGTCAGAGAGAGATAAGGTCTGATCTTGTGTACTAGCAGGATTTACAGAGCGCTATTCATCACTTTTCATTTATCTGCATTGGACAACTTTTGGTTATGTGACAAACAGATGCAGTATACCTATCTCTTTAACCCCTCTATTGCTATTTTTAATGGCTGTAGGGGATGGAGGAGCATAGGAGTACTGAATCGAATGAACAGAAAGAATTGACCGTTCATAAAGCCATGGCTTCCAAGAGAATTGTTCTCAATCTGGAAGAAAAAATCCACGTTATAAATCCTTATAAGAATGGAAAGTCTGAACAAAAATTAGCGGAACTATTTTCAGGGGTCAGAGTCATCCTATATTTCTTGTATTTATAAAATAACCTTCAAAAATGTCCTATATTTCTCTACTTTCTCATCTATTTGGTATTATAATTGTCACCTGCTAGCGTTTATGATTGTTTCTGCTGTTTTGTTTTTGCCGTATTTCCATAATTACGCATGTATTTTTAGAAATTATCATTTGTAATGTTAGAATTTTGAGGTTTTGGCACCAAAAGCATCACCAAATTAGAAAAATGTGTAATATCTCACAAACTATTGGAGTTAGAAGAATGTACTTGATACCATTTGATTCAGCATGCAAAAATACATTAAAATATGTTATTTGACACATAACTATAATATCGGATTTAAAAAAAAAAAAAATTTAAGTTAGTTTTTTTTTTTTCTTTTTTTTTTTTTTTTTTAGCTAACCTAAGAAGTATTTCCCCTGCAATTTTCATGTTTCTAGGTGCAGTAGTTTTGGCTGTGCATTGAGTTGATGGTTTCTACAGTCAAGACTTTAAATAAATTTTTTATTGCTAAATATTTCCTATAACGCTATTTTCTAAATGTCCTATATTTTATGAATTGGTCACTCTGACCCCTGTATTTCATTGTAGAAAACAATTTTAAAAAATCAGGATGTAATTAAGAAAGATTTTGAAGAAAACTGTAGCTGTGAACTTAAAAGAAAAGAAAACACAAAGTTTCCAGAAGTCGTTTAAAAATGGTTTAAATGTGCAAGATCAAAAAAGATTCCTATTTCTCGTCCGATGCTAAAAGAAAGAGCATTAAAAATTGCACAATCAATGGGAATTGAAGATTTCAGAGTTAACAACAGCTGGTTAGGACATTTTAAAGTTACACATAAAATCAATTTTCCTAAGATTTTTAGGGAATCAGCTGGTGTAAATAATGATTGTGATGACTGGAAGAAACATCTGCCCACTATTCTTAACAGTCATAAATGAACAATTTTTTTTTCTCAAAAAGTCAAATTCTTTTTAAAGTATCTATTTTAATAAAATGGTAAGTTTATGACTGTGAATAATAAAATAAAATAAAACTTGAAGTACCATAAAATATTTCAATAATGATGACACAGTTTTTAGGCTAAAGTTCCCAAACATTTTATCAAAGGATAATCAGCATTATGGCTTATGTAATTTTTTTCTTTTCTTATCTTCTTTTGTGTGTGTGTGCCATCACAACTGAAGGGCCAGAATGAAAAAGACTGATAGTCACTGATAATTAGATGATAGTTATGTATTGTTCTTACAGTAGTGACCAAATTATGGAAACATTTTGGAAAAAATATTTTTAAAGTTTGATAGTTCCTAACAGCACTTAAATTTGAACTAAAGCCATAATATTGCATATCAACAGAAATATAATATAATCCAGAGTATGATGCAATAAATCGTTAGAAGAATATTTCTAATTTAATAACAGTTTTCAAGAAAACTGAAATGTATGGCGAAAATAAACAATACAAAAAATTTCACCCACTTAGTTAATTCTTATTTAAATAAACTTTAGTGTTATTAGCAGTCATAAAAGGCCTCCCCATGGAGTGAACAGTTTTTTAGTTTTGTGACTTTTTAATATAAAATAAAGATTCAGTTATTGTTTCTGTTAATTAGGCTTGATTTTAGAGTTATTCCTGACAAACATGTTTATTAAGTTGTCTCCTTTCAATTTCAATTTAGTTAAGGTTTGGCCTATTCTCAGGTTATTCCAATTGTGGGATGTGATAGTCTTGAAACCACTTTTTACATACAACATAGAGGTCAGCAAAGGAGCAGGCCCGGCTGGCAAAATGGAGACCGACTTCTAATGGGGCAGAGCGGGTCGACAAATTAAAGTCTTTTTTTTTAACAGACCAGGCCAGACTGATTTTTAAAAACTAAACGAGTGGGCTAGGTTTATAAGAAAAAATTAAATGGGCCCGCTGAGGCGATAAAAAAAATTATGCAGGTTGACTAATCCAATATAACAAATTTAAGAGTCTGACTAAGCCAACAAAATATGAACAATTTTCAGTAGACTTGAATGTGCCAAGAATAAAGTTATAAATGTACTCCATGAGTCGATGCAAGTTTGACAACATCAATACAGAAATTTAGCATGTCCAGTATAGAGATCTGCATTGAATAGTTATATCGTGTCTGAGCCCTGGTTTTTTTTTTTTTTTTTCAGAAGACTCAGGCTTACATTTTTTTCTACATACTCAAGCCGGACCAGATCTAGACTTAATTGTTCCCAGAACATTAGAACAGGCAATTTTATTTGTAAAAATAATAGTGATAATACACTTTTGCGAACGGAATCTTTGGAAATATACTCTTTAATAAATTACAGAGAAATATTTCATATATTATGTTTTAATTATTTTTTCTTTTATTCTAAACTACATTATTTTTTTTTAATGAGACTTTATTTGAATGTAAGTGATCATTAATATTACTATTCTGTATTATATGGCTTGTGGACATATAGTCTGGAATATACTGTAAAGTTTTTGTATAAATATGTATGCATTATTCTTTAAACAAATCTTAATTGTATCTTTAAAAAAAATCAGAATTTTTTGTAGAAATCTTTGTAGGAATACTTTATTATCATGACCATGTATGAAAGGCTTTACTTTGAGTTCAAATATCCCATTCATGTACTTTTTTAGCAATTATATTCCTACAAATTACGCAAATTATGTCCTTACTTTTTAGTCTCATTCAACACAAATCATCACTATATTTTTCTGCTTGCATATTTTATGTCCTCACTATCCAACATAGACGTTTTTATCTTATCACTCAAAATAACATGGCACCACTATTTCTCGATCACGTTAACATGCATTTTAGCACAGTTTAATTTTCTGAAATGTCATTTGATTGACAAAATGTTTTTTTGAGGAATTTTAGCATTTTGACCAAAATACTACAAGTCTGCATAGGTAACGTAATTTTGGGTGGATACACCACGGATTATACGTGTTTAAAAGTTAAATTTTACCTTTTGACAAAAGGCTCTTAAATCTTGGAAACTAACTATATCTTCTACCAAAAAGTAAAAGCAGATTTAAGAACAGTAAATTATTGCTATAGTAGAATTATTGAACAAGTCCAATCACTATGATAAAATTTTTTACCAGAATAATAGCTATGTTTTGCAATCACTGTTTTTAGCTTCTATGTGTTATATTCGATTGTAGATTTTGGGAATTAATCGATGACTATATCGAATGTTATTTATTACGATGATGATTTTTTTCGATTGTTGAATTCTCGAGAGTCGTCCATCACTACTTCATATTGCATAGCACAATTTAATTTTGTATTCATTGAGATGATTTCTTTCTGTCACCTAAACAAGGGCTTCTTTACTCTTCTATCATCAGTTGCTCTTGTGCACCTTTTACTGTCTTTATCAGTCTTGGTTTGTACAACTTAACATCGTTTAGTTAATTTTCTTCCTATTTGATTTTGAATTTCTTTATAACTGTAGCCTTTTGCACTTAACTGTACTATTATTGCATCGCCTTTCTGGACAACCAATCTACTCTTACAACTTTTTTTTATTATTTTATTAGGCTGTACTTTCTCAATAATTGAAAGGATACATACAATTTTACCAACTCAATAGTAATTATAAAACACATTGCTAAAAGTCTGCCTATCACTTTTAATACATGAAATCAATAGTTTAAGCCTACCATAGGCTTAAGTGAGTCATTGCCAAACAAAATAAAATCTCTGTCTGTCACTCCAAACATTGATGCACATAGACTGTATTCATGTAAAAAGGTGAAAGAAAAATACTTCATATCAACCTAAATCAAGTTTTACTGCATATTTCTGATTATTTAGCTATAACTTTTGATAAAATACAAGGTGTGACAATTAATAGACTAGACTGGAGCAATTTAACAAATACATGACACATTTCTGGCAAAACTGTTTAATAATTTTTAAAGTTACCTTTTGAAGCTTACAGTACAGACACTTACAGTAGCGTTCATACAAGTTTTGGAAACATGCTTTAAAATTCTCTGTCTTAAACTTTCCAAGTTCGGCTGACCTGTTCTTTTTTATGTCCTCTATATTATCAAATCTGTGTCCTTTAGACTTGTTTTCACCTTTAGGAAGAGGCAATAGTATGCTGAAGAAAAAACTGGGGAACAGTAAGGATGATAAAACTCCACAATTTCTTTACTGGCTAAGAATTCTTTAACAATCACTGCTGTGTACGGCTGTGCATTATCATGCAGTATCATCCCTTTTTCACAAAATCGTGGCTGTATTCGATGGATTCTCTTATCCAGATGCTGCAAAACCTCCTTCTAGTACTCCTTGTTGACTGTTTGTCTAGGAGAAAGAAACTCCTTATGGATAATGCCAATGCTGTCAAAGAAAATGATGCACAAGACTTTAGTTCTTGACTTTTCAAACCTGAATTTCTGTTTTTTCAGAGATGTTGGGGACTGCCATTCCATGCTCTATCGTTTTGTTTCGTTGTCATATTCATAGCACCAGGTTTTAGCTTGTCACAATTGAATCCAGAAAGTTTGGGTTGGCATCTGTGGTTGGGAGTAATTCCTTGCAAGCATCTTTCCTTTGTTCCATGTTACACATTGGAATGTTATTTAATGACTGAATTCGGTTAAAGCACAAGACACACAAATCATGTGCAACTTAAATTGTTCTTATTTGTTCTAACACACATTGTCATGGTTGGTTATGCTTGAACGCACTCAAAGTGACATCAGTCTCGTTTATTAATTGTCGTACCTTGTATCAATAATCGAACAAACTATATTTCTGATATTTTTTTTTTATATTATATTTCCAGTGATGCATACTTTTATGAAAAAAAAAAGTAGTGTTACAAGCCATTAAATTCCATAAAAGCATTTTTTCAAAAGGGTTTTCTTTACTTTGACCATTAGTGTACTTCTATTAGTATCAACTTTCATTGTTCTTTCCCCTTTACACTAATCTTCAGCTGTGTTTTTCAAAGGACTTTCATTGTTCTTTCTCCTTTATACCTATCATCAACTGTTTTTGAAAGGATTATGTTTATTTTTGTTGCTAAATGATACTAAATTAAGAAGAAGCTTCATTTAAGAGGGCATTGTCATCTCAAATTTTACAAAATGTGGAGTATCATCATTTTCTCCCCTGACCTTTCAATTATTTTAATACATTTTTTAACATTAATAATTTTTCTTTACACCGAAAATATAATTTCTATAAAAAAAAAGGTACTAAATATACAAAAAGTTTTATTACACTCAACACAAATATAAAAAAAAAAACTAACAAGTTAAAAACTATATATATATAGATATTTTTATGTACATATTCTGAAAATATAAACTAATAATTTAATTAGATAAGGTAGCCATTATATCCCAAATAATTTTAAAATTATTAAACAGTATTTTGAAAAGATGTTTTAAATCTTATAATCAAATCAAGAATAGTATTAATAAAGCATCTGAAAATAACAGTATTCTGTAAACAAAGGATTTAATAAAATATAAGTCATAATACAGTGACATGAATCATTGCTAATTAATTACATATATCTTTCAGCAAACAATATTATATATATATTTAAAAAAATAACTTTAACAAACCAGGAAGAAAAATACAGAAAATGTAATTTTTTTTAAACTGATGTTTTTATATAAAGTATAATTTTATTTTATTATGGAACAATTGGTTACACATCAGAATTTTATAGAATTAAAATTTTTCCGAACAGTTCAGAATTGACTGTTTTAGATACGCCAATTTTTACTACCAACTGTGGATTGTTAATATTTAAAAAGAATTTTTTACTCCCTATGAGAAAACTTTACCAAGTTATCAGTATTAAATTATGTAAAATATATTTTAAGAAAGCATTTTTTATGAGTATCAAAAGGAAATCTATAATAATAGGGCTTCATGTAAAAGAAAAAAGGCAGTTAACCTTAGCACCATTTAATGGTATATGTAACAAATGAAATTTTTAATTTAATGTGTATCCTACGACTGCAAACTTTTTTTTTCCTAAAAAGAATAAATATAAATAGTGGTGACTCAGATGTAATATAAATACTATGAATGAATATTTGAAAAAAAAAATGCTTCCTTAAAACAATTTTATTAAAAGCAAATAAGCTAGCAAACAATAAAATTAAAAATTAGAATTTAAAGCAATATTCACAGTAGCTAGAAGTTAACAGGTTAACTCTTTTCATAATTGAATCTTCACAAATGAATCTAAAATTGACACAAATAAGACAAATATTTTAGTTCATTTTTAGATGGTGTTTCAGAAATATTCATAATATTTTACTAACATTAAATTATTAAAAACATTGTAAAACTGGACTTACAAGTAACAAACAGAGCAAATGGAATATTATGCAAAATAAGAACCAAGTGGAAGCAGTTATTTCTTATTTTGTGTCATATCCCATCTTCTCTTTTGTTCTGAAAATTGTGATTGGATTAATTTTAATATTGGTGAAATCTTAATAACTATGTTAGTTTAAATATGAAATGTAGTGTATGCAAAAAAATTAAATTGTATCAAAACACAAAGCAAAAATTATGCAGAATGGAAAAAGGGAAAAGATTCTGCTCTTGCAGAAAATCAAAATTGAGAGATATAATCTAGAAAACAAGAAAAACGTACAATTTCACGTATGAACATGTGAATTAGAAACTAAAATCAATAGAAAGATATTCTTATACACTATATACTAGCTTGATATTTTTTTATTGAAAATATATTTATAAACTTAATAACGATATAACCATTACAACCATATAAAAAGGAAAGTTACATTATATTCAAAATTTCCAAGGTGATAATAAGCAGAAGTGGAACAAATACAAATGTTACTCCAATCTGAGGGGAATCAATAGTTATGTGTTTTCCTTGTGGTACTAAGCATATTCCAAAATTAGTATCAAACTAGCTGTCTCACAAATAAAATATAATTTTTATGCCAAATCAGTATGTCACAAAAAATTACTCTATTATTTAAAAGATAAACAAGACAATAAATATTATAAAGTAATAAATTTAAAACGGAAAAATTGTGTTAAGCATAAAAAATTAACAAGTTTTAATGTTAACAAATCTTTTTATATATATTAAAAAAAATTCTAAGGAGAAAATAAAACAATTTACCAACAAATATTTAAAACAATGGAAATTATTTTAATTATAATTTTAATACAGAAAATACATCAAATGTAAATTACACAACAAATTACTGTTTTTGCATTAGTATTTTGGCAATATGCAGATATGAAAACTATTTCAGATTACGTTAGTAATTGACAAAAAGCACATGTTTACACATAAAAACAGAAGTTTTCTAAATTTTAGTATTATAACAATAAAATATGCCAAATTAAAAAAAAAAAAAATGGCCAAAATTCTAAGAATAAATTTTTAAAAATTTCAAAAAAAGAATAAATAACTAAGATATATGAAATGGTTATACAGATATGGTTAAGAAAGGCAAAAATTCTCCCTCTTAAAAAAATATCAACACATTCAAATATCTGTACCAGCAAGACCATGAGTATGTAAGAAACAATACAGGTACATTTAAAACAACTTTGTAAGTAGAATTATTCATGAATACATAAATCCTTTAATAATGACTTTTGCAGATTACGTATTTTTGTGAATGCTGCTTTTAACGAATTTATCTTGCATATTTGATTCTTGCTTCTTCTTTTAATGTGGAAGCTTGGTGCTTAAAAAACAAATTCAATCTTTCTTAGTTACTTCTCCTCTCTTATATTTTATAATATATTTTAAGAAATTTTACATTTTAACTAGCTGCTTTCCAATTCTTTAATAATTAAAAAAATCATTTAATAGAGTTCTTAGAATTTAAACATAATGTCACTTTTATTTTCGAAAATCCTATAACAAGTATAAATATAGCTTACCTCAAGATGGAAGTTTATCAAAATTATATTTTGTACAGAAATTATATTGATGCTGTTGAAACAATTATCATATTATTAACCAGAAAAACAAATGAGGTATTATAGTAGTCCACATGCATTTTAAAAATCGTTTGTGTTGCATAGTTAATATTTGCATAGATCATGTTGTACAAAGTTTTTCAACTGCTTTAACCCAGGAGTACGTACCGTTTTTATAATTGTCTCCACTATTTTTCAAAAAACAATGTTCAGCTTACTTATCACAGAATTGGTAAGAATTGTCTCTGATGAAATAGGGTGACGATTATTAATTGTTTATTCTGGTGAGAAAGTTAAAAACATTCCTACCATGGGTATGCACGATTTCTCCCGGGTTAATTATATGAAAAACTAACATCAAGCTGTACATTGAGAAACCAACCTGTTGAACTCGGCAAATGTTTGCCAAAAATTGGATAATTCTTATTGCTTTAACATGTTCTTGATATTAAAGGGAAGACATATTTTAATATCGATTAAATGAACAATTTATATCAGATAAATCTATTATCTTTATAATAATAGTAATTACTCAATATTTCAAGGTTTAAAATTCAAAAATGATACACTGCTTTCTAAAAGATTTAAGTTTTAATTTCACTAGATGAAGCTCATTATGATGGTAGAACGAAATGTGCAAATATAGATATATATGTTGCAAATTATAGGTTTGTTAAAGATATCCTCTTTCTGAAGCATAAAAATAGGTAAATTACAACTTTTTTCTGACACTTTTTTCCCCTTTATTAGACAGATTATTTTTGCATTAATAAGATTGATTATGCAAATGTCTGGATGTTTAATAAGTATGTAAGCAAAAGTAATTTTGAAAAAAAAAAAAACACTCCTTTATGAGCATTCAATGTTTATCTTAAAAATCAGGCCCAATTTCATGACTGTAATCAATGTTGTTCCACAAAAATTCTGTTAGAATATGTGAATTTGGCATGAGCTCAGATTATAGAAAATTCACCGCGTTGATTTACGCCTAATATAAAGCACAAACAGTGAATTTATTTATAAAAATTTAAATTTTTGCTCTGTTTCTTTTTTAAGCTATGGGAACAGAAAGAAAAACATACATTACTTAAACTATCTAAGATTTCTAAATTGTTTCTTAACATATAATCATAATTTACGTAACATTAAACTATTAATTGATTACAGCATATTTTAAAAAATATATATTACACTGTTTATTTTTATTTTCTTCTTTTAAATGTTTAAAATATTTCATTTTTGCAGCTTCACAACCAGTTTGCATATTTTGAGAGCATGGTTTGATACATAATTAACTTCATTTTTTTTAAAAACTCATATACAGTTGTAACCATAAAGAATATTTAGAGATTTATCATTTGCGGCTGGTTAACGGAAAAATGCATTAAAATTAATTCTTTAATTTATAATTTAAGTTCTTGAAATATTGTATTGTCATCAAAAACACACCTGTGTATATATTTTTTATAATTCTAGCACATCAGAAGTGAAAGAAAAATCTATCATAAGATTCCGATCACAAGTTTTTGTATATGAATACCAAGTTAAATTAAATAAAATAGTAAAAAAAAAACCCCTAAATACATTATATTAACTTTTTTTTTCTGTCATGATTAAATAATTGAATTAAGTAAAATTTTGATTTAATAAATACTAAAACTACTATTACTAAACAAGATTTTGAAGAAGAGTCATATCTCATAATAAAAACTCATATACACTTTTCCAATTAAGCTGAGATTACTATCATAGCTTAAATATTCAGAAAGCAATGTACTATAATGAAAGCACTTTATACAGGTAATACAACCCATTTCAAAAGAAAAAAAAATAAAATAAATGGTATAAGTTTAAATACAAAAACTGTCTATTTAAACAGAAATATTTCACATTAGTTCGGGTGTTTGGATACAGTCAAAGTTAAAATACCGTAAAATTCCGAAAATAAGACCTCTCTTTGACAAATGAAATAGTGGCAAAAGTGGAAAGGGAGCTTATAAATGGAATTTGCTTGAAAATGTCCTGAATACTAAATCTTATCATTAATGTCTCTTAAGGCTGTTCTCAAATCCAAATGGGCTACTTTATGACATATTTTTTATTTCATTTTTGTTCAGAAACGTATGAAATTGGCAGGTGTTCTTATTCAGAAATTTTGTAATCGAAAGCTCTTTTCCATTTTTTGGTAAAGACAGAAGATCTTTCAAAAAATACTGTCAAAGTCAACTCATTCCATCATTTATACAAGTCCGTCCCGAGAATCTACATATGCAAAACAGCATTCATTCACAGGTGATCACGTCAGAGCTTACAAGTGACGCCGTGAACAGTGACTAAAAGTGGTGTAGCAATCAAAGCACTAGAGTAGGGGTGCACAACCTGTGGCCCGCGGGCCAAAAGTGGCCCGCGATCGGATTACTGATGGCCCGCCGATCAATTTCGCCGATTGGACGCGAAAAATCGTGAATTTCGCCGATCAGACGCGTAATAATCGCGAATTTCGACCATCGGGTGTGTAAAAATCGCAAATTTTGCCGATCGGGTGCGTATAAATCGTAAATTTCGTCGATCGTCTGCGTAAAAATCGCGAATTTTGCCGATCGGGACTGTAAAAATCATGAATTTTGCCGATAGGGTGCGTATAAATCGCGAATTTTGCCGATAGGGTGCTTATAAATCGCAAATTTTGCCGATAGGGTGCTTATAAATCGTAAATTTTGCCGATCAGGTGCGTATAAGTCGTAAATTTCGCCGATCGTATGCGTAAAAATCACGAATTTTGTCGATCGGGGGTGTAAAAATCATGAATTTTGTTGATCGGGCCCGTAAAAATCGCAAATTTTGCCGATAGGGTGCGTATAAATCGCGAATTTTGCCGATAGGGTGCTTATAAATCGCAAATTTTGCCGATCAGGTGCGTATAAGTCGTAAATTTTGCCGATCGTATGCGTAAAAATCACGAATTTTGTCGATCGGGGGTGTAAAAATCATGAATTTTGTTGATCGGGCCCGTAAAAATCGCGAATTTTGCCGATAGGGTGCGTATAAATCGCGAATTTTGCCGATAGGGTGCTTATAAATCGCAAATTTTGCCGATAGGGTGCTTATAAATCGCAAATTTTGCCGATCAGGTGCGTATAAGTCGTAAATTTCGCCGATCGTATGCGTAAAAATCACGAATTTTGTCGATCGGGGGTGTAAAAATCATGAATTTTGTTGATCGGGCCCGTAAAAATCGCGAATTTTGCCGATAGGGTGCATATAAATCGCGAATTTTGCCGATCGGGCACGTAAAAAGCGCAAATTTCGTCGATTAGACGCGTAAAAATCATGAATTTTGCTGATCGGTTGTGAAAAAATCGCAAATTTCGCCGGTCAAGTACGTAAAAATCGCGAATTTTACCGATCGGATGCGTATAAATCGCAAATTTCGCCGAACGGGTGCGTAAAAATTGTGAATTTTGTCAATCACTAGGAAAAAAACTATGAATATTGTCAATTGCGCATGGAAAATAAATGTAAGATTTTTTCTATCCTTGCCAACTGAAATGGGTTATACTGACTAAGGAGGTGGTTGAGTATAGGGAGCTAACTCTCCTTAATTAGCCCTCATTTTTATGAACTTTAAGGCTGATCCTCCCCCTCCTTCCCCGAAACAAAATTTTGTTCACCATACGGACGTTGGCTCTCGACAACCCAGTCATTTTTGTGACTGCTCCTCCTCTTATAAAGGTTGTGCACCCCTACTTGATATCCACATTTTATGACTGAATATGTTAAGAAGTACAATTTAGAATAATATGTTTCTCCTCCTCTCCACCTTCATTCATGAAAGCAGAATTTTTTTTCGGCACTGGCAATCTTTAAAGCTAAATTTACTTCCTCAAATAAAGTCAAGGAGTATTTTCACTCTTTGAACCCCCCCCCCCCCCCCCCCCGTCACACTTCTTGTAAAAATTCTACTGATGGTGGCCCTCGACAACCCAGTCATTTTTTAAAGTGGCCCTTCGCTTAAAAAGGTTGTGCACCCCTACACTAGAGCATGAAAAAATCACGTGTTAACCAGAAAGATGGTAATTGACACTTCGATGTACTTTACTGTAAACTTGGGGATGGTAAAAACACAAGGTATGTCATGTAAATAAAAATGAATTAAGATATATGTTAACTTTAAACTTTAATAAACATACATGACATAACAAAACGAGAACACAAGGGAGCATGAAAACAAAGAAACTATCCTTGGCACACCTATCGACACTATCAAAAATTTCATCGTCAAGGGGTGGGTGAAAACACATTCCAATCAAAGGCTTACAAAAAAATTTTTTCGAAAAGTGAAATTTGATGAAAATTGGGAAGGGGGCTGCATTCAGGTGAGGGGGGGGGGGAGAGGTATTTTCTGAATTTTACGACATTTGTTATTTTCCAAAATTTAAGAGAAAATTATTTTATTTTCCCTATTTTGCATAGCTTTTTTACTGTTTATATATTTATTTTTATCAATATCACATTCAAACGACAATTTCTCTACAAACATATCATTTGAACTTTAAAGAAATACCAAAATATTTACATCATTCAGGCAATTTTTAAGAGTAAAATTATATGCATAGTATTATCTTGATATGCTTCAAATTATTCCTTTAATGCATAGCTTTTGTTCTAAATTTTATAAATTGAAAAAGTGCTTAAGCAGTTAAGCACTTTCCTGAATTTTATTATTTTCAAGGAAGAAAAAAAAATCACCAGGAAAAGTAGGTAACTAAATTTAATTGTAAATTATATACATTATAATGTTAATATAAAAAAAATGAATACGATATCTAAATACTTTTTGGAATTAAAACACAGAAACTATATTAATCATGAATAAACATATTCATTTACACATTGTTTAATACTATAAAATCAATTTTTTTTTAAATTTCAGTGGATGGATATTAAACGATTATAAAGAAAAGTCTCACAACATAAACTTCCAACATTATTAGCACATTTGGGATCAAAGACTCACTGTGTAAAACAATGATAAATCTCACCTACGTAGTAGATGCGACTGTATCACTCTTACTGGTTACTGGATATACACTACAGGACCCATTATCCAGAAATCTCAAGACTTTCCAGATTTCAGGTCTTCCCAAAGTTCAGAATCCCCCTTGCTCTTTTTCAGGTTTACATAAATTTTCAACAAATACATTTGACAGTATAAATTTAGGCTACTATTACTCTGGAGGCTACTGTGAACACTTAACACACATATATACTTTAAGAATTAAACTATTTTTTTCATTAAGTGTCTTATGAACAATCTACCAACCAAGTACCAACTTTTCCATTCTCTCACACAAACATACATACTTTAGAAAGGAAAACATTTGACCAAGAAATAAAATTCAGTAGAACAGCAGTTCCCAAACTATGAGTTGCAGCCCACTGGTGCTTCGTGAGCAATGTTTTGGTGCGTCACAGAACATGGTCAAGTCTTCAAGAATGAATAATTAATTTTATCTGTTGAAATAATATAATAAAAACAATATGTTACAATTTTAAAGTAAAACATCATGAAACAAAATAGATAAACTTTGTAAAAAAAAATCACTGTGTAGAAAGCGGCTCGAGGCTGAAATTAAGTGTCACAATCCCAACACTCATTGGTGTGAAACAATGCCATAAGTCATATTGAATTTTAAACTGTACTTTTCCTAACACATTTATTAACCTATTGACTACCAATGGTACACATGTGTACCACTTATGGTAATCAAAGGCGACTATTTTTTCTATCATTATTTCCAAACAACAGTCTTCATGGTAAATTTCTACTAGAAACTTATGAAAGAGTAATCTATGAAAATAGTGGTAAACAAAAATGTAAAAAACAGTCGCTTGGGGCAATTTTGTATAAACCAGTTAAAAAAATTGCTTTTCTAAAGGTTACATATTTATTTAGATAGTAAAAGCTTTTAATAACTCCTTTCACATTAGTATTACTATTCTTGTTTTCGTGTGAATGTTTTGTGCCAAAATAAATCTTTTCCTTATAATAGATTATACACTAGCCTTTATATACCTATATATTAGATGAGTTGCGAAAGAATTTGAAACTATAAAGTGGGTTGCGTAATGATAAAGTTTGGGAACCGCTGCAGTAGAACATCAATTATCCAGAGTAATTAGAGATTAACAATGTCTGGTAAACAATATTTTCAATGCAGAAGTAAACTAAACAATCATACATTTTTATTATGATACAAATTCCATGAGCAAGTTTGACATACAAACACCATTCTTATATTGGATCTATTTGGACTGGGTGTCCTAATGTCCAAGTTAACCATTTTTCAAATTCTGCATAAAGAGTAAATAATAATAATTTTCTTTTACTCTAATACACTGGTAAAATCCTAAAAATACTATATTGAAATAACCCTTTTTTTTTTTTTTTTCAAATGACTGTCAATTTGCCAATCATGACCTTTTAAAACTAACTAAATGTGGATTTAACAGGGTGATCAACCAACCTGGAAAAGTCAAAAAATTTAAAAAGACTGGAAAAAGTCGGGGAATTTTGATTGAAACAGGGTAACTTCGGGAAAAGTTTTATTGACACTTGGAAATTTCAATGAAATTTTGAAATTGAATGCCCTTAGTACTAACTTGAGAGAGCATAGTACTAAGAGAAAGAGTTATCTTTTACAAATTAATAATTTATAAAGGATGTTGCTTTTAAAAAATGCTTAATCTCTAACCATCATTGATATTTTTCAGAGTAGATAAAATTATTCTTGTTATTCTTTTCTTTTTATACTAATCAAACAAAATGTAAAATTTAATTGCATAATGGGACAATTTAGTTTTCTGAAAGTCATCTTGTTTATATTAAAAAAAAAGTAAAATTTTTTGAAAAAGTCACATAGGAAAGTCAGGGAAAATGAAACAGTTCAAAAGCTGGCCACTCTGTATAAGCTCCAGAGAATATCATAATCTTTCAGAATTTAATTTAAAAAAATTGGTTTTAGATGACTGAGTTGGGAGGATTGATTTGCATTATTTGAGAAAACTTGGACATATGATGGAGTCATTATATGAAGCAAAGTTTCAAATATTTCTGATGGAAAAAAATTCATGGAGCTTGTATGGTTGATATTTGATAAACTTGGTGCAAAAGCAGTTATTTTGTCAGTAGAGTAAGATGATTAGATTTTCAGGTACAATTAGGAACATGCTTCAAATTTTATAAGGGGAAAAAAATGACTATGCCAAAAGGCTATTAAGTTGGTATCTCGGTTTTTGGCACTCTTATTTTTATTTATTTACTATATAAAGAGTGAGAGTTTAATCTGGTTTTATAAAGTGGATACCAAAATAGAGAACAGGCCACTTGCAAATACGTAATATCCATTTCACCAATTTTAATCATTTCATGTTCTTCATGCAAAAACTAGATAGTGAGATACTAAGCTTAAAAAGGTAAAAAATACAGTTAAACTTCTATTTAACAAATTTCATGGTTCCTCTGAAAAATTACATAATATAGAAATTTAGTTAAATGGAAATTGAATGAGATTTTCTTTTAATTAAAAATTTACCATCATTCTTAGTTTTAAATAATACATTTTAAATTGACATTTTTTTTGGTATATTAATTATTTTTTTTTCATTAAAAAAAAAAAAAAAAAAAAAAAAAAAAAAATAAAGAATTCAAATTTGATTTTTAAGTTTACGAACTCAGCATTCAACTAATATGCAATTTAGATTTTCATTTGTGAAACTTTCACAATTTAAAACATTTTCGTGAAATACCTTATTTTATTAGCACACTCATTATTTGATGAATGGATATTCAGAAGCGATTATACCATAATACATTTCAAAAAATTCAATAAATGAGTATCCTGCTTCGGCTTGTCCTTTGTTTTCCCTCTTTAATTCAGTCAAACACATATCTTTTTTTGTATAAGTAGATCCCTAAATACCCATAAATAGAAAGTACTAATGTCGTATTATAATGATTTACAAAGAAAATTAAAAAAAATTTTGAAAATGTCTCCTTAATAAATTGAATAGAATCAGGATTAGAAATTTGAATTTTTGCCCTGGAAAAAAAATTGTTAAAAAGAAATACATTTTCGATATTTAGAGATTTTTTGTGTGTGTTATTTTCCTTCAAAATCAAGATTTCATAGAAAATTTTTTTAAACAGAAGCTCAACTGTAACTGATTTAATCAGCATATGAAGTTTTCAATAATTAATAAAACATCTAGTTTTTAAATAATATTTGAAGTATTCAGAAGATGGCAATAGTATTCGCATTTCTGAGATTATGTGTTAATGTGAAGGTTTTGAGGATGTTTTGACTGGGTTGCTGTGAACTGTCAAAATTCAAATAATGCATTATCCATTATATCTTACATATATGTTGTTTTGCCAATTGAATTGGGTATGTTGACTAGGGAGGTGGTTAAAACTCCCCCCCCCCCCACCACCACTACACACACAAAATCAGCATTTTTAAGAGGTTATAAGCCATCAATCTCCTCCCCCTACCTTTTCTCCCCCCCCCCAAAACAATACTGTCTATGCTACAGACATTGGCCTTCGACAATCCAGTCATTTTGTGACTGGCCCTCCTCTTATAAATATAGTGCACCCCTACACGAGAGGTTCATATAAGTCAGTGCTTAGCATCTTGGTTATAAGTACTTTGCAGACTTGATTTTGTGCAGCCCTAGCAGATTCATAATGTATATGTTTTTTCAGAGTTTTCTTTGCAGAAAAATGAGAATTTGAATCTTTTTATTCCTACGAAAATTCTTTTTGAAGGAACACCTTTTATAAAACAGATAAAATGGTAACAATTTACAAGAATCTTAGAATAGATATTACAAAAAATTGTTTTGGCTATGAATAGGAAATTTGTGAAAATGATTCTATTCTTGATGCTTGTAAAGAAAAAGTAGTTACAAATAGAATATTAAAAACAGTAAGTCAGAGTTATTTTTCTGTAGTAAATGCAAGAGGAAAAAATGTCCATATCCATTACTTTCTCAGTGGATCTAAAACAACTCTTTTAAATTATTTATTAGTTAAAGTTAAAAAGAATAATATACCCAAATAAAGCCAATTAAATTTAATGACTCTAGCAAACAAACTCCCTCGGTGGTAATAGCAAAAAGAAATCCATGCATACATCTAACTGCATTTGAGTTATCAGTTGTGCTTTACACCAGCAGAAGTAACACAATAGCAATGATAGTTTGCAGATGTTTAAAGCAAGTACACAAAATGTACTCAAAAATCTGCTAAATATGTCTCTTTGATTCAAGTGCAAAAAGCATGATGCATCCAGTAGTTTTTGCATCACTTCAGTCGGATTAATAAGCAACAGGCTGCAGTTCTCTTGACAAATGAGATCATGTTGTGCAATATGATAAAAAATTGTTTGCAATCTGTAAATGTTGTGGCATTTATCATAACAAAAATATTGTTCAAGCTGATTAGTGCCGATGGGATGAAGAAATGATATTAGGTGAATCATCAACAAATGTGCTGAACTTGATGTCCTAAAAACAAGACTTGACTGCTTCAGAAACTGTAGAAAACAGCATTTATACCATATATGCATACCTGCCAACTTTTCACAGTAAAAATCAGGAAGATCTATGTCAAAAACCAAGATTTTTATAATGTTGCAAGCTTCGCAGAAATTTATTTTCTATAAGCCAGTTTCAAAATTCCCAGTAGAAGAATAAGCTCAAAAATTATCATAATTTGGTATAATTTTTATATTAAGAAAATTGCATTAAATTATACTTATAATCAGGGTTTGACAAATATGGTTGCCTAGTCGCCACTGGCTACATAGATTTTTATCTGGCGATCCTTATCTTAAAGATTTTTTTTTTTTTTTTAAACAAAAAGTGACATAAGAAATGAACCCAAGCGGCATTTCTTCTCTTCCCCACTCCTACTCGTGAACGGCAAGCAGTCATCTTCCTCTTCTCTCATACTTTTAATCAGGGTTCATAATTTTTTTTATTCTTTTAAAAAAAATCAAAAAGTCAGATTTTTTTTAAAATTTAAATCAAGTTTATTTTTTTATTATTATTCAAAATATAATTTTAAATCTACACATTTTAAAATAAAATAATCTTTATTAAATCATTAAAATTAATAATTAGAAAAGCTCATTTAAATTTATTTGAAATTAAAAAAAAAAAACTCATTTACAAAACTTTGAAATATTTTAATCGTATAAACAATTAAATATATACAGTTAAAAAAATGGAGCAACAGAAACATATTTAATTTGAAAATGTGAATTATCTTTTACTTTTGAAAACACAAAATAAATAAAACAAATTGTCTTGTGTTGTACGAGCACTTACACTAATTGCAATTTAACAAATATCCTGTTCTATATAATATATATACCACCTTAAATTGCCCATTTGATAAAATAAAAAGCATATGTACCCTTCATTACTAAAAGCTAAAACTCTTTGTTTTAACCAAATTTCTTTATTAAAAATCTTAAAATATAAAAAATAATGTAAGCATTTTATTTAGAAAAAAGAAAACAGTTATGAATGAAATTTTAAACATTCTATTCTAGATCTGGATCAACAATATTCATTTAAATGAATTTGGAGCATGTATTACACATACTTAAGATGATCATGATTATATGTTATAAATTTCAATGGATCTGAAAATATTATTCTTTGTTATTAAAATGTTTGAAAAGAAACACCAATTTTTCAGCATTATGAGCTTCTATGTGATAACGGTGAATCAAAGTTGGATTTATTTGATTTAAAATTTTTAAAAAATTAAATCAGTTTTTTTTTTTTAAAGATTAAAAATTTTAGTTGTCAATTAGCTTAATAAGTAATTAAAATTGAAATTATATTTAAAAAAATATATAAAAACATTTCAGAGTATTACTAACCATGAAGTCATTATTTTTCTTTTCCAAATCTTTCTATAAATAAACTACATTGCGATATTGAACAATTTGTTATTTACATGTGCACAAGGAATTACTGACATATCTACATAAATATCAATAAAAATACTTCTGAATGACCAATATTTATTTTTTCTAACATTTTCCAAATCACCGCAGAAAGTTTCCCTGTTTTTGTATTCAAAAATTTACATAAGATTTAGATTTTTTTTAATAGGTAAATTCATAAATTTTTCAGCTTAGATTATCTATTTTAATTTTAAAATGTGATATTTGATTTAATTGAAATTCAAAAAGCATGGATTTTGAGTTCTCAGTCTCTCTCACTCCTTAAATTTACAATGTTTTTTGTCAAAACATAATAATATTTATTATGAAATATCTTGATCCAAATTTTAAACGAAATGTTTTAAAAATGTTGATTTTAATCATGATTAAAATTAAGCTGATTTAAATCAACGAACCCTGCTTTTAATGGAAGAGTAAAGTTTAAAAGGCATTTTCCATCTCACACACAGAAAAGGGAAATCTTTGATGCTGTATCCAGCTAGCATGTCACGTGATTTGAAGTGGGAAAAAAGGGCCAATAAAGCAATAAGAAATAGTGTTAATCCAGCCACTGTAGCATCTAAAATGGGATACAATGCTAAAAAATGCTATGTTTTTTTGTTTGTTTTTTGTAAGTTTAAAACTTGATTTTTGTGTTCAGAATTAAAACTGATTAATCTATCACAGTCATTTTAATGAATAATAACATATAGTGATTATAAGTAATTAATTTGAAGTAAACCTATATAAAAAAATTATGTGTAGGGGAGATAGGAGATGAACGGGACATTTTCACAAGAATATTTATTTTAAATATTTTTTTTTTAATTATTTTTAATATTATATATCGCATTTCCTACATTAGGTGTTTGTCTACATCTTATGCACAATATTTATTCAAGATTATTATTATACAGAAATATATTATGAAATTTAAAAAAAGTTCCTCTCTGCCCCAATCATCCCCACAGTGGGGATGGATGGGACACAAATATTTTCCTCTCTGTATTCAATGATAGCAAATTAAAATTTATAATTATAAACTTATATATAATTATATTCGTAATACATGATCTTATATGGCTGTTATATCAGAAATGTTAGTAATCTAAGAAGTGAAAACACAGTTAATTATGCATTAAAAAACTGTAATTTATATTATATATTTTAACTGAAATTTTCATGAATTACAAAGTTAAAGTTGCACGGATGTGCAAATATCAGTAACACAATAAATGTGGTCTGTCAGTCGCATAAGCTGGTATAAAATCAGTTTCAGTGAATGTGTTACTGTTAAAAAGGAAAATGGCAGTTTTCCTAAAACGACTGGTTATGTTTATGTTGCTAGTAGTAAAAACTGACAAAAATGCCTCCTTGGCAAAAGCTGAGGGGTTATAAATTGTAATATGCTCTCCAAGATTATTTGTCAGCCAATCATCGTGGACTGATGTCAGCTTTGCCTTTAAAGGCTCATAAACAGAAACATCCAATAGCTGAAGACGACAGTGGCTATAATGAGGAGGAAATGTTAAAAGAATAATTAACATAAATTATTAATTTACCAACTTATTAATATTATTTAGTTAATAAAAAAAATTTCAGTATCCTCTAGGGATGAAGTCCCATTCATCCCCATTTGAAATGTCATAATCATCCCCATGATGCATATATTCAACTGTCAGTCATTTTGTCTCAGAAATTATTTTGTCACAATGGTTAATATTCATTCATTTTAATTAGCAATATTGAGCCTTGAAATAAATAACTGTAATATATCTTAATTGTTTATAATGCAGACCTGCCAACCTTTGAAAATGAGAAATAGTAGCACACCAAATTGAAATTTATCTGAAGGTTGGTTGGTTGGTGGCTGTTTTTTACGCTGTAAATTTTACGCGAGCAAATACTAATCAATTAAACGCATGTGTATATCCATAAGCACACAAAGTAGGAGACTCTTTTGTTTTTGCTAATTTTTTTGTTGCGGGTGGGATTGATTAAACATAATTATTCCTATTCAATTAATGCTTTGTCCACTCCTAAGCCAAATTTCTGTGAATTTTCTAAATCACAGTGAATTTGCTTCACAGTGGATTTTCTGAAAGATTCCAAGGCGGTTGGGGGGAGGGGGTGATGGAACTACGGGTATATCTTCCAGAGAAAAATGTCTGAGTTAGAGTCCTTCATCAGGTCGAGTAAGCTGATACAACCGGGAGTGGGGGTGTCCACTCCCGCCACTTTTTTTGCGTCTCTTTGACGAAATTTGCGTTTTTTCGCGATCTTTTGACGAAATTTGCAGTTTTTTTTCGAGATCTGTTGATAAAATTTGTGGGTTTTTTTTTCGATATTTTTTGGCGAAATTTGCCGTTTTTCGCAATGTTTTTGACGGAATTTGCCGTTTTTACGCGATTCTCTGACGAAAGTCACGTTTTTCCCGCGATCTGTTGACAAAAATTTGTCGTTTTTTCACGATCTTTTGACGAAATTTGCCCTTTTTCGCAATGTTTTTCACGAAATTTGTCGTTTTTTTGCGATCTTTTGACGAAATTTGCCGTTTTTCGCAATGTTTTTGACAAAATTTGCCGTTTTTTCGAGATTTTCTGACGAAAGTCACGTTTTTCCCGCGATCTGTTGACAAAAATTTGTCATTTTTTCGCAATCTTTTGACGAAATTTGCTGTTTTTTGCAATGTTTATGACGAGATTTGCCGTTTTTTCGCGATCTTTTGACAAAATTTGTCGTTTTTCGCAATGTTTCTGACGAAATTTGTCGTTTTTTCGTGACTTTCTGATGAAAGTCACGTTTTTCCCGCGATCTGTTGACAAAATTTGCTGTTTTTTTGCGATCTTTTAACGAAATTTGCCGCTTTTCGCAATGTTTTTGACGAAATTTGCCGCTTTTCGCAATGTTTTTGACGAAATTTGCCATTTTTTCGCGATTCTTTGACGAAAGTCACGTTTTTTTCTCCGCGATCCTTTGACAAAATTGTCGACTTTTCTTTGAACGAAAGACGAGATTGATTTTTTTTCGGCGATCATTTGCCGAAATACCGATACATTTAATGTCCGAATTTTCGGATTTATGACCGATATTTTTTTTTTCGGACAATTCGGACCAGAATCACCCCTGAACGATCTTTTGACGAAATTCGCATTTTTTTCAGCAATCAGTTGAATGAAATTCACGTTTTTTCGGTGATACTTTGGGGAAATTTGCTTTTTCCCACCAATTTTTTGACGAAAGTTGCGTTTTTTCAGCGATCCTGTAACGAAATTCGCATTTTTTTTAGCTCGATCCTGTGACGAAATTCGTGATTTTTCGCGCGATCCTGTGACAAAATTCGTGATTTTTCGAGTGATCCTGTGACAAAATTCGTGATTTTTCGAGTGATCCTGTGACAAAATTCACGTTTTTTCCCCAGAAAATCGTAGTTTCAGACAGATTTTTGTAGCATCGTAGTTTGTGGCTCAAAATCGTAGCAACTACGATTTTTTCGTAGCAGTTGGCAGCTCTGATAATGCATAAAATATGTAAATAACTTCGAATATAAAAAAAATTTACTTTTAAACAAAGTTTTCAGGAAATGCAACTTTGAAAGAAATTGAAAACAGCCATGTTCTGAAGCACACTATGATAGTGTCATCTATGAGGATAGGAAGCAACTAAAAATAAATGTTTATTGCCTGAAATATTGAGAATGTCCCATCCATCCCTTGTCCCATTCATCCCCCAGTTCCCCTACTATTCTAAACTATGTAACTAATAATTCTAAACTATGCTTGTTATTATTTTTCTTTATTCATAAAAAAAAAATTTGTAGTTTTTGAAATTCAATGACAGGAGTGGGGGGGGGGGGGGGGGGGGGGGATATATTTTACAAGCGATTAAAATTTTTTGCTGGCTACCAAATTATGAAATTTATAAATCCCTGCTTATAATGTAATATAAATCATCAAACTGCCTTTATACAATTCTGATCCTGCTTTAGTAGTTAGAACTGATATCGGATTTTGTATGGACTGTGAAATTACAGCACATATAGTATTTTAATAATATATTTAAACAAAATTTCACAGTAAAAATATCACACATCATCAATTTCTCCGCACACACAAATGTACAAAATTATCAATACTGCATTCAAATTATTCTCATAAGCATAACATGTGAAATGACAATGTGAGACTACTACTTCAAGTTACAAATTTGCTCTTTCCTAGTTTCGTACATAATTAGCTATTTTCGTCAATAGAAGGTAGAGCAACAATGAATGTCATGTCATGATTTGATTTATCAGTCACTGCTGCAGGATATGATCAGTATTTTGTAACAAATTGGAACAATCTTTTGATTAAACTGAAAAATTTTGCAAATAAACAAGATGTTTGTTTATTATTATTTTGAAAAAATAAAATGTCTTATCTGAAAATCAGGAAGATTTCATCCTCTGCCAAGAAGCAGGAAGACAATATGAAAATCAAGATGTCTTCATTGTACACCAGGAAGACTTGGCAGGTATGTATACAAGATTTTTAAAATAATGTAGGAAGTTGTTTTTTTATACATGGAAGATGATGCCTGATGTCATGGCTAACTGTGATTATCTGTAACTGAGTTGAAAAACACCTTCAATCAGATGGAATTCATAGAATGGATTTGCCTGTTTACTCACTAGATCTAAATAAAATAATTATGCTTGAAATATTCTTGAACAACACAACACTAAATGTAAATCACCAACTCACAAAAAGAAACTGATTAAAGATCTACAACAAGAACGGTGAAAACTTCCAGGTACTCTTAGATAATTTAATTCAAAGCATACACAATTGATGCTTTGCTTACATTACAATTAGAGGTAGCCATACACCATATTAATATATTTTGCTAAATTTTGTTACTTGACTTTTCCATAGTATTGGTAAATGAGAGTGTTTTTCATATAGAGGGCATTGTGAAAGTCTGAATATTTGTTAATTATGAAAGTAAGTTTTGATCCTTTTGTAAGAAATTATGTATACTGAGTATTAATGTTATATACAAGTATTTTAATATTGATCTTGAAAGAAATTTTTTTTAAGTGTAATTGACTCCTGTTTTTGCGACACAAGTATATATATTTTTAATGTGTGCTTATACATAACTTTCAAATAAATGCGTACATTTTTAATAATTTGGTTTTTCAGATTTAATTGAAAGGGTTCATTTTCCAGTTAGATCCGATGTTTTATTTGAGAATAATTTAAAAAAAAGTTGTATTCTTCACTTTTTTGAGAACTATTTTGCTTTCAGACTCTTTAATTTTTCATATTCATCAATAACTAATTTAAAAGAATTTCATGCAAAACCACTAAAATTTTTGTAAGCATATTGTTCTGTTTATACAGTAAAACCACGATAATTCGGATTAATTGGGACCAGACCCAATCCGGATTTTCAAAAATCCGGATTATCCGGAGAATGATAAAAAATTAAGGCTTTCTGTCGGATTATTGGACCTGATATAGATAAACCACGATCTCTTTTTGTGCAAAACCAAACGAATAACACTTCATCCAGTGTTTCAAGTTTAACTTTTTTAACGTTCTTCCGATTGTCCAAACCATCGTTAGAAATTGATTTCGAGCAAAAATCTTTGATTGTTTTTCGATTTTTCTTTCATTCGGATACTGTCGAGGTCCCTACTCCTAATTCACAAGTAATGTTTTTTAAGGGTTCACTTTTATCAATTCTACTCAATGCTTCCAATTTCTTTTGCATAGTCACAAAATTATGTTTTCGTTTCATCGCCATAGCTAAAAATGTACGCTCAAAAACACTGCACGGCAAAGGAAAATGTCTGGTAAGATTTGGGTTGACACATTCTCTATGAACGGGAGGTCGGATTCTAGGAAACAGAGCAGTGACTGGGGGTTTCCGCAAGTGATAGTATAAAAGCATTTTGTCACGAAGACAAAGAAACAGTCCCGAGAGACCAGAAACCTATGGGCTGGCTGACAAAGATCGGAAAGCGATACTCATCAGTCAGAGGGTCTATAGGGATTTTTTTACCTTGCTTTCTTGCAATGCTAAGTAAAACTTTATTGTGCGGTGAGCCTTTGAAGACATTTCTAAATGGATTAAATAGAAAACTGTGAAAATTAGAATTGCCAAACTTAAAGTGATACATTGTTGTTTCTTTGAAAGATAACATCAAAGAGTTTAAATAAGAAAGCTTAAGGTATTCTTCTAAAAATATTTCAGAAAAGACTTTATTCAGAATACGAGGATGAAATAAATAAATTAATGTTATGGAAATTTGCCAATCGCTTCTCAAAAAAAAAACGACCAGACCGATCCAGATTATCTGGAGATCCGAAATAACGGGGTCCGAATTAGCGGGGTTCCACTGTATATATATATATATATATATATACTTAATCTGTTTTCCATATACTAAAATAAAAGCAAAAACAAGTGCACTGTATATGGATGGATAAATCAATTATTCTTTGCACCAAAAACAAGCTAGGTAATTTTTTAAACATATATAAATAATTAATTCAAAATTTTATTTGCCATATTAACTAGATTATTAAATGAAAATTTAAAATATCATAATCAGCAGTATATTTTTGTTTGTCTGTTTCTAAGACTATTTTTCACTTTACATTTGTCTCTCTGTGTTACCAAATTCAAAAATTTCTATAGTGTGACCATTTTGTCACACACATTACCATGAGGTTATATATATATTGATAGATAGATAGATTAGTATCAGTGAAGTTGCTGGGCTTTTGAAATCCTGAGTCCCTGGAACCCAGATACTTGTAAAAAACTGGGTTCCTTTTTTTTTTTTAAGCAAAAGTGGCTTCTTTTAGAAATAAATCATATTCAATGTAGAAAATATTCATTTTTTTAATTCTTCCAAGTTAAAAATTATACATCCTGAGGGACACATTACAATTTTTTTTTTTTTTTTAAAGAATCCCTTTATCCATATTTTTTTTTTAAACGTTAGCTACCCGGACTCACTGAATATTCTAGCTAATTTTCAGGTAAATAAAAACTATAATAAATATTTAAAATGCTTTTAGTAATTTTTTTAATTAAAAAATGTGAGGACATGATTAGGTGCAAAGAACAGCTTTGTACCACAAAGGTGCTTCAAAATGACATGCGATTAGAATTTCAAAATTCAAATCAATATTCATGAATCTATAAAATAATCCTTATCAGTATATGCATATCTGATTTATTGATAACCCATTATGTTTATAATTTAAGGATTAGAAACAAGCAGACAGAAATGTGAATCAGATAGTATATTACAAGCAGGGATCTGCCCAGACTTTTCTCCGATGGTCCTGTTTTTGTGAAATTGTGAACAGCTTTTTACATTAGTGAAAAATTAGAAATTCAAAAGATTAGAAATTCGATAATAATTCGATTAGAATTTCAAAATTCATATCAATATTCATGAATCTATAAAATAATCCTTATCAGTATATGCACATCTGATATTTTGATGACCCATTACATTTATAATGTAAAGATTAGAAACAAGTACAGAAACATGAATCAGATAGCATATTACAAGCAGGGATATGTCCAAAAATTTCTCCCAGGGTCCTGTTTTTGTGAAATTGTGAACAGCTTTTTACATTTGTGAAAAATCTAGTAATAATTTTGCGAATTTGAAATGATTGTTATATTAAGATTCTTGTTTATATATTTTTAAGAGGACATATGTATGTAAAATACACATATTATCTTTATATATGTAAAACGGACAGTCAGATTTTACTTTTAAACAATTACATTTATGAAAGGTTCAGTTTAGAGAGAGAAAGTTTTGTGAAAGGTCCTGTTTAATTATGAAAAATTTTGTGAAGGGTCCTGTTTTGAAATGAAAAGAATTGTGAAGGATCTTTTAAAGAATCCATTTTCTTCTTAAGCGATCTCTGACTCATGTTACCCATAATGGTATTTTGACATTAGAATTCCTTAATCCTTATTCAATATTGTTGACTGGATTAAGACAATAAATAATAATGATAATAAATTCTTTTACTTTTACTTTCAGTTAACTTTTTAAGGGTGAGTAATTTAAGACAGGATGTCATTTCCTTCCTAAGACACAAATCTACTTTAAAATCTAGTAATCACTTCTTTTCCTCACAGTTACTGTTAATCCTGCCATCCCAAAACAGAGGTTAACTATAGCAGTAGGGAAAAGAAGTGCTTGATAGATTTTTAAATCATTAACAGTCTTTTAAGAAGGGATGTGATGTTTAAATTCACCCATTAAAACTATATATATTATAGAGTTATTAACATAATCAGGGATATTTTTATTTTCACCAATGCTTTTCTTTTTTATGTGCTTTAATATACTTTTATCTTTCAGAAAATTAATTAGATTTTTTCACTGAATAAAATATATTTTGAGATACGTTCAAAGAAACTAACAGCTTAAATATCTCTCTACAAACTAAATGTTTGATTGGTTAATGAACTCTGTACAAGGGAGATCTGACTACTAAATGTTGAGAATTTTCCTACATGGACTTGTATTAATTTTGCAATCATTACATTAATTAACAGCATTTGCCAGATAAATCAGAACAAAATTTAAAAAACACATTAGCTGACAAATTAACTACTCCACTAAATTTACAAATTTGTAACACAGATTAAAACCAAATATTTTTTTAAAGTATTAAGCTATTTTTAACAAATGAGTGAAATATTTATCATTTTAAATAGGGCTCACAAAATTTGAAATTTTACCATCTCTTTACTTTATTTTTTTTCCCCTTTCAAAATATGAATAATGAAGAAGAAATAAAAACAAGGGGTTTAAACGGCATTTATAAACACCCAATTTGTATATGCCTTTTAAGTATCCAAAATTCTCCGCAATATTAATTAACATATATTCTCATTAAATTTCATTAAGATTAGCCATTAGACAATTGTAATTCTTGTATAGAGTTAATTTTAATTTATTTCTAACATTCCTGTACAAAACTGCAAATTTGCATAAATGAATTGATACATTTAAGCAGGCCTGCTGCAGATAGACAATATAAAAAAACATGCATACAACATATGAATGTTTTTAAATAAGATGAACTGAAAAACAAAGAATTAAAATTCAGCAAAAAGAAGTGTCAATAGAAAACCTACTATTGAAATCTCCATTTCTTTAATAATATAAAGAGTTATATTTGATTCATAAAATGCACTAACATGAATAAAACACGATATTTTCTGAAATGCTCTTTCTTTTTAAAAAATAGGGTTTACATATTTCCATCTTTATACAAAACTCTTATGAACATAAATTTAAAAATAAAAAGTCATAAAACAATTCAAATCTAATTACAAGTTAAAATGTAATATACTATATATATTTTTATGCATCATATTTTACAGAGTAATGATGATGAATCATTTTCTACAATGTGATGTAAAACTCAACAAGAGAACAGATTAACAGATAGTTTTGTACAAATATTGAGGGAACTAAGTCCCCCTACAAGCATAGTTTCTGAAATAGAGTAAAAGAGTAAAACCATTAATGATAAGATGACTCATTCGTGCTGCATGTCAAATGCCAATATACAAAAAATGCTGATTTCACAATTTTTATGTACAGATAAGATTTTTTTTTTTTTTAATGAATATATTTCTCTTTTCCCCAATGAACAAATAATGGATTGCTCTGGCACTTAACTGTATTTACAAGAGTGCAAGCTCCATTAAAATTAACCAAATTTTAAAATGTGCATTTTATTCACAATGAGACAAAAATCCCATTCACCCCATCTTAAATGCATCACAGTAACTTTAAAGCATTAACATTTTGTAACTGTAACCTAACAATACTTCTACAGTCAGTACTCATCATATGATCACCTTAGTTTTTGAACCACATAACAAAAACATGTTTCAATTAGGTGCTACTTACTTATTTCACAGAAATTCCATTCATATATTTTTTTTTAATTTTAAATAACCCAAATAATAAAATTAAAAAATAAATTATAAAATATAACTTTTTTGTTTACGATTCTTACTTTATAAATATGGGTAAAAAAAAGGGGGGGGGGATTTTACATGGTCCTCTAAAAAATTTATGTAAAATGTATTTAAAGAAAAATGTAAACCCCTACAAATACTCAATAATTATAGTACACCACTGAATAATGAATGAATGACCATTTCAATTCCAAAATAATTACTATCTGTCACAAGCAGCTTTACCTTGATCATGTTTCCCTTCACCTTTTTCAGAATAAACTTCCTGATAGAAAATATAAATTGGAACCTAACCAAATTAACTCTCTGAATCTACAGTATCAAACTGAGTAATAAAATTTTAAATCTCAAGTAATTGATAGTCTATTATTACTATTATTTTGTAGATAACTTGAGTAAAAATTGTCTTAGATTGTCAAATTAAAAAGATCTTAGATCGTCGAATTTTCTCCCTTTCTCCATCTTCTATTCTAATTCAGATTATAAAATAAAAATTAAAAGTTTGTCATATTCATAAACAGTAAATGGACAAATATATATGTTTCAGACTAAAAATTTTGTCAATCCTTCTTCAGGTTTAAAAAATGTGTTGACAGATTTCTTAACATACAATAACACATTTTTACTAACACTTTTAACTTTACCCTTGAGACATCTTTACACATTTTTTTGTAACACATTTTTACCAACATGTCTTGCAATGCTACATCTTATCAAGGTGTAGCATTGCAAGACATGTTGGTAGTGTGCATGTCATACAATGTATAATGTGCATCTTGCTATAATTTGTTCTGTAAACCTTAAGAATTGGAATAATTTTTGGTATGAAAAATATTGCTTTTTTATGTCTAGCATAATTTTGTGTTTCTGTTTTATTAATTGAGAATTTTCGTATGAGAATTAAAATTTGCATATGTACTTTTTTAGACCTAGATTAGGTCACAAAAAAAAAAACTTTCCTGAATCATCTTGCACAAATAAGAAGTATATTCATACACAATCTCAATGTTTATTTTAATTTACTCTTTATAAATATTTTGAGTTTCTTCCCAATGTATGCTCACACATAAGTAAAGTAAAATTCAACAGGGAAAACAGTGTGATCTTATAGCAAGTACTGACTGCAGTGATGAATAAATGACAGTAAATGCAATGATGATGAACTTACTTACAAAAATGAGTAATACATCTTAAAGTTTTTAAAAGAAAATCAACACAAGCATTTTTTAAAGATAAAACACACTGTAGTTGTTGCACACAAATGAAGATTAATTACATCTGTAATAATTCAGTTTTCAGCTTGTTAAATCAGGAAAATATCCATGGCACACATTATATTCTTTTTGTTGTTGTTTTTGCAGACATTCTTTAAATTTAATGCTTTACTTGAGATTCTAGGAGAATAGGATTACCACCCATGATGATTTCATACAATAATGAAAAAATGAGTAATTCACTGGGACATTTTTCAAGGGGTTCAAGAGCCCCCAAATACCTATTTATGATGATGATGATGATGATGATTTTTTTAATAAAGAAGTAAAACTTTCTCTTTCCAAAACGTTATCAATTCTAAATCCATATTCAGTCACACTAAAAACAAACTGCAAACAGCCACATTTAATGTAACTACCATGATGTAAAAGTGCTGTACCTTCCCATCCAGCACCAGATCCTTCAATTAAGTTTGAACTATTGGTATTACAGTTGCATGGTTTAGTGTGCTAGAAAAAAAAATATGTACAATGAGAATTAGTGCAAAATTCCACTCAAACAATATAAAACATCAATTATACTTCAAGTGAAAAAACTATTTTTAATACAGTGCAACACTTAAATGCCTGACATCTGTGGATTGTGGAATTTGTCTACTATTTAGAGGTTAAAACATAGAAATAATAACTTTAACAACTCATTTGTTTAAATTGTTATCAAATAGCATCCAAACATTAGATAATAAATATTTAGTGTAAGAATGAACTCTAAATAAAAATTTCATACATAACAAAATTCTAAACTACACCAACATTTAAAAAGTAAAAATTTTCCATACTGATTAAAAATAAAACACATGAAAATTAGAAAATTGTGTACAAAAATAATGTTAAGAGATCAATGAAGTGAATAGTATACCTGTTTTCCCCTTGCACTCATCATTGGTTTATCAGATGGAACTACTGGTGATGGTAAATCATTCAACCTTGGAGTTGACTTAGCCAATCTCCTAACTGCAGCTGATAAAGGGTTGGGAGAGCAATTAGGCTTAGATTTTTCAGCTAAATCGGATGAATACAATACATTATCTACAGTTGTGCCATAACAACTGTAATTTAATAGTTCGTAGTGCCTTGTGACCTAGAAAACAATAAATTGGATAAGAATGATGAGCATAAGTTAATTTATTTTATAAAGCAGCTTGAAATTGAAATTTTCATTCTAAATGTTTCATACATCATTCTTAAAATAAATTAAATAAGTAACAAGAATTTGGATGAAACAGCATACAAAGAGTAAAACTGTATAAATCAGTGGTACTAAACTTTTTTGTTTTCAAACCTATAATGACAACTGGGGGGGGGGGGGGGGAATATCTGAAAGGAGGATAAGTTATCTTTTAAGATAGAAAGTTATGTTTGAGAAAGGGGCTGCTGCAAAAGTTTAAATAAAAGAAAAGGAATACAGAGACTGTTCACATTTTTTAGACAAATTTGTTTCAACGTTTAAAAAAAAAAAAAATAATAATAATAATAATGTTTGCATAGAGAAATATTATTTTACAGCTAATATGTTTTTGAAAGTATAAATTCTTGTCTGGCAACTGAAATTTTTATTTACAAGCAAAATGGTACTTTTAAAGAACTGATGGATGGAAAAGTATATTTCTGCACTTTCCTAAGAGAATTATTCATATTCAGTTATTAAAAAATGTTATGAAAGGCATGGTTTTTCTATATCTAAAGCCACAGTAGGTAATATTATCAATAAGATAGTGAAAAAAACCATGAATGTCTGGATTCAAGCAGAAAAATTGTTCCAAATATGTACCCAAGAACAAAAAGGAATTCTTCAAATATAGCAAAGCTAAGATCTTTTATGGTAAAAGAAAATCCTCAAGTCACAGGACTGTTGCTGAATCATTAAAATGCTCATGCTCAGTGTCAACTGTTAACAAAATCATTAACAATGATTTGAATTTTAAAAAGGCCAAAATGAACAATATTCATCGTCTTTTTCCGCAACATATCGCCAAATGCAAAACATTTATATAATTATTTATAAAATGATTTATAAATTATTTATAAGAAGCATTTATCTGGAGAAAAATGGTAAAATGTTGTTACAATAGATCAAGCTTGGATTTATTTAAATGATTGTAATAAAAAAAATATCTATTTATTATCATCAAAGAGGAGAAAAAAAAAATCTTAAAACATGGTTCAATGCATCTAAACAAAGTTTTAGCATACTACTTGTGTAGCATTTGGATGCCTATAGTTTATCATTACAGAAATCAATTTATTTATTTTTTCAATTTGTAATGCAATTTCTTTCTTGTCGAAATAAAAAGAAACTGTGTATATGAACAGTATATTTATAAACCAATAAAAATTCAGATTCTCTCATTATAATTTGAAATCAGAAACTGACATCATTTCTGGGCAGATGATGAATTTTTTTTTCTCAATTTCTTTCTTGTCGAAATAAAAAGAAACTGCGTATATGAACAGTATATTTATAAACCAATAAAAATTCAGATTCTCTCATTATAATTTGAAATCAGAAACTGACATCATTTCTGGGCAGATGATGATTTTTTTTTTCTCCCCATATTACAAAGATTACTATAAATGTGTTTAAACAACATAGTACATTTATTTAAATGTGTTTGGAGATAAAAATAAATAACTAATAAATTGTAATAAAAAAAATATCTATTTATTATCATCAAAGAGGAGAAAAAAAAAATCTTAAAACATGGTTCAATGCATCTAAACAAAGTTTTAGCATACTACTTGTGTAGCATTTGGATGTCTATAGTTTTTTAACAACTCCTAATTTTACAAAGATAAAATATTTCCATGGGTTTGTTAATAAAAGTAAATTTTCCAAAAAATAAAAAAATATTTTTGTGTATTCAAACTGCATGATTTAATTTATTCTACATAATCAAAAATAGTCTGTCAATTATTCACATTTAGAAATCATTACATGGTAACCTTTTTCAGTTAGCTTCAACAAAGGAGTCATTTAAGCTTCTTAGATTTAGGTGGATAATAATTGCCCACTATTAATAAAAATTGGATTTAAAGAAAAAAATACAGCATTTTTGTGCAATTATTCTTTAAAAATGGATATTAAAACAAATGGGATTAAAAGTAAAATGGTTTATCAGAAAAAAAAGACAATTTTTTTAATGTAAAACGTTTATTTTAATTTTAAAAACTAATATATTTTTTATAAGTTCGACAATGTGGCAACATTTTCATTTTACCAGCTTCGAAATTATTAACCAATTTGTAAAAGTACAATATATTTTAAGAAAAATTTTTGCATCAAAAATCACATAATTTCAAAATGCAATTTTAGCAAATTCTGTTTAAATTGCATTGTTATTATATTATTTTATTAATTATATTATTTTAGAGTTAAATTTAATAATATTAATGTTTAAAAATTTTCTATGAGTACAGTAGTATTGGATTTCTTTAAACGCTTTCATGTTTTAAATAGATAATGTGTATGTGACGTCATATGTGTTTTTCTTAACTTATTGTAAGCGAAAAATAAAAATTCTTGCAGAGTTAGTAATTCATAATGTATTATTTCCTACACATAATATAATGTATTCTAACTACTTGAAAATTACGAGAAACTTAGCGAAACTTCAAGCATTTTGCCTATGTTAAGTTGACAAACATGCACATTATCTATAAATATAAATGAATATTTGTACATAATTCATGAAGGGAAAGATTTGTTTTTTGTTTTTTTCTTTTTTAATTAGACAAATATTGGTTCATAGGAAAATCTATACCCACTGAAATTGGCATCACATTTTAAATCAGGTACCAGTTTTCATTCAGAAAATATTAGTATTTTATAGCAGTTTTTCAGTATAGTAGCATAATTTGAACAGAATGTATTAGTCGCCAAAGCGTAAGTTTAACATCCTTTTACCTTTACCGTAAATCTTCTAAAATATTAAATTTTGATAAAATTTAATAAATATATTAAAGTTGATGTAAAAGTTGTTAGCATAAGCAATTTTCATTGGAGAATGAAATTTGTATTTGACATCGTTCACGTGAAATTTAAAGAAGAGTTTGATGCAACTAATTAAACAAGAAAATCCCCCTTCTATTTTTAAAGGCACTAAAATTATGGAAAAGAGCAAGAGAAAAGCCAATTAAAAATCCAGGTATTATTAGTTATATTTCTCTGATAGTTACATAATTTCTTATAATTTAAAAATATCTAAATATATAGTTAAAATATCTCTGCAGAGTAATTTTTGCCCCTTATTGGAATACATCCCTATTAAATTTCAAAACTCCCATAACCCTAAACTACAACACAACAATCAATATGACAATGCTCCATAATTGGGGTGCTTTTTTCAAATTGTTTTCGCCATTTAAATAAATAAGCAACTCTATTGCTTAACAAATAAACATTTAGGCTTTGAAAGTTTTTGGAGCCTTATAAACATTATTATTTTATTGGTAGATCTACAGCTGTTAAAAGTGTAGCACTGTGAAATAAAATTACAATATGTATATGAGGGCTAAAGGTATTTTTCTACTTATTTTATTTATTTTTAAACTTTTATGCTCCACACACATTTAATTTCTTTTTTAAATATTATATAATATCATATCCTAAACTGTTTTGGAAAAGAAACATGATTTATGTTGATTTTTAGATTATTCTAATCAAATGAAAATTATACCTAAATTGGCATGTTAATTAACAAATTTCTTCAAAACTATTTGCTAACATAATCATTTTGAAAAATATTTTTTGACATGAAAACTTAAATTAAATAAATTTCTATGAACGGAATAAATCAGGGATGATTAATTGTTGGTTCATGAAAAAAATACCTGAAATTTTAGTGAGAAAACATTTCCATATGGAGAGAGGGAACATATAATTTATTACAGGAAGATCAAATTATGAAAAATATGAATTTTAATTGTGCTTAGCAATCATATGAAATTGATATTTTAGTCTTATTTTATGAATTTAACTATCAGAAAAACCAGAATTTCTATACTGAAAATGAAAAAAATTCCTGAATTCAGGTATATAATCTGAACACAATCACCCCTGATAGTTGTAAAATAAAATAAATAGAAATGCTAAAATAGACTAACAAAGAAAAAAATGTGTTCCACAGTTAATCTTAGTGAAAGAGTATGAAATTCCAAGTTCATGAAAGAAATTTAAATGATCATATATATAAAAACAAAAATATGCAAATTGTGATTATCAGAAGTATTGTCTACTATAAAATATTATAAAGAGTTTGTTAATTGCATATATTGCTTAATTAATGCATTAATTTTCTTTAAATGTTACGGAAACAAAGTAACGAGTAACAGCTAGTTTATTCAATAATTTCGAGCGAATTTCACTGCTGAAAATTAATTGAAAAAATAATTAAATTATACATAAATCATGTCCTTCAGGAATAATTAAATATTAAAAGTGCCATAAATTTAACATTAATTGCCCCTATCTTTTTTAATTTCCAAATTCTTTTTTTTTTTTCCTATTGCCACAAAAAGAAACTGTGGATGAACAATATCTATATTATTCAGCAAAAACATGCCATAACGTATTGGTGATGCAACTTGAATAATAAATTTTGGTTCTCTGTAAATTCTAAACATCGCATAATTTCAATTTTTACATCATCGAATAGGGGGGAAAATGTACTTTCAAATGCAATCTATTTGAAAATTGTATTTAAATTTACTACTATTTTATTGGTTATAAAATAATTTTAAGCATGATTTTTGTAAAAATCTATTTTTATCACATGCAGCCTTCTTATGGAAGATTGACACATTTGACCTTAAAACAATATGAATAGTTCAGTATTTGTTTCTGACTAATATTCCATTATGAAATTAAAACTTCAAAAAAAAAAAAAATACAAATAAAACACAAATTTAACAGATATGTAATCAAACTATGCATTTAATTACTGAAATAATCAGAATGAAGATTTCTTTAAATAGTGAAATCTTTGGCGACGTTTCTCTTTACAATCAAAACATCATGACAAGCATCACAATTATAAGTGTTTAGAAAAGGACGTCATTTTCGTATAATCATTGTAGATCAACTTTTTATGCATGAAAAGGTAAGTTATAGGAGTTGTAATTTTCCAACTGAGTGAAAAAGTGGCCAGGTTGAGATTTGAACACAGGACTTTGGCTTAAGCTGTAATGGTCTATCAAATGAGCTATCCTAAACAAATCTTTTATACACAATTCACTCAGACAACTGTTTGAAAATGACAACTAGTCGGTTAGCTGAAACAGCTCAACAGAATAAATCACAGGTAATGGAACGAGGAGTTCCATTACCTGCGATTTATTCTGTTTTTTAAACATATACATTTCCAATTATTAGATTTATTCAAAAGAAAATCACAAATTATCATAATACACAAACTTAGAAAGAAAAAAATGGCCAACCTCATCATAAAATATTGATGCATGCTTTGCAGAAATGTAGTTACAATGGCCATAATTTGAAAAACATACATCCATATCAGCACCTAATCAAAAAGTAAAGAGAAAAATTCAACATTTGAATCCTGACACAGTATTAATGAATTTAAATGTTATAATAACACAGAGACAACCAAATCATTAAAAATTACCCATATATGTACGCACACACACATAAATGCATGTACACAATTTCATGGATTTACTAGTTTCATGAATTTTATTTGTTAATCCACAAAAGTTATGTTTCTTTTGTAAAAAATTATAAAGAGTGTATTCAATATTCTATATAAGTATTCTGAAAAAATACATATCAAGATTGCAATTATTTTTTTAACATGAAAAACTTAAAAGGAAAATTAATAGGAATTGTTTAACATTGAATATTAATGCCAATGAGCGCCACATGCCAAACTATCTCTTAACAATGAGTAATTTTTAACCATTTGAATCTCACTGGTCAAAGGAATTAAATTGTCCAAAATTTATAATTTTTCTTTAAAAAAATTTTAAGGAATTAAAAATTGTGATTGCTATATTATAATAAACACTCTGATTCAATGTATTTTTTATTTATTTACTAGCTGGTCCGTGGCAACGTACACCCTCGAATTTGTATGATTTTATATTTTTAAATAAAAACATATCCAAACAAACCTAGAGTTGGGACCCCACTGCCTTCAGCAGCGCACACCAGGCGTGGTATGCACGCTTTGTTCTATTTTGATTTTACATTGTTAAATGAAAATCTTTCCAAACAAACCACATGTTGTTGACCCCTTTTGCCTTCAGCAGCATACACCCTTGAATTTATATGATTGGATATATTTTTGTTTAAAAATATAAAAACGAACCGAGAGTTGCGGGCCCCACTGTCTTTGGCAGCATACACCGGAGGATACTACCCATGCTTCAGTCTGTTTTTTACAAACGAACCTCGAATCTGTATGATTTTATATTTACATATTAAATTAAAATCTTTCCAAACAAACTAAGGAGCAGGGTTGGAAAAAAACCAAAAAAAAACGGGTTTTATTGGTTTACACCAGGTTTTTTTGGTTTAAACTGGGTTTTTAAAAATTATTATATAAATAGCATTTTTAAGAAAAAGAGTATAGATCAGAGTATAGTAAGTCATGATGATTTTTTATAATTAATAGTTAATAAATGTTAAACATTCAGATTAGTACTTAATTTTTTTAATAACTAATTAATAAATACAAAAATTTATAATTAAATTACCTCATAAGTATAGATTTCTATAGGGAAAGTTTTATTGTTTGAAAAACTTAGCTATTATTTTATTACTATATTTATATAAAACTTAATAATTAAAGATATTATTATGAGTATTGATACAAAACATAATGAGGGGCAAAGAAAAAAGCATATTTTACTAAACCAACAAAATATAAGCTACAATAGAAAGCATTTTCATAAGCATAATTTGTTTTCATAACCAAAAAATTATTTACAGTATCAATAATATCAACATCAACAAATGATAACAAGTCTCTTAATATATGTATATTTACTTTCAAAATCAAAAAATCATTTTTTTCTAATTAAAAGAAAAATACATATGTATTGGCTTACCTGATTTTTCTGTGAGTGTAACACTTATATAAATTGAGACATAGACTTAAAAAAATCATTTATAATTTTAAAAATACTGACTTTATATTTCTTGGTTAAACATATTTAGGAAAACAATTTCTTTATAAAAGCAACTCCATGCATTTCATTTTAATTAAAAGCTTTAAATAAAAAGACAAGTTTTGAAGCCTTTTCCAATCCTAACTTATTTTGTATTTTTGATTGAACTAATCCAAATGTTGAAATATTCTTTCAACACTTGCTGGGGATGCTTTTGCTGTTATAAGTTGTTCAATTTCAGTAAAGAGTTTGCTGTTAAATTTATTTACTTGAATTTGCTGACTCTTCCACCATTCATATGGGGTGACTTCTCTTACTATATTCTGCTCAAAAAAATGTTCTTCAAAAGGTGAAGATTTGGCGTTAAATTTTACAATCAGTGCAAGCATAGAGTTAGATGGATATTTTTTGCAAAATTTAATGCATCTTTTTTTTCTTGCTCAGATAGTTCACTTTGATTGTACCGTGGATCATGCATATATGCCAAAAAGTGTGTGGGTGTTAGAGCCATTTTATACCTGGATTCAAAAAGCTGTGAGACTTATTTACCTTTTTCTCTTTTAATATTTTTTGAAGATCTTTCCAAATATAAACTGCATCAGCAATGGAACAATTATTACTTTGGATATTATCCAAGGCAGTTGCAACAGGCTTTAACAGTTCAAACATATCTTCTACATTTCTTTTTAGATTTAGATTAGACATGAGTTTTTGAATGTTTTTATCAATAACATTCCTATTTTCTTCACAAATTTTAAGTAAAGTGGGCCAATTTTTAAGGTATATGTCTAACGCATCTGAAAAAGAATTCCATCTCAGTATTAGAAGGAAGAACTAATTTGACAGCATTAGCATACAGAACAAAGAGTAACCAATGGGAAGAATGATTATGATTATGTCATCATTGATTCTTTGGTGCATGATGGAATCCTTAGTAAATCTTAACTAATCAAGCAATCTAAATAGTAAAAGCGTATTTTTAACTGGAATCTGTCATTTTGGCTGTTTTTAAAAATAAAAGGCTTACAAAAAAGAAGAAAGAAAATTAACTTTTTTTTTTTTTTTCTCCCCAGCTAATTTTAGAAAAATTATTTTGTCATGTAGATTACAGCTTATAAGAAAAGTTGGATTTAGGGGTGGGGGACTTTCAGAAAATCATACTAGCCAAGGATTTTTTCTACCAGCCAGCTAGTAAGATGCAACAATAACATTGTTAAGAGAGAATTAATGTCTAAAATATTTTTTACAAAAATGCACTTTCATATTAACATTTCTGTAAAATTGTTACATACAATTAAAAAATATATGCAAGTGCAGAACAGAACTTAGTACCATGTTTACATTCCAGCAAACTGAGAAAAATGCGAAATATGGCCAATGATTTGAAAATTAGGAATGTTTATGGCAAATTTTTATGCAATGCAATTTTTTAATACACTGATTGAAAACTTATTTGCCCAATTAGATAATTTACAAGCCACTGGCAAGTAATGTCATGTAATTCCCCATCCCTGGTTGGATTGATTAAAAAATGTTTGTCACTTTACAACTTTCATTTTTTTTTTTTTTTTTTAAGATTTGTTTTGCTTGTAGCTTGTGCATAACTTGGATTTTGCATTTTTCAATAATGTGTAAAATAAATGAAAACATTAGGGAAAATTAAAAAAAAACCAGCATGGTTTTTTTTTAAAAACCACTTGGATTAAACCACGGTTTAAACCAGCGTGGTTTAAACCAAACAACCCTGCTAAGGAGCTACCATTATAGTGATTGTCCATTTTATTTCTGACATTTAGCTATATAAAACTTTCAATTCTGACCAAAAGTTCCTGAAAAAACCTAAATAATATAAAATGTGCAATAGCCCCTCGCACTTTTAAAACATGAAATATCTTGCAGCATATTAACAATCTGAGTTGAAAATGTAAAAGTTTCCCTATACATGCACAGAAATGAAAACAAACTCTGAAAATGTTCTAAAGCACAATTAAACAGGAAAACGATATCTTAAAAAGGCACTAACCCCCCCCCCCCCCCCCCCCCTCCAAAAAAAAACCTCTCTGGCAAATCTGTGAAATGACTTCAGAAAAATAATTTTTTTGAAAGTAAATATTAATTTTTTTTTTTTTTTTTTTTAAGATATCACCAGAACCGAAAAAGTACCGGGAATAAGTGGATAATTTTCCCCCCATCTGCAAAAAAGAGATGATGTGTTAAAACTGGAGAAAGAATGGAAAAGGTTAAAAGAAATATGAAAATTGACCTCCAAGGAATAATTCTTTATAAATAGTAAATATTGATAGTTTTTGAAACCAGAGATACTGCTAGAACAGAAAAAGAACACAGAATAAGTGGGTTTCTCCACTTTCTGCACAGGAAGCAGATGCAGAAGTTTTAAAATGTAGAAAAAACTTAAAACTTAAAAAGGAATCTGAAAACACAAAAAACTAACATAGAATCATATTTCAGATTTTTTTTTTTTTTTTTTTTAAATAGTAAATATTAATAAATGTATATATTTTTAAATACATCATTAGAAAGGGAAAAGTACCCCAAATCAGCGGGTTTTTTTTTTGTTTTTTTTCTATCTGGGAAGTAGATGCAACTGTTTCAAATTGCAGAAAAACAGAAGACTTGAAAACTGATGCTAAATGAGATCCAGCAAAAATTATTTTGAAATAGTAAATATTATTTTTTTTAAACAAAAAATACTGCTGAAAACAAGGAAGGTTTTTTTTTTTTTTTTTTGTAACTCTATGGACCTGCGATTGCAACTTCCAAATGCAGAAAAAAATTAACCCTTCGCTTTTGTCTGTGTGAAGAACCGAGAAAAGTTGGGAGATGTGCAGGGACAATAAGCAGAAAGAAGGATGCTCACCATTTTGTGATGTTCATTATGGTTTTTACTTAATATCTTGACTAGTTATCAAAAAATGGAAAAATCTAAGCCTCAGTTGCATTTGTAAAATTTTGTTCCTGTCTTTTTTTATCTTGACAAAATTTCCAGACCTCTACATGTGGTAGATTTCTATACCTATCGTCGACAAACAAACATTTTTCTTTTATTAATATAGGTTATTGCACAGTTATTTGTGAAAAAACAAATTTGAAATTTCTTCTGATAAAAATGCAATCAAATCCCATTTGTTTAGTCCTTTCTTTATTGCATATTAAAATATACCGATACAATCAAGTGAGAGAACACATTAACCTTATGATTGTTTATCTTGAATTTTCCAAAAGCAGTATAAATGTAACTGATGCTGATTATAACTTTACAGATTGTTCTTTAAATCATGCTAAATTCATGCTAACAAATGGAATATTCTGTGTTATTTTAAGTTAGAAAAAGTGTGTGTATTTTACATATGTAATTTAAATAATAAATTTAAACTTGAAATAGATATATAAAGTACTACTAAAAAGTGGACTGCAAAGAATTAAAAATTAATAATTGATATAAAAGATAAAACATTAAATACCTAAACCTAGATGTAGTGATCTGTAAGACATTGATACAGGCAATCCTTTTCGGTCCAATGAGCAAACCACAGCTCTTGCTCGAACTTCAGATGATACTACAAAATGTTACAAAGAGACAATGAACAACCAATATACAACAATGCAACAAATAAAACAATAAGCCAAAGCAAGAAATTATGAAAATCAGAGTAAGTTATAAAGCACATTCCAAAGAATAACTTTAGAATTTTAATTTAGATATTTGGGTAATTTAAGACCATGGAACTGCAGAAAACTCTTTTTTAACGTAGTTGAAAAGTACTAATCACTTGGTTTGTCTGGCCATACTCTAATAACTCTCGTAAATGTGCTTAAATTACCATATAATTTTTATATGTTATTGAGGTTCATAATAGAATGTTTGCTATTGAAAATGAAGGGTGTAGCATTTATAGGGTGTGTAGCGTTTACAGGGACACACAAAATAATTCCATTACATTATGGTCTATGAAAAAAAAAAATCACTTATGATGCATTTTAATGATGTTAAGATAATTCAAACATAATGATATCGATATGCATCACTGAAGTGGACTATAACATGCTTTCTGTGGAGTATAGAATAAGTAGATTTATAGATCATTTACAGAAATGCACAAGAAAAATCCTTTGCATTATGTTTATGATCTATACGTAAATGGTGTTTGTGGCACATTTTAATGATGTTATGATACTTCAAACATAATGAAATTGATATGGATCACTGATGTGAACTACAATGTCTTCTGTAGAATATAGTGTTCATAACATTTATTTTTCATTTATAGAGACACTAAAAACAATTCAGCTACAGGATAGACTATTGTCGATAAATGCCGGAAATGCATTTTCAAATGTGGTATGTATTTTTAAAATTAACTATTTTTTAGTATGTTCTGTGGTGTGTATAAATTCTATAGATGACATACATGTCTTCACGAAAGCATTCGTACACATTACTGGATATGGGCAGTGTGATGTGAAATATTGGAGTGCCGTAATTATTTATTTTATTGTATTGAATGGATCGAGGAATAGATCATGTAGTGAACTTTTAAATATTGTAGTTGTGTAGTATGATCGCAATAAACCCTGCACAATACGTGCATGACGTTCTTTAGGTCAGAATTCTTCAAGAAGAGAAACAAAAGTCTGAAATAAATGAATAAAGTATTCTTACTTGTTCTTCAAAATAAGAGACTCAGGCGCATTAAAGAAATGCTCCGTTAGAGTTTGATCCAAATCGTTTTATTTTACTTTCTTGTAATAGGAGTAAGGTGGAATCAAGACAATGACGGTGGCTGCACATCATTTATATAAGTTCTGGCTGGAACATCATGAGTAAATGACGATGATTCTTTTAAATATTCATTCTGGCGGAATCCATGAAGATATTAGAAATTAACTTAGGAATCTATTGAATTACCACTTAATTTAAACTTTTTTAAATATTAAATTTAAAATGACCACAGCGTACAGTATTTTAAAGAACATTAAAAACGCGAATTGATCTCCATAAGAACTGGCATATGCCGTTATCGGAAAGCAAGCCGAAGCTCAGATCAAAGGCATGTGATCCAAATTATTTTACAGCATCGTTTTCGTTAAAATTCTGTTAAAAATTAAGTGTCATTGGTATTTATACCAGTGACTGGGGAACTGAAATGTGAATGCAAGATTAATTTAAAATAATTTGTTGATTATAAATTACGCTAAAATTTAAATAACAAATGGAAAACTCATTAATATTTGACAATTAAGAGAAACATTTTAATTGTGTAGGAAAACACGCCCCTTTTGCCTGCAGCACCAAAGTGGATGAAATATTAATCAGCTCCTGAGATCACAGCGCTACAACAGGTAGTAAACGAGAGCGCCAGGCGACGCATGCACAGGGGTGGTTCTGAGTAAAAAAAAAAAAAAATTCTAAAATTCAGAGCAAATTTTCTGAAGAGTTACAACGGGGGGGTGGGGATGTCCACTTCCGGCACTTTTTTTTGCGCCCCTTTGAGGAAATTTGAGTTTTTTCGCGATCTTTTGATAAAATTTGCGGTTTTTTCACAATGTTTTTGACGAAATTTGCCGTTTTTTTGTGATTTTTTAATGAAATTGGCCTGGTTTTTTTTCCCGCGATTTTTTAACGAAATTGACTGTTTTTTCGCGATCTGTTGACGAAATTGGCCGTTTTTCACAATATTTTTGACTAAAGTTGCCGTTTTTCGCACTGTTTTTGACAAAATGTGCCGTTTTTTTCGCAATGTTTTTGGCGAAATGTGCCGTTTTTTCACGATCTTTTGGCGAAATTTGCAGTTTTCTCACGATTTGTTGACGAAATTTGCCGTTTATCAAAATGTTTTTGACAAAATTTTCCGTTTCTGCGTGATTTTTTGACGAAATCTACCGTTTTTCCGAGATTCTCTGACGAAAGTCACGTTTTTCCACGATCCTTTGACAAAATTGGCAACTTTTCTTCGAACAAATGACGAGATTGATTTTTTTTTGGCAATCATTTGCCGAAATACCGATACATTTTATGTCCGAATTTTCGGATTTATGACCGATTTTTTTTTAATTTTCGGAAATCATTGCCTTAATTTTTCGAAAAATTCAGACCAGAATCACCCCCTGCGCATGCGTATAACACACGAGTGGGGAGGAGAGCCAAATGCGAACAAGTTTCAAGGAGAGACGATGACGCCACAGCCCAAGGCTAGTGCTTGTTCAAAACGAATGTAGAGATACGATGGAGGGAAGCTATCCAGTGAAAGCAACACACCGCATTGCATGCGACCGCCGATAAAATAGCTTTTAAAAGAACGGCAAGTTAAACTGGAAAAGGTTATTAAATACAGAAATACGTTGAGCTGAAATAGAAAGTAATTAAAAAAATAAAGACTGTGATATCTTTATCACAGGCAGTAATTGCATAAAATGAAATTTTTACTGTGTTATATGTTTTTAAATTGTTTATTTAGATATCTCATTTCAAAGGATGAAAAAATGAAATTTCTTAACAATATTCTGTTAATGTTGAAAAGTTCTTCATAATCCATGTTGAATGCATGATTTTTTACTTTCTTCTATCTTTACAAGAAGAAAGTATTGGATTCATAAAAATTTTTGACTTCCGGTTTTCGACAGATTTATACGTTTTAGAAGGTCCTGAACACGATTTGACTATTCTTAAAAAATGTCTGTCTGTGACTCTGCCTGTCTGTATGTGACAAAAATTTTGTGGACTCTCTATCTCAAGAACTAATGCTCGGAATTTAATAAAACTTTATATTCAGTTAGTCCCTGATATAAATTGGTGCTGATTAGTTTTTGGTAAAAATCGCCCAGCAGGTGGCACTGCTATGCAGCGTTCTTCGCAATTTCCGCAATAGCTCTACCTCAAGAACTAATGCTCGGAATTTAATAAAACTTTATATTCAGTTAGTCTCTGATATAAATTGGTGCTGATTAGTTTTTGGTAAAAATTGGCCAGCAGGTGGCGTTGCTATGCAGCATTTTTCGCGATTTCCTCAATAGCTCTATCTCAAGAACTAATGCTCCGAATTTAATAAAACTTTATATTCAGCTAGTCTCTGATATAAATTGGTGCTGATTAGTTTTTGGTAAAAATCACCCAGCAGGTGGCGCTGCTATGCAGCATTTTGAAGGGTTTACACGATTTTAGAGATAATCATATCTCAAGAAATAATGCACGGAATTTAATAAAACTTGAGTTTCAGTTAGACCTTGATATAAATTGGTGCCGATTCTTTTTAGTGTATGCGAAACCTGTGTGAGATAGAAGAAAGTTTTGGGATTGACATATCAGACTAGTTCTTTTCTCTTTTTGTGTGTGCGTGCATGCATGTGTGAGTTGTGTTTATATGGAAATTTTTAAACTACTGTGGCTATAATGAGTGTATTCTGTTATTTATTTACACTCAAATAAAATTCAAAAACCTTTCATTGAACTATCACCCACCAATCTTCACTTTTCAAATAATAAATGATGTATGTTAGAAGGTGATTTCTTAGATGGATTTTCTTAGACTATAAGAATAGAGAAATATAGCACAGTATAGAACCATTTTTGCAGAATGTTAGGGGCCAGATGTATTCTGGATAGCTGTTTTTTTTCTGTAAAACAGTTTGGGCATTAAAGCTTCATCCATTTCATCAAATTTATAAAATGTATGTGCCTATGGCATTGTTTCTGATCTCAAATTAATTATTAGATTACACAGATTACGAATCAGATCCAATCAAGCCGAATGGAAGGGTCCAGATGTATTCTATATAACTGTTTTTTTCTATGTAACAAGTTGGGCATTAAAGCTTCATCTATTTCATCAAATTTTTAAAATGTATGTGCCTGTGGCATTGTTTCTGATTTCAAATTAATTATTAGATTACACAGATTACAAATCATATCCAATCAAGATCAAGAGTTTGAAAGAAGGCAATTTATGAGAATCTCTTGGAAACAACAATTCAGCATAAAAATCAAAATATATGTTACATCTAAGTAAATATGCTTCCACTTCAAATCCTAGATGTTGGTATCAAGTTATACCAAGCATGTGGTAATGTATCAAGCAATGCACATGTCAAACTGACAAAGTATGGCACTTTTTTCTGGAAAGATTCTGAAATCAGTCAATTGGAAATAGGCTTCTGGATAACCAGTTAACTTGTTTCCAGAAAACGATTCCATACTGTATCTTTAAAATCGGTGAAATATCGATGATGATGAATTAAGGCTTTTTTCAAATCCAAAAGAGTAACTTTCTGACACATTTTTTTTATTCATTTTTGTTCAGAATCGCATAAAATTAGCAGGTGTTATCATTCAGAAACTATGTAATTGAAAGATGTTTTAAATTTTTTGGTAAAAGGCAGAAGATTTTTCAGAAAATACTGTCAAAGTCAGTATTTTGAATTGAATTCCCAATGAGGCAGAATAACAAAAGGGAAAAACATGTCGTTATGTACACAAATTGCTTATAATTTAACGAGTAATTCATTTATTTAAATTTTTTAAAAAATGGAAAACTCATTTCGATTCTAAATCACTTCAATAGTCAGGCCTGCCAATTTTATGCATTTGAGTTTAAAAATGTGTCAGAAATTTTCGCATTGTTGAGCAGGTCATTTGAGAACATAGATTGGCAAACATAGATTTAAAAAAATCCCAATTAAACATAAATTTAAAACGAGAACAATAAATCATGCATTAAGCATAGATTATTAATAGATTTGTATAATATATTATGCTGTCCTCTTAAAAAATTTTTTTTGAAATTTTCTCTATATAAAGTCTAATAAAGAATTTAAAAAAAAAAAAAATAAACATGACAAACTTTTTACAACTTGTTCTGACTAAGATTTTAATGTTGAGCATTTTTCATTTTATAATTTTATTTCAAAATGACAACTAATTAAGTGAGAATTTAAAAAAACTTTCAAAAAATAACTTATGTTACCTTGAAAAAAAAAAAAAAAAAAAAAAACCTACACCCGACATAATTAGCTGAAAATGAAGCATTTTATTACATATTAAAGGTTTAACATAAAAAAATATATAAATTTATGTAGATCATTCCAAGATTCTATTACAAGAAAATCTGTAAAAATGAAGCTCATGTTTTGCTAGAATTCTGCAATTGTTAGTTTACATTATTTTAAAACTAAATAATCACTCCTTAAGTATTTTAAACTATTTTTATTATTCTAAATGGTGCATAAAAACAGGACAAAACAAAAAAATTGACTTTAGTGAAATATTTGATGAAGTATAGGGTGGGGTTTTTTTTAAACACAATATGATACATACTATGTTAAAATTTAGTTCAGTTTAAAAACGCACAGTGCAGTTGAAAATTTCCATTTGGCAGTTTCGGCCAATGAACGATAATGTACTTGACATCTTTTGTGCAGCTCTGTATATGATCTATAGAATTTTTACACACAAGGCAATATTCACAAAAATTAGTTAAATTTAAAAACAGGTGTCACAACTGAAAATGCGCTTCCAGCAATTATTGTTCATAAACGGTAAGACAATACTGTACATAATTCTTTTGTTTGTCCATGTAAAAGAACGATGAATGCTATGCACTCAATAATCTATAGGATCTTTATGTAAGCATCTTGTAATACACCTCAATGATATATATCAATTTCAACATGTTTGAAATATATTAACATCATTAAAATACACCGCAAACGATTTTTCTCCATAAGCCGTAATGTAACGGAATTCTTTTGAGTATCCCTGTAAATGAACTGTAAATGCTACACACTTCATTTTCAATACCGATCATGCCATAGTAAAACTTAATAATGCATATTAATTGCATGGCAATCCGTGTATTAGTTAATGCGAGTTAGAACACGGACAGACCAACAGACAAACCGAATTCTGAAACACTTTTCAACTTTGTTGGAAAGTGTTAAAAAGGTTTAAATATGAATCGGAAGGAAATTATATTCTCATGAATGAATACATTCAGTTCAAATTTCAATATTTCATTTTATTTTATTTATCTCTTTATTATTATTATTATTATTATTATTATTATTATTATTGTAATTTTTATATTTTCTTACACGAATCTAATCTGGATGACTGGAGTTTGAATAATTAGAGTTTTACTGTATCCAGAAAAACAAGCAAGATAGTGATGACAGTAAATGTAAGAATTTGCCCAAACACCTATAAGTTATCATGAAGCATTAATGATGTCTTAGATAGTCTAACATGATTTCATCGCATGTGACCAAATGAAAATCTACAATTGGCTCTTGGCATTTTATGTTCAGATAGACAAAATTCACTAATGTATATTCTGATCAAGCACAATCAATCAAAACTCATCAATTTTTTCAATAAATAGTAGGAAAAATACCATAATTTGCATGTATGTGCTTTTTCTATATTCTGGAAAAAATGACACTCCCAAAGGTAAGACTGGATAGGATATTCTATATTAACTAATTGACATAAAGTTAATTTAGCATTTAGATATTTAGAGGATTTAATTGTACAAACTGATTTAATTGCATGTTTGTTAAGATTTTAAATCTCTTCACAGGCTTAACAGTTAATATGAGGAATTTTTTAATCCCCTTGCTTCTCATATTAACAAAGTTTAGCTGATATAACAATCACTACAGCTTGTAATTATATAATTATTTTGAATTGCTAAAAGGCGTAAAATAAAAAGATTATAAGCAATAAAATAGGTTATATTAGACTATCGACACATGTTTCAGCTCAATCTGAGCCATTATAAAAACAATCAAAAATATTCTATAAATGAACTTTGAAGTTATTTGAAATGCAATCATTTATTTTTTCACATACTTTTTTTTTTTTTTAATTACGCATGTTATTTTTATTTTTTACTTGGATGTTTATTTCTATATCTGTAACCATGGAGTAACTCGAGCCAAAATTTTGGTAAATTAAAATTAAATGATGCTGTATCATTACATATTGTATTTTTTATATGTTACAATCTCTATGGTTTCTCTTATAATGGATTGATAGTATAGATTGCAGGGCAAAATTATTTTACTTTCATTGAAATTTATTTGGTTTCTTCTTGATACAATTTTGCAAGGGCTGTGGTTTTTCTATTATACTTAATATCAGCTATATGCTCCTTTTTCCTGTAACTACATTTCCTGCTTGTCATGCCAATTCTTTGATCTGTCTTCTTTAATAAATGGTATTTCATATACGCCTGAATAATTCTCAAAATTAATTGGGTCAATTTTACTGCAAATGATATTCTTTAAATCAGGAATGAGATTGACAAAAAAAGTAAAAAAGCTGAAAACTGTGCGAACGACGTTTGAGCAATAATAGTTATGAATTTCAAGCAAAACAAATATTATAATTGCTATTAAAAAATATATTTTAACCTAACTTTTAACCAATCTTTTAACCTAATGCAGTAACTTTTGATGATATTCGCGTTTTTTCAGCAATCAATCCTTTCACGAAATTTTTGAGTTTTTTCAGCGATCCTTTTTCGAAATTTTAGTTTCTTCAGTGATCATGTGGTGAAATTCGCGTTTCTTCAGTGATCTTTTAGCGAAATTCGCGTTTATTCAGCGATCTTTTAGCGAAATTTGCGTTTATTCAGCAATCCTTTGATGAAATTCGCATTTTTTTCATTATCTTTAAGTGAATTTCGCATTTTTCCCGCAATCTTTTGGCTGTTTTTGCATTTTTTACATGATTTTTTGACAAAATTTGTGTTTATTTTCGTGATTTTTAGGTAATTTCGCATTTTTCCGGAAAATGGCGAAAAAGCGGAAAAGGACCAAAAAGCAGAAATGCGCGGAAGAATCTCATGCCTGTTTAATTTCTGGGGGGGGGGGGGGGGTGGCTATTAGACAGATATTGAAAAGTTTAAGGCTGTATTTTAATTTTTGAAAAAAGCTTGGATAATACTGAAGAGTATAAAGTTTTTATTTTTGTGAATAAAATTTATTTTCAGGTTTCTTATTAGTGGAAATATCCATGATTCAGGTTGGCAAGGTTTTGGACAACAGTAAAAACAAAATCCATGGTTTAAACTGTCCAAAACTATATTTTGTTGTAAAATTATATTTTATCAGAACAATGCTAAAAGTTTAAAAATTGGCAAAATGATTATAATACGAAAATAACAATTTAGTATTAACAACTGTTATAAAAAAAATTAAATTTAAGGGTTAAATTGATTTTTCAAAAAAGCTTGGATAATACTGAAGAGTATAAAGTTTTTATTTTTGTGAATCAAATTTATTTTCAGGTTTCTTATTAGTGGAAATATCCATGATTCAGGTTGGCAAGGTTTTGGACAACAGTAAAAACAAAATCCATGGTTTAAACCGTCCAAAACTATATTTTGTTGTAAAATTATATTTTATCAGAACAATGCTAAAAGTTTAAAAATTGGCAAAATGATTATAATATGAAAATAACAATTTAGTATTAACAACTGTTATAAAAAAAATTTAATTTAAGGGTTAAATTGATTTTATAATCATAATTAATGATTTATAAAAATTTATATTTAAATTTGAAAAATATATATATATATAATTACGTTAATGGCCAGTTAAATAAATATTTTTCGTATAGTGGTAATTTGAAAATATATATTTTGCATTGTAGAAGAAAACTTTAATATTTAAAATTAATTAATGTTAACCTAAATAATAGTTATTTAAAAGATATAAAATTCCCTAGAGTTTTGAATATTTGAACACATTATTATATCGTAAATATTATTCAAGCAAAGATTTAAACAATAAATTAAAATAATGATAAAAGCATGAAGGAATAAATAACTTATAAGATAAAATTTCTTACCTGGAATAATGGACAGTTGCAGAATTATGTTTATCAAAGAATTTAAGATTATACACATCACACATGCTAATATAAGATGACTCAAAATTAAAAATAAAAAACATTTATTGCATGACAAATCAAAATATATAGTAATGGTGCAGCGCTGACCTTTCAAATTTTACAATAAAGATAAATGTGATATCTTTAAATAAATATTATAGTAAATATTGGGTATCCAAATTCATTATTTGCTATTATTGTAAACATTAAAAATAACAATCAAAATTTCTTAATATATTAACTCTCTCATAACAAAAATTCTTTATATTCAAATGATAGAGTCAGAACAATAAATTCAGTATTGTTTGTAAATTGTATTGCAATAATAAAATAAGTCGATATTCAAAAATAGAGTTTAAAACAAATTGTTAAATAAAATTATTTCTCATCCTGAAGTATTAATATTTCTTCATAACAGCTCTCAGATCTTAAGTAACTTTATTCAGACCTGGCACTTGCTAATTCAAAAATTTTAACACCTTCATTACTTTTGTTGCAAATCTAGGTAATGAAACTTGAAACAAACTCCTTAGATGCTATGCTCATCCAGAGGTTTTTCGTTTGTTGAAAATCTCTTATAATTACCGGAAACAGTATTGTAGAAATAAGACATCACAGTCAGACTCTTTTCAATAAACTTAAGTGGATGTGTGAATAAAAATCGGCAGAATCAGATTGAAATTTGGATAACAAAACATTGTGCAATGATAAATGCTGAATAAACAATTCATGAATAAACAATTTTTCTTCTTTTACAATTAGATTTGGGATACAGCATTTTTTGCAATTATAAAATATACAACAGAGACAAATGAAGGCTGGGAATATTTTCCACAGCACAACAATTGCTCCGCTTCTGAAGATAACTTTTTCTTAGCATCTGTTCTCCTCTAGCTCGAATGCTGTGATTTTTCAAAAGCCACGCTATCAAAAAATCAATCTTTTGTACTTTTGGCCAATCAAAATAGCGTTTGCATGTTCTGAAATCAAGATCAGTTGACAGAAATATATGCTTCTTCTTATTTTCATACTTCCATATACTTTCCATCTATCCATACACACAATATTTTCCAGTACATTCATATACCTTCATATTTTCATATCTCCTATTACATTTATATCTTTATTCATTCATTTCTAGTTATCTTAAATATCCTTTATTATCATAAAAATATAAAGCCACTTACCTTATTTTTTGTATTTATTAGTTTCTAATATTTCTTAAAATCCGTTCCGGTTTTATTCCATTTGTTTATATTCTTAAGTTCATCTTTCAACTTGTCCATGCATCTAGAAGTCTTTCAGCTGTCGAAGTGACGGCAGTTCCAAAAACCACCACGAGATGGCGTTGTTCATCCAGATAGACACGATTGGCCAGTGCGTTCATACGTCATGGCATCGCTGTCCCGCATAAACACAACTGTCGCTTGCATTGCGCAATGATCTTCTTTTTGTACCTTCGGATCGTATATAATGTGATCCAGTATTTTCATTCATTACCTAATATGTTACCTGATGTTAGTCCCTGATATTGCCTAATGATGTGTATCTTCTAACTCGTAAGGTGTAGCAATACTTCGAGTGATGTTGGTGTTGAAAGTTCAAGTTTACTTCTTTTAGTATAAGTAATGCCGTTCATGTTTTGTCGTCAAGTAAAATCATATTTATTGTCAAATGAACTTTTGCATTTTCATCTAAGTTTCCTTTTCGCTACTTCCAATTATACAGAGTTTTAATTCACGTTTATCATCTTTAAAGAACTTGTCAATTTTCCTGGCAAGCGTGTTTTGCAGTTCAACATTGTGAAAGTTACACTCTGGTTTCAAGAAGTAGCCACTGATTGAACTCTTGTTAACTGCTATTGATCAAAGTTTCTTTCTGTTTTTTTGGACATGCTTTTCTTGTTTATGCTCTGGGATATAGGGATGAGGAAGATAACTTTGTTTTTCTTAGCTCTGGATCACCGAAGACATTAAACCCAATTATGTAAAGTAAACAACTGCGTTGTTTTTATATGGTGTTATGTCATGAAGTTCTTTTGATTAAGTTAACCCAGTACGATGTGCAGATAAGTTAAATCTTTATATTGTTATTAAATTTTATTCATTGTTTAACTTTTAATAGATTTACTTTTATGATTTAATAAACATATTTGTCTTTTTAAACTTCTTTGTCTTTATTATACGTCGACACATATTTTACATTTTAACTTTTTCTTCAACAGGTTTTTAGGGTTAACAGCTAATTACGTTTCTACTGTGTTTATAATTAAATCTCTGTTTATCTAAATACGTCTTAATTTATTCATATCAGATCGGTTTCACAAACCGAACGATTCTTAAAACTGTTACGGCGCTATGTCATTATTGGCAATGCTTTTAAACTTAAAGGAATGCGTGGGTGTTGCGCATCACTATGAAGTTCAATGAACTAGAAGCAAAGATGGTGGTATTTTGACAGAAAAAAAAGCTTCAGGGGCAGGCCAAGTTGTTGTTTGTGCTGGGAGTAAAGCAAAATCAGATAAATGCTTCAGAATCCACCATTTTTCTTAAGCAGCCGTTTTGAAGCAGCCAAAATTAATGAATTGTTTATTATTTTAAAAGGGCTTAAATTTGAATAAAATGAGAGACAAAATTTAGAGAAATAATCGTAAAACGGTGTAATTAATAAATTATTTTTATTTTAAATTATTTATTTTAAGCTAAAAGATATTATTTAATTTAGATTTTCAAATAGATTAAACGATCGTTGCAAATATTAGATTTAAATGAATATTGAATAGAATTTCTCTGAATTAAATATTTCTTTTATCCTTTTAAATATATTAATTAATATAAAAATGTTAGAAATCTTGAACCAAAACATTTAAATTTAAGATAAATGAAGATTGTAGATGTTACCGAATTTGAATTTAAATTATTAGATTCATTTAATAAGATAAATAAACTTAAATAATATTCTGATTATATATATGTTAATTAAAATGCATTTATTAATAAAAGATGTTACAACCATCTTGTAACAACCTAATTACCCTACAATATACTACCTAACAATAAAAATACATGTTTAAAAAAATTACTTCTAGATTTTAAATTAAATATTTGTGCTTTCTTTTATTATCCTAGAATCAAGAAACGGTAATTTACAATGAAACATTTTTTATAAGAAAGTTCTTTGAAACATTTTCTTGCACAGAAATTGAAACAAAAGCATCAGTGTTAAGCAAAGCTCCCCCCCCCCCCCCCTATTGATTATTAAACTCACCACCACCACCACATGGTATTACAAAGAATTTCTTATTATTATAACTCAATTTTAACAGAAACAGAACTTTTTATGTTACACAGATATTGGAAAAGTTTGAACTTTTTTTTCACTTAGTAAAGAATTAAAATGAAATATAAGTAAAATATATTGTGAGGTATTTATATTTATTCACATGTTTAATAAGTGTGCAGTGGTTACTTGTAGAATGTTGCCTTTTTTAAGGTTTTGGACGCTAAAACCCACATGTCCTGCCCAAAACTGGTTTTGGGTGTCCAAAACTCCAACCCTGCATGATTAATTTATTAATATGGTGTACCTTAAAACCATATTTCAAGCAATTCTAAGAATATTATCTAATTCATTATTCAATATAAACATCCAAGTAAAAAATAAAACTAACGTGCTTAATTTAAAAAAAAGTACATGACAAATTAAATGATTGTGTTTCAAATAACTTCATAAGACTGTGCATTTATAGAATATTTTTGTATGTTTTGATAATGGTTCAGATTGAGCTGAAACATATATCAACAGTCTAATAAAACCTATTTTACTGTTTATAATCGTTTTATTTTACACCTTAAAAGCTGTATTATTATAAGTATTAGAGTATTATTATAAAAATTTAAGCAACAAAAATATAGAAATGTGAATAAATAAAGTCTAAATACTTATTTACCATCTGTAGATAGTTCATTTTTATCATATGAAGGGAAAGAATGTGATTTCTTTCTAGGAAGGAGTTGTTGTAACCTTTGAAGTGCTAAAATACTTAGCAGTCTTTCATCAATTTTATTCAGTTCTGGATCTAAAATTTTTTTTATGAAAAATGATATTAGCATATAAATTATTAATTAACAAAAAATTACAAATTTAATTTTGATTCAATTTTATCTAGGTACTTGCAAAACTAATAATTAAACTAATACACACACACACACACACACATATATATATATATATATATATATATATATATATATATATATATATATACAAAAAATACTGAGTCATAAATAGAAATTTAACAGAACTTTCCCATAAATATCACTTAGCTGCTATAAAAAAATTTCATTTATTTAATTACATAATGCTGTACATACTGGTTATTATAAAAAAAGACTTATTGAAATATAGAGACAGACAGATGGATTTAATCTTAGAATGACTTGAGTATAGAAATGGTCTATGACAAGCTACTTCTGCCGTTCTATCATGCCCTGGTGCTTTCATTTACCCTTTTCCTTTTCTCCTCCCGATCACTATTATTGAACTTAACACTGATTATTTATTTTATTTATTTTTTTTTTTTTTAACGTAATAAATTTGTGTTTTTTTTTTTTTTTTTTTGTAAAATAATAAATTTGCGGGTTTTTTTTTTTGTGTGTGTGTGTGTTATTTACTATGAATACCATAATTTCGCGCGTATGCGCTGCACCCTAGTTAAATCTTTTTCGAACCAGAAATTTGATTGAAAATACGAAGTCAAATAAGTGCTAAGCAGAAGTAAGTCACATTTTATTTAAAATAAATTCTGGTAGGAAATCAAATTGTCTGAGGTGCGGTGTATACGCGCGAAATTACGGTAGATTTGAAACATGTTGACAAAATCTGTAAAGCAATAAAAAAAATATATATATGATAGATGTACGCTTTAAGCCTATTGACCATGATAGCCCAGCTAGAAGAGCATCAGACTCATGATTGCAGGTTTGAAGCTTGATGCAACCACATATTACTATATATGCTGCTAACTACATCTCATGTGCATTAAACTCATTGGAGATTCTTATGCAGCATGAATTGTTAAGTTAATCCAGGGATTAAAATTACAAGGCCAAAGTCCAGCCTCTTTTAAGGTTCTGACAATCCCCCTTCTACAGAAAGAGCCATTTCACTTTCATTTTCGCATTTTGATATTTTACCTTTATCTTTGAAAAAATATTTTTGGGATCATTTTTTTTTAAACTTTAAAAATACAAACTGCAATTAATACTGAACATGAAAAAGAAAACAACTAAACAGAAAAATCTCTATTAAAATGTATGATACCAGTATTTTTAAAAAGATTAAAAGAAAAATGGCTGTAAATGTAAAAACATAATAGACATTTGAGGATAAATACACTGCTCAAAACAATTAAAGGATATTGCAGTTTTAGGTGGATTTTGTATCTGGGAAACTTTTTAGCTGATTGATACATGGTCGACAGACATAGTAGGTTATATGAGAATAAATTACACATGTTTTGCAGAAAAAAATGCATTTTATTGCGCATTTGTGTACAAAAGGAAAAAACACAATTTGTGCATATGAGAAAAAAAGAATAAGAAAAGGTGTTTTCTTCAAAAAAAATCATTTTCAGTAGGGGGTATGGTTTCCACGGGCGGCCAGCAACGTTGAACACCTTTGAGGCATGGACTCAATGAGGCTATTAATGACGAGTTGGGGTATTCTGCCCCACTCTTCCAGAAGAGCTCTTTCCAGTTCTTGGAGAGTTTGTGGGGGTTGTTGGCGGCCAGAAACTCGTCTTCCTAGAGCGTCCCAAACGTGCTCGATTGGATTCATGTCTGGAGAACACGCTGGCCATTCCATTCGAACGATTCCTTCCTCGAAAAGGAAATCCTCCACCAGGTTTGCACGATGTGGCCTTCAGTTATCGTCCATTAAAATGAAGTTATCTCCAATTGCTGCAGCGTAAGGGACTACAATAGGTCTGAGGATCTCATCCCTATATCGGCGACCAGTCAGAGCTCCATCTCGAATGATGTAGAGGTCAGTGCGCCCGTCAATGGAGATTCCACCATACACCAACACTCCTCCACCGACAAATCTGACACTTTCGTGCACGAACGCAGGATTATTCCTACTGCCACGGTCCCTCCAGATGAAAATACGCCTATTATCCGGATGCACAGAAGAACGGGACTCGTCAGAAAACAGAATATTGCTCCATTCATTTCTCCTCCAGTTGACATGCTCGGTTGCTCACTCCCTGCGGTCGCGACGATGCCTTGATGTTAATCTAACACATACCATCGGTCGGCGAGCATACAGACCTACAGCATGGAGCCGGTTTCGGACAGTCTGAGTTGAAATCGTGGTGCCTGTAGCCGAGCGAAGGTGTTGTTGGAGAAGAGTAGCGTTCATGTTTCGGTGTCTCCGAGCTGTTAACGCTAAATACCGATCTTCATTGGGCGTTGTTGCCCGTCTACGACCTTGCCCTGGTCTTCGGCCTGCACATCCACTCTCCAAAAAACGGTTCCAGATCTTGGAAATGACACTTTGTGACACTCCAATGGCTTGCGCTACTTCGGCTTGAGTTTGGCCCCCTTATAACCTACCAACAATTCTCCAAGCTTCTGAATCTGTCAAATGACTTCGCTGAGACATCGTACTCATCGAAACAAAGCAATCACTGAATGCCGATCATCCTTGTCTTCATTCTCTTTTATCCAGTTGAAAGTCAAATTTCATTCGCTGCCGCTGAAGCGACGTTTTTGACGTCGAACTCAAAATTTGCATACTCCACAGTTTGAAAACCAGAAAAATTTGCACTTGTGATTCTCTTCTTCTATTTTCGGCAAAAAAAATTTCGTTTATATCTTTATTTTATATAAAACTTCAAATATCCTTTAATTGTTTTGAGCAGTGTATTATTTTAAAAAATTGATTTCGTGAGGGAATTAAGTTGATGATATTTTATTAAATTAAGCACGTTTAAAATTAAGCACTTAATAAAATATCATGTGCTGCTTTTCTTGCAAAAAAAAAAAAAAAGAAGAAGAAAGAAAGAAGGGAAAAAAAGCCTAGTGAAAAGGAATGAACGTAAAAGTTTGTTGAAATTACATAACTTTGTGTAAGCATAATAAAATAGATGTTTCATTTTAAATATGACAAAATTTTCAAAGTTCATGATTTATAAAATACAACTGCACTTGATCTGCTGAATATTGAGCAACTTTCACATATAAAAACCATACATTTAATGCTAATGTATTGATATCAAAATATACATAGCCCAACAGTCTTCTTGTGCTCAAAAACCATAGGAGGCAAAATTTAGTCTAAATAGTCTGAGCAGTTTTTAAGATAAAATAGCTTGATCCATAAAGACCCATGACCAAAATGACCCACTAATTGAATTTTCTCGAACATGTGACCTAGCCCAACAGTCTTATCGTGCCCGAAAATCATAGGATGCAAAATTTAGTGTAAATAGTCTGAGCTGTTTTTAAGATAAAATAGCTTGACCCATAATGACCCATTATCAAAATGACCCACTAATCGAATTTTCTCGAACACGTGACCTAGCCCAACAGTCTTCTCATGCCCGAAAACCATAGGATGCAAAATTTAGTGTAAATAGTCTGAGCCGTTTTTTAGATAAAATTAGCTTGACCCACAGTGACCCAAAAATGACCCACTAATCGAATTTTCTCGGACATGTGACTTGACCAATGATTTTGTTGTGCCTGAAACTCGTAGGATACAAAATTTAATCAAAATCGTTAGAGCCGTTTTTTAGATAAAATGAACTTGACCCAGGTTGACCCAAAAATGACCCACTAATCGAAAGTTCTCGAACATGTGATCCAGCCCAATAGTCTTCTCGTGCCCGAAAATGGTAAGATACAAAATTTAGTTAAAATCATTTGAACCATTTTTTAGATAGAATTAGCTTGACCCTGAACCTTGATGACCCAAAATGACCCACTAATCAAATTTTCTCAAACATGTTACCTAGCCCAATGGTTTTCTAGTGCCCCAAAACAGTAGGATACAAAATTTCGTCAAAATCGTTAGAGCCGTTTTTAAGATAAAATTTGCATATATATATATATATATATATATATATATATATATATATATATATATACAGTCGAGTCTCTATATAACGAAATCCATTGTTCCAGTGAAAAATTCGTTATATAGAGAATGAGTAAAAATTCCTATTTAATGTGTAAATTTTGAACAAAAATTATTTTTGAAGTGTTAAATTAACAATTTGAAATGTTTAACTATAAATATTAACCTAATATTGTATTTCTTAATTACCTATTTAAATTGTTTAAAAAAAAGAGAACAGACATTTATTTGAAAGCATAATAAAAATCACATAAGGAAAACTTACAGTAATTTTAGACGAAGAAATCTATAATTTTTCGCTGTTTTGATTTCAAAATTGTTACACTCTCGAAAAAATGTTCTCACTTTAGCAAGGAATGAAAAATTGTATCGGGAACATAATTGTATCGCATCAGGTCATGTGTCATGCCAGTGGATCTCGGGAGCTTAAGGATGTTGGAAGGTATGGAAGGGGGGGGGGGGGGGGGGGGGGGGGATGAATTCGTTGGACATTATAGAACAAGGAGATTCAAGGTAGAAAAGTAAGATTTTTAAAAAAAAACTTAGCACTGAACGATAAATCAGGAATCAGTGATGGAAAATTAATTCTATGTGATTTGGAAGCTTTTATAAAACTGAATAAATAAAGAACATTTCATGAAAAAAATTCGTTATATGGAGATAAATAATTTTCTATATGGAGACTGTTTTTAATGAGATCATGGGAAAAGGGGACCGTTCCTACTAAAAATTCGTTATATAGAGAAATTCGATGTATGGAGTTTCGTTATAGAGAGACTCGACTGTATATATATAACCACACACAAGATTTGCTCGTATTAGAATATATGATAACAAAAATCAATTATGTTAAAAGTAAAATAAATGTTTCAGATAATTTTAAAATCAGTGGTTTTTTTTTGTTTTGCTTCTATTTTACAAAATGGCTGAAATATAGCAGTTTTAAATTCTAGGGGGGGGGGGTGACATTTTGAAACAAGACAACTAATTAAAAATATCTTCTTCTAAAAGTCTCTTCTATAAACCTCTATGAACCAAACTTTTTGCACTTCTACTTCAGACAGTTCACTTTGACGAGGCATTTGCCTAATAATCAAAATAATCAGATTCAATTCTGAATGTCTGCCTTTTTTCCAGATGGGTTAGGTTCTAGTTTAACGCTGAACTTAATACATAAATCATCTGCATTATTAAAAAAACAAAAGCGCCTTATATTTGAGTAACACAGTGATTCCTGAAAAATCATCTGGAACAAAAAAAAAAAGATGTTCAATTTGTCACTACAAAATTGATTTATTTCATACACCTTTTTTTAAATTCGCATTAATGCTGCCTTTGTTAAGAAAGGGTGGAATTTTGAGTGGTCTTATTATAATTTTGTAACAGACTGTACATTTATGATTTAAGTAAAAAGTGTCTTTGTAGACAGTATATGCTTTGTGAATAAATATCTTTGCATATATGCATTGGTTAATAGTTAAAACTTTTCATCTGAGATAGTTTCATTTTAGTTTACAGCAAAAATTTTGAAAAAGACCAAAATTCAGTTTCGGTTTGGTTTTGGCCTAAAAAACATGTTTTGATTAGACACAATTTAACAGACTGAAAAGCACTCAAATTGATAAATAAATATTATACTTTTTAAGAGAATCAAACAATCAGAAAATAATTATAATGTTTTAAGGACTAATTCTTTGCTGCTTATTGTATGGCCGTCCTTGAATTTCTCTTCAGTTTCAGATCTGCTCTAATAGTAATTATATAAGCTTTAACTTTACACTTAGTCTTTAAACCCTTTACGCTTGGCTTGTGAATTACCTTTTTCCACTGTGTAACTCCTGAATTCAAATTCTGATGTAATAAACTTTGAAATTCATGTTTATTTTTTTCCATTGAATAAAAAAAAATTAAATAAATATGTAATGTAGTCAAATACAAATTCTCATACTGATGCTTCTCATGGCTATTATTTTATAAATCGTTAAATAGATATCTAAAAATATTAGGTTGTGTAAAAAACAGCAATTTCTGTTTTTGAGGTTTTCAAATCAGAATTTTAATAAATTTTTAATGGATTAATTGTATGTTGGATATATTATTTTGAAGCCAGATTTCTGTCTACTTATTTATTATAACAGTTTTATGTTTTATCATTGTACAAGGAATATGTAAGGCTGTTTAAGACCATGGTATAAAAACAAGTTTGCACAATTTTTTTTCTATTAATTCACAGTGGGACAAAAAGCAACAGAAATTACTCGCAATATCAACCATACATTTGATCTAAAGGCAGCTAGTAAATAAACACATAGTTGAACGTTAGTTTCAAAAATTTCATGGTGTAAATGATAATCTTGAAGATGAATAAGATCATGAACAAGATTCTGAGATTAACAATAATAAATTGAATGCATTAGTTGCAGTTAATCTATGTTCACAGTCTAAGAGCTTGCTACTGAATGTAGAGTATTAGGACGGGGGGCGACTATATGAATGAAACACTATGTTATCAAATACAAGAAAAAATTATATATTTTATGCAAGAGTAGAAATGGAGGAACTAATGATCCAGGGCTGTCAAAAGTGAAGTGGCGCCTAAGCCAAAAATTAATACCACTTCTGGTGTATATATTTTATTAGAGGCTCATCTTAAGTTATGTAATACAAGAAAAATAAAATATGGAAAATGTTTCCTTCATTCAGTATTTTAATAATATCCTGGGCTGCCTTGTCACAACCAGTGCCAAACACATGACAGAAGTATTTTTATCATATTTATTTTTAAAGGTTATTGCATACAAGAATAATTTGTATTTTAAAATTAAGTTTAATTAGTCTTATTACGGAAAATCAATGTTCAGCTGTTGCTAGACCTAAGACAGAACAATTTACAAAGTGAGTGGTTATATCATTTTGCACCGATTTCATCGAAGAAAACTACATCATGTGAAAAGTTTTGCATCACTTTCTTAATACCATGGATGATGTGGAATTCTTGAGTAACCTAACACTGAACACATTTTGAAAGGCATCCAGATTGATTTTTTTGCCACTTTCAAAACAAGACTGATCAATTAATATCCTGGTATGCCTTGTCACAACCGGTGCCAAACACGTAGCAGAAGTATTTTTATCATAATTATTTTTAAGATTATTGAATACAAGAATAATTTGTATTTTAAAATTAAGTTTAATTAGTCTTATTATGGAAAATCAACATTCAGCTGTCGCTAGACCTAAGACAGAACAATTTACAAAGTGTGTGGTCATATCATTTATTTTGCACCGATTTCATCAAAGAAAACTATGTTATTTCACCAGTTGCCTAGCAACCAACACCTTTCCTCGCAGTGGAAATGCAAGATTATGTTCAGTGTTAAATTTCTAGAAGCATCCCACATCATCCATGGTATTAAGAAAGTGATGCAAAACTATTCAAATGACGTAGTTTTCTTCAATGAAATCAATGCAAAATGATATGAATGCATACTTTATAAATTGTTCTGCAGAAGGTCTAGCAAGAGCTGAACATTAGTACCTCTCAAATTTTCCATAAGATTATTTAAACTTAATTTTAAAATACAAATTAGTTTTGTATTCGATAACATAGGTAAACCTTAAAAATAATTGTGATAAAAATACTTCTACCATGTGTTTGGCACCAGTTCCAGACTTGCCAAGTTTCCAAAATGAAAAAGACTCATATTTTTTTACTAGTTACTTTATCAACATACCAACATTTTCAGACACATGAACATATTTTATATGTTTGAAATTTCTTATTGCTTTTATGAGCTAAAAATGATTCATGGCAATATTTAAATATTTCTCTCAGCTTTATTTTAAGATTTCCATTAGATTTTTTACAAAAACAGTTACATATAATTTAATGGGTATTTAAAAAAAAAAAAAATTCATTGTAAGCGCAATTAAAAACAACGAAAAATTAATATATTAAGAAATATAAATTCTTTCAGAGCATCATTTTATGTACATTCTAACACACTTAGATTCAGTATCAAATCTTTAAATTAGTGCTTGCAGTGTGAAAAGGTTTGTCTCTGAAGTTTAATTAGGAAGAAGGACTTATCAAATACAATACAGGTCAAATTTAAACTTGAAAAAATTAATTTGCTGTTTGGAAGTTGAGACTTGCAATTGATTCTTAAGGTAATTAAATTACAAACTGTTTGCAAATTTAATCGCTTAATATCATGAAAATGAAGCAATTTACTGAAATTAAAAGATTAAATGGAACACACTTACCTTAGTATTCCGACTATATTTTAGCTTTTTAATATTTTGATACATACCGATGCATAATGTGAACGTATTTTCAGCTATGTCGCAACAACTCAAACAAGTTCAAAGACTTTGTCATATTTGACTTCAGCCAATAAATTTTCTAAAGTCATGTTTTGAACAGAATTTTGATGTTGATTTTTTTAAAAAAGCAAAAGCAGCTACAACTCTTTTAAATTGAAATTGTGCTTAATATTATCTTTTTTGACATTTAATATAGTAATATGCTATGTGTCACATTTAAAAGAGCGGAGACAAAGCACTTTACCAGTATATAGATTTTTAATTATTTTTATAGCTAGGTGCTTGTCATGATAAATATGTTTCGTGATATCACACCTCTGTCTATGAAAAATTAAAAAAACAATGCAGCAAACACTACAAAAAACATAAGAACTGCCTTTTCTGGAAGGTAAGATGCATGAATTGTTCTGTATATAATTCATTATACACAGTCGCGCATTTATTTATCAATGCTGAAGATTCTGAGGAGTTCGATAAAATAGCTTCACAGTCCGACGCAATAGATTCAGAGGCCATTAATAAAATAAAATAGTTGAAAACCCTAAATATCGATAATAAATGAAATCTTTCATTAACTTTCATCTTTCATGCTAAATAAATCAAACGAGAACTTAAAAAGAAGAATTCAATAAACTCGCATGCAACACACGTGTATTGGACGATACTATGCTAGCTGTCCAAAATACAGCTTTGAGCGGAGTGACTGCCTTCGGAATTTTCAATCACTTTACTGATCCAATGGCTCCCTGAATGACTGAACATATTGTTTGGCGCGTACAGGCAAATAGCAGAACGCGAGTTTTCATTTTATTGGATGAATGTCAACCACTACTCTTCTCGGAACATACTTTCTGTGCCAACAATCTTTGCTACGCCTATGAACATACTAAGCCAATTTAGATGCACGTTGTGTGCATCTATGTTTATCTATTAACTGTGATAGATTTAATATTTAATTTCTAAAAACAAATTTGTTACAGTTAAAAACAGTTAATAGATAATTACAGTTAATAAAAAAAAAACAGTTAATAGATATAGCATCTATTAACTGTGTGTCCTATGCATATTGTGTGCGCAGCACACCACAACAAAGAGAAGGGAATGAAGATTTATCTGATTCTATCGGCACTTGGCTGTAACAGCCCAGTTGTATGCAGTGGATTGAAAACAAAACTTGTGTGTTCAAAATTGAAAAAAGCCTGAGATATTTCGCAGTAATCCGGAGATTAAATGATAGTAAAAAAAGCCGGAGACTTGGCAAGCCTGCATTTGTGTCAATGCAGACCAGAATAATATTATAGTAAATAGTAATAGATGAAGACCACAATTTTCATATTTTGTTATTCTTGTATTACATAATTTCGGATGAGCCTCTAAAAATACACCAGAAGTGGTATTAATTTCTGGCTTAGGCACTACTTCACTTTAGTCAGCCCTGGATCATTAGATTCCCTATTTCTACTTGCACATAAAACATATAATTTTTTCTTGTATCTGATAATATAGGGCAGTGATGGCGAACATATGGCATCAGTGCTGCTTTTGGCATGCAAAATAATAATTTTGGCACAACATTGCTTATGGCTCTAAATCAAGATACAGTGACATTACATAAAATATATGAAATTAAATGAGCTGATTTTGTATAAATTCGATTAAATGGAAATTGAAAATTTTCAATTGCTGAAAATTAAGTTCAATTTTAAATCAAAAAGAAACTGGTGTTTGGCTTATTAACAGTTTTCTGGCTATATATACCTTCGAGTGATTATTTTCACAAATAAATAATATAAAAATTCAAATCGAAAGCACTTGTTAGATAACTCAGCTTGTGTTCTATTAAAATTAACCTGATATTAATTATTTTTCATCCAAAATGCAACAATACCAAAGTGCAACATCAATTTTTATTAATTTCTAAAGCATATTTGTTTCTAAATGCAATGTAATACATACATGTATGTTACCCATATTTCTAAAAATCGTAATTAAAAAAAAAGTAATTTTTATTCATTATGTTTCGATCCACTAAATTTATTTTTAGCTGGCACGTCATGATCAGGTAAAATATTTTTTGAACAAATTTGACATGCAGCAATAAAAAGATTCGCCAACCCTGACATAGGGTTTAATACAGTCGCCTCTTGGACTATACATTTTAAAACTGTCTCTCCAACCACCTAAAAGAAATTAGTTGAAAAGTTAAATAGCCAAAACAGATTACCTTTATACATTTATAGTATTTTTAACAAGTATTGCACTTTTCTACCTTGGTTTGCAAATCTATTTTATAATTGTTGGTGCTGATTAATAGCGGATTTAAAAATATCATTTAACTGCAACAATAGATTAGACATATGTCCTATAGTTGTTTATAAATTTTTCAATGAAGTGAGCAACTGAGAAAACAACAGTTGATTTAAAAATTTACAAATAAATCAAGTATAAATATTTATAAGAGACAGAAATCATAAATACCTTCTGATCCTTCAATACTGGCTTGAAGATTATTATAAAGTTTCCATAATGCTTGAGAACTCATATCGCAGTTAGAAGTGCCTATTTTATCTAGAAAATGAAACACACTTATCACTCAATACATTAGCTTCATTAAAGAATAAAATTATCAAAGATAATTAATACACAAATAATAACTTTTAGACAAACAAAATATAGCTATTTTTTCTCAATTAGCAGAAGTTTCTTCAAAAAAAAAATTAAGTTAATTAAAAAAAATGTAAATAAATACAAAATTTAAATAATTCTTTTTATAAACTTTGGTTATAAATTTGTTTGTGATTATAAAGAAAAATGTTTATCACACAATTTATTAAATGAGATACTTTCATAGAATAAGTTGCAGGACTTAAAATCATGATTTTCTAAAATACTCAAAAATGGAATTTCTAGTTTTCAAAATAAATTAAATTAATTAATGACTGGTATGTTTATTTTTTCCTTTCAAATTAAGAATATTTGCAAAATGTAACTGAGGTCGAATGAAATTCGACTGCTTAGTGAAGTATTAAGATTTGCATGAATTAAACATTTTTCATGATTTTCAACTAACTGTATCAGTAAACAAATCAATAAATACAGTAAATGGTCAGAGATTGCACAATAACACAGTCATTTAAAAATTTGTGTTGCTTTTTCATTTACTCTTAAGTCTTAAAAGCTAAATTTTATTTTAAATTATAACAAATCAGAATGCAATATACTATTTGATCCCTGTGTGTCATTTTGTTTTTTTATGAAGATGGTTATTTGTTTATTTTTATTAGCTTGGCAAATTTTACATGAAATTTTACATTTAAATTAATAGATTTTAAATTGACAAAATGCATTGCAAGCAATAAGATATTCATGTTTTTTACAAAATGAAATTATTATGAAAGCCTCATTTTTCACAAACATACATAACTTAGAAAGAGGGGGAGGGGGGGTTGTGTGTGCGTGTAAGTTACTACTCAGATTCAAATCAAGATATTTTATTTCTCAAATCAAATGGTGTTATTTTTTTTAGAATTCAGAATTACTAATGATAATGGTAAATTTTTAGAAATTTCACATCTACGAGGATTTTATTTATATATCCGGAATAATAAATAAAAGCAAATATTTATCATTGAAAATGGGTTTATTGTTTTTCAAAATATTCTCTGTGATGCATACCTTTGAACAAATTTTCATCGCACTTTTTTCATTTCGATCGAGGTACTTCCAAAACATGCATTTTGAACACATCAACTGCTTCTTCTGGCATCGAAAATCATTGATCACACAGTTTATTCTTCACAAACAGGAACAAAAAGAAATCATTGGGTACGTTTGAACAAATTTTCATAGCACTTTTTTCATTCTGATTGAAGTATCTCCAAAACATGCATTTTGAACACATCTACCGCTTCTTCTGACATCGAAAATCATTGATAACCTAGTTTATTCTTCACAGACAGGAACAAAAAGAAATCATTGGGTACCAAGTCAGGATTGTATAGCAAATGATCCTTCAATTCAATGTTTTGACCAGTCAAACATTGAGTTGTTTGGGCCGATGTTTGAGAGCCTGTGTTGTCATGGTGAAGAAAGATCCTGCGTCACTAGTTTTTTTTTTTTTTTTTTCTTCAAAGACTTCTGGCAAACACATGGTTGTGTACCATTCAGAATTGACCATTTGCTTCAAAGTGCTTCTTGCGAAAATAAGTTTTGTTGGGCTTGGTTCATCTTAAAAGACCCACCCATATAGTTGACTGCCATTTGCCTTCAGGCTCATACGTATAGATCCAAGATGCGTCACCCGTGAAGATGTTATACACGGCTTTTGATACATCATGATTTTAATTTTAATTTTAATGCCTGAGGAAGACCACTCGGCTGAGGGCGAACCCAGCCGTTGAGCGTTTAATGTCTTCCCCGGCTAGCTCCCCGGCACGCAGGGATTAAACGTGGCAGTACAAGCTTCGCCAATGGCTGGTCCTGCCGGGCAAAGCCCCACGCGACAGGTGGCAGGAACTAAAGACATACAAAAAAAAAAAAAAAAAAATTACAGGGTCTGTTGCTGGAACCAGCGTTTCTACGCGACAAGGAGCGACAGACAGGGTGAACGAGGTCCACAGGTGCACCTGCACCAGTTGTACAGTTCGCTAATTTAGTAGAAGGGTGCAGTTCTTAGATAAGACTGTACCAATTGTACAGTTCGTAAATGACGGCACTTGAGATGTGGAGGTGCCAGTGTGAGATTCCCACGCGACAAGGAGCGCCACACAATTGCGCTGGAACCCTCACGCTGGATGGAGGCTGGATGCACTTCGTGTTAGAGGTGACGATACGTTACTTGCTGACCAACTTGCGGTTCCCGATAAGAATAAATTAATTAATGGGGACTCAGCCCCTGCTAGGAAGAGAACAATACTTGCGGATGAGAGAAACTATTAAGCTGCAAAATAGCTAAATGGAGAAAGCTAAGCAGATAAAAAATGACGGAATGATTACGTTAATGACTAAAATAAGCGAGCTATTATTATTAATTTATGGAGAAAGAAAACTGCTTTGAATGATTAGGTTATGTTAGATAGGTGTGTTAGTAATTTGTAAATTTCTGAAAGTTTATGAGTTAAGATGGGACGCGTAATTATGTTCAGCAGCCAAGAAGGAGGTGGGTTAGAAGGAGCAGGCCTAAGATGCCAAGCAACAGTCAGTGGGCAGGAGAAGTAATAATGCATGGGGGTACCACTATCGCCGCACTCGCACACATCGGTTCGTGAAATTTTAAATTTGAAGAGGTAATTTTTAAACGGGCCATGCCCGGATAAGAAGGCACTTGTATAAGGAGTGAGGTTAAGTAGCTCTCTGGAAACTTTTGGAATTAGGTTGTAAGTGTGTCTACCTTTTGTGGAGGTGTCCCAGTAGATTTGCCAGTTGGGGAGTATTTTAGATTTGAGTTTTCTGCGAATAGAAGATGGGGGTACCGGAAGAGAGAAGTCTATTGATTGGCGTTTGGTGGCTTCTTTTGCAAGGCTGTCCGCCAGCTCATTGCCTGCGATACCAATGTGTGCAGTGACGTGGCCAAGGGTAACTTTTTTGTACAGTTGGTGAAGTTTGATTTTAATTTCCAGAATGAGAGGGTGTTTTGTCCGTAGGGCTAAAATTGCTTGAAGTCCAGACAGACTATCACTGAAAATTTTAAAATTTTCCTGCGTGGGGGAGGCAGCAATCCATTCCAAAGCCTTCAGAATTGCAAACAGTTCAGCTTGATATACTGAGTTATCGTCTCCAATTCTGGAGGCCCACTCATAGGTCGGCACTCCATTTACCATGGCGCAGAAGGATGCGGCCACGCCAGTTTCGGTGCGCGTATTTTATGAGCATTTCTTTTTTACACCAATTGACACAAGCCTTTTTTTTTTTAGCAATTGTCAAATTATGAGAAATTAAACATGCACAAATCTTTTTCATGGCTAAATGTTCATGTAAAATCTTGTGTATGCTTGTCATACCAATGCTCAGTGATGCCTCAATCTCACTGTATGTCACATGACAATCTTGCTTTATCAGTTCGTGCACAGCATCAATGGTTTCTGGCATAACAACCGATTTTGGACGACCTTCTTTAAATTTGTCCTTGAACAAACAATGACCTCAACTGAATTCATTAAACCAGTGATATACAGTGGTTTTAGATGGAGCTTCACCGCCAAAAGTCGAAGTGAGTTGATTGATGCACTGTTTTTGTGATAATCAATGTCGAAAGATGTCGCACAAAAATTCTCAGAGTAAATTCCCTTTTTGACTGAGATGATATTTTCAAGTTACTAAACGACACAAATAACTTCCATATGACAAAACATTCTGAGTATGTTATAGTCAACAATGTCAAACTTTATGATGCACATGTCAGATGTCACCTAGCAGCACCACTGATGCCATTGCAACCCTCATATCTTACAAAGTCAAAATAAAGGAGATAGGTAGATAAGCTTTGATTTTTGAACTGGCAGGTGTGCCTTTTGTTTTCCCCTCTAAGATGTTTTGATTGTTTTGAAAAAATTTAAGATCTATATTTATTGATAATATAATTGATTTTTGCCGAAAGACTCTTTAAATATGTTATACAATATATGTTTTATAAATCTGCGTTAGATAAATCAATCTGATTTTCTTTTATACCATTGTAATTTTTACGCATGTTATCTATACTAATAAAAGAAAGCTTCGCTCTGTGCGTGTGTGTGTGTATGTTAGTTTGTTTGTTTGTTTTTCTGTCTGTGATGGCTAGCAAAATCTAGCCCACATAGAAGCCTGAAAATTTAGATTTAGGTAGTCCAAGCCCTCTCCTACTGCGCCTGAAACTCAGACTGAAATATTAATTAAAATTAGGGATGTAACGAATATTCGGCTACTATTCGGTATTCGGCCCTTTTGCCAAATAGTCTAAGATATTTGGTTAAATAAGTTCCAGAAAATCAAAACAAAATGTAATTTTAAATATTTTTAACAAACAATATTAAAGAATTATATCTAAATACATTATTATAATAAGAAAAAGAAATCCGAATACTTACTGAATTTTAAAGCTTCATGACAAAAATTATAAAAAACTGTATATAATGATATTACATAGTTAAAAATATTTTTCTTGCTGCATATTTAGGCATCATGTGAATTTAAGTAAGTATTGCAACATTAATTTATTTTACATTAAAATGCAAAATATATACTTCATTTAAAGTTTAAATCTCATCAGTGAATTAAAAAAAATTACCTTAATATCTATTTTTTTAATCTGATTTATAATGATAAGTTTCTTAAACAATAAAATTCATAAATATTAAAAACAAATATTTTACTGTCTTGTAAAAATGCTTAATATTAATATGGAATAATAGTCTAAGTCAAATTTCAAATTAAGTTCCTAACTTAACCAAATGAATCAATCATTAAAGATGTATAGTGGTCCTCCGAATTAGTCCTAATTAGTTATTTTCTGAAGGGCACTTAAACATCCGCAACCCCCCAACCTCTCCAAGGTTTTTTCTCTAAAGCCCCATTTCCATAACTCAGCAACTATCTTTCCGATTTCAACACAGCTGATTCCAAACATTATAATTAACTTAATAGTTACCCTCTATAACATTAAACTAAATTTATGAGAAGCAGTTACCACTACTTCCGAATAATAGTTTAAGCCAAATTTGTAATTATGTTCCTAGCTTAACCAAACGAACGAATTTTTAAAGATGCATAGTGGTCCTCCTAATTAGTCAGTTGCAGAAGTTCACTTGAACATCCCCTCCCTCCCAGCACCTCCTTCAAGGTTTTTTTTTCTCTATGTCCAGTTTCCATATCTCTGCAACTATCTTTCCGATTTCAATGCAAGTGATTCTAAACATCATAATTAACTTAACAGTAACCCTCTATAACATTAAACTAAATTTATGAGTAGTGGTTACCACTATTTCCGAAATTGGTCCGAATAGTTTAAGCTAAAGTTGTAATTAAGTTCCTAGCTTAAACAAATGAACAAATTTTTAAAGATGAATAGCGGTTGTCAGGGTAGGTGAGAACGTTTTTAGGATATTTTAATATTTAATTTATTATTTAGTCATTCGTTTTAGATTTTCAATTTTTAACATTCCTAATTTTTTTGTATTGCTAAACTTAAAGACCGTTGTTTCTGAAATTTACGCAACGGCATTCATCTTTTTTTTGGTAACAGTTATGTAATTTAAAACAGTTATTTTATTTGTTTCATTATGCAATCGTTTGTTTTTAAGCTTTCAGCTTTTAATTTCTCATTTTTCTATGTTATTTAGCCGTGCCGTTCATCTTTTTCAATCCCATACCGCCGTTTTTAAATTTCAGAAATTATGGTCTTTAAGTTTAACAATCCAAAAATTTAGGAATGTTAAATAAAAAATTGAAAATCTAAAACAAATGACTAAATAATAAAATAGTTGTTTTAAGTTAAATTAAATATTAAAATACCCTAAAAACGTTGTCACCTACCGTGACAGTGGTCCTCGTAATTAGTCATTTGCTGAAGGGCAGTTGAACATCACTCGCTCTCTGGCCCCTCCTTCAAGGTTTTTTCTTTAACTATGCCCCATTTCCGTAACTCAGCAACTGTCTATCCAATTTCAACTCAACTGATTCCAAACATTATAATTAACTTAACAGTCACCTTCTATAACATTAAAGTAAATTTATGAGTAGCAGTTACCACTATTTCCAAATAATAGTTTAAGCCAAATTTGTAATTAATTTCCTAGCTTAACCAAACAAATGAATGTTTAAAGATGAATAGTGGTCTTCCTAATTAGTCATTTTCTGAAGGACAACTTGAACATTCCCTTCCTCCCTCAAAGTTATTTTCTCTAACTCTGCCTTATTTCAATAACTCGGCTAATAATGCTCCCATCTTCTCCAAACCAGCTCAATTTTGTAGCACGCCTACTATATAGAGCCATAGGTAGCAGGGACCTGTCACAGAGGTTCGTTCAGAACAGAATGCTCCCCTGGTGGTGGAAGAGTGAAATAAAAGATTTTAAGAAGCGCACGAGCATGCCTGGTATACTGTGCCGAAGCCGTCGGAGGCCGTCGCCGAAGTTTCGTTTTTTCAGAGATTTAAGTTTATTACACAGGCTCAAGCAAGGACGGGCAGTTCAGCTAGTCATTTGAATAAATTAAAACATATCTAAAGATCAGGCTGGTATTATGAGCACTTCTTATCGGAGGAAAAAAAAGAAATTGATACAAACATGTCGAAATACATTACAAATCAGCTGAATAAACTTGTATTTCTGATCTTGTATAATACATTTAAGTAATCTTCAACCAAAATTAATCAGAGAGGCAATAAGCATAGATCTTAAATTATATTAAAACATTCAAAATACCTTAAAAAATACAAAAATGATAATATCAGGGAGCCAAAAAATAAGCCTTCAGTGTTTGCACTCCTTTCCCAGCACCATATCCAGATTGTAGGCAGTTTCCCATAAACATCAAAAATTTAAATTTTAATACTACAAAATACCATATTGTTGATATATAAGCAATACAAAACTGTCAAGCATGAAAAAAACTGAAAACTGGTGATATTATCATTTGACCAATTTTCATGTGAACGAACGCTGTACAGCAGCAAAGTCTTGAATGTGAAATGTTATCAGAAAGCCTGTGAAAAATACAGAAAATCTGTTTTGGTCTAATGCTTGTGACAAAAGCAGACGATAATTTTGCATTGTTATGATGATATTTCAAGTGAATTAATAATTTTCAAGAGACTGCGATTGACAGGTACAACAAATCCCCTATGTCCTTTTATTTTCTTCTTTCATCAATTTAATCATAGAGAAGGGAGGGGGACCAAAGCGAAGTACATATATACATTATTCTGAACTCCCAGGACAGTTAGGTACTAAGGACAAACTAGTAGCATTCGTATGTGATAGAAACTTTTTAAAAAGGAGTATATAAGGGATTGGTGTAAGACATAGCATAGTATCAACTTTTAGTTCTAAATCCCATCAACAAAAAATTCCTCTCACACCTCCACTTCTGGTTAAAGAGAAGGGAGATAACACTATGGTTAGATAGATCCAGTTAAGAAAGAACTTTTGCTTGCCCATGAGAGAGAAAATGTTTGTGGTTTTACTGTCTTTCTCAACATAGTTCAGTACAGTTTGATATACCGGGTGTCCTAAAAAGGACTGACTGATTTTAAAAATCAATAACTTACAAACAGTGACAGATATTTAAAAAATTCTTACAGGAGAGTAATGTACGATGTCAGGAGTTTTTTTTACTGAGATTCCCGGTTTTAGTTTGAATTAGCATCAATAGATGGCGCTGCGAGCAGTAGGTACTCAATCGAGGCCAAAATTGAAATCAGGAGGTTATATGTATGGAGTGGGTCTCGTTCACCAATACGATTTTTTTAGGGCCCGATTCTGAACTGACACGGTATGATTTCAATATTGTAGGAGTCAGAGCAACAATAGAAATAGTATTGTTTCCATGGAAACGATTTCTTCCAATTCGAAATGTGTAACGATAATGTTCAAAATATCGAATTTCTTAAAACTTGTTATATTCCAAGAAGGATATATTTTTTTAAAAAATGAGTGTCTTCTTTATCAATCAAATTTATTCTTTCTAAAACTTTCCAACACATTTGAAAAGTGTTTATGCACTCGGTTTATCTGGCCGTCTCTCCGTGTTCTAACTTGTGTAAATATATTTGAATTGCCGTGTATGTATCTGAAGCGCACTACAAAATGCTTACTATCGAAGATTGTATATGTAGAACTTAGTTATTAAGTACTTTAGTAGTTATTGAGGTTTACCATGGCATGTTCTGTATTGAAAATGAAGTTCGTAGCAATTATGGTTCGTTTACAGGGGCACTTAAAAGAATGCTGTTTTATTATGGTCTATGGGATAAATCATTTGCAGTGTATTTGAATGATGTTACACTATTTCAAACTTATTGAAAATAATATATAGTACTGAAGTGTACTACAAAATGCTTACTATCAAATATTGTATGTGTAGAACTTTTAATTCGTTTACAAGGTCACCCAAAATAATTTCATTACATGATGGTACATGAGGAAAAATCGCTTACTGTTGATTTATTTTTATCATATAATTTAAAAATTTTAACGATGTTACACCAGTACAAACATAATGAAATTGATTTACATTTATGAAGTACACTAAAACATGCTTTCTGTAGAATATGGAGTGTAAAGCATTTATCATTCATTTACAAGGCTACGCAAAAAAAAAATGGTTACATAATAATCTACGGAGAAAAACTGTTTGAAGTGCATTTTAATTATGTTACAGCATTTCTAATATAATGGAACTGATATACATTACTGAGGTTTACTAAATGATACTACTTGTATAATATGATGTACATAACATTTATCGCTCATTTATAGGGACACGCGAAAGATTTCGGTATTTGGAACACTGTTTATAAGCGATAATTGCTGGAAGTGCGCTTTCAGTTATGGTAAGCGGTCTTAAAAATATTTTTGCATACTACGTGGTGTGCATAATGTTATAGATCATATACAGGGCTACACAAAAGAATTCGTAAGCGCTACCGAGTATGAGCGCGAAATGCAGAAAAGAGTTTTTTATTCGAGTTATGCATTTCCGATATTTTCGAATCGTGATTAATAACATTTTTAATAGCATCCACGTTAGATTCAGCCATGGCCGATTTATGTTGTCCAACGTTGTTTACCAAACCTTCGGCAACACTACCTCTCTTTACAAATTTCTAACACAATTGTTTAATTGTATTCGGGTGCGAAGCATTCCTTACGTTAAATTTCTTTTTGGAAACTACTTCTAGTCACTATTATGCTTTGATCCAAGCGGTAGTACTCCAGTATTATAAATATTCTTTTTTTCAAAGTATTAAACATTTCCAAGATTCTTTTAAACTGGATTCAACATGCATAAAACTCTACTGACAAACTTCCTTAAAAGATATAAAATTTCTTAGAATTTAACAAAATTTATGAAATTTTTAACAACAAAAAAAAGAAAAGAAAATACTGAATCTCTTCACCCAGTTTTAAGATGCGATGCACAAAATATTCTTTAAATCAGGCAATAAAAAGTAAGTTAATCCAGGAAAATAAAGCTTCATAAATATAAAATCGTCTGCTCACTCGCATATTGCTTACTAAATTCATGCCCAATTTTGAATGCTGTGGTTATATCGAAGAATTCATTATTTCCATGGCAACAACATATTTCATCGAAAATATAACGACTGAGTTCAGAATCGGGTCGTAAAAATAAAAGATTGTATTGGTGAATGAGACCCACTCCATACATGCAACCTCCTGATTTCAGTTTTGGTCTCGATTGAGCGTCTATTGCTCGCAGCGCCATCTATTGATGACAATTCAAAATAAAACTGGGATCGCATTAAAAAAAAAAAACTGACATCGTACATTACTCTCCTGCAAGAATTTTTTAAATATCTGTCACCGTTTGTAAGTTATTGAATTTTAAAATCAGTCAGTCCTTTTTAGGACACCTGGTATCACTTGATCAATAAAATTGTAATAAGATAAAAACAATTAGAAGATTGCATATAAAATGCCTTCTCAAATATAAGTTTTCTTTGGAAGGTTCTTACAAGTTTAGGTTTTATTCTCACACATTTATACACTTTATTTTTTGGTTAAAATGGAAAATCATTTCATAAATTTATTGAGATTTTATTTTCAATTGTTGAAAAATATTTAAATCAGAAAGACCAAAAGTGACACTTCAAACAATTGCTGTCAAATGGAAGTAGTCAGTAATGCAACTATTTTTTTTGTGTGTGTACCTCTGTAAATGAACTGTAAATGCGACATACCCCATTTTCTACAGGAAGCATGTTGTATTGTAAGCTCTATTATTAGCAGGGTATTCAGTTCACTTACCCAGGCACCACAGAAATTATTGAGTTTAATTTTATGATTACCATATTTATAGAATCACCTTTTCTTCGGCAAATGTATATTTTTCATGTTTGTGTTATGCAGTATAAATCTATGCTAATTTAGCATCCTGTTTGATTCTGCTAAATTAATTTTTTTATGAAGAAATTTCAATATTAATAATAGTGCAACTTACGTTCACAACGATTCTTATTTTTTCATTTACATTACTGTATTCAGTAATAAATAGTAATATTCATAGTAATATATTCATGTCACCTTTTTCCAATCTCATAAGTAGTTTTAAATTCCTTTATAGTGTCTCAAATGTCAAGTTATAGAACTGACATAATTTCAATTATCTGTGGTAGAAGGATTAGGCAGAGTAAATTGCTTGAATAACTCAGCTCCTTAGAGTGTGTCTATTCTACATCAGCAATAAATTTTCCTGACATTTCCAGGTTTCCCATACCAATTTTAAATTTCCAAGTTTTGAGATTTTGTGATGCTACACACAAAAAATCTTAAAAGTTGTGAATGTGAGAGTAGAACTTTCACAACTGATTCTGAAGCACAAATAACTGATTTGTTAATAATTTTTTTGTAAAATTTACAAATTGTTGAAAATTAAGATATTTATTTCATGGTTAATGATTGTTTGATGCTCCTATACTTCTTAATGAGAATATATTTTATTTATGTGCTAAACATTTTCCAGACACACACTTTTAGCATCAGGTTCTATCCATTTTGTCCAATAAGGATGAAATTGTTTATCATATCAATTACATACAGACTGCTTTGACATATTTTAATGCAAATTAATCCTACTAACTAATCAGTAAAAAGATTCATTGAAGCTGAAATTAAAATCTCTGAGTTACAAGGAAGGACTGAAGAGGAGTAGACAAAATGAATTGAACGAGAGGTTGAAACTCTTTACAATACCTACGAAAAACAAAGTTAGATTTTCCTGGCACTGCAACTTCAAAGCCTTAGTTTTACAATCCAAAAACTTTTTCTTGGAAATTTCAAATTTCTCTGGAATTTTCAAATTTTCCTGACTTTTCCTTAGGAATGGTAAATTTCTCTGACTTTTCTATGTTATCCAAGTTTTCTAGGTGGCTAGACACCCTGTTCTTATCATCAAAAATGTGATGTCGCAAAGAGTACAGTTGCATGAGTGACAATGGCAACTATTTTTATATTTTAGTTTTACTACTATTTTGAAGCAATAATCTTGGTAGTAGGTTTCTTTTATAAATATTGAAGAAATATGTCACGAAAATTATTTAGAAATAGTGGTACAAGTAAAATATAAAAAGAGTCGCCAGTGGCACCCTTGAATTAGAATTACATTTCCCAGGGATCATTCTAGAGAGTTTCAGAAGGGCGGCCTACCCTCATGCCCTTTTTAGATAAAATCCCACCCTCCTTGCCCTTTTTCCAGGTAGAATTCTACCCTCCTTTTATTCCTGGGTAGAATCCTGCCTTGTTTGCATTGTACTTTCAAAAATTCTTTACTTATCTTTTATTTTTAGAATGCTAGTATGGTACATCAGGAGTATTCCTCTTTCCCTCTTTATTTCTCTGATAAAAATGTCCTGGTATGTCTAATCTTTGACTTTGAGCGATTCATTTTTTCCATTGAACAAGACATAAAGGGTAACTAAGGGTAATTGATTAATTTCACCTTGTCTAGTGAAATATAGTATTAGATCAGGCATTCTGGCCTTTGACCACATGATAAATGACATAAGTTCTATAAAAAAAATTGAGAAGTAGCTTTAGAACTTTTATTTTGTAGCTTTTTCAAAACCAGATTTGCTAAAACTGGGAAAAAGTTATCTGGTGAATAAAAGTTTTAGAGAGAGAAGTTTTTGAATAACGTAGAGAAAGGGGGAAATGACTGAATATAGTAAACAACTTTACAATAAAAATCGAGAACAAGTTTCGTTTTGCTATTTTTAATACTTTTCAAACGGTGAAGTTATGGAAATTAGAAATGTTATTGGATTTTTTAAATTAAGGAGTACTTTAAGCTGTTGCCAGACTTCCCTTCCCACCAGTATATTGATATATGCACTTATTACAAAAATGCCCTTTTTATGAAATGATGTGCCCTTTTCAACAAAATTGCCCTTATTATGTAATGTGCACCCTGCCCTTTTTTATGTTCTAGAATGATCCCTGCATTTCCTATTTAATTTGTGTCACATGAGATATAAGTTTGAATTATACAAAGAAGAAAAAATAAAAGAATCACTACTTTTGGAGTGTGATTACTCAAAAATCCCTTTTTGATAAAAATCTGAATTTTTTTCAATTTGTTACCCTATTCTAATATAATAAATAGATTGCTGTTGAATAATGAGTTTTTTCTGGGTAGATTTTATATATTATATATGTTTTAAAATAACAGATATTCACATTTCCCAGATGCGCAAGTTAAATTTCAGTAAAAATATTTATCGTGTGCACTTTATTTTTATAAGCGAATAAAAATTGATATTTATTGTGACGTCACGAGAATACTGTCCATTGGGGTTTATTTTATCATTATGCATTATAATTTTGTTGATGTCATTTTCTCAGTACAATTAAATACAAAATATATTTTTATTTGTATACATGGTGTTTAAGTATAAAAGTAACATATATAAAGTACGTGTGAAAAGTTTGCGCCGGTGAAAATGACATTATGCTTAGCTTGAAATGCATTTTAACATTGATAAAACTAAAGAGAAAAATTTATATGACTGTGTCAACATGACGTAATTTTAACTGATTTTTCAATTCTTAATTATAAATATTAGAATTGGAGCCTTTATTGATTGCTTCATCTTGATTGCATATCTTGATTACATGTTACCAATTACTTTTTCTTTTTTTAATTATAGGTTAAAAGATTTCATTTTTCAATGAAAAAATTCCCAAAAGTAAAGGATTTTAGGAAAATTAAAATTGTTAAAAAGTGTTATGGTAGAAAAAAAAAAAAAACTTGAAATAATGATTGTATTTTTAGATAGAATAAACTAGGGGTGCACAACCTTTTCAAGCGGAGGGCCACTTACAAAAATGACTGGGTTGTCGAGGGCCACCATCAGAAATTTTTTGTTTTGAGGAGGTGTGACCGGGGGGAGGGGGGGGGGGGAATTTTCGATTTTTCACATCCGATTGGCAAAATTTACGATTTATACGCACCTGATCGGCAAAATTCGTGATTTTTACGTGCCGACCGGCGAAATTCATGATTTTTATGCGTGCGATCGGAGAATTCGGGATTTTTATGCGCATAATTGGGAAAAATTGCGATTTTTACGCGCCCGATCGGCGAAATTCATGATTTTTATGCGTGCGATCGTAGAATTCGGGATTTTTATGCGCATAATTGGGAAAAATTGCGATTTTTACGCGCCCGATCGGCAAAATTCGCGATTTTTTACGTTTACGATCGACAAAATTCATGAATTTTACGTGCCTGATCAGCAAAATTTGCGATTTTTACACAGACTATCGGCGGAATTTACAATTTACACGCATCCGATCAGCAAAATTCCCGATTTTTACGCATACGATCGAGAAATTTACGATTTATACGCACCTGATCGGCAAAATTCGCGATTTTTACGTGCCGACCGGCGAAATTCATGATTTTTATGCGTGCGATCGGAGAATTCGGGATTTTTATGCGCATAATTGGGAAAAATTGCGATTTTTACGCGCCCGATCGGCAAAATTCGTGATTTTTACACACACTATCGGCGAAATTAGCGATTTTTACACAGACTATCGGCGAAATTTACAATTTACACGCATCCGATCAGCAAAATTCCCGATTTTTACGCATACGATCGAGAAATTTACGATTTATACGCACCTGATCGGCAAAATTCGCGATTTTTACGTGCCGACCGGCGAAATTCATGATTTTTATGCGTGCGATCGGAGAATTCGGGATTTTTATGCGCATAATTGGGAAAAATTGCGATTTTTACGCGCCCGATCGGCAAAATTCGCAATTTTTTATGTTTACGATCGGCGAAATTCATGAATTTTACGTGCCTGATCGGCAAAATTTGCGATTTTTACACAGACTATCAGCGAAATTTACACGCATCCGATCAGCAAAATTCCCGATTTTTACGCATACGATCGAGAAATTTACAATTTATACGCACCTGATCGGCAAAATTCGCGATTTTTACGTGCCGACCGGCGAAATTCATGATTTTTATGCGTGCGATCGGAGAATTCGGGATTTTTATGCGCATAATTGGGAAAAATTGCGATTTTTACGCGCCCGATCGGCAAAATTCGCGATTTTTTACGTTTACGATCGGCGAAATTCATGAATTTTACGTGCCTGATCGGCAAAATTTGCGATTTTTACGCGTCCGATCGGCAAAATTTGTGATTTTTACACAGACTATCGGCGAAATTAGCGATTTTTACACAGACTATCGGCGAAATTTACAATTTACATGCATCCGATCAGCAAAATTCCCGATTTTTACGCATACGATCGAGAAATTTACGATTTATACGCACCTGATCGGCAAAATTCGCGATTTTTACGTGCCGACCGGCGAAATTCATTATTTTTATGCGTGTGATTGGAGAATTCGGGATTTTTATGCGCATAATTGGGAAAAATTGCGATTTTTACGCGCCCGATCGGCAAAATTCGCAATTTTTTACGTTTACGATCGGCGAAATTCTCAAATTTTACGTGCCTGATCGGCAAAATTTGCGATTTTTACGCGTCCGATCGTCAAAATTCGTGATGTTTACACAGACTATCGGCGAAATTAGCGATTTTTACACAGACTATCGGCGAAATTTACAATTTACACGCATCCGATCAGCAAATTTCCCGATTTTTACGCATACGATCGAGAAATTTACGATTTATACGCACCTGATCGGCAAAATTCACGATTTTTTACGTGTCCGATCGGCAAAATTCATTAATTTTACGCGCCAGATCGGCAGAATTTGCGATTTTTACGCGCCTGATCGGCAAAATATGCAATTTTTGCAGACTATCGGCGAAATTTACAATTTACACGCATCCGATCGGCAAAATTCGCGATTTTTACGCATACGATCGAGAAATTTACGATTTATACGAACCTTATTGGCGAAATTCGCGATTTATACGCACCTATCGCCTATCGGCGAAATTCATGATTTTTACGGGCCCGATCGGCAAAATTCGAGATTTTTGTGCATACGATCGACGAAATTTACGATTTATACGCACCTGATCGGTAAAATTCGTGATTTATACGCACCTGATCGGTAAAATTCGCGATTTATATGCACCTGATCGGTAAAATTCGCGATTTATACGCACCTGATCGGCAAAATTCGCGATTTATACGCACCTGATCGGCAAAATTCGCGATTTATACGCACCCTATTGGCAGAATTGGTGATTTTTATGGATCCGATCGGCAAAGTTCACGACTTTTACGCAGGCGATCGGCGAAATTCGCAATTTATACGCACCCTATCGGCGAAATTCGCGATTTATACGCACCCTATCGGCGAAATTCATGATTTTTACGGACCCGATCGGCAGAATTTGCGATTTTTACGCGCCTAATCGGCAATTTTTACGCGTCCGATTGGCAAAATTCGCGATTTTTACGCATACAATCGGCAAAATTAACAATTTTTACACGCACCCGATCAGCAAAATGTGCGATTTTTACGGGTCCGATAGGGAAATTTCGTGATTTTTACGCATACGATTGACGAAATTTACGATTTATACGCACCTGATCGGCAAAATTCGTGATTTATACGCACCCTATAGGTAGAATTCACGATTTTTACGCAGGCTATCGGCAAAATTCACGATTTTTAGGCACGCGATCGGCAAAATTCACGATTTTTAGGCAGGCAATCGGCAAAATTCACGATTTTTACGCAGGCTATTGGCAAAATTTACGATTTATACGCACCCGATCGGCAAAATTCGCGATTTATATGCACTCGATCGGCAAAATTTGCAATTTTTACGCACCCGATGGGCAAAATTTGGCAAAATTCACGATTTCTACGCACCTGAACGGCAAAATTCGTGATTTTTTCGCTTCCGATCAGTGAAATTGATCCGCGGGCTACCAGTAATCCGATCGCGGGCCACAGGTTTTGCACCCCTAGAATAAACAATGTAAGGCTAATATTTTATAGGAATTATTTTGGTAGGTTTATTATAAGTTCATTTAACAGTTCCTTATTAGCGGCAAAGTCCTACTGTTTAGCTCTGGTTAGAAAAACTCTGAAACCGGTCTCCGCTCGGTCCAGTTGCCAAGGTAAACTGGTCAGTCGACTTTATTTGAGGGAAGTTCCGTATTTTCTTTTCGCGCCAATTTCCCCCCGTTCAGCTGGTCAGTCTGAGAATTATCGCAGTCCGCTCCTACTGACGAAGTTATCTCCCTACAAGTTTTGGAACCTTCGAAAGCAGCAACCCTACCCAGGGTTTTTCTTGTTTCGGTAATACAGTATTTATTTCCTTAACTGTGAATTTCTCTTTCGATGTCAAAAAATGGTAGTCTACTTTTGGACGCCACCCAAAACACAGTGGCAACTTTTAGAAATGTATAATAGTTGTGACAACAAACGGCGCTATCCCCTTAGCTTTCATCGCACTTACATCACTTCTAAATACTACAAATTTCTATTTTTTACTACATTTTACAATTTCAATTCTTACATCATCAATTAGAAAAAAATTAGCTTTCGATTGAAATTTATTTGAAAACTGCCGCTTAATTTAACGACTTTTTAAATAATTTTCAAGCATGAAATGTTTTTCAATTTTATCTCAACAATGACTGTTTCTCAACAATCCATCAGTTTCCTTCAATAATGCCTCCCTGGGAAAGTTGCCACAATTGAAAATAGATTTCCTAACCATCATAAAATGTGAAAAATAATAATAATAATAAGCCCTGATAATTCATAAGATCAGATTATCCATAAGATAGAACATTTTGGCTCTAAACTAAAATCTGTCAAAAAAAAAATTATTTTCAGTTTATATATAACATAAAATTGCTATGTTGTATTCGTTGATGTGTATGTTGCATCAGAATATGCTTGGAATTAGGTTTTTTTTATTTCTTTAAAGATCCATTGGGTATTTAACTGTATAAGAGGGAAAAGATCCCCAACTGTGATGGAAAAGGGATAAATGTAAAAGAACCGAAGAAACCAAACAAATAAATTACACTTGAAAACATTAAAAATCTCCCTCATCAGCAGATTGATTTATTATTGTAAAAAAAATTCTTCATCATTACATAAAAATGGATTAGCTTAAAACGATGAACCCGTTTCATAAGATATGGATTTCAAACGAACAATGATTAAAGAAGAAATTTTAAAACTTTTAATTTAAACATTTTAAAACTTTTTTTTAACGTCGAAAACGGTGCTTTTGGGCAGATGATGCAATGCACATGCGCATTGGAGCTCATTTGGTTGCATTGTCACAAGGCAGAGATAAGTGCTTTATTTACTATGTTCTTTTATTTACTGAATATGAGATGAACGTAGGCGTATACTATTTGTATGATACTTCATAGGTCAATGAAATTTTCTTTCATGCCGTGGGGAATATGGCGGTAATGTCAAACTGATTTGCATTACACATAGTTATTTACGGATTGTTCGTTTGGAGTTTGCATCGGAAATAGAACTGTATTTCACTGGGGAAAAAACTTTTAAAATAAAATATTTGAAAAACTGTTTCATACGCATCCCTTCTTAAATATTAAAGAAGCTTATTTTACTGATATTGTTTTGTTTGTTTTTTCCGTCGAGTTTTGACGAGTTCCATCTAGTAAATCATTAAGGTCCATACAATTTAGCAAATTATTCTTTGTAACAATTCTATAAAAATATGTTTATAATGTATTATGTATTTTTCCAGTTCAGCTGCATTTTATATTTCAATTTAACTTATATGCAGAGGTCTAAATTAAAGAAAAAAGTTTTCGTTTACAGACACGTGTAAACATACTTCTACAAAAATAACAAATTCCTCCTTTATCATATTCTGCTTTTCATTTTATCTGTTATCTTAATTTGTACAAAACAACTGTGAATAACAGGTGTTTTTTTTTAATTAAATATAAAATGAGTTTGATACTAATAATTTCATATTTTTTGTTTATGTATATTTTTAAAATAATATTTCCATTAAAAAGTAATTGCAAATCATGTCAAAGTTATATCCCCCTCCCCCTTTCATCTTGAAAAGTTTTCTAAATCTCTTATTTGAAATTTTTTTCCAGAAAAGAACATGTTCATATCTGTACATCTCTGGTGTTCTGCTCTCTGTAAAAGAATGTAATTCAGATTTGCTCTTAAAATAATTTAGAAAAGCTTTTAGCTAGCATTTTAAATATAATCTTAAAATATACTGTTTAAATCTTAAATGTGGTTTACTTCCAGTAGTATTAATTTTATTAAATTAATACTACTATGTGAATATGATGAGATACATTTTTGTTTATTACTTTTGTTATTTTAAAGAAAGTTTACTATGAAGACCATCATTCACAGGTTATGAATGAAGAAATAGCATTAATTTGTGAAATACGGCCATTCTTTTTTTTTTTTTTTAACACCCAAATATACTTTTATTATTAGAGGGTTCAACTTAAGATAACAGATGAAAATCAGAAATGATAAAAGGAGACGTTTGTCATTTATACCCATCTGTATAAGAAATTTTTTTTCTTTAATTTAGACACTCTGCATAAACTATACTCATTTTTCCTATGTAATACTAACATATTTAAATTACAAGTTCTTTGGATTATTTTAATTTGATGAGGCTTGTGTTTTGTAGTTCTTTCAAATCATTTTTATGAAAAGATGTCTGAAAACCTAAATTTAATTACATTTTTATCTTGCATATATAATAGAATCATGACAAATAATCATAATAATTAAACATAGATGGCACTGTGTAAAAAACTCCAGAAAACTGAAGAACCCCAAAAAACCCAATACCCCCCCCCCCCCCCCCAAAAAAAAAAAAAAACCCACATGGGTTGGTTTTTTTTCAGCCCTGCCCTGTATGAAGAATACTTTAGATTTACTTATCAGCCTTCAGTGGAAAATTGTAGTCAGAATATAGCATTAAAATTGCACTATATTTAAACTGAGTAATAAAACTACTGCAATATGCATACAATCTTATCAAACTTGAGAAATTTGATTTTTTTTTTTTTTTTTTTTTAAAGCATAACATATTACTTCTATTTTTAATGTTCTGTTTTGCTTAGGATAGGAAACGCATTTAAAACTTACATAACACTACAATTAAAGGGGTTACCCTTTGCTCCCAACATATCTTATTTTATACACTAGTGAATTCTCTCCTGTGCCCATCGTTTTTTATTTGTAACGCGCAGTGAGGTACCATCATGTCCCAGCGCATTTCTGTCGATATGCTCAAAAAGAATGTTTAAAATTTTAAGTCAATAGATGGTATTGGTATCTAATGAAACTGATAAACAGAGAATGTTTCAAGCATTGACTTTCATTCTATGAGATAGATTTTCCATTCAGAAAGATAGGAAAGGGGAAATAGTCTATAAAAATCCATATGTTTCTGGTTCTTTAAAAATGCAGGGATTTAAATATCTCTCTTTAACAGGCGCTTTTTATTTATTTAGTTAGTTTTAACAGTGACTGGTATAACTTGGTGACGCAACTAAGAGAGGGAGATATAAATGGGGAAAATAGGGAAAAATACTTAAGATACGGTTTTCGGCATTTACTTTTCAAATCATTCGGAAGAATGGAGAGTGAATGGGGAAAAATTTGTGTTCTGATACATAAACCGTTTTAACAGCATGGCTAGGAATTTATTATTGTTTATTGAAGGTGAGTCTTTCATATAAGGTGGTCTTGGGTATTAGCTTTATTCTGTCATATCAGATTTGTAGTTTCTTGTAGAAAGTTATGAATAAAAGAAAAAAGTATTTAACCAAAAGTGAGATTAGCAAATTAATGAATCAATCTGAAAGTAAGCTGAGTGAAACTAGAACAGCATTTAGTGATTTTGAAAATTCACGTGTTTGAATTACACCCTAATTTTCCCACCTAAATCTTATTGTTAAGGGTGTATTCAAATCCAAACTGCTTATTTTGAGACACATTTGTAAATTCATTTTTGCTCTAAAATGCATCCAATTGGCAGGTTCTCTTATTCAGAAACTTTATAATGTCCGTATTATCTCGATTTTTTGATAAAGGCAGAATATATTTCAAAAAATGCTATCAAAGTGGACATTTTGAACCGAATTCCCCGAAGCGATACGCTGGAAACAAAAAAAAATTATCGTACTGTGAAAATAATTGTCTGTAAATCAATTTCTAATTAATTGAACGAAAAATAAAAACATGGGCCCCTTATAAATGTCTTTATAAATCACGCCGCCAAGTTTCCTGTTGTTACTTTTAAAAATGAGTCTGAAAATGTGTCTCAAAATTTTGAGTTGTTGAGCATGGAAAAATACATTTTTTGAATACCGCCTTAATAGTGATACTAAGCTTTATATTATTTTTGCTAAGATCGACACATCTTGAGATTATATATAAAAAGGAACTAAAAGTTTTATTAATTCAATAGAATTAATTTGAAACTAGCCTTAAATATCTCTAAAATTTATGCAAATCTGTTATTGAAGATGTTGATCAGAATTTATATTGCTGGCTTCAATTCAGTGTTTGATACAAAAATAACCTCATACATCTTGAAACTCAATCTATTTTCTTTTTTTTTTTTTAAATATTACTGTTACTCTATTATATTTTAATTTTTTTTTCTTTATTTAATGGTCATTACACAATGAGCTGAATTTAAAAAAATAAATAAACATATCAATTGTCTTTAACTACTAAATCCAAATTGTTAGCAGGGCTCCCAACACATTTTATCCCTCTAAAAGGGAGAAAGAGGACTATTTTTATTTAAAAGGGGGACTTTGAAGGACCATTTATATTAAGGGGATTAAAAATCGACCATGTGTCTAAAAATACTGCCTGAATTTCTTAAGTATGCAAGCAAATTTTTATAAATTACTCCAGAAAATATGTTAATTGATTATCTTTATAAAGATGTTGTTAAACAATGTACACTGCTTTATTTAAACACAGTTAAATATCCTACTGCAAAAAGATAGAAAGTAAAGGTTAAAATTCTCGGTCGCCACCGGCCACAGGGAGACTAAATGTAAAAAAATGGCGACTTTTTGCTATTCATCTGATTGGCAAAGTGGTGATTTGTACTTTTCATGTAGTAGTACATACCGTAATTTCCAGGAGATAAGCCGCATTGTTGTATAGGCCGTATAAAATCTCGGAATTTCATTGTTCGGTTGCAAATTAATACTATGAATTTCCTCAATCGTTCGCAGAAAAAAAATCGAGAATTTTGTCGATTGGTTGCAGAAAAAATCATGACTTTCGGTATTCGATTGCGAGGAAAAAGTAGACGAGTTCTGTCAATTGGTCTCAGAAAAATCACAAATTTCCTCAAACGATTATGAGAAAAAAACCCTGCGAATCTAAGCAAGTATAATTGCATGGTATTCCTTCGATTGGGATGATGAAATTTTTTCATTTAATTAATGCAGGATTCAATTGTAGACAAGTTCAGTTTTCACAGGATTTTACTGTACTAAAAAATTTTTTAATATAGTTACTCTAATTTATAGACCAAACAGATATAGATTTTTTTGTGGGTGGGGGAGGGGGATTTGTGTATGTGTGTGCATGTATGTCTTCATGCAAAAATTATAAGTATGCTTTAAATTCAGAATAATATAATTTAAAGAACTTTTTTATAAAGAAATGATAAAATACAAGATTATTATGATTGACCTCCACAATGCTTCATAGAAATATAAAAAATTAATCTCCAAAGGATTTTTTTTTTAAGCATAGGTTTATCAAGTGAAACTTGTGAGGCTGTAAAAATGAGATATCTTCATACCTAGTGTACACTCTAGAGGAGAAAAGGAAAGAATGCTAGTCACTAAAAAGAAGACTAATGAAGCAAAAAACAAGAACGAAAAATCATGCGTCAAGCATAGATTATGTAACACTTTCCAACGCTTCCAAAATAATTTTACGAATCATACTCTTTTATAAGCTAAAAGATAACATCTAAGTAATCCGAATACTTTATTCAGCCCTGTATAGGATCTATAGATTTGTATATATACTACATAGGATGCTAAATTTTAGTTCAGTTAGGAAACACGTAGCACAGTTTAAAATTCTCCGTCTGGAGTTAAATAATACGGAAATGTGTTCCCGAACTTTTGTACTTCCCTGTATAGGATCTACAGAATTTATACACACCACGTAATATACAAAAAGCGATTTAAAATTAAAATCGCATTCAGTAACTTAAAACGCACTTCCAGGAATTATTGTTAACATACAGTAGAGAATTCTTTTGTGTGTCCCTGTAAATGAACGATGACTGCTATACACACAATATTCTGTAGTAAGTCTCTTGTAATGAACCTTATATAAATTTCAATGCGTTTAAAATAGTGAAACATTATTTAAATAAACCGCAGACGATTTTTCTCCATAGACGTAATGTAACGGAATTCTTTTGACTGTCCCTGTAAAGTAAGTATAAGTGCTATGCACACCCTATTCCATATTAAGCTTCTTCTAATGCACCTTAGTGATATATATAAATTTCAATGCGTTTAAAGTATTGAAACATTATTTAAATAAACCGCAAATGATTTTTCCCCATAGACCGCAATGTAACGGAATTCTTTTGAGTGTCCCTGTAAAAAAACTATAAGTGCTACACACTTCCGTTGAAATAGGGAACATGCTATAGATAACGATTATAACATATAAAATTTGCAGGGCAATCCGAGCATATTTACGGGAGTTAGAGCACGGACAGACGGCAGACGGCAGACGGCCAGACGGCAGACGGCCAGACAAACCGAAGTCATAAACACTTTTCAACTAGGTTGGAAAGTGTTAAAAAGGCATTATTTTAAGTAAAAATGTATTATTGTCATCAAGGGTCTGTCCAGACTTTCTTTATAGGGTCCTGTTTTTGTGAAATTGCAAACAGTTTTTTTTATTTGTGAAAAATCTTCATTTTGTGAATTTAAAATTATAATTACATTCAGGCCTCTGTTTGTCAGTTTATCTTGTTTATGCTTTATGCATAAAAAAAACTTTGTAATAGGTTATTTGGCAATATCTAAGCTGTTTTCTGGCAAGTCAGATTTTATTTTTAAATTATTAAATTTATGACAGGTTCAGTTTGAAGATGAAAAAGTTTTGTCAAATGTCTATTTAAGACAAATTGTGATTTTGTGAAAGGTTCTGTTTAACGATGAAAATTTTTGTGAAGGGTCCTTTAAAGGACATGATTTTTTTATAAAGAGATCCCTGATTGTGTTAGTAAAAATTAAATAAATAAATAAAAAATAAAAAGGAAAGAAAAAATTATATTTTTTAAGAATGATAATTTCAAATGATTTTATGAATTACTAAATTAAAAAAATACAATTAAATTACATGATTCAATAATCTCTTGACTTTACTTAAACAAATGAGAAAGTTCTGTGATATTTGTAAGCTCTTGTATGCATATATTTTAAAATAAATACTATGATACGGGAAAGATTTTTACAAGCGATTGCTGGGTATAAATAGGTATGCAACTTACTATTTTTTAAAAAGACAGAGGAGGGGCCTTTTGCCGATTTTAAAAAGAGAAGACGCTGTACCCTTAAATAATGGTCTAACAGTAAGTAACGCTATCCATATCTAAAATAGGACTAAGTATAAAATTTAAACACCCACCTTGAACGGAAGATTTCCCAGAAAGCCCTCTAGTGCTTGTATTAGAATTGTTGAATGATGAAGACAAGCTGGGTGTTGAAGGCCTCGACTGAAGAACATTAACAGACATTGAGCACTGATTGGAAGATAAGCAAGATGTATTTTTTGATGCTGAAGCTTTATGTACACGTGATGAGCCAGATATACTATTGGATTTATTCATAATAGACATTTTACAAGATGAAGTCAATGAAGTGGAGAAACTGGATGAAGTAGTTATGCAAGATGAATTAGAACCAATGCATTCACATTTCAGTTTAGATTCATAAGTTTCAGTCTCTCCATTAGTTACAGAAGGGTCTACTGATGGTCCATTCAGAGTAGTGCAAAATTTGTTAGTATGTACCAAGTTAGAACTAATATGAGTTTTACTGTCTGATATTAAAATATCTGAGGAGTGGCCATCCATCAGAGTTATAACTGGTTTGCTTTCATCACTGTAATAAGATGAATTACTTGGTTTGCAATTAGAAACTCGCCTGGCTAAACTGGTCTGGAAAAGCACAACATCTGATAACCACTGAAAGAAAAAAGCAAATGAAATCTTAAAATAATATATATACAAGGTGTCCCAAAAAGAATTGAAACGTGTTTTGATTTTCTACCTGTTGAAGATACGTAAGCAAAGCAAATTGTAAAAGTGTTCAAAATAAGGTAGGAATTAAGATAATGTTGATAACAACTAGTCCTGTTATTGATTTTCAAAAAGTTACACTTTAATTTTTATATGCCCTATAGGCCTTATAAGTTATATTTAGAAAAGAATTATCCATGCTCTGACAAGTACAGCAGTAAAAATTCCATTCTACGACCAAAATTCACAAAGTTATGCTTTTAATTTTATAAAATTCTGGAAATTTATACAGAATTTCACTAAAAAAGCATATTTTTTTTTGTTTTTAGTGCTGGAAAGTTCCAAAATTTTTACTTATCAGAGGATGGAGATAATTTATATATAACTTATAAGACTCAGGGATTGTGTAAAAATTTAAAAAGTGTAACTTTTTTAAAGTTAATGGCAGGACTAGTTCATCAACATAATCTTAATTCCTACCAAATTTTGAACACTTGTGCAATTTATATTGCCTAGTTATCTTCAACAGGTAAAATATTAAAGTGCATTAATCTTTTTGGGATTAATCTTTTTGTATAAAAAAGGTTACTTTAAACACTAAACATCTCATGTTACATGTATTCTTAAGAATCTAATTTTATTCTAAAGGACGCATCACAAATACATAGAAAATTTAATTGCAGAAGCATGGTCTAACTCCATATGCTGTTATTTTTTTTAATATATATATATATATATATATATATTCAGTTTTTAAAAAGGTCATATTTGAATTAATATTTTTTGTTTTTTATACTAAAATACAACAAACGTAATAATATTATTAGAAATATCACCAAAAAAAAAAAAATAAATCACAATTTTACATTTTAATACCTTATAACTAAGTGAAAATCTATGTGCACTGAATAGTTTTAAAATTTTTATATCTAATAATTATGCTTATTTTCAAATATGTAGCTGTGTAAACCTTGAAAAATAATTTTTTTAGTGTGTAAGTTTTATTATTATTATTATTATTATTATTATTTAATTTAAAATATTAAAGATTAAAAGAGTTGCTTAATAATTTATTTTCTTTCTCTTTTTTTTTTTTTTTTTTTTTTTTTTTTTTTTTTTTTTAAAGCATTTACTCAGGTTGGTTTTTAATAATTATAGTACAGATTTAGCCAGCAATTTGAATCATTTTTGTTACTGAAAAGTTAAGAGTACTACTTTATTACTAGCTGACCCCCACACCCGGCATTGCTTGAGCCCGTGATAATAAATTTTAAAAGAAACATCAAGTTTTTATTATTTTATATCTTTAACCGGATTTTGTATGAAATTATATTTTTAAATGAAAAATTCACGAAAAAATATTGATATTTAGTGATAAAGGTGCTCATTTTCTTGTTTACGTAGGGTCGTTTCATAGTTTTTAAAATAAAAAGTTCTTTTTGTCCGAACTCTTTGAAATCTTTATTGGTGATAAATAAAACGGTTTTACAGCCCATGTATCCAAGCTCTCTTTAAAATTTTGCAAAAAAATATGCATATTTAGTAGTGGAAACATGAGTTCTTAAAAAAAAAAAGCTTTAGATTTCATTTTCAGAACAAAAATATATTAGAAGGTCTATGCTTTCAATGCAATGGTGATTCCATCCGTTTTCAATCAACCCTTTTCAATCTCCCTAGGCTAAACAAGTGAGGGCTAATCCACCAGGTTTCTCCTTTCTGGGGGGAGAAGCCTTCAAAAAACGTTGGCACATGCATAAAGAGACGATATTCATATGGAAATTTGACAGAATATGCATTTCGTTTTAAATATATACATAAAACTATAGAAAGCAGTAAGTATTACACTTTAAAACGTAGTAATTAAAACAAAACTAAAAACTCTGAGTAAAATTTATAATTTAAATGTATTAAAAGAATGTATGACTTTAACAAAAAAAAAGTAAAGACATCTTACAGAATTCCCATTTAACAAAATTTCTATATTATGATTTTTTTTTTAAACCATGAAATTCATTAAATATTAGCTCAAATGTATTTTGTCAATAAGTAATTTATTTTTATATATGAAGTTTTATATTATTTTCTTAATTTTTCTTGACAGAATATATTTTTTAACATTAAATACAAAGAATTTTTTTTAAGGAAAATCTCAGAGATAAGTATGTGTTTAATAAATACTGTACATTTTGAAAGAATAATAGCATAAAATACTTAAATTCCTGAGCATTATGGAACAAATTAAAAATATATATGTAGAAGTAAAAATAGTTTTTTCTTTAAACCACTTCAATGGCTGCCTCGATATTATACTGGGGGTAACAACACTGCTTTTCTATCTCTGTGGCTCGGCTGTTGAAATAGTTCAGTGATGTCACTGGATCCTAAAAATCCTGGGTCCCAAGGACCCAGGATTTTCAAATATCTGGGTCCCTTTTTTATAAAAGCGGGTCCCCATTCATAATAATTCAAATTCATATTTTAAAAGAACAAGTGAATTTGTTTATTTGTGATGGTGAGAAATACCACCATCTAGATCTAAACTAGCACACACTATAAAAAAAAAAAAGTATTTGGTTTTTTTTCTGCATATTAACAGAGTATTTGGTATCATTTTAATCAGTGAACAGTGAACAATACAAATTAATGATCCATTTTAGGATCAGCGCATACAGATAGATAATTGTGGAACAAAGTGAACCACGGCAGTCAAGGAAATATTTGGTTTTCCGTTCCCACGAATGATTTAACTACACCTAATAAAAATGTCATGGAGAAAATTGTCAGAACAATAATATGACACATTTATTTATGAGAGCTTAAATAGGCACGAAGACCTCACAAGTCAAAGCATCTTTACCTCCCAGACACAGCACGGCGTCAAGAGGAATCGCTATTGTACCGACGGACCTATGAAACACTCAAGGGGAGTACCAAATTTCTCCCACATGCCAATGGGCATCTCTCTAAAATCAGAGGTATGGCCGAAACATGCAAATTTTCAAGAAGTTAAAACGTATAAGGCCTTAATTTTATGTGAAAAGGGAAAAATGGTTCCATCCTTTTTTTTCTTGCTCCACGAAAAGAATGTGATTTTTCTTGAGAGTTCAGATTCAAAAAAGATGGAAAAGTAGAAGGTTGACTGCTCTCTAACTAAAAAAACAGATTTTGAGTGTGTGTGCCAATAGATGGAAATGTACGCGCTAAGAAAAAGCGAAAACGCGTCAGCCATTACCTCCTGCTGTCAACGTTATCTAGTAATATAAGGTAACAAACAATCCTCCTTCACCATTGTTCCATTTTATTTAATTAAGCTATATTCTTTTAATAATATGAATTTAAGTGTGTATGAAGATCCTACCCCGATCTAAACATAAAAAGGCTAATCAAAGAAATACTTCTAGGGTATGGAACCCTGCCTTTCAAAATCGAATTTTTTTAATTCAGTAAGACAAACTGTAATTCTCAGAAAATAAATGTTGAGAATACAGTTCTCAACTAGGATTGAATATTTTATTTTTTTTAAACATTTATGTTTGTTTTTAATCATATGCTTATAATTACCTTGTAAATAAACTCAATTTTATATTCAATTAATTTTAGTCAGTTTTCCTTTTGTTTACTTAATTTATTGAATTAATATTAAGTCTTTTATTTTAGGAAATGTTTTCTTTAATATTACAATCTAGGTTTTAAAATAAGCCATTATATATTTAATGTTACATAACTCTCTGCAGGTAACCTTTGATGATTGTAATTGGCTCAAAGAGGATCCGAACTTCAAAAATAATTCACAACGCAACTTTTTCTTTTCTATAATTAATTGATAATTTGTCTAATAAAATTTTCTAAGTATAAATTATCATATCAGATCCTTAGAGTCATAGGTGCAAAATAAATACTATACGTCTCGGATAATTTAAAATACTCATATTAATCAATTAACAGCAATATAGTGGTAAATCCTATGCAATCAGACTTAAATTCAAATAATTTAATTGATCACTCTGTAGCATTCCATCATAGGGTTTACCGAATTAGAAGTGGTACCGTTACCTCTTTCTAAATTATTTTAATATATTAATTTAATTTTAGAAATAGAACTTTAGGTTATTGTATAATTTTTTAAATATAAAAATATATATGCAATATTAAGACTAACAAAAAAAAATTTTTTTTTTGCTAACATAAATGTTCTTAATTCTAATTCTTTTGAAAAAAATTTTTTTTCCTCTTTTCAACAACTAATTAAAAAAAAAAAAAAAAAAAAAAAAATTTTAAGCATTCATTGGGGAATCTTCATACACTCTGTAACATGCATATACCTGGCAATTCTTTTTGGGTACCTCACTAAATATATAATGATATATTAAATAATAATAAGTGTTATTGGATTGATTTGTATTAACAAAGAATTGAAAATATGACTTGTGTTACATATACTGCAACAGCAGCAAATATAAAATAAATACATAATAATGCTCAAATATTGAAATGATATATATTATATATAATTAATTTCTCGAACAGTGCATAACAATTCACCATTGGGTATCTTTTATTTTATGTTAAACAATTTTTTTTTTTTTGCTCTCTCTCTATTTTATGATTTTTGTACTTTAATTGGATGAATAAGCGTAAAAGTCAAAGAATTAGTAGAATAGATACTGGTGTCAAAACTAGACAACAATTACGCGAATTAAATAATCAAACTGTAGACACTAATATTATTTGTAATAATAGTAATAATAATAATAAGAAAAAAAAGAAAGAGAAGAAAATTATAAATTCTGAAAAAGCTACTCCTAAAATTACTACAATGGACACCCCAAATGCAGATAGCCTAATTAATCTGATTCCATACTATGATGAAAAAAAGGAAGCAAATATTAACCATTTTTTCTTACAATTTGACAATCTCATCAATAAAACTGAATTGAATAATGATTCTAAATTAACTATATTAAAGGCGAAAATTGTAGGACCTGCTAAAGATAAATTGATGAGGGATCAAAATTTGTTCGTGGAACAGAACTTAGAAACCTTTAAAACAAAGTTAAAACAATTATTCGAACCCAAAACCACATTTCTAGAAGCGCAAAAGAAATTTTGCAATCTCAAACAAAAACCGGAACAAAACATGAACGAATTTATATTAGAGTTTAATGCGGCAGCAGACCTTTATCTAAAAAAAAGTGGGCAAGATATAGGAGCTAACAACAGCTCTACATTCATGGAAATGATCAAATTATCTCAGTTTTTGGAATCAATTCGTAGTGATTTAAGTCTGGAAGTAAGAAAAAACTCTCCGCCGGACTTTAAAACAGCGTGCAACATAGCCTTAAAATTAGAGGAGGCTTATTCACATGTCAATTTAAAGGACATCAACAACATTTCCAAAACTAAAGATTCTGATTTGTTAAATGAACTGCTTAAACTCAATGTAGAAAGTGCAGAGAATATAAAATTATTAACCGCGGAATTAAATAACATAAAATTAAAGGTAAATGCCACTAACAATGATACAACTAGGTTTTGCAAGTACTGTAAATCCACATCCCATACGAACCCACATTGTTGGTTTTACAAGGGCAACGAACAAAACAGCAGTAATTACGTGGACGAAAATAAAAAAATTCCTGAGAATATTCAAATCGAAAAACCAAATTTTTATCAAGGGGGAAACCAACAAGCTCAGGGAAACTTTCAGCAAACCCCAAATTACACGCACCAAAACTTCAACCCTATGCAATATTCTGCTCCTCAGTACATGTACTATGCACCACCCCCACCCCACCAACAATTTATGCCGATATCATATCCCAGTTTCGGAAATTATGGAGGCAATTTCAACGAACAGAGATCATATGACCAGCGAAGAAATTATAGAGGGCATAGAGGGGGCTACAAGCAAAATAATTATAAAAAACATGATTATACAAAAAAAAATAATTCACAGCAGACATTTGAAAACAATAAACAAGATAAAGATCATGATCAGAATTCTAGTAACAATAAGGGAAACTAAAGTCGGGACTTACATTCTCAAATACAAGGCACCCGCGTAAGTCTCACTGCGGGTCTAAAAAAAATAACAAAATTATTGCTAGTGTCAAAAGTAATGACAATTCTCAACTTCCGATTATTACTTTTGAAATTAATGGTGTTAAGATTAATGCTTTGACAGACAGTGGGGCGGCAGTAACTTTGGCATCACCTATATTGTTCGAACAATTAAAGAATGCACACGTAAAATATAAAAATCTCTGTAACCAGGTAAAAATTCAAACATTAACAAATTCGACAATCTCTTTTAAGCAATGCATTAAATTAACTTTCAAATTGGAAAACGTTTTTGTATCGGGGGCATTCTATGTTACAACTCAAGATTTTGGTCGGAACTACAATATGCTATTGGGATTCGATTTCCTCAAAACAAATAATATTATCCTAGATTTTGAAGATAAAACCATGAAATTAAAAAACAAAAACATTGCACTTCAATTTCTAGAAAATGAACCTCAAAGTCTGATAAGTAACTTAACTGCTAACTCTAATGAGAATCAAAATAAAGAAACAATACACAAAAAGAAAAAAAAACGTATCTCGCACAAAAATTTTGTTACAGCAAAACTAACACAGACAACGGAGTTACTACCAGGCGAAAAAAAAATTGTTGCATTACTATTAGATCCAGATAAATTCGCAACTACAAATACAATACTCTTGGAACCGATTAAACATAATATGAAAATTTATTATAAAACATCAATTCACGAAATTGCCAAGGATAATAAAATTCATATAATAATCACTAACAAATCACAACAAAAATTAATCTTAACAGAGGGAATGAACATTGGCAAAATTTCTAAACATTTTGAAATAAAATCAGTTGACACTGAGGGTCAAGAAGTAACGAAGCAGGTAGTGCACATTAATAATCTGAATTTAGAGCAAGTTCGTGAACGGAGAAAAGCAGAACTTAGATCAGACGACTTTAATTTACAACATTTAGACTCGGACACAGCAGAAAAATTAAAAAAAATACTTCTAAATAATGCACATGCCTTTTCTAAGAATTACGATACACTCGGACAATCTTCATTAGTCGTCCCAAGATTTAATTTAATACATAATTATCCTCTGCAGACTAAACCATACAAAACTGCACACAATGTTAAGGAGTATGCTAAAAAAGAAATTGAAAAACTTTTGAGAGCAAATATCATTCGTAAATCCAACTCTGATTACGCTTTCCCTGTTATTTTCGTTAAAAAAAAATCTTTGCAGAAAAACGAACAGGCTAATGAAGTTAAATATCGTATGGCGGTCGATTATAGACTTTTAAATGAAATACTTCAAAATTATGCGTACCCCATACCCGAAATTAAAGAGATTCTGCGGAGAATGAGTGGAAAAAAATATTATACAGTACTGGATCTACACAGCGCGTTTTTCCAAATAAATTTACATGAAGAAGACACTGAAAAATTAGCTTTCATAACGGAGCACGGTAAATTCTCCTTTTTAAGATTGCCTTTCGGAACGCGACTCAGTACTGCGGTGTTTGCAGAATTAATTGATAAAGTGTTGGGCCACTTTAATGAAGATCAAGTCGCTTATTTTATTGACGATGTGATCCTAGCAGCCGACTCACTCGAAGAAATGTTAGATCTGTTAGACAAAGTCCTTAAAGCTTTTATTGAAAATAATTTAACTATTGAGCCTACTAAAATACAAGTCTGTATGTCAGAAATCGAATTTCTCGGTTTCACCCTAAACAGCGAAGGATACTCTCCTTCAAAAAGAAACATAGATAAAATTCAAAATTTAGTTAAACCTAAAAATAAGAAGGGAGTTAAATCTCTACTTGGCCTTTCGAATTATTTTAGATCGCTTATTAAAGACTATTCTAAAATAGTTGACCCATTAATTAATCTTACTAAAGACAAAGTGAAATTTAAATGGTCTGACATAGAAGAAAATGCTTTCAAAGAAATCCAAGCAGCGATAGTTAAAAATCCCACATTAAAACCCCCGGATTTCTCAAAAGATTTCATTTTAATCACAGACGCTTCTAAAACAGCTATTTCTGGAATTTTAGCACAAGAATACGACGGAGAACAGCTGCCAATTGAACATTTTGGGCGAAAATTAAGGGATCCCGAAAAGAACTACCCCAGTTTCAAACTCGAACTACTGGCGGTTCATGAAGCGGTGATGTATTTCAAGCATATTCTTGCAGGGAGAAAATTTAATATTTATACAGACTCCAAAGCGCTAACGTATTTTTTAAATTTGGAAAAGCAACCAGACATTGTAACAAGGTGGTTGGACAATTTGTCCCCTTTTAACTACTCTTTTCAGCATATCGAGGGATCTAAAAATCCTGCTGATTATGTTTCGAGGAACATTAATAATATAATTTCAAGAGAAAAATTGCAAAATTCATTGTTTACGGTAAACAAAGCTCTATCAGATGAAAACATTAAACTACAACAATTAGAAGACGAAAAATTAAATAAAATAATAAACAAAATTAAAACTGACAAACAAAACAAAACCACAAAAAAATTCACTCTCAATCAAAAAGAAATATTAATATTAAAGCCAGGCTCTGATACAAATGAACTGTTAATTGCTCCGGATAAACTTAAAGCTGAAATAATACAGGAAGCTCATAAACCACATTTCGGATTTTTTAAAACTTATCAAATAATAAAAGCTAGATTCTACTGGTACGGGATGTACAGGGATGTAAAGAATTATTGTACTAAATGTATACCATGTAACACGACTAAACAACATCAAACTATTAAAGTTCCCACACAAAAAATAATCAAAGATAAAGAAATCGGATCAGTTTTGCATATAGATTTAATTGGTTTGCTTCCAATGACGCTACGCAAAAATAAATTTGTATTTATGATTATTGATTCCACATCAAGATTCTTGGAGGCTGTACCGGTTCGCAATTGTGAATCACAAACACTTCTAAATGTATTGAATCGCTATTTTAGTAATTTCGGATTGGCGCGATCCATAAAATTGGATAATGGCCGGTATTTTCACTCTGATTTATTCAAAGAATACATGGATTCTCTTAACATAGACCTAGATTTTACGTCCGTGAATAATCCACACAGTAATGGGCTCTGTGAAATCAGTAATAAAATATTAAAAAATTCAATTGTGGCTATGTGTAAAAACTCTTTAGAATGGGATACCAGGATTGATTTTTTTTAAATTAATTATAACAGTACGCCGCACAGAGCTACGGGATTTTCTCCGGCACTTCTATTTTTCGGTAGAGAAATAAGAACTCCTTTTTCCATACACTTGCCCGACCAAGACATAATTGTCAAAACCTACGTTAAAAATAGAGTCCAACATATTGAGGAAATAAAGAAATTAGCCTTACAAAACCAAAAAAAAATGATGGCGGAGTACATCGACAGTACTCCAGTCCAAAAAGTAAAATTTCTACAAACGGGACAAGAATGCTACTTAAAAGTCGTGGGTAAACCAGGTGTACTTCAGCCAAAATTCTTGGGACCATTCGAGGTGGTAAGGAAGCTTAGGAATAACAATTACCTATTAAAGGAAATTGCATTCCCAGATAAAGCGACTATTAAACGCCACATAAATAAATTATTCTCACCAACGAAAGTGGAATCACAGACTATACACATAAATTCCTAGATAGGGAAGCGAGAAATTTTTTTTCTCTTTTATTGCTCTCGAGGCAATATGTATATATTTATTTTAAATTTTTATCGTTTATAGATGTCTTATTTTTCTTTAGTTTAGTACACATTTTATAATTTTCCATTATTGTTTATTTACAGTACATTGAGGACAGGTTACTATTTAAAAAAAAAAAAAAAAAAAAAAAAAAAAGATCATTTAGGGAGGATACTGCAAGTTTTTTTTTCTTTGCTACACAGTGTACTACTGAGGGATTTGGCTCGTCAGAGGGAGTTATGAACAAACATGCACGTTAAATAAAAAATAATAATAATTACTGTAAAAATAAAAACAGAGGCAGCCTTGCCAGGGTATCACCCTTTCAAACCCATTTTATACTAATTTATATAACAAAACAAAAAAAATTTTTAATATATAACCTTACCCCCTCTACTAAAAGTGAAAATAAAAATCTTTATATGTAGCACAAAACTAATCGATTTAAAATTACAAGTCAACATCTATTCACTCGGCGACACAAATATAAATAATAATAATACAACATTTTATATTGACCAATATTTATAATAATTCATCCTTTGCTTAAAGCCACGGATTGACGAATCCACTTGAATTATTATAACAAAAAAAAAATCGGTCAGATTTTACAAAATTATTTTAGTTTAATATTTGATATAATCTATAACTGGGTTAGAACAACGCGTTTCAATTTTAATTTTAGAATAATCGTACGATTTCATATTATAAAACAAACAAGTAAAAAAAAAAAAAAAAAAAAATTATTAGTTGTCCCTAAGGATTAACATTTCAGATAATTTAATAACAAAAAAAAAAATAATAAATAAAAAAAAATACCATTGAACGTTTCAATTATTACAAAACATAAATTGGATGTTTAATTTATACCTTAAATATTTAGGTAAATTATTTCATACTTAAAAAATAATAATAATAAAAAGGTGTTGGATACATGTCAATGATCATTTCAGCAATTTATTGGATGTTAAAGTCTCGTTTTTGCAGGCGAAATTGAGACTATCTGCGCAGAGCATCTAATAATGCATTTAGCTGAGATATTTCTAATTAACTAAATTTCCAAACTTTACAAAAAAAAAAGAATTTGTTTAATTTTTTTTCTAACTATATGTAATATTTTATAAAACAAAAAATAATAAGAGAAAAGAAAAGCGAACGCTCGCTTTCGATTCCTTAAATATGTATATTTACACGTTAATATATTTTAAAATAATAATAATAAGAAGAATAAATAATTAAATAAACATTTCACAATTGCATGCACATTTTCGTTTGTGCAAAGCAACGCTCGCTTGTTCTCGCTAACTTAAATTGTAACTAGAAAATCAATATTATATTAAAAAAATATATATATTATAATACATTACGTTTTTATACACAATATAAATAAATAAGTAAATATATAAATTGACGAGAAGATAGTGCGATGCAAACGGATTTGACCACGTTACACGTGTACCGATTTTTTTTTTTTTATAGAAAATATTAAGCAGATATACAGATTTAAACATACCTCATTTTTTTTTTTAAATCCAAGCCGGGTATACACGACTTTTTTTTATTTTAATCACACCTGTAATCTTATTTCAACAATAAAATACAGATAGCTGAATTTTGGCGAGTAATCCAAAATCTGCACAGACACACGTGCAATCAAATCGTTTCACTGATTTTTTTTTTTTTCCCCACTGTCAGTAATACAGGAGTTTAGTAAACGTCACCCACAGGTGAGGAAAGATACCTAATACACGGCTTATCATTTCGCAAATCGTCCCCTGGGTACAACTGAATCCGAAGGTAGGGAGATGAGTCATTGTCCACAGGTACGGTCACCTAGCTGTCATTCTCTATCCTTCCGCTTAGCGGTGATGGATTAGAGGGAGAAAAGATTACTGTTTTTTTTCTTTTTCTTCTTCTGCCTTGTTTTTTTTTTTTTTTTCCCAACCCCGTCCATTCCAAGGCAGGCAGTTTAAAAGGGTATTGTGTTTGACTTTATAGATGGATATTTAAATTTTTGGTATCGAAAGAAGAAAACAAATTTTCATTTTTTCGATCTGTTTCTTTTATGAAAATATATTATTATTGAGAATATCTTTCATTCAGAAAAGTAGCCTTTTCACATATTCCAAAACAATTGTTTTAGTAAGAATGATAAGATTTTTTTTTTTAACATAACATTTTCTTTATATATATAAAAATAAAAATAAAGAAGTTTTCCTTTCTGCTCAAGAGAAAATAATTCATGTGAGAATTAGATTATAATGTTTATAATACAGATTGTAGTACAACAGACATGTGATTATATAGATGTGTTTTCTCTCAATGTTTTTCATATATTATATAATTTTTTTTTAATTGTATGGTATTCATTATCAATGCATACAGCTTACTGATTATATTGAGTATTTGTTTTAAATGATTCTGTATATTGTGTTTCAACGTATGGGTACCAATTAGCCTGTAATAATTAAAATAAAAGATTTGCCAATTTATATGTATGTAATAACTAAAAATATAAGAGTGGAAAAGAAAATTAATTTTTTTTTTCTTTGTTCTCTCGGGCATTTTATTTTATTATTTGGCTTATTCAAATTTTCCTGCTTTATTTGGATTTGGACCTATTAAAACTCAAAATTTTAATAAATGTTTTTGGAACAATGGAAATTGAAACCAACTACACATGATAACTTGCTGAAGAAGTCATGTCTTTCATCAGATTTTTCAACAGTGAACTTTTGATTACGCTTTATTTCACCAATGTGTAAAACTTTTTTCTGGTGTTGCAAACCTACTTACACTCCAAACCTAGTGACACCCCAGCTTATCCCAAGTTCCTAGACTTTTCCATGTGAACATTTTCAGTTTTGATCTTCAATATAATACGACGATGGACTTTCATCGAGTACTTTGTGGCTATATATATATATAAAAAAAAAGATACTGTGGACCTTTTTTTTTCTAATGTCGGGGGAAGAGATGATGGTGAGAAATACCACCATCTAGATCTAAACTAGCACACACTATAAAAAAAAAAAGTATTTGGTTTTTTTTCTGCATATTAACAGAGTATTTGGTATCATTTTAATCAGTGAACAGTGAACAATACAAATTAATGATCCATTTTAGGATCAGCGCATACAGATAGATAATTGTGGAACAAAGTGAACCACGGCAGTCAAGGAAATATTTGGTTTTCCGTTCCCACGAATGATTTAACTACACCTAATAAAAATGTCATGGAGAAAATTGTCAGAACAATAATATGACACATTTATTTATGAGAGCTTAAATAGGCACGAAGACCTCACAAGTCAAAGCATCTTTACCTCCCAGACACAGCACGGCGTCAAGAGGAATCGCTATTGTACCGACGGACCTATGAAACACTCAAGGGGAGTACCAAATTTCTCCCACATGCCAATGGGCATCTCTCTAAAATCAGAGGTATGGCCGAAACATGCAAATTTTCAAGAAGTTAAAACGTATAAGGCCTTAATTTTATGTGAAAAGGGAAAAATGGTTCCATCCTTTTTTTTCTTGCTCCACGAAAAGAATGTGATTTTTCTTGAGAGTTCAGATTCAAAAAAGATGGAAAAGTAGAAGGTTGACTGCTCTCTAACTAAAAAAACAGATTTTGAGTGTGTGTGCCAATAGATGGAAATGTACGCGCTAAGAAAAAGCGAAAACGCGTCAGCCATTACCTCCTGCTGTCAACGTTATCTAGTAATATAAGGTAACAAACAATCCTCCTTCACCATTGTTCCATTTTATTTAATTAAGCTATATTCTTTTAATAATATGAATTTAAGTGTGTATGAAGATCCTACCCCGATCTAAACATAAAAAGGCTAATCAAAGAAATACTTCTAGGGTATGGAACCCTGCCTTTCAAAATCGAATTTTTTTAATTCAGTAAGACAAACTGTAATTCTCAGAAAATAAATGTTGAGAATACAGTTCTCAACTAGGATTGAATATTTTATTTTTTTTAAACATTTATGTTTGTTTTTAATCATATGCTTATAATTACCTTGTAAATAAACTCAATTTTATATTCAATTAATTTTAGTCAGTTTTCCTTTTGTTTACTTAATTTATTGAATTAATATTAAGTCTTTTATTTTAGGAAATGTTTTCTTTAATATTACAATCTAGGTTTTAAAATAAGCCATTATATATTTAATGTTACATAACTCTCTGCAGGTAACCTTTGATGATTGTAATTGGCTCAAAGAGGATCCGAACTTCAAAAATAATTCACAACGCAACTTTTTCTTTTCTATAATTAATTGATAATTTGTCTAATAAAATTTTCTAAGTATAAATTATCATATCAGATCCTTAGAGTCATAGGTGCAAAATAAATACTATACGTCTCGGATAATTTAAAATACTCATATTAATCAATTAACAGCAATATAGTGGTAAATCCTATGCAATCAGACTTAAATTCAAATAATTTAATTGATCACTCTGTAGCATTCCATCAATTTGGAAAAGAGTTAGAAATAGTTATTGTTTTGATAATAATTAAATAATGAATAATTAAAACCAGTATTTCCCAATCAAATAAGATATTTCTTTTTTAAACTATTAAGATAAATTTTCTTTGCATTTTTTTAAATGTAAATGCTTAATTATAAAATAATGATTATTTGAGTGTAGAAGATAACAAGTATCACTAATATTTGCATTTCTATTAAAAGGGGGGGGGGGGAGGGAGGACGGATTTATTGAAAAGGATATTTTTGTTGGATAAAAGAATACTTTTGTTGAGTAAAGGGGCACTTTTTGTTGAATGAATGGATGCTTTGATCAAACTTCCCATTGCATTATTTGTCAGCATAGATCAGTGTTAGAATCAAACATTTTCTTTGGAAAGGAGTTTCAGGAGTGATTCTGAATTTTAAAAAATATTTTCTGAAATTCACAGCAAATTTTCTGAAAGGTTACGTTACAGCAGAAAAGGGGGGGGAGAATCCTCGCTCAGCACTATTTTTGTTGGGTCAGATTAACTAACTTTTGATTCGAGTCAATTTCAGGCTGAGTGAATTTCGCATTTTTTCCTTGGCCTTTGGACGATATTCACGTTTTTTCACAGATCCTTCGACGAAATTTACCATTTTTTCGAGATCCTTCGACGAAATTTACCGTTTTTTTGGCGGTCCTTCGACGAAATTTGCCGTTTTTCCGAGATTCTTCGACGAAATTTGCCGTTTTTTCGAGACTCTTTGACGAAATTTGCCGTATTTTCGAGGTTCTTCGACAAAATTTGCCGTATTTTCGAGGTTCTTCAACAAAATTTCCCGTATTTTCGAGGTTCAACAAAATTTCCCGTATTTTCGAGGTTCTTCGACAAAATTTGCCGTTTTTTTTTTTTTTAGATTTTTCGACGAAATTTGCTGTTTTTTTTCGAGCTTCTTCGACGAAATTTACCGTTTTTTCGAGGTCCTTCGAAGAAATTTGCCTTTTTTCGAGCTTCTTCGACGAAATTTACCGTTTTTTCGAGGTCCTTCGAAGAAATTTGCCGTTTTTAGGCGATCCTTTGACGAAATTTGCTGTTTATTTGCCGATCCTTCGACGAAATTTGCTGTTTTTTCGAGATTCTTTGACAAAATTTGCCGTATTTTCGAGATTCTTCGACGAAGTTTGCCGTTTTTTCGAGATTCGACAAAATTTGCCGTATTTTCGAGATTCTTCGACGAAATTTGCCGTATTTTCGAGGTTCTTCGACGAAATTTGCCGTTTTTAGGCGATCTTTCGACGAAATTTGCAGTTTTTAGGCAATCCTTCGACGAGATTTGCCATTTTTTCGAGATTCTTCAACGAAATTTGCTGTTTTTTCGAGATTTTTCGACGAAATTTGCAGTTTTTCGAGCTCTTTCGACGAAATTTGCCGTTTTTTCTATCTCCTACGAAAAAATTTATCGTTTTTTCGAGGTCCTTCGACGAAATTTGCCGTTTTTAGGAGATTCTTCGACGAAATTTGCCGTATTTTCGAGATTCTTCGATGAAATTTGCCGTATTTTCGAGATTCTTCGACGAAATTTGCCGTATTTTCGAGGTTCTTCGACGAAATTTGCCGTTTTTAGGCAATCCGACGAAATTTGCCGTTTTCGAGATTCTTCGACGAAATTTGCTGTTTTTTCGAGATTCTTCGACAAAATTTGCCGTTTTTAGGCAATCCTTCGACGAAATTTGCCGTTTTCGAGATTCTTCCACGAAATTTGCTGTTTTTTCGAGATTCTTTGATGAAATTTGCTGTTTTTTAGAGATTCTTTGATGAAATTTGCCATTTTTTCGAGATTTTTTGATGAAATTTGCCGTTTTTTCGATCTCCTTCGACGAAATTTGCCGTTTTTTCGATGGAATTTGCCGTTTTTTCAATCTCCTTCGACGAAATTTGCCGTTTTTTCGAGATTTTTCGATGAAATTTGCCGTTTTTTCAATCTCCTTCGACGAAATTTGCAGTTTTTTCGAGGTCCTTCGACGAAATTAACCGTTTTTAGGCGATTCTTCGACGAAATTTGCTGTTTTTTAGCGATCCTTTGATGAAATATGCCGTTTTGACGAAATATGCCGTCCTTGAAGGGATTTCGCGATTCTTCGAAGAATTTACGCGTTTCATGGGACGCGTAAGAACTATTTTTTTGCGTCCCCATTTTTCCCCGTAATTTACGCGCTATAGCGCATCCGCGGCATCGCTGTAGTTAAACACTCTTTTATAAGCATTCAATGTTTATCTTAAAAATCATGCCTAATTTCATGACTGCAATACATGTTTCCAAAAAAAAAATTCCATTACAATGCGTTAATTTGCCATGGGCCCAATTATGGAAAATTCACTGCTTTTTTTAATATGCTTATTAAAGAGCACAAACTAGTGAATTTATTAAAAAAATCATCATCATTTTTGCACTGTTTCTTTTTTAAGATATGGTAAATGGTAACAAGAAAAAAGTGATATTTAAACTATCTGTTCGGATTTTCTAAATTGATTTCTCAACATATAATCATAATTCAATTAATATTAAACTATTAATCGATTAAAACATATTTAAATATATGTATATTACACTCTTTATTTTGTATTTATATTTTCTACTTTTTACTGTTTAAAACATTCCTAGTGTTATGACACGAACATAACATCTATTTCTTTTTATTATTAAAATTCATTTATGCTAAATTTATTTATTTATTTTTAAATTTAAATTATTTATTTCCCATTTTTAATTAATTCCCATTTTCTAAATTTATTTTCATTTGATCGGCAACCATAACGCTAATTTCTATATTCTTTTAATTGTAAACAAACGCCATTTTAATTCATCAGCGGTTGCCAATCGTATATTAACTTTTTTTCCATCGACGCACTAGCTTTAGCGATCGCAAACTTGAGTTGCGAGTCGTTACGTTTAATCTTTAAGCATTTTTCCTGTGGCATTATCTGCACCGGAGTTTTGAACGGCGTAGAAGCGTGGAGGTCTCTGATTGGCTATTAAAGTTTCGGCGCGAAACGGGGGACTTCAATGTATCTCCGTAAGCGTCTGATCTCTTCGCTTCTGGACGTGGGTGTGGAAACAAGTCTGCACTCTGCGCTCCTCAAAAAAAATACTGTTTCCGTATTAGGCCTACTGTTGGACTAAACAGGTTCAGCAGTAGAGTCCTAAAGGAAATTATCTCCCAGTTTGTCTTTTTGAATTAACACTTTAAAATATTTAACGTATAATGGCAATAAGAAGATATATGAGTTTGTGACCTCAGATGCTATGCTATGCTATTACTTTGACGGATGCGACGATCACTCTCTGTTGGAGTTGGAGCTAAGTCCTGATCAACGATTCGTACCAGAGTCTAGCTGTGGATCATCTTATTTACTTTTGAAATCTACATAATGTTCCAAAAGACGGTAACACCATTTTGTATATTTTCTCGGAAGTTTATCACTAAATCTTCTTGAATAATGCAGAAACTTCACTCCGTGGTTGAGTTATAAGATGAGGATTACTGAATATTCCACTCACCAACAAGGTTAGGACAATAGTGATATTCTGGTAAATATCTTAACGTCAATCATAATGTATAGACTTGGTATAGATCAGTACAGATTCATCAGTTCGAGAAAAGAACTGTAGTAACTTCAGATGATATAGTGATGAGATGCAGAATGCAACCAAAAATAGTTTTACTCTTTGAGAGACTTTTTTCACTACTCATTAATCTGTATAAATACTCATAAAGTAACGTCATTCACAGAAATATATAAAATTTAATAGTTTTACACTTCAAGCTGATAAATGTAATTTGTTGTATTTATATTTAAATTTCAGCATCTATACTGATATTGCAATAAATAATCTAATATGTTGTAAGGTTGTGCGCACACCTAAAAAATGAATATATATATATAGTTCCCTTTTAACTTTTATTTATATATGAATAAATAAGTGTTGTTCAACCTATGTCTCTTTCTTTGGTGTTTTATAATTTATTATCAATCTGATATTTATAACGTATATTTTACAGAGTGCCTTTAAAATTAAAAGCTAACTTGATAATCTCAAAAATAATTTAATGCCTCATGAATAAATATTATTTAATAATATGAAGATTTTAAAGTAACACCTAATCTCTAGTGGCACTATAAACATCGTATTTATCTATGTTTTCAGTGATGCAGATCTTTCAGTTCAGGTAAGAAGTGTTACATTTTACTATGAAGAATTTGTTAATTTATTTTTATAATATTCCAAATTTTTATCTTCTTTTCACAACGCATTGTTTTTATTGTTTATTCTTCCCACTTTCGATCATTGGCTAAATTATTGTTCTTCTAATTTAGGAATACACAAAATTTAAATTAATGTTTTAATATTCAAAATTCTATCTATAACTTCTATGTCAGAAAATGCATTAAATCCATCTTTCCTATTATCTTCTTCTTTTTTTTTCACTACATTAAATGGTGCCGTGACCAGGATACGAACCTGGGTTATTGCGGACACAACGCAATGTACTAACCACTATACGATCACGGCCTGTATTGAGGAGTTGGAGTGGGATTTAGAGTAAACATTTATTCTAATTTTCTGTCTTAATTTAGGCATTTTAAGAATCTCTGTTTGCTTTATCTCCTGAACCAGCTCATCACTACACCTAGTAACATTTTTGTATTTATATATAAAATTGAGAAATATATACAACAGAAGAAAGTTTAATGTAGAATTAGTGCTAATCTAATTAAACTTAATGCCACTGTTACATTGCAGCACCTGAGAGAGTTACAAAATATGGTTAACAAATAACAAGTGGGTAAGTGTGATCAAAGATTGCACAAAGGGTTTCCTTTAATATTCATATAAAAAAACTTTATCCTAAATGTAATTAGTTCTGCAAAAATTGAGGCATTAGATATGTATATATTAAAAAAAGGTGTCAAATAACAATAAACCAACTGCTAGGGGATGCGGTTCACTAAATGTGATAATTATAAAAAAGTTGCCCCCCCCCCCCCCCCCTTCCTCCTCGCGATTAAAAAAAATACAAACGTTTCTTTAATTCCTAAAGCCATTGTCAATTAGGTTTTTATTTCTTTACTATAAAAATCGGGTGCTTTTGACTACAATAAAAATTTATTTTCATTAACTCATTTTAATTAATCTCATTTTTTCAATAACTAATTTTAATTAAATTGTAATTTCTGTTCTAATAATGCGATCTTTATTAAAAATAGATTCATGTGTTCTCTGTAAAAAAATAGGCATAGATGGTTAATTTTCAAATCGATAAATGCAATATTTAAAAAAAATTTAACAGAGCTTTAAAACACCGACTACATTCAAAATCTGCGGTTTACGCTTTCCATCTGTCAAGAGCTCACAAATGACATGTCTGCCCATGTCTGGCTGAGATATCAAGTGTTCACAAACCAATTCTTTTTAAGCCGTCTAATTAAATAAAAAATTAATTATAATTTCTGCTCTAATTATCGGAGAATTAAGAAAATTACATATTTAGATTCCTCGTGAAGAGATACATGTGGATGCATAATTTTCAAATCGACAAATGCAATATTTCAAAACATTTTAAGAGACAGAATTCTTCCAGTATAAAGAAATGCAGGTTTCTTTTCTTTCTTTTACCACAGCGAGAATGAAAATTTTCGAGGTGCAGGTGAAAGACGAAAGCTCACTGGGCGGTTTTGACCCTCATATCAGGGTACCATTTCAGTCAAAACAACTTCTTTCTTTGTTTTGGTAAAAATGTTCCTTTTTCACTAATTTTCAATGGCTTTAATTAATATCTTGCATTAATTAAGACTTTTTTAAAATTTTATGATTTCCAGTGTGACAGTAGGTATTCAGCTGTAAGTACACAAAACTCTAACTTATACAGTTTCTGAGAACAGACTCTGTGACAGACAGACAGACAAAAAGAGTGAGACAAATAGGGTTTTGTGAGATGAACTTATGACAGCTCATTTAATCAAATAGGATTAATATGGATACTAGTGCTCCTTCTAGGACCTTTTTTAAGAGTACAAGGCTCTTAACTCAACCCTTTTAATGCCAGCAAAATGCATCCAACCTTTTTTAAAAGTAGTGAATGCATCCCTAATTGTTCCCAGATATTTCTTGTAAAAATTTTCTCCATACCACAGTATTTATAGACTATGTGCTCAAAAGCTTGCAAAAATTACAGGGTTTTTTTTTTAAGAAAAAATACAAGGAATTATTGAATTATGTTGTAATTTAACTGTTTTTTTTTTATTATTATTATTCTAAAATAATTCAAAATTAATGTTAATCTATAATTTTTACCTAAAAAAATATTTTCCCTTTTTTTAAATATTGTTAATAAACACAATAATACATTTTCTCCTGTAATAATGACTTTTTCTACTCAACTAGTGCCTTTTTTAATGACTAGCACCCTACCCATTTTCTTTTTAGTGTGAACTTTATACATACCTCATTTTGATCATCAGAAGAGCAAGAGGGTGCAGTGTAGGTATTAGGAGTGTTTGAAATTAAAGGATCTGAAACTCGAGGCAGTAAAAGAGTAGGAGAACTATATTGTTCATAAATTGCATTTGGTATCTAAAAAAAGAAAATAAATGTTTAAATATAACAAAGTGTCATATGCATATTCAATATTTGAAGCATCAGATAAAAATATTAACATACCACAACCACTCTTCTTCCAGGCAATTTCACTTTACGTCTGAAAGGTGGATATTTTTTATTCACTTTATTCAAAAAATGCAATTTTAATGCATCTTGTGAAACAGGTCCATTGAATTTATCCCATAGTTTTACTCTCTCGGATAAACTGACAGACATCAGCATCTTCTGATCCTAATTTTAAAACAAGTTATTTAAATTAATCATAAGGATAGCTTAAATAAATGCATGAAAAACATTTCTAATTAGCTGGACAACGAAAATCTATCTAAATAAAAATACAGCATTAAATGCATTGAACAATGCATTTAACATTCTAACATTTGGAAAAAATTACTTCTTTAGTTTTACTATAGTTTGTATATGATAAATTTTCTGATGAGTAATGCTTTAGATTGTTTGTTAATTTAGGTAACAATCACTACTAGCAACAAGCAGAATCTAGTTTATTATGTAATGTATTTTATGCAATGTTTGAGCCTGTTAGCAATTTTTTTTGCCTGTAGTATTGCAAACTCTTTCAAGGTCATCAGCCAAGTTATCATGCGTAGACTATTGATAAAAACATTAAAAGTTATCAAATTCACATTGACACACTGTTACGTCACTGTACATTGGCTCTGTGTTAATACATTTAAATTAATTCAATAATTTTATATTATTTCCAACTTAGCTAAAATTAATACTCCTTTTTCAATGTTCATTTTTCTTTCTAAAATTCTAAATATCATTTAAAATTATTTATATTCTGTTATCATATATTCTAATATGAGCAAATCTTGTGTGTGTGTAGTATATATAGTAGATAAGGTACATGGTCACATTATTACAGGGGATATTAATATTGTAGAGAATGATTACTTGCGTCTTATCTTAAGCGTCTTAGCTTAATCTTATGACTAATGGGACTAAATTTCGATTACCTTCATGTTATACAATTTTTTCTATTTTAAAACAATTTAATCTGGATCTTGACCTTTTTATTTATAAAATATCAATAGATTATAATAAACCTCTTGAATTTTTTAATGAATGGAAATTAAATGTTTTAAGTAATTTAAATGCTGAACTTCATAGGAATTTGGACATATATAATTTTAATTTTAAACAACTAAATAGTGAAATAACGAATTTACAAAACAAATTTATTATTACATATGTTGATAAATCACCAAACAATTATGCTTTCATCTGCAAATATTATTATTCGCAGTTAATAACTAAAGCTATAAATACAAATTTAAATTTTAAAATAACTAATCTAGATAAAATCATTAATAATCGACATATATTTCAATTTTATAAATTACTAAAAATTAAAAACTATAACTTTAATTATCCATACATTGTTGTTATACCTAAATTCCACAAAACTCCTTTAAAATTTAGAACTGTAACAATCGGTTGTAATACTTATAACAATAATGCAAGCAAATTTTTATTAAGTATTCTCACTAAATTGTTTGAACTTACAAAACAAAAAGATAATTTGTATAGCATAAAAAATAGTTTTCAACTTGTCAATAATATTAAAAATTTAAATAACATAAAATACATGAAGACATTTGATTTTAATGACTTATTTAATAACATTGATATTAACGATATGTTCAAGATAGTAAATTTATTATATAAGGAATACAAGGATTCTATTAAATTAAAAAATAAAATTTCGTTAAATTACTTTAAAACATTAACTAAATTTATTCTCCATTATAATTATATTGTTTTTAATGATACTATATATATACAAAGCTGTGGACTCCCTCAAGGTGGCATTGTTTCTTCAATTCTTGCAGAATTGTATTTATATTATTATGAACGTAACTCTAATATTGCTAATTGTAAAATATACCGTTATATAGATGACATTATTGTCTTCTATTTTAATAGTAATTCAAATTATTTATTACCTATAAAATATCATAAAAATTTAACTTATAGTTTCAATGTTATGGCAAATAATGAAATTAATTTTCTTGATCTTAAGATAATTCTTAAAGATAATAAACTTTTGTTTGACATTTATGACAAGCGAAATGATTTTACTTTTAAGGTTAACTTATTTACTAACTATTTGTCATGTATACATAAATCAGTATTTGTAAATATTTTACTAAATTTCGCACACAGAATTAATAATCTTTGTTCAAATAACTTTAAAAATCAAAATTTAAAACATATCCTTCAAATTGCACAAGTTTATGGATATCCTTACTATTTAGTTAAATCAATTTTACACATATAAATATAGATTTAATTTGGGTTAAATGTCTGTATTTTTTTTTGTTGTTGTTGTTATTGTTGATATATTTGGCTAAACTATGAATCCTATTGTGTGCGTTGCTGCATAGGATTATCCTAGTTTAATGTCATTCATATTTTAAAATTTAACGTTAATTTTCAACTTTTGACTGTTGATATATTTCGCTAAATTATAACTCATATTAAGAGCATGTGCTGCATAGGATCATCTTAGTTAAAAGTCATTCATAAATTAAAATTTACATGTGGGCGAATTCTATAATTGTTGTTATGATTATATGGAGTTAATATTATTGGGGTTGTAACAAAAGTTAAAATTATCAAGGATGTTACAATGGATTAATCAATACAATATAATATTAATATGTTAAACATATTTAATTTTAGTAAATATTAAATATTTATTAAATATAGTACACTAATAAACATATCTCTTAGTTTTATATTATTTATTTTATTTTATTATTAGATCATTTAATTTAATTAATATTTATGTTTTTTTTATATATTTTTTTTCATGGTAGATATTATTTAAATAGCTGGATTTAAATTATAATAAGTGCATTGCCATATTGAATAATCTATGTTATTTCTAAGTATAATACTAATTTATAAAATGTAAGCATCATATGGATTCTACATTAATGTTTGTGTTAAATTAAGATATATTTTAAATGGGTTAGTTAAAATAGAAATTATATTATACTAGTAACTCTTATTCTCTATATATATCATTAATATTAACTAGTAAAATTAATATATTTACACTACATTACAGCTGCATATAAGTAATTATACATACAATATTAAAGTTTTAGAATATCTGTACACCAGATGTCAGCAGCAAAAGTAAATTATATAATGTATTTGATAGTATGCTAAAATAGTCTAATATTTTTACAATAGATGGCAGTAGTATAGCTTATTTAAAATATTAAAACTTGGAAATTTAGTATGGAGGTAATAATATCTATGAAATACTTTCAAATTATCAAGTAATATTATATATTTTAATTTATTAAATTAAAATTAAAATAAAATAATTAATGGTTTTTATTTATATGTATATCATAATTTTTTTTCTACATTTTTTAAAATGTTGTAATCTATTTAGTTAAATAAAAATAACTGTAACTGTAGGTTACAATTTATGATCTGAAGGATTCTCTATTTAACTGTGAATTTAACCTCTTCTTTTGGATACAACTTTGTACATGTGCTCACAATATACTAAATATCTTGGGATACTATTAATATAAGTAATATATATATTTTTTATTTTTTTTTATTTATTCTTTTTCACACTCCTTTTCAAATTGTATGTATAATTTATAATATTCCATTGTAAAGGTCTTGTTATTCAATATTGTTTCAGCGATTGTTCGGGCGAGATATGGCACTATATTTAGCAAAAGCTGGTGTCATATACAGAAAACAATCGTTCTTTGCTTATAAATGTGATTTTCTTGCCCTTGAAAAAGTAAATTACTTTATAAGCTTTTATTTGTGTATATACTCGTGTGGTTTATATTTCATTCCTTATTTTCTATTTATTTAATTTTTTTTTTCTTCTTCTTAATTTGAATTAATAATGTTACATTTATTAGGACTACAATTTTAATTTGTAAATTGACAGGGCTCTTTGGTATCGGGATTTCAGTGTATGTGGTCAGTTTCTTATGTTTCAATGGTTAAATTTTACTTAAAGTTTTATATATATATATATATATGCAAATTTTATCTTAAAAACGGCTCTAAAGATTTTGACGAAATTTTGTATCCTATGTATAATTTTTTGGGGCACCAGAAAATTATTGGACTAAGTCACATGTTCCAGAAAATTTGATTAGTGGGTCATTTTGGGTCACCATGGGTCAGGGTCAAGCTGATTGTATCTAAAAAGTGATTCAAATGATTTTGACTAAATTTTGTATCCTACCATTTTCAGGCAAGAGAAGACTATTGGGCTGGGTCACTTGTTCGAGAACTTTCGATTAGTGGGTCATTTTTTGGGTCAAACTAATTTTATCTAAAAAACGGCTCTAACGATTTTGATAAAATTTTGTATCCTACGAGTTTCGGGCACGAGAAAATCATTGGGCTAGGTCACATGTCCGAGAAAATTTGATTAGTGGGTCATTTTTGGGTCACTGTGAGTCAAGCTAATTTTATCTAAAAAATGGCTCAGACTATTTAAACTAAATTTTGCATCATATGGTTTTTGGGCACGAGAAGACTGTTGGGCTAGGTCACATGTTCAAGAAAATTTGATTAGTGGGTCATTTTGGATATGGGTCAAGCTATTTTTATCTTAAAAATGGCTCAGACAATTTGAACTAAATTTTGTATCCTACCATTTTGGGGTACGAGAAAATCACTGGGCTAGATCACATGCTCGAGAAAATCCGATTAGTGGGTCACTGTGGGTCAAGCTAATTTCATTTAAAAAACTATTTTGACTATATTTTATATCCTACGGGTTTCGGGCACGAGAAGACAATTGGGCTATAGGTCACATGTTTGAGAAAATTTGATTAGTGGGTCATTTTGGTCGTGGATCATTATACTTGAACACAAAGCTAATTTTGACCAAGCATAGCTCGGTATTCCCCACTCGTGAAATACTAATTATTAAATTATTCTAAAAGCTTTCATTAAATAATTCGTTAATTAAATATTTCGTAAATTAATCTTAGCAAAATTTTTGTTTATCACTATTAAAAGATATGTCAGCAAAAAATTTCTAAGTCAGAAAAGCAATATTTGAATTTATTAAATATTAATCATTTTGTTTCAAAACTATATTTATTGTATAGAATTATTTATTTACTTTCAGATTCTGTTTACGGTTTGTAAATCCATTAGTCACTTCGGAAGTTATCCTAAAAAATAGTAATTATTTATTTGTTCTTTCAAACATCGTACAGTGAATGCTCTGATAATCTAGCCATCTTTGCATCCTCCTTTCTTCTCAAAACAATTGCTTTTGGATCACGCAACACATTTTGTTGGACATTTTGGCTTTAGCCTTTTCAAGAATGTTTCAAAAATTCGGTTTTCAGAAAGGTTTAAAAAAACTCAAAGGTTTCAAAAATTCAACTGATGATTTTCTCATCTAATTTCTGTCAGTCATAGAAAAGGGATTAGAGTGTTCAGTCCTCTATTTAAGATGCCAACCTCGGACCCCGGCAGTTTTTTCTCGGTAAAGAAGATAATGCAATACATTGTTAACTCTGGCATTTTTAAACTCTTCAACTTAACTCTGGCAGAATAGAAAATAACTACGGCTACCGGCAGAATTTCTTCAAGTGATGAAATTTCAAAGTGAGCAGATTTGTTTGTCCAACTTAGTAGAAGCAACAGTATGAGATCCGCACCATTACTTAATTCGTTCACCAAAATAGCCTCAATTTTCTCCTTTTTGTGTTCTTAATAATCTTTTTTTTTGTTCAATTTTATCGTTGATGGAAAAATCCTTTTTTGTTCGTTATCTTCCACCAATAGTTCCAATAAACAGGGCTGACATTCCAAAAATTATTCGAAATAGTTGCTTTAGTAACCTTCAAAACCAAAAATAGTTGCATACCATGTGCGATTTAGTAGCAAAATAGTTACACATAAAATATTATCCAAAATGATTACTATGTTCAAATCAGGGTTGCTAGAGATTTCCCTTTTACAAATTTTCTGACTTTTTCCTCCCCTTCTGTTTTGGGAACACTCAATTTAGTGTGTTTAATTTAAAATAGACTGTTTCTTAAAGAACGTTATATTCACTTACTACTCAGGCACTGCACTTATTCATGTCAAAGATAAATGAAAAAAATGTGCCATAACAAATGCAACAAAATGTTTTGGTGTGTTTGGCCCTTTTACCTACCTAGTAAGGAGAAAATGGAAGAGTGTGGAATTTTCAGTCTATTTCATATTTATATGCTAATATTAGCCCTTCTGCAAAATTTGTTGTTTTCATAGATTTCAAGATGAAATCCCCCACCCCACTCCACTTCCTCAGAGAAGGGAGTAGATGTTTAAAAAACTGCCTTTTTCTATACTAATATTATAAAGGAGTAAAGATTGTTTTTTGTTTGTTTGTTTATAGGGGGTAATCTCTGCAACTACCGAACCGATTTCAAAAGTGATGGTGGCAAATTGATGGTGACAACCCCTGCTCTAACGTAGGCTATATTTTATGTCGGTGCCACTAACCCCAGGGGTTGCAGAAGCGAAAAACGTTCTAAAATTGCGATTTTTTTATACTGAAGGAGCTAAAAATTTTAAATTTGGCATTGTAGTTACTTATAACATGTAAATGATCTCTAAGAACAAAATTAAAAAAAAAAAAAAATTTAAAAAGGGTGAAATGAGCGAAAAGCATTCTAAAAACATTCTAAATTACAATTTCTATGGAATTTCTGGAACTACAGAACCGATTTCAAAAGTGATGGAAGCAAATTGATGGTGACAATCCCTGCTCCAACATAGGCTATATTTTATGTCAGTGTCACTAATCCCAGGGGGGTGCAGGAGTGAAAATCGTTCTAAAATTGCAATTTTTTTCATACTGAAGGAGCTAGAAATTTAAAATTTGGTATTGTACTTATAAGATGTAAGTGCTCTTTAAGAACATTTTTAAAAAAAATTCTAAATTTAAAAGGATGAAATAAGTGAAAAGTTTTCTAAAATTATTCTAAATTACAATTTCTATGGAATCTCTGGAACTGTGGAACTGATTTCAAAAGTGATGGTGGCAAATTGGTGGTGACAATCCCTGCTCCAACAGCCTCTTTAATAAAAAGCTATGCGTTGCTGACGACTGGGTTTTTAGCTAATTGTTGCAACAGATTAATCTCGGAAAATGAAACATTTAAAGTTACTGAAAAAAATAATAGCTCGAAAAATATTTGTCAGAAAATTGTTAGACAAATTGCGTTTGAAAGGTAAATGATTGTATTTTTCTTGATATAAATTTCAAATCTAATGATTATGCCGTTTTTCAAATATTGAATTTCAAAAATTACCAAATTTCCGAATGGAGTACCATAGCGAAACCTTCACGCATAAAAAGATAATGATAAGGGCTACGTATCCTGACGTGTATATTGGCACGAGTCACAAATTATAGTAGCCTTATTATTCTGTTAAAATATAAAAGTGAATTATCAAATGTCAATATTTTGTTTGATAAAAGGTTCGTTAAAAGAAATTGACCAGCGTAGCGGGCGTAGCTTGCTAGTAAATAATAAAGGAGTTGGCACTCTTTAGACAACTCCTAACATTCTATAAATTTTCTGGTCTTCAGTTTCAATAAATACCAAGATCTGGTAGTCGGCCATCAAGTAACATGATAAAAAAAAGTAAATACACATAAAATCCAATAAATTAACAACTTGGCATCTAAAGTTTTAAAAAAGATGTTCAAAAGTATACATTTGACGTAAATTTCTTGGATGCTGTATCGCATAATCACAATATCAAAAGTTATTCATTTTTCTCAAGCTTTCTCATCAGGAAAGAAATGACAACATAAAGATGAAATCAAGAGAGAAATCAATGACCGATTTAGTGAAGAAAAGTGCTGTTTGGTGCAGGTCTTGAACATCTGAACTATATCAAATTGTAACAGAATGGTCAAAGTTTATGATTGGTGGTTCATATTTCCTCCACATATTGGAAAAAGCTAACATAAAAATTTCAAAAAAGTCTCCTATTTCATAAAATAGTTGCCTATTTGTCAGAAATAGTTGCTTGTGAGACCCATTTCACTTAAAAAAGTTGCCTTAGTCTCCTGGAGTTAAAAATAGTAGCAAAAAGTAGCATTTTAGTAGCAAATTGCAGCCCTGCAGTAAAGAAAATCTCTTCATCAGTGATCTGCTTCTTTTCATGACTTTAACTCCAATGAACTATCAAATTTTTTAACTTTAAACACTAAATCTGAATAGTCTGTTCTCATCTTTAGAGACAGCAAAGATTTCTCCATTAATATTCAACAAATTATGATTAAATTTTGCAACCATTCATCCTTATTATTATATTAACCTTCATTTCTTTGAATTAGAATATAAAAATTATAACTTTATTTTAATTAATAATAGCATTATAATCCTTCATTCGATTTAATAAATTTGAACAATTTTGTATGAAGATATAAATTTATAATATTATATTTCTATCTAACCTACACTGTCTAATTCGGTTGGCCAGCTGCAAAATATATCTTATATAATATTACAGTGAATAAAATTTTGTTTCCTTATTTCTGACCACTGATTTTCACAAGTTCAACACTGGGGTGTATAGGTGAAAACTGGGAAATTTAGTTAGTAGCCAGTGGCCGGTAGACTCAGTTTCATTAGTGGCCACTTTTTAAAGTTAGTGGCCACTATTATGTTTCAAACTTTCTTGACATCTAGATAAATTATAATCGTTGCAAATAAACATATTTTTCTATGAGAGTTTTATACCTACTGTATGAGTGTATTTCGCATGATTAAACAGTATCTCTTGAAGAAACAATCCAACTGGTGAGCACGTGTCAGGAGTCGAAATATTAAAGATAGTGAAATGTGAAATGTCCTTAAAATCTGCTTGTATCCGGTGGGAAAAAAAGGAATAAATTACTTGAAATGCATGTGGAATCAAAGCTGATAAATATATTTTGCAGAATAAAACTGTATTTCTTGAAAAAATAATCCAACTAAAAAGTAAGAACATGAGAAAAAGCTGAAATATTGAAAATACAGCTAAGTCATCGAAATCTGTTTGCATATGGTAGAAAAAAAATTAACCAGTTCTCTAATTAGATGTAATCAGTGTAGAGATTAATATTTCCATGAAAAATGGTGTATTTCACTTGGCGATCGATAACAGATTTTTTAATCGCCACTTGGCGAGTGGTAACTAGGGTAGCGATCGATGGCTGATTTTTTAATCGCCACATAGCGAGTAGCGACCGCTAATTTTCACCTATACTGGGGTGAGTCTCTTTTTGATTTATTATATACCTTTCAGCAATTCTAATTTTGGTAATCAATACAATATTATTATTTCTATTTTAAATTATTTATTTAAATCTATAAGTATTTTAATAGTATTTCCGGCCCAATTTTTAAAATATTAAACTTATTTAATATTCCTTTTTGGTATTGATTACCATGTTAGGATAGGCTGTATGATCACGTCCTGCGACGATGTTTCGGAGCTGTAAATTTTGATTTATCGTATTAATTTCATTTCATTCTTAAATTCCATTTTTATTTAATTTTCCATTTTCTAAATTGTCTTTTACTTATCAAAATTGACATATCTGAAAAGCGTTACACGACACATACAAAATTAATCATAAAATAAAAGACCAAAATAAGAAACAATATGAAAGAAAAATGTTCATACAATAAATAAAAATATTTTATTTAATTTACCACTAAATGCTCAGCATGATTGGGACACATCCATCTTCCAGTTGGTAAAGTTACTAAGGGTGGCTCTAAACAGTCAGCATGAAAAAGCAAAGGACAGTAATCACACTGTATAAGTGGAGCTTTACGACAGCTTCTACAATCAGGAAGGGGGGAAATTATTTTATTCCAATATAACAAAAGCTACAAAAATACTTCATACTTTTAAAAAAGTATAAATTTAATATCCTACAAAAAATAATGCAATATAACATACAGAAAATTTTAAAAATATATAACATGTAGAAAACCAATATAAGATGACGCAGAAAGAAATTTAAAAATCATGCTATAAAAAAAAAAAATATATATATATATATTACAAAACTGCATACATATGAAGCATACCAACTTAATACTAGCATAGGGGCACAAAATTGATACAACTGTGTTACCTTGTGGACAGGGTTGATAAGCCAATGTGCATGCCTTTAGAATGACGTCATTAGGTATGACAAAATCTACCATCTGCGCATTCTCCTGAGCATATATCACGCCCCCACCACTAACTTGATTTGTGACTATAATCAATGCAATTCTCTCTCTCTTTTTTTTTTTTTTTTTTAATTTTGCTTTTGCAAGACATTCTTGATTATAGAAAAAATTGTATACTATTCCATTACTTCTACAGTCCCAATAGTCCAGGACATATAATTTTTTTTCTTAACCATTTTCCACAAGCTGATCTTCAAATATATAATTTATCTTACTTAAATCTGCAAAGTCAACACTGGCCACGATAATATCCTTTAATCTTCCATAGTTAGATTGCCATTCATTTCCCTTTGACTGGAAGATGTTACTGCTGTTTCGACAGCTGACTGATGTTTTCGTAATTGATTAAGATCAATTACATATTTGAAGATCAGCTTGTAGAAAATGATTAAGTAAAACATGTCGCTGCTTGCCGGACTATAAAGTTAGATAAAGCTAGTGGTCTTATAAAAAAAATTACATAAGAAAGAAAATGGTAAGAGCAACAACTTCTCTAAAACTAAACAAAACAGAAATAAAGAAAAAAAGTACAAATTTTAAAAAAGTAATGAATATTTGAAGATAAGAAATACATCAAATACAGATATATGAAATTTTTAAATAAATATATGAACTTAACTTATAAGGAGAAAATTTTACCTTTTACACTGATAACATAGCTTTGCTGGTAAATGCACAAGTCCATTATCTAACTCGTGCAACATCTTTTTTGAACATCTATTACTTTCTCTAGATCTAGTCCTTTTGCTTGAACCTATAACATTGAAGCAAATTCTTTTAAACCTAACACAGATTTACAAAAAGATATTTTACAAACAACTTGCAGCAAAAAAAAAAAAATGTAGCTTATTTTCTATAATTAAGGTAATCTGATCATGCTAATTTACTTTATGTTGCTGATAGTGTGATCAATATGGGCAACAACTTGTCAGTGATAATTTAATTATAAACCCTGCATAGATCATGTGACAAGTACTATAAATAAAACAAAAAGTGAGAATAATAAAAACTTGACTTGCGACTGTTACATTGAGGCCCCTGATCTGCAGATTTATTAGTTTATATCACTTGTCACATGATCTATGCAGTATTTATAACTAGTAAAGCTGCAGATCAGGGGTATCAATGTCAGATTCGCAAGTCAGAGTAGAGCTTCGGCTTCCCGTGAAAAATTACACTTTTGTTAACACGATAGCACCCAAAATATTAGTCACATTGACACCAAAATTGAGCAGGAGGTCGATAATGTCAAAATCTTACTGAGAATTGAAAATCAAAATTATTCGTCAATTCCAACGCTCTGAAACATCAGCCCAAAATTTTCTTATTTTCTCATAGAGATAACATTGTGATTGTTTACTTTTAATTGAAAGTTTAGCTCATTGTTGTAACTGTCACGCATTTTAACCTCATTGTTGCCTGCATCATTATGACGTCAACATTAATAATACACACATTTGTGATTTTGATATGGATTGACTTTCAGAAGTTTCACTTCTAACGTACGTAGCGACATTTTTTTTTTCCCCTGGTATTCTATTCATGCTTTGAAAAAAAAGTTGGAGCATGTGCATAGAGGTCAATTTCATGTGGAATTTGACAGAATGCACTTTTCGTTTTACATATATAGATACTACAGTTGAAAACACACTTCCGGCAATTATTGCTCATAGACAGTACTATAATCGAAGTGTTTTGTCATGTCCCTGTAAATGAATATATATGTACACTATGTGCACCACATTTTATAGTATACATCTCATTGCACACCTCAGCATCTCATATTAATTTCAATAGGTTTGAAATAGTATAACATCCTTAAAATACATTGCAAAAGATTTTTTCCCATAGACTATAATGTAACAACATTCTTTTGAGTGCCCCTATAAACGAACTATAAATGCTACAAACTTCATTTTTAATACTGAACATGCTATAAGTAAACCTCAATAACATATATCAATTACAGGGCAATCTGACAATATTTATGCGAGTTAACAGACAAACAAAATTTATAAAGTGTTTTAAAAAAATTGCCCTTAGAAAACCTGATAAAAAGATGAAAAAAATTTAAAGAATTCATTAATATCATGCACATAAACATTTATTAATGAAATTATTTCATAGAGAAATAAATATATTTACAATTCTACGTGAGATGAAAATTTTTACTAAAAGACTATCAATTCCAGGGTTGTAAAAAAAAACAGGGTTTTTTTTAAAACCCAGCCCGGGCAGGTAGCTGGGTGAGTACCCAGGCAACTACCCACTACAATCCTTATAGTTGTAAAAAACCCAGATATATGCGGATACCCGGACAGCTACCCACTACAACACTGATCAATTCAAAATTTAAATTAATCTCATACCTAAAAATTAATATTAATTTCTTTGGTCTCTTAATTTAGAAGCATATTAAGTATTTATTTTCCCTCTTTGCCAATAAAGTTTTCAAGGAAAGAAAGAAAGAAAGAAAGAAAGAAAGAGAGAGAGAGAGAGAGAGAGAGAGAGAGCGAGAGGCCCAAAGCAAAATATGCTTAAAAGCGTGATGTATGTCACAGAACAACAGGGTTCCCTGCAAACATTTCAAATTCTCATTTTCAGTAAAATTCGTCATTCAGCCGTCGAGAAAAAGTGTTAAATTCATCAGTCGATCAGGGTGAAAAAATGTGAAATTCTTCAGTCATTTGTGGAAAAAAAAATGCAAAATTCATGAATTGGTCATGGAAAAAACCTGCAATTTTCACCAATTGGTCACAAGAAAAAGCCGCAAAATTTTCCAGTCAGTAGGATGAAAATATTGCAAAATTTGCCAATTGGTCAAGTGAAAAAAAAAAAACACTAAATTCGTCAGGGAATCGATCGTCGAAAGAAATCACGAAATTTTTCAACCAGTCGAGGGGAAAAAAATCAAAAAATTTGCCAGTTGATCAAGGGAAAAATCTCAAAAATATTGCGAAATTCATCAATTGGTCGCAGAAAAAAATTGCTACATTTGTTAGTCAATCAGAAGAAAATCATGAAATTCTTCAATCAATTGCGGAAAAATATCGCAAATTCTATTAATGTGTGGGAGGTTCTAAACAAACTGGTTCAATATATCTCTTTTGAACAGTATACATAAGAGTGCCCTTTTTTAAAAATTCTCGTCCAGCGGCTCTTTTGGAGTAGCACTATGTTCATTACTTGCTTGCTGATAATGGCAATCAAATCAAAAATTCCAACAAATGTTACTCATAACCTGTTGAATAACGTGTATTCAGTAATGAAAGAAGAGCACATGGGTATAAATAAATGCTGGATTTAAATCTGTTAGAAAACTTCTAAAAGCTGGACTTATAACTATGCATGGACTAAATTTCCAAGGACATTTCCTCCATAAAAATAATATCTCAAAATATGTCACTTCTAAAGTTATTGACAGAACTGTAAATTCTTTGTCAATGGCCATGGTTTTAAAAATAAATCTTACCCCAAAATAATGTTCCTTTAGTGTCTGTGTCAATTCTTTATGAAACGTCTTTTGCATTTCTATAAAAGATGAAATTGTACCCCATGTACAAGAACTTCTGCCTGTTTTTCTTTTTTTTTTTTTATGTTGCTGTTGTTGTTTTAACTCCTGCAGAACTTTTTTGATCAGCTAAAGATTTGTTGCAGAACATTGCAAAATATTCTGCTTTTGGGAAAGAGCATGCAGAATTCATATTTCCAGGGCTGCTAATCTCTGTGTACCAAAGTGTAGGCCGTAAGAAAATATGTAATATTAAGGCAGAGTTTCTGCCCAGAGCCAGATAGTTTCAAGAGGGTGCTGTATTCTCCCTAGCCTATGGTTTAAAAAATGGCACCCTTCTTGCCCCTCAGTAAAAAAAAATTTTTACCTTTTTCTGCCTTTCGTATTAAAAAATTTGGTTACATACTAAAAACTGACTCACTGCTGTGTCTTGAAACAAATGCCTTGACTTTTAAATATTAAAAGTGCCTTTAAATAAAAAGAATAATTTTAAAAATAAAAATGTTTATAAGAATCTAAACAAGAACGAAAAATCATGCGTCAAGCATAGATTATATAGCACTTTCCAACGCTTCCAAAATAATTTTACAAATCATACCGTTTAATAAGCTAAAAGCTAACATCTAAGTAAACAATTTAGAAAACGCATAACATATTTAAAAACATAATTTCAGGAATTTCCCACATATACAATATTCGGAAAAATATCCGAATACTTTTATTAAGCCCTGTATAGGATCTATAGATTTGTATATATACTACATAGGATGATAATTTTAGTTCAGTTAGGAAACGCGTAGCACAGTTTAAAATTCTCCGTCTGGAGTTTGTCAATAAACAGAAATGTGTTCGCGAACTTTTGTGCTGCCCTGTATAGGATCTACAGAATTTATACACACCACGTAATAGACAAAAAGCAAGTTAAAATTAAAATCGCGTTCAATAACTTAAAACGCACTTCTAGGAATTATTGTTAACAGACAGTAGAGAATTCTTTTGCGTGTCCCTGTAAATGAACGATGACTGCTATACACACAATATTCCGTAGTAAATCTCTTGTAATGCACCTTAGTGATCTATATAAATTTCAATGCGTTTAAAATAGTGAAACATTATTTAAATAAACCGCAGACGATTTTTCTCCATAGACGTAATGTAACGGAATTATTTTTACTGTCCCTGTAAAGTAACTATAAGTGCTATGCACACCCTGTTCCATATTAAGCTTCTTCTAATGCACCTTAGTAATATATATAAATTACAATGCGTTTAAAATAGTAAAACATTATTTAAATAAACCGCAAATGATTTTTCCCCATAGACCGCAATGTAACGGAATTCTTTTGAGTGTCCCTGTAAAAAAACTATAAGTGCTACACACTTCCGTTGAAATAGGGAACATGCTATAGATAACGACAATAACATATAAAAATTGCAGAGCAATCCGAGCATATTTACGGGAGTTAGAGCACGGACAGACGGCCAGACAAACCGAAGTCATAAGCACTTTTCAACTAGGTTGGAAAGTGCTAAAAATGCCCTTACCAATCTAAAAAGTACTTTTTCCCACCAGCAACACCTTACCCTTTTTTAAACCTGATGGGAACTCTAAGGCATCATGTGTAATCATTAAAAAATTACGAAACAGCCCAAAGTGAAAAATCTAAAATCTGATATCAAAATGACCATTTTTTTTTTTTTTTTCTAAAACACATAAAGTATCAAATATTAAAAACCTCATACAGCACAAAAGGAAATTTTAACAAATAAAATTATAAAACATATTTGCTTGTACAAACACGCCCACATTCATTATAAAAGTTCAAATTTTAAATCATCTTGTAAGCTGAAGAGTATCTTTTATTTAACACACACCACAAAACAAGATAAGAGAGCACTAAGATTTTCAAAATGCTAGCCAGTAAATTAGCCAAATTAAAAAAATATTAGCCAAATTTATCTATTATTAGCCAAAAGTTTATATAATATCTGCTTTTCAGAAATATGTTTCAGCCATTTATGCTTTGAAAACCAACTTTGCTAAGTTTTTTGTTTTTGTTCCGGACGAATTTCCGAGTCTTCATTATGTTTTTTTTTTCTTTTTACGCCTTTCTCTTCTACAGTATCGGAATTAGAATCTATTTTTTCAAAATACGAAAGAACTGAAGGTTGTTGGGTCATTTTGACCACCAGTTTTTTACAAACTTAGATTCAGAAACAAACATTTCAAAATGAAACAAAGCAACAAGCATTTGAAAACGAAACAAATGCGGTTGCCGTGGAGCAGTGCCTGTACACAAATCGTCTGCTCTCCGTGTGGTATCAAAGCGCAGGGGCGTAGGTACGAAGATATTCGCTCCTCTCTCCCGTGATAGAATGAGCTCCAAATGGTGCAGCCAGAGGAAGTGAGCCCGATGCTAAGCCTAACAACGGCCGGGAAGGCACGAAGGGGAAGGATGTTTTTTATCTCTGTACACGAACTCGCGATGAAAACGGAAATTCATTTACGTTTCAAAACATTTACATATATTTGCATTGTGCAAAACATGATTACAACAACGAAAGAGTCTAAAAAATCCTTCGCCATGATAATTATTTGTTCGCCAATTTCATGATGTATTCGCATTTGGCGCATAGGCGAATGCTTAGCGCGGGCCCTGCATTAATAGAATAGTTCATGCAGTGTACATGAAAACAAGTCCCAAAATACCTTTCAAATCATAATAAAATTTATAATTTGAAATTTATACATGTTAAAAACAAGTTTTGACAAAAGGCATAGTTTCGAGTAAATGATTAGTGTACAGTAGAAGCAGATAAATGTATAATTTCTAGCAGCTCTGTATTCCTTATTTTAAGGAAGGGACTAAATTTTAGACCTTATTAAAACAAATAAATCATGTGAAGCTTTTATAAGCTTTAGAGGATTAAAATGTGTGCATTTTAACAATTCTTAATATCATAACAATTTTTAATGTCATAAAGATAATACATACAGAATACACTGAAAAGCAAGTAAGTAGCTCAAAATACCTGGTAATTGTATAGTGCATGAAAGTTCACTGGGTAGTTGATATTGCATAGGATTTCTAGTTTTAGCAGCAGAAATAAGGACATTCAATGGATTGACTGCATCATGATCAACTTCCATATCAGATTCTGCCGATCTAGTAGAAGCTTTCTGAGATGGTAAACCATTGCCAGAAAGATTAGATGTACTGCCAAGCACAGGTTTTTGACAGGACTGGGAATCATCAATCTAAAACAGGGATTAAAAATGGTGAGGCCAAAATTTTCTCTTAAAATATTCATATGAAGTATCAATGATTTTAATCAGATGATTTTCTTTAAAGCACTGTTTAAAATCAGAAATTTTCTTAATTTTTAAAATGATAGGGTATAATATTAAAATCTAAGATTAACTTAATTTGTAATGTTTCTAAAGATATTCTGCTTACTGAATAAATTAAAAGAAGCATTAAATAGTTTACAATCTTAATTACTTTAAGCTTGTAAACAGCAAGTTTGTATTAGGCACAGAAAGCATTTCATTTAAAACTTAAATAATTAAATCTGTTATAGTTTACATTGTCATAATTTACTTTGAGTAATCAAATTATTCACGCTTTTATATAAAATAAGTATAGCACGCATAAAATTTCTGTAGGTAAAAGAATTAGTAATAATTCTTTTGTTTTCTCATTCTACTTTTATACACAGAGATTTAATCCCTTATACAGCTATATATCATACATTATTCCACATAATGGTACTTTATTCTTGCCTAAACTTGTATCACCCTTAAATTCATATACCATTACTTGTTTAATATTAATTTCACATCTACATGCTTATCTCTACTATTCATTTCAATTATTTAATACTAATTTAACACCATTTTTCATCATTCTATAACTTTTTAACAATAATGAATTTTTCTTTGCTTTTCTTTTTTATTTTTACTTTATTCTTCTTTTATCCTCATTTTATTTCTATCAAGATTTATAATCAGGCATGAATTTGGGAAATAGGAAAAAAGGTGGAATTTTTTTTTCCCATCTATACAATAGAAAAACTCTTATAATTTAGACGCAACCCTTATTTATAGAATAAAATAAAATATAACAGTACATAATATCGTTATTTTATTTTCATAACTTGGAAAGTATTAAAAACCAAATTTAAGCTGACAATAAATGCATAGGTTCATTGAATCAAAAAAAAAAAAAAAAAAAAAAGAGAGAGAGAGAGTGAGTTTGCTAAATGTATAATACTGTAAAATCCCGAAAGTACCCCCCCCCCCTTTGAAAGTAAGCCCCCTCCTACTTTTAAGCGATTTTGATTTTATTTTCCATTCTCAAATATAAGCCCCCCCCCCCCCCCCCCCCCCACACACACACACACACAAATTGTTTTTTGCATAAAAAAATTGATTTTAAAAATCCAAGGAAGAGAATTTTCAATCTTTTGAAAGTTTTGGCAGATTTTCCCTTTTGCATCTTTTCTTAACCGTTTACAGGCCGAATTCAGATCCCAATGTAATTATAATTTATTTTCCCTATATTACAGCTTCTAATGTTTTACTTTAAACATATCAATTCAGAAAATAACGAAAAAAAATTTATTTATGCTTTTTTTTGGTTGTTCCCATTTGGGAACATTGGCCACATCTGACTATATAATGGTCCAAAATTTACAGCACGTTATTATGACAAAAAATTAAAAAAAATACTAATATTTCTTTTCAAAATTAAGTACTATTAAAAAAATACAATTTGTGAAGTATAATTTAAAATGATACATACTACTCGAAGTTATGATATTCCATGGTATACAGGGAAACAATGCAAATGCATCCGTTTCTTGCATTCGTTGCATTCCAATCTTGCATTTATTCCACATTGTGCACATCTACCCTGAGAAGTGCCGATCAAGTAATGCCCATCAGTCTTTCTTAGTGTTACAGGGGTATGAATTTTTGGTCCTGGTCGAACACTATCTTTTCTTGGCTTAATTCGTAAAAGGGCGACGGTGACTTCTCGGCGAAACTCTAGGTGAGTAATTTGGTTATTCTGAGGGCGTGTTGCCTTATGTAATAGCCATCCAGCAATGACAGCCATATTGAGTGCATTTCCAAATAAATTCCACCACCATTTCTTATTGCGAAGTTGAGGTCGATAACTACTCAGCATTTTGTCTAATAGGTCTACGCCTCCCATTCCAGAATTATATTCATGAATCAAACGCGGTTGTTGTACATCAACTTTTTTCTTTTTTTCATGTGAATATCTTTTAGCGGATTGAAGTGGTTCATGAGAGCTATAATTTGAAGCAACAGTTACTACAGATATGTCGTTCCACCGGCACATGTAAACCGATCCGTCACATTGATAATCAAATGTACCTCTTTCTAATTTTCTCAGCTCTTTACAAGGTATTACAGGACAATATGTTGCACGATTTTCTCGAATAGTTCCAGTTGCTTTTATATTTCGCTCTGCCAGGCTCTTCAGCAAATCATAAGAAGTAAAGAAATTGTCAAAAAATACTTCTATTTGAAGTGGGTTGTTGACAATCGACAGAAGACTATTGACAACTCTGGTTCCTAATGGTCCAATTTCATCTGATTGTTTGCCTGCATAAATTTCCATTCTGTATGGATATCCACTGCTTCCACATATCATCCAAACTTTAAACCCAAAACGAATTGGTTTCCCACGAATAAACTGCTTAGAAGAATGGTTCCCATAATATGGAACCATGGATTCATCTATACTGAGTTTATTATGAAATATTCCAAACTGAAAGAATTTTGTATTCAGTTCATCATAAATTGGTTGAATCTTACCCAATTTATCACCAGGTTTCAGTACAGAATTATCCATCAAATGAAAGTTTCTTTTTAAATCCCTAAATTGTTTCCTTGACATGATGGAAGAGACTATAGGCACAGATGTGTCTTCAGATGTACTCCAATAATCATTTTCTGATGGTACATGATGGTACCCACTCAATAAAAGTAAACCAAAAAACTGAGCAATGTCCTTCCAATCAATTTGTATCTTCACAGCGTGCTGAGAAGCATAATTCATCGTCATCTCTGCTAAGTAACCCAAGTACTCCTGAGAGATGAATTTAAAAAATATATCAACAGTTCCTGCTCCCAATATTTCCGGGAAATTGTCACAAATGTTTTCAAGGGGTTCACTTTGAATGACCCTATCAAATGCTGAAATTTTCTTCCATTTAGGCAGTGCTTGTTTCTTTCTTGTTCGCTTTTCACTCCCTCCTGTTCCTTTATTTTTTCTTTTATTTTTAATTGTAGGAGCTGCTTGATCACCAGAGATTATATTCGAAGAAGTGGGCTTTGTAACTGGTTCTTTACTGATTTCAGTAATGGATAATCTCTTTGAAAAAAGGCACACACTTCCACACACATCAGCAGGTATAACTGGACACAAAATATTATCATCAATATCCTCCTCTTCAGAGATGCGTTCATTTTCATCCGGAGGAAGTTGGCAAATTTCGGGCTCTTCATCAGAAATATCAGATACATCAGAATCCCTTAGCGACATTAGAAAATCAACAGCTTCCTCTACATGTTTGAATCGCCTTGCCATATTTTTTTAGTTTTTCTATATAATAATAAAATAACTGACAAACTAAAATAACTGCTGTTTGTAATAACTGACTAACAGCAAAAAAACTGACCAAAAAACACACGAACTGAAAACTATTATCCAAATGAAGGTGAAATTCTAATGAAAGGCACTGAAGGGAGATACCCTTCTATTACGGGGATTCCCCTTTGCTGCAGGAAGGTTCCATTTCACTGAAAGGGGCAGACTGGCATACTTGGGCCATGCCTCTATCCACGTCTTGAATGCAAGAGATAATAATGAGCTGATGGGAGTGCCACGAATGCTTCAGTTTCTCATTTCCTTTTTACAGTACATAGCGGACACGGGCCAATGTTCCCATTTGGGAACATGATTATTGATTGACAACCTATGCAAATGTAATGAATAATTTTTTGTTATGTGCTGTTGTATATTGTTTTTGAGTGTTTTCTCGAATTGGAAAAAACATTTAGATGCCTAGCGGTCAAATGTAAGTAAATAAAAAAAAATAGAAAAGAAAACGATATTTTTTTACCAGAATTTATTGAATTTAAATTTTTTTATCACTGTGGTAAATATTTAAACATAAATATTTTTTTTTTCAAAAATTTATTTCAACCTTATATTTTATAGGAAAAATAAGAACATCGTTAATATGTTGGAAAATATATGTTTTGCATTAAAGTAAATGTCATGTTCCCATTTGGGAACATTGGCTATTAAATGGTTAATGAAATACCACCCCTCCCCCCACATGAAATGTCTGATTCTCTTTTCCGCCCTCCCCAACACAAAAAGTTCAAAATCTTGAGAATCTTAAATTCTTCTGGCCTTCTTACTGCTTAATAGGAATATAACAACAATAATTAAAAAGTCAGTCCTCCAAACTAGTCTCCCCCTCCATCCAAAATTTATGTTTCCCCCTTCCCCCCTCAGCATACAAAGTTTAAAATCTTTAAAACTCTTTATTAAAAAATATATGCTCTATTTGTTGCTGTCTAGTGACAATAAATAAGTAATCAACCATTATAATTATCTCTCTACCCCCAAAATTTCTGCTTCCCCTCTTTGTCAACTCCTATAATTTTTTTTAACTATTTATTAAAAAAAAAAAATCTTCTGTCTTATTTGTTGCTCTCTATTAACAATAAATAAATAACAAATCATCTAAATTACAAACCCCTTCCTTTGAAATTCATATTACCCCGTCATCCCCAACAATACAAAGTTTAAAATTTGTAAAACTCTCATTTGAAGAAATCTTTTGTCCTATTTGTTACTCTCTAGTAAAAAATATATAGATAATTTGTCACCTAAGTTTTCTCTCAACTCCAAAAATGCCCCCCGCCCCTCCCACACACACTATTTAAAATTTTTAAAACTTTTTTTTTTAATCTGCTGTATTTGTTTATCTTTAGTAACAATTGATGAATAATCAATTATCTAAAATACCCTTCTTTCTGCCTAAAATTCTATTACCCCCCCCCCCCCCACTCAGCAAATAAATACTTTAAAATCTTTAATATATATTTGTTTAAATGCTGTTCTATTTCTTATATTTTATAGTAAGGTAACTCAGCTCATCTGCATCATCTCATATAAGTGTCTCATCTAAAATAATCATCCCCTTTGAAAATTTTTCTTTGTCCTTTTCTCCCAAGGAAGGGGGTTGGATTTCCTAAATATGTGAGAGGAATGCAAAAATTTTCATCTTTTTTGCAGTTTGGTTTTTCTTTTCTCCCTGGATCATGTGTATAGTTTATGTTTTGAAATAAATATATTCTCTAAAATAACATCTCTCCCATTAACAAAATATCAGCTGTGAGAACAGTCAAACTACAAAAAAGACTAAAATTTTCTCACTGCCTCCCCCCCCCCCCTCAATGTCTAGAAAGTCACTTCTTTTTCTGGGGATGGGGAATGGAAATTTAAGGGGAGAGTTACATGATCATTTATTTATTGTTGCAAGAAAGTAACAATAAAGCATAAAAATCTTTAAAAAAATAATTTTAAAGATTTTAAAGTTTGTGTGCTGGGGTGGGGAGGGGAGAAGCAGAATTTTTTTTTGGGGGGGGGGCAAAGGGGGGAGCAAATTAGATAATTATTTAATTTTTGTTGAAAATTATTTAATTATTGTAAGAAAAAAAATTAAAGATTTTAAAGTATGTACTGGGGGAAGAGACGGGGCAAAGAAAATAAAGAGGACTTTTTGGGGGAGAAGAGGGGAATAATTTAGATTGTTATTTAAATATTATTACAAAAAATAACAAATAAAGCAGAAAAAAATTAAGAATTTTAAAATTTAATGAGATGCATTTTTAGGGGGAGAATATTCATGAGATGAGGCTGGGAAGGGAGGGCAGGGGGAGAATATTCATGAGATGAGGCTGGGGAGGGGGGCAGGGAGAGAAAATCAGATATTTTAGAAGGAGGGGTTGATTTAGATGGCAGATTAGGTTTATTTATTGTTAATATAGAGTATTAAATAAGTCTGAAAAAAATTTTAATTTAAAGAGTTATAAAGGTTAAACTACGGGGTTTTGGTACTAGAGGGAGGGGGCAAAGGGAGAAACAGTAATTTTGAGGGAGATTTAGATGATTGATTATTTATTGTTTCAACAAAATTCTAATAAAGAAAAATATTATTAAAAATTTTTTTAAGATTTTCAATTTTTTTTGGGGAGGGGGGGGGGGAGATGCTAGATTTTAGGGGGGGATTTAGATTTTATGTATTTATTTATTTTTTAGTAAAATCTGCCGAAATACAGAAGATTCTCGTCCCTTTTTACTTCTAAATTAATGATAAAACGGGTTTTTAAATGATTTTTTAAAAAAATCCCGATTATAAGCCCCCTTCCCATATTCAACCCTTTTTGGTTTTGAAGAAGGGGGTTCTTACAATCGGGATTTTACGGTAAATCCAAATACAGTCGAACCTCATTAACACGAAATCGCTTAACACGAAATAATTTTCAGGTCCAGTCAGATGAGTCTGAAAATCAATGTTAATTAATTAGTTTAACACGAAATAGAATTTAGGAAAATCCCGCTTAAGGCGAAAATTTTTTTTCCGCTTCAAAGTTAAAACATGATTCCTTATGCAATGTTTTAGATGTTTCAAACTTAAATGTCACATACTCTTATTAAAAGTGGAATTTTCTTATGGTTTGAAAACGATTTAAAGTGAAAAAGGGTTTCAAAAAATTCTGAAATACTGAATTCCTGAATAATCGCTGCTTTTCTTTGATCTCTGATATGCGCAAGTGTTCCCACATTAACCATATGAGCAATAGATTAGTCACAATGAAAGTTTGGGGAAGGAATTTCTTTTTTTGAAAGTGATTGTTCCATTAATCGGTTGACTGTATTGACAGTAACATAAACTATAAACCGGGGGTATGAATTCTCCTATCTGTGAGTGAAAGAAGTGACCATCTCTACTTCACTACCTAACTAACATAATGGAAACGCTGTTCAGAGTTGCTCTGTAGAATTTTGTGAAAGATGAGTCGAAAACAGCAAGCAGTATCTTAAGAAACCAAGCAAAAAATTTAAACGAAGTTAGCGATAAAGTGCTGAAAAAAATCACAAAATGCGGCAAAGTATGGGATACCTACAATTCTTCTACAATTTTAAAGAATCGCGAAAAGATTGAAACGGTTTATGCTGTGAGTTAATTCAAACCAGTAAGAGAACGAATGTGTAGAAGAAAGAATGAATAAATTGAAATTGCTCTCTTGCGTGGATAAAAGAGGCAATAAACCAGAACATTGTTTTAACTTTTGCAGTTTTGCAAGATGAAGCAGAGGCTTTTGCTGATGCTCTCGGTGAGAGCGATTTCATATTTTCTAACGGATGACTGACAAGATTTAAATAGCATCATAGACTTGTCTGTAGAAAGATATGTAGCCAAAATCGGTAAATTCTTTCTTTAGACATTGTTTTTTTTTTTTCAAGTACATTTGCATAGATGAAGATGTGCTGACTTCGGATGTGACGACAGATGAAGAAATAATTGCTGAAAAATAAAGATGACAACATTGAAGTGTCAGACGAGGAAGAAGAAATTGACACAGAACGGAAAAGTTTAGTGTCAATAAATGAATCTACAGCAGCATTGAAAACTGTACAACGTTTCCTTATGGATTAAGAGGATACTTCCCGAGCTTTGGACAAATTAGATTAGGTCCATACATTCCTAAAAAAAGTACTCTACAAAAACTGAAGCCAAAGTCAATAACGGACTATTTAAAAATATGATTAGCATGTAAATAAAATTATTATTGCCTAAAAAACGATAATTAATTTGTTAATGAAATTTACTATTTCTTATTAATTTATGATTTTTTGAGCAGGGATATATATTTGTAGGTTAATTTATTTAGTTTTTATATCTAACATAGATGGCGCCACTATTATGACGGTTAACACGAAATTTCGGATAACACGAAAAAAATTCCCAGTCCCTTCAATTTCGTGTTAACGAGGTTCGACTGTATATTTGATGAACTTAAGTTGGAAGTACAACGATTATTTTTTCAAAACAAATATTATTCTGGGTGGTTTGTCTGTTTAAGATTTTTCTCTTCTTCTTTCAAAAGAAAAAAAAATCTTCCATGCTTATATGCACATCAAATTAATCTTTGTTCCACAAATACATCTCTAAAAATGCATCACTGAAATTACCCAAAAGTGTTGTATAAATAGATAAAATATTCTATTCCAAAAAATAACCTTATGGGAAACTTCCTTTCCTTTTAAAATTCTAAAAATTTTTGACTCTGGAAAGATACTTTAAACAACTTCATTTAAATGACTTTCAGATGCTTATAATATAAGCTCACTTTTGACTTGATTGTTTCTAAATTGCTGTGCAAAACAGCTAGTAGACAAAATGTCTGATTATTATATTAAATTTTTTCAGACTCTCCCCTCTTCTTATATGCTTCCAATGCTGCTGATTTTTTTTTTTTTTTTTGCATCTATTCAGAGATTATTGAAAACTAGCTGTTATCCATGACTCCGTTCATGTAACATTAAAAAAAGAATAAATGCATTAATTTAGCAAAGCATTTCATTCGATAATTAAAAACATATATAGTTAACCAAATCTTTATCACATTTTATAGGGGACAATACGGTATTTCTTTGCTATAGGGGCCTTAACATAACCCAGTCTTAAAAAAGTGAAATTTCATGCCAAATAATAGATACAATCGCGAAAATGAAACTGCAACCAATGAAAAATGAAGGGCCCAGTAAAATCATAAAAATCGACGAATCCCTCTTCAATAAAAACGAAAAATAACACTGAGAGAATTCTTCTATAGAACAGTGCATTTTAGGTGGTATTTGGTATGAAATTTGTATATGTATTCATTTCTAAATGGGCATTATTATATTGTTTATTTGTATAGAGATGTGTTATATATTTCTTACTACATTATTATTTTATGTCTTGTTTATGTATATGTTAAATAAAGTGCTTCTTGCTAAGTGGTGTAAATATTGAACAAACTGCTTGTGGATTTTATACATTGATAGATATTTCATAAAAATATGACAATCTGATGCGATTCCAAAATGTAAATAAAGGTTGCTAAAAGTACTTTAAATTCTGCCCAATTTAACCTCGATATTTTTTCTATCGCGTCAAGGACACTCTAAACAAATAACTGCCGACAACACCAATCTGATGATCTAAATTTACATATTTCTGTTAGTATACATAATGTAAGGAAAGTACATTATCGGGACTTTCCCATAAGTCGCCTCAGTTGAAAGATTTAGGATGGCAAATTTATGACCAGAGACTCGCTGGCGACAATTTTAAGCCATAAAAGTCAAATAAGAAGAACTTTGATTTAAGTTGGTCTGGGAGATAATATCAAAGAACACACACGTCGTTCCGAGAAAAAAAACAACACGCTACAGCAACAACTGATGCATAGCCATTGGTTGGGGTTGGTAAAGAGGAGGTGAAACTGACCCTCTGTTATGCAAATTTCAGTTAAAACGGGAGATCAACTACCCAATGAAAAAAAAGAAGGATGGGCTTAAAGCACTGTCATGCAAATTTTGGGCAGAACAAAGTACGGCCCACCGTGGTCATAAAAAAAAGCAGTTGTGAAAAAGAATGAAAACAGAACACACATCGATATCAGAAGCGAAAGTGAGAGGTGAAATAAAATGACGCGATGAATTTTGTGCGGTCCGAAAGAGGAAAATAGAGTGAGTGGCAATTCTGATGGTAAGAAAGCAGCGAACCCGAACAACATATATGGAGAGTGGTGAAGTTGCGCTAAGTTTTGTGAAATGAACATTTTCAATAAGTGCAGCGCTATTTAGTTAGCGGAAAGTGTGCTCTGATACAAAGAGAAACCTTCTTCAATCAATGTGTATAGGTAAATATGACTCTGACCTAAGTAATTCCCCAGTTTATTTGATTTTATCAAAATATTATAAGAGAAGCTGGTAGTGTGACCTTAGTCACAAATGGAAGTCAGTATTTTAATTGTAAACAAATAATGTTGTCAACGATCAATTTAAATATAAATACAAACAAATATAAGTATCCTTTGCAAGGATCAAAGTGTTAATGCCAATATTATAGGAGAAATTTTGTTAGGAAATTAAATCAGATGTGTTCTGATAAATCTTTTTTTTTCTTGAAATAACTGTAAATATTGTAAATAAATAATAGTGTTAATTATTTGGAGTCTTCTCATTTAAATTATCTAGTATGTGTTTGTTTATTTAGATTTCCATTTTAAAAGTCAGCTAAGGGCAAGAATGATCATTCTCAAAAAGGGTAATGGGCTACTTCGAAATTACACAATGCAATGGGGGGAACATATCCAAAATTTAATCTCTATGGATTCCTTTTATTATTATTTTCTGAATAAATTAATTTATTCTATTAGCCAACCCCAGAGAAACCTTTATGTATTTAATCCTAAGCTTTAATTCTGATCAACTTGTCCCAGCAAAAGGGTTATGTTGGAATGGGCAGCAATTAGAAGGGAAATTAAAGGATAAAATCTTAAATAAATATTATAATTGAGCCATGCATATTTCTCTTCAACATCTGCAATTCCTATATAATTCGAAAGATAATGTAAGGAAAGTACATTATCGGGACTTTCCCATAAGTCGCCTCAGTTGAAAGATTTAGGATGGCAAATTTATGACCAGAGACTCGCTGGCGACAATTTTAAGCCATAAAAGTCAAATAAGAAGAACTTTGATTTAAGTTGGTCTGGGAGATAATATCAAAGAACACACACGTCGTTCCGAGAAAAAAAACAACACGCTACAGCAACAACTGATGCATAGCCATTGGTTGGGGTTGGTAAAGAGGAGGTGAAACTGACCCTCTGTTATGCAAATTTCAGTTAAAACGGGAGATCAACTACCCAATGAAAAAAAAGAAGGATGGGCTTAAAGCACTGTCATGCAAATTTTGGGCAGAACAAAGTACGGCCCACCGTGGTCATAAAAAAAAGCAGTTGTGAAAAAGAATGAAAACAGAACACACATCGATATCAGAAGCGAAAGTGAGAGGTGAAATAAAATGACGCGATGAATTTTGTGCGGTCCGAAAGAGGAAAATAGAGTGAGTGGCAATTCTGATGGTAAGAAAGCAGCGAACCCGAACAACATATATGGAGAGTGGTGAAGTTGCGCTAAGTTTTGTGAAATGAACATTTTCAATAAGTGCAGCGCTATTTAGTTAGCGGAAAGTGTGCTCTGATACAAAGAGAAACCTTCTTCAATCAATGTGTATAGGTAAATATGACTCTGACCTAAGTAATTCCCCAGTTTATTTGATTTTATCAAAATATTATAAGAGAAGCTGGTAGTGTGACCTTAGTCACAAATGGAAGTCAGTATTTTAATTGTAAACAAATAATGTTGTCAAAGATCAATTTAAATATAAATACAAACAAATATAAGTATCCTTTGCAAGGATCAAAGTGTTAATGCCAATATTATAGGAGAAATTTTGTTAGGAAATTAAATCAGATGTGTTCTGATAAATCTTTTTTTTTCTTGAAATAACTGTAAATATTGTAAATAAATAATAGTGTTAATTATTTGGAGTCTTCTCATTTAAATTATCTAGTATGTGTTTGTTTATTTAGATTTCCATTTTAAAAGTCAGCTAAGGGCAAGAATGATCATTCTCAAAAAGGGTAATGGGCTACTACGAAATTACACAACGCGATGGGGGAACATATCCAAAATTTAATCTCTAAGGATTCCTTTTATTATTATTATCTTGGTAAATTAATTTATTCTATTAGCCAACCCCAGAGAAACCTTTATGTATTTAATTCTAAGCTTTAATTTTGATCAACTTGTCCCAGCAAAAGGGTTATGTTGGAATGGGCAGCAATTAGAAGGGAAATTAAAGAATAAAAAAAATCTTAAATAAATAATATAACTGAGCCATGCATATTTCTCTTCAACAATACATAGGATTATTTTAATTTATTTCGTGCGCTTGAATTTTTTAACGATTTTTCTAGGGTTTAGTGTCGAATAAATGTACTTTCTTGTTATTTTATTTTGCCATTTCTATTTACTCTATTTTCCATTCATTCCATTTATGGATATTGATTTAATTTACATATTCGTTTCAAAGAATATTGCTTAAAGTTATTATTAGGATTAGGATAGGATAAGATTATAAACTGGAAGACAATGCTATGATTAATTCAGGTTTAAAGGATGAACCAGGATGTCTATTTACATCATGAAGTAATAAGAAAATTAAAAAATTATCGTCTGATATTTTTTAATATGTTTTACAGTCATAGTTGGAGTCAAAGGTGAGCGAGGATATGATCATCTAAAATACCATTAAGTGTTTACCACGCAAAAACAAATCTGGTTACAACAATGTATTTAATTTTGTGCCAAATTTCACTTGATAAAAAAAAGCAAATTGACTATGGGCCCGATTACAGATCCCTAACCTTCCTATTCTCGGAAATTTTCTACCTATATGTGAAAACCTTTTCTACTATATACAACGCGCTTTCACAATTACAATATTATGAATTGCCACAATCGGCTTGTTCAAGTTTACATAATTTGGCTTGAAGAAAAGTTTCTTTATTTTTTTATTTCTTCTTTGCTTTTGCATTACGCGAATTTGTCGGTAAAATTGATTTTCGTTTCGATAACATTGTTGTTTTTTAAGTTTTTAAAAATATTGTAATTTTACTTAAACATTGCTTTAAAATCTATGCCCTTTTTCTCAACCTACAAGACCTTACAAAAATCTATTATGAAACAGAACTTTAAAAAAAAGCTATATTTAAAAATGAGAACAAAGTTTTTACTATTTTAAAGCTAAAAGAAATGTAAAATCAAATTCCGGTTCGAAACGACCATTTACAAATGTGTTTTGATTGTGGGAAAATGATAGAGGAAAAACGCTATTACTTCGACGCAATCATATTAAATCTTTAGCTTTTATGAAAAACAAACTTTCTTTTAAAAAATAAAGTTATTTTTATTAAGATTTTCTGATTTTCTATACGGATAATTTTGCGGTGCATATTATTGACATTTGCCTTCCAATATCTTTTCAAAGTTTTTTTTTTTTTTTTAATTTAAATTAAAAATATGGTACTTTTATGTTAGCCATGTGCAGACGATAAACTGCCAAGTATTATTCCTATCACCAGACTTGTATAAAACCAAAAACTTTCTGCGCACATAAATATTGAGTCAAAAACTTTCTGCAAATTAATTTAATGTTTAATAAAATTATGTGTTATATTATTTTGACGATATAAATTAAAAACAGTAGTTTAAAATAATTACCGTTTAAAATTAATTATTATTAATTAAAGAATAATTATTTTGGTTAAAAATAATAATAAAGATAAAAATCCATGATAGGAAGAGCTGAATTCTTATCAATTATTTTGTCAATGCATGTAGAAACAACCCAATCCTTAATATTTTTACCCCAGTGACAGAACTATCTTCAGGTGTCTGCAACGTTAATAATGTTTTCAAAAATAGTCTGCAATACGCAATATATCATATAAAATTCGCGTTTTTTCCCGCAATCCTCCGACGAAATTTGCCGTTTTTAAGAGATCATTCGACGAAATTTACCATTTTTTTTTCGAGTTCCTTCGACGAAATTTTTCGTTTTTTTTTTTCGATATCTTTCAACAGAATTTACCGTTTTTTGGCGATCCTTCGACGAAATTTGCTGTTTTTTCGCGATCTGTCGGCAGAATTCTCCGTTTTTTTCGCGATCCGACGACGAAATTGACTGTTTTTTCGTAATCCTTCGACGAAATTAACAGTTTTTTACACGATCCTTTGACGAAGTTGGCGTTTTCTCTGTAGCCCTTCGGCAAAATTCAAGCGATCCTTCAATGAAACTGATGTTTTTTTTAAGGTCTTTTGACGAAATTCATGTTTTTTTCACGGCCTTTTGACTAAATTTACATTTTTTTTATCACAATCTGTCAACGAAATTAGCCAATTTTCGCGATCTTTAAATGAATTTTGCATTTTTTCCGCGATTCTTCGACGAAACTTGCCGTTTTTTCGTGATCCTTTGACGAAGTTTGCCGTTTTCCCGCATAATTTACGCGCTATAACACGTCCGTGGCATCGCTGTATGTTTTTAGTTTGCAGGTGCCCTAAAAAGTCTGCGACGCCCGTCGCATACATTCTGCCACGGGGATTTTGATCTCTTCGCAAGCACGCAAGCGTCTGTAATGTCACAACAATTAAAGGTGAAAATAAGGAATTTCGCTTAGTAGCCAATGGCCGGTAGGTTGATTTTTTTTAATAGCCAGTTACTGGCTAGTGAGAATAATTTCTTTAGTAACCAGTAAGTACATTTATGTCACTGAATATTTGACTTTTAAGAAATATATAATGACTTTATAGTAAACAAGTAATTTATGTGCCAAATAATTTTTTTAAAATTTATACTGTTTTGAATAAACTTGAGATATTAATTTCCAATCTATTTTAAATTTTAAAATAAGTTAACAGCAAAGTTATACACACCATGCTTATGTAGCTAACTACATAAGTCACACTAAGCTCAGGTACTTGTGTAGCTAACTACATAAGTCACACTAAGATTAGGTACTTGTGTAGCTAACTACATAAGTACCTTCTTTTAAAAAATTATTTGCTTAGAATTATAGGTCTGACAATAATAAAATAGGTATATTTATGCACTAAATATTAACCCACAACATGATGTAAGTTACACATGCACAACCTGCACTGTTGAAAATTTGCAGCAAATTGTCCAGTCATTTGACGGTTTTTATAAAATACGGTTACATAGCCTTAATTAAATTCCATTCTGACCATATTATTGCCCATATTATAGTCAGAATAGAGTTAAGTTACGATTATGTAACCATTTTCTATAAAAACGGTCAAATGACTGGACAGTTTGCTGCAAATTTTTAACAGTGTGTGGCCAGCAGGCCAAACTCTCCAGAAATTCAGGAATTTACTTCGCAAATTAGTTTGGGAAAAAAAATGCAATTTTCGTAATTCAGGAGTGTAAAAATTATGAATTTCGCCGATTGGGTACGTAAAAATCATTAATTTCATCGGTTGTGTGCGTAAAAATCATTAATTTCATCGGTGACGCGCGTAAAAGTCATCAATTTCGACGATCGGGCAGGGAAACATCATGAATTTAGTCATTGAGAGCATAAAAATCATGAATTTCGTCGATCGAGCGTGGAAAAATCATGAATTTCGAGGTCGAGCGTGGAAAATTCATGAATATTGTCGATCGGGCGAGGAAAAATCATGAATAGCGTCGATTGAGCACGTAAAAATCACGAATATCGTTGATCGGGTGCGTAAAAGTCATCAATTTCGACGATCGGGCAGGGAAACATCATGAATTTAGTCATTGAGAGCATAAAAATCATGAATTTCGTCGATCGAGCGTGGAAAAATCATGAATTTCGAGGTCGAGCGTGGAAAATTCATGAATATTGTCGATCGGGCGAGGAAAAATCATGAATATCGTCGATTGAGCACGTAAAAATCACGAATATCGTTGATCGGGTGCGTAAAAATCATTAACATCGTCGATCGGGCGCGTAAAAATCATGAATATCATCGATCGGACGGGGAAAATCATGAATTTAATCATTTGGGAGCGTAAAAATCATGAATTTCATCGACTTGGCGCATAAAAATCAGGAATATCATCGATCGGGTACGGAAAAATCATGAATATCGTCGATCGGGCGTGGAAAAATCATGAATTTCGTCGATTGGGCACAGGAAAATCTTGAACTTCGTCGAACGGGAGCGTAAAAATCACGAATTTCATCAATCGGGAGCGTAAAAATCATACATTTCATCGAACAGGTGCATAAAAAGTTATGAATATCTTCGATTGGGAGCGTGAAAATCATTAATTTTGTCGAACAGGTGCATAAAAAACATGAATATCGTCGAACGGGCACATAAAAATCATGAATTTTGCCAATCGGATGTGTAAAAATCATAAATTTCGTCGATCGGGAGCGTAAAAATTATGAATTTTGTCAATCGGGAGCATAAAAATTATTAATTTTGTCAATCGGGAGCGTAAAAATCATGAATTTTGTCGAACGGGCGTGAAAAAATCGCAAATTTTAGGGAAAAAAGGTAATTGGAAAGTCCTGCATTTGGCCGGTTCTTTCCATATTTTTAATCGCCAGTTTTTCAAGTTTAATCGACGAGTTGTGACTGGCGAGTGCTTATTTTCACCTTTAACAACAATGTTTTGCATCTTTAAATTTTTAACTGTGCGCAAACAGTAAATAAATTGCACATAAAATTGGGGAATATTTTTAATTTTTTAGTATACTAAAAAAAAAAAAAAAAAATTTTTTTATTTTTTTTTTCTGCAAAGTTCCGAATTTTGCAGAAAATTTTCCGCGCACTCAGTGCGCGCGTGTGTCTATTTTACACAACTCTGCCTATCACCATCATTCATATTAAAATGTAAATCTTTCACTCTTTTCATTTAAAACACAGAACTTTAATTTACAACACATACATTTAAAATAATTCATTTCATGTGAAATAGAAAAAGAACAAAAATAGAGACATTAATCACAAATAATTTGATAACCCAAGATAATTTTATTTCAACATCGAAGCAAATCAGTTTTATTTTCGATATATGACATCATATTCGCTTGCTTTCCATACTTACTCGTATTTATGCCCCTTGTATTATTATCAAATACAAGTAGAACTTCCCTTTAACGAAGTCCCTATTTAACGAAGTTTTCTACTTAATGAAATTTTCTGCAGAACTTTGACTTTGAACACCATTAGCATATAAATTAATCTCCATATTACGAAAAAAAATTCTATATAACGAAGTTTATTCCACTTTTATTCCACTGTAATCAAGATTTTTTTTCACCAATTATTCAAATTGAAAATAAAATATTTTTTTTTTTTAGTTTTAATGAGAAAATGGCATAAAAATATATTAATCCGTTTTATTTTTCCCTTTTTATCCACAAAAATAGAGTAATTTAAGTACGTTTTCAGAAAAATTTCGTTAAAATTTACAAAAAAAAATATTAATATCTCGAAATCTAATTCAAAATTTTAGATTCTCAGAGTTTATAGGACATATGACATCCTCGAATCAATGATAACCGGTATTAAGTAAATCGCGTTGTATTAAGAGGAGTAGTTGCGAAATACACACAGTCAGATTTTAATTTAATAGACGAGTTCAATTTTCTTTTCCTAATGATCTTACTGATGCTTGAATTATTAATCACAGAGTTCAGAGAATAAATAGAGATGAAATGTTCATGTTTGGCGTGATGCTGAAAATGCAACCCTACAGTCGGCCCAAACAACTGGCGGCTTGCTTTGAAAACCTCTCCCCGTCCAATGAATCCAGTCCTTGTTCCACGTGCAGCTTCTCTCCATCCAATGAAGTCAGCCCTTGGGCCTAATGATTTGAGCGATAACCGGCTTCATATTGCAAGCCGATTTTACGGTTCATTACTTCTCTATTCTTTCACTGTACTCAGTGATTATTAATGTATGAAATTGATACACGCTCCATTTGAAACATATTTTAAAAAATCCCGTTTTATTATGACATCACTTTGATCCCAGAGAAATCTCTTTTCAATTATATAATTCTTGTTAATTTTCTTTTCCTGGCAATAATGACGGGAATTTTAGCAGAAAACTCACATCTGTTTGTAACTGATGTTTAAGCTTATTATTAATCAGTATCAAAAAAAAAATTTTCAGTTATTCATCTTAAATATGACGTCCATTATGTATATACTTTTTTTACACTGATAGTCATGCTCTTTGTAATATTACGAATATTTGAAAATACATGTTTTATTTATGACGTCATATTTGTTCAAGCCAAGGAGGATCCTTTTTATAGTTCCATGGTTCAAGCGAAATCTTTTTCTTAATAATATAATTATTGTTAATTCTTCTTTCTAATTATAACGCAGTTTTTAACAGAAAAAGATCTTTTTAATGTAACCGATATTCATACTTCATGTATAATAACAAATACTCCATATTGTTGTTTCAAATATCACAGAAATTCATCTTCTTTTGAATTATTTTCATTTTTCACGTGAAAATCGTTCAACTGAAACTTAATTGTTGAGGAAAATTTATTTTTCCGCATTTTTATTTATTGGCAACTATCAAAGCCCTAGCAACGATAAAGTAAAATGGTTAAATTTTATCTAAAAATGTCTATTGATTCTCTATGAAAATAATCAAATTTTGAATTATTAAGAAAAGTATTTGAATAAAATAAACAAAAACCAGTCTATGTTCATTTCCGGGTTATAATCCACCTATATGCAAAGATACAGGGCCATTAATTTCTCCATTTTGACGCTGGCTTCAGCCTAACATTTACACATAATCGGATTTATAATATTATTAGGATTAGGATTAGGATGGCTTACAAGAAGAGGGAAATTCATTCTTTAGGAGGAACTCTTTCATGCCTGAATAATGTAATTTCATTTGTCATTTTCTTACCCATTTGCCCATTCTAGATGGCAACACCTGTTTTTTTTTTTTTTTTTTTTTTTTTTTTTTTCTTTACTCAGCTATTTTGTGGAGCATGGTCTTACAAGTATGCAGCAGAGTGCATCTTAGTCAGTTTCTTATTCTTGATGAGTTTATATATATATATATATATATATATATATATATATATATATATATATATATATATATATACAGGGTGATTCATAAAAGATGGGCAGAACTTTAAGGGGTTATAGTACACTTAAAGACAAATAATATTAAATAGGAGACTAAGGGTCCCAGACGTATTCCCAAGGAGATAGGGGGCATTAAAGTTTAGGGTCCGAAATTTCAAATGATTATAAAACATGGAAAAATTGGTCGATTCGTTTGCGGTTTTTGCAAAAAATTTTCTTTATGCCAGTATTTTCTTGAAATAAAATTTTAAAGTTCAATTTCAAAAAATGCCGATAGGGGGCGCTTTAGACTTTGGAGTAACAAACAACTATTTTTTAACGTTATTTTTTGTATTTCTTTAAATGATTTCGAAAGCTTAGACTTAAACTTAAATTTTGATCTAAAAATCTGAGTCCTAACGAGTAGTTAAGTAGCGTAAACTGAAATTTGAAACCCTTCTCCCCCCAGAACAAAAATCAGTTATTCCCGATCTTTGTGTCGTAGATTAGGCTCTAACTACTGCCGCGTTTTGCTAAAATTATTCTTTATGTCAGTATTTTCTTGAAAATAAATTTTAAAGAAAATTTTCAAAAAATTCCGATAGAGGGCGCTTTAGACTTTGGAGTAACGAACAACTATTTTATACCGTTATTTTTTGTGTCTCATTAAATGCTTTCTAAAGCTTAGACTTAAACTTAAATTTTCAGCTCAAAATCTGAATCGCTGAGCGTGGTTCAGTAGCGAGGGGAGGGGGTTCAAATTTCAACTTCTGAACATAGTTCAGTTTGCACTACTTAACCATGCCCAACGATTCTGTGCTGTGATACGAGGCAAAAATACAACTTTCGTCAAGGACTGCATAGTCGGAATTCACTCATAAAGGCACTGGCACAGTTGGAAACGTCACTCATGCAAACGTTAAAGCTCCATTCCTGACGCTAGTCACCGGGTGAAGAAGGAAACAGAAAGTATGCAAATGTCAAATGGGGAAGAAGAAGAACACGTATGCAAAATTTCGACACGATTCAGGCATAAAAACCACTGAACGGTGAGTCAAGTGTAAGTCGCTGTAGTAATGAATCGGAAGATGGTGCCCTTCACGAATAAGGAAAAGGCTGAGATGCATTTAATTTACGGAGCGGCAGATGGAAATGGTGCAGAGGCACAACGAATGTACGGAGAGCGATTTCCTAACAGGCGGTTGCCTAACCGCAAAACTTTCGAGCGCTTGCACAGACAGTTGTGTGAGACGGGATCATTTCTCGCTTCCCGGTCGAATGCAGGTCGTGCAAAAAAGGACGAATCAGTAGTTGTTGCAGAAGCCATTCTGGATGTAGTAGCGGCGCAGCCAAGTACAAGTACACGAACAGTGGCTAGCCAGGTGGATACCTCACAGTCCACGACTTGGAGGGTACTGAAGGATGAACATTTGCTCCCGTTTCATGTGCAACGAGTCCAGAAACTGTCTCCAGGGGATTATCCAAATCGTATTGAATTCGCCCGCTGGTTTCTGCAGCAGAACGCGCTAAATCCACATTTTGGACGAACTGTGCTTTTCACCTATGAATGTACCTTCACACGTGAAGGTACATTTAACACACACAATGCACATGTATGGGCGGATGTCAATCCACATGCTACGTATCCACATGCTCATCAGAGACGCTTTTCCATCAATGTTTGGGCAGGAATCCTCTGAGACCACCTAATCGGACCGTACCTTCTTCCTGAACGCCTCAACGGTAAAACATACCTCACATTTCTGCAACATGTGCTGCCAGACCTGTTAAACGTTGTTCCTCCACGCATCCGGCGGGTCATGTGGTTCCAGCACGATGGAGCGCCAGCCCATTACGTACGAGACGTCCGCAACTATCTGGACATCACATTTCCGAACAGATGGATTGGTCGAGGTGGTCCTGTTGCTTGGCCTGCTCGCTCGCCAGATCTTTCACCCCTCGATTTCTTTTTTTGGGGACGATTGAAGGCTCTTATGTATGAGACACCCATTGAATCCCCCGAGGAACTGGTCGCCAGACTTTCCGCCGCTGTAGGGGAAGTGCTCGAAAAGCCTGATGTTTTCGCGAATGTTCGCCGTTCCATTCGTCGCCGTTGTTCTGCGTGCATAACCTCTGGTGGTCACAATTTTGAACATTTATTGTGATTACATGTTAATAAATATGCTTTGGTAACATAATCCTAATTTGTGTCTTTTTACCTCGTATCACAGCACACAATGTGTGGACATGGTAAACTGAACTGTGCTCAGGAGTAGAAATTTCAAACCCCTCTCCCCAGAAACTTAACCACGTCTAACGATTCAGATTTTGGGCTGAAAATTTAAGTCTAAGCTTTAGAAAGCATTTAATGAGACACAAAAAATAACGGTATAAAATAGTTGTTCGTTACTCCAAAGTCTAAAGCGCCCTCTATCGGAATTTTTTGAAAATTTTCTTTAAAATTTATTTTCAAGAAAATACTGACATAAAGAATAATTTTAGCAAAACGCGGCAGTAGTTAGAGCCTAATCTACGACACAAAGATCGGGAATAACTGATTTTTGTTCTGGGGGGAGAAGGGTTTCAAATTTCAAATTTCAGTTTACGCTACTTAACTACTCGTTAGGACTCAGATTTTTAGATCAAAATTTAAGTTTAAGTCTAAGCTTTCGAAATCATTTAAAGAAATACAAAAAATAACGTTAAAAAATAGTTGTTTGTTACTCCAAAGTCTAAAGCGCCCCCTATCGGCATTTTTTGAAATTGAACTTTAAAATTTTATTTCAAGAAAATACTGGCATAAAGAAAATTTTTTGCAAAAACCGCAAACGAATCGACCAATTTTTCCATGTTTTATAATCATTTGAAATTTCGGACCCTAAACTTTAATGCCCCCTATCTCCTTGGGAATACGTCTGGGACCCTTAGTCTCCTATTTAATATTATTTGTCTTTAAGTGTACTATAACCCCTTAAAGTTCTGCCCATCTTTTATGAATCACCCTGTATATATATATATATATATATATATATATATATATATATATATATATATATAAAGTTATTTTTCAATTTTTTGTCTACTTATGTTGAATACTAATTAATTTCTTGGTTATCTAATCATATTTCAATCATTTCTGCAGAACTGCCATGCCAACTTTTATGAATACTAGGGTTTAATCTAGAGCTAGCCAAATAGCCAAAAAGCTAACTGATAGCACCTTTTGCCCCCAAAGCATTTAGTGGATTAGCCAAATAGCAACAGCCAAAAAATATATATCATTTCCATTTTGTTGTTCCTGCCTTTCATAAACCTGCAGCTGCCGCGTGAAAAAAATAATCTCAAACCGCCTCTGTCTCGGCAACTCACTTCAAAATTTGTCTCGTCCTCTCTGTGCAAGCATCTTACAAATAGTATGGCATCATTTGCATTAAACAAGTATTGAGGAAATTTAAAAAGTTTGTTTATTTTTTATTGAGGAAATGAAACCAAAACGGTTCATGAATGGAAGTTGTTCAGGCAGGTTCTGGCTACAAGGGGTAAAAAAATGAAACCAGCTGATTGTATTCTTTTTGCATAAAAATAGCATTACTGACATGTTTCCCAATGTGACTTCTTTGTATGAATTTGTAGCAACAATTCTGTTATCTACAGCAGATTGTGAAAGGGGTTTGAGTCTCGTGAATATAACAAATACTGACTTGAGAAATAGACTGACAATCAAAAATTTAAGTAACTTAATGGTGATTAATTTGGAAGGGGAAGTTTGAAAAGAATTTCCATTTAAAAAAGCATTTGATATGCGATGTATGGCCAAATCTCGATAGAGGCAATCTTACAGAGTGGTGTACTGTTTGTATATTGTATAATTACAAATAATACTCATTTATATAGAAATTTTGTATAAATAAAAGTTTTTTTTCTTGGCTAAAGCTATTGTTATTTGGCTAACAGTTATTGACTGTAATTAGCCAAAAAGCTACAAATCTTTTTTTCCTAGATTAAACTCTAAATACTAATGTGTAATTCAAGCTCAGAAAATGTGTAATTTTAAGATGTCAAGTGGTCACAAAAATCATGAGCATGTTCAAAGTAGAAAAATCTAAAAGATGATAATATTAAAATGAACTTTGAAATTTCTCAAAAATGCACATGTTCCAAAATACATGATTTCTATTTCTCATCATATTGTTTCTTAGATGTGCAATCAATGCAAATGCACTCTTCTGTCTCTTGAATATCCAAAAACCAATAAGCTATGGTCTTTTTTTACCTTTTACCATGATATTGCTTTCTAGAGTAAACATTTCCTATATGCCCTTAATGATTCCACTCTTGCCAATTGCAATATGTAAATATCAACATATTATATCAACAATATATATACATATATTGGGTTATTTCATTTTTGATTAATATTAAAAAAATTTTTTACAAAGAATTATTGTTTAGCACTCTAAAATTAACGAGTTGGTTGGGCCAATCCCAAAACTTTCTTCTATCTGTTACATGTTAAAACTTCAAAAAGTATATATATTTTTTTTAATAGGCATTTTAGAAACAAATAATGAGTGGATAACATATCTGTTATTTATTTTTTATTACATGTCAAGTTTTTGTCAATTTTTTTAAACCATTGGGGATGGGGTAAAAAAAAAAAGTTGAGGAAAAAAAATCGTAATGAAGTCTAATCAATGGGTGATATATGAGTACACAGGGTTGGGAGGTTTTTGACAGTTTAAACTGTCATGTCAAAAACCTCAAATAATACATTGATATATAAAATTTCACATTAAATGTCTCGCATATATACAACATTACATGTAATGTTTAAAATGTCATTATTACTGTGTATGAATAATTAATATGTAGTAAAGTAGACCTATAATACACTAGACCTATTAAACTAAGAGTGTGTTTTAAATGAATAATATTTAATATGTACAAAAAAGAAAGACCTAAAGATCACATTTGGGTTTAATTTTAGCACATGTAAGAAGAAAAAAAATCCATGGCTAAATGTAAAATCTATTCCCATATTATGGGATTAAAAACAGACAGAATAAAAAGCTGGCTGGAGCAATCTCTCAAAATGTGCTAAGCCAGATATCTCCAAATGATATAAAAATTGAAGAGAATAAAGCTAATTTCGCTTACTGATAAAAATTAAGTAATCGATAATTGAACTTTTATAAAAATTTCAGATTGTTCATCTTCTAAAAGAAAAGAAAGTAATGATTCTTCAGTGCTCACAGAGTAATGATTCAAAGTATATGAATGACCTAAACTCTTTCAAAATGATTTACATCAGTTTGTTACACAGACAACTCTTAATGTAAAGCATGATCTTGATTTGCAAGTCAAAGTTTTTTTTTCACAGTTGTAGTATTCCATTTAATGTTGTTGAGGAAAAATAATTTTGCATCCTCACACAAAAATTGTAACCAGGTTACAAGCCATGATCATGAAAAGCATTATCTGAAAGCATATTAAATAAAGTAACATCTTTACTCGAAGATGAGATGATGTCAACACTTGAAACACTATGAATATATCGTAATGCAACATGGCTGGAGCATTAGTTACAATGAACCTGTGACTGCATCCTGTTACATAACAAAGACAAGTCATATTTTCTTAATACTGAAGAAAAAATAAGAAAACGACAGAGTACTGTAAAACAGCGATAGACAAATCTATTAAAATTACTGAAGAGAAATAAAACAAAGGGTCATTTGTTACTCATAATGAAAATATGGATAAAATAAACCCAGATGTTGAAAAAAATAAATGATTTGATCATTTATGCATGCAAGGGTCGATGCAGGTTTTTTTTCTTGGGGCCCATTTTGTGAAAAGTAAAGGTTGTTTTTGTGAAATTTATTATATTTTTGTGAAAAATAACATTTTGTAACAAAAGTTGAAATCGATTTAATCAAATTCGAACCAAGCATTTATAAACAAAACCTGTTTTAAATCCTTTTGCGGAAGTTTTCCTCTCTGGCAAACTTGTTTGTTTACAAATTACACATTTTAAAACATCACAAAATAATAAATAGTAAGTTTTTATGGAATAGAATTTTGTGAAGGGGCCCATTTTATCAAATTGATTTTTGTGAAGGAGCCCATTTTATTAAATAGATTTTTGTGAAGGGGCCCTAAATGGGCCCCAAATTTTTCCTGGATCGACCCCTGGCATGTGCATCACATTGGCACAAAATATCACTCCAATATCTATTACTAAATAAGTTGTTAAAGTACAAAAGTAATTTTAGAAACTATTATCAACAACCAGCAGAATGAATCAGAAAAACTTTCTGATAGTGTGATACTACCCCAGTTGCCAACAGAAACAAGATGGAACAGCCAAATAGAATGCATATCCACATTTATTTATAGGCCGACATTTCTTAACATTTGTCAGAATCACAAAAGCAATATTCAGGGATGAGACTGAAAGAAAAGCTGAAAACTATGCGAAGGAAGTTTGAGCAATAATAGTTAAAATTTTAAGTGCAACAAATATTATAATTGCTATTAAAATATACATATTTTTTAATATGTATATATACAGCGATGCCGCGGACGAGCTATAGCGCGAAAAAATGGAGTTAGGATGCAAAAAAATAGTTCTCATGCGTCCCATGGGACGCGTAATTTTTACACACGTAAATTCTTTGAAGAATCACAAAATAATTTTGTCGAATAATCTGAAAAAACGACGAATTTCGTCGTAGGATCGTGTGAAAAAACGGCAAACTTCGTCGAAGAATCGCGAAACACGACAAACTTCGTCAAAGAATCGTGGTAAATGGCTAATTTCATTAGCAGATCGCGAAAAAAACGTAACTTTGGTCAAAAGGCCGTGGAAAAATGTAAATTTCGTCAAAAGGGACATAAAAAAACATGAGTTTCATTGAAGGATCGCAGAAAAATACGAATTTCGCCGAAGGGCCACAGAGAAAACACCACCGTCGTCAAAGAATCGTGGAAAACACTGCTACTCAGATCGCAGAAAAACTGTCAATTTCGTCGTTGGATAGCAAAAAAACGGCAAATTCTGTCGAAGAATCGCCAAAAAACGGCAAATTCCGTCGAAGGCAGGGTTGGGTTTCTTCCAGGACAGTGGAAGAAACTGGAAAAAACCGGAAGAAACCTACAGAAAACAAAGCAGATGCTCAAAATTAAAGTATATTAACTGTATGAAAGAATTAAATTCAAAACCTGATTATATGAAATTTAAATTGGAAACTTTAATTAATATTAAAAATATTATTTATAGAAAAATAAGTTATTTTTTAATAAACTTCAGGTTCAGCAGATATTTACAGGTTATGTTTTTTACAACTTTACAGGTAGGGGGATGAGATATTTTTTCATTGTTTATGTCATTTCTGTAAAAAAAAAAAAAAAAAAAAAAAAAAAAAACTACCTGCTACTTTTTTATTTATCATATAAAAATGCAATATTTCAAAAACTATTGTGCAAAATAAACAAAATTGTAATTATGTATACTAGCATGTGTACCTCAATACTGATTTAAAAAGATAAATGTTCTAAAAATAAACTCTGCAGGGTATGTTAAAATTCTTTTAAACTCTCCAAGTTCTGCAGGACTTGGAAGAATATTTTCATCGTTTGCATTCATCCATTCTAAGTTGAGGCATTGATTGCAGCATCCTACTGCTAAAATACTTTTATTTTGTTATACTATGTTGCACTGTAGTAAGGAAAATGGAGATTTTAATGAAATATTTCAATAAAGTAATTATTGTATATTAGTTCCCTTAATAAAATGGATGTAAATTAAAAGCACTGTCTTTTATTTAAAGGAGTTTCATTCTATAGTAAGTAAATGATCCACATACTATTTACTACTGGTTATAGAAGTTTAAATAATAAAAAAATGTGCCTGTATTGAATTGAATTACTTTTAATTGATTTTGTGTATTTTGGATAAATTTATTTGGTACATTTCCGTTATACCAACACCATTGTTGTCGCCAAGCGTAATAATTAGCATAAAATTAAATTCATGTATAATTAATTCATTTAAAAAAAAACCATTGTTGGCACAAAATTGAGCAATTAAAATATAAAATTTGAAAATTACAGACTTTCACGAACTATTTTATTAAATCGATACATATCTAGACATAAAATAATATTATACGATAAAATAATAAAATAAAACTCAATTTAAACTACAGGCATAGAATAGTAATTGTCTCTTATTGCAGTAAACATTTCACTTTTTGAATGAAGACACTCATGTTATTTTTTTTAAACTTTTTTTTATGTATCCAAAGTCCTGAAACAATTTTATTGCAGCTTCCTCATCATCTGGTAACTGCCAAATGGTAAAATCCATATCCGTGTCAACAATAAATATCAGTTACAACTTAATATTAAGTATTTTCCATTTGAAAAATAGCAAATTAAGATTTTTTCGAGGTTATGATTAAGTAGTAGTAATAATAATTAAAAAGATTCATGTTCAATAAATAGCAAATCATAATATTCGGCAGGGTTTGCAATAAAAATCCTTTGCATATTCAGGGTTGAAATAAATGACACATTAACATACTTTTTGGCATATGATGTTAGTATAACGTAAAAGTACCATTTATTTTTTATTCAGGTACGCAATGACTGGAAAGCTTTAGACAGGTTTTTTATTCTTGCTAAAAACTGATGTAATTACCAATTTATCATATTTATTTAAATTTTTATAGGTCTAATTAAAATTACTTAAGGTTATCTATTAGAAAAAATGCATTTATTTTTATTTATCTTAAAAAATTGCAACTTATGTGATAAATTCCTAAAGAAAAACAGTTTCTTCCACTTGGAAGAAACCTATTTCTTCCGGCCGTTTTTTTCCATGGTTTTTTCCACTTCGGAAAAACTTGCCAACCATGGTCGAAGGATCTCGCAAAACGGCGAATTTCGCCGAAGCATCACGGAAAAAATTCAAATTTCGTCCAAAGGCCAAGGAAAAAATGCGAAATTCATCAGAGGATCTCAAAAATGGCTAATTTTGTTGACAGATCGTGATAAAAACACAAATTTCATCAAAGGGCTGCAGAAAAATGTGAATTTCGTCAAAGGGCTGCGGAAAAACGTGAATTTCATCAAAAGACTGCAAAAAACATGTGTTTCGTTGAAGCATCGCGGAAAAAATACTAATTTCGTCAAAGAGCCCCAGAGAAAACACAAATTTCGTCAAACAGCCGCAAAAAAAACACCAATTTCGTCGAAGGATCGTGGAAAAAACTGCTAATTTTGTCAAAGGATCGTGGAAAAAACTGCTAATTTCGTCAAAGGATCACAGAAAAAGCGAAAATTTCGTCGAAGGGCCACGAAAAAAACAGGAATTTCGCCAAAGGATCACGGGAAAAAAAACTCGCTAATTTCATCAAAGGTTCATAAAAAAACATTAATTTTGTGGAATAGTCCAGGAAAAGATGCAGCAGTGCTTTAGAAAACACCAGATACACAAAGTTCTATGCTTGTTAATATAGGCATAGTTTTTAATGTGCAGAGAGAGGATCCCCCCCCCCCTCACCTCTGCTGTAACCTTTCAGAAAATTTGCTGTGAATTTCAGAATTTTTTTTTTTTTTTTTTTTTATAATTTAGAATCACTCCTGAAACTCCTTTCCAAAGAAAATGTTTGATTCCAACACTGATCTATGCTGACAAATAATCTAATGTGAAGTTTAATCAAAGCATCCATTCAACAAAAGTGCCTTTTTACTCAACAAAACTATCCTTTTATCCAACAAAAATGTCCTTTTCAATAAATCTGTCCTGCCCCTTTTAAAAGAAATGCAAATATTAGCGATACTTGTTATCTTCTACACTCAAATAATCATTATTTTATAATTAAGCATTTATGTTAAAAAAGTAAAGAAAATTTCTCTTAATAGTTTTTTAAAGAAATATCTTATTTGATTGCGGAATACTGGTTTTAATTATTCATTATTTAATTATTATCAAAACAATAACTATTGAATTTCTCTTTTCCAAATAAACAAGCTTCACTTACTCCTTTAAAATATGAATTTGAATTATTATGAATGGGAACCCGCTTTTATAAAAAAGGGACTCAGATATTTGAAAATCCTGGGTCCCTGAAACTCAGGATTTTTAGGATCCAGCGACATCACTGAATATATTACACCAATTTAGCTTTTAGTAAATTAAAAAGAAATTATTAACAACCTTCTGACAATCTTCCGTATTCAGGACCACTTAGACATTGACCGAAAATCAAGAACATGTAATGAATCTGGTATCAGGCGAATATGACATAACGATCATGCATTTTTTACATTAAATCCTATAGTTTGGTGATAGTTTTTTTATTTTTTAATGGAAATTGGTCAACAGGATAATGGAGAAGTACCCTTTTCTACAACAGTGGAATATTTTTCTCTCCTCACTTACTCAATAATAATACATTTTTATGATTGTAGATATTAAGTTCTTGAAAGTATTATGAGTTATCCTTCACCTCTAGACTATTTTATCTGTATATATGTTTACAAGTTTTCAAACTACTACCATCAGGGTACATACCCTTTTTAACAAAATTTATTCCAGGAGTTTTCAAGGAGTTTCAATTTTTTTTTTCCAGATTTACTTTGAGTTTTTAATACTACCCGATTATCTTTTTTTTCAAAATAGTATATACAAGGATGGGGTTGCTCCTCTTGAAATGTGAATATTCAAACATTTTACTAATTTTAAATTTTAAAATAGTAAAAAACCTTGTAAGTATGACACTTAAGAGAATGTTGATTTCTGAAAATTATATAGTGAGTGAAAAAATAATTAAAATACCGTAGTTTTAATATTTTCCAGGAGTTATTTTTTAATTTCTAGGAGTCACAGGTAAATTCCAGGAGTTTTAAGGGCCCTTGAAAAAAAAATGGAATTCCAGGAGGCATACGAACCTTGTAACCATAAACAACTTTAAAGATGGGAGCTATCTGACACAAAATAAAACCAGACAGTAAATACAGTTAGGAATAATAGATGACATATATGCAGTATGGCAGGTAATGATCTACGATAAAGTCATGATGGATGGAGCAAATAGCATGGAGGTGAAGGGTAATAAATAATAAATATCTTCTTTCTGTGTTTTTTATATATTAAACATTGTATAGTTCTCTACATTTTTAAGAACCATAAATGAATACTTTTATTTAATAGAAGTTAAAACCATACTTTGAAAATTATCATTTATCTTAGTAACTAATTTCCCAACATTTGTGGAATTACAAAAATACAAAACAAGTGCATTTTTTAAAAAATGTGTAATTTTTATGTTTTATAAAAAGAACCCATAAATATAAAAATATTTTTAAAATTTAAAGAAAAAATAAAATTTTAATTAAGAAATAAAGTAAATAAACAAACATTTCTAATATTACTGATATTAGTTTATTATATGTTTATCCTTTTTCTCAGAACATAATTTCAGACTACATATACTGCAGGATAATTAATCACAACACAATAACAGGCTACTGAAAACTATCTGGCATAATGACCAGATGGGGGCCAGATATCTGTTGCATCTGTACTTTTAATACTGTAATTAAATTAAAAACTCATACCCAGTTACAAATAGGTATAAAGTCAGTAAACAAATACACGATTATTTTTTTTTTATAAAGCAGGATATTGAATTTATGAAGGAAACATAAGCAGCATATTGAAAAAGTTCATTAATGAATTGTACCCATTTGCTTTACAATGCAATAAAAATTTACCGAAAACTTGCCATATGAAAATTGGTAAAAAATTTATGAAATAAAACAGATATATTTGAAATATTGTAAATTAATATTATAAAGTAAATACAGCATCAATTACTGACATTCATGTTGTGGATGAAGAAAGATTGAACACAGTAACTCATGATGTGGTATATAATGTTGGATTGCGAAGGCCATTACGACAAAGATTAACTTTCATTAAACTAACAAAACGACTTGATAAACTGTAAAGCAGATAGATAAACAAGAGTCAAATCAAAGATCAGGATTCTCTCACCAAAATCGAGTGTTGGCATTTTTTTTAAAAAAAAGGATTAAAAAAAAATGTTTTTCCTCCTAATAAATATAAAAATTACATATTTTACTATTTTTAACACTATCAATCAAGCTCTCACAAATTTTGTTTACATTAAATCTATTTTTTACAGTGAATAAAATAATATACACATTATACATTAAAATATAATATTATAAAACACATTACTTTAGTTGTTTTAATAGTACTAATTTTGAATGCAAATTGTTCATTTGTCTACTTAGGTACACAATCATAAAAATAATTAGCTACTGTTGAACCCTGCCAATATGTGAAACAAGGGAATTATAAACACCTTGTGTTAATCGTTACCCATGAAAATATTAAAAACATACAAACAAACATAATTAAACTAATTACTAATATTAACTGTTCTAATTATTCCTAAGCTAAAATTAATATCATAAAATAAAGTTAACATAAAATATTCAGTCTCACCTTTGAGAGTGTCATTTTCTTTAGACAAAATCAAAGTATTGAAGTCAAAGCATCTAAATCATCATATCATTCAATAAGAAAGATATCTTTCCTGATTCTACCCTACTTTTCGTGGAAAATCACATTGAAATGAACAGATGTTTTGCTCATATTATACATGATCCTGCTTTTGTAGCTTGTAAAAAGTGAAAATCTTAATATAGATTAAATGATGAACACCATTCTTACCATGCAAATTGCTTGTTATAACCATGTTTTCATTTTATCTGTGCTCATATTAAGTCAGCTAGACTATATTTATTAAATACATTGAAAAAAAAAAACAGTGAAAAATTAATCTTGCATTTACATAGAAAATAACAGATTTTGCTTCGATATCTTTATTACCAATTTTTTTATTTTATAATTCGATACGAATAAGAATTTTTAAATAAATATTTTTTAACAATTTTATTATTAACACATATGCTTGCATTTAAAAATATATACATATGCAAATAATAAATATTCATCAGTTACAAGATAAAACACTTTAAAATTAATGCATGCTGCATGGCTAAAATCAATGCACAGTTAATCTGACATCAAGAATTCAGAATAAAACTTACATCTGGTGTAGTTTTACAGCTATGGCATAACCATTCACCAGAGGGTATATCTTCTTCAGACAAAGGTGGGTCACTAAATGAATAAAATAACCATTAATATAATGAAACTCATAATACATTACAAATATCAAACTTAAAATACAATATATAGCACTTGAGATAAAAGTTTACGTTTCTAAATATGGACTACAGAAAGAAATGGTACCTACTACAGGTTAAATTATTTTTAAAAAAAATACATATAATGTAAATAACATAAGTTATTTAAAAAGGTAACACAGGAAGATTAGTTTTTCTAAAGGAACTTTTTCAGATCTATTTTAAAATTAAACGCCAGCAAAGCCATTTGCGTCGTAAATTCATTCCCTTGTCCCGCCGTAATTAACATCAATATCAAAACAAAAAGAGGTAGGCTAAAAAGAATCATTAAGTGAACAAGATTATTGGATTAAATTCTTACTGGCATGAAAGATGAAACGCTGCAGGACACCGATCGCAACAAATCAAATCACCTCCTTCCTTGCAACTGTCGCAGGAATCATGGTTAATGGTTCTTCCAGGTCTACGATACCTTCGCTCTCGATCTTTTTTCTTCTTTGCTGAATCTTCTAATATAGGAGGAGCTATAAGAGCTTGGATTTGCTACAAATAAGGAACACAGATATTAAAGTCATAACACTGATTTCAGTTTCTGAACAAATTTAATCAAATAACTACTAGATTTAAAATTTTAACTTTCTGTCAGAAGCCATTTTTAAATATATATTTCAAAATCTAGACAAGATCAGGAGCTTACCGGCATCAAGCCGCCTGAAGTATCTAAATCATACTCTACTGATGTCATTTTTAAGAACACAGAGTGTTCATTTAAATAGAAAAACCTACATTACATTTTAATACTTTCCTCACATAAACACATATGACTTCACATACTCCATTGAACTATTTCTATTAAACACAGAATTTAGCGCTACCTAGGCTAAAAAATGACAATAGCCTCACACCCTTATCATCAAAAATTCAACCACGGTAAAAGTGTAAAGTGCTAGTAAAATATACTCGCTAAATGAAAGTCATTTGAAAATAAATCTCATTTTACGTCGAAAAATAAATATCTGTAACAATATTTATAGAATAGACATTTATTGATGGAGAATTTTTATAGTGGTTAGTTCGATTAACGAAATCGATATCGTAAAATTGAAAGTAACTGAAAAAAAAGTTGTTTACATTTTTTTATTTATTTATTATTTTTTTCAATTTACTGATTCAAGTAGACAGACATTTCTTTCTAAATAATATTTCTGGTTTGAAGCTGAAGAGCTTGAATTTTAAAAGAATTTCAAATCACCAATTCATATTCAAAGATTGCTATATTTTTTAAACCAAAACTGGGGAATAGGGGGGGGGGGAATAATAAACAAAGAAATCGAAATGTATCGAACAATGCTTAAGGGGTTCTTCGATTAATTAATTGATTGATCTTCTGTGTAGATTTCTTGTTTCCGAACGAGGCGAGGTTAAAAGGCAAGACGTATTATGTTGTTTGCTATTAATAGTGGCTAGAGACATACGTTAGGTAGTGGTGTGAATTTATATCGTAAGGACGAACGTGTTGTAACTTGCAGACTTATTAGTTAAATATAATTAATAAAAAATACTCTTTTGCTTCCTTTGCTTAAGAATGTCGTAATATTTTATCACGTTTCGTTAATTTAACGATACTAAAGTTTTTCTCACGTATTCCCGGCTTTTAAAGTTTTTTCTTGAAAGCAAAACTTTAATTTTCATTATGTTTTGTAAATTCTGAAGAAATTTCTTTTATGATACCTTTATTTACATGAAATAATATAAATCCAGCCACTTCACTCTTATAGCTGGTTTTCACGTAATATATCATGAAATAAAATATTGCGTGTTATAAAAAAAAAATGAGAGTAGGATTTTTTTTTTTTTTTTTTTTTTTTTCTGTGTCTTGTGTGAAAATGAGGATTCCAGAAGCTTCCAACGCAATATGGCTACTCTGCTACAACAGGTTCTGTTCTAGCTCAGTGAGTAGGTCCAAAATTGCTTTACAAAAAGCCATTTACTATGACTCCTTTACAACTTAAACTATTGGTCCCTGTATGATATAAAAATTAAAGAATACATTGAAAAGTTGCATTATTATGTGGCTTATATATATTGCTTTAAAAATCTACCTATGATGCATTTAGTGTGCATATCATTACCAAGAAGATTTTTTGAAAATTCTGTTTTGGCTATTGGCAAGTTTCCATTCTATTTGAAAACTATATTATGTAAAAGTGGAATTATAGAATGAAATTAAGCTAGCAAATGCATGTTTCTTAGTTATGGGAAACATTCTATAGAAATGCATTTATTACCTTTTTGTTAGTACATTTAGTTATATTTCATTATTGAGAAGTTGGAAAATTGAGGGCCATTAAAATACACAATACTTTTGGAATTTTGAATTTATTATTAGTTGTATTCATTTGAATTTTATGCTTATATACCCAGCTAATTATGTAATATATTTTATTAAAAATTCTGTATAATGTATAATAGTTGCTTAAATTCAAAATTAGTGTTACATTATTTTAGCAGTTCATCATATTTTGTTATTTTAATATTGATAAAATAAAACCTGTGATTCAAGACCTGATTTGGCATACTGGTGGTTTCTACTAATTCATTTACATAAGAAACCAGTTTAATGTGCCAAAAAATTATCTATTTTTATTAATCTGAATAACATTTGTAGTTTCAGTGGGTTATGTAAAAAATAAGTTATTTTTCAGTGTTAATTTAAAAGAGGGGGAGGAGGGGGTGCTTATTTGCTTATTTTATTACACAATGCAGTATTAGTACACAAAAGTTAAAAGTGTAACTGGATATTTATTTAATTTCTATGTTGCAGGGAATGTGATAACTCTTCAAGCTGTTTTAGACTTTTTTCTTCTTTAAAGAAAAAAGTTATAAGTTAAACAGTTCTATTTTTAATTTTAATATTTCATATTATAATGGATTTCTCATTTTGACTTTGTACTGGAATATTAAACATAAGATTTAGTTAACATTTGTTCATGTTTAAATGATGACTGCAATTCATGAAAGATTTTAATATTATTTTAATAAACCGCATTGAAAAAGGCCCTTATATTAATAGAAGGAATTAACTCCAAAACAAAGTTTTTTCTAAAAGATATTCTTTGATTGTTCTTCCTTTCTCACCTTGCTACATGTGACCGGTATTAAATAATTCATAAATAAGGATGGCTTGGTGAATAACTATGCATGATATTTGATTTTCAGCCTCAAAGATTATTAAATAGATTGTTGCCCATAATAATTTAATTTTAATAGTTTAGTAAAGAAATAGTCATTAATTTTAAAGTTTATCTGAAGTACAGACATTTCTTTTTTCTATTTGAGTTGTAAATGGATTTTCATTTAACTTGTATAGTAAGTATACATTTATTTTTGTAAAAAAGATATTTTTATTCAGAATTATTTTTCGGCTAAGAAATATTAGTATAGATGTAGATCTGCAAATAAAAGTCAAAATATTCTTGCAAAAGAAAAAGCTATTTAATTTTGCTGATAAATGTATTTTTCTCAGGACCCTGACAAAGTAAATTATAATAACCTCTATTCTTCTCTTCTCATTTCAGAAAGGGCAGAGATATTTTTCTTCGAAATATGTGTAAAACAAAACTCACATTACCCATATGCAGGGACGCCGACATATACTTGCCTGTGGGGCCGAAACTACCAAAAAATTTGCTCTCCCAGCCATCCCAATTACCATATATTTCATTACTTATTTATTTTTGATTTGCTGAGAAAATTAATTCTTCCATTGTTATTCACAAAATCATTTTGTTTGAAAACACTAAGGATAGCAGTAACACTCACATGAGCCTAAAAGAGCCCTTTCCAAAAGATGCAAAATTATTTTCCTCTCAAAAGAGAAATATCCTGTATATTTTACCAATGAGTATCAAGGAGGTTAGTTAAGCTCCTTGGTGAGTAAAGGTCAATGACCATTTATTTTAATACCTTTTGACATCCATAAAGAACTTAGACAACTAAAATGTTTTGCTCAATTGGTGTATAGGTGGACTGTTAACAATATATCTTTGTATTTATAATTGTAACCAGGCACCTTTCTCTTTTCGTAAAGTGAGTTTATCTGTGTACAAAAGTATGTACCAAATCTCAGTGTGACGACAAAAAATAATACAAATACTGTATTTAAAATAAGGTGACAAGATATCGGGAACACAATGTGTAAAAATACTGCCTTCCAGGTAGCATGTTAGATGGTGTGTCAGTGGGCCTTTTATCTCACCAGTGTAAATATTACTGTCTCTGTATGATAGACAGTAATGGTTTCTTTGCATAGATGTACTTTGTAGAGAAATTGAATATATTCAGACTCATCATCCAACTTTCTAGTCTAAATTGGTGAATAAATGCATAATATAAAAGAAGTAATGCCAGGCTTTAAAATAATTAAATATATTACACCTGAATAACAAATTTAAAATAAATTTAAAATCAGACATTTAATGAAACTGAAAAACAAAACATTAATATCAAATAATAAAATCTATTACAATAGATATTTCAAGCTTTATACAAGCTCTTCGTCAGTACAAATATCAACCTAAAAGCTGTTATTTACACATGCTAACGTTCAAAATTATGCATTTAAATATTAAATCACCAAGGAGTATGTCACAGTAGTAGCAGCATATTTTGGTGGAGTATCCCAGATTTAAAAAATAGTAAAGTAATTAAATCTTAACTGTAACAATTTTAAAAGTAGAATTTTTCTAGAAGGTTGGTTTACAAGATTATAGAAATCTCCTCTAAATAAAGCCAGGGTTGGCTTTTTCTTGTCCAAAACTTGTTTTTCCCATCCCACTGGAAAAAATTTCCAAATGACAATATGTAAGAAATATTCTGGCTTTCTGAATCTGATGTGCAGGGGTGGAAAATCTGCTCCAATTTTGATTTCCTGCTACATTCTGCTCCAAAAATAGCAATTTTTTAAAATTCTGCTCCAAAAATAGAAATTTCTCAATCTAAAAAATTAGAAAAAAAAAAAAAAACTTCATTAGCTTTGTATAGGTTTGGCAACGCACTGCTATGATGCATGTAGCTCACATATGCAGCATCATTTAAGTTTAAAAATTATCTCTAACTGAATAATGGATTATACTACATAATCATTGTCTTACATTTCAGTTTTTATAATATAACATATCTTAATCCAAAGAGGATGATTACTCCAAAACACAGCTGATGTACTATCTATCAAAAATAAGCATTATTGAAAAGATATCCAACATTAAGACTGTTCTCAAACAAAATATTTTTACCCCCTCAACAATGCAGAAATTTCTGACACATCCGCAAACTATTTTTAGATGTAAAAGCATGAAATTGGTAAGGCATGACTACTGAAGTAATTTGAAATTGAATAGCAGTTTTTGATAAATGTCACATCTTATGCTATAAGTGATTTTCGAGGCATAAAGACCTTTACAGAACTGTAGCGTCCTAAAATTGAGTTAAAAATGCCCACTTTCATAACATTATAAAAAATAATCTTTGTTTTTATTGAAAAATAGAAAATGCTATTTGATTTCAATGCTAAAACATAAGTTTGTTCTACTACAAAACCATTAAATTCTGATACAGAACTGCAATTTATTCTGATACAAAACAATTTTTTCATTTTCTACTCCTGTATTATGAGACTCCAAATCAGAAGATTTGTTATTATTATAAAGTGTGCTTTAGCCAATTAGCCAAAAGATTGGTTGCTGCTGTTCTTTAGCAGTGGACTGAATGTCACGATCAAATTGCATGAAATCAACAATAATATTGTTGATATAGAAGCATGCATTCTTCACAAAGTCCACAATGCATTTGGCCATGATTTTAAAATGTGTCTTATTGACTTTTTTAAAATAAAACCACTGTGCAGTCTAGTGATTACTCACAGTTACAGGTATCACCTGGGTACTGGGTTATTTAAATTTGCATATCAAATGTTTGTCATTTGCCAAAAATATACAATAACTATTGTAAGTAAACATATTTAACTTGTTACATTCTGTTTTAAATTTAAATCCTTTCTTAAATCTTTTTTAAATGTGTTAGATAAGTCGAATTATTTGTTAATTTCTAAAAGGGTGTAAAATATTTGTCAGAATATAGTATATTTATTTTGTATTATTGGAATGTGGAAAGTTAATTCATCTGTTATAGTCATATTACTACAAATTTTGAAACTCTCTAAGTATATATATTTTTTTTTCTTGTTTTAACATTTATTACATTTTATACTGTTGAAATTGTATATATGCACTTTGTTAAAGAAAAGTTCATTAACAAAGCATATTTGCTTTTAATTTGGAGCTGCTACAAAATGTAATTAACCCACTCCAAAATTGTAATTGACGTGCTCCAAAACTGGCATTTACTGCTCCAAAACTGTAATTGACGTGCTCAAAAACTGGCATTTACTGCTCAAAAACTGGCATTTACTGCTCGAAAACTGTAATTGACGTGCTCCAAAACTGGCATTTACTGCTCCAAAATTGCAATTTGACCTGCTCCAAACCTGCTACAAAAATGGATTTTCCACCCCTGGATGTGTAAAATTAAAGTAGAAATACATAGTTATTACTAATTTCCCTTGCGTTTAAAATTATTCTGTGGGAAAGAAATATAAACAAATAAGAATTATTGCATAAAACATAAAACTTGCTCATAAAAAAATTTAATAATAATGAATTTCCTGAATAAATATTTTAGATCACAATAAAATAAATTATTAAACTTAAAAATATCAGTGTCATCAAGAGAAGCAATGAATAATTTGTGTTAAATTTCAATTAAAATGTTATTACTTTTTAAGTAGACCTATTAAACACTTTTTTTTTTTTTTTTTTTTTTTTGGTTAGGTGTAATATTTAAGCAAAATGTTCTTTTACATCATCGGTACCAGAAGTCAGACTGATTCAGATTTTCTTTTTTAAAAAAAAAACTAAGCTCCATACAAAAGCAATTAATAAAAAAGATAAAGCAATAATCAACCAAAGGCAGTTAACAATCAACTAATCGATCGATAGTAAGTAAATATTCAATTATATATAAAAAATCTGGCAATACGAAATAAGCATTCTATTATAGACAAGAATCTGATCAACCAATAAGAAGCAAGATTACATATCTCATCTCAGTATGCACATATCTCTTTTTTAGCATGTATTGTATCACTGTATGTTGATTTGTTGATGTATGTTAAGTTGTTGTTAATAATTAATAATACATATAAGGCCAAAAGCAAGAAAAGGAGCATCAGGTGCAGGAAGAAGGCCACTTAATCCTGTATGGAGCTATTTTGACCAAATTCATGACGAAAATGGCAAATTAATTTTGAAGTGCAAACAATGTAATAAATAAGTTAGTGTCAAAGCTGATAAAATGGTAAAGCATATTTCCCAAACTTTCTTGAAATTATACAAAAAGCAAAAAAATATTAAATATTCACACAACTAGTAACTTTTCTTGCATCCACCAATACCAGTTGCAGTTCAAGTTTAAGAACAAAAACAGATCCTAATGCTAATAATGAGTTTATATCAGCTATTGATGAGGAAGATGCAGATGACGCTCAACCTTCACCATAATCATCTGGTGAAATTTGCAGTGCTGTCTGGTGTCGAAAAAAAATTCACATCTGTAAACGTGGCATATGTAATAAGGAAAAAAAAAGGATTGCTTATTTCGCTCATAATAGACGATAAAATTCATTTCACTGAAATAATAACTAGTTTTCACCCGTCGAAATTCGACGTAACAGAATATATTAAATAAGTATGTTACAATTTAAGCTTATGAATAAAAGAATAATGTACTGAAGAAAGAAAGTGACTCTGCAAATTTAAAGCATGATATTCACACAAACATACTCAAAACTTTGCACATGAACACCACATTCCATTGAAGTCCTAATCTCAGTAAAAATCTAGAAAAATACGTCATTTAGCTATGTAAAAATTTAAATTTTGTGTTTGAAAATGCACGTTTTAAAAATATTTTCCATAAGCAGACGATTTAGCTTTTAATTTCGGAGTATGTGGAATAAAAAACTTGGAAAATAAAATCAGTTTTACGAAAATATGTAAGAAATATTACCTAAGAGTCATTTAGCCAATTATTTTAAAATTTTCATTAAATATTTACTATAATTAAATGGAAATGATGTAATTTTCAGAAATATTTTATTTTGTGCATACAAAGGAAGGAAATAAATAGCAGAAGTTCTGTCTATTTTGATGCTGAAATAAGGGTCAGTGAACATGATGTCACAGGATCAAAACTAGAGGGGGGCATGTGCTCCAGGTGCCAAATGAAGATTTCGTTTGTCGTTTAATACAAAAATGTATGTGAAATTTAGATAAAAAATGTCTTGTAGCCCGAAAAAAAAAAAAAAAAAAACTGAACCAAATGCATTAAAATTGACAAATCGATAAAAACATCCACCTAAAATACTAGATAGTAAATGAATAAGAAGAAAGAACTGTTCTCTTAACCTATTTTTATCCTATTTCAAATACACCATGTCCAAAGAAGATGTCGATCTATCGAGGAAATCCCTTCCCGTGTAGAATCACTAACATTTTTCAAGGTCAATCTCATGTCTTGGTGTCACTATCCAGTGTCCAACAAGGATAATTGCCAAGCGATTCCCTGCGAAAAAATTCCAAGAAGGGTGTTCTATTTCTTTTTTCTTTCTCGCTGAGAAGAGTGGAGCTTTCTTTTTTCCTGCCTTGCTATGGGCGAGGTCGGGCGCAGACTTAGATAAAATGTAAAACTGTCTGCGAACTCAAGTAATTTCTTAAAACTTTTCTGCAAAAAAACACTGCGCCCCTCCCGAACCCGATATCGACGCTAACAGCAAAAATGAAACGTTATATGCGAGTGCCACTAAGCAACACCACTAAAAGAAAAATATTAATTTACAAGCATTATTAAAACTCAGTCAAGAAATGTAGTATTGAATGGTATGCTTAATACAGACAACTAGTGAATGAAAGAAAAACCAATGAAAATTAAAATATATATATATTTATTAAATTGTGAAATATTTTAATCATTAACTTATATAAAGATATCAATTTACGATTGCTCAACAAAACTGTTGCAAATAAATAAATGTTAAAATAAAAAAGTTATTAGTCCATGACTGGAAGAGATGAGCTCTTCCGCAAAGCAATTTTTTTTCACTTGATCCCAGCAGCAGGATTTTTTTCTGCAGTCTGCAACACAAGTAAAAATTTTATAAACAGTCTGCAGAACTTAAGGACAAACGTCCTCTTTCCAATCCCTCACATTATGTTACATGCACTCAATCCCCCCCCCCTCTCCAGTTTTCTGAATTAGACTTTATTGAAAAGAGGATAATATTTACTAAGATATTGAAACAGAATTCCCCTTTCGAATGTAAAAAAATCGCGGAAAAACATTAAACACATAAACATTCACTAAAATTACCAACCAAATAAACTTTATTTAAAAGAGAACAACATTTAACATTTATTTTGTAACACAAAATTTATTTTATATTTACTATAATTAAATGGAAATGATGTAATTTTCAGAAATATTTTATTTTGTGCATACAAAGGAAGGAAATAAATAGCAGAAGTTCTGTCTATTTAGATGCTGAAATAAGGGTCAGTGAACATGATGTCACAGGATCAAAACTAGAGGGGGGCATGTGCTCCAGGCGCCAAATGAAGATTTCGTTTGTCGTTTAATACAAAAATGTATGTGAAATTTAGATAAAAAATGTCTTGTAGCCCGAAAAAAAAAAAAAAAAAAAACTGAACCAAATGCATTAAAATTGACAAATCGATAAAAACATCCACCTAAAATACTAGATAGTAAATGAATAAGAAGAAAGAACTGTTCTCTTAACCTATTTTTATCCTATTTCAAATACACCATGTCCAAAGAAGATGTCGATCTATCGAGGAAATCCCTTCCCGTGTAGAATCACTAACATTTTTCAAGGTCAATCTCATGTCTTGGTGTCACTATCCAGTGTCCAACAAGGATAATTGCCAAGCGATTCCCTGCGAAAAAATTCCAAGAAGGGTGTTCTATTTGTTTTTTCTTTCTCGCTGAGAAGAGTGGAGCTTTCTTTTCTCCTGCCTTGCTATGGGCGAGGTCGGGCGCAGACTTAGATAAAATGTAAAACTGTCTGCGAACTCAAGTAATTTCTTAAAACTTTTCTGCAAAAAAACACTGCGCCCCTCCCGAACCCGATATCGCCGCTAACAGCAAAAATGAAACGTTATATGCGAGTGCCACTAAGCAACACCACTAAAAGAAAAATATTAATTTACAAGCATTATTAAAACTCAGTCAAGAAATGTAGTATTGAATGGTATGCTTAATACAGACAACTAGTGAATGAAAGAAAAACCAATGAAAATTAAAAAATATATATATTTATTAAATTGTGAAATATTTTAATCATTAACTTATATAAAGATATCAATTTAGGATTGCTCAACAAAACTGTTATTTTATTAATCTATAAAATAACTGAAATGCGAATAAATAAATGTTAAAATAAAAAAGTTATTAGTCCATGACTGGAAGAGATGAGCTCTTCCGCAAAGCAATTTTTTTTCACTTGATCCCAGCAGCAGGATTTTTTTCTGCAGTCTGCAACACAAGTAAAAATTTTATAAACAGTCTGCAGAACTTAAGGACAAACGTCCTCTTTCCAATCCCTCACATTATGTTACATGCACTCAATCCCCCCCCCCTCTCCAGTTTTCTGAATTAGACTTTATTGAAAAGAGGATAATATTTACTAAGATATTGAAACAGAATTCCCCTTTCGAATGTAAAAAAATCGCGGAAAAACATTAAACACATAAACATTCACTAAAATTACCAACCAAATAAACTTTATTTAAAAGAGAACAACATTTAACATTTATTTTGTAACACAAAATTTATTTTATATTTACTATAATTAAATGGAAATGATGTAATTTTCAGAAATATTTTATTTTGTGCATACAAAGGAAGGAAATAAATAGCAGAAGTTCTGTCTATTTAGATGCTGAAATAAGGGTCAGTGAACATGATGTCACAGGATCAAAACTAGAGGGGGGCATGTGCTCCAGGCGCCAAATGAAGATTTCGTTTGTCGTTTAATACAAAAATGTATGTGAAATTTAGATAAAAAATGTCTTGTAGCCCGAAAAAAAAAAAAAAAAAAAAAACTGAACCAAATGCATTAAAATTGACAAATCGATAAAAACATCCACCTAAAATACTAGATAGTAAATGAATAAGAAGAAAGAACTGTTCTCTTAACCTATTTTTATCCTATTTCAAATACACCATGTCCAAAGAAGATGTCGATCTATCGAGGAAATCCCTTCCCGTGTAGAATCACTAACATTTTTCAAGGTCAATCTCATGTCTTGGTGTCACTATCCAGTGTCCAACAAGGATAATTGCCAAGCGATTCCCTGCGAAAAAATTCCAAGAAGGGTGTTCTATTTGTTTTTTCTTTCTCGCTGAGAAGAGTGGAGCTTTCTTTTCTCCTGCCTTGCTATGGGCGAGGTCGGGCGCAGACTTAGATAAAATGTAAAACTGTCTGCGAACTCAAGTAATTTCTTAAAACTTTTCTGCAAAAAAACACTGCGCCCCTCCCGAACCCGATATCGCCGCTAACAGCAAAAATGAAACGTTATATGCGAGTGCCACTAAGCAACACCACTAAAAGAAAAATATTAATTTACAAGCATTATTAAAACTCAGTCAAGAAATGTAGTATTGAATGGTATGCTTAATACAGACAACTAGTGAATGAAAGAAAAACCAATGAAAATTAAAAAATATATATATTTATTAAATTGTGAAATATTTTAATCATTAACTTATATAAAGATATCAATTTAGGATTGCTCAACAAAACTGTTATTTTATTAATCTATAAAATAACTGAAATGCGAATAAATAAATGTTAAAATAAAAAAGTTATTAGTCCATGACTGGAAGAGATGAGCTCTTCCGCAAAGCAATTTTTTTTCACTTGATCCCAGCAGCAGGATTTTTTTCTGCAGTCTGCAACACAAGTAAAAATTTTATAAACAGTCTGCAGAACTTAAGGACAAACGTCCTCTTTCCAATCCCTCACATTATGTTACATGCACTCAATCCCCCCCCCCCTCTCCAGTTTTCTGAATTAGACTTTATTGAAAAGAGGATAATATTTACTAAGATATTGAAACAGAATTCCCCTTTCGAATGTAAAAAAATCGCGGAAAAACATTAAACGCATAAACATTCACTAAAATTACCAACCAAATAAACTTTATTTAAAGGAGAACAACATTTAACATTTATTTTGTAACACAAAATTTATTTTATATTTACTATAATTAAATGGAAATGATGTAATTTTCAGAAATATTTTATTTTGTGCATACAAAGGAAGGAAATAAATAGCAGAAGTTCTGTCTATTTAGATGCTGAAATAAGGGTCAGTGAACATGATGTCACAGGATCAAAACTATAGGGGGGCATGTGCTCCAGGCGCCAAATGAAGATTTCGTTTGTCGTTTAATACAAAAATGTATGTGAAATTTAGATAAAAAATGTCTTGTAGCCGGAAAAAAAAAAAAAAAAAAAAAAAAAAAAAACTGAACCAAATGCATTAAAATTGACAAATTGATAAAAACATCCACCTAAAATACTAGATAGTAAATGAATAAGAAGAAAGAACTGTTCTCTTAACCTATTTTTATCCTATTTCAAATACACCATGTCCAAAGAAGATGTCGATCTATCGAGGAAATCCCTTCCCGTGTAGAATCACTAACATTTTTCAAGGTCAATCTCATGTCTTGGTGTCACTATCCAGTGTCCAACAAGGATAATTGCCAAGCGATTCCCTGCGAAAAAATTCCAAGAAGGGTGTTCTATTTCTTTTTTCTTTCTCGCTGAGAAGAGTGGAGCTTTCTTTTTTCCTGCCTTGCTATGGGCGAGGTCGGGCGCAGACTTAGATAAAATGTAAAACTGTCTGCGAACTCAAGTAATTTCTTAAAACTTTTCTGCAAAAAAACACTGCGCCCCTCCCGAACCCGATATCGCCGCTAACAGCAAAAATGAAACGTTATATGCAAGTGCCACTAAGCAACACCACTAAAAGAAAAATATTAATTTACAAGCATTATTAAAACTCAGTCAAGAAATGTAGTATTGAATGGTATGCTTAATACAGACAACTAGTGAATGAAAGAAAAACCAATGAAAATTAAAAAATATATATATTTATTAAATTGTGAAATATTTTAATCATTAACTTATATAAAGATATCAATTTAGGATTGCTCAACAAAACTGTTGCGAATAAATAAATGTTAAAATAAAAAAGTTATTAGTCCATGACTGGAAGAGATGAGCTCTTCCGCAAAGCAATTTTTTTTCACTTGATCCCAGCAGCAGGATTTTTTTCTGCAGTCTGCAACACAAGTAAAAATTTTATAAACAGTCTGCAGAACTTAAGGACAAACGTCCTCTTTCCAATCCCTCACATTACGTTACATGTACTCAATCCCCCCCCCCCCCCCCCCCTCTCCAGTTTTCTGAATTAGACTTTATTGAAAAGAGGATAATATTTACTAAGATATTGAAACAGAATTCCCCTTTCGAATGTAAAAAAATCGCGGAAAAACATTAAACACATAAACATTCACTAAAATTACCAACCAAATAAACTTTATTTAAAAGAGAACAACATTTAACATTTATTTTGTAACACAAAATTTATTTTTAATCTGTTTAAATTAATCTGCAAAGCATAAAATAATCTACAGCACTCGCTTCGATACTGCACTGTTTCGGCTACCGGCCCTAGCAGGAGAAAAAAACAAGAACGAAAAATCATGCGTCAAGCATAGATTATGTAAGACTTTCCAACGCTTCCAAAATAATTTTATAAATCATACCGTTTAATAAGCTGAAAGATAACAGTTAACTAAGTAAACAATTTGGAAAATGCATAGCCTATTTAAAAACATAATTTCAGGAATTTCCAACATATACAATATTCGGAAAATTATCCGAATACTTTTATTCAGCCCTGTATAGGATCTATAGATTTGTATATATACTACATAGGATGCTAAATGTTAGTTCAGTTAAGAAATGCGTAGCACAATTTAAAATTCTCCTTCTGGAGTTTCTGTCAATAAATGGAAATGTGTTCGCAAACTTTTGTGCTTCCCTGTATTGGATCTACAGAATTTAGACACACCACGTAATAAACAAAAAGTGAGTTAAATTTAAAATCGCGTTCAGTAACTTAAAACGCACTTCCAGGAATTATTGTTAACAGACAGTAGAGAATTCTTTTGTGTGTCCCTGTCAATGAACGATGACTGCTATGCACACACTATTCTATAGTAAGCCTCTTGTAATGCACCTTAGTGATATATTTAAATTTTAATGCATTTAATTTATGAAAATTAAATTTTAAAATAGTGAAAATTACATTAATACATTATTTAAATAAACCGCAGACTATTTTTCTCCATAGACGTAATGTAGCGGAATTATTTTAACTGTCCCTGTAAAGTAACTATAAGTGCTATGCACTGCACACCCTATTCCATATTAAGCTTCTTGTAATGCACCTTAGTGATATATATCAATTACGATGTGTTTGAAATTGTGTAACATCATTAAAATAAACCGCAAATGATTTTTCCCCATAGACCGTAATGTAACGGAATTCTTTTGAGTGTCCCTGTAAAAAAAACTAAGTGCTACACACTTCCGTTGAAATAGGGAACATGCTATAGATAACGACAATAACATAAAAATTTCAAGGCAATCCGAGCCTATTTACGTGAGTTAGAGCACGGCCAGACAAACCGAAGTCATAAACTCTTTTTAACTAGGTTGGAAAGTGTTAAAAAGCATCGTACCCGCCGTCCCGGCATAAGCGCCGCACTCACAATATTTTAAAACTTTAAACTCGTATGCACTGCGGCACTTCTTCCAAAAAATACTACGGTACATGACAAATAATTTCTAGCAAACTTTTTTTTTCTTCAGTTGAAAAACAGTCTGCAGACCTTCTCAAGAGTCTACAACGTGCGTCGCACCGATTCTCTGCCCGAGGTCTTGATAATTTTTTTTTTTAATAAAGAAATTTGTAAAAAAAAAAACATCCAAACTCTCTGCGAACAGCGTTCGCGTGTTCGTCTCTTATCAGGAATCTGTTTAGGAAAAAAAATGGGTCCTTTAAAGGACTCTTCAGAAAATTTTTCATTTAAAAAAAGAACCCTTCATAAAATTACACTGCTCAAAACAATTAAAGGATATTTGAAGTTTTATATAAAATAAAGATATAAACAAAATTTTTTTTGCCGAAAATAGAAGAAGAGAATCACAAATGCAAATTTTTCTGGTTTTCAAACTGTGGAGTATGCAAATTTTGAGTTCGACGTCAAAAACGTCGCTTCAGCGGCAGCGAATGAAATTTGACTTTCAACTGGATAAAAGAGAATGAAGACAAGGATGATCGGCATTCAGTGATTGCTTTGTTTCGATGAGTACGATGTCTCAGCGAAGTCATTTGACAGATTCAGAAGCTTGGAGAATTGTTGGTAGGTTAGAAGGGGGCCAAACTCAAGCCGAAGTAGCGCAAGCCATTGGAGTGTCACAAAGTGTCGTTTCCAGGATCTGGAACCGTTTTTTGGAGAGTGGATGTGCAGGCCGAAGACCAGGGCAAGGTCGTAGACGGGCAACAACGCCCAATGAAGATCGGTATTTAGCGTTAACAGCTCGGAGACACCGAAACATGAACGCTACTCTTCTCCAACAACACCTTCGCTCGGCTACAGGCACCACGATTTCAACTCAGACTGTCCGAAACCGGCTCCATGCTGTAGGTCTGTATGCTCGCCGACCGATGGTATGTGTTAGATTAACATCAAGGCATCGTCGCGACCGCAGGGAGTGGGCAACCGAGCATGTCAACTGGAGGAGAAATGAATGGAGCAATATTCTGTTTTCTGACGAGTCCCGTTTAAATGTGCATCCCGATAATAGGTGTATTTTCATCTGGAGGGACCGTGGCAGTAGGAATAATCCTGCGTTCGTGCACGAAAGTGTCAGATTTGGCGGTGGAGGAGTGTTGGTGTATGGTGGCATCTCCATTGACGGGCGCACTGACCTCTACATCATTCGAGATGGAGCTCTGACTGGTCGCCGATATAGGGATGAGATCCTCAGACCTATTGTAGTCCCTTACGCTGCAGCAATCGGATATAACTTCATTTTAATGGACGATAACTGCAGGCCACATCGTGCAAACCTGGTGGAAGATTTCCTTTTTGAGGAAGGAATCGTTCGAATGGAATGGCCAGCGTGTTCTCCAGACATGAATCCAATCGAGCACGTTTGGGACGCTCTAGGAAGACGAGTTTCTGGCCGCCAACAACCCCCACAAACTCTCCAAGAACTGGAAAGAGCTCTTCTGGAAGAGTGGGGCAGAATACCCCAACTCGTCATTAAAAGCCTCATTGAGTCCATGCCTCAAAGGTGTTCAACGCTACTGGCCGCCCGTGGAAACCATACCCCCTACTGAAAATGATTTTCTTTGAAGAAAACACCTTTTCTTATTCTTTTTTTCTCATATGCACAAATTGTGTTTTTTTCCTTTTGTACACAAATGCACAATAAAATGCATTTTTTTCTGCCAAACATGTGTAATTTATTCTCATATAACCTACTATGTCTGTCGACCATGTATCAATCAGCTAAAAAGTTTCCCAGATACAAAATCCACCTAAAACTGCAATATCCTTTACTTGTTTTGAGCAGTGTATTTTCCCTAAAACCCCCTTTTTCCCTATGACCCTTCAGGGGCGTAGCTACTGTGGAGCAGTTGGAGCACATTGCTCCAGGCGCGAGAATAATAAGGGCGCAAAATTACAAAGGAACAAAATTATTTGTATAAATATATTTTTTTTACATTTGCCATTTTTTTTAAATATATAAAATATACAGTAAAACCTGTGTAAGCGGAATCCTGTCTTTTACAGAAATTTTTGTGATTATAGTTACTAATACGAAAACCTGTCTAAACGGAATATTTTTTCAATGCTTTGGCTTTCCGATTTTGTTTTAGCTAAAAATTAGATAAATGAAACTATAGTATTTCTTGAACTTGACTTATCAAAATTTTTATTTAAGATAATATACATTATAAATCTATTGTTTTATGCCTCTGAATTCATGAAAATTGTAAAGAACGTTTAAAAGCACAAATGAGGGCATTTGCATGTGCATTACAGGTTTACAGGTTGTGTTTTATAGCAAAAAAAATTGTATTAATTTGAAATAAGTACAATGAAATCTATTAAAACGGAATCGCAAGGGACTGGGAGAAATTCCGCTTTAGACATGTTTCTGTCTTAGCAGATATAGTTGTATGGCATTCCTTCTATCAGCATCATGAAAATTTTTCATTTATGGCAGGATGTTTTACTGCATTATATATGTTTTAAACCTGAAAACAAATTTTGGGCAACCTTTTCTGATAGAGAAAGGGGTGATCCAATTGTACTTGCTCCAGGGCGCTGAACATGTAGCTACGCCACTGGGACCCTTCACAAAATTATTTATCTTAAAAATAGGTTTTTCACAAAATTTTTCCATCTTTAAACCAAACATTTCACAAATTAATCATTTAAAAGTAAAATCTGACCTGTCACTTTTACATATTATGAAGAAAATATGTGTATTTTATATCCATATATCTTCTTAAAAATGCATAAACAAGAACCTGAATATAACGACCATTTCAAATTCACAAAATTATGAATAGATTTTTCACAAATATAAAAAACTTTTCACAAAAACAGGACCCTGTGAAAAAAGTCTGGACAGACCCCTGCTTATTATCTGACTCTGGTCTGGCGACTGCCCAGGACAATAAAGTCAAAGGGGAATGCATAAAGTAAAATACTTAGTAAAATCATTTTCTAAAAGGAGTATAGCAATTGTTAGAGGTACAGTAAACAATCTCGCACAGGGCGCCATGGCTAGTAAAGCTTTTATTCTCCAAAATTATTTTTCTCCTCTTTTTACCATTTCTATGCGTTTTACCGCGCTAGTTGACAACTGGAAAATTCCGCCCCATTATTTTTGCTACATTTTTTTCCCATCTAGATCCAGTCTTGGAGCTTAGAGGGGGGTGTGATCAGGTGACTGCTCGAAATACTAAAGACAAAGGTGTGGAAAATATATGCAAAATAAAATACTTAGTAACATCTTTTTTTCTTTTTTAATACAGTAATCCCTCATCATTCGCGATTTTCGATTATTCGCGAATATGAAAATGCGGAAAAACTTAACATTGGCGAAAATCTGACTTGATTATTCGCGATTTTTTTAAATTATTATAATCGCTTTCTTTTTCAGAATTTATAGTTTTTAAAGATTATTTCCCCTGTTTTTTGAGTATATATTTACAAATCAATTTTCAATTGTCAACTGAAAAAGGAGCGAGTGTTGTAGGAAAGCAAAATAATAACAACAGCAGAATACTCATTGCAAAGGTGATATAATAAAAAGTTGTAAAGGGGGTCAACGGCATCTTCAATCTATTAATTTAAAATGTGCAAGTTCTCGTAGTGATGGAGCTAAAGCTGCACTTAGATAGGAAATAAAAGAATTTCTGAATCATTTAGCTGTATTTAAATATCGTATTTTAATATTGTATCGCATACTGACTCACTAATACATTATCATCTCTTTGCGATTTGCGAATAGAGAGAGTCGAAATTACTTTACATAAAAACCTAGGCTTTTTTAGCTGTAAGTATTTCTCCAGTCAGTGAATTTGAATTATCTTCAATCAATAAATTTCATGTTTATGAACATGTGTGAACATTCACCTTCTACATACATGCTATGCAGAATGTATTGTTAATACATATTATCCTTTAGTTCTTTGAAATGCTGTGCCACTCCAATTAAAATTTTATAGAACGTAACTCATATTTTAGTGCAGATAGATAGACTCAACATTCGCGGATTTGACATTCGCGAGGTTTTCCTGGAACGTAACCCTCGCGAATGTTAAGGGATTACTGTATATCATTTGTATGAATACACAAAAAAATCCTGCCCAGGGTGCCATGGCTAGGAAAATGTATGCTGCCTTTATACTCCCAAATTATTCTTATTATTATACTTTTGCCATTTCTAGCAGGTGACAACTGAAAAATGTCGCTCATGTCTTATACTACAATTATTTTTTTACACACAGATCCGGCCTGAAAGGGCGCGAGGTCGGACAACTACCAACGACACTAAATCTAAGAGGTGAAATAAATGCAAAATAACTAATAAAACCCCTTTTTTGTCTGTTTGTTAAGAATATACTATTTGTAGAGATGCAGAAAAGAAGCTTGCACGGGGCACCATTGCCGCTTCTGCCTTTATCTCCCAAAATTATTTTTTTCATCTTTTTGTCATTTCTATGTGTTTTGCCGCCCTAGATGACAACTGAAAAATGTCGCCCCGTTTCTTTTGCAGATCTGCCAACTGCTACGAAAAAATCGTAGTTGCTACGATTTTGAGCCACAAACTCCCAAACAGCACACACCCATCTATAAGACATCTACAAGCTGTAAACCCAAGAAAACCGACACATCTATAAGAAGTCTACAAATATCCATGATACACCCTTTTCACCTCTTATGGAGATGTTATGTGTGATCTCTCTGAGTTCTATTAGACGTCCAAGATATCCAAGTAGTCTATGAGACCACGTCTATAAGACATCCAAGCATAGATCACTTTTCGACATGCAGTATGTCTTATAGCCGTGCTTAAGACTTGGATTGTAGATATCCAGGGACATCTGATATGCGTTTATAAGACGTCTAATGCATGTCTATTTATTGATACTCAGTACTTCTTATAGATATACTTAAGATATCCAATAAATTTCATCAGAAATACAGCCTTAGGGCAAAAGTATTGAGCACCCCCATATTTATAATATATTTGGTAAAAATAATAGATGGATACAAATATTAAATTGTATACAATTAAGAATTTTCTTTAAAAAATAAGTTTTTTATTTTTTTTTTCAAAGATAGCAAACGCATAACTCATCTTTTAATGAAGCTATTTTCTTTAAAAAACTTTTTTTTTAATTAAATTTTGTTGTTCTGTTAAGCCAGTTAATAAATAATCAAGAAAATAATTATTGTAAGAAAAGACAAAATGAACTTAGTCTTCAAAAACGAAAATAAAGAAAGCTTATGTAAAAAAAAAAAAAAAAAAAAAAAACATTTATATGTAATTTTTATTATTTTATTTTTTAACATGTGTTAATAACAAAAATAAATTTTAAGAAATATTTATGCTGCTGAAGAGATCTTGGCATTTCAGGCAAGAAATATTTCAATTTCCATGATGATCTGTTAACTTATGACATAACAATGAAACTTCCAGAAAACAAAGTAATTTATAGTTTTGAAAAAGTAGGTGTTTAAAGAAAATGACTTCATTAAATGACGAGTTGCTTGTTAACTGTCTTTTTTTTTTTTTTTTTTTTTACAAACCATAAACTTAAAAAGAAAATTCCTAAATTATATGCAGTTAAATATTTGTATATAACTATTACTTTTACAAATATATTAAAAATATGGGGGTGCTGAATACTTTCAGCCAAGACTGTATTTCCAATGAAATGACATTGTTTCCTTGCATGTCTTAAGTATATCTATATGAAAATTAGAATAATTCTTGCAGAAAATGTTAAAATATAATGGAATTTGTCTTCAACAATGAAAATAGAGAAATCTTATTTTTAAAATATACTTTAAATTTATATGTTACTTTTATTATTTTAACTTTTAATATCTGTTAATAAAAATTATACAAGTTTTAGGAAATATTTTCATTGATGAAGATAAGTGATTTATATACTTTGGCTTTTCCGGTAAGAGTTATTCTAATTGTCATGATTACCTATTAACTTGCATAGCATAACAATTGCTATACTATGAAAGTTTCAATTCTGAAACTTACTGAAAAACAAAGCAGTTTAGTTTTTTAAAAAACTCATTTTTTTAAAGCAAATTGTTTAATTAAAAGTCGAGTTGTTAGTTTGCTGTCATTTTAATTGTAATAACTTAACCATTAAAGACACAGACAGCAGTTGTGAATTCTAAAATAATTGTGTCACTTGCGCTTCATTTACTCTCTTCCTAAACATCCTTCAATGTTGAAGTTCAAAATTTTTTCTACTTTTTCATTATTTTTATCAGTAAGTCTCCACTGATGTACAAAATACACCGCCATTGAATTTTTATAAACTATTATATTTTCTTTCTTAATTAAACATTTTTTTTATATAAATGCGATATCTATTACTTGAATACTATTACTAAACATCAGACACTACGACTAATATTCAGGCCCCTGCTGGCACTTAGGAATACGTGCCCTTGCACCCTCTGCCTGAACCACCCTTAATGATGGCACATGATTTAATATGAAAGTGCCAACATAACCCTCTGTCCACCGCCCTTTCAAGACATCCAGCATGGGCCTGCTAACACTTTGAAATAAGTTATGATAAAAATACGAGGGTGCTTAATAATTTTGGTAAAGACAACTGTAGATAAAAATACTAAATGTTTCATTCCAATAATATCAGTATATTATTCCCCCCCCCCCCCAAAACAAATATTTTGCAATGTTCTGCAATGAACCTTCAACTGATCACAAATGTTCTGTGGGAATAACAAAATAAAACACAGAGATTTTCTTGTATATGTAGGAGTGCGATTTCATCTTGTATAGAAATGCTAAAGACATTTCGTAAAACGCTAACACACACAAAAACCAAAGAAATGACGAATTTCACAATTTTACTCCGATCGAATGACGAATTTCGCTTTTTTTCCTCCTCGTAATAGACTATTTTTGCAATATTTTTGAGATTTTTCTCTCTGGTAACTGGCGAATTTCACTTTTTTTCTCAGAACCAATCATCGAACTCCGCAATTTTTTTCCCACGACTAATTCGAGAATTGCGAGATATTTTCCAACACTTCACTGATGAATTTCGCATTTTTTTTATCCGTGACTGATTGGCGAATTTTAAATATTTTTGATATTTTCTTTTCACTGACTGGCAAATTTGTTCAGCTCTTTCTTAGGACCAATGGGCAAAAATTGCATTTATTTTTTTATTTTATTTTTTTTTTAATTCAAGCGACTAATATCCGAATGTCTTGATTTTTTTTTTTTTTTTATCCACAACTGATTGTTAACTTTTGCGATATTTTCTTTATTGATCGATAAATGTTGCGGATTTTCTTGTGACAGAATGGAAAAAATTGTGGGTTTTTACAAGACTGATTGACGAATTTTGTGATTTTTTTTTTCTGACAATCCACCGATTAATTTAGTTTTTTAACCTGCGACTGATAGGCGAATTTTGCATTATTTTCTTTTTATTAATTGGAAAATTTTGTCGCTTTATCTTGGAATTGATTGAAAAAAATCGAGGGATTTCCCAAAACTGATCAACTAATTTAGTGGGTTTTTTTTTCAGCTGTAACTGATAGCCAAATTTTGCAATATTTTCTTTCTGCCGATTGGAAAATTTTGCAGTTTTTTCTTGTGACCAATTGGAGAAAATTGCGTTTTTTTTTCGCTACTGATCGACGAATTTCCCATTTTTCTCGACGATTTACTGACAAATTTCATGGTTTTTACCCACAACCGATTGAGAAATTTTTGCGCTTTTTCTTGGCAAAAAACATGAAATTTCAATCAAAAATCATTCGGTTGATAAACATATTTCACATTTTTTGACCCGCGACTGATAGGTGAATTTTGCAATATCTTCTTTCTACAGGATGGCAAATTTTGTCACTTTTTTTGCGACCGATTGGTAAAAGTTGCCGGGTTTTTATGTGACTGACCGGTGAATTTCAGATTTTTTTCCGATGATCCACTGACAAAATTAATGTTTTTTTTTTTAAACTGCAGCAGCTGAAGAACTTCACGATTTTTCCCCATGATCGACTGACAAATTGTGTGAGCTTTTCCTGCGACCAATTAATGAATTTCACAATCTTTTTCAACGAACGATTGATGAAGTTTTTCTGGTGATTGACAGACAAATTTAGTGCTTTTTCAAATGAATGAATAGTGAATTGTGTTGAAAATGAGAATTTGAAATGTTCTGCAGAGAAGTTCATTGTTCTGCGATGTATGTCGCACTCTTAAGCATATTCTGCTTTGGGGACTGTTGCCATATTTATATTGGAATATTTTTATCAAAGCATCGACTAATTTTTTTTAATATTTCGAATGAAATATGTCTGCTGTAATTCACTAAAATCTCATAGCTAAATTAAAAAATCTACCATATTTACTCCTGCATAATGCACACATTTTTACAAAAATTTCAGGTCTAAAATCCAGTATACACATACATGATACACTGAATATTTCTAATTGTATACATCAAACCATACACATTTTCACAAAGTATATATACATATTGCAGAAACTTTATTTTATGATATTTTAATAAGAGAGCAAAATATATATGAGCACATACAAAAGTAATTTAGATTTGAGAAAAGATTGTAAATCATGATTTCTACAGATTTTTTTTTTTTTTTTTTTTTTTTTAAAGTTAAAATAACATGGTACACATTATACACAAGTAAATATGGTATTTAAAATCAGTTTGATAATTTTATCTTGTGAGAAATTTCTAAATCCTCCAGTATTTTGCAACAAGAGGCTAATAGATTTGTTATTTCTCCCATATTATTTAAATTTAACAAATCTTTCTTGCAGAGGATAAAGACTTTTGATAGATAAATTTTTCTTGGGAAAAAAAGAAATCTTTATGATAAATGTCACACATACATTACACATCATGCATAAAATCTTTAATTTTTCATACCAATATTTTAGAATATTTTTTCTTTATTTTATCATATAATTTCTTCAATTAAATTAGGCAAAGGATTCCATTTGTAAATACTAGTAATCAGATTCAAAATTATGTGTGGGACGCTCGTCGCAAAGTTGTTAACACAAATTAATAAATTTCTTATTCTGTTTATTTTGATAAAATTATTAGACAAATGTTTTAAAATCTATTTTGCATATTGAACTAATTTTAAATTTTTTTTTATCAGTACAAAAATGTTACTCCAATTAACTCACTGTATGAAAGAACCACTCAGAATTATTTTTTAGTCAATGTCTGCCTACATCAAAAACTTATTTCAATTATGTGAGCTTCAGATACAAAGGGAAATTTACAAATTGACTGCTACCTCAATTTTGCATTTTTAGAAAAACAAGAAAAATTTTAAGTTTTAAATATTGCAACATGATTCAGATTAATACTAAAAATTATTGCATGCTTTCTCATTATCATATCATTTTTGTAACATGTCAGCTCTACTACTCAATAAAAGTTTTAATAAAAATGTAAGTCTTTTTTCCTTATCAGCAATATTAGTAACTAGGTGACAGTACTAGGTGGTACAGAATATAACTATAACAGAAAAAGGAAAAAAAAAAAGAAGTGACTTTATTTTATTTGAAAAAAAAAATCTTTGGAACAGGACAAAATTCTTATTATTCTACTCCATTATCACTGCAATAGTAAGAGCTGATTTCTTCGAGCAGCACCTATAATAAAATAATAACACTGTTTTACTACATAACATTTTACGAATCACACAAAATGACATTTTGTTATATGAAAACTGAATTAATCTTCAATGAAGCAATTGTAAGCCCCCCCTCCTCCTTAATTTTTTGCATGTGATTTCTAGTGATGGGCATAATGAATGATTTTGATATTTGAATGAATCATTCAGGCATGCACAAAAGCATAGTTGTCAGGGTTCTTAAAATTCTTTTTGTTTTACAAAAGTTCTGGTTTTAATTGATCAAAAATAGCAAGAAAGTAAACAGCAATGCTTTTGTGTATGCCGGGATGATTCATTTCAATAACAATCATTCATTATGTCCTTCGCTATTGTTATTCTTAATTTTTAGGGTTACGTACTTAAAAAATAAAAACGGAACCATTGTATATTGAAATACAAACAAGATAACAAACAAATATTGAAATGCAAACAAGAAATTTCAAACTAACACTCCCATAGGATTAACATTAGCCCATGTGACTAGCACAGACTCTTGACTATGGAAGATTTGGAATCAAATGATTTTTCCATTATCCCGTCGACCACTTTTCAAGAAAAATTAATTATCACCAAACAGTAATGCCAAATAAACAAATGGAAGAATGTTGCCATTGGAATATCAAAATAAATACAATAAAAAAATCTGGAAAAGCCCCACTCACCTAAGTGTCAACTAATTTAAACACAAAAAAATTACAATATAAATGAAAATAGAAAAAAAAAATCTTGGATATTCATTTATTTACATTATTTTTCTTAATTATCCTTCTCGGCTGGTGAATATAACGTCAGTTGAAATTGATGTATTGCACTTAACTATGCAATATAACATTTTTTCAATGCATTTTCTCTTTTAATATCATGGTGCAGCAGTTTAAGGACACAATTATTATTTTAAATAACGAAATAACTACTAAATCAGTTCATTTTAAAGATTATATTTAATTAAACAATAACAAAACATCACCATCAAAAATGAAAAATTCTTACATATACTGCTTTTTACTTTTAAAATTGTTGTGGATTAAAACTTAATAATTTATATTATTAATAAATGAAATTAGCATATATAATACTTGAGAGCATCCATATTTAGTTAGTAATCAGTATTCTAATGTCTTATAAAAATATATTTCAATATGTTTTTTTTTTACTAAACAATTATAAAACTCATGCCAGATAAGTCCATATGATGAGATTAAATTATGGAATGATCAACGTTGAAAGAGGAATTAGGATGAATATATAATATTTGAGGAGATTTTAGTAGATGTAAGTGTATAAAAAAAGAGAGAACAGTTAAAAAAATAAATAAATAAAACTTGTTGAAATGAAAAGCAAATGTTATTCATATTACTGTTTTTAACAGTGGAAAATGGTAATTTTATTAAATTGTTGTATGTATGATTTTAAAGATATGAGAAATATTAAAACTTGCCTATCAATAGCCCCAGTAACTAATTTGTGTGTGTATCAATCTACAGCAAAACAAAATATATCTATGACGCAACAATGTCTACTATCACAAGAAATAATAGTAACCCATTAAATAAGCAAAATTTTCAATTACAAAGAAAATACAGTAAGAAGATAACAGTAATCCAATGACAAAGTTTTTTTTACAGTATTTTTTAAGCTATTAGATTAATCTTCAAAAATCTGCAATGCCCACTGTCATGTTGCATTATTTCTACTAGTGGGTTAATAGCCTTTTTAGTTGAGTAATAAAATATGTAATTAAACAACTGTTGTCCTATTTAATTATTTAAAGAAGTAAAACTGAAAAAAAAGTGTAAATTAAATTAATCATAATAAAAAAAAAGCTTTTAAAAATATAGCAATAGTTAAGCACTAAGTATTCCTTGTTAAAATTTAGGTAACATATTTACAATTCTGACTCAAATCACCAGTCTGCTATGTGTTATTCCAATATTAATGTCTTCATTATTGAGAAATTAAGTTATTTATTAAATCCTAACTCAATAAAATGTCTTTTAAATTAGTTAAAAAATACTTAAAAATCTACAGTTTATAAATAAATTGCTTCAACGTATAAAAGCCAATTTTGACCAAAAAAGGCCAATTTTGGCCAAAAAAAGCCGGTTAAAACCAATAGAAGCCGCTGGCCTGGCTTTTATTAATTTTAGCCGGCTTTTTTGCAACCCTGCTTATCAAGTTATAAGTGCTTCCGGTCATGTGGCGACACTTTTTCGCACTTTACTGCCAACCACCTTGGTAATTTGGTTGAAAATGCCGACTTTGACAATCTTTTGTAAAAGATCTGACTTTACTAAAAAATTGAAATCGTGTTTAGATTACATAGTTTCTGAATAAAAACACCTACCAATTTCATGCATTTGTAAGCAAAAATGAATTAAAAAATGTGTCATAAAGTAGCCTGTTTGGATTTGAGAACAGCCTTAATGGTGCCAAGTTGCACTTATTAAAATACATCAATTGGTTGCAAACCAAATTACAGAACTTTCCACTACATCACACATACATATGAATACATCGATGATACATAATTAATACATACATGATTTCACAAATAAATGAGTGAAACGCTTAGCAAAATGCTGGCATGCAGTTAATACGAAAGTACAGAAACAAAAATACATGCAAAATATAGAAATCTCATGCTTATACATGTTTTGAAGATACGACATGAACTTTAAATGTTTGTTTTCTATGTTTAAAAATTTACAAAATCCTTTAAAGTTAATAATCTTAACTTTAGCAGCTTCTCCTGCTACACCATAGTTACAGATTAAGAAATACATAAAAAAACAAGTCAGTTTTATCTTTATTTTTTAAAACTCAGAAATTCATGTATATAACTTATTTTTTTCTGTTTTTTTTTTACTCTTGGTTCTGAAATGATCTGCTCAACAACACGAAACTTTCTGACTCATTTTTAAACACAAAAGCATAAAATTGGCAGGTCTGATCATGGAAGGGATTTGGAATCTAAATGAGTTTTCCATTTTTTTTAATCAATAAATCACTTATCGAGTTATAAGTGATTTGTGTCATGTTATGACATGTTTCTGACCTTTTTTGTGCTGCAGCATTGGAAATTTGAAAAATGGAAAACGTCTTTCAATTACAAAATTTCTGAATAAGAATACCTGTAAATTTCATGCGTTTCTGAACAAAAAAAGAATTAAAAAAATAAGTCATAAAGTGAGCCGTTTGGATTTGGACCTTAACAGAAAAAAAATATTTTTGATGTGTTACATTATACATTAAATATTATGTTAAAAAAAATTAGGTCTTGTACTGTTATTTTCCAAAGTATAAACTTCTAAGATTTATAAATTATACATTAGTAAATAAATTGCCATTTATATCTCTCTTCCCACTCTGCTCCAAAAAATTTGAGTAAAAACATAAGATCTGATATTTAAAATTAATCTAGAATTTCATAATGCAATGTAGTGTAAATTTTGCAATCTCACAACAAACTAATTATTCTAAAAAACAAGGCATTTTTTAATAAAAAATATACTAACCAAATATTCATGCAAGTCTTCCTGTCTTCAAATGTTTGTGATGGTGTGTTTCAACTGGGAGTCTAAAAAGATTCAAAGAAAGTTTCATTAGTATTCAGCAACATCTATTATAGTTAAAATGTGACTGTTTATATTTCACACCAACTTTTCTCGAAATGATTAATTATGGGTTTTTCTTTTTTTTTTTTTTTTTTTTTGGAACAATTATTCGCAAAGATCCAAGGATGTCAAACTCAAGAAATCTCAAATTTTAAATCAGTTTGATTTATTAAATTTTAATCAATAAGAAATTTCTTTAAAAAAAAAAAATTATTATGCATGCTAAACATCTTGAATCAGCCATACTCATCCTTTTATTACCGCGGGCCGCAAACGTATATTTGCGACGTTAGGTGGGCCGCAACACATACTTGTATAGTAATGTAAATATATAGATTTCTATAGCAAATGCCCCCCGTTTTTTCCCATCTCAAAAAATGCCCAACACGCCTAAAGAAGTATTCACTTCAAAAATATAATTTAAGTAACATTTATTACAAGGACAAAGCCATTTTATAACATTAAAATAAAATACAGCAGCAAAAACAGAAAAAGAAAATCCATCCAGAAGATTAAACAATCCTTTTTTCATCAGGGGTGGGACTCTCATAACTTATTTCTATCCTTCCTCTGAGATTAAATCCTAGAAGGAGCAACAGTTTGGTTTATTTACGTTTATTTTTATTGCGAGAATGAAATCGAAGTTGCCAAGAAAGCGATCACCGCCAAAACAGACAGTTTCTAAAGCGCCAAATCCGAGCTGATCCTGGGACTGGTTTTTCAACAATATAACAAAGGAATGTACTCTCTAGTAGATTCTTTCTCTGAGGTCTCGGATTGCACATAAAAGGTCGCCAGGCCACATGCCCGCTTGTTGAGTATGGCTGTCTTGAATAGTTTAGTTTTAATACCTTCTGAGTCCCTTCAGTACTGTTTTGATTTTTTTGTTGCTTCCTTTCACTCAGATTTTTCAGATTTGTGAGACCTGAAGTATGCCGAAATTACAAATTTATTCTTTTATTTAAATTTTTCAGTCAAAAACCTCAAATGCTACATTGATATGTAAAATTTTATATTAAATATCACCCATATTACATGAAACAGTACAACATTGCATGCAATGTTTAAAAAGTCTTTTACTGTATATCAATAATTAATATTTAGTAAAATATTACTGATACGTGCAAATTTTAACTTAATTTTGCGATATTTACCAGCATCCTATTGGCGAATTGAGCAGTTTTTTCCTGGCAACAAATTGACGAATTTCACGTTTACTTCCTGTAACCAACTGACAAATTTCGTGATTATTTTCCTCCTACCAATTGACAAATTTTGCTTTTTTTTTGGCGACCGAAACGAATTTCTCAAATTTTTTCTGCACCTTACAAATGAAACCGGCATGTTTCTTTTTTTTTTTTCTTTTTCACACACGACATATTGAAGAATTTCACGTTTATTTCTTGTAACCAACTGATGAATTTCGAAAATGTTTTCCTGCGATTGATTGAAGAAATTTGTGATATTTTCCTGCTACCAATTGACAAATTTTGCTTTTTTTTTAGCGACCGATAAGCGAATTTCTCAATTTTTTTTCCACACCTTACAGGTGAAACTCACATGTTTTTTTTTTTTTTTACACGTGACTATTGATGAATTTCACGTTTATTTCCCGTAACTGTAACCAACTGACAAATTTCGCGATTGTTTTCCTGGAATCCATTGAAGAAATTTGTGATATTTTCCTGCTACCAATTGACAAATTTTGCTTTCTTTTGGCGACCGATAAACAAATTTCTCTTTTTTTTTCTGCACCTTACAGGTGAAACTCACATGTTTCTTTTTTTACACGTGACATATTGACGAATTTCATGATTGCTTTCCTGCAATCGATTGAAGAAATTTGTGATCTTTTTCTGCTACTAATTGACAAATTTTGCCTTTTCTTGGTGACAGATAAGCGAATTTCCCAATTTTTTTTCACGCACCTTACAGGTGAAACTTGCATGTTTCTTTTCTTTTTTTTTTTACATGCGATTGTGGTCAAATTTCATGATTGTTTTCACGACTCATCGGCAAATTTTGCTATTTACCTGCAATAGCTTAACAAAATTTATAATTTTCCCCCACCGAGTACAAATATTGGGAAATTTTTGTGCGATATTTTCCCGCAACCTTTTGGTGAAATTCGCGACAGTAAATTTTTGCAAACCCAAAATAATCAGGGCACTTTTCCAGCTATATAAAAATGGGCAGAGCGCATTTACAACTATAAAAAAAAAAAAAAAACAGGCAGGGCGCTGCACCCTCTTGAAAATGCCTTGGGAAAACACTACAAGGGTCGATCCAGACAAAATTTGGAGCCTATTTAGGGCCCCTTCACAAAAATCAATTTAATAAAATGGGACCCTTCACAAAAATCAATTTGATAAAATTTCCCCCTTTCATAAAAACTTACTATTTAGGGGAGAATGGTACACAGTGGACTACTTTTTCAGTTAAATTTTTTTTCTCTTTAACGGACAAACCGGGTGCATCCCTGCATGAAAATATTTTTGAATATTCCTTATACCTTTATACATTCATCATAATTTTCTCATAACATAGTTTTCAATACATTTTTCAAAATAAAAATTTTTATATGCACCCGTAAATTGAACCAGTGTGCCCCAGAAATGGGGCACACTGGTCCACCCACCGGGGCACAGTGGACCGCTGTTAGGCATTATCTGAAATGCAATATAAATCTATTTTTCATTAATCTAATTCTTTTTTATTTCCCTTTTATCCGCAAAATAACATAGTAATATAAATTTACAAGTAACATTTTGAAAAAAAAAAATATTATTATTATATTTAGAAAATAACAGATTAATACAGGAACAATTGCAATTTAGTTGAAGTTATTACTTAAGTACAAAAAAATCAGCGCACATTAAAATTTGCAAATGAAATTCCAAAATACTTATGAGTAAGATTGAGCCTGGAATTTTCCTGAAATACTTTCGGGTCTGGGAGCAATATTATGAAATCATTGACATCAACAATAGATTCATCTACAGTTTTGGGAAAAATAAACTGATTTCCATTCAATTTGCATCTCATGAATCTTACTTGAATAGAATCATCACCAATTAGACTACAGTTATATTTATCACAGGCAGTAAATACAAAACAAAATATTTCTTACTATGTTAAATAAATTGTTATTTTTCTTTGTTTACTTTATTTTACAGTTAAATAACTTCTTTTAAACAATATTTCTTTATAGAAAATAAACAATTATTAAATATTTTGAACATTCTGCATTACATGAGCAGAGTGGATTGTGGACCACTGTGCCCCATGTTGAAATTCAATAAATAATCATATTAATATTGTTTATAGCTTTCTTTTAAACATACTAACTTTAAAGTTAAATAAAAACAAGTATCTTAGCTTTGCAAAACAGCTGTTTTATAGGATTTATCTACAACCTTTAATTACTAAAAAAATTAAAATATAATGTTGAAAAATTTTACTTTTAGAAGATCAAAACAACCAATTAGGATAAAATAGTTCAATCTGAGCTAAACATATTTTCTGAACGCTATAAATAATCAGTGCAGTGCTGTTGTCTATTAGGATAGAAGAGAAGCTTAAAATTTTTTTAAATAAACAAAATAGTAGGGGTGTGGTCCACTATGCCCATAGGTGCAGTGTGTACCAGTCTCCCCTATTATTTATTATTCTTTGACTTTTAAAATGTGTAATTTGCAAACAAACAAGTTCACCAGAGAGGAAAACTTCAGCAAAAGTATTTAAAAAAGTTTGTTAATAAACGCTTGGATCGAATTTGAGTAGCTGGATTTCGACTTTCATTACAAAATGTTATTTTTCACAAAAATATAATAAAATTTTACAAAAATAACCTTTACTTTTCACAAAATGGGCCCCGCAAAAAAAAAAAAAAAAAAAAAAAAAAAAAACCTGCATTGACCCTTGCACTATAACAGTTAATATTCTTGTTACTTTAAAAAAATAAGCAAATAAATAATGTAAAAGTTATTTAAATATGATTCTATTTCTTAATTTTTCTGAATATTTTTATTTATTGACAGTTAAAAATAAAAGTTATCTAGGGTTTTAAAAATATTTTAAAAAGCATTTTCTTTAGATATTGAGCAGTATGACTAAATACTACATACTGAATATTCGGTGCATCCCTAATGGTTAATACACAAGTACCAAAAGATTAGTATCAAAGTGATTTGAAAAAATATACTCAAGCATAAATATCATATAATACACAATTAAAATATTATATATATCTTTTACTGGGTATGTAAAAAAAAAAAATGTGTCGGAACACAAGTTAAACAATGACAACAAATGAAGAAAAAAATGTAAAATTTAATACATATAGGATCAGAATTTTAATTGTTATACAATGTTCACTCTAGAAAGTAAAGGGCAGGTTGTTAGAAAATAATAACAGCACAAATGAAGCAGAAAACAGTCATTGTTCAGTAAAAATGGGCATTACTTCAAGAAAAAAAAATTATTGTGTTGAGTAACGATAAAAAAAAAAAAAAAAGGAATAGACGAGATACTGTCACACACTGAAGTTTGGTTACTTTTTGATTGGCCTGCTTTCCAAGCCCATGCCAAACCAATAATTTAAATACAAGCATAGTAGCCAACTTAGGGGATTTTTTCCTTTAAAAAGGAAAAAATCCCCTGACTTTGGCAACTATTTTCCTTTTTATAACTGATTAAAGAAATAAACTGTGTGAGTGTAAGACATCATAGCCAAAAACAGTACAACATTTATTTAATAATCTCCTGCTTTTATTAAAGAAAGAAGGAAGGTCTATGATTTTTTGCAAGCTTTTGGATACATTAATTTAGAAATACTCTGGTATTGGGGAAGATTTTAACAAGAGACCTCTGGATATAATTAAGGATGCATTTCGATATTTTAAAAAGGGTACGGTGCATTTTGCTAATTTTAGAGCAGGCAGGATGCTGCGCCCTTAAATATTGGTCTAGAAGGGACACAAAATTATAAATAAATACAGGGGAAAAAAAGTAATTTTTTAAACAAGAATTACATTATTTATAGTATTAGTTTTAGTCTTAGCAAAATTTTATATATAGCTATTTTAGTGTAATTCTAAATTGTATGATAAATAATACACGAAACTGTTAACCCCTTTAAGGGCAAAGTATTTCAGTTGCAAACATGTTCAAAACTTTTTTTTGTTACCCTTTGAAATCTGAATTTGTCAAATAAATTAATTTAAAAATAAATAATAGCTATTTTTTCCATTCATGTACATCGTAAAATCTAAATATTATTCGAAAGTTCTGATAAATACTATGGTTTAGTGCATAAATAATCTAACACTGGCGTTCAAAGGATTCAGTGGGGTCAGGATTCATAATGGTGATAAACAAAACAATATGTAGTTCATTAACACTCAATTACTACTAAAAACAATTACATTATTGCTTTCGTTGTACCTGTGAGATTATATTTCTGCATTTATACAGCGACATTTCGGATGTATTTTTCCTTTTAAACACAATATATATATATGACTGATGAAACTTATCGTAACATTAAGCCTAAATCTTGTATATATGTAAGATACAAGAATTTAGTAATTAAGTGTTATATAAACTACACAGGAAAGTAAATAAAGAAATGAATAACTTACCTTTTACAAAAGTTGTCAGTATAATTACATCCAAGATTGCCGCTGTATACAAAATAAACAACAGCCCCAGCCGCGGCGAGAGTGTCTTCAAACGACCTTTGACTTTCCGTTCCCGCATGCGCGCAGTTGCATTGAAGTAGGAGTACTTTTTCCATAAGATGAGCATAATACGTGTTATTCGCAAATCCATTGGATGAATCGAAAAGTATTTCCATTGGAAGTTGAAAAAAGCATTTCCTTTAGACGACGAAAAAGTGATAGATATAATACGTCTATTGCAGGTCATAGACGTCTAATAGAAATCTAAATGAGAAATGGCTTATAGACATCTATTTGTTTAATGCTATGCATATCTAAAAGATGTCATGGACGTTATAGATGTATTTAGACTATAAATCGACATCTTATAGATAGAGTGTGCTGTCTGGGCTACGATGCTACGAAAATCTGTCTAAAACTACGATTTTCTGGGGGAGAAAAAAACGCTAATTTCGTTACAGAAAAAATGCGAAATTCGTCACAGGATCGTGTGAAAAGTCACGAATTTCGTCACAGGATCGTGTGAAAAGTCACGAATTTCGTCACAGGATCGCGTGAAGAAGCGCGAATTTCGTCAAAAAATTGGCAGGAAAAAGCAAATTTCGCCAAAGGATCGCCGAAAACACGTGAATTTCATCAACCGATTGCTGAAAAAACGCGAATTCCGTCAAAGGATCGTTGAAAAAACGCAAATTTCGTCAAAAGATGGTTGTAAAACATGAATTTCGTCAAAAGATCGCCAAAAAAAGCTAATTTCGTCGAAAAAAGCGAATTTTTTCAAGGGATCGTTGAAACAACGCAAATTTCTTCAGAGAATCATGTGAAAAACGCAAAATTTGTCAAAGGATTGTTGAAAAAATGCAAATTTCGTCAAAGGATCACTAAAAAAACGCGAATTTCATCAAAGAATTGTCGGAGAAAAAGCAAATTTACCAAAGGATCGCCGAAAAAACATTAATTTCGTCAAAGGATCGTTGAAAAAATGCAAATTTCGTCAAAAGATCGTTGAAAAACGCGAATTTTTTCTAGGGATCGCAGAAAAAACGCGAATTTCTCAGAGAATCATGTGAATTTCATCAAAGAATCGTTGAAAAAACCCAAATTTCGTCAAAGGATCGCTGAAAAAAACGCGAATTTCGTCAAAAAATCACTGAAAAAATGCGAATTTCGTCAAAGAATTGCGTGAAAATGCGAATTTCGTCTAAAGATCATGTAAAAAAACACAAAAATCGCCAAAGGATTGATGAAAAAACCAAGGGTGATTCTGGTCCGAATTTTCCGAAAAATTAAGGCAATGATTTCCGAAAATTAAAAAAAAATATCGGTCATAAATCCGAAAATTCGGACATAAAATGTATCGGTATTTTGGCAAATGATCGCCGAAAAAAATCAATCTCGTCATTCGTTCGAAGAAAAGTTGCCAATTTTGTCAAAAGATCGCGGGGAAAACGTGACTTTCGTCAGAGAATCGCGAAAAAACGGCAAATTTCGTCAAAAACATTGCGAAAAACGGCAAATTTCGTCAAACATTGTGAAAAACGGCAAATTTCGTTAAAAGATCGCGAAAAAACGGCAAATTTCGTCAAAAACATTGCGAAAAACGGCAAATTTCGTCAAATGATCGCGAAAAAACGGTAAATTTCGTTAATAGGTCGCGAAAAAAACGGCAAATTTCGTCAACAGATCGCGGGAAAAACGTGACTTTCGTCAGAGAATCTCGAAAAACCGGCAAATTTCGTCAAAAAATCGCGAAAAAACGGCAAATTTCGTCAAAAGATAGCGAAAAAACGCAAATTTTGTCAAAGGGACTCAAAAAAAAAAATGCCGGGAGTGGACACCCCCCCCCCCCCCTCTGTTAACTTTTCAGAAAATTTGCTGTGAATTTCAGAATTTTTTTTTTTTTTTACTCAGAGGCACCCCTGGAAAAAACACAAATTTCATCAAAATTTACTGCATAGGGTTAAAAGATTGAAACCGGATTCCTTTTACTAATGTAGAAAATTTGCCGCAAAACGTGAAAACAAATTGTTTTAAAACTGCTTTCAAAAAATTCAAAAACTGGCTTCAAGGTACATAACTTCAGGCATAGATACCTTCCTGAAAAATCTTGTAGCTCTGTTCGCATCGCAGCAGTTTCTTCGCAAAGCAGCACACGCAGAAACAAACATCTATGTTTATTATTATGATATAGTTTTTAATCTGAAACAATATACTGAACTAACTTTTCAAAAATTTGTTTAACCCAACCTGAAATAAAAAACAATTAGCCCAGGCCCGACATGCAGGGTTGTATCAGCTTACTGGATCTGATGAAGGACTCTAACTCAGATATTTTTCTCTGGAAGATATACTTGTAGTTCTATCACCCCCTCCCCACAACCAACCGCCTTGGAATCTTTCAGAAAATTCACTGTGAAGTTCAGAAATTTGGCTTAGGAGTAGACAGAGCATTAATTGAATGGGAATAATTATGTTTAATCAATCCCACCCGGAACAAAAAAATTAGCAAAAACAAAAGAGTCTCCTACTTTGTGTGCTTATGGATATACACATGCGTTTAATTGCTTAGTATTTGTTCGCTTAAAATTTGCAGCGTACAAAGCAGCCACCAACCAACCAATCTTTAGATAAATTTGAATTTGGTGTGCTACTATTTATCATTTTCAAAGGTTAGCAGGTCTGCTTTTGCTACAATTATTTTTTTGCAACCAGATCCTGGCTTAGAGATGGAGAGGTCGGACGACTTCTCGAGATACTAAAAACAAAGAGTTAAAATATACGCAAAATAAAATATTTAGTAAAACTTTTTTTTTTTTTTTTTTTTTTTTTACTTTTTTTTTTTCAGATATATCATTTGTATGGTTTTATTTTATTATATATATATATATATATATATATATATATATACAAGTAAATTACTTATCGAGTTATAAGCGATTCGAGTTACGTGATCACCGGTTTTTCTCCCTTCTCAGGCTGCCGCGTCGGGAATTCGGTTCAAAACGCCAACTTTGTCAGTCTTTTCTGAAATATCTTCTGCCTTTACCAAAAAATGGAAAACGTGTTTCGATTACATAGTTTCTGAATAAGAACACCTGCCAATTTCATGCATTTGCTAACAAAAATCAATTTAAAATGTGTCAGAAAGTAGCCTGTTTGGATTTCAGAACATTTCTTAAATAAATTTTCTCGTTCAGAACAAGTTTATAAAAGCTAAGTTCGAAGTTATAGGTTTACTCTAATAAGGCGATTCCGAAATATTTCGATGTCGCTGAAAACTTTTCATTCGTAATATTCAAATCGAAATAACACGGTGGACCACCCAGGGGGAAAACGGGTTGAAGACCGTTATAAGTAGCAGATACAGTGTCTCACATAAGTGATGGGACACATGTGCTTTACAAAGGAAACTAATCAAATAAATTAAAAAAACATGTACACATTTTTTTGTGGGTGTGTTTCATACTTAAATTTAGTAAAGATTATTACATGACATACATTTTGTCAAAATATTAAAATATTAATTTAATAAAAATACAAATGTTTAGAACGGAGCAAAAAATAGCTCACATAAGTGATGGGACACCATTATATATGCAACAAAAATCGCCTGAAATAAGCAATAAAAATATTTTTTGGGGTTTTATTTTTACTTAAAAGCAATTGGCAATAATTGATAAAATCGTCTGCAGTATTTCTCTCCAGTTTGTTTTGGAATTTTTGTGTTTTTTAGCTCTGTGTAGCCATGAATGCTAAACGAAAAGAAACTTCGCCTGAAATTCGAAAATTAGTTATTCATTTGCATATTGAACGTGGAAAATCTATTAGAAAAACTGCTGAAGCAGTTAACTTGAGTCGTTCAACAGTTTTCAATATCATTAAACGATATAAAAAGAATCATATGATTCAGGATAAAAGAAGACCTGGCCGACCATCAAAGCTATCCAATGGAATAAAGCGAATTATCGTTCCAAATATTAAAAAAAATCCAAGAATTAGTGCTTCAAAAGTTGCTGCTGATTTACAAGCATTATATGGAATAATTGTTAATCCTGAGACTATTAGAAGGGTAATTCGATCTGCTGGATATCACGGTAGAGAAGCCAGGAAAAAATTCTTCGTAAGTGAAAAGAATAGAAAACTCAGACTAGCTTTCGCAAAATCCAACATAAATAAGAATTCTGATTACTGGAATAAAGTTATATTTGCTGATGAGAGTAAATTTAATATATTTGGTTCTGACGGTAGAATCTTGGTGTGGAGAAAACCCAGGGAAGAATTTCGCAAACAGAACTTGGTACCAACAGTAAAACATGGTGGAGGAGGAGTTATGGTATGGGGGTGTATGTCGTCCGCTGGAGTCTTTTTGGGATGGATTCGACTAATTTTTTTGTGATTTCTGGAGTGATTTTACCCCATTCTTCTTGAAGCACCGATTTTAGTTGTTGTTTTGAAGAAATGGTGTGTTTGCGAATTCTTGATTCCAATTCTTGCCAAATATTCTCTATGGGATTTAAGTCTGGAGATTGTGGTGGTGTTTTTATTATTTCAGGACAGTTATATAGCAGCCAGAGTCTAACGTTCAGAGCAGTGTGCTTGGGGTCATTGTCCTGGTAGAATTTAAAATCGTTATGAAGGTTCAATTTTCGTGCTGAAGATTTCAAATTTTGCTTTAAAATATCAATATACTTGTACTGATCCATTATACTGTCAATAAAAACAAGATTACCAACTCCAGCGGACGACATACACCCCCATACCATAACTCCTCCTCCACCATGTTTTACTGTTGGTACCAAGTTCTGTTTGCGAAATTCTTCCCTGGGTTTTCTCCACACCAAGATTCTACCGTCAAAACCAAATATATTAAATTTACTCTCATCAGCAAATATAACTTTATTCCAGTAATCAGAATTCTTATTTATGTTGGATTTTGCGAAAGCTAGTCTGAGTTTTCTATTCTTTTCACTTACGAAGAATTTTTTCCTGGCTACTCTACCGTGATATCCAGCAGATCGAATTACCCTTCTAATAGTCTCAGGATTAACAATTACTCCATATAATGCTTGTAAATCAGCAGCAACTTTTGAAGCACTAATTCTTGGATTTTTTTTAATATTTCGAACGATAATTCGCTTTATTCCATTGGATAGCTTTGATGGTCGGCCAGGTCTTCTTTTATCCTGAATCATATGATTCTTTTTATATCGTTTAATGATATTGAAAACTGTTGAACGACTCAAGTTAACTGTTTCAGCAGTTTTTCTAATAGATTTTCTACGTTCAATATGCAAATTAATAACTAATTTTCGAATTTCAGGCGAAGTTTCTTTTCGTTTAGCATTCATGGCTACACAGAGCTAAAAAACACAAAAATTCCAAAACAAACTGGAGAGAAATACTGCAGACGATTTTATAAGTTATTGCCAATTGCTTTTAAGTAAAAATAAAACCCCAAAAAATATTTTTATTGCTTATTTCAGACGATTTTTGTTGCATATATAATGGTGTCCCATCACTTATGTGAGCTATTTTTTGCTCCGTTCTAAACATTTGTATTTTTATTAAATTAATATTTTAATATTTTGACAAAATGTATGTTATGCAATAATCTTTACTAAATTTAAGTATGAAACACACCCACAAAAAAATGTGTACATGTTTTTTTAATTTATTTGATTAGTTTCCTTTTGTAAAGCACAAGTGTCCCATCACTTATGTGAGACACTGTATGCTACGGTTTTTAAGGATTTGATGCATCTTTTTTATTCTATTCGTATACTCATAAAATCTTTATAGTACATTTACACTCATTATATTAGCTAATATGTACTAAAATGAGCTTTTTTGTATTTTATAATGGTTAATAAATTTGTACTTTTATATGAAGAAAGCATATTTTGGGGCGCTAAAAACTAAGGGGCGTCAAATACGCAAAATATATGGCCTCAATAACCCTCAACAACGTCCTCATTGAAACTTCAATATTTTCTTTCTATATTTATAGGGAACGCGGGAAAAAAAACCTGGCCTAGTGTGCCGTGGTTACTAAATTCAGCTAAAAATTTCATTTTCCATAAGCAGACGATTTAGCTTTTAATTTCAGAATATGTGGAATAAAAAACTTGGAAAATAAAATCAGTTTCACGAAAATATATAGGAAATATTACCGTAAGACTCATTTAACCAATTGTTTTAAAATAAATTTTCATTAAATATTTATTATAATTAAATTGAAATGACGTTATTTTCAGAAATATTTTATTTTGTGCATACCAAGAAAGTAAATAAATAGCAGAAGTTCTGTCTATTTAGGTGCAGTAATAAGGGTTACTGGGAGGCTAACGAAAAAGACAGGCTACCGCGGTGCATTCCGCTTATCTTTTTTTTACAGACCGCTAGAATGACGTGATGCTCTTTTCGTGCACCTGCATTTGGTGCATTCGAGCATCACATGACTCCGGCGGTCTGTAAAAAAGGATACGTGTAAAGCACCGCGGTAGCCTTTCTTTTTCGTTAGCCTCGCAGTGACCCGAGGCTAACGAAAAAGAAAGGCTACCGCGGTGCTTTATGCTTATCTTTTTTTACAGACCGCGGTAGTCACGTGATGCTCGAATCCACCAATGCAGGTGTACGAAAAGAGCATCACATCAGTCTAGCGGTCTGTAAAAAAAGATAAGTGGAATGCACCGCGGTAGCCTGTCTTTTTCTTTAGCCTCGGGTTACTGAATATGACGTCATACTGACCACAAGGTTAGTAAAAAATACTTATATAGTTAATAAATTACGTATATTCACGGAGAAAAATCGTGACCTGCGTTATAACGCAGTCAGAATGGGACGTATATTGCTTACAAATTAATGATCTAGTTTAATAATAATTATCGTATAAAATAGTATTTATACTAGGACTTCCCTCAAAGGGATTAGTCTGAGTGATATTGCTGAGAACATAGGGTTAACAATTACAATATAAAGAAAAAGAGCAAATTAAAGGATAGAATTACAAAATATCACATATAAATTCATATACACTGTTAAAAAAATAGAAAAGAAATACCGTTCATCACATGTGTTGTCATAATTTTTTTTAACATGTAGCAAAGAATCTCATTTTCTTAAGCGCGTATTGCGCAAAACGTGGGAAAAAAAAAAAAAAAAAAAACGCCGGATCTTTTAAAACGCCAAGCTTTTTAAAGGTACGTATTTGGATTTGCAACCAATAGATTATTCTATCAAGCGTGGCTTAACGCAAATTTAATTTCATTGTTGCACCTTTTTTTGTGTGTGAATTTAAAATTTTTCTTCCTTGATTATATATTTATTATTTGTATAACTGTTTATAGAAACTCTTACACTTCAAACCACATTGATAGCATGCTTTGCTACAAACCAGATTGCAAAACTATAGTCTAAATTATACTATTAAAGTATACAAAAAATCTTTCGATGACTTCTGTAAAATAACTTTTACATTAAATCTCCATATCGGCAAAATTGAAAAAGTATATATATTACAAAGTTAAGCTTAACAGATACTTCTTGACTATTCTCTAGGAGGCTCTGCCCCCTGCGCCTTTAATGCACCTTTACTGCGCCAATCCTCAGACTTTTCTTTTGCCTGTCTGTTTGTTGTAGAAATATGTCCACATAAGACATCCCTCCTTTATGTTTTTACTAGCAGATCCGCCCGGCGTTGCCCGGTCTCGTCAAAAAAATACGAAATGCGAAATCACTCTAAAAATCGCTGCACAAAACTCTTCCTCTAGTAACTCTTTGTCTTTCGGAAATTAAATTGAGAGATGGACCCCGAAGTGAAAATAACTTTAATACCATCTCCTCAAAAGTATGGATCATTTGATTTAAAACTGGTCAGTTTTTTGTCAAAATTTAAAAAAATGTTACCGTCTGATTTTTACAAAATTTGCATTTTCGGAATCAGAAAAATAAACTGTGAGTTTCGATTCAAATAATCCAATACTTTTCTTAATACTCGAGGATGAGTGAAAATGAAACTTTTTCGCTGTCTGGGATTATCAAATCGGTAACTTTCTTTTGCAGTTTCAATAAAAATAGCCATTTTTGGTGCACGCGCAGAAATTTTTTTTAGTTCCACTGCCAGGGGATGCATTTTGTTCTAAACAAATTATCCGACACGTGTCCCCGCAGCCTAAGATACCGTGTATAGAAGACGTGCTAGGCACGCGCTCCAAAATCTTTTAGTTCCAGTTTCTACCAGGTGGAGCATTCTGTCCTAAATTAACCTATTTCCGAACGAAACTCCGGCACTCGTTCCTGCTTCTTACGGCCCCATGTAGAAGGCGTGACGTGCACGCGATAAAAATATGTTAGTTTCACTTTCCGCCGCCAGGGAGTACCAAATCTACGTCATAAATAATTAGCTATATCTTAATTAGTTCATGTTAAGTTGAATGAACCGATTCCCGTTGAAATCGAACCCATAGAACTCGAGAAAACAAATCACCCTTACCCCCTGGATATTAATATTCATAAATGGTGGTAGCCAAGTGCTGAAAAAATTATACCGAAGTTTATTTAGTACCAGGAAGGCCTTGGAAGAATGTCAGAAAAGATTTCGTTTGAATCGGACCAAGCTTAAATGCAAAATCTTTTAGCTACATTTTCCACCTCCAGGGGGTGCACTCTGTTCTAAACAAACCTCTTTCCTAATGAAACTCTGGCACGTGTCCCCTTTGCTTATGACAACGCATAGAACGCGTTCTGTGCACGCTCAGAAAATCTTCCAGTTCTACTTTCCACTGTCAAGAGGCGCCAAATCTAGTCTTAATTAGTTATCTATATTTTAATTAGTAGTTCATGTTAAGTTGAATGAATCAATTGTCGTTGAAATCGGGCCCTTTGTTTGAATCGGACAAATTTTAAATGCATAATTGTTTAGTTTCACTTCCCACCGCTAGGGGGTGCACTCAGTTCTAAATAAAACTCTTTCTGATAGAAACTCCGGCACGTGTCCTTCCTGCGTACGACACTGTATAGCAGGCGTGCTGTGCACAAACTGCAAAATCTTTTAGTTCCATTTTTTAGCGTCAGGTGGCGCAATATCTGTATCTTAATTAGTTATCTATATCTTAATTAGTTCGTGTTAAGTTGAATGACTAATTCTCATCGAAATTGGCCCCATAGAACGCGAGAAAATACCCCTCCCTGGTCATTAATTTTCAGAAATAGTGGCAAACAAGGGCTGAAAAAATGATACCGAAGTGTATCTAGTACCTGGGGAACTGAGAAAAGGTTTCGTTTGAATCGGACTAATAATTAATTAGTTCTGATTTTGGAGGCAGAGTTTGATTTTAAGCCAAAAGGTGCTTTTTTTGTTGCAGAAAGAATTGAAATGGCTATACATCTGGAAAAATAAAAGAAAAAACTGTTACTAATTTTAGTTTAAAAAAAGAAAGAAAAGAAAAAACAGTTTTGATGAGAGATTTTAAGCCAAAAGGTGTTTTTTCAAGTGTACGACAGTATTTTTGCAGTATTTTTTTGGTACTTTTCGGTTAGCCGGGCGCCAGTGATAGATATATACGTGTATATATGCACACACATATATAATACAGATATATCTACGCAAATACATATATACATACATATATATACACTTATATGCATGAATATATACATATATATTTATATATGTACATATACCACTGGTGCCCGGCTAACCGAAAAGTACCTTTTTTTAATTCAAATGTAAACTATATTAATGGCAATATACTTCTATTTACTTCAACATCTATGAAATTTCGTTCAGGCTGCTTATAACTAGAGTTCTGCTGAATGATTTTTCGTAGAACTTAAACTGTAAGACAAATTTTCAGGGAAGGTTTTATTGTATAACATATAGTTTTTCGTAGCTTAGTTATAGAATTATTATGGGAAGTTCTATAATCAGATCAATCCGATTATGAAAGATTAGCCTTTTTAAAAGATTTTGCCGAATGGATTTCGATGGAACCTACACTGTTAGATAATTTTCTAGGGAAAGTTTTATTATATAACATATCATTCTACGTTGCTTAGTTCTAGAATTATGAGGAATTTCGAAAATCGAGTGACCTTTTTTTTTAACCCTCTGAGCGTTTTAAAAAAGGGTAAAATTGTAATGTTGTTTTCACTGCATTTTGTTTTAAATGCTAAAAAAATATGATTCTTTCAGCATTATAAATAAAACTTAATTACAAATATGAATGTAACCCTTGAGAGTATTAATCATTCTTCAATGTTTTGAAAATTCATTAAATCTATAGAATTATATTATCTTAAACATTGCATATATTGCAGTGAAACCCGGAGTTTAGTGAACGGAATATTACGTTCCACACGCTTAGAGGGTTAATCAAGTATTAGCCTTTTCAATATTTTATTCCAATTATGAAAGATTAGCCTTCTGAAAAAGTTCAACTGGACGGATTTTTATGAGAATTGTATTGTTAGTTAGATGCTATTTCAGGAATGGTTAGAGTGTACTACATATTGTTCTACGTTGCTTAGTCAAACAGTTATGTGTGCAGGTTATATAGTCAGGTGAACCCGATTCCGAAAGATTAGCCTTTTTGAAAGTTTTTACTGGGCGTATTTTTTGCGACTTGCATTGTTAAGTAGATAATTTGTAAGGATGGTTTTAGTATATTTCATATCGCTCTGTTAGTTTTAGAATTATGTGGAAAAGTTCTATAATCAGATGAACCCGATTATCAAAAATTAAACTTTATAAAAACTTCTACTGAATGGATTTTGTTAGTTAATTTGTTTGCATTGTTAGTTCGATAATTTTTAGTGATGGTTTTAGTATATTGCATATACTGTCATTCTTTAGCAAGCCCTAACTGTAAATGACCAAATAAAAGAGTTGGTCCTTAACAGCTAAAATTTTGACTGGATATTAGGAAATATAATAGCGCAATGACGTCATTTTTCAGTAATGTGGAAGGATATTCCATGTAAATATACAGATTGCTTTCAAATACAAGGTCAAATTAAACGATATATTTCGTTTGATTCAAGGTTCATTTGTAGAAACCGACCAGCGCAGCGGGCGTAGCTTGCTAGTAGGTTTAATAAAATAATCCCATCCCATCCCATAACACTTATAGTAAAGTGTAATAACTTCCTGGTGCTACGTAATTGCCAAATCACAAAATAATCTTTAACCAAAGATTTAGGGACTAGGAGATAGGACAGGAGGGGTTTGTGAATGAAAATTTCAGAGTTAATAAGAGAAATAAATTTGGCTTTACCGCGACTTACGTTATACACGGCCGGTCGCGCCGCTTTGCACCAATCACTGTGTAAAAATGATCCACTTTGTTATGTTGATAATTTGGATTTTGCTTTTTTTTGTGGTCGACCGCGTGGTGAGAATATTACCGCTTTTTTTTATTACTCCGGAGTAAAATGAATTCATTAAATAAACCAAACATGCAAAAAGTAATTAGACTGTTATAAATAATTCATTACAAAATTTTCAAATTTTGAGAGAAGCCTTAGTGAGTCGTTTCGGTAAAACAGTAGACGAAGCCTACCATTTAGACGAATTTACAATGGCCAGACAATCACCTAGGGAATCTAACAGAGCATTCTTATCTCGGGTTTTAGGGCTATCATCAAGGCTACACTAGATACCGGGCTTGCTCATTCAATATCATGACGTCACAAAAGGTGGCTGGCCGCGACCAGCGATTGGTGCAAAGCGACGAGCCCGTCGTTTTGTGCCAATCGCTGTATGACTTTCATTTTGTCGTTTCGCTTTGTACCAATCGCTGGTAGCGGCCAGCCACCATTTGTGACGTCATGATAATGAATGAGCAAGCCCAGTATCTAGTGTAGCCCTGCTATCATACAAATGTTTCGCAGACCAAGAAGTTATCAGAGAAAAGATGTTGGTACAAAAATGTCTTCAGGGTTTACAACCAGAAGTTCGAAAATTTGTTATGCCACATTCCCCAAAAACATACCAACAAATATGGGAATTGGTATTATGCCATGAGAAGTGTGTTGAGTACGACCACACACAGACGTCGATAAATGTGGCCCAGGCCGCTAGTAATTCTTCTAATGAATTACAAGAAATAAAAGGTCTGATACAACAAGTTGTCAGTGAAAGTGACAAAAAAATTGCTGAGTTGAGTAATCAAGTACAAACTTTGTTACAGGTCACACAGTCTCAGGCACAAGGATACGGATTTCAAAATTTCAACGCCGGTCCATCAAACTATGGGGGCAGGTACAATCGCCCTAAAAGGAATATTACATGCTTTCATTGTAATCAACCGGGTCACATAAAGAGACTTTGTCCCTCATTATCAAAACAAGAGGCACAAAATATAAATCAAGGGTCGTTAAACCAGTAAGGGGGCAAAACGGGAACGTATCACTGTCTTTGGATTCTCCCCCCTCAAACGGTACGCATCGACACCATTGACGCAAATGTCGGACAATTGCCTATAATTGCACTTCAATTTAATAAAAGAAAACTTAATTGTCTTATAGATTCGGGAGCTGCAATAAATTTGATTTCACATGAATTTTTGGAACAAAATTTACCAGATTGGGTCAATAAATGTGAGCCGTGCGCAATGCAAGTTGTTGGTGTCTACAACGATGTCATGGGTTTAGATAAGAAAATTAAAATTTCTTTAACTGACCAAGAAGTTAAATTCGACGTAACCTTCTTTATTAGTCACAGCTTAAAAGCCAATTATAATGCAATTCTCGGATCAGAATTGTTAAAATCCTATAATATCATAATTGATTATAGAAGTGAAACCTTAAAATACCTAAATCACACAATACTTTGGAACAATCTAAAAAACACAGAAATTAATTCAATTAATTTACATAAATTTAAAGGTATAGGAAGCACGATACATAAAAATGTTATTGAACCCAGAACCGAACAATTCATCAAAATTAAAATAAACGGTCTACCACAATCTCAAAACTTAATTTTTATTCAACCATCAGATAAATCTTTAAATAATTCTTGGCTAGTGGCTAATGGGATTTATAACTATGAGGGAAACAAGGACTTATGGATTAAGATAGCGAATGTTACAGATAGGAAAATTCATATTAACAAAAATTGTCAAATAGCCAAAATTGAGTTTGTGGAAGCAGTCCATGTACAGAAGATGACTGTAAACAACTTGGAAGTAGAGAATGAAATAACGATTTTAATCCTTGTGGTGAAAAATTTGATTTAGACCATTTAAATGAATCACAAAAACAAGCAGTCATGGAAGTAATAAACAAAAATAAAGCAATTTTTGCACAGTCTGTCAAAGACTTAACAGGTTGTAACACAACCAATCATCGAATCTACCTCACGGATGATATACCTGTTCGCTCTAAACCGTATAGAACTCCATATGCCATAAGAAATGAACTCAATCAACAAATTGATGATTTACTTGAAGCAGACATAATTACACCCTCTGATTCTCCTTATGCATCCCCAGTAATTTCGGTAAAAAAGAAAAATGGTTCATATAGATTAGTTTGCGACTACAGAAAATTAAATTTAAAACTAAGCCTTTACCGTTTCCCCTTCCCCATATTTCTGATTTATTAGATAAATTAAATGGTGCCCATTTTTATACATCGTTAGATTTGTGCTCAGGATATTGGCAGATGGAATTACATCCTGAAGACAGATATAAAACTGTCTTTTGTACAGAATTTGGTTTATTCGAGTGAACGAGATTGCCAGAGGGCCTAGTTAATGCCGCCGCTTCTTTTCAAAGGCTGGTTGCTACTATTTTATTAGGTTTAGATACTAATACTTACATCGATGACATAATTATTGGTTCTACAACTTTCGAGGAGCACATTCAAAAATTAGATATGGTGTTTAAAAGACTCAATTCTCACAACCTGAAAATTAATCCTGAAAAATGTCAAATAGCAAAAAATTCAATCACTTACCTGGGGTTCCAAATTAAAGATGGTGCAGTCTCTCCAGATGAAAGAAATGTAAAAGCTGTTGAAAACTTTCCCATTCCAAAAAACAAAAAAGCTGTACGTAGTTTTATAGGCATATGTGTAATTTTTATAGAAAATTTATTGATCATTTTGATGACATTGCAAAACCTTTAACAGAGTTAACTAAATTGAAAACCCCTTTCGTATGGAGTCAGGAAGCAAATTCAGCATTTAACAAGTTAAAGCAGTGTTTGACCTCTTACCCTTGTTTATTACTGCCTGATGTTGAACAACCCTTCTTTTTACACACAGATGCGTCTGGTTTCGCATTAGGTGCAGTCCTTAGCCAAAAAGATGAGTCAGGGGATTTACATCCAGTCGCATATGCTAGCAGGACCTTAAAAGATGCCGAGACGAGATATAGTACTTTTGAAAGAGAACTGCTAGGTGTAGTTTGGGGAATTAGTAATTTTAGACATTATCTTTATGGGAGGGAATTTACACTATATTGTGACCAGCAGGCAATTTCACAGGTGTTGAGAATCCAAGACAGTAGTCGGGTTTTCCGTTGGGCTCTTGCACTACAAAATTATAATATAAAATATTGTCACACTCCAGGAAAATGCAACGTACCAGCTGATGTACTGTCCAGAAATGTAAATGTAATACAAGAAGTAAATGTTAACTCAAATTTTTCAACAGAATTTATTAGATCTTCACAAAATGAAGATGCTAAGTGTAAAGACATAATTGTCCAATTGAACAATGTGGAGGAAGTACAATTAAATGACTTAACTTTCTTTTTAAAGGATAAATTACTATATTGCATTAACAAAAGAGATTCATATAATGACAATCACACTAAATTAGTTATACCTAAAACCTTAATTTCTCATATCTTAAATTTAGCTCATGACTCAGTCACTTCAGCACATCCTGGATTTAAAAGAACACTAATTAAAACAAAGAAAATTTTTTTTTGGTGGGGACAGTATAAACATACACTCAATTACGTTAAATCTTGTGTCCAATGTGCTATCAGAAAAGGATACAAATCTAAACAAAAAGCTCCTTTACAGAGAGTTGAAATTACTTCGCGTCCTTTTGAAAAAATAGCAATTGATGCAGTAGGTCCATTAAGTACTACAGCAGAGGGAAGCAGACACATTATTGTCATGACAGATTATTTTACAAGATGGGCTGAGGCATATCCTGTACCCAATTTATTATCTGAAACTATAATATCTGTGCTAGAAAAATTCATTTCTACTCATGGGATTCCGGAACACCGCACCTCTGACAAAGGAAAATCATTTCTGTCTGAAGCAATCTCAAAAGTATATGAGAAGCTTCACATTAAAAAGCATACAACGACTAGTTATCACCCGAGTGCTAATGGGGTGGTGGAACGGGCCAATGGCACTATAGTTAATATGTTGAAACACTTAGTAGACGGTTCAAATGAAGATTGGGACAAAGTTTTACATTTTGCTCTATTGGCTTACAGAACAGCTTATCACGCTGCTATAGGTGATACCCCAGCACATTTAGTTTACGGTAGGGATTTACTTTTACCTGTTGACCTCATAACCAAACCCTTTCAGCGATCTTATGCAGATACCCGTGAGCTTAGTGACGACTTACATTTAAGATTGGGCAAAGTTTTTCGCATTGTTAAGCAAAATTTAACTAAAGCGGCAGAAAAACAGGAGGAGTATAGATTAAAGTTTGCCACAGATAAAAATTTACAAGTGGGGGACTTGGTACTTTTATACACGCCAGTAGGTAAGCCAGGGGCTAGCAAAAAGCTTTCACAGTTTAATAAAGGGCCTTACCGTATCACTCAACAGACTAATACAGTCAATTTCAAAATTGTACACATACAAAACTCTAAAGATGAACAATTAGTACATGTAGATAGATTGTCTAAAATCACTGAAAGAATTATATTTCTTGCACTTTTTGAGGAGGAGATTAATAACAGGGAACAGCACACAAATCAAAACACAGATGATATGGATGTTAGGGATGTCGGGGATTCTCAGGTAGAAGAGGTTACTATTGAACATCCAGTTTTTGATTTGATATATGACAGTGATATTAGTAACAATGATAATCATATACAAAATACTAATGTTAATACTGATATTGTTGGCATAAATATGGACTTACCTTCTCAGTCACAGTCGGGATCTGGAAAAAATTATGGTCAGCATAGATCCACGGTGGTCAGTGATTATCAGTTGCGTCCCAGAGACACTCACGGTTTTGTTGTGAAACAATAAAAAAAAAATTCATTTATGTTGAATACATGTTTTATTGTGTTGTATATATTTTTAGCTTTCCATTATTGTATTGTATTATATAATTTGTGTAAAATATTGTATAGTGTGGTGTAATCAGGATCAAACTTTATTTTAATCATTTCGAACAAACTTACTATTTATTGTATGAATATGTTATATTAATTGTATACATCCTAACATTCCAACTGGCAACAAAAAAAACCATAATGAATTGTTTTTAATAATGCTTTGTAGAATCCTGATTCCTGAATGTCTGAATCCTGATTTCATAGGTTGGTTTTGGTGACAGTGGAGGTTGGGAGATAATTTTCAATCTTAGTTACAAGTTTTTCCCATGCAACATGTAGTTTTTTTTTAGTGAGGGCCTGGTTCTTTTTCTCTTACTTACAAAAAATTTTCTTTGGCAATAAAATTTTTTGAGGGGACGGATATGTAATGTGTTATGTTGATAATTTGGATTTTGCTAAATAAGTTAAAAAAAAAAAAGATAATTTGGGTTTTTCTAAATAAGTAATTAAATAAATAAATAAAAAAGTAATTAATTAAATTAATAAATAAATGGGGTTATGATATCTTTAGGCTGTTTTATTTACATTGTTACTTTTTCTAACTTTAGGATGTCTCTAATTTTTCTGTCAGACAATATTTTGCAAATTGCTCCATATTATATCATATTAATTTTTGTTGTGTTCAATAACGTTTTGAGGAGATTTTTTTTTGTATTGGCTCGGCGCCCGCCGATGTAAAAACCCTTTCCTGGAATAATTATGAATATAATGTATGAAAATTCAAGTTAATAATACTTCAAAATGTATATAAAAAAATAGCTAAAGTTAATTTTGGTTCATAATTTATCTTTGAAAATATGTATTTAAATGTAAAAATATTATTATTTTAAAAGTTTTTAGAGATGTTCTGTTAAAAAATGTATGTCAAAATTTTCGTTTCATATTTTACTAAGCACGTGGTGCCGTTGTAACGATGTTTTTTGTATCCTTCCGCGGCAATCGGACCACGTTTTTATATGTATTTTTACTCCATTTTTAATCAATAATTACTGCAAAAGAAAGTATGCAAAATATAAACTGTACATCGATGATCAAATTTTGAAATGTTTTTAAATTGATCAACAAGTTGAAACATCGTCATCTTTGGCGCGCCATCGGATTATTTGCCGTGGCGTGAAGGAAGGTGTGCGACGGCAAGAGGATAAAAAAGACCGGCGATTGACGGAGAGGGGACTTTTGGACGTTTTCGACGATCGGAGGCAGGAGAAGGAAAGAGCGGAGCCCGGAAGTCTTAACGAGCGGAGCCCGGAGGACGTAGGGAGCGGAGCCCAGAGGAGGTCGATGGTTATCGGGACTTGATTGCCGTGAACTTTTTGAGCTAGAGAAGGAGATTGAAAACGGCAATGAGACTCAGATGTTTAACTACGATGGAAGGAAGGAGAGACAGATTCTTTGTATATGATCCTCGTTACAAGGCAGAAATTCCCATATAACTTTCAGTTGTGGTCGACCACGTGGTGAGAATATTACCGTTTTTTTATTACTCCGGAGTAAAATGAATTCATTAAATAAACCAAACATGTAAAAAGTAATTAGACTGTTATAAATAATTCTCTATGTAATATTTTACTGATAATTTAAATCAATGTTCATTAATTTTTAATAAACTTATATTTTCAATTTACAAAAAAATCTATTTTCTTTTCTATTTTTTTCTACAGCAGCAAATGATGTTACGTTCTTTATTTAGGTTTTAGTTCAAATGCTATACGATCAGGGTTTTCTTTTTCACCATTAATTTTCAAATATGTACAAAGTTCTAAATTTTGGGTAGATTGTTTTTTTTTCTACCACGTGTTTGTATCTGCCTAGGGAAGTCTTAGGTACGACACAACAACTTCATGTGACCTTTTAAACGTCATGCACCGGCCGTGTATAACGTAGGTCGCGGCTTTACACGATTTCAGAACTTTTTATTGTAAAAGGGTAACGAGACTTGGCTGCATTTTTTACATGTGACGTTTTTAATGGGATTTCACTTCTTTTTGTAAGCAATCCTACTTTTCTTGACTTTGTGCTCTTTTTGGACATCATCCACTGATTTTCTCCAAGCCGTGTCTGTATTATTTGAAGGTACCAAAAATTTGAATCTTTAGTTCCGTTTGCAAAGTCCTCTAGATAAAAAGAAGTTTCAAGTTCCTAAGCAAGTACTATGTTATGACGGGAAATGAGTCAAGAGTACTCTCAATTGCTTCCAGGAAAGGTGCTACCGATCTGAGGTATTACTCGCAGCCTTAGATAATTAATTAATATTTGGCATAAAAGTACTGTTTGTTTAGGATAAAAAGAAATAAAAAATTAAAAATTCCGTAAAATTCCAACTAATGAAACTTTTTTCGATTGTTTTTTCTAATTTTTTGATGCTTTGATTCTTTTTTACGAATTTTCCATATTTTTTTAATTTTTCCTTATTTTGTTTCCAAAATACTATCTTTATTCCCAATTTCAAGTTTTAGCGCTACAAAATCAATATATTTTTTAATTTTCGATTTTTTTTTAATTTTTTCGATTTTTTAATTTTATTTTCGAAATTTATTCTGTTTTTAATTTTGTTCTTATTCTGAATCCTAAACACTACCTTTACGCCGAATTTTAAGTTTCTAAGACAAAGAGATAAAATTATTTTAATTTTTTTTTTCGAATTTTCCGGAATTTTTAATTTTTTTTTTAATTTTGTAACCTAAATACTACCTTTATTCCAAATCCCAAGTTTCTAGCAATACAAAATAGAATTATTTTCAAATTTTCGGCTTTTAAAATTTTATTTTCGATTTTTATTGTGTTTTTAATTTTTCCACACTACCTATACGCCGAATTTTAAGTTTCTAAGGCTAAAAGATCGAATTATTTTCATTTTTTCAATTATTTTTGATTTTTCGGATTTTTTTTTTCGAATTTTGTGTATTTTTTTCTTTTTTTTTGTATCCTAAATAGGGGAGAGTTGTACAAAACCGGATAGTGCAGATTTCTCCTTAACTTGTACTGCAATCTATAGACCAACACGAGAAATTACTAGTCGACCACCATTACGGCATTTGTAGCTGAACAAAAGGCTATTGTGTACGGTTCTTTTTTGTGTGAAGGTTTTCGTTTAAATTAGGGTTAAAAATTGTGTTGTTTGAATCTAGGTTTTATACATATGCGTACTATCTGTCAGCATATTAAATATTGGTTGGTACGCTATTTAATTCTTTGCTTTTCTACTGGTATTTTAGCATTTTTACTGATCTTTTACGATAACATTGAAAGTAGTGACGCCACTTTTGTAAATCTGTGTCATATGTTGGGGTAAAACCAGGTACCTAAGCTAAGAGTGGGGCAAAACCGGGTATACCCGATTTTGTCCTACACTCATGGAATGGATTTTTTACTATAGTTAATAAATTAGCATGGAGCTTGAAATTGCATTTTTAAAGCTGTTTTAAGTTACCTTATAAATTATATATTTGTCCAGTTATAGTAAAAAAGCTAGTTTTGATTTTGTTTTATACTACTTAAAGTGGGATTAATTTTTAGCTTAAATTTATTAAATTAAATAAATTGCAATTATTAATGAACAAAATAATGGTATCAATTAAGCTGCATTTTTATATTATACTTATTGCATTTTAGTAAATAACTTTCTAATCTGTGTTGTAATAACTTGTGTTATAGGCCTACTTAAAATTTAAAGTATATTTTACAAATTGTTTTTTAAAATAAAACAATCTACCATAATTGATAAATAATTTATAAAATATTAATCACGTATAAATGGGCTAAATATTCTGCAACAAGATTTTTTGTCTCAAATAAAAATGAAACAAGCAATGCATGAATTAATAAATAGGTAGGTAGGCCACATATAAATAATAACAGGCCTAATAAACTCTAAACAACCTGTATAAAAGATATATAAAATCAAAAAAGTCATTTTAATTTCTAATAATTTTACTTTTCAGATGACACAATGCCTCGAAATTACCAAAGGAAAACAACAAGGTGAAGTTGGGCATTCAACTCATGTTGAAAGCATTGAGTTAATCAATTTAGCAAGAGAAAATAATGCAAATGATACCTCTAAGCTCATACTACGAACAAGAGGGGTGAACAAGTGTTTACTTTCAAATCCTGGGTGATGTGAAACAATTTAACAAATTGGATAATTATTCAAATCTGCATTTTCGAGAACATCGGTTGCAAATACTGCAATCAAAGGGTTGAGGAGGCAACCACAGAAGATGAAGATAATGAAGTCTGCATGTTTTGGAATGAGCTTTTAGTCCAGTCAAATTAGCCCATTTTTGAGCAGTTTGCGATAATAAATGCTAAAGAGATAAAATTTGGTCCAGTTGTTCATTGATGGCTACTGATGACTATGTAAAAAGTCCCAATAGATAGGAGGTGAGCACGAAATCAGCAGAGCAAAACCGAAGATATGCACTGAAGAAGTCCGTGGATATCAATTTCAACGAGGACACAGAGGTTACCGTCAATCAAGAAAGCTTTTTTTCAAATGAAAAGAACAAATCAAAGATTGATTGCTATGCTTTCTTCCAAATTATAGGAGAATGGAATATCTTGCGGGGAGAGTACTGGCGATGCAGATACCCTAATCGTAAAAACAGCCATTGAAAAATCTTCTTCTAGTGGCAGAGTGACAATTGTTGGTGAGGATGTTAATCTTGTTGTCCTCCTAATCGCCCTAACTCCGCTCGAACAAGAATTTTTTTTCGTTAAGCCAAGTCGTGGAAAATTTGAAAGAAAGGTTTTTTCCTCATATCAGTTAATTCAAGAAACAAGACTGAAAGACGTAATTCTAGTCCTTAATGCATTCACTGTATATGATACGACGTCAGCCACGTTCAAAAAGGAAAAAACAAAATTTTTCAAGTTGTTTCAGCAAAGTGAAGATATACACAAAATTGCTGATGTGTTCAATAACAGGGAATCCGACCATGATGCTGCTTCTGAAGCAAGAAACCAACTTTTTTTGAGATTGTATGGAGCACCTCCCACATCTAAATCTCTCAACACTTTCCGATACTATTCCTTCGCCAAATCTGTATCGAATGTCAAACCTGACATTTCATCCCTTCCACCAACAGAAGGAGCGGTTAGACAGCATTCTTTCCGGGTGTACCATCAGGTACAGCTGTGGCTTGGCCGGGAACAAAATGCCGAACTCTGGGGCTGGGAACGAAAGCAGAATCGTCTAGTTCCTATTACAACTAAGGACCCAATTACACCTGAAGCTGTTTTAAGCACTATCTTCTGCAAATGTACCACTAGTCCAGTCAAATTGTGCTCAAAAAGTGCTTGAAGTGGAAAATTCTGGTGTAATTGTTTTTAGTGGCTTATTTTATATTTTTTGGGGTGCTGAATACGAATCTGAAGTTTTCCAACAAAATTTCGTTCGGCAAATTTGTTTTTTTTACAAAAAACCTGTAAAAACACGTACTTTTTTCGTTTTTTTCAAAATAACTCCAAAATTGTGCATTTTGCGTAAAAGTCGGCAGTATATGAGTTAAAGAGAATAAAATTTCCTGCATTTTATGTATTGAAAGATTTTTCTTAGATCAATGGTTTAGCCGTGAGAGTGCCGCAAAAATGGGTATTAAAAACAAAAACTGTAAAAAAACGGGAATTACGGCACTGTATGTCGATGTAACATGGAAACAAACCATTTCACGCAAATATTAACCATCATTTATATTAAAGATTATATGATTGACTATATTTTATGCATTTAAAGTAGGGGGAAAGTGCGGTTCCGGCACCAGTGGAAGTTGGGAGCAGTGGAGCAGCTCCACCTACTTTCATGAGTCAAAGTTGCTCCTCCTCCGGGGAGTTCTTACTCTAAGAGGCGATAAAATTTTCTAAAAAGAGGTAAAATTAGGTAAAGGAAGTAAAACTAGGCAAAATCGTCGAAAAACAGTACTTTTCGGAAAATAGCAAAAAACACATTTTTTTACAGCCTTTCTGTTCAAAAGGCCTAAAAATAAACATTTCACTGTATACATTATACTATGCTTTAAAAAATAGATAAAATTCTCTACAATTTATGTGCAAGTAATTTTCTTGGACCTTGAATAATTATGAAAAAAGCAATGATGAATGCACGAAGTAGTCATCCACCTTCTTATTAAAGGCATATAACTTACTAGCTGTTACCCGTGACTTCGTTCATGCATCATTAAAAGAAGAATAAATACATTAATTAAGCAAAATATTTTACTCCCAATAATTAAAAACGTTAATAATTAACTAACTATTTATCACATTTCATAGGAAACAATATGGTATTTATTATTATAGGGACCTTGACATAACTCAGTCTTAAAAAAGTGAAATTTTGTGTCAAATAATCGCGAATATGAAATTGCAACCAATGCAAAAAGGAGGGCCAAATAAAATCGTGGAAATACACGAATTGTCAATTTTACCTGATAAACAATTTTACTTTTAACGCCTTTGTAAAACGTTTTAACCGCCATCCTTCAAAAAAAAAAAAAAAAAAAAAAACATTAATTAGAAATAGTATATGCTTTTTCTTTAAATTCAATTCTGCCTCCTTGGTTTAATATATAGTTGAAACAAATCTTGTTTTCTAAATGACAGTGTATTGGCAGGCAATTTTTGTTCTCCAGAATAAATTGATTCATGAAGTTTGAATATGTGAAAATATGTTTGTATTTTTCGGTTAATTTACTGAAATCAAGATTTTGTTTTCACCATCTATTCAAAGTGAAAATAAATTCTGTTTTTCAGTTTTAATGAGAAAATGGTGTAAAAAATATACTGATCTGTTTTATTTCTCCTTTTTTATACACAAATATGGAGTAAGTTACTTTCCGTTTTTAGAGAAACTTCGTTAAAAAAAAATGGCATTTAATTTAATTTTTTTAATTCTGATAGTTTGTGTGACATCCTCGGATCAATTATAACCGGTATTCGCTAAACCGGTAGCAAATCGCGTTGCGTTCGATAGTCTAGGAGTAGTTGCAAAATACAAACACACGGTCAGATTTTAATATAATAGATTCGTGTTCATTTTCCTTTTCTTAAAATTATGATGTGATTTTTAGCAGAAAACTCGGATACTCATGCGGAACGAAATAACGGATACTCATGCTTAATAATCAGTATAGATAACAAAACATTTAAATTTTTCGTTATAAATATGGCGTCAAACTCATCTACTTCCTATACTTATTCATCTTTGTATTATTAATGTAAGGAATTGATTCACACTCATTTTAAAACATACTGGAAAATTCCCGTTTTATTTCAAATATGACGTCTCCTTTTCCCCCAGAGAAATCCCTTTTTAATGACATAATTCTTGTTAATTTTCTTTTCCAGGCAATTAATTTCAATACTGACATAGGGAAAATTATGTTACTTTAACGAAATAATATTAAATCTTTAGGTTTTATCAACAAAAATGGAACTATTAACATTCGTCATTATTTTTTTTTTTAAGGTAATCGAGTTATTTCTTTTAGTTTTAAGAATGAAAAATCACTATTTCTCGCTATCCATGACATCATTTACGACATGGATAATTTTGCGGAGCATATTATTGACATTTGCTAACTATTTTCTTTTGAAACTTCTTTTTACTTTTTTAAAATTTAAATAAAAAATACGGTATTGTTATATTAGCCGTGCACAGACTGTAAAACTACAAGTATTGTTACCATACAAAAGAAAAAAAAGAAAAAAAGTGAAGAAAAAACCCAAGTTCATTTTATTTCACCAATCAAAGCATATCCGCTTTATTTTCGATAAATGACGTCATATTCGCTTGTTTCCTATAGTTACGCGTATTGAAACCTTGTATTATTATCAAAAACTAAAAAAAGTACGTTTTATTTCTAATAATATTATTTATTCTTCTTCTTAATTCTTTAATTTTTTTTATTTCATTTTCATTTTTCCCGTGAAAATTTTTCAATTGAAACTAAATTGTTGAGTAAAAATTATTTTTTCGGGTTTTGAATTAGTTTTGGCAACGATAAAGTATTAGCAACGGTAAAGTAAATTTAACCATTTTAAAATGCTATACGAAAAAATGTCCATTTATTCTCAATGAAAATAACGAAATTTTGAATTATTAAGAAAAATATTTGAATAAAATAAACAAAAACCAGTCTATGTTCATCTGAGGGTTATAATCAGCCTACATGCAAAGATACAGGATCATTAAATGCTCCATTTTGACGCTGGCTTCAGCCTAACATTTGCACACAATCAGATTTATAATATTACTAGCTGTTACCCGTGACTTCGTTCACGTAACATTAAAAAAAGAATAAATGCAATAACTTAGTAAAACATTTCACTTGATAATTAACAACATATATAATTAACCAAAGCTGGCCTTGACATAACCCAGTCTTAAAAAAGGGAAATTTCATGCCAAATAATATATACAATCGCGAAAATGAAACTGCAACAAATGAAAAAAGGAGGACCAAGTAAAATCGTGAAAATCGAGGAATTCCTCTTCGTAAAACGAAAAAAAAAAACACTGGCAGAATTCTTCTATACAACAGTGTATTATAGGTGATATTTGGTGTACAATTTGTATATGTGTGCATTGCTAAATGGGCATTATTATATTGTTTATTTGCATCGACATGTTATATATTTCTTACTACATTATCCTGTTTATGTATATATTAAATTAAGTGCTCACGCTAAGTGGTGTAAATAGTGAACAAACTGCTTGTGGATTTTATAAATTGATAGATATTTCACAAAGATATAACAATCTGATGCGACTCTAAAATGTAAATAAAGGTTGCTAGAAAGTACTTTAAATTCTGCCCAATTTAACCTCGATATTTTCTCTATCGCGTCAAGAACACTATAAGCAAATAAATACCGACGACACAAATCTGATAATCTAAATTTACATATTTTTGTTAGTATATATAGGATTATTTTGATTTATTTCATGCGCTTGAAATTTTTTACGCTTTCTCTAGGGTTAGGTTCGAATAAATGTACTTTCTTGTTATTTTATTTTGCCATTTCTATTTATTCTGTTTTCCATTCATTCCATTTATGGATATTGATTTCATTTACATATTCGTGTCAAAGAATATTCTTTAAAGTTATTATCAGGATTAGGATAGGATTCGATTAGGGTTAGGATTAGGAATAAAAATTTAACGACAATGGCATGACCGATTCAGGTTTAAAGTATGAACCAGGAAGTATATTTATATCATGAAGCAATAAAAAAATTAGAAAATTATCGGCTAATATTTTTTAATATGTTTTACAGTCATAGTTGGCATCAAAGGTGAGCGGGGAAATGATCATCTAAAATATCATTAAGTGTTTACCACGCAAAAAACAAATCTGGTTACAACAATGTATTTAATTTTGCGCCAAATTTCACTTGATTAAAAAAAAAAATCAAATTGACTATGGACCTAATTACAGACCCCTAATCTTCCTATTCTCACAAATGTTCTACCTATATGTAAAAAAAAATTCTACTGTATAGAACGCTCTTTCACGTTTATAATGTTATGAATTGGCACGATCGGCTTGTTCAAGTTTACACAATTCGGCTGGAAGAAAAGATTCATTACTTTTTTATTTCTTCTTTGCTTTTGCATTACGCGAATTTGTTGGTAAAATCGATTTTCTTTTCGATAACATTGTTGTTTTTTAAGTTAAAAAAAATATTGTAATTTTACTTAAACATTGCTTTAAAATCTAAGCAATTTTTCTTATCCTGCAAGACTTTACAAAACTCTATTATGAAACAACTTTAAAAAAAGCTATATTTAAAAAAGACAACAAAGTTTTTCCTATTTTAAAACTAAAAGAAATGTAAAATTAAATTCCGGTTCGAAACGACGATTTACAAATGTGTTTTCGACTGTGGGAAAATGATAGAGGAAAAATGCTGTTACTTCGACACAATCATATTAAATCTTTAGCTTTTATGAGAAAGCAACTTTCTTTTAAAAAATATAGTTATTTTTATTAAGATTTTCTGATTTTCGATACGGATAATTTTGCGATGCATATCATTGACATTTGTCATCCAATTTTTTTTTTTATTTTTTTTTTTACTTTTTATAATTTAAATTAAAAATATGGTATTTTTATGTTAGCCGTGTGCACACGATAAATCGCCAACCTATCCCATCATTCGTATTGAATTCATTAAAAATATAAATCTTTCACTCATTTCATTTAAAACACAGAACTTTAATTTACAGCACATACATTTAAAATACATATATTACGACATTTAAAATAATTCCTTTCATGTGAAAAAGAAAAAGAAAAAAAAGAGAAATTAATCACAAATAATTTGATAACCCAAGATCACTTTATTTCAACATCAAAACAAATCTGTTTTATTTTTCTATATATGACATCATATTCGCTTGCTTTCCATACTTACTCGTATTTATGCACTTTGTATTATTATCAAATATTTGAAAACGCACGTTTTATTTCTAATATGACATCATTTCATATTCTGTTTAATTCTTAAATAATTCATTTCCTTTTCATTTTTCACGTGGGAAATTTTCACTTGAAAATAAATTGTTGATTAAAAATTATTATTCAGGGGTTTTATTTTATATTGGCAACGATAAAGTATTAGCAACGGTAAAATAAATTTAACCATTTTAAAAAAAGCTGCAAAACCGGGCCCTTTGGGCCAAACCAACCAAACCAACCAACCATTGTAAAATATACGAAAAAATGTCCATTTATTCTGTATGAAAATAATGAAAATTTTAATTTTTAAGAAAAATATTGAAATAAAATAAACGAAAACCAGCCTATATTCATTTGAGGATTATAATCAACTTATATGCAAAGATACAGGATAATTAAATGCTTCATTTTGACGCTGGCTTCAGCCTAACATTTGCACACAATCAGATTTATAATATTACCCATACAGCACACTTTCATCTCTAGAACGTCGCATATACATCGCACTGCGACGTTGTGATGTCCCGCGGAACGTCTCAGAGATGTTCTGGCAATGCGCAAATGTCCTTTTTCAGCGACGTCGCATTGCAATATCTATGAGCCATCGCATTGCGATATCTGTGCGATATTGCATTTTATCATCTACAGTACATCGCACAGATGGTCTCAGAGATGTTCTGGCAATGCGCAAATGTCCTTTTTCAGCGACGTCGCATTGCAATGTCTATGAGCCATAGCATTGCGATATCTGTGCGATATTGCATTTTATCATCTACAGTACATCGCACAGATGGTCTCAGAGATGTTCTGGCGATGTGCGAATGTCCTTTTTCAGTGACGTCGCGGTGCAACATCTATGAGGTATCACATTGCCATATCTATGCAACAGTGCATTTTAACGTCTACACTACATCGCACAGATGGTCTCAGAAATGTTCTGGAAATGTGCGAATGTCCTTTTTCAGCAATATCGCAGTGCAACACCTATGCGACGTCACATTGTAACATCTATAGGTCTCAAATTGTTACCACTACTTCTCATTACCAATCTTAATCTTATTTAATAACAAATTTATATCCTAAATAAAATTAAAATTACTAGTCGGAAATAGTGATGACAATTGGCCTGCTGATATGTAAATTTACCCTGACTTTTTTGTTGCTATAATTTCTCTAACTTAAAAAAAATTACTTTTAAGGACCTCACTTACTTGTAAATTAAATTAATTACCCAAGGCAGGTGTCGATCCAGGAAAAATTTGGGGCCTATTTAGGGACCCTTCACAAAAATCTAATTAATAAAATGGGCGTTTTCACAAAAATCAATTTGGTAAAATGGGCCCCCTTCACAAAAATCAATTTGATAAAATGGGCCCTTCACAAAATTCTATTCCATAAAAACTTACTATTTATTATTTTGTGATGTTTTAAAATGTGTAATTTGTAAACGAACAACTTTACCAGAGAGGAAAACTTCAGCAAAAGGATTTTAAAAAGGTTTTGTTTATAAATGCTTGTGGTTCGAATTTGATTAACTGGATTTCAACACTCGTTACAAAATGTTATTTTTCACAAAAATATGATAAATTTCACAAAAATAATCTTTACTTTTCATAAAATGGGCCCCAAGAAAAAAAACCTGCATCGACCCCTGCAAGGTGTGACTGTTATTCAAAGGTATTGCAAAATAACTCAATTTCACATTTCTGTTATTTTTCATTTCAAGATAGTCCTAGCAATATCAAAAATTCCCTTCTCTGAATCCTGCAACTTCTTGCATCCTCTAATAAAACTGAAATGCATTCTTGTAATGAATTGGAAATTCATGTTTTAAGAACTTTCCTAAGAGTTATCTATAATATGAGAAAACACATTGAATACAAGTAATCTAAAAACAGTACTCTTCTTCTTTCTCAATAATCTATTTTTCCCAAGTATATATAACAGTTTGAGTGACTGTACTACCCTACTCAAAATGTCAAAAAATTAGTTTTGATGGACTTGTATGGCTTTATTCTGGGTATATAAATTATTCTACTTGTGTTTACATACTAAATTTGTAATCGATACACTTTAAAAAAAAAATCCCTGATGGCTCGGCCTACAGGCGCAGGTAGATTTCGAAGACGCAGACCGTGGGGAGCCTATTTGTTGGGAATTGCGGAAGAAACGACCTTTTTGCCATGATGCGGCAGTTGGAACCACCTACTTCGAAACCTAACTTGTTTGCAGGCGGAGCCAGCAGGATTTTTTTTTTTTTTTTTTTTTTTTGCTATGAGTTGGTTCTATAAAAAACTTGTCAATATAAAAGTTTTAGATAATATTAAGAGGATTTATAATAAATTTAAGCGGATTTGAAATCTTGTGAATTGACGAAGTTATGATTTTTTTTCTTCTAAAAACCCCCTACTCCCCCCCCTTGGGGCCATTTTTAATTATATCAAAAATCTGTCATACATAAATTTTCGGCCCTTCTCCTAGAAGTAATAATAACTTCAAACGGATTCGATACGAATCATAATCAAGAAATTGTTTTTTTTTTCTGTTTACACAAAAAGCCCCCCTATCCCCCCCCCCCCCCCTTGGTTCGATTTTGCCCATTAACGAACTTGACAGAGCTTTTATGTATCAGTTTCGCAGAGAGGCGGAAGTTGGAACCGCCTACTTCGAAAAATAACTTGTTTGCAGACGGAGCCGGCAGGGATTTTTGTTTGGTTTTAATTTTTTTTTTTGCTATAAGTGTTGGTCCTATAAAAAACTTGTCAATATAAAAGTTTTAGATAATATTAAGAGGGTTTATAATAAATTTAAGCGGATTTGATATCTTAGAAATTGACGAAGTTATGAATTTTTTTCTTCTAAAATACCCCCTTTGGGGCCATTTATAATTATATCAAAAATCTGTCCTACATACATTTTCGGCCCTTCTCCTAGAAGTAATAATAACTTTAAACGGATTCGATACGTATCATAAATAAGAAATTATAGGGTTTTTTTTGTTTTCACAAAAAGCCCCCCATCCCCCCCCCCCTGGTTCGATTTTGCCCATTCACGAACTTGACCGAGATTTTATGCCCCTTGATTTTATGTATCAGTTTGGAAGCGATTTGTGCAGAATGATTGCAGTTATTGTGTCCATAAAAAAGTGACATAGGTATATAGATAGATAGATAGAAACGGTTTGAACTAGGGATGTTTTTGGGTTCTGGGAATCATAATTGGCGTAGATGTGCAAAAATTTAAAAAAAATTCCAACTTAGGGGAGAATGTAATAGGTAGTATTTCTTACGAAATCTACCTAAAAAGACATTGCATAAGTAAAATACTTTGTTAGTAAATAATTCATTCTGCAGGTTCCCACTTAACTTAAGCAAGCCCAAGTAAATGTCAAAAAGTTCTTCTTTGTTCCTAAATCATCTTGCATTTAATAAAATCTTCCATCCTTTAATGACACAGAAATACCACTGTGTTATTGTATTGTGAGTTTGTGTGACAACTTTCTTAGGATATGTCTATGATATCTGAGAAATCCTGAATACACTTTTAATGAATACTTTTTGAAAACACACTTTCAACAAATTTGATACAGGGTTAAAAATTTGGTGAAAAAGTGTGTATTCTTTCTAAGTATAAACAGTCCAAGTTGCTTTATTATCCTAATTCATTCCAAGACATTACCATTTTAAACTAAATCTTTGTTTAAATTTCTCAAAATAAGTCCAGTGATTTTTGGACTTGTATCATTTGTATTCTGGGTACCTAAATTATTGGAATTGTATTTGCATTGTAAAATTTATAATTGGTAATCACTTTTTAAAAAATGCATGTGTGATATTAGAATTTACTGTAGAGATAAAACCATGCTAATACATAATTGAAGAATTTCTCATTACACACTTTTTTAATGAAAACTCATGCAATACATGATTTATGATGAGTAATAATATTATATAATAGTGTAAGACAAAGAATTCTATTAGTGTTTATTCGATGTTTTTTTTTTTTTTCTCAGTTATTTTAAACAGAAATTATATTCAACCCCTTTTATTAAATATTCCTTGTTTTACATCATATATGTTTCACTATTTCAATCGATGAATTTTACTGGTTCAAACTTAATTATTTTAAAAAAATAAACTCATATTACTGAATGCAAGCATTTTACTTCTGATGAAAATCATTTGTTAATTATGATTAAGAAAAGATTGTCATAAAATGTTAACTCTTACACGTTACAATATTTGCATGCTTAATTTATTTTTTTTTTTAAATCAAAAGTTACGTATTAATTTCTTTAGTATTATTAAGAAAACTTATTAAGGAATATATTAATCCCCCCCCCCTTCCAGCAGAGTCTTTGGGGTGAAAAGGGTAATTTTGTAGTCGCTGTACTATAATATAATATTATAAATCAATAATTACTTGATTAATCATAAAATTCCACATATCTGCTGATTAAAATAATTCAGCTAAACAAGTTTCAAAATATGCTTCTCTGAATATTATAAAAATGTTATTAATCTTTTTGGATGTACAAGAATTTTACATCCTCTAATACAGATGTAATTTCATTATTTACAATAATTATTTTTATTTAAATTATTCAATAGTAATTTGTGGTAATTACTGAAGAAATCTTTTGATAATTTCCAAATTTGTAAAATTTCACAATTATCATGTGGATAAAACAATATGTTTCTAGTAAATAATAATTCATTAATTATTTCTCATGTAGATGTTAAACATTTTGTAACTTTCAATAGTTTTAATGCCTAATGAAAAGTTTAAATTTATTTATTTGTAATTTATTTTTCATTGATGAAAAAAAAATTATGAATAATATCAATAAAAAAAACTCAAACATCATTAAACTAATCAGGTTTAAATTAAAATATTACTGCTGATTTTGTAATGAGAATGTTTAAATGATAAATGAAGTCTGTCACATGTATAATCACAATAATTTCACGAGTACTTATTGTGCAAAAATATCAATGACTAATACAGTTTTATTATCTTTATATTTATAATAGTAGTTTACATATTCAAAGAAGTTCTGCAGAAATAGATCAAACTCCCTGATAAGATCTGTTTATATTCATTTGTTTTTGTGTCAGAGAGCCAACTTTTAAAAATTTCAGTGATTGGGGGGGGGGGGGCAAAGAATTCGGGTACATTTCTGTTTATTGATGGAAATTGCTGAAGGGGAATTTTCAACTTATGTGTTTCCTAACTGAACTAAATTTTAACATACTAAGTAGTATATATACAAATCTACAGATCATATACAAGACTGCACAAAATAATGCAATTATTTTTTCCACAATTGATAATAACTGCTGAAATTGGGTTTTCAAAATTGTTATGTGTTTCCAAAATTGTTTACTTAGACATCAACTTCCACTTTATTAATTGGTAAAGTATTCTGGAAATGTTGGAAAGTGTTACATAATCTATATATGAAGCAGGATTTTTAGTTTATATTTTTCTGGAAGTTTGTGTGACAACTCGACAACTTTCATTATGATTATTGAGGCATCCAGAATACACCTGATTCAAAGATGAAAATTTGCTGAAAAAGTGCTTAATGACTATGTTCTTTCTAAGTATGAACAGTGTTGCTTTATCATCCCAATTCATTCCAGGACATTACCATTCTACTCTAAATTTTTGTTTACATTTCTAAAAAATTAGCTTTCATAGACTTGTATCATTTGTATTCTGAGTACCTAAATTATTGGAATTGTGTTTGCATAGTAAAATTTATAATCAATAATACTTTTTTTAATGTGTGTATGTATTGAAATTTACTTGATGAGACTAAACTCCATCCTAGTTCATAGTTGATGAATTTTTCTTAAAAATCAAAACTCATACAATACATTTATTCAATGTTTATTTCCAATTTTTCTCATCCATTTTAAACCGAAACTAAGACAACTTTTTATTTTTAGCACTCCTGTGGCTGCTTACATTACATCATATATCATATGTGTCACTATTTCAATTTATGAATTTTACTGGATCAAACTCAACTGTTTAAAAAATCATATTTTTTAATGCAAACATTTTGCATTTCGTGAAGATCAACTGTTAATCATGATTAACAAGAATAGAAAATTATATATTAATCTCTTACTAAAAGCAATCTATTGAATATCGACCCCGTCCCCTTTCCAGCAGAGCATTTGGAGTGAAAAGGGTTAAACTTTGCAGTTTGTTGTACTATGGTATCAGAAATTAATAATTACTTTATTAATCATAAAATTCCACATACCTGCAGATTAAAATAATTCAGTTTAATATTAAAAAATTTCTTCTTTGAATCGATAAAATGCTATTGATGAATCAATCATTTTTCATACAAACAAATTTTACATCCTTTAATACAGATAGAATTTGATTATTATATTTGTTTTAATTTCAATTATTTAAAAGCAATCTGTGCTAAATGCTGAGAAAATTTTCTGATGTATACCAAATTTGCAAATTTTAACAATTTTCTTCATTGACTAGAAATCAACATGTGCTGTATTAGAATTAAAGAACTTTATCATCTCGATAAAACAACATGTTTCTAAAAATAATTCCTCATGCCAGTTTTAAATATTTTTTTTTAACTTTAAATAGTTTTAAAATGCATAATGAAATGTTTAAATTTATTTTTTCATTGCTCAAAAATAAATTCATGAATAATATTAAAATATAAATAAACCAACCTTATGATACTAACCAGGTTTCAATTAAAATATTGCTATGTTTTTCTATCAAATCATATTTAGCGAGCATTTACAGAAATTAGAAAACTTTGATGTCCCTATTGTATAGCACAAATATATATTGATACAAATGTGCTCTTTTTTTTTTTTTTTTTTTTTTTTCATTGATGTCCTATTTTTAATGCATATTTAAAATTATCTTGAATTTTGGCAGTACATAACTTTAGAATAATAATTTAAACAAAAACAATTAATGCAGCCTCTAAAATAATCCTGCTGCAGCATATAATGTAAAATCCATCGAGAAACTGAAGTTATCTTTATTACTACATTTTTTTATCTGACCTTAAAGATATTACTACCTAAATCTTCACAATTTAACAAATATATTCTGTGTTTAATTTTAAGAAAATACTGCATGAGTTTCATTGTAAAAACAGGACTCCCCCCCCCCCCCCCCCTCCCAGCACAAATAGATGAAATAAATTTCAACTTATGATACACTCTCAGTTTTTAAGAATACTTAGTAATTTCACTGATGTAATACATCTTAATCCTTAATACATAATCCTCACAGATCTGAACTGTACATATTTTGTAAAAAGCAATACTCTTTTAATAAATTAAATTAAATAGTCCTTTTAAAAAGGAACAAAACAAATTCTAAACTTTATATAACTATTTTTGAATGAATGGTTCATTTTTACATTAAATAAGAGACTAAAATTATTATTTTTTATACCGAAAAAAAGTTCAAAAGTGCTTGCAACTTGAATACTGACTCGCATTGTTTACACAATTACCATATATATATATAAAATATTTAGTATTGCATGGATGGTGGATAATGTAAAATGTTAATTTTCTACAGTTTTATTATATTTTTTACTTAAAACTCGCAACACATATTTCTTTAATATACATTAAATAAAACTGCAGAATAAGCTTTATAAGATATTTAAATATATTTAAGAAAATGTAAAATGTATAAATACATAACACGATAATAAAGTTTAATAAATTATAACACTTACCTTTCATGATCTCTCAATTTTTGCAAATAAAACTATTATTTTTTATTAGACTAGACCATTACTCGATATTGTAGATTTATATATATTAATATAAATGTTTTATGATGTTTGCAATGAACAATTGTTTAATTATATTTTTTAACATAAAAAAATCTAAATAAAGTACAAAAGGTAAACATCATAAAAAGAAATTTTATTTAGATACCTAAAAGCTGAAAATATCACATGTAAATAAAATAATTATAACATCGCAAAGCATTTTTAATATGTTTTGCTATGACAAACTTTTCTATTATGACAAGTTTTTATTATTATATTTGAAGATAAATATTTTTGAGAGTTCCTCTGGATATGAAAAATAATCCAAACAGCAATCTACTTTAAAATTGCGAAAGGAAGTGCAGTTATCAAGCCTGATTATATTAACATAATCATTTATATGTACGCTTAGTCTTCAAAAATAACCATAGTTATTTGATTTTTTCCTAAAAACTGAAGAAACGTCACTCAAATATAAAAAAAAAAGGCAGAAATCCAACACACAGCAAACAACATGGCATGCATACACATCCTTCACTATGAATTCGCTTTGCATTAGACGCCATTTAGCTCGCACATGCGTGAATGACCATCGCGTATTTGCGCATGGGCGAAAACGGCAGCTTGCGTCTCCAGGCTATCGCAAAGGTACATCTCAGTGGCAGCCTGTTTTGTTATCTCAGAGATGTTTCATGTGCATCACACAGAGACGTGATGATAATGAGACTTTGCGATGTACTCGAGACATCACTGGGACCAAGTGTGCTGTGTGGGTATTAGGATTAGGATTAGGATATGCATCATTATACATGTGTGCAGATATGTAAAACGTTGATGTTAGGTTATATAGGTACAAAAAATGATAAATAATTCACGATTGATTAGTATGTAAACTGTTTAATGTTAAATAATATAGTAAAATAGGTAGTTATGTATTTATACAATATTAATTAATAATTATTATGGACATTGAAAGGAACTTGTCAGTCAAACCGAGTCCTCTTGGCCAATGGTTTCATGTTTCCTGAGGGTATGCCTTCTAGGTCTTCTACACCTATAAAAAAGAAATTAATTATATAATAGCTATTTACGCATACGGGCGCGAAAAGCCGTTTTTGTCCCGAGGATCGAAACTTATGCTCCGGAGAAGAACTGATGTGTATAATATTTTTTTAAACGGTGGAATTAATTATAACTAAGTTAAGATTCATACAGCATTTTATCATAACATTATTTTTACCTCTTTTTAATATCAGCCCTCTTTTACAGCGCATTTCAGGAATCGGTCACTTTTGGACCCCAAATCAGGGAGCAAAAAAGCTATTATACTACGTATCAGGGTTTTAAAAAATAATGAATGACATAGTTTTAATTGTCTAAAAACTAAATAGTTATGCACAGTGTATTGGGATACATATTTTGACCACACCAAATTAAAAATGAATGAAAAAATAAATGTGAAATGGAATGATTTATGTATAATTACCTTCAAGTACTTCAGGGTATTCCGGGTCATCCTCGTTTTCTTCTATTTCAATATTAGGCATGTTATTACAACTGCTCTCGCAGTTTAGACACATATTAGAGCAGCTGAGGCCTGCTTTTTTACATCCACAGTTTTTACGGCATGTCTTCTTGCATTTGCAAGAAATGAGTTTTAGAACGGCTTGAGGTGCTGGTGGCTCTAGCGTGGTTATTGGCTCTAGACCATCTTTGGTGCTTTTCCAACCCCATTGTTCAGGATTTTTTTTCATTCCCAAGCCATTGCTGAACTTGAAAATACACCCTTAAAGAATGTTGTTTAGCTGCAGCCTCCGTAGGAGGTAGGGACGCCAAATGGGTTGATGGCTTATATGCAGACTTAAGGTAGCATAGATACCTCAATTTGTTTAATGACGTGGTTTCCTTGTCAGATAATTTGTACAAGGAAGTCAAAAAACGATTGTCAGCATCAGTAATTGCATCAGCATCTGCCATAGGGTCTTAAAAAATTTCAATGGCTTTAATTAATGCCGGGTTTCTTTTGAGAGTCTGAAGAAACCTCATTTTTCCTACTTTGAAAAAGGCTGAAGTAGTATCACAACCACTCATGGCATGTAAAAATAATATGTTGTCAGCAACCGATTGTTCAAGTTTGCAGTCAGGAGAAAAAATGAGTGGTGAAACTGTCCCTTTGCCTGGCTTTAAAAAATATACATTTGAATGTATGCCCCTACAGAGACCAATCATGATCACCAGCAAATCTACGTCTTCACCCACGATAACTATAGAGTTATGTTGTTGCGCAAGGTCCCTTGCTGTGGTGATAATCAGCGTATCCGCATCTTCTCGTGCCTGTTTTGTGTGAATGTCAGCTGCTGCAAATTTATCTTTCAACATTAAAATCAAACGCTCTTTGTTTTTTATATTGCCTAGGAATTTATCTTGTGGTACTGTAGGCACCATTGTTTCGTCGAACATCAAATCTACTGAAGTTTGTTTGCGTGATCTTCTTGCTCGCTCAATACATTTAGTACCTCTGCAACTTTCTTCAGGGTAACCATCGAACACAACTACAGCACTATCCTTGTATTTGTACTTAACAAATGACACATACCTTTCACAAATTGAGGAAAATGATTGACCCCTGTTCCACACGACTTTATGCAGTAAATATCCTCCATCTTATCAGCACTTTAATATTTCCTTTTTTGGACAGCATTATAAACAGTTCTTTTAAAAGCATATTGGTTTTAAAAAAATCTATATTTCAGTAAATATCTTTTTAAAATGGCGAAAATCTGTCGCATATTTGCCTGCAAGGAAACTGCCATTTTAGAAATTTCTAGAATGCGGGGGGGGGAGGAAAAACATACACATATTTAAATGTTAAGTTTTGAATTAAAAATATTGTTTGTGTGTCTGAAGAGGATTCATTATTATATTTATGTAATTGTTCAATGGATTTTTTTAAGTGTTTATTGCTATTTTCCAAAAATTACTGTTTTTCGACGATTTTAGATAGTTTTATCTCCTGTACCAAATTTTACCCCCTTTTTCAAAATTTTATATTCTCTTAGAGTACTAGCTCTCCGGAGGAGGAGCACCTTTGACTCTTGAGAGGAGGTGGAGATACTCCACTGCTCAAAACTTCCACTGGTGCCAGATCCACACTTTTTCCCTACCTTAAATGCATAAAATATAGTCAATAATATAATCTTTAGTATCACTGATGGTTAATATTTGCGTTAAATGGTTTGTTTCCATGTTACATCGACATACAATGCCGTAATTCCCGTTTTTTTATTTTTTTGTTTTTAATACCCATTTTTGAGGCACTCTCACGGCTAAACCATTGATCATAGAAAAAAAACTTTCAATACATAAAATGTAGGAAATTTTATTCTCTTTAACTCATATATTGCCGACTTTCACGCAAAATGCACAATTTTGGAGTTATTTTGAAAAAAAACGAAAAACGTCAGTGTTTTTACAGGTTTTTTGTAAGAAAAACAAATTTGCCAAACGAAATTTTGTTGGAAAATTTCAGATTCGTATTCAGCACCCCAAAAAAACATAAAATAAGCCACTAAAAACAATTACACCAGAATTTTCCACCTCAAACTACAATTTGACTGGGCTACACTGGGTGTGGAGCTAAGTGTGGGTACAGAAAAGCAGCCATTAATTGCACACTCATCTGCAACATCTGCCATGGTGACTGCCTGAATGTTACACCTATAGCTATAAATACAGATAAACAGGATTAGGAAGACGATGAGATTACGGATTCAGTCATTCTGAGAACACCTTCTAATGAGTCGTCCACTTCAGCTAATGATGATGTGTAAAGAAAAAAAAGAATATTATGATTTAGTATTTGCTTAATGATAAATTAGTACTTTCATTGTTCCATATTATGTTTTGTCGCACTTACAAAGTTTCACGTGAAATTTTATGTTATTTATTTATGTGAATTTGACGGACTTTCCGCAAAAAAAATCACTTTTATTTCAAATTTATTTACTTATAATGTCGCCATAATAAATAGATAAAAATTGGTACAGTTGTTCAATGATGGCTACTGATGACTATGTAAAAAGTCCTGATGGATATGAGGTGAGCGAGGATAAGGAGGGCAAAATAAAGTAATTTTTTTAGTTTTTAACAAATATCTCAGAAACTGTTGGTTTTCATGAAAAAAATACTACATAATTTCTGAGATATATTTGTAAAAAACTAAAAAAAGTACTTTATTTTGCCCTCCTTATCCTCGCTCACCGCATATCCATCAGGACTTTTTACATAGTCATCAGTAGCCATCAATGAACAAATGTACCAATTTTTATCTCTGTAGCATTTATTATGGCGACATTAGGTAAATAAATTTGAAATTAAAGGGATTTTTTTGCGGAAAATCCGTCAAAGCTCCGGTCTTCTGACTGACGAATAATTAAGGTTCCACTGTATATACCTGTCATTTGCAGAGAATTTTAGGTTCTTTAATTTATGTCAAAGTAATTTTTTCATGAAAACCAACAGTTTCTGAGATATTTGTAAAAAAAACTAAAAAAATTACTTTATTTTGCCCCCTCTACCCTCTCTCTGCTCCTATCCATCAGGACTTTTTACATAGTCATCAGTAGCCATCAATGAACAATTGTATCAATTTTTATCTCGGTAGCATTTATTATGGCGACATTAAGTAAATAAATTTGAAATTAAAGTGATTTTTTTGCAGAAAATCCGTCAAAGCTCTGGTCTCTTGACTGACGGATAATCGAGATCCCACTGTATATACCTGTCATTTGTAGATAATTTTATGTTCTTTAATTTATGTCAAAGTAATTTTTTCATGAAAACCAACAGTTTCTGAGATATTTGTAAAAAACTAAAAAAGTACTTTATTTTGCCCTCCCCTCCCCTCGCTCACTTCCTAACCATCAGGACTTTTTACATAGTCATCAGTAGCCATCAATGAACAACTGTACCAATTTTTATCTCTGTAGCATATATTATGGCAACATTAAATAAATAAATTTGAAATTAAAGTGATTTTTTTTTGGGCGGGGGGAAATCCGTCAAAGCTCCGGTCTTCTGACTGACGGATAATCGAGGTTCCACTGTATATACCTGTCATTTGTAGATAATTTTATGTTCTTTAATTTATGTCAGATTAATTTTTTCCTGAAAAAGAACAGTTTCTGAGATATTTGTAAAAAACTAAAGTACTTTCTTTTGCCCCCCCCCCCCCGCTCACCTCCTATCCATCGGGACTTTTTACATAGTCACCAGTAGCCACCAATGAACAACTGGACCAATTTTTATCTCTTTAGTATTTATTATGGCAAAAAAACCTAAAACGCCGAATGAGAGCGGAGTTCAAGCCAATAATGCTAAAACGTGACTATCTTTTAGAATCTCGCTTCCAGTCCTCCATGTTTTCATACCTTTGGATGCAGAAAAACACAATGGTAAACCTACGAGTCAACCGCTAAAATCGTGTTTTAAGGTGTTATCCACCAAGATATGACTTGGCAGACCGATTGCATTTTTGATATGCGAATCGAGTTTTAACTAATTCTGGAATTTCAGCCGTGAACTCGATGAGGTGATTGCCTGTGCTGCCGCCTCCCGGTCTATCATGGAAATGTCGCCTTGAGGTTGCAATTGGATACAATTCAAAATATACGACATTTATAGAAAAACTAGGGGGCCTACCCCCTGCGAGCTACGCTCGCCAACCCCCGCTCAGACTTAGAGGCCTCTAAAAACATGACAGCGTGCTTTGTTTTTAAAATATTGGTAAATCTGTAATTGGGTTGCCATGCTTTTAACGTTTTAATCGGGTATTTTTTTTTTTTTTGTTATCATGGCTTCATACACAGCTGTTGCGACAACTGACGACTGTTTTCGGGATTGATAAGTAAAATCAATTACACCTTGAAAACCAGCTTGTATAAAATGGTTAGGTTTAAATTGTGGCTACCTCTCAGACTTTTATAACAACGATCTGTATTCTATTCTTCCTTTGCGTTTAAGGATGAGAAAATTCCATCTGCTTGTGAATAACATTAAGAACCACGGTATTGAAAAGTACTATGTTATAGACATTTTCAGAGTAACACGTTTTAATTTTCTCTCTATTTTAGTGCACCATCATGCATATTTTCATGTTATTTTAAATATGTAAATTATTTATTTTAATTAATATGTATATACGAATTTTATAATAATTATTTATCATACAAAATTAATTAAATATTTTTTGCATGCATGCCTGCATTTATTCGGCATCAATTGATGAGATATTTAAACAAATTTGCTATCCGCGATAATTTTACACCATGTTATGTCACTTGAATATTGTCCATAAGAAAATCGGGTAATTTTCCAGTATAGGATCCTTTGCTTTTAGGTTTGGCGTAATTCGAGTTTCAAAAACGGATAGATTCGTTAATATACATATATTTGTTGCCAAAAGTTATGAAAACAAACCCAATGAAACTTTTGGTGCTTTTCTATTATAGGGGTCTTGACGCTTTTTTAAAAAGCTTGGCGCAATTCGAGCATTAGAAAGTGAGATTCGGTGCCAAATGACATAAACAGCCATGGAAACAAATTTGACGATTTTTTTGTTTATATGCGTATTTTAATTATACGTATATTATTATTGTTTTTTCTATACAAATTACTTCTGATTATATATAAAATAGGATAAATGACATTTTACGCTAAACAAATTGTATAAATATTGAAAAAATGCTTCTGTATACGAAATGACAAAGTGAATAGGTTGACAGAAAGTATGTTGCCAAATTTCCTTTTCCGCCAAGGCAATTTTCTCTGTTTCATCATATACTGGAAAAGCACCGAACTTTTATGCTTGTTCGTACATGTATTTATATGTATATACATAATTGTCTTTCAATTTACCTCTTTTTGTACATAAAAATAGATAAATGGCTTCTTTATATTAAATAAATTGTATAAACATAAATGACGTATTTACATAAATGACGTCATTTGGACGAATTTATTCAAAATATTTTCAGTTTATAAATTAAATTAACTGCTGACAGACGATTGAATCCTGACGATAGAAATGTGAGTTTTTTTTTCAAATTTTCCTGTAAAACATAATTTAACACAATCTTGTCTTCATTATTGATTGAAATAAAAGATAAATTCAAATTCAATTTGAAAATGACGAATAAAAAGAAATCAATATTCCCTATCGGGATCCTTTTCAATTTTTTCCCCTTTTTTGTCACAAAAAAACTGAGTCATTAGTTGCCATCATTACAGAAATGTCAGTAAAATTAGAAAAAAAATAATATCTCGAAAACTAATTCGAATTTCAAAATTCTATTACCAGTTTCGACATCCGCGGATTTTTATGGACAATTGGTATTAATTTCACCATCAAGCGTTTAATATTTTATTAAAAATAGCTCTAAAACACAATCAGTCGTTTAATCAGTCGTTTCATAAAATCGTTTCATAAATTCGTTTCATAAAATCGTTTCACAAATTCGTTTCATTAGGATTTTATATATATAGGGTAGATAAAAAAAAACGTTGTTCGATTCTTTGATGCTTACACATAAGTGCAATTTTTATGCATTTCTGTACAAAAATAACTCTGCAAATGTATCAATAAGATTAGCATTTTTAACGGAGAAAAAAAAATATATATAAACACCTTTTATATATATTTATATTAAAAAAGTATTATTTTATAGAAATGTTCTTCGTTTAGGGGGGGGGGGGGGTCATAACCCTCATGACCTTCCCCTTGGATCCGCGCTTAACAAGATGTGCCTTATCATTTTGATGACGGGTGAGTAAGTGAGTGACAAAAAATCGAAACTTTGAGTTCATATATCGTCTGAAGTAGAAAAGACAGAGAGGTGAAATTTTAAATTCTGGTCCTAGGGGCCAGATACTCTACATAAACGAAGTTTCAAGTTTTGGGGAAACTCTAGCGCAAAGATATGGGAATCAAAAATGCTAAGAGTTGCTTCCAGAAAAGGGTGATTATGGCTGTGCTTTCTCGACTTGGCAAAGGCACTGCCGTGCCTTCAGATGTGACACTAATAATGCAAAATTAAAAATTAAAAAAATTAAGAACGTTAATTAACCCACTTCTACCTCCAACCCCCCAAAAAAGAAAAAATCTCCCTCAATTTTGGGCTAAAAGGGGAAATTCACTTCTAGCCCTGGGGGGACGAGTTTTCTTTTAATCATGTTGTACACAGCTGAGAAACAAATGATAGAATTTTTCTCACATATATTTTTAAAATTAGCCAAAATACTCGTAAATGATAAATGTCTCATTATGAGAATGTTGGAATAGCAAGATTTTAGAAAACATTTTTGATATTTATTAGCTTCTGTGCTTAAAGTGCTTATGTTTTTATTGTAATCAAATCTCACAAGTTATATTAGCTTTTGAACAATTTTTGAATTTTTTTTTGGTTTGAGCTGTGATGACGGATAAATTTTCTGAAATCTCAAATTCCTTGGGGGGGGGGGGGCAACTGCCCCTCTATCCCCCCAAAATAGCGCCCCTGAATCGGTCGTTGAAAAATTTTGAAATTTTGTCAATCAGTCATGGAAAAATAACGCGAAATTCGTCAGTCAGTTGCGGTAAAATATCGCGAAACAAAATTTTTACTGCTTCAAAAACTGTTTTTATTACTCCAAAATAAAATATTTGCTGCTCCAAAATTAGATTTTTGCTGCTTCAAAAGCTGCTTCAAAGTGGCTTTAGTGCACTTTCATCCCTACCATTATAAACACCAGATACGGGCAACTTTTTTTAAATTTAGCCCCCCTTGTACCTCTGGGGGAGAAGGGTCTGCAAAAACATACCTCGGAATCTATCACGACTTTAGAAGATAAAATTTTCGTAAGATATATTTTAAGAATATAAACGTCACATCAGATGTTTTTGAAGTGAAAACTTCTTTAGGCGCGTTGGGCATTTTTTGAGATGGGAAAAAACCATTGAATTCGCGACATTGTTACCGACACCACTGTATATGTTGCCAATTCATACAATGAAGCGAAAGTATCAAAAGGAAATAGTTCACGTGCAGAAAGCGAAATGATTGGTATTATAAATAAAAATAATTCAGAAAATAATTTCAAGATAAATTTAGCACGCGCGGTGAAAACAGATAAAAGTGACTCAACTCGCGAGACCAAATCAAAAGATGAAAATGAAATAACAAAACACGGAAAATATTATAATTTAACGTGCACGAAAAAAAAAAGTAGACGGAAGTAATATAAAAAGAAAATAATGAAAATAATGAAATATTTCACGAAAGTCTTAAGAAACGTGGTTACCGATACGGAAATGAAGTGAAATCATTTTATAGAAAAGAAAAGTTTGTTGATAGAATCTATAGATACCGCAAACAATACGCGCAGTATGAAGATAGAAAAAAGCATAATGTTCACGAATACCGTAAACAAGACAGGCAGCAAAGAAGTCATTTTTGGAGTGATAGGAAGCGGGAACCCTATTTTGCAGATAAATGTTATTACAAAAGATATGAAACTAAATCTCATGGAAGAAATGGTGAATGTATTGAGAGTTGTTTAAATTGTGGATGAAAATTCATAAGTTTCATTGGTATTCATTTCAAAGAATACCAATAAATTAAATTTTATATTTCATTTATTTGTAAATTTACGTTTTAAGCAATAGATTGCAATTTTTGTATGTAAAATAATATGCATTATTTTTCATGTACAATAGCGCATTAAATGAAAATTGTAATATAATTTTTGTAGTAGTAGTTTATAATAATGAATAAAAAAACACTTCATTTAAAAGTATTTCCTGCGCAATAAAACGTTTCCTGACGATTCAAAAAATACACACGTAATTGTTCAAGTTTTCACTTCTGTCGGCACTCCCGGAGTGCCATTGTTTTTTTGTTTTTTTAGTGTGATCCTCTTGCCGCCGAAGGGTGCGGGATGTGACAGGATTATCACGCCTTCCTGATAAAACTTTACAAAATGCAGATTATGGTGTTAGAATCTGCATCTTGTAAAGTTTTACCAGCAAGGCCGTGGTAGATTCTGTGCCCCACTTCGGGAACAAGGGGATCAAATTTAAAAAAAATCCCATCTGATGTTTTATTTTTAGTATATTCAGTATACTAAAATACTATACTATATTATAATACTATACTATATATTTAGTATATTTATAGTATATTCATCTTCTTTGATGTTAACTTTCTGTGGGAGCGGGTGTGAAATAGAAAAGTCCCAGTATGAGGCGAGGATATATTTAAAATATTGGTAAGCTTTACATTATGCTCATTCATTAAAAAATTATTTATTTATTTCATTTTAATCTGTTATTTTGCATCAGCTTTTATTTTGAAATCACAGGCATTTTTAAAAAATTTCTTAATTTTGGCAAAGATTTGATAAGATTTATTTTATATTGCACGATTTCACCGATTCTACGTTATATTGAACTTATGTGTAAATTAGGAAATAGTGAGGGTATTTTTTAAACTTTTCACTTAAAGTTTGGAACTTGTCACATATCCTAAGTAGAGATTGTAATTGTTCGATTGCGTATGTGACTAAAAATATCGCGAAAGCGAGTAAGAATAGTTTAATTTAAATAAAGTTTATTCTGATTGTTATATTTATTGTAAAAGATAAAATGCACTCTTCTTTCCAAATTTTAGCTATGTACTGCAAAATTTCGTCCACTGAAAAGTAGTGTGAAATTTCATTTAATAGATGGCTGTTTAATTTATTTTTCATTTTTCAGTGTAATTTAAAAAATATATGACTTTGAAAAGAATTTTTTTTTTCTTCTGAGTGAATAAATTTAAAATTTTGCCCTCGAAAATATTTCATTAATTAAACAATTGAATAAAGTTTAATAAAAATTTGAAAAATCAGAATGAACTTTTATTGAATAAAAATTGAAAAGATTAAAATACTATATTTTCTGTAATGTTTGACTATTAAACTGTGGAAAAAATATCTAAATGTTACCTGATATAAACAAATTTTTAAAATACTAGGGGGGCTCTGCACCCTGCTCGCTACGCTCACCAACCCCCGTTCTGATTTCACAGCCTCTTAAAACGTGGTAATGTATCCTGTTTTTAAAAAAGATAATGATGATGATATCACGAACGGCGACTATCTTCTGTAATCAGGTTATAATGCTTTTTCATTTAACAGGTAATAATGCTTTTTCATTTAATTCATCTTTTTTATTTTTAATATTCATGTGTAAACACAATTTTTATGACGTATTTTTCTTTATTTCCTGCTTTCAACACGTGATCATTTAATTATTATTTTAAACTTTCATCATTGTTTTTAATAGTCTCGCGCAGATACATTTTTTATTTGAGATAAAACATAATCCTTTGCGCTTATTTAGAAATTAGCTACAACATAAAACAAGAACGAAAAATCATGCGTCAAGCATAGCTTATATAGCACTTTCCAACGCTTCCAAAATAATTTTACAAATCATACCGTTTAATAAGCTAAAAGCTAACATCTAAGTAAACAATTTAGAAAACGCATAACATATTTAAAAACATAATTTCAGGAATTTCCAACATATACAATATTCGGAAATATATCCGAATACTTTTATTCAGCCCTGTATAGGATCTATAGATTTGTATATATACTACATAGGATGATAATTTTAGTTCAGTTAGGAAACGCGTAGCACAGTTTAAAATTCTCCGTCTGGAGTTTGTCAATAAACAGAAATGTGTTCGCGAACTTTTGTGCTGCCCTGTATAGGATCTACAGAATTTATACACACCACGTAATAGACAAAAAGCAAGTTAAAATTAAAATCGCGTTCAATAACTTAAAACGCACTTCCAGGAATTATTGTTAACAGACAGTAGAGAATTCTTTTGCGTGTCCCTGTAAATGAACGATGACTGCTATACACACAATATTCCGTAGTAAGTCTCTTGTAATGCACCTTAGTGATCTATATAAATTTCAATGCGTTTAAAATAGCGAAACATTATTTAAATAAACCGCAGACGATTTTTCTCCATAGACGTAATGTAACGGAATTATTTTTGCTGTCCCTGTAAAGTAACTATAAGTGCTATGCACACCCTGTTCCATATTAAGCTTCTTCTAATGCACCTTAGTAATATTGTGGTAGCGTGAGACGTTGTATATATAATTAATAAATTCCATTTATCGTTTGAAACGAAAAAACTTTATTTTAAATTAACACATTAAAAAAAGAAAACAAAAGTAAAAATGAAAAAATATGATTATTCATATTCATGCTGTGAAATTACAATTTCAGAAAATCCTAAGATTCTGAAGTCTGCTCAAAGACAAGCTCACTCTAGCTTGTTTCACAACCAACTGATTCAACATTCAACTCGTTCCACCCTCAACTCCCGTCAGCAATTTCACTTCCCAGGAGCTTTCCTTGCATTCCAGGAATTTCCCAGAAAACATTGCATTTCGTAGGGGCCCAGTTCTTTGTATCCAAAAGAACAATACTTTACAATTCTTATCTACTCATTCAGATAACATATCATTCAATACAAAGCATGTATTGCAGCTTGGCTTATCTCAAAGTGAAAATAAAATTCACACTATTGATAGAATTTTTCTCAATAGAGATCAATCTGTCAGATTATTTTCATTCCAGAGAGATTATCCTTTTTCCACAAATAAGGGAGGAGTTGAAACATGTCAACTCATCACAACACCTCCCCCTAAGGAAAAATTTCTAGAAGAAATTTGGCATATATATTAATAGAATAAGCTCCTTCAATCAATTTCTAAAGAGGTCAACAAAGCAAAAGGAATTTTGAATAACACATGAAAAATCCCTATAGAAAACAAACACATTCCCATACTCAGTACTTGATAGACCACACTGTCAACAGGATTTACTATAATCCCATAACTACAATACCTAAGTATAATTCCAGGAATAATTTATACAATTGATGCCCTAAGAAACAATTTTGAAATATTTCACATACCTATAATACCAAATACAGATTACACTTTACATGATTCTAACAAAAAAAAAAATAATAATAATAAAAAGAAAGTATAAACCTATATATAACACAATACCTAAAACAATTCTCTTAAGAAAACACTTGCTTAAAAGCTTAATTTTGGACACTTCTACAAACAAAAGAAAGCATACTAAATTATGCAATCATTAAATTAATGAAGTTTTACTATTACGAAAATATTAAGCATTAAATGATAAATAAACCCAATAAAGATATTACAAAAATGAGCACTCCCAAATTTAGAATAAACTTAATTTAGAGAATTCTCCCGAAAACCAATATCTGAATTACTTCTATCAGAAAATCTTTTCGACAATAATTTTCGCCTTACAACTTCATAATTATGATTTTTCCTATCTAAATCTTGTTTGATTTTAATAAATCTTTCTTTGTGATCCGTTTTAAAAACAGAATGCTCCATTCTTTTTAACTTTGAATTTCCATATCCATTTTCTTGGCATTTAGCCCCCCAATTTTCTCTATTATTTACCTTCATCCAAGAGTTAAATTTACTGACCACAGTCATCGGTGAATTCAATTTCTTTCTAATTCTATTTCTAACATGTATAAATCCCATACTACCAACAAAATACCTGGGTATATTTACATCATGCTCAGAATTCTTTTCCCGAAATTGACCTCCTTTAACTGACCTTTTATCACTATCCGTTTTAGACGCACCCTCTTTTGTATCGATCAATTTAGACCCTTTTTCCAAATACCTATTAGTCACGTCTTCCGGTGAATTTACCTCCATCTCATTAACAGACTTACTATCCCTTTCACAGATTTCATTTCCAACCATTTTTCTAACAAATTTTTGCTCATGATCGCTAGACAATCTGAAGGTTCCCTGCCCATTTAATTCTATCTGATTTTCCACCTGTTTACACACTGAATTTTGCTTATCCATTATTTCCTAACTTTAATAATTCATACACAGCTGGTGTTATAAGGGGCGGAGAATTTAGTTTTCTCACAACTGCAACCACCACATTTTTTTCAACATACTCTTTTTCACCTTCCATCAAGGCAACCGGCACTGACACCAAATCCGCTTTTTGTCTATTTCCGAGGGCCGGTATAAGAAAGACCTTTCCCACTTTCTTAGTACTCCACGGAATGTCATTAGCATCAAAAACCGCAATTTGCGCACCTGTGTCCTTAATCGCTTTTACTTTCTTACCATTCACGCATAAATCAACCATAGGCAACTGGGTTTCCACACCTTCCCTATTATTTTCGCTTTTCCCATCACTAGTAATGATCCAAGCTATGCTTTTATCTTCATAATTAGTTTTACTTTTTAACAATTCCGGACAATTTGGACGGATGTGGCCCACTGCCAAACAATTATAACATTTGACTTGTCTTTGCTTTTCGAAAGCATTGTCCTTCTTAAATTGATCAAATTTCCCACACTCTTTCGTATTCTCAAATTCCGATTTTGGTTTAATTTCCTTTCTACTTTTATAATTAAAGTTATCTTTTTGATTATCCTGAAAAGATTTATTTTCCCAAGGTTTTCTATCCGACCTCTTAAATTCTCTTCTTATACTCTCAAATTTATCCGATTTTTCCGCGAGTTTAGAAGCAATCTTTATTTCCTCCCAATCATCCATAAATTTTTCTTTTATCTCAAAAGGGACACGTTTTTTCAATTGTTCCGTGAGCATTAGTTCTTTTAAGGACTCAAAATCCCTCACTTCTAATGACTCTAACCAATTATCAAGATAACCCCTTAACTCATAAATCAGATCCACCCATAATTCACCAGATTTTCTTTGATGAGTTTCAAATTTTTGTTTTAAGGCGCCTGTACTTAGCCTAAACCTATCTAACAAAACTTTCTTTATATGTTGAAAATCATCACATTTGTCTGACGGTTGTTTAACTATAATTTCGGCAATGTCAGAAGGTAATAAAGGAATTAATTGACTGACCAAATCTTCCTGAGAAACTTTAGCTTTCTCGGCTTGCCTTTCAAAAATCATAAAGAAAAGAGTTATATCAATTAATTTAGAATCAAAACGCGGAACCAAATCCTTTAAATTTACCTTAGGAGTTCTATGAAAATCTACATTTGATTCATTAGATGAAACACTAACAACATCCGCAGAATTTTGAATACGCAATTTTTCTAATTCAAATTGCTGTTCTTTTTCAAGTTTTTGTAATTCAAGTTGTTGCTGTTTTTCGAGTTTATCTGCCTCAAGTTGTTTTTCAAGTTTATCTACCTCAAGTTGTTTTTCAAGTTTATCTACCTCAAGTTGTTTTTCAAGTTTATCTAACTCAAATTTCCTAAGCTTATCTTTTTCCTCTTGCGCAATCCTATCTAATTCAATTTGCCTCTCTCTTTCTTTACGATCTTTTTCAATTTGTCTCTCTTGTTCTTTACGATCTTTTTCAATTTGTTTTTCCTGTTCTTTCCGCTCTGCCTCCTGTTCAAGAATATATTGCAAGCGAAGTTTTGCGTAACTTTCTTTATAATCCTCAGCACTAACGATAGCCTGAATTATAGCTTGATTTTTACACGTTTTTGACACACTGGTCTCAAATTCCTCTGCTAATAATAGCAAGACGTTTTTATTATATTTTACTAAATAGTCTACCATATTTTCCCCCAAAATATAATAAATTTCAAAATATCAGATATATTCAATTTACAATAATACAATAAATACAGAAATAGAATTTTCTTCACTATACGTATAATAATGTATTCAAAAACGACACAATTTTAATATAGCAAATTATCATGCAACAGTGACGTCTTTCAAACTGAGTATATCCCCCAAAATAAATTTTATACCCAACAGTACAGCATAACATCAATTTATTTTGAAACATTAATCATAATCATCCACAGTATACCCATAAAATTAAGCCATAACTTTATTACTGTAATAAATAAAATGTATATAAACAAAACTCTTATTTCCAAAAGTTTTACACAAAATTATGATTAAAATACCCTGATTAATAATCTCAATTAATCAATAACAATCTACCATACCCCAAGTAAATTTTAACATATACATAAGTATATAATTTTCTTAACCCAATATTATACCAAACAGATACCAGAAAATCAACAAACATAAAAATTCTAACTAAAATTTAAATACCAAATTAATAGCTTCCCTAGAATTCTTAAATTTCACATAGAGTTTTGTTCCCCAAAATTAAAATTTATACACAAAATTCAATTTAAAACAGACCTCTATAGAAGATTTCATAAAAGAGCTTACCTTCAGATGCAGATATTTCCTCCACACTGATACCCGGCTTCCAAGCACTTTTAAAGATGACACGCACACAGATTTTTGAAGATTTGAAGACACTCAATTTACTGATGAGGCACTAATTGCACCTTAGATCCGTATGTAGACAACTTAGATGGTACACCGCATATCTTCATTCCACTGATATAATTTGAAGCACACACAAATAGCACCAAGTCTATAGTTGACTGTTCATACACCTCACAGCTTTAGTCGATAAAGTTCTTTTACTAGTTCTCTGCTTGCTAGAACTCCGAGAAAAAACCACGACTCCAATTAGACTTACGAATCCACAACTCTGCTTGTCCGTTTTCCACTGGCTCATCATCTGTTTAATCAGGTTAACATAGATCCGTAATCTAATTTATTCTAGATTACATATCCCATTTGCTGCCACCAATTAATTATATATACTATTGCTGTGGTAGCGTGAGACGTTGTATATATAATTAATAAATTCCATTTATCGTTTGAAACGAAAAAACTTTATTTTAAATTAACACATTAAAAAAAAGAAAACAAAAGTAAAAATGAAAAAATATGATTATTCATACTCATGCTGTGAAATTACAATTTCAGAAAATCCTAAGATTCTGAAGTCTGCTCAAAGACAAGCTCACTCTAGCTTGTTTCACAACCAACTGATTCAACATTCAACTCGTTCCACCCTCAACTCCCGTCAGCAATTTCACTTCCCAGGGGCTTTCCTTGCATTCCAGGAATTTCCCAGAAAACATTGCATTTCGTAGGGGCCCAGTTCTTTGTATCCAAAAGAACAATACTTTACAATTCTTATCTACTCATTCAGATAACATATCATTCAATACAAAGCATGTATTGCAGCTTGGCTTATCTCAAAGTGAAAATAAAATTCACACTATTGATAGAATTTTTCTCAATAGAGATCAATCTGTCAGATTATTTTCATTCCAGAGAGATTATCCTTTTTCCACAAATAAGGGAGGAGTTGAAACATGTCAACTCATCACAATATATATAAATTACAATGCGTTTAAAATAGTGAAACATTATTTAAATAAACCGCAAATGATTTTTCCCCATAGACCGCAATGTAACGGAATTCTTTTGAGTGTCCCTGTAAAAAAACTATAAGTGCTACACACTTTCGTTGAAATAGGGAACATGCTATAGATAACGACAATAACATATAAAAATTGCAGAGCAATCCGAGCATATTTACGGGAGTTAGAGCACGGACAGACGGCAGACGGCCAGACAAACCGAAGTCATAAGCACTTTTCAACTAGGTTGGAAAGTGCTAAAAATGACTTTTTCAATTAAAGATTTTTTACTCGATTTTTGAGGATTTTTTGAGTGTTTATTGTCCGACCGTGATAATTTTTTGAATTTCTGAAAGCTTGTTATATTTCGCGCCTGGTGGTATGATTTTCGAATCCGTAGGATGGCTAGAAAAAAAGTAATCGCTCCTCAAAACAGTCCCTAGTAAAAAAGCGATGAGAATAACCCGGAATATCCACGCAGATTTTCATTGGTCCATTTCCAAACCATTACTTTTTTAGCACTTTCCAACCTAGTTGAAAAGTGCTTATGACTTCGGTTTGTCTGGCCGTATGGCCGTCTGCCGTCTGGCCGTCTGCCGTCTGGCCGTCTGCCGTCTGCCGTCTGTCCGTGCTCTAACTCCCGTAAATATGCTCGGAATTCTGCAATTTTTATATGTTATTGTCGTTATCTATAGCATGTTCCCTATTGCAACGGAAGTGTGTAGCACTTATACTTTTTTTACAGGGACACTCAAAAGAATTCCGTTACATTGCGGTCTATGGGGAAAAATCCTTTGCGGTTTATTTAAATAATGTTTCACTATTTTAAACGCATTGTAATTTATATATATTACTAAGGTGCATTAGAAGAAGCTTAATATGGAACAGGGTGTGCATAGCACTTATAGTTACTTTACAGGGACAGTAAAAATAATTCCGTTACATTACGTCTATGGAGAAAAATCGTCTGCGGTTTATTTAAATAATGTTTCACTATTTTAAACGCATTGAAACTTATATAGATCACTAAGGTGCATTACAAGAGACTTACTACGGAATATTGCGTGTATAGCAGTCATCGTTCATTTACAGGGACACGCAAAAGAATTCTCTACTGTCTGTTAACAATAATTCCTGGAAGTGCGTTTTAAGTTATTGAACGCGATTTTAATTTTAACTTGCTTTTTGTCTATTACGTGGTGTGTATAAATTCTGTAGATCCTATACAGGGCAGCACAAAAGTTCGCGAACACATTTCTGTTTATTGACAAACTCCAGACGGAGAATTTTAAACTGTGCTACGCGTTTCCTAACTGAACTAAAATTATCATCCTATGTAGTATATATAAAAATTTATAGATCCTATACAGGGCTGAATAAAAGTATTCGGATATTTTTCCGAATATTGTATATGTTGGAAAATCCTGAAATTACGTTTTTAAATATGTTATGCGTTTTCCAAATTGTTTACTTAGATGTTAGCTTTTAGCTTATTAAACGGTATGATTTGTAAAATTATTTTGGAAGCGTTGGAAAGTGCTATATAATCTATGTTTGACGCATGATTTTTCGTTCTTGTTTATATATATAGAAGGATGTCAGCAAGCTCATTCGTTAACTAGATAATCATCAAGCTATTTTTATTGCCGAAACGTCAGTTGAGGCTCACTGTGGAGACCCGAAAAGTTTTTGGTTTCTGTCTGTCTGTCTGTTTGTCTGTCTGTCTGTTCCGCGATAACTGCCGTAAAAATGATCCGATTAGTTTGATTTTTGGTAGGTATATTGGTGAGATACCCGGAATTAGCTGTATAGTTTTTAGTTACATTTGGTTCATTCGTTCGGAAAATATAGAACATTTCTTTTTTGATCATAATGCTTTCCTATGGGATTTCAGACGATTTTGAAATTTTTCAGTCGTTGAAAATAAAATGTCGCATTTGATTAATGTATTTAAACGATAAGTTATGAAGGCTAAAATTTATCAAGTCAGGTGTTAAATTATTCAAATTAATTTGAAATTTTGTTTTTACATTCGTCAGATTTTTTAAATTAGGTGTATAATTTTTGGTGCAATTTTATACATCTGTTCTAATAATATAATACTTTTATTTTATCATTTTTTGCAAATATTAAAATGCATTCATTTTTATTTTCCTTTTCAATTTAACCGTAACCTAGCAACCATGTTTAAAGAATATCAAAATGATAAAATTCAAGTAACTCAGACGATTTTGCTACAATATTTTATTCGCAAAATAAAATATTATTGGGTGATTTTATATTTTATTGAAATAAATGAGAATTTATTTTGGTACAAGTTACCTTTTAACTACTATAGAATGATAGCCGAAACATTTTTATATGAGATATTATTAATTTTCTGGAAGAGATGCGGATTTTTCGTGGTTGAAAATTAGTATTATTTTAAAAATATAATGTAATATCTCATACAACGAGGTAGTTAATCTAAAGAAATTAGTGTAGTAAAACGAATCCATACAGCCTGAAATAGCACAATTATTGGTAACTGAGATCATAAAAAGTTATCACAAAAAATACTTTATAGCGCCAAATCAAGATTGCTATTTAGTGAATTGGCAGTGGGCACGATTATGAAGGATTACACAATAAAAGTTTTCAGGTTTAAAAGTTTCCAAATAAGCCTATTTTGGGGAGATTTTAGTATGTTATTGCCATCGAATTAAATCAGGATGTACTAAGGTCAAATAAATATTGTACAATGGCCATCAAAACTGTTTTTCCGAAACAAAAATTGTAATAATACTAGATTTCTGAAATAGATAAGTGAATATATAGTAGATTCAGTTTACATTTCCATAAGTTGATTTTGTACACGAGATATTATTCAACTTATCTATCAGATGCGAGTGCTTCGTGGTTGGAAGGTAAGTAAATATTGCTATTTAGGTATCACATGAAATTATTTTCGAAATTTTTGCTTTTCATAATAAAACCAATGTGTAGAACGAAATCCAATATGTACTAGAATCATTCACACAAACAATAGGAAACTACGAATATAAATTTAATAAGATTACGGGGGGTTCAGGGGGGCAGAGCCCCCCTGAAGAAATGTATTTTTTTACCTAAAAAATAAAATAAGAAGTTCATAAGAATGTCAGAATATTATTGCATAAACCGTGTTTAATTTAATGTTCCTAATTTCTGAAACCTTCGAATTATTTTATATGCGTATAAATATACATGTAATAATTTAAAAAATTTAATTTGCGTATTATAAGATGTTAAATATTATGAGAAATGAGATTAAAAAACATTTACTTTCATATAGCTGACGTTGAGGCTCCTGATCTGTAGATTTACTAGTATAATTCTTGAATGAAGATTAAATATTACAAAATAAAAATGATGCAAAATATTCAATATGTGACAGATTATCATGACTTAGTAATGCTTTAATGAATTAGCATAAAATAGTGGCGCCAATAAGTGTAATAAATCAGTAAAAATAAAAAACAAAATCACAAACATTATATTTTAAAATAACATGCAAAACAGATTATGTTAAGATTTTATACATTATTTAGGAGTAAATTCAACAAATTTTCAATAAAAAATAATTTTAGATGGTTAATTAAATGATAAAGTGTTTTGCATGAAAAAAATACTAATAATCAATAAAGTACACTTTTCAAGAAAAATGTAATTTGACTTGCATTGAACTTTTTCAAAAATTTCCGAAATACAATAGCTGATACAGTGAATTAATGAATTTGTTTATTTTTTAATTATATATTTTTAAAATTTATCTGAATGCAGTTATTTAAAAGTGGCATTGCATATAAAAAATATATAATTGAAATGTTAAGAAATTTATTAATTCACTATTTCAGATATTGAGTTTCGGAATTTTTTTTTTTAATTTTAATGTAAGTGAACATATAATTTTCTTGAAAAGTGTATCTAACTGATTATTAGTATTTTTTTTTCATGCAAAGACACTTAATCCTTTAATTAATCTTCTAAAAAGTATTTTCTTTTATAGAAAATAATCTTTATGGCATGAGAGTGGCTGGCTTTAGGCTAATTTGCATTTATAATTGGCCATAAGAGGCGTTTTTGAGGGAAGCTTTGGGTTAGATATAATTATTGACACACACAAATGGCATGCTACGGCGGGCTTCTGGCTAGATTTTATCAGGGATTATCGTTAATGGCCTAGCTGTGGTTAGTTTCCATTAATAATTGTCATTTAAAGTATAATTGTGGCCAGTTTTAGGCTATCAGTCGTTTATTATTAACGGTTAGTGGCCTAATTATGGGAATCTTGATGTATTTCTGGCCAAATCTGTTACGGTCAGATCGCGGCCGGCGTGACAGTTTTTTTTACGTTGCTGTTACGGCAAACGATAGCGGCCCCTCATCTACTAGTTTGGTCCAAGGCTAACAGTGGCCCACAAGTTCTGTGTTCGTTGGACAGTGGCGTATCCAGGATTTAATTTCGGGGGGGGGGGTGACTTAAATTTCGGTAATGTTCTGAGTCTTACGAACGAAACATGTTGAACTGCGTTATAAACAGAAATCATGTTTGTCAATAAGGCCGTAGGCAGAGAAAAACCGGGGGGGGGGGGGAGAAAGGGGGAGGTACGGGGCCGAACCCGAGCACTCCCTCCCCCCCCCCCCCGCCGAAATTAGTTGAAAAGTGATAATGGATTGTTTCATATACTTTCGTTTAAAAGAAAGTCATTGTAGCTTATAATCTATAAAGTTATTCCCTTCTCCACTAAATTCTGGCTACGATTCTTGCTTGACAATAAATTAATTTTGCTTGGGACAATCTCAAACAATTTTTTTTTTCATAATTTGTTTTCTATTTTAGGATCAATTCCCTATTACTGCCAAGGCACGTGGGGTACTTTCCCAGAACCCACATATTTAAGGGCCCCAAAAATTTATGGTGTTTCAAATCAATTTTGTTGTGAACAATCTTAATAGAATAAGAAATTAAAATTTCTAGATTCATTACACAACTTATGTAAGCTAAAATTGTCAGTGATATCATAAGTATATTTATAATTTCTCTTCTCATTTGAAGATTTAAGTTTCTCATAGTGCGCCCAATTTATTTCAGCTTCTTCATATGTGTTTTAAACTTGTTTAGAAATGTTTTAATTTTTTATTTATAAAATACGATTTTCTTTGGGTTGCGTGTGTTTTTAAAGTTCGTGCAACATTAGTTCATGTTTATTTAACATGATATTTGAGTCTGTCAAGTTAATTTTTACGAAGAAATTTCAATAACTAATAATAATAATAATCCAACTTCAGTTCACATTTATTCTCAGTCTTTCATTTAAATGGGATGGGTGCATCACATAGTTACATACATTTCTCATTCACAATATTTGTAAAAATGTGGTAATCTACGATAAGAGCCAAAAATATTTTCTGTTGCCATGGCCCCAAATTTTGATGGTCAGGGTACAGCGCCTAGAATACATAGTGTGGAAACCGGCAAATGGTGTAATGCTTTAAAAAGTGCTAAAAAGTTGTAGCCTATAAATGTGCAACGATGCTCCTACGAAGCCTACGATAATGTTGCAACCAGAGACAAAAAAAATGCGTATCACGTTTTTTAGCCATGCTTTCATAATTAAAAAAAATATATATAAAAATCACTAAGTCAGAGGAGAAAATGATATAATTTAAGTATTTAAAATACTTACCACCAGCCGAAACATTCTAATACAATGTCAAGAGCTAGCAGATGGCGCTGCGAACCCATCCTAATATTTTCAGCAACGTTGTACATTTATTGGATACAATTTTTTAGTACTATTTTGTAGTCGGTTTCCACACTATGTATTCTAGGCGCTGTAGTCAGGGTCTGCTCAGGATAAACAAATTTTCTTTGCAAAATCTCTTGTTTAATACCAACAAAAATTTAATTCAAAATCGTAGGGTTAACAAGCATTCCTTCTTGATCTCCCCCTTCCCTTCGTATACATGCTCCTGGGATTTTGATCAAACGTATGGCTATTAACCTTCAAGAAATATATGTTAAAAAACCGCATCAAATTTGTGAAGGAAGGAACAAGTTAAGAATGGATTGGAAACTAAACATCAGACTTCCCTTTTTTAAAAAAAGAGTTAAAGTTATTGAATTATGGCTAACAATATTACTGGACTTTTAAAAAAAACGGTAAGTAAAATTGTAAGAAAATTTATTTTTAACCTGTGAATGTATTTGATGCTTCTTTTGTTAAATATTCCAAATGGTAAAAATGCCGATACTAAAGTGTGTCGTGTCAAAATAAGAAAAGAACTCTATTCGTAATATTGTACTTTCATAGAAAAGTAATTAAGAATTGTACACTGAAATATTGAAAAAGGCATCTTCCTTCCTGCTCATCAACGGGAAACTTTCTGACACATTTTTAAACGCAAAGGCATTAGACTGGCAGGCCTGACTATGGAAGAGATTTGGAATCGAGATGAGTTTTCCATTTTTTGATAAATAGATTACTTATCGAGTTATAAGTGATTCTGGTAACGTATTAACGAATCGTTTTTCGCGCTTCTCAGGCGGCCGCGTCGGGAATCCGATTCAAAACGCCAACTTGGACAGTGCTTTCTGAAAGATTTTCTACCTTTACAAAAAAGGGAAAACGTCTTTCGATTGCAAAGTTTCTGAATAAAAAGACCTGTGAATTTCATGCGTTTCCGAGCAAAAATGAATTAAAAAATATGTCATAAAGTAGCCAGTTTGTATTTGAGAACAGCCTTAAATCTAGAATAGCACGTAACGTAAATAAAACTAGTTCGCTAGTAAAAAGACCAGGAACAAACAAACAGCACCAACAGCCGTCTTTTCATTTTACTTACCCATCATACGTAGTATAGGGTAAGTCTTGTAATCGTTTTGAAAATCGAAAAAATTTTTTTGACGGATTTACACGTTTCAGACACTGGAGATTCCGAAAAACATATTTTTAGAAAAAAAAAAATTTGCCGTCCGTCTGTGTGTCTGTGTGTCTGTGTGTGTGTCTGTAAACGCTCTATCTCCCGAAAAAATTGAGATAGAGACTTGCAATTTGGTATGTACTTAGTATGTAATAATGGGAAGAAGCCTATTTCATTTCAATAACCTCGATTAACCGGAACATTTTTTTTCGGACTCTCGAAATATTCGTTCTGATGAAAGGTACATAAAAATTTTCGAAATTGTTTATTTTAAGGAGTAAATATAAAAGACAATAAAAAAACATAAATTTTGCATAAAACATGAAGTCGATCGGATAATGAGTTGCCGAGATATTTGTAATCCTATTTGCCACACTCTTCGATTTTTTATGACCCTGTATTTCATCCAAATTTCACTTCAAATATATATTTTAATTGGAAATTTGACGCTTAATCAGATGCAATAAACAGCTAGTTAATAGGAGTATTATTTTTGGAGTTATAAGGAAAAACCTCTTTCAAGCAATTCAGTAATCGAGCCTTTTTATGACGTCATCAAGCCACGATTTTATTTGAATTGCAATGCATTTTATAAGTAGTTTACACATTTTTATTTTAATATTTTACATTATACATATACATGATGGGTAACTATTACGGTGGCCCCCAACGACTAGTCTAGGTATGCTTTGATGTCAATGTGGACTAATATGGGACTAAAAAGAAGAAGTGGATAGTCTGTTGTATAACAAAAAAATACAAATTTATCTCAAAGAAGAAAAAAACAGCACTATTTTCATGAGATGTTCGACTATTTTTGGAACAGGGGGGCTGTAACCCCATCAGCCCCTTCTCCTTTTTAGGTATGCTCTGATGTCAATGTGGACTAATATGGGTTTAAAATGAAGAGAGTGGGTAGTCTATTGTATGACAAAAAAATATATATTACAAATTTATCTCAAAGAAGGAAAAAACAGCACTTTTTTCATGATATATTTCACTATTTCGGTAAGGGGGGGCTGTAAACCCATGAATCCCCTTCGTCTTTTTAAATATGCTCTTATGTCAATGTGAACTAATATGGGGCTAAAAAGAAAAGAGTGGGTAGTCTGTTGTATAACCAAAAAAAAATTACAAATTTATCTGAAAAAAGAAGTAAACAGCACTTTTTTTCATTATATTTTCGACTATTTCGGGCGGGGGGGGGGGGGGCTATGACCCCATCAGCCCCCTTACCCTGTTTATGCAGTGATGCAAATGCGGACTAATATGGACTAACGAGAATGGCTAATCCGCTGTATAACAGAAAAAAATTTGAAATTTATCTAAAAAAGAAAGAAAAAAGCACTTTTTTCATTTTACTCTTGACAATTTCGGGGGGGGGGGGGTGTAGCCCCATCAGCCCACCCCCTGGATACGCCACTGTCGTTGGGTAATATCTAACACTGACAACACGGACTATTTTTTACTTTTGCCTTGCATGCTTCATTTACCTTTCATGCTTCTGACCTCCTGTTATATATTGAGCTCAATGCTTGTTGGACAACCGCGTCCGTCTAAGCACTGTCTTCTCTTCTCTGAGTACCGTATGTTGCCACTCTCATATTTAGGTACCTTCTTTTTTTCCTGTTAGGTAGATTTCGTAATAAATACTACCTATTGCATTCTCCCCTAAGTTGGAATTTTTGAAGAAAAATTTCAGATCTACGCCAATTATGACTCCCAGAACCCAAAACCGTCCCCACTTCAAACCTTTATCTATCTATCTATCTATCTATCTATCTACCTATCTATCTATGTCACTTTTTTATGAACACGATAACTCCCATAATTCTGCACAAATCTCTTCCAAACTGATACATAAAATCAAGGGGCATAAAATCTCTGTAGAGTTCGTTAATGGGCAAAATCGAACCAAGGGGGGGGGGGGAATGGGGGGATTTTTTTTAAAACAGAAAAACCCTATAATTTCTTAATTATGATACGTATAGAATCCGTTTAAAGTTATTATTACTTCTAAGAAAAGTGCCAAAAATTTATGTATGACAGATTTTTTATATCATTAAAAATGGCCCCAAGGGGGAGAAAAGGGGGGGGGTTAGAAGAAAAAAATTCATAATTTCGTCAATTCAAAAGATATCAAACCCACTTAAATTTATTATAAATCCTCTTAACATTATCTAAAACTTTTATATTGACAAGTTTTTTATAGGACCAACCCTTATACCGTTATACCAAAAATATCCCTGACGGTTCCGCCTTCAAACAAGTTCGGTTTTGAAGTAGGCATTTTCCAATGCCGCATCATGGCAAAAAGGAAATTTCTTCCGCAATTCCTAACAAACAGGCGCCCCACGGTCTGCGTCTTCGAAATCTACCTGTGCCTGTAGGCCGAGACGTCAGGGATTTTTTTTTCACTTTGGCTTGCTATACTGCTTCGTTTACTGCGAGAATGAAAACAGAATGTTTCCTAGTAAAGAATCCCCGCAAAAAAAAAAAAAAAAAAAAAAAAAAAAAACAAGCGGGAAAAATTTTACCTTACGGCAGAATATAGATTGGCCACCCACGGCTTTCATCGTTGAGATTTGTTCAGCCAAGTCTAACTGGTCAGAAAAAAAAAAAACGTTTTTGTTAGCATAAGCCAGCTTCTCCACTTTAGAATTTAGTTAGCGCTCTAAGATTTCTTGTGAGGCTGGCGGAATATATTAGGAACGAACACACCAAGTTTTAAAAAGATTCGGTGACTAGAAGTATTTTTAATAAATATAATAGTGAAAAGATGTGGCCCCAATGGGCTGAGACGTGGCGAAGTAGATGTTGTTTACAAATGTGCTGGCTTAATGACACCCTTTAATCTATTTTTAATGGTTCAAGACACTGTATCACTTAATAGATAACTTAAAAAAGTAATGAAAAGTTCTATGATAGCAGCTTTTATGATGGATACAGCTAAGATAAGTTGTTTAACAAATGATGAATTAATATTAATTAACGGGGCCTTGAAAAGTGGTGGGTGGGGGGAGCTATACAAAACAAAAGTGCTCTACGAGACCTTTAAAATGAATCCTCACTTGCAATTGTGAGATGGGACTTTAAAGGGATGCCCCTTTTGCGCCTCTCTGACGGTCCCCCTCGAGAGATACGTGAAAACCGAAGACGCCAAAAGAAGAGGGGTTGAGAAAAATACTTTTAGGCGGTTTGCAGCTAATTTTGGTGAAATTTCGGAGCTGTCCGGCCCATAGAAATAGAGAAAACTGGGAAAACTAAAATAATTATGAGAAATTGAAAAATTTAAATAAGAAAAGTGCTCCTGACGGGTAGGGGGGGGGGAGTAGGATCACACAAAAGTGCTTGACGAGAGCAAACTTTTGATATGTTACATGATGGGGTTTGAACACCTTCAATGTCTCCCCGCGGGGGGGGGGGGGTAATTCCGTTCCTATGGGAGATAAGGCCTCGGGACCCTTTTTAGAAATGTCAGCCTCGACGAGTGTAACTTTGTTGGATCATTTAGAAGAGGCCTACGCCCTCTGTGGGGCTTAAAGGGCCTAAGAAAGATGGAAAAAACTAAAATGTAAAAGGAGTTGAAACAGAGAAAAGGGCTTCTTATGGAAGCGGGCAAGTGAGATGGGGGGGGGGGTGTAGGACCAGCACCAGACCATAGTGCTTGACGAGATTTACCTATTGATATGTTACACGAAGGGGTTTGAGCACCAAAAAGGTCTCCCCCTGGGTATAGCACTTAGAATACATAGTGTGGAAATGTGCTACAAAATAGCACTAAAATATTGAATCCAATAAATGTACAAGTACAACGTTGCTGAAAAGATAACGATGGGATAGCAGCGCCATCTGCTAGCTCTTCTCAACGCAAACATTGTATTAGAATGTTTCGGCTGGTGGTAAGTATTTTAAATACTTAAATTATATCCTTTTCTCCTCTGACTTAGTCCTTCAGTTAATTTTTATAAGGTTTTTTAAAATTATGAAAGCATGGCTAAAAAACGTGATACGCATTGTTTTGTCTCTGGTTGCAATATTATCGTAGGAGCACCGTTGCATATTTATAGGCTACAACTTTTTAGCACTTTTTAAAGCATTACAAGGATAGCCGGTTTCCACACTATTTATTCTAGGCGCTGTACCCTGGAGAACTTTGTTCCTATGGGAGATAGGGCCACGGAACCCCCTTAGAAATGTCCGCCACGACGGATTTAACTTCGTTGGATACTTTAAATGGGGTCTGCGCCCGCTGTAGTGCAATTAGGGACTGACAAAGGAAATGCAAGCGGAAGTATCGGCGTAATTTTTGAAATTCAATATTTGGAAAACGGCATAATCATTAGATTTGAAATTTATTTCAAGAAAAATACACTTTTTTACCTTTCTAACGCAGTCTAACAATTTTGTGACAAATACTTTTCGAGCTAATATTTTTTTCAGTAACTTCAAATGTTTCATTTGCCGAGATTAACCAGTGGCAACGATGGATGGCTGTGACTTTTCATAAACAATGAATTTTACTGTTGCCTGAAAGAATAAGCCACTCTGTGTGTGGCGAATAAGCCGGACAAAAGTATTACAAACGACAAACGTTATAAAATTAATAAATTCCCAAATGGGTATCATAGAAGGAAAAGGGCGAATAGAAAATTTCTTGTGGGTCTGGTGTATGCCTCATAGACAGTATATATAAATATACATTTATATATACGTATAAATATACATTTATATATACGTATAAATATACATTTATATATACGGCATGTATACATGTCATTTTAAAATCAGTTTATATATGAGGGTGAAATGGCGATATTGGGGAAAGAGAATCCGCTAACAGGAAATGGTAGGAAAGAAATTTGGCCACTTTAAATTGATAAAGACTGTTGCCTGAGTAGGTGGGAGCAGGTTCGAATCCCGCTGGCTCCGTTGCACACTCTTTGTGAAGCTCTCGGCTGTATTTCTGTGTGTTGTAAATTTCCTTGTGTGTGCTATCTTGTCCCTGTATATATTGACGATGACTTATGAGCGGGCGCTTGACGCCAAGCACACAGGCCAGATGTATGTTAATAAAGTGTCAAAAATGTCAAATGCACTGTTGCCTGAAAGAATAAGCTACCCTGTGTGTGGCTAATAATAATAATAATAATAAAAGACTCTCTTTCGCGGAATCATGTTGCACTCAACTACTTCTATTACTATTTCCAAGGCTTAGATACCGGGCTTGCTTAGAACTCCTATAATAGAGGCTAACGCATTGGAGCCCAGTCGAAAAACCAAGCAAATCAGAACCTGTTCTATTATAGGAGTCTATAGGCAACCCCAGCTACGGCTGCGGCAAATTGATGCTGAAGTGGGTACCAATAATTCGAAACAAAATGGATGTGCGTCAGCTCCTGTTATAGAAGTCTTAGGCTTGCTCATTCATTATCATGACGTCACAGAAGGTGGCGGTATAACAGCGATTGGCACAAAACGATGGGTGCGTCGCTTTGTACCAATCCAAGGCAACACTAGATACCGGGCTTGCTCATTCACTCTCAAAACGTCACAAATGGTGGCTGACCGCGACCAGCGATTGGTCCAAAGCAACGCGCCCATCGTTTTGTGCCAATCGCTGTATGTCTTTCCTCCTAGTCAGCCACCTTCTGTGACGTCATCATAATGAATGAGCAAGCCCGGTATGTAGTGTAGCCCTGACCAATCGCTGGTCGCAGCCAGCCATTATTTGTGACGTTTAGAGAATGAATGAGCAAGCCGGTATCTATTGTTGTCTTGTTATTTCTCCTCTAAGTTTAAGACGGCGAGTTCTCTAACAGTGAACAGTCCTTGTCTAGTGAGGGATCGCCATAAATTGGACAAAGAGTCCAATTTGTGTATGTGATCTGTCCATCTGTCTGTGTCTGTCTGATGCTTTTATAAATGCACTCTACTACAGCTTTCGGTAGTTGCCACATTTTGCTCTAAATATTTTGATTTTTGAAGCTTTAACATCTTGTTTAACATTCATTTACCTCATATTTAGTGAACTAATATTTAAACTTTGAAAAGTTTGCTTATTATTATTTATTTTTTGCAGACGTGCTTACAAATGCATTGAGCAATATGGCAATATTGCTCATGACAATATTGTAATGCACACGACAATATTGCAATATGGCAATATCTTATTTCTATCTCCAAGATGGCAACTCTTTATAATAAAAGCAAAGAAGTATGGCTACGTAATGTGTAGAAGCTGGTTGCACCGCACCCAGCTGGTACTGTCATTTATAATGTGGAATAAATAAAATATACATTTATCAAATTAGAAAAACATGTGAGTGTTTTGTTTAATTACGTTCATATATATATGGGGATGTGCAAGTTAGCAAACCTAGTTGGATTAGATTTCACAAATTGATATAAACAGAAAACTTCCGTCATGCCCTTTAAATGGTCAATTTTTATCCTTTAAGGATAAAAAAATACTGCTTTGTCCTTACTGGATTATTTTAAGTGATGATCATGTTGTTTCTTTTTTCTTTTTTAATTTACTCTTCACCTGTGACTTTTCCCTGACGACATTAAAGTTATCTCTGAAGTACATAATTTGTGTGGCAGTGACGAAACTTGTTCAGTTTTCGGTGCTCAAGATTTTGTTTATATTCTTACTAATTTTGCTGTACAAAATTTGAATTTTTGAAGAACATAAGAAATGAAATTTAAAAAGGTTATATTTTCTCTGGTTGAGTGTGAAAAATGTTTTTATTAAGGAGTTTTTGTTGTGGTGTAATTTATCAAAAATAGTATTATATATCAATTTATAGCTTGCTGTGCATTTAGAAAGGATAACGAAAATTGTTATCTTGATAGCTTTACTAGAGCAGTTCTAGAATCAATTTTAAGATTCCTCATACGGATAGCAATTGATTTGTTATTTTTGTTTAGATAGTTTTTAACTTTCTGTTAAGGAAGTTTTACAACTAATATTTTTAAATTATGAAATCGTAATTAGAGACGAAAAATATTTTACTTACTCTTTGAAAAAGTTTTCAAGTAATAAAATTACTGAGATTTGTAGTTGAAAGGGCTGTTTTTGTAGAAGAGCCATACTATTTAATTGCAGTGAATGTTTAATGCTTAAATTAATATTTCTATAGAAGTAACAATTACAGTAGCATTGCATCAGACAGATTTCTGATAGATATCTTTTAATGTATGATCAGATCAGACATTTTATCTGTGATTCTCGTATAAATAATATTGATTGAATTATTTTAGTTGTATTTTATTTCTCATTTTAAATTTTATTTAAAGTAAGATGTAAAATCATAGCATTTTGGCTTTTAAAAAAATGTCTAATTCAATGTTTTCAACAAAGCATAAAATTATAATATATTTTCTAGAGAAAAAATTACTTTTTGATAGTATATTAAATTATACCAGTTTTTAAAGCCTATTCATTATTAGTATTCTTGTGATACTTAAATATTATTCATAAAGCAAGAATAAAAGTTACATATTTTTTATTTTATTTAATTTTTTAAGTGTTTTTCTTACAAGTTACTAAACTATGTACACACATTTAAATCCTTTCCATCACGGAATTGTATCTAATCAAATTCAGTCTATATATTAGATGCCATATTTTTCTCTTGGGGGAAAAAAAAAAGAAAGATTTTTAATGACACTATCTTGTTTTCGTTTTATTGCTCCATCGTTATTTTTTACATCTTGCTACACTATCCTGAATATTCCTATAATGTCTTCATTGAGAAATTTTCCTTACAAACAGTTCTTTAAGTAATAATAATTATTTGTATCGCAGTATCCAACAGTATTTGTATTGCAATATTCTATCAACATTGTTTAATTAATTTTTAAGTCTTATTTCCCATTATGTTTCCTGTATAGCTCTCAATATGTCACAACACTTTCGAAATTGTCTCTTCATTGGAAACTATTCTTTCTTCCATTTGATGTCCATACATGTAACATTTTTGTGTCAAACTGCTGTGAAAAATTCTGGATATCATTAAAAGTTAGACGGGGGTAAATAAAAAGGCTTAAACGTGTAGCGTACAATAAACGGAAAAATCTACAACTTACGGGTGGGAAATGTACATTTGGCAACCCTAGTCTATGTTTTTGGCATCATACTTTTTGTGATTTATTGTGGGAGGCATGATAATAATTTAGTTGTTGATAAATAAATGATATCTGAATAGGGTCAGATGGGGTAAAATAGTTATAAAAAGAAAAACTTTTTTTTTATTATTCATATATAATTTGCAAAAAGTGTTATTTTAATTTACAAAAAAATAGAATTTGCAAATAAACATTTTTTCCAAACATTTCAAGGACAATTTCAACAATAAAATTGCAAATTATTACCAATAAGAAATATCTAAAATCCTTGTTTTGTGTGTCTCTGACCTATTGTCCAATTTTGATAATTTGACCACCACTATTTCCATTTAAATCTGGTAAAAGTTTTCCTCTACTAAAGTTGGGCTTGAAATTAAATTTCAATTGGACACGAGGAATAAAACAGTGAATTTCATCAATCTGTTGTCAGAAAGATCAAACATTATATTCGCCAATTGGTCACGGAAAAATTGTGAAATTTTCAATCGGTTGTGGCATGGGGAAAAAATCGCAAAATTCGTCAATAAGTTCGCGTGAAAATATTGCAAAATTCGGCAAACAATTGCTGGAACAATATTGCAAAACTCAACAATTGGTTACTTGAAAATATTGCGAAATTTGTCAATTGGTCGTGGGAAAATATCATGAAATTTTTCAGTCTGTCGCAGGGAAAAAAATTATGAATTTTGTGAATCTGTTACAAGAAAAAAATGTGATATTCTCCAATCGGTCGAAAAAATATCACTATATTTGGCAATTTGGCGCGGGAAAATATTGCATAATTTGTCAGTAAGTTGCAGAAAAATATTGTAACGTTAGTCGGTCGTGGAAAGAAAAAAAGCTTTTCAGTTGGATACAATGGGAAAAAATTGCAAATTTCACTAATCTGTTATAAGAAGAAATTCGCCAATCAGTTGTGCAAGATATTGCGAAATTAGTCAGTCGGTTGTAGGCAAAAAAAATCACGAAATTCGTCAATTCGTCACAGGAAAATATCATGAAATTCGTCAGTCAATTGCAGGACTTGATCGCCGTTTCAAAAAGCAGAATTCTCCTGAAAATGGTGACATTTTCTGGGCAAGACCCTCCTGTCCACGATATTCTTTTGGGCGGGATTTCAAAATGTCGCATCGACATAATAGTGGAGCAGAACAACTTTTTCATCTATTTTCTTGTCGAAGGCTGCCAAATAATTCTATTTTTAGTATTTTAAAATTTATATTCATTAAACTTTATTGCTGAATTAAAAATAAAAACTTTTTGTTTGGATATAATTTCTGTGTTTATTTCTTAATCTTTTGTAATGTTGCAATATTTATGAAGCGACATCACTTTATCAAATAATTGTAGTAAACATACAGATTGGGAAAAAATAGCTTATTTATCTACATAAGCACGCTCACATAATAAAACTCTTCCCATGATTCTAAAATTAATAATTATTAAATAATTAACTCTCCAATTAGGAAAATATACATTTTTCTTTTGTGATGGGTTATAATAAAGATATGTTATAATAAAGAAGTAGTTGCGATAGCTTTTAAATGAACCGCTCTCATAAATCACCAAAATGAATTTATTAAATTCAAAACGTTAAACAATAAAAAACATATTTCTGGATTAAATGAGATGTCACGACAATAAATAAATAATTGGGTCCTTGTAGCTTTTGATCAGAACTCAATTGCAGAATAGTCGAGTGATTTTCAAAGTCTGGAAAGCCCTGGGCTTCATCTAGGCACCCCCCCCCTCCCTGGTTACATGCATGAGAGGGAAGATTGTTTAAGATGAAATGAAAGTTTTGATATTCTCCGGCCGATTCGTGGAGTCAGTTTAAAGTTTTAGAAAAATCTATAATACATGAGATTCTCTTATACTTGGATTTAGGCTGCAAAACAGGCATTTCGAGTGAGATGTAGTGAATTTCTCACAACTTTAATGACTAAAATGATAATTTTGTTTTTCATTGTAGAAAGAAAAAGTGGCAAGATGTTAGTTCACATAAAGGGCACTAGTCCAATATAAAAGGGCATTATTTCATGACGAAATACATTAGTAAAATGTGTTTAGCAATGATATAAGGGGGGAAAAATACATAATTTTTTATAATGATAAATAAAGTGACAATTTTTGATTTTATAAATTACAAACATATAATTAAATTACAGCATGATTAAACTCCTGTTTTGTTTTGTTTTTCTAAAGTTCAATTTTTTTTGCAAGTTGTTGGGCACATGGATTTAGAAATAATGTGCTATGGGAAGTTTTTTACAAGAAATCTGTGTACAACTAAAGATGAATTTCACTTTTTTTAAAGCAGGGTGCATTTTGCCAATTTAAAAAAAGACAGGATGCTGCATTCTTAAAAAATGGTTTAGAGGCAACAATAAATAATTACAGAATTAATAAAATGCAAATAAGTAATTTCATTACACTTTGTAGCACAAATAACAAAACAAATATTATTTGTACTTAGAAAAAATACTGTTAATCGCCTAACTACTTTTTTTTTTACTAATACACACATGTATGTGTATGATGAAAAAATTATGAAAATGAGTTACACCCATTCTTATATTTACACATACAGAATAAATATGAGAATAGCCAGTTTTATCTGAAATTCTCAAAATATTAAATAACAGCATTATTACCACTCAGTGGGGATTATTAGCATTCATTCTCTGTTTTAAATAATAATAAAAAAAGTATTGCACCCTTTTCAATCCCTAACTAATTTCTTTATTAGTTAAAAACATTTATTCAATCTCTGTTGAAGAATCTTGCTGTACTTAACATCTTTACCCCAATGAGTTCTTTTTATCTTATTCATTCTTTTACAATAGCTGTTGAGCAGATATCATTCTTTCATTCTTCTTTAGCTCCAATTTGCTATAGATTTATTATTGTGAAAATCATGTACTGGCTATTTATTCTTTTTTACTAGCAGAAATTTATTATACTTTATATTCTTATTTTATGTAAAAGAATGAATCATTCACACATATTCATTTATAATATGATTTTGTACCATGTGTAGAATTCATTTTACTTACCCATCATACGTAGTATAGGGTAAGTCTTGTAATCATATTGAAAATCGAAAAAATTTTTTGACGGATTTACACGTTTCGGACACTGAAGATTCCGAAAAACACATTTTTAGAAAAAAAAATTTGCCGTCCGTCTGTGTGTCTGTAGACGCTCTATCTCCAGAAAAAATTGAGATAGAGACTTGCAATTTGGTATGTACTTAGTATGTAATAATGGGAAGAAGCCTATTTCATTTCAATAACCTCGATTAACCAGAACTATTTTTTTCGGACTCTCGAAATATTCGTTCTGATAAAAGGTATATAAAAATTTTCGAAATTGGTTATTTTAAGAAATGAATATAAAAGACAATAAAAAAACATAAATTTTGCATAAAGCATGAAGTCGATCGGATAATTAGTTGCCGAGATATTTGGAATCCTATTTTCCACAGTCTTCGATTTTTCATGACCCTGTATTTTATCCAAATTTCACTTCAAAGATATATTTTAATTTGAAATTTTACGCTTAATCAGATGCAATAAACCGCTAGTTAATAGGATTATTAGTTTTGGAGTTATAAGGATGTTTCTTTCAAGCAATTCAGTAATCAAGCCTTTAAAGTTTGTGACGTCATCAAGCCTCGATTTTATTTGAATTGCAATGCATTTTATAAGTAGTTTACACATTTTTTATTTTAATATTTTACATTATGCATATCCATGATGGGTAAGTATTACGGGGGCCCCCAACAACTAGTTTTTGTTGTTGTTGTTTTTACTAGTTGGCACTAATATTTATGCCTGATATTATTCCTATACACTTCATATATATTTGTATACATATAAATTTTCTTTATACTAATGCAAGTTCATTCTACGTCAAATCAACGGATAAAATAGTTTTTGACCTTGAAATTTCAGATTAAAAAATTTTTGTACCCATAAAGTACATAAACCTCCCCCTTTTTTTTTTCGTTTTTTCTTTCTTTCTTTTTTTTTTTTTTTTTTTTTTACACAATTTTAAAAATGGCAAACAAACTGTCAAATTTTGTAAATTTTCAAAATTGTTTCATTTAAATTTTTTACAACCCCCCCTCCCTTTTTTTTTAAAGTATGTGCTAATCCTTCACTTATTGCCTACATATATGCAAAGTTTCAAGATGGAGAAATTAATTTTTGTATATGAATGATATATATGAGACATTGCAATGCATAAGAAAAATTTAACATCTATTCTTTTTCGTCTGTTTTCTTAAATTCATTCATCTTTTCATTAAAAAAAATATGAAGAAATTTAAATTTCTCAGGCTACCCCCAATTCTCCATCTTGAAACTTTGCATGTTTGTAGAAAATAAATAGATTAACATTTTTTTTTTTTTTTTTTTTGAAAAATTTTAAATATTTTTTTTTTGAAAACTTGTCAAACGATGTACTAACACAAAGAGCTTTAAAATGAGACATAAAGAACCTTTCTATTCAGGCACTTTATTTCGGGAGGGATTTCTGTGGCTCTGGGGGAGGGGGGGGGGGGAATTACACTTTTTAACCATTAAAAAAAAGCATACAATCTAAAATCTTCTGGGAGAGCGGGTCATCCCCTGAATTCAATACTGCTTTCTCGCATCATTGATTACAGAAATCTCAACAAATTTGGGCTTGGCAGTAATATGAAATTTGGCAATTTTTGCCATTGTTAAAATTTTGTTAAAGAAAAAAAAAAAAACACTGAGCCAAAAAAAAAAAAAATAAAAATTGGATTTTTCATATTCCATAGCTACAAACTATATATTCAAAATTATTGATATTTGAGATGTCAAGGTCCAAACCCCTCGTTGATATGACGTGGAATGACTATGTAACATTAAACATAATAGAAACAAATGCTATACTTATATAATTGCTTTAATTTCAGCAAAAGTCCCATGAAATGGCTGAGAATAAATCTACTCCTGAACCAGAAATGAAAGGATGGTTATATAAATGGACAAATTATTTAAAAGGTTATCAAAAACGTTGGTTTGTTCTTTATAATGGCCTTTTGTCTTATTATAGGTAATACTTTTGATGCCACATGTCTATTTGCCTGTATTGAATTTTTATGTATAATGTGATGTAAAAAAGAATAGTTTAATTCAAGAGATTTATGTTATGTAACATTATATTAATATTTACTTTAGAACCTTGTCTAGAATTTATTTCAGATGTCACAAAACATATTTTGTACTTTATTTCAACGGGGGATATAACTTATTCAGAATTACTAATAAGCCAGGGCTTCTGTAACAATTTCCAGACTTTCGTGTATCTATTTTTATCCTTTAATTTTTTGAGCAATTCTTGTATTTTAGTTTTAGACAAATTTGTGGGTTGTGCAAAAATCTTATCCATGTAAAACTAGTGGTGTACCGAGTAGTGCTTTGGCCGAGTACCGAGTAGTTGTGTTTAAGAAAGTATCACTGATGCCAACATGAAGTGTGTTTAGTGGTAACACTTCTATGTGTGTGTGTGTGTGTGTGTTTATATATATAGGGTAGATGTGCCAGTAATGGACACCCTTAAGGAATTTCTTTAAAAATTATTTTTTAATTAATAGTCATAATTATTATAGTCCACTTTTTTTAATATTATATTAATCTATCAACAATATTTAATCATGCTCATAGTCACATTTCCCAATGTGGATCAAAATTTAATTGTAAATAACAGAAATAAATCAAAACACCCTAAATTCCAGTAATGGACACCCTCTCTTCCAGTAATGGGCCACCCAGTAATGGACACCCCACAAAAAATAATAGGCAATTGATTTTATGATTGTATTTAAAACCAGAATTTAATGAAAGCATATTAATGAAATAAAATAGTCATTTTCAAAAAAATTTAACAATTAGGATATCAATAATTAATAAAATATGAGAATAATTCACTGTTTAAATTAATTATTGTCACTATCAGAAGATCAATATTTTAATTATTTTAGATAGAAGGTTTAAAATACTAACTTTCAAAGAATTATATGTATCAAATTATTAAGTCATTGAGGGGGGAGGGGGTTTAGAAGGGTTAGTTTAACAAAATAAAAAGATTTTTTTTTTTAAAGTGTCTTGGAGTACCAGTGCATGGAATCATATTTCTTTTTATTCTTAACAGTTAAACTTCCTAAAACTGCTTTATATATTACTTTTAGCCATTTGTATAAAATATATCAAATAAATGAAAGTGTAGGTTGAATGTTTTTTAAATACTAAATAAAATTATTTCAAAATAAAATATCAGAACTGACATTTGAGCCCCCTGATCTGCAGATTTACTACTTTCATTGCTACTATAAATTTAATATTATAGGGATTTTTCATGTATGTAGTTCTTTTGTCAGAGCTGAATAATGAAACATTTAAGACAATTTTTTTTTTTTTAAGAACTCGTATGACTTAAAAACTTGTCTTTTATTAAATGGGGAAAGTGTGAACCCCATGAGCCCCTCATTTTCCCATGCCCTTAAAGATTATTATCTGCTTCCTGATGGGTGTTAATTGCCACATTGTAAAATATGCAAGGTACGGTTTACAAAAAAAATAATTTGATAGCAATCTTAGAAAAAATTAATTACATGAAATAAATAAAAATATATATATATTATTACAGTCTGGTAAGTAAAATTTAAAAATTAAATTTGACTTCTTAGCTTTTCAGTTAAATAACAAAAATATATGCACTATGAACATTACTGAAATTGCTTTTTCAGTAACGTCCACATGGGGTGTCCATTACTGGAAATTGACTAAATAAGCATTCCAGTAATGGGCCATGGTCCTAAAACCTGAAAAATAAATGAAATTTTGTAAATTGCCATTAGTATGTAAAATTCACAGTTTTCTATTATTGTCTAAACAAAAACATGCAATTTTTTCAAGAAAATAAAAAAGATATCAATTGTTTAAGTGAATCCATCTCTTAGCATGTTCATTAAGATTTTCACAGAAAATCTGTGGAACTGTGAAACATTATTTTCTGCTTCCTGATTGGTTTGATTAAGAGTGTCAACAATAACCCAGATTATAAAACAAGCAAGGAGGAATTATGAAAAAATATATAAAAGGCTAAATTTTTATTGGTTATTTTTTTATAAATCAAAAATTTTGAAAGTGGCCCATTACTGGAAGGGGGTCCATTACTGGCACATCTACCCTACCTATTTATAAACATGCATCTTGTGCATATAATCTAATCATATTTTTAAAAGTTAACTTCATTTTTTGAAATTTCATTTCATTTATTGTGGACTTCTTAAAGACAATTTGGTACTTTTCGGTTAGCCGGGCGCCAGTGAAATGTATATATCTATATATACATATATATGTATACATACACACATATATGTATGTGTATATATATATGTATATATAGATACATGCATATATAAATGTGTGTATGTATAGATATATGTATATATATGTATACATAGATATATAAATTTCACTGGCGCCCGGCTAACCGAAAAGTACCGACAATTTTTGTATATTCAAAAATTTTAAAACAGTAGCATTATTTAAAAAATGTATATAAAAAATGAATTGATATATAAATAGTTCAATTAACCAATATGAAATTAAAACTGATTATTTAACACATCTTTACCCATTTGTCATTTTGATACCTGAAATCTGTCTATCAAAAATGGTTATTGCTTGCTGTAACAATTCCTTGAATAATGCAAAATGTTTCATATTTTTTAAAAGTACCTTATTTTCTTTTGATTAAAAAAATTGGGTACTATCGTGTAATAGCGGCCCTTGAGGATGAATCGTCAAGCGACCAAAATTTATCGCCAAATTATAAAGCATGTATGACATATGATATATTATTACGTTAAATCATTACTTTTGTGATGTATATGGCCGAGTTATTAGTCATATATAACACATATATGATGTATACATATAACATGTGCATAAGTCATACAGGATGTACATATATATGAAATATAAGACGTAAATAATATGTATGTAATGACGTATATGGGTGTTTGGAATAATATGTGTATATATGATGCATATATAATCTTTTCGATGATCTTGGCGAAATCAGAGCTGAAACCTTGGCGTAATTGTGGAGGCCGCTATAACACAAAAGCACCAAAAAGAGGACTTTACAGTTTCTTTTCTTTCTTTTTTTTTTTTTTTTTTTGTGTGTGTGTGTGTGTGTGTAATGTGCTAAAATGCTATTTTACCAGTGCTCACAGTGAACACATTTTTTCTGAAGCAGACCAAATTTACAACAATAAAAGAAATCCCCTATCTCTTAAAAATGTAGAATGATTATAGTGTTTTTGTACCATAATTTGCCATACAGCAAATTTAGTTATTATTATTCTTTTAATTTCATTTATTGTATTTTCTGTTTCTACATACTGCTTCTTTATCCAAAATCAGTCTTTTCTTACAGTTTTAAAAATGACTGTTTTTTTTTTTTTTTTTTTTAAATATAAATATAAAATTAAACTTTAATTTTCATTAATTTTGCATGGGGTTTTTTTCTTACTTTTTTCTATGTTTTATAGATAAATTTTTATGTAACGAGTAAATAGTTTTTATGAATTATGCCATATATTATACATTTATATTCAAATAACTTTTTATAGATCACTTATAAATTAATTTGTCTTTAAATATGCTCAAAACATGAAATTCTTGCAACTACTCTGTATTGGCTGAGTACCGAGTTCTCGGCAAATTAGCCGAGTAGGCCGAGTACATACCGAGTACTCGGTACGGCCCTATGTAAAACCAATAATTGTAGGATTTGTATACAAAAAGTACCGGATGAAATAAAAGGTAATGCAAGACTTTGGAACTTGATGCCTGGGATCTGCAGCCTACCTTTGACTATTTTTTCAGTATACCAAAATGCTGATTTCTGAAATTGATTGATAAACTAAAAGTTTGCAGAACCTTTTGGTTTTCAAATAGGCATTTATTTACAAAACTTTCTTAAACCTATGTTTTTAAAAATGCTGAATATAAACATGAAATAGGCTATTAGATATCATTCGGTAGGTTTTTGAACCATTCCTGACGTAGTACACTCACATTTCATTAAAACATGTTTTTTGAATTAAAAAATAAATCTGCATTGTTTTCATAAATCAAATAAAAAGTTTTTCTCCAATCGGTGTTGCCACAAAAATAAAATACTGCATTATATCATGCTCAACAATGATTATAAAAGAAAAAAAAATAGTACGAAAAAGAAAGTGAGACATCTATGCACAGGTTTATTTTATATTTATGATTAAAAAGCAAAATTAAAATACAAATGTTTAGAAGAAAAAGACACCATCGATCAAAGCAATGGTACTTCATGAGTAGCCTAAAATGTATCTTTGTTATATTAAATTAAATTGTATTTTCTATGTATTAAATTTATTTTTCTTTGTTTCGTGTTTTTCCCAAAGTGGATGACGTCATCCTGTAATGCAATTAAAGTATAATTGTTTTATTTTATTTTTTTCGCTTGCCTTTTGCTATCTTCAATCAGTTTTTACTGTAATGTTGATGGAATAAATGAGATGATATTTTGGCCAAGGAACACAATATAAAGAAGGCGTACTCATTTTCTTATAATGTGTGAAGTCAATCACCAGAGGATGCCAAAACCTTTGTGACCAATTATACAAACCCTGTATCAAAACTGAAGTCTGACCAATTAGCTTATTTAATGATAACTTGGGCAGAGTTTGTGCTAAACCAAGCTATGCTTTTTTGCACTGTTTTCGGCGAAATGAATTGACCTTTCTATAATTGCATAGGCTACATTTTGACTTGACTAATGTTGTTTGCAGATATTTTTATCCTCAATTTTTCTGTAGAACTTTAAACCTGCATCTAAAAAAATGTAGATATTGCTAAAAAATATTAGACTTCAGTGCAAAATCCTCGCCCAGTTCCCCTGGTTGTAATATTACTTCACATTGTTTTTTTGTGGTTTAATCCAATCTTTATTCTGACATTGGAATAGAATAGGAAGGCATATCAAGAACTTTTTCTTGGTCACTATATTCCATTAAAAATAAATGAATTTTATTGAAGATTCCAGACAACATCTTAGCATTTGACAGTTGGCATATGTTAAAAATAAAGTCTTGTAAAACATTGAATAATTTAAATTGGCACTTTAAAAATTTAAAGTAAAACACACTGCATTACTTTACAAACTTTTTATCAAATTTCCAGATTTTAAGAATGTAAAAAATGATTTGAAATTTTCGGCATGTTGAAAGGCAAGTTTCGTTAAACGAAACCTGTGTCGAAAAACAAGACATCGCTCACCTTATATCGTCAACAACATTTCTAGTTATTCTGATTCTAAAATACATTACATTTGTATATATACTAAAGAACTGGGGTTCCTAAAAGTTAAAGAAAGGAAATTTTCGAAAGGATTTGATTAAACTGATGAAGTAATAACTATAAACAAATGAGATTAATTTAGAATTATAAAGACTAATTTAATACGCTTAACTGGGTAATAACACTCCTCCAAGCATGGCGAAAAGCGAAATCGAAACAAACCTATTCAGAGCCAGCAATGCTCAGCACTAGCACATGCGCATATCAATTGACTGATCGCTGTCAGAGAGAGAAGACTCAACATACTGCTTCCAAAGTTAGCCTAGCATGGAGAATGGAGGAAAGATGAAATCGCAAGCAGTGTGAAGGAAACAATACCAATAGCGTGGTCGTGCTAAATATCGGGAGAGAATGGCAAATAAATATGCAAAAATAAAAACAATGTGATAGTAATATCACACTGGTAGGAATACAAGTAGAACTTCTAAAATCTGGAATCGCTCGGGACTCTGCAATTCCAGATTTTTTTAATTTTCAGATTTTAGAGACTGAAAAATAACAATTTAAATTTTAAATTAAAGCCACACTTAAAAATAAGAAACACATACTGTAGAGTTTCTAATACTCTACACCCGAGCGATTCTGGATTTTAGAAGTTCTACCTGTATATGTTTACTCAGACAATATCCAAATTATTCCGGAATGGCATCATGTGATCTGATTACCCAGATCAGTGTTCATAACCAGCAAATTCTTCAATCGGGCTTCATTCATTTTGTCCACAAATAAATCTGTAATCTATTTGATCTTATGGTTAGGCTTTTTATGTTTATTCTCCACCTGTTTTAGTAGGTTGAGTGATACTGTTTTAACAGCTCAGTCAGAGATCTAAAATTTTAAATTTTTTAACATTCTAAAATGGTTTTTAAACCTTATTTCCTAATTATCCAGTATATAAAAAATACAGCAATAGAGTATTATTTTTATATCTGTTTTAGTGATGTATAAGTTGATGACAGTTATAAAAATATCTGTATTGTACAAAACAATGCATGTAATAAAATAGTTTAATTTGCTATAATGAATGTGGAATTGGATTGTAGAGTAAATAAATATTTTTTAATCAACTACGAGAGGTTCGGATTACTGATTTTCATAACACAGTGTAGGTTAATAGAACAAAGATAGGAAATTTCCTTGAAATAATTAGGCAGAAACTTTCAAAAGCAGAAAAAGAAAAATTAATTAAATTTTTTTATAAATATTGCTACATATACTTGGTGTATTGTCGCAGTATAGGCCTGGACAGTATGGGTACAAAGCCTGTGTAAAAACTTTTATTTCAAATTTTGTAAAGTATGTGTATCTACTGCATTTTATTTTTATAATATCGTCCACATTAACTTTTACTTTGGTAAAATATGCTTTTCATTCTATTCTTAGTAATAATTTACAATTGAAGTACTCCATAAAAAAATACCCAAATAAATTATTGTATGCACAAACTAATGTTTTGTACAATTCTTATTTTTTATTTGCTTAAAAACGTAACATATTTGATAATATTGCATTGAAATGAAAGATATATAAAAAGGCAGTGTAATGTAAAATTTTAATCTGAAGATATCTCATTTTATCATATTTAAATAGTTTTATTTTCATAGAAATAAATCTCAACGTGTTATTAGTATCAAAATGTACTTTTATTAAAAATATTTCATTTATCATGAAAAATATAAAGCAATCGATAAAGCATTTTTAAATTAAAAAGTAGGGAAAAAACTGAAATAAAAGAAGGATGCAGGATTTGAACCCAAACCGTCCAGGCTCAAGTTCACTTCATAAATGCAACAAAATATTATTAAGTAAACAAATTTGTGATTTGAATTTCTGGTCTTTGAGTTCACTGTAACTGTATGTTTATTCTATACGTACATCCATGGTAAAGACCCATTCCATATGATCCAATCTCCTTTGTGATCAAGAAGTGACCTGATTGCTTTTCGGGAACAAAGCCCTTGTCATCTATTTCTGGTGCTCTTAGTCACCTAACAATTGTAGAAATTTCCAATAACTGTTGGCCGTAATTCCATATAGCTGATGTCCCAATGATGGTAATGCTATACAATTGACTCTCGATTTTAAGACACTCAGTTATCCGAGACATTGTTTAACTGACCAAAATGTTGCTGGCTACTGATGAGTTTAATAGTTTGAAGTGCACAATAAAATATTTGACTGTGGGGCACCTGTTTATTGGGAATTGCAGAAGAAAGACCTATTTGCCATGATATGACAATTGGGACCACCCACTTCGAAATATACCTCTGCCTGTAGGTAGAGCCAGCAGCGATTTTTTTGTTTTAATTTATTTTTTACTGTAAGAGTTGGTCCTATAAAAACTTGTCAGTATAAAAGTTGTAGATAATGTTAAGAAGATTTATAATAAATTTAAGTGGATTTGATATCTTGGGAATTGACGAAATTATGAATTTTTTTCTTCTGAAACCCCTATTCCCCCCCCCCCACCTTGGGGGCATTTTTAATAAAATCAAAAACCTGTCATACATAAATTTTTGGCCCTTTTCCTAGAAGTAATAATAACTTTAAACTGATTCGATATGTATAAAAATTAAGAAGTTATGGTTTTTTTTCTGTTTTCACGTCTGCTTGTAGGCGGAGCCAGCAGGAATTTTTTTGTTTTTAATTTTTTTTTTGCCGTAAGAGTTGGTCCTATAAAAAACTTGTCAATATAGAAGTTGTAGATAATTTTAAGGAGATTTACAATAAATTTAAGTGGATTTGATATCTTGGGAATTGACGAAGTTATGAATTTTTTTTCTTCTAACCCCCCCCCCTTTTTCCCCCCTTGGGGCCATTTTTAATGATATCAAAAATCTGTCATACATAAATTTTCAGCCCTTTTCCTAGAAGTAATAACTTTAAACGGATTCTATACGTATCATAATTAAGAAATTATGGGGTTTTTCTGTTTTCACAAAAACCTTCCCATTTCCCTCCCCCCTTGGTTCGATTTTTCCCGTTAACGAACTTGACCGAGATTTTATGCCCCTTGATTTTATATATCAGTTTGGAAGAGATCTGTGCAGAATTATTGCAGTTATCGTCTCCATAGAAAAAGTGACATATATATATGTTTTGAACTGGGGGTGGTTTTGGGTTCTGGGAGTCATAATCGGCATAGATCTGCAAAAATTTCAACTTAGGGGAGAATGTAATAGGTAGTATTTCTTACGAAATCTACCTAAAAGCGCATCTTGATGATAACTATGTGAACATACATGGTTTTCTTATGGAGAACTTTATATATATAATTAATTTTTAATGATAATGTAAATTTTAATATAAATTTTCCAAAATCCATAAAAATATGGGGGAAAAAATGTTTTAAAAATTACTCCATAAACTTATAACACTCCTAAAAATTTTCCAGACATGTTCCAAATTCCCCCTAAAGTTATCCAAAATGTTTGAGGATTCCGAGTTCATTTTTATCAAAGATTCTCATTAGTATTGGTATTTAATTGGTGAACTCTATTAATTTGAGAATATTCAAGAGAAATAAAAAGCAGATTTTATCCTATTGTCAGTGGTAAAAATAGTATAAATTGCCCCCAGAATACTTAAAATATTTAAGTTTTAGATAATTTTTGAATAGAAACATGACAATTCTTGTCTCTGGGAAATATAGATCAGGTTTTGTCACAGAAAATTATAAAGCTTTATAGACAAACTATCTTACAATAATATCAGTGATTTTAACATTTTCATAATTTATTTATTTTTAATCTTATAATTTGATATTTTACTTTTATGCTTATCTCTTCAGACTGAATCTGAATTGTTTGTCTAATTCATGCTAAAATTTGACACTTGAAAGTCATTTAAATTACCCAAATAATGGAAATCTTGATTTTCAGACAATGCTCCATACAAATCTTCCATTGTTTGAAGCAATGCTGTAAATAATTCTTTGAAACCATGTTCATGATCTCAAATCTGGTACCTTTTGATTGCGATTTCACCTTGAGGAAGGGGGGGGGGGATTTTCGTGGAGAGAGAGACTCAGCAAATAAGGTTGATGTTCCAACAGAAAATCCCATGCTTGGACAAAAAAAAAAAAAAAAAAAAAAAAAAAAACCCCGTTGATTGACATTGCAGTGAAAGCAGGAGTCTTGATGAAAAATCCATGACATTTTTCTACAAATCGGTTATTGTTTTCTTACTCTTTGTCCTCACAAAGGGTAGTCAGAACTTTAATGTAATATTGTTGGTTTACAGTTTGATTTTTCAGGTACCTAATTAACATACACAACCAATTAATGTAAAAAAAAGAAATCTATAACACATTTTATTTCTAATGTCAATTTGGATTCATAAATTATAATGAATTACCATCTAAGGTTATGTGTTTTTCTTTTAATCAAGCAATTGTTGATTGCAAGATATTGCTTCAATGATATTTGCTTTCAAACTTCTATCAAATTTTTGATCGTCTTGTATAAACTGAATAATAAATTCTGCAATAGTGGTTAAACTTAATGTTTCAAGCTTGTTTATTACTCATCCAAATCATCACTTTATATTCTTGTGTGTACAGATTCTTTAAAGTCATAAAGCTAAGATATAAAAAGACTTTAACTCTTTCAGGGGCAATGTATCGTAATCCCTGGGGTAATATCGAGCAACTCTTTGTAAAATTCTGAAATGATTAAACGACACCAGAATTTACAAGTAATTTACAAGTATAAGTACAATCAAACAAGTTTATTTGATAATATGTAAAAGCTTTTCTGCCCGCACTTAATAAAAGGAAAATTTTCATTCCAAAATTCTTGTGCCAATGTGGCATTTAGGGATTAAAATTAAGTGGTACAAAAATGAACCACTGCCTTTCAAGGGGTTAATGACTTTACAAAACCCTTCATATTAATCTTCTGCATTTTTATAATTATTTGAAAACTTAAATAAATCGGTGAAAACTATTGAATTAAAACTATGCTGAAATAGTATTTAGAAAGGATCTTGTAGTAACTATAATAATAAAACCCCCACCATTCTTGCATATTATGTACAATTTACTGTTTTTTCAAAATATTTTATTGTTGAGTTTACACTTTATTGCTTGTTTTATTTAGAAATCCTACAGAAGTTGCTCATACTTGTCGTGGTACCATAAATTTAGTAAGTGCAGTTATACATACTGTGGATTCTAGTAACTTTGTGATTTCTAATGGAGGAACTCAAACATTCCATTTGAAAGCTTCAAATGAAATAGAAAGACAGCGTTGGGTTACAGCTTTAGAACTTGCAAAAGCAAGGGCCATTCGGATGACTGAATCAGGTAAAATGTCTTTAAAATATTTGTACACTTTATGCTGTCTGATCTATTTATCTTTATTGTTACAATTATATCTATATAAAAATAACACTAACTAATGACTGCAAATTTTATGTAGTAGAATATATTGCTGAATTTTTCAATATTTTGAATTCTCTTGTACAGATGTATGTACTTTACAGTTAAAAAAATGCTGGGATAAAAAAATCTGTTATCTGAGAAACATAGTTATGTTTATTTTAAAAATTAAAAATTTTACCAATCGGTTCCTAACAAGAAATTATTTTTTACCATTATTTCAAGATATTTTTGAGTATTTTAAAAATTTTAGAACAATTGCATGCTTTTCATAAAATAAAAAAATTAATGCAAAATATTTAAGTAGTTTATTAAAAAATGTTTAAATTATCATTTTTTACTTTCCATTGGCTATAGTAGATTGCATTATATATTTTTAATTATATATAATTCTTAATAAACTAAAATCAAAGAAAATTAACTTTTTTGAATATATATTTTGATTTATAAGTTCTAAATGCTTCTTTTTTTTAAATTTTGTAATGCTCAATTGTAGATGAAGATGAAGAATTCAACATGCTTCCTGCTCAGTCTGAGAAGAATGAACTTCAGTCTATTCTGAAAACTCTAAATGCCAAATTAGAAGATTTAAGTACTTGTAATGACCTCATAATAAAGCATGGCACTGCTCTTCAACGTTCTTTATCAGAACTCGAAAGCCTAGAAACTATACCTGATGCTGTCAATAAAATCAAGAGTGTCAATGAAAGAGCTACTCTTTTCCGTATCACCTCAAATGCCATGATAAATGTAAGCAGCAAATTCTAATTCTTGAATGACATCACATAATAGATCTTTATATGTATAAGTTTGTAAATAGAACTCGTATTTATGAAAAGTAAAAAAAAATAAGTAAAGACTAGCTACATGCAAAAAGAAAAATGCATTGAAATTTATAACAGGGTTCATACGGTCCTTGAAAGTCCTTAAAAATCCTTATTTTTTATGAAAAAACTGCAAAAAGTCCTTAATTTTACTCTTTTGTTATTTCTTAATCAGGACTGAAACTCTTCTGTGTTTCAGTAAATTTCTGATTAAAAAAAAAAAAAAAACCTTTTCTTGAAATTTTGCTCCCCTCCCACCTTTTAATCCCCTCCACAGTAAAATCTTATAAATGCTTTAATTAAAAAAATTTTTTTTGATGTATTTGTTACTTTATTGTAACAATAAATAATCGATTAATAAGGCTTTAACTTTGTGTGAGTTCATATTTGGAATAGCAAGGAGATATCTATATTAGCTATATAGATTTATTATACATATTTACAAGTCGGTCCAGAGAACCGATCCTTAGAACATTCAGGCTTTCACTGCAGTACACATCTCGTGTCAATAACACTCTTGCAAGAGATATCAAATCCTGGGCTTGCAGCGCCATCTCTGATTTACAAATTAATACTAATCATTGAGATATGACACCCCTCCCCTCGTAGTTCAAACGAACCACTGGTTTAATCTGTCTGTTGCTTCTTCGAACAGGTTGATTGTCCTTTTTATCAGTCTTTAGTCCACACCATTCTTTGTAACGGAATTGTCCTTAGTATATCCATAGTATCATCACAATTATTATTCACAACTGTACCTGTTACAATATCATGGGAAAACTGAGATTGGTTAGATTTTTCAGCATTCTCGGCATTAATTTGCTCTTTATTATTTACATAATATCCAGAAAACTTGTTTCTTTCAACTCTATCATAACTATCAAAATCATTGCTTTGTTTATCAAACTGACCCATTTTACTTTCCTCTGACGTTTTATCACTTATTTCTCTGTTGTGTCTCAACTGATTAACATGACGTTTACACATTATTCCATCATCTCTATTTACTAAAACCCATCTGCTCCCCAATAATTTTATAATTTTCCCCTTTATCCATTTCTCCCCTTTTCCAAAGTTTTTAACAAAAACTGATTCATGAAGATTGTATTTATGTAAGGGTTGCTGTATTTTAGGTTTGGATGGTAATACCAAATGTAGAGCTGTTCGAACTGACCTTCCAAACATTAATTCTGCGGGAGTCTTACCAGTGACAGAATGTGGGGTGGAATGATTTTCCAATGAAAATCGTGAACTTGAGAAATTTATGTCACCCTTATCTAGCTTTTTAAGACAATTTTTAACAGTTTGAACATACCTTTCTACCTGTCCATTCGATGATGGATGATATGGCGGAATAGGTGTATGTATAATTCCATTTGATTTAAGAAATTCTTGAAATTCATTACTTGTAAACGCACGTCCATTATCACTGACTAATTCAACGGGCAAATCAAATGTAGCAAAAATTCTACGTAGTACTCTAATAGTTGATTTACTATCAGCACTGGGTACCACCTGTACCTCTAACCATTTAGTATAAGAATCGACCACTATTAAAAAAATTTTACCCTCAAAAGGACCGGCAAAATCTATGAATTCTTTCCCAAGCAAATTCAGATTCCCATTTTAAAGGTTTCATTTGAGGATTATCCCTAGCAAACATTTGGCATCTACTACAAGAATTAACCATTTGTTCAATTTCTTTGTCCATATTAGGCCACCAGATCACACCTCGAGCTTTAGCTTTCATGCTAGATATACCCTGATGAACTGAATGTAATAATTGTAACATTTTTTCGCGACCTTCATCTGGTATAATTACTGTATGTCCCCATAATAAACAATTTTCTAAACACGAAATTTCCTCACGTCTACAAAAGTATGGTTTATATTGCTCTGATTTAGCCGTTTTTGGCCATCCATATAACGCCCACTCTAAAATTTGTTTTGTTACTGGATTTTCAGTTGTCCACTTTGAAATCGTTTTAGAAGTAACAGGCCAATCATTACTATTAGAAATGAACATTATTTCCGATGGATTATTTACTACATTTACAGTTTCTTGAAGAGGTAATCGACTTAATGCATCCGCATTTTTATTATTTTTACCTTCGCGATACTCAATTGTAGGACTGGGCGATGTAGAGATTTCTTAAATCGATTTATCATCCATCTTAAATCGCGATTTAGTGCTGAATCGCGATTTAAGACCGATTTTACCTTTAAGATATGGAAGCCATTTTTTTACTTATAGTGACAAAATAAGGTCTTTATGCCCCCCCCCCCCCCCCCCCACACACACACACACATACACTTTCTGTATTATATAGTACACTTAGTTGTTATTTTGAAAACAAATATTTACATCTAGACAAAAAAAAAAATTGGAACTCCTCCTTCCCATAGACACAAGTTCTTATATAGATATGTTTATGAACATTTTTCATAACAATGTCTTTATCAATAAATCAATTTTTTAAAGAATATATAATTTTAATTTTAAGTAAAAGAATTATTTCACCTCAAACGAAAAATTCATTGAAATAATCTTTGCATATTTATTTGTTGTACAATAAATACTATGTGTAAACAAACTATCATTCATTAGTGCATTTTTATTTATTTCAAAGTTTCAATTTTTAAATATTTTTTCTCCATTAGATAATATAAATGTAATATTGCTGATGGGAAAAAGGATTCATTATTAAATCATTAAATATTTAAGTGTAACACCTTATATAGAGTTTTTAATTTTTCAAATAACTTTGAAAATAGGTATATTTTTTATACATGGAAAAAAATTAGAAAACCAAAACCTTTGGATTTTTGAATTAAAAAAAAAAATTAGTGAACTATTTTAATAAATTTAATGAATTCATTCTTTAAGAAATAATACAAAAGAAAAGGAAACAACCTTTTTTAACTGACACTGTATTAAAAATTTATTGAGGTAAAGCAAAACCAGATTCAATTAATTTAACGATGCATTTAACCATTCATTTAACATGATGAGAAAATAAGTTATTAAAAAAAAGAGAAATATATATTAGAAATATGGTGCAGTTTTAATTCCTTTAAAGCTTCCTATTATTATAATGAAATTTGTTTAACATAAATGCTGACATCTATATGGTGGATGGAGGAGGATTGAAAGTGTATGAGCCTCAAAGCACCCAATTTCTGAAATTGCTGATTTTTTTTTGCTAAAGTTGGCAACCTATAAGATTAGTAATAAAAATATATCTATTTGTAATGAGCAAAATCAGCAAACAACAAAAAAGCAGAAAATATCATAGAAAATATCATAAATGACCCCCCCCCCCCCCATCCCCACTTTCAATCTGCTGTAAAAATAGGGTTACCAGATTCAATACAATACTCTTTTTTAAGGTATTTTTAATTAATTACAAGATAATAATTAATTAAAACTAAAATGTTCAAATAGTACCTAAACATATAAAAAATAATTTTTCATTTAAAAGAATGTATAAAAATATAAATTGAAATTCGATGAATTTGGATTTAAAATGTAAAATTTTATTTTTTTCAACCATAAATACTAAAAACATTTTCAGGAAAATATTCTCAAATTTCTTTAATTTTTTTAAAACTTTCTTTTCTCTATTTGTTACTTTATTGTAACAATAACAATAAACAATCATTTAAAACCTTTCCCCCACCTCAATTGCTCTCCCCTTCCTTCCACCCACTTGCATACCAAATGAAAGTTAGTCTTTAAAACCAGGGATGAAAGTGCACTAAAGTCATTTTGTAGCAGCTTTGTAGCAGCAAAAATCTAATTTTGTAGCAGTAAAATCCATTTTTGTAGCAGCAAAAATCTTAATTTTGGAGCAATAAAAACTGTTTTCGGAGCAATAAAAACTGTTTTGGAGCAGATTGAAATTCTAATGTTAATAAAAATTATTGCTATCTTGAAAATACTTTGATATTTGAAAAAAAAAATTACTCTGATAAAATTTTGCCACACTTTTTGCTAACCCTGAACATTCTAAACAACATTTGGGTACTGATTGCAATAATGCATGTATGTTAAAGAAATACTAAGTAATGTGCAAGTACAGCTGACTATTAAATTAATGAATCTATAAAATCCCCCCCCCCCCCACCCAAAAAAACTGACTACATTACTGGGTAATAGTACTTTCATTTAGCATTTTGTTTGAGAAACTATTTCTTTGAAGAAAATATTGTATAATAATAATAAAATCAAATAAGATGTGAGAAACATTGAGAGATGCATGAAATATAAGTGTTTCTTATTTCACACGTACAAAAAAGACAAAATAATAAATTCAAAATAAAATGTTCATTTAAAATAACGTTTTATTAAAAATTAATGTTATAGAATAATTTATTTATAAATTCTGTAGAATTATTTCTAAAACGAGAGTGGATGTAGAACGATGCAGCAATGTGAAATCGGAAACGTCCAAAGTGTAGGGGAGAAGAAAAAATAAATAAATAAAAGGGGAATGGGTACAGATTAAATCGGAAAATCGTGCATTTGACCGATTCTTTTCATATTTTTAATCACCAGTTTTTCAAGTTTAATCGACAAATGGCGACTGCTTATTTTCATCTTTATACTCAAGATATATCACTTTATCAGAAAATGAAAAACGCTATTCGATAATACTACTGGTTTTGGCGATTTTCTAATATTTATATTTATGTAAAATCAGTGCATACGAACCAGCCAATATTCTGCAATGCACCTTAAATTCAAAATAATAATAAACACATCAATAAATAAATGATGATTCACGGAAATTTTTAATCTTTCTTTGTGTAATTTATTAATCATAAAAAAAGTAGATAATTTCGTGGAAGGGAAAAAAATAATATAAATACGATACTGCAAAACCAATACCATACGATATCAGAACAATTTGAGATCGGTATAAAATAGCATAGATAAACATTATTAGCGACGATATTTTAGAAATTTCGAACAAAAAAACAGAAATCAATAAAATTTGTTAAAATATAAAACTTTTCATTTCTGAATAATATAATTAACGAACAGAAACTCAGATTTAAATATGTTGTGCCGAAAGAATACGCCAATATGTACCAATTGTGCCGAAAGACTTCTATCTTTTCTTTGTGGAATCCAAAGTTTTTTACAAGCCGTGACGTGACGGCAGTAAGGAAAAAAAAATTCTGGCAACCATTTGTGGCAGGCGGGAACAGTCAACCCCAAATCAGTTTATTTAAAGTTTTTTTTAAAAAAAGGATGAACTTTGTACTGTACGGAGATCGGCCGGGCAGGGTTACACACAGCAGTGACGTCAAGAGGTAATTCAAGTGGAGTTGCAAGAAATGGCGATGCGGTGCAGGTTTGGCACAAAATTGAAAAAAATAGCTGTTTTGTAGCAGCTTGGTGCAGTCTGGAGCAATTGGTGCAGGTCTTACATCCCTGCCTTAAAACTCGTAAATCTTTAGTAATGATAAATAACTAGTTTGTTTCTTTATTGTAACAATAAATAATCTATTATCTAAACTTCTCCTCCCGCCTCCTTGAAATTTTCCGTTTTCCCTCCCCTGTACAATGTGCACAAAGTTAAAAAAATGCTGAAGTTCTGTAATTTTTAATTATTTTTCTGCACTATTTGTAATTCTATAGTCATGATAAATAATCATCTAATCAAACCCTCCCCCCTCTCCATTTTTTTCTTTGCTTCTCTCCCATTACCCCCCTTACTTTGCAGTGACAATATAGTTAAATAATCGATCTTAATTCCCTCTTCCAAAATTTTTGATTCCCCTTCCTTCTTTCCTTTTCCTCCTATGCACTAAGTGTACAATGCTGTATTTGTTGTTTTGAAGTAACTATGAGTAGTAGTCTTCTAAATTTCTGCTGTCTCATGCCGAAATCTGCTCTTCTTTCCTGTCATTTGAATGTTTAAAAGTTGTATTTACAAAAATTAAACTCTGTATTTAATGCATATTATAATTCAATAGTTTATGTACGTCTTTAAATATTTTCGGTTTTAATCCTTAAGTCCTTGATTTTTATTTAAATAAATGTGTATGAACCCTGTATAATTAGCAAGTTGAACTAAAAGTGAGTCATGATACCGTATCATTTAATAAATAATGTAATAATTGGACTCATTGATGGAATTCATAATAAAAAAACTAGTCGTTGGGGGCCACCGTAATACTTACCCATCATGGATATGCATAATGTAAAATATTAAAATAAAAAATGTGTAAACTACTTATAAAATGCATTGCAATTCGAATAAAATCGTGGCTTGATGACGTCATAAACTTTGAAGGCTCGATTACTGAATTGCTTAAAAGAAACATCCTTATAACTCCAAAAACAATAATCCTATTAACTAGCGGTTTATTGCATTTGATCAAGCGTCTCATTTCCAATTAAAATATATCTTTAAATTGAAATTTGGATGAAATACAGGGTCATGAGAAATCAAAGAGTGTGGAAAATAGGATTACAAATATCCCGGTAACTAATTATCCGATCAACTTCATGCTTTATGCAAAATTTGTTTTTTTATTGTCTTTTATATTCACTCCTTAAAATAAACAATTTCGAAAATTTTTATATATCTTTTATCCGAACGAATATTTCGAGAGTCAGAAAGAAATAGTTCAGGATAATCAAGGTTACTGAAATTCAATAGGCTTCTTCTTCCCATTATTACATACTAAGTACATACCAAATTTCAAGTCTCTATCTCAATTTGTTCGGGAGATAGAGCGTTTACAGACACACAGACGGACGGCAAATTTTTTTTTTTATATAAATATGTTTTTCGGAATCTCTAGTGTCTGACACATGAAAATCCGTCAAATTTTTTTTTCCGATTTTCAAAACGATTACAAGACTTACCCTATACTACGTATGATGGGTAAGTAAAAGATATTATGGTAATTGATTCTTTTCGTTGATAATTTTTACAGCATTATATGTTAGGCATAGGCACAGTCCATTTTCTGTGATTTCATTTATTATGCAAAAACATACAAATTACGTTCTTTGTAATTGTCTCTACAAGAACATTTTGACACTTATTTCAGTAGGAATAAAAGGAAGATCTTTTGTCTGGCATTTTGACATCTTGCACTCACATTATTATTATCATTTTTTGTGCTGTCCATCTTTGTCACTTGTAATGTTAAAATAAATGAAGTAGTCTGACAAAATCATTCCAGCTATATTGGCAATAGTATATAACTTTGTATGTTATTCATATTTTGGCTTTGCTATTGTCGTATAATTGCAAATATTTTATTAGGAACTTAACTATGGATACTTTGTTTTGAAAACATAATTACACAGAGGAAATGTATGCATATTTATTATAGCTTAATCTAAATCCTAATATAGTTTCCTCGGAAACCATCGGTTTTGAGATTTTGCATCCACCCAATAAGTACTTATTCCTCAGTGTCCTCAACAAGAAGGAATGTTATTAACAACTATATTGGAATAAATGTGCAGCACAGAGTGTTCATAGCTTTATTCTTGTTAATTCTCTTATTTATCATATTTTAACTTGAAAACAGCCATCCATTATCTCAAAAGTGTTTAAAATATAAGACCAGTTTTATCAGTAAATTGAGTAACATATTTTTTTTTAACAAGGAAGGTAAAAAGTTAACTTTAGGAAATAATTTAAATAATCAATAAAGGCTCCCAACTGGTGATGCCAAAATTCTCTAAAAGATTTACAGTTTCAGAAAAAAACTATTTATTCACAACAATATGATTTTGTTTATCTTCTTTATGAATTTTATTTAACATGTTTGCAAAATTTTTATATGATGGATTCCAGGGTAAATAATTGATGTATTTTCATTTAGTACTAGCTCCCAAAATTCAAAATAATGGTACTGATTTATTTTAGTGGTGTACCGAGTAGTGCTTTGGCAGAGTACCGAGTACTCGACCATTTACTACTCAGCCGAGCACAGAGTAAATACCGAGTACCGAGTAGTTGTGTTTAAGAAAGAATCACTGATGCGAACATGAAGTGTGCTTAGTGGTAACACTTCTATGTTTGAGTGTGTGTGTTTATATATATATACTTATTTATAAACATGCATTTTGTGCATATAATCTAATCTTATTTTTTAAAATTAACTTCAATTTTTTAAAATAACTTCATTTTTTGAAATTTAATTTCTATTATTGTGGATCTTTTAAAGACAATTTTTGTATATTCAAAAATTTTAAAACAGTAGCATTATTTAAAAAAATATATATAAAAAAAGAATTGATATATAAATAGTTCAATTAACCAATATGAAATTAAAACTGATTATTTAACACATCTTTACCCGTTTGTGATGCAAAATGTTTAATAATGTTTGTGATGCAAAATGTTTCATATTTTTTAAAAGTACCTTATTTTCTTTTGATTAAAAAAATTGGATACTATCAAGTAATAGCGGCTCTTGAGGATGAATCGTCAACAGGGTTCCTACGGGTCAGGGAAAACCTGGAAAACAGGGAAAAGTCAGGGAATTTGAAAATTGAGGCAAAAAGTCAGGGAAATGTCAGGGAATTTTTTTAATATTTGAAGAGATCAGGGAAAAGTCAGGGAATTTTTGATGTAGTACTTTCCAACAGGATCTCGGTTATCATTGTAAATGAAAAAAATTTGAATTATTCCTCTAATCTATAATTTTTATATACAATTTATGCAAACTATGCAGCAATAGCATTAATTTGAAAATTAATTAAAAATTGAAAATACATGGCATTGTTCTTTTGGAAAAATTTGACAACTGGAAGCTTTTAGTTCACATTGAGCATTATTATTATTACATTTTAATTTTCTGTAATCTAAATGCAAAATCTGTGATTACAAAAATTGAAAGATTTTAGGAGCTCTAAAAAATAAATCTCCCCGTTTGAAATTATAGCTATAATAATTAAATAATAATTATCAGTATGGAAGGGTTTAGTTCCACTAACTTAATTCCTGGATGAAGACAAAATAGCTTTATGCTGCAAGTTACAGTTTGAAATAGAATGTTATACCACTTGGATGAAATCTTTCTTGGATTTTGTTCTCTTAAATATGTGATTACAAATCTTATCATTTCAGTGTTTTGCACTTTTTGTTTAGCTGTAGGTAACATCATCTCCTTATTTTAGAGATCTTCCAGTATTAGGCACTATAAAACAAGTTTTCATGTAAGCGATTTGGCAAAAGAAAGGTGATATTCCTATTAGAGCATATATAGAGATAATGCATTTTTATGGAAGTTAGGAACTGCCTGTAACTAGGAGGTTTCCATTGTGGAGCGTTTTAAAACGATATATAAGCCAAATTTTTATTAAGAAAGGTCAGGGAATTTTTTGTAAAAAAGTCAGGGAAAACCTGGAGATGTCAGGGAATTTTTTTACCAAAATTGTGTAGGAACCCTGGTCAAGCGACCAAGATTTATCGCCAAATTATAAATCATGTATGACATATGATATATTAGTCATATATAACACATATATGATGTATACATATAACATGTGCATAAGTCATATAGGATGCATATATATATATATATATATATATGACATATAAGACGTCAATAATATGTATGTAATGACGTATATGGGTGTTTGGAATAATATGTGTATTATATGATGCATATATAAGCTTTTCGATGATCTTGGCGAAATCAGAGCTGAAACCTTGGCATAATTGTAATTGTGGAGGCCGCTATAACACGAAAGCACCAAAAAGGGGGCTTTACAGTTTTTTTTTTGTGTGTGTGTGTAATGTGCTAAAATGCTATTTTATCAGTGCTAGCAATGAACATATTTTTTCTGAAGCAGGCCAAATTTACAACAATAAAAGAAATGTCCTATCTCCTGAAAATGTAGAATGATTATATAGTGTTTTTGTACCATAATTTGCCATACAGAAAATTTAATTATTATTTTTTTAATTGCATTTATTGTATTTTCTGTTTCTACATACTGCTTCTTTATCCAAAATCAGTCTTTTCCTACAGTTTTATAAATGGCTTTTTTTTTTTTAAATATAAATATAAAATTAAACTTTAATTTACATTAATTTTGCATGGGGTTTTTTTCTTACCTTTTTCTATGTTTTATAGATAAATTTTTATGTACCGAGTAAATAGTTTTTATGAATTATGGCATATATTATACATTTATATTCAAATAACTTTTTATAGATCACTTATAATTATACAATATATATTAATTTGTCTTTAAAAATGCTTAAAACATGAAATTCTTGCAACTACTCGGTATTGGCCGAGTTACCGAGTACTCGGCAAATTGGCCGAGTAGGCCGAGTACCAAGTATATACCGAGTACTTGGTACGGCCCTAATTTATTTCTTTTTTAAAGATATATATTGAAAATTTTTATTAATAATGATAGTATTACATTTTTAGGCATGTCAAGATTATATGCAGTTAGCGCAAACTCAAGGTCGTAAATGGCAAAAAATGTTGCAGCATGAACATGAACAACGCTTACGTTTAGAAGAGATGGTAGAACAACTAGCTAAACAACATTCTCATTTAGAAAGAGCAGCGAAAGAAGCTTCTGCTAATTCACCAGGTGAAAAAGAAAAAATTGCAGTTTTTCCTGATTTTTAAAGAATGTGCTATGTTTTTTTAAGACTTTTTTCCTCCCATATAACTATTTTATTTTTTAATGTTGCAAGTTTTTAAAAATATTTCATTTTAACAATTTGGAATTTATTCAGAACTAGTAGGCTTCACCTACTATGTTGGTCGGTTTCTCCAAACGAAATATATCGGTAAATTTGACATTATGTTTTAAAACGATATAGACCTTTATCTGGAAAACCCACTGAATTGCTAAAAACCGTACGAACACCATTGCACTGTTATATTTTCTAATGTATCTGACGAAATTATGGCTGTTAAGAACAAAATGCAATCTACTAAAACCATTCCTGAAAAAATTATCTAACAAACAATGCAAATCTTATCAAAATCTATCCAGTAGAACTTTTTAAAAAGGTTAATTTTTCATAATCTCGTATACCTGATTATAGAACTTTCCCCTATAATTCTATAACTAAGCAACCAATGTAGAACTGTATGTTACATATCAAAACTTTTTCTGAAAAATTATCGAACAGTGCAAGTGTACTCAATAGAACTAAAGTATAAATGACCATCTTGAATTCGATCCCAATGTCTAAAAATGTCCATAACTTGACAACAAATGACTCAAATTCTATGTTTTTGGTACCAATTTGAAGCTATTTGTACTAAGAATGCATATATAATGACAAAGCAATAGTAAATTTTCATTTTAATAATTTATATTACATGAAAAGTGAAAATATCACTTTCAAAAAATGGCTTGGTGTAATGGGCTATTAAAAAAATGACCCGTTATGAATTTTTCTGAAACTTGCTGAAAACATTGCTTCATGCGTCTACTTTAAATAGAAAAAAAATTGGAGAGGTAAAATTTTTTGTTTAAAAAAAAATGGCTTTTTACACATAGGATGTCACTGAACAAACAGTGAGTATCTTAAAGCATGTAAGTATTCCTGGTTTAAAAAATAATGGCCAAAATTAAATTTTTCTGAAATTAAATGATGCAACACCCATTTGTTGAATTTGTATGGAATGACCCTAAACCAAACAGTTTGATTTAACTCAAATAGTCGCGTCTGTTTGAAGCATCAGGTTGCTCTTATTTTGTTAGAAAATGAACAAATACAAGTTACATCTATATTAAAATAGCACAAGTCATGTGGCTGTTATATACAGTTATGGGCTGACTGCTTCGCTTTTCAATTATTTAAAAAAGATGGTAGTTGGGGGGGGGGAGGGGGTCTAAGGAAATGTTTAGTTGTTTATAAAGTAGCTGGATTACCCTAGAACTATGTTAATGAAAATTGCAAGAGAATTGGATGGGCTCCAAAACCAATGTATTTTGTATCGAAAATGGTTTTTCGTTGTATTTTGCCCATCTCTGATTTTCATGATATTCTAGTTTTTCTAATTCTTTTGGTAAGCAAGTAACAAAAGCATATAAATCACTTTTGCCGTCAAAACACTAGTCTCTTATGGTTTTCACCAAGCATGATTCCTGCCAAAATATGTCACTTTGATGCCGAAAGCTTTGGCCAATCAAATTATGAGGTGGCAAAACACGGTTGGGAAAAAAAAAATTATGCTTTCAAATTAGCATAAGATTGCAAGGCACTGAAATATGGTTTAAGCGTTGTTTATTATATCGTAAGACAGAGTTAACAAGAAGTTTATCTTAAACAAGACACGTAATCCCAGCCTATGAGTAATATTTTATCAAATTATGCTTTTCTGCACATCATATACGGCCCCTTAAACCAGCATCTTGCTGTTTTTTAAGAATAATTTATAAACTACTTGGAAGAAAAATTTTAAATTTTGAATTTGAATGCACATAAAGCAGGACATAATAAATATATATCCATCAAAGAAATTGTAGGTTGCAATTCCTAATTTTTTAAAATACTAATTTCATAATTCATATTATAAAAATTACAAATTTGGCATATTTATGTTTGGGTTTTGCAGTATTTCAACCAAACAAGAAATTAGCACATTAGGATTATAATTTCATGAGATATTAATAAAAGTATGAAAATGTAATTTAACATTAGAAGCTCTAAAATTTGAATGTTTATAATTCAAAAACTTATCATCCAAATGACTTGAAATTTGGTATCTAGGCATAGTTTGAACCGAAGATTTAAAATATCTGATCAAAATTGAGTGTTGCCATTGAAAATAACAACGTTTGGACTAATTTTGATTTGTAGATGCCCCCCCCCCCTTAAGCAGATTTAATATACATCATTTAAAAGTAGACTTTATTTCCAATTATTTGGTACCATTAACTTTCTTCTACGATAATTTGTTGCAGAGTTAAGGGGGGGAGGGGTCACTTTTTTTTTCCACGACTGTACCTGTCTTGTATCTTAGAAGTCAGTAGACATTAAGCATAAATGCTGAAGTCAGTGGATTATGCAGCTATGAAAACTCCTGAACTATATCAAGAAAGAATTGCAAAGAGAAACGAACTTGGACAGAGATTGACATTTAGAAGAAGTTGGTGAATTTTAATCAGATTGCACGCCAAGGGTCAAGTGGATGATACTCACAGCAAATATGGTTTAAAGGGAATGTGATTATCACAAGTGGCTTTCAAAAGTTCTATGTTTCACCAAACCATACTTGCTAAAATACATCAATTAGTATTTAAGAAGATTAATTGAGAATGATGATATATTTTCTAATGTTTCGTAATTCAGTCTACAACCAAAGTTCACGTTAAACAAAAAAGATATTAGCAATAATATAGTTTCATATAAATGTGGATATCATTAAAGGCTTTTCACAAAAAATACTTTATTGCATCAAATCATATTAGCTAAAATACACCAATTGACAGTGGACCAAGTTACGGGAGATTACTTAATGTTTTAAAATTTATGCATTTGTGAACATATTGTAACTGATAAGCAAATGGGCATGAAGCATAAATGCCTAAGTGATAAGGTGGATTTTGTCATGAAAGATGAAATACGCAACAACAAAATATATATGAAATGCTGTCATGATCACAAAAAGTTCTTGATTTTTCTGGCACAATCTTCTGATTTATTTGGCATAGGATTAAGCAAGTAAATTAAATTATGAATAAAAGTAACATGTTGCAATGCTTAGCATATATTTAAAGGAGATCAAATTGGTTGACACAGGTAGCTAGTATATAATATTCTTTTCTCATTTAATCAGTGTTAATTCTTTATTTCATTTCTTATACAAAGTAGGAATGGGCAGTTGTCATTTTTATTATGAATAGAATTGATAGTTCAACTCAATATTTTTTAATGTAACACTTTTTTTTAATAGTGTAAGTTGTACAATCAACAATTCTTTAATACAAGCAGTGTTTTAATTTTATTATTCTTGTAGAAAAGTGAAATGCCAATGGACATTGATTATCTTGATTTAGGGAATCAGTGTGATAATTTCTGTATGTTTCAAATCATATTGACGTGTTATTACCGTTGGCTGCTTGGCTTTATACAAAGTCAGTTGTCATGGAATAACCTATGTTTGAACCTATCATTGAACCTATCATAACCTATCATTGAAATAGTGAAGCAGGAAAAAATGTTTACCTCTTTTCCTGTCGAAGTCAGTCAAATAATTCTGTTTTTATTATTTAAAAATTTGCATTTGTTGAACATATTTTTACTAAATTAAAAATGTCGAAAAAGAGAAAAAAATGCTGTTTGTGCTCATTTCTTAGATCAATTTTTGTACAAAAAATTTCAATAATAATAAAGAAAACGCCATATTAAATAAGTTGGTGGCCATATAGAAAAACTTGGTCGCCACTTCCGCCCGTATTTCTCAAGCACTAGTCATATTTCAAGAACTAATGTACACTGTAAAAAATGACCAATGTTTCTTATTTTATGAAAATACACTATAATCACGAACAAAAATATAATATAATCTTCTGAGTTATCCGAAATTCCAAATAGCGTGTTCCATTGTCTTTTGAATCCCCAAAAACCAATACATTTCCAAAATTTAAAGAATTGTTTATAAAAACAAAGTATTTTTCGCTGCCCGTATTTTTCAGAAACGTTTCTGAAGGGTTTTTATAGTGTATTAATTAGTGTCCTCAGCCTGGAATACCTGTTTTTCGAATGCTATCAATTCTCAAGTAAACGTTTTCAGCCGCATAAGTTAATTTATACAGGAAAGAGTAAAGAAATAATCTTAATTTTAATGTTATTGTTAACGCTGTTAATTTTGCATGTTTGTCTGTTAAACATATTTTTTGAGACTGAAAATTTTTACTTGAGAATTGATAGCATTCGAAAAACAGGTATTCCAGGCTGAGGACACTAATTAATGCACTATAAAAACCCTTCGGAAACGTTTCTGAAAAATACGGGCAGCGAAAAATACTTTGTTTTTATAAATAATTCTTTAAGTTTAGGAAATGTATTGGTTTCTGGGGATTCAAAAGACAATGGAACACGCTATTCGGAATTTCGGATAACTCAGAAGATTATATTATATTTTCGTTCGTGGTTATAGTATATTTTCATAAAATAAGAAACATTGGTCATTTTTTACAGTGTATGGAATTTAATAAAATTTTAGATTAAGTTAGACCTTGATATAAATTGTCACTGATTCGTTTTTAGTGTATGTGAAACCTGTGTATGTGATAGAAGAAAGTTTTGGGATTGGCACATCCGACTAGCAAGGTTGATAAAAATCACGATTTAAAAAAAATAAATAAAAAAAATCGGATTTATTTGATTTAAATCGGATTTTTTTTATTTAAATCAGATTTTTTTTTTTTTAATTAATATTATTTCTGTACTGTGTATGTATTTATTTTATTTTTTCTGCATAGATTTACACATTTCTATTAATTTAATTACAGTTCCTAGATAAAAATTCAAAAGAATTTAAATAAAAAAAAAAATATTGCAAACAAATTCAGATTTACTTAAAACTTAAAATCATATTATTCTACAATTAAATTGTTATAGGTAAGATATACCTGTATGTGTTGTGTGTATAAATTTCTAGTTAATTTAAGTTATTAAAATTTTCATTGAGGTATTACTCCAATAATATCTAATCACATAATAAATGCAGCAAACAATGCTAAATATATATGTGTATAAATATACCAGGGTTGGTTAATTTTTGCCTAAGTGGAAAAAAACTGTCCTGGCAAAAATACTTTTTGCCAGTGGCAAAAATTACTAGTATTTTAAAACAGGATTTTAAGGATTTTATTTTAATTACACAGTTTCAATGTTTAAATCATAATTTTAAGATTAAAATCAGTGATTTAAATTACAATCTTGACCAATTTCTGTTTTTGCCAATTTTTGTCTGTCAAACTGTCCTGACACAAAAATACATTTTTGCCGACAAAAAGCCAATCCTGATTTCAACCGATTCAGATTTACTAATGTCATCTTTATCACATAGACTGTTTGCTTCTGTATGCTTTTTTTTTTTTTTTGGCCACAATCTCCTCCATTTCTACACTACATGGTTTACAAAACAGTTTCAAGACACAAGGTAATCACATAACTAAAAGTACGAAGCTATCAATTGTCAGTGTTATTCAGCCCTCAGCCATTGACAATTTCAGCAATCAATCATGCTTATTTAACAGTAGAAATGGCTGTTTAGCTTAGAAATAAGGTATAATAACATATCTTATTTTCCATTGCAGTCAGCAATGAATTCTAGAAAAGGAAAATGCAAAGGGATCAGTCACAGGGATTAAAGTATTTTCAGTTATAGAAGAAACATGAAACTGGAATCCTATAATTCTATGTTAAACAAACAGTTTAAATATTTATTATGTTACAATTTAGTCCTTGTATTGATCATATAATATGATCAATACATATCACATCAACATATGGGATATTGAAATTTCTAGGTCTAAGTAACTAAACATAAAACAAACTTGTTGTGAATCATGTATAATCTACTTTAGAGGAAGTAACTCCTCACTGAAAATACTATTATATTGAATATATTTAACTTTAGCTTCAATATCTAACTTGCAAATATATATATATATATATATATATATATATATATATATATATATATATATTAGTATTTATTTTGTAATGCACAATGGATAAATAATATTTTGAATATAATGTTGCATTTACTTTCATAAAATAATTATTTTCAACTTATAAAAGTTTTATTTAACATTATTAAAAGGTAATTTTTAATCTGGACATGAATTATGACATTTATTTGAACACGAATGATTAATTTAATCCTTTATTCAGCTTGTAAATATCAATGTTAAAAATATACTGATTTAAATCAAAGATTTTTTAAAAAAAAGCATTTGATTTAAATCACGATTTAAATCAAGCTGATTTAAATCAAACAACCCTGCCGACTAGTTTTAACTTTTGAAATTGATTTTATAATAAAATGCTCGATTGTAATACAATTTATGTTCATAATGATGTCAATTGTATAAAGCTCTGTAGTTAAGTTTTTCTTTTTACAAATATGAATAGATTAGATCCAGCCTACACAAAGTCTGTATTATATTAATAAAAATAGAATAAAAATGCATTTATAATATTTATAGTATTTTTTCTCTCACATTTATATCATTTTTCCCTTTCATACCACTACTGAAAGTTTTTGTTCTTATCTCGATGTTTTAGCTATATATTTATTTTTAAGTAGGTATGCATTCTGATGATGAAGAATTTTATGATGCAGAAGAAGAAACTGCCGATTTTGTTATAACCATTCCAGGGAAATGCCATAGGTAAATATTTCTTTATTTCAATGTAATTAATTATTGTTAAATATCAAACCCATTTACATGCTTCTGTACTCTTGAATTTATTTGATGTTATCTTTGCACTACAGGAGAACTCCTAGTGGCTTCAGTTTGCAAAGTGAAGGTCAAGGATTTCAAGATGGTGGAGCATCTTCTGATACTGATCCTGAAGCAGCAGCAAATGGGACAAAACGTGAAGATATGATTGCTCGCCGTAAGAAAACAAAACGTACTAGGGTAAATATAATGTTTTATCTTCAAAACCTGTAAATATTGTAATTACACTTACCTGTCAATATTGTAATTACACTTAAACATTAGTCTTTTCATAGGAATATGTTTGCAAATAATCAAATTGGCTTATTTTAACATTTAGAATTAAAGAAAAAAAGCTTAACTAATTTAAGTATTTTTTTTTTCCTTCTTATAATCCTGTAATGTGTAGGTAGTTCTATGTAAGACTTATTGTTTTTCACAGTATATTTTTATTTCATATCAGTCAAAAGAAAAAAAGAAAAACACAAAAATATACTTTGCACACTTGTAAAAGTTTAAAACACATAATTTTGCCCATTGGTCAGAAAGTAGTGCATGCGAAACTACAGTAGTCACAACTTTTTATCTTAGTTTTGAAAAATGTAATGTAGTAAATAGCAGAATTCAAAAAAAAAAAAAAAAAAAAAAAAAAAAAAATCACTAGTTTGTTGTGAGTATTGACGTTACTTTTAACATTACTTTCAATGTTATTTTTAACATACCTGGATAGATCTTAAAAGTATTTCTTAGAAATATTCTTTCTTTTGAAACTATTTTCTTTCTGAGAAATTTAAACTAACAAGGGAACCATGCCTTAGTGTAATAATGAAAAATATCTAAGTAAGCAGCAATCAAAAGAACATAGTGAAATGTGCTTTTTGATGAATAAATAATTTGCTTTCGTCTGCCTGTAATCGAGATGTAAAGTCTTTAAGTTTGCTAATTTAATTTAGACGAGAAAAGTCAAGGTTCTGATTCAGAAATTTTAATAATTAGATAAAATACAAAAGATATTTATATATAGTAATATAAAAATTAAAGAAGCCTACTAAAAGAAAAAATGCTATTCACAAATATGGTACGGAACAAAAAAAATGATTGAAGCATAGAAAATCATGGCACCAAGAGCACTTTATGAACTTAAATCTAGTGCAGTGTTGGTTGATCTCCTGCAAAAAACAAACTTGCAAAGGCATTTTAAATGGAAGTGGACAAGTTTGCACTAACTCAGACTTGTACCAAGTATAACGAATCACGAAGTATTGCAATGCACTAAACTGGAAATGGACAAGTGACTAGAGTTTGATGATGTTGCAGTGAAAAATAGATTCTTCCTTCTGTCAGTGTATACATCAAATAAATTGCTTCCAAGATTGAAAGTATTCAACATCCAAAGGTTGAACTTTGCCAGTAGCACCTGCTGTAATTTTCTTTAATTCAAATGTTGACCTTCAGGAACTGTTTCACTGACATTCATGTCGTTGCAGTATTGCATTAGGGCATCCACTACAAGATAAGACTTGTTACCAGCAGAAGGAAAATAAACATCTTACAGCCTTCTTTTTATCGTCGCCTTTCCTATTAAAAACAAATATAAGCAAAGTCGCCGTTTTACTTGAAACTTTCGAGCTACTGAAAATAAGAATTTGCAACTAATCAGATTTTGTGGTTTGGATGTGTAAATTATTCGGTTTGAACATAGTTTGCCTTTCATACAGTCCCAATTCACCTTTGGATTTTCAGAAATACGAGGGGCATTGGTGAGAGCAATCGATCATTGGCACTGATCACTGGTTGAATAGTATAACTATATGTCATACCATACTATGTTTTTATTGAGCTTCAACTTTCTTCACTCCACGTATGTCGAGCCTCCTGCAACAATGCATCTTCTTCTGGAAACCACTTTGATCTGAATTGTACCAGGTGACTGGATTGTTTGTTGCACTGGGGTATATTTCAGTGGTGAAGCTGGCGATTGCTGCTTCTCATTGAGCTGTCTTCTGTGTAGTAATCCTCGCTACGAATCTCGTGATTTTTTATGATGCAATGTTGTACCGATTTTTAAATTCCTGTGCACAAGTTGGAGAAGCTGTGAAATCTGTAACTTGTAGCACACTACTGTGTTCCTAAGCCCAAATCGCAAATCTTCGTCTTGGACGGGATAACATTCGCAAGCTTGGAGGAACTTCTCATAAACGTGGCTGTAAATCTGCTTGTACGTTGACTGCTTTGACATGCTAGTGGGGAAAAGGATGTCACGAACTTTATCTCTTATGAACTGAATAATGACTTATAATGACTTTTGTACTGTAGCCGAGTTCAACGATTCTAATGCAATTGTTGCATTAATTAGTCCTAACCAGTGTGGTTCATGTTAGAAATTACACTAATGTAATGTTCAGAATTTAGCAGAGCATTTGCATATAGCAATAAAAACATTTTATGGCTGTTGTAACCCTGACTTAAAAAAGTAGCAAAGGTGACTCTCTTCAAAACTCTATTTAATTAAGTTGAAAAGATATAAGATCTACTTGAGATTACTTATTAAAATACAAAAAGAAATAAAATACTATACGTGGTGATGCAAATAAATACAAGATTTAAAAACAAAAAGATTTATTAACATGAAAACAATAAAATAAAAAATGTAAAAGATTTAAATTAAAACCACTTTTAGCATAATTTAAAAGGAAAACAAAAACAACTTATCTGATCTCTATAAATAAATCTGCCCGGGATTTCATGACAAGCAACAACATATATCTTCTTTAAACTGTAGGCCAATAGGTCGTTGACAAACCAGAACTCAAACATTAAAAATATAATCTGCTTGGAAAACTTCTTTAACATAATTCCGTGCAGTAAAATATACAGAAGAATGTTCAACCAGAAAAACTAAACTTCTTATTGCGAGACTCCATAGCATAGACAGTTCGAATTGAGAAAAATAACAAATAAGAGAAAGGTTCATGGCGTTCCATCGCCGGTGACTAGCTTGTCTGACCTTGAACTCATTCCATCATAAACACGAAAAGTCATCAGCACGAGACCATCTTAAAATGTCAGCTTCTGACTAAAAAATGGCTACTCACAATACAGATGTTTGCTCAAACTTATTAAATTAATGAAGAAGTCCAGAAGACATGATCAGCATTGATATCACTATAAAGACTTAAAATAAAGACGAAAGAACATATTCTTATAGAAACTTCTGCTGTAATTCCATTGATAACTACTGCTCCATTTCAGATTAAAAATGAACAGAAAACACGTTCTGCAAAACAAACCAAGCGAATCAAGGCATGGTGTAGAAAGGGGAAGTATCTGATGATAGGGAACATGTTATATACTATTGAGACATGCGTAAAAGAGATTTACTTAAGTATGCAAAGGATGGAGATTGGTTTTCAATATTAATCAGAAGAAACAAAACGATGATGTAAAAATGCATCGGTAAAACGTACAAGATCAATCCGATGATGTCATATTGTGACAGTCTGGAGAACTAGTGTAATCAATTCTAAAGAATATCTATGAAAGCACGGCAGAAAATAAACCATAATAACTTTAAATAAAAGCATGTAGAAATAAGGAAACTAAGGGAATAGACTTTAACAAATATTTAATTTAGAAAAAGGGGGATGAATTGAGTGAGAAGTAGATTTTAATGTATAATGGAGATGAAATAAAGAGATTAAATCAGAGATAGTGCCAGACAGTGACAAGAAGAGGTATATTTGCATAACAGTTCAAACAAAAAAATACCCTCATTAATAAAATATACATTTCCTTTGTCACTAATGAAAAATTAATACTTACGTCTTGCGTTTAATTTTGTTATAAAGCTGTAATTCTTCTGGATAAGGTTCTCTGCTTCCCATTTCATAAGCTTGATAGTGGCCCATTACTTTACAACACACAAGTAAAGGATTGATATGTGGCATTTTTCATTATAACACACGCTTCACATTGAGCCTAAAACAAGAATGAAATGTCTTACTAGTTTGTAGGCAAGCAGAAAGTATAGAGCCCAGTGGCAGAAAGTTCTGTAGCTGTCTGCGACAAGCTTTTAAAATTTCGTAATCTGTCTGCAAATTTTGCGTGTAATTTTAATGAATGAATAATACACTAAACTAGGAATTTTTCATCATTTTATTTAAAATAGGGTAAGCTTGATGCATTCTCATTAATTTTGCTTATAACTTTTGAAGTTACATATCGTTTCATTTCACTTCTTGTAATTTCTAAAATGGGAAGGATAAGCTTAGGGGGAGGGAAATTTCCCTCCCCTGATGCAGCTACAGAAATTCCTTCTGGAGGAAAATGTCTTAATTAAAGTCCTGCATCAGCTGCAGATTGGGTTAACACTGTTTTCAGTTCGAGCTGAGTTTAGATTCCTGCATGTTGGATTCCGGTTAACCCAATTTTTTAAAAGTTGGTTCTGTATATTGTTTCAGATTTAAAAATTTATGTATTAAACATCGATGTTTGTCTGTGTGTGATGTTTTCTGATGAGGCCGCTAAGTGCAGAGCTGCAAGATTTGGAGAAAGAGTGAAGTGTTGTTTTGTCTGAAGTTATGCACTTCAAAGCCCACTTTTGGACAAGTTTTCTTAATTTTTTATGTTTTATTTTCTTTTTGCAGCGAATTTTCTACATTAGTAAAAGGAATTCGGAATTCCTCCATCTATTTTTGAATTTTTTATGCAATTTTTCTCATTTTGCGACGATCTTTAGACATTAGTAAAAGGAACTGGGTTTCAATATTTTAGCAGTCTTTTTATGCAGTAAATTTTGACGATACTCACGATTATTTTTTTCCAAAATCGTTTGAGTCACTTTTTTTTTTTTTTTTTTTTTTTTCCCAGTGATTATTTGTCGAAATTTGTGTTTTTACCGCGATCCTTTGCTGAAATTCGTGTGTTTTTACTGCAATCCTTTGACGAAATTCATGTGTTTTTACCGGGATATTTTGACAAAATTCGCGTGTTTTTAGCGCAATCCTTTGACGAAATTCCGTATTTTTACCGCGATTCTTTGCTGAAATTTGCGTGTTTTTACTGCAATCTTTTGACGAAATTCATGTGTTTTTAGCGCAATCCTTTGCCGAAATTAGTGTTTTTACTGCGATTCTTTCCCAAAATTCGTGTGTTCTTACTGCGATTCTTCCCCGAAATTCGCGTGTTTTTACCGCGATCCTTTGGATGAAAATTGCGTGTTTTTACTGCGATCTTTTGACGAAAATTGCGTGTTTTTACCGCGATCTTTTTACGAAATTGCGTATTTTTTACAGCGATCCTTTGACAAAAATAGCGTGTTTTTACCGCGATATTTTGACGAAAATCGCGTGTTTTTACTGCAATATTTTGACTAAATTCGCATGTTTTTACCGCAATCTTTTGACAAAATTCAGTGTTTTTACCACGATTCTTTGCTGAAATTTGCGTGTTTTTGCCACTATCTTTGCCGAAATTCGTGTGTTTTACCGCAATCTTTTGACGAAATTCAGTGTTTATACTGCAATCCTTTGCCGAAATTCACATGTTGCAGACAGTTTTTATAAATTAATTTCATTAGTGCAGACAAAAATTGTCCGCAAGAGATTTTCTTTGTCCGCGACTACGTCGCCGTGTCGCAGTGTTTCTGCCACTGGGGTATAGAGTATTTTTAACATGTTTTGACAGGGTTTTATCACATCTCTTCCCACTAATCCCTTTTTGTTCCTTCATTGAATAAATAAAAAAAATATACACATTAAATAAATTAGCAAACTTTAACTCTTTATATTTCGATAATGGGGAGCCAAGGGCAAATAATTTTTGCGCCAGAAAACATGTTTCACTATGCTCATTCGATTGCTGCTTATGTAATTTTTTTTCATTATTACACTAATGGAGTGGTACCCTGGTAAGATATAATAGAAATAAATAAAATTAATGTAATACCAAATACAATCTGACAAAAAAGTGTCCCAATAGTAAAAAAAAAAAAAAGCAGGTTATTTGACAATGCAAAGATAAAAGCAAAACTAATGAGCATGTATAAATTGTTATTAATTAGTATTGTTCTCCAAAGCTTAAGCAAATTATATACTAGGCCAGGCTGAAAAAATCAAATTTTGGATTATGGAACTCTAATAGTGTGGAAAAGTTGCATTATCCCGTCAATAGTAACTGTGCAAAATTTAATTTTTATTGATTGATATCTTTTGCCTACTCAAGATAACCAAAGTTTCGAAAAATGGCCATTTTTTAGAAAAAAAATAAAAAATAGGAGAAAGGACAATCGTTTTCTAATAGTGGGCAAATTGTCTACCAGTTCTCTGTAATTAACTGTTAAAAGATTTAACTTGATCGGTTAATAACTTTTGCCTCCTCAAGATGAACAAAATTTCGAAAAACTGCCAAAAATGGCCATTTTTTACTAAAATTAATAAAAATTATGAAAAAGGACAGTTGTTTTCTAAAAACAGTCAAATAGTTTACCATTCCATCATAATTAAATGTGTAAAATTTTAACCAATCGGTTAATAACTTTGGCCTCCTCAAGACAGTCAGTGTTTTTCAAAAAAACACAAAATATACAACTTTTGATACAACTTTTTTACTAATGCAAAATTACATTTAGTTAAGCACTTACATTGTTATTTTTAATTATTTATTAATATATTATCAGCTCTTTAAACCTTCATGCTGTAAATTACATCATCTTGTAATAAAAAAGTTGTATCAAAGTATCATGTTTTGTGTTTTTTAAAAAGGTCATCTTGAGAGGCAAAATTTATTAACCGATCTGGTTAACTTTTTTTACAGTTAATTATGATGGAATGGCAGACCATTTGACCGTTTTTATAAAACACTTCTCCTTTTTCCTAATTTTTATTAATTTTAGTAAAAAATGGCCGTTTTTAGCAGTTTTTTGAAACTTTGACTGTTTTGAGGAGGGGAAAGTTATAACTGATCTGGTTAAATTTTGTAACAGTTAATTAAGATGAACTGGTTGCTATTGTTGCCTGCTATTAGAAAACAATTGTTCTTTTTCCTAATTTATATTATTTTTAGTAAAAAATGGCCGTTTTTTTTTTTAAAACTTTGGCCATCTTGATTAGGCAAAAGATGTTAATCAATGAAACTGAAATTTTACGCAGTTACTATTGACAGGATAATGCAACTTTCCCACACTATTAGAATTCCATAATCAAAAATTCGATTTTTGGCCCAGCCTATTGTATACAGTAGTTTATTAGGGCACTTATTTATTGTCATACTGTAAATTTTCTAACACATTACAAGGATAGAGGCATATAAACAGATGTCCAACTTTCAGTGCTCATATGGCATAAAGTAGGACTAATTATGTCCATGAAGACACTGGTTTAAAATTCCTATAAGATTTAAAATGCTTAAAAAAAAAAAAAAAAAAAAAAAAAAAAAAATCTGCATGAATAATTATAGGTTTTCAAGCATATTTTTCCAGTTATGCAAGATTTTACGCTGCATGATTTTTAATTGCAATCCCATGTTCTGTTTTTAATAATTGAACATTGTTTTAAACTGAAAGTATGAACTGAGACAAAAATATGGAACAAGAAAAGAGCGTGAAAGAATATACAATAAAACCTGTGAAAATATAGAATCTAGCTATAACGTAATCCATTTCTTACACAGAAAATTTATATGGTCCGAGGGGAGAAATACTGTACAATTATACCTGCTAAGACAAAATCTTGTCTAAAATGAATTTTTTCTTTGCAGTCCCTACTGGTTCTGTGTTTACAGGTTTTACTGTATTTAAAAAAAAAAAAAAGGGGGGGGGGGGGTACTTTTCCGTTATATGGACAACATGCCAAAATGTATGCTATTGCATAATGTATGTAAATGTATGTATATATGTAAATGTATGTATTAAATGTATGTAAATGTATGCTTGGCGACAATGGTGTCCATTGTGTTGTGTCGTACCTAAAACTTCCTTAGGCAGACACAAACACGTGGTAGAAAAAAAACAATCTACCAAAAAATCAAATCTTTTATATATAATGAATTTAATGATGAATAAAGAAAACCTTGATCGTATAGAATTTTGAACTTATTCTCTCTGAAAAACCTAAAAACAGAACGGAACATCTTTTGCTGCTGTATGAAAAATAGAAAAGAAAATAGAGATTTTTCTTTGTAAAACAAATAGTAAGATTTATTAAAAGTTAAAGAAACATTAGATTAAAGAACAAATAAAAAATTACATCGTGGAATATTATTACAAACATATTTCCTTTTATCATGAATAGTTTGATTAATGACTATTGAATTAAATTATCAGCAAAATATTACAAGGGGAAATATTTATAATTGATCGATTACTTTTAGCATGCTTAGTTTATTTAATGGAACCATTTTTTCTCCGGAGAAATAAAAAAAAAGGGGAATATTCTCACCACGTGGTCGACCACATCTCTAACTTAATGAAATATCTGTCTTGTAATTAGTAACATATTTCGGTGATTCTTTCTCTTTCCTTCCATCATAACTGAACCTCTGAGTCTCATTTCCGAATTCACTCTCCTTCTCTAGCTCTAGAAATCAAAACACTCCATTTCAGACAGCCATCGTTCTTCCTGCCGCCTCCGTTCGTCGAAAAGTCGATGTCCCGATAACCAGCCGGATTCCGCTCGTACTTTTCTCCACCCTTCCGATGGTCCAAGAACCGTCCAAAAAGCCCCGTCTCCGTGAATCGCCGGTCCTTTTATCCACTTGCCGTCGCGCACCTTCGCTTCATGCCACGGCAAATAATCCGATGGCGCGCCAAAGATGATGATCTTTCAGTTTGTTGATTAATTTAAAAACATTCCAAAATTTGCTTATCGATGTACAGTTTATATTTTACATATTTTCTTTTACAATAATTTCTCATTTTAAAATGGAGTAAAAACACACATAAACGTGGTCCGATTGCCGCGGAAGAATACATAAAACATCGGCATCACGTGCTTAGTAAAATATGAAATGAAAATTTAGACATACAATTTTCAACAGAACATCTCTAAAAACCTTTAAAATAATAATATTTTTACATTTAAATACGTATTTTCAAAGATAAATTATGAACCAAAATTAACTTTAGCTATTTTTTTTTTATACATTTGAAGTATTATTAACTTGAATTTTTATTCATTATATTCATAATTATTCGAGGAAAAGGTCTTTACATCGGCGGGCGCCGAGCCAATACAAAAAAAATCTCCTCAAAACGTTATTAAACACAACAAAAATTTAAATGATATAATATGGAGCAATTTGCAATAAATTGTCTGACAGAAAATTTAGAGACATCCTAAAGTTAGAAAAAGTAATAATGTAAATAAAACAACCTAAAGAAATCATAACCCCATTTATTTATTAATTTAATTAATTACCTTTTAATATTTATTTAATTATTTATTTAAAAAAAACCCAAATTATCAACATTTTTTTTTTTTTTTTTTTTTTTTTTTTTTTTTTTTTTTTTTTTTAACTTAATTAGCAAAATTCAAATTATCAACATAACACATTGGAAAAGTACAAAAAAAAAAAAAAAACTGTTACATTTTGAAAAAAGATTTTAATAATTGATAAATGTGTATAATTTAATTGTTATATTTTTATTTATTAATTACTAATTGTAATTTTTTTAATGCTTATTAATTAATTAGCTTTTGTTTCTTCGGTCAATTAAAAACAAAAATAAAATTTTAGTTAAAAAAAGAAATCACCAGTAAGTGATAAATTTCCAAGTATAGCAACAGGTTAGATGGGTTATTATAATTTAACACATAAGTTTAACTTTATGCTCTTTGCCTATTATTTGTATGAATTGCATTTTGAAGAAAATTTCTGTTGTGAAGAAAATTTCTGTTGTGTCTGACTTTGAATTCCATTCTGTGATTGCAAATGCATTGCATAATAAATAATGTAAAAATTGTAGTTTTAATCATTAAAGTGATAATAAATACTAAAATAATCATGATAGGATTAAAAAAAAAGATATAATAAATTTAATTACTTTAGAAAAATTAGAAAATTAGATATATGCTTTTTTCAGGTGTGAGTGTGAGGGCGATGTACTATTAATTTTGTACCTTAAAAAATGTTAATTTTTGTTTTAGTTTTTAATTTTATGTTTAAAAAAAAATTAATTCAGTAATCCTTTAACATTTACTTGAATCTAATTTAATCATTCGCGATTTTTTGATTATCTTTTCCAGAATTTATAGTGGTCAAAGACTATTTTCCCTGTGTTTTCTCAGTATGTATTTACAAATCAGTTTTCAGTTGTCATCTGAAGTATTGTAGAAAAGTAAAATAACAACAGCAAAATATTTATTGCAGTGGTGATATTAGAAGTGGTAAGGTAACAGCATCTTTAATCTATTAATTTAACATGTTCAGGTTCTTGTAGAGATGGAGCTGAAACTGCTCTTAAATGGAAAATAAATGTAAGCATTTCTGAAGCATTTAACTGTATTTAAATATTATATTTAAATATTGTATTCCATACTAACCCACTAATACATTATCATCTCTTTGCAATTTGAGATAGTCGAATTATTTTGTAAATCACATGCTTTTTTAGCTGTAATTATTTCTCTATTCAGTTAATTTGAATTATCTTTTATAAATAAATTTCATGTTTATGAATATGTGCCTACTTTTAACTTCTACATATATGTTAGGTTTAACATATTAATAAATATATTCTTTTTGTTTTTTTTAATGTTGTGCTACTCTAAAAAAAAATTCATACAGCGTAACTCTTTTTTAGTGCAGATAGATAGGCTCAACATTCGCAATGTTTTGCTGGAATGTAACTCTCCCGAATATTAAGGGATTGAATTTGTAAAACACAGCATTAATTTTTTGTTTTCAGTTTTCTCCCCCCCCCTTTTTTTTTCAGTAAATATTTATTTCATAATTCTATTTTATTTTTTCCTTTCAGACATTAGCTGAACAAGGCAAAATACACTCTGTATGTGTATCTAATTTTGGAGATGAGCATAATTCAGATGCTGAACCAAAATCATCTAGTGCTCCTGAAACTCCAAATCACACTAGCTCCTCACTTAGTACTAATAAAAGTTTAACGCCTGCAAGGAAAAGGCGAAGTACTGTTCCTGAAAAGCCCAACTATAGCCTTAATCTATGGTCAATCATGAAAAACTGCATTGGAAAAGAGCTCACAAAGATTCCTATGCCAGTAAAAATCAGTTGTTCTTTTATTATAGTGATATTGTTAAGGGATTATTCACTTGTTGCAACTTTTGTGTAATATAGATCGGTGTTTATAAATATGCTAATTTAAAAAAAATCCTAACACATACCTAAGCATTTCAGTGTTGCCTTTCATTTTTAAATGGATAAAATATCATGTTACTAAAGTTTTAATATCTGAAAGAATTACAGCAACTTCTTTTTGAAAGATGAACATTAAAATATTTCTTGTTTGATCGAATTAAATATAAACAAAACAAATCTTTTGGTTTAATTTTTGTATCTTTTATGGTATTATAATTTAATTAAGATATTTCTGCTATTGAGTTGAATGGGAATTTTGCATTTTGGAAAATAGTATATTTAGAATTAATTCTTCTTGTTTATCTATTAAAGTTCCATGATATTTATTTTTTTAAACTATTTAAAATTTCTGATCTTTGAATTTGCATAATAAAATTGAGTGTATCCATGAATTGTATGTGATGAAATCAACAATGTTAGGTATCTAGCCAGTTAACTTATCGCTAACTGTTACAATTTGTTAAAAGCTCTTGAGAAAAAATGTCATAGATAGATATTATTTTAATATCTGAAAAAAAAAAAAGAATTTTTGAAATAAAAAGGAAAGTGCCCAGTTAAACTGATAGCATTGAGCTATCCCCCCCCCCCCCTGTTCCACATCTTTATGCTTAACCAATGAACCCCCAAAACTAATCCGGAAATCACCTTATCAGAATGAACCTATATACAAAATTTAAAGCAAAACTGATAATTCTGCATGAAAAACACATTTATCTAAATTAAGGTTGATATTAGAGTTATCACGTTCCGTACATACAGATCCTTCGAGCACATTAACTCTCAGGCTTTGATAGTTTGTGAGCTAAAAAGTGTGTGTGTGTGTGCATGCTTTTGGTCAATATTGTTGAAGAATAAGGTAACAACTATATGTAATGTACTGATAAAAATAATTTGTCACCAATTCATGCTTATTTTAATCTCTATAAACAAATATTGTCAGTATTTGGAATTTTTTTTTATTCAGCCATCAAAAATCTGGGAAATAAAACTGTATGCAGCTTTGTGAAAAGTGTGTGTTTCTCAAAACACGTATTGTTTTTGTGCTTTTTTTTTTTTCATCTAATATAATTGTAGCTAAATTTGCCTGAAGATTACTGAGTATATGATATATGTCTTTATTGTAGGGAGATTTAAATATAGGATATTATTTTATCTGTGTTAGTTTAATTGCTTGAATTATCTGGTTATACAATTTCATTAACTTTAAATTGTGATTCTTAAATTCTGTTTTTCATGTTCATTGTAAATCTGTAATAAATTAGCATTCCCACCGAATGAATGGTGAAATATATCAGTTGATAAATGTTAAATTTTGTTATAAATAATTTATTAATACAGTGATACCTCGGTCTTTGTTGACAATCCGTCCGGAAACAATTAGCCAAATCCGAAACCGACAATAACCGAGGCAATTATTTCCATATGAATCGGTGTAAATCCAATTAATTTGTTTTAAACACTCCAAAATACATACCAAGAATACATTTTATAGAGAATAAGAATGGCGTTTGATACTAAAAACAATAAGAAATTAATATAGTGTTCTTGGCATATGGTAAAAAGGCACTATATCTGGGATCACTTCTCATTTTGGTCTATTTGCAGTAGGACTAACTTCAAAGTCAGAGTTTCGTTAGCACATTCACACCTTTTGCTACATTGGCCTTCTTTATTTCTCGCCTTTTTGCCACATTTCTCGTACATGCGGCCGATTTCAGCAATCTTAATGCCGCTTTCGTATCTTTGAATAATTTCCTTCTTCAACTCGATTGTGTTTCTGGCCTTCTTCTTTAAAGGGTTGCTGGCTGTGGAAACTTTCTTTGGTCCCATGATGGAGCAGTCCCAATCAATAAAAAAAGCACAAAAATACACTGGAAATAAACGAAATTGTTTGCCGAGCCACGCGTAGGTTACCCAAATTGTTTTAGAAAAGTGAATCAAAGTCATGTGAGTATGGCAACAAAATTCGAGACAAATTTTTCACGGAAAAAATCGACGAAAACCGAAACCGACGAAAACCGAGGTATTACTATACTTTTGGGATGAGCATCACATACGAGTATGTCATACAGGGTTTATTTCCAAAAAGTAATATCTACCTTATCTAATCGTAGAATTTCTGAAATTAAATAAGGCAAAAATAACTATTTAGAAATAGTTTTACTCAAAGTCAAATTGTTTACAGGAGAATCGTCCTGAAAGGGTTATTTTGCATAGTTATTTTTATTTCTTTTTTAAATTTATGAAATGAATTGATATGTGACAATTTGACGAGCAGGAAAAAGAATCTATGAAATTCCAGTTGAACAAAGATGTAGTATCATCATATTGAACATAAAGTACGATTTGGCGACAGGGCTGTTAAATAATTAGCAGCTTGATCGTATAATAAAGACCGATAAAAAGCTCAGATACATTCATATTAGGTGGCAGGCAGTCATCGTAAAAGGAAATCTGAATTGAGATGCAGTCAGATTCAAATATTTGTTTAATTAATTCAAGAACCAGTTCTTAAATTCTACAGTTGATTAAAGATATTTTTGAGTATGATATATAAAATACAGAGTTTCATAATTTAATAAATTCAAAGCATTGCAAATCTAATTATATATATTTAGGCACATTAATATTGTTATATTTTTAAGTATGTGTTTCAGCATAGGGGATAAATACATTTTATGTATTTGCATTTTTGGATCAGGTAAGATATTTTTATGTTATTCACCAATGAGTATTCTCTTATTATATTTCTTCCTTTTAGTACTACCACTATTTTATGATGATATTTTTTGATAACTGGCTCATTCTCAAAATTCAATAGCTTCTCATTTTAATAATATTCAAAATTTAACTATCTCCCCCTTTCTTCTGCTTTCCCCAACACTTTTAATTATCTCAATATGCAAATTTATATTAATTAACACCTTAATCATTTTCACTTTGTAACAAGTCCATCTACTTTGATAAAAAACAAGTTGATAACCTTCAAAGAATATAGCAGTAAAGAGATTCAGCTGGAATCTGATGTCATGCAGTTTTTAGAAAAGCGAGCTCTGAACTATTGCAGGCCGTTTTGGCAGTACATTCCAGTAAGATTTCCGAGCTCAAAGGGTTTTAAAGCAATGAAAACACACGGCGTGGCTCTCCACTGGCAGAAGTAGAAAATCAATGTGTTTTGGTCCTGTTTGGTGCAGGAAAAACACGTTGAAGTGTCTTTCACAGAAATAAAAATAGTCATGTTCAAATAGAATATTCTAAAATCAAATGAATTTTGAGACTGAAAAGTTATTAGGCGTAAAAAAAATTTGGATTTTGAGAAAGGTAAAGAAAAATTATTTTATTTCCCCATTCAAAAATAGTAAATTAAATGGGGGGAAAATTTAGAATAATTAAAATATGTTATATGTGTGTGTGTGTGTGTGTGTGTGTGTGTAAATTTTTTCCACATTTTTATATCTGACTTTTTTTTTTTCTTTTAAGGTTAATTTTAATGAACCTTTATCTACTCTACAACGCCTTACTGAAGAATATGAATATTCTGATCTCCTTGACAAAGCTGCTGAATGTTCAGACAGCTGTGAACAAATGTCGTATGTTGCTGCCTACACAGTTTCTGCTTATGCTACAACTAGTAATAGAACTGGAAAGCCTTTTAATCCTCTTTTAGGTGAAACTTATGAATGTGATCGTACCGATGATTTTGGCTGGCGCTGTCTCTCAGAACAGGTAAATTGTTATTTTAGAAATGGTACACCCATCAGGCATTCTATAATGATCATTTAAATAAATCCAACTATTTTTTTAGACTGATTTGCACTGCTTGCTAATAAATTTTTTCCCCAAGAACGGAGATTATAATTACAGTACAAAGTCTAAAATCCGGAATTCTCCGGATTTCAGCAATTTTGGATTTTTCCGAATTTTGGATCATTCACAGTTTGTTTGTCCAAAAAAAAAAGGAAAAAAAAAAGCACTAAGATAATTCAACCCTTCCTCCCTCTTCCCTGTTAATTATTTATGAGGAATGCATTTCAATACTAAAAAACGATTATACTGAAGCAAATATTTTTAAAAAGTAATATTTTTTTAAAAAGGTAAAAATAATAATAATCTACACCCCTTCCCTTTCTTTCTCCTAAGAATTGATTACGTCAGTAACACATTTGCAATGCACTAAAATTCCAAATTTATGTACATATTTACAGACCTAGGAGTAATAAGACACACTTGAAAAAAAAAAATCTGGAAAAGAAAGATATAAAAAAACAAAAGATTTTAAAATGTAATGGGCCTGTATTTACTTTTTTTCCTCTTTTTATTACAGATTGGGGTCCGGCCAGCATTTTTAGATAAGGGGCACAATATTTTTATTCGACCTGGGAACTCAATATCTATTCTATGCCCCTGTTAGTGGGTAGGGTTGAATGCAGGTAATGTAACTCAACCAAGAACCTAGTAAAGAAAATTGGCTCTTATAAATTAATAATTTTTAATCTGCAAAATAGAGATTCTTAGAGAAATTTTAAGTACAGCGGCACAGTGCCGTGCCAACTTCCGATAAAACAATGCCATTGTCAGAGTGCACCACACTATCATCTTTTTTTTTCTTTGAAATAAAAAAATATGCACTTTCCGAATGCATTCCATTTTGAGCTATAATAAATCGTTCTTGTTTCATGACTAACTTTCCAGGACTGTCACATTCTGAAAACTTGCTCAAAATGTCAACTTTGACAATATTTTCTGAAAGGTCATTTGCCTTTGATGATTAATGAAACACGTTACTCAATTTATTTTTTATTTTTTAAGGAATACCTGCTGATTTTGTGCATTTAAGATAAAAATTAGTTCAGGAATGTGTCAGAAAGTAGTGTGGATTTGAGAACAACAGCCTTGAAAAATATAACGTAAAATTCCAGCCCCCCCCCTCCCCAATTTTCTTTTTTCAAAAAGAAATTTCGATTTGTTTGCTCCTCTACCAAATATCGGAATGGAATGTCTTTCACCCACCTCTTGATGACGAAATTTTATCTTTGATTGGAATGTGTTTTCACCCATTCCTTGACAACAAAATTTTTTACTGCGTCGATAAGTGTGCCAAGGTTAGTTTCTTTTGTTTTCATGTTCCCTAATGTTCCCACTTGATGTTTTTCAAAGGGTGCACCCTGCCGTTTTTAGATATGGAAAATGCGTTCTGTCCCTTTTTTCATGTTATTGTCTTTGTGTCGTCCTTTTTTTTTTTTTCCTTTCAAAATATTTTTCCTTTCTTTTTTTCATGGGAAAATAGAAAACGGGAGCTCTGTTGCTCGTATGACTCACCTGTCATAATTCCTTATCCACCTTACCCATTGACAAGTAATATAAAAAAAAAAATTTAAGTCAATTCCTACTCTTTAATCATAAATATATAAAATAAACCCGTACAGCATTAATGTCCCACGTTATCTTTATTGAACATTATTTTATAATCATCGTTGCAGTATTTTATTTTTTGTTGGCATCACTAATTTGAGATAAATCTTTCATTTCATTTATGAAAACAATGGGAGAAATTTTTTTCTCCCATATAAAAATTAAAATTAATTAATTAAATTTAATTAATGAATTAATATTTGAAAAAACTGTATTAACATCAATTGTCATCCAGTACAAGTTAAAAAAAATTTATTTGAACTTGAATGGATGAATAGAAAATATTTTATTAACGATTGAAAATTCCAACAAGATATATATATATAGAGAGTGTGAGCTAATAGTAGGAATTAAAAATATATATATATATACGGTTTCTTTCTGCATAACCATTCAAAGCTGATGATTCGATTTTGATAACTTTCGACTTCCAAATTTACAGAGTAAAATGAACAAAGCAAACCGCAGATCTTTCTTTTTCTTTACAGTTGCTCTTGTGGCTTTTTTTTGTGGGGTGCTCTGGTTTTTCAATAACTTATTGTTGTGTGAGACTACTCATACAACAAGAATGCCGTGAAGGGATGTGCAATTTTATACAATCTTAATCTGCACCCTTTTCTCTTACTTCCTATTACTATAAAGTTTATCATTTGGTACTGTAAAAGCCCTTGCTGAAAAAAGAAGATCCTGATTTGTATGCAGATAATGAAGTAATTTATGAATTGCAGTAAGTGTTTAAAAAGAAAAACTATAAATGATGACAAAGATATTTAAATAAAAATACCAGCTTTATTAAAATCATTAAATAGATGTAACGTTTTATAAGAAAAGCTGTAATGCATATAAATTTCCAATATGTATGTCTATATCAACAAATGATTGGCCAGCAATAAATTTCGTAAATGACTAGAGAAAACTAAATATCACTCAGGAGCTTTATTGTAAATTTAATTAGTTTGCTGAAAAAAACTATAGCAAAAATACACTGCGCTTATGTAATATTTACTCATCACGTCATGACTGTTTTGAACTCCATAGATGCACGTTTCAAAAAGCATGTTTTGTATTACACTATCTTAAAAATATAAACTTCATAAATAAAAGTATCAAAACATATTCAAGTTAAAACCTTTGAAAAATTGTGATAGGAAAATAATTATCTGATTAAAACATATTTTAAAAAATAATTATTTAAAATGGTGCTATATTAGGAAACGAATTAATGCTCTTCTTATTTGGTAACTTTTCAAATTAGAATTGATCAAGAAATAAGGAAACTGACCAGACAATTTTAAGAAATGGTAAATTGTGTGAGTGTATCAGAAAGAAAAATGGAAAAGCTTCATTGGTAGATGTAGTCAATTAAAATTGCTAGCACATTCGTTTTCTTCGTAAGTTGTATGTTTTTCAGGTTTTTTGTACATTGTATGTTTAAACCGTTCATGTATGATGATTTCTTCTGTTTTTTTTTTTTCTAACATATCTCACTTTTAATATTTTCGAGTATTTTCTTAGTTTTTCAATTTGTTTCAAAAGTTTCACCTTTTTGATTCAAAAACTTCTATGTTAAAGACACCACTTTTATGCCACAGTTGCACAGTATTTCACTGATATGATGACAGGAATTAAGACTGATATTTATTTTACTGTCTCGTTTAAAACTTAATTTTATATATACTGCATTAATGATAAACTTGCTTTTAACCATTCTTTATAGGTCAGCCATCATCCACCCATGCTTGCTCAACACTGTGAAGGCAGAGGCTGGGTATGCTGGCAAGAATTTACTATGTCCAGCAAGTTCCGGGGAAAATATCTTCAGATTATTCCTCTGGGTATTGCTCATCTTCTTTTTCTTGAGTCAGGGAATCATTATACATGGCGAAAAGTCACTACTTTTGTTCATAATATTATTGTTGGTCGACTGTGGGTTGATCATCATGGTGAAATGGAAATTGTGAATCACACAACAGAAGATAAATGTCATTTAAGGTTCATCCCATATAGTTATTTTTCTAGAGAAGTTCCACGAAAGGTTAGTATGAGTTTTTATAATCAATTTCATTGTACAAGAATTGGGTTTTAATTTTTTTCTTTTTAATTCAAAATTAAAGTAGGGATTATTAAATTGTTAAATCAGGTGTTTGTAAACATGTGGGTGAGTTTTGGCTATTTAATTGAAAGAATTTAATTTACCTTACTAATCCAACATATATAAATATAATCTTGGATTAAATATTTCTTTGTTAAATTGTGAATTGAACTTGGAAAGCAAAATTTAATGTTTATTTCTTTCAGCTTACTATCAATTTAAATATTTTATATTTTAAAATTTGCTTTTGTGACAATATGTAATCTTGATAATAATTATGTTAGTTTGAAATTTTGATTAATTATAAATATGTACAGTCCTGGGGGTTGCAAATGATCGTATGAAAAATTACTGGTACAAATAAAATTGGAAGTACCTTCTATTATTAAAATAATATGCATGAATTAAGCTTATCAATAGTGTTCCTGTCATGAATAGTGTTCCTGATCATGAATAGTGTTCCTGTTAGACATATTTCAAAGGGTGCCATTTTTGTTGTGAGTACTAGCATCCTGCCCTTCTTCCTAGCATCTGCTTTGCGCCTCCTAATTAAAAAAAATGTATATATTTGGCCTTTCCTTCTTCCCCCACCATCCAGCAAAAACAGATTTTGGAAAACTATAGTTATGCCATTTTGTATGACTCACACGTTGTAAGTCCCAATCCGTCCCACCCATGGGAAAAGCAGATGTAGCAACTGCATTGTGTTTTCCAAATTCCAATGCGTATCTAGTGTGTACAATTTTCTCCAAGCTAAAAAGAGGGGGGGGGGGATGCCGAAATAGAAGCAACCACCAAACCAATCAAGCATTCTTTGCAAAATTTCTTAGTGTCAAAAGAAAAAATTTGACAAAAATTCAAAAATCACTGTACGAATTTTGCATAAACTTTATTGAAAAGAGGACAATATTAAACTAAAAGATTGGAACCGGATTCCGGTTACTAATGTGGAAAAATCGCAGCAAAACATGAAAAACACTAAAAATCGCATAAAAAGTTTAATTAAAATAAAAATCTATTCAAAAATTCCAAATTCTGGCTTTGAGGTACAAAACTACATGCATAGAGGTACCTTCCCACCAAATTTTGTAGCTCTGCGTGCAGCAGTCTCTTCAGAACACACACACACACAAACTTCCTTCTTGATTGCTTACCTATCATACGTAGTATAGGGCAAGTCTTGTAATTGTTTTGAAAATCGAAAAAAATTTTTTTTTGACAGATTTACATGTTTCAGACACTAGATATTTCGAAAAACATATTTTTAGAAAAAAAATTTGCCATCCATCTGTCTGTGTATGTGTCTGTAAACACTCTATCTCCCGAACAAATTGAGATAGACTTGAAATTTGGTATGTACGTAGTATGTAATAATGGGAAGAAGAAGCCTATTGAATTTTAGTAACCTTGATTATCCGGAACTATTTCTTCTTACTCTCGAAATATTCGTTCTGATAAAAGGTATATAAAAATTTTTGAAATTGTTTATTTTAAGGAGTGAATATAAAAGACAATAAAAAAAACATAAATTTTGCATAAAGCATGAAGTTGAACGAATAATTAGTTGCCGAGGTATTTGTAATCATATTTCCACGCTCTTCGATTTTTTTATGACCCTGTATTTCATTCAAATCTCAATTCAAAGATATATTTTAATTGGAAATGAGATGCTTAATCCGACACAGTAAACCGTTAGTTAATATGATTATCAATTTTGGAGTTATAAGGATGTTTCTTTTACGTAATTCAGTAATAGAGCATTTAAAGTTTGATGTCATCAAGCCACGAATTTATTTGAATTGCAATGCATTTTATAAATAGTTTACACATGTTTTATTTTCATATTTTATATTATGCATATCCATGTTGGGTAAGTATTACGGACCCCCAATGACTAGAAATAGTTAAAGATTGTAATGGTTTGTTGGAGTAATAAATTAGAGATTCAAATAAAAGGTATAAACATAATAGAAAATATTATAAAAATAGTTATTGCACATTTTATACTTGTTAAATTTTCAAATAAGTATTTAAAATATATATATAATCTCTAATTTTTCAGTTCATCACACCAAAACTGGCCAAAATGATATTTGTATAGTGGTTGAGAGTGTTAATTAAATCCATTGCATTAAAAAAAAAAAAATAGAAATTAGAAATTTATTTTATCTGGGAGGGGAAAAAAAAAAAAATTAACAATGAAGTATATTTTAACCCCTTCAGGACGAGCGCCCCGTATACGTGACGAGGCTTGTGGTTTTCAGATCCCGAGAGACACAAATTCGTGACTCATACTTGGAACGTTTTTACTTTTTACTTTAATGTACACATTTTTATAATAATCATATTTAAATAAGTATCACGATAGAACACATTTCTTTTTAACTAAGGAAATAAATGGAATCAATTAATCGAGAAATTTTATACCTCTTGAAACAGGGAATGTCTGGTATGAATGAATGAAATGAATTAGTCAGCTGATCAAGTGTAAACATATGACGTATTCTTCAAACTCGCGCTGGACTAAATGTTTAATGCGTATTTCATGGTACTGTTTTCTTTTTTTACTTTTATCTCTATTGAAAACAAGCTATTTCTTAGTTGATGTCATGATTATTATTATTATTCGTATTTTCTTTCTTTGAGAAGGAAAGAGGAACTGTGTTTTATACTTTATTCTGTTCCTGCAAAACACATTGTGTAGTAATAAAAAAAAAAAAAAATACAGATTGCGGATGTTAAAAGAATCATAATTTTTTTTCAGTACAGTAAGTTAAGATGAATTTTCTGCCTTTTTCTTTGGTTGTTATTTTGATATTTTCCGTCAATAATTTTTCATAACGTTTCAGATGAATTTGTTTTAAATTAAATTATTTATATTTTCGTATCAATTTCCAATAACTAATTAAAATGTCTAAAAGATGCCGGTATTCAGCGTTGAATTCAGATACTTTTCTCCAGGAGGGATTTCTGTGGCTCCGGGTAGGACATTATAGAGTTCCGGGGGGGGGGGGGGGGTCCCCTCCGGGCCACCCCTTGGATTCAACACTGCCGGCATTTGACTGCTGAGGAAATAGCGAAAATTATGAATAAAAATTCGTCTTCAGAAAGTGAAATTTCTGAGAGTGAAAGTGATTCTAACGCAATCATTGACTCATATTTTGAATGCAAAGAATGTGATGTGGGTCTTTGCGCAGATGTTTGTTTTAAAATTTACCATACCCAAAAAGATTAAGAATCCTAAAACTGTCACATTCTGTAACGTGCATATTTTGAATTATTATTCAGTGTTACCCATTATAATCAAATATATTTATTTAATATGCTTTTATGTTATATGTTTATACAGATTTATACCATATTTCATTTTGAAAATTACTTTTAACTTGAACAATTTTTTTTAAATATAATTTAAATTAATGTACAGTGTTACTCATTATTATTCATTATTATTCAGCACTTGTTACTTTATATATTTAATTATATATTCAAATACATTTTCAAAAGATACTTTTAAGATCAACAACATTTTTAAAAAATATATTTTAAGTTATCATTAAATTTTACTGATAATTATCCAACACTTTTTAATCTAGATGCTATATTATATGTTAATATATATAAATATTTTTTTTTTTTTTTGAAAAGTAATTTTAACTTCAAAAACATCTTGGAAATGTATATTTTAAAATTTTATTCCATTTTACTCATTATTACTGATTATTATTCAGCACTATATATGATATGTTTATATATATATATATTTTATTTTAAAAATATTTTTAAATTAAAACAAGTTTTTTGTGTCTATGTACATTAAGTGTTATGAGGTAACATTCGCAGGTTGTTTGCAAGTTTTATTTAATTATTTTCATTTTTCAATACATAGTCTTTTTTAAAATATTTATTTTGCTCACTGAGAGTTAAAAGTGTTACAAATTATTTAGTAACAAAATTGTTACGTTTAGAAGAAAATGTTTGATATCTTGATATTTTAAAAACATGTAAGTATTTTTTCTATTATATTATAGCATTTTTTAAACTAAAAAGGGGGTTAAACATAAGCATTAAATCTATTTAAAAATTCATTTTTGTATTACAATATCGGAGAATATACCTCATTTTTGAATAAATATATGTATAATGACAACTTATTTCATGTACGTGAATTTAAAAAAGTTTCATGGAATATTTATTTTGTTATAAGTTTTTAAAGAATATTTTACAAGCGTTAGGCTTAACTGTGCAAAATCCTTCGGCCCAAAAGGAGAAATCGAATTTTCCCGCTCCGTCCTCAGATGCGCACTTCAGAGTGTGCGCACCATCGCGAATGGGTTAAGTGATAGTTAAATTATAATTCAGTGTAAAGTAATAAGAAAATCAAAGAGAAAACTCACCCAGCTTGTCTGTTTTGTTCTTTCAAAGGAAGACAAAATTATCATCATCAATCTTTTTTTAAATTATTGTAACCAACAAGATTATATTTGTATTGATTGAAGCAGTTTATTTTTTATAAATAAAATCACAGGGATCTCTTAATTTATAAAATAAATAGTAAAATTTTTTCTTTGCATTAGTTTCAAAATTACTACATTGATTTGAACTTGAGATGGAGCTATTGCTAAAAATAAATAAATAAATAAATAAATAAATAAATAAATAGTTCTTTAATGTTCATAAAATAAAATTACTAAATATACATATAAGTTTTAAAAATTATTATTTTTTAAATATTTTGTAGAAAGCACAGTTATTGTAGACTGGAACCTTCAATTATTAAATTGAATTTGAGGAAATTTACTAATATCTAGATAAACTTCTTAGGATGACACTATCACTCTTGCACAAAAAGGAAGCATTTCTTGATATTTTAACAGTTCAGTAGACGCGATATGAGAATGAAGCAAAATTTCTTAGATGAAGAATTCAAACTGAAGAGCAATCAATTGGATTTTAAGAGCAATGAGTAATATTGATACGATGAAGTTCAAATGTGTGGAATGCAAGATTTAAGATGGAAGCTTCATGCATCAGTTTTTGTTAATGGTGAGACACCTTGAAATTATAACAATGATATCCAATTTTTATAGAGTGATGAAATTAAATAGATTCATAAATGGTCTTCTTAATGATGAATAATCTTATAATCTAAATGTTTATTATAGATAAAAATATTATGTTTAAAATATTAATAGCAGCTAAGTTGAATTCAAAAATCAAAAATTTTTCCATTGAAGTTGTCCAGCGAAATAGTGCTTAGAAGAAAAATTACTCACACCGACTGAGCAGGGGAACCTACCTAACTAATGGCAGGTTCCTTCCCGGCTTTTACATGCTACTTCTTCCAAATTTTGAACCAGAGTGTTTACAATAACTATCATATCACATTTCAAAACGTTCGCCCCCCTCTCTTAAATAGCCAATCAAAATCGTATCCTTCTCAACTGAAAGAAGCACTATAATCACTCAACACAAATGATATTACGATACAATCTTTTTCAAAATTAATTTTTAAGCCAAATTTTCAGTGAATGGCAACATTTTGTACGTACTGAAGACTGTTAATGTTTCTGTTTACTTAACAGAACTAAGCATGGGTAGTTAAGATAAATGAACTATATCTGAAAATGACGTCCAGAATGACGTCATAACATGCAAAAGTTGTTCTTTCAACAAAGGAAGAAGGAATAATTCAGATGGCATGAGCAGAATACATGATCGGCAAATGGCACCGATTTTAAAAGCAAAATAAGGAAAGTTGTTTAACCCTGCACTCACTAAACCCTGCACTCTATTTTTGGATTAAAAATACTGAAATTTTATCAGTGAAATAAAGGAAATTAATTAAACCTGCTGAAAAAAAAATAAAAATGATCAAACACATATTTTAAATAAAATAGAGAATTTTTTTAGTAACTTAGTAAAATATTGTTTATTTGTAAAAGATCGTTTTTAAAAGTAAATTATTGATAATTTAGTTTAAAATTAAGTGAATATATTTAATGAATGACTTTAGAAGATTAATCAAAAAGAAAATTAATTTAATTTGGTAATGGAATTGATAAAACATATAATGTTTATTTGAAAAAGATAGTTTTTTAAAGTAAATTATTGCAGGCATGAGATTCTTCCGCGGATCTGCGGTTTTCCGCTTTTTTGTCAATCTCATCCCTTAGGGATGAGATTCTTCCGCGGATTTGCGGTTTTCCACTTTTTTGCTTTTTTGTCAATCTCATCCCTGTTATTGGTAATTTAATTTATAATTAATTTATATATTTAATGAATGATTTTAAAAGATTAATAAGGAAAGAAATTAATGTAATTTAGTAACTAGATTAATAAAATATTAATGAAGAAACTGGAAGGTTCAGGGTCCATAAGCCGTATTTTTGGCCCATGAAATAAGACTAAAATTTGATTTTGTTATAATGACTTAATTATTTCACTTTTTAATATTAGAAGGTTTATTCTGTACGATTTTAACAATAGTTTTTGCATTTTGTTCGGATTTATATGACTTACACAAGCTCAAAGTTGGTATTATTCGTAGCTTTTGATGAAAAATACGCAATTTCTCCTAATTTTACCTCAATTATTTATATGAGCGCAATCGTGCAACACTTTCTTCTTTACATATATTGTAAAATACATCAAAATATACAATATATGTAAAAATAAAAGTGCTTCAAAGCTGCGCTCATAGTAAAATATTAAAAATAGAGAGTTAAGTAACTGCATTCCTTCACGACACTAAGAGACTTTAAGATGCAGCAACGTGTTTAAACGTGCTAAAATGAACATAACTATTGCTAATAACTGCATTCCTTCACATTAGCAATAGTTACAATCATTTTAGCATGTTTAAACACGTTGTTGCATCCTAAAGTCTCTTAATGACGTAAGGGAATACAGTTACGTAACTCCCTATTTTTAATATTTTACTATGAGCGCAGTTTTGCAACACTTTTATTTTTACATATATTGTACATTTTGATGTATTTTATAATATATGTAAAGAAGAAAGTGGTGCACGATTGAGTTCATATAAATAATTGAGGAAAAATTAAGAGAAATTGCATATTTTTCATCAAAAACCATGAATAATATCAACTTTGAGCTTGTGTAAGTCATATAAAAATCCGAACAAAATGCAAAAACTATTGTTGAAATTGTACAAGATGATAAACCTTGCACTCTATTTTTGGATTAAAAATACTGAAATTGATTTAAAAAGTGAAATAATTAAGTCCGTATAACAAAATCGAATTTTAGTCTTATTTCATAGGCCAAAAACACGGCTTGTGAACCCTGATCCTTTATTTTAAATATTTGTTAAACTACCATTTCTTTTATCAAATTACAGGGTAAAAATTCAATTTCTGTGCAACAAAAGTTGCCTATTTATGATAAGCAATTTCGTGAATTTTCAGTGTTTTTTGACACTTAAAACACGTTTTTCCATTTTTAGTGACTTAAAATGCCAAAAGCTCATAAAATTCTAAGTACCATAACGCGGTAAATTTTGATCATAGAAGAATGAATTTTTACTGTTTTAGTTGTTAGAACATGGAGAAACATTTTCTAAATAATAAAATTCCCCATCGTATAAGATTTTCAATTTCATGACTATTTAAAAAATAGCTTTTTAACATAGATCGATTTTCATATGATGAAGAACAACATTTGAGACATTTTTGCAACTAGCACTATTCCTCTAAAAGAAACAGTTTAGGAATATCTATTGGTGAATGATAAGAAGGGGGAAACTTTGTGATGTTATTAATATAAATTTTGTGGTATTGTTAAATATCTTTTTATATGGATGTTGTGATAAGAATATTTTTGTAGAAGGACTATAACTATTCAAACATCACAGTTGTGTTTTAGAGCAAACACCCCAATGTTCTTTCGGTCAGGTTCCTTTAAAATAGAAGAGAAATAAAGAATAAGTCTTACTTTATAGTAAGGATTGGAAAACAATAAAAGAAAGGCTTGAAATGAAGACTATTTACTTGTCATGTAATCCAACTTTATTCATGTAGATATTAAATTGAGGAGGAAGGAATTAAATCATAATCATCTTTTAAATGGTCACTGCATTATCGTTATAAAAAAAATAATGGAATCTTATTGATGGCTCCGCAGCATATTTTAGACTTGGCAGTTTGCATACTAGTGAATAAAATCTTTAAATATTGAAGAACTTTAAAATCAGACACACTCCTTAAATAGTAGAAAAATCGTCAATCTTTTGCAAGCTCCCAAAAGGAAAACTTGTGTCGAAACGAACTTGGACTTCAGAGCAATCCACCGTGAGATCTTATTCAAAAACCTTCTAGAATACTTAGCTATCACTGTTAAATCCAAAGGAGGTACTCAAAGGCCCGGACTTCGCGTAAAACAACACCTCACATCAGATTTTTGTTGAATTACTGAACTAAAAAAAGGTAACATTTGTATAAATACGATAATACGCGGCTGTTAAAAGAAAAAGAACGTTCAATTTAAAGTGATTAGTTTATTTAATTAATGATGCAATTATTTAAAAGCAAATCAGACAGTTTGGAGTAATAATAATGAATTTTGATACGAGCAGTGAAAATAAAACACACCCTCAACAGCTGCCAAAACTGAAAGGGAAACTAACCATTCCAAGTAGCCAAAATACGTGACTGATGCATGCGTAAATCAAACAAATGATCGGACTCGTAAGGAGAGGCGAACGCACGGCTGCTCCGAAACATTAGCCAACTAGTTGAATGGAGAAGTGCCAAAAGGAAAAACTAACTACACGAAGGGTGAAATGCTCGTAGAATGGAGAAGCGCCATATAAGACAAAATGCCGATTTTGTAAAGGGGAAAAAGAAGCCGAAATCCGCACTCGCTATTTAAGTACAGGAGAAAAAAAGGCAGAAAGCAAAACTGTAAAAAAAAAAAAAAACCAGCATTGTCGCAAACTTATCTAAAAATAAAACACATTTTTAAAAACATGATTTGTAGGATAATGAAATATGGTAGCAATATTTTACTATAATACAAATGAATTAGGAATAAAAAATTGATATATTCTCAAAGTTTTTTTTTAGATGCGAGCAAAGCTCTTTTATTAAAAGCAATAAGAGACGAAGGATTGTTTGATTGCATCTTTCAATAAACTTTTTTTAATTACTTATAATAATCTGAAAACTTTAACATTGTCTTACCAAAATCACAGGAAGCTTTTTTTTTTAAAATTTTTTATTATAAAATATTTTTAGAAAATGCTCAGCACAAGAGATAGAACTCTAAATAAAATAAACTACTGCCCATGCTTCTTTAAAAATATTGTGCACGCTCCAAATAAAATAAATTATCGCTACTTCAGCTGCAGTTGGCCGAAAAAAATCTTCTGTAATCAGCTGATATATCCTATTTCACGACAATCCAAAATATCTGTATAATATTTATTTAATACGAAAGCCTTAATTCTTCTTCACAAACATATTCATGACTTCATCCCCCCTCCCCAACTCTATCAAACTAGCATTAAAAATAACATATTCTCAGCATTTTTTGTTTTAAGATGCGAGCAACGCTCAATTATTAAATGCAATTAATTGTTGGATGGCATCTTCCGATCCGATATATATATATATATATATATATATATATATATATATTTAACTCGCTTAGAGTGATCTAAAAAATTATTTATCTTCCACAAAAGTCCCACGAATTTTAAAAAAATATTTCCAGAAAATGCTTTTTTCTCACTTTTTTATTTTGACCCATATTTAAAAAAAATATTAGAATTATTTCTCCAAAATGTTAATTTTTTTTACCTTCCAGCTCATCGCAAGATATAAAATTCACTGTAAATAGATTAACTACTACACATTCAATTTACTGATTATTTTATAGTCAGTCAACCAATCCGTAAATGTCTTTAATCTGTGAATTCATTTTTCACCCACATTTATCCAATGCACCATTATGTTATTATGTTCAATACAAACACTTACCTTCTTCCTTCACAAAACATAAAAAGAATTATTTAAACATTTTTAATCAAATGTCATTCATCCAAACATCCGGTTGTATTTATTGTTCAGCAAGTTTTTTGTTTAAAATGTATCTTTTGAATCCACAAATCTTTGAAAATAAACTTAGTTAAATTAACCGCAGAAACTCAAACAGATAAATATATTCTAAAAACCTTATATTGTACCAGCAAAAGAATTTTTTCTACAGCTTAACCATAGATAAAATATTCACTTGGTATGTTTTGATTCATAGAACTTGAACATTTGTTATGAAATAAATTTATTGAACAGCCATAATGAATGTATAAAGATTGTTGTTAGGGAAAAATTCTCTGCACTCCTTTCAATTCAAATCAATCTTGAGTTTAAATGTAGACGTTTTAAATGTGCTGATTAATTAAAAAATTATGAATTCATACATTTTATTTGAATGTAGCAAAATAATGTTTTGTTGTTTAAGATTTTCTGCCGAAAATTGAGAATAAAATTTTAAAATGTTGCATTAATTATAAAAATTATTTATAAAAGCATTTAACTTAAATGTAACAAAAAGGTATTTTTTTATAAATATAATGATCTACACTCTAATTTTGCTGTTTTTTTTTCTTTTTGAAGAAATGATTGTTTTTCTCATTTATGTAAGATAAATCAAAACTCAATCACATAGCCTTGGTTACACAATTGTATTTAAAGGAATGTAGATTAAAATAATCGGTAAACTGTATTAATTTAAAATGCCTTTGTAATATAAATTTAATACAAAGTAAAAATATTTAAAATTAATATTGTAGCTTGTACATTTAATTTTTTAACATGAATATATTGCATTTAAAGTCATATTTCTTTTAGATGTATGGAATGTAGGATTCCAGATATATTTTTATTTTCTCCTATACTCATATGAAGAAAGCAAGGGATTTGTGAAAATTTTCTTCCAAATTTTAATGGATTTATACATTTTGGGATGTCCTGAACACAATCTGTTATGAAAATTTTAAATGAAAACCATATATCTTTGATTTAAGAGTATAAAACAAGTCAAGCATGAGCTCTTGTTTTACAAATTTTCAGATATTTCCCTGATCTACTATTTGTTTTAGTTTTTTATTTATGCTCTACATAGCGCCATCAGAATCAGAGAAAGTGATTCCGGTGACCTAGCACCAGGTGCAAAGCCGTAAAGGTGTTTAATTAGCACTTTAAGGTATTACTATAGTCTGTTCAGGGAAAGGAGATAACGAAAGTAAACAAACGGGTTGCAGAAAAATCGCCAAGGAGCCACACATTTGGCACAAATCCCTAGGTTGGCGAATTTTATTTTTTATTTCGATTAATTAATTTTTTAAACATTTATTTTGATAACTATATGAAAACAACACAAGTTGCTAACTGACTTACATCGAGATTTTAAACAAAAATGTAAAAGTTTGACGTCAAAATATAAATTATTCTCTATTTATTTTAAACAGCGTTGAATTCAGACATTTTTTTTCCTGGTGGGATTTCTGTGCCTCCAGGCGAGACATTATATAGTTTCGGGGGGGGGGGGGGATTATACTTTTTGACCATTAAAATTATAAAATCTGAAATATTCCGGGAGGGGACATTTTAATGCCCTGAACGGAATTTCCTCCCGGGGCAAACTTTCTGAATTCAACATTGTTATAAACCATCATCAGGAGTTAATTTTGTTAAATACAAAATAGTACAAAACTATTTATATCTTACATTATTGAAGCCCACTTACCTCATAAATCATTCAGAAGATGAAGTTGAAGTATCGGAACTATTAGAATCTAGATTGATTATCATGGAATCTACTATATTATCTATAGCATTATCTAAATCCCACATTTGTTTTTCCACTGTATTTGTTACATGTTGAATGCATCTTTTCCATTCTTCAGTGCCAATTTTGCTTATACTTTGAGAGAATATTTCTTTTACATGAGGCATTTTGAATGTTTTGTTTTCTTTCGCAACGAAGTTCTTCATTTGTGCCCAAATCAGTTCAATAGGATTAAGCTCGCAATGATAGGGGGGTAATCGTAAGACAGTTTTATTTTGTGCTTTTGCCATTTTATCGACAGCGTACTTGTCATATTTATTTTTATTTTGCTTCACTAACTGCAACAGTTCCGCTTTTAACATTCCGTCCTCAAAAGGGATATTTTTTGTTAAAAGCCAATCAGCAATTTTTTGTTTTCTCCACGAAGTATTCGGTATTTTTTCTGATTTTCGGGAATGATAAGGAGCATTATCCATTACTATCATACAGTTATCTTCCAGTCGAAATAAGATATCACCAAACCACTTTTCAAAACGTTCTGAATTCATGTCTTCGTGATAATCTTTATTTTTATTTGATTCGAATAAGTCAAGCCCTCCATCCACGAAACCAGAATCGCTACCAATATGGGTAATTATCATCCGTTTTCCTTTTCCAGAAGGAGATTTTAATCCGGAAGAAAGACCAGACAAAAATGCTTGTTTTGATGATTTTACTGAGGTATCTTTCCAAACTTTACTAACTGTATGGCCTGCATTCAACCAAGTTTCATCCATATAATATATTTTGCGCCCTTCTTCTCTGAAAGATTTGATTTGCCTTAAATATTTTCTTCGCCACACAATTATTTCGTTTTTATCAATGAGAGTACTGTCTCGTCCTCTCCGTGAATATCTAAAGTTTAATTCTTTCAGGAGATGATAAAATGTTGTCCTTTTAAAGGTTGGCAAATCAGGGTCATCATTTACAACTTCCAAAACTTTATTTATAGTGGGCAATTCATTCCTCAAAAAGAACTCGTGGATTTTTCTCCTAATAGCATTCCTATCAAAATCATCTATATTTTCTAAAACACGTTTACGTAATTTTATTTTCTTCGGCGAGTTTAACACACCACATTTTTTATACTCTCTTAACACTCGAAAAACAGAAGCTTTACCTACGCCTGTTATACGAGCAGCATTATCTCCTATATGAGAAATCGGAAGTTCAGGATACGATTCAAGTTCCGTTTTATATACATTTAAAATCATATCTTTCTCCACCTTACTCAAAGCTTTTCTTTTTACTCTCTTCTTAGGCGGGCTCAAAGAAGAATTTTCACACTCCATTTGTGTATATAAAATACCAAATCAATCGAAAAAAATCGTCAATTTTAAAAGTGAAAGACAAGAAACAAACAGCCGTTTGGGAAAAAAAGCAGAGGCTCAAACAATTGGCGCTTCTGGCACAACGCCAGGTTTAAGCATCGCCAATCCGCACGCGCATTTGTTTACTTTCGTTATCTCGTTTCAGCGAACGGAGTACAGTTGTGCACCACAGGTCTAAGAGAATTGACCGGTGGTGAGAATAGGGGCAAGTTAGGAACTCAGGTCTCAAATAGAAATTGAGGATGCTTTTAGTGAATATTATTTATGTTCTATTTTAATGGTACATAATTGAAGTCTTACCTAAGGCAAGTCAGCAAAAACTCTGCCTTTTAAGTCATATGTTATTTATTTTACAGGGACTTTTCGATAATGTGTTAATGCAATATTAGGTTCCAGTGAAGTAACTAGGTTATTTATCCTAATACATTATGTAAGGAGGAATCGGCGCAGGAGATAAAGCAAACAGAAATTCTTGATAAATGCTTAAAAATGATATATCAACCACTTTGGGATCGGAATATATCCAAAAATAAGCCCGAAACTAGAATAAATGCTTACTCTAAATCCCGCCCCAACTCGTCAATACAGGACGATAACGTATAGTAGTTAGCATAATTGCAATGTTGAACCTAGCACTGAAATATATCTTATAAAACTTTTAGAAATTATAGTTTATCTGAATATTGAAAAATTAGAATATTTACTTCAATGTAAAATATGATTAACATTCACTAATTAAAGATACTTAAATTCATATTATTCTTTAACTTTACGATGAGATGAACATTATCAGTATAATATATCTGAAAAATAAAAAATGAACTCACCCAGAATTAGTAAAAGATGACATAAATCATTGTTGACGATTGAAAATTTCTTTAATCACATAGCACATATCATCATATTTGTATCATAGCAGCTTCAATTTATAAAATATTTATATATATGTGAGATGACACAAATCACTTACTTATTGTCCATTTTCAGTTCGTATTTTATAATTTAAAACAGATGTAAAGGAATTAAATGTAATTTACTTCTACTGTGGTTGATAGTTACTTGAGAGCATTTCATTAATTATGGATGAAGAATTTTTAAATTTATAGTTCTATTGATAATAGCTAAAAGTTCAATGTAAAATGATGATCTAGAATTTATCTTAAGAGTTCTTTAAGTATTCTGCTATTGTACGATTATATAAAGTCTGAATTGGAGATTCCTGACATAGCGTGGAATTAGAAAATGAATTACTGGAAGATCTCTCTGCCGAATCCTAGCACTTTCATCAGAGTCAGCAAGGCATGCCTGTAAAAGTTAGGAGTTATTAAATAGGAATATAATGGATGATCTCTCCACCGAAACCTCGTTCATTCTGCAGAGTCAGTACGATATTTGTTGCTTCAAATTGCAACCTATTAATACAATTTTAACCTTTGCTTCCGGTCCTGACGAATAATTCGAAGATCACAGCCAGTGAATCTTTTAAAAAATGCAGAAAATTTAGTTTGAAGAATTTTAAAGGTAGTTTTAGATACGAATTATATTTTTCATGATGATAAAGCTGTAACTATAACATAATAAATATTTGTAGTTGGTCTCATCTACAAAAGACATCTTTGATAGATGTCGTTCATTTCAACATCGGTCGCCGAAATAGGAGAACAAAAATCCCCACAAAAGATAACTTCAAAAAAATTTAATCATCGTAGTGCAACATTGATGTAGAAATTGAATCTTCAAACCGCCAAAATTTTGGAGCTCAACTTAGTAGAAAGAAACTTCAAATTGTGTCCGGCCTTTCGACCTGACACCGCTTTTTATATCGTTACCAACTACATACCACCGTTCGAAACGTCCTACTGAATTTTTTTTTTAATTCAAACTCCAACAAGTCTAACTGACGCACAAGCCAAACGATCCAATCAGAAAAAGCAAAAATTCCTCTTCTTTGTTTTCAATTGCTTAACTTTCAGCCGTCTCCGATAAAAAGTATTCCTGCAACCACTCAACTCTACACGCGAACGATCCTGGCGAACTGAAAACAACTGCGCCTAGCAACAAGCAGTCGAAAATTACGATCTTTCGTCCTCGAATGTTCTAGAAAGAATTTAAATTCCCCTTTTTCCCCACTGAAAAATGCATCCCCTAACCTTGGATGTCTACTGGAATGACCCCTAAACCAAAATGGGTGACTATTGTCTACTAAGTTGTTGTTTCTCAAACGCAGGAAGATGCGATTCAAAATGGCCAGGCATCATTCCGAAAACGATCGAAGTAAACATTGAGATTAGAAAAAATGTTTAAAAAATCATATCTGCCAAGATTTAAGTTGAATCTTGTTAGAATTTTGGCAGACTGCATAAAAAATTTTGTTTAATCTTTTTGAATAAGGATTAAGACAAAAATTATTAATATTAAAAAGTGGAAAATATATTTTTTAACTTCGAAGAAAACACACGATACTTTCACAGAATCGATGTCAACAACAGAAATTTTTTTCTTTATTCTTTTATCCAGAGACTTAAATGCATGATTATAATTTAATTTAAAAATGATTATTGATTTTAAAAATTGATTTATTTATAGAAGTTGATTTTAATTAATAATAAAATATCTTAGAAGAAAAGTTAAAAAGATTAATTTTAAAAAGATAGAAAATATTGACTGTTTAAATAACAACGGTTAATTAATTTAAATGTTGATTAATATTATGAAAACTTTTAAATAATGATTAATTACTATTAAATATTTAATTTAAATAAATAAATTAATGAAAACTATTGAATTTAAAAGTAGAAATGGAATGTATCATAACACATTAAATCAGGCATGTCAAACACGTGGCCCGCGAAGCCTTTGCCAATTTACCTTTGTTTAATTAAGTTCTTAGAATACGGATGCTGAAAGTGCACTTTGTCGGAACACATATTCTCGAATTGTGGTCTTACAGATGGAAAACATCGCAAATATATGCATGTTACCAGTTTGGCAAGTTTTTTTTAACTATTCAGAATGCTACCACTATTTTTCAAGAGTAATATTTGTCTTATTTATTATGTCATTAAATAAGGAGCATTTTTGTCTTTGGAATGTGGTAGCATTCTGAATTAAAAAATTCTTGCTCATATAGCGACAGTGATGTATATAGACAGATATAACTCAATTTTATGTTTTAGCACAAAGAAATTGTGGACACAAAGATACCAATCAGAACATTGCAAAGTGCGGTATCTTAAGTCGGAAAATTTTGAAAGTATTTTTCTTATAATTTTTATTTGTTTATGTTGAAACTAATACTTTAAATTATTACTCTCTTAGATTTTACGCCATTTTACAAAATAATATGCTGTATTTATTAAATACACTATAAATAAATTAAAAATATGTTTAAATAAACTAAGAAATGTATTATAAAATTAATAAAATTCAGCGCTAATTAAGAACAGTTAAAATTTTTAAGAAATCAAAATATAAAATTAAATAGCTTTAAATGAGTTTTTTAGAAAGTGGCACAAATTATATCAGTTTTGTGCTTGACACAAAACCTCCGAATATGCCATCCTGATTCTTCACTTAGGCCTTAGCCGAACATATAAATTTTTGATTTAAGGTCTTCAATTATTTTCTTTACTTAGTTTTATAATTGTGTGTGGTCTTTCTGGAGTCCTACGTGATCTTTCTTTTCTTTTTTTCTTTCATTTTTTATTGATATACACACATTTCATTGACATACTCTCATACATGCCAGGATTTATTTTTAAAAAATGTTAAATCTATTTACCCTTATGAATAAATATGATAAATTGAAGATGGACATCACATATTTTTATAAGTGATTTAAAACATAATTATATTCAAAGGAAAACTGAAATTTTATGTTTGATATGTAGACACTGTTGGAGTTTGAAAAAAATGTAACATAAAGAAGTGATACAGCACAAAGTATATAGAAAACTCACAAAAATATTGGTAAACATCGAAAAGGTAAAGTGTCAGAATTGAAAGTGATACTTCTTAAAAGAAAATGAAACTGCTTTCACAAGTCTATTGAATGAAAAGTATTTGGTATAAAAAAAACTAGTTATTGTCCTTATTACATTAAATGTCCCATGAGTCGGAATCACTCAAAACGAAATTGAAGAAATTATGTCTAGAGCAATTAAGAAAGTTGAAAATACCATAAGCATAAGTACCATTGCATAGAAAGATTTATTTATAGCGAATTGATTTCTAAAAGCCGGATGTATGCATAAAAATTATATTTCTTATAAACTTATTTATGCCCACATGCTTAATAATCGCAAATTTAGAAAATGTCTTGGAAATATGGGTGTGAAGATAAACAGATTTCCCTTCTTATACGGAATTTGACGGCTTACCATTATAAAGTTTTAACTGTTATTTTCAAACTGTTAAATGTTAATTTTCATTTTAAATCGACAAATTTTGAATATGTATTATTAAAAGTCCACCAATAGACAAAGTTCATTTGAAATTACAAAGAACCTGAGTAAACTTCAGCTTCAAAGCTAATTTTATAATGCTATCTTATTATTTGATAGTATTAGAGTTTTCAAATAGAATTTATTACTTTGATAAAATAATTTTTAAAAAGGAAATGTATTTCAATTTAAATGTTGCCAGGCATTATTACAAAAATCATCAAAGTGGATTTTTTTAGAATATACTAAAAAGTATATTCAAAAATAAATTTAAAAAAAGATTTTTGAATTTCAAGAAATATGAAAATCTGTTTAATCTATTTACTTCAACTCTAATAATTGATGTTGAAATTATTCTCCATTATTCATTACTGTAGTTAATCAAAATTTATCATTATTTCATATTAAAGCGAAAATATATGGATATGGGGTTTCCAAATTTCTGTAATGATGCATCAGTCGACCTATTTTTTAATGTATATTGTGCTATTAGGCATATTTTAGCTATGTTCGGTAGCGCACTTTTATACTACATCTTTGCATAGCTGCCAACCTTTTGATTTATTTTTTCTTCAAATCAAATAAGCATAATTTGAATCAGAAAATGTATTTAATAAATCAAATTAAATAAGTAGTGCATGGATACAAGATACATTTTATTAAATAACTTTTTTGTCTCAAAATATGCCTAGTTCTTTTTTTATACTTGAAAAAACACGGAAGATTGGCTATGCTTTTGCTAGAACATGATTAACAAACCAGCGTGTATAATCAATTTTTGAAATATATAAAATTTAAAAAATTCAATTAAATTTCATAGATTTCATTGATGAAAAGGAAATCTGAGTATTATTTCGAAAAATAAGATAGAACAAAATATATATAATAATAACTTTGAAATTTGGCGTGAATATTTCTTTAACACGGCTGTGTTTTGTATGTACAAATTTTATCCTGTGCAATATTATCTAAATTTTTTAATGTGGCCCGCGGTTTTGTATAAAATGCTTAACTTGGCCCGTTGCGGTAAACGAGTTTGACATGCCTGCATTAAATAATGCACATCCGTATAAACTAGTACTAATTACCCAATAATAAAAAGCAAAATATCTGTTAGTTAAAATTCTGTGAATTGTTGCTCTTGACCTGTATTGTAATTAACTTTCATAAAAGTAAAATGGGGGAGTCATAAAACACAAATATATGTGTTGTATACTTAAAGACAAAAGTTTTGCAATATTAATTTTAGATATAAATCTTAATGCCTGTCTAGTGTAAATTTTGTGAGAAATCTGATTCTGAATTAAAATCCAAATGAGAAAATTGAAAAATTTATTTCTACTTCTGTATAATCATTAGTTCAAGTATAGTTTGATTGCAAATACATATTGTTCCAATTTAAAATGATAATAATAATAATAATTCTACACATTTTATTTTCTATTCCAAAACATTTTTGTAGTACTTACTTTTTAGCACTTTCCAACCTAGTTGAAAAGTGCTTATGACTTCGGTTTGTCTGGCCGGATGGCCGTCTGGCCGTCTGTTCGTGCTCTAACTCCCGTAAATATGCTCGGATTGCTCTGCAATTTTTTATATGTTATTGTCGTTATCTATGGCACGTTCCCTATTTCAACTGAAGTGTGTAGCACTTATAGTTTTCATACAGGGACACTCAAAAGAATTCTGTTACATTGCGGTCTATGGGGAAAAATCATTTGCGGTTTATTTTAAAAATGTTTCACTATTGTAAACGCATTGAAATTTATATAGATCACTAAGATGCATTAGAAGAAGCTTAATATGGAATAGTAGGTGTATAGCACTTAGAGTTACTTTACAGGGACAGTCAAAATAATTCCGTTACATTACGTCTATGGAGAAAAATCGTCTGCGGCTTATTTAAATTATGTTCCACTATTTTAAACACATTGAAGTTTATATATATTACTAAGGTGCATTACAAGAGGCTTACTACAGAATAGTGTGTGTATAGCAGTCATCATTCATTTACAGGGACACACAAAAGAATTCTCTACTGTCTGTTAACAATAATTCCTGGAAGTGCGTTTTAAGTTACTGAACGCGATTTTAATCTTAACTAGCTTTTTGACTATTACGTGGTGTGTATAAATTCTGTAGATCCTATACAGGGCAGCACAAAAGTTCGCGAACACATTTCCGGTTATTGACAGAAACTCCAGAAGGAGAATTTAAACTGTGCTACGCGTTTCCTAACTAAACTAAAATTTAGCATCCTATGTATATATACAAATCTATAGATCATATACAGGGCTACATAAAAATATTCGGATATTTTTCCGAATATTGTATATATTGAAAATTCCTGAAATTACGTTTTTAAATATATGTTATGCGTTTTCGAAATTGTTTACTTAGATGTCATCTTTCAGCTTATTAAACGGTAATGATTTGTAAAATTATTTTAGAAGCGTTGGAAAGTGCTACATAATCTATGCTTGACGCATGATTTTTCGTTCTTGTTTATAGATACTTTCATTTTTAACTTTTCATCTTAAACATTTAAAACAAATTATCTTATAAAACTTATCCACTCATCCTTAAATTAAAAAAATAGATTTATAAAGTCAACATTTTATGCTTTTCCATTTGTAAAACTTTTATTAGACTATACAAGAATGTGGTACTTGTTAAAAATGCTTAGATTGTTATAAAGCTGCTTTCATTTATTAAATTATTGATGCCAACATTTAAAAATGTATCGTAATAAGAAACACAATCTTCTTTTTTAAAGGCAAATTGCTGAATTTGAAAACTCATAAGAATTATTAGTTGCAGTTTGACTTGGTTTATGTACAATTGTATATGTTTGGTAAATAAACTTGAAATTAAAATCATTATAAGATATTTTTTTCCTTTCTTTCTTCTGAATCAGGTTACTGGTGTTGTCACAGACCATGATGGGAATGCCAAATTTGTTCTTCAGGGTACATGGGATCATAAAATGGAGGCAGCACGTGTACTCAATAGTCATGGTTCAGTCAAGGGTAAACCTCTCTTGGAAACTTCAACCCCCAAAACAATATGGCGAAGACAATTTCCTGGGTATTTTTCAATTTCATATTTATTTCATTTGGTTGATAATTTTTTTTTTTTATATTGGTTATCAAATGATTAAATAATATTTTCTTGATAATACAAAAATGCATGTGTATGTCTATTATTCTTTCAAATATTCATAAATGGATTTTGATTTATTTAACATTCAAATTCTATTAATTACACCAGTTCTTGTTTACTTGAAAATTAATTAATGCTGCAGTTTTAACAAATACCAATTTATTTACACTATATGCATGCCACATTTCAATAAACATTGTAGCAAAAGCCACATTCATTAAACACATTTTACATTCAAACTTCAACTGGTGGGGGGGAGGGGGGGGTGAATGTAATCAAAGAGGGGAAAAGAAGAGACATGCAGTACTATCTATAGATATAAATAATCATGGAGAGTCAGCCCTATCCTCCACACCCTGATGAATATTATTCATACACATATTAAACTTCAATAAATCAGTAAATAATACAGTTCAATAACAAATAAAATAATAAAACATGTAACATTTAAGTGACATTAGAAATTTAAGCTTACCACCGTCAGGTATTAATATTTTTGCTTACATTTACTTTAATGTCTCTAGACTAAATCTTAACTATAATAACTAAAAGGAAAGAAATCAGTGTGCATATGTTATAGTTCAAGTTTCTCTAAGAGTTATAAAAAATAATAATAAACTCAACATCAATCAGCATTATCAGTAGTTAATATTAAAAATTTTGTTAAAGGTCTTTTAAGTTCACCATTTACAGTGTTTAACACTTTCCAACATAGTTGAAAAGTGTTTTATGAATTTGGTTTGGTTGTCTGTCCATGCTCTAACTCACTCAAATATATTTGGTTTGACATGCACTTGATATGTTATTGTGGTTTACTATGGCATCTTTGGTATTGAAAATGAAGTGTGTAGCACTTCTAGTTTTTTTACAGGGACACTCAAAAGAATTCTATTACATTACAGTGTATGGGAAAATATTATTTGCGGTTTATTTTAATGATGTACACAATTTCAAACACATTGAATTTGATATATATCACTGAGGTGTGTTAAAAGATGGTTGTAACACCTTTTTATTAATAAATTAACATTTTAATTAACATACTAGCGGAGTTTCGCTGCTACGCTGGTTGGTTTATTCCAAACAAACTTGGGATTAGGTGCCGGAACAACGTTAAAAATCGCAGAGAAAATTTAAATAAAAAATAAAAGTCAAATCTTTGAAAAAAAAGGCTTTAGCTTTCAACACAATGGTCATATTACACCTCCTTTTCAATACCCCTAATTCCCTTGCAATCTGGTTCATTTAGCCCACTCTCAAACAAAGCACGTGTAAGAATAGAGCTCGCTCCCTTCGTCACTTCCTTTTCACTTCTAGCAATAATTAGCTGGGAGGGTGAGGGCTAAACAAGTTTCCCATTTCTGAGGGGAGAAGCCTTCAAAAAAAGTTGAAGCATGCACAATAAGATTAATTTCGCGTGGAAAATCTTTTGTGAATCTTAGAGAAAGCACTTTTTGCTTTAAATACATGGATATATAATCAGAATATTAATTTGATTTGTGTAAATCTAATATTTTCAACGATCTTTTTAATCCATTTCAAAATCAAAATTAAATACTATCAGCTTAAAATAAATAATTTAAAATCTAAATCCTAATTTATTAATTAATTACATTATTTCATCATTTTTATATTTTTTATCATTCATTTTATTCAAATTTAAGCCCTTTTAAAGGTGTCATATCTCAATGATTAGTATCCATCTATAATCAGAGATGGTGCTGCAAGTCCAGGATTTGATATCTGTTGCAGGAGAGTTATTGAGACGAGATGTACGGCAGTGTAAGCCAGAATGTACGAAGTAGCGGTATACTCATAAAGGTTAATACTCATAAAGGTTTATTTAACGTTTTAAGACTGGCTTTTGGTGTAAAATGTGCACCAGGTATTTTTCAAAGAAAAATTGAAAATATATTAAAGAAATTTGATTATGTTGGTGTATTTTTAGATGATGTAATTATAAGTGCCAGATCGGAATCCGAACATTCTGAAAGAGTTGAATGTATTATGAAATGCTTTTTTGAGCATGGTATAAGATTAAATAAGGAAAAATTAAAATTTATGGTTTCGGAAGTTAGCTATTTAGGACATAAAATTTCGTAGGAAGGCATTAAGCCTATTCCAGAAAAAGTTGATGCTATTTTGAATGCTCCTTTTCCTACTAATGTTTCTCAATTACGTTCATTTTTGGGATTAATTTCTTATTATAGAAACTTCCTACCTAATATTTCAGATGTGTTAGAACCTTTGCATAGATTATTAGATAATAATGTAAAGTGGACATGGTCAGAGAAGCATGAAAAATCATTTCAGAAAAATAAACAAATTTTATGTAAATCGCCTGTTTTAGAATTTTATGATATAAATAAAGATGTTGTTTTAAACTGTGATGCATCTGAATATGGAATTGGTTGTGTGTTAAGTAACATTGTTGAGGGTAAAGAAAAACCAATTGCTTTTGCATCTAGAACGATGAACAAGACTGAAAGAAATTATGCCATGATTGATAAAGAAGCTTTATCTGTAATTTTTGGTGTAACTAAATTTCATCAAATGCAGGTCACAAAAAAATGTTAAAATTATTACACTCTGTTCATCAGGGTATATCTAGCATGAAAGCTAAAGCTCGAGGTGTGATCTGGTGGCCAGGGCCGTAACGAAAGAAAATTTTTGGGTGGGCAAAAGGCAAGATTGGCCGACTCAAAAATGTTTCAAATCCGACTAATGTAAAATAGTCAATCTGTTGCATTATTTCTTAATTAATAGTTTTTACAATTAATTTTAACGAATTAATTATAATTGATAGTTAAAAATAAAATATATGATTTTGTATTACTAAAATGTTTCTTTGATATAACTCAGTAATTATTTAAAAGATTTACCAAGAACTTTACTGGTAAAAAAAGAATATGTATTGATAAGAAAATATCCTACAGTTATATTTGTGAAAAACACATTTGTTTAGAATGATAGAATGAAGTGATAGTTTAGTAAATAGAACGTAGTGATTTTCAAAATAAAAGCTAAATAAAATGTGATCTCTTAGTTCTAAAAATTATGATAATGTAATGAATGGGAAGTACTTTCAATATTTTATTAGCATGCGATAGAAAATAATTTGAACTTTATATTCCAATTAGAGATAATATCGTATGGCATTAACAACATACACTTTCAATAATTCTAATTGTAAAACTAAAAAATGCACACTATAGGGGTACTGAAAATATTTGGAGGGGCCTCAAAATTTAATTGCGCTTGGGGCCTCTTGAGTGCTTAATCCACCACTGATTGTGTTTTATAGGAATGTCAAGGGACCGACAGAAACATTTGAATTATCCACGATTTCGAATTATACACGTTCGAATTATTCAAGTTTGACTGTACTATTTTTACATGAATTACACATCACACTGAATAAAGCAAACCATTCATACCTTCCTTATCACCGTTCCCTGTCGAGTGGTTTCCAATGTCCAGCCATGTTGATAACTTCTTCGAACTTTTTGCAGCCTCCAAGTTTCTTCTTTTTAGAGTCTGTCTTTTTTTATTTCCACTTGGCTGGTGCTGAATTCGTTTCATAATATAAACTATTATCTCAATACAAGCAAAGTAAGATTAACCCCTTGGGGACGAGCGGCACGTATACGTGACGCATAAGATGCTCAGAATCCTCGATTATTCCCACCAGTTAACTTTTATTGTAAGCTTTGCCTTATTTAATGACAGCATTTCTGCGATTCAATTAGGCGAAAATTTCTGTTTTGAAAAACCGGTGGTAAAAGATTAAAAATTCCATAAAAGACGCTCGTCACGAAGGGGTTAAGTAATAAACTATCGTACTATCACTACTATGCGACTCTCAACTGCTCTGACAGTCCGATATTGATGAGCAGTTAGTAAACGAATGACTCATCATGAATAGCACCAGCTCACTGCACGTCCTAGCCTGCACTTGACTCATCACTCGGCAGGCACCTGGCACGACATGACACATTCGACTCGACATTCTGCTGTCTGCTCTAGAGATGCTTTTGCATGCGAAGCGTATGGAGTATTTGAACGGGCACGCAAAAACATTTACTCTAGCACTTTGATGGATTTTTTTTATTATTAACTTTTAGCTAGGTGCTGGGTATTTTATAGGAAGTTAGATTAGATATTAAAATACAATAATTTTTTAACCATCAGTTTGGGGCCCCGGGGCAGTGCCCCAGCGGTAGTTACGGGCCTGAAACGCTGAACTATCTATATTGTTTTAAGTGCAAACGTGTTAATGTTCCGCAATCGCTTCAAGTTTTTTTTTTTTTAAACCATAAAACTACTTTTAATAATTTAATTTTTCCTGAAATCTTCTACTTTCTGAATTCTTTATAAAAAAAACAATTTCTCTTAAGTATGATTTAGTTTAAAAAAAAAGTAATCGCTGACATGTACCGTAATTTCCAGCGTATAATTCGCATATCAAACAATTATGTTTAGACCCAGAAATTTTATTTAATAATTGAAGTAAAATATTTACAGCGATCTAGTATGTTCCATTATATAAAATAAAATTTCTGGGTCGAAACATAATTGTTTGATCCGCGGATTATAACTCAGGAAATTTACAGTAATCAGGGCATACAATAAATATTAAGTAATTAATAAAATCCCCAATTCTAATTTTTATAATAACAATTGAAAAATCAGTGAAAATTATGTAATTATGTTATGTTGGCACAATCATATAAATTTAGTTTTAGTTTTATCAAAAAAAAAAAAAAAAAAAGTAAGAAGTTTTTTAGGTATTAAATGTTAAATGCACGGATATTTTTTAAGATTATTCATTTTCTTTTTTTAAATAGTTTTAAAAATTCTTCGTTTTTATTTTCCAAACGTTCCTAAAACAGTTCCAAAGGGCGTAAACATCATATCGTTGCTAGAACCTACTATGTATCAAGTATCTATGTATCAAGTATAAAATTTCTTGAATTTTCTTAAGCGACTTTCGCAATCGGTCGACCTAGTTTATATATTAATAGTTTTTATCTATGTAAGTTGCGAGTGTTACTGTAGGACAAATTTCTGATACTTTTCAATCAATATGGATCAGATTCTTTTTTTTCCCCTTTTGGCCTATGTATCGACGGCCGACTTAGCTTTTCCATGTGTGGGTAAGGCATAGTATACGTCCAATATTCCCGGCTCTGCAGACAAGATTTATACATGATAATTTTTTTTTTTCAGTGGGTAGGCCGACTAGCTATTTATGTGATTCGAGAATGTGACAGAACACGTGACTTTCATACCGGCTGACCAGATAGATCTATTGAAACCATTACTTTAAATCATAACCTATCTATTGACAGACCAACTAGCTTTTGCCATATGATTGTAAGGGTGTAGTAAAATGCATTCTGAAGACAAAGTCCTGGCAACCAGAATTTTTCCGAATTGTTTTTTTAATCGGCCTACTGACATACTACAGAGACGTTAATTAAATCTGTTGATAAGCCGACTGAATCCTTTTACCAAACATTGGGGGGGCAGCTGCCCCCCCTGCCCCCCCGCTCGCTACGCCCCTGCTGGTGGCCTAATATGGACAAAAAAATAGAACAAATGGTTAATTCTTGTAGTAGATGCCAAATGTTTGCTAGGGATAATCCTAAAATGAAACCTTTAAAATGGGAATCTGAATTTGCTTGGGAAAGAATTCACATAGATTTTGCCAGTCCTTTTGAGGGTAAAATTTTTTTAATAGTGGTCGATTCTTATACTAAATGGTTAGAGGTACAGGTGGTACCCAGTGCTGATAGTAAATCAACTATTAGAGTACTACGTAGAATTTTTGCTACATTTGGTTTGCCCGTTGAATTAGTCAGTGATAATGGACGTGCGTTTACAAGTGATGAATTTCAAGAATTTCTTAAATCAAATGGAATTTTACATACACCTATTCCGCCATATCATCCATCATCGAATGGACAGGCAGAAAGGTATGTTCAAACTGTTAAAAATTGTCTTAAAAAGCTAGATAAGGGTGATATAAATTTGTCAATTTCACGATTTTTATTGGAAAAACATTCTACCCCACATTCTGTCACTGGTAAGACTCCCACAGAATTAATGTTTGGAAGGTTAGTTCGAACAGCTCTACACTTGGTATTAGCATGCAAACCTAAAATACAGCAACCCTTACATAAATACAATCTTCATGAATCAGTTTTTGTTAAAAACTTTGGAAAAGGGGAGAAATGGATAAAGGGAAAAATTATAAAACTATTGGGGAGTAGATGGGTTTTAGTAAATAGAGATGACGGAATAATGTGTAAACGTCATGTTAATCAGTTGAGACACAACAGAGAAATAAGTGATGAAACGTCAGAGGAAAGTAAAACGGGTCAGTTTGATAAAGAAAACAATGATTTTGATAGTTATGATAGAGTTAAAAGAAACAAGTTTTCTGGATTTATGCAAATAATAAAGAGCAAAATAATGCTGAGAATGCTGAAAAATCTAACCAATCTCAGTTTTCCCATGATATTGTAACAGGTACAGTTGTGAATAATAATTGTGATGATACTATAGATAAAAATGTAAAGGACAATTCCGTGATAAACAATGATGTGGACTTTCAGAAGAGTGCACCTATAAAGACTGATAAAAAGGACAGTCAACCTGTTCAAAGAAGCAAGACATATTAAACCAGTGGTTCGTTTGAACTACGAGGGGAGGGGTGTCATATCTCAATGATTAGTATCCATCTATAATCAGAAATGGCGCTGCAAGTCCAGGATTTGATATCTCTTGCAGGAGAGTTATTGAGACGAGATGTACAGCAGTGTAAGCCAGAATGTACGAAGTAGCGGTTCGCTTAGCCGCAATTGTATATAATGTATAATCAATCTATATAATTAAATAGATATCTCCTAGTTGCTAATCCAAATATGAATACACAAAGCTAAAGCCTTAACAAAAGGAATAAACAATTTATTAATTTTGGCTACTTTGAATCTGCCGCTGAAGAAAAATGGCAGATTCTGCATCATTATCTATTTTCGCTTCCCTTCCAAGCTAAAAAAAAAACTTAGCATATCCTCAAAGCACCTTTTTCTGCCAATACGCCTCCATCTTTGCTCCTGGTTCATTAAATTTCATAGCACAAAGTAAAGAGGAGAATAAAGGTGATTTGTTTACGTTTGGTGTGACACTGAAAATGTAAGTTGGCGCAAACAACTGGCGGCTTGCTTTAAAAACCTTTCCCTGTCCAATGAATCGAGTCCTTGTTCCACATGCAGCCTCTCTCCATCCAATTAAGCCAGCCCTTGTTCCACGTGCTTGGCTTGTTTGGGCTTAATTGACAGCTCAGAATATTGGGTAAGTTGGTACATTATTTAGAAAACCATCTTCTATAACAGTCTAATATTTAAAGCAGAGTGCCAGAAACAATGTGTATTTGATATTATGGCAGTGTTAAAACGTAGACGAGGAGAAATAAAAGAGATAAATTTAAGTGGTAACTAATGTTTATTCATAATGATAAATAAATTGCATCTTAAAATTAAAGACAGCTAAATGGTTGTAAAACGTAAACAGAAGAATACATACTGCAATTTAAAGTTCGTTCAGGAAATATTCAACAGCTTCTTATCAAACTAGATGTATAATTTATTCATAATAAATATATGCTGTACGATGAAAACACTTTACTTCTTAACAAATATTCAAAGGCAATAAAAAAAAACGTATTTGCAGTATTGGCTTTATGAAAAATATGACATTTAAACTAGTATAGATAATACTTTCAAGACAAAACATAAGCGAAGAAATGTTAAAAACAGCATAAAATATCACCGGGTATTTCTGAAATTGCATTACTTCTGGCAAGTGAAAATATTCTCTTATTATATATCGGTCAATTGCTTTTAGCAAACAAACCATCACTACATATCAGAAATCTGAATATCAGAATGATGAAGTTGGTAGACAAAGATCGCCATATATCGGCAGATAGAGGAACTCTGCCGAGAATATATCGCAGTAGCAGTGAAAGTTTAATCGAAATTCACAGCGAAAAGAAGATATTGAAAATACGGATTTCAATGGAAAAAGTTTTTAGATAAGGCTGGAAAGCTAAAGTAAACTATTAAAAGTATTTCAAATGTTATAAAACTAAATTATTATGAAGGTGAATGCACTACTGGCCATCCAAAATGCTACACCATGAAGGAATGCAAATAACAGAATGATATTTATTGGACAAATACATTTTAATGGGAAGGACAGCTGATTACATTTTCAGAAAATTAGGAGATATAGATCCTGCGAAAACACTACCCAAAGCACCCACCTCTGGCCGCAATAACAGCATTTATCTGGCTAGCCATGGAGTCGAATAGAGATTGGATGTCATGTACGGGTACAGCAGTCCATACACCTTCAACACTATGCCACAGTTCATCAACCGTAGTGACGGGCGAGTGGTGGCGGGCCAGTTGCTCAGAAGCCATTGACAGGACATTTTCAGTTGGTGAGAAATCAAGAGAACGTGCCGGCCAGGTCAACAATCGAACATCTTCTGTATCAAGGAAGGTCAGGATAGTACGACCAACATGCGGTCGTGCATTGTCCTGCTAAACATAGAGTTGTGGAAGCATCAAAGATAAAGCAGAACCATGGGTCATAACACATCAGAAATGTAACGGCTGCTGTTGAAATTGCCGGCAATGCGAACAATGAGGTTACCGAGACGTGTATCCAATGACAATCGTCACTCCAGGCGATATGACAGTATGACGATTCGAATGCAAGCTGGCAATGTGCGTTTTCCACGATGCCGCCAAACATGAATGCTGGCATCATGATGGTGTATATGACACAGGAATAGAGTCTCACGTCGTCTTTGATGAATCCAGGCTCTGTATGCAGCAACGTCATTGGATATCCAAACTAGTCAATCATTCAACATGCTAAAAGACAACCTATCACTTGATAGTCATTGATTCCCCTTATGTATAAACACAAGTTCCAATAATTTACTAAAAACAATTCATTAACAATTAATCACATCCTTATCATTGATAAGGTATTCATATTACACTAATACATATAATGAAACAACAATTAACAAATTTAACAAAAGTAAACACATTTCACCACCTGTGAATTCGCTCAATATGACACAGGTCATTTTTCGTTCAATAACACATTAATATGCAAGACTAAAACTTGCCTTAGGTCAGAGTTCATACTCAAAACATGTTGTTTCAAGACATTAGTATGTTCAATTCAAATGTTACTGTAATTTGCTGGAGGCACTCGGCCAAGAATATATCGCGGTAGCGATGAAAGTTTAATTGAAATTCCCAGCGAAAAGAAGATATTAAAGATGCAAATTTGAATGGGAAAAGTTTTCAGATAAGGTTGTAAAGCTAAAGTAAACTATTGAAAGTATTTCAAATATTATACAACTAAAATATAATAAAGGCGAATATTTAAATAAAGCTGAAACTACTTGGAATTGGATGCTAGGATAAGTAATGAATAAGTAAACAAGGTGAGAAAGCTCTCTATATGACAACACTAATGATTTGAGCGATAACTGGCTTCATGTTAAAAGCCGTTTTTACGGTTTACTGCCTCTCTATTCTTTCTCTTTACTCTGTGACTTAGTAGTGTTGCGTGACATCCACCCATTCCTTTACATTTAAATTTGTTGTCAATTCGAAAAATATAGTGCGGAAATAACTCTTAGAATTACTCGGATCGCGAAACATATAGACCAATTTTAGTTTAAGAATATGTGTGCATGATTCTGATTGGCTAACTTTTGGAAAAGTAGGAGAGCGTCATTTTTATATGGGCTATATTAGCTTGAGAACCAGAGGATAACAGACACAGAACAGTTTTTTCGAGAAGCGGGGCAGTTGTTGAGCTGTGGAAAATATCTTAGCCTTCATTTGTCTCTGCTGAATATTTGATAATTTCCTCTTTATGTTCATATAAATTGTGTCCATAGAAGCTAATATACATGCAGTCAAATTGTCTGAAAGAATTTATTAGTGATTCTCTTCTGTTTTCCGAATCCGGAAGCTGAAAGAAAAAAAAATATAAAGAATTTCTGTTCATATCACAGTCTTTCATTCTGGTGTGTAAATTATTCCAGCCTTTGATTTGACTCTGTAATAGATTACCTATGTTTAAATCAACAAATTTTGCAGAATAATTGTACAACTTTTTTTATTTATGTACATATTGAAACTGAAACTAATAAATTTATTTTAATATAGCAGAACTGGTAGCAAATATGTTATATACACTTCTTACTACTGTCCGGTTGCATCTCCTGTTGTTTCACTCTTGCTAATTTTATTCAAACTTTATTTAAATAATAGTTACTTATTATTGTCTATTTATCTCACCGTTAAACATCCTAGTCCTTTTTAAATACCCTTTAAAGTTTATTTCGTTTAGTTTCTGCTAATACATGTGCCTCCATTCATATTCAGTTCGCCTTTGCTTTTCTATGAACATGTTACCGTTCATGTGAATGCTTTTACCCCTTCAAATGGAGTAGTGAATATGATGAAGTTGCGATGGTGTTTTTAAGTTCTTTCTATTTTTATCACATAAAGCAATAATGGATGTTATCTTTTTACAACGATGTTTTCCTCGATTGAAATGTGCTAACGAATTCACCTATGAGCATTTTAACTTTTTTATTTGTATACAATGAATTCAGAGTCGTTGAACCATTTTTTTAACTGGACTTTATGTTTTAGAGTTCTGTTTTTCGAAAAGGAAATTGGTTCAAGCTCAGCATGGTGAACTTTTATCGGCGAAACATTCCCGACTTCTTTTTTATGTTATGCTCTGGATTTACATAGGCAGTGCTTTTTGAAGTCTCGTGATAATGAAGTTCATTTCAAATGAAAAACGTAGTGTTCAATCTAGGTTGTATTAAATAAAGACGGCAGCGTTTTTTGATATCGCTTTACGGAAGTAAAAGCTGACTCTGGTCATCTCATACCTGTTTTCCTGAAGTTATAAATATTGTGTTGTCATGAAATCCTAAGGGGATTTTAAATATAGTTAGTGCTTTTAATTTTTCTTTGTTAAATGTTAAATTGTTTTTCCTTTAAATCTCCCTTTTTTGTTACTTTTATATGATTAACGTTTCTTTAATAAATATAATTTGTTTTTAAACTTGCTTGTATTTATATATATCACCACACCTATTATTTCATTTCTTTCTAGTTTAATAATTATTTCAGGTTTGTAGCTTAATTGAAACTGAACTTTACTTTCCTTTTTAAAGTCAGGGTAACACCAGCAAATACATTTGCATTGCCTTTAATTAAACTCTGCTAAACACTTTTAAAACAATATATTATCCCATCAAGAAACACTCGGCTTCGCCCGAGTTAACATTGGCCTTCTGGGTAACATAAATAAAAATGTAATATCCCAAAATACGTCTTTCACAATAACACATTCAGGTCCAAAAACCGTCAAAATGGCAATAAGTAAAAACTTATTTTATTTTAACGCAATCGTACTAAATCCCTCAGCTTTATAAATGATTTTTTTTTCCTTTTAAAAATGTCTTACGCAAAATATCTAATAAAAAAATCAGCAATAGTTGTCTTATTCATCTAATCTTCCATAATCAGGTCCTTTTCAGATGTTCAACCCCCATAGTGGGTGAATTTCTAAAATCCCTGAAATACATGTTTAACTATTTTTTTACTAGATTTGTTATCCTGAATTCATGCTCATACCTAAAACTGCTGCTGAGATATGGCGAAATGAACTAAAACATTCGACCCTCCATTTAACCCCCTTAGTGGGTGAATTTCTAAAATCGTTAAAATATGTGTTAACCATTTATTTTGTAGATTTGTAATCCTGAATTTCATGCTCCTACATAAAACTGTTACTGGGATATGGTGAAATGATCTAAAACGTTCAACATCCCCCACCCCCCATTTAACCATCTTAGGAGGTCAATTTTTAAAATCTCTCAAATACGTTTTAACTATTGTTTAGTAGATTTGTCATCCTGAATTTCATGCTCCTACCTAAAACTGTTGCTGAGATATGGCGAAATGACCTAAAATGTTCGACCCCCTGGGGGACTCAGGTGGACTCCCCAAGTGTTTTATGGTGGTGTTCTCTAAGTTTGGGCTCCACTGCATGTTGCAACGTCCTCTGTCGTCAAATCATTTGGAGTAGGGGAGAGATACACAGGTGTTGTATGCTCCCCAGGCTGAAGAACCCACCTGCTGAGGTGCCCGGGTAAACCGGCCCTCCAATGGCAGATCACTCATATGTAAGGCTTCTATACTAGAGAGCTGGCGCATCATCCGACATTAATATTCCCAAGTGGGAAAGCGTTCGCGCTAGATTGACCCATTTGGCGCATTTATCGCCGTCTTATTTGCTTTGCAGAATTTATCAAAAAGTACGATAGGGAATGAAAGTTTCGAATAAAATACGTACTCTTGATCATTGATTTTCATTGCAAATTGTAGCTTGCATGTTATTTATTGTTCAATAAAATTAGCAATAAGTTTATTTACTCTTATTAAGAAAACCTTTGGTTTTACACTGAACATTCATTTTACTAATTAATTATATAAGCAGTGTTGAATTTATGGAGTGACCCGGTATAGTAGTATAGAATAATTGAAGTCTAGAAGCGCACTTCCCCCTTTCGAAACTTTAACCCCCCCTCCCCGCCGGAGAAAAATCTTTGAAGCATCGGATACAAGTTTTGCAATTTGTACATCGCAAATTTTGCAATTTGGAAGGCAAATTTTACATTTAACTACTGCCCTCCCCCTTTTTTTTCTTTGCATAATTTATCTAATTAATTCTTACATATTTCTAAAAGTTCTATTTTATTTGTCCATAGAAAAATTATTATTATTATTATTATTATTATTATCAGAATATCAGCAGCAATTTCTTGCCTTAGTGTAACAATTAAAATTTATTCTTCAAGTGTACTTTTTTCCAAAAAATAATGATTTTTAGTGTATGTGGCATTTCTGAGTGTTCTTCACTTAACAGTGTAATGAAAAAATATTATAATTAATTTCTGATGTAAAAGTATAATTGAAGAAAAATAATATTAAAAATATAATATCATCTTTTACTTTGTGATAAATATTTAAAAACTTCTATTTAAAGTAATTTTTAAAAAGTTTTCATGTGTAGCAAGTTTTCATTACTTTAATAATATGAGAACTGTTCTTTCCAAGAGGAAAAGAGAGATCCAGATATCCTTCGTTATCTTAAACAAATTTATATCTTAAAGTAACACTATAAAAAAATATACTCCATTTCTTAATAACATTTAATTATGAAAATTGTTTAAAATATTTATTTATATATTTTCTTAAATATAACTGTATTTTGATGAAATATTAATAATAAAATTATCTTTAAGCAAATTTAGGGATTTTTTTTTTTTTTTTTTTTTTTTTTCGAAATTCAAAATAAAACTCATTTATTTGGTGAAAATGAATGTGTAAAAAGAAAAAAAAAAGAAAGAAAAGAAAAGAAATCTGTACTTTTTAAAATAAATTTCTTTTAAAATACTCTATTTTATATTATAGTTCTTGTGAAAACTCTCATAAATTTTAATTATATATTAATATTCTCAAGTTTTCCATAAAATTTCAGTTTAATTTTGTGCTTTTGAAAAAAAAAAAAAAAAAAAAAAAAAAGTCTGAAATAATCATTGTTTTCCCGAAAATGAACTAGATGGCGCTACGTCCTTGAAATCGCCGTTACCGCCAAGCTGGCGAACAAAAAATTTCGGGAAGAATAAAATCTACAATTAATAGTTAAATTTGGCAATTTTTCATGTTTACGAGGAAATTGAAGCCTGCAGGGATCCTTTCTTGAGTGATTCGTACAAATAATAGCAGAACAACTATCCATAATTAAGCCTTTAAAGTTAAAAAACAGACAGAAACCAATTCAACGCCATTGAAACACATTACGTGAACCAGTCCAGAGGGAATAAAAATGCCTGACGAGTCAGCCTATATATTTAGTAGCTCTACTCATATGGGTTCATGAGAACCTAGACTCAGCAGTGAAGTACATCTCCTTTCTGTGGTGTAGCTTGACTTTATCTTTATTGTTATTTTGAGAAACTGAAGTTGAGTTACCCCTTTTAATTTAGAGAATAAATATGCTGCTTACATTGAATCTCAATTTTAAGAAATTTTAGTAATTCAAAAATCAAAATCTTATTTTGAATTTTGTTTTCTGTTAAATTGTAGAGTGAGGTCTTCAGGTAATAATTTCAATAATATTAGGTAAAGATGATTATAAGAATCAGAAACAACATTCAGAGTTTCTAAAGATCTCAATATTAATTTCTGTATTATAAGCATATATAAATTTGATGAACTCTTAACACTTTCAAGATTCAGTAACTTATGTGAGCATTTATGGTTTGGTCAGTTCGACCAAATTATTCCTTCAAAGTATTCTTTGCAAAAATGTAACTTTCTTCAATTTAGGCTAAACTAATTATAGATTCATTGCCAAACCTCCAGTCAACGATTTCCGATAACTAAATTTATCTGCTGGGGTTATAGTCATTTTTATGACTACAAGATTCAAACTGTGTCCGAAATGTTAAGACTCAATTTAAGAAGCTTAATTTTAGTTTTAGGCCTGATACTTTGTACATACAAAATTTTAGAAAGTACATTTAAATTTTATATTTACAACTTATTATGTTTTCTTGGTATTCTTGAGCTTTAACAATATCATTTTCCAGCCTATAATCTTTACTAATAAGCATTTCAATCTCACCATCTTTTTTTTTTTTAAGTTCATATTTTTATGCTTTTAATTGTTCTAATGATACTCTTAAACTAGATATAATAATTTCATCAACCGCTTGGTTTAAAGTTTTTTCTATAGTTAATAATTTTGTCATTAAACTGTGTGTTGTCAGCATAATTTCTTAGTTTTTTCAAAGTCGCTTGTTTTAACAAAAATATGTTCCTTATGTTTAAAAATGTAATTTCAATTAACACCTTTTATCAATTCAAAATCAAGTCCTAATTTAAGCAATATGTACTTTATATACATTTAATCTTTAGAGTATTTTAAACAGTACTTTTATCAATTCATAATAAAATCTTCATTCATTCAAATTTATTAGCATGCATATAAAGGTATAAGCTTACCTTTATTCCATATTGCAGCACCAGAAATCGGAAGGTTTTAATCATTATAGACAGGTTCACCAATAAATGTATGATGTTTTGTCTATTATTATTTTGAACATCTTAATATCCATAAATGGATTAAGATTTATTTAATGTTCAAATTCTATTAATTATTCCAATTGTCTACTTGGAAACTAATTAATGCTGCAATTTTAACAAATAACAGTGTTTACACTTTATGTGCAGCATATCAATAAATATTATGTGGCAAAAGCAACATTCACCAAATATATTCTACATTCACACTTCAATTGAAAAACAAAACATTACATAATCAAAGAAGGGGGAAAGAAAAGAGAGGCAGATAGGTCCTGTAGATACAAATAATCGTAGAGAATCAAACACCATGAAAATGTAACCGTATACAACAAAATGTCTTAAATAGAAAATTTTCATAATCCTAGTGAAAAGATAATTCTTTCTATTGTGAAAGGGTATCCCTGCTTAAATGGAAACCTGTCTGAAACTGGTTTTTTCTCCAGTCTCTTCATATTCCATCTTAGCAGGTTTTATGGTATTTTTATTCACGTTATTCATCAATTAATTAGTTAATATGTTAATGCTTATGAAATTGGTGTTTTTGATTAGATTTTTATCTTATGAATCACTTATCTCCTTTTCTCTATATTTGACTTAATTAATTTAGAACTGATTATATATCAGCAACTATGTAAAATTAAAAAAAAAGAGATTTATTTATACACTTGTATGTTTCCAATAGGCCAGAGTATGAAAAAATGTACAACTTCACACTTTTGGCATGTCAGTTGAATGAGCCAGAGGAAGAAGTTGCACCAACTGATAGTCGCTTAAGGCCTGACCAAAGATTGATGGAGGATGGACAGTGGGACGAAGCTAATCAGGTTAAAGTGCTACTTGAAGATAAACAGAGAGCTGTTCGACGGAAACGGGAAGAAGAAGCTGAGCAGGCTGCAGCTGAAGGTTCTTGTTAAAATATTATTTTTGTTTGCCAAACTTTGTAAACCCGTTGAGAACCAATTTATTTAAAATTAATTTTGTTGCTGAAACATATTTAATTTCCGTGTGCTTGGATTATGTAAAAAAAAGAATTACTATGTTAAAATTGAATTAAAAAAAAAAAACCCACTGTGTTACTAAGAGGATTTTTAATAATTAAGACTTAAAAGTAAATACTCATGGTATAAAAAGATAAATTAATATATATCACTATTGCTAACTGAAAGCCAGTGGTAAAAAGTAGCACACTACAAGTAACAAAACTGCAGATGTCACTACTTTTCTTATAGTTTGTAGTGTAAAGCACTACATTTTGAAAGTAATGTAGCGGGGGGGGGGGGGGGGGGGGGGCAATGCAAGTTATGCAACACACGTTCTGCACAACAATTTGCAAATGTCAGAGTCAAATCTAAACTAAAATGTTTAGCAAATCATATATCATATGTTTTTCTATTGATACTTGGTGGTAAAACAAAATACTGACCCACCAAAGAAATTAATTTTCTTACTAGCAACCAGGGCTGCGGAGTCGGAGTCGTGGAGTCTGAGTCGGGCGCCTATTTTGGGGCAAAAGAGTCGGAGTCTGAGTCACTAAAAAATTGCCCGACTCAGACTCCAGCTTGTTTTTTAGACAGTTTGAAGTGAAATTAAACCAATTCTATGTAATTTTAAATTTATAAACTGAATTATTTTTATATTTGGACTATATATACAAGGAAACTCAGGTTAAACTGGCCTAATAGACTGTCCAGTGTACAGCATATTTGAAAACTGTTTTGAATTGAAATCTCTAGTTTATATTTAGTATATAGTCCTTTCCCTAGGTTTTTTTGGGGTTTGCGGAACCCGAGGTAATGCGAAAATTGGAAATTTTTCCCTTTTTTTCTTGTTTTCCTCAGATTTTTCAGGTCTATGGGACCAGGAGTAATGCTGAAATTGTATTTTCTCCCCTTTTTTGTGTGTGCATAGGACCCCCCCCCCCCCCCCCTAAAGAAAAAAAGTGAAATTGTAACTTTTTTTCCCTGCATCTGCAGTACTCAAAATAATGATGAAATAGTGACATTTCTGTTATATTTCTCCTTTTGATATTCAGGTCTTGCAGACCTGAAATAAAGCCAAAATTATAAAATTAATGCAGAAAATATAAAATTTTCATCTTTATTTTTCTTGCATTCTCTCAGAATTTTTCGGGTTCTGGAGACCCCAAATGATGCTTAAATTGTAAAATTTTTGTCTCCTATTTTTTGGGTCTGCAGGAATAGATATAAAACCAAAATTAAACATCATTTTACCCATATTTTGGTATAATACATGTTTGATTTAGCATAAAATATTTTGGTTATCGTCTTAAAATGATATACCAACATATTATATGTTGTTTGAATTCATCTGATAGATCTTTGTGTGTGTTGTTCAAAGTAAATTTTGGAGATTTATTAGATTTCAACTGTTGTTTCTGTCTAATAACTTCAAGTTGAACTTTTCGACTGCAATTTACATGCATATAAATATTTTACATGCAGTTTTTGCAGAGTTTTGACATAATTAAATTTTACCACATATAAAGTTTAATGCATATTGTGTTTTTGTGTGAGTGCATCTGCATAGAGTATCTGGGAGGAGGAGGGAGGGGGGGGGGGTGTTCAAAATATTTTCCGTCTTGACCAGAGCCAGTTAATGTAGGGGCAAAGTTCCACAGGCATTTTATAAGAATATTTTTGCCTTATTTCAAAAAAAAAAATTTCTGCATTTAAAAAAAGGTGAAACTTTTTATACTAAAATACTGTCGGAAGTTTGCCGCTGCAGTAAATGAGTCCTAGTCTTGACAACCTATCACAGCTTTCACCCATAATTCATCCAAAAAAATGAAACGAAAAAAAAAAATTATCGGTTGATATATACATTGCTTCAAGGGCAAAGAGGAATGTAACAGCAGGTTGCAGTGTTGCCAGTTGAGGTTTTTTTAAAAATTCAGATTGCTTGATTGCTGCCACTTTTTTTAAATAGTAATATTTCCTTTATTTAATGGCATTTAATAAAGTGACTATTACTGTTTCAAAACAAATGACAGCAATGAAGCAGTCTGAATAATAGGAATCAACAGGCAAAACTAGTACTTTAGCCATCCTGGAGTCTGAGTCGGTTCCTTTAAAATTTCAGGAGTCTGAGTCGGTCATTTTTCCCACCGACTCTGCAGCCCTGCTGGCAACATTTGTTTGTATACTTACTCGTTGTAGATCTTCATGCTTTTGGAATTGTTTTATTTACAGATTTATTATTTATTGATTTATATGATGAAAGAGGAAATTAGGTAATATTGAGCTCTGCATATAACTAGTAATATTTGTATAAACTAACATTTTGGTGATTAATACAAAACATTTTCTTGTACGTTAATTTTTTAATGTTGTCCATGATATCGTGTTTATTTAAGTGTATCCCGGCAGATGCAATATAATGAGAGGCCACTGTATTATTTAATTTCCTCAATTTTGAATGTAGATTAAAGTCCTGCATCGGGTCAGATCACCCGCTTTAACCTGCACCTGACCTAATCCACCGGTCAGGTCGGCGCTATATTTTTTGTTGCAGTTCGGTCGGGTTGACTTCTATTTTTTGTTGTGGGTGAGGTTGGGTTTCCTTTTTTTCAGGTTGGGTTTTGACTTTTATGGGTAGAGTTCAGGCTGACCCGCTTTTTCAAAAGAATGTCCACAATGTTTTTTCAGGTTCAAAAAATATATACAATAAAACCTCCATAATGGACACTCCCGAAAAGAGGACACCTCTATTTAGAAAACACGTTTTCAATTCCTAACACTATATATACTTGGAATAGGGGGCACCTCCAAATCTATCCACACTTAGCATGTGTAGTGTGCATAAACTTTCACAAATACGATACATGTGTTTTGGTGTGTATCATAAATGAAATGTTGGTAATGTTTTTCATATTCTAAGAAAAGAAAAATGGTTCTTAACTGCACCATAAAGAAAGAATAATCTATGATTACATTTCTTATATAAATTTTATTTTTTCTTGTGCAGTAAATTGAATACTTACTCATTCATATTCAAATATGTATTTATTTTCATCCTAAACATAGTTCTGTTCAAATTTTTAGTGAAAATCCCAACAATATGACTTGCAAAAAACCTAAATATGACCCAGAAGAATTATTTTAGGGTGAACCCGACACCTAGTAAGAAAATTAGTCACCACGACCCGAAAAATAAATTAGAGACAACACGACTCGATGCAGGACTATTCAACAGTCTCGAGGTGTCCGCTATTCAGAGGTCTCACTATATTTGAATATTAAAGAATATAAATTCGTCCATTTTTCTATTTAAAATATAAAAATTGTATTAGAGATATAATTGTACATTACTTTTCATAATAGCATTGAAACATGATTTATTGTCCTTTCATTGCGGGTTCGGGTCGGGTCGGATTGCAGGTGGAAGAATTTTGGGTTCGGGTTGGGTGCTGGTTGAAATATGTTGGGTTTGGGTTGGATTGTGGGTCACCAAAATTTGTTTTTGCAGATTTGGGTTGGGTTGCGGGTCGATGATTTTTGTGGGTTTTGGGTCAGGTTGTGGGTTGACTTCAAATGGAATTTGCGGGGTCGGGTTTGTACCCCTTGTGGGACTCTAATGTAGATTAATTCTTTCATGAAATCTGAAAGTAGCAAAGTAATGAAACTTTTGAAAAGTAGTTTGTAGTTGTTACTTTTTAAAGTAAGTAGTTGTAGTTAATCACATTTTCAATAAAGTAATTGTAGTTCTCTTTAAAAAAATAAAAAAATCTGAATACTGCTGAAAGTTAACTATATTTCTGTTAGCATGGACTTTTTTACATTCTATTATTTAACTTGGTTCATGTATCGAAAGATGGAATTTTGTAATAGATTTGTCATTCATTTCCTGTTAATTCATTTTCTGTTAGTTCTAGAAATTATGTACAGGTATATGTTCCTGATGACAATGTAATATTTTAATATTTTCAGAACTTAATTATCAATTAATATATTAATTTTAAGGTACTTTTCTGTTAGCTATATATAGTTAATTAAACTACCAAATATTGTTGTTTTAATCATCATTCACGTGGCTTTCATTTCATTTAAAACACATACCTTTCACTTAAAATACATACATCACATACATTTGAAATACAAAAAATAGTAAGAAATGTTTTAATAAGAAATATCATAAATAAAAATCATTTTATTTCAACATCAATTTGCTTCTAATTTACATGCTCAAAAATAACAGCTGCTTTTGAGATTCGTACCCAGCTAACAGAAAAATGCTAATTTTAATAACCAGTGCATTTTCCATAATAGAGGCCTCCACCAAATTCATATATTGTAATGGACATGCTTGGAACAACATAAATTGCAGTCATAAAATTAGCTGTAATTTTTATCAAAAACATGTTTATAAAAGCCTGTTTTTAATATATATATTATCTTTTACTTATTCTCTGTCATTTATTTGATATGTCTTGTTTGTGATGATTCATCAAACTTAGGTTAATCCTTTTTTAGGGTTTCGTTCATCTCACAAAACCCTATTGCTCCCACTTCATTGTCTGTCCGTCACAGAGCTGGTTCTCAGAAACTATGTAACTTACAGCCATGAAATTTTATGTACTTATAGTTAAATACCTATTACGAAGCTCAAAATCATAAAATTTGAAAATATCGTATTTTAATATATAGAGAGAAAAAAAGCAAAAATCTAGCAGCCTTTTCCTATTAAATTTAAACATTTTTCATTATAGCAGTTGCCAACAATTAAAAATCCACAATGAAGTTCTTTCTACAATAATTAAATTTCTATTCAAAGTATTCCACGTGAAAAATGAAAATGAAATAAAACGTTTCACCAATTGAAAAAAAAGATTAATATGACGTCATGTTAGTAATAAAACGGAAATTTTCAAACCTTTTTCAATAATACAAGGAGTATGAGTATGTGTAAATACAGAAAGCAGCTTAATATGACGTCATTAGAGAGTTAAAAAGAAAATTAATCTGACATCTAACATTTTGAAGGTCTCTATACAACATGTTTAATTTTGAAATTGATTTTTTTTTTATATCTCATTTAGTCCGCATGACAGATATTATTATGACAGAGTATAATAGGGGGCTTAGCCCGCTATTGGACCGGTTCAGATTTTCGAAAAAACGAGAAAAATAGACCAGTAAACTTTTACTTTATAAAAAAAACGACTTTTTTTTTTATTTTTTATTAAAGGAAGGATAAAGTGTTTTGAAAAGAATATTAAACAAAATCCTTTGTGCGATCTTCAATCACACTTACCCACTTGTTTTAAGTTATTCAAAGATTATGTAAGCAGGCACAAAAGATTGATTCCAAGTGTATCAGAAAAACATTGTATATATTTATTACATTTTTTTAAAAATATTTTATTCCAAAATTTAATCAACATAAAATGCATACAAAAATAAATGTTATGTAAATTTAAAATCTTGATGTAACTAGAGTTTAATCTTGCAAAAACTTTTCTTTTAGCATTTTAGCTAAAATGCCTAACAAGTATTTTAACTTTTTCTTTTGGGGGAGGGGAGGGAGGGAGGGAAGAATTCTTACTCTGGGGTACTTTGAGAAAACTGAAATCTAAAATTATAAATTGATGTTTTATAATTATAATATATTAAAGAGATAGGTGAATAAAATTAATGGAAATCATTAAAAATGGGAAATAAAATATTTAAATAGGAATAAAAAGGAAGGGGAGGTTGAAAACCAATTATCACTACACGATATGTCCTATGAACATTTATATAAAAATTAGAATATTTTAACTTTTCTAAATGTTCTTTTTTTGCTTTTTAGCAAAAATCTTACTGACATATTTTTGAAAAATTCAAAATTCTTTCGGAAAATATGATAAAAATTAACACATTTTTAAACTTTTGGTATAACTATTGTCAATTTTGTTTATGATCATCTTCAACATATTTTTTAATCAGTTGTATTAGAATTCAGATAAAATTCTAATTTTTATTGACTTTTAAATATTCAAATCCAGCAGTTGACTCATTAATTCTTTATACTTTCCACCTTTCCAGTAATTGGGAAGGGAGAATCCGTGGTTCTATTTTTTTTTTTTTTTTTTTTTTTTTAAATATATTTTCCATTGTTCTGGCCTTTACTTCCATGAAATACTGGCCTAAAAATCTAATTTGTTTTTCTGAGTTTAATTTTTTATAGTTTAATGTAAACAAAAAATTCTTAATGTTAAGATTATTCATGTGTAAAAGCTTCTGTAGGAATTCCATAGTTCTTTTTATGTGTGCGTGTTTCTTAAATTCTGTTCTAATTTTTCGTGACAACAGATAATGTAAAAGTATTATCAATTATTTTATTGCATAACTCTCAATGTTATACATATCTAATTATATATATATCTTCATTTAATTTATTTCAGGTCGACCGTATGAAGGATACCAACCAGTTTGGTTTCGTAAGGAAACTGATCCTATCACAGGAAATCCAGTTCATAAGTACACTGGAGAGTACTGGCAGTGCAAAGAGTTGCACGACTGGTCTAGATGTCCTAATATATTCTTGTGATATTAATAAAATTGTCTTTAGACATTTTTCTTATATTTTGAAAAAAAAAAAAACTATAGGAAATAAGTGATTATACAAACACAGAGGCAAAACTATTAACTTTTATTTTCCCCAATTGTGTATATAGCCTTTTATTCCATGCCTGATTTTATTTAGAAACATAAACAATAGTTGTTTTTGCATGACCTTATGAAGTGCTTTAAAACATTTTGCTAATGAAGTTGTTGATGTATGATTGATGAAGTTCAACCTTATAATTTTTTAGAAAATAATTATTAAAAGGAAAAAACATTAAAAATTACAGTTATGTTTACATATCTGAATGCAAGTAATTAACCCTTTCCATCAGACAAGTGTGTTTTGCTGCTTTAACCCATTAATTGACGCAATCTGCTGAGATAATGATTAGAGGAAACAATCAGCAGATTAAGCACAAAGAATAAAATTTTAATAGGATGTAATTAAAGTTAAATTTACATATGCTATATTGTTCTTCCAGTTAGTTTCATATTTTTTTTCTACAAAAATATGTACATTGTTGATTATTTTATATTTAGTAATAACCTATTATTAATAGAAAATTGTTGGAGAATAAAAATTAAGAAAATATAGGATACGTCTTAACACAGATTTGATTTTTTAGGTTAAGCTTTTTTATTTGTTCATACTATACTTTAATCCAAACTTAATTGTAACTGTCTGAGAATTAGCTTTGTAATGGTAAAATTTCTTTAAATAGTTTTGTAGGATTTTTGTGTAGCATAATGCTTTGGATTGTGAAAGATAGGTGGTATTGGAGGGGGGGGGGGGGGGTTGGTGATAATTATCTATTGCAAATAAAATATGTATAGTTTAATACCAGCTGGGACATACACTTTTTTAGTGCTTTTATGCAATATATATTATAAAACTAATATTGAATTGATAATATTCATCTTGATTTAGTTAAGATACCAATGTTTATACTATTAATAGAATAATTAACTTTAAAAGTTTTGAAGCTCTATGTGACATTCTGAACTTGTAGGATATACTCATCAAAAATTTTTGGCTATAATGCAAAAATATAAATTTGATTGAGTTAATTGTTGCTTCATTAGATTAATTTGTTTAAATATTTATTGGATAAACCATTGTTCCAACTACTCTGCTTATGAAGATTAGTTGAAACTCTCTTTATTTATTGCATTCCCACATGTAAAAAATATTATTTCATACCCAGCAATGAAAATTATATTGTTTTTGCAATACTTCTCTTTAGGTAAAGGGAAAAAAAAACTAAACCAGTATGCTATTAATAGAGCTTATGTTTCTTGCAGTTGTTTCTTCATATTATTAACAAAGTCAACATATTTCATGTAAAACTTTAAATTTAAATACAAAGTTTTATTGTTGTCTTTAGGGGTATAAGAATTGTGCTTTAAATTTGTTTTATGCATTATTTTACTTAAGTATGTTATTTTTCAAAACAGGAAAGTTCTGAAATGCATTTTCATTTTAAACAAATATAATTTTTGGTATGTTAGGTTCCTTATTACATTTGTGTAGTTTGAAGTAATTAGACGTTAATAGGTTGTTTAAAAATAATTTGCCCAGTATGATATTTTAAAATCATTGATTTTTTTTTAATGCAATTTAGGCTAGCTTTTTATTCAAATTCCTTTATTTTAAAACGACATAAAATAATGATATAGATATTTTATAATGAAATGTGTCACATTTTAATCAGCAGTATTTAAGATTTAAAAGAACCAAATGCAATTTTAATGGTAATTTAGGAAAGTATAACAAATATAAAAATGGTGAAAATTGTTTGATTAAATTTTGCAGTACATATTTTAGCAAGTTGGAAAGGGTTAAATAAAAAAAATAATTAAAAAAAAGGTAGGATTATTAAATACTTAATATCATTAGAATTAATGTATAACAAAGCATTTCCCCTTACTGTAATAGGATAATTTACTGTGCTCAGATATTTAATCCTCGTTAAATGAAAATTATTTTTCAAGTATTTAAGATGTTTAATGTTTTAAAATATGTAAAGAATAAAAGAGTAAGATTGTTATGAATTCTTAAATTATTTTAATCCACTGCATTTTCACTATAAATGTTAAAAATGTATATATAATATCCAAATTGTATGAAGTTTGTGTGTTTTATAATTTTATTGCAGTATTTTTTTTTCTTCTTGGCTGTATAAAAAAAAAAAAGAGCACTCTAACATTACTGTGCAAAACTAAAAAATCCAGGTATAGTTTTCTACTTTTTACTGCAATTTTACTGGTGTGAGTGCTTAAGATGTGTGACTGTTTTAATCTTATTGTGTAATAAAATCTACTTTTTAAAAATTGTTAGTTTTGTAGTTTCTTTTTCTAGAATTGTAAATTTTTGCTCTCAAATATATGTAAACCAGAAGTTAATAAAACTTTTTTTGTTTTTATTTTGCCCATATTTTAAAGAAAATTTATTTTGACAAATTTATGTGGCATATTTTAAAAATTATTTAGAAATGATTGTTTAAAAATAAGATAAAACATTGTTATGAATGAAAATTCATGCCTCATTGTTCATTTACCTATATGTGAAGCTATATATTTAATGCCATATCATTTTGGTTTTAACCACTTCCTGTTATATAATTATATAACACACTTGTTATTTATATTGTTAAAATGGTATTTTTTGTCAGCTATTTTCTGAAACTCATTGATATAATAATTATTTAAATTTAATTTTTTTAATCTTACCATTTTAGTTTTATTTATTTATTTTTTTGGAGAGGGAAGGGGGCTAAAATTTTCAGTGGGTTTGTAATATTGTTTGCTTTTAAAATATGAAAAAGAAATACTTTTTTATAAATTCTCAAAATTACAAAAATTATTACTGATAGCTTTAAAAGATTCTGTAGTCTTTAAAGGAATTAGCTTTGTTGTAGTTTAACAATGTATGTAATTCTTTATTGAATTATCAAAGATTGATTGAGATAAACAAAAATTAAACTCATATTTTTTCAATACTATTCAATTGTATTTAAGCACTATATCATTATGGTATATTCTTTAAATAAAATGTTTCATAACACGTATTTTAGATTTATCATTCATTTACAGTTTTCACTTAACTGCAATAGAACATTGATTATCCAAATTAAGAAAGTATTTATAATGTTTAGATGACTGTTAATATTTAGAATGTACTGCTAAATTGAGCCACCATACCTATTCTATTGTTATACACATTTCATAGTATGGTTAAAATGTTCCCACAATAATAATAATAAAATATAATTCAACATGAAGAAACTATATCAAATATAACAACATACATGATGTGAAAATATAGACATGATATCAAAGTATGATCGAATTTTCTAGATAACCAATCATATAGATAATCAATTTCTGGATAATTAATGCTCTATTGTATTTTGCTTATTAAGTAGGAAAAGGATCTAGTCTCACAAAGCCCATTAAGTTACATAGATAATTTTCTTGGTCTCAGGAGTAGTCTATGGAGTTTTAAAGTTCAGTTTCAGTAGTGATATAAAATAATTATATGTAATATGCTAGACCATAGATAGTATGGGTCTTGAAATTGTTAATAAAAGAGGTGAAATTGTATTAAAATAAATTGTACAAAATTTGTATATTTCAGATTATTTTCTTAGTGAAATCCCAATATTGTACATGTCATATATACTTTATTATTTTAATAATTTTTTTAATTGTATTTTATTCATTGTCTACTTTGTCTGGTATCATTACATTTGAGTGCTTATTTTTTCAATATTCATCTTATAGAAATGATAATTCATCATATTTTAGTATACTTTTATTCTTATCTTTTTCAAATATTTCTGGTATTATTATTCGCTTCAGATTTCTCTTATTTATATTCTTTTAAAAACTCTTTTAAAAAATACACAAAACATGTTATATATAAGCCATTGAATTTGAATGTTCCTAAGTCTTTTCACAGTTTTAAATTTTAAGTTGTTAAAAATAAATTTATTGCTTTTTCTTTGGGGACTGTTGATATTTTTTGTTGAAAATCATAAAATTCCATAAATGCCCATATAATACATCTTGTCTAAAAATTAGTTGTAAACTTTTAGATATGAATGAATTGTTAAAGTATGGGTATCATGCTTTTTAGGTATATGTACCATTTAGGTATTTTTTTTTTAAATTTTAATAATTTATTCTTCTTTAGGATAACTAAATACAAACTATTGTAGTTTTTTATTTATTTATTTATTTTTTTTTGTAATGTGTGCAAACACATCCATTGTGTTAAATGAGCCATTAGATTTATGTAGAAAATTTGAATTCTATATATAAATTCAAAAAGTATAACCAAAATATGAATGCTACATTTAATTATTTTTTTCTTCAATTCCTTTAAGTTCTTTCCTAAAGTTTAACATTACTTATGCATATATGGTGCTTTTGATGTTAATGAATGCATTCTTGCTTTATTTATTTTCTTTAAAAAGCACTGTGCTGGAATCATCATATATATTAAAAAAAATATTTATAGTAGTATTAATTTTCCTCTTTTTTGCAATTCTTTTTTTTCACTGGAACTTTTAAAGTAAAATTTGTAAGGGAAGAGGGGGAGGGGTTCATTTTTTAAAAAGTGAAATGTAAAAATAGGTAGTTTTCATTCATGAAACAATGGTACTCAATTTTCATACATAAGATCACACATTATCACACATAAAGTTGTACTTTCATTAATGCATTGATGTTGGTGCCCTAAGGTTTCTTTGAAACTCCAGAGATTTTGAATTATATGCCTCTGCAGGTACTGGAGAAATTTAAAGACATTTGAAGTTACAATCAACTACTCTCTTTGAAAATATGTATATAGCAATATTAAAATAACTTGTTAGAAATTATTTTTATTTCTTTGCTTGGCACTAGATTATATGATATAAATAACAAATAGCTTTTATAAGAATAGATATTGAATAAAATGAAGTATTGTTTGATAATTATGCCTCAGATATTTAAGAATAATTCTTTTCTGCTCACATATTTATTTGTCTTTGCAATAAATATATGATTTTTATTTTCTTTTTCTCTTCTAGCCTATTTATTTGTTACAGATATTCAATCCCTTCTATTCCTTATGTTATCCATATTGTGTTTCATTTGATTAATTAGTTGTTTTAAAGTTACAATAAAAAGGCTTTTGTTCATTTGGATTATAAGGATATCTAAGGTACATTTACTGTGATATTTTGTGAAAGTTTTTAATTGTTTAAGAGTTTCTATGACAACACAAATAAATGAAACAGAATTTTATCTTACTGCCATAGTAACTATTAGATAATTCAACAAAACAAAATAAACTTGTTTAAATGTAGCTTTATACAGTAACCATCCTTATGAGAATTGGTTACTGTAAAATTTATTATATATGTAAAGATCATTGTTAACAGTGAAATATGTGAAACATCTGTCACCTATTTGAATATGATATAATGCAGTCGTTCAAATGTGTTATTTTATTAAACAGTCTGAAATCCATGTTTTACCTGACAAAATTTGCCATGGTTTGTTATTGCCACTTCTTTGCATATTTCTTGTTCTCAGTTTATTTGAGCACAAATAGTTAAGATTCAGTGTGACTTTATTTTCATGAATTCATTGATAATTTGTTTACATAATGCTAAATATTTTTAACAAAAGTATATAAAAAGCCTGTTTCACAGAAACAATACATGTTGGAGAGAAAGAGATGATTGTATTATTTTGTGTCTGAGATATAAAGTTATGTAAAAAAAAATGTAAAATAATTTTCCTTATTAAAGATTATAGTTTAAATCTGTTCATAGCCTGTCTGTTTCTTCGTTCTTTAATTAACAAGAAATGTAGGTACTCTTGTAGTATATACAGTCATAAAAGGAAAAAATATATATACATATGTATTTAGGTTGTGCAATGTATCAATGAAACCATTCAAATCTATACAAAATGCAAATTGTGATAATGATATCAAAAATCCTATATAATATATTGCAAATAAATATGATTCTGTGATATTAAACTGCAGTTTCTGGTCTAAAATAGTCGTGGTTACTAGTGGTGCAAATGCTCCCAGCCGAAATAGTTTTCAAAAAGGGGGAAAAAAAGAAAATGTTTATTCGGTTAATATTTCGTACATGCTTCTATTCATTTTTTGGCAGCGAGTGATGTATCTTTTTTATAATATTGATAGTGGATGCATGGAATTCCACATATGCTAGAGACACTGCAAAATTTATTTCATTATGGTATTTAGATTTTGGCGATGTTAATAAATATTTGCGTCCTCTGTTTTAGAACCACAGGCATGGATAAAAAGGTTGCTTAAAAAAAAAAATCTTCCTCAAACCCCTTTCTAGGGTTGGGACAAACTCCTATCTCAGGAGGGGTATGTCAAGCCCTATATGTGTACAATTTTGTGAAATGGTTAGTAGTGAACACAGGCAAATGAATGATCTCAGGTATTTTATACCAGTTATGGTGGGATTATTTTCTTCTATGTAAATATTGTACATAAATTATAATTTATGTAATCAAGGTTTATTATTTATATTTTTATTATTATAATTTTTTTTATAATTTAATTAATGATTATTGGTATTAATTAATCTAGAAATCAAATGATAAATTTGTATGATTATTGGTATTAATTAACCTAGAAATCAAATGATAAATTTGTAGTATTAATTTTATATTATATTATCTTATACAGTCGAACCTCGTTAAAACGAAATCGCTTAATGCGAAATTTCGCTTAACACGAAATAATTTTCAGCTCCCGTCAGATGAGTCTCAAAATCAATGTTAATTAATTCGTTTAACACGAAATAGAATTTCGGGAAATACCGCTTAAGGCAAAAAAAAAAATAATTTCGCTTCAAAGTCAAAACATGATTCCTTATGCAATGTTTTCGATATTTCAAACTTAAATGTCATATACTCTTATTAAAATTGGAATTTTCTCATGGTTTGAAAGCGATATTAAGTGAAAAAGGGTTTCAGAAAATTCTGAAATACTGAATTCCTGAATAATCCCTGCATTTCTTTGATCTCTAATATGCGCAAGTGTTCCCACATTAACCATTATGAGCAATAGATTAGTCACAATGAAAGTTTGGGGAAGGAATTTCTTTTTTTGAAAGTGATTGTTCCATTACTCGGTTGACTGTATTGACAGTAACATAAACTATAAACCGGGGATCTGAATTCTCTTATCTGTGAGTGAAAGAAGTGACTATCTCTACTTCACTACCTAACTAACATAATGGAAACACTGTTCACAGTTGTTCTGTAGAATTCTGTGAAAGACGAGTCGAAAACAGCAAGCAGTATCTTAAGAAACCAAGCAAAAAAATTAAACGAAGTTAGCGATAAAGTGCTGAAAAAAATCACAAAATGTGGCGAAGTATGGGATACCTACAATTCTTCTACAATTTTAAGGAATCGCGAAAAGATTGAAACGGTTTATGCTGTGAGTTAATTAATCTAGAAATCAAATGATAAGTAGAAAAGAAAACGAATTGCCAGTAAGAAAACGAATGTGTAGAAGAAAGAATGAATAAATTGAAATTGCTCTCTTGCGGTGGATAAAAGAGGCAATAAGCCAGAACCCAGAACATTGTTTTAACTTTTGCAGTTTTGCAAGATGAAGCAGAGGCTTTTGCTGATGCTCTCGATGAGAGTGATTTCATATTTTCTAACGGATGACTGACAAGATTTAAATAGAGTCATAGACTTGTCTGCAGAAAGATATGTAGCCAAAATCGGTAAATTCTTTCTTAGACATTGTTTTTTCAAAGTACATTTGCATAGATGAAGATGTGCTGACTTCGGATGTGACGACAGATGAAGAAATAATTGCTGAAAAATAAAAATGACAACATTGAAGTGTCAGATGAGGAAGAAGAAATTGACACAGAACGGAAAAGTTTAGTGTCAATAAATGAATCTACCGCAGCGTTGAAAACTGTACAACGTTTCCTTATGGATCAAGAGGATACTTCCCGAGCTTTGGACAAATTGGATTAGGTCCACACGTTCCTAAAAAACGTACTCTACAAAAATTGAAGCCAAAGTCAATAACGGACTATTTAAAAATATGATTAGCATGTAAATAAAATTATTATTGCCAAAAAAACGCTAATTAATTTGTTAATAAAATTTACTATTTCATATTAATTTATGATTTTTCTAGCAGGGATATATTTGTAGGTTAATTTATTTAGTTTTTATATCTAACATAGATGGCGCCACTATTATGACGGTTAACATGAAATTTCGGATAACACGAAAAAAATTCCCAGTCCCTTCAATTTAGTGTTAACGAGGTTCGACTGTATTATAGAAATCAAATGATAAATTTGTAATGATTATTGGTATTAATTAACCTAGAAATCGAATGATAAATTTGTAGTATTAATTTTATATTATATTATCATATATTATTTAAAATTATATATTAATTTATATTTAAACATTGTCTAATTTTATTTATGATATACAATTCTCATTATGGTCAGTATTAAAAAAGATTTAGCGACTGGCAATTTAGGCTTTAATAATAATGTTAGGCCTAATGCTCGGTACATGCAGGGCTGCCATTTGCGACTAAAATGCGACTAAAAGCGACTATTTTCAGCATCAGGCGACTATGGCGACTATTATAGGCCAAAAACCATTAAAAAGGGTCTATTTCAACTAAAACGCAAAAAAAGACGACTTTTTTCAGGTTCCAGCGACTATTTTTAGTGAAGAATCGATCTTTTTTTTCTCCCTCAAAGCGCCTGTAAAGTCATCTTCCCAAACGCACTCGGTCACCTGCCTCGCTGTTTCCTCCTTCCGTACGTACGCAAGCGGTTGCTTCTATTTGCAAATTAGGGGAGGCAGGTACTGTGCTGATGGGATCGTTTCTGAATTCCAGGGAATGTTCAAGTTTCGGCAGGAATACGGAAATTCTAAGCAGATTTTGGTCGGAGAAAAACTAGTTTGGCTTAGTAGGTGGAAATCACGTTTGGTGGTAGGTGGTTTTGGAGCCCAGAAAAGCTTGGTGTCTAGTATACATAGATGTCAACAACTCTGGAAATTCCGGAGTTACTCCGGAAATGCGTGGTAAAATACGGTAGTACGGAAATAACGTTGAAAATACGGAAATTGCGTCTTTTACAGCTATGCCGCGGTCACGCTATAGCACGTAAATTACTCGAAAAATTGGAATTGGGACGCAAAAAAATAGTTCTTACGTGTCCCATGCGACGTGCAATTTTTACACGCGTAAATTCTTCGAAGAATCGCGAAATCATTTTGTCGAATAATCCGAAAAAATGGCAAATTTCGCCGTAGGATCGCGAAAAAAACGGCAAACTTCGTCGAAGGATTGCGAAAAACTGCAAACTTCGTCAAAAGATCGTTAAAAAATGGCGAATTCTGTCGAAGGATCACGAAAAACGGCAAACTTCGTCAAAGAATCGTAAAAAAATGGGGAATTTCGTTGAATGATTGTGAAAAAAACGCGAAATTAATTCATTAAAAGATCGCGGAAAATGGCTAATTTCGTTGACAGATTGCGAAAAAAACGCAAATTTAGTCAAAGGACCGTGAAAACACGTGAATTTCGTCAAAAGGCCGTAAAAAAAAACTGCATTTTCGGCGGAAATTCGGCGAATTTTTCCGCGTTTTTCAGCGAAATCACGGAAAAATGCGAATTTCGCCGAAGGGCCACGGAGAAAATGCCAACTTCGTCAAAGGATCGTGGAAAAACTGCTAATTTCGGCGAAGGATAACGAAAAAATGTCCAATTTCGTCGAAGAAACGGCAAATTTCGTCATCGGATTACGAAAAAACGGCTAATTTTGTCGAAGGATCGCGAAAAAACGGCAAATTTCGCCGTAGGATCACGAAAAAAACGGCAAACTTCGTCGAAGGATTGCGAAAAACTGCAAACTTCGTCAAAAGATGATTAAAAAATGGCGAATTCTGTCGAAGGATCACGAAAAACGGCAAACTTCGTCAAAGAATCGTAAAAAAATGGGGAATTTCGTTGAATGATTGTGAAAAAAACGCGAAATTAATTCATTAAAAGATCGCGGAAAATGGCTAATTTCGTTGACAGATTGCGAAAAAAACGCAAATTTAGTCAAAGGACCGTGAAAACACGTGAATTTCGTCAAAAGGCCGTAAAAAAAAACTGCATTTTCGGCGGAAATTCGGCGAATTTTTCCGCGTTTTTCAGCGAAATCACGGAAAAATGCGAATTTCGCCGAAGGGCCACGGAGAAAATGCCAACTTCGTCAAAGGATCGTGGAAAAAACTGCTAATTTCGGCGAAGGATAACGAAAAAACGTCCAATTTCGTCGAAGAAACGGCAAATTTCGTCATCGGATTACGAAAAAACGGCTAATTTTGTCGAAGGATCGCGAAAAAACGGAAAATTTCGTCGAAAGATCGCCAAAAAACGGCTAATTTTGTCGAAGGATCTCGAAAAAACGGCAAATTTCGTCGAAAGATCGCCAAAAAACGGCTAATTTTGTCGAAGGATCTCGAAAAAACGGCAAATTTCGGCGAAAGATCGCAAAAAAAGGCAAATTTTGTTGAAGGATCTTGAAAAAACGGTAAATTCTGTCGAAAGATCGCAAAAAAACGGCAAATTTTGTCGGAAGATCGCAAAAAACGGCTAATTTTGTCGAAGGATCGCGAAAAAACGGCAAATTTCGGCGAAAGATCGCAAAAAAAGGCAAATTTTGTCGAAGGATCTCGAAAAAACGGTAAATTTTGTCGAAGAATCTCGAAAAAACGGCAAACTTCGTCGAAGGATTGCGAAAAACGGCAAACTTCGTCAAAGGATCGTTAAAAAATGGCGAATTCTGTCGAAGGATCACGAAAAACGGCAAATTTCGTCAAAGAATCTCAAAAAAACGGGGAATTTCGTTGAATGATTGTGAAAAAAACGCGAAATTAATTCATTAAAAGATCGCGGAAAATGGCTAATTTCGTTGACAGATTGCGAAAAAAACGCAAATTTAGTCAAAGGACCGTGAAAACACGTGAATTTCGTCAAAAGGCCGTAAAAAAAACTGCATTTTCGGCGGAAATTCGGCGAATTTTTCCGCGTTTTTCGGCGAAATCACGGAAAAATGCGAATTTCGCCGAAGGGCCACGGAGAAAATGCCAACTTCGTCAAAGGATCATGGAAAAAACTGCTAATTTCGGCGAAGGATAACGAAAAAACGTCCAATTTCGTCGAAGAAACGGCAAATTTCGTCATCGGATTACGAAAAAACGGCTAATTTTGTCGAAGGATCGCAAAAAAACGGAAAATTTCGTCGAAAGATCGCCAAAAAACGGCAAATTTTGTCGAAGGATCTCGAAAAAACGGTAAATTTTGTCGAAGAATCTCGAAAAAATGGCAAATTTTGTTGAAAGATCGCCAAAAAACGGTAAATTTCGTCGAAGGATATCGAAAAAACGGTAAATTTCGTCGAAGGATATCGAAAAAAACGGTAAATTTCGTCGATGGATTTCGAAAAAACGGCAAATTTCGTCCAAGGATCTTGAAAAAACGGCAAATTTGGTCAAAACATCTTAGAAAAACGGCGAATTTTTTTTCAGAATATTTTTTTTTTTCATATATTCAGAAAAAACTTCAAAACCCCGTGGAATCAATTTTCCTTCACAGATTCCTAGTTTATCTTTCAAAGCTGAGGATTCTTATTTTATTCTTTATATTGTTTACCAAGTTCATTTTCACAAAAATTTTGCAAAATTAGTTTATTTATCATTATTGATCTTCGAAATGACGCAGAACTATTAAAAAAGTATATCTTCAAAACACTCGTATGACTCCTGAATTGCTTAAATTTTACTCCTGATGGATGTCCAAAACTCCTGAAATGTAACTATTTTACTCCTGATGTAGTTTTTACAATGTTGGCGTCTATATTTATTAAGGAGAGTTCAGAACTGTTTACACAATTCGTAGCATTTTTTCATTCATATCATATTCATTTTTATAGAAATGTGTATTTTTTTTATAATAAAAGTATAAAAAGTGACTTGGGCAGAAACATAAACACTGAAATAAGATGTGGACATTCATAAAGACCCTTCAGTTATTATGGAAACTTTTTAATATTGTCCTTTTTTTAGGTAAGTATGCGACTATTTTGGCTACTATTTTTGTACAAATGCTACTATTTTGGCTACTATTTCTTTCTTTGTAGGCTACTAAAGCTACTATTTTCAGTGTCATTAGGCAGTGGCAGCCCTGTACATGGAAATTGACAGGGATTTCTTTGGATCGTCAAACAGTTACTTGTCTTATTGTCCCACAGTGAATCTCAAATTCAAAAAATGTTCATCACCACGATGCTTAACTTGCCCACATGCAGATCCACTACAAATTGTAAATAGTTCTAACTCTAAAATTAATGTATTTTTCGGTAAAGCATACAATATTATTTATTGGATTAACTGCAATATTTGTAAGATGGAATATATTGGTTAATTGTGTAATCCACTGCACTACAGAATCAATCAACATAGACAGGATATTATAAAAAATAATTCTATAAATGTTGAGCACATGCACTTTAGACAACATGACTTTAAAGATATTACAATTAAAATTCTGAGTATGCACAAAAATTTCAGTGATAGACTACTTTATGAATCCATTTATATCAAATCTCGTAACTCTTTATATCCTTATGGTCTAAATTCTAAGTTATTTAATCGTACAAACCTTGTTTATACTAATACTAATAAACATGAACATTACTAGCACTTATGCTAATTTAAATCATAAAGTAAATACAAAAACTACGCGTACAAAAAGGGGTAAAAATTGGACTAATGCACAGTATATATTAGTAATGATATTAAACAGCAATTATCTAATATGGAAAATGAATTCAATAATTCTCACAAATGGTTTGACATAAGAGTTTTCTTTTTGATCGAAAAAATATTTTTCCTTAAGTATTATAAAGTTTTTTTATCATTAAATTTATCACCACATTTTAGTGATGTTTATTTTGATCTTCTATTATTTAGAATTAATCAACTTAATGTAAAAATTTCAAAAAATACTTACAAAAAAACTAACAATACTCAACTTATTACTTTTTCCAATATAGTACTTAATAAAATTAATTTACACAATGTAATTAATTATAATGATAACAAATTTCCCATAAAAAATTTTACAATACATAAATCATAAAAATACAACGTTACACTAGGACGTAGGATTTTCAAATACTATAAATTTGCAAAATTTCTAACATCAAATGATAAACCTCCTTGCTTATGTAATAATCCTAGCTATAGCAATTATGTAGATAAGGTACATGGTCACATTATTACAGGGGATATTAATATTGTAGAGAATGATTATTTGCAAAATTTTATGACTAATGGGACTAAATTTTGAATACCTTCATGTTATATATACTATTTTTTCTATATTAAAACAGTTTAATCTGGATCTTGACCTTTTTATATATAAAAATTTCAATAGATTATAATAAACCTCTTGAATTTTTTAATGAATGGAAATTAAATGTTTTAAGTAATTTAAATGTTAAACTTTACAGAAATATGGACAATTATAATTTTAATTTGAAACAACTAAATAGTGAAATCAAGAATTTACAAAACAAACTTGTTACTTATGTTGATAAATCACCAAACAAATATGCTTTCATCTGGAAAAAATATTATTCTCAGCTAATTTCTAATGCTTTAAATAAAAGTTTAAATTAAAAAAAAAAAAACTAATCTTGATACAATCATTAATAATTAACATATGTTTCAATATTATAAATTACTAAAAATTACAACTTTAATTATCCATATATTGTTGTTATACCTAAATTCCATAAAACTCCTTTAAAATTTAGAACTGTAACTATTGGTTATAATGTACTTATAATAATAATGCAAGTAAATTTCTATTAACTATTCTCACTAAATTGTTTGAACTTACAAAACAAAAAGATAATTTGTATAGCATAAAAAAAGTTTTCAACTTGTCAATAATATAAAAAATTTAAATAGCATAAAATACATGAAGACGTTTGACTTTAATGACTTATTTAATATTATTGATATCAAGGATATGTTCAGGATTGTCAATTTATTATACAAAGAATACAAGGATTCTATAAATTTAAAAAATATTTCTTTAAATTACTTTAAAACATTAACTAGATTTATTCTATATTATATTGTTTTTAATGAGACTATATATATACAAAGCTGTGGCCTGCCTCAAGGTGGCATTGTTTCTTCAATTCTTGCAGAATTGTATTTATATTATTATGAACGTAACTCAAATATTGCTAATTGTAAAATGTACCGTTATATAGATGATATCTACCAACAAAATATCATAAAATTTTAAATTATAGTTTCAATGTTATAGTAAATAATGAAATTAATTTTCTTAATCTTAAGATAATTCTCAAAGATAATAATAAAATTATGTTTGACATTTATGACAAGCGAAATGATTTTACATTTCAAGTAAACTTATTTACTAATTATATGTCATGTATACATATATCAGTATTTGTAAATATTTTACTAAATTTTGCACATAGAATTAACAATCTTTGTTCAAATAATTTTAAAACTCAAAATTTAAAACTTATCCTTCAACATGCAATAGAATATGGTTATCCTTATTTAGTTAAGTCAATTTTACGCATATAAATTTAGCTTTCATTTGGGATATATGTTAGTACATTTTTTATGTTAAATCTCCTTTTATTGTTAATAGTAATGATATTTTTACATTTTAATTGCTGATATATTTGGCTAAAGATTTTAACTCCTTTGTGTATGTGCTGAATTGGAATATCTTAGTTAAATATCATTCATAAATTAAAAATATAAATCAGTGTGAATTCTAAACTTATTGTTTATGATTATTATGGAGATTAAAATTATTAAAGATGTTACAAAGGTTATTCATTACAATATAATATTAATATGTTAAAAAGATATTTAAATAAAGTACATAATACATATTTATTTAAATATAGTACACTAATACATATATCTTTTAAATTTAATTTAATTAATTTTTTTTACTTTTCAGGGTAGATCATTTTTAGCTAGATATAAGTTCCAATAAGTGTATTGCCATATTAGATAATCTATGCTATTTCTTAGTTTGCAAATATTTATTTTTAAAATGAAAATATCATTTGAATTCTACATTATTGTTTTAGATTAATTAAGATAATAAATGGGATTGTTAAAATGGCATTAAATACTTTACAATAATTATAATTTTAAAGAAAATTATATAAATAAATATTGTCATATGTAAAAAATAAATTATCTTTTGTACTAAAAACTCTTATTCTTTATCTAAATAATTAATATTAAACTGTAAAATTAATTTATTTACACTAGATAGCAGCAGCAAATAAGTAATTTATTCGTTGCATTAAATATTATACCAGATATAGTTTAATATTTTTTACACTAGATGGCAGCAGCAAATAAATATTTTAAAATATATTACTAGATGGAATATAGAATACATGTGATATTCTTTATGATATAATTTTAAATTATCCAGTAATATAATATATTTTTTAAATTTATTAAATTAAAATTATAGTAATTAAATTAATAGATTTTATGTATATATATATTTTTTACATTTTTAACTTAGAAAATGTTGTAATCTCTGTAGTTAAAAATAATAACAGCAAATGTTGGTAAAAATTTATGATATTAAATTAACCTTTTCCATTAGATACAATTGTTTGACCATGTGCTTGTGAAATTATGCTTAGGAATATGGGTAAATAATTAATGAAAGTAATATATAACTTTTCTTTATCTTCCTTTTTATATATTTATTTATTTATTTAATTTTTATCCCCTCTTATTCAAATTGTTAGTATGATTTATAATATTCCATTTTCAAAGGTCTCCATGTTTTTCAATGATTGTTCAGGCAGCGATCTGACATAATTTTTGGCATTACGCTGGTGTCATATACAGAAAACAATCATTCTTTGCTTATAAATGTAGTTTCCCTACCCTTGAAAAAGTGAATTACATTATAAGCTTCCATATGTGTTTATACTCTTGTTTCCTTTTTTTTTTCATTTGAATTAATAATATTTCATTTATTAGGACTACATAGTTTATTTTGTAATTTGACACTGCTATATGGTATAGTGATTTCATTGTGTATGGTCAGTTTCTTATGTTTCAATGGTTAAATTTTACATTAAGTTTATGTATGTATATATATATATATATACTTACTAGGGGGCCTACCCCCTGCGAGCTACGCTCACCAACCCCCGCTCAGATTTCGAGGCCTCTAGAAACAAATTTATTTAAATTAATATTAATTGTTATTTTAAAAATATTGGTAAATCTGTAATTGGATTGCCATGCTTTTAACGTTTTAATGGGGCATTTTTTGATTATCATGGCCTCATACACAGCTGTTGCGACAACTGACGACTGTTTTCGGGATGGATCAGTAAAATCAATTACAACTTGAAAACCAGCTTGTATAAAATGGTTAGGTTTAAATTGTGGCTACCTCTCGGACTTTTATAACAACGATCTGTATTTTATTCTTCCTTTGCATTTAAGGATGAGAAAAATTCCATCTGCTTGTGAATAACATTAAGAAACACGGTATTGAAAAGTACTATGTTATAGACATTTTCAGTAACAGGTTTTAATTTTCTCTCTATTTTAGTGCACCATCATGCATATTTTCATGTTATTTTAAATATGTAAATTATTTATTTTAATTAATATGTATATACGAATTTTCTAATACTTATTTATCATACAAAATTAATTAAATATTTTGTGCATGCATGCCTGCATTTATTCGGTATCAGTTGATGAGATATTTAAACAAATTTGCTATCCGCGATAATTTTACACCATGTTATGTCACTTGAATATTGTCCATAAGAAAATCGGGTACTTTTCCAGTATAGGATCCTTTGCTTTTAGGTTGGTTTGGCGTAATTCGAGCTTCAAAAAGGGATAGATTCGTTAATATACATAGATTTGTTGCCAAAAGTTATGAAAACAAACCCAATGAACTTTTGGGGCTTTTCTATTACAGGGGTCCTGACGCTTTTTTAAAAAGCTTGGCGGAAAAAAACCAAGCAAGATATTTTATACTCCTTCCGTTCAGTTGGGCAATTATTATTTTATATATTCGTTTCAAATATCCGAATTGGTGATTTTATAAATTCGTTTAATTAAATTTTACAAAAAAATAACAAAATGATATCAATAAATAATAATTACTATTAATTCCTCCCCCCCCCTTTCTTTTGCGTTTACATAAATGACGTCATTTGGACGAATTTATTCAAAATATTTTCAGTTTATAAATTAAATTAAATGCTGACAGCCGATTGAATCTTGACGATAGAAATGTGATTCTTTTTTTTCAAATTTTCCTGAAAAACATAATTTAATCACAATCTTTTCTTCATTATCGATTGAAATAAAAGATAATTTCAATTTGAAAATGACGAATAAAAAGAAATCAATAATCCCTATCGAAATCCTTTTCAATTTTTTCCCTTTTCTGTCACAAAAAAGCTGAGTAATTAGTTGTCATCATTACAGAAATGTCATTAAAATTAGAAAAAAATTAATATCTCGAAAACTAATTCCAATTTCACAATTCTATTACCAGTTTTGACATCCGCAGATTTTTATGGACAATTGGTATTAATTTCACCATCAAGCGTTTAATATTTTATTAAAAACAGCCCTGAAACATAATCAGTCGTTTCATAAAATCGTTTCATAAATTCGTTTCATAAAATCGTTTCACAAATTCGTTTCATTAGGATTTTATATATATAGGGTAGATATAATTAACGAAATTAATAATTATATATATATATATATATATATAATTAAATAATTATTGATAATTAATTTTATATTATTTATTAATATCAATTAGATTTATTAATCATTTAAAATGATAAATAATTATTTATTATTAGTATTAATTATTCATACTATTAATTTAATATGTTTAAATTGATTTAATGTTTAATTTAATGTAGTATATCATTTTAATATTATAATTTAATATATTATATTTGATATTTATTTATATTATTATAAAATATCTTCAATAAGTTTTAAAAATATAAAATTATTAATTCAAAATAAAAGTTTTACTTATAAGTAGAGAGACACAGAGATATCTTGACAGACATGAATGCATAAATATCACCAATTTAGCCGATGTAAACAACCGTGATGTTTGTCAAACCAGAGTTAAGGGAATGAGTTTTTAATAAATTGATGAAATTTAAATCACAAAATCAGAAGTTTGGGGATTTCATAATTAAAAGCGTACCTTGAACTTTGCAGAACAGCACCTGAAAGTTCTTATATATGAAAATTATTATTCCTAGAAGATTTTATTTTTTACATCCATGTTATATCAATGGGCACCTCAGTCTGTTTATGCCCAGCGCCATATTGATGACGTCACGACTTCTGTTGTGATAAACAAGTCTTCATTCAATGTTTTAGTCTTACTGCCTCAGATACACTTTTAAACACATGCATTCATTAACTTTCATTCATATTTCATCATTATTTACACTCATTTAATCTTAATATAAAGCTCATAAACAATACATATCATCAATATACTTTTATTATGAAAACGTAATTTCGGTAGTTAATATATATTCAGCTTATCCATATTTCTTTAATTCTCTGCAATAGTTTTCATTCACTCTTTAAATGCAGTATATTTTACTTTACAATAGTTGTTAATTTAAATTTACTTCATAAACATTTAAACGTCACGCTTCAAGTATTCTCAGTCACGACATACGGCGATATTCGATTGAGACAATAATCGAATAATCGATTGGCATAGTACGCTTGCGTTCCGAGAGATGGCGCCAGACAAGTTGTTGTCTGATTTGGCGATCTCGTAATTATTCATGTTTTTAGCAACGCGTCACTTCTGTGATTGTTCTAGAATTGTATTTTCATTGGCAGGTAGATGTTTGGCTAGGTATATATACGCATTTCTTTGCTACTCAATTCGGTTTTGTTTTGATTAACTAATCAGTCGGTTAACAGTCGTCTTAGCGTATTCGGCTGTAGTGATGGATCACGTGCTGTATATCTTGGCGAAATTGTGTCTGTAAATTTCAGCAGCTTGGTATTCATTGTTAAGTATGTTTTGGTTTATTTTAATTATGTATCGTCTACTGCCTTATAAGTTAAAAATAGTCAAGTGCCTGTATTGCTCAATAGATAATGTTAAAGCTGGACTTGCATCTGTTCATCGTTTGTTGAAAGTAATTCATTGCATAAATTAAGCTGGATTAAAACTCTTGTCTTCAATATACAAAATCCTCACACACATCGTTTATGGACTTTGAACTTAAACACCATTTTAATCTGCAAATGTTTCATTCTGCTCAGAATTATTCAGCCATTTTACCTCATAATATAAGGCATGAATTTCAGCATATCGCTGCATTGCATTATCTGCTTCTTTAATAAATGTTACTTAGGACTTTGGCTTTAACTTATGCTGCCATTGCCTAACAACTTCAGCGGCGTCTAGCGGTCTGTAAAAAAAGATAAGAGGAATGCACCACGGCACAGATTAAATATATTACACGTATATTTAATCGGTATACATGTATATTTAATCTGGCACTGCGGCAGCCTGTTTTTTGGAAGTTGCTAGACGTTCGACCAGTCGAACTTTTAACTATTTAGGCACAACATCAGACCATCATTTACGCATGCACGGATGTTTGTTTACAGCTTAGGCTAGAAACTTGTCAAGCGATCGGATGTTTTTTGGAGTTTGTGAAAATGTTAGGCAAGAAGTTTTCTTAGTTTCATCAAAGAATATGAAGATTAAATGCGCACTACAGAATAAATATAATTATTAACAATAATGAAGATTATTGATAAAATATAATTTGTTAAATAATATGAACATTTATTATTATTTATTTAAAATAAACTAATTGTATAATATTAAAAAAATGCAAACAGTTTATAATTAATAAATAATTATTAAATTAATAATATATTATTATTAAATTAATGCTATAATAAATAATTATTATTATATAATTAATAATATAATAAATAATTATTAAACAATTAATAATAACTATAATATTATTATGCAGACCAGGAAATATTTAATGCCGATGAAACTGGCCTATTTTTTCGTTTAACTCCAGACCGAACTTTAAAATTTAAAGGTGAAAAATGTATTGGCGGAAAGCTGTCGAATGATCGCCTAGCAGTCTTAGTATGTGCAAATATGGACGGCACTGAAAAACGAATGTTAACTGTTATTGGTAAAAGCAAGAAACCTAGGTGCTTTAAAAATGTTAAGCATCTTCCCGTTCACTATCTGGAAAACCAGAGAGCTTGGATCACGTCTGATTTGTTCGAGTCAGAGATGCTACACTGGGATCGCGAGTTTCTGAAAAGAAATAAAAAAGTGCTTCTCCTACTAGACAACTGCCCAGCACATCCAAAAATTGACACATTACAAAAGATCAAACTAGTGTTTCTACCTCCAAATAGCACCAGCCTGTTACAGCCTTTGGACCAAGGTGTTATTCGCAGCTTAAAATGCAAGTTCTAGCCAGAATTATAGAATGTGTTGAAAAAAAAGAAAGATTGCGTAATCAGCGTACTGGATGGCGTTTGTTTTTGTTTTTTAAGCAAAGCCTGTCGTCAAATGAATCCTCAGACAATAAGAAACTGTTTCTGGTATGCAGGGTTTTTTTCTGAAGAGGAAGGATCAACCGAATGTAATGAATTATCCCTGAAAGAATATCTCAACAAATTTGAACCTGGAAATTTAATGGTTGATCAAAATGACATAGATACATTCGAAACAGAAGACGAAAATTTGCAAACTAAAGTTTTATCAGAATATGAGATTAATTCAAGAAATAAAAATCGCTACGATCAAGAAATTAGCGATACAGATGATGAGGATGCTAATCACGAAGGCCCTGACAGCTTACCTGAAATACCAACTGCTGCAGACGCTTTGAACGCTATAAAAATTGTATCGCAGTTTTACGAAACCCGAGAAAGTAATGAAAAAATAATAAACAAAATTGCAGACATTGAAAGCAATTTGGAAGAAATTTATTGTTCTACTAGAGTTAAACAATTGAAAATTGCAAACTTTTTCTCATTGTGATAAAGTTCCATTTATGAGTTCCATTCATCAGTTCCATTAAGTGTTGTAATTTAGTGTAATAAATGCTCTTACATAATACAGGTACGTTATTTTTTTATTATTTCCGTGTATGTAATCTCTAAAATTAACCTCGTATATAACGTCATATATCTCGCGGTCCCTCCGATGTCGTTATAACCGAGGTTGACTGTACTCATTTAAATACGATAAATGGGAAATCTCCCGATTAAAATGTTTTTTTTTACAGCGCTTTATAATATTTAAAATTTCATTCCAATTCGTTAATTTTTTTTTTAGCAAATAAGAATTGTGCGAAAATATCTGTATATCTGTGCGCATACGATGGGTGTGTGTTTTTTATGGAGTACCTTATTGGTTTATTATTACTAAAACTAAAATGCAAAGCATATTTTAAAATATAAAATTCAATGTGTAAAATACTATAAAAATTAAATTATAAATATAACGTTAAATTTTTTTTAAATCTAAGTTTCAAACAATTTGTTATCGAAATAAATGTTTTAATAAAAATATTAGAAACTCTTTATCAAATTTCAACAAATATTTTAATTTACTAATACAAATGAATCTCATAACATGTTGATATCACAGTTTTGTTTTATTAACAGTATTCCATTTTAATGAAAATATAAAGCAACTGGTGAAGCATTTTTATATATTAATAAAAATTGAAAAGAAAAATATAAAATAAAAGGCTTATGAGGCTTATGATCCAGGTTCATTTGTTTAGTACGACCAAACATCGTAAGTGTATGTAATATTTTTTATTTAATTTTTATTTTTGAGAGCTTGTGCCTAATTATTTTAAGGCTTTCTGTGTTAGACCTGTTGGGAGACGACTTTCATATACGATCCTTAATTATTTTAATATGTGTATTTCCAAATAAAAACGACTGACATCTCTAAATCAGTTTTAACTTTTCAGATAAATTATTTGCATAGTGTAATATAATTGTATCCATGACAACGTCCATTTAACTGTAACCGCTCGTGCCCGTTCTAACTGTCTTCTATTCTTGTTTGTGTGTAACTTGTCCTCATTAAACGTATATATGTTAACAAATGTAAATGCGTATTAATTTCAACATATATCGTCACATGGTGTCAGAAGTTGTGTCAAAAAGTAATATTTACTTTAAATTTCGTTAACGACAACCTAAATTAAATACAAATGGGTGAAAACGGGATACGTCCTCCAAAACCATTACTTATGGCGGATTCCAAAGAAAAATGGGAAGATTGGATTCAAAGTTTTGATTGGTATGCTGCTGCCGTTCAACTTGACAAGAAAGAGAAAAAAGTTCAAGTTGCGACATTTATGGCCGTTATTGGAAGAGAAGCACAACAAATCTATAAAACCTTCAGTTTAAGTACCGATCAACAAGAAGATTTGGAGATTATTAGAGGTAAGTTCACAGAATATTTCACTCCTAAAGTCAATTATACTTTTGAACGTTACAAATTCAACCAGATTAAACAAAAGCAGGATGAAGCTTTTAAAGATTTTTTAACAAGGCTTAAAATACAAGCTTCTAGATGTAAGCTAGGAATTATGGAGGAGGAATTAATTCGCGATAGAATTGTTGTCGGAATTGAAAATAATGACGTTCGGGAAAAGCTTTTAAGCGATGCTGAGTTAAGCTTAGATAAAACTGTGCAGATTTGTCTTGCTTCTGAAAGTGCTGCACAGCAATTGAAAAATATTTCTGATGATAATAAACCCATAATTTCTACAATATCGAAGAAATTTACTCAGTCGCATAAAAATGTTCCTTCGAAAGATAAGCCTAATTCTAATACCAAATTCTCTAAAATGATAAACGATTGTAGAAATTGTGGTAATACACATAAAATTAATGATTGCCCCGCTTTTGGCAAAAAAATGTAAAATTTGCCAAAGGCAAAACCATTTCGCAAAAAAATGTAGATCCAGAAACCAGAAAAAATACAGAGTGCAAGATATTGAAAATGTAGATACGATTACGGATGATAGTTTTCTGATAGCAAGTATCGACGCTAATAAATCAGATTGGTGCGAGACTGTCATAATTAACAATAAAGCTATTCCAATGAAACTTGATACCGGTGCCCAGTGCAATGTCATACCATTTCGCTTAGCAGAGGAATTACGTCTAATAATAAAACCTACAAATGTCCGTAAACTCCTCTCATATTCTGGTCATGCTATTGAGGTGGCAGGAGAATCTATTGTTCACTGTCAAATTAAAGATAAGCATATACAGCTTAAATTAATAATTGCACATGGAGGAATTAGTCCAATCCTAGGTCGATTAACCTGCATGGAGGCCGGATTAATTCAAAGAATTGGAGTAGTTAATTTACTGCAAGATGAATTTCAAGACCTGTTTCAAGGAATGGGATGTATAAAAAATTTCGAATATACAGCAGATTTTTCCACAGAGTGTCCCCAAACTGACATTAAGCCCCCCAGAAGAATTCCATTTTCTCTTCGACCGTTAGTAAAGAAGGAACTTGACAAAATGGTCCAGGATAAAATTATAAAGAAAGTAGAGGAACCAACACCCATAGCTAGTCCAATGGTCGTAGCAAAACAAAAAGGAAAAATAAGGATTTGCATCGATCCGTCGGAAGTTAATAAAATTCTGCTGCGAAGGCATTATCCTTTAAAAACGCTTGAAGAAGTCACTGCTAATGTGAAAGGCTCCAAATACTTCACAAAATTAGATCTGAAGAAAGGCTTCTGGCAACTAAGAGTTTCACCCGCCACACAACCTTTTTTCACGTTCACAACACCCTGGGGAAGATATTCTTTTCTGAGAGTCCCGTTTGGCATAAAGACAGCTCCAGAAATATTTCAAAATCATATGACTAAAATTCTACAAGGCATTCCAGGTGTTGAAAATTCAATGGACGATATATTGATTTATGCGCCTGATATTAATACTCTTCGATCAAATACTCGATTAGTCCTACAAGCATTAAGAAATGCTGGAGCAAAACTAAATAAAGACAAATGTGAATTTGAAGTTCAGAAAGTTAAATATTTAGGACATATCCTCTCTGGTGATGGTATCATGATCGATCCTGAGAAAGTTGAAACCATAGATAGAATTAAAGCACCAACTAGCAAAAAAGAGCTACAAAGATTACTTGGCATGATTCAGTACCTACACAAGTTCATCCCTAATCTCTCAGACAAAACACATAATATGAGATTGTTATTGAAGAAAAATGAAGAGTGGAATTGGAATAAGGAATTAGATAAAGAACTAGCTGAAATCAAGAAATTATTGAAGGAAGCTCCGTCACTTAAATACTATAATCCCAACAAAAGTATTACAATTTCAGTGGATGCTAGTTCCTTCGCATTAGGTGCGGTACTGCTCCAAGAAGGAAGACCGATAGCATTCTCTTCCACAGCGATGAATGACGCCCAAAGATCTTATCCCCAGATAGAAAAGGAAGCCCTGGCAATGAAATTCGGATGCCAAAAATTTCATCAATATATATATGGAAATGAAGTAACCATTGAGACGGATCACAAACCTTTAGAATCTATTTTTAAGAAACAAATAGATCGAATTCCACCACGACTCCGTAAAATCTTCTTAGAGGTTCAGCAGTATGCGCCAAGAGTTTGTTATAAGAGAGGTAAGGAAATGTATGTAGCTGACTTGCTGAGCAGAGACTGTCATAATGAAGATTTGTTACAGGAGAGTAACTACCAAATTCTCTTTTCAATTCCAACCACAGACGTAGGGTTTAAAATTTTACAAGATCTCACAAATACGGATCCAGATCTAATACAACTGAAACATTTCATTTTTACTGGTTGGCCCAAAAACAAAAATGTAGTTCCAGATTCGTGTAAGAAGTACTTACCATTCTTGGATGAACTATCGATTCAAAAAGATGTAATTTTAAAGGGATTAACGATAATTATACCCGAAGGATACAGACGACGTGCATTGGAGAATCTTCATAAAGGTCACTTAGGCATTACAAGTTGTCTTAGAAGAGCTCGTGAGTGTATGTTTTGGCCAGGAATGTCTGGAGATATAATTTCGATGATCGAAAATTGTGTAGTTTGCCAGAAAACTCAGAAGAATCCTCCGAGAGAACCATTAATTTCTAAGGAGATCCCTAAACTACCATGGGAAATTCTTGCATCTGATGTATTTACCTATCAGGATGTTGACTATCTACTTATTACAGATAGTTACTCTGGTTTCATTGATTTCAAACCATTAAAAGATTTATCTAGTAAGTCTACAATACAAATCCTCAAAGACTGGTTTAGTGTCCATGGAATTCCTAGAATTTTAGAAACTGACAATGCTAAAAATTATGATTCTTCTGAATTTAAGGAATTTGCTGAAGAATGGATGTTTACCCGTCAAACTTCAAGTCCCCTCTATCCAAAAGGCAATGGTCTAGCAGAGAGAGCTGTCCAAACAGCGAAGAATTTGCTAAGAAAATGTAAGATATCAGGTCAAGATATACAATTAGCATTACTAAATTTGAGAAATACGCCAAGAGAAAATTTAGGATCACCAGCTCAACGTCTCTTCAGTAGACGCATGCGCACTACAGTTCCAGTTGCTGAAGAATTGCTAAAGCCTAAAGTTATGACCCAAACTACAGAACATCTAGCGGATGCTAGATTAAAGCAAAAATACTACCATGATCTTCATACTAAACCATCATTCAGCACTCCATTACAACCAAACCAAAATGTGATGCTGAAACAAGCACCAAGGAATTGGATACCAGCAACAATAACATCTCAAGCTGCTCCTAGATCATACAATGTGCTGACTCCTAAAGGTGAATATAGAAGGAACACTATCCAAATCAAGCCAACTAAGTTGAAGTTCCAAATTGAAAGGAAAAGGAAGTTACCGTTAGAAATTGACCATCAACCTTCTAGTGCTGATAACAATTCCAACGTATCTCCGGCGAAAAATCTAAATGTGTCTGCCCCCAGCGTTACTGACAAGAAACCCATCGTTACCAGGTCTGGAAGAGTCGTAAAGCCAATAAAGAGACTTGATCTTTAACATAATTCAAATAGAACTTAAATAACATTTTGAAAGGGGAGATGTAATATAATTGTATCCATGACAACGTCCATTTAACTGTAACCGCTCGTGCCCGTTCTAACTGTCTTCTATTCTTGTTTGTGTGTAACTTGTCCTCATTAAACGTATATATGTTAACAAATGTAAATGCGTATTAATTTCAACATATATCGTCACACATAGAATAAACTTTTTAAAGTTCCAAACAAAAACTAAAACTTTAGAGGGTTGCCAAATTTGAAAAGCAAAAATACATAAAATTGTGAATTAGATAAATATAATACAACAAGCTAAACGTAATTTGATGGCCGTATAAAGACTTAAAACGGCCTATAGAGGCGCTGATTGCAGCCGTCGGTACAGGAAAATTGTCCCTTTAACTAATGCTAAAGTGCCATTGAAACCATTATTTATTGTAAACGCGTTTAAAGGTGTTAGATATGCAAATTCGGATAATTTTTACTTTGCCATATAAACACAGAACACAAATAGCACATGAAATCTGAAATTGCGCAAAAAAATAATCATTATGAACAAATTAAAAATGCATGTAACGCAATGGGATTGCAAGGGATTTTCCTGAAGGGAGGAGTTATATCTTTTTTCCACCAGATGGCGTATTCGAGCGCTTGATTTCTGCGCAGGCTCCGGGCTAAATAAGATCACGTGATGCTTTTCATGAATTCGTGTGTTGTGTTCATGATTCCTATTACAAGAGCCACTTTTTTGGAAGGATAAGGACGTATAATCGCTGGCTTCACAAAAACAGAATATATATGTCTATAAAAATGGCTTATTTCCGTGCTTACAATAAGACTCACTCCATCTATATTTTCTCCTTTGACCATGGTCGACGTGATCGTCTAAAAGGTGAACACGCCCCCTGAGTGACGTCTGCTGCCATACTTTCTTGTCTCCTATTTTACTGCCTAATCAACCACCCAACCAAGCCAAGTATTTTTGTTTATGCGATGCGCTGCCTGCCAGTACGAAGTGATTTAATTGTGTTGTTGGTAATACAGCTGTTTTGTGTATGACAGAGTATATGATTTTATTAACTGGCGTCTGTTTAATGTTTACTCTTCTATAATTTAATCAAGTTATTCTAAAAAAATAGGTATTTTGTTTATATTTCCCTAAGGCTATCATACAATGTACTGTATTTTATTAGTATGCTCGCTACTGATATTCGCATTTTTTTTTTTTTTAAATATTATTCTGTCTCTGTGTATGTTTAAATACCGTGATTTTTGTTTCTGTTTTTTATTTCACTCGCAAAAGTAGTTGAATACTTTATTCAATGCATAATTTTTTATTTATTTCTTATATTGTAGTCTATTGTCGTATGTTGTTGTTTTATCATTATTGCGCTTTTTTTTTTTTTAATGATAACTTTTATAAGGTACTCTTCCAACATATTTCTATCTTTCAAAGTAATCATCATTACCAGTTTTCGCATTTCTTTTGCTTTCACTTGCGATAGGTTCGATAAAGGTTAAACTGCAGATAATTGTTGATTTTCGACATCAGTTTGAAAGTTCTTTTATTCATATAGAGTGAACTATTGATATATTTTTTAACAAGACAATACAATTTATGCCCCCCCCACCCCGCCCCTCACACTTTGTCTGCAAGATTTGCTATAGTAGAGTCATTTGGGTGGTAATTACTGGTCATCACATGTCCGTACTAATTCGTTATTGCCCTTACCCTCCCTTTTTTATACAGTTTCCCTGAAATTCAAAATATGGATAAGTCTTTAAAACTCTTACTTTTCAATAATTAAATCAATTTTTTTATTGGGCTATGATGTCATACACTCACGCACAGATTTTTTTTTTTTTTAATCGGTTATAAAAAGGAAAAACTTGCCAAATTTCGGGGATGAACCTGGCTATCATGCTTTGCTCGTATCAATTTATTGGTTTGGCACAGATTTGAAAAAGGCACCAATCAAAAAGTCGCCAAATATCCGTGCGTGAGTGTAACACATCTGTTCCTTTTATTGTTTACAATCTAGTTTTGAAAAATGAATTATTATTTAAGCTGCTAACTTAATATTTAAGTTCTTGAAATAAAGGTTGGTTAAAAAAAGAAAAAAAATTCTTACAAGCTACGAAGACCTTTTGTCTTTTTTAAACAATATTATTTTACTATTATCTTTAGAAAAATAATTTTTTTTTTAAAGATAAAATCTGCATGCTCTAAAGTTAAATGAAGCCCAACTTATGAGTAATTTTGGCAAAATTCTAGAACAAGCGAGACAACCGATTTGGCGATTTTTTTTTTTTATGCATGTCAACCGAAAAATCAGCAACCTCCAAATTCTACCCAATCAGAATGCGTGCTTTCGGCAGCCAAGGAGATACTTGTTTTACACATCTTACGGAAAGCTTTTTCACAAAGTAAACATTGATTTCATTTTGTTTTATGACTATTTACAAAGTTTTAGCAAGTTTTTCTTCATGATTTTTCAATTTTTATAAACTTTCAGTAATATTTTCCTCCGTATTTTTCTATTTTTACAAACTTTTAGCAATATTTCTTCCAAATATTTTGTTTTTTACGAACATTTATCAATTTTTTCCTCCAGATTTTTCTATTTTTACAAATTTTTAGCTATTTTTTCCTCTTTGCTTAAACTTTGTAAATTGTCACAAAACTGAATAAAATAAATGTTTACTTCGTGAAAAAAATTCTCATAGGAACTGTGTAAGTAGTGAGTTCTCTGCCACAAAGCACAGAGGTTATGATTGGGGAGAATCTCGAGATTTCTGAATGTTCGAATGCACGAAACTCATTCAAGCAGCAGTTAGTAATATATATATATGTACGCTCCGCATACATTAACCAAAACTAACACCCCCCTCCCCCTGGATGCATGAAACTCTTTGTGCAGCATTCTCTAGAATTCATGAAATTTATTCAAGCAGCTGTTAGTAACATATATATGTACACTTCACATACAAAAAAAACAAAAAAGGATTTTTTTTTGGTTAAAAAAAAAATGATGCATGAAATTAATTCAAGCTGCGATCAGTAATGTGCGCACAAAAATCTGTTTACAGCAATCTCTAAAATGCACAAAATATATCTTATCAAATAAAATCAACAAAAATGCATTTACCTTTATCTCTCATCTTTTGTTTTTTTTAATATTTCACAGGAATTATCCTTATATAACATACGACAAAACGTTAAACCATTAAATTTCACAAAACACATTCCACAAACGTAGTTCTATACGACACACAATAAAACGACTATACGACACACAATAAAACAATCCACAGATAATAAAACCCTATTCTAGTCTGTCAATCAATCAAATCTATTTCCCTCAAAAACCAGCTCAATTTCCAGAACCATGCAGTCTGGCCATGCCAGAACAAAGCACAGTAGGCGTGGAAGAGGTTTATGGTTCAGAACGAAAATTTTCCCCATTCACTCTTTATTCTTCCTAATGATTTGAAAAGTCAATGCCAAAAACCGTATCTTAAGTATTTTCCCCATTTTTATCTCCCTCTTGGTTGCGTTTCCTGCCAGGCACCATGGAAATAAACGTAAGAAACAAACTGGTAGCAAGAAAAACTCATTTATCGCTTTGCCAAATTCGTCGCCATCAAGTGTCTCGCTTGTTCTAGGATTTAACCATAATTTTCTGTATCACTTCACTTTATTTTGTTTTGTGCATTGTTTATATAGAATGTTATCTGTTAATTTGTAGGGTTATCTAATTTATAAGATAGTGTGCATGTATTATACTTCTTGTGTCTTAACACAACTATTCATCCATAAAATTACTTTATATAAACTTTATCCTATTAAAAATGATTTTATTTCTCAATTAAGATATTTCAGATTACTTAATTCCAAACTAACTGAAATCTTAATAATAAAAATAATATTAAATTAAATTTTTTTAAATAATCTAGAACTTAAGGATATATAAATTAAAGCTTTACTTTTAGTGAATCAAAAATTGAAGTAGAATAAAAATATTTATAAATTAATATTTAATCTAAATGTAATAGAAGTGCATTGTGTTCTAGGCTCTTAGGTTTAAGTTAATGTAAATAGCAAAACCTGGGTGCTAGGTCTAAGAATCATGAGCTGTTAATACTTCACTTTGTATAGAATTTTGTATCTACCGTATATACTCGTGTACACATAAGTCGAGGAATTTTACACAAAATTTGGGAGTTGAAAATAGGGGGTCGACTTATACACGAGTTGGTAAAAAAAAAAGTGTCATACACTGGAAGAACTATGAAATACTAGAGTCACTGGGTATAGGCTGCAGAGAAAGCTAAACACGGACAATAGTCATTTCCCTATGATTGACAAAAAAAGCTCAACAATAATGTCCCTGTAATTGTTCTGCACCCATTTTCTCTTGGGATAGAATTCCCTTCAATAAGGGGCATTCCTTTCAACATTTTAATCCCCATTTTAAAAAGAGTTCAACTTGAGAATGCTTCTAGATTTCTCTCCTAAAAGTCCTACAGTACAAAGTACTATATTTTAGCAGTTAAGAAGTTGTTTACCTTTGTAAATAAGGGTTGAATAGATTTTTCAAAGAATTTTTCTTTTTAAGAATCAAAAATTTGTGAGATTTCAAAATAGTTTAAGCTTCTTCAGTTTTACATAATTATAGTTTTAAAACGTTGAATTTAAAAAAAAAAGTCTGATTAGAAACGTAAAAAGTTTACTAATTTAATGAAAATTTATTAATTTTCTTTATCCTCGATTACAATTCATTTTTCAACATACTACCAGAAATGTGGTTCGACTTATACATGAAAATTCATTTTTTTTCAAAATTTTGCGTAAGAATTGGGGGGGGGGGGTCGACTTATACACGAGTATATACGGTAATTTGCTATAACTAAGAAATGAGACAGTTGAATCCTAAGGAAAACAAAATATATATAATGAACAAATTTTGATAAAGTAAATTAGACCAAGAATCAAGCCATAAATATAATTGAGACAAATAATAAAATTAATCTCTTTACATAATATATTTCAACGGTCTCATTTTATTAGTCAACTAAAACTGAAGTTAAGCTTTTACAAATTTTCAATTATCTGAAAAATTGATCTTCTTATCTCTAAACCCAAATTAAAGATTGTCAATTCAGTTGAATATGACAAAAATAGTTAAATTCAAGATAATAATCAGCTTATAAAATTATCATTAAATTCCACTAACTCCATAATTCATAATTAAATTCTTCAAACTTCAAAACCCTTAACATAATTAAAACTCCATTCCCATCCATTTAAAAGAACTTATAATAAAACTGTTTCTGCCAAATTCACCTTTCTAAATTCCTTTTCTAATGCAAGCAAGTTCAAAATTGGCCACAAACTGAGAATCTCTTAATACATTTCAATATACTCTTTTCAACAATTAAAACATTATGAACAAAATTAAATTAACTATCTTAAAGAAATTGTATAACTAGCCCTTCTTGAAATTGCCTGTATTCCCTGAAAAATAAATTACATTTAAATTCCAGCTATCAGTTGAAGAGAATGCACAACAGGATTATAAACTAATTCATTATAAGGAAAGTAAAATTTTTTTGCATGTAATTTTGTTACAAAATCTATATATTTACTTTCATTCAATATTTCAATTTAACCTCTTAAGGATCATAATATAACAGTTTAAGTCTTAACTCAATCCTTGAGTGACAAGTTGCATAATTCATAATCATTTACACTATTATTATTACCCATTTTTAATTATTTTTCTACTAATTCATTTCTTTTAAAAGTTAGTTATCTTTAATCAATTTAACTGGAACTACTGATAAGATAATAATTAAAAAAAATACATTAAAATGTGGATTATATTTTCTCATGTGCACAATTATTAAAAGAAAATTTTTTAAGATGAAAAATTTTCTCAAATGTTAAGACATGCTTTGTTAAATTTAGAAGGACAGATAGGATAGAAATAAAGGGAACTTATCATGATGTGATGATGAGACCCCCATCCTTACAAACTTGAGCAGATACTTTGGACTTCCTTCTATCATTGGCTTCTGTTACCGACTGCCTATAAACTTCATGTTTCCCTCCACCTCTGATCACTTCCTTCTTTCATGCATGCATGTAGGTAAAGAGTAACTTAAAAATCGTTACACAGGATATTCAATCTTGATGGCAAATCTTGATGAAATTAGCTGTAAGCATTTCGTAAAACCATGAATTTATCAAATTAAAAATAATTTTATGAATCTGCAGAATTTGAATCATTGATATCCATTAAGGTGGGCCGAAAAAATTTAAAAATTGTTTCTCAAGTCATGATACCATGGAAAACTTGCAAATTGGGGGGACTAAAAATGGGTAAAAAAAGAAATAAAATATGTTTATATCTTCCTTTCGCACATATGCTGTAAAGTTTGCCGAAATGTGGAAAAATTAATCTACATCTACCACTAGCGTGTTGTCATTCCTCCCATCCAAATAGAGACCTTGTAGAGAAGATTCATCAGATTTATTACACAATTCAGCCCTAACATTTTCTTTTTGTCTATAACATGGGAGACATCAGAATCAGTAATTAATCCAACATTGAGCTATTTATACATAAATATTGACAACCGGGACGTGTCAGCAGTATCCAGCGCCTGTGTGCAGAACTTCAGTTGGTGCCCAATATTCCTACCTCTGCTCCTCCTGAAAAAAAAACTTTATAAGAAAATTTTCAATGAGTATAAATGTATAGATGCCAACCTTCCGGGTTTTCTTTTTTCAGGTCAAAAAACACATTTTGAACCAGAAAATTTATTTAATAAAATTTGTCTTGTTTCTATAGGGTTCTTATTCTATTTTATATACTATTAAATAAAATTTCTGGTTCAAAATATGTTTGACTCGAAAAATAAGGAAGTTTGAAGCTTTCTGAATAAAATCCGAAATACAGTACAATTTGTGAAAATGGAACCTGTCTATATCGGGATCTTCGTTCCGGAGAAAATAATACAGTATAAAGTAATAAAATTATACAATAGAATATATTTGAATAAAGTATGAAAATCTGTTGGGTTGTCTCTAATCCCATGTACTTCCGTTTTAGCAGATTTTACTGTAGGTTAATTTTAAGGGTTTTTTTTTTTTTTTTTACAAAAATCATAAACTACAAAAAGAATGTGCAATAAAACAATAGATATAAATTGTTAGGAAAAAAAAGTTACTATTCCAAAAAAAACTTTTACTAGACCTCTATTCACATTAGTTTTTCTGTTTTCTGAAATTTCAAACTGTCACATTTGTTAACACGGCAAAAGTACAAAAAAATCTCTTATTCAGAGTATTTTTTCTTTTTCTAATGGTGTTTTTTTTTTTTTTTTTTACAAAAATACATTTTTATTTATTTACTGTTTCAAAAATAATATTTTCTGGAAATCATTTTCAAGGATTCGTCGGAATTTTTTTACAAATCTCAGTGCTTTTGAAGATATTGTTTCCTGCTTAAGGAAATTGTGCTTATGTCATTTCACGTTTTAAAAAAGTGAGGACATGGGGCACGTCTTATATTATTTTGGTTTCACCAGGACCTGTGCACAAAAGATTTCAGATGCTTTTCCAACTATTGACAGTAATTCATGACATTGGGTTTTGAAATGTGTTATGTGTTTTGCAAATTGGTTTCTTAGACATCCTCTTTCACCCTATTAAACTGGGAAATTCTTTTTAATAGTATTTTGAATTTGTTGGAAAGTGTTTAAAAATCTATGTTTGACACATAATTTTTCATTCTTGTATAATATTGCTGTAATTATCTACTAGTTATCAAAATAAAATGGATGCAAATTTACAATATACTGTCTTTAAAAAAATAATTTGTAAAGAAAGTTTCCCTTCACAGTAGAAAAGAGAGCAAATAAAGTAAATAAAAATAAGTTAAAGATAATAAATTTTATCAAGTAAATCAGTTGTATAATTGTTTTTGATGTATTTAGCACTTTGGATAAAATTTCCCTTAGTGTTCTATAATGAAAAGCTTTAGTGAAATGAGTGACCTTGATAAAAAGAAAAAGAAAACTGATGTAATTTTAATTTAGCATACATAAAATTGTTAAAAGACTAATTGTAAAGGAAAAATTCATTTATTACATCACAAATATAAATTGTAACAAATTATTAAGGAAAACCTGTTTCTTTTATTTTTTCTACTAATAGAAGAAACCCATTTCTTCTAGCCAGTTTTTTCCACAAGTTTTCTACACTTTGGAAAAAACTTGCCAATCCTGGTTTTCATATTTCATAATTTTTATTCTTAAATGTTACTAGCTCTCTCTCTCTCTCTCTCTCTCCCTTTTTTAGCTCTTCACAACTGTTAGAAATGAGGATGTTTATTCTTTTGAGTTCTTTTTTATTTTATGCATTCTTCACTAAGCACTTCTAAGGTGTCTCAGTCATGTTATGACTACTGTAATCCCTTATTTTAGTGTTCTGCATTTTCATCTCATCCTTTTCCTTTATTATATGGTAATTTATTAGAGGATAGTAGTTTTTCAATAAAATGTTACATTTCCCATTAAAAACTGCTGACAACTGTTGAGCCTTAGAAACATTAATACATTTTTTAAGAACACATAGCATTGAATATTGTCATTTTATCTATTAAGCTCACTTTATATAAGAATGTTTTATTGTATCAAAATTGCCATAATTGTTTTTATTTTGCGTATATTTATTATTGCAGTCATAATAATAAAGCACAAATTATAAAACATCACATAAAGTACTTTATTGCTAGAAAAATGTTTTGAAAATTTAGCTTACTAATTCCCTTTGATCTTAAAAAATCCCCACTTCTACAGCTGCAGGAATCCCTCCCACAGAAATATGTCAGAATTCAACACTGAATTGACATATGTGGTATACAACATGTGGTGAATTGAATAATGGATAATTTTGTTTAGTATTCACAAGTTTTAAATCAAAATTTGTCTCTTGTACTTAAAAAGAAACATTTTTAAAAATCATTTTATGTTAATTTTGATAAGTATTGTATATGTAAATATATGTATAGTATTTGCTTTTTATAATTGTATTAGTTATTTTAGTGTTTTTCTTTCTCTCTCTCTCTCTTTTTTTTGTCTTTTGTTCCCTTTTGTATTAAACAGGACTATTGAAATCAAATCAGATATTTAAATATATCTTTTATTCTGTATTTCAGCTGCTAGTTTTATTGATTGGATATGCAGCAGGATACATTTTATCCTAATTTTCCTCAAGACGCTAGGTATGTAATAAAATAAATGAATAAATATTTTTATGTTATATAATAATGACTAATAATATTGGATATTCCTATTTGTTGCAATTCTGTAAAATTGTAAATTTATTACTAAAATACAGTTTTTGCATTTTCAGTGTTGTTCATACATACAGCAGGGATTATTCTAGACCATAAAAAAGAGCAGGGTACACATTACATAATAAGGACAATTTTGTTGAAAAGGGCATTTTTGTAATAAGCGCATATACCAATATACTGGTGGGAAGGGAAGTCTGGCAACAGCTTAAAGTACTCCTTAATTAAAAAAATCCAATAACATTTCTAATTTCCATAATTTCACTGTTTGAAAAGTATTAAAAATAGCAAAATGAAACTTGTTCTCGATTTTTATTGTAAAATTGTTTACTATATTCACAGTAATTTTCCTCTTTTCCTACGATATTCTAAAACTTTTATTCACCAGATAACTTTTTCCCAGTTTTAGCAAAACTGGTTTTGAAAAAGCTACAAAATAAAAGTTAAAAAGCTACTTCTCAAATTTTTATAGGACTTATGTAAGTTATCATGTGGTCAAAGGGAGGAATGCCTGATCTAATACTATATTCCACTAGACAAGGTGAAATTAATCAATGACCCTTAGTTGTTACCATGTCTTGTTCAATGGAAAAAATGAATCGCTCAAAGTCAAAGATTAGACATACCAGGGCATTTCACAGAGAAATAAAGAGGGAAAGAGGAGTACTCCTGATGTACCATACTAGCATTCTAAAAATAAAAGATAAGTAAAGAATTTTTGAAAGTACAATACAAACAAGGCAGGATTCTACCCAGGAATAAAAGGAGGGTAGAATTCTACCTGGAGAAAGGGCAAGGAGAGTAGAATTCTACCTGGAAAAGGGGCAAGGAGGGTGGGATTTTATCTAAAAAGGGCATGAGAGCAGGCCGCCCTTCTGAAACTCTCTAGAATGATCCCTGCATACAGAAGTGTTACTTTGGACTTTAGGATGTTACTTGTACTCCCCCCCCCCCCAAAAAAAAAAATAAAAAATAAAATAAAATAAATAAAAATAAAATAAATAAATAAAATGTTTTAAATCAGTTTTGTGTCTATTGTGTTGAAAGTATTGATGAGATTTACTAATATTTGGTGAATTATGCCAATACTCTCATAATACAGTTAACTCATGTCCAAATAACTCCAAGTTACTGTACTATATTTGTGCTCATGGGTGTCTATAGCTGAGCTGCATTTTGGGCTCCCTGCAACATTCCTGCATATAACTGATAAGAATGAAAAATTATGCATCAAGTGTAGATTATGAAACACTTTCCAACACATTTAGAATACTGCAACAAAACTTCATAGTTTATTAACTAAACAATTTAGAAAACGCATAACACATTTGAAAACCCAATTCAGAAATTACTACCAATAGTCAAACAAAATATCTGAATTCTTTTGTGCAGCCATGTGTATGATCTATAGATTTGTATGTATACTACAAAGTATGCTAAAATTTACTTCAGTTAGGAAATACATAGCACAATTGAAAATTCCCTTTCAACAATTTTCATCAATAAATGGAAATGTATGCGAGACAGCCCTTTTGAGCAGCCCTGTATATGATTTATAGAATTTATATGCACCAATTAATATGCAAAAAAATAGTTACATTTAAAAATGCGTACCACAACTGAAAACGAGCAATTATTTATAGACAGTACTGTAACCAAATTCTTTTATGTGTCACTGTATATCAACAATACATTCTATGCATGCCACATTCAGCAGTAAACTCCTTGTAGTACACATCAGTGATATGTATCAATATGAATACATATAAAATAGTGAAACATCATTAAAATACGCTGCAAACTATTTTTCTCCATAGATCGTAATGTAACTGAATTCTTTTGAGTGTTCCTGTAAATGAGCGATAAATCCTATGCACACCATATTCTACAGTAAGCACCTTGTAGTACACCTCAGTGATAGGTATCAATTTGAATATGTTTAAAATAGTGTAACATCATTAAAATATGCCACAAACCATTTTTTCCTATAGACCGTAATTAATGGCATTCTTTTGAGTGTCCCTGTAAAAGAACCATAAATGTTACATACTTCATTTTCAATACCAAACATGCTAAAGTAAACCCCAATAACATATATCAATTTCAAGGCAATCTAATTACAGTGGAACTTCCCTTTAACGAAGTCCCTATTTAATGAAATTTTCTACTTAACGAAATTTTCTGCAGAACTTTGACTTTGAACACCATTAACATGTAAATTAATCTCCATAGTACGAAAAATATATTCTATATAACGAAGTTTTATTTCCCTTTTGTACGTGTACAGAATTCAAACGAAGAGGTTGCTGCTGCGATGGATATGCGAATTTATTTCAGCGGATTGTATGAAAATGAACACATTTAAATAATTTCCATTCTGCTTGGTTCTAAAGAAAACGATTTTTTTTTCGCACTAAGAAAAACACTTGCTATCACCACTCTCCCACACCGAGACTCCAGCGCTGACAGTTGGGGGAAGTCAAAATCCCCTTTTTACATTCAATGATTTAGAGCAGGGGTTCTCAAACTATGGTACGCGTACCAGTACTGGTACGTGAAGCTCTGGCTACTGGTACGCAGAAGTCCGATACTGGTACGTAGAATATAATACAAAAATCAGCATATTATGGAATCGAAAACGGCTTGTTAACTTGGAAATTTTCAAAAAAAATTCGAACGCGATTTAGGATTTGTAAAATCATTTTCTATTTTCTTGTTACGAGAAATGTTTGTTATAGCAAACTTGCTGAAGAGGGACTTAGTTTGGTATGCATTCTCCCGCGATCTGCAAGCCGCGGATCTGATTTCGTATAAGTTTGCGACCCCTGATGAGGGAGTTGAATACTTGACGTCGACTTCGAATCGGCTATGTCTCAAAAACAAAAAACGCCAGCCGGCTGTGCACTTACGGCGGACGCACTTACGAGGTACAACTTCCTATCGGTTGATGATGTTTCCCAGGTCGCGAACATTAGGACCGGTGAACCAGATCTGTTTTCGATTCATGAACTTGAATTTGCAGTGGAATCGCTGCCGCCTAACAAGGCGCCTGGTCATGACGGACTCAGTCTCGAGTTCGCCCATGAGGTCCTGAAACACCACCCTCAGTGGCTGTTATCCTTGCATAATCACTGCCGGAGAGAGTCTTGTTTTCCGTGGCCATGAAAGCAGGCGATTGCCGTGTTCTTTCCCAAGTCTGGGAAGGAGTGCAGTGACCCTGCGACCTACCGTCCGATTTGTATTTGTCGACCCTCGGGAAGGTATTGGATAAATTGTGTGCAACTCGTCTGGTACTATATTTGGAGTCCAAGCGTTTGCTCGATGCGCGGCAGTATGGCTTTCGAAAGAAGATTAGTACGGTCGACGGGCTCAATCGTGTGATGGAGTACATAGCTGTTTCGAAGAGTCGTGGAGATTACACATGTCTTCTGATGCTCGATATCAAGTCAGCGTTCAATAGTGTTCGACACTCAGACATCCTCCGGTTTTTGGACGAACTGGGCGTTGAACCTTGGCTCCTTGGGTAGATATACGACTACCTTTGGTTTCGCTCTGTCATCCTGTCAGATGATGGGGACCACTACTTCAACGTTGGAGTACCCAAAGGTTCATGTCTTGGGCCCTACCCCTGGTTGGTTGTAATTGAATTTCTGTTGAGACGGTTGCAAGACGAGAAGGACGAAACCTATGTTGTTTTGGTTTTCGCCGATGATGTCTTTTTAGCCGCACGGCAACGAGCTGTCATTAGGTTCGCGGAGTTGCTCGGGCCGGTTCTCTCCGAGATCCACGCTTGAGCGACAGAGTGCAACCTCACGCTCAGTTTCGGTAAGTGTGGTTGAACGGTTCTGAAGCCCCTGGGCAGGTACCCCAATGGCCCATCTATTCTTATCCTTTATGGAAGGGAACAGGATCCGCTTTAAATGGCAGATCCTGTATCTGGGTGTCACAATCGATTCCCACCTAAGTTGGATGCCTCACCTAACCTCGGTTCAGGAGAAGGCTTTTTAGGTGTTAAACAAAATGAATCGTCTCACAGCAGAATACTGGGGTGTGAGACCAAATTTCGCTAGATGCTTTACTCGATCATAGCAGAAAGAATTATTCTTTATGCGGCATCTATTTGGTACTCAAGCAAGGTAGTGAAAGCAAACAGGTTGATCAGGATGCACTGGAACCTTCTCTTCTGTGTAACAAAATGTTACACAACGACTTTCACGGATGCTCTGCAGGTCTTGTCAGGGGTTATACCCTTCAACTTGCGTGCGGAGTTGGACAGGGACTACACGGCCCTCGTCCGATGGAAGAAGAGCGTTGACAGTACCGAAGTAGACTCCGAGTCGGTCGACCTCTGGAGGCCCACTCCCAGACTTGGGGATCTTTGGTGGTCCGTTGGACCGCGGATTTGACTCCGCTAACCACGTGTTCGTACTACACGGTCGGATCCAAGCAGGAGAACGACACCGTCAGGTGTGCGTTTCTTGCCGTATCAGAGAACTAAATTGTAGCGGAGAGCCAGTTCCGTCTCTCGGATGGTGCGGAAGTTTTTGCGGCCGAGGTCCAAGCGATCAAGGAAGCAATCACCCATGAGACGGAACTGTGACTACCTTTGTAGGTTTCCATACCCCTCGAGTTCTGTTAAAGCAAGTACGGGTCGGAAAAACCCAACTTAAGGCATAGGGCCTGTTTCCCTCCTGGGTGTCCAGCTCCGAAGCTGTTGGGGGACGCCGGACCGTCCCCAAGTGTCTCGTGGTGACTCCCCTACTGGGTTTCACCGCGTATTAAACCACGTACAACGACTTACGTCGTCGACACGTGGGTTTAAGGTTGGAGGGTCCGCAGGTGGCGGTCCTCTGGCTGGCCTAGGCGCCGTGGGAAGCAGCTCCTACTGGTGCTCTAAAAGTCCTTCAGGACTTGGGTTCGGTGGTCGCTTACGCTCCTGGCGCCTGGCGATGCAACTTTCTTTTATAGCAGACTTGCTGAAATTCACACTCAACCCTTATGATACAATCAGTTTTCAAGAATTAAAAACACAATTATTAGATTTATATAGATAAAAATTGAATTTTTTAATAAAGATCTAATTTTAAAATTAATGAATGAATGAAGTATTTTTAATTAGCGGAAGAACTGTTTTTAAAAAGCTTTACAAATTGAATTATCTGAAGGTAAAGTCTGAATGCTTGGGAGTAGAAGGAGCTTGTGTGAGTAGGAGGAGTTAAAACAAAACAACATTCCAAGTGTAATTTATAAATTACACTTATGTTGTTTTGTTACTAATTGTTCTCTTTGTACTAGAAGAGTTTCTAGGAAGTGTTGAAATAAAAGCTTATTTCAAACATTATTCATAAATTGATTCATTGTGTTGATTGAAATATTTTCTTCTCTTTTACAAAAAGTGTTATAGTTTCCTCTTATTTCATGGAAATCAGTTTTTAAGAGAGTAAAGTTATTTAAAATGGTCAAGAGAGTAAGAATATTCCAATCAAACAAATACTGTGGTCATATGCAGAGCGGATTTAAGGTAAAGCATTGTACATATGTATTCTGGTGGTATATCTACCCTATATATATAAAATCCTAATGAAACGAATTTGTGAAACGATTTTATGAAACGAATTCATGAAACGATTTTATGAAACGACTGATTAAACGACTGATTATGTTTCAGGGCTATTTTTAATAAAATATTAAACGCTTGATGGCGAAATTAATACCAATTGTCCATAAAAATCTGCGGATGTCAAAACTGGTAATAGAATTTTGAAATTGGAATTAGTTTTCGAGATATTAATTTTTTTCTAATTTTAATGACATTTCTGTAATGATGGCAACTAATTACTCAGTTTTTTTGTGACAAAAAAGGGGGGAAAATTGAAAAGGATCTCGATAGGGATTATTGATTTCTTTTTATTCGTCATTTTCAAATTGAAATTGAATTTATCTTTTATTTCAATCAATAATGAAGGCAAGATTGTGATTAAATTATGTTTTTCAGGAAAATTTGAAAAAAAAAATCACATTTCTATCGTCAGGATTCAATCGTCTGTCAGCATTTAATTTAATTTATAAACTGAAAATATTTTGAATAAATTCGTCCAAATGACGTCATTTATGTAAACGCAAAAGGAATTAATAGTAATTATTATTTATTGATATCATTTTGTTATTTTTTTGTAAAATTCAATTAAACGAATTTATAAAATCACTAATTCGGATATTTGAAACGAATATATAAAATAATAATTGCCCAACTGAACGGAAGAAGAATAAAATATCCTGCTTGGTTTTCTATCCTGCTTGGTTTTTTCCGCCAAGCTTTTTAAAAAAGCGTCAAGACCATAGAAAAGACCAAAAGTTCATTGGATTTGTTTTCATAACTTTTGGCAACAAATCTATGTATATTAACGAATCTATCCCTGTTTGAAGCTCGAATTACGCCAAACCTAAAAGCAAAGGATCCTATACTGGAAAAGTACCCGAATTTCTTATGGACAATATTCAAGTGACATAACATGGTGTAAAATTATCGCGGATAGCAAATTTGTTTAAATATCTCATCAATTGATGCCGAATAAATGCAGGCATGCATGTACAAAATATTTAATTAATTTTGTATGATAAATAATTATTAGAAAATTTGTATATACATATTAATTAAAATAAATAATTTACATATTTAAAATAACATGAAAATATGCATGATGGTGCACAAAAATAGAGAGAAAATTAAAACCTGTTACTGAAAATGTCTATAATATGGTACTTTTCAATACCGTGGTTCTTAATGTTATTCACAAGCAAATGGAATTTTTCTCATCCTTAAACGCAAAGGAAGAATAGAATACAGATCGTTGTTTTAAAAGTCAGAGAGGTAGCCGCAATTTAAACCTAACCATTTTATACAAGCTGGTTTTCAAGTTGTAATTGATTTTACTTATCAATCCTGAAAACAGTCGTCAGTTGTCGCAACAGCTGTGTATGAGGCGATGATAATCAAAAAATGCCCCATTAAAACGTTAAAAGCATGGCAACCCAATTACAGATTTACCAATATTTTTTAAATAAAGCACGCTGTTATGTTTTTAGAGGCCTCGAAGTCTGAGCGGGGGTTGGCGAGCGTAGCTCGCAGGGGGTAGGCCCCCTAGTATATATAAATGTATGAAGAAACTTGCAAGTGTTTGCCTACTGAGCGACATTACTGTCGCATTTAAAGGTATGCAGATTATTAATACGTATGTATTAAGCCTATGTTAAATGCGCTAACTAAGCTTTAGATAAGAAATTCGCAGGACCTGATTAATGCATAGGCCATGCCTAGGGCCCACCACTGATGGGAGGGGGGCAAAATAAATAAAATTGTTTACATAAAGTTTATTAAAAATGCAGTTTTTTCCAATTATTTCTCCCAAAATCAAAAAAGATTTTGATTAACTTGGTAACCATATCATAATATCTAAGGATAACCACCAAATACTCACCCCCCCCCCCCCCAAAATTTATAGCTATTATCTTAGTTTGAGACTGGCCCCTAAAAGGTACTGGGTCTAGAGGTCCACATGACCTTATCAGGCTCTGGAAATTCGTTTCTCATTTGAGACATCCTGCTACTGTAACTCACGAGAGAGGAAAGAAATGAACTTATTCAGCTCTCCTCTCCTGTGATGGATTACTGGGGTCCACATTCAAAAGGATGAATGTAACAGAATTTTTGCCGACGAGAATATCACAGTACAGTCAAAAATACGCAAAGTCTGTGTTTAGCACAACATATCTCTGTGAATGTGCTTTTCCCCTCTTTGTTATATGAAAAACAAATACAGGAATAAACTAAACATCGAATCTGACTTATGACTAAAATTTCCTAATATTGAGCCAGGCATGAGGATGTTGTGCTTGATAAAACAAGCCATCCTTTTCATTAGCCTATACTACAACAGTATGTGAATCAGTGTGCGCCAATATGTCATTAAGTATTGTGGCCTTTTTTTTACTATACCAAAATACTGTATTTTGATACTGTATGCATTATTAAAATTTAATGGTGATACTACTTTTTACTTGAATGTTATTATAAAGCAGTCAATTTAGTAATATAATCATTCATTTTTAAATGCAATAAAACCTGCTATGACGGAAATACAAAAGACCGGAGAGATATTTCGTTTTAGACAGGTTTTTCTATATTAGCTTTATGTTTGTTACCAGGTGGTACGCGGAAGTATGAACTTCGATTTAGTGGTACGTCTGTCTAAAAGTTTGAGAACCCCTGATTTAGAGGATGCGGTGATGCAATTGGACCAAAAATATCAATTAGAGACATATTTATCATTCTGACCTTCCACTGCTGATAGACAATTGCTTTGTACATCCACAAGAAGGTGCTTCAAAATGCAAATCGCAGAACATCAAAGTTATTTTTGTTCCTGCTAATAAAACTTCTAAACTTCAGCCATTAGTCTAAGGAATAATACAAAATCTTGAAATACATTATGGAAAAAAGACAATGTAGTAAAAACATTAGTTTGAGAATCTGTGTATCAGAGACGATGAAAGCTTTGGAATATGACGTGATTTCATCGACCGTACACAACTTTTTTTGTAAAAGATTGCTTCAAAATTGAAACGGAATCAAATACTTTTGAATCCATTACCTTTTTGTCATATCTGAAGGAAAAATTTCCTGAATTTAAGTTGATTTCTATTTAACGAATTTTCTTCATAACGAAGTTTTTAAGTGTAACGATGAGACTTCATTAAATGGAAGTTTCACTGTATATTTACACGAGTTAGAGCACGGACAGACTACTGACAAACCAAATTCATAAACCCTTTTCAACTATGTTAGAAAGTGTTAAAAAAAGGAGGTGTGGAAGCTTTTGCCATCTCAGATACTCTGTAGTTATGCCTCTGTATTTATATTGCTATTTTTTAGTCTATAAGATCTATATTTAGTATTCTGATATCTGGCAAATCCTTTTTCTGAAAGTTAGACATGCTCTGCAGCATGTATGTGTTTTTATTGTACTACTGTATAAAATTTTCGTAAGTTGTACCTTTCTAATTTGATTATTTTTGATTGTATGATATTTTAAAAGTACAAAAGTTAATATTAATCATTTATAATCAAATTTGAAACTACATTAGGTTGTTCAGAATCAGCATGCTTGAAGAAATCAGTACTGATATCCATACAAATGCCCATGTGTGTGTATATGTGAAAAAAAAAATCCTCCTTTGTTGTATAGAGTTTTTACACAATCCTATATTTAATAGTTTTATTGATTCAAAAAGTTTTGAAATAATTACTTTAGTTGACACACTTTTGAAATAAATTTAATTAATTTCTTTATAATTATTGTTAGTTTATCAGAGGAAATTTTAGCCAAGTTTATTTTTAAATCTGGTTGTGCAATACCACTTTCTACAAATCTTCAGATAATTTATTGTAATATGGCTTATGATAACACAATAACTTTTAGCATTAAATAAACACAATTTTTGTTTGATTGTAGCTTTATATTTTGTTAACACAAATTTTCATTTAACATAATTTGGCACATAAGTGCGGCATACACGTAAAAAAAAAATCCAAAAAATATTGGGAGCACTGCTTACACCAGTGCAGCATTTATGCTTATTTCGGATTAAATTTTTTTCCTTTTAACTTGTAAACATTAAAAGAAGAATTTAATCATATTTTGAATTAACATATTGTACTTGCAGCTACATAGCACAGCACATTTACACAGAAGTAAACAACCACTGACTGTTACCAATTGCAACCAACTAATCTTATGGATACAGGGAGCATATATGCAGTGTGACAAACATACAGTTCAGAGTTCCCCCCAGGTTTAAAAAAGGGCAGGGTGCTGCTAGTGAGAAAAGGGCACTTTTTGGATTCTTAAGGGCACTTTTTTTTAATTAAAGATATTCTTTTGTTTTTAAAGCCACTGTTGATTTTTAAAAGTCAAAGCATTTTTTTTAAGACAACACTGAGTCAATTTTTACTATAAAAGCAAATTTTTTAATGTAAAAAGGAGAAAGAACACCTTTTTTTACTGAGGGGCAAGAAGGGTGCTAATTATTTTTATGAGGGGCAAGCAGGGTGCTATTTTGTAAACCAAAGGGCAGGCAGGGTGCAGACCCTTCTGAAACTGTCTGGGGGGAACTCTGATACAGTTAACACTTTTAATTAAAATAATAATAAATATGAAATAAAAGTTAAATAAAAAAATCCCTGACGGCTCGGCCTACAGGCACAGGTAGATTTCGAAGACGCAGACCGTGGGGCGCCTGTTTGTTGGGAATTGCAGAAGAAATGACCTTTTTGCCATGATGTGGCATTTGGAAACACCCACTTCGAAACCTAACTTGTTTGCAGGGATTTTTTTTTTTTTAATTTTTGCTGTAAGGGTTGGTCCTATAAAAAACTTGTCAGTATAAAAGTTTTAGATAAAATTAAGAGGATTTATAATAAATTTAAGCGGATTTGATATCTTGTGAATTGATGAAGTTATGATTTTTTTTTCTTCTAAAATCCCCCCTTGGGGCCATTTTTAATGATATCAAAAATCTATAAATTTTCGGCCCTTTTCCTAGAAGTAATAATAACTTTAAACGGATTCAATATACAGTCAAACCCCGATTTAGTGCCATCTCGAAATAGCGCCAATTCCGTTTAACCGCCAATTGCGTCTATGAACAAATCTGCCAAATAGGAATTTCAATGTAATGTATCCGTTAAAGCGCCAACTCGATATACCGCCAAAAAAAAATGTCTAGAAATTACTGTATTTTCTTTGCATATCTTTCTTTTTTAAATTTTTTGTTAGAATTTCAAAGGACACTTCCTTTTCATGTGTCTAGATGTTTTCAAGCTCAATTCAAACTTTATTGAATAGCAAAGAATTTATATTGTTCTCAACACCTGCCAAAATGCACCTGCTACCCATTCTACTTGTCATTGGGAGAAGAAAAATAACGCGCACTGAGTGCCGAGCAAGTACAACTTCTGATTCAGACTGGCGAGTCACGTGATCCGATCCGCTTCTGGAGCGGGGAGAAAACAAGGCATGGCACGCCATTGGCTGAAAGGGTCTCTCCTCTCTCAGGTGAGAACAATGTAAAAAATAACTTCTCCCTGTACTTTATGTCGATTTCTTAGAAAGAAAACGGTGTGCAGTGCAAAATCTCTCATTCAAAATTTTGGTCGGACGTTGATTGAAACATCGAAGAATTCACCAGCTAAATCTGTAAAATATCATTCTGTCTCTTTATTTTAACTCATTATGGCGAAAAGAGCAGTTTTATCAATTTCAGAAAAGCGGGAAATTTGTGAATATAAAGAAAGAAATGTGAATGTATCGCAGCAACACATCTCCAATCATTTTTCTACACTCTGGAAAAAGCCTGTTAGCAGGCGCTGCATCGGAGACATTTTGATGAATACAGAAAAATGGATTAACACCAACGAACTGCAATCATCTGTAAAAAGACTGAAAACAGCGAAACATGAAGACTTAGAGGATGCCCTTTGCACATGGATACAACAAATGAGTGCTAAAAATGCCACTATCAACGGAGATGTCATCAGAGAGCAGGCAAAAGTTCTTGGCCAGCAAATGAATATTACAGATTTCGAATACAGTAGTGGCTGGTTGAACAGATTTAAAAAGCGACGAGGATTCTCTCAGTACATACGAAGTGGTGAAACTGCAGGTGTTGATGAAGATATTGTGTCAAATGGTCGCAAAAAACTGAGTGCGCTGATTTTAGAATATAAACAAGAGGACGTTTACAATATGGATGAAAGTGGCCTTTTTTACCGCCTGCAGCCAGATAAAACAATTTCGAGTGGGCCTGCTAAAGGATAAAAAAAAAAAAAAAGATCGTGTGTCTCTTGTGTTCTGTACGAATAGTGATGGATCTGATAAAAGAACTATGACAGTGATTGGAAAATCAGCTAAGCCACGATGTTTTAAAAATTTTAATCCTGCTCTTTATGTAGATTATGAGAATAATAACAAAGCGTGGATGACTTGAGCATTATTTCAAAAATGGTTAGCGAATTTCAACATAGAAATGAAAAGAAGCAAACGCCATATTTTATTGATTTTGGATAATGCCCCTTGTCACAAAGCATATCCAATGAGTAATATCCGCATTGAATTTTTACCTCCTGACTGTACTGGATTTTTGAAACCTTTGGATGCAGGTATAATAAACTCATTCAAAGCTCATTATCGAAAGTATCTCGTCCGCCATATCATTGAAAAAATCAGTAAAGATGATTTTTCTCCAATCTTTTTACATGATGCTATTCGCATGATAAAAAAAGCATGGGATGAAATTTCATCAGAAACTATTGTTAACTGCTGGAAACCCCAGTGGCAGAAACAGCGTGACGTAGTCGCGGACAGAGAAAACCTCTTGCGGACAATTTTTGTCTGCACTAAAGAAATTAATTTAAAAAACTGTCTGCAACTGGTGAATTTCGGCAAAAGATCACGGTAAAAACACGCGAATTACGTCAAAAGATCGCGGTAAAAACACACAAATTTTGTCAAAAGATCACGGTAAAAACACGCGAATTTCATCAAAAGATCGCGGTAAAAACACGCGAATTTCGTCAAAAGGTCGTGGTAAAAACACGCGAATTTTGTCAAAAGATCGCAGTAAAAAACATGCGAATTTCAGCAAAGGATCGCGGTAAAAACACGCGAATTTCGGCAAAAAATTACGGTAAAAACACGTTATTTCGTCAAAAGATCGCAGTAAAAACATTTTAATCTCATCAAAAGATCGTGGTAAAAACACGCGATTTCCATCAAAAGGTCGCAGTAAAAACACGCGAATTCCGTCAAAAGATCGCGATAAAAACACGCGAATTTCAACAAAAGGTCGCAGTAAAAACACGCGAATTTCGGCAAGGGATTACAGTAAAAACACTTAATTTCATCAAAAGATCGCGGTAAAAACACGCGAATTTTGTCAAAAGATCGCGGTAAAAAACATGCGAATTTCAGCAAAGGATCGCGGTAAAAACATGCGAATTTCGGCAAAGGATCGCTGTAAAAACACACGAATTTCAGCAAAAGATCACGGTAAAAACACACGAATTTCGGCAAAGTATCGTGGTTAAAGGGAAAAAAAAAAATGTGATTTTCATCAAACTATTTTGGAAAAAAAATAATCGTGAGTATCGTCAAAATTTACTGCATAAAAAGGCTGCTAAAATAAGAAAAACATAAAAAATTAAGAAAACTAGTCCAAAAGTGGGCTTTGAGGTGCGTAACTTCAGACAAAACAACACTTCAGACTCTTCCTGACAAATCTTGCAGCTCTGCACTTAGCGGTCTAGTCAGAAAACATCTATGTTTAATACATAAATTTTTAAATCTGAAAGAATATATAGAACCAACTTTTAAAAAATTGGGTTAACCCGAATCCAAACTGCAGGAATCTAAACTCAGCTCGAACTGAAAACAGTCTTAACCCGATCTGCCAGCTGATGCAGGACTTTAATTAAGACATTTTTCTCCAGAAGGAATTTCTGTAGCTGCATCAGGGGAGGGAATATTCCCCCTCCCCCCCCCCCAATGCTTATCGTTCCAATTTTAGAAATCCCACAAGAAGTGAGATGATGAAACGATACGTAACATCAAAAGTTATAAACAAAATTAATGAGAATGCATCAAGTTTACCCTATTTTAAATAAAATGATGAAAAATTCCTAGTTTAGTGTATTATTCATTCATTAAAATTACACGTAAAATTTGCAGACAGATTATGAAATTTTAAAAGCTTGTCGCAGACAGCTACAGAACTTTCTGCCACTGGGCTGGAAACATACTGGATTGATTAAACCTGAAGGATCTACTAAAAAACAAAACAGTACAGCACTTCAGGAACTACAAGACGAAATACACAAATTAACAGAAATTGAGCATCCTCTATCGGCAATTGAGTACATTCATATAGACAAAAGTGTTTCAACATTTGAAGATTTGACAATCGAAGAAATTGTTGCCAATCAAAATGAAAATGAAAATTCATCTGACAGCGACGCTGAAGAAGCTGAAACGCCGCATGTTACATCTGATGAAGTTAAAAATTGCATTGGGAAAATAAGAATTTTCTTAGAAAAACATGCAACTGATAAAAAAATGATGAACAATCTTTTAGTTGTAGAAAAAGATATTGAAAAAATCAATATTGAAAGGAAAACTCAAACTAGCATATTAAAATATTTTCCTGTAAAAGATAATTAAAGTAAAATAATTCAGTGTGATATTTAATGTATGTGTGTGTCTGTTATGTGCATAATTATCTACTTTATCTAAAATTGACTGTATAAAGAGGTAAGTGCATGTTAATTTCATACATTAATTGGATAATTTTGAATCATGTAGCATTAATTATATTATGTATATTAATTATATTATATTAATTTATACTATTATAATATACTATATACCATTGGATAATTTAATAAAAAGGCATTACTGATATTTATTTTTATAATAATAATAATATTAGTATAATAGTATGAAAATTAATTTTTATTGTATTTTAATTCGATATACCGCCAAACTCGTTATAGCGCCAAAAATTTCTTGAACGGATAATGGCGGTATAACGAGGTTTGACTGTATATCTTAATTAAGAAATTATGGTTTTTTTCTGTTTTCACAAAATGCCCCCCCCCCCCCCCCCCCGGTTCGATTTTGCCCGTTAACAGACTTGACCGAGATTTTATGCCCCTTGATTTTATGTATCAGTTTGGAAGAGATTTGGACAGAATTATGCAAGTTATAGTGTCCATAAAAAAGTGACATATATATATATATATATATATACACACACAGTGATCTCTCACTCATACGACTTTCAGGGGACCGTAGAAAAAAGTCATATAACTGAGACAGTTACAAGTTTCGAACTATATGAATTAATTATTTTACCTATATTAAAAACGATAAGTTTTGAGTACTAAGAACAGATTTTAACAAAATTTATAAAATATTAAAAAATAAAACATAAAATATATTTTAAAAAGTTTACAAAATAGTTCACTCACCACTATGTTTATTTTGAAGATTAACAGATCAGATTTTCTCAAAAAATGAAGTGATATTAGTTTGTCTCTGTCGTCGATGAAAAGAGAAAATATTTTCTTTTAAGTCTAATAAAGCTTTTAAGCTATTTTGGGAATGATCATTTTGATGGACATAATTCTTTAATCAATGTATTTAAAGCGGCGTTTGCTTCTGAAAAAATTTACAACAGCAGGAACATTGTTCTCATCTTCGTCATCCTCCTTGCTAACGGTTTCATTATTGATTTCGTCAAAGATTTCTCATTAAAGTATTCCCATACGCTCTCAAAATTGGGTTCATTTGTTGACCTAGCAGTTTGGTCTTGTGAAAAACCACATTTCCTTAAACAATTCTTAATTGTCTGCAATGTCACATTTTCCCATGCAGATGCTGTAAAATACATAGCATCTAAAATGGAAATTGCTTTAGCTTCCTTTTTGTTTTCTCGATCAAAAATAAAACGACAAATCAAACTACTTGTTTACTTGAAATTCTTTATAATCCTTAGATCTAATAGCTTTAATCTGTTTGTAGAATTTGCTGGCAAAAATCGAACTTTAATTTGTTGCAGAAATGGTAGATCTTTTATATCTGGATGTGATGGACATTGATCCAGGAAAGTGCATTTTGCAATAACCCTGATTTCTCACTCAGTGCTATACAGAGATGTGATCTGCAGGTGGTAATTTGGCTTTTGTTAATCGTTTTTTTTTTAATGGCAGGCACAAGAAAATTCCATACAACCACCTTCCCGCCATAGATTTCATCGTTAATAACATGCCAAGGTAGATAAGAAATGTTATTTATTATTGATAAACACTTTAACAGTAGTCAAAAGCATAAAGGTAAGAAACGTTAATTATTTGTACTTTAATGATTATATAAATCGATTCTTGAGGGAGAAATGTAAAATCGCCTGAACCGTTAAAAGCGAGTGTGAGAGAAGCAGTCGTATAACTGCGAGAAGTTTAGCATTATTTCCCATAAAAGCATGAACGGGACCAACAAAATTCAGCGTATAACCGAGTGAGTCGTATAACTGAGAGTCATGCAAGTGAGAGGTCACTGCATATATATAAAGTTTTGAACTGGGGGTGGTTTTGGGTTCTGAGAGTCATAATCGGTGTAGATCTGCAAAAATTTTTCAAATATTCCAGCTTAGGTGAGAATGTAACAGGTAGTATTTCTTACGAAATCTACCTAAAATGTTAAAGCTAAAGTGTAACTTTAAATAATGAAGAGTAATTTTCAAGTTGTTTTATGAAATTTTTAAAGTGACTCCATAATGTATATTTTTGCATTGTAACTGTAACATTGACTGTAAAAAAAAAGACACACACAAAAAATGTATGTGATCAGTTGAGTTGATTGGAGTTTTTGGATAAACCTTGTTGCTGTTAGATCTTGCTTTTTTTTTCTACTGTGAAACTGTTTGACATAATGGCTCCAAAATGCAGAAACAAAAGCTACTATGTTGATTTTAAGTTGAATGTAATTGCTAAAGCAGAAGAGCTTGGAAATAGAGCAGCTGGTAGAGAGTTCAGTGTTGATGAACACTGTGTTCGGCAAGAGCACTCTGAAAAGAAAGATCTATATGCTCTTACTTTTCGAGATCTTTAGTAGAAGTGGGAAAGCTGCTTGGTCTCAACTGGAAACTAACCTTGAGAAATGGATTTCATCCCAGAGAAGTAAGAGCATTTCGATATCAACATTTACCAACATTTATCCGATACATTTACAAGCCAGAGTTATCACGGTGAACATGGAAATAGATTATTTCAAAGCTGGATCCAACTAGTGCTACCAATTCATGAAGCAGAAAAACTTCTCCTTTCGGGCTCACACAACCGTGGAGCAAAAACTGCCTGTTGATTGGGATGTAAAGAAATCTTTCCTGAAGTTTATTGTTGACCAATTAAAGGACAAGTTTTCCACAGATTAGGGGATCGACATGGACAAGGTGCCTTTGACTTTCAACTGCCCTTCAAGCAGGACTGTCAACAAGTTTGGCAAAACTACAGTGAGTGTTGTTATTACCGGTTACGAAAACATCATTTACTTGTGGCTTGTCATGCACAGCAAGTGGTAAAGAACTGAAACCTCTTTCGATTTTTAAAAGAAAAGCTCTTCCCAAAGGAGAATTTCCTAATGACATTGTGATCCGCATGAACAAGAAAGGATGAATGAATGAAACAGTAATGCAAGATTGGTTGAACAAAGTCTGGCGGAAAAGGAAAGGGGCTTTTTTCAATCCAAAATGGCTACTTATAATGGACTCGATGAAGGTCCACTGGTCAGAGCCTGTTACAGTTGCAGCGAAGACTGTGTCTGCAAATTTAGCAATAATTCCTGGAAGTTTGACAAAATTAATTCAACCACTTGATTTGGTTTCATGGTGACCATTGATACACTAATCCTTATAGATACATTGGTATAGCGGCCAACTTGTGCAGTTTGGATTCTAAATGTACAGTTGTACGGGTAATTGTATGGTTTTGTGTGAAAGTTACTATTGAATTGTAAAAAAAACTAGTAAATCTGCAGGGCAGGGGTCTCAACATCAGCTACGCAAGTTGTATTTTTATCTCACTTTACATAATATCTTAGACCTTATGAGCCACAAATTAATTTTTTTTAATTACATTTATTTTATGAGCATGTAAGATTTCTCAAAGATTCAGAGAATATAACTTTAAATAAAAAGTATTGTAAATTTTTCAGGGGGAGGGGGGGGGGGGGAGGTGCTCCCCTGAATTCCCATTTTCTTACTAATTTTACACTCACAATTTTCTTTAACTGTACTATTTCTTGATTGAATGAAAAGAAATTAACCAAAATTGGAAAAAACAAAGCCAAAGCAGTGCAATCAAGTTTTCACAGAATCACACACAAAAGAATTTTTCTGCATAATGGAATCTCATGAAGTAGAACACCTTGCTCATTGCACTGTGTGCAATTTGGATGTTACAATTTCTCATGGAGGTCGGAGTATAAAAAAGCATCTTGATATGACTAAACATTCAGATAACGTGTGCATAAGAAACCATATTATGTTTTTCATTGCAAATAATTGTAACGTTATGTGTTTTTAAGCACATCGTAAAAATTGTACGGTTTTCAAAAACATGTTGGCATGTATGCATTGGACAGTCTGCTTCGATATATCAACAAATTGGGCAACTTCACTTCATGTGTGGTTGTAAGCACTCTGAAACACAACAGCACCTTTTTGGCATTTTGTTACATACTTGTATTTTATACATATTAGCGCACTGTTCCCATACTTCACAACAACTTACTCATACCACGTTACCGCTATCATGACAGAGCAATTGAAATTGAGAGAGCTAAAATTGTTAAATACTGGCTCAATGAAAAGCAGGGCTGGATTCAGGCATGGACCACATTAACCTGTGCTCAGTGTGACAAAAACTGGGAGGTGGTAAGTAAAGTTTAAAGAATGCTATTTTTTTAATTTTAGAAAGTTAAAAAAATGCAGAATTGGTAAACTCTTACCATCTTATAATCTTATAAACAAGCTTAATTGCAAAGAGATAATTTACCACACTATCAATGGTGAAAAATCATTTAAAGTCATGTTCATCACAAAACAATCTTATCTTGTTTAACAATTCGAAAGGGCAGTGATGAAGCTGCACATTAATGTTGTGATATATTATTTGGTTCAAATAACAGTTAGGAATAATTATCTTCACTTATTACAAGATATATATATATATTAAAATTTCTATGTTGTGTGTTGTGAAGACTAACAAATTTACAGTGTAAACAACATAACAGATAAAAGTATTTTGTAATAATCTAGAGGAGCATGTTTTTCTTTCTCATGTTTTCTTTTTTCTTTACCTAAATGCAATAATTACATAAATAAATTTCACAACATCAGTGTGCTTCTTTATTAGTATTCTACCATTGACTTTCTAGGTTTTAAAGGGGAGAAAATAGAAGTTGAAGTGCGGTGAGGGAGTGTTAGCCGATTTGACCAAGTTTGTGGATAGAAAAAATGAGAATGCAGCCCTAAGTATATGATAATAAAAGAAAATAATATGGTGTGAAATGTGAAATTATTTTTAAGGAAATTCTACTATTACTTAAGGCTGTTCTCAAATCCAAAAGAGCTACTTTGACACATTTCTGAATTCATTTTTTGTTCAGAAACACATGAAATTGGCAGGATTCTTATTCAGAAACTATATAATCAAAAGAAGTTATCCATTTTTGGTTAAAGGCAGAAGATCTTTCAGAAAATACTGTCAAAATCTGCATTTTGAACTGAATGCTGCAATGCGAAAAAGAGGGAAAACTTGTCACGTGACAAGAATCACTTATAACAGTAATTTATGAAAAAATGGAAAACACTATTTGATTCCAAATCACTTTAACAGTCAGGCCTGCCAATTTTATGCCTTTACATTAAAAAATGAGTCAAAAAAGTGTCAAAGGGTTGTATTGTTGAGCAGGAAATTGGAGAACCACCTTAAGAGTACATATATCATTGTAGGCTGATTTCGCTGTATTTTGATGACAAATGCTTATTTAACATTTTGTTTGCTGTAGGTTGCAATACCCAAATGCTGGTTCCTTCCAGCCTCAGATTAATCCTTCACCATGGACTGGTAATTTCATGCCTCAAGTGAATTTGAGTCAATCTCAAAATGTGCCAAACCCGTAAGTCTATTACTTTTGACAATTTGATTTTAGAATTCCTTCATAAATATTTTATTTAATTTTAATTTATAAGCTAGTATTTTCTCACATGGGATGCATAATTTGCTCTTTTATTTCATTTAAATTTCATTTTCCAAGTCTAATAATTTAAGCTGAAACTGTTCTAAAAGAAATAAGGTACTTCCTTGTTAAAGCGGCCTCTACAATTACAATTTTGCCATTGTTATTGCCTAGCTTATGTACATCATACATTTGCCATATATATATATAATTCAAATTTATATCATATATATGCCACATATATCATATGTTACTTAATATGTACATCTACAGGGTAACAAGAAATAACTTGGACACACATGATACATTATAACTTTAATGCTAATGAAAATATTACGACGAAATTTCAAAATAAATACGAATACATTATTTCGTCTAATATATTTACAAATTTTCAAGTGGCTACCTTTGGCCTTAATACAGAGCTTTAAATGTGTCACAAAATTTTCGGCTATGGGCCACAACTCACTTACTGATATTTTATCCCATTCCTTGCATAAGGATTTCTTTAGGGATGCCAAAGTTTTATGAGGTTTAGCACACACCCTTGTCTCCAAGATGGACCAAACAGAATAATCCATTGGATTCAAATCTGGGGAATACGGTGGCCATTCTTGAGATCCAATGAAGTCAGGAAAATGTGTCTTGCACCAATCTTGAGTGCTTTTAGCTCTATGTGCAGGTGCGGAATCCTGTTGGAAGGTCCATCTTTTGTTTCCAAAGAACTTTCGTTACCAAGGTAAGACAACATCTTCCAAAATGAGTTTGTGATATGGTTGTTGATTAATCTTTATCCCTTGATCAACAAAAACAAGTGGTGTTTTCCCACTAGCACATATCCCCCCCCCCTCCAAACCATTACAGATTGGGGTTGTTGACACCGTTCAACAATGCAAGAAGGTCCAGGTGCTTCTGCTGACCAAACTCTATCATTATGGCTATTGTGAGCTTGTTCAATCGAAAACAGTTTCTCATCTGTGAAGACAAATGTTTGCCATCGATCAGCTTCGGCCCGCATTAACAGTTCTTTACACCTGTGAAGTCTTGTGTGTTTGTTCTCTGCTGTTAGGTTTTGAGCCTCTTTCATTTTGGAAGGGTGAAGACCAAGCTCTACTCTTGCCATCAAACGTGCGGTTTCTCTGTTGATCTTCATCTCTCTAGCAACCTTTCTCATTAAAATCCTAGGATTTCGTTGAACTCGCTTTTTGATAACTACCCGGTTTCTTGATGTGTTAACTGTGCACTTTCTTCCTCTTCCTGGTCTGTGACCATCATGTCCGAGTTTTTTAAACCTTTTGATTGTGTATGAAACCGTCTGCTTAGGCACTTACAATCATTGTACAATTTCATATTGTTTCATTCCTTGCTTAAGTAATTCAAGTATGGCAGATCGTTTGTTAACCATAATGGTTATCACAACTAACTTACTTACACCTGTTTAGTAGCTTTCTAATATCAATTCCCTATGACAATAACTTTATAACTTTAGTGGTAGTTACAGATTTTTGGGTTTGAAACTTCGTCCAAGTTATTTCTTGTCACCTTGTAAAATATCGTGTGTTATACAATATGTCACTGCATGTGTCATGCCGGAGATTGAAAATTAAAATCAATCATCAATCCAAAAATCCCATAGAAGTACATACATTATATTATTTTCTGCATATTTTCACCTTTATTTAAATAAATAATTTTATTGCTCGCATTCATGTTATGCTGATGCATATTCATGAAAGTGTGACTTCATTTAGTAAAAAAAAAAAAAAAAAAAAAAAAAAAATTCTTTGCATTAAAAGAAAATATCTACAGAAAATCGTTACTAATTCTTAATTTTTATTAATATTTACTGATTTTTACTGATTTTTTTAATTGTTTTTACTGAGGTACTAAAATAAAAACTTCTGATTTTTTTAAAGAATATTTTCACAGAAATTAATGATGTCACAAAAAGTATTTTAACTGTCGGAAATTAGGGCTCCATAACTTTTAATCTTAAAATGCATGGAATGCAGTTTAAATCATATTCAGTACATGAATTTAGTTTTCTTTTAATCAAACTCAGCCAACAGTGCAATTTAATTCTCTGTTTTCACACCAGCAAAGCCTTTCTTTTCAAGTTTATGTAAACACAGTCTAAATCTGATTACTTTTATTTAATCTAGACAATACAGCATAAAATAGGGACTAACAAGCATTTTATATAGGTACAATTTTACATTTTGTTATACATTATATTGTTAGAAAATTTTATCACCAATGAAATGCGAAAATTAAAAAAATTACAAGTACAACTCTTCTATGCTAAGCTTATAATTAAAAAATAGCAAGAAAATAATAATAAATAGATAAACTAGAGGTCTGCACGGGCCGAAATTTCCAGGCCCGGGCCCGGCCCGACCCATACAAAAAATAATTTGGCCCGGCCCGATACAAAAATTAAAAGTTCGGCCCGAACAAAAAAAATATTGGCCCGGCCCGGCCCAATTTAAAAGTTAAAAGTTCGGCCCGGAAAAAAGTTAAAATCTCGGCCCGAGCCGAGTGAATTTCTACAAAACATAATTTTTACGTCGATTTGGTTAAAAATTTGCCTCGTAGGAGGAGATCTAACCAAAAATTCCTATCTTAGCCTTTTTTTTTCATGTTTATAATCTTCATTTTTATAGAGGTGCCGCAAGCTGGAATATTTATTTTTTTAATAAATCTCTATTTGTTGTATGTATGTATTTAAGTTATCATCAATATTGTTAATCCATATTCCATTTATTGAAGTGTTAAAAATCAGAAAAATGCTATACAGTAAAATCTTCTAAGATGGAATTGCATAGGGAAGAAAAAAAATGAGTTATAGACAATTTGCCTTCTTAGCAGGTGTAAATGTATTATATATTCTTTTCTTAAATATTAGTATATTCATTTTTAATGGATCAACACATTTTTCAATTTAAGACAGGATTCCATCATAAGCAGGTTCTTTTTCACACGTTTTACTATATTTTAATTTAGCCATATTTTAATAAGTGTATAAATCTACTATTCTTTAAAAAGAATACATTTTAATGTTTAATTATAAGATAATGGCGATTTAAAAATGTATGCATGTTTTGAAAAGATTTTTATGCCAGATCTTATTTTACACCAGGACTAAAAATTTTGAGGCGTGAAGACTAGGAAGAATGAAACCAGTCCCGGCTCTGTACGGAAAAAATAATTTAAGGCACGGCCTTATCCTTCAGGAAAAATGTAAGGCCCGGCCCGGCCCGAGTGCTGTGAAGAAAAATAGGCCCGGCCCGCGGGCAGAGTACGGGCAGAGTACGGCCGGGCAGAGTACGGGCTTCGGGCCTTGGCCCGGCCCGTGCAGATCACTAAGATAAACAAATGAAAATTTGTCTCCTACAAAATAAGTGAAGCTTAACACTAGATTCAATGCATTTTTAAAATAATATATATATATATATATATATATATATGTATATAATATCATATATATAGAAGCTACAAGAATGCCAGTTCAAAGAAAGCAATCAGACGAAGTGGGAAGAGCTCCATAATATAATTCTCAGCGGAGAAGATGCACAGTAAGAAGTCAGCTATCCTTCAAATATTTGGTGCATAACGATCTATGACAACTCAGAAGAATGAAGCTATCAATTTTGATAGATAAGTATTGCAGAGATCCAACTGAGCTGACTGATGCAGGACGAAGACAATTAATGCTCTTGACTAGTTGGCTCTATCAAAAATATTGTGGTACATTTTTGAGAAAAAAATATTGACACCAGTGTTTTTACTCACCAAGTACTGTGTTCATTTCAAATGGCAGTGGCGTAGAAGTCTCTACATGCATGGTTTGTTGTGGTTAAGTGGAATGTGAAATATGGAAACACTAGATATGACCAATGACATAAATGTAGAGCATATACTATAAATGTAGAGCAAAAACTATGCACTGCTGTTAATCCCGACAAGAATGTCCTGGAAAATGATATACACCACTGTTGACTTCGCTTTTAAGACATTTCCAAGGAAAATCAAGGAAGAGACCTTGCTCAGCTTTTAAATCAAATCTAGCGACTTGCAAGGCATGGAGATTATTGCCTAAGAAAAAAATGAGTACTAACAGTAACAATTATAGCTGCAGATTTAGTTTTTCAATAGAAAAGTGTGATTCAGTAAAGTTTTAGGAAGAAAATAGCATAATCAGCTTTTTCCCCATAAAGAAACGACCCTGAAATGAATACTTATAATCAATTGTATCACAAATTTCGAGAGCTAACACTGATTTCAGCCTGATTATGTCAAAGGGTGCTGTTTTGCATTACATTTCCAAATATGCGTCAAAATCAGAAGCGGTTTCTGTTTCTTACAAGGAATTGTCTGGAATTTTAAGTAAGATGAACGAAACGAATCCAATTGTTCAAAAATTAATATTATCTTCTATTTCTGAAATGCATGGCACAGCCCAAGAAACGGTCCATATGTTAAGGGAGTGGGTGATGTATCACAGTAGTCGTTACATAGTTTCAATATGGATTCATGATAAAGGCTGGGAAGATACTAACTTTGCAAGCAGTGAAAGATCATCAAGAACCATTGTTCAACAACACTGCAAGCAGCCTGACAGACTTGAGTCCTGCACTCTTCTTCAGTTTGCTAAATCTTTCTCAGTAAAAGAAGTTGAATATCACCAAAGAAGAAAAGATGCAGTTGTTAGTTTTCTCTCTTATATCCATCAACCACGACCCGGCTCTGGCAGAACAATACTTTAGCAGCAAGTATTACTCAACTGTTTTTGGAGAAGTAATTCTGACTTTTTTGCAAGAGGGTCTGAAATCTGTGTATCAGTCATGGGAGGAGGCATTCAAAGGCCTAAGTACTGATAAATACGAAGAAATGAATTTTCCTGCTGCTAGCAATATACATGAGTCAGAGAGACTGGAAGAAGAATATAACAACATTAATCCTTTTTAAATTTTCAGCTGCTATCACCCCTATACAGAAAAAGGAAAATGCTTTGGGACAATGTGTCATTGATCATGCATGTGAGTAGAAAAATGAGAGCTACAATTACCCTGATTGCAACTTTTTATAGTTTCTGAACTATTGCAAAAAACAACAAGTTAGTGTAAATCTGACATCAGATTTACAGATGAGCAGCAAAAAATACTTTGCTTATGCATGGAACAGTTTTCGTCTTTACAAACATAAGTTATAAACTGCCTTAAGCGTACTTTTATTATTGTGAAAACTGGAGCTAGAAAAGATATGGTAATCAGAGAAATTCAGAAAAGAGTTACTGAGCAGTTAGGACTGGAAGCTATCATGGTTTTGGCCCAACAGCTGCTGCTGCAGTTAATGTTAATCACAAAGCATTCACTCGGCTCTAAAAGTACCAATGTGTTTTAAATCATTTGCTGATTCAGGAAGTGAAGCAGCAAGAAATATACAGCTGAGAATGGATGCAGTGTCATTTCTTATGGATGATGCATTTTCAGTGATTGGATGTCGTCTGATGGCTGCCCTTGAGCAAAGATGCCACGAAGATAAGATAGCGTTGAGCCATTTGGAGGCTTATTTGTTTACCTAATTGGAGATATTAGGCAGCTACAGCCTGTAGTAGACATCTTTCTAAATAAGAGAAATTTAAGCAAATACACTTTGCCTTCAAACGAACAGTACTTAGGAAAAACTTTTCAAAAATGTTTCTCATTAACAAAGCCAATGAGACAAAGCAATGATCAGCAAAGGCAGTTTCGAGATACTCTTGATTTGCTTTCTGTGGGCCAGGTTACAGGCAACTGGTGCTCATCTTTTATGCAATAGTGCCATGCCATACTGCCTTCGGCTGAAATTGAAAAGATTCAAGATGCCATACACCTTTTTCCCACAAACAAGCAAGTTGAAGCACACAATCAGGAAATATTTCTTAAATCAAGATGGCCAATAGTAAAACTATTAGCAGATCACAATAATCAAATAGCAAGATGTAGTGAAGATGATCATGCATCTGGACTTGAGGAGGAACTTTATTTAGCAATTGGATGCAGAGTTATGTTACTATCCTGGGAGGATTGGTAAATAGTGCAATGGGTATGGTGAAATATATTGTCTGCGAACCAGGACTCAGGCCTTAGGCTTGCCTCAGGCTGTAATGATGGAATTTTATTATTATCATGAGCCATTTCTAACTCAGACTTTTCCCTGTCACACCTACTTCTAAATCTTGGAAAGAGAAAAATATCTCATGCTCATGAACTCAGTTGTCTTTAACAGTTTCATACGCTGTCACCATACACAAATCCCAGGTCATCCCAGATTTAACTTTGTCAAAAAATGCTATGGACATTGATCCAAAGGAGTTGTCACTTAGAGCTCATTATGTCGCTTTTAATAGAGTTTGTCGTTTAGAGAATGCTTTCATTGAAGTGCCTTTCACAAAGGATAGGCTCGACCAAATTAGAGAAATGGGGGCAGTTGCTGATCGATTAGCATTTGAGCATTATCTGAAGTAACTGGCAGCTGAATAAACACTTGAAAATTAAGATTCAACAGTTGTTAATGCAAACTTAGTTTTATACTATTAATCAGTACATATAAGAATAACATTTATTTTATTTTAAAAATTGTCTATATTAAGATATTAGTTTATGTGACTCAGTACACCAGCACTTAGGCCTGACAGATGCTAGTTAAAAATATCAGAATTTTAAAGTTATATAAAGGAAAAAAATGTAGATTTTTAAAAAATATTTATCTCTTATTTATTAAACTAAAATTATTTTCTAAAGATTCTATTAACAGATGTACAGTATCACTATTATTTTTACAAAAAAGAGAAATTGCCACTCTGACATGGCCTGGAAAGAATAAAATTTTGGCCCAAGTCTAATGAGCGAAAAATGGCCTGATCCCAGACTGTAGAAACCTTTAACACAGCGGTTCTTAAACTTTGGTATCCCGCGGAGCTCCTTTGATGTGAAATACATTTCGGGGACCCCCAACAATGTTTTACATAATATAACAAATTATTTTAATGCATACACCCTATTTATTTTTCATTATATATATTCTATGTTTAGTTTACAATGTTGGGATAAAATAAACTGCATTAATAACTAGAAAAATGATTATAACACACATTTTAAGACAGTTAAAATATACATACTACTATATGCTATGAGAAGGATGCTGCTGCTTTATTTCTACTAGATGCTCAATATTTAAAACATGATTCCGTAAGTCTAGTTCGACATCCAGAGGTGATGTCTGGGTTTGTTTCTCATGTGCATGAGATTGAAGAAAGTCTTTTCACACAAATATGTGGCACAGAAGGGAAGTAATTGCCTAGTAGCTTATTGTGCTAGTTCTGCAGAGGTATTTCTCACTCACAACCAAAAATTTGGAAAAGCAAGGGAAAGCAGTTTTTATGAACCGATCGCATGGTAATTTCAAATGTTGTTCCTGTTCTAAAAAAGGTTTTGATTTCACTAATTTCTTGGAAATTAAATTGTTCCCTCATACACTCTGTTTCTGACTTTGAGGGAGGAAAATAAAGCCTGAAAGTTTCTTTTAAGTGCTTCAGGTGTACATTGTGGCTTCTACTTTTTCATGGACTTTGAAAATGTGTATTATTCAGGAAATTTAAAATAACTGTCAAATATGCCACGTTCACAAGTTAGGAAAAATAATTGAAACGATCTTTCAAATGGAATTTATAGTCTATTAAAAACAGTCTTACTTCATCACGCAGTGCAAAAATTTAACTTTTTAAATCACATTTTTCCTTGTGACAGTCACCTAATGTATTCACCTAAATGTACAAATAGTTGCTTGTGTTTACTTCCAATTTTTTCTCACAAAGTTTTGGTGTATAATTCAAGTTAACTTAGTTGTTTCAGTATTAAATTATATCGAAGCTAGTTAATTTAGATATATACAGGGGTAGTACTTGTCCTGAAATTCCTGATATTCCTGAAAAAAATAAAAACGTCCTGAAATATGGTAATCTGTCCTAATATTCCTGAAATTTTGCAAGTTTTGTGCTATATCAGTATTTGAAATCATCAAATAGGGGGTAGGTACCTTTTTACTGATGCAAAACGATTACGAAAGTTGCAATTTTCTTCAGTCTATTGTTAAAAATAGTAATTTTCGTCAATTTAAAAAAAAAAATTAATTTTTGGTGATCAATTACCAAAAATCATATTTTTTATCGATTAGTCATTAAAAAAAGTTTGCTATTTTCGTCTGTCAGCCACAAAAAATTACAATTTTTATCAGTCAGTTATAAAAAAAAAAATCTTTTGCAATTTTCGTCGATCAGTGAAGAAAAAAAATCGAGATTTTTGTCTTTCAGTAATGCAAAAATTGCAGTTTTTTAGCAGTTGGTCAAAGAGTTCTGGTAAAGTTACTTTTTTTTTAATGTGTACTTTTACAACAAAAAATTTTGTATATAGTGTACTATTTATGATAATAAAATGTATTGAACAGGGAGTTAAGGGTTTTTACGATTCGGTTTTCAATCAAATGTGTCCCGAAATTGTCCTGAAATATCGTAAAAAGTATGTCCTGAAATATTTCCTGGGCTAGTACTACCCCTGTATATATAATTTACTACTGAAACAACGTCGTTGAATGTAGTCTTCAAATCTTCAAGAATTTTCAGGCAAACACCAGCTCATGGTTAATACAACAGTGTGTTTAAATTATATGTGGTGTTTTAGCTTCAATGAAGCTGTTCAAACATCAAATCATTAACAGTTCCCCCCATAGATCAAGCCCCATCTGCACTTATTGCAATACATCTTGACCGGTTATTGTATGAAACCGCCTAAACATGTGAATAGTACAGCACTTGTTGTGCGAGTTGGAAGGAGTTTGCAAAAATCTTCACATATCTTAGTGCCAAATTCATATCTAGCGAAAACTATCAAATTTACATTATTGGAAATATCTAAACTCTCATCTAGTTGCAATGTGAAAAAAGAACTAATTTTAACATGTTCATTCTATTTGTTGTCAAAATTGTCACACATGTCTGTGATTCTGCTCTTAACAGTATCATTAGATAATGAAATGAAATTTAAATGTTTTGCTGTTTTTTCTTCTATCATTGTTGTGATCATTGCTTTAGCAGCAGGTAGAATTCATGTCGCTGAAATCATGTGAAGTTTTGTAGACTTTGCTATCATCAGAGATACCTGATAACAGCCTTTAGTAAAAATGGAGGTGAAAACAGCCTTTACATTATTAGAACCAGTTGTGGTCTTTTCATTTCATTTCTGACTTGCTTTCAGTTCTTTTAACTTGCTTTTAAAAGAAGTCATTTGATTTGTTTGCATACTCTTTGTGTTTAGTTTGTCTTTGTAGTTTTGCTGGTCTCATACACTAAATTGACAGTATATCGTTACAAATAATGCTCTGTTCCTCGTTATTAATAGAGGTGCTTGTAAATCCAAATGTAAAATATTATTCAGAAGACTTAACGCCTTTGCTTTGGCAATATTTTCTTCTCTATTGAATTCTGAGGTGTTAAATCATCATCGTCTCTAAATCTAACTTTTTCTCATCTTTACATTTTTATGTACCAGCCTTTTTAATCATTCATCTATATCTTAAATAAAACATATTGTCTAAATATGTAAAGAGAGAGATTAAAATACAAACAGTGCATTTAAAAATGACAATGACTGTAATAACAATGTCGTATTTTTTCAAATGATTTTCAAAAAATGAGAACTGTCTTCTATTACCTCTTAAAAACAAAACAACAAGCATCTTAATTTTTTTTAAATAAAAATTCTTGCACATTTAGAAAGAGAAAAAGGCTTATGATTTTTGTAAAGCTTGTTTTAAATGTAAAATTATTCCTAATTTAGGGAGAAACTGCACTTTTTGTAGATTTTAAAACTGTATTTTTAAATTAATAAAATTGACTAGTTCATAGATTCTATTTTTTGCTTAGAAATTTAAAAATAAATGTTTCTCTTCCATTTAAATCTCCAATAATTGTAGAACATTGCTTAGGTGGATTTTTATGATTTCTTTTTACTGGAGAATCTTTATTAATGCTCTGACTGCTTCTTGTTTTTTTTTTTCAAAATCCTTTCGACCAGTATGTATCTTATTACATATTTCAAATATGTAGGATATTTATCATTTGCATTTTTACCCTTTGAATGCAGAATTTTTAAAACAAAATTGCTCTAAAAATTGTGTATTATATAAATTTTTCTACAAATGTCTTGCCAGCAGAAATCGCGGGGTAAGGGGTCGGACGGTTAAAAACAAACTTTGCTTTTGTTTTCTTGCAGCGATAAACAGACCATATGGTCATGTGATTTCTACCATGACAGCTCGAAGCATTAATGCATTTTTAAACAAACTGGGGAAAGGAAGAAATATTCGGTAAAATTTTTGGCTTGCCTAGTGATGCATTCAAAGTGTTGACCATGAAAAAGGGGGGGGGGGGGGGAGAGGATTCCATCTCTGGAGCATTGATGTCTCCCTTGAAAGATTTGGTGTTTTATGCTTATTAATGGTCTGGACTAGAAGTTCTTGTCCTGCAAAACTCTCCCTAAAAGAAATTACTTTAGGGGAAAAAAAATCTGAATTTAGCACTGAACTTGAGGATCCCTTGGCCGTAAGCTCATGGACCTCCAGGGGTCTGGGGACCACAGTTTAAGAACCGCTGCTCTAACGTATACTAACCCTTCCCAAAGTGTAATCCTGAGTATGCCACTGACAACTTAAGACACATTTCACTATTTATGAGTAGGTGTGCATTTTGCCAATTTTAAAAATAGCGGGGTACTGTGGTCTTGAATAGTGGCCTAGTGGGAATGCTAATAATATAAAATTTTCAAGTCTGTATGGCACTTAAATACCCAAATTTTGTTTCATTGTACAATCTTTTTTTTTTTCTGATTTCAAATTTTTTTTCCTGAATTCCACATAATGGCGAAATAAAAAGGGGTTAGTATCTTTGAAGTTGTAATTGTAACATTTACTCACTAAATTTTCTTTAAGTACAATAAACTGTGTGTGAGGTGGAATCAATCAGGCAGGACCAAGAACATTTTCGTTGTAGATAGTATTCAGTCTTAGACAAATTTTACTCTGTCTATGGGTTCTCCGGGACTGCTTTCCGAATATGACAGATTTCCATCTTAGACAGAGCTTACTGTAGTTATAAGTTTGCACTTAAAACCTTCCAAATGCATTAATCTGTAATTAAATTTATTAGATATTATAACATTTTTAAGGCATTTTAAGGATACTGATTTCTAAATTAAGAGAAAAAAAAATCTCATGTTAATTTAAAATTGTTTATACAAACAGCTTTAAATTAACATGAAAGGTTAAACAAAAAATCAAATATTTTTAAGCTAATTATTTTATTAATGTTTTCTTTTAGTACCAGGCTATTCATTAGTCTGCATCAAGTGGAACTTAATCTTGTTAAACTTGTGAAAACAGAACCTGTCCATAACGAAAAATTTTATGGCCTCACTGAAAAGGATATCGTGTACAAATCTACCTGCTCAAAGAGAAATCAGTTTAAAACAAAATATTTTTCTGGTCCCTAGTGATTCGATTCTGTTTTTACGGTTTTTACTCTACTTTGTTCAGTAAAAGTTGTAAAAATGAAACCTATTTATAACAGAATCCTGTCTTAAATGTAAAAAATTCATGGTCCCTGCAGAAGGAATACCATACAACTATAACTGCTCAGTTGGAAACTTTTCCAAAAGAGAATTTTGTTTTGGTCCCTAGCAATTCTGCTTTCAGAGATTTTACTGTATAAGATTATTCTGTTTATTTAATACAGTAAAACTTACTGTGATGAAATCTCAAGTTTCCAAAGATATATTCTGTGTTAGCAGGTATAATTGTATTGCATTCCTTTCACAGGGACCATTATTTTTTTACATTTAAGACAGGATTCTGTTATAGACAGGTTCTGTTTTCATAGGATTTACTGTATAAGATCTGCTGTTCTGCATTTTTTGTGTAAATGATCCTGACAACACGTTTTTATGTATGAAATAACATATTGTATGTGATAATCAACTTTATTAGTATGTATCCTTTCATGTAGTTTTACATAAGTAGGAAAGATATGAGCTGTGTTTTGAACTGATCAAAGCATATTGCATTAAATTAGGCATAATATGCATGCATCCAAGTATAAAAATCACTGAGGATTGGTATTTTGTTTTAAGAGTTTACACTAGTCATGTGAAGAAAGACACAAGCTAATGTTTAATATTAAAATAAAAAAATTCTTAATTAATATTTCATACATACATATATATATATAATTTTATTTTTTGCAGTTTTAATTTTGGTAATCAGCTTCAACCAAATATTCCACCAACATCAACTGGTGAATATGATTCAACTACTACTTTCTCATGGGCCCATACTGTTCCTAGTTTGATGCCGTGGATAACACATGGTGATCAACAAATTCCTGACCCAGTGATGCGCTTCACAGCTCCTTTTCCTCCTGATCCTTGTACATCTCAGACAGCTACAAGTTGGGAACTTCTGAACAACTTAGGGGCCAATAAAACTAATGCAAATATGCATTTAAAAAGAAAAAGTGATATTGATAATTTAGAGTAAGTTTTCCCAAACACCTCAACATTGATATACTTATATGTCGTAATCTTTCTGACATTTTTCGAAATACAGGTTAATAAAAAAAGGAATTTGGTTTCAAACTTTTAGTCAGCCTAATATAACAAACTTTGCACTGTGTAATTTTTGAATTTTTAATGCTTTTTAATGCAATTTTTTGCAATCCACAGTGTTTTTTTGACATTCATGAAATTGCAATTACAGTGTTTTAGCCGCTATAATAAATTTTTGTCCTCTGTGAGTTTCAGTGTTTATTCGTGCTCTACGGTGATTTTTTTATATTCGTAAAAGAAATTCAATTTGGGGTCCCCAGCTGTAGGTTCATTTGTATAGATTTTCATTAAAATGTATAAATGTTTTTTATCACGGACCCAGGCAACGGCGAAGTGGAGGTGGAGTTCAGCTAGTTTTATTATATTAATTTTCTAAATATTTAGGTACACCACAACTGCTTCCTGAAAATAGCACAAATGTAAATATGTGTGTAAAAAAAGGCAGACTGCTGTTTCGGAGCTTCTAAAGTTCCATCATCAGTGGAAAGGTAATTACCAGAGGAAAGTGTTAAAGAGATAGAAATAGGCAAGTGACACAGCTCACAGCCAAGGGCAAAATGGCAGTAAGTGTTGAACAACAAACAGCAGAGTCAAGAGTTCCCGCATACTTGAGGAGAGGAATGAGAAGCGCTTAAGCAGGAAGGAGAAAAAGGAGGAAGGGAATCGAGTAAATTAAAGAAATGGGAGCCAGACTTTAGAAAAAATTGGGTGTATTGGATATATCATTAACAAAGCTGTTAGAATTCTTCCATCTATGGTAAGCTTTCCAAAAATCAAGATCATAAATTGATGAGCATTTCTGAATTATTGAGCCTTCAGAAAAGTTAAAATTGTGATTGTTAGACCAACAATAATTAGCAATAGCGGAGCGTTTAATATCACCATTTTAACTTTGTTCTTATGCTTCCCCAGACAGACCTTAAAATGTTGTTTGGTTTGACCTATATACATTTTATCACACACGCAAGATATCTTGTATATTCCCCAATGTGAAAATCTGTCTATTGGATTCTTGAGATTTGTCAATTTGATTTTGTTAAATGGAGTATAAATTACTTTAAAATCTAATTTTATCAAGATTTTAGATATTGAATGGCTAATTTTCAGAAAATATGGAAGCATAATTAAATTTTCACTGTGAATAGTGCTAATGTTTGAATGGGTATGTTTAATGAGTTTATTATGAATTGAATCAATGATTCAACTAGAAAATCCCAATTAATGGCAATGGATTTAATATAGTCTAATTCTGCTTTGAGTAAATTCTCAGAAAAACAAACTCTTAAGGTATAGTGAACATAAGTATTAAAAGCAGCCAACTTCTGATTAGGAGGATAATAATAACTGTATACCATTTCTTGATGTTGTGGTTTTTTGCGAAAATAACTAATTTCACACCACTGTTTATCATAAACCAACAGTTTCTTTACCCACACATCGTCTTTCATCTCATTCTCCATCAAATATCCAAAATCTTGATAAATTTAGATTTTAAAGTAATTTATAGTCCATTTAACAAAATCAAATTTACAAATCTCCAATATCCAATAGACAGATTTTGGAATTCACAAGATATCTTCAGAGTGTGATAAAATGCATATCGGTCAAACTAAGCGACCTTTTAAGGTCTGTTTGGAGGAGCATGAAAACAATGTTAAAAATAGTGACATTAAATACTCCACTATTGATAACCATTGTTTACCTAACAATCACAATTTTAACTTTTCTGAAGGTTCAATAATTCAGAAATGCTCATCAATTTCCGATCTTGATTTTTGGGAAGCTTATCATATGAAAGAATTCTAACAGCTTGGTTAATGATTATTCCAGTATACGCAATTTTTCTAAAGTGTGGCTCCTATTTCTTTAATTCACTCCAGGATTGTTTGGTTTAAACCAAGTGGCTTTTATATAAAAACCATGCCGTTTTTTTTAAGCCTGTTTTTTTTTTCATTTTCCCTGATGTTTTCATTTAATTTACACATTATTGAAAAATGCAAAATCCAAGTTATGCACAAGCTACAAGCAAAGTAAATCTTTAAAAAAAAAATGATGAAATTTGTAAAGCGGCAAACATTTTTAATCAATCCAACCAGGGGTGGGGAATTACATGACATTACCTGCCAGTGGCTTGTAAATTATCTAATTGGGCGAGTAAGTTTTCAAACAGTGTATTAAAAAATTGCTTTGTATAAAAATTTGCCATAAACATTCCTAATTTTCAAATCATTGGCCATATTTCGCATTTTTCTCAGTTTGCTGGAATGTAAACATGGCGCTAAGTTCTGTTCTGCACTTACATATATTTTTTAATTGTATGTAACAATTTTACAGAAATGTTAATATGAAAGTGCATTTTTGTAAAAAAATATTTTAGACATTAATTCTGTCTTAACAATGTGATTGTTGCATCTTACTAGCTCGCTGGTAGAAAAAATTCTTGGCTAGTATGATTTTCTGAAAATTCCCCACCCCTAAATCCAACTTTTCTTATAAGCTGTAATCTACATGACAAAATAATTTTTCTAAAATTAGCTGGGGAGGAAAAAAAACAAAAAAAAAAGTACTAGTTAATTTTCTTTCTTCCTTTTTTGTGAGCCTTTTATTTTTAAAAACAGCCAAAATGACAGATTCCCGCTAAAAATGCCCTTTTACTATTTAGATTGCTTGATTAGTTAAGATTTACCAAGGATTGCATCATGCATCAAAGAATCAATGATGACATAATCATAATCCCCATTGGTTACTCTTTGTTCTGTATGCTAATGAATGATTGGCTGCGAGTTTTCTCCGCTCTATGCCTATTGGGTTTAGTAAGCCTTTGTTCTTCTTACATTCCTATATTGGGATTGGGGATTTTACATTATAATTTTATTTTATTACAAGCTATTTTGTATTTAATTTAAGAAAGTTATTTATACTGATTTGTGAAATAAAAGAATGTTTAGCACTGGAAGAAAGAAAGATCTAATTTGGCTTTCATTTGAAGAAATAAGAAATACATCAAGAAAAGGCTTAAGAGCCAAATGTAAACATTGTGACCATGAGATAGAAGGCCAAGTTAAAAGAATGAAGGATCATCTCTTGGAAAATGTATAGAAATAGAAAAGGAAGATATTTTGGATAAAACAAGTAAGTAATTATTTATTATTTATCAAATATATTGGTTGTTATGTGCATAAATCTTTTATGAGAACACAGAACAGAAGTACAAATTTTCAATTTTGTTTTCAAAACTGTAAAATATACCACTCCATTTAAAATAATTTTAAACAAATACATTATTATTATTATTATTTAATCAAAAAGTTTTAGGTTTTGAGCATCTTTTAAAAAATTTAAAAAGGTGTAAGAACCTAAATTTTTGTAAGTAGTAAAAATAATAAGCATTACACTATTTCAAACTTTGTACAGTCTTCCATTATATTTTCATTCTTTTGCTACAAATTTAATTTCAGATTTTAAAATCATCAGAGTTGCATTAAGATTAGGACAAATTTTGATTTTTAATGTAGGGTTAACAAGGGATTCTTATATAACTGCTTCTGCCTCCTCTCAAATTCTAATTAATGCTTTATTTTGATTGAATTTTATTTTTTGTTAGATTTATTTAAAATCATACTTAAATCTGATCAATAAATTTTTATTCAGAAATAAAAGTAGAACCATGTGTATTCTACAAGTTTAATTGATGGGTGTGGGGTTTGCAACCAATTTTCGAAAAAAAAAAAAAAAAAAAACAGCTATTTACAATTATCTGGTCCCAACAATTCCAATTAATTGATTCCCTATTTTAGTATTATGGCTATGGGTAATGTAACTTTTTTTAATGGGACAAATCCATTTGACCCATTAACATTATTCTCTTTTATTTCTTGCATTAGATTAATTAATAGTTAATCAATAGTAAGTAGCAGCATTTAAATCTCGTGAAATGATTTGCAGTCAAATTAAAAATGTAACATTTAAATTTTCTAGAACAGATCCAAAACAATTAATCTTTTACTTTTCACTTTCAGGTGATATTTTGAGCTCTCAGTCATCTATTTCTTCTGAAATGTCTGACTTAGAAAGAAATTTAAGCAGTAACTCATAAAGAGACAACCAAGAAATTTCATTCATACAAAATAAAAAGCAAAAAGTTGCTCATTCTTTGGATTCATACATTGTCAGATCAACTGCAAGCCAAAAGAAAGCTTTGGATGAACAAGTGGCTCATTCCGAAGTGTGGAACATCCACATCATTCCGAAGTGTGGAACATCCACAATTTATAAAATTAATGCAGCAACTTTGTCTGGGATACAACCCTCCTAAAAGACATGATATTGGTGGACATTTGCTAGATACTATTTATAACGAGGAAAAAAAGAACTGTGCTGCAACTCTAAAGAATGAAATTGTCTGCCTTGGATTTGAATGGTTGGTCAAATACACACAATGAACTGATTATATGTGTAACAGTGACCGCCAAATCAGGCAATGTATATTTAGTTGATACAATTGATACTAGTGGAAAAGCTCACACTGCAGAGAATTTGGAAGAAATGGCAATATCTAGCATAAAAAAATTGTCAGTCTGATATGCAATGTTCAATCCGATGAGTTGTGACTGATAATGCTAAAAATGTTAATAAAATGCAGGACTTGTTGAGCAAAAATGATGAATTTAATTCGATAACATACGGCTGCTCGGCACATGTGCTGAATTTACTAGTAAGTGATATTGAAAATGCTTATCCTGGAGTTAAAGAACATTTATTAGAAATTATAAAGTTTTTTCGCAATAATCAATTTTCCAATGCATGTTACAGATCACATGAAAATGCTGTCAAATTAGTTCTTCCTTCTAATACTAGATGGAATTATCTTTCAGATGCTTTAGACGTTTACCTGAAAAATTGGCCCACTTAAAATTTGTGAAGAAAATAGGAATATTATTGATAGAAACATTCAAAAACTCGTGTCTAATCTAAATCTAAAAAGAAATGTTGAAGATATGTTCGAACTGTTAAAGCCTATTGCAACTGCCTTGGATAGTATCCAAAGTAATAATTGTTCCATTTGCTGATGCAGTTTCAGAGTGGCTAGTGGTCAAGGAAAAATACAGTAAAAAAAAGTGACAAACACCAGTATATTCTTATAGAAAAATTCATGCTGATTATTCCATCAAATAATTAAGATGAATTTTTCTATAAGAATATACTGATGTTTTCCACTTTTTTTGACTGTATTTTTCCCTGACCACTAGCCACCCTGAGTTTATATTTGGAAAGATCTTCAAAAAATATTAAAAGAGAAAAAGGTAAATAAAGAAGTCTCGTAGTTTTTTGAATCCAGGTATAAAATGGCTCTAACACTCACACACTTTTTGGCATATATGCTTGATCCATGGTACAATCAAAATGAACTATCTGAGCAAGAAAAGAAAGATGCATTAAATTTTGCAAAATAAAAATATTCATCTAACTCTATGCTTGCACTGATTGTAAAATTTAACGCCAAATCTTCACCTTTGAAGAACATTTTTTTGAGCAGAATATAGTAAGAGAAGTCACCCCATATGAATGGTGGAAAAGTCAGCAAATTCAAGTAAATAAATTTAACAGCAAAGTCTTTACTGAAATTGAATAACTTATAACAGCAAAAGCATCCTCAGCAAGTGTTGAAAGAATATTTTCAACATTTGGATTAGTTCAATCAAAAATACAAAATAAGTTGGGATTGGAAAAGGCTTCAAAACTTGTCTTTTTATTTAAAGTTTTTAATTAAAATTAAATGCATGGAGTTGCTTTTATAAAGAAATTGTTTTCCTAAATATGTTTAACCAAGGAAAATAAAGTTAGTATTTTTAAAATTATAAATGATTTTTTTTTAAGTCTATGTCTCAATTTCTATAAGTGTTACACTCACAGATAAATCAGGTAAGTCAATACATAGGTATTTTTCCTTTTAATTAGAAAAAAATGATTTTTTGATTTTTAAAGTAAATGTATATATTAAGAGACTTGTTATCATTTGTTGATGTTGATATTATTGATACTGTAAATAATTTTTTGGTTATGAACACAAATTATGCCTATGAAAATACTTTCTATTTTAGCTTATATTTTGTTGGTTTAGTAAAATATGTTTTTTTTCTTTGCCCCTCATTATGTTTTGTATCAAAATAAAATCTTTAATTATTTTCCATAAGTTTTATATAAGTATAGTAATAAAATAATAGCTAAGTTTTTCAAACAATAAAACTTTCTCTATAGAAATCTATACTTATGAGGTAATTTAGTTATGAATTTTTGCATTTATTGATTAATTATTGAAAAAAAATTAAGTACTAATCTGAATGTTTAACATTTATTAACTATTAATTATAAAAAATCATCATGACTTACTAAAATTATATAATTAAAAAAAACGTGGTTTAAACCAAAAAAACCTGTTTTTTTTTTCAACCCTGATTCACTCGATTCCCCCCCCCCCCCCCCACACACACACACCTTTTCTCCTTCCTGCTTAAGCTCTTCCAGACTGGGTAAGCACTTCTCATTGGTCTGCTCAAGTACGTGTGAACTCTTTACCCAATGTTTGTTTTTCAGCACTTACTGCCATTTCACCCTTGGCTGCTTGCATACATCTATGTTTTAAACGTAACACTTACATCTGGTAATAGTATTGAACTGATGATTGAGCTTTAGAAGCTCCAAAACAGATATCTGCCCTTTTCTACACACATATTTACGTTTGTGTTATTTTCACGTTATCCATTTATTTCTTCATTTATGAAAATAGCCAAGCCATTTCAGTTTATTAAATATGCATATTTTTCAGTTTTGTGTGCTTTTATATAATAGTATGTTGACTCAGCTTGTCTGTTTATGTACGCTAAATCCTATTTTTATGAAAACAGTGCAAGTTCAAATGTTTTTTTAATAAAATAAATAATTGATAATTTTACAAATTTAAAGATTTAAGAAATATAGCGAGCACAAAATAGTTCTTTAAAAATATCCAGCATTTCAGTTTAGACAATTTTAATTGATTCCTGAAAAATTCCAAATCTGTGACTTATGGTAGTTTTGGAAATGAGTAATTCAATTATCAACCAGATCAAATACAATTAGACAGGTGTTTCAAAATCTATAGTACAAAAGTAAGAGGGTGACAGAAAACAATTAAAAAAGTACAAATCACCTTACTATGCATGCTTGGATGGAGAGAAGGGTAAAGATGGTAAAGTGTCATGAAGTGATAAACAAGAATGGCAAATAATGAATGAAATTAACCAATGAATATAAAGAAGTTTAATTGAATGTAGTATTACAGCAACTGCTAATGTGCATTAATCATTAATTAAGGGACATTAGTTCAACTGGCAAATAACTAATTTAATATAGAAAAGAAAAAAAAGCATAAATAAGAGCAACAATCATTTATTCGATATTGTGAAGTAGACAGGACAATCTTTATAGTTAGAAAGTGCCCTATAATGCTTTACTGCTTGAGTTTCAAGCATTGTGAAGTGATTTGTACTTGTCTAGTTGTGTTCAGTCACCCTTTAACATTTGTACCATGGGTTAGTTTCAAAACACCCTTTATAACAGAAAATGTATAAAATATGTGCGTAAAGCTGAAGTTTTAATAAATGTTGTTTTTTTTGTTAATGTTATAATTTATTCACAGGCCAACACCACACAAAATGTGTATTACTGAAGAAAAAATGGCTGCTCGATTAAAAGAACTTCACATCAGTAATCAGTATTCGGTACCAACTGAGAGTTCTTTTGGATTGTACAATAATTCTTCAAATAATGTCATGGCAGAGAAGTCCGTAACTAATCTCCAACAGTTGGAAGCTATGTAAGATTGATTTTTCTTGTTTTTAGTTTATGATTTACTACTTACATTATTATCCAGGGCAGGTCAGATACAACTGCACCAATTATATTAATTACAGTAACCCTCATTTTTTGACAACTATATAGTTTATTTATTTATTATAATTTAGTTTATTTATTATAATTTATAGTTTTTTTGTTATTATAATTTATAGGGTTTTTTAAAAATTAAATTATAGTTTATAGTTCTTTTTAAATTATTATTTTTCATTTATTATATTTATTTTATTTATTTTACATTATTTACATATTTAATGTTATGTATTTAATAATGTTAAATTACTGTTTTCAACATGATTCACATCAATAAACAAATTTGGCAATTGGCAACCATTTTTGGTGATCTTTCTCCTGGCCTGGATAATACATAAATACCAATGATTTTAATTAAATTGAGTATGGTTACGACTAATAACCGGCTGTTTTATAATGCTAATAATTTAAATGTTGTTTTTTTCTGTTTTGTTCTGTATTTTAATTTTCCTCAGCATTTAAATTTTTATCTTCTATTATTTATGTCTTGTATTTACTTTGTTATACAGGCTACAAAGTTCTGGCCCAGACGGTGCAGCCAAGTCTTTAATTTTAGCCCCAGAAATAAAGCAGTTGGTTGAACCAGAGAAAATATTTTCCGCTACATTTTTAGATAAAGTGTAAGTAGAGGCTTCTGATTTTTAATATATTTTTAAAAGCATTACTGGCAATTGTATTTAGGTAAATATGTAAGACAAAAAAAGAAATCAGCATCATATCATTATATTTATAAAGTGTTTCGCATGATAAACATTTTTATCACACATTCATGACAAAACCAAAAAAAAAAAAGTAATGTTTGTGTATTCATGGGTGCCATTGAACAAAATCCAGGGAAGGGCAATATTTTGAGACAAACGTGGCTGTGGCCTAAGAGACTATTTCCATATCATCAAACTTAACCACAGTAGTATGAATATAGGTATAGAACTGGTAAAAATATATATATGGTATGATAACTCAATTCAGAAAACTAACATAAACCACATATGTTATTTTGGTGTAACCATTTTTTTTTTTTTTTTGGTTTATTATTCTAAGTTGTTAGTCAGTTTCATTCATTTATTTTATTCTTATAAATATATGTATTATTAATTTACATAATTGTTGTAATTCTTCATTAACCATAGAAAGCTGTTCGTTTTTTGTTTTTTTTATGATATTTGTACATACTATGTTAGGTGCATTATATATAAAACAAATACATAAATAATAATAATATTACCAAAATTTTAAGTCTAATTAATAATACCAGTACTGAAGACTCAATATAATAATTATGTTAAGGGAAAATTTTGCTCAAGAGAAAACTTTTATTAATCAAACCTGTATGAAATAGTAACTCCTACAATTTGACATTTTCCTATTCTTATTTTCAGAGCTGACCTCTTGATTGAAGGAGTTAACATGAAAATGAGACATTAAAAAAGTTAATCATGGTAGTCTTTGGTACAATGTATTGTACTTATTCCTGTTGAATTACTTGAGATATTTGTTATATCTGCAGTTACTCTGTGTATTCTTTGTTATTTATTGTTAACATTTTGTTATTTCTATCACTGAATAAAAACAGTCTTCATCCATTCATTCTTTTTCTTTTCTTTACGATACAAGACACCATTTTGGAATTAATTCATGTACATTCCACACCTGTTATAGAAAATTTTAAATTAAAAAAAAAAAGAGTTTGGGTTATTATGGGTACTATTTATTTTGTCGGCTATTGTATAAGTAATCTGTGTTTCTACTAATATATATATATATTTATTCTCTGAGGTAGGTACAGCTTTATGTCAAGAAAATAATAGAAAATTTTTACTTGTGTGAAAATTTTTGTCCCACCTTAAATGATTTTTTTTATTTCGATGCTACATTGTTTAGTATCACTGTAAAATTTGTAACCTTATAGAATAATGTCCCATGATGCTTGTATCTATAGAAAGTTATTTTAACAGAATTTAAGTAAATGTTTAATAACAGATATCTCAAGTACTTATTCTTCATATTTTCTTTTCTATTGTTTCAGACCTATACTTACGTTTACTATTCATTTTACTCTAAATATGGATAAATAGTTCATGGTACATCAAATTTTAGGAAATATTTTTTAATTTCAAATCATCTTTCAGTTGCACTAAAAAAATACAAAAAAAGACTTTTTTTAAAATTAGCATGCTCAAAATGTTCAGCTTACTCAATCATTTTTTCTGTTTTATTAATATACTATATAAAAATTATTCTAAAAAATGCCATATTTTACTTTTAAGCGGAAGAAAAGAAAAGTGACATTTCGTAGACACTTAAGAGTATTCCATTAATGTAATTACAGTCGAACTCATTTAATATGAGCACGGCTAAAATGAGGACATGGTTAAAATGGGCAATTTGCATGTTAGGAATGGTTCATCATTTAAATTATATTAAGCTTTTTACGGGCTAAGAAAGCAGGATCACAGTTAATATGAGTAAAACATCTGTTTGTTTCAACGTGATTTTTGGCAAAAGGTAGGATAGAGTTCGGAAAGAAATCTCTTTCTTACTGAATGCTGAGTGATAATATTTCTATATTACAACTGTCTGACAGAATGTAGTAATTTATCAGTTGTGCCAGACAGAATTTAACCTTTAAGGAGCTGTACATAAATTACAATATCAACTTTTTGATAATTTTGGACCCCTACCCACACCCCACACACACACCTCTTACGATATCATATGTTATCATTCATTGACTACCGCCTCACCCCATCCCAATGATATTGATATCAATGTCTAAAAACTCTTTTTATTTTTACAATTTTTTCTTTTTATATATTTGCAGTGATATACAGATATGATTTTACATTTATTATTTGCATACTTTACTGCTTCAAATGAAGAGAAGTAGTAAATAAAATATCTCTATTATACATGAAATAACTTTATATCATCTAATACTTAAAAGAAATAGTTACTATTTAAAAGTATTTAATAGCTTTTGTTGCTTAATGCATTCAACAGTAATATTGTCTTCTTGCATTTACCCCCTGCAGGGGGGGGGGGGGGGGAGGTAGAATTTCTTATAAACAAAACAGGGAGTAAGAACACTCTTTCTCTTTTCTTTCTAGTAAACACAACAAGTATCATTTCAAACATACTTCGCCACCTAGTTTCTCAAATAGCGGATTATGTGTGCATATGGCAGAAGAATAGGAATGTCAAATGTTGGAGTATTCCATATTTTGGAATGAAATAATTTTGTAATAATTTAATGGTTTTAATAATAATTTTGGACTTTCATAAAAATACAAGCTAAAAAAGAAAAAGAAAAAAAAAAGAGAGAGAGAAAAGGGGACTATTTTGATGTTAAAAAAAAAAAATATGAAAATTTTGGTTAGATAAAAAATGATAATATCAAAGCACAACCCCTCCTCTCCCTAGAGATATCATACAATATAAAGTGTCAGACCCCCCTCCCCCCTAAAGTGATAGTGTTATATATGCACAGCCTTAAAGAGACTCTCTCACTTAAGAAAGTGCAAAGGAATGTTATGAGGTCTAGAAAGAATGAAAGAAAAGAAAGATAACAATGTTTCAAATACCATTTCATTTACAAGATTTACAATTGAGGCATAAAGAGGAAGGAGCATAGAAGAAAGTCTTTATTTGTTATTTTTTCTTTAAATCTGGACCTGGGCAATATTATTAACCTACCTTTTTTCATGTCTTATATTTCATTTTCAAAATGAAAAGGATTGGTGAAATCAAAAGCTCGAAAATTGCAGGGACTATTGCAATGTTAGCTGGGTTTTTCTGAGAAAAAAAAAAGAAGTCATAAGTTGCATTACTCTACATTATTCATGTCGTTTGGAATTACTAGGTCTTTAGTGGCTTTGACTTCAACATTGTGATTTTGTACCAAAAAAAAAAAAAAAAAAAAAAACAGAACTGTCTAAAAAAAATAATATAAAGATAAGACTGAATATTTTAATACTTTATCACATACGTTAATTTTAGTGTTCAGATAATTGGAGCAATTATAGTAGTAATTAGTTTAATTATGTGTATGAGTTTAAGATTTCTATTGTCTTCATGGGTATTATGAGTAATAGTTAATATGAAGATACTTATAATTCCCTTACTTCTCATATTAAGAGTTCAGACTGTATATCTTTAGATTTAAGGAAGAAAAAATAAATGTCCCCTCCTACTAATTCTGTCTCAAATACTGATAGCAAAATAAAACAGATACCATTTGATTGGAAATAACATCTATTTTTAATTAATAGTTATTAATAATTTAAATGGAGGCTAATCAAAATGAGCACAAGTTTAAAATTTTTCAATATTAATCCCCAAAAGTTGACACAATAAAAAATTTCCACCCATCAATTAGCTTAAATAAGAAAAAATTATAACGTTTCTATAAATACTTATTAACTATTTACTAAAGTTTTAACTATTATTGACTGTTATTAACTATTTTATAAAGAGTGTTTTCCAATTTTTATTTTCAAGGGGTTTTCTCCAAATTGAAATCCAGTGCTTATATTGAGTATTGATAAAATAAATTCTCCAATGTTGCGATACATTTTTTATGGCTAGTGTTGCAAAATTTTTATGCAAAATTTTTCCAAGCAAGATGAAAGAAAAATTATAGTTATATTTTTAATTTTAATTAAATCAAATCCATATATTTTTTTCAATGCCTACATCACTGCCTGGTTTTTCGAATAATAACTGAAAAATTACTTGAAAAAAAAATGGTATATGTGGGTGGAAACATTTATGAATCAAACTCAATAAAGACTTTTATAGATTATCATTATTTTTTTTTCAAATATTCATTTCATAATTCCCATATAAAAATTTTAGACAGCATTAGAACTGAAAAGTAAAAATCACTGGTCCTACAGAGCAATAAACTTGAGATCCTACTTACCCACGGACATTATGATTGGTCTTTTAGCTATATTTTGGTATTTGGAATGGGATACCTTTCCTCAACCTTGCCAAAAAATATACAGAGTGTTTCAAAAAGAATCATCCGATTAAAAAAAGAAACATAACTATTCTGCTTTTAATCTGTTTTGATCGAATAATGTATAGGTAGAAAGAGGGAAATCTCAAGTTTCACGCAGTTGCCGACAAGTAGCGCTAACGCTCTTCTTTCGCCGCCACTTCAATGTTTGTTTGGCCTCCAAGATCACCGGTCCCCCCCCCCCTCCCCCCCCCCCTCCAGCTACATTAGCCGAACTGAAGATACGCATAGCAGCAGCCGTGGAAGCAGTCTATGCATACATGCTCACAAAAGTTTGGGATAAATTTGCGATTCATCCAAAGGTGGAGATATTGAACACCTTTAATTTAGTTTGTATAAAAACTTTGATTGGTCATGCAATATAAAATTAATCAGGGATGCTGTTAGATTTTTGAAATCCTGAGTCCCTGGTACCCAAACACTTGTAAAAAACTGGGTCCTTTTTTACAAAAGTGAGTCCTTCTTGACAGATTCTATATATTTAATACAAAATATGCCACTTTTGTAATTTTTCAAGGGGAAAATTACACATCTTGAAAGACATCACAATTTTTTTTTTATGTATCCTTTCTCCAATTTTAATCCTAAGTGTCTATATTCAATATTTTTCATAATATACGTATTTCATATCAGATGATTCTTTTTTAAATATCTTGTATATGGATTTAACTGATGCTATATTCATAATATATAAAGCAAACTCCAATATAGCTATATAAAATACTGAAAAAATACAAAATATTTAACTGAAAATGAATATAGTCTGATATTGTGATATAAATAGAGAATGTAATGCAATATCAAAGAAAAATACTAATAAAAATTGTATTACTTCTGATAATTACATTTCAATCGCATGAATTACAACATTTGACTGTTTAAGATCTATCACTTGATTGAACTCAGTGCAAAAATTTTCAGTACCGTGTATCTAATCCAGATATACCTAGCATTAAATCAGTTCGAATTTCATAAATATCTGATTTCTTCAGTCAGATTCAGTATCACCTAAATTCCTAGCAGTATGAGTATGTTTATATAAAAAAATTAATGCAATAAGCTGATAATTTTAGAAAATACTAGGCATCTCTGCTTCTAGCCAACTATCCTAAACATGCTTTAAGCACTACTGTAAAATAAAAATAATAAATGTTACACATAGTAAAAAAGGTTTATTGTAATAGTTTCTACTAATCAAATAATTTTCTTTTAGGCTATGTTATTAATTTATTTTTTCTGGTTCACTTACCAAGTATGTATACTAAAAATCTTTCCTTATCTAATAAGAATTCACTCTTTATGCACAGAAATAAGGTCAAGTGAATATGATGTCATATTGATGCAATCAAAATATTTTACTTTCATGGATGAAAATGCACATTTTTTTTTTTTTTTTTTTTTTTTTTAAAGTACAATGCCATTTTTACCGCCGAAACCATTTCATACTTCCATAATTAGTATACCATTTAATGAAATCATTTTAAAATGTTAAAGTTTTTAAAAATACTTTTTATGATTACGTAGAAACGACATAAAATTAGAAATGGTTTATTCTGTGCATACCAATAATCGTATAATAAATAGTAGGGAGTTCAGCAGAAGCAGATAAACTACCTCCCGGGCCCCTAGGCTTAACTTTTTTAGGGACCTCCTCCCTTCCTTCAAAGCGATATACATCAAAGTTTTCTAGCACCAAAAATGGAAATAGTACTTTTAGTGCAGGCAAACATTGAAATTTCCTTAAGTTCAAAGTGTCATCATTCGGTAAGCTTTGATTGTAAAATATGGGGTTTTTTAGAATTTCCTTCCTAGACGGAAAACAATATTTTTCTAAATATAAGTTATTAGGACCCAGGGGGCCATAGAAAAAGTCATATTTTAATATATATACAGCTCCTTATAAAACAAAATCTGTATTGATTTGTACACTTTTTGCAATTGGAAGAGTGTTTCTATCATCAGCTCTTTAAACGATAGTCGCCATAGCATCTATTTTGAATCATCCAGTACGATGCAATTTTAAGGACATTTCTGAATCTTTTGCATACATTTTCTTTCCGAATGGATTTACAGTAAGTAAATTTACAAATTAATGTATTTTCACATAAACATTTATATTGAGTCTTTAATCTCAAAAGAACTTTCTTAGTTTAACAATGAATTTTACTAGAATAAGTGGACAAGGTCGGTTGGTAATGCAGGGCACTAAAAATTAAGGGGCGAAATGCTTGATTAAAACATAATAGCTTCTTTAAAGGATATTATTTGTGGAGATGCTGACAAAATCTCACCCAGGATGCTGTGGCTACGAAAACAGTCTCTGTGTAAATCCATCATGAACTAGAAGGGGAAAAATTGCAAGAATCCAATATTTTCTTCTCATGAATATAAAAAAAATTAAAAGGGGAGTAGCATTTGGAATACAATCTTTATGTTAATTACTTACAAGATTCAATAAATGAGTGGAACAAAGAATATTGCACATCATTTCTCTTTTGCATAAAGTATTAGCTTTAATTTGAAGAAAAAACCTGAAAGAAAATCTAGCACCGGGACCCCTTTCCTTCCAGGATGCTAGGCTTCAGCCTACTCAGCCTAATGGGTAATCCGCCTCTGGAGTTCAGTCTCTTTATATACAGAAATAAAGCTCAGTGAATATGATGTCATATTGACACAATTATAATAAAATATTTTATTATCAAAAAGGTAAATTATCATTTCTTTTGGCAATGTTATTTTCAATACCAGAAATACAGTCAAAGCACCTTATAACGAAATCGAAAGTGCTCCGAAGATTTGCCCGTTATAACGTGCTTTCATTAAAACGTTATAACGAAATTTTTTGCTCAAACGTTATAACGAATTATTTCGTTATACAGTAAGAACTCCAGTTATCGTTAAGAACACCAGCTCTAATGTGGTCTGAACTTAATCTGACTATGTAGAAGTCCGGATAAGGGAGACAATCATATAAAATGTGGTTTATTTCATAAAAATATCGCCAAAAATCGCTTTTGTTTAATTTAAAAAAAAAGCTAGGCCTTATGTATTACTAAATAAGTTATATATTCATATTAAGCCTTCATAGGATGGATAACTTTTTGATTTAAAAAGAAACTTCAAGATAATTATATTTTTACTAATATATACTTACAATTCATATCACAAAATTTTTAATTTTGATTATAGATCTAAATGACTGTATTTCAGATAATTATAGTTTTAATGTATTATTTTAACAGTATATATATTTATAAGTAATACATATTTTATAATATATATTGCTATGCTACATATGAAACAGGTTGGAAATTGTACATTAAACGTGACAAATGAAATGCGTTCGTACTATAACTAGTTTTACACTGTAAAAAAAAAAATCATAGTTATTAATTCAGTGAAATGAATTATATCATCTGTTATGAGCAAAATGATCAAGCCTTTTTTTTTATTACGTATGCCACGTTTACAGATGCGAATTTTTTTTCTCGACATCAGACAACACTGCAAATTTCACCATGGAGATCTTGTTTTACGAATGATTACTTCCATGGTTTAATATTTCTATGACTCACGATGAACGAATATCTTGTGTTTATTTACTTTAATGGATTGATATATTCGACTATTAACATAATTTTCACTGAAGTTATCTCAGAATCTGTACATTTTTTAATGTAACTCATCTCTCAAACAAACGATTTTTTTGAACAATCTTTCTAAAAATGTAACTTTTATGCAATTTTATTGGAAAAATAATTTTGAATAAAAATGGCCTCTTTGCTTATGAAAAAAGAAGTGGTTAACCCGTATTTGATTTCCTCAGTCACATGTCTTGCATTTTTATTATGCAGATTACGTATGATAGGATTTAATAGAATGAAGAAAACTTTTATTAATGTATTTTTAAGTTTTGTTTTGATTTTCATAAAAATTGATGTGACTCGACAAAATTCTGCAACGATTATAAGTATTAAATTTCAAACCACTCGGTTGGGTAGCTTTTGTGCTGTTATATACGGACGGATGGACAGAGAGACGGGCCAGACGACGATTATAGGTGCTACGTATTTATATAATTACGAACGCACCTAAAAACCGGACAAATTTAAATATAACAAAAAATATTCCTTATTAAGTATATAAAAATAGCGAAAAATTCGCTATATCGTTTTTTTCTCACTTTTCATGCTCGAATTCTTTTCGTTATATCGTGCTTTTCGTTATAAATATTTCGTTATATCCTTTTAAATTCTGTATTCTTTAAGATACAGACCAACTAAGTGATTATGAGAATTTCGTTATATAGTGCTTTTCGTTGTATCATAATTCGTTATAAAGTGCTTCAACTGTATTTTGCCACTTCAAGACTAGGGCATCATTTAAAGCAATCTTTTAAAAGTACTTGGGTTTTATGAATAGCAATAATTTTTTTCTTTTAAATATGAAGCCATTCTCTTTAGTGGAAACATGCTTCTGATTGCATCTAGTGTGATCAGGCAAATTAAATTTTAGGTTTATGGTGAGATAAATTAAAAATATATATAAAAGTAATTTAACATTAGAGGGTCAAAATTTTGAATATTTTTAATTGCACAGTGATGCCAGTGGTCATTACTGTGGATATTGTTGTTATACAGAGGGTGTTTACACATATTGGGAATGATTTTGACAACAAAAATAAAATACATAAACTAAAATAATTATTTTTTAATATGTTCTATCTGGTAGCCCTTGTTGTGGACTATCATATTGCAGCGGGATTTCCAAGATAGTGAGACTTTTTGTAAAACTGGAAGTGGAATTTTGTTCCATTTCTCCACCACTCAGCGTAGTTGGTTGACGTTTCATAAAATCTTGTTTTAATAGTCCACAGGCACAGTAATCCATTGGTGAAACATCAGGGGACTTGGTTGGAATATAATTAAACAGTATATACTTGATTCCAGTTTCTCTTATCAAATTTTGAGAAATGCGACTGTATTTTTGCATGTATGGCTGCTTGCTTTATCCTGGTGGAATTCAACAATTTTAACGTCCGTAGGATAAAGTTTTGGAATTTCTTCTTTAAAAATAGGAGTTAGAACATTGTTTTGATAATAAGTAGAGTTAATTTTGACATTTTTCTCAACTTGATATTTAATTTTCCATTGTAAGAGATTCCAGCAATCACCATAAATCCTTTAGAGAAACTTTCTTTGCAGTGTTTGAACCAAAGTTGTAATTCTTTTTGGTCTCTTTTCCAGTAATAAATTGATCTTTTTTTTATTAGTCATTTAGATAAATCCACGCTTCATCAATTGTAACAATTTTTTCCCACTTATTACCTGCTAAAAGATTTTCATATAACAGAATATGAATAATTCTCTTTGGAAAGAGCAAATATGTAACCTTCAAGCCACTCTCTTCTTTCGCTTGTTATTTCAGTAGCAGACGATATTTTTTCATAGTAGCCAATATTTCAGTTATCACGTTATTTCATGTTGTCAGATTTTTTCTCCTGTTTGTTTTTTAATTTAACATTAAAATCGTTCCCAATATGTGTAAACACCCTCTGTATTAGTATGACAAAATGGTAAATGATTACCATAATGGCATGGCAGGCAGTGTTTGAAATTTACAAAAAAGAAAAGGAAAGAGAGCAATTGAAATTTGTCCTATATTTTTTTAAATGATTACTTGTTGTTGGTCAGAGTACTAAATGCAGAATATAGGAATATTTTAGAGTCTGGAAATATGTTTATGCAAGTATGTACACAAATCTTATAAAATGGTTATCTTATTAATTTTTTTTTCTATTCTTTATTCAATTAAGAAACTTTATGCATGGACATTTTAAACATAAAATTGGAAGTTGATAACAAATACATATCATATCTCATGTTCAAAATTCTAAGATGTTTTGTAATTCTCTTTTACAACTTAAGGCAGTGTGAATATACTAATAAACCTATACCAAGGAATTCTGGATATAAAATTTTAGAAAAGAGGATAAAAGATATTGTATGATCTGCAGCAAATGTTTGTAGATTTATTCTAATTATCATGATGTCTTTATGTCATTATCTGAAAAACATGATTACATCGCACCTATATTCTGGTAATTAAAAAAATATGTTAAAATAATAATGTCAATAGACATAGTTTATCTCTTTATATCTTTAAGCACCTTCATATGATCATAAAAATTATCTACTCTAGTATAAAGAGTTCAAAATGAACTTCCATATTAATATCCAAAAGTTATTCATCATGCAATTCTTGAATCTGAATAATCATTACATGAAAATTTTGCAAAAGGATATTTGCTTGTTACAAACGAATATATATTTTCATTCAATTGTTAGAGCTATTGACCAGAAAGTAATTTTGCCTATTTATAAATATAATTTTTCTGAAAAATCTTATTTTTCTGTAAGAATGTAAACAGACTATCAAGTCAACCAGGTAAGTTTTATGCTTATTGTGTTAAGTGATTTTTAATGTAGATTTCAACATAATTAGAATACAGAAATTATCAATTAAATATGTATTAACAATATGGCAGGTAATTCAATAAAAAGGCATGTTTTTCAATTTAAAAGGCTTTAAAAAAAAAAAAAATAATAATGCTGTGAAACTTATTCCAGAATAGCTCGATCAGCAACTCTTAAAAAAATATTTCATTTAGGAATTTTCTTTTTTCCAATTTCATAAATACAAAATATTTCAATTTGGAATCCCTCCCAAGACCTTGGTTTGAAATCTTTTCTATGCATTGCATAATAAAAAGTGTGATATATATTTATCATTGCATGGTTGTGTTTTGTTATGAAAAAGGAAAGTAAAAGAAAAGAATTTTGCATTTTCTAAGCTATTGTAACTCCAGAAAAGCAATGATGATATTACTGTAGTTTTAAGAGCAATTATCTCTTTTTAGCGACATTTCTATATTAATAAAAGATAGTTTTTGTCTGTATGCATGTTGGCGATGGCTAGGAAAAGTTGGATGAGGATAGACAAAGACAGGTCTAAATGCCCCCCAGACTTGGCTTTTTAATTTTTTTTATAATTAGCTGAGATATTAAATAAAAATAAACATCACAAAATGACAATCTTCCTTCATCCACTGATTGTACCTGCATATTCCGGGCATTCCTCAGTTCTTCACCCAGACAAAAGTTAAGCGTTTGTTTTTTTGGCATTTTGAAATTGCGATCCCAGAGTTAGACCCCCAATAAAGTTACAAAAAAAAAAACACATAAAAGATCAGGGTCCATAAGCCGTGTTTTTGGCCCATGAAATAAGACTAAACTCGATTTTGTTATACTGACTTAATTATTTCACTTTTTATTATCAGAAGGTTTATCCTGTACAATTTCAACAATACTTTTTGCATTTTGTTCAGATTTATATAACTTACACAAGCTCAAAGTTTGTATTATTCGTAGTTTTTGATGAAAAATACTCAATTTCGCCTAATTTTACCTCAATTTTTAATATATTTTTTAATATTTTACTATGAGCACAGCTTTGCAACACTTTTATTTTTACATATATTGTACATTTTGATGTATTTTATAATATATGTAAAGAAGAAAGTATTGCACTCATATAAATAATTGAGGTAAAATTAGGAGAAATTGCATATTTTTCATCAAAAACTACGAATAATACGAACTTTGAGCTTGTGTAAGTCATATAAATATGAACAAAATGCAAAAACTACTGTTGAAATCATACAGGATAAACCTTCTAATATTAAAGAGCGAAATAATTAAGTCAGTATAACAAAATCAAGTTTAGGCTCATTTCATGGGCCAAAAACACGGCTTATGGACCCTGATCCTTTTCGCTTTACCTTCCCAGTTCAAATTGTATCTTTCATTAAAAAATATTAATATTTTCTGTTTCAAAAAACATTTTTACTGGACCTCAATTCGTACCAGTTTCAGTTTTCCATTTTTAGGCAGTTTGAAATTTTTGCATCCACTTCCCAGATGAAAATATACCCCCCTCCCCCCTCCCCCCTCCTCCCAAAAAAAGAACAGTTATTCAGAGTACCTTTCTTTTTCTAAAGGTGTATTTAAAAAGAAAAATATTAATATTTACTATTAAAAAAAAATCCAAACTTCGATTCCATATTGTTTATTGTGTTCTCCCAATTCTTTTTCAAGTTTTCCGTTTTTCTACATTTTAAAACTACCGCATCCGTTTCCTGGATGGAAATATGTAAAAAAAAAAAAAGGAAAAAAAAGCCCATTTATTCAGCATATTTTTTTTGTTCTGGCGGTGTCTTTGGTTTAAAAAAATTTCTCAAAAATCAATTCGCTTTCGTTTTCATTTTTTCTCCAGTTTAACATGCTCTCTCTCTTTTTTTTTTCTTTTTTTTAGACAAAAATAAAAAAAAATACTCACTTATCCCTGGTACTTTTCCTGATCTAACGATATCTTTGGTTAAAAAATTATTAATATTTACTATTTAAAAAAAAAAAAAAAAAAAAAAAAAAAAAAAAAAAAAAAAAATCTAAAAGTTATTTTATAGTTTTGCCAGATATTTTTTTTTCTTCTTTCCGTGCTTTTGAAGGTATTATTTCCTGTTTTAACTGTACTTTGGAACATTTTCGAAGAGTTTTTTCTTTCCGTGCATAAAAGGGGCAACCTCTACATTTTCAACACAGATTGTCAATACACTGGAAGGTATAATTTCACATTTTAAAAGAGTGAGAGGCTGGGTGCATATTTTATAATAAGGTTTTTTAAGAAACTTTTGGTCAGAATTGAAAGCTAAATACAGTGCAACCTCGATTATCTGAGCTAATTTGGACCGCTAGTACCTCGGATATCGGAAATCTTGGTTAATAGAAATTGTGTATAAAAACTCACTGTGCTCGCGAATTTCATATCTCTTAGAATAAAAAACAATAGAACATTTTTTGAATGATAAAAATGAGCATATATTAAGTTATGTTTCACAGGTCAACAAATTTAAAAAGAAAATCAACTACTACTAGTAAATTTTAAAAAGCAAATTGAAATTTTTTTAACTATACTAAGTTAAATATTGAAAGATGCATTTTCAAAAATAAAACAAATCTCAAGAAAATATTTCTTCTTTAAATTTAATTACATTAATTTATTAAATTTACATTATTTTTTTTTTTAAGTCTGTTACTTTTTGTTGAAAAAGTCCAGATTTTCTATCAGTGGCTGCCCTATCATGCCAATTTTTGAGCAACAGAAGATCTGTCAGCATAACATTGCTTCTTTGCTTCAAATATTTTAGAACAGTCATTAGTGTTTGAACACCTTCAGTATGACTTATAGCAATGCCCCCTAGATAAGGGAGAAAACGTAGACACATAATTATGACATCATCCAAAGCAGGGAACACTGACAATATATGAGGGAAATATCAGATCAGCGGAATTAAAATATAGTTACATATTTTTTTCACTTCTGATGAAATTAATTTCATTAAATTACTTGATTATACATACATTATTTAATCCAATTATTTGATTATTAAATATATTTTTTTGTTACATATTGGCATTTTTGACATGGCAGTTTAATCAAAGTTATAACTATTAGAAGATTAAATTAATTATTATTGGGAGGAAAATTCATAGATGAAAACAAATACAAACATATTGAAAGACTGAAATACATAAATACGTAAACGGTAACAAAATATGGAAGATAAAAATAAAAGTTTTTTTTAAAAACCAAAACTACCTACATATTTTTTAATTAAAAAAATGAACGAAAACATATTATAAATTATTTACTTTTGCTTATTTTAAATGCATTGTAGAATGTACACAAATACACACACACATATATGAACATAAGTTTGCATTTGTTTTATATTTTTAAATTAAATATTTATTGTTTGAAAGTAAGAAAAGTGCATTAAAATTTGCGAAAACGAAACAAATTCATGGTCCTGACAATTCAGTAACTATTCCTGCTAAGAAAGAAAGCGTATAAAACGGCAAACTTCCCCAATTTCTTGTAATTCCATTTTAGCAGGTATTAATGTTTATACTTTTCCCAACAACTGTGTACATTGGTTTAAAAGTTGGATAAAAACAAATTAAATTCAAAATATTAAGATCTGTCTGTATATAAAATATCCATTACAGGTTTTGAATTAATAAACTTCCAATGTTTGATCATTCAAAACTTTCTTCCACATTATCATTTAAAACATTTATCTTATATAATTTTAACTGTGAAATCTACATTTTAAAACACTTTTAATTTACTTTAAAACCATTTAAAAAGAGAAATTTTGTGATATTATTTTACTAAAACACAATAGTATTACGCAAACCTTATCGTGAAATTTCATAAATGAAATTACTTATTTTAAAACACTTTTAATTTATGTTTGAACCAGTTAAGGAACAAATTCTGTAGTTTATATTAAATTTAAAATAAAGTGTAGTCACTTGACATAAATTGTTTTTAAAAAAATTATTTGCTTTTTTTATATAGTGATTTATTAAAATAATATAAACTACATAATTTTTAGACAAATTTTAACAATCATTGGTTTAATATTTCTTCAAGTTTTATATATTTTATGCAGAAAAAAAATAAAAATAAAGTAATATTTTGTATTACTTTGTATTGTTAAAATACTATACATAATTTTTTGAATTCAAATGCTTAAGAAATGTAATGAGTTTCTAAGTATTTAAAAAAATTTTAGTTCATTATAATTACACAAACTTGCCTTGCTCTTCCTATCTGATAAAAAATTCAATAAATAAAAATACTTGAAAGAAAGAAAGAAAAAAAAAACATGTATCTCCAGCTAAAAATATGTTTATGAAATAAGAACAAGAATGTAGAACAACATTTAGTTTTTATTAATGAGTAACAAATATTACGATCAACAGAAACATTGCAAAGCTCTTATTACAAAACTGTTATATGTCAAAGCTAATTTTCAGTCCGAATTCAAATATATTTTGGTGCATAGTTGATATACATTATTTTTTAACTCAGTTCCAAACGGATTTATATTTGTCTACCGAATCAATTATAGTATTAAAAAAAGTGGCTTACGTTTTCCAAATAGGTGATTCAAAACAATTTTTAAATATTGAAGTTTACTAATAATTTATGGTCACTTTCTACAGCAGCTACAGAAAAACTGCATTTTGCTTTTCAATTTTCATTTATGCTGTAACCCTATATAACATGTTGCACTCTAATTATTTTTTAAAGTCTTGTATATGTAGAAAAAATTAATTTCCACATGCAGCATCATTGCATGCATAGCTATAGCAGTTGATTATTATTTGTCTGTGAGATATTTTTTGCCGATAACACCAGAATTTTTGCAGCACTTCAATAATTTTCTTGACACAATGGGATTTAGCAAGAGTACACCATATTTGATGTACAAATATTTCATATTCAAACAGGATAAACATCAGTAATAATTAATAATTACATCAACTAACGAAACCAAAACATACACGCTCTTCGAACATTCACTGTTTGTTTTACCTGCTTCTTGTGACATCAAAACAAAGTGTATCCTTGCTTTCTCCATTATCTAGGGGGTGTTGCTTATAGTCCTTGAATCCTCATTGTCAGCATCATTAATGTCAGATGAGGAATTAATGTCTTAAATAATTTCTTCATCATTAAAGATTTGAAAACTTGGATGTTGGAATTCAATGTCTAGCCATTCAGAAATGTCCTCTTCCAAAAGTTTTTCACACCCTTCAATGTCATTAATAATCTCAAAAAGTTCTCCGTCTGTCAGTGGGTTTTCCGTCTGCTGGGATTCATCCTCTCTCCTCTTTTGAATAATTATTTTGTGGAATGATTTTTGGATTGTAGCTGCATTTACTAATTGCCATGCCTGGGCAATCATGTAGATTATGTCTTTCACGGTTATTTCTTTCAGAGCTTCACTTAGATTTTCTTCGCATTCAAGAATATGCGTGATAAGTTTCTTTTTGTAATGTCTCTTCATTGCTTCAATCACCCCTTGATCCATTAGCTGTATCAGCAATGTCACATTTGCAGGAAGAAAAATTGTTCTTATTTCTCCTGAAGTCAGCATTTCTTCTTCCAGATGACTAGGAGCGTTGTCAATCAGCAGAACTGCTTTAGATGGGAGATTTAGCTGCGCCAAATGTGGCTTTACATGTGGTACAAAGTCATCATGAAACTATTTTTAAAAAAAATTTTTGTCCATCCAAACAGACCTATTATTTCTGTACTTCATGGGTAAGGAATTTACATTGATGTTCTTAAATGCTCTGGATTTCTTTGATTTACCAATGAGAAGCAGCAGTAACTTATCAGTTCCACTTGCATTTGTGCAAACAAGAAGTGACATCTGATCTTTGTTTTTCTTGTAACCCAGGGCACTGGCTTCTTTTTTAGATGCCAAAGTGTTCGATGGCATCATTCTGTAAAACAAGCCGGTTTCATCAGCTTTATAAATATGATCTAATGTCGTCAAATTTTATTTTTTGATGATTTCTTCAAATCTTTCAACAAAGTCTTTAGCAGAATCTTCATTGGCAAACAACTTTTCTCCTGCAATCGCCAGTTGTCAAATTCCATGTCTTTTTTTAAATATATCTAACCAACCTTGACTCGCAGAAAAACTCTTTTTTTTCATTTAATTTTTGGCTGAGAAGAAGAGCTTTCTCTTTTAGAATGTTCCCAGAAATAGGAATGCCCTGCTTCCGTTGTTGCTTGAACCAAAAATAAACTTCATCAAGCTTTTCACTTTTGGCTTTTTTACGACCGTGCTTTTAAGACCTTTGATGAATCCATCTTTGAACAAAAAGCCTCTATTTGAGCTTTGTTAGGTCTCCAATCGCCCACTGAGGTTTCACTATTATTTTCTTACTCATCGAAATAACTCTCTTTCTTTTTTGGTTCTGCATTTTAAAAATGAAAGACTTACTATTTACGCAATAGTCAGACGTGAAATGATTAAAGAAAAGGTTCACAACAAAACAGGGGATTCACGAAAGAAAGGGCAAACAGAAGAATGTCATGGAACCCAAATGTCTCTTGTGAGAGTCACCAGTCAAGTGGGAGGAGGGATGTAATTATCTGATAACACATTGTACCTGGTGTTCAATAGGGCTACATGGCCACTAGAAACAAAGCATTGTTCGCTGTTGACTTCTCAGGGTGCAATGTTTCTTGGAAGTTGAGTGCTTTCGGGGTTTCAGGCGAGCCTGTAGCACAGACAGTGAACTAAACAGTGTGGTCTTTTTCAAGACCCATTCACAAAAAAAAAAAAAATCAGACTTCATTATTGGCTTGGTTGACAGAAACCTTGATTAATCGAAGCTCGGTTAATTGAGCTTCTACTGTACATCTAAATGTCTGAAATTAAATGGAAAATTACTATAACGGGGATACCTTAGTTCATTTGGAATTTAATTGGCAATCACTATATTGGGGCTCCCTGAGTTCATTTGGAAAGATTTTCATTTAACAAATATAAAATCATACAAATTCAAGGTTCGTTCACAAAAACAGAATGGAGTGTGAGTAGCACATCTGTTATAAGCTGCTGAAGGCAGTGGTGTCTCCAATTCTAGGTTTGTTTGGACAGATTTTCATTTAAAAATATAAAATCATATAAGTTCAAGGTTGTATACTGCCGAGGGCAGTGGGGTCCCAAACATTAGGTTTGTTTGGAAAATTTTTCATCTAAAAATATAAAATCATTCAACACTGATTTTAGGTATATTTAATGTTATTGTTGCCAGGTGATGTGCCTGACGGGTCAGCCAGTATCAGATAAAGCAGCAAATAAAAGTGACTTAAAAACTAAGCAGTTCCACCATCTTACCTATCTTATTTGAGAGACTTATTTCTATTTAAAATACATTTTCACAAGCTGATCTGTCTGATTTAAGGGAACTGTGAAATAATTGCTTTTTAAAATTGTCATATTTTCAGTTTTCTTGAAGAATTTAGCTGTATCATTTGATATATCGCTATTTCTTATTTTATTTTATTATCTTGATAGTTAAAGCCATATAAGTCAATAGCAATATCGCACAAGGAAAAATTTACTTTCATTTCTTATTTATTCTTAAATATAAAAATTATTATAAATTATTATAAACTGTTTTATTCATTAATTTTACATTTTAAAAGAACAGCTACTAATCCATATATATATATATATATATATATATATATATATATATATATAAGCAAAAATAGCTTTTTTGAATAGAAATAATTTGTATTTTTCTTTTTTTCAAAATCAATGTATAGTTAATATTTTCTTTATAAAAATTCCTTTCGAAAACCAAATACATATTGTATATAAATATTTGAATACATAATATACACAATAATATATATCTATTTAAAAACATTTTTAACTAATTAAAAACTGTTCATATCTATATTTCTTTCAATAGGTTGCTGTAAGTTGCTCATATTTCTGTGAACAAAATTTCTTGTCTTTAAATTTCAAATGTAATCAAATCAGTTTCATTTGTGAACAAAACACTGAATGTCTACTTTCCTTTAATAAATAATTCAATAAAAATAGAATAATATATCTAAAAAAATAAAAAAAAATTGTTTTTAAATTAAAGTAAATGAAAAGGAGACATACATATTCTCTCATATTTACATGTATATTTTATATCTGCAAATAAAAGATAAAATGAATGTTCAATTATCACTTAATGATAATTATGAGTATAAACTGCATAATTATTTGAACTGTCAGCCTCTTTGTATTCCCTTTTTGTGCTATTTTTTCAAATAAGTATAGTTCTTAATTTGGTTCATATTGAAATAGAAGGGTGTTTTAGGGAAATACTCTTTATTGAAAAATATATATTAATTATGTATTTTACAATGTCAAAAAGTTTGTTTAGTTAACTTGCGATTTTAGGCTAATGAAAATTATATTGATCCATAAGAGAAAGGAATGGCGGACACAGTTGGCTAGATAGCTTTTCTTTAGTCAACTGTGTTCCACATCTGTTTATCACCTTATAATTTATGGTATTATAAAATTGCAAATTATTTTCCACCACTTTGAATTAATTTATTTTAATGTATTAAATGAAACAATAGCTATTTTAAAAGTTTAGAATCAAAATTACTTAAACTAGCAAAAGCCATGCTTAGTTTGGATTCGCGAAGCATTATTTCATAAGATAAATATTTGAAAATAACAATATTTTTTTATATTATTTTTGCATCTTTATTAAGAAAAAATGTTATTTTATGTTTTGGCGCATTCATGTCGTCATTTTTTTTGCTGATATCTAGCCTCTTGCCTTAAAGCTAAATCATGTTCGCATTCTTTTCGACCAGTAAGTGTACGTTTTCTCAGCATTTTTTATAATAGAACCATTCCATAAATTGTTTTTAAATGGCAAACATATTAAAAACTAGTTGTTGGGGGCCACTATAATACTTACTCATCATAGATATGAATAATATAAAATATGAAAATAAAACATGTGTAAACTATTTATAAAATGCATTGCAATTTGAATAAAATCGTGGCTTGATGACATCATAAACTTTAAATGCTCTAGTACTGAATTGCGTAAAAGAAACATCCTTATAACTACAAAGTTGATAATCATATTAACTAACGGTTTACTGCATCAGATTAAGCTTCTCATTTCCAATTAAAATATATCTTTGAATTGAAATTTGAATGAAATCATGATGAAAAATGGTCATGAAAAATCGAAGCGTGTGGAAAATATGATTACAAATATCTCGGCAACTAATTATCCGATCAACTTCATTCTTTATGCAAAATTTATGTTTTTTTATTGTCTTTTATATTCACCTGTTAAAATAAACAATTTCGAAAATTTTTATATACCTTGTATCAGAACGAATTTTTCAAAAGTCCAAAAAAAGTAGTTCCGGATAATCGAGGTTACTGAAATTCAATAAGCTTCTTCCCATTATTACATACTAAGTACATACCAAATTTCAAGTCTCTATCTCAATTTGTTCAGGAGATAGTGCGTTTACAGACACACAGACAGCAAATTTTTTTTTAGGAATCTCCGATGAAACAATGCCTGAAACGTGTGAATCTGTAAATTTTTTTTTTTAATTTTCAAAATGATTACAAGATTTACCCTATACTACGTATGATGTGTAAGTAATAATACTAATAGTAAATATGTTTCAATTAATTTAATTTTCAACCTTTGAATTCGAATAACACTTTATATAACAAATTTAACAATTCATTTTATTTGTTTACAATTCTTTTGTTGCCACTTTACAAAAAAAAAAAAATCATAATATAATTCTTTTAAAATGCGTAAGTATCGTCTGCGTAAATGATTTCACATAATAAGAATAAAGTGTGTATTTGAATTCTTAACACTGAAAAATACTTTTATAATTGAATGTAAATAATTGAATTTTCACAAATTTTAATTCATTAAAAATATGCTATATTTTTCATAAAAAAAAAGGTATTTTAAAAATTTCATAAAAGAAATCGTGAAACTATTATATGATTAAAAGAAATGAGCACCAAAATATGCACCATTTCCAACCAATCTTAAAGTATTCTATTAAAATGTATATTTTCCTCTCAAATAACATACATTTTTTATATAAGAAAGTTTAATGTTCTTTTACGGTTTGAAGTATAAATTCTGCAGTTATTTTTAATATTTAAAATATTTCGTCTTCACAAAATGCAGATATGTAGGTTCCTTTCCTTATTTAAATAATTTTAAAAAAGAGAAATTTTGACGCAACGATAATATTTCACATACTTAATCATTCATGACTTTATTCATTTTTACTGACTCAATGATTTTTATTTACTGCAAGAAATACGCAGGTTTCATTATCATTTATAAAAATGAATCTGTATAATAAAAATAATAATAAATGTTTTTTTTTTTTAAATCATTTGATAAGAAAGAAATATTGTCAGAATTTACAGATCATATTTTATTTCTATCAAGTCCAAAAATATTTATTTTCTTAATTAAATTTAAAAAAGAGTTTTTGAGATATTTTGATGGATTTATTTAATTAATCATGATTCTATCTATAATTGCTAACTCCATGATTCATTTTTTCTTCTGAAAATATATGTATTTCATTTTTTATTTGCAAAAATGCGTCTGTAATGGAAAAACATGTAAAATTAATTAAAATAATAAATTTTTTTAAGGTTATTCTGTATAAAAAAAATAATATTGTGCAAATCTACAGATCATAATTTACTTTTATGTTTAATTTCAAGTCAAAATACTGAATAGTTTTTTTGTAAAGTGTACGACAAAATGTAGTTTGTGTAGCCTAGTAGAGGATTCGCTTTGCTCATCCTAACAATGATTTGCAAGATTTCTGTCTCAAAGGCAGAAATTATGGGGAAAGAAATTGGAATTTAGTAGTTTAAGCTGTGTGTATTATTTTGAAATATTCTGGAAATAACTTAAAACAAAAATTTTTGATTTTTTTTTTTTTTTTTAAATATGCAGTTACCATTTATTAAAGTAAATGAGAGACCACACAGAGTATTTCTTTCATCTGTGCTATAGTGTAAATTATTTCATTTGGAGGGAACATCTTGTAATCCTGAATAATTGAAAAGAAATTAATGTACTTCGTCTACATGAGCTTAAGGTTGAAGTAAAAACTTCTATAGCAAATTATATCACCTAGAAACAGTCCTATATATAAACACTATATTAAAATTATGCACATTTGTTTCTCTTTCCTCTGCTGGAGTTGAAACTAATTTATGTCAAAGGATTCCTAGCGAATTATCATCATCAACTCCTGGTTAAGAAGTGACAGTCTGTCAAAATCTTTGATAAAGTAAATTTCGATTAATGCAACATACATTTATCTGTAGCTTCAATATTTTTTTAATTTGATCAAAGTACTTCTGGCTAAGGATGCCATAGAGTCAGTGGCGAAACAAGGGGTGGGGGTAGCAGGTGAGGGACTAGATTTGGGAGGACATAAAAATGAATTATGAAAAGATTAAAAACAAATTATAAATGAAAATATTGTAATATATTATTATATTGATTTATAAATTAAATTGCACATGCGGGAAATATTACATTTTACTATGTATAACTGGAGAAATTTACTGTGGTCAGGTCAGAATCAGAAATAAAAGGAAGATGAGAGGTATCATCATTGTGATTGCTCTAGTAGAGATGCATGATTACATATGAAGTTGGCCAGATTGGGTCATTTTGGACCAGTTGGGTTACTTAACTTTTATATTTGCAGGTAAAAATGTCTAGCTGCAAACTGTTTTATTTATTTATTTTTTTTTTTGGGGGGGGGGGGGGGTGGGGCTTATTAAGTATCCGGGTTGCAATATTTAGGCTACTTTCGTACTATAAATTATTGCTGGGAAAATAAGAAAACATATTTTTAATAATATCAAAGAAGCAACATAATAATGTCATGTTTTACTTCACTCCTGTTGTAAGCAATTTAGATCAAATGCCACAAATTATTAGATATGTAAAAATGAGTGAACATGGTTCTGAATTTCTGAAATAATCTAAAGATTTATTACTTTTGTGTCAGGCAAAAAACTGGGTAGAGAAGGCATCAGATCTACTATCTTGCCTGGGTTGAAAGTTAATCTAGTTTTGTCAACGCATAGAGGTAACCCTGTACTGTAGAATCATGATGGTTCATTTTCAGTCATTTTCAATTTGCTTTTTGCTTTAGTGTTTCACTGAATATCATGAGCTTTTTTTTTTAATCTTCTGATTTTTGTTTTTATTACTACCATTGTAATTAAAATTAGAAAAATATATTGGAAAATTATGAGTTTTTTTCTTCTTTTTTTTTAAACATTTAAATTTTAATGTTTTAATATGATTTTCTTTTCCTTTGCATTATTGCTATATAAGTGACAAACAATATTTTCAGACATGTTTTCATAGAAAATTTTATGAAAAATTTATTTGTGAACTTTTTCACATTGTTTGTACATTTTCTTGATTTTTGTAAAATATTTCTTGTGTTTTGAAAGCCTTTGTGCAGCTGAAAAAAATAATTTGCAGTCCGTGGTTTGGCAATCAATTTGCTCATAGGTTTTATTGTTGACTTTAATTTCTTTGACATTTATCAGTGTATCATTTGTTCTTTCCTTTTATGGTCTTCACATGGAATAATGTGAATATATTTTCTCATGTTTCATTTATTTTACTTATTGTTTCTTCCATTTCAGTGAACGTCCATCCATGGCAGTTGTATTATGGCAACCCCAAAGCAGTTTATTAACAAATATGAGTAGCAGTGTAGAGGATCCTAATAAAGATGATGAGAAAAAGGCTGAAGATTCTAATATCTTGACAGATGAAATAGAGAATAACAATTATCTTTCTCACCTTCCTCCCTCTCTCACCAGTGTCATAAAGTAAATTATTATTTTCATTTTCAGTAAATTATTATTTTCATTTTCAGTAAATTTATTTTCATTTTCAAAATTTTCATATGTAAAGTTTTAGGATTAAATTTATTCAAAATCAAAAGTCACACTCATAGAGCTTCTTGATTCCTATTTAGAACTTTTATTTTGAAATATTGTTACTGTTTGTTTGGAATACTGGTTATGTTTCTCTGAATAACTTCAATGATACTAACAGAAAAAACTTTGAAATATGCTTTCATTTTAAGGAATAGAAAATAGTGTGCAAGTGCCAAATTATGACAAAGGGGACTATATTATATTATAATTATTACAGAGGCTGTTCGTACCTTTTTCAGACAAATTTGTTTTGGTGTAAAAAAATCATCTGCATTGAGAAATTATTTTTCACAGCTTTTTTTTAAAGTATAAATGCTCGTCTGTTAACTTAAAGTTTTGTTTACATGCAAAACGCAACTTTTACAGAACTGAAAGATGGAAGGCTATATTTCTGCACTTTTCAAAGAGAATTATTCCTATTTGGTTATTATAAAATGCTATGAAAAGCATGGTTTTCCCATAAGGGGCCACAGTAGGGCCATCTAAAGCCACAGTAGGTAATATTGTCAGTCAATAACACAGGGAAAAAACGTAAATGTCTGGCTTCAAGTGGAAAAATTGCTTCAAATATGTACTCAATAACAAAAAGAAATTCTTCGAATATTGCAAAGGTAAGATCTTTTCTGGTAAAAGAAAATCCTCCAAGTCAAATGACTGTTGCTAAATTGTTAAAATGCTCAGTGTCAACTGTTCACAAAATCTTTAAGACTGATTTAAATTCTAAAAAGAAAAAAAACCCCACAATGTTCATAGTCTTTCTCCACGACATATCGCTGATCATAGAACACAATGCCGAATTCTTTACAAGAAGCATTTATGCAGAGAAAAATGGAAAAATGTTGTTACAATAGATGAAGCTTGGGTCTATTTAAATGATTGTAATAAAAAGAAACCCATTTATTATCGTCAAAATGGAGAAAAAAAATCTTAAAACTTCAATGTATCTAAAGAAAGTTGTAGCAAAGGATTTATTATTGTTGCTGGCTTTACATATAACGACAAATTGAAAATAAAGAGAATGGAGAAAAATGTTAAGACCAACTCCAAGGACTATCAGAAACATATTTTATTCCCTATCTTCAAACGTGAAATACCATTTTGTTACACCCAGTGCCATCAATCTGTTGAACTGCATCAAGATAAAGCAAGCAGCTACACATCACAATCCACTGTTAATTTCCTGGAAAAAATAGAATGGGAAACAGGTATCAGGGCTACTATACCTTTCACTAATATACCTGCTAAATCTCCTGATATATCACCCATGGATTTTTGCACTTTTAAAAAACATGTTATCCAAATATTGACCTTACAACCAACCTTCATAGACTGAAAAGCTGTTCAAGAGGAATGGGCCAAAATACCTCTTCCAAAACTACAAAAGGCATTATTATCATGGAAATTATGGTGTAGAAAGGTAATTCAGAATAAGGGTTAGCAAATTGAATGTTTAAAAAACAAATATTTTATGTAAAATGTAAGTACCATAAAATGTAAACTGCAAGTCTAAAAGAAATCGTCAAAAATGATCTAAAAAATGTGCGAACAGGTTTTGTATAAAAAGTAATGAGACCAAACTCGGGAAAAAATATGTATTGAAGATATCGCTACAAACAATTAAAATTCTTCAAAATAAAACCTTTGGGTGTCGACAAACTTCTGCCAACGAGTTGTCCATGCTTGGAAGGTGCCCTGGAAGTCCAAGCAGCACATCAAAGCTACTTAGACCTCTGCTATGGTTTCTGCTGGAGCCAGATCAGGATTCTAGGAGGGCTGGGGAAGCATTGCGATGCCATTCTGGACCAGGTAGTCATTGACTACGAAACAGGTGCAGCTTGGTGCATTGTCATGATGTAGCTTCCAATTGGCAGCATGATTGACCTTTCCCTTCAATCTTTTCATCATTCCACTAGAAAGCACCTGTGATGTCCCGCTTTCAATGTAGCCTAGGGACAGGTGTCCACTAATACCATGATATGAACCGCACAGAAGCTTGTAAGCAACTGACGCTCGTCTCATGTTGAAGTTGACTTCTGTCTCCATCGAATATGCCTGAAACATGTGTGTTGCGACGTACAGTCACGTCAGAAAAAAATAGGTCCACACAACAACTTTTTTATAAAAAAAAAAGCATGGTTTCAGTTGTAGGTGCATGTTTTCTTCTTTAATCATTTGAAAATGTAGAAAAATTTAGCTTAAAATCTTATAGATTCTTTAAACATTTATATACAATTCCTTTATGATAATTTAGTACACAAATCTGAATATATGTTTACAGCCAATAAAGACATATTGAATTGGCTTGGGTTCGTAAAGCATTCCGTGAACAAAGCTAGTTTGAGCCTGATACGAACACCTAATTTTGACATCATATCTGGAGTTTTTGGTAAATTTTACCTACAGATACCAAACAGGAAATCATTTGGTCAAATAGTTTAGTAATTATGCAGATAGTTAAGTGTTTAACACCATGTCAAATTAAATATTTTTAGTTGCAAAACAAGCTGAAATGCGGGTACTTTTTAAACATATCTCAAAGACTACTTGGCAGAATGAAATGAAATTTTGGATTTGCTTATTTGAAGCTTCTAGAAATCGATTTCTGTTAAATTTTTTATAGGTTACAATACATATTATTTTCATTTTAACATACATTTGAAGAAGACATAATTTCCAACTGAATGGTTAGTTTTGTTTTTCTTTGCTTCTATTTGCCAATAAAATAAAGCAGTATAAGATTTTTTATTGGCCGACTGTACATCATAAAAACTTGGTACAGTAATATAATAGGTAAAACTACAATGGATAACACAGATAAAAAATTAGGTAAGTGAGGGATACAGATTATCATTAAAATCTAATTTGAGTTTTACTAGGTTCTTATGTGGCTATTTGTTGCTAAGAAAAAGCAAATGCTAGCAATGCATAGATGATACGATTAAGTCTATAATAACTGTAATTAGGTATTTATTCTTAATGAACAAATTAATAATCCCATGTTATTTCAAAATTGAGCTTAAGTTTAATAACCAAATGTTTTTAAACACATTAAGAATTTTATCTAAGTAGAATTTTACATTGTTCAGTTTAAAGTCCGTGGTTAGTTTGTGTATAAACTATTAATGTAGGAAAAGTGTTGGCCTATCAATGAAAAATACATTTGACCACTAGTGATCATTTAGCAACTGTAAAGTGTTAAAAGATACTGAAGTTTTAAACAGTGAGTAAACCATGCAGAAGTATAACTTTTACATTACGAAATCTTAGTTTTTACCTAAAATTGTCAGTCAGTTGATATGATAAATAAGAATTATCCGTTTTGTGTTACAATAAGAATTTGGCTTACATTGAAGGATTATCAATTAAATTATATTGATACTGAAACAGATATTGAAGTGTTATTTTTTTTTCCATTTCTTGGTTTTATTATACAGGTGATTTATCCTTCAATATTAGAAATTTAATTGATGAATTTTATACTTTGCTACTTAAGTAATTTTATTATTTCATTCATATTTTTAATCTAGAAATCAAAATTTATTCACAATGGGGACTTCTCAAGAAGCTTCTGGTTCTGTCAACAGTGAAGATGTTATGGATACATAATTTTAAAGAGATTTTATTGAGATGTTACAAGGTTGAATGAAAGACTGTGTTTATACACTCATAATTTTGTATATCATACCTCATTATTCAAAAATAAAAATGATTACTTTAGTGGTTTTTAATTTTAGTGTCTTTTCTGTTCAGTCTCTAACTTAATAAATTTTTCATTAACTTTTTACCAAATAAAACATTTTGTGATAAAAGCTACCTTTAAATATTTGAACTTCATATAAAAGCAGAATCCAAAAAACAAATATATTATTGTTCTTAAACCTTCTGATTTCATGTGATCTGAGGAAAGAAATATTTTGTTCAAAATTAGAAAAAGTAGCATAAGATAAAGACACTGTATTTATTCATATAATTTATGCTCTTGCATATTTTTCACAGCCCTTATTTTTGAAAGAAAATTTCAGTAATATAAAAAATTTCACATAATTTTTGCATAAAGATGACAACTTGAATAATGGAAAAATTATTCTAATCTCATATACTTCTAATCTCAATATTAAATTTTCAATCCATTTTAATTTTAAAGCTATATTTTAATTTGGTGTATATGTTACTATTAAAGTGTAGAACCTATTATTTCATAAAATAACTAGGTATTTCAAGAATTACCTGACTGAATCGGTTAAAGTGTTTAAGATTATTGTATTCTACAATTTAACTATTTATTTTATTGAATAACTATTGCACACAGGGCCCATAAATATGATATTTTCAGAATAGTCAACTTACTGCTGATAATAAATCCGGGCCGGGCCAATTCCAGCCCGTGCACATCTCTGACCCATGCATATGTTAAAAAATTTCATCTTTAAAAATGTGATAGAACCCGAGATTTAATTTTGCAACCTGTGTCTATGTTAAAAAAAATTGCCATTCCACAAAATTTAGTATTTTAAGGCTAGATAGATCTTAAAATATGGTTTTTGCATACCTGGTAGAAAGAGGGATGCAACTTTCAACTACGAATACATGCTAAAAAAATTATCCCCAAAATTTCATCTTAAAGAACTTTACAGAACCCTAAATATGCTTCCCCTCCCCTCTTCGACCAGAAGTGCACAGGAGTCAAATTAAAAAAAATGTATCATCCTACAAAACTTCATCTTATAGGGTCTGATAGATCCCAACATATTTTTTTGCCTCCTTAGGGGGGGAGGGGGGACAGATTGGTACAATTTTCAGTTATGAATCCCCTTACCCATGCATATGTTAAAAAATTTATCCCACAAAATTTCAGCTTAAGGGGTGTGATAGAACCTTTGATGTGGTTTTGTCTTCCCAGGAGTCATATTTTTTATTAAGAATCTTTTTACCTGTGCATATGGATCATTCCATGTCATCAGCAGCAATGCACATGCATTTACATATATAGCTGCAGATAGTGGACAGATTGATTATACTTAACTTGAAATTCTTTTTAAAATATATTGTACCTTGGTTACATGTGTTAGTTTTATTAGAAAATATATATCTTCTTTATAATGTCATATTTCTACAGGCAATTAATGATGTATTGAAGCTGGTGATTGATTATATAAAAAAATAATATTTCAGAGCTTCTAATAAAGTTATTTTTACATGTAAGGCATAATTTCATACTATATTAAGAATGTTCTACTTTTACAATTGACATTTTATGGTTATCTCTCATATTTTTCAATACAGGGTTGATAACTTCTAAATTTCTACACTAGGGAGCGTTGCAACCACTCTCATATACTCTCACAGCGCATAGTCTTTTTAGTATAGGTAGACATTTCTTCCACAAGTCTAGCTTTATTCATTAAAGAAATATTTTAGTATACTTGGACATTACTTTGCACCTGGATATAGAGGTAATCAAATCAGAAGTGTCCCTTTTTAGATATGGGCTTCTGAAAATGGGGTTGAATTTGGGGGGATTAGTGAATAAATTAATAAATATTTAGTTAAGAAGGAAACAAATTTAGTAACTCTATGTGATGTCCATAGGTAATTAATTGGTTAAGTGACAAAATTTTAAAGTAATGTGTTCAGTAGTTATAGCTTGTTTAAAGTAAGGGTCAAATTGTTTGTGACAGGCTGTATGACCTATTTTGAGGCCAAGTAGTGATGAATGCATTGATTTCTGATATTTTTATGTTTTCAGCATAAAAAGTTGTGATATGGAGATCGAGTAATTTGGACACAATTTATTTTTAACACATATTTATTTTTCTGCAATGTACTTGAGCACTATATTTTAAATAATGGTCTTTATGATAGAATATAAATATAAAATTTGCTCACCTGAATAAAACTAGACTGCAAATGGAATTAATCTTTAAAGTAATTATCTTGTAAATGACTATGGAATCACTAAGCACATAAATTCAATCAAGTTTATTGAAATGAAAAATTACTTGAAATTATAAAATATATCTATCCTAATCAGCTCTAACCTAAAAAATATATAAGATTTTGTTCACAATGCTGAATGACATTTCAAATTTTGCTTTGCCAAAGTTCTTACTGATTCTATTCATAGATGCTGTTTTTGACAGAAAGGTTAACTACACCTATAATTGATGTTTTCTTTTTTGTGTAGTTCTAAAGGTCACAGACATATTTACTTTTCATGTATCATTTAAAATTTACATGTTTTCATTTTGAAAATCCATTTTGTTTTTCATTTATTTTCTGAGCATATGATTTAAATCAGTTGAGTTTTGATAATCTTCTGATCTGATGAGGTGATGTCCTGCTTTAGGAAGTTGCTGTTTTTAAAATTTTTAAATGAAGATTTTACTCAAGATTCTTTTGTTCTTAATAGTTATTTAATTTCAACCTGCAATTTTTTTTTAAAGGTGGCCAAGAGGGAAATCCCACCTGCTAAATTCAAAATAAAATAAGGAAGATTTTTTTTGCTAAAAAGTTTGTCATTTTTGTTCCATTTCTATTTCTGACTTCAAGAAATCTGGTACGAGATTTAATTAAATATTTTCTCCTTTGATCACTTTTTGACCCCTTTAAAATTACTATACAATCTCCTCTTTAAATTGGCAGAATTATTGGATGACACATTAATTTTATCACACAATTTATACACTAAAATAAGTTTTAATAAATTAGATACATTTTTGATAATATAGCAAGTTTTCAGAAAAATTAGACACATTGAAAGAAAAGTAAAATAAATTTCATATTTTATTATTATAAAATTACTATATATTTTAACAAATATTAATATAAATTATTACATATGTACAGAATGAAATATCAATATTAATAGTAACAGTTCTGTCAGATAGATGGTTTCAGTATTTCTTGCAAACTAGAAAGGAATGTATTGCCATTTAATAATTTAGTGGTTGCAATTATGTATTCCATAGGGGCTGAAAGAGAAAATATTCTTAAGTGAGATTACAAAGAGATAGTATATTTTTACTTGCAAATTTATTTCTTATATAAGAGGCTTCTAGAATTGAATACTTCAATAAAAAAATAATGTAATGTTTATAATCAATAAATTTTCAAACGGAATATAAATCTAAGAGAACACAAAATGTGCATAATTTATTGCAATTTAGTTTTATATGTTTTAGAGTTTATATGTTTACTTGATTTAGTGAATTAAAAGTTAATCTATCATTTCAAAAATATAATCACTCACTATAAAATTCTCAAATATTCAGAAAAAAAGAAAAACTAGTATACAATTTTTGAAAAGCAATCTCTCATACACCTCAATATACAAGATGTATCTTTGGTAATACAATTCTAATTCCTGGAAATACAATAATAATTACAATGCTAATTCCTAAGCTGTTAGTTTTAGAGATATAAACTCAATAACAAAAATGTTTCAAATGTTGTTCATCATATAAAAATCCATTTGACACTTCCTGAATCCTGTAAGTTACACTTAGAAAAACACTTTTCCATACTTTAACAAGTAAATTAAATCCGTAAAAATTCCATTTCTGTACAAGCAAAACTTACTGAGTTATGGTACTTTGAAGCTTAAGAATTTTCAATGTTTTCTGACACTAAAAAAAAATTTTTTTTCATTTTTAGAGAATGCCAAAAATTCATAAAAAGTAGTATAAAAGTAACATAATTCGTTATGTGTTGGTCGTAGAAGAATGGAATTTTTACTGTTTTGCTTATTACAGCATAGAGAAAGAGTTTCTAGATATAATTTACAAAACTGTATAAAAATTTAATTTTTGCAACTTTTTACAAAATAATTATTTTTATGTAAATGGATTGTCATATGATGATTATGAATTAGCTGTTTGTCAATGATAAGAAGAAACACCCTGTATAAAGAATCTGCCCCCTCATCCTCCCCCCCACCCCTCCAAAAAAAAAAAAGTTCACACACCTTAGTGAAAAATTATTTGTGTAATTTTAGTAATATGCAAAATTGTATATTAAAGTTCGAATTAGAAGTTATTTAAAGCATAATACTAGTGTCTTTTATCTGTACTGTTACTAATGATGTTCAAAATGGTTGCTTTTCATGATTAACAGATGCAATCTGTTGAAGTAGATATAAAAACGTTTTTGCAAGCTGTTTTTTTTACCCCTTATGTGATTTTGGCAACTAAGTCGAGTTTCAAAATACAAAAGATGAAAGACAAATGTTGCAAATATTTCTCCAGTCTCATTGATTCATGAACTTAATACATTGAAATTGCTTATAAAAAACTGAAGAATGTGTGGAAATTATATTATTTGTTATATGTTGGCTTCATTATAATCAATTTCCTTACATGTGTTGTGATTTGCAGGGAATTTTAAAAAGTTCAATTTATTTGATGCTTTGATTTAACTGGGCTCATTATCTGGGTTTTATTGTAAAAAGTAAATGCCTTTTTTTTTCTTTTATAATATTTGAGTGCTTGATTTCAAATGAAAATAGTTAGCTAAATTACTAGTTTATTACAAAGCTATGTGCAAAAAAATACATGCATGTAATAAAATGGGATCAACAAACAATAGAATAAAAAAAGATTAAATAGAGCATTAACAATCACATCCGGAACAAAAAGAAAAAGAAGGTAAAATAGTAACCTTTAAAAAGAAAAGATAAACAAAAAAATAAGAATATCTTTAAAAAAATAATTACAAATAAAAAAAGGCATATAAATTAATAAATAGCTATAAACAAACAAAAAGCAAATAATTACAAAAATTTAACAGATTTAATACATTAAAATCAGAATCAATAGGGGCTGGGAAAATCTGTTTTAGATAAGTTTCTATTATACACAGGTTTTTGCCTAAATTTATGCTCTCCCTCTTGTTTCCTCTGCTAAGATTTTTTTTTAAATCTTTATTTAAAAAAAAAAAAAAAAAATCTGTCATATTTGTTGTTTTCTACTAACAATAAATAACCAAAAATGCAAATTATCTCTATCTCCCTAAATTTTCTGATTCCTTCTTACCCCTGCCACTCCCAGCATAGAGTTTCGAATCTTTAAAACTCTTTATTTAAAGAAAAAAACTGCCAGATTCATTTCTCTCTAATAGCAATAAATAAAAATTCAATTATCTAAAATACTCTCACTTCTCCCTCTCAAATTTACACACTCTTTCTTTGCTCCCAACATACAAAGAAGTTTAAAATTTTTATTTTTATAATAAAAAAAATCTGCCCTATTTTTTACTCTGCAGTGACAATAAATAGATAATCAGTCATATAAAATATCCCCCCCCCCCCAAGAAATTTCCATTGCCCCCCCCCCCCTCCCTTCCCTCTCTAGCATACAAAGTGTAAAATATTTTAAACTCTAATTTCAAAAAATATTTAAAAAACAAACACAAACAATGAAAAAACAATGTAATAGCCAAAAGCACACTAGGATAAGAATGGTTTCTGTCACCCAAACAAATTAGCAGCTGAAGCATGACGTCACATGCACATGATCTATAACATCGATCATAATTAAACCGATATGATTTTATCATTGAACCATATTATAGTACCTGCTTCTTGTTGAGACAGGAAACGCAAAGCAGAAATTTCAGCAAAGGTACAACCACCAAGAAAGAAAACTAATGTCACTTTTTGTTCATCAGTACTAGATTGGATTGAAGATCCAGAGCCTCCTACATTAAAAGGGAAAGAAATATTTACTGATTCTTGTTGCAATACGTAAAATTCTAAATGAACAGTAATTAAAAATATATGTTAAATTATTCTATAAATACATATCAGTTTCAAAACTTATGAGTAATATTGAATATATAGATTAGCCAAAATTTGCAGAAAGAATCACACAAATTTTAACAAACTTTTTTCCCCCATGAAATTTTCTCAAAGGGAAAAATATGCTTTTAATTTAAGAAATTCCTTAAGCAAAAATTGAGTTTGTTTCTGATTTACTTCTCTTATTTTATTATATTTATTTTTTGATAAAATGAAATACAAATATAAATATTTGAATTGTCGTATGCCTTTTTGTGTTAGAATGTTTGTTACTATAATTTGATATTTTAACACTTTACAAAATTTCCTAAAATACTTTTTTAATAAAAGCCTAAAAAACTTTATTAAGCATAAAGTTTATAAAAAAAAAAAAAAAAAAAAAACATTTTATGCCATAAAAATATATCATAAAAAATTTTATTTTGATTTCAGATTTTTTTTTTTTTTTTTTTTTTTTTAATAGAAAGAAATATAAGTACATCTGAATTGATTCATATTACTTTCAACTTTTTACCCTGAAATTATTCTCTTATCTACCAAATTTAATTTAAACATCCAACTTAAAATTAAAAGTAGATGAAAGTTCAAGTTTACTAATAATAATGACATGAAAATAGCATTTCTTTTAAGATAAAAAAAAAATATATTTTTAAAAAAATCTCTTAAAATTTGGTAGCATATCTGTTATTATGGACATAAGATAGTTAAAGAATAAAATTAAATAATATTGTTTTCCACCAAACTGTTTGTACAAAAACATAATTAAAAAAGAAATCAAATTTAAAAAATCAAATTACTTCGTTTGCGTAATCCCAGAGGTATCTTTTGAACTCCTTCTACTGTAGGACCAGGCAAAATGTTTAGAACATCAGGTATAGCTCTCCAACCAGGCTGAGTTAAAAATTGAGCGAGTCGAATAGTTAAAGGAGCATATCCACTGTGTACATATGATATATCATTAGGACACTGAAAATATTAAATTACATATTTAATACTGAAGATTTCTATGGCATAAATGAAGTTGAAAATATTCAAATAACTCTAAAATATCTTTAAAAAAATTGCTATAATATTAAAAAGCTAGATAAAGTTGAATATAATTTGTCCAAAAAGCATTTTTTTAATTTCATAAAAAAAGAATTTTCTGTTTTAATTTAGAAGTTGGTTTGGCTTTTGAATGAACTAAAATACTAAAAACTGTACAATTGGTTAAAAAAAAAGGAAAAAAAATTCATATGCTATTTTATCCTTAAATAAAAGCAGAGAGATGGGGGGGGGGGGTACCATTTAACTAGGAATTGTGCTTTCTTTTCAAATATAAATGAAGTTTTTGAAATAGGGGTCCATCTACATATTAAAAATTGAATAAACTTAGATTTTTCTAATGGTGACTTTCTTGTTGGATCTTAATTTTATTTTCCAAAATTTATGGATAAACCCTTAACATATTTTCTTTTATAAACTTTGTGAAAATTTAAGAATATAAACTATGCCTTTTTCTAGGTTAGATTAAAGGAACTAAAAAAAAAGTGTCAAAAATCAGTATTACCATTTAAAAAATCAATGTTGGCACAGTTTTTAACATGTATTTCTCCCCTTCCCCTTCCCTCCTTCATTTCAAAAACTGCATTCACCTCTTGCATTGTGTTAATTTGTAGATAAAATAGAATGAGGTTTTTTTTTTTCCTTTGACTGACTGTACATTTTAAGTTAGTCTGTCATTATGTTCACACTGGTCAAAAGTATCTAGGCACTTTTGATTTTAGATGTAATATTGAATATCTAGATAAATACTTGATGGATTCTTCTGGAACTTCAGGAAGAGGTAAAGAAACATGTTTGACCTCATATTTTTTAATGAAGATTTAGGCACGAGAGCAGTTAAAAGACCGCGACTAATTGAATAAAAAAATTATATTTTTGATCAAATTTCATTGCTTTCTAAAAGTAGCTGGATGATAAAGGATTTTCCACAAATTGCCATGCTTCTATTTTGATAATTCTTTTTCTGCTGAAATGGGCTTGTTCAGATGGTTCTTCCAAAGAGAACTAAAACATATAAAAAAAGACAATTTGTGGAAAATTCCTTATTATCCAGCTACTTTTAGAAAGCAACTGAAATTTAGCTCACTATATCACCAATATTTTTCTAAATTTTCACGATATTCAATTGGCTTTTTTATGAGGTGCCTTATATAGTTTACCACTAAATTATGGAAAATAAATGCTAAAGTTTACACATGCACAGTTAAAAATTATTTCATACAAATACTCATATTTCATAAAACATTTATATTTTAGCTGCTCTACTATATATTCTGGCATATAAAGTGCACCAAAACTTTTACACTTAATTTTTCTACTTTTTAAGTATATTTGCTGAATAACGTGCACCTCCTTTTTTACAAAGAAACTTTTATAAGATACATAGCAAAAAATAAAAAAAAGATTATTGTAAAAGTGTAAATAAGTATTACTTTTCATGCAACGGGACGGCAAAAATTATTTTTTTGTAAAAAAAAAAATAACATGCTCATAAAATTAGAAATCTTAGTTCATACTACCAAAACTGCCCGGCTTTGCTCATGTTAACCATGGGGCCTTCTGTGTAAAATAAATAAAAATGCAGTAATATGGCAACCACAATAGCAGAACTTGTACATTCGTGCCCATAAATTGTTAAAAAGACAATCATAAAAGACTGACGTTACTTTGACGCAATCGCAAGCTCAGCTTTATAGATGAGAATGCTCTATATGAGAATGCTCTATGATGAGAATGCTCTATATGAGAATGATATCAGGTTTTCTTTAGCATGTGTAACAGAAAAATATATAATTTCTTTAACAGTACGTAAAAAAAAATGCAAAAAAAAATCAAACTAATGATGTAGCGTTTAGTAAAATTCTATTTCTAATGGCATTACTTTTAAATAAAAAATTACATTTCCATTGATAAAAACTAAATCTACAATGAATACATGAAAATGACGTCCTTTTCTAGATGCTTTCAGCCATGATGTCAGTAATGAAGTTTTGTTTAAAAAAAGAAAAAACCGACAAAAAAGAAAAAAGAAAAAAAGGTTTGTTATGTTTTATTTTCTATTCAATATAAATCATAGAAAATGTCACAACTGCATCTGAAGTATTAAAACATTTAGCTATAAAATATAGCTGTAGTATACAAACAAAATAGGAAATAAAACATAGCAACTGTTTGTTTAGAGTCAGATTGACATCACAGTGAAAGTGTCTTATAGAAACGGACGTCATATGTAGATTTTTTTTTCCCCTGAATATTTTTTTTGAAATGGAAGTATCTGTATTAGAGTAGATATTTTAACTCCAATACATTTAAATGAAGGTACTATATCATTTTAACCCACTTATAGTAAACTTTAAAAGTTTTATATATGAAAAATACACATTATCTGCTAAGAAAGATGCCAATTTTGGATATGAAATTATAGCACGTGAGTTTGAATTTTTACTAGGTTATAAAAATAGTTTCCATACACAGTTTCTTTTTTTAGCAACAAGAAAGAAAATGTATTTGAAAAATTAAAAAAAAAAAGATTTGTAAAAAGAGCGGTCTGAGAAATTTTTATAGTCATCAGTAAATTCACTCTTGATCTAAAATGTATGTATATCAAGTTATGTGCAAATTGGTCAAAAATTGTAGATTTGTATAAAGAACATACACCCAAACATGATTTATATATATATATACTGTATGGAACCATTTATCCAGTTAACCGGAAAAACAGTTATCCAGAATGATATTTCCAACTGACTGATTACAGAATCATTCCAGAAAAAAGTGCATGATGTGCCAGTTTGACATGTGCATTGCTTGATAGATTACCACATGCATTATACAACTTGATCAATATCTAGGATTTGAAATGAAAACCTATTTAGTTAGATATTGAGCATGTTGAGTTTTATGCAGTATTATTGTTTCCAAGGTATTGCCAGAAATTGTCTTCTTTCAAACTCTAATTAATCTTTGATCTTGATAGGATCTGAGCCTTAATCAGAGTAATTTAATAATTTGAAATCAGTAACAATGTTACAGCCACATATATATTCTACAAATCTTATCAAACGGATGTTGCTTTAATATCCAACCAGTTATCCAGAAAAACCAGGTATCCGGAATACATCTGGCCCCGACCATTCTGAATAAATGGTTCTATACTATAGATTATCATCTTTTGTTTTTCCTTATTTTTTTTTTTATCAATTTTCTTCTATCAAACGTGTGTGTTACACCAGTATATATTACAACACTTGTCAAATTACCTGAAAGTGCCATTAAATTTAGTTGAAAATCCTGCATGCTAGAAATAAAAAACATCCAGGATTTTTTAAAAAGAAACCTTTATATCTCCATGAATATACGCTATTCTTACACAAATGTTGTACAAGATCCACATAGTCATGTGCTACAGCTACAGATTATTTCGAGCATTTTATTTTACTGGGTGATTGCAAATATTTTTTTTAATTCAGTTTGTTGTGGTCCCCTAATTGCCTTCATGACTACACCTTTGCTGAAAAATATCAGGTCAAACATGTTCTTTACATTTCTAAAGTTACAGAAGAATTCATCAAGTATTTCTCTAGATATTCGACAAAATGACTGAAAGTGTCCAGATACTTTTTACCAGATGGTGTATATTTGTGCATTATCTTTTTAGACCTTAATAATACACACAGAAAATAAGTCAATAATTTCAAATTTTGGTAGATTGACCCTGTCTGAGACCAAGAAAATAGTTAGACATTGTAAAAATACAAATCGGTGCAATTTATTGCAAAAATGTGCAGTCAAAAAATTAAATTTATAACGATGTTTTGTCATTTAATATGTCAAACATGTTCATTAACAAATTTCAAATTAAAAAAATCATTAAAATAATATCAAGTTTGTCAAAATTAAAATTTACTTATTTATTTATTTATTGATAGAAGAACTATCAAATTTCTTCCTCCCATTAAAAAAAAAAATTCTAGGTAAGTGATGAAATGCCATTTGATTTTATCACTTTTACTTACCATTAAAAGTAATATATTCTTCTAAATAGAAATTATTCTTCTCATAGTAAAATTATTATTATTTTAAACGTTAACAAAATAAAAGAAAATTTATGGTGGGAGAAAAAATCAGAATAACAAAAAATAAGCAGAACACATAAAAATATTAGCGTAATTTTATTTAAAAGTTTGTAGATAATATATATATATATTGGAATAGCTTATTCACTACTCAGTAGAAAAAAAAATTGACACATACTTGCTCATTAACATCATCATCAATTAGTCGAAGAGTCTTTCTTATGACTGAATAATTTCGAGTACCTTGCACTTTCAACAACTCAGCTTTTTCTAAATTGTTTAGAGTCAAACAATGTTGATAGCCATAAGTCTAAAATTAAAAGTAAATAACAAAATTAAAACATTTTTATAACATCAAATCTAAGTTTATATGTTTAGTACTATTAATTTATACAACAGGATGAATTAATAGGTGATTGTTTTATCAATAATAATAAAAACTTTACACTTTGAAGGAACTTACACATGTAAATTAACTGTTTCATATTTAAAAAGGGTTTTATTTTTCACCATTTAGTATACCTATTTTCTGTATTATTCAAAGCATGCTATACAGAATAAAAAGATTGCAATATGTCAATAAACATACTGTAATAACACATACAGTATATCACATATTGCATTTTTATTCCAATGTCTCCACTTATTTTTTATTCCAGTGCAAACCATGAGTAATAATTCGGAACCAACAATGTGGAATTCAGTGAGTGGCTTGGGTAGGGAGGGAAGGACATTTCCCCCAGAGCATCAAAATATCCCATCCTCCAGATGGTCTCAGCTTTTGCACATTTAACAGTACAGAAGCGTACATTTTCTCCTAGAATTCCATAATGTGCCTCCCCACCTGCTACCCAGAACAGCAGAAATCACTCCCAGGAAAAAATGTCTGAATTCAATACTAGTTACCAAATACAGATTAACTACTGCAGGATCTACTCTTTTTGAAAAACTTCAATCTATCTCTTGTGGCTTTCTTCAAAAATTTAAAACTATCAGAATGCTAAATTCAGAAAAAAAAATGAAAAACAAGAAAATTTTCATGTTTCAAGCATTTTAATACTCTCATATTTCAATAGATGCTGAAATTAATATTCAGCAGCAAAACAGAATACATTTATTATTCTATTTTATAATGTACTAGCCGGTTGTTTCCGGGTGGGGCCCAGATACATAGTGCAGCGTACCGCCCTGATTTCACTTGGGGCCCAGAAAGTGCATTTTATATGCAACCAGAAAATTATAAATAAAATACTTTAAATTAAAAGTATACAAAAATAACTAATCTCTATCTCTATAAAAGAGTAAGTGTCTGTCTGCCTGCCTGCCCGCGGATTTCTCCGTAATTATAACACCTAGGACTCTAGAATTTTTGTCATGTGTAGATGTTGTCACCGGACAGTATACCTCGGGGCCGGATTTTTAAATTTTAATTTAGATTTTTAAAAAAAATTAAAACGTGTATATGGAATTTTGGGTTCGAGGCTATTTCAAGCTCCTCCCATGAAATAGCCTCGGCAACGCCATCCGTGGCAACGAAGCAGCCAGCCAATGAGAGCAGGTGCAGGATCCAGGATTTTGGGTTCGAGGCTTTTTACACTCTCCGCCAAGTTCACGGTAAGGAAGCAGCCAGCCAATGAGAGCAGCGGTTATTACAGGATATAGCGAGCGATAGCATTTCTTTCCTTTACGGAAGCGGCTAGCCACAGATTTCATTGTTTTGTTTATGTTTGAGTTTTATTTTAAAGAAAATGAATATACTTTTGACAGATTGAGATTAAAGTAGGTTAGTTTTGATTGTATTCATTCTTTGTATGTTTAGTTGCCCCCATATATTAGGTTTTAGGTAAGAATATAACTTGCATTTTACTGATTGCATTTTTCATGTTCTGAAATGAAACAAACTGTTTTCAATAACAAATCTTAATGAATTAAATTAATCTTACATCTTACACTTTACTATAAAATGTGCAGTTTTACAATTTATCGCATGTTACAACGTTCTCGGGAACTAAAAATGTAGTAAAAAACTCTTAACAGAAAGATTGTAAATTAACAAACTCATATATATAAGATATAACTTTAAACTGATATGCCTCTTCAACTGTTGTCGAAATCAATGTAATGTAAATATTTCTTAAATATTATGATTTTGTTTAAGAATTGGAAACATTCAGTGAAGTGTAGATTGTATTTTTTCATCAAAACAATTTGATTTGTAAGTATGAGGTAAAAAAAAAATCACCATTTTCTCACATGATGAGTTTCATCAGAAAGTAAAACAATAAATAAATATGAATGATTTGCGGAGCTGTTTCAAAATAATTATAAAGAATAAGTCTTTAAAAATGTAAAATCAATGTTATTTCTGACCGAGTTTTTTTAAAAATAATTATAAACCATTTTAATTTGTAAGCATGTTGTAAAAAAATCACCATTTAGTGACAAATTTTGTGTTTTATAAGAATCGCCCAAGAACGGACATGCAATGTGATATAAAATTTATGTTGTCATCGCACTAATTATTTTTGTTGAGGGTTTTTGGGTGATGTTATTGAATTAGTGATAGAAACAGCTCCGCAAATCATTCATATTTACTTATTGTTTAACTTGCTGATAAAACTCATAATATGTGAGAAAACGGTGATTTTTTTTTTTTTTTTTTTAACTTCATATTTACAAATTAAATTGTTTTGCGGATTGTAAGTATGAGGTAAAAAAAAATAACCGTTTTCTCACATAATGAGTTTCATCAGAAAGTAAAACAATAAATAAATATGAATGATTTGCGGAGCTGTTTCAAAATAATTATGAAGAATAAGTCTTTAAAAATGTAAAATCAATGTTATTTCTGGCCGAGTTTTTTTAAAAATAATTATAAACCATTTTAATTTGTAAGCATGTTGTTGTAAAAAAATCACCATTTTGTGAGAAATTTTGAGTTTTATAAGAATCCACCGAGAACGGACATGGAATGTGGTATAAAATTTATGTTGTCATCACACTCTATATAATTATTTTTGTTGAGGGTTTTTGGGCGATGTTATTGAATTTTTGATAGAAACAGCTCCGCAAATCATTCATATTTACTTAATGTTTAACTTGCTGATAAAACTTATAATATGTGAGAATACAGTGATTTTTTTTTTTTTTTTAACTTCATATTTACAAATTAAATTGTTTTGCGGATTGTAAGTATGAGGTAAAAAAAAAATAACAGTTTTCTCACATAATGAGTTTCATCAGAAAGTAAAACAATAAATAAATATGAATGATTTGCAGAGCTGTTTCAAAATAATTATGAAGAATAAGTCTTTAAAAATGTAAAATCAATGTTATTTCTGGCCGAGTTTTTTTAAAAATAATTATAAACCATTTTACTTTGTAAGCATGTTGTAAAAAAATCACCATTTTGTGACAAATTTTGAGTTTTATAAGAATCGCCCGAGAGCGGACATGGAATGTGGTATAAAATTTATGTTGTCATCACACTCTATATAATTATTTTTGTTGAGGGTTTTTGGGCGATGTTATTGAATTTTTGATAGAAACAGCTCTGCAAATCATTCATATTAACTTAATGTTTTAACTTGCTGATAAAACTCATAACATGTGAGAAAACGATGATTTTTTTTTTTTTACTTCATATTTACAAATTAAATTGTTTTGAGGAAAAAATACATCCTACACTGACTGCACTGAATGTTTTAATTTCTTAGCAAACTCATAACGTTTAAGAATTATTTACATTATATTGATTTCGACAACAGTTGATGAGGCATATCAGTTTAAAGTTGTATCTTATATATGAGTTTTTTAATTCAATGATGTGAAATTTATGATTATTTATTTATTGTTATTTACAATTTTTCTTTCTGTTACTGTTATTGGACTACATTTTTAGTTCCCAAGAACGTTGTAATATGCGATAAATTGTAGAACTGTACATTTTATAGTAAAGTGTAAGATTAATTTGATTCATTAAGATTTGTTATTGAAAACAGTTTGTTTCATTTAAGAACATGAGCTGATATGTCTAGCGCTATGAAAACATTCAGTAAAGTGCAAAATATATTCTTACCAAACACATAATATATGGGGGCAACTACGCATACAAAGAATGAATACAATTGAAACTAACTTATGTGAACCTCAATTAGCCAAAAATATATACCTTTTCTTTAAAATAAAACTCAAACATAAACAAAACAATGAAATTGTGGCTAGCCGCTTTCAGCTGTGAACATGAACTGCCGTTGCTGGATCCTGGATCATCCCATATTCACACCTTGATAGGGAAAAGCGGATTAGGATAGGTAGATAGGGAAACCCCGTTATCGGATCGGGACATTAGATGTAATTAAGACGCATTTGTAATAATTAGCGGGAATGGGATGTTTGTGCGTGTGCTGTTTTTAATAAAGACAGTTACATTTTTTCTGCAACCCTTTCACGAAAGTTTTTTCTTCAAACCTTTCACAAAATCAGTATTTTTTCCACAATCCTTTGACGAATTTCGTACTTTTTCTGCGATCCTTTGACTAAATTCAAGTTTTTTCTGCAATCATTTGACGAAATTTGCTTTTTTTTTGTGATCCTTTAACGAAATTCGTGTTTTTTCCACATATTTTTGTCGAGATTCATGTTTTTTCAGTGATCCTACAACGTAATTCGTGTTTTTTTCAGCGATCCTTTGATGAAATTCAAATTTTTCCTGTGATCCTTTGATGAAATTCGCATTTTTCCATTATCCTTTGATGAAATCTGCTTTTTTAATGATCCTTTGACAAAATTCGTGTTTTTTCAGCGATTATTTGATGAAATTCATGTTTTTCTCACGAACCTTTGACAAAATTCACGTTTGCCAGCGATTCTTTGATAAAATATGCTTTTTTCTATTATGATAGGGAAAGGCGGATTAGGATAGGTAGATAGGGAAACCCCATTATCGGATCGGGACATTAGATGTAATTAAGAAACATTTGTATATTTGTAATAATTAGCGAAAATTGCGAGATAAAGGGGGTGGGGGGACGACTTTTTATTAAATAGCGCATTTGTTCTACATCAACTTCCTCTCACCACCAGGGGGTGCTTTGCTATCTCTGTTTCTATGGGCTGGATCACGACGGGGTATGGCTCTTTCCACTCGACATCAATAGAGCTTACTGATTTTAGTTCGGATTTTCACCACAGGGGGCACTTTCATATCTTTGGTTCTATGGGCTGGATCATGACGGGGTATGCCTCATTCGACTCGACATCGATAACCTTAATGATTTCAGTTATGTTCGTATAGAACATATCGTGCCCCCTGGCGGTAGAAGGTGTAACTAAAGGATTTTGCAGCTAACTCGGGTTCTATGGGTCACATCACGACACGCTTTGGCTCATTCGACTCGACATCAATAGAGCTTACCGATTTTAGTTCCGAGTTTCACCACCAAGGGTCGCTTTCGTATCTCTGGTTCTATGGGCTGGATTATGACGGGGTATGCCTCATTCGACTCGACATCGATAACCTTAATGATTTCAGTTATGTTCGTATAGAGCATATTGTGCCCCCTGGTGGTGGAAGGTGTAACTAAAGGATTTTGCAGCTAACTCGGGTTCTATGGGTCACATCAAGACACAGTTTGGCTCATTCGACACAACATCAATGAGCTTACCTATTTTAGTTCTGAATTTCACCACCTAGGGGTGCTTTCCTATCTCTGTTTCTATGGGCTGGATCACAATGGGGTATGGCTCTTTCCACTTGACATTGATAGAGCTGACTGATTTTAGTTCGGATTTTCACCACCAGGGGTGCTTTCCTATATCTGGTTCTATGGGCTGGATCACGTCGGGGTATGGCTCATTCGACTCTACATAGATAGAGCTTATCGATTTTCACCACTAGGGGCGCTTTTCTATCTCTGGTTCTATGGGCTGGATCATGAAGGGGTATGGCTCTTTCGACTCGACTTACGGTAATATATGGGAGTGTGTATGGCACGCCCAGTGTTTGCTGTCTAAGGTAGTGGGGCCCCAATATTAAATTTGTTTAAAAATAAAAAAATGTTCAACACTGATTTCAGGTACATTTAAGGTTGTTGGCACGGGCAATGCCGGGCGGGTAAGCTAGTAAGAATATAAAAAAGCACTTAAATAAATATTTCACGACATAATTTTTTTTTTTCATGAGCCTTCTGACAAAAGACTACTGGGCCCTAACCGTGATTATTTAGGGGTGGGGCTCAAGTAGTACTTTGTATCTGGGCCCCACTCGGAAGCGACCGGCTAGTATATAATAAAAAATCAGCAATAGTTCTGTTTTTCGTCTAATCTTCTGCAATCGGGTTCATAGCCGATGTTGCCCACAAACTTGCTAGCTCTAAAATCGCTGGGAAATACATGATTAACCACTTTTTTTTTGTAGACTTGTAAAGCTGAGTTTCACATTCTTACTTAAAACTGCTGCTGAGATATGGCACAATTACCTAAAATTTTCGACACATAGTGTGACCCCCTTGACGGATTATCTAAAATTTCTGAAATACATAGTTACCTATTTTCTAGTACATTTGTTATCCTAAATTTCACGCATCTACCTATTACTGAGATATCGCAAAATAACATAGGAAATCCGACCCCCATTTAACCCTCTTTAGTGGCTGAATTTCTAAAATCGCGAAAATACATGTTTAACTATTTTTTAGTAGATTTGTTATCCTGAATCTGTGATTTCAAGCTCATAATTAAAAATGCTGCGAGCATTCGAAATGACCTAAAATTTTCGACCCCCATTTAGCCCCCCCCCTTAATGTGTGAATTTCTAAAATCGCTGAATTATGTGTTTAATTATTTTTATAGCAAATTTGTTATCCTGAATTTCACGCTCTTATCCAAAACTACTGATGAGATATGGTGAAAAGGTGAAATCATTGAAAATTATCGACCCCCTCCCATTTAACTCCATTAGTAGTTTAATTTCTAAAATCGCCTAAAATGCATGTTTAACTATTCTTTAGTAGATTTCTTATCCCGAAATTCATGCTCCTAACTATAACTTCTACTGAGATATGGCAAAATGACGTAAAACATTCGACCCCCATTTAACCCCCCTTAGTGTCTGAATTTCTAAAATCGCTGAAATACGTGTTTAACTATTTTTTCAGTAGATTTGTTATCCTGAGTTTCATGATTCTACCTATAATTTCTACTGAGATATGGCAAAATATTTGACCTTCTAAAATATTTGACCTTCTATTTAACCCCCCTTAGTTGCTGAAATATATGTTTATCTATATTTTTTGTAGATTTGTTACCTCGAATTCCGAGCTCCTAACTAAAAATGCTGCTGAGATATAGCGAACAGGCAAAATGACCTAAAACGTTCGACCCCCCATTTAACCCCCTTAATTGATGGATTTCTAAAATCGCTGAAATATGTGTTTAATTATTTTTTTAGTAGATTTGTTATCCTGAATTTCACGTTCCTATCTAAAACTGCTGCTGAGATATGGCAAAAACGCGAAATGACTAAAAACTTTCGACCCCCATAAGGGGTTACCCCTTAGTAGTTGAATTTCTAAGATCGCTGAAATACGTATTTAATTATTTTTTTAGTAGATTTGTTATCTTGAAGCTCACACTCTTACCTAAAACTGTTGATGAGATATGGTGAAAATGTGAAGTCACCAAAATTTTTGACCCCCCATTTAACCCACTTAGTGGCTGAATTTCTACAATCGCCTGAAATACATGTTTAACTATTCTTTAGTAGAATTGTTATCCCAAATTTCAGTTTCCTACTTAAAACTCCTGCTGAGATGTACCAGAAAGACAAAATTACAGTAGAGCGCCGATTATCCGAACACGTCGGGACCGACCCTAGTTCGGATAAGCAAAAGTTCGGATAATTGGACAGACAATTTAAAGGATATCCCTATCTATACAAAAACCTTCACACTTTATCCAGGCTTAGGACTGGCAACACTGTTAGTGCTGGCGTGTTTAAAAATGGTTTTTTTTGCCTTTTTTTCATTTTTTAAACTTTTTTTTTGTCTTTTTTTCATTTTTTAAACTTTTTTTTTTGTCTTTTTTTTTTTTTTAAGATTATAATTTAAGTAAAAAAGCTTTTGATTTTTTCTTGCTTCAAAGAAGACATCCTTTTCAATGCTGCCATATCTCTAATGCTTCTTAAATGCATAGCTTGAATAGGATCAGCGTCTTTCTGCCTTTCGAGCCATTTCATAGCTGTTTCCAAGCATTCAAAGGCTTCGCTATGTGATGGACCTGGGTCATTTTCAGAGCATTCATTTTCAATTTCATTTTCATTTTCTTCATTTTTGCCTTCAATCTCAACCACAATCTCATTGTCATTTAAAATCTGATATCCAGGGTCTTGCATGTCACAATTTATCCACTCATTAATTTCTTTTTCCTCATAATTTAGGATTCTTCCCATCTCTTTTATAGTTTTACACTCCTCATTTTCCTTATCAGATGCTTCTGCTCCAGTATCACTTTTTTCTCTGTTTAAAATTTTATTCCAGGCATTTTTTAACGTTGATGATTTTACAAGCTTCCAGGAATCGGCAGCCATAATGCAACAATCTTTTAAATTAATTTTTATGGCATTCTGGGAATCAGGCTCTTCAGTGTCTTCTGATAGAAGCATCTTTCTCAACATTTGCTTTCTATAAAAGCACTTAAATGTCTCTATTACACTCTGATCCATGGGCTGTATCAGCGATGTAACATTAGGTGGCAAGAACTTTACTCGGAACTTCCCATTTTCCCGTTCAAGGGTATCTGCACACGGATGTGAAGGTGCATTATCAAGAAGTAGGGGTACTCTCCCCTCTTTCTTCATATCTTCTTGATGTGTCTTAACTTTAGGAATGAATGTGTGATCATACCAATCAATGAAAACTTCTGATGTCATCCAAGCCTTCCTTTGAGAAGTGTAAATTACTGGCAGATTTTTCCAATTCTTAAAAGATCGAGGCTTCTTTGACTGTCCTATCATGAACAATGGTATTCGATGGTTACCGGTTGCATTTGCGCAATTAAGAATTGTGATTCTTTTTTTGTTTAATTTAGTTGCAGAAGCACTTTTTTCGAACCCAGATGCTAATGATTTTCGGGGTAAAGATCTCCAAAACAGGCCGGTCTCATCTGCATTGTAAATAAATTCTTCTTCGTATTTTTCTAATTCAATAAATTCTTTTACGAATTTCGTAGCAGCCTCTGTAGATGCAGATAATTTTTCACCATGCAATCCGATTTCGCGTATACCATGCCGTAGCTTAAAATTTCTAAGCCATCCAGAGCTTGCTTGAAATGCATTAGTATTTTCTCCATTCAACTTTTCGTTGAAAAATATAGCCTTCTCACATAATAAGGGTCCAGAAATGGGATGACCAGATGAGCGTTTCTGCAAAAACCACATGTGCAAAGCTTTATCTACTTTATCATCAAAGGATTTTTTCATCGATTTTCTATCTAAGCTTCCTTGCTCACTTTCAAGTCCCGTTACATACTTCATAATTGATTCTTCATTCTTTTTTATATCTGATATTGTAGACTTTCCTACACCAAACTCCACTGCTAATTTTGTACCTGCTTCACCATTTTTCAGCCTCTTCAATATCTTTACTTTGTCTCCTAGCGAAAGAACAACTCTTTTTCGCTTTCCAGACATCTTTTCTCCTTCGTTGCAGAAAAATAAATGAGCTAGATCGCTGGTGCAATCAACAACCGCTAACAAGAAACCTTTGTCAACGTAGCTACGTCACACAAACCAGTTTTTCTCCACTCCCGACCTGGTGTCAAAGAAATGTCGTAGCCCTTACTTTTCTCTAGTCCTGGCTTCACACCGGGTCTGTAACCTGTCCATTGCGATAAGAAACTTCAAAGAAATACCCTCCCACCCCCTTGGGATTGCATTGCAACCATAGACATTGATTGCAACACGTGTCCACAGCGAGGGTGAGGGGAGAAAAATACAAACAGGAATTTTGTGCTTTGACCTTGGTTTCTCAACCCCTTTCTTCAAACCTTTTGTGTTCTCTCTTCCCACTAACAAAACTCCCCAAAAATACCTTGCAGTTTCCGGATTAAATTTTGTATGCCAAGAAAGAAAAGAAAAAAGATAGATAACAGGGTGAAAAAAGAGAAATGTAATTGGAAGGGACAGAAAAAAAAAATATTTAGGTTTTGGAGGTTTTTTTTTTTTTAAATGAAAAATATGCCGTTCGCATAATTGGAAGTTCGGAAAAAAATTTTAAAAAGAGAAATACGCTGTTCGGATAATTGGAAGTTCGGTTAAAAAATTTTAAAAGTCGAAAAACATGGTTCGGATAATTGGAAGTTCGGTTAATTGGAGTTCGGATAATCGGCGCTCTACTTTTTTAAAACTTTCGATCCCCTGTCATGATAAGTTTCATGACATTCTCATCGCATCGTGATGTCATCATTTTATTAGTGTATAACTCCATATTTTTATTATTAATTCTAATATTTTCCCTCAAAATTTAATTAATGTGTTATTTCCACTTTTCGGCATTTATGTAACGCATACTGCGGTTCTTTCCAACGCATCGTTTGTGTTTTGATTTTATCACGACGATTGGTTGATCGGTTTCTCCCCACATCGGCTCGGTAATTCACCCGTCGCTGGAATGCAGATTCCATCGGAACCGCGGGCCGATGTTTCTTCGTATGTCACCGCGATAAGTTTATCGCCCTTTGGCATTCGCCGCGCGCGGCGTTTTGGCGGTTTGCTGGTTTTTCGTGGTCAAGCACGCAGTGCCGGTTTTTCACCGTTCGTTCATATTCAGTTACGTTAGCGCAGCCAGCGGAGTAGGTTGTTTTTTTTAGAGGTTTTTCCCAACTCCCCGGAGTCGCACCAGGGACTTCCCATGTCACGTTAAAGTAAATTAAAAAAGTATTTATCAAGATGATTTTTTTTTGTTTGTGATTCTTTTCCTGCAAATACACCTCACAGCTACATGTCATGCAATGGTTTCAAGAAATAAAGATGAATTATTCCCAATTTGTTGACGCACGTGTCCGCATGCAAGAATTGGTGAGTCCTTTCCATATTTTTATTCTATATGTATGACACCAGCCTTTTTAAGTGAGAACGCAGCGAAAGTGAACCTGCGGATTAATATATCAAGTATCATTCAATTTAATAAAAATAAATATGCCACGATCAAGTAATATCCTTATATTGAATTAGAGCACATGGCCAGCAACGTTTACAGATATAATCACAACACAAGCATAAAACAAAGTTTAAAATTTCAATTTATTTAACCTCTGCAATAATAATATGCATTCCATACCACGTACAAGTTCTTCTACCGCCACATCCCCCATTTTACCTCCTTATGCTGTGAATTTTTAAAAATTCTTTCTTAGTACACGCCTACATTGTGTAAAGAACATGTCTTCCAAATTTCATTGTTCTAGGACAAACGGTTGAGGCTCGGCGTTGATTATGAGAAAATCAAGCTACTCTTTTATAAGTATAGATAAGATAAATGGCAAATAATACAAGATGGTCAAACTTTTATAGTTAATTTTATATTTATTTGCCCTATAAAATGACTGTCAAATTATCAACTGTCTATGAACAAATTCAGATTTATGATCTACACTTGGAAAATAATACACATACATAAGCAGGAAAGACACGTCATTTATAGAATATTTTATTTCATCATCAACTTACAGCCACTTTACTTTAGGCAGACATATCCAAAATCCTTATGTATCTTGAGGACATTGATTTTTTAAGTAAAATTATGAAAAAAAAAAAAACTTCATGGTATACATGTAAACAATACAATAGTTTTACTTACATATCTTACTTATCTTTTAAAAATTCTAATAAACCATGTATGATAAGAGTTAAGAGCAGATAAGTGAAAAAGAGAGAGAAGCAGAAGATAGCGATAATAATAATACAATTTAAATAATTACCTGAATTATTTCTCGCTTATAATAATCCAATATTTTTGGCTTAAGCCCATTGTTGGTCAAGGATTGTAAGCAAATCAGCCGTAAAACCTAAATTATGAATATAATTATCACCTTTGACAATGAAATTAATAAGCACAACACTAAGTTTATCATTATTTTAAACTGAATAAGTCATAACTAATGAAAGTATAGTTGTGAAAAAGAGGATACCCCCATACTTACTCTTCCATAAGTCAATGCATTAAAATGTGACAAAATACCAAGGGATTAATAATAACATCTACTAATTAATGCTATGTTTAAATTTTGCTTAGGGAGTCATTTACATATAGAAATTGTAACAAATTTTAAAATTTTCAATACTAACATCTAATTTTTACATCATATTTGAATTTTTCAATAAATTTTATCTTTGAATGCCATATGGGAAGTCATTCAGTCAAGTAGTTTAGGAATTATGCCAGTTTAAAGTTTGAAACTCCTAATATTAAATTCGTTTTTAATCGTTTTAAAACATATTGCAATGCAGGTATATTTTTAAGCATAACTCTGAAACTACTTGGCAGAATGAATTACAATTTTAGATTCCCATATTTGAAGCTTCTGGAAATCAATTTCTATTAAAAAATTCACAGGTTTATATAACTTTCTAAATTAATTAAAAAATATAAATTAATTGTAACTTATGAATTTTTTAACAGAAAGTTATTTCTAAAAGCTTCAAGTACAGTATGGGACTCCAAATCTGGAATGCTCGGGACCATTGCTTTTCTGGATTTTAGGTCTTCACCGAAAAAAGAAGTTTACAAACAGCAATAATATGATGGAATTTCGGTATCCATTCTGTTTAGCATAATATTTATAATTTTCTAAACAGCAAATAATTCTACGCTAAACTTCGGCCAAATGTCCTAACCTGACTACTTTTTCATCCTGACGACCTCATACTCTGGAGTCAGCAGTGAAAGCATCTTGTCCGCACGGCAAACGGCCAGCCGACCGTTGCGTCTCGACTACTATTGAATCAATTTTGAAGTCTTTTCCTATTAGTTTTCAATCATTTAGTCACTTGGCAATTTTTTACTGAGTGAACAGCAATATCATATGATCTTTTGTCGATTAGCTAATGATATCACATAAGAAAACTTGTAAGATGCAAAAATAGTATTTAAGCAAACTATTATACTTAGGTTATTTCATGTAAATTATTTGTACAAATCATTTTGTAAATTGAGGAGCAGCAAATTTTTATAACAAGATGTTTGATTCAGTTCTTCCCCAAACAGAATAAGCAATATATACAATTGCAGAAATTGTGATTTGAATATATGAAAAGTTCAATCCAATCTTAAAGGATTTCTACAATTAGAACCACTGAGCAATAGAAATTTTACCAAATCAAAAACAATGATTTTATAAGCCTTGAAATATACATTCAACATCACTGGATTCCGCTTTCGAACATAGCAAATGTTAATATGAAATTTATTCAAATTAATATGCTACAGATATTACTTTAACAGCAAAATCAATAAAAAAGAGTACATATTACCACTGTTACTGTTTGAAGAGATATATAGATGTAGTTATGTGATACCAATGGTGCAGATATTTCCTTAATGGCAAAATAAAAGGCAAAAAGATCATATTCCCGTTGTAGATGTATGAAGATACGTATAGATTTAAATAGATGAATCTAAGCCCGGTAGAAGAAATAAATTCGTTAAGCTCCAAATTTCTTTTTTTTTAAAAAGATGTAAATTTATTTCTTCAGACTCGGGGAAAGTAAGAACATTTGTTAATCTGATTTTCAAAAGAAAGTAGAAGCTATTGATCAAAAAGACCTTAACTGTTTAAAATTTTTAAGTAATATTTATAACGATCATTTTAAAATACTTATATGCACACCGGGGACAGGTCTATTCCCGGTGGCAACTCACAGCAGAAGAGAGTGAAAAATGCCCAAATGTTTTTGAACTCCGAGCATAGCTAGTAATCTCGATCCACGAACATTCCTCCTTTCAGCCAATCAAAAATTTCGTTGTTGATCGTGAGGCTAAAACTCTCATATCATTCCCCACCTCTCAACTCCAGAACGAAAACCACACAAATTATTTTGAAATTGGCGATTGGCAACAAAGTTAAAAACAGAAATAAGTCACCGTACATTGACCTTGTAAGTGATACTGCTTTCTGCTTTACGTTTAAAAGGGAGATTTTCTTGGAGAAGAAAAAAGAAAATGCTTGAATAGAATAATGTTAGGTTTTAAAGGAATGTTTTAACTGAGGAAGGGAATACGAAAATGAATATTTAGGATTGAAATAATATTTAAGAAAAATAATTTTAAAATGAGAAAATTATAATTTAAGATTGAAATAAAAAATAATAAAAATATTTAAATTTAGATTAATTAAAATATGGATTTTAAAATATTTAAATTAAATGAAAATTTCTGCTATGGCATAACATGCTAATCAGAATATTTTCCAAAATAAGATGCAAAAAATATTTACATATCAATTATATAACTAATTAAAATTTTTTGAATGTGTTTAGTTTAAAGTTTAAATATTGCTGTTAAATAAGTTTGCAATAAAAATTAGAACTAATTACAATTTAAATTACAATTAATTTTTCATTGTAAGATGCAAATAACATTACATTTGAAGTTAAAAATTACGTTCTCACTTATTAGTTTCTTATACTATTGATATATAAATATTTTTTAATCTTACAAAGAATAATTAACTGGAATTTCAATTTCAATTGTGATTAATTGTAATTTTCATTGTAAAATCATTTAACAGCAATATTTAAACTTTAAATAAAACAAAATTTCTTATGTTTTAATTAGTTATACTCTCGATATATAAACATTTTTGTATCTTATTGTGCAAAATATTCCCATTTAACAATATTTATTATTTCACTTAAAACGAACTTTCAAAACACTGTAATTATACAATTTTTATACTTACAATGAAAAATATACTCACTTAACATTGCTCCTAGCTGTGAAAATCATATTCTGTATAAGTTTCTATTATACAGTTGTATATGAAAAAATAACATTTTTTCTTTCTTTTAATATCTAAATAATTATTTTAAAGAATGTTTTGTTCAGTCATTATTTTAAACTTTAAAAAAAACATTAAATTAAATTACTCACATTCTGAAGAAAAGGTATGACATACTTCTTTATAAAACAATTTACATTATAAAAAAATCTCAAAAACTTTATCATTACAGTTTCAATCACTCTTATTTTTCTCTTAATGTCTTACATTTACTGGAGCTCAATGTCATCTTTTCAACTGTGCCCTTTTCGACCCCCCCCCCCCCCCCCCGCCACCACCCAAAAAAAAAAAAAATTGTCATCACACTACCAAGGGTTGTCCAAGTGAGATACAAATGTATTCATTTTCTACTTGCTAGTGCTAATTAAGACCTCTAGATGGGGGCTTCCTCTCCAGTGTTTTGCTGTTTGTTCTAGTAATTGCTTTGGGAATCTGATAAATCCTTATGTTATGGTCCTCTTAACATTGTGTTTTCAAACCTGGAATAAATAAATAAAAGAAGCTTTCCCCTGTTTTAAATGACAGGTCTTGGAATGACATATTTCAGCATTCCATACAATGATGCCTGAAAATTCACGGTTTGGATTTTTCTTTTTGAACATTACATATTGAGATTTTGGACTTATGACTTGAACATAGGTTAGCTTACAATAAGTAAATGATCTTTGTAATTAAGAGGAACTCATAATTAAGAGGGCAGAGCTCTCTAGTATATATAAAAGAATACTTTGATTGTAAAATAAGCCAAACATTGACTTAATATTTTTTAACCCTTAAAAAAATACTTATGCAACTTCTCTTTTAATTAAAATATCACTTAATAGGCATAGTTCAAATGTTACCTTCATTAATGGATCTTGCCTAGCAATGCAATCTTCTATGTGGGAATTGATTTTATCAGTGTCTATACCATTCATAAATTCTAACAAAATAAACAAAAAAAGTTAGTTAAACTTTCTAATAAATACAGTATTAGGGTCAGTTTGGAGCAAAATATAAATTATTTATACTTTAAAATGTACCTTGCTCAGCTTGAAGAGATTTAAGGAAGTTTTCAGAATCTGTAACTTCCTTAATGTGCTCAGCCATTGTTGTATCTAAAACATGAAAGTTAGATAAGCTCATCAGGAGAAAAATTGTTATATTAATTTAAGTCTACTACAGCCTTAAAATTAGAAGAAAAAAAATCTTTGCATTTTTAAATAAATAACTAAACATACGTGTAGCAAGAGACTTTTTAGCTTCTTGAATGTACTGAAGTTTAGTTACAAATTGCTTTACTTCTGGAATAGTTTTTGCTCCATGTCTTTCCTACGAAAAAGGGAATAAAGACATAAAAAAGTACATTTATCAGAAAAGTTGGTCTTTTTTCTTTTCTTTCAAAATATTACATTAAATAGGATAGCTTTAATTTAATTATTTTACACAAGGCATACTAACAACCTAATAATAATGGCTGATTTTTACTTATGTGCTCCACCTTGATATTTTTGATTCAAACAGATGTTCTACTAAAAAATTTGCATTCCATATTGTTTTCAACCTTCAAATACTTATTTTTCTATCAATAAGAATATTTCATTCAAACCAATCAACAGATGTTTAACAATTGTCAAAGAAAGGAGCAATATCCCCCCAACTTATTAAACAATAATACACACAATAATGTTACAATTTGGAAATATATATTTCATTTGATATTTGAAAATACCTTTCATCAACACTTAAAATAAATAAATTCACAAACCTAGTAAAAACCACCAAGACCACAAAATCACCAAGTTTGTCTTTTGATCGAATTGATCATACAACAAAATTGTAGATCACTGTTATTGAATGACAAATTGAATATTCTTAGTAAAACACATGGGATAGTGTGGTGTAAGAATGCATAGATGATAAATATATGCATTTGTCATCACAACAAACTGGTGCTTGGCATGTTGCTAATTTCAATTGTGTTTTGAGTGCAGCTAAGGTTAATTTGTGCTCCTGAAAAATAATTGTGATTGCATTAAAAACAGGCACAATAGATGAGTTCAAAGTTTCGAACCACTTTTCATCTAATTTTTATCAATTTGAACTTCTTACTGTTTCAAAATTTTACATACTTTTAATAATTTCTTGGTTGTTTTGAATAACAAAATTATGAAAGCATTTGGAATGAAGAAGAAAATTCTCTGGTGCATTAAGAAAGGGTGTAGTAGGCAATCCAAATTTCACACAAAATTAAAAATTGGTAAAGTATACAGACTCTTACACACTAGAAAGTGTAAAAGCGTACATTTACCTATTTGTGATTTTTTGTTGATTATTCCCAATAGTTTTATTGTTATTCTCAAATTTTTATAACAGTTGGTTACTTGATTATTAAGGTTTAATAACAAATACAAATAATTTTGATAGATTCATTATTTATTCCTTTATAGTCAATTGTTTGAAAAATGTGCATTCTTGCACGAATCTATCTTTTTGGAAGATTGCCTAATTATGTACATAAAACCAATAATAATAAATTCTATGTTTAAAAAGTAAATAAGAGGTCGCTATGAAAAACTGGAAATATTTTTTTAATTTTTCAGGCATTTTAAAACATTTATTGCTCATAATATATCATAAGAATGTATGTAGAACAATCAGAGATGTATTTGATTTAATCATCTGGATTTTATCTACACCTGTCACAGTTTAACGAATTCTAGGAATAATAAGAAAATATATATAGAACAGCAATATCCATCTTCCAACTACATGAAGCCCAGAGACTTTTATTGGCATCTTGCATTTAAAAAATTATTATGCCCTATTTAGGTTTAAATTAAATTAACTTTTTTTTTCTATTTATTAGGTTTTCTCAGATTCTGCCCAGAGAGTTCTGTTTTGTGTTTGGAAGGCTCAGGGCTGTAGCACCCTTTAGTGGGACTAACCTGCATATAACAGAATTCAACCTTAAATGGAAAATTTTCACAGGTCTAGCATAAATACCATATAATTACAACAAATGGTGTACCTTCTAAGATAGACCTGTCTAAAACAGAATTTTTTGCTAGTTCTCTGTAATTCTATCTTAGATTTTATTATATTAATATTTAATGTATCAATGATTAAAAATTTTAATTTATCATTTAACCTATACAGTTAAATTCATTATTAATAAGTCTTATTCCTTTAAAATAGAACTAATTTTAAAATATATTATAAAAAATGTTATGCTGCTTATGCAGTTTAAATAAATAAATAAAAAACAATAAAAAGCATACAAAATTCGCAAGGAGATTAAAATAATATTTACTCTTTTATTTTATTTTGAAGGGATTCATTATGTATTCAAAGCTATTCTTAAGATACTAAAATTGAGAATGCAAAAGTATGAGAAGTTTTCTAAGAGCACTTATTCATATTAAAACTTTTGAGCCAGTAATTAAATTAAATCAAGAAATTATAATCGTTATGATGAAAATGTTATGTGGACAAAACAATAAAGTGTATTGTTGTTTAGATATTTTTTTAATTACTCTTTCAAATTATCCTTAAACATACTAAATGAAAAAATACTATATTAATAAAAAAAAAACTTTAAAAATGATTTTTTAGAACTATGTATAAAAAGTAATTATAAAAATTACCTCAACTAGAGCTGAAAGCATTTTTGCTTTTTTGCTTAAAACTGGACCAACTGCATTGAAGTTCTTGTCACGTATTTCAACAAATAATTCCTCAGCTGAATTTAATATATACTTCTTTGGTTCAGATGATATGTCTTGTAGGCCTCCTTCCAGGGACTTTGGTTTATCAGGAACTTCTATTGCATCTAGAAATTATGATGAAGATATGAGCTACGATGCTAAAAAAGATTAAATATCTAATCTCAGCAACTAAATTAATTATTTGCTTTATGGTAAAGTGATATCTTAAAACAACAGTTTCTACTCTATGATCGACAGAGGCCTTAGGGTAGTGATTCCCAAACTTTTATTTGGCACACCTTACCTAGGCATCTGTAAATTTATGATGCCTTCCCCCCTCCCTTCTATAACATAATTTACTATTAAAAAAGTTAACTCTTATTCACATGCAGAGATGCAGAATGCCTAAAATTGCAATAACAATGACTAGTCACTTCACATTTATTTTAGCTTATTAAACAGATAATTTTTTCATTACAAATGTGTTTTATGACATAACTCTATAAATACAATGAAACCATATACTTTGCCTTTATATCTAGAAGTGTGTTGTTTCTAGTCAACTCAACTCGGTGTGATTTCGATCATTTTTATCAATTTAATCGATACTGTGGCCAAATCGTATTTAATCGATACTCTAAATTTTTTATCGATTTAATCAATACTGTGGCCAAATCGATAATCTAATTTTTTTTTGTTTTATCGATTTAATCGATACTCTGGCCAAATCAATTTTATCGATAATCTAAATTTTTTTTTTTTCCGATGACTTTATGGGTAATTTCGATCTTTTATTTTTATTTTCCATCAAATTGTTTGCCTTTTGCTTTTCTTTCCATATACACACTTTTTTGTTTTTCTTTCTTTCTTCGTGATTCATTATTCATTAGCGTAGCTGAAAGTTGCAGTTAGGTGTTAAGCTTCACTCTTTTTTTTCTGTTTTTTAGATATTTAGAATACACTGAATATTTTACTTTTAAAGGACGAATAATTAAAAACAAAACCATTTTTCCTTTGTTTTATTACAGATGGATGTGTTGTGTAATGCATTAATATTTAACAATTTTGGATTCGATTTTTTTGGTGGGAGGGAGGGAAAAATAGGTTTAAAATAATTATTAAAGGTATTAAAGGGTATCTATAGATCGATCTTTCTGGTACTAATTTCCATATATTTATTCCTTCGAGTAACTATTTTAGCGACAGAGCTGAGCAGCTGCTGCTGTCAAATTTCGCATAAATAAGGGCCTTTTCTTTCCAGATTAAATTGTTATCTTTTCAGTTAATACATTAGGAGCCTAGTTATTTGGGTTGCTAGTTTATAAGGTTGTATTTTGCAAGTTTATCTCCTCTCTCCTTTCCCCTCGTCCCCAAATCATAATTTTTTTTAATTATGGTCAGATTTGAATGGGACTTTTTCTGACATTCTTTCCAAGTTATTTGGTTACCAACATTGATATTTCTTCTGCAACTCTTGGTGACCACTATTTATGAACAATAATTAAAATTTTCAGCTTTTTTTCAGTTAAAATACTCCATCCTTGGTTTAGAGCCATGCTACTTAGGATTATCGTTAGTTAAGTTGTATATGTCACGATTGTCTGGTCCGTCCTCACCCCAAATCATAACTTTCTTAATTATGGTTAGATTTGAATGGGACTTTTTCTGACATTCTCCCCAAGTCATTTGGTTACCAAATGAACATTGATATTACTTCTGCAACTTTTGGTGACCACTATTTATGAACAATAATTAAAATTTTCAACTTTTTTTCAGTTAAAACACTCTATCCTTGGTTTAAAGCCATGTTACTCAGGGTTCTTGTTAGTTAAGTTGTATTTGTCAAGATTGTCTCCCCCCCCCCCTTTCCCCTCAAATCATAACTTTCTTAATTATGGTAAGATTTGAACGGGACCTTTTCTGATATTCTTCCCAAGACATTTGGTTACCAACTAAACATTGATATTATATCATATAATATCTTGACAGATACAACTTAAATAAAGAGAACCCTGAGTAGTGTGGCTCTAAACCAAGGATGAAGTGTTTTAACTGGAAAAAAGCTGAAAATTTTAATTATTGTTCATATAATAGAGGTCACCAAAAGTTGCAGAAGTAATATCAGTGTTTATTTGGTAACCAAATGACTTGGCGAGAATGTCAGAAAAAGTCCCATTCAAATCTGACCATAATTAAGAAAGTTATGATTTGGGGGGGAGGGGGAGGAGACAACCTTGATTGACAGATACAACTTAACTAACAAGAACCCTGACACCCTGAGTAGCATGGTTTTAAACCAAAGATGGACTGTTTTAAAGGGTTGGTTGATTTATGACGGCCAATTATCTACTTGCGGGATATAGGCTCTAGGGGGGGGGGGGGGGGGGGGATCCTAACCCATATTTACGGCAAGGTTCGGAGAAAACCACGGAAAACTCCGAACGGTTAGGTCGACGAGCGCGACAGGGGTTTGAACCCAGCACCTCCCGTCTACCAGCTTTGAGAGCAAAACCTCTCAGCCAGTGGTGGGGCCACTGGTTTAAAGAGAATAAGCTGAAAATTTTAATTATTGTTCATAAATAGTGGTTACCAAGAGTTGCAGAAGTAATATTAATGTTTAGTTGGTAACCAAATGTCTTGGGAAAAATATCAGAAACAGTCCCGTTTGTAATGAAGACTTGGCGCAGGAGATAAAGTAAACAGAGATTCTTAAAATGCCTAAATATAAGGCAGAAAAATAGAATATATGTTTACTCTACATCCTACCCCAACTCGTCAATACAGGTCGCGCGTATAATGGAAGCACCAAAATGCGATGTTGAACTAAACACTCAAAAATATTTTATAAAACTTTAGAAATTAAAGATTAATCTAAAAACATTATTTTATATTGGACTATGCTTAAATGAAGAAATAATTATTTAGCTGTATTAAAATCTGAAAAATAAAATAAATACAAAAGACTCACCCAAGGAATGAAGTTGACAGTATTAATAGCAAAAGAACTCATTTTATTTCAAACATAACATACTTTATCTTTCATTGCAGTGATCACTTCAAAAACACATAAAATAATAATGCTAGTACAAACCATCTTCATCTGAAATCTTTCCAGTTCAATTCTTATTAATATTTAAAATCTAAAATGATAGTTCATATTACTGTAATTATTATTTAATTAACTGGTTGATTGCAGGGAATGTTCAAAGTAAAAGAAATTGAATTATTTCCTTAAAACTGTTATATAAATTGTTCGGGGGATTAAATCTTGCATAAATACCGGAATTAGAGTCTGAAGTAAACTGAAAATGCTTGATGGATAATATGGAATCTATTACCGATAACGTTGCATATTCTTTTAAGACGAGAAAATTCTTTCCAATAATTAATTCATGTTGCCTTGAGAATAAAGAATCTTGTTGTATTAAGTAGACTTTGATTATTTCTTGAAACCTCTATGAAGAAACCTCAAGAAGATTGAATTTGCAGAAACTTTCTCATACGAGCGTATAGATCCAAGATATCACGAATTCATGCTACCGTACGAAAATAAATCTTGTTAAAATACGGATAACTTTACTATTTCTTGAAACGCAGATGATGGAACCAGCAGAAGATTGAATCTGAAGAAATTATCTTATAACGCTTAGCAGATGAAAAGGAACTGAAATCCAATTATATGAAGAGTTGTATTTTAAAATATAGTTCAGATGCCATGAAACCTACAGAACTCTACAACTTAAGAAACTTTATACATTGTGTTCGGCCTTACGGCCAAACACGAGCGTTATCTTATTTTTGCCGACTACATCCAGTAGAGAAAAGCCACAGACTCACTCAAATTGAATTCAAACTCTACCAAGTCAACTCACGCACCAGCCAAACTATCCAATCAGAAAAGACGAAAATTCCTCTTCTTCATTTTGAATCGCTTAACTATCAACCGTCGCCACTAAAAAGTATACCCACGACAACTCAACTCTACACACGAACTATCCTGGCGAAACGAAAACAACTACGCCCTAGCAACAAGCAGTAGAAATTAAGATCGTTCGTCCACGAATGTTCTCGAAAGAATTTCACATCCCCTTTTTCCCCACTGAAAAATGCACCCCCTAACCTTGGATGCCAGCATGAATGACCCTTAAACTAAAATGGGTGACAATTGACCACTAAGTTGTTGTTTCAACAACGCACTAAGCTAGAATTCAAAATGGCCAGCGTCATTCCAAAAAAAAGATCAATGTAAACACTGAGATTAGAAAAAATATTTAAAAATTCATATCTGCCAAGATTTAAGTTGAATCTTGCTAGAATTTTGGCAGACTGCATAAAAATTTTGTTTAATCTTTTAAATAAGGTTTAGAACAAAAATTATTAATATTAAAAAAGTGGAAAATATATATTTTAACTTAGAAGAAAATACACTATCTTTGACAGAATCGATGTAAACAAACGGAAATCTTTTATACTTTTATCCAGAGATTTAAATGCATGATTATACTTCAATTTAAAAATGATTATTGATTTTAAAAAATGATTTAATTATAGAAGTTGATTTTAATTAATAATAAAATATCTTAGAAGAAAAGTTAACAAGATTAATTATAAAAAGATAGAAAATATTGACTGTTTAAATAATAACTGTTAAATAATTAATTTAAATGTTGATTAATATTATGACAACTTATAAATAATGATTAATTACGATTAAATATTTAATTTAATAAAAATTATTGAAAACTATTGAATTTAAAAGTAGAAATGGAATGTATCATAACACCGTTCAAATCGGATCATAATTAAAAAAAGGGTTGAATTTGGGAGAGGGGGGGGGGGGTTACATACTTGAAAAATACAATTAAATAAAATCGCAACCCAAATAGAGTCTTGCATCAGGTTGGGTTACCCACTTTTACTCCCATCCAACCTGACTCGCAGTTTGGGTCAGGTCAGGTTTGCACTGTAATTTTTCATTGCAGTACGGGGTCAGGTCGGGTTGACTTTCAGTGTTTTGGGTTTGGGTCAGTTTCGGGTTGAATTTTAACTCTTGTGGGTCAGGTTCGGGTTGATCTGCTTTTTCAAAAAAAATGTCCACAATATTTTCAGGTTAAAAATATAGATACAAAAAACCTCCATAATGGACACTCCCAAAAAGCAGACACCTCTATTTAGCGAATAGTTTTTCAATTCCCAATACTGATATATTTGTATGCTCATACCGTGGAATAGTGGACACCTCCAAATCTACGCACACATAGCATGCATATGTGTGCATAAACTATCACAAATATAATACATGTATTTTTGTGTGTATCATAAACGAAATGTCGATAATGTTTGTCATATTCTGAGAAATACAAATGGTTCTCTTAACTGCACCGTTAAAAAAAAGAATAATGTATGATTACATTTCTTATATAAATTTTATTTTTTTTGTGCAGTAAATTGAATATATACTCATTCATATTCAAATGCATATTTATTTTCATCTGAAACATAGTTCTGTTCAAACTTTTCATGAAAATTCTAACAATCCGACTTGCAAAAAACCTAAATATGACACGAAATAATTATTCTAGAGGGAACCCAACACGCAGAAAGAAAATTAGAGTTCGAAAAAAAATTAGAGACAACCTGACCCGATGCAGGAATATATTCAACAATCTCGAGGTGTCTGCTATTCAGAGGTTTCACTATATTTGAATATTAAAAAATATAGATTTGTTTATTTTTCTATAAAAAATATAAATAGAGATATTATTTTTCATACTTTATTTTGTACATTATTTTTCATAACAGCATTAAAACATGATTTATTGTACTTTCACTGTGGGTTGAAGTATTTCGGGTGCGGGTTGAAATATGTCAGGTTCGGGTCGGGTTACAGGTAACTGAAAATTAACTTTGCAGGTTCGGGTCGGATAACGGGTCACCGAAAATTATTTTTGCGGGTTGACTTGAAATGGAATTTGCTGGTTCAGGTCAGGTTAACCCAACCCGTGCAGCACTCTAAACCCAGCAAGTAGTAAATCTAGTAAAATCGAAAGAATAAATATATTATTATACTGCTTAACTGCTATGAAAATGAAGTGAGCACCAGAAATATCGATCTTTTGTTTACTCTAATCCTAGTTACCACAATTCACAATCAAATTTGATCGATTTGGTGTGAGAATCGATTCTAGAACATAGAAAACATCAATACTAGAATTTGATAATCGATTATTTTTTTGATTGATGTTGTTTTATACAACATCGAAATTAATTAATTCTTGAATTTTTCCGAATCGCCCATCACTAGTGCAGATGCAGATTCCGAAGAGACAGGGGGGAGGGTCATGGCAAAGTTAGAAATTAGCGGTCGTTAGTCATCAAATACAACTAAATTATTGCATTTCGCAACCACAAAATTATATCTAGTTGTCAAATTTGATGCCTAGCTTTTTTTTACTTTAAAATTTTTGTTTAACAAATGCTCCGATTCATACTTTACCGTAATTCCCCGCCGCATGCACTTCAAGAGTAGGGTGGTCTCCAACCCTATGTTAAAAAAGAAAAGTGAAAAATATTTCACTCTCAGCCCCTCATATTGTGAAGATTGCCATAAAAACACTAAATACAATAAATGAATTGAATCGAAAAAAATTTAAAAGGTGCCTCAAGTGGTTTACTTTTTATTCTTTACACTAAATACATGCAATTTAAGGAATGAAATTAAATGATCATAATTAGTACTCAATCATATTACAATAACTGATTTTCTTTAATTCAAATTTTTAAAAGGTGTTCTTTTTATGCAATCTGGAAATGTCTTATGGTTATCTTCTGTTTCTGTTCTTTATTTTGTATCAGAATTCAGTTAAAGTTTTGAATAAGACCAAATAAATTAACCATTGCACATTAATTAGCCACACAACACCGCTACCCCTCCATACTGTAACATCAATCCTCCCAGCCATCGTATAATATTTCTTTATTATTTTTTCATTTTATAATTCTTATTTTATTTTATTTTTTGTAATATAAAATTATGCCATGAATTAAACAGTTAATTTTGTCAAAAAACCTCCCTCCTCCATATTTTAACATCTACCCACCCATCTGTCCTGTAGATTTGATCATGGACTATAAACTAATATATCAGAGAATATGTTTTTTTTTCTTTTTTTTGAAAAAGAATGTTGTATTGCATCAAAAATCTGTTGCTTATATATATACCACATAAGGCCTGTGAAAGGAAAAATATTATTTTGAAGATTATCAGAGAATAATTTTAATGATATATACATATATATATAAGAAAGAAAATAAAATTTTTAATACATACTGTTTTTTATACCAAAGATTTCATCTAATAAACCTTCATATGTTAGTTGTGTAACAAGACCAGAGACTAAGTCAACTGCACGATCTAATAAAATAAGACAGTCAATCTGAGGAGTTACTTGAGGGTCATTTCCAGATAATTCTCTTCTCATTCTAGTCATAAGGTCAAAAACTTGCTAAAAAATAAAAATCTCATTAAATGTTTGATTAAAATATAATTCAGTAAATATATGCATATAAACATTTCAACAACAACTAATTTTAAAAGAATAACAATCTCCCAGTACATTTTCAGAATTTTTTTTTTCTTCCTGCTTAACAACACAAAACTTTCTGACTCTGGCACATTTACAGGGTGAATTTTATACATAAAAGTATGAAATTCAGGGAGAAGATTATTGAAGTGCTTTGAAATTAACTAGCATTTTTCATTGAAATGAGCATTTTTCATTCAGAGAAATGCATTACATCTTGATTTATAATATATTGCTCTCTCATGCTGATTTTTTGTATCCTGAAAAATTATTCAAAACACCAACTCTGACACCTCTTACTGAAAGATATTTTACCTTTATAGGAAAAGGGAAATGCTATTCAATTTCAGGGGTCACACTCACTTGGAAAGATTTGTAGCAGGAAAAAATGAATTTTGTAGCAGCAAAATTCACTTGTGTAGCAGGTTAAAAACAAATTTTTCTAGTAAAAAATCCACTTTTATAGTAGGTAAACATAAACATTTTTAGCGTAAACAAGTATGGTAACAAGTATGAGCGTAACAGTACTCATTTTGGAGGAGCAAAAAGTGAATTTGGAGCTAGTTGAAATTTCATCATTAATTTATTTCGAAATAGTGAAACAGGAAAATGGTACTTTTTATTTTCTCACATCTATATTATACATCAAATTCTATCATAATTTTCATCTCCCTTTTAGAAAAATGAAGGGGTGGGGGCTAAATTTTTAAGGATCTAATTATTTAGCTAAATTTTTAAAAACTTCTCCTTGTACCTCTAGATCCATAAAGTTTTGAAATTTCCTGTCTTTGGCAGTGATAATTTCAGGGTGTCTATTCCAGATCAGCAACATATTTTCCTGACTTTTCCATACCGATAAAGAAAAAATTCCAGGTATCGAGATTTTATGATGTTACACATAAAAAAATCTTAAAAGTTGTGAATTTGAGAGTGAAACTTTCACAACTGATTCTGGGGCACAAATTACTAATTTGTTACATAATTTTTTGCAAAAATTACAAATTTTTGAATATTTTTACCTTCAAAACATTTTGCAGTTAACACTTTTAGCATCATGCTCTATCCATTTTGTCAAATTAGGATGAAATTTTTTATCACATTAGTCACAGTTAAATAGAGATTGCTTTGACATATTTTAATACAAAGAATGAATATTCAATAAATTAAGCTAACAAATGTTCAGTTCCCAAACAAAGATAAGTAAGCAGAGTGAAACACCTAATCAATCCTACAACATTCAGTAGAAATTTTCAGTGAAGCTGGAACTGAAAATTTCTGAGTTACAAAGAAGAACTCAAAGGGGGTAGATTGATTTGCACAAGAGGTTGAAATACTTTATACACTACTTATGAAGAGCAAAGTTTGATTTTAATGGCACTGCAATTTCAAATCCTTAATTTTATATGAAACATTTTCCTATTTTTTTCTACAAAGTTAAAATTTTTCTACCTTTTTCTCAGAATTTTCAAATTTTCCTGACTTTTCCTCAGAAATGGTAAATTTCCCTGACTTTCCTAGTCTATATAAATTTTCCTGACTTTTCTAGGTTATCCAAGTTTTCCAGGTGGCTAGACACCCTGTAATTTCCAAGATCTACTAACAAAACTATTAATAACACAATTAAAAATTTTAATATCAGTCTTTGCAGCTCTGAATACATTTTTTTTTTTTTAAAGATTATACATACATGGAAACATCTGGAATATTGCATTTATCCATTGTCCAAGATAAGCAATAAATTGTGCCAGAAGTTTTGACAAATGCAACAAGACATATGTGGATGTTTGGCACCTCCTCTCATCTCAGATGGGGAGGATGGAAAGAGATGGGGCCTCAAATTTAATTTTTAAAAAAATCTTTTATTTCATATGTATACAGTGAAAATCAGGGCTAAGAATAATCTAACTGAAAGGGAAAAAAAAATGTTTGCATTGCAATCTCCCTATATATACCCCCCCCCCCTGCCCCCATTTGCTAGGGAGAGGGGTAAAGGGGAACAGAAAGTTTAAGTAGTAGTAGAATTTAGATAATTGGGTATTTATTTATTGCATAGTAAAGACACAAACAGGGCAGAATTTTTGTTTCCTTTAAATTAGATTTCATAAATTTTTAACTTTCTGTGCTGGAAAACAAGAGGAAATTTTGGTGGAAAGGAGTAATTTAAATAAAATATAATTTATTTATTATCTTTATTTTACAATAAGGAACAAAACAGAAAAATAAGAATAATTTTTTTTTTCTGTGTGTATGTGTGTTAGGGGGGAAGGGGTAAGAGAAAAAATGGATATTGAAGGGAGATGGAATTTCATTATTTATTGTTACAACAAGGTAGCAAATAGAGCAGAAAATTCTAATATATTTTAAAGATTTAAAATTAGTTTGATGAGACATTTGGGGGGGGGGGGGGCAGACAAAGAGAAAAAGTGGGAATTTAGATAAAATTTATTAAAAAGTGGAAATTTATCGAAATTGGTAATTCTCATCTTTATATTTTCCTTCCTGTGAAATTTATTGTTTTTAATCGAAATAGATTCCCAGATATAATTTTGCCCCAATCCCCATCTATAGCAAGATTTTTTTGCCATTCAGTCAGTGTTCGATAGTATAACGGTTAGCATAGCTGTACGGTTTTCTTGTAGATGAAAAATAAACAGTTATCCAGGTAAAATGAATAAGCAAAGGGGTAGATGACAGATATATTTATTTTTTTTTAAAGTCATCATTAAGCAAAGCAGCAAGGGGAGGCACCCGTTGAAATAAAAAACTCAACGATAACTTCTCTGGTCACGCGTCACAAGCAAGAGTGGAAGATTTTGAGAAAACTACATCTACAGGTGTTGGCGTGGTAAACATGATAAAATCGCCAGTACTTGGCAAGAGATGTTCTAGAGGGTAATGGTAGGAGTGTATGGGAAAAAGCGATAACGGGTAGTTTCTGTCTATGATTATGCATTCGTTTTAGAATGGGGGGGGGGGGGGGGTTGTAGAGATTCATACATGGAGACGAAAAAGGAAAAGAAAGAGTATTAGTAATTTTGGGAATAGTCGCTTGTTTTACAAAAAGGCAGCTGCGTTTAACGGTTACATGTGGCTCCAATACAATAACTGGCTGTGAAAAATATGAGCTTGCATATTACACTTCATATGCGGGCCAGAGATATTTTAATTAATTCTTTTGAGAGTGGATGAAAGGAGTGCCAAGGCATGCAGAAAAATTGTCAGTTATATGTTAACTTGCGGCACAGCTGCATATATTTTGTCTAACTTTTAAGGCAGATGCATTTTTGATTTCATGGGAAAGAAAACGGGTGGGTTAGAAATGTGTGATCACTTGTAACTTATTTTAACATAACCGCAAAGTCTAGTATGGAAAACTTTCTGATGTATGTGAATAATGACTTGCATTTTAAAATAAAGAAATCAGATTCGTTATCTAAATTGAATCACAAATAGATTTAGTTAATATATTGAATTTTTTTTTTTTGGTGGGGGGAGGGGGGGATGACAGAACATTTAAAACTTATTATCTATATTTATTTATTTATTCTTATAATTATTTATTTTATTTATTTTTTGGGGAGTGTGAATGAATTATTATGAATTTATTATTTACGTCTGTTTGGGGGGGGGGGGGGGGAATATGAAATCAATACTAGCTTGTTAGATTTTGGAAGAGGAATAGAAAAGTTTATGTTAGCTTGTTAATTTTTTATTTTTATTTTTTTTTTTTGGGGGGGGGGGGGGGGGTAGTTGAACTGGAAGCAAGATATATGACAAATGTATATATATGACAAAGACATGGGGAGTGGCTACCAACTGCAAATTTAAAAAAAAAAAGTGCCTCATTACACTTTAAGAACACTTGCAATCCAACTTCCACCATCTAATAAAGTTTCTTATCCTCAGCTTCTATAAATTCCAAGATCTGGTATTTGGTCATTCAATAACATAATTAAAATATAATAACAATTATTTTAAAAAAATAGAAAACAGCTTTATGATATTGAAATAGATGTTAAAAAACACTCTGGTGTGAAATTTGTACAATTTATGTGCTGCAATTGCAGAATGAAAGTTATTGATTTCTCTTATTAGATACCCATATTACTATTTTGTTTCCCTGTGAGAAACAAAATGATGATTTGGCACAAAATTGGCAGAAATGGACATTTTGGCATAAAATGGTGCAAGAATTGTATTTTGGTGTAATTGGTTTCAGCTTCAGTTTTAAAGTAAAACCATTCAATGAAAATTTTTACCTGATACAAACTGGAAATTAATATTTAAAAAATAAGACAAAATTTCACATTCAAACTTTTATAAGCATTTAATCTAGTCTGGAAGGTTAACTTTTTTATAAGTATGTTAGAGAGCTTTGTAATGTGGATGTAAATGAATCTTTGAAAAAAGAAAAAGAAATCCATGGTACTTGATTTGGCAGGCACAAAATTTAACTGGTGCTTACTTGTAGATTTTTTTTTATTTTTTATGGCAATTTTTATGGCTATACTTGGAAATGAAGTTTCTAGTCAACCACTGATTATGCAGTGTCATGATAGATGAATCAGAATTTTTAATTGGAAAAGGGGTGAGCTGCCTGCCTAGTCAGAGCTGCCTGTCACTAGTATCTCATCTTGCTGACACTGTGTTTAAGGGGAAAATTGTCAAAAATTGTTTAGCAAACAGAATGTGAAAAACTGTGCATAAATGTTGGAAAAATTCTATTGCTCTTATTGATTCTGCATCTAATACATTTCAATGCGACAGTGAATTTAGTCATTTGAGGTCTAAAAGAAGTAAGCTATTTCTGAAAAAGAAATAAAATAGACTATAACATAAAAAAAAAGACTAAAAAGAAAAAAAGATTTGTTTTACACGAATGTTTTAAGTAAAGAATAGATATTACTAATTTAATAACATCTGTAGCTTGTGTCAAATGCAATCCAAAACAATTAGGGAAGGTAGCAGAATGAATGGAAATAATTAAAAATGAATTTGATAAAAAGAAACAGGAAAATATATATATATATATATATATATATATACATATATTTCAAACTAACTTGCCATTGTATTAAAATTAAACTCTAGAATATATCAGATTACTAGAGTAAATAGTCAATGCACAAAACATTAGAGGTTAAATGCATGAATTTGTAGATGAATAGTTTTAATATTAATATAAATTATTTCTTTTCTAGATATTTTTTAATTTAAAAACAACCATTTCAACAACATGCAAACCTTATTATCATATTTAATCACTAAAACTAATAAAAACACGCATAACTACCAAACAACCAGCAAACAATTGAATACACATATATTCCACACTGAAATTATTTTTAAATAAAATAATAAGCAAAATAAGACAAAAACCAGAATACGTACATTTTATATCTGCAAAATTTGCCCAAAGTTCGGTGAATCAATAAATTAAATTTTGGCTTATTTATTTTACAAAATATCACTAAGCAATAATAATAGTAATATATTTTTAATAAAGATAGATGGCTATTTCTTAAAACATTTTTATTACCTTGGCACATTTACCTTTGCCATAAATATTAGGAATAATGCCATAAACTGCTTGTAGGGTCATAAGTGCTTTAGCCACATGATGCATGCTAGTCAGATCATCTTCAATATGACACTCCTGCATTTAAAGAATTTAAATTAATTCAACAAAAAATAATTCACCTAGTTTTGAAAGAAAATTTAAGATAGTTAAAATAGCTTTAATTCTAAAAAATATATATAATAAAACTGAAATAATGGTTCCTGAACTGGAAGTTTTTTCCCAGCTACGTCTTATTTCAGTATTTGTGAGGCAAATTTATTTTGCTTTATAAACAAAAAACCTGTGGATTTAAAAATGAAATATTTTTCTTGTAGATTTATGTTTTTCAGAACTGATTTAGGGAGAAAAAAGAAAACCCTCTAGAAATAATAATGCTTAATAGGGATATAATAAATAATAATGCGTAGCAATTGGCAACTATGTCATAAGAGTATGCCTTTATCTGATGAAAATATTTAAATATTTTGGAATGCATTATGATTTCTACTAAAGATGGACAAACCACTCATGAGTTAATCAAAAGAACTCGCTGTCGGCAGACCAGGGTTCTATGAAAAATATCAATGGATATTCTCGAAAATATATATTCGATATTTATTTTCAAAATATCATGATGTTTGATATTTTAATATTTGATATTTAATTTCAAAATATTATTGTGTATGATATTTTGGATATTTTCAATCAAAACAAGTATAAGCGAATTTTTCAACTTTTATTAACTGTGCTGTTCTGTAGGTAAAAAACCTTTACTCTAACAGTGAATTTTTTAGCCAAAAAAGAATTGGGTTTGACATCCAGTTTTAAGGTCATCAAAATTATATTTGTGATTTACTGTGAAATGTTCATAGCCAGCATCTCACAAAAACTTTCTTTATGCATAAATAACCTTGAAACAATGTTATTGCAGATTCCTCATCCTTACAGCCAAATGGTATAATCCATCTCAGAGCAGTGAAAAATGTAAGTTATAGAAACTTATAGTATAACTTAATAGAAATAGTTTTGATTCGAAAAATAGCAAATAAATAGCAAGTCACAATGTTTGACATGGTTAGCAATAAATTTCTTTTGCCCTGTCAGGTTTGAAATAAATGGCACATTAGCATACATTTTGGCATGTGTTGGTAAAACAGAAAGGTATCAAATTTTGCTGTATAAAGCATATATATTTTTTAATACTAAATCCTATAGTTTTTTTTATTTATTTATTTTATTTTATTTTTATTTTTTGTGAGTGTAAAAAGCAAATTGTGTTTGTGTTCAATTAGTTGATCTGCAATTTTGTTACTTAAGTGAAATAAAAAAAAAAAAGACAAGACATTTAGAATATTGTTTTACCAAGTTTTCATGCTAAGTTAAATATATTTTAGTTCCTAATTTATGTTAAGTGTTAAAATACTTATAATCATCAATAAGTTGACTATTTTGAAAATATCAGATATATATATAAAATATCAGATATATTGGATATTGTGATATTTATGAACTCAGCAGCAGGCAGAAAGTGATCACTGATTCAAAGTAAATGAGCAGTAACTCTTACTTTCTCCTATTTGATCATCATTCAGAATCTTTGATCTCATCTACCTTTTAAATACTTGGATCTCTGATCAAGAGTTGATAATTTAACTGTGTCTGAACAACTAACCTGGTTCCGAAGACAGAAATAATGAGAACTAGAGATGGCCAAACAGAGAGTCGCAATAAAAAAGGTGATAACTCTCACCCTTTTCTATTTGGTCTTTGTTCAGGACCTTTGACTTCATATGACCTTTAGATCTCTAGTTTTCTGATCAAGAGCTGATTTTCATAAAAATTATATTTATGCTCCTAATAAAAGTACACAACCCGTATTCAGTTGATGCATACCAACAGTCAAAGTGAGTGATTTGTTATAGAGCACTTGACCACGTGGCTCCTGTGGTGACCCCTCCCTCAAATTTTTTTTCTCTAAATGTGCCTTATTTCCATAACTCAGCTAATAATGTTCCGATCTTCTCTAAACCAGTTCCATTTTGCTAAATTATAACAATCAGCATTCATAGCCTCAGGGTGTATTTCAAGAAAGCAGTTACAAGTATTTCCGAATAATAGTCTAAGCCAAATTTCAAATTAAGTTCCTAGCTTAAGCAGAAGAACAAATTTTCAAAGATGCATAGTGATCCTCTTAATTATTAGTCATTTGCTGAAGGACACTTGAATATTCGCTCCCCCGGCCTCTCCTTCAACATTTTTTCTCTAACTGTGCCTCGTTTCAATAACTCAGCAACTATGTTTCCTATTTCAATGCAACTTATTCCAAATATTATAATTAACTTAATAATCACCCTCTATAACATTAAAGTAAATTTATGAGTAGCAGTTACCAGTATTTCCAAATAATAGTCTAAGCCAAATTTCAAATTAAGTTCCTAGCTTAACCAATTGAATCAATTTTTTAAAATGTATAATGATGTTACTAATTAATCATTTTCTGAAGGACACTTGAACATCTACTCCCCTGGCACTCCCCTTAAGGTTTTTTCTCTAACTGTGCATTATCTCAATAACTCAGCTAATAATGTTCCGATCTTCTCCAAACCAGTTCCATTTTGCTACATATGCTCAGCATGCCTACTATATGATGCCGCAGGCAGCAGGGATCCATGTCAGAGGTTTGTTTAGAATATAATGCTTCCCTGGTGGTGGAATGTGGAACTTAAAGATTTTCTAGAGCGCATGAGCATGCCCCTACCCAGTATACAGTGCCAAAGCCATCGGAGACCCAGGCCAGAGTTTCATATTTTAAGAGATTTAATTTATTAGATAGGCCCATTTGCAAAGCTGGGTAGGTCAACTAGTTCTAAATAAAATTACTTTGTTTTTACAGATTGTATTACTTTTTGTACAGATTGCATCTCAGAAAAATAACTTTTATATTAAAAAGTTTATAAAATAAGTTCCTAATACTCTAAAAGTGTAGGTGAATTTTAAAACTTGAAGAAGTAATGAGTTATAGTAAATAAATGATCATTTTGGTGAGTGAGGGATTCCAATCTGATCCCTGAAATGAGATCTTTTGACAACGCCTAACTTCTATTTTTTATGATGCATTTAGAAGTTAAGAATAGTGTAATCAAATTAAGAATTAGTGTAAATATTATCAATAATTTATATTAATATTTTTTAAACATAGAAAGTATATTTTAAAAAAATGCAAAAAAAAAAGAAGAAATATTTAACTTAATAATACCTTAAAAGAGGTTTCCAACTCCATGGACAAAACATCATTATCAACAGGGAACAATTCCACAGTATATTCAAATATATTTGCAAAATTTCCCCAAACCCCTCGTTCCTAAAAAAGAAACACATGACATTCCTTGTTCCTTACATATCATTTCTTAAGAAGTAAAACAACACAAGCATATTTTTTTTTTTTTTATAACATGACTGTAATAATAAAATCATTGTATTATTGCTCAGATAAAAGTAGTTCTATTTTTAACACTGAACCAACATAAAACATGAGTTATTTTGCATATCTCTATTCTAAAAATAAGTTACTCACATTACTGCTGCTGTAATTAAATTTATGTGACCGTTTCTCTTTCTTGATTTATACTGAAACAACTAATGCATATAAAAATATGAAAACTATTGCTTTTATAGAGAAATTTATGATAAACGCACTGAAGCAGACAGCTTTTAAATCAAAGGACTATTTTAAGTGTTAGTTAATGTTAAAATCAGTCAAGATAGTTCAGTTACATAAGTTTTATAGGATTAAAGGCTATACATAGCAATTTAACCATCCTTTGCAAGCACATACTTAACTAAATTGTGGGGTGCAATGTCCATTTTTTTTTTTTTTTTTTTTTTTTACAAAATTCCAATACAGAATTAATTTATCTTTTTAAAATAGCTATTTTTTATTTATAATTGTCAAAATTTACCAAGAAAAAAAAATCATGTGACAATCATACATTATGAAACACACACTTTCCAACATATTCAGAACACTGTAACAAAACTACTTCACCGTTTAATAGGGCAAAAGATTATGTCTAAGTAAGCAATTTGTTTAACACCTAGCACATTTGAAAACACAATTTCACCAATTACCATCTATAGTCAGAAAAATATATGAATTATTTTGTGCAGCCCTGTATATGATCTATAGATATGTATGTATACTACATAGTATTCAAAAATTTAGTTCATTTAGTAAATGCATAACACCATTGAAAATTCCCCTTCAGTAACTTCCTTCAATAAGCAGAGATGTATTCAAATTCTTTTTTGCAGCTCTGTATATGATCTACAGAATTTTTATACACCAAGTAATATGCAAAAAAATAGTTACATTTAAAAATGTATACCACGATTGAAACTGCACTTCCAACAATTATCGCTCATAGACATACTGCAACTGCATTTTTTGTGTGACTGTGTAAATGAACAATAAATGCTTTGCACATCATATGCTACAGTAAGCATCTAGTAGTCCACCTGAGTAATGTATATCAATTTCATTATCTTTAAAAAGTGTAAAATCATTAAATTATGCTGCGAACCATTTTTCCCCATACACCATAATATAACGGAATTCTTTTGAGTGTCCCTGTAAATGAATGGTGAATGCTATGCACATCTTATTTTATAGTAAGCATTTTGTAGTGCACCTAAGTGATGTATATCAATTTAAATATGTTTGGAATAGTGTAACATCATTAAAACACACTGCAAATGATCTTTTCCCATAGACTATGATGTTAAATGCCCCTGTAAACAAACAATAAATGCTACATGCTTTGTTTTCAATATCGAACATGCCATGGTAAACCTCAATAACATATATGAATTACATTGCAATCCGAGTATATTTATGCGAGTTAGAGAACGGACAAGCAGACAGACAAACCAAATTCATAAACACTTTCCAACTATGATGGTAAGTGTTAAAAAACTTGAATAATAGTATTTCAAAACAATGTATTTTACATAATAATTTACATATTTGCACCTAAATATTGAAAATGAAAGAAAACTTTAAAGTAAATAAATTATTATGTGCAAAGCACATTTACTGATGGAAATTATGTCCTATTTAAAGCACATGGCATGACAGCAAACAATATTTTATTAAATTAAAAATGCTTTTAATGCTTATTTTACTCACAGAGTTTATTTCTTGAAATATTATTTATCTTCAAATGGCTATTGAGTTTCTACATTTACAGCCACTTTTTTTCTTCATTTTTTTAAAAACAGAGTAAATTAGCATGTTTTTAGACACCACATTGTCTGAACAAAGGTTGGCAAGCTTAGCTCATAGGGGACAGACTCCTCCTTGATGTGTTATAAAAAACAATAAAGGGAAAAGTGGGAAAAATTGAAAACATAGACAAACGATAATTGATGTAATAAATTGTATCATTATCTTCTGTTACATACATTTACAAAACAAAATAAATTATTATGAACTGGGTTGTATGTACGAAAGTATCCTACTTAACAAGCATGCAAAAAGCTAATTGTTTAACATTATGGGTACATATCATAATAATGCATTATAAGTGTTTAATGAGTATTTTTTTTTTTTTTTTCAGACGATGGAACTTTTCAGTTACTTGGGCGGTTTAAATTTAAAAAATCTTTGTCATATCAAGATGATGCGAAATAATTCATTTGTGACTGAGAAACTGGTTTTTTATCATCAATTTCTTTTCAATGCTGCCTTATCACTCCACCTTTTAAACAACAACTCACTTGACGCTGCTGCAACTTCCTGCACTTCAATATATTGAAGTGCCAGTATCCACCCTCAGTTAAGGTATAAACAATTCAGGCCCTGGCCGCACCGCCCACTACCGAGCCCAACAAGTGGATGCACATTAGTGCTCCAGTGCTACCTATTCTGCATTTAGCTACTTAGTTTTAGTTTATTCTTATTATTACAATTATAATTTTTATTCAATAATTTTTCTAGCTTAATAAAACATATTTTTCACTAGAATTGCCATTTGTTGTTATATATAGACATTTTTTAAGATATGAAATGACTTTATCAATAAATTAAATTAAATAAAAAATTTCAATTTACCAGTTTTTATCAAATAATTAATTAATTAATTCTTACTGATGATAGAATTTAAGATTTTATTATGATCTTAACAAAGTAGTACTCGTGTAGTTAAAAGAATTTATTTATGCAATTGCTGATTTTTTAAGACTTGAGTTGCAGTATATCGAATTATTTTTTTAAATATCTACCTTATAAAGCTTACAATTGAAAATATGTCAAATAAAAGAAGAGAACTTTCTATTGAAAAACAATGATTATTAGTTTGCATAAAGTATTTAAAAGTAACTGCTAAATTGCAAGCTGTTAACTATAATATAAAAAAACACTACAATTAATATTCTTAGTAGAAAACAAAAATAGTAGGAATCACAATTTTCAAAACAAAATATACAGTGTGTCCGAAAAGTCTGGAAACGGTCGAATAACTCGAGAAACATACATCGGATTGAAAAACGGAAAAATGCATGTTCAATATTTTTAAAAAAATGGCAACAAATAGATTTTTCTAAGATATTGAACATGTATTTTTCCGTTTTTCAATCCAATGTATATTTCTCAAGTTATTCGAGATTTTCCAGACTTTTCAATGGAAACAATTCTCATTTTATTTTACGCAATTACAGCGCCATCTACAATTTTTCGAAGAAAATGTTAAATATGAAAGTTACATATTTTTTCCCGTAGAATCTGAATCTACAATTAAAAAGGGGGGGGGGTTATCATTTAAGATTTCAAAGTTGCCCCCTTCCCCTTTTCCCCAGGAGGCAGAGTTGGGGGGGGGGGGGGGGGGGGGGGGACATTGATATCCCTAAATAGATTTTTTTTTAAATATTGACTATGCATTTTTCCGTTTTTCAATTCGATGTTATATTTATCGAATTATTCAACCGTTTCCAGACTTTTCAAACACCCTGTATATTAATGACTAAAAGGTGCAATCAGGGGTGATTGTGACACAAGGTTAAAAACCCTGAAAATTATTGACACAGGTGAAAAATCCTGAAAATTACCGATGCAAAATACTGATATCCATTTACACCATAACTTATTATATAACTGCATTTCTCTGTGGCCCTTTGATGAAATTCGCATTTTTTCCACGATCCTTCAACAAAACTCGTGTTTTTTTTTTTTACATTCTTTTGACGAAAATCAAGTTTTTCTGCGGCTCTTTGACGAAATTTGAGTTTTTATTGCAATCTGTCAATGAAATTAGCCATTTCTCAGATCCTTTGATGAATTTCGCTTTTTTTCTTTGGACAAAATTCGCAATTTTTCCGCGATCCTTCGACGAAATTTACCGTTTTTTCGAGATCATTCGACGAAATTTACCGTTTTTTGGCGATCCTTCGACGAAATTTACCGTTTTTTGGCGATCCTTCGACGAAATTTGCCGTTTTTTCGCAATCTGTCGGCAGAATTCTCCGTTTTTCGCGATCCGACGACGAAATCTGTAGTTTCTTCGACGAAATTGACCGTTTTTTCCACGATCCTTTGACTAAGTTGGCATTTTTTCCGTAACCCTTCGGCAAAATTCGCATTTTTCCACGATCCTTCGACGAAATTTGCCGTTTTTTCGAGATCCTTCGACAAAATTTACCGTTTTTTGGCGATCCTTCGACGAAATTTGCCGTTTTTTCGCGATCTGTCGGCAGAATTCTCCGTTTTTCGCGATCCGATGACGAAATTTGTCGTTTCTTCGACGAAATTGACCGTTTTTTCCACGATCCTTTGAGTAAGTTGGTGTTTTTTCCGAAACCTTTTCAGCAAAAAATGCATTTTTCCGCGATCCTTCAACAAAACTCATGTTTTTTTGACGGCCTTTTGACGAAATTCACATTTTTTCACGGCCTTTTGACTAACTTTGCGTTTTTTTCGCGATCTGTCAACGAAATTAGTCATTTTTCGCGATCTTTAAATGAATTTCACGGTTTTTCGACGAAATTCACCGTTTTTTTAACGATCCTTCGACAAAGTTTGCCTTTTTTTCGCGTCATTTACACGCTATAGCGCGTCCGCGGCATCGCTGTATGTTTTTAGTCTGCAGGTGCCCTAAAAAGTCTGCGACGCCCGTCGCAGCGTCGCGTACATTCTGCCACAGGGACCGTAAAATTATCCCATAAATATAGAATCTTAATTGTATGTTAAGAAAAATCTGAATTTTTTTCGATATTGAGTCAGGCGTGGTTTAATGGATTTTCCACGGGCCGGGCCTGTTTTCACTGAATTTTGTATGGGCCGGGAAAAGGTAGCTTTCGATCGGCCAGGCCCCGGAAATTCCGGCCCGTACAGACCCTAATCTACAGTCTACTTATTTTTTTCTTCTTTTCAAATTATGGTCTACCGAGAGCCATTTCGCCATAGAAAAGCGCAAATTTCGAGGGAAAGGGTATTGAATGAAGGCTTACGAAAAATATGCACTCATTGACATCTGGTGCAGCCCATAACAGAATTTGGGGAGGATCAGCATTGTTAAACGAAAGGGAGGGGGGGGGGGGGAGGAGATGAAGATTCATACTGAGGTATCTTTTAAAAGACTGGTTTTTGTCTCCTGGTCAGGGGTAGGACAAAGAATATCTTTCGGTATCGGTATTCTCGTTTATATTCTTTGGTTAAAACAAGACAAGGGGTAAGGAAAACGCAGGGCAGAGGGTTTGCTAGTTTCACTCCGATCAGGCACTGGGTAAGGGTTGCCGTAACTGAAACGTTTATCGCTAATTTGGCGAATGTTTTGCACTTTTTGCAACATATTTTCAAACTCGATTCGTTTTTTCCGCTAAACAGGATGATTTTATGACCCCGGAAGAGCCGAAAGAAAAACCCGGAAATCCGGGGTACCCCCGGAGCACAATCACCCCTGGGTGCAATTGAATACTAAGTACAACTCCAGAAATAACTGTGTATGTTAAATGAGATAACTCTCTGTCTCTATTGTAAGCTTTAAGATGGTAGTCTTCATACAAAAATAGGTGTAAAAAAAACTTTATTGAGAGCTTTAAATTGGAAAAAATACTTCCAATGGGCAAAAGAACATAGAATTTGACAATAGAAAAATGTCAAAATTGTTACAGAATTGTGAATAAAAAATTAAAGCAATTTGGCTCAAAGCGAAGAATTTTCATATGTTGCTCAGCTGTAGAAAGGATTTGAGATCAATGTTAGTCCCTTTAATTAATCATGGTGTAAGCTCCATTATATTTTAGGGCTGCTTTAGTATAAATTTTATTTGACAGTTAGCAAATTCAAGGCAATAATATAAGACTTAAATAAAAAATTCTACAAGCTTCCAAAAGCATGCTGTTCTATTAAAAAAGAAATTAACTGGAAAAGGCTTTAATTTCCAATAGGATAATGATACCAAAAAGTTAAATAATGTAAAATGTAATATAGTAGCTTTTTTCACATGTGTAAATAAATATCTTTGAACTATGAAAAAAAATAATAAATAACAGTAATTTATTGAAGTATTTCATTGTAAACCACCTTTCAGCATCAGCATTGTATGATGAGTGGCCAAATATTCTTCAGGACATGCATAAAAATGACATTTGATATTCAATATAAGTATTACATAATCATTATATAGATTTTAATAGAAAAATGAAAAATGCAAACACATATTTAACTATACACAAAAGCATACCGATAGTTTTTCTTCACAAAGAACATTTTTACCAGGAACAAAGAGTATGTGAAATTCCTTTTTTGGTCCACGGTGACTTTCTACCCTGAAATTTCAAAGGAAAATTTATTGGCATTGTTTATGTGCCTAAGCATTACAAGCAGTCAAATTTGCAAAATACCACTTTATTTATCATACATCTGTTAAATGAATAAATAGAATGATAATTAAGTAGAAAACTTTGAAAGCACCTAAGTGCTGAAAAATTCCTGTTCTCTAATCTTTCTATTCTAAAAAAATAATAACTAAGACTGTCGCTGCCGTAAATGAATTTTTTTGTGACTGGAGACCTTTCTCGGCTAATATTAAGAAAACTATTACATATAAAAATATGAAAATTGGTAGTTTTATAGAGAAATGTTTGATAAACACACTGAATCAAACAGTATTTAAATTAGAGAATTATTTTTAGCACTATTTAATGTTGAAGTCAGTCAAAACAGTTTCGTTAAAAAAGTTTTATAGGATCAAGAACTATACATATACAATTCAACCATCTTTCTCAGGCACATACTTGATGAACTTGAGGTGTGCAGTATGCAATCATTTTTTAAATTTGACTAATTTTTTGAGGGATTTTTTTCAATTTTTTATTCAAAATTTCATTATTTCAATAGAGATTTATTTCATATTTTGAAAAGGTAATTTTTTTATATTGTTGCCAAATTGTAAAACATAAATAATATTTCCTTTCAATTAAAAAAATGTATTTACACGTGACTATTAAAAAAAAAAAAAAAAAAAAAAAAAAAACTTTAAAATAATAAACGATCATGTGTTCTGTTAAAAGTAGTAAATGAAAAAAAAATTACATCATAAAAGATGTATTTGCACGTGAATAATATAAAGAGAAAGAAAACTTTAAAGTAATGATTCAATTATTACATGTTAAAAAGAACCAAAAAACTATGTCATATTTAAAATGCCCAATATTGCCAAACAATTTCAATTTAAAAATATATTTACAAAAGAGAATTATTTCATATTTCAAAAAAGTCTTTTTACATTTGCCAATTTTAAAACAACACAAATATTTCCTTTCAATTAAAAAATGTATTTTCATGTGAATATTAAAAAGAGAAAGAAAACTTTGGTAAAAACTACATCATATTTAAAACATCTTACTTAAAAGAATTTTCTTATAGTGTCTTTATAAAATTCCACCAGGCAGTGACATTGATTACTTAGTCACTTTATATAAGCTGATTTTCAAATGTTTAATTGTTCTTATATAATCAATCATGAAAACAGAACGTTAGCTGTTGTGATAGCAGTTGATTTGGCCTTAAAGTCCCCCAGTCAAACGGAAATTAATGGAAACCTGATTACAGAAGATCACCACTGGTCGTTTAATTATAATCCAATCTTTCATAATCTTTTTGAAACAGAGCAAATTAGCATGTTTTTAGAGTCTGCTGTGTCTGAACGGGAGTTGGTAGTGGGCAGAGCCCCTTAGTATGATCTAAAAATCTATCAAATTACATATTTTTTACTTTATCTTATATTTAATCTTTAGTTCATAATCTTGATTTTTAAAGAATATTTCAAAGCATAAAGATAAAAATTTTCTCTTTTTTTTCATATAAATTAGAAAGTTAATATAATTTAAAAAAAAAAAAAAATCCCACTAGGTTTAGTTTTTTTTCTCCCGCTTTCCCATCTACTATATAAAAGACAGATAAAATAGATTATTTGTTTCTTTAAAATAAAGTGTGACAAAATTCAGCAAGGTTTGCATTTCCTTGCATTTTACATATAAAACTCCGAAAATGTTAAAGATATCTCAGAAACTTTACAATAGCGAGTCAGTAATTGACTTGCAAATTGACAACTTCCCTTCTGACATAACAACAACAACAAAAAATAATTAAAATACTCTTTTGCAAATTTCTCTGTTATTATCTGTTCTCCCAAGCTCCATTCCTGGTACCACCCTCTTTTTTATCAGCAAAAAAAAACAACTGAGAAATGATGGATTGTTGCAATTGCTGAGTTAAAAAAGAAAAAGTTTTCCAAAAATCCAATTTATTTATTTATTTTTATTTTTTGGTAACTCTGCTCCAAGTCTCCAATTATAATACATATTATTAATATATATATATGTGACATCTTAATGTTCTAATACATGTAAATATATATATATATATATATTGGTTTGTTAAAAACTGATTCATTTTCCTCAATTGACTCACATTTTCTTGCTGATTTAATCGCAGGCTGATTCATAAAATTTTAAGTGAAACACAAACCCAGATTCAAATATTTCATTCCAGCTAATAATGTAAAACTGAATGAAGCAGAAAATGAAAATCAAGCATATTTCACATTTCAAATGGGTGCATTGAATTTGATACTTCATTTATTATTATTACTAGCTGGCTTAGCCTGCTAGCGGGCCCTAATTTACATCAGGGCCTCAAATCTAACTGAATTCTCCATTTCTATAAAACCTAGAAACGAACGAACCTCCGGCTTGTGTCTCCCTCGAACCGAACAATCCGGGTCCAAGCTGCATTCGGCCCCGTATACCGGTCATGCAACGCACACACCAGATAATCCCTTAATTTGCACATCAAATAATATAAACCTCTAACCGAACGATTATCCGACCCGGGTACCCGCTGCCTTCGGCACCATTTACCGGTTGTGCTACGCACGCACTGGATAATCCCTTAATTTGCACATCGAATAGTATAAACCTCTAACCGAACGAACCTCCGACCCAGATCCCCGCTGCCTGCTGCACCGTATAGCGGTCGTGCTACGCACACACCAGATAATACCTTAAGTTGCACATTGAATAGTATAAACCTCTAACTGAACGAACTTCTGGCTCGGATCCCCACTGCCTGCAGCACGCACTGCAATTTCCACCTTCCGCCACCAGGTGGTGCAATCTGTTCTATATGAACCTCGGGCACTGAAATTGTTAAGGCTGTAGATGTCGAGTAGAATGAGCTATACCCCGTCGTGATCCTGCCCATAGAACCAGATATAGGTAAGTGCTCCCTGGTGGTGAAAAAACAAACTAAAATCGGTAAGCTCTATCGATGTCGAGTCGAATGAGCCAAACCGCGTCACGATGCGTGACCATACACAAGTTATAAAGAGGGTGGTTGTGAATGGCTTCTCCTTGTGAAAGTGATCTTTCCTGTTTACCATGCCTTATGTTAAAAGAAAGGAGGAAGTAGCATTGTGTAGGATTTCTTCTGTTCATGGGCAATTCAGGAGAAAATTTTGTTTACTGTATAAAGTTCTTGCCTTTTGCAGGGGCAAGATTGTAAAGAGGATTAAGTCCTTTTTGTAGCACATTTAAGAATTTGCATTCCTCTACCCATTGAAATTTTTCAAAACATACTTTCGATTAAAAGTTTAATATGTGGAATGTGCAGTAAACATGAGATTTCTATTTTTTCATATAATTTCAATTGTTTTTTTTTTTTTTTTTTTTTTTTAGGTTTTACTTCCATTTTTTCTTTAATAATCTATCCTTAAATCATAAGATTTAAAAGAAAAAAAGGAGGTTGATAGAAGTTTGGATAACTGGACGTTAGGTTAGTTGGAGTTCAGATAATGCCATTCTATTGTATTTACAATCAGTTATGTATACGCTTTTAAAATAGTGATTATACACAAAATATATTTTATAAAATATCAAGAAATATAGATAAAAAATAAGGGAAAATATTATTACATACTTTAAAACATAATCAGCAATAATATCCATTAAATGTAATTTTGGACGAACTATGAAAATAACATTTTGAGCATTAACATCAGGGAAAATATTTGGCTCCAGAGTAAACATCTTGGTCACTTCATGCTCCTGTATATATAAATAAATGAAAATTATATTATGCTTTACACAAATAATCAATTTGGACAATAGTAATGATCTTCAAAGAATGAAATACAACCTGTAACTGAATTAGCGAAATTTCATGGTAAGTTTACTGGGAACAACGAGTTTATAAATTGTCTGTTACAGAAAATTAAACAGACCATAATATTTTGCCATAAAATAGATATGAAGAAAAAAATGTTTAGAAAAATCTTAATAATGATTTGACACTATTAAAGTGTTAATAAAAAATCTCATAGAAACTTTAGCTTATTTGTGAGGGTAGGATTGTGCTCACCAAACCAAGACAGTAAAAAAAAAAATGTGCCGGTAATAGTTAAAAGGTTGATGATCCATGAGTGCCGAAGAAGTATTATATGATGAAAAACTATTTTTTATTGATCACATAATTCAATGAATAGAATCATTTACAACCACATGGCTTACATGAAAACTAAACTGTTAAATAATAAAAATGCATAACATACCTGAAGTAGAACAAATTTGGCAATCAGGCCAATAGGACCTGTGAGTTTTTCATCCCATATTAAAGCCTATAATAAAAATAATATTAAGATTATTTAGAAATGAATCAAGCAATACATAATTATAATCAAACATAAAAGGATGACAATTAATGGAGATCATATGAAATGATTCCAAGAAGTGATTAAGATTTTTCTTGACAGAATAATTTTAATATTTGATATGAGCTAATCTTTTGTAATCTGATCCACAGCAAATGTAAATATCAAACATCAGCAATTCTCGCAACAATGTGGTTTCAAGTATAAAGAAAGTTATCAGTGGCAGATTGGGTCTAAAAATATCGGCTGCCAGGAGACAAAGAAGGGCCCACCAACAACTGGAATGCTTAATTTTCATAACAAATAATTAAAGTTAAAAAATATATATACATGAATGGAAATATAAAAGTACAGTTATAATTCCTGCCAAGATTTTTTTTTTTTTTTCTATTTACAGTAAACAAGTATTATACATATTATTGACAGTAAACAGAAACATGCCAAATGCAAATGAGAATTTTAAAATGTAATTTTAAATATAGTTTTGATGGATGAATAGCATACTTCCAAAAGTGCAGAAAATGTTTTTACTCCCAACATTTCCCCCAATCGATATGAAAATTTCCCCAAAATGTTAGGATATGTTATAGGCTTACATAGGGTTCTGTATTACCGAGGTATAGTAAATTTTGCAATATACAAGTCGCATCTTTAAAAACCTATAGACTGAACTTGTAACATGCCTAGTTGTTGGAAAGGTAAACTAAGTTAATGCAATGTAAGTTTTAATCTAATTCTTATGCCTAATATTTATTAATAAATACACAGTTTTAACCAACAAATACAATGTTTTTGATTAGCTTTTCTGATAAATTGTCAATTATTGAGAAACTGCAATCTTCCACTCTCTTTGTGGATGTTATCAATCATTTTTGATGTTTTGTAGATCTTGAGTCTGTTTCTTGAAGAAAATCTAGTAAAACGATAATTTGCACCATGAAAATGTCTGTTTAAGGATGCTTTTAATAGTTCTGTAGCTTTATGCACTAGTGGTCATTCCATATAAACACTTCATGAAAGATATCATATTTTAGGGTTCTGTTATAAATATGTTTTCCAATAATAGAGCCAACAGATCCACAAACACAGTCACTGTAAATTTTCAAGCAGTTTTCAAGGAGCTAAAGTATTTCTGGTACCGCTGTCTTGATCTAGAAGTGATGGTTTCTTTTCAGAATTTAGGATTATTTTATTAAATTAAGTTTTTAGAATAATTTTCTTCCAAGTTGTCCATAGATTAAAAATATTTTTCTCATTATTAAATTATTTTCTATTTTTGCTCACCCATTCAGTGAGAGCTTGTAGTGAGTTTTCCACCAGTGATGGGTGTGTGATCTTCTTGATTTGATTCTCTTTCTAAAGTTTTCTCTTTCCTGATTTTTTTTTGTCAGAAAATTATTATCTTTTAAAAAAAATTTCTAAGGTAATTCATAAGAAAAGAACTTAGAAATTTCGATTATTGCAATTGCATAATTACTCCGGAACATCAGCATTTTTCTACTTCAAAAATAAATTTTGACCTTTTTGTCCCATGTATAAAGTTGACCTCCCTCCCCTACTTTGAAGCAGATTATTTTTCCAAAATTTCTCGACTTATACATGAGTATATACGGTACATATTATTCTCAGATCGATTTTGTGAAAGTCGCCATACGGATCTTTTTATTTGTAGGGAAACATTTTTCTATCTCGAGGAATTATGTAATTCATTATTAAAATTGAAATCAATTGTATATTTTTCTGAAAAATTTTCCCAGATGACTAAAATTTCCCCCAATCCTAGATCGCCGGATCGGACATATTCTGCACCCCTGCATACTGCATTTCCTGGAACCATGCTTATATTTTGAGAATTTTTAACCAAATTGATAATATCCAGACTATTAACTTGTTTCAATATTTTTAAAGAGTAGGTGAGACTTGGGATGTTTCTATTAACTTTATTCACAACTTGCATAAAAGAGGTTCAACTGGCAAAATGGAAAATTAACTTTTTGAAGGGAAAATTATGAACTCCCATTCACCTTTTTATTGTCACTGTAAATGGCTAAAAAACAATATTGACTAATTGAAAAGACTTATATTACGCTCCCATCTTGTGCTTATCCACAAAATAGATTTTTAAATAAAGACAATCGATTCAAACACCCCAAAATTTTCTCTACTCCTTATTTTTAAAGAAAAAGAGGTAATTAAAAAGTACAAATTGATATTATGTGCAGTCCACTATATTAACAGAACATTTTCCAGTAGGAGTTTTATATTAGGGTGGGGAATTCTGTTTATGTTTTAAATAGTAAAACAAACTGTCTAAAAGGCCTCATTTTCACTAATGGTGGATCTACTTATAGAACCCATGGACAGTATAAAAATAAAAAAGTATAACTTTTTGAAAATTAAAGGCAAGACTACTTCATCATACGTAATCTTAATTTCTATCTTATTTTGAACACTTCACAATTTACATTACCTACATATTTCCAACAAATAAAAAATTAAAGCACATTTGAATCTTTTCGGACATTCTGCAGTGATACCACAGATGTGCTATAGCAATTAAGCAAAAAAATGGAGAAGGGATGCATACAAAAAATTGTTTGGGTCCTTCAGGACGCATAATTTTTTCTTGCAAAGAATAAAATATTTTGTGGTTAATCACAAAAGAGGCATATTTTGTATTAAATACATTGAATCCATATTATTTCTAAAAATAGGACAAAATTTGAAAAAAAGGGACCCAGTTTTTAACACTTTCCAACCTAGTTGAAAAGTGTTTATGACTTCGGTTTGTCTGCCGTATGGCCGTCTGTCCGCGCTCTAACTCCCGTAAATATGCTCGGATTGCCCTGCAATTTTTATATGTTATTGTCGTTATCTATAGCTTGTTCCCTATTTCAACTGAAGTGTGTAGCACTTATAGATTTTTTACAGGGCCACTCAAAAAAATTCCGTTACATTACGGTCTATGGGGAAAAATCATTTGCGGTTTATTTTAATGATGTTACACAATTTCAAACACATTGTAATTGATATATATCACTAAGGTGCATTACAAGAAGCTTAATATGGAATAGGGTGTGCATAACACTTATAGTTACTTTACAGGGACAGTCAAAAGAATTCCGTTACATTACGTCTATGGAGAAAAATCGTTTGCGGTTTAATTAAATAATGTTTCACTATTTTAAATGCATTGAAATTTATATACTATATCACTAAGGTGCATTACAAGAGACTTACTACAGAATATTGTGTGTATAGCAGTCATCGTTCATTTACAGGGACACACAAAAGAATTCTCTACTGTCTGTTAACGATAATTCCTGGAAGTGTGTTTTAAGTTGCTGAACGCGATTTTAAATTCAACTCAATTTTTGTCTATTACTTGGTGTGTATAAATTCTGTAGATCATATACAGGGCAGCACAAAAGTTCGCGAACACATTTCCGTTTATTGACAGAAACTCCAGAAGGAGAATTTAAAACTGTGCTACGCGTTTCCTAACTAAACTAAAATTTAGCATCCTATGTAGTCTATATACAAATCTATAGATCATATACAGGGCTGAATAAAAGTATTCGGATATTTTTCCGAATATTGTATATGTTGGAAATTCCTGAAATTACGTTTTTAAATATGTTATGCATTTTCCAAATTGTTTACTTAGATGTTATTTTTCAACTTATTAAACGGTAATGATTTGTAAAATTATTTTGGAAGCGTTGGAAAGTGTTACATAATCTATGCTTGACGCATGATTTTTCGTTCTTGTTTAGAAGTGTCTTGGTCCGTGGATCCTGGATTTAAAAAATCTAGCGATATCACTCCCTGTATATTATATTTTATGTATATGTATGTATAATTAGATAATAATACTCAGGATTCTCACTGCCGGTCGCAATTGTGCCAAGTTGCAGAAAAATATTCCTTTTGGTAAGAAAACGAAAGACTTTGAAATCATCAAATTGCAAATGTTGATTTTTATTTATTTTTCCTTTCCTTTTGGTGACACTTTCAGTGATATTATTGAATGGTTAAAAGTTTTTTGTGTAACTTATTATTTGTGATTTGGTATCTTTTAGAACTCATCACACACATAAATATAGTATATATTTAATTATTTCTTTTCATTTAACCCATTAACATGTTATGCCAAATCATGAGTTAACTCGGGTTTTGTTTCATAAAATTAATTAGAAATAAATTAAGCTAGTATTTTTTTTTTCTCTTTGCAAAGTACATTTGCTTTATTAGTTTCTATAACCAATAGCTCAGTTTAGATCAATCACTGCTCTAAAAACAAATACAAAAACTTGGAACACATATTGAAAAGGAAAAAGAGGGTATGGTAGGTCATTTAAAGTATGAGTTTAGAATTAATCTTTCATGACGAATCTCTTGCTAACATTATTTTAATTTGGCTATAGTTTTTCTCTGGTGGTTAGCCAAACTGCTAAGGTTAATCCAAACAAGGTAATGAGAACCCTGCTAATAATAGATATGTGCAAGAATTTCAGATGTAAATTAAAGAATATGAGTTTAAATCATAAATTATTTCTCATTATTTCATATACATAAACTAGGGATCACAAAAATGTAGTATTGTATTTATGGGAAAAACATAAAAATGTTCCTAACTTTTGGTAATGATGTTTTTTTTTTCTTTTAACTTTCGATTATCTACATGAGAAATATAGGCTGAGGGCAGGAAGAAGGTGGGGGGGGGGGGGGGGTTCTAAGGAGATCTAATCCATTTTAATTACTTTTGGCAAAATTAACATTGAATAAGCTGTTGTAAATCATGATTATAAGTATTTGTAGTAATTTTATAGTAAATCATGAGATAATTTTTATTCAGGTGAGAAATAAAGTATGCCATTGTTCATTAAACCAAATATGATAAATATAATGCAGGGATCTGTTTAGGAAGAAATTGGGTCCTTTAAAGGACCCTTCACAACTTTCTTCATTTCAAAACAGGATCCTTCACAAAATTTTTCAACAGGATCCTCACAAAACTTTTCACCTTTAAACAGGACCCTTCACAAAATTTGTTGTTTTAAGAATAGAATTTTCCCCGCTCTCCAAACTGAACCTTTCAGAAATTTAATCATTTAAAAGTAAAATCTGACTCTCAGTAGAAGATATTTATAATTATAATGCAATTCTCTATAAACACACAACTTCTCAGATGTAAACAATGAATTTTTAAGTTAAGAAGTACCTGCATTCCCAAAATGTAAAAGATGGCTTCTCTCTAGAGAATAAAATTTGATGCATAATTTCAGCTTTATCTCTTTAAATTCAGAGCTAAAAAGCTTTAATTATTAATTATTGTAAAAATTGTATTAAAAATTATTGTAATAATAGCATTTTTTTTCATTAAAAAATGAAAAAAAATGCTATTATTACAATAATTTTTTTTGAAAATGTGCAACATAATGAATGATTTGGTCCAGGCATATTTGGACCATGTTTATACACAAAGTAAATTCAACAAGGTGAAATGATCTATATTATGCAAAAATTTATAATCTATGGTCCCATGAAATGCAATACAAAGTTACTCTACTGTATTTTTATATGTTTCAGATTCAGATATATTTAGCCAAAGTCATGTTTACAAGGTGAGTTGTAAGTTTAATGATATGTGAATCTATATAAAGCACAACTTTGCGTTATAAAGATCTTCTACTGTATAAAGAAAATATGTGTATTTTACATACATATATCTTCTTAAAAATGTATAATCAAGAACCTGGATATAATGATCATTTCAAATAATAATAATAATAAAAAATAAGACTAGATTTTCCACAAATGTAAAAAGCTGTTCACAAAGACAGGACCCTTGAAGTAAAGTTTGGATAGACAGACCCCTGTAATGTAAATATATAGTACAGTGGTGGCCAAAATTGTAAATACTTTTTAGGAAAAGTGTTTTTTTGGGCTCAAGTTTGATGGCTCATAACACAAAATATTTCTTAGTAATACCATAAAAGCTGTGTACCACTGGAAAGATAATTTATCTCAGGAATATCATGCAATACAGTTTGTTCAATTATAATTATTTTATCAAAAGTTATAGCCAAATAATCAGAAAAGGGCATTAAAAGCTGTTTAGGTTGATATGAAGCACTTTTCTTTTTCTTGAATGTAGCCAATGCATATGAATGTTTGGAGTGACAGACAGATTCCATTTTATTTGGTAATGTGTCAATCAAAGCTAGGGAAGGATTTTTAAAAATATGTCATATTTCCGTATTTTTCATTTTTTGAGATAGTAAAGCATAATAAAATTAAGAAAACATCATAAAGAGTTGATTAGTTACTCAGAAATCAAAGTATAACAATATTGTTAAGTGTAGAAAGCTATGGTTATGAAGAAATTTTAAGTATAATTTGAAGAAAATAAACAAAGGTATGTCTAAGTCAGGCAAAGCAAGACTGTTTAAGGCAGGAAAAGGCGCAGGAGTGCAATTGGTGGTGGCAGAGCAAGGTTCCTGTGTTTAGATGACAAAAAAAAAAAAAAAAAAAAAAAAAAAAACATGAGAGTGTGCAAAATGAAATGGTGCACTACAATGTGGAGTTGAATCAAGGTATAGTTCTATGGAGAGTGTAGTATTTTGATCTAAATGCTAGAGTTTCATGAAAAACAAAAAATTTAACACTCCAAATAACATGGCCTTACTATTTCTCTGTTATAAACATGCCTTTTAGCTCAGTTTAATATTTTAAACCTTTATTTGTTTATTTTTTTTCATGAAATTCTAGCATTTAAACCAAAATACTGCAATTGTTACAGAACTGTACTTTAATTCATCTCCACATTTCAGTGTGTCATTTCATTTTGCACACTCTCAGGTATTTTTTTCTGTCTTCTAAACACAGGAACCTTATTCGAATACCACCAATTGTTCTCTTGCACCTTTTCTTGCCTTAACCAGTCTTGTTTTGCCTGACTTAACACACCCTTTGTTAATTTACTTCAAATTTCTTCATAACCATAGCTTTCTACACTTAACAATATTGTTATACATTGACTTCTGGGTAACTATCCAACTCTTTATGATGTTTTCTTAATTTTATTATGCTTTACTAGCTCAAAAATTGAAAGGTGGTAAAAAACTTTAGCAACTTGATAGCAATCATAAAAAATAGTAATAAAAGTTCTCCGATAAGTACCAAAATATAGCATATATATATATTTTTTTTTTTTTTTGACTATGATATCATACACTCACGCATAGTTTTTCTATTTTTTTTAATCGGTAATAAAAAGAAAAAAAGTCACCAAATTCAGGGAATTTTTTTTCCTTTAATGGCAACCTAGCTATTGTATTAAGTTATTAGTTTGGCGCAGGCTTGAAAATTGAGCTAAACATCGGTGCGTGAGTGTAACACATCTGTTCCTTTTTTTTAATTCTTACCCTAGATTTGAACGGCACATTACCAAATAAAATGGAATCTGTCTGTCACTCCAAAATTTCATATGCATTGGCTACATTCAAGAAAAAGAACAGTATTTTTCACATCAACCTAAACAGCTTTTAATGTCCTTTTCTGATTAGTTGGCTATAACTTTTGATAAGATAATTATAGTTGAACAAACTGTATTGCATAATATTCTTGATTAAATTATCTTTCCAGTGGTATATAGCTTTTATGGTATTACTAAGAAATATTTGGTGTTATGATCCATCAAACTTTAAAAAAGTATTTTTCCCAAAAGGTGTCCACAATTTTGGCCACCACTCTACATATATTTTTAACAGGAATATGATTGAAATGTAGTATACTTTTAAGAATGAAAGTGTAGGGTTTGGAACAGATGCTTTACACTCACAAAAACATATAAACATAAGTTTGGCGACTTTTTGGTTGGTGCGATTTTCAAGACCGCGCCAAACGAATAACTTAATACAATGGCTAGGTTGCCATTAAAGGAAAAAATCCCCTAAATTTGGCAACTTTTTTCCTTTTTATAACCGAATAAAAAATATATAAAAATGTGCGTGAGTGTATGACATCATAGCCTAAGGCTTTTACTCGGGGTAAGATATTGTTTCGTTATATTGTCTAATAACTTAATTTAATTTAATTTTCTGCTACAATAACATAAACTAACGAAGATAACATGAAACAAACTTATAATGGGATATGTAGTAAGAAATGATCAAAGTATACAAGAAAAAAAATAAAAAGATGTGAAAAAGTAAAACCTTAGAACCAGGGCATTTATCAAGACAATCCAACAATAATCTACGGGCATCATCCCTTAATAATGAAACATTAACACGCCCGCTGGAAAGATGATCAGCCATGTTGTTTACAGTTTACATTAAATCTCGGTTGGTTGGTTGGAATTTAAAATGAAACTGGCGACAGCCTAACAAAAATTCGTATTGGGACTTAAAACGGCCTATAGAGGTGCTGATTGCAGCCGTCGGTACAGGAAAATTGGCCCTTTAACTAATGCTAAAGTGCCATTGAAACCATTATTTATTGTAAACGCGTTTAAAAGTGTTAGATATTCAAATTAGGATAATTTTTACTTTGACATATAAACACAGAACACAAATAGCACATGAAATCTGAAATTGTGCATAAAAATAATCATTATGAACAAATTAAAAATGCATGTAACGCAATAGGATTGCAAGGGATTTTCCTGAAGGGAGAAGTTATATCTTTTTTCCACCAGATGGCGTATTCGAGCGCTTGAATTCCCAATGATTACATTGTGGGTAAGGAGCTTTAACTTTTGTGAGTACCTTGTGAAAAGCTAATGAAAATGGCGAGGCTAACGAAAAAGAAAGGCTACCGTGGTGCTTTATTACGCGTATCCTTTTTTACAGACCGTGGGAGTCACGTGATGCTCGAATCCACCAATGCAGGTGTACGAAAAGAGCAACACGTCACTCTAGCGGTCTGTAAAAAAAGATAAGTGGGATGCACCGCGGTAGCTGTCTTTTTCGTTAGCCTGGCGCTTTCAGCGTGACGTCAGTCATGACGTTTTGCTTGGTTACTGACTCCAAACAAACGGTTGCTATGTTTGATTTCTTATTAAATATAAATCGTAGAAAATGTTACCACTGCATATAAAGTATTAAAACACCAAACTGCGAAATATAGCTATAAGATATAGCTATAATATACAAACAAAATAGAAAATACCACATAGCAACCGTTTGTTTGGAGTCAGTAACCAAGCAAAACGTCATGATTGACGTCACGACTGAAAGCGTCTATGGCATGTGACGTCACGATTCCATAAAGACATACAACTAAATGGAATGTAGGCAGAACATATGCATGCTTTAGTATTGCTTACTGTATAGTTATCTGTGTTGTGTGCTTATTACTCATATATTTTGTTTAAATATTCATATAACTTTATTAATTTTGATTTTCCTAATTTGTTATAAAATAGTAACAAGCTGTAGTGCATATGGTTGTACTTTAAAGGCTTCTCGCACTATTATCCTCAAATTATAAATGATCGTTATATTCAGTTTCTTATTTATATATGTTTAAAAAGATATGCATGTAAAACACATAGCACCCCACTTTTATATTTCTTAATTACTATTTTTCAAAGAGTATTAAAAAAAAACTCCCGCTAAATCTAACACCTTTCACCAGTTCAGAAAAAAAATCTCGTGCAAATTCTTAAGTCCCATCATTATTTCTTAATTAATATTTTTAGATAAAAAATTTTAATTCACACTAAATCTAACACCTTTCATCAGTTCAGAAAAAAAATCTCGTGAAAACTCTCAAGTCCCATCATTTTTTCTCAATTAATATGTTTAATTAATTTTTATAATTAATCTTTTTAAAAATTCCACCTCATCAAAAAAAATTCCATCGCCCTAAAATTCCCACCTGATACTATAACACACCAAAAAATTCAATATATCTTTAAAAAAAGGGAGGGGAGGGACAGTTTAATTCAATATTTTTAATCATCTTATAGGGCAAGGGCACCCTATATTTTCAGAAAATCCTATATTTTTGGCCTAACTTCTAACAAAGGGCCTTCTGGAGAAAAAAAAAGGGGGGGGGGAGGGACACTATAATTCATTAGTATCATTAATTAATCATTCTAAAAATTTTGTGAAAGGTCTATTTTTAAGACAAAAAATTTTGTGAAGGGTCCTGTTTTGAGGTGAAAAGTTTTGGGAAGGGTCCTATTTTGAAATGAAAAATTATTTTAATCTCCCCCCCCCCCCCCCAGTGAAATGCTATTTCCGATGCAAACTCCAAATGAACACTCCGTAAACAAATGTGTAATGCAAATCAGTTTGACATTACCATCACATTCTCCACGACAAAAAAAAAAAAAAAAAAAAGGTTATGGACTTATAAAGTATCATACAAATAGTCCTATCATAAAGTATCATACAAATTTCCTACTTTCATCTCATATTCAGTAAATAAAAGAACATAGTATAAGCACCCCCCCCCCCCCCTGTGATAATGCAATCGAATGAGCTCCTATGCGCATATGTATTGCATCTGCCCAAAGGCACCGTTAAAATTCAACGTTTTAAAATGTTTAAATTAAAAGTTTTAAAATGTCCTCTTTAATCATTGTTCGTTTCAAATCCATATCTTCTAAAACGCATCCATTGTTTTAAGCTAATCAATTTTTATGTAAAAATGAAGAAATTTTGTTAAAAATAATAAATTAATAAGCAGATGAGGGAGAATTTTAATGTTTTCAATTGTAATTTATTTGTATGGTTTCTTCTATCCCTTTACATAATCAGGATGATTATTCCTTTTCCATCACAGTCGGTCCCTTATAAATATCGAATGGATCTTTAAAAAAATAATAAATAACAGTTCCTAGCATATTCTGATTCAACATATACATCAACGAATTCAACATATCAATTTTATGTTAATCATAAACTAAAAATAGTTTTTTTTTCTTTTGACAGATTTTATATTAGCGCCAAAATACCCTATCTTATGGATAATTTGATCTTACGATTTATCAGGTTTTTATTATATTTTTTTTTTTCACTTTTCATGAAGGTTAGGGATACCTATTTTCAATTGTTGCAACTTTCCAAGAGGCTATTTTACATTATTAAAACAAACGGATGGTCATTGTTGAGATAGAATGGAAAAATATTTCATGCTTGAAAATTATTTAAAAAGTCGTTAAATTAAGCGGCAGATTTCAAATAAATTTCAATCGAAAGCTTTTTTTTTTTTCTAATTGAGGATGTAAGAATTGAAATTGTAAAATGTAGTAAAAAAATTAAATTTTTAGTATTTAGAAGTGATGTAAGCGCGATGAAAGCTAAAGCGATAGTGCCGTTTGTTGTCACAACCGTTATACATTTCTAAATATTGCCACTGTGTTTTGGTTGGCGTACAAACGTTGACTACCATTTTTTGACATCGAAAGAAAAATTCACAGTGAAAGAAATAAGACTTTGCCGCTAATAAGGAACTGTTAAATGAACTTATAACAAACCTACCAAAATAATTCCTATAAAATAATAGCCTTACAGTGTTTATTCTAGCTAAAAATACAATCATTATTTCAAGGGTTTTTTTTTTCCTGAAATTCTTTACTTTTGTGAATTTTTTTATTAAAAAAGGAAATCTTAATAATTTAAATCCTATAATTCCTATAACTTAATCCTATAATTTAAAAAAAGTAATTGGTAACATGTAATCAAGGTATGCAATCAAGATGAAGCAACCAATAAAGGCTCCAGTTATAATCTTTAAAATTAAAAATTGAAATATCAGTTAATATTACGCCATGTTGACACAATCATATAAATTTTTCTTTTTAGTTTTATCAATGTTAAAATGCATTTCAAGCTAAGCATAACGTCATTTTCACCGGTACAAACTTTTCACACGTACATTTATGCTTAAGCACCATGCATACAAATAAAAATATATTTTGCATTTAATTGTAATGAAAAAAATGGCATCAACAAAGTTATAATGCTTAATGATAAAATGAACCCAATGGACAATATTTCCGTGACGTCACAGTAAATATGAATTTTTATTTGCTTATAAAACACACGGATGAATATTTTTACCGAAATACTTATACATTTTAACTATATTTTAACTTACAAATTAAAAAATTCGGCCTAAAAGTCACGTGCTTTTAATATTTATTTTTTATGCTCGCAATCATTGAGTATTGAGTTCAGACAATAAACTCTGTACGTCACAACAGTGGGCGTTAATCCCATTGCCGACTTTATGACGTCATAAGCAGGACTAAATTTTAATTTAAGATTACGGCTAATTAATTAAATTTTCGAACAAACGAATGTACGATAACAAATCTGTGACCAAATATCTTTCATTTAAAAAAATAATGATGTAATTTGATGCAGTAGTTTGTTCTCACGGATTGTCGAAAGAAATCGCTTAGTGTTTTAAATATATAGATTATTGTTTTTAATAGTCTCGCGCAAATACATTTTTTATTTGAGATAAAACATAGTCCTTTGCGCTTATTTAGAAATTGGCAACTGTTATGGTAAGTACAACTCAACCCTTGTAGACAAGCGACAACAACTCAACTCTACTCTTTTTTTTACTGTGTTGTCATTCTGTTCTGTTATGTAGCTCGTGTAAGCAACGTGATTAAAGTATAAAGTTAACACTGCTTGCAGCCCTTTTGGATTTATATTTATATTTGCATAATTAGCTTTTTGTTAATCTGTTGGTAACAATAACAGCAACAATATAAAATTGACTTTTTCAATAAAAGATTTTTTACTCGATTTTTAAGGATTTTTTGAGTTTCTATTGTGCGACCGTAATAATTCTTTTAATTTCTGAAAGCTTGTTATATTTCGCGTCTGGTGGTATGATTTTCGAATCCGTAGGATGGCTAGAAAAAAAGTAATAGCTCCTCAAAAAAGTCCCTAGTGAAAAAAGTCCTTCCGGCCTGTACCGGGAGGAAAAGGTAGCTTTCCTATATCTTCGTTTTAAAATTTTAGCTAATGTTACACGAAAACAGCAAGTTAAAATGCAAATAAAACGTTTACAAAAGATTCGTTAATACTGAATTTGAATAAGAAATTCGCCAAATTATTGAGCAATAGCCAAATTGGCTTCATTTATGAAGACTTATTTTGGTCGCAAAATTTGGCGATATTTCGCCAAATGTCGCCAAGTTTGGCGAAAATTTGGCGCCAACGGATATGAATATATAGTTTTATGCGTTTGATTGGGAAAATTATTACAACAATGAAAATTTTTGTAATGTGCTGTCTTGTTTCAAAATGTCAGCCACCCTAGAATTTCAAACTGCTCTATCTCAGACGTTTTTTAAGATAGAGGTTAAACAAAAAATGCTCTGGAATCCTCGTTTCCAGGCCTAACACTGAATTAAAAAATAAATTTGAATTTTTAACTTTTTTGTATATTTATTTTAATTTTAAATTTTTAATTGGCCGCCATCTTGAAACAAAATGGCGGACCAAGCTGTCCAACGAACTCGGTCGAGACATTGGTGAGCTTAATACACACAATTAGTTTCATTAAAATTGATTTATAAATACGAGAGTTATCGTATGACATAGGTCAGATATATATATATATATAAATCAACATTTGAACGGAGGGTGGTTTTGGGGTCTGGGGGTCATGATCGGTGAAAATATATCGAAATTTTCCGGAACTGCTTTCCTCCGAACGGCTGCAATAGGTAGCTTTATACTTTTTTGTATTGAAAGCTACCTAAAAGCGATGAGAACAACCCGGAATATCTACGCAGAATTTGATTGGTCCATTTCGTTTTTGGCTCAGTTCCAGATTACTTTATTTTAATATAGAAGGATTTTTTATAATTAATCTTTTTAAAAATTCCACCTCATCAAAAAAAAAAGAATTAATCTCTTTAAAATACTCATCTTATGCTATAACACACCAAAAAATTCAATCTAACTTTAAAAAAAAGGAGGGAAAGGGACAGTTTAATTCATTATCCTACATTTTTGCCCTAACATCTAACAAAGGGCCCTCCGAAGAAAAAAAAAGGGGGTATGAAACATGAATTGTTATTTGATGGGAAAAAACACCGTTCAAACAAAAGCTTGGCTTGATAAGCGTTATCCGGACACTGCACCAGGTAAATCAACCATTATTGACTAGTTTGCTAAATTTAAACGTGGTCGTACGGACACCAGTGATGCACCACGCAAAAGAGGTAGTTACTCCGGAGAAGTCCCGCAGTGGCGCGGACGGTAAAGCTTGGCTCTCGTAAGATCGCCGAAAGCCAAGCAGCATCGACCACGGTCAGTGCTCTTGGGAGGGTGCATGGTCTATTCTCTCTCGTCTGCCTCTGCTGTGGGACCGTGTACGTTAATGGGAGCTGGTGCACGTTAAATCTGTTCGTGGCTCCAAAGTCTTCCAAGTTCTGTATAAGCGCTACTTCTGGGGGTGCCAATCCAGATGCAGGTCTCTCATCTGGAATTGGTTCAAAATTAGGAGACCTGGGGGGATAGTACAATAGACCTCTGGTCGCAGTGCTTTGGCTTTCGAGCCTCCCCCCACAGTAATACAGTAATACTCCGGAGAACATAAAAAAGTCCACAAAATCGTTTTGGGGAACCGTAAAGTGAAGTTGCAGGAGATAGCTCAGACTCTGAAGATATTCAAGGAACGTGTAGATTTTATTAGGTAGCTTTCAATACAAAAAAGTCTAAAGCTACCTATTGCAGCCGTTCGGAGGAAAGCAGTTCCGGAAAATTTCGATATATTTTCACCGATCATGACCCCCAGACCCCAAAACCACCCTCCGTCCAAATGTTGATTTATATATATAGATATATCCATATATATATATATATATATATATATATATATATATATATATATATATATATATCTGACCTATGTCATACGATAACGCCCGTATTTATGAATCGATTTTGATGAAACTAATTGTGTGTATTAAGGTCACTAATGTCTCGACCGAGTTCGTTGGCCAGCTTGGTCCGCCATCTTGTTTCAAGATGGCGGCCACTTAAAGATTTAAATTAACTTAAAATCTAAAATAACTATACAAAAAAGTTAAAAATTCAAATTTATTTTTTAATTACATGTTAGGCCTTGATACAAGGATTCCAGAGCTTTTTTTGGTTTACCTCTATCTTAAAAAATGGCTGAGATAGAGCAGTTTGAAATTCTAGGGTGGCTGACATTTTGAAACAAAACAGCACATTAACGCGATTACTCGCAAATTATTTTCTTTCATTGTTGTAATAATTTTCCCAATCATACGCATAAAACTATATATTCATATCCGTTAGCGCCAAAATTGGCGACATTGGCGACAAAATTGGCGACATTTGGCGAAATATCGCGAAATTTGGCGATCAAAATAAGTCTTCATAAATGAAGCCAATTTGGCTATTGCTCAATAATTTGACGAATTTCTTATTCAAATTCAGTATTAACGAATCTTTTGTAAACGTTTCTTTGCATTTTAGCTTGCTGTTTTCGTGTAACATTAGCTAAAATTTTAAAACGTAGATATAGGAAAGCTACCTTTTCCTCCCGGTACAGGCCGGAAGGACTTTTTTGAATGAACATTTGTCTATGAAAAAGCTGTTGTCAAAGTGGTTGCCGCGCGTGTTGACTTTTGACCAAAAACAACGACGAGCCGATGATTCTGAGCATTGTTTGGAGCTTTTTCGTTATAAAATTATGTTATTTATTATAAAATTATTATTTTTATTTATTTATTAAATTATTATTATAAAGTTATTATTATAAAAATATTATTATTAAAATATTATTATATTATTATTATTAAATTATTATTATTTATTATTAAAGTTATATTATTTATTAAAGTCATACAGTTATAAAGTTTTGTTAAAAAGTTGTTTTCTTTATTAGACCGGGAACTTATCAGCCCATGTGTTATAACGTAGGTCACGCGTGGCGTAGACCAATCATAACATAGACTTGTTAAACGTAGACTAATCAGATTGTCCAAACTCATGTGGACAGTAGGAGGAAGGTGTTCTGAACCCCCCCCCCCTCTTTAGATTTTGGAGAAATATTTATATTGAATTTTCCACATGAGTTTCATTTATAACAATACCAACGGAGCTTCGCTCGCTTTACTGGTCAGTTTTTGCTAAAAAAACTGGGGTTGGGGACTCCAATCAATACCTTCGGCAATGTATACCAATGCGAGCTGCGCCCGCTCTGGTCTCGAATCAAACAAACCTTGAGTTATTGTGTGTTTTTTTTCGACCCAGATTAAATTCAAATTTTCAACATCTTGTTCAGATCGCTATGACACTAGCAAATTTTAGCTGCGATTTTTCTGTTTCAGAAAATAATATCAAAGAATCCCATAAAAAATCGTAGAGAATAGAATTTTCTATACTGTGCTAAAAGATCGAAAACGAATTTTTTTTCAAATGTCAAAAAGTCGCCATAAAAAAAAAAAAAAAAAAAAAAAAAAACATACAAATTTCGCAAAAAAATTCAAAGATCATGGAGAACAAAATTTATTATACTAAGCAAAAAGATTGAAACCGGATTACTTTTACAAGGTAAAAAATTGCCGCAATAAAAGAAAAAAAATGAAAAACCATTAAAAATCGCATAAAAAATTCGCGGAAAATTAAAAAAACGCCCATGACAAAATTTATTATATTAGGGTAAAATATTGAAACCAGATGCCTTTTACGAATGTAAAAAAAAGGCCTTAACGTACGAACCCCCCCCCCCACTAAAAATCGCATAAAAACGTAATACTCCCCCCCCCTCCCCCCTCCCATAAAACTGGCTTTTATGTGCATAACTTCAGACATACAGGTAGCTTCCTCTCGAATCTTGTAACTCTGCATGCTACAGTCACTTCAGAAAACTCTGAACGGACAGACAGATACACAAACATCTGTCTTTATCATCCATACTTGCTGACCCGCCTGGCGTTGCCCAGATCCGTCAAAAAATCGTACAATACGCGAAAAAACTCTAAACATCGCAAAAAATTTAAAAACTGCTGCACAAGTTCCGACTAAACATAATTAAAAAGGGGACATTTCACTATATTCAGATAGAAGAAATAAACTTTTACTGATGTGGAAAAATCACAGCAAATCGAGATCAAATTCTGAAAATCGAAAATAAAAAAGATGAAAAATTTGCTATAATGGGCTATAATATTAAAACAAGATTCCTTTTATGAATGACGAAAATTCGCCGCAAAATGCGAAAAATATCCAAAAATCGCCTAAAAAATCATGAAAAATTCAAAAATCGCTGTACGAATTCCGAATAAACTTCTGAATAGAAGACAAATTTACTTATATTGGGCTAAAAAATTAAAACCGGATTATTTTGTAATAATTTGAAAAAGCGCCTCAAAAAATTATAATTTAACAAATTACAACGACCATTGGGAAAATGCAGAGGGATAACGGGGCAGTGTTCGGACTCTACTATAACCATTTACCTCGTACTAAGGCATTTAAAAATTTCATTAATTTAGCCCGATCCCTAAAATACCCCTCTCGTATAGCAGATCTATTCGCATCACCCTACTACACTATATTGCCAAAGGTAACCGGTCACTTGCGATTTTAGACGCTTTGTTAACTATCTGGAAAAATACATGAGGAATTAACCTGAAACTGCAGGTGTGTAAACAGTAATCAAAAATATGAGGGGTTGTATCCAAGTATAGTAGTACGTGCAATATTGTGTACGCTATCTTGGCACTAATCAACAGATATTTGATACAGCCCCTCATCTTTTTGCTTCTTTTTGGGAACAACGGATTTCGAGCTTATTCTATCGACGATAATTTTTAGAATTTTCAAGCTATGATTTTGAGACTTTCACAAAAGTTACTCTATATATTTAGCTAATACATTATGCATATTATCAAGGCAACACTAGATACCGGGCTTGCTCATTCACTATCAAAACGTCACAAATGGTGGCTGACCGCGACCAGCGATTGGTCCAAAGCAACGCGCCCATCGTTTTGTGCCAATCGCTGTATGTCTTTCCTCCTAGTCAGCCACCTTTTGTGACGTCATCATAATGAATGAGCAAGCCCGTTATGTAGTGTAGCCCTGATATTATATTTTGATTGCATTCGCTCATGCGCAGGGACACATTTTTTAGTAAACCTGCTCATTTTTCATCCAATTATTATTATTATTTAATTCTGATTGTAGAGTATTATGTACAATATTGTTTGTCATATTTTCTGGAAAGAACTTTTTTTATATTAAGAACTCTGCAAATTATAAGCAAAAAAACTAGGCGAAATTTGGGACTGTTTTTATAAAAACCTTAATATCTCTACGAGTATACATGCTATCGTCATAAAAATGAACACAGTATATTACAATAAGCCACTTATTAATAATCTTGAGTTTGAATGCCTTTGCTATGTTAGTTTTTACAGGGTTATCCAAAAGATATTCGTTCTTTTTCAATTTGTTGACAGTCCCCTATGGGGTTTCGTGAAAAAATCTTCGCGGAAATATATAACCTATACTATATTGTTTACACACCTGCAGTTTCAGGTTAATTCCTCATGTATTTTTCTAGATAGTTTACAAAACGTCTAAAATCGCAAGTGACCGGTCACCTTTGGCAATATAGTGTATAACATACCTTCCACACGCTAGCTATTCCATTCACCTACTACAGAATGATCTCGGCAGCAGGCGGTGTTACCACCACACCGCCTGCTGCTGACGCAGAAGTCCCATTCCCTATCTACTGACTTCCCGTTTGGTATCCGAAGGTAGAATATGTTAGAAATAATTCCTCATATTGGATTAGATTAGAATCTCTGCAACCACTCGAAAACACAGCTGTTCAAAAAAAGGAAAATGCAGCAGAAGTTTTTCCTTCCACTTAGTGCAATATCTCATGAACAGATCCGCGAACACAAATATCTTGTTGACTATTACATTCAATTATCTTCAAATGCAGTACCCAACTTATCGTCTTTAAAAGCCATAGTGAATAATTTAATGACTATTTTATTTTATATCATCAAATAATGAACAAAGTGAGTGAAAACATCATTTAAAAGAACTTGTATAATTGGTGCAACAAGTAAGAAATCACAGCTAATTAGTGGTGTATTACATGCGTTTGTGATGTGTGCTCGTCTATTTGTGAAATATGCCAGAAAACTCCAATTAAAGAGAATCTAGAAGTAGAATGACTCTAAAAACAGTTCAAGGACAAAAAACAAGAACGTTCTCTTTCTTTTGGACTGAAAAACATTTAAGTTAATCTGCCTACAAAACTCATCCGGTCAACACATTTAAAAGAAGCGAATGGCTCTTGTTATTTCTAAAATATTAATATCTTTTTGTAACTTACTAAATTTAATCTAAAATTTAAATTCAATTAACTGTAAAATTACATAATATATATCTTTTGCTTATACACAAAAAATGACTTATTATTTGAGTCAATACTAATATCATAAAAAAACTATTTTATAGAAATCTAATTACAAAGGATTTACAGCACATTGTGAACAAACCCTAATGGATATCATGATTTAACATGGATTATACAAGTATGTCGATCGTCGAAAAAAAAGGTAGGACAATTCCATTGCCATTTCTCAATTGTTGATCAGTCTCAATAGTTACTTACTTTCTGAGAAACCAATTTTTTGAGATAACGCGCAATCGAACTTACACTTCTAAGAATGATCAGGAGACTGATAAATTGTCTTAAAAATTGTGTTTTAAAGAGTAAAGATTTAAAAAAAGTAAATTTAAAAATCACTTAGCATTGATTTAAAAGAAAGAAAGAAAAATATATGTACATCTCAAGATTTTTATAGTTTACTGAAAAAATAAAAACTCATAAAATTAATAAACAAAACAGTAAAAAAAATCAATCGCAGAAATGGCATCTATTAAAGAGACCCAACTAATTGAAAAATTAAATACAAATAATTATTCAACGTGGAAATTCAAAGTACAAATGTTATTAATTAAAGAATATTTATCCGAGATAATAACAGATGAACCGCCAACCCCCATAACAACAGAATGGCAAAAAAAGGATAGAAAGGCGCGTGCGTTCATAAATTTAAGCATCGAAGATGCTCAGATCGTCCATGTAAAAAATTTAAACACATCCAAAGACACTTGGGATACATTAAAAAATATCCATGAAAGGGGAAATCTTTCAAGTAAATTTTATTTACTCAGAAAACTATATGGAGCTAAATTACAAGAACACGGAAATATGCAAAAGCATATAACACACATTCTTGAAATAATAGAAAAACTCCCCGCAATAGGAGAAAATATAAGTGACTCGCACATTTCAGCACTACTACTGTGCTCTCTTCCAGCGAGTTACAGCACTCTGATAACATCTCTCGAAGCTAGACCGTAAGCAGAGTTAACACCTAACTTTATAAAGAATAAACTCGTTGATGAATATAACAAACGAGTAGAAAACTCGGAACAAACCGACAATTCGGCAAAAGCGTTTAAAACGCAGAAAAGTTCGTAAATAATGACTACAAAAGGCAGAATAAATTTTGTACGTACTGTAGACAAAAATAATCACAATTATAAAGAATGCTGGCACTTAAAAAACAGAAATACACAAACAGCTACACCGAAACAACAAACATACAAACCAAAAAAGTTTACATCGTCGCTCTGCTTCGAAAAAATAAACTGTGATAGCAAAAACAAAAAGTACGAAACGAAAGAAAGAATAAATACAGGCGGGAAAAATTCTACCTTACGGCAGAATATAGATTGGCTACCCACGGCTTTTATCGTTGAGACTTTTTCAGCCAAGTCTAACTCGTCAAAAAAAAAAAAAAAACTTGTTTGTTAGCTTAAGCCAACTTCTCCACTTTAGAATTTAGTTAGCGCTCTAAGATTTTTTGTGAGGCTGGCAAAATATATTAAAAACGAACATACAAAGTTTTAAAAAGATTCGGTGACTAGAAGTATTTTTAATAAATATAATAGTGAAATGTGGCTCCAATGGGCTGAGACGTGGCGAGGTAGATGTTGTTTACAAATGTGCTGGTTTAACCCCTTGAAGGGCACCGGTATATTATATATACTACTTAATTTTAATCCCAAAATGCCACAATGACACCAGAATTTTATAATCAAATTTTGAATTCATAAGGTACATGAGGAAACGCTATTTCATATTTTTTAAATAAATTCGTTAGTGAATCCTGGTGTAGATCAATCATTTCAATATTTTAGCTACAAGAGTACTTTGCCGCTGAAGGGGTTAATGACACCCTTTAAACTATTTTTAATGGTTCAAGACACTTTAACACTTAATAGATAACTTAAAAAAAGTAATGAAAAGTTCTATTTGATAGCAGCTTTTATGATGGATACAGCTAAGAGAAGTTGTTTAACAAATGATGAGTTAGCATTAATTGACGGGCTCTTGAAGAGCGGTGGGGGGAGGGAAGGAAGGGGGAGCTATACAAAACACAAGTGCTCTACGAGACCTTTAAAATGAATCCTCACTTGCAATTGAGAGATGGGACTTTAAAAGGGATGCCCCTTTTGCGCTCCTCTGACGGGCCCCTCTCAAGAGATACGTGAAAACCAAGACTCCAAAAGAAGCGGGGGGGGGGGGGAATACCTTTAGGCGGTGTACAGCTAATTTTGGTGAAATTTCGGAGCTGTCCGGCCCATAGGAACAGAGAAAAATGGGAAAAACTAAACTAACTATGAGAAATTGAAAAAATTAAATTAAAAAAGTGCTCCTGACGGGAGAGGGGGGAGAAAAGGAGGAGAGAGAGTAGGACCAGACAAAAGTGCTTGACGAGATCAAACTTTTGATATGTTACATGATGGGGTTTGAACACCTTGAATGTCTCCCCGCGGGGGGGTGGTAATTTCGTTCCTAGGGGAGATAGGGCCTCGGGACTCTGTTAGAAATGTCGGCCTCGACGAGTTTAACTTCGCGGATCCTTCAGAAGAGGTCTACGCCTTCTGTTGGGCTTAAAGGGGCTGAGAAAGATGAGAAAAACTAAAATTTAAAAGTGGTTGAAACAGAGAAAATGCTTCTTAAGGGAGGAGGGTAGTGAGAGGAGTGAGAGTAGGACCAGACCATAGTGCTTGACGAGATCTACCTATTGATATGTTACATGAAGGGGTTTGAGCACCAAAAAGGTCTCCCCCTTAGGGGGGTAACTTCGTTCCTAATGGAGATAAGGCCACGGGACCCCCTTAGAAATGTTCGCCACGACGGGTTTAACTTTGTTAGATCCTTTATATTATTGTTTAAATGGGGTCTACGCCCGCTGTAGAGCAATTAGAGACTGAGAAAGGAAATACAAGCGGAAGTATCGGCATAATAAAGAGAGACAATTTGATTTTTAATATCGTCAGTAACAACCATTTGTATAGTTATGTATAAAGGGTGTCCTCCTTTATATATGGAGTGGCTGTGACTTTTCATAAACATGAATTTTACTGTAGACTGAAAGAATTAGCCCTGTGTGTGGCTAATAAAAATATGTAATGTAAAATTTTAATCGTGAAATAGCTGAATTTGTCGTATTTAAATAAGTAATTGTTATTAATATCAAATTTTTCTTTTATGAAATATATTCCATTTATCATGAAAAATACAAAGCAATCGATAAAACATTTTAAAATAAAAAAGTAGAAAAATCGAATAGAAATTTAGGGGAATCGAACCCGCAACTTCCAGCATCAAGAGCAGTGCTCTATCCATTCGGCCATCAAGTTCACTTCTAGACTTTAAGAAAATATAATTAAAATAGGCAAATTAGTCAAATCAAAGTTTGGAACGCAGGCCTTTCAATTTCACTATAAGGAAAAGGCAGTTGACGTCACTGTTGGTTCAATTACGGTTGGTTAGCAAGAAAAACCTGTTTGTTTTGTATGACTCCTACTGTACACATGAAATGGAGAAATTTGATTGGTCTACGTTAAACTGGTCTATAATATGATTGGCCCACTCCGCCATGACGATTCCTGCAATGATAGACAAAAATGAAGTGGTAGATTGGTTGATGCAACTGTTTGTTTGTAAACATGCCCTTTCTTTATGTATACATTCACAGTATAGACTCACTCCGTATTTTAGTCTCCTTCGCCCGCGCACTGCCTGATCTTTGTCCGAAGAACAGCTCCATTATCTTTTTACGCGTGAATGTTTCGCTATGGTACTTCATTGTGAAGTTTGGTAATTATTGAAATTCAATATTTGAAAAACGGCATAATCATTAGATTTGAAATTTATATCAAGAAAAATACATTTTTTTACCTTTCTAACGCAGTTTGTCTAACAACTTTGTGACAAATACTTTTCGAGCTATTGATTTTTTCAGTAACTTCAAATGTTTCATTTTTCGAGATTAACCTGTGGCAACGATAGATGACTGTGACTTTTCATAAACATGAAAAATGATAGAGATTGAAAGAATAAGCCACCCTGTGTGTGGCTAAAAAACGTACAGATAAATCACAACGAAAATCAAAATGCAGCATTTATAATCGAAAAGCCCGGAAAACAAACCTGGATTATTGATTCCGGAGCATCATCCCATATTACGAACAGCAAAGAAATAGTCACTGAAATAAATAAGACCGAAAAAATATTCGTAATAATCGAGAACGGAAGCACACTCAATTGCTACGTATCCGGTGAAGTTATAATAACGACAAAAACATCGAACGGTGACTCTAACAAAATAAAGTTAAAAAATGTCTTATATATTCCAGACTTAGAAACAAATCTAATTTCAGTGAGCAAAGCTACACAACACGGTTAGAAATTAATTTTCGAAGACGAAAAATGCATGCTATCCTGTAACGGCAAAACGTATCTGGAAGCAAAAAAGAAAAATAACTTACATGAAGTAATACTCTTAGAAAAAAATATCCCAAACACAGCGAATATCGCATACGATTGCAAAAATAAAGAATGCCTAGAACTTTGGCACAAACGCCTAGGTCATAGGAATTATGAAAGCATAAAAGAAATGGCGAAAAACAAATTGGCCAACGGCATAAAATAAACAACTGCTGTCACGCAAATCACTGCGAAATATGCATAAAAACTAAAACTAGCGACGCACCATGCCCGAAAACATCCGAACATAAAACGACACAGGTACTTGACCTGATACATACGGATTTCGGTGGACCGATAAGAACAACCTCTTTAGGGGGGAAAAAAGTATTTTGTCACCTTTATTGATGACCACTCAAGGTTTACCATAATTTATCTGCTATCGCATAAGGATGAGGTATCTGCAAAAATAAAGGACTATACAGAAATGGTTCACACACAGTTCGGAAGATATCCAAAAGCAATTAGATCGGATAACGGGGGAGAATATATAGGTAAAAATACGGAAAATCTTTGTTTTAAAGGGCTATACAGAAATGGTTCACACACAGTTCGGAAGATATCCAAAAGCAATTAGATCGGATAACGGGGGAGAATATATAGGTAAAAATACGGAGGATTTTCTCAGAAAAAGAGGAATAAAACACCAATTTACTGTTCCATATTGCCCAAGTCAGAACGGGATTGCCGAGAGAAAAAATAGAAGTTTGATAGAAATGACCCGAAGTATGCTCTCTGAAGCAGGGTTACCCCACAGATTCTGGGGGGGAAGCGATAAATACCACAGCACATCTCCAGAACAGACTACCCACAAAGACAACCAATAAAACTCCGTACGAAATTTGGTTCAAAAGAGAACCAAACTTACATTACCTTCGAGTATTTGGCTGTAAAGATTATACATACATAAAAAAGCAACACAGAACAAAACTAGATGATACAGCTAAAGAAGGAATTTTCATGGGGTATGATAATCATTCAAAGGGATACCACATTTTCACTAAAGATAATGATATCATAATCTCCAGATCAATAAACTTTGTGGAAAATAAAGTGAACAATTTAAATAAAAAAATCTAATGAACAGGAACACTTAATCGAAGATAGAAAATACATTTTGAAACTGAAATAGGTGTCACACCCTGTACACTGACGCGCCCCAACAACCAGAAATCCCTCAACTTCGTAGATCCGAAAGATCCAACAGAGGCGTACCACCAGAAAGATACACTTCCGTCAATTTTATAGGAACAGTAAACAACTATGAAACAACTTATTAAATTAAATAATCCGGTAGAAAAGAAAAAGTCCTTTCGGCCTGTACCGGGAGGAAAAGTTAGCTTTCCTATATCTTCCTTTTAAAATTTTAACTAATGTTACTCGAAAACAGCAAGCTGAAATAAATGCAAAGAAACCGTTTACAAAAGAATCGTTAATACTGAATTTGAATAAAAAATTCGCCAAATTATTGAACTATAGCCAAGTTGGCTTTATTTATGTAGACTTATTTTGGTCGCCAAATTTGGCAATATTTCGCCAATTGTCGTCAAGTTTGGCGAGAATTTGGCGCTAACGGATATGAATATATTAGTTTTATACATATGATTGGGAAAATGATTACAACAATGAAAGAAAATACTTTGCGAGAAATCGCGTTCACTAAAAGTCATAAATTAATCGTTGGTTTTTTGTAATGTGCTGTCTTGTTTCAAAATGTCAGCCACCCTAGAATTTCAAACTACTCTATCTCAGCCATTTTTTAAGATAGATGTAAAACAAAAAATGCTCTGGAGTCCTTGTATCAAGGCCTAACACTTAATTAAAAAATATATTTGAATTTTTAAATTTTTTGTATATTTATTTTAGTTTTAAAATTTTCAGTGGCCACCATCTTGAAACAAGATGTCGGACCAAGCTGACCAACGAACTTGGTCGAGGCATTGGTTAATACACACAATTAGTTTCATCCAAATTAATTTATAAATACGAGCGTTATCGTATGAGATAGATCAGATATATATGTAATGAATTATTGAGGGGGCAGATTGGCATCATCCTTCTACGTTACGTATGTGAAGTAGTTTCCGGGACCGGGTCGACGTCGTGTTGTGGTCGTTGAAATAATAATAGAGTTCATTCCTGGAGTCTGACTTTTTTTATTCCTTTATAAATACAGTCTTTTAGGTAGCTTTCAATACAAAAAAGTATAAAGCTACCTATTGCAGCCGTTCGGAGGAAAGCAGTTCCGGAAAATTTCGATATATTTTCACCGATCATGACCCCCAGACCCCAAAACCACCCTCCGTTCAAATGTTGATTTATATATATATATATATATATATATATATATATATATATATATAAAACTTTAAGTGAAATTTAACCATATATATATATATATATATATATATATATATATATATATATATATATATATATATATCTGACCTATGTCATACGATAATGCTCGTATTTATAAATCAATTTTGATGAAACTAATTGTGTGTATTAAACTAACCAATGTCTCGACCGAGTTCGTTGGCCAGCTTGATCCGCCATTTTGTTTCAAGATGGCGGCCATTTAAAAATTTAAAACTAAAATAAATATACAAAAAAATTAAAAATTAAAATTTATTTTTTAATTACGTGTTAGGCCTTGATAAATGGATTCCAGAGCATTTTTTGGTTTACTTCTATCTCAAACAAGTGGGTAAGCGCGATCGATTATTATCGCTCAAAGGGTTTCGTTTAATATTCCTTTCAAAACACTTTATCCTTTCTTTAATAAATCCAAATAAATTTCATTCAGCAACCAAAAAAAAAAAAAAAAAAAAAAAAAAAAAAAGTCATGTTTTTATAAAGTAAAAATTTACTGGTCTATTTTTTCGTTTTTTTTAAATATCTAAATGCCCACTGTTATATTCTGTCTTAATAATTTGTCATGCGGACTAAATGCGATATTAAAAAAAATAATTTCAAAATTAAACATGTTCTACACCTTCAAAATATTAAAATATGCGAATATTTCCATAATCGGATTTTTATCACGATTCTATAATGTTTCTCAAACTCATATATTTACTATTCTTTATTACTCATATTCATACTCACATTGTATTATTCTCAAATATTTGAAAAATTCGTTAAACTTCCAATATGACGTCAGATTCTCTTTTTAATTCTCTTAATTCTCTATGACGTGATATCAACCTGCTTTGTGTACATAAACATACTCATACCCCTTGTATTATTGATAAATCTTAGAAATTTTCCGCTTTATTACTACTATGACGTCAATCAATTTTATTTCATATTTATCTTTTTTTTTAATTGGTGAATCTTTTTATTTCATTTTCACTTTTCACGTGAAAATCGTCTGATTGAAAATTAATTATTGTAGAAAGAATTTCATGTGGATTTTTAATTTTTGGCATCTGCTATAATGAAAATTTTTAAATTTAATAAGAAAAGGCTGTTAGAATTTAGGTTTTTTATCTATATTTATTAAAATAATACGGATTTTTCAAATTTAAATATTTTTAGCTCTTTACAGCTGATATTCTGATTTATACACAAAGTTTCAACTCTGTAAGTTACATAGTTTTCTAGAATGGCTCTGTGACAAACAGACAACGGAGCGGGAGCAATAGGGTTTCGTGAGATGAACGAAACCCTAAAAATGGCTGAGATAGAGCAGTTTGAAATTCTAGGGTGGCTGACATTTTGAAACAAAACAGCACATTAACGCGATTACTCGCAAATTATTTTCTTTCATTGTTGTAATAATTTTCCCAATCATACGCATAAAACTATATATTCATATCCGTTAGCGCCAAAATTGGCGACATTCTCGACAAAATTGGCGACATTTGGCGAAATATCGGCAAATTTGGCGACCAAAATAAGTCTTCATAAATGAAGCCAATTTGGCTATTGCTCAATAATTTGGCGAATTTTTTATTCAAATTCAGTATTAACGAATCTTTTGTAAACGTTTCTTTGCATTTTAACTTGCTGTTTTCGTGTAACATTAGCTAAAATTTTAAAACGAAGATATAGGAAAGCTACCTTTTCCTCCCGGTACAGGCTGGAAGGACTTTTTAAACGTAAAACTGATAGTTCAGGAAATGTGCAAACCTATAAGGCACGTTTAGTTGCCAAAGGTTTAGGCCAAGTCAAAAATATGGGGAAGATTATCAAGAGACCTTTGCCCCAGTAGCACAAAACAGCACGATTACAGCACCCCTTTTAGCAGCAGTTTATAAAAAATTGACAGTGCGGCATATAGACATTGATACTGCGTTTCTTCGTGGCAATTTAAATGAAGAAATATACATAAATCAACCTGAGGGATATGTTGATGAACAATTTCCTGAAAAAGTTTGCCAGCTCAAAAAGGCAATTTATGGCTTTAAGCAGGCCGCCAGAGCTTGGTACTTAAAAATCGCTGAGGCGCTTGATAAATTAAACTTTATCCAAAGTACAGCAGACGCGTGTCTTTTCACCAGAAAATAAAAAGATCATGCTTCATACATAATAATTTATGTCGATGATATTCTCATTGCAAGTAAAGATGACACAATAGAAGACAATAGAAGAAATCGTAAAATCTCTAAAACAAGAATACCAATTAAAGGATTTATTCCAAATTAGAAACTATTTAGGTACTCAAATTCAAAAATTACCTAACGGCTATTCTCTTGATCAAAAACTTCAAATTGAAAACTTAGCAAAGAAATTTAATCTCGAAAACGCCAAACCGTGCGGCACGCCAATGGAACCAGGATATAATAAATTAAATGACGGTGGCAATTTGATACGAAATAATGTTAAATATCACCAGGCAATTGGTTCGCTTCTCTATACCGCGACCATAACTAGGCCTGACATTTCGGTCAATATATTAAGCAGACGAAATGAGAATCCTCGCGAGAAAGACTGGCAAGCAGTCAAACGAATTATAAGATATCTATATCATACTAAAGAACTAAAATTAATAATTTATATAAATAAAGAACCAATATTAAAAGTATTCACTGACGCCGATTGGGCGGGCGATACCAAAACCAGAAGATCGACATCTGGAATTTTATACATGTTAGGTGACAGTCTAATTCAATGGACAACAAAAAAAACAAAACTGCATCAGCTTATCTTCAGCAGAGGCTGAATATGTTTCAGCCGCACAAGCTAGCAAAGAAATTATTTGGCTCACCAAGAAAAACCGATCGTTCTATTTGAAGACAACCAAAGTACAATAAAAATGGTAGATAACGAAAAATTCATGAAACGCACTAAGCATATTGACGTAAAGTTTAATGCAATCAAACAGTATAGTGAAGAAGGCATTATTGAATTGAAGTATCCTCCAACTGAAAATATGATAGTTGACACACTTACCAAACCTCTTCCCAAACCTAGCTTCATTAGACACATAAATGCATTGAAAATTTTAGCTTAATCCAAATTAAAAAATTAAGGCGGAAACTGTTAGAAATAATTCCTCATATTGGATTAGATTAGAATCTCTGCAAACACTCGAAAACACAGCTGTTCAAAAAAAGAAAAATGCAGCAGAAATTTTTTCTTCCACTAAGTGCAATATCTCATGAACAGATCCGCGAACATAAATATCTTGTTGACTATTACTTCCAATTATTTTCAAATGCAGTACCCAACTTATCGTCTTTAAAAGCTATTGTGAATCATTTAATGACTATTTTATTTTATATCATCAAATAATGAACAAAGTGAGTGAAAACATCATTTAAAATAACTTGTATAATTGGTGCAACAAGTAAGAAATCACAGCTAATTAGTGGTGTATTATATGTGTTTGTGATGTGTGCTCGTTTATTTGTGAAATATGCCAGAAAACTCCAATTAAAGCGAATCTCATGACTCTAAAAACAGTTCAAGGACAAAAAACAAGAACATTATCTTTCTTTTGGACTGAAAAACATTTAAGTTAATCTGCCTACAAAACTCATCTGGTCAACACATTTAAAAGGAGCGAATGGCTCTTGTAATTTCTAAAATAAGAATATCTTTTTGTAACTTACTAAATTTAATCTAAAATTTAAATTCAATTAACTGTAAAAATACATAATATATATCTTTTGCTTATACACAAAAAATGACTTATTATTTGAGTCAATACTAATATCATAAAAAAGCTCTTTTATAGAAATCTAATTACAAAGGATTTACAGCACATTGTGAACGAACCCTAATGGATATCAAGATTTAACATGGTACTTATACAAGTATGTCGATCGTCGAAAGAAAAGGTAACGGACAATTCCATTTTCATTTCTCAATTGTTATTCACAGGTGTGTATACGTATATATGTGATAAATATTTATATGTATATGTAATAAAAAATGTTTAAAAATCTGAATTGTATTTTATTTCAAAAACAATAAAAACGTAAAAGATGCTTCCGAAAATTTTTTAACAGGAAAAACGGTAATGTGAGAATATAGATTGAATATATACGCGGAGTAAGATAGATTGGTACTTCGGTGATTTGAAACATTATACGTATCAAGTAAAGTTACCCCCTAATGACAATCATTCAACTAATCGATTACTAGTTTTGGGGGAAGTTTGGAGCGTGCGGTGCGGACGGAATGAGTTTGGAGGAGAATCAAAATGGCCGGCTTGGTTTTTTTTTAGGATAAAAAAAAAAGTTCTCTTTCAGGAGCTTTCGTCAGGTATTTTCCTACCGGAAGTATTTGATTGATAGAGACGAATTACTGCTTCGGCGAGTCCGGACTTTACCATCAGTCTCAATAGTTACTTACTTTCTGAGAAACCAATTTTTTGAGATAACGCGCAATCGAACTTACACTTCTAAGAGAATAAACCGAAATATCCAAATATGATGCCAATTTTAGGTGTTAGCATTGAAATTTTTAAAGTTTGGTACAATTTCTATTTGTAGACCATCCTCTAAGCAAAATTTAATTATTGCTTTAACTCTTGTTTAGATTGATGTCTGAGCTAAAGGTATTTTGAGGAAATTAAAGTTGAAGACCACGTTTTTTGCTTTATAAGACGATTTCTCATCCGAAGTCAATTTTGGAATTCGGCTTTTTTCATATCTGATAATTTGGTTCTATTCTTTTTGTAACTTTAACATTTTTGTAACGATTTTATGCATTTCTATTGCCTATTCAAAGAAACATTCTTCTAAAGTTACAGAATTTCGTTAAAAACGGTCAAAAAAGCAAAGTGCGTATACATCATTTGATCCATTCTCGACCGAAAGTAACAATCATTTTCCCAATAATTAAAAAAAAAAATCCGCTAAAAATTCAAAAATCGCAGCGAACATAATTTAGTATAGTAGGCTAAAACATTGTAACCGGAAATCTTTCATAAATGTCAAAAAAATCACAGCGGAACGCGAAAAAACGCTAAAATCGCGTTGAAAATCATATTAAAAATTGCTAAAGATACAAAAATCGCGAAGAAAAAATTTTACTATATTAGGCTAAAAGTTTGAAATAGATTTCCTTTTACGAATGTCAAACACCGTCACAAAACGCAAAAAAAACGCCAAAAATTCAATTACCGCGGTGGACAAAATTTACTATAGGCTAAAAGTTTGAAACCGAATTCCTTTCGCGAAAAATCGTATAAAAAGTTAAATTAAAAAATCTAATAAAAAAATCCAAAATCGAGCTTCGAGGGGCATAACTACAGATACAGAGGTTTCAATCTTTTAGCCGCCCACCAGCACTTGAGAGGTTCTACTCTCAAAGCTGGTAGATGTGGAGGTGCTGGGTTCGAACACCATCGCGCCCGTCGGCCGCATCGTTCGGAGTTTTCCGTGGGTTTCTTCGGACTTTGGGTAACTTTGTGTAAATATGGATTAGTTTCCCTCCTACCCTCCATGGTGGCCACATCCCCCTCGGCGTATGTCCCTCACGTAGATAATGGGCCGTAATAAACAACACCATGAATCTTTTAGTCCAATTTACTGAATTTTTTACTCGGCTAATTTTGAATTTATCGCGAATTTTTTGTGATTTTAGCTTTTTTTCGCGTTAAATGGCAATTTTTTTGACATTCGTAAAAGAAATCCGGTTTTAATATTTTTGCCCAGTATAATAGATTTTGTCCTCTGCGATTTTTGAATTTTTTGTGAATTTGTTATACGATTTTTGGTTTTTTTACGCGTTCCTCGGAGATTTTTTGACATTTATAAATGCAATCTGGTTTCAATTTTAACCCAATATAGTAAATTTTGTTCTCTGCGATTTTTAATTTTTTTACGAATCTGTTATACGATTTTTTGCATTCCGTGCTGATTTTTCCACATTCATAAACGAAACATTCTTTTAAGCGAATGTAGTAAATTTCATCCTTTACGATTTTTAAATTTTTCGTAATTTTTTGCCGAAACGTCAGTTGAGGCTCACTGTGGAGACCCGAAAAATTTTTGGTTTCTGTCTGTCTGTCTGTCTGTTCCGCGATAACTGCCGCAAAAATGATCCGATTAGGTTGATTTTTGGTAGGTATGTTGGTGAGGTACTCGGAATTAGCTGTATAGTTTTTAGTTACATTTGGTTCATTCGTTCGGAAAATATAGAACATTTCTTTTTAGGTCATAATGCTTTCCTATGGGAATTCAGACGATTTTGAAATTTTTCATTCGTTGAAAATAAAATGGCGCATTTGATTAATGTGTTTAAACGGTAAGTTATGAAGGCTAAAATTTATCAAGTCAGGTCTTAAATTATTCAAATTAATTTGAAATTTTGTTAATACATTTGTCAGATTTTTTAAATTAGGTGTATAATTTTTGGTGCAATTTTATACATCTGTTCTAATAATATGATACATTTTATTTTATCATTTTTTGCAAATTTTAAAATGCATTTATTTTTATTTTCCTCTTTAATTTAACCGTAACCTAGCAACTATATTTCAAAGAATATCAAAATACTAATAAAATTCAAATAACTCAGACTATTTTGCTGCAATATTTTATTCGCAAAATAAAATATTTTCGGTTGATTTTTGTATTTTATTGAAATATACGAGAATTTATTTTGATACAAGTTACCTTTTAACTACTGTATAATGATTTCCAAACCATTTTTACATTAGATATTATTCATTTTTTTGGAAGAGATGTGGATTTTTCGTGGTTGAAAATTAGTATTATTTTAAAAATAGGATAAAATCTCTCGTACAACGAAATGGTTAATCTAAAGAAATAGCGTAGTAAACGCATCCGTACGTCCTGAAATAGCACAATTACTGGAAACTGAGATCATAAAAAACTATCACAAGAAATAGTTTATAGCGCCAAATCAAGTTTGCTATTTATTGAATTGGCAGCACGATTATGAATGATTACCCAGTAGGTTTAAAAGTTTCCAAATATGACTAATAATTTTTTTTTTTTTTTGGAGTGTGTCGGGGAATTTTTGTATGCTATTGCCATCGAGTAGATCAGGATATACTTAGATAAGATCTTACATCTAAATATTATAGAATGACCATAGATATAAGTGAAATATAGTAGATTCAGTTTACATTTCCATAAGTTGCTTTTGTACAAGAGATATTATTCAACTTATCCATCAGATGCAAGTGTTTTGTGGTTGGAAGGTAAGTAAAAATTGCTATTTGGGTATTAGGATAACATAAAATTATTTTCCAAACTGTTGCTTATACTAATAAAACCACAGTATAAAACGAAATCCAATATATACTATAATCATTCACACAATCAATAGGAAATCACGAATATAAATTTAACAAGATAACGGGCGGTTTAGGGGGGCAGAGCCCCCTGAAGAAATGTACTTTTTATCCACAAAATTTCACCAATAAGAAGTTCATAAGAATTTCAGAATATCGTCGAATAAACCGTGTTTAATTTAACGCTTCTAATTTTCGAAAACCTTCGAAGTGTTTTATATGTCTATAAATACTAATGTATATAATAAAAAAAATTAAATTGCGGATTGTAAGATGCTAAATATGAAAAGTGTTATTAAAAAACAAGGATTTTCAGAGCTGACGCCGTTGAGGCTCCTGATCTGTAGATTTACAAGTTTAGTTTTTTTTCGCGTTTTGCAGTGATTTTTTGGCATCTGTAGAAGGAATCTGGTTTCAATCGTTTAGCTCTTTTTTAATAGAAAAAATTTGTTCTCTGTGATTTTTAGGGTTTCGTTCATCTCACGAAACCCTATTGCTCCCGCTCCGTTGTCTGTCTGTCACAGAGCCATTCTCGAAAACTATGTAACTTACAGAGTTGAAACTTTGTGTATAAATTAGAATATCAGCTGTGAAGAGCTGAAAATATTAAAATTTGAAAAATTCGTATTATTTTAATAAATCGAGATAAAAAAAACAAAATTTTAACAGCCTTTTCCTATTAAATTTAAACATTTTTCGTTATAGCCGATGCCAAAAATTAAAAATCAACGATGAAAATCTTTCTACAATAATTATTTTTCTATCAGACGATTTTCACGTGAAAAATGAAATAAAAAGTTTCACCAATTGAAAAAAAAGATTAATATGAAACAAGCGGGAAAAATTCTACCTTACGATAGAATATAGATTGGCCACCCACGGCTTTTATCGTTGAGATTTTTTTTGCCAAGTGTAACTCGTCAAAAAAAAATTGTTTGCTAGCATAAGCGAGCTTTTCCACTTTAGAATTTAGTTAGCGCTCTAAGATTTTTTGTGAGGCTGGTGGAACATATTAGGCACGAACACACCAAGTTTTAAAAAGATTCCGTGACTAGAAGTATTTTTAATAAATATAATAGTAAAAAGATGTGGCTCCAATGGGCTGACACGTGGCGAGGTAGTAGTTGTTTACAAATGTGCTGGCTTAATGACACCCTTTAAACTGTTTTTTTAATGGTTCAAGGCATTTTAGCACTTAATAGATAACCTAAAAAAATAATAAAAAGTTCTATGATAGCAGCTTTTATGATGGATACAGCTAAGAGAAGTTGTTTAACAAATTATGAGTTAGCATTAATTGACGGTATCTTGGAAAGCGGTGGGAGGGGAGGGGGGAGCTATACAAAACACAAGTGTTCTACGAGACCCGATTTAAAATGAATCCTCACTTGCAATTGAGAGATGGGACTTTAAAAGGGATCCCCCTTTTCGCCCCTCTGACGGGGCCCCCCAAGAGAGATACGAAAAAACCGAGGGCTCCAAAAGAAATGGGGGGATAACCTTTAGGCGGTTTACAGCTAATTTTGGTGAAATTTTGGAGCTGTCCGGCCCGTAGGAACAGAGAAAAATGGAAAAAACTAAAATAAATATGAGAAATTGAAAAAAATAAATGAGAAAAGTGCTCCTGACAGGAGACGAGAGAGAAGGAGGGGGAGAGTAGAACCAGACAAAAGTGCTTGATGAGATCAAACTTTTGATATGGTACATGGCGGGGTTTGAACACCTTGAATGTCTCCCCGTGGGCGGTAACTCCGGTCCTATGGGTGATAGGGCCTCGGGACCCTCTTAGAAATGTCGGCCTCGACGATTTTAAATTCGTTGGATCCTTTAGAAGAGGCCTACGTCCTATGTGGGGCTTAAAGGGGCTGAGAAAGATGGGAAAAACTAAAATTTAAAAAGAGTTGAAACAGAGAACTATTATTTCTTAAGGGAAGGGGGAGTGAGAGGCGTAGAGTAGGACTAGACCATAGTGCTTGACGAGACCTATGGATTGATATGTTACATGAAGGGCTTTACATGGGGTTTACATTTGGGGGGAGCACCAAAAAGGTCTTACTGAACCTTTCCCATGATTATGCCAAGGTTGGAGTTATGATTTCGCCAAGATCATCGCCAAGCTTATATTGGCATCCTATATACGCATATATATATTCCAAATACTCCTATATGTGCCATATACGTCATTATACACACATTATTTATGTTTTATATGTCGTATATACATCATATACACATGTCATATATATACATCATATATGCATCATATATGGCTATAACTTGGCCACATACGTACAGAAATGTTATATATATATATATATCATATCATATATATTATTTCTCCTGTCAACATCCCTTTTTCTAAGATAATACGAAACGCAGAACGATGAATGAGACAGCATATGAAAGAATTTTGAACAGGCTTCTGACATAGCACATTAACAATTCGTTAAAACATGTTTTTGATTAAAATTTGCTGAAAATTAAAAATTAAATCGGCATTGTTTTCATAAAAGAAATGAAAGGTTTTCCTCAAATTATTGTTGCCATTAAAAAATACCATATTATATCATGCTCAGCAATTATTATAAAAAACACCGCACGGGTTTATTTTATATTTATGATTAAAAAGCTAAATTGAAATTGAAATGTTTAGATTTATATTTCTATGTCCCATGTTTTTCCCGAAGCGAATGACGTCATCCTCTAATGCAATCAAAATACGATTGTTAATTTTTTTTTTCTCGCGCGTGCCTTTTGCAATCTTGGATCAGTTTTTACTCTAACTTTGATGGAATAAATTAGATGATATTCTGGCTTGACAAAAAACTAAATGTTGTTTGCAGATATTTTTATCCTTACTTTTTCTTTAGAAGTTTAAATCTGCATCTAATAAATATTACATATTGATAAAAAATGACACTTCTCTATTATCCCGTCGACCACTTTTCATAACAAAAAACTATCGCCAAATAAACGGGAGAACGTTGCCATTGGAATATCAAAATAAATAAATAAATAAAATATAAGAATTTAAGGACACAATTGTTATTTTAATTAATAAAATAACTAATAAATCAGTAAAACATAATGGCAAATACACGCAAATGTCGAATTAAAAACCACTTGATGACGTAACAAACACGTATAATGCTTCTGACATCAAGTAAATGGGACTGCATTTTTGGCGTTTAATCTTAGTTTGGCGGAAGTTTTTTGTTATGAAAAGTGATCCACGGGATAATAGAGAAGTATACCTAAAAAATATTTGATTTCAGTGCGAAATCTTCGCACGGGCCCTCTGGTGTTATTATAATGACATGCATGCTTCATAATTTGGCGATAAATCTTGGCCGCTTGGCAGTTCATCCTTGGAAGCCGCTATAACACGAAAGTACCAAATTTACAATATATTAATGAAAACAGAAACAAAAATATTTCATGCTTGGTGGCTGCTATAACACAAAAGTACCAAATTTCTTTTTATTTTTCATATCTGATAATTTGCATCTATACTTTTTTGTACTTTTAACATTTTTGTAACGATTTTATGCATTTCTATTGCTTATTCAAAGAAAAAGTCTTCTAAAGTTACAGAATTTCGTTAAAAACGGTTAAAATAGTAAAATGCGAGCATCGTTTGGTCGATTCTCGACCAAAAGCAACAACCGTTATCATTATCTTTTTACGCGTGAAGGTTTCGTTATGGTACTTCATTGTGAAGTTTGGTAATTTTTGAAATTCATTATTTGAAAAACGGCATAATCATTCGATTTGAAATTTATATCAAGAAAAAAACATTTTTTTTTCTTTCTAACGCAGTTTGTCTAACAATTTTGTGACAAATACTTTTTGAGCTATTAATTTTTTTCAGTAACTTGAAATGTTTCATTTTCCGAGATTAACCTGTGGCAACGATGGATTGCTGTGACTTTTCATAAACATGAAAAATGATAGAGATTGAAAGAATAAGCCTCCCTGTGGGTGGCTAATAAAATTGATTGACGTCATAGTGGTAATAAAACATAAAACGGAAAGATTTCTCAATAATACAAGGAGTATGAGACATGAGTATGTGTATGTGCACAAAACAGATTAATATCACGTCATTAGAGAATTAAAAAGAAAATCTGACGTCATATCGGAAGTTTTTCAAATGTTTCAGAATAATACAAGCGTGTATCAATATGAGTAATAGAGAATAGTAAATATAGGAGTTTGATAAACATATTGAATCATGATAAAAATCCGATTATGGAAATATTCGCATATTTTAACATTTTGAAGTTGTACAACATGTTTAATTTTGAAATTATTTTTTTTAAATATCGCATTTAGTCCGCATGACAGATATTACAGTGAGAGAATATAATAGCGGGCTTAGACCGCTATCGGAATAGTTTAGATATTCGAAAAAAAGAAAAAATAGACCGGTAAATTTTTACTTTATAAAAAACATGACATTTTTTTTTTTTTTTTTTTTTTTTTGTGCTAAATGAAATTTGTTTGAATTTATTAAAGAAAGGATAAAGTGTTTTGAAAGGAATATTAAACGAAACCCTTTGAGCGATCTTCGATCACACTTACCCACTTGTTTTAATATTTTGCGAATTTTTTATGCGATTTTTAGAGTTTTGTGGCATTTTTTTTTTGACATTCATAAAAATAATCCAGTTTAATTTTTTTTTTGGCCCAATATAGTAAATTGTTCTCTGCGATTTTTGAATTTTTTGTGTAATTGTTACATTTTTTTCGCATTTTGCGGCGATTTTTTCACATTTTTTTCTGAAACTTAAGAGCTTTTCGGTAGATTTAGCTACTTTCATGATTAAACGGAAGTTGGAAGAATAACAACTTGACACTATCATAGGAAGAAATTGATTCCTATGACAACGTGAACGACGATGCTGAATTTTTTATTTTTAATCTGGATCAAAAGATAAAACGCAATAATTCAAGGTTCGTTATATTCAAGATCGGAGTGGGGATAGCCCGTACAGGTCTACACTGTCGAAGGCAATGGGGTCCCCAAATCCAGGCTCGTTTGGAAAAACTGGCCAACGAAGCTCCGCTAGTAGGTTAAATAATTACAAAATATAATTTATATAATTAAATTAATAATTTATAGAGATAAGAGAAACCTATTAAAAAGAACAACAAGTTGAACATAAGTGGATAGGCTGCAAGTGCAATCACACGGGCCCCCGCTTATTGGACCCCAAACGAAATTAAAAAGCATTTTTTAAAACTTTTGAATAAAAAAAATTGGAGCATTAAAGTTTTGGACCTTGGGTCCCACATTTTTCTCACGCGTTTAAGGGGGCCTCTTAAAACACTAAAATACCATTTACATTTTTAAATATAAATTAGAGCCTCAAAATTTATGCTATATGGGGACTTTTACAAAGTATAGTGGCTACAGAAAGAAAGCGACCATCTGTTTTGAAGGAAGTAATAGTAGAAAGAACAGCAATTCCAAAAAGAAAAATGATTATTACCAATACCTACTTTTTCAAAAAGTGGCCAAGATATTTGATAAAAAAATGAATTTGAATAAAACAAACTAAAATAATATTTAAAAATATTTTTTTAGAAATAATTTTAAAAGTTAACTATTCTATATTATATACTTAAATTAAGTAATTGAAGCAACTTCATAATGGATAACTCGAGGTGGACTTTAAAACACATTTAATTTACATTTACTTCACAAACACGTACATCAAACATAGCACACGGAACAGATACATTTTACATCTAACAGTAAACAAACCTTTATCGGTAAGTGACAGAATAATCCACAGTGGTGCTGCCATCTAGTAATTATATTAATAACTAAACACCACATACTCTCCCCTCCTTATTTGGGAACTTACATGGAACTTTTCTTTTCCTGGTGGATCTTCTAGGTACCTGTAGCCTGTAGGGAAGAAGAAGAGTTAATTAAAGTATCTTTAGCATCATCAATAGAAGTATTGGGCACCATGGTTTTTGGAACTGAAGGGATCACTCTAGAGTCCACTGGAGCAGGACTTGGAGTATTTGGGAGGACAAAGTCATCTAGTTTAGGATTTGGAGGAGCGGTGACAACACAATCATCTGGTTGAGGATTTGGAGTAGATGGGACAACAGAGTCAGCTGGTCGAAAATCTGGGACACTAGGCGACATTAGCTGAGAATCACTTTGATTAACAACTGCATTATCACTTTTGTGACTTTCTGTACCACTCTCTTCAGAATTTGAATCATTAGTTAGATGTATCTTCGAACCGACATTAGTTATCTGATCAACATGCCTTTTCCAAATATTCGAACCAACTTGAATTCTATAATGCAACTTGCCCTCTCTTGCAATAATGCGACCAATTTTCCACTTGGCTTCAGGAGTATAATTTCTTACAGCCACTTTCTGTTTAATTTGAAATTCTTTTACTTTAGAATTGGCCTTTCTCGCATTTTGTTTATCATGCACAAAATTTGTAACATTTGGAATGATCAAATCTATTTTCGTTCTTATATTTCGTTTTAGAAATAGAGATGCAGGATTTTCCCCCGTAGTAACATGAGGCATCTTTCTATCTCTCTATATTAAAAAAAAGTAACCACCGCTGCGGCCGCCGCTGTCAATTAAGATTTTGTGCCTTGAAGTCTTTCTGGACTAATATCCAGAAAACTATTGCAAATAAAAATTTAAAAATTGGTGGTTTTATAAAGAAATGTTCGATAAACACGCTGAAGTAAACAGTTTTTAAATCAAAGAATTATTTTAAGAGATATTTAAAATCAAAGTTGGTCAAAACAGTTTTCTTATAAAAGTTTTATAGATACGAAAACTATGCACAGGAATTTAAACATAATTTGTAAGGATATAGTTGACAAGGTTGGGGTGTGCAGACTGCAATTATTTTTTCAATTTGACTCATTTTTTCAGGTTATATTTCAATTTTTTATTCGAAATTTTCATTATTTTGACGAAGATTTTTTCATATTTCATAATTCCATTATTTGAATCGTTGCCAATTTGTAAAATAGCGCACGTAATAATATTCCCTTTCAATTAAGAAATGTATTAGCACGTGACTATTAAAAACAGAAATAAAACTTTAAAATAATAATTAAATGATCACGTGTTAAAAGCAATAAATGTAGAAAATAACGGAATAAAAAATATACTTGCGCATGAATATTAAAAAGATAAATAATTAAATTATTCCGCGTTTTCAAAACATCAAGTAGAGTAAGATTAATTTATTTCGACAAAATATTTGATCTATTACTGCAAATTTTAAAACAGCGTAATTAATAATATTTCCCTTCAATTAAAAGTTATATTTTTACGTTTAATAATTACGTTTAAATCAACGAAATAACTAATAAATTGGTAAAAAATAATTAAAAATACAGATAAACGTTGAATTAAAGATCACTCGATGACATAACTACCACGCGTAACGCATCTGGTATCAATTGAATGCGACGCCACAGATATGCACTTTTGGCTTTAAATCCTATATTTTGGCGACAGTTCATTTCTTTTATAGAAAGTAGTAGTCGGGATAATGGAGTAATACCCAATTTTCTATAGCATCGTTATAAAATTTCCCGATGCCATGACTTTGATTACTTAACCATTTTGCACGAGTTGATTTTCAAATGTTTAATTAACCTTATTTTATCAACAGTTGTTAGCTGTCTCGACAGCCGTTGATTCGGCTTTAAAATCCCTTGGTCAAAGGAAAATGAATGGAAACCCGATTATAGCAGATATTACAGCGAGCAGCCGATTACACAAGGCCGATTATAGCAGCCGATTACAGCAGGTCGTTTAATTATAATTCAATTTTCCGCAATCGTTTTAAGGTTGATCAAATCAGTGTGTTTTTACAGTTTGTGGTGTCAGAACGGAGGTTGGCGAGCGTAGCTCGTAGGGGGCAGAGCCCCTTAGTATTGTAAAAGGAAGTTATTTATTTTCATCTGTAAAGTACCAGATTCTGAAGATAAGGCTTTTAACCCTTTTTTAAGAATTTGTACATATCTCTCTGCCTGACCATTTGTAGCTGGATGGTATGGAGCGCTAAACCTATGTTTAACCTCATGATTCTTCAAAAATGTCTCAAATTCTTCAGAAGTAAATTGTTTTGCATTATCAGATACCAGAGATATAGGATACCCGTATCTGGCAAAAAGAGAAGAAAGACAAGTAATTGTATGTTCTGAAGTTGTATTAGGGACAATAAAAACTTCAGGCCATTTGCTATGAGCATCAACCACAAGCAAAAGTATTTTACCCATCACAGGACCAAAATAATATATGTGAATTCTTTGCCATGGAGCTGTAGGCCATTCCCAATGATGAGTATCTACCTTAGGAGGATTATTTTTTAAATTGACACAAGTAGTGCAATTCCGTGCAAGATCTTCAATATCTTGGTCAATCCCTGGTCACCAAACAAAACTGCGAGCTAAAGACTTCATTTTCACTATAGCGAAATGTCCATACTGCAAATCACGTAAAATTTGTTTGCGGTGAACTTCTGGGATAATTACTCTACATCCTTTTAAAATACAACTATGTTGAAGAGTAAATTCTTCTTGTTTGCCACCAAAAAGTAAATTTTTAGGAATTGGAGAACCAGAAATTAGATGATGAAAAAGTTGACGTAATAAAGTATCAGATTTTGTAGCTACAGCAATTGATTTGGCGTTTAAAGGCAATGTAGAAATTTGGTTAATTTGAAAAAATTCAGATTCATCAATTACATTACTTGAATTTAATTGTGGGGGGGGGGGGGGGGTAAATCTTCACTACGTAATGGAAGTTGTGAAAGAGCATCAACATTTCCATGTTCGGATGTTTTCTTATAGCGAATATCATATTTAAACGCTTGTAAGTATAATGCATATCTTTGCATCCGAGCAGCTGAAAGAACAGGAATACTTTTATTTGGAGAAAATATGGACACGAGTGGTTTGCTATCTGTAAATAAAGTAAACCTATTACCATATAAATATTGAAAAAATTTCTTTACTCCAAAAATAATAGCTAGTGCTTCCTTATCCACCTGGCTATACTTTTTTTCTGCATTCGTAAGCGTTCTGGACACAAAACCAATTGGTTTTTCCACGTTATCTGGGATCACATGCGAAAGAACTGCAGAGATACCATATGGAGAAGCATCTGTTGCTAACACTAAAGGCAATTTAGGGTTGAAATGAGTAAGAACTCTTTCTGAAATAATTTCATTTTTTATATTTTTAAATGCTTGTTCACAAACAGGAGCCAAATAAATTTTACATTCTTTTTGAGCAAGTGATTTAAAGAATGAGCAATTGTAGATAAATTTGGTACAAATTTAGAATAATATGTGACTAAGCCTAAAAAAGCTTTAACTTGTGACACATTAATTGGTCTAGGAGCATTGACAATAGCTTCAATTTTATCTTGCGTTTTATGAATATCTTGCTTATCAATTTTATAACCACAATATGTAATATGGTCAGCCAGAAAAATTGATTTATTTTATTTATCCTAATATTATATTCACGTAATCTTTCTAAGACTTGTTTTAGCCTTGTTAAATGAATTTCATCCGTTTCCCCTGTAACACCAATATCATCAATGAACACAGTGACACCATCAATACCACTTAATATTTGTTCAATAGATCTTTGCCAAATTGCTGGAGAGCTAGTAAGACCCATTGGTAACTTTAAAAATTGAAATAAGCCCTTCGGAGTGTTTATAGTTAACAATTCCTGTGATTTTTCGTCTACAGGTAACTGAAGATAAGCTTGATTTAAATCAATTTTAGTAAAATGTAAACCACCACCTAAAATAGCTAACATGTCCTCTACCCTAGGTAAAGGATATTTTTCCACCTTCAAAAATTTGTTTACTGTAACTTTAAAATCTCCGCATAAACGTATTTTCCCATTTGGTTTTACCACTGGAACTATAGAAGTTGCCCACTTACTACTGGTGACAGGTTTAATAATACCCTCATCCTGTAACCTTTGGATTTCATCATTTACTGCATTACGTAGAGCATACGTGACTGTTCTAGCCTTACAAAATATGGGCGTAGAACCTTTTTCTAGATAAAGTTCTGCTTTCAAACCTTTTATTTTCCCTACTTTATCCGAAAATAAATCACAAAAATCATTTAATAATGCTTTCAATTTATCATTAGAATTTGCAATTTCATTGACATACACAGATTTAAAATTAGTGGGAAACAAATTAAATGCAGCTACCCAGTCTCTGCCAAATAAAAGTGGGAAATGACGATTTTACACTTCGGAGTGAGGTTGGAGCTCGGTGAGCGAGTTGGGTTCCCTAGCTCTGACGGTTATTCAAAATACGTGGTTTGTGTTTGTTGATTAGTGGTGGTGCGTTAAGGTGTGGTTTTTGTGATATTTCAAAAAAGGGTTAGGTCATATTTATCAGTTTTGGTGAATTTTTTTCTTTCTTTTGACATAGAGTTCTCTATTGCGAGGTCTCCGGATACCTTCGACAGCAATGGCGGGGTCCGAGATCAAATTTAAAGCTAGTCCTGTTTTGGACAAAGAAGACTACAATAAGTACAATTGGAGTGACGGTAGAGAAGCAGAAGAACAAATTGAAATTATCCCTGAACTCCAAGAGTATGTAATTATCACATAATGCCAACAAGGAGGTTTTCAAAAATTAAACCCCATTCAAGTGAAACAAGAAATTAAGAAGACTTTTGAAAGACATAGCGAGATAGACACTTTTCGATACACTCGAAATAATAAAATCCTGATAACGACGAAAAGTTATGAATGTGCGCGGGAAATAATAAAGAAAAAAAATTATTTGAAAGACAGGTCAAACATAGCCTAATGAACGAAAACATCACTACAAGATTTTTAATATTTCGAATGGATGTAGACATAATGCTTAAAGATATCCAGGTAGAACTAGAGGAGGAAAATGATATTGTTGTCCAAAATGTCAAGAGATTCCTAACAAGACAAGAGGGACGAATGGTTCCCACGGGAACGGTGCTTATTACTATTTACGGCCATAACCTACCGGAATATGTAAAAATGTTTTATGTCAGACAAAAAATCAGGCTGTTTATTGACCGTCCGAGACGCTGTAATGTGTGCCAAAGTTATACGCATGGTAGTAACAAATGTCCAAATGAAAAAATATGTAAACGATGCGGAAAATCTCACCCAGAAATAAACTGCAATGAAATAGAAATAAGATGTGCAAATTGTGGAAAACAACACGAGGCAGACAATATCGAATGCGAAGTCAGAAAAAAAGAAGCAGAAATTTTAAAAATTAAATGCGAAAAGCACATAACGCTAGCAGAAGCACGTAGACAATCCAACTCAAGGCTAACTAACAGCTACGCGGCAAAAACAAAACAACATGTGGAAAAAGAAAATATGGAAGGTAATCTCCATAAATTGGCTCTTGTCATAGAAGATAAGTTTCAACAGATTATGGACTTTATAATGCACTTTTGGGAAGTATTGGATAATATGCAGCAGAAATTTGAAGCTAAAAAAGAAAGCGTACCGGAGGAAAATACGAAAGAAGTAACTGGAAAAAATAAAGTTGTAAATAGAGATGTCATGACGGAGCTATATAACTGCTTGAGAAATAAAAAGTTAAAAATGGGTGAGCAAAGTCAGCAAAGAGGACAGTCTCAGATTCCTATAACTGTGGATAGTGAAGACATGATGACGGATTCGGGAGAGACATAACGATGTTGGAACAGAGGTGATGGTGTTTTGTGTTGTATAGTAATCATGTGTTTATGGACTGTTTGTTTTACTGGTGGTTGTTGTGTAAAGACATTTTTGGGGTAAGTGTTTGTTGTTTCATTTCTTGTGGTTTCTTTTGGTGGTTAGTTGTTTTACTTGTTTTTGTCGAGTTGTGTTGTATGGATACTTTTTTGATACAATGGAATATTAGAGGTATACGGGCCAACTTACCCTGGCTTCATACTGGGTTATTTCGCAAGAGTGTGGTCTGGGCGTTTCAAGAGTCTCTGCTCAAGAATAAGCATCAAGTTTTTTTTAGGGATAGGAACATTTTTCGGGCTGATCGGACAGGAAATTTAGGGAGAGGGGGTGTAGGTTTATTTTTAGCAGTCCACAAGAAAATTCCTGTTACAATCATTAACCTGCCTACTATTGACCGGGATCATGAGGCGCAAGGGATTAAAATTTGGTTTAAAAAGAGGTGGATTGCCATTATAAATATTTACGCTCCTAAAGACTTCGGGGCTACGAATTGGTTGGATAACATAAAAGATATGATTGGTGATAATTATTTAATTATCGGTGATTTTAATATTAATTTTCTCAACTGGCAAACTAATCCGAAGGGTCAAAAAATGGTTAATCTTGTTAACTGGATTAATCGGAATGATGTAGTGCTCCTGAATACGGACCAGGTAACGAGATTTTCTGGCGGTGGTAGTGGATCTCTCCTAGATTTGAGTATTGTGTCGAGTAGGTTAGCTGGTGAGTGCAATGTGGTAGTTCATCCGGATCCGATGGGCTCTGATCACTATCCCATTGAGATTCAGGTATCGAATAGTGGTTATGAGGTCAGGAGAGATTTTTTGACTCTGGTTAATTGGGATCGTGTTGGTTCGGCGGTGGCTGGTGTTGGTGAACACGAATATGAGGATGATTTGGATAAGTGGACAAAAACTATTACCCAGCTATAGAAAATCGTAAGGAGCGGGTTCCAATTAGTAGTGGGAATCTCCCGCCGTGGTGGGGAGTGGTGACTCGTCGGCTGTTGGCGTTGAAACGATACTGTTATCGGAAAGCGGTTTGGGAGTGCCAGCTAGACTTATGGGTTAAATACAAGCTGTACAATGCTAAACTTAGAAAAGAAATTAAAAAGGACAAGAAAAAATTTTGGGATACAGTGGCCAGAGAGGCTGGTAGGGGGCCAAAAATTTTCGAAATCATTCGTGGCATCAAGAAAAAAAATGAAGGGGAGGTGAACACGGATTTCTGCTTCCCGAATTGTCCGCCTGACGCAACTTTCCAAGCGAATGCCCTATCAATAATTTTTCAAAACAGTCCGATGGTACAAGGTATTCCAATCGACTTTTCGGGGAATGATGAAATGGAACCTAAATTCACAATGGAGCAGTTACAAAATACAATCAGTAAGGGCAAATCCACGACTCCTGGTATTGATGGCATAAAGATGAGCTTTTTTAAAAAACTGAAAATTAGGATGCTGACAACACTCCTAGAGATGTACAATGCAATTTTGAAGAAAAAGAATATCCCAGAGGTTTGGAAAGAGGTGATTATGCTCCCTATCAAGAAACCTGGCAAAAGTAGGGATGATGTTCGGGGTTATAGACTCATAGCGTTAACAGTCACTAGCAAAAAGATTTTTGAAAAAATGATCCTGGACATTTTACTTAATTGGTGCATGGAAAAGAAGATTTTCCATAGGAATCATTATGGATTTATCCCATTTAGGGACTGTGAGGCTGCGGCATACAAAATTTATAGAGAAATCAGTAGGGCAAGGCATTCAAAGCGGAAAGGTTATTTGGTGGCATTAGACATCAAAGGGGCCTACGACAATGTCTGGTGGGATGGGTTGCTTCTCAAATTAAAAAAGCTGGGGCTTGGTAGTGATCTTTGTGTTTTAATTCGGAATCTGGTTCAAGAGCTAAGGATTCGGGTGAAATGGAGGGGTTCGCTGTCTGCTCCCTTCCAGTATCACAGGGGTCTTTTACAGGGAACTCCTCTCTCCCCTTTACTGTTTGCACTTTATCTAGCGGATATTTTCGAAATCTTCGATTCATGTATACATTGTGTAGTTTATGCAGATGACATCTTTCTTTATGGTTTTCAGGATGACGTGTGTTGGTTAAAGGGAGTCTTACAGGAAAATATTGCCAGGGTTATTCAATGGCTACAGGCCTGGAATTTGGAGGTGAATCCCAATAAATGTCAAATCATTAAGATTGGTAGGTGGAGGGAGGTAGTGGAAGATCATTTACAGGTGAGAGATCAGGAGGTGGGTTTTTCCGATTCTCTTAGGGTTTTAGGGGTTTATTTCAATCGCCAGGGGAGTTTAAAGGATCATATAGCCATGCTAAGGGCAAAATCTTGCAAACGTCTGAATTTGATAAAAGTAATTGCAGGGATGAGTTGGGGTACAGATACCAAATATTTACTGCGTATAACTAGGAGTATGATGGGAGCTCTGTTAGATGGAAATCCTCGGATTCTAACGGATGCTAATAAAACGGAAGGCCGGCAACTTCAGGTTATCCACAATATGGCTTTACGGTGGGCTAGCGGCTTACCTAAGTGGTGCCCTATCCCGGTCTTATTACATGAAAGTGGGGTGTGGAGGTGTGGACAGAGGATTGAGTATCTGGCTACTAAAAGGTCTATCTCGGAAGTGAAATACCAGGATCATACGGATATGCTATCAAATGACTTACTCTACCGGGAACTACATACTCTCAGAAGCTATGGCACGGATATTAAAGAGTTGGTGAATTATAAGTGGGGGACGAGAATCAGTGATCATTGTCGGATAATTATCAATACATGGGCATTTCAAAATAAAGACTTTCCGGACGAGGTGATCAAGAATTCCTTCCATAACTTTGCTCAGACGTACAAAAATATGGTCTCGTTCATTGCAACTGATGCTTCTAAAGATACTCATAGGACTACAATTGGGATGATGAATCAGAAGACTGGTAGTCAGTTGGCCTTTCAGATTCCGCATATCAATACAATTTTCACGGCTGAAGCTATGGTTCTATTGGTTGCAATTAAATTTTATACGGTGGACAGGGGGGATTATATGTTTTTCACGGATGCTAAAAGCGTCCTACTAGCTCTACAAAAGGTTAACCGAAAATCAGTGGCTATTATCACTCAGTTGAGAGAAGAGATTAATAGGAAATGTAATGAACAGTATAACATGACTTTCATTTGGGTTCCTGGGCATAAAGGTATTGAGATAAATGAGTGTGCGGACAATTTGGCTAAGAATGGACCTTTCAGCAATGTACGCATTCCGTGGCTTTCTGCTGAAGATTGGGTGACGAATGTGAGGAATAATAAACAGAAAGAAGCTGAATGGGAGTGGGAGCAATATAGGAAAAACTGTACTGGTCGTGGTTGGGATTACGGTAGCATCGGACATCCGCATCAGTTATTACAAAGAAAAAGTGGTGTTATATTTGCCAGATTTTTAACGAAAACAATTCTAACTCAGGCCCGGCGTAAGAGATTTCTTGGCCGTGGGGTATCGACGTGTAACCTATGTGGATTGGAAGACCAAACTGAGGAGCATTTGGTGTTGAGATGCAAGACATTTTCGGGGTTGCGAGACATAGTGTTTCGAAAGTTGCAGGTATCGAAGAACAATTCGTACGAGGATATTTTTGGGGCGACTGGGCGTAAAGGTGGTGAACATATTATTTTGCTTTCTCAGTTGTTGGATGAGATCTATGTACACAGAGCCGTAACTAGCCATTCCTGGGCCCTGTGCAAGAATTCGCATTTGGGCCCCTTAATTAATTAGGTTTGGAAAAAAAAATACGTCACAATAAAATTTTTTATTAACTTTTATTTTAATTGCACTTTTCTGGCTTTCATTTCGGCAAATTCGTTAGTAACATCATCATAATTAATATTTTTAACTATATTGTATTCTATTGAAATAATAGACAGATTGGATAAACGTTCTTGTCCGATAGTTGATCGTAAATAATTTTTTATTAATTTCAGCTAGCTAAAACTTCGCTCGCACGAAGCAATAGAAATGGGAAGAGTTAAAAATATTCGAAGGGCGACACTGATATTTGGGTAAGATTCAATTAAACCAAAATCATGAAGAGTCTGTAGAATATCAAGCGGAGATGCAGTTTGTATGTTTTGTATAAGAGCCGTTACTTCAAACTTAAAACTTTCAATTTCACATGTGAAGTCGTACTTTTTTAAATCTTTGCTGTACTTAATAGCGAGATCTGCAGCCGATTTTTTTAAGTAAGCGACACTTATATGTTGTAAAGACGAGCCATACAGAAAGCAAAAATAATCACAGATGGTTCTCATTTTTTCATAACGCAAATCTATCTGAGACAACAGAGTGTCAAGAACACTGTACATTTGTATTTTAAATAACTCTTCAGCTGTTAATTTACTTCCTTCATCTGATGTTTCATCTATTTCCATTTTCTTCACTCTTCTTTTTCCTTTTATTAAGAAATTCCTTCTCTATATCCATTTTTTCAGCCAAACTTTGTGCTTCCTGGATATTTTGTTCAAAACCTGTATCTCGAAGCCCTTGTAATGTACTACGTAAACCAACAATTAGTTTTGTTCCAATATCTATTGACAAATATTTCTGTTGTAATGCTTTGTTTGTTCGATCGATGCATTGTAGAATTTTATTCCATATAGAAAGTGTACAGATAAACCTATAATTAATTTGCAGAATCAAACTTTGTGCATTCGATACAGCTTCCGGATTCGAAAAATCGTTTGTAATCATTTGAAGTCCTTCCATTACTTCAGGTAATTGTAAATACAGCGCTTTTATTGCTCTGGCCTTTGATGACCATTTTGTATCAGAAAAACTTTTAAGTGATATTTTTAAGCACTTCATTAAAGTTTTCCAACGAATTGTTGAGGACGAGAAAAAATTACCGTAATTTCCGGCGTATAATCCGCGGATCAAACAATCCTGTTTCGACCCAGAAATTTTATTTTTTTAAATGTAACTTTCTAGATCGCCGTAAATATTTGACTTCAATTATGAAATAAAATTTCTGGGTCCAAACAGAATTGTTTGATCCGCGGATTATACGCCGGAAATTACGGTAAACAACCTCTGCACAGTACCAAAAAAGCAATCATTTCTGGAGTTGTAGATGCACCGTGGGCACCGGCTAAATTTAGATTATGAGCTGCACAAGGTACAAATATTGCTAAATCATTAATTTCCAAAATACGTGCACTTACTTACTCCCATATACTTGCCAGCCATATAGGCACCGTTGTCAAATCCTTGCCCTCTGCAATCCTGAATGTCTAATTTATCAACATTTAGTTTATTCAAAATTTCAGATGATAAACCTTCTCCCGTTTTTTCATGAGATTGAATAAAGTTTATGAAGTTTTCTGCAATCATTACCTTCCCTTTACAGTCAACGTGGACATATCTTATAATCTGACTCATTTGCTCTTTTCTTGAAACATCAGGAGTGCAGTTGAATAAAATTGTGTAGTACTTTGCCTTCTTAATTCTGCAGATGATTTCATTTCTAGTTTTGTCCCCAACTAATTTTATTATTTCATTTTGAACAGTGGGTGAGAAATAAGACACTGAACCCTTTTTATGTTTTTCAATATGTTCCTATAAAGTAGTATTATAATGGCTAGCAAATTCAATCAAATTTTAAAAAATGCCACGATTTGGATCTCCAATAATTTCATTTGAACCTCTAAGAGCAAGATTATATTTGGCACAGAATAGAATAGCATCCAATATTATTTTCAATATTTCACGCCATATCATTTTTTCCTTGTTAATGGAATTAATTACATAATCATCAATTGCATTTCCTGATTTTATATTCTTTTCCATTACTTTCCATTTCACATACGAAATTCGATGTTCCGGAGAATTTTCGTGTCGGGGAATAACCGGATGAAGATGCCTCCAATCATAAAAACCTTTTTGTGGGTCTGAAAGATTATGCGATTTTTGCCCAAAAAGCATGCAAGGAAAGCAAAATGCTGCATTTTGATTAACGTAATATAAAATCCATTTTCTTTTAACAGTTTCTCCGTTAATTTGTTTAACATAAAACCAGTCCTTTGTAAATTTTCGACCTGAATCGTCTACTTTTAACGTATTAAAGTTAATGTTGTCGCCTTGATCTGCACCATGTGAGACAAGAGAATGTATTAATTTACCAGTAACGGCAGGCCAGGAATGGGAATCGTTGTAATTAAGCAGTATTTCTTCTGGAACAGTACAGAACATATTTTGTTCGGTATTATTAGTTTGTGAAACAGTACTTTGTGCAGGCTCGTCCTCTTTTGAATTATTATGGGACAAATGTAGTGAAATACCTTGTGAAACAGCAGAATATTCGGTAATATCAGTTTGTGAGACAGTACTTTGTACAGGCTGATCCTCTTTTGAACTATTATGGGGCAATTGTAGTAAAATACCCAGTGAAGCAGCAGACTGTTCGGTATTATCAGTTTGTGAGACAGTACTTTGTGCAGGCTCATCCTCTTTTGAATTATAATGAGGGTATTGTAGTAGAATATCTTGAGAAGCAGCAGGTTGCTTTTATTGCAATGGATCGTTTTTGTTACTCGGAGAATTGTCGTTAATTGAAGGGGTAGATGCCAAATGTAGTGTTTTTTTATCACCTTGTGAAGTAGTGCTAGATTTGACCTCTTCCACACTTCCTCTATTCTCTGAGTTTTCGGTTTTTAGCCATTTACCAAACTGTTGCGACATTGACTTGCATTCTTCCAATTTTCGTTTCCTTATATTTCTCTTTTGTGCACCTGACAAATGCTTAGACATTTTTAAGCTAGAAAACAAAATATTATTGTTAGCATGTTGCATGTACAGGTATAAAACTGTTATAACGTACATAAACTACTTTTTGTAGAACGAATGCAAGCGTGTGACGAAATATCACTTGCTTGGATGCCTTTTATTTGCCATATTTCGATGTTTTTTTCCAATCAAACATTTCTCAGAAAATATTAAAAATCTAAAAATTTGTTACACATGAAATTAATTATTAAAACGTCGCCATAAAACTCAAATGTAAAAGGAATCGTAAAAGGTTTCAAACATTTAAACAATAAATCTTCTCGTTTAAAGCGATGAAAAAAAATAGAAGCAAATATTTTTTTTCTACCGCCAGTAGACAATTCTAAAGTAGCGACCATTTGTCTGCTATCCAGATTGATTAGAAGATGGGATGAAGTCTATCAAGCAAAATATAGGAAACGTTTAATTAACGATGTTGAAATAGCAGATAAAAGTCTCCAGACAACAATTTCATTCACAGATTTAAAAATAAGCGAGTATTTTTAGAACTTTTAAATCAAATCAGTTGGTTGATCCAGACAGAAACAGGGCCTTTTTAGAATCCATACACGAAACTCTAACAAAAATGGGCCCTTTTAATTATTCCTTTAACACTTAATAAAATAATATATATAATATATAAAATATAATATATTCAATAAAATAAAATATTTAATAATTCCTTTTAATAAAACAAATCCCTTCACAAAATTTAATAATATAATAAATTACATAAAAATAACATTTTCTTGTTTTATAAATTAAGAGACAAGAAAGAAAAAAAAAACCTCCATGGACCCTTCAAATTCGATATATGTTTACCTTTAATAAGATTTAAAATAATAATAATAATTATAATAATAATAATAATTAAAATAATAATTCTTCTACAAAAGTTTTTCCAAGATTATATACATAAATATTTTCAATGATTTCACTTACCTTTAAATTCTGGCCTTAAATTTCTTGGTACTTCTTTTTCTTTGAATAAGAAATAAATAAGAAATACAAATTAAAAATATCAAGAGACATTAGAATTAGATAAAAGAGTAAACTGTGCCGCTATAAAGCACGACCACTTAATAAAATCGATTTCCGTACTTATTTTCGCTTTCCGCATAAAAACATAGAGCTCGGTGGAAGCAAAAACAGAACAGAATTCGAGACAGGTTCAATGTTGCCAAATGACTAAAAGTAAACTTTACGAGAAATAAGGAAAAGAAAATACCCAAGTTTTTTTCGAAAAATTTTATTGTTCCCGAACATTTATTTCCCCACGAATTACTTGTCCTCAAAATTTGACAAAACTGGCTTTCGGAAATGAATTTTCTTTCATAAGGTTAATGATGATATTTATTGAAATGGTTCGCAGTGTTGGAAAACGAATTCAGCGTACATGTTGCTTAGGATTTTTTTTTTTTTTTTTTTTTTTTTTTTTTTTTTTTTTGCGTATTTTGATTTTCGGAATCAATGCTTAATTCTGAAGTCTGCCGATAAAAGAAGGGGAAAGGGGGGGGGGTTGTCCTGTAATCTAGATTTGTTTTTTTCTTCAGTGGTTATCGTTCAATTTTTTCGAAATTTTTAGGAATTAAAAATATGATGTTCCCTTAACCATTTTATGAAACAATATGCATATTTAACAGTGAAAACGTAAGCCAAATCCAGCGAAATATCCCACTTTTTTCGTCGATTTTTTCTTAGATTTTATTAATTTTTTAAAAAATATTTGTGCTCCCCCGAATGTTTCAAAATTTTTGTAGTAGCTGTAAATCCAGTCTGCCGAGATGCTGTAAAAAGATTGTGTCGAAATAGAGACGTTTATTTACTTTTAATGTAGAAAAAATATCGCTTCCGAGAGGTAAAGTGACCTGCGGTCGTGAATTTTTTAAAAGAGTTAAATTTTTCCTATTTTTGAAAACCGATTGCACTGACGATTAGAAGAAAGTATCGGCATTAAGGCATATTTTTTGCTTATCGGTGCCCCTAAAATTGCGACCTGGGAGGGGGGGTGTGGAACGTTGGCATATTATGGGAAATGTTTACTGCGAAAACGACTCTTTTTTGCAAACATTTTTCAAAGGGCTAACAACGATATATTTTCGAACTAATTGCAGAATTTGAGACGCAAAGGTACTAATTTTAAGACTGTATCTTCCATATTTCAAATGGTTTGGTTAAAGGAAGTTAAAATAAAACGAAAAAAAAAACCGGCATTTAGTAAAAACATAAGCGAAAACACAAGTAATACGTTACTGTATTCAAACTATAACCTAGCATAAGTTTGGCAGGTACGTAGGTAAGTTGAAAATATCAGTTCTATATTAATTTGAATGTTCATGTTGATAAGCAGAGACATCTAGGATCTAAATAACACAAAACCGTCAAATCGCACAGTAGAAAGGCAGAAATTTCTTTTTCAATTAAAAAATATAATTTCTTATGCACATCATTTTGGGCCCCCCCCCCCTTTCAGATGGGCCCTGTGCGGCTGCACCTGTTGCACCTGCCTAGTTACGGCACTGTATGTACATTGTCCGAGTTGGATTGACGGCGCTGGGTAGGGGAGTATCAGGCCTTGTTTTTGAGTTTCTTGGCGTCCGCTGGATGCAGGTTTTTTGTGATTTCGGATTGTTTTACCTCTGGTAGGAGTCTGGTTTTTGCGGAGTAAGACAGCTGTATAGGAATAAAAAGCTGCTCACCGGGCCCACGCGTCAAATCAACAACAACAACAACAACAAAGTGGGAAATTATCTTCTTTAATTAAATACAATTTAAGCTGTTTAGTAATATTTGCATAAGAAACATCTACTGTTACATACCCCACAGGTGTAAACACCTCACGTTGCCGATCTCAATTGAACGTCTGGTGGAAAAATTTTATTATTCGGAAAAATTCTCCGAAAACGATTTACAGGTGCAGCAGAAATTCCGGAGCCCGTGTCTACCTCCATTTCAGCTTTAGCTTTGTTTTCAATTAAAACCCACACTTTTATAGGTGTAGAACTTTTATCATGGCTGACAGATAAAATGTCGACAGTTTGCAATACATTTGTTTGTTTCCGAGAACTACTTTTACATACTTTACCAAGATGGCCTCTTTTTTTATATATTTTACAAATAGTATTAATGTGCTTACATTTATTGGCTAGATGCGAGGGATTTACACATCTATAACATTGTAATTTATTTTTATTTACATCAAAATTCCCCTTATTTACATTGTTAATTTTCGGTTTCTGGAAATTATTTGAAATTTTATTCGGTTGAACATTTTTAGAATATGCCAATTTATTAACATTTACATTCTTGTGTTTCAATTCAGAAATATCATGTTCGTTATTTTGCAAAATAATTGCTTTTTCAATGGCTTTCTCAAATGTTAAATCATCTATTTGTGAGAGTAATTTACTTTGGATACTTTCATTTTTTAAACCGCGTAAAAATTGTTCTAACAAATTTTCATTAAGTGTTTCACCAGCAAAAGCACAGGATGTAGTTATACTTCTTTAATTTTAAAACAAAATCTTGTATGGATTCGTTTTTATTTTGATAAGAATTACGGAATTTAATTCTAGAACAAAATTTATTAGGGGCGGGGCTTAAGTGCTTTAACAGAATTTCAACTATTTCTTCGTATTTTAATGCTTCCGGATTTTTAGGAAACGTTAAATCGGACAGCAAGTTATACAGTTTAGGACCCATACATGAAATAATTGCAGGCACCTTTTTTTTTTCTTCAACATCATGAAATAAAAAACTCTGTTCCAACCTCTTAACATATGATTGGGACGTTTCAATGGAATCATTGTATTCCTTAAAATTAGCAAACATTATTACTTTTTATTTATTGCAGAGAAGAAAGAAAAATGTCAGCACTTACCACCTTCGAAATGATGTACGCATTCAAAATATTAATACAGCATATACTCTTGTAGATGCAAAACACGAAGCTTCGCCATTTTGCGAATCAGGTGGAATTTCTTGTAATTTGAATTCCGGTAAGAAACTTGATTTTCATCGTCACCATAATATTCTATATTATATACTTAAATTAAGTAATTGAAGCAACTTCATAATGGATAACTCGAGGTGGACTTTAAAACACATTTAATTTACATTTACTTCACAAACACGTACATCAAACATAGCACACGGAACAGAACTTTGAACTTTGAAGGGGGGGGGCGCATGAGACCTATAGCTACTTGGCTGTTGTCTCTAATTATCCCAAAACAAGAAACAACCAACACAACGAACAAAACACCCACTTAAAAGCGATCAATACTATGGAAAAAGTTCAGAGTAGCTGCGCGAAACTCTTTCGAAGAACAGAAATCGTTAATAAAGCACACCATCGAACGAAAAGACCCACTATTCAAAGTATCACTATTCCAACAACCACTACGCTGGGACTGATATTTAGTACACCAAAACAAAATATGCTCCAAGGAGTCAGCTACTCCACATGTGCGGCAACTGCCGTCCGCTAACAGATTAAAACGAGCCAACATAGCGGGGGTTATCAGCATACCACACAGAAACCTTGAAATTAAAACATCCTCCTGTCTATTGCGAGACCAACGGAACGTCTGCTTAGCACTGGGAATATTCCCTTGCGAGTACTGATACTTGCAGGAGCTATAGGTGAGCCCAAACTGACTCTTAACCTTTTTCTTATGAGTGCAGATTAAATCTTCTGGAGAGATCCATTCGATCATGGTATCAAACTCAGATACACTCTTGGCCAGGTTGTCTGCTTTTTCATTTAAGGGGATCCCCCGGAACCCAGTACAAGAAGAGTTTCGGAATATGGGCTGAGACCCGAAGAATTTTATTATAGAGCCATATAACAACCTTAGGTGACTTCAAGTGCGTAGATTGGAGCGCTGATAAAACAGATAAGCTATCAGTGAGAATTACAACTGGAAGCGACACTGATACCAGCTCATCCAAAGCCATGCCCATCGCCAGAGCCTCCGCTGAAAAAATAGAGTTGACCTGTTGGATTCTATAGCCAAACTGACCTGTTCGTGAGCAGCCAGCGATCGACGTAATAGAGGGAGACTTCGATGCATCAGTGGCAATGATGTTCCAGGATCCCGCAAACTCTTGGATAAAATCTGCAAAAAGGGGAGCTATAATACTCGATTCCAGCTCTCTACTCTGACACGGAACAGATACATTTTACATCTAATAGTAAACAAACCTTTCTCGATAAATGACAGAATAATCCGCAGTGGTGCTGCCATCTAGTAATTATATTAATAACTAAACACCAGCATTTTTTAAAACTTTTGAATAAAAAAAATTGGAGCATTAAAGTTTTGGACCTTGGGTCCCCCATTTTTCTCACGCGTTTAAGGGGGCCCCTTAAAACACTAAAATACCATTTAAATTTTTAAATATAAATTAGAGCCTCAAAATTTATGCTATATGGGGACTTTTACAAAGTATGGTGGCTACAGAAAGAAAGCGACCATCTGTTTTGAAGGAAGTAATAGTAGAAAGAACTGCAATTCCAAAAAGAAAAATGATTATTACCAATACCTACTTTTTCAAAAAGTGGCCAAGATATTTGATAAAAAAATGAATTTGAATAAAACAAACTAAAATAATATTTAAAAATATTTTTTTAGAAATAATTTAAAAAGTTAACAAACATCTCAACAAAACCGTCACCTATAAAAAATGCAGCCAAGTCTCGTGACTCTTTTTCCGTAAAAAGCTCTGAGATCGTGTAAAGCCAAGTTTAGCTATCTTATTAACTCTGAAATTTTCATTCACAAATCACTCCTAGTCTCTACATCTTTAGTTAAATATTATTTTGCGACTTGGCAATTACGCAGCACAGGGAAGTTATTACACCTTACTATGTTATGGGATGGGATGAGATAATATGATTAAGGCTAATTATATACGCACAGGGAAATTATTACACCTTAATATGTTATGGGATGGCATGGTATTATTTGATTAAGACTAATTATATACATCACATTCTCGTGCTACGTAATTGCCAAGTCACAAAATAATATTTAACTAAAGATGTAGAGACTAGGAGTGATTTCTGAATGAAAATTTCAGAGTTAATAAGATAGCTAAACTTGGCTTTACACGATCTCAGAGCTTTTTACGGAAAAAGAGTCACGAGACTTGGCTGCATTTTTTACAGGTGACGGTTTTATTGAGATTTCACTCCTTTTTGTAAGTAATCCTCCTTTTCTCGATTTTGGGTTCTTTTTGGAGATCATCCACTGATTTTCGCTAAGCCCACACTCTGTCCCTATTATTACAGGTATAAAAAATTTAAAGCTTTAGTTTCGTTTGCAAAGTACTGTAGATAAAAAGAGATTTCAGATTCCTAGGCAAACACTAAGTTATGGGAGGGGAGTGTCAAAAGTACTCTCAATTGCTTCCAGGATAGGTGCTATCCATCTGAGATATTACTCGCAGCCCTAGATACTTGATATTTAGCATAAAAGTACTTTTTAGTATAAAAAGAAAGACAAAATTAAAATTTCCGGAAATTTCCAATAAATCTAAACCTAACTTTCGTTTTTTTTAGTCTTTTTTATCATTTACGGATTTTTTAATTTTTCCTTACTTTGTATACTGAACCCTACCTTTTTGCCAAATGTCAAGCTTCTAGGACTACAAAATCGAATTATTTTCAAACTTTCAACTTGTTATAAATTTATTGATTTTTCGATTTTAATTCTAAGTTACCTGATTGTCATGCCAATATAGTAATTCTTTGATCCGTCTTCTTAGGATCATTTAGGTTGAATTTAGAGATAAATCAAGTGAATCTTAGAGTCACCATGATTTTATTTAGAAAGGACTATCAAGCCGTAACCAGCCAGTAATGTCGGGAGGGTAGACGGAGCTGTGAAATTTTTTGTGGTGCTAACATCATTTAACAATCCATATTTCATATGCGAAGTAAATAGAGTATAACCTGTGAAAGAAAACAAAACTGTCTATAAAGAAATCGCCTATAACGTAGCCAGTCTATAGCGGAACTTTTCTATAACGAAATTCGTAAACGAAAGAAAAGAAAACCATAATCCGGGGGAAATAACATAAAACAATTAGGGGCGTTGTACTAGCTAATAGGACAATCATCTTAAAACTAATGTTTCTAGCAGTACAAAATCAAATTGTTTTCGAATTTTCGATTTTTTAAGGATATATCATTTTTTCGATTTTATTTTCGAATTTAACGAATTTTTTAATTGTTCCTTTTATTGAGTAGTAAATACTACCTTTACACCAAGTTTTATGTTTCTAAGACTACAAGATAAAATTATTTTCAATTTTTGATTTTTTCGAATTTTCTGGATTTTTTAATTTTTTCTTATTTTGTATCCTTTATTACAAATTTCAAGTTTCTAGGGCTACAAAATCAAATTATTTTGAAATTTCCGAGTTTTTTATTCTATTTTCGAATTTATTGTGTTTTAATTTTTCCTTTTTCTGTATCCTAAACAATAAGTTTACGCCGAATTTTAAGTTCTAAAGTTACAAAATCAAATTTTTTTTAATTTTTCGATTTTTTTTTTCGAATTTTACAGATTTTTCTTTTTTCTTTTTTGTATCCTAAATACTACCTTTATTCCAAATTTTAAGTTTCTAGCTCTACAAAATCGAATTATTTTCAAATTTTCGTTTTTTTTATATTTTATTTTCGATTTTTGTTGTGTTTTTAATTTTTTTTCTTTTTCTGAATCCTAAACTCTACCTTTACACCAAATTTTCAGTTTCTAAGACTACGAGATCATATTATTTTCAATTTCTCACTTTTTCTTTTTCTTTCTTTCTTTTTTTTTTAATTTTTAATTTTTGAAATTTTCGATTTTTTTTTTTCAAATTATCCATATTTTTTAATGTTTCCTTATTTAGTATCTTAAATATTACCTTTATTCCAAATTTCAAGTTTCTAGCGCTATGAAATCGAATTTTTTTTAAATTTTCCTTATATTTCGATTTTTTTCGATTTTTTTCAATTTTTTTTATTTTATTTTCAAATTTTATTGCGTTTTCATTTTAACTTATTCTGAATCCTAAACACTATCTTTACCGCGAATTTTAAGTTTCTAAGGCCAGAAGTTCAAATTATTTAAATTTTTTCAATTTGTTTCGAATTTTTCAAATTTTTGAATTTTTTTTCGAATTTTCCGGATTTTTTTAATTTTTCCTTATTTTGCACCCTAAACACAACTTTTATTCCGAATTCCAAGTTTCCAACAAAATCGGATTATTTGAAATTTTTCGATTTTATTTTCGTTTTTTTTTTTTTTTTTTTGGTGTTTTTGATGTTTTTTTTTTTTTTTTTTTTTTTTTTTTTTGAATTCTAAACACCACCTTCACACCAAATTTTAAGTTTTTAAGACTACAAGATCGTGTTATTTTCAATTTTCAATTTTGTTCGAATTTGTTGAATTTTCGAATGTTTTTTTTTTTAATTTTCCGGATTTTATCATTTTTCCTTTCTTTATATCCGAAACACTAGCTTTATTCCAAATTTTAAGTTTCTATGGCTGCGGGATCTTCCCAATCTTTTTGATGACGCGAGAGTGAGTGAGTGTGTGAGTGACAAAAAATCGAAACTTTGAGTTCATATATCGTCTGCACTAATTTATGGGTATTTTTCGAATTATCCATATTTTTAAATTTTTCCTTATGTTGTATCTTAAATATTACCTGTATTCCAAATTTCAAGTTTCTAGCGCTATGAAATCGAATTATTTTAAAATTTTCCTTATTTTTCGATTTTTTTTTCGATTTTTTGATTTTATTTTCGAATTTTATTGCTTTTTTTTATTTTAACTTATTCTGAATCCTATAAAAACTATATTTACTGCGAATTTTAAGTTTCTAAGGCTAAAAGATCAAATTATTTTAATTATTTCAATTTTATTCGAGTTTTTGATTTTTTTTTTTCGAATTTTCCGGATTTTTAAATTTTTCTCATTTTACATCCTAAATACTACCTTTATTCCGAATTCCAAGTTTCTAGCGCAACAAAATCGGATTATTTGAAAATTTTCATTTTTTTTCGATTTTTCGATTTTTTGGTGTTTGCGATGTTTTCTTTTTCTGAATTCTAAACACTATCTTCACACCAAATTTTAAGTTTTTAAGACTACAAGATCGTGTTATTTTCAATTTTCAATTTTGTTGAATTTTCGAATGTTTTTTTTTTTTTGGAATTTTCCGGATTTTATAATTTTTTCTTTCTTTGTATCCGAAACACTAGCTTTATTCCAAATTATAAGTTTCTATGGCTGCGGGATCTACCCAATCTTTTTGATGACGCGTGAGTGAGTAAGTGTATGAGTGACAAAAAGTCGAAACTTTGAGTTCAAACATCGTCTGCACTAATTTACGGGTATTTTTCAAATTATCCATATTTTTTAATGTTTCCTTATTTAGTATCTTAAATATTACCTTTATTCCAAATTTCAAGTTTCTAGCGCTATGAAATCGAATTATTTTTAAATTTTCCTTATATTTCGATTTTTTTCAATTTTTTTTATTTTATTTTCGAATTTTATTGAGTTTTTTACTTTAACTTATTCTGAATCCTAAACACTAACTTTACCTCGAATTTTAAGTTTCTAAGGCTAAAAGATCAAATTATTTTAATTTTTTCAATTTGTTTCGAATTTTTCAAATTTTTGAAAAAAAAAATTTCGAATTTTTCCCATTTTTTAATTTTTACTCATTTTGCATCCTAAATACTACCTTTATTCCGAATTCCAAGTTTCTAGCGCAACAAAATCGAATTATTTGAAAAATTTTGATTTTTTTCGAATTTTTCGATTTTGCTTTCGATTTTTTTGGTGTTTTTGATGTTTTCTTTTTCTGGATGCTAAACACTACCTTCACACCAAATCTTAAGTTTCTAAGACTACAATATCGTATTATTTTCAATTTTCAATTTTGATGGAATTTGTTGAATTTTCGAATGTTTTATTTTCGAATTTTCCGGATTTTATAATTTTTCCTTTCTTTGTATCCGAAACACTAGCTTTATTCCAAATTTTAAGTTTCTATGGCTGCGGGATCTACCCAATCTTTTTGATGACGCGAGAGTGAGTGAGTGTGTGAGTGACAAAAAATGGAATGTTTGAGTTCATATATCGTCTGAACTAGAAAAGACAGAAAGTTGTAATTTTAAATTTTGGTCTTGTGTGCCAAATTCTCTAGAAAAACGAAGTTTCAAATTTTTGGGATACTCCAGCGTGGAGATATGGGGGGTCAAAAGTTCCCTGAGTTGCTTCCAGAAAAGTATGCTTACGGCCGTGCTTTCTCGACTTGGCGGACGTACTGCCGTGCCTCCAGATCATTATTCGGCTCAAAGGTTTGTAATAGCTGACTACTGGTACAGTGCCTAGAAGTAAGTAGTGTGCTTATCGCCAATACAACCGCAATAAAAAAAATGCCCCTAACAGGAGGAAAACCAGTTTCTCCGCGAGAGGGCGTCGAGTTCCCACCGCCGTTATTAACGTTTGAAGTTTCATTTACCAGGCTTGATCCTAATGTTAGTTTCAATGTAATTAACGCTGTATTTTCAAACAAACTATACGAATGTTTCTATTTCTATAATATTTTAAAGTAAACATATATTATGCCTGTTTAATGATAAATCAGTATGGATAAATCTGCAAATACTAAGAAAAGAAAAGCTGATCGAACATGCTTCGTTCCTGGATATACTAATGAATATAAAAGCAACAAAATTAAAATAACTGTATCCCCCCCCCCCCAAAGATAAAAACTAATTGGAAAAATGGTTAAAAGTCATTCCTCGTGCCGATAAAGATCAGAACCAATATTCAGTTGCATGTGAATTAGAGTCCTGCATGGGTCGGGTTGTACCCGACCCGAACCAGCAAATTTCATTTGAAGTCAACCCGCAACCCGACCCGCAAGAGTAAAAACCTAACCCGAAAAAGTGAATGTCAACCCGACCCGAACCTCAACAAAAAAAATAGAGCGCCAACCCGACCCGAACCGTGGGACAGGTCGGGTGCGGGTAACCCGACCCGATGCAGGACTCTAATGTGAATCGCATTTCATGAGCGATTTATTGAGAGAAATTACAAATACACTATTGAAGGGAAAGAAGATTTGCTCAATTATTTTTAATTTAGTATTTTAATTTTTCTATCTAAATAATTAAAATATTTATCTTGTGATAATGACAATAATTAATTTAAACAATGAATTATTATCATAAATATTTTATTAATTATTGATATCCTAACTTTAAAATTTATTTTAACATGACTATTTTGTTTCATTAGTATGCTTTCATTCAATCATGGTTTTAAATACATTCACAAAATCAATGCATTACTTTTTGTAGGATGTCTATTACTCTGGAATTAAAAGTGTTTGATTTATTTCTGTTATTAAAATTTTGATTCACATTGGGAAGTGTGAGTATGAGAATGGTTAAATATTGTTGATAGCTTAATGTAATATTTAAAAAAATAATAAAATATAATAACTATTAATCAAAATAATTTTTTAATATTTTTTTAAGGATGATTGGCACATCTACCCTAATTTAAAGAAAATGCATTCTTGTCATACTTTCAGGAGAGTAATTATTTTTTTTTTCTAGATTTGAAAGAATTATTAATTTCTTGTTTGATGTTTGTTAGTATATCTTAAATTATTTTACCCTAAACTAAAGCTCTGAAATATCAGAAATTTTTAACAACTCAATTTACTCTTAGTTTGTTAACTGGATGTAAACAAGTTATGTAATAATGAATACAGATTAAAATGTTGTCAAAATAGGGACATGTTTTTGCAAGAATTCATCATAGTATAATGTATTTATCCAATATATTGTATTGTATTTATCCAATTTTAGAAATAACTAAATATTGTAGGAAGAAAAACATTGTCCTATGATAAAGTTTGTAAATGTTTGAGTTCATTACAATTAGTTGTTATGAAATCAATTACATTTCTCTTCAACTGTATTTTCATTATTAGATTTTTTTTCCTCGTTTATTTTTTATCTAGAGCATTTTAAAGTACTGATTTATTACAGAAAAAAATAGATTTACAATGATGTGTATGTAAAAACGAAAGTTACCATAGCCGCGGTGAGAACACTGGCGCCATCTATCGGCGTCCTCTATTTCTGAAGTATAATTTTGACGCCGATAACAACACTATCTAATTCTAGGCACTGTACTATTACGACGGGGTTTGGCTGTTTGGTTCATTCGACTTGATACAGGGCTGTAGCTAGAAGTAAACAACAGGGGGTGCTCAAGAAAATGTAGGGTTAGGGCGGGGCCTCCGAGATGTCGCTGTGTGTCCTACACCGGGCCTGCTACAGGTGACGTCACAACCTGCTGACGTCAAAACAGTGATCCATAATAACTTAAAAATTTTCATGTACTTTGTTCGTTTGTACGGATTGTTTACGACAGTATTTTGATTTTATTTATTGTTTTATATAGTAATTAATAATATTTTTCAGTGTATTTAGATTATAATGCTATCAATTATTATTGATTATAATTATTAAAGAAAGTGTAGATTATATCTATAAAATAAAGAGAAGAAAATGTTGTGCTCCTAGTTTCCAATCTGTCTTCAAATTCGCTACTGATAATGAAAAGAAGAAATTTTAGCTACGAAAATTACCTTGTGATAATTATTTTTACATTTCAACAGAAGTGGTTTGCATTAAATGTTTCGATATACTTTTCATAATTCGTGAAGCTAGAATTAATATGATGGTATTGAACTTGTGCAGAGAAAAAAAACCTAACAACAAATGTCTAGCCTACTGTAATGGAAATATTCTGGCATATTTGATTGAATTTGTACTTCCAAATCGAAAAGAGTCAAATGATCTTTAGAAAAAAAATAAATAAACAAAAGAAGCAGACGATAAACAGTTTAAAATATGATTTTGAAAGAAATACTGTAATAAATTGAATGAAATCTGGATACATTTAGTTAGAAGTGAGTGATGTGCTTTGTTTATAAAATTAAAAGTAACTGATTTACACAACTTAGTAATTCTACGTAGTTCAATTTAACATTTTAGCTAACTTAAGTGTACAAATATATTATGAAAATAAATCTTTTGATAAGTTATTTTGAGTGGTTATTATGTCCTAGACCCAAGTACAATAAATAGACAATTTTTAAAATATTACAAATCAGTTACAAAGTCACGATAGAAAATTGGGTACTTTTCGGTTAGCCGGGCGCCAGTGATATATATACATATATACACACACATATATATACACATATATCTACACACACACACATATATATATATATACACATATCTACACACACATATATGTATGAATTAATATATATATATATATATGTACATGTATCACTGGCGCCCGGCTAACCGAAAAGTACCGAAAAAGGCTTATGGCGAGAGAAGGAAAGTTCCAAAATATTTTCTGGCAACCTATTCGTAGTTTCACATAAATAAGTATTTTTTTTTCAATATTTATATAATTTATTTAATATAAAGAAGCCATTTATCTCTTTTTATATGCAGGTAGAATAGAATTGTATATATAAATAATTTTATACATATATATATATACATAAAAGTACATTAGGTTTGTTTTCATAATTGTGTATATAATTTTAAAACATATCTAACTTTCTGAAGCCCGGATTACGCCAAAGCGTTAAAAAAAGTGCCAAGGTCTCTATAGTTAAAAAATGTCGATTTCTGTATTTAAATTGACATTTATTGTGTTTTGATGGTTAAATTATGGTATGTAGTTGTAAAAGGGAGGAATGGGATTTATTTTGTAAAGTTTTTGGTAGATTTATTATATTTTTTGTACGTATATTTATTGTAAAATAATGTGTTTAGGAAAAGGTAAGTCAATGGGTTCAATCGGATCTTAGCATTTTTTTAATTTAAAACTTTTAATTTCCTTTAATAAAACAAGTATATTAATTCCCTTTTATTTCACGATTATGAAATTTAATATTATTTATGTAATCACAAATTATAAGAGCGAAAATGCTCTTTTTATTACATCTTTCTGCTGCGATACTTTGACCAAAGTGGATCACTACTGTGACGTCACTAATACTTGTAGCGAGGCTAACGAAAAAGACAGGCTACCGCGGTGCATTCCACTTATCGTTTTTTACAGACCGCCAGAGTACAGCGCCTAGAATACATAGTGTGGAAACCGGCTACAAAATAGTACTAAAAAATTGTATCCAATAAATGTACAACGTTGCTGAAAATATTAGGATGGGTTCGCAGCGCCATCTGCTAGCTCTTGACATTGTATTAGAATGTTTCGGCTGGTGGTAAGTATTTTAAATACTTAAATTATATCATTTTCTCCTCTGACTTGGTGATTTTTATAAGTTTTTTTTTTTTAAATTATGAAAGCATGGCTAAAAAACGTGATACGCATTTTTTTTGTCTTTGGTTGCAACATTATCGTAGGCTTCATAGGAGCACCGTTGCACATTTATAGGCTACAACTTTTTAGCACTTTTTAAAGCATTACACCATTTGCCGGTTTCCACACTATGTATTCTAGGCGCTGTAGCCAGAGTGACGTGATGCTCTTTTCGTACACCTTCATTGGTGCATTCGAGCATCATGTGACCCCGGCGGTCTGTAAAAAAAGATACGCGTAAAGCACCGCGGTAGCCTTTGTTTTTCGTTAGCCTCGTACTTGTAGTAGGCCCGGTGTAGGACACACAGCGACATCTCGGAGGCCCCGGGTTGGGGGCCTCATACTATTTCTCTCTCTGTCACATGCACACACAAAAATATATATGATCAAAGTATTATATAGATAGGTAAATTAGTGCATATTCATACTGTAGGCACTACGTTTCTTAATAAATTGTTTATAATAACTTTATTTGATGTTGCTGCAGACAGAGATGTAATGGAGGATATACGGTGGAGACGCCGTATACCTTCTGGATTATTTTAAGGAATACCGTATACCCTCTGCCTAAAGCGTATGCCCTCTGGTTTTTTTACTACTACATCACTGGCTGCAGAATGAAAATTTTCAGTGTATAATTATACTAGTGAAATAATAAGTGATGATGTCAATAAGTAAATAAAAAGCTGACAGTTCACCTGTTTCAAAAGAGTTGCAACCTTTGATTTTTTTTCTTAATATTCTCTGCCCTTCAGGATTCTAAAGTTATGTTTTTATATGATAAAAAACATTAGAAAAATCAAGGGTGTATTTTGCATTTTAAAATTATTTTTGTGTCTAGCAAAAGCTAAAACCACTTGTATTTAAATTGGCTATAACTCATTAGAATAACTTTGTTTTATGCTAACAATGGAAAACGCTGCAAAATGAAAAATTTCACTATGTAACTAAAGCAAAAGTTAATGTTTGCATCAGCAAAAGCAAAAGGTTCCTAATTCTGAGTATGTGCCGATAGGAGGATGCACGTCTATTGAAGCACTTATTTGCAGTTTTTAAACAAATACTACAATTTAGTATTTATAAAAAACTATAAAAAGCCCCCTAAACTAAGTTAATTTTTTTTTTTGTTTAGTTTTGTTAGAGTTTTATTTGGATTTTTGAAACAGAATTTCATTTGGTGGCCTTGGCAACTTTCCCAGGGGGGGGGGGGGGCTAAAAAATTTTCAGGGGTGCGGAGCCCCCCCCCCCCCCTGGCACTCCCCTAGCTACGGCCCTGACTTGATATCTATAGCCTTAAATATTTTAGTTGCACTTTCGACCGCCAGAGTGCGCTTTTCGATCTTGGGTTCTATGGGCCCGATTACGACGGGGTTTGCCTCATTCGACAAGGGCCCGACTAGCAAGTTGTTGTGCCGAGGGCATTTTAAATTTTTCATGCCCCCCCCCCCCTAGATTAATTGATTTACTCATGCTATTTATTTTTATTTATTTATTCTTTTTTTTTTTTTTTTTTTTTTTTTTTTACAATATTGCACGTTTATTTAAAAAGTGTCAATTCAAAAAATAATATTTAATGGAAAATTGAAAAACGGTTCCAGGAATAAAAATAAAATATTTTTTCTATTTATTGAAATGTGTTTTTTTAACCATAGATTGAGATATATTTTTGTCATTTTATCGTATCATATTATTGTTATATACTTATCGTATTTTAATCTCCAATATCACATTTTTTTCAGTTGTGTCCCTTTTCGAATAAATGGGGCAATATGATAAAATTGAATGACTAGAAAAAAAACATAACATCAATTACTAGAAAATAATGATAAGAAATCTACTTAATAATGATGTTATTGATATTAAATGATAAAATTAAGCTGATACTAAGTGCAGACAAAAGTCCTAAAAGAAATGTTGACAAAATGATTTATTTAATGGAAATTTAGATGAAATTATGAGAAATTCCGTGCCCAGGACATGGGCCCCGGGTGCCCGTGCGATAGTCAGGGCCTGCGATTCGACTTGATTTCGATAGCCTTGCAGATTTCAGTCATATTCGTACAGAACAGATTATTATTATCTCGGGCCCGGGTATCGCCGGACGGGTTAGTTAGTGATTAAAAAATACAAAATATTTAAATGTAGTATCATTTTAAACTATAAAGAAGAACGTTATATGATAACATATACAGAGAAGGAATATATTAAAGTTGGTGAAAACAAAAAATTCGGAACAGATGATTTACACTCACGCAGCGTTGTTTGGCGATTTTTTGGTTGGCGCGATTTTCAAGCCCGCGCCAAACCAATAACTAAATACAATTGCTAAGATTGCCATCAAAGGAAAAAATCCCCTAAATTTGGCGACTTTTTTTCCTTTTTATAACCGATTAAACAAAAACAAAAGAACAAGAGGGGAAAATTCTGCTATAAGGCCGAATATAGATTGCCACACACGGGTTTTATTAAAAAAATAAATAAACTAGCTGTAACTCAGAATAAAAACGCAATGACAACAAACAATTTTAAAATATCTAAATAACAAATAAAAATTCCCCTGTTAAAGTGTTGAGTTGTTCAATAACCATTCGATTTAGAAAAATATTTTTCTACCACTGAGCAATTTTTTTTAATGAAATTTAATTCATGTTGCTATGGCAGCAGACGATAAAACGATATCTTTGGAATAAGGGAATAAATAGAAGAAAAAATTTTGTTGATGTTTGTGATAAAATGTTTTTCTTTATTTTTTAAAAATGTATATACATAATTCACTTTTATATTTTAACAGAATAATAAGTTTACTATAATTCGTTACTCATCTCATGCTATGGCCAGTATACACGATACACGTCGAGCCACAATGCCTTTACCATTATCTTTTTACGCGTAAAAGTTTCGCTACGGTACTCCATTGTGAAGTTTTGTAATTTTTGAAATCTAATATTTGAAAAACGACATGATCATTAGATTTGAAATTTATATCAAGAAAAATACAATTTTTTACCATTCTAACGCAGTTTGTAAAACAATTTTGTGACAAATACTTTTCGAGTTATTAATTTTTTTAGTAACTTCAAATGTTTCATTTTCCGAGATTAATCTGTGGCAACGATGGATTGCTGTGACTTTTCATAAACATGAAAAATGATAGAGATTGAAAGAATAAGCCACCCTGTGTGTGGCTAAAAAAAATTGTGCGTGAATGTATGACATCATAGCCAAAAATTCAAAATTTTGTCCTCATTGAAACATTTTTCCTTAATTTAATTTCTTTGTTTACATTCATATATATTCAGCACGGATTACAGGCATTCGCGGATTAGCGGTACTGGACTGTACCATTTTTTTTTCTGACATCCAAAGAAATTTAATAAATATTTTCTTTTTAATAAAATCTTTTTGATATTGTGAGAATCCTATTTAAAGTAAAAAGACTTTCATTCTACTTCTAATGGGCAACAATGCTTATAAGAAATTCTAATTCATTCTAGCTTTAATTAACTTTTTATATATATTGTACATCCTTTTAATTCATTGTAATTTTCTTTTATTTTTCTTTGCAACTATTTTACACGTTTTTAGACTAGTTTTCTTTTGAATACATAGTCTTTTAAAGCCCATGTTTTATTTTAATATACTGTATAAGATAGGGATTTGAAAATTGATATATATACGCTAAATGATATTCTATTTCAGAAATTCGAAAAATTGACCGGTAAATTTTTATTTTATATACAGTGTCTCACATAAGTGATGGGACACTTGTGCTTTACAAAAGGAAACTAATCAAATAAATTAAAAAAAACATGTACACATTTTTTTTGTGGGTGTGTTTCATACTTAAATTTAGTAAAGATTATTACATAACATACATTTTGTCAAAATATTAAAATATTAATTTAATAAAAATACAAATGTTTAGAACGGAGCAAAAAATAGCTCACATAAGTGATGGGACACCATTATATATGCAACAAAAATCGTCTGAAATAAGCAATAAAAATATTTTTTGGGGTTTTATTTTTACTTAAAAGCAATTGGCAATAATTTATAAAATCGTCTGCAGTATTTCTCTCCAGTTTGTTTTGGAATTTTTGTGTTTTTTAGCTCTGTGTAGTCATGAATGCTAAACGAAAAGAAACTTCGCCTGAAATTCGGAAATTAGTTATTAATTTGCATATTGAACGTGGAAAATCTATTAGAAAAACTGCTGAAACAGTTAACTTGAGTCGTTCAACAGTTTTCAATATCATTAAACGATATAAAAAGAATCATATGATTCAGGATAAAAGAAGACCTGGCTGACCATCAAAGCTATCCAATGGAATAAAGCGAATTATCGTTCGAAATATTAAAAAAAATCCAAGAATTAGTGCTTCAAAAGTTGCTGCTGATTTACAAGCATTATATGGAATAATTGTTAATCCTGAAACTATTAGAAGGGTAATTCGATCTGCTGGATATCACGGTAGAGTAGCCAGGAAAAAATTCTTCGTAAGTGAAAAGAATAGAAAACTCAGACTAGCTTTCGCAAAATCCAACATAAATAAGAATTCTGATTACTGGAATAAATTTATATTTGCTGATGAGAGTAAATTTAATATATTTGGTTCTGACGGTAGAATCTTGGTGTGGAGAAAACCCAGGGAAGAACTTCACAAACAGAACTTGGTACCAACAGTAAAACATGGTGGAGGAGGAGTTATGGTATGGGGGTGTATGTCGTCCGCTGGAGTTGGTAATCTTGTTTTTATTGACAGTATAATGGATCAGTACAAGTATATTGATATTTTAAAGCAAAATTTGAAATCTTCAGCACGAAAATTGAACCTTCATAACGATTTTAAATTCTACCAGGACAATGACCCCAAGCACACTGCTCTGAACGTTAGACTCTGGCTGCTATATAACTGTCCTGAAATAATAAAAACACCACCACAATCTCCAGACTTAAATCCCATAGAGAATATTTGGCAAGAATTGGAATCAAGAATTCGCAAACACACCATTTCTTCAAAACAACAACTAAAATCGGTGCTTCAAGAAGAATGGGGTAAAATCACTCCAGAAATCACAAAAAAATTAGTCGAATCCATCCCAAAAAGATTAAATCATGTTTTAAAAGTAAAAGGAAATCCAACAAAATATTAAAACCTTTTAAAAAGTAAAATTTTTGGATAAATATTTGATGGAAAAGTAAGTGTCCCATCACTTATGTGAGCCATTTTTTGCTCCGTTCTGAACAATTGTATTTTTACTAAATTAATATTTTAATATTTTGACAAAATGTATGTTATGTAATAATTGTTACTAACTTTAAATATGAAACACACCCAAAAAATTTTTGCACATGTTTGTTTATTTATTTTATTGCAGTTTCTTTTTATAAAGCACAAGTGTCCCATCACTTTTGTGAGACACTGTATATATAAAAAAACCTGATTATTATTATTTTAATGGAAAATGAAATTTATTTGGATTTATTATTTAAAGGATAAAGTGTTTTGAAAGGAATATTAAACGAAACCCTTTGTGCGATCTTCGATCACACATATCCACTTGTTACATTTTTATTAAACTGTAAAACAGCGTAAAAAATATTTCCATTCAATTAAAAAATGCATTTACACTTGACTATTAAAAACAGAAAGTAAATTTTGAAATAATAATTAAATTATCGCGTGTTAAAAGCAGGAAATGGGGGGGGGGGGGATACTTCATTGTATTTACATGTCAATATTAAAAAGCGAAGGGATATTTTAAAACAATAATTAAATTATTATGCTTAAAAGCAGTAAGTAGGGAAAATTACGTCATATTTAAAATGCTCAAATAATAATATTGCGAAACAGTTTCAATTAAAAATAGATTTATTTCATACTAGCAAGCTACGCCCGCTGCGCAGGTCGGTTTCTGCAAATGAACCTTAAATCAAACGAAATATATCGTTTAATTTGACCTTGTATTTGAAAGCAATCTGTATATTTACCTCAAATATCCTTCCACATTGCTGAAAAATGACGTGATTGCGCTATTATATTTTCTAATGTGCAGTCAAAATTTTAGCTTTTAAGGACAAACTCTTTTATTTGGTTATTTACAGTAGGGTTTGATAAAGAATGATAATTTTATATGTAATATACTAAAACCATCATTAAAAATTATCGAACTAACAATGCAAACAAATTAACTAACAAAATCCATTCAGCAGAAGTTTTTATAAAGGCTAATCTTTGATAATCGGGTTCATCTGATTATAGAACTTTTCCACATAATTCTAAAAATAACAGAACTATATAAAATATACTAAAACCATCCTTACAAATTATCTACTTAACAATGCAAGTCACAAAAAATACGCCTCAGTAAAATCTTTCAAAAAGGCTAATCTTTCGGAATCGGGTTCACATGACTATATAACCTTCACACATAACTGCTTGACTAAGCAACGTAGAACAATATGTAGTACACTAAAACCATTCCTGAAATAGCATCTAACTAACAATACAATTCTCATCAAAATCTGTCCAGTAGAACTTTTTCAGATGGCTAATCTTTCATAATCGGAATCAAATATTGAAAAGGCAAATATTTGATAAAGAAATGGTCACCCGATTTTCGAATTTCCCCCTATAATTCCAGAACTAAGCAACGTAGAATGATATGTTATATAATAAAACTTTCCCTAGAAAATTATCTAACAGTTTATGTTCCATCGAAATCCATTCGGCAAAATCTTTTAAAAATGCTAATCTTTCATAATCGGATTGATCTGATTATAGAACTTCCCAGAATAATTCTATAACTAAGCTACGTAGAACGATATGTTATACAATAAAACCTTCCCTGAAAAATTATCTTACATTAAAAATAGGGGTTCACTTGTTAATGTCTGTACATATACTACTTATACATTTTACCAATTTTTTTCAGACATTATTTATAAAGAAGCATGGTTAAAAATTTCCATTAAAATTTCCATTATATACATGACTGCTGGCTGAAGAGCTCCCCCCTATCGGCTTTCAATATTTTCTCTCTCTCTCTCCGATGAAAACCGATAGGGGGAGCTCTTCAGCCAGCAGTCATGTATATAATGGAGAGGAAGTTGGTTAGAGATCACAACTGATGATGCCCTGGCGGAGGGTGAAAGCGCTTTTGTTAGGTGGTGGAAGTTTTTATTGGAGATTGTTTTTAATTTTTTTAAATGAAGGACGTTTTTAATGTGAATTTTTAACCATGCTTCTTTATAAATAATGTCTGAAAAAAATTGGTAAAATGTATAAGTAGTAATTATCTAACAGTTTAAATTCTACGAAAATCCATTCAGCAGAACTCGAGTTATAAGCAGCCGGAACGAAATTTCATATATGTAGAAGTAAATAGAAGTACATTGCCATTAATATAGTTTGCATTTGAATTAAAAAAAAAGGTACTTTTCGCTTAGCCGAGCGCCAGTGACATCTACCCTATATATATAAAATCCTAATGAAACAAATTTGTGAAACGATTTTATGAAACGACTGATTAAACGACTGATTATGTTTCAGGGCTATTTTTAATAAAATATTAAACGCTTGATGGTGAAACTAATACCAATTGTCCATAAAAATCCGCGGATGTCAAAACTGGTAATAGAATTTTGAAATTGGAATTAGTTTTCGAGATATTAATTTTTTTCTAATTTTAATGACATTGTGTAATGATGGCAACTAATTACTCAGTTTGTTTGTGACAAAAAAGGGGGAAAAATTGGAAAGGATCCCGATAGGGATTATTGATTTCTTTTTATTCGTCATTTTCAAATTGAAATTGAATTTATCTTTTATTTCAATCGATAATGAAGACAAGACTGTGATTAAATTATGTTTTTTATGGAAAATTTGAAAAAAAAAAAAATCACATTTCTATCGTCAGGATTCAATCGTCTGTCAGCATTTAATTTAATTTATAAACTGAAAATATTTTGAATAAATTTGTCCAAATGACATCATTTATGCAAACGCAAAAGAAAAGAGGAAAAAGGAAGCAATAGTAATTATTATTTATTGATATCATATTGTTATTTTTTTTGTAAAATTTAATTAAACGAATTTATAAAATCACTAATTCGGATATTTCAAACGAATATATAAAATAATAATTGCCCAACTGAACGAAAGGAGAATAAAATATCCTGCTTGGTTTTCTATCCTGCTTGGTTTTTTTCCGCCAAGCGTTTTTAAAAAGCGTCAAGTCCCCTATAATAGAAAAGCACCGAAAGTTCATTGGGTTTGTTTTCATAACTTTTGGCAACAAATCTGTGTATATTAACGAATCTATCCCTTTTTGAAGCTCGAATTACGCCAAACCTAAAAGCAAAGGATTCTATACTGGAAAAGTACCCGATTTTCTTATGGACAATATTCAAGTGACATAACACGGTGTAAAATTATCGCGGATAGCAAATTTGTTTAAATATCTCATCAATTGATGCCGAAAAAATGAGGCATGCATGCACAAAATATTTAATTAATTTTGTATGATAAATAATTATTAGAAAATTTGTATATACATATTAATTAAAATAAATAATTTACATATTTAAAATAACATGGAAATATGCATGATGGTGCAATAAAATAGAGAGAAAGTTAAAACCTGTTACTGAAAATGTCTATAACATAGTACTTTTCAATACCGTGGTTCTTAATGTTATTCACAAGCAGATGGAATTTTTCTCATCCTTAAACGCAAAGGAAGAATAGAATACAGATCGTTGTTATAAAAGTCCGAGAGGTAGCCACAATTTAAACCTAACCATTTTATACAAGCTGATTTTCAAGTTGTAATTGATTTTACTTATCAATCCCGAAAACAGTCGTCAGTTGTCGCAACAGCTGTGTATGAGGTATGAGACCATGATAATAAAAAAAGGCCCAATTAAAACGTTAAAAGCATGGCAACCCAATCACAGATTTACCAATATTTTTTAAATACAGCACGCTGTCATGTTTTTAGAGGCCTCGAAGTCTGAGCGGGGGTTGGCGAGCGTAGCTCGCAGGGGGTAGGCCCCCTAGTATATATATATATATATATATATATATATGTATATATTCATACATATAAGTGTATATATATGTATGTATATACATGTATTTGTGTAGATACATGTGTATATATGTGTGTGTGTTGTATATATACATGTATATATATATCACTGACACCCGGCTAATGGAAAAGTACCAAAAAAAAAATACTGCAAAAATGCTGTCTTACACTTGAAAAAACACCTTTTGGCTTAAAATCTCTCCTCAAAATTGTTTTTATTTTCTTTCTTTTTTTTAAAAAATAAAATTAGTAACAGTTTTTCTTTTATTTTTTCCAGATATATAGCCATTTCAATTCTTTCTGCAACAACAAAAAACACTTTTTGGCTTAAAATCAAATTGTTTGGGGTCAAAAGTAAAATCAAAATCGCCAAAAACAAAAGATATATCGCCAAATATTGTTTCAATAGCAATCTTGCCCTTGAATAATTTTTTAAGCAGTACGAACATTCCCAATCATGTTTAAATTAAATATTTTCGTTTTATAAAATTCTCGCATCAAAACTCTTTTTCCCTTTTTTTTTTCTTTTCTTTCTTTTTTTTTTATAATATTAGCAACAGTTTTTCTTTTATTTTTCGAGATGTATAGCCTTTTCATTTCTTTCTGCAACAATACTGGTCGCCAAATAATTAGCAATGGTAACCTTTTCGGCCAAAATAACAGAGCTTTCTAACATAATTCTATAACTAATATACGTAGAACGTTGTGTTATATACTAAAACCTTCCCTGAAAAATTATCTTTCGAACAGTGTAAGTTCCATCAAAATCCATTCGGCAGAACTCGAGTTATAAAGAAACGGAACGAAATTTCCGTGTGTGTTTTAGATAGATGTCAAAAAGTCTTTTTACCTATTGCTGCTTTGCTAATTTTAAAATAGCGCAAATAATATTTACTTTCAATTGAAAATGTATTTTCACGCGAATATTAGAAAGAAAAGGGTGAAAGTTATGTGATGTTTAACACGATACATATAAAATATCTTATTTAAAACAATTTTCTTATAGAATCGTTATAAAATTCCGGGAGGATGCGACATTGTTTACTTAGCCACATTATATTTTTTTAATTAATCACGAAAACAGCCGTTGATTCGGACTTAAAATCCCTCAGTCAAAGGAAAAGGAATGAAACCCGATTATTGAAGACCGCCACTGATCGTTTAATTATAATTCTGTCTTCCGTATTTTTTTTTAAAACAGAGCAAATAGCAAATTAGTGTGTTTTTAGAGTACGCGATGTCTGAACGGGGGTTAGCGAGCGTAGACACGATGTTCACTAGTTTATTAAAATAAACTATTTCGAAGCGAACTAAGGGGTCCCGTACTAGTGATTGCCAATTTAATTTTTGACATTTAGATATATTAAACAATTCTGGCCAAAAGTTTCTGGTAAAATCTAAATAATACAAAACGCGAAATGATATCCAAAGCACAATTCTTTTAAACGGAAAACGGTAGCTCCGAAGGCGATAAAAGAGAAAAATGAAATCTCTGGCAAATCCGTGAAATGACTTCAAGAAAATCTTCTTTATTTCTTTTTTTTTAAATACAGGATGGTTATAATTAAAGTTCCACTTTGAAATGGCCATAAAAGGAAAACTACTGGAACAAATGTTATCAAACTTGGTAATAGTTTAAGGGTCATAGGAATTTATTTCCAGCCAAAAAAAAAAAAAAAGTTCAAATACTCACCACCAGGGGGAGAATGGCACTGTATGCAATATTGTTAAACGAAATAAGACATGAAGACATCTGTTTAAAATGTGTTTAATCGTTTCTGAAACGTGTTACAAATCATGTTCAATGTGGCGTCCAACATTTTCCGAAAGCAAGTGAAATCGTATTACTGCATTCTCAACAATAGCTCTTAACATATCAGGCGGAATTTTACGGACATGTCGGTGCATCGCATCTTTCAATTCCGCCAAATTGTTTAGAATATCACCATAAACAGTGCTTTTAAGATAACCCCATAGCCAAAAGTCACAGGGGTTGAACTCTGGTGACCGGGGTGGCCAAGAAGTGGGGAAGTTTCGGCCTATAACCCGTTCATTAGTGAAATGTTGCTTAAGTAACTGCGTGATACATGTACCAATGTGCGTTGAGGCCCCGTCCTGCATAAAAATCGTGGAGTCTAAAATGCCACGTTGCTGGAGTTCAGGTATGACGAAACGTCTTAATATTGACGCTAAACACTCTAAAATTGGGAGGAGTGAGAAGTTGACTCTTTGGAAGAGTGAGAGGCATTTTCACTCTTTTTGGAGTGAATTTTATAAGAATACACTCTTTAAAGAGTGGGATTTTCCACTCTCTAGAAAGGAGTGAAATATCTCACTCCGTTGTCGAGAGTGACTGTCTCACTCCTTTGACAAGAGTGAAATATTTCACTCCGTTGAAGAGTGAAAGCCTGGCATTATATAATTTTGTCCATATTTATTTATTGAGAGAAACGAAATGATCATTTTTCCTTTTTCTTTTTAGGTAGATTTCGTAAGAAATGTTACCTATTACATTCTCCCCTATGTTGGAATTTCTGAAAATTTTTGCAGATCTACGCCGATTATAACCCCTAAAACCCCAAACCACACCCCCAGTTCAAAACTTTATCTATCTGTCTATATAGCTATATCATTTTTTTATGGACACGATAACTTCAATAATTCTGCACGAATCTCTTCCAAACTGATAACATATAATCAAAGGACATAAAATCTCGGTCAAGTTCGTTAATGGGCAAAATCGGAATAGGGGGGGGGGTGAAAACAGAAAAAAAACCCATAACTTCTTAATTATGATACGTATCAAATCCGTTTAAAGTTATTAATATTTCTAGGAAAAGGGCCGAAAATTTATGTATGACAGATTTTTGATATCATTAAAAATGGCCTCAAGGAAGGGGGGGGGGATAGGATTTTAGGAAGAAAAAAATTCATAACTTCGTCAATTCACAAGATATCCATCCGCTTCTTGGAAAACATGAAAAAAAAATTGAATGCACTTAAAATAAAATTTAATATAACAAAGCATACCTTTTATTATACACGTGAAATACCACTGCTTCGACCGATCGATGGTGTCTTTATTTTCTTTTAAACATTTCAATATCAATTTTGCTTTTTAACCATAAATATAAAGTAAACCTATGTGGCGAATTGATATTTTATCTTTTTTGTACTACTATTTATTTTTTTTTTTAATCATTGTTCTGCACTATATAATGCGGTTATTTTATTTTTGTGGCAACACTAATTTGAGGAAAAATCTCGCATTTCATTTATAAAAACAATGCCGATTTAATTTTTAATTAATAGCAATATTTAATCAAAAACCATGTTTTAACGAAATGTGGTGGTGGTACTATGTCAGAAGCTGCTTCAAAAACCTTTCGAAGGAGGTTACCTCATTTATTGTTGTGTGTTTTGTAAATTCATGGAAAAAGGTATGTTGACAACAGAAATATGTATGATTTTAGAATAATAAACTAAAATACAGGATAAATAAAATTAAAAATTGACTTATACGGTGGATTCAGGGGGACAGAGCCCCACACCCCATCTCTGACGAAAAAAATCTTAGTCCCTTATTTTCGTGGTGTTTAAATATTATAAATTCACCGGGGAATAATATGTATTATCCTTTTTAAAAACAATTTAATATTATATTTTTTAAATAATAATTTTTAGCTGACATTTTAAACAGAAACGTCTTTTTAAACTTTCCATAAGCGATCGCAAAATTCCAATTACGATGTGACACTGATTGGTCTCTATAAAGTTTAACAACAGTGATTTCAAAGTTGTATATACAAATAGTGACCACTCTAGTTTTAATAACGTATGGAAATTCAGATTAAGTTATAAAGTCTTTCAAAAGTTAATGGATGAATAATGTTTTGGATTTTCATATCTAAAGCAAAAATCTGAAATATGAAAATTGCTTTTAAATTCTTTAAAATTCGATATATTATATGCAAGTGTTACGTCAATCTTTTTTTTTTAAGCTATTTTCCCTCTGTCTGAAAATATAACAACTGTAGTAATTATATTTTGATAATTGATAAATTTAACGCCAGAAAATAAAAAGTTTCTGCCCGCTGCGCTGATAAAAAAAAAAAAGTTTAATGAGTCAATTGGGTCAGAGATCGCACCATTAGCAATGCTGACGTAAATATTGTCTTTTTTTTTTTAACAGACCGCTGACGAGGACCATTTTCATTCTTGGCAGACGTCTATGACGATTGGCTGACGCGTTAATACTTCGATTTAAAATGTTAGTTCAACGGTTTAGTAGTTTGAAGAGATGTTCGTAACTTTGATACTGAAAAATTATGTGCTTATAATTTTGTGTCAGTCCTTATGTGTGGATGTGGATTACAAGTAATTTACAGTAATCATGCAACGATACATAGAAATAATATACGCTGAAGAAAATGCTTGTAATTTATAAAATGTTATAATTGTTAGAACATTGGTGTGTATTTTATTAATTTTTTTTCCGTTCATCACGAAGATTGTGCTTTTTGAATATTATTTTTATAAAATCCGACTGGTGAGTTCTTTTTTGCAGTCGGATGTGTTATTTTTCCCCCTTTTCAGAAGGAAAATATGTGTGATTTATTTTCAATGAATATTTTTTAGAAATCGGTTTGCAAAACAGTGCTTTTTTTTATGTTTTGCCAAAAGTGTGCAACTGCCTTAATTGAGGGAGTACGCTCTATGACTATTCCATTGACAAGTTATAAATATTATAAAATCAACATTTAATCTGAGAATTATCTATTTTCGTATTGTACTTTTTGAATATTATTTTTATAAAATCCGACTGGTGAGGGTTTTTTTTCAGTCGGATATGTTTTTTTTCCCCTTTTCGAAAGGAAAATATGTGCGATTTATTTTCAATGAATATTTTTAACAAATCGGTTTGCAAAACAGTGCTTTTTTTTTATGTTTTGCCAAAAGTGTGCCTTAATTGAGGGAGTACGCTCTATGACTATTCCATTGACAAGTTATAAATATTATAAAATCAACATTTAATCTGAGAATTATCTATTTTCGTATTGTACTTTTTGAATATTATTTTTATAAAATCCGACTGGTGAGTTTTTTTTTGCAGTCGGATGTGTTTTTTTTTCCCCTTTTCAGAAGGAAAATATGTGTGATTTATTTTCAATGAATATTTTTTACAAATCGGTTTGCAAAACAGTGCTTTTTTTTATGTTTTGCCAAAAGTGTGCAACTGCCTTAATTGAGGGAGTACGCTCTATGACTATTCCATTGACAAGTTATAAATATTATAAAATCAACATTTAATCTGAGAATTATCTATTTTCGTATTGTACTTTTTGAATATTATTTTTATAAAATCCGACTGGTGAGTTTTTTTTTGCAGTCGGATGTGTTTTTTTTTCCCCTTTTCGAAAGGAAAATATGTGCGATTTATTTTCAATGAATATTTTTTACAAATCGGTTTGCAAAACAGTGCTTTTTTTTATGTTTTGCCAGAAGTGTGCAACTACCTTAATTGAGTGAGTACGCTCAACAACTTGTTATAATATTCATTCAATTCTGACTATTCCATTGACAAGTTATAAATATTATAAAATCAACATTTAATCTCATAATTATTTATTTTCGTGTTATATTTGTTTAAAATAATTTACTATTATGGTTATGACTAACTCATCAAAGGTAGGTAGGATTATAAACAACTACAAATTTTCGTTTTCAAATAAAGCTTTTGTTGGAATATAATTGCTTATATAAGATTATTTAATTACTATTTAAATTAATTTGATAAGAATAATATGTATTTGTTATATTTGTATCTTTTTAAATCCAAATAAATATATTTTAATGTTAAAATATTTGTGTATTTTTTATGATTTTCAAATAAATTCATATCAATTTCAAAATTAGCAAATTTGTTTAATATATCTTTAGATCTCCACTTTATCAATAAAAGTTTTTTATTGTAAAGAATCTGGATTATAACTAACAGCATTGATTTTATTGAAGTTCAGAAATATATATACATATATATTATGCAATTATATGTTATTACTATGACTGTAAAATATCAGTAATATATATATATTTTTTAAATGCGTACTTTAAAATATGTATTTTTAAAAAAGCAATAACAGAAAGTTATCAAACCTTATGCTGAAAAAAAAAATGCTGTGTTTATAATTTTTTTTAACACTTTGATATGTAAAGGAATGTTTAATGTTGCTTTGATGAATATGCGGAATACTTATAACATTTTCTTTCGCGGTCAAATTCCTGTGGTGACCTATTTTTTTATATTTTATAATTAGAGATGTACAATTTTCTTCGAGAAATCTTTTTACATTTTTTCTGGGGGGGGGGGGGGGTGAATTTATTTTTGTCAAATCTGATTTGTTAAACCTAAAAAACTTATTGGCAAACTGGCAGAACATATTTTTTTTTTTTAATTTGAGAATGTGAATTTAAAAAAATCTTCTAAGTTACACATAATATTACTTGGTTTTAAAGAAAATTTTAATTGTAAAACAAATATATCATTACTTACTTTGATTTATTGCTCAAAACTTTAGCTTTCGGTTTTGCAAAACTTGAGATATTGAAAACAAATTTTAATATTTTTTAAAAAATATTTTTAGTAAAAAGGTTAAAAATAGAAAATGGAAAATAAAAAAAGCTAGACATTTACATTTTTGCATAATTTTGGTCCAAATATTTTTCTAAATGGTTTTCATTGTTGTAATAAAATTCGAGATCTAAATTTACTGGTTCTATTATTTTTCTTTCTTTATTTTTTATTTTTTTAAAACTCTAGATTGTTTAACTGTGTTGTATAAGATCTAAAATACAGGGTTTTCAGTAAATTTTAATATGTTTTTACGTTAAAAAGAAAAAATATATTTCTTCACACATATTATATATATATAAAGTTTCCCATAGCATAAACCTGGTTTTTATATATGTTAGTATTTTAAAAAATATATAAAACATTCAGAGAATGAAAAAACTATAGTTGCCATTATTATTTTTTTATTATCATTATTGAACTGTTCTATTCAAGTCTTAAAACAATTCAAAGCATACTTCATGGAAATAAACTTGTACTTTCTTCTAAGAAAACGAACTATATGGTACACTCAGAAAACGAACTATATGGTACAAAATTATTTTATATCAATTTTAATTTGATGATCCTTTAAAACAATTAATCAGAAGTATTTTTCTAAAAGAAGTATTTTCTATCTAAAATAAATAGTCAATTTTGATGAAAAGTTGCATTGTTCTTCTAAAACAACATTACAGTTTTAATCTAATATTGCAGTGTTAAATTTTCATTCTAAAATGATTTTTTTTTTTTTTTAATGGCTGGCCATTTTAATGTGCGCCGCTAATGAAGTCGTTGCCGACAACAGTATTCAATGACTTAATTCGTGTAATCGGGCGGTGCAGAAAAGTTGTAATCAATATTGTACATGCTTTTAGCATAGAATGAAGTTGAATATAAAAAATATTATATAAAAACATATTTTTTATATGCTCAGTAATCGAATGAATTTAATTTTTTGCGATAGTATGTAAAGAGGGTGGGAAGGGGGGGGGGAGTAGTCATTGTCCCTCGAATTGTTTTAGTGCACATCTTCTATACTATGACAAAAAATTAAACACTTTCATGCTTTAGAATACATATTTGGCCATAAAGCAAGATTCGATTTCTTCCATAAGAGCATGGGCAAACTGGGCCGTTAGCCATTGTCACTATGATTTTAGGGTTCTCAAATTTAGTATGCAATTTTCATAAAGCTGATATTTTATATCTATTTCGACGTTGCACTGACTATAATCAATATTTTGAACATTTAGAGTAGGATAAGTTTAAAAACCAAAAATATATTTATCTAAGTACAGTAAAACTTTTCAATAGCGGACACCCCAGGACGACGGAATTTGTCTGTTATTCGGAAGAGTCCGCTTTCTCCGAATAGCACACAAATTCTACGATGATGCGGTGTCCACTATTGAAAGATTTTATTGTATTTAGATAAATATATTTTTAGTTTTTAAACGTATCCTACTCTAAAAGTTCAAAATATTGATTATAATCAGTACAAAGTCGAAAGAGATTTAAAATATCAGCTTTACAAAAATTTCATACCAAACTTGGGGCCCCCTCAAATCGGGGGAGGGGGGGATGACCCAGTTTGCCCCTGCTTTAATCAGGTTCTGCTTCCGGAACAAACCCCAGCCCTGCTTTATGGTCAAATATTTTCCAATTTATCCAGGATTCACTGTGGTCAAACATGGCTGTATTTAATGCTAAAAAAAGTGTGGTCAGAAATATCTGCATATTCCTCACAAATCAGAGCACAAAAACGGCCACAATTCAGACATTTCAAGTGTCTAAAATTCAGACACATTTAAGTGTCTTAAATTTTTAAGACACTTTAAAGTGTCTCTTTTTTTAACCATCCGTCTCAGACACTTAAGTGTCTGAATTTCAGACATTTCAGTTTACAGTGTAAGTAAAACTTAATGGGTATTTGAAAAGGAAAGAAATAATATACACTGATTAAGATTTTGGTTAATTACTTGCCTTTATGGGCATTTTAAAACTATCATATCTTTATAAGGCATGCAATGAAAGAAAACACAATAGTGATAAGCTTGGAATAAAATATTTTAGTTTTTTGTCAGTAATCTAATTTAATTCATTATGTAACTCTAATTGAATTTTTCCTTAAGAGTTCAATTACTGTTACAAACTGAATTAAATAAATATTGCCAATAAAGTATTTTAGTCCAATCTTTACCACGCTTGTGTCTATTTTCATTGCATGATCTAAAATATATGATTCTTTTAAAATGCCCAAAAAAGAAACATAAAAAAAAATTTTATTCACTCCATAAAAAGTGAACATTCACTCCTATGAAAGAGTGGCTATACACTCCTGTTAGGAGTGAGAAATCCACTCCTTTTGCCAGAGTGAATAGTCACTCCTATGAAAGAGTGGATAGCCACTCCTATGAAAGAGTGACTATTCACTCCTATCAGGGTGAAAAAACCCACTCTTTTTGCAAGAGTGGATAGTCACTCCTCTGAAAGAGTGAGTATCCACCCCTGTTTAGAGTGACTATTCACTTCTCGGGAGTGAGTATTCACTCTTTCAGAGAGTGAATAATTTCACTTTTGCCTAGAGTGAATAGTCACTCTAAAGAGGTTGGGCAAATTTTGACTCTGCGATAGAGTGAATATCCACTCCTCCGGAGTGAATAGTCACTCTTTCTTATTTAGAGTGAACGGGCTGCAGTCACAGTGCATGTAACAGGTCCAGCTGTCGACTGCTCTTCAAAGAAAAGTGGTCCAATTATGAAACTTGCTGCTATACCACAGGGAGAATGCAATGGAACTGGGTACACAACATGAGGGATTTGTTTGGCCCAAATCCTGCAGTTATGGGTGTTGACATGACATCACCATTTAGGTAAAAATGGGCCTCATCTGTCCACAAAATGTTCCAGGGATAATGTTCGTCCACTTCCATACGTGCAAGGAATTCCAAAGCGAAAGATTCTCTTGCGGCAGGATCGTTACGTTGAAGTTTTTGAACATGTTTGATTTTGTATAGGCAGAACTGCAGCACTTTAAGGACAATTTTGTACTTCATGGTACGTACATTCGACGTGTAACAGCACGTACCGTGTGTGCTTTCCATTGTTGCTTCCTCCACTGCTAATGCAACAACCACCTCGGCTTCCTTCGCCTCCCAAGTGCAACAGATAACAAACCCGCGGCTTCAAACTTTGCCATCATTTTCCTCAATCCCTGCGGTGTCATTGGTCCTCGGCGTATTCCTCTTACTGACGATACCTTTGCAAAGCACGCCGTTCATTGCTATCACATTCATAATAACATTTAACGAGAAAAGTACGGTCTTGCATGGTTAGAGACATTGTCGATTCGTAACAATGAGAACTCTTGACAAACAGCCTCACTTTTATCTGACAAATCAAATGACGTGTAAAGTACATTTGCATAAATCTAATTTTCTTCTTTCTGCCTTAAGGCAATTACAAGTCATTGCGGTTTTGCATAACACCAGAAAGTTTCGTTTTAGAAACGATTAAAAACATTTTAAACCGATATCTTCGTGTCTTAAGGCCGAATTCAGGCTTCAAAAATCACAGATTAGCGATCTGTAAGAAAATGATTTCCGGAATGCGCACACATTTGCAAGTGATTTGCAATCACTAATTTGTAGTTTGAACTTTTAAGAACACGAACGGATTTTATTACACGGATGGCGCACTCGACTTTTGTTGCCTTTAAATGGTAATTTTGTTTAGGTCAATGTTTTTTAAGAGCCTACATCAGTCCAGGGGCGCCATTTCGGGGGGGCTGGGGGGGCAACCGCCCCCCCCCAAGGAATTTGAAATTTCAGAAAATTTATCAGTTATCACAGGTTAGACCAAAAAAAAAATTATCAAAATATTATCAAAAGCTAAAATAACTTCAGATTTCACAGATTTGATTACAATAACAAAAGCTAGTCTGATGTGCCAATCCCAAAACTTTCTTCTATCTCATACAAGTTTCACATACACAAAAAAAAAATCAGCACCAATTTATATTAAGGTCTAACTGTATTTAAAGTTTTATTAAATTATGTGCGTTAATACTGGAGATATAACTACCGTGAAAATCGTGCAAAATGTAGCACAGCAGCACCACCTGTTGGGCTATTTGTACCAAATCGTAATCAACGTCTATGTTTGTCAAGGTGTAACCGAATCTAAAGTTTGGTGAAATTCTGTGCATTAGTTCTTGAGATATAGCTATCGTAAAAATCATGAAAAATGTAGCATAGAAGGCGATTTGCACCAAAAACTAATCAACACCCACTGATATCAATGTCTAATTGAATATAAAGTTTTATCAAATTCTGTGCATTATCTCTTGAGATACAGCGCCCACAAAATTTTTTTGACATACAGACACTGAGACAAACAGACAGATTCGCAGACAGACATTTTCTAAAAATAGTCCAATTGTTTTCAGGACCTTCTAAAACGTATAAATCCGTCGAAAGCCGGAAGTGGTAAGTTTTCATAAATCCAAAACCTTTTTCTTGAAAGATAGAAGAAAGTAATAAACATTTAACAAACACGTTAAACATTGAAATGTCTTCTAAAGCTTTCTATTGCAACATTCTATAAGTGAGACATTTATCATTAATGAGTATTTTGGCTAGTTTTAGAAATACATGTGAGAAAAAACTCTATGAATTGCTTCTGAGCCGTGTACAGCATGATTAAAAGAAAACTCGTCACCCCAAGGCTAGAATTTTAGTGATAAATTCTTTCTTTAGCCAAAAATTTAAGGGGAATTTTTTTTTCGGGGGTGGGGGAATGAGGGAGGTGTATTCAATTTCCTAATTATATGATTTGTTAATTTTGTTTTATTAGTGTCACATTATATTTACGCTAATCGTTATAATGCTATTAAATCATTTGCTTTATTAAATATTATATATACAGTATGCTCTTAAATATCTCCACAGCCTGACACTAGAGTACTGTCCAGATTTGGATGTAACCGACCCGAATCCTAACTTTAACCCGACAAACTTCAAGCCGAATCCGAAATATTCATACCTGAATCCGAAGTGAAAGAAAATGAATGTATATTTTAATACATTTATGGAAAAGTAATCTACAAGTTTTACTTATGTACAAAAAATAGCACATACTGAAATATTACATACAAAAAATCACAAAAAACAACACCCATTAACATTCAAATATACTATAGTTTTTTTCATTTGAAAATTATTCAAAACCTCCTTTTGTATAATCGGTTCATCTTGAACCCAATTCGAAAGAGTAAAAGCATAACCCGAAGCGTATAAGGTTTACTCGACCCGCAACAACAACAACAACGAAAAAAAAATAATCAACCAAACCCTAAACGAAATGCATTTCGGGTAGCCAATGCAGGACTTTAATTTCTAGTAAGCCCAGAAACGTCAAAATTTTTTTTCATTGACTGCAACCCCACCCGAAATGAAAGAAAATTAATCCATACTTCAATATGATTTGGAAAAGTAGACTACAATTATATCTCTAATAACAATTTTATCTTTTATGTAGAAAAATTATTTTTTTTCATCTGAAAATATATAGGATTTCTTTGAAAACTCGGGCAACACGAACCCGACTCAAAATAGTTAAAACCCAACTTGAACCCGAAACAATTAACAATTTGATAACGGCCAGGATTGAATACTAATTTTGCATTTAATCGTTCTACAATTTCGAAAAAAAAAATTTGTGACAAATTTCTCTTGAAAACAGCCTAATATAAGTGTATGACAGATTTCAAAAAGTTGTACTAATAGAATAAAAAATAGTCCACTGGGACCAACCGTAGTCAAATGTTCCAAGTCAACCTGACCCGCAACGAAAATAAGCCGCGTCAACCCGGCAAGATCCGTACTGCAGATTGGGTCGTGTTGCCCCACCCAACGCAGGAGCAAGGGACCTGAGACCAAGGGTTTTGCAGATTTCTGAATTGTATGGAATTTAGATCATAGTCTGAAGAGGAAGGCAGAAAATGATTGCGGAAAATTTTTACTGACAGAAAATCATTAATGAAATTTTTCTTATATCTATGGATTACAACATTTGCAAATTTCGTAACTTCTTGATGGTGTTCGTGTGCTGATTATCTCATGACCGATTGAATTTCACAACTTTTTTTCGTGATTGTTTTAATTATTATTTTTTTTTTTTGTGATAATTTTCCAAAATTCGCTTATTTTCTGTGAATCATTGACGGAATTGATTTTTTCGACCATTTGTCTAAATTCGCGACATTTTTTTCAACCGATCGACGAAATTCGCTATTTGTTTTCGCCATCTTTTGACGAAATTCGCGACTCTTTTCTACGTTCGTTTGTTGAAATTCGGGAGTCTTTTTCTGCAACCGACTGACAAAAATTGCTATTTTTTTGCGCAATCTTTGACGAATTTTTTTCCACCATTTGTCGAAATTCACGACTTTTTTTTGGCAACTAATCGACGAAATTCGCTATTTGTTTTCGCAATCTTTTGACGTAATTCACGACTCTTTTCTACGATCGTTTGTTGAAATTCGAAAGTCATTTTCCGCAACCAACTGACAAAAGTAGATATTTTTTTGCGTGATCTTTGACGAAATTCCCCATTTTTGCGCGATTGTTTGACAATATTGGTGATTATTTTTGTTCAATCGTTTGACGAATTTCGCGATATTTTCCCCCAGTAATTATACTAAATTTGCGATTTTTTCTGCGACCGATTGACGAAAATCTCTGTTTGTTTCAGTAATCTTTGGCGAAATTCGAAATATTTTTCCACGGTCGTTTGAAAAAAATTAAAAATTTTTTCCGCGACCAATTTTGCCAACTTAACTATGTTTTCTAATTCCAATTCGTAAAATTCACGATGTTTACCGCGATCGGTTGACGAATTGCTTTTGCGTAAAAAAAAGAAGAAAAATTCGTGGACTACCACTAAAATTAAAAATATATTTGCTGAAGAATCACATGTTTGTGAAAGAAGTTAAGATAAGAAGGCAAAATTTCACACTGCATTTTTTATTGTGGGGGCCTATTTCTATTTTGTGCACGATTTAGGCAATCCTGCACGATATTTCACAACCCCTGTTTAAAAAAAAAACTTTGTCCCCCCCCCCCCACAAGAAACTCATGAAAGGGTGCCCCTGCAGTAAAACCTGCAAAGAAGGAGTTGAAAAGGACTGTAAAAAAGCTTCATTTTAGACAGGTCTCCATCTTAACAAGTATAATTGTATGCCGTTTTTTTCGTCGAAACTTGATTTTTTTTGCCCGTTTGAGAAAGAATTATGTTATAGACAGGTTTCACTTAAGACACGTTTCACTGTAATACACCTATGCTCTTCAGAAGTACTTTATAGAAAGAGAAAGGAAGTTTTAACATTCTTAAAGAATACCTGAAAAAACGGTACCTGTCTATAACTGAAAACTTTCATAATATTTTAAAATCCTACTTGCTAAGACAAAAACCTGTCTAAAACGGAATTTTTCAGAGGTCACATGAGATTCCGTATTAGAAGTATTGCTATCTTCTGTATATATGATTCAGTAAACGTTTCTCGTTCGGAGTGGTTGCGGAGGGAGGGTGGGGGGGTGTGTGCAGCCCCCCGAACTCCACCCTTGGCTATGCCACTACCTTAAAAAAAACTTTGCCCCCCCCCAAGAAAGTTCTGAAATGGCGCCCCTGCATCAGTCACGCGAAAAAACGCGCAAGCTAATGTAAGTCTATGGGAAGGTTATTGCGCGATTTCTTGCTCGCATTTTAATATTTTTAAATGATTCTTTTTGCATAGGACAGCTGAGGTCGATTTCTAACGTTGTTAGTTTTTACTTTTTCGATTTTGGTTCCAGTTTTTTTATGTAAGGGTAATTTCACTTTCAGAACCGGTTCCAAAATTGAAAATGTCTGCTTATAAAAAAACCGTAACCAAAACCAAAAAAGTAAAAACTAACAACGTTAGAGATCGACCTCAGCTATCCTTTGCAAAAAGAATCATTAAAAAATATTTAAATGCGAGCGAGAAATCGCGCAATAACCTTCCCATAGACTTAACATTAGCTGGAGCGTTTCTTCGCGTGACTAGCGTAGGCTCTTAAGGGTACAAAAAATGTTAAACCTGTGTAACAAAAGGTTAAGTTAGATTCCGACCCTTGTTTCGTTTAACAATATTGCATACAGCGCCATTTCCCCCCCTCCCCCTTGTGGTGAGTATTTGAATTCATTTTTTTTTGGCGGGAAATACATTCCCATGACCTCCTTTAAACTATTACCAAGTTTGATAACATTTGGCCCAGTAGTTTTTCTTTTATGAACATTTCAAAGTGGAACTTTAATTATAACCACCCGGTCTATTAAAACTAAATAATTTTTTAAACCAAAAATATTTTTAGAATCAGAAAAATGCCGGGATAAGTGTTTTTCTTTTTAGGTAGATTTCATAAGAAATACTACCTATTACATTCTCACCTAAGTTGGAAATTTTGAAAAATTTTTGCAGATCTACGCCGATCATGACTCCCAGAACCCAAAACCAGCCCCAGATCAAAAGTTTATCATATCTATCTATCTATCTATCTATGTCACTTTTTTCTGACCACGATAACTGGAAAAATTCTGCATAAATCTCTTCCAAACTAATACATAAAATCAAGGGTCATAAAATCTCGGTCAAGTTCGTTAATGGGCAAAATCGAACCAAAGGGGGGGGGGAATAGGGGGGCTTTTTGTGAAAACAGAAAAATCCTCATAATTTCTTTATTATTATACGTATCGAATCCGTTTAAAGTTATTATTACTTCTAGGAAAAGGGCCAAAAATGTATGTATGACAGATTTTTGATATAATTAAAAATGGCCCCAAGGGGGGGAAAAAGGGGGGTTTTAGAAGAAAAAAATCATAGCTTCGTCAATTCACAAAATATCAAATCCGCGTAAATTTATTATTAATCCTCTTAGTATTATCTAAAACTTTTATATTGACAAGTTTTTTATAGGACCAACCGTTACAGCAAAAAAAAAAAAAAATTAAAAACAAAAAAAATCCCTGCCGGATCCGCCTGCAAACAAGTTATTTTTCAAAGTAGGCGGTTCCAACTCCCGCATCTTTTCGAAACTAACACATAAAATCAAGGGACATAAAATCTCGGTCAAGTTCGTTAATGGGCAAAATCAAACCAGGGGGGGGGGGGGCTTTTTGTGAAAACAGAAAAAAAAACCCATAATTTCTTAATTATGATACGTATCGAATCCGTTTAAAGTTTCTAGGAACAGGGCCAAAAACTTATGTATGACAGATTTTTGATATAATTAAAAATTGCCTTAAGGGGGGGGAAGGAAGGGGGGTTTTAGAAGAAAAAAATTCATAACTTCGTCAATTCTCAAGATTTCAAATCCGCTTAAATTTATTATAAATCTTAATATTATCTAAAAATTTTATATTGACAAGTTTTTTATAGGACTAAACGTTATAGCAAAAACAAATTAAAAACAAAAAAATCCCTGCCGGCTCCGCCTGCTAACAAGTTATTTTTCGAAGTAGGCGGTTCCAACTCCCGCATCTTTTCGAAACTGATACATAAAATCAAGTGGCGTAAAATCTTGGTCAAGTTCGTTAATGGGCAAAATCGGACCAGGGGGGGTGGGGGATTGGGGAGGACTTTTTGTGAAAACAGAAAAAAACCCATAATTTCTTAATTATGATACGTATCGAATCCGTTTGAAGTTATTATTACTTCTAGGAGAAGGGCCGAAAACTTATGTATGACAGATTTTTGATATAATTAAAAATTGCCTTAAGAGGACAGCAAGGGGACAGGAAGGGGGGTTTTAGAAGAAAAAAATTCATAACTTCGTCAATTCCCAAGATTTCAAATCCGCTTAAATTTATTATAAATCCTCTTAATATTATCTAAAACTTTTATATTAACATGTTTTTTATAGGACCAACTCTTATAGCAAAAAAAAAAAAAAAAAAAAAAAAAAAAAAAAAAATCCTTGCTGGCTCCGCCTGCAAACAAGTTTCGTTTCGAAGTAGGCGGTTCCAACTGCAGCATCATTGCAAAAAGGTCATTTCTTCCGCAATTCCCGACAAACAGGCACCCCACGTTCTGCGTCTTCGAAATCTACCTGTGCCTGTAGGCCGAGCCGTCAGGGATCTTTTATTATAGTTTCGTTTTCAAAATGGAGATAACAGTTTAAGACAGGAGAAAAAAAAATGGAAGCGATAGTAATACAAAGTCCATTGTTGCATCACTTGAATTTATTTAACAATCATAATCGGAGAAAAAACATGAAGAATATATATATATATATATATATATATATATATATATATATATATATATATATATATATATATATATATATATATATATATATATATATATATATATATATATATATATATATATTTTAATATAGCACGCTAAAAATCTTTTACAATTAATCTAAGAGTTTTCTTGAAGGATGATTCAGTTTCTACAGCTCATATTTTTTTCAGCAGATCTTTCATCTGAAAAGATAAAAATAAAACAAAGCTTAAAGAAAAATTATGCATTTAAAACTACAGTTATTATAATCAATTCAACAACTGATCTTAATATTACCTAAAAATCAGATTACCTTCTATACAAAGATCATCATCACGTAAGAGTGTCAAACCTTAGCATAATGAAGTAGCATGATAACTCGGGGCAAGAGGCCATTTTAGATTTAAGGCCTGTATCCTACTCGACCAAACGTCACATTATTGTCGCTACACATTTAAGATATGAAATTTGGGACTTTTTACACTCCCAACTACTCTGAAATACACGGATGGATTTTTTTTCAATGGGAAAAAAAATCTAAAAAAGTCCAAACAACGAAGTTGATGGGTCTTAGAAAAACCTTCGCTATAACCAATATTCATAATAGCCGATTCACCATAAAGCATAAAAACAGGAAAAAATAACAGAAAGTTACTTTTTTTTTCTCAAGAATATAATTAATTTGTTTTTAAACATTTATTACATTTTTGGGAAATTTTAAATTGTTTAATTAAATTTTTTTTAACTTTTAAACCATTCTTTGATTACTGAGTTTTCTACTTGTGCACTTTCTCTACTTACAGTTTTAAAAACAATTGCATGGCGATCCTAAACGCGTTGTAGCCATCCATTGCCCGCAACAAAATAATTTTTTCCTGAACTCTTAGCAAATTGCATAGCTTTTTCCTTCAAAATAGGTCCATTAATTGGCACATTTCTTTGCTCTTAATGACATAAACCACTTAAAAAGGCATTTTTTGCATCATCATACGTTGAATAACGAAACAGTTTTCTGTCGGAGACAATAGAACTTTCGTGATATTTTTTTAACAATTCACTTTTATTTTTTAAAATTATTGATAAAGAATTAGCTGGAATCCCAAATTTCTTTGCCATTTCACACTTTTTCAATTCAACCTTCATCAACCATTCATAATCATCGCCATATATTATCGACTTTTATCACCCAGAGCTGTAGTGACGAAAAACAGTCAAACTTTTGATTATTTTCTATACAAAATATTGCTTTACTAACATGACAACTAGCAAATGTTTGTTTATAAATTGACAGCTGATCCGAAACATACACTTTCGCAGTAAAAAAAAAAAAAAAACCTTGTCTTCAACCGATCATTTCAATTTTAGTTTCTAACCTAACGACAAACACTTTCTGTTTCCCCTGCCATAGTTTAAACACACTTTAAAAAGCTCACTTCTCAGACCTTAAAGAAAAGCAACTAAAGATTTCAGTGACTGCGATCCTGACATGTAAAATTTCAATGTCAAAATCACCCTTTGACTGTAGTTTCACTCTCAGAGGTAAAATTCTCAACAAAGGTGCCCAATCCTCATTCCAAGAAAAGACATCTCTCCCTTTCTCAAATTTTTCTTCTTGCAATATCACATTTTCGTCTAGATGCCTAACCTCTCATTCCAAAAAAGGGCTGGGATCCCTCCCAGCCATTCATTATATTGCCTTTCTCAAGCCTTTATTCTTCCAATATTACATTTTTTCTTTCAGCCCAGACAGTAAAATCATTAAGATTTAGTTTTATACTCGAACAGAAAATCTTCGCAATACCCGATAATGACGTTTTCAGTTGTTCATTCTAAGCGTTTAACATTATTAAAGTATTGAGATCCAACGGGACATAAAAATAATCGTATTAACTGATACTTCGCTACATCCGATCTCACAGTAAGAGGTCTCGACTGTATATATAACATATATATATATTTATATATAACACATGGGCTGATAAGTTCCCAGTCTAATAAAGAAAACACAACTTTTTAACAAAGCTTTATAACTTTAATAAATAACAACTTTAATAATAAATAATAATAATAATAATAATTTAAAAATAATAATTTTATAATAATAATTTAATAAAAATAATTTAATAATAATAATTTAATAAATGATTAATAATAATAATTTAATAATAAATAACATAATTTTATAACGAAAAAGCTCCAAACAGTGCTCAGAACTCGTTATTGTTTTTTGGTCAAAAGTCAACACGCGCGGCAGCCACTTTGACAACAGCTTTTTCATAGACAAATGTTCATTCAAAATAAAACCTACGCGTTCCTTGGATATCTTCAGAGTCTGAGCTATCTCCTGCAACTTCACTTTACGGTTCCCCAAAACGATTTTGTGGACTTTTTTTATGTTTTCCGGAGTAACCACTTCTTTTGTGTGGTGCATCACTGGTGTCCATACGACCACGTTTAAATTCAGCAAACCAGTCAATAATGGTTGATTTACCTGGTGCAGTGTCCGGATAACGCTTATCTAGCCAAGCTTTTGTTTGAACGGTATTTTTTCCCATCAAATAACAACCCAGATAACAATTTTTGATTTTTAAAACATTTTTATAACCCCAACATGTAAATGACTAGATGCTTTTTAAAGGCTTTGTCTGAAAGGTTTGCCAACATTTTAAAAAGCATTATAAAAGGTTGCTAGTTGACACAATCTGAGGTACTTTGTAAGTGTTTTAGGACAAGCATAGCAAAATGTAGAAACGTAAGGCTAGTTACAGGATTTCATATTAAACATTGTAACAAGAATTACAATCAAAGGCAGATAATAATGCTTTTATTATAAGCATATATAAAAGAAATTAAAAATGTTTTGATAACCTGTTAGTTTTAAATATTAATTGCATTATATTTTCATCAAAATTATCTGACTTAGAAATTTTCTTTGTTTCTGTGGGACACTAAATTTTAGCTTAATTTCTATATACTGAAGAAAAAAAAAATGGAAAATAGGAATTTTTATTAGCTGATATTATATTTAAGAACTCATAGTAAGTTATATATTTTAATTAATATATTTCTTTTTTCCTTTGCTAAAATTCCTTTCCTATGTAATTGCTAAAATTTGAATATATTTGATTTTTTATATTTTAATTAATGTCCCAGATAACAATTTTTGATTTTTAAAACATTTTTCTGACCTTAACATGTAAATGACTAGATGCTTTTTAAAGGCTTTGTCTGAAAGGTTTGCAAACATTGTAAAAAGGATTATAAAAGGTTGCTAGTTGACACAATCTGAGGTACTTTGTAAGTGTTTTAGGACAAGCATACCAAAAGGTAGAAATGTAAGGCTAGTTACGTATTTCTTATTAACCATTGTAACAAGAATTACAATCAAAGGTAGATAATAATGCTTTTATTATAAGCATCTATAAAGGAAATGAGAAAGGTTTTGATTAATCTGTTAGTTTTAAATCTTAATTGACAGAGGCATTAGGTTTTCCTCAAAATAACCTGACTTAGAAATTTTCTTTGTTTCTGTTGGAAACTAAATTTTAGCTTAATTTTTATATACTGAAGAAAAAAAAATGGAAAATAAGGATTTTTATTAGCCCACATTATATTTAAGAAATCATAGTAAGTTACATATTTTAATTAATATATTTCTTTTTTATTTGCTAAAATTCCTTTCCTATGTAATTGCTAAAATTTGAATATATTTTATTTTTTATATTTTAATTAATATATTGCTTCTAAAAATAATTAATTGTTGATAACATTAAAATTTTTTAAATCTAATATATGCATTTTGTTAGAATGAACTGTGAGGATTAATTTTACAGAAGTTTTCTAACTTTTGTTTGAGTTTGACAGAACTAACTAAAATAGATAACTTAATTTTTTTTGTATCTGTTACCATTAATCAGTTTTAAAAATAGTCTAAAATATACCGGGGATAATATTTTCCTTTTAAAGTGAATTCGGGCAACAATAAATTTTTTTTGTATATTATATTTTTGCTTAAGCCCTACTACATTATCGGGAAAGTTTCACAATAGTTTAAATGTCTGAGTTTGGAATTGTTTATGTCTTAGTTTTTATGTTGTCTTAACTTTTGTGTTTTTATATTTGGAAAGTGATAATGGTCAGCCCACTATCATGCAATTACTCTCATTTATTAGTTGATTGACAAACTGAAGTAAGTTAAACATTACTGCATAATTTAATTTCATAAAGATTTAAGAACTTCATTTAAGAACTATATAAAACCAAATTTTGGTGTTTATATAATTACTGAGAAAAAAAAAATAGAAACAAATATGCAATTTCCATTTATAAATTTTTATATCATATGCATATTACCTATTTGTTTATTTTTAGTCTACTTTAAGTATGTTTTCATTTTACTTAATACAGAAGAACAATAATTTTTCAGAATGATTTATTTCTGAATTAAATCTATTGATGCTCCGTAATTAAAAATAAATAATAATAATCTGTTAAGATTAATTAGACTTTTTATCCCCTTTAAAATTAAAAATAAATAATGTAATTAATTCTAAAACTAATATTCAGGGCTTTCAGGGGGCAAAAAATTATCAATACTGACTATGAGCATGTACTGCTAACAAATTTTACTTTATTTAAATTGTATATCAGCTTAACAATAACTTAGTATGTACTAACTAAAATTTGTTTGTGAATAAATAAATTTATACAGATACAAAAAAAAAAAAAAAAAAAAAGAATTATGTTACATTATAAGAGGTAAAAATTATTATTAAAAAAAAGTTACACGCTATCAAAACATACTGGAAATGATATGGAGATTCTACTGTCTTGTAGAATATAGACTGCATAGCATTTTTTTCTATAATTTTTACGGACACGCACACACACACACACACACACACAAAAAGAATTCGGTTACAGTAGTTTATGAGTGATTATTGCCGATAGTGTCACTTTCTGTCTAAATTTTTAAACATAAAAACATGATACTTTCGGGCATATTGATGGAAGTGATTTGGAATCAAATAGTTTTTTTTTTTAATACTTTCCGATTAAGGAATTACATCTTCAGTCATACACAATTGTTGTCTTATGACGGTAGTTTTTTCTTTTCCTGCTCTATCGTATGCGGAAATTCGGTTGAAAACTCTAACTTTAACAGAATTTTTCTAAAAAAAACTCCTGTCTTTACCGAAAGACGAAAAAAAGAACACATTCGATTTTATAGTTTGAAAATATGAGCACTTGATTCATTTTCAAACAAAATATGTGTCAGAATGCAGCCAGTGTGAATTTCAGAACAGCTTTAAAACTTTTTTTTTTTTAGTAGATTACGTGTTATGTAATAAATTCTAAACCTCCTTTTCAGGGCGAGGAAAAGAAGAAGAAAAAAGCTGTATGGCCTAAGAGCATGTATTACTTACAAATTTTATTTTATTTAAATAATATTCCCGCTTAACTATACCTTAGTTAGTAGTATGTATTAAAATTTGTTTGCGAATACATAAATTTATACACACACACATAAAATAAAAAAAAAAGTTTTTGCATTTATAAGAGAAAAAAATCATTATTTTTTTTTCAAAAAATGTTCCACTCTATCAAAACGTACTGAAATTGATGTCAAGTGCACTACAGAATATGGACTGCATAGCATTTATTTGTACATTTTTTTACTGCACACACACCAACAAAAAACCCTTAATTTACAGGCATACTGATTGAAGTGATTTGGAATGAAAGTTTTTTTTTTTTTTTATATAGTTTTCGATAAATGAATTTCATCTTGAGTTATAAGCAATTGTTGTCTCATGACGGCAGTTTCCTTTCCTGAGCTATCATATTTCGAAATTACGTTCAAAACATCAACTTTAATAGCAATTTTATAAAAAAAACTTTTTCCTTTAACGAAAAACGAAAAAAAAAAGCGTTCGATTACATAGTTTCTAAGTAAGAGTGCCTGCTTATTTGATACATTTGGAAACGATATTCCCAAATTAATAAGGAGTGTTACAGCTGATTTCTACAGAGATCCATAAAATTATTTGAAACTGATATATATTATTCAAATGTATTCTTCCTGTGAAATGTGGAGTCTATAGCGTTTATTTGTTAGTTTTTATAAGGACAAGCCCCCCCCTCCACGCGCACAAACACACAAAAGAATAATTCGTTATTTCTATGGGAGTAAAAATCGTTTCGAAGTGCAGAAATAGCATTGTGCTATTAGAATATGGCACAGAATGCTGAAAAAATGATACGACACATTTCACATACAGATTAGGCAGTAAGAAAATGGCATGGCGCACTCTAAAACCGTCAAACTGCAAAAATATTGTTTTTTTTTTTTTGTTTTGGATGGAAGATTTTTTTTTTTTTTTTTTTTTTTTTTTTGGAGTGAGTGTGGGAGTAATTTAGATGAATTGCTATTTATTTATTGTTATTAGAGGGCAATAAATGTGGTAAACGTACAGATTTAAGGACTTAAAATTTTGTATAATTGTTTTGGGAGGAGTGTGCAAAGGACGAAGTGGATTTTTTAGGACTGATAATTTTGATAACCGATTGTTTATTAATTGTTACTAAAGAGCCCCACTTAGAACAGAAGATTTTTTAATACAGAGTTTGAAATATTTTAAACTTTGTATACTGGGGGAGCTTAAATTCCGAGGAGAGGGGCTTCTAATTTGGATGATTAATTAATTAATTATTATTATTATTAGAGAACAACAAATAGGTCAGCAGAATTTTTTAAGAGTTCTCAATATCTGAAACTTTTTCTACTGAAGGTGTGTGTGCGTGGGGAGGAAGGGGGGGGGGTTAAAAGGAAGAAGAAATTCCGTGCGGGGAGGGGAGGGGGGGGGGTTCATTGAAGCTATAAAAACAAAAATATGGTGTATGGTGGATATTTGTGAAGGGGGTGGGGGGCGCATAGTCTAGATTTCATGGTACTATGCTATTTTTAAATAATAATGTGAAGGAGCACGGGAAAGTTTCAATGTGTGTCTCTTTGTTCTATTTTAGGTAGATTTCGTAAGAAATACTACCTATTACATTCTCACCTAAGTTGGAAATTTTGAAAAAATTTTGCAGATCTACGCCGATCATGACTCCCAGAACCCAAAACCACCCCCAGTTCAAAACTTTATCTATCTATCTATCTATCTATCTATCTATGTCACTTTTTTCTGACCACGATAACTGGAAAAATTCTGCATTAATCTTTTACAAACTGATACATAAAATCAAGGGGCATAAAATCTCGGTCAAGTTCGTTAATGGGCAAAATCGAACCAAGGGGGGGAGGGTGGGGGGGCTTTTTGTGAAAACAGAAAAAACCCCATAATTTCTTAATTATGATACATATCGAATCCGTTTAAAGTTATTATTACTTCTAGGAGAAGAGCCGAAAATGTATGTATGACAGATTTTTGATATAATTAAAAATGGCCCCAAGGGGGGGGGGAAAAGGGGGGTTTTAGAAGAAAAAAAATCATAGCTTCGTCAATTCACAAGATATCAAATTCGCGTAAATTTATTATTAATCCTCTTAATATTATCTAAAACTTTTATATTGACAAGTTTTTTATAGGACCAACCGTTATAGAAAAAAAAAATTAAAAACAAAAGAAATCCCTGCCGGCTCCGCCTGCAAACAAGTTATTTTTCGAAGTAGGCGGTTCCAACTCCCGCATATTTTCGAAACTGATACATAAAATTAAGGGGCATACAGTCTCGGTCAAGTTCGTTAATAGACAAAATCGAACCAAGAGGGGGGGGGGGGGGCTTTTTGTGAAAACAGAAAAAAACTCATAATTTCTTACTTATGATACGTATCGAATCCGTTTGAAGTTATTATTACTTCTAGGAAAAGGGCCGAAAATTTATGTATGACTGATTTTTGATATAATTAAAAATTTCCTTAAGGGGGGGGGGAAGGGGGGTTTAGAAGAAAAAAATTCATAACGTCGCCAATTCTCAAGATTTCAAATCCGCTTAAATTTATTATTAATCCTCTTAATATTATTTAAAACTTTTATATTGACAAGTTTTTTATAGGACCAACCGTTATAGCAAAAACAAAAAAATCCCTGCCGATTCCGCCTGCAAACAAGTTAGGTTTCGAAGTAGGCGGTTCCAACTGCCGCATCATCGTAAAAAGGTCATTTCTTCCGCAATTCCCGACAAACAGGCGCCCCACGGTCTGCGTCTTCGAAATCTACCTGTGCCTGTAGGCCGAGCCGTCAGGGATTTTTTATTTCTGTATGGTTCCAAAGGAACCAATTTAGCTCTGAAAAGAGCTGTTTGTTTTTTGCCCTGAGAAGGACTGTTTAGTTTTAATTGATGGAGAATTTAAATTAAATGAATGCGAATGCAGAGATTTATATGGAGATGCATGGAAAATCTTTTAATTAAATTGGAGTGAGTTTTGATGATTTTTACTTACTAGAAAATGCTGCATTTGTATGGAATTTTGCGAAACAGTTTTTATCTATGCATAAAGAAACGTTGCACTTTGTACATATTACTTTTACACGCCTTTGTAAACCTTGTTTAGAGCATACAACACATCTTCGGTATTTTTTCTCATCCAAAGGCCAGTGACCTGCAGAGGAAGTACTAGTTACTTCAGAGGAAGTATCAGTTTTTGAAGTAACAGTTTCTCTTTTTTTACAAGCATTTTAATTAATTCAGTGCTTTGTGATAGAATGTAGGCATTAAGGACAGCAATGTTCAGCAAATGGAAAAATATTTTTTTAGTCCATTTTAATGTGCGTCGTTCGAAGGCATAGCTGTTTGCCATCCTGTCACTCAGGTCAACAAATCCCATATTTTCATTGTAGTCAGCGATTATTTTCGGTTTTTTTCCATCGTTTGAAACATTATGCTCTGTGGACTTGTGCATGCTGCTTAGCATATAAACGTCTCGTTTATCTTTCCAGCGTAAAGCTGTAAGTCCATTTCCATATCGTATAAGAATTTCTCCACGATTTAATTTAGGTTGTGATATACACTTATTGAAACTCTCTCTGTTGTTTCTGACAGTGCCACAAGCATTGATGTGTTTGTCCTTTAAAAGATCACGGTAAAGTTCAGGAGACGAAAAAAAATTATCCATGAACAATTTATGGCCCCTTTCCTTTGATAGTGTCAGCCATAGTACTAACTACATTATATGATGCAGAATTTATATCTGTTTTCTTTTTATCGTTGCCCAGGTAAACTCTCATATCATACGTGTATCCTTTTTTATCGGCAATCTTGTACATTTTGATTCCCCATTGTTTTCGTTTTTTAGGAATATACTGCCTAAATGCAACACGACCTTTAAATTTAACAATTACTTCGTCTACAGCAACCTCTTCTGTAGGTTCATATGGTTGTTTGAAAACAATATTCAAAATATTGAAAAGCTTTCTCATTTTCCACAATCTGTCATAATTCAATGACTCCTTTGAAGGTTTTTCATCATTATTGGTGAAGTTAAAAAATTTTAGAATTGAAATAAACCTATCCCTAGACATGATTTTTCTAAAGAAAGGTGTTTCAATAATTTCATTTGTAGACCAATAATCATGAATTTTGTCTTTGTGGATATGGCCCATAAGTAAAACAGCACCGAAAAATATTTCTATCTCTTCAGGTGTTGTTTTTCTCCATTCTGGCGAATGCTTTCTTTTACCGTTCTCCTCTGGTCTTAAATCAAACACTTGTTCGGCATATCTATTTGTCTCCATGCTTATCAATTCTAAGACTTCGTTTGGAAATAGAACTTTAAAATAATCATATGCATTTTTAAATTCTGAAACATCAATGCATATTTCAGGATTCCCAGTAAATTTCAAAATGTTTACTTCATCATTTTCACTGGCTTCATTCCATTCAAATCCTTCCATTTTACTAGGTATTTCCACATTTTCTTCGTTTAATATCTCGTCAGCAGTACAATTGAGAGATTCCTCAAGATCATCAAATTCACAATCTGAATCACTGTCAGCATAATTCTCTGCATCGCATTCATTCATAAGCTGTAGAATCTCAGCTTTGCTGAGACCCTTAAATCTGGGAGCCATAATAAAGAAGATTTTGTGATTATAAAATTTTCTCTAGCAAAATGCGCTCCTCTTTTCAAATCTACTGATAATGTATTGAGGTGTTAAAAGAAGCTTTCGCCAAAATACTTGTTTTTCTCCCCCGAAGAATCGCCAACTGTAAAAATTGACCCCTCCGTCCAATGTGGGTGGGAAACTTTCTCCGGGAGAGTCGAAACTGACAGCTGAGTAATGACTTTTTCCTCCAAAAAGGGGGTCGGATGCCTTGGTAAGGAGTTTCACCAGCGCCGTACTGAAAGGATATTTCGCTCTCGGTGAACCATCTTACCAAGCCGTACCGAACAGGTTAAATATATATAATAGATATATATTTGTATATATAATATATATATTTGTATATATATAATATCTATATCTACATATATAATATATATGTGATAAAGTTACATATTGGAGCTTGAAAGACCGTTGGCGAAATCTGTTTTGGTTGGATTTCCATGTATCAACACACAGGCATAGGTCGGATGGTTGTATCACTCAGATATTACGACAAAAATGTGTGTACTCCAGAAGTAAGCAGTCGAATTTTGAAAACAAAGCTTTATTACATAATCAGGAACCAAGCAAGAGAAATGCTGTAGCAAGTCATGATTAGAATGATTACTTAATCATTTCTATGTGGCAGTCGGAGTTTCAAATCTTCTTTACATGTTGAGGTCTTAGAATTAATATGATGATATTATCGAAGAAAGAATGTTATTAGAGGTAACAAAGATCTTATTAGGTATGGTATAAATAACACTGGGTTTGAACATGACAGTCTTAGTGGCAACTGGACGCCTCAAAAAGCTTCGAATAAACTTTCAAAATCTCTAACTTCCGAAAAACAACTGTCTCTCGTTCAATATCTCTCTGATTTTGCTGCACTCGCGTATTTAAGTTAATCTAACGCAAAGTGACAACCAAGTCATCTGACTTCCCTTCTCTAATCATAATCGCTTTAAGAGGGACTTTTTAACAGTTCCAGTGAAATAATCTTGATGTGATTTTACTTCCGTAGGGCGAAAAGACTTTTCTAGAACAATCTATAGCCTCAAAATCAGGTACACGTTGTGCAAACAAACAATGCGCTCTGATCTCGAGAATGCCAGCTAAAAATAGATTTTTCATTACCAGACGATAATTTTAGCTTGCACTAGATAAAACAGAAAAGAAAAAAATGAATTTATTGATGCAGATGCAGAATAAAAATTAGAACATTAAAGCATTGACATATTATAAGAGACATTTTGATATTTTTTTTTTAAAAAAAGGATGATTTTAAATAAATAGGTTTTTTAGAACTGGATAATTTAAGAGTTATGACATTTTAGCAATTAAGTAAAGAATTTAGAGGTTTGATACACACAGAAAATAATAGTGAATTTTAATTGGGATTTAAATAATAATAGGGTTTTATTTAAGGAATATAAGTAGTTAGTGCCATTTTTAGATTTAAGCAATTTGGAATAAATATTATTAGGTGGATTAAGATTTTATATTACATATGGAGATTGATAGATTAGTTTAAGAATAGGTTTTATTTTAATAAGCTGGTATAATGCATGGAATATTATTAAAAGGAAAATTTATATAGAATAAAATACCTTGGCAAAACAAAAATTTAAATTTTGTAATATATATGTATATATATTTATATGTATTTTATATACACACACATAGGGATGGGTATTACTCCTAAGCTCACTTTATTGTACACATCAGTGGTTCTTTCTTACACTCAACTACTCAGCATTCTGCCAAAGTAGTACTTGGTACACCACTAGTTTTTATTGCTTGTTAACTCTTTAGTCAATCTTTGAAAAGGATGGTGAGTAGAGTAAACATTTGCTGTCTTTTCTTTCTGTAAAATGGCAGTTTGCCCATATACAAAGACTTAATTGCTTCTACGAAAGATAGACGTGTAGTCACTTTTCTTAAATATGGGGCTGGTATTTTATAGTATTCATTATTGGAACATTGTTAGAAAAACCTCCAGTTTATGATTAAAATAAACAATTCTGTGAGAGGAAAAATCCTTTGAATATACATATCATAAAATGAACTTTCTTTTTACATTGTTTTGTAAATAGCATAGTTAAGGAAAAAAAGAATGATAAATGATGAAAAAAGGGAAATTCACTATGATAAAGAAAAAAAAGTCTGAATTTCGATGACGCCTGTAATTGCTAAGAATTAAAAAAAAAAAAAAAGGTAAAACAAAAATAGTAAATAGAATACCTTTACAAGATCAATAAATTACATTTTTGAATTAACACTCAAAGACATTAAGGGGGGGGGGGGGAATTTAAACAGTATTTTTCAACAAGTAGGAATTTCCTGTTTTGTGCATGATTCATGCAGTCCCATACAGGGCCGTGCGAAGAGGGGGGCGCCAAATTTATACAACCAACAACAGTTTTAGTTATTTATTTATTCTTTTTCGGCAGTCGATCATTTTCCAGAGAATTTCAGTTTCTGTCTTCGTCATTCTCTTATTTTCTGTCGCAAAACATCATGATTTCTAGGAAATAAGTGCAATTGTCTTATGTTATTTAGTTGTTTGGAATTTCTGAATTAAAATTAAATCTTTTAAATTTCCAAAATAAACGCGAAATATTTATGTAATAGAATTTATTTCTGTTTCTGCACTTTGTCAATTTCTTTGACACCTGTCACAAAGAGAAATGAATGGAGGAGGAGGGGGGGGGGGCAAATTGAAACTTTACCCCAGGCGCAGCTTTTTCTTCGCACGGTCCTGGTCCCATATGCAATTTCAAACACTCCATTTAGTAACTCAGGCCAATGGTGAGGAAAGCAAAATTGAAAACCGTAAGCTACATGGATTGTAGTGTAATGCAGTTAGTTTTTTTCCTCCTTTTTAGGTGCGTTCGTAATTATATAAATACGTAGCACCTATAGTCGTCGTTTGGTCCGTCCGTCTGTCCGTCCGTCTGTCTGTCTGTCCGTCCGTCTGTCTGTCCGTCCGCATATAACAACGCAAAAACTACCCAACCAAATGGTTTGCAATTTGAAATATATTATCTTTGCATAAATTTGTCGAGACATTTCAAATTTTATCAAAATCGAATCAAAACTTTAGGAGATATTAATAAAAATATTTATTAAGAAATTTGATTTTTTTTTTAAATCGGTGCTTTTTTGTTATATGAGCTTCTGATGGATGTTAAATCGTCAAGCGACCGAGATACTTATTTTATGACAGAAATTAATCTGCAGACGATATAATTCATTTCACAGAATTAAAAATCATCAAGATCTGAATATTTATATAACTAGCTGATACATATATATCTGAATATTTATATAACTAGTTAAGATATTTGTATGAACAGTGTCATAAAATATATACTTAACTAGCTGTTTAACCCGTTCTACGCACGGGATATCATGAATTTAATTCTAAAACGTGCGTACGAACGCGCCTCGTTTGTAACGTTTGACGTACAATTTCCAACTTGTTTAGTTTAAATATTAATAAGAAGAAAAATGCCAATCTTAAAAGTTTACCTGCTGTTATACTAATCATTGGGGACACTGACAGAATAAACTGGTTAAAATATAGTTTTTATGAATGCCATGCTAAAAACTCTGCCCTGATTCATACTGAAATATTACTATCTATATTATAACAATAATAAGAACTACTTACAGTTTTCTGAAAGCAATTCTTCAGAGCCATAAATTCAGCACCACAATCACCCTTCTTAATGTCATCTTTATTTGAAACACAAAGTGCATATCTTGTAACCTAGGCAAAATTACAAATTTTTAGATAATATAATGCAGGAATATGTATAACGATTCAGAAAGTTATGAAAATTCAGTAGCGTAGCTAAGGGGGGGCAAGGGGGGCATCCGCCCCGGGCGCCGCTGTCAAGGGGCGCCAGATTGAGAAAAAAAATTAACAGAAATTATCTCATATATTTCGACAATAAATAAAAATTGCTTTTGTGTGTGTGCGTGTAAATATTTTCTTTAGTAAAATATTTTATTATGTACAAATAATGAAAGAAAAAACTTCTGTGAATAAGGTTTCTAGGAATAGTTCAACAGACTTTGTACCTTACAGGATTACGTACCTGAAAGGAGGCACAAAATGATTAAACGTTGGGGGCGCCCAACTGATAGACGCTTAACCGAAATTATCCCACATATTTCGACAATAAATATTTGTGTGTGTGCGTGAATGTTTTCTTTAGTAAAATATTTTATTACGACCAAATAATGAAAGAAAGAGCTTCTGTGAATGTTTCTAAGGATTTCTCAACTGAATTTGTACCTTACTTGATTACGTACCTGAAAGGAGGCACAAAATGATTAAACGTTGGGGGCGCCCAACTGATAGACGCTTAACCGAAATTATCCCACATATTTCGACAATAAATATTTGTGTGTGTGCGTGAATGTTTTCTTTAGTAAAATATTTTATTATATACGACCAAATAATGAAAGAAAGAGCTTCTGTGAATGTTTCTAAGGATTTCTCAACTGAATTTGTACCTTACTTGATTACGTACCTGAAAGGAAGCACAAAATGATTATATGTTGAGGGCCACGGAGTTTTTCTCTGAACTCTGTAGTCGGGGGCGTCCAATTGAGAGGAGCTTTAAACAGAAATTATCTCACATATTTTGACAATGTGTGTGAATGCTTTGAATAAATTTGGTGAAGGATGAGGGGGGGGGGGGTTGCTCCTAGAAAAACGGGCAGACTATATACCAAACTTTTGGTGGTTTACTATACTGGAAATCAAATTCCTCGCTCGCTCGTTGTATCCGGGATTTATTATAAGTATGATATGCTATTGCAGAGATCATCTGCATACATTTTATGACTAAGCCACAATATTATAATTTTCGGAAACACAGCGGAAGTTATGCCGCTATTTTTAAACAACAAGCCTATAAAGTTTGTAAATAGTTTTTAGATTGTTTTTCAAAACAGGATTAACCATCATGATTAAAAGAAAGAAAAATAGGCAGAAAATAACAAATTTTATCTGAATGGGCAAAGATATGTATCTTGGTAAAGAGTGTTAAAATCAATGTAAAGAGTTTACGGTATTTAAAATTTGCAAACAAGGTGCACCGTTGTAAATGTTTAAGAAGCAATTTTTATTGATATTAGTAAATTGTTTTATGAAAATTTTATGATTTGAAAGAAAGCAAAATCGTAATTCGTCAGATAAAATAAATTTTGTTTTAAAAGTATTTAATTGAAAAATTTTTAAAGAAAAATTTAAAACCACACCTTTCCTACAATTTTTAACTTTATGCAACATTTTTTTTTCATACTTTCTTTACAAATCTGCTCTATAACTGCAAGAACCACATTTTCAAAAAGTTAATTAGTTAAAATGTCATGACACATTTTAAAATACAATAAAAAAAACTTTTTACTTAACATTTTTGCTTTTAGAAAATAATTTATTTATATTGCTGAGAATCCTATTTTAAATTTTATGAAATGCACCTTATGTATTGTTCAAAAGATTAAAAAAAAAGGAAAGAAAGAACATAAAACAATGAGTCAATTGAAAAACATTTTCTATTTTTTCACATAGGACATATGGAACTCCGTGGAAATCAAAAAGAGTGTACACACCTTGTAAATGAAACAAGGCAGCATATTTTTTTTCCTTAATCGGGTTTAATTCATAAGTTTTAGCAAACGTGGTTTCTTGTAAATTGACTTTCATTGTTGTAATCATTTGTGTTGCAACTCTCATGCGCTTAAAACTACATAGTCATATATGCTAACGTCAAATTCTCGTCAAGCTTGACGGTATTTGGCTAAAGATCTTGGCGATAAATGTAGGTCACCATAAATGAAGTCAACTTGGCGACAGCTAAATAAGTTTTTGCATTTCATATACAAATTCAGTATTGACGAAAACTATGAATCTTCTGTAATCGGGTTGCACGCATTTTAGTTTCGTGTGTTTGAGTAAAATTAGCCAAAATCTTAAAAACAAGGAAGAGGGAAGCTACATTTTCCTCATGGTACAAGCCGGAAGTATATTTTTTTCCTCTTAAGGAAAAATAATATCCTTATTTTTTAGGTAGCTTTCAATACAAAAAAGTATAAAGCTACCTATTGCAGCCGTTCGGAGGAAAGCAGTTCCGAAAAATTTCGATATATTTTCACTGATCATGACCCCCACACCCCAAAACCACCCTCCGTTCAAATGTTGATTTATATATATATATATATCTGACCTATGTCATACGATAACGCCCGTATTTATGAATCGATTTTGATGAAACTAATTGTGTGTATTAAGGTCACTAATGTCTCGACCGAGTTCGTTGGCCAGCTTGGTCCGCCATTTGTTTCAAGATGGCGGCCATTTAAAAATTTAAAACTAAAATAAATATAGAAAAAAAATAAAAATTCAAATTTATTTTTTAATTACGTATGGACCCTATTCTCCGTTTGGGTTCGAGGCTACGATTTCCGAAATGTTTCCCCAAAGCACGTGACTCAACATCACGAAAATCTGGTCCGTTGCTGCTCTATGGCATGCAGGCTTGAGTTGCAAACGAGTCGTTGCATAATTAAGGACAACAATATCGGCAATGTTTCCCCAAAGCACGTGACTTTGACGTCAGTGGGAATAGGGTCCATTAGGCCTTGATACAAGGATTCCAGAGCATTTTTTGGTTTACCTCTATCTTAAAAAATGGCTGAGATAGAGCAGTTTGAAATTCTAGGGTGGCTGACATTTTGAAACAAAACAGCACATTAACGCGATTACTCGCAAATTATTTTCTTTCATTGTTGTAATAATTTTCCCAATCATACGCATAAAACTATATATTCATATCCGTTAGCGCCAAATTCTCGCCAAAATTGGTGAAATATCGCCAAATTTGGCGACCAAAATAAGTCTTCATAAATGAAGCCAATTTGGCTATTGCTCAATAATTTGGAGAATTTCTTATTCAAATTCAGTATTAACGAATCTTTTGTAAACGTTTCTTTGCATTTTAGCTTGCTGTTTTCGTGTAACATTAGCTAAAATTTTAAAACGAAGATATAGGAAAGCTACCTTTTCCTCCCTGTACAGGCCGGAAGGACTTTTTTAATTTAGAGGAGGGGGAGGGGGAGGGGGGCGCAGAATTTCTTCTTGCCCCGGGCGCCAAAAAACGTAGCTACGCCACTGTGAAAATTTATATAGTTTTATGAAATAAGCAATTTCAGATTGAGGATAGAAAAGTACATACCAGCAGATAATATTGTGCTGTCCTCTAAAAAAAAAAACCCCACTGAAATGTTTTCTAAAAAAACCCCACTCCAGTACTACACCAAATACTTTACTAAAGTCAATTTTTTTGTTTTATTCTGTTTTTATGCACCATTTAGAATAATAAAAATAGTTAAAAATACCTAAGGAGTACTTATTTAGTTTTAAATAATTTAAATTAACAATTGCAGAATTCTGGCAAAACACAAGCTTCATTTTTACAGATTTTCTTTTTATAATAAAATTTTAGAATGATCTACATATTTTTTTTTTTTTAATGTTAAACCATTAATATGTGATAAAATGCTTCATTTTCAGCTGATTATGTCAGGTGTGGGTTGTTTTCAGGTAACATGGATCATTTTTTGGAAAAGTGGGTTTTTTTTTCAAATTCTCGCATAATTGGCTGCCATTTTGCAATAAAGTGATAAAATGAAAAATGCTCAACATTAAAATCTTAGTCAGAACAAGTTGCAATTATTTAGCCATGTTCAATTTTTATAAATTCTTTATTAGACTTTATATAGAGAAAAATTCAAAAAATGGATTTTTTTTTAGGACAGCACCTTATGTTAAATAAACAAATAAACATTTTAGTCAAATTACATTAATTCTGAATAAAACAATACAGAGTTAGGATAGTGAAGTAACGAGATGCTTCAGTAAAGAGGTCAGTATTTTATAAAAATGATTATATTTATTTACAAACACAGATGATAAAAAGATATTAAGCTACTAAACAGCCATTCAAACAAAGAGCTAACAAAACAATGAAATGGTTGCACTTTTCTAATTATAAATGAACATCCAGAAACTATTTGAAAAAGCGTCAGAAACAGAAAAATAAACAATGTGAAAGTAACATAAATTAGATTGTAATTAGTTAAATTGTTAGCAAACAAATTTACGATGCCGATTAAGACAAGGAGAAAGAAAAAAAAATAATAACTTCACCTACAGTATTTACACCAGAAAAGAATATCAGCATTCTAGTAAAAACATGTGCACTCAAAAAATTGTTTTTTGATTGTCAATGATCTATGACTTTGATCAGTATACTCTCTATTTGACCCTTTTTTCAGACTATCACAGGAAAAACAATAACTTTAAACCTTTTTTATGCTGTTACTATCAAATATGCCTGTGTATAGCAGGTCAAATAATCTTAATTAATGACCAATTTTTAATTTTTACAAAATGAGTAATATACTCTTTTTTGATAGAAATAAGAACCTCTATGTTTCCTTGTGGTCGACGCTTATGATAACAAAAACGCATCACAATCCAAATAAATATATTATTTTGAGCTTTTAATATTTACTTAGTACTTATAGTGTGTATCAGCAGATACAATATTAACAACATAAAGCATTTTAAGAGAAGTCTAAATACCTCGGACGTGCAGTAGCACAGAGCTTTTGGATAAAGCGACAATCTAATGTTCCTCTTAGAAGCACCCGCCATATAGTTTTTTTGTGTACATAAATCTTAAAATCTAGAAGTAAATAAGTTGCTCTGACAACATTTCAACTCTAGTAAAGAAAATATCATTTCATTTCAATTATATATATATATATCACATATTTCTAATATACTAATTTCATCCCTTTAAAAACGCCGATTTGTTTGTTTGATTGATTAGATAGTTGGTTGGTACAAAATGATGCGATGGCGATCAGATGATTCTGCTGTTTCGTTATGGAACTCATAACAATTGTTGCAATCAACCAATCAATTTCTTTAGCAGATGTAAACATTTTGCGTCATGATCATGAATATTTCTTCTGAAGAGAAATAATTTGTCTATGATGTCTTGCTGTGATGAAATAGTAATCATTTGACCGGATATCTTCTGACAGGAAAAGAAATATGTTTCTAGATTGTTGAAGCAGCGTAAAAGTTATAAAATGAGTATTTTTTAAAAATATGTACAAATCAGCCCATTTGATTCCAAGCATTCAAGCTAGTTTTGTAATGACAGGTTGGAAAATTTGTTTTGTTTGAAAAAAGCGTTCAAGTAAAAACTCTATTGGCATCGTATCACGTGAGTATTAAAGAACTATTTTTGTGTACATATCATTAATATGCAATAGTTATGATATAGTGGAAGACAGGAATGTAACTACAGATTTTTTTTTTTTTTTTTTTTTTTGGAGGGGGGGGGGGGGGGGGGGGGCAATTAAAAAATTTCCCAACTTGAAACAAATTGCTCTAATTTATTTCCAATCCAAATTATATGCACAGATACTTATGCGTAAAGAAAATTCCTTTAAAAAATACTGAAATGGAAAACATAAAAATTCTAATTATTGGTTCATTTAATAAATGTTTAAATACACCTATTTCATTTAAATAATTAAAATCAAAACCAGATTATCAATTTCAAACAATACAATAAATGTACGATTTTAAACTATAAACATTGCATAGTATATGGTACTTACGTATTATCTGTGCCAGGAGATTGATCCCCAAAAATGGTTGCCAAGTGCCAATCTTGTTTATCGTTGCCAATCATGTTTTCAAATGCAGTAATTTAACATTATCAAATAACATTGTTAAAAATGGTAATTAATATAAAATAAATAAAATGTAATATATGTTTATTAAATTTATAACATAGTTAAAAATAGTAAATAACATTATTTTAGTAAAATTAATAAATGGTAAATAGCATAGTAAATAAGAAAGAATAATATTATAGATTATTCCCAAGCATGTACCATGCAGCAAGAAAACAAAATATAAGGGTTACTATAATTAGTAATATAGGCTCCACGCCTGGTGCAGTTGGCTTAAAACTGGCACGGATAATACGTAAGTACCTAGTATATTTGCAGAAAACTAGGAACACATGCGTTACACTCACGCTAAAATGTAAACAAAAGATTGGCGACTGTTTGGTTGGCGCGATTTCCAAAACTGTGCCAAGCTACTATTTTCCGTTGCCATTTTGGAAACATAAAAAACAGAACATTTATAAATAATGTATTCGAAAAATCGTATTTCTACACAACAATTAAAATAAACCAAAAATACATTTTTTACAACATAAATTTAATGGAAAATGTTAATTATGCCATTTCAATCTTTTAAAGTGCACTACTATATTACAGTAATCCTTCGCTGATGCTAATTTTAATTTCACACAAACTTTTAGTTAAAATCATGACGTCATTTCAATCTTTTAAAGTGCCCTCATATATCAGTGTAAACATTCGATTATTTAGTTTCTAATTTCATGACGAACACAACATATAAATAATGACGTATTAGTAAAACCAGAAAGTAAATATCAAAATAAACGAAAAATAAATTTTTTTAACATAAATTTAATAGAAAATACATTACCTACGTCATTTTTCTAAAGTGGACTGCTACAATCCGAATAATCATTCGATAACTGATTTTGTAATTTCGCACAACCCTTTAGATAAAATTACGTCATTTCAATCTTTTAAAGAGCACTACTATATCAGGGTAACCATTCGGTAATTCAAATTCAAATTTAACACAAACTATTAGATAAAATCATTGCGTTATTTCAGTTTTGAAGTGCTGAACTTGCCTTTCTGCTTCCTCATAAAAACTTACCTGGTACTCTCGAAAAATGGTATCCATAGCCACAGACATTTTCCAACTTCTACCAGCAACTACAAACGTCAAAACAATTTTGATAAACAAAATAGAATGATAAATTCAATTCTGCCACTGTAATAACCGCCACTGTAACCGCCAATACGTAATAATTCATATAACAATTAAAAACCAATCATTAACTCAACAGTTATGCAAATTTATTTTCCTTCCATATATAGTTCTATAATACGCGACTCTGCAACCAATAACGTGCAATAGAACGTTCTTCTACAACCAATCACGTTTTCTCTACTTTTCATCATCAATGACGTAATACAGACATGCACAAACATTTCCCTTAACATCCACGCAAATACGGATTACAATAACAAATTTCAACACCAGTAACTAAATACAAGCTTAATAGCCGGGTTGCCATAAAAGAAAAAACAGTCCCCAAAGTTTGGCGACTTTTTAGCACTTTCCAACCTAGTTGAAAAGTGCTTATGACTTCGGTTTGTCTGGCCGTATGGCCGTCTGTCCGTGCTCTAACTCCCGTAAATATGCTCGGATTGCCCTGCAATTTTTATATGTTATAATCGTTATCTATAGCATGTTCCCTATTTCAACGGAAGTGTGTAGCACTGATAGTTTTTTTACAGGGACACTCAAAAGAGTTCCGTTACATTGCGGTCTATGCGGAAAAATCATTTGCGGTTTATTTAAATAATGTTTCACTATTTTAAACGCATTGAAATTTATATATATCACTAAGGTGCATTAGAAGAAGCTTAATATCGAATAGGGTGTGCATAGCACTTATACTTACTTTACAGGGACAGTCAAAAGAATTCCGTTACATTACGTCTATGGAGAAAAATCGTCTGCGGTTTATTTAAATAATGTTTCCCTATTTTAAACGCATTGAAATTTATATAAGGTTCATTACAAGAGACTTACTACAGAATATTGTGTGTATAGCAGTCATCGTTCATTTACAGGGACACACAAAAGAATTCTCTACTGTATGTTTACAATAATTCCTGGAAGTGCGTTTTAAGTTACTGAACGCGATTTTAATTTTAAATCGCTTTTTGTATATTACGTGGTGTGTATAAATTCTGTAGATCCTATACAGGGAAGCAGAAAAGTTCGGGAACACATTTCCGTATTATTTAACTCCAGACGGAGAATTTTAAACTGTGCTACGTGTTTCCTAACTGAACTAAAATTTAGCATCCTATGTAGTATATATACAAATCTATAGATCCTATACAGGGCTGAATAAAAGTATTCGGATTACTTAGATGTTATCTTTTAGCTTATTAAAGAGTATGATTCGTAAAATTATTTTGGAAGCGTTGGAAAGTGTTACATAATCTATGCTTGACGCATGATTTTTCGTTCTTGTTTCTTTTTTTTAACCGATTAATTTTTTTTTTTTTTTTTTTTTTTTTAGCGTGAGTGTAAAGCATCTAAGCCGAAAACTATACACCGTAAAATCTAGGGCTCAGTGATGAATTTAGGGGGAGGGAGACATCCTCCTCCTAAAGTGTTAAAGTGCCCCTCTTCCCTTTCTGGAAGCTTTCAGACTAGGATGGGAAAGTATATAAATTTACTCTTCACTAGCAAATGTATTTTCTAACAAGGCGAGTGAATTTTTAGGCAAACTTTTAAATACTGCAATCTAAAAAATGTATCCAAAACTTTTATATTTTTTATTCGTTGACCATATTTCCTGCTTCTCCCAATTGCTGTGGTGTAACAGGGTACTAAATTTTATCTTGTACTAAACTTTCCTCTATTACATATCTTTCTTAATTTTATACGTTGTTAATATGACAGTGCATCATGTGTAATCAATTGTCTTTGCCAGCTGCATAAATTTTGCCATAACAATTTTCGATTGTATATTGTCTTTTGTTGGCTGCTAAAGACAAAACTTTGGCTCATAAGATTTTCTGAAAATTCCTCCCCAAACATCAGACTTTAAAATTGAGAGAAAAAGATTTCATAAAGTTACAATAAATTAAAAATTCTTTTGACAAGGGGATGCTGATGTAAAATCATCAAGAAATCAATTTTTTTATCCTATAAAATTCTATGCTTCTTCCTCTTTCCAATGTTGTTTTACTCATGTCTCAGTTAAAAAAAACCTCACATTTCTACAGACTTTTGTTTGTGTCATCTACGAAAGCACCAACACTTCTTTCAAAACTTTTAAATGTATTTTTCTCAAAATGGTGTTTTTGAACTAGTGGTTATTGTGGGAAAGGTAGTAATTAAGCTATTGATTTCAAATATGGAGTGAAGCTACATAAGACATGTAGGGGAGACCGGTACACATTGGACCTATGTGGCATAGTGGACCACCCCCTAATATTTTATTTATTTAATTTTTTTTAAAACTTCTCTTATATCCTAATAGACAACAGCACTGCACTGATTATTTATAGTCTTCAGAAAATATGTTTAGCTCAGACTGAACTATTTTATCCTGATTGGTTGCTTTGAGCTTCTAAAAGTAAAATTTTTCATAATCATATTTTTATTTTTTTAGTAATTAAAGATTGTAGATAAATAAGATAAAACAGCTTTTTTGCAAAGGTAAGATACTTGTTTTTATTTAACTTTAAAGTTAATATGTTTAAAAGAAAGCTTTAAACAATATTAATATGACTATTTACTGAACTTCAACATGGGGCACAGTGGTCCACAATCCACTCTGTTCCTGTAATACAGAATGTTCAAAATATTTAATAATTGCTTAATTTCTATAAAGAAATATTGTTTTAAAGTAGTTATTTAACTGTCAAATAAAGTAAACAAAGAAAAATAACAATTTATTTCACATACTAGGAAATATTTTGTTTTTTATTTACTGCCTTTGATAAATATAACTGTTGTAGTCTAATTGGTGATGATTCTGTTCAAGTAAGATTCATGAGACACAAATTGAATGGAGATCAGTTTATTTTTCCCGAAACTGTAGATGAATCTGTTGTTGATGTCAATGATTTCATAATGTTGCTCCCAGACCCAAAAGTATTTCAGGAAAATTCCAGGCACAATCTTACTCATAAGTATTTTGGAATTTCATTTGCAAATTTTAATGTGCACTGATTTTTTTGTACTTAAGTAATAATTTCAACTAAATTGCAATTGTTTATTGTATTAATCGGTTATTATTTTCAAAATATAGTAATTATTATTATTATTATTTTTTTGTTTCAAAATGTTACTTGTAAATTTATATTACTATGTTATTTTGTGGGTAAAGGGGAAATAAAAAAGAATTAGATTAATAAAAAATAGATTTACATTGTATTTCAGATAATACCTAATAGCGGTCCACTTTACGGGTGCATATAATTTTTTTTTTTTTTTTTGAAAAATGCATTGAAAACTATGTTCTGAGAAAATTATGATGAATGTATACAGGTTTAAGGAACATTAAAAAATATTTTCATGCAAATAGGTTTGTCAGTTAAAGAGAAAAAAAAATTAACTGAAAAAGTAGTTCACTGTGTACCAGTCTCCCCTACTTATCTTGTGAATAATTAAATTTGTCTTTATAATTCTTTTTTTTTTTTTTGAAAAACATGGCTTCTAAAAAAAATCTTTTGACATTCCTTTTTTTTCAAAAATTTCACTTTAAAATTAAATAATTGATCAAGTGCGAATTTTACTCATGCACAAAGGGTTCCCCACTGTGCAATAAATTTATTAATTACTAACTGCAATATTACAAAAAATCATTGCTAAAAGAATAATAAGACTTTGTAAAAAACTTGGAATCATTTTTTGATAATTGAATTCAACTGGAATGAAAAACGTTAACTATTTATCACTATGATTCATCTTACCTAAAACAAAGACCTTGTACAAAGTTGCGCCCCTCAACTTCCCTGCTGAGTGCCCGCAAAGTAAAGTTTGTGTAACCGAAAAATGCAATTTTCTCAAAAACTATGTGACCTAGAATAATCGCTATAGTTTTCCTAAAAGGTTTAAATAAACTACTACTACTCCTGATTTTTCCATAATTTTAGTTTCAGTCGATTCGGAAATAGGAGAAGGTTGGGGCAACATATTTTCCCAGTACATTTTCAACAATATCTCTGAAAATATAATACCTAAAATTAAAACAAATATATTTTTGAGTTCAGTGTTACAAGATCTTTTAAATAATATCCCCCCTCCCCCCCCCCCCAAAAAAAAAATAATAAAAAAATAAATAAATAAATAAAATAAATAACTTAATTACCCACCTAAACTTTTCCTAAACATATTTGTGAATGGATAATAATTAGAGATGCAACGGATATCAATTTGGCCGGATACCAGATATCCGGCATATCTTGCAGCCAGATGATGACCTATCCGGCTGCAGTATGTTTTGATCTGTCCTTTTTAAAGTTTTATTTATTTTTAAAGAAATTAAACGTGGATTTAGATTAGCTAGCCATCACTATGTTATTTTCTTTTTTATCTAATTTTTTAATTTCCTATTAACAATTATTTTTATGATAATTTCAGTTTTAATACCAGTATTATAATTATATTATTTTAAATTTTTAGTTATAATAGTATCAGCTAAATAGTTTAGTAATAATAAATTAATTTTATGAGAAAAACTTAATACTGAATACTTTTGGAAAGACAATATTTAATACTTTTATCTTCCCCTTTTTCTTTAACAGTATGATGTTCAAGCTGTAAACTCCCCTCATTACCTTTTATTGCTTTAATACTTAAAAATTTTTTGTGTTCTGATAACAAAAACTTGTTCTTGCTTCTTGCTACTAACATAACAACTGAATTGCATAACAACAGAATTGGTATTTTAATAGTAAACTATTAGTTTAGTAATAGTGCATTATTTTCACGAAAATAACTTAAAACTGAATTTTTTTTTAGCAAAAGGTTTTATTTAATATCTTCTCTTTTTTCCCTTGTACTTCATTCTAATCTCTGCACAACTTTACCTTATAAAAACAAGTTTTGTGTTATGGGAACAGAAAACTCCTTGCTTGCTACTAACACAGCAAAAAAAGGTTCTTATTTGATGAGTCATTCTGCCAATTTTTCCTTTTTAACTGTGTCTGTTACTCATATATGCAGGCACATGTGTATGAATTTGAATAGTTATAGTTGTCTGCATGTTTGCTCTTTTATAGGTTTAGAAACACAATTTGCCACAAATATAAGTAAATTATTTTTAGTTTAATAAAGTAATGCTTTGTATTTTTCAAGATGAAACTCTAGGCTGTATAATCTGGAAATTTTAACAATGAGTTCAATGAAATAATTTCAGGTCGGATGTACTGCCGGATAATCATAATATCCGGCTACTGCCAATTATCCGGCATAGTGGCCGGATACAGTATGTTCGCCGGATATCCGTTGCATCCCTACTAATAATCTATAAATATGTGGGTCAATTGCCTTTATAACTCTGCCAAATTTGAACTTTCCATGTTCCATAGTTTAAAAAAAATGGTTGTAACTTATAGACAGACAGACACACAAGTGATCTTATAATGGTTCCGTTTTTACTTTTTAAGTATGCAGTCCTAAAAGTAATAATACAAATGCTTTATGGAGAAAAAGAAATGGTTTGCAAGATTTCTACTTTCAATTAAAAAGTTTTAAACCCATACTTGTTTGTTTCAGAACCACCATTAACGTGAAACAATGCTCACCAGTCAGAAGAGAGACTACACACACACATATATATATATATATTTTTTTTTTTTCCGAGCTTACTGATTATTAGATTAATTTTATTTTTATTGAATTGGTGGTTTAAAATTTCTCTAATCTAACGGTGATTGCTGTATAATTTTTTTCCTCCAAAACCTACAAAAATATCTTAATTCAATGAGCATTACACGGACATTCCCTTTGGAAGCTTTATTTAATGTAAAATACCTCCTTGTTCAAAAAATGTATTATTTAGAAAAATTCTCTAAATTTAAGCTCATTTAAGCTTCACTGTATTTATGTTTGTTTTAAATCCTTCATTTTTGCATTATTATCTGTTATGTCACAGACAGAACATCTGCCTTTTTTTAATTCTTAAAATTTATATATTCAAAATTTAAAATAACGATTTATTTATTCAAAGTTCTCTGTCAATTCTATTTCAGAAAATCCCTAATCAACTTATCTATTTTTTCTTTTTTCCCTTACATTTAAATGGTGCCGTGAGCAGGATATTTACATGTAACGGAAAAAATAGATAAGTTGATTAGGGATTTTCTGAAATAGAAGTGACAGAGAATTTTGAATAAATAAATCATTATTTTAAATTTTGAATACATAAATTTTAAGAATTAAAAAAAAGCGGATGTTGTGTTTGTGACATAACATTTATCAATTTTTATTTTCTTTTTAAATTTCTAGGTAAGTTTAATTCTTGAGAAAAGATGGCTTTTACGTTTACAGCTGGATTTCAGAAATTAGCCATATTATTATATAAAGGCTTCTTGCTTCGAAAAAGACATTACATAATTACAGCATTCGAAATCATTTTCCCTGTACTTCTTGCTAGCATTCCAGCCATCTTGCAGTCAGAGGCAAGTATACTCAATGAAGCTTCCAAACAGAAACCCGAATGGATAAATGATACTACATATTTTCCGTTTAATCCTTTTACCAGTGGACCGAGAGGACCATGTACAAATTGCATTTTTGCATATGCACCTTCTAATAAGTTTACTGATATATTTATGAATGATTCATTACAAGCATGGAAAGACAATCACTTAGCCTCATTTACTGGTAAGCAGTTTTAATACAATTTTGTTTTTTATTATATTATATGAATATGCATGCACAAAAGGATATAAATTTTCAAAAGCAAGTCATATAAATGATAAGTTTATCCAGCAAATTCTTTATCATGTAAACTATATTTATTCATATAATTTTTTCCGAGCATATTTTTGTGTCTCCTATTTTTGATAAATTTTTTTTTCTCAGTTAAAAAGAGAGTATTATTACTTCCTTGAATATTTATTACAAAAAAAAAAAAAAAACAGTTGCTGGTGTTTGACGGATTTACACTTTTTGGGTTGGGCTGTACAGGACTTGACTGAAAGATCCCTGTATAATTTTTTTTTTGGGTGGGGATGGAGGGGGTGGGGAGATGTGCGATCTGTTTTGCATACAATGGATTCCAGCATGCTCAGGGCAGCTCATCATGAGAGGCAAGGTAACTAAGCCTCTTTCATAAACTACTTTAAAATAAGCCAAACTGAATTCTAGTATTTCTAATATAAATAAAAATTTAAGATTTCACTTTGTAATTGCTCAGCATTATATCTTTTAAATAATTCCTTCAATAGCCATAGGTGTAATGAGGTGGGGCCAGTGGGCTGAATCCCTTTTCCTTCTAGAGATTAGTGCTATGAGGGATAAGTAATAATAGCAAGTCTGAATAAAGTACACCTTGCTAGTATACTATTTAGAGGAAGGAGAGGGGGGGGGGGGCAGGCAAAGTCTCATTAGTCGTAAACACCAATAGACAAGTCAGATATGAGATTCGTGGTGGTCTGGAAAGATTTGGTATTTTTTTTGCCTGAATCACAAAAGATAATTTACTCTATTGTACATTCTGACATAAAATTCAACTACTACTCTTTTTTTGTACAGAACTTCCTTGATGGTTTATAGAAGCTTAAAATCAAATTAGGCTTTAGTTACACCTATTAAAGGCAAAAGAATTACAAGAACAAAAAATCATGCGTCAAGTATAGATTATTAAACACTTCCCAATGTATTCAGAATACTAATAAAAAGAAGTCCCCGTTTAATAAGGTGAAAGATGATGTCTTAAGTAAACAATTTAGGAAACACATGACACATTAGAAAACCCTATTTTAGGAATTACCGTCAATAGTCAAGTATCCAAATTCTTTTGTGCAGTTCTGTATAGGATTTATAGATTCGTATATATACTACGTAGTATTCTACAATTTATTTCAGTTGGGAAATACATTGCACAGTTAAAAAATTTTGAAAGGTTGTAAACATCAGGTTATTCCTAAAATCTTGTAGCAAACTTTCAGGGGAGGTAATGTGGTCGAGACTCAAAACAAACATTTTTTGAACAAGAAACAGCATCTCAATCCACTTATTTAATCAAAAATACAATACATTCAATCAGTGGCGCCAACTTATGGGCCCGTGGGGCTTGAGCCCACCCAATAATTTGTTCTTCCAGCTCACCTAATTTTCATTATTCTATAATCTATTTCTCAATTGCTGAAAAAAATATTTCTTCTGTTGACGTTCACAAAATTATTTTGTTTGAAAATACCGTAAGGATAGCAGTAACAGACACACAGGAGCCTACCTCCCCATCTGTCATCCCAAAAGACAGTACATTTTCTCTCAAAAGAAAAATTTCCTGTATATTCGGGAATTAATTTTTTTTCCTAAATTTACTAAATTTGCAATCGTTTCAGAGTTTTCCATTTTATGGGTTAAAGAATCTTTTTGAAAATGCTGCCAAATCGTTTTAAGACAATTTCTAATGTGTGTCATCTCAGGAATGGTCATCATGAGACAGCAATTAATTATAACTGAAGATGTAATAAATTTTTTTTCGAAAAATGAAAAACTCTATTCCATTCCAAATCACTTCAGAAGTCGTGCCTACCGATTTCATGTTTTTTGCATATACAAGTGACTCTGTGAATGTGCATGAACATCGGCCCAAAACTTATATTATCTCCCATAGAAACAAAGTTGCGATTGTTTAATATTAATTGAAAACAAAAAGCTCCATTGTTGCAGCATTCATCCATTTTAATCACATTGTTGTCCACATCATTATGATGCCAGCATTTATATGAAAACGAATGAGTATGTATTGATGAATACATATGAGTACACAGTGAGTATTTGTTGAAAAGTACTAATGGCAAAATTACTACAGTAGCACCAAATTTTGGCCAACTTGGCAAAATATTGCCAAATTTGGTGGCAAAAATAAGTTGCTGCCATATATGAAGCCAACTTGGCGATAGCTGGCTAATTTGGTGAAATTCCCATTTAAATTCATTAATCTTCCATAATCATCTTCCATTGAATTAGCCTGCTATTTTCTATTAAGTGCCATAAGACAAAAAAAAAAAAAGAAAGCATGTTTTTTTTAAAGGCCATTATACTTATTCTAAATATAAGTTATTCGAAAAGTTGGCCGTATAAAAAATAAATTTTAATGTGCATGCAGCTTCTTTTTATACAAATGCAATATCTGAAATATGTACTTGATTTCTATACTTTTTTGTAATTGGAACCATCTTTCTTTATCAGAAAAAAATTGGCTGCATAAAATGAATACCCCATGATAATATAATTGAATAAAATCGCAACTTTATATTCTACTCTAAAAAATTCTAACTTAGCTTATCATAACTTGATATATCATCTTTCTCCAAACTTTCAAAGAAAACAAAATGACAGGGCATTTTACCTTAAAATGGTTTTGAGCCTACCCAATATTTTTCAAAAGTTGGTGCTACTGCATTCAATCCAAAATACAGGGTGTGTCGCTACAAGTCAAAATTGAATTTTCATTCACAAATTTAACAATAATGAAGATAAGATGTTTTAGCGAGATTTGCATCCTTAATTTTGCTTGTATAAAATGTGATGATATCATTGGAAGTGACAGAATTTTGGCCTGTGACACAGTATAAGTACTGTCAGCTGCATTCTGAATAAAGGAATGTCTAGCTCAGTGTTGGTTAGATATGAACGGTGACAATTTCTAGCATCTTTTTTGTCTTGTTATCATATTTCACAGAAATCAAAGTAACTCTGTTGAAAATATAGTTACAATATCTGCATAATTGTTAAAGTAACAAACGAAAATACAAGTTTGACCTGGAGTGAGATATATTGTATTTTTGACTGAATAAGTGGATTATGATCCTGTTTTTTTGTACAAAAATTGTCTGTCTTGATGGCTATTATCACTCATGAAACTTTTTTTCATTTTATTTAGAAACACTGCGAAAAAGCCAGAATCAGATTATTTAATAGACAATGTTCAGGAACTTTCATTTGTACATCATTAAGTCCTATGAAGGTCATCATTAATGGTTAATTTTCTTCAGTGACACTTTTCAAAAAGCAAATAAATAATGTAAAAGCATTCTCTGTTGTTTAAATATAATTCTGTTTCTAATTACTCTGAATATCTTTATTAATTGAAAATTAAAAGTAGAAGTTGTGTAAGGTTTTATGAAATATTTAAAAAAGGGTTTTTTAAGTATTCGGCAGGCCGAATTGTTTGATATTCAACCAAGCCGAATATTCAGTAGATCAAATAGTTTGATATTCGGCCAAATCAAATATTCGGTAGTATGGCTGAATACCGAATAGATACCGAATATTTGGTGTATCCCTAGTTAAAATTGTTAAAGGTATTTTCCTCTTTTTTTATCATACTTTCTTCTTTTTAAGGGCATTTAAGTATTTTTTTAAAATTAGTTTTCAGTTTTGATTATTTTTTTTTCACCATCTCTTTTGAATTCCAATGTATCTCTCTATATTAAAAAAAAAAAAAAAGTAACCACCGCAGCCGCTGTCAAAATAGTTCTCTTTAAAAAGTTTTATAGGAACAAAAACTATGCATAGGAATTTAATCATAATTTAAAAGGATATAGTTGATAAGCTTTCAGTGTGCAGAGTGCAATCACTTTTTTAATTTGACTCATTTTTTTGTGGCTTTATTTCAATTTTTTATTCAAATTTTCATTATTTTGATGGAGATTAATTTCATATTCCAGAAAGTCCATTATTTGAATTCTCGCCAATTTGTAAAATAGCACACATAATAATATCCCCTTTCAATTAAAAAGTGTATTTACACATGACTATTAAAAACAGAAATAAAACTTTAGAATAATAATTAAATGATCATGTGTTAAAAGACAGTAAATGTAGAAAATTATGTAATAAAAAATATACTTGCATATGAATATTAAAAAGAGAAATAAATAAATTATATGTTCAAAGCATTAAATGGGGAAACTTACATCATATTTGAAATGTTCAAATAACAATATTTCCAAACAGTTTCAATTTAAAAATATATTTACACAAGAGATTAGTTTTTTCGACAAAATCTTTTATCTATTATTGCAAATTTTAAAACAGCATAAATAATAATATTTCCCTTCAATTAAAAACTATATTTTTATGTTTAATAATTATGTTTAAATTAACAAAATAACTAAAAAGATATTAAAATATCATTAAAAATATAAATAAATGTTGAATTAAAAATCACTCAATGACATAACTAACACATGTAATGTATCTGATGGCAATTGAATGCGACACCATGGTCAAGCACCTTTGGCATTGAATCCTATATTTTGGTGACAGTTCTTTTCTTTTATGGAAAGTAGTCAACGGGATAATGGAGAAGTATTCAATATTCTCTATCATCTTTATAAAATTCCCTGATGCAGCGACATTGTTTACTTAACTATTTTACACAAGTTGATTTTCAAATGTTTAATTGATCTTATTTGATCAATCATGAAAACAGTTTTTAGCTGTTTTGACAGCAGTTGATTTGGCCTCAATCCCTCAGTCAAAGGAAAATGAATTGAAACCCAACTACAGCAGATCACCACAGGTCATTTAATTATAATTCAATCTTCCGTAATTGTTTTAGAGTTTATCAAATCAGAGTGTTTTTAGTTTGCGGTGTTAGAACGGCGGTTGGTGAGCGTAGCTCGTAGGAGGCAGAACCTCCTAGTTTGTAAAAAAAAAAACTTGCTTTAAAGTAAACTAATCCAAATTATCACAAATTTATGTAATATTTGACTTTATTTTTGTATGACATAGGAATTATCTTTGAATGTTCATTTTCTTATTTTTACTGTTATAGATATCAGAGCATTTAACAATAGTGATACATTGGAGGATTACTGTCTAAATAAGCAACGAAGTGATCAAAGTGCAACTATTATAGCAACTATATTCAATGATGTATCATCAACTCAGGAAAGTTTGCCATCTAACTTAGATTATACAATACGGTACTCTTATGAATATATGCCTAAGTTTTCGACTGGTTCAAAATATCAATTTTCGAATGCACGTAAAAACAATGGTGAGTTTTAATTTTGCACTTTATCAGTAAATATATTTTCAAAATATGTTTTTTAAAGTTATTTATTAATTTGTCTGTTTGATTGTCAGCCATGAATGTTAAATACATAGATTATACAGTACGTTTATGCTTACATTACTAGACAATAACAATATCTTATGAATATATATCAAAGTTTTTAACAAATTCAAAACTCTCTAATTAATGTTGGCCAAAGTTTTTGACTGATACAAAATATCAGTTTTCGTGTATAAATATAATGGTGAGTTTTAATTTTGTACTATATATTAATAAATGTATATTTTCATAATATATATTTTTAAGTTATTTATTAATTTGTCTCTTTGATTGCTTAATTATTTTTTACAGCCAAGAAGATGAGATACATAGAATATATAACAGTACAATTTTGGTTAGCACAGAGTAAAATTCAAATTTTTAAGTGGAGGGGAGGCTTCCCTCCACATTTCTAAATGGAGAAGGTAACAATTATTATGGAGAGAAAGTAGCAATGTCATTTGATTACTTCTGCCTGATGGTGTAGTCTCTTATGGAGCCTTAGTACAACATTTGTTTCATTTGTTCATTATTTTGAGGCAATTGATGAAAATTGGTGACTTTCATTTCCATTTAATGAAACTCGTGACTTTTTAGGACCTTTGATTTTTATAAGTAGTAGAAACACCGTCCTTCCGCAGACAGGTAACTCCTGGTCTGACATCTTTCAATAATATTGCCAGGTCTAGTATTAGAGAAAGCAAGAGTGGGAGATAAAATAGAAAAAAAAAAAATGGGAGAAGCACTTCAAAATTGGGACCTGTGTGAAATGAAATCATGTTTTAAATGAAAATGTTCATGATTCCTGATAAAACAGTACAAAACAATTATAATGAACAGTCTACCTGCTAAGATTGTAACGTGTTTAAAACAAAAATTCTATTTCTGGTACTTTGTGATTCCATGTTAACAGGTTACATTGTTAAGCAGTTTCCTTTCATCTTTTTGAATGTATGTGGATTAAATTTTATCCATACAGGGATGGTATGAAATTAGTTGAGCAAGAGTTTTTGAAATATGATAGCAGTAATTTTTATGATAATAAATGTTCACATATGAAATTTAAGCAATATCACATTAAAACCCATTTTGCCACTTACAATATAACAAAAACTCCAGCTTTCTGTTGAACTAATTATTAATATTATAAAGGAACAATCATATAAAATTTGTTATAAAATTCCTATAACAGCGGTGAGTTTTTTTTATCAATCACATATTTTATGAATAACATAAGATTAATTAATACATTCTGAGTATATATAGATATGTTTAAATACAAATAAAATTATCTTCTAAAAGAATATTTTCTAGGTTAAACAAAAGTATAAAAAATTTCAGTACTTAAAATATATTGCATCTAACACTTTATATGTACAATAAAAGTAAAAATATGCAGGGTGTCTGAGATGAAACACCTTAATTTGAACAGTCTGTAATACAACATGTAATCGCTGCATTAAGAAGATGGAAACAACAGTTACACATAGTTATGAAGTTTTGTTTGTGCAATCACACCATTTCTACATGTGCCCCACGAGTGGCACGGAGGATGTCTAAGGATGATGGCCAGAGAATTGGACCACCTCTACCAATCCATCTTTGTGGGAATTTGGCAGTCAGTGTGTTCCGGACTCCCAAATGGCAGTGTGGAGGTGCTCCATCCTGCCAATAGACCCCAATTCTGCATACCGCCACATGGTTTGTGCTTTTTCAGAATCGTTTTTCAATTTTCCATTTTTCAGCACATGAAATAAAACTCATTTCTATTACATAATGTAAATGTCCACATCTAAGCTACCACGTACCACCTAATAGAATTGTCTTGGTTGTGTAGTATCTTCAGTATAAGTGTTTAGAATTAGGGCATTTTGTCTCAGACACCCTGAACACTCTGTTATAAGCATTTAATGTTTTTCTTAAAAATCATGTCTAATTTCATGACTACCATTCAAGTTGTTTAAAAAATTTTTCAGTTAAAATATGTTACTTTGGTGCCCCCCCCCCCCCCCCAATTATTGAAAATTCACTGCTTTGATTTATGCTTGTTAGAGAGTGCAAACTATTGAATCTCTCCATTCTAAAACAAAGTAACTTGTTCTGTCACTGCCATAATTAAATTTATTGTGACTGAGGTTCTTTTTCGGTTTACATTAAGTAAACTACTGCATATAAAAATATGAAAACTGGTAGTTTTATAGAGAAATGTATCATAAACATGCTGAAGCAGACAGTTTTTAAATCGAAGAAGTATTTTAAGCGCTATTTAATGTTGAAATCATTCAAAAAGTTCAGTTTAAAAAGTTTTATAGGACCAAAAACTATGCATAACAATTTAACCATTTTTTGCAGGTGCATACTGGATTAGGTTGTTGTGTGCAATATCCAATAATTTTTTTAATTTGTCTAATTTTTTAGGCTTTTTTTTTTTCTTAAATCTTTTATTCAAAATTTTATTATCTCCATAGAGATTTGTAATATATTTCAAAAAATAATTATTTTTTTTAACCTATTTCTAGATTTAAAAAAATGCAAATATTAATATTTTCAAACAACTTTAAATTGAAAAATATATTTACATGTGACTATTAAAAAAGAAAGAAAATCTTAAAATAATTAAATTATTACGTGCGGAAAGCATTTAATGAGGAAAACTATGTCATAAAAGCCCAAGTAATAATATTGCCTAGCACTTTTAAGTTGAAAAATATATTTAGACGTGGATATTAAAAAATAATAAAATTATTACATTATTAAGTGTGAAAAGCCTTAATCGGGTTAAAAGTAAGTCATATTTAAAATGATATATTTAAAATGATTTTCTTATAGCATCTAAAAAGAAAACTTTTCTTCTAGACATTATTATAAATGTCTGGGAGGTAGCAACATATTTAACTTAATAATTTTATACAAGCTAATTTTCAAATGTGTGATAGATCTTATTTAATCAATCACCAAATAAGGCATCAGCTGTCGCAACAGTGTTGGATGACCAAAAAATATCTCCAGTCAAAGAAAAATGGGTACTTTTCGGTTAGCCGGGCGCCAGTGAAATTTATATATCTATATATACATATATATGTATACATACACACATATATGTATGTGTATATATATGTATATATATATACATGCATATATAAATGTGTGTATGTATATATATATGTATATATATGTATACATAGATATATAAATTTCACTGGCGCCCGGCTAACCGAAAAGTACCGAAAAATGAATGGCAACCCAGTTACAGAAGATCGGTACTGGTCATGATAATATCATTCAATCTTATGTAATCAGATAATCTTTTTAATACTGATCAAATTGACGTATTTTTGGAGCCTGTGTGGTCTAGACTGGGGTTGTCAAGCCGTGATTGTTTGTGAAAAGAAAAGTCCATTCATCTATCCATCTGTCCACATATAACAGCACAAAAACTACCCAACCAAATAGTTTGAAATTTAATATATATAATCATTGCAGAATTTTGTCAAGTCATTTCAAATTTTATGAAAATCGAATAAAAACTTAAAAGATATTAATAAAAGTTTTCTTTATTCTATTAAATCCTATCATACATAAATCTATATAGTAAAAGTGCAAGTCATGTGACTGAGTAAAACCACTTCTTTTTTCATATGCCAAGTGGCCATTTTTATTAAAAATTATTTTTTCAAATAAAATTGCATAAAAGTTAAATTTTTAAATTGATTGTTCAAAAAAAAATTGTTTGCTTGAGAGATGAGTTACATTATTAAAAAATGTATAGATTCTGAGTTAACTTCAGTGGAAATTTGGTTAACAGCTGAATATTTCAATCCATTAAAGTAAATGCAAGAGATTTGTTCATCGTTACTCATAGAAATATTAAACCATGGATGTAATCATTCACAAAGCAAGATCTCCATGGTGGATTTAGCAGCACTGTCTGGTGTTGAAAAAAAAATTTGCATCTGTAAACATGGCATGCGTAGTAAGAAAAAAAAAAGATGCATGCTCATAATGCTCATAACAGACGATATAATTCATTTCACTGAAATAACACTGATTTTTTTACATTGTAAAACTAGTTATAGTACTAACACACATAATTTGTCACATTTAATGTACGATTTCCAACTTGTTGTAACTTGTAAACAGTTGCAACCAGGGCTTTACAAATTTTATAAAATCTGGTAGCCAGCAAAAATTTCTAGTCGCCAGTGTAAAAAAATATTTACCCTCTTCCCCCGTCATTGTTTTTTCAAAAGCACAAAAGTTTTTTATGAACTAAAAAAGAATAATAATAATAATAAAAAGAATAACATTCGATGTGTGGTATATTTTAAATGTTTGAACTTTAAATGGCCCCTGAAACAAGTGAACAATTTTTGAGCTATTATCTGAAATAGTAGGGTATTTCGAGCATATTTTGCATGAGGCTGTATGATTTTCAAATAGTAGCCATGAAAATTCCTCTAACTATTTTTCTTGACATTTTCATTGTCTAGATTTTTCATTAATTAGGACCAGATGTTTGTTGTCCAGATTTTTTATTCGAATTATTTGAATTACTTTGTAGCAGTTCTGCATTTTGTAAAACTTGTGCTTGTTCATTTGGTTTTGATTGTTTGCCATCATTTTGTTCCTTATTATCACTTTTATGAATTCCAGATGACGTTTTTCTTAAAAAGAAAAAGAAAGAATATACTTCTCCAGACAGCAGTATTATATCATAAAAAAAAAAAAAACTAATATTGAAACGCAAAAATATTCTAGGGCTAAAGATCGTAAAATATTTCACTAGCGAAATAAATTGTAACCAAACAAAAAAGGGACACTTAATATATATTTTTAATTATTTCCCCTTTTTTAAAGAAGCCAATCTCTGCAAAGAAGTAGGATCCTCAATCTTTTATTTCATATAGACTAGACGATCGCCTGCAAACCTGGCTGGCATCTATTTATTGTGCAGATATTAAAAGCACCATGCGTTTTACGTGAGGGAGAAATATTTTTAAAAATACATCTATATATTTAAAACGCTAAGCGATTTCTTTCGACAATCCGTGAGAACAAACTACTGCATCAAATTACACCATTCTTCTTTTAAATGAAAGATATTTGGCCACAGATTTGTTATCGTGCATTCGTTTGCTCGAAAATTTAATTAATTAGCTGTAATTTTCAATTAAACTTTTACTTCTGCTTATGACGTCATAAAGTCGGCAACTCCCACTTTTCCAAGGCATAGAGTTTATTCTTTAAACTCTGTGGTTCGCCAATCTTTTGACATTAGCTAATATCAACTAGGTAATATTGTAACATTGTAGTATAAAATCTTAAAAAAAACTTAATTAGCTAGAATATAATCATAATAAAATATCTAAACGTAAACATATCAATATGAATAACAAATCTCACTTAAAATGTTGCAATTTAAATGATTCCAATTGAAACAAGATTTGGAGAGTTATCCCTGACGCCCAGCTAACATAAAAGTACCTATTTTATTTTATTTCTTTACACACATATTCAAATTTATTATAAAACACCAGGTTGCCATACAAAGCAAAAATCGTCATTTAGGCACCAAAAATTAACCCCGGTGCGTCTGCTATATGTGTATCGATTTAAGCAAAATTGTTTTGGTTGCACCGCATATTGAAAAATTAATTAAATCCATGATTATTGTTTCTTTCTCAGATTAAAAATAAGAAAATTGGTAATTCTCTATTATCCCGTCGACCACTTTTCATAACAAAAAACTATTGCCAAAGTGTAACGCCAAATAATCGGGAGAACATTGCCATTGGAATATAAAAATAAAAAAATAAATAAAATACATGAATTTGAGGACACGATTATTATTTTAATGAATGAAATAACTCATAAATCAGTAAAACATAATGAAAAATAGACGCAAATGTCGAATTAAAAACCACTTGATGACGTAACAAACACGTATAATGCTTCTGACATTTTGGCGTTTAATTTTACAGTTTGGCGATAGCTTTTTGTTATGAAAAGTGGTCGACCGGATAATAGAGAAGTACCAGAAAATTTAATGTTTAACGAAATTCAATTATTTGATCGATCGTAAATTTTGGTTCTTTTCCGTTATACCGACACCATGCCATACATGTAAATGTATGCTTGGCGGCAATGGTGTCCATATAATGGAAAAGTACTCAAATTTTTCTTTGTTCGGGCTATACCAAAAACAAACATTTTACAGGTAACAAAAAAATCGCCGAAAATGACTACTTCATCAGCTGTTATGACAGCAAAGTTAGATAAAATCTAATAACCTGAATTTTACAACGTTTATGCGAAACACCACAGAGAACACACGCTATTTTTATATATAATCTTGGATATTTATTTATTTACATTATTTCTCATAATTATGGAAAAAGAATAATCTTCCTGATTATGTAAAGGAATGAAGAAACCATACAAATAAATTACACTTGAAAACATTAATAATCTCCTTTATCTGCAGATTGATTTATTATTGTAAAAAAAATTCTTCATCTTTACATAAAAATTAATTAGCTTAAAACAATGGATGTGTTTCAGAAGATATGGATTTGAAACGAACAATGATTAAAGAAGACATTTTAAAAATTTTGATCAAAACATTTTAAAACTTTTTTTTAACGTCGAATTTTGACGGTGCGTTTGGGGAGATGCGATGCACATGCGCATAGGAGCTCATTCGGTTGCATTATCACAGGAAGGGGGGGGGGGTGTGCTTTATTTAGTATGTTCTTTTATTGACTGAATATGAGATGAACGTAGGGATATATTATTTGTATGATCCTTCATAGGTTCAGGAGAATTTCTTTCTTGCCGTGAGGAATATGGCGGTATTGTCAAACTGATTTGCATTTTGTTACGGATTGTTTGTTTAAAGTTTGCATCGGAAATAGTAATTTAATTCACTGGGTGAAAAAAAAACTTTTAAAATAAAATATTTGAAAGATTGTTTCATAAGCACCTCTTCTTATGTAATAAAGAAGCTTATTTTACTAATATTGGTATTGTAATTTTTTTCCGTCAAGTTTTGACGGGTTCCATCTAGTATTATTTATTTTATTAAAAATAGCTATTCTTGAAATTTTAATTAAGTTTTATAGATTTACATCAAATGACTTACTTGTAATCACTTAACTTGGATGTTATTATTCATTAAAATGAATGTGATCGATTAATCAGTTTTAATTCTAAAATACAGAAATCTGATTTGAAAAAAAAAAAAAAAAACGTTGAACATTTTTTAGCATTTTATGCAATTTTAGAGGCTGCCACAGAGACTAGATTATCACGATTTCTTACTATTTTATTGAAACCTCCCTCCCCTCTTCCCACATTCTAATCATGTGACATGCTAGCTGGCTTTAACGGAAAAGATAGATTCAGTTTCAATAGATTCGGAAATTGGGGGGAGGATGGGGGGAGCATATTTTTCCAGTACACTTTCGATGATATCTCTAAAATTATAATACCTAAAATTAAAACACATATATTTTTGAATTTGATGTTATGAGATCTTTCGAACAAAATCCTACACAATATTGTATAAAAAGAATTTATTTTTCAAGTAACTTAATTAATATCTTGGCTAATTACCAACATTTTTTTCGAAAATTATTATCAAATATCCTTGGATGATTCTGCGTCAATACATTCGAGCACCCGTCAACTCTTCCTCTGACTGCTCGAAAAGTAAGTTTGTATGTAACGGAAAAATGTGTTTTTCTAAAAAAGTATGTTACCTAGGAAAATTGTTATAGTTTTCCTGCAAGGTTTAAATAAACTCCTAACTACCTCTAATTTTTTCATAATTTTAGTTTCTGTAGATTCAGAATTATTATAAAATCAGGCTCTACTATATGTTTAAATTAATGAATAAAGAAGTAATTTTTCATTTGGTACTAAGATAATTTGAGTAATAAAAGAAAAACTCTTTATTTACTTATTCATTTCTAAAAATACTCACCAAGTGCTTTTTAATAAGAAAATCAAAGTGAGTATATAGATTTTCACATGTTCTGTCTCTTTCTGAACCTTATATCCTACCGACCCCTAGCGTTTGTGATCAGTGGAATAAATTTTGAACAGGAGAACACATGAGTTCTAGACAGAAAATAAGGTATTTGGTAACATCCAGTCAATGACTGAATTTTCTTGTCTCAGACTAGGTAATGCAATTTTAATTTAGATTAACCTAATAAGGTTTTTTTTTTTTTTTTTTTTTTTACTCATAAAAATTTAAAAGAATTTGAGCATAGTGGATAAGCAGGACATTTTGTGTCTTGTGTGATGGGTCTGAGGATGTCTGAAAATTTGGACATCCTGCATAAATTTGGACATCTGGCAAGATTATCTTTCAAGAATGGCATTTGACTAGCTAAAGCAAGGCTATGAATAGTTAAAGCAAGTGTTCTGACCCTTGCTTTAGCTATTATTTTAGCTTTTGGGATCTATTAGGTTGTCAAAAAGTTACTTTTATTTGCAGCTATTAACAAAACTATGTTCAGCTCTATTATAAGTTTTATTTTTTCATCAGCAACCTGTGAAATTATTTTAATCAGATTCAAAATAAATGTGATATTTCTACTCATTATTAATAATATGCAAACATTTTCAACACATTCAAAATAATAATTTTCAAATGTATGTAAAACTAATAGTGATTTTTAATTTTGTTCTATATCAGTAAATGTAATTTCAAAATATATTTTATTTGTTATTTAATTAATTTGTCTCTCTGATTGCTTAATTAATATCTACATCCAAGAAGGTTAGACAGTAATTTTTTTTTAGGTCGCAAAAAAAAAAAAAAAAAAAAAAAAAAAAAATGAAACTGTGACCTTCAAACATTTTTGTTTGTGACTAAATAATAATGAATAGGTTTGAGTTTTGCATAAAAATAACCCAACTTGGTTGTTATTCATTAAATGCATATTTCTTATTGTATGTATCTTATTTCAAAAAATAAAATTAGATTTCCCCCCCCCCCTCTATGAACTAGGAAAAACTAAGTATCCTATTTGCTCTATCTTTATAAATGAGTTTTTATGAGACATTCGTAAAGTAGAATAACAAAATCAATATTTCAAAGAATGACTGTTTAAAGAATTATATGTGGGTTCCGAGCCTTGCTTTTGCTATTATCTTAGCTTTTGGGATCTATTAAGTTGCCAAAAAGTTAGTTTTATACACAGCTGTTAACAGATCTATGTTCAGCTCTATTACAAAGTTTTATTTTTTTTTCATCAGCAACCTATAAAATTTTCATCTTAATCAGATTCAAAATAAATGTGATATTTCTACTCATTATTAATAATATTGTTTAAAATTTTTACATAATTGTATAAATGTTTGTTTCAAATATTAAATCTATTATTATGTTATTTCAATATTTATTGATAAACTATTAATATTGTTGTGAATTTCTTTTAATTAACTAGTAGAAATATCTTAGTGGATAGTAAAGTCATTTTATAAATTATTTATTTCAATCATTCATTTATTATCTTACTGTTTTGATACTATGCTTGACAATTATTATCACTCATATGACAGTATCCTGTTATGTCTAAAAGATATATAGCTTTTCATGAATTAGCCAATAAGATTACTTTTCTTCTTATCCATTGCAATATTCAACTGAATGATCCATATACTTAAAGCTAACCTGCTTTTTAGTTTTTCGTGCAAAAATGCCTTTTATAGGCATGCGCGAGCATTCAGCTAATCAGCTAGAGGCTTTTACTATCTTCAGACGCGATATTTCAGCCAATGAGGTGAAGGCTTTTTCCTCTTTCTAGAAGCGTATGTGGATTACTACGACTCCATTTGGTTGTTCGGTTGTTGAAACTTTATGGATTTCTTTTATTAAGGTATTTTTTCATTTTACCGTATTTATTTTCTTTTTAAGTCGTATGTATTTTATTACTTTGAATTTTTTATAACTAACCCTTTTTTTGAGAGAGAGAGAGAGATTTCGTGGCACGAAATTCCGCGAATCGTTTCCGATGTAAACAAGTGTAAAATTTCAGTTTTTTAAACTTTTAATATGTAATTCTGTGTGATATGATTAAATTCAGGTTTTCTCAGCGACGATCACAGTATTTTTACGAAAAATTTTTTGTATTAATCAAGCTTTTTTGGTTATTAAGCATAGCTAAACACGAAAGAAAACTTTGTTATTTTAAGATTTTGATGTGAATTATTTGCGTACATTTATAAGGCGAGTTTCACTGAATAATTCAAGAAAAAAAAATCTCATCATTATACATATTTAGTTACGCATTATTAATTATTTACTTGGCCTTTACTTTTAATATTTCAAACTTACAGCTGAATGTAACTATTAAAACATTTGAAATACTGTATTCGTAAAATGAAATTTCAGCTTAAACACTCGACAATTACTTTTACTTATGCATTATTAATTATTTACTTGGCCTTTAATTTTAATATTTCAAACTTACAGCTGAATGTAACTATTAAAACATTTGAAATACTGTATTCGTAAAATGAAATTAGCTTAAACACTCGACAATTACTTTTAGTTATGCATTATTAATTATTTACTTGGCCTTTACTTTTAATATTTCAAACTTACAGTTGAATGTAACTATTAAAACATTTGAAATATTGTATTCGTAAAATGAAATTTCAGCTTAAACACTCGACAATTACTTTTAGTTATGCATTATTAATTATTTACTTGGCCTTTACTTTTAATATTTCAAACTTACAGCTGAATGTAATTATTAAAACATTTGAAATACTGTATTCGTAAAATGAAATTTCAGCTTAAACACTCGACAATTACTTTTAGGTTAAATTAAGGTTTTTTCAGTGACGATCACAGTATTTTTACCAAATAATTAAAAGTACTACATGCATGCATCTATCTATCTATCTATCTATATTAGAAATTGTGCAGGTTTCTGGTCACTGTTTTGTTTACATATTTTAAACAAAAATTTCAATTTAATAATGCACTGAAAATTATAATGAATGCTTACAATTAAACACAACAACACAAAACAAAAAATTTCACAAAAACACATTATTTCCCGGATATTTTCCCACAACTAATCAATAAATTTGATGATATTTTATTGCGATTTTAAACCATGAACTTTAGTACTTTTCTGTTTTACGGACACTATGCCAAAATGTATGTATGTATGTAAATGTATGTATGTATGTTTGGCGACAATGGTGTACGTATAACGGAAAAGTGCCTGAATTATTATTTTTATATATATATATATAAAATATGAACATAATTGGCGACACAGCAAGTTTTCTGGATTTCTCCCTGGCTCTCTAACCACATTGTTAACAAAACAAAAAATTCACGAAAAACACATTATTTCCCCGATATTTTCTCACAACTAATCAATAAATTTCATGATATTTTATTGTGATTTTAAACCATGAACTTTAGTACTTTTCTGTTATACGGATACTATGCCAAAATGTATGTATGTATGTATGTTTGGCGACAATGGTGTCCGTATAACGGAAAAGTGCCTGAATTATTATTTTTTTATATATATATATAAAATATAAACATAATTGGCGACACAGCAAGTTTTCTGGATGTGAAAGGCGGAGATGAATTTCATTCATTCAATGACCTTTTTAAAAGTTTCAAGTTTGGATTGAGTGCACATGAACATAGAAACCGATACCTATTTCTATGTTTATGATTGAGTTATTTGGATATCTTTTCGTATAGCACAGAAAATCATTTCTCCCGCTTTCGTAATACAGATAAATTCTGGTGTATTTTTTTTTCTTCTTTTTATATCATAAGTACTTTTCTACTTTAAATTTTTTTAACCTAATAGTAATTGTCGCGTTTCTAAGCTGAAATTTCATTTTTCGAATGCAGTATTTCAAATGTTTTAATAATTACATTCAGCTGTAAGTTTGAAATATTTAAAATATTAAAAGTAAAGGTCAAGTAAATAATTAATAATGCGTAACTAAATATGTATAATGATCAGAATGACATATTAAAATGTGTACAGAATGACATGAAAATTTTAAAAAACTGAAATTTTGCACTTGCAACTTAATTGTAAATTTCATTGTTTACATTGGAAACGATTTGTGGATTTTAAGAATTTGCGGAACTTCGTGTCACCAAATTACTAAATCTCTCTCTCTCACTCTCCAAAAAAAAAAGGGTTAGTTTAAAAAAATTCAAAGTAGCAAAATACATACAACACAAAAATAAAATAAATAGGGTAAAATGAAAAAATTACTTTAATAATAGAAATTCATAAATTTTCAACAACGACATCAAACGAACGCGACAGATCGACGAACATTGCGTTTTTTAAGTGACTGATCGACGAACCTTGCGTTTTTTGGGGACATATCGACAAAGTTTGCGTTTATTCCACAATCGATCAATAAAATTTTTCTTTTTTCCCTGACTGATCGACGAACTTTGCATTTATTCCGCAATCGATCGACGAAATTTGCTTTTTTCCGCAACTGATCGACGAACTTTGCGTTTTTTCCGCGACAGATCAACGAACTTTGCGTTTTTTCTGAGACAGATAGACGAACATTGTGTTTTTTAAGCGACTGATCGACGAACCTTGCGTTTTTTGGGGACAGATCGACGAACTTTGTGTTTATTCTGCAATCGATCGACGAAATTTGCTTTTTTCCCCCGACTGATCGACAAACTTAGCGTTTTTTCTGCGACAGATCGATGAACTTTGCGTCTTTTCCACAATCGATCGGTGAATCTCAATAAAGTAAAATCTAAAGTCAGAAATTTATTTAACAACCTAATTGTTAAGGGTCCCTAACACATTTAATGGAACTTGAAAAATACACTGCATATATAAAACTTAACATTCTTCCCTTTTTTATAATAAAAATAAACATTTTACATAATCATTCTCAGTTGACTTAATTTTTTCAATGGTATTTTGTCATGTCTGCATTAATGTAATTCTTTAAATAACACGTAAAATAATAGTGGGGTTTAAAATTTTTTTTTCTCCCTCCCAAACATTACAACTCCCCTCCATTTAAAAATGTTGGTAGGGAGACTCCCGTCCTTGGAAAAATTGAATTTCAAGCCCTGCCTATAATATGTTTGTGTGTATTGAGGTTTGTATAGATGTTTGTGTGTGTGCTGTTTTTAATAAAGACAGTTTCATTTTTCACAAGAACCTTTCAAAAAATTCACATTCTTTGCGCAATCCTTTAACAAAATTTGCATTTTTTTTCGTGATTCTTTAATGAAATTCGCATTTTTTTCTGTATCTTTTTTTTGTCGAGATTCACAATTTTTTCAGCTATCCTATGACGTAATTCGTGTTTTTTTTCAGCGATAATTTGACGAAATTTGTGTTTTTTCTGCGATTTTTTTTTTTTCACGAAATTTGCGTTATTTTCCATGATTCTTTTATGAAATTTGTGTTTTTCTGTGATCCTTAGACGAAATTTTCTTTTTTCGCAATGCTTTGATAATAATCACATTTTCTCTGCTGCCTTTTGATAAGATTCATGAATTTTCAGCAATCCTTCGATGAAATTCGCGTTTTTTCAGCAATCTTTGAAGAAATTCGCATTTTTCTCGCGATACTTTAACGAAATGTGCGTTTTCCAGCGATTTTTTGATAAAATACATTTTATTCCGCAAATTTTTAGACGAAATTTGGCAAGAAAGCGCTATCTTTTGGTGGAATTTCCTGTTTTGCGATTCTTTGACAAAATTTGCTCATCTTTTGCGTAAATCACGTTTTTCTGTGGCCTTTTAACAAAATTCACGTTTTACATGATCCTTTGATGAAATTAGTGTTTTTCCTGTGATCATTTGACGAAATCTAGGATTTTTTTCCCGCGAAGATTGATTATATGTTTTTAGTCTGCAGGTGCCCTAAAAAGTTTGACGCCAAACAAACAAAATTCATCCTAAAGAATTATTGTTTCGTTTCTGGAAATGAACGACTGTCAACTCATTGGCTGAATTATAAAGGGTGAAATGTGTAGGCACTGAGTATCATCTATACTATTAACAGAGTTTCCCCCAGGTTTAAAAAGGGGCAAGGTGCTGCTGGTGAGAAAAAGGGCACTTTTTTTATTCTTAAGGGCACTTTTTGGATTTTTGAGGGCACTTTTCAGAATCTTAAGGGCACTTTTCAGAATCTTAAGGGCACTTTTTTAATTGTTAAAGCTTAAAGGTATTCTTTTGGTTTTTAAAGCCACTTTTGATATTTCAAAGTCAAAACACTCTTTTTAAGACAACATTGAGTCAGTTTTTATTATGAAACCAAATTTTTTAATGCAAAAAGGAGAAAGGGCACTTTTTTTACTGAGAGCAAGAAGGGTGCTAATTATTTTGCTGGAGGGGGCAAGAAGGGTGCTAATTATTTTGCTGGAGGGGGCAAGAAGGGTGCTAATTATTTTTATGAGGGGCAAGAAGGGTGCTATTTTGCAAACCAAAGGGCAGGCAGGGTGCAGCACCCTTCTGAAACTGTCTGGGTGAAACACTGCTATTAATGTCGGTAAACGTCTGTCTGTGTGTGTGTTGTTGTGTCTGGCGTCTGTAAGCACAAAACTCTGCATGCAGACGATGGACATAAGTGCTTTTGGTATAAAAAAATTCGGAAGGGGAGTTTTTAAAATTCACATTTTGCGGGAGAAGAGGGGTGCGAACGAATTTAAAAAATGAGTCCGCATCAATAATTATGGCGGCGGGGGGGAGTATGTTTTGCCACACGGGGCAGAGACTTTTCTTTGCTGACACCACTCATATGATATATCGTTCGAAAGGCCTGTGACTGCCTTTTCATGTTATGCATCTGTGTGGTCCATTCCCCCCCCCCCCCCCCCCCGTCAATTGGGGCACTTTTCTAAATTTTGCACATACCACTCATGTTATATATCGTTAAAAAGATCTGTGACCGCTTAATCATATTATGCATCTCCGGTGTCCATCCCCCACTTTGCCCCCCCCCCCCCCCAAGGGGGTACTTTTGTAAATTTTGCACAAACCCTTCATGTTACGTATTGTTGGAAAGGTCTTTGACTGCTTATTCATGTTATGCATCTCCGGGGTCCATCCCGCCATTTCCCCCCTTTTAAGGGGGGCACTTTTCTAAATTTTGTTGACACCCCTCATGTCATATATTGTTGGAAAGATCTGTGACCGCTTAATCATATGCATCTCCAATGTCCATCTCCCCAATTTGCCCCCCCCCAAGGGGGCAATTTTCTAAATTTTGTTGACACCCCTCATGTCATATATTGTTGGAAAGGTCTGTGACCGCTTAATGATATTATGCATCTCCAATGTCCATCTCCCCAATTTGTCCCCCCCCTCCCCCAAGGGGGTACTTTTCTAAATTTTGCAGACAACCCTCATGTCATATATCGTTGGAAAGGTCTGTGACTGCTTAATCATATGCATATCTCTGATGTCCATCTCCCCACTTTGCCCCCCCCCCCCAAAGAGGTACTTTTCTAAATTTTGCACACAACCCTCATGTCATATATTGTTGGAAAGGTCTGTGACTGCTTAAACATATTATGCATCTCCAATGTCCATCTCCCCACTTTGCCCCCCAAGGGGGTACTTTTCTAAATTTTGCAGACAACCCTCATGTCATATATCGTTGGAAAGGTCTGTGACTGCTTAATCATATGCATATCTCCAATGTCCATTTCCCCACTTTGCCCCCCCTCCCCCAAGGGGGTACTTTTCTAAATTTTGCAGACAACCCTCATGTCATATATCGTTGGAAAGGTCTGTGACTGCGTAATCATATGCATATCTCTGATGTCCATCTCCCCACTTTGCCCCCCCCCCAAAGAGGTACTTTTCTAAATTTTGCACACAACCCTCATGTTATATATCGTTGGAAAGGTCTGTGACCACTTAATCATATTATGCATGTACCGTGTCCATCCCCTACTTTACCCCCCCCCAAGGGGGTACTTTTTTTAATTTTGCACACACCCCTCATGTTACATATCGTTTGAAAGGTCTTTGACTGCTTATTCATGTTATGCATCTCCTTGGTCCATCCTGCCATTTCCCCCTCCCCAAGGGGGCACTTACCATTTACTTGCACAACAGCGCTAAATGTGTCAAATGAAAGAAATTCCGCGAGTGCATGTGCCAGTGAAACTTAGCCAATTGCTGTTCTTCAACCTAGCTTTAATTCAAAGTGGGTTTTTTATTTATTTGAATTATTCTGCAAAAGTTTCAAACATTTTAAAGCAGCTATGAATTTTATTTTTATGGTACTATCAAGTTTTTTGCCGTCAAATTTTGACGGGTTCCATCTAGTCTTAATTATAATAAATATAATAAAATTGAGATGTTATTAAAAATAAATACTTAGAATAGATTTATGATCGAAAATAATGTATGATAATGTGTGTGAAACAATCCTCTAATACAAGGCTGTCCAATGCGACGCCTGCAGGCGTCATGCCGCCCTTTGAAGCTTTTCTTGATGCCCTTTTGAAGGTTACCGGTTAGTAGCATTTAAAAATAAAATAAAATTCCATTTTAAAGGATGATTTATTTAAAATCCTTGATATTTGAGTGAGAACAACTTTTTCTCTGATAGTGTATTTCTCGCTTCAAAAACCGAAAATGTACTTTAAATTTAATCATGTGTTATTGCGTTTCTTCACTAATTTATAGATATTCATTATAAAAGTTTTTATAGAAGGTTGGATGTGCTTGCTTTAGTATATACTCTGATCTGTATTTTAAAATCATACTAGTTTTACGATACAAATCTTATCAATTTTATAAATTAAATATGGTATATTTAAATAACACAGTTTAATGCAGTGAAGTAATATGTTGTTTCAGTGTATGCTTCATCTACCTATTTCCTATCATGGCAAGCTGCTATTGAGAAGACATTTATTGAGAAAAAAATGTTGGAAGAAGATAAAAAGTTTGAATATAAAGTTAGTATTAATAATCATTCAGAATTTAGTAATTTTGAATCTTTAGTATTATTTTTATAATTTTCAATTTATCATTGTCTTCTTAATCATTTACCCACTGTTTTCTTAACCCTATCACTATGTCCTATCAAAACATGCCCTGTTGTTGTCCAGGAGAAATATGCTATCTATTTTTCAAAAAACAAAAACAAAAAAACAAAACAAGTACCACTTATATTTGTACAGTTTAATTTTTACCGTGTCCGTGTGTTACAAACATTATGATATGAGATGTCACCGGCTGAAACTATTCAGTGACTGATAGATTTTTTTTGACAACTTGTTGAAAGTGCTTGGGGTCTGCGTGGACCCCAGGACATAGTGATAGGGTTAATAATGTTAACTATTTAAATTTGTAATTCTATTGAATGAAACTGCCATATTTATTTGTGCAATTTACAGTACTTCATAGCATAATAGTTTTACTTTTGGTTATTGTCCAGTTCAGTTAGGATAAAGTATTTCAGTTTTGTTCTATTTTCATTTCATCAGAAATAATTGTCTGAGTGCAACGAAGACTCATACACAGCGCAGTATTACTTTGCCCCATATATAGCTACGATGGATATTAAAACCTTTCGTCAAGCATAACTCAAAAAATATTTAACGGATTTCGTTCAAATTTTTACAGCAGGTACCTATAAAGGTGACAACGACGTCTATTTATTACCAAGAATAAATGTCAAACCGTTTGGAAGTTATTTTAAAAAAATAGATAAAAAATCACAATTAAAGTACATACGTCACGAAATGTGTGCGTGCGTCATTTTCACCGGCGGGAGATTTTCGTAGACAATCGGAATTGAAAAGTTCATGGAGTACATGGGGCAAAAAAATATGCACGCTCTAATATTCAGCACAATAAAATATATTTCAATTTAGTAGAAATCGAAAATTAATCGGTTTTTTTTTTTCCGTTCTAAAGAAAAACCCCGCAATAACTTGGTAGACTTGGTATTAGAGATTTGGCGCAAATCTCAGCAATAGCAGCTTTTTTTTTTACTTCGTGTGTGTAAATTTAAAAAAAAAATTCTTTGGTGTTTAAATAAAAGGTTTCGATTTATGGCATTATTTTTTTTATTTTTTTTTCTCTTTTTAGCATTTTAAATGGGATTAATGAAAGGCATGTATTTTAAATTATATGAGTGAAAGGTTTATATTTAAATGAAATGAATTCAATATGAAAATGTTATAGGGACAATATTTGGCGATTTATCAATTGCGCCAGGATAACATTAAAGTACCAATATATCAAACGGTATGTAGTATGTGAAATGAAACAATTATATTATAATCACCCATCGTACAAGAAAAAAAACTAATATTCTGCATTCAGAGGGAAAAATCCATCTCCTGTGCCGTAAGATTTGGCGAGTTCTTTTTTGGTGATAAGTTTTTCGATGTGATTATTGGGATCTGCAGGATTTGGCTTACTTTTTCTAAATCTCATTTTTTTGCAGATGTAGTATTATGTAAATATATTTTTTTGCAGATATTTTTCTATTTTCTATACTTGGCATTCTATTTTGTATATTTTCTATTTGGCATTTGGAAAAGAGATTTTTACCTTTTTATCTGTGCCTTCGGAAATATTAAAAAATAAAAAAAGATTTACATATATCAAGCGTATAATGTTATGTTTTGCATTTTTATACGGATCACTTCTCCATTTTTAGATTTTAAATGCTATTTATTTTTTACTAGCCGTTTATTAATTGTTTACAATTTACCCCCCTGACAATAACAATTATTTATCACAAAAATTCCTATTAGGTTTGTTTAAGTATTTTCATTACTTATTAAAATATCGAATATGGCGATAAAATTTTATTTTAGCATCGTGCTTAAATTTTTAAGATGGTGCAAAAACATGCTTTAATAAATGTATGTTTGTAAATATTTGAAAAACATGTTTTACCGCTCTCTTGAAAAATTTCGTAAGATGCTAAAACTACCTTTTGGCACCATTTAAAAAATTTTTCGCCAACCGACATTGGATACGAAACTTTTCCCCATTCAGATACACAGGCAAGGCTGGTCTCAAACAAGATTAAAGCTAGCAACAATATTGTTTTAACTCTATAAGAGTTACAATAATGATATTAAATGCTCCGATTGGCTTTGGGCCCAATTACGAAAGTTTCTCCTAAAAAAAACTGTAGAAGAAGTCTTTTACATTTGTTTCAAATGAAGCTTGGTCTACAAGGTATTAGTTAATAATATAAACAACACTAATTTCATGGAGGCAAAAGTTTTAATTTAAATGTATATATTTGAAACCCTCCGCCCCCCCCCCCCCCAAAAGAAAAGTTACAGTAATGAAATTAAAATGGCGTTAAGCCATGCTTTCTGACATAAGCAATTGGCTGCAAACGCGATAACGAAACTTTCACTTAAATTAATAACATGTAGCTAATATAGTCCTCAGGGTACTTTGCAGTTATACAGACCTTGTGGGTTTTTTTTAAAAGCTTGAGACAATTCAGGTTTAAGAAGTTGAGATTTACTGTCAAATGATATAAACAACTATGAACACAAAACTGATGAATTATTATTCAGGTTTATGTATGTATTTAAAAAAATGCATCTGATTACACTTATTAGATAAATTACTTCTGTTTACATTTAATAACTGATAAACGGCTTCTGTATATTAAATGAATTGTTTAAATATTGGGAAGAGGTGACGAGAGGTAGAAAGGTAAAAAGATGGTTGACAGAGGGGTAGCGAGATGGGTCACGAGACAGGTAGCGACACCGGTAGACAGGAATGTAGCGAGAAAAGTTGCGAGACGCATAGCGTGGTAGATAAAGAGATGAGTAGAGAGATGAGTACAGAGATGAGTTGACTGACGGGTAATGAGATTGGTAGCGAGTCGGGTACAAAAAACAGACGGATAGTGAGACGGGTATACAGACGAGTAGACAGACAGTAGATGGGTACAGAGATGGGTAAGAAGATGGGTAGAGAGGCGTATAGCCAGATGGGTAAATAGACAGATAGACAAATGGATAGCGAAGTGGATAGAGATACGGCTAGACATACAAGTAGTTAGACGGATAGACAGACGGTTAGAGAAATAGAGTGGCGGGTAGCGAGACCGGTAGAGAAATATAGAGACAGGTAGCGAGACGTGTAGGGAGATAGAAAATCGGTTAGAGAGACGGGCAGAAGAACGGATAGGGAAACAGACAGATTGTGGAAAGATAGACATACAGGCAAAAGAAAAGTCTGCAGATTGGCGCAGTAAAGGCGCAGGGGGCAGGGCCTCCTAGAGAATAATCAAGAAGTATCTGTTAAGCTTAAATTTGAAATATATATAATTTTTCAATTTTGCCGATATGGAGATTTAATGTAAAAGTTATTTTACAGAAGTCATCGAAAGATTTTTTGTATACTTTAATAGTAATTTAGACTATAGTTTTGCAATTTGGTTTGTAGCAAAGCATGCTATCAATGTGATTTGAAGTGTAAGAGTTTCTATAAACAGTTATACAAATAATCTATACTTAATATTATAAAGGAGTAAAGATTGATTGTTTTTTTTTTTTTTTGTTTGTTTGTTTGTTTGTTTGTAGGGGTAATCTCTGGAACTACCGAACCGATTTCAAAAATGATGGTGGCAAATTGATGGTGACAACCCCTGCTTCAACATAGGCTATATTTTATGTCGGTGCCACCAACCCCAGGGGGGGTGCAAGAGCGAAAAACGTTCTAAAATTGCGATTTTTTGTAAACTGAAGGAGCTGGAAATTTGAAATTTGGCATTGTAGCTACTTATAAGATGTAAATGCTCTCTAACAACAAATAAAAAAAAATGAAATTTAAAAGGATGAAATGAGCAAAAAGTGTTGTAAAGAATTGAGCTTCGACATCCAGCTGCACTATGTGTCATTCTAGCATTTCCTGTGAGTACACTTAACTGCATACCTTCCCTCGCTATTTTTGCCTTGAAGACTAGCAGACGCCGAATTCTATTGTACTGTGAGCGGAAAGTTCGGACAGTGATGAAGTGGTAAGGCGTTACCCAAAAAGGGGTCTTATGCTTTGATCCTTGCCGAGTTCGTGGGAAAGAGTTCATCTGCGAGAGAAGCGATCTCTGCACACGATTTTTAGGTTTGCGCCCGAAACTTTGCCCTTTGTCTTAGAACGTCCAATGACGGACTTAGTGAAAACGAAACAGAGGGATCTCAAGGCTGCTAAGAGGCTGGAGAGTTTCGAGGGGCCCGCCTCGACAAAGCCCCCGCCCCCAGAAGAAGTTCTCCTGCGAGAATGAAAAAGTGAGAGAGGACAGTTTTTGGAGAGATCGAAAAGGAGAGTGTTGACTCTCTGGAGAAGGGAAAAGGAAACGTCAGTTTCGAACTCAGCGTGGTGTAAGCGCTAGTGAGGCCCGACCTTGAGAATTGATACAGCAGGTATCCGGTGAAAATCCCAGCGAAGTGAAAAAGCACACCAAGTGCGAGAGTGAGAGTTCTTAGACTCAGAATTAACGAGTATTAGTAGATCTTCCGAAGAGAAGGAACGGACGAGCCTTGGTCCGAATGAACTTTATTTTGTAGTCACGACTGACTGTAATGTTTAGAGACTTTTGTTTGTTTCAGTTACACTTGGAGTCAAGAGGTCATTAATTTATAAGCGATTGACTCACGAAAAATAATTAAATGCTGTAATTAACTTTCTTGTACATATTTTCATTAGAATTAATATTGGTATGCAATAAATTCTATTTTCTAATTTATACGAGAAATTCTCTGTGCCAGCGATCCGATCTCGCTACCACTCACCATCTTTTATCGGGTCGGTATAGAGGAGTTACTACAACTGGTGGCTTGCGGTGATGGATTAATTAGCAAAAATTAATGACATTCTCTAAAGACAAAGAGTGGACTCTGAAATTTAAATCATCAACGGGCTCCAAGAAAGAGTCTCCTTGTGACTTGTGACCTGAGTCTCCTTAGACGCCCCTGTGGATCAACACAGCATCAGAAAGAGAAATCTACCAAGAATTCTGGAGAGTGTTCCCCCATCAGAAAGAGAAATCTACCAAGAATTCTGGAGAGTGTTCCCCCATCCGGAAGTGTCCCCATCCGAAAAGTGTGACAGAGAACCCCGTCTGTGCTCCTGAGAATCTCTGAAGTCTGTGCTTCTGACGCCCTGAAAGACTCTTAGTAATGGAGGTAAGCTCTTTTTATACTCAGAGTGGCTTTAATTGTTATTAGTGTTTGTATAGGTGTTGTAGGCTTCAAAAAAAAAGTTGTATGTTTATTTTTGTGAGAGTAAATTTTTGAGAAATTTTTCCGGTAGAAAAAAAAAAAAGTATTATGAGATACTTCCGAGATTACTGTAACTTATTTAATAGACAAATTTTGTAGTTAAAAATTAAATTATTGTTGAATTAATTTAATGCAAAGTTGTGCAGTGTTACAAAATTTTAGCTGAATCTATAAATGAGAGTTCATTAAAAAAAAAGTATCGAACGCATTTCATATTTTACGATAACAGAGTTGATTTTATATGTTTTTTGTGAATTATTCTAAATTTTTTAAGAGTGGATGCAGAGATTAAGACCACCATTGATTTAAAAAAAAAAAAAAAAAGGAATTGAATGAGACTTTTGCAATTTAAAATATTTTTACTGTACTTTTTGAATTTGAAATTTTTGTTTTGTGTAGAATTTATCCCATATGTATTTTATAACCAAATACCAAGGTGAATGTAAACGTTAGGATAGAGTTGCTTATCTTTATATGTTGCATATTTCCTATATTATTGCTAAGCGTACTTTTTTTATGAGCGTATATTTTGGTAATATTTTGACGCACTTGGTAGGATTTGATTTAATCTTATTGTATTGTTTTATATTTGTGGGAAAGATAATTTCTAATTTTATACTTTAAAAATGTCGGAGCTTAAATATTTTAGGAAAGCTGATTTGCAAACGTTAGCTTACGAATTTGAGGTCATTTTAGAGGAAAATGATACTGTACCGAAAATTATAAAAAAAATAGAGTCGTCAGAGGGTTTTGAGAAAGAGCTAGCTTTAGCACAAATTAAACTTATAGAAAAAGATAGGGAAAATAAAGTGGAGCGGGAACATGAGTTAGCTAGGTTAAAAGCGACGCAAGAGTCAGATGACCGGAGTACCGCATCTAGTAGCATCTCAGTTAGAACGAATCATTTACCCCTAAAAACAATTATGCATCGCTTTGATGAAAAGAATTCGGATATTTCGTTGTTTTTGAATTTATTCGAGAGACAGGCAAAAAAATGTAATCTAATAATTCGGATGAGTTGGTGACGAATTTACTATCATTATTACCTGTGGGAATGGCCGAGCTAATTTTGAGAGAACCCGAAGACAAAATTGATGATTTTCAATATGTGAAAGAAAAACTGTTAGAACGCTATCGTTTGAATGCAGAGACATACCGACAAAAATTTAGTCAACATCCACGAAATCCTAATTCAGTTTGGAAGGATCTGATTTTTGAACTTAATAGTTTTTTAGAAGGTTGGCTGTCATGCTTACAAGTTTCGGATTTTGAGGGTTTGAAAAATTTGCTTGTCACGGACCAAATCAAACGGAGAGCGTCTCCAGAAATGCGCGAACATTTTATAGATAACTGGGCAGAGATTAAAAACCCGGAAGAATTAGTAAAGCTTTTAGATGCGTACGAGGCAATCAAGCGCCCCTCTAAAAAGACGTGGAATCCGAAATTCCCTTTAGAGAAGAATTTTGAAAGACCCAGGACTTTTGAAAATGGGCGAAACGGTAACAGAAATTCGGAGACTAACTTTAACTGGAGGGATCGCGATGATCATAAAGAAAGGGAAAGAGTTTACGAAAAAAGGCGAGAAGTCAAGTGTCACGCGTGTTTTCAAAGCGGTCACTACAAAGTAGATTGTCCGGAAATTAAAAAGAGAGATGTTGCGCGGGTCGGTCACTTAATAAGTAAACCGACACTTGAAGGAACCTTCTCCCCTTATTTGAGTAAAGTGTTAGTGAATGGAATTCAGACAACTGCTTTAACTGACACTGGGAGTGAAATTGATATCATCGCATACGACTTGGTCAGTCAAGATAAATTGAATGGAGATCACGTATGGATTAAAACTCCGCTGGACAGTAAATTATACTGTTTACCTATAGCAGAGGTCACTTTAGAAATTGAAGGCGTGGGGGTTATTGAAACGAAAGCGGGAGTTAACAATAAAGATTCAGATATGTTTTACTATTTGTTGGGTAATCACACTCAAAAATTGTTAGAACAGGCGAAGAAAAAACCCGAATTGATGAATGCAGTTTTGACACGAGCTCAAACGAGAGAAAAGGGTGGCCCAGCTCCGAATCCGGTAAATAAACAAATTATGATTTCCGAGGGGGAAAAAGAAATTTCTAGCGGGAATGTTGAAGCGGAAACTTTGAATTCCGAGGAAGAAAAAGAAGAGGATATTTCTAGCGGGAATGTGGAAGCGGAAACTTTGAATTCCGAGGAAGAAAAAAAAGAGGGAATTTTTCGCGAGTGCAGTGAAGTGGAAGCGTTGAATTCAAAACTAGAGGGTGAAAATCTAGGAAACCCTATTGAACTGGTCAGTGTGGATAAGGGATTATCGCCTTTGCTGATATGTGAGGAGTCTTCGTTCTTAGCAAACATTGAAAGAGGGGTTAGTAAAATGGAAAATGACAGGTATCCATCTCTCGAAGAGATTAGAGGGAAAGGGGAAATTGAAGAAACGCATTGTAATGCGGGAGATTCTTTAATAGTGGCAAAAGCCAGAGACAATCGCATGAGTGGGGGAATGCGGGTGCTTGTCCCATTGCATTGTCAGGTGGATATTTTTGGCGCATGCCTAGAAAAAGTGTCATTACACTTAGGGAAAGGGGAAGTTAAAGGAAATGTGTCAGGATACTTTGACTTCGGGAGAAGTTTGATGAATGATTTAACGACCGCATTTCTAAAACGGTTCTTCTGTGTTAAGATGAGAGATTCGATAAGCGATAGTATTGCATGTTGGCATCGAAAAGTTAGAAAGCTTTTGAAAGCGTTTGTATTTGGAGAATGGATAAGAAAAACGGAGGAAAATAAATTCGTGAAGGGATGTGTGTTTAATCTCACGAACAGGTTAAAAAGAGGTCGAGTTTTAGCCGTTGAAAATGTGTCAGAAAAACGAGAAAAGAGGAAATTTTGGTTTGACAGAAAGGCGGTGAAACGGAAGCTTAATGTGAAAGATGAGGTTTTAGTTTTAACCACCAGAAAGCCAGATAAAATGTCAGATAGTTGGATATGGCCGGGAAGAAAGGAGTCAATAATTACGGAAACAAATTATATTGTGAATGTTCCTGGGAGGCGACAAAAATCTCAGACTTCTCACGTGAGTTTAGTAAAACCTTACAGAAAACGGGTGGAGTTAGCAGGTATCTTAACGCGGGAAATAAACGCACTTAAGAATTTCTGTTTACCGTATCTAGATGATATGGCGATTTTTTCAGATAGTTGGGAGGACAATATGCGTCATCTAGAAATAGTATTAAAAAGTGTTAATGACGCGAAACTAAAAATCAAATTGGCGAAATGCAAGTTCGCTCAGAAAACCGTAAAATATCTTGGGCATATTGTAGGTGAGGGTAGACGGAGGCCAGCTGAGGCGAAAGTAAGGGCAATTAAGGAATTACCGGTTCCGAAATCGAAAACTGAAATTCGTAGATGTTTGGGAATGGCTGGATATTATTCCCGGTACATAAAAGATTATGCAGTGATTGTAGAACCATTAACGAGGGCGCTTAAAGGCAAAAATAAAAAAAGAAATTCTGGAAATAATCCCAGGTTATTAAGGTGGTCCTTGGCTCTGCAACCATATAATTATGCCATTTCTCATCGCGCAGGCAAAGACATTCCGCATGTTGATTGTCTGAGTCGAGTTTAAGGAGATTTCTTGATAAACTTTTGTATATAATTATTTTAAGATTTTTTATTTTTTATTTCACTGTGTTTTATTTCATTATATGTTCATGATTTCTTATCAGAGCGCGGAAAAAAAAAGGAAGGTAGTATTATCTTATTCATGTATGTTTTATTTCTTGCCACTCTGATGTAATTTGAGCTTGCAATTCTTTATCCGACTCTTAGAGATTCTTAGTGTTTCACCCTTAAGAATCGTTTGAGGAGGAGGTGCTGTAAAGAATTGAGCTTCGACATCCAGCTGCACTATGTGTCATTCTAGCATTTCCTGTGAGTACACTTAACTGCATACCTTCCCTCGCTATTTTTGCCTTGAAGACTAGCAGACGCCGAATTCTATTGTACTGTGAGCGGAAAGTTCGGACAGTGATGAAGTGGTAAGGCGTTACCCAAAAAGGGGTCTTATGCTTTGATCCTTGCCGAGTTCGTGGGAAAGAGTTCATCTGCGAGAGAAGCGATCTCTGCACACGATTTTTAGGTTTGCGCCCGAAACTTTGCCCTTTGTCTTAGAACGTCCAATGACGGACTTAGTGAAAACGAAACAGAGGGATCTCAAGGCTGCTAAGAGGCTGGAGAGTTTCGAGGGGCCCGCCTCGACAAAGCCCCCGCCCCCAGAAGAAGTTCTCCTGCGAGAATGAAAAAGTGAGAGAGGACAGTTTTTGGAGAGATCGAAAAGGAGAGTGTTGACTCTCTGGAGAAGGGAAAAGGAAACGTCAGTTTCGAACTCAGCGTGGTGTAAGCGCTAGTGAGGCCCGACCTCGAGAATTGATACAGTAGGTATCCGGTGAAAATCCCAGCGAAGTGAAAAAGCACACCAAGTGCGAGAGTGAGAGTTCTTAGACTCAGAATTAACGATTATTAGTAGATCTTCCGAAGAGAAGGAACGGACGAGCCTTGGTCCGAATGAACTTTATTTTGTAGTCACGACTGACTGTAATGTTTAGAGACTTTTGTTTGTTTCAGTTACACTTGGAGTCAAGCGGTCATTAATTTATAAGCGATTGACTCACGAAAAATAATTAAATGCTGTAATTAACTTTCTTGTACATATTTTCATTAGAATTAATATTGGTATGCAATAAATTCTATTTTCTAATTTATACGAGAAATTCTCTGTGCCAGCGATCCGATCTCGCTACCACTCACCATCTTTTATCGGGTCGGTATAGAGGAGTTACTACAGTGTTCTAAAAACATTCTAAATTACAATTTCTGTGGAATCTCCAGAACTATAGAACCGATTTCAAAAGTGATGGTGGCAAATTGATGGTGACAATCCCTGCTCCAACATAGACTATATTTTATGTGGGTGCCACTAACCCCAGGGGGGGGGGGTGCAGGAGCGAAAAACGTTCTAAATTGCGACTTTTTTTATACTGAAGGAGCTAAAAATTTGAAATTTGGTATTGTAGCTACTTACAAGATGTAAATGCTGTCTAAGAACAAATTGAAAAAAAAAATTAATTTAAAAGGGTGAAATGAGCAAAAAGTGTTCTAAAAACATTCTAAATTACAATTTCTGTGGAATCTCTGAAACTACAGAACCGATTTCAAATGTGATGGTGGCAAATTGATGGTGACAACCCCAGCCCCAACATAGGCTATATTTTATGTCGGTGCCACTAACCCCAGGGGGGTGCAAGAGCGAAAAACGTTCTAAATTGCGATTTTTTTTTATACTGAAAGAGCTAGAAATTTGAAATTTGGCATTGTAGTTACTTATAAGATGTAAATGCTCCTAAGAACAAATAAAAAAATGAAATTTAAAAGGTAGAAATGAGCGAAAAGCGTTCTAAAAACATTCTAAATTACAATTTCTGTGGAATCTCTGGATCTATAGATCCGATTTAAAAAATGATGGTAGCAAATTGATGGTGACAATCCCTGCTGCAACATAGGCTATATTTTATGTCGGTGCCACTAACTCCAGGGGGGGGGGGGGGGGTATGCAAGAGCGAAAAACGTTCTAAATTGCGATTTTTTTTATACTGAAGGAGCTAGAAATTTGAAATTTGGCATTGTAGTTACTTATAAGATGTAAATGCTCTCTAAGAATAAATTAAAAAAATCGAAACTTAAAAAGTGTGAAATGAGCGAAAAACGTTCTAAAAACATTCTAAATTACAATTTCTATGGAATCTCTGGAACTACAGAACCGATTTCAAAAGTGATGGAGGCAAATTGATGGTGAAAATCCCTGCTCCAACATAGTCTATATTTTATGTCGGTGCCACTAATCCCAGGGGGGTGTGCAGGAGCGAAAAACGTTCTAAAATTGCAATTTTTTTTATACTGAAGGAGCTAGATACTTGAAATTTGGCATTGTAGTTACTTATAAGATGTATATGCTCTCTAAGTATAAATAAAAAAAAATCGAAATTTAAAAGCATGAAATGAGCGAAAAACGTTCTAAAATCATTCTAAATTACAATTTCTGTGGAATCTCTGGAACTACAGAACCGATTTCAAAATTGATGGTGGCAAATTGATGTTGACAATTCTTGCCCCAACAGCCTCTTTAATAAAAAGCTATGCGTTGCTGATGACGGGTTTTTTCGCTAATTGTTGCCACAGATTAATTTCGGAAAATAAAACATTTCAAGTTACTGAAAAAAAAATAATAGCTCGGAAATTATTTGACAGAAAATTGTCAGACAAACTGTGTTTGAAAGGTAAAAAAAGTGTATTTTTCTTGATATAAATTTCAAATCTAATGATTATGCCGTTTTTCAAGTATTGAATTTCAAAAATTACGAAATTTCACAATGGGCTACCACAGCAAAACCTTCATGCGTAAAAAGATAATGATAAGGGCGACTTGTCCTGACGTGTATATTGGCTATAGCGCGAGTCACAAATTATAGTAGCATTATTATTCTGTTAAAATATAAAAGTGAATTATGAAATTTCAATATTCTGTTTGATTAAAAGTTCATTAAGAGAAATTGACCAGCGTAGCGGGCTTAGCTTGCTAGTAGATATATAATCAAGGAAGAAAAATTTTAAATTCATACACAATAAAAGTACAAGGTTATTTTACAGAAGTCATCGAAAGATTTTTTGTATACTTTAATAGTAGTTTAGACTATAGTTTTGCAATCTGGTTTGTAGCAAAGCATGCTATCAATGTGGTTTGAAGTGTAAGAGTTTCTATAAACAGTTATACAAATAATAGATATATAATCAAGGAAGAAAAAAATTAAATTCACACACAAAAAAAAAGTGCAACAATGAAATTAAATTTGTGTTAAGCCACGCTTGACAGAATAATCTATTGGCTGCAAATCCAATTACGTAACTTTAAAAAGCTTGGCGTTTTAAAAGATCCGGCGTTTTTTTTGTTTTTTTTTTCAAGTTTTGCACAATACGCGCTTAAGAAAATGAGATTCTTTGCCACATCTGATGAACGGTACTTCTTTTCTTTTTTTTAACAGTGTATATGAATTTATATATGATATTTTGTAATTCTATCATTTTATTTGCTCTTTTTCTTTATATTGTAATTGTTAACCGTATGTTCTCAGCAATATCACTCAGACTAATCCCTTTGAGGGAAGTCCTAGTAGTTTTTTCTAGTTTTTAGTTTGGGTTATTTAATATTAGAAGCAAAATATTTACCATGATCAAGTACATTTTAGTAGGTAGAATTTCTGTATATAAACATGTTTGTCTGATCTATAGATTATACGCCGGAAATTATAGTAGTTTATTTTATTAAACATAAACTTGCCCAAAACAGTTCTTATTCTGAGTGAGTTATAATTAATGATATTGTTTTACTTTAGTAGAACATTCATTTAAACTTTTTCTGAAAATTTAATTTTATATCCGTTTCACTTTATAGTTAAAAAAAAAAATCCCAATAACTTGCCAAACATTTTCTAACAGTTGTATTTTTTAATTTAAAATTAGATTTAATTCTTTTTAATTATACTGTCATTTATAGTTATTTACCATTCTTTTCTTAGTTACTTGTTTTAAAAATCTCTTTACACGTGTTTTTACTTTAATTTTATTAAACAGCTTTGGATGCAAGAATTTCCATTTCCTGGACATAAAGCAGGCAACATTGGAACGTTATGGAAAAAAACAGTCATTTCAGTGTTGATTGTTTATGGCTTTCTTGCCTTTGTTATTAACTTAACAAGAAGAGTTATTGAGGAAAAGTCTAATGGCTCTAAGGTACTTAAAATAATGTTTTAGTTTTTAGTCATTTATTTCATGTTTTTTTGTTCTGTTTCACTTTACTAGAAACATAAATGGTATATTTTATTAACCATATCTTTAAAAAGAAGGTTTATAAAATGTAATAATCTCAGAATTTTAAGTTTTTGTAATGTTATCATTGTTATAATTTTAAAAATCACATTTAGAAAATAATTTAATTTTTGCTGCTACTTGATACTGTTGAATTCATAAACTGAATGACATGATGTAATTTAATTCACAATCCTTTAATGACAGAAGATATACACATCAGCAGAGCTTCCCCCAGGCAGTTTCAGGAGGGCGCTGCGCCCTGCCTGCCCTTTGGTTATGTTAGGAAATATTCCATAATTTCCCTATTTTGGTCTTATCACTTCAGTTAATTCATCCATTTAATCCCCACCTAAGTTTCTAAATTACTTTTTGTTTCACAGTTATATATTTCTAAGTTCTGCTTTATACATATACATTCTGGATTATATTTACTTTATTTCAATATCTAAATACCATATTTAACATTTCATAAAGCTTACTTACAATAGCTGTATAATTTATCCAGGCCTGTTCATTTTTACTTTCACACCACACTCTTAAAACCACGCACCTCTGTTTACCTTTTGCCGGTTTCATATCTCTCTTCACAGCCTAGCACCACAATGCGTCGAAGCACTTACGGCCGACGACGACAGATGGCGCGATCATCTTTCTCTCCTACGATCTTTTCCTCGTGGCGGTTCGTCACTTCATCCGGACATTTCGAGAAGCCGGTAGTGACGTTTACTGGGAGAGCGGTGTGATAGGTTGTTTACCTGGAGATGATTGCTTATATACGACAGCTTGTGGTTCATTCATTAGCTTCGTTGTTTTAATTCCTTTTGTGTGTGGCAAGGCAATGTTGACATAAGTAATGCCGCCGGTAATGGCTAGTGATGGTGGTGCAGTTTTAAAGATGTTCTATAATATTTGAATATGTTATTGTTTCTCAAGATGCTTTTAATCTCCGATGATGTTGCTTTTTAAATCTAAAGAACTTTTTGTGTTTTTATGAAAGCTGGGTGGTGATGTTGAAAGGATACATCTAGAAGTTTTATACATTCTCTCTTCTTGTCAACAAAGTTACTTCTCCTGAAAGACAGAGCGAGAGGAATGGCTTTCGATAACTGGTGTATAAAAAAAAAACACCGGCTGCAACACGTTCTGCTAATATTTTGGTTCATGGTTTAATTAGTTTATTTTATTAGTTCTTCTTCTGTTCAACGTTGTTATTCCTTCTCCTTATTATGCTTTAAACCAACTTCAGTTATACTGCTTTTAGGCAGGTTTTAAGAAGTTGTGTTAGTATCCTAGTATACTACTAAAAGGGGGGAAGGTGAATTACACAGAGAACTTTCGTAAGTAAATTTGAATATATTTTCATTTAGTTTTTCTTGAAGTGATTTTATTATACTTTTGGCTTTGTTTAATTTAGTTTAAAACTGGTTTAAGTTTCTTTAAAGTTTTAGTTTATTACAGTTATTTTTCCCTCTCAGTTTTGACATCATGTTTAAGTTTCTGGTTTCTGTCTTTTACTCTTAAGGTCTTTCAAATACTGTGACGGACTTCATCACGTTTAAGGTTTCAGATGAAGATCCGATTTATTTTGTTAGATACTTTTGCTTTGATGCTTTCGGTGTGCTAATGACGGTATGCGTGGTACATCGGGAGTTTTTCATGAGATGAGATGTAAAACGAAACACAGTTTAACAATCTTTTAAGATGGTTAATATTTAAATGAGAGGTGAATGATAAAGGTCAATTTATGTTTATATTTTTGTTATATTAAAGTTAATTAAGTTGATTAAATTAAAGTTAATATAATTTGAAGTTATAATTGTGAATTAAAATCAAATTAAAGTTTACATTTTTCTAAAGATAAATAGAATTGAATTTAAATAAAAATAACTTTCTTTTGAAACTTTTTCCTAGGCTTCAGTTCATATTAAAGATAAAAGTTTAAAGTATATTTTTATTTACATGGTTTATTGAATTTGTATTTTTGTCCTTTTGATTTTATTCTTGTTTTTATTTAATAAACGTTTAGTTGTTTTTAAAACAGTTTGTCTTTATTTTCAAGACACAGTCCACATGTTACTTTACAGCTTTTTCTCATATTTAATTCGGGCAATCAATCGTCAGCATATACGCTCCATTTAGTGTTTATACTCTGCATCCTGTTTTAATGTATTAGTGATTACTTTCGTAATTACTATAATAACAGGTTAAACAAATAGCGCCCTTCTTGCCCCTCATCCAAAAAATAGCGTCCTTCTGCCCCTCGTTTTAAAAAATGACGCCCGTACTGCCTTTTATTGTGCCTGCCCTGAACGTGCGCCTGCAAGTTGTTTTCTCATTTACACACATAGGATCGCACATTCGTCTCTCATCTGTTCAAAGTCCGCGATCGCGGTAGATTTAGAAATTCCCTGACGATAGCAAGAATGTATAAAGAACTGTTGAAGGTACTATAATCAGAGGCATAGCGTCAAGGGGGGCAGGATCACTTTACTACCAGTATTTTTATGTGCTAAATTTGGCCGCCTTTAATTCATACCGTTCAAAGATTAAATAAAGCCAAATGTGATGTATTTAAACACTTAGGTAATTAAATGAAGTAAGCAGAGCATAAGCACAAGTGGTGCGTTTATGCTGTAACTGACCATGGTTTTATAATGTTCAAAAGCGAAATAAAGATAACTAAAAGTTTCTAAAATATTAATGAAATAACAGACAAAAGGAATTAAACTCAACAAGATTTATTCAAATTACTAAGTTCAGAATAAAATATATATTTCCAATATTCCAGAGTAAAAACGATATCACATTACCATTCAATCTATATTTGCATTTGTCAAAACAAAATGCTTAAAAACTTACACAATATATCTTGAGACCATTAAACATACATCTCATATTCTGGATGTGAAAACTGGAGCACCGATGGAAAAATTCATTTAACAAATTTACTTTAATTAAATTAAGTTTATTACCAGATTAACTTAAATGGAAAAACAATTACTTTTAATTAAAGGCTTTAACAAAGATTCAAAAGAAACATATAATTTACCTTAATGATCTTTTAAATTAAATAACCTTAATCTTGTAAAAAATATATTAACATTAAATAAATTCCATTAATCTAAAACCAAAACTTTAATTAAACATAAAACAATATCTTTCCTCACTTCCCGATCCAATGACTCTATCCTTCCAAATACAACCTCCATTCATCAACTTGTCAGTAACGGCCAACCGTACCTGCTCGACCACGATACAGTCGTACTTTGAACCGCCGGACAAAACATGCCACTCCAGGGTACTATCTATACTTATTAAGTAACAAGCCCAATGGCAAACGGTCTACTGATATGAAGCACTATCCGTAGAAACCCAAACCGAGCCATCGTATTTGGTGTTTCAATAGTTAAAACGGTAACAAGTAATTTCGGCTTCCGAAATTACTGATGCAAGAATAATAGACAGAACGGTGTCAACATACTTTAAATGGAATCACGTTCTGAACTATTAAAAATATCAATAGCCTTTTGATGACATGAAAGTTAATATTATGAAAGTCTAAAAACCACAACATCAGGACAAAAAGGAAAAGCTTTACTCACTTTAAATAAAAAGCTTTATATCCAATGGAAAAACTAAATCAAAAGATATATGAAACTAGCTGCACAAAATTATAAGAAAAAGCTGCTCTTTTTATTAAATAACTATTGCTCCAAGAAGTTTCCTTTAAAAACATAATGACATCAAATGCTCCATCTCCAAAAATGAAAGACGTGGTGTTCTTTAAAAAGAAAAAGCCTCTTTACTTGCAGACCCCATTTCATCTAAAAACAGTATCTTCCATTTCAAATATAACACATCACCACTCGAATTAAAAAGCACTTCCTTAAAAACAAAACATCGCTAGACTAAACACTCGTAGACGACACAAACACTAAAACAACAAACTAGACGGCTTCCAGCCAGCTGGAACATCCCAATACACGACTGCCTCTCTCTTAAATACATTACCGCCTCGTGTCAAGGTCAATGACGTAACCTCCTCATTCTGCAGCAAACAGGTCACTTCCGGCCTCCCGAAGGTACGTGACGATCGATTACGGTCACAGGTAGATACTACAGGTAATGACAGATTATCAGAGCCATCTGTCACCAGCTGCCGTAATCACTTGTATCGTGACGTAATCGATCTACCGAAAACCGCGAGAAATGAGGAGACGTGACTAATGTAAACAAGCGATAACGATGTCCATAGGAAGTGAAAAACATGATGTAGATAAAAAATGAAATAAAAGTAAATAGAAGCAAATGGAAAAACCTGAAGCGTTAGAATAGATAATATGACCAAATGGTAAGTAACTAAATAAAGATATTTTTACTTTAAAACTATATGAATTACTTTAAATAAAAATATACTTTCATACTGTAAACCAAGGTTATTAAACTGAAGGATTTAATTACTGAAATATGACTGAGCTAATTACTGAATATAACTGAATAGGAGTTAAATATTAAATAAATATAATAAAGCATGAATGGATGAATTAGGTCAATTAAGATATGATTTGAATGAGTGATAAGAACTAAAGAATTAGTAAAGGGAAAACTATCCAGTTTTTCCAACAAAGCCCCCCCTCTTATCACTCGAATGAAAATCAGACCGGCAACATGAGAAGCACGCCGAACAGGCTACCTAAAACAATTTGCACAATCAGCAAAGCCTCCCTGATCACCTATCCAATTATAACCATATTAACTGTAATCCAATTATCCTCCAATTCCAACTAAAAAAAACTAAATCCACTTAAAACTTACACGGCCAATTATCACATTACAATAATCCAACAATCCAAAGCCTTCCCCATTGAAACTGCCAAAAAAAACTTCATTGGGCTCCAGTCCTCATCTATAAATATGCTATACTATTAAAAAATAAATACATATAAAATACACATATAGCACAATATATCATACATTACATTTAAAAATATTCATAACCCGCAGACATGAACTCTAAAATATCAAATATCCAAAACATGAACATCAGCTAAAATCTAGTTTATCATAGATAAACCATTTTCCAAGTATTTCAATACTTTTCCAAAAAGGTCCATTTTTATTAATGAGAAGGATCAATTCACAACTTCACTACATAAATGACATTACAATTTAATAACAGAGATAACCTCATAAATCTAATTAACAAAAAAAAAAAACTAACATTTTTTTTTCATATTTCACTATGCCAACAAAGAGAATCAAAATTTTCCATTCATAAATTTTTCCTAAACAAAATTTATAACACTTCATAAATCCTAAAAAAAAAACCTCCAATACTTTCTCCATATCTCATACCGAATCTCTCCAAACCCTTACAAAACCTCACATAAACCTTTATTAAACCAAATGTATGACACTTTCTCAAACCAATGACAACATCAACTAGAACACCAATCAGATAAATTCCATATAGACACCTAAGACATGACAGCTCTACTCAAACAAATCAACCTATTTGATCTCTGCTCCCCCAAACCATTTTCACTATCTTATGCAACATTTATATATTAAATCCATAATATATTTCCGGTCATCTTTCCATCTCGATTTCCTGAACATAAAGACATCACAAATTTAAATGAGTACGATCCATTTATTCATCCCCTTACATAAAACCTATCAATCGAAATCATTTGCTTGGGCCCAAGTCTTCACACCACTCACTTCAACATAACATAGATGAATATGACCAACGGATAATTATCAAACCATTTTAAAAATTCAACAACAACTATTTTAAACTTTTTTTTCAAATTTAAATATGGAGCATGACCAAAACCATTCTGATCTGTACTCTCAACACTCTTATTTCAACCAGAAAAACACTCCAGAAGAAGAATCATGACCAGGCAATTTCAACCCTAAGCACTCAGCATATCTAACATAATCTCAAAAGCTCCTAAAATAGTCATTTCAACACCGTTTTATGCTAAGCCTCATAAAAACAAACTGGGAAAGACCTAAAAAAAATACTCCCCCATCTGATTAAACTGAAACTTTATTTCCTAAAACAGAATGATCTAAAAAATATATATATATACCCGGCCATTTCCTCCTCAATGTTATATCTTATTAAACCTCAAGAGACTACAAAACAAGATACCTAAAAATAGCTGCCATTCTTCAGTATCAGCCAGGGCTACTAACTTGATGTTACATTATTCAACTATCTTGAAGTCAAAAAAAAAATTTTCTTCCTTATATGTGATACCTCCAGAAACTTGATCAAGGCTTCTAACATTTGCAACCTAAAAACAAATGCCTTTTACCTAATCAATACACTGGATCACAGAAAATTCACCATCCTTGACTTCTTTGAACAATGACACCCTAAAATCACCCAAAATCTGCATATTCAGTTCTAATACAATCTACATTATCCCTTAAAAAAAAAAATCCAGTTCCAATCAATCCCAACATCATTTTCAAATGTTTCTTAAAAATTCCTAACACAATTTTCTAACATGGTTCTAACACAGTTTTCTAACAAAAAAAAAACATCTATTGAAAAATTTCATAACACTTCCTAACACAAATCAAAAATTTTCCAATGTCACCGAGATATTTTCCTTACACATTCTAACACAAAAAAATTTTCCTTACATTTTAACATAACAATTTCCTTACACAATCTGATATATCCTAACACTAACTAACATTTGATATACTACAGCCACAAAACTTCTATAACAACCAAAAAAAAAATTTTCAACATAACCTAAAACTCAACATGCATGTCCTCACCATATCTACAGGGGATGTATTCCATAAAAGATCCATCACATTTCAGGACACTGACATTACCACCTTAAAAGAAATGTATTATCCCGAAAAAGTAATCCTCACAAAAACACCCCTTCTGCAAGTGAAACACACTAAAAGTTGATAACTCAATAAAATCAATATCTATAAAAAATAAATAACTATATATTTTAAATAAAATTTAACAAAAATTTCATAAAACATAGAAAATATCATTATTAAATTAAACATAACTCTTTGAAGGTGTATATAAAAATATATATTCATTGAAAAGAAAAAAATGCTTGTATATCTAAGTTTAAACAACATTGCATTTAAAAGCAATACTCCTGATCCAATATACAGGACTCCATTTTCCTAACACATGGAATTATCCAATTGGAATCAAGATTTTTAACAATTTAAACTTTTAGATCAAAATTTACTTTAACATTATGACTTTAAAATTTAATTCAAATTTACTAAAAAAAAACTGTATATGGACATAAGTTTAACAATATTACTGATTTATCTCTAAAAAAAAAACTTTTACTAAAAAAAAAAAAAATTATGAATGCTTAATTTTAAACTGTTTAAAACTATTTATTACATTTTACAGTTTAAACACCTTCAGAAAAAAAAAAAACTAATAAAACTTTAACACCTAAGAAACAGCAGCCGTAGCTATCCCAACACTTTAAAACTCCAACCCCTGTCAACCTCACTCATATGTTAACCTTCCAAAAAATATGGAAAAACAGTTCTTCCCTAAAAAAATTTTCAAAACACATCATAATACTTTGACCATTCCCAAAAAAATTTACTCTAACATATTACACATGCAGACAATTTCTATAAGTTTTATTTAAAAACCATCATCAATTTCACCCACTGTCTTAATAAAAGCTTCAGCTGAATTATATTAACAATAACACTTATAATTAAAAATTCATTAACTTCAAAGAATTTTTCATCAAAATACAAAAAAATTCAACAATTTTCAAATTATCTTAACAATATTGAAAAACGGATTTCAAAATAATCTCGGATAACAACATTTAGCTTTAATGGCTGAATTAAAAGCATTTAAATTTAAAACTTTCACAATTAAAAAATATCAAATTAGTCAAAAAAAAAACTAGATTCACTTTTACAAATGAATTTAACCTTAATAAAAAAATTTCAAAAAATTTATCAGGCCAATAATATATCCCTTATCTTTACCTTACCTTAAAGACTTTTACTAACACTTAACACAAAAAAAAATTTCAATCTTTAAATATTAAAAGGATTTACTATGCATAAAAAAATTTAGAATACCTTAACCGCTCTTAAATATATAAGATTCAGCCTTAAAAAAAATTTATATTTATAACTTATTAAAAAAAACTTTAATACAAGTAGGTGACTTCAAAACTTTAAACCCTTTACCACTATGCAAAAAAATTTCAATATCAAAACAACATGGCATAAAATCATTAATATTCATTAAAAAAAAAATTTACAGACGGTCACTTCTCATACTTGATCACAGACTTGATACATTTAGTCATGTTTAAACCATAGTCCTAAAAAATGCTGATGCTCAGTTCTAAAATCAGAGTCCACGCAAAACAAACATCTTCTTTCTACTATAATGATGTTCACATCTCAAGAATCATAAGGAATCATAAGTCCACCAGGTAAAGTGGCCCAGACGCTGCCACTGCTTAAGCACATTCAATACTTAAAAAAAACAAAGTTGACTGGCACTGTAGATCATAATCCAGCACAAAGATTTCACAATAAAGAATGGTGATGCATTTCCAAAAAAAAAAAAACACAATCTTTTACAACCTTATACACTTTCTTTATCTCTCAAGAGAAATATGCACTTTACTTTAACAACACGTCCTTCAGACAAGGATTCATCCACAAAAAGCGCCAAATCTTCCTTTAAATCACTTCACTAATAGCACTTTTATGACTTTCATTTACTTATATAAATGCACCTCTTGACAGCACATGATCCATACCATTTAAATATTGCAGCTTTGTAAGTTTAAAAAAAACAACCTCAGATAGCTCCTTAAATTTGAATTGGAAAAAAAAAATTCTGAATAGAAACAGAAAACCTTTAAACAAATTTCAAAAACTTCTTAAAAATTATTATAGCAAACATGCTACCAGCCCCCCCATCTCAAAGCTCAATTATTGAAATGAGACAACTGGAGGACTTTTATAATCCAAGACTGAAAAAAAACATCCTTAAAAGTATAACTAACGAAAATCAGCTTCTAAACAATCCATGGCCTCAGGCCCATAACCTTGATGTATTTAAACACTTAGGTAATTAAATGAAGTAAGCAGAGCATAAGCACAAGTGGTGCGTTTATGCTGTAACTGACCATGGTTTTATAATGTTCAAAAGCGAAATAAAGATAACTAAAAGTTTCTAAAATATTAATGAAATAACAGACAAAAGGAATTAAACTCAACAAGATTTATTCAAATTACTAAGTTCAGAATAAAATACATATTTCCAATATTCCAGAGTAAAAACGATATCACATTACCATTCAATCTATATTTGCATTTGTCAAAACAAAATGCTTAAAAACTTACACAATATATCTTGAGACCATTAAACATACATCTCATATTCTGGATGTGAAAACTGGAGCACCGATGGAAAAATTCATTTAACAAATTTACTTTAATTAAATTAAGTTTATTACCAGATTAACTTAAATGGAAAAACAATTACTTTTAATTAAAGGCTTTAACAAAGATTCAAAAGAAACATATAATTTACCTTAATGATCTTTTAAATTAAATAACCTTAATCTTGTAAAAAATATATTAACATTAAATAAATTCCATTAATCTAAAACCAAAACTTTAATTAAACATAAAACAATATCTTTCCTCACTTCCCGATCCAATGACTCTATCCTTCCAAATACAACCTCCATTCATCAACTTGTCAGTAACGGCCAACCGTACCTGCTCGACCACGATACAGTCGTACTTTGAACCGCCGGACAAAACATGCCACTCCAGGGTACTATCTATACTTATTAAGTAACAAGCCCAATGGCAAACGGTCTACTGATATGAAGCACTATCCGTAGAAACCCAAACCGAGCCATCGTATTTGGTGTTTCAATAGTTAAAACGGTAACAAGTAATTTCGGCTTCCGAAATTACTGATGCAAGAATAATAGACAGAACGGTGTCAACATACTTTAAATGGAATCACGTTCTGAACTATTAAAAATATCAATAGCCTTTTGATGACATGAAAGTTAATATTATGAAAGTCTAAAAACCACAACATCAGGACAAAAAGGAAAAGCTTTACTCACTTTAAATAAAAAGCTTTATATCCAATGGAAAAACTAAATCAAAAGATATATGAAACTAGCTGCACAAAATTATAAGAAAAAGCTGCTCTTTTTATTAAATAACTATTGCTCCAAGAAGTTTCCTTTAAAAACATAATGACATCAAATGCTCCATCTCCAAAAATGAAAGACGTGGTGTTCTTTAAAAAGAAAAAGCCTCTTTACTTGCAGACCCCATTTCATCTAAAAACAGTATCTTCCATTTCAAATATAACACATCACCACTCGAATTAAAAAGCACTTCCTTAAAAACAAAACATCGCTAGACTAAACACTCGTAGACGACACAAACACTAAAACAACAAACTAGACGGCTTCCAGCCAGCTGGAACATCCCAATACACGACTGCCTCTCTCTTAAATACATTACCGCCTCGTGTCAAGGTCAATGACGTAACCTCCTCATTCTGCAGCAAACAGGTCACTTCCGGCCTCCCGAAGGTACGTGACGATCGATTACGGTCACAGGTAGATACTACAGGTAATGACAGATTATCAGAGCCATCTGTCACCAGCTGCCGTAATCACTTGTATCGTGACGTAATCGATCTACCGAAAACCGCGAGAAATGAGGAGACGTGACTAATGTAAACAAGCGATAACGATGTCCATAGGAAGTGAAAAACATGATGTAGATAAAAAATGAAATAAAAGTAAATAGAAGCAAATGGAAAAACCTGAAGCGTTAGAATAGATAATATGACCAAATGGTAAGTAACTAAATAAAGATATTTTTACTTTAAAACTATATGAATTACTTTAAATAAAAATATACTTTCATACTGTAAACCAAGGTTATTAAACTGAAGGATTTAATTACTGAAATATGACTGAGCTAATTACTGAATATAACTGAATAGGAGTTAAATATTAAATAAATATAATAAAGCATGAATGGATGAATTAGGTCAATTAAGATATGATTTGAATGAGTGATAAGAACTAAAGAATTAGTAAAGGGAAAACTATCCAGTTTTTCCAACAAAATGTAGTACCGTAATTTCGCGCGTATACGCCGCACCTCAGACAATCCGATTTCCTACCAGATTTTATTTTAAATAAAATGTAACTTACTTCTGCTTAACACTTATTTGACTTCTGATTTTCAATAAAATTCCCATTTTGAAAAAGGCTTAACTAAGGCGTGGCGCATACGCGCGAAATTACGGTATATAATTATACTGGTAGTAAAATGATCGTGAATGCAGTTAATAGATGCAAAGGAAACAATTTACTAGCCAAATACTAAATCATATCTGTTTATCATTAAAAAAAAGAAAGAAAAAAATGCGAATTTAGTCAATTGAGTACGATAAACATGGCGCATTTTGCTAATCGGTTGCGGGGAAAATGATGTATTTCGTATATCTCTCATAGAACAAAAAAAATCATGAGTTTCAGGCAGGCGTGAGATTCTTCCGCTGATCCGTGATTTTCCAACTGCTTGTCATTTCCCTTTTATTTCTTTTAAATATTTTCTGCTTTTTTTTTTTTTTTTTCCATTTTCCAATAGATTTTTTTTGTGTGTGTGTGTGCGTGACTTTCGTTTTTTATTCTATTAAATCAAAATAGAATGGTAAAATCAGACTTGCCAAGTCTCCCAATTTTTCGTTCTTTCACATATTTTTTTTTTTTTTTTTTTTTTTTTTTTTTTCTATATCTGAAAATTTTGCCATGATGCATAAATAAGCTATTTTAATAAGACTATTTTATTTTACTGGTGGAAGTAATGCGTTCAAAATATTGCAGTAGTAGTTCATGTATGGCGAAATATTTCGTCATACCCAGTTAACAGGTTAAATTTTTAGGTCGTGAAATATTGATATTTTTAGAGGGAGACACAGGATTATAGACGTGTAATTCGTCCATGAATTATTAATTTATGGCGGAATTCCGCAAGATCAATTCATGGAAAAAAAAAAAACGTTAAATGATTGCAGAGAAAAAAACGAAATTACGTCAAGAGATCCATTAAAAAATCACGAATTTCATAAATTATTTTTACGCGCCTGTTCGACGACAATCGTGATTTTTACGCCCCCGATCGACAAAATTCATGATTTTTACGCGCCCGTCTGAAAAAATTAATGATTTTATTGCTCTCGTTCGACAAAATTCACGATTTTTACGCGTCCGATCGACGAAATTCATGATTTTTGCGCTCCTGAATGACGAAATTCATGATTTTTACACACCCTAATCTCAAAATTCATGATTTTTATGCGCCCGACCGATGAAATTCATAATTTTTATGCGCCCGACCGATGAAATTCATGATTTTTATGCGCCCGACCGATGAAATTCATGATTTTTATGCGCCCAATCAACGAAATACATGATTTTTATGAACCCGATCGACGAAATTCATGATTTTTACTAACCTAATCTCAAAATTCATGATTTTATGCACCCGATCGACGAAATTCATGATTTTTATGTGCCCGATCGACGAAATTCGTGATTTTTATGCGCCCAATCGACAAAATTTGTGATTTTTACGCACGTAATCGACAAAATTCGTGATTTTTACGCGCCCAATCGACAAAATTTATGATTTTTGCGCTCCCGAATGACGAAATTCATGATTTTTTCGCGCCTGATCGGTGAAATTCATAATTTTTATGTGCTCGATCGACGAAATTTATGATTTTTGCGCACCCGATCGACGATATTCATGATTTTTACGCACCCAATCGACGATATTCATGATTTTTATGCGCCCAATCGACGATATTCATAATTTTTATGCGCCCGATTGACGAAATTTAAATTTTTTTCCAAAACTAATTGGCAAAATAAGCACAGTTCCTGAATTTCTAGAGATCTTGACCCGCTGGCCACAGATTGGGCATGTGTAATGCATATCATGTTGTGGGTTATTTAATGCATAAACATACCTATTTTATTATTGTAAGACCTTAATTCTAGACAAATATATATATTTTTTAAATGTACTTATATAGTTGAAAGAGTGTTGTCCTTTAAATATTAAAGGTGCCCTTAAAAATTAAAAAAAGTGCCCTGAAGAATGTAAAAGTGCCCTTTCCTCATCAGCAGCACCCTGCCCTTTTTTAAACCTGGGGGAAACTCTGACATCAGTGGCAAATCCAAAATCTTGGAAACAATCCAAATAAATACTTTAGCAGACATGTACACACACATAAAAATGATCTCTTCCCACAGTAAGGCCCATGTGTTACTTTATATTTTAGATAAAACACGTTGCATAGTTTGAGAGGCACAAAAAACACTTTTTTTTTTTTTTTTTTTTTTTAAAGTAATGGGGTTTATGTAATAATAAAAGCTCAAATGCTGAAGTTAAAATACATAATGACATACTTCCATGTTTCATTTTTCTTGCCATTAAAAATTAACCCTTTAAGCAGCTGTCCTGTAATTTTCCATTTAACAGCTTAAATTGGCTGTGGAAGAAAATATTTTTAATTGAATTATGTTTCAAAAATTATCTAACAATATATGAAAGATAATTTAGCATGGATCTGCAAAGGAAAATTTAATTTAACATGAGTTTTATGTGCATTTTAATAAAAAATTGGGAAAGCCCTCAGACGTTCAAAGAGTTAAAAACATAAGTTAAATAATAATAATAATAATAAAAACTTTACTCATAAAATAAAATATTGTTAATCAAGTGACAAAGAGGATGTTCAGTGCCAAAAGATAAGTAATAAAAAACTTTTACTGCTGTTTAATTAATTTTGATTGGTTCAAGGGGGAATAGACAGTTAGTTAACACAGTTGACTAGTTAGTTAACACAGAATTTTAATGTAAATTTTACTCCTAATTGAAACTACTGATAACTCACATTGTTAACTGGACTTCGATGCTGAGAGGAGTAATCAAGATTAAATAAAGCTTTTCGAAGAGAAATATAGCAGGCAGCACTGTTGTGAAATTAGCTTACAAAAGCTACAAAATATTCTGGAAGTATATTATATTATTAGGTTTGAAGTTCTTCAATGCAGCAGATAAGGGGTTATTATGAGTTAAAGTTATCTTAGTGGAAATAAAGACACTAAGATTTATGAGGAGTATATGAAACGTGCTGAGCAGCAGATATATCCTCTGTTTCTTTAAACACAGTAAGTACTGCCTTTGTTATTACAATAACCCATCATTATATCTCCATAAAAAATTAAGTCAAACCAAGCTAAACCTTGCTTTTACTTTTCAATAAAACATTCATAGTGTAGATAGCAGTGTCAGATATAGTGGTATATTCTATATCTGACACTGTTAAATGGAATTAGATTCATCAAGCCATATGAATCATTTTCAGTCTTTTAGAGGATAATTCTTCTCAGATATTACTTTTTGTGTGCAGATGTTCCTTGTAAATATTTTGACATTATTTCCCTATATTTGAGAAAATGTTCACCTCTTTGCATATGTATGAATTAATCAGATATTTTTAAAAAATATATCAGATTAATATATTGTTTCCATATACTATGAACATTATGTGCATACATATTTATTTATTTATTAAATATTTGTCATGCTTTTGTAAATTATGTTTTTCCATTTGATCATTATTTGTTCATTCTATTGATTTTAAGAAAAAAGGTAATTGAGGTAAATGTATATTATTAATTTGATTCTATTTTTAAGTCTCTTTTTTAGGAACTTATGAAAATGATGGGCATGACAGATTTTATCTACTGGTCAAGTACTTTTCTAAATTATTTTGTTGTTGGAGCAGTAGTTTGCTTGATTATTACAATTATTTATAAAGTTCCTTTGAAAGGTGGCGTAATAGTGCTGGAAAACTCTAATTTTTTCGTATTATTCGTAATTTTACTGTTATTCATGGCAAATTTAACTTTGTTTAGTCTTGCCTTGACTACTTTCTTTAATAAAGGTAAGTTGTGAGTTTATATCTTTTATGAAATTGTAAAAGTGTTATTATGGCATGTAAAAATAAAAATTTAAACCTATGTGAATTCTTGCAAAGACCTGAAAGAAGAAAGGCAGTTTTTTTTTATTAATTTGTTCTTTTCTCTTAATATTGTTTCTCTTCTTATATCATAACTGCCAATTTATTTATTTTTTTCTGAAGTCAAATAAACATGTTTTGAGCCAGAAAATTTAAGAAAATATATCTTGTTTCTGTATGGTGAGGTATTTTAATGTACAGTACTTATTTGATTTCCTTTATTGAGTAAAATTTCTTTTCGAAATGTATTTGACTTTGAAAAAAAAAAAAAAAAAAAGTTGGAAATTGTACGTCAAACGTGACAAATGAGGTGCATTCGTACTATAGCTAGTTATATAAATATTCAGATCTTGATGATTTTTAGTTCTGTGAAATGAATTATATCGTCTGCAGATTAATTTCTGCAATAAAATAAGTATCTCGGAAGCTCCTATAACAAGAAAGCACCCGATAAAAAAAAAAAAAAAAAAAAAATCAAATTTCTTAATAAATGTTTTTATTAATATTTTCTAAAGTTTTGATTCGATTTTTATAAAATTTGAAATGTCTCGACAAAATTCTGCAAAGATAATATATCTTAAATTTCAAATCATTCAGTTGGGTAGTTTTTGCGTTGGTATATGCGGACAGACAGACAGATGGATGGACGGATGGACCAGACGACGGCAATAGGTGCTACATATTTATATAATTACGAACGCACCTAGAAAGGAAATGGGTAGCTAAGTTATATCAATGTTAATTGTATATTTCACTTTCTCACGCCATAAACATTTGTCTTGTTGGCAAATTACTTAGATTTGAACATTACTTTCTCGTAAAGAAGCTATGTATCATTGTTATTCTTAGAAAAACCATAGATCTTATCAATAAAAGCTAAGCAAACATATTAATGGTAAGAGTACTTACATGTTAATTTTAAATATAGCATTGTCCTGCCATGTTTTCTGAAGTTTAGTTATTATCTTTATATTTTAAATCTGGTTTCTACCTTATTGTTTATCTATACTAATAAAAGGAAGATGTTTGTTACTTAATAAAATTGCTTTTAAAAATATTAAGTACTCCTCCTAATAGTCTTTTTGATCAACAAGGGGAGGAAAGTAGGTAGAAAGAGCAGAGTTTGAAGTGAGCCTTTGTGTATTGATACATTATTTAACAGTCTAAAAGTAAACATGTGAAAGTTTTAAAATGAACTACTGAGGAGTTTTGAGTAAACAAGCTTTGAAGTTTATGTTACAGTTTATAATCAGATAATGCTTTAATAAATGTTTGTATAGTGGGGTTGGCAGAGCACCGTCAGTATTTTGGTCTTGTTTAGAGATGGGCGATTCTGAAAAATTTGATAATCGATCAACATCGATACTGTATAAAACAACATCGATTTTAAAAATAATCGATTAACAAATTCTAGTATCGATGTTTTAGAATCGATTCTTACACAGACAGCTTAAAAAGAGTAACTCCAAAATTTATCGATCAAATGGCAGAAAATTTGTTCAAACATCGTGATAATGGGAATTAGAAGATAATAATCGATATTTCTGGCGCTCATTTCTTTAGCATAGCAGTATATAACATATTAGCTACTGTCAAATTTTGTTTCTTTCCAGGTAAAATTGTTATCTTTTTAGTTTAGAGGTAGGGGGTACTAAGAGTAAATCCGGAAAAGAAATATTCAAAATATGAACGATACGCATAGGGAAGGGAAACAAGGGGTGGAGGAGGAAGAGGGCAGTGTTGAATTCAGGTGGGGGGGGGCTTGGGGGGGGGGCATTCACCCCCGGATCATTGAAATGTCCCCCCCCCAAAAAAAAAAGATTTAAGATTTTAAGCTTTTAATGGTTAAAAAGTGCAATTTCGCCCCGGAACTCTACAATGCCTCCCCTCCGGGGGCCACAGAAATCCCTCCCGGAAAAAAGTATCTGAATTCAACACTGAAGAGGGCTAACTATATTTTAGCTAGAATTTCTTGTCCGAATTTAATAAAAATTTAGAAAGAAGTAGGGCTGATGCCCAAGCCGCCAGAAATAAATGATCCTGAATGTGAGATAAAAATTAAGGGAGGGGGCAGTCTCCCTCCCCCCGAAATCATAACTTTTTAAATTATAGTCAGATTTGAACGGGACCTTTTCTGACATTCTTCCCAAGTCATTTGGTTAATAACTAAACATTTGTATTATGTCTGCAACTGTTTGTCACCACTGTTTAAGAACAAGGGGGGGGGGTGCGTTTTGCCCACACGGGGGGCACTTTTCAAAATTTTGCCGATACCCTTCATGTGATATATCGTCGGAAAGGTCTGTGACCGCTTAATTATATTATGCATCTCCGGTCCACCCCCAAGGGGTGTACTTTTCTAAATTTTGCACACACCCCTCGTGTGATATATCGTTGGAAAGGTCTGTAACCGCTTAATTATATTATGCATTTCCCGTGTCCATCCCCCTCCCTTTGCCCCAAAAGGGGGGTACTTATCTAAATTTTTCGCACACCCCTCATGTGCTATATCGTTGGAAAGGTCTGTAACCGCTTAATCATATTATGCATCTCCCGTATCCATCCCCCACTCTGCCTTCCCAAAGGGGGTACTTTTCTAAATTTTGCACACAACCCTCATGTCTAAATCGTTGGAAAGGTCTGTGACCGCTTAATCATATTATGTATCTGAGGTGTCTATCCTCCACTCTGCCCCCCCCCTCCAAGGGGTACTTTTCTAAATTTTGCACACAACCCTCATGTGATATATCGTTCGAAAGGTCTGTGACCGCTTAATCATATTATGCATCTCCGGTATCCATTCCCCCATTTTACCACCTCCAAGGGGTGTACTTTTCTAAATTTTGCACACACCCCTTATGTAATATATCATTGGAAAGGTCTGTGAACGTTTAATAACGCTTATTCATATTATGACCGGTATACGATGCCGACTTGACATCTATAGCCTTAGCGATTTCAGTGCCCGAAGTTCGTGTAGAACAGATTGTGCCACCTGGTGGTGAAACGTGGAACTAATGCATATTGCAGACGACTGCTATACGGTGCCGGAGGTATCGGGGACCCGAGCCGGAGGTTCGTTCAGTTAGAGGTTTATACTATTCCATGTACAAATTAAGGGATTATCCGGTGCCGAAGGCAGCGGGGACCCGTGTCGGAGGTTCGTTCGGTTAGAGGTTTACACTATTCGATGTGAAAATTATCGGATTATCCGGTGCCGAAGGCAGCGGGTACCCTTATCCGGAGTTTCTTTCGGTTCGAGGTTTATCATATTCGAGGTTTTACAAGATTCGAAGCCACGATGTAAATTAAGGGCCCGTTAGCCGGCAAAGCCAGTTAGTTAGTTCATTAAGTTGTATTTTTCAAGTTCGTCTCCTTTCTACTCCCCCCCCCCCCCCCCCAAAATCATAACCTTTTTAGTTATGCACAGATTTGAAAGGGACTTTTTGTGACATTCTTTCCAAGTCATTTGGTTAATAAATAAACATTGGTATTATATCTGCAACTGTTTGTCACCACTATTTATGAACAATAATGAAAAAATTTTCATTTTTTTTTTCCAGTTAAAACAATCTTTACTTGGATTAGAGTCACATTACTCAGGGTTATCGTTAGCTAAGTTGTGTCGCTCAAGTTTATCAAAATGTTTATAGAAGTTACATTTTAAAAATTTCTCCATGTTCGGTCAAATAAAACAGTAAAATTTCCAGTCGTTTAGAGTTTAAAACCAAACCCTTTGAGTTATGATACTTTGGATTTTTTGAAATATCGGAGCTTTCCGACACTAAATAATCATCTGCTTGTTTTTAATATTTTTCAAGAGTACACGTATGATAATGATTTAAAACTTATTTTTAAAATTAATATATCAAATAATTTAAACAAATTGACCCCGAGAATTTTGTACATTTGAGAATTTTGTTGTTTTATTTCTTTTATACAATAAACTATACAGGAAAAAGACTACACTTGTGGATATTCCAATTAAATATTAAGCTTGTATTGTATATAAAAACATCATAAAACAAAATAAAAATAAAAATCTTTACAAAATCAGTAATTTCAAATGGATTAGAAAATAACATTATATGAAAAACATATACGAAAAACATTATGCGAAAAAGTTTTTATTATGTATTATATATATATTCTGTAAAAATATTTGAGGTAATACTGTTTATGTCTTAAAACGTAGAGAATTTTTTTTTTCAAATAAAATTTCTTCTAATAGTACTAGCTGTAATGTTAGAGCACGACATTTTTATAATGAAATTTCCCCTCGTATTAGGACTAGGACTAGGAGCTTTTAAGGGTCCTCTTCACGCACTTGAAAACACCCGCTCGCTGATATTAATCCTATGGGGCATTATTTTTGTAATATCTTGTTTGCATTTGAATATTTTTAAACAATTGTTTTTTGCATTGGATAGCAAATATCAATTTCTATTGCCGCCGTTGCTTACTTTTTCGATTTTTTTTTTTTTTTTTGGTTGCATAGGATAGCTGAGGACAATCTCTAAAATTGCTAGCTTTTACCTTTCTTGATTTTGGTTACAGTTTTTTTATATTAGTATAGTGTTAATTTTAGAACCGGTCCCGAAAGTGAAAGTAATTTTTAAAAATCTGAAAACAAAATCGAAAAATTAAAAACCAACAATGTTAGAGATTGCCCTCAGCTATCCTATACAAAAAGAAATATTAAAATGCGAGTGAGAAATTTGAAAAAACCCCTACCATAGACTTAACATTAGCTTGCGAGTGTTTTCGTGTGACTAGTGTAGTTTCTAAAGGTCTTGTCTTAAGCTTTCATATAGGGAAATCATAAGACGAAATAAAACCCTTTAGTAAACGAGCATTTCAAATGAATTTGAAGAGAACATTATACGACAATGATCAAGCGAATATCGGAGACGTATTACATATACATAATGGAAAAGCAGATGAATTTGTGATAATGCTGTTTTCTATTCTCTGAAACAGAAACAATTTTTTATAATAAAATTACTTTTAACAATACTAGCTCTAATGTTTGAGCTTCTAAAACAATAAAAAATATGTGCAAAACATGAATCTTGGATATAACTGGGAAAAGATATAACTAGGGAAAATAACAAATTTTTAAGCAATAAAATACACATATATTTGTATATATAACGTAAAATGTAAATCAATAATTGAAACTAATATATAAATATTTAAAGATAGTTAATGTATCTGTCTTAAAGCCTTGAATAGCTGCATATTTATATTATACATACATTTATCAAAAAAATTATGTTAATAAATCAACGTCTATCATTCTTTTAGGACAGTAAAATTATTTGAATTTTTTCTTCTAAGAAAATTAAATAAAAATTAACACATTAAATTAATAATATGCAAAAAATCAATTTACTTGAATTTGAACTTATTTAAAATATTTTTTAAATATTTATCTGTTACGTCTATTATACAGTAGGGTGGATCAAAAATTTTGTTTTCACAAATTCAAAACCTACCTATGTGGAAATGATGTTCTATTGTATAGAGATTAAGAGAAAAATAATTAAAAAAATTAATTTTAAAATTTAATACTGCCGCAATGGGGTTGAAATTTCTAAAAAAATGAAAAAAATGACATAATTTTGGTTAGATGATTTTTTAATAAAAATAATTGTTTTAATATTAATCAAAACCTACCTATGCGGAAAAGATGTTCTATTGTATGGAGATTAAGAGAAAAATAATTAGGAAAATTAATTTCAAAATTTAATACTGCCGCAAGGTGTTTGAAATGTATGTATTTGAGTCTTTTTACGGCAAAAAGTCAAAGTGATTTTTGTTAAATGAAATATACATTTTAGTAATTTTAAATATTAAGTGCAATAAGAGGACACTTACTTGGTTACAACAAAAAACTTCAGCTTCTTATTTACCAGCTTTTTTATTATTAAATAAAGAAAAACCTATAAAATTGTCGAAATTACAGTGGGCGATAATCACGTTTGGTGTTGAAAATAGGCATGAGGTTTCATGATTCAATGCGATTTCTTATAAAACCGTCTTTTCTATATGATCAACAAACAGCAGAAGGTGCTTCCGTGGCTGTTTTGACTATCCGTTCTGTAGCTTGAGTGTGGCATGGAAACCCCTTGATAGTAGATATTATTGCCGCCGGAATAATTGCTGGATTTACTATTGCTTCTAAAATCATGTCGTCACTAAATCGTTCAGTTAGTGGAGGTTCTGTCACATTTTCCCATTTAATCAAATCAATATAATCCGTCGCACAAAGTTCAAAAGCTGGTAAATTGAAGATACGGATATTATTCGTTGAAATGTTTGGGATTGCAGTAGACCGTTTGACTTCGCTCGCTTTTAGAATCTTCGAAGGGCCAATCGCCTCATGTGAATTCCGTCGTCAGGTAACATCGATATCAGGATATTTTCAGGATGGTAAAAAACCCATTTCTCCTAATACTAAGGCCCTATTCCACCAGTGAAGCTTCGGGGCCCAGTCGTGGTTCCATCTACGTACGTGAAAGGATGACGTAGTGGAAGCTCATTGGCGTGCAACTGGCACACAAACCATTGTAGTGGACGCTTCAGAATCAGTACTAAATCTCGAATAACACCTTCTTTAACACCTGTGTTAATAGATGTTCCGTCGCAAATGATCGCAATCAACTTTGTTACATCTATATTGTTGTCAACGCAGGACAAAAAAATTACGATGTCTTTTCCAATGACTTGCACTCTCCGAGAATTTACAGATACGTGTCCGATGTACTCGGAACCAGGTTCTTTTACCAAGCTTACGTGTTCTTCTATTATAACTTTTCTTCTGTTATCTCCTAGTGATATAGTCCTGTCTTTACGTCCATCGAAGTATAAACCAAATTGATCATGGTCAGAATCTTTCACAACTGACTGAGACGGTAGAGTGGTTCTTGCCTTTGTTCTCTCACGTTGAATTTTATTTCTGTCAACGACGTTCGATACATCGCTTTGTGAGATAATTCCCACATCTTGAAGCGCAGCTGACACGATGGCAGCGCCTGCTCGGTCGGAAATGCCAAAACGGTCCAATGTCTTTGCTACGGCATGTAATTTCGTCACTACAGATGTGACAGTGACACCGTCAGCGTTTTGGACGCCGCGCCGCTTTCAAGGATAGCTGATGATGAAGAAAAGTCAGTATGCTCGCACATACGCCGCTAAAATTTACAACCGTTATTCATATTCATATTCAAATATATTGAACTGGAAGAAACATCAGGCAGTGCTTTGTTTTTATCCACGTATCGCCCTTGCTTTAATTTTCGTTTCTTGGTCTTAGTTATTTGTAAAGTGACTTTCCGATCCAGCGACCCGATTACCATTTTTCTTACAGTTCATTGGTACTTCCCGTTATTTCTTACAGAAGCAATATTCAAATGATTTACAAGTACACGCCGATATATCAAAAATAGCATTGGAGTTTTTCCGGAAAACGTCAATCTGCTTGCGATAGCTTTCAATCCCTTTTCTGGCTTTGTAAGAGGAGGAAAGTGTAGATGTAGACAATGTTTCCTTGCTTCGGTATTCTTTTGAATGCCAACATACGCACTTTATTACGTTACTGTAGGTAGGAAGCATATTCGTTGGCATATCACAACCAGACCAATATATAGGGCAAATCATGCCTTTTCTTAACATCGCTATGGTGCAATAATATTCAAAATACACTACGCAACGCAATACACTTACAAAGAAAACAACTTACGCAATGAAATCGAAATTTATTTCACTTTGCGAGAACAGCGCCCGATTCCGTAAGCCGCTAGCTTTGAACTAAATGAGCGAGCGGTGGGAACACGTTTATCCGGTATTATTCAGAGTAAGGCTCCTTTAACTATTATAGGAGCCCTAATTCAGAGCCAGGTGGGCGTATCATATGACGTAGGGAAGATTCCATGACGTAGCGCTTCCAACTTATGGAGAGGTGGAATGATAAATCGGGAGAATGAAAAAGCTGAAATTGCCCTTTTTTTCGAAAATCCAACCCCCTTGCGGCAGTATTAAATTTTGAAATTATTATTTTTTATTAATTTTCTTTTAATCTCCATACAATATAACATCTTTTCCGCATAGGTATGTTTTAATTAAAATTAAAACAATTATTTTGAATCAAAAATCATCTAACCAAAATTAGGTCGTTTTCCAATTTTTTTTCGAAAATTCAAACTCTTTGCGGCAGTATTAAATTTTAAAATTAATTTTTTAAATTATTTTTCTCTTAATCTCCATACAATAGAACATCTTTTCCGCATAGGTAGGTTTCGATTAATAATATTTATTTTTTCACTATATAACATCGATCCACCCTATTATACAGTCAAATTTAAAAGTCTATACTCTATAGTTCTATACAGTCTTATCTTGGATATTATAAAATTACGTAAAAAAAATTAGTATTTAATTAAGTATTTAATTTTGCATTCTCACTTATGAAGAGAAGTTCATCCAATTTTTTTGGATCCAGTCTGTTACGTCTATTATTAGTGATAATTGCAGCTTTGCTGAATAGACGTTCTGCGGGTACTGATGTTGCTGGTATACTCAAATATTTCAAAGCCAATTTACTGAGTAATGGCAATGTATTACTTTGCAATTTCCAAAAATCCAAGGGATCTTTTTTGCGGTCCAAATGGGGCAGTTCGATGTACTGCTTCACAGTGATTGTAGAAGTGTTTATGGGCGTAAGAGTACAAGCCATTTCTGAAATTTCTCTATCAAAATCGAACCACAGGTTATCCTCATCATTATCTATGATATTTACTGTAGCAGGATTTTGATGATGAGGATTATCACTATTGTCACAATTTTCACCACTCTGAATCATTTCACTCAGTTCTTCAATCACCCATTTTTGAGCACTCTCTGCATTTACTGGAGTCCCAAAAGCAGCTTTTTTAAAGCGAGGATCCAAAAACGTAGCTATTGCAACAGTCTTTGTTGTTTCCAAAGATCCAAGACGTTTGGGAATTATTTCCAAGAGGGATGATCTTGGTCCTTTTCCGATATCTGTGGTAACGTTTCTGTTTTTTATTCGGTAGCTAAGTCTTCTTATGAGAGGGATCATCCGAGATACAGTCGGATACTTTTCCCCGGACAAATCCTCAGTCATACACAGAAATAATTTTAATATTCCTATACAATCATCAATTGTTGCCCATTCTGACCCATCAAGGTTTTTTGGTGCAGCCTGTAAAGATGAAATGGCTGCTGATATAGGAGATTTCAATTTTGACAATCTCTCCATCATAATTACTGCAGAATTCCATTGAGTTGAAACATCTTGTTTAAGTTTCAACTCTTGAAGGCTCATCTGCCCTTGTACCTCCCTTAATTTGTAAGCTGCTAAGCTACTGTGCTTAAAGTATGAAACTAAAGATCGACATTTAGTCAATAATGTACTCAGTTCCACATTTTCTTTAATGGCATCTTGAACTGATAAATTGAGAGTGTGAGCATTGCATGGATGATGGGTTTTTTTAAGATCGCTTGTAACTGCTTTCTTCATGTTAAAAGCATTGTCCGTAACTATTGTAACAACTTTCTCATTAATCTTCCATTTCTCTAAAATGTTGGTAATCGCTTCTGAAATACTTACAGCTGAATGGTCAGTTTTAATTTCTGCCGTAGATAAAACTGAATAATGCATTTTGAAATCCAAAATGGAATGTGCAGTGACAGTTAAAAAAGACCTGTTACTATCGGATGACCACATGTCAGTAGTTATAGATAAATGTTAGATTGAATTAAGCATACTTTCAAGATCAGATCTTAATGACTGATATACTTCAGGTAACACTTTTTCTGATATAACTTTACGAGATGGGAGCTTGTAACGAGGCACATATTTTTTGACAAAAAAATTAAAACCACGATTTTCAACGATAGAAAGTGGTTGGCAATCAGCAGCAATCATGTGCACTAAATCTTTTGCAAATTCATGGCGTTCTTCACTAGTAGGTTCCAGTTTTTGGGCTGCACCGTATAATCTCATTTGTTTAAACTTTTTTGCAGCAGGAGCAGAAGAAATGTTTTCTGTTGCAATTGTCTGGTTGCTAGTAATTTCTATAGTACTTATGTCCTGTGTCTGTTTACGTTTACACGATTGTGATTCTGATAGCACTAGTTCATCATCATCATCAGTATTTTCTTTTGGGTTCTGTTGTGCTTCAATCTCCGCTAATTGAGTTGGATGTTTCTTTTTAACACTTTCCAACCTAGTTGAAAAGTGTTTATGACTTCGGTTTGTCTGGCCGTCTGGCTGTCTGCCGTCTGGCCGTCTGCCGTCTGTCCGTGCTCTAACTCCCGTAAATATGCTCGGATTGCCCTGCAATTTTTATATGTTATAATCGTTATCTATAGCATGTTCCCTATTTCAATGGAAGTGTGTAGCACTTATAGTTTTTTTACAGGGACACTCAAAAGAATTCCGTTACATTGCGGTCTATGGGGAAAAATCATTTGCGGTTTATTTAAATAATGTTTGACTATTTTAAACGCACTGAAATTTATATATATCACTAAGGTGCATTAGAAGAAGCTTAATATGGAATAGGGTGTGCATAGCACTTATACTTACTTTACAGGGACAGTCAAAAGAATTCCGTTACATTACGTCTATGGAGAAAAATCGTCTGCGGTTTATTTAAATAATGTTTCCCTATTTTAAACGCATTGAAATTTATATAAGGTTCATTACAAGAGACTTACTACAGAATATTGTGTGTATAGCAGTCATCGTTCATTTACAGGGACACACAAAAGAATTCTCTACTGTATGTTAACAATAATTCCTGGAAGTGCGTTTTAAGTTACTGAACGCGATTTTAATTTTAAATCGCTTTTTGTATATTACGTGGTGTGTATAAATTCTGTAGATCCTATACAGGGAAGCACAAAAGTTCGGGAACACATTTCCGTATTATTTAACTCCAGACGGAGAATTTTAAACTGTGCTACGTGTTTCCTAACTGAACTAAAATTTAGCATCCTATGTAGTATATATACAAATCTATAGATCCTATACAGGGCTGAATAAAAGTATTCGGATTACTTAGATGTTATCTTTTAGCTGATTAAAGAGTATGATTCGTAAAATTATTTTGGAGGCGTTGGAAAGTGTTACATAATCTATGCTTGACGCATGATTTTTCGTTCTTGTTTAAATGGTTCTTGAGATTTGTTGTATTTCCAGAAAATTTAAAAGTTCTGTTACAGTTTTTGCATTCTACTGATATAACTCTATCGTTTTCATATTTTTTATTAAAAAACTCCCAAACTACTGATTTTGAAAAGCGTACCATTTTCTATTTAAAATGAAAAACGCATTACAAATACTTCGAAACATGCGACTTCTAATGAATCAACATACTATGAAATGAAACAGCATTAAAAAAATTCTCCATTCTGGTCTGTGGTTTTGTATTTATTTTTTATTTAACAAGATGACGTGTGCGATGCTTTGACGCCTTTCTAAATCTGCTTATCCAACTTTTCTTCCAAATAATGAATCACTTGCTTACAGCAAAAGTTTGTATAGTTATTAGCTGACTTTAATAAACAAAGTTTTTCTACATCTGTGATAAAAAGACGCAAGCAAGCAGATTCCCCCCCCCCCTCCAAGAATAGCGCAGGCGAAAATCATCTTAACACTTACAGTAGACAAAGAATTTCGTATATATCTTTATCCGTTTTTAAGCGTTTTGAAAAATTACATAAAACATTAATCAATAATAGAGTTCTGCAACGAGTCGTATTATCAACATTTACCCAAAATAGAAAACAACAAGACACGTGATTCTGCGCTATATTTCTTCATTATGTGCTGGTCTGTCAAGCTGACATCTACTTTTTTTCTTCAAAGTTTCAGGTTCGAAATCGATTTCGGATTGTGTTTTGTTTTGACTTTTGCGGGTCGGTGTCAGGCCAAGTTGACCAGATATTTTAAAAGAATGTACAAAATATCTTTCACCATTTAGGTGAAAAATTTATAGACAATAAAACCGAAAAGTGGGGAGAACAGAAGACAAACTTACTTAAAACGTGTACCGTGTACCCTTGAAAACCATAAATAACAGACGATTATTTAGTGTTGGAAAGCTTCAATATTAAAATTCAAAGTATCATAACTTAACATGTTTGGTTCTAAACTATAACAGACTGGAATTTTCACTGTTTTATTTGTCTGAGCACGGAGAATTTTTTCAAATATAACTTATACTTTGACAAAGTTGAGAGATACAACTTAACTAACGAGAATTCTATGTAAAGTGGCTCTAAATCAAGAATTGAGTGTTTTAACAGGAAAAAAAGCCGAAATGTTTTATTATTGTTCGTAAATAGTGGTGACAAACAGTTGCAGATATAATTCCAATGTTTAGTTATTATAACCTAATGACTTGGAAAGAATGTCAGAAAAAGTCCCGTTCAAATCTGACCATAATTGAAAAAGTTATGATTTCGGGAGAGGGGATGGGGGAGAGACAAGGAAGGGAGACAGGAGGGGAGGAGACAATATTGACAGATACAATTTAACTAACGAGCATCCAGAGTAGACTGACTCTAAATCAAGAATGAAGTGTTTTAACTGGAAAAAAGATGAAAATTTTTATTATTGTTCATAAATAGTGGTGACCAACAGTTGCAGATATAAAACCAATGTTTAGTTATTAACCAAATGACTTGGGAAGAATGTCAGAAAAAGTCCCGTATAAATCTGACCATAATTAAAAAAGTGATGATTTCGGTCGAGGGGGAGGGGGAGGGCAACAAAGGGGAGGGGGGAGGAGACAATATTGACAGATACAACTTAACTAACTAGCATCCGGAGTAAAGTGGCTCTAAACCAAGGATAGTGTGTTTTAACTAGGAAAAAAGCAGAAAATTTTGATTATTGTTCATAAATAGTGGTGACAAACAGTTACAGATATAATACCAATGTTTAGTTAATAACCAAATGACTTGGGAAGAATGTCAGAAAAAGTCCCGTACAAATCTGACCTTAATTAAAAAAGTTAAGATTTCAAGCGAGGGGGAGGGGGGGAAAGGAAGGGGGGTGGGGGGAGGAGGCAATATTGACAGATACAACTTAACTAAGTAGCATCTGGAGTAAAGTGGCTCTAAACCAAGGATAGTGTGTTTTAACTAGGAAAAAAACGGGAAATTTTGATTATTGTTCATAAATAGTGGTGACAAACAGTTGCAGATATAATACCAATGTTTAGTTACTAACCAAATGACTTGGGAAGAATGTCAGAAAAAGTCCCGTACAAATCTGACCATAATTAAAAAAGTTATGATTTCGGAGGAGGGGAGGGCAAGGAAGGGGGGCGGGGGGGAGACAATATTGACCGATACAACTTAACTAACCAGCATTCGGAGTAAAGTGGCTCTAAACCAAGGATAGTGTGTTTTAACTGGGAAAAAAGCCGAAAAGTTTGATTATTGTTCATAAATAGTGGGTGACAAACAGTTGCAAATATAATACCAATGTTTATTTATTAACCAAATAATTTGAGAAGAATGTCAGAAAAGGTCCCGTTCAAATCTGTGCATAACTAGGAAAGTTAGGATTTGGGGGGCAGGGGGAGGAGAAAGGGGACGAACTTGAAAAATACAACTTAATAAACTAACTAGCTGGATTCGCCCGCTAGCGAGCACCTAATTTACATCGGGGCTTCGAATCTTATAAAACCTCGAATATGATAAACCTCGAACCGAACGAAACTCCGGATCGGGTCCCCACTGCCTTCGGCACTGTATACCGGTCGTGCTACGCACGCACCGAATAATCCCATAATTTGCACATCGAATAGTGTAAACCTCTAACCGAACCGAACGAACCTCCGACCCGTGACGCCGCTGCCTTCGGCACCGGATAATCCCTTAATTTGCATATCAAATAGTATAAACCTCTAACTGAACGATCATCCGGCTCGGGTGCCCCTCCCGTTTGGGCAAAACCCCCCCTCCCCATAATTTTTTACGCGCCTCATTTTTAAAATTTATGTTATGCGTTATAAAATATAGTAAACTTTCAAACAGATCGCCTTATTATATTTCCTAATTTTGTTCGCGCCTCTCCTCCTCCCCCCCCACCCGAAATATGAAGCGAATCCCTTATTTATACGAAATTTGAGAGCAACAGCTGCTCATCTCTGCCGCTAAAATAATCAAAGTGAAAGAATAAATACATGGAATTTAGTGCTAGAGAGATCGATCTATAATCTATTAGATTTCTGTAAGGCGCTATCCTCTGATGGTGATAAGATCGATCTGCAGTGACGATTTTAAAGAAAATAAACGAACGATAATATTCGTAGAGACATCGATAAAAAAAATTGATAAAATCGATCTGGTCATAGTATCGATTAAAAAGATCGACATCGATCTGGTCATAGTATCGATTAAAAAGATCGACATCGATCTGGTCATAGTATCGATTAAAAAGATCGACATCGATCTGGTCATAGTATCGATTAAAAAGATCGACATCGATATAAATTTGATAACATCGATTAAATCGATCTGGCCATAGTATCGATTAAATCGATTAAAAAGATCGATGTCGCCCATCACTAGTCTTGTTCCTTCTAGAAAAAAGCATTTCATCTACATTCCACTTATCATAAACCTCACAAGAAGTGAAGGAAGAAAGCAACAACAATAAACTTTTTCTACCTAGCTTTTTCTTAGCAAAAATGGTAACAACTAAAGGAAGAATAAAACATTACTCAAATTCTTTGGTGGAATCACTTTTTTGCTGGCAAATAGTGGTCCAGCAGCCTTTGGAGGTAAACACAGAATAGGGAGTTTTTTCCTTCTGATTCCTTTGCTAAGGCTGCATGTGTTTTTTTTTTGTGATATTTACTTGTCTTTCAATGGCTGAAATAAATAGTTTTTAAACAAACTTTAAAGTTTATGTTACAGTGTATAATCAGATAATGCTTTAATAAATGTTTGCATAGTGGGGTTGGCAGAGCACTGTCAGCATTTTGGTCTTGGTCCTTCTAGAAAGAAGTAATGCATCTACTTTCTGTGATAAAGATATCACAGTCTTAATTCTTTTTAATTACTTTATATTTCAGCTTAACGTATTTCTGTATTTTATAGCCTTTCCAGTGTAAATGTACCGTTCTTTTATGCTATTTTATCGCCGGTAATGTGCGATGCGATGTTGTTTTCTTGGCACAGCTTCTCCTCCATTGTATCGCTGTTCGTTTTGAACATGTGCCGAGCTGAGGTTGTTTTCACTGCGAGGCATCCCTCCTTCGTGCTCTGCATTCGCTTCAATCGGCGCTGACCTTGAGCTGTGACGTCATCGCATTCGGCGACTCTCCCCCGCTCCTGCGTTTTACGCATGCGTCACCCTTGTTTTCTGCCGCTGTTGATCTCAGGACTTGGGAAGTATTTCATATTTCGGCCGCTTTAGCGCTGTAGGTGATTGGGCGTGTCTTTCAAATACAAATTAAAATCCATCTTTTAATTGTCAAATGTTAATGAGTTTTCCATTTGCTCTTTTAATTTTCGCATAATTCATAATCAACAAATTAGTTTAAATTAATCTTGCTTTAACATTTGTCTACCCCAGTTATGGGTATAAATACTAATGTCACACATTTTTCTAACAGAATTTTAATTAAAAATGATACTGTAAGAATTTATTTTAAACGTGGTCTGGTCTGGAGGCCTGGCCTTGTGCCGGCTCTCGTATCCGAGAAATTTCGCCGTTGCGCAGATTCTTATGGAGATCGCTCGTTTTTCAAAGTTTTTATTATTTCTTTAGAATGCTGTTGTAAATTTAAATTTAATATTTTAAGAAGTTTATATCAAGTAGTAATTCAATTAATTCCATAACTCTTAATGGATTTGGGCCACAAGGAATATTTTAAAGATTCTTCGTAAATTTTATGATGTTCAAGCCAGAACTTTTTAAAGACCTGATGTGCAGCTTCTATCATCCTCATCCTTCCACCTTCCATGAGAATATAATAAAGATTTTTGGATCCAATTCTAAAGGATAATTCTGCGTCTATTCTTCCCACAAGTAAGACTATTTTATTCATTTTATTGTTTTGATGTGATTCTCTTCTTGAAGAATTTGACCTAAAGAACAGATGCACAAATTGTGCAGGGTTTATTGCGATTCTTCTACACAACTACAATATTTAAAAATTCACTATATGATTTATTCCTCCATCCATTAAATAATAATATTTTAATGGCACCTTACAATAATTATTTCACGTCACACTTTCCACTTATCATACACCTCACAAGAAGCAAAGGAAGAAAGCAACAACAATTGACTTTTTCTACCTTGCTTTTTCTTAGCAAAAATGACAACAACTAAAGGAAGAAAAAAACATCTCTCGAATTCTCTGGTGGAATAAGAATAACTTTTTTGCTGGCAACTAATGGTCTAGCAGTTTTTGAAGGTAAACACAGAATAAAGAGTTTTTTCCTTCCGATTCCCTCGCTAAGGTTGCATGTTTCTTTTTCGTGATATTTACTTCTCTTTCAATGGATGATATAAATAGTTTTTAAGTGCTAAAAGAAGAAAATAATATTTGGAAAGTAATATTTAATGAGGAAGAAAGTATTCTCTGAATTAATGACATTTTTATTTATTGACAACAATGTGAATAGATTCTGTTTAAAAAAATTATCTATCATGTTCTTTATGAACTGCCATATTTCTTCGAAGAACTGAAATAATGATAGGGAACATTGACTTTAAACTATTTGCAATGTGCACTCTAAATACATTAGTGTTAATAATATTTTTTTTATTTGCTAAATAAAATTAATAATCTAGATAATGAAATAGTCATCTTTTGGTAAGTTGTTCTTTTCTTTTTTTCTGCCAAGTATGAATTTTACACTTTTGCTTTGTGAATCTTATTTAAAGGTATTGATATGTATATATATATATAATTATATTCTAAAGTTATGCAAGCTAATAGTTAAGCTTTTTAATTAAATTCTCATTTATCTGATAAATAATGTGTTCAATTTATCATGATTACAAATGAATTCACAGAGATTCCTGGTTGATGCATTTCGCTTAGATCTATTAAGGTACTTTAGAGATAGAGGCTTTTCCAAATTATTTATTTCATTAAATTTTCTTCCATGTCTTGTTCATGGTGTTTATTTTTGTATTTTAATGCATATTCCAAATTAATTGTATTTCTCTCAATTATTAATATAATATCCACTATACGGTCATTAACATTAATTATTTTTATCACTTTCTGCTTTAATTTTATTTCTTGATTGAAGACCAATATTATCTACAGTCCTCAACGAAACTCCTATCTTTCGTGGTAAAAATATTTTTTTATTAATAGTGAAAAACATTACATTAAAAAAAAAAAGTAACCACTGCCGTCGCTGTCAATGAAGATTTTGTGCCTTGAAGTCTTTCTGGATTAATATCCAGAAAACTGTTGCATATAAAAATATGAAAATTGGTAGTTTTATAAAGAAATGTTCGATAAACATGCTGAAGCAGACAGTTTTTAAATCGAAGAATTATTTTAAGAGCTATTTAATATTAAAGTTGGTCAAAATAGTTTGCTTAAAGAAGTTTTATAGGAACGAAAACTATGCACAAGAATTTAACCATAATTTATAAGGATATAGTTGACTAGCTTGCGGTGTGCAGACTACAATTATTTTTTTAATTTGAGTAATTTTTTGAGGTTATATTTCAATTTTGTATTAAAAATTTTCATTACTTTGATGAAGATTTATTTCATATTTCCTAAAACCCATTATTTGAATTGTTGCCAATTTGTAAAATAGTGCACATAATAATATTCCCTTTCAATTAAAAAATGTATTTACATTTGACTATTAAAAGCAGAAATAACTACAAATGATTACAAAAATATAAACTGTGTACAAAACTCTTTATATATATGCACAAAAATATTAACTTTATTTGTAATTTTAAATACATTTTTTTTTTTCAATTGTGGTTTGAATCTAATTGAACTATATTTTTGTTGGAAAAATAGGAATTTCTTTGAGATTCAAACCAAGACCAAAATGTTAAATTGTTAACTTTTTGCCAACCTCCCTAAACAACCACTTATCAAAAGGTGTAATTTATCTTATTATAAATTTTGACTTTGAAGCTTGGTATCTCAAGATCCTTTCAATAGCACACTTCAAAACTTTTAGAAGTTTATCTATTAACTATATCAATACATAAAGGCTCACCTCACACTGTAACTTGTATCCTCATCTAGTAAGTTAATTGTATATTTTGTGTGTGAAGCTGCATATATTTATCTGTTTTATCTTTATTAGTTAATAAAATTGCTTTTATAAATTATGAACTCCCTTATTAATTAAATTTTTTTTTACTCTATACATATTTTGTATGTGAAGCTTATCCAGCAATGCCTGGAATGCGCTATAGCGCATCATTTAAGCAAAAAATTGGAGAAGGGATGCATTAATATAATTTTTATGGTTCTTCAGGATGCATAATTTTTTTGTTGAAAGATCGCAAAAGAAGTATATATTGTATAAAATACATTAAATCTGTCTTATTTCTAAAAGAAGATCCCCTTTTGTAAAAAAGGACCCGATTTTTTAGAAGTGTCTAGGTCCCAGGGACTCTGGATTTCAAAAGCCTAGCGGCATCACTGCGTATCAAACTAAACAAACTTGTCTTTATTTAAAATCTCAATATCTTATCAGTATTCAGTTGTGATGAAAAGAAACAAAATTTAGATATTGGTTTGAGAATTTGATGTTTTTGCTAAATTATTCAAAAAACTGTTAAAATGTGTAAATTTAAATAATAAAAGAATCCTATTATTTGAAAGTATATTTTTGGCTGTATCTGATGGAGTGACAGATGTAATTCTGTGATACTTATATGCAGAAATATGTACAATCAAAGGTGATGGTGAGAATAAATCCAGATTAAAATATACTATGAATTGAAGTTAAAATCTAAATAAATTTTTGAAAAATCATATATACTATTTCTTTGTCAACAGCCTTTTTTCTATGCATTTACAAAATGTACAACAATAAATGAGGTGTCATTCGAAAGGTTTTTGAACCAGCTTCTGATATAATACACCCACATTTCGTTAAAACATGTTTTTCGAATAAAAATTGTTGTTAATTAAAAATTAAATTAGCATTGCTTTCATAAATGAAATGAAAGGTTTTTTTCAAATCAATGTTGCCATAAAAATAAAATAATGCTTTATATCATGTTCAGCAATGATTATAAAAAAAAAAAATAATATAAAAAAGATGAAGAGGGATGTCTCTGCATGGGTTTATTTTATATTTATGATTAAAAAGCGAAATTGAAATGTTTAGAAGAAAATGACACTATCGATCGATCAAAACAGGGGTATTTCACATATTGCCTAAAAGGTATGCTTTCTTAAATTGGATTAAATTATATTTAATATGTATTTAATTTATTTTTCTTTATCCCAAAGCTGATGAAGTCATCTTCTAATGCAGTTAAAATACAACTGTTAATTTTTTTTTTTTGTGCTATCTTTGATCAATTTTTGCTTTATCTTTGATGGAATAAATAAGATTATATTCTGGCTTGACTTTGCAGATATTTTTATGCGTAATTTTTCTTTAGAAGTTTAATCTAAAAAATATTGGACTGCAGCACGAAATCCTCCCACGGGTCCACTGGTATCATATATATATATTATAATAAGAGCAAATCTTGTGTCTATGTGTGTGTGTGTGTGTGTGTGTGTGTGTGTGTGTGTGTAAATTTTACTATATGTAAATTTTATCTAAAAATGGCTTTAATGATTTCAACTGAATTTTGTATCTTACCATTTTTGGGCACAAGAAGACCATTGGGCAGGTCACACGTTTGAGAAAATTCGATTAATAGGTCATTTTGGGGTCACTACACTACAGGTCAAGCTAATTTTATCTAAAAGACGGCTCTGATTATTTTGACTAAATTTTGTATCCTACCATTTTGGGTTTTGAGAACACCATTGGGCAAGGTCATATGTTTGAGAAAATTCAATTAGTGGGTCATTTTTGGGTCATTCTGGGTCAGTGCATTTCAATATGAATGAAGGTCGAAACAGTTATTAAAGTGTTGAACAGTTGGCAGTAAACGAAGTCGCAAAGTTGGCAACATTTCACCAAATATCGTCAAATTTGGTGAAACATTGGTGAGGTTTGGTGGGAAAATCGACTTTCAAAATTACCAATGCTAAAACACATGCTTAGCACCAAATGAAAAAATGTTGCCAAATTTGCAGCTTTTTACCAAATTTTGGCAGCATTTGGCAAAAAAATTGGCTTTCAGAATATGAAGGAATTTTCTAGAAATATCTAATATGAGCCGAGATGCATGATTCCATCAATCAGAGTCTATAGAACATTCTCAAAAACAGAAGTTAACCAATCAAGGTACATAGAACTGATTGTTATATGTTGTACAGAGAATGTTATATAGAGTTGAATACAAAGCTAATTTTAACTGAACCTAGCTCGGTCTTCCCAGCTGGTGTTTTAACTTTTTCAATCATCTCCCCCTTCCTGTAACCTTTTGTTAATTTTCATAGCTGGTGGTCTTAATGGGGGAAAGTCGTCTAAAACGGGGACGGCTGGTCAAATGGGGACGTTAGAATTCTCACTGATAAGTGTTGCAATCTTAAGATCCAATATGTTACTATCATTCATAGTTGCCAATATGCCATTTAGAATTGTGCTATTGACAATTTTCACTGATCTGTTGTTTTCCAGAAAGTTTTCAAATTTTGGCAGTTTTTCTTTCCAATTTTCGTCGTGGACTGTATTGGAACTGATCAAGTCATCCTTGAACATTCGAATTTGATAAGTTTTGCAATGATTCTTCTAGATTTAAGTTAGATTTTGAAATATTGCTTGATAAATTATCTTACATCTATACAGGGTGAGGTCCCATTTTGGACATCACGGAATATGTTACTGTGTGCTTTAATTTTTTGGACAAATCGGTGGTATTATGATTTTTATTAAGTTATTTAATGACATATAAACGTGCTTTTGGCCATAATGCCGGATTATAAAGGTTAAAAAAGAATTCTGAAAAAGGGAAATTGACAAGAAGAAAGATAAAACTGTTATATTAACATCATCTCCTTATACAGCAAAACTGGAAACTATAGAGCAGGAGAAAGCTGAAAAAAAAAAATAAGAAAAAAGGGCATTATTCAAGAAACCCAATAATCCTGATCCTACAACTCCTAACACTCAAAAGCCGAAGAAAAGAAAATTGACATATCAGTGATATCATCTAATGTGGAAGAAAATGATAACGATGATGCTTGCATCTTCTGTAATGAACTGTACGTAAATTTAAAGGACAAAGAAGGCTGGATTTAGAGTAGCAGCTGTAGAGGTTGGGCACATGAAGCCTGTTCAAGTGCTGAAGAAGGGGATGATAATTTCATGTGGGGCTTTTGTGAACGATTGATTATTATTTTTTTTAACAATAATACTTTGGTTTGTATTCTTTTTCTGTATTCATAACTTCATTTTTTGTTATCCAAATAAACTTGTTTAATAAAATTTCACATTTGGCTTCAATTTTATGTTATTACATATGAGTACTCCATTTTACCCAACCGGTTGTCCAAAATGGGAACTTTGAACATTTTCCATAACAATATTTTTCCTGTCTAACCTAATGATTCTTTCTAACAAACAGCCTTGTATTCTGATGGTCTAGGAGTTACTCTAAAAGTAAAATAGCTTGCCTGATTTTTTTCAGTTATATATTTTTTTCGGTAGGCCAAAAAACGGTAGCGTCCCCATTTTGGACAGCTTTCCCCTACTACAGTGTTTGTTAAAGCATCCACACACAGACAAACTCCTTCTTTCTTTATATTAGAGATCTTTTACGTTACGATTATCGGAATAGCCAATTATCAGAGCTGCATTTATTTTTCATTTTAGTTTTAGGCGCATATATTTTTTAAGGAAATTCCTAATTTGAAAAGGATTTGACTATTGCTACATTTTTCAGAAATGTTTCCCTAAATTAAAAAAAAGAAAATGAGATTTAATTATAACAATTTCTATTTCAGATAGTTCTTATCTTGCATGTTCCCTTCTTAAGAGGTTACTTCACTCACGCGAAAACACCCACTCGCTAATGTTAATCCAATGGGACAGTTATTTTATATCTCGTTTGCATTTCAATATTTTTAAATGATTTTTTTTAGCATTGGATAGTTGAGGTTGATCTCTATGTAGGCCCTTTTTCACTTTTTTAATTTGTTTACAGGTTTTTTTTTTATGAGGATACTTTCACTTTCAGAACCGGTTTTGATGACACCAGGTTGAAATGACACCAGCATTTACAAGCGATTTGAGTTGAAAATGTGTATTAACAGCTTTTCTTCACATATATTATAAAAGAAAAATTTTCTTCCAAAACTCTGATGCCATTGTGGAGTTTGGCAATTAAAATTAAGTAGTAATATTATATACCACTGCCTTTCAAGAGGTTAACCATGCCAGCGCTATTTGAGATAGTGTTGCCACTTCTAAGACTTGAAAAATTACGAAAGGAAGTTAAATGCACATGTATGTCTACTTAAATTAAATTTAAAAAAACGGCTCAGTTATCAGAAGGTTTGATTATCCAAACCACTTTTGGTTTTGAGCAGATAATTATACAGGTAATTAACATCCTAATGTATTATTATAGATAACACTAACACTGGTCTAAAGGAGTGTGGCAGGTATTCTGCATCTAAACTTCTCATGCTTTTAAAAGTCACTGATGAGAGAAAAAAGCTTTTCTTTAAAAAAAAAAGTTTTGAGAAATGCATTTTTTTTAGACTTAAAAAATTTAGACACTTAAGCTTGTTCACAGAGAAGCTCAATGTTAATATCACTCATTTCTATTGTAGACTAGAAATGACTTGTATTCAAACAACTTCCCCTCAATATTATGTAACATCTCTGTTCTTACTGTTTCTCCTTTTCTTATTTATAATTTATTTTTTAATAAGTAATAAAAATGTATTTAAAGATTAATATAAAGTTAAAAATAGTTGAAATTTACTCAAAAAGGTGCTTTTGATAAATCATTATAACTTTTGTAAAAAAAAAAAAAAAAAAAAAAAGAAGAAGAAGAAAAGACATTATTTAACAAAATAGAATTTCCTATCAATGGCTTTTAATTTGTTAAAAGCAAAGTAAATTGCCTCTTCTATGCTTAAAATTTGAGGTTTTTAAAAATTAATTTTAATTTTGGACTAGATAGATAGATTAAAATGTTGTTCTTTTATCACTTTAGCTTTAATGTATACTAATATTTTCTCTTGAAAAATTTTCAGCTGTATTTGGAATAACTGTTATGATTATTGCCTACAGTGGTACTTATTCACTTCTTTCGTCATATGTTTTTCCACCTGCTGAAACTGAAATCAAGTATATTCCATTATCATTTTTTGCTAAATTCTGCATTTGTCTGTTACCTCCTGGAAGTGTCTTGACTATGTTTGAAATCATTTTAGACTATGAAGAAGCAGGTAACAGTATATATTTTTCATTTTCTAAATAAATTTTCTTTTAAATATTTTAGAATGGGATGCTTTATCCATGTAATTTAAACTGTTGTAACCCCCACCCCCCTTCTTAAAAAAAAAAAAAACACTGAAAGCATTGAGAGAAAATAAATATAATTAAAATGATAATAATAATAATAATAATCTGACATAGTTTACTACCTAGTACCACTGGAGATAAGATATTAATTGTGCTGGTCTGTTGTCCAGTTCTATTGGAAAGAGTTAATTTTTATTTTCAAAGTGGTTTTTCCCTTTAGTGCTTTTGCATTCAATTACATGTAAATTTTTTCATATTCAATTTTTAGGCCAATTTTTTAAATCTACTTAAGTATTAAAAGAATTTTTATAATGTTTATACTATACTATTTTATATTTCTTGATTATTCTACTGTGATATTTTTTTTCCATTCATCCATTTTCTTTCTTTCTTTCTTTTTTATTTTTTAAATGTGTGTGTAAAATAAATATTTAGTTTTTAATGTTTCATAATATTCAAACATTTTATGAAACACTGTGTTCTTGGATCTCATTTTCAGGTGATGGTGTGCAGTGGTCTAATTTATCCAACACTGATGTAGTTTTTGGCTTTAGTGTTTTTTGGCTTATGATGGCTTTACTGTTTTCTTGTCTTCTGTATATTATTTTAATATGGTATGTTGATGCTGTTTGGCCATGGCAATATGGAGTTCCAAAGCCTTTCTACTTTCCTTTTACTGTAAGTTTTAAGCATATTTGTTTTATACTTATGCATAACTTAAGTTTCTTTTAAATATTGTGAATAAATTAAGAAATAAGTTAAAAAAGTATAATAACTGTCTTGAAACTTTAAACAAGAACGAAAAATCATACGTCAAGCATAGATTATGTAACACTTTCCAACGATTCCAAAATAATTTTACAAATCATTACCGTTTAATAAGCTGAAAGATAACATCTGAGTAAACAATTTGGAAAACGCATAACATATTTAAAAACGTAATTTCAGGAATTTCCAACATATACAATATTCAGAAAAATATCCGAATACTTTTATTCAGCCCTATATATGATCTATAGATTTGTATATATACAACATAGGATGCTAAATTTTAGTTAGGAAACGAGTAGCACAGTTTAAAATTCTCCTTCTGGAGTTTCTGTCAATAAACAGAAATGTGTTCGCGAACTTTTGTGCAGTCCTGTATATGAAATACAGAATTTATACACACCAAGTAATAGACAAAAAGTGAGTTAAATTTAAAATCGCGTTCAGCAACTTAAAACACACTTCCAGGAATTATTGTTAACAGACAGTAGAGAATTCTTTTGTGTTTCCCTGTAAATGAACGATGACTGTTATACACACAATATTCTGTATTAAGCCTCTTGTAATGCACCTTAGTGATATATATAAATTTCAATGCATTTAAAATAGTGAAACATTATTTAATTAAACCGCAAACGATTTTTCTCCATAGACGTAATGTAACGGAATTCTTTTGACTGTCCCTGTAAAGTAACTAAGTGCTATGCACACCATATTCCATATTAAACTTCTTGTAATGCACCTTCGTGATATATATCAATTACAATGTGTTTGAAATTGTGTAACATCATTAAAATAAACCGCAAATGATTTTTCCCCATAGACCGTAATGTAACGGATTTCTTTTGAGTGTCCCTGTAAAAAAACTATAAGTGCTACACACTTCAGTTAGAATAGGGAACATGCTGTAGATAACGACAATAACATATAAAAATTGCAAGGCAAGCCGTGTAGATTTACGGGAGTTAGAGCACGGACAGATGGCAGACGGCCAGACAAACCGAAGTCATAAACACTTTTCGACTAGGTTGGAAATTGTTAAAAATGGGGTAAAAAAAGACCAATAACAAGAACTTTTGATTTGTCTTGATATGTGACAAAATTTTTGTGTCGAATAAATGAGTTCTCACAGGGTGTTTAGTTTGATTTATATATATAAGATCACATTTACAGGAGATTTTATAAATGCTGTACTTAGAAAGCCTGTCAATAGGATGTTTAAGATTAGTGAATTTCATTTTATTGAAAGGAGTATAAATTATTTTAAAACTAAATTTCTTCAGAATCTTGAGCAATTTGATGATTAAGTTTTACAAAATATGGCAATCTGGAGGCGCGGCAGTGTCTCTGCTAAGTCGAAAAAGCACAGCTGTAAACATCCTTTTCTGGAAGCAACTCAGGGCATTTTGGGCTAGAATTTTCCAAAAACTTGAAACTTTGTTTATCTAGAGTACGTTGCAAATGTCACCAGACTTTCAAATTTAATGTTTCAATTTTTTCTAGTTCAGAAGATATATGAACTCAAAGTTTCCATTTTTTGACACTCACTCACCGATCATCAAAGAGATAAGGTACATCCCGTAATCCTAGAAATTTGAAAATTGGAATAAAGGTGCAACTGTCTTGAAAAGTGTAACAAACTGTCTAGCATTTAGGATACAAAATAAGAAAAAATTACACAATCAAAAAAAAAAAATGAAAATAAAATTTGAAAAATTGTAGTCTTAGAAAGTTAAAATTTAGTGTAAAGGTAGTGTTTAAGATTCAATAAAACAAAAATTAAAAAAATTCAGAAAATTTGAAAATAAAATTGAAAAATTTGTAAAAAATCGAAAGTTTGAAATTAATTTGATTTTGTAGTTTTAGAAACTTGAAATTTGGCATAAAGGTAGTGTTTCGGATACAAAAAAAGAAAAAATTAAAAAAAATCCAGAAGAAAATTTTTTTTCGAAAATAGTTTTGATTTGTTGGAATTTTCTAGAATTTTTAAGATGTAGAGACTAGGAGATATTTGTGAATGAAAATAGACGTTAATAAGATAGCTAAACTTGGTTTTATACAATCTCAGAACAGTAAAAGAGTCCCGAGACTTGGCTACATTTTTAACATGTGATGTTTTCGATGGGATATAATTAAATATACTATTTTAATTTTGTCTGTAGAACAAAATTTTAGGTACCTTCAAATAATAGGGACAAGGTGTGAGCAGCAAAAACCAGTAGATGATGTCCAAAAAGAGCTCAAAATCAAGAAAAGGTGGATTACTTAAAAAAAAAAAAGTGAAATCCCATAAAAAGCATAACATGTTGTCACATAATGTTTTCACTAGCCATGCTGTATAGCGTAGAAAGAGAAAAGATTGAAAAGTCCTAAAGACGACGTGCCACATGCTGGGATCGCTACCCCTAAGTTGCACATGGTGTCATACAAAGATAGCAAACTCCAGGATCTTGACACATCGCTATGTTGTCTATGTTAAATATATTGATGAGAGGCAGAAACGAAAAAAAAAAAAAAAAAAAAAAACTGTACTTACATATTCACAGGATATTGACTGTAAAACACACACTGATCCACAGATACCTGCAGGAGCCGAACTCGCTGTTCTGGACGACAAAAAATGTAGCCAAGTCTCATGACTCTTTCACTGTAAAAAGTTCTGATGTGATGTAAAGGCAAGCTATCTAATTAACTTTGAAATTTTCATTCACAAATCACTTCTAGTCTCTACATCTTTAGTTAATGATTATTTTGTGATTTGGCAATTGTGCAGCACATTGAAGTTATTACACCTTACTATGTTATGTGATGGGAATATTTGATTAAGGCTAATTATATACGTCACATTCTCATGCTGCATAAATGCCAAGTTACAAAATAATCATTAACTAAAGATGTAGAGACTAGGAGATATTTGTGAATGAAAATTTCAGAGTTAATAAGATAACTAAACTTGGCTTTACACGATCTCAGAACAGTAAAAGAGTCACGAGACGTGGCTACATTTTTAACATGTAATTTTTTCAATAGGGTATAATTAAATTTACTATTATTAGTACAGTTTTGACATTTGAATGGGTGCATTTAATTTGTTTGTTGTAAATGGAATCTAAAATTGTATTAGACTAACCATGATCAGTAGTGACAGGTTTTATAAAGTTTAATTGATGATAGTTATTGTATGGACAAATGTGATAACCTGGCAAAAACACTATGATTAATGAATGCGTTTCAAAAGTAACATTTTATTTTTTTGTTACTTATGTCAGATCTACAAGGTTATGGGTTATGTATTTTCTACTTGTTAGACTTTTTTCTGCCTGGATATTCATTAAAGCAAAATCAAAATGCACTTTCCAATGCCTCATGCAACATATCATTGCTGTTGTGTGCATTTATTTTGTAAAGCATGCTGGAGCATGTTTTAATGGCCAGCGGGGGTTTGTGTCAGAACATGCAGGTGTGGCATGTCAAGTTATATGGTTTCATAAATAAATACTGTGTCAGTGAGTAATATATTTCACTTCAACATAAAATATATGTGTGTTTTAGTAAAAGGAATTGAAGATTTAAAACATCCTGTATTACAAAAGCTTTTATTTGCTTGTTGAACTCTACCTGAATATAGTCAAAATTGTCTAAATGTTAACAAGTCCTGCACTGTTACTGTTGTTAATGCTATTTACTTTCTGTTAATATTGTTTGTAAATTTTTTATCTGTTAAAAAATGAATGCTTGTATACTTTGCATGTAATCTACTGCATTTTTCATTAGTTAAGTATAAAAATTATACTTTTGTATGAGTGCATATAAAAAACCAAGGGAAATTTGTTACTTTTATCAATTTTTATAGACATCCCTCATTTACAGAAAAAACTTTCTAATTAATTTTCTGAAAGCATGACTGGACTTGTGATGTAAGGTTCAGATCTGTAGATTTACAAGTATTTACAAGCATGTATATATAGTAAATCTACTTATATTTACTCTTGTATTGGCAAAGGGTTATCTCATTAATTACAAATGGTTATACCACCCCCCCCCTTTTTTTTTGTACTATGAAGTATCTGAAATTTTTGTAAACATAGTAAATGTGTATAGCTGCTTTATCATCTTGAAATCCTTAAAAATATTTCACATAGATTCTTTTCTCATCAACAATAATTTAAAACTAATGAATCTAAATTTATATTTTTTTGCATTGAAAACAAAATATTAAAGCAATTTTTTCAACAAATTTTGTTTTTGTTATAGACTCTATTTTATTATATATTATAGAAAAGTTACTGGTGTGGTTATGAAGAAAAAGAAGTTAATGAAGAAGTTTTGTTGGACCCAGAAGAAGATAGAAAAAATGCAGACTTTTTCGAAGATGATCCTATTGGAATTTCACCTGGAGTAGTTATTCGTAATTTATCAAAAGTATGGACCTAATTTTTATTTTTAAAAAAATTTAATTTTTTAAAAATTATATTTTTGAGCTGTCAATTCTACATACACACACAAAAAAAAATATTCTTTTTTGTTTTTTCTTTCAACTTTCCAAACACATATATGTAAGGAAAATATTGTAATCATAAATGAATCAATATTCTGTATGTATGTGCACATTTTGGTACTGTCTTACATTTTCGAGTCCCTAGTGACATTCTTTTGTTCAAAATTTAAAATAATGCAACATCACTTTGTTCAAAACTTAATATTTCTAAATATATATATATAATTTAATGTCATAACATTTCAAATTTTTTACTTTTATATTTTAGGAATTTCGTTTCTTGTTATTTTAAGCTATTTCCTTTTAATTTTGGCCATCTCTTGTTGTGAAATGAACAAAACCAGCAGATGGTGCTAAGCACATAATATTTTTGACCGACTTTATGTTTTCGTTGTATATAGTTGTGTGTTTGATATCAGTGTAAAAATGTAAATTGTCTCCTGCAATAAAATATTATTTATTTGTTAAAGAAGACTTCAGGATATTTTTGGAGCGCTACAGAAAGCAGAACCAGAGATTGATAAGGTAAAATCAAATCTTTTCTTACCTTTTATATTTTTATGATTTCGATTTTTTTTTAATGCTACATAATAACCCATGAGCTAAATAGAAAATGTCACGATCTAGTGATTTAGATAAAAAAGCATCTGTAAAACTTGTAGAACATCTTTAACTACGATTATTAACAAAACAATTGAGTAGTTAATGCAAGATGCAATTGATAATGATAAAATTGAAGATCGTAAATTTCAATTAATTGAAAATGCAGAACAATTTTTTAAATTAGAATTAGAAATTCGGAAACTTATAGATAATTTAGACACACTTGAAAACGAGGTAGCATCCAGTCAGGAGTACCACGAAAAAGTTACTAAAGCTAAAGCATGATAAACATTTAAGGGGAAATGTTTCTAACAAAAGTAAAATAAACTCCACTCTTGTACCGGACCTGAAGAATTAAAGAACATTTTTTATACGTAAGATTGCCAAAGCTCACTATAGAGCCTTTCAACAGCAAATATGAAAACTGGCAGTAATTCTGGGGGCAATTTGAAGTCGCTAAACATGAAAATGCACAGTTATCAAATGTAGAAAAGCTAAATTACTTAAAGAGTTTCTTGAAAGGATCTGCTTAAAATGTATTCAAGGATTAGCTTTAACTCAAAATAATTGAGGTCACCATCAGTTTGTTAAAAGACTAGATTTGGTAAAAATGAAATTATAGTAAGATCATGTAAACAAACTTTTAAGCCTAACTCCTGTGAGATTTGGAGTGAATTTGAGAGAATTGAGATAATTGCATGACACCTGTATTATTCGAATTAGTAGTCTTGAAACAGCTTGGGTAGAATTAACCAAAGAATATTGGATTAAAATTACTCAAATGAAGCATTTTCCTGAATAATATTGAATAATGATACAAGGAAAACCAGTACCACTAAGCTCCATTATTCAATTATTTCATCCAATTTTAAGTGAAAGAAAAATTATCCTGATTGATGGATGTTTACAGCAAGCTAACATTTCTTACCACAAAGCTCATCCAGTTTTATTACCTAGTATATGTTATTTAACAGATCAAAGATTGTTATGAATAAACAAGAACAGAAGTGTCTTAGAAACTATAACACAACTTAGAGAAAAAACTAGAGAAAAGTTTTGATATTTAGATGCAATTTGTGTCAAAAATTTCATGGTAAACCTGCCATCCAGATTCATGCACCTCTACCTCAGACAAAAATAACAATTCCCCAATCTAATGAATATCAAATAATGAAAATGAGAAAACATAAATATTTTGACCCATTTGGAAACAATGGAAATCTGATTAAGAATTGATCTGTAAGAATTAAAATAAGCTCACCAGCATCAACAGGTTGACCAACCACATGAACATAAAGAAAACACCCCCATTTTCATAAAGGACAACATCCCACAACTCATTTGGAAAATAGGTGTTGTAATCCAAACTCATCCTGAATGTGATGATCGAACAAGACAATGAACACTGAGATTGCCAAACGGAGTCATCCTCACAAGACTAGTGCAGCTTTGCTCTTTTGAACTCTCAACCCTTTCATCTCCCAGAAATGCCGCTTTTCTGCGGAAATGCAGAATTCCCAGAGTCTGATTTCGGTAGTGTTATGATGATATCTGTATGAGTATGTACATGTGTGAATGAACACAGTAGAATCCAAATGGAGTTTTTTTTTATTGAGCTCAGATGTTGCAGGCATGTTAGAGGCCTGTCACAAAAATATACAGATTTTTGAATTGGCTGATTTAATCAGCCAACTGGTTTGATATCTTAAACTATTTTGTTATCAGAGGTAATCATCAGAGGTAATCAATAAGTACAGTTTCTATCACCAAGGAAATGTGACTGAGGGAGGATAACTGATAAGTATTGCTTTTTATTAGCACGAAGGCTTGTCTTTGGATTCAAAGGTATCCAAGAACATATTCTAGAAAAGTCAAATTTTAAAGGGTTGAAATTAAAATTGATAAAAAAAATGTTGCAATTTTTCTGATGCTTTGAGATAGCTGCATGGGCACAGACCGGTTCCGATCCTGGCTCTGGTTTGCAGGTCAATTTTCTTTCATGTGCTGCACTCGGTCTTATTTTCTTCTGTAGACTCAAGGTGGGCTGAGAATTACTTTTTTCTCTTAACTCGACCAGGTTTGGTCAGATTTTTTTTTTTCATTTTGAGCCAGGCCTGACTATTTCTTTCTTCCTTCCGAGCCCATGTTGGGCTGGCATTTTATTTATTTAGTTATTTTTTTTGTAAGAATAAAGTGATGTTGTAAATTTGTTTAATGAAATCTTTAGAAATTTAATTTGGTTTAATAAATCACAGAAAACTATTTTTTTAAAAATACCTTTTTCTGCAGAGCTTTAAAATTGTGATTTTTTTTTTCTTTTAATTCTTTGAATTGATTTTCTTACTGAATCTTCATTTGAATATAATTGTCTCTAAGTCAGTTTTTGTTTTATGTAGTGTGTATGTACGTGATCATTAATATTATTGTTATTCTGTATTTTATGAATTGAAAATATATTATCTAAAAATAAAATCTATGCAGAAATAAGTGTGCTTTTTGTATAATTTTAACTGTAGGACAGGGCTGTCCAGCGCAGCGCCCGCGGGCGCCATGGCACCCTTTGAAGTTTTTCTTGCGCCCCTTTGATAGTTTCCTATTTTTTAAATAAACTTTTTCAATTTCTTTTAAATAAATAAATAATTAAATTATATTTTAAAGAATGGTTTATTTAAAATCCTTGATATTTTGAGTCAGAACAACTTTTTCTCTGAAAGTGTATTTTATGCATCAAGAACCAAATATATACTTTAAAAATTTAATCATGTGTTATTGCGTTTCTTCACTAATTTATAGTTATTTTTTATAAAAGTTTTTATAGAATTTATAATGTTTGAAATTGGTAATAATTGGCACTAACTCTTTTAATATGTTAAGGATTATTGTTATTTCTTTTTTTAAGTGTTCTAACAGGCTTCGCTCTCCTTAGTACATTAAAGTTCAGCTTTTTTATTTGTGGTTGTTGTTGTTACACTGGCCCATTGGCTGTTTTATAAGAGGAGTAAAGGTGCGTAATTTTTTCTCCTTGACCTTTGAAATTTTAGGTATTTTTCTCACTTTGTAAAAAACAAACAAACAAACAAACAACCAAAAAAAAAAAACACTTTAAAATCATGCGAAATGATTTCTGTCAATAGAAGCTCTCCATGTTATCTCTATGGAACAATACAATGGATTGGTCACTATAATGCCTGTATTTTATAACGCCAAATTTATGCCTCAAAATAAATCAAGGAGTACAATTACGTTCTGAAAAAACTAACAATATCTCTGGTTTTCATTTTTTTTTATTATACCGAGATTAAAGTTTCTGGATCCTTCCCCTATAAATATTTTCGAGATAGGGCCGTCGAAGAAAATTTTATAATTCGAAATGTACTACGATTTATACCTTTTTCACCTTTTTCGTTTTTTTTTTTTTTACATGGAGCTTCTGAACTATAGGGGGCTTATATATTCCATTGTGAGATGCATTTGCTTCGCATAAGATGCGTGTGCACCTCTACTAACACCGCGAGATAATTTTGTTGCATGTTTTGAGCCATGTGAATAATGGCGCCCTTCATTGTTTGCAAATAGATGACGTGCGCCCCTGCTTACTGAAAGGTTGGACAGGCCTGCTGTAGGATAATGTTGCTTCAGAGATATCAGCATGTCTTGTAGAAAATGAGTCTGGTTAGGCTTTGCTCAGATGGAACATTTAGACTTTATACCAGATTGGGCTAAGCCAATAAAGTTTTTGTACTATTTAGGCCAGGAAATTTTGGCCCTTGCAGACCTCTACTTTGAGAGCTAGAAGAAACACAGTAGCTCAGTGGTCAGAATGTTGCACCAAATCCAGAGGTTTGCCTCTGGATTTGGGAAAGGTTAACTTATTAACTTTTAATCTCTTTGGAACCAAGAAAATGAGTACCAAGCTTGTTCGAAAACTAAACACAAGAGGGTTTCATGTGGCTAACTACCTGATTAGAACATATGCTATATCATGTGGCATCTATGGTCAAGAGTGCAGAGTTGGGCACTGCTAGCTGTGATCCTTAATGGATTGTAGGGCCACAGAGTTTAATTTGAGAGTTAGAAGCTTTAAATTTGAAATGGAAGTTACATTTAAAATGCTGATTTTCACTGAGCTTACACTTAAATATTCACTTCTCAGCTATTTTATTTGGTAAAGGTTTTTTTTTATTATTATTTACACATGGACTGGACAAGCAAGCACATGAACACTAGTTTGGATGATCTTAATGTGCATTTTACCACCAGGCAAAAATTGATTGCTACCTATCTTGACAAAAAATTTAAATCTATGAATCATGGTACTATTAGGGAGGGAACAGCATTTTTAATCCTTGTCTAGGGCAGCAAAAACCTTGAAACATTCTTAATGACTTTTAATTGTGTTAGAAGGTTGATATTACCCTTCTTCTTAAATCTTTACTTATTGATTTTTTAAAATATTATTCTTAAGTAATGTAAAATATTTGTGTGTTATTGTTTAGATTTAATAATTTTTTGAAATTAAAAGTAAAATGATTTTAATCTTTGCTTCAGGTTTTTAGAACTGGATTTCAAACTAAAGTTGCTGTTAAAAATGTCTCTCTCAATATCTATAATAGTGAAATCACTGCTCTTCTTGGGCACAATGGAGCTGGGAAAACAACCATTATTAATATCTTAACAGGTTTGTTTCAAGTTATCCATCATATGAAAATATATTATGTACCAATTTATTCCCTATCTCAATAAATTTTAATTCTATTAAAATTTTATTTGTTGTGAAAAATTGTTATTTCAAGTAAAGATCAAAACTGTGAAATTTCATTAGTGACCACTTTTTTAAACTACTGACCTTTTTTTTGTTTAAAAGTGCTAAACGATAAACTTGTTAATATTTTCTGTTAGTATTACTATTAATTTATTGCGACTAGCAAGGAATTATTGATGGCATGTAGAAAAAAATTATTCTGTCCTAGAGGTAGTGTCAAATTGTAAAAGTCAGTCAAGATCATAATTTATAAAGTATTCTGGAGACAAAAGGGGGGAATTGATAAAAAACCTTCTGTGAAACATCGTAACAAAGAATAGAAATCACGTGTTTTGGAGCATCTATGTTGCATATTTGGGAAATTTTTGCAAATGGAAAGTGGCTTTCAGAAAATTTTTTAATATCCAGTTCTTTTATTTGGTACTCGTTTTTACCTCTAATAGAAGTAGCCATTGACAGATAATTTTTCAATAGCTACTTTTTTCATTTAGTAGCCTTGTGGCTAGAAGCTACCACTAATTTTGCCCTTAACTTCAAATGTTGCTGTTAAAAGTATCTAAGAGAATCAGTATGAATTCAGCACTTTCTTTGTAGAGAAGTAGGAAATAAGTAGACCTAATATAAAAGCTTTCTAATAAAAACAACAACAAAAATGTTAAGAGAATCATGTACACTTAGTTTTAATATACAAAAGTTGATATGGATATTTTCTAAATATATATTTTCCTAAGTATCATATATTTATTTTATCATAAAATTAGATTTAAAATACAAAAAATATTGTAAATTGGGTAGAAAACTGAAAGATTGTATCAGTTAAAAAGGAAAAATTGATTTAACACGGATCACTCATTATGATAAGTTCAGTTCATTATAGGTGTTCTTCAAACCAGCTTAAAATTTAAAGGACATTCTCAATTTACAAGGTATATTTCTTCCTTTCCATGTCATTCAGGCATTAGACATAAGTGACTTTAAAAAAAAAAAAATTATTATTATTTGTTATTATGTGTGTGTATGTTAGTGTTTCTCTCTTTTCTTTTCTTTATTTCTTTCATATATATTTTTAAATATAAGCGTCCCTTATAACAATTATTTGATTGGTTAGATGGTTTATTTGTTATAAAATTTTATCATTTATGTTTTAATTTTAATATAAATTATTAAATAACTTTAAAATTTGAAGATATATACTTGAAATAACATATTTTCCTATTTGAAAATGATTATTATGTGGTACATAGTTTTTTACTGCATCATATAAAATAAGTTGGAAACATTTCATAGCCTTTATTTGATTAATATTACTTGAATAATATTTGAAACAATATCCAAATCACTTTTTTTCAAACTTCCATGTACTACATTATTGAATGAAGTAATCTAAAACCAGATTATGTTGATCAGGGATAAAACTTGTTTTTAGGCCTACAAATGTTTGCTGAAGAAAAATTCAAAAGTTGAAAAAAATAATGGAATTCTTTCTGGTTTTTTTTTTCATGTCAAATAAACATATTTTGAACCAGAATATTAAATAAATTATCTAGTTCTAAATATGTTTATTAAAAAAAAAAAAAAAAAAAAAAAAAAAAAAAAGTGGCTGTTATGGATACATTATGGAAAATATGTCATTATTTATTTATGTAATTTTACTTTTGGAATATTAATAATGCTTACATTTGTCGATTATTGTTATATTTTTTTTAGTACATTTATTTTCACATTCACGGTTATGAAAAGAAGTACAATAAAATTTCCGTAATTGATACTCCCAAAAAGTAAATACCTCTAGCGAATCCTTTTTCGATCCCCAACTTTATGTTTTTACCTCTGAATAGCATACAAATTCTGTGGTCCCGAAGTATCTGATATTCAGAGCTTCTACTGTAAATATTTAAAAAATAAAAGAAATTTTCTTTCACCCTTTTTCTCTTTTACATCAGAATCATGTAACCTTTTACTTTTCTAAGTAATTGGCAATTTGTTGATATCTCACCACTTATTTATTCAGTATTTTTTTTTTTATAAAATCAACAATAAAGTTAAACTTATGAAGGCTTATTGTAGGTTAAAATCACTAATGAATTTTAATTAATTTAGGATTGTCATTTCGTAAAAAATATCAAACGTTGTTTATGTATAAATTTGTATTTTTCTAGGCTTATTTTTACCTTCCAGTGGTACATCTTTAATAAATGGTTGGGATATTTTCTCACAAACATCCAAAGCTCGTCAATCTCTTGGTGTATGCCCACAACATAATATATTGTATGATACCTTGACAGTTGAAGAACATCTCAAGATCTATGCTGGTGTAAGTATTATATCATATTTTGAATTTTGACTTTTTTTTAGCCTTTTTTATTTTTTATTTGCTGTGTATTAAGTTAAACAAAATGAATAAACAGTTGGCAAACTTTTCAATTACTTAAGCAAACTAACATAAAATTAACAAAGAATTCTAAATATAGAAATAAAACAAGATGAATATTGAATCACTAATAAAAACAAAGCTGCATGATTTGAAGAAAAGATTATTTAATTCTGAGGCTAGTAAACAAAATAGCAAATGCTGACTCATTATAAGTTTTAAAATAACTTCTTATTTTCCTTCAGTAGAAACCAGTCTTGCTTTAATTCACCCCCCCCCCCCCGCCCTCCTTTTGTAATCAATACTTCTCTTCCTTCTTGATACATTAGATTTCTGAGATTATGTAAAGTTGTGTGTTCCTGATGGCAATAGAATATTTTAAGAACTTAATTATCTATTAATAGATTGATTTTAAATACATTTTGATTATATGTTAAAAAAATAATGTAGTTACAACTGTATACAAGTTACAACAATGGAATTAATTATGTGAAAATTTTGCTGCTAAAATTATGCTTGATTTCTGGAAACTTTTCTTATTATCCAGTGAATCTTCAGACATGATAAGCTATATATAATAAAAATGGGAAAACCCTTAAGGATAGTGCAAAATCTGGTAACCCTACTCCTACTGAAAAATTTGTCCTCCCTACAAGTTTTCGAACCTTCATTATCATTAACCCTAGCCAGTTTTTCTTATGGGATATGAGGATATACATACAAAATTAAGGAGAAAGTGTTAGATTTGCCACAAGTGGCAATTGATTGCCCAATCTTGTTTGAGGGCTTCTCCTTCACCTAACCAAAAAAAGTGTATTTTCTTTCATAAAAGGAAAAGATGGCTGAATTTCATAATAATAATTTCTTGAGAAGCTCATGTGGAGCCTGACAGGGTGATCAGGTACCATGGAAATATCAGGGAATTTGTCAACCTGGAATTATCATGGAAATATCACGCAAATTTGAGGGGAAAAGTAATGTTGACTTTTATTGTTTACCAGTCACAGTAATTTGGAAAAAAATTGCATAATCATGCATAAATATGACTGATCCAGAAATGTTTTGATAATTTTCAGTGATTCATTAAATTCTTGGCATCTTTTTACAGTTGGAAGGTTGCCAAACAATGTAAAATGACTTTCCATCTTGAATGTATGAGTGAGCTCAAAGCCTCCACAGTGGTCTGATGTATTAAATGGTCCAGCTCTCTCGAGATGTTGGTTGATGTCTTTAATTTGTTAATTTTGCTTTAAAATTTTTCTGATAACATCTTCTGTGATCAGAGCTACCGCCTTCCCAAATGTCATTGGAGGTGGCAGCCGGTTCCATGAGTAGTTGCCAGATGGCTCTTGTAGATTCTAATGTTGAAGTAACGAGGTGGCCTGGTAGACCAAAATGCAGACCCCCAACCCCTACCCTTCTCTCTAAAATTTTACTAACCTATATTTATTTATCAAAAATGTTTACTTCATTTTTAAGAAATTTTCTCTAAATTAAAATAATAATAATATTAATTAAATAATTAAAATAATAATAATATTAATAAAATAATTATTATATAATTATTTTGACTTAATATTCTTAATAATATTGTCTATATTTACACTATTTTTAAATTATTGTAGTATAGTGAATGTAATTTATTAATAATCATATATATTAAAATGCAAAGCCAAATTAAGACTGATTTTGGCTGATTTGAGCAAGTGCAATGATCATTTTATGGTGCTTTTCTGTCTTCAAATGGAGCGGAAAATTCTTACGAGTTTGACAAATGCATGCCAATGATCAATTTAGGATTTATTTATTTATTTATTTTTTTTTTGCAATGCAAAGCAGAGGATTCTTATGAGTTGTTCATATTGCTCCCTTGGTATGGTAAATTATTTTGAATTGTTCATGTGTGGTATTGAAACTTTTGTATAACATTTACATATTTTCATGTTAGTGTTACATATGCATAAATGAATAGTTAGTCTCTATTAGGGATGCACCAAATAACACTTTTAGCAAGGCAAATAGTAACTGTTCTATCAAATACTGATTACTACTGTAGATCAGATATCCAGGGTTTCAAGAAATTAAAAATTTAGTTGTAAGACAATTTGACACCATGGTGGATTCTGAAAATGTGATGAGGTATAATTCTATGTTAAACATACTTAAAATAATGACTGTAAATAAATAACAAGGTGGTGATTTTGTTGTCAAAGCTAGATTATTTCATTTTGATGTATTTACATACCAGAAAGACACAAACAATTTTTTCAACAAAGCTAAACAATTTTCTTATTTCTTTGTAATATATAAGTTTTGGCACATATTTTTTTAATTTTGATTTATTGATATTCTAATTTGAGAAAAAAAAAAACTATCAGATTTCTTCTAAATTTGAATTTCTTTCTTAAACAGACTGATCATATTTTCTTTCTTAAAAATGGTGAAGATAGCTTCTGTCTCTCTTGTCTTTTTACAGACCCAAATAATAATCAGAATTAAATTAAACCTATTATCATCTTGCCTTAACCCTTTACGCCCCAAATTATGAATCAAGAAATTGTACCACCTCAATAATTAGCTTCCTTAATGTCTGAAGATATATTAGAAAAATTATATAATAGAAGAGAAGGTCCAAATACTGGCTACAACTTTTAATTTCAATCTCGATCTTACAATTTTGAAAATTAGTGGAGGAAAAAGTCATGGTAGGGTACCTTGATATGTTTCACATCCGCCTAGAAAAAAACAATTCCGTTTAAAAAAAATGTTTTCTGTTTATAAAAAGAAAAATTCTGAAAGTCTACAATGATTTTTTTTTTCAGTTTATAGTAAGATTATGCTATAAACCAGCTTTACTTTATTAGAAAATAAATTTTCTGAATAGTAGTTTTTTAGAAAATCTATATAGTATTTGCTTACAATTTTTTTTTTTTTTTTTTTTTTGCAGTACAGTTTCTGATGCATTTGTAACACTTTTTTCATCTAAAGATTTTAAAGAGAATTTTAAAATAGTGAAAATATAAATAAATTTTAATTGAATTTGTCAATTAATTTTGAATGAAAATGTTAAAAATACGAAAGAAATAAAATGCAAAACCTTAACATGTTACTTTGCCCATCTTTTCCCCTAATTCCTGTTCGCACATCTAAATTCATCCACTTCATTAAAATAAGGGTGCCATTTCAAAACTTTTTGAGAGGGGGGAGGGGAGGAGAGAAGCGTACAGTTGAAAAGCAACTGATACAGCTTTATTCTCGCATTTGTTTATAAAGTTAACCAAAGTACTCATTATTGATAAATGTGCTTCACTTTGAGAAAGTTGCTTTAGCAAACATTATTGGTATTTATTAATGTCTGTGCTTAAAGTGTTTGTTTAATGCTAATTGTTCTAATCAAATATGACAAATTATTTAGCTTATGTGCAATTTCAGACTTTAAAAAAATCTGATACTTTAAAATATCAAATTCCTTGATGGGGCAATTGCTCCCCCACCCTCTCTAGCTTCCTCCAAATGGCGCCTCTGCATTAAAAGTTTATTTCACTTCTGAACTGTTAATGTTAATCGTAGATTACTTAAGCAATATAATATAAAACGGCACCATTAAGTCTCAACATAAACAAAAATATATTCATTATCGATTTTCAGTCAGTAAAATTTAATATAAAAAATGTATTTAAGCATGTTTCAGAAAACATTTTGACTTAATATGTATTTCTAATGCTACTCTAAGGCTTAAAATATAGCAAAAGAAGATTTATACAAGGCATCTGTCATCTGTTTTTTTTTTTTTTTTTTTTTTTTTTTTAATGTTCAGAAGTTAGAAGGGGAAATATATATATTTAAGTATATATTTAAATATAAGACAGTTTATATATATATATATATATAGAAACTGTCTGATATTTTTTAATACTACCAAAACGATTTTTGTTGCAATAGATATTTTGGATATAAATCATTCAAAATACACTAATATTTTGCTTCGATCTGAGCATTTTTTGAAAAGTTAGAGAAATTGTAGTAATAAAGGACATGCAGACAAATTACAATCATGAGAAATGTTTTTTATAAAAGCTGTATAAAAGTTTTACCAGTAATAAATAAGAAACAGACCAAAGGTGGATTCATTCCTTAGAATTTCCAAGGAATATGGCACTACTAAATTAAATTAGAAATCTTTGCCTAATATATTTTTTTTCTGATTAAAAATCTTTCAGCGTTTAATCGCATAATTTGCAATATTTTTCTGCTATTAAATAAGGCGAAAAATTCTATATGAAAATTGGGTTAGAACTGTATGTGCCTTGTAAACTGTCATATAAATAGTTTCAATGGAAACGAATCATAAAAAAATCTCTAGGTTTGTACATGATTACAGATAGAGGAACCAACAAAAATTCAGTTTAAAATGTTTTAATAAAAGAAATTAAGAAGTGACACCGGCAACGCATTGACCTGTCCAAAATTTCAAAAGTGTTGTTGAAAGTACTCTTTACAAACATGGAAATCATATTTTGTTACTTAGAAATCCTTATAGAAAGTGAAAGGGTAATTGTGAATTACCCTTTCACTAAGGTAATTTAAACTAGGAAAGGGTAATTGTGAAAGGTCACAGCGAGTAAATAGCAACGAAAACTTTAAAGTGTTCTGTTTTTATTTTATTTATATATTTTTTCAGTATGGTAATTTTAAAAAACATTGGACAATTTAACTCTGCCAGTTTTCAATCAATAAACTTTAACTTTTTGAAAATTAATCTTCACATATTTTTCTAGTGAAATGCGTTGGATGTTTCGATATATTAATAGATATTATACATTATACATTATAGATATTATATATTATAGCTATGATATTATATATTATTCGATATATTTAATAGCGATTGTTCACTTTTCTGGGTAACTGCCTGTAATGAAAGTTTGCTTGAAATTTTACATTTCACTTTGAATTAATGCCATTTCACTAAACATGCATAGGTATATATTTAAAAAGGCTATGTATTTCACTTGCTTTTGGTCTAAAAAACCTTTTTTTTTTATCGTTCCAGTTCAAGTCTACGTCAAATATTGCCCACCACTTCCCCTTCTTTTTTCAAAGTGCACCCACCCATCATCAGTCAAGCCACATTATCTTAATATATGAAAGACAAAAAATACAATTTTTTACTTTAATATATATAGTAAAATAAATTATTGTAAATAGATTTTTACTTCACATTTCTTAAAAACAAATTCTCGAAATAGCCTTAAATTTCAGGGCATCAAAATGTTACCCATTAAATTATTTAAATGTTATGATCAAATATGTAAAATGACAAAAACCGTTCAATTTTTTTAGTAAATTTTTTAAAAACAGATCAAGTTATATTCCCATTTAATGCCTATTTAAGGAGTCATATACCTACGGGCAAAAATAGAGCACTATTTTATTCACTCATATAAAAAAGTTATTTGATTTGAAATATTTTAACCAAAACTGCATTCAGAACTTTGTATAAAAAAGAAAATTGGTAAAACAGAATTTAGCCATTACTATATACGACATAAGGAATGTTCATTTTTAAAGTCATTTTATTCAAAACATTTATTTTGCAGATTGCACATACCATTTCGTGTAAAGGGCCAACAGATTTTCGAGAAATTTCAAACTTTTTATAATAAATGCATGTTGCATAATCATGAAACGACATAAAATCTTGATCCTTCTACTAATATTCATAAAATTATGTTTGTTTCAAGTTTTTAAAATGTCCGACTTTTAAGAATATTCATTTTTTCTCATTGAAAAGATACGAGACTTTTTTCTCAATAACAGGATTAATAGAACACTATATCTCTAAGTACCTAAAAATAATAATAACTCAAGTGGTTAAGGTGACTAGAATGATTTGGAATGACGAAAATATTTAATTGTTATTATTTTTTATTGGTCCGATAGGAAAATTCTTAAAATTACGATCGTACAAGCCGTAAACGTTTCGTAACCTGTCAAATATTTGATGCATACACAGGAGTACGGGCCCTGAGCCCGGTCCCCCTGGCCGGCCCATAAAGATGTTCTAAATAAAATTTTATTATTTGTTAGTTATTTTAATTAAAAATTTTTGCATAAAAAAGTAGAAGTCTACTTTTGCTGGTATTTTATATAAAAACCAGGACCGAAGGCTGGCCCTCTAGGAGAGCTGGGCCCCAGTAATTTGTACCGGCTCTACCTCCCTCTGTACGGACCTGTCACTCTGGGTGGCCGGTATTTGGACCATTGTTATGTTTAAGTTTGTTATGATGCATAGCATTTCTGCTTTTAAATGTAATATTTTTCAATAAATTTACTTAAATTAATTATTTAATTGTAATTAATCATTATTTAAATGATGTAATAATATTAATCAACATTTAAATAAATTATTTAATAGTAATTATTTACACAGTCTAATTATTTTCTATCTTTTAAATTAATCTTTTAAAATATTCTTCTAAAATATTTTACTATAAATTAAATTTACTTTCTGTAATTAAATTACTTTTTTTAAAGTCAATAATCATTTTAAAATTAAAATAAAATCATTCATTCAAGTCTCTGAATAAAACAACAAAATTTCCGTTGTTTGTTGACATCGTCTTGCGATTGTATCGTGAATTTTTCTAAGTATAAAAATATATTTTTTACTTTTGTTTAATATTAATCCTTTCAAGTTAAAACTTTATTTAAAAGATTAAACAATTTTTTTATGTATTCTGCCAAAATGCTAGTGAAATTCAACTTAAATCTTTGCAGATATACTTTTTTAAGTACTTTTCTGAATTTCCATGTTGACATTGAGCACTTTCAAAATGATGCCTAGCCATTTTTAATTGGAGCGTTTTACGTTTCGTCAACAACATCTTAGCGCTTAATCTTCACGCATTTTAATTTAGGGGTGACTCAAGCAGGCATTCAAGGTTAAGGACGCGGTCTCCAGTAGGGAAAGGGGGTTTGAAATTCTTTCTAGAACATTTGCGTAAGCGAGGTAAATTAATTTTTTCCACTTTCTATGGGGTTGTGTTGTTTCTGTGCAGAGTTGAGTTGTTTCTTTTAGTTTCTCTTCTAGGTGACGGTTGCGATTAAGGCCGTTGGCCTGGGGCAGTTTCGTAAAAAAATTTTTTGGCTAAAGTCCTTAAGTCTTTACTGACGTATTGCGATGAAGATTTGAGAAGAAGTTTTTGATTTTCCTTCCGGTAGAACAATGACAGTTATGCAAGAAACTTCTTTTCTTTGACTACAGATCTGTTCAATAAGTAAATTTGAAGTTAACGAAATTTCGGAAGAAATGTGGACTCTAGCATCTTTTATCAAAATCTGCACTCGTGTAATTTAGTGGAGCTTCGGTTTCAACCAACATACAGGTTACATTCCAGTTATCTGTGATTCATCGCAATCCTTTTCGGAACAAAGTTTCTTCATTTGTGATATAATTTTAAGTTCCAGTCCTTCCAGTAAAATAATGATTTTCCTGTTTAAATAATTTACAGACTGTTTCTTCTCCATCGGCGGATCAACGTTTCTTCGTTTATGATATAATTTTAAGTTCCGGTCTTTCCCGTAAATAATAATGATTTTCCGGATGAAAAAAATTTACAGGCTATGTCTTCTCCATTGTCAGATCTACGTTTCTTCAATCGAAATTTAATTTTAACTTTCAGTGTTTTCTGTAAATTTAATAATTTTCTACTATTTCTGAAAACTTTTGTATCCAGATGATTTAATATTCACCTTTTGCTAAGTTTAATGTTAAGAAAAATATCTTATACTGAGAGATCAACCTTTAATTAGAAAATAATAATTAGAACTGAATTAGCAATATAATTTTATATTTGGTATTACGTTGTTAACATCTATTGCCATCGTATGTGAAGCTGCTTCATAATGTGAAAAGTACAATCTTTTCTAGTTTAATAAAAATTCTATGTAACTGTCAACACCTGTCTTTCTCTGTTATTTTCATGCTGGGTTTTTCATATCTTTATTTTTTTCCTTTTCAGATGATTTTAGATTCAAGCATAATTTTTCAACATCGTTAGATAACTTAATTGAGAATAATTGTCAGCAACAATTTAACATTAATTAAATCAATTCTTCAATATAAAGTAATCAATAATTTTTAATATTACTAAATTTCAAATTAAATTTAACTTTTAATCTTTTTCCTTTTTAAGTGTTAGATTCATTATTTTCAGCATGAATGCCTACCAATATACGAGTACATCCTGTAATGATGTGCTGGAGTAGGATTTAGAGCAAACACTTTTAGGCTCAACTTATTCCTGTTGATATATTCTGATCTTTAGGAGATTGATCTATCAATATTTAAATTATTTTATTCATTTTTATTTGCTCTTTCTCCTGTTCCAACATTTTTCATTACAAAGTTAAAACTGGTGTTGCTCATTCATATAGTGAAATACCAATAACGTGTGTGCAGCATTTGGGAGCTAAATATGTCTATAAAACAATTTAATCTACAATTCACTCCAATATATGATCAGTATTTAAAAAAATAAATAAAATAAGAAACATATGTCCGGAAATTTTTTGATATCCCAGATTTCATCGTGTTGACACGTTTGTTCTTACCATTTGTAAATGAGACAGACTTCATATATACTGCTTGTGCCTTTCTTCTCCCAATTAAAGGAACAAACTCTGCCTATCACCACTAGGCTGTGCTGCGCTCAGTTCTCAGAACATCTTGTAGCTGGAATTTGGACTTTCTCCTCATGAAATTTAGATATTTTTTGGTTACAACTGATTTAATAAATTGGTGGTTATAGCTTTTTTTTTGTAAAATATTTACAAGAATAATTAGATTAATTAAAAATATACTGTTATGGCAATCTTGCAATTCTTATAAAAAGAATGTAAATAAATATATTGTGATCCTGTCTGTAAATGGAAAGGTTTTTGCTGTTGGAAATTTTTGATATAACATTTTTTATTAATCTACACCTATGTAAATGGTTGAGAAAATAACTACTTAAAAAATATCTACCCTTGACCGTTTCATTGTGCCTTCTGAATGTGATCAAGCAAAGTGTTTTGCATGAAAAGTAAAATCCACTTTCATTAATTGATGGATTAAATAAATTTTATATTAAATTTTCTTTAATGGTACTTAAAAGTGTCATTGGAGCATAAAGGGTTGTATATCTCTTTAATTGTAAAACCTTAAAAGTGAAATCATTTGTACATTACTATTATATGTTTCTGTTCATTTTGTGAAAACAATTTTTAAATATTCATATTATGACTGTATGCATTGGTGCATTGTTATTTTCAGGGCTATAGTGGAAGATATACGGTGATTTAAACTGTCTACCTTCTGGATTTTTAAAAGAAGCTCTGTATACTCTTTGTTTTTCTAGTAAAACTATAATGTATACTATCTAGCATATTCTCTCTGGAATTTTAATTTAATTTTTTTTAATTTTTTTTGCAACTACAACATTGATTATTTCCAACAAAATAATCATTATCAGTGAAATTTTAGTGCTAACAGGAAAGTATCAGGGAATTTTTATGTAAAGTATATGTGGCAATCCTGAAAATTTAAATGGTATATTTAAAGTTATTAAATGTCTTGTAATGTGGACTCATAATTCAATTCTGTTCATATATTTGTTCTTTAAGTATGATGTTATTTATATAAATAAAGGATAAATAATGCATGTACACAATATTAAGGTGTTCAGGGTTGACCCAGGCAAAAATTGGAGTCTCTTTAGAAACCTTTCACAACATTTTATTTAATAAAAAAGGACCTTCACAAAATTCCTTTTATAAAACGATGACTGTTTTATATAAAAAAAAACATTTTTTGTTAAGATGTTGTATTTTCATTATAATTTTTGTTATAACTATATCATACAGTTATAACAAATAAAAGTTATAATAGATTGTTATAATTTTTTTAGGTATTTTTTCTTTTCTTTTCTAACTTTTTGAAAAAGGAACTGTAATTAAATTTCTTTTTGTGATGTAATATTACTTTATCTTTGTCTTACTAATTTATCTATCTTTTGTCTTCTGTTTTCTTTTTCTTTTTTTAATTAACAAAAATGTTTGTCTTATTGAATTTTTAGGTATTTTTTCTGTTCTCTCTTTCTTTTTAAAAATTAACTACTTTTTTCCCCCTTCAGTTGAAAGGTGTGAAATGGAGCCAGGTCGATGAAGAATCTAATAAAGTGTTACAGATGGTTCATCTTACAGACAAAAAAACTGAAATAGCCAAAAATTTATCTGGTGGAATGAAACGAAAACTAAGTCTTGGAATAGCTATTGTTGGTGGATCCAAAGTGAGTATTTGAAAAATATTTTTTTTATTGAACGTAAGATTTTTGATTTGATGTTATTTCATGGAGATATTTTATGTAAATCTCAAAATTTTAAAATTGTTCCAAAAATATTATGTTGCCTTTCCTGTTTATTTCAAAATGTGAAAGACCATGTTTAAGTTAAATGTTATTCAAAAACTATATTTATGCTCATCACTATTTGTCTATGTAATTAAAAGACTATTCATTACAAAATTTCTTATAAATATTATATGTCTTACTAGGTGATTTGGCTAGTACAGTGTATTGCATAATGATAGCCCCTCCCTTAAAAATCCATTAAGTTTCCTGTGAACTAATTCTATATTTTCTTATTTAAATTTGTGACACTAAGAAAGAAAAATCAGTCACCTATTATATATATAAAACACAAACGGAAATTTTGTTCCATTCCTTTATAACTCGAGTTCCGCTGAATGGATTTTTATGGAACTTGCACTGTTCGATAGATAATTTTTCAGGGAAGGTTTTAGTATATAACACAATGTTCTACGTAGATTAGTTATAGAATTATGATGGAAAGATCTGTTATTTTGGACAAAAAGGCTACCATTGGTCGTTTTTGGTGACCATTATCGTCTGTGAAATAATTGAAACTGCTCTATTATTTAGAAAATAATACAAACACATCAAGAAATAAAAGAAAAAGGTTACTAGTTTTATTTAAAATAAAAAAGGGGAAAAAACGAAAAACAGTTTTGATGACAAATAATGTTGTAAAACGAAAATATTTAATTTATACATGAAAAAGAATGTTCGTAATGTTTACAAAATTATTCAATGAAAAATATTGCAATTGGAACCATTTTGCAATTAAATTGCCAACTATTTGACAATTTATCGTTTGCGTTAGGTTAAGGGGCATCTTAGCATGAATTTTTCAAGAAAGGAGTACTTAAGCATCATTACTATTTAGAATATACCTGCCCACAAAATTCCCGCGTCTATGATAATTTGAAGACTCATTAATAAAATTGGCAGATTTTCTTTTTTGGGAAGGGGGGTGGGCAGTCAGAGAACAATGATAAATTTTGAGGATTGTTTACTATTATCCCCCTATATTAGAAATAAATGATTGAATTGATATTATTTATTAAAATATGAAAAAAATTCAGTAACCTGTTTTAGATATGCTAACATTTATTATTCTTTGCCAAACTAGCCATAGTAGGGTGGTGCGAAAAAAGTGAAGTTGGTATTTCCGAGTCGCTATAGTGCGGAAAAGTTGTAATTGGTAAATACAAGAAAAAAAAAAATTATTAAAATCAGACTTTATCTTCCAATCCTGCAAACCGCCTAAAAATTAAAAAAAATTAAAAATTTCTGATTTTTTCAGAATTAAAAAAAAAGTTTTGCATACATATATTTTTTATCACTATAGTGAAAAATAGTTGCATATTGTAGTTTTTAATAATATAAATTTTTAAAAATTGCATTTAGAGAATATCTTCCGATCGCGTAAACCGCCTAAAAATTAAAAAAAGGTGAGAATTTCTGATTTTTTCCAGCATTTAAATTTTTTTTTATGTATATAGATTTTTCATCGCTATAGTGAAAAATATTTGCAGATTGTGCTGTTTAATAATAACAATAAAAATATAAAATTGCGTTTAGAGAATATCTTCTGAGTGCACAAGCTCAACAAAAATTGGGAAAATTTCAATTTTGAGTGATTTTGGTGTATTAAGGAAATAATCAACTGAGGTCAGTTTGTGGTCTTGGGTTAAGATTTAAATGTAAATTGATACTATTGAGCTGATTACGGAACAAGGGTTTCACTAGAATACTTGGATTTGGCAGTGCTGTAGTGGTACAAATACCAATACAAGACGGAAAAGCGGTGCTATCGGACAGCTTGAAGTGCATCTCGGACGACCACTTCTGTGCATTGTTTGTTTATTCCATTTTGTTGAATTACCTTTCCGCCATCTTTTTCAACATTTGGATGGTGACTGGGGGAAGAAGGACCGGCAACCGCTAGGCTGAAATGAAAAGACAAGATGGCTAAAACGTGGTTATGGAAAACGGGAAAGATACACGACAAAATAAATAGAAAAACACGGTCGTCGTGACGCAAGGTCAAAACATGAACGAACTGTTGAAAATGATCGAAAAAGGTGTTAAATGAAAGATAAAAGTATATGCCGAATAAAGGAAAGGATAGATTAATTACATTTTAACTGAAAATTATTAAAATAGTTATAGAATTTAATGAGCGCAACTACGTGCAATCGCAAAAGATCGCAATTGTGATTAAAATATGTCGTTTTCTCAACACGACAGAAGATAAAGTCCTATTTGAATATTTTTTTTCTTGTATTTACCAATCACAACTTTTCCGCACTATAGCGACTCGGAAATACCAACTTCACTGTTTTTGCACCACCCTAATACATAGCCAAATATAGCTTGCATGCCAGGCAGATATCTCCGTAGGGATCAGAGCTATACCAAGACACCTGTATGCAATATCCGACTTCCTAAATCGCGGCTGGTATGAGACTCCGGGAATTGCTGAATACAGCAAGGTAAAATTTTATAGGTGCAGATTGCCGCCATCTAGTGAGATACATGCAAAACAAATCGGATTACAACAATTATGAAGAAAATATTTTTATTAAATTTACTTATGCTGATAATGTCATACAATTGAAAAGCAATCTGTTAAAATTAAGGCTATTTCTTTTAAGAACACTGTTTTGCCAAAATTGAAGTAAAATATTACTAAAAACTTCAAATATTCAGTGATGAATGGGTCAAATTACATGTGGTTGATTAAGATAATTTTGAAGAGAAGATGATCTCCATTGGTAGAAGCTAGTAATTTTATAGCTAGTATCTTAACTTTCATGTATGTACAATCTTTGTAATGATGGGGGGGGGATGTTATATTACTTATTGAATTCAAAGGGCTCACCTGTTTGTTCAATGATTAAGATGTGGTAACCAATGTCTTAATCACTAGACAAACAGATGCACTCTCCCTCCCCCATCTCCCAAAGGAATAAGTCAGGAAGTGTTGGGTTCAAATCTCATTTCAGGCTTCAATTTTGGGTAGTCAATCTTCAATAATCAGTTAATAAAGAATGTGTTGCCTTATTACCCTTAATTATGTGTTGCTTTTTGTCCTCTTGGGGCAGAAGAGAAGAAGAGAGAAGTCTCTGGAAGAAATTTCTCTTATTCTGTGTAACTACAGGTGATAATGTAATTCATATCCTACCTCTTGAAAAGACTGCTCCTCCTCCTTAAATGAACAATAAGGGTTGACTACTTCCACCAAGTATACAGGGTTTGAAGTCATCAAAAGAAGTAGAAAAAGACTGCTGACTGTACAGTGCTACAAAATTAAAATTATCATAGATCAATGTTTATGTAATAATTATGTTTATTGTGTATCTTTATGTTTAATGTATAATGAAAATTTTAAAACAAGTTCATAGAAAATTTTTATTCAGAATTTTACATTTTAAATTTAATTTTATGCAAAAAATTTAATAGTTTGAATCATACCAAATTCCCTTGTCAATAATTTTTTAGATTAGATTGAACCTCCACAGTTTTCTTTATGTTGACAAACAATCCTGATTTTTCTGATTGTTGATTGTTTATATAATTTTCAATTTAATTACATCATTATTTTTCTCTGAGAATTTTTCAAGTTTTTGTTCTACAGTGCAATTTGGGCACCTTCAGTTTTTCTGAAAACTATGCCCATGATATGATATGTATATTATGTTTGGCTTAAATTAATATGTTTATTATTAGTTTGGTAAGTGTAATTTTAAATAAGAATTTTGCAAAACTTGGGTTTTTTCCAAAAGCTCATCTAGTTTTTTTTTTTTTTTTTTTTTTTTTTTTGGCTGGGCAAAATTAAACCAACCCTGAATGTAAGACATACACATTAAAAATAACTAGAAGATATCCATCGTTAAGTAATTTTTGGCTGGCATTTTTAATCTTTTTCGTATTCTCTTATGATAAAATCATGTTTCAAACTGTCTTTTTCTGTTTTTTTAAAGGTATTATTCCTTGATGAACCTACTTCAGGTATGGATGTTGAGACTCGGAGAAATGTTTGGGATGCCTTGCTTGAGATTAGACCTAATCACACCATTATCCTTACCACTCATTATATGGAAGAAGCAGATGTTTTAGGTGACAGAATAGCTATCATGGCTAATGGAGAAATTCAATGTTGTGGGTCATCATTATTCCTGAAAAAAAAATTTGGTTTGTTTCTCATTTTTTAATGATCTTTAAATAATTTTTGCTTGATGCTTCTATTTTTCTCCATTCTAAAAAGTTTCAAATTAACTAGACTGCCTGAAAAACACATAAAAAATTCAAGTGTCTTTTTAAATGCATTCAATAAGATTTCTTTTTTGATCCTTTTAATATCTTCATTTATTAATCTGTCTCACATTTGAAAGGTTTTTTTTTCCTTTAACACTTTAATGAATAGTCATTATCAGGGCTTTACTAATATCTGATAAAATCTGGTAGCTAGCAAAAAATTCTAGTTGCCAGTAAAAAATATCCCCCCCCCCCCCCTCCTTTCTCCGTCATTCATTTTCAAAAAGCACAAAAGTTTTTCATGAATTAATTGAGAAATAATAATAACAAACATAGTTTAGAATTATTAGTTATATGGTTTAGAATAGTATATAATTTAGAAAGATAGTATAAAGTAAGTTTTCTAATGAAACTTATCAAAATTATATATTTCTTAAAATATATAATTAGAGGAAAAATAATTGGAGAAAAATTCACAAAAGTATATCTTTCAAAGTACTAGAGGAGTAAATAAAGGACTATAAATAGTTTGTCAAATAACAGTTTCCCATTCTTAAATAAACAATTATCTCCTCTTCCTGGATAGCTGAGTGTTTACTCTAATAATAATAATTTACTGAAAAAAAGAAAAGAAATACCATAAAGTCAGAATTAGATTGCTGAATGCTTCAAATGTCCGGATAGTTGAGTGCCACAAAATCTATATCTGATGAGGAGAGCATCAATGAAATATTGAAACAAAAAGACATTTTTTTGCCTATTTTCCTGTTGAAGTCAATTGGAAATTCTGATTTTATTATTTTAAAATTTGCATTTGGAGAACTTATTTTTGCCAAATTAAAAATGAATGTTTAAAATATTTTTTGTTTGAATATAACTTCTAAGTTTAATTCATAATAATTTGTAACTTTGCAACATCTATAATGTGACATCTTATGCGAATTTTAATTTCCCATTGTGACTAAGATGAGTAATAGATGCTATTCTTAATGGAAATTGAAGGCAAGTAACATATTGACTGTACAAAAAATAAGCTTAAAAATAAGATGGCTTGAATAATAAGAATCTTTTAAAATCAATCCCAATATGAGAAATATCAAAACTAATTACATTTTCAAAATAACTCGAGTTATTTTGTAATATGCATTGCTAAAATAAACCATTCTTCCATGCTCATAAGCTGTAATCAGAATCAGTAGTCACTTCCATGGGGGAGTTTTATTTTGATCTAACAAGCTATAATAAGGGTTTCAGGATAAATACCCTCATAAATACCCCCCCCCCCCAAAAAAAAAAAAAAAAAAAAATTTTTTTTGAAGTTCAATAAATGATTTTTTATTTCTACCACTACATATGATAGTCCAAACAGTTTGGACTATCAAATGTAGTATAAAACTAGGACTATAAATAGTTTGTCAAATAACAGTTTCCCATTCTTAAATAAACAATTATCGCCTCTTCCTGGATAACTGAGTGTTTACTCTATATATTGCATAGTCTGAATGAATAAATGTACAGGAATGAATAAATGAACTGATATCTGAATGAATAAATGTACAGGTTCTCAAATGACCTGCGTATTTTTTTTCAATATAAAAAACAAATTTTCTTTACAAAGAACAACTTTTTTGATAAAATTACTTTGAAAGACACACTTTTGTGAATTTTTCTCCAATTATTTTTCCTCTTTTTAAAAGGAGCCACTCTCCATAAAGAAGGAGGGCTCCGACCTTTTACATGATATTGACAAAATTTCTAGTGTGACATAATTAAAAATTCCCTCTAAAAATCCCTTCCACCGAAATTTTCTGAAAAACTGGAAACCGAATGCTCTTATGAAAAAACACATTTAAACATTGGTAAACAACTCAGTACCAAACATTTGTTTGCTAACCAGGGTGGCGCTGACCTATTGTGCAATCTTTGCAGTGCACGCAGACGTCATGATAATAAAGGGCCAAGCATTTTAAGCGAGGAAGAAATATTTAAAAAGTACATATTATTCTTTAATTTTATTAAAATTAATTATTCTAGAAATTTTAATTCGGTTTTATAGATTTACTTCAAATGAATTACTTATAATCACTTATATGTTATTATTCTTTAAAATGAATGTGACAGTTTTAATTCTAAACACAAAAATTTCAAACTTGCAAAAAAACTTCAGCGATTTTTTAACATTGTTTCAAATTTTAGATGCCACAGAGTCTGGATTGACACTATTTCTTACTGTTTTATTTAAACCTTCTGCTTCTTCCAACATTCTAATCACGTAACATGCTAGCTGACTAGAGGGGAAAAGAAAGGATTTTTTTTTGTGCACCACTGTTTGCCTCACTGTTTGCCATGCACAGGTAGCAGTTGGGGAGAGAAAATGCTGTTTGTGCTCATTTCTTAGACCAATTTCTGTAGAAAAAACCTCTGCCAGATTAAATAACTTCTTTGTCAGATAGAAAAACTTGGTTGCTAGTGGCGACTGCATTTTTTAAGCCCTGGTCATTATGCTTAAAGTAATGATTAAAATATGCATATACAAAGATGTTATCTGTTACTGGTTTTGTTTTATAGTTCTACATTTTGGGTCAAAATTTTAGATTTCGCTACAAAATTTATGAAACTATAATAAATCTGAACTGAAGTGATATGTTGTCTTTCTCATATTAAATTAATACTGGCAGTATTTTTTTTCGTTACTCATTTGTGCTGCAAAAGAAAATGGAAAGGAAAAGCAAGTAAAGTTTAAACCTATTTTAAATAGAATTAAAATAAAGTTAATTAAAAAATAAAATTATTTATTTATTAATTAAGAGGTAAATTATTTGTTGAAAGGTAAAACTAATTTATTAACTGAAAAGGTAAAACATTTTTCTTCTGAGAAGATTTGCTATAATAAGAATGTTACAGAAATCAAATAAAGTTAGTTGTGTAAACTACAAAATTATTCTTTATGAATGATTGGGAATAAATTTGTAATTTACAAATATTTTTAAACAAAAATAAGTTATAAGTAATTGTTCTATTTCTATTTAAAAATAAATAAATATTTTCATATTGGACAGTATAGTGTTCACAAACTTTTGGATATTTAAAAATCTTTCTGAATATATTGTTTGTTATCTCATCAAATTAAAACAAATTAAATGTAAAATTATGAGGAATGAAATATTAATATCTAAGCAGATAGGTAGAATATTCAAGAATTAAAATTAAAACTTGATATATATTTTTTTAATGGAAAGAAGCAGTTTAATACTTTTCTTGTGTGTATATGTAAAGATGTTGTGATTTATTTGATGTAAAAATTTACATAAGCTATGTGTAAAACTCAAAAAAAAAAAAAAAAAAAAAAAAGAACAAATTAGAAAAATTTACCTTTATATTTTTTTCAAATATTAATTGCACTTAAATGAAATTTAATTTATTTTGTCCCAATTTTAATGTAATCCATCTTGTTCTCATACTGTGAACTCAAGTAAAGAAAGGATAAATTTTCTGATGTACAGATTTAAAGAGTAATTGCTGTGTTTTTATAGTATATAAAAAGAAAAAAAACAGGAATCAACATAATTTTGTGGTTTTAGTTTTAGATATTTGAAAGTCTGTTTTATAGATCAGAAAAATCAATCATTATAATTGGGACTTTAAAAAATATTCTCCATGTTTGGATCAACAAAGGTCTGTGAGTCAATATTTTTTATCCTGACATTTAAAAATTTAAATACTAGCCTCAGTTTATAGATGTAAATTTAGAGTTGAGATGTGCACTTAGTATTAATATTAAACTGAAATATACTGATTTCATTTGACAAAAAATTTTCAAATATCCTGTTCAAATTTGATAATTACTTTTTAAAAATGAACATACATATCTGTTTTTTAAAAGTTTCAAATAAACAAATTAATAATTATATTTTTATTCTTTATTTTTTTAAAGGCATAGTAAATTGAACATTTCATTTAAAACACATGTGATAGTTTAAAAGTATGTATGTATTGTATTGTCCATTTCTGTCTTCTAATGATTTGAATATAATTTTAACACATATTTTAAAATTGAAAGGTTGTTTGTTGTTTATATTCATGGTTATCAGGGATACTAGTATCAATGACAGGTATTATTTTATACATAAGTTCTTTTTAAATTATTCTTAAGTGTTTTTTAAGTTAATCTCTTTCTCTCTAAATATATATCCAAGTGTGTGCACACATGCATGCATGCATGATATTAAATGCTTTCATCACTGAAGTATTATATTTGCATTCCTATATAAATATGTAATGATTTTGTACTAAATTCTTAACTTTCATACTTTGATTCTAGGAACTGGATATCATTTGCATTTGGTAAAAAAAGAAAACTTTGACATTGATGCTGTTCAGGATATTTTGGCCAACTTCGTTCCAGCAGCTAATATAGTAAATGATTATGAAGGAGAAGTAACATTTAATTTAATGTCTAACACTGCTTCTAGTTTTGGACCACTTTTTGAAGAAATAGAACAGAAAAAAAATACTCTGGGTATAAATTCTTGTGGTTTAACTGTTACTACCATGGATGATGTTTTCTTAAAGTAAGTAATGAAATGGCTTCTGACATACTTTATTAAAAATCTTGTACTAAAAATTTTAAATTCAGATGTAGATACACATATCTATATATCAGTATTTGGGATCTTGGGAGCTAAACAGTTTTATCTCCATAATTTGTAATATTTCTATACTTACCTATTGATTGTAATAATAATTACTTTTGTGTCATTATCTCAGTTCCAACATAAAATGAAGTTACAACTATTTGTCTCTTAAGTGCTGATTAGGGCTGGATTATTTATCAATATATCGGTCAAATATTGATATTTTTTTAACTATCGCAAAACCGATATCTAGGCTCTGATTATGACGATATATCCCAAAAACGATAGCTAACCTCTGATTCTAGCCAATGTCCCAATAACATTTTTTTCCCGCAGCGCAACTTCAAAATCCTAGAAAAAGCGCTGAAAATTCTGTACTAATATCAGAATAATCTTTTCTTCCCATGCATTTTTCCCTGCCCAATTTATTCAAAGCCGGATATCTCTTCTAACAATGATCTCTTTTTCGTTCTTATCTCAATATATCCCGATACAGTCTTTGCTTTACTTTTTATTTCCACCAACCGCATTTCCACTGTCCGTTCCTTACGGAACAATACTGTTATCGGGTGTGTTTCAATACCATCGCTGCTATTGGTCTAGACCTATTACAATAGTTCACACATATTGATAAGTCATGACCAATAAAGAAGCGCTTAGATGTGCACGAGTTATTTACTGTGAAGTCAACAATATTACCAGAGCTTAGCAGCTGGGAAGCTCGTTTCGCAAGTAACCAATCAGAGTGCTCTAAAATTTTGCATTTTGCTATGATAGTTCAGGGAAGCCTCGCTACTGTTTCACTGTGAATGGTTACCTTTGGGCAGAGCTTCCTAGCTATTAACATCTAGTACTGCGTACACTGGATATCGGGAAAGGCTCATTCTTGTTTTCCTCTGTGTTGTTTTATCAGTAGAGAGAGCATGAATCCCAGTGAATTTAATATATACTGTCTTGATATTTCAGCTTAAAATGAAGTTAAAAAAATAATTACTATAAAAGTATTTCGAAATGTGATTTGAATATTTATATTTCAAAAAAGATTTCAATGTTGTATTTATGAATAGTAAATAGATAGTAAGATGAATTTTTTATTTTTTTTTCTATTAAGAATGCATTGATACCTTAGAGAAAGATTGAAAAACAACATTTCTGCTACATCTGTCATCCATTGAAAGCTTGTTATTCACAAGTATATTAGCATTACATGTGGCATTAAACCATTTTCAGTTTTTGCTGTTGCTTTTTATCTCACAGGCTATCAAAGCCTGAGAGCTACTGTGCCTGCCGGTTCTGTATGTACGTATGTGCTTAACGCGATAACTCTTGACAGAAATATCCGATTTTCTTCAAATTTTGTATATAGGTTCATTGTGATTAGGCACTTCCCTGATTAGTTTTGAGGGTTCATTGGTTAAGTATAAAGGGGGGATATGTGTGGGGCTAATTTCTCCCCCCCCCCCACCTTAGATAAATGGGGTTTTCGTGCAGAATTATCCGATTTTTTTCAAATTTTGTATATAGGTTCATTGTGATAAGGCACTTCCCTGATTAGTTTTGGAGGTTCATTGGTTAAGTGTAAAGGAGGATACGGGGGGCTAATCCTCCCTTAATTTATATAAATGGGTTTTTCATGCAGAATTATCCGATTTTCTTCAAATTTTGTATATATGTTCATTGTAATAAGGCGATTCTCTGATTAGCTATTGGAGTTCATTGGTTAATTATAGTGGGGGAACGGGGAATGATCCCCCCTTAATATATTGTCGATTTGTCTATTTTTCGAGGGGCTTATTTCAAATTTTTTGAAATAAGAGTATAATTGACAATTAGTGTGAATAGTCTGTGAGCTCAATGTCCTCAGTTTACTGAGCAGTTTTCTTTTTTTACTTATTTTAATCATATTAAAATCAGCAACGTCCTAAACTTAAGAACATTTTATTTTAGTTTCTTTTTTATAATATTCTCAGTTATACACGAGGAAATAGTTAAAATAGGACATAAAATAGGAAGAATAGGGAACATACTATTTTTAAAGAAAAACACTATCCTAGCAATGGTATGAGCCCAAATAAATATCGAACAATGTGTCTTTTTCCTAAAATATTTCTGTTTTGTATAAATATGAAACTATAATATTTAAAGGGTGCTGTGTGAGCAAATAGGTATAGAGAATTAATTTGTTGCTTTCTACACTTGTTTGTACGTAAATTGCTGCAACTATACCATTTACCTTTGGAAATTAACAATTTTTCTATTCCCATACACTTTAAGATAGTTATCGCGATATATCACTAATATCAATATTAATTCGTTGATATATTGTGATATTAAATTTCTGATATCGTCCAGCCCTAGTGCTGAAACTATATTCTCTTTGTTACATTATATAAGTTAGAAGCCACATCATCTCATGCTTAGTGGCCATGTTTGTATACATACAGGATATACATTTGTGTTAATAACATGGATAAAGATAGTTGTTTTTTATATTTTTATTACCAAACTCAAATATGCAAGGGAAATTATTTCATAATGTAGCACTTTTCTGTGGCGCATGATTTTGCATAACAGTGCGTAATTTTGTTTTTCAAAATGTAACAGTAGATAGAATTTCTTGATTTATCATGAAATTATTTCTTATGAGGAATTCTCTATTCTAACATTCTACCTTGCTGCTACATAAATTTTTGGTAGGCATATTATTGTAAAATAAATATAAAATTTACTATAAAATGGTATATTTAATAGATAAGATTTACATGTCAAAATTTAATGTCAGGATTTAAGATTATCCTAACAAAAAAATCAGTGGATTTTTAATTTTACATCTGAAATCAGCACTTAAAATCTAGTTACATTGGTTGTTATTTGTTTTGATTGCAAGAAGTTAAACTTTGTTGGTTAGGGCTATTGAACTCATATTATTATTATATTGTATTATATTTTATTTTTATACTTACCAACATAATTGAAATAAGTTTATGTCCTTTAGTATATCTGTCTCTATGTTCCTTCATTTGTTTCAGATTTTAACTAATTGAGAAAATGTTGTTTAGGGTGACTTTGTTATATATGGTCATAAAAATATTTTATTCATTTATTAAAAATAACAACAATAAAATAAGCAAAAATAATTTATATACAATATCATTTACGGGCTGATTTTATTACTTCAAAATAAGTATATGGGAATTTAATTTATCTACCATTCTGTCTGTATATAACCATCTGGGTTCTTTTTCACAGATTGCAATGAAATTTGAATATGTTGTTGAAGTTTAGACTTAGACTTAAAGAACCTAGCACTGCGACCGGAGTTCTATTGTACTAACCCCAGAAAATAGTCCTAAAAAAGGCCAGTAGCTGAAGCAAAATTCAGCAGACATCTCAAAAGAATGTCATAAAGCTCACAAGGCTCAATTATATGGCGACCAAGGTGCTCAAACCTATAGGCAGAAAACTCCTCACACTCACATAAAACATGCATAGCCGTTTCCTCCATATAAAAGCAACCCCTACACGTTGGGTCATTTTTTACACCCATAACAGTAAGGTGCCTTTTCAAAGGGCAATGCTCCGTTAAAAGACCAATGGCTTTCCTAATACCATTCCTACTCAGCATTAAAAGTTCCTTATGCCTAACACTAGGACAACCACGGTTAAGTTCCTTTGCTTGCCGCTGTCCTTTAATGTTACGCCAGTCAGAATACTGCTTCTTTCTAAAGATCTTAAAGACAGTAGTCCTGATAAGATTACTCGAAATCCCAATAGCTGGTTCTGGACCTGCAAAAGGGGTAGCAGATCCCTTCCTTGCCAATTCATCAGCCAACTTCTTACCAGAAACGCCTGAATGCCGAGTGACCCTGTTGCCAGCTGCCAGTTGGCAGAGTTAAATATAACATTCCCAAACTATATGGGAGGAAATAACAGTTTTACTTAAAGCAAGTAATGCTGCTTTACTATCAGAACAAATGTGAACACATCTATTCCTACAGCCAATGTAATGTCTAAATAAATTCTGCAGCACATCAGAATGGCAAAGACTTCAGCCTGAAAGACAGTAAAAAAACTGTCCAAAGAACATGAGTACTTAAAGCCATCACCAGGGCAACAGACACCAGCACCAGTGTTCTTATTCATCTTTGAACCATCCGTATACCAAATAGAGCACTTCCTACCAATATGGGTAGGAACTGAATCCCAATCACCACGTGAGGGCAAAAGAATTCGATAAGGTTTATCAAAGGCATACTTTACAGGCCATCACTAGGCATGTCAAAAAGAGGATACCTAAGAACTTCACCATCAAAATTTTTCCAAGACAAATAGTCTGAGTAAGACTTCCAATGACCTAAATACTTAAGCCTCCTCATGCATATGATAGTCTCAACTTCTATACACATAAAGAGAGGATACAGCCCAAGCAGAAGCTCAAGAGAAGCTGTAGAAGTGGTTTTGATACAGCCAGTCATAGCAATACAGACCATCCGCTGGAGCTTGTTTAATTCTTTTTTAGCTGAATCCAGCTTTGTCCTAGACCACCACACAATGGAACCATAAGTAATTATAGGACAAATAATCATCCTATAAATCCAGAGGATAGTCTTCGGATGTAAACCCCAGGTTCTGCCAATAGCACTTCTACAGGTTTGTTGAAGTTTGCAACAACTTTTCTTGTTGTGTACTTTTATTAGGAACATAAATTTAATTTTTACAAAAATTGTTATTTCAAATTTCCGGTATTCCCTATATATAACATTTATAAAATGCTATGGGAGAAGCTAAAATTGTTAAATTTTAAGTGGAATTTGTTTTGTATGAATCAGAGCAAGGCGTTAACCCCCTCCCTTCCCATACCCGCAAATATAACGAACAATTTGTTCAAGAAAACCACATTCTCCTACATTAATGCAATCATTAAAAAAAGAATTATATTTTATGATAATTAGAACGTAACGAAGATGCTACGCTAAAATAGCTGCCAGATAGCACCCCTTTCCATCCTCAATTTCAAATATTTTCCTTAATTAGTTATCTTAATATTTGTTCATTATTAAAAATTGGCAATTATTTCTTTCATTTTTGCAAACTAAATGGAGGGATCAGCCAGAGAAACAGATCTAATTATAGTTCAGTTTTTAATGAAAGCAGATCCCTGTCTGAAACTTTCTTGGATTTTTTTTGACTGGTGTCACCAGATTTTTACCATTTTTTTGCAAAAATTAAGAAAAATTACTGGCTGAATTTTACAAAAATTGCATTGTAAGATGTAAAAAATGGTTTTACATATGTTCAGAAAATTTCAAATCCATATCTTAATTACTTTTCTTAAAATTCTCCAATTAGTAAATGAATTTCAAATTTGTTTATTTCTATTTGCAAATGGAGAACAGGTGCACTTTTCTTTAGCCATTTTGATGAAAGACATGGCATTTTCGATGTGATGTTTAATGAGATTCTAATTAATATCTTGGGTAATTATCAAAATATTAAAATTCTGAGTCTGTGGTGCATCAGATCAGGCTTTGGACTACCTAAATATAAATTTTCAGACTTCTAGATTTTCTAGATTTTGCTGGCCATTGCAGACAGACACACAGGGCGAAACTTTCTTTTATTAGTATAGATGTGCATATAGATTATTTCATACTTTTTTGTTATAGGGGCTTCGTCATAACTCGGTCTTGAGAATGTGCAATTTGCGTCAAGTATTATAAACAGTCGCAAAAGTGAAAGGACGATCAATGAGAAAATGCCACATTTTGTATGACTTACATAATCACAGAATAAGATCACTAATTATAATTAATTTATAGATAAATGCTTAATTGATACAAATAAAAATAACAAAAGGCTTATAAAAGCCATTTAATGATCAACATACGTTTCAACGCTCATATGGTGCCATTTTCAAGATATATAACAATAAACAAAAGTATTCTTGCAAATTTTGGAAAATAAACTTGTTGTTTCTACTTGTATCACTTAAGTATTTATCTATATTTTACTTGTATGACTTATTTATGTTATATATTTTGTATTACATTATTAAACAGTTTCTTAATGTATGTATTAAATGGTATATATATATAAAAAAATTGTTTGTGCATTTAATACATTGAGAGTTATTTCATAACCATAAAGATAATCTGCTGATGTTTTGAAATATAAATAAAGGTTGCCAAAAAGTGCTTTTTGAAAATTTTGCTTTTCTTATCAAATTTAATCTTGCAGTTTTCTCTCTCGCGCTAAGGCCACGATAACAAAGAGGTACCAATTATTTTGTTTATTTATTTATTGATGAAGTTTTATTTTGTTTTGGAATACTAGCTGGAAACAAATGCTGGTTTATTTATATTGTTTAGAGTGAAAATGAATTAATCCTCTATAATCGAGCTGCGTGTGATATAGATTTAAAAAAAAATCATGCTTGAAAATTACTTTAAAATCCATAAAAAACTAGTGAATTGAGATATAGTTTTCACACAAATTGCATTTGAAAGTTCATTTTTCCCCTATTTCACAGTGTAAAAATTTAAATTGTCCAATGTCTAAAAGTGAAAACAATCGCAGTAAAAATGAAACTTATTGGTCAGTTCATTGCCAGCATCAAAATGTCATCAGCGTTACTCACAGACATGATTTTGCTTTATAATATAGATAGATATTTATAAAAACATTGGTAATTATTATCATTTAGTTATTTTTACTAATAAATCGTTACTTCTCATGATCATTATTCATAATTGCATATTAATAGCTTTTTAGAAACCAAAAAAACTTTTTTTTTTTAAACCTTGGACAATTTTGGATGTGAGAAACTGATAATTCTTATCTTTTCACCAAATGAATTTCAAAATACACTCAGGAGTAAACTATGCTATCATATAACTACCCATTTTTAATAATATTTATTTTCTTTATGACTTCTGAAACATAAGGCGTCCAAAGTGCCTCACTGTACTCTAATATTAAAAAAGAAAGAAAAAATGAGAACTAGGACAAACCAAAGAAAGTCCAAGAATATGGCGATAAAAACAAACTGATATTATTCAATTGAAATAATCTTAAAAAATAAATAAATAAATAAATAAAACATCATATCACAAGGAACATAAAGGACAAAAAGTAACAGCATATATTTGTAAACGATTTTCAAAATGAAATTAAGACTAAAATAAAATGAAGACAACCTCGTATGGCTTGCATTGTGCATGCCGAATTAAAAACTTTTTATGCTAGCAATGTTCTCTCACTCTCTCAGCCAAGGAAAATCAGAGGAATAAGGTTGTTTAAAATAAAACAAGTTGCATAAAAATAACATAAAGAATGAGAAATTGAATATGTATGTATGCAGCACACTTCTTTTCCAAGTTATTATTTTTTATGTTTTAGAAGGAAATTTTTCTAATCATTTCTAATAATGTTTTTTTTTTTTTTTTTTTTTTTTTTGTAAATTTTGAAATGTGTACTTTTAATTTTCATAATTCATTTTTATTTCACTTTAGAGTTGCCTCTCTTGCTGATGTAAAATATAAAACAGAAGCTGACTTATATGTTGATGAAAATGCTGAAGCATTGGAAATGAAAGGTAACTGCATGACATTTTAAGAAATTTTAGATTTTCATGTAATTTTTTATCATTGCATGATATAATGGAATCTCTCTTTCTTTTTAATTATTTAAATATACAAAGTTGTATAGAGCTGAATACCAGTAAGTATTCAGAGGACCCCGAAGACTTACTATCGTCCTCAGGGGATTCTTAGTGAAGATGCAGGAATCCTTTGATTCCTCACTAACAGGAGATTAATGAGCACTGCTCACAATCACAGGGCTTGATTCCAAGCAATGAGATTTTTTATATTTTTATGCGATTTTTAATGGTAATGTACAATGCTAATGTTATAAAAAATAAATAAATGACACTTAGAAATATAAAATCCTGACATAAATAAGAAAAAAATATGTAAAAAAGAAATATACTGTTCTTAATAAAATAAAAAAGTTATACTGAGCAATACAATTTTTTTTATTATTACATAATTAAAAAAATTATTACATAATTTTTTTAACCATCTGATTTAATTTTTCAAAAGATTGAAGGACATGTGAAATTTTTTTACATAATATATTTTTAAAGCTTATAATTTTGTATGTTGTTAAAATTTGCTATAATATTTGTAATTTTTTAAACAAATTCTTCTTCTTTCTTTCTTATTTTTTTTTTAAAGATAACTAGATAGTACCTGTTATGATTTCACAGTAAACAACCTGAAAATTTCAATTCAAAATATGTTTGAATTTTTAATTAATTGCTTTTAAATTAATTAAATGTTGAAAACTTGATGAATTGCCATATTATATAAGCGATTCCTATGTATATATAAGGCGATAGGTGGTACTGTCAGTGTAACCTACTCAATTAATGAAGTAGAAGAATTTTAAGCTTGTAATTTACAACCTATTCTGCTTGCTTTTTAATAAAAGTTTAACTAAAAATATTAATTGAATGAGTAGGCCATTTATTTTTACTTACTAGTCTCAATTTTTTGAAAAATAACAATGTTTAATATTTTCGTTTTTTTTTCTTAGCTATACGATCTTTAAAATTTTTCATTAATTTAATTTTTATCAGTCTAATTCTAAAACCCTGAACTTAAAATTTGATATTTGCAGCTAACAATTTATAATATATATTTTTTAATTACTTGAATTTTATTTTATATTTCCATACATTATTTATTAAACCACAGCTATCAAGGTGATTTTTTTTAAAGTTCTTATATGAATATTTAATCTTTTACAGAAAATAATCAAATATATTTTTTAGTGTTTATATAAAAGGATAAAAAGTTAAAACTTTTTAAAATTCAAAATTTAAATTATACAACTTTTAAAATTTTTCATTAATTTTATTTTTATCAGTCTTACTCTAAAACCCAAACTTAAAATTTGCTGTTTGCAGCTAACGATTTATAATATATAATTTTTAAATGCTAGAATTTTATCTTACATTTTCATATATTATTTAATTATTAAACCATAGATATCAAAGTAATTTCTTTTATAGTTCTTGTGTGAATATTTTTCCTTCAATTTGTTTTCTTTTCTTTTTCTTTTTTTTTATGGAAAATTGTCACATACTTTTCTTAGTATATATTTTATATCTTGATAATGGTCATATAAAATAGAACGAAAATTGTAGATCAGTTCAGTTTATTTAATTGATAATTACATGCAAAATCTTTTAATTTAAATATTTTTAATACAAAATTAATAATTTTAAAAATTAATGTTGTGTGTTAAATTTTAATTCATTATTATAAAGCACTCAAATAAAAAAAATCTTATTGTATAACTTCTGCTCCTGAAATTAAATAGGACATTATTGAAATGAATTATCTTATTGGCAATGAAATTACAGAAAGCTTCCTATCCAAACTGACGATTTTTACAGAGAACCATAGCTTAAAACCAGCGTCTTAGATAACTCGGCCACCCTGACATCATTCTACTCTACCCTAAAACTGAACACGTTCTAGATTTTATGCATGCACAGTTATGTTCATCTCATGCCGAATTTTTGCTGTTAAATTTTCAGGCTTGTGTTTTAATATATACTAGCTGATCCCTCTAGCGTTGCCTGGACCCATAAAAAAAATAGTACGAAATGAAAAAATACTCTTAAATTCGCTATACAAAACCCTTCCTCTGGTAACCCTTTCATCTGTCAGAAAGTAAATAGAGAGACGGACCTCGAGGCGGAAGTAAATTCAATACAACCCCCTCAAATGTCTGGGTCATTTCATTCACGGCAGGTCAGTTTTTGACCAAAATTGAGGAAAGTTACCTTCTGATTTTCACAAAAGTAGCATTTTTGGAATCAGAAAAATAAATTACGTATATATTGTGAGTTTTGAATCGATACCTCCTGTAGTTTTCTTAATACAACAAATAATAAAGCCAGCTAAAGTTAGATTTAGCAGGTTTGATTTTCTAAACAAACCACTCGTTGTGCAGCAAAAAGAGAAATAACTGCTTTTTCGCTGCCACGTACCTTAGTGTTATATATATGTATATAGATAATGGTAATATACAACTCTAATGTTAGAAAAAATAAATAAATAACACTTAGAATTAACATTTAGAAGATAAAATACTGGCATAAATTTAAAAAATTGCAATATGATTTTTTAATTACTACATATTTTTTTAGCCAACTGCTTTTACATTTTCAAAATAGAGAAGAACATGTGTAATTTTTTATTTAATATATCTTTTAAAATTTTTGATTTTTTAATTTGAAATTTATAATGATGTTGGTAAATTTCAATAATTAAAAATATTTTTTTTTACTAAATTTATAATAATAATAATAATAAAATAACAGTGGAATGTTTAGTGATGATATCTATTATCAGTTTATTATTTTTATGATGTAGAAAATTACATTTAATTTGTGTGTTTCCAAATAATGAATGTTTATTTTATTTTTGTAAAATTAAATTATGATTTCACATATTAATAATTATTATTATTAGCCCTTTTTTTTAATTGGATTTTATTTATTTATTTAAAGATATTTTTAAGTGTTCACTTTTTTTCTCAGATTTGTTTTAAATTTAATATTTTTTATGATTTTATGTATTAAAAAATAAGTTATTCAAAGGCAGTGGGACCTTCTGCTCTACATTTGTTTTTAAATTATATTTAAGACCATTTCAGGTATATTTAAAGCAATTCTGAGGGAAGTTGGAAATTTTTCAGTCAAAGGACCCCATTACAATGAGGGCCTCCACAATAGTTATTTTCGTTTATAATGTTGTATGAAGTGCAAAGAGCACAGGCTGCAGTGTTTTTTTTTTTTTCGGGTAATACTGAACAGATCACCTTGCTTGAAATAAACTCCAAAAACTTCATATAATTAGTGAAGTACATTCTTTAAGCCTTACTTTTAGATAGCTTTCAATACAAAAGTCCTTCTGTCCTGTACCGGGAGGAAAAGGTAGCTTTCCTATATCTTCGTTTTAAAATTTTAGCTAATGTTACACGAAAACAGCAAGTTAAAATGCAAAAAAACGTTTACAAAAGATTCGTTATTACTGAGTTTGAATAAGAAATTTGCCAAATTATTGAGTAATAGCCAAATTGGCTTCACTTATGAGTAAAAGGAAGTGAGTTATATTTACTTGCTCAAAACGACCAGATAAATAATACAATTACTTCTTAATTATTCGTACAAAAATATGTAAGCTTTGCTTACCTGTTATAAGGTGTAATCCTTATTCGTGACGCAGCTAATTATGCTTGCTCTGAGAATATGTGAATTTATTTTTATTAAGTGCAGCGTGAATTCTTTGTAGAAACACAACACGTGGTTACTTCTTAAGTACACACTTTATATCTGAAAAACTACACAAAAACTTGATTAAATACGTTACATTCTTATAATATAAAAAGTAAAGGTAATTTAGATCCATAAAAGGTTATGCTTCGGCAAAGTTCAGGAGCGTATTGCTTCCAGAACGCAGTTTTTATTAATATTGGACGAGCGAATTGTTTATGTCTTTCTGACATGAAGTTTCAGCGTCAACTAACTAATAAAACGGGCTCTTGAATGTTCTCTCACGGAATTAGTCCGTCGAACACATTTCACAAAGGGTTTATTGCTGATTAAACAGTTTTTACTTTCTTTAAAATGCACATTGTAGTGATTATCTCTCTGTAGATCTGTAGTGCTGCTATCTTGTGGGGTTTTGAGGAAGTTCCATTTCTGGTAGTGGCGACACCTGTTGGCAGTCCACGAAACGAATGCATATATCACAAACGCGTTGCTTATATCACAAACGGGTCGCATATATCACAAACGGCGGAACAGATGAAATCAATTTCTGAACTGTTTCCAACAATGAGGAACTATTTTGGTCGCCAAATGTGGCGATATTTCGCCAAATGTCGCCAATTTTGGCGAGAATTTGGCGCTAACGGATATGAATATATAGTTTTATGCGTATGATTGGGAAAATTATTTCAACAATGAAAGAAAATAATTTGCGAGTAATCGCGTTAATGTGCTGTTTTGTTTCAAAATGTCAGCCACCCTAGAATTTCAAACTGCTCTATCTCAGCCATTTTTTAAGATAAAGGTAAACCAAAAAATGCTCTGGAATCCTTGTATCAAGGCCTAACACGTAATTAAAAAATAAATTTGAATTTTTAACTTTTTTGTGTATTTATTTTAGTTTTAAATTTTTAAATGGCCGCCATGTTGAAACAAAATGGCGGACCAAGCTGGCCAACGAACTCGGTCGAGACATTGGTGAGCTTAATACACACAATTAGTTTCATCGAAATTGATTTATAAATACGAGCGTTATCATATGACATAGGTCAGATATATATATATATATATATATATATATATATATATATATATATATATATATATATATATATAAATCAACATTTGAACGGAGGGTGGTTTTGGGGTCTGGGGGTAATGATCAGTGAAAATATGTCAAAATTTTCCGGAACTGCTTTCCTCCGAACGGCTGCAATAGGTAGCTTTATACTTTTTTGTATTGAAAGCTACCTAAAAAAGTATAAAGCTACCTATTGCAGCCGTTCGGAGGAAAGCAATTCCGGAAAATTTCGATATATTTTCACCGATCATGACCCCCAGACCCCAAAACCACCCTCCGTTAAAATGTTGATTTATATATATATATACAGTGGAACTTCCCTTTAACGAAGTCCCTATTTAACGAAGTTTTCTACTTAACAAAATTTTCTGCAGAACTTTGACTTTGAACACCATTAGCATGGAAATTAATCTCCATATTGCGAAAAATATATTCTATATAACGAAGTTTATTCCACTTTTGTACGTGTACAGAATCCAAATTAAGAGGTTCTGTTGCGATGGACATGCGAATTTCTTTCAGTGGATTGTATGAAAATGAACACTTTTAAATAATTTCCATTCTGGTTGGTGCTAAATAAAACATTTTTTTTCAGACTAAGGAAAACACTTGTTATCATTATTCTCCCACACCAAGATTCCAGCGCTGACAGTTGGGGGAAGTCAAAATCACCTTTTTACATTCAATGATATAGAAGATGCAGTGACGCAATGGCGTCAGATACATTGAAACAAAAAAATATCAATTAGGGTCAGACAGTTACCATTCTGACTTTCCATTTCTGATAGAAAATTGCTTTGTACATCCACAAGAACGTGCTTCAAAATTCAAATCAAACAACTGTTACCGCTTCCCTTGACCTTGGCTGTTGCGCACGCCTCCAAGGCGCATTCTATTGTAATTTGTGTTTTGCCGTTGGCAACATTTAATATTCGTCATTCGTTTGTTTATCGGCGATCTAAGCGGACCTATGGTGCGTTCGCTGGATCTACAATCTTTGAATAATGTAAAAGCAACATGTATATATTATTAGTGTACATAAATCAATTTTGAAGCAATATTTAGTTGTGATTGAACCAGCGACCATTCGTATTCACTCGCAGCATCGACATTATTATTGGTCCGCTCGCGGAGTAATTTGATTCTAATTAGTGCTAGTATTATAGTTAGAAATTATAATTAGTTCATAATGACTACATTGGTAACTTTAAATCGTGTTAGAGGTTCTGTAAAGGCACAACTCACTAGATTAGAAAATCTAGTAAAGGATGAAACAGTTCAATGGACAAAAGTAAAAATAGAAACGAAACTGAAAGTGCTTGAAAAGATTTCCAGTAATGTGGATACACTACGCACTGACTATTATGCAACAGTTCCTGAAGATCAAAATATGACAGATATCGACAATTCATTACTCGAATTAGAGGACAGATTACAAGATTTAGAGGTAGGTCTCCTTCAATTAAATTCTGATGAATATGAAAATAAAAATTCTCAATTCAAATTACATAGTTGTAAGATAAAATTGCCAGAAATTCCGCTTCCTCAATTTAGTGGGAAATATGAGGATTGGAATATGTTTAAAATTGAATTCAATAATATCGTTACAAATAATGACGAACTGTCAGACGTTCAGAAATTACATTATCTTCACTCCGCATTAAAAAATGAGGCTAAAGTGTTAGAAACTCCAGAAGATACATTTAATTCGTTGTTCACAGCTTTAGAAAATAGATTTGAGAATAAAAGAATTATGGTTAATATTCATTTAAAAGCTATACTAGAATTTGAAAAAATTATGCATGAATCAGCTAAAGAATTAAGACGTTTAGTAGATGCGATAAATAAAAACATCAGGGCTTTAAATAACTTGGGATTTGAAAGAAATAAACTTTCAGACATTTTGATAATAACTATCATTTTAGATAAACTGGATAAAGACACGAGAAAGCAATTCGAACTGTCTATAAACACATCAGAAGTACCAAGCTTTGATAATTTAATGACCTTTCTCGAAAAGCGAAGTCAATCGCTCGAAAGCATAAACAAAAATATATCTACAAGAATAAAAAACACTAATGAAATGAAATCGAAAGCATTGGTCGTTAATTCAAATTCTTCCGAAAAACATTGTGTTATTTGTGATTCATTTCACCCTCTTTTTAGATGTAAGAAATTCCTTGACATGAAATTTGATGAGCGATTTGCGATCGTTAAAAAATATAAACTTTGCCTTAATTGCTTCTCACCGAAACATCTGGCAGCAAATTGCGGATCGAAATATTTATGTAGGCATTGCAATTCAAGGCACAGCAGCCTTTTACACAGAGAAAACGCGGTTGTTCCCAATGATTCATCACGTCATCAAAAGCGAGAGATAGAGCAATTAGGAGAAAGAAATGTGAGGCCGGATATCGTTTCGCAAAATCTTTCGAACTATTTACTTTCAAATAAGAATGTTATTTTATCAACTGCAATAATTGATATTAAAACTGTTAAAGGAAATTTTATTCGAGGAAGAAGTCTTTTAGACTCTTGCAGTCAAATTAATTGTGTATCATTTGACTTTGCAAAAAAATTGGGTTTAAAGAAAGTTAAGGTTGTCGCCCCTGTATCAGGGTTAAATGGAACATGTACAACACTTAATCATAAAATTAAAACTATAATTTCAAATAAAAATAGAGCTTTCACAAAGGAACTAGATTTTTTTGTAGTGCCAAAAATAACAGAAATAACGCCATTAATGCCCATTCATATAGAAATTTCTGATATACCTACACATATTTCGTTAGCAGATGATACATTTAATGTACCAGGAAAAATAGACTTATTATTGGGTGCCGAATGGTTTTTTGATTTATTAAAAGCAGGTCAAATTCGCTGTTCTTCACAAAACCTATTATTTCAAGAGACAGTGTTCGGTTATGTAGCTAGCGGTGTTGTGAATAATTCCTCACCTGATTCTCAATACTGCGGTCTACTCACTCAAAACGAAAAATTAGAAAAGTCATTGCAAAAATTTTGGGAAATAGAAGATATTAGTGATTCTAATTCTCAGCTTAGTAATGAAGAACAATTTTGCGAAAAGCATTTTGAAGAGACACATTATCGAACATCCGACGGTCAATATGTAGTGAGTATGCCTATGGAGGATGCTACATTTTTAGGAGAATCCAGAAAACTTGCTGAAAAAAGACTCGATCAAGTTTGGCAGCGGTTAGATAGGGATTCGAACTTGCAACTACTCTATTCGACATTTATGGAAGAGTATAAAAATTTAAATCACATGGAATTAGTAGAGGAATCTGAACCCGGAGAAGTCTGTTATTATATACCTCATCATGGGGTATACAGACCAGAGAAAAGCACTACACGCTTGCGCGTTGTTTTTAACGCGTCAACGCTCACAATGTCTGGTTTGTCATTGAATGACATCCTTTTAAAGGGTAAAATTCCGCAACAGGAATTGATTCAGATTATGATTCGCTTTCGAAAACACAGGTATGCGTTCACAGCTGATGTACAAAAAATGTATCGAATGATATTAGTAGATCCCTCACAAAGAAACCTTCTTAGAATTTTGTGGAAGGACAGTATTGACGCGCCAGTACAAATTTATAAGCTGAATACAGTGACTTACGGGACATCAAACGCTCCTTACTTAGCTACTCGTGCTCTTAAGCAATTAGCAATAGATGAACAAAACAATTTACCTCTAGCATCGTCGGTCGTCTTAAATGATTTTTACGTTGATGATGTTCTTTCTGGAGAATCAACTCTCGAAAGGGCTAAAATCCTTCAATCTCAATTAATTAACCTGTTAAAACTCGGAAAAATGAAGTTGCACAAACGGTGTGCAAACCACCCAGAATTGATCGAATCTGAAAATAGGGTTGCCACCGAATACAGTTTCGATGATCAACCAGAGTGTCCTTCGATAAAAACCTTGGGTGTTCTATGGGATCCACAGAGTGACTGTTTTCAATATAAATTAAAAATTTCCGACAAGGACCTTTATAGTAAACGAGATGTTCTCTCTCTTATTTCGAAAATCTTTGACCCACTGGGTCTACTTGGTCCTGTAATAACAAGAGCCAAGATATTTATGCAGAAGCTCTGGCTAGCCAAAATCGATTGGAATGAGCCATTGCCGGATTTCCTGGCAAGAGAATGGAATGACTTTGTATCCACCCTCTTAGAGTTAAAAAACTTAAAGGTTCCCAGACACGTTTTTCGAGAAGATCGCATAATAATGCATGGGTTCGCTGATGCTTCGTTGTCAGCATATGGAGCTGCAATCTATGTTCAATCCTTACCGGTTGAAGGATCTCCTACTGCACAACTTCTGTGTAGTAAATCCAGAGTGTCGCCCATAAAGACTGTGACAGTTCCCCGGCTGGAATTGTGCTCTTGTCTGCTATTAGCTAAGTTGATGCATAAGGTTCTACCATCACTGGACATTCAAATAGAAAATGTTGTTCTCTGGACTGACTCCACGATATCTCTCGCATGTATTAGAAAACCCCCACATCTGCTAAAAACTTTTGTTAGTAATCGAGTTGCCGCTATTCAAGACCTTACGGACTCGTACCAATGGCAACACATATCATCGGAAAACAATCCAGCTGATGTTATATCTCGAGGACTGGATGCCAAGGAACTGTTGACCTGTGAATTTTGATTTTGTGGTCCGAATCTTCTTCGTAAAAAAATTCAGCAGGTAGAAAATCATCCGGTAGATCTTGACAATAACATTGACTATGCTGCAGAACTTAAACCAATTCAGGACTATACCTTCGCAATTAAGACTGAATTTTCCTTGTTTAATTATTTATTTACTTTGACTAATAATTTTCTAAAATTGATTCGTGTCATAAGTTATATTTGTAGGTTTGTAAATAATTGTCGAAATGCTGAAGAAAAAAAACACGGGCCATTATCCTCTGCTGAGTTAAAGAAAGCTGAAGTATTTCTTATAAAACAGGTACAGTATTCTTCATTTGCTGAAGATCTAAAAAATTTGAAGAACCAGAGGAAACTTTCAGGTAATAGTAAATTAAAATTTTTGAATCCATATTTAGATTCCGAAGGAATTATTCGTGTAGGAGGTCGCTTAGACAATTCCAGTCTGACCTATGAAAAGAAACATCCTATTGTACTACCTCATAATCATAAATTAAGTGATATTATTTTTGAATATTATCATGTAAAGTTTTTCCATCTAGGGCCGCAGTCATTATTGCATCATGTTCGGCAAAAATATTGGGTACTAAATGGAAGATCTTTGGCTCATAAAACAGTACACAAATGTATAGCCTGTTTTCGAAATAAACCCATGGGGGCAAATCAAATCATGGGAAATTTGCCCTCAGAAAGAGTAAATCCTAGCCCACCATTTGAAAAATGTGCGATTGATTTTTGTGGGCCCTTTCTGATTAAATACAAAAACCAAAGAAAGGGAAATTATAATAAAATTTTTGTAGCATTATTTGTTTGTCTCGCCACTAAGGCAATCCATTTAGATATAGTTACCGATTTAAAAACCGAATCATTTATTGCTACCCTGAAACGGTTTTTCGCTAGAAGAGGTAAAAGCTTAATTATCATGTCAGATAATGGAGCTACTTTTGTAGGTGCTAATACGGAGTTGAAAAAATTACATGCCCTGGTATGTAAGCCTGATGAAGAATTGTCTAATTATTTGGCCTCCGAGGCTGTCACTTGGAAATTCATCCCTCCCCGTTCACCCAATTTTGGTGGATTATGGGAGGCTGGGGTGAAATCTTTCAAGTACCATCTTAAAAGAACCTTAGGCAATTCTCGAGTCACACTCGAAGAATTTTGGACATTGACGGCAGAAATCGAGGCAATTTTAAATTCTCGCCCCTTAATACCCTTGTCGCCCGATCCAAATGAAATTGAAGTCTTGACCCCTGGCCATTTTTTGATAGGTCGCCCCATCACTTCAATTCCTGAACCTGATTTGACAAAAATTAATGATAACCGACTGTCAAATTGGCAGGCAATCACAAAAATGACACAATTGATATGGAAAAAATGGAAAAAGGATTACCTGAACCATTTACAGCAAAGATCCAAATGGTATGTTGAAAAAAAAAATCTAAAAGAAGGATGTATGGTCATCCTAAAGGATGACAATTTACCCCCAGGCAAATGGGCAATGGGTCGTGTTCTAAAAGTCATACCTGGATCTGATGGAAAAATTAGAGTTTTAGAAATTAAAACAGCAACAAGTGTAGTTACGAGGTCCATCTCAAAAGTTTGTCCTCTTCCATTAGAAACTTGAAACATTAATGCAATTATATTAGTGTCATTTATTGTTTGTATATATGTATATATGTTTTCTAATTTTTTTGAAGGGTTGTTATGCATATTAAGTACTATATTGTTTTAACGGTTAGACATGTATAACGTTTTAAAAGTTAAGTATGTAGGTGTTTTGGAACTTGTATGTAATTGTATTTTAAATAATTTTTATTGTAAGCAATATGTTTAAAAATAGTTAGGGTTATATTTGTTTGAATGTTGGCACATGTCAACGGGGGCCGGTATGTTACCGCTTCCCTTGACCTTGGCTGTTGCGCGCGCCTCCAAGGCGCATTCTATTGTAATTTGTGTTTTGCCGTTGGCAACATTTAATATTCGTCATTCGTTTGTTTATCGGCGATCTAAGCGGACCTATGGTGCGTTCGCTGGATCTACAATCTTTGAATAATGTAAAAGCAACATGTATATATTATTAGTGTACATAAATCAATTTTGAAGCAATATTTAGTTGTGATTGAACCAGCGACCATTCGTATTCACTCGCAGCATTGACAACAACATCAAAGTTATTTTTTTTTGTTCCTGCCAATACAACTTCTAAACTTCAGCCATTTCTCTAAGGAATAATAAAAAATCTTGAAGTACCTTATCAAAAAAGACAGAAAAAGACAATGTAGTGAAAACATTAGTTTGAGAACCTGATACATTTGTGTATCAGAGCTTATGAAAGCTTGAGCCAAAGCTTGGGAATGTGACGTGATTTCAACGACCGTACACAACTGTTTTGTAAAAGACAGAAACATAATTGAAACTGAATCAAATGCTTCTAAATCTAATACCTGTTTTTCATATCTGAAGGAAAAATTTCATGAATTTAAGTTTATTTCTATTTAACGAATTTTCTTCATAACGAAGTTTTTAAGTGTAACGATGAGACTTCGTTAAATGGAAGTTTCACTGTATATCGATATATATATATATATATATATATATCTGACCTATGTCATACGATAACGCCCGTATTTATGAATTGATTTCGATGAAACTAATTGTGTGTATTAAGCTCACCAATGTCTTGACCGAGTTCTTTGGCCAGCTTGGTCCGCCATTTTGTTTCAAGATGGCGGCCATTTAAAAATTTAAAACTAAAATAAATATACAAAAAACTTAAAAATTCAAATTTATTTTTGGCTTAAGTGTTAGGCCTTGATACAAGGATTCCGGAGTATTTTTTGTTTTACCTCTATCTTAAAAAATGGCTGAGATACAGCAGTTTGAAATTCTAGGGTGGCAGACATTTTGAAACAAGATAGCACATTACAAAAATCCAACGATTAATTTATAAGTTTTAGTGAACGCGACTTCTCGCAAATTATTTTCTTTCATTGTTGTATCATTTTCCCAATCATAAGCATAAAACTAATATTCATATCCGTTAGTGCCAAATTCTCGCCAAATATGGCGACATTTGGCGAAATATCGCTAAATTTGGCGACTAGAATAAGTTTTCATTAATGAGGCCAATTTGGCTATAGCTCAATAATTTGGCGAATTTCTTATTCAAATTCAGTATTAACGAATCTTTTGTAAACGGTTCTTTGCATTTTCGCTTGCTGTTTTCGAGTAACATTAACTAAAATTTTAAAATGAAGATATAGGAAGGCTACCTTTTCCTCCCGGTACACACCGGAAGGACTTTTATATCTGTATACTGTCCTTTTTATACAACAAACTCAAGAAAAGTCCTAAAATTTTATGAAAAGTTGTTTAAATTTTATCATAATCTATGCATGAAAACATGATTTTTCTTTCTTGTTTAACTGGAAATGTCAGGTGAAAGATACATTAAAAACTGAACCCATATACATTGAACCAATTAAAAATTAAAAAAAATAATTGAATATTTTTTCAACATGCCTGACACTAGATAGGAAAAACCGATCTATGATTAAAATACTTATGTTTGAATTTGGAAGATATGTAATAGATAGATCAAAGAAGAAAAATTAACATTCTAGTTTAATCTTTTAATTTTTTTCCTTGCTTTTTTGTTGAAATGATGTTTGTTTATAGTTTCTCACTTACTTTTTTTTAGATATATATATTGAATCCAATGAATTTGGAAGATCCCAGAATTTTTGTAACCAATTCCTTGGGCTTTTTCTGAAAAGACTGGCTTATTCGAAAAGACATTGGAGTATACTTGTATCACAACTGGTTATTCCTTTCTGCATCATTAGTATTTGTCTATCCATTATTAAGGCTTCATCCGTTACAAATACTGAAAGTGAACCATCATTGCAGCTGGATCTGAAAAATGTTTATGGTAAAACTGATGGCTTTTATTCTTATGATAATACAAATCCTTCAGAATCTATGAAATTATTAATGGCTGAGATTCAAAACGTTTTGAAAGAGAACAGTGTTGATGCTGAGCCTGCTGATGATCCTGAAACATACATTTTGAATTATGGAAGCAAAAACTTAGCTGATTACTTTAAAAAATTGATAGTCGGTGGAAGTGTGACATCATCTGACAGTACTCTGAATCTGACTGCCTGGTTTAATGGTTTTCCATACCATGCTGAACCTATGGCCCTCCTCTTGATGGACACTGCAATTCTGAAAAGAGTTAGCAAATCTGGAAATATCAAACTGACGAATAATCCTTTTCCACATACTGCTAATTCATATTATGAAGATCAGTTTCATTTTAAGGAAAAACTTCTTGCTAATATATTTGTGCCCCTCGCTTTATCATACTTAACTGCAAGTTTTGTTTTAGTGCCTATACACGAAAGAGTCACAAAAGCTAAGCTGCTACAAATGATGACAGGCATTTCATCAGCAACATACTGGATAGCAATGTTTGCATGGGACTTTGCGATAAATATCATGCTTAGTCTGTTACTTATTATACCATTTGCTATTTTTGTCCAGTATGCATTTTTCTCTCCACATTCTGAAGCTATAGGTAAGCATATTAGTTTATTTTGTTATGATTAAAACTGTGATTTTCTAACATTTTCCTTTTCATAGACCATTTGAAATGAGCCATAAATTGCCTTCCGATTAGTGCAGATATATTTTGTAAAGAATTCTCAAAAGTTTCAGTATATTTAAATAGTGAAGTAGGTGTCTGTCTGATTGAATATGCTAATTTCAAAAACTTTTGTGTTTGTTAGTTTGATATATATATATATATATATATATGTGTGTGTGTGTGTGTGTGTGTGTGTGTGTATTAGCTAGGGAAACATTAGATACATTCAGAAGGGGAAAAAATCCAGATAACTCAAAATAAATACTTGTTACTAGGTAGCTGTTATCATATAAATTAAATTATACATTTTTGTTTTATAAACATTTTTTAATTATTCAATAGTTAATTTATTTTTGCAAAGGACTGCCCGAAACTATCATTTGCAAAATACTATTTCTCTAACTTATCCATTTATCATCAAATTAACTACTGAAAATATTTGAGCATTTGTATAATGATAAAAGAAAAATGTAATGTACTCATACTCTCATTTTATAAAAAATTTTTGGTTTAGATCAGCATTTCCCAAACTTTTTTTTTTCTATGGCCCGGCTCACTGCCATAGCTCTCCTTCATGGCCAACTAAAATTTTTATCCCATATTTTTAAAGGCAATAATATCTATAGGTAAAATAAACCTATTAGTAAAAAAAAAAAAAAAAAGATTTGAAAAGCCACGTACAATGTTAAAACATTATCTTATTTTTCCTTTTATAGAGTTTCAAAAAAGCAGGTAAGCAAGATGCAGATTAACCTTCATAATCCCTAGAAATATTTGTTGAATGTTTTATCTCTCATGAGAAACCAAAAAAGGAAACGTCACTCTTTAAAACATTTTTTTATGTGGTCTGGCATTTTGTTTTTATGGATTGGTGCCGGTGTCCATTACCTGCATTTGGTAAACACTGGTTTAAATTATGAGACATGCTTTTTATTTTTAACTAGCTGAACCCACCTGGTGTTGTTCAGGCCCGTGATAACCTTAAATAAAACTCAAGTTTGTATGATTTTATATCTTCAGAAAATCTTTCAAATGGATCTAGTTTTGGGGGCCCCACTGCCTTCGACAGCGTAGAGTTCTTCAAAAGAACTTAGATTTCGGGGTGCCAATGCCTTCGGCAGTTCTAGAGTGTCTCCAACAAACTTCTGTCTGAACGAACCTGTGACCTGGGTCCCTGCTGTCTAAGGTGGCGTATACTGGGAGTGCTCCGCAGATGTCAGAGACAATTGAAAAAAGTTGAATAGCTAAACCTCATAGTAATTGGGACCATAGAACTGGAGATAAGAATGAACCCTTTGGCAGAGGAACTAAAATTTGTAAGACAATTGAAAGCAAAGTTGAATGAGCAAATTCCTGTTGAAATCGAGCCCATAGAGCCTGAGAAAAGAATGCGCTGTTAATATTTGAAAATGGTGGTAATAGAAGATAAACTTTCATAAAGCTGAAAGTAGCTGAATCGTAAGCTAAGTTGAATGAACCAATTCCCATTGAAATCGGGACCATAGAACCCAGGAAAACAATGTGCCCCCAGGCAGGGGAAGGTAGAAGGTGCCCTCTTTGTAAATTTAACGAATTACCTTTAACATTAACGCAACATTTAATTAACGGATGAAATCGCTCCCTCTAAACTTAACCACATACCTTTAACAGTAATGGTAAACTGATTTTTAATTTATGGCTGTAGTGAGTAAACGTAAGTCGATGTCGAAAAATAAGATTAATATTTAAAAAAGACGGTAGCTGAGATCTAATGACATTTTTGGTAGTTTATAAAGTAGCTCGAGGACCCTAGAACTATGTTAAAGAAAATTGTAAGAGAATTTAATCATTTTGATCAAGCTGTACCAAGGGCCCCAAGAAGGAGATTAATGTTCAAAATTGGTCGTAGCTGAGGTCTGAGAAATTTTTTGTTGTTCGTGTAGTATTTGGAGGACCTAAGAAGTTGTTTTAAAAAAAGCTAGTGAATTGGACGATTTTTAAGGAAGCTGTAGTAAGGGCCCAAAAGGGGCCATCTGAAAGTTTTAAGCAGGGCATGCAGATCAATTGCACTGAAAAAGAAAAACAAAAGTTGTAACAAACACATATAAAATTGCAAAACATTAAAAAAGGAAAAGCACGACTAAGAAACAAAGAAAAAGAAGCAAAGAAAAATAAATAAAAAATACAAACGAAATATTTCAGAAAAATGCTCCCCTGGGATGGCAAAGAGTGGAGGAGGGGGGATGGGAAGTGCATAATATGAAAGAATGGTCAAAGGGCTTTCTAATGATATATCACATGATGAGTGTCGGAAAAAAGTAAAAATGTGCCCCAGGGGCAAATTGGGTGGAACAGGGAAGCAAGGCTCATAATTTGAAAGAGTGGTTCAATGGCTTTCTAATGATGTATCATATGATGTGTGTCGGAAAAAGATTAAACAGTGCCCACTGGAGGGAGGGGGAAATAGTAGGTATATAACAACACACGCATATTCAAATGCAATGTTCTGTCAAAATTTCAAAGCAATCGGGGAAGAACTTTTGGAGATTTTAGATTTATAACAAATGAACATTTACATTTTTGTAGATGTTTTGATATTAGATGTTTTGATTTACATTTAGAACTAGTCGGATGTACTAGTCCCAAAACTTTCTTCTATCTCATACAAGTTTCACATACATCAAAAACGAATCAGCACCGATTTATGTCAAAGTTTAACTGAATCTAAAGTTTTATTAAATTCCGTGCATTAGTTCTTGAGATATGACTGTTGCTAAAATCGTGTACATCCAAAAAAATGCAGCATAGCAGTGCCATCTGTTGGGAGATTTACACTAAAACCTAATTAACCACAACTTTTGTCAATATCTAACTGAATCTGAAGTTTGATGAAATTCTGTGCTAGTTCTTGAGATATAGCTATTGTAAAAATCATGAAAAAAAGTAGCATAGTAACGCCACCTGTTGGGCTGTTTACACCAAAGGATAACCAGCATCTATTTATGTCAAGCTCTAACAGAATCTGAAGTTTGATGAAATTCTATGAGTTCTTAAGACATAGCTCTCGTGAAAATCATGAAAAAAGTAGTAGTGCAGCGCCACCTGTTGGGCTGTTTACACCAAAATGTAATCATCATCTATTTATGTCAAGGTCTAACAGAATCTGCAGTTTGTTGAAATTATGAGCAGATATAGCTATCATGAAAATCTTGAAAAATGTAGCATAGCAGCGTCACCTGTTGGACGATTTATACCAAAAATTAATCAGTACCAAATTCTATCTGGGACTAACTCAATATGAAGTTTTATTAAATTCGGTGCTTTAGTTCTTGAGATACGCCCAAAAAAAATTTGTCACATACAGACAGACACACAAGACTCACAGACAGACACTTTCTAAAAACAGTCAAATCATGTTCAGGACCTTCTAAAATGAATAAAAAAAAAAACGAAAACCGGAAAAAGACTAAAACCGGAAGTCGAAAATTTTCATGGATCCAATACTTTTTTCTTGTAAAGATAGAAGAAAGTAAAAATAGTTTGGATTGCACAAGAGATAAAGTATTAGTAAATAGTAAAGCTTTCTATTGAGAAAATACCATAATTTCAGTCTGTTGTGATTTTGATGAAATTTTTCAAAACTGCGAATTCAGTATGGTTAAAAGGAATGTACTTTTTAGCACTTTCCAACCTAGTTGAAAAGTGCTTATGACTTTGGTTTGTCTGGCTGTCTGGCCGTATAGCTGTCTGTCCGTGCTCTAACTCCCGTAAATATGCTCGGATTGCTCTGCAATTTTTATATGTTATTGTCGTTATCTATGGCACGTTCCCTATTTCAACTGAAGTGTGTAGCACTTACAGTTTTCTTACAGGGACACTCAAAAGAATTCCGTTACATTGCGGTCTATGGGGAAAAATCATTTGCGGTTTATTTTTAAAATGTTTCACTATTGTAAACGCATTGAAATTTATATAGATCACTAAGATGCATTAGAAGAAGCTTAATATGGAATAGTAGGTGTATAGCACTTAGAGTTACTTTACAGGGACAGTCAAAATAATTCCGTTACATTACGTCTATGGAGAAAAATCGTCTGCGGCTTATTTAAATAATGTTCCACTATTTTAAACGCATTGAAGTTTATATATATTACTAAGGTGCATTACAAGAGGCATACTACAGAATAGTGTGTGTATAGCAGTCATCGTTCATTTACAGGGACACACAAAAGAATTCTCTACTGTCTGTTAACAATAATTCCTGGAAGTGCGTTTTAAGTTACTAAACGCGATTTTAATCTTAACTAGCTTTTTGTCTATTACGTGGTGTGTATAAATTCTGTAGATCCTATACAGGGCAGCACAAAAATTCGCGAACACATTTCCGTTTATTGACAGAAACTCCAGAAGGAGAATTTAAACGGTGCTACACGTTTCCTAACTAAACTAAAATTTAGCATCCTATGTATATATACAAATCTATAGATCATATACAGGGCTACATAAAAGTATTCGGATATTTTTCCGAATATTGTATATATTGAAAATTCCTGAAATTACGTTTTTAAATATGTTATGCATTTTCCAAATTGTTTACTTAGATGCCATCTTTCAGCTTATTAAACGGTAATGATTTGTAAAATTATTTTAGAAGCGTTGGAAAGTGCTACATAATCTATGCTTGACGCATGATTTATCGTTCTTGTTTTCAGTTATTACCAGTTTCTTATCAGCAGTTCTCAGAAAGATTTTCCCTGTTCAACAACATGAAACTTTCAGACACATTCACAGACTCGTTTTTACACATAAAAGCATGAAAATGACAGGCATGATTATTGAAGTGATTTGGTATCAATTTTTGATAAGTGTGTTACATTTTCAGTTATAAGCAATATTTAAAGATGCTCAAAATGCCAATTTTGACACCATTTTCTGAAATTTTTTTTGCATTTATTGAAAAATGGGAAACACAATTCGATTTCAGTGTTTCTGAATAAAAGCACCTGCCAATTTCATATACCTGAGATTAAACTTGATTTTGTGAATATCTCAGAAAGTTGACAATTTAGATTTGAGAACAGCCATAAGTATGCAGGAAAGACAATCTGAATCCATAAAATCTGTATTATGCTTAAAAATATATGATATTATATTTATTAAAAAAAAAGTAAAAAAAAAAAAAAAAAAAAAAGTTTTATGAAGGCCAAAGTTTTTTTCCCACATTCATTATTCATTATAATATCTATTATTTTACAAAAAGTTACCAAATAACCATTTTATAGGAGTGAAATATGATATTTAATGCAAAAGTAGAATCAGTATTTATTGGTTTGCCATTGGTTTCAGTATTTATTGAGTGTCATGTATGCATGCTGTACAGGATGTGTACAATCTTCATTTTTGAGTACTACTATTTTCAAAAACTTTTTTACAGTATAGTAATTTTAATAGTAATCTGATTGCAGAAATTCTGTGATTAACAAAGGTGAAAATTATTATTTGGAAATAATGTTATTTAAAAATAAAAAATCATATATGGAATGTTCATTCCAAAAAGATTAATTAAAAACCAAGAGTCAGATTAACTAAAAAGGTTATGAAATTTTTCACAGTTTTCTTTCTTATAACTTTGGAATTTAAAGACACAGCTCATTAGAATGAATGTTACAATTTTTAAATTCAAAATTTTCTTAAAAAAGCAGCAGAATTTTGGGATAATGAATTTTGTGTAAGATACTTTCATATTTTTTTTGTTTTAATTAGCCAGTTTTTATTTCTTTAATATTTTAAAGATTTCTTATGATTTAAATTATCACAACTCTAGCATTTTATCTAGAAGAAAGTCAAATCAATTAACCACTGAAACTATAATTAGAAATTTCTTATTTTTCGTTAAAAAATTTAACCTACAAACTTTCAATGAGTTGAACTTAGAATCTAAGTAGCATGTTTATTTGAAATAATTGATTTATTTTATTTTATTATTATTTTTTTTTAATGCTTGTTTTTTAAAATACGTTTTAGAATACTTTCAATTACAGCATTAAATATAGTAATGTATTAATTTTTAAACCAGAAGCACACAAAAATTATGCTTATTCTATAAAATATCACAGATGTCTTCTTAATTTGTAAATTGGGATTATTGGCATAATCCTATTTCAACCCACCATTTGGCGCTTTTTAAAAATGATGCCACATTGGCGATTTCTAAATTGTTTACTTACATTTATCATATTGTATCCCACAATAAGCAAGTGGTAAAATGTTGCCATTCTTAATTTTTAAATAGTTACACATAGGAAAAGTAATGGATTTAGCGATAAAAAGTCACTGAAAAATAGATTGCATTTATACAAGAGTAACAACGTAACGAATGTAAAATTTGATTCGTTCAAAACAATTTGGACAAAAGAATGATAATTTAAATACAGAATTATTAAATTAAACCAAACACAGTTAATTTTTTTAGATACTGCATTTTTGAATGAAATAAAATATTTTATTTGACAAGATAGATATAAAAAAGATAATATGAGCAGTAAAAAACAACGTTTTTATACACATATCATCGATATTACATAAAAGTTAATGATTAATGTGAAGTTGAAAAAACGAAAATACACAAAATTCATTAATGCCGCGATCACTGTACCGCACGTTCGTTTCACGAACATGAAACCGGAAAAAAAACCATAATTGGATACAGCAACCTCGTCGCATTGGAATCCCAAAAAATATACGAAAATCGTTCGTGCCGCGATCACTGTACCACACGTATGATCGCTTCACAAAGATGAAACCGAAAAAAAAAAAACATTACTGGATACAGCGACCTCGTCATATCGAAATCCAAAAAAAGACACGAAATTCGTTAATGTTAAATCGTACGACTTAAATCATTTATATCAATTACATTAATGTTCAAACCAGCCATTTCAAAGAAACTCAAGTAAGAAAACTGAAAAGTAAGAAAAAACTAAAATTCCACTAACGAACTAACTATCAAAGGTCGTCAACAGAAATATCAACAAATCAGACTTCAATGAAAACTGAAGACAGTTGAATTATACTTTTCTAAAATAATAAGAGTAGCCACTCACATACATAAAAAAAAAAAAAAAGAAATCAAGCTTTAAATAAACAAGCAGACGATGAAATATTTTTAATGCTTTTTTTCTTTTAATATCATGAGGCCATTTAATGACGTAAGTGTTATTTAATTGTATATAAAAAAAGAAAAAAACATGTTTTAAATAACTAATAAATCATTAAATATCATTAAAATACAAATAAACGTCGAATAAAGAATCACTTGATGACGTAACAAATACGTCATACGTAACAAACACGCCATCGCAAAAAATATCATTGCTCAGCTTTTCCAACAATAAAAGAGCTACATCTGGCTGACTATCGTGATTCGGCAAGATTTTGCCAAATGGTGGAGTCAAATAGGAACCAACCGGGATTATCAGTTTTTAAATTCTGAAGTATGATAAAAAGCAGAGAAGAAAATAAGATAATGAACTTTATGTAAGAATGTTTTTGTATTTTTTATTTTTTGCTTTAATTAACAGTCTTTTATTATTTAGTTTATTTTCTTAACACTTATTATGGTTTAAAATGCTATAGTTGTTGCATTTTACCTAGAAGAAAGTGAGAAGTGTACATATAATTTTTTTTTTTTTTTTTTGTCTTTAATAATTTTTGACTTAAGCTTTGGGTGTAATCTGGATTGGACTTTGAATCTAAATAACTTGAGTTATTCACTGAAAAAAATTAAATTAATTCTCCATGTATGCTAAAAGAAACAATTGATAGTACTTTCAATATGAGTTCTAGGTATAAAATATAAAATATATTTTTTTCTCCCTAATTAGCTTTTAGCATGTAATTGTTTTATGTTACATAGCGCCTTGAAATAGATAGCCTCTTGTATGTATTACGTAATCAACAAAAATAATCCTAAAAATCCTAAATCTCAGGCAAAAATTGTTTATTCACATTAAGTAAAGTATATCACGTTATATATAAGTAAATTCCTTTAACATTCATGTATATGTATTTCAAAGAAGCGTTAAAAAAATCATTATCTATGAAATTTATTAATACAATTTTCTTTATTCTTTCATTTGTTTTGTTAATTAGTATTTTTATTTTAGGAACAGCTCTTCTTCTTATGATTATGTACGGATGGTCTTCAATTCCCTTCAGTTACCTATTTACTTTCCTTTTCAAAAAACCAAATACTGGCTTTTCAGTAGTTAATATGGTCTGTGTGCTGACAGGTAATATATATATATATATATATATATATATATTATAGGAATTAAGTATAATTTTTGTGAATTTCAGAAAGTGTTCAAGTGAAGTATTTACATTATGTGACTAGTTTTTAAAATGCTTTTAGAGAAATTAAATATGAGTTCATGTTTAAATATTTGTCGAAGATTTGATATTTAATTTTGTTAAGTTAAATCTAAAAAGTTAAATTAATTCAATCTTACATTAAATTTTAAGTATTTATCAAGAGGTGGTGTTAGAGAAGAAAAAATAATAGTAACATTAAATTAGATAAAATAGTATGAAATCACATACATGATAAAATTCTAACTTTGATGCTTACTCAGCATTTTATACTAGTTTAGAAGCAGTAATTTGCATGAGTAAAAAAAATTTTCAGACTCTAGCAATCACTTATCAGAATAATTAACTTTTAGATGGTCATTTGAAATTGCATATTTCTGTTTTATTACTTACCATTTTAATACATATTATAACTGGATAACAATAACTAATGTCACATTTCAACAGCATTTCATTAAAAACTGGTACATTTTTCAGTCAATCAATAAAAGTTATTAGGCCATTAAATAAACGTTACAGTACCATAATTAGGAATAATCTTTTTTTGTCCTTTTTTCTGGACTAAAAGATCACACCGCTAAACATATAGAATGGGATATTCAAGTGCTAATATCCAACTTTACATTTATCTGAAAGTTGAGAATACATGATGCACAGGATTTAATTTTTAGAAGATTGCCAAAAACAGTCATTTTTAAATGTATGTATATATATAATAAAACTTTTTGCAATTAATGTAACAATTAAATCACACCATAATCGACACAATATAAATTAACCAATAATAAGAATACAATATAAAAATATACCCACTATTACTAAATTCACTGATTAAAAAAAGAAAATAAATAGTAATCCAAAAACAGAAGGTTGGAAATTTATATTGTGAAACACTTTATCAAGGCAGTATTCCACACTATAAGTATGTCACAAAGCATTTCTACTTGAATATAGTAAGCAAATAAGCAGAAATTACCATATTCAGATTGCCCAATCAACAACGATACCATAAATGGAGATATTGGAAAATTAAGAATGGATCTAACCTGAAATCCATATAAGGAAAATGCCATATCAATACCAATAGAGAAACAAATAAATATTATATCATATTGAGGGGAAAAGATAAACAAGTTGGAAATTGTACGCTAAACATGACAAATGAGGTGCGTTTGTACTATAACTAGTTTTACAATGTAAAAAAATCATTGTTATTATTTCAATGAAATGAATTATATCGTCTGTTATGAGTAAAGTTAGCAAGCCTTTTTTTTTTTTCTTATTACGTATGCAACGTTTACAGATGTGATTTTTTTTTTCGACACCAGACAGCACTGCAGAATTCACCATGGAAATCTTACTTTGTGAATGATTATGTCCATGGTTTAATATTTCTATGACTCATGATGAAAGAATCTCTTGTGTTTATTTACTTTAATGGATTGAGATATTTCGGCTGTTAACCTAATTTCCACTGAAGTTATCTCAGAAGCTATACATTTTTAAATGTAACTCATCTCTCAAACAAACAATTTTTTTTAACAATCTTTCTAAAAATGTAATTTTTATGCAATTTTATTTGAAAAAATAATTTTGAATAAAAATGGCTGCTTGGGATATGAAAAAAGAAGTGGTTAGCCTGTATTTGTTTTACTCAGTCACATGACTTGCATGTTTATTATATAGATTACTTATGATAATATTTAATAGAATAAAAAAAACTTCAATTAATATCTTTTTAAGTTTTGATTCGATTTTCATAAAATTTGAAATGACTCGACAAAATTGTGCAATGATTATATACATTAAATTTCAAACCATTTGGTTGGATAGCTTTTGCGCTGTTATATGCAGATGGACAGACAGACAGATGGACATACCAGACAATGACTATAGGTGCTACGTATTTATATAATTACGAATGCACCTAAAAAGTCATTAAAAATAAATCCAATTTAAGAAATAAAACAAAAAATCTTCATTTACCAATACAACTTTAATTGTATGAACTGGACAAAAGTTTGTTATAAACACATGGTGTAATTATATGTTAACAGTTAAAAGGTTGCAGTTTTTTAACAAAATTATGAAATAACCAAAAAGATAAATAATTAAACTGAAGATAAAGTATTAATAAATAAAAATAATATATGTATGTGTGTGTATGTATAAATACTTTTTTTGTGGTAAAAAATAAGTATTTTAGCTGTGATACAGTTTTTAAAATGCAGAAATAGATTAACTACTACACATAATATAAAAGTCCCAAACATTCTCTCCATATTTGTATATACAGTCGATACTCCCATATCCAGACTCTCTCTTATACAGACTAATAAAAGCTCAAAATTTATTACATGCTTGTAAATTGATTTTTTTTCTAGAAATTTTCTTAAAATTCTGTCTATTTGTTCGACGTGTTCACAAAAGATGTCCAAACAAATGTTTTATATCTTTGCAGCACAAACACCTATATATTCAGTTCTAATTCATTATTTCCTCTATTTCTTATTAGTTGTATGAAGAATTTTCAAAGATTCTCTATAATTTGCACCTAAACAACTGACACAGAATTTTATACATTTTTAATTCCTTTGTATAAAGTTTGCTTTGCGATTCATAGAACAGCGCAGCAAATCAGCTCCCTCTGACATAATTATAATGCGGCATTGGTGTGAGGTAGCAGCTCGTCAACGAATCGAGCAAAGAACAAAACAGACGAATCTTATGCAATATTTAAAAAAAATAAAATTATGTACTTCAAATTGTAATTGCAAAAATAATTTGTAAATATAATAAAAAGTGCACATAAATGTTTTATATGTTGAATAGGTACATTTATCACTTTTTTTAATAAAAAATATACCCTCTCTCTTATCCGAATTTTTCTCATATCCTACACTAATACTAATCATCTTTTTGTATGTATAGTTTTACCTTTCTCAACTAATAAGATTATTGCGTCAATTATTTATTGTATTTTTTTTATTAGTTTTAAAAAACTGCATGTTTATGATAAATGTTTATTTCATTTTCAGGAACAGCAGTTGCTCCTATTTTTTCAGCAATTTTACAAACACCTTATATTCAGGATATAAAGACAGTAAAAACCTTTAGTTGGTTGTTAAAACTTTTTCCTAGTTTTGCTGTTGGATCAGGATTTGGAAATTTATTCGCCATTAGCTTTGCAAATGCCTTTTGTGAAAGTATTGATCCAAAGTATTTAAATTTTTACTGTGCTGATAATCCAAAAGAAAGAGATCCCGTATTCAAATGTTGTAAAGGTTGGTTTTACTTTGCATGCTATTTTCATTTTTACTTATCTGTTAATGAAATATGTAAGGGTTGGCAAAATATCAAGGTTAAAAACCTTGATTTTTTTGGTTTAAACAAGGTTTAAACTAGGTTTTAAAAATATATATATATTTCCTATTACATATCCATTTTGTATTGTTGCTCAAAGTAAACATTGTTAAGAGTAATGAGAATTTGATAAGTAATAAGTAATACTTCACATGAAAATATTTTAAGTTAAAGTATATGATTACAATCAGGAAAAATAGAAATTTCAAATAATTTACAATTTAAACATTAATAACAACTAATATCTTATGTTCAAAGAATAAATTGCTATACACAATTGAACCATGATATGTTGAACCTTTTTAATCAAAAACTGTGATATTTTAAAAAATAAAATAAATATTCCCTTTACTCTCACAAATACAGTTTATTTTCCTATAGTTATTTTAAAACATTTTTCTTAAAGTCGGTAATTTTTTTTTTCTGCTTTTAATTGCTCAGGGACAAATAAGCAATTATGATCTTTTGTGATTCAAATATTCAAAAGAAAGGCATCATGCCTTTCATTAAGAATTTCTCTAATAATTGTCACTTAGCCAGTTGAGTCTTTACCCTTTCTTTCTAAAAGTCAGTCACTTAAAACCTTTTGGCTGAAATTGTCAGTTTTCTAAAAAAAATATAAATTAAACAAGAATGAAAAATCATGCGTCAAGCATAGATTATGTAGCACTTTCCAACGCTTCCAAAATAATTTTACAAATCATTACCGTTTAATAAGCTGAAAGATAACATCTAAGTAAACAATTTGGAAAACGCATAACATATTTAAAAACGTAATTTCAGGAATTTCCAACATATACAATATTCGAATACTTTTATTCAGCCCTGTATCTTGTATATGATCTATAATAGATTTGTATATATACTACATAGGATGCTAAATTTTAGTTTCGTTAGGAAATGCGTAGCACAATTTAAAATTTTCCTTCTGGAGTTTCTGTCAATAAACGGAAATGTGTTCCCGAACTTTTGTGCTGCTCTGTATATGATCTGCAGAATTTATACACACCAAGTAATAGACAAAAAGTGAGTTCAATTTAAAATCGCGTTCAGCAACTTAAAACACACTTCCAGGAATTATTGTTAACAGACAGTAGAGAATTCTTTCGTAAATGAACGATGACTGCTATACACACAATATTCTGTAGTAAGCCTCTTGTAATGCACCTTTGTAATATATATAAATTTCAATGCATTTAAAATAGTTAAACATTATTTAATTAAACCGCAAACTATTTTCCTCCATAGACGTAATGTAATGGAATTCTTTTGACTGCCCCTGTAAAGTAACTATAAGTGCTATGCACACCATATTCCATATTAAGCTTCTTGTAATGCACCTTCGTGATATATATCAATTACAATGTGTTTGAAATTGTGTAACATCATTAAAATAAACCGTAAATGATTTTTCCCCATAGACCGTAATGTAACGAAATTCTTTTCTGTGTCCTTGTAAAAAAACTATAAGTGCTACGCACTTTAGTTGAAATAGGGAACATGCTATAGATAACGACAATAACATATTGCAAGGCAATCGGAACATATTTATGGGAGTTAGAGCATGGACAGATGGCAGACGGCCAGACAAACCGAAGTCATAAACACTTTTCAACTAGATTGGAAAGTGTTAAAAAAGCAAAAAATATGCTTATCAATGGTTAAACTATACTAAACTATATTGATCTTTCAATATTCCCACAGAGTGAGTAAAAAGTATCACCATCAAGTGATTTATATAGCCATCTGATTTAGTTAATGACTTTTTCCCCTAAGCTACGTTATAATACACATTTCCTTTATATGACCAATTCAAACATTGAGATAACCAAACAGTGTATTATGTGTACTTAAAAACTGTCAAATATGCACTAAAAGAGTCTCAAATATGCTCCTAAAATCCAAATTATATGCTAATAACTTTTAATGAAAAACTCAATACTTGTAAATGCAGAACCTGTTTATTTAATTTTTTTTTATTTCTAAGCATAATTGATAATCAAATGAATATTTACTACTTGAAAACAAATGTATTATTTATAATAATTTTATTAAAATATGGATGCACATTAACTCAATTTTTAATTGTATTGCATGTAATTTTTTCTGCAGTACACAAGTACATATTTTTCAACAATTAGATTTTGTCTTTCATCATCTGAAATTAAGGTTCTTAACCCTTTTTGTTCTATGGTTCCCTTATATGAACAGAAATAAGTAAATACAAAGGGTTTAAACCGTGCCTTCCCTTGTACTTTTTAAAAAGAGATTTAATTATATTAAGAGTTTAATACAGTTAAATATTTTGCAGTAGTCAATATGTCTGTATCTCTTGGTACAAGAAGGGAAGTTGTAGTTGGTGGTAAAAATAATAGGGTGCTAAGAACTAAATTATGTTTTATGAAAAGGTTCTGTAATTAACTTAATGTTGAAAGAAAAAATCCATACATCAGTTCATATGTAAGCAGAAAAGAACTTTCCTGACACTGCAACCACAGATTCAACTATTATCATACTTTCCTGTTAATTTTTTTATTATGTATGTTTACTAGGGGGCTCTTTCCCTTGTGCCCTTGGTGTACCAACCCCTGGATTTTCAACATACTCATACATTGCAAACTTGTTCCTAATTCATCCATTTGTGAAAAAACATTGAATAATTGAAATAAAATTATCCCAAACATAAATTTCAAATTCTTGGCTTTAAAAGCATTTTTTAAAATTTTATTTGTGTATGGACAAACTGATCTGCAGACAGATTAATTGCATATATTGTGCATTTGGTCATTTTTTGTAACACCTTAGTTGATTTTTTAGTATAAGAAATAAATTACTGATTTGAAGTTATTTCCCATATTTATAATTTAAAATTTTGCTTGTATGAAAAAGGAATTTAAATTCCAAATAAACTTGACCTCTTCTCTGGAAAAAGTGTTCTGTAATATGCCATCTTTGAAAAAAGGGCAATGCTCTGAATAAAAAATTATGATTATTAAAAGAAGGGGCTATTGACATTTTCATTTTTTATATACCTGTGTCTATTGTGAAGGGATTAGTAGGCATGGACCAAAAATTAATTCTGATTTTGTTAATTGACCCTTTCTTTTACCAGGGTACGTATATATATAGTTAAAATTAAATATATATATATGTACCTTATTCCTTATATTCTGGCATATAACACACACTTTTGATATCAGAAAAGTTATTAAAATTTACAAGTGCTACCGGTTATAAAAATGAAGATTAAAAATCCCCCCCCCCCCCCTGAAAAAAAAAAAAGACATGCCATGAGTATAAGAATTGAGTTATCTATATTAAAGAGCATGGTGTTTATTTACAAGAAATTGTAAACAGTATGAACTTAATAATGGTTGACTGTTGGATCACATGAAAAGTGCTACTTATTATGTTTTTTAATGCTGTTTATGGGATTTTTGCGGCATATCTCATGAAACTTTTTTGCAAGGTGTGTACAATATGGCAAATATACCTAAAAATAGAAAAATGTAGCCTAAAATGTTAGGTGTGTTTTATACACTGGAGCATGTTATACGCCAGAATATACAATATATGTCATAAAAACCCCTTATTAAATGTATTTTATTTCATTTAATGTTCTATTTTTGTATTTTGTTCTTATTCTCTTTTACACCCATCTATCATTTTAATTCCCATTCCATTAAATTAAAACTTGTCAATAAACCTAAAATTGTGATTCAATGCTGGGTCATTTTTAGTTTTTTTCTTTTTTCTTTTTCCATGCTTAAAGCGCATACATGCTTAAATCCATTCTTAATTTTTCCCTTTTGCCCAACTGTCTCCCCGATCATCCAATGATAGATCCTCTTTAGAAGTTAAGTATTAATGTGAGCTTCCTAATTTTCTTATCTATAAAATTCAATGCCCACATATCCCTATGGAGCACTCAACAAGATTACTTAAATGTCATAATACACTCAAAAGTTTTGAATTTTTTAAATCAGCAAGACCTATGAGTTTAACATTTGATTGGAACAATAATTGATCAAAGCTCCAAATTCACTACTTACTACCTTAGTTAAATAAACATTATTTACGATCTTATTAGACTAGTGTATTTTTCAAGGTATGTTTTGTCATATATAATGATTCTAAATTTTAGGAGGTATATTATTTGTATAACAAATACAAAGGGCGTTTCATAAAAACTGAGAGTAAAATCATAAAAAATCAAGAAATACAGTTACAGCAAAAAATACATCATTCTTTTTCAAAATACCTTCCCTCAGATGATATGTAACATTCCCATTGTTCAACTCACTTTACAAAACAAGTAGAGAAGCCTTTTTCTGGAAGCTTCTTCAAAGAAGTCTGCACTGCTGAAATAACTTCAGAATCTGTATTAAATTTTCTTTCACAGAGCTTCTCCTTCAACATCAGACACAGCTAGAAATTGCATGGTCCGAGATCTGGACTGTAAGACTATTCGGCATGCAAATAAAAAATTTGTGCGGCACCCATCCAATTCAGGACATCGTCCATTATAACTATTCTGAATTCTGATTGGCACGGTAGTAAGCCCAACCATGGGTACGACAGTGGCCGGAACACATTCGGTTCTTGAAAGGAGGTCCGTGACATCCTTGATCCCAGGTTTTCCTGGATGTTCATAGGAACGACCAGGGCCTAGGGAAAAATCAGGGGCTCCCTCTCAAGATTTGATATATCCCCGGTCGAGATCATGCAGGGGTGGAAAATCTGCTCCAATTGCTCCGAACTGCTCCAATTTTGATTTCCTGCTACATTCTGCTCCAAAAATCGCAATTTTTTAAAATTCTGCTCCAATCTGCTCCAAAAATGGAAATTTCTTAATCTAAAAAATTAGAATTAAAAAAAAAAACTTCATTAACTTTGTATAGGTTTGGCAACGCACTGCTATGATGCATGTAGCTAAGATATGCAGCATCATTTAAGTTTAAGAATTATCTCTAACTGAATAATGGATTATACTACATAATCATTGTCTTACATTTCAGTTTTTATAATATAACATATCTTAATCCAAAGAGGATGATTACTCCAAAACACAGCTGATGTACCATCTATCAAAAATAAGCATTATTGAAAAGATATCCAGCATTAAGACTGTTCTCAAACAAAATATTTTTACCCCCTCAACAATACAGAAATTTCTGACACATCCACAAACTATTTTTAGATATAAAAGCATGAAATTGGTAAGGCATGACTACTGAAGTAATTTGAAATTGAATAGCAGTTTTTGATAAATGTCACATCTTATGCTATAAGTGATTTTTGAGGCATAAAGACCTTTACAGAACTGTAGCGTCCTAAAATTGAGTTAAAAATGCCCACTTTCATAACATTATAAAAAATAATCTTTGTTTTTATTGAAAAATAGAATAGAAAATGCTATTTGATTTCAATTCTAAAACATAAGTTTGTTCTACTACAAAACCGTTAAATTCTGATACAGAACTGCAATTTATTCTGATACAAAACAAATTTTTTATTTTCTACTCCTGTATTACGAGACTCCAAATCAGAAGATTTGTTATTATTATAAAGTGTGCTTTAGCCAATTAGCCAAAAGATTGGTTGCTGTCATTTTTTAGCAGTGGACTGGTCACAAAGATTGTAAAAAACAAATTGCATGAAATCAACAATAATACTGTTGATATAGAAGCATGTACTCTTCACAAAGTCCACAATGCATTTGGCCGCGGTTTTAAAATGTGTCTTATTGACTTATACTACTTTTTAAAAAGAAAACCACTGTGCAGTCTAGTGATTCCTCACAGTTACAGGTATCACTTGGGTTCTTTAAATTTACTATCAAATGTTTGTCATTTGCCAAAAATATACAATAACTATTGTAAGTAAACATATTTAACTTGTTACATTCTGTTTTTAATTTAAATCCTTTCTTAAATCTTTTTTAAATCTTTTCCTAAATGTTAGATAAGTCGGATTATTTTTTAATTTCTAAAAGGGTGTAAAATATTTGTTGTCAGAATATGGTATATTTATTATGTATTATTGGAATGTGGAAAGTCAATTTATCTGTTATAGTCATATTACAACAAATTTTGAAACTCTCCAAGTATATAATTTTTTTTTCTTGTATTTTATACATTTATTGCATTTTATACTGTTGAAATTGTATATATGCACTATTTTAAAGAAAAGTTCATTAACAAAGCATATTTGCTTTTAATTTGGAGCTGCTACAAAATGTAATTAACCCACTCCAAAATTGTAATTGACGTGCTCCAAAACTGGCATTTACTGCTCCAAAACTGGCATTTACTGCTCCAAAATTGCAATTTGACCTGCTCCAAACCTGCTACAAAAACGGATTTTCCATTTTCCACCCCTGGATCATGGAAAACCTATGGAAGTGACCATTTGTCTCTCTTCCAGGGAACGGACAACACACCTTAAAAACTAGGGTTAGTAAACATAAAGATAGAAATAAAAAATTAGGAAGAGTTATTCCGTCCCCCACCACTCGTTCAGGTGACCAGGCTAGAAGAGCTGTGGGGCCAGAGAGAAGTTATAAAAGCGAAAAGTGCAAGGTCCGACCGGATCGTGGAGTCGCCCGAGCCCGTTTGCTCACTCTCACTAGACATCAACACCAGCTTTCCAAATCCTTAACCTGCCGGCTCCTGACAACAGGCCCCTAAACTTGGCATTAGCTGTCTCCAGCACCCCCTGCCAGGGGCCCTGGACACGGCCAAGCGAAGCACTCAGCTTGGCTAGGTCCTGGAGTGCCGCAACCAAGAAAGAGTGAGATTCAAGCCACTCGAATCATGTCCAGTTTGAGATCCCCAGACGGTATTTAGAACTGACAAGCGCGACCGGCGAAAGCTGACCGGCCTGATGTTCCGGAAGTGGGCCACGTCAACTCCTGCTCCCTCAGGGATCCCGCTTTGATCCAAACTCCGAAAAGGAATCCAGCCGCCATGGCGTCCTCGGCCGGGCTCCCGGTCATCCCGTTGAGTCAGGAACATCTGGAGGAGTCCCCGTCCTCTGGACTGTAAGGAGGATGTGGCATGATTTTAATATTGCATTTACTAAGATATTGCTGAACAGAAGTATTGACATGTGGGCAAGCATTATCGTGATGTAATGTCCAATTCCCTGACCAGTTCATGATGCTTTCTTGATATGTTTTGTCGCAAAATTTTCAAAACTGAAACACAATATTCACCATTCACAGTAGTTTTTGGAGGCACAGCATGCTGATAGATATTAAACTTTTATGATCAAAGACAATAATCATCATAACCTTTCCAGCAGATTTGGTTTGTCGGATTTTTTTTTGGAGCCAGAGAATCAGTGTGTTTCCATACACTTGTTGCAGACTTGATAAGGGGATCAAAATATACACCTTAATTTCCTCAAATGTTATTACAGTCTTTAGGAAATTCGGATCATTTTGAAGCATCTGTTTCCACTCACAACATTGGTGAATCCTTGTTTGCATTTGTTCTTTAGTAAGGTGATCAGGAATCCATCTGGAACAAACATGGCGAAGCTGTAAATTGTTACATAGAATGCGAAATATCAATGTTTTCGAAATGTTAGTTGATGCCGCCGTCTCCTCACATGTCATTCACTGATTTTCTTGCGAGATTGCCCACGCAGTGTTAATATTTCGATCATTCACAACACTTTCTGGTTGGCCAGGCTTAGGAGCCAGTTCTGCAGACAAACGTCCTTTTTTGAAATCACCATGCCATCTGAAAATCATAGACTCACCAAAACATTTGTCTTTGTAACCTTCTTTCATTAACTTAACTGTCTCTGGAGCTGATTTGCTCAAACGATAGCAAAATTTTATGGCATAACACATTTTGTTTTTTAACTCTGAATCTCCTCGTTTTAACTCTAACCTCCATTTCTGTAGAGCAAATAAAAACAGTTCTTTAAACAAGCACAAAACTAAGAGCATAAAACCGTCTGCTTCATTTAGAATATTTATAAATGTACAGTTAACAGTTTGAAAAAATCACCTGCAGTTTTATTTTTTATTTTTGCAGTTTTGCCACTACGTAAAAAAAATAACCCTCATTTTTTATGGAATGCCTTTTGTACCTGTTCTGTTTAATTTTAAAATTGCTGTATTTAGTGCTTTGATTAAATATTTTTTAGTATATTATTATAATTATATTATTATAATCTCATGCTTAACTTTTTGGATCTCACCAGAGTTAACAATTTTGTTTATCTCAGAAATAATCTGGGAAAATGCTTAAAAATTCTTTCTGAAGCCTAAGACTTAATAATGCTTTTAACTTACACTTTTTTACAGTTCCACTCCAGAGAACTTATCCAGAGAATAGTTCATTGTATTGAAAAAAGCAATGTTGAGTCATTTTATTTTTCAATTGATAGTCTAAATAGTTGAACGCCACTATGAGTTTCTGAGTTATTTCTGCTGCTATGGGATCAGAAAAATTAAATAATTTTGTTAAGTTTAAATTGATATTTCAGAAATTCATTTCATTATATTTCTTTTAGCTCTTTAAAATTTCTCAACCAGCATTTTCTTTTCTTTTTTAGGTATATGTGGTTCTAATTGTCTAAATGAGACTAACCCAATCACTATGGAAGCAAATGGTTGCGGCCGAGATATTTTATTTCTTTTTATTGATGGAATTATTTATTTCTTACTCCTCCTCCTTCTGGAATCTTCATTTCTAAAATTCATTTTCCATCGTGCTTGTCAGCAATTACGTGTACTGTGGAAAAAGGTTGACAGTCAGTTAGTAGCTTCTAGTTTGCCTGAAGATTCAGATGTACTGAACGAAGAAGAAAGAGTTAATGCTAATCATGAACAAGTGTCACATAATGATGCCCTGGTTTCACTAAATTTGACAAAAATATTTCGTAATACAATAGCTGTGAATAGCCTGACATTTGGTATTCATAAAAAAGAGTGTTTTGGCCTTCTGGGAGTGAATGGAGCAGGAAAGACTACTACATTTAGAATGCTTACTGGTGACTGCTTTCCTACATCTGGCAATGCTTATATTAATAACTACTCGGTCATTAAGGATTTGAAAAAGGTAAATCAGTTTATTGCATTTATTGATAATAATAATTTATTTTTTTCCATCAGTTGAGCAGTTGATGTTCTAGACCAGGCATGTCAAACATGTTTGGCCGCTGATAACTTATCTGTGGCCCACCAAGCCTTTGACATTTCCCCTATGTTTATTTCAGTCCATGTTTGATGCAAAAAATGCACCGTGCATGAACACAATTGCACTTACCGTGGATGCATTGTTGCCATGTTGGGCGACGTGGCAACAAATGGTGAATTTTTTCAATTCAAAGTATCAGCCACTATTTCAGAACAGTAATGTTTGCTATTTTTAATGAAAGGCATTCCATGATTAAATAAAGCAAATATTACTAACAAAAAAATTAGTGGTTACTTTGAATAAGAAATTCACAATCTGGCATCATTATGCTGGCATTAGAGATGGCAAACATCAGAATGGATTGCAGTATATGTTATGTGGTCAGATCTAACTCATTTTAAAATTTCAGCTCCAAGAGGTTGCGGATGCAAAAATAACTTGCTATAAAGAGCAGATTGCGAAGCTGAAAACTTAAAGATTTATAATTTTTTTTAGTATTTTGATTTCATAAATTGTTATGTTTTATGTCGAAACTAACACTTTATTTTACTGATCTCTTTGATTTACATCATATTACATAATAATGTGCAGTATTTATTAGGTATTAAAAATGTATAGAAAAAACATTAAAATATGACACTAATTAACGATAATTAAAAGTTTAAAAAATAAATTTTAAATACAGCTTGTTTCGTGACAAAAACCCTAAAACAATAAACTGGCATTTGCAGGGGATATATAGTCAAAAACAAGGATTTCAGATTTGAGCTCATGAATTATTTGTATTATTTAGGTTATTAAATGTGTCATTTACCTACCAGTCAACCACTAAAATTGGGTCTGCAGGTGGTTTCCACCAAGATATGACTTGACAGACCAGTTTCATTTTAGTATGCTAATCGAGTTCTGTATAATCCTGGAATTTCAGCCGCGAACTTGATGAGGTGATCACAAGGTTTGTGCAGCTGTCACCCAGTCTATTATTATACAAATCTACAGTTTTTGACTGATTTGCATGAAACTTGATATGCGTACATTTTAGAACATGAGTAAAATTACTGTCTACTTTAAAAATTTTCCAGACCACTCTGTACCCCTTTTTTCAACTACCTGCCATAGTTTATCCTTATATATATATATTTTTTCTTTTTTTTTTCTAATACAATTATTTCTTTCCTGTTACCACTTAGAGAAATTGCGTAAGGACAGCATTTTTATAGCCAATAAAAGTTCAGACTCATTCACTACCATTTTACATTCAAAATTGATGTTATTCTTAGCAGATACTGACCATTTGTCATATATAAAAATTTAAAATGCAACTAAAAGTGCATTAAAATGACGTAAGGTAGAACCTTCATTTAAATGTATTTGGAGTTACAATATCTACTATAATACAGTCAATTCAATCACAAGGAGATAAATCAGAAAAAAAAGAAAAAGAATAATTTACTAAATGTGACATAACTTTCTACGAGATGCTTTTAATGCAATGTCAAAAGTATTCTAAAAAAACTATTGGTATGTTTTATTTCCAATTTCTTTTGTATACTACAGCTATATCCTATAGCTATACCTTATAGCTAAATGTTTTAAAACTTTAGATGCAGTAGCAATATTTTCTACGATTTATATTAAATAGGAAATGAATCCTACCAACATTTTTTTAGAGTAAGTTCTATCTCTTTTCAAACAAAACTTCATGACTGATGTCATGAATGAAAGCGTCTAGAAAAGGACGCCATTTGCAAGTAATTATTGTCAATTTAGTGTAGTGTAAGTTTCCATTTAAAAATATTGCCAGATGAATGAAGTAGAATTTCACTAAATGCTACACCATTTAGTTGCATTTTTTGCATCTTTTTTTCAATATTGTCAGGGAAATAATATATTTTTCTATTACACATAGAAAACCTGCATTCTCATTTATAAAGTTGGGGGATTTTATTATGATTGCTTCAAAGTAATCTAAGTTTTGTCTTTTTAATGATCACATAATTTTAATTTTTACACCATAGAATAAGGGGAAAAAATGTACTTTCAAATTCAATTTGTCTGAATGAAACTATAAGTTTCCATTTAAACACGATGTTTTATTAAAATATAGATTTAAATGCTTAAGTGATAAAAGTAGAACAAAAAAGGGTTGTAAAAACCTTTTAATATAATGATCGACACGTTTCGAACACACAAATGGTGCCACTATCAAGATCTACACGATAAACAAACTATTCTTGCAAAAAATTTTGATAATAAACTTGAAAAACATAAATCATGAGTTTATATGTGTAATAATAGCAGGTGCTTAAAAATTATCAACAGTAAGTATGAAAATTAATATTTCCTTATTCGTTACATATGTTCTTTACGCATTAGAACATATGCAATGAATCAGTATCTTTTGAATTACCTAAAATCTGGCTTGAGGTCTTGTTCAATTTTAAAAAAGCAATAAGGAAATGTTAATTTTCATGTTTACAATTGACTATTTTTAAGCACTTGTTTTTATTACACATATGATCTCGTGATTTATGTTTTTCAAGTTTATTTTTTTAAATTTTGTGAGAATAGTTTGTTTATCGTGTAGATTTTGACAATGGCGTCGTTTGTGCATTCAAAACATGTCGATCATTATATTAAAAGGTTTTTAAAACCCTTTTGTGTTCTACTTTTATTACTTAAGTATTTAAATCTGTATTTTAATCATAACTATGTTTTATTATCAGTAGAAAACACTTGCTCTTCTGAAATTAATGACCATTATTATCTATAAATTGAAGGCCTAATTTTTAAGCCACACAAAATAAAATTTCACTAAATACTGTGTAATTTTGATCCATTTATTGTATTTTCCCCCATATTGTCGGGAAATCTTATATTCTTCTGTTACACACACCAAAGAAAATGCGAATTCTAATTTAATAAGCTGAAATATTTTACTATAATTGCGTCAAAGTACCATAATTTTTTCAGAATTTAAATTTCATCAGTTTTAAAATTAAGACTTAAAAATGTGAAGTTTTTAACGAATGTGGGGTTAAGCATTATTGTGGATAATCTTCTGTAATTGGGTTACATGCCATATATTCACTTAAAACATAAGTGATGCTGTATTATTTTAAACAAAGGTGCATGCCATAAAAGGTGTAAGTCGCGTTCATTAAAATATGTCAATGGCATACAGACCGGTTGCAGAAAATTAATCCATATACACTTAAAAAGATAAAAATAGTTCAGCATTTTTTTTTTTCGCCTAATAATCCATAACAAAGTTAAAACTTTACCAGAAGGGGAAAAAAATACAAGTTTAATAGATATGTATTCTAACAGTACCCTTAAACTCTGAAATAATCACAATCAATAAAATCACAATACTTTTTCATCCCAAGCTTCCTTCCCAACAATCAAGTTTCTCACTGTAGATATTTAAGAAGCAGAGAAACAAAGTCGCATGTTCTATGACAAGGAAACATTTGTTTTTGGACAGAAAATTAAAGATAAAGAAAAAAAGAAAGTTTTTGATATATTTAAAATGTAGAAGATGTTTGACAGAGCAAATTATAGCTAATACATTTTAACTATATTCTATTATGAATCATAAAAACAGAAAAGAAAGCATAATATGCTTTTAATTTAATATGTAATAAGATAATAAGAAAGAATAGAGAAAACAAAATATTTTAAATTAACTGGAAAAAAAAAAAAAAAAAATTGAAATCTGTGTTTTTTTGCCGACAGATTTCATTTTAGAGCCAAAATGACATATTTTATAGTTAATCTGATCTTATGATTAATCTTCTGTAATTGGATCTATTTCCAAATCATCCACATTTGAGCAAATGTGATTTGGCACAAGTGTTGTTGAAATTATTAGTAGTATTCATATCCATTTTAAAGGATATGTAGCCACGATGGCAACACATAGAAATGGGACCCAATTACAGGAGATTGTTAAAAAAAAAAAAAAAAAAAAAACCAAAAGAAAGCATTTAAAAATTTTTCTGGGCAATCAATTGCCAATTGTAGCCACTTATCTGTCATTAGCTACTTTTCATTGGCGTATGAAACAAATGCTTATTCTTGGGCCAGTATAAAAGAAAAATCATGCTGTAAAATTATTAAAAAACATTAAAAAAAATATATCAAGCTACAGTTTTTAAACAAATGTCATTCAAAAGTACATGTTTTCTTTTCCTGTACGATAATGTAAAATTTGAAACTATGCAATGTTTAGAAGTGATGTAAGAGCAATAAAAGCGAAAGTTATAGTGTCAGTCGTTGTCACCATCATTATACATTTAAAAAAATAGCTACTGGTTTTTGGCAGCAGTACAAAAGTGAACTACAATTTTTTGGATGCGACCGAAAAGTCTGCAGTGGAAGAAATGGGACTTTGTTTCTAAAAAGTTTGGTGTTCTTCTTACACAATATAAAAAATATAATTAATCTGCAAAAATTATTAGTTTTCAATTAAAAATTATGCTTAGCCAACAATTTAACACTGGGTAGTATGTTCTGTAACACACGAAGGCTTAGTTGGATCACCTGGCATGTGTAATGTGAGTGTTTTTAAAGTAAGAAAAAGATATTTCATTTTTCATTCTTTTTTTTACCCTCTTGCATCCTCTTTGAACTTTGAAGGGGGGGGGGGGGGCATGAGACCTATAGCTAATTGGCTGTTGTCCCTAATTATCCAAATCAAATTCAAGAACCAAACAACACAACGAACAAAACACCCACTTAAAAGCGATCAGTACTATGGAAAAAGTGCAGAGTAGCTGCGCGAAAGTCTTTAGAAGAACAGAAATCGTTAATAAAGCACACCATCGAACGAAAAGTCCCACTATTCAAAGTATCACTATTCCAACAACAACTACGCTGGGACTGATATTTAGTACACCAAAACAAAATATGCTCCAAGGAGTCAGCTACTCCACAGGTGCGGCAACTGCCGTCTGCTAACAGATTAAAACGAGCCAACATCGCAGGGGTTATCAACATACCACACAGAAACCTTGAAATTAAAACATCCTCCTGTCTATTGCGAGACCAACTGAACGTTTGTTTAGCACTGGGAATATTCCCTTGCGAGTACTGATACTTGCAGGAGCTATAGGTGAGCCCAAACTGACTCTTAATCTTTTTCTTTTGAGTGCAGATTAAATCTTCTGGAGAGATCCATTCGATCATGGTGTCAAAATCAGATACACTCTTGGCCAGGTTGTCTGCTTTTTCATTTAAGGGGATCCCCCGGTGCCCCGGTACCCAGTACAAGAAGAGTTTCGGAATATGGGCTGAAACCCGAAGAATTTTATTATAGAGCCATATAACAACCTTAGGTGACTTCAAGTGCGTAGATTGGAGCGCTGATAAAACAGACAGGCTATCAGTGAGAATTACAACTGGAAGCGACGCTAATACCAGCTCATCCAAAGCCATGCCCATCGCCAGGGCCTCTGCTGAAAAAATAGAGTTGACCTGTTGGATTCTATAGCCAAACTGACCTGTTCGTGAGCAGCCAGCGATCAACGTAAGAGAGGGCGACTTCGATGCGTCGGTGGCAATGATGTTCCAGGATCCCGCAAACTCTTGGATAAAATCTGCAAAAAGGGGAGCTATAATACTCGATTCCAGCTCTGTACTCTGAAAAGGTAGGCCTGTGGTAATTTTACCACATTCAGGTTCCGTATAGCGCAGTTTATTTTTTGTTTTCCCTTTTCTCTCCTTTTATTTATTTTTATTTGCCTGGCAGACTTTAATCATAGTTTTCCTTTTTGTTTAAAAATTATTATTTGATTAAGTTATCCTATTTAGCCCATCGGCTTCAAAACGTTTATTTAGTATTCTTTATTTTCAATTTCGTCTTTGTGACGTCAGGTTGATTTCATTTCATTTTTAACAGATCAGATTCATATTTTTTTCCATTTGCTTTAAATTTTAATTATACCCTCCCTTTGGCATATATTTAGCCCTATGTTGGCATTCCGTTATTTTTATGTTTTTCATCTTGTCAATGAAGTTTCGATGCCTGTAGTGGCAGTTGTCACTGTTTGGCGAGTTTTTCCATGTTACGGCAACCCTATCCTTTCGCCAGTGACAGGTTCGTTTTTTTTTTTTAATTTTCGGAGTTCTTCTTCGGTTGTTGTTGGAGATGGAGTGTATTATAAAATACGTAATTTTGTGTGTCATAGATGCATCATATACATATTAGACTATCTTATGTCAGCTTGTACATTATAATAAGTATGATGTGGTCCTCTACCTGGTTAATTTTTGTCTTTTTCGTCGAATTTTCAAGGAAAACAATTCTTAAATTCGTCGACCTCCCACTTATCATCTTATGAAAATAAATGATTGATAATTCAAGATATAGTGGTCCAGTTGAAGTGGATATAGCCAAACTAATATTGGCATATCATGTTAAAATTATCACAATTTGTAATAGTCAAATAGAAGCAAGATTATTGATAAGTATAATTTTTTTGTTCTCATTTGATGTTACATCGAATTGATATATATTTTTTACGAGTTAAATTTGTTTCCGAATAAAGCAAATTGGTGTATTATATATAAAAACTATATTTTACTTAACCTTTTATTGTTATTCAGTGAACATATTTTTGAGGATAAAATATATCTATTTTCGTCAAAAGAAAAATAAACTGTTCCTATAGTTAATTAAGTCTCCCTTTTTTTTTAATGTAATTTTGTTGTTATTTTGTGGATAAAAATTAAAAAATATATTAATCATCTAAGTTATTTTTTGAGCATAGAATCCTCTGAAGAAACAAAAATAGAAAATATATTCTGTATGCTCAAATAATTAAAGATATATGTTCTTAAAAAAAATAAAGAACAGATACCTGGGTATACTAGAACATTATGAATTATAATGCAGCTCACCCTTTATTCTTTGAACTAAAAAAAAAAAAGAATTTAATTAAATCACAACACTTGGTGCCTTGGCCACTTTCTTTAGAGGATTTATTATTATTATTTGTGTGCAAATACTGAAGAATTTTTTTTTTAAATGAAAATGAAAGTTGTTCTCATTGATGATGGAACATGGATTATTTTCCATTTCAAGATCATTTTACGTTTTTTTTCTGCCTGGCTTCTTAATAGAAAAATGTTCTTCCAATATTTTTTTTTAGAGAAAATTTGTTTATTTAGGCTGTGCTCTTGAATATATAGTTGTGTTCTTAATAAATATACATATATGAAGTAGAACCGGTATTAATCTAAGTTTAAAAAAAAAAAAAAAAAAAAAAAAAAAAATTCTGAGTGTTTTATCTGTATTTCTGTTTTAATTCACAAACTTTTTGCAACATGTCGAAATCCAAGAACACTATTAGTCTGAATATTCAACCATTTGATGGTAATCCATCTACTGTCGAATTTTTTTTCGACCAGCTTGAAGACATTCAACAGCTAAACAATTATAGCGAAAAAGAAATGCTAGCACTGTTTAAAACGAAACTCCTTGGCCCTGCTCTTCATTTTTATTTAGATTCACAATTTAATACTCAAACTAAAAAATTAGCAGACATAAAAACTGAATTTATCCAGTTTTTCGCTTCAAAGGAGAACAAAAATTTGGCCTTTCGTTCATTAGATAAGATGAAATTGGAACATAATGAATCAGTTAGAAATTTCTCATACCGATTAAACAAGAATCTAAAGTTAGCTCATCCAACAGTTGATGATGCTTCGCTCCAAATTTTGAAATTCACATATTTTATGAATGCTTTACCCAAAAATATTCACGTAAAATTATTAGAGGAAGGTATTTCTGACTTTACTAATGCTCTTTCAAGAGCTGAACAATTACAAAATATTTACAACTTCACTGAATCACCAACCACCCCTGCTCCTGTCACTTTACCTGTATATAATATGGAACATTCAAATAATTCGTTCCCTAATCCCGGTGCATCTGATTATAAACATTCTGAAACTAAAAATAAACAAAAGTCATTTTGTGATAGAAATTTCTCTTCCTATGGCAAACATCATCCAAAACAAAATGTTAACCAAATTACGTTTAAAAAACCATTCTATAAAAGAAATCTTCATAATTCATTTCGTCATAGGACTGTAAATCAATGTGCTTTTTGTGGACGCCAGGGGCACTTAATGAAAACATGCTTTGAATTTAAAAATTTTGTTCAAAATATGAACCAAGCTAACTCTCATAATGGTGTTAACATGCTTCAAAATACTGCTAATGAATACCAAGCTAATCAACAAAATACTCATGAATATAATGATGGATTTTCTAAAGATAAGAGTTTAAACTAATGCAGGAGGCAGATCTATCTGGCACTCTGTCCTCCAATACTTCACATTTGCCAGAAAATACCTCAAAAACTCAATTATATAGAGTTACTTCTCAAGGAATTTTATCTTCTGAGATTATACTTAAAAATGACCAATGTTTACCAAAAAATGGTATGCTCAAAGATGCAGAATCACAGACTATTTTTCAAAATGAAAATACTTATGATTATATTACGAATTCTGGCAATTGTTTTCAAGTTGATAACGCAAATACTTTAGTTGCTGAATCCCAAAATGATAGTGATGCCATTGAAAACTATGTAATTTATAGCACATTTAATTACAATGACTCTCTTCCTTGTATTACCTTAAATGTACAACATCATAATGTTATTTCTTTGTTAGACACTGGGTCTATTATTTCTTTAATTGATCAATAACATTTCAATATGTTAAAACCCACTATAAAATATAAATTTCTCTCTCGAAAAGTATCTATTTCGACCATAAACTCCCAAGTTGAATTTTTTGGATGTATTCGTTTGTCTTTCAAAATAGACAAATTGTTTTTCAATCATGTATTTTATATTACTAACATACGTAATAGAAATTTTGATATCATTTTGGGTTATGACTTTATTTGTAAATATGGTATTTCCATAACACCATCCTTTAATTCCATTCTACTGAAAGAAATTCTTGTTCCGTTAGTAAACAAACACCAGATATCCAATGATTCTCATATGGATCAGGCACAAGTATTTATGTGTCAAAAAAATGACGTTCCTAATACCTCTACTTGTACTATGGACCCTCAAAGTATAAATATGTCTGCACCAGTAAATGATTTTAGTGAACATCAGCAAACAAAAATTGACAGCTCTGGGATTGTTCATGAAAGTTCAAATTCCCCCCAAAATGAGTTAAAAATTTCAAACTTTCATAAAGTAACTATTCCAGCCAACACATGCATGTACATGCAAGCTCAATATTCTTCACAACCTGAGGAACATTTCATGTTTATTCCAAGACTAAATAACCGTAATATTGTATTTATGGAATCTCTCCATTCCTTATCAGCCATAAAAAAAAATTCTTTTCTGATTGTAGTACAAAATATTTCAAACAAACCATTTCACCTCAACAAGGGAACTGTCTTGGGTGTATATGAAAATATTGATGAAAAAGATATTCAGCCTTACGATTTTAATGATGAAGCTGATGAAATGTGCAATTTAATCCAACCATCAGAAGACATTATAAAAATGAGAATAAATGATTTAAGTCCTACAGACTTTAAATTAGAACATCTTGATAGCAAACAAAAAGAGACTCTATTGTCCTTGCTATGTGGAAAAGCCCAAGCATTTTCGAAGTCTCTGCGTACTCTTGATCATACTGACCTAGTCATTCCACAAATAAGTCTACTTAATTCGCATCCTATAAAATCTCTTCCATTTCCGGTGCCACAAGCATTAGAGGAAGAAGCCTTAAAACAGATTAATGAGATGTTAGAAGCTGATATCATTGAGCGTTCCAATTCATCTTGGGCATGTCCAATGTTATTGGTTAAAAAAAAGTCAGATCCATCAAAGCCTCAAAAATATAGACTCGCCTTAGACCTCCGTCTACTAAATGCTGTAATTATTCCATCTACCTATCCTTTACCTAAAATTCCAAATTTACTAGTTCAATTGTCTAAAAAGAATTTTTTTACAACGCTGGATCTCCCTTCTGCATATTGGCAAATAGCTATGCCCAAAGAGCTACAAGATAAAATGTCGTTCACAACTCCATTTGGCGTTTTTACCTATAAGCGATTAATGTTTGGTTTACGCACAGCAGCGTCTACATTCCAGCAACTTATTGACACGATAATTCAATTATCTGGTGTAGATGCTTATGCTTATCAAGACGATATTATTGTTGGAGCCAACTCATTTGAAGAAATGATCCATAATTTAAAATTACTTCTTGATACATTCATCAAATACAACATAACATTATCACCTGAGAAATGCTCATTTTTTCATACCAGCATAGACTTTTTAGGTTTCCACATTCAAGAGCATAAAATTTTTCCTATTTCCAGCAACATAATAAAAATTACATCTTTTCCTCATCCCAAAACCAAGCGACAAGTTAAAGCTTTCATTGGTGTATGTTCATTTTATCGATCACTTATTCCATACTTTGCAGATCTAATTAGCCCTCTACTCGAGTTAACAAAGCCAAAAACTAAGTTCAGTTGGCAATCTGTACATGAAAATGCCTTTCAAACACTACAATCATTATTTTTTAAGAAGCCCATGTTAAATCTACCTAATTGGGATAAAGAATTTATTGTTAATACCGATGCTTCACAAACTGCGATTTCAGCTGTCCTCATGCAGGAACAAGATAATTTAAGGGTACCTATTTCATATTTTTCAAAGGCTTTGTCTGATGCTGAAAAAAAATTCCCTGCCATAAAGTTGGAATTGTATGCATTATACAAGGGTATCATCTCATTCAAGTATTACCTTTTTGGAAGACATTTTCTCGTTCTATCTGATGCTAAACCACTTGACAACTACAAAAGTTCTTCTCCTGCAGATGTCACGACCAGATGGCTCATGGAGCTCTCTCAATTTTCTTTTTCGTTTGCTCATATACCAGGCAAAGAAAATGTATTAGCGGACTTTCTTAGCAGAACTGCTCAACCACCTACACAGGACTTGACATCTAATCCTGAAATTATAAATTCTGAAGAAGTTCTACCAGTAACGATGAATATAAATGATCTACACGATGAAATAGATGGTCAACTTCAATCAATCAAATCACTAGTAGAATCACATCCCACAAAGCTGGATAAAGTACCACAGCAACATGAAGATAAGTGCCAAATTAATTGCTTGTCACAGACAAACTCATCTACTCAAGATCCATTATTAGAAATTTCAGATGCAACAATAGCAAGTGAACAAACCAAAGATTCAAATTTAAATAAAATAATACTTGATTTACAACAAAATATTAATCTCCAGAAACACAAGGGTTATTATCTCAATCCAAATAACAATATTCTTTGCTACAATAATTTTTTTCCTGCTGAAGAAATTGATCTGCATCGTGCTGTCTTACCCACCTCATTGATTCCCAAAGCACTTACCATTGCTCATATTACTCATCCAGGAATAAACAAAACCTTACAGAACCTCCGAAAACGTTTCACATGGAAAACAATCATTGCTGATACTCAGAATTATATTAATTCATGTGAACTATGTCTTATTCACAAAAATCGCAAGAAGAAAATTGCTCCATTTATGGCTGCTCCTGTTCCAACTGCTCCAAATCAAAAAATATCATTAGATATTGTTGGTCCTCTCAATAATCACTCAAATGTCCTAACAATAATTGACCACTGTTCTCGTCATCTAGAATTGGCTACTCTTAATAATATCTCTGCTCCAACTGTGACCAATGTTCTTTTAAACTACATTGCTACCCATGGTAGACCTGATATAGTATTGACAGACAAAGGATCCCAGTTTACTAGTGACATATTCTCGTTTTTTAATAAAACATTAGGTATCAAGCTGAATCACATCACAGTGGCCCACCCAGCCGCAAATGGCCTTTCAGAGAGGGTGAATTCTCAAATCAAATCATCACTGAATACTATGACTTCACAAGGTTTTGACACCAAAACTGCTGCCAAGATACATCAATCAATATACAATGCTACAGTACATCCTGCCACCAAATTCACTCCTAATCTTATTCATTTTGGGCATGAAATTAATGATGTTTACATGAATTATAAAGGTCACCCCTCTTGGAAAATTCTTGACACCGCCCATGACATCTACAAATTAACAGATCTCTTGGATAAAATTTATTATCAATCCTATCTCAATAATGAAACAAATCGTCAGAAAGTCTATGAAAAGTCTAGACAACAGCACAAATTTTCAGATATAAAAGTCAATGACACAGTATTCATTACACTCCCTAATGTATTCAAGAAAAAGCCTCAAGGTCCATTCATAGTGCAAAAGATAATTTCACCTGTTTTACTGCAAATTGTGTCACAAAAAGACAGCCGTTCCTCACCTATCCTTATACATACCAACCGAGTAATAAAATTACATCCTAGAGCTCCTAAACTACAAGATACCACACAAGCAATTCCACAAACTGTCAGTAACAATAATAATCAAGCTGCAACTACATCTCAAAATTTCTCTTCTACCAATCAACAGTCCAGCTCCTCTTATGCTCTACGACCTAAGCGACCAAAAATTTGTGCCACACAGTGATGAATTCCAGTATTATTAACCTTTTTTTTTTCTCTTTCAGCTGTTGTCCAGTCATGCCTGCTGATAGTGTTTGATCGCGCGCCTTAAACACTATCGAACTGATAAGAAATATATTTTTTTCTGCTGGTCAGAAAGCCTTTTTACTCCTCTTATCATAGACATGTGGACTGCCTGCTGTATAAGTATTCTTTTTTTTTCCTTCTAATTATCCATCAACAGCCCACTTAACTGTATAATGTCAAGCTCTGCATTTTGCACTTTCTGAATAATAAAAATTTGTAACTTTTCTTCTTTTTGAAATATATAATTCATATTTAAAATATGTTTAAGCTAAAATTGTAATAACAATACAATAGCACTTTGATTTATTGCATTTCTTTACATAATGTTGCTTGCTATAGGTCACCATCAAAATATATAATACATGTTACTATTTAACTCTTGCAATATTCTCATAGTTATTCTGTTTTAAAAAAAAAAAAAGTATGGGTGAATTATTTTGTTAAAAAATATTTAACAATATCAGTTTGTCACCTATTGTAATTTACATGGTTTTCTCAAGTGGATCATGTTACTAGTGGAATTGTGAAAGCACAACTTAATGGTACATTATGTATGGTATGTACATAACTTTATTGCTTTCTTTTGTATATATATATACATTATATTATGACCTGAATGACATTTAATTAAAAGTCCTAGGCAAATGTTATATTATGAATAAGGTCTGTTTAGTACTTTGCCAATTCTGTTAGATTGGTTTTTGCTCTAGAGTGGCCACTCATTCAAAAACTTTTTGAAAATGATTAACCATGGTATTTTATAAATAGTTATAACTTTTGTATTGTTTGAGTGTGTATTTTACTTTTGTTTATATTTTTGCATTGATAATGTGTATTGTGAAATTAGGTTATTACATCTCACTTTGGATTTTTGTGTAATAACTATTAGCTACATCTTCGTAAAAATGTGTTGGTAAAAGTTGAGTTTTTGTTATTGTATTATGTATTGTGTATTATATTAGATTTCTTTTTAGAAAAAAATTATAGTTATAAGTTTTATATAGTGTTTGCATAGACAGAAATGAAAGAGCATAAGTTGGTTTTACTTGACATAGTTATGTAATTGTAAAAGCAAATATTGTTTCTGTCAACATGTTACATAATTTATGACTTATAAAATTGGGTACAATTACTGTATTCTTTTTCTCATTATGATATTTATATGTTATGATACAGGATATATACAAATATGTTGTGGTATGTTATTTTCTTGATATTTTATGCTGTATTTGGACTCCATCATTCATTCTGCCCCTATCCATCTCGGGCTCAATTTAAAAAAAAAAAAAAAAATGGCTTGTGCAAGTGCTTTTAGTGCCTTGCACTTCCCCTTCTCCATTTTTTTTTGTGGAGGTGTGGGTGAGTGTGGTAATTTTACCACATTCAGGTTCCGTATAGCGCAGTTTATTTTTTGTTTTCCCTTCTCTCTCCTTTTATTTATTTTTATTTGCCTGGCAGACTTTAATCATAGTTTTCCTTTTTGTTTAAAAATTATTATTTGATTAAGTTATCCTATTTAGCCAGGGTTGGCAAGTTTTTGACAGTGTGACGGTTTTATCCGGTTTTAACCATGGTTTTAACCGTCATGTCAAAAACCCCTTTTTGACATAGTTTTTGACAACGGCTGTCAAAAACCTAAAATTGAGTTCAAAAACTGTTTAAAATAATATTTTTACAACAACATTAAATTTACCATTTTTCATAATTTTTAGTGTTAGATACATGGGTAAACTTTTTTACAGTTATAGACATTAAAAACAACATACCCTGCTTAAAATCAGGGGTCAATCCAGGAAAAAGTTAAGGCCTAGTTATAACCCCTTCACAAAAATTGATTTAATAAATCAGCCCCCTTCACAAAATTCCTCTTAAGACAGGTCCCTTCACAAAACTCCTCTTAATAAAATTGGTCTCTTCACAAAATTCCAATCCATAAAAATATACTCTCCATTAATTATTTTTATTTTGTTAGGTTTTAAAATGTATAATTTACAAAGAAAACAAATTCACAAGAAAGCAAAACTTTAACAGAAGGACCTAAAGAAGTTATCATTAAATGCTTGGTTTGAATTTGAGCAGCTGGATTTAATCTTTCATAACAAAATGTTCACAAAATAAATTTCGCAAAAATATGATAAATTTCACAAAAATAATTTTAGTTTTCACAAAATGGGCCTCAAGAAAAACAATCTGCTCCGACCCCTGAAAATTCAAAACATGATTTTGGTTTAACAAATTACTTAGAAAATAATTGTAAGCTATAAATATGTAATAAAAAAATAAAAGTATCGTTACATTAAAAATATAAACTAATCAAATCATTAAATAGTACTTGCAGAGTTTCCTCCAGGCAGTTTCAGAAGGGTGCTGCACCCTGCCTGCCCTTTGATTTACAAAATAGCACCCTTCTTGCCCTTCGGTATTATAAAAAAGTGTCTTTTCTCCTTTTCATATTAAAAAAATTTGCTTTTGTAGTAAAAAATTACTCAATGTTGTCTTAAAAAAAGTGTCATGACTTTTTAATATTAAAAGTGACTTTAATAACCAAGAGTATGCCTTTAACAATAAGTGCCCTTAAGAATTTGAAAAGTGCCCTCAAGAATCCAAAAAGTGCCCTTAAGAATTAAAAAAAAGTGTCCTTTTCTCACTAGCAGCACCCTGCCTTTTTTTAAACCTTGGGGCAATTCTGGTACTTGTATATTTTAATGTATAAAATTTCACATAAATAATATACTTATTTTTATATTGTTTTAATGTTTGTCCCCCCCAAAAACGTACTAATGAACAGAGGAAAGTTTTTTTCAACTAGGTAAATCATATTCAAAGGTTGGAATATCATAGTTGAGATTTATTCCAACAGAGCAAAAAATGCCGGGACAAAGACTCGAACCTGGGTCAGTTCATTATGACCTAATTACATGGTATATACAGGAGTTTCCATGTTGTATCACATCATGTAAAAATGCTATAGTTATAGCTCAGATGAATAAAATTAGCACTGAAATTCACAGTTATGTCCAACAAATAAGAGTGAATTATGCCTACCAGGATATCGTTGGGATAGCTTAGTAAGAAGAGTGTTGACATGGCAAGCCAAAGTACCCAGGTTCGAGTCCTGGTGCCGGCATTTTTCGCTATGATACTCGTTAGAATAAAAAAAGGTACTATTTTATAATGTACAAAAATTAAATTTAACATAAATAAATAAACTGAGACTAACATAATAAAATGAAGATATATTATATATGTGTAAATATTGAAAATAACAAACCATCTTCTTGATTTAAAGAACATTTAATTATATTGATTTCATATTATAATTAATTTGATTACTCAAAGAACATTTGTGTTGCAAATTGCAATTATGGTTTGTATTTAATGTTTATGCACAAAAACAAACATTTAGAATCATTAAAAGTCTAGGTAACTTATGCATAGGCGTAGCGTGATCGGAAATTTTGGGGGGGCACAAATGTTTATTAAACACTCACTCATGCACGCACACATATCCATATATATACAGTGGTATCTTAGTTAAAAACGGCAAACTTACCACATTGGATAAAAAGAATTCCGATCTTCTAGCCCAATATAATAAATTTTGTCTTCGTTTCAAAAAAGTTTATTAAAAAGTTTCTCTTTCTTAAACATTCGGAAATTGTAGAGAATTTTTTGAAGTTTTCGCGAAATGTTTATCGGATTTTTAGAGTTTTTTCGCGTTTTGCAACATTTTCTTAACATTTGTGTTAGGAATTAAGTTTTGATATTATAACAATGTATAGTAAATTTTGTTCTTTGCCTTTATTTAAATTTTCGCCAAATTTGTATGTGATTTTTAGCGTTTTTTAGCTTTCCGCGGCGATTTTTTAAACATTCGTACGAGAAATCTGGTTTCAATTTTTCAGCAGATGTAGTACATTTTCTATTTTGCTATTTTAAAATTTTTTGCAAATTTATTATGCGATATTTCGTGTTTCGTGGCGATTTTTTTTCACATTTGTAAACTGTATCCAACTTCAATCTTTTAGTCCAATATAGCAAATTTTGTGATCTGCGATTTTTAGATTTTTCACGAATTTTCTATATGATTTTAAGCGTTCTTTAGCGTTCCACAACGATTTTCTTAAACATTCGTAAATAGATCTGGTTTCAATCCTACAGCCCGATATAGTAAATTTTGTCCTCAGCGATTTTGAAATTTTTTGCAGTATTTTTATGTAATTTTTAGTGTTTTTCTGCGTTTTGCGGCAATTTTTTAACATTTGTGATACGAATCTGGTTTTAACCTTTTAACTCATTATAGTAAAATTTGTCCTTTTAACCCATTATAGTAAAATTTGTCCTTTTAACACATTATAGTAAAATTTTGCCGTTTTTTCGCGTTCCGCTGCGTTTTTTAAACATTCGTAAAATAAATCCAGTTGTAATCTTTCAGTCCATTATACTAAATTTTGTACGCTGCGATTTTTGAATTTTTCATTTAACTTTTGGCCTTTTTTTTTTCCTTGCGCTTTGTTTCAGTTCTGAACATCTGTAACAGGAAGCCGGCTACAATCTTTTAGCCCGATATAGTAAATCTTGGCCTCTTTTCAATAACGTTTATTCGGAATTCGTATAGCGACTTTTGAAAATTTCTCGAATTTGTTATGCGGTTTTTAGCGTTTTTTCATGCTTCGAGGCACGTGCCCCCTCCCCCCAAGGCTACGCCTATGAACTTATGATCAGTCATTGAATAGTGGCCACTTTAGTTTTACACAGGGTTGATAAAAATCACGATTTTTTTAAAAAAATCAAAAAAATCGGATTTATTTGATTTAAATCTGATTTTTTTTTTTTAAATCAGATTTTTTTGATTAATATTATTTATGCACTGTGCATGTATTTATTTTATTTTTTCTGCATAGATTTACACATTTCTATTAATTTAATTACAGTTCTTAGATAAAAATTCAAAATAATTTAAATAAAAAAAAATTGTTGCAAGCAAATTCAGATTTACTTAAAACTTAAAATCATATTATTCTACTATTAAATTGTTATATATAAGATATACCTATGTGTGTTGTGTGTATAAATTTCTAGTTAATTTAAGTTATTACATTTTTCATTAAGGTATTACTCCAATAATATCTAATGACATAATAAATGCAGCAAAGAATGCTAAATATATATGTGTATTTCAACCAGGGTTGGCCAATTTTTGCCTAGGTGGAAAAAACCGTCCCGGCAAAAATACTTCATGATTTCAATGTTTAAATCATGATTTTGATAACTTAAAATCAGTGATTTAAATTATTACAATCTTGATCAATTTCTGTCTGTTTTTTTCCACTTTTTGCCACTGCCCTGTCAAAAATACACTTTTGCCGGCAAAAAGCCAACCCTGATTTAAACTGATTCATATTCACTAAAGTCATCTTTATCACATAGACTGTAAGTTTCTTTGTGTTTTCTTTTCTTTCTTTTTTTTTTTTTTTTGCCACAATCTCCACCATTTCTACACTACATGGTTTGCATATTGCTTTCCCACATTTTCCGGAAATAGTTTTTTTTTTCCTGCTGTAAAATAAAGCTACATTGGATCTTTCTTTTTACCAGCCATTTTTCTTAGGTATCAATGTATCCAAAAAAGCTCTCTGTACTGTATCTAGTATTAGTAAATGATATTCATGTCCAAATTGTGTTTCACATTATACTATATTAATGATTACAAAACAGTTACACGATGCAAGGTAATCACATAACTAAAAGTACGAAGCTATCAATTGTCAGTGTTATTTAGCCCTCAGCCATTGACAATTTCAGCAATCAATCATGCCTATTTAACAGTAGAAATGGCTTTTTAGCTTAGAAATAAGGTATAATAACATATCTTATATTTTCCATTGCAGTAAGCAATAAATTCTAGGAAAGGAAAGGGCAAAGGGATCAGTCACAGGGATTAAATTATTTTCAGTTATAGAAGAAACATAAAAAGTAACTCCTCACTGAAAATATATTATATTAAATACTTTTATATTGCATATATTTAACTTTAGCTTCAACATCTAACTTGCAAAAATGAAGTGATCATTCAGAAAAGACAAAAGTTTAAAAATGAGAAAGCATTTATCGGTATTTATTTTAGGATGCACTATGGATAAATAATATTTTGAATGTAGTGTTGCATTTACTTTCATAAAATATAATTACTTTCAACTTATAAAAGTTTTATTTAACATTATTAAAAGGTAATTTTTAATCTGACATGAATTATGACATTTATTTGAACACGAATGATTAATTTAAATCCTTATTCGGCTTGTAAATAGCAATGTTAAAAATACTGATTTAAATCAAAGATTTTTTTTAAAAAATCATTTGATTTAAATCATGATTTAAATCACGATTTAAATCAAGCTGATTTAAATCAAACAACCCTGGTTTTACACAAGTCTTTATTTATTTTTTAAGCATAAATTAGATTGCTAATTTTTTTTTCTTTTTTTTAAAAATAATAAATCGAATACTTAATAGTAATAAAGGTATAAAAAGTACTTTGAAAAATGCAAGTAGATTCAATATTTTTAGCTATTTATCCTAGTATGGCAATTGACAGATAATTTGAATTATGATATATAATCTTATTACAAATTAATTATAGTATGACTAAAAAAAATTATTTATATAATATGTAAATTATTATTTAATTAGTTTTTAGCTTGATTTAATATAAAATATCACTAATGATTGCTAAAAAAAATGTGTATAAAGGTTTTGACACTTTTCGACAGTTCTTGACACTTTTCGACAGTTTTTGACACTTTTCGACAGGTTTTTGACATGTCATGTCAAAAACCACTTTTTGACGTCAAAAACCCAACCCTGTATTTAGCCCATCGGCTTCAAAACGTTTATTTAGTATTCTTTATTTTCAATTTCGTCTTTGTGACGTCAGGTTGATTTCATTTCATTTTTAACAGATCAGATTCATATTTTTTTCCGTTTGCTTTAAATTTTAATTATACCCTCCCTTTGGCATATATTTAGCCCTATGTTGGCATTCCGTTATTTTTATGTTTTTCATCTTGTCAATGAAGTTTCGATGCCTGTAGTGGCAGTTGTCACTGTTTGGCGAGTTTTTCCATGTTACGGCAACCCTATCCTTTCGCCAGTGACAGGTTTGTTTTTTTTTTTAAATTTTCGGAGTTCTTCTTCGGTTGTTGTTGGAGATGGAGTGTATTATAAAATACGTAATTTTGTGTGTCATAGATGCATCATATACATATTAGACTATCTTATGTCAGCTTGTACATTATAATAAGTATGATGTGGTCCTCTACCTGGTTAATTTTTGTCTTTTTCGTCGAATTTTCAAGGAAAACAATTCTTAAATTCGTCGACCTCCCACTTATCATCTTATGAAAATAAATGATTGATAATTCAAGATATAGTGGTCCAGTTGAAGTGGATATAGCCAAACTAATATTGGCATATCATGTTAAAATTATCACAATTTGTAATAGTCAAATAGAAGCAAGATTATTGATAAGTATAATTTTTTTGTTCTCATTTGATGTTACATCGAATTGATATATATTTTTTACGAGTTAAATTTGTTTCCGAATAAAGCAAATTGGTGTATTATATATAAAAAATATATTTTACTTAACCTTTTATTGTTATTCAGTGAACATATTTTTGAGGATAAAATATATCTATTTTCGTCAAAAGAAAAATAAACTGTTCCTATAGTTAATTAAGTCTCCCTTTTTTTTTAATGTAATTTTGTTGTTATTTTGTGGATAAAAATTAAAAAATATATTAATCATCTAAGTTATTTTTTGAGCATAGAATCCTCTGAAGAAACAAAAATAGAAAATATATTCTGTATGCTCAAATAATTAAAGATATATGTTCTTAAAAAAAAATAAAGAACAGATACCTGGGTATACTAGAACATTATGAATTATAATGCAGCTCACCCTTTATTCTTTGAACTAAAAAAAAAAAAAGAATTTTAATTAAATCACAACAAGGCCCGAGGAAAAAAATTGTACTTTATCTGTATTCATAGACAGAGGAACTTGGAAACGCAGCAGCTGATCCAGTCTGCAGCCGAACTCATTCAAATTCTCAGAAACACATGGTAAACTTTCCACAAAAGAGACCAAACCATCCGTGCGTAATTCCCAGAAAGATGACCAGCTGCCCAGAGAAACCTGTTTAATCCAGAACCGGAAAGCTAGATCCCTGATCCTGTCTACAATAGGGAGAGCATCAGCATGTTTACGCAAGAGCAAAATCGGGGTCCACCCCGGAAGTCCCAGAGCCACCCTTATTGCACAATTCTGTAGAACCTCCAACTTTAGAAAAATGGTCTTGCATGCTGAGACTAAGATGGCTGCCCCATATTCAAGGACGCTTCGAATTGCGGAGGAGGCTAGTGTCAGGAGGTGGTAAGATCTTGCCCCATAACTCCTCTGGGCCAGGGCCTTAAGAATGTTGATTCTTTTAAAAACTTTTTCCCGAAGGTACTCTGCATGTCTGCGAAATCCGCCCCGGCGAGCAAAGATGAAACCAAGAAACTTAATTTCCGAGCACCAGTCAATCAGACCGCCGTTAATAGTAAATTGAAACTCGCATTCCTCCAACCTCCTTGATAGATTTATGGCATGGCAATTGTCTGCTCTGATCGATAGCTTCCAGTAGGAGCACCATTGCACTATGAGCCTGAGCGCATCTTGGATTTTTTCTCTGCAGGACTCCACAGAGGCAGCCGCGCAATATATAAAAATATCATCAGCATATATGAGAAACTTAATGTCGAGACCCTCCAACACTTCATTAAAATCCGCCAAATAGATTGTGAACAGAATGGGACTCAAAACACCTGGGGCACTCCTTTACCGATACCATGGGCTGTCGAAAGAACACCTCTCCAGGAGACTTTGATCCTTCTAGCGGAAAGAAAGCGATGCAGCCATCGAATAATCGAGCCCGTAATGCCCAGTTGTGCACATTTATACATAAGACCATCTATATAAACAGAGTCATACGCAGCCTGAATATCTAAGGATACATCCAAAATGAATTTTCTCTCCTTCTTTGCCAGTAAAAGATCCTGATGGAGAATGGCAAGGGCAGCATGGCAGTGACGGAACGGTTGGAAACCCAACTGTCTTCTGTCAACTATTTTATTTCTAAGCAGGTAAAGATTAATACGGGAGGAGATAATTCTCTCACAGATTTTGCACATAACAGAGGTCAAAGCTATCGGACGGTAGGAGGAGACATGGGATTTAGGTTTACCAGGCTTTAAGATAGGAAGGATAACCGCAGAGGACCAAGCATCTGGGATATCACCTGAGATCCAGCTGTTGTTAAAAATCTGCAGCAGACATTGGAGAGAATGGTCATTTAAGGTCTTAAAAAAGGCAGCGCTCACTTTATCCTCACCCGGAGTGGTAATTCTTGTCCGATTGATGGCATCTTTCAATTCTTGCATAGTAAAAGGAGAGTTAAGCTGGCTGTTTACTTCATTACCATAGGTGAAAGGGAGAGGTTGATGGTCACATTCCTGACTAAACTGGTTAGCAAAGGCTTCGGCTTGCGCCGCTGCATCAGATTTGAAGGAATCGGCAATTTGGATACAAAAATGTGACTCTGGGGACGGGTTTGAGCGATTTCTGATTTTGCGGAAAATCTTGAAAAAAATATGCGGGTCATTGCTTTGCGGCACTCCGCATCCCAGAAACTTCGCTTCGCCGTTTTCACCACCTGACGGAGCTTTGCCGCAGTCCGTTTGTACTTAACCCAGTATTCCATAGACACCAGGCGATGGGCTCTTTTAAGGAGGAATTGTTTCTGCTTGCTCAGGTTGCTGCACCTTGCCGTCCACCAAGCTGGAAGGCACTTCGCTGGCATGGACCTAGAGAAACTGTGTTTATTCATGGCCAGGAGAACTAACTTATGAAAGGACTGATAATCAATGTCAGGAATCGTCTGCAGATTTGCATTGACCTCTTTACCTATGTGTGGCCAGTTGAAAAGGATGAAGCCCGGCTGAACTGGAGTGCAGAGATCCACTGCAATAGTAATTGGGAAGTGATCACTATCATATAATTCTTCTTCGACATGGATCGTAGAACGGGCGAGGAGATCCGGGGTGCATAGCGAGAGATCTATCAATGAGCATGTTCCATTTGGAGCCACATGGGTAGGAGCAGTAGAGTTCATTAGGCAAAACGTACTTGCCGACATCCACTCAACGAGGCTATCACTAGCCTGCGAAGACACCGGGGAACCCCAAAGACGGTGGTGAAGGTTGAAATCACCAAGAATGAGAGATGATCCAGCAAGCCTATCACAGATCTTAGTGAGGTCGGCCACAATCAGGCCAGAGGACGAGTAAACGTTGATAATATTTAGGTGCACCGATCCGTAGTCAAGATGAATTCCCATGATCTCATTAGCAAATCCAAGGTTGTTAAAATTAAGTTGACGGGACGACCAAAAAGAATTAACGGCAGTAGCCAGGCCACCACCTGGACGGTCAATCCTATCCAGACGATAGACGATTTTACCTGGGATGACCAAAGATTTTTCTGGCGTGAGAAACGTTTCCTGCAACACAAGAACATCCGCTATAGTAAACAGAGGGCACTTAAGCCAGAATTGTTTGTTTAATATGCTCCTACAGTTTCCATTGAAGCACACAACCCCATTAAAAGTGAATAAAAAAGTCCCAAAACAAATAGCGGAGCAAAGCTTTCTTAGTAAAATACTGGGAAACTGACACTTGCAGACACCCGCAAACAAAGTTTTTTCATTGACTCCCGCCAGATTTATACGCTCGCTTACGCTCAGGAGAAGCCTCACTGAGCTTAGCTAAGCAGTTCATCAACATGACGCTGAGGGCATTAATCGCTTTCATGATTTTTTCCGAGTGTTTTGAAGAGAAATCAACCAATACTTTGAGCATATTGTTGGTCCTGGCCTCGATGAATTTTCGCATTTCTTCAAAGTCCGATGTCTTAACACTGGCCACCTCAGCATACCTGCCTGGAGTAGCCTTTATGGAATATTTTCTGCGCGCGTCAACAAAAGATAGAAAATTGCTACTTTTGAATTTTAAAAAATCAACTTCAGAGATCCAGGAAGGACACTGATTAAAGTCTGACCGGTGTTCCCCCTCACAATTTACACATTTTACAGGCGTAGAGCACTGGCCAGTATGTTGAAAACCACAGGTGGCGCAGAGCTGTGGTGATTTACATTTCCCCGAAGGGTGGTTGAATTTGAAACAGACTGAACATTGGCGAGGCCTGTCGATGAATTGACGTATTTTCTGTATTGTGAACCACATTTTTATCTCTGACGGAATGGATGTGCCAATAACCGTCACAAGAACCGGAGACACTGAATTTTTCGAGTCCTGACGAAGAAATCGGTGGAGTTCCAAAATTTTAACGTTATTACTTTCAGTGATTTCGTGGCCGACCTCATTCAATGGAATATCTACCGGAATGTTAAACAGCAGGAATCTGTTGGTTATATTTTCCCAGACAACACGAATTTTAACTACCACACGAGTAGGTATAGTGCGAGAGTCCACACTTTGTAAAAAAATATTAAAAAACTTTCCATCATTCTCCGCAGCCATATCTAATAGAGAGGACAACGGTGCAGATGACCGAGCAACATTTGGATAGTTAGAGTCACTAATTAAGACATAGTTGTCAACATCTCCCATTTTTATGCTAATTGCTGGTACTTGTTCAGCAATATCATCATTAACAAAATTAAAAGCCGAGTTGGCCATACCCGACATGCAAACCACAAGTTACATAGTTAAAACAAGAAAAATAAAACACTACTTACAGCTACAGCACAAAAATATAGACAAACACCCAGTAAATATGCGACCAAAACCGAGAAAAAGCAGAAACGATATACTTACTTTATTACAATAACCACAAGCCAAAATAATACACACGAGAAAGCAGAGTACAACAGCCAGTCGCTACAAACCGGTCAACGCCCCCCAATAACTTCGGAGAGCTAACACAACCTTCACACTACCTCTTGCATCCTCTGTTTAGTATACATTGAGGGAATGCTTCAGCAAAACAAGTTGTCCCTTCCCAAATCATGAAATCTCAGATTATTCTATGGGGAAATAAGTGATCAGTTGGTGAAATTCCTCTATATATTATCATAAGAAACCCAGGCAATGCTAGGGTAGTAATGTTAGTTTTTTAATAACTAGCTAGCTGTTTAACCCATTCTATGCATGAAAATTCATGAATTTCTAAGGTTATGATCAAATATTAAATAAAAAGAAAACTGCCCAGTTAAACTGAAGGCATTGAGCTCACAGGCTATTCACACTAATTGTATATTATACTCTTATTTCAAAGAAATTGAAATAAGCTATATAATAAAGAATATATATAATAAAGAATTTGAAATAAGCCCCTCGAAAAATAAACAAATCGACAATGTATTAAGGGGGCGTCATCCCCCGTTACCCCCCTTATAGTTAACTAATGAACCCCTTAAATTAATCAGGGAAGCCTCTAATTACAATGAATATACAGGCATCCCCCAACTGAACGTATACTGCGACTTACGTAAATTCGCAGTTACGTAAAACATTTTTGAAAATTACATTTATGAACTCACTAGCGCATTTGATACGCGTTTGCATGCTTTTGATAATTATTTTATAAATAAAATATGTAGATAAGAATTATAACTATAATAATACAGTTTTATATATTAAAGAGAGTTATATTTTTGTTGGGAATATACAAATTAAAATGAGGCAAAATAAATCTCGGGTTTTATTTGAAAAGTGTTTTTTTCAGTTTACCTTTGTATTTTTTCATACTTGTATAATTTATATCCAAATAAATACTGCTGTATGATGCTTTGTTTAAAAATTAATACTGTGTAAATAATCTAGCTATCTATATATATAATAAATATTGCAGTTTCTTACGAAATTTTACTTAAGCAAATTACACATTCGACTTATGTAAAAGTCTGCGGAACGCATTAATTACGTAAGTCGGTCGATGCGTGTATATACAAAATTTGAAAAAAATCGGATAATTCTGCATGAAAAACCCATTTATATAAATTAAGGGGGGATTAGCCCCCCTCTTTCCCCCCTTATATTTAACCAATGAACCCCAAAAACTATTCAGAGAAGCGCATTATCACAATGAACCTATATACAAAATTTGAAGAAAATCAGATAATTCTGCATGAAAAACTCATTTATTGAATTTAAGGGGGGTGGGATTATCCCCCCCTTTCCCCCTTTATACTTTACCAATGAACCCCCAAAACTATTCACAGAAGCGCATTATCAAGATGAACCTATATACAAAATTTGAAGAAAATGGGATAATTCTGCATGAAAAACCCATTTATCTAAATTAAGGGGGGGTTACCCCCCCCCCCCCCGTTCTCCCCTTTTATACTTAACCAATGAACCCCCAAAACTAATCAGGGAAGTGCCTTATCACAATGAACCTATAAACAAAGTTTGAAGCAAAACGGTTAATTCTATCAAGAGTCATCGCGTTACGTACATACGTACAGAACGGGCGGGCACATTAGCTCTCAGACTTTGATAGCCTGTGAGCTAAAAATATGTAAATATTAAATAAAGAAATATGTAACAGTCCGTGAGCGGTTTATCACTGTTTTCAAAAGTGAAAAATATGTAAAAGTCTATGATCCCTTTTTCACTATGTTTTTAAAATTACAATCTGTAGTAAAAAGTAGTAATACATAAAACATTCACATCAAATAGACATAATAATAATGGAATATGAAACAAAAATTAGCATAAAAACGCAATGACAACAAACAACTTTAAAATATCTAAATAAGAAATGAAAATTCCCCTGTTAAAGTGTTGAGTTGTTCAATAACTATTCGATTTAGAAAAATATTTTTTTACTACTGTGCATTTTTTTTAATGAAATTTAATTTATCATGTTTCTATGGCAGCAGACGATAAAACGATATCTTTGGAATAAGGGAATAAATAGAATAAAAAGTTTTGTTGATGTTTATGATAAGATGTTTTTCTTTATTTTTAATAAAAGGTAATAATTAAGTGCAATATCCAATTATTTGCATGTGAGGTAAAAGAATTATCGTCATACCCACTACAGCTTCTTAGTATTGCAGCATGACATACGTAATATGTATATCTCACATTGTAGTAAATACTTGTGCGATTATGGGTTGAACATAAAAAAGGCAAAAATTCATCAAAAACATAAAGTAAAAGAAAATATATTTAAAATTTTCGAATTTTTTGCCCAAATTGTTCATGGACCCCCTACCAACAACCTGTGTGCGAAATTTTGTAGCCCTGCACCCTGTGGTTTCCGAGTTTTTGATGTTACATAGATATATACACACACAGATTTTAATAGGGTAGATTATTTCTGTTAATATAAAAAGACTGGTGAAAGAGTTTTTTTCTAGATTTAATTTCTCTGTATGTAGTTTTTTTTTTGTATGTGTGTGTGTGTAATTATTCTCATTATGTTTCATAGTTCCAGTCTCATCTTGGCTATTGTCCACAGTTTGATGCATTGATTGACCGACTTTCAGCTAGGGAAACAATAACGCTTTTTGCAAGATTGAGGGGCCTGAGTGGATCCAGCATGGCTAGATACGTGAATGCACTTATTAAGATGACTGATTTGACTGAGTATGCTGATAAGCCCTCTATGGTCTATAGGTAATTCTTTTTTATTTTTTGGATTTATAAAAAAAAATGTATAGCATTGTCTTAAATAAGGTTTCATTGCAGTTTAAAATTAATTAAAATTTTTCTGCTGCACTATTAAAAGGCTGTGTATGTATGTCTGTCTGTCTGTGTGCCTGTAATACTATCTCCCCTGTAATTGCTGGGTGTACATGGTCCAGACGAATGCCATTTGATTAAAAATATGCCTGGGAAGGCATTTCCACCATCAACTAAGGAATCTGCCTGTAATTAGCCGAGATATTAATTAAGAGCCTCATAAAGGGGCAGTTCACTGACTTGACTATTGCTTCCACCCATGTCTGGAGAAAACATGGAACTTCAAGCATAAGAGATAGAAATGTTCTGATTTTTTTCTACCACTTAAAATTCTGAACATGCAGGGCCAATGGACACTAAAAAAAAATAAAGACATCTGGGAGTAAAGGGTACCTTCATGGTTCTAACAGTATTTTCACTTAAAATAAAAATATTTACTATTTTAAAAAAAATATTTTTTTTTCTGATAGTCATTTTTTATATTTTTTCTTGTGTTCATTTTTTATACTGCTTAAAATTATCTTTGTCTAAAGCGCAATAGAAATAAAAAATTATCTTCTCAAAACATAATAAAATAAGAAGTTTGTGTGTGTGTGTGTATATGCATATGTCTGTTTGCTTTGTTCTGACGAGACCGCTGCACACAGAGCTACTAAATTTGGAAGCAAGGTACCTCTATATGTAGTTTTACACCTCAAAGTCCAATTTTTGAATAGATTTTTAAAAATTTAATTTTTTATGCAATTTTTTTTTTCACGTTTTGCTACGATAATTCTATATTAGTAACAGGAATCTAATCCCAATCTTTTTAGCCCAATATAGTAAATTTTGTCCAGCGATTTTTTAATTTTTGGTGATTTTTTTCTCTTTGCCACTAAGTAATTTTCCCCAGAAGGCTTGATTGGTTCATTGGTTGCCTCTATTTTGACCTCTGTTATGTCCAAAATCATTTTTTTTTCTTTTTAGCTTGGAGAGGGTTGATAATTCTTTAAAGATAAAAAATCGTGATTTTAAAAAGGAAGGGCACGTTATTAATTATTCCTATTTGGATTTTTTGATTAGATTATTTTAATTTAAAATTTTTATGCATTTTTTACATTTTTCATGTTTTGTAGCAGTTTTTTACATTCTTACAATGCATCCATTTTCAATCTTTTAGCCAAATATAGAGTAGTTTCAAATGATGTCACAAATTGCCTATTGGAGGTCAAACACTGTTGGAGGGCAATGAGCCCCTTATTATCGCATGGGCAAATCGGGACTTTGCCTAGGGCCTCAAGGGCCCCCAATCCATATATTAATTTATAAAATATTTACCCTTTTCTCTCCCCAATTCCAACTCTGAAATTTTTCAAATACAAAATACAAATTTCATCTTTAAAAGATTCCACTCAACTTTCTGAAAAACAAATTTCATTTTGAACTCACAGAGCTCAGTGCTTTTGCAAACTTAACCCCAACCACTCAGTAGCAAAGCACCACTCCACTTTGGCTGGCTGCAAGCACAGAGAAAAAAAACATAGTAGCTATATGCTTTATTAGCTAAATTGCCATCTTTTTAGATTTATTGAAACAACAGTTTCTACTTGTGAAGGAGAATCTATTTGATTTGATATTATGTTGTGTGTAGTACAACTTAAAAAGATGTAAAAAAAAAGTAACTTGATTAACTCATATATACATGTTAGAGTATTTGAAACTCTTCCATAAGTTGAAGTTATTAAATTGATTTTACAGTAATAGATACAAGGAGCTAAGATTTTCTTCTATTTAAAATCCAAGGTGCAAAAATATTGTTTATGCATAACACATATGACTGACCATCAGTTCTATTTGAATAATGTTGTAACTATTCGAATAGGGGCCCCTTAATTTATCTTTTCCCTGGGCTCCAATTAGTCATGATTAGGGCCTGAGGGCAGTTGGGATTGGTAGGTAAGAGGATTGTAGGCACGGTTGGATGTCAACCGGGCAGTTGTGATTGGTAGATGAAAAGGCTATCAACTGATTGCAACTTTTCTATAGTAAATTTTGACCTCTTTTCAATAAAAATTATTATAAATTCGAACAGTGATTTAAAAAAAAAAATTCGTGATTTATGTGATTTTTAGAGGTTTTTTTTTTATGTATTTGATTTCAGAAATTGGCAACAATAACTTTCTGTATTTGTTGGTCAAAACAAAAAATAGTACCTTTTTTTACTGTTTCAAAAGTTAACGATAATTGTTAATATTAAAGGTCCTTTGTTTAATTTTCAAGGGAGAGGGAGGTGTTCGTTTGTAATTTAAATATTGTGTTAATTTCTGATCAAAAATCTCTCGCTCCCCCCTGCTCCCCAAATCAGAATTTTTTAAATATTGGTCCGATTCAAATGAAACCTTTTCTAACATTCTTATCAAGTTTCCCAGGTACTAAATAAATTTCAGTATAATTTTTTCAGTCCTTGTTTACCTCTATTTCTGAATATTAATCTCCAGGGGGATTTATTTTCTCAGGTTCTTTGGCCCGATTTCAATGGGAATTGGTTCATACAACTTAACATAAACTAATTAAAATATAGATTTTGCTTCCTGTCGATGGAAATTGGAACTAAAAGATTTTATATCACATGCACAGCACGACTACTGTACGGAGTTTTGTTTGGAAAGAAGTTTGTTTAGAACAGAATGCGCCCTTGGCGGTGGAAAGTGGAACTAAAAGATTTGGTAGCGCGTGAGCATCTTGCCTGCTATACTGTGCCATAGGCAGCGGGGACACATGTCGGAGGTTCGTTTAGGACAGAATGTGCTCCTTGGCAGTAAAACTAAAAGATTTTCCTGTGTGTGCACCGACAATGGTTAGTTTTATTGAAACCGCAAAAGAAAATTACCGATTTGATAATACCACACAGTGAAATATTCTCCTTTTCACTCATCCTCAAATATTAAGAAAACTATTGGAGGTATCGATTTGAAACTCTCTGTATATATGTAGTTTATTTTTCTGATTCCAAAAATGCAAATTTTGTGAAAATCTGATGGTAATTTTGGCCAAAAACTGACCCGCTTTAAATCAAATGACCCAGACATTTGAGGAGGTGGTATTGAATTTACTTCTGCTTTGGGGTTCGGGCAGAATTTAAAATATAAATCGACAGTATAAACTAGTCAGATGTGTCAATCCCAAAACTTTCTTCTATCTCATACATGTTAATACTTGAAATTAAACTTAGTTGAAGTCGAGAATTAAACCTAGATTGGGTAATTGGTTGATTCAATATGGTTTTTACACATCTTCTCTGGTTAGTCAAATCTTATATTATCTCCTCACACACCAACGGTTCCCCGGCATCCCGTTCCCATAAGGCCGTCACGTTTTGAACAGCTGGTATACAACAGCACAACAGCTTGGCATATTGCTATCCAGTCCTGAAAATTGAACAAAATTCCTTATCACAATGCCACCTTCAGGCCGATTTTCTCCAAAATTTTATACAAATCACGGCCTATTACATTACATCTAAATATAAAATTTCGTCAAATAATATTCATAAATTCTTCACTTAAACTGGAAAAAATCAAGAAAATCTCACAAAAATCACTATTACCACGCCCCTTCTGGGGGAATATCCCCTTTTCCAACTAGGACCTGGCATCCATAGTCAAAAACATATATATGAAGTTTGGTTCAATTATATGCATAGCATGCGTAGTATTAATTTTACTTCTGCTTTGGGTTTCGGGCAGAATTTAAAATATAAATCGACAGTATAAACTAGTCAGATGTGTCAATCCCAAAACTTTCTTCTATCTCATACATGTTAATACTTGAAATTAAACTTAGTTGAAGTCGAGAATTAAACCTAGATTAGGTAATTGGTTGATTCAATATAGTTTTTACTCATCTTCTCTGGTTAGTCAAATCTTATATCATCTCCTCACACACCAACGGTTCCCGGCATCCCGCTCCCATAAGGCCGTCACGTTTTGAACAGCTAGTATACAACAGCACAACAGCTTTGCCTATTGCTATCCAGTCCTGAAAATTGAACAAAATTCACTATCACAATGCCACCTTCAGGCCGATTTTCTCCAAAATTTTATACAAATCTTGGTTTATTACATTATATCTAAATATAAAATTTCGTCAAATAATATTCATAAATTCTTCACTTAAACTGGAAATAATCGAGAAAATCTGACAAAAATCACTATTACCATGCCCCTTCTGGGGGAATATCCCCTTTTTCAACTAGGACCTGGCATCCATAGTCAAAAACATATATATGAAGTTTGGTTCAATTCTATACATAACTTTGTACACTTTCTGATAATATAATAATGAAAATGGCACAAAAATCGCTATCACGGTGGCCCCTTCCAGCGGAATATTCCCATATTCAACTGGGACGTGTTGGTCATAGCCAAAAAAATATACAGTAGAAGATCTTTATAACGCAATTCTCCATACTTTGAACTTTGAAGGGGGGGCTTTGAGACCTATAGCGGCATGGCTGTCGTCTCGAGTGATCCATCAAAACAAACTTCAAAACAATTGTCAAAATTCATGAAGGGACACTATTAAAACCGATTTATGTGGTGTAAGAAATTTATAGTTGACGCTCGGAAGTCACCAGATGAAATAAATTTATCCAAAAAGTTCGGAAAGCACCGAAAACAATCACTGTTTAGAATTATGGCGTTCCAGGATAAAGCACGCTGTTGCTGATATTTGATACAAGAAAAAAGGATGTGCTCCAACGAGTCTGGGACATGGCATGCACTGCAGTTACCATCTTCCGCTATATTAAAGCGAGCCAACATAGCAGGGGTGATTACCATCTTACATAAAAGCCGAGAAATAAGTACATCCTCACGTCTGTGCAAAGCTCATGAATGGGACTGTGTAATGTTGGGAATATTGCCATGTGACTGTCGGTATTTACTAGCGAAGAAAATCTGATCACATTGCCGCCGTATGTTTGATTTGCACAAACGAGCCAAGTCCTCTGGAGAAACCCAGTCCAGCAAGGCATCCACGTCGGTAACACTCCTGGCCAGGCAGTCAGCTTTTTCGTTGAGGGGAATCCCTCAGTGACCCGGGACCCAGTAAAGATTAATGCTTGATACATGTTCAGCCAGTCTCTGAATTTTGTTATGCAACCATATTATTACTTTAGGAGAACGCCAATTGACACACTGAAGAGCCGATAGTACCGAAAGGCTATCTGTAAGAATGATGATGGAAGAAGTCGTGGATGTCAGCTCATCAAAAGCCGTTCCAATGGCTAGAGCCTCAGCCGTGAAAATAGAATTTGTATCATTGACTCTGTATCTGAATTGGTTGTTTGAGGAGCAGCCGGCAATCGAAGTAGCACCCGTCGACTTTGAAGCGTCTGTAGCTATGATTTCGCAAGGACTCGTGAACTCTTGGATGAAGTCTGCAAAGAGAGAAGATACTGCATAAGCTGCAAGGTCTGTTCTTTGGAAAGGGAAGTCCGATAAGTGATATTGCACTATTCTCCTATTAAAAGGCAATGGAAATTGGAATTGTATCAAACACTCTGGCCGGCAATGAAATTCCTCGAACACATTCAAAACGCATGGGTGACAGCTGGCGACAGCTTGAAGCCCGTTGTCCCAGAGCGGGGACCACTTTCTTAAAGGCAGGTGCTTAATCCAGAATCCGCTCGCAAGGCCTTTGAGCCTGTCGCCGATCGGAACAACACCAGCATGTTTCCGGAGTATGATGTTCGGGGTCCACTTTGGTAGCCCCAAAGCTACCCTAATGGCACTTGTTTGCAGGACATCGAGCTTTTTCAGAACAGAGACACTTGCCATGTTAAGTACCGCGGCCCCATACTCAATGCAGCTATAAACTGAGGCGGACGCCAGCGTCAGCAGGTGTCTAGATCTTGCTCTATAGCTCTTGCAGGCTAGTGATTTTAACATGCCGATGCGGCCAAATACTTTTCTTCTCAGATAATTGACATGGCTGTTGAAACCTCCCCGGCGAGCCACATGAAAGCCCAGGAATTTAATTTCATTGCTCCATTTAATAAGGCCCCCGTTGATGCTAAGGTCAAAGTCACATAGTGCATTCCTTCGAGAAAGGTTAATCGCGTGGCACTTATCAGAGCGGATGGACAGTTTCCAATAATTGCACCACTGGGTGATGAGACGTAGGGCTTCTTGTAACTTTGCCTGGCAGGTGACTAAGGAAGACTGTATGCAGTAAATAAATATATCGTCAGCATATATCAGAAACTTGATGCCAAGACCTTCTAGCACCTCGAAAAAGTCATACAGGAAGATAGTGAAAAGAATCGGGCTTAATACTGCACCCTGGGGAACTCCTCGACCAGTAGTGCGAGGGGACGACTGAGAACCCCTCCAGAGCACCTTGATACACCGACTGGACAGGAAGCGGTGGAGCCAATGGAGTATTGGGCCCACAATTCCAATCTCAGCACACTTGAGTAACAGGCCATCGATATATACAGAGTCGTTGGCTGCTTGGATGTCCAGCGAAATTCCCAACACAAATTTTTTATCCAGTTTAGCCTGCTTGATGTCAAGGTGGAGTATCATGATTGCAGTTTGGCTGTCACGGAACGGTTGAAACCCAAGGTGGCGCGAGTCGAGAATATTATTTTCGAGGAGGTGATTGGAAATTCTGTGAGCGATCATTCGCTCGCAGATCTTGCACATGACAGATGTAAGAGCAATGGGGCGATACGAAGTGATATCAGATTTAGGTTTGTTTGGTTTGAGTATCGGTATGATCAGGGAGGAGGTCCACTCGAGAGGGATATCTCCGGTAGTCCAGATTGAGTTGTAAATACGAAGTAGGCAGTCCAAGGCATGGTCGGAGAGTCCCTTAAAGAATGCTGCGCTAATTTTATCCTCACCAGGGGCAGTGATTTTCGTTCGTCGAATGGAGTCTTTAAGTTCTGTCATTGTAAAAAGGCGATTTAGCTTTTCGGATACATCAGCACCGAAGGTTAGAGGGATCGGGTCATGAGAAGCAGGCTCGCTAAAATGGTCTGCAAAGAGCTCCGCTTGTGTAATCGCCTCAGAGCTAATGGAGTCAGCATGTCTCAGGCAGAGGTGGGAATCAGGAGGCGAGGACTGCCGGCTCTTAACTTTTCGGAAGACTTTATAAAGGGTACCCGGGTCTTTAGCGTTATGGCACACAGAATCCCAGTAACATCGTTTAGCATCTCGTGTCGCTTGCCGAAGTTTGGCTGCAGTCTGTTTGAATTTTGTCCAGAACTCCGTGGACACAAGCTGGCGGGCTTTCTTAAGGAAAAATCTCTTCTGTCTCAATAAACCACTGCATTTGGTTGACCACCACACTGGGAGGCCTTTTGTAGGGTACTTCCTTGAAAGACTATGGTTATGCATAGCCCAGCGGACCAGATTAAGAAAAGAGTTATAATTTAAATCAGGCGAGTGCAATAGGTAGTCATTTACCATCCGGCAGATTAGAGGCCATTTGTAAAGAGTGGATCCTGGGTGTAAAGGTGTCCTAATTTCCACCTGAATATTGATAGGAAAGTGGTCGCTATCATACGTGTCCTCTTCAACATGGTAAGTTGTGCCAGCGAACAGATCAGCTGAGCATAGGGAGAGGTCAATCAAGGAGCATGTCCCACTCGGGGCAACATGTGTTGGGTCGGAAGAGTTAATGAGGCAAAAAGAGCTGTCACAGAGCCAGTCCACGAAGACTTCAGCAGTACGGGACGATACCTGGGAGCCCCGGAGCTGATGATGAATGTTAAAGTCACCTAGGATTAGAGTCGGGCTATTAATCTCACGGCAGATCTTGATTATGTCAGTAACAACCAGTCCGGAGCCAGAATAAATATTGATAATGTTTAAGTGAGAAGAGCCAAAGTGACAGCGGACTCCCATCAATTCATTCGCCGAACTATGATCAGAAAGATTGATACGAGCAGAGGACCATTTATTATTTACTGCAATGGCCAGTCCACCACCTGGGTGGCCCAGCCTGTCAGACCTATACAAAATTTTCCCAGGAAGGGAGACATATTTATCCGGGGATAGAAAGGTTTCTTGGATCGCCAAAACATCAGCCTTAAAAAATGGAGGGCAGCTTAGCCAAGGAAGTTTATTCATAAGACTGCGACAGTTCCATTGTACAATACTTATCCCCATATATGAAGAAAGAACCAATAAAATAAGAATGACAACACAGGCCAAAATATAACCGTTACCCAGGCAAGTTGCAACTCACAATCGCCAGCCAACAAAACGTAAAAAAAAATAAACATGTTCATAATGTTTATAATGTTGTTCATAATGTTGTGCTACCTCGTCTGAGAGCCGCTGCCTTGGTTCAGGCGTTTACGTCTCTCAGGTGAAAAGTCATTCCATTTTGCTAAGCAATTGACCAACATATTACTAAGATCAGTGATGGCTTCCGTAACCTTCTCCGACTGTTTGGAGAAAAGATCCACTATAATTTTCAACATAGTATTAGTACGTACTTCTATAAATTTTTGGAATTCTTCCACTTCCGTTTTTTGTACACTTGCTACTTTAGCATAAGATTTGGCTTCAGTTTTGGGAGAGAATTGCCTATGGGCCTCTATAAAAGACAGAAAGTTCTTACATTTGAATTTTAGTAAATCGATTTCCTTAAGACGGAGAGAGCATTGATTATAGTCAGCCCTGTGTTCTTCTCCACAGTTCATGCAAGATATTGGGTCTTCGCAAATTCCATTATGATGTTTACCACAAGTGGCGCATAACTGCTCGGATTTGCAGCGAATTGTGCTGTGGTTAAATTTGTAACATTTTGAGCATTGGAAATTCGTTAAATAGAAATCAACTTAAATTCATGAAATTTTTCCTTCAGATATGACAAACAGATATTGGATTCAGAAGCATTTGATTCAGTTTCAATTATGAAACCGTTTTTTTTTACAAAACAGTTGTGTACGGTCGAGGAAAACACGCACAATCCCAAGCTTTCATCAATTCTGATACACAGGTTCTCAAACTAATGTTTTCACTATATTCTCTTTTTTCTGTCTTTTTCGACAATGTACTTCAAGATTTTTTATTATTCCTTAGACTAATGGCTGAAGTTTTGAAGTTGTATTAGCAGGAACAAAAATAACTTTGATGTTCGATTTGCATTTTAAAGCACATTCTTGTGGATTCACAAAGAAATTGTCTATGAGCAATGGAAAGTCAGAATGGTAACTGTCAGACTCTAATTGACATTTTTTGCTTCAATGCATTTGTCGCCATTACGTCACTGCATCTTCTATATCATTGAATGTAAAAAAGGGATTTTGACTTCCCCAACTGTTAGCGCTGGAGTCTCGGTTTGAGAGAGTAATGATAACAAGTGTTTTTCTTAGTGTGAAAAAAAAATGTTTTATTTAGCACCAAGCAGAATGGAAATTATTTTAAAATGTTCATTTTCGTACAATCCGCTGAAATAAATTCGCATATCCATCTGAACAGCAACCTCTTAGTTTGATTACACATACAAAAGGGGAATAAACTTCGTTATATAGAATATATTTTTCGTAATATGAAGATTAATTTACATGCTAATGGTGTTCAAAGTCAAAGTTCTGCAGAAAATTTCGTTAAGTAGAAAACTTCGTTAAATAGGGACTTCGTTAAAGGGAAGTTCTACTGTATAGTTACTTTTGGTTAACAGGTTGCATCCTTCCACTGTTGGATATGCAACCGGTTCCAACAAACTGTTATTTTTATAACATATAACTAATCACTATGTATGCTGCCAATGGATGTTTTAATTAAAAGACATTTAAACAGAATATTTGAACTTTGAACTTTGAAGGGGGGAAGGCTTTGAGACCTATAGCGGCTTGGCTGTCGTCTCGAGTGATCCATCAAAACAATCTTCAAAACAATTGTCAAAATCCATGAAGGAACACTATTAAAACCGATTTATGCGGTGTAAGAAATTTATAGTTGACGCTCGGAAGTCACCAGATGAAATAAATTTATCCAAAAAGTTCGGAAAGCACCGAAAACAATCACTGTTTAGATTTATGGCGTTCCAGGATAAAGCGCGCTGTTGCTGATATAACAGAATATTTGAAATAATTTTGGAAGTAAGTATAGACATTGTTTACTGTTGAAATGAATCAACACCATTAAAATCAGTTTACATAATTAAACTTCATTTTTGCTCGATAAAAACTTACCTAGTTATGATACTTTGAATTTCATGCATTTTCAGCTTTTCTGCTACTAAAAAACCTTTTTCCATTTTTAGTGAACCGAAACGTTGAAAATTCATAAAATTTTAAGTATGATAACTCGGTAAGTTTTGGTCATTGAAGAATAAATTTGTATTGTTTTACTTTTTAGAACACTTAGAAAATTTTCTAAATAAAACTTATAGAACCCAGGCATTGTATACATTTTTAAAATTTCTTAACTATTTAAAAAGTAACCATTTTAACATAAAAATCACAAAGATTGGCAGAGTTTCCCAGTTTGAGTTGTTACCACACTTGACTAAATAAATACAGAGTAACACTAATTTACTTCAAACCAAATCCATTTATGGGTTTTGAGTTCATTGTGATGTTTTTCACCTAGATGAATGAATCAACCTTTAAAAACCTTCAACTTACAAGCATTTATCACATTTTAATCAGTATACCAATGATGCTGATGTAGTGTAATACACTTATTTACAATTGTTAAATATTTGAGTTCATGCATCAGCAAACCAACCAAAAAATCTCATATGTCTGCTACCATGTGCAGCAAAAAAAAAAAAAAAAAAAAAAAAAAGAGGTTTTGTTAAATTTTATTAACCCTCTAAGCGTGTGGAACGTAATATTCCGTTCACTAAGCTCCAGGTTTCACTGCAATAGATGTAATGTTTAAGATAATATAACTCTATAGATTTAATGAATTTTCAAAACATTGAAGAATGATTAATACTCTCAAGCGTTACATTTATATTTGTAATTAAGTTTTATTTATAATGCTGAAAGAATCATATTTTTTTAGCATTTAAAACAAAATGCAGAGAAAACAACATTACAAATTTATCCTTTTTCAAAACGGTCAGAAGGTTAAACCTCTTTACTACTAAGTAGGATAAATGCACTAGTTGTTTTACACTTTTATACATCTTTTAGTGTATTTTATCCACTTACAATATGCAATTTAGCATTTATAAACTCATGTCATATTCGGGGACTTTGACACTTTTAGCAAACTTTGATACAAAATTTTTAACTTAATGTTGAAAAGTAAGGGAAATTTATTATAAAGTATTGATGCTCATGTACATACACATTCCCAACTGAAATGTAAAAATATGCATATTTGAGATTAGGAATATTTTCGATATTATTATAAGCTATTTTTAAACATTTCAGAGTTTTTCACATTTAAGGTTATTAAACTTTCATTGGCAGAATATAATAAACAAAAATGTCTCCCAAGCATTTATGTGTGTATTTGTTTTCTAACTTTTACTATTGTTGTTATTGTTACATTTTCATAGAAATAGTAATAATTCATTTGTTTCAAACATATATTTTTATTTATTTTACCAGTGGAGGAAATAAAAGAAAATTGTCCATAGCACTTGCATTGATTGGGGCACCACCTTTGATACTTTTAGATGAACCTACTGCTGGTGTCGATCCTGTTTCCCGTCGTAAAATCTGGAAAATCCTATCTTTAGCCAGGATTCACTCTGGAGCATCTGTAATATTAACTACACACAGGTTGATCAAAATTTCTTATAATTGCATGAATTTTTTTTAGGGTCTATCATCTTAATATATTTTAAATGGAAATTAATTTAATTATTCATATAGTTCAATAACTGATATGCATTTTGATGCAATGAAACCTTCTTGAACCATCATTCCTTGGAATCTGACAATTGTGATACTTTAAGTGGGATGACGGTAAAAGTGAATTACTATATTTATTGCAATTAAATTGATTATATATATATTTTTTAAAACCAATAAAAAAAATTTCTTGGATAATCTATATATATATATATATTACGCTATCGTACGTGCCACAGAAATCGCGATTATTTGTTAATTGTTTAATGGCAACGTCCGAATGAAACGCATCTCATTGGTTAGTGTGTAAGAGTCCTTTGGCAGGATTTAGGCCGACAAAATTTGCCATGGATTTAGTTTAAATAAATTAAATTTTCAACATTTTTATAGATAGATATTAAAATAATGACTACTATAATGACTTCTATCACTTTCATTCAGAATAAACAAATTTGTTGAGAAGATTCAAGCCACAGGTTCGTATGGAAATCTCTCTTCGGCATGTGGCGCCATCTCTCTGATATTTTTTGAAATACATGTTAAAAATAAAGAATCCAGTTTCAATAGCAAATTTTCAATAGCGGCCTAATATAGCAAATTTATCCCTCCACGATTTTTGAATTTTTAATGAGTGAAACGGGCAATTTCTGCCAAGACTTTTCTTATAGAAATCACGATTATTTGTTAATTGTTTAATGGCAATAATGAAGTTTTATAAAATGTCACATTAGCATTTCACAAATCTTAAATTGCCATATATCAAGCCTCGATCTTATACTGATATGCCATTTAGGTTCAACCGTAAGAACTTTCCTGACCTTTTCATTCTTTAAAAGTAAGTGTAATAATTTTCTTTGACCGTTTCATTTTTTAATCGTAACTGCTATTGTTTTGAAATTTTAGGTCTTATTTAAATTTTTGTTATATTTTTCAATGACAGTCTTTTCGGGCAATGCCGGGCAGGCCAGCTAGTAGTAGTGGTTTTGCAAATTATATTCTAACAGTTAACACACACACACACACAAAATTTAGTTCTGTCTTCTTTCCATAAGGTTAAAATTTAGACATTTTGTGCAATTATCTTTTATAAATCACTTCTTGTTATTAAAAAGTGTATTATTGTTAAGATCTTTTTACTATTAACTTCTATATTTCTTTTTTCACTTTCATCTTTACATAGTTATATGCATTTGATATATAATTTTTTTATGAATTATTATAGAATTGGGCAAAAAAAAGTTTCATTATCAAGAGCAATGATTTGCTCTGCAGTTTTTTTACTATGCGAGTTTAATCTAGGTGGAAATTAATGTTTTTTTGATTGCAGTACTATTTTTATGTTACCTAAATTATAAATTATCACTAATTACACTAGTCAGCATTTTAATTTTTTTCTGTATATAGCTTATTGTGTATTTAACTAATTTTAGTGTGCTGAATTTGGTGAAAAAATCAGATTCTTTTAACCCCGTCACATTTATTAGATACACAGCAGTTACATAAAGTCAACAGTGACATACTTGACAAAAATTGACCGTTTGAAATACAAACAAAGCATAACATTCATCAGTAAAAATGTTTTCTTGGTTACTTTACAAATAACTAAGAACTAATACTGGTATGAAACTGTTGCACAATAACCTATAATGTTAATATTAACAATGTATTTTTCAAAATAGGATGATGTCTTTCTTGATATCAGAATGCATCCAAATAAAGGTTTTAATCTACATATTCATTTTCTCATTATTTGACCACAAAATGTAAATTATAATTTACATTTCACCATGCATTTTACAATGTATGTAAAAAGCACATTCTAAAATTTCATAAAACCCTTGCATGATAGAAAATTTCTGATAGCAGATTTGCATTCTACATGCAAAAATACATAAAAAATGATTATTACAAATAAGATGCAACATGGCTGTTGACTAGTGTTATTAATTATTTTCTTTGTTATTATAGATCAATGTTTACTTTGCATGTATTTTACAGCTTTTAACTGATACAAATTTGATCTTAGTGTGAAGATCAACAGACTCTAAATTTCCTTCTCTTATGTTTAAACTTATGGAAGTGGAATGCATTTCCATATTTTAAATTTCTCGTCAAATCAACGTTCCCCCCCCCCCTTTTTTTTTTTTTTGCTGTATTTTCTTCTTAGAGGATATTTTTTTGCTTTCTGCTTGGCAAAATACTTCTGAAATACATTTTTAATTTTTTTACAGTGTTAAAATCTTTAAAAAGTTGACAACCTGTGCACATTATTGAAAAGCTGTTTAATGTTTTTGAAATCTGAAAAGCTAATGACAATATGCACTGCACATTTTTAACTAATCATACTATTAAAATTATTTTGCTTAGGCACATTAAAACTTTAGATGTTTAAAGATTATTGTAATTTGAATTTTTAATTTTTATCTCCTCCAAGGAACTAAATCACTTGCAAGAAAAGGGGTTTTGAATCCATCGTTTAGTGAATAATATTGTTGATTGGCAGCTGGACTTCAGAGTAATTTATTCTAATAATTTTCCCACACCTATGACAGGTTTTGGGGGATTTTTTTCTCTGGAGGAGAGAGTGAGAAAGTTTTTTTGGCTGATCAGATATCCTTAAAGAGACTTAATATCTCAAAATTTTCAAATTTTAAGGAAGCTACTGATTTTGATATTTTTATGTAGCCTAAAGTATACCACTGCAAAATTGTAGTGTTATACTTTCAATAGAATTCCACTGAATTATAGCAGTTTCCACAAATTTTTGTCAACATTACTGAATGAATTTATCATCTTAAATTATGTTGCCAATGTATTAATTTTTTGTCACTCTCAAAGTGCTACGCCTTTGTTAATTTTTGTTAATATTTTTTAATTTTGCAATATTTTCAAAACTTTTTAAAAAGTTCAATTGAATGATTTTTACTTTTTTTTTTCATTTTTTTTTTTTTTTTTTTTGTAACCAATTACATTAAATTAAATTTATTTACTGCAATACCGTTAACAAGTTATAACAAATTAAAACAAAAAATTAAAAATTTATAATAACAGTGGAATTTTAAAAGTAATAAAAGTTTGACTTTTTAAAAATTTTCTTTAAAAAAAAAATTTTAAATCATTTTACATCAATTTAATTGCTTTGAACATTCTTTTTATAATAGACCACCCCCTGCCACAAATAAAATAAAATGAAAATAAATAAAATGAAAAAGAAAAGAAGAAAATAAAGATATACTGAATTTTCTTTTTGAAATAAAGATTGTGCGGAGGTTTTGTACTAGTTGTGCGAATACTTAGAACAAAGTGGACTGTATCAAATGCTATAGTATTTATTTAGTTAATAAATACGATGAAGAGAAGACAGCAACGGCGGCTTGTTGCCACCGAGTTCCGAGCACACCTCCTTCACACACAAGGTTACATTAACGGGTTGCCAGAAACAAAAAAAGAAGGGGGGGGGGATGTTCCATCGCCAATAGATACGGAACATCCCGCCCGGCGTTGAAGTATTATAAGTGTATTTCAATATATAACAAATGTAACACAGATAATAAAGAAAACAACATGATACAATTATAAGCAATTAAAACCATCACAATAAATATACAATATCTATAATAAAACCGTAAGGCATGTGACTGTCATCAACAGTTCCGGGATGCCCGCTTCACTTTTTCATATGCCAGGCGGCCATTTTTATTCAAAATTATTTTTTCGAATAAAACTGCATAAAAGTTACATTTTTAGAAAGATCGTTCAAAAAAAATTAATATTTGAGAGAGGATTTATGCTCAATTATGTATACATTCTGCAATAACTTCAGTTTAAATTAGGTTCGCAGTTCAAATTCTCTATCCATGAAAGTAAACAACAACAACAAAAAAAGAAGATTCATTCATTGTGAACGTTTAAAATATTAAACCATGAATTTTTGGATCGCTGACTGGTGTAAAAAAAATAATCCGCACCAGTGAGACAGTCAATGTTTACCATAATTCTGTTCTTGACGTAAGTTGAACTCATGTAATAATATTTAATGGATCAAATTTCGAAAAGAAATGTCAGCTTTTATTTTTCGCGTGTGCAAATTAGAAACGATACTTTAATTTTGAAATCAAATGTTTTGATTTATGATATTTTTTCTTATTTATCTATTTTCTATTTTAAAGAAAAATGTGAACGTCATGTATTTTAAATTGGAACAGCTGTCACGGACGCACCGGATTGGCGCGATTTTTGTTTTGTGCTATTTTGGCGAGAAAATCCCATTTTCGGGTACCTATTAGAGATTACTAAAACAGCATGTACTTTTATTTTATTATGAAATAGTTTATTTTATATTAAAAAACACACAATTTTATTATAAAACACACACAATGATTAATTTATTATAAAGTGGGTTAAGCGGTTTTTGTGAAGAAAGATGAAATACATAACAACAAAAAATATGCGAAATGCTACCACGATCGCAAAAGTTCTTGATTTGTCTATTAGATTTTTCCGGTTTGGTGAAGGATTAAGGAAAAAAAATAAATTAGGAATAAAAATAATTTTTTACAATGCTTAACATACATTTAAGGGCGACCAAACTGGTCGCCAGTGGCGGCTAGTTAAGAATAATAATAATAAAAAAAATATTAAATAGTTACTGAGTATTAATTTCATTATCTATCATGGGCAAAATACTAATTTTAGATACAGATCTTTTAAAAATGCCCTTCGCGGTTCGTACCTCTACTACTGTGACATGTCCGTCAGCACCTGGGAATACTTTAGTAATACGGCCTAGAGACCAACTGCAAATAGGAAGTTGTGATTCCTTTACTAATACCAACATACCTGGCAAAATATTTGACTTTTTGAATAGCCATTTGTTTCGTTGTTGTAAGTAACTAAGATAATTATTCTGCCAACGCTTCCATATAATTTGCACCATTTTTTGTGTTCTTTGCCATTTGTTTAATAAGTTATCCTTTACCTCAATTAAATTTGGTTCTGGAAGCGCATTAAGCGGTCTTCCTATGAAGAAGTGACCAGGAGTCAATACTTCAAAACTGTCGGCATCTGTCGACAAAGGAGAAAGTGGCCGCGAATTTAATATGCCCTCGATTTGTGCAATTACCTTTAGAAATTCTTCTAATGTTAAATGAGCTGAACCCACTACTCTCTTAAAATGATATTTGAATGCTTTAACTCCCGCTTCCCAAAGGCCACCGAAGTTGGGTGCTCTAGGAGGAGAAAATTTCCAGCAGATGCCCTCTGATGCCAAATGATTAGAGATTTCTTCGCTGTTCATAAGTTTTCGTAGACGCTTAAGTTCTGCTGAAGCCCCAACAAAATTTGTAGCGTTGTCGCTAAAAATTGTTGAACTTTTCCCACGACGAGAGAAAAATCGCTTTAAAGTAGCAATTATTGCTTCAGATGTTAAGTCTGAAACGAAATCCAAGTGTACAGCCTTAGTGACCATACATACAAATATAGTTACATAGATTTTTTGGAGGGTACCCTTTCTCTGGCCCTTGTATTTTATTTCAAAGGGTCCACATAGATCTAATCCGACATTAGAAAAGGGAGAGCTAGGTATTACTCTCTCAGGAGGGAGATCCCCCATCAGCTGGTTAGCCATTATGGGCTTAACTTTGAAGCATTGTACACATTCATGCACAACCTTACGTGCAATGTTTCTGCCGCTAAGTGGCCAATATTTTAGACGTACAGTATTCAAAAGAGCCTGGGGTCCTAGATGAAAATCACGAAGGTGATAGTATTGAAAAATAAGTTTAGTTAACCTATCTTTTGCTGGCAAAACTATGGGGTTTTTGCTTTTATAATTTATGTTCGCATGTGAGAGTCTCCCACCTACTCTGATTAGTTCATTACAATCTAAAAAAGGATTCAGAAATTTTAACTTACTTGCAGGAGGGACTGAAGAACCTTTTTTCAAGGCATCAATTTCATGTGTAAAATACTTTACCTGAATGTATTTCAATAAGTAAATTTCCGATTTCTGGATCTCGTTGGCAGAAAGAGGACCCTTTATCGCGCTCCTTACAATTTCTAATAAATCTATAAATAAAGGCTAGAATTCTAATTAATTTCAAAAAATTATTAGTTAAATTAAATAAATCATTCATAAAATTAGAGTCATTAATGTTAAAAAGAGTCCTTTTAGCAGGAGGTTTCAGTTCATTTACATATAACTTGTCACACAGACTATCTGGATTACGAATAGTCTCTAAAGATTGTTCACTAACAGTTGAAAGTTGTGGACCTTGCCACCACAGTTCACTAGCAGCAAGAGCTTTTACGTCAAGTCCCCTAGAAACCATGTCAGCTGGATTGCTCTCGGAAGGAATGTAAGACCACTTATAGTTTTTTGATAACTGCTGAATTTGCGACACTCTGTTGCACATAAATGTCTTTAACAAATTTGGAGGAGTTTCAATCCAAGCTAGTGCTATAGTTGAATCAGAGAACAACTGGACGGAGTCGAGATGTTGTTTTAAGGCCTCTAAGACCTTGTTAGTCAATTTTGTCAGAAGAAGACATGCAGCTAATTCCAATCTAGGAATTGTCATTACTTTCGTCGGAGCAACACGGGACTTGCTGCAAAGAAGTTGACTAGATAGTTCATTAGTGCTAGAGATAGTTTGAATATATATGACTGCACTGTATGCCTTAGAAGAAGCATCTGCGTAACCGTTCAGCACCACAGATTTAACGTTCACTTTTAAGAAACACCTTGGCACTTTAATTGTCACTAATTCTGGTAATGTTGCGATGAAGTTTTCCCATTGCTGAGAAACGTGTGGAGGTAGTTTTTCGTTCCAATCCACATTGAGTAGCCACAGTTGTTGCATGAAGATTTTTGCCTTTGCTATCACCGGTCCAAGTAGACCAAGGGGGTCATAGATACGAGCTATTTGTGAAAGGTAATTTGTGAAAGGCTTTTAGTAAAATTTTGTTTTTCACTTATGTTTACCTTGTAGGTAAATGTATCACTGAAGCTATTCCATAGCATTCTTAGAGTTTTTGTCACAATTTCCTCTGAATTTCTGTCAAGGGGAAATATTTCCTGATCCTTAGACTGTACTCCATTGGAGCACCATTTGTGCAAGCTCATGCCTCCTCTTAGGAGAAGTTGCGTTAATTCTCGCTGAATTAATTGCATCTGGGTTAAATCTGAAGCACCAGACAAGAAATCGTCCATATAGAAATCATTTAATAAAATATTCGAAGCCAATGGGAAGTCCCTTTTTTCATACAAAGCAAGTTGTTGCAAAGTTTTGGTTGCTAGATATGGGGCGCAGGCGGTCCCGTAGGTAACGGTTGAGAGTTGGAAAACTTTGACAGGTGATGACTTACTGTCGTTCCAGAGAATTTTTAGGAATTTATGCTGTGACGAGTTAATTTCTATCATTCTAAACATTTTTTTAATATCTGCCGTAAATGCGTAAATGTGCTTTCTAAATCTTACTAATATTGAAAAGAGATCTTCCTGAAGCACCCCTCCCTTATATAACATATCATTTAAAGATTTTCCAGTTGTTGATTTTGCACTTGCGTCAAAAACGACGCGCAGTTTGGTAGTTTTGTTTGATGGTCGCAGGATTCCGTGATGAGGTAAATAAAAACCGTCTTCAAAATCACTGTTTTCCTCTATTTCATGCATATGATTCAAATACTTATATTCATTTAGAAAATCTATGTACAAATTTTTCATTGTTGGATCACGCTCTAAACGTTGCCACAAATAATCTAATCTTTTAGATGCGATTTTTTTTAAATTTCCTAAATTAGTTTCAGAAATTTCTTGTTTGAACGGCATTTCAACTACGTATCTCCCATCCTCCTTTCTGAAATGCGTTTTATCAAAATGTTGATTACAATATGTTAATTCATCACTGCTGCACGGCTTTAAATCATCAACATTCTCTATTTCCCAAAATGAGGTCAAGGTCTTATTGAGTGCTTCTAGATTTTTTGTTAGAAAACAATGGGTTTCATTATGCTTTATATTATTATCATAAACACTACCAGATACCAGATATCCAAAACAAGTTGATTGCAGAGTTAAATTATCTTTCATTTTTATTTGATCAGCATTTAAAAATTCGAAAAACAATTCCGCACCCAGAAGTAAATCTATTTTTTGCGGAATGAAGAATTCAGGGTCCACCAATTTTATGTTTTATGGAATGCTCAAATTAGAAATGCTTATCTTTCTAGACGGACTGAAATTTGTTATTTTCGGAGAGATCAGACAATCAATATTCCATTGAGAATCCCCGCTTTTATTAGATAAGCAAACTGCAGTTTTTGCCTTTATATTTATTGTTGAATCATTCAAACCCGCAATCGGTATATGAATTTTTTCTTTCTTTAATCCCAACAAAGTTGCTGCATGAAATGAGATAAAATTACTTTCTGACACAGAGTCCAAAATGCACGTAACGGTCTTTTAACGCCAATAAATTATCGCCGTGTTTATCAAAATGGATTTATTGTTTCCATGAGAAAAAAACGAATGTTTGGGAGTATCATCGTTTTCAGATTTCTCTCTTTGCGTAAAAGCTGTCGCCGCTGTGTCTGCGACGTTTGATCTGGCCTCGTAATGATCAGTTTGCTGTGCTGAATATTTATGTAGGGAAGTATGATGAAATTTTGATTTGCAAACAAAGCACGTATTTTTTGAATCACAGGATGATAATAAATGTGAAGAATTTAGACAGTTAAAACAAAGTTTGTTTTTCTTGACAATATTTATTCTATCTGCTAATTTCATAATCTTATATTTTTCACAATGGTACAATGGGTGGATTTCAGAGCATAGACTGCACTTTTTATTCTGTGTTTTATCAGATTTCATGAATAAAGACTTAGAACGGTCAGAGTTAGAATTGAATTTTGAAGAAGAACTTGCACTGATGCTATTTAAGATTTGACATCTTCGTTCTAAGAATTCGAGAAATTCGTCAAAGTTAGGAACTTCGTTATCTTTTAACGTGAGCTCATATTGTTTACGAGTGTCTCGATCAAGTTTGTCTAAAAGTATATTTAATAATATGGCGTTAGAGAATGTATCTCTTTCAAAGTCTAAAACTTTAAGGGCTCTTAAGTTCTTTCTAACACTATCTAATAAATTTCGAAGATCTTTTGCGGATTCATGTTTGATTGGGTACAAGTTGAGAATATTTTTTATATGACAATCTACTTTTGTTCTCATACCATTGTTCTAATGCACTAAAAAGAGACGTATAACTATCGTCTGGGGTTTGTATGCTTTTGGGTTCCCCCAATAAAGCCCCACGAAGATAGAAAAGCTTTTCATTGTCGTTCAAATCAGAATTTTCCGTAATGAGCGTATTAAAGGGAGTTTTAAAAATGCTCCACTCGCTCAATTTTTCCAGTAAAAACCGGTAATGGAATTTTGGGCAGTTTTATAATTGCTTTATGATTATTAACACTTATATCATTACTTGAAGAAGCGCTAACATTAGATTCACAATAAAATTTCTTAATAGAGGTTTTAAGACTTACCTCTATTGTTCTAATGTCCTCATCCAGTAGAGACAGTTGCTCCTCTGTTTGTTCCAATTCGTCCTCTTTCACGATTTTATAATAATCCTCCTTGATAACTTCGAACCTTTCTTGTATTCTAGTTAAACACTCCAAATGAGACTGCCATTCAGATATTTCGAAAGTATTTTCGTTAATAGCTTTGGATATTTTGGTGAGCTGAGACTTGATGTTGCTGCGCTTTCGATTTAGAGTCGTAACTGCTGCCTCCGACATACTGTTGATCTTCTTGTTGAAGATAAAGAAATCACAAGTTTTTCGTTAAAACACTGAAGATGCGCTGATTACCTCCGGGTTGCTTAGGACCAAAAATGTGCGGAGGTTTCGTACTAGTTGTGCGAATACTTAGAACAAATTGGACTATATCAAATGCTATAGTATTTATATAGTTAATAAATACGATGAAGAGAAGACAGCAACGGCGGCTTGTCGCCACCAAGTTCCGAGCACACCTCCTCCACACACAAGGTTACATTAGCGGGTTGCCAGAAACAAAAAAAGAGGGGGGGGGGGATGTTCCATTGCCAATAGATACGGAACAAAGATTATTATTAACAAACTTATTATAGAATGTTTCATATTAATTGAATTTTATCCAAGTAATAACTATCTAGTTTCAATGTGCCATTTTGCAGTTTCATGGAATTATGCTTCTGTAACCATTGTGGATTCAAAATGTTTGTACTCTGAAATTGTCGTTTTGCTATATTCTTTAAATGTTATGAAAGAATTCTTGTATTTTGAATATATATTTACTATATTCCACAGTTAATATTTTTTTACTCCTTTGAATTACTTTATTTAAAATATTACAAATAATAAAAATAAATTTGGAGCTTTAATATTACCCTGTTGGCCAAAAAAAGCTGGCACCCATTTTTAGCAAAATTTTATATAAAATTGCAACTGTGAAAAACCTTTGATAATTATTGAATTAGCAGTAAATGGAACGTCTTTGTGAAGTTGGCATCTTATTTATTTAATTAAATAAATTTCTCAACATTTTATTTCATCAAAATGCCAAATCCTTTTAATATTTCGATGAATTGTTTTGTGTGGAGACTAGTATCCAGATCAATAATGTAATTTGTGCTACAATACTAAAATCAAAAAGTTCTTAACTGATCATATGAGTTGTTTCTAGTGTCAATTATAGAATAAACATTGGGCATGATTTTTTACAGAAGCGTTGATTTGGTTTGGTCAACTAACCTGACTTCCCTGTCTAACATGTTACTATTGTACTGCTGACAATTTTTCCATGGCTAATCTTTATTTTATTAAATAGCTTAGTTGCCTGACGTAGGAAAATACTTTTTTTGCTTTAAAATTTTCACATTTTCAAAATATAAATAATAACAATTAAAAAATATATTTATTTTTTTCCATATTTTTCCTTATCTTCAGCCAAATGTACCTAACTAAACATTTGCAATATGAAACATAATGGTACTACTTGAAAAATAATCATGTTTTGTTTTGATAATGTTTCTGAGAAATAATAATTTTAAATTTCTTTGCATTACAGCATGGAAGAAAGTGAGGCTCTGTGCAGTCGACTAGCTATTATGGTGAATGGTCGTTTCCGATGCTTGGGATCCATTCAGCATCTGAAATCCAAATTTGGTCAAGGCTACAGCGTGATTATTAAGATGAAAAAAGAACACTGTATTCCCCAGTTCATGGATGCTGTTAAAGTATATATTGACACCAATCTGCCTGGAGCAAATCTTAAATATGTACACCAGGTATTATAATTTTATCAATGGTATCTATGCAAATCTTCACTATTAAGGGAATATTCTAGCACAACTGTTTTTTTTTCCTCTTGCTAATCACAAAATTCCATCCTAACCTATGAGGAAATTCAAACTTATGAGTACTCATTACTGAATATTATTATGAAAATTTCATTTTCACCTCGAAATAGTTGTTGTTCTATGCCTATGTACTGCTTTTTCAAAAGTAGTCTCCTTAAATTAAAAAAAAAAAAAAGACAATAAATTTTGAAAACTTACTTGAGCAACAATTGCATAAAAATTATGGCCTTTAAACAAGCCTTTTTAGCCTATTCTGATGTAACGTGTCTTTTAACCAATTCAATTTAAACTTGTATTAATTTTATGTTTAACATAAAATTTGTCTTTTCTTTGACAGATTTTAGTTTATGCCAAAATGTGGTATCTTGTGGTTAATTTTCTGTAATCAGGTTCATAGCTGAATGGTATATTTGAGCAAATGCGATTTGGCACAAGAGTATTTTTTAAAACCTTTAATAGTATGTGCATTCAATAGTACCAATTTTTAAAAAATATTGGGGGGGCTCAAAAACTTTATGGAAAAAATGGCACAGGTACTTTTTTTTTATACAGGTATTAATATAATTTACATTTGAATAAAAAAAATATTCCAAAAACACTGTTGTACACTTGAAAAAGCACTTTTTGGCTAAAAATAAAATTGTTTGGTGAGAAAAGTAAAATAAAAAACAAAAGATAAATCGCCAAATATTGTTTCAATAGCAATCTTGCACATTGAATACTTTTTTAAACATTACAAACATTACCAATTATGTTTAAATTAAATATTTTCGTAAAAACATCTAATTAAGTATGCAAGGAGCGACAATTGGCTTTCCAATTTGAGTTAAAAGAAACAAAGCAATGATATAAAACACATCAGCATAGACAGAAGACGCTATCCCATGGCAGTCAGAAGAGCTAGTGTAATTGAATCAAGTACGGCATTATAAGTACAGCAAAAAGTAAATAAACAATAGTAACTTAAAGTAAGCCTGTATAATTAAGGAAACTAAAGAACTGGACTTTAAAGGATATTTAAGAAGAAAAAGGATGAACTAAATGTGAGGTAAGTGGACTTTAATATTTACTTTGATTCAGGTAAAAATAAAGAGTTACAGTAACTAGGAAAAAGTGTTGGACAGTGATAAGAAGAGGTATGCTTGCATATCACCCTTGTCTCCAAATGAGGATAGTGCTGGCCTTTGTGGGATGTGTGCAATGTAAACAGGCATGAAGTGAATTAAAAAAAAAATAATCTCTATTATTCTTTAATTTTATTAAAATTAATTATTCTTGAAATTTTAATTAAGTTTTGTAGTTTTACTTCAAATGAATGAATCATAATCACTTATATATCATTATTATTTAAAATGAATGTGATATGTTAATGTTAAACAGTTTTCTTTCTAAACACAAAAATCTGATTTGAAACTTACCAAAAAACTTGAGCATTTTTTAGCGTTGTAATATTATAATTTTAGATGACACAGTGGCTGGATTGACACTATTTCGTAGAGTTTTGTTGAAATCTCCCCCCCTCTCCTCACATTCTAATCACATGACCTACTAGCTGGCTAAAGCAGCCAAAAATGGTGTTTTCTAAGCATGAGAAAAAAATAAAGATCACTGCTTGCCACACACAAGTAGAGATAGGGGAGAAAAAATGCCATTTGTGCTAATTTGTGCTATGTCCCTTTTTGTACAAAAGAAAAAAATGCTAGATTAAATAACTCCGTCGCCAGATTGAAAAACTTCATCACCAGTGGTGACCGCATTTGTCAAGCCCAGGTGTTGAGAGTACATTGAAAAGTACAGCAGAACTGTGAAATGAATAAAAAATCAATTTTCTTATTATTTTTTCATAAAGCTTATGAATATTCAATTCAAGCATTTAAAATATGGTGCAGAATGGGAAAAGTTCCCGATTTATGAATTTATGCTAATATTATTCTGTAGATTGTACCATGAGGCGAGTATCTCCTTTTAATAAAATCCAACTGTAGAAGGGTGTGTGAAGTGGATTTAACTTCACATATTCCACTTTCATAAAATTCATTCCCCCATCCCCTTACTTTTTCTAAATTTTCTTTCTTTAAAATTATTTTATTTTTCGTGTTATAAAATCTAGCTACTCCCTGTATTTCTCTTTTATTAAGCTTTCTTTAATTCATTCAGATCTTTTTCCTTACCGCATAAATCATGTCATTATAAAAAAAAAAGAAAATGAATTTATTCCCATTGTAATTCACTCTTTTCGATCGGCATCCAAACTTTACTTACATTTTTACGCCTACACTTTTGTTCGTCAAGGTTTCATTTCTTCTAACGTATTTCATTATTTTCCCAATTGTCCAGATGCCTTTCATATATAATATCTGTAACGTACCAATTCTATTTTTAACACCAGTTCTCAATCCTTTAAGCTAACCTCATGAGAAATGCTCCATACGGTTTCGCTGGTTTACCAAAATTCCATATCTCCATTCTGGCACTTAAGTTCATAATTTTCCTTCATCTCTCCCCCATAGGCTTATCATTAACAGACAATCACCACCTGTCTCTTGTCACATTGTTCTCGCCAAAACAGTACGTTATCTGCAGGGTTCGATTTAAGCAGTATCGCATCGCAATTTGCGATTCAAATTTAACTAAAGTGCGACCCAAGAAATGCATTAAATCGCAATCGTTGCGATGCATATTTCAAGGATGATTCTGGTCCGAAATTTCCGAAAAATTAAGGCATTGATTTCCGAAAAAAAAAATATATTTATCGGTCATAAATCGAAAATTCGGACATAAAATGTATCAGTATTTCGGCAAATGATCGCCGAAAAAAATCGATCTTGTCATTCGTTCGAAGAAAAGTTGCCAATTTTGTCAAAGGATTGCGGGAAAAACGTGACTTTCGTCAGAGAATCGCGAAAAAAACGGCAAATTTCATCAAAAGATCGCGAAAAATCGACAAAATTTGTCAAAAACATTTCGAAAAATGGCAAATTTTGTCAAAAGATCGCGTAAAAACGACAAAATTTGTCAACAGATTGCGGGAAAAATGTGAGTTTCATCAGAAAATCGCGAAAAATCGGCTGATTTCGTCAAAAACATTGCGGAAAACGGCAAATTTCGTCGAAAGATAGCGAAAAATCGACAAATTTCGTCAAAAACATTGCGAAAAATGGCAAATTTCATCAAAAGGTCACGAAAAATGACAAAATTTGTCAACAGATCGCGGGTAAAATGTGAGTTTTATCAGAAAATCACGGGAAAACGGCTAATTTCGTCAAAAACGTTCCGAAAAACGGCAAATTTCGTCAAAAGATCGCGAAAAAATGACAAATTTTGTCAACAGATCGGGGGGAAAACGTGACTTTCATCAGAAAATTGGGTAAAAACGGCTAATTTCGTCAAAAACATTGCGAAAAACGGCAAATTTTGTCAAAAAATCGCGAAAAAAACAGCAAATTTTGTCAACAGATTGCGAAAAACGGCAAATTTCGTCAAAAAATAGCGAAAAAAACGCAAATTTTATCAACAGATCTCGAAAACAACTGCAAACTTCATCAAAAGATTGCGAAAAAACGTAAATTTCGTCAAAGGGACGCAAAAAAAGTGGCGGGAGTGGACACTTTTTACTCAGAAACACCCCTGGCATATTTCCCGCACTCTTTGTTATGCCACTTAAGAGTTAAAGCTCAGATTTAAAATTATTTGTGGATGAATCCACAGATATCAGCGTTAAAGAAAATTTTTAATTTATCTTAATTTTGTTGTAAATTTTCAGGACTTAAAAGTTACGTTTACTATTTTTTACTTGCTATACAAAAGTGTCCAACTGCTATTCAAAACTGACTTTGTATAGCAGTTACTGCTATGCAAATTTCTTTTTCTAAATCGACCCCTGGTTATCTGGCTAATTGGCGTATGTAATTATCGTCATAACTTCACTGTAATGACGAAAAGTAATTGTGTAACAGCACTCACTCTCTCGTCGCCTGCCCTTAGTTACTTTGCGTGAAGGACTTAAGCCTCCTCCTCATATTGCATGATTGCAGGCCGGCGACTTGTGTGTAACAGAACCTGGTCTCATCTGCTCTAAAATAAATAATCTTCAGATCTGAATGTGATGTCTTCGTCCCTTCAACATTCTGTGAGTCCTTATTTTTCAACAGAACTTTTTGGATTCTTACGAATTGCTTATTTAATCATGGTCAAACGAAACTCCATTACAGGGTGTTGGTAACCTTGCCGGATGAGACCACTCTGGTCTACGGATCGACCATATCTAAATGCCATGTTAGGTTTAATGAAAACAATAAGCTAAGATATGGCACCTAAATGATAATTTCTTCTACGTCAAATCATGTCTGTTCAGCATATTTTCATATAAGACGTATATCAACATTTCTCTAAACAATTTTTTCTTTGAACACTTTTTCCAAAATAGTTTAAACAAACAAAAAGAAAGAGAAGATATTGATGAATTAAAATTTTCTTCTAAGCCTTTTTCTGATGAATGCATTGTAGCGTAGTCCAATATCGTTTGCCTTGAAACCTGCAGTCTTCAATTCGATCCTAGGAGAGGGAAATTTTAAACATGTGTAAGGGTTTATTTTTCAATATTTATTTAAGTTATAACAAAATAATTTGAATGAAAAAATGTAAATAAGTTTGTATTTTTTAATAATTAATTAAATATAAAAAATAATTTGAAACAATATTGACCATTTATATAATGCGAATATTTTTAATATTCATTATATTGATTGCGATTTTAACAAGTTTTCTATATATATATATATATATATATTATATAAATTTATATAATTTTAATTATATAATTTATATAATTTAAACTTTTAGAAATTTATCTCAAAATAAATCCCAAATTACTTTCTTTCTTTTTTTTTTTTTTTTTTAAATATGCCTAAAGGATATTAATAAGAATTAAGAAAAATTAAGAATATTAATTTTTTCCATTAAAAATCATATTTTTATTTCGTAAGTAAATTGCAAAATTTTTAAAAATTGATAAAACTAAATTAAAATTTTATGAAAAAAAATAATAATTTTCATTTTGTTTACACTGAATAAAATTTTAAAGTTATATGGTTTTTTCTTTATATAATTGCGCCTAAAATACTACAATTTCAAGAGGAGATTTTTTTATTTTAATTACCAATAGTTGGCGCCAAATTATATTTAAAAAGTAAGCATAAATCGTTGTCGAAATCCACTCCTAACGGAAAGAGGTTTGGTGAGGTGATTCATTTTTGAGATTCATTCATTTTCAAAAAAATAATATATTTTATAATAATAATTCTCTGCACTACCTATTTTCACAGACATTATTTTATTTTACAACATATAAACAGGTATTGTACATGTCCAAAAGTCTTAAAAAAACACCTTTAAAATCACACAAAACCAATCAATCTGTTAAAAATTGTAAAAAGTAAAAATATTTTCCCCTGTGGCTCTCAGGCATCTTCAGTCACTGATGTTATATTTTCTGCTCTGTCAGTTGATCTGTTGAAAACTTCCATTTTGCCTTTTCTTAATAACATCTGGCGCCATCTGTTATCAATTTTTGCGTGAGCCATAACATTGCATGTTTCTGAATTTGATGTACATATTTCTATTGCTTCCCTCTGTAATGCATAGTTTAAATTATTATAATTGGCTAATTTTTCCACATTATTGAAGTCTATTGTAATTGGGGATTTGTTGTTTAATCTGGCTATTGCAGTGGTTGATTTATTTAAGTTTATATCTTTTCTGTGTTCTAAGTCTTGAATTTTTCTTTTCATCATACCTATATATGAAACAGCTTTTCCTTCGTTATCGTTGAAATTAATCCTTTATATCCCTGATGTCTGTTGATAATTAAATTTTTCTGTGTCTGATCTGATTAATTTGAAATTGAATGGATCTGGGGTGGTGGGAGTATTTATTCCAAGTTTTTTTAATTCTCTTTTTAATTTTGGGAAATGCCTTTTATAAACGGAATTGTATTCATAAATTTTATTTCTTTTTGAGCTGGTTGTATCCTATCATATCTTGACGTTGCTTTTTCGCTTAACTTCTGTATCATTCAATTCCGTTTATAAAAGGCATTTCCCTAAAATTAAAAAGAGAATTAATAAAACTTGGAATAAATACTCCCATCATTCCAGATCCATCCATTTTCAAATTAATCTGATCAGACACAGAAAAATTTAATTATCAACAGACATCAGGGATATACAGGATTAATTTCAACGATAACAAAGGAAAAGCTGTTTCATATATAGGTATGGTGAAAAGAAAAATTCAAGACAGAATGAAAGAACACAGAAGAGATATAAAATTAAATAAATCTATCACTGCAATAGCCAGATAAAAAACAAATCCCCAATTACAATAGACTTAAATAATGTGGAAAAATTAGCCAATTATAATAATTTAAACTATGCATTACAGAGGGAAGCAATAGAAATATGTACATCAAATTCAGAAACATGCAGCGATATGGCTCACGCAGAAATTGATATCAGACGGTGCCAGATGTTATTAAGAAAAGGCAAAATGGAAGTTTTCAACAGATCAACTGACAGAGCAGAAAATATAACATCAGTGACTGAAGATGCCTGAGAGCGACAGGTGAAAATATTTTTACTTTTTATAATTTTTAACAGATTGACTAGTTTTGTGTGGTTTTAAAGGTGTTTTTAAGACTTTTGGACATGTACAATACCTGTTTATATGTTGTAAAATAAAATAATGTCTGTGAAAATAGGTAGTTCAGAGAATTATTATGTTAAAAATGACATTATGAACGATCATAGATAAAAAACTAATATATTTAAAAATAAAAAAACTTTAACACATACATTGTGTTTCACTTTGCTATTTATTATTATTGTTGCAATAAATAGTCCTCTGTGGTGAGTCATTCACTTTTGAAACTCATTCATCAAAATTATTTGTGCTGATTGGCAACGGGTGTTTAAACATCTTTGTTGATCTAAAGAAGAAGAAGATTTTGAAGATTTATTCGATTTATCTTTACAGAATCCTTTTATAGTGGAATCTTCAAACTTTTAAAGTTCAATCAAAGCACTTTATTTTCTTTGGGAAAGTCGTTGTTGATATCAAAATATTGCAGATTATTTCCATCATTTTTGACTGGCTATTTTTCTACTGCGAATTATGAAACTAATATTCATAAACTGAAATAATTCTGCTGTATGCTACTACTGGCATTGCTGCCATTTTGTTGTATCATTTTTGACTGGAGATTATATAATTTGTTTAATATCTATGCTGAACTTTACACTAAAAGGAAAATTCTTTTTTCTCGAACCTATATAGTATTATGTAAAACCTGTATTCATCGTTGTATATATTTTAAATCTTTCTTCATTACTAGATAACTTTGTTCTTCCTGTCATTTTCGATGGGCTGTTTTCCTACTGTGAATTAAGGAGCTAATATTCATAAAAATGCAATTTTCTGCTTCCTTTTTATGTTTATCTTTCTGCTATAATTTTTCTTTCTTCATTACTGGAAAACTTTGTTCTTCAAGAAATGTTAAAATTCAACTCTATTATACTATTAATTTAGACAATTTAAAACTAACAAAATTTTAATGTTTTGTGCAATCGTTAAACCATTTCAGAATTTATGTTTAATTTTGCTTATGCAGCCAAACGAGGAACTGTGTGGATAACACTTCATTGATAAAACTTTTTTACAAAAACTTTTGCACATTGATTATTTTTTCAATACAGTAAAATCTCGTTACAACGAATCTTTAAAGACCACTGATTAAATTCGCTATAATGAAATATTCGTTAAAGTGAAAATATTTTTATACTGAAATAGAATAATATGACTTTTATTACAATCCAAATTATATTCGTTAAATTGAAAAATTCGTTAAATCAAGGTTCGTTGTAACGAGATTCTACTGTATTCAATTTGAAATTTTTGTCCAATCATTGAACTATTTCAAAAATTGAATATTGAGTGAAAAAAAAAAAAAAAAAAAAGAGAAAAAGAAAAAATCCTTACCATTTGTATTTGCAGAAATCATTTGTCATTTTTAAAATTTACTTTTCTACAATATGAACCTTTCAATAATAAAATCTTCATGCTGTTTGTTTGTATGAAATCTTATGAAACACAATAAAATGAAACATAGATCAACATTTTACCATTTTTGGACGGGGGTTATATTTTTATATATACTAGTGTTTTAATAATATGGTAATGTGTATAATTGTATTTTATCATTGAATTCTTAACAACATATTTTCACCCAGTGGTGAGTACTCATATTTCTGTATTTACTATTATTTACAAAGGTAATTATTAAAATCTATTGACCATTCAATATCAAAACAGTTAAATCATTAGTTAAATAAAATATATTCTGGCTCTTATTCCAAGATTTTAGGAAATATTGATTGATCGCTAAACATTGATCTTCCATTATTAATTTGATTACACAACATTTTGTTAAAATAATTTTTATGGCCACTATGCTTCATATTTTGATTTGTGTGATATGGATATTATATTTTAATATAAAATCTTTATTATGATTAAGATAAATATACTTAAGCTTATCCTTATACTTATCCTTATAATATCTTAGCTAAATTGTTGTTCATAATTAATTATTCTTCTGTCCATACTCCAACATCCCATTACAAAGTCTATTGTTTTATTTATTTATTAATAAATTAATTAACATTTGAAAAAATCTTTTCTAGGGTATGCTTCAATATCATGTTGTAGATCCTTCTCTTACACTAAGCAGATTATTTCGGTTTATGGATGATATGCAAAAACAGTATAACCTTGAAGACTATGTGATCAGTGATACTTCTTTGGAACAAATATTTTTAGCATTTGCACGATCTCAAGTAAATTTTGTTGCTTGATTGCATTTTATTTTTTCTTCTCTATGTAATAACTTAGGTGTATTTTTATTTTATTTATATACATATATATATGTTGATTCAAAGTTAAATGAATAAACATTAAAGAACACTAAAATGCATAGAAGCAAACATTTTTTTTCACTAGAGAATTCATTAATCAAAACTGAATTATTAATTGTTATTAGATGCTGTTATTACAAAAAAGAAAAATATGTTTACTTTGTAATATTATGTACAGCTGGCCAAAAAATAAATAAATAAAGAGACCAAACACCCCATACATTTTAATCACCAAATTGTCCCAGAAAATAATAAAAATAGCCATTTGGCTGAAAATTAAGTCTTTTTACATTTTTTTTAATTTAAAAAGCTCAGGAGGCCGTCTTCATAGTGAAAATGTACCAAACTCTGAAAATTTCAATATGAATGCCTAACTTTGACATTATATTTGAATGAGTGTCCGGAACAATGGCCTAGACTACCCACATTGCAATCTATTTTGCAACAACTACAAATGTAACATTAGGAGTTCCAAGTGTTAAACATTCATAATTCCTAAACCACTTTACCGACTAATTTCCCATTTGGAATCCTAAGGTAAAATTTACTGAAACAGTCAAATATGATATCAAAATTTAGATATTCATATTAAAAATGTCAGAGTTTGGTGTAATTTCACTATAAAGATGACCCCCTAGCCTTATTTTTATAAGAAGACATGATTTCCAGTCCAATGTCTATTTATCTTTTTCTGTGAGAATTTGGGGATTAAAATGTATAGGGTGTTGTTCCTTTTTTTTTTTTTTTTTTTTTTTTTTCGATTTACATTATTGCTGATTCTCTATGACATAATTCTTTTGACCAAGAAAATGCTAATAAATATGAGAAATGAGTAAAAAATATTTATAAAATAAGCTTTATTTAAATTAAATTATTTTTATAATTAATCCTAAATAAAGCTTATTTTGTTATAATTTGATTTTTTTTTCTTTGTTAATAACTTTATTTAAAAAACAAAAAATCACTTGTATGATATTAATATGTGTTTCTTTGCAAACAAAAAGAGCTATGTACAATTTTGTTGCTTCAGTTTTCATCATGCATTTTTTATATGAAAATATTTTGTTTTGGTGAATTTGACCTTTTCTTCCATTCATTTGTTTGTTCCATTAATTTTGAAACATCATGTATATAGTCAAATTCCCAAAAATTATTGATTATCTATAGTGATTATTCATTTGACAACTGAGCTTTGTCAAAAAGATAAATTTAAATATCTATTTTATTACTTTTTGGAAATTTCAGTGTATATTAGTGCCATTCAATACAATTATACTTATGCAGAGCTGCCAATTACTACACATTAGGTGTAAAAAATGCACAGTAGTCTGTTTCTAATACATACTGCACATTGCTTACTAGAAACTACACTTTTTGTCAAGCTGTTTTTTATTGAGATATTTTTGTTTTGTCATGTACCTGGTGTCTTTTTCTTTTCTAAGCATGCATAAATTTACCATTATAAATTTTATTATGATCTAAAATGTGTATTGTGCAGGGTTTTGTAAATTGCATGAAATGTTTTATACATAAATTTGAAAAAATCTTAATAATGAAGTTTTGCATATTTGTATAAGGATTTTACATTTTTATTAGTGTTTTATGCTGTATGGTATTTCAATTTTTTATATTTTATTGTTCATTTTAATATTATCTTTTAAAATTTTAAAATCTATTTATAGTTATAGTGACCACTTGACACTTCAAAAATTACATATTTTCTGAGTTTGAACTACACATTAGTACTCACAAAGGTTGGCAGCCCTGCTTATGTAAAACTTTTTTTTTCTTTATGAATGACTTTTGTTTTGTTTTAGATTATGAAAATGATAGTCACTTTTTAATTTTTATCTAATCATGTAAATTTGATAAAATGTCATTTTCTGATTTATCTTTCATTTACCTAATAAGATTCATTATCATGTTTAAAATGATATTATTTTTCTGTTTTAATTTAAAAACCCTATTTGTTATCTATTTTTCGAAATGTGATCTGATAAGCATAATTTTCTCTTGCTGCCTATTATATGTAACTGTGCAATTTGGAATCTGTGAAAATACATATGCATTAATTCAAAATACAGGCATAGCACTATGCAATCTGTTCACTCTGCAGTGTGCTTATAATATTTTTACTATACATGTAGAAATTAGATGTACTTGGTTATTATTATATCTTTGTGGTGTGTTTGTAATATGTTTATTGTATGTTTATAAGCTAGATGTTTAGACTTATTACTGTATCTAAAGTAACAATTTAGAATAATCTTATTTGTGTATACTTTACACTTTATTTACAACCTAAATTGTTCAATGCACAGGCATAAATTAAAACATTGCTTGTTAACAATGTTTGTAAATGAATGGTGCTTATTAATGAGTTTTACTTGTGATAAAAATATATTTCATACATTTATCTATAAATTAAAAGTACATGTTTTAATTATACTAGTAAACATAAATGATTTATAGGGTGTCCCAAAATTAACTGGCTTGCTTTAAAATTCAATATAAGATAAATATCCGGGAGCCAGTGACATTTTTTACTTAACCATTTTGTACAAGCTGATCTTGAAACATGTAATTGATCTTATTTAATCAATCATGAAAACAGCCATCAGCTGTTGCGATAGCAGTAGATGTGATCTTGGGTGGCCACAACATCCCCCAATCAAAGCAAAATGAATGGCAATTTGATTATAGAAGATCACAATAATATACTTCAATCTTCCATAATCAGGCTGCTATTCATTTCCCTTTGACTGTAAGATGTTAAGGCCCAAAAACCATATCGACCACTATCGTGATAGTTGATCGCTGATGGCTGTTTTAGTGATAGTAAGATCAATTATATATTTCAAGATCAGCTTGTATAAAAAGGTTAAGTAAAAAATGTCGCTGACTCCCAGATTAGAAGTAATTGACATATGAGCACACCACTTAGATTAAAATGCTTCCCATGATGCAAAAGTTTATTTTAGCAAATTGAAATTTTAGTTCTAAATTTTATCAATGAATGGCCTCAGGGTTCTCACTGACTTTTGACCAGCCTTATCAATTTGGCTAATCAGAAATAAAAACTCTAGCCAAATGAAGACAACATTAGCAAAATAAATTCGTCATGAAACAATAAAAATTGATCCCTTAATGTACCCTTTTCTCAATATGTTCTAAAATAGCCTTCAACCTTTCATCCCTTTGGGATCAATAAAATGAATAACAGGCTTGCTTGGGATCTAAACATGGAATTTCCCACATTAGGCTGACTACCTGCCCAGGACATATACTCTCAGGACCCGTGATCAAGAAAACAGGGCTGCACATTGTAGGCCGTGATCCTTAACGGATAGTAGCACCGCAGGTTACGTTTAGTTTTTTTTTTTTTCTAAAATAACCTAATTTCTTGTAACTGTTTATAGATCAGTTATTCATCTAAATTCAACTATCCACTATAGAAACTATTAAAAATAAGTACATTCTAAATGTCTTGCACAATCAAGAAAAAAATTCCAAATGCAATTTTACTCCTTAAAATTTTATGAAATAAAACTTTTCAACCCAAATTAACTCAAGATTTTAAAAATGTACATTCAATGAATTCTGAAAAATTCAAAATATAAACAACAAAATATATGTCACATTTAAAACAACTGTTTTTCTAGAAATCTTTGGCTTTTTATTGAAACCCATACTTCAAAAGCAGTTTCAAAACTGTACTGTTGCCTATTGGTCCCGTTAACATGTATTGAAATGACATTATCGACATTTCTTATATATATTCAATTTCTCGATTTAGTTTTTGTTACGTTCATCATGCTGAAGCCTCTCTAACACTGACAAAATTCCAGCAAATTGTAGCATGTTGTATGTTATAGGATAAAGTTGCAGCAGGTCATTTCGTCGAAGGAAATCTATTGTGTCTAGGAGACACATTAGATTGATGGTTCTGCAACGAGAACTTGTGTAATGCGAATAAGAGTGTCACCTGTACTGACACATGTACACACCCATAAAAGAAAGAGCCAAAAGTTGTGCATTCACAATTTGGCAAATCTAATCGTTCGTTTACTCACCAAATGAAGCATTTTGTCACGATTTGATGCAATGGCGAGCGGCAGCGATAACCATGGATGGCACTATACACAAGAAAACAAGGGGGGAGGGGAACATCAGAAACACAAACCGAGCTGTTATAGAGCATTTGCTTTATGAAATTCACAACCATATTTTAATGAGTGTGCATGTAATCCAGTTACACAATCAATGTTAACAGTCGCACATGAATTAAAATTGAGAACCATTCAGATGTGGTTTGATTTGTAAAGAGTACAGGTGTTGATGTATGATAATTAATTGTCTAAATTATATGCTGTATAACTGCTTGCTTTGTGTTTTTATGCTTTTTTATTTGTTTCTTGGGTATAGCACTATCTATTAGTAAAATTTAGAACTAAATTTCTTATTTGCTTAAATGAAATTTTGCATCACGGGAAGCATATCAACCATGATCACAAAATCATCATAAATCAATGACTTGATTTTATATTGACTTTTAAAATTTTGGACATCCTTTAAGTGATATTTGTTAAACATTTTATGTATAGAAATTGAGCAGTTTTGTTTCAGTTTTATAAATATGTAAATTAATTTAAATGTAGTAGAACCCCATGTTTATTTTGCTTTTCATTTTTTACTATTTTTTTCAAAATATGTATGCACATGAATGTTTTTTGTATTTATGTTTTTTTTTTCTTAATTTCTGTTTGTTTAACTACTACAACTGATAATAATAGTACTTTATTATGCAACATAAAGTTCTTTTTTTTTATTATTTAAAAGGATGTAGTTTAAGTAGAAGAGTAATTTTGGTTATTTTGTTACTTATAATTTTAGTTTGTTGTTATGCTGTATAGTTATGCAAAATTAAAAGAAGTTAGTGTCTACTTCAGTTCTTTGTACAAACTGCCGTCCATTTTTTTTTTTTTAAAGCATAATTTAAAGTTTTAGTTCACAATTTATCTGATTAATTTTTTATTAAACTGTGATTAATCCATAACTGTGATCTCAGTAATAAATCAATTTACAATCATGCTTTAAAGTTAGCTGTGAAGGTGATGAACAATTTTACCAAATTTAAAATTAATTATTTGGATGTAATTGTTACCTCCTTAAAAAAAAAAAAAAAAAAAAAAATATATATATATATATATATATATATATATTAAAGAGAAAGGCCATGATAGACCTCTAATTCTGATAGTTTTATGTAATATGAAACAGTGTACAACTTTGAAACTAGCTTTTGAGTTTCTGTATTTTGTAAAAGACAGTTTCAGTAATCTAAATCTGGTGTCACTAAAAATTCAAAAACATTTTTTGATAGTATAATCTTTTCAATTTTTATGACATATTTCATCAAATACGTGAATTTAGAAGCAAGTACAAGCATGTGTTGGCCTTTGAAAATCGAAAGTATAATTGAGAATTAAAGAATGTAAATGAATAAACTTGTTAATGAAATACTGATTAAAATTGTGTAATAGATGCTTATAGTTCTGATGCATCATTATCTATACACAAGTATATATTTTTAATTTTTTAGTGTAATATGTATTTTTAATTAAATATGAAATAATTTTAGCCTTATTAAACAAATATTATTTCATAAAACAATTAAACATTTGCTTTGTATGCTCCTAACATTTTTAGTGTATATTTTTACTGTTTTTCTCTAACTTATTTACCAAAAAAAAAAAAAATATGCTGAAAATTTAATAAAACTTTTGAAATTTTATGCAATTTAATCCTATTTGTTCCAATTGATATATCTGTCCTTTTGACTTATAGCCAAAATACAGTTAATAATAATAAAAATGGCCTAGGTAAATATATATGAGCAGTTTAAAAAAAGAAAACAGTAGTATCATAATATAACTCTTAATTATGCTTAATGGTAGGGCGTTTTTTCAGTTTTTCTTTTTTTTTTTTTTAAATGTAATGAGGTGTTATGGTTCAAAGTGCATTTAAATAAGTATTCAAAGTTCAAATAGCTTTAAACATTTTTAAAGATTCCCTAAATCTTTTGCTACCATTGTATCCATTTACGGATAGATGCTACATAGAGTTAATTCTATCTGGGAGAAAAGTGGTTAACTAAAAGCCCTTAAGCTGGATCATAATATTTAATAAAAATATAATACATCATGTGGTCATAATATTTATATATTTAAAAAGATAAATAATTGCCAAACTTACATAACCCACCAAATATGGCAGCTTAAAAAGTTGCTTGAACAGCTTTTTAAGATGTTCATTTTTCTAGTCCTGTTTGATGGACAAACTTCTTGTAAATTGTGTTGGCTAGACTGCCTAGTTCCTTTTCTATTCATGTTTGTCCAATTTACACTCATTGTAAGTTTAATGGCATCCAAAGACATTTCTCACCAAATAATTGTACTTAAAAATCTTTTATTGTGTGTAGGTTTTTTTATTTTATTTATAATGTATGTTGATGTCATGTGTGTATGTTGTTTGTTTTATTGAGTAATATACAGCAATCTTCTTTATACATAGATATTTTGCATAAATTTTTTGTAATAAATTTATTTATTACAAAAATAAAATTTTCTTTTATTAAATTAAAATAAAATAAAATGAGAGATGAAATAAATTTTCTGAAAGATCTGAACCATTGAAAGACACTGAATTTTTCATTATGTCAAATAATTTTGATAAAATGCACTGGAAAAGCTAAAACAAAATCTATTTTATTTTAAAAAAAAAAGATAGATTTGTAATCAAAAGTATTTATAGTTCTTTAACATATAATTAAAAACTAACATTTGGATACTTTAAAGCAAAAAATTTGAAGTTGGCGATGTCATATTCTGTAGAATTTTAATCCTACAATAGTTTGGATTTGTAACTGTACACATTTAAAAAAACAAACAAAAAAAAACAGTAAAGTCCTTGAAAAGTTTTTTTTATTTTTTAAACCAAATCTTTTATTTTATGGACTGTGTGAAATCCTTAAAATTCAAAATGTTTTCATTATTTTTTCATACTGCAATGAAAATGTGTTTGTGTGTGTTAGTTAACTCTTTTTTATTTTTCTATTAATTTGAACTTTTTTTTTTCCAGTGATGTATTTTCTGAATTCAAAGGCTCGTGTAACAAAATTTTGAAATTCATGTTGATATTTTCCAGTCTATAAAAGGAATAAATATGTAAAATATTCAAATGCATACCAATGCTTTTCATGGCTATTATTTTATCAGGATTGCTATGCTGCTTGGAGAAACTGTAAAAGTCATGGAATTCGAAAACTGACCAACTATGTCAGGAAAAAGTCAGAGAATCCAACTCAATTCAATACTTATCCAAAATCTAGGAAAGTCAGGCAATTATAAAAGTTCATGGCAATCACCAAATAAGTGTCTTCAAGTCACTAGGGGTAGAATCTCTCGCATTTTGATAGATTGCAGACTTTATTTATTTTTTTTTTTTAGAAGCATTATCCTCATTGGGATATTTTTGCTTTTTACTTTTTCCCATTTCCAGTACATAAAGTTTAAAATTTTTTTAAATGTTTAACACACTTTTTAAAACTTTCTGCAATATTTGTTATTTTGAAGTAATAATAAATAATTACTCATTTCAAATCTCAAAAATGTCTGCTTGTCCTTCTTTTCTGTTAAAAATAAAGTTTATCGAATTTTATGATAGATTTTCTGATGTGATGGATGGCTCAGAATGCAGATATTGTGTAGCAAGATTTTGAGGGGATTTAGAAATCAAGCTTTTAATTATTTCATCAGCTTTTAGAAAATTTTATCATTTTGAGAGATACAATACTTATTTTACCAAGCATATCCAGTACACATTACACCACTAGAATGAGATTTTCTTAAAATGCCCCTTGTAAACTTCGAAAAATCAGAGAATCTCATTCTCTATACGAATAGCAATGTGTTTTATAAATCAAAGAAATATTCAAAAATATTGCCACGTGCTTAAAGAATTAAAAGTAATAGAAAAAAAAAATGGAAATGCTAGTGTTTTTATATTATATGGTCAAAACATTTTTGAAGTAGCATTCTAAGATAATATATCCATAGTTAGAAAATATGTAATAGTTTTGCAGGCTACTCCACATACTCCAATGCAATTTCTTTGGGTTTAACTTGAATAGGTTTTTCTATATTTTAAGTCATTGTAACAAATTTTTAATTTGAGTTGTTCCTTTCTGTTAACTTTCTAAAATAACTATAATTGACCAATTAACATGACTTAGGTTTAGCTAGTGGTGAGTTTTATGCAAGTTGTAGATAGTTTGTTCCTGACATATAAGAATTTTTAGACTTGTGATAGGTAGAACAGTTGAATTGGATACTGTGTTTAGATATTTTACCAAGGTAATTTGCAAAGTCGTTTTAGAGAGTGAACTGTCTTAGAAGAAATTTTTGCAAGCAAAGTAAACTTATTCCTTGTCTATTGCCTCCTTCTCCCTTCTGGGCCATCTTTATACATTCAATTACCCTGGCTAGACTTTTTTGCCTCCCTACTAATTATTTTATTTCTTTTCTCATATTTTAAAAGCAAATATTCATGACTAAGATTGTAAAACCTTATTTGAATGAATAATTAAACCTAAAGACATATTCACAAATTTTTAATTATTAATTTTAGAAGTTAATAATTAAACATTCTTTTTGGTTATTCTAATTAAGTTAAAATTAACTAACCATAATTCTTTTCTAACAACTATCCCTATGCCTGAATTAGAAAACATCTTAAACAGCCCTTTTATTCATGAATATTTTGTCAAAGCTGTAGCATAAATAATATTTGATCTCATTTGATCAAAGTTCAAAAGAAAAATAGGATAAAAGATATGTTGAATAGATTTTTTTTTTTTTCACAAATGTATCTCGTAATTTTTGTACAAAATCTCTGAGTAACTGGAAGTACTTTTTTTTATATTTTAATAGCTAACCTGCCCGGTGGTATCCGGGCCCATAATAATAGCCTTAAATATACCTAAGATAACTGTTTAATGATTTTATACTTTTAAATGAAAATCTAAGTAAAAAGGACTTGCAATAAGCATTCTTTTTTTTCCCCCTCCATTGAATACATTTAAACTTTAAAAAGAAAACTCTTTGAAATTTTATGAGTTATAAATATAATGTTTCTGAAGCCTGTTTATAAATTTCATGCTAAAATATTGATATTTAGTTATAAAAAATAGTGTTTTTCTTCTCAACTTTTTTTTCCACATTGAAATCCTATGGAAAAAAAAATGAAATTCACCAAAAAGAGACTTTCAGAAATAAATTTTTTTCAAAGGGTTAATATTTGTAATTTTTTTAACGGATTGCACCATTGGAAAGAGATATGAACGTACATGTGATATCATTTATTTCTCTTTTTTCGTATTTTGATTTACCGAACTGTTGCATAATTTTGAAGTATGCTGAAAAAAGGAAGAGAGGTTGTCGGGTACATTAAATGTTTAAAAAAAATAGTCATTACTGTCTAAACTCTTTGAAATTTTTATGTTTTAAAAATATAATGGCTTTGAAGCCTGTATAAAAAATTTGTGAAAAAATATTGATATTTAGTTTTAAAAGAACTGTGGTTTTTTTTTTTTTTTGGAGGGGGGGGGGGGGGTTAATATTTATATATATTTTAATTGTTCTTATAGTCTGAACACTTTGAAAATTATATCAGTTATAAATATAACAGTTTTGAAGCCTGTGTAAAGATCTCGTGCAAAAATACGGACATTTAGTTGTGAAAACATAAGCCAAAAGCTGCCCGTGTGTTCTTGTTTTGAGTGAAAATTTTATTTTTCTTTAAATACCTCTAGTCGTCCGAATGTTTGGTGATTTTTATAGGTTATGTAAATCGAGTGTACTAAGAACTTGTAAAAAGATTGTGTTAAAATACTGATGTTTAGTGATTTTTATGGTAAAAAGAAGAGTGTATTCAGGAGGTGCGAAGTGACCTTCAGTTGTACATTTTTATGAAAGGGTTAGTATTCATATTTTTGAAAATGCTTCATTTATCCATATTTGAAATTAGATGAAACTTCGATAAAAGAAAGAGAAAAACTCTGCAAAATGGAAATTTTTGGAAATATTTTGTTGAAATGATTAACAGTAATATAATATTTAAGGGACTATGACACTAGAAAGAAAAAAAGTACATAGATGTGGTTTGGTCTCTTTCTTTTTCCATATTTTAAATAGTTACTTGGCAGGTGCTGCGAAAGACAGAAAATTCCTCTTTTCATTTCTTGTATGCTAGCCAGCTCTGGAACTGCCAGTGCATGCCATTTTGAAAAGAAAAGCAAATTTTTGAAGAGAGTTCATTGTGGTTTTTAATTAATATCAATAAAAAAAATGAAAAATCTGAGCCTCAGATGCATCAGGATCTCTGCCTTAGACTATTCTCATCCAAATTTTCAAACTTCTATGCACGGTAGACTTTCCTAGCCATTGCACACAGGCAAACAGCTTACTTTTATTAGTATAGATATGCACTTGAATTTGAAGTTATATGTCATTTTTCTCTACATACATGTTTCAAATATCAGCATACTATTGTTCCTTATAAATACAGAATTAAGACCCATGTGTAATGATTTAGAAAAGAATTTCTTTATTCAAGTATAATAGAATTATTTTTAAAAAAAATTGAAAATAAAAGTTACTTAACAAATTTATTTTAGTTTAAAACGATTACCTTCCATGTAATTCCATGTAAATAGTTTTAAACTTTTAAATTGAATGTATAATAGTTTTATAATCCAAACACTGCCCCCCTCCCTTCTCCAATAAAATAGCACTGCCTGTCTTAAACACTGGATGAAGAGCTATGTTGTTTTTTCAGAGCTGCCATTTCCAACTCAAATGCTACTATAAAAGTGACCATTTTCAGCATCAAGTGACTGGCTACTATTTAGCCCAAAACCCTTCAAAAGCAACTATTTTGAGGAAAAGCCAGAAAAAGGTAGACTATTTTCCAATTACAGCTGTTATTTTTGTAAAAAAAACCAGATATTTCACCAATCCTGAAGCTACCAACTCTTTCTTTCTTCTTTTTTTTTCTATACCTGATCACTTGATGTTATATGTCAGTATCAATTTCTTAAGTTTTTTATTCATTTTTTAAAATCTATAAAAATTTCCTTTTGAAATAAAGTAATTACTCTTTTCAATCTAAATGTAGTGCAAAGATGATAATCATCTAAATTTTGATGGGAAACTACTGATTTTTGATTTGGCTTCCACCCATATTCTTTACAGTGTATTACTCCTAATTTTTTGTTGTTTTAAAGGTATTTAATCCTTTAACCACTGTACAAATTGCATATGATTAACTCTAAATTTGTTCACTGTGCTGCAAGAATAATATTTGTTTCTAGCCATGTAGCTCTTAGTATATGTTTTGTACCAGAAGTTTAAATTAATAAATCATCTGAAATGAAAACTATTTAGGAATAAGATACATTTTATTAAATGAAATTTCTGGTTTAAGTTGGCATATAAAACAGAAGACTTGGAAATTGCCATGGTACTTAGTGGGCTCAAGGATTTCAAAATTTTTTAACATTATGGCAGTCAGCATGTTAGTCTTTACAAATGATCTACTGTCACCGTGCCGATTGACATGTCATTTTGACATGTGTTCATGCTTTCTCCATCCACAACATAAATGTCAACATCTATGTAATAGTAATAGTTACATCATTAAAATCTTAAAAATAAAAATAAATAAAATCACACAGTACTTGAAACATATTAGTTTCATTTAATTTTTACAATGAAATTTATACTGCAAATGTTTATCCTTTAAATTTATTAATATGGTAATGTCAAATAGGTGTTAAATTTATTATTAAGTTCTTTGAATTTGTTGCTGTTCTTTTCCTCTCTAAATTTAAAATATTCTTCTACTAAAGGTGACTGATTAAACCAAAGTGGAGACCATGAGTCTAGTGTTCGTTAGGAGCCTTCTTCCTATACCCTCACAAAAAATTAAACTTTTTTCGATGTGTACATATGGGAACATATAAATGTATAGTTAGATAAATATGTATATATATATATATATATATCTTTTGTTTTTAACCTCATCCTACTCTTAAAAGTCCAAAATATTGATTATAATCATTACAGAATAAAAAATTGATTAAAAGTACAAATTTATTAAAAATGCACTTTAAGTCTGGGGCCCCAGAAATCAAGGGGCCCAGAATCATTGACCAATTGGCTCATGCTTAAACAAGTCTAAATTTGTGTGGTAGCATAAACTGTAGAATAATATGTGGATTTTGATGAAACAGTTTTGGTTATTATTTTCATGGCAAATAAGGATTATTATTATTATTATTATTATTATTATTATTTTAAGTTAGCAAGTTTTACAAATATACTATTATTTTAGCTATTACTTTTTTCATCATAGGCTACTAAAACAACTATTTTTGGTGTCATTAGGCTATGGCAGCGCTGCTGTTTTTAAGAAGTTGTGTTATGTTGTGGAAATTTTAGCTTGTACAATTCATACATTATTTTTATTTAACATGAAATGAAATAGGAAGAAAGAGAGATAGAGACAGCGAAATTATTTCAAATCCATTTTTTAAATAATAAAGTTAATTAAAATAAATGTTGTTTTTTTTTAACAAGATATATACATTTAAAAAAAAATCATAGTAATATTATGACAACACAAAATGTTATTCTTGTATATGTTATCTTTAATGTTTATTGTTAGAATGAGGAATGTTACTTTAAAGTAAGTTATCAAGAGAAATTGTATATATTTAGACTACACTAAGCTTCACTTTAAAAGTAAAAGAAAATCTTGTATTATATCTATATTTATAAATTTTAAAGGTTCTCTAAATAAATTATATGTATATATAATGTTTTGTTGCTTTCTTTTAATTGCTATATTGTTCTCTTTTTATTTTAAAAGTGTAAATTGAATCTTGGTAGGGAATAATGTTTGATTTTATGTGGTAAACTGTTAATTGATTGATTTATTAAATTTGAAGAACTTTGTGTTTAGATGATAAATGATAAACATACTATGGTATAGGTAATATGAAGCAATAATAATCTGATTATCTTAATTTTTGAAGACCTTATTAGATAGCCTGCCATCTGAAAACTGAATCTTTAAAAATTAATTAAAACATTAATAATGATATGGACTTCAGGGAAATTTTCTAAGAAAATTTAATACAAGATGTAACTTGTTTATTTATTTATTTTTGTTTTGTTATTTATTTTGTTATTATTTTTTAAACATATGTTTTTGTCATGACATTCTTAAAACATATTTCATATATTTTTTTCTTAATGTAACTTTTTGTCATTTCAAATTTTTTGATAGAAAATTTTTTTATGTTCACTTACAGATGTGTGCTATTTCAGCAAATTGTAGCTTTCTAGTCCATTATATGAAAATCCAGATGGTTTTCCCGTAAATTAATTGAGTCCATAATATGAAAATCCTCATTAGATTCAGGGATTTGCCATTTTTAAGCTTTTGTAGGCTTCATTACTTCTTGCATTTAAACATCCTGAGGCCAATTGTGCATTAAAAAAAAAAAAAAAAACTGGGTAATTATTTTTTATGTCTGGTTTTGCACCAATCATTAAAAAAATATATATTAATTGATAGATTTTTTTTTTAAATAGTCAACATTTAAAAAAAAAAATTCAAAGAAATTGATATTTTCCTCTTTATTCTTGATATTTTCTCTTTTCTATGTACCCCCTCCCCCCCACACACACTACCCTCCTATTTAATTTGCTACCTCTGAAATCAGTATGACAACTAATTTTAAATAATCTAGATTGTTGATTCATTTAGTAATCCATTCTTTGCAATGAGAAAGGATTCTCAACAGTATAGGATTGGAGGAGGGGGGGGGGCATTACATGCATCATGTTTTCTAGGATATAAATTTTATGAAGCAGTTGAAAATTCAGGAAATATCCTGCTGGTACAATGTGCTATAATGTAATTTTTTTTTTCTTTGCATGATTGTCTTTTACACAAAATATAAATTACAAAACTTTTATAATCATAACTGACAAAATCTTTCATTTCATACCCATTTAGAGTCCTGCACAGGTTGGGTTGTAGGCAACCTAAATTCAACAAAATAATTTTTGTTAATACGTAACATGACACCTTCATTCCAAAAATTACCCCAATTTGCATGAAAATAATAATATGATAGTAAAGCCATATATTAATGCAATTTTGGGAAGTTTGTCTACAGTCTTATCTTTTATGAAAGAAAATTAATATTTATATTCATTCATATGAGAATATTTAACGTTTTATTCTGGTCTTCCCTCTAAAAAATCTCATATGCTTCAATCCAACCTTTAAGAACCACCCTCCCCCTAAAAAAAAAAAAAAAAAAAAAAAAAAAAAAATAACCAGATCGAAATCTAACATGCAGTAAAAATAAAAACATAAGGGTAAACTTGACCAGCTGCAAGAAAATGGGAGCCAACCTGGGTAAAATTGTGATGCCCAACCTGAAGCAGAACTCTATACTCATTTTGGGTAAAAATGTGGATTTTTCTTTTCTTGATATTTTCATTATATGGTGTCTATTTTAAAAGAGGGAAAAATTCATTCTAATGATCTTTCTTCTACTTTTTTATTGTTACTCTATTTAATGTTTTTTTTATTGTATTGTTATAAAAAAAATTATTTTATTTTGTTCACAAAATTTCTTCAAAATATTTATACTTTATTTTCCATTTTTTTAATTACATGTAATTATTATATGTACAAATTTTAGTACATATATTTAAAAAAAATACATTTTCTTAATTATTGAGTTTTCAAATGAATAGGATAATCAAAAAGTACATTTAATTTAAACCAATGTAGTTTTTTATTTTGTAAATTTCCAGTTAAAATTAATTATGTGGATTCTGTTGCTTGTTTTATTTGATTTGTTATAAAATAATTAAGTTGTGTGCAATAAAAAAATTCTTGTTCTGAATGTTATCATTTATTTATTTAAAGATTTATCATTATCTATATTTTCTATTTGACAATATAGATTCTATAATATAATTTGAAATATTTTTTATCCGATACGCTTTGTTCAGTATTATATTGTTCATTATCAGTATTATGTTATTCAATCTTTTGCACTTAAGATAATCAACTGAACGAAGTGTTATAAAATAAATGTGCCTTTCCTAAGAGCTGCTAATGTGGTGCTTTATATTTGTGTTTTCCTTTTGCACTGTATGCTAAATTTGATATTTTGTGATGCTTATTAAATATTGTTACTTACTTCTTGAATAAATAAAATTATTTTTATCTCTGATGCTTTGAGTATTGTATTCCTTCTTTTTGATCCCATATTTAATTCTTATAAACTTATTTCTATAATTATAAGTATTGAAAATTGTTCCATTGACCCATTTAAAAGACCAATGATTCACCATGTGAAACATAAACTAAATTTCAACTGGCAATTCTATTAAAATCATTCCAAAATGTGCTAACTTAAAGAAAAGTTTTTCATTCTTTTAATTTTATGAAAAAAGGTTAAAGACAAATCATTTGAATTTAATGTTATTTGAGTGACACATTTCAAAGTTTTATATTAATAAAATTCACTCCAAAATGCTTTAAGTACATTTCTGATCACAAGACCGGCTCAGTATTTGATAAAGCAAGGAATGAACGAAAAAGAGTATCAGACGAAAACACCAGCAATTATTGCATTAACGTGCTTTGTGTAACCATGGTGCACATATAGAAGTTTTTATTAATTAATGGAATGAAAACCTTCACTATATCCTTTTAATATTGTACTATTGTCCATATATTGTAATAAAAGCTTAAAATTGTAAGAGAAGAGGACACCCTGTATGTTATTTTTGTATTTTATGAACAATTTACTTCTGATTGCACATTAAGTATGGGAAATCCTTTATCACCAATTCTCTGCGATATTTATTTGCATTATTTTGAGGAAAAAATATTGAATCTGTTAAATTTTGAATGTTAGATGTGACATGTTGGCGATACATGTAGGCATGCTTTAGTTGAAAATTCTTTTGATATTTTCACTGTTCTTCTAACTGTCAAATCTATCAACCTGCAAATTCAGTTTACTGTCAAGTTAAAATTCTAATAAACTTCCCTTCCTTGATGTATTAGTTACCAGATATAATTCTTTATTCAAAGTGTGATAACTTGATCGAATTATGTGACGCTCATATAGCTACAGAAATATTAAGCCCACAGTAACACAGTTTTGTTACGATGTAAGTTCTTCATTAGAACAATTAAAAGACAATAATAATAATAATAATAATGAACTCCAAGCATGCATGGTATATCTCATGCTTAACCATGACGTACATGCGTACCTCATGAACTCGTCTATTTGTAATACCAGGACGTATGTCCTCGTCTTAAGTCTAGACTGCAATGTTCTAAACATCTATATTTTTGCATCGCTAATTGCTAATGTGATTGGTTTTGTATGGGCTCTATAGCAATGATTGTTTTCGCACCTAATAGATGGCGTTACGTATACAAAAACTCATTAATTTTCCTGCTGCTTTGTTTCTTTCTTCTTTGTACATTTGTTTATGTGTTGGTCATTCTGTTCAGTTGTGTTTCACATTTGGTTTTGTGCTTTTTGTATCTCTGATAGATAAAAATAATGATACAAACTACTTTTGACAAAATTTAATATCCTCCGCCAAGTCGAGAAAGCATGGCCGTAAGTATCCTTTTCTGGAAGCAACTCAGGGCACTTTTGACCCCCCCCCCCCCATATCTCCGTGCTGGAGTATCCCAAAAATTTGAAACTTCCTTTTTCTACGAGTATTTGGCACACAGGACCAAAATTTAAAATTACAACTTTCTGTCTTTTCTAGTTCAGACGATACATGAACTCAAACATTCGATTTTTTGTCACTCACTCACTCACTCGTTCATGCGTCATCAAAAAGATTAGGTAGATCCCGTAGCCCTAGAAACTTGACTTTTGGGAAAAAGGTAGTGTTTAGGATACAAAGAAAGAAGAAATTATAAAATCCAGAAAATTCGAAGAAAAAAAAAAACCATTCGAAAATTCAACAAATTCCATCAAAATTGAAAATTGAAAATAATACGATCTTGTAGTCTTAGAAACTTAAGATTTGGTGTGAAGGTAGCGTTTAGCATCCAGAAAAAAAAACCCATTGAAAACACCAAAAAATTGAAAGCAAAATTTAAAAAATCGAAAAAATTGAAAAATAATGAAAATTTGAAGACAATCCGATTTTGTTGTGCTAGAAAATTCAAATTTGGAGTAAAGGTAGTATTTAGGATACAGAAGAAGAAAAAATAAAAAAAAATACTGAAAATTTAAAAAAAAATTAAAAAATTCGAAAAAAATTGAAAAAATGAAAATAATTTTATCTTTTAGCCTTAGAAACTTAAAATTCGGCGTAAAGGTAGTGTTTGGAATTCAGAATAAGAAAAAATTAAAAACACAATAAAAATCGAAAATTTGAAAATAATTAGATTTTTTATAGCGCTAGAAACTTGAAATTTGGAATAAAAGTAGTATTTAGGATACAAAAAAAGAAAAAATTTAAAAAATCCAGAAAATTCGAAAAAAAAATTCAAAAAGTTGAAAAATTAAAAATAATTTGATCTTAGAAACTTAAAATTCGGCATAAAGGTAGTGTTTGGAATTCAGAATAAGAAAAAATTAAAAACACAATAAAAACTGAAAATAAAATTAAAAAATCGAAAATTTGAAAAGAATTCAATTTTGTAGAACTAGAAACTTGAAATTTGGAATATAGGTAATACTTAGGATAAAAAAAATTAAAAAATCCAGAAAATTCGAAAAAAAAATTCGAAAATTTGAAAAAATCGAAAAAAGAATTGAAAAAAAGAATGATTTGTTGGAATTTTCCTGAATTTTTAATTTTGTATAAGTCGAGAGAGCACAACCGTAAGCATCCCTTTCTGTAAGCAACTGAGGGCATAGGCGTAGCCTCGGGGGGGGGGGCACGAGGGGGCATGTGCCCCCCCAACTTTCTGAACATCAATTTCTAAAATATGATACAGTCAGTTAAGACTTGTCTTGGATGGACCCAAAAGGGAAATGAAATAACTACTTTAATTTTCATTTTATATTTCTTCATTTTTTTTTTTTACTTAATCAGATGTCAGATCAGTATAGATAGCTCAGCTCTTTTTCTTTGAAGTAATGAATTTAGTAACAAAAATTGTGTTGTGCAGTACAAACCCTGATACGAACATTCATTAAAAGAAAGTTTGAACTATCACTATCTTACAGCTGCGGACAATTTTAATGAGTCAGCTGTATTTTCCGTTTGTCTGCAGTTAGTATCTGCATGTATTTTTCTTTTCTTCTCATTCCGTCTGTAGACTTTAGAAAATATAGTTGTATGTATCAAAGCGGGAGTTCTGCTTCCCCGCATATATATATTTCATTTAATTTGTTGTAACTTTAATTATAATTTAATCAAGTCATAAATATCCTGCTTTTCCAAGCTTTGTCGCTGGAGTTATTTACAATGGAATGCAACTACACATCACTAAGATTATAAAAAATAATTAATATTTTCTTCATTTAGTAATTAAATATGTTCCTCTCTCTTACTTATTATTTTTTTATTGACAGCACTTAATCTTCTACAGTATCTTCGCATTTTTGAGATGCAATGGTTATGATTTTTTTTCAAAATGTAAGCCTTCTTGAATGAGTTGTTTTAAAGTTAATATACAGCTGTACCTTGGTAAACGATGGTAATCCGTTCCAGAAATACCGTTGTTAAGCAAAACCGTTGCTTTCGAAGGTGCAATTTTCCATACAATTTTCCTGGCGCACATTACCTTAAATGATTAGTTACTTCTTAAAAGTGCCGTTTAAACTTATTTCAAATGTCTTTTATTTATTATCAGGGCCGTACCAAGGGTGGTGCAGGTGGTGCCCCCCCCTTTCCCCAGGCTCCAAATACAGTTGTTGTGGTGCTGTTTATTATATTTTTTTCAAAAAATATTAATTTCAATAAAATGATCTAGCGGAGCTTACCTCATTTACTTGGTCTTTTTTTCCCCAGTGAACCTCGAATTAAATGAACTTGGTAGTGGGGTCCAACTGCTGTCAACAGCGTACACCCGTGCAGGCTACGCCTGATCTGGTCTCGAATCAAACTTACTTTGAATTTTTGTAATTTTTTATTTCGACCCAAATTAGTTTAATATTTTGAGCATCGTAGTTCACGTTACGACGATTTTGTATTCTCCCAACTTTAATTTAATCGCAGGAAAGCAGAATTTAACAGAGTTAGTTCTTTCCGTTTCGAAAAAAATAGGTCAAAAATTTGCCGAAAAAGCGAAAAAACACTAAAAAATTCGAGAGCAATTCAAAACTTGCAGAGGACAAAAGATACTATATTGGTCTAAAAGCTTGAAAACGAATTCATTTTACAAGTGTTAAAAAATTGCCCCTAACCATGAAAAACCACAGAAAATCGCCTACAATTTTTTATGTATGTGATTTTAATACAATATATTTAAACCGGATTCCTTTTACGATCCCTCCCGGATTTCTTCCGCCGCAGAATGCGAAAAAACGCTAAAAATCTCTCTCTCTCAATTTTTTTTTTTTAAATCGCAGAGGACAAAATTTACTATATTGGGCTAAAAGAATTAAACCCTATTCCTGTAACAAATGTTAAAAATTGCTGCGAAACGCAAAAAAAAAAAAAGTTTAAATCGCATGAAAAATTAAAATCATTGTACGGATTATGAATAAACTTTATTGAAAAGAGAAAAAAAATTACTGTATTCGGCTAAAAGATTGAAAGTGGATTGTTTATATGAATGTGAAAATATCTCCACATAACGTAAAAAATCCTATAAAAAAATTTCCACGAAAAATTGAAAAATCACAGAAGACAAAATTTACTATATTGTGTTCAAAGATTGAACCCAGATTTCCTTTACGAATGTAGAAAAATCGCCGCAAAATGCATTAAAACGTAAAATTTGCAAAAAATAATCGCAAAAAACTTAAAAATCTCAGAGAACAAAATTTATTACATTAGGTTAAAAAATTGTAGCTGGATTCCTTTTACGAATGTCAAAAAATCGCCTCAGAACGCGAAAAAGCGTTGAAAAATTAAAATCATAGTACGGATTCCGAATAAACTTTCTTGAAAAGAGAAAAAAAAATTACTTTATTGGGCTAAAAGTTTAAAACCGGATTCTTTTTAAGAATGTGAAAATATCTCCACGAAACGTGAAAAAAACCACAAAAAAATTCACGAAAAATTAAAAAATCGCAGAGGACAAAATTAGTGGTATTGTATTTAGAGACTGAAACCGGATTTATTTTAGAATGTTAGAAAAATCGCTTCAAAATGCGTAAAAACTGAAAAAAATTCATGAAAAACTTAAAAATTGCAGAGAACCAAATTTATTATATTGGGCGTAAAGATTGTAGCTGGATTCATTTTACGAATGTCAAAAAAAATCGTCGCAAAGCGCGAAAAAACGTTAAACCTTGCATAACAAATTCGCTATAACGAGTTCCGAATAAACATTATTGAAAACAAGGCAACATTTACTATATTGGGCTAAAAGGTTGTAATTAGATTCCTGTTACAGATGTTAAGAACTTCCACGAAACGCGAAAAAAACCACGCAAAAAGCCGTATGAAAAATTCGCGATTAAAATCAGTGAGTACAAAATTGAGTACAAAATGTAATCACAGGGTTCAAAATTTGGTACAATGGGCTGAAAGATTAAAACTGGATTCATTTTACGAATGTTTAAAAATCGCAGCAGAACGCGAAAAAACAACAAAATATCTCATAAAAAATTCATGGAAAATTTAAAAATCGCAGAGGACAAATTTTACAATAATGGGTTAAAAGATTGAAACCAGATTCGCATCACAAATGTTAAAAAATTGCCACAAAACGCGGAAAAACACTAAAAATCACAGAAAAATTTAGAAATCACTGAGGAAAAAAATTACTATATCGGGCTGAAAAATTGAAACCAGATGTATTTTACGAATGTTTAAGAAAATCGCCGCGGAAAGCTTAAAATTGCATAAAAAATTCGTGAAAAATCTAAAAATCGCATATCACAAAATTTGCTATATTGGACTAAAAGATTGAAGTTAGATTCCGTTTACGGATGTCAAAAAAATCGCTGCGAAATGCGAAAAATCGCACAGTAATTTTTAAAAAAATTAAAAAATCGCAGAGTAGAAAATGTACTATATCGGCTGAAAAAATAAAACCAGATTTCTCGTTACGAATGTCTAAAAAATTGCCTCTGAAAGATAAAAAACGCTAAAAATCACATAAAAATTTCGCGAAAAATTAAAAAAAAAGCAGAGGATGCATTTTACAATATTGTGTTAAAAGATTGAAACTGAATTCCTAACACAAATGTTAAGAAATTGTCGCAAAACGCGAAAAAACGCTAAAAATCACGTAAACATTTCGCGAAAAATTCAAAAATTTCTGTACGACTAATGTTTAAGACAAATAAACTTTTAGGTCTAGGGGGCTAGAAGATCGAAACTGAATTCCTTTTACCCATTGTGAAAAATTTCTGAGAAGCCGTTTTTACCAAGATACCACTGTATATATATGGGAATATGTGCGTGCGTGTGTGTGTGTTTAATAAACATTTGTGGCCCCCCAAAATTTTTGGTCACGCTACGCCTATGACTGAGGGCACTTTTGACCTCCCCATATCTTTGAGCTGGTGTATCTCAAAAACCTGAAACTTCGTTTATATAGAGTATGTGGAAAATAAGACCAAAATTTAAAAATTCACATTTCTGTCTGTTCTAGTGCAAACGATATATGAACTGAAAGTTTCGATTTTTTGTCACTCACTCACTCACGCATGATCAAAAAGATTAGGTGGATCCCAAAGGCCTAGAAACTTGAAATTCGGAATAAAGGTGGTGTTTAGGATACAAAGAAAGAAAAAATTAGAAAATCCAGAAAATTAGAAAAAAAAATCATTTGAAAATTCAACAAATCCAACCAAATTGAAAATGGAAAATAATACGAGAATCTTAGAAACTTAAAATTTGGTGTAAAAAGGGTAGTGTTTAGAATTCAGAAAAAAAAAAAAAAAAACATCAAAAACACAATAAAAATCGAAAAAAATAAAAAAAATGAAAATAATCCGATTTTGTTGCGCTAGAAACTTGCAATTCGGAATAAAAGTAGTATTTAGGATACAAAATATAGAAAAATTAAAAAATCCGAAAAAGTCTGAAAATTTGAAAATAATTTGTCTTAGAAACTTAAAATTCGGCTTAAAGATAGTGTTTAGGATTCGGAATAAGGTAAAATGAAAAACGCAATAAAATTCGAAAATAAAATCAGAAAAATAAGGAAAATTTGAAAATAATTCGATTTTATAGCACTAGAAACTTGAAATTTGGAATAAAGGTAATATTTAGGCTGCTATTTAAGGAAGGATTTAAATATACAGAAAATTCGAAAAAAACAAACAAAAATCTGCAAAATTCGAAAAAAAAAAAAAAAAAAAAGAGAAATTGAAAATAATTTGATCTCGGAGTCTTAGAAACAGAAAATTTGGGTAAAGGGATTCAGAAAAATAAAAATAAAATAAAAACACAACAAAAAGCAAAAATAAAATTATAAAATCAAAAAAAAAAAAAAAAAAAAAAATTAAATAATTTAATTTTTTAGAGCTAAAAACTTGAAATTTGGAATAAAAGTAGTATTTAGGATACAAAAAAAAAAAAAAAAAAAAAAAAAATTGGAAAATTAAAAAAATTGAAAAAAATTTGATCTTGTAGCTTTAGAAACTAAAAATTCAGCGTAAAGGTAGTGTTATACAGAAAAAAAAAAAATTAAAACAATAAATTTGAAAATAAAATTAAAAAATCAAAAAGTTGAAAATAATTCGATTTTGTAGCGCTAGAAACTTGAAATATGGAATAAAGGTAGTATTTAGGATACAAAAAAAGAAAAATTAAAAAATCTCGAAAATTTGTAAAAAAAATCGATCTTTAGAAACTGAAAATTCAGCGTAAAGGTACTATAGTCATTTAGGATACGGAAAAATTAAAACACAATAAATTCGAAAATAAAATAAAAAAATTGAAAAAGATCGAAAATTTGAAAATAAATCAATTTTGTAGTGCTAGAAACTTGAAAATTGCAATAAAGGTTGTATTTAGGATACAAAATAAGAAAAAATGAAAAAATCCAGAAAATTAGAAAAAAAAAAAAATCAAAAATTTAAAATAATTTGATCTTGTAGTTTTAGAGACTTAAAATGTAGCGTAAAGGTAATATTTATGATTCAAAAAAGAAACTTTTAAAAATTTGTAAAATTCGAAAATAAAATAAAAATATCTGTAAACAATCGAAAATGCGAAAACAATTCGATTTTGTAGTTCTAGAAACATGCGTTTTAAGATAATTGTGCTATTAGCTAGTACACTGCCCCTAATTGTTTTATGTTTTTTTCCCCAGATTATGCTTTTTTTTTCTTTTTGTTTACGAATTTCGGTATAGAAAAGTACCGCTGTAGACCAGCTACGTTATGGGAGGTTTCTTTATAGACATGTTTGTTTTCTTTCACAGGTTATACTCTATTTAATTTGCATATAAAATATGGATTGTTAAATGACATTAGCACCAAAAAAATTTTTACAGCTCCCCCTCTCCTCCCGACATTACTGGCTGGTTATGGCTTGATAGTCCTTTCTAAATAAAATCATGGCGACTCTAAGATTATCTTGATTTATCTTTCAATTAAACCTAAATGATCCTAAGAAGACGGATCGAAGAATTACTATATTGGCATGACAATCAGGAAACTTAGAAGTAAAATCGAAAAATCAATAAATTTATAAAAAGTCGAAGGTTTGGAAATAATTTGATTTTGTAGTCCTACCAGCTTGACATTTGGCAGAAAGGTAGGGTTTAGGATACAAAGTAAGAAAAAATTTAAAAATCCAGAAAAAAAAAGACCAAAAAGGAAAAAAAAACTTCAAAAAATCGAATATAGTTTGATTTATTGAAAATTTCTGAAAATTTTAATTTTAGCTTTCTTTTTATCCTAAACAGTACTTTTGTGCTAAATATCAAGTATCTAGGCTGCGAATAATATCTCAGATGGATAGCACCTTTCCTGGAAGCAATTGAGAGTACTTTTGACTCCCTCCTTCCATAAAGTAGTGCTTACCTAGTTATCTGAAATTTCTTTAAGGTAACTTTTTCGAAAATCAGTGGATGATCTCCAAAAAGAGCCCAAAATCAAGAAAAGGAGGATTATTTACAAAAAGAAGTGAAATCTCATCAAAAAGTCACCTGTAAAAAATGCAGCCAAGTCTCGTAACTCATTTACCGTAAAAAAGTACTGAGATCGGATCGTATAAAGCCAAGTTTAACTATCTTATTAACTCTGAAATTTTCATTCACAAATCACTCCTATTCTCTACATCTTTAGTTAATTATTATTTTGTGACTTGGCAATTACGTAGCGCGAGAATGGGATGTATATAGTTAATCTTAATCAAATAATACTATAACATATTAAGGTGTAATAACTTCCCTGTGCGTATATAATTTGCCTTTATTAAATTATCACATCCCATCCCATAACATAGTAAGGTGTAATAACTTGCCTGTGCTGCGTAATTGCCAAGTCACAAAATAATAGTTAACTAAAGATGTAGAGACTAGGAGTGATTTGTGAATGAAAATTTCAGAGTTAATAAGATAGTTAAACTTGGCTTTATATGATCTCAGTACTTTTTACGGTAAATGAGTTACGAGACGGCTGCATTTTTTACAGGTGACTTTTTGATGAGATATCTGGTATTCAGCATACTACCACTAAATTGAATATGGTGCTTAAGGGGTTAATACATAGTCTTAAAATATATGTCATATGATCACATCTGATCATAACTTAAGTTCCACAAGATAGTCTAAAAATGCACGTCAAAACTCTACTCAAAAATTTAGCTCCAAGCTTTCCACTCTTCTTATGACTGACCATCTGGCAGGTTCCATCTCCTTCTTATATCTTCGTTCCTTGAATTCCTCTTTTGTTCTATCTATTCACAAAAATATTCTTCTAGTTCTTTCTACCCCATTTCTCCAAAATTCTTTTTGTGAAACAGTCACAACCACTTAAGAAGATATTGCAAAGCAGAAATGGATTTTCATTCCTCCTTAAGCTGAACAATAACAATAACGATCATTTTAGAAAGAAATCCCACATCACAATACATGCTATTCATGAAACATTCCTTCTTTTATTCAAAGGATTAAGTTAATCCCCAACTGTCTGCAAAGATTAAATTTGATGACCCAGGTCATCACAACTCATTCCCCCTAAATAAAATTTCTTCAAGAAATTTGGCATGTACCAACTATACACAATCACAATATGCCCCTTTTATAAACTTTCAGAGAGGTCATTATGCATAAATCTTAACATAAATTTTTATATAAATTTGCATTGCACATGAAATCACTACAGAAATCAAATACTTCCCCATACTCAGTATTGAAAGGATACACTATCAACATGACATTATCAGAACATTTCCTAACAATAGTTAAGTATGATTCCAGAACTAATTAATAATTTTGATTCCAGAAGAAATAATTTTAAAATAGACTACACATATATAATACTAAACACTTTACAAAATTACACCATAATAACATAAAAATATATATAAGAAGAAATCTATATACAGTAGACTCTCTCAAATCTGCAATTTTCTAAAATCCGTACATTGTTTCAGATGTAAGCAGTGAAACTTACAGTTAAGATATAGGGGGAAATTCAAGCTTTTTTGTTTTTATATCATTCCATACTCATTTTATTATATAATTCTGGTTAATATCATTAAACTCTTGCTTTCTCATAAAGGAAGTATAAATTTATTTCTGAAAATTTTCAAGATAACACTGATATTAGTGATGATTAATCTTTTTATCAAATGAAATACGTTTATGTATTAATCAAGCTTTTTTGTTTATTAAATCTGGCCAAGCATCAAATAAAATTTTGTAATTTTATAGTTTTGATGTAAATTACTAGATATTCATTTTAGAAAGATCAAGCGGGGTGAGCGAGTACGGTTTCCTAGCTCCGACGGTTATTTCAATTACGTGGTTTGTGTTAGTTTGTTTAGTGGTGGTGAGTTAAGGAGTGGTTTTTGTGATATTTCAAAAAGGGTTCGGTCATATTTATCAGATTTGGTGATTTTTTTTTGTTTTCGACATAGAGTCCTATATTGCGAGAAGGTCTCAGAATACCTCCGACAGCGATGGCGGGGTCTGAGGTCAAAGTTAAAGCTAGTCCTGTTTTGGACAAAGAAGATTACAACAAGTATAATTGGAATGACGATAGAGAAGCAGGTGAACAAATTGAAATTATTCCGGAACTCCAAGAGTATGTAATAAGGAAAGGGCAACTGACGTCACAGTTGGTTAAATTACTGTTGGTTTGGGAGAAAATCCTGTTCGTTCTTTACGACTCCTACAGTACACATGAGATGGAGCGATTTGATTGGTCGACGTTAAAATGATCTGTGATATGAATGGTCTACATCGCCATGACGATTCCTGCAATGATAGCTGCGACAAAAATGCAGTGGTAGATTGGTTGATGGAACTGTTTGTTTGTAAACATGCCCTTTCCTTATTATCACAGAATGCCTACAAGGAGCTTTTCAAAAAGTAAACCCTATTCAAGTGAAACAAGAAATTAAGAAGAATTTTGAAAGACATAGCGAGATAGATACATTTCGATATACTCGAAATAATAAAATCCTGATAACGACGAAAAGTTATGAATGTGCGCGGGAAATCATACAAAAAAAAAAAAAAAAAAAAAAAAAATTGAAAGACAGGTCAAACATAATCTAATGAACGAAAACATCACCACAAGATTTCTAATCTTTCGAATGGATGTAGACATCATGCTAAAAGATATCCAGGTAGAACTAGAGGAGGAAAATGATATTGTTGTCCAAAATGTTAAGAGATTCCTAACAAGACAAGAGGGACGAATGGTTCCCACGGGAACGGTGCTTATTACAATTTACGGCCATAAACTCCCGGAATATGTTAAAATGTTTTATATCAGACAAAGAATTAGGCTGTTTATTGACCGTCCGAGGCGCTGTAATGTGTGCCAAAGTTATACGCACGGCAGTAACAAATGTCCAAATGAAAAAATCTGTAAACGATGCGGAAAATCTCACCCCGAAATAAACTGTAATGAAGTAGAAATAAGATGTGCTAATTGCGGTAAGCAACATGAAGCAGACAACATCGAATGCGAAACCAGAAAAAAAGAAGCTGAAATTTTAAAAATTAAATGCGAAAAGCATATAACGCTAGCAGAAGCAAGAAGACAATCCAACTCAAGGCCAGCAAACAGCTACGCGGCAAAGACTAAACAACATGTGGAAACAGCAAATATGGACGGTAATATTCATAAATTGGCGATGGTTATAGAAGATAAATTTCAACAGATAATGGCTTTCATTACGCACTTTTGGGAAGTATTAGATAATATGCAGCAGAAATTTGTAGAGAGAAAAGAAAACGTTCTGGAGGAAAATACGAAAGAAGCACCTGGTAAAAATAAAGTTGTACACGGAGATGTCATGACGGAGCTATATAAACGCTTGAGAAATAAAAAATTAAAAATGGGTGAGCAAAGTCAGCAAGGAGTACAGTCTCAGATTAATATAACTGTGGAGAGTGAGGACATGATGACGGATTCGGGAGAGACATAACGATGTTGGTTCAATGGGATGCTGGTTAATCTCGTATGATCATTATGTGTTTATGGACTGTTTGTTTTTCTGGTGTTTGTTTTGTAAAGACATTTTTGGGGTAAGTGTTTGTTGTTTTAATTCTTGTATTTTTTGGTGGTTGATTTTTTACCTGTTTTTGTCGGGTTGTGTTGTATGGATACTTTATTGATACATTGGAATATTAGAGGTATACGGGCCAACTTACCCTGGCTTCATACTGGGTTTTTTCGTAAGAGTGTTGTCTGGGCATTTCAAGAATCTCTGCTCAAGGAGAAGCATAAATTATTGTTTAATGATAGGAACATTTTTCGTGCTGATCGGATTGGAAATTTAGGGAGAGGGGGTGGAGGTTTGTTTTTAGCAGTCCAAAAGAAGATTCCAGTTACTATCATAAACCTGCCTGCTATTGACCGGGATCATGAGGCGCAAGGGATTAAAATTTGGTTTAAAAAGAGGTGGATTTCCATCATAAATATTTACGCTCCCAAAGGCTTCGGGGCTACGAATTGGTTGGAAAACATAAAAGATATGATTGGTGAGAATTATTTAATTATTGGGGATTTTAACATTAATTTTCTCAACTGGCGGACAAACCCGAAAGGTCAAAAAATGGTTCCTCTTGTTAACTGGATTAATCGGAATGATGTTGTGCTCCTGAATACGGACCAGGTAACGAGATTTTCTGGCGGAGGTAGTGGATCTCTCCTAGATTTGAGTATGGTGTCGAGTAGGTTAGCTGGTGAGTGCAATGTGGTAGTTCATTCGGATCCGATGGGCTCTGATCACTATCCCATTGAGATTCAGGTATCGAATAGTGGTTATGAGGTCAGGAGAGAATTTTTGACACTGGTTAATTGGGATCGTGTTGGCTCGGCGGTGGCTGGTGTTGGTGAACATAAATATGGGGATGATTTGGATAAGTGGACAAAAACTATTACCCAGGCTATAGAACATTGTAAGGAGCGGGTTCCGATTAGTAGTGGGAATCTTCCGCCGTGGTGGGGAGTGGTGACTCGTCGGCTGTTGGCGTTGAAACGATACTATTATCGGAAAGCGGTTCGGGAGTGCCAGCTTGATTTATGGGTTAAATACAAGATGTACAATGCTAAGCTTAGAAAAGAAATAAAAAAGGACAAGAAAAAAATTTGGGATACAGTGGTCAGAGAGGCTGGTAGGGGGCCAAAAATTTTCAAAATCATTCGCGGCATCAAGAAAAAATATGAAGGGGAGGTGGACACGGATTTTTGCTTCCCGAATTGTCCGCCTGACGCCACCTTCCAAGCGAATGCCCTATCCATAATGTTTCAAAACAGTCCGGTGGTACAAGGTATTCCAATCGACTTTTCGGGGAATGATGGAATGGAACTTAATTTCACATTGGAGCAGTTACAAAACACTATCAGTAAGGGCAAATCCACGACCCCTGGTATTGATGGCATAAAAATGAGTTTTTTTAAAAAATTGAAAATTAGGACGCTGACAACACTCCTAGATATGTACAATGTAATTTTGGAGAATAAGAATATCCCAGAGGTTTGGAAAGAGGTGATTATGCTCCCTATAAAGAAACCTGGAAAAAATAGGAATGATGTTCGGGGTTATAGACCCATAGCTTTAACTGTCACTAGCAAAAAGATTTTTGAAAAAATGATCCTGGACAATTTACTTAATTACTTACATGGAAAAGAAGATTTTCCATAAGAATCACTATGGTTTTATCCCATTTAGGGACTGTGAGGCTGCGGCATATAAAATTTATAGAGATATTAGTAGGGCAAGGTATTCAAAGCGGAAAAGTTATTTGGTGGCATTAGACATCAAAGGGGCCTACGACAATGTCTGGTGGGATGGATTGCTCTTCAAATTAAAAAAGCTGGGACTTGATGGTGATCTTTGTGTTTTAATTCGGAATCTGGTTCAAGAGCTAAGGATTCGGGTGAAATGGAGGGGTTCGCTGTCTGCTCCATTCCAGTATCACAGGGGTCTTTTACAGGGAAGTCCTCTCTCCCCTTTACTGTTTGCACTTTATCTAGCGGATATCTTCGAAATCTTTGATTCATGTATACATTGTGTAGTTTATGCTGATGACATTTTTCTTTATGGGTTTCATGATGACGTAGTTTGGTTCAAAGGGATTTTACAGGAGAACATTGCCAGGGTGATTCAATGGCTTCAGGCTTGGAACTTGGAGGTAAATCCCAACAAATGCCAAATCATCAGGATTGGGAGGTGGAGGAAGGTAGAGGAAAACCATTTACAGGTGCTCGGTCAGGAGGTGGATTTTTCTGACTCCCTTAGAGTATTAGGGTTTTATTTTAATCGCCAGGGGAACTTAAAAGATCATATTGCCATGTTAAGGGAAAGAACTAGCAAGAGACTGAATTTGATAAAAGTTATTGCAGGGATGAGTTGGGGTACGGAGACTAAACATTTACTGCGTATTACAAGGAGTATGATGGGAGTTCTGTTAGAAGGAAATCCTCGGATTCTGACGCATGCGAACAAAACGGAAGGTCGGCAACTCCAGGTTATCCACAATATGGCTTTACGGTGGGCTAGCGGCTTGCCCAAGTGGTGCCCAATCCCGGTCTTATTACAGGAAAGTGGGGTGTGGAGGTGCGGACAGAGGATTGAGTACCTTGCTACCAAACGGTCTATTTCAGAAGTCAAATACCAGGATCATACGGAAATGCTTTCGACTGACCTACTCTACCGGGAACTAAATACACTCAGGAGGTATGGTACGGAAATTAATGAGTTGGTAAATTATAAATGGGGGACGAAAATCAGTGATCATTGTCGGATAGTAGTCAATACATGGGCATTTCAAAATAAAGACTTTCCGGACGAGGTGATCAAGAATTCCTTCCATAACTTTGCGCAGACGTATAAAAACATGGCCACGTTCATTGCAACTGATGCTTCAAAAGATACTCATAGGACTACAATTGGGATGATGAATCAGAAGACAGGTAGCCAGTTGGCTTTTCAAATTCCGCATATCAATACGATCTTCACGGCTGAAGCCATGGCTTTATTGGTTGCACTTAAATTTTATACGGTGGACAGGGGGGAATATATGTTTTTCACGGATGCTAAAAGCGTTCTCCAGGCCCTACAAAAGGTTAATCGAAAATCAGTTGCTATTATCACGCATTTGAGAGAAGAGATTAATAGGAAAAGCAATGACCAGTATAACATGGCGTTCATCTGGGTACCTGGGCATAAAGGGATTGAGATAAATGAGTGTGCGGATAGGTTGGCTAGGAATGGACCTTTCAGCAACGTACGGATTCCGTGGTTTTCGGCTGAAGATTGGATGACGAATGTGAGGAATAATAAACAGAAAGAATCTGAATGGGAGTGGGAGCAATATCTGAATAACTGTACCGGTCGTTGTTGGGACTATGGTAGCATAGGGCATCCTCATCATTCATTAGAAAGGAAAAGTGGTGTTATATTTGCAAGGTTTTTAACGAAGACTATTCTAACACAGGCCCGGCGTAAGAGGTTTCTTGGTAGAGGGATATCGACGTGTCACCTTTGTGGTTTGGAGGAACAAACTGAGGAGCATTTGGTGTTGCGATGTAAGTGGTTTTCGGGATTGCGCGAAATTGTGTTTCGCAAGATGCAGGTTTTGAGCAATACTTCGTACGAGGATCTTTTTGGAGTGACTGGGCGTAAAGGTGGAGATCATATAGTTTTGTTATCTCAGTTGTTGAATGCGATTTATGTACAGTGTCCGTGTTGGATTGATATTGATGGCGCTGGGTAGGGGTCTATCAGGTTTTGGTTGGAGTGTTTGGCGGTCGTTGATTGCTGTTTTCTTAGGATCGGTTCACCTCAGGTAGGAGTTGATACTTGTGGAATAAGACAGCTATATAGTAATAAAAAGCTGCTCACCGGGCCCTCGGGTCGAATCAACAACAACAACAACAATGTAAATTACTAGTGTACCTTTATGAGGCGAGTTTCATTGAATAAGTCAAGAAAAATTTATCTCATCATTATTATGCATACTTAATCATGTATTATTAATTATTTATGTAACCTTTACATTATTTCCCATAATTATTTTAATATTTTACTTTATTGTAAGCATTCATGATAATTTTGAGTGCATTATTACATTCAAATTACTGTTTAAAAAATGTAAACAAAGCAGTGACCAGAAATCCACAAAATTCTAAAACCCGCACAACCTCTGGTCCCAAGCTGTGCACATTTGAGAGAGTCTACTGTACAGCACAATGCCTTACATAATTTTCCTAAATACATTTTATTGAAAAACTTAATTTGAATACCTTGTCAGACAGAAAGCATGCATAGAAAATTCTTATTGAAGTTATACTATTACAAAATTATTAAGCATTAACTGATACACATACACAAGACAGATATTACAATAATCAATTCTCCCAAATTTAGAATTTAATTTAATTTAGAGAATTCTAAGAAAAACCAATATCAGAATTATTTATATCATAAAATTTCATTTGACACTAAATTGTGCCTCGTGACTTTATCGCCAGAATTTTTCCGCTCAAAATTCTGTTTGATTTAATGTTTGATTAACAGGTTTCTCTCCGTTCTGAAAACAGAACACTCTCTTCCTTTTATCTTTGAGTAAACAGATCTTCCCTTACCTAACTTCTCAATGTACAAGTCTTTTATAATTTCATCTCCCTCTTTCTTATGATATTGCACCCCACTTTCTTATTATCTGTCTGAGTATCTGACAACTCATCATATCCAATTTTACCATGATTACTAGCCCGATCTCTATCCTTGCTTAACCATTCTGCTATACCAATTCTTAACTCTGATTTTCCTCTTTCATTTTCTTGGCATTTAGCTCTCCAAATTACTCTATTATTTTTCATCATCTGAGTGTTAAACATTCTTGCCACTGGCACAGACGAACTCAATTTCTCCCTAATCCTATTTCTAATTTGTATAATTCCCACACTCCCTACAAAATACCTGAGTATGTTTGCATCATACTTAGGATTTTTTTTTCAGAAATTGACTTCCCTTATAAGGCCTCCTATCACCTTGCGTCTGAGTTGCATTATCTTTAGTATCAACAATTTTCGACCCCTTTTTCAAATTCCTATCCATCATGTCTCCCGGTGAACTTATCTCTGTCTCATTATTTATTTCAACAGACTTCTTGTCCAAATTAATCATTCTTTTAAAACCTTTTTTCTAACAAGTTTCTCCTTTTGATCGACAGATAAACTCAGGGTTTCCTGCCCATTCAATTCTCTTTGATTCCCCATTTGTTTACACCCTGACTTCTGCATGTCTAAATCTTCTATCCTTAACAATTCATAAACAGCAGGTGTTATGAGCAGAGGATAATTCAATTTTTTTACAACTGCAACAACCACATTCTTTTCAGTGTACTTTTTTTTCTTTTCTATCAATGCAATAGGCACAGATATCAAGTCTGCCTTTTGTTTACTTACCAGGGATGGAATAAGAAAGATATTCCCCTCCTTTTTTTTGCACTCCAGGTAATGTCACTAGCATCAAAAACTCCAATTTGCACTCCTGTGTCCTTAGTCGCTTTGACCGTCTTACCATTTACGCATAAATCAATCATCGGTAAATCAGTTTCCACACCTTTCCCATTATTTATACCGTTCCTATCACTAGTAACAATCCAGCCTATGTTTTTATCCTCATAATTAAACTTACTTTTTAACCATTCCACACAATGAGGTCTTATGTGGCCCGGTTCTAAATAATGATAGCATTGAATTTGCCTCTGTTTTTCAAAATCTTGGTCTTTCTTAAATTTATCATTTTTCTCAATATCTTTTTTATTCTCCAAATCTGATTTAGGTTTAATTTCACTCTTAATTTTAGAATTAAAGTTACTTTCTGGAATTTTCTGAAAAGTTTTCTTTTTCCCAAGGTTTTCTTTCTGACCTCTTAAATTCTCTTCTGATACTATCATATTTATTAGACTTTCCCATGAGTTTTGAAGCTATCTTCATTTCTTCCCATTTGTCCATAAATTTCTATTTTATTTCAAAAGGGACCCATTTTTTTAATTGCTCCATGAGCATCAGTTCTTTTAATGATTCGAAATCTCTCACTTCTACTGATTCTAACCAATTATCCAGATACTGGTGAGAGAAAGCATCCTTCAGTGTTACAACAAGCTATAACAGCGATGGATTCGTCTTTTTCTGAAAAAGTTAATGTGGAAATCGCTTTCACACCCTTTTCAGCTGTAAATAAGCCAGGTTGATTGTTCAACTGCATTACGGACTCATCAGTGTTAAAAATGTTTGAGGGTTTAATCAAACAACTCATTTTCTTCCAAAATGTTATAGTGTAGTTTGAAGTAGGCATCTGTTTCTTTACGATTCATCGCTTCACTTCTCGCAAGCGACACACCTTCAGCTTTTCTGAGTGATATATCAGAATGACAACTTTTTTTATTTTTTTATACCGCTAACCAGGCCCCTACCTGCCCGGCATGAATGCCTAGCTTGACGGGTTAGTACTTAGTACCTGGGTGTGGATCGGAAATCGTCTGATCACAGCATGGCTGTGATCCACCTGACTATAGATTTGTTCACATCACTGCTGTGTTTGCTCTCTTGTGATTTGCTACCGTTATCTTTGTTTGTCGGTTCAAGGTTTCTGTTTAACTTTGTTGAATTGACAGATTTAATAGGTCTCGTAATTTAGAACCTTGATCAGGTGACGAGACCCTCACCTGACTAGGCACCCCCAGAGGTATAATTCACAGGTACAGAATGACAACGTAGGAATAGACTTAGCCAAACATACCCAGCCTTTTCACTTTCATCATTAAAACGGTGCTTTATATCCAGTTTTTTGGCAAATTCAAAAGTGAGAATTCTTAAGCCATCTCAAGTAAATGGGAATCCTTGTTTCTGCATTCGTTGAATGTGTTTTACTAATCTTTCTTCATTTTCTTTTCCAAACATCGGACCAGGGCCCATGCTGCTTCTATTGAAAATATTGGTCTTCAATCGGTGCTCCAAAGTCTTGCGTGGAATGGGAAATGCTTCAGATGCTCTTTTACCGCATATGATCCCGTTTGCCCAGCCTCCAGTGCCTTAGACAAATCATTTTGACTCCAAGTTCCTCGGTTTGAATGAGATTTTCATGTATTTTGGCATCTTGAATACTGAAAGAAAAAAAAAACATTGTTAGGCCCTATTATATTACACTGCTCAAAACAATTAAAGGATATTGCAGTTTTAGGTGGATTTTGTATCTGGGAAACTTTTTAGCTGATTGATACATGGTCGACAGACATAGTAGGTTATATGAGAATAAATTACACATGTTTGGCAGAAAAAAATGCATTTTATTGCGCATTTGTGTACAAAAGGAAAAAAACACAATTTGTGCATATGAGAAAAAAAGAATAAGAAAAGGTGTTTTCTTCAAAGAAAATTATTTTCAGTAGGGGGTATGGTTTCCACGGGCGGCCAGCAACGTTGAACACCTTTGAGGCATGGACTCAATGAGGCTATTAATGACGAGTTGGGGTATTCTGCCCTACTCTTCCAGAAGAGCTCTTTCCAGTTCTTGGAGAGTTTGTGGTGGTTGTTGGCGGCCAGAAACTCGTCTTCCTAGAGCGTCCCAAACGTGCTCGATTGGATTCATGTCTGGAGAACACGCTGGCCATTCCATTCGAACGATTCCTTCCTCGAAAAGGAAATCCTCCACCAGGTTTGCACGATGTGGCCTGCAGTTATCGTCCAATAAAATGAAGTTATCTCCGATTGCTGCAGCGTAAGGGACTACAATAGGTCTGAGGATCTCATCCCTATATCGGCGACCAGTCAGAGCTCCATCTCGAATTATGTAGAGGTCAGTGCGCCCGTCAATGGAGATGCCACCATACACCAACACTCCTCCACCGCCAAATCTGACACTTTCGTGCACGAACGCAGGATTATTCCTACTGCCACGGTCCCTCCCGATGAAAATACGCCTATTATCCGGATGCACAGAAAAACGGGACTCGTCAGAAAACAGAATATTGCTCCATTCATTTCTCCTCCAGTTGACATGCTCGGTTGCCCACTCCCTGCGGTCGCGACGATGCCTTAATGTTAATCTAACACATACCATCAAGTTTTACAGAAAACTGCGAAGCGTGACCCTGGGTTAGACCAGAGGTTAGTTACCCACGTGATCAATCACGTGATATCATCAGGTAACTAACTTGGCGATATTTTTGTCTTGGCTAGCGAATAAGCAAAACGGCGCGTCGTTGGCGTAATCGTAAATAATATAATCGAATCGCTAGTTGTTGCTTTATGCTTTTGCTGTACTGATTCCTCGTTCGCTTACTAGTTTTTTATTTAATTTTTATTATTGCATATGCTTATGTAATTTAATCAATTTCTCAATATTCTCTTTAGTTTCAGGTAACAATGATTAGCATATTTTTTCTGTATTTTGATATTTCTTTATCCTGCCTACACGTGCTATTTTTTGTTAATTATCTCAGTATACCTTCAGCTGTCTTTAATTATTTATCTTATTTTTATTATTATTATCATCACGTAGATTTCAAATATATATGTATACATATTTATCTGATAAATTGTATATTTGTTACCAATTCTTTTAATCTGTGTTAGTGTTGCTAAAAAGACATTTCTGTCTTGCACGTGTTATTGTTTGCTAAGTTTTACTAATAATGTACGTTTCATATTCAGAAACTTGTGTAATTGAAACACGTTTTTAAATTTTTTGGTAAAGGTGGGAAATCATTCAGAAAGTACTTTCAAAGTCGGCGTTTTGAACCGAATTCGACCCTGTTAAATAAAATAACAAAATGTTTGGTTCTAGAATGTGCCTTATTCTGTTCTTAATTTTACCATGTATTTCGGATTAAAATATCAAGAGGGAGGGAATTCAAATAAGGGGATAAAAAGCAATTGTTCTACAAAAATGCAAATGAATTTTTAAATTGTATTTTGCCATGCTAATTGCTCAGTTTTTCTGTTTTAGCGTCTATGCATGTTCAAGGTTGAAGAATTTTCATAAAATCTTACCAGCCAAGGATTTATTTTAGCAGGCTGCAACATGCAATTGAAAATTGCTATAGCAAAATTTACGCGATTGCAAAAATATATGATTACCATTGCATACTTGCCAACTTGTAAGGTTTATCCTTACAGTGTAAGGATTTAGGTCCAATTGTAAGGTTGTAAGGGCAACAGGTAAGATTGTAAGGTTTTTTGATAAAACTTGAAATGATTCTTCAAACATGTTACTTATTGAGTAAAAAAATAAAACTGATGCACACATTGCGTTTATGTTACAAAGATGAGGAGTGTGATTATCAATATAGTACGTCACAGCAATCAAATAGTAATTCACAACACGTTATTATATGCCACAGAATGTTTAGTCATGCTGTGTATTTTAAAAATTTCTCGCAGCAATGCTGAATGCAAAACTAAAATTGAAGTTTTGACACTTTTTTTATTAGAAATTTATTAGATTTTTTTTTTTATTTATAAAATATTTGGTACTTTTATGTGCTACCTATGCACCAATGATAACCCGCCAAATCTTGTTTCAGTTGGTATCATTTGAATTATAACCCTTTCAATTCAAATGATTTGAATTCAATAATTTTGATTTTAATTCAGTTCTTGAGATTTTGTTATTTGTATTGATATGTTTGTGTTTACGTATTTTATCATGGTTATATTTTAGTTATTTTTAAGTAATTTTTTTAAGACATTATACTGCAGCGTTAAAATATTTATTATTTTTCTTAATAGCTAATGTTGAAAGATTGTCGAAAGAATAATGCTTGGCGAGATTTCTAAAAAATTGGCAATCACTGGTTCCCGGCTAACATAAACATACTAAAGATTTTAATTAATTAAAAGATGCAACATGATCACTATGGAGAAATGTATAACAAAGAATTGCTGGGTAAAGCCAAATCAGCCTATTTAACGTATATCAAAAAAGAATTATCAGTGCTAATAATATTTGGGTTATTTTTATTATTTAATATTTTTGTAGTTGTCAGTAAATTTTGTATCAAATCATATATTACCTTATTAGATGACTTCATAAATACCTTTTACTAGATATATATGTTTAAAGATGCACAATGAAGTACGTCAGAAAAATTGTAAGGTTTTCTGAATAGACATGTTGGCAGGTATGCCATTGCTACAATGCATTTTCATTATTATTTTCTATAAAATTAAGAAATACGTACAACAGAGGAAAGTTTAGGATAGAACATATCACCATGTTTATATTGTGATAATGTGGAGAAATGCAAAATTCAGCTAACAAGTATACAAATGAAATAAAAAAAGCTTTTGGCGGCATACCTTTTTATAGCCTGCAGTTTTTAAAACTCTCTAAAAATTTATTCGCCCTGTCAGAAAATTCACTCACCAGTGGCGAGTAAAAAATTGCAATTCCCCACCCTTGATACATGTTCTGTTGTTGTTTGCTTCATTAGCTATGCTAATATAGTAGTGCATGTGAAGAAAATTAAAATGGTGATTTTTTTTTTCTCCCAGTTACTTTAGATGACGTAGGTCACTAACTTGGCAGTATTTTGAGTTTGGTTGGCGAGAATCAAAGCTTGCATAGTATATTATAATCATAATTATCGTTTACGACCACTGTGCTTTATTTTTACATATATTTTTTTAATTATTATTTATGACTCATGAGTATTATCAATTGTTTCAAAGTGACAGCAGATAAATTTATCTGTTTGAGGTTTGAGAAATTGCCACAGAAAACAAATCTATATGAAGAGAAAGGTTTCTAAATTTGCAATAAGTTTGTCTTGTTTCTTGTAATTTTGTCAAAGAAAGGTTATTTGTAAAGTAAATTCCTAGAAATTGTATGCTGTTTTACATGAATGATGATTATACCAACACAAATGAATGTAAAGCATATCTTATCGGCCTTTATATTTTCTGAATTGCTTACTCTTTTTTATTAATTTCACAGATCTGTTACATGTTAAATTGTGGTGTATTGAGTACTTAGTCTCAGCAAGTGAAATATTTTGTAGAATTTATTAAAACAAAATGATTTTCATCTATTATTTGGGTCATTCCATGGTAACTGGCGTTATATTTAGAATAATTGACTTTAGTAATTTTAGTAATATAACACCAAAAAATATTCATAATGTAAAGTTGATGTAATTTGTCAAATAAACCTATCCAAATGAAAATTACTTAAATTTAGTGCTATTTCTTGAACTCTGAAAATTGTATTTACTGTGGTAACTTACGTTACTGAAAAAAGAACGTAAGTTATCATAATAAGTTTAATTGCCGCTGTTCAAGAAATAACACTAAATTTGGGTAATTTTCATCCAAATTTCGGTTTGAATCGGTTTAATTAAAAAATCACTTCAACTTTACATTTTGAATACTTTCTGGTGTTATATTATTAAAATTACTGAAGTTAATTACTCTAAATGTAGCACAGGTTACCATGGAATGACCCATTTAAATATTCAAAATGTAGGTTCATGTCAGATCAAATAGTTATCGAAATAGAAAGAGTAAGTAAATTTTTTGTTCTATACTTAGTGTACAAGAGAAACTATTTCAACAACTATAATATTAATTAAATTTACAACAGTAATAAAACTAGTTAATCTGCAGATCAGGGGCCTCAAATGTCAAGTCTGCAGTTTTATTTTAATCATTTTATTTACTAGTATTTAAAACATTCAACCCACAGTTTCATTTATTTCATATTTGAAATGCTAATTACTACAGGTATTATACCAAGTAGTTTGATGAAGTTTAACTGTTAAGAATAATGGGAAATAAGATTCCATTCACTAGTTCTCAGACAATTTTTTTGCAAAATTTATTAACTTCTTTAACAGCCCCCCTCCCCCTCCCATTGTCGCAATACTTTGATAAAGTTTAATACTTAAAAAATTTAGTAATTTAAAATCTTCTATTTAAATTAGTTAAAGTATAGATCTTGTAATAATGACAAAATTAGTTTAAACAATGAATTATTCTCATTAAATATTTTATGGATACTAATTATTAAATTTATTTAAAAATGACTATTTAATTTTGTTTCATTGGTGTACTCTCATTAAACTCTGGTTCTAAATACAATCATAAAAACAATTACCCTGTATTTTTTTTTGGTGGTGCCCATTACTGGAATTTTGGGTGTTTTGATTTATTTTTGTTATTCACAATTAATTTTCTATTGACATTGGGATGTGTAAAAGAATGGTTAAATATTGTTGATAGATTAATATAAATAAAACTGGAATGTAAAATAAATTCCCTTAGGGTGTCTTACTGACACATCTACCATAGTTTTTTTTTTTTTTTTTTTTTTTTTTTTTGTTAAGCCTAGCTGTCTAATTCTTTTATCCTATTTGGTCTTGTTTTTCAAAAAAGTATACAATTTTTACATTATTTTGAAGAAAAATGTAGAAAATTTATTCAGAATAATTGTTGCATGGAATATGTTGAACTAAAACTCACCTCTTATTTGAATAATCCAAACTTTCTTACTATCATAATCAAACTACATCAAGAAATTTCAAAATGGCTAGCATAACAGTGCAGCAGTAAATATTTTGAAGAAATGACTGGCCCATGAAACTGCTAAAAGTGAATAAAATTACCATTTGTATTAATTCCTTTTGAATTATTCAACCTAATATAAATTAATAACTAAATGCCTCTGTTTTGAATGCCAGTGATAGCTTGTTTTTATAGCAAGCAGTTAAAGCAATCAAATTTTCACCATTTATCACATTATTTTACTCCTGATATTCTAGTCAGTGTGCCAAATGTAGATCTGGCACATTATTTTTAGGTGCGTTCGTAATTATATAAATACGTAGCACCTATTGTCGTCGCTTGGTCTGTCCGTCCGTCCGCATATAACAACGCAAAAACTACCCAACCGAATGGGTTGCAATTTAAAATATATTATCTTTGCAGAATTTTGTCGAGACATTTCAAATTTTATTAAAATCGAATCATAACTTTAGGAAATATTAATAATATTAAGAAATTTGAATTTTTTTTTTTTTTAAATCTGTGCTTTCTTGTTATAGGAGCTTCCGAGGTTTAATCGTCAAGCGACCAAGATACTTATTTTATTACAGAAATTAATCTGCAGGCGATATAATTCATTTCACAGAATTAAAAATCAGAAAAGATCTGAATATTTATGTAACTAGTTATAGTACGAACGCATCTCATTTGTCAAGTTTGACGTACAATTTCCAACTTGCTTTTATAGTTTGTGTGATAATTTGTAAGGTCTATTTTGATTGAAGAAAATTATTTCTCACTTAACCTATGGGTTGTGATACACTGTGTGTGTATATTACATTACTTTTCAGCCCAGGATCTTTATTTTCTATCCATCTAAACAATATATTAATTAAAACAGTTCTAGTATATGTTTACATCATCAAAACTCCTTCATGATGTGAATTTTAAATATTCAATATCAACCGAACAGTAGCTTAATTTATGTAGCTTTTTTTTTTTTTAGTTATGCAAGTGGTGTAAACTTCCCAATGGGAAAAACAGATCCACTCTAATTTATTTATTCTTAAAGATAATTAAGTATAGTTTTATTTTAGTAATAGATAAGAAAACAATTTTATAATTATTTACTCAGTATTAAAAAAACACAAAAGATTGTTTTGAAATAAATATGAAAAGTGTGCAAATATATTTTTAATTCAATGAACAATATTTTATAGAGAGATCCTGAAATGATCATCTACTTCATGTGTAGTATATTTGTGTATTGTTATTAAATGAACATTTTATAATCTATTTCTATTTTAAACTTTTTTTTAATGAATTTTTTAGATCCAGTTTTGTTGTTAATTTTTATGCCCCTTGAAGGATGTAGGCATCAGACCAAGTCCTGGAGGCATTGGGTTCGCCGAAGTGTGCAGCTTCCATTTGACGAGACACTGTGTGGGCACCAGTCTTTCCTTCCAAATGGGAGCACTCTCCACACCACTGATTTTGTGCGCCAGCATGTGACATTGCCAGGAACTGTATTAGCACAGCTGATACTGCTGTGTTCTGATGGGAACTGCCTCTATATGCCATTGTGGCAAGTTGAATAAATATTGCATGTTGTGTATGGGTCTATTTGAATCATATACACAAGCAATATTTTTTCGACTATTGGAGAAATCTATGCTAGCGAGTAAAATTGAGAAAGCTCTGTTCAGCAACTCATCTAGCAGGGAGAAAGCTTTACCAAAAGTATGTGTTTGTTATTAATTAAATATTGTTGCATAGCTCATAAGGCCCTCTTGCTCTCTCTTATATCTGGCCCAAGTAGACTGTAAATATGTGTTCTATTCATGCATTCGTGTTACATTTATTTCTTTCATTGATTTTAAACACTAAATAAAAGTATGCTTGACGTAAATTTTTTAGTAACTGTACCATTGTAAATTTTACAACAATTGTGATATTTCTTACACTATATACAGTAGATTCCTTCAAATCCACAACTTTAAAATCATCCACAAATGCTTAAAATTTGCACATTGTTGCAGAAGTAAACATTGAAACTTAGTTAAAATGTGGGGAAAAAATTCAAGATTTGTTTTATTTTTATATCATTCTGTACACATTTTAATGTTATTCTGGTTAATATGACAACTCATGTTTTCTCATGAAGGAAGTATAAATTTAATTCTGACAAAATTCGCGATAGCGCTGATATCAGTTGGGATTATGATCTTTTTACCAAATACATTTGTATATTAATCAAGCTATTTTAGTTAGTCTGGCTAAACATAAAATAAAACTTCATTATTTTAAGATTTTTATGTAAATTATTAGTGTACCTTTTATGAGACGAATCTCATCGAATAAATAATTAGAAAAGTTTCATCTCATCATTATTAAATTATGCATTATTAATTATGTACTTTTAATATTTAAACCATTTCTTAAATTTTCTTAATTTTTATTATTTTAACATTTTACTTTATTATAAGCATATGTTATAATTTTAAGTGCATTATATACATTCAAATTACTGTTTTAAAAATATAACCAAAACAGTGACCAAAAATCTACATAATCTCTAGTCCCAAATGATGTAGTTTTGAGGGAGTGTATGGTACTCGCATATTGCATGGAGTTTAAATTAAATTTTTACTGTAATTTTCTTCTAATTTGTCACTTTTTATTTTCTTCTATCTTTACAAGAAGAAAGTATTGGATTCATGAAAATTTTCGACTTCCGGTTTTCAACGGATTTATACATTTTAGAAGGTCCTGAACACAATTTGACTGTTTCTAGAAAATGTCTGTCTGTATGCGACACAAATTTTGTGGGCGCTCTATCTCAAGAGCTAATTCTCGGAATTTAATACAGGAATGCCGAATGTTGGGCTATTCCTGTCTGTGAGTCTGTCTGTCTGTATGCGACACAAATTTTGTGGGCGCTCTATCTCAAGAACTAATTCTCGGAATTTAATAAAACTTTAGATTCAGTTAGTCCCTGATATAAATTGGTGCTGATCAGTTTTTGGTAAAAATTTCCCAGCAGGTGGCGCTGCTATGCAGCATTTTTCATGATTTCCGCAATAGCTCTATCTCAAGAACTAATGCTCAGAATTTAATAAAACTTTAGATTCAGTTAGTCCCTGATATAAATTGGTGCTGATTAGTTTTTGGTAAAAATCGCCCTGCAGGTGCCACTGCTATGCAGCATTTTGCAGGATTTACACGATTTTAGCAATAGTCATATCTCAAGAAATATTGCACGGAATTTAATAAAACTTGAGTTTCAGTTAGACCTTGATATAAATTGGTGCTGATTCTTTTTAGTGTATGCGAAACCTGTGTGAGATAGAAGAAAGTTTTGGGATTGCCACATCCGACTAGTTTTACTATTGTTAAATATCACGTATTTGTCAAAGCGTAACTGTTATACATAAAAAGTACATGTGCCTACTCTTACAAAAAATTAGTGTGTACGCTGAAAAGTTAATTTATGAGTAAAATCAGGTCTTTTTTCTAAAAAAATGTTTAGGAAGACACTCAGTTTAACACAGGAAAATCACCAATTTTGCAGTCTGTTCTTTGAATGATGTCACTCTAGAATATTTTAACAAAATTTTTAATATGGATTTTCCTTGTTAAAGATTGTGGTGACCAAGAGTATTGCTGAGTTATATGACGCTATAATTATATTGGCATTTTATCATTTTAGATGTAAATATAGGTATATTTTGGACATATTACTTACTTATTTCAGGATTTACACATGAGAATAAAGGAAATTAAAAGATGAGGTTCTCACAATGTTGGCCATCTGAGGAGACAATGAAACAAAATCTGTTTGAAATTTGCAATAACCTGCTTAAGTTGGTCTGTTGGAATCAACCTTATCACACTTGTTATTGCTGTTTTCAGCTCTCCTATGGTGTTTGGTTGATCTCTGTAGACCCATAAAAAGAAGTCTAGTGGCGATAAGTCAGGCTATAGGGGTGGGCCAAAATGTTCATAGCCAAAGCGATTTGGGTAGCCTCTTGCGATGACATGATTGTCATAGTAACTTTTGATCAAGTTCAGGATGTCTCTTGTTGAATGTTGAGGAGATCCATCCTGCTGAAACCATGCGTCTTGAATCCAGTGTTCATAGTAGGCATAAATAATGAACCTCGTTGTAAAAAAGATAGTTTTTTTCTCCAAAATTTCCGGAGTTTTTTCCGAGCATTCCCATCTCTACTGTTTAAACATAGAGCAGTTATGTGGTATCTGATGAAACTGCATGACTATTTTGTTAAAATACAATTTAAAAATTTAATAAAATATTTATTTTCAATATTTTTTTATAATTTAATAAAACGGTACTTTCAGTCATCGTTTAAACACCAAAAAAAAAAAAAAAAAATCCAGGCAAGAACTGAATTTATACAAGGGACTAAATTTGTGATTCCTCTGACCAATGACATGAAGTTTTTTCAACTCAACATTGAGTTACCTTTGGTTGAATAGTTTTTTTTCCTAAGTCAATTAGGAATTGCGATAGTATCTCAGTTCAAATTGCTAAGATGTGGTTTCTCAGCCGTAAGTTTGATGTTATTAAAGAATTTCTTAGTGAGCCAGCAATGTCAATAAGCTTTTGAAATCTTGTGTCCCTGGGACCCAGACACTTTTCAAAAAGTGGGTCCTGCTTTTTTAAACGAGCAATGCATTTAATACAAAATATGCCTCTTTTGAGCATTCCTTCAATGAAAAAAATGCATCTTGAAAGACCAATCACAGTTTTTTTTGTTTTTTTTATGCATCTCTTCTCCAATTTTTTGATTAAATTATGTGCTCTAGTTCGTTCCTGACATCACTTTGAGACAGGCATACTACTGAATACTACCTTGTGAAAATTTTCAGTACTTTTCTGTTTCATTGAGCATATTTGAGGACAATATTTCTTGTTTAATTTTTTTTCACTTACTAAAGAAAGCCGCTGTCTGTTTTACAGTAAAAATTTATTTGCATACATTAACGATGCATTTTCAAAATTAATCTTTTCTGTCATTATTTATTTTTATTATTTACTAGCTGATCCACCCGGGCCCATGATAATAAATTTAAACAAACCTCAGGTTTGTATGATTTTATATTTTTAACCTGATTTTGTAAGAAGATATATTTTTAAATAAAAATTTGTGAAAAAACATTGATATTTAGTGATAAAAGTGCTTGTAAGAAGACATTTTCTTGTTTGTTCATGTGGGGTCTTTTCTTAGTTTTTTCTTAAAGTTCTTGTCTGAACTCTTGGAAATTTTTATCGATTATAAATATAACAGTTTTACAGTCCATGTAAAAATTTTGTGAAACATTGCTATCTAGTTGTAAAAGAAATATGTTTTCTTCTCCCTTTTTTTTTAATTTTTGTTGTTTGTTTTTGCATCGGCTGTTTAAAATCACAATAAAAAAAATAGTTCTCATCTTCCAAACTCTCTGAAATTTAAATCAGTTATAAACTATAACTGTATTGAAGCTCTCATTAAAATTTCATAAAAAAATATGCTTATGTAATGATAAAAACATGAGTCGAAGCAGAGAAATGCCATGCTAAATCCCTGCTTTTTTTTTTTTTTTACCTGAGATTTTTTAATAACTGTATCCAAAACATTTGAAAATTTTGTATTTAATGTAAATCAGGTCTACTGAAATGCTATAAAAAGATTGTGTCGAAATGTGAACGTCTAAGTTACTGTTAGTGTAGAAAAAAAATCATCTCCATGAGGTGCGAAGTGAATTGCATTCACTGGTATTTTTGAAAAGGTTAAAATTCGTATTTTTTAAAACCAATTGCAGTGTCAATTAGAAGAACATTTGAGCTTTAAGAGCATATATTTGGTTTTGTTGGTACCTCTACCAACAAAAATTGCACTCTGGAGGGGCGTTGCCATAAGGGGGAAAATAACCCTTTAAAAAAAATTCAAAGGGTTAACAACAATATTATATAGTTTCAAATTGATTGCAGCATTTGAGATGTAAGAGTACAATCTTTCTAATATGTCTTTCAATTTTAACTGTACTGAATGGTTTGATTGATTTATGTTAAAATAAAGCTATGAAATACCACACAAAAAACTGTGTGTTCAGTTCTTCAGACTTCTCTGTGTGCTGTATTTTGCTAGCTCTTGTCCACACACAGCAAAACTCTCTTTTATCAATATAGATTTGGTCATTTTTTATCTTATAAAAGTTCTGCATTGTTTCAATATTTTACTTTTGTAACCATATCTCTGTATTTTCAGGTGCTAAGACTGATGTTACTTTTCCCGTGTCACAATTTGAGTCATCTCTCAATAAATGTGTGCCATTTTCTTCAAGTTCAACTATCTTTTCATTTTCATTGTATGTAAAAAGTCATGTTTTGAATACATTTTCACTCACTTGATATTTAAAAAGCAAAAATTAAATTAAAAAAAAAACTATGTAAATGTTTTAAAATCAGTTCCTTATGTGTGTTATGTATTTCATGTCAAAATACATAATTGTCACGGTCACCAGTGTATCACTTAACAACATTCATCTGTTAGCTACTTAAAAAGCCTAAAAAAGTTATTATATTAATGTGTTACTTCAAAAATAGATTCATATTTATGTTATCCTTTTTTTTTTTTTTTCCAGATTCTGCTTGTAGAAAATTTTTCAGAAGAGTCATAACCGAACAAAAAATGTACAATTTTACTGATAAAATATTACTGTGTATTTTGTAACATTGAAATACTGAAATGTATTTTTAAAGGTAAAATAAAAAATATAAATTCTGTATTTGCTGTTTTATAGCTGGGAAAACAAATTCATGTTTTTATGGGTTAATTTAGAATGTATATGAAAAATGTAGACATTTTATAACAAAACATTCAAATGCTGGTAAAAGTATTATTTTTGAAATCAAACACCTTAATTATTAGAGAACCACTTATCCTGAATGGTTGGTGTCAGATGTATTCCAGATAATTGGTTTTTCTGACTAACTGGTTGGACATTAAAGCAACATCCATTTGACCACATTTGTAGAATATGTGTGACTGTGGCATTGTTTCTGATTTGAAATTAATTATTAGATTACTCGGATTAAGAATCAGATCCAATCAAGGTAAAAAATTAATTGGAGTTTGAAAGAAGCAGTTTATGGCAATTGGAAATAGCAATTCCTCTGCATAATCGATTGGAAATAGCAATTCCTCTGCATAAAAATCAAAACGCATAATATCTAGCTGAATATATTTCAATTCCTAGATGTTGGCATCAAGTTATACCATGCATGTTGTAATGCTTCAAACAATGAACATGTCAAACTGGGTTTTCAGATAAACGGTTCCATACTGTATATTATATACATTCCTGGCTGATACAAGGAAATTTTATAATGGGACAATGATAGATGACAACATTAGACATTTTAAGAAATAGAGAAATTTGAAAAAAAAAAGTTGATAAAAACTAAACAACATATTTTAAATATGCTCATTTAGATTTAAGATGCTCCATGTTGTCTTTACTTTTCTAAATTTAAAGATGACTACACGCATCACCACTGTAAATAACCTATAAAAGGTTCTAGGCAGGGTTGAGGGTGTTATTATAATTGTTCTTCTTAAAATTAAATCTTTCAAAAATAATTTTATAAGAAAATCCCTTAGTATCATTAAAATATACATATATATATACTAAAAGTGATAACAGTACACTAAAAAACCTTATAAATGCCGTTTAATAAACAGATATACTAGTTTCATACACATAATCAACAACATTCTCAAGATCAATAATTATAAATTAACTATTTTCCAAAAATTTGAAAAGAATAATAAATAATTTTTGCATCTGGAGAATGATTGTGTGTACGAAACTAGTAGGAGTAGATCTGTTTATTAAAAGGTGCTTAACAGCCTTTAAGTGTATTATCATATATATTTGTTTTTATTTTATAAAATGGTAAATGAATAGAATTTATGTTAATTAGTTTTATTATAAGATTTATTCATCTTGGGTACCCGAATAACATGGAAGATGCCTTTTTTTCTCTTTGAAATGAATTCAAGTATAAAAATATATTACTTTTTCTTTACTTTAAACATTGTGAACTTCTTTAAAATGAAATAACACATTTCTGTTAGGTAATGTCTATTTGTTTTGCAAAAAAGGAATGTTACGAAGCACCAAAATTATGGGGCAGGGGGCTCAGTACCCTTTTTTTAAAAAAAAAAAATATTTTATACCTTTTGAAATATTAAGGGGTTTTATGAAGGAAATACGTTTCTGTTACAGTTTTAAACTTTTTGCTGTGATACATGAAAATATGAGTATTTGCGTAAAAACTTTATTTTAAAAAATAATTAATTATAGTAAAAAACCACTAATTCGCACACCTTGGTTCAAAGGATTGTGTTAATTTGTGACTTTTTATTAAGATAAATAGTAATACACTGTTAAATAATAATCCATGTTCAAATATAATAAATGTAATATTTTTAAATGTTTTTTATTTTATAACTACAATTTAAGGATAAAAAGATAAATGATTAACCATATTGGCTATGTAAACATCATTATTAATTTTACTAATTTTTTATTAATTATTGCTTTACCATCCCCCCTCCCCTCCAAACACACACTCTATAGCGAAATCTCATGTTTGCAATTGCCTTCTTCAAATGAAGTATTTTTAAGATGATAAAATTTGAAATTTTTCTGCATGTAGAAATTTCAGTTTTTTTATATACTTAAAATTGAAGGAGGCTTTAAAAAAACGCACTACATATAGGCATCAGACATCTACTTTTTGGTGGTGAAAACCGTATTTCGATAATTAGGTATGAGTCACCATCTAATTCAATTTCTCCACAGGCTAACAAAAGGATTTTGAGATTGGCGATTTGAAAACCTGTATTGATGAATCATCCCTTTAAACTGTAATCTTCAGGAATAAAGAATCCAATCACATGTGATTTTTTCCATTTTACTTATCTAATTTCAACTGCTTAAATGCATGAACCAGTAACATTCATTAATTATATATTTGTTAATTTTGGACATAATAATGTTATGCTGTTGAAACGCTGCCTTTCAGCAGATCTCTGATGATATTAAATAAACATTATCTCCAGACTCTGGGGCAGATCCAGATAATCTTTTTTTGTAGGGAAGGGGGGGGGGAGATACATAGTTTTATACAGTCGGCATAGTATTGTACCGTAAATGGAACATTTTCATTGTCCCGCCGGAACGAACACCTGCTAAGACGAAAACTTCCCTAAAATGATACTTTTCTTTGATCCCTAGCTATTCTCTTTTCACAGATTTTGTTGTTTAATATTTATATATAAATCATAATTTATGTTCGTTAATTCATGCAGTAAACACTGTGTAAACGGAACTTGTCTATAACGAAATCTCACTTTTTATTGAAAGATTTCATAGTCTCGACAAAATAGTACCCTTTAAATCTACCGGCTAAAACGGAAACATGTGTCTAAAACTGAAATATTTTTATGGTTTCTAGCAATTGCGTTTACACGTTTAATTTACTTTGTAAGTCCGTTATTAATTGTTGAATTAATAGAAAACTAAGACGGAATCACAAGGTCACCATTTACTTATTATTGAATTGTAAAAAAAAACCAGTCCACACTTATTTATACATTTACCTGGATGAATTCATATGTAATTAGCTTAGTGTGCAAAGCACGGAATGAGTGTTTAGCCAGCGAAACGGCGCCAAATTTTTGTGGAAAAAAAAAATCCGACAAGAAAAGACACCAATTGTACAAAGGTCGTTAAGTAGATTTGAACATATGATCGATTTTTAAATATTTTTTTAATTCTCACTTACTAATGAAGGCTCTCTGATCGGTTTCTCCTAAACGGGCATGGACTTGGGGCTTCACTGCCCTCGGCTGTGTACACCCGTGCGGGCTTAATACATTATATCGTACATTAATTACATTGTATTGGCTTAACAATTGTATCGTACATTAATTACATTGTATTGGCTTAATAAATTGTATCATTGGACTTAATACATTGTATCATTGGACTTAATACATTGTATCTTGCTCCTGTATCGAATCAAGCCAACCTTGAATTATAAATTTTAATATCGCCATACGTTAAAATGTTCACCATCGTTGTTTCAGATGCTGTAAGAACCGATTTGGCATTCTCAAAACTTAAATTGAATCACGACGGCAAAACGTATAGGTGAGTTCTTCCCATTTGAGAAAAAAAAGTCTAAAAATTACCGCAAAACGCTACAATTCTCATAAAAAATTAAATAACAAAATCTTATTAAAAAATACAAAAAATCGCTTCGTGGTGCGTAACTTTAGATAGGCACCTACCTGCCGGGCAGGGTGCAGGGCCGTTTGTTTAACTTGCAACGAGTAGGGCAGGGAGTCGCTTATAGCGTATTGTATTTAAATAAATCAATTAATATCCACCCTTTCCTCGCAACACAATCACTTTTTCAAAAAGCTCGCATGCACAGACAGGCCCAAGGCAGTCCCAGGCTAATTTTCTTTCATTAGATTTAGGCCGGACTGACAGATCTGGTTTATAAATAGGAACCGGGTGCAAACACATTCCGGCGTACTATTGGTACGTAACGCTAGTTGTCAGTACTTTTGATTTAAAAAGCGAAATTTATTAAGAGCTGTATAGATGTAGAGGGCTAGACAGAGTTTTTTTTTTTTTTTTCAGAATTCGGACGATTTTATTAGATTTTTGACTTGTGGGAGCATAGGATAGAACCGGAGCAACGCCTTGACCCGGCGCACACGGCTGTCCCTAAACGGTCTCCAGGAGACAGAACATATTGGGGCTAAGCTTGCCTGGTTTTCGAAAAGCCGGAATTAATTGGGTATCAGTTATTTTAGTTGGTTAGAACTATCCACATAAAGGAATTGAATTCACGATGACACAATCAGATGAGGGTGCCACTGACTTTAATAAGTCAACGTTGTCCGACATGGGTATCCCCACCGTCGATGAGGATGGGAAGTAGGACAAACGAGTATCAGCACGATACATAGTGAATAAAATGAAGGTCATGTTGAAGGGGAGCCAAACAAAAATGAAAAAGATACGAAGGTGACACTTATGGAAGAGCTTTCTGTTTGTACAGCAAGCTCTGTATCTAGCAGTCACTAGAACTTAAATAAACAACTTGACCTAGAAGGTGCCTGAAGGATACTGTCAAATGCACTGTTCCCAGGCTTCGAAGTCCTCGTATCATCGCATACGACCGCGACCAACGAAATACACGGCCGGCTCATGACTTTTAAAACGTTACACGGAGTGGATCATCTTTAAATGGCGATTGGCACAAAATGATGGGTGCACTGCTTTGTGCCAATCGAAGTGTAAAGATGATCCACTCTGTGTGACTTTTAAACGTTATGAACTGGCCGTGTATATCGTTGCTCGCGATACCACATACCTAACGACGTCGATGGGACAGACGTAGTCGAAACTGCAATAAAGCAGTAAGGTGCTGAGGCAGGGTCGGTTAAGATCAAGTTTCCTATTAAGGGACAAGACTTGACCAACTGGGTTCTGGAAGTAACTCCAGGAGCCTTCCATGTCCTGACGAATCTATGAAAGCTGGTAATCGGCTGGACAAGAGCTAAACTGGCTGAGCACCTCCGACCGACTCAGTGTCATAGATATAGTTGCAAAGACTAGAATAAACTTGGAAATAAACCGGCTTTATTGGGAATAAACCGGGTCCATTGGAAATAAACCCGTTCTTTGCAACTGTAGTCAGAGACATAGATGTGGGAATTATGCCACATAAGCAAGTTGTGCAAGAATAAGGAAGTATGTTTGGAGTGTGGGAGGTCCAAGCAGAAGTTGGACAAGCATTGTAAAAATCCCAAATGTGGAGTGGGAGAAAAGAAAATTTTGAATTGTGTCACGGTGAGCAAATTGTTTCCTGTCGACCAGAGGGCGAATTGAATCATTCACCCCTCTACCCGCCACCAACGTTATACACGGCCGGTGCATGACGTTTAAAACGTCACATGGAGTGAATCATTTTTACACAGTGATTGGTGCAAAATGGTGGGCTCGCCGCTTTGCACCAATCGTCGTGTAAAAATGATCCACTTCATGTGACGTTTTAAACGTCATGCACCGGCCGTGTATAACGTAGGTCGCGCTCCACCTCCATTGCCCTACGTGAGCTCTTGAGGTAATCAGGTTAAATCAAAGAACAGACTGGTTAATTTTCGCATAGAGCAGCAGAATCTGGGCAGGTCTGTGACGTCATTGAATCATGTGAATGTGGCTATCGACGAATATGACTCCTGCTAATAAAATCCAAACTCTAAAATCCATTCTGCTACACATAAGAAATAATTTTGATATGGTTCGGAAAAATGCTTCTTATTTGTGAAACATCTTCAGATGCAACTAATAGAAAATGAGTTACTCCACTGAAATTGAGAGTTTTCTATCGGAAAAGAGAATATCTATAGTGAAACGTCGATGTGGTGAATATTATCACGATGAGACAAGAAGTATTGTCAGGTAACCATCCGAAATATTTAAGGCAAACATTTATAATGTCATCTTAGACACATAAACCGGGAGGCGGCAGCACAGACAATCACCTCATCGAGTTCATGGCTGAAATTGCAGAATTAGTTAAAACTCAATGCGCATATTAAAACGCAATCGGTCTGCCAAGTCATATCTTGGTGGAAAACACCTTAAAGCCTGATTTTAGCGGTTAACTCGTAGGTTTACCATTGTGTTTTCCTGCACCCAAAGCTATGAAAACATGGAGGACTGGGAGCAGGCAAGCATAATTTCCGTCTCCACCGCCGATCGACGATTGGAATTTTTACGCTTTCTGATTATTTCTAAAAACAAATGCATCTTAAGTCATTTCCGGTATTTTGGAGGATTATGAAGATATAAGAAGATATAATATAAGAAATTAATATATATTATATTAGATTATGTAGAAATATTAGATTATATAGAGGTTAGAATATATAGAAATTAATTAGATTGTATTAATAATATTTATTATATTACAGTTATAAATTAATTAGATTATATAGAAATTAAAAGATATTATATAAGAAACCAAATTCAACCGGAAATGACTTAAGAAGCGTTCGGTTTAACAACTAATCAGAAAGCATGATAATCGCAATCGTCTATCGGCGGTGGAAAGGGAAATTATGCAGCAGGCAAACACAATGGTAAACCTACGAGCCAACCGCTAAAATCGGGTTTTCGAGTGTTTTCCACCAAGATATGACTTGGCAGACCGATTGCGTTTTAATATGCGAATCAAGTTTTTACTAATTCTGGAATTTCAGCCGTGAACTCGATGAGGTGATTGTCTGTGCTGCCGCCTCCCGGTCTAACAGCAGGGCTACACTAGATACTGGGCTGGCTCATTCATTATCATGACGTCACATATGGTGGCTGTCCGCGACCAGCGATTGGTGCAAAGCGACGCGCCCATCGTTTTGTGCCAATCGCTGTATGTCTTTCGTTTTGTCGTTTCGCTTTGTACCAAGTTAAGCTCCCCTCCCTCCAAGATTTTGTTTACGATAAAATTACTACCTATTGATAATTAACGATTACAAAGATGCTAATATGATTCGAATTAGGGTTAAGTCATCTTCATAGAATTAGAGCAAAGAGCCGTGTTGATAGTCAGTATTGAAATATTTTAACAATGGGGTTGTCGATTGGTGGCCAACGCATAAGTCTAGCGAGGTGGGCCAAACTGTACCAGTCCGCCCCTGCTGTTTTCAGGAACCATATGTGTTCGCTGAAGGTAAAGTTGATGGTATTCCAGATGGGGAAACAGTGTTCTACTCTCAGGTCCAAGCGAGATCTGTGGTCTACGTCTTGAACAAAATCGTTCCAGCGGTGGAAGTTATGACGGAAATAGACGCTGCGGTGCAGTCTGACTTAAGTGCAGATGTAAAAATTCTTGTGATTTCGGTCTATTTGCCGCCACAAAGAGATGGCCTTGACATCACTTCCCAGACGGAGCTGCTTCAGGATCTGTTTGACAGTCCCACGGACAAGTCCATTGTAATACAGGGTGATTATAAAGAAACTTTGCCAACATCTGCACTTCTAGCGGCCGTTCTATTTAACCGATCAAGATGAAATTTTAAATATAGTTGTTTGAAGGTATGCGCTCGAGATTCTGTGAATGGCAATACAGTGGTGCTCACGGTTACGGTTATAGTTACAGAAACTCGAAAATTTCGAATGGCAACGCCTACTTTTTCCTGTCTCAAAATGTTCAGCGCATGCGAAAACCCTAAATAGCGTTGAAACGGTACCGATATGTCCAAAAACCGACGTGTTATAGACATACAAACCGTTCTTTAAGGCGCACCGAGCAATAATGCATTCGACAGAGACAAGAAACTGCTGAATGATGAGAACACATATCAGACAAAAGAAAACCTTTATTGGCATCAAACATTTTCCACATGGGTGCCATCACAAGCAATTACGCATTGCATGCGGGAGACGACGGACAATACCGCTGAACGCAACATGACGCGAGGAATGTTTCTAATCTCACGCCGTATAGAATCCTGCAAGCCCGACAATGTTTGCGGATTGCACAGGTAAACTCTGGATTTGAGATATCCCCAAAACCAGAAATCCATAGGCGTCAGATCTGGGGATCGCGCAGGCCACGGAATAGGATAATGGCGTGAGATGATGCGATCACCAAAATGCTGATCTAGGAGCCTTTTAACTGACCTCGCTATATGTGGAGGTGCACCATCTTGCATCCAAACAACGTCATTGAGTGCATTCCGCCGACGCAACTCCGGTAGTACAGAATTTTTCAGCATGGCTGCATACCGAGAGCCTGTTACAGAACATGTTGCAGGACCCGCTGGGGTCGTTTCCTCAAAGAAGAACGGGCCGAGAACAAATGTAGCTGTAATGCCGCACCACACAGTCACTTTGGCGTCAAATAATGGTACTGGTGCCACAGCGTGAGGATTCGTCTCTCCCCAGTGCACACAATTCTTTGTGTTAATGTTGCCATGTAAGGTGAAATGCGCCTCGTCCGTCCATAGTATGCGAAGTGGCCAGTCGTTATCAGCATCATATCGTAATAAAAATTCATTTGCGAAGTCCAGACGTTGTTGTGGGTCACCCGGCTGCAACATCTGGACGCGCTGAAATCGATAGGGAAACATGTGAAGTACTGAGCGCAAGAGCTTGCGGACCGTTGTGTTCGGAATATCCAACAAGCGCGATAATCCTCTTGCAGTTTCTGTGTGCCCTGTAGTCACTGTATGATGCACTTCCATGACAACGTCCTCAGAAACTGTTGGCCGTCCGGAGCGCGGTTTGTCACAGGTGCAGCCTGTATCTTCGAATTTGCGCACTAAATCACGCACAGCTTGCAGAGTACATGGCCCACGTCGTTGTCGATGATTGCGGCGATACACACGCAAGGCTTCCGCAGCGTTCATCCCATTTAGATAATAGAGTTTGATCAATTAACCGCGAACTTTCCCAGGAAGAGTCATATCGTCGGCATGTGCGAGTTCATGAATGACGACTTCGCATACCCGCTTGGTATTTTATAGGCTTCCTCCGCTGAATATCTGGCGAACGGCGTTCTGTGATTGGTATCTTGCCTGTGTCATATGCAAAGTTACTGCGTGCGCACAGATCGTGTTTTGTTGGCCGGTTTTCAGAACTCTTCTTTGTGTATGCATAACACGTTTGTTTTTGGACATATCGGTACCGTTTCAACGCTATTTAGGGTTTTCGCATGCGCTGAACATTTTGAGACAGGAAAAAGTAGGCGTTGCCATTCGAAATTTTCGAGTTTCTGTAACTATAACCGTAACCGTGAGCACCACTGTATTGCCATTCACAGAATCTCGAGCGCATACCTTCAAACAACTATATTTAAAATTTCATCTTGATCGGTTAAATAGAACGGCCGCTAGAAGTGCAGATGTTGGCAAAGTTTCTTTATAATCACCCTGTATTTGGATATATAAATACCAAGAGCTCGGTTTGGGGGTACCCTCTTTACAAGTCTGACGACCAGGGTGACCTTATTCTATAAGGAAAGGGCATGTTTGTTTACAAACAAACAGTTCCATCAACTAATCTACCACGACATTTTTGTCGCAGCAATCATTATAGGAATCGTCATGGCGACGTAGGACAATCATATCACAGACCAGTTTAACGTAGACCAATCAAATCGCTCCATCTCATGTGTACTGTAGGAGTTGTAAAGAACAACCAGGTTTTCTCCCAAACCAACAGTACTTTAACCAACAGTGACGTCAGTTGCCCTTTCCTTAAATTTTTGTGCTCAGAATGATTTAGAGGTGTGGAACGACCCCACCAGTGAAGGCACGTTCATCGGGTCCCAAGGCAAAAGCTGGATATATTTAGCTTTGGGCAGACTTCGAAGACCAATGGACTTTACCCATATAACGTCATCTGTGGGTAAAGAGAAGAAAAGCGCCGATAGGCGTGAAGAACATTTTAACACATCTTCCCCTTCGTCCAATAAACAGTATTTTTCCGAAGGAAATTACCCTCAGAGGTGCGGTTGTTGCCATTCGTGGGTAAAGTCCATTCGTTTGGTCAAATGGGAGCTCGAACCTCGTGAGACGGCCTGGCTAGATGGGAAGTCAGTCAACGAGAGCGTCGCTCAATTAACGGAAATTTTGCAGGATATATGTGCAGATGTCAAGAGAAATAAAAGACCTCGGGTTAAAATTGTTCCTTGGTGGAGTGAAAGTCTAGCGATAAAGAGCGTTCTTTCTGCCGTTTGAACAAATGGCAAAAGACGTCGCTTCCAGCGTTGCAATGACAACCTGGATCAAAGAAAGGAGTACAAAATACTTTTTTGAAAACTCCAGGGCCGTTTTAGAAAATCGATACGCCGGGCCAAGTGAGATCATTACCAGTATCTTGAAGACATTGACCAGTGAAAACCATTTGGTCCTCATTTGATTGGGCTCGAGGTAAATCCTTGAACCGTTTAAAATAGTGCAATTCACGATCGGGGTAGGAGCCGAACCAAGGAATTTAACTCGGCAATAGAAGAGCTCATGGATTATCACTTTTGAAGTGACAATGAGCACCGCGCTGTTCAGGATTTCGCTCTAGGGGACGACGACCCGGAATTCACCCAGAAGGAGGTTGAGGCGGTCATCCTGGCAAAGCTTCGCGGATGAATGGAATACATCTCGAGATTGTAGAACTTCTCTTTAGGGCAAATAAAACATTTTTCATGAACAAATGTCTAGCAGATGGTGTCTTTCCAAATCAATTGTTCTGTTTAGTAAAGTGGGCAAGGATCGTGGGCTGGCCAGCTTCTATCGTCCGATATGTTTATTGCCCGCCTGGAGAAAGGTTCTAGACAAACTTGTGAGCTAGAGTTACAAAGACTGGAAAAAACCCAGTTTAAACCTGGAAATAAACCGGTCTTTTGGGGAATTAACCGGGTTTTTTGGGAATAAACCAGGTGTTTTGGGGAATAAACCGGATCCACTGGAAATAAACCAGTTCTTTGCAACTTTACTTGTGACCAATAGATTGAATTACCATTCTAGATCACATGGGTTCATGAATCCATGCCAATTTGGTTTTACTCCGAGTATGGGAACGGAAGACGCATTCCAGAAGCTGCGTATGACAATAGAAGGTTGTCAAAATCGGGACAACGATTGTTGTTTCGTCCTGTTGGATATCAAAGGAGCCTTTAACAGCTTGTGGTGGCCCTCGATCTTTCTGGGTCTAAGTAAAATGAAGTGCCCTAGAAACCTATTCAATCTGGTTAGAAGTTTTCTTTCTGAGAGGAAGGTAGTTTACCGAACAGAAATCTCATCCCTGGAACGAGAATACAACGTTGGTTGACCACAGGGTTCGAATTCGGGTCCTTTTTATAGAAATTTAGTAGCAAATATGCGGATGCGGTTTTGGCTCATAGATCAGCTCTCTTCCAGATAACAAGATGCTCCCGTACTACCAGTACGGCAGCTATTAAAATACTGGCCGGTGCAATGCTCCTAGATAGGCAGGTGGAGAAAAAATTCCTTCTCACAAGAGCCCTCCATATGAATAGCGACCTAGAAATAGGCTCAGTCTGTATTCGTGCAGACGAAATTCAACGTAAAGCAGAACGCTGGAAGGTACACCCCGCAAAAGCCCCAGCCATCGATTGGAAGGGGGCACCCCAGCTGACTGAGGGCTCCCGAGTCCATCGGGTAATTTGTTACTCACTTAAATAATCAACTAATAATTTATTGATTGAATTAGCACAAAAAAATGTTACAGTAATAGTCCTTATTGGTCCATATTTATTATTAGCACTTGCCGTAAACGACTGTCGAATGACAATCTCCCTGATCGTACGTTTCACGCTACTTCGTTACGCACCACTAATACACACAGTTCCGGTGGAGCCAAATCACAACCACCTCAAAAGATGATTCCCATACTCGCACTATATATATATATATCCGGCGGTATGTCACCTCGCTACCCCCGGCACAGTCTAGACCTCAGGTCTATTCCGATCTGTTCCGTCTATGCTGTATTTCGTCCACCACTGGACCAACTGTCCGATGCACGTTCTCTCCGGTCTGGTCCGTATACATAGCTTCTCTCCCAGGACACTGCCTGTCCTACTCACTCCACTGCACACCAGCGACTGCCTCATGTCATACACTTCACCCCACTCTCTCGATCTTCGGGGCCTGTCTTTCCTCCTTCATGGATTTTCCACACCTGTAAATACATTTCTCTAGAACGTTCCCTCTTTTCTATTATCTTCCCAAATCAGTTCGCTAGGAATTCAATGCGCATTGTATCCACATTGAAAAAACCGGATTCCTTTCATAATGACTCTGTGAACACCCCACAAATAGCTGTGAGGATCAGGGAAATTCCATTGTCAATCACATACAGAAATTTACAGGAAAAGAAAATATATATCTGAATACAATAATGATTAAATATAATTAATTAAATTAACTAGATATATACAACATAGGTTCTGTTAAAGTCAGAAACCTGACAGATACCTTTATTTTTTTTCAACTCTTTTCCGGTGTTTGTCTCGTTTCTTCCAGCTGTTTCATCCCACCTCCATTCATCACTCAAATAGGGTTTTGCCTTTTTAGACTAAGTTTATATCCCACCCCCTCCTAAAATTTTGGAAAAATCGAACCATATTTATAAGCTTTTATAGATTTTCATCCCTACCGCCTTGTGGTAAATCTACACATATTTTTTTTACGGATTTTCTCATCTTCTATTTATCCGATCTTCATGTTACTTTCATTGTTACTCATGAAATCATTCTCTTGTTCAACGAATATAGCTCCAATTTATGTTATTCCGTTCTATAGGGACTTTTGAGATACAGTTCCAATTTTAGAGTCTTATTTTCTTTATTTTTTCTCTAGCTTATTTTGGCTTTATCACTGTGCCCGCGGTGGATTTATCCTTCAGTTGCATGCATAGACATTTTCTATAGGAGCCTTTGTTTATGTTTACCGCATTTCTTCCAGCTGTTTCTCTCTCCTATAGATTTTTGCCTCTACATCCCCCCCCCCTCGCTTCGCGATGAACGAATTACACGGCCTGTTTATGACTTTTAAAACGTCACATGGGGTGGATAATCCCATACAGCACAATAACGTCCTAACGACATACGATACACGTCATATGAAGGATAAAGCCTCAATATCCCATCCTTATCCAGAGACAGTGTTGAATTCAGGGGGTGGCCCGAGGAGACACCCCCTCCCCGGAAGATTTGAGATTTTATCTTTTGATGGTTAAAAAGTTGATCCCTCCCCCCCACCCAGGAGCCACAGAAATCCCTCCCGGAAAAAAATTCCCGAATTCAACACTGACTGGAGAACATCCAGTTTTGAGCAAAAATAGACTTCTATGTTCGTTCTGTGAACATCATTTTCTGCCATGTATATGATGACAATAGGACGAGATAAAATAAATAGAATGTGAATTCTCTGCTTGTCCAGTAAGCGTCAGTTTTAGACATTCACAGGATGCTCACTGGATCAGTAGCAGACACTTTATATAAAAATTATTTAAAAAATCGACGGGGGAGGGGGATTGCCCCTACCCTGCCCTCCCAAATTATGCCCTGGATTTCTATTCATTTTATCTTAAGTTGTGCAGAGGTACACACTAAAACATTCCTATTGAAAAATAGTGGTAACCTATCCAGGTTACCACTATTTTTTAAATAGAAGTGTTTTAGTGTGCACCACTGCACACTAATTTATGATAAAATGAATAGAAATCAAAGACATAATTTAGGAAGGACAGTGTGGGTCTTTTGATGGTTAAAAAGTTGATCCCTCCCCCCCACCCAGGAGCCACAGAAATCCCTCCCGGAAAAAAATTCCCGAATTCAACACTGACTGGAGAACATCCAGTTTTGAGCAAAAATAGACTTCTATGTTCGTTCTGTGAACATCATTTTCTGCCATGTATATGATGACAATAGGACGAGATAAAATAAATAGAATGTGAATTCTCTGCTTGTCCAGTAAGCGTCATTTTTAGACATTCACAGGATGCTCACTGGATCAGTAGCAGACCTTTATATAAAAATTATTTAAAAAATCGACGGGGGAGGGGGATTGCCCCTACCCTGCCCTCCCAAATTATGCCCTGGATTTCTATTCATTTTATCTTAAGTTGTGCAGAGGTACACACTAAAACATTCCTATTGAAAAATAGTGGTAACCTATCCAGGTTACCACTATTTTTTAAATAGAAGTGTTTTAGTGTGCACCACTGCACACTAATTTATGATAAAATGAATAGAAATCAAAGACATAATTTAGGAAGGACAGTGTGGGTCAGTTGCATCCCCACCCCCTCCTTTATGATTTTGAGACGAAATCGTCTCAAAAATTCACAATGCCTTATTGAATGATCGTCGATTGAAGATACGCGAACTTGCTGACATTGCAAATATCTCGATAGACCGTGTCCACTACACTTTACACGATGTTTTGGGTATAAAAAAGCTTTCCGTTCGATGCGTGCCTTGTTTGTTGAACGTCAACAAAAACGCCAAAGAATGAACATTTCTCAAGAGTCTTCTGAAATGTATTGTGCTGCAAGTTGAAAAATGAAATATTGTCAAAAATCTTGAATTTTCTTTATCAGGCCGAGAACTTTTCGAACTATCCTCGTACAGGGCTGCACTAAAGTATTTGCACACATTATGCATTTTATAATATAAAAATGCTGAATGGCAGCTCCACTTGGTATATGATTTACACCAAAACCTAATTAACATCAACTTATGTCAAGGTCTAACAGATATGAAATTTGACGTAATTCCGTGCATTAATTTTTGAGATATGACTATCGCTAAAATCCTGAAAAATGCAGCATAGCAGCACTACCTGTTGGGAGATTTACACCAAAACCTAATCAACAGCAATTTATGTTAACGTCTAACTGAATCTGAAAACTGATGAAAATCTGTGCATTACTTCTTGAGATAGAGCTATTGCAGAAATCGTGAAAAAGGCAGCATAGCAGCGCTACCTTTTGAGCGATTTACATCAAAAACTAATCAGCACCAATTTATATTAAGCTTTAACTGAATCTGAAGTTTTATTAAATTCAGTGCATTAGTTCTTGAGAGTGCCCACAAAATTTTTATCCCACACGCACACAACACAGACATTGTTTTAAAAAAAGTCAAATCGTGTTCAGGACCTCCTAAAACATATAAATCCATCAAAAACTGAAAGTTTTCACGAATCCAATACTTTCTTCTTGTAAAGATAGAATAAACTAAAAGAGAAATCCGTTCTAGACAGGTTCTATTTTTAGCAGGTACATCGTCTGTTTTATATGTATTAATATGCTTTTTGTACGGATTATTGTATTCATTTTGCACGCATCACGATATTTTTCCTTTTAAGACAGGTTTCCGTCATAGACAGATTCTATTTCACAGGTGTGTTTTAATTCTTTTGCCTAGAAATGTATGTACTATTCATTAAAAATAATTTTAATAGTACAATAATGACCATTTAAAAATCTATACATTACTGGCAAAAGTTGTTGTGCTGGGGGTCTCATTTTACCGATTTTGCACGGACCAGGCTCGGGCAATGATTTTCATATGGGTTGGGTTGAGTCGGGACTGTGGCTGAAAATTTCGACCCTTGTAGACCTCAAGGAAGAATGAAGTCCAGGCCTGGTCCCGCTCAAGTCTGCAGAAAAAAAGTTAGACTCGGAAAGAGAGATAGGTACGACTCGAGCCTCAATGAAAACTGGCCCGAACCCGGCAGGCCCTCAGGCCCGTGCTGACCTATAAGATGGAATACTAATACAGAAACACACTATTGTCAATAAATTTTGAATTTCGCATTTGGATTAAACATGTTTTTCCGTCTCTAAGGGATAGAAAACGCTGAAACTTCCAAAAATCAAAGTATCATAACTTGATAAGTTTTGGTCGCGCAAAAAAGGAAGTTTTGTTGTTTTACCTGTTAGAGTATGAAGAAAGTTTTTCCAAACATAACTTATAGGACCTAGGAACCGTATAAAATTTTAAAGTTCGTAACTTTTAAACTATTTTGATGTAAATATCTTTTAACACTATGAAGAGCAAATTTGAAACTTTTTTGCTATTGCAACTGGTATTTGCAAAGCCAATCGTTTAAGAAATTAGAAAAATATCAGAGTTTACACACATATATGCCATTTAAGACTGCAGCTTTTCTTCCATCTTATAATTCGGAAGTTCAGTGCCGAAACTAGCTTTTTTTACACCCGGGGCAAACATGGATTTTGGCGCCCCTCCCCTCTCCCAGCCAAATAAATTTGCAAAAAGAATTTTACCAGCTTTCTAATAGCCGACTCGACTTGTTTTAAATTTAAAATATGTAATCACAAAAATATGTAATACTGAACTACGCAATCAGCTTTCTCAAATATTGATTCAATAACACGTTCAAAATGGAATAGAAAAAAACAGGAAAAAATTTCACTTTATACAGGTTTTCATCTTAGCAGGTATAATTGTTGGTATTCTTTCTGTTGAGAACATGTAATTTTAAAATTGAAAACTGGATTCCATTATAGACAGATTTCATTTTCACAGATTTTATGGTATGTGTATCATTACAAATGAGGCGTTTAAAGTCCAGTGATATGAATCATATTGTCTTAAGAGTTTACAATAATCACGCGAAGACATTCGGAAGCTAATGTTAAATCTGTGGGAGCATTCATAATACTTTTAATCTTTTTTTCATGGGATACTTCCGGTCGATATCTAATGTTGTGCGTTTGTACTTTTTCGGGTTTTGTTACATTTTTTTTTAATTCGGACCTTTTCACTTTTGTGAAATGAAACTAGTTGAAAATGGTTGTGAAATTGAAAGTGTCCTCATATAAAAAAATTGCAACAAAAGTCGAAAAAGTAAAAACACACAACGTTAGATATCGAGATCAGGTATGATATGAAAAAATATTTAAATGCAAGCGAGAATTCCAAAAAGACCGCTCCCATAGGTTTAACATTAGTGTGCGAGAGTTTTCGTGTGACTAGTGTAGACTCTTAAAAGCATTTTAATATTTTTTTCTTAGGATAGCTGAGGTTGATGTTCCATAAGTGAAAGTAACTATATATATATATTTATTTATATAAACCTGCAACAAAAAATCGAAAGAGTAAACACTTGGTCAGAGATTATCCTACGAAAAAAAATTATTTAAAAATATTAAAATGCAAGCGAGAAATTTGAAAAAAAAAATCCGCTCCCATAGGTTTAACATTAGCTTGCGAGTTTCTTCACGTGACTACAGTGTGGGTTCTTAAGAACTCAAAAACCAGGATTTTCTGCAAGCATAACAATGAATTCCAATACCGTAAAATATTATCTATAACCAGTTCTGTGAAACTATCACTTATACTCTTCTTCCTATTCATAGATGGATAGGTTTAGATACTTTCCTGAACCTAACGCTAAACTTCAAAATTATAATACTGGCTTATATTACTGCTACTTTAAATGGCTCAATTGTTACTGAGACGATGGCGAGAAATAGAAATATACTACATCAGATTTCTATTGTGGAATATATTAAGATTTTTAATGAATGCGAGCCTAATATTTGCCAATGAAACTTAAACTAATTTGGAATTTAATGCAGATAAGATAAATTCACTATTAATAAGATATGAAATAATAAAGTTTCTACTGTAATAGAAAGTTGTTTAAAGAAAAATTCAACTAATAGCAGAACTTTAAAAAAATAAATACAATTTTCTAAACATATTTTAGATTGCAAATTAAATTAATACATTTCTTGACTTTTATATTACATAAAATAATTAACTATCTTTAAATGATGTTAAAACTTTACTTTTCGAGCTTTTTTTGCTGCAAATACATTTGCAAATAATTTGCTAAAACTTCTTTCACCTGAGGCAACAGAGACAGGAAGTGTCAGAAATATTTTCAATAAAATAGTCAAATTAGGATATATTTCCTCAACTCTATTTTTGAAAATAAGTTTTAAAATATCTTCTGTCGGGGCAGTTTTAAAAGTTTTATCAACTGCCATTGCGTGGAACATGAAGCTTTCGATTTCTTCGACGAATTCTTCTATGTTCAGATCTTCTCTACAAATGCCTGTCAGCTCTTTAGCTTTTCTCTTAATATTGTTAATGTCTGATTTCTCAATTTCTCTCCCATTCAGAAAGCTGAATTTATTATTAATATTTTCGAGAGCCTGAAATCTTGTATTTAGTTTACAATCCTATCAACAATTTCCAACAATGAATCTCTAAACATATCTTCTCTAGAAAATTTTGTGACTTCATCTTGACAGTCTTCGTCAAACATTTTTTCCCCCTTTTCCTGACATCTTTAAAATTTTCAGGCAATTATTATCTTTATCAATTATTTTGGCCTCGGAAATTGCATTGAAAACTATATTTCCTCTCGTGGATTTAAAAAATACAACAATCTACAAATATGTTTTACAGACATATCAACTGTTATGTCCTGTATTTGAAGGAATGATCTATTTTTGTTTTAGAATTTTATTACAAAAGCATAAAAAAATGATGAAGTCATAGTTGTTGATACGTTTCTTTATGCTCATTGCTTCGATTACTAGCCATGGCACCCTGGGTGGTATTTTTTGGTGCACCTCTACAAATGATATATTACAAAAAAAAGTGTTTACTAAGTATTTTATTTTGTGTATATTTTCCACACCTTTGTCTTTAGTATCCCGAACAGTCGCCTGATCGCATCCCCTCAACGCATACAAATGGTAAAAAAACAAGAAAAAATATTTTGGGAGGATAAAGGCTTTACTAGTCATGGCGACCTGTGCAAGATTGTTTACTGTACCTCTAACAAATGCTATACTCCTTTTAGAAAATGATTTTATTAAGTATTTTACTTTATGCATTCCTCTTTGTTTTTCTTGTCCTGGCAGTCGCCCGACGGTCCGACCTTGTCCATAGCAAGATGGGAAAAAAGAAAGCTCCATGCTGCTTAGCAAGAAAGAAAATAAAAAAAGAAAGTTATTACTGATGGCATTGAGCTCACAGGCTATTCACACTAATTGTATATTACACTTCTTATTTCAAAGCATAATGCCCATCAAAAAATTAAGGGGGAATTAGCCCCCCGTTCCCCCTCTTTTTACTTAACCAATGAACCCCCAAAACTAATCAGAGACCTGTCTTATCACAATAAACATATATACAAAATTTGAAGCAAATCGGCTAATTCTGCATGAAAAGCCCAACTATCTAAATTAAGGGGGGTTGGCACCCCATCCCCCACTTTATACTTAACCAATGAACCAACAATTTAATCTTTAAAAGCGCTTTATCACAATGAACCTGTATACAAAAGTTGAAGCACATCGGATAATTCTACATGAAAAACCCATTTATCTAAATTACGGGAGTTATTAGCCCATGTACCTTCCCTTTATACTTAACCAATGAACCCCCAAAACTAATCAGGAAGCGCTTTATCACAATAAGCCTATAAACAAAATTTGAAGAAAATAGGATAATTTTGCATGAAAAGCCAATTTATCTAAATTAAGGGGGATTAGCCCCCCCGTTCCCCCCCTTTTATACTTAACCAATGAACCAACAACACTAATCTTTGAAAAGGCCTTATCACAATGAACCTGTATATAAAATTTGAGGCACATCGAATAATTCTGCATGAAAAACCCATTCATCTAAATTAAGGGGGGATTAGCCCGCGTTACCCCCCACTTTATATTTAACCAATGAACCCCCAAAACTAAACAGGGAAGCGATTTATCACAATGAGCCTATAATCAAAATTTGAAGCAAATCGGATAATTTTGCATGAAAAGCCCATGTATCTAAATTAAGGGGGGTTAGCCCTCCCCCTGTTCCACCCTTTATACTTAACCAATGAAACCCCAAAACTAATCAAGGAAGCGGCTTATCACAGTGAACCTATAAACAAAATTTGAAGCAAAACGGATATTTCTATCAAGAGTTATCGCATTACGTACATACATACAGAACGGGCAGGCACATTAGCTATCAGGCTTTGATAGCCTGCGAGTTAAAAAAGAATAAAACATCCTTGGAATTTTTTTGCAGGGAATTGCTTGGACATAAGACTGACCTTGAAAAATGTTAGTGGTTCTTACTACATGGGACGTGATTTCCCTGATAGACAGAAGACATAGGCATCTTCTTTGGACATGGTGTATTTGGAATAGGATAAAAATAGCCTAAGAGAACAGTTCTTTCTTCTTATTCATTTGCTATCTAGTATTTTAGGCGAATCTTTTTATCTATTATTTTAAAAACACAAATTGCACAAATTGTGCTTATTAGTTGCTAAAATCAGTGTAAAAATTGTTTTAAACTCATAAAAGAGCTAAAATCCTACATGTTTCGGCTTTAAACGTAAAGCCATCATCGGGGAAGAGGAACAACACAAACGACTACTGATCTTTTAATTTTCGATGCGAGAAAATTAAAATCAACAGTATGGAAAAATTTAAATAAAATAAGCGGGCGCTCTCTGTTGCCAAAGAGCGAAAAACAAAACAATGAATTAACAAGGGGTTAAAAATGTATCCCATAAACTAGGTATGTTGAAAGAAAAGTTATCATTACAAATACAATCTTTTCTAATTTTAATTTCCAATGATTCCCTAATGGCGGCTTTAAATGGGTTATTGAACCTATGGATAATTCTTGCTTTATCGAAATTAATTACAGTATCATTATTTTTAGCGTAAAACTGGGAGAGTGCAGTGGATAACTTTCCAAATTTTATGTCGTTTTTGTTCCAGCTAAAATAACTTGATTATGTTTTAACTAAACAATAGTAGTATGGTTAATATAGTATGCTTTACTGAACCATAAATTGTTACTCAATATTATTAATATGCTATGCAAAAAAAGGAGGAAATTGTAAGAGAAACATTTTAGAGAATGCCGGTAAAAAAAAGAAAAGAAAATTTAACTAAAAGTCCAAAACTAAAAAAAAAAGAAAATGCAGCTTTTTAAACGAGTCCATCGATAAAGAATCATCTTTAATTTCCTTGCACCTAAATGTGTGTGATGTACAAGATGATGGTGGTTACTTTCTATATAACTTTCTAAGTGTAAACAGAATAACAAGGAAAGTAATCTTCAAACAGAGGATGTTAAAAAGTATCCATTGGATGTTAGGTAGTTGTTAGATTCCCGCATGAAAATTGTTCTTGGATCAAAGATTTTATTGGTATTGTAACCAATGTAGTAAATGACTTAACATAAGTTGTAACATTTAAAAAAAGAAAAAAAAATGGAAACAATGTTTATTTTTCCAGAAAATGAAGATATCATACATATATTAAATGAATTGTTGGATTTTTAGATGAGCCCATTCAACTCCAGATGTCAAATGTTTTTACCAAATTAACACGTATAAGCTCTGAATAATACTATTTCATTCATTATTACAGCTGTTAATTCAATAAAATCCACTATAATCAGAACTTTAATTTATAACTCATCAAACCTTTAGAAATGAATTACTTTATTTATCATTCCTAAACAATACATATCCTCTTTCCTCCTTTTTTATCAACACTAGACACAATATACTATATTTTCTCTAGTAATATTGCATTTTTTAGTAACTAGCACTAACAATTTTAACTAGCACATACAGTGCGTGTGTAAAACTAGCACACAGTTTTATTTTCTAAAGTGAATTTGTATTAGAGGGAGAATAACAAAACCTCTTTCTGAAACTCTCACCAGCCTTGCTTTTCCTACTAGGCAAAACAGAAACAAAAATAAATTACTTGATTTTGTTTTATCCAGATATTCAAAAAATTATTTTAATGGCTAAAATTCTCACTATAATGAATCATGTAGCCAAAAGTGGAACATATGTTGTACCCCTTTTGGCCACTTCCATGGCCATAAAAGGTAGATATAGCAAATTTAGAACACCAGTTTTGACCGTCTCCCATTAAACAGTTAAAATAATTAATTTTAATGCAGAATTTATATAGAAAGAAAGCTTATCTCATAAAACTCAATAGCAATTAGTTTTAGAACAAATAGAGCCTGATAAGGCTTAATGTTGAAAGATTCTAAAAACTTGTTAGCTAAGCAAAGATCTTAATATTTGTGAGCACACACTATAGGTTCACACATTTAATTTTTTTTGCAAGTCACAGGTTATGGAAAAATAAACCAATCAGATTGGAAATGATAAATTAAGGTTTTCTTAAGGTGTAAAAATGCATTTTATTGATTAATATCAAATCATAAGCTAAATACTGGACAAACTGATTGAATGCGGCTAAAACTGGTACACCTATCCTATATATAAGATTATTGTATATATATCTATTGTATGTTTATTCATAGAAATGAGATTAAAAGCAAATATTAAATATTTCTGCCTTGAAATTATAAAGTAATTTTTAGTTTTACACGTACAGTTTATGAAAATGATACAGATGCACAGAATTTATTTTAAAAAACTTTTTATGTTTTAGAAAATTATTATTTTCTATGAAGTATTTTTCCTACGAGCTTTGTTTTCTGCCATCAATGACTATTAATTAATATTGCAATTTCTGTGCACATAAATATGTTACATATGTGTCCAGTTTTTCAATTCCCTTTTTATTAATTAGATAAAAATTTAACATTTTATAGTCCTTCTTTCAGCCACATTTATAGTAGATTAACTTTTCTTTTTCATTGTATCAAGGTGTGAAGTAACCACTCAGCTAAAACGACTATCTAACCCCTACACACCCCCCCCCCTTTTTGTTCAGATTAATAATTTTGAATGTGTGGGAAAAATTGCACAATTATAAATTTGTTTCCTTTATACAACTATAAGTTATTTTTATATTATAAATGTTTAGCCAAAATATTTATTAAAACTATTAAATTTCGTCAAACTAAAGCAAAAAATTATATCTACATATATTGATACCTCTAACTTAAATATATAAAAAGCAACTTGAGTTAAATGAAAAACATTGGTTTACATAATTTATTAAAATAAAACATTATCAGAATATGAAAACAATATTTGTTCCTTAAAATAATTTGTGCTGCTCTGAAAAAAAAAAAAAAAAAGAAAAAAGCTTATAAAGCTCATTTTTTTCCTTCAAGCAACGACAGCTATTGTATCAAATAAAGTATCAAGGCATCATAATATTAAACACTAACTAGCCTACATTACACACTTCCATACAATTATACCATTATACAATTCCATAAACAAGCAATTTTTTAATAATAAAAAAACCTGTTATTATCATTTGATAAGAGTTTACTGCTATGAAATTGTGTCTCATTCTATTCTAATATGAGTATGATGATAAACCTTTATCATTAGTAATTCAAATAAAGCTACAAATATGTAATACATAAATGAAGCACAAATAAATAAATATCCATGTGATTAAATATCAGTTTTCTTTTAAGTTTAAAATTTATTTATTAAACGTAAAAGGATTTTTAATTAAAAAAAAATTAAACATGCATGATGTAAACAAAAACATTTCGGTTTTATATCTTTGAATTCGAATAAAGCAGTCGATTTTAATCTCTTGATTTTACATAAACAAAAAATACTTTTGCGCCAAAATAATGATACATCACAATAACTATCAGTCCCTCCTTTGCTGCATCAAGTTGCCATAATCTAACGAACCAATGAAAGCAAGGTAACTAACCTAACCCAAGTCCAACGTTTCTCAGGAATGTAGCTGACTCCATACCATCGGTCGGCGAGCATACAGACTTACAGCATGGAGCCGGTTTCGGACAGTCTGAGTTGAAATCGTGGTGCCTGTAGCCGAGCGAAGGTGTTGTTGGAGAAGAGTAGCGTTCATGTTTCGGTGTCTCCGAGCTGTTAACGCTAAATACCGATCTTCATTGGGCGTTGTTGCCCGTCTACGACCTTGCCCTGGTTACAGTGCCTAGAATTAGATAGTGTTGTTATCGGCGACAAAATTATACTTCAGAAATAGAGGACGCCGATAGATGGCGCCAGTGTTCTCGCCGCGGCTATGGTAACTTTCGTTTTTACATACACATCATTTTAAATCTATTTTTTTCTGTAATAAATCAGTACTTTAAAATGCTCTAGATAAAAAATAAACAAGAAAAAAAATTCTAATAATGAAAATATAGTTGAAGAGAAATGTAATTGATTTCATAACAACTAATTGTAATGAACTCAAACAGTTACAAACTTTATCATAGGACAATGTTTTTCTTCCGACAATATTTAGTTATTTCTAAAATTGGATAAATACAATACAATATATTGGATAAATACATTATACTATGATGAATTCTTGCAAAAACATGTCGCTATTTTGACAACTTTTTAATCGGTATTCATTATTACATAACTTGTTTACATCCAGTTAACAAACTAAGAGTAAATTGAGTTGTTAAAAATTTCTGATATTTCAGAGCTTTAGTTTAGGGTAAAATATAATTTAAGGTATACTAGCAAACATCAAACAAGAAATTAATAATTCTTTCAAATCTAGAAAAAAAATAATAATAATTACTCTCCTGAAAGTATGACAAGAATGCAATTTCTTTAAATTAGGGTAGATGTGCCAATCATCCTTAAAAAATTATTTAAAAATTATTTTTTATTAATAGTTATTATTATTATATTTTATTATTATTTTTTAATATTACATTAAGCTATCAACAATATTTAACCATTTTCATACTCACACTTCCCAATGTGAATCAAAATTTTAATAACAGAAATAAATCAAACACTTTTAATTCCAGTAATAGACACCCTACAAAAAGTAATACATTGATTTTGTGAATGTATTTAAAACTATGATTGAATGAAAGCATACTAATGAAACAAAACATTCATGTTAAAATAAATTTTAAAGTTAGGATATCAATAATTAATAAAATATTTATGATAATAATTCATTGTTTAAATTATTTATTGTCATTATCACAAGGTAAATATTTTAATTATTTCAGATAGAAAAATTAAAATACTAAATTAAAAATAATTGAGCAAATCTTTTCCCCTTCAATAGTGCATTTGTAATTTCTCTCAATAAATGAAATGCGATTCACATTAGAGTCCTGCATCGGGTCGGGTTACCCGCACCCGACCCGTCCCGTGGTTCTGGTCGGGTTGGCGCTCTATTTTTTCGTTGAGGTTCGGGTTCGGGTCGGGTTGACTTCTACTTTTTGCTGCGGGTCGGGTTGACATTCACTTTTTCGGGTTCGGGTTAAGTTTTTACTCTTGCGGGTCGGGTTCGGGGTGACCCGCTTTTTCAAAAGAATGTCCAATATTTTTTTTCAGATTACGGAAATCGAGGAATTTTTTTTTGTCGGGTTCGGGTTGACTTCAAATGAAATTTGCGAGTTCGGGTCGAGTACAACCCGACCCGGGCAGGACTCTAATTCACATGCAACTGAATATTGGTTCAGATCTTTATCGGCACGAGGAATGACTTTTAACCATTTTTCAAATTAGTTTTTGTCTTTGGGGGAGGGGGAGAGGGGAATAGAGTTCTTTTAATTTTGTTGCTTTTATATCCACTTAGTATATTCAGGAACGAAGCATGTTCGATCAGCTTTTCTTTTCTTAGTATTTTCAGATTTATCCATACTGATTTATCATTAAACAGGCATAATATATGTTTACTTTAAAATATTATTGAAATAGAAACATTGGTATAGTTTCTATGAAAATATAGCGTTAATTACATTGAAACTAATATTAGGATCAAGCCTGTTAAATGAAACTTCAAACGTTAATAACGGCGGTGGGAACTCGACGCACTCTCGCGGAGAATCTGGCTTTCCTCCTGTTAGGGGCGGTTGTATTGGCGATAAGCACACTACTTACTTCTAGGCACTGTACCCTGGTCTTCGGCCTGCACATCCACTCTCCAAAAAACGGTTCCAGATCCTGGAAATGACACTTTGTGACACTCCAATGGCTTGCGCTACTTCGGCTTGAGTTTGGCCCCCTTCTAACCTACCAACAATTCTCCAAGCTTCTGAATCTGTCAAATGACTTCGCTGAGACATCGTACTCATCGAAACAAAGCAATCACTGAATGCCGATCATCCTTGTCTTCATTCTCTTTTATCCAGTTGAAAGTCAAATTTCATTCGCTGCCGCTGAAGCGACGTTTTTGACGTCGAACTCAAAATTTGCATACTCCACAGTTTGAAAACCAGAAAAATTTGAATTTGTGATTCTCTTCTTCTATTTTCGGCAAAAAAAAATTTCGTTTATATCTTTATTTTATATAAAACTTCAAATATCCTTTAATTGTTTTGAGCAGTGTATTATTGAAATACTTATATAAATTAAAACTTAAACAATTGTATCAATTAATATAATTAGTAAACATAAAAGTTATATAATTACTTTAAATATAATTATATTTAGTTAAAATCCTCACCTTTTGAAATATTGATTAAAGGTGGTCATCTCTCCTCGATTTGATGTGGCCATCTATTCTGAAATTGAAGGACAGATGGCCACCCAATGTAAAGCGTCACTCCGCTATTGTACGTCTTTGTTTTAGGCTTCTTAGAAGCAAAGATTGGATTATATACGTGCCTTAAAAGCCCGTATAGTAAAAAAAAAAGAAATGTAATGTACGTACTGCAGAACATTCAGATACCTAACTCAACAAAATATTCAACCACTAAATTAAATAAACATTAAAATTTCACTTACTTTTTATAATCGAAAAACACAGTGGCACGTCGCAATGAATGAACTCTTTCCTACGAACAAACTTTATGCTGCCATCTATGATAAATTTGTGGAAATATTTAGACTGGAAATATTTATCCCAGAGTTACCCTATATTTTCAGAGATATTGTTGAAAATGTACTGCAAAAATATGTCCTCCCCCAGTTGCGAATCTACTGAAACTAAAATTATGAAAAAATTAGGGGTAGTAGGAGTTTATTTAAACCTTGGAGGAAAACTATAGCGACTATCGTTTTTGAGAAAATCGCATTTTTTTTCTTTTACACACAAACTTTACTTTGCGTGCGCTCGAGGTACCTATCGACACAGAGTCATCCAAGGATTGTTGATAATGATTTTCTAAAAAAAAAATTGTCGGTAATTAGCCGATATATTAATTAAAAACCTATCTAGAGAAACGCTGAACGGACCAAGGCGACGCTGCAACTTTGAAACGTCGTCCTTTCGAAGTGCGCTTGATACAATAAATGCCAAGTTTAAACTTTGTGCAAGGTTTTTGTTTTAAGTAAGGTGAATCATAGTGATAAATAGTCAACGTTTTTCATTCCAATTGAATTTGATTTGTGAAGGCAATTATTGAAAAATAATTCATAGAGGAATTTCAAGTTTTTTTACAAAGTTTTATTATTATTTTAGCAACGATTTTTGTAATATTGCAGTTAGTAATTATTAATTTATTATACGGAACCTTTTGTATTAGAGTAAAACTCGCACTTGACTGATAATTTTTGCATTGGATGGCTGGGATCGATCTCTACAATCACCGTTTTTTACTTTTTTAATTTTGTTGGCCCTTTTTTTTTGTGAAGATATTTTTATTTTCGAAACCGGTACCGAAAATAAAAGTATATTCACGAAAAAATAAATAAATAAATAAAAATCTGCAAACAAAATCGAAAAATTAAAAAGAAATCAACCACAGCTGTCTAGTGCCAAAAAAAAAAAAAAAAAAAAAAAAAGAAGAAAAAAAAAGGCTTACAGATATTGAAATGCAAACGAGATATTATAAAATAACTGTCCCACAGGATTAACATTAGCGAGCGGGTGTTTTCGTGGGAGTGAACAAACCCCATAAGTCTCCTAAGTCCATAAGTTCCTCATCAAAAAATATGGGGAATCTATAACATTCCTTGTAATGATTGTCTTTCATCTTATATATGTCAAACTAAAAGAAATCCCGAAACCTTATCTCCGTTATATCTCTAACCAAGAAATTTCTAAATCTTCTATAGCCATGCATTCTTGGTATTGCGGCTGTAGTTTTTAATTGTCAGAATGCTAAAATTATCTTTAATGCTAACTGCACCTCTGAATTGAAATCTGTCGAAAACTTAGCTATCTATATATTTAAAACGCTAAGCGTTTTCTCTCGACAATCCGTGAGAACAAACTACTCCACCAAATTACATCATTCTTTATTTAAATGAAAGATATTTGGATACAGATTTGTTATCGTACATTCGTTTGTTCGAAAATTTTATTAATTAGCCGTAATTTTAAATTAAAGTTTTACATCTGCATATGACGTCATACAGTCAATCGCAAGAGGACGAAGCAACTCTGCTCAAAGTCTGAATATGACCGTAACTTCAAACTATCTGGATAAGATATATGACATTTTATTAACATACATCTGACCTGTGTGCTTGGCCGTCAAGTGCCCGCTTATAAGTCATCGTCAATGTATACAGGGACGAGATAGCACACACAAGGAAATTTACAACACACAGAAATACAGCCGGAAGCTCCACAAAGAGTGTGCAACGTTAGTTCACATGACAGATATTATTATGACAGAGTATAATAGCGAGTTTCGCCCGCTATCGGGCCGGTTCAGATATTCGAAAAAATAGACCGGTAAATTTTTACTTTATAAAAAAACAGCTATCATACGTGCTATAGGGTAAGTCTTATAATCGTTTTAAAAATCGAAAAAATTTTTTTGACGGATTTACAAGTTTCAGACACTGGAGATTCCGAAAATATATTTTTAGAAAAATTTTTTGCCGTCCGTCTGTCTGTGTATCTATGTGTGTGTCTGTAAACGCTCTATCTTCCGAACGAATTGAAATAGAGACTTGAAATTTGGTATGTACTTAGTATGTAATAATGGGAAGAAACTTATTGAATTTCAGTAACCTCAATTATGCAGAACTATTTTTTTCGGACTCTCGAAATATTCGTTCTGATAAAAGGTATATAAACATTTTCGAAATTGTTTATTTTAAGGAGTGAATATAAAAAACAATAAAAAAACACAAATTTTGCATAAAGAATGAAGTTGATCGGATAATTAGTTGCCGAGATATTTGTAATCGTATTTTCCACACTCTTCGATTTTTCATGACCCTGTATTTCATTCAAATTTCAATTCAAAGATATATTTTAATTGGAAATGAGACGCTTATCCGTTAGTTAAACTGTTAGTTAATATGATTATCAATTTTGTAATTATAAGGATGTTTCTTTTACGCAATGCAGTAAAAGAGCATTTAAAGTTTGACGTCATCAAGCCACGATTTTATTCGAATTGCAATGCATTTTATAAATAGTTTACACATGTTTTATTTTCATATTTTATATTCTTATATTATGCATATCCATGTTGGGTAAGTTTTACGGTGGCCCCCAACGACTAGTTTTAATTGTTTTTTATGTATGTTTTTAACATTAAATGTCTGTAGTTTTATATTTTAATGAATAATCCTTAATTACTATTACCAAAAAGTTTGTTTAATGCAAATTGTACTTAAAAAAAAAAAAAAAAAAAAAAAAAAAACGCATACTATAATGCGTATATTTTTAAATAATCTGTGATACAAAAAGAGGGACCGCCACAGTGGGCATGCGGCAGGTGCAATGCACTTGACTCCCGCTCTTATAGAGACATCCAATAAGACTAAAAAAAAAAAAAAAATTTTTTTTTTTTTTTTTTTTTTTTTTTTACCTTTTGAAAAACTATTTCGGCTCTTAAAAATGTTTGCTCTGGGGTCCGCACCTAACGAGATCTAAATATCTTTGTTTACCTTTGAAAGAATTGTTTTTTGCACCCAATCTCCTTTAAGGTGAAGGGGAGTTAAATATTTTTTGGAAACTGTTATGAGTTGAAGTTAAAAATCAAGATGTTAAATTTTCATTTAGACTAAGTTTTTAAATTTTTGTAAATTGTTTTTTTCTGACTGTTGTAGTTGTGACAAAAGAATTCTGCTTAAAAGTCGATTTTTTTTATTTTTTTTTGCTATCCTGTAGTAAACACCAATAACTTTTATATAATTTAAGTTGTCTACTAAAAGTCAAATATTTTAATAAATAAAGCTACTTTTTTATGAAAATAAATATTTACTTACAAGTATTTAAAAGAAAATTTTTAAATTATTACAAAATAAACCTTAACTACAAAGATTGCATATCGTTTTAAGAAGACTAAAATATAATAGACGAGTCGTTTATATCAAAGGTGTATGTACATTTGCATGCACGTACGCTCTTGCTTAAGATTAAATCTTAATGCTTAAGATTTCGCAATCTTATTTTTTACACTACCGAATCATACAATTTAATCCCCCCCCCTAAAAAAAACCCCCTAAATCACCCCGTCCCCCTTAAAATAAACTGTGGATTGAAGCGTTTATTTCAGTACAAGTTGTTGCCTTATACTGCTTTAACAACATACTCTTACAAGTACCGATTCTTATAAAATGACAGACACTGTACCATTAAAACATAATCCTAAATCTATTATAAGCCCCTGTATTCTGTATATGTTTTTCTTTCACACTATTATTTTTCAGTCTTATTACCTAGTAATTAATCCTTCTCCCCCTCCTAAAAAAATCTACTAGTAATTTTCTTTAAATTCCTCCCTTCCCCCTAAAATAATTAATGACTGGAAGTATTTTTCTCTGGACAGGTTATTTACCTTATATTGTTTTAATGACATACAATACTCTTCTAGCATCACTAAAATAAACTGTACTTGAATTCTAGTTTTCTGAAAATAGTCAAGTAATTTATTTTAGCGTTGTCTCTTCCTCTGAAATGCACTTTGTTGTTCTCTCTCATCCCACCCATCAAGAATGTATTTTGGCCCTCGGACTGTACGATATGACCCTGTCAAACAAGCCAATAAATTACTTAAGAAGCTTCTGGAAAGCTATTCCTTTTATCACATCTTGTGGTCCTGTTTGCCTTTCAGCATGCGTTAAATATTCTCCGCCCCCCCCCCCCCCCGTATTCCCAGTATTTTTTTTATTACCGCACCTTCAAAGATAGCAAGATGCAGAATGGGTTTTTGTTGTCCTTATATAAAATTTAAAAAATGAAAAAAAAGAAAAAAAAAACAGGAAAATTTCTGGAAATTGAATGTTGGAAAAAAGTTTAAAGTTATACACTATATTGCCAAAGGTGATTGGTCACTTGCGATTTTAGACGTTTTGTTAACTATCTAGTTAAATACATGAGGAATTAACCTGAAACTGCAGGTGTGTAAACAGTATAGTATAGGTTATATATTTCCGCGAAGATTTTTTCACGAAACCCCATAGGGGATTGTCAACAAATTGAAAAAGAACGAATATCTTTTGGATAACCCTGTAAAAACTAATGTAGCAAAGGCGTTCAAACGCGAGATTATTAATAAGTGGCTTATTGTAATATACTGTGTTAATTTTTATTAGGATAGCATGGAAACTCGTAGAGAAATTAAGGTTTTTATAAAAACAGTCCCAAATTTCGCATAGTTTTTTGCTCATAATTTGCAGAGTTCTTAATGTAAAAAAAAGTTCTTTTCAGAAAATATGGCAAATAACATTGTACATAATACTCTGCAATCAGAATTAAAAAATAATAAAAATTGGATAAAAAATGAGCAGGTTCACTAAAAAATGCTTCACTGCGCATGCGCGAATGCAATCAAAATATAATATGCATAATGTATTAGCTAAGTATTAGTAGGGTGGGCCGAAAAAAACTTTTTTTTATTTTTTGATTCGCTATACCGCGGAAAACTTGCCTCTAGGGTAGCTTAGTATAATGCAAAAATAAAATAAATAAATTGTTACGTTTGGCGGTAGCGCATTGGCCCTAAAATTTGAGAAAATATAAGATTTTTATCATTTTTAAGGGGGGGTGCGAGAATTTTTTTGTTTTGTTTTTTGATTAGCTATATCGCGGAAAACTTGCCTCTAGCGTAGCTTAGTATAATGCAAAAATAAAATAAATAAATTGTTACGTTTGGTGGTAGCGCATCGGCCCTAAAATTTGAGAAAATATAAGATTTTTATCATTTTTAAGGGGGTGCGAGAATTTTTTTTGTTTTGTTTTTTGATTCGCTATATCGCGGAAAACTTGCCTCTAGGTTATCTTAGTATAATGCAAAAATAAAATAAATAAATTGTTACGTTTGGCAGTAGCGCATCGGCCCTAAAATTTGAATTTGATTCTTCACAGCAAATGTGGTGGTGAAAGTGCAGTAGTGTTCCAGTGAATCATTTCAATGTTGTCTGTAGTTAGGAAATTTATTTTCGGTGGTTGAAAACTCCTGATTAACTTTCTTTTAGAAGCTAAGTTTCTAGCCATTATAATTTTTCTGAAACCTATTATATGATTCATTTTATCTACTATCATACTCAAAAACAAGTTTTCTGGACGGGCAAAAAATACGTTTCTCTCAGTTGCTGGGTCAATGACTTTCAACAAGTTATCGGACAGGAATCTTGAAGATTTTATAACTTCAAATACATGTTCTGGTCTGTTTGTGAAGCATTTACTTTTTTGTAAAAAAACATAGAGGTACATATGACTTTAAGAGAAAAGAAAGTAAGATCTTGCTCTCATCTGTTGTGTTTTCAATACCTAAATACAATCGGAGAACTCTGTTCGCCGTTGTTAACCACCTTGAGTGCGAAAGTGTGCCAGGCTCACGAAAAGATAAATCTTGAAAACAGCTACCTGATTTTATAGCAGAACTTATGTCCAGCATGTACTGCTGACCTGTGTGCGTTGGTCATGTTTTATCCTCTTCAAGTTCTGTTCAAAACATTTCCAGTAGCATTCTTTTTCTTATTTGACTGAGGCTGGATTTTCACTTCATGAAGGGAACGTAATTGGATGTGATGGCACCATTACTAATATGGGGTGGAAACCGTGTTATTCGCAAAGTTGAAGAACATGTTAAACGGCCACAACAGTGGAGGGTGTGCCTCTTACATTTCAATGAATTGTCATTCCGACATTTGTTTCAAACTTTAGATGGTGAAACGACTGATTCACAATCATTTCATTGTCCGATTGGCCCACAGCTCAGTAAATGTGAGAAACTCCCAGTAGTAAATTTTGACAGTGTTGAGTATGAAATTTCAGAAATAGACAAGCAAAGTTTATGCGACGATAAGCTGTACCTGCTGAACATAAGTTGTGATATATATTCAGGCAGCTGTCCTGAAGAATTAACTGTTCGTGAGCCTGGTAAACTTTCCTACTCAAGAACTGAGTTCAAACTTAATTCTTTTATATCAAAAGAAAGTAAAGACAGTAAAGTACCATATTTCATTACAAACTGAATATTTACACAATCAGAATAATAATTTTTGGTTTCAATGGAAATTTGTCAATTTTTTTAAATGTTTTTTTTTTTTTTAACTTAATACTCTACTAATAAATTGTAAAATAAACTTTTTTTGTTTCATTTATTTATCATTTCTATACTTTGTTCTACTAAAATATGTCTATATCTACTTGTTATAGAAGTTATTTGATTTATTTCCATTTATTAGAAAAATTTTAAAAATCGTATATTATTTTTTCAAATTTTAGGGACGATGCGCTACTGCCAAACATAACAATTTATTTATTTTGTTTTTGCATTTTACTAAGCTACCCTAGAGGCTCAATTTCCGTGATATAGTAAATCCAAAAACAAAGCAAAAAAATTCTCGCACCATCCCTTGAAAATGATAAAAATCTTATATTTTCTCAAATTTTAGGCCCGATGCGCTACCGCTGAACGTAACAATTTATTTATTTTATTTTTGCATTATATTAAGCTACCCTAGAGGTAAATTTTCCGCGGTATAGCGAATCAAAAAACAAAACAAAAAAATTCTCGCACTCCCCCTTGAAAATGATAAAAATCTTATATTTTCTCAAATTTTAGGGCCGATGCGCTACCGCCAAACGTAACAATTTTTTACTTTCTTCTATCTATAATAGAAGAAAGTATTGTAATCGAAATTTTTTTCGACTTCCAGTTTTCGACGGATTTACACGTTTTAGGGGTCAGAGATTCCGAAAAACACGTTTTTACAAAATGTCTGTCTGTCCGTCTGTCCGTCTGTGTGTCTTCATTGTATCATCGAAAAGTGTATGAAGTTATGCTTCAAATTGAACCTAATTTTTTTTCTATGTTTTTGGCTATGGCAAGCAGGTTCTATTAGAATTTGGGGATATTTCAACGAAAGGGGGCGCTGTGATCGATATTTTTGTTCCATTTTCACTATTGTACCATCTAAAAGTGTATGAAGTTATGCTTCAAATTGAACCAAATTTTTTTCTATGTTTTTGGCTATGGCAAGCAGATTCTATCAGAATTTGGGGATATTTCGACGAAAGGGCGCGCTGTGATCGATATTTTTGTTCCATTTTCACTATTGTACCACCTAAAGGTGTATGAAGTTATGCTTCAAATTGAGCCTAATTTTTTTTCTATGTTTTTGGCTATGGCAAGCAGATTTGATCAGAATTTGGGGATATTTCGACAAAAGGGGGCGCTGTGATCGATATTTTTGTTCCATTTTCACTATTGTATCATCGAAAAGTGTATGAAGTTATGCAGATAATTGAACCAATTTTTTTTTCTATGTTTTTGACCATAGCCTGCAGGTCCAGGTTAAATTCAGGAATATTTCGACGAAAGGGGGCGCTGCCATCGCGGTTTTTGTTCGATTTTCACTATTGTATCATCGAAAAGTGTATGATGTTATGCGGATAATTAAACCAAAATTTTTGAATATGTTTTTGGCTGTAGCCAGCAGGTCCTACTAGAATGTGGGGATATTCCGCCGGAAGGGGGCGCTGTGATAGCCATTTAAAGATTTCAAATTCAAAAAGATGTATAAAAAAGTTAGAAATCCTAAAAGTTTTTTCCGTTAAATGTTCGGCCTTGATTCGGAGAATCCGGAGCAGTTTTTGTTTTGTCTCTATATTAAAAAATGGCGGAGATATAGCGGTTTGAAATTTTAGGGTGGTTGACATTTTCAAACAAGACAGCAGAATTCATCCATAAACGGGTTTAATTTATGAGTTTTAGTTAACAGGGTTTCAGCAAATTTTCTTTCATTGTTGTAACCATTGTTCCTATTCTTAAATGCTTAACACTATATATTTATATTCGCCAACGTCAAATTCTCGCCAAGCTTGGCGGCAATCGACGAAATATCGCCAAATTTGGCGACAAAAATAGGTTTCCACAAATGAAGCCAACTTGGCTGTAGAAGACTAATTTGGCGATATTCTCATTCAAATTCAATGTTGACGAGAACTGGGAATGAATCTTCTTTAATTGGGTTCCACGCATTTTAGCTTCGTGTTTTCCAGTAAAATTAGCTAAAATAGTAAAACCAAGGAATAGGGAGGCTATCTGTTCCGGTCGGTACAGGCCAAAAGAACTTTTCGTAGTTTAGTATAATCAGTTGATTGCATCCCGGTAACCCGATGATTCGCAAGCAGCTGACGTACAACAGAATGACGAAAAATATTGATTTTATTGGCGATGTGAGGACGAAAATAGAAGTATTAACATGATTGAGATAGAAGAAAGTTTTGGGATTGGCACATCCGACTAGTTTTATTTTATTTTTGCATTATACTAAGCTATCCTAGAGGCAAATTTTCCGCGGTATAGCGAATCAAAAAACAAAAAAAAGTTTTTTTCGGTCCACCATAGTAATTAGAGCAGCTTTTGTGAAAGTCTCAAAATCATAGCTTGAAAATTCTGAAAATTATCGTCGATAGAATAAGCTCGAAATCCGTTGTTCCCAAAAGGAAGCAAAAATATGAGGGGTTGTATCCAAATATAGTAGTACGTAAAATATTGTGTACGCTATCTTGGCACTAATCAACAGATATTTGATACAACCCCTCATCTTTTTGCTTCTTTTTGGGAACAACGGATTTCGAGCTTATTCTATCGACGATAATTTTCAGAATTTTCAAGCTATGATTTTGAGACTTACACAAAAGTTGCTCTATATACTTAGCTAATACATTATGCATATTATATTTTGATTGCATTCGCGCATGTGCAGTGAAACATTTTTTAGTAAACCTGCTCATTTTTCATCTAATTTTTATTATTTTTTAATTCTGATTGCAGAGTTATATGTACAGTGTTATTCGTCATATTTTCTGAAAATAACTTTTTTTTATGTTAAGAACTCTGCAAATTATAAGCAAAAAAAACTAGGCGAAATTTGGGACTGTTTTTATAAAAACCTTAATTTCTCTACGAGTATACATGCTATCCTCATACAAATGAACATCTGGAGGCACGGCAGTGACTCCGCCAAGTCGAGAGAGGACAGCCGTAAGCATACTTTTCTGGAAGTAACTCAGGGCACTTTTGACCCCCCCGTATCTCCGCGCTGGAGTATCCCAAAAATTTTAAACTTCGTTTTTCTAGAGTATTTGGCCCACAGGGCCAAAATTTAAAATTACAACTTTCTGTCTTTTCTAGTTCAGACGATATATGAACTCAAACATTCGATTTTTTGTCACTCACTCACTCACTCGTTCACGCGTCATCAAAAAGATTAGGTAGATCCCGTAGCCCTAGAAACTTGACATTTGGGAAAAAGGTAGTGTTTAGGATACAAAGAAAGGAAAAATTACAAAATCCGGAAAATGCGGATAAAAAACATTCGAAAATTCAACAAATTCCATCAAAATTGAAAATTGAAAATAATACGATCTTGTAGTCTTAGAAACTTAAGATTCGGTGTGAAGGTATTGTTTAGTATCCAGAAAAAGAAAACATCAAAAACACCAAAAAAATCGAAAGCAAAATTGAAAAAAATCGAAAAATCGAAAAAAATCGAAAAATTTCAAATAATAAGATTTTGTTGCGCTAGAAACTTGGAATTCGGAATAAAAGTAGTATTTAGGATGCAAAATAAGGAAAAATTAAAAAATCCGGAAAATTCGAAAAAGAAAATTCAAAAATTCGAAAAATTCGAAAAAAATTGAAAAAATTAAAATTATTTGATTTTTTAGCCTTAGAAACTTAAAATTCGCAGTAAAGATAGTGTTTAGGATTCAGAATTAGCTAAAATAAAAAACGCAATAAAATTCGAAAATAAAATAAAAAAATCGAAAAAATCGGAAAAATCGAAAAATAAGGAAAATTTGAAAGTAATTCGATTTCATAGCGCTAGAAACTTGAAATTTGGAATAAAGGTAATATTTAAAATACTAAATAAGGAAAAATTAAAAAATATGGATAATTCAAAAAATACCCATAAATTAGTGCAGACGATGTATGAACTCAAAGTATCGATTTTTTGTTACTCACACACTCACTCACTCTCGCGTCATAAAAACAATTGGGTAGATCCCGCAGCCACAGAAACTTAAAATTTGGAATAAAGCTAGTGTTTCGGATACAAAGAAAGAAAAAATTATAAAATCCGGAAAATTAAAAAAAAAAAAAAAAAAAAAAAAAAAAAAAAAAAAAATCGAAAATTAAAAAAAATCGAACAAAATTGAAAATTGAAAATAACACGATCTTGTAGTCTTAAAAACTTAAAATTTGGTGTGAAGGTAGTGTTTAGAATTCAGAAAAAGAAAACATCAAATACACACAGAAAAAAAAAAAAAAAAAAAAAAAAAAAAAAATTGAAAATAAAATAGAAAAATCGAAAAATTTCAAACAATCCAAGTTTGTTGCGCTAGAAACTTGGAATTCGGAATAAAGGCAGTATTTAGAATGCAAAATAAGGAAAAATTAAAAAATCCAGAAAATTCGAAAAAAAAAATCAAAAATTCGAAAAAAATTGAAAAAAATTAAAATAATTTGATCTTTTGGCCTTAGAAACTTAAAATTCGCGGTGAAGATAGTGTTTAGGATTCAGAATAAGTTAAAATAAAAACGCAATAAAATTCGATAATAAAATAAAAAAAATCGAAAGAAATCGAAAAATAAGGAAATTTTGAAAATAATCCGATTTCTTAGCGCTAGAAACTTGAAATTTGGAATAAAGGTAATATTTAAGATACTAAATAAGGAAACATTAAAAAATATGGATAATTCAAAAAAAAAATCGAAAATTTCAACAAAAAAAAAAAAAAAAAAAAAAAAAAAAAAAAAAAAGAAAAAAAGAAAGAAAGAAAGAAAAAGAGAGAAATTGAAAATAATATGATCTCGTAGTCTTAGAAACTGAAAATTTGGTGTAAAGGTAGTGTTTAGGATTGAGAAAAATAAAAAATAAAAAACACAACAAAAATTGAAAATAAAATAAAAAAATCGAAAAAAAACGAAAATTTGAAAATAATTCGATTTTGTAAAGCTAGAAACTTAAGATTTGGAATAAAGGTAGTATTTAGGATACAAAAAAAGAAATAAATAAAAAATCTGTAAAATTTGAAAAAAAAAATCGAAAATTCGAAAAATTGAAAAAAAATCGATTTTGTAGCTTTAGAACTTAAAATTCGGCGTAAACTTAATGTTTAGGATACAGAAAAAGGAAAAATTAAAACACAATAAATTCGAAAATAGAATAAAAAACTCCAAAAAAATCGGAATTTTCAAAATAATTCGATTTTGTAGACCTAGAAACTTGAAATTTGTAATAAAGGATACAAAATAAGAAAAATTAAAAAATCCAGAAAATTATAAAAAAAATTTGAAAAAATCAAAAATGGAAAATAATTTTATCTTGTAGTCGTAGAAACTTAAAACTTGCTGTAAAGGTAGTATTTACTATTCAATAAAAGGAACAATTAAAATATTCGTTAAATTCGAAAATAAAATCGAAAAATCGGAATATCTTTAAGAAATCGAAAATTCGAAAACAATTTGATTTTGTACTGCTAGAAACATTAGTTTTAAGATAATTGTCCTATTAGCTAGTACAACGCCCCTAATTGTTTTATGTTATTTCCCCCGGATTATGGTTTTCTTTTCTTTCGTTTACGAATTTCGTTATAGAAAAGTTCCGCTATAAACTGGCTACGATATACGAGATTTCTTTATAGACAGGTTTGTTTTCTTTCACAGGTTGTACTCTATTTACTTCACATATGAAATATGGATTGTTAAATGATGTTAGCCCCACAAAAATTTTCACAGCTCCCCCTACCCTCCCGACATTACTGGCTGGTTATGGCTTGATAGTCCTTTCTAAATAAAATCATGGTGACTCTAAGATTCACTTGATTTATCTCTAAATTCAACCTAAATGATCCTAAGAAGACGGATCAAATAATTACTATATTGGAATGACAATCAGGTAACTTAGAATTAAAATCGAAAAATCAATAAATTTATAAAATGTCGAAAATTTGAAAATAATTCGATTTTGTAGTCCTAGAAGCTTGACATTTGGCAGAAACGCAGGGTTTAGTACACAAAGTAAGGAAAATTAAAAAATCCGTAAATAATAATAAAAAAAGATTTAAAAAACGAAAAAAAACATCGAAAAAAGGAATATAGTTTGATTTATTGGAAATTTCCGGAAATTTTAATTTTGGCTTTCTTTTTATACTGAAAAGTTCTTTTATGTTAAATATCAAGTATCTAGGGCTGCGATTACTATCTCAGATGGATAGCACCTATCCTGGAAGCAATTGAGAGTACTTTTGACTTCCCCCCCTCTCATAACTTAGTGCTTGCCTAGGAACCTGAAATCTCTTTATCTACAGTACTTTGCAAACAAAACTAAAGCTTCAAATTTTTGATACCTGTAAATAATAGGGACAGAGTGTGGGCTTAGCGAAAATCAGTGAATGATCTCCAAAAAAGAACCCAAAATCAAGAAAAAGAGGATTACTTACAAAAAGAAGTGAAATCTCATCAAAAAGTCACTTGTAAAAAATGCAGCCAAGTCTCGTAACTCATTTACCGTAAAAAGTACTGAGATCGTATAAAGCCAAGTTTAACAATCTTATTAACTCTGAAATTTTCATTCACAAATCACTCCTAGTCTCTACATCTTTAGTTAATTATTATTTTGTGACTTGGCAATTACATAGCACGAGAATGTGATGTATATAGTTAGTCTTTATCATATAATACTATAACATATTAAGGTGTAATAACTTCCCTGTGCGTATATAATTTGCCTTAATTAAATTATCCCATCCCATAACATAGTAAGGTGTAATAACTTCCCTGTGCTGCGTAATTGCCAAGTCACAAAATAATAATTAACTAAAGATGTAGAGACTAGGAGTGATTTGTGAATGAAAATTTCAGAGTTAATAAGATAGTTAAACTTGGCTTTATACGATCTCAGTACTTTTTACGGTAAATGAGTTACGAGACTTGGCTGCATTTTTTACAAGTGACTTTTTGATGAGATAGTATATTACAATAAGACACTTATTAATAATCTCGCGTTTGAACACCTTTGCTACATTAGTTTTTACAGGGTTATCCAAAAGATATTCGTTCTTTTTCAGTTTGTTGACAGTCCCCTATGGGGTTTCGTGAAAAAATCTTCGCGGAAATATATAAACTATACTATACTGTTTACACACGTGCAGTTTCAGGTAAATTCATCATGTATTTTTCTAGATAGTTAACAAAACGTCTAAAATCGCAAGTGACCAATCACCTTTGGCAATATAGTGTATTAAAAAAAATCAAGAATTTTTTTTATTAGTGAAAACAAAAAGAAAAGAAAAAAGGAAATAAAAAATACCCCCCAAAATGTACTTATTTTTCTCTAAATTCCCCCCCCCCCCAAAAAAAAAATAAAATAAATTTTATGACGCACTTTGCGTCACCAAACCCCTCTCTGGGCACCCCTGTTATTGTGCCCGAAACTCGTAGGATATAAAATTAAGTCAAAATAGTTAGCCGTATTTTAGATAAAATTATCTTGACCCACAGTGACCCAAAAATGACCCACTAATCGGATTTTCTTGAGCATGTGACCTAGCCCAACGATTTTCTCGTGCCCCAAAACCGTAGGATACAAAATTTAGTTCAAATTGTCTGAGCCATTTTTAAGATAAAAATAGCTTGACCCATAATGACCTATAACCAAACTGACTCACTAATAGAAATTTCTCGAACATGTGACCTAGCCCAATAGTCTTCTCGCTCCCTAAAACTGTAGGATACTAAATTTAGTTCAAATCCTCTAAGCCGTTTTTAAGATAAAATAGCTTGACCCATAATGACCCATGACCAAAATGACCCACTAATCGAATTTTTCCGAACATGTGACCTAGTCCAACAGTCTTCTCGTGCCCGAAAACCATAGGATGCAAAATTTAGTCTAAATAGTCTGAGCCGTTTTTTAGATAAATTAGCTTGACCCACAGTGACCAGAAAATGACCCACTAATCAAATTTTCTCGGACATGTGACCTAGTTCAATGATTTTCTCGTCCCCGAAACTCGTAAGATACAAAATTTAATCAAAATCGTTACAGCCGTTTTTTAGATAAAATTAACTTGACCCGCGTTGACCCCAAAATGACCCACTAATCGAATGTTCTGGAACATGTGACCCAACCCAATAAGTCTTCTCGTGCCCGTAAATGGTAGGATACAAAATTTAGTCAAAATCGTTTGAATCTTTTTTTAGATACAATGAGCTTGACCCATAGTGACCCAAGATGACTCACTAATCGAATTTTCTCGAACACGTGACCTAGCCCAGTGGTTTTTTGGTGCCCCAAAACGGTAGTAAACAAAATTTCGTCAAAATCGTTAGAGCCGTTTTTAAGATAAAATTTGCATATATATATATATATAACATATATATATAACCACGCACACACAAGATTTGCTCATATTAGAATATAAGATATGAGTTAATTAAAAATAATTTTGCCTTTTTATCAAACTTTCGGACCAAAAAACTAAATTTAATTAAGTAAAATCTGCTTGAAACGGACTTGTCTTAAAAGAAAAAAAAAACCATGTTCCGGATTAAAACACTAAAATGCAATTACAGTAATACCTGTGAAAACGAACCCGTCTATAACGGAATCCTGCCTTTTAAGGGAAAGTTTTATGAGTTCCGATGAAAAAAAGTCTAGTACATTTATAACTTTTTAGACAGAAACCTTCTAAAACGGAAATTGACTGGTACCCTGTAATTCCGTCTTAGCAGGTTTGATTATTTAAAGAATGCGGTACTTGTTAAAAACGCAGTTTTTTCCGTTTTTTAGCGCTTCCGTCTCAGCAAGTTTTACTATATCTCAGCCTCCTCCTTACCCCGTAATGATAAGTCTAGATACGCCACTGCCTGCCATTAAAACCGATAAAACATGTGTCCGATAATATCCGATGTAGCCCTTTTGATAGAATTATCGTAGAAAGTGTATATATATAAAAAAAACATGAGTGTTTTTCGATCCCTACTTTTGTAAATCCAAAAATCGTAATGCGTCTATAACTCTTTGTTCATTTTGGAAAATCAGAACCATTTGTACGAGAGATGGAAAGAAAAAATAAAAATAAAACTGCGCCTCGTATTCTGTAGTGTGATTGTGATCTCGCAGATAAAGGATTTTCACAACGCCTACGCATCTTAAATGATTTTTCCGACTTATTTCCCGGAAAAGGAGTATGAAGGTTAGAACGTTGAAAGAATGAAGTTTTTTTTTTAAAATCGGATTTAGTATAAAATTGATTTTCTCAAGTCTTTGCATATAATAACGACATGGGCGGCCACAAGATGAAGGAGGGTGGTAATTGCTCCTTCCTAAATTTTCGAATTCGATTAATTACATTTTCTTTTCTCTAATGATTCTAAAATAATAATAATGAAATAGTTTATTCTTATCAAGTAATTTAAATTAATAAATTAAACACTAAGAATAAAAAAAATCCTAAGGATTTTTCGTTATCGCACATCTACTCCATTGTAAGAATTAGAGAATTTTCAGTTTTGTTTTTCTTTTTACGATCAAGAGTTGAACTTAACATACTTAACGGAGAGTTCAAGAGAAAGGGGGGGGGGACCCCAACGAAAAAGGTGATAAACTGTTTCAATTCTTTGGTTTATAAAAAGTCGTCAGAAGTAGCTTATTTTTACATTTTAAATATTTTTTATTTGTCGCATTTTTAAAAAAATTATTATTGGCTTATACTAATGTTTGTAAAAAATTATTACATGCACTGTATGGCCAAGAGTCACCGTATACTTTCGATTTTAGACGTTTAGTCGAATATCTAGATAAATACTTGATGAATTCTTCTGGAACTTCGGGAATATATGGAATATGTTTGACCTCATATTTTTCAGCGAAGGTTTGATGACGAGTGCTATTACGGGACCCGCAACAAATTGAATAAAACAATAATATTTGCGATAAAAACTATGCATAACAACTTAACCATCTTTTGCAGGCACATACTGGATCAGGTTGCAGTGTGCAATGTCCAATCATTTTTTAAATTTGTCTAATTTATTTTAGGGATTTTTTTCAACTTTTTATTAAAAATTTCATTATTTCAACAGAGATTTATTTAGCCGATTTTATTGGCTTATATTAATCTTTGTAAAAATGTTATTACTACTATGCACTGTTATGACCAAGAGTCACCGGATACTTTCGATTTTAGACGTTTAGTCGAATATCTAGATAAATACTTGACGAATTCTTCTGGAACTTCGGGAATATAAGGAATATGTTTGACCTATTATTATTCAGCGAAGGTTTGATCACATACATACAACTGACCATAGCTAAAAACTAATTTTGACAAACCTAAGCAATTTTTTTTCAAAATTCTGACTCTGGGTTTTATTTATAGTCATTCAAAATGCTACTCGGATAATAAATTGTATACGCTTAAATGTAAAAGGAATATCATTGTCTCATGGAATAAGTGGTATTCGAGGGATGAGAAAAGTTTCATTAATATTAAAATCATTTTTTTTTTTTGCGTCAATAACATTATTCTGCAAGGTTCTAATTATAAGTCTTGTATTGCACAGATATTTAGAAAATACTAAATTTCTCAGTAACATTATGATAGCTCACTTTAATTTCATTTTATAAAGTGGCATTCCAATTGGTGTAAAACTGTTTAAAAGTTCTTCAGTGTATGTAAGTTGGTCTTGTGGATCATCACTTATGATGGTGTCAATGCTTTCATAAACGCTTTCAGTTACTGGCATACATTGTAAAACACGATTATTAATTTCAATTAACAAATACTGTTAGTATGACTCGTCCTTTAAGCTTTTGAGGTGTCACTGTCTTAAAATCGATATCATACTGAAAAGTTGCTGCACTGAATCTTTTATATCTGGATAGCAAGTTGGGGGCGACTTAATAGTTTCTCCACTTTGACATTCGCCAACCTGTGACAGCCAATTTGCTGACTCTCTCTCTGTTTGAAGGGCACACAAATTTTCTGTAAATTTCATAATGTAAAATTCAGACCGAAGTCTTTGCCTCTTTATGCAACTTGAAACTGTTAGTGGTCTTGAACTTAAAAAAAAAAATAACAGGTCGGACTTGGTGGAAAATCTCCACTCAATAAGATTATTTTATTCATTTATTATTATTTATTTACTAAGGGTATTAAACCCGTGTTCCCCGGGTTATAGAATACAGGGAGGAAACATATTTTTTTTAATGAAAACGCCAATCTATTTGTTACATTTAATATATATTTTTAGATTGCCCTCTAGCAACACCAAAAAGCATTTTTCTATTAAAATTTCTAACCCTACTTCTGTGATGCCCCATGCTGTCTCTATTTAAACGGCGTCTCCTTTCAAGGGGTGTCTCAACAACTGCCATGTATTAATAAAAAACTTTATGCAAAAAGTGAAATTTCTCTGTTCGCTATAAATAACAAAATGTAGCTAAAACATCGAAAAACATTTCAAAACATTGCACAAAACTTCTTTGATGATATTTTCGGAAAAAATAGTGACTTTATAGGACTATTGAAAATGTTATTCGATTGCTCTGTATTTAAATTATAAAACTTCCAAATTTCATTTAATTGTGCATAAAATTGTCTAATGCATCAGAAAACAGTCAGTTTGTGTTTGAGGACTGCACCCTTCAGAGTGTGCCTATTTTCTGCTCCGTAATTCGTGAAAAAAAAAAAAAAAAAATCGGTGCCAGACAAGATAAAGCATATGTATTGTATTCTTGGGAAATCAATGAAGGTGTTGCTATCTAATCAACATTTGTTGTTATAAGCAGGTACTTTTTTACATTTTTCCAAACTTCCTCATGCCCTTATAACTCGCAGTTTTGTGTTATGTGTTGTTTACAATGACTTGAAAAAGGTGGGTACTGTTTTTTTTTTTTTTTTTTCACGATTTATTGTTAACTAGCAGGCTTTGACCGCTACACTGGTCGGTTTCTCCAAACGAAACTTGAATCAAACGAAATATATCGGTGAATTTGACCTTGTATTTGATAGCAATATGAATCTTTACCTGGAAAGTCCTCCGCATTGCTAAACAATATACGAACGCCATTGCATTGCGCTATTATATTTTCTAACGCAGTGGCGCAGCCAAGGGGGGGGGGGGGGGTTGGGGGTTAATCCCCTCCCCCAGAGCTAAAAAAATTACTATAATTGCCGCTTATATGAATCAAAACTACTAAAGTTAAAATTAACTTTTTTAGCCTTTCCGCCTTGGCAGAATCTACCGCTTTCTTAAATCAAATTCTATTCAACAATGTGATTCAATAATTCTACTTAAAACTGTGAAAGCGCATATTACACGCATAGGTTATGTCAAAACTTGATTTTTGGACTGCGTCACTTTGTCGAGACGTCTTATAGTAAAAGATGGGTCATATACTCTCACACAGACGCTTTGAGTTATGTAGTATACAGTGGTATGTTTCTTAATTGCATTTCTGTCTTTGTTCCACGTTCAAAGCAATAACAGATCATCGAATTCCAGAGAAAAAAAAACATACACTTTGTAAGTCTCTTTCAGTTTCAAGCGGCTTTTTTTTTTTTTGCGTTTTTTGCTCTCAGTTATATCTAAGACCAAGCTATGTGCGTACCCAGGAAAAAAATCTTTGTAAAAGTAAGAATTTTAAAAAAGTACTTAAAGTTATAAAAAGCTATTTTTCGATTATGTGCAGATTTTTGCAATCGGTGTTTCTTTCGAATCATTTGTTTCGTAGGGGGTCTGTACACAAATTTAAAGACTATATTTCATTTGTTGGTAATGTAGCAACGACGTCTTGCTTATGATGGAGATTCATATATTTATCGTTAAAATTTTATAAATTAGTTGTGGTTCCTCTTTTAGCTATATTTTTAATTCTATCGCGCTTCTGTGAAAAGAAAATATCTTTCCTTTCTATTTAAAATTCAATAATTCTTAAACTCTTTTATCGCAGCTTGAAGTGATCTTTTTAGGTGCGTTCGTAATTATATAAATACGTAGCACCTATAGTCGTCGTTTGGTCCGTCCGTCTGTCCGTCCGTCTGTCTGTCTGTCCGTCCGTCTGTCTGTCCGTCCGCATATAACAACGCAAAAACTACCCAACCAAATGGTTTGCAATTTGAAATATATTATCTTTGCATAAATTTGTCGAGACATTTCAAATTTTATCAAAATCGAATCAAAACTTTAGGAGATATTAATAAAAATATTTATTAAGAAATTTGATTTTTTTTTTAAATCGGTGCTTTTTTGTTATATGAGCTTCCGATGGATGTTAAATCGTCAAGCGACCGAGATACTTATTTTATTACAGAAATTAATCTGCAGACGATATAATTCATTTCACAGAATTAAAAATCATCAAGATCTGAATATTTATATAACTAGCTGATACATATACATATCTGAATATTTATATAACTAGTTAAGATATTTGTATGAACAGTGTCATAAAATATATACTTAACTAGCTGTTTAACCCGTTCTACGCACGGGATATCATGAATTTAATTCTAAAACGTGCGTACGAACGCACCTCGTTTGTAACGTTTGACGTACAATTTCCAACTTGTTTCAATTAATGTACATGTCTAAATTCTTTCTTTCTTATGTGCTTGCGGTTTCCATATGAGAAATGAAATCATTTTCAGTTTGGCATCTGCGTGCCTTCCTAATGCATACATTTTGGATCACAGAATAAATAAAGATAAATGCAACGTCTATTTCTCGATACATCTGCATGCTAAAATTCCTGCAGATGTTAAGTTCGGACAGTTAGTTTTCTGTTGTTATAAAGATGCTGATATGGTAATCTGGTTTGGCGGTTTGCGTTAAAAAAAATTAGAATGTGTTTCTCCCTAACGAATTTTCTTCTGTACCCTATGGGTCGACGCGGATAAATTTGTGGCATCTCAAAAAAAAGGCATTCGATTTTGAGTTATCATGATGTGAAGATATAGACGTTCTGAGTGCTGGGGGACCGCCTCATTTTTTCAATTATCTTTCTTCAAATAAAATATTTTTTTTTCATAGAAGCCTCAAGTCTCCGATATGTTTCTTCACAGGATGAGAGCCTTCGGGTTCTTGCTTATAGCGTATATGTATGAGCTCCGGTACTCTTTTTTCCTAGAATTTAAGCCCTGCCTGTGAGTATGGATTTTGAAAAAAAAGGCGTTAAATGTGCGTTAAATGCATTTTTTTAAAAAAAATACTATCTATAATTACACACAATTTTACGCTAACCACGCATTAATTTAAATTGATCAGCAATATTATTAGTTATGCATTGATTTACACTTATTACATTTTAACGAATGCTATCTGTATGTCATTAAAATTATACTAGCTGACCCGTCCGGCGGTGCCTGGGCTCATGATAATTACCTCAAATTTGTATGATTATATATCTTATATCAATTTTATATTTTTAAATGAAATTTTCATTAAAAAATATTGATTATTAGACAGGAAAGCATTTTTAAAAGACACCTTCTTGTTTTTTTTTTTTTTTCCTCGTAAGGGTCTCTTGTTTCATAGTTAAAAAAAAAATAACCCCAGTTGTCTGAATTCTATAAATTTTTCATCAGTTATAAACAGGTCTTGACAAATGCAGTCGCCAGGTCGCCAGTGGCGACCTAGTTTTTCTGTCTAGCCACCAAGTTATTTAACCAGATTTTTTTTTTAAATTATTATTATTATAATTTTTTGTACAAAAATTGACCTAAGAAATTACCATAAATGGCATTTTTTCTCATTTTCGGCATTTTTAATTAGGTAAAAATAAGTTTAACAAATGCAAATTTTAAATTAATAAAAAATTATTATTTGACTGACTTCGACACGAAAATAGGCAGAAATTGTTTTCCTGCTTCACTGTTTCATCCATGCCCCCCTCATCAGATATAGATTTTGCAGCACTCGCTTATCCAGACATTTGAAACCTTCGGCAATCAGCATTTCCTGAACATACCGGTTAATGCAGCCTTTACATTTTTTTTCATAGATAAATAATTTTGATAAATTTCATTAGAAAACTTTGTTTATACCATCTTTTTAAATGATGTAGCTGTTCTAAACTATGTAACTAATAATCCTACAAGAGGCTTATTATTTTTCTCAATTAATTGATAAAAAACTTTTGTGCTTTTGAAAATTAGTGACTTCGGAGGGGAGCAGGTTATATTTTTTTACTGGTAACTAGAATTTTTTACTGGCTACCAGATTTTATCAAATTTGTAAAGCCATGGTTATAAATATAATGATTTTACAGACCGTGGAAAAATATTGATATCTAGCTGTAAAAGAAATGCTTTCTTCTCGGGTCTTTTTTTTTTTTTTTTTTTTTTTGCGACGTATCTTTTAAAATAAAAACACAAAAAAGTTACTGTCCGAACTCTCTGAAATTTTATTTGATTGTAAATGTAACTGTATCCAACCCCTCTTTAAAATTCCGTGAAAAAAATCTAACAAGGAGTGTGCCAAGCTTGGTAATCACAGATTTTGATTATTTTTATATATGTTGTAGGGTAGAAGCCCCTTAGTCTCAGGTTCAATGGATTTTATACAACGCTCCTTAGTTCTCGAGAAATGGGGGGGGGGGGGGGCGGGGTCAAATATTATAACACAACTTAAATATTTACTTTGTAACATAATAACTACGTTGGTTGTAGCTCAGTTGGTATGGCGTCTGCTCGTTGTTCAAAGGGCCCGGGTTCAATGCCGGAACGAGCTACGGTTGTTTTTCTCATTTTTTTTTTATAAATATACTTATAATTTAATAATCTCAAAAAAATTTTGTTAACATAATTAAATTTTAATTTAGCATTTTTGATTTTTAAACCATTATTAAACATTTCTCATCATTTAAAGAGCTTTAAAAAAAATTGAATCTATTATTGACTAGTAAAAATTCAAAAATCGTTACAAAATCAGCATATTAACTATCGAATTATAGAATTCTTCTGCCATCGCAATAGAAAACGAGGATATTTCAGATGCTGGATTATTTGTTAAAAATTCATTGTTTTACAATAAAATTTTACAGTACTTCAACGCATTACTGACATCACTTTTCTAAATTTCATTGAATCCCGACACTTCAGATTGATCTTGTGAACTACAGCTTGCTTCTTTCATTTTTATACGATTATGAGCTGTTATAGAATGATACGCACTTGTGCGATAAAGATTGAAAACAAAATCCACTTAACTGCATCAAACTAAGAAAAAAATAACCAAAGTCTGTTGTGGCGCCCTCTAGTTACAATAAGATAAAACTAAATATGTTGTAATTTAATTCTTATGCTAATGTTTAATATAATTATGCTTCTTACTTTAAAAACAGAGTAGTATTATCATCGCATTAACTTCTCTTGTTAAGGCAATTTATAAATGATGTTTCTTTACAATCACGAATTAACACAATTGTTCAATATCGTTGCATTGATAAAGCATATATGGAATACATTTTAAAAGTGATTTTTAAAAAAATCAAAAATGCTCAATTAAAATGTAATTATGTTAACAAAAATTTTATTGAGATTATTAAATTATAATTACAAGTGTATTTATAAAAAAAATGAGAAAAAACAAACGTAGCGCGCTCCGGCATCGAACCCGGGCCCTCGGAACAACGAGCAGACGCCCTACCAACTGCGCTACGACCGACACAGTTATTCCGTTACAAAGTAAGTATTTAAGTTGTAGTATAATATTAGACCCCCCATTTCTCGAGAACTAAAGAGCGTTGTATAAAATCCATTGAACCTGAGACTAAGGGGCTTCTACCCTACAACATATATAAAAATGAGCAAAATCTGTGATTACCAAACTTGGCACTCTCCTTGTAAGTCTTTGACTAAAGTCGAAGAGAACAGAGTCACAGAAACACAGAGTCATGTCAAAAAAGACTAAGTCACATTTAATACTGAAAACATGAGCCGACGCCGAGCAAACCCACGCCAAAATGCCCAACTTTCTTTTTGCATTGTCATCGAAAAATTCTCAAATTTTTTTAAATACTTTTATTCATCAGAGCGTTCCCAAATTTTTGAAGGCGCTGTAATTTTGATCTTCCAAGATGCTTTTAATGGATTGTGTCGAAATACAGACGTTTAGTTACTTTTAGCATAGAAAAAAGATCGTCTTCGAAAGGTCCGATATGACGTGAGGTTCTAAATAAATCGTAATTTCAGCTGTTTCACACCTTTAAATTTCCCATTTATAATAAATTCTTTATGCCAAGCATTTCCATCTTACAAGTAAATTCTGCAAAGTAAATTACAAGTCTAAATTTCAAGTTTCTAACACTAACAGTTTCAACTAAATCATAATTTAGAACACTTTTAGAAAGTTTTCAGTTCATTTCGTCCTTTTAAATTTTTAAATGTTTTTAAAAATGTTATAAGGAAGCATTTACTACATAAAAGTAATCAGCATGCCAAATTCCAAGTTTTCATACCAATTGTGTCACATAAATCGCAATTTTAGAATGCTTCTTACTCTTGCATTCTTTTAAATTTTGAATTCAAAAAATAAATTCTGGGGAGCATTTACGTCTTTTAAGTAACATCCATATAAAATTTCAAGACTCTAGCCCTAAAAGTTCTAAATGACTTGTTACATTTGGCAAAAAGCAAGGTAAGTAAGTCTATTGAAAATTTTGTTAAAATTGCTTCATTATTATTAAAGTTAAGAATAAGAATTCGTGATTCTCTTGTAATGAAATCTTGTGTATTTTTGATTAAAAAAATGGATTCCAACTCTGTTATTTTCTATGTAAAAATTATTTGCTGTACTGTGCTCTTCCATCTTTAAGTTTTCCCCTCATCATTTTTAAACACTTTTTAAATCTAACCTAGTTATGTGTTATTTCATTGGTGCATTTTATAGTTTGTAACTCTAATGTTGTAAACGCTGTTTAAATGAATCATAACCAACTTAATTGCGGAGAAAAGCACTATGATTTCATTCATTTAAAATACTGATTCCATTAACCAATGATTCATATAACAGGCGGTCATCTTTATTATAAACTCAAAACCCCCCCTAGAACCGAATTCTGGCTGCGCCACTGTTCTAACGTGCAAACAAAATTTGAGCTGTTAAGGACCAACTCTTTTAGTTGATCATTTATAGTAGGATTTGGTAAAGAACAATAGAACGATATGCAATATGCTAAAACCATTCCTACAAATTATCTTACTAACAATGCAAGTCTTATCAAAATCCGTACAATAGAACTTTTTAAAAAGGCTAATCTTTCATAATTGGGTTCATCTGATTATAAAACTCATAATTCTATAACTAAGCAACGTAAAACTCTATGCAATATACTAAAACGATCCTTAAAAATTATCTAACAATGCAAGTCTCATCCGAATCCGTCCAGTAGAACTTTTTAAAAAGGCTAATCTTTCATAATCGGATTCATCTGATTATAAAACTTTCCCCCATAGCTTTATTTGTTGTTATTTACGTTGCATTTTTGCAACGTAGGACGATATGTTATATTCTAAAACCTTCCCTGAAAATTAGCTAACAGTGCAAGTCCCATTAAAATCCGTTCAGCAGAACTACGTTATAACAAGTCGGAACGGAATTCGCATTTGCATTCTATATGTTACTAGCGGCCCGACTCGGCTTTGCACGGGTAGACAATGTAATTTTTTTAGTACATTTGTTTTCATGAATTTCGCGCTCCTACCAAAAACTGTTGCTGAGATATGGCGAAATGACCTAAAACTTTCGAATCCCCCTTTAACCACCTTCGGGGGGGGGGGGATTTCTAAATTCACTGAAATACGTGTTTAATCATTTGTTTAGTAGATTTATTTTCCTGAATTTCGCGCACCTACATAAAACAGCTGCTGAGATATGGCGAAATGTCCTAAAATTTTCGAAACCACCCACTTTAAAACCCTTCGTGGGGAATTTCTAAAATCACTGAAATGCGTGTTTATCCATAATTTAGTAGACTAGGGGGCTCTGCCCGCTGCTCGCTACGCTCACCAACCCCCGTTCTGATTTCACAGAGTCTTAAAACCTGGTAATGTATCCTGTTTTAAAAATATGACGATGATGATATCACGAACGGCCACCATCTTCTGTAATCAGGTTATAAAATTTTTTCATTTAACTGGTTATAATGCTTTTTCATTTAATTCATCTTTTTTATTTTTAATATTCATGCGTTAACACAATTTTTATGACGTAATTTTCTTTATTTCCTGCTTTCAACACGTGATCATTTAATTATTATTTTAAACTTTCATTATTGTTTTTAATAGTCTCGCGCAAATACATTTTTTATTTCAGATAAAACATAATATTTTGCGCTTATTTAGAAATTGGCAACAATATAAAAAAAATAAATTTTTCAATTAAAGATTTTTTACTCGATTTTTAGGGATTTTTTGAGTTTTTATTGTCCGACCGTGATAAATTTTTGAATTTGTGAAAGCTTGTTATATTTCGCGTCTGGTGGTATGATTTTCGAATCCGTAGGATGGCTAGAAAAAAAGTAATCGCTCCTGAAAAAAGTCCCTAGTTAAAGCGATGAGAATAACCCAGAATATCTACGCAGATTTTCATTGGTCCATTTCCAAACCATTACTTTTTTTTTATATATAGAAGGGTGTGTTTTCCTGAATTTCGCCCTCCTACCTAAATCTGCTGCTGAGATATAGCGAAATGACCCAAAACTTTTGAATACCCTTTTAACCACCTTCTGGGGGTGGGGGGGGGGAGATTTCCAAAATCGCCGAAGTACGTGTTTAACCTATTTTTTAGCAGATTTGTTTTAATTAATTTCGCGCTCCTACATAAAAGTTGAGATATGGCGAAATGACCTAAAAAATTCGACCCCCCCCCCATTTTACCACCTTCTGGGGGGAATTTCCAAAATTGCTGAAATACGTGTTTTATTCATTTTTTAGCTTGCTTAATCATTAGCTTAATTTTTAGCTTGCTTATTCATTGCTTAATCTTTTTTAGTAGATTTGTTTTCCTGATTTTCGCGCTCCTAACTAAAACTGCTGCCGAGATATGACGAAATGATCTAAAACACTCTACCCCCCTCCCTTTTAACCCCCTTTGGGGGGGGAATTTCTAAAATCGCTGAAATACGTGTTTAACCAATTTTTTAGTAGATTTGTTTTCCTTAATTTCGCGCTCCTACATAAAACTGCTGCTGAGATATGGCGAAATGACCTAAAACATTTGACCACCCCCTTTAACCACCTTCAGGGGGGAATTTCTAAAATCGTTGAAATACGTGTTTAATCATTTTTTTTAGTAGATTTGCTTTCCTGATTTTTGCGCTCATACCTATAACTGCTGCTGAGATATGGCGAAATGACCTAAAACATTCGACCCCCCCCCCTTTAACACCCTTCGGGGGGGTTATTTCTGAAATCACTGAAATACATGTTTAATCACTTTTTAGTAGCTTTGTTTTCCTGATTTTCGCGCTCCTATGTATAACTGCTGCTGAGATATGGCGAAATGACCTAAAACATTCGACCACCCCCCTTTAACCCCCTTCTGGGTGAATTTCTGAAATCGCTAAAATAGATGTTTAATCATTGTTTTAGTATGTTTGTTTTCCTGATTTTTGCGCTCCTACCTATAACTGCTGCTGAGATATGGCGAAATAACCTAAAACATTCAACCACCCCCCTTTAACCCCCTCCGGGAGGGGAATTTCTAAAACCACTGAAATAGGTGCTTAATCTTTTTTAGTAGATTTGCTTTCCTGATTTTTGTGCTCTTAACTAAAATTGCTGCTGAGATATGGTGAAATGACCTAAAACATTCGACCACCCCCCTTTAACCCCTCCGGGAGGGGAACTTCTAAAATTGCTGAAATACATGTTTAATCATTTTTTAGTAGATTTGTTTTCCTGATTTTTGCGCTCATACTTATAACTGCTGCTGAGATATGGCGAAATGACCTAAAACATTCGACCACCTCCCTTTAACCCCCTTCTGGGGGGAATTTCTAAAATAGCTGAAATAGGTGTTTAATCATTTTTTTAGTAGCTTTGTTTTCCTGATTTTTGCGCTCATACTTATAACTGCTGCTGAGATATGGCGAAATGACCTAAAACATTCGACCACCCCCCTTTAACCCCCTTCTGGGGGGAATTTCTAAAACCACTGAAATAGGTGCTTAATCTTTTTTAGTAGATTTGTTTTCCTGATTTTTGCGCTCATACTTATAACTGCTGCTGAGATATGGCGAAATGACCTAAAACATTCGACCACCCCCCTTTAACCCCCTTCTGGTTGAATTTCTGAAATCGCTAAAATAGATGTTTAATCATTGTTTTAGTATGTTTGTTTTCCTGATTTTTGCACTCCTACTTATAACTGCTGCTATGAGATATGGCGAAATGACCGAAAACATTCGATCACCCCCATTTAACCCTCTCCGGGAGGGAAATTTCTAAAACCACTGAAATTGGTGCTTAATCTTTTTTAGTAGATTTGTTTTCCTGATTTTTGTGCTCTTAACTAAAATTGCTGCTGAGATATGGTGAAATGACCTAAAACATTCGACCACTCCCTTTTAACCCCCTCCGAGAGGGGAATTTCTAAAATTGCTGAAATACGTGTTTAATCATTTTTTAGTAGGTTTGTTTTCCTGATTTTCGCGCTCCTACGTATAACTGCTGCTGAGATATGGCGAAATGACCTAAAACATTCGACCCCCCCCCCTTTAACCCCCTTCTGGGGGGAATTTTTAAAATCACTGAAATAGGTGTTTAATCATTTTTTTAGTAGATTTGTTTTCTGGAATTTCAGGCTTCTACCTATAACTGCTGCTGAGATATGGCAAAATGACCTAAAACATTCGATTAATTCGATTGATTTTCCCCCTTCGGGGGGTTATTTTCAAAAATCCCTTCTTATTGCTTGCCTAGGCCATAACAGCAATCTACAGACCAAATTGCGTGGCCCTGACTTTAGTAGTTTCGGCTGGGCGTTGATGAGTCAGTCAGTCAGTCAGTCAGTCACCGTTTCCTCTTTATATAATAGTATTGATAGTAGAAGTAAGAATAGTTTTAGAAGTCTTGTGTATTAAAATTGTCAAGAAAATTTCTCTTCAGTGCCCAATGCACGCTGCAACGTACGGTATTACGAAAAACTAAATAATTTAAAAAACCATGAAAATTTGCGTATGAGTACATTTGTCTTATTTAGAGGATAAATAACTGAAAGTAATTGGGAAAAATAAAAATTATTCCGGAAGACTATATGTGGAACTGAAGGGTTAAGTATGTGTCTTTAAGAAAATATACACTTCAGACATTCACCTTTAGAAAAAAAAAAAAAACACCAAACACAGTAAGCTCTGTTATGCTGTAAAAACTATAATTGAAATCCTTGTTCAAAACGGAAGAAAAAATACACGTATTCTTCTAGAGATGTTCTTGAACAGCAGAAAATCCGATTGCATCTAAGGAAATAAGTGAAAGAATTGATTTTCCTGACGCAATCCGATGAGTGTTTTCTTGGAAATACCGCACGTTATAATTTCAGAACAAATTAGTTTTTGGTTTCTTTTCCAGAGGAAATGGAAATAAAATGCGTCCGTACCCTAAATATTATTTTTATTTCTTTCCACACAGATTTTTTTTTTCACTTTTTTGATTGAAAAAAAAAGAGCGAAAAATCATGCATTAGGCATAGATTATGAAACACTTTCCAACATTAACAGAATATTATTTAGACATTTCTTTTTCTTTTCTTTTTTTTCATACAATGAAATGATATATCTAAATAATCTTCCTTTTTCCAATCGGCCCAGAGCCCGATTAAGGTCGTCTGGGGCCCAAGGCCCAGCAACTTTTCGGGGCCCCCTCAAATTAAAATAGTAGCTGGAATTTTTTTCGAGGATTATTATTAGATATTATGATACACTAGATTAATTTTAACACAATTATTTCAAATTGGTAAAGAAATCAAACGAGCTGGAATTTTCCAACTGGACGAAAAATGTCCGGGCAAGGATTCGAACGTGGGATCTCTTGGCTGAAGCTGCCATGCTCTACCAACTGAGCTATCCCGGTCGAATCTGGAGGGCATAATTCATCCAGTTAACCTTATTGATCATAGCATCTGGTCTTATATTTTAATCAGCTCAACAGAATAGATCAAGGGTAATGGAACTCCAGTAAACGCTGGATACGTGATTACACTAGATTAATTTTAACAAAATTATTTCAAATTGGTAAAGAAATCAAACGAGCTGTAATTTTCCAACTGGACGAAAAATGTCCGGGCAAGGATTCGAACGTGGGATCTCTTGGCTGAAGCTGCCATGCTCTACCAACTGAGCTATCCCGGTCGAATCTGGAGGGCATAATTCATCCAGTTAACCTTATTGATCATAGCATCTGGTCTTATATTTTAATCAGCTCAACAGAATAGATCAAGGGTAATGGAACTCCAGTAAACGCTGGATACGTGATTACACTAGATTAATTTTAACACAATTATTTCAAATTGGTAAAGAAATCAAACGAGCTGTAATTTTCCAACTGGACGAAAAATGTCCGGGCCAGGATTCGAACCTGGGATCTCTTGGCTGAAGCTGCCATGCTCTACCAACTGAGCTATCCCGGTCGAATCTGGAGGGCATAATTCATCCAGTTAACCTTATTGATCATAGCATCTGGTCTGATATTTTAATCAGCTCAACAGAATAGATCAAGGGTAATGGAATTCCAGTAAACGCTGGATACGTGATTACACTAGATGAATTTTAACACAATTATTTCAAATTGGTAAAGAAATCAAACGAGCTGTAATTTTCCAACTGGACGAAAAATGTCCGGGCCAGGATTATATTACAGTTGACAAGTTAAACAAAATCTTTTTGTTCTAATTTTGAGAAAATAATTGCAGAAAACTTCATTTTTAAGAAACTTTTCTAAATCATTTTACTCACTTTGGGGCCCCTATCAGCAGTGGGCCCTAGGCCGTGGCCTAGTTGGCCTGTACGTTAATCAGGCCCTGAATCGGCCTGGTGTTTTCAGGCTTATTGCAAAAAGCCTAAGCAACCTTAGGCTAATTGGAAATTGACCATTTATTTCTCAATCAGCCTGATTTTTTTCACTCATTGCAATGAGCCTATCCAGTTTTAGGCTAATTAGAATATGACCACCTGTTTGTCTAAACAGCCTATAGTTTTATCTAGGTTTATTGCAATATGTCAAAGTTAGTGAATGTTTAGGCATACATTTATTTATTTACAATAATCTATTACTATTCATATAGTCATTCAAAATAAGTTACATTTACTGCGGATTTTAATAAATGAAATTGATATGTTCTTTAAAACTGCGTTAAGATGACATTATTTTATAGACTTTCAGTTCTACATCCTCCAAAATTAGAGAACAAAGTCTCAATACCGACGAAACGAAAAGTCAGTGAGAAATTACGTCTTTTAATGCAGTTATTGTAATTTTTTAGTTTTACGATAAAATGTGAGTTTACGACGCTATTTTTTACTGGTTAAAATGTTCCGAAGTTCTCAGTTTGTGGTTCTAAATTTTCAAGCGACGAAATATTTTCACTTGTGAAAAGGACGTCATTTTTTAAGGGTATTTGAATAAACTCGTGTATTTTTATTCAGACAACTGTAGCATTTTATTATCATCTCATCAAAATCATGTAACTTTCACTCATTCGTGTACTTTTTATTGTCAAATAGAGGCGCACATTTTTTTACAGTACAAACATTATACTATAGAAGTATCTCCATTCAAAATCACAATTACTTATTATATATATATATATATATGTAAGTATATGATATATAAACAGTCACTTTACTGAACCATTATGACAAATAATCGATGAACAACAGAATACTAACTTTAATTTCAACTAATACACTTTTAGCAGAAACTATATAACAACAATTTAGCTTACAGCAATCCGGCGAGGCCTAATAATACCTTTCTCCGGCTATATTCCTTTTATATCTCGCTTCATAATAAAAATTAGAACACTGGCTCTTAGCCAAATCTCGCGATTCAAACTATTTACAACTCGCGCATCAAAGTCATGGATAATAATAGAGTGTCAGTTCAGTGTCAGTTCATTTGATGATCATTTACGTGAAGTGTTTCAACTGAAATCCTACAAATCGGTCATCCTGACGTGATGGCGTCTCGACATCAGCATCTTGATTTGTTATGTTTTTTTTCATGCCTAACAGTTATTTTTTTTGAGATTTTTATTTCTTTCTGAGTATTGCTCTCTGTCTTTAGGATCAACATATCTAATATCTCTGTGATTCCTTTCCGGATATTGCTCTCTATATTTAGAAACTACATAACTATTGCTTCTAGAATGATAAGAATTTGAATAAGCATCTCGTTCCCTATAAGCTCCTTTAAATCCATGATGAGAATTATTCTTATGTGATGGTTGTGAATATCTTTGTTCATTATAACTAGCCTTGCACGATCGTCGGCCACCATAATTATAATTACTTCGGCCATGATAGTAACCTCTGTTCATGTATCTAGGGAAAAATTTTGTATTATACCTTGTTTTTGAATTAGGTGAAGTATTTTCTGCTATGTCTTGAGGTATCAAAGAATTTTCAGTTTCAAAGTTTTCAGAAATCTCAGATTTATTTTGGTAAGAATTCTCGGAACTCTGTTTCCCATATCCAAATTTATTGTAATTTCCATGGTTAAATGACTGTTTAAAATATCTCTGGCCATATCTATTATTCCTTCCGTTATCAAATGGTCTATTAAATTTTCTGTTCTTTCCCTTATGATGAAAATTCCTATTGCGATCTTTCACATAGTCTTTTCTACCATGTGCAGGACTACTACTTTCATAATTTTCTTCTGGAGATGCATTCCATTCATCGGATAATCCTATATCTTTTGTCCTATTCGGCTTATATGGTTTTATTAATTTCCTTATTTTCTTTCTGTTCGCTAAATTCGTAATCTGAGTCAAATTCACCCCGTCATTTACGCAGTCGATTTTAACCATATCTTCACAACCTCGATTATCGTTGTTTATACTTGCTTCATTAATTTTTGTCGGTACTTCGTTAATTTTAATGTATCCTACTCGAACTTTGTTGCCGCTTGCTATTCTAACACCATCTTCTGTTACTTTTAACGGTATGCCTTCTAATGCTTTTCTACCTATTATTAAATCGCAGTCCGTCTCTTATACCACGTAAAATTTATCCTTCATTTCTGTATCGTCCACGTAGACTTTATGCCAGAAAAAACCTGTTGGCTTAATTTTTGCTACACCTATGCCTGATATGTATATATTGTCTCTGGTTAGTTTTGGCGCGTTTATTGCAGTATGATATCTTGAACTGGCGATTTAAATATCGCTTCCTGTATCAATTATTACGTTTGTTCTTATTCCGCTAATATCTAAGATTCTTCCTTTTTTACCATTTAACATGCCCATATTAACTATTTTTCTTTGCGTGTTTTGGGTCTCATTTTGGTATTTTGTTTCTCGCCAATTTTGATTACGTTGCGGGTAAAAATTTGAATATTCTTGTTCTGTATTATTCGCCATGGCCATTTCGCACTCACGTGACCAGGGTTGCCACACGCAAAACAGATTATATGCGACTCTTTGCTTCCATGATTCATACTGTGTCTATTGTCAATTTGGCGTCTTTTAAAATTGGCGTAATCAGCCACTCTCGATCTTCTGTCCTCAAAATGTCCGCTTGTATTCCTAACTGTTTGTTTATTGCAAACCCTTCGGGCCGTTTTGTAAATATCCAATTTATTAACTAAGTCATCAATTTTCTTTATTACTAATAATTCCTCTATGAAATGTGTCTTTGTTTCCGTAGGTAAATTATGCCTGATTTGATTAACAACAATTAATTCCGCCAAATCTTCAAAGTTATTTACGTGAAGGCCTTCAATCTATTGCTGAAAATACACCTTTATCTCATAAGCGAAATCTCGCCAATTGGCTGATGGCTCCTTTTTAGATGAGAAAAATTTCAGCCTAAACTCCTCTCGTGATAGCTTGTAGCGTTTTAGTAGAATATTTTTTATATAATCATAATCGTGAATTTCAGGTTCGTTTTCCCTTGTTATTATATTGATCACATCTAACGGCATTAGATTAATTAAATAATTTACCCATTCTTTTTTTATCAATGCCCGTTTGCGCCATTTGCCTTTCGTACATAGCTAAGTATAAACTGATATCATTCGAGCTATCATATTTAGTTAATAATCTAAGCAATTCAAATTGCTTACCTGGATTTGTCTTTGGGTCTTCATTAATATGTTCTCTTGAATTTTCTTGTATCTGTAATTTCTTAATTTCAAAATTCTGCTCCGATTCTATTTTCCATTTTCTCTCTTCCATTTCCATTTTCTTCAATCTCTGCTTGTAATTTCTTCTCTTCTCTTTCTGCTTGTAATTTCTTCTCTTCTCTTTCTCTTTCTGCTTGTAATTTCTTCTCTTCCAGTTCTGCTTGTAATTTCTTCTCTTCTCTTTCTCTTTCTGCTTGTAATTTCTTTTCTTCCAGTTCTGCTTGTAATTTCTTCTCTTTCTCTTTCTCTTCTCTTTCTTCTTTCTCTTTTCTACTTGCTATCACTACTTCCAATTGATCTCTTACAAAATATTCTTCGTAACTCTCCCAACTCTTGATCAGCTTTATTAGGACAGGTATTGTCGGTTTTTCTGGTGCTTCAATTCCGCATTCCTCGCAGAGGTTTATTAGATCAATTCTCTTAGCTTTATTTAGAGTTCCCATCTTTCAAAAATTGTACTTGAAGTGATACGATTACGGTTTCACCTTGCTAATTCTTAACCCAACTTTTGATACTGGCGTTTTACAATACTTTACGGTTGGTTTCCATTTCAATACTAGTGGCTTTTACTTTTAATAATCCCGGCATCCGAGCCCCCAAAAATGTAAGTATATGATATATAAACAGTCACTTTACTGAACCAATATGACAAATAATCGATGAACAACAGAATACTAACTTTAATTTCAACTAATACACTTTTAGCAGAAACTATATAACAACAATTTAGCTTACAGCAATCCGGCGAGGCCTAATAATACCTTTCTCCGGCTATATTCCTTTTATATCTCGCTTCATACTAAAAATTAGAACACTGGCTCTTAGCCAAATCTCGCGATTCAAACTATTTACAACTCGCGCATCAAAGTCATGGATAATAATAGAGTGTCAGTTCAGTGTCAGTTCATTTGATGATCATTTACGTGAAGTGTTTCAACTGAAATCCTACAAATCGGTCATCCTGACGTGAGGGCGTCTCGACATCAGCATCTTGATTTGTTATGTTTTTTTTCATGCCTAACAGTTATTTTTTTTTTTGAGATTTTTATTTCTTTCTGAGTATTGCTCTCTGTCTTTAGGATCAACATATCTAATATCTCTGTGATTCCTTTCCGGATATTGCTCTCTATATTTAGAAACTACATAACTATTGCTTCTAGAATGATAAGAATTTGAATAAGCATCTCGTTCCCTATAAGCTCCTTTAAATCCATGATGAGAATTATTCTTATGTGATGGTTGTGAATATCTTTGTTCATTATAACTAGCCTTGCACGATCGTCGGCCACCATAATTATAATTACTTCGGCCATGATAGTAACCTCTGTTCATGTATCTAGGGAAAAATTTTGGATTATACCTTGTTTTTGAATTAGGTGAAGTATTTTCTGCTATGTCTTGAGGTATCAAAGAATTTTCAGTTTCAAAGTTTTCAGAAATCTCAGATTTATTTTGGTAAGAATTCTCTGAACTCTGTTTCCCATATCCAAATTTATTGTAATTTCCATGGTTAAATGACTGTTTAAAATATCTCTGGCCATATCTATTATTCCTTCCGTTATCAAATGGTCTATTAAATTTTCTGTTCTTTCCCTTATGATCAAAATGCCTATTGCGATCTTTCACATAGTCTTTTCTACCATGTGCAGGACTACTACTTTCATAATTTTCTTCTGGAGATGCATTCCATTCATCGGATAATCCTATATCTTTTGTCCTATTCGGCTTATATGGTTTTATTAATTTCCTTATTTTCTTTCTGTTCGCTAAATTCGTAATCTGAGTCAAATTCACCCCGTCATTTACGCAGTCGATTTTAACCATATCTTCACAACCTCGATTATCGTTGTTTATACTTGCTTCATTAATTTTTGTCGGTACTTCGTTAATTTTAATGTATCCTACTCGAACTTTGTTGCCGCTTGCTATTCTAACACCATCTTCCGTTACTTTTAACGGTATGCCTTCTAATGCTTTTCTACCTATTATTAAATCGCAGTCCGTCTCTTATACCACGTAAAATTTATCCTTCATTTCTGTATCGTCCACGTAGACTTTATGCCAGAAAAAACCTGTTGGTTTAATTTTTGCTACACCTATGCCTGATATGTATATATTGTCTCTGGTTAGTTTTGGCGCGTTTATTGCAGTATGATATCTTGAACTGGCGATTTAAATATCGCTTCCTGTATCAATTATTACGTTTGTTCTTATTCCGCTAATATCTAAGATTCTTCCTTTTTTACCATTTAACATGCCCATATTAACTATTTTTCTTTGCGTGTTTTGGGTCTCATTTTGGTATTTTGTTTCTCGCCAATTTTGATTACGTTGCGGGTAAAAATTTGAATATTCTTGTTCTGTATTATTCGCCATGGCACATTTCGCACTCACGTGACCAGGGTTGCCACACGCAAAACAGATTATATGCGACTCTTTGCTTCCATGATTCATACTGTGTCTATTGTCAATTTGGCGTCTTTTAAAATTGGCGTAATCAGCCACTCTCGATCTTCTGTCCTCAAAATGTCCGCTTGTATTCCTAACTGTTTGTTTATTGCAAACCCTTCGGGCCGTTTTGTAAATATCCAATTTATTAACTAAGTCATCAATTTTCTTTATTACTAATAATTCCTCTATGAAATGTGTCTTTGTTTCCGTAGGTAAATTATGCCTGATTTGATTAACAACAATTAATTCCGCCAAATCTTCAAAGTTATTTACGTGAAGGCCTTCAATCCATTGCTGAAAATACACCTTTATCTCATAAGCGAAATCTCGCCAATTGGCTGATGGCTCCTTTTTAGATGAGAAAAATTTCAGCCTAAACTCCTCTGGTGATAGCTTGTAGCGTTTTTGTAGAATATTTTTTATATAATCATAATCGTGAATTTCAGGTTCGTTTTCCCTTGTTATTATATTGATCACATCTAACGGCATTAGATTAATTAAATAATTTACCCATTCTTTTTTATCAATGCCCGTTTGCGCCATTTGCCTTTCGTACATAGCTAAGTATAAACTGATATCATTCGAGCTATCATATTTAGTTAATAATCTAAGCAATTCAAATTGCTTACCTGGATTTGTCTTTGGGTCTTCTTTAATATGTTCTCTTGAATTTTCTTGTATCTGTAATTTCTTAATTTCAAAATTCTGCTCCGATTCTATTTTCCATTTCCATTTTCTTCAATCTCTGCTTGTAATTTCTTCTCTTCTCTTTCTGCTTGTAATTTCTTCTCTTCTCTTTCTCTTTCTGCTTGTAATTTCTTCTCTTCCAGTTCTGCTTGTAATTTCTTCTCTTCTCTTTCTCTTTCTGCTTGTAATTTCTTTTCTTCCAGTTCTGCTTGTAATTTCTTCTCTTTCTCTTTCTCTTCTCTTTCTTCTTTCTCTTTTCTACTTGCTATCACTACTTCCAATTGATCTCTTACAAAATATTCTTCGTAACTCTCCCAACTCTTGATCAGCTTTATTAGGACAGGTATTGTCGGTTTTTCTGGTGCTTCAATTCCGCATTCCTCGCAGAGGTTTATTAGATCAATTCTCTTAGCTTTATTTAGAGTTCCCATCTTTCAAAAATTGTACTTGAAGTGATACGATTACGGTTTCACCTTGCTAATTCTTAACCCAACTTTTGATACTGGCGTTTTACAATACTTTACGGTTGGTTTCCATTTCAATACTAGTGGCTTTTACTTTTAATAATCCCGGCATCCGAGCCCCCAAAAATGTAAGTATATGATATATAAACAGTCACTTTACTGAACCAATATGACAAATAATCGATGAACAACAGAATACTAACTTTAATTTCAACTAATACACTTTTAGCAGAGACTATATAACAACAATTTAGCTTACAGCAATCCGGCGAGGCCTAATAATACCTTTCTCCGGCTATATTCCTTTTATATCTCGCTTCATAATAAAAATTAGAACACTGGCTCTTAGCCAAATCTCGCGATTCAAACTATTTACAACTCGCGCATCAAAGTCATGGATAATAATAGAGTGTCAGTTCAATGTCAGTTCATTTGATGATCATTTACGTGAAGTGTTTCAACTGAAATCCTACAAATATATATATATATATATATATATATATATATATATTGTATATTAATACTTAAATAAACGCATTTAAAAACAAATAAAATCTTGATAATTACTACTTATTAGCTTACTGTTTTAAAATAAGCTTATTTGAAAACAATTAAAACCTTAATTTTTGGATGTGTCAACTACTGGAACTAGCCTGTAAGCCAGAGGTACAATGAAAGGATCACACGCTTCAAACCATCACATATTTTAAACTAGTCGTTGGGGGCCACCGTAATACTTACCCATCATGGATATGCATAATGTAAAATATTAAAATAAAAAATATGTAAACTACTTATAAAATGCATTGCAATTCGAATAAAATCGTGGCTTGATGACGTCACAAACTTTAAAGGCTCGGTTACTGAATTGCTTGAAAGAGGTTTTTCCTTATAACTCCAAAAATAATAATCCTATTAACTAGCGGTTTATTGCATCTGATTAGGCGTCAAATTTCTAATTAAAATATATCTTTGAAGTGAAATTTGGATGAAATACAGGGTCATGAAAAATCGAAGAGTGTGGAAAACAGGATTCCAAATATCTCGGCAACTAATTATCCGATCGACTTCATGCTTTATTCAAAATTTATGTTTTTTTATTGTCTTTTATATTCATTTCTTAAAATATACAATTTCGAAAATTTTTATATACCTTTCATCAGAACGAATATTTCGAGAGTCCGAAAAAAATTGTTCCGGTTAATCGAGGTTATTGAAATGAAATAGGCTTCTTCCCATTATTACATACTAAGTACATACCAAATTGCAAGTCTCTATCTCAATTTTTTCGGGAGGTAGAGCGTTTACAGACACACACACAGACAGACACACAGACGGACGGCAAAAATTTTTTTCTAAAAATATGTTTTTCGGAATCTCCAGTGTCTGAAACGTGTAAATCCGTCAAAAATTTTTTTTCGATTTTCAAAACGATTACAAGACTTACCCTATACTACGTATGATGGGTAAGTAATATATATTTTATTTATTAAAGACAGTAAGCTTTTTATCAGAGACAGATAAGCAGTATAAATGTCTATAGCGTATTCAGTTAAATTAAAAGACCTCTTTTTATATATAAATAATTAAATATACATTTCTTGTATTGTCAACTACTGATGTACACTAACCATATATTATCTCATAATAATAAAGATTAGATGTTTGTGTGTCTACGTATTGCATTTATGTGCTGTCTTCTAAAAAGAACGCTGCGCGTAGAACTAGCAGATTTGGCCGGAAGTTACATGTATCTGAAATTATACACACTGTAAAAAATGATCAATGTTTCTTATTTTATGAAAATATACTATTACCACGAATGAAAATATAATATAATCTTCTGAGTTATCCGACATTCCGAAAAGCGTGTTCCATTGTCTTTTGAATCCCCAGAAAGCAATACATTTCCAAAATTTAAAGAATTATTTATAAAAACAAAATTTCTGTAGCTGCCCGTATTTTTCAAAAACGTTTCCGAATAGTTTTTATAGTGTATTAATCAGTTTCTTCAGCATGGAATACCTATTTATCGAATGTCATCCATTCTCAAGTAAACGTTTTCAGCTGCATAAGTTAATTTATACATGAAAGAGTAAAGAAATAATCTTAATTTTAATGTTAATGTTAATGCTGTTAATTTTGCATGTTTCTCTGTTAAACATATTTGTTGAACATGAAAATGTTTACTTGAGAATGGATAGCATCGGAAAAAACTATATTCTGGGCTTAAAAAACTAATTAATACACTTTAAAAGCTACTCGTAAACGTTTCCGAAAATTTCGGGCAGTTAGAAAAATTTTGTTTTTCTAAATGATTCTTTAAATCTCGAAATGCCATTGACAAGCAGGGCGGTCGCTCTGCCAAGCCAAGCTTAAAAAAAAAAAACGCCACACAAACAACGCCAAGAACTGAACTAGACCGCTACTGCTTATTTACAGGAATCAACTTCGCAATGTTAAATCGACAAAACATGCCAGATTAAAATATCAGATATATAATAAACCAAGCGTCGCCAAAATAAAAAACGAAAACTAGAAGAATCTAATGAAGAATTTCTTCAATTTAAGACCAAACTCATCTTCATAAGTGATTTATAAACAGAGATATAGATTTTTTTAAAAAACGTCGAGTTACTTAAAATGATCACTTTTTTCTTCGTCAAACTTTTTTTTCAAACAACCTACAGACCTTAATATTCGGCAGAATAAAAAAAGGATTGCATTTTTGGGCAAGTAATTACGTAATCTATGTGCTTTTATAAAATTCAGTGTAAAAAAATATTATTTTCTATCCTTAATTAGCAAAAAACTGTTAATTAACTTGGCGATTAAAAAATTATGCCAAAACAGAGATAAAACCCGCCAACGACCATGTACCATCTGTATTAAAATAGCACAAATCAGTTACAGGTTATAATATAACCACATCAAATTTCATCTGCAAGTCAGCCATTTTCTTCTGAAGATATTTTTTTTTAAAATAAAACTTCACAATTATAAGAACACATATTTTATCAAATAATTAAATATGACTGCAAACTGTGGCAGATGATTGTTTCTAACATGAATAAGTATGAGAAATTGCCGGTTACGAATATGGATCTGGGTAGCTCAGTCGCAGAGCGTCGGCATGGTACGCATAAGGTCCCAGGTTCGAGTACAGGCCCAGGTCAATTTTTCACTCATGTTTGTTTAGTGTATTTAATTGTCTGATAAAATGCGTGTTCTTTTAAATATTGTAAAATAAAGTAATCAGACGTAGTGTTTATGCTTTAAAAATATTTTAAATATATAATTTACGTTTTTAGAAAGATCTTTAAAAATAAATTAGTTTTTGAGGGAAAATGTACCTTCTAAAATGTATACATTAAGAGTTATCGCCATTTAAAATTTCTTTCCAAACGTAAACAAAAATTTTGAAATGAATTAAATGTGATTCATTTATTTCTAAAAATAAAAAAACACGGTAAAGGACAGGCATTTCGTTCGCAGGAATACCTTTCACGTCATCTACTATATATACGAGGCTAGCGAAAAAGAAAGGCTACCGCGGTGCTTTACGCGTATCTTTTTTTACAGACCGCGGGATTCACGTGAGGCTCGAATCCACCAATGCAGGTGTACGAAAAGAGCATCACGTCACTCTAGCGGTCTGTAAAAAAAAGATAAGTGGAACGCACCGCGGTAGCCTGTCTTTTTCGTTAGCCTCGCTATATATATAAAACACAAACGGAAATTTCGTTCCGTTCCTTTATAACTCGAGATCTGCTGAATGGAATTTGATGGAACTTGCACTGTTCGAGAGATAATTTTTCAGGGAAGTTTTTAGTATGTAACACAACGTTCTACGTATAATAGCTATCGAATTATGATAGAAAGTTCTGTTATTTTGGCCGAAAAGGTTACCATTGCTAATTTTTTGGCGATCATTACTGTTGCAGAAAGAAATGAAAAGGCTATACATCTCGAAAAATAAAAGAAAAACTGTTACTAATTTTATTTAAAAAAAAAAAAAAAAAAAAAAAAAAAGAAAGAAAGAAAGAAAAAAAAAAAAAGAGTTTTGATGAGAGAATATTATAAAACGAAAATATTTAATTTAAACATGATTAGAAATGTTCATAATGCTTAAAACATTATTCAAGGGGCAAGATTTCTATTGAAACAAATTTGGCGATTTATCTTTTGTTTTTGGCGATTTTGATTTTACTTTTGACCCCAAACAATTTGATTTTAAGCCAAAAAGTGTCTTTTTTTGTTGCAGAAAGAATTGAAATGGCTATACATCTGGAAAAATAAAAGAAAAAACTGTTACTAATTTTATTTTTTTTAAAAAGAAAGAAAAGAAAAAAAAGAAAAACAGTTTTGATGAGAGATTTTAGGCCAAAAGGTGTTTTTTTTTTTCAAGTGTACGACTGCATTTTCGCAGTATTTTTTTTTTTTTTGGTACTTTTTGGTTAGCCGGGCGCCAGTGATATATATATATATATATATATACACACACACATATATACACATATATCTACACAAATACATGTATATATATATATATATATATATATATATATATATATATATATATATATATATATATATATATATATATATGTGTGTGTGTGTGTGTGTGTGTGTGTTCATATATCACTGGTGCCCGGCTAACCGAAAAGTACCTTTTTTTATTCAAATGCAAACTATATTAATGGCAATATACTTCTATTTACTTCTACATATATGAAATTTCGTTCCGGCTGCTTATAACTCGAGTTCTGCTGAATGCATTTTCGTAGAACTTAAACTAAGATAATTTTTAAGGGAAGGTTTTAATGTATAACATATCGTTCTACGTAGCTTAGTTATATAATTATTCTGGGAAGTTCTATAATCAGATCAATCCGATTATGAAAGATTAGCCTTTTTAAAAGATTTTGCCGAATGTATTTCGATGGAACCTATACTGTTAAATAATTTTCTAGGGAACGTTTTATTATATAACGTTGCTTAGTTCTAGAATTATAGGGGGAAATTCGAAAATCGGGTGACCATTTTTTTTATCAAATATTAGCCTTTTCAATATTTGATTCCGATTATGAAAGATTAGCCTTCTAAAAAAGTTCTACTGAACGGATTTTGATTAGAATTGTATTGTTAGTTAGATGATATTTCAGAAATGGTGTTAATGTACTATATATTGTCCTACGTTGCTTAGTCCAACAGTTATGTGTGAAGGTTATATAGTCAAGTGAACCCGATTCCGAAATATTAGCCTTTTTGATAGTTTTTACTGGGCGTATTTTTTGCGACTTGCATTGTTAAGTAGATAATTTGTAAGGATTGTTTTAGTATATTTTATATCGTTTTGTTGTTTTAGAATTATGTGGAAAAGTTCAATAATCAGATTATCAAAGATTAGCCTTTATAAAAACTTCTTCTGAATGGATTTTGTTAGTTAATTTGTTTGCATTGTTATTTCGATAATTTTTAGTGATGGTTTTAGTATATTGCATATAGTTTTATCATTGTTTAGCAAACCCTAACTGTAAATGACCAAATAAAAGAGTTTGTCCTTAACAGCTAAAATTTTGACTGCACATTAGAAAATATAATAGCGCAATCGCGTCATTTTTCAATAATGTGGAAGGATATTCCACGTAAATATACAGATTGCTTTCAAATACAAGGTCAAATTAAACGATATATTTCGTTTGATTCAGGGTTCATTTGTAGAAGCCGACCAGCGCAGTGGGCGCAGCGGGCGTAGCTTGCTAGTTTTCCTATAAATTAATGAAATCCAGTTGTTAAATTATTTTTGTTTTAGAAGTGAAGATTCCATTTAAATTTATTGTAACAGTACAATGTTTAATTGAATAAAATAAGGTAAATCTAAGAAATTGCTAAGAAATTCCAAACATGCACAGGGCAACGCAAAAAAAAAAAAATAATAATAAACAAAAAATAAAAAATAGATAAATAAATAAATAAATAAATAAAAATCAGCTTTCAGAAATTCTAAAAATTGTTCCGCTATTCATATTATGTATCTTCGGGGTCCATCCTCCTACTTTCAGCCCTCCCACCCAAAGGGGGCACTTTTCTAAATTTTGCCGACACCTCTCATGTGATATATCGTTGGAAAAGTCTGTGAACGCTTAATCATAATATGCAGGGGGGGGGGGGGTATTTTCTAAATTTTGCACATACCCCTCATGTGATACATCGTTGGAAAGGTCTGTGACCGCTTAATCCTATTATGCGTCTCCGGTGTTCATCCCCTCTTTTGCCCCCCAAGCGCGATTAGCTTTCACCACCAGGGGATGCTTTCCTATATCTGTTCCTACGAGTCGGATCACGACGGGGTATGGCTCATTCGACTCGACATCAATAGAGCTTTCCAATTTTCGTTCGTTTTTTCACCACCAGGGGGCACTTTTCTATCTCTGGTTCTATAGGCTAGATCACGACGGGGTACAGTTCATTCGACTCGACATCTATAGCCTTAACGATTTCAGTGCCCGAGGTTCATACAGAACAGATTGCGCTACCTGGTGGTGGAAGATGGAACTTGAGCGTGCGCATCACGACTGCTATACGGTGCCGAAGGCAGCGGGGACCCGTGTCGGAAGTTAGTTTGGTTAGAGGTTTATACTATTCGATGTGCAAATTAAGGTATTATCCGGTGCCGAAGACAGCGGAGAACCAGGTCGGAGGTTCGTTCGGTTCGAGGTTTATCTTATTCGAGGTTTTACAAGATTCGAGGCCCCGATATAAATTAGGGGTCCGCTAGCGGGCGAAGCCAGCTAGTGCTAATAATAAAAGAGCGTGATATCACGTTTGATTTCAAATGTAGCGCTGACACGCTATGTACGTATTGCATTTTTATTCATTTCATCGATAAGTCAGTGATATTTTTTAACGGGGGATAACAAGTATTATAACAAGCCACATTTAGTATGTTGTTATTAGTTTAATTTAAAAATCTACTGGTATTTCTAGTTAACCTTTTAAACAATGACTGAAAGTAAAATGTAATTTTAAATTGTTTCTCATGTTTAGATTATTTAAATTATGTTTATTCTGTTTAAAAAAAAAAAAATGATATCTACAAAAACAACTTTTCAAAAGTAAAAAAAAAGCCAAGCGTAAAAAAAAAAAAAAAGTTGTGGCTAAAAAATGGTGTGATATCAAATTTCCAAGCTATTATATTACTTTTTTAACTTTTTTCCATTAAATAAGTTATCATATATATAAGTCGAGTGCCTACGTATATGTTAATAGAAATCGTTTTCTCCTGTACTAAATACATCCTAACGCGTTTCTGAAAATTCAATTTTTTTCAAATTATGCATGATGGGCTTGGCGGCCATCTTTTCATATTTCTAAGCACCCAAATTTCTAAAGTAAAAGCGTAATATGTTTGCAATGTAATATGTTTATAACAATTTCGAACTTCAGATTTTAACTACGGACAGATAAATTAGATAAGACTGATATTTTGAGAAATTGATTTTTACTAGTTTGAAATTATTAATTACTGTAAAAAATAAATCATAAGATGAATCTTTAAGATAAGTCATCATTATCTTAAGACACAATTTTCAGATCATACAAATCTATAAATGAAACGCTTAAAATATTTGCTTAAATAACAATTTTGAACTTCGGATTTTAACTACGGATTTGGATGCTTAGAATTTTGTGAATAATATGCAAAGATGGCCGCCAAGCCCATCATGCATAATTTGAAAAAAATTGAATTTTCAGAAACTCGTTAGGATGTATTTAGTACAGGAGAAAACGATTTCTATTAACATATACGTAGGCACTCGACTTATATATATGATAACTTATTTAATGGAAAAAAGTTAAAAAAGTAATATAATAGCTTGGAAATTTGATATCACACCATTTTTTAGCCACAACTTTTTTTTTTTTTTTACGCTTGGCTTTTTTTTTTACTTTTGAAAAGTTGTTTTTGTAGATAAATTTATTCGCCATTATATTATATTTTTGTACATTCAGAAACATTCGTCATTTTTAACAGTGCACCTCGAAGCCAGGTTTTGGATTATTTGATTAGAATTTTTAGTGTTTTATGCGATTTTTAGCATTTTTCATGTTTTGCGGCGGTTTTTCCACACTAAAGTGTAGGAAGAGCTAACTTGTCAATGGACATTATACTAGAGAAAAGTTTACGTCCGCAAGAAGAAATAGTTCTTTACAGAATTTGAAAGAAAAAGCACTTTAAATCAGATTTTTTTTTTTTTTTTTTTTTTTTTAGATTTTTCCATTGAAAACGATTATTACTGATTAAACAAAACTGATTTAGCTTTTTATGACAAATACCTGTAATAGTCACGTAACTTAGTAAAAAGAATCCGGTTTCATTTTTTTAGTCTAATATAATTCCAATATTTTGTCCTCGTTTCTATAAAGTTTATTCGGAATTCGTACAGCGATTTGTGAATTTTTCATGAACTTTTTATGCGATTTTTTTTCACGTTTCACGGGGATTTTTTGACATTTTTTTTTTTTAACCGGAAAGAACTCTACGGCAAATTTTGCTACTGCCGCGATTGAATTCAAGTTGGAAGAATGCCAAATAGGCTCCTATAGCAAAAAAGACGATGATGCTGAAAATTTGAATTTAATTTGGGTCGAAAAAAATTGTTACAACAATGCAACGTTCGTTTGATTCGAGACCGCAGCGGACGTAGTCCTCACGGGTATACGCTGCCGAAAGCAATGGGGTCCTCAACCCAGTTTCGTTTAATTCGACACCAGGTTTGTCTGGGAAAAACCGTCCAGCGAAGCGGACGATCCGCTAGTAAATATATAATTTGATTGTTTATTTACTACTAGAATAAAAAAGTCCGGAGACTGTGCTGATATCTCTAATCCGTATTGGTGGAGAGGGGAACTACTTTACCATGATGTAGAAGCGATTGAGACGTAAAATCTGAGGAGGAACTGAGCAAGACGTATGTCCGCAGTGCTGTTTTTTTAAGACAATGCGTGTCAGTGAACAGTAGTCGTTCGTATTCATCGAAATCAGAATGAAGTTTGGAGAAGAACCTTCGAATATCGAATTCTGCCAACGTTTGGAGAAATTGCCGACATAAACACTACACAAGCACTGCAGCAAGAATATAGTGAGATAGCAATGTGTCCTGCGAAGGTGCCTTCAAACGACGCCGTTTTAAGAGTACATCTAAGGTTAAGGAAGCTTCGACGGTTGCAACAGAGACCATCTCTTCCAAAGGCTTTCGAGAATGTTTTCAGCAACTGTGTGCGCACTGACAGAAAAGCATAGATACAAAAGCGGTGTACTTTGAAGGTGGTTGTTGCGTGTGAAATATCAATAAAGCATGATTTCAATAAAGTATATTCGTTAGGAAATCTAGTCCCAATTTTTTTAAAAATCCTATTTAATTAATAAAGACAGACTGCTATAGTTTTTAGCTCAGATCAATGTATGCTGAGAGTTATGATGATAAACTCGTAAAAATAATAAAGTAAGGTTTTTAACTTTTAATTTCACATAATAATGACACAGCGATGAGCGGGCATCTCTAACTTATTCAAAAATATAAAGATATAAAACAAACAAAAATAAATCTATACTAATATTATAAAGGAGTAATTCTTGTTTGTTTGTTTGTAGGGGGTAATCTCTGGAACTACCGAACCGATTTCAAAAGTGATGGTGATAACCCCTGCTCCAACATAGGCTATATTTTATGTCGGTGCCACTAACCCCAGGGGGTGCAGGAGCAAAAAACGTTCTAAAATTGCGATTTTTCAGTTATCACACTGGCTGTCAAGCCCTGAGAGCTTGGCAGCCGGTTCTGTATGTATGTATGTACGTACGTAATGCGATAACTCTTCATAGAAATATCCGTTTTCCTTCAAATTTTGTTTATAGGTTCACTGTGTTAAGTCGCTTCCCTGATTAGTTTTCGGGATTGATTGGTTAAGTATAAAAGGGGGGGGGAAAGGGGCTAATTCCCCCCTCCTTAATTTATATAAATGGGGTTTTTCATGCAGAATTATTCCGTTTTCCTTCAAATTTTGTTTATAGGTTCACTGAGTTAAGGCGCTTCCCTGATTAGTTTTCGGGATTGATTGGTCAAGTATAAAGGGGGGGAACAAGGGTCTAATTCCCCCCCCCCCTTAATTTATATAAATGGGTTTTTCATGCAGAATTATTCCGTTTCCCTTCAAATTTTGTTTACAGGTTCACTGAGTTAAGGCGCTTCCCTGATTAGTTTACGGGTTTGATTAGTTAAGTATAAAGTGGGGGGGGGATCGGGGGGGGGGGCTAATCACCCCCTTAATTTATATAAATGGGTTTTTCATGCAGAATTATTCCGTTTTCCTTCAAATTTTGTTTATAGGTTCATTGGGTTAAGACGCTTCCCTGATTACTTTTCGGGATTGATTGGTTAAGTATAAAGGGGGGGAACAAGGGGCTAATTCCCCCCCCCACTTAATTTATATAAATGGGTTTTTCATGCAGAATTATTCCGTTTTCTTTCAAATTTTGTTTATAGGTTCACTGTATTAAGGCGCTTCCCTGATTAGTTTTCGGGATTGATTAGTTAATATAAAGGGGGGGGGATCGGGGGGCTAATTCCCCCCCTTAATTTATATAAATGGGTTTTTCATGCAGAATTATTCCGTTTTCCTTCAAATTTTGTTTATAGGTACATTGGGTTAAGACGCTTCCCTGATTACTTTTCGGGATTGATTGGTTAAGTATAAAGGGGGGAACGGGGGGCTAATCCCCCCCTTAATTTATATAAATGGGTTTTTCATGCAGAATTATTCCGTTTTCCTTCAAATTTTGTTTATAGGTTCACTGTGTTAAGGCGCTTGCATGATAATTTTCGGGATTGATTAGTTAAGTATAAAGGGGGGATCGGGGGCTAATTCCCCCCCCCCCTTAATTTATATAAATGGGTTTTTCATGCAGAATTATTCCGTTTTCCTTCAAATTTTGTTTATAGGTTCACTGTGTTAAGGCGCTTCCCTGATTAGTTTTCGGGATTGATTGGTTAAGTATAAAGGGGGGGGGGGAACGGGGGGATAATCCCCCCTTAATTTATATAAATGGGTTTTTCATGCAGAATTATTTTATTTGCTTCAAAATTTGTTTATAGGTTCATTGGGTTAAGACGCTTCCCTGATTAGTTTTCGGGATTGATTGATTAAGTATAAAGGGGGGAAACGGGGGCTAATACCCCCCTTAATTTATGTAAATGGGTTTTTCATGCAGAATTATCCCATTTCCTTCAAATTTCATTTATAGGTTCACTGTGTTAAGGCGCATCCCTGATTAGTTTTCGGGATTGATTGGTTAAGTATGAAGGGGGGAACAAGGGGCTAATTCCCCCTTATCTATACTAATATATAAAGTAGTAAAGATTGTTTGTTTGTTTGTTTGTTTGTTTGTAGAGGGTAATCTCTGGAACCACTGAAGCGATTTTAAAAGTGATGGTGGCAAATTAATGGTGACAATCCCTGCTCCAACATAGGCTATATTTTATGTCGGTGCCACCACCCCCAGGGGGGTGCAGGAGCGAAAAACGTTCTAAAATTTCGATTTTTTGTATACTGAAGGAGATAGAAGCATCAAATTTGGTATGGTAGTTACTTATAACATGTAAATGCTCTCTAAGAACAAATTATAAAAACATTCGAAATTTAAAAGGGTGAGATGAGGAAGAAGCGTTCTAAAAACATTCTAAATTACAATTTCTATGGAATCTCTGAAACTACAGAACCGATTTCAAAAGTGATGGTGGCAAATGGATGGTGACAGTCCCTGCTCCAACATATGCTAAATTTTATGTCAGTGCTACTACCCGCAGAGGGTGCAGGAGCGAAAAACGTTCCAAAATTATGATATTTTCAATACTGAAGGAGTTAGGAACTTGACATTTTGTATGGTCGTTACTTACAAGATTTAAATGCTCTATAAGAACAAAGTCTAAAAAAATTCGAAATTTAAAAGGCTGAAATAAGCAAAAAATTTTCTAAAAACATTCTAAATTACAATTTCTATGGAATCTCTGGAACTACTAAAGCGATTTCAAAAGTGATAGTGGCAAATGGATGGTGACAATCCCTGCTCCAACATAGGCTATATTTTATGTCGGTGCCACTACCCCGAGGGGGGTGCAGAAGCGAAAAACGTTCTAAAATTGCGATTTTTGCGATGCTGAAGGAGCTAGAAACTTGAAGTTCGGCATGATTGTTATTTATAAGATCTAAATGCGCTCTAAGAACAAATTCTAAAGAAAAATGATCTAATGATTCTGCGATTTTTCAACTATTGAATTTCTAAAATTACCAAATTTCACCACAGAGTACCATAGCGAAACCTTCACGCGTAAAAAGATAATGATAAGGGCGACGTGTCCTGACGTGTATATTGGCTATAGCACGAGTCACAAATTATAGTATCCTTATTATTCTGTTAAAATATAAAAGTGAATTATGAAATGTCAATATTTTGTTTGATTAAAGGTTCGTTAAGAGAAATTGACCAGCGTAGCGGGCGTAGCTTGCTAGTAAATAAATAAAATAGTAATCATGGTACAAATTTTTTCGAATGAATGAGATGGTAAAATATTGCATATCAGCGTATGAATTTTTTGAAAACAAGCTTTTCAAAATGCTTACTTCTTACTTGCACTGCATGCACATCTTGTTGCATCTCATGCAAGAAAATATACATTCATTGCTCTCCAAAATATATGTTGTCTCCATTTATTATTATTATTCTTATTCTTATTATTTTAATTTCAAGATTTTTTTATAAAAGATTTTTTAAGCTCAATTCACAGTAGATAAACGAATCTATATTTGAAAACCGAAAATTTTCATGTAAATATTAGCTGGTGCAATTGACAATAGAATAGTTTAAAAAAGAATGTAAATGTTGTATATTAATGTTATTTTTTGCAATGCAACTTTTACTTTACAAAATGCACAAAATTGAAATATATTTGTATATTAAAACAGCATTATGTTTTAATAGTTATTACTTTTTAATAATAGTAGTAAGCGTGCATGCCCAGGATTAGCTTGAAAATAGACTTGATAAACAACTAGAGATAATATATTTTTAGTGTTCATTTGCTTTTAAAAAATATTATTGCTTTTACTGTGAATTATTAAAGTGTATGTATTTAAGTAGCGTTACTTTTGTATTTGCATATAAAAATTCCCACATGTTATCTCTTTTGCATTCCAAGTATTTATGCATGAAAAAAAGGAATGCAAAGAGTAAAAAATAAAAAAAAGTTATTGCTTTTTTCATTATTCTTAAACAACAGAAAATAAAATTTGTAAACAGAATAGACGTTAAGGCCTCTATGCATTATTTTTTACCCGTGTACATAAATAATTTATTAATAACATGAAATCCCTCTTTTGCAATAATGGCTTTAAGCTTTAAAATTTTACGTGAAGCGCCAAAGAGAGAGAACGCGTGTTGCATAGTATTATTTAACACTCTTTCCGGGAATTAGTTTTTCTAGAGTGGATGCTCACAATTTGACATTTACTGTTCGGCAGGAAAATTCAAGCCCCCTTACGCGAATCGGCCAGGGACCCATCTCCCATTTTATTTTGCAGACACGTGGTGCTCTCTGTGACGTCACGGATCAATCGGTTCTGGGACCTGAAGATGGTTCGGCAGCGGTGCAAAGGAGCGACCCGGGATCTTCCCGAAAGCGCGCCAGATTTGGCGAGCATTCCTCCGGACTGAGCTGTGTCAGGAGGTCATGACATTAGAAAGTGAACGTGTTACTGGAGTAATGTCTCACGTCAATAATAAAAAAGGTAGACAGGTAAAACTTTAGGTGCGTGGGTTCATGAGAGGAAAGGAAATTAAAACAAGGAAACAAAAATTACATATCCTTGCATAGCTTTTTGGGTGGATCATTCTCCGTTGAGACGCGAAAGATTGTTACACTATTAAGCATCCTTGACAGTAACTGCAAAATTTTACTCTGAAAGAAACAATAACTAAATGTTGTTAATTCACGTGATCTGATAAACAAAGGCAACACTAAATGGATAACTGCATTGTTTAATCTTTTAAAGAATTTCGTAGCACTTTTCGTTGGAATTCCTTTGCTTGTGCATGTACACCTCAAGTCAAATTTCTACACACAAAATAAATTATAAATTACTAATGAGTTGTAGTAATAATATTATTACAATTACTTTAATATCATTATTACTACTAACTAGTAATGTTAGTACTAATAATATTTTAAACATTTATGTGCGTTGTACTGAATTATTTATTTCTTTAGTTTTTTACAGGTGCATATTTAAGGACACTAAATACTTATAAATAAATAAATAAATTTTTGTTATTAATAATTGAAGGCTGAAAATAAATAATTTAATATAAAAAAGAAAAATAATTTTAAGTAGCTAAAAAGACTGAAAAAATAATTTTATTCCACAAATTACATAAACAACAACAACAACGACGACGATAATAATAATAATAATAATAATAATAATAATAGAGGCAGAAGCAGAGAAAGAGTGACAGTTTATAAAATATTTCATAATCAGATTGTTTACATGTGAGGTGATGGAGAAAGCTGTAATGCTCTTAAAGTTTTTAAATAATTTGAAAAACAAACTCCTTTCTGTTTTCGCACCTGAGTGAAAAGTGTCCGGGTTGGGAGTCAAATGCAGGTTCTTTCTGGACGACATTTCAGACGACACAATTTATTCGGACAATATTTAGGCAATGACATCTGGTCTGTTATCTGAAACATCTCAACAGAATAAAACGCAGGTAAAGGAACACCAATAAAATATGTATAAGTAATTACAAACAATTCAAAAGAATAAACACTAGATAAAGAAACTCCAGCGAATGATAGATACCTAATTACATCGTCCAATGGAGTTCCTTTACACAGGGTTTATTCTGTTGAGCTGTTTCAGATAACAAATCAGATGTCATTGCCAAAAGGTTATCTCAGTGAATTGTGTCAACTAGAATGTCATCCAGGTTGCTCAAGTGGTTGAACATTGCTTATTTAAGCTAAGAAGATCTTTCGTTCGATTCCCGGCCTGTGCACCTTTTCAATCAGTTTGATTGTGCTAAAATAATAAAGTGTAAATTGAAAGAAATTTGAGCAAGCCATGGCATTTTGAGAGTAACGAAATCGAAAAGTAAACCAACAAATAAACAAAGAACAACAAACTCAGATATAAGGTCATTGTGCCTAAATGAGGTGCGATTCCTTATAGTTTTGTTACATTTAGGATATATTTGGCATTTTATTAAATAAATGTATTTTTTTATTCAAAGAAAAAGATTGAATACTGTGCTTTAAATTCAAAACTGATTTGTTTTGTAAAAATTTAACCATTACCTATCACCAAGTAAGCTAGGCAAACAATATATAACTGTCACATTTAGGCCATTTTTGTCACATTAGTAAAACACACAGTAGTTAAAGCCTAAATGTGACATCCAAATTACCCAAATGTGACAGGGCATTTTATGCATGCCAATTCATCTTAAACCACTCATTTAATTGCTATCAATTTTTGTAATATATAAAAAAAAGTTGAAATACATAAAATTGACAGTTTAAACACTTCTTATTGAACTACTTAATATATTAATAACTTAAATAATAAAAAAATAATTTTGAGATAAAAAAATTAAATAATACCCATCTATGCATCAATAGCCACAATAATACAAACTCAGTTATTTAATTAATTGATACGTGATATCGCAAGACTCGTGATAGATAAAAAGAGAGCGAGAAGTACGTTGTTGTTCCATAGTTTGTATCCAAGTATGATGGTCAATTATCCGAGATATATGTATAATAAAGGATTAGAAGGGTAATTCTAGGTGAATTACTGTTGTATACTAATATATAATATTGAGTAGTGTCATCAACTGTTGGAACCGGTTAAAAAATTAAAGTATCTTCGTAAGAAAAAAAAAAAAAAATCTGGAAAGAAAATTGGAAAAGTAATCAACGGCAAAAATAGAGATTGGTCTCTACTATCCAACGGAAAAAAATTGTCTAAAAATATTGAAATGCAAACGAGATATTAGAAAAATAATGCCCCATAGGATTAACATTAGCGAGCGTGTGTTTCCGCGTGAGGGGGAGAGGACCCTTAAGCACAATGACCTTATTTTCTTAAATATTTTATTTTATTCACTCTTATAAATCATCAATAGATTATTTTAAACAAATCTGCAATTTGCACTCTAATAAGAGTTAGACCCTGAAATTTTACTGTGATGCACTTTAAAGTAAACGTAATATTTTAGCATAATAATATTAACATCGATTTTTCGTCAAATTTCGAAGTTATTGAAAATTGCGGTACTATGTTCTATTAAGCACCACCCAAAGTTCATATTATTCGTGTAAAATTGTTCTATTACAAGAAAACTTATTATTCAAGGTAAAATGTCGAAGTTGAGATTAAAATAATAGTTAGTTTTGTTAGAATTTGATATTTAATCATTTTAATGATTTTATTTTATTCATTTAGATAAGTCATCCATTCAAAAATTTTCAATATTTATTATTACCTTATTCTGAAGTAAAAAATAATTAAAACATTTCTACTTTAATATTAAGGTACATAGATTCTGAATTTCTTTAAGCAGTGGCAAGATATGATATTACTCTTGTAAAATTATCCTTTCAAAAAAAAAAAAATCTTATTTTGCAATGAAAAATATCGCAGCTGACATTAAAATAAAGATAATTTTTACTACAGTTTGACAGTTATTGATTTTATAAATGTAAATTAAAGTATAATAATTTATTTGTTCTAGAAAATATTGTTATTATTATTATTATTATTAATTTAAGATTTAAAACAACTTTTACATTTTGTTTAAGATAATTTTAGCACAGAAAACTTTAATAAATTTATTATTATTTTTATTCTTTGTGAATAATAAGAACAGGCTTACCAGATATCGTGAAGAATGTATTTTTCTCTTATTTTCTTTCCAAAACAATTAAATAACGTAAAAAAAAAATTAATAATAATAAAAAAGTAATAATAACTTTTAAAAAATATATTTAAATTTTTCTGATTTGAAACTATATATCTATCAGCTATTGCTTAAAAAAATAAAAAAATAAAAATTCTCTTAAATTTTTACTTGTTAAAAAAAAAAAAAAAAAAAAAAAAAAAAAAAAAAAAAAACATTAAGAAGGTATAAAACATATTAAAACTTTCTGAAAATAAGTAAAAGCAGTCAAGTAAGAGTTAACTGTCTATAAAGTAAGCAGTAACTGCGATATTTTTTCTTACTCAGTAACACTCCTTGTACTAGAACAGTTTTACTTTACAGGCGCAGTTTTGACGTGATTAGGAAATTCACAACTAGGAAGATTCTTCTCTTCACTGATACGGATTTCCCCTTGGCAATCACGAATATGCTAAAACTTTCTGAAAATAAGTAAAAGCAGTTAAGTAAGAGTTAACTGTCTGTAAAGTAAGCAGTAACTGCGATATTTTTTCTTACTCAGTAACACTCCTTGTACTAGAACAGTTTTACAGGCGCAGTTTTGACGTGATTAGGAAATTCACAACTAGGAAGATTCTTCTCTTCACTGATACGGATTTCCCCTTGGCAATCACGAATATGCTAAAACTATATGAAAATAAATAAAAGCAGTTAAGTAAGAGTTAACTGTCTGTAAAGTAAGCAGTAACTGCGATATTTTTTCTTACTCAGTAACACTCCTTGTACTAGAACAGTTTTACAGGCGCAGTTTTGACGTGATTAGGAAATTCACAACTAGGAAGATTCTTCTCTTCACTGATACGGATTTCCCCTTGGCAATCACGAATATGCTAAAACTTTCAAAAAATAAATAAAAGCAGTTAAGTAAGAGTTAACTGTCTATATAAAGTAAGCAGTAACTGCGATATTTTTTCTTACTCAGTAACACTCCTTGTACTAGACCAGTTTTACAGGCGCAGTTTTGACGTGATTAGGAAAGTCACAACTAGGAAGATTCTTCTCTTCATTGAAACGTATTTCCCCTTGGCAATCACGAATATGCTAAAACTTTCTGAAAATAAATAAAAGCAGTTGAGTAAGAGTTAACTGTCTATAAAGAAAGCAGTAACTGCGATATTTTTTCTTACTCAGTAACACTCCTTGTACTAGAACAGTTTTACAGGCGCAGTTTTGACGTGATTAGGAAATTCACAACTAGGAAGATTCTTCTCTTCACTGATACGGATTTCCCCTTGGCAATCACGAATATGCTAAAACTTTCTGAAAATAAATAAAAGCAGTTAAGTAAGAGTTAACTGTCTATATAAAGTAAGCAGTAACTGCGATATTTTTTCTTACTCAGTAACACTCCTTGTACTAGAACAGTTTTACAGGCGCAGTTTTGACGTGATTAGGAAAGTCACAACTTGGAAGATTCTTCTCTTCACTGATACGGATTTCCCCTTGGCAATCGCGAAATCCCATGCTAATCTATGGGAAAAATTTTAAAAGGCGATTACTCTATACCTAATACAATTATCTAAATACGGTTTTCATAATCAAAAAGTAGATGTTCGATGCCGACTTCATATTTTTTAATTTAACTCAACTTGGTCTTTGTAATATGTAAAGATAGAGTTTTGTAATCAATTTTTGACTCACTTCCTAATATTCTAAGATAAGAAAATAAATAAATAAATAAAAATAAAAATTAAAAATGTTCACTGGTGGGTTTCCGATGGCATTCCAGCATTTTAATATTTTTAGAACTAATTTTAAGACATTTAACCGTTAGTTCGCCGCGAGTAATAAATTGCAAAATAATCTTTATGGTTACAACTGTTTACAAGTTACAGAAACAATTCAGTTAATTGTGAGTCAAATCACTCTCGCCAAAATTTGCCAACTCTTAATGAAACTCTAACAATTAAATCTTTTAAACAATAAAAAGTAGAATATATAAATAAAAAATGTAATAATTTTTGTAAAAATACTCTTTTATTAAATAAGTTTTTTTCTCTTCTAAATTTTAAGTATTTTTTAAAACGCGGAAATATCTAAATTTTTACCCGAGCAAAATTTTTAAATTTTATCGTTTTCTTAAAAATACTTAAATTTTTTTTTAAATGCATTACATCGGAATCAAACATCTATTTTCTGGTAGTGAAAACCGTATTTTGATAATTATATTAGGTTATCAGTAACCACCTTAAGAAAGAGTTAACTAAGTAAACTGTATAAAGTAAGCGGTAACTGCTACATTTTTTCTTACACAGTGACACTTCAAACAAGTTACAAGCACGAAGAATTTCAGCAATTACCTAAAATAACGTTTAATTTTCTCCGTAGTAATTTAAAATGGGACTTTGCGATCATCGAAAATCAGTGAAGCATCAACTTAAACACGCGAATTAATAAATATGTGCAGGGAGTCTGAATCAGAGAGATAATTTATACTAAACACATAAAAAATAAATAAAGTAAAACATTTTTACTTTATTATTGAGATACAAAGGTATTGTATTTTTTTAAGCATTTGCCAAAACTGATATTACTGCTGTAAAAAATTGTTCTTCCACAAAAAATCTCTCTCTCTCTCTCTCTCTCTCTCTCTCTGTATATATATATATATATATATATAATTTGTAATTTGACAGGGCTCTTTGGTATCGGGATTTCAGTGTATGTGGTCAGTTTCTTATGTTTCAATGGTTAAATTTTACTTAAAGTTATATATATATATATATATATATATATATATATATTGTTAGATTTTGATAGTTAAAGATTTTATAAATTTAAATTTAAATATTATAATTCATTTATTAAAGAAATGTTTAATGTTTATTATTATTATTATTTTACATTTAAAAAAGAATTTAAGCATTTTTACTCATTTTGAATAAAATAACTTAAGCACAGTGTACTCTTTGACATTTTATTTATTATTATTTTTTATTTATTTCTTAATTAAAAGTAAAAATAACCAAATATTATATATAAAAAAAATGTTTTATTTTTTCCCCTTTTCTTCTCTAAAACCGTTACATTTTCTAAAAACTCTTAAATAGATATTTAAAATTTTCTTATTTCATTCTAGATAGTCAGAATGCGTTTTTGAAAAGGGGAAAAAATCCCTCAAATCACTTGTTAAATTTTATTCATGACTTTAAGGGGAAAAAAAAATCTAAAATATACAAAAATTTTAAAAAGAAATATCTATGTTAAATTTTCCAAAGTAATTAAACGTATTTATGTCTTAATAAGTACTAAGTGATAAAGGACTCATTTTACCTCACACAATGCCACTTATTGTGATTGAACAGTTTTACAGGCATAGTTACGGCTTGATTAAGTACGTCGCAACAAGCTTGTACACACATATTTATAAATTTGCGCATGAATCAGCGAGATAATTTACATTGAACGCATAAAAAAATAATAATTTTTACTCTATTATTGAGGTACAGAGGTACTGCATGTTTTAAAGAAACGGCTAGAGTTGATATTACTCCTCCAAAACTTTTCGTTCACAAGAATTCTTAATGCGATATAGAAAATATCGCAATTTACATTAAAATAAATGTAATTTTTATTAGACTTTTTTATAATTAATGATTTTCTAAATTGAAATTAAAATATAATAATCCATTTATTAGATAAATAAATAAATAAATGATAGTAATTATATATACTGAACACATTGGAAAAAACAAAGAATCTAAATGAATAAATGTAAAAATACTTAAATAAATATTTAGATTTTTATTATTTCCAATTATATATCTCTCGGAAATTGCTTTAGAAAAAAAAATTAAAACTTTAAAACTTTAAAACTCTTCTTCATTTTTTGCCTGTTATTCAGATAAATAAATAAATAAATAAATAAAAATAGAAAATCTCTACAATTTTTTTTTTTTTTTAAAAAGGAGTACATTATGCCAAAACTTTTTAAAAAAAGTAAAAGTAATTTAGTTAGAGTTACAAAAGCTTATTAAGTAAGCTTGGATTGGCATATTTTTCCTTACATAGTAGCGCTTCTTGTGGTAGAACAGTTTAACAGGAGCATTTACGACGTCATTAGGGAAGTCACAACCAGTTTAACACACGCATATTTATAAATTTGTGCATGAATAAGCGAGATAATTTATATTGAACATATAAAAAAAATAAATAAAATAAATATTTTTATTTTATTATTGAAGTATCAAGATATTGCGATTTCTAAGCAACAGCCAAATTATTCAGCTGTAAAGCTGAGTACTATGCCTTGTGCTTTGCCGCAAGGAATTTGATTGTGCAAGAGAAAACAACAACAACAAAGAAAGAAAGAAAAAAACGTCTCAATTGATATTAAAGTAATGTTTAGTATTTTTAGATTTTTATAGTTAAAAGTTTTATAGTTAAAAGGTGTTTATTAATTTAAAATTAAATATAAAAATCTTTCATTCAAGAAATTTTGATTAATTATCATTATTATTTTAAATTTAGCAAAAAAAAAAAAAAAAAAAAAAAAAGAAAGAAAGAAAGAAAGAAAGAAAGAAAGCTTTTTTACTTATTTTGATTAAAATAATTTTTGCACTTTTATTTATTTTTTTTTAATTTAAAAGTAGTCTTTCGGAATAATAAGAGAAGACTTACTAGATATTGTCAAATATGTTTATTTTATCTCTTTTCTTTCCAAAGTTATTAAAATATGCGAAAACTTTTAAAAAATATTTCATTTCTTTTTAAATTAATCACCCGAAAATTATTTTTGAAAATAAATAAATAAATAAATAATCCCCCTGTTAAGATTTAACTCTTAGTTATTATTATTTTTAAATAAATGTATAAAAAAAAAAAAAAAAAAAAAAAAAAAAAAGAATGAATAAAATAAACAAAAAACTTTAAGAAAGAATATACCTTGCAAAATCATTATTAAAATACATACAAGTATCTATATTATAAAGCAAAAACATGTTCGTAAATAACGCTGACGTCATATTGACGGTGGCAACGACCTAACCAATACATTTCTCTTTTACTTAAATTTTAACTTTTAATCATCGCACAATTTAAATTTGTACACCGTCGAATAGGAAAAAAAAGTACTTTCAAATGTAATTTATTTGAAAACTGTATCTCAATTTACTAATTTTTTATGGGTTTTTAAAAATAATTTTCAAGTATGAATATTTTTAAATCTGCGTACAACCCAATTACTGAGTATTAACCCGTTTACATTTAAATCAATGTAATCAATTCAGCATTTTTATTTTTTCATGTAATTCATATCCAATAACTAAATTTCCAAATAAAATAAAAACTTCACGAATAAATAAAAAATAAAATAAAAATAAAACGCGAATTTAATAACTATGTAATTGAACAATGCGCTTAAACACTGAAATAATCAGAATCACAACGCTTTCTATAAATGCTTTGTGATTGACCAATAGCATGCAGCTGATACGAAAGTACCAAAAATGTTTTTTAGTGTAGTTGGGGGGCAATGTAAGAAAATATTTGAAATGTAAAGAATCTATTGCACTTTTCACTTAAAAACGATTTTTATCTACGTTCTATACTCCGGGTTTTATATCGGGCATCTCTAACCCAGTAGCCCTGTTTGGATTGTCTGGTCTTAAAAAAAATTAAATTAGTAACTGACACATTTTTCCTTACACAGTAATATCTCTAAAACTGCTCAAAAATCACTACTGTGTTAGGGAAAATGTAGCAATTGATATAAAAATAAATTTAGTTTTTAATAAATTTTTTTATAGTTACTGATTTTATAAATTAAAATTAAAGTGCAATAATATATTCCAATGAGAGACTTTCAATATGTATTATTATTACTCTTTATAATTTAACAAAGAGTTAAAGTGTATTTACTCCTTTCGATTAAGATAATTTTAGAACACTCTTTTAACGTTTATTTTTAAATTATTTATTTTTTTTAATTCGAAAATATTCTTTCTGAACAATAAGAAAACTTTAGATACAGTAAGAAAAGTTTTTTTTCCTTCTTTCTAAAACGAGTAAATTATGAAAAAATTCTTAAATTAATATTTTAATTCTTCTTATTGGAAATTATATACAACCCAGAAATTGTTTTTGAAAATATAAAATAATAATAATAAACAAATAAATAAATAAATAAATAAATAAAGGTAATTCAAGATTCTTTTTTAAGTTTTCACCTGTCATTTACAAAAATAAATAAATAAAACAGTTAGCAAAATAAAATAAATGAAAATCTTTAAAATGTAATATACTATGCTGAAACTTTCTTTTTAATAATAACTAAAATAACTTTAATCCGTTCGGGCAGGGCGTCCTATTAATAAGGCATCTCGTTTCATTCAATATTATTTTGTCTTAACAATTATTTTTGTTAATATATGCATGTAGAAATGGCAGTTTACGTATGTATGCATTTATTATGATGGCTTCATTCACTTTTCCAGCATTTACTACTACTACTACTACTACTACTACTAATAATAATAATAAAAGTTTGCTTAATTCTCTGGAACACCTTTGAGGTGTCCCCCCCCCCCCCTCAAACATACATTTTGTTCTTTAAATTTAAAATAGCGACTATTTTTCCGAACGATTAATTTATGATAAAACATAAAAAATGCTAGAAAGTTTTTATGTTCGTTTAATCTTATTGTAATGCGATAGTTTTTAAACTTCTTCAAAAATTCTTCCTTAGCTCATTGTCATATAAATAACGCGCAAAATTGTTCGTTAGATTTTAGTAAATGACATATTCGTTAAATTTTAGCAACTCTTAAATTTTGTGATTTGAATAGCTACTCTTAATATTATTAAGGAAAATGTGATTTTCCCCCCCAAAATTGAAAGAAAAAAAAATCGGAACTAAGCGTGGAAGGATTAACTGTTTAGTGTCAAATAAATGAATAAGTTTGCTTGATTGACAAGACTATTTTTCAATCTGAATTTACTGAATCATTTACTATCGAATGTAAGAATTATTTCTTTATTTCGATCTGAGTAATCAGTGACTTTTACACTTTTCCTTACACAGTTATGCTTCGTGTGGTAGAATAGTTTTACAGGGGCATTTACGATGTGACTGAAAAAGCCTCAACTAGTTTAGCCGTGTAAATTTATGAAGATAATTTATACTGAACACATAATTAAAGACAAAACTAAATTAAATTAAGATAAGTTAAATTAAAAACTATCCGTGAGTTGAAAGCTGCTGTTTATTTAACTTTTTAAAATTAATTATATGTTTATTTGAGTCAGATGTTAAACAAAATCCGGCGGAAACTGAAAACGATAAAATAATTTTTAAGTTTTGACATTTAATATTGATGAAACAAAATCTTTATAAAACACAAGAACAATACAGTTAAAAAGGCAGTAGGTATTTATATTATATGAATTTCTAAATGTATACAGGGTGCATAGGAAAGTCCCTTTATCCTGAAATAATACTTACACGGATAAAACTACACTGCAAAAAAATTGTGGATTTTACAGTATAATACTGGCATCCCAGCTGCCAGTATTATACCGTAAAATTAACAGTAATAAACAGTAAAATAAGCAATAATACACCGACGCGCATGCGCGGCAGTGTAAAATCATACTGTAAAATCAACAATAATAAAATTATACTGTAAAATCAACAATTTTTTTGGCAGTGTAGGATTGTGAACAAGTGTCTGCCTATAGTAAAACGACTATGCACTATGCACTATTATATGAGAAAGTGATCCTGAATGTATTTATCTCTTATGTAGGATCTCTAATATGAGAATGACTGAAGCATCCCTTGTGGCGAAACTTGGAAGTTATAGAACCTATTTCAAAAACGATGAGAGATAGCGGAAAAAAAGGTAATTACAAGAGGGTAAAGCGTCTCCGATTTAGTAAGAAATGATGTCTTACATATAAAAGTAACTTTATAAGAAACTAACCTATTAGACCTAAAATGTTAATTTTTCGATAACAAATCATCAGCTTAAATACGTCACTAATCGTTTCTGAATGGGTGGCATTATAAGAGAGATGCATATTTGCTAATAAAACTAAAACATGAAAGTAATGTACAATTTATTTCACTAAGAAATTACGGGTTCCCTCTATTATTGTGACAATAACCGAACTAATCAAAACATACACTGAATAGGAAAAATATTTAGTTTACTTAATGAAAATGATACAAACTATATCGAGTTTCTTGAATCCTTAATTCACTTTATTTTGAAAACATATAAATAATTCCGTAAAACAAAATTTCAATTAAATTACTTAAAGGTGTTTTATTATACACTGTACAAAGCAAAAACATATAAAACCAAGCATTTTCGAACACTAACGTGTTCATCATCAGGGTTAAAAATGTTACAAACTAGAGGTCGAGTTCACTGCTTTATAGTTGATGGACTGTTCCAAATATGAAAAGAAAAGTGAGGGGGGGGGGACTTATGTTGCTCTGAATCGTTTCATAATTTAAACTGGAGTGGGGAGGGAGTTTATGTTACTCCCAGTCCCAGTAAATTGTATCAAATCCTCGGTATATTGTATGACAATGTATCATTACACGTAAATGCACTTCAACGTAGAATTTCTATTGACTCTATAATTAATAATTTATGATAACTTGATAATTTCCCATTTTCACTGTTTAATGGTATATATGTAATAAGTAACAGAAACAATCGAAATAAACAATGTTTTTTCCAGTAAGTATGCTATAAGTCTTAACTTCCATATTTAGTAGCATTCCTTAATTAAAATGATTAATAAAATAAGAAGACTATATTAATAAAAATTACAAAATCGTCGAAATAGTTATTTTTTCTTTTAATTGAAATAGTTATAATTCGCTAGAATATAATTTCTTAGGCTTAAAATATATATCAATTTTATTTATAAAGTATATTATAAAGTATATAGGACTATAATATTGGACTATGATAAAGTATATTATAAAGTATATAAAGTATATAGGAAATATACTTCCTATATACTTTATACGTATATAGGAAGAAATTTATTAAAATTACGAAAATAAATTGCAACAATTATTTTAACTTTTTAAATAATTGCACCATGTACAAAGTTTTTTTAACAGCAGCTAATACCTATAACTTACAGAAATTAACAATTTCATAGATTCATTTTACTTTCATAACGTATATATTTTAGGGAGGGGGGGGAGTAAACAAATGGTCTTAACGTATTTGGCTAAGCTTTCTTTATCAATTAGACAAAAGTCACGATATAAATTATTTTTTATTGGAAAATCCCCATTAGAGGTAAAATTTTTCATCTATACAAACAATTGCTGTAAAACATTTTTGTTTTAAGGGACAAGCGGAAGAAGGTTTTAAATTTACGGAAATACGAGTTTAAATGGCTTTTTTAAAAAACCAAAATTCTCCAACGATGAAATTAGAGAAGTTGCAACCAAAAAGACCAAGCAATATAATTCACTTGAGAGATTTTCTCTCAAAATGTCTTACAATAAGTGTTTTTATTGAAAGCAATATTTTAGTGGTTAATTGCAAAAGAAAATCCGAATAACATAATCCTTGATATAGTAGATAGAAGTTTATGATACATAATTTACGTACTTTGAATACAATGAACTAAAAGTTTGGATGTAAAAAGAGTCGTTTGAAAAATGGGTTACTTTTATAAATTATTTAGATTAAGGTTAAAAAAATGTTTAAAATATCATCATTTCGAATAGGGATATAATCGAATATTTTATTATGTTTTAGATTTCAGTTATTTACGTTTTAAATATCCTGTAATTAATAAAATAAGAATAAAAATTTTATACTGTATAATGATCATCAACATCATCAAAATTATTTTTAATTATCATTATCATGCGTGCATGTGTGCGAGAGAGAAAGGGAGACAAACAAAATTTTTGTTAAACATAAAGTATTCTGTAAATTTTTACTCAAATGTTTTAAAAGTCTTTTATGTGAGAAATTTGAATAATTTTAAATTATGGATGTTTTCCAAAGTGCTTACAGGAGTATTACAATGTTTTTACAGAATTTCTTGCTTTATTTAATTGCAGAAAAATATTACAATGTCTGGTATCAAACGAGATAATTACAAAGTCTGCAGTTTAAATATTAAATAGAAATTTTCTTATGTTTAATAGTGTGGCAGGCTACACAAAATAATTATGATATTTTTCAGACTTACAAATGTTACCTGCTGAAATTTGGTTTTCAAACGTGTTACGCGTTTTCCAAATTGTTTACTTACACATTAGTTGAGCTTAAGCCGAAAGGTAGTCCTCCCCGCAAAGGTTTGACTTTGACTCTGTTTACTTACTTACAACCCCCTGGGTAAAGCGGGGGCACCTTTGTAGGTGTCCTTTACTAGACCAGGGGCACAGCAATTCCGTGGGAAAGAACTCTGCCTAGTTGTGGGTCTCTGGTTGCTCTTGTGGGTTCCAGAACCGCCCGTAGCGAGGATGGCACGGCTCGTATCTCCGGGACCGAACCTGCGGAATACCTTGGCGTGTAATGGGGCGCTGCGCGCCGTTACTGAGTAGGACGATCTGTCGTGTCGACCGGCTCATCGGAGAAAAGCCCTTTGCGATGATCTGCAGAGATCGAAAGCAGTATCAGTTAGTTTTACTTACTTACACATCATATTTCACCTTATCAAACAGTGAAAGTTTGTTCAAGTATTTTGAATCTGTTAAAAAGTGTTTCATAATCTATGCTTGACACAGGATTTTTCCTTCCAGTTTTTTCCCATTTATGATTCAGCAATTTTCGATAAAAACAGCACACCATATAATTTTCTGTTATTTTTGTACGTAATGCTCCCCTGACGATTCGACATCACGATAATAATTTTTACTTCCGCTGTTTTAGATTTTTAAAATTTTAAATCTTTTTTAATATTATATATCAATTTCTTCTTTAATGAATGTGGGACAAGTTTTTATATCTAATGTGCATTTTAAAATAATTTCATCATATACGCTATATGAAATTGATTTAATTGAACTTTCAATTTGCATTTATCATGATTTTATAACTATATTATAAAGCAAAAACACATGACTAACGCTGATGCCATATTGACGGTGGCAACACTTGACCAATAAATTTCACCTTTACTGCAATTTTATAACTTCTAAACATCCCAAAATTTCAATTTTTACACCGTCGAATAGGATTTTTTTTTCAAATGCAATTTGTTTGAAAACGGTATCGCAATTTACTGTTTTTTAAAGGCTTTTAAAATAATTTTCAAGCATGATTTTTTTAAAACAATTATCTCTATCATGGGCAGCCCGATTATAACTGATTAACCTGTTTGCCCTTAAAACAATATAAATAATTCAGCATGTGTTTCCAGACAATATTCCCTAACGAAATTAAAACTAAATAAATAAAATAATATAAATAAAACACAAATGTAATAGACAGGTAACCGAACTACGACGCTTGAATCAAAACGACTGCTGTAAGTAGCGAAATCTTTGGAGATTTTTTTCAGATATTAACTTCTGACATACGACTAATAAGAAAGTATCGTTTTTAATAAATTCAAAACTTTATTTCAATACATTATTAATATTTTTCATATTAAAATGCTTTTTTGATGTTTTTAGTAATCTAAAAAATACATTAAATGCAAAAAATCTATTAGAGTTTTCAATTTAAAAGATGAATTTCACCTATGCTCTGTGAGTAGGGTATAAACACCGATATGGGAACACTTCGGAGTCGGAGGTGATGGTGGTGGTGGTGGTGGCGTCGGAGGTGGTGGTGGTGGCGTCGGAGGCGGTGCAGGTGGTGGATCTCGGAGGGTCAATCATGGTGGATCTGGGAGGGTGGTGGCGTAGATAAGAGGCATGCGTCACTTGGGAGGGTGGATTGGGATGACTCATGGCAGGTTGGTATAGATAAAGAGTATTATTTTAATGAGTTTTAATGGGGGGACTTATAAAATTTCGAAGCAATTTTTTTTTTTCGCGGAGAAATATCTATTGCAGTATAAGGCGAATTTCTGTATACACGCCAGCTAGCTAAGCACAAGGCCCTGAAAAAGCATTCACTTTTCTCAGAGTCTTGGTGTGAGAGTGTTAGGTAAGAATAGTATTTGTGTATATATTTTTAATATGACTTTAATTTAATTTGATATCTACTATGTAAAACGATATGAATATGTTTTGAATATTAGAACTAAAAAATAATACTTTGAAATAATAGACTTATTAAACAGTAAAATTTAAAGCTATGTAGATAAATTTCCTAAAACTAAGTTGAAATGAAAATGGTAAAAGTTTAGTCAGTCTCATGTTAGTGTTTATCATATTAAATCTACAAAAGAAATTTTTAAGTGGGAATACTAATAATCCAAGTTACCATATAGATATTATAAGTTAGTAGATTCATAAACTAATGAGAATGTATATAGTTTTAATAAATTATGCTGATTTCTACAGATATTTAATAAAATAGAAGTGAGTTTTCGAGAGAAATGTACAGAGTTTACCAATTTATTTTACCATAGGCAATGGTCTAAATCAAGTTAGGACATATACCTTGGAAATCATATTCATGCGACTAAATAACCTGGGGCTCACTCAGCCCAGTAGTTAGCGTGATGGCTATAAAATACCTGGGGCTTAATCAGCCCAGTAGTTATCGTGTTGACAATATAATAAGCGGGGGCTCACTTAGCCCTGTGGTTAGCGTGGTGACTATAAAATAAGCGGGGGCTCACTAAGCCCAGTAAGCGTGGTGGGTATAAAATAGCCTGGGGCTCACTCAGCCCAGTAGTTAGCGTGGTGGGTATAAAATAGCCTGGGGCTCACTCAGCCCAGAAGTTAGCGTGGTGGGTATAAAATAGCCTGGTGCTCACTCACCCTAATAGTTCGCATGGTGACTGTAAAATAAGCGGGGGGAAGGGGCTCACTTAGCCCTGTGGTTAGCATGGTGGCTATAAAATATGCGGGTTTTCACTCAGCCCAGTAGTTAGCGTGGTGGGTATAAAATAAGCGAGGGCTCACTTAGTCCTGTGGTTAGCGTCCTGGGTATAAAATGACAAGTCTGATTATATGTTTGTGGGTTCGAAACTTGTGCGGTTTGGACGATGTGGTTTTGAATACTTAGAGAAGTTAAAGAAATCACGATATTGTTCTATATCCTTATAAATATTGTGTGTTTGAATATGGTAAGATAAGTATTCTTTATAAAGTTATAATGGAAATCATATATGCAAAGTTTAGAGACCTCTAGTATAGCAAACCCAACATATATAGGCCGATTCAATAAAATACTAGTTTTCAATCTCTCCACAAGAATCAGGTCTTTATTGTAAAAGAAGCCTTATAATTATATCTAAGTGAAAAAAAAAAGAAAGAAACGAAATCTGTAATTTTTTAAAAATACATTTCCAGTATGAATTATTTAATCTAATTCACATATTTCAATAGTTTTTCAAAGTATTAACGATAGTCCCATTTGGAAAGTGTTTCATAAAGTATACCATGACGCATGATTTTTCCTTCATATTTATTTATAGTCACTTACTGTAGATCCTATTTTTTAATTTATGTTAAAATTCTTCATTCATTCCTACCCTTTTCTGGGCACTCTGTATATATTTTGTATGTATTGATAGTCTAAATTTTATCGAAGGTATTTCTGTGATAATATAAGTGGGGTAGTGCATTAATGCAGTATAATTAGTGTGTATTATAGGGGATCCTCTATTTTCACTATAATCTCTATTTTAACACGACTTGTATTGAATTAGATTCATTAACATATTTAATTAAAACCGATCTGTTCATCCAAAAATTTTATAAGTCCGAACATTAGCATATCTCTTAATTAATATTTGTTAGTTGTTATTTTTCATTCAATATTCAATGATGCATTTTAAAACTTAACAGACTTAGTATATATATAAATATATACGTGTATATATTGTGAGTAGCATCTATACAGGGCTATATGAAAGAATTCACATATATTAATGGTTTTAAGTATCAATCTCGCTTTAGATAGTCACGTGACATACATTTAAAAAAATCCCTATGTGTCATGGTAAAAGAAAGAACATATGTGATATATCTTAAAGTCTGCATGAATATAACTAAAAGGATGTCTGCGTTTCTGTAGGTGTAAGTCTTTATATTACTAAAGATTAAATTTAATATTTTATGTTTTAATTTTGACTGCCCTACGTAAAGAAAAAATAACCATTTCTTTTAACACATAATAAAAAGTACTTTAAAAATATATTACTACTAACCTACTATATATATATCTACATACCTAGACCTTACAATCAACTCGTATACATGCTTTAGAAGAAATGAATTGAAATGTGTTTTTATCAGTGAATTATCAGTTAATCTTATCTAGAATGTTATCGCGATCAGTGATGTCATCGAACCACGTGGTGAAGAATCTAGTTGAATTTGGGTGAAGTCCAGTAAATCGTGGTTGAAATTTTTAGGTAACGATAAATTTATATATATATATTTCTATATATATATATATGTTTTATATAGCCAATATATTTTAAATCATGTATTAATAGTTCATGTCTTCTCAATATATTTTTACAGGACTTGTTAATATATTTTATGCGATAAGAGAAATTATATTTTGCATAAGTAGTAGTACATATTGAATTCATATCCTTCTTGTGTGTCACTATGTATTTTTTGAAGTGAATATTGTTAGCCTAAATTATATTGAAGCCATTTCTATGAAAATAGGGGAGGGTGGTATTAAATTTAGTACAGTGTAATTCATATATATTATAAGGGACTCTGTATTTTTAGTGTAATTTTTATTTTAGCAAGACTTGTATCGAATTAGATTCATTAACCTATTTAATTAACACCAATCTCTTATCCCAAAAAATCATAATGCTACCTTTTAATTACTATTTTTAATTTTATTTCTTAGTTATTATTTTTCATTGAAGCATATATAACGAATCGAGTTGAAGCTATAGAGGGTAATATGAAGAAATTTGTATACATTAACGGTATCAATCTCGCTTTATTGTATGAATCTAACTTTGGAAAAATATTTCAAAAACTATGGCATAATGTATAAATATAATCATGTATTTTCATAATGTATACAAAGTTGTAGTTGTGAATATGTTTAGGAATAAATTGTCCGTTCTTAAGTCATTTCAAAGCAGGGTCCTTTAAACAGACCCCTTCACGAAACTTTAAAACAGGGCCCTTCACGAAACTTTTAACCTTAAAACAGGGCCCTTCACACACTGTTTCGTCTTAAAAATAGACCTTTCACAAGCATGTTACCTCTCCATTCATAAATTTAAACATTTGAAAGTAAAATCTGACTTACACTAGATTGTAAAATTATATTTAGTTCACATAATATTGCAATAATGTTGGAAAGTGATTCATAAATTATACCACTATGCATGATTTTTCATAATTTACTATTATATATATATATATATATATACGTTGAAATTCTTCTTTTTATATCACTCTATATTTTTTTAAGTGTGTATATTGTGTGTGTGAAGCCTAACTTCTATCGAAGGGGGGCTCTCTGGGTAAAAAAAGGATAGGGGGTAGCTATTAAATATAGTGTAGTATATAATTCATACTGGACCCTGTATTTTTTACCATAACATGCATCGATTTCCTTAAAACCCGTCTGTTTGGTCCAAAAATGTTTAAGTTCACCAATTAAAATTAATTAATGAACATTTTTAATTTTATTTCTTAGTTATTATTTTTCATTGAAGCATTTTAAAACTTAACAGATTAATAAATGGAATACTATATAGCTAATTTCGTACATTTGCCTACAAAAAATGTGTCAGGTATTTCTTATCGTGAGTGATTCATAATCTAAGAAAGGAATCAAGTCAGAGCAAGATCTTCGCTTATCTGGTAATAGGACTCATTGTGATTCAGCGATATGCATGTTGAGGGGGTAACACTCAAATCTTAGTTGCAGTTCTAAATATATTTTTTAAAGCATAATCATTCGAAAATTCAATTATTTTTCATGAAACGTTCTACCCTATTTTACAGATTTGTATGAAAAATTTGGTAAAACATGAATCTTTTTTCTAAAATCTATATTTTACACGTTAAACTAAAAAGGCATTCGTGTAAAACCTATTTTCACATCGCATGAATACGTACTCATTTGAAAATATCAGTCTATTTCTTAAAATATCTGTGGAATCATAACATTTTTACAGGGTATATTGTGAAGGGGGGCCTTTTCATTCAAACAGCGGACCTTGCATTTTTATGAAAGGTCAATGCCTCTCTCGTATTCCTATTACCGTAATGTAACATGAATCTATTGGATTTATTTTGTGAAAGGCGCTGGGATTCGAATAGGGTTTTATTATTTTGTGAAGGTAGCTTAATATCTATAACTTTTCAAAGTTTCTTTCGAAGGATTTCTATATTTTGTACATATCGATGTGTAAGTTGTACTTTTAGCCTAACTTGAATTGAAAAAAAGGGTAAGGTATAAATTACCTGATTTTAGGAAGGGTTCTTATGCATAATTGACCTCCGATGACTATAGCAATAAGAAAGCCTGCCTGGACTTGTGTAGCATGGAAAGGTTAGAGAATTTAATTTTCACATATATAAAAAATTAGATACTATTAATTCTGAATGATTTTAGTAAAAAATAATAGTTATTATTTACTTCATAAGTTGCATTTCTTTCGCCTACGTGCGAATTTTTCATATGAGAATAATAGTTTTCATATATGAAATATTGAATTAAAAAAGAGCTTGCTGTTAAATTCTTCACAAAAACTGGGGCGCTATAAGAAATATATCGGGCGGTGGAGGGCCCAGTTAAAAAAAATATTTTTTTTTTCTTCATAAGTTGCAGTTTTCCGCCTAAGTGCGAATTTTTCGTATGAGAATAATAGTTTTCATACACTCTTGAAAAAAAAAAGAGCTTGCTGCAAAAATACTGGGGCGCTATATCAAATATATATAGCGGGTGGAGGAGGGCTCAGTTAAAAAAATATTAATTATTTTCTTATATCATAAGATTCCTCTAACACACTTTTCAATTTTTTGTGATGGGGCCTTTTTATTCAAACAGGGGACTCCTACAATTTTTGTGAAGGGTTTTTTTTCGAATACGGCATGTATAAATTATTTTATGAAGGAATCCTATAGTCTAATGCGAGTTCACACTTCGAAGGGGAAAAATAAGGATCAATGAACTGAATGTATGAAGGGTTTATTCATTGGAATAATTCATTGGATTTTTTGTGAAGGGACCTTTTTATTAAAAAGGGGATTTGTCCAATTTTTTGTGAAGGGTCCAATATCTATAACTTTTCAAAGTTTCTTTTGAAGGGTCCCTGTATTTTGAACCTATCGATGTGTAAGTTGTACTTATAGCCTAACTTGAATTGAAAAAAAAAGGTAAGGTGTAAATTACATGACTTTAGGAAGGGATCTTATGCATAATTGGATTTTTGTGAAGGACGCCTTTTTATTAAAATGGGGATCGGTTCACTATTTTAATTCACTATGCACTAGCTGGTAAAATTACACTTTGTTCGCATAGCATTTCGATAATGTTGGAAAGTGATTCATGAATTATGACGCTACGCATGATTTTTCATTCTTGTATATTTACACTTTTATATATACGTTAAAATTCTTCTTTTTATACCAATCTGTATTGTTAGCCTAACTTCAATTGAAGGACCCCTCTGGGTAAAAAAAGGGAGGGGGAGGGGGAGGGGGGAGCTATTCAATTGAGTACAGTATAATTCATGCGGGAACCTATATTTTTTACCACAATCTATATCGAATTCATTAAAACGCGCCTGTTTGCCCCAAAAATGTTGAAGTACGCCCATTAAAATGAATGAATATTTTTAATTAATTAATCAATCACTTCTACTGCATACACTCATAATCAAACTGCATACTCTAGTTGAAAAAAAAAATTGCCTCGAAAAATTTCTAAGTTCCCCAATTAAAATTAATTAAAATTGTAATTTACTAAAATAAATCCTTTGAAACACACCTCGTACTCTTGTTGAAAAAAAAAATTGCTTCGAAAAATTTCTAAGTTCCCCAATTAGAATTAATTAAATTTGTAATTCGTTAAAATTCGCCTTATACTGCAATAGATATTTCTCCGAGAAAAAAAAATTGCTTCGAAATTTTATAAGTCCCCCATTAAAACTCATTAAAATAATACTCCTTATCTATACCAACCTGCCATGAGTCATCCCAATCCACCCTCCCAAGTGACGCATGCCTCTTATCTACGCCACCACCCTCCCAGATCCACCAAGATTGACCCTCCGAGATCCACCACCTGCACCGCCTCCGACGCCACCACCACCACCTCCGACGCCACCACCACCACCACCATCACCTCCGACTCCGAAGTGTTCCCATATCGGTGTTTATACCCTACTTCTGTGCCCAGGTTGGATCTCCTGGTTTTAATAAATAATATAATTTCTCCGCTTTTATATTTTCACATGTGATTTCATATTGTACAATTTTTCAATTCATTTTTTATTTTTCTTGTTTACTTATAAACATTCATTTCGTGCAATAATCTTTTTCCTTAATGGAAAAAATTGTGATATATCAAGACACATCAAAATTTAAAGAATGTTATCTTTTTCTTCTTTTCTGTTAATAAAAGCTAAAATAATTTATAACTTTCTTAAAATCTAAAGTTACATAATTCAAATGCGATAACCTCTGTGTATTTGGTAATTCATATTAATACCAAGTTTCGAAAAATTTTAAGTAGTTAATAAGTTATTAAAAAAAAGTTTATAACTTTTAGTACAGAGCTAATGGAAAATCAATATGATGTTCATGTGCTTTTTTGGAAAACTTCCAAAATATAAATGATACAAAGCCACGAAGTAATATAATGCTTCAAAATTTAACTTCTATCCTTCCCACCGTATTTCAAAAAAAATGCTAGGAAGTTATGTAAATATGCAACACTATGCAAGTGTAGATAACAAGCAGAAAAATGATAATCCAACTATCTAAATCAATAAAAAAATCTAGCAAACTTTTTTTTTTCATGGAAATACGGATTAACATTGAATAAATGCTTTACCAGAACAAAAGAACTCTCCATACATATACTATTCCTTCACTAGTAGAAAAACAATATTGGTCTCATAAAGCTTATTTTTACTATATATAGACTATATTTATTCAATATTTAAATGGAATATTGCTCCAACATTGAATTGTTCATATTTTTCTAATATTGGTGCAAAATTGGCAAGAAATATTTCGTCATTTCTTTGCTAATGTTTCTTATGCAAAGCCAATAGTGTTACAATATTGGTGTTGCATTTTAAATATTTCCTGTATAAAGCGAATATTTCTGTAATAGTGGCATTTCATTGGAAATATTTGTAATGTATAGCCAATATTGAACCAGTATTGGTTTTTCATTGGAATTATTCCTATGAATGCAATATTGGCACAATTTTTGGAGACAACATAACCAATATTGTTTTGGTGTTATTTTTTTTAAATTATTATTATTTTTTTTTTAATTGAAGACTTGGTCAGTTCCAAAAACCATACAGCAGTTCACTTGAATACTGGAGATATTTTTCTCCATAAATCAGGGTAAATGCACAAAAAACTAAAAATTCAACGCAAATAAATCTTTTGATTTATAAAAGATACTTTAGCAAAGGTTTAGCGAAGCACTGCATAGATTATTTTTGAGTGAAACTGTTCTGATTATAAAGCAAAAATGTTCTACACTATTCCATATTTGTAATTCTATAGCAAAATTTTCGTTAAATATATATATATATATATATATATATATATATATATATGCAATTTAATTATTTGTTTGATGTCACAGAAAACGCATGTTATTCTTATTTAATTTCTAAACAATAAATGTATAATGAAAACGATTATCGTTTTCATGACATTACAAATGTTATTTAATTTTGATTAAATATTAAAATTAATCTGAAGTAAAACAAAACGAATGCTTTCAAAAGAACAAATTATAATAAATGTCATCTTTGGGAAACGTAATGAAAAGTAAATCAGCCTCTCGCAGTTACAAACAAAAGCCTACGCTAAAAAATTCATCAACCTTTCAACTGCACTTCCTTCTCTGAAATATAGCTTCACTGTACGGCACAAACTCTGGCGGCATTCTCTTAGGGAAATTTCGCCAAATTCGTGCAAACCTACTCCCTCCGAAAGCAAGGCGAAACAAGGTTATAATCGTCTGTTATATCAGATTTTGGAGTCCATCTCTCCATCGAGTTTGAGCATCCTCTGGAAGAAAGAGAATAAAAAAAAAAGAGCAGCTTTTCCAAGAAAATCCTTATTGACACTACATTAAAAAAATAGTTAAATTTTGTGATGTAAAGCAGACACAATAGTGTGTGTGTGTGTGTTAGGATAAATGGGTTAGAGATGGTGTATTCGAAAGTTTTCCAAAAGGTGTAGTCAGGGGTGCGTCTGTCACAAAGCGGTATGCTTCTAATCCAGAGGAAAACAAGAGTTATCAGCTTTCAGACGACAGTCCATGTGTCAACAACAGGCACAAAGGAGTCCACCTCGAATTATGAATGACATCAAGAAAAGGTGAGTTGAGATGTTTAATGAAAATTTGCATGGCATGTCTTAATTGTTTCATTCCATATGATAAACAAGCCATATACTGCAAAATTTTTGACAGACAATGTTTAATTTATCAATGTGCAAACGTGATGCAGATATTCAATACTAATCCAATCATTATCCAACAATAATGCAACACAGACGATCAAAGAAATTAATATTTTTCCTATTAAAATAAAGTAACATATTTAATATAACGACATTCTTCGAAAGAATGCGGTTTTCCAAGATATAAAGCATTCATTTTCCATATTTAAAATAACGAAATTTTTGCATAGCAAAACTAATTTGTGTATTTTTCACGAATTACTCATAATTAATAGAAAATTTTACTGTAAGACATATCAGTTTTGAGACCATTGTCTATGTGTCAACAATAGGCACAAAGGTGCTCAACATGAGAGTTTATATAGATTTTTTTTTTATTTTCTTCATTCCAAAAAATTCAATACACTACAGAATTTTCGGATAAGAAAGCTTTTCAAGCTTATTTTATCTATATGCAACAAATATTATGCAAAAATTTAATAGTAGTGACAATCAAAGCTGATCATAGAAACTGAAACAGGTTAATTATTTTTCTTTTAAAATGAATTTGCATACTTAATATAACATAATGCAACAAACACTATACATAATGTAACAAAAAACAGTTATGAACATCAAGGAAATGCGTGAGTTGAGATGTTTAATGAAATTTTGCTTAGAATGTCTTAATTTCTTCATTCGATTTGTTAGACAAGCTATACAATATAGAATTTTTCGATGATTTGGTTTTCTCAATGTGAAATATAATGCAGATATATGAGGGGGTTAGAATGACAGTAGAGTAATTCAATATTTAGTAATTTGAGAAATGAAAGGTTTTGTGAAACTTGTCATATTGCCGTTGCATTAAATGGTCAAACATGTTTTTCCCTCTAGCGACTCTCTAAGTGAACTATGAGTTTATTTGACTGTCATACTGAACAGAAATTAATATACGTTCAGTGAAAATATGGTTATCTAGATTTTTCAAAATTTTGACTTACTCCACTGTCATTCTAACCCCCTCATATAATACTAATAATATTCAAAGCAAAATTCACAGACGCTAAAAAGATTAATATTTTCAATATTAAAATTATTTTTAATATTTAGTGTAGCACATATATTCTTTATAGAAACGCATATTCCCCAAATTAAATTAATTTCGTTCATCGTATTTAAAAGAGTATTTTACATAAATCACGAAAAGGTGAGTGGAAATGTTTAATGAAATTTTGCATGAAATGTCTTAATTTCTTTATTCCATATGATAAACAAGGCATACGCTATATAGAATGTTTTGACAAGTAATGTTTATTTTATTTATATGCAAGTATGATACAGATATTTAATACTAATATTAATTAATTATTTTACAGACGCTGTAACAGATTAATATTTTCCCTATTAAAATAAATTTGCATACATAACATGACACAGACATTCTTCAAAGGAATGCAGCCTTAGCAAGCAAATATTGACTAAATTTGTTATATTCGGCACAATATTTCACGCATCGGGAAAAAAATCAGTTTTACATTATTAATATTTAAAATTAAATGCCAATATTGCAGAAATATATAATTTTTTGACAACGTTATTAGTCCAATATTGTTTTCCCAAATTTAAGGTATTTGTTTATCTTACTTTAAAGTACTTTACATACATATAGCTGTCAACATTCCGGTTTTTAAAAATAAGATATACACACCTTGAAAAAGAAGCTCTTTTAAAATAAAATGTTGCCTTATTTCTGAGTAATACTTAATGATTTTATTCTATTAATTGAAATTTTTAGTTGAAATATGGTTATTTGACTTAAAAATAATAATAAAAAGTTGGCAGCTATGCATACGATAAAACACAGAGAGGGTAAAGTAATGACCTCCTTCTAGATTTCAGACTTTATCATAATCTGTTTACTTAATTTCTTATTATTAGCTGAATATTTTAATTTGTTTTACAAATATATTAATAATTGCATACAAATAAATTCTACCTATAAACATATTCTTTTAAAAATATGTACGAAAAATGAATGCAATAAATATTAGCAGAAAATCTGGATTTACCTTGTCCAACAAAATAATTTTATTCCCTATAAAGAAAATCTAAATGACGCTCCTATAAAAACAAGCTTCCATCTATTCTAGGATTCCTCATATCAGTAAAACTCTTTTCCCCCAACACATCAACGATAGTGTGTCTTGCACCGAAATTCCTGATGATGTACTCGCCTTGCTTTTGAAAAGACATGTTAGTTATTAATCTAGCTCGGTATGGAATATCTTCATATGCTGTTATTTATGCTGCATCAAATCAATGATGCATATGACATTATTTATATTAAGGTTATGCACATTTCTTATTTGTATCTTACTCAAAGCAGTTCGGCTTTATATGCATGAAATTGTTTATCAGTTATAAAAATTATGTTATTATTTATGCTGCATCAAATCAAGGTTGCATTCAAATGAGAAGATATTATTTGTAATAAGGTTATGCACGTTTCTTATTTGTATCTTACTGAAAGCAGTTTGGCTTCATATGCATGAAATTGTTTATCAGTTATGAAAATTATGTTATTATTTATGCTGCATCAAATCAAGGTTACATTCAAATGAGAGGATATTATTTGTAATAAGGTTTTCTTACATGTATCTTACTGAAAGCAGTTAGGCTTTATATGAATGAAATAGTTTATCAGATATGAAAATTCTGTTATTATTTATGTTGTATCAAATCAAGGTTACATTCAAATGAGAAGATATTAGTTGTAATAAGGCTTTCTTATTTGCATCTTACTGAAAGCAGTTAGGCTTTATATGAATGAAATAGTTTATCAGTTATGAAAATTATGTTATTATTCATGCTGCATCAAATCAGGGTTATATTCAAATGAAAAGGTATTATTTGTAATAAGGTTATGCACATTTCTTATTTGTATCTTACTGAAAGCAGTTCGGCTGCATGAAATTGTTTATCAGCTATGTCAATTTAGACAACTTTCATGTTTTCATCCTAGCTCTTTACTCATGCTAGAATTAAAATATTAGGCATTAATACTGTTCACAGATTAGTTTTAACAAGTTTATTTGGATTATTTTTCTCTCTCTAGTTAATTATTTCATTATTAACACAGAACACGGTACAATCTAATAATTTTGAAATAATTATGTGTTACAATTCTGTTTTCTACTTCATTGAGAGCTGTCTAATGTTTTCTATTTTATTTGTACTGTAGAAGTTTTTGTTTTCTTCAAAATAAAGCACATGAAATATTCCTACATAAACAGTATTGAAATTTTTTTTTTACACAAGCAAAAATAACAGTAAGAAATGGAACTCATCGCTGAAATGGGCAAAACCAGATTCCAGTCCCAAAATATAAATTTTTACAACTATGCTAAGCATCTTGTGTTTTCCAATAGAATATCATCAGTAATTTATATTACATGCAAAATTGCTATAAATGCTATTCTAGGAAGCTTTAATATTATTTAAGGATTTCATTTTTACGTGACCCGTTTTGTACCACCTGTACACGTACCAATATGGTTGCCAAATGCGACTATTTTTTTAAAATTATTTTGTCTACCTCTATTTTCAAACAGTTGTTCGTGCTAGGTTTCTGTTTAGAAATGTGCTACAAAGATTATTGTTTGGAATTAATGGTAGACAAAATAAGTAAAATATTGTTGCCTGTTTCAACCCTGTATCAACAGGTAGGAAAAATTGGCATTCTAAAGATTAAATAAAATCATTGTCAGTAACATTAACATAAACAATTTTGAAGTTAGATAGTTATGCTTGATAAAAGAAATTGTAAACTTAAAGAAACAATTTAATGTTAATTAAAAAAAAATAATAATAAGTAGGGGATTCCAATAAGTGGTGCTAAATAATGTTGTCAGGAATATGTATCTGTATATGGGAGGGATTTGAATGATGATAACAAAAAGTTTAATAAATATTTATTTTTACACAGAATTTCAGAGAAGATCTTTTTGCCAACTACTCAACTGTCTTCCCTATTGTGTTAAGTTATCTTAACATAGATTCAATGTTGCTGTTATTGCAATTTGTTTAAAGTCATAATTCAACGTCATATTTCAAGACAAAGCTCATTTAATTTTAATTATTCAATCAATTTAATATTTTTTTGTTCTGTAGAAATTATCTTAAACACTGTATAAAAAAGAATCCTTTAAGAAACTGAAAATGTAATGGCAGAAAAGTTGTCGTCTATTCTCCGTTAGTTCAGAAAACTACCGTTTTGGTATTATTCCGTTTTTAAGATGAAAATTTCGCACCATTAAAGATGGGAAATAAATGTAAGCCACAGCGCAATAATAAAAAAAAAATCTAAATAATAATTATATATACTGATTCATATTTACATGGAACAGGTATCTGTATTGAATATTAACGCATCTGTTTTTTATTGACTTTTCTTCCTTCGGATTCGAACCCGGTACTCACCATTAGAGTATGATCGCTTTGCCCCCGCCAACAAGTGGCTTCAACAACTTGGTTATAGACCAAAACATCAATTACGAATATTTAACTGGAAGTTTTCTGTTTTCTCTCATTTCAAACAGAACATTTCCTTTTGTCTGTTTCAGAAGGAATATTTCCGTTTTTCACATTCAACGAATAAGGATAAAAAGAAAAATTATCTTTTATTCGGGGAAAATTTCCTTTTATTCGGGGAAAATTTCCTTTTGTTCGGGGAAAATTTAATATTTTCCACTCAAAATACTGTTTCCGTTAAAAAACAAAAATCACCCGTGAAGATGCGAATTTTTTTAACAGTGAAATTCGCTTGAATTTTAAGCAGAAGTACAATAATCAAGTACAGCATTTATACAATTTTAATGTGGTCCTAGATCCCCCCTTTAAAAAATAATACTATTATTTTTTTTATTCGTTCTGTCTTGAAATGTATATTTATTTATACATTCTTTTTCAAAAGTAAATTCTTTAAAATAATTCGAATTATATTAATAAGTTATATGTATCCTGAAAAAATAACGGTTTTCGCAAATTATTATTATTATTATTATTATTATCATTATTGGGAGGGGGAGTGGGGGGGGTTACAAAAAAGAATTCAATATTAATTTGCTTTCACGATTTACAAAAATATTTATTAGAAAACAATATATTAGGAGAAAAAATTACAACTTTTAGGAGTACTTATAATATTTCAAGCAATATATTATTGAAATAATTTGAATATTTAAAATATGTTTTTAAGAACAATAAACATGAATGCCATAAAATTATACCGAAGTAAAAAAAATAAATAGAAATAACGCATTTTAAGCATTTTTGGAGTTTTCAAAACATTTTGTTTTCAATTATGAACACTAAATAATAATATTAAACTAGTAAAATGTAGTAAAAAACGTATTTTTCAATTGCTAATTCTATATTGTTTAAATGTTTTTATTAATTTAAAAGAATTTGAGTTCACATTTTGTCTGTTTAGTTTTCAATATAAATAATTTAGCTTTTTATTTAATATAAAAATAAATCTTTTCACTGCATTAAATGGCGACATCAGAAAGAAAAAGTTTCGAATGTTTCTCTTTCATAATATAAAAAATCCATTTACATCAAAATAATTATATTTTTTAAAAGTTGCGAAATTAACATTTTTATACGATCCTTGTGTCCTGTAAGTTATATTTAGAAAAACATTATCTATACTCTAACAAGTAAAACACTAAAAAATTCTATTATTATATGAACAAAACTTACTAAGTTATGATACTTTGAATTTTATTAATTTTCAGTGTTTGTTTGACACTAAAAAGACGTTTTTTCATTTTCAGTGTTAAATTAATAAAATTCAAAATGTCATAACTCAGTAAGTTTTGGTCGTACAGAAATGAATATTTTTATTGTTTTACTAGTTAGAGCACGGAAAAAGTTTTCTAAATACAATTTACAGGACCCATACATTGTATAAAAATATAAATTTCGTAACTTACCAAAAAAAAGCTATTTTGATGTAAATGGATTTTTATAGGATCAAAAATTTTTGTAACTGTAACTATGCTTCTAAAACTAATTGTTTGGGAATTATCTATTGGTAAACAATAAGAAGCGACACGCTATATAAATATTATTATTATTCTTAAATTCTATTATTATAATTATTATTCCTTTTAATATATAATACCTATGATCATGTTATATAACATCAAAATTTTGAAAGAAAATAACGAAAAAATAAATTTTATTTATTTATTTTTAGTTCAGATAAATCTGCATTTTTTAGATTTTTTTTTCTCATAAATCAAAGTTGAAAGACTAGGTCTGATAATATTATATTATAATTTTTAAGTTTCCGATAATTTTAAATTTTTGAGCTATCATATAACATTTTGTTTGTATTTTCATATTCTAATTAGTTACTGTTATCTTTACTACAAATTACATGTTAATAAAAGAATTTATTCTATTCAGGAACTGATATTACGGTACTAAAATGAAAATAAAAGAAATCTTTTCATTGATCCCCCTCATAAGTAACTTATCGATTTTACATTTTAATGCATTTCATCTTTTATAGAGGACTAAAACGGGTTTTTCGTTAAGAGACCTCTGAAAAATTTTGACTTCTGATTTTAGAGGGATTTATACGTTTTAGGAGGTCCTGATCACGATTTGGAGAAAATTTCTGTCCGTGTGTCTGTCTGTATGTTACATAAATTATGTGGGCACTCTATCTCACGAACAAGTACACGGAATTTCATCAAACTTCAGATTCAGTTGGACCTTGACATAAATCGGTGTTGATTAGGTTTTGGTTTAAATCACCCAAGAAGTGGCGCTGTTATGCTGCATTTTTCACAATTTTCGTGATAGCTATATCTCGAGAACGAATAGATTGTTATTTAGTTTTGGTCGCTGACGATTTGATTTATATAAAATAAAGTTTTGTTACGGCCACAACATACTAGTTTAAATTAAGGGAGTAATATATAAATTTATGAGGCATACAGTAATTTTTCTGATATGATTAGACCACATAAGAAAGAATCTTAACACGGGAATTTTGTAAAAAATTGTTAGTTTAATTAACTATGTGGAATGAATTACCTTATAAAATAATGGAGAGGAATATAATGTATAGGGTATCATAAAGAAACGAAAAAAAAGAGCATTTCTGAGAAAATATTAGAAAGCTTAGTTTCTTTTGTAAATTCCTAAAAAAGAAAACTTTTGAATGTTTCGTTGTAAATACACGTGGATAAAAATGCATAGAAGATAAATAAGATATAAAAAATTTAACAACTTCGAAGATAATAACTTATTTTCCGTAGTGGAGCATTGACGTCATGATGTTATACTATTTTGAAAATGGTATGATATTGATTCCATCAACGCTATTCCATCAATGAGTTATAGAAATCTAAATAATGGGAACAAAACATTGTCCTGTTAAAAGTTTAATTTCTAGATTTAAATAAATAATAATAACGCACAAGAAAAACTGCCTTGCTCTATATGCAAAAATATAAATTAATGTATCTTGAAAAATATAACTACATTAGGAATGACCGATTTTCGTCAATATCCCAATAATCCAATACTATCGTCTCTTAACATTCGATAGTAAGCTATAAAGTTGACTTGCAAGAGATTGATTGTTCGAATTTTAATTTGCTAAAAATGTTCACTTTATGCTTAAAAGAGAAAATTGCCTCCAAACATTTCGCTTTTGGATAAAAATTAAGTTTGTATTGATATTTTAAGTGTTAATTGAAATTAAATTGTGCGATAATTGCATTAGAGGGTTTTTTGTTTCTGATTGCTTGAAATGGACTTCTGTCAGGCTGCACGCAACATTTTTGAACAAGTTACAGCTTAATTTCTATCCTAACATTAAAAAAAAAAAAAAAAATCATCAAAAGCTTTATATTTGTTTTTTTCATTCTTTAAACATAGCAAGGTTTAAAATATACTTTTCTAGTTATTAATATCTGAAACTAAAAACATTGTAAACAGTATAATTTATCACTAATTCGGTGCAATGTCGTTTATAAGAAGTTAGAAGTCACTAGACGAAGTAATCTTGTCTTCTATTAATCCATTCTTGATACATAGAAGAGTAGCTTTAAATAAATCGTTCACTTTTTGCTTAAAAGAGAAAATTGCTTTCAAATATTTTCGCTTTTGGGTAAAAATTAAGTTTATATTGATATTTTAAGTGTTAATTGAAATTAAATTGTGCGATATTTGCATTAGAGGGTTTTTTTTTGTTTCTGATTGCCTGGAATGGACTTCTGTCAGGTTACATACAGCATTTTTAGGTGCGTTCGTAATTATATAAATATGTAGCACCTATTGTCGTCGTCTGGTCCGTCCGTCTGTCTGTCCGTCTGTTCGTCCGTCCGTCCGTTTGTCCGCGTATAACAACGCAAAAACTACCCAACCGAATGGTTTGAAATTTAAGACATATTATCGTTGCAGAATTTTGTCGCGACATTTCAAATTTTATGATAATCGACTCAAAACTTTAGGAGATATTAATAAAAACATTATTAAGAAATTTGATTTTTTTTTTTTTTTAATCGCTGTTTTCTTGTTATAGGAGCTTCCGAGGTTTAACCGTCAAGCCACCGAGATACTTATTTTGTTACAGAAATTAATCTGCAGACGATATAATTCCTTTCACAGAATTAGAAATCATCAAGATCTGAATATTTATATAACTAGCTATAGTACGAACGCACCTCGTTTGTCACGTTTGACGTACTATTTCCAACTTGTTGAACAAGTTACAGCTTAATTTCTATCCTAACATTAAAAAAAAAATCATCAAAAGCTTTATTTATTTTTTATTTTTTTAAATTCTTTAAACATAGCAAGGTTTAAAATATACCTTTAATTATTAATATCTGAAACTAAAAACATTGTACACAGTATAATTTATCCCTAATTCGGTGCAATGTCATTTATTAGAAGTTAGAAGTCACTCTACGGAATAATCTTGTCCTCTATTAATCCATTCTTGATACATAGAAGAGTAGCCTTAAATAACAGGTAATGAGCGCATTTGTAATCAATTGCGAATTCTTCGCATAGAACTAATTAATCAGTTGCCCACATCCTTTCTACGCTGCCTGAAATTCTGCTTGTAAGGATGTCATGGGAACATTAAATGAATCTGAAAAGACTACTTCATAGAGAAAAAATTGCAGACCCATGAAGGAACAAGTTTCAAGAAAATTAAACAATAATATGCTATTTATTTTAATAAAAAATTATTGTTGTCACTTATTCCTTGAACCAAAACAAACTCCGTTGTAAAACATAGTTTGAACAAAATTGTATAGATGGGGGTTAAAAAAAAAAAGGTAAATATAGAAATAATTACTACTGGGTTTGTAAAACATTTATTGAAACAAAGCTGACATTATCTTGTTCAAGAATGTCGGATTTATAAAATATATAATAATTTATATTTTATTTTTTTTAACCATTTTCTGAAATACACTCTTGAAATATACTTTTCACACTAAATGAAAAAGACTCCAAAAGGACACAGGACATATTTTCCCATAAATTCATAAAACTAAGTTTCCATTCCATAATACTGGTTAAACCTTCTTTGAAAAATTATTATTATTATTATTATTATTATTATTATTATTATTATTATTATTATTATTTATTGTTAACTCGCTAAATTTTAATATCGCTGAAGTCTGGGAAGTTTAGAATCCATTCAAATTTAGAATTCCTCTATTCCCAATAAACTTCATTGTTTGATATTTTTTGACCCAGTTAAAATAATCCCCGTTTTCCGAAATTCCACCAATAGCCCATTGAAAGTCTAAACCATTATGTTGGCATTTTCATCATCGGCAAAAAATTTCAGGCTGTATTTTAGGTGAAAACCTGCAAGTTATACCAGGCAATTTCGATCATTAGCGTGCAAAATGTTCTGTCTTTGCTATTTAGCGTTTAACTAAATTCTTCATCTTTGAATATAATGAAGACAAACTTTTCATCACTCTCATTTCTAAGGCATCTAAGGAGTATCTCTGTTCTCAGACTAGCTGCTTTCTCCTGCTCTCACTCAGACCAACCTAATACCGTGTTTGCTCAGAAATTACAGTCTAATTTTAGATTTCTATTTCCATAACAATTTGAATGTAGTTATAGCTTAATAACGAAATCCCCATCTTATGAATCTTGTAAAATTTACTGAACTTTGTCACTAAAGTTGTTTATATAGTAAGCTTTATTATTAGAAGTAATGTGGTAGCTGCAATATTTATTTAAAATTTTTGATTTTTGTATGAAAAAACTGTAATTTTTTTTCTTCCCTCTATAGAATGTCATCATTATTCCTTCTGTCGTTTTATAGTTTAATCGATAATGTACCAGTTCACCATAACAATCTATTCTGTGAATAATGTAATCGACAATATCCCCTAGACTGTGTCAAATCCAGTATCACTTAAGTGCAGCTTAAAATATAATACAGCCTCTTCAAGTAATGTGTCTTGAAAATAGCCAGAGCCTTTGTGGCTAATTAGGCAGTATATAAGGTTAGTTTTTCAATTAGATATTTTTTCGGCAAAAATTAAAGTTTAGATGAACGAAATTTTCAAAAGCTTTTCTGTTTAATTATCTGTAAAAACTCCATCTGTTTTCAAGACGTTGTCTAAGAGGTTCCATTGTAGTTGCTGCACTCCCGTAATTATTATTACAATTATCTTTTTTTGCAACATTTTCATTTTCTTATCGAAAGCTACAAATCACCTAAATTTGAAAATAATACTCAATTTCATTAAAAAAAGAAAATAATAATAATAAAATAAAATAAAATAAAGAACACCTTTTAGGATCTAAATAACTAAAAAAAAAATCTGTCAAAATTTAAAACTATTATGACTGATATATATTTTGAAGTCACGGGTTGAAAGATATAGTTGAAAATTTTGTTAGGTTACAAGCAAAAGACTTTACTTTACGTAAGACTTTGTCTTATTTAAAGAATTACTATAAAAAGCATCGAAAATTGATAAATTACTTTAGAGATTTATTACCAGTTATATTTTAAAACTAGTTGACCTGCCCAGCGTTGATCGAACCCACGATAATAATCCTAACTATAAGTAAAATCAATGTTGAATGATGTTATATATTTAAATGAGAATCTTACCAAACGATCCTAATGCTGGAAGTCTCACTGTCTTCGGCAGCGTACACTTTCAAATTTGTATGATTTTATATTTTTAAATGAAAATCTAACCAAACAAACATAAGAGTCGGAATCTAACTGCCTTCGGCAGCGTACAGCATGTCTGTTTTGATTTTATATGTTTAAACAAAAAACCGGCGCCCCGTGATAATAATCTTAAATATACCTAAAATTAGTGTTGAATGAATTTAAATATTTATGCGAAAATATTTCCAAACGAACTTAAGACCTTATAAGAAGTGTTTTTGTTTCACTTTTTTTTTTTTTCCAAAATCGGGTATTTAATAAAAAAAAAAAAAAAAAAAAAAGTTCTTGTCGCCCAAACTCTTTTGAAATTTTTATGTCATAATAGTTATAATATAATGTTTCCAAAGCCTGCATATAATTTTCGTGCCAAAATATTGATATTTAGTTGTAAAAACATGAGCAAAAGCCATTTGCGTATTCAAGTTATGAACAAATATTGAGCAGATTGTATATATATATTTTAATTATTCTAATTGTCCAAGTGTTTCAAGATTTTTACATGTGATAAAAATTAAGTGTCCGAAGACTGCGAAAAAACGTGTGTTAAAATACTGATATTTAGTTATTTTTCGCATAGAAAAGATAGTGTCTCTAGGAGTCGCGAAGTGATTTTCAGTTATGAATATTTTTGAAAGGGTTAATATTAATATTTTTAAAACTGAAAATGTCGATTTGAAGGTGAATATACGCTCGTTAAATAAGTATGTTTTGTTTTTCCGTATTTTGATTTCTGAACCGGATACAGAATTTCAAACTTGCGAGAGTGACTTTCGGAAACGATTTTTTTAAAGGGTTAGTAATAATATTATTTAAAAACCGAATTTCCAGTTTTAAAGTAGAATGCATGTTCTTTAAGCTGGTATTATCTACTTTTCCTTATTTTAATGAAAAATAGTTTATTCCGAATTTTTAAATGTGCGGAAAAACAAAATTCGGCAAGAGTGACTTTCGGAAAGGATTTTTTTTTTTCGTATATTTTTAAACGGATTGAGCCATTAGAAGAATAAATGAAGGTAGATGTATGTGGTTTGGAATTTTTCCTTTTTTTTAGTATTTTGATTTCCGGGGCTGATGTAGATTTTTTAATTTTGCAGAACGTGGCGAAAACACCAAAACGTCGTTTCTGTCGCACAGAAACGATTTGTTTTCAAATAGTCCAGGCATTAGGGGATAAAAAAGAGCAAATAAAGGAAAGTTTTGGTGTAGTTTTTTTGGAGGGGTCCCTTTATGTTTTTTTGGGTCGCTGAACACGAATCCGAGGTTTTCCAATAAAATTTTTTTCGGGGAAATATGTTTTTTTTTTTTACAAAAAACGTGTAAAAAACGGACTTTTTTCCGTTTTTTTTCAAAATAATTCCAAAATTGTGTATTTTACGTGAAAGTCGGCAATATATGAATTAAAGAAAATAAAATTTCCTATATTTTATGTAATGAAAGTTTTTATCTCTGATCAATGGTTTAGATGTGAGAGTGCCTCAAAAAAGGTGTTAAAAACAAAAAACTGTAAAAAAACGGGAATTACGGTAGTGTATGTCGATGTAACATAAAAACTAACCATTTAAAAAAAAAAGGTTACCATTAATGATACTAAAGATTATATGTTTGACTGTATTTTATGCATTTGAGGTAGAGGAAAAGTGCGGATCCTGCGCCAGGGGAAGGTGGGAGCAGTGGAGCAGTTCCACCTTCTCTCATGAGTCGAAGGTGCTCCTCCGCCGGAGTGCTCATACCTACTTTTAGTGCGTTTTAGAGACAAAAGCACTTTCACCATTTTATAGAGCATAAAATTCTCTACAACATGCAGTATTCATGTTTGTAAATTGTCCAAATAGGGGGTAAGATGATATGCCGGGAAAATAGGGCTAAATTTGGAAAAAAAATGTAAAAATCCACAAATGACGTTAGTTTTTGCTTAATAACCCACTTTTAGTGCATTTTAGAAAAAAAATTGCCATAATCAACTTTTTAAAGCAGGAGATAGTCGGTAGTTTCATTTATTATAGGTTGACCCGCTAATAAAAAAAAAACAAGTTCTCGACCTTCTACACCTTGTGCGTTTTTCACAATATTGAAAAAAACAATATTTTTCGGCACTTTTTTCGATTTTTCTTAAATAACTCAATTTTAGTGCATTTTACAGAAAAAAGCACTTTTACCATTTTGTTGAACATAAAATTCTCTACAACATGCAGTATTCAGGTTTGTAAATTGTCCAAATAGGGGCCAAGATACGGGACCGGGAAAATAGGGTAAAATTTGCAAAAATCCACTAAAGACGTTAGTTTTTGCTTAATAACCTACTTTTACTTCGTTTTAGAGACAAAAGAACTTTCACCATTTTGTAGAGCATAAAATTCTCTACAACATGCAGTATTCATGTTTGTAAATTGTCCAAATAGGAGGTAAGATATGGAGCCGGGAAAATAGGGTTAAATTTGGAAAAAATATAAAAATCCACAAATGACGTTAGTTTTTGCCGTATCTTACCCCCTATTTGGACAATTTACAAACATGAATACTGCATGTAGTAGAGAATTTTATGTTCTACAAAATGTTGAAAGTGCTTTTGTCTCTAAAACGAACTAAAAGTAGGTTATTAAGCAAAAACTAACGTCATTTGTGGATTTTTACATTTTTTCCAAATTTAACCCTATTTTCCCCGCTTTGTATCTTACCCCCTATTTGGAAAATTTACAAACATGAATACTGCATGTTGTAGAGAAGTTTCTGATCTAAAAATGATGAAAGTGCTTTTGTCTCTAAAACGCACTAAAAGTAGGTTATTGAGCAAAAACTAACGTCATTTGTGGATTTTTACATTTTTTCCAAATTTAACCCTATTTTCCCGGTTCCGTATCTTACCCCCTATTTAGACAATTTACAAACCTGAATACTGCATGTTGTAGAGAATTTTATGTTCTACAAAATGGTAACTGTGCTTTTTTCTGTAAAATGCACTAAAATTGAGTTATTTAAGAAAAATCGAAAAAAGTGCCGAAAAATATTGGTTTTTTTCCATATTGTGAAAAACGCACAAGGTCCAGAAGGTCGAAAACTTGGTTTTTTTATTAGAGGGTCAACCTTTACAACATACCCAAAAATCAGAACTACCCGAATTTTTGTAAGGTAAAATGCTATTTCTACTGGACTACATTGTTACCGCCTCTTAGAATACGAGCTCTGTTTTCAAAGGGTTGCGCCGTCATAGTGAAAAAGATACCCTGATTAAGTGGGTATTTTTATTTTCTCGTATTTCGAATAGTTAAGCCTATGGTGTCTTTGAAAAAAGGAGAAGAAACATTAATTCGAAAAAAAAATGAAAGGGTTAAAATTCGAATTTTTGGTAAGCGATTGCGTCGTTGGATAGTAAAAATTGCGAAATTTAAGAATATGCTTTTAGTTTTTTCTTATTTAGAATGGTTTGGCTAGCGGGGGCGTCGAAAAGACTCAAAAACACAGCGCTCCTCGCCTTTCCGATGTTTGCAGGCGATCTTTCGAAACTGGCTTTGTGCCATATTCAGAAAAAGAATGTTGTGATGAGTGTTCGTTGTGGTTTTTAATTAATATCTCGACTAATTATCGCAAAATGAAAAATATGAGCCTCAGATGCATTCAGACCTGCCTTGGACTATTTTCATCCAAATTTTTAGACCTCTAACGTACGGTAGATTTTCCAAGCCATCGCACACACACAGAGAAAAACATCTTTATTTTATTAGCATAGATATTTTTTTTATTCCATCCGATGGTTTAAAATAATTATAATTAAAGAGCTTAGTGGAAGAAGATGTTACAAACAAAAATTAAATTTTGAGAAAATTAAAGTGAAAGCTTTTTATTGTAAATTTTATTGATTTATTTTCTACTGTGTACATGTTTGAAATGTTAACATGCAGTAGTAAACTCTCTTAACAAAATATATTAACATATAATTTTTAAATGTTAAAAATTATTATTTAAATTATTAAATATTAATAAATAATGTCTCATATCTTCGAGACTAATTAGAATCTTTGTATTTTAGCTTTACCATATAATAAATTACTTCATAACACCACCCATAAAATAAAACAATTTTTAAGGAAATGTATCATAATAGGTTCTTCCACTTAAGCTCTCGAATTATGAGATAATTAAAAAGGATGATGTGGCGAATCAGAAGCATTGACACTCGGCGCTCCAAAAAATGTAATAATAAAAATTAAATAAACATTAAATTAACAAAAAACATAAGTCGATTTTAGATTTAAAAAAAAATATGTTTGAGATATTCTGAATTCCCTCCTTAGAGTTCTGCACAGGTCCGAAACCCACGACCAGTTTAGCCGGGCCTAGACTTCATTTTTGGGATCATGGCAATTTTTGTTCGTTTGTCTGTAAATATAGTAGTTAAAATTTTATGTTATTGTACATTTTTTAATGGAATTTTTAAACAGTTGCTTCATTTAAATGTATTTGAATTCAATAAATTATAGTGAAATGTATTAAAAATGTAATTTATTTTCATTTTAAATTACATTATTTTTTTTAATGATTTTTTATTTTGGTGTAATTGTCTATTAAAATAATGTATTAAAATCAAATACAACATTTGCTAAATGGTACACACATTAAAATCGTGAATTTACAAACACATTTAAAATAATCTACGTTTAGTTTCGCCTCTGCGAACGTCATCAGGATGTTAAAAACAAATTTAAAATGTCAAAATGGGCATAAACATCCTGATGACGTTCGTAGAAGCAAAACAAAACGTAGATTATTTTAAATGTGTTTGTAAATTCACGATTTTAATGTGTGTACCATTTAGCAAATGTTGTATTTGATTTTAATACATTATTTTAATTATAAATTATGGTGCAATTGTCCTGTTTTTAATTAGTAATTGTCTATGTTATAATTAATATTGTTATCTATCATACATTCCTTGGCTTAAATGCAAAAAAAAAATCTGAAAAATATTTTATTTAAAAATTTGTGCTTAAAAATGTAATATTATTTAAAAGAATTTTAATTATAAGACAATTTTGATATCGCCATTTTTTGAAGCGATTGAGTTGGGCCGGGCCGAGTCGGGCTTGATTTCATTGATTTTTACACGGGCCTCACCGGATCAAAAGGGATTTCGTCTGGATCGAGCTGCGCTGGGCATTAAAATTTAGCACCATGTGGATTTCACCCCTCGCCCTCACCCCATGAAATGCCAAATTACTTAGCTGCAAGTCTTCTCATCCCAATATTGGTTACAGACAAACAGACAGATTGAAAAACAAACTCATCCTTTTATTATTATAGCTAAAATGCCCTATCCAAAGACTTGAAAAATTGGTTTATGATTATTTTAGAAGTGATCTGTACACTTAAGGAGTAATTTTTATTTTCTTTTATCTATACAAGAAGAGAGTATTGGATTCATGGAAAATTTATACGTTTTAGAAGGTTTTGAACACGATTTGACTGTTTTTAGAAAATGTCTGTCCGTGAGTCTGAGTGTCACACTGAGTGTTCTGTCTGTATGTGACACAAATTTTGTAGGCGCTCTACCTCAAGAGCTAAAGCGCGGAATTTAATCAAATTCAGATTCAGTTAGACCTAACATAAATTGGGGTTTATTATGTTTAACTGTATATCGCCCAACAAGGGGCGCTACTATGATATGTTTTTCACGATTTCTGCAATATCTATATCTCAAGAACTAGAACAGGGAATTTCAAGAAATTTCATATTCTGGTAGGCCTTGACATAACTAGATGACAATTCAGTTTTGACTTTGATCCCTTAACAGGGGGTGCTGCTATCGTATGATTGGAGAAAGGTTCCTAATTCGGTCCACAATCAATTCATGTAATTTAATGAGCGTGTTTAGCAGTATTACCAACTCCAATCTCGAAACTCTCATACACTTTTAACCACATCCTTGCTAGAATCTCTCACTTTTTTTTAAACGATATGAGGAGAAACTGTGGAGCAGACGATTTTTTAAGAATAAACATAACTTTGAGTCGTCTGGAGAATATTTCAGTTATTTATTTTAAAGAATATAGGGGAAAACTGTAGAGAAGGCAATTTATGAACAAGACAATTTCACGTAATTTCATATACTATTTAAATTATGTAATTGATTTAATTTATATGGAAGGAAATTTTGGGATGGCTACAACATACTAGTTTCAGTTTTTTAGCTCACAGGCTGTCAAAGCCTGAATGTTTGTCAGCCAAAGTCTGTATGTATGCATTTACGTACGTAACGCGATATCTCTTGATAGAAATATCCGTTTTGCTTCAAATTTTGTTTATAGGTGCATATTCTGATAAGGCACTTCCCTGATTAGTTTTGGGTTTTTTTTTGGTTAAGTATAAAGGGGGAAATAGGGCGATAATCCCCCCTTGATTTAGGTAAATGGGCTTTTTATTCAGAGTTATCCGATGTACTTCAAATTTTGTATATAGGTTTATTCTGATAAGGAGGGTCTGTTTGGGGGTTCATTGGTTAAGTAAGGAGGAGAACTGGAGGCTAATTACCCCTCTTAATTGTCTGAGTGCAACGAAGACTCATACACAGCGCAGTATTACTTTGCCCCATATATAGCTACGATGGATATTAAAACCTTTCGTCAAGCATAACTCAAAAAATATTTAACGGATTTCGTTCAAATTTTTACAGCAGGTACCTATAAAGGTGACAACGTCTTCTATTTATTACCAAGAATAAGTGTCAGACCGTTTGGAAGTTATATTAAAAAAATAGATAAAAAAGCACAATTAAAGTACATACGTCACTAAATTTTGTGCGTACGTCATTTTCACCGGTGGGAGATTTTCGTAGACAATCGGAATTGAAAAGTTCATAGACTACATGGAGCAAAAAAATATGCAAGCACTAATATTCAGCACAATAAAATATATTTCAATTTAATAAAAATGGAAAGTTAATCTGGAATTTTTTCTGTTTGAAAAGTATTAGAGATTAGTAAGAGTAGTATTAGTATTAGAGATTTGGCGTAAATCACACCATTAGCAGCTTTTTTATTTCGATTGTGTATGTTAGGAACAATTCTTTGATGTTTAAATAAAAGGTTTTGATTTGCGGCATTATTTCTTTTTATTTTCTTCTTAGTATTTTAAATGGAATTAGTGAAAGGCGTGTATTTTAAATTAAATGAGTGAAAGACGTGTATTTTTAATGTATGTATTTCAAATTAAATCAGTGAAAGATTTATATTTAAATGAAATGAATGCAATATGAAGATGTTATGAGAAAAATATTTGGCGATTTATCAACTGCGCCAAGTTAACATAAAAGTACCAATACATATGTGGGTACTTCTCTATTATCCCGTCGACCACTTTTCATAACAAAAAACTATCGCCAAATAAACGGGTGAACGTTGTCATTGAAATATCAAAATACATAAATAAATAAAATATAAGAATTTAAGGACACAATTGTTATTTTAATGAATGAAATAACTAATAAATCAGTAAAACATAATGAAAAATACACGCAAATGTCGCGTTAAAAACCACTTGATGACGTAACAAACACGTATAATGCTTCTGATATCAAGTAAATGGGACTGCATTTTTGGCGTTTAATCTAACAGTTTGGCGATAGTTTTTTGTTATGAAAAGTGGTCGACGGGATAATATAGCAGTACCTCTATGTGAAATGAAACAAGGCACAGATGTCATATACGCACCACGTTGGCGCGATTTTTCCCTCCACCAGCTTGGGGAAAACTTTGTTTTTGAATATTAGTTACAAATAGTGTGACAAATAGTACACGTGATTTTTTATTTCAATATAAAAATAAAATAACGTAATAAATGAAACAGCTTCTATTATTTTAAAAATAAAAATAAATAAATAATAGTTTGATATAAATAAAGGCGCGGGTGTCATATACGCACCACATTGGCGCGATTGCAACAAAATGGCAATTTTATGCCTCACATGGTAACCCGGTTATTTTGTTTCAATTGTTGTTTATTAACTTTTATTTTTTATTTTAATTCTATAAATTGTTTTTATTATATATATCAATATTTATTTATATCAAACTATCATTTATTTATTTTTATTTCCCATTTTTGAATAATAGGAGCTATTTCATTTATTACGTTATTTTATTTTTATATTGAAATAAAAAATTACATGCTATTATTGTATGGTATTTGTAACTAATATTCAAAAACAAAGTTTTCGCCAAATTGGCGGGGGAAAAATCGCGCCAATCTGGTGCGTATATGACATCTGTGCCTAAATTAATATTGATATACATATAAAAATAATCTATAGAATTAAAATAAAAAATAAAAGTAAACAAACACAACAAACAGTTTTCGCCAAAGGGGCGGGGGAAAAATCGTGCCAACGTGGTGAGTATATGGCATCTGTGCTGGGATTTTTACCCTTTTATCTGTGCTTTCGGAAATATAAAAAAATTAAAAAATTCTTATATCAGGTGTATAATGTTTTGCATTTTTATACGGACCACTTCTCCATTTTAAGATTTTAAATGCTATTTATATCAGATATTTCTTTCTTGAGATTCCCACAAGTTTTTTCCGGTAATTTTTTTAGTTCGCTTATTAATTGTTTACAATTTGCCCCCCTGGCAATAACAATTATTTATCACAAAAAATGGGTACTTCTCTATTATCCCGTCGACCACTTTTCATAACAAAAAACTATCGCCAAACTGTAACGCTAAATAAACGGGAGAACGTTGCCATTGAAATATCAAAATAAATAAAATATAAGAATTTAAGGACACAATTGTTACTTTAATGAATGAAATAACTAATAAATCAGTAAAACATAATGAAAAATACACGCAAATGTCGAATTAAAAACCACTTGATGGCATAACAAATACGTATAATGCTTCTGGCATCAAGTAAATGGGACTGTATTTTTGGCGTTTAATCTTAGTTTGGCGATAGTTTTTTGTTATGAAAAGTGGTCGGGATAATAGAGAAGTACCCAAAAATGGCTTAGTTTTGTTAAATTTCTTTCTTATGTATTTTCATTTCTTATTAAAATATCGAAAATGGCAATAAAATTTTATTTTAGCACCGTACTTAATTTTTTAAAATGGCTCAAAAACATGGTTTAATAAACGTATATTTGTAAATATTTTAAAAAACATGTTTTTCCGCTCTCTAGAAAAATTTGTAAGATTCTACAACTGCCTTTGGCACCAACCAGTACATGATACGGAACTTTTCCCTATTCAGATACACAGAAGAGGTTGGTCACAAACAAGAGTAATGCTAGCAACAATATTGTTTTAACTCTATAAGAGTTAGAAACAATAATGATATTAAATTCCCCGATTAGCTTAGGGCCCGATTACGGAACTTTCTCCTAGAAAAAAAAACTGTAGAAGTCTTTTACATTTGTTTCGAATGAAGCTCGATCAACAAAGTATTAATTGATAATACAAACAACACTAATATTTACATGGGGGCAAAAGTTTGAATTTAAGTATATATATTTGGAACCCTCCCCCCCCCCCAACCACCCACCAAAAAAAGAAAAAGAAAGTTACAGAAATGAATTTAAAATGGCGTGAAGCCACCCTTTTTGACATAAGAAATTGGCTTCGAACCCGATTACGAAACTTTCACTTAACTTAATAACATGTATCTAATAGCCCTGAGGACAATTCCCCTTCCCAGTTATACGGACCTTGGGGCTCTTTTAAAAAGCTTGACGCAGTTCGGGTTGAAGAAGTTGAGATTTACTATCAAATGACATAAACTACTATGAAAATAAAACTGGTGAATTATTATGCTGGTTTATGTATGTATTTAAAAAAATTGCATCTGATTACACTCTTTAGATAAATTACTCCTGTTTGCATTTAATAACAGATAAACGGCTTCCGTTTACTAAATTGTTTAAATATTGGGAAGAGTTGGCGAGAGATAGATAGACGTGTAAACAAACGGGTAGACAGACGGGTAGAGAGACGGATAGCGACAGAGATAAGCTAACGGGTAGCGAAACGAATAGACAGACGGGTAGCGAGGCAGGTGCAAAAAAGGGTTGACAGAGGGGTAGTGAGATGGGTAGGGAGACGGGTAGCGTGGTGAATAGAGAGACGAGTACAGAGACGACTTGACAGACGGGTAGAGAGAGGGGTATATAGACAGACAGACGTGTTGATAGACGAGTAGTGTAACGGGAAGCGAGACAGGTAGAGACACGATTAAAGAGTCGGGTAGAAAGACAGACGGATACTGAGACGGGTATACAGAAGAGTAGAGAGACAGTAGACAGATGAGTTCGGAGAGAGACACAGCTAAGACATACGAGTAGTTAGACTGGTAGACACGTTTGTAGCAAAGCATGTTATCAATGTGGTTTGAAGTATACGAGTTTCTATAAATAGTTATACAAATAAACAAAGGAAATTTTTTTAATTCAAATATTAAATATTTGATTTAATATTTCAATATTTAATATTTTATTTTTTAATATTTTATTTAGATATTTGTCACAAAGAGAATATTGCAAAAATTAAATTAAATTTGCGTTAAACTACGCTTGCTAAAATACGCTATTGGCTGCAAATCTGATTATGTGACTTTAAAAATATCGCTTTAAAAGATCCGGCGGTTTTTTTTTTTAAGTTTTGAGCAATTCCCGCTTAAGAAAATGAGATTATTTGCCAAATGTTATAAAAAAAAATGCATATGAAAACATAACAGTATATGAATTTATATATGATATTTTGTAATTATATCATTTAATTTGCTATTTTTCATATGTTGTATCTTTATCTCTTGTCTATCATATGCTGTATATTCACTTAGATTCTTGTTGATATCTTTTTTATATCGTAATTGTTAACTTTATGTTCTCAGCAATATCACTCAGACTAATCCCTTTGAGGGAAGTCCTAGTTTAGATAAATGGATTTTTCATGCAGAATTATCCAATTTGCTTCAAATTTTGTATATAAGTTCATTGAGATAAGACGCTTTTCTGATTAGTTTTGGGGGTTCATTGGTTAAGTATAAAAGGGGGGAACAGGGATCTAATCCCACTTAATTTATTGTCGATTTCTTTATTTTTCGAGGGACATTATTCTGTGAAATAAGAGTATAATGTACAATTAGTATGAATAGCCTGTGAGCTGAATGCCATCAGTTTAACTGGACACATTTCTTTTTATTAGTCATGTTGCTGTCATTTTGAATGTCCCAATTGACTACAAAATATAACATTAAAATTTACATTTCATGCATTACAGAGAAAAAAATTAAGAAAGATAAAGAAAAAGACAGTATTGAAAATAAAAAAGTCATTAACTTTTCAACAAAGTACTAAAGTAGCAGAAAAAAAATCGAGGGCGAAACGAAAAATTTAAAAGAAAAAAAAAAACTCGAAGTTAAATGAAGTGAGATCGTTTCAGGACCATGATGGTGTCGAGAAATCATCGTTTTAGAAACTTTCGATCGGTTGTTTTGATGGAAGATGATATTTTTGGAAGCTCGGGTTGCAAATTTTAGAAAAACGGAGCAGACTATTGATTATGTTATTTAGGCATGAAAAAAAAAAGTTTTGAAAATGAAGCGCCGTTTATAGATATTTTTCTTCTTTTTATGCCGAGGATGATTTATTGCTTTTGTCATCACGCATTAATTTTTGGTTCTCACCTTCTCATAATAAATGCGACTATTTGTTACTTTAGGTTTTAATGTCAGTTGTCTGAAAAGTTATACATGGGAATAATGGAAGAATGTTTAAACTAAAAAGATTTATATAAGTATAGAAACATAAATGGAGCTTTTCCTCTCGCTAGATTTTAAAATTTAATTAACTAAACTTTCTTTTTCTCTGATGAGTTAAAATAAAAATTCAAAAATGCCTTAAAATAATTAAACACTAAAACAAAAATAACTAAGAACTTTTCTTCATGGGAGGGGAGGGGGGGTTGGGGGGGGCTGCCCTCTATGGAAGTCAATTTTTAATTATTTTTTCAGTTTACTTTCACCTGTTTAAAATTTATCTTAAACGGGGGGTTCAAATAGGGGGGAAGGCAAAGTATAGTCCTGCATCGTATAGAGTAACCCATTTTAACCCGGACCCGATCCTACCCGTTATTCGGGTCGGCGCTCAATTTTTTGTTTCGGGTCGAGTTGACTTCTACTTTTTTTTGCTGTGGATCAGATTCAGTTTCGTGTTGGGATTCGATGGGGTCGGATTGATCCAATTTTTCAAAAGAAAATCCAAAATTTTTTTTCGGATGAAAAGAAAAAAAATATATATGTAGTAAAAACTCCATAACGAACAATACCGAAAAGGGGACATTTCTATTCAGCGAATATTTTTTTTCAACCCCTATAATTACCTTATTTGTACGCTTTTACCTCTGAATAGTGGACACCACCGAATAAAGAACAGATTCAACGGTTTGTAAGGAGTCCGACTATTCATGGGTTTTACTAAATTTAAATATTAAAAACTGCACACATGTCTATTTTTATATATAAAATATATTTTTTTAAAAAAAGGTGTTTCACGGAGTGGGAAGAGATCTGACAAAAAAATTTTCGTTTAGCTTATTTCATTACACATTTCATTCCTATATATTATTCCACGCCTATTTCATTCGCAAGTTTATATCTTCCATTAAAAAAAAAATCAGTCTAAGCTGTGGATTACAAGCACATCTGTTTAAAAATCTTTCCGTTCTCTGGATTTAGTCCTGCCGAAGCCCATGTGTCGAAATCTTTTTGCAATGATTTTTTTAGGCGAAGATTATTTCAGCAATTATTGCATACGAGGGTTGCCTTTTAAGTTTCTACAAAAAGTAGGACAAAAAAGAATTTTTTTTTTTTTTTTTACAAAATTAGGCTTTTTTTATGAAAAAGAGCAGGCTCAATACAAATACGAACTCTACAGCTGGTTCGGAACGGATAAATCACCGGCACTTTTTCCTGATAGGCTGGAAATCGTCATCTGAACACACGCCCGCATCGGCGTTCGAACTAGAAACCTCACTTTCACAAGGAACACTGCAGGCCAAAACACAGTTACTGGACACGGAACACACTACACTTGCACTCACTTGTACCGCCGCCTTCCCCTCCGCCACCATTAATTGTAAAATATTGCATACGATATGAAATTAAAATTTCACATAACATGCAGGCATGTTAATATTATTTTAAATCACTTTGCAAGCAAAAAACATTAACTTACAAATAGCTTTAATGATGAATCAGTAAGCTAATGTTTAATCATCAGTTGGGTACTGTGTGCAAGATCACTAAAGTCGTAATGTATTGTCAGTAATTAAACCAAATATATAAATTTAAAAGGGTTAAGCTCTTCATGTTGTGTAATAAATAAGTTAAAAAATATGTATAATCATCAGTTGGGTACTGTATGCAAGATCAATAAATACAAATGTTTAAGCATCAGTTGATTATGTATGCAAGGCCTATAAAAAATATTTTCAGTATCAGTTGGGTACTGTATGCAATATCACTAAAGTGGTATGCAATATTTTACAATCAGCAAATCAAAAAATAGCATAAATGCGTTAAATAATATAAATGAAATTCAAAATTCATCATGAAATAGATATACGACTCAAACTTCCTGATACTGCTTCAATTTCGCTCCCAGTAATCGTACCGAATTCAACAAAATTTGAATTTTTTTTATGGCTTCGGCATACACGTCACTACAATGCCATGCTCTATGCCAGCTCGCATTTTTTAACCAAGCACAACATGAAGAAAAATCTTGTTTTTCTCTAAAAATCACAAAACCGTAAATTTCACCGTCGTCCGCATAATCATCTCTGCCTTTAGCATAAATCAGATACACATGTTTTTCAGGATCAAACTCCGGTAAATAACGATCAGAAGTAAAGAAAAAGGTCCAACGTGTAGACATCATCATAATAATTAAAATTATTACACAAAATGATGATTCTCTTAAAAACGCGTCTCTATATATACGCTTAGTTATCTCACTGGACTCTGAAATCATATAATCACATTACACATGCCATCGGCACTTTTATTGAAACTCAGCGAAAGCCAATACATTACACAGATCAAATACGCCTGAATAAAACTAATTTTGTTTTATTGCTTTTCAAAATATTCGCCTTTAAGATTTATACACTTTTCGATCCGTTCAAACCAATTCTTGAAACAGTTTTCCCACTCTGAAGTTGATATCTCAGAAACAGTTTTGGAAGGCATCAACAGCTTCTTGAGGTGATGAAAATCGCTGCCCACGCATTTTTTATTTGACATAAGGGAACAAGAAAAAGTTGTTAGGCGAGAAATCAGGAGAATATGGGCAATGAGACATTAATTTGATATTTTTATCCTTCAAATAATCAATTGTTTCACGTGCTGTGTGAGAGCTGGCGTTGTCGTGATGAAAAATGATGCGGTGTTTTTTGTTGTTTTACCTGATTTCGTTGATGACTTTTGGCAAACAAATTTCTGTATACCATTTAGCTTTTACAGTTTTTCGATCCTCTAAAGGAATGGTTGCGATATATCCTGTAAGGCCGAAGAAACAAGCAATCATTTTCTTGGAACTGCTTTCGTAGGATTCGGTTCATCTGGAAACACCTAAACAGTGGATTGCTGTTTAATTTCCGGCTCATACGAATATATCAAAGTTTTCGTCACCTGTAACGATGTTGTATACGGATTTTGCAGTTCCAAATTTGAATTTTTTTAGCATTTCCTTACACCAATTTGAACGAGCGTCTTTTTGAACTTCTGTCAAATTGTGCGGAATTCATCTGGAACAAATATTTTTAACAGCTAAATGTTCGTGCAAAATCGAATATATTGTAGTCTGTGATATGCTAAGTTTTATCTCACGATACGTGACATGCCGATCTTCTTCAATCATCTTGTGCACAGCATCCATGTGTTTGGAATCACTACCGATTTTGGTCGTCCTTCACGAGATTCATCACTAACGGACGCACGACCTCGACGAAATTCTGCGAACCAATTGTAAACAGTTTTTTCTGATGGTGCTTTATTACCAAAAGTTTCACGAAGCGATAATAAGCATTCTTGTCGAGTGAGATTTTTCTTAAAATCATAAAAAATCATCCAACGAAAACCTTCACGAGTTATTTCCATTTTTTTCACTCACTTGTTTCTTTAGAACACTCACTGTAAACAAAATACGTAGACGATTTCTAAGATGCCACTGATTCCAAGATGAAAAAAAAAAATGTGAATTTTACGAATATTCTGAAGACAAATTTCAGTAGCGCCTTCTATTGGTCATTTGTAAAAACATAAAAGGCATGATCTAATATGGTATCTTTCAATTTTTAATATATTTTATAAAAGGGCAGAAGCTTTCGGAGAAGTCTTTTGGTAGGAAAGTGATAAGAAATATATTCATAGGAAAAACAGTGGAACAGTGAAGAGATGGGTGCCGTCAAAAATGAGGGAAGGGCGGCAGGGAAGGACCATTTCTCTACCTGGATTTTGAAATCTGATAAACTAAGTTTTATTTTTCTTTAATTATTTTGAAATAAAAGCAGTAAAATTTATTCTTCCCAAGTGACCTAAAATAATTAAACACGAAGATAAAAAATAATCAAGGATTTCTCGTCGGAGTGGTGTCTTCTATCCCCTTGAAGCCTCCGTGGTTAGATAATATTTAGTTCTGTTTTCCTTTTGCATTGCCGTGTTTAAACATGATCTTAAACGAAGGGTTCAGGTGTTATATTGAAATGTTTACAAATAATTAAAACTGTGTCAATTCTTTATTTAAAAAAAAACCCGTTAAAAGTTTACTTTGACTTTTTAATTATTTCTTATTTTTTACATTTCTGTATTGATTTTTACATTGATATATTTAAAAATTATCTTGCATGGGTGTTTTCCGAAAAAAAGAAAAAAAATGTTAGTTTAGCTTATTTTAAGGTTATATTCGTTATTTAAAAAAGATCAGCCTAGGTGGGAGATAACAGGCATCTGCTCGAAATCTTGTCTCTTCCTAGAATTCATTAGATCGGTACCCACGGTAGAAAAACTTGCAGAGTTTTTTAGCTAATGGATCCCGAGAACTTCAGCTTAGGAGGTTCTAATATTCGTTGAAAAAAATATTAACTCGTAATGTCAATTAACTTAACAACTAATGAACCAATTGCTCAATATTATATTTGTAAAAGTCAAACAAAATGACCACTATATTGCTCGGGCTAATTACAAGCACAATTATTAGTCAGATAGTATTTTCTTGTAATACCATGATGAATTTTGCATGATAATGGTTAAAAGGCATTTTTATGCAAAATACAGATCTTATTGAATAAAAGATACTGCATTACAGTAAAGCAGGGGTTGCCAACCACGTGCCCGCGTGCGCACTTGTGCCCACGAACTATCTATAAATTTATATGTATAAATATATTTTTTTCACTCGTTGATAGCAAGCACTGATTCTTAACACTTCTGTATCTGTATACAGAGCTATTTTTTATGACATCTGCTGCGCTCAAAATATATATTTATAACAAAAACACATTTACTTATAAATACTACTTTTGCGCCATGTTTTATTTTGGGTAGTCTTGGTAGTTGTAATGAAACTGCGTTACACTTTGCACTTGAATGTTTTCAAAAAATTCATCTAATAATATACTTTCACATGCGGGATTGCATATGTCTATGAATTGTGTAATTCAAAATTTGCCTATAAATAAAAGCTCATTCAAAAATGTGAGCGCTTTCAAGTACTGAACTTTTGAAAATATTAATTTCTCTTTATTTTTACGCTACGTTATTTGAAATACCAATCTAATGGTTTTAATGAAAAATGCAGACCAGAGCTAACATTTTAAGAAACCAGACGTCACTAGCGATTCTCGTGTTTTCTCGATAAGTTCTATTTTTGGTTAAAACACCTTTTCTTTTTTCGGAAGTGACTTTAAATAGAAGTTCGAATTGTTATTTCTGGATGCCAGAAGATAAACACTTGCTTTTTTTGAAACCGTCTTGTTTTGTAAAAGAAAGATGTTGTAGCTGGAAAACTTTTATTTAAAGTAACTTGCGAAATTGTTGATAACAATGGCTTGATTGTGTAAAACCGAATAACAGTCGAATTACGAATTGCGTGAATTTCTGTATCATTAAAGATGACGACATTCAAATAAAATGAGCAAGAAATTTATTTCCTTAACCTTTTATCCCTCGACGAGACTTTAAAGTCTATTATTTATTTAATACGAAGATTTTAGATTTTATTCAAAATGCTTCGTTTTGCAATGTCAAATGTTGCCAATTTCAAAATGTTTCGAAATTGATTTGAAAAACAAATGGTGCAAACCGCTTTTAAAATCACACCATAAACAGGCCAGAATGGACTGGACTCGAAAGTACATGGCGTATGGGGACAAGTGGCTCACTGCATTATTCAGCGACGAAAATGAGTGGAATCTGGATTGTCCTGACGGCTGAAACTATTACTGGCATAACCTCAGGAAAACGTACTTTCTTCAGTAGATGACAAGACGGTAAGTCTCTCATGATTTTTTTTTTTTTTTTTTTTGGGGGGGGGGGGGGGGATTGGCTTTAATGGTCAAATCTTCCTAGCATGTCTCCATGAGAAACAAAATTCAACAAAGTAAAGACACTAAAGCAACATCTTAGAGGGATCTTACGTCGTGAGTGAAGATTTCAGCACGACAATGCTTCAATCCACAACACACATACCACGAAACAGTGGCTTTCTGCTCAAAATGTTAGCGTTTTACATTGCCCAGCTTTAAACCCGGACTTAAGCATAATTGTGAATATTTTTTGGAGTATCTTAATGTACAAGAATGGAAAACAATATGATTATATTAAAGAACTAAAAGTGCCCATTAAAAAATCATGGTATTCTCTTTTCAAAATCTAATTGATTCAAAGGAGACATGAGATTATTTGAAGTTATTCAAAACCAGGAATTTTATTAATAAGTAACATCATGTAAAAGTGTTAAATGAGGTATTTTTTTCGCATTGTGTCTAAACTTTTGAGACACTGTATAGTTACAGACTTCTACGATTATTTTATCAAAGTTATGATAAATGCACCCATTTACATTTTGATACTAAGATGTATTTGAATAATTTCATAGAATCTAATAGGTAAATGATATATATATATATATATATATATATATATATAGATAGATAGATAGATAGATAGATTTTGATTAATTTTGCATTGTTATTTAATAAACGACATTTCCTTGTGCCTAAACTTTTGAGACAGACTGTATAGACTGAATTCTCTGGTTTTATAACAATTGAGAGATATAAAAAAGCAGTATCATTTATAAATTAATCTAAGTATTGTTGAAAATATTTTACAAAAAAGCCTAAAACTCAGTCTGTTTTAATGAAAGACTCCTTACTAAAAAAATTTTGTATTATTACATATAAATTTTCTTATCTATTTTCAAACATTAAGTAGAGAAATTATTGAGGTGGAATTTATATTAATTAATAATTTTAAGCATAAAGGATTAAATTATGTTTACTTCATATCAGGAATCAGTACTTTATTTATTTTTACTTAAGATGTGGATTGCCCAAGATCGATACATTCAGTGGCAGATACGAGTTAGTTAACATGCTTTTCTATCCCCAAATTTAAAGGTTTAATTAACATTTTTGTTATTTTATTTATTTATTTATTTAAAGCATTTGAAAAGTAATACATGAAACTATTATTTTTCAACGATTCTATGAGAACGAGCCAGCAATTGTCACAAATTGTATGGAAATCCAATTTTGAAAAAATCGCATTTAAAGATTATACGTTTTACCATAGTGAACTTTTTAAAGCAACTTCCAAACCATCAAAAATTTGAAATATGATGAAGAAATAATGCGTTCTCAAAATCTCTCACTTAAATATTAAGCAATGTAAAAAATGAATAAACAAATACATATTATTTAGGTAAAAAACTCAAAATTTATTGTCTTTTAAAAATAGTTTTAAAAAAAGTTATCGAAAACATCGGAATCGGACGAAAACATTCTTATGCTGAAAACCTAATTTCGCAAAATGTAATGGGTAATGAATAACCTATTCTAATAAAAGAAAAATGTCCGCCTGTGTGCGATGGCTAGAATATCTACCGCGTGTAGAGGTCTTTAAATTTGGAAGAGGATAGTCCAAGGCACCTTGAAATCCTCTGTTCACATTAAATGCATCTAATGACGTAATGCACCTGAGGCTCAGATTTTTTATTTTTTGGAAATTAGCCGAGATATTAAATAAAAATCGCAATTAAAAAGAGGTTGCCAACAAACATGTACCAGGGTGCATCTGAAACCCCGTTTACGGAGCGCAAAGCCAGAGAATAAGCAAAAGTGCGAGAGCAGCTTTTCATTTCGGCCTTTTTTCGAAGCACGCATCTGCAAAACCGTTGGAAATACGGAAAAACGGAAGACATATTATTAAATGTTGTACTTTTAAGTTTAAAATGCCATTAATTATATATATATATATATATATATATATATATATATATATATATATATATATATATATATATAATTAATTTCAGAGATACAGATTAACAAAAAATACTAACTTAAAGCGGACACCTTCTTCTCTACGGCGTTGCAATTCATTTTCAAAAATATGAATGTTAACCCTTTCAAAAATTTCGCGACTACAGGTAACTTTGCAAGTCTAGGAGACGTGCGAAGCGAGTCTTTTTTTTCTACGCTAAAAGTAACTAAACTTCGTTATTTCAACGCAATAATTTTACATGTTCTTAGTACACTGGATTTACACCACCTGTAAAAATATCAAAACAATCGGCTGACTAGAAAAACTTAAAAAAATAAAAATAATAAAATGTGCAAAATTTTCACTCGCAGTGCAAACACGCAGGCGGATTCGGCGAGGCAGATTCGGCGAGGCAGAATCTCAAGTTCTTACAACTAAATATCCATATTTTTGCTCGAAACTTTCACGTAGGCTTCAAAACCGTTAATTCATAACTGATAAATATTTCAAAGAGTTCGTATGATAAGAACAAATTTTTTTTTTATCTTAAAAGAACCGATGTAAAAAAAAAAAAAAAAAAAAAAAAAAAAAAGGTTTCGTTACAAGCGTCTTTGCTACTAAATACAATATTTTTTTTTTCACGAATTTTTTACACATTCTATGCTATGGAAACATTATATTTTTGACTCATAAAAATTTCAAAGCGTTTGGACATTTAGATATTTTTTATATAATATAATTAGCTAAATAGCTATTTATAATAGCTATTTTTTTTAAACATTTAATGTTCCCGACGACCTACCTACCTCCCTTTTTTCGGCATACTTCAAAATTACGCATCGGTTCGGGAAATAAAAATACGAAAAAGAAGAAAAATACCAAACCTGTACGTTCGTTTTTCTTCCCACCAGTTCAATCTGTTTAAAATAATTCGAATATCAACGCTTTGAAAAAAATTCATTTCCGAAAGTCACTTTTGACGAATTTCTTTTTTCCCCATAGGATTTCAACGTGTGAAAAAAGTGCAAAGAGAAACACTTCTTTTTACAACTAAATATCAATATTTCAGCACAAAAATTATACACAGGCTTCGGAAAAATTATATTTATAACTCATAAAAATTTCAAAGAGTTTGCACAATAAGAAATATATATTTTTTAAACTTTAAATCTATTCGATAGTAGTCGAGGAAAAAAAATAATAAAGAAAGAAAGAAAGAAAGAAAAAGGAAGAAGAACGCTTTTTGCAAGCTCTTTTTACTTAGATTTTCGTTGAAAAATATAAAATCATTCAACACTTATTTTAGGCATATTTAAGGATATTATCGCAGGCCCGAGCAACGCCGGGCGGGTCAGCTAGTCTTCTAATAAAATTTCTCTTTTAGAATTTTAAACCCGGGGCTACGGAATCTAATATGTCGGTTAATACTGACCGTCTTTTATAAGGCGTAATACTCAGTTATAAGAGAGAAGAAAAAAAAATAAAAAGCATAATTTTTAGAATCTTTTTTTCTTTTTCTTTTTTTTTTTTTTAACGTTACTTATAAACAATTTTTTTTTAAAATAATTAGCTTGTTTATAGAAGTTTGTATTAAAAAAATATACAATTTAAAAAGCTTCCAACACATTTTTTGATAAAAATATTATTAAAAGTCCTGGTGTTGGAGTATATTATTGTGTATCTATTGTGTAGTATTCTTATTGTGTTGGAGTAATTATAATTTTTTTTACCGACTATTTCTGCTCTAATGTGGATCACACGCAAACAAAACAATATAAAACCCACTCATATTATGTATAAAATTATATAACATTCAGATTTGCCTTCCATAAGTTCATGTAAAATTATTTCTGAAAGAACGAATTTTCTCTGTTAGGCGATGTTGTTGGGTTAAGAAACACTCTTAATTTGTTTAATTTTACAGATTTAAATTTTTAAATTTTCTTTTCTTTCTCTGTCTAGGTGCATTCGTAATTAAATAATTACGTAGCATCTATAGTCGTCGTCTGGTCCGTTCGTCTGTCCGCATATAGCAGCGCAAAAACTACCCAACCGAATGATTTGAAATTTAATATACTATATAATCGTTGCAGAATTTTTCCGAGTCATTTCAAATTTTATAAAAATCGATTCAAAACTTAAAAAGGTATTAATAAAAGTTTTTTTCATTCTATCAAATCCTATCATACGTAATTAATTCAATGATATCCCGTGATAGGTAATGATTCCAGGTTGCCATGGTGAATACGTCATATTTAAGATAAAGTCATATTATTTCCGTATTACTGAGTTTTAAAACCAAATTTGTATACTAAAATTGTTTAATTATAGCAATCATATAATTTTCCGACAGTTTTGTGGATAGATGTTTCTGGAGAAATAGATAATAAATGGAAAAAGAGTCTAAATATGGATTTCAAGTTCTGAAATTTTCAAAGCTAGGCCTAAGTTTCCCATTGGTATTTTCAGCAAATGTCAACAAAAGATAAAACGTTGCCAACTTAAAATGTACTTATTTTATTACGGAAATTAATCGTATCATAATAACAGATGATATAATTAATTTTTTCACTGAAATAATAATGATGATTTTTTTTACATTGTTTTGTTTTGGATATTTGTGGATAGTATATTTTTAATGTAGCGTAATTGTAATTAATTGTTTGTAAAAGTGTATTGAAACTTAATTTCATAAAATAAAATTAATATCTATAATATGAAAATCTGCACATAAAATAAATTTTGTATATTGATGCATTTTTGAATAAGACTGCAACAGCTATTGCACCAAGATCTGAATATTTATAAAACTATTTAGAGTACGAACGCACCTTATTTGTCACGTTTGACGTACAATTTCTAACTTGTTATAATAGGATTTTGTTTATACTTCTAATATTCGCCCTTTCTAAATTACAAATGTAAAAAAATAATAATAACAATTTGTTTATCAATTAACCCTAGTGTGGTTAAAATAGTTAATCGTAATACGTTATTATTTACAACTTCCTTTATACTTTCTTAGTACATCTAAATTTAACTCATTTGTCAATTATTAGTCGGATGATTATTAATGTTTTAAGTCGTTCATTTTTTATATTTATGCAACTATTTATTTTTTTAGTTTTATTTTTTCAAAAGTATATTTCAACAAAGGAAAAAGTAATTAAATATCTTTTTAAAAGTATAGTAATAAATTATGTATTGTTTTTATTATTATTTATATTAATGATAATTAATAATTTCAATTGATTTTTTTTTTAAAGAGATACAGTAGGTTTAGTAAACATATAATTGATACGCAAATTACTGAGAAATACTTCGTAACTAGTAAGAAAACTTTTTCGTGCATTCCGTGAAAGTAGTCTGCAATCTGAATAAACACTTACATTTTCAAAAAAAAAAAAAAAAATTTCTCCCTTGAAAAATAATTTTTTTCTTCACATTATTCAGGGAACTTACTCCAAAAGTTATTTTTTTTTATAATCATTACAATTATTTATTGAACCCTGAATAGTTATTTTGAATTTTCTTAAAATGCGCACATTTGAGTTGTTCTCATTAAACTTTTTTCCGACTTTTCTAAACGTATCTTATTTTTTTTCTACCAAAACAACCTCTAATGCTCTTTGTATTGATTATGGATGAAATTCCTGAAGAACAACCTTGCGTCATTCCAGTAAATTTGCAACAGATGTTCCCAAAAATACACTCCTGGCGAAAATATCCGATCGAAAATTCTATTCGGAACCCCCGAAAATACGCACGAGAAGCCGGGGATCGGAGATAAAAATAGAACAGACTACAGGCGGTGATAATCTGTGGTGACGTATCGAATAAATTCGGCTTTCGATTGGACGCTGGTCAAGATCTGTGGCACCTAAAAATAGCCTTTCTTATGTCCGCTCCCATGGAAATGAAATTTGGCTCGTTTAGTAATTGTTTCTGGACAAAGAAATGCCAAATATTTATTCAGGCTATTTTAACCCTTTATAAGACGTCGCTGATTTTTCAAAATGTTCTTTCAAAATTAAAATTTGTTACTGGTGCATCGAAGGGAAAGGGGGCGAGGAGGGATTTCGGGATTAAAACCTCTTCCAGAGCATTTAAAAACTGATACGGTGCATACAAAATCCCTTGTGCTCAGATAAAAATATGATGTGTAAAAATTCAAAATAAAGAAAAGCATAAACAACCCAAGTTTTTTACCATTCAACTGTTTCAAGGCTTCATAATTGGAGCCTCTATCTCAATGCAAAATTAATGAAAGAAAAAGTTAGGAACAATAGCAGCAAAATAGTATACATGTTACTGTTATTGCTCTTTCTCCCTCTCTATCTTTTTATTACTTACCCATCATACGTAGTATAGGGTAAGTCTTGTAATCGTTTTAAAAATCGAATTTTTTTTTTTTGACGGATTTACACGTTTCAGACACTGGAGATTCCGTAAAACATATTTTTAGAAAAAAAAAAAAATTGCCGCCCGTCTGTGTGCCTGTATGTCTGTGTGTCTGTATGACTGTGTGTCTGTAAACGCTATATCTCCCGAAAAAATTGAGATAGAGACTTGAAATTTGGTATGTACTTAGTATGTAATAACGGGAAGAAGCTTATTGAATTTCAGTAACCTCGATTATCCGGAACTATTTTTTTCGGACTCTCGAAATATTCGTTCTGATAAAAGGTATATAAAAATTTTCGAAATTGTTTATTTTAAGGAGTGAATATAAAAGACAATAAAAAAGCATAAATTTTGCATAAAGCATGAAGCCGATCGGATAATGAGTTGGCGAGATATTTGTAATCCTATTTTCCACACTCTTTGATTTTTCATGACCCTGTATTTCATCCAAATTTCTATTCAAAGATATACTTTAATTGGAAATGAGACGCTTAATCAGATGCCATAAACAGCTAGTTAATAGGATTATTGTTTTTGGAGTTATAAGGGTGTTTCTTTTAAGCAATTCAGTAATCGAGCTTTTAAAGATTATGACGTCATCAAGCCACGATTTTATTCGAATTGCAATGCATTTTATAAGTAGTTTACATATTTTTTATTTTAATATTTTACATTATGCATATCCATGATGGGTAAGTATTACGGTGGCCCCCAACGACTAGTTTTTTCCTCTGACGATTAACGAAGATGCTCTTTTATGAAATCTTTAAACATATAAATGCTCAGTTTATTATGGTTATTTATGTTTTCTATGACGTCGGTTTTTATGTGCTACATCTTTACTAAATACTGCCTTATGGTCATATAACACAACGAAAATGTTCATTTTATCAGTAACAATGGTTCAAAATCGCACAGATGAGGATCCTAGCTGCGCCACTGAATCTGTTATTGGTTTATGATTATTATAAAATTGCAATGCAAATATAACTGCAAGTGTATGCGAAACTAGCATGGGTTCCGTCAGAAAGAAATCTAGAGAGAAACAAGAATTTGTAATTGATATGCCTGTAGTCCGCAGTCCAGGTAGCGTTTCTTTTAAATAGAGGATATAAACACGGAGTAAGCTAAACTACGCATTTTTCTGCCACAACTCTTCGTGCAAGATATTTTTTTAAACATATCAACATAAAAGCAATACAGAAAAATAAAAAAATAGTAAATAATTCAAAATAAATTTCTACCAGCCTTTTCAAAACAAAGAATTGAAATATTTTTTGTCAAAGGGAAGGGGGGTGTTTCTGCCCCTGAACCTCAAGTTTAAGATAAATTTAAAACGCATGAACGTAAAATGAAAAACATAATTAAAAATTGTCTTCCACTAGGAGAGGGGTTCAGGCTGAGCCCCTCTGACGAAAAAGTCTCTGTTCTACATTTGTAAAAAATAGTTGTATCCCGCGTTCTAAAAGTAAGGGTTCTGAAATTTTAGAATTATTTTTGTATAAAAAACTCTAAATAGATGTTTTCATTATATTTCGAAATGTTTTACTAAATCTCTGAAAGGTAAGCTTTTTCTTAAGGGGGCAATGGATTTTGAAGTGAACAAAAATCGACGAAAAATATTGTGTGTGTGTGTGTGTGTGTGTGTGTGTGTGTGTGTGTGTGTGTGTGTGTGTGTTACTAATTTAAAAAAAATGGAAATATAATTGGCGTATACTTGGCAGAAAGTATTTCTTCGTATTTGTTTAAAGATAAATAATGGAAATGACACATCACAATTTATTCCGAATGCATTTTTTTAAAACAATTGTTTTTTTCGCATTCTATACATCTTTAAAATGCTCAGTATTTATTTAAGTATTATAAATTTATTGAGTATTAAGTAATTACTTGTTTAAATGCATTCTTAATATTTTTAAGGGATAATCTTGATACATGCTACAAAAACAAACTGCGCATTTTTTTTGCGCAGTTGATATTTTAAGAGCCTCAAATTAGTAATGAAATACAGGGTGTCCCAAAAGTCTCCGTACAACTTCAGAAATTTATTACAAAAAAATAATAATAATAATAGGCCTACAGCAAAAATAATTACAACAGTAGAGCAACTTAAAAAGTTTTTTTTATACTACCTTAGTATACTTGTACATGAGATCCTTTCGTTGCACGAAGAATATCAATTCGATATTCCAATTCCATCCACGGGCGTTTCAGCATGCTAACATCAACAGTAGTTACAACTAACTTAACTGAAACCTGATCAAGTTCAGGTTTCAGTTTGTTCAGGTTTGATGACACCTGAACAAAAGTCTCTTGGAATTGAAACAAAAGATCCAAACAGCAGTATCTACTGTTGATGTTAGCATGAAAAATGTTCGTGGATTGAATTGGAATATCGTCTTGATATTCTTCGTGCTGCGAAAGGATCTAATTTTGAAGTTTACTAAGGCAGTAGAAAAAAACTTTTTAAGTTACTCTATGCACTGTTGTAATTGTTTTTGCTGTAGGCCTATTATTATTATTTTTTTTTTGTAATAAATTTTTGAAGTTGTACGGAGATTTTTGGGACACCCGTTATATTAAAATGTGAATTTTTAATTTCGAATTTCCACAAATGTTTCATTTTCGAAGCTTATATTGATAAGCACAATTTTATTTTCACTTTAAAATAAACTATTGAAGTCTTAAAGCAACAAATCTACAACGCTGATTCATTAAAAAAGATTGACAGATAAAATCGTAATTTTTATGAGGTGTATACTCAATTTTCTGACTTTGAAATATAGTATAACTTTAACGTAAGAGCATGCTAATTATTAAAATATTTTCGATTACTCATTATCTTTTTTTACCCCAATACATATGCTTTAAATGTTTGTTTTATCTTTTCTACAAATATTAAGCTTAAATGAGAATTTAATAAAATTAATTAGTATTAGCAGTTTGTCTTTTAAAAGAGAGTGAGCGGTGTATACTCAATATTAATTTTAGCAGTTACTCTAAATGAGAAATCACCGCATTTGCTTTCTTAACTTTTCTAGAAATTTACAGATTAATAAAAATAATTCTAATATTTGAGTTTATACATGCATTCTAAAGTGTTTTCTTTCTACATTTCTAGGCTAAGCCGAACGTTGTCAGTTCCTCGACGCTGTACTAAGTGCCAAAAAATGGTGTATCTTTCACTATCCCGATGCAAATACTGCGAGTGAGTAAACATTTTCTTTCCATATCTTTTTTAACACTTTACAACATAGTCGAAAAGTGGTTACGCATTCGGTTTGTCTGACCGTTTGTCTGTCCGTGCTTTAACTCACATAAATATGATCGTATTGCTATATGTTATTAATAAAGTTATTGAGGTTTACCATGACATGTTTGGTATTGAAATGAAGTATGTAGCATTTTCAGTTCGTTTACAGGGGCATTCAAAATAATGCCACTCCATTATGGTCTTTGGGGAAAAATCCTTTACAGCGTATTTTAATGATGTTATACTATTTCAGACATATTGAAACTGATAAACATCACTGAAGTATACTACAAGATGCTTACTATAGAATATGGTATGTGTAGAGTTCGTAGTTTGTTTACAGTGGCACGAAAAATAATTCAATTTTATTATGGTCTATGAGAAAAATCGTCTGCGTTGTATTTTAATCATATTACATCATTACAAACATAAATGAAATTGATATGAATTTCTGAGTTCCACTAAAACATGCTTTCTGTAGAATATGGAGTGTAAAATATTTATCATTCATTTAAACAGAGTCACTCAGAAGAATTCGATTGCATAATGGTCTACGGGGAAAAACTTTTTGCATCGTATTTTCATCATTTTGCACTATTTCAAATATAATGAAATTGATAGATATTACTGAGGTTTATTACAAGATACTTGCTTGTAGAATATGATGTGCATAGCATTTATCGTTCATTTACAGGGACACACAATAGATTTCGGATATAGTATTATCAAGCAGGGCGGTCGCTCTGCCAAGCCAAGCTTTAAAAAAAAACGCCACACAAACAACGCCAAGAACTGGAATAAAGACCGCTAATGCTTATATACAGAAAGCAACTTCGCAACGTTAAATCGACAAAACATGCCAGATTAAAATATCAGATATCAAACAAACCAAGCGTCGTAGAAAAAAAAAAAAAAACTAGAAGTATCTAAGGAAGAATTTCTTCAATTTAAGACCAAACTCATCTTCATAAGTGATTTATAAACAGAGATATAGCTTTTTTTTAAAAACGCCGAGTTACTTAAAATGATCACTTTTTTCTTCGTCAAACTTTTTTTTTTCAAACAAGCTACAGGCCTTAATATTGGGCAGAATAAAAAAAGGATTGCATTTTTGGACAAGTAATTACGTAATCTATGTGCTTTTACAAAATTCAGTGTAAAAAAAAAAATATTTTCTATTCTTAATTAGCAAAAAACTGTTAATTAACTTGGCGATTAAAAGATTATGCCAAAACAGAGATAAAACCCGCCAACGACCATGTACCATCTGTATTAAAATAGCACAAATCAGTTACAGGTTATAATATAACCACATCAAATTTCATCTGCAAGTCAGCCATTTTCTTCTGAAGATATTTTTTTAAAATAAAACTTCATAATTTATCAGACATCTTCATAATTTATCAGAACACATATTTTATCAGACAATTAAATATGACTGCAAACTGTGGCAGATGACAGTTTCCAACATGAATAAGTATGAGAAATTGCTGCTCAAGGATATCGGTCTGGGTGGTTCAGTCGCAGCGCGTCAGCACAGCATGCACAAGGTCCCAGGTTTGAGTCCTGCCCCAGGTCAACTTTTCATTCATGTTTGTTTAGTATATTTAATTGTCTGATAAAATGTGTGTTCTTATAATATTGTAAAATAAAGTAATCAGACGTAGTGTTTATGCTTTAAAAAATAATTTAAATATATAATTTGCGTTTTTAGAAAGATCTTTAAAAATAAATTAGTTTTTGAGGGAAGATGTACCTTCTAAAATGTATACATTAAGACTTATCGGCATTTAAAATTTATTTCCAAACGTTTCGCAGGAATACCTTTCACGTCATTTTTAACGAAATCCAATTGTTAAATTATTTTTGTTTTAGAAGTGAAGTTTCCATTTAAATTTATTGTAACAGTACAATGTTTAATTGAATAAAATATTGTAAATCTAAGAAATTGCTAAGAAATTCTAAACATGCACAGGGCAACGCAAAAAAAAAAAAAAAATAATAAAAATAAATAAATAAACAAAAAAAAAAAATAAATAGATAAATAAATAAATAAAAATCAGCTTTCAGAAATTCTAAAAATTGTTCGTATATCTTAATTACAAGCTAAAGGAGGGTTTATTTCTATATTATTCTATATATATAATCAAGCAGGGCGGTCGTTCTGCCAAGCCAAGTTTTAAAAAAAAAACGCCACACAAACAACGCCAAGAACTGAACTACACCGCTACTGCTTACTTACAGAAATCAACTTCGCAATGTTAAATCGACAAAACATGCCAGATTAAAATATCAGATATCAAATAAACCAAGCGTCGCAGAATAAAAAACGAAAACTAGAAGAATCTAATGAAGAATTTCTTCAATTTAATACCAAACTCATCTTCATAAGTGATTTATAAACAGAGATATAGATTTTTTAAAAAAACGTCGAGTTACTTAAAATGATAACTTTTTTCTTCGTCAAACTTTTTTTTTTCAAACAACCTACAGACCTTAATATTCGGCAGAATAAAAAAAGGATTACATTTTTGGACAAGTAATTACGTAATCTATGTGCTTTTATAAAATCCAGTGTAAAAAAGTATTATTTTCTATTCTTAATTAGCAAAAAACTGTTAATTAACATGGCGATTAAAAAATTATGCCAAAACAGAGATAAAACATGCCAACGACCATGTACCATCTGTATTATAATAGCACAAATCAGTTACAAGTTATAACAACATCAAATTTCATCTGCAAGTCAGCCATTTTCTTCTGAAGACATTTTTTTAAAATAAAACTTCATAATTATAAGAACACACATTTTATCAAACTATTAAATATGACTGCAAACTGTGGCAGATGACTGTTTCCAACAAGAATAAGTATGAGAAATTCCCGTCTAGCGCATCGATCTGGGTGGCTCAGTCGCAGAGCGTCGGCACGCTATGCGTAAGGTCCCAGGTTCGAGTCCTGGCCCAGGTCAATTTTTCACTCGTGTTTGTTTAGTGCATTTAATTGTCTGATAAAATGCGTGTTCTTATAATATTGTAAAATAAAGTAATCAGACGTAGCGTTTATGCTTTAAAAAATATTTTAAATATATAATTTACGTTTTTAGAAAGATCTTTAAAAATAAATTAGTTTTTGAGGGAAGGTGTACCTTCTAAAATGTATACATTAAGAGTTATCGGCATTTAAAATTTCTTTCCAAACGTAAACAAAAAAATTTTAATTAATTAAAAGTGATTCATTTATTTTAAAAAAAGAAAAAAAAACATGGTAAAGGACAGGCATTTCGTTCGCAGGAATACCTTTTACGTCAAATTTCTATAAATTAATGAAATCCAGTTGTTAAATTATTTTTGTTTTAGAAGTGAAGTTTCCATTTAAATTTATTGTAACAGTACAATGTTTAATTGAATAACATATTGTAAATCTAAGAAATTGCTAAGAAATTCCAAACATGCACAGGGCAATGCAAAATAAATAAATAAATAAATAAATAAACAAAAAAAAAATAAATAGATAAATAAATAAATAAAAATCAGCTTTCAGAAATTATAAAAATTGTTCATATATCTTAATTACAATCTAAAGGAGGGTTTATTTCTATATTATTCTACATATAATAGTAATTTCAGCAAATATATTAAATTCCAATGCGATCTGTTTTAAACTTTAAGATAGTTTATAACACATGTTAAAAAATTTATAAAAAAGAATGGCGCATCACAGTTCGGGGAGGGGCGTGAACAAAATTTGGAAGTATAATAAGGCTATCTGTTTGAAACTTTACGATATTTTATAACGCATAACATAAATTTTTAAAATAAAGCTGCGTCAAAAATTATAGGGAGGGGCGGAGCGCGTTTTGCCTACACAAGGGGGAGACACTTTTCTAAATTTTAACGATATCTGTCATGTCAGATATCGTTACAAAGGGCTGTGACCACTTATTCATGTTATGCACCACAGGTGAAACCCCCACATATTGCACCCCCCCCCGAAACTACTCATGTGATATATTGTTCGAAAGGCCTGTGACCGCTTATTCATATTATGCATCTTCGGGGTCCATCCTCCCACTTTCACCCCCCCCAAAGGGGGCACTTTTCTAAATTTTGCCGACACCTCTCATGTGATATATCGTTGGAAAGGTCTGTGAACGCTTAATCAAATTATGCAGGGGGTGGGGGGGGTATTTTCTGAATTTTGCACATATCCCTCATGTGATACATCGTTGGAAAAGTCTGTGACCGTCTAATCTTATTATGCATCTCCGGTGTTCATCCCCCCAATTTGGCCCCCAAACGCGATTAGCTTTCACCACCAGTGGGCGCTTTCCTATCTCTGTTTCTATGGGTCGGATCACGACAGGGTATGGCTCATTCGACTCGACATCTGTAGAGCTTTCCGATTTTAGTTCGTTTTTCACCACCAGGGGGCACTTTCCTAACTCTGGTTCTATGGGCTAGATCACGACGGGGTATAGCTCATTCGACTCGACATCTATAGCCTTAACGATTTCAGTGCCCGAGGTTCATATAGAACAGATTGAGCTACCTGGTGGTGGAAGATAGAACTTGAGCGTGCGCAGAACGACTGCTATACGGTGCCGAAGGCAGCGGGGACCCGTGTCCGAAGTTCGTTTGTTTAGAGGTTTATACAATTCGATGTGCAAATTAAGGGATTATCCGGTGCCGAAGGCAGCGGGGAACCAGGTCGGAGGTTCGTGGTTTATCTTATTCGAGGTTTTACAAGATTTGAGGCCCCGGTGTAAATTAGAGGCCCGCTAGCGGGCGAAGCCAGCTAGTGCTAATAATAAAAGAGCGTGATATCACGTTTGATTTCAAATGCAGCGCTGACACGCTATGTACGTATTCCATTTTTATTCATTTAATAGATTAGTCAGTGATATTTTTTAACGGAGGATAACAAGTATTATAATAAGCCACATTTAGTATGTTGTTTTTAAGAGTGTAATTAGTTTAATTGAAAAATCTACTGGTATTTCTAGTTAACCCTTTAAACAATGACTGAAAGTAAAATGCAATTTTAAATTATTTCTCATGTTTAGATTATTTAATTTATGTTCAATATATTTTTTAAAAAAGAAATGATATCTACAAAAACAACTTTTCAAAAATAAAAAAAAGCCAAGCGTAAAAAAAAAAAAAAAAAAAAAAAAAAAAAAAAAAAAAAAAAAGTTGTGGCTAAAAAATGGTGTGATATCAAATTTCCAAGCTATTATATTGCTTATTTAACTTTTTTCCATTAAATAAGTTATCATATATATAAGTCGAGTGCCTACGTATATGTTAATAGAAATCGTTTTCTCCTGTACTAAATACATCCTAACGAGTTTCTGAAAATTCAATTTTTTTTTCAAATTATGCATGATGGGCTTGGCGGCCATCTTTCCATATTTCTAAGCACCCAAATTTCTAAAGTAAAAGCGTAATATGTTTGCAATGTAATATGTTTATAAAAATTTCGAACTTCAGATTCTAACTACGGACAGATAAATTATATAAGACTGATATTTTGATAAATTGATTTTTACTAGTTTGAAATTAATAATTACTCTAAAAAATAAATCATAAGATGAATCTTTAAGATAAGTCATCATTATCTTAAGACACAATTTTCAGAGCATACAAGTCTATAAATGAAACTCTTAAATATTTGCTTAAATAACAATTTTGAACTTCGGATTTTAACTACGGATTTGGGTGGTTAGAATTTTGTGAATAATAAGCAAAGATGGCCGCCAAGCCCATCATGTATAATTTGAAAAAAAAATGAATTTTCAGAAACTCGTTAGGATGTATTTAGTACAGGAGAAAACGATTTCTATTAACATATACGTAGGCACTCGACTTATATATATGATAACTTATTTAATGGAAAAAAGTTAAATAAGCAATATAATAGCTTGGAAATTTGATATCACACCATTTTTTAGCCACAACTTTTTTTTTTTTTTTTTTTTTTTTTTTTTTACTTTTGAAAAGTTGTTTTTGTAGATATTCGAAGTACTATCTATTAGCCATAATTGCTGGAAGTACGTTTTCAGTTATGGTGTGCGTATTTAAGATTAACTAAACTTTTCATACTACGTGGTGTGTATATATGCTATAGATCATAGCATAGGGCTACACAAAAGAATTCCTAAACATTACTGAGTATGAGCGTGAATCCTTGCCACAGTGCTTAAAGATAGTTTTTAATTGAGTTATGTATTTTCAAGCTGAACTATATTTCGTATTCTAAGAGATGTGTGTTGAATATAAATAAAATCATATACAGGGCTAAGCGAAGAACTGGATACATGGCCGACTATGGCTGATAATTTTATTGTAATTTCAATAGTTTTAAACGTGTTTCTGCCTGAATTAAATTTTAGAAAAATATGTGGCAGGCATAAAAATCTGTAGGTAATATACAGAACTGTACAAAATAATTCAAGTATGTTTCGGTCTACTGGTAGAACTTGCTGGAGGTGAATTTTCAACTGTGTTATGTGTTCCCTTTCTAAAATAAATTTTAGCATAGTATATAGAATATATACAAATCATTAGATCATATACAGGGCTGCACAAAAGAATCGGAGCACTTTTCCGGCTATAGATAGTAGTTTCTGAAATCTGGTTTTCAAATATGTTATGCGTTTTATAGAATGTTTACTTAGGTATCTTATTTACCTTATTAAGCAGCGAAGTTTGTTAAAACATTCTGTAAGTGTTGGAAAGTGTTTCATAAACTATGCTTGACGCATGATTTTTCTTTCTTGTTTTTTCTATGTACTTGAGCAACTATGTAAACTGCTACAACAATTTCAAACCATAATGCTTAACCCTCATGTGCAAAATATGACCATAGTGCCCCAAAGTCAACCAATCACATTAAAATAACTAAAGGAATGAAAATTAAAATTAATTATGGTTTTAAATGGTACATGTACTTCATAAATATTTGAATGTGTATAAATCTGTACATAGGTTTATATATGCGTGTATATAACAATATACGTATATAATTGTACGTATGCAAGCAAGTGAGTATATATTACAGTTGTGTACAATTTGAAACCCGCTTTAATTTTTTACTTGTTAGAGATACGTGGGCAATGTAAATTGCAAAAAAAATTCAAAATAAGGTAGGAATTAAGATATGTTGATGAAATAATCCTGCCATTCATTTACAAAAAATAAAAATTTTTAAATTTAGTACGTTATCTGCGACTTATAAGGTATTTTTAAGAAATTTTCTTCATGCGCTGAGAAGTACAACAACAAAAATTCCATTCTTCTACGACCTAAACTCACAAAGTCATGATACTTTGGATTTTACGAAATTTCGAAGCTTTCTGGTACTAAAAAAAAGTCGCTTGTCTGTTTTTAGTGCCGAAAAGATCCGAATTTTCATAAAATTTAAAGTATCATAACTTTGTGAATTTTGGTCGTAGAAGAATGGAAATTTTGTTGTTTTACTTGTGAGGGCATAGAGAAAATTTTCTAAACATAACCTATAGGAATAGGACCCAGGGATCGTATACAATTTTTAAACAGTGCAACTTTTTGAAAATTAATGGCAGGAGAATTTCATCAACTTAATTTTAATTTCTACCTTATTTGGACCTTGTTTACATTGCCTACGTATTTTCAACAGGTAAAAAATTAAAGCGCGTTTCAATGTTTTTGGGACACCCAGTGTTCATGAGTTATGTATTTTCGGGCAACTCCAGAAGCCTGTGACGATAGCTGAAATATAAGGGATTTCACCATTACGGGATGCCAGAAATTGCTTTCTCCTCATTGATACTCTTACACCTAGAAAAGTTGTTTTACAGGTTTTTCATTATTTTTTAAAGCAAATAGTGGATGGCTGAAATATAAGGGATTTCACCATTACGGGATGCCAGAAATTGCTTTCTCCTCATTGATACTCTTACACCTAGAAAAGTTGTTTTACAGGTTTTTCATTATTTTTTTTAAGCAAATAGTGGATAGCTGAAATATAAGGGATTTCACCATTACGGGATGCCAGAAATTGCTTTCTCCTCATTGATACTCTTACACCTAGAAAAGTTGTTTTACAGGTTTTTCATTATTTTTTTTAAGCAAATAGTGGATAGCTGAAATATAAGGGATTTCACCATTACGGGATGCCAGAAATTGCTTTCTCCTCATTGATACTCTTACACCTAGAAAAGTTGTTTTACAGGTTTTTCATTATTTTTTTTAAGCAAATAGTGATAGGTTAAGAGAAACAGATTTTTTAAAATTATAGCGCATCACGTAAAATATTTTGAAGTATATAAATTCAGCCTCTATTGAGAAAGAAAAGTTATTTTATTCTCCGACTCATTAAAAAATTCTTCGTGATTTTTTTTTATTTAAAAAATTGAGACAGATGTATCTTAAAACAATCTTCTTTAAATTTTAATACTACTATCACAAAAAAAAGCTTGTGTGTTTGTTTGTAGGCAGTAATATCTGTAACTACCAAGTTAATTAAAAAAAAAATAAAGGTAGCAAAATGCTATTGATCATCTCTGTCCCAACACAGGCTATATTTTATGGCCGGTACAACAACACCCAAGGAGTGAAACATTAAAAAAAAAAAAAAAAAAAAAAAAAGTTTTAAATTTGCGATTTTTGTGATATTGTTGGGGCTAAAAATTTAGTGTGGTGGTTACTTTTAAGATGTAAATGCTCGCTAAGAATGGTTTCTAAAGAGTTCGAAATTTAAAAGGTGTGCAATGAGCGGAAAACGTTCTAAAAACATTTGAAATTACGATTCATTTGGAACTATTATGACTAGGAACTTGAAATTTGACAGGGCTGTTACTTTTAAAACGTAAATACAAGCAACAAAACAATTTATAAACAATTCGAAATGCTAAAGGACGCAGGAAATAAATGCGATTTCTGTCACATTGCTGGGACTAAAAACTTGAAATTTCGCATGGTGAACTTTTAAAATTTACATTTGCTCTCTAAAAACGGTTTCTGAAAAGTTCGAAATTTAAAAAGGTGAAATGGGAGGAGAACGTTCTAAATTACGATTTATTTTGAACTGTTAGTGCTAGAAACTTGAAATTTGACACTGCTTTTATTTTTAAGGCGTAAATACTAGCAAAAAGAACAATTTCTAAGAAAAAAAATAAATAAAATGTAAGGGTGCACGAAAAAAAAGTTCTAAGATTGCGATTTTTGCTATACTGCTGAGGCTAAAAACTCGAAATTTCGCATGGTGGTTATTTTTAAAATGTAAATGTTCTCTAAAAAACGGTTTCTAAAAAAAAAAAAAAAAGCGAAATTTAAAAAAATTAAATGAGCGGAAATAATTCTAAATCACTATTTATTTGGAATTGTTAGGGCTAGAAACTTTAAATGTATAATAAAACTATATATATATATATATATATATATATATATATATTTTTTTTTTTTCTTGCCAAACAATCTCGAAAACCTCATGAAATTTAAATGCAACACAACGAGTTGCTACGCAGCTAGTGAATCATATTTTCAACAAGTTAAATATTTTTTCTTTATTTTACATTTTATTAGTTATCAATAAATATAAATAGTGAAATCTCTATAATAAAACCGTAAGTCATGTGACTGTCATCAACAGTTCCGGGATGCCCGCATCGCTTTTTCATATTCCAGGTGGCCATTTTTATTCAAAATTATTTTTCGAATAAAGCTGCATAAAAGTTACATTTTTAGAAAGATCGTTCAAAATAAATTAATATTTGAGAGATGACTTACGTCCAATTATGTATGTATTCTGCAATAACTTCAGTTGAAATTAGCTTCGCAGTTCAAATTCTCTATCCATGAAAGTAAACAAAAAAAAAAAAAAAGATTCATTCGCCGTGAAGGTTTAAAATATTAAACCATTAAACCATGGAGATAATCGTTCGTAAAGTAAGTTTTCCGTGAATGATTTTTTGGAGCGCTGCCTGGTGTCAAAAAATAATTCGCACCAGGACCTGTGAGACAGTTAAAGTTTACCATAATTCCGTTTGATGAAGTACTTATACAACTCAACTTCCTTCCGAATCTTTTCTTGACGTAAGTTGAATGTAAACAAATACAACTCATGTAATAATATTTAATGAATCAAATTTTGAAATGATCAGTTAATTTGGTATTTATGTATTATACGTGGCAGGAAGAGATATCACCGAAAATGATTGTTAATCGCCAATCATATTTACCATTGTTAATGACTAATCGCGTTCAAGACAGTAATTTTATATACATTTATGAAATACATAATATTATTAAGTACTTTTATGTTATTTGGACGCAAATCTCGCCAATAGCATTTTTAAAATCGCCAATACTAGCTTTTGTTTTTCGCGTGTGCAAATTAGAAACGATACTTTGATTTTGAAATCAAATGTTTTGATTTATGATATTATTTCTTATTTTTCTATTTTCTATTTTAAACTAAAAGTGTGAACGACATGTATTTTAAATTCTAACAGATGTCGCAGACGTACCGGGGTTGGCACGATTTTTGTTTTGCGCCATTTTAGCGAGAAAACCCCATTTTCAGGTACCTGTTAGAGATTGCTAAAAAACCTGATTCTTTTATTTTATTATCAAATAGTTTATTTTATATTAAAAAAACACAAAATTTTATTATAAAACACACACAGAGATTAATTTATTCAACCAATAATTATATCACCAAAATGATACCCAGTGCGTCTGCGACAACTGTACCCAAAAGGACCCATCATTAAAAATGGTAAATAATATAAAATCAAAGTAAAATAATACAAAAAATAATTTAGTATACATTTATAAAACGCATAAAATCAAACTGATGGCGTTTAGCTTAGATATTTACGATGGCAGTTTTATTGACGGTATTTTATATCCGCCGGAATGAATATGAGATATATATTCTAATCACATACTATATACTTATGAATATAATATACATATCTATATCTACTATATCAATAAAAAGTCTTCAATTGTCTTTTATATTTCTACTACATAATATTAACTATAGCGTTACAATATACAGAGAAAAAACGGGTTGCTGTAATTAGAATTATAGGCGCCAATGTTGGCGCGGCGGATTTATCTGTTACGCATCTTAATAGTCAGTAGACATTAAGCAGAAATGCCAAAGTAGGAGAATTACGCAATTATGAAAACCCCTGAACGAAATCAAGAAAGGGGAGCAGAGAAAAACAAAGTCGAACAGAGATCGGCATCTAGGAGGAAATTCGTGAATATTTTTAATCAGATTGTACGCCACGGGTCTAAAGTGCTGACAGCAAATATGGTTCAAAGGGAATGTGATTATCAAAACTGCCTTCCAAAAGTTCAATGTTTCACTAAACCATACTCGAAAATTACGTGTAATAATATGCAGCCCGATTATGGCACATTATTCAAGACGTTTTAGATGAGAATACTGATAGATTTTCTAATCTTCCGTAATCGAGTCTACAGCCAAAGTATGCGAGAAACAAAAAAATATTAGCAACAATATGGTTCAGTGTAAATGTGGATATTATGAAAGACTTTCACAAAATAGACTTTAATGCATCAAATCGTATTAACTAAAATACGCCAATTGGCAAGGACCCAATTACGGAAAATTAATATGTTTAAGAATCTCCGCATTTGCGAACATATAGCAACTGATATGCAAACGAACATGAAGCATAAATGCTTAAGTGGGTTAAGCGATTTTTGTCAATAAAGATGAAATGTATAAAAAATATACGAAATGATACCATGATTCCAAAAGTTCTTGATTTTTCTATTAGAATCTTCCGGTTTGGCGAAGGATTAAGAAGAAAATTAAATAATGAATAAAAGTAACGTGTTACAGTGCTTAACATACATTTAAGGGAGACCAAACTGGTCGCCAGTGCCTCGGCAGTATAATTATAACATTTTATAGATTAACATATTTTTCTTTTTCATAACTTTGTTATTTAAAAGTAATACCTGGATCTAACTTTAAAAAATATTTTATATTTTAAATAGATAGTAGCACGTCATCAAATATGATGGCTGATAAAAACATTTGGTGCACGTGTATTTCCTTGAACTTAAAAATTTCGCCATTATTGCAGACGGCCATGCAATCATTTGTTTAACTGATCACCGTGCACATTTGATCATACTGGTTATTAAGATAATCGAAAACATTATATTTCATGCAGTACCGTGTATTTCTCCTATACACGGTAAGCTATACAGTAATATTTCCTCTCTGCACGGTTTCCCTATACCTGGTCCTTAAATTAAGACAGGGTCTTTTTTTACTCCAAAAAACGCAATACGGCTTATTTTCAGGGGATGTTTTGTTTTAACTATTTATTTTCCATTTTTAAAAGTTTAGGACGAAATTATGCACTATAATTCAGAAAATCGTATCATTTTACGACCATTTTCCATATAACGTCAAAATGTTTTTACTGATTTTTCCTATCTCCGGTTCCGAGATTAGACCGAAAATGCAGTTAATCTTTTATTTTCTTTACTTTAAAACCATGGGGTTTTAGATACAGAATGACAAAAGCTTTTGTCAATAAATATAATGTCACTTTTTTTTTTTTTTTTTTTTTTTTTTAAATACACATTTTTATTTATTAATCTTTCACATTCAGATACGATTGTGTAAAATTATTTAATTTGCAATATTTTATTTTAATCTAATGATTTAAGATCGTAATACTGATCTCAAAAAGACAAATGCTTCTGCAGTTCAGTGCTTCATTGTTACAGAGAAAAGGGAAATAATGGAAATTACTACACTATTTATGCTATTTCCTCATTACAATTAAAAGTATTTAAAATTGTTTAAAAAATTAACTAATTAAAAAAATGTATAAATTTGTTTTTGTGTGAATAGAAAATTACGTTAGGTTAAAAAAACAGACACACACACATTTTCCTTCATAAAACTACATACATTTCAATATTTTTTCATTCCGCTGATACAGAGTTTGAGACGCTAATCTCAGGGGGAGGCGAAATGCTGAGTGAAAATAAAATCATAGTAAAAAGGAATTTTTTTTTTTTTTTTTTTTTTTTTTTTTTTTTTTTTTTTTTGTGCTACGAATACGTCTAAAACAATAAGTTTATGGGTTTCATCGATACGAGCCTCAAGTCAAAAGGACTCATGGCTCACATAGAAAGTTGTAGGGAGCAATAGGGACAACATAGTTTGTAGGGACATCAAGTTTGGAAATATATTTCTTAATAATAAATGGCACGGTAAAATGTTTTTTTAAATAGTGAATATGAATATGCATGTAAATTTTGCTATGATAAAAATGACGTTATATTTAGATTTTGTTGAAAAAAAAAAAAAAAGCTGTGTCAAAGTGGCGCATTTTTTGCTGATTTTTCATTTCCTAATACCAAAGATCAAAGCCTCAATTAGTGACTTCTTTACTTATCTTGATTACATGCATGTGACTGATTACTTATAGGAATAAAGTTTAATTTTTAATAATTTGAAAAGTTGAAGTTAATAGAAACAGCAGTTTGGTAATTTTAGTTTAAAATAATATTTGTTTTAAGAGTTATAGGCCAGCCAGTGTAAGACTGATTTTTTATTCTAATTATTTTTGCAAGTTTTCTTTTTTAAATCAATCTAACAGTATTTTTAAACATTTTTATCCGTCAAATTCGACGGGTTCTTACTCGTAATAATAATAATAACAATAATAATAAAATAATTGTAATAATAATAATAATAATAATAATAAAAGATTTGTAATAATAATAATAATACAAGATAATTTAAATAAATTTTTAAAGGACTCTTTTGGAACAGTCTTGTTCATTAACAATGCTTTTTGCCATATTTTACAGTAGTTTTCTTTTTTATTGTTTTAGTATTCCTTTTGTCAATTAATGACTGTAAATGGCCGTCTTTTGTTGTCAATAATGATCCCAGATGAGGCTATTTTCACATCAGCCAGATATAAACAGCTAGTTGATGTCAGCCTATTGATTACAATGTTATTGCTCAATTGGTTCTCTCCAAAAATATCCTCTGGCATTATAAACCCCTAATTAAAGGTTTCCAAGGCATATAAATGACGCACAAGACCAAATGATATTATTGATTCCTTTATAAGGATTCTGTATTTTTCCGTAAAACATTCTTGCTAGAAGATCGTGATATGAAAGACTCGTTCTGAAACACATGTCATTTGGTTTAGACAAGGTGGTGTCTTCATGTTATGGCTCGCGGGCCAAGATCGACCCGCAATCGTTATGATCCGACCCCCGTCTGGTGTATGTGCATACAATTGTTGTTATCGCTATTAACAATTTTAACTGAATAATTATATGTACGTGTTTAATTCGATTAGAGACTGTGTGAGTGATTATTTTATTGAAAAAAGCAATTATTTTTTAAACTGACTTTATTTATTTATTATATTGCAAAACAATTATTAAGCTCAATTGAACATCGGTAAAATGATGATGATAGTTATTATTGTTGTTGTTGTTGTTGTTGTTGTTACGAGTCAAAACATCGTGTGTCCAGTTTGCTACTTATCGTAAAAAATAAATAAATGTTTTAATTCAATAAAATAATCATACAGTATTTAATATAATTAAATCTATACTTATAATTAATAAGTATTCACTAAAAACACTTATAAACTCCGGCACTATTTTTTTTAAATCAATATTTAACTACATGGATAAACTTCAAAACAATTATTCACATTTGATGCTCTGGAGGAATTATTTTTATTCTAGAGTGAAAAAAAAAATTGTTTTATTGCAATTTTGCCGAAATCTAAAACAAGAAACTAAAGAGAATTAGTCCAAAAGGCTAAAAAGAATTTTCTTAATTAACGTTTAAAGAAAAAAATGTGCTTGCTATTGTTTTAGAAAAAGGATTCTTCTTCTTCTTTTTTTTTCAGATAATAAGTAAAACTACTACAGTTTCGAGAACTACTTTTTTTTTTTTTTTTTTTTTTTTTTTTTTTTTTTTTTTTTTTTTTTTTGGGGGGGGGGGGGGGGGGGGGTAATAATTTTTGACGCAATTGAAAAATATTTTACATAAAATTACTAAATTTGCATATTAAAAAATGATCATACTAAATTCATTTTCATAGTAAAATATTTGTCAAACATTCTTTTAAAAATAACACGTAAACAATACATACTAAGTATATACGTATTATAAGTCTTAATAATGAAATTATTTATAAAAATAACACGTAAACAATACATACTAAGTATATATGTATTATAAGTCTTAATAATGAAATTATTTATTTTAAAAAATAATAAAACAAGACAAGGGTCAGTTGCCTTGATATTATTTTTTTCCATTGATGAAAAATAACCCAGTTACCCTGACTTTAAGTAGATCTGGCAAAAAAGGTTATGAATTTAAAACAGAAGGGGAGGGGGATGTAGAGAAAACATGTTAAAGATTTAGCAATAATATTTAACAATAAGTTACGTGGCAACACTATAAAAAATTACCTTGGAAACGAAGTTATGATTTTAGTTAAGAAAAAAGGTAAAGCTTGTTTGTTTATGATGGCCAAAAGGATCATGGATATCAGAGAGATTGAATTTATGCTGAATGCAGAATATTCGTTGCGTAGAAATTTCAAAACTGCATGGAATTCGTTAATGTCGTGGTCACTAAAATGCATGTATGTGCATTTACAAATGCATGTATGTGCTTTGCACAAAAGAAAGAAAAAGACATCACTAGATGCAACAACCTTGTTGTATAGGAATATCAAAAGTACATGAAATTAGGTAATGCCGCGTTCACTAAAACGCATGTATGGGCGCTTCGCGACCGTGACAACAACAACAACAAATCACTGGATGCAGCAACCTCGTTGTATAGTAATCTTTAAAATTTTTGAAATTTGGTAAAGCCGCGGTCACTAAAACGCATATATCTGTGCTTTGCGCAGTCCTCTCCTACCCCTCCCAAAATAAATAAATAAATAAATCATTGGATGCGGCAACTACGTTGTATAGGAATCTCAGAAGTGCATGACAATTGGTAAAGCCGTGATCACTAAAGCGCATGTATGCCCACGAAAACAAACAAACAAATAAGCAAAATTAAAAAAAGCCGCTGGATGCAGAAACCTTCTTATATATAAGAATCTAAAAAATTCGGCAATGCCGCGATCAATATACCATAAACTATCGCTAATTTTAAACTTCTAATAATGGAAAAAGCTCACTTTTACGTCTTACTTCCGAAATGTCATTCATACTGAGCAACAGAAAATCCATCAGCGTAACTGGATTATTTCTGCCTACGAAATTCCAGGGGAAGTGATCCCTTTTCTCTGTGAATACCGGGGCAGCTGACCTTATCCAATAAAATATAAATAGAATCATTTCTCGAAGAAAAATCATTTTCTTTATAAATCTTCAATATTTTGCCTTCGAATTGAAATAGATATAAAAACAAAATTAGTATTTTATAAATTAAAACCGAAAAAAAAAAATAGCTTTTATGAAAAAAAAAATATCATCATTGGAGTGAAGTATATTAAATTAGGTAACATTTTATTTGTTAATGCTTTACAAACTTTCGTAATCAACAAGTATTATTTAAACATGAAACGGGGATTGAAGAGAATTGAAGAGACTTAAGAAAAGGATACAGGAAATACCATATATGTTATTTTAGATATCATATGCACAATAGAATTTCATTATTATTATTATTATTATTATTATTATTATTATTATTATTATTATTATTGCTATTATTATTACGATTTAAAATTTTCTACATATTTAATAATTTGAAATGATGCAATACGCCCGAGAAATAGTAACTTTTATTCACATTGCTTACGAGGCGCACAATCAACAGAGTGAAAAAGTACGGACCAAGTTCGAACCCTGGCCTGGATATTTTTTTTTCCTCTGTTGGTTGTACGCTTTGTAATCAATGTGAATACAATTTACTAAAATTTTCTGTTACTATTTTCAAGAAAATGGGAAAATAAGACGTATGCTATTTTTAAACAGGACTTTCATTTTTATGTTGAGCAATACTTACATTTGCTGTGTTTTTTATGTTTATGAAAATAGCATTTGCTACTATTAAGAAATATGTTAAACATAAAAGTACGTTAAGCCCATATTTTGCCATTGCCCTATCCCTATATATAGGACAGGCCAGATTTATTGAACTTTCACATGTAGTATCGCATTTTTATTTCTGCTCCGCTACTAAAGTAGACTTTAGGATTAATAAGTGACGCTTGTAATCATAATAGGTTCAATTTTAATAATTTACTATTATTATTACCGTATTTATTCGTGTACCCTCGTTTAACACGTGCACCCCGATATTAATGTCTTATTTAGAGAACAAAAAATATTTCATGAAAAATATTAGAAAAAAGATTCCAAACAGATTTTCTTTTAATAAAATTTAAAAATTATAATTATTTTTGTACAATACTTACAAAGATTAGTTTATACTTTCGTATATTGAAATAGAAAATAGTCGTCCAATAATCATATATACAAGGGCCGATGTTGATATGTTTAAGGATGGGAAGCTCCAAATATCAAATCCTCCTGTCTGTATCTCGTATTTACCCGATTTTTAAGCCTTTCCAACATAGTTGAAAAGTGTTTATGAATTCGGTTTGTCTGGCTGCCGTACTTTAACTCTCATAAATATACCCATATTTCCATGAAATTTTTATGTTATTGAGGTTTACTATTGAATTATTGAGAGATTTCCATAAACGTTGTTTTAAGGCCGTAATTTTTTATTACATTGGACCATACATAAGTTATACATAAGTTACATATTACAAGTATGATACATGTACTTATGATACATACAAGTTATGATACATAAGTTAGGAGATCGAAATTTTTACAAAACAATAGGACCATGATTATTTGATATTAATTTCAACTTGATACCCTCAGACCTTCCTGAGAAAAATTATCTTGGCAGATAGGCGATATAAATGCGATCCTATAAGGGCTTCGTTTTATTTCCCTTTTGAGGTACAGAATCCTAAAAATTCTTTTTTAAATCCTGTGATCTCCCATTTTTACTTACCCCATTAAAAACCAATATTAAAATGGGGCCAAATACTGCACCAATATTGCATTCATTGCTGTTAATACTTCCAATAAAATACTACTATTGGTTAAATATTAGCTTTGAATAGGAAATATTCGCAATAAAGCGACAGTATTACAAAAATATTGCCTTTACATTGGAAATATTTTCAGTGAAATAGCAATATTGCACAGAAATATTGTTTTACATTGTAAATATTCGCATTGTCAATTTTGGTGCAATGTTGGTGAAATGTAAACACTCCAATGTTGGAGCAGTATTGCATCCCAGTAATAGCTTATATTGGTCAATAAATTATCAATTTTGGTCAAGATATAACCAATCTACAAAAACAACTTTTCAAAAGTAGAAAAAGCCAAGCGTTAAAAAAAAAAAAAAAAAAAAAAAAAAAAAAAAAAAAAAAAAGTTGTGGCTAAAAAATGGTGTGATATCAAATTCCAAGCTATTATATTACTTATTTAACTTTTTCCCATTAAATAAGTTATCATATATATAAGTCGAGTGCCTACGTATATGTTAATAGAAATCGTTTTCTCCTGTACTAAATACATCCTAACGAGTTTCTGAAAATGCAATTTTTTTCAAATTATACATGATGGGCTTGGCGGCCATCTTTGCATATTATTCACAAAATTCTAAACACTCAAATCCGTAGTTAAAATCCGAAGTTCAAAATTGTTATTTAAGCAAATGTTTTAAGCGTTTCATTTATAGACTTGTATGCTCTGAAAATTGTGTCTTAAGATAAAGATGACTTATCTTAAAGATTCATCTTATGATTTATTTTTTAGAGTAATTAATAATTTCAAACTAGTAAAAATCAATATCTCAAAATATCAGTCTTATCTAATTTATCTGTCCGTAGTTAAAATCTGAAGTTCGAAATTGTTATAAACATATTACAGTGCAAACATATTACGCTTTTACTTTAGAAATTTGGATGCTTAGAAATGTGGAAAGATGGCCGCCAAGCCCATGCATAATTTGAAAAAAATTGCATTTTCAGAAACTCGTTAGGATGTATTTAGTACAGGAGAAAACGATTTCTATTAACATATACGTAGGCACTCGACTTATATATATGATAACTTATTTAATGGGAAAAAGTTAAATAAGTAATATAATAGCTTGGAATTTGATATCACACCATTTTTTAGCCACAACTTTTTTTTTTTTTTTTAACGCTTGGCTTTTTCTACTTTTGAAAAGTTGTTTTTGTAGATATCATTCTTTTTTTTAAAAATAGATTAAACATAATTTAAATAATCTAAACATGAGAAATAATTTAAAATTACATTTTACTTTCAGTCATTGTTTAAATTTAGCTTGTAATTAAAATATACGAACAATTTTTAGAATTTCTGAAAGCTGATTTTTATTTATTTATCTATTTATTTATTTTTTGTTTATTTATTTATTTATCTATTTATTTATTTTTTGTTTATTTATTTATTTATTTATCTATTTATTTATTTTTGTTTATTTATTTATTTATTTATTTTTGCGTTGCCCTGTGCATGTTTGGAATTTCTTAGCAATTTCTTAGATTTACATTATTTTATTCAATTAAACATTGCACTGTTACAATAAATTTAAATGGAAACTTCACTTCTAAAACAAAAATAATTTAACAACTGGATTTCATTAATTTATAGGAAAATGACGTGAAAGGTATTCCTGCGAACGAAATGCCTGTCCTTTACCGTGTTTTTTTTTTTTTTTTTTTTTTTTTTTTTTTAAGAAATAAATGAATCACATTTAATTCATTTCAAAAATTTTGTTTACGTTTGGAAAGAAATTTTAAATGCCGATAAGTCTTAATGTATACATTTTAGAAGGTACATCTTCCCTCAAAAACTAATTTATTTTTAAAGATCTTTCTAAAAACGTAAATTATATATTAAAAATATTTTTTAAAGCATAAACACTACGTCTGATTACTTTATTTTACAATATTATAAGAACACACTTTCTATCAGACAATTAAATACACTAAACAAACATGAGTGAAAAGTTAACCGGGGTCAGGACTCGAACCTGGGACCTTGTGCATGCCCTGCTGACGCACTGCGACAGAGCCACCCAGACCGATATCCATGAGTGGCAATTTCTCATACTTATTCATGTTGGAAACAGTCATCTGCTACAATTTGCAGTCATATTTAATTGTCTGATAAAATGTGTGTTCTTATAATTATGAAGTTTTATTTTTTTTAAAAATTTCTTCAAAATAAAATGGCTGACTTGCAGATGAAATTTGATGTGGTTATATTATAACCTGTAACTGATTTGTGCTATTTTAATACAGATGGTACATGGTCGTTGGCGGGTTTTATCTCTGTTTTGGCATATTTTTTTAATCGCCAAGTTAATTAACAGTTTTTTGCTAATTAAGAATAGAAAATAATTCTTTTTTACACTGAATTTTATAAAAGCACATAGATTACGTAATTACTTGTCCAAAAATGCAATCCTTTTTTTATTCTGCCCAATATTAAGGCCTGTAGCTTGTTTGAAAAAAAAAAGTTTGACGAAGAAAAAAGTGATCATTTTAAGTAACTCGACGTTTTTAAAAAAAAGCTATATCTCTGTTTATAAATCACTTATGAAGATGAGTTTGGTCTTAAATTGAAGAAATTCTTCCTTAGATTCTTCTAGTTTTCGTTTTTTTTTTCTACGACGCTTGGTTTGTTTGATATCTGATATTTTAATCTGGCATGTTTTGTCGATTTAACATTGCGAAGTTGCTTTCTGTATATAAGCATTAGCGGTCTTTATTTCAGTTCTTGGCGTTGTTTGTGTGGCGTTTTTTTTAAGCTTGGCTTGGCAGAGCGACCGCCCTGCTTGATAAAAACATTATTGCCCTTATATTGTTTTGTTACTAAGATATTGTTTTACTTTTAATTCGTGATTAAAGAATAAATACACTGCAAAAGATATTTATTATTTCCTTGCATCTGGTGTGTTATTGATTTGTTTCGTTTGTTTCAGTGAACTGACACACAAGCACTGTTCGTACCATTCGCACAAAAACTGCAAACCCAATATCCAAGGCAAATCTGAAGAAACGAATAGTCCTCTTATAAAACCAGGTAAGTTAGAGTAGCTATTACTCTTATTTCCAAAAATCTGGAAAATTATACACAAAACTCTTTCTTTAGTTTCATTTAAAGGTAAAAATTTGAGATTGAAGTTAAATTCACATATCTATGCGTTTCACCCAGGATACCGCGGATCGCATTTTCATCCCCAGTGAATCCCATATATGAATGTTCGTACATTGTTACTTTAGAACTTAACAATTACCTAATATAAAACTCAATTTAATTTTGTAATAGCTTTAAGTAGGGTTTAAACTCAATATACATTTCAAATTCATTATTAGTATGTTACAGCTGTAAAAAATGCTTGTTGTTTGTTCGCTAAATTACGTAGGTTGCTATTACTATACAGTTATGACTGAAATATATGGCTGAGCATGTTCTCTATTGTAGGTGGTCATTATAAAGTTTACAGTTACTTAAAAATGTCTACGCTAAAAAAAAAGAAAAAAAAAAGAAGAAGAAGAACTAACTTGAAAATGTTGACTGTGCATAATAAATTATTTTATTAAATGCTCGGCCGTTAAAAAATGAAATCAAAATAATTAACACTTAAAAATTTCTTGCTCCCTCCTTTCCCCCTCTAGGAAAAAAAGTGCATAAATGGCCCTAACCTCTTTCAAGATGGTGTGTTCGTTATCATATCAACTATTTTCTACTGTGAGGCAATACTTCGGGAAATTTTTTCTTTCTCTATATACCATACGCGCCGAAAGCTTTCCGTAAACTGATTTCTATTGATTTTTTAAAAAATTCTTGGGAACAAATCCAATTTATATATTATGAATTTTTGTTTTTTAAGGATTTTCGAAGATTTCTTCCATACAGGGATATAAAATTTATTTTTGGATGACAAATACTAGATACCGAGACTATTTCATTAAAAAATAAAATGTCGAAAAAGTGATTTATAAAATGTATAAAATTGAAAAATTGCTGTGCGAATAAGGTTTATTGAAAATATAACAAAATTTACTATATTGGGCTAAAAGATTGAAACTGGATTCCTTTTAACCATGACAAAAAATCACAACGCAAGTCGAAAAAACTCTAAAAATCTTATAAAAATTAATTTAAAAAAAATTAATTTAAAAGTCCAAAAACTTAGCTTTAGCTATCCGGAACCAAATTTGCAAAACTTTTAAGTGGGATAGATTTTCTAGCTATCGTGCACACACAGAGACGGAAACATCTTTCTTTTATTAGTACAGATACAAATGGGCATAATCTCAATTGAAAGCGGTAATTATAAAACGTACAATTTCTTTTATAGAGATTTTACATATTTCTTTTATATTGTGCTTTTATACATTTATTTTATAAATTATGTGCAATTGTTGTTTGACCATGGGTCCCTACAGCTTATTTTATTGAAGCATACAACTGAGCGTAATTTCCACTGAAAGGGAAAATTATAAAATTATATTGAATTTATTATATTTTTTACTTATTTTATAAAATTATAAAATTTCTTTTATAGGGCCGCGTAAGAAAGTACGACCATTATAACATTCCATATACTGTTATTGAATTCATTACTCTTTTTTTTTTCAATCCACTTTTAAACTCTACTATTTTAAGAAGAGTTATTTTTATATGTTCAAGAATCTCTCTGTCTGTTCTTCCTGACTTTAATTTGATTAAACAATACTCGGATCATAACGATATTTAAATATGTTTTTTAAATAGTCAATATCGATTTTTAAATATTGTATAAATTTGAATCGATTATTAAAAAAAATGTCGGATTATTATGCATGGTTCTTTTACTTAGACGAAAAAAAAAATAGCATAATCGGACTAAAAGCTCATTTAAATTGCATTTTGATGAAGTTAATCTCTTTTAAAACTGAAGCTAAGTTTAAGTTTGGTTGTTTGATTTCACCTCCATCTGCCTAAGCACTGTAAACAACTACTCAGCTTCTTTCCTGACAAGATTTTTTTTTAAATTTAAAAATGCATCTCAATTCAATATTAAACTTACCAGTATGAACCGTAGTAGTTTTCTTACAAAACTTTTTCCATGCGTATTAATTACTGACTTGCCCACTATGTTTTTAAACTCCATGTGCAGTTTGTATATTTAAAAATGCCGTTATTATTATTTATTATTAATATATCATTATTATACTATTACATTATTCATGCACACACTATTACATGATGTCTAAATAATTTATAAAATTAGGTTTCTTTGGAATAGTGGTAACAGCATGGAAATATAATTATTTTTTACTTTCAAGCAAAATTATGACGCAATCCTTTATATATGGCCTTTGAATCCCAGTAGATACTTAATATAAAGTCAGGGTATCATGTACGCTAATGGCGCCTGGTGCATGTAAAATCCGTCGTGGGTGCAAAGTCCTCCAAGTTCCCTGGGAATTATAGCTCTGGACGGGCCTAGTCAGGTGAAGGTCTCGTCACCTGATCAAGGTTCTAAATTATGAGACCGACTCGCGTAGCGATGACATGATGTATGGGTGTACTCTGTAGCGTGAAATTAATAAATACTTTCAGCATCTCACATCCGTCCAGCATGACTTCACTGTGCAGCGCTGAATCGACTCATCCTAATCAATTAGCAACCGGTCAACTAAGGAAAAACAACTTACGTAACAAGATGTGCTGAAGCCACGTCGGGCCTAGAGGCTTATCAAACAGATCTTCGCCATGCGGAGATCACGCGAATCCTCGCCCCATTGCCAGGCACCAACCCGTTAAGCTGGGAAAAAGTCCGGCAGGTAGGGGCCTGGACAGCGGTCTAATATATATATATATATAATAAGGGGTAATAACGCCATTTGGAAGCAGTTCGCTTGCAGATAAATACTTCAATTTTTATGCAAGGGTTTCTATCCAAAAAAGGCTCAGTTTTTCCAGCTGTGACGAGCAGCATGCACAGGAGAGAAAAGGGATACAGTTGTACTGTGCTCAACCTGAAAAAAGCCTCGTAACGGAAGCGAGTTCACTCTAAATATACGCATATACAAGCATGCAGAGGCCAATAAACGTAATCTGTAGAGATAACATCACATATATGTCCCGTACCTCACAAGTTTTGCCCCTGGATGTGACACACAGAGAAACGCTATATTATTGTAGATTGCCAACATGTGAGAACATGACCGCCGTTCAGCATGGAAGTTTACTATACTTCTATTGTTTCAGAGTGGGCGTCAGAATTGGAGAAATTTTGTAATTGCAATTATTTGGAATGTAGTTACAATTTAATTGTATGCAATTAATTATAGTTATAATTACATGCCGTAAAATATTCTTGCTGCTTTGTAGCCGGAACCGTCCCCCAACCCATTATTTGACGAAATTTCTGTGCTTTGAATGTGTGTAACTATAATCAATTACATACAATTAAATTGTAATTAACATTGCAGATAATTGCAATTACAAATTTACCCAACTCTGAGACGCAAGGTACCGCATTGCTCTGCTAGTGCTGCACTACAGATCCGAGGTTTGCCTCCGGACTTGGGCAAAGTTCATACAGTCTTTCATTCATTCGGGTGTCGATGGTCGATCAAGTATGCTTAAGGTGCGTTTATATCTAAATTTCAACAATCCCCGACAAGAAATATCGTAAATCATTCACATGGAATTTATTTTTCAAAGGTTCTTTGGTCATCAATAGAAGAAAGAGGAGTCTCAACAAAAGAAAGAGGCACTGATAAACATGTCAGGGATTTCTTTCGCTGATCTCTGACCTCTAGACATAGCTTCTGAAGACTGATCACATAAACAAAGAGCGTCTGACCACATGAAAAATACCGTTTATCAAAAATATAGTCTGTTGAAACTTTTAAGCACGAAACATTGGGATGCGTCAGACTGGCCCCTTGACCGGGGCATCAGGACCCGTGGTCAAGAAAGTGAAATTGAACAACGCATGCCACGATATTTCAGAGGATTGTAACGCTACAGAATTTAGTTTTAGTTTTTATTGTTTCAAAGTGTCCTAATTTGTGCAATGATACATGATTTTACTTATTACATTTCTTCCTTAGATAATCCTGAATGGGGATTTCTGGATCGCAGCGGTGCAGCCAGTCCGGGTTCTTGCGATGCTGAGGATGGGTACCAGTCAGAGCTGCGCCACCCGAGTCCAAGCGTGGCGATGGCCGGCATCCTCAAGATCGTTCATTGGCTCTCATCCCACAGTCGGAAGAGTCGGTCGAGGGGTGCGACGAGGAACAACTGCGAGAAGCACTACAAGGGAAGGTATGGCCTCAACCTCAACATGGACGACAAGGAGGCCAGAAAGATGTTCAAAATGGTGCTCAAGAATTCGCGGAACTACCAAAAGTAAGATTTGGTTTTTAACTGAAATAGTCAGAAAAACTGAAACTTCTGATACACGGGAAGATACCTGATAATTTGGAAGAATAAACCATGAATTTGGGGGGAAACTGGAATCTTTGAGGAAAATAAATAGTTTTACATACTCTTACCTTTATTTTTATCATAATGAATACTTTTAAATGTTTAAATAATTATAATTACATCCTTATCAATAAGGATTAAAAATGAGAAAAAAAATATTTTTGTAATTATGACAATATATTAAGCATACTTAAATATATTTTTAGGTATTTATAATTAATATTAGTATAAGAATAGACTCTATAGACTCCTAAATCTTTTTTAATTTTCCGAAATTCTACTTTTTCCTTTAATTAATACAAGAGGGAAAAGAATTTTTTTTTTTTTTTAATTGGAGAAGGGGGCGGGGGAGGCATTTAGATGCAATATCTTATTCACAATTTAATGAGCTTTTTGAAAAATCAGATTCTGGATAATATTGTACATTTATAACTTTCGGTGACTATTTCTTCCCCTTCAAATATAAATAATAAGGCTAATTCTTTGACTTATAATACACGAATATATAAGGTAAGCTGTTTTAAACTCTGGATAAAAATAATTAATTAATATTATTTCCATTTTAAATTTAAATAAAAAAATGGAAAATGTTTTTTACCTTTTCTGAAAAACTTCATTTTCCGAGTTGTATCACTTTAGAAATAAGCGTGCAATATATTATTATATATTAATCCATCATATATTTTATTCTGTTAAAAACACTAGATAATCTAACCCTTGCTTACCGGATTACAGAAAAATCTGCCCGGTACATATAACATATGTGAAAACGATTTTTAATTAAAAACTGTAATAGATTTTTATATTAAATATTTTGTATAAAATCTTAAAACAGATAAAGCTATATGTATTAGAAGTAATAGCCGAATAAATTGCCAAAGATTTCACTATTTACAGCAACTTTTTCTACTCTGATTATTCCGATGTAAGTGCGTAGTTCGATTACATATCTGTAAACTTGTGTTTTATTTATTTAGTTAATTATTAATGAAGTTTTAATTTGGTTATGGAATATTAGACGGAAGCAAATACTGAACTATTTATGTTGTTAATGAGCAAACGGGTTAATCTCACGTAATCGGGCTGCACGCGATAGAGATAGATTTTTTAAAAAAACAAAAAAATAATGTTATAAAAACCATAAAAAATCAGAAATTGAGATACAGTTTCCAAACAAATTGCATTTGAAAGTACATTTTTTTTCCTTGTTTGACAGTATAAAAATTTTAATTGTGCGATATTTAGAAGCTATAAAAATTGCAATAAGAGAGAAATTTACTGTCCAAGTCGTTGCACAGACAATATGACATCAGTCATACTTACGGAAAGTTTTTTGCTTTATAATATATAGCAGAGGACCCAATCTGGCTTCCCGGGTACAAAACATATGTGAAAATCATTTTTTTTTTAAATCTAAAACTTTAATAGATTTGTTTTACATTTAGTATATATTTTTAGATTTCCCACTAACAACACAAAACAGCATTTTTATATGTAAAATAGCAATCATTCGTTAGTTTTGAAATTTATCAAAAACAATACATTCGTATTAGTCGTATACTAGAGGTTAATAGCCAAAAAAAAATCGCCAAAGATTTTGGTACTTGCAGCAGCCTTTTTGACTCTGATTATTTTAGTGTTTAATCCCATACTTCGATTACATATCTGTTAAATTCGTGTTTAATTTATATTAATTAATTAATTAATTAATTAATTAAATTAAATAAATTAAATAAATAAATAAATTAATTAATTAATTAATGACGTTTTAATTTCGTTATCAAATATTAGTTAGAAACAAACGCTGAACTATGTATGTTGTTTTAAGTGCAAACAGGTTTATCTTCCGTAGTCGAGCACCACGAGATAAAGATAGATATATATTTTTTTAAATCATGCTTGAAAACTATTTTAAAAACTATAAAAAGTCAGTAAATTGAGATGCAGTTTTCAAACAAATTGCATTTCAAAGTAATTTTTTTTTCTATTCGACGGTGTCAAAATTGAAATTGTGCGATTTTTAGAAGTGATAAAATTTGCGAAAAAAGGGAAACGGGTTCTTTTGATCATTGCTATCATCAATATAACATCTGCGTACTCACGGAAGATGTTTTTGCTTTATAGTATAGATATTTAGAACAAAATAGAAAAAATGCAGACTTCCTTTTCAAAGACATTATACATAAAAAAAAAAAAAAGTGACACATTTTAATGGGTTCTATCCTGAATCACTCATGTTGTCCTTTCTCATGTATTTGGGGAATACAATGCCGAATATTATTTCCAATCTCTGTGTTTCAGAATTGATTGGAAAACACCTTGGCGGAAAAATTTAGTTTATTTATTGTGTTTGGCATTTGCATTTTAACCTTTTTTTTTCTTTTTGCTGTGTATACTTTTTTTAATATGAGGATACTTTTTTTTTTTCCAGACAAATGTACAGCTCGGGCTATTGCGGTCAGCACCCGCAGCAGTACCTGAATCATCGCGAGGTGTACAGCCAGCTCCTCCGTCAGCAGCAAAAGAGGAAAGAGGAGTTAATTACCTCTCCGCGCAGCAGCATCTCTTCGAAGAGCGGCGATAGCTCCTCTTTCCTCTCCCCCGCCAGCACCCCCGAACTCAAAACAACAACCCTGCGACAGAAGAGGGAGAAGATGGTGAAGCAGGCCTCCATCAAATGGTACAGTTAACTTTGGAATTGAGATTTCTCTTTCTCTCTCTCTCTCTGTCTTTTTCGAAAAAAGAAGGAAATTTATTGAAATTTTTTACCATTTTTATCCCGCATTGTGAATTATGGGGTGGCTTACTATCTTTGACCAAAATAAAACATGTTTTGGGGAATTGTTTTTTCTTGAAGTAAGATCTACAAAAAATAACTTTTCAAAAGTAAAAAAACAGCCAAGCTTAAAAAAAAAAAAAAAAAAAAAAAAAAAAAACGAAAGTTGTGGCTAAAAAATGGTGTGATATCAAATTTCCAAGCTTTTATTATAGTACTTATTTAACTTTTTTCCATTAAATAAGTTATCATATATACCGGGTGATCCAAAAGTCAGGACGAACTTTAAAAATGAATAATTAGAAAACGAATCAAGATACAAAGATACGGTTTGCACCAAACGGATGGAAAAGAAACCGGGTTTTGTGTGGCAACGAAATAAAAAATAGTTCTGTTGGCGATCAACAGATGGCGCTGTCAGATTTCTGATGTAGGATTATGCAAAAAAACAAACGATATAAAAAGGAGCAATTGCAGCAGGTAATGGTAGTCGAAGCTTGTATGCATCGAAATGCTGTTCATAGTTGAGAAAGCCCTCTTAGTTAAACTGTATTATAAGAATTCGAAAAGTGCCGTTGCAACATTGCGAGCATATCGCTACATGAAGGGTATGCGAGATAGCAAAGGACCAATAACGTCTTCTGCATTGAACAAAATGATGAAGAGATTTGAAGCTACAGATTCTTTGGCGTCACGTCAAAGAAGTGAATGTCCCTCAACAGCCGCTGCTGTTGCCACGACAGTGCTGCAGACGGTGCAATCCATGTCGGCTGTTGCTGCACATGGGGAGAGCAGTGCTCGAGAAGTTTCGAGGCAGACAGGAGTGTCGTACGGAAGTGTCTGGAGAGCACTGCGAATAACTTTGCAACGGTATCGCTACAAGTTGCAACATAACCAAGAACTGAAACCTCCTGACTTCGACTCTCGCTGAGATTTTGCGAATTTGGTATTCAATAAGATGGAAGAGCAGCACGACTGGCTTCACACTGTGCTTTGGACAGATGAAGCACATTTCACACTCTCTGGCGCTGTTAACACCCACAATTGTCGAGTGTGGACTACAGAAAATCCACATGCATTTGTTGAGGTACCCTTGCAACAGCCTAAAGTGACAGTCTGGTGTGGCTTCACTGCTGATTTCATAATTGGTCCATTTTTTTTCGAGGAAGTAACACAGATGGGTTTTAAAATAGTTTCTGTCACAGGTCAGCGATATGTAGCACTGTTACAGAACAACATTATTCCTGAACTGCAAACGCGACAGGCACTCCAAACAGTCACCTTTATGCAAGATGGAGCACCACCTCATATTGCTCTGCCTGTGCAACGTCTGCTACGCTCAACATTTGGAGAGTATCGCATTTAATCACGCATGGCCTCCAAGATCTCCCAATCTGACACCCTGTGACTTTTGGCTGTGGGGATTCTTGAAGTCAAAAGTGTACCGCGACCAACCGTCATCACTAGCAGCATTGAAAGATGCCATCCGCCAAAATGGGTCTGCCATAACGCAAGAAATGCTACTAAATGCTGCGAACGGTGTGGTGCCTCGTCTTATAGCTGTACTTCTGAATGATGGAAAGCACATTGAACATTTACTGTAGTACTAATTAACTGTAATTAAGCTGACTTGTAAGTTGTCAACATTTTTTCATTTGTAAATTATCTTTTGGTGCAATAAAACACTATAGCGCCATCTGTTGGTCGCCAACAGAACTATTTTTTTTTCATTGCCACACAAAACCAGGTTTCTTTTCCATCCGTTTAGTGCAAACCGTATCTTTGTATCTTGATTCGTTTTCGAAATATTCATTTTTAAAGTTCGTCCTGACTTTTGGATCACCCGGTATAAGTCGAGTGCTACGTATATGTTAATAGAAATCGTTTTCTCCTGTACTAAATACATCCTAACGTGTTTCTGAAAATTCAATTTTTTCAAATTATGCATGATGGGATTGGCGGCCATCTTTCCATATTATACACAAAATTCTAAGCACCCCTATCAGTAGTTAAAAGCCGAAGTTCAAAATTGTAACTTAAGCAAATATTTTAAGCGTTTCGTTTATGGACTTGTATGTTCTGAAAAGTGTGTCTTAAAATAATGATGTCTTATCTTAAGAATTCATCTTATGATTTATTTTTTAGAGTAATTAATCATTTCAAAGTAGTAAAAATAAATTTATCAAAATATCAGTCTTCCTCAATTTATCTGTCCGTAGTTAAAATCTGAAGTTCGACATTGTTATAAACATATTACATTGCAAACATATTACGCTTTTACTTTAGAAATTTGGGTGCTTAGAAATATGGAAAGATGGCCGCCAAGCCCATCATGCATAATTTGAAAAAAATTGAATTTTCAGAAACCCGTTAGGATGTATTTAGTACAAGAGAAAACGATTTCTATTAACATATACGTAGCACTCGACTTATATATATGATAACTTATTTAATGGAAAAAAGTTAAATAAGTACTATAATAAAAGCTTGGAAATTTGATATCACACCATTTTTTAGCCACAACTTTCGTTTTTTTTTTTTTTTTTTTTTTTTTTTTTACTTTTGAAAAGTTATTTTTTGTAGATATCATTTCTTTTTTTAAAAATAGATTATACATAATATAAATAAAATACTCTATGAAATTAACATGAGGATGTTATGTAAAATTACATTTTGCTTTCAGTTATTGTTTAAAGGGTTAACTAGAAATACCAACAGATTTTTCAATTAAACTAATTACACCCTTAAAAACAACATACTAAATGTGGCTTGTTATAATACTTGTTATCCTTCGTTAAAAAATATCACTGACTAATCCATGAGATGAGTAAAAATGGAATATGTACACAGCGCGTCAGCGCTGCTTTTGAAATCAAACGTGATATCATGCTCTTTTATTATTAGCATTAAATCCCACTGATTGGCGAATCTTTATAAAACGTAGTTAATTGTGAAAAGTAGCAAAATATCTTAGCAATTTCTTAGATTTACATTATTTTATTCAATTAAACACTGTACTCTTACAATAAATTTAAATGGAAACTTAACTTCTAAAACAAAACAATTTAACAACTGGATTCCATTTATTTATAGAAAAACGACGTCAAAGGATCTCAGCCTGCGAACGAAATGCTTGTCCTTTACCGTGGTTTTATAGAAATAAATTAATGTTCAATTCCTTTTCGAAAAGTTTGTTTACGTTTGGAAAGAAATTTTAAATGCCGATAACTCTTAATGTATACATTTTAGAAGGTACCTCTTCCCTCAAAATTAATTTTTTTAAAGATCTTTCTAAAAATGTAAATTTTATATATATTAAAAGCATGAACACTACGTCTGATTACTTTATTTTACAATATTATAAGAACACACATTTTATCAGACAATTAAATGCACTAAACCAACATGAGTGAAAAATTGACCTGCGTCAGGACTCGAACCTGGGACCTTCAGCGTACCGTGCTAACGTTTTACCACTAAGCCACCCAGATCGATATTCTAATTCAGCAATTTCTCATTCTTATTCCTGTTGGAAACAGTCATCGGCCACAATTTGCAGTCACATTTAATTGTCTGATAAAATGTGTGTTCTTATAATTATGAAGTTTTATTTAAAAAAAATATCTTCAGAAAAAATGGCTGACTTACAGATGAAAATTGATATGATTAACCCGTAACTGATTTGTGCTATTATAATACATATGGTACACGGTCGTTGGCGGGGTTTTATCTCTGTTTTGGTATAAATTTTTAGTTGCCAAGTTAATTAACAGTTTTTTGCTAATTAAGGATAGAAATGTATTTATTTTTCCACTGTATTTTATAAAAGCACGTAGATTAGGTTATTACTTGTCCAAAAATGCAATCCTTTTTCATTTCTGCTCTATATTTAAATCTGTAGGTTGTTTGAAAAAAAAAAGTTTGACGAAGAAAATAGTGATCATTTTAAGTAACTCGACGTTTTAAAAAAAATCTATATCTCTGTTTATAAATCACTTATGAAGATGAGTTTGGTCTCAAATTGAAGAATTTCTTCATTAGATTCTTTTAGTTTTCATTTTTTTTTTCTATGACGCTTGGTTCATTTGATATCTGATATTTTAATCTGGCATGTTTGGTCGATTTAACATTGCGAAGTTGATTGCTGTAAGTAAGCAGTAGCGGTCTAAAGTCCAGTTCTTGGCGTTGTTTGTTTGGCGCTTTTTTTATAGCTTGGCTTGGCAGAGCGACCACCCTGCTTGATAAAGATATCAACTCGGGGAGTTTTGCACTGTATTTACTGATGTTTAGACAAGCGTAATGAATTTTTCAATGCGAAATACTTGAAACTTTGCTTTATACGCTCTCAATAAATAAATAAATAAATAAAAAATCCGTGAATTGGACGAATTTTTCCGTTGATTATATTTCGTTAAAACACGAAAATTTCCGCTTTCTTTTATCTACTTTCCCACAAAAATACAGAAAATTCCTAAATCTAACGTAAAAAATACCTGAAACCCTCCAATCTAAAGCTGCATTTCCATCAAATCACAAGAGTGTTCAGGCAACTGTGCTGCTTAGTACTCTTTCCTATTAGAGCCGGAATTTTGAAGTATATCCTTTCCCCCTCAAAACACGAAAAATACGCCAACCTGAGTTCAGAATTGTCTAAAATTCTGCAGTTAAAAGACGGAAATTTCTTCAAATAGCAGTAAAATCTATTTCAATCACAGGGGTGTGTCCGGTAACTTGTTGCCTGTACTTTATTATTATTATTATTATTATTATTATTATTATTATTATTAGATTGGATGATGGAGAGTATGTACCGGTCAATCAAGTGGTCAATTTTTTTTACGACTCAGTCATCTGAAGCCAATTTTTGAGTTAGATTCTTAAACATTATGATATTCTCTGGAGCTTATACAAGCATTCAGCTTAAAAAGTTCATAACTGACAAAATAGCGTTTATTTGGAGAGAAAAAAAAAGGTTATTTTTTTTTTTAGTTTGTTGTTAAGGGTAGTGCTTTATATATTATAAAAAAGGGTTATTTTTAAAAAATTATACACATTGCTGGTATAAGATACAAAGAATATCATAATTTGTCAGAATCTAAATTCAAAATTTTTTTTTCAGATGACATACTCTCCATCATACATGACAAAGTTTCAAGTATTTCAGATTTAAAAAAAATCATGGCGTTGGTCTAAACTTCAATAAATACATTGCAAAAACCCATGAGTTGATATATTCATCCTAGTTTAAGAAAACACCATTCCCCAAAACATGATTTTAATTAATTTATATTTATTTTCATTTACTATTATTATTATTATATTTATTTATTGCCAATATAGTAAACTCATAAGAAAAATTTTACTCCAATAATCGACCCTCCACCTTTATATTTGAAAATAAATTAGGAAAAATATGTAATAAGAATATCCCATCTAAAAATGAACCATTCATTAAAATTAATTTATTAAATCGGTAGTGTAGGTAGTGTGGTTCTAGTAAAATATTTACAACAATACATAAAATATTAATCAAAAATATTGTTTTTCAAATCTCCCAACTCTTATAAAGAAATAAAAGAAAAATGTTGTGTTTTTATCTGAAAATGTTGAGATTTTTTAAAAATCCTTTCTCTTTCTCGAAGAATGGGACTTTATTACTATAAAAGATTTTCTGTAAGCTTAATTTTCTAGTAGGATAGTCCGTTGTAGAACTTGTACATCTGTGCGAGTTGGACAGACTACCTGACAATTCTAGATATGTAATGCGCCATGTGGTTAGATCGCTTTAGATCTAATATGGATAGTTCTAGAATTTGGTAGCACCTACCTGCCTGTTTTTGTGTAAACTCGCTTTCCCTTAAATGCACAAATATTCACTAAATCGGTTTATTTGATATAATCAGGAAAATACAGTCAGTGGTAGAATAATTGCTGGAACTGCCACTTATGGATTTAACTTCAATCGAGTTTTATTTAAACCCTCGGCTACTTTTCATTACTAATTACTATAGCTAGTATATGCTTAAAACCATATAAATATTAAATCACAAGCCTTGCTTCTCACGTGGCACTGCACGGTCTGCTATAACAGAATCAACTAGTCGAAACTTTCCTGTTGGATAGCTGTTTCCACATTTTTTTTTTAATGTTTTCTCGCCGATTTACATATTTTGAAAGTTAAAGAATGGTATAGCAAAGGCCATCCACTTCCAAATTTTGCTTTAGCAAAATTATTCATTCGTACTAGATTTTGCCTAATAGGATCATGTGAATATCACCCTAACAATTTACCTCTTCTTCAACTTGTAGTTCCTCTCAAATGTCTAATAAAACGGGACAACTATGTATCATATTTCACTGTAGATGAAACAAAGACTTAATTTTAGAATCCAGTGTAAAAAAATAAATGAAAATAAGCTTGTATGTAGTGTCTGCTCTTTTTTTTCTATAGTTTAGATTTGTTTAAGACTGTTTATAGATTCGTTCACATAAGTAATATTCTTACACAATCTTTTCCAGGGACAAAGATGTCTCTAATCAAGCCAACGATCTTAACTCCAATTTCTCTCTCTGTACGAATTACCATCCGAGCGAGCGATCCAAGTTCAACTCAGTCTCTCCGAAGCCTTCCCTGAAACCCAAGGAAAAAGGCTGGGCAACCTCTGAGAACCGTAATGTTCTCTTTCACCAGAAGTGTCTTTTTGATGCTAAAACGACTACCATGTCTTTTGCCAAGCCTCCTAGCCTCACCAAGGCTAAAACTCTCAGTATCGAAAGCAGGGACTGCAAGAATGAAAGTTTGTGTGCAACGTGGCCACCTGTTGGGAAAACCGGAACTATACTAGGTAAGTTAAACGATTTTTATCAACTACGGTACTCTAAAGGGGGATATGGGTCATTATTTCCGAAAAATACAGTTCAAATTCATTTCCACGGACATCAAAGTCATCAAATTCTGTGGCCAGCCAGATTAAGGGTATATAAAAAATGCTAATTTGTTTTGTAACATCTAATATTATGCCTGCGTTCTCCAAGATCCTAAAAAGCGATTTTTCGACATTTTAAAAAAAATATATGGAAATGTACGTTTTGAGAGAATGGCGCTTATGTGTTTATCATCTATGTATGTTTGTGTGCATCTATATCCAGATATTTCAAATTAGAGTGTCACTGGATTAATGAATTTAACTAAAGGAAGAATAATTAGGATTTACGAATCCTCTGTATGTAACGAGTCTTTACTATAAATACAATGTGGTGGAAAAGGGACATAAGTCGGTCAATTTGAAAGATTTTTTTTATATTCCTGCTGAAATATACAAGGTGATCACCTAAGTAAACTGACAGAACTGAGCGTGTTCTGTAGCGCGATCTAATTGCGAGAACTTTTGTAGGATGATTAAGCAAGACAAGAGACGAAGGATTCCTTAAAAAAGCTCCAAAAGTCGCCGCTAGAGGGATATGTGGGGCTATATTTTTTTTGCGGAATCCCTCGTTCCCCGTCTCGTTTAATCATACTGTAAAATTTGGGTCCATTTTCGCAATTAGATCGCGCTACAGAACACGCTGAGTACTGTCAGTTATATCATCTGAAAGTGGCCATAATTAAACTGACAGAACTCAGCGTGTTCTGTAGCACGATCTAATTGAGAGAACTTTTGTAAGATGATTAAACAACATAGGAGACGAAGGATTCCTCGAAAAAAGTTCCAAAAGTCACCGCTAGAGGGATATGTGGCGCTATATTTTTTTCGTGGAATCCCTCGTACCCCGTCTCGTTTAATCATACTGCAAAATTTGGGTCCATTCTTGCAATTAGATCGCGCTACAGAAAACGCTGAGTACTGTTAGTTTAATTATATAATCTGAGAGTGGCCATAATTAAATTGACAGGAATTAGCGTGTTCTGTAGCGATCTAATTGCGAGAATGGAGACAACTTTTGTAGGATGATTAAACAAGACTTGGGGGGGGGGGGGTCAAAGGATTACGCAAAAAAAAGTTGAAAAAGAAGTCACCTCTAGGAGGATATGTGGCGCTCTTTTTTTTCGCGGAATTCTTCGTCCCCCGTCTTGTTTAATCATCTTACAAAATTTGACTCCATTCTGGCAACTAGACAGTTCCACAGAATGTTCTGAGTACTGTCAGTTTAAGTATGGCCACCTTGTATATCACAAGAAATGTGCCATCGAAAAGATTACAAAACTGTGTAATTTTCATACTTGGTAAAAAGTAAATATAGACAGTGAGTAAGAGGAATTCAGTTTACGAATTGCGCATTGTTAATATTTTTCTTAGATAATTAAATGCTCGTAGATACTAATTTACAATTTTTGTATTCTTGCAAAGCATATAGTGGATCATTGGTAGACGAACTGGTTGGCTCTCGAACAATTTGAAAGTAGAATTACATCAGTAAAACTATGTTTAAATCTCAAACAAATGTTCTAAGCTCGATCCAGAGGAACACGGCTAACCGAACGAGTAAAATATTGATTTTTATTCCGCTACGCATTAGAGTCAAATATTTAGATATGTAAACTGAAAACAGAAGGGGCATTAACATTGACGTGAGAGGCTACTTCAGCGTCAGATCTTTTGAGTCTTTTATGAAATTTTCAAGGATAAGGTTTAAGTTTCCCATTGGAATTTTCACGAAATGACAACAAAAGCTCAACCAACACGCTCGTGTTGCCAACTTAAAATGTACATATTTTATTACGATAATTAATCATACCATAATAACAGACGATATAATTTATTTCACTGACATAATAACGATGAATTTGTTTACATTGTCTTGTATTGGATATTTGTGCATAGTATCATTTTAATGTAACAGAATTGTAATTAATTGATTGTAAAAATGTATTGAAACTTAATTTCATAAAATAAAATTAATATCGATAGCATGAAAATCTGCACACAAAAAATGTCTATTCATGCGTTTTTGCATAAGACTGCAACAGCTATTGCACCAAGATCTGAATATTCAAAAAAACTAGTTATAGTACGAACGCACCTCATTTGTTACGTTTGACGTACAATTTCCAACTTGTTTAAATTTAATTTTATTCATTTCAGAAGAAATTGTAGATGAAGTAGAAGCAGACTGTATTGAAGAAGCTGATGAAAGCTTCAATCTCAGGTTAGTTTTCAATATTGAATTTTAAACACTTTTTGTTATTATGTAATTGGCACAACAATAGGGGGAAAATCAGATTTAATCTTATTGAATTTGTTTGATATTAAGATGATTGGTACTGAAAAAGCATACCAAATTTCAGAGTTAAAATGCAGTTAGATTTGTATTATTATTATTTTTTACGTGTAGTAATTTTTAGTTTGAAAAAATACAAATTCGAATACATAAAAATGTGTACAAGAGTGCCAAATGAAAAGAAAAGGTTAAGGAAAAATTGTATTATTTCACACGATTTAATCATTTCGGCCTAATGACAAACTAAATGCATAATTTTTGTTTTAAAATATCACAATAAATTGTAAAACTTTCAGAAAAAAATCTGTGTTTCTTATATATATATATATATATATATATATACATATATATATATATATTCTTTTAAATAAGTTTTTGGTATCCATATTCAGTGTGTTGGAGAATACTTTCATTGACAACTAATTATTGCATACTTAATCATTATTTCATATGGTGTTATGGTAATGTTTCATTTATGGTTATATATATATATATATATATATATATATATATATATATATATATATATGTGTATACACATTTTTTTTCATTTTCTTTTTATTATTTCTATATTCCATTTCTGTTCCAATTTATGATTAAATCCTTTTTATTTCATTTATCGCTTGTTATCATATACCTTTAAAATATGTTTATAATTCTTAATAGAGTGAGGTTTCCTGCTAGGTTTTAAGATGTTTTCTTTATACATATTTTTGACTATAACACTTAATGTAAAATATTACTACATACATTTTTAAAGAAGATATAGTCATTTTTCATGATATTTCCATTTTATGCGAGTATATACACTGTGAAAAAATTCCGTGGAAATACGAATTTATACTAACAGTTGGGCTGCCAGTGTAGTTTTTCTATCTTTGATTTTTTTTTTTTTTTAAGATATTGATTTCGTGAATTGTGACAGAGAGTAGACAGAATATTAATTTAAGATTAATCTTGACATATAACACTGCTAAAAACTAGTTAAATTGACATTTTCCCTAAACAAACAAATTTTGTGCCAAAATACGGAACTTGTACCGGAAACGAGATTGCCAGTACAACTTCAATATTATTACAAGTTTTTTTTTTTTTTTTTTTTTTTCAAGTAAATAATTATGCATGTACACATAAAATGGATTCATTCTGATGACTTACCAGATTTCCTAGAAGAAAATAGTCCTTTCAGTCCTTTTTCTTTAATCTTTAAAAAATATGCACGAAATTTCAGCTTTTTAAAACTTTTACATGGTTAAAGTTATTATATTTATTATTGTCATAATTGGAGCATTTTAAAAGGATATTTCTTGCTAAAATTCATACTTCTTGAATTATTTTGCTAGGGAAATATATTTCCCCAATTTAAAAATTTAAATTAAAATTCAAGTTGTATCAATGTGCCCACAAGGAAAAAAAAATATCCTTTTCAGTTTTTATGAAATATCCCAGAACGGTCCCCTATAACAGTTTTTCATTTTTTTTAATCCTTTGTAAATTGCGAAAAAAAAAGTTCAATTTATTTAGTTAAAGAAATTAAAACAAAATTTCTCTTTATATTTGGAAATATTTTCGAAAAAAAAAATGTTTTTCTGAAATGTGAGTAATAAAATTACTATATACTGAAAAAGAAATCTAGAATTTAAAATTTATTTTTGAAATTTTAAAATAAATGAATGCTTGAACAAATTTTATGCATGATTTTTTACCTGTTTAAATAAATGTCGCTAAATAAGTTCAGTAATAACTGGAGATAATATATCTTGAAATAAATCTACATTTTTTTTCCCTCCATAAAATGAGTATTCTTTGCTACTATCACCTGATGAAGAGGCATATAATTTGCTCTTGAAACTATAGTTGTGTTTCTTTGCTCATTTTATAGAGTTAAAAAAAAAAGATCAATTTTCAAATAAGTTAAGTAAGAGTGTTTTTATTATTTTCTCCAACTTTGTAAAATATGTAGTAACATCCTGGTAATTTAATTTAAATGGTTAGAAAGCCAAATTTTGTTTTAAAATTTAAATAACTGATAATTACATTTCAAATATATTTAATTGTGAGGTTATGCAAGTATTAATTTATCAGAGGAAAATATTTTCTGCATTTTGTAATTTTATTTTTAAAAATTTAGAATATATGAATTTGTGTGCAAAATAAAATATAAAATTTCTAAATTACTCGATCTAATTTCTCCCAGAAAGTTTTTAAAAAAGTTTCTTTTTTTCCTTTTTGTAAATATTCAAAAATATTTTATTGGTTAGCAAAAAAGTGTCTGGAAACAAAATGCATTTCCCCCTTATACATTTGAGATATTTTAAAAATAAAGTGAGAATTTCTGCGATTATTAATCTGCCAAAAAGTCGTTTGCTATTAGGTAGCTTTCAATACAAAAAAGTATAAAGCTACCTATTGCAGCCGTTCGGAGGAAAGCAGTTCCGGAAAATTTTGATATATTTTCACCGATCATGACCCCCAGACCCCAAAACCACCCTCCGTCCAAATGTTGATTTATATATATAGATATATCCATATACAGGGTGATTCATAAAAGATGGGCAGAACTTTAAGGGGTTATAGTACACTTAAAGACAAATAATATTAAATAGGAGACTAAGGGTCCCAGACGTATTCCCAAGGAGATAGGGGGCATTAAAGTTTAGGGTCCGAAATTTCAAATGATTATAAAACATGGAAAAATTGGTCGATTCGTTTGCGGTTTTTGCAAAAAATTTTCTTTATGCCAGTATTTTCTTGAAATAAAATTTTAAATTTCAATTTCAAAAAATGCCGATAGGGGGCGCTTTAGACTTTGGAGTAACAAACAACTATTTTTTAACGTTATTTTTTGTATTTCTTTAAATGATTTCGAAAGCTTAGACTTAAACTTAAATTTTGATCTAAAAATCTGAGTCCTAACGAGTAGTTAAGTAGCGTAAACTGAAATTTGAAATTTGAAACCCTTCTCCCCCCAGAACAAAACTCAGTTATTCCCGATCTTTGTGTCGTAGATTAGGCTCTAACTACTGCCGCGTTTTGCTAAAATTATTCTTTATGTCAGTATTTTCTTGAAAATAAATTTTAAAGAAAATTTTCAAAAAATTCCGATAGAGGGCGCTTTAGACTTTGGAGTAACGAACAACTATTTTATACCGTTATTTTTTGTGTCTCATTAAATGCTTTCTAAAGCTTAGACTTAAACTTAAATTTTCAGCTCAAAATCTGAATCGCTGAGCGTGGTTCAGTAGCGAGGGGAGGGGGTTCAAATTTCAACTTCTGAACATAGTTCAGTTTGCACTACTTAACCATGCCCAACGATTCTGTGCTGTGATACGAGGCAAAAATACAACTTTCGTCAAGGACTGCATAGTCGGAATTCACTCATAAAGGCACTGGCACAGTTGGAAACGTCGCTCATGCAAACGTTAAAGCTCCATTCCTGACGCTAGTCACCGGGTGAAGAAGGAAACAGAAAGTATGCAAATGTCAAATGGGGAAGAAGAAGAACACGTATGCAAAATTTCGACACGATTCAGGCATAAAAACCACTGAACGGTGAGTCAAGTGTAAGTCGCTGTAGTAATGAATCGGAAGATGGTGCCCTTCACGAATAAGGAAAAGGCTGAGATGCATTTAATTTACGGAGCGGCAGATGGAAATGGTGCAGAGGCACAACGAATGTACGGAGAGCTATTTCCTAACAGGCGGTTGCCTAACCGCAAAACTTTCGAGCGCTTGCACAGACAGTTGTGTGAGACGGGATCATTTCTCGCTTCCCGGTCGAATGCAGGTCGTGCAAAAAAGGACGAATCAGTAGTTGTTGCAGAAGCCATTCTGGATGTAGTAGCGGCGCAGCCAAGTACAAGTACACGAACAGTGGCTAGCCAGGTGGATACCTCACAGTCCACGACTTGGAGGGTACTGAAGGATGAACATTTGCTCCCGTTTCATGTGCAACGAGTCCAGAAACTGTCTCCAGGGGATTATCCAAATCGTATTGAATTCGCCCGCTGGTTTCTGCAGCAGAACGCGCTAAATCCACATTTTGGACGAACTGTGCTTTTCACCGATGAATGTACCTTCACACGTGAAGGTACATTTAACACACACAATGCACATGTATGGGCGGATGTCAATCCACATGCTACGTATCCACATGCTCATCAGAGACGCTTTTCCATCAATGTTTGGGCAGGAATCCTCGGAGACCACCTAATCGGACCGTACCTTCTTCCTGAACGCCTCAACGGTAAAACATACCTCACATTTCTGCAACATGTGCTGCCAGACCTGTTAAACGTTGTTCCTCCACGCATCCGGCGGGTCATGTGGTTCCAGCACGATGGAGCGCCAGCCCATTACGTACGAGACGTCCGCAACTATCTGGACATCACATTTCCGAACAGATGGATTGGTCGAGGTGGTCCTATTGCTTGGCCTGCTCGCTCGCCAGATCTTTCACCCCTCGATTTCTTTTTTTGGGGACGATTGAAGGCTCTTATGTATGAGACACCCATTGAATCCCCCGAGGAACTGGTCGCCAGACTTTCCGCCGCTGTAGGGGAAGTGCTCGAAAAGCCTGATGTTTTCGCCAATGTTCGCCGTTCCATTCGTCGCCGTTGTTCTGCGTGCATAACCTCTGGTGGTCACAATTTTGAACATTTATTGTGATTACATGTTAATAAATATGCTTTGGTAACATAATCCTAATTTGTGTCTTTTTACCTCGTATCACAGCACACAATGTGTGGACATGGTAAACTGAACTGTGCTCAGGAGTAGAAATTTCAAACCCCTCTCCCCAGAAACTTAACCACGTCTAACGATTCAGATTTTGGGCTGAAAATTTAAGTCTAAGCTTTAGAAAGCATTTAATGAGACACAAAAAATAACGGTATAAAATAGTTGTTCGTTACTCCAAAGTCTAAAGCGCCCTCTATCGGAATTTTTTGAAAATTTTCTTTAAAATTTATTTTCAAGAAAATACTGACATAAAGAATAATTTTAGCAAAACGCGGCAGTAGTTAGAGCCTAATCTACGACACAAAGATCGGGAATAACTGAGTTTTGTTCTGGGGGGAGAAGGGTTTCAAATTTCAAATTTCAGTTTACGCTACTTAACTACTCGTTAGGACTCAGATTTTTAGATCAAAATTTAAGTTTAAGTCTAAGCTTTCGAAATCATTTAAAGAAATACAAAAAATAACGTTAAAAAATAGTTGTTTGTTACTCCAAAGTCTAAAGCGCCCCCTATCGGCATTTTTTGAAATTGAACTTTAAAATTTTATTTCAAGAAAATACTGGCATAAAGAAAATTTTTTGCAAAAACCGCAAACGAATCGACCAATTTTTCCATGTTTTATAATCATTTGAAATTTCGGACCCTAAACTTTAATGCCCCCTATCTCCTTGGGAATACGTCTGGGACCCTTAGTCTCCTATTTAATATTATTTGTCTTTAAGTGTACTATAACCCCTTAAAGTTCTGCCCATCTTTTATGGATCACCCTGTATATATATATATATATATATATATATATATCTGACCTATGTCATACGATAACGCCCGTATTTATGAATCGATTTTGATGAAACTAATTTTGTGTATTAAGGTCACTAATGTCTCGACCGAGTTCGTTGGCCAGCTTGGTCCGCCATCTTGTTTCAAGATGGCGGCCACTTAAAGATTTAAATTAACTTAAAATCTAAAATAACTATACAAAAAAGTTAAAAATTCAAATTTATTTTTTAATTACGTGTTAGGCCTTGATACAAGGATTACAGAGCTTTTTTTGGTTTACCTCTATCTTAAAAAATGGCTGAGATAGAGCAGTTTGAAATTCTAGGGTGGCTGACATTTTGAAACAAAACAGCACATTAACGCGATTACTCGCAAATTACTTTCTTTCATTGTTGTAATAATTTTCCCAATCATACGCATAAAACTATATATTCATATCCGTTAGCGCCAAAATTGGCGACATTGGCGACAAAATTGGCAAAATTGGCGACATTTGGCGAAATATCGCGAAATTTGGCGATCAAAATAAGTCTTCATAAATGAAGCCAATTTGGCTATTGCTCAATAATTTGAGGAATTTCTTATTCAAATTCAGTATTAACGAATCTTTTGTAAACGTTTCTTTGCATTTTAGCTTGCTGTTTTCGTGTAACATTAGCTAAAATTTTAAAACGTAGATATAGGAAAGCTACCTTTTCCTCCCGGTACAGGCCGGAAGGACTTTTTAAAAGTTGTTTTTAAAAATTTAATATATATGAAAGTGCGTGAAAATTAAATGTATGATTTATAAGCTATTTAATTTCAATCTTTCTTAAAAAGTTCAATAACAAAAGAATATTCAAAAATATTATCTATGTTTATTTTCAGAAAATATTAAAAACATTTCATTTTGTTTTTATTTGACTGTCCATATTTGAAATGAATTTATTTTTATCTAGACTGAGAAGATATGCAATTATTGATTTACCAAAAATAAATTTCATATTCCATTTTTTTTTTATTTATTATTATTATTATCATTTAAATCAATCTCTCTTTTCTTATTTAAAGTTTACGAATGTGTGCACATTGAAATTTCTCTGAATAAGCTTAATAAAGTTTTCCTTTTTCCACTTTGTAAAAATATTCAGAAATATTCTATTCCTTTAGTCAGGAAAGTAAAAATGTATTTTATTTTTAATTAAATAATTGAACCTAATTTTTTAAAAGATAAAATGCAAGTTTTTACAGTTATTATTTTATCGAAAAAAGCGGATCTTCGGCAATTTAGGTTTTCTTCCCTGTAAAATATATTAAAGCTTAAAATGTATGATTTCTAGCGTTTTTCCGCTTGTTATATAAAATTATTGAGGTTTTCTTTCTTTTCTTTCACTTTGTTTCTTTCGCTTTATTTATTTATTTTTAAATATGCAAAAATATTTAATTTGTTTACCTTAAGTCAAGAAAGAAAATATTAATTTTCTAAATATATTTAAAATAAAATTATTTTCTAAAATGGGACCATTTGTTATTCCTTATTTACCGATAAAAGTATATTTTATACAATAAAAACAATTTACATATAAAAATTTAAAATATAAGAATGCGAATGAAAATGAAACATTGTTTTTATTTGACTGTCCATATTTAATTTATAATTTATAAAAATCTAGAATTAGATTCAGAATTTATGATTAAAAAAAATAATTTTACGTTATTTTAAAGAGAAAAAGTCAGTTTTATATTAATTGGACTAAAAAGTACTAAAGACAGTTAATTGAAAGGACATCAATTAAATTTGGGACAAACTGTCTTTCATGTGTCGTTTGCTTTTCAGCTATTTATCTTCTATCTTGGAACATGTTCAATAATAGTTCCTTTTCTTTTTTGTTTATTTTTTAACGCATACAAACATATTCCAGATGTACTTTATATAGTCCATAAAATAAATTTTCGTTTTGTTTTATTTTGTTACTTTTGATATTCATATATTTTTGTTAAAGCGTTTGATTATGCAGGTATTAGTTTACAAATGTAATTGATTAAAGATGAAAATTTTATTTTTTAAAATTTCGACTACATGAATAAGTATAGAAATAAAATTAATAATTTTGAGCTGTTTATCATATTTCGAGTATGGAAAATAGAATAATAAGTTATGTTTATTTTTTACCTGTTTGTAAAGTTAAAAAAAATATTCATATTATTTAACTTAGCGGTAAACAAATTATCTTTTCGATTTCTTTATTTTTGATGTATGCATTATATAAAGCATACACACATATATACATAGTTAAAATGAAATCACCTGTGTGAAAACTAAGAAACGGGCACTATAAAATTCAAATGAAATGATACTACAAAATTAAACCCAATAAGATGAAAATCAAAAATCAAATACTATGAATAACTTATGGATTCAAAAGAGGAGCACCATAAGTATAATTCTTAGTAAATATATATATATATATATATATATATATATATATACACATACTTTAAGAATGCTATTTTTTCAACAGTTGAAAAAAAAATTAAGGTTACAACTTTTTTTTTCCATATAATTTCGCAATCAATTGCTCTGTTTGCTTATTTCTTTAACATTTTAACTTAAGAGAAGTTTTCCGATAATTTATAAAAATCTAGAATTAGATTCAGAATTTATGATTTAAAAAAAATAATTTTACGTTATTTTAAAGAGAAAAAGTCAGTTTTATATTAATTGGACTAAAAAGTACTAAAGACAGTTAATTGAAAGGACATCAATTAAATTTGGGACAAACTGTCTTTCATGTGTCGTTTGTAAAGAAAAAAAATAACGATCGTTAAAGTGGAAAAAAAATCCACTTTGAAAATAAGGATTTTGCAATGCTAAACTTGGTACGGCAGATACGTATTCTGGTTCTTTCAGTACGCATGTATCTGAACTCTTCTGCTGTTTCTCATCATATTTCATTTATTTATTTAAATTTTGTGCTGAAAGAGGGATTTGTTATGAAGCTTTGAAAGAGTTATATGCTTAATTTATTTTTGTTATTTGAGGTTTTCTTTCCGCAGATTTTTATCACTCGCGTATTCATTCTTAGCATCAAAATTTTTCTATTTATCTTAAATAATGCTTTATTATTATTATTATTATTATTTAATTTTAAGTTAATTGTATCTTTCAGCGATTTTCGGAGTGATTCTCAAAGTGGCGAGGAATCTTTGCGAGAATGGTATATTCCCTTTGGTGACATCGAATTTCAAGAAAAGATCAGAAACGGTCGTCAAGGAGACATATATAAGTAAGAATCCTTTTGTATCTTTTGGGGTATGTTATGCAATTAAGTACTGTATATCTTAAAGGCAAATCAGTAAAAGGGCTAAAACAAATATGACGAACTCCATGTAATGTTCAAATATGATAGATTATGAATGTGACCAAAGAAAACACCAGGAAATCAGTTTGATATCTTCACTAAATTTTATTGAAAGGCAAAAAGAGAATTGCCTGCTGTATTAGTGCAAATGAGAAGTATGCATTAAAATTATTGAAAATTAGTTTGACATCACTCTCGGAACTTGGACTTAAAATGCTAGATACGTTTAGTTAGGTTAAAACAAATCCATTTCTTTAATATGACATTTTTAGCAGATTGAAAACACTTACGAAATCTTGGTGAAAAACTTCTTGTCAAAGAAAATTTTCCAAGTAGGAATACTAACAAGGAAACTTTTCATGCGTTATCTTAATGCATTTCATTTTTATGTGATCTTAAAGCTAAAGTTAACAAATAACATATCAATGTAAAGGTTTTTAGGTAGTTTGATAGATAATTAAAAAATATGTATGTTTAAAATATTAACTTTATGCTAAACGTTGTACACGAGAAACTGAAAACAAATTCTAAATATATATTTTATCTCACGTAATTCTTGCTAATTAAAAAGTATTTTTAACTTCAAAAGAAAATATCATTTTAAAATTACAAATTAACAAATATTTTACATTAAGCAGTGTATCCGACCTCTACTAAAGATTTTCTCCTAGAAACCAACTACCCAACCCCCTAAATTTAATTAACCCCCCCACTAAAAAAATCTTTTATAAAATATTAAATATGAAAATATTTCATTCTTTTCTTTTCATTCTAACAGAAAATTTAGTAAACGTAAAATATATGTGAAAATCTGACTTGATTTCTTATTAAATGTGAAATTTCATTTTTCTTCCTAAGAAAATTAAGCTCTTAAGAAAATTCAAGTCACAAATATCTGCCCCCGCCTCTTTAAGTATAGTGGGAAACCCCCAACTTGGCAACAGTGACAATAAGGAATGAACTTTATTGCAAAATCACTTTTAATTTTTATTGGTTAGATGTGATTTTCAGGAGTCATTATTCTTTTCCTATCTTTTCAATTAATGCCCCCTTTTTTAAGTTAATTTTTTTTTAATTCATCATAAAATAGTCTTTTAAATGATATACAATTTATTAAATTTGTAGTTGAAGCAATTTTGAAAACTTGATGAGATATTGCACAATTTCTGCATAAAGCTGTATGTTAATATGTGTAGAGAATAAAATTAATTAATTCAGATAACTTTCAATATATTCATTCAATTACACCAAAAGTAAATAAAGTTATGTATGTTAAAATGTGTTAAAAAAAAAAAAAAAAAAAAAAAAAAAATTACGATCCCGAACATATTCTGATGGAAAGTATCTTTTAACTAATTTAACTTAACTTGATATTTATTTTATGCTGAACATAAAATGAAAAGATGTCTTTTTGTGGGCAGATTTTAATTCAACGCTAAAATGTGGTACGTATCGTATGGTTAATCTGATCTTTTGGTTAACCGGTTTTAGTTTTTTAAAATATTTTTAGTCAGTCAATTCCCAATTGTGGTAAACCTGCCACTAGTTACTTTATGTTATAGTAGCAAACAAATTTTCAATTTTGCTATAGATTGGATATAAAATGCTTGAAAAATACTTAAAGTGTCATAAAAGTCACTAACTGTTTTCAAACAAATTTTGTTCGAGAGTACATTTTCCCCAACTATTCGATTCGTAATGCGTAAAAATGGAAACAATATGATGTTTAGAAAGGATGTATGAGCGATAAAAAAATAGCAATGGGTTTTCTGGCAGCCATTAAAAAATGGCCTACACATTTTTTGAGACAGAAAAGTCCGTATTGAAAGAAATAGCACATTGTTGTTAAAAACTGACTTATTGCTTAATTTTATTTACGTATCAGATTGGACATTTACACATCTACATTTATACCTACTCACCGATATCTACATATATACACGTCAACACATATATAGCTACACATTTACAACATCTAAACATCTCTACAAATATATAGCTACACATGTACAACATCTAAACATCTCTACACGTCGTTATCTCATCTACGCATATCCATCTCCTTACCTACATCTACAATTACATCTACAGCTGCATCTATCCACATCTTCACATCTCTACATAGCGTTGTCTATATCTATGCATTTCAATTTCCATATCCATACCTACATCTACACATTTACAATTACATCTACAGTTACATATATACATTTTCTCACCTACTTTTACACATCTACATCTACACATCTCAAACCTCCATAAGAATTCACAAACTTAAAAAAAAATCCCTAATTTACTAAAAAATAACTATTACGTTTAAATTGAGGAATCTTTCAAAATCGGAGGGTCCTATAATTTTTGGTAACAGCGTTTTCTCTACAAACGAAATTAATAGCGAAGACTCAAATAATAATTGTTTAAATTGACATATCATTAAATTGATTATTTCTTTTGCAGGGGTCGCTGGTACGGAGAGGTGCTGATCTACACTATCCGGGAGTCCTGCGGTCGAGAACTGAACCAGTTTCTGGACGAGGTAGCCCAGATGGGTATGATTCGACACGAAAACATTGTGTTGTTCATGGGTGCATGTATCGAGCCACAAAGACTAGCTGTCATTACAAGGTCGGCAAAATTTAGCGTTGATTATTTTTATCATAGTGTCTAAAATTAACTGTTCTGTCCGATGCATGTTATGTATAATAAATTATTTTCATTTTAGCTTTTTGATATTGCTTGTGATATAAGCACGAAAAACGATATGTAATGCAACAGAAGATAATTAATTTCAATTTTTGTTATTACAAAACAAACAGTGTAAACAAAAAAATAAACTATATTTCTACTCATGTAGTTAATCTCGAGGATTTGTTTATGAGCCATTGTGTAACTGGACATAGGCAGCATATAGGAGAAAAATTTACTGTTGCAAAAAACTGAAAGATATATCCAAGAAACTTCACAGGAAAATTGAAGGAATCGAATCCACAATCAAAACTTTATTGTGCAATAATGCCTAAAATAATAGCTTAATAAAATCTTGAATTAATTCAAACGATAAGTTTCATCAATTATATTCCCACATAAGGTATATGGGAAACTTCTCGTTATGTGTGTGAGTGATTTTTAAGTTACTTTGATATGCTTTTATATGACAGTTTTTCTTTTCTAGAGGCCACGTAAATTTCGAAGTAATGAATTCAATCGACCTATTGAGACGATTGAATTTGTTTAGACTGTTTTGATGCTAATTTTTATGTAATGTGAAATTCAATTGTCTCGTGTATGAAAGATATGGGAAATTTTTGAAGGGGCTTTGTTGATTCGATAACGACCATTAGAGATTCGATAATCTCGCGTGTTTTGAACTTCGAGTTCATTTATTAAAGAGTGTTTATAGTGATTCTGGTAAAGTATTAGCTTGGATTAAAAAGGCTGAAAAATAAACACTTGTTACAGCACCCTAATTATCCTGAATCAAGACTTCCATAAATGGGTATATTGTACTTATTTGTGTGTTTTATTGCAATATAGTAACACCATGCCTGAACAAATTAGTATAGAGAACTTCCTAACACCCGAACATATTTTTTTATGCCTAATGATAATAAGTCAGACATTGTTGAAAGTTTTTCTTGCACAGCCATGTTTACTGATAAGTAATTTTAACATTTACTATATGCACTATTGTTATTCTTAGTTTTTGTAAATGTATTTATCCTCTTCATTATTTTTTATTTCCAGCATGCGGAAAGGGCCGACATTATTTGAGTATTTACACCTTAAACGACACAGATTGCCTTTCCATTCCAAACATAATATCGCACGACAGATAGCTCAGGTAAGCTAATTTAAGACTCACCCTATTTTTCAATGTTTCTTTTGTTCCTCTATTAAGTCATTTCTTTTCTTTTATTTCTCTGTAACGTCAGTTTGGTAAAAAGCATATACAGGGCTCTTTAGTATCAATATTACAAACTTTAAAAAGCAATAGAGCATCACACTACAATTCCTATTTTTTCTATAAGAAACCAGGATAGAAATCCATTTATTCAATGAAACATAAAGGATGCTTTATTCGAATCCTAATACAGATTTAAACTCAGAATTTTAAACTATAACCGACACATCATAATGGCATGATCTTTCGCAAATACGTCATAATAACATAACAGTGCACACAGTTTCATTCTGATACACCGATTACAGGATCAAAATATTCCACAAATTTCCAATAAATAATTGACGCAAATGATAACATTTTTGAAGTGTGCCTGTTAAAAAATAGTATTATCTACCATAGAAAAAAGGAAATTTTGAAATATATACTACACAAGTTCAATTTTTTTTTTTCGAAATGCATTTTTTTGTTGCAAATATGTACTTGAAGGTAGGCTCAATGTGTAAGACAAAAATTACATAGTTTATATATATATATATTAGGGATGCAACGGATATCCGGCGAACATACTGTATCCGGCTGATCCGGCCGCTATGCCGGATAATTGGCAGTAGCCGGATATTATGATTATCCGGCAGTACATACGGCCTGAAATTATTTCATTGAACTCATTGTTAAAATTTCCAGATTATACAGCCTAGAGTTTAATCTTGCAAAATACAAAGCATTAATTTATTAAACTAAAAATAATTTACTTATATTTGTGGCAAATTGTATTTCTAAACCTATAAAAGAGCAAACATGCAGACAACTATAACTATTCATACACATGTGCCTGCATATATGAGCAACAGACACAGTTAAAAAGGAAAAATTGGCAGAATGACTCATCAAATAAGAAACCTTTTTTTGCTGTGTTAGTAGCAAGCAAGAAGTTTTCTGTTCCCGTAACACAAAACTTGTTTTTATAAGGTAAAGTTGTGCATAGATTAGAATGAAGCTCAAGGAAAAAAAGAGAAGATATTAAATAAAACATTTTGCTACAAAAATATTCAGTTTTAAGTTATTTTCGTGAAAATAATGCACTATTACTAAACTAATAGTTTACTATTAAAATACCAATTCGGTTGTTATGCAATTCAGTTGTTATGTTAGTAGCAACAAGCAAGAACAAGTTTTTGTTATCAGAACACAAATTTTTTTTATTAAAGCAATAAAAGATAACGAGGGGAGTTTACAGCTTGAACATCATACTGCTAAAGAAAAAGGGGGAGATAAAAGTATTAAATATTGTCTTTCCAAAAGTATTCAGTATTAAGTTTTTCTCATAAAATTAATTTATTATTACTAAACTATTTAGCCGATACTATTATAACTAAAAATGTAATATAATGTAATTATAATACTGGTATTAAAACTGAAATTATCATAAAAATAATTGTTAATAGGAAATTTAAAAATTAGATAAAATAGAAAATAACATCGTGATGGCTAGCTAATCAAAATCCACGTTTAATTTCTTTAAAAATAAATAAAATTTTAAAAAGTACAGATCAAAACATACTGCAGCCGGATGGCCGGATATCCGGTTGCAAGATATGCCGGATATCCGGTGTCCGGTATCGGGCCAAATTGATATCCGTTGCATCTCTAATATATATATATATATATATATATATAAAACTTTAAGTAAAATTTAACCATTGAAACATAAGAAACTGACCACATACACTGAAATCCCGATACCAAAGAGCCCTGTCAATTTACAAATTAAAATTGTAGTCCTAATAAAAGTAACATTATTAATTCAAATTAAGAAGAAGAAAAAAAAAAATTAAATAAATAGAAAATAAGGAATGAAATATAAACCACACGAGTATATACACAAATAAAAGCTTATAAAGTAATTTACTTTTTCAAGGGCAAGAAAATCACATTTATAAGCAAAGAACGATTGTTTTCTGTATATGACACCAGCTTTTGCTAAATATAGTGCCATATCTTGCCCGAACAATCGCTGAAACAATATTGAATAACAAGACCTTTACAATGGAATATTATAAATTATACATACAATTTGAAAAGGAGTGTGAAAAAAAATAAAAAATATATATATTACTTATATTAATAATATCCCAAGATATTTAGTATATTGTGAGCACATGTACAAAGTTGTATCCAAAAGAAGAGGTTAAATTCACAGTTAAATAGAGAATCCTTCAGATCATAAATTGTAACCTACAGTTACAGTTATTTTTATTTAACTAAATAGTTTACAACATTTTAAAAAATGTAGAAGAAAATATATATATATATATATATATATATATATATATATATATATATATATATATATATATATATATATATATATATATATATACGTTCCTACTCAAAAGGTTCGGAAAAATTGACGTTTATTGCAAAAACAAAATTGACAATACCCAAGATACACTATATTGCCAAAAATCACCAGATATTTACGATTTTATACATTTTGTTGGATATGTAACGAAATACTTGACGAGTTCTTCTGGAACTTTGTAAATATAAAGAAAATGTCTGACTTCGTATTTTTCAGCGAAGGTTTGATCATGAGAGTTCTTAGGAGATCAACCACGAATTGAAGAAAAATAATGATATTTGGTATCACCCAGTTAAAAAAAAAAAAAAAAAAAAAAAAAAAAAAAAAAGCTCAAAATGATATGTAGCTGCAACATCTGATTATGTAGATATTGCATGCGCGGCAGTGTATTACTGCTTATTTTACTGTTTATTACTTTTAACTTTACGGTATAATACTGACAACTTGGATGCCAGTATCATACAATAAAATCAAAACTTTTTTTTTTTGCGAAAGTTAATATACGGGAAGACAGACAAACAGACCGATATGACATTCTTTTATATGCATACTAATAAAATTTACATTGGACCACCGGAAAAATCTGCCCTTAAGAAACAAAAATAAAAGCTTTATTGGAAAATTTTATTTACACGCTAGAGTGGCTAAGCTTAATAAATATATACATTTTTTTATATTTTGTTTAAATACAAGCAGTACTGTTTCTACTCTGATGCGTAAATGAAATCTAACAGATGTTTAATGTTTTAAATTCATCACAATCCCTGTTCATGATAAACCCTTTGTAAATTTTCTTCGCCCCTTTTTCATAATCAAAGTACCTTTTTTAGGTGCATTCGTAATTATATAAATACGTAGCACCTATAGTTGCCGTCTGGTCCGTTCGTCTATCTGTCTGTCCGTCTGTCCGCATATATAACAGCGCAAAAACTACCCAACCGAATGATTTGAAATTTAATATACAGGGTGTCCATAATTAAACGACCCTACTTTAAAGTTGTCTACAGACGAAACTATTGGTCAGAAAATTGTGAAATTTTGTGAAGGACATAATGAAGGAATGGGAATTTGTTTAAGCGAAAAAAAAAATTAGTTCAAAATTTCGCCGCCAGAGGGCGTTTTTTTAATGAATTACACATTTAGCATACATTTACGATAGATTACAAATTTTATTTCAACAAAACATGTTGAACAAAACTTTTTTCGCGACATGTTTTTAGCATTTCCCAGAAAACACTACTGTCAACTGTTGAACATGCTATCATACGATTCCAGATGGTAGCTGAAAATGATAGCCGACATGTGGAACATGTTTTGTTGCCATAAAGTATGCAAACTATCCGAAATGTATGCTAAATATGTTATTCATTAAAAAACGCCCTCTGGTGGCGAAATTTTGAACTAAAATTTTTTTTCGCTTAAACAAATTCCCATTCCTTTATTATGTCCTTCACAAAATTTCACAACTTTCCGACCAATAGTTTCGTCTGTAGACAACTTTAAAGTAGGGTCGTTTAATTATGGACACCCTGTATATAATCTTTGCAAAATTTTGTCGAGTCATTTCAAATTTTATGAAAATCGAATCAAAACTTTAAAAAATATTAATAAAAATATTTATTAAGTAATTTGAATATTTTAAAAATTGGAACTTCTTTGTTATAGCAGCTTCCGAGGATTAATCGTCAAGCGACCGAGATGTATCATTCTACACTGCAAAAAATAATTGTTGATTTTGCAGTATAAAACTGGCACCCAGCTGCCAGTATTATACCGTAAAATTAACAGTATTAAACAGTAAAATAAGCAGTAATACGCTGCCGTGCAAGCAGTAATACGCTACCGCGCATGCGTGGTAGCGTATTACTGCTTATTTTACTGTTTAATACTGTTAATTTTACGGTATAATACTGGCAGCTGGGTGCCAGTTTTATACTGCAAAATCAACAATTATTTTTTGCAGTGTATTAAATCCTATCATACGTAATTAATTCAATGATATCACATGATAGGTAATGATACTAGGTTGCCATGGTGATTACGTCCTATTTAAAATGGGGTCATATTATTTCCGTATTACTGAATTCTAAAACTGAATTTGTATACTAAAATTGTTTAATTATGGCAATCCTATAATCTACCGACAGTTTTTGGGTAGATGTTTCCGGAGAAATAGATATTAAATGGAAAAAAAAGAGTCTAGATATGGATTTCCAGCTCTGAAATTTTCAATGCTATGCTTGAGTTTCCCATTGGAATTTTCAGTAAATGTCAACAAATGATAAAATGTTGGCAACTTAAAATGTACTTATTTTATTACGGAAATTAATCATATCATAATAACAGACGATATAATTAATTTCACTGAAACTTGTTATAGTACGAGAGCACTTCATTTGTCACATTTGACGTGCAATTTCCAACATGTTCTTTTAAATGCAAAAAGGAGTAAATTAACAACATAATAAGTAACACAGTAAAATAAAATAACTTTTATTAGGCTGTTTGACATGTTTCGGCTCACTCCGAGCCATTTTCAAAAACAAATGAGAATATTCCATAATTGCACGGTCTTTGAAGTTATTATTTAAAATGCTATCATTTAATTTTCATGTACTTTTTAAAAATTATGCACGTTATTTTTTATTTTTACTTAGTTGTTCATTTTCATATCTGTAACCATGGAGTAACTCGAGTCACAATTTCTGTAAGTTAAAAAATGCTGCATCGACCTGTTTTTTCTTTTTTTCCATGATTGGAGTTTTTTTTCAAGCCTGTGAAGAATCATGCAAAATATACCTTTTAAAATAAAATTTAAACCAGACATATAATTAAATATACATACAAAGTCAATTATAGATCTGAAAATTGAACCTATAATAAAGAATATTGGCAATGAAGAAAACAAAAATGTATAAAGCAAAATAATATATAAATAAATAAAATAAAAATAAATAAATAAATTATATAGCATTGAAATTATGTAATCTCTATTCTTTAATATCGGTTGATAAAATAAGGGAATGACACGAATTTAATTAGTTCATGCAAACACAACTGTTTTTTAAATAAAAGGAAATTTGGCGCTATATCTAAAGTAGTAAATAAATCCTGTTCATTAATTTTCTGTTCCTTCTTTTTCAAAATGTTAGAAAACATTCATTAAACCCCCCTTTTTTTCTTCAATTCCACCTGAATTTTTTGTTCTGGCCGTCTCTCTATTCTTATCCTTTAATTCTATTGGCTGTTTCCCTTATTTTACTTGCGATTCTATAGGTCGATAACCTTACCTTCAATCCGCTCATAGACCATATATATGAGCAAAAGTTCAACTATTATTTTTTAACTTACGATAGTAAGGTTAATGCTGTCTAAACTGTTCTCAACTTTAGTATATCTTCCGGTGCTTCAAAGTTTTTTTTTTTATTTACAACTAGTTTTATTCATTTTATTAAAATTACTGTAGTTTAGATATAAAGTACTTCAAAAACAATGTTGCCAAATTTTAGAGATTGTAGAATTTAAAGGAATTAAACATTTTTATTGCATACATTGTGGAAATGGAACTAAATCTTTAAAGTTCTATAGAGAACTTTAGATATAAGAGAAGATGTGTTTATTTTATAACCTCATACAAACGATTTTTGATTAGCCTTATCTGTAAAACTACAATTAATATAAATAATTAGAAATACTGCTTGTTTTTATCATATTTATGTATAAATAATAAATAGTTTATGCCTACTAATGATAGCAAAGATACATAAATTAGTATATCTATTGCTGTTAAAATTTTCTTATATGACATTTTATTATTTTGTATTTAAACCACCTAACATAAATTTTCTTTCTTCACACCATTTAGGGTATGGGATATCTCCACGCCAAAGATATAATCCACAAGAGATTAAATTCCAAAAATATTATTCTAGAGTGCCGAGTGAAACTGTGTATCATGGATCATGGGATGGCGGATAAGCAGCTGGATCGGTAAGTTATCTGTAGTTAAGTTTAATTTATCGAACCTTGTTTAGTTAATATAGAAAACTATAAGAGATAAAAGAAAAACAAGTGGATAAGTGTGATCGAAGATCGCAGAAAGGGTTTCGTTTAATATTCCTTTCAAAACATTTTATCCTTTAATTAATTAATCCAAATCATTAATTTATAATTATCCTTCTACCACTGAACCATCTAGCCTTCACGAAAAAGACTGAAATTAAGATTCGGTTTTAAAATCTAAGAAAATCACAGAAATGGTCGAATGTCGTTAAATTAATTTATTAAATTAAAATAATATAAAACTTTTTTAAATTTTATGATTTGTCGTGTGACAGAAGGTATTCATCTATAAGTATGCAAAATATAAAGTCTCTAACTTATACAGTTTCTGAGTACGAACTCTGTGACGGACAGACAGACGGACAGAGTAGTGAGACGAATAGGGTTTCGTCAGATAAACGAAACCCTAAAAATACTAATACTCAACTTTTTACTGAGTTCTTTTTACATTTTATCAACTATATTGCTTTTATTAAAATGTTTTCGAGCAGATTTACAAAGTGTTTAAAAAATGTGACCACGGTCATGTATTTATTTTAAGTACATTTCCTTAAATTAATATCATTATCTTTTTTTTTAACTTTATGGATACTTATGTAGGATACAGTTTTTGAATTTTGCAAGCTTTAAGAGACGATGAAGCTTTGATTTTACAGTTTCGTTTTCACAAACAAATTGTTGCACATTTTTTTTCAAATATGAACCAGTCTTTGAGATTTCTATTTCCTGTAATGATAAGAGCCTCAATCAGTGTATCGTAGAAATTATTTCATTCATAATTTTTCTGATTTACTGTGATTTGTTACATTTTAGAGGTTTTTCAGATCAAATGCTTGCGTGTATTTATTTAAAATTATTTTACTTATGCATCTGTGCATTTTCCTTTATTCCAGATGTGATTACGGGTGTATTCCACGGGGCCAGCTGAGTTATATGAGTCCTGAACTGATGTCTTCCTTAAAGATTGATCCTCCCAACATATTCGCCTCCAAGCCATGTACACAGGCCTCTGACATATTTGCCTTTGGGTAAGACCAAAATTACTGTTAAAAAAAAAAAAAAGAAGAAGAAGAAGAAGAAGAAAAAAGAAAAAGAAAAAAAAAAGAGTCAAATGTTTCAACGAAAATATACCATCTTCCGAATTACCACCGTTTTCGAAAAGTATTCTTCACTTTTAGAAACCTTACAAACCAATATATTTTCGAAAAAAAAAAAAAAAAAAAAAAAAAAAAAAAAAAAAAAACATATACAAAAACCAAGTTTATTTTGCTGCTCTGATTTTCGGAAACGTTTACGAGTAGCTTTAATTGTGCATTAATCAATTTTCTGGAAAATAGGTTTATTGGAGGCTATCAATTTTCATGTAAAAACTTTCATGTTCAACAGACTTGTTTTACAGAGAAACATCATAAATTAACAGAATAAACATTAACATTGAAATTAATATTATTTTCTTACTCTTGTATGTATAAATTCAGTTACGCAGCTGCAAATGTTTAATTGAAAATTAATGGATTCCTAAAAACCGATATTCCGCTTTGAGAAAAAGGATTAATACACTATAAAAACTACTCGGAAACGTTTACACAAATCCCTGGCAGCAAAAGAAATTTTGTTTTTATAAATTCTTCTTTAAATCAGCAAAATATATTGGTTTCTGAGGTTTCTAAAGATGAAGAACGCTTTTCGGAATCCTGAGTAACTCGGGGGAGATTATTGTATATTTCCGTACGTGGTTATATTATACTTTCGTAGATTATGAAACATTTGCCTTTTTTTAACAGTATGCTAAGAAAATTCAAACACTGAAATGCCAGCAATTATGACGAGCTTAAATTTTCATCATTGCACAGTAATTATATTTAAGGAGTATCATAACGTAAAACGGGTCCAAGACATTAGAATTATGCCATGTAACAACATTAATATCTTTCCTCGCGCGTTTTTAAACTTTTTTTACTCATTTAAATGTTGTACAAAAAAAAAAAAAAAAAAAAAAAAAAAAAAATGTGGTAAAACTGTAAAGTGAAATTTTAAAAACTTCCTATAACGATCTCCTATCAGTAACAATAATATTTTTATGATTTTCCCATAAAATTTAGAAAGAAATTTTATGTTCTTTAAATCACATTTTGTTAAAACGGTCTGTTTTCATTTAACATCACGCAAATTTCGCAAACCGTACGAAATAAATAATTGTCGAAATGGGTGCATGGTCTGCCACAAAAGTAAAGAGACTAAATATGAGAAAATCGTTTTATAAACAACAGTGTTATAAAATTCCTCAAACAACATTATAAAGAAAATTAAACAATGGATATCTACACTGAAAAAAAATAAAAATAAAAAATATATATATATTTATTTTACAGGATAATACTAGCATCCCAGCTGCCAGTATTATACCGTAAAATTAACAGTAATAAACAGTAAAATAAGCAGTAATACGCTGCCGCGCATGCTCATCGACTAAGAACGCACCTTTTTAAATTATACATCTACTTTCAAAGTAGACATTTTTTTTTAACATTTAACTATAGATACAAATACAGCAGAAATCTATCAACCAGGTTTCTGTCTGCGAGGTCTCTGTGTCAACGGATCCAGCAGCCAATTTAAAGACATCATTATACAAAAATGTATAGTACCCGGTCTAATAATATAACTGATTAATAAATTCCACAGAAATCCGTTTATCGTATTATAATTAATGAAAATTATATTAGTAAAGCATTGAAACATGTTATGATAAGGAATATAGTGCATACGCGTGCTGAAGATTGGGAAGAAAAGACAATATGTTTGGATAAAATTTTAGAAAGAAAAAAGCATCACTATCGTCATAAATAACTGGGTAACATATCATCATTATTCATGTAAGAATGAATTCGTAGACGTGTTTCAAGGGATAAACAAATGTGAATACATTATGTATAATACAAGAAAATGTTTTCGATGGATGTAGAAAATAATGAATTAATCTTTTAAATTTTAAATAACGACGAAATTCTTCGTACCATAGATTCAGAGCACATCGAAAAGAGAGACAGTGTGATCATTAGCTACGATGAGGGCGCTAAAGCCTCAAATAAAAATTTTTAATATTTAGAGCAACGTCCTGAAGCTTCTTCTACGGATATTTTGCTGTCAAAAATGTGCGCGATTGCTCAGTGTGATTGAGTTAAAATGCTATTTACTAAAGAAAATAACAAACCATTTTCTAAAATAATAGTAATAAAAACTTTTCGTAACCATGCATTTAAAAAATTTGGTATCCTTTTTCAATTTGCGTGTTTTCTCATGAAGTATGTTTATTTAAAAAAACAAAGATTTCCTTGAATATTTTTTGTCACGAAATAAAATCATGTATGATTTAAAATTAAATCTCTGTTAGCCCAAGTTGTTTATTATCTGCGACAGTTATGATTCTGATTACGATCCCTGCAAAGTTCTTACTGTATAGTCTATTTTTTTTTTATAGCAAGATCCTTGTGTGTCCAAATAGTGGTTACAGAGTTGCTTCCCTTGATGGTAGTAGCATAGGAGGTCTTGAGGTGGCATGCTGCTCAAAGTACGCGTCGCAGTTGATTAGACTGCCTTATTGCTATCACACACCGCCTTATACTTCCTCTGCATTTGAACTTTCGATAAGTTCGAGTGGATTTACTAACTTTTTCGGAAAATTTTGTCGTGCATAGCTGTTTCAAACTGCGCTGATTTTCAATCCCACGTGACACTGGAACACCTTTTCACCTTGCTTTCAATGCAAATGCAACTTCTGTAATGGTCTGTAGGTCACTAAGTTAGCGTGCCCTAATTCAGTAACTGCACACAACGATGAATATCAGCTTAAAAACTCCGCTTTGTAACAACTTCATAGGTCCAAATGATGTGTTGCAAAAATTAAATCATGTCAAGACTTCCTGTACTACAACAAGCAATGTAGGCAACGCTGTAACTGATATATTGATGTTCAAGGATTCTACTTCTAAGAATATTGAGTGTACTTATACCTATTGTTTCTTTTAGATTGTAATCTTATTATTTGTGGGATTAGCCATATAGGGTGAATGCACCATCATTTGATCAATTCCCAGTAGTTAATCAACTAATATTATATGCTAACCAATGAAGTTTTTGTGTGTGCGTTTTTTACTGGTTAATTGCTTCATGGTAGTTATACAGTACTTGAGACCTATGATTAATTACTAGTTCATGGTTTATCAACAACTAGTGGTCGGTCATCAACTACTAGCAAAACTTGACTTTTTATACTCCACATAGCACCATGCGTTAATGGCACAGCGTAATTGAATGTAGTACAATACAGAGTTTTATTCAGCATAAAATAAATAAGGGAAATAATTCGTTAAGCATAATTTTTCGGTGAGTAGGTTAGACAAGAGACGGTCTGGAAACTGAAAATACAGTTAATTCATCAACTATTGGCGCAGTCACCCTACATGTTTAAATACTTTTAATGCTTTTAAAAAAAGAGTCTATTTCATCGATGTTTGATATTGGTTCTGTTCGTTATTCAACAGGTCACTTCTGTATGAGTTGCTTTCTGAGCGGTTTGCATTCAACGACCAGCCTCCACACGCTCTCATATGGCAAGTGGCTACCGGGAAAATGCCGCCTTTACACAACTTTAGGTTCATTAATGGACTGAAAGTAAGCACAATTTCATGGTTGTATTTTATTTGGAGAATCATAAGTACTAAAAGCTAATGTAATTTTAATGTATGTAGTTATTTAAAATATTATAGGTTTCTCAATGCTAATCATAATATTGAAGTTTGTATATGCTTTGAACAAAATATATTTATTACGACTGACTTTACATAGTACTTACAGGATCTGCTCAACATACACAACTTTTAGAGTATAGCTATATTATATTAGTTATTTAGACAAAACACCTGCAAAAAGTCTTAAAAGGTACCTGTACTGTACATTGATGCGTTGCAAATCTATTCTACAGCCATCATTATAACACTGTAAACGCTCACATATAAAAATGAGAAAAGAACATGATAATTTTAAGTTCCTGAAATTGTAAATTATAGAAGGTATTACAACGGATTATCGTTTTATGGCAGTAGATGTGTTAAAAAATTGCAAGTTTGCACATACATTTGTAGCTTCCATTCACTATGACTATATAGACATGCTTAAGTATAGTTACAGTAACTGAACTGGATGGAAAGTGTTTTCATTTTTAAATCCCGGTAGTTAATAAGTTCATTTCCTGAAGCACATGAAAAACCTGGTGTCGAAGCTCGTGAGTTTAATCCAGCGTGAGATCATAGTAAAATGACTATTACCAAAAAGTGTTTCTTACCTTCAACAAAAAGTCTTGTCATTTTTTTATAAAAAAGATTTATTTGAAGGTCCGTCTGTCATGGCAGTGTAGGCTAAATCTTTTCAATACCAATCTATAAATCTCTTAAATTTAGTAGTAATGTTTCGAGCAGTAAAAATTCTGTTTTATTATTAAAATGAAAAAGAGCAATGCTGAGAATTACATTTGGTAATTTTCTGAACTTTTAGCTAATCCTGTTTCAAAGATAAGTTACTTCATTGAAGCAAGAATAGTTTGCAATTAACAAACAATAAACTACTATTTCGGTAGAAAATGTAATCACGAAGATAAAGGTGATACAAGTGATAGGTCATTAACAACTACAGATGAAGATGGTTTGAAATTACTCAACCCTTATATGATTGTTTCTTGTATTTGCGTAAAAAAAAATTAACACTAAATATTTGCTTAAATATGCAAGAATATATAGAGCCACTATTAATAAAAGCTAATGTAAATTATTTTTGTTTAAAAAATTTTCTTAAATTTTTTTACATATTTTTTTCTTTCTAGACTCTGATCAAAAGATGCTGGTCATGGAATCCTAAGCAGCGACCACCATTTTCAGAAATAGTACACATTCTACAAGAAAATGTAAGTATATTTAATTTACATTACTGCAAAAGGAAATGGTTAATTCTGTGGCAGCTTCTTTTTATACAAAAATGGCGATAATAGTTAAATCGCTACTAAAGTGGCATACACCATTATGTTTTCATGATCATGATCTCAAACACTAACAAATAATAACAAAACATAATAACCGAGAAGATGTAAATAAAATCGAAAACGACAGATACTCCTACATTATATTAACTTAGCTGTGAAAACAATTAATTTCAAAGCATGCAATCGATAATTTTTAATGCAATGTGGATTTAATTCAATTCATGTAAAGGCATTTTCGTAGTCACATTTTGCATAAGCTGTGTTGGATGCACAAGGATAACCAATCAATGTTCTATTTTAGTAAATACGGGTGCCACATATAGTAATAACAAATGCTGACATTTACTAAAAACGGGAGCTGATTGGCTAATACAATTTATATAGGCGATTCTAAATAAATATTTTTGCTTGGATTGTATAAAAACTCGTATATCTCGTGTAAAATTTAACGCTGTGATGAATTAAACCAAGTGTAAACACATTTTTTTATATGCTGTAAAAAATGTAGATTTTTTTCTGATATAGCAGATACATTACTGAAATTCAATTTAACCTCGTAGTTGTCCACATTATTGGAAGCCTTTCCCTTATCTACAGAAACCAATAGCAAATGGACTAATCACTGAGAGAACAATGTGAGTTTCGAAGGATTACACCCAGAAAAGGAATTGATTAAAACTACAAAACATGTTTTGTTGAGTACATGTTGGTTGTTTTAGCAAAATTTTTAGTTGAAGTAAAAAAAATTGGTTTCGTTGCTTGGACAAAAAATTATTGTTAACACTCTTACAAAATTTAACAAATTGACAAAATCTGTTTTTTTTAATTTTACAATAATTTTGTAATTTAAATTTGTAATTCCAGCAAAATTTTGTTGTTTTTGCAAAATTTAAATTGTTGTGTAGTAGCCATAACTCTTTCACGTAACTCGATTTATTTGACATATATAGCTATATAATTAAAGGATTAACATAAATTTTGGATAATTAAAACTTTTTTCATTGGGACGGACCAAGGTAGTTTTAAAAATCCCCCTGTCCCATTTATTACTTTCTTCTGTCTTTACAAGAAGAAAGTATTGGAATCATAAAAATTTTCGACTTCCGGTTTCCGACGGATTTTAGAAGGTCCTGAACACGATTTGAGTGTTTTTAGAAAATGACTGCCAATGAATCTGTCAGTCTGTATGTGACAAAAAATTTTGTGGGCGCTCTATCTCAAGAACTAATGCACGGAATTTAATAAAACTTTATATTCAGTTACTTACAGTATAACAGGTGGCGCTGCTATGTTGCATTTTTCGCGATTTCTGCAATAGCTCTATCTCATTTTCAGCAGTGAATTACGCCTGTAATCTTTGAATAATAACCAGTGAATTTTTATCCTGCTTTTTGCAGGCGTAATTCACTGCTGAAAATGAATTAAAAATTAACTATGTGTTGCCGTATGCTGGGCTTTGTATTGTCGTCTCATGTTTGCCGCAGAAATTTGCGTGCTCCTGATGACATTTCCATCTTGTGTTGCGGTTGTAGCCGATCCGACATATATAAGAGTGAGAAATGCCGAGTTCGTTTATCGTTCATTGTAGATCAGTGGTAGAGCCTCAAAGCGCTGTTATGAGGACCCGGGATCGAGTCTCGGCTTGGGGCAATTTTCACTGTCTCGGTTTGCGCTTGAAAAAAAGTAGGATAAAAATTCACTTGTTATTATTCAAAGATTACAGGCGTAATTCACTGCTGAAAATGAATTAAAAAATAGTTAAAATTGCATATTTAGATTGGTTCATTTAACGAAAGTTTTTGTAGTATAAACAAAACAAGTTCGTAATATAACATATTTTATTATTTAAACAAACAAAATATATTTTGTTGAAAAAAGAAAATAGATTGTTAAAGGAACACATAGCATATATCTATGTAACAAAAAGAATTTTGTTAATTCAAGTAAAATGGTTCAATTTTACTTGAATTAACAAAACTTTTTGCTGACAATACAAAAATTTCTTTTGGAATTGCATAAAAAATCAACAATATATTTTTTTTTTTGTCTCAAACAAAATTTCCATTGACCCATATTTAAACGAAAAGTTTTGTTGGGTCAACCAAATTTTTGTTGATTCAACAGAACTTTTTTCTGGGTGCACGAAAGTGTTTCTGAAGTGAAATGATTCTTTTGCTGCCTGTAAATTTGGGTACTTCTCCATTATCCCGTCGACCACTTTTCATGAGAAAAAACTATCGCCAAATTATATAGGATTTAAGGCCAAAAATGCATGATCGTAGCGTCACATTAACTTGACGTCAGAAGCCGTTACATGTGTTTGTTATGTCATCAAGTGGCTTTTAATTCAACATTCACCTGTATGTTTTACTGATTTATTAATTATTTCGTTAATTAAAATAACAACTGCGTCTTTAAACGGCGGCGCAATGATATTAAAAGAGAAAAAGCATTGAAAATTGTTGCGATGCCTAATTACGTACAATAGATCAGTTTCAACTGACGTCACAAACATTTATTCACCAGCCGAGATTAAGGATAATTAAGAAAAATAATGTAAATAAATAAATATCTAAGATTATTATTTTTCTGTTTTCATTAATATATTGTAAATTTTATTGTTTAAGCTTACTAAGTTGACACATTGGTTAGTGGGGCTTTTCCGAATTTCTTGCATTTATTTATTTTATTTTATTTTTTGAGATTCCAATGGTAACATTCTTTCACTAATTTATTTGGCGTTACAGTTTGGCGATAGTTTTTTGTTACGAAAAATGGTCGACGGGATAATGGAGGAGTACTTAAATTTGTATTAAAAAATTTTTCGTTAATTTCGGAAGGCTATTGGTTTCTGATTGATTTTTCTCATAGATTTTTAGGGAGATAAGTAAAATGGTTGCCAGAACCATGAGTAACTGTGACTTTATTGTAATTTTTTCTAAACTTTTTTTCTATACCAGAAATTGTTTCTGAACATTTCTACTGTGTACACTTATTACATCAATTTTTTCGTCACCATATTTCAGTTATAATAGATGTTAATATTAAAAAAAAAAAAACATTATCGCATCAGTATTATTGTCGAGTACTTTGCCAAACAAAACTTTTGTTCAAAGCAACTTTTTTTTTTTTTTTTTTTTTTTTTTGGTATAATTTATACACAAGAATTACGAAAACGAAAACACTATTTTCTCGCCATACATTCGTTCAGTGAACATGGAAAGAAAGCTAACCAAACAGGCTAGCAATTTCAAGTTATATCAAAGGAGATTACTATGATTAACATTCACCAAAAACTGTTATGGATTAACAATGCGGGTTAACGGTATCTACATTGTAATTGTAAAGCAAAAACATGTCCATGAGAAACGCTGACATCATATTGACGGATGATACGCACTTGATCAATTTCAATTTCGCTGTAATTTTTTAACTTCTAAACACTGCACAATTTCAATTTTTACACTGTCGAATAGGAGGAGGGGGGGGGGGTATTCTTTCAAATGCAGTTTGCTTCACAAATGTATCTCAATTTACTGATTTTTTATGTTTTTAAAATAATTTTCAAGCATAATTTTTAAAAAGAAATAATAAAATACATCTCTGTCGCTCCCAGTCCAATTACGGAAACTTAATACATTAAAAACAGTTCAGTGTTTGTTTCCGGCAAATATTTCATAACGAAATTGAAATTGTCATAAATAAAAAATAATACAGGATTGCTACAGACATTGAAAAAAAAAAAAAAAAAAAAACTTTTTCTAATTTTTTCCTGATTTCCTCGACTACTTTTATCAGATTTCTTTGATTTCGATTATTAACGATACACATACGGTATTTTTTAACGTATGCCACTTCCTCGTATAACACACTTATCCAGCTTGCTAATACCTCATTTGCGAGAAAAAACAAGAGAAAACATAAAAATTGCACAATATTCATAAAGTACTGGTTCACAGTTTCATAAATCCGAACTCAAAATTTAGTCTAACAGCTTCACATAGTGACCAATAAGTGTATGGAGACCACTGAGCTCTAGAGCTCACTGATGGAGACCAGAAAATTTCCTCATTTTCTAAAGAATGTTCAATTCTAAGACATATCTGACGGGATAGTTAATTGGATTAAACTGTCCACCTGGTCAGCTTATCCTATATAGTATCGTAAAATTTACAAAAATGGGTAAATTTCCTTCATTATAAACATTCCTTCATTATCTACAGAAAATGAGAACATCTGATCACCTTAATTTGTGTTAAATACCAAAAATTCATATCATGCACTGCAAAAAATAATTGTTGATTTTACAGTATAAAACTGGCACCCCAGCTGCTAGTATTATACCGTAAAATTAACAGTATTACTGCTTGCACGGCAGCGTATTACTGCTTATTTTACTGTTTAATACTGTTAATTTTACGGTATAATACTGGCAGCTGGGGTGCCAGTTTTATACTGTAAAATCAACAATTATTTTTTGCAGTGTGTATGCATCTTTTTAAAAAAATAGAAAAATGTTATTTTTCTTTATCGCGTACTATTATTGGCTTAAATATCACATGTTTGTCGACGTATCAGTCTCATGCAAAAACACAAATATTTTCGCATATATAGACAAATTTCCCTGATTTTCAAGTACTTTTACGAAATTCCCTGATTTTTTCCTGATTTCCAGAATCTGTAGCCACCCTGTAATATAATATAAATAAAACGCAAATTTAACAGCCATATCGAACTACGCGCACTTAATTTATATAGCACTTAAATTATCAGAATTAAAAAGGCTGCTCTAAGTCGTGAAATCTTTGGCGGCTTCTTCGGCTATTAACTTCTGGCGTGCGAAAGTGTATAATACGAAAGTATCGCATTTAATAAATTTCAAAACTTTATTTGAATACATTATATATATTTTTCATATAAAAATGCTTTTTGGTGTTGTTAACGGACAATGTAAATAAATAAATAAATATATATATTAATGTAAAATATCTATTAGAGTTTTCTATTTAAAAAAAAAAATGTATTTCACTTATATTCTCTAATCATGTAAGACCGGGTTAGATCCCGTAGTATTTTTAGGTGCGTTCGCAATTGTATAAATACGTAGCACCTATAGTCGTTGTCTGATTTAAAAACCGAATTTGTATACTAAAATTGTTTAATTATAGCAATCATATAACCTTCTGATAGTTTTTTATATAGGTGTTTCCGGAGAAACAGATATTAAATGGAAAAAGAGTCTAAATAGGGATTCCAAGTTCTGAATTTTTCAAAGCTAGGCTTAAGTTTCCCATTGGAATTTTCAGTAAATGTCAACAAAAGATAAAATGTTGCCAACTTAAAATGTACTTATTTTATTACGGAAATTATATCGTAATGACAGATGATATAAATAATTTTTTCCGTAAAATAATAACGATAGTTTTTACGTTGTCTTGTATTGGATATTTGCGCATGGTATAATTTTAATGTAACAGAATTGTAATTAATTGTTTGTAAAAGTGCATTGAAACTTAATTTCACAAAATAAAATAAATTAATATCTATAATATGAAAATCTGCACATAAAATAAATTTTGTATTCACGCATTTTTGCATAAAACTGCAACAGTTATTGCACGAAGATCTGAAAATTTATAAAACTAGTTATAGTAAGAATGCACCTCATTTGTCACGTTTGACGTACAATTTCCAACTTGTTTTTTAAAAAAGCATCTCCTCATTTCAGATTTCTCACCACAGACGACACAGCTGTTCGGAGCCAGACCGACTGCACCTCACGGGACAAGCAACCAGTCGGACCCTCTGCACGTGAGAACGTTCGGCTAACATGTGATATTATGGAATAATCCTGGACAAGATCAAACAAGCAACTGAAAAGTGTGTACTCATATTTAGCAAGTGGACGATTATCCGAAGCTTTTTCTTAAGGATCTACGTATTTTCTCATAAAATACAGACTGCTCTCATAAAATACAGACTACAAAGCCTCAGCTGATCTTTTCGGGGGAAAAACTATAAATTTAGGATTTCATATTTTAAAACGAACGAAATTTAGACCAATGCCAATCTTCTTTTTACGTAATACTAATTAGAATAGCAACGGACAGACAGGTGTTTAATCTAAGAGTGATAGTACAAAGCAGTTTCCAAATATTGCTTGACTGAATCCCATCTGTGGTTTTATATTATGGAGTCATATTCAGTCATGATTAAAGCTGTGTTCAGACAACACGTGCTTCAAAAACTCGTAAAATATTTCCCTGGACTTTTTTTTTTTTTTTTTTTTTTTTTTTTGAAAGCTTCTGTGGTCATCAACAAAAGAAAGGGCAGTTTCAACAAAAAATGGGGGTGATAAACATGTAAGGGATCTTTTCCGCAGACTTTTGACTTGTCACCAAGCAACAGAAGTCTTATCCCATCAAAGAAAATTACTGACCATATCAAAGGGTTCTCTGTATCAGAGTGTAGGCTAATCGCAGCTTAACCCTCCTGGTATCATTGGGGTCTTATTTATTTTTTGTTTTGAAGTTTTATGTTTCAAACCAGAAAAAAAAATATTAAAATTTAAAACCTAGTACAGTCGAACCTCGTTAACACGAAATCGCTTATCGCGAAATTTCGCTTAACACGAAATAATTTTCAGGTCCCGTCAGTTGAGTCTGAAAATCAATGTTAATTAATTCGTTTAACACGAAATAGAATTTCGGAAAATCCCGCTTAAGGCGAAATTTTTTTTTCGCTTCAAAGTCAAAACATGATTCCTTATGTAATGTTTTCGATATTTCAAACTTAAATGTCACATACTCTTATTAAAAGTGGAATTTTCTCATGGTTTGAAAACGATTTAAAGTGAAAAAGGGTTTCAGAAAATTCTGAAATACTGAATTCCTGAATAATCCGTGCTTTTCTTTGATCTCTGATAAGCGCAAGGTGTTCCCACATTAACCATATGAGCAATAGATTAGTCACAATGAAAGTTTGGGGAAGGAATTTTTTTTTTTTTTTTTTTTTTTGAAAGTGATTGTTCCATTACTCGGTTGACTGTATTGACAGTAACATAAACTTATAAACCGGGGGTCTGAATTCTCCTATCTGTGAGTGAAAGAAGTGACTATCTCTACTTCACTACCTAACTAACATAATGGAAACGCTGTTCACAGTTGCTCTGTAGAATTCTGTGAAAGATGAGTCGAAAACAGCAAGCAGTATCTTAAGAAACCAGGCAAAAAAATTAAACGAAGTTAGCGATAAAGTGCTGAAAAAAATCACAAAATGCGGCCGAAGTTACCTACAATTCTTCTACAATTTTAAAGAATCGTGAAAAGATTGAAGCGGTTTATGCTGTGAGTTAATTCAAACCAGTAAGAAAACGAATGTTGTAGAAGAAAGAATGAATAAATTGAAATTGCTCTCTTGCGGTGGATAAAAGAGGCAATAAGCCAGAACATTGTTTTAACTTTTGCAGTTTTTCAAGATGAAGCAGAGGCTTATCTGTTGCTCTCGGTGAGAACGATTTCATATTTTCTAACGGATGACTGACAAGATTTAAATAGCGTCCTAGACTTGTCTGCAGAAAGATATGTAGCCAAAATCAGTAAATTCTTTCTTAGACATTGTTTTTTCCAAGTACATTTGCATAGATGAAGATGTGCTGACTTCGGATGTGGCGACAGATGCAGAAATAATTGCTGAAAAATAAAGATGACAACATTGAAATGTCAGACAAGGAAGAAGAAATTAACACAGAACGGAAAAGTTTAGTGTCAATAAATGAATCTACCGCAGCACTGAAAACTGTCCTTATGGATCAAGATACTTCCCGAGCTTTGGACAAATTAGATTAGGTCCATACGTTTCTAAAAAAGTACTCTACAAAAATTGAAGCCAAAGTCAATAACGGACTATTTAAAAATATGATTAGCATGTAAATAAAATTATTATTGCCTAAAAAACGATAATTAATTTGTTAATGAAATTTACTATTTCTCATTAATTTATGAATTTTTGAGCAGGATATATTTGTAGGTTAATTTATTTAGTTTTTATATTTAACATAGGTGGCGCCACTATTATGACGGTTAACACGAAAAAAATTCCTTGTCCCTTCAATTTCATGTTAACGAGGTTCGACTGTACTAGAAAGGTTTATAGAAAAGTGTGTGATTTACATTTTTTTTTTATTATTGATAAATTAGTACCGAAAAAGTCATATTTGTTTGTTTCACTACGAACTTTTCTGTTGTGGTCAGAAATGTGTTGTCCTCTTTTGGACGGCTGCCAAACATCGTTTTTTTTTTTTTTTTTTTAATAGTATAGCTTTTGGTATTTAAAAAATATTTAAAAAAAAAAAAACAATCTTTATGAAAAGTCCTAAAGATATTCTAATTGCTGAGTGACTGAAAAAAAAAAAAAAAAGATAAATGATAAAAATATTTGTTCTCATCTGGATCATATGAAATCAAATAAAAAAGCAGCACTGAAAACTGTCCTTATGGATCAAGATGATACTTCCCGAGCTTTGGACAAATTAGATTAGGTTCATACGTTTCTAAAAAAGTACTCTACAAAAATTGAAGCCAAGTCAATAACGGATAAAGAAACCTTTAGTAAATAAAAAATGTAAAGTGATTCATATTAAGTTAAAAATTATTTAGCCTTAAAAAAAAGAGTTTAATTAATAATACTGTAGACTCTCGAATGTCTGACACACTCTCGGTTTATCGACAACCTTTAGTATTCAAATTGAAGCTGTATATGTGCCGATTTAATTAGTCCTCCTGTGAATAAGTTGGCCGTAATGCCTTAAACCACAAATCTGTATAAACCTTTTTTTGCTATTGTTTTATCTATTTTTATATATATATACTTTTCATTTTAAATCCAGAAAAGGCCGGATATGGAAATTAAAAAAATGATGACCCAGAAAAGATTATAAGTTGTACAAAATCAGAACATGCATACTATCCGAATGCATTGAGTACTTTGAAAATTAAAAATAAACGAATGCAATATACGTTCTTTTAATCACACAGAATCTGAAAATTTTCAGCAAATAAAGCACAAATGAAGATATTCACAAACGTATCACTATTTTCTTTCGAAGATTTCTTAAATTTATTTATTTTTTTTACTTATATTAACAAAAAATAGAAAGTGAATTGCAGATTTTATTGTTTATATTTGTGTTCTTCTTCTTCCTCTTTTTTTTTTTTTTTTACATTTAATGAAATATTTTACAAATATTTATATTTATTTTTTCCTGATACTTTTTTATTTTACTATGCAGAAGACCCCAATTACAGCTCTCAAAATATGTTAGAATTCCGTTTTTTTTTTTTTTTTTTTTTTTTTTTTTTTAAATCAAATCCCATACAAATTTCAATTTTTTTAATTTTTTTTTATGAAAAGAGTGCTGTAGGTAAAATTAACAAGTAATAATATTTATAATAATAAAGTACGTAAATATGATTTAGTATGGCTCCTTAAACACTTTGACCTTAAACAATTTTATAAAAATTGTCACTCTAACTAGATTAATAAGGTAAATTATTTTATCTGATCAACTCTGAATTTCACAGCACCATTTCTATTAGCTTTTAAAATGTAACTAAAGTTAATATTTTAAAAATTGTTCAGGAAAAGCTAAATTAGAAAGTCTTTTTGGTAAAATTAATGTGTGATATTAAAAAAAATAATAAAAAGACAGAGAAATTACACATTTGACATAAATAGTGACACACTTTTCAACTTTAAATGTCTTCAACTTTAAATTATACTAGTTACATTCGTGTGCATTTTCTTCTATACTGTCCCTAAAAATGATATGCACGTTCAAAATTTCCGTTATTTAAATATATATCTGTAATAGTCCAATAAAGTATAGCTGTCTAGAAAAATAAAGAATTTTACAATTTTAATGATTAAATATCCCGTTTTATATAAATAATCCTTTCATGTGATATAGTTTTAAAATTAATTATTCTTAATTTCATATTTTAATTAGAAAATATTAGAGTTTTTGATTTTTGTAAAAGCATTGTCCGTTTACGAAAACTATCAGATGTGGTAAAAGACTAAAATTTTACAATGGGGTTTTGCATTTCTACAAAACTATCTTCTTTGCCAAATCTTTGTTATTCAGACAACTGTGCCAAACTATACACTTTTTTTATGCATTGAGAGAAACGAAGTTTAATAGCGGCAATCAGCAAAATCTAAATACGATATTAATTAGTAAAAAAATATCTAGCAAAAGTTTTAATAGACTCGATCTGTCCTTTGAATGACTCCAGTGGATAACTTAATCTTCTAATAAATCACAGTATTAAAAATTTATATGCCAGTATATAGCTTATGCAGATACATGAGGTCAATCTCCTTCTGGACTCCATGGCAACCACATTATAATTTAAAGGTGAACATAACACGAACTACAGAGCTGTGGCCCAGCTAGTAGCTATTAGACTCGCTTTTAATAACCAAAAATCAAAAATCAATAAACGTCGCACAGATAATATGAATATTTTTTCACTGGCAGCTCTCTTCCCATACGCAAGATACAGGTGAAATGGCTCTGAGAAAGTATCAAAACTCATCTTAGAAAAGACAATTTAAACTGAAACTTGGTTAGTTAATGTAAAAAACTTAAGGTGCAATCGCACAAGATAACTTACAAATCCTTTTCTTCGTATATTATAATTCATGTTAGTTTGTTTATTTTTATGTGAAACGAGAACGAAAATAGTCAAACAAAAATACAAACTATCAAAATGGAACGAGTTTACATTGGAAACATTTTAATGTCCCAGATAAAAATACAATTACAATAAACCGTAAACTTGATAACACGGAAACCTGTGAAAAATGGATTTTTTCTTCACTCCTTTACGATTATTCTTGGCAGGTTTCATAGTAATTCTTATTTAAGTCATTATTTTGCTTTGCCACAATCTTTAAAAATTGAACAAGTCATACCCCGCCCCCTCCCCCTATTATATTCTAAGTTTTCTCTTTTTATCTTAATATAATAAAAAAAAAAATCAAGAATGAATTCAGGCTTAATATCTATGCTTGTAAGTCCAATAAAATATTTTAAAATAAAGTACTAATTGACGGCAATAATTTGGGATGAGAGTACATGCAGCTTTAATCCAATCTCTACCAGCAAACCATACAGAAACTGCAATAGTTCTTCATTCTTCACCGACTATTTCCGGAGGATACTTAATTTTATTCAGCGATTTTCTTAAAATTATTATTACTTTAGTTTGACATAAAGTCTGTGATATAGCTAAAAACTTGAGCAAAAAGATAAAATATTCGCATAGACTAGAGCCTATATTTGGACTGCAACTTGCTCGAAAACATCGATATTTCAGAAAAAAAACTGAATCTTCATCGAAACAACTATGCATACCAGCTGTAAAAGAGTAACTATTTATACCTCCATAGCAATAATGTAAATAATAGCAACTCTAGTTTTAAAGTATGCAGTACAATTAATATTTCACTAACTTTATATAGGCTCTTAAAATAAATTAATATTTTTTTACTTAAATTTGTCTTTAGTAAAAAAAAAACTACATTTAATACAAAATACAGCTACATCGATCAGCTGAGGCTTTTGTAAAGTTTTCAATGCAAGAGGACTTGCAAATTTTTAAGCGGTGGCTTTATAAGAGAAAAAAATAGAGAAGAGTTTTTATGTACTTTGGACACATATTGGAGAAAATTATTTGTTCATGAAAAGATCTGGTAATTATTAGTACGATTACATTTTTTTTTATCTTTGGCACCTACTGTAAGTAATGAATTAAAAAGTAAAAAATAAAATAAAAAAAAGGAAAAGGAATTAAAAAAGGAAAAATATATATCAGAATATCTTAAAATATAAGGTACTAATATAACAATGCACAGTATTCAGTAATTATTATATTTAATTGAAAATGATGAAAGTAAAATAAAATTTACAACAAAGCCGAGAAATAATTTATTTCGTTTTTCCACGTAATTACAAGTTAATTTCTTTCAAATTAAATTTGAGAAAAGATGAAAAATAACAATGTTTTTGGATACATTGTGCCACTGAAGATAAGTTTTAATAATAATAATAATAATAATAATAATAATAATAATAATAATAATAATAATAACAATAATGAATGCGGAAATAATGTATTTTCTTCTAGCATCACTAGTCATTGCCAATAAAAAAGTTGAAATTAAAAAATAAAAATAAAACATATTTTTTTCTGAAATCAATGTGTAATTTCAAATGAAATACGTGTTAATGCTGAAACGCTGAACATTTTGCAAGTCCTCTCTCTCAACTCCCTTGATTTTTGGGGAGATTCGTTGAATATGATTGTAAGATAAACTTTGGTACGAAAGCTCTTTTTTTATTTATTTTTTTTCTCGTGGAACTGAACAACTCCAGTGATATATAATAATAAATGATAGAGTGGTCGGAGACTATTTTTCTTTCCTTTTCATATTCATACATGTATGCAACCTGTTTTTTAAGGATCCACTCTTCTAATTGAGAGGAGTTGGTAGACGTCGGACGATAACTTGTACTTGTAGCACCGTCTCTATTCGCAAATGTAAAGTTTGAAACTTGAGTGTCTGAATCTTTCAATAAAAATCTTCCTATATCTATGTCTGTTTGGTTTTTTCTTTTTTTTTTCTAACCACAGATCAACAGAAAAACATCCTTTTAAGGGATATAGAGTACTATTAAGGGATATAGTAAATTGAAAAAAAAAGTGTTGATTTTACAGCTGGGATGCCAGTATTATACTGTAAAATCAATTTTTTTTTTTTTTTTTTTTCAGTGTAGAGAGACTTTGAATGAGCAAAAACTAATCAAAAGTACAAATTTTTGTTTATGTGTTAAAATTTTGTACTAAAATTTAAAAAATATACCAATATCAGGGTGCGTACAGTTTTACCAGAATTTTTTTCATCATTTAATCGCAGAAGAATGCTACAAATTCTACGATTAAATGAGGTGATTACGAATTCTGCAATAGAAATTTTCTAATTTGAAATACCGGTGAAAGACTCCTTGGAAATTCAATAAGTACATGTACCTTCAGTATATTGCCATATATTTGGCAGAAGCGTTTTCATATTACCCGAAGATAAGTAATTAAAATAACATATCACCAGTGGACCAGTGCGAAGATTTCGCACTGCAATCAAATTTGTTTAAACAAAATCTAAAATTTTTTAGATGAAGATATAAACTTCTAAAGTAAAATTAAGGATAAAAATATCTGCAAACAATATTAGTCAATCCAGAATATCGTCTCATTTATTCAATCAAAGTTACAGTAAAAGAAAAAAAAAAAAAAAAAAAAAACTTATCGAAGGCATTAAAAAGGACTGCGAGAAGGGGAAAAAAATAATAACAATCGTATTTTAACTGCCTTAGAAGATGGCGTCATCCGCTTCGGGAAAATACATGGGGCAAAGAAAAATAAATTGAATACACATAAAATACAACGAGCAGGGAAGACCGAGCTATGCTCGGTCAAAATTAAATCTGAGTTCAAATATCAAGACCCATGACCAAAATGACCCACTAATTGAATTTTCTCGAACATGCGACTTAGCCCAACAGTCTTTTCGTGCCCGAAAACCATAGGATGCAAAATTTAGTGTAAATCGAGCCGCTTTTTAGATCTTGACCCACTAATCGAATTTTCTCGAACATGTGACCTAGCCCAATGATTTTCGCGTGCCCGAAACTCGTAGGATACAAAATTTAATCAAAATCGTTAGAGCCGTTTTTTAGAAAAAATTAATTTGGCCCGCTTTGACCCAAAAATGACCCACTAATCGAAAGTTCTCGAACATGTGACCCAGCCCAATAGTCTTCTCGTGCCCGAAAATAGTCGAATACAAAATTTCGTCAAAATCGTTTGAACCGTTTTTTAGATACAATTAGCTTGACCATGACCCAAAATGACCCCAATTGACCCACTAATTGAATTTTCTCGAACATGTGACCTAGCCCAACAGTCTTCTCGTGCCCGAAAACCATTGGATGCAAAATTTAGTGTAAATTGAGCCGCTTTTTAGATCTTGACCCAGAAATGACCCCTTAATCGAATTTTCTCGGACATGTGACCTAGCCCAATGCTTTTATCGTGCTCGAAACTCGTAGGACACAAAATTTAATCAAAATCGTTAGAGCCGTTTTTTAGATAAAATTAATTTGACCCGCGCTGACCCAAAAATGACCCACTAATCGAAAGTTCTCGAACATGTGACCCAGCCCAATAGTCTTCTCGTGCACGAAAATGGTCGGATACAAAATTTCGTCAAAATCGTTTGAACCGTTTTTTAGATACAATTAGCTAGACCATGACCCAAAATGACCCACTAATCGAATTTTCTCAAACATGTGACCTAGCCCAATGGTTTTCTGGTGCCCCAAAATGGTAGGATACGAAATTTCGTCAAAATCGTTAGAGCCGTTTTTAAGATAATTTTTGCATATATATATATATATATATATATATATATATATATATATATATAACCACACACAAGATTTGCTCGTATTAGAATATATGATTTATCTAATATAAACAAAGCATACCTTTTAGGAACCACGTCGATCAATGGCGTGTATATTTCTTCTAAACAGTTCAATTTTGCATTTTACTCAAAAGTATAAAACAAACCCGTGCGAAGGAATCATATTTTATCTTTTTTGTACTATTTTTTTTATATATAATTGTTGAGCACGATATAATACGGCATTTTATTTTCGTGGCAACATTGATTTGAGAGAAACCTTTCATTTCACTTATGAAAACAATGCTGATTTAATTTTAATTAACTGCAACTTTTAATCAAAAAACATGTTTTAACGAAATGTAAGTGTACTATGTCAGAAGCCGGTTCAAAAACCTTTCGAACGATATCTCATTCATTGCTTGCGTTTTGTAAATGCATAGAAAAAGGGATGTTGACAATAGAAATAATATATATGATGATAATGAACATTAAATGAACTTTTCTCAAAACAAATTTTTCACAATCCATACATCTTTAAAATGCTCCTGTGTTTTAATTTTTATTCAAAATTCTCAATATGTGTAAGGGTGAATAGTGATACAAAGTATAATAAATCTGTGTGTGTGTTTTGGAAAGTCAGTTCACTAAATTCATTAAATTCATTAAATTAGCAATAATAAAAATTCAGTTTCATGTTAGTTAAAAAAGTTAAATAACTGTGAGTCGGATTAAAAAGTAGATGCACAATTTTTAATAAAGTTTTTTTTAATGTAATTTACAAAATGGAAAAAAACAAAAAAAAAACAGTAAATATTTTGAAAATTGGAATGTATAGAGTAGTTTAAAAATGTTTTATTTTAACTAATCAATAGCTCAAAAAAAATAATAATACATTTCATTTTTCTTCGAAATATTTATTGAATTCATGATATAAAACACTTTTTTGAAGAATTTCTTGTCGGAATACCATTAATAAAGAAAAATAATTATTAAAGTCCACCGTCCTTTTTAACTAATGTAATACTGGGTCTCGATAATGTAAAAACTGAATAACTTTTGATTAACCTTTTTTTTTTTCTCATGTTTATTAAATATTGCGGTTTCTAAATTTAAGAGGTGAAAAGAACTTGCCATTATTTTTTATTTAAAATATTATTTTTTCTTTTCTTTTTTTTTAAAGAATATTCCAAAGGTAACCCAGGGCCTGATTCCCTTTGGGGGGAGGGGGGGGGGGGGGGGGCACAAATTTTTTATGCAATTTTCGTAAATCTGATATCTTAAATATAATATCGTAAAATCTTGTATTGATTATAATCAATATTTTGTACTTTTAAAGAACAATAAAATTAAAAACAAAAAAATATATATTTACCTAAATATGTATTTATATATTCATATCTATATTTTAAGCCATAAAAAATGTTTAATTTTTTAACAGTGTGTTGGGAAGGGGGAAGGCACCCGAATGAATACTAGACGCTAGGGCTCTCTTTGGTTACACGGGAATAACCTGCCCCTTTTTTCCCATGAATGCGCCTGATCTGATTCTTTTCACAAAAGTTGATTTACATAAATGCTGTCTACATGCAGTAACTGCTATAAGTTATTTACACGCAGTCTACTTGCAAACAACAAAAGATTTTATTTTACATACAAACGGAGTATTTCCTCCCTCCCCACAATGCTGATGTATTTCTTTGTTAAAATAATATTGTACTTTGTTATGAATTAGCATTTGTAGCAGTGTTGAATATTTTAAAAATACCTTAAAATGCATTATAGTTTATATATATAATATATATATATATATATATATATATATATATATATCTTATCAATTTTAAAAACGCGCCTCCTCCAAGGAAAGAAAAAAAAATGAATTTTTTTTAAGGAAAAACTTGTTTTAGTCGAACACAGATAACAGCGACGTAGGAAAGGGGAACGGTCTCTTGGGGCTTAAGCCTTCTTCACTCAAATAAAACATTATTTTTTTTAAGTCACATAAGCCGTCCCAAAGACTGTTGTTTTCTATATTCAGTGTTTGATAATTCATCTATGAAAAATCTGCATATAAGAAAGCATTATATTAGGTTCGCATAAAAATAATGGCAGTTTCTGTTTGAAACTTTTCAACTCAATTTCTATTAGATCGTTAGAGACAGTTTCAAAACATACCCCAGCAGTAAAATCTCAGAGTTTGGAGCGTAAATTAATTTCAACTAATACTTCCAATTTCCCATTGTCATTGACAGAATCTCACCCACGACTCTCTTCATCCTCAAGACTCTTAATTCTACCATGAAATTTCCGAAACTAACGTTCAACTGTGTGATCACTAGTCATTTATAGTAAGGCTTTATAGATATAATATAAAGTCTCCTTAGCCAGCCCTGGCCAAATGCGTGGTTGATATCGCGAAAAGTTTCCGCTGCTTTCTGTTGCACTTTGAATTCTTACAAAAAATCGCCTAAATTTCTTTTTTTTTTAGGTGGTCTTTTAGCGGTCTTAAATATCCCTGTATAATGACAAAACATAAAACTATATTGGTATAAACTGAGCTGCGCTTACGGGCGCCCGTCAGCCACGTCAAACGCCATTCCCAAGTTCTACAGAACTTTTAACGAGCACGACCAGGAGAGTCCTGTGTGCTCTATGGCCGAAACTATAATGGTATGCTAATAAAAGTAGAAAGAAATCTACCTTTCAAAATAATATACAACAATGAAATTTAAAAAATGTCGAATTAAAAAAATGTTGAAAACATTTCTAGTTATAAAGTTTAATATAATAACAGAAACCACCATTATTTTTTACGCAACCTCATAAACATGGATCATATTTCTAATGTGTAACTGGGCAAATCAGTTAGAGGTAAGTCGTATTTCATTTTGAACTCGCGTTAAATAAGAATTTAATGTTTGAAACTTTCAACTCGCAGTTTCATTTCTTTCATATTACTATTACTAAGTAGTTTCGAGTTGATTAACTTGGGGAAGCTTTACCGTGACGGATACTTTATGGATAATCTGATTGAATCCACGAATTAATGATAAATATAATCTGTTGCTTAGTGCTTATCACATATTGTAATACGAGCAAATCTTGTGTGTGTACATATATGTATGCAAATTTTATCGTAAAAACGGCTCTAACGATTTTGACTAATTTTGTATCTTGCCGTTTCCGGGTACGAGAAGACCATTGGGGTAGGCCACATGTTCCAGAAAATTTGATTAGGGGGTCATTTTGGTTCACTGCGAGTCAGTCTCAGGCTAACTTTATCTAAAAAACGACTCAAACGATTTTGCTAAATTTTGTATCCCACCATTTTGGATTACGAGAAGACCATCGAGCTAAGCCACATGTTCATGAAAATTCGATTAGTGGGTCATTTTGGGGTCACTACGGGTTAAGCTAAATTCATCTAAAAATGAATCTAACGATTTTGACAAAATTTTGTATTCTGCCGTTTTAGGTTACGAGAAGACCGTTGATGTCACATGTTAGAGAAAACTCAAATAGTGGGTAATTTGGGGGTCACTAGGGGTCAATGCATTTCAATGGGAATGAAGGTTGAAACAGTTATTAAAATGTTGAACAGTGGGCAGTAAACGAAGTGCAAAGTTGGCAACATCTCGCCAAATCTGGCGAAATGTTGGCTGGCGAGATTTGAGACGGAAAATCGACTTTCTACCAATACCAACATACATACTTGACTCCAATTGAAAGAAAGTCACCAAGTGTACGACTTTTTGCTAAATTTTGGCGACATTTGGCCTAAAAAATTGGATTTTAGAATCTGAAGAAATTCTCAATGGGAGACGATATACATGATTCAACCAATCAGAATACCTAGAACGTTCTTGAGCAACACAGGCGTTCTTCCGTACAACGCGTACCTGCTGAAGAAATACAACTATCACATCAGCGTCGATGTTACATCGAGTTGAACACAAAGATAATTTTAACCGAGTGTATCTCAGTCTTCTCAGCTGGTAGTTAATTTAGTAAACACTAGTTTTAATTAAATATTTCATTTTAATCTTAACAATAACAATTATAACTAAATATGTTTACAAGTGCGACACATGTTTCTTCGCAGACTGAAAAATCATGCGTCTAATCTGCTAGGCGATCGGTCTGCTTCTCCTTTTTCTTTTAACAGCACCTCTTCAAGAGCACAGGCCAGTGGAGCCATCTGTGGTCTGCTTAAGAACGAAATTGTTCGAATATTATTTTTGGAAGGCAGCAGGCACATCAGTACCCCCTTCCTAGTGGAAACGATATGAAAATTTACTGTTCAACCAATCGATCTGGAAAGCGAACAGTTCTGTCAGATCGTGTAATGCGAGGTGGTCACCCTTGTTTTAGGAGTTGAAACTGATGAATCGTTCACCAAAAGGACTGGCTTGGCCCCAGTTGTTTCAGGAGTTGAAACTGGCGAATTGTTCACCAAAAAGGCTGGCTTGAGTCTATCAAGGGAAATGTTTACAGATTTGCCTTTTATGGCCACTTTGAAAAGTTTGTCATACCGTTCAATGACCTCGAAAGGTCTATCATATGGAAGCAGTAGAGATTGGCAAACACCATCGGGGCGTACAAACACATGAGCAAACGTTTTAAAGTCCTATGATATGAATGGTGTAGTACTATGATGCGACTTGGTTGGCAGTGGCTTAAAGTCATGGAAAATATCTCTTAGTCGTTGTACTAACTCTTCGGGACTTGTAATGATAGCTCTGTTATCAGAAAGGTCTCCAGAGAGTCTGAGTGCAGATTCAAAAACAAGTTCTGCTGGCGAAATTTTAAGGTCTGTTTTCTGTGCGACACGAAACCCGAATAAAATCATTGGTAGCACCTCCATCCATTTTTCCGTTCGTTTGGCTTTTAGTGCACATTTCAGAGGTCTGTGCTAATACTCAATAATTCCATTACTCAATGGGTGGTATGGTGAAAACTGGTACTTTTTAGCCCCTAAGGTGTCTGGTTAATTGCTGAAAAAGTTCGGATTCAAACTGTCGTCCCTGGTCAGTGATGATCTTCTCAGGACAACCAAAACGGGCAATCCACTCGGACAGGAATACATGAACAACTTATTGTATCGTGATTTTACTTAGTGGTTATGTCTCTGGCCAACGCGTTGATCTAACAATTACAGTTAAACAATATCTTTTGATTCGGTTAAAGGTTCTATTAAACCTAAATGTATATGGGAAAACCTATCTGTTGAGAAATCAAATTTTCTCAACTCAGCTTTTGTGTGCTTAATGATTTTAGAACGTTGACAATCCAAACAATCACTAGCCCAAGTTCGACAATCTTTAACTAGGGAAGGCCAAATCAATCTTAGTCACAATAGATTTACACTACTTTTAGTTCCAGGATGAGAAAGGGTATGCAAATTCCAAAATGCTTGTTTTCTGAAGTTCGGGGTTAAATATGGATCTGTTTTGCCCCTAGAAATGTCACAGTAAATTTATGTTGTGGAATTAGGGAGAACAATTAATTAAAGTTCCGAACTGGATTCACCACTTTGTATAAGTTCTTTGAGTTCAGCATACTCTTTTTGTCAATACTTAATTTATTGCAATCTATTGGAGTAGGCATTTGTATCTCGTTAATTCGGGATAGTGCATCTACTGCATTGTTTTGATTTCCCTTTAAAAACTCTGTATCAGTGGTAAATTCTGATATAAACGATAACCACCGACTTTTCCTATTTGTATAATTATCTGTTCTTTTTCTTAAAGGCATAAACAATAGGTTTGTGGTCCGTGTAGATGGTGCACTGACGGGCCTCCAGAAAATGTATAAAATGTTTAACTGATTCATAAATCGCTAAAAACTCTCGATCAAAACTAGAATATTTTAGTTGCGTCCCATTCAGGCGTTTGGAAAAAAATTAGAGTGGCTTTTAGTCCATCATTCGTTTTTAAACTTAATGTAGAACCAATTGCGAAATCACAAGCATCAGAATGAAGTGCTAATCGGCCCTCGTAGATAGGAAATGCAAGAATTGCAGCAGTGAAGGCATCTCTTGAAGCTTCAAAATAATTTACTACATTTCCAAAACAATCTATGTGTGTTGAATCTTTCTTCTTGGCTCCTCGCAACAAATCTGTTAAGGCTATGAGAATAGTTGCAGCGTTGCGGCAAAAAGTCTAAAGTAATTTAATAATCCAATAAATTTCCAAAGCTCCAAAAGAGTCTTTTGCCGCGGATATTGCTTAATAATTTCAACTTTAGATTGTGAAGGTCGAATTCCGGTTGGAGAAATTTTATGCCCTAAAAAGGATATATTGGTTTGTTTGAAAACACTTTTTGAAACGTTAAGTCCGTGATTTACGTTAAGTCCGTATTTAGAAAGTCTACTCAGAACTGTTCTTATATGGTCTAGATGTTCAGATTCGTTTTCCAAAAAAATTAGAAGATCATCCAAATAAACAATTGGAAATGGAAGATTACGTATTTGTAGGGATATACATATAATCAGTCATGATATAACTTAACAGGATTTGTTAAATATATAAAAGCTTGTGCATTGCTATCTCGTAGCGACACGGCGTGAATGTTTACATCTGACTGCCGCTAGCCTGTTGCCATTCTGGAAACATAAAAATGTTATGGTTAACGTTACAGTTAGAGTCTGTGATAATACATAACATCCCTCCCCCCTATGTAACGTAGTCCTTTAGCCAGGTCGGTGGATGTTTAGCTCTAACTGGTCTCGATGGGCGGAATGTTGGACTTGTAACATCAGGGATCAGTCTATCTCCTACAGGTGCAATCCCAATTAAACTATCTGTATCCACAGGCTCTGGAACCGTGTCATTTTTTGTCAGTCCCGGATCTTTGCTGCCTCCTGCTGGCTCAGTGTCCTCGCTGTCTTCTACTGATCCTGACATCAGCGGTGAAGGTGTTGGGCCACTGGATGGGTATGCTGAGGAATTACCAGTGTCTGTCACATGCTGAAGATTACCTTGACGTCGTCTTAATTGGTCAATGTGTCTCTTCCACACAAGACCTTCATTTGTTAAGACTTCATACATTGTGGCGCCAGTTACTTCTGTGACTGTAGCTGGTACCCATTTGTCATGAGGATGGAATCCTTGAGCATACACCGGATCTAGAGGTGCAAACATTCGGAACCTTGAATTAGACAGATTCTTGGGATTAGGTTCTGTAAAATCAGGATGAAGTCTGTCCAGGCAGGTTTTCAAACGGCGGTTCATAAGCAGCTCTGCTGGAGACACATTTGTAGTAGCATTGGGTGTAGCATGTTGTGCTAATAAGAATGATGCAAGTCTAGAATTCCAATTCCCAGTAATAATTCTTCGAAGTGCATCTTTTGTTGTCTGCACCATCCGCTCTGCTTGTCCATTCGATGAAGGATGTCTCGGAGCTGTAAAAGAATGGTAGATTCCATTTCTCTTAAGGAACTCGTCAAATTCTGAGGATTTGAAACCAGGTCCGTTATCTGACACTACGGTGTCAGGGATGCCATGTGTACCGAAGAGCTTCCTCAGAGCTTCAATAGCACACACTGAGTCTGTTGACAAGACTTTAATAACTTCTAACCATTTTGAGTATGCATCGACAACAATGAGGAAAAGGGATCCTTGAAAAGGACCAGCATGATCGATGTGGAGTCTTGACCAAGGTTTTTTAATACACTCCCATGTTCCCACTGTCTTAGGAGGAGCATGTCGTGTCTGTTGGCAAATATTGCACCTATTTACTGTGTCTTCGATTTGGCTGTCCATTCTCGGCCACCACATGTAACTTCTTGCAAGAGCTTTTGTTCGCACAATGCCTTGATGTGAATTGTGGAGAGTAGCCAGTAGGCGTTCTTGTGCCTTCCTTGGTATTATGACTCTGCATCCCCAAAGGAGGCATTATCTGTGGGCTGAGATTTCCAATCGTCGTTGGAAATAAGGGGCGAATTCTTCATCTGGCTTTTCAGCTGGCCACCCCTTCAAAACCCAGTTGAGCACCCGAGCTAAGATTGGGTCTTGGAGTGTCATTCGTTCAATATCTTTGGCTGAGATTGGGGGCTTGTCCAAAGCCTCCAGGAGTAACACTTCATTGGGGGATGTTTCATGATGGGTCATCTGCGGGTGCGGTAGACGACTAAGTCCATCTGCATTGGAAATTAATTTGGCAGGTCTGTATACAAGATGGTAGTCATATGAGCTTAAAGTTAGGGACCATCGTTGCATTCTAGGAGACAGCATAGTTGGTGTGGGTTTGTCACTGGCCAAAAAGCCTTGTAAAGGTTTGTGATCAGTTCTTATTTCGAATTTTTGTCCATAGAGGTAGTTGTGAAACTTCCTAACACCCTGTATAATGGCCAAGGCTTCTTTGTCAATCTGGGAATACCGGCGCTCAGTTGGGTTCATTGTTCTTGAATAGTATGCCACTGGAGCTTCTACGCCCTCTGACAATTCGTGGCTCAGGCAGCTCCAACACCATACTGGGAAGCATCACATGTGAGGATGATTGGTTTCTTTTCATCGAAATGTACAAGGAGGGAATCACCTGACAAGAGTTTTTTAACCTTATTAAAAGCTTCTTCGTGGCTTTTCTTCCATTTCCATACTGCTCCCTTGTCAAGCAAGCGATGAAGAGGTTCTGCCACTGTTGCTTTATCTTGTAGAAACACATGATAAAAGTTCAGTAGGCCCAAGAATGCTTGGAGTTCATCTCTCTTTGTTGGTATAGGGGCTTCTTGGATAGCTATCACTTTCTCCTTTGTGGGTTTAATACCTTTCTCATTGATTTCATACCCTAAGAATTCAATGCTGGAGGTTCCAAAGATACATTTCTCTCTGTTTAAGCGTAACCCAGCCTTGGAGAATCGGTCAAGAACTTCTCGTAGTCGCTTGGCTAGTTCGTCTGGTGTTGAACCTTTGATTAAGACATCGTCATAGTATGGCAACACTCCTGGTATGTTTATGACCAATGACTCAATGAACCGTTGGAATATTCCAGGAGCTGTGGAAATTCCGAATTGGAGTCGATTGCACTTGAATGCTCCACGATGTGTCACAATTGTTTGTACCATGGCAGAAGCTTCATCCACGACTAATTGCAGGTATGCTTGGGACAGGTCAAGCTTTATGAAATGTTGGCCTCCTGTTAATTCCGCGAGTATTTAGTTTACTGCTGGCACTGGATATGGATGAGTGCCTAAAGCCTTGTTGACTGTACATTTATAGTCACCACATAGCCTAATTTCCCCATTAGATTTCAGGACAGGAACTACAGGAGTTGCCCAATCAGAGTAACTAACTGGTTCAAGAACTCCCTGGTCTTGTAATCGTTGCAATTCCTTCTCGATCTTGGGTCTTAGAGCAAATGGTACATTTCTAGCTTTCAGCTGGATTGGACGGACTGCGGGATCTAAATGCAACTTGATAGGAGTACCTGTAAAGCTTCCCAATTCTTCCTTGAAAACATCAGGGAATTCACTTAAGACATCATCAATGATAGAGTGTTGTATGCTATGGATGCCTGTTACCTTTATTCCTAATGGTTCAAACCAATTCAGACCTAAAAGTCCTTGACGTTTCTTCTTAGCAATCCGAAGTGGAAGCTCACGGTCAAATGAAGCATATTTAACATTAACTTGGCACCGACCCACAATTTCTACTGGTTGTTTATTATAGTCTTTAACAATAAAAGGAGACTTTTTCAACAGTGGAACCTCGTGAGGATATAACTGGTCAAAAGTACTTTTGTCAATGATGGATATTTTGGCTCCCGAATCTACTTCCATAACACATGGTGTACCATTGATCAGGACAGTTGTTCTCATGTTTGGTGTTTCCACATTATTGAGACACACATATTTCAAATGGAAGGTGTTTAAACTCTCTGTTTCAGAGGAATCAGTATCGCTATTTTCTAAATTCTGTTCATGTACTGTTTTCCTAGTAAAATTTGATTTGTTCCGGCAGACCCTTCGTATATGGCCTTTCTTTTTGCAGGCATGGCATTCAGCATCTTTAAATTTGCACTGTTGCCTCCACATGATTGCCACCAAATTTGAATGGTTGCCTCCACAACAGCACAATTTTCTCTCTGTGATTGAGTTTTAGATTGCTTTTGATTTCGATTTTGTCTCTTGTCGAGAGGCATCACTGAGACAGATCCGGAGCTCCGAATCTCCTTTATATGAAAATTAGCAGTCTCTGCTGCCAAGGCCTTATCTAGTGCTTGATTAAAAGTCAGCGATGCTACGGCAAGTAAGCGTCGTTGGAGAGCTTCGTCTAGCAGCCCGCACACCAACCTATCTCTGAGCATGACATCCAACGATGAGCCAAAATTGCAGTGTTCGGATAGTTTCCGTAACTCCGCGATGAATGCATTTATACTTTCCCCCGATTGTTGGTTCCTTCTATAAAATAGAAATCGCTGGAAGATTTCGGAAGGTTTTGGCGAGAAATGAGTTTTGACAAGTTGTATTAGTTCGTCGTATGTTTTAAAAGAAGGGCTTGCTGGGGATACGAGAGAACGGATTGTCGCGTACATCTTCGCGCCGCACACACTCAAAAATATGGCCCGCTTCTTCGTCGAGTCGCTGACATCGTTCGCTTCTAAAAAGCATTCCAATCTTTCGTGATAAGAGTCCCACGTTGATGGTTCCGATACGTCGAAAGGCTCTAAGCTGCCGAAAGTAGCCATTTTCCACAACGATGTTGGGGGAAAAAAATCAGAAGTTTGCAGAATGTAGATTTCACTCAGTTCTGTAACCAATGCACGTTGTCACTGTTAAGCCTAACGCGTGAGTATCAATATTTTGCAGGTAGCTTCCTAAACCCTTTAAATCCATCTTCGTCGCCAATTTGTTGCGTATTTGTAGGAATATACATATAATCACTCATGATATAACTTAACAGGATTTATTAAATATATAAAAGCTTGTGCATTGCTATCTCGTAGCGACACGGCGTGAATGTTTACATCTGACTGCCGCTAGCCTGTTGCCATTCTGGAAACATAAAAATGTTATGGTTAACGTTACAGTTAGAGTCTGTGATAATACATAACACATAGAGCACTTTATTAATAAATCTTTGAAATGTGTTTGCTGAACATTTTAGTCCAAAGTTTAAATATAGAAATTAAAACCTTCCAAAAGGGGTTATTACTGCTGTTTTAGGGATATGTTTGTCATGTACAGGAATGTGAAAATAAACACAGACTATGTCTAATTTTGAAAAAAAAATTTCCATAGAGAATATTTGTAAGATCATGGATTTGGAGTATTGGGTAACGATCTGGAAGAGTTACTGAATTTAGCCATCCAAAATCACCACAAACTCTGTAAGAGTCGTCCGGCTTTGGTACAACATGGATAGGGGATGGCCTTGGAGATTTTGAAGGGCGACATATCCCTTCATCGATACGATATTGGAATTCTTGTTAAAGCTTATTAAGGGTGCGAGAATAGTTGCAGCGTTGCGGCAAAAAGGTCTAAAGTAATTGAATAATCTAATATATCTTCCTTTAAAACTTTTGCATGTAAGCGACGAGGTTTGGAATAAAGTGAAGTCCCGTAGTTTCTGTATAATGCACTGTATCATGGCATGTCAGTTTTTTAAAATTTAGAATGGGGTTTAAGAGATCCGGTAATTCTTCGAATACAGCCTTAAAAAACATGCTGTCTGAAACCAGTTTAATTTCAGACTGAGTTGTGCAAGTAAGTTTACCTTTAGTGAAAAATACAGTTACAGTGTCAATTAATCGCAATTTGTGTAAATCTACAAGCAAGGCAAAATTTCTTAAAAAGTCTGCTCCAATTATGGGACAAGAGACATTTGCAATAACAAATGACCAACGAAAACTTCTTCGTAAGCCAGTATTTAGATCAAGTAATCTGTTGCCATAAACAGGAATTTTGGAATTATTTGCAGCATAATGATAATTAGAAGGACTTTGTTTGTTTAATTGCTTTGAGACTGGGATACAAGAAATATCACTACCACTATCAATTAGAAATTTGAAACCCGAATTTTTATCAAAAACATGAAATCTACATTGTTCTAATGCTGCTACGCCAAGGAAATTTTCGTTTGATGACCTAGAAGCGGGTTTTTTTAGTTTCCTGAAAAGAACATTGTTCGCGGCACTTCCGAGCGTCACTGTGAAATCTCTGATGATAGTAGCAAAAATCAGATTCTTCCTGTTTACTATCGGCATTTCGGAAAGCTCCACTTTTGCTACCACGCCTTTCTCTGTAATGAGGTCGCCCGTGAGACATAGAACGCCTGTAAACATTTTTTGATAATTTGGAAATCTGAAGTGTTAATTTATCGATTTGCGTCTGAATCTTTGAGATTTCGCTTTCTTCGCTCCGCAGTGTTTCTACAGGTTTAGAAACGGTATAAACGACAGATTCCGAATTAATTTTGTTAATTTTATCAGTTAAGGTTGATATTTCCTGTAAACCGGCGCTTGAAACTGATAAAATTGCTTGCGTATGCGTCGGCAAATGTTCTAGCCAAATTGTTTTTAAAATTCTTCAGAAACGGAATTTTTCGTTAATTCCTTCATTTGGCGAAGTAAAACAGAAGACTTTTTATCACCTAACACTAGTTCAGATAGCAATTTATGTATTTGCTGAGACTGAGAATTGGAAAATTTCTGAATCAATCTCTCTTTTAATGCTTTATCATTGTCTGGCGGATCAAGAAATAAATCTGTTACTGCACTTAGAGTGTTTGTTTCAATAGACGATAATAAATAGTTGCACTTAGTAACGTCATTCGTTACCTGTGCACGGAGAAATTTACCTCTACCTCTACCTGCACAAAAACACACAGACATGTTACTTTTCATAAGGGAAGGATTTTAACAGTTACTCCAGAAAGCGTTTTCGGCGTAGGATTATTGGAACTACTATCGTCGTCCCCAGTCATTGTGAAATTGTAGTTTAAAAATAAATGATAGATAGAGCAATAATAAAATAACTACACAAACGTTGGACTCGAAAAATTTAGCTAGATAACTTATAGATATAGACAGGGAGGCGGCAGCACAGACAATCACCTCATCGAGTTCACGGCTGAAATTCCAGAATTAGTTAAAACTCGATTCGCATATTAAAACGCAATCGGTCTGCCAAGTCATATCTTGGTGGAAAACACCTTAAAACCCGACTTTAGCGGTTGACTCGTAGGTTTACCATTGTGTTTTCCTCGAAAGGAGTCCGTTGTCCATTTATATTTCTAGTCAATGGTTAAAACTGGATTTGCATATTAAAACGCAATCAGTCTGCCAAGTCATATCTTGGTGGAAAACACCTTAAAACCCGATTTTAGCCGTTGACTCGTAGGTTTACCATTGTGTTTTTCTGCACGGGAGCAGGAACACACAATGGTAAACCTACGAGTCAACCGCTAAAATCGGGTTTTCGGCTGTTTTCTACCAAGATATGACTTGGCAGACTGATTGCGTTTTAATATGCAAATCCAGTTTTAACCATTGACTAGAAATATAAATGGACAGCGGACTCCTTTCTTTTCTTCCGACAGACTTGAGGAAAGTATCTTTCACCTTTCATCGCCAAAAAAAGGCGAAAGGGTGCCGCTCTCTGGCGGTAATCCCTTTCTTGGCAACTTTCTGTTTCCGCAAGTGAAAAATCTCTCTTTCTTCTCGGGAGATATGGAATTTCCGTGACAGTTTGGCGCGAAAAAAAACCTGTTTGGCATATTATTCTTCCTCCACACCTGCTGGAGGAAACGACATATTTTCTTCAAGACAGGGTTGCTGGTCCGCTGTCTATTTATATTTCTAGTCAATGGTTTTAACTAATTCTGGAATTTCAGCCGTGAACTTGATGAGGTGATTGTCTGTGCTGCCGCCTCCCGGTCTAATAGTAAACAAACTAAATTGGCCAGAGAATATCACAGAGGGCACATTATGGCATATACCTTGATTTTGGTAGCTTTAATCAATCTGGGAGCATCCATCAGAAGGTCTTTGTCCGGTCACCAATTGGGGAAGCTTTACCGTGACTGATACTTAATCCGATTGAATCCACGAATTAGGGATAAATATACTGTTGCTTAGTGCATATCGTTAATTTAGTGAACACTAGTTTTAATTAAATATTTCATTTTAATATTAAAAATAATAATTAACAAATAACTTAAGGTTACAAGTGCGACACATGTTTCGTCGCAGACTGAAAATACATGCGTCTAATCTTCTAGGAGAGCAGTAAAGCTGCTTCTGCTTTTTCTCTTCACAGTACCTCTTCAAGAGCACAGGCCAGTAGCGCCATCTATTGTCTGCTTAAGAACTAAAATGTTCGAAGATTATTTTTGGGAGACAGCAGGCACATCAAACTCTTGTGAATTGTAACTATTTTTTACATTTGCGTTACAACTATCAGAATATTACTGTTGCATGAAATACTATTACAAGTAATCAGGTACTTTAGGAATGTTTATTTTATGTGAAAACTGTTTATTATATAAGGGAAGCAGAACCCACCTGAATCCCTGTTGTCTTATTAATTTGATAATCGTAGCTCTATAAAATTCGTATCTTAAATCTTCTATCTAAAATAATTAAAATAGTGATTTTGTGACAATGGATTTTAGGTTCCAGAGAAAGTATCCCGCCACCTTTTTAAAATTAGGTTAATAACATTGATAAACTCCAGCTTCAACAAATGGTAAAGGGAGACAAGCATGTCTATTTAGTACTTTATTTGCAAAAATCGATGAATTCAAACTATTAAAAATATTCACTAGAATAAGAAATCAGATGAGTTCTTAGAAGCAACGAAAACAATAAAGAGCGTCACATTTCAGTAGCATTCAGACCGCAAGTCAGACGTTTTCTAATTAGTGCTGATATTCATTTTTCGGTGACTTCTTCTGTTAACTTTTCTATATAGTAAAGGAAAACCAAAATAAAGCTCATATATTTATTCTTCGAAGTCTTCTTCTGTGAGCTTACCTACAAAACAGAAAATGATATTCATTCTTTGAAATCTTCTTTTGTAAATTTAGCTACAAAATAAAGAAACTCTATTAAAATTTTTTAATTTAAAGTTGAAAGATTAGAGATTAAAGATATGATGGCTAATTGCTCGAATTAATAATGTCATGATCTTCAGCAGAAGTCGTCAGGATTTTAACTATCATGGACGTATGTGAATTTTTAACCATTTTTGAGAATACACACTACATACACATAATCATTTGGGTGTGCTTGTAAATGTTTGCGTGAAGGAGCACGCTAAACGACATGGACACCGAAAGAACAAAATCTAGGTAGAAGCAAGATTTTGAAACAAATGTGCCTATGGATCGCAGCCTAGAATTGGTGATTTTTTTTGAAAAAAATGCGCCGAAATATTCTTTCTGAAAATGATTGTGATGCTAACACATACCAGAAAAACACCGGTTGTAAAATGACTATCAATTCCAAAACTTTCTTAAATTTTCATTTCGTAAAACGAAGAATATAAACAAGAACAATAGTGAACTAAATACGTTTTATCCAAACTTCCAATGCAAGACAATTTTTTAACACATCAACAAAAAAAAAATATATATATATATACAGGAATTAAACAATAGAAAATATTAATCTTATTGTGGGTCCTGCATACGACTTGTAGATGGCATGACAGTCCCACTCCCATAAGTCGAGATCTTAGAGGTTAGCGCGGGAACGAGAGGAGAGAGAATGTAGAACTTGCTGTTGACGACGTAAATGCCATTCTAAGCTCTTGATGTTCTTAAAGAGAAATATGTTGATCATTTTTTAAGAGTGGATTATAAATGTTAGTCAAGTAATTTTGTTTATATGCATCTTGATGACGACCTGCTGATTACAAGTTTTCTATAAGTTCCAATGTTTTGTTACATCGTCTAGTCCCTGTCTTCATGCAATAAATGTGTTTCCTAATGATTTATGAAGCTATTTCTGCGTACTGACATGCTTTTTAAAAATTGCTGCGTCAGAAGTTTATTTCATCATCACGGCTACATTGCACATCCAGCTCATATTTTTCTATAAGTGGGTCAGGAGTACCTTCTGATACATTGCTGTGGTGATATCACGGCCGCGAGTTCCTTCGACAAGTATTTATTTACTGTTAAATATTTATTTCGCTTCATAGTATGCTGTTTAAAGTGTGTCATTGGATTACTGTTTAAGATTACCTGTTAATATTTTTATTTTTAATATCTATAATAATCAAGGCATTAAATCGATAAAAAAAAATTAAAACGACAAAAGCCGATAAAATTAGGTTGCTGCATACTCTCATTTAGAATGAAGATAAAAGTAGAGAAAATCACAGGAACTTGCGTCGTTTCTCATCATTCAATTTTGCAGTAGGCGATACTGAGTTTACGAATAAATTAAAAAAAAATTACCGATAATTTTGACCCACTATAGGCCATTACTCTCGCAAATCAATTGTTTATAGAAATTAATGGTACCAAAGAAGAAATTGCGTGCCGCATTTTTCGCGCGTTATCTTATCTTCGCCATTTTAAAGAAACGTTGACAGTGAACTCTGACTCTGAGACGGAAATAAGGGAAACACCTCAAACTCCATCGGGCCAAATCGTTCACGAAACAAATTCCGCCTAAGACAGACGGGCAAGATCATTCCACATTTCATCAATTACTTGATAACATGGCATCGATGTCATACCCACAATTTTTCGATATTTGATTCGATATTTCCGGTTGCATTTAGTAATTTTGAAAATACTACACTTTCTTTTGCAGGCAGCTTCTTTCAGAATATTGATAAATGGATTACAATTTTGATGATGTCACTAATATATTTAATTGGTCTGATTTGCATAAATTTGTATATGCTAAACGATCCCTCAGAGGAAATGAAAAATTGTTGATTCAAATTGAACGTCATATAAATTCTCGTGTTAAGCAACTTATTTTTTTTTATCAGAGTTTAATTCATTATATAATTCTGCGGAGTTGCATGATATATTGAATAAGCGACGAGATTACAAAAGAAGGAATTTTCAGGCGAATATTTTCTTATCATGAAACAGGTAACATTGAGGATTCTGTCCAAATGCAATATATTATATAGTATACCTTATCCCATCTTTAGAAAACCGATTTTATATGGATGTGAAACTATTTTTAGAGTTTAAACAGAAGCTCAAAATTAATGATTAAAATTAAAACTGATTATCAGAATACGAAGTCCCATAAAGTTAAACTTGATATGTCAGTCAAAGAGAAGCCTTTTCGTTCTAAAACTGACTACCTCTGTTTCAACTGCGGCCAAGCCGGACACAAAAGTAGCCAATGTAGACATAAAGACAAAAGTCCTCATTGTTTTAATTGTTCGAAATTTAACCACAAGTCTATCGAGTGCGATCAGCCTAGGAAACCTAAATTTAAATCTGAACCGTCCACTATTACTTCTAGAACTCTTATGACTAAGCATGCCTTCATTTTTACCTTAGATGTCATTTCGTTAATTGATACTGGCAGTGAAAAAACGTTGTTAAAAGAAAGTGTTTATCATAAAATCCTCTTAGTCTTTAACTTTATCAATGGCGCTGACGTAAAACAGCAGAGTATTTTAAAAAATTCCCAAAATGATATTTCTGTGAAAAATTTGTGAAAAATGAAAACAAGTCTGATAATTTTTTGATTAATGTCACCCATGTGTTTGACAACTCAAATCCTGATTTATCGAATACTAGCGGCCCGTCCCGGCTTTGCACGGGTAGACAATGTAATTTTTTTAGTACATTTGTTTTCATGAATTTCGCGCTCCTACAAAAAACTGTTGCTGAGATATGGCGAAATGACCTAAAACTTTCAAATCCCCCTTTAACCACATCCGGGGAGGGGGGGGCGGCGGATTTCTAAATTCACTGAAATACGTGTTTAATCATTTGTTTAGTAGATTTGTTTTCCTGAATTTCGCGCACATACATAAAACAGCTGCTGAGATATGGCGAAATGTCCTAAAATTTTCGAAATCACCCGCTTTAAAACCCTTCGGGGGGAATTTCTAAAATCACTGAAATGCGTGTTTATTCATTTTTTAGAAGATGTGTTTTCCTGAATTTCACGCTCCTACCTAAATCTGCTGCTGAGATATGGCGAAATGACCCAAAACTTTTGAATACCCCTTTAACCACCTTCTGAGAGGGGAATTTCCAAAATCGCCGAAATATGTGTTTAACCAATTTTTTAGTAGATTTGTTTAAATTAATTTCGCCCTCTTACATAAAAGCTGAGATATGGCGAAATGACCTAAAAAATTCGACCCTCCCCCCCCCCCCATTTAACCACCTTCTGGGGGGAATTTCTAAAATTGCTGAAATGCATGTTTAATCATTTTTAGTAGATTTGTTTTCCTGATTTTTGCGCTCCTACCTATAACTGCTGCTGTGATATGGCGAAATGACCTAAAATATTCGACCACCCCCTTTAACCCCCTCGGGGGGGGGGGAATTTCTGAAATGGGAGAAATACGTGTTTAATAATTCTTTAGTAACTTGGTTTTCCTGATTTTTGCGCTCCTACCTATAACAGCTACTGAGATATGGCCAAATAATCTAAAACATTCGACCTCTCCCTTTAACCCCCTTCGGGGAGGGGGATTTCTGAAATCGGAGAAATACGTGTTTAATAATTCTTTAGTAACTTTGTTTTTCTGATTTTCGCGCTCCTACCTATAACAGCTACTGAGATATGGCGAAATGACCTAAAACATTCGACCACCCCCCTTTAACCCCCTTCTGGGGGGAATTTCTAAAATTGCTGAAATAGGTGTTTAATCATTTTTTTAGTAGATTTGTTTTCTGGAATTTCAAGCTCCTACCTATAACTGCTGCTGAGATATGGCAAAATGACCTAAAACATTCGAGTAATTCGATTGATTTTCCCCCTTCGGGGTGTAATTTTCAAAAATCCCTTCTTATTGCTTGCCTAGGCCATAACAGCAATCTACAGACCAAATTGCGTGACCCTGACTTTAGTAGTTTCGGCTGGTCGTTGATGAGTCAGTCAGTCAGTCAGTCACCGTTTCCTCTTTATATAATAGTATAGATTACTCATGAAGTCATACGCTCGCAAATTTTACAACTTGTTCAAAATTATTCCCTTCGAAAAATATAAACGACCAAATTGTCGATCAATTTGAAGGATGAAACACCTGTTTCTCCGTTCCTCGCCGACTGGTGCCTGCTGAAAAATATTCTTTAAAAAAAAATTCTGAATGTTTAGATAAAGTAAAGTAAGTAACCAAGTTATAAGAAAAAGTACTTCTGATTTTCAGCACCTATTGTTCTTGCAAAAAAGAAAGATGGTTCGTTTCGACTTTGTGTTGATTATCGCAAATTAAATTCTGAAACATATAAACAGCGTTTTCCTCTTCCAGTAATTGATGACCTTATTAAGCAGTTGCATTCAGAAAAAGTATTTATGACTCTCGATCATAAAAACGCCATGTAGTCCAGTCAATCTAGGATTTTACCTAGAAAGTTTTGAAGAAGTTTTTTCTCTTTCCCCCTTTATGTTTTGGGGGGAGCTGAACACGAATGTCAACTTTGCCACCTCGTATCTGGTCTGCTTAAAAAGTTATAAGCTAAAAATCATAAAAAAGTCGTTTTTTGGGGGGGGGGTTTTCCCTTGTATCGGGTAGAAAGTTAAACTTTTTTGAAAAAATTATTGCACTAAATGAAATTAGAGAAAATTTCCTACATTTTTCATATGCAATGTTTTTTTTTTCTAAGATTAATAGTTTTGGTATACGAGTAAAAGAAATGTTAGCGATATGTTGAAATTCCATCATCGGAGGGCGAAAACACGATCCAATCACTGTGCATTCATTTTAATCACCAATTTGAAGATCTTTGGTTATTTGTAGTTGTATTTCGAATATGTTAAAATTTTCTTACCAAGTTTTAAACCTTTTATAGCAAGCACTAACAAATTAAATTGAAATCATATGATTAGGAAAGATATAAAAACGCAAACTCTCCGAATAGATGAGAACACCATTTTTTCTAGTAATCTGATTTAAGTACAATTATAACTATTATAAGTTTAATATAATAATAGCATATGTGGAAGATTGTAAAAAAAAAAGGAGAGAAATGCAGTCTTGTTCTCCAATTAATGTCGTTTTGGTCGCTTTGACGCCACTTCAGCGAATATGCGAAGAAATTGAAGAGTTCGGTGAAACAGCTTTTACAACTTCTGAACTACATGTAGAAATGAGAAACTCCAGAGTGTCCCGGAACAACGATGATATAAATAAATTATTGGAATGGGTTCACCAACACAACACATTCCTTTCCGATAAACACCTCATTTCAATCTCTACAGGGGTTGTTGGAGATGACGAGAGAATAAACTGTCATATGACACAGGAAGTTGGCACTGCTGGCACATCAAGAATCATTAAGAGCGATTTTCATTCCGTTACATTCAAGCGTAATGAAAGAGTGCAGCCATTAGCTGTGATGAGTAGCGCTGTCAAGATAAGTAAAGAAAAAATTCACATCAACCCAACAGTACTCTTCCAAAGAATGAGTGTAACAAAACAATCTGACCAAGAACTTGAGAAATATTTGTCTTACGAGCTCTCTGCCTACCCATTGTCTCTTTTTGACGAATCCGGAATGAGAAAAACTACCAAATTCTCTTTGTTTAAGGAATTCACTCCACTCTCACCTGACATCACTTTTAGGATCAGATGTATGTATGTCATAGATGGCGGGTATTTACTGCACAGAGTTTTGTGGCAGGATGGTCAATCATTTCGATCGATTTATGACAGCTATATGGACTTTGTTTTATCGAAATACGCAGCGAACGCTGTAATAATCTTCGATGGATACCCAGAAAACATTACTGAAAATAGTACTAAATTTGTTGAGCGTGAAAGACGATCTCGCAAAACTGTACTATCTAATGAGGTTGTTTTTAATGAGACTATGGTGTCAACGGCTTCTCAGGGGATATTTCTAGCAAACGACAAGAACAAAAACCATTTAATAGCCCTGTTGATGAGTAGATATGGCTCTGAAAATATGGTTTGCAAGCCGGCAAAAGAAGATCCTGACACACGCATGTTTAACACTGCTCTCAATTTGGTACGTAACCATGATGACGTGATAGTCATTGGTGAAGATGTAGACCTTCTGGTAATCTTGATTGGGCTTTACAATTTTTTCCATGTTTATTTCTTTAAACCTGGAAAAGCGAAAAGTCCCCATAAGATCTATTCACCATTGGATGCAGTCGACAAATTAATTGCCAAACACATCCTATTTATACATGTCATGAGTGGGTGAGATACCACTTCTGCATTGTACAGTCAAGGTAAAACAAAATACCTTCAAATTGTAAAGAAATTTTCCGATTTGCAACATGTGTTCGATATATTTAAAAACCCTGGTGCTGTAGCCGACGATGTTATTAAAGCTAGGCTGTTGTTTCTGGTACACCTCTACGGACTCAGCGGAAACGCATCACCTTCCCTAAACAGCCTGAGGTACAGGTGCTATATAAAATCTGCTCTTAAGACCACTGCAAATATAGCATTGCTTCTTCCAACAGCAGATGCAATTCCATATCACTGTTTGAGAGGTTACCACCAAGTACAGCTATTGTTAGGCAACTGTAAAAAAGCTGAGGAATGGGGATGGAATGAAACTACACTCTTAAAACTGTGCCTCTGATTTAAGAGGTACATTCTGAATTTTTGTGCCTCTGAATATTAAGAGGCACGTGGTGCCTTTGAAATTAAGAGGTACATAGTGCCTTTGGGATTCAGAGGCACAGCGTAAGTGCCTTTGAAATTAAGAGGCACAGTGTGCCACTGAATTTATATGTTAAAGTGCCTCTTATTTAAAAATACATTCTGTGCCTGATTTGATGGTGGCACATGCATGTGCCACCATTATAAGAGGTGCAGACTGTAATTTAATTATATTTTATATTAAATTTATATCTTTACATTAAATTCTGTCTACTGCAGAAAGATTTCCCAGGATGGCATATCCGAAGACATAGATTAAATTTTGTCTAAGGCAGAATACTATAATAGAAAATTTTCTCACCCCCAATTTATTGAAATAAATATGAAATAAATATTAAAATGTGTGTCCATGTGGCCTAAGTCAGTTCTGTGGTTCAATAAAGAACCTTGTCAACATTTTAATTTATTTTGTGCATAACAAAATACATAAAAAGGCATAAAAGCTTTATTAAAAACAAATAAGACAAACATTAAAAACATGAAAAATGATGCAGGCGCGTTAGATTGTTATTTAAATGGCAATTTTTTAGCTTCTATTTGATAACTCCTGATCCCATTGAGATCCCACTAAAAAATTTCATAATTTTAAGCTTATTAATATTACAACAAACATAATTTTTTTTTTTTCTAAAATCAAAATTTACTTTTTAAAACTAAACATAGTCAATTTTAATATTAAATTAAAATTTATAAACTCTTCTTTAAAATGAGGGATCATAAAATTTTCTACATTTGATAAAACTTGAGATATTTAAAATTGCAAACATTTATGGAAGCCAAGAAACGGTGATTTTTCAAAAATTCAATAAATTATTATACGGAAATTTAATGCAATAAAAATAAAATAAAAATATACTCATTTTTATCAACAGGGAGAATGATCAATGACAGTTTAATTAAATTCTAGTTTTTTAAACAAATAATATTTTTTTAAGGAACTTTTACTTGAAATATACAAATAATATTTTAGAGTGTAAAATTTGAATCAACATTGCGATTTGTGAAACTTTATAAAATGTAGAAAGTATTCAGGGCTGTAGCCAGGTGAGTGGGAAGGATCAATTCATATTATACTTTTATTTAAAAGAAAGGCACTGTAGCTTAACATCTACAAGGTAGCCCCCCCCCCCCCCCTCCTCACACACACAAACACCAAAAAAAAAAAAAAATCTGACTACGGTTTTAGAAATACTATATATGATTAAAGAATGATTTACTATGTATTATTCATTTTATTATTTATTAAGTCCTATTTATATGCGCATAAAAACAAAGATTTGCTGAGAGATACACATACATAATATATACATATATACATGCATGTACGCTAGAGGGTGCAGGGTAATGCCGCCATTCCCCTAAACCTTTGAAAATAGTAAGATATAACTTGAATAACTAAGAGTTTGACGAAGTATTTATCGTTGCCCCTCCCTAATCACGCGTGTCTCCATGTATAAAGAATCATGTTTTACATTGTAACATTCACAGAAAAGAATACAAAGTTAAATATACTACTTACTTATTCCAGACTCATTATTTGCTTCGACTCAACGTTGTTCACAGGCGTATTTACATTGGCGGCCATTGCTTCTGCTTCGCTTCCCTTCCACTGATCCCAATGCATGACGGGTAAACGGCTGTAGCGCATGTCCGTTTCTGAGTGTACCTCTGAAACTCGACATGTTTTTTTTTTTAAAAGGCACCAATCTGTCAGAGTCGAACTGTGTGCCTCTGAGATATTTCGCTGTGTTATGGGTGCCTTTCATTTCATGTTGCCTCTAACGTTTTTCTCTTAATCAGAGGCACACTGTCTACGTGCCTCTTACATTAAAGTAATAGAAGGCACAATGTGCTTGTGCCTTTTAAATAAGCGGTACAGTTTTAAGAGTGTAAGAGAGGCATCACACCCATAACAACTGTCAAACCTCCCGCACCAGAAGCTGTTCTGCGAAAAATATCCTGCAAATGCAAAACAAACTGCACTGAAAAGTGTGGCTGTAAGAAAGCAGATTTGTTTTGTTCGCTCATCTGCCTGAACTGCGATGTCCAATGTGACAATGTCAGCTTCTTCATCGCCGAAGATGACTTGGAACCAGAGGTTGGCAACCCAACTCCAAGATATTTTAAGTCAAGTGAGACACAACCTGAGCCATCAAGTGATGATGAAGAAAAAGAAGATAACGATGAACATCTTGTCGAAGAACATCAACCAGGCCCTTCAAAGCGATCAAAATAACATTAATTGGAGAAGAAGACTGCATTTATCTTTTTTTCCTGTTTACAATCTTCCACATATGTTGGTATTATATTAAACTTATAATAGTTATAATTGTACTTAAATCAGATTAATAGAAAAATAAAAATTGGTGTTCTCATATATTAGAAGTGTTTGTGTTTTTATATCTTTTCTAATCATATGATTTCAATTTATTTTGTTAGGTTATAAAAGGTTTAAAACTTGCTATGCAAATTTTAACATATTCAAAATACAACTACAAATAAGTAAAGAGCTTCAAATTGGTGACTGAAATGGATGCATAGTAATTGTATCACGTTTTCGCTCTCTGATGATGGAAATTCAATATATCGCTAAAGTTCCGTTTACTCGTTATGCCAAAACTATTCGTCTTAGAAAAAAAAACAAAGCATATGAAAAATGTAGGAAATTTTCTCTAGTTAAATTTGTTGCAATAATTTTTAAAAAAAAGTTTAACCCTCTACCAAATACAAGGGAAAACCTGAGAAAAAAAAAGATTTTTTCATAACTTTTTGCTTATAACTGTTTAAGCATATACCAGTTATGAGGTGGCAAAGTTGAAATTCGTGTTCAGCACCCCCAAAAACATAAAGGAAGAAAGAGAAAAAAATTCTCCAAAACTTTCCCGAGAGAAGCCTTTTTTAGTATAAATTTACTGGACTAATGTAGAAAAAGACGAAAATAGTAGAAAATATACTTCCATTGTCACACGTTTCAATCAGTTTAATTTTTTAGCTATGCCCTATTGTCCACATTGTGCCCTATTGGGCACATTGCAAGAAGACAAGACAATATATGAAGCACAAACACCCTACAGTGGTATCCCAGAGATGTAAAACGACCAAGAAGACGACCTCAAGTAAGATGGAGTGCCGAAATCAGAAAAATGGTTGGTGTTAATTGGATGACTAAAGCACTAGACAGGGAACAAAGAAAAAATCTGGGGGTGAACTACATCCAGCAGTGGATTGAAGGCTGTTATTGTTGATGATGATGATATATATATATATGTGTGTGTGTGTATATGTATATATATTTAAAGTTACAAACGAGAAAAAATATTTATAAACAAAATTAAAATAAAATTTCGCGTAACGGATCAATTTAAAATAAAATTCAAAAATCCCATTACAATTTTCAGTTAAAAAGAAATGTAAATTAATTAGAGACTTACTATATTTTATTTTGCCAATCCTTTTAAGAAGGTCTTTTTGCCTAGATAAATATAAAAAAATCATTAGTATAAAAATTTTGCTATTTATAAATTTTAAAAAAAGGAATCATAAGTATATAAATTTTCCTTTTTATAAATTTTAAGGGGTAAAACCACTTTGACGCCACGAAATTTAAGGCTTTTTCGAGAATTTTTTTATTATTATTAAATACGAAGTATTAAGAAATATTCATTTACACTAAATAATTATACATACATTATAAGTAGAAAACTGTATTTTTATATTGAAAATTATTATAAATATATATTTAAAATTATATATTAAAAAAAATCCCTGATGGCTCGGCCTACAGGCACAGGTAGATTTCGAAGACGCAGACCGTGGGACGCATGTTTATTGGGAATTGCAGAAGAAATGATCTTTTTGCCATGATGCGGCAGTTGGAACCACCCACTTCGAAATATACCGGAGTCAAGTAGGCGGAGCCGGTAGGATGTTTTTGTTTTTAATTTATTTTTTCTATAAGGGTTGGTCCTATAAAAAAGTCGTCAATATAAAAGCTGTAGATAATATTAAGAGGATTTATAATAAATTTAAGCGGATTTGATATCTTGTGAATTGACAAAGTTATAAATTTTTTTTCTTCTGAAACCCCTATCCCCCCCCCCCCCCGTCTTGAGGCCATTTTTAACTATATCAAAAATATGTCATACATAAATTTTCGGCCCTTTTCCTAGAAGTAATAATAACTTTAAACGGATTTGATACGTATCATAATTAAGCAGTTATGGGGCTTTTTCTGCTTTCACAAAACACCCTTCCCCCCGGTTCGATTTTGCCCATTAACGAACTTGACCAAGATTTTATGCCCCTTGATTTTATGTATCAGTTTAGAAAGAATTTGTGCAGAATTTTTGAAGTTATCGTGTCCATAGAAAAGTGACATAGATAGATAAAGTTTTGAACAGGGGTGGTTTTGGGTTCTGGGAGTCATGATCGGTGTAGATCTGCAAAAATTTTCCAGAAATTCCAACATAGGGGAGAATGTAATAGGTAGTATTTCTTACGAAATCTACCTAAAATGACAGCTCGACAGCTTTTGGGCTGGAATTCTTCGAAAAGGAGAGTCAAGCGGTGGACACGATAACTCACCGCAGACTTATCCTTAGAACTACGAGACAACTAAAAAATTAGTTTTTATAACCCAGAAGCTAGTACGATAGCTAGTAAGAAACTAGTAACCATTTTAAAAAATGCGAATCTTTAGTAAAATGTATATTTACAACCAATAATTTTGTGTTAAAGTTACACAGAAAAGCGAGATATCAATATTCGAAAAAATCCTATGTTTTTCACAAAAAAAAAAAAAAAATATGTGACGATTAATTTTTAAACAGATCCAGTTGATCGATTGAAAACTTGCGGAACAAGAGTGCCCACCGATTTTGAAAATGTTGCTCTTCTGCTAATAATAATAATAATAATAATAACATGTATGAAGTATTTGTTACTGTTTATTACACTGTAAAAAAAGACAATTTACATATTTTTTTTAATTTAGAAAAATAAAATATAACTACAAACGGAAATATGCAATAACGCTTCAGAGTTATATACGATTCCGTAAAGCATTCTTTAATTTTTAGAAACCTCCTAAAGTAATATATCTCTAACATAATATATGTTAGAGATTTAAAGAAGCTTTTTTTAAAATCAAAATTTCTTTTGCTGTCACTGATTTTCGGAAAACGTTTCCGGATAGTTTTTATAATGTATTAATCAGTTTTATCAACCAGGTATATAGTTTTTTTTTTTTTATGCTGTCAATTCTCAAGTAAATATTTTCTTTTTCAACAAACATGTTTTACAGACAAACATGATAAATAAACAGCATTAACATTAACATTAAAATTAATGTTATATTTTTACTCTTCAATGTATAAATTCAATTAAGCAGCTAAAAATGCTTAATTGATAGCATTCTAAACACTAACATTCCTATTTAAATATGTTAGTTTTTGGGGCTTCTAAAAACAAAGAACGCATTTCGGAATCGTGGGTAACCCGAAAGATGCTATTATATACAGGGTGTTTCAAAAGTCTCTTGACATTTTCTGAAAAGTGTTTTTAATAAAAAACGAAAGTCAGGAGCAGGGCTTTACAAATTTGATAAAATCTGGTAGCCAGGAAAAAAAATACTAGTCGCCAACAAAAAATATTTACCCCCCCCCCCCCCCCTCCATCCTATTTCCCGTCCTTGATTTAAAATAAAACACAAGAGTTTTTTATGAATTAATTGAACAAAAATAATAACAAGCATAGTTTAGAATTATTAGTTACGTAGTTTAGAACAGTACATAATTTAGAAAGATAATATAATATATAAACTAAATTTCCTAGTGAAAGTTATAAAACTTATAATCACTTATTTTTATGTTAACAACTTATATAAATACAAAAATCAGATTTGAAACGTAAAAAAAAACTCGAGCATTCTTTAGCATTGTATCCAATTTTAGATGTCACAGAGGCTGGATTGACACTATTTCTTACTGTTTTATTGAAATACCCCACATTCTAATCACGTGACATGCATTAGCTAGCTATATATGGAAAGAATGGTGTTTTCTGTGCATGAGTTGGAAAATGCCTTTTACATTTAATTCCTCCATTACAAGTACGAGAGAAAGGAAGATCACTGCTAACCGCGCACGAGAAGGGGTGGGGGAGAGAAAAAGCGCGATTTGTGCCCATTTCCTATGTATTTTTTTTTTTTACAGAAATCACTCCGAAATGTTAAATAACTTGGTCGTCAGATCAAAAAACTTGGTAGCCAGTGGTGACCTGGCGACCGCATTTGTCAATTCCTGGTCAGGAGAGCAAGGTCTCGGTTCACGCAGACTGTGGGTGCCGCGCTCTCCTGACTTCACACTCCTTGATTTTTTTGTGTGGGTGTTCATGAAGTCGAAGGTGTAACGCAGTGAAGATCCACACAATTGTAAAACTAAAACAATGAATAATTGATGCAGCAGCATAAATAAAGCCACACATGCTTGCAGATGTCTTTCGTGCCACCCAAGAAAGATGGAGCCTATGCTTGGACTTACAGAGTAACTACATCGAAATTCATTGATTATACATTGCACTTCTTATTTGTATTGACAAGTTCTTTATTAAAAAGTACTTTTCAGGAAAATGTCAAGAGACTTTTGAAACACCCTGTATTTTCATATGCGGTTATATGTTCGTAGATTACGAAACATTTGTCTGTTTTTGCAGTGTAGATGCGGTGCGTTCTCGTTCTATTTCCAAAGCTCCAAAATTAGAGTATCACTTCCGACATCGATTTCTAACTAGTAAAATAAGATTTTCGCATGTATAAAGAACATTTCAGACAAAAGAAAAAAAATTGACATTGGACCGGTCAAAGTGGTCAACCCTTAAAAAAAGAATAACTGGTATAAAAGTTATTGATTTTATAAAAGAATCAATAATATAATTTTTTTTTTTCATTCATTTATAAAAGCAACTATTAGTCCGGTAAAGCACACAAAATAAATTCCCTTATGTTGATGTAGAACGTGGAGTATAATTAATAAGAAACCTCAACATAGGGATAATTTAATTTCAAAATGAAATTAGAAAATGCAATCATTTTGATTTTGCTTTAATTAACAAAGTAAAAAGTAAATAAATAAATAAAATTTTAAAGAATTAAAATTAATTTAGTTTATTTTATAGGTTAGTTACACATGGAATATAATGGTACTTAAGTAATACACTGCCGCACATGCACGGTACCGTATTACTGCTTATTTTATTGTTTAATACTGTCAATTTTACGGTATAATACTGGCAGCTGAAGTGCTAGTATTATAATGTGCAAAATTATACGTTTTCAACAATATTTGAAAACTAAGGTTACTTACTCTTCTCTAGTGGCTCGTAGAAGTGTGATCGTTTTCTTTTTGAACGAATACTTCTTCTTCTTTTTATCTTTATAATGTCTATAAATTGTTATTAATATCAGGATAAGAATCGCAGTCAGCAAGATTGCAGTTATCGACCACGCTAAAATCTTCGTGTTACTCCCAAGTCCTTAAAAAAAGTAAATATAATTCAAATAGTAAGAAAATTAAGAATACACATAAATTAATTATTCAGATCAAGACTGAGAAAAATTCTCACATTGTTTATTTCTGTCGATCTTTTTTAGGGTTTCGTTCATCTCACGAAGCCCTATTACTCCCGCTCCGTTGCCTGTCCGTCACAGAGCCATTCTCAGAAACTATATAACTTACAGAGTTGAAATTTTGTGTATATATATCTGAATACCAGCTATGAAGCTCAAAATATTAAAATTTGAAAAAATCGTATTATTTTAATAAATAGAGATAAAAAACTAAAATTCTAACAGCCTTTTCCTATTAAATTTAAACATTTTCCGTTATAGCAGTTGCCAAAAATTAAAAATCCACAATGAAATTCTTTCTACAATAATTAATTTTCTATTGAAAGATTTCCACGTGAAAAATGAAAATGAAATAAAAAGTTTCACCAATTGAAAAAAAGATTAGTATGAAATAAACATGATTCACGTCATAGTGGTAATAAAACGGAAATTTTCAAAGATTTCTCAATAATACAAGGAGTATGAGTATGTGTATGTACACAAAGTAGATTAATATCGCGTCATTAGAGAATTAAAAGGGAAATCTGACATCATATTGGAAGTTTAACGAATTTTTCAAATGTTTGAGAATAATACAAAGCGAGTATTAATATGAGTAATAGAGAATAGTAAATATGAGTTTGAGAAACATATTAAATCATGATAAAAATCCGATTATGGAATTATTCGCATATTTTAGCATTTTGAAGGTGCACAACATGTTTAATTTTGAAATTATTTTTTTAAATACCGCATTTAGTCCGTATGACAGATATTATTATGACAGAAAATAATAGCGGGCTTCGCTCGCTATCGGGCTGATTTAGATATTCGAAAAAACGAAAAAATAGACCGGTAAATTTTTACTTTATAAAAAACATGACTTTTTTTTTGTTGTTGCTAAATGAAATTTATTTCGATTTATTAAAGAAAGTATAAAGTGTTTTGAAATGAATATTAATAGAAACCCTTTGAGCGATCTTCGATCACACTTACCCATTTGTTTATATTTTATCGACATTACTGTTTTCAGCTTTTACGCATGCGAAGTTTTGCCGACTCTTCGTACGGCAAGCTTTCACCGATAATCCCATTTTTCATTGCTGTTTAAGATGCTTCTCCATGCCGCTTACTTTAGTGTTCGTTTCGTCGCGGGCAACGACTGTTTTGGCCGGCTCCTTGCGCCTAGTAGAGCATGCTCAGTCAGTATCCTTGGCGCTTGCTTTTGAATTTTCGCCATTCGGCGTGTGCGAGGATGTGGCGTGTGATGTCATACTGAATAAGAAGTTTTTGTTTTCATTTTAAAGAACGAGAGTTCGACCTTTTAATTTAGCTGCCTTTCAAATTTAATGAATTAAATTAAATATTTTTAAATTACTTTTGTGCTCTCCGTGGCCGTGTTATATATACTTTAGAAGTTACATTTTTAATTAGTTAAGTTCTGACGGGATTGTCGAAAAAAGTTGTGATTTTTCGTGATGCATTACATGCCGTTTATTTTTTTTTTGAAGTGTTGTTGTTGTTGTTGTTGTTTCTAATCCTAAATGATCTAGCCAATAGGCTAGACCAAGTCGATGAGACCAAAAATTTGGAGGAAGTCAAAACGATGAAAGGACACTCCAAAAGGTCACGCCTAGTCAAGTCCAAACAGGGAAGGAGATGGTCAGGGATAGATGGCGCAATCTTGCACTTTTCACAAATTGGCACTTTTCAAATTTCAGGCATCTCAAGTGTCCACTCAAAAATCTTGAAATAGCAGACTGCTGATCACGGCTACCCCCAAGAATAATAGCTCCTCCAGGCTTTTTGCCACAGTACCAGTTGTGAACTGGAGGGGAACGCCAAGATCTGTCGAGAGTATATTTGGCTCTCGAACAGATCTCCAGAAAAGTCCTCTCTTTAGCCAATGTTTCTGCCATTTCATTTCGGTGAATGCCAACATGCGAAGGGATCCATTGAAAGAATATGTCATAATAGCTTGAAAGTCCTCTCAGTAGAGATAGAATAGATAATGAAGTTCTGTCACCAACGTGAGGCCAATTTTGTAAGTGTTGTATCGAACTGCGACTGTCAGTTAGAATCCAAATATCTTTATAGACCGGAAGGCGGCAGCACAGACAATCACCTCATCGAGTTCACGGTTGAAATTCCAGTATTAGTTAAAACTCGATTCGCATAATAAAACGCAATCGGTCTGCCAAGTCATATCTTGGTGGAAAACACCCGAAAACCCGATTTCAGCGGTTGGCTCGTCTGTTTATACCATTGTGTGTTCCTGCTCACAGTCCTCCATGTTTTCATACATTTAGGTGCAGGAAAATACAATGGTAAACCTAGGAGTCAACCGCTAAAGTCGGGTTTTAAGGTATTTTCCACCAAGATATGACTTGGCAGACCGATTGCGTTTTAATATGCGAATCGAGTTTTAACTATTTCCGGAATTTCAGCCGTGAAATCGATGAGGTGGTTGTCTGTGCTGCCACCTCCCGGTCTATTATAAGTGGTACAGGAAGTGGCAGCTTTGAGGCCCTCCTCAATCGCAAGTAGCTCCGATCGAAAAACTGAGCAGTGGTTCGGATTTCTGATCTTAATGGCAAGTTTGGATGAGGACATTTTCACAAATACGCCGCTGCCACAATGATTATGCTCATTTTTACTACCATCTGTGAAAATTTGAAGGGCATTAGATAGAAGTACTGATGGTTTCTAATGCAATTTGTCTAAGATAGTCTGGGATGTCTTGTTTGTTGGTGTCGGAAAGAAGATTGGTATTAAAGTGTACTCTGGCAGTCCCTCAGAAGGGTCAATACAAAGTTTTAGGGAGTGACCCTCGACGCTGGTATCGATTCCCCTATTTGAGTGCCAGAGAGAAGGGACTGTTTCTTTTCAGCCTTTGATTGTTTGTCCAGTTATGCAGAAGTAAAGAGGTACGGCTACGTGTGCCGTAGCTATAGAGTTTATTAAAGTATTTCGTTAATCTTATTGTTCGTCTAAAACTCAGTGGCTGTAAATTGCATTGATAAAGAGCCAATTCTCCCGGGAAACTCTGACGTAAGCCAGCTATTAAACGGGCAGCCCTCAGTTGGACTCGTTCAAGCCTTTGTAAATTGCTAGAGGAGGCACAGAAATAAACCTCAGATCCATATTCCAAAAGGGGCCTAATTAGTGACACATATGTTGTCACAACATTAAAGAAGTGAATATAAAACATCACATATTTTTACTGAATGGTGTATACAAAATTAAAATTTTATACATACATTAATATTAAAAATATCGACGTTTCGACCACCATCTATGGTCATCTTCAGGAAAATTTTCATTACATTTATACACCATTCAGTAAAAATATGTGATGTTTTATATTCACTTCTTTAATGTTGTAATATTTCATGGTGTAATCGTCCAGCATTTATATTAACATATGTTGTCTTCAGTGTAGAGGCATCCGCCCCGCAACCAGTACCAGAGATATATTTCAGGATATTGTCTTTTCCTACCCCTTGAGACTAGATTTTATATGTGTCGATTACTCAGAATCTTCTGGTCCAAGTAAAATCCTAAATATTTGGGGTGTTTAGTGTATTGCAGAGAGTGCCCCATCAGCGAGATATCCGGGTGATAGTTATATAACTTGCGATTGGTAGTGAAGAAGCTTACAAAAGATTTAGAAGTATTGAATTGTAATTTGTGCCGATCAGCAAATTCGACCATCTCAGCCCAAGCAAGATTAATATCGTTTTCAATTTGCCCAATATTAGAGTTAGAGTTCCACAGAATTATATCGTCGGCGAATAAACCAGTCTCACACCTCTGTGCAGTAAACCTCTCAATTCCAGTCAAGTACAATGAAAAAAATGCAGTGGGCTCAACGCTGAACTCTGTGGTAAAGCCTGGCTCATTCTAAAATATCTTGACATAGATTCATTAAACTTGACAAAGATTGATCTGCCCTTCAGAAAGTCGGCCTTTAAGTGTTCAACTATATATTTATTTAAGTCTTCAACTATATATTTCTTCAAGATTCACTCAAATTTCAAAATGGAGACTTGACGGTGATCTTTAGTTCATTACTTTAAAATTACAAAAGTGGTCAAAAAAGAGATTTTCTTCGCATCGAATAATAAATGGTACTTTTCGGTTAGCCGGGCACCAGTGATATATGTACATATATAAATATATATATTATATATTCATACATATATGTGTGTATATATCTGTGTATATATACATGTATATATATCACTAGCGCCCGGCTAACCAAAAAGTACCAAACTTTTATTTGAATTTAAACATGTGTGGTTCCTGTCTCCTGCTCTACACTGCATCATATAAAGTAAGATCGTTCTTTTGTCTATGTCTCTAGTTCAGTGATATAAAAATAACAAACTTAAAAGTTGGTTTTAAGGGGTTATTGCCTCTGTTTTAGCAAATTAAAGTTTTCCACAATTAGCAATTGTACGTTTCCAATCATGGCTAAGACAAGCCCAACAAATCCATGTTACAAAGACCTACCATGGTTTCATGCGATCATATAAGATCACAGGCAGCCATGCCCTTATTATATAGAATTCATACCCATCGTTAACTTATCTCAATTCGTCAAACGGAGGTGAAAAAAAATCTTTCGACTGACACTTAATTCATATACTGGGTGCTTCATAAAGGATTTCTTAACCTTAAAGTTCAACAATTTTTAGTAATTATGATAAATGTAAATATGGAATGAGTGACATGCGTATCAGGTAGCTCATAAATTTTGTATAAAGTAATTAAAATAATAATTTGCATTTTTGTCAGTAGGTGGTGCTGCGCTGTCTCAAACCGTAGACATGGTAAGATTACAAAATTTCAAAATACAAACATTTTATTCGTTTTTCAATTTCTAAAGAGAATAAAGAGTAAAAACTAAGATAACTTTGATGCAGTTCTACAAGTAAGTTTGAGCATTCTCATAGTTTGAGGCGGCGTGGCGTAACACAAGCTATTGACGAAAATTTGAACTATTTTTCTTAAATTACTGCATACAAATCTTATGAATTACCTGATACACATTTCACCTACTTCATTTAATATTTATTTTAGCTAATTAATTATTGAATTTAAGGTTACGGTGTCTTCTATGAAATACTCTGAATATATTTATTTAGTTTTTGCGTATAACAAAGTGATCTTTAGATTAGAAGCAACATGTAAAGTGATTTTTTTTTCAATGAATTCATAAAAATAAGCTCTGTTTATTTACTCTGAGGAAAAATCACATTATAGTTTATTTTTTCTTTAAATTTTCTATCTTTATAATGCATAAATCTTAAATAATACTTACGGTCATGAATGTCTTTCACTTGCTTCAATTTATGCTGAAGATACTGAAGAGAAGACATTTCAGTTGAATTCATTTCACTGGAACTTGGAGAAGATGGAGTCCTATTATATGTTTTAAAATTTTTGTCATGTTCGTTGTACATTCCATGAGTAACATTAAGAGGCATATTTTTGGCACTTTGGCTGTACATTTTAGAATCAGACATATTAAAAGGCATACTTTTGGAAATATTTTTATGAGTAAGTCTGTTTTGCCCCTGCACTGTTTCAGGTTGAGGCTGAAGAGTAGGATTTTTAAAAGCTTCGAAAGGCGTCGGAGTTTTCTTATTTACATCTGTAAAAGCACCAAAAAATGGTTTCACAGTTTTTGATTTATCTTCAGATAAATTTTCCTGTTTTGACACACTATTTTGGGCAGGTGCAATTAATTCAGAGTGAGTTGATGAAGTTGGATTGGGAATAGAAATATTTGTGACTGGTTGTGTGTACTCAAGTAATATTGTGCTGTTAAATGGAATATCAAAATAAGGTTTCACAGTTTGTGATTTATCTTCGAATATTTTAATCTGCTCAGACGTATTATTTTGGACAGGTCTTGTTAATTCAAATAGATTTGGTGGAGTTGAACTAGGAATAAAAATATTTGTGGCTGGTTGTTTGTATTCAAGTAATGTTGTGCTTTCATGTGGAAATTTGGAAGTGGAAAAACTCATCTGTACAGTGGCTGAAGATTCCTGGAGAGGTTTCGATGTCGTAAAATTATAAAATGGGGGAAGCGTTAAATATTTTGGTTCATTTATTACTTGTCGTACCGAAGAAGTTTGAGGAAGATCTCTTAGAACATCCTGTTTAGACATAATATTTTGAACAGGTACTAATGCAGACTTTTTTGGAGAAGTTAAAAAAGAAATTACAATACCTTTTACTGGTTGTTTATACTCAGGTAATATTCTGCTTTCAAGTTTTGGAGTAAAAAGTTTCATTTCTTTCATAAAAGTTGAAAAATCCTGAAATGGCTTCGCTTTTTTAGGCTGTAAAAATGGAGGCAACGGTAAATATTTTGGTTCATTTGTTACACGACGCACCGAGGAAGCTCCAGGAAGATATTTTTGAAAATCCTGTTGAACAGGTACATCTAATACAGACTGATTTGGAGGAATTAAAAAGGAATTTCGGACTTGTTGATCATGTTTAGATAATATTCTGCCTTTAATTGTAAGTTTCGAAGTAAACATCTTTTCTTTCATAAAAGTTGAAAAATCTTGAAACGGTTTCGCTTTTTTAGGCTGTAAAAATGAAGGAAGAGGTAAATATTTTGGTTTATGCACTACTTGATCAGCTGCAAAAGTTGGAAGATTTCTGGACTTAATTAATTTGTCGTATTCACTAAATCGCATTTGAAAATTTTCATTCCAATCCGTTAAACTATTTCTTCTAGAGCTTGGGTTTATGGCAGGAGTAAATGGCGAAATAAACATCTTCCTTTCCCTTTTTAAATGCACTGCATCTTCATCCAAATCACTTTCTTCATCCAAACTGTCTTTAAATTTAATTCGATTGAAAGGAAAAGTACCTAAAAATATTATATATATATATATATATATATATATATATATATATATATATATTAATTCATAATTATTATATTAAACATATCAATTCGGTAATAGATTGTAGCCCTAAATTGTTAAACATAATATTTTTTTACAATATATACTTCTGCGGCTATTCAATAGTCTTAAAACTTTAAAATAATATTTTTCCAATAGGTTAATAGTCTTAAAAATTAAATAGAAATAATTATATTTAGTTTCTCTTTTCTCTAATTTTAAATTCCTAAACAACTTAATTGTTTGCATTATATCTTAACTGTAACCATAGTAATTACACATCTTGTCTGTTCGTTTCGTTTCGTCCCTTATCTGTAACTGTAGGATAACGGTTGGATTCATCAGATTCATCTATAAATGCTTCTCACATTGTTTGAAATGCTGTGAGTACAATCCTTTTTAGGGTTTCGTACTGCAAAACGCAAAAACGGAATGTCGAGCGTCTAACTCAATGCAATAAAAAGTCAAGATCTTAAAACAACTTTTTTTTAATACAAACTCACGAGTTTGTCACCTAATAAAGCGACATAGAATTAGTATAAATGAATGATTTTCGGATTAATAATCATAAGCATTTTTAATATATGGATTAATGCCAATCAAAATTGAAATAAATAACTGATATAATCACAAAAGGAACAAACTGTAACAGAAAAATATGCTGAAGGAAAATGAAGATCAAAATCAAAGCGACACGTGAGTCATTAATCTTTAGTAGGCAAGAACCCCACGCACCGCAGAAATGCATTATTTCATATAACAGACTAGCTAAAAAGCAAAATATAAAGTCCGTTATTTGAAAATATTATGCATTGTACCAAGTAAATAGAATGAAGATACAAGAGAAATACATTGAATTAGAAAATCTATTAATTAAAAAAATAACGAATTTTACTCACATCCTTTCATAACATGTTGAGATATCATACAAACTGAGAAAAGTCGAATAACATTCAGAATATTATTACAGTTACAGTTAAGATAGAATACAAACATAAATAGTTAATTTATTTATTGGTTTAAAATTATTCAACTCTAAATTATTACTAATTAAAACTAAAGAAAATACACAATGAAAAACTAAACTTAATTATGTATTTTTAATTTAAAAACCATATCTACTGGCAAAAAAAAAAAATATATATATATATATATATATACAGGGTGATTATAAAAAAACTATCCCGATATATGAGCCCCTAACTGTCATACCGTTCACAGAAACTGAATGAAATTCTGGCCTAAAGTATTTTGAGGTATGCGCTTAAGAATCATGGGAAAAACAACAGTTAAATTCTAACAGTTACGGTTACAGTGACAAAATTTCGAAAATTTCAAATGCCAACACCTACTTTTTTTTTATTGGAATGTGATCTTCATAGTGAAAAACCATAAAAAGCGTTGGAACGGTACCTGTAGCACGAAAATCACCGGCGGTAGGCAGACTAAGAAGAGAAGTGAAAACAACCAATAAAGGACAGAGAAGCAACAGAAAGTAAAACATTTTATTGTTCAGTGCTATCCACCATCTGCCGCATGTAAAATGTCGTCATCGTCGTGTGTGTGAAGTGGAAAATGTATGAAACACAATAAAATGTTTTGTTTTCTGTTGCTTCTCTGTCCTTATTGGTTGTTTTCACTATTCCAATAAAAAAAAAAGTAGGTGTTGCCATTTGAAATTTTCGAAATTTTGTCACTGTAACCTTAACTGTTAGAATTAAACTGTTGTTTTTCACATGATTCTTGAGCGCATACCTCAAAATACTTTAGGCCAGAATTTCATTCAGTTTCTGTGAACGGTATGACAGTTAGGGGATCTTATAGGGGAAAGTGTTAAAAAGTGCATATTCTTTCAGCATTACACCTTTCTAAAGCAGCATGGAATGCAGTTACAGTGGAATGGAAAGCATTAAAAATTGCTTTCGTCTTACTAGTTTTGAAGAACAATCTGAACCTGTGAAATTGACCGATGGAATGTATGATAATCAGCGAAACAATGACGAAAGTTTTGACGTGGAAGAAGGAATACTGTAAGAAATTTGTGAGAAAATGGATTTGAAGAAAAATCTGACTTTTAATGATTATGTTTTCATTGACTGTGATGTAGACTGTGTGGAAAATCTTTCGGAAAATGACATAATTTCTCGCAAGAATAAATAGAGGCATTGGATGAAAAAAGTATACCGTCACCGCCGATACCTATACTGTAAAAAGTGTTGCACATGCTATTGACACTTAAAAAAAAAAATTTTTTTTTAAAGACAAGAACACACAGAAAGTTACTTATCACCTCTAACTGAGATGGAAAATTTTGTTTAAAGAAAATATCAAATGCACAAAAAACCCAACAATTTTGAATTATTTTTATAGAAAATATATGTTAATACGTAAGTAACTTTTTTTTGTGCTTTAACTTTAATTTAAAATTTTATTTTAGAAATATGTAATTATTTTCTTAAATTAATTTTTATAATGTTACATTGTCAATGTTTATTTGAATCAAAAGTAACCAAAAATTTGTAATAAGATTGTATTATAGAATATCCTTTGAAACCTTAATTTTACTGCACCTGATTAGTTTTTTTTCCGTTCACTTTCATTATAGCGACCTCCCATTATAACGATCCTTTTCATTGGTGTGCGATGGTCGTTATAACGAGCGTCGACTGTAATAATAAATTCCATGTGTAAATTTATATACAAACATTATAATTATTTTTTTCTTTAACTTATATGCCAGTTTATCTATAGGATAATCCTAATAATATTATAAATCCGATTGTGTGCAAATGTTAGGCTGAAGCCAGCGTCAAAATGGAGCATTTAATGATCCTGTATTTTTGCATATAGGATGATTATAACCCTCAAATGAATATAGGCTGTCTTTTGTTTATTTTATTTAAATATTTTTCTTAATAATTCCAAATTTCGTTATTTTCATAGAGAATAAATGGACATTTTTCCATACAATTTAACCATTTTACTTTATCGTTGCCAAAAAGTAAAAACACGGAAAAATAATTTTTCCTCAACAATTAATTTTCAATTGAACGATTTTCACGCGAAAACTGAAAATTAAAAAGACTTCAAAAGAAGATGAATTTCCGTGATATTTGAAAAAAAAAAAAAAAAAAAAAAAAAAATGGAGTATTTGTTATTATACATGAAGTATGAATATCGGTTACATTAAAAAGATCTTTTTCTGTCAAAAACTGCGTTATAATTAAAAAGAAAAATGAACAATAATTATATTATTAAAAATAGATTTCGCTTGGACCATGGAACTATGAAAAGGATTCTCCTAGGATTGGACACGAGGCTAACGAAAAAGAAAGGCTGTATAACGTAGGTCACGATACAAGAGCATGAATATCAATGTATAATGAAAGTAGATAGATAATGGACGTAATATTTAAGATAAAAAACTGAAATATTTTTTATCGATACTGATTAATAATTAGCTTGAATACCAGTTCCACACAAATGTGAGTTTTCCACTAAAATTTACGTCCTGATTGCCAGAAAAATAAAATTAACAAGAATTATGCCATTAAAAAGAGATTTCTCTGAGGAAAAAGTGACGTCATATTTGAAATAAACGTAAATTTTCAAATGTGTTTTACAAGGAGCGTGAATCAATTCCTTACATTAATAATACAAGGATCGGTAAGTTTAGAAAGTAGATGAGTTTCACGCCATATTTAAAACGAAAAATTTAAATATTTTTTTTTATCTATACCGATTATTAAGCATGAATATCAGTTACATACAGATGAGAGTTTTTTGCCAAAACCACACCATGACTATTAGGGAAAGAAAAATAAATAAATATATTATATTAAAATCTGACCGTCTGTTTGTATTTCGCAATTGTTTCTTTCAAATTGTCGAACTCAACGCGACTTACTTATCATTGATCCGAGGATGTCATAAACTCTCAGAATTTAAAAAAACATAATTTAAATTCAGAGGTTTTTTTTTTTTTTTTTTTTTTTTTTTTTTTGTAAATTTTAACGAAGTTTCTCTAAAAATGGCAACTAAATTATTCCAATTTTGTGGATAAAAAAGAAGAAATAAAACGGATTAATATATTTTTTCTCATTAAAACTGAAAAAAAAAATTATTTTCAATTTGAATAGATGGTAAAAGAAAAAAAAATCTTGATTACAGTAAAATTTTTGAAAAACAAAAACGTATTTTCACATATTCAAACTTCATGAATCAATTTATTCTGGCGAACAAAAATCGACTGTCAACATATTTTCATTTAGAAATAAAGATTTTTTTTCAGTTATAGATTAAATCAAGGAGGCAAATTTAAGCTCCTTGCATTTAGATCTACAATTATTGCTTCCTATTCACAAGAATTGAATTTAATGAAAAAGAATATACTATATCCATTATCTTTGAAGGATGGCTATTAAAACGTATCACAAAGGCGTTAAAAGTAAAATGGTTTACCAGGTAAACTTGACATATGTTTTTACACAATTCGCCGATTTCCACGATTTTATTTGGGCTGTTTTTTTCATTGGTTGCAGTTTCCTTTTCGTGATTATTTGTCACAAAATTTCACTTTTTTAAAACTTATGTCAAGGCCTCTATAACATAGAAATACTGTATTGTCTCTTATGGAATGTGATAAAGAGTTAGCTAATTATTTGCGTTTCTAATTATCGAGAATGAAATATTTTGCTTAATTAATGCATTTATTCTTCTTTTAATGATACGTGAACGAAGTCACGGGTAACAGCTAGTTATAATTAAATTACATAATTTTTAACTAGCATTTAATTATAAATAATTTTAGTAAAAGAAATTTAGATATTATTTTATCCTTTAATATTTATATGTAAATTATCTTTCAATATAAATTATATATCTCATAAAAACAATAAATTCAATAACATCAATAAATATTTATTATGAATCCTATAGTGAGAGATATAACAACTTAGCAATGGCCACAGTGTTTTTATTATTATTATTATTGTTATTATATATATATATATAATTATAATATCTTTGAATTTCAAAAAACATATCAAGTTCTTGTAACATTCTAATTAAATCTCCTAAGAGATAATTAGTAATAAAGTGTAGACAGAATACCACATAGTTAATAAATTAACAAATGCAATCATAATATTATACCATAGCATTTGCTTCAATGGTAATTGGCCAAAAATACTGAAAATATGAAAAATATTTTTTAAAAAGAGAGAGAAAAAAATATATATATAATAAACCATAAAATGTTAATAATTTGAAGTTGATATCAAGTGAATACAAATGGATTTTGAAATGAAATATGAACTAAATATAATGGAAAATTGGATAACAAGAGATTTAAATTAGAATTGGATATGAAAAAACACGTGTAGATATAATCAACAGCCTGGATGTATCCACATGTGTTTTGAAAATAATACAGTATTTCATAAATATACTGGCATTTATGCTAAGATCAGTATATTCATCCAGGTATACTGTATTATTACCAAAAAACAATTGGAAATAGTAAAATTGGAAATAAAAAACTTGTAAAGAACAGATAAAATATCTTACTCACAATAATTATCAAAAATTCCTTAAACATCACAAGGTCTACATTTATACCAATACGACAACATGGCGCACATCATGAAATATGATAATCTTGATGAGTTGTGTTTTTGTATATGTTATGTTTACAGTTATTTTAATACAATGCATATTTTATAGACTTTTATAACTGATCATTAGTATCATTTAATATACAGGTGATCGGCAGACGCACATTCACCATGACTATATAAAGTGTAAACAATGTTCAACCATCTTAATAATACTCCTTATATGTTTTAATTGTATTATTTGCTATATCATTTGCTATATTTTATCGCACACTAAAACAAAATAAATTATTACATAACATGTTTATATTTATATGATGTAATAAATGTTATTTAAAAGAGTTGATAATTGAATTTATCAAAAAAATAGGATAACCATAAAGTTTTGCTTGATTTCGTATAAATCTAATATTTTTGTTTTTATTTATATCTGAGCATAAATATTTTATACGATGAAGGTAATTGATAATTATATTTTTATAAACTGATTTATGTAAACATGAAGCAAAATTGGTAAAAATATTTACTTTAAATGGAAAGTCAAATCTTTTATCATAAATATCAAATATTAATTTATAATTATCATTAATATTAATTTTTAAGTCAAGAAAATTTATATTATTATTAATCAAATCATTTTCGCTTAATGTAAGCTGATTACGATAAAAATTGGGTGGTGATGTGGAATTTTTATCATTGAAATAAAAAATGATATATATATATATATATATATATATATATATATACATATATATACAAATATACAAATAAATGTTAATAATATTTTTAATTTACCTATAGAGGGCGCTTATCTCTTGTGTATTTAATTTTTTTTATTTTTAAAGATTAAAATTAAATGGAGAATTTGTATATTCACAAATATAAATTTGTTTTTGAGTGTATTTATCACATCAATAAACTTGTGTGTTTTAAATCAATTTGTGTTAAGGTGCAATAATTAAGGTGATATTTCAAAATATGTTCTCTCAACTTAACCTTCAAATAATTTCTCTCAACTTGACTATATCATCACGTATTTGATATTTTATGTGGCCATGTGGTCATATTGGTATAAATTAGACCTTGTGTTGTTTAAGGATTTCGGATAATTATTGTGAGTAAAATATTTTATCTATTCTTTTCCAATTTTATTATTTTCAACTGTTATCTGGTAAAAATATTTTATCTATTCTTTACATGTTTTTTATTTCCATTTTTATTATTTCCAATTGTCTTCTGGTAATAATTCAGTATACCTGGATGATTAAACTGGCATATATGCCAGTATAATTATGAAATACTGAATTATTTTTTAAAACACGTGTGGGTACATCCAGGTTGAAAATTATATCTACACGTGTTTTTTCATATCCAATTCTGATTTAAATCTAAATATAATGGAAAATTCCATTATATTTAGTTCATATGTCATTTCTTAATCCATTTGTATTCACTTGATATCAACTCCAAATTATTAACATTTTATGGTTTTTTATATATATATATATATATATATATATATATATATATATATATATATATATATATATATATATATTTATCATTTTCTCTCTCTCACCTTTTAAATATTCTTCATATTTTCAGTATTTTTGGCCAATTACCATTGAATCACAAGCTATGGTAAAATTATGATTGCACTTGTTAATTTATTAACTATGTGGTATTCTGTCTACACATTATTATTAATTATATCTTTGGAGATTTAATTAGTATGTTACAAGAACTTGATATGTTTTTTGAAATTCAAAGATATTATAATTATTTAACATTCTATAAAATTCTGCTGCATTGCGCAAATTGGTATGGAATGGTTTTTACATATTCTTTTCAATAATTATCTAGATGAAATTATTGATTTTCATGTGATACCATAATTTAGCCTATTTGGCTCATAAATCACTTTGATTAGCTTCTGTTTGGAATACATAGTTAATATAGCTGCATTGCGCTTTTAATGGTTTATTTAATAATAATTATTATATAATATTACTATTATTTCTTGGTATCATTTGTTCATCTATTGAATTTTCAAATGCCTCTTTATAACATCTTATTCAGGTTCTTTTTTGCCAACATTAATTTTGTATTGTCTTATTATTGCTTGGGGATTTTAGATTGTTGTCTTTTGATGTTAGTTAGCTTAATGGGACTTTATGTATATATGTAAATAGTTTTATTACATTTAATCAAGTATAAAACAATTATTAATCTTATTTTAATTATTTATTATTATATTTTTTCATTTATGGTTATTCAAGAGTACTTTATAAAAATAAAGTTGTTTAAAAAATTTATTATTTGATGTTATAATTATAATTTTTACTATTTCTTGCAATTTTTATTGCTTTCAAACAATATTGTAGTTATGAGTAAAATGTTAGATTCTGGCAATTTAGGCCTTGGTGGATCCAGGACTAATGCTCGGTATAGGAAGATTATTAGGGATCTTCCTGGATCATTATCAGATAACTTATTCTAATGTCCCAAGCCTGTACTATGTTTTCGTGAGAGTGAATCTATGCGTTGCCTTACATGTCCTTTAGCTGATAAGACCCAGATTTCAAATAATCACAATCTTAATTTGGTAAAATTTTTCAAAGCATACAATGTAATCTATTCATTGAAATGCAATTCGTGTAATATGGAATATATTGGACAGTCTTGTCAAAAATTACATAAACAGCTAAATTTACATCGTTCTCATATTGATAAATTTAAAAATCTAAATTTCAAACTACTCATAATATTGAATATACTCATTTCAAAAATCATAATTTTAAAAATATTACTATTAAAATACTTAAAATACAAAAAAATTTTACTGAACGACTTTTTCTAGAATCTAAATATATAAGACATTTTAATACTACCTATCCTTATGGATTAAATCAATTAGTATACAAAAAATCACATCCTGTTTTTTCAGATTTAACAAAATATGAAAATTATAAAAATCTTTATTCAGGATTAAATTTTTCAAACATAAAAAAAACTTCAAGATTTGGTAGAGGTAAACATAATAACAAAAAATACACTGATAATATTGTGATACAACAAGAGCTTGATGATCTTGAGGCATAATTTTGTAATGATTATTGTTGGATTGCTATAAGAAAACATATTTTTAGTATTAAAAAGAAATATTTAAACCAATATTTCAAAGTATTTAAAAAGAATCAATATTATCCACATTTTTGTGATATCTTTTATGATATTCTTCATTATAGAGCAAACCTATTAAATACAAGTCTTTCTAATAAACCTAAATATAAAACTAATAATACACAACTAATTATAAATTTTTCTAATCATGTATTTAATAATATCAATTTACACAATATCATAAACAACACTACTAATAATTTTCCAATAAAAAATTTTACCATTCACAAGACATATAAATATAATCGCACACTTGCACGTAAAATTTTTAATTACAATTCTTTTGCAAAACAAATGGTCTCTTCAAATAATTACCCTTGTTATTGTAATGACCCAAAATTTCAAAAGTACATAAATACAACACATGGTCATATTATTACTGGTGATCTTAATATTGTAGAACAACCTATTTTACAAAACTTAATGCATAATGGAACAAAATTTCGCCTACCATATAGGTGTAATATCAAATCAATAATATTGCAGTTTATTCAAGATATTGATTTATTTATATATAAAATTGCTATTGATTACAATAAACCTATCGAGTATTTTAGTGAATGGAGATTTTCTGTAATAGATAAATTTAAAAATGAAATTATAAAAAACTATCAACATATTACACATGCAGCTTTTAAAAATATAAACATATATCAGAATTACAAAACAAATTTATAATTACTTATGTAGATAAATCTCCAAATAATTATGCTATTATTTGTAAAGAGTACTATAAAGTGTTAATTCATAAAGCAATTAACACAAGTAATATTTTTAATAAAACTAAATTAAATATTGAAATTAATAATAGAAAATTATTAAATTATCACAAATTACTAAAAATCAAATGTAATAATTTAAATTATCCTTATCTTGTTATAATTCCAAAATTTCATAAAAATCCAATTAAATTTCGCACAGTTTCCATCGGGTGTAATACATATAATAATAATGCAAGTAATTTACTACTTAATATTTTAAAGCAGATATATGATATATCGATAAAACATAATAACCAACATTGCCTAAAAAACAGTTTTCAGCTTATTAATAAAATAAATAATATCAATCCAGTGAAATTCATAAAAACATTGGATTTTAATGATTTATTTAATAACATTGATATAAAAGACTTACATAAAACAATGTGTATATTATTTAAAGAATTTAAATCTCAATTAAAATTAAAAGATCCGTAAATTCCCGTATTCCCGTAAATTTCCGTAAATTTTTTTAAAACTTTACTAAATTTTACATTGCATAATAATTACATCATATATGACAATATTATTTATAAACAATGCCAGGGAATACCGCAGGGTGGGACCGCTTCTAGTATTCTTTCTGACCTTTACTTATATTATTATGAAAGAAATATTGGTCCGAACAATGATTATGTATTTTATCGCTATATTGATGACATTATCATATTTTATTTCAATGATAAAAATTGCACATCACCACTCAATTTTTATCCTAATCAGCTTACATTAAGCGAAAATGATTTGATTAATAATAATATAAATTTTCTTGACTTAAAAATTAAAATTAATGATAATTATAAATTAATTTTTTATATTTATGATAAAAGATTTGATTTTCCATTTAAAGTAAATATTTTTACCAATTTTGCTTCATGTTTACATAAATCAGTTTATAAAAATATAATTATCAATTATCTTCATCGTATAAAATATCTATGCTCAGATATAAATAAAAACAAAAATATTAGATTTATTCGAGATCGTGCAAAACTATATGGTTATCCTATTTTTTTGATAATTTTAAATAACATTTATTACAACATATAAATATAAACATGTTATGTAATAAATTATTGTTTTAGTATGCGATTAAATATAGCAAATTACAATTAAAACATACATAAATACAATTAAAACATATAAAGACAATAATTAAGATGATTGAACATTATTTACATTTTATATAGTTAATGTGATTGTGCGTTTGCCGATCACTTTTATTTTAAGTGATACTAATGATCAGATTTAAAACATATATAAATACAATTAAAACATATACCATTAATACATATAAAGACAATACTTAAGATGGTTGAACATTATTTACTCTTTATATAGTTACTGTGATTGTGCGTTTAGTCGATCACTTTTATATTAAGTGATTCTAGTGATCAATTATAAAAGTCTATAAAATATGCATTGTATGAAAATAACCGTAAAATAACTTATACAAAAACACATAAAATTATAAATGGATAACATTGCTGATAACATTGTTGATTATAAATCTATATATATTAAATTATATATAATTAATATATATATATATATATTATTTTTTTTAATTTTTTATTTGATTGTTTAATTTTAATAAAGTCTTTTAAATACTGCATTGCATTAAAATGATTGAAACACATAAGTAATCTAATTATTATTAATTAAATTTTTTACATAATATTTACTCATGGTAAGAATCTTTGAAATACTATGTAAGATAAATTTAATTCTGGTTAAATTTAATTCATATCATAGGATTTTGTACGATGTTAATGTAAAACTACAATGATATTATTAATTTTTACTATTTATATATATTATTGAATCTAATCTAATAAATTTGTAAATCAAACTTAATTTTGATTAATTATTTTTCCAATAGAGGGCAGCACATTACTTGTCAAATAAATGTTAATAATATTTTTAATTTACCTATAGAGGGCGCTTATCGCTTGTGTATTTAAATTTTTTTATTTTTAAAAATTAAAATTAAATGGAGAATTTGTATATTCACAAATATAAATTTGTTTTTGAGTGTTTTTATCACATCAATAAATTTGTGTGTTTTAAATCAATTTGTGTTAAGGTGTAATAATTAAGGTGATATTTCAAAATATGTTCTCTCAACTTAACCTTCAAATAATTTCTCTCAACTTGACTATATCATCAAGTATTTGATATTTTATGATGTGCGCCATGTGGTCATATTGGTATAAATTAGACATTGTGCTGTTTAAGGATTTTGGATAATTATTGTGAGTAAAATATTTTATCTATTCTTTACAAGTTTTTTATTTCCAATTTTATTATTTTCAACTGTTATCTGGTAAAAACATTTTATCTATTCTTTACATGTTTTTTATTTCCATTTTTATTATTTCCAATTGTCTTCTTTGTAATAATTCAGTATACCTGGATGATTATACTGATCTTAGCATGTATGCCAGTATAATTATGAAATACTGAATTATTTTTTAAAACACGTGTGGGTACATCCAGGTTGAAAATTACATCTACACGTGTTTTTTCATATCCAATTCTAATTTAAATCTCTTGTTATCCAATTTTTTTAGTTCATATTTCATTTCTTAATCCATTTGTATTCACTTGATATCAACTCCAAATTATTAACATTTTATGGTTTATTATATAAATATATATATATATATATATATATATATTATCATTTTCTCTCTCTCTCTCCTTTTAAATATTCTTCATATTTTCAGTATTTTTGGCCAATTACCATTGAAGCACAAGCTATGGTAAAATTATGATTGCACTTGTTAATTTATTAACTATCTGGTATTCTGGCTGAATCACGTGGCTGTGGTTCACGGCTGAAATTCCAGAATTAGTTAAAACTCGATTCGCATATTAAAATGCAATCGGTCTGCCAAGTCATATCTTGGTGGAAAACACGTGAAAACCCGATTTTAGCGGTTGACTCGTAAGTTTACCATTGTGTTTTCCTGCACCCAAAAATATGAAAACATGGAGAACTGGGTGCAGGAAAACACAATGGTAAACGAGAATGGTAAATCTTCCGGTTTGGCGAAGGATTACGGAAAAAAATAAATTATGAATAAAAGTAACGTGTTACAGTGCTTAACATACATTTAAGGGAGACCAAACTGGTCGCCAGTGGCGGCTAGTTTAAAAGAATGAAGAAAACTTTTATTTATATCGTTTTAAGAGCCTACGCTAGTCACGCGAAGAAACGCTCCAGCTAATGTTAAGTCTATGGGAAGGTTATCGCACGATTTCTCGCTCGCATTTTAATATTTTTAAATGATTTTTTTGCATAGGATAGCTGAGGTCGATATCTAACGTTGTTAGTTTTTACTTTTTCAATTTTGGTTCCGGTTTTTTTTATAAGCGGACATTTTCAATTTTGGAACCGGTTGGAACCGGTTCTGAAAGTGAAATTACCCTTATATAAAAAAACTGGAACCAAAATCGAAAAAGTAAAAACTAACAACGTTAGATATCGACCTCAGTTATCCTATGCAAAAAAATCATTTAAAAATATTAAAATGCGAGCGAGAAATCGCGCGATAACCTTCCCATAGACTTAACATTAGCTGGAGCGTTTTCTCGAGTGACTGATGTAGGCTCTTAAGTTTTGATTCGATTATCATAGAATTTGAAATGACTCGACAAAAATTCTGCAACGTTTATAGATATTAAATTTCAAAACATTCGGCTGGATATTAGTTGCGCTGTTATATGCGAACGGACAGACGGACCAGACGATGACTATAGGTGCTGCGTAATTATGAACGTACCTAAAAACGGAAGGGAATCGTTGTTTCGATAGGAACCAAAATTGATGCATTGAAGCGGTTGGATAAAGGGTAATCCATTAAAAGTGTTGCGTTAGAACTGGGTGCTGGTGAAGTAACTGTTGTAGACTGGAAAAAGAAATAGAGTTCAGACTAAAAGTTTTGCGCGAACAAAACAAATTATAGTAAGTACTGTTAAGAAGACAATGAAGCACCGTGAGTTTGAAAAAAATTCTGGAGCTTTATTTCTGTGGTTCACATAATTGCTGGAAAAAAAAAGTCGAGATTCGGGACCGATACTGCACTAGCTTTGTATTTTCACAAGATAATTTTATAATAATGAACCCTTCACTGCAAGTTGTCGATCGCTGTAAAAAGTGATATAGAATTCGCCAAATTAACATAACTGGGTGAAAAGCTAACTGCAGATTCTAAAGAAGCTGTTAAATTCGGAATGCAGTTTTAAAAACTTATTAAAAAAACAATTAGTGTGAATATCAAATGTTTAACTAATGAAACGGGTTTAAATTTTCATATTTGCTACTAGAGAAAACTTTAGCTGTAAAAAAAAAAGACTCCCGGATATAAAAAGAGCAAGGAAATGATAACAGGTAGGTTGTAGGTTGTTGTAATGCATCCGGGTACCTTAAAGTTCAAACCCATGCTCATCGGAAAGCCAAAGAAGCCTAGAGCATTCAGTCAACATCTCGAGTCTTCCTATGAATTACAGAAATCAGAAAAGTGCATGGGTGAGTAGTGAAATTTTTAAGAAGTGCTTTTATAAGTATGTTGTCCCTAAGGCGTTTTTTTTTTTTTGAAAATAAAAGCAATCCTGCTTTTAGACAATGCCCCATGCCATTCGAATAAGGAGTAACTGACGGATAAGGAGTAACTGACGAGTGGAGAGATCAAAGCATATTTTTTGCCACCAAATTTGACTTCACTAATAAAGCCATTAGATCAAAGTATTTTTGAGAACTTTAAAAGAAACTACAGAAAGAAGCTGTTAGGAAAACTGATTGAAGGTCTTGAAGAACGAGGAGTAATAGAATGGTTGAAACAGGTTGAGGCGAGGGAAAAAGTTAAACTTACAACTCTACAGAAATCATGGCGGAAGATTGTGGTACCAAAGCAGCCAAATGGTGAAAATGAAGGTAGTGATGACGAATTTTTGTTCAGCCTGGCACACATTCCTGTTTGTGAAACATTTGTTGAATATATTGCCGAGTGTATGAACGTAACGCAGATGAACAGCAAGAAATTACAGATGGTATGATTGCAGACATGGTTGAAAATCGAGATCAAAAGAGAAGTGATGATGAAAACGATGTCCATCAGAAAAAAAAAATGACGCATTCTGAAGGTCTGAGTAAGACTGAAAAAAACTACTGAATTCATTGAGCAGCAAGAAGAGGCTACATCTTCAATTCTGATGACACTAATACAATGCCGTAACATTGCTGCAAAGAAACGTTTATCACCTTACAAGGGGAAAAAAACCCTATCAAGAACTTTTTAAAATGAGCAATTTTAGGCACAGATGTCATATATGCACCACATTGGCGCGATTGTAACAAAATGGCAATTTTATGCCTCTCATGGTAACCCGGTTATTTTGTTTATATTGCTGTTTATTTACTTTTATTTTTTATTTTAATTCTATAAATTGTTTTTATTATGTATATCAATATTTATTTATATCAAACTATCATTTATTTGTTTTTATTTCCTTTTTTTAAATAATAGAAGCTATTCATTTATTACGTTTCTTTATTTTTATATTGAAATAAAAAATCAAGTGCTGTTATTGCATGGTATTTGTAACTAATATTCAAAAACAAAGTTTTCGCCAAATTGGCGGGGGAAAAAATGCACCAATGTAGTGCGTATATGACATCTGTGACCAATTTTATTTTCCATTTGGTATTTACGTATTATGCGGGCCAGGAGATAGATCGCTAAAAATATTTACCAGTTGTCAATCTTTTTGGCACAGATGTCATATATGCACCACGTTGGCGCGAATTTTTTCCCCCGCCAATTTGGCGAAAACTTTGTTTTTGAATATTAGTTACAAATAGCATGCAATAATAGCAGGTGATTTTTTATTTCAATATAAAAATAAAATAACGTAATAAATGAAATAGCCTATTATTTTAAAAAAGGAAATAAAAATAAATAAATGATAGTTTGACATAAATAAATATTGATATCCTTCTATATATAAAAAAAAGTAAAGGTTTGGAAATGGACCAATGAAAATCTGCGTAGATACCGCGAAACGTATCTGACTGGTCAGAGCTTTCTGACTTTACTTACGGGGAATTAACATGAAAGTAGAGAATTTAGATAGGATGGGCGCTATTATGGCGCTATCACACGTACTCTCGTATCATAGTCAATATGAGGTATTTCATCCGAAACACGTTTTTCAAGAGGAAAAAGCTCGAATTCGTCCCGTTTGATAGATTGCCTCTTGTAATTTCTTAAAGATCTAACGTACAATAGTTTGTATCCTCTACGATATTTATCAGCTCGAAATCTACCAATCAGAGCTCTCTAAAATTCCAAGATGGCCACCGTCAGTAAGCCAACATCTTACGTTTAGCGTGGTTGTCGCAAATATTGAAACCAAAAATACAGAAGAATTAAGAAAAAAGCAAATCTTTAGTAACACAGGGACCAATTATACACGAAAAGAACTTTAAAAATGCGCAGTTATATTGTAATTAAGGAATTACATATGCGTCGATTGCCTCTTCGGAGTTCGTCGTTATTTACACTCCCGATAAGAACTTTATTTACTAATTTAAAGTTATTTATTGCGATTATTTTATTTCAATTCCTTATATTATTTGCTATATGTTATAATTGTACTGTCGTAGTCACTTATTTTTTGCTATATGTTATAATTGTACTGTCGTAGTCACTTATTTACTTCTCAAACTGTATTAGTTTAACTATTTTCAGCAGCTATATTTGGTGTTATTTCGTACTTATTGCCAAATTATGTCGCCAAAGATAAAAATGCAAGCAAACATGCATCAAGGTATTTTATTGCAATACAAATTATTGCCTCCTTTTAGCATGAATCAGAATCCAAAAGAATCCAAATTTTGTAGTGGAGGGGGGGGGGGGACAGAAAATTTTCTTATACTTTTAGAAAAATAAAATTTAATAAATGAAAATTTAATCTGGCAGCTATTTATGGTTAATTATATTTTACCTTTTAATAATTTTCTTTTAATTATAATCTTCTTGATAATCTTTTTTTAAAGATATACAACTATTATACAGACACACATATTTATTCGTAAATCGGAGGAATAGTAAATATATATATTCACAATTGTTCGATCATCCAAGGCTGTCTGCTAGATGGTTGGCGACTTTCTCTCCAACATGGTTTATTAGTGAAAAATTGCAAATTCAGTATCAGGCGGAGTAGCTCAGTGGTCAGAACGATAACCTGGAACGCTGTGGACCTAGGTTCGATTCCTGGCTCCGGCTAATTTTTCACTTCATGTTGGATTGTTGTATTTAATGTATGTGGTGATAATGTCCTTTTCAGTCTATTTTTCCTTTTTAATTATTGAATTTCAACCACCCTAAAGTTTTGTTTCCCCCTCCTAGCAGTGTATAAATTTTAAACCTTTATATGTGTTTCAATTTGTTAAGTAAAATGTGCCTTTTTTTTTATTTTGTATTAATAATAAATAACGCATATAACCCCTCCCCCCCCAAAAAAACCCCCCTCCAGTTAAAATATTCTTACTCTGTGAAAATATTTTGCTTCCCTTAAAAACAAAAAAAGAATTAAAATTTATATATTTTCGAAAACAAAAATGAATTGTAACTAAAACTTTCCTAACAGAAATAGATTTCTAGAATTTTCAACTATGCAAACCCAAAATTAAAAGTCATTCCAAATAATTTTTAAGTTATGATTAAAAAGCACTTGTTTTGTAATCTGTTTTGCGACGATCGAACATTTATTTAACATTAGGAGGTACAAACATAAAATCTGCGTAATTTCTAAACTACTTTAACGAGTGACTTTCAGTTTGATACACGAAGATAAAATTTACCGACAAATATGATGTCGAAATTAGTGTTTAGTACTAAAAGTTTTAGAATATGTTACAGTTGCTATACGTAACTTCATCCTCCCCCCCCCACCCCCGCAGCAAAATTCATGTACAGCATTATCATTAGATGTTATTACTAATCTATTGTTACTTGTGACATTTTTATAATGATTTGCGGCAGAGTTAGTAGAGGGTATAACCCCCCCCCCCCTCCCCCCAGGACTGTACACAATATATATGAAAAAAAGGATTGTGTTTTTGAAATGAAAATATCAAATTAATTTAAACTTTCGAAAAATGATTAAAATCATCAAAACCAAGGAAGAAAAAACTGCAAAAGAGTGGGAACTATATCTAAATTCTATTACGTATTTCATTTTTATATTACATTCAATATGTAACATGAATTACATTTAAAATATGTAAAATATATTAACTAAAAATGTCATAATAGCGATTTTGGCAAAATAACTAAAACTTAATTTAACATCTTTCTTTGCGTTACAGATTTCGGCTTAGCGATATTGTGCGGTTCCAATACATGTGACAAAAAACTAGTTTTAATATACTATTTTTTTCTAAATCACTTAATACTAATAGTTCAGAATTCTTAACATTTACAGACAATGAAAGACGTAAAGTGAAGATATGGACTCTATAATTTAGAATTTTAATGTTATATTAGTGAGAGTATTGTTTTTATAATCTTGGAATTTTAAGTAAAATGATCACAATATTATATATATAGAACAGACACGAAAAGAAACTGCAATATATAAAATGTTAGTACGCGATAATGCTTCCTGTGTATCAGTCGAACTCTACACTAAATATTAAAACACCTGCTGCAATTACTCGCCAAATATTACGCCCTCTCCTTACATTAGCAGATAACTTTCAATAGGGAAAATAACCCTAGTGTTGCAGCGTGAAAGTGTAGCTCGAGAGGCAATAGCATATGCTTCATATCGTATGGTCATCCGTGTGATAACAGCTTAAGGGGGGTTACCAAAGGAAGGGACCCGCGTATGTCGCCAACTTTGTCGCCAACTTGGCGATATATCGCCAAATTTGGCGGCCAAAATTAGCTGCCAAAAGTGGCGCTATTTCCAGTATTCCGCCAAATTTCCATAGACTCCCATTGAAATCAAATAGCGTTTACTCGCTTGCAAAAAATCAACAAATTGAGATATTGCAATGCAACAAAAATTAATATTAGCTTATGAATAGAGCTTAATTAAACTATTTACATTATTTTTAAACACAAACACTAACTATTTACAATATTCGTAACACTATATATACAATTGGTAATTGTTAGTTATCCTGCCGACCAAATTACTGTCGCCAAATTCATATATATTAAACGAGCAAGGGATTTTCCCGATTATTCATATATATTAAACAAGCAAGGGATTTTCCCGATTATGAATGATATAGTAAACGACTGGGAAGATTTTCACGAGACTTGCCCCGTATACTAAATCGAGCACGAGAAAAAGATCTAGCTAGGTTCCGAATACAAGAAAATTCGTTTTTACAGGGTAAATCAAACTCAGCGCTGAAAATGTTTTTTGTTATAAATGGAAAAATACTCAAACGATTTACACGAAACGTGTTGCCCATACTAATTCGAGCACGAGAAATCTATCTAGCTAGGTCTCGAATTCGGGAAAAGGTCATTTTGATCTATTAAAACAAACTCAACACTAAGAGTGCTTGGCTAAGGCGCGATTACGTGGCTAAGGCGCGATTGGTGAGCGTAGCGAGCAGTGGGGCCCGAATAAAAATAATTTATAGAATTAAAATAACAAATAAAAGTAAATAAACAACAATTTATTTTTTTCACCAAAATGGCGGGGGAAAAAATCGCACCAACGTGGTGCGTATATGACATCTGTGCCATCTTTTTTATCAATGCCAATCATGTTCAAAACAGCACTTTTAAGATTATTAAATACATAACGTTATTAAAAATGGTAAATAATATAAAATAAATAAAATATAATAAATGATCAGTAATAAATATATAATAAAAACCTATAAACTATAATTTAAAAAAAAAACTTTAAATTATAATAAAAAAATAAACTATAAACTATAATAAATAAATAAACTCTATTTTTCAAAATATAAGGGTTATTGTAATTAGTATAATTGGCGCTGTTGTATCTGACCTGGGTCGGATAATACGTAAGTACTTCCCATTTTTATAAAAACATGGGAAGTGTATATCATAAGGACAGTAAATAATACCATTAATAAATTGTGTAAATTTATATTTCATCTCCTTAGTTAGTGAGGATTTATGTAAATCTGATTTATCCGTGTTATTTGCTTATCCGAGGTGAACTTGGTCCATATTAATATTAACTCGGATAATCGGGATTCTACTGTGGTTCTAAGCACAAATAAGCTTTATATTTGCGCAAACACAGCGCAATAGATCAAAGTCTCTTTTAAAGCTATATCAAATTATTAACATTTCTGTATACATGCTACATGTATATAAGAAATTTGATGCATATGTAAGCGGCATATATAATTCTGTATATATAATAGAATATATGATGCATATATAAGCTTGCCGATGACCATGGCGAAATCGCAATTGCAACCTTAGTATAATTTAATCGTGGTAGTCGCTATAACAAGGAAGTGCTCTAATTTTTGTTGATTATTTCTAATTTTTAGCTTCGGTTTTAGCAATAATAGAATCGATTTACCGACTCCTAATTTCAATCAAATTATTTTAAAATTATTTCTAGAATCTTTACTTTTGTACGTTTACTTTGCTAGATGTACTAAACTTAAAAGGGTACTTTCCCAATGTAAAGGCTTTGGCCTTTTTTTTTTGTAAAGCTTGGCGCAATTCGGGCTTCAGAAAGTGATATTTGTTGCCAAATGATAAAAAAGGCGATGGAAACAAATCTAATGAGCTTTTGTACTTGTTTATATATATATATATATATATATATATAAACATTTTATTTATATACATATTATTATTGTATTTTATGTACAATTTTACTTCTGTTTGTATATAAAAACGGTACTTCTCTATTATCTCGTCGACCAATATTCATAACAAAAAACTATCGCCAAACTGTAACGCCAAATAAACGGGAGAACGTTGCCATTGGAATATCAAAATAAATAAATATATAAAATATAAGAAAACATAAGATTTTTTCAATGCTTTTTCTCTTTTAATATCATGGCACCGCCGTTTAAGGACACAATTGTTATTTTAATGAATGAAATAACTAATAAATCAGTAAAACATAATGAAAAATACACGCAAATGTCGAATTAAAAACCACTTGATGACATAACTAACACGTATAATGCTTCTGACATCAAGTAAATGGAACTGCATTTTTGGCGTTTAATCTTAGAGTTTGGCGATAGTTTTTTGTTAGGAAAATTGGTCAACGGGATAATAGAGAAGTACCATAAAAACATATAAAGGCTTCTTTATATTAAATAAATTGGATAAATATTGAAAATATTTCTTGTGCATATGAAACAGTGAATAGGTAGTCAGAAAAATGTGTTGCCGAATTTCCTTTCTCGCCAAGTCCCCTATGTACTGGAAAAGTACTCTTAAAAGCAATATAGTAAGGATAAGACTAACCTTTATTCCGATAATTTTTTTCCATAATAAATGACGTTTCCGCATTTCTGGTTAAAATAAACCAGATCATTAAAATAGAAATCATTTTTCATGTAAAAGTTAGGGAATTTTATAGTAATAAAAGATTATGTTATTTGATTACGATTTATTAGATTTTTGTATCAACGTTGTTTTTATTTCTTGCGATGCCATTTAAAGATCTTAAATTGCATCTCGCGAGTGTTGAATCAACTACTAATCATGCAGAGACAGGTATCCTATTCTATCTCTTATGCTTTTCAAAACGGCTTTAATCACAGCACATCCGAATTAGAAAGTCCATGAAAATCATGTCACTTTCACCCAAAAATCAGAATTTTTACACTCTTTTATTAGGTGCATTCGTAATTATATAAATACGTAGCACCTATATAGTCGTCGCCTGGTCCGTCCGTCTGTCCGCATATAACATCGCAAAAACTACCCAACCGAATGATTTGAAATTCAGTACATATAACCGTTGGAAAATTTTGTCGAGTCATTTCAAATTTTATGAAAATCGAATCAAAACTTAAAAAGATATTAATAAAAATATTTATTAAGTAATTTGAATTTTTAAAAAATCAGTACTTCCTTGTTATAGCAGCTTCCAAGGATTAATCGTCAAGCGACAGAGGTGTATGACGAAGTTGATATGTATGACGTTTTAGTCATATGACATTTTATAACCACTATAAGACCAAAGTTATAGTCACATTCTTCATTCTATTAAATCCTATCATACGTAATTAATTCAATGATATCCCATGACAGGCAATGATTCTAGGTTGCCATGGTGATTACGTCCTTTTTAAAATGGAGTCATTTTATTTCCGTAATACTGAATTTAAAAACCAAATTTGTATACTAAAATTGGTTAATCATATCAATCATATAATCTACCGACAGTTCTTTGAATAGATGTTTCCGAATAAATAGGTATTAAATGGAAGAAGAGTCTAAATATGGATTTTAAGTTCTGAAATTTTTAAAGCTAGGCTTAAGTTTCCCATTGGAATTTTCAGTAAATGTCAACAAAAGATAAAATGTTGCCAACTTAAAATGTACTTATTTTATTACGGAAATTAATCATATCATAATAACAGACGATATAATTCATTTCACTGAAACTAGTTATAGTACGAGCGCACCTCATTTGTCAAGTTTCACGTACAATTTGCAACTTGTTTAACTTAACTTGGTTTTTGTATGGAATTTTGTAATTGATTTTTCACTCATTTTCTGATGTGCTAAGATTATTATTTTTTTTAAAGTACGCAGGTGTGTTTCCGATGGCAATACAGCATTTTAATATTTTTAGAATTAAATTTAAAATAATAAATTAATTTTAAGGCATTTTCCCGTTATCCTGGTGCAGGTGATAAATCGCAAAATATTCTTTATGGTTACAATTGCATACGAGTTAACAACAACAATGCAATTAATAATGCGCCAAATGACGCTCGCTAAAATATGCCAATTGGCTGTGAAATTGCAACCATGAAATATTTTAAACATTAAAAAGTAGAAAATACAATATAAATGAAAAATAAAGAGAGCAATAATAATAATAAAAAAACGCTTTTATTTTTAGTTTTATAAATGAAAAAGTATGTTTTACGATGAGAAAAAAGTCGTTTTTCTTCCACAGATGCTTTTTCTATGTACTCACATCCGTACTTTTATCTTGAATGTATGGCTCTAATCTGAGACGGGCAGAATGCTTCTGTTGGAGAAAATGACGTCACGCTTGAGAAAAGGTGCGTTCCTTTTGACAAACATCAGTTCATACCATGGATTAATCAACAAGATAGGACGTTACATCAAAATTTGTAATGGCACCATTAGTATCAGTCGTGACAGGGGGAACTAGTATGTTGCGGCCATCAAAAAACTTTCTTTTATATAAATGAAACCGTCTACAACCGAAATTAAGTGACAATCTGTTCGTTCTTGAGATCGCTGAAAGCGGGATAAACAAAACATTAAAGCAGCACATGTTGGGCGATTTACACCCAAACCTAATCAGCGTCAATTTATGCCAAGTCTAACAGAATATGAAGTTTGATGGAATTCCGTGCATTAGTTCTGGAGCTATAGTTATCGCAAAAAATGCAGCATAGCAGCGCCACCTGTTGGACGATTTACACCAAAAACTAATCAAGCTCTACTTATGTCAAGGTCTAACAGAATATATGGAAGTTTGATCGAATTCCATGCATTAGTTCTTGAAATATAGCTATCACGGAAATCGTGAAAAACGCAGCATAGCAGCGCCACCTGTTGGGCGATTTTCACCAAAATCTAATCACCTGATCAGAGTTCATTTATGCCAAGGTCTAACACAATACGAAGTTGGATGAGATTCCGTGCATTAGTTCTTGAGATATAGCAATCGCGGAAATAGTGAAAAAGCACCAATTTATCTCGCGGTCTAACTGAATCTGAAGTTTTATTAAATTCCGTGCATTAGTTCTTGGGATAGAGAACCCACAAAATTTATGTCACATACAGACAGGCAGACACAGAGACTCTCACGGACAAACACTTTTTAAAAACAGTCAAATTGTGTTCAGGACCTTCTAAAACGCATAAATCCTTCGAAAACAGGAAGTCGAAATTTTTTACGAATCCAATATTTGTAACGATAGAGGAAAGTAAAAAACTAACAAGCTTCCGAAACTTACCTATGTATATGGAATCTGTTTATGCTCCGAGGTAAGCTGGGGTAACTGGACCAAGGAGTAACTGGTTCATAGGCTATTTTAGCAAGCATTTTATGCTATTTTAGCATAGGCCACGGTTTATTACCGTAGAAGTCTTTTAAGTTTTAGCGATTGGTAATATTACAGCATCATCTGTACCAAGACACCCCCCTCCTTGTTTTGATCCGTACTTCTTAAAACAGCGCGTGCGATTTCAATCGTAACTCTGCCTTTGCTGCGTTAGGTTGCCGAAAATTTATAGGTTTTTTTTAAAAACAACGTCGATTTTTTTTTAACTTCCTCGGCTTTTTATCAAAATACGGTAAGTACCTTTTTTTTTTTAAATATTAGGCATAAATACATTAATATTATTAGGTAGCTACACATATTTACTTCATGTTTCAAATGTAGGGCTGGCGTATCAGTTACCCCATAAAATTTTCAAGAATGAGGTAACTGGGATACGAATCAGGGATAACTGGATCCCACAGCGCCCAATTATACCAACAGTTATAAATAATTTATTTGGAGTTGTTCTTACTACAGGAAATTAATTTTTCCATTGTTTTTTGTTTCATTAAAGGAAATTATATAATACCTGCAGTTTTTTTAATCGAACACACGTTTATGTATGTAACTTAAGGTTTTGTTTATGAAAAACTACTAACAAGGAAGGTCTCCATATAAGCGCATACTCAGAAAATTTTGAAAAAAAAAATATAGAATGTTCTTCTCATGAGGATATATACGTCTATAAAAAAAAATTATGCGGAACCTCGATATAACGCCTGTAAAAATTTATGAAAATTTCGTTTATTTGGCAATTTATCACCGGTTGGTGATAATTTATATATAAGTATAAATTTCAAAAAATACGCTTTTATGACAAATGCTCTTTAAGCAAAAAATTTTGCATGCTGAACTTGTTTATGTAAATTTAACTTACATAATAAATAAATTTTCACAACAATTTTGTCTACACATTAATATGTGTATATAATGAAATTTAAAGATTGTATTTTATGATTTAAAACAAAATTTAAATTGATTAAAATTGTTTCAAGCTCAAAAATAAGCCCGATTCTGAACATTGTCAATTCAAGAAAAAGGTATTGTTGCTATGGAAACAACGACTTCTTAGATGTAGAAATGTATAACGAATCCGTTTGTCGGGCTTTTCCTTTTAAAATACACTTAAAAATTACTTGTATAACCGGTGAAGCCGTTTAAATTAGAAAAAAATGTGGAATGGAGGATAAAACAATAGCAAAATTTCATTCAATCGGTAATAAATAGAGAAAAAAACGTGAGTGATTTATTTAATCTGATTTAAAGAATATTTTAAATTAATATTAGTGCAAACGTACATAGGGTTGAAAATGTTGAACGCAAAATGCAAACGATTCTGAACAAGAGGGTATGGTATCATGAGCCCTTGAATTAACCCATTCATATAATATTTTTAAGCTAATGACAATTTTACGCTTTCAAATTTTACAAAAATCTCATAGACAGGTATCATAACAAGAATTTCTTCAAACTCTTCGTTTACTTTAATATGCATTTCAGATTCATATATTTTTAAAATTTCGATTATTAACTAAAAGTGAAAATAATAATTCAATAATACACATAACTTAAATGTCAGCTTCGCTATAACATTTGCAACTTCCAAAACATAGTACATATTTTTTCAGTGGCAATATTAAATAACTGCAACAACAAGCACCTTGTATGTATTACAAAAAATAATAAACTATTTCATCGTTTACATTTAAATTCATTAAGTATTGCGCATTCGAATAATCATTTTACAAGCAATTTCAAAATGCATTAAAATCGTTTGCGTTTGGCGAGGGGAAAATATTGCTAGCCAAATCGCATCTTTTTGAGCCAACTACTAAAAAATATTTTACTTTTTTGCAGATTTTCTACTGGGATTCCGCAGCTAAATTTCACTGTTCCTTTATTACATACATGAGTAGCTTCATTAGCATTTTTTTTTTAATTTTCTGAGTATGCGCTTTAAGGAGACCTTACTTGTAAGTAAATCATACTTACTTAGTAGCTGCTAGGTGAGATATTAGACACTTAATTAATTTGGATTATTTTTTAATTTTTATTGCAGGATATGGTGCGAACATAATATTAGGAAGACAAACAAAGGGGCTGGCTCTTCGTACAGTTTTGAGTTAAATAAAAAAGAGAATGAGATACTTAACCCCTTAATCGTTGCGTAATTTTGGGAAAATCTCTTCAAAAATCGTCGATTTTTTTTATTTCCCGATTTTATTATTCATAAAAATCTGAGTTCATTGGTAAAAGAAATAGTGTATGTTTTTCATATTTAGCCCTTTCAGGGGCGGTGGTATGTTTATGAAACTGCTTAACTTTAATACCCAAAACTCTGATGGCATCAGAAATTTGGTAAAAATATTTTCTTTTGCTATGTATGCGAAATTTAGCATTTTCTTATTTTGAAATAAATCTGTTCATAAATTCCGGTGTCAATCAATTATTTCAACTTTTTAGAAATGGAAGTGTTTTGCCCCTGAAAGCGTGAAAGGATGGATAATATTTTTAAAAATCACGATTTCACTTACCTTATATGCCTTTTTTGCACACACATGACGCGCAGGGAAGCTTTGGTGGAATGTTGTAATTTGTGGTTTCACTTTGATTTAAGGTAAAGATATAAAAATCAAATAATTTTCTATATTACCACAAAGACAATAATGTTATTCAAATTTAACTTCAAAATCGGCATTCAATATATTTTTCAAAATTTAATAATTTTTCAATGTATGGAAAACTTTGAAATATGGTATGCACAGTCATACATTACAGTCCTTACAATAATATCTAGTTTCTTTTCGAATTTTCTTTCCATTTTCATTCGCATGGGATGAACAAACTTTACATTCTTTGTAAGGTTTATTTTTTTGTCCGTAGGCGGTATAACATCCAGTTCATACAAACGACTGGATGTTGCGTCGTCCGAAGTACGGCCCCGTTTACCGAAATTTCCTTCTGTATGATATTTTTCAACGCTTTCATCTACTAAATCGAGTCAGAACTTTAGATGAGATTTTCTGCCTCCTTCTTTCTTATAAACTTGAAAAGCATTGAAAACGGCTTGGTCCAATAGATGGAAGAATATCTTTTTATAATATTTTTTTCCCACCTTATCTAGCTACAGGGTAACTTGAAAGAAAATGATCTACTATATCAACACCTTCCATAGTTTGGTTGTAATCTACAACTGCTTTTGGCTTCCTTTTCATTCTTTTGCTTTCAGTAGTAACTTCAACAATTTCGGAATTATGTATTGATAATAACAATGTCGCATCTTTTTTGTCTAACTTTTTTGTCAACGCTATAAGTTTTCATCGTCTAAACGCATGAACTTCACCAGTTTTTAACTTTTTTTCTCGCAAACCTTCTGGCATATCTTTTCTGTGTTTTCTAACAGTTCCAACAACATCTGTTTTATAACTCAAAAGACTATCACATAACTCCGGCGATGTATAATAATTGTCCATTGTTATACAATGTCCCTTTCTGAGTAATGGCGTCAATAGTGTCATAACGACCTGTGAGTGCATCGAGAGCGTTTCGAAGTCTTTGGTGAACAAAGTTCCTTTCCCTGTATAAATAATAAAAGACCATATATACCCAGTACTAGATGAGCACAACATAAATGATTTTATTCCAAATTTCGCTTTTTTCATTGGTATGTACTGCCGCCATGATAAACGTCTTTTGTACAACATCAAACTTTCATCGATAGTGACATCTCTTTCAGGGGCAATTGTACTTCTATACAAATTATTCAGATGCTCACAAACAGTCCAACTTTTATACAGTTTTGGATTAGGATGATTTTCAGGATCATGAGCTTCATTATTTGCAAAATGTAAGTATTTTTTAATTTCGCTGTAGCTATTGTACGTCATAATATTGCGAAAAAATGGTGTCTCAACAGATAATTTTTTAGTCCAATACATACTTTCATCTGGTTTTTTACAATTCCTTCGACAATTCCTTTTACAATTCCTTAAGAGCAAGGAACAATCGCATTTCATTTCGAGAGATAGGTTGCCATTCTGGACGCCCTTTTACTCTTTTTTCTCCAACAACATTTCCCAACTGCTCAGCATATCGATTACTTTCGTTTACAATATTATCCACTAATTCATCATATATAAAATGTTAATAGTACTGCAGAACACCCAAACTAGCATCAAACGAAACATTAACCTTCGGCTGCGATTTGAATTGAAAGCGTGGAGGTGCGTAATCTTGAGCACTTGACGAAATTTTATGCCACTAACGGTTTGGAAAATAAATATCAGCGTCATCATCACTATCTTCAGTTTCTGATTTTTCGGAGTCAAAAACATCTGAAAAAATAGAATCTTCTGATTTATTTCCAGATATCTCAGCACTAAAATCTTCCACTTCACTTGAGCTACTCAACATTGAAATTTATAAAGCGATAACTCAGATGTATTCAGATTTGAAACAAATGAAACACGTGTTCCAATTCATACAGTTTATTGAAATTAAGCATTCCGATCTTAAAACCAAATTTGTCAGTTCAGTGCTTACGCATTTAACACTAGAAGTGATGTAAATTTCACTCAAGTTTAAAAAAGAAAATGTACACCAGAATTTTTATTTAGAGGTTTTTAACTTATCTATATTTAACTTATTTTTGAGTGATTTATATATTTAACTCTTTTTCAAAGAAATTTCTGGCTCAAATCGAATTGTATATATTTGGTAGCAGTCAAATTGACTGTTCTAGATGCTTCTAGTGTTAAATTAATTTCGCGAACGACAAATTCAAAGAAGATACCAGAAAATATTAGCTAAAGTCATTAGAAGCTTAGCCCGTGAGGGTCACGGGCGCAACGAAATTTGTTCATACATGACTGCCCGTGAATGTGTAGGGCGCGACGATTAAGGGGTTAAGTACCTACCCGTTTGTTCACAGGTTTTTCTTGCTCATCCCTCCCCCCCCCCTAAAATACCCATGTAAATTTTATACTTATTACTTATACTAAAGTATATAAGTGTATTTACTTAATTCTTATGTTTTTTGTATAAATAAACGTAATTACTACGCATTTGATGCTTTTTTTAAACACCTTGACAGAAAAGTTTCTCCACGTGTCCAGTTGCTCCATAAAAGTTGGGAAACTTGACACATGGATGATGAAAATAAAGATGAAATATATATATATATTTTAATTTTTAGACAGTAAGGTACAATTTTCAGAATTTCTGTTTGGTAGAGTTGTAGTAACGTGAGACAATGTATATATAATTAATACGATCCATTATCGTTTGAAACAAAAAAAAAACTTTATTGTAAATTAACACATTAAAAAAAAATAAAAATGAAAAAATATGATGAACATATCCATGCTGTAAAAGTACAATTTCATATAATGAGCATTCTGACGTCCGCTCAAAGAGAACCTTTCTCCAACTTGTTCAACATCCAACTCCTAGCTCGTCTCCTCAAAATACTTCTTGCAGCTCCCTCCAAATCCCTTAGTGACCTGCCTTCTGGAAACTGGTCTTTCTATATAGGGAAAGAAACGCCCCATAATCTCTTCTGATTGGCAATTCCTTACTTACCAAGTTTGAATTTCCACTTCATAGGGGCTTAGTTCTTTTGTACCAAAAGAATTGCTTTAGAGAGCATTGTCTTCCATAAAACACCTACATCCCAGCAGTGTTTATTTCCAGATGACAATGACATCCTTCATTCAACGGAATTTTGTTCTCAAAAGAGATCAATCTATCAGATTATTTTCATTTTTAGGATATTATCCCGTTTCTACAAGTAAGGGATTAGTTGATTCACGCATAGGCGTAACTAGGGCTATTTTGTGGGGTGGGCACAGGCCCCCAACTTCATAAGTCCTTTGTATGTGTGTATGCGTCCAGTGGCACAGCCCAAGGGGGGGGGGGGAGAGGTAAAACCCCTTCCAGAGCTAAAAAAAATATTATAATTGCCGCTTATATGAATCACTAGTTAAGCAAATTAGACGCTTTCATGAATCGAAACTAAAGTTAATATTAAGTTTTTTTAGTTTATTTGAAATTCGCAGCTTTGTTAAATCAAATTATATTCAACAAAGTGATTAAATTAGACCGCGAATATTATATTTAAACTGTGGAAGCGTATATTAGATTTTAGATGCACTGGTTAAGTGAAAACTGTCATTTGTTTTGAAAAAGGGTAGCAATTACATTTTGCAGACATCTTACAGTAAAAGAATGATTATTTCGACCGTCATACGCTTTGAGTATTATACAGTGGATAGTTTTTAAATTGAATTTCTGTCTTTGCTTCATGTTCAAAAAGATAATAGACATCAATTTCCAGGAGAAAAAAGAAAAAAAAAAACAAAATATATGTTTATAAGTTTTTCTCAGTTTCAGACTTTCTGTTAAGGTCTGCACCGGAGAAATTTCTAGGTTCGAGCGCGACCCGACTTGTAGAAAATTTTTTGCCCCTCAGCCGGGTATAAAAGTTAAAAGTTCGATCCGTATCGTAAAAAATATATGTATGTATATTAAGCCGGCCTGGCACATAAAAAAAAAGTTAAAAGTTAAAAGTTAGACTCGAATCCGGTCTGGGCCATACACATAGTTTATTGGCTCGACCCAGTATAAAAGCTAGAATCTCGGCCTGAGCCCGGCCCGGCTCATACAAAAACGTAATTATCCCTACCCAGCTCGCCTGAATTTAAACAAAAACATATTTTTACACTGGTATGGTTAAAAATTGTCTTCTACGAGGAGTTCTGACAAAAATATTTATTTTAGTTTTTCTTTTCATGTTGTTTGCATTCTTCGTTTTTTTAAAAAACACTTTGTGCTGAGATATTTATTTTGTTACTGGATCTCGATTTGTATGCAAATGACTAAGTTGTTATTAATAACTTTAATCCATATTACATGGCTTGGAGACTTAAAAACCTGAAAATTCTTATAGTATAGTAAAAATTTCAAAGACGGAATCGCATAGGAGAACAGAAATATCCGTTATAGGAAAGTTACCTTCTTAGCATATATACACTGTTGGTTGTAAATATATTACATTCTTTTCTCACGTATTATTATGTTCATTTTGCATGGATAAATACATTTTTCCGTTTGAAACAGGATTCTGTCATGGGCAGGTTCTTTTTCACACGCTTTATTGTACTTTAATTTTATTGCCTAGAAAATGAACTATTCTTTAAAAAGGAAAAATTGAAAATTTTAATATAGAACAATGACGATTTAAAAAATATGCATTTTTTTGCAAAAATTGTTGGGCCGATCGAAATTTTACTAATTTTTGCATGGGTCAGGTCAGGGTAGGCATGGCCAATTATTTTCATATGGGCTTGATAAAAACAGGACCCGAAAATTTCAACTCGTCTAGACCTTTAGGAAGAATGAATTCCAGTTTCAGCCCTGCCTGGAAAAAAGGAAGCCAGGCCCGGTCCGATTGCCATGAATGAAAATAGGCCGGAGACTGGCCCGTGGGTTGGTCCGGTTTCGGGCCAGGACAGAGCCCAAACAGACCTCTGCATGTGCATCTTGTTTTGTGTTTTTGCTATCAGTTATTTCTAAGACCAAGGTATGTGAGTGATGCAGGTAAAAATCTTTGACAAAGTAAGAATTAAGAAAATGTGCTATAAAGATATAAATGTAAAATGTGTTTTTGATTGAACAAATTATTGTAGTGTTTCATTCGAACAATTTGTTCCTGAGGGGTTGGGGGGGGACTATATATTTAAAGAGTGTAGTTTATTAGCTAGCAAGGTAGCTCGAAATGTTCTTCAGGCCACGCGTTCCCCGGAGGAAAGAAGCACTGATTACAATTTTATTGACTTTGACTTACAGATACATGCCTATGAGCAAGGTTTTCAAAAGAAAAGCGTTAAATATGAAGCATTTTCATAGAATTTATAAAATTTACTATAATTACACACAAACTTATGCTAATTATGCTTTAACTGAAATTAATAAGTAATAAATTAGTTATACATTGATCTACACTTATTAAATCTTAAATAATGCTGCCTCTATATCATCAAAATTATGACATATTGTTTTTCATGTGGACAAAATTACAGTCGTGTTTAAATCAGATAAGAAGTAAAAACTGGAATATCTTTTAGAGTTTTAGCTATAATGTATTTCATTTAAATAAATGTATATATAAGTAGATCCTTTCGCCCTTACTTACAGGGAGGGGCAGAGAAAGTTAAAAAGTACCCTCTTTTTTCAAAATTGTTATTATAATGTATTTTCTTTTTTTTCCACAGCCGAAGGCAGGTACAACCTATCTTTCATTCTGAATAGGTGTTTCTAACAGAAAACTAAATATAGATAAATATTCATACACGCAAACATTATACACACATACAAACTAGAAATACAATAAACCCAACAAGTGTGAAAAATTAGCCAGAGCCAGGAATCGAACCTAGGACCACAACATACAAGACTCATGCTCTAACCACTGAGCTACCCCGGCCAATACCTGGGTCTGCAATTTCTCACTAATAAATTGCCGACCCAGGTATTGGCCGGGGTAGCTCAGTGGTTAGAGCATTAGTCTTGTATGCTGTGGTCCCAGGTTCGACTCCTGGCTCTGGCTAATTTTTCACACTTGTTGGGTTTATTGTATTTATAGCTTGTATGTGTGTATAATATTTGTGTGTATGTTTAGACTTGAATGCAGGCGTTATTTTTGTGTGATTTAATAGATAAATATTCTCTAACATCATGAAAAAGGTTAAAAACAAATAATATTTAGAAAGCAAACATACTTAACACATAAACAATGTGTTTAAAAAAAAGTAGAACAAACTGTAAAAGGTGGTAGAGCACACTACAATTAAAGATTTTTGTATAGGAAACCAGGTCGCGATCCATTTATTTAGGGAAAAATATAGGATATAGGAAGTCAAGTCGAATCCAAGTATTTTTAGAGAACTTTAATAATAATGAAGATATTTTAACGAAATTTTCAGTATACTGTATACGAAATTAGATGTCAAATAAAGTGCTGGAAGTGCACAGTAATTCAGTCAACGATACCGCGTTTAATGTCAACTACATCCTAAAATATGGAATACTTAATTTGGCATTGTTTGGACGCGGATTATAATAAATTCTACCTCTTCTCGTGTTATTTTACATCTGACACAAAGCAAAGTAAAGTCTATTGGAAATTTTGCTAAAATTGCTTTATTATTACTAAAGTTAAGAACAAGAATTCGGGATTGTCTTGGAATGAAATCCTATGTATTTCTGATTTAAAAATCAATTCCTGATTTTCTGTACAAAAAATTGTTTGCTGTACTATTCCCTTCCATTTCTTAAGTTTGCCTCCTCATTTTTCAAACACTATATTAATCTAACAGTTTTTTATTATTCCATTGGTGCATTTTATGTTTTCTAACTCTTATATAGTAAACGTTGCTGAAATGAATTATGGTCAATGTAACTATTGATTCTACTCTTCAAGGGAAAAAAATGATTATCACTTCATTACCTAAACTGATTCGATTAGCCGGTGATTCAAGTAACCAGCGACCACCATTATCAACAATTCAACCTCTCCTCCCCATAGAGCAGAATTTTGGCTGCACCACTGATGCGTGCAAGGTGCAAGAATAGTGCAAAACTGCATTGAGACCAAACTCGTTAATTTAATGAAAATTTTGACTTAAAATTAGAAACAACTTATTATCAAGGTTATTATTTAGGAATGCCATTGATCAATGGAGCCAACTTTTGAAATATATTGTATGGGCCCAATTTTTTTAAGCAAAATAGCACGGCACGTTTTATTATTTGCTTATGTTATTCGTGAATTCTTTTGCATAATAATGTTAATATTTACGAGTTATAATATCATAAATATCAATACAAATTAAAAACACAAGAAGCAAAGCTTTTCAGTCATTTATGAGCTTTATAATTATCAGGATTGGGACACTAAAATATAGATAATGTTCACTCACTGACTTATACTCACTGATCAAAAGGGGTATAGTGGAAGGCATACGAAGTTACTCGCCGTATACATTTTAGAATCTTTTTTTTTTTTTTTTTTTTTTTTTTAAATGTTCCGTATACATTCTCTTTCTCAAACAAATCTATAGCATAGTCATTAAAAGTTCACATGATTCTAGCATTTACCTTTTGGTTTACATACGACAACAATACTGCTGATCAAGTAAGTATATAGGAAATTGAACTGTTGAGAGAAATTTAATAATTATATGTGTACTGAAGAACATTTAGTGCTCTTGATGTCTCTGTTACGGATGTCAATGCTATTTTCCAACGTCAACAAAATGAAATTTTCATAATGAACAGAGGAAAGTATATTCAACTAAGTAAACTATATCCAAGGCACAGGACTAACGCCCAGGACTCGAACCTGGGTACTTTGGTTTGCCGTACCAACGCTCTCCCTACTGAGCTATCCCGACGATATCCTGGGCTGGCATATTTCACTCTTATTTGTTGTCCAACAAATAGAAAATGAAATTTTGTTTCAGAGATTTAAAAATTTAAATAAATACGTAGTAAAATAAAACAAGGGGAATTAGGTGGGTCAGGGGAACAAATTATTGGGCGGGCTCAACGCTAAAGCCCCACGGGCCCATATAAGTCGGCACCACTGCTGTTCATTGTGCCATTGAAATTTTTAAGATGACTAGAAGTTCCGATTTTAGGCATAATGTCTGGGTGTCCCAATACATCTCTTTAATGTCCCGGTTTTAAACACAGCACTTAAACTATCACTTCTCCAAAATTCATTTTTTTTTAAAAATGAATGTTTTGATTCTTACCGAATTCCACTTCTCCAACAGCAAAATGTTGAATTGTGTCTATTACAGAAAACTGTCTTGAGAAAAATTTTGTGGTTCCGATAGAACGAATACCATATAGATATAATTTATACATGTCTGAAAAATGTATACAACTGAAACCTGTCTAAAATGTAGAAGTTTTCCGATCACTGTAGTTTTATGCAGGTAAAGTAAACTGAATCTATTTATTTTAAGAATAAATAAACGGAAAAATTAGAGAAAATTTTTCTTGAAATCATTAATGTAAACTCTAAATTAGTTTAAAAATTCTAAGAAATGTAAGAATGTAAAAAAGAATATTTTGAGGAACGGAAGGAAAAGATTATTTTTTATTTTGTGGGACGAATACATTTAAATAAGCAAAAGACAATTAATGTTTCCTTTAACTGCAGTAAAAATGATACGTCAGCCTGAGATTCTGACAAGAAAAATTAAAATATGACTTCAATTTGACTCACCTTTAATTTACAGTATTCACATAAATCGTTTATTTTAAATGAAAAGGGAGGATGTATGATTGAGCTCTTAAGGGGATTGGGGTGTGTGTGTGTGTGTGTGGGGGGGGGGGGTACTTCACTTACGCGAAAACATCCAATATTTAGTTTGCATTTTCATATTTTTAAAATGATTTTCTATTTTATTTTTTGCATTGGATAGTTGAGGTCAATCTCTACATAGACCGCATTTTACTTTTTCTTATGTTTTTTTTTTTTTTTTTAATCTTCGAAACCGGTACTGAAAACGATGCGTTTTTAACACTTTCCAACCTAATTGAAAAGTGTTTAGGACTTCGGTTTGTCTGCCGTATGGCCGTCTGTCAGTGCTCTAACTCCCGTAAATATGCTCGGATTGCTCTGCAATTTTATATCTTATTGTCGTTATCTATAGCATGTTCCCTATTTCAACGGAAGTGTGTAGCACATATAGTTTTTTTACAGGCACACTCAAAAGAATTCCGTTACATTGCGGTCTATGGGGAAAAATCATTTGCGGTTTATTTAAATAATGTTTCACTGTTTTAAACGCATTGAAATATATATATCTCTAAGGTGCATTACAAGAAGCTTAATATGGAATAGGCTGTGCATAGCACTTATAGTTACTTTACAGGGACAGTCAAAAGAATTCCGTTACATTACGTCTATGGAGAAAAATCGTCTGCGGTTTATTTAAATAATGTTTCACTATTTTAAACGCATTGAAATTTATATATATCACTAAGGTGCATTACAAGAGGCTTCCTACAGAATACTATGTGTATAGCAGTCATCGTTCATTTACAGGGACACACAAAAGAATTCTCTACTGTCTGTTAACAATAATTCCTGGAAGTTCGTTTTAAGTTACTGAACGCGATTTTAAATTTAACTCGCTTTTTGTCTATTACGTGGTGTGTATAAATTCTGTAGATCCTATACAGGGAAGCACTAAAGTTCGCGAACACATTTCCATTTATTGACAGAAACTCCAGAAGGAGAATTTTAAACTGTGTTACGCGTTTCCTAACTGAACTAAAATTTAGCATCCTATGTAGTATATATACAAATCTATAGATCCTATACAGAGCTGAATAAAAGTATTCAGATATTTTTTCGAATATTGTATATGTTGGAAATTCCTGAAATTATGTTTTTAAATATGTTATGCATTTTCCAAATTGTTTACTTAGATGTTATCTTTCAGCTTATTAAACGGTATGATTTGTAAAATTATTTTGGAAGCGTTGGAAAGTGTTACATAATCTATGCTTGACGCATGATTTTTCGTTATTGTTTATTTAAAATTCAGTGGATACTCCACTGTTTTATTGCATAAAATCCTCAATTTTTAATATGTGCAAAATATGTTTATAAGAACACAATTTTTAAATTCGATACTGTATAAGTAATAGTCCTTTCAAAAGTTGACATATCACATAAAATAGTGTATAAAATCTTTAAAAAAAAGACAGAAAAAGAAATCAGAAGTATTTTAAAGTTTAAAAAATATATATATATTCTTAAATTTTAATAGTACATTATAATTTTAAAACTACGATGATTTCTATAGTAGTGGATTGATTTTAAATTTAATTAGCTCCATCAGCATTCAGCAAAAAGAGATTTGATTAAAGAGAACTCACATGGAAAACATTTTTACCTAAAATAATTTTCGCCCAAAATAAATAAATAAAAAAGCTTAAGTTTTACCTTTTTTTCATGGGAAAACAAAAGTATTCTTCAAAATTATTTCTATCACATTTGAAAGCTGCTTATAGAGATGCATCGATTAGTGATTTTGATCCAATAGCTAATATTCGACATCTGTAAACCAGATGCTGAAAATTCGGTAGGCCTAATATTAATGTATTTTAAGATTTAAAAGTAGTATTCAAAAATAAACTTTAAAGTAAATTGTACACCATATTTAACACAAATACTTGTGTTTCGAGGAATGAGTACAGCAATGAGTTATTTTACAAGTAAACTTTACACACACACACACAAAAAAAAAGCTTTCAGTTTTTTTTTTTTTTAAGAAGTGGAAGATCTTAAAAATTATTAATTAATGAAACTTTAAATTCCATAATTCCTTCTCTAAATTAAAATAAATTTATAAGAGCTCCTTTATTTTAAAATAAATATTAGAATATTGAACAGAAATTTTTAAGGACATAGAAGGGAAATTTTACTGTTATATAGTGTTATTTGTCAGAAAGAAACAGTAAGTCAGTAAGAAAAAAAAATTCTATTCAATTGGCAACTCGGCAAAAAAAAAAAAAAAAACTTATTGCTCCTTTTGATTTATCAATGAAAATTTTAAATGCACCACAGCGAGCGATCATTTTTAGAAGTTGCAAACATACAGGATTTTCCTAAAATTTTGAAAAAAAAATTTTAAGATTAAATTTGACAATTTCAAAAATAAATTTCTATCTTTACTAAATAGTTTTTTTTTTTTAAAATAATAAATGACATTAATTAAAGAGGTTCGAGCAAGAACCTGTTATGTTACATTTTCTCAAAATACAGTTTATTTTTTCGATGAGGGTGTTATGAGATAATATGTCATATGGTAAAGATAAAATACTAATATTTTAATTAATCTTTAAAATCTTATATATTATTTATTAAAAGTTAATATTTTAATAAAAATAACTTAAATATTATTAATAATTTTTATATTAGATAACTAAAAGTTGCTAAGTTTTTCTGAGAGAGCTTAGTACTACTCGTTAACTTACTAAATACAAGGTACAAGAACAAAAATAAAATAAAAATTGCAACTAAAAGCTTTCATTTAAATTGTCTCAGAATTTTATTTTTGTTGCGTAACATCTTATTTCACTAAGCCCTTCTATTTATTCAGAATATCAAAGATTGATAAGGAAAAATTTACTCACAAAAAGTACATTCAGAAACATGAAGCAAAGAGCCTCGATCCATGAAGCAGCATGCAGCAATACAAACAAAAATTGTCAAAACTACAGAATTTATTTGAGCACTGATAATTACGCATGCAAACTTGGAAAAGGGAAATAATCCCACACGCTTACAGCCGCAGGCAAATTGGAAAAAATTCGCCCTACCTTAACCCTCAAAGTAAAGCCCCCTGCGATGATGTTCTCATTTACGACTTTTGCCGTATCTCAGGGCCGGCCCAAGGGGCGTGCGAAGTGTGCGACCGCACGGGGCGCCAAGTCGCGAAACGACTTAAGGGGCGCTCAAAAGTCAAAAGATCACTGATAAAAAATAATTTTAGATTCCGCGTTTTTTTTTCTTTTTCTTTTCTTTTCTTTTTCATTTGTTCCGGGCTGCGGTCTGTGGGAGTGGGTCTACCTTGGGTTTAAATAACAGTTCAAGGACACTGAAATCTTCCCATACAGACCATATGTCCGGTTCCCTTATCTGAGAAAACGAGGCTATTAACACTCAAATTACATCCTGAAAAGACATAACCAAACCTCTAGGGGAGGTTAATTAATTACTACTGACATTTTTACGATTCTGAACTCTTTCTTCTCCCGCTGGTCGGTCGACTCTCGACTGTCCCCTTGACTTGATGCAGCCGATAGTGGCAAGTGTCCTTTGGCAGGTAACATCTTGCAGTTGCAGAGAATCGTACAAATTACTTATTCTCGTTTTTTGTATTAAACAATATTAATTTAAAGATTATACTCAAAATGCCATGCATGAAAAAATCGGGAAATTATTACAGGATCAAGAGGGCGCCGAAAAAAAGAAAGAAAAAGTAAAAACCATGATGAAAAAAGGGATATAATCGGAGCGCCAAATCTTATGTCGAAGACGCAAATGAAAGGTTAATAGAGGTAAATTTCTCTAACTAAAAATTATATATGTAATTAATCTTATTAAAAAATTAACTTCAGCACATCGTTTTATTTAGTTATTCTTAATTTAATCTGTATTAAATCAATAATAGTGTAATAGTATTTCAATACATGGCCGAAAATAGGAATTTTTCAGTCGCAAGCATTTTGGCGCCCTCTCCAATCCTTTTCCAAAATAAAGGTATACAGAGAAGTTTTCAATCCATTCCCCTAATTTTTATTTTAAATATGAAATAATTGTTAGGAAGCATATTTATCTTAATATTTTTATATTGCTTTCTTTAGAAATGGACCTGCTGTAATCGCTTCGTTTTCATCTATCTATATATAATCCAGATCTTGTTAACAAGATAATGTTCGAAAATTGAATCATTTCGAACCTAATTGGAACAGTGTATTGATCTTACAAGTACCTTGGATCTGGGTGTGTTCATTAATCAAGTATGTAAATCGTATAGTTTGTTTACAGAGACACACAAAAGCAAATTTTGTCATCACGATGTCCGAAATATTGAACCAATTCAAATATAATTGGGACAGTGTATAAATCTTACAGGTATCTTAGATGAATTCGTTAATGAAATATTATTCTCTGGCGCCCCTAAGCAGTCCCTTAATAGAAAAATCACGCCCTGTTCAAAACAAAGAGTATAAAATTAACGAATATATCTTTTTTTGGGGTCGTCCGATTCCATGACATTTTTTCCTAAATTTCGTTATCTGTTTTTTGTACCGAAGGACGAACCAAATCTTCTTTTGGCGCCCCCTTCTACTGTTGTGCCCAGGACATCCCCCCCCCCCCCCCCCTCGGCCTTGCTTCAACAAGACAAATGTGAAATGCACCACAAATAAGTTTAAAGTCAAAACATTTATTGATATGAAATTAGGACTATGTAACTATTTTTTCCTGGTCCGTACTTTCTTTCTTTCTTTTTTCTCAGGAAATAAAGATAAATTTAGTTCATTTTAGAAAAAAACGTTTTTCTAGTTCAAATTTCAGAAAAAAATCAGACAACGTCGATGGAAACTTATTCTTAAAAAGTGATGTTATTAACATTGAAGAAAACAATGCATTGTAAAAATTTTGTGAAGTCAGTTCATCTTATTAATTTTAATATTTATATTTTTTTAAGAAACATATCAATGATTTAAAATTGTTTTTTTTTTTTCAATCTATTCTGAACAGCTTTTTCCGATAAGAGAGAGAAGGTTTATTTTAAAACTCGTTGTGTAAGGCCAAAATCCAAACTGGCTGCTTTTTAACACATTTTTTATCCCAAATGTGTCAAATTGGCAGATGCTCTTCTTAAAAAACTAATGTAATCGAACCGTTTTTCAGTTTTTCGGTAAAAGCAGAAGAATTTTCAAAAAATGCCGTCAAAGTTGGCGTTTTGAGCCGAATTTCCGGACACGACAGCGCAGGAAAGGAAAAAAAACTGCTGTCCTGAGACAAAAATCACTTATAACTCAAGATGCAATTCTTTTAACAGAAAATGAAAAAAAAAAAACTTTTCGATTTTATATCACATAAAAAAAAAAAACCTGCAAGTCTCGTGCTTTTATGCTTAAAAACGAGTCAGAAAATGTGTCAGATAGTTTTGTGTTGTTGAAGGGGGAAATATATTTTAAATCTTTTTATATTTAAATTGATATATTTAAATTTATATGAAAGATAAAACCATGAAACTTTGTAAATTGTTTTTCAGTTATAGTTTTGTGCTGTTGAGCGGGGAAATATTTTTTTATCAAGACTTTTCATATTTAATTTTATATGAAAGATAAAACCATGAAACTTTGTACAAAGTTTTTCAGCTATGTAATCGTTAAATTGGTTTCGGAATTTTTTATTTAAAGTGAAAATTTTTAAAATTTGTTCCTCGTAGTAAAAAATACTCATAATTTTTTTTTTTTAAAGTGTGTTTTTTTTAAAAATTTATAATTTTTTAAAAATAAATATTTCTGTAAATCCCTTAGTCAAATCAATATTCCATATCAAATGTGAAAATGTATGAAAAAAAAAAAAAAAAAGAAAATTAGAAGATAGAATATTTTAGAAAAGTTTTAAAAAGATAATTCTCTTTAAAGAATTTACATTTAAAAGGGAATAGATGTATAAATTTGTATTTCAAGAAAATAAAATTAGAAAAATATGATTATGAATATAAAGTAAAATCATATTTATAAATATCTTGTTTCCCGGCCATCACACTTTTTTTTTAAATATAGTTAAAGAATTTTGTCAAAGTTTAAAAGAAGAATGGGATAAAAGCATATACGTAACTAGACGGGGAGGGGGGGGGGGGGCACGGCCCACCCCAGAATTTCAAACTCAAGTGAAAATGTTATGACACTGATTGCTCTACATTTTAATTTACAAATATTTGAAAGATTACACAAAGAAATACAATTATTTCTGATTTGAGAACTAAATGTAATCAAAACGAGTACACACACATAAGTGAATATGTGTGTGAGAGAGCAGGGGGGGAGTCAAAGGAAAAACAGTTACTAGTATGTGGCTTGGAGCAATAGGGAGCCAGAAGAAATAAAGTTAAATAATTTCTGAAGGCTCCGAATCAGAGCGAGAGTTATCTTTTTTGTCACGAGGGTGATGGTAAAAAATCAGTTCTAAGAATTCCAGTTTAGTAGTCTTTCAACAAAGCTGTAAAATAGTATGTGCTGTTGTCAGGGTTGGTGAGAGAGGGGACACTTCGGGTAGGGAAATGACCAATATAAGTATTTCTAAGAAGTGATAATTAATCTCTCTCGGGCAAACCAGGATATAGTTGTCAGTTGTTGGTCCATTAATTGTCCAGGAGTAGGTAATAAGAACATCTTGGCAAGGGCATCCTTTGAGAAAGGACGAATTTTTTGCAACTTCCCCGTGGCTTTAAGCATGTGGGGTGATTTCAGTTTCCATGCATAATTATCAGTGCACAAATAAATTCTGTAGTTTGTTTAAAATACGGGAAACTTTTTTTTGTGGTTCTGCCACATAGGCCTATACTTCAAGTTCTAGAATGTATTTTTTGTGAGTAAATTTCTCCTTATCATATCTTTGAAATTCTGTATAAATGGAAGAGCTTTGAGTAAGATGTTATGTAACAAAAATGATATTGCGAGAAAATTGAAATAAAAAATTTTTGTCGCAAATTTTCTTGTTTTTAAGTTATCCAGAATCTATGATGGCTTTTGAAGATAAAATTTTGGTAATATGCTTTCTAAGAATATAAACATCAGATCGGATGATTTTTTTTAATTTTCTGCCCTTGCCCCTCAAAGGAGGGGGGGGGGGGGAGGCAATTAGTTGTCTGTTGGGGATCAGTGATCAGTCTCTTTGCCTCGTTTTTGTCCGCGTCCCCAGATTATTATATACAAAAAGGGATTGATTTTTAATGCCTTTATGTATTCTTTAAATAATATCATAAGTAATTAGTAATAGTATGTTTAAAAGTAACGAATATATAAAAAGTTAAGAATAATCCAAGAGTATTTCCTTTTTTTCGGGCTTGTTGGGGGGGGGGGGGGGCGCCCGACGGATATTCGCACGGGCGCCAAAATACCGTTGGGCCGGCCCTGCCGTATCTCATCACTCAGACAATTAATTGATCAGTAATTTGTCAATTACATCCTGTTTTTTAAATTGGTCATTATTTTGTAAGGAAAAAACCGTTCGGGCACCTGTGCCCCCTACTATCCCCTTCTCTCTCTTATCGGCTCTCACCACAGCAGATGATATTTTTGACTTAGTTGAAAGAATACGGAACTGGACATCTGGAACTGATTTTTTCCCCATCACCTCGTGACAAAAAAGAAAACCCTCGTTCAGGTTTAGAGCTTTCAGATAATATTTCACTTTGTTCCTTTTGGAACCCTATAGACTCCGTGTCATATAACTGTTGCAAAGAATGTAGAAGACTTATAGGATTTTCTTTGTCTGTTGCTTCTTTTATACCTCACACACACACACATTTACATATGCGTGCGCGCCGTTTTCGTTACATTAGTTCTCAAATCAGAAGTATATAGTATAATTTATTGGTATAATCATTCAAATATTTGAAAATTAAAATTTTGACCATATCGCAGTCATAAAATTTTCACGTGAACTTGAAATTCTGGGGTGGGCACTGGAACTACCTGGGGTGGGCACGGCCCACCCGGCCCCCCCACTAGTTACGCCTATGGATTCACGTCAACTCATCACAGAGTGAACCTTATTGAACACAAAGGTTCAGGCTTTAAGGCAAAATGAACATTGGCTTCTGGAAGTTGAATTGCCAGAGACTCCCGAGTCACAATGTAAAATCATGGCCCAGCTGCCCCAGTTAACCTTATGCTTTTGATATCTACTAGATATTAACTCTCTTTACACTGATACAGACAAGTGAACATTTTAGAGAGTATTCAGCTTTCAGATCCAAAAAAGAGCAATTCCAAGTTCTTTTTTCTTAAGAATTTTACAAATAAAGAAAGTTTTGAAATTAAAATTTTATTATTTTTCTCAAATACAAACATTTGATGATAAAACATCTCAGATATAAACATTAAACATAGATGGCACCACAGTTTTTATATAAATATTTTTCCTTCTATCTGTTACTTTTTTTTCTTTCGGAAAATAATCAACTACTTTTCTTAGTATATATGCTTTGTCGATCAATTGTAAATAAAAAAATATACCAACAATTTTAGAACATTTCAATTTATTTAATCGATAATTACTTACCATGTTTTAATTAAAAAAATTAAATACGAAATCAATCAATAAACAACAAAAAATATTGGAGATGGTAAATTTTACTTAATAATTAGGAAGAGAAAAACAAATTCTGTAACTTTACCGTAATTTAATTTACATAATTGAACTGAATTACCAGAACTGTATCAGAGAATTATCTTATGCCAGGAGTGGAGTTCGAACTATTGTTACCAGTTCCAGATTTACAAAAGAGAAGAAGCCGAGAAGAAGAAAATTCGGAAAAGTTTCTGTGCAATAAATTTATTAGCTATTTTCAAAAGAAAACAACAGAAAAAAAAAAAAAAAAAAAAAACGCTCAACAACGCGAAACTTTCTGACTCATTTTTAAACATAAAAAAAGCATGATACTCTCACGCATGATTATTGAAGTGATTTGTAATCGAAAAGTTTTTCATTATAAATGAATTACGTATTGAGTTATAAGCGACTGTTGTCTCAAAAGTACTGACCTTCTACGTCTTGGAATTATTTCTTGAAATATTTTCCAATAATTGCCTTGAATAATTTAATTCAATGGGAATGAAAAACGTTGATTATTTATCACCATGATTCTCCTTATCTAAAACAAAAACCTTGTACAAAGTTTAAACTTGGCATTATGCCAAGCACACTTCAAAAGAGGTCTCAAAGTTGAAACGTTGCCTTGTTCGTGCCGCGTTTTTCTAGGTTTTAATATTAAATATATATACATATATATAATTCTGATGTTGGAACATTGAACCACCTTCGTATACAAATTAAAAACATGAAAACATTAAAAAGGAAGGTTTTAATATCTCGGCTATAGTACCAACAGATTTTTTTCGAATGTCAATATTAACATTCCTTGGATGATTTCGCGTCGATGAGTACATCGAGCTCCCGCAAAGTAAAGTTTTGTGTGTAACGGAAAAATGCGATTTTCTCAAAAACTATGTTACCTAGGATATTCGCTATAGTTTACCTGCAAGGTTTAAATAAACTCCTACTACCTCTAATTTTTTCATACTTAAGTTACAGTAGAATCGGAAATAGTGTGTGTGTGAGAGGAGGGGCATATTTTTGCAGTACATTTTCGACGATATTTCTGAAAATATAACACCTAAAATTAGTATAACAAATATATTTTTGAGTTTGGCGTTACGAGATCTTTCGAACGATACCCCACACGATATATAAAAAATATTTTTTTCTTTTCAAATAACTTAATTAGCCCCCTTCATTTTTTTTCTAAAAATACTTGTGAATGGCTATTGATCTATAAATATGTGGCTCAATAGCCTTTACAACTCTGCCAAGTTTGTACTTTCCACGTTTCCTATTTTACGAGAAAAACGGCTATGACAAGCGGATAAACAGACACACGAATTATGTGATAATTGTTCCATTTTAGGTAGCTTTCAATACAAAAAAGTATAAAGCTACCTATTGCAGCCGTTCGGAGGAAAGCAGTTCCGGAAAATTTCGATATATTTTCACCGATCATGACCCCCAGAAATGGGAATGAAAGACCCCAAAACCACCCTCCGTTCAAATGTTGATTTATATATATAGATATATCCATATATATATATATATATATATATATATATATATATATATATATATATATATATATATATATATATATCTGACCTATGTCATACGATAACGCCCGTATCTATGAATCGATTTTGATGAAACTAATTGTGTGTATTAAGGTCACTAATGTCTCGACCGAGTTCGTTGGCCAGCTTGGTCCGCCATTTTGTTTCAAGATGGCGGCTATTTAAAAATTTAAAACTAAAATAAATATACAAAACTAATAATTCAAATTTATTTTTTAATTGCGTGTTAGGCCTTGATACAAGGATTCCAGAGCATTTTTTAGTTTACCTCTATCTTAAAAAATGTCTGAGATAGAGCAGTTTGAAATTCTAGGGTGGCTGACATTTTGAAACAAAACAGCACATTAACGCGATTACTCGCAAATTATTTTCTTTCATTGTTGTAATAATTTTCCCAATCATACGCATAAAACTATATATTCATATCCGTTAGCGCCACATTTTCGCCAAAATTGGCGACATTTGGCGAAATATGCCAAATTTGGCGAAATATCGCCAAATTTGTCGACCAAAATAAGTCTTCATAAATGAAGCCAATTTGGCTATTGCTCAATAATTTGGCGAATTTCTTATTCAAATTCAGTATTAACGAGTCTTTTGTAAACATTTCTTTGCATTTTAGCTTGCTGTTTTCGTGTAACATTAGCTAAAATTTTAAAACGAAGATATAGGAAAGCTACCTTTTCCTCCCGGTACAGGCCGGAAGGACTTTTTACTTTTTAACTATTAGGTAGCTTTCAATACAAAAAAGTATAAAGCTACCTATTGCAGCCGTTCGGAGGAAAGCAGTTCCGGAAAATTTCGATATATTTTCACCGATCATGACCCCCAGACCCCAAAACCACCCTCCGTTCAAATGTTGATTTATATATATAGATATATCCATATATATATATATATATATATATATATACATATATATATATATATATATATATGACCTATGTCATACGATAACGCCCGTATTTATGAATCGATTTTGATGAAACTAATTGTGTGTATTAAGGTCACTAATGTCTCGACCGAGTTCGTTGGCCAGCTTGGTCCGCCATTTTGTTTCAAGATGGCGGCTATTTAAAAATTTAAAACTAAAATAAATATACAAAAAAAATAATAATTCAAATTTATTTTTTAATTGCGTGTTAGGCCTTGATACAAGGATTCCAGAGCATTTTTTGGTTTACCTCTATCTTAAAAAATGTCTGAGATAGAGCAGTTTGAAATTCTAGGGTGGCTGACATTTTGAAACAAAACAGCACATTAACGCGATTACTCGCAAATTATTTTCTTTCATTGTTGTAATAATTTTCCCAATCATACGCATAAAACTATATATTCATATCCATTAGCGCCAAATTCTCGCCGAAATTGGCGACATTTGGCGAAATATCGCCAAATTTGTCGACCAAAATAAGTCTTCATAAATGAAGCCAATTTGGCTATTGCTCAATAATTTGGCGAATTTCTTATTCAAATTCAGTATTAACGAATCTTTTGTAAACGTTTCTTTGCATTTTAGCTTGCTGTTTTCGTGTAACATTAGCTAAAATTTTAAAACGAAGATATAGGAAAGCTACCTTTTCCTCCCGGTGCAGGCCGGAAGGACTTTTTACTTTTTAACTATTAGGTAGCTTTCAATACAAAAAAGTATAAAGCTACCTATTGCAGCCGTTCGGAGGAAAGCAGTTCCGGAAAATTTCGATATATTTTCACCGATCATGACCCCCAGACCCCAAAACCACCCTCCGTTCAAATGTTGATTTATATATATAGATATATCCATATATATATATATATATATATATATAAAACTTTAAGTAAAATTTAACCATTGAAACATAAGAAACTGACCACATACACTGAAATCCCGATACCAAAGAGCCCTGTCAGACCTATGTCATACGATAACGCCCGTATTTATGAATCGATTTTGATGAAACTAATTGTGTGTATTAAGGTCACTAATGTCTCGACCGAGTTCGTTGGCCAGCTTGGTCCGCCATTTTGTTTCAAGATGGCGGCTATTTAAAAATTTAAAACTAAAATAAATATACAAAAAAAATAATAATTCAAATTTATTTTTTAATTGCGTGTTAGGTCTTGATACAAGGATTCCAGAGCATTTTTTGGTTTACCTCTATCTTAAAAAATGTCTGAGATAGAGCAGTTTGAAATTCTAGGGTGGCTGACATTTTGAAACAAAACAGCACATTAACGCGATTACTCGCAAATTATTTTCTTTCATTGTTGTAATAATTTTCCCAATCATACGCATAAAACTATATATTGATATCCGTTAGCGCCAAATTCTCGCCAAAATTGGCGACATTTGGCGAAATATGTCAAATTTGGCGAAATATCGCCAAATTTGTCGACCAAAATAAGTCTTCATAAATGAAGCCAATTTGGCTATTGCTCAATAATTTGGCGAATTTCTTATTCAAATTCAGTATTAACGAATCTTTTGTAAACGTTTCTTTGCATTTTAGCTTGCTGTTTTCGTGTAACATTAGCTAAAATTTTAAAACGAAGATATAGGAAAGCTACCTTTTTCTCCCGGTACAAGCCGGAAGGACTTTTTACTTTTTAACTACGGAACCCTGAAAAAGCGGGACAGCGGCTTCTAAATCAACACTTAAAATTATATTAAATCCTATGAAAACGAAATCTGTTTATAATGGAATCCTGACTTAAACGTAAAAAAAACCACAGTTCCTATTGAAGAAATACCATAAAATTATTAGACGGAAATCTGTTTAAAACGAAATCTTTCTCCGGTCATTTGAAAATCCTTTTTAATAGGTTGTACTGTACTAAACAAACATAATAATCTTACACTGTAAAATCTATCAAAGCGAGAGCGTTTGGGACGAAAAAAAAATTCAATTTTGAAGAGGTTTCCACTTGAAAGCAGTTATAATCCTTATATATTATTTCTCCTGTCAACATCCCTTTTACTCAGAAAATATGAAACGCAGAACAACGAATGAGATACCATATGAAAGGTTTTAGAACAGGCTTCTGACATAGCCCGCTAAACAATTCGTTAAAACATGTTTTTGATTAAAATTTGCTGAAATTAAAAAATTAAATCGGCATTGTTTTCAATGAAGAAATGAAAGGTTTTCCTGAAATTATTGTTGCCAAAAAAATAAAATACCACATTATATGATGCTCACAGCAATTATTATAAAAAAACACCGCACGGGTTTATTTTATACTTATGATTAAAAAGCGAAATTGAAATTGAAATGTTTAGATTTATATTTCTAAGTCCCATGGTCTTCCCGAAGCGGATGACGTCATCCTCTAATGCAGTCAAAATACGATTGTTAATTTTTTTTCTGGCGCGTGCCTTTAGCAATCTTGGATCAGTTTTTAGTCTAACTTTGATGGAATAAATGAGAGAATATTCTGGCTTGACTAACAACTAAATGTTGTTTGCAGATATTTTTATCCTTACTTTTACTTTAGAAGTTTAAACCTGCATCTAATAAATATTACATATTGATAAAAGATGATACTTCTCTATTAACCCGTCGACCACTTTTCATAACTAAAAACTATCGCCAAATAAACGGGAGAACGTTGCCATTGGAATATCAAAAAATAAATAAAATATAAGAATTTAAGGACACAATTGTTATTTTAATTAATAAAATAACTACTAAATCAGTAAAACATAATGAAAAATACACGCAAATGTCGAATGTAATACCACTAGATGACGTAACAAACACGCATAATGATTATGACATCAAGTAAATGGGACTGCATTTTTGGCGTTTAATCTTACAGTTTGGCGGTAGTTTTTTGTTATGAAAAGCGGATGACGGGTTAGTAGAGAAGTACCTAAAAAATATTAGATTTCAGTGCGAAATCTTCGTACGGGCCCTCTGGTCCTTATATATTATTTCTCCTGTCAACATCCCTTTTACTCAGAAAATATGAAACGCAGAAACACGAATGAGATACCATATGAAAGGGTTTAGAACAGGCTTCTGACATAGCCCACTTAACAATTCGTTAAAACATGTTTTTGATTAAAATTTGCTGAAATTAAAAAAATAAATTGGCATTGTTTTCATGAAAGAAATAAAAGGTTTTCCTGAAATTATTGTTGCCAAAAAAATAAAATACCACATTATATGATGCTCATAGCAATTATTATAAAAAACCCCGCACGGGTTTATTTTATACTTATGATTAAAAAGCGAAATTGAAATTGAAATGTTTAGATTTATATTTCTAAGTCCCATGGTTTTGCCGAAGCGAATGACGTCATCCTCTAATGCAGTCAAAATACGATTGTTAATTTTTTTTCTCGCGCGTGCCTTTAGCAATCTTGGATGAGTTTTTAGTCTAACTTATTTGATGGAATAAATTAGATGATATTCTGGCTTGACTAATAACTAAATGTTGTTTGCAGATATTTTTATCCTTACTTTTTCTTTAGAAGTTTAAACCTGCATCTAATAAATATTACATATTGATAAAAAATTACAAAAACTATCATAACAAAAAACTATCGCCAAATAAACGGGAGAACTTTGCCATTGGAATATCAAAAAAAAAATAAATAAATAAAATATAAGAATTTAAGGATACAATTGTTATTTTAATTAATGAAATAACTGATAAATCAGTAAAACATAATGAAAAATACACGCAAATGTCGAATTAAAAACCACTTGATGACGTAACAAACACGTATAATGCTTCTGACATCAAGTAAATGGGACTGATTTTTTTCGTTTAATCTTACAATTTGGCGATAGTTTTTTGTTATGAAAAGTGGTCGACGGGATAATAGAAAAGTACCTAAAAAATATTAGATTTCAGTGCGAAATCCTCGCACGGGCCCCTCTGGTTGTATGGTATTCCTTCAGTAGGTTGCGTAATTTTTACATTTAATATAGAGTTACGTTATGAACATTTTCCGTTATCCTAGGTTTCATTGAACTATACGTACATTAAAACGTGCAAAAACAAAATTGCTAGAGACCGGAAAAATAGTTTGTTTTTACGCAGCACTGTAAAAAAATTTCCGGAAGGTTCCGGAAAAAAATGGTGGCGTTAAGATGCCACGGCTTTTTACTGTTACGTTTCACAACAAAGTAGTGAAACATTCCAATTTTTCAGAAACATTCCGTAACATATACTCCGAAACCTTTCATATCAAAATACTAAAATATTTCAGCGTCACGATACGCTTTTTTCCGAAACCTTTCATATCAAAATGCTGAAACATCCCAACTCGGAATGTTTCACTACTTTGTTGTGAAACGTAACAGCAAAAAGCCGTGGCATCTTAATGCCACCATTTTTTTCCGGAACCTTCCGAAAAAATTTTTACAGTGTGAAGATTTATTATGATTGCTGACTGTCCCTAATATTTTGTTTATTAATCATTTCTCAGAAGTTTACAGCTGATTTCTTTTTTCGGAACCTTTCATATCAAAATACTGAAATGTTCCAGTTTCACAGAACGTCCTTTTTCGAAACTTTTTTTTTTTTTTATTCTGAAAATATTATATTTTATTTATCAGGTATCGAAGCTGTTCAACAAAAATATATTAATCGAAACTCATAACTAAACATATAAAAAAAGAATTCCGAGCTCGGATTTACGCGAGTAAATAAAGTGTAAAAATGTTAATTATATTTTTTTAAATGCAAACATTATTTTTATTCCTTCATTAAAATCTTAAGTTTTTAGAAAATATAAATTTCTTTTTAATCAATTTTTTTCTGATTTAATAATTTACATCCTTGCTAGAACATTCGATAAGCAATACAAAAGATAAGTATAAAACGTGCAAAAACTTCTTTTATGTGTTAATTTTTTTTCAAAATTTTACATAATAAAATGAGAGAAATAGTACATTAAAATTATTTTACAGCTATCATATATTATAAATAGAAAAGGTGGAACATTAAAAATTCTAAAATTATTTCAACTGCCCTAGACACAAATTTATTAAAATCATTGTTTATAATTAATTAAATGAAAAAAAGACAATATATGGTTGTATCAACGGATAAGATTTTTGAAAACAATTTACATATAACATAGGCATAATGATGTATTTAAAAGACATTTTAATTAATTTATAAATTAAAGAAAGCATCAAAACTGATTAACAAAATATATAATTTTTCTAAAAGATAACAAAAGGTGAACATGGACTTGATTTTATTACTCATTTAAAAAATACATAAAGAAATAAATAAAGAAAAACGCTTGTAGCACCAACATTTTCTCTATGATTTCAAATGCATTAATTCTTTGAAGGGCACCGATATATATGTCAAAAGTACGATGTTTTACAACCAGTATTTTTCTATAATAATTTTTACGTGTAAAATCTCCAAAATATAAAAGCAAAAATTTCTATTCGAAAATACTTGTGGCAAATTTGTGAATTTTTGGTGTTTGCACCATGTAAACGGCATCCGTTAAAGAGTTAAACAAGAACGGAAAATCATGCATCAGGCATAGATTATGAAATATTTTCCATTACATCTAGAAAACTGTAACGAAACTTCACTGTTAAATGAGGTGAAAGAAGATATTAAATAATTTAGAAAACATCTAACACATTTAAAAATCCAGTTTTAGCATTTAACTTCCAAATATTAGTCAAAAAAGTAGTCAAATTATATAGTGCAGCCCTGTATATGAACTATAGACTTGGATATATATACTACATAGAGTGATAAAATTTAGTTCAGTTAGAAAATTCACGTATAGCAATTTTCACCAATCGATGGAAATGCACTCGAAATCTTTTGTACAGACCTGTATATTATCTAAAGACTTTTGTACGCACCCCATATTAAGCTAAAATCAAATTCAGGTAAAAAATGCATAAGGCAACTTAAAACTCACTTCCAGCAGTTACCAACCATGAACGACAACATATCTTGTTCTTTGCGTAGCCCTGTATATGAATTTATTTATATTCCACAAACTTCTATTAGTATAGTAAATATAGTTGAGCAGGAAAATGCGTAACACAATTAAAAATACCATTAAGCAATTTACTCTCATAGTTAGTAATACTTACGAATTCCTTTGTGTAGCCCTGTATATGATCAACAGAATATATACACACCACGTACTATGCAGACATTTAGTCAAACCTAAAAATCCAAACCAAAATTGAAAATACATATTTGTCACTCATAGACTGTAATTATCGAACAAAGACTGTAACCGAATTCTTTTGTGTGTCCGTGTAAATGAACGATAAACTCAATGCACACCATGCTATTCAGTGAGCAATTTATAATGCATCTCAGTAATACATATAAATTTCATTATGTTTTAAATATTGAAACTAAATTACATTGCAAACAATTTTTTCCTGTAGAACCTTGTGTGACAAAATTATTCTGTGTGACCCTGTAAATGAATAACAAATGCTTTGTACACCCTATTTTAGAAAAAGCATGTTTTAGTGAGCTACATAATTGTATATCAATTTCATCATGTTTCGAACGGCGTAACATCATCAAAATGCACTTGAAATGATTTTTTTCCATTGACCGTAATGTAACTGAATACTTTTAATTCCCCTGTACATAAACTATAAATGCTACACACTTCATTTTCAATAGGGATCATGCTATAGTAAGTGTCAATCACATACAAAATTTTCAGGTGAATCCGAGTATATTTACGGGAGTTAGAGTACGGACAGACTAACAGACGGCAGACAAACCGAAGTCATAAACACTTTTCAACTAGGTTGGAAAGTGTTAAAAAGCTAAATTTCATGAAGCAATACAAAAATTATAAATACCGTTTGTGGCATATTTAAATATGCTTTATTTCATAAATTATTAAAAATATTAATTTTTAACAGCATAATTGAATTTGATTGTACTGCAATTCTATGAAATTTTTAAAATTAAATATGATGTTTATCTCAAAAAATGTATATGTCACAATGTTTTAAACTTATTAATGCATTACTCGCATTAAATAGTAGGAAGCTTATTTCAAAAGAAAATTGAGAAACATTACTTATCTATACATTTTAATAAAAAGCATTTTCTCAACTGGCAGATACATTCAGTTTTTATTACAAAGAATATTTATTTCATAATTAGACATTATAAAAAATAATCAATATACTTTTTTTTATTCAGTGTCTTATTTAAGCAATTAAATTTTAAAGTTTCGTATTACTGATAAAATTAAAATTCAAATAATGAAGCATAAACAGATTTAAATTAGCTACTTACTTTATCGGTTGATATCCAAACAAAGAATGACATTTGTTCAGATTGCATTTGTTTCTGCTTACCTAGGCAGCTGTTTCTTTTATTCTTCTTTAGTTATCAAAATGGCTAATGGAACATAAATCATGAAGCACGCATGCGTAGAATGTAGTTTACGGAAAAGTTGAAACCTTTCAAAAATATTACACGAATTATTGCCGTAATTGACGCGGGACATACAGAAATTCGAAATTCCGGTAAAATATGCGAAATGTTTCAGGATAATTTCCTGAAACGTTCCGAAAATTTTTTACAGTGAGGTCTCCGTCTTAGCCGGTAGATTTGTACGATATTTCTTTCGGCAGAAAAATAAAAGTTTTCCGTTACAGAAAAATCGTGACTTGGTTGGGTCTTATGATTTAACGCTTGGAACTATAACGCCCAGGATGATAACGCCATGATGTAAATGAACCTTTAGGTAGCCAGAATTCTTCTTATTGGCGCTTTGGATCATTCGGCCATCTCGTATTAGCTCAACGTTCCTCTGAAATGAAACCAGTTCAAGACTCGTTTAGAGACAGAAAAGCACTTTATAACGTTCATTGCAAATGATCAAATCAGCCGGAAACGGTCTTAAATATTCGCCTTTGCGTTTTAAATATATCGATTCTATAATTCTATTGCATTCTTTTCGAGGCAGACGATTCTCTCTAAATTGACAGCTGGAACGTTATTTATGTATTTTTTCCGTGCAGACCTCTACTTGGGGTTACGGTTCGGATGCCCCTGCTTCTTCTGAGAAAGCATGTTGTAGTCTAACTTACCTCAGCGGTGAAAATCAATCTTATTATATTTGAAATAGCGTAACATCAATAAAATGCACCGCAAGCGATCCCCCCCACCTAGACCATAACCAGCGGGAAAGATGGAGCTACGCTCGGTTAAATATAGCTTGACTCATAGTAACACCAAAATGACCCACTTATCGAATTTTCTGGAACATGTAACACAGCCCAATAGACTTCTCTTACCACAAAACGGTAGGATAAAAATTTAGTGAAAATCGTTACAGCCGTTTTTTAAATAAAATTAGCTTGACTCGTAGTGACCCAAAAATGATCCACTAATCGAATTTTCTCGAACATGCGACTTAGCCCAATGGTCTTCTGATAATCCAAAATGTCAGGATACAAAATTTAGTCAAAACTGTTAGAGCAGTTTTTTAGATAAATTAGCTTGACCTGTAGTGACCTAAAACTGAACCACTAATCGAATTTTCTCGAACATGTGACTTAGCCGAATGGTCTTCTCGTAATCCAAAACGGTAAAATACAAAATTTAGTCAAAATCGTTAGAGCCGTTTTTGAGATAAAATTTGCATATATACACACACACAAGATTTGCTCCTATCCTCTTTAATAAAAAGCTATGCGTTGCTGACCACTGGAATTTTGGATAATCGTTACCACAGATTAATCTCGGAAAATGAAACATTTGAAGTTGCTGAAAAAATGAATAGCTCGAAAAGAATTTGTCAGAAAATTGTTAGACAAACTTCGTTAAAAAGGTAAAAAATTGCATTTTTCTTGATATAAATTTCAAATTTAACGATTATGCCGTTTTTCAAATATTGAATTTCAAAAATTACCAAATTTCACAATGGAGTACCATAGCGAAATCTTCACGCGTAAAAAGATAATGATAACGGCCATGTGTCCTGACGTATACTGGCTATAGCACGAGTCACAAATTATAGTAGCCTTATTATTCTGTTAAAATATAAAAGTGAATTATGATGTCGTGTGTGCATGATTTTTATTTAATTATCGACGAGTAGCATATTTTTGTCCACCTCAGTGAGGCATATCAATTTCATTATATTTGAAGTATTGTAAATTGTAACTTCATTCAAATCCAATTTGAATCCAACGGAAATGATTTTTCCCCATTTACACCATAATGTAAACCCCATAGACACCATGATTTAACATAATTATTCATTTTTTTAATGCTGACCTATTCCATAATAAAGTCTACAGAGAATTGGCCTAATTTGTTCTTAACAGTCCAAATTTTGTCTGACACATTAAAAATGTAATAACGCAATAGCGTTCGTATCGTTTTCAGAAATGCAGAAGGACATTCCAAGTAAATTTTCATCCATAGGGTTTTAAAATACAAGGTCAAATTCAAAGTTAATATTTCACTTGACTAAAGGTGCGTTAAGAGAAATTGACCAGCGTAGCTTGCTAGTTTTAATATATGATATGACAAGATTATTTTGTTTGTCTCCGTAAACGAACTATAAATGCTACACACTTCATTTACAATACCAAACATTCTGTAGTAAACCTCAATAACATCTAAAAATTACATGGCAATACGAATACATTTACGAGAGTTAGAGCACGGACTGGTAGGAGACAGACAAGCCGAATTCATATACATTTTTCAACTATGTTAGAAATTGCTCAAAATGTACAGTTTTTTTTTTTTTTTTTTTTTTTTTTTTTTTTACGTTAGAAAAATATCTATCTACTTCAGATAATACTAACTTAGACAAAATAAAAAGCTTCCAACAACGTAATTGTGGAAAGCTTTGAATATAGGAAAAATGATGGGGGGGGGGGGGGGGAAACCTCGCATCTTGAACAAGTGCGAGTCTTTGCCCCAAGACGGATGCGGGGTTTTACCAAGTCCTCTATATATTATATATCGGGTGTGTTGGTTTTACCCCATTTTGCAATGTTCGGTTTAACCGGTCAACTGCAAATCTAAACAAATGCAATCGAGGTAAATTACACGGCTTTACGAAGCTAAAAAGCTTCCATGCTCCACAGAATTTTTGGATTTGTAAATCCTAACAGTTTAGTCAACTCAACAATAACGTGAAGTTTCGAAAATATTACATAAACAAGAAAGAAAAATCATGCGTCGAGCATAGATTATGAAACACTTTCCAATACTTCCAGAATACTTTAACAAAACTTGATAAGGTAAAGAAGATACCTAAGTACAGGGCCGAAACTAGCTTTTTTTCACGGGGGATAAACAGGGATTTTGGCGCTCCCCTTCCCCTTCTTCCTCCGCAAAGTAAGTTTACAAAGTGAACTTTACTAAGTTTCCAATCGCCGACTTAATTTAAAATTAAAAATATGTAATCATAAGATACTTAATATTGAATTATGTAACCAGCGTTGTCAAATATTTATTTAATAAAACCTGTGAAACTGAAATAGAAAGGACCAGGAAAAAATTCCTCTTTATACAGATATCCGTCTTAGCATGAATAATTGTTGATATTCTTTCTGTTGGGACAATGTAATTTTGTCATTTAATGAGAGGATTCTGTTACAGACATATTTTACTGTAATTGTAGTATTACACTACAATTGAGCAAGTGTTTAAAGTCATAGTGATATGAGTCAAAATGTCTTAAGAACTGAAAAACCATTGTTTTTTGTAGGCATAACAATGAATTCCAATACCATAAAGTACTATATTAGTGTGAAATCTACAGCCAGTTTCATGGAATTATCACTTATACCACTCTTCCTATTAACAGACTGATATGTCTAGATGCTTTCCTGAACCTAATGCTAATTTTCAAAATTATAACAGTGACTTATAACAATATACGTATATACACTGGTGTGCAAAAATTAAGGACGAAGGTTTTTCGAATGTAACGTTGCGCAGAAGATTTCCACTTCGATCAAAATCATAACTACCATAAGATTTTCAAGATGTGAAAATATGGGACAAGTGATAAAAACCATCTAAACAAGGAATCAAAAGTATATGAAAGCATTTTATTGAAAAGGTCACTTGGAGCACAAATGCAGCGAAGACAGAAACGTTCATCTTACAAGCACCTGGCTGGAAAAATTCAGTCTCTAATAGGGGATATGGTCACCCCTGACTGCGATGCAGGATTTGCAACGTCTGTCCATGCTGAGGACAAGGTTGTCTAGTAGCTCTTGAGGAATAGAGTCCCATTCCTTTTGTAACGCCAATTTCAGCTCCGGAATCGTTGCTGGCGCCTGATCAAAGCCATGATGCCAAACGTCTGGCACGTGTTCTATGGGTTTAAGGACTGGGGACTTTGCAGGCCAATCCATGCGTTGAATATCTTCACTCTCCAGCAGCTCTTCGACAGCCGCTGTACGATGAGGGGGAGCGTTGTCGTCCATGAAGAGGAAATCCGGACCCACAGCACCTCTAAAAAGACGCACATGAAGCAAGCGAATCTCGGCGCAGTAGCGGGCACCAGAGACTGAACCTCCTTGGAAGACATGGAGATCCGTACGGCTACCAAGTATGATACCACCCCAAACAAGAACTCCGGCACCTCCAAAACGGTCCCTTTCGATGATGTTGGAGGGGTGATTACGTGTTCCCTGCTCTCTCCAGATGTGTATGTCCAGAATAGCTCGTCATACTAAATCGGCTCTCATCCGTAAAGAGAACTCGACCCCACTCCTATTGTGTCCAATTCTTATGTTCCTGACACCACAGAAACCTGCGTTTCCGATGAGCAGGCGTTAGTGGTACACACCGTACTGGTCGTCGTGCATACAGGCCACCTTTGTGCAGCTTCCTAGCCATGGTAAAACGTGATATTCGACGGCCAGTAGTCTGCTTCATCTGCCTTGCGATTTCTCCAGTTGTCTGACGCCTGTAGGACAATATAACGGTTCTCTGCTGTTGTTGTTGCGCATGGGCGACCACTGCTGAATGCTTGGACAGCTGTTCCCTTCGTTTGAAATGCACTCCAGACTCGTGAAACGATGCTATGAGCGATACCGAACTCATGTGCCACACTTCGACTTTCTTCCAACTTCCCAATGATTCGACCTCGTGTAAGGTCAGGTCATCCAGATGACATCTTCTGAATTGCCTCTTGGCCCTATCGCACAATAATAGAAAAAAAAAACGTCGTTGAAATCACTTTATACAGTGCAATAGATTTCACCAAATTTCTGAACAGTCACCGCCTCTGTGCTTTTATCCCCTTAGCACCTCCTCCTTTTACGCCATATATGGGCATGTCCTGCTGCATTTGTTTCAGGTCTATCCCCTGATTGGTCTTTCATTTAGTTCTTTTGCCTTTTATGCTAATTTATCAGCTCCGTCCTTAACTTTTGCGCACCAGTGTATATATATATATATATATATTAACTTTTTATTAAGTATTTTATTTTGTGAATTTTTCAGCCCTTAGTGTTTAGTGTCCCAGACAGTTGCTCCCTCTAAGGCCGGATCTGAATGTAAACAAAAAAAAAAACTGCTTATTTTGCACCCTTTAGTTTTCAGTGCCCACAGCTGCCCCCCTTCTTTTTTATCTCATTAAAACAGAACAAATTGCCGTGTTTTTAGAACCTACAGAGGCTGGTGAGTGTAGTCCCCTAGTTTCTTATAATATTTTAGAAGAAACATATTTTGATTCTGGTATTAAAGACTTTTGGCAGATAATTTTGTGTGGGGTAGAAAGTAAAGTCTGAAAGAAATAAAAAGTTTTTGACAACCAGTCAAATATTAAAAGGCATCTTGTAAAAAGTAAAAAGATATATCGAGAGCAATTGAACCACCAATTGGAAGAAGGGAATAAACGCCAATTTTTGACGCATTCAGTTTTCTACACTTTTACATTCTTTAGACGTAGTGCTAGTTGTGAGTTTGAAGAAAATAATAAAAACCATTCGCTTCGCATAGATTCATGCAGCCATAAAAATAGTTAGTAGGAAGAAGGAAACAAATCCTTCCTTTATTCCATTCTTCCAACTATCAACTGTACGAGTATAAAAATAGTGTTTCTTTTTGCCTGTTTTTTTTTCGATAAACGAAGTTTATTGTGGAAAACTATACAGAACATGGATCCCTCTGTCAAAGAACTACACGTTTTTAGCGATACTTGCGGGGGACAAAATAGAAATAACACCCTTATAAGATTCTTTCTCACTCTTGTTGCAATGAATCGTTTTGAGAAAATATATCAATACTTTCCTGTGCGTGGCCATTCGTTTTTACAGTGTGACAGAAATGTCGGGACCGCTAAAAGACTCATTAGGAGAAAGGACAGAATTTACGTTCCAAATGAATATAATAATCTTATTTTGGCAGCAAAAATCAGGAGTTTTTCAGTTAAACCCATTACTTCTATCGACATACTTGATTTTAAAAACTCATGGCAGCGATGTTTCAAGAAAAGCTGTAAGTCATTAGACAAAGGGATCAACATTCAAGATTTCGCAATATAGAAGCTTTGAGTATAGTTCAAGTCATAAAAGTTACTTGACATGTTCCGAATTTATCGATAGTTTCATTAAAGCTACAATTTTGCTCCAAAAACCTTCTACAAACCCGCAAATACCAGAAACTCCGGCATATGTTACTAAAGTACCCATAAATGAGAAAAAAAATGAACGACATACAAAAAATAATCCAATATATTCCTGACGAATTCAAAGATTTTTACGATATTATTCTGACCGGGCCAACTACAAGATCCGAAAGTGAAGAAATAGATGAATAATAGAGTGTCCTTACGTTTTTTCTAATAAATAAATATTTTTTATAATTATATTGTTTATTATTTCAAATTATTTTGTATATAGTATATGGTAAATTGGAATAAGGGAATAAATCCAACACATTTACATATATAAATGAATATTATATATTTCAGCCAGCTCTATTAGTAAATAAATCAGAATTTATATGTTCTTCATTATCATTGATATCACATGAGCCTATAATTTGAAAGTAAAAAGTTATAAAGTGTTTTTAATTATCTCCATTCTTATTTTTTGGATTTATTCCCTTCTTCCAATTGGCGGTTCAATTGTTTAAATGAAATATATATTTTGAATCGTTTAAATAAATCTTAAGATATCTTGAATTCTTATAGAATTTTTAAGGACTGTAAAGCATCCTTTGGCTAAAAGTGCCTGTGTACATTGCACACTTCTCAGATGATAAACCAGGTATGCTTTTAATACAAGGTGACATAAATTTTTTTTAACATAAAATCTCCCGTAGATGGCCAATTTTGAAGTTTGTTTTCAATGAAATAATGAACTTTGAAGGCCAACACTAATTAGCTAAACTTTTAGCATGTTATGCAACTTTTGCAATACAGGGCTGTTCAATGTATTCAAATATATAGTCAAATATGGCCATTTACTGTGCGAAATGGTTTTCAGTGATATTACCTCTTTTTTTAAATTAAGAAATGTTTTATTATTGGAACAAAATATCAGAAATGACCCCCACATACAGGATTCCCACAGTCCTTATAAAGTGCTTTTATCAGTCTTTTTTTTTTTTTTAATTTCTGTTTCTAAGAGTTCTTCCATTAATTACATCACACTTAAAGAGAAGCAGAGTCCACATTAGAGATGAGTTCATGCTTTTTTATCAGAGCCCAAGCCTGATGATTTAAAATCCAAGCTCAAAAAAGTTTCTGTCATCAGAGACCGCCTGAGCTTGATACCAAAAGTACACAATAGAAAATTGTTAGTAACATTTTAAAATTGTTAGAAGACTAATTTTCTCGTTTAAAAATCTCCTCTTACATAGAAATAAGTAAATACTGAATAATCCTTCACGTCCCTGAAAATCTGTTTAAAATATCAAATTTGCAATTTATACCCAACCACTGGCAGAAATTTGAAAAAGTTACAATTCTTATTCTTTTAAAATATCATTGTACAACTATAGACACAGTTGTGATGTCAGTCATGACATTTTGGTTGGAAAAAATAAAGAACTGACCACAAACAAATGGTTGCTATGTTCAATTTCTTATTTAATATAAATTGTAGAAAATGTTACTACTGCAAATAAAGGATTAAAACAATTTGCTGTGAGATATAGCTATAATATACAAACAAAATAGATAGATAGCAACCATCTGTTTGGAGTGAGTTTGACATTACACTGAAAGCGCTTATGGCAAAAAGACCTGTTTTCCAGTAATTCTGGAAAAGGACTTCAAACAGAAAGCGAGGATAGACAAGGGATATACCACAGCTTCCTTATGTTACTAACACTGGCCATCTACAGGCTTCAAAATTAAATGAATATTTCTCCTTATATTCCATCAATAACAATCCAGTTCCCTTTCAAATTGATTTTTAAAGGATTGTAAAACACTTTAAGAAACTTGGACTACATTCTTGTTTCTCAAATAAAAAGATTTTTTTCAAGTTGTGAAAAAATAAAATAAAAACTTTGAGCCCGAGCAAGAAGACTGGTATAAAATTCGAGCACAAGCCTGTCTCATCTCTAGTCCACATAGAAGGATATAGTGTGACAAGGGAAGGTTATCAAATTGTGATATCACACCTAAAATATGAAAACAATTTAACAGGCATTGTTTGCTACAAAATATAACAAAGTTCATAAAATATATGCATTTTCAGGATCCGGTTGAGGTTGTATCGTGTCCTAGTTAATTTCTTCCATTCGTGCTTCTTTATATACTCTATTCATGAAAAATAATCAAAAACAAAAGAATACTTTACTAGAACCATAAAGAGTCACATTTAATACTACAGAGATAGTGATACTTTAAATAGGTACCTAAGCCTAAAGTCTACTCTGTATATTTTAACTCTGGTAGTATTAGGTATATATTACTTTTTTTCCTTTGAGTTACAACTGCTTGAAGTTTGTTGATTTATTACATATTCATAACAAATTTAAAAAAAAAAAAGCATTGTTTTTTTAACAAAATCAGCTCAAAATTAACAGTTACAAAAAGTGTAATGTCAATACAGGGAAAAAAAAAAGATCGCAGGAGTGTGAAAACCTGCAATACAGTAGAGGGGGATAAAACAAACACAAAATTTGCATAACATTATTTATGGATGACCCCTAAGCCCTAAGTACTTAATTTTCATCACTAAACCTTTTGAAAAGTCTGAATATTTCTTTATGTAATTTTTTTCCCAATATACCTTTTGCTAACATTTGACACAATGCCAGATTAATGATGTTTCCACATTTTTTCTCATAAAAACTGTGTCAAAAAGTATACTGGGTGATATACTTATTATTTTAGTTTTGGGTCGTAATCTATATTAATTTTTGGGTTAGGGTTACAATATACCTTCAGCACCAGGTTGTCTTATTTCCACCTCTAATTTTAAATATATTGTTTTTTCATGTAGGGGAGACCGGTACACACTGGACCTATGGGCACAGTGGACCACCCCCTTATATTTTATTTATTTAAAAAAATTTTAAGCTTCTCTTCTATCCTAATAGACAACAGCACTGCAATGATTATTTATAGCCTTCAGAAAATATGTTTAGCTCAGATTGAACTATTTTATCCTGATTGGTTGTTTTGAGCTTCTAAAAGTAAAATTTTTCATCATCATATTTTAATTTTTTTAGTAATTAAAGGTTGTAGATAAATAAAATAAAACAGCTTTTTTGCAAAGCTAAGATACTTGTTTTAATTTTACTTTAAAGTTAATATGTTTAAAAGAAAGCTATAAACAATATAAATATGAGTATTTATTGAACTTCAACATGGGGTACAGTGGACCACCCACTCTTAGGGCACAGTGGTCCACAATCCACTCTGCTCCTGTAATGCAGAATGTTCAAAATATTTAATAATTGCTTATTTTCTATAAAGAAAGATTGTTTTAAAGTAGATTTAACTGTAAAATAAAGTAAACAAATAAAAATAACAATTTATTTAACATAGTAAGAAATATTTTGTTTTGTATTTACTGCCTTTGATAAATATAACTGTAGTCTAATTGTTGATGATTCTATTCAAGTAAGATTCATGAGACAAAAATTGAATGGAAATCAGTTTATTTCTCCCGAAACTGTAGATGAATCTGCTGTTGATGTCAATGATTTCATAATGTTGCTCTCAGACCCAAAATTATTTCTTGAAAATCCCAGGCTCAATCTTACTCATAAGTACTTTGAAATTTCATTTGCAAATTTTAATGAGCGCTGATTTTTTTGTACTTAAGTAATAACTTCAACTAAATTGCAATTGTTCCTGTATTAATCTGTTATTATTTTCAAAATATAATTAATTTTTTGTTTTTGTTTCAAAATTTATATTACTATGTTATTTTGCAGGTGAAGGGGCAACAAAAAAGAATTAGATTAATGAAAAATAGATTTATATTGTATTTTAGATAATACCTAATAGTGGTCCACTTTACAAGTGTATATAATTTTTTTTTTTTTTTTTTTTTTATGTATTGAAAACTATGTTGCGAAAATTATGATGGATGTAAGAAGGTTTAAGGAATATTCAAAAATATTTTCATAGAGATCGGTCAGTCTGTTAAGGAGAAAAAAAAAATTTAACTGAAAAAGTGGTCCACTGTGTACCGGTCTGCCCTACTTGTTAACATTAGGTAAATATTCATACAATTATTGCTTGGACTAAAAATAAATAAATGAAAACTTCTGAAATCATTACAGCTTTTTAAATGGTGGGTTTATATAATTGTATAATATATAAAAATGAAAATCCTTAACAACAAAAATAGATGCTTAAAATAAAGGGTACTTTTCGGTTAGCCGGGCACCAGTGATATATATACTACATGTATACATACACACATATATGTATGAATATATATACGAGGGGCAGTCGGAAAATAAGTTTCCCCTGGTGACTGTTTACAGAGGTGTTTATGAAAGACAAAAAATGTAATGAGACATTAAAGATATAACATAACTTTATTTTTCCACATAAGTACCAAGTACATTGAGACATTTGTCACACCGATTTATAAGCTTCAAAAAGCCCTCCAAGAAAAAATCAGGGCTTTGCATATGGACGAAGTGTTGAACGGCTATAGGCGAAAGACGACACAGCAGGTGAACATGAACGTGCAAGACACCGATATACCATTGGGTAGTCGACGCCGATCAAGCAGATGGCGCTGTTGCAGTCAACAGCGCCATCTGCTTGATCGCGGTGTGTTATATCTTTAATGTCTCATTACATTTTCTGTCTTTCATACACACCTCTGTCCACAGTCGCCAGGGGAAACTTATTTTCCGACTGCCCCTTGTATATATATGTATGTATGTATATACATATATATTTATATATGTACATATATCACTGGCGCCCGGCTAACAAAAAAGTACCAAGTCATTAAGATATAACCATACTGAGCTTCAAAATAGTATTATTCATGTAAAATAAAAATCATCCAGTAGGCATAATAAAATAAAAAGTTTGTATGTATTAAGATTAAGGCATCGACATTGTGCCTAATCATATAGAATTTTAATATACTCTATTTATTAAATTACAGTACTGTTAAGCAGGGCTGCGGAGTCGGAGTCAGGCCTATGTTGGGGCAAAAGAGTCGGAGTCGGAGTCACTAAAAAACAGGCAGACTCCGACTTGTCTTTTGGACAGTTTGAAGTGAAATAAAATCAATTCTATGTAATTTTAAATTTATAAACTGAATTATTATTTTTATATTTGGACTGTATATACAAGGAAATTCAGGTTAAACAGGCCTAATATACTGTCCAGTGTACAGCATGTTTGAAAACTGTTTTGAATTGAAATCTTTAGTTTATATTTAGTATATAGTCCTTTCTCTAGGGTTTTTTCGGCTTGCGAAACATGAGGTAATGCGAAAATTGGAAATTTTTCTTTTTTTTTTCTTGTTTTCCTCAGATTTTTCAGGTCTGTGGGATCAGGAGTAACGCTGAAATTGTAAATTTTCTCCCCGTTTTTTCGTGTGCATAGGACACCCCCCCCCCTCCCCCAAAGAAAAACAAAGTGAAATTGTAATTTTTTTCCTCTGAGTCTGCAGTACTCAAAATAATGATGAAATAGTGAAATTTCTGTTATATTTCTCCTTTTGATGTTCAGGTCTTGCAGAACCGAAATAAAGCCAAAATTATAAAATTAATGCAGGAAATATAAAATTTTCATCTTTATTTTTCTCGCATTCTCTCAGAATTTTTCGGGTTGTAGAGACCCCAAATGATGCTTAAATTGTAAAATTTTTGGGGTCTGCAGCAATAGATATAAAACCAAAATTATAACATCCTTTCACCCATATTTTGGTATAATATATGTTTGATTTGGCATAAAATATTTTGGTTATCGCATTAAAATGATATTCCAACATATTATGTGTTGTTTGGATTCCTCTGATAGATGTTTGTGTGTGTTGTTCAAAGTAAATTTTGGAGATTTATTAGATTTCAATTGTTGTTTCTATCTAATAGCTTCAAGTTTAACTTTTCGATTGCAATTTACATGCATATAAATATTTTACATGCAGTTTTTGCAGTTTTGACATAATTAAATTTTGCCACATATAAAAATTAATGCATATTGTGTGAGTGCATGAGCATAGTATCTGTGAGGAGGAGGGGTGGGATGTTCAAAATATCTCCAGTCTTGACCAGAGCCAATTAATGTAGGGGCAAAGTTCCACAGGCATTTTATAAGAATATTTTTGCCTTATTTAAAAAAAAAAATCTGCATTTAAAAAAAGGTGAAACTTTTTATACTAAAATACTGTCGGAAGTTTGCCGCTGCAGTAAATGAGTCCTAGTCTTGACTACCTATCACAGCTTACACCCATAAATCATCCAAAAAAAATGAAACATGAAAAAAAAAAGTATCGGTTGATATGTACATTATATCTTCAAGGTCAAACAGGAATGCAGGGGTAGTACTAGCCCAGGAGATATTTCAGGACATACTTTTTACGATATTTCAGGACACATTTTCTTGAAAACCGAACTGAAAAAAACCCTTAACTCCCTCTTCAATACATTTTATTATCATAAATAGTACACTATATACACAATTTTTTTTTTTTTTGTAAAAGTATACATTTAAAAGAAAAGTAATTTTACCAGAACTCTTGGATCAAGCTGCTACAAAACTGTGATTTTTGCATTACTGAAAAACATGAAAATATCGATTTTTTTTTTTTCATCACTGATCGACGAAAATTGCAAAAGATTTTCTGTTTTATAACTGACTGGTAAAAATTGTGATTTTTTTTGTGACTGAGAGACAAAAATTGCAAATTTTTTTTAATGACTTAATCGATAAAAATTGCGATTTTTGGTAATTGATCACCAAAAATTGTAATTTTTTTTTGTGCAAATCAACGAAAATTACTATTTTTAACAATAGACTGAAGAAAGTTGCGACTTTCGTGATCGTTTTGCATCAGTAAAAAGGTACACCTACTTCCTATTTGATGATTTCAAATGCCGATACAGCACAAAACTCGCAAAATTTCAGGAATATTAGGACAGATTACCATATTTTAGGACATTTCAGGACGTTTTTATTTTTTTCAGGAATTTCAGGACAAGTACTACCCCTGGGAATGTAACAGCAGGTCACAGTGTTGCCAGTTGAGATTTTTTAAAATTTCAGATTGCTTGATTGCTGCCACTTTTTTTAAATAGTAATATTTTCTGTATTTAATGACATTTAATAAAGCGACTATTACTGTTTCAAAACAAATGACAGCAATGAAGCAATCTGAATAATAGGAATCAACAGGCAAAACTAATACTTTAGCCATCCCGGAGTCGGAGTCGGTTCCTTTAAAATTTCAGGAGTCAGAGTCGGTCATTTTTCCCACCGACTCCGCAGCCCTGCTGTTAAGTGACAGGAACTTTTTTTAGTATACATGTGGAAGAATATTTTACACCACTTTGATGAAAAATAATAACAATAGCATAAAATAAAATTGTGATTTTTATTAATCAATAAAACACAGAATAAATTATCACATTTTAAAAACTGAATAGCATTTTCATAGACAAAATAAAGTCTTAGATTTAGAAAAAAAAAAATTCTTCATAGATAACCAATCTCAGTGACGTAACAATTAAAAAATTATGGGAGGCACTCAAATAGTCTCTTTCAAACAATGAAAATAATTGAACACAAATAATTAATCATTCAGATTAATTAACAAAATCATTAATGTAAAGTCAATATTTCAAGTTAAAAAATTGTAACTTAATAAGTTAAAAACAGAAAATAATAGTCTCTATGAAACAGTTCATATGAATTTTAAGTAAAAAAAAAATTGTCCAGGTTTTAATATGGAGGTCTCGAACCCCATGAACACTCTCTGTCTTACGCCCCTGACTAATCTTGCAGTTAATAGTCTTTTTCAATTGGACCACCTTTTTCCTTCCAGTCTAGAAAGCTTCCAGAATAAACTAGAATATTGTTATACCCAAGAGGTAGCAATTTATTGAATGCATTTGCAGCTCTTTTGCCAGATCTGCATGTAATCACAAAATCATCAGATTCTGCAGGTTTGTCGATACCATATTTTCGAAGAAATTCTGAATTTGGGAGCTGAAAAGCATCTGCGATTTGACCTAAAGGGATATTTACAGAATGTGGAATTTTCCCATCATCTTTTAATTCGTTCGGCTCTCTAACATCAATAAGAATTATACTTTTGTTTAAAATCTTTTCTTTCAAGCAATCAAACACAATACTTTTTACAGGTTGCTCACCCATGTTACTGAAACAGTTGCTTGGTAACAGAAGGTAACCACTTGGACGAAATATGTTATGACGGAAAAATCGCTTAATAACGAGATTAAAAGCCATACACTTTTGAAAAAATACTCTGGTAATTTGGAAATTTGGCTGTTGCTATGTAAACACGTTGCAAACTGCGTTTTGCGAGTTACTCATTGCGTTGTTATGTAAACAGTAAACATGTTGCCATTAAACCTGCAAGAAGTTTCATAATGTAAGGTTGTGTAATCCAATCCTGATTCTTTAAATTTTTATTTTCATAATTGGCACATTATATATATATATTATAATTCATACTTTACTGTGATCCATTTTCGTTTATTTTCTAATCAAATTACCAATATTTAATATTTTAGTACCAATATTTAAAAAAGAAAAATCACATTTTTCTTGAAGTTGGCAACAGTTAAAATATTGTATTTATATTTACAAACAAATCAACACGTGTTATTTTTTGAAGTAACTTGATTTTATTTCTGCAAAGTGATGGCAAAAATAAGCGAAAACTTTCTCGAATTTAAAGGTACACCGAATTTTAACCGAATACCTATAACGTGTACTGAAGATCAGTGGTATATAAATACTGGAAAAAATTCAGTCGCAAAAGTGAGTATCAATTATAACAAACTTTGTTGATTCGTCTTCTGTTTAAAAGTATTGATAGCATAACGTTATATATTTAAATATTTCAGGTACAAGATTCTAAATCTATTCACACATGGACACTGCAGCAGGGACATATCCATTATTTTACAACTCCTGCCTCGTATTTCAAAGGAAGACTGTATTCAGTAATGGATGATAATGTAAGTTTTTCCGTTTTTGAAACCAAAACACTAATTGCTTTCTAGATCGTTCTGTGAATATTTATTCAACTGAGCGGGCTAAGCAAAAATTCAGCGTGAAAGACTATTTCTAATTTGCAATACATCAACATGTTTAATTTGTTAAAGTTGATAATTTTAATTTAAATCAAATAGTTTTTCAGAAAGAGAATGCTCAATGTAAATAAAAATTAAGGCTATGATGTGGAATCCCTGGTCACGGATTTTTTATTTTTTAATCTGTTAAAAAAAGGAAAAAAGTCTCCAAATTTTGGGGACTATGATTTCTAATATGGTAACCCGGCAGTAGTTAAATTGCTGGATTTAGTTCCTTTTCGTAGATCGTTGGCGCGATTCTGAGAGGCACGCCAAAACAAAAGTCGCCAAAATTCCGTGACCAGGGATTGCACATCTGTTCCAAAAAAATAACAATAATAACTTAACACCCTTCTTACTGAGTAGTAAGGAAAAAGGTTAAACATGAACAACACAATGATACATTTTCATTGACATTTTATTAACATACATCTGACCTGTGTGCTTGGCGTCAAGTGCCCACATAAGTGGTTACATAAGTCATCGTCAATATATACAGGGACGAGATAGCGCACACAAGGAAATTTACAACACACAGAAAATCAGCCACGAGCTCCACAAAGAGTGTGCAACGGAGCCAGTGGGATTTGAACCCGCTCCCACCTACACTCGCAAGTAATTAGCGGTGTGATGCCTTGAACACTCAACCACGGTGGGCCCACACAATGATATTTTTGAAAGTGTTAAGCATAATTTAAATATAACTTTTTTTAATTTAAGAAAATCATATTTTCAGTTTTTATTCAGTAAGGAAGGAAAAAATAATTAGAAAAATTACTTATAAAAAGACAAAAATAAAACACATTATAAGTGATATTTTACTTTGGACAAACATATAAGATACATACATGATACATATGCAATATTTGAAAATATTCCTATCAGATTAAAATAATATAAAAATAAACTGCATGTGAGAGCAATACTTTCAGATAATGTTTATGCAGATATCTTATATATGTTTATTCTTTAAGATTCCAAAAGTCATTATAATGTAAATATAAATGTAAAAAATTATTTCAAATAAATTTTTTATCATATTTGATAAATTAATTTGAATTTTTAAATTAGAAACATTTAATTTAATGTGACATATGAATATTTTACTATTTGACCTTAGCTAAAATTTGATATTCTGCAGAATACTTAATAGTAATCAAATATTTGTTTCATCCATATTTTGCACAGGTCAATAAACTGGCACTATGTACATTAATTTTTAAAAAATAAAGTATATTTGCTATATTTTCTCTTTCTTCCAATAGTAACATGTAATTCTAATAATTATTTTTTTGTTATCAAATGTGTATATGTTTTAAGAGTATTTAATTACTTTATTTTATAGGTTTTGCTAAAATGGTCAGATGAAGACATAAATTTAGAAAATGCTGAGAAAGTTGAGGTAAATGCAGTGCATGAAATGTCTTATTCATGATAAGTCATTTTAATCTGTTACTTCATGAGATTGCTTTTTCTGTATGTATAAATATATGTAGAGTAATTCCCCCGTTACACGTGTGACTTTTAGAGAGTTTTTTTGCAAATTGAGACAAATTTGGAAGCGAAATTATTTAGATAATGTTTTACTTTTTGTACTGCTATTACAGGACACATACAGAATCATTTTTGGATTGACACCTTTAGTCTAAAGTAATAACAATTTTATACAAAAAATAGTAAAGTAATTGTTATGTGTGGGATTTTTCTGAGTTACACACATAACGACGACTTTACTTTTTTTTTTTTTTTTTTAATTGTTATAACTTTAGACTAAAGGTATCATTACAAAAATGATTCTGTATATGTCCTGTAATAGCAATAAAAAAAGAAAAACGTTATCTAAATAATTTCGCTTCCAAATTTGTCTCAATTTGCAAAAAAAAAAAAAAAAAAAAAAAAAAAACCCTAAAAGTTACACACATGTAACGGTGGAATCACCATGTACTGTATAGGTCTTATACTGCATATATAATAATTTCTTGATATTTTAGTTCCAGGAAGAAGTTTATTCTGTCATACATCTACAGGGAGCAGAACCATTTGTTGTTTTTCAATCAGGAAAATTTATCATTATTGATGCTAATGAATTTTGTCACCTCACACCTCTTGAATCAATAAAGCTAAAGGAAGGTGAATGCCTTGAGTGGGTTGATGCTGTCTCATCAACTACTAGCATTGAAATATTTTATTTAGCATTTAATAAGAAGGTAATATCTTTTTATTTAAATTTAAAACAGGGTTTTTAACTTTTAATATAATTTATTTGGTATTTATGTATTCTACTTGATTTTGGATATTTTGTTTCTATTGCATATTTTTTGTCACTTTTGATTTGTGTTGTACCATGGGTCTCATTAATACACCCAAAGTGACTCTGATCTGTCACAGATCCAATATGCCTTGTATTCAGCTTTAACTATTAATTTTTAATTATATAGAATAATGTTCAGAGCAGCTTTCATTGTAGCCCTTCCTTGGTGCCATTTTGTTTCTTCTTCAAAGTCATTAGAGCAGCTACTTACTGTCATGTTAGGCTTACTGCGACAAGCTTAAAAAAAATCAAAACACATGAAAATATAATTGTAAATATATATATTAAAATATTTTTTAAAATAAAAATTATTAGTAAAAAGCACAAATATAAAACTTCATAAGCAGTAGATGTAAAGAAATGCATTCAAAAAATAAGAAAATCATATCAAATTCTGTAGCTGTTCCAATGACTAGAAATACAATTAATGTAAGAAAACACAACATAAGTCTAACAGAAAAAAAATGAAAAAGCACTTTTTATCATCTTAAAACACTTTATCATTTTTCAACATAGTATCACATCAACATTGTACTTCTCACATTTCAAATTAGATTTAATTAAGCCAGTTTCCTTCAAAAATTCCAAGAAAATAAATCCAAAGAAAAGAGCAATACACTGACCACCTGGTATCTGCAGAAAATACTCCAGAAAAATTATCAAGCTACCTGTACAGGTGCAGAGTCCAGGAGTGAAATGAGCTAGTTCGTCTGTTGCCTGCTCTGATATATTTGGAGATGCTAGAATAAAATATGCTTGTTGGTTAACTTGCCACATTTGCAGAAAATTAGCAGAATTAGTGCAAAATTGCACCAAGAAAGGGCTGCAATGAAAGCTTACTCTTATGTTCAAATGTTCTTTCTAACAATCAAAATCACTGACATGTATAAACCTATTTTTATTAACTCATTAGGTGCCAAAGCTTTCTTTGTGAGAACATATACTTTTTGATTTTCCCCCTCAAATCATTTAAAAAAAAAAAAAAAAAAATCTGTTTATGTGAAAACAAATTTTTTTTTTTAGAATAATATCTTTTAATTTTTCTATTTTTGTAAGTTTATTTAAAATTGAGTAATTTTGTTTTTTCAACTATCTCAATAGAGTACAAAAACAAAAAATTTGTATTTTTAAATGTTTCAGTTACAATTTATATTTAAAGTCAACATCTTAATAACATATTTAAAATCCAATATAAATAGACTAATTTAAAATTATGCTAGACATATTTCTTTTGAATATTCCGCAGCTTTGGCGATTTGTGGTAGTGCACTTGGTTTGTCTGGGAGCATGCTTTAGTAAATAATAAAATTCGTTCTCCTACAACAAAGCGTTCTTTAACTTTAACATATAATGTCTACAAAAAGAATGTTTAGTTTTTATGGGTTTTGTAGACAATATGACTGTTTAACAGGCCCGTACAGAAGGGGGTAGAGCCGCTACAAATTACCAGGGTCTGGTCTCCTAGGGGGCCCGACTTTTGGTACTGGTTTTTAAATAAATACCAGAAAAAGTAGACTGGTATTTTTTACATAAAAATTTTAATTAAAATAACTAACAAATAATAAAATTCTAAAGTCAAAAGTTGCTTGAACGTCTTTATGGACTGGCTCGGAGGGGGAGTGGTGTGCTCAGGAGGCATTTTACGTTCAAAACAAAATCCAGATTTTATTAAAAATCAGCAGAATGCATATAGCAAATATGCAGGCATTTATTTATTTATGTTTTATAGAACAAGTATATTCTAAATTGTAAAACACAGTAACAAAAGGTGCAATAGCTTCAGAAAATCAGCGACTTAACTGATGAATTGAATTAAGATTTAATTATATTTTCAATATTTTAAATTTATATGATTAAATTGATATAAAATTTATGTTCTTATATGAAAAGGTGTTACCAATGCATCATAAACTGTAATACTACTGTAAAATATTGTAAAAGAAAAATAAGAAAATACTATATAGATTTTCTAAAAAAGTACTATCCAACATATTTATTTTCTAATAGAGTAAAGGCTGTTTATATTGGAATTGTGCTGTAAATGGAGGAAAATTATGGTCTGGTCAAAAAAATTCCATGCATTTATACCGAACTTTTGTGAAAGTCTCAAAATCATAGCTTGAAAATTTTGAAAATTATCGCCGGTAGAATAAGCTCGAAATCCGTGGTTCCCAAAAGGAAGCAAAAATATGAGGAGTTGTATCCAAATATAGTAGTACGTGCAATATTGTGTACGTTATCTTGGCACTAATCAACAGATATTTGATACAACCCCTCATTTGCTTTGTTTTTAGGAACAACAGATTTCAAGCTTATTCTATCAACGATAATTTTCAGAATTTTCAAGCTATGATTTTGAGACTTTCACAAAAGTTGCTCTATATACTTAGCTAATACATTATGCATATTATATTTTGATTGCATTCGCACATGTGCAGTGAAACATTTTTTAGTAAACCTGCTCATTTTTCATCCAATTTTTATTATTTTTTAATTCTGATTGCAGAGTATTATGTACAATGTTGTTTGTCATATTTTCTGAAAATAACTTTTTTTTTATATTAAGAACTCTGCAAATTATATGCAAAAAACTAGGCGAAATTTGGGACTGTTTTTATAAAAACCTTAATTTCTCTACGAGTATACATGCTATCCTCATAAAAATGAACACAATATATTACAATAAGCCACTTATTAATAATCTCGTTTGAACGCCTTTGCTACATTAGTTTTTACAGGGTTATCCAAAACATATTCGTTCTTTTTCAATTTGTTGATAGTCCCCTATGGGGTTTCGTGAAAAAATCTTCGCGGAAATATATAACCTATACTATACTGTTTACACACCTGCAGTTTCAGGTTAATTCCTCATGTATTTTTCTAGATAGTTAACAAAACGTCTAAAATCACAAGTGACCGGTCACCTTTGGCAATATAGTGTATAAGAAAAAGTTGGCTACATGATTATCTTATAAGTAAAACTAAATTATCATAAAACTTTAAAAAGGAACGTTTGAATTTCTTGTAACAAGAAACTGTAATGAAATGAAGAAATAATAAAGTGTAACTACATGGAACCCGTCAAAACTTGACGGAAAAACTACTATAACAATATTAGTAAAATAAGCTACTTTATTATTTAAGAAGAGGTGCATATGAAACAGTCTTTTAAATATTTCATTTTAAAAGTTTTTTTCCCCAGTGAAATACAATACTATTTCCGATGCAAACTCCGAACAAACAATCCGTAAACAGCTGTGTAATGCAAATCAGTTTGACATTACCGCCATATTCCCCATGGCAAGAAAGAAAATTTCACGGACCTATGAAGTATCATACAAATAGTATATTCCTACGTTCATCTCATATTCATTAAATAAAAGAGCATAGTAAATAAAGCACACATCCCCCCCTGTGGTAATGCAACCGAATGAGCTCCAATGCCCAAAAGCACCGTCGAAATTCGACGTTAAAAAAGTTTTCAAATGCTTAAATTAAAAGTAAAATGTCCTCTTTAATCATTGTTCGTTTAAAATCCATATCTTCTAAAACACATCCATTGTTTTAAGCTAATCAATTTTTATGTAAAGAAGAATAATTATTTTTCCGATAATAAATCAATCTGCGGATGAGGGAGATTTTTAATGTTTTCAAATGTAATTCATTTGTATGGTTTCTTCGGTCCCTTTACATAATCAGGATGATTATCCATCACAGTCGGGGATATTTTCATACATCAACGAATTCAGCATATCAATTTTATGTTCAACATAAACTGAAAATAGTTTTTTTTTCTGATCTTATGATTTATCAGGTTTTTTTATTTTATTTATTTTTTCACTTTTCATGACGGTTAGGGAAATCGATTTTCAATTTTGACAACTTTCCCAGGGGCTATTTTACTTTATTAAAGCAAACTGATGGTCATTGATGAGATAGAATTGAAAAATATTTCACGGGTGAAAATTATTTAAGAAGTCGTTAAATTAAGCGGCAGTTTTCAAATAAATTTCAATCGAAAGCTAATTTTTTTACTAATTGGTGATGTAAGAATTGAAATTGTAAAATGTAGTAAAAAATTTGTAGTATTTAGAAGTGCTATGTTAGCGCGATGAAAGCTAAAGCGATAATGCCGCTTGTTATCACAACCGTTATGCATTTCTAAAAATTGCCACTGTGTTTTGGCTGGCGTCCAAAAGTAGACTACTATTTTTTGACATCAAAAGAGAAATTCACAGTGAAAGAAATAGGACTTTGCCGCTAATAAGGAACTGTTAAATAAACTTATAACAAACCTACCAAAATAATTCCTATAAAATATTAGCCTTATATTGTTTATTCTAGCCAAAAAAAACAATCATTATTTCAAGTTTTTTTTTTAAACCATAACACTGTTTTTAATCATTTTAATTTTCCTGAAATCCTTTACTTTTGTGAATTTTTTATTAAAAAATGAAATCTTCTAACCTATAATTTAAAAAAAGTAGTTGGTAGCATGTAATCAAGGTATGCTATCAAGATGAAGCACCCAAAAAAAGCTCCAGTTCTAATCTTTAAAATTAAAAATTGAAAAATCAGTTAATATTACGTCATGTTGACACAATCATATAAATTTTTCTTTTTAGTTTTATCAATGTTAAAATGCATTTCAAGCTAAGCATAACATCATTTTCACCGGCACAAACTTTTCACAAATACTTTGTATACGTTACTACAGCGCCTAGAATACAAATGTATTCTAGGCGCTGTAACGTTACTTTTATGCTTAAACACCATGTATACAAATACAAATATATTTTGTATTTAGTTGTAATGAAAAAATAGCATCAACAAAGTTATAATGCATAAGGATAAAATAAACCCAATGGACAATATTCCTGTGACGTCAAAATAAATATGAATTTTTATTCTGTTATAAAACACGCGGATAAATATTTTGACCGAAATTTAACCTGCAAATTAAAAAATTTGGCCTAAAAGACATGTGCTTTTAATATTTATTATTTATCTTTTATCCTCGCAACCACAGAGTTTAGAGAATAAACTATGCGCCTTGCAACAGTGGGCATATTCTTATTGCCGACTTTATGATGTCATAAGCAAATGTAAAAATTTAATTTAAAATTACGGCTAATTAATAAAATTTTTGAACAAACGAATGTACGATAACAAATCCGTGACCAAATATCTTTCATTTAAAAAAAGAATGATGTAATTTGATGCAGTAGTTTGTTCTCACAGATTGTCAAGAGAAAACGCTTAGTGTTTTAAATATATAGATATGCTTAGAAGCCAATTTTGATAGAGAAACTTCTGTTGGCAGATTGACAGATGATGTACATAATGCAAAAAGAAAATTTATTTACCTCAATTCAAAGTTATTTCATATTATGTTAAGGCTGTTCTCAAATCCAAAAGTGCTACTTTCTAATGTATTTCTGAATTGACTTTTATTCGGAAACACATGAAATTGACAGGTGTTCTTATTCAAAAAGTATGTAATTGGAGGACATATTCCATTTTTTTGGTAAAGGCAGAAGATCTTTCAGAAAATGCTGTCAAACAGTGTTGAATTTAGGGGGTGGCCCAGGGAGGACATTCCCCTTCAGAGCATTGAAATATCCCCCCCCCCTGGAAGATTTGAGATTTTATGTTTTTAATGGTTAAAATGTACAATTTCTCTCCTCCAGAACTCTATAATGTCCCCCCCCCTTCCCCGGAGCCACAGAAATCCCTCCTGGAGAAAAAATCGGAATTCAACACTGCTGTCGAAGTTGGTGTTTTGAATCGAATTTCTAATGCGGCAAAATGAGATAGTAGGAAAACTTGTCGTCATGTGACAAGAATCATTTATAATTCAATATAAGTAATTTTTTTATTGAAAAATGGAAATGGGTATTAAATTCCAAATTATTTCAATAGTCAGGCTTACCAATTTTATGCTTTTACATTTAAAAATGTGTCAGAATCTTTTCCGTAGTTGAGCAGGGAATTTGAGAACTGCCTTAAGTACATGAGCAGTATTCTCTTTAATTTTTAAAAACATACTGACCTTGCTGTAAAGAGATAACATTGATAAACTTTTTTCAATAAATACTGTGGTTATAGTGGCATTAAACAGAGTTTAAAGGCTTGAAATCCATCTTACCATATATGAAATATGTTACAACTACTATAAGTAAAGCAGGCAATAAAAAAATTTTAAAATATAATTTAAGATTTTATGAAGGAGTTAATAGAAGTATACGATTTGATGATATATGTCAATTTATTATTAAACATGTAAACATATAAAAATATACACGAATAAAGTTTAAAAAATGCTATATAATGTTACATCAGGATTTTTCTTTTAGTTTTCACTAGCAATGCATTTGAAAATAGTAAAGTAAGTAAGCCTGTCTTTATTTTTCTAATATGTTGATGTTCAACTACCAGTTTTTCTCTCAGGTGTTAAACATCAAATGATAAAGATTTCCAAACATTAATATTAAATTTAATAGAATAGATTATTAATATACATCTGTTTAATAATTATTATTATTTTTTTTAATTTGTTTGAAATATGCAAAAAAATTGTTTCACATTTTAATAAATATATTCCAACTACAATTTATGCAAGAGAAAATAACGATTGCTTCTTATGCAATATGGAGAAAAGTTCTTCCCTATTAGATGCCAAAGCTCTACTACGGGAACATGTTATATTTTTTAAACGATTAAAGTTATTACAAAAATTTTAACTATTTTATCATAGGAGGATCTAATATATTTACAAAAACATATAAAAATATTAATTTAATATAGTTAATATAGCAGTGTTTAACGTGTTAACATTTAATTTTGCCATTTCCATAATAATGAATTTTATATATAAATGGAGCGTATTTGCCCACTTACAATAGTCTGTCATTGCAGTTAAAATTCTTAATGTTAATAATTAAAAAAGTCTTAACATGGTCATCAGATAATTCATATTTATATATTTTTTACTCATATTTTGAAAATTTTTGTTTTGAAAAATTATGTTATATACTTCTAAATCTTAGCCAGCCAAATTTTTTGGAACAGTCAGTGTGACCTATGATCCAAACAGTGCAGTATTTATACTGTGAAAAATACTCAGATCATCGAAAATAATTTTTGGTATTTTTCCCTAAATATTCATTTTAGTTTAACAAAACAAAGATAATTTGTTACAGACAAATCCCAAACATGTGTGTACATACTTCTTAGAAAAGAAAAACAGTTGCCAAGGTACTTAGAACTCTTGAAATAAACAAAATACTTCTTAATCTTAAATTACCATGAAGCAAAATGTATGTGCCTTCAATGATTTAATTGAAAAGAACAGAAAATGGAGACATATCTTATATGATGACTAATACTGTCTTTGTAATCATCTTTCTTAAATATGTATGGCATGAAAGAGGTTTACATTCAAAGGAAGTAAAATAAAAATATTCTCATGCTTATAAAAGTAATGTTCAAGTGATTATTGTCATTAAAAAAAAAAAAAAAAAAAAAAAAACTGTAATTTTTTTATACATGAAGCATGGTTTCCCACATCAAAATTGACTTTAAAAATCGCATGATAGATGAGTGTTTGGAATTTGACTGGCCTTTCTGATATATGACTGGTCACTGTATAAAATCATTAGCTGGCAATTTTGTATTCAAAGTTATGAAACCAGTAAGTAATACTGTTTTGGCATAATGGTCTTGGTTCATTTGATACAGTCTGCTGTTGGCTGACTCTTGGTGCCGTGAGCTTTTGTTTACATTTTAGTTTGATTCCTGACACTTGAAAAGACAATGCATCGTGTTTTGAGAAAAATGTTTTGTTCTCTATATTATAGTGGCTCTAAATGGAGAAGTTTAACTAGTATAATCTTAATTTAACAGTACTATAATTTGAATAACAATGTTTATCTCAAATAATCTACTATATTATAAGTTCGAAAAATGTTGATTTTAGATAAATCCCATAAGCCTTCATTAAAATATACATAGTGGGCTATAAGGATGGATATTCACAGTTCAAATATCAGTCTGTGTATAAACAGGATAGTAGATTGCCAGGGATTAGATGTCTAATATAATTTTAAGTTTCATTGAATATAATATGTATATTTTACAAATTGTATATAGAAATTTTAGAATTTTAATTGATCTTTATTTTACAGAATAAGCAAAGAACTCTTTATTATTTCTCTGTGAATAAAGAAGATAAAACTATATCTTCCCCTGGTACTGTCCGTGTCTCCCATGAGAATATTTCCTTTAAAGCTTGCTGTCTAAATCATCAGAATTTGTCTTTTTTTTCTTTATGTAAGTTATTATTATTATTTGTATTTACTTATTTATATACAAAACTTACACAAATTTATCAACACTAAAAAATACTTATGCATACCCACTTTTATTAGAATAATGTTCTTTCTATTAAAATAAGCAATCATTACTTCATAAATTTATATATTTAAAATATTTATTTTGAATTGGAAAATATATCTTATTTTCTTGAGCATCAGAAGATAATTCAGCACAGTCTGAATATTCAGATTTAAATTGGTAATGATTACTCTAATTGAGGTTAGGGCTATAGACAGGGAAAGTAGGATTAAAGCAGACAGTTATGTTTTAAGTTTTTTACATAATTTTCATGCATGGTATATTTTAAACTAATAATATAATACTAAAATTTAAAATTTTTGTTTAAAGGTAAAATTTTTGGCTTTATGCTTGGAAAATGGAAAATAAACATTTTTTTTAAAAAATAAAATAGTTATATGGTTAGAAACTTTAAATAATTAAGGTAAATATTTCCATTTTATTGCTTAAACTGATAATATGCTCTTAATCTTATGGTATTGATATATTTTTTATTTACTTTTTTTTTCACAATTTTTTTAAGGGTCTGATGGAACACTACTATGTTATAAAATGAAAGATTCGAATAACAAAGTCATATTGTCTCTGGCAGATGTTTGTGTGGATACAATAACAGATATTTGTTGCATTGATTCTCAACATGTTGTCATAGTGAAAGGAAAACCAAAAAATGAAAGTTTGTATTTATATTGTTTGTCAGAAAATGAATCTTTAGTTTTTTGCTGTGTTTGTAACAATTTTGCTGTTCAATGAATATATATATATATCATCATCATCATCATCAACCGTTTTCAATCCACTGCTGGATGTAGGTCTCCCCCAGATTTTTCCATTGTTGCCTGTCTAGTGCTTTAGTCATCCAATTAACACCGGCCACTTTTCTGATTTCGTCACTCCATCTTACTTGAGGTCGTCTTCTTGGTCGTTTTACATCTCTGGGATACCACTGTAGGGTGTTTGTGCTCCATCTATTGTCTTGTCTTCTTGCAATGTGCCCAGCCCATTTCCATTTTAGCCATTTTATTCTCTCGATAATGTCAAAAACTTTCGTCTGACTTCTTATCCACGTTATTCTCTTTCGGTCTCTTCTGGTTATGCCTAGCATACATCTTTCCATACTTCGCTGTGTTGTTTGTAATCTTTGTACGATCCGTTTTGTTAGTGTCCAAGTTTCTGCTCCATAAGTTAGTGCAGGCAAAACAGATTGGTTAAACACCTTTCTTTTCAAACAAAGAGGCATGTTACTTTTCAGAATAATATTGTTCTTCCCAAAAGCACTCCATCCATTTCTTATTCTTCTATTGATTTCATTCATGATACTGTTGTCTGAAGATATTTCTTGTCCAAGGTACACATAACTTTCAACATCTTTAATCTCAGTGTTGTTGTAGACGATTTTCTTTTTTGATGCAAATGAATTGAACATCACCTTAGTCTTTTCCAAATTTATTTTTAATCCCACATTAATGCTAGCTTCTGCCAAATCTTTTAGCATATTTTGCAATTCTTCAGGGCTATTACTGAAAATTAAAATGTCATCAGCAAACCGGAGATGGCTTAAATATTCCCCATTTATTCTAATCCCTTTGTTTTCCCAATCCAGCTTCTTGAAAATACTCTCTAAGACAGCAGTAAAAAGCTTAGGCGAAATGGTGTCTCCTTGTCTTACTCCTCTTTCAAGCTTGATCTTCGCTTTTCCTTTGTCCAAACGGATGGTGGCTGTTGCTTTCTTGTAGATCTTCTTTATGATATTGATATAAGGTTTGTCTATACCAATGTTCTCCAGAGAAGTAATTACTGCAGATGTGTAGACCGAATCAAATGCTTTTTCATAATCAATAAAGGCAAGACAGAGAGGTAAATTATATTCTTTATGTTTTCCTATAACTTCCCTTACTGTTTGAATATGATCCATTGTGCTAAATCCACTTCGAAATCCTGCTTGTTCTCTAGGTTGAGCTGAGTCCAGAGCTGATTCAAGTCTTGTCGTTAAAACTTTGGTGAAAATTTTATAAATCACTGACAGTAAGCTGATTGGACGGTAGTTTTTAATGTTTTCCTTTTCTCCTTTCTTATAAAGTAACACCATCACAGCATTATTCCAATCTTCTGGTACATCTGATTTCTCGAGACATTTGGAAAATAGTAAGGCTAGCATTTTTGCAAATTCTTCTCCTGCTTCTTTGATAAGATCAATTGTAATTCCATCTTCGCCAGGGCATTTACCTTTTTTCATGCCTCTAATGGCTTGTACAACTTCATCTGTCATCACTGGGATTATCTCTTCAGTTTCTGTTATGTTTACTAGTGGATCACGTAGGTTGATTTCCCTTTGATCTTCACATTTATATAGATCGTTATAGAATTTTTCGACAATGTGTACTATTTCATTATTGATTTTGGTGATTGTTCCATCTGCTGTCTTCAGTGCAAAAATACCTTTTCTTCCAACACACAGTTTGCGCTTAGCTGATTTTAAACTTTTGTTATCTTCTAGAACTTTTTTGACAAGATCACAGTTAAATTTTCTGATATCTTCTGTAACACATTTTCTTACCGTTTTACATAATTCTGCATATTCAACTCTTGATTTAGGATAGTTTTTCTTCATTTTAAATTCTCTGCGTTTCTTCATCAGTCTTCTTGTTTCTTCTGTTATTTTCTTTGTTTGCTTTACTTGTGCTTCACCAGCTATCGTCCTTGCAATTTCTTGTAGAGTATTTGTTATTTTCTTGTTCACTACTGTAACATCTTGTTCTTCTTCTAAGATTGATTGAAGTACTTGAAAACGATTTTTAAGTTCTAAATTAAATTCTTCTTTATGTTTCTGGAGATTTATAATATCGACTGATTTCTTTGAGCATTGCAAAAGCTTCATTCTTTCCACTTTAGTATTTAAAAGCAGTTTGCATCTAACTAACCTGTGATCGCTTCCTGTATTGAAGTTATTGAGAACGCTGCAATCCTGAATAAGATGCTTTTTGTTTGTCAAGATGTAGTCGATTTCACTTGTTGAGCCATTTGCACTACGCCATGTCCATTTTCTTTGTGGCTTTTTCTTGAAAAATGAATTCATGATATACATCTGTTCACATTCTGCAAATTCAATCAATCTGTTTCCTCTTTCATTACGCACCCCATATCCATGAATTCCTACTGAGAACTCACCTTTCTTTTTTTCCCCAATTCTAGCATTCCAGTCTCCCATTATTAATTTTATGTAGCATTTTCCTTTTTGATGCATTGAAGCTACTTCTTCATAGAAATCCTCAATTTCTTCATCAGTATAGCTAATTGTTGGTGCATAAACTTGGGTAATTTGCAGTTTGTATCTTTTTGACACTTGTATAACTAACCTTGCAACTCTATCTGATGCACTATCATATTCTACGATGTGATTCTTCCACCTTTTATGAATCAGAAATCCTACACCACTTGTTTTTCCATCTTCTGTACCTCTGTAGTACAATACATGTCCACTGGCAAGATCAATCTTCTCTTCACCTTTTCTTCTTATTTCGCATAATCCTAGGATGTCCCAGTTGATTCTTTCTAATTCTTCTTCAAGTTCCTGTAAACGACTTTCAGAAGATAAGGATCGTCCATTATACGTAGCCAAGGTCATCAACTTATGGCAGCCAAACCGAGCCCGGTGATTCTTAGCACCCTCTGTCTTCATGTCTTTCTGATCGCTGCCGTAATCAGGAACATGCAGACTGCCGGGAATTGAGGGCCGTGATTTGTTTTGTGAATTCATGGTAAAATAAGGGGGGAGGTGGCCAAATTCCTCCACGCTGGCCAAGCGGGTTGGAGGAAGCCCATCCGCGTTCGTTCCCCATGCACTAGGCAAGGGTACTAACAGGCTGCACCGATGGAAGGTGCGGATTGGACATCAAGTCCCTGCTCCCAGTCGATTCCTTTAAGTATATATATATATATATATAGAAAGATCTATTTATATTTTTGTTGATTTGCTAATTTTTAATTTTTGCATATTCTAAATAAATGTTGCGATTGCGTACTTGCTAAGTCTTCTGGTTTTGTCAGCAGACTTCTGATTTTTTGTATTTATCCTTTTTCTTCTGGCCAGAAAATAAAATCTTCTAGATTTTCAGTTTTTTTTTTCTTGTTTCCACTGCCTGAGATAAATAATTCAAAATTGTTTCAAACATCAAAATTAAAATCATTTTAAGATCATTTCAATTCGCAGCAGTAAAAGCTAGCAAAATTATCAATGTCTGTCATACATTGCCTTTATTCATAGCTAAAACACTTGCATCATGAAATACTTATGATACTTGTATTTCTCCTTCCTTTCTTTCAGGGTTCGTTGATTTAAATCAAGATTTAATTCATGATTAAACTCATCAACTTATTTTCTTTAAAAAAAAAAAAAAAAAAAAAAAAAAAAATCATTGATTTAAATCAACTTTTTTATTTCAAATTTAGTTCAAGATGTTTTGTAATAAATATTATGTTTTGACAAAAATACATTGTAAATTTATAGAGTGAGAGAGACTGAGAACTCAAAATCCATGATTTTGGAATTTTATTTAAATGAAATATCACACTTTATACTCATTACAAGCAAGTTTTGAGTCCAACACATTTTTTGTCCTATCTTTTGGGTCCCCATTATGCAGGAGAGAAATTAACAAGCTGTAAGAAAATGTCAGCATTATTGCTTGCTAAAGAGAAATACTGTACTTTGGTGATGCTATTATATTAAAGGTTGAAGCAAAAACCAAATCATTCAATGAAGTTTTGTTTGAATCTAATATAGTGAAAGAATCTAGTACTTTAGAATGGTGGAAGGCACATGCTACAGTTATCAAAAAGGATGATAGTAAAAACAGTTATAGAATTCATGATGAACCAGCTTTTTACTGCAATAGCTTGATATCCTTCAGTAGAACGATTGTTTTCTGATTTTGGTTTGGCACAATCGAAATTAGGAATTGCTTAGGAACTGATAAAGCTGCTAAATTCGTGTTTCTGTTCCAGCCCAGCACTTTGACAAAAAAAAAAAAAAAGGAAAAGTTAACATCTTAATTTGTTTCTAAAATTGTTTAAAATACTATGTGCTGCAGTTATTTTTATTCTAACAAAAATATTTAAGGTTAAATTGATTTTTCACATCTGTTTTCCATGCATTTTGTGTAATTATAAAATATTTTGATAGCCTAAAATGTTACCTTTTAATCATTTATATAAATTGTGTAATAATATTAATATATATTGGTACTACTTATAGCATGCATGTGTGTTTGTATAATTTTTATTTTATAAATTAAAAGAAAAGTCATTAAATAATAATATTGTGTGAGGTTTAAAAAAAAATTGATAAAAAAAAAAAAATCCCGAACCCTGCTTTTTTTTTTATGCAGATCTCTTTTTTGTTTGGTGCGATGTATTAAAAAAAAAAAAAATCTGGCAGTGGATTAAATCTTTGGTTTTGTTCACTATGCTCCCTTTTATTAGTAAGAAAAGATTTTTAGACAGCATTTCAAGCCCAGTTTTTCAAATAGAAATCATTCTTGCTATTTTGGAGAAACATTTGTTAAATTTAGGAGATTTGGAAAATGTATTACTGACCAAAATAACAAAAAAGCTTTATCAAGGTTTTCAAAAGAAAATGTAGAAATTTCAGGAAATTTATAATATTCTGAAACAAAATTCCTCTATTTACTTATTAAAGTATCTGTTTAAGATGTGTTGTTACCAGGGTTGGCAAGTTTCTTCCGAAGTGGAAAAAAACGCGGAAAAAACTGGCCGGAAGAAATAGATTTCTTCCAAGTGGAAGAAATGGAAGAAACTGTTTTTCTTTAAGAATTTATCATATAAGTTACAACTTTGTAAGATACAATAAAAATAAATACATTTTTCTAATAGTAAATTAAGTAAATTTAATTAGAACTATAAAAAATTAATTATGTAAGATAAATTGATAAATACACCAGTTTTTTAGCCAAGATCACACACCTGTCTAAAGCTTTCCAATCAGTGCGTACCTGAATAAAATATATGGTACTATTCCGTTACACTAACACCATGCCAAAATATATGCTAATGTACCATTTATTTCCATCCTGAACGTGCAAAGGATTTTTATTGCAAAATATACCAAACATTGTGATTTGCTATTTATTGAACGTGAGTCTGTTCAGTTATTATTATTACTTAATTGTAACCTTGCAAAACATCTTAATTTACTATTTTTCAAATAGAAACTATTTAATATTAAGCTGTAACTTATATTTATTGTTGACACTGATATAGATTTTACCATTTGGTAGTTACCAGATGATCAAGAAGCTGCAATAAAATTGTTTCAAGTCTTTGGATGCACAAAAAAATCCTTTAATCAAAAAAAAAAAAAAAAAAAAAAAAAAGTGAAATGTTTACTGCAATGCTAAGAGACATTTAAATTGAGTTTTATTATTTTATCGTATAATATTTATTTGTTCTTTCGTTTTAAGTCTATATTTGTATTGATTTAATAAAATAGTTCGTAAAAGTCTAATTTTCAAATGTTATATTTTTAATTGCTCAATTTTGTGCCAACTTATTTATTTATTTATTTTTCAAATGAATCATTTCACATGAATTTCATTTTGTGTCAATTATTACACTTGGTGACGACAATGGTGTAGGTGTAACGGAAATGTACCAATAAATTTATTCAAAATACACAAAATCAATTAAAAGTAATTCAATTAAAAACAGGCATATTTTTTAAAAAATAATTTAAACTCCTGTAACCAGTAGTAAATAGTATGTGAATCATTTACCTATTGTAGAATGAAACTCCTTTAAATAAAAGACGGTGCTTTTAATTTACACCCATTTTACTAAGGAAACTAATATACAATAATTACTGCATTGAAAGATTTCATTAAAATCTCCATTTTCCTTAATACAGTGCAACATGGTATAACAAAACAAAAATATTTTAGCTTTAGAATGCTGCAATCAATTTTTCAACTTAGAATGGATGAATGCAAAAAGATGAAAAAATACTTATACCTGAAGAGTTTATTTTTAGAATATATTTATCTTTTAAAATCAGCATTGAGATATGCATGCTAGTATACATAATTACAAATTTATTTATTTTAAGTGTTGCACATTGGTTTTTAAAATATTGCATTTTTATATGAAATGACATAAACAATGAAAAAATATCCCCCTACCTCTAAAGTTGTAAAAAACATAACTTGTAAATACCTGCTGAACCTGAAGTTTGTTATAAAAAATAACTTATATTTCCATAAATAATATTTTTTATATTAATTAAAGTTTCCAATTTAAATTTCATATAATTAGGTTTTGAATTTAATTCTTTTATATAGTTAATAAATTTTAATTTTGAGCATCTATTTCGTTTTTTTGTTAGTTTCTTCCATTTCTTCCAGTTTTTTCCATTTCTTCCAGTTTCTTCCATTTCTTCTGGTTTCTTCCGTTTTTTTCCAGTTTCTTCCACTGTCCTGGAAGAAACCCAACCCTGGTTGTTACCCTCCCTTTTTTTTAAACAATCATGATACTTTCTTAGTCTTCTTGTTAGTGATACTATTGGCGAAATTGTTTAAATTCTATTTGATCATGTTTAAATTAGTATATAAAAAGATAACAAAAATTAAATGTCTCTGCTTTAGTAATATAATGGTTAAAGTGATATAATTTAATGTACAATACACTTTGATGAATATCTTCTTTATTTTTAATAAATCCTGAATTTTTAGCATAAATCTTCTTATTTTCATCTGCAATTGCAATTGGTTGCCAGATATGCGATTGTAATCTATTACTTCCGTTGCTGTTTGTTAATTATATTAAGTTATCTACTGTGTAACTTTGCAAAAGATTAGTCATATCATTTAATTGGCATCTGCTGCAGTAATACATGTCAAAGCTAAAGTTGTATGTAACAGATTCCTAACGTAAGATAAGTTTTAAATCTTTGAAAAAAACAATTTTTTGTTTTTCATATTTTTAAAAAAATTGTACACTTTTGAATCAAACAAAACAAACCACATAAAAACATTCATATTAGAACCAGGTCAATTTTAAATTGAAAACGTTCATTTGCAGATAGATAATTTATTTTGTCAATTAAACAATGTAAATTTATTTGTTGTAATGTGAATGGGGTTTTGAAAGTGATATTTATTATGATTTTTTAGCACTGAAATATTTTTCATGTAAGCTGATAATAATTAGGTTTATCTTTATGTCTAATGTATTTTCTTTAATAAAAGCCCGACACTAAAACTAAAAATTAGTTTTGTGGTTGTAAGGCTGTGCACAGCAGTTATATTAACACTAGCCATCACTGGCGACCAGTTTGGTCTCCCTTAAAATGCTGAGCATTGTAACACCTTATTTTTATTCATAATTTTTTTTCCCTTAATCCCTCGCCAAACCGGAAAATTCTAATATGCAAATCAAGAACTTTTGCGATCATGGTAGCATTTCGAATAATTTTTGTTGCTATGTATTTCATCTGACTTGACAAAAACCGCTTAAGCATTTATGCTTCATGTCCATTTGTTTATCAGTTGTAATATGTTCGCTAATGTGGATATTCTTAAACATATTAAGTAATTTTCCGTAATTGGGTCCGATGCCAATTGGCGTATTTTAGTTAATACGATTTGATACAATGAAGACCATTTTGTGAAAGTCTTTAAAGATATCCACATTTACACTGAACCATATAGTTGCTAATATTTTTTTTGTTTCTCGCTAACTTTGGCTGTAGACTCGATTATGGTAGATTAGAAAATGTATCATTATTCTCATCTAAAGCGTCTTGAATTATGTGCCATAATCGGGCTGCATATTATTACACGTAATGTTGGTTACAGCTGTCGCAGACGCATCGGGGTATCATTTTGGCGCCAAAATGGCTATTTTATGCCTGGGTAACCCGGTGGTTTCGGCTAGATTTTGCTTCGTATGGCAACCCGTTAGAGCAGATTCCGTATGTTTTATAATGAATTAAATATTGTGTGTTTTATAATAAAATTGTATGTTTTTAAGATAAATTAAACTATTTCATAAAAAATTAAAGTAACATGCTGTTTTAGCAATCTCTAACAGGTACCTGAAAATGGGGTTTTCTCACCAAAATGACGCAAAACAAAAATTTCGCCAACCCCGATGCGTCTGCGACATCTGTTCCAATTTAAAATACATGCCGTTCACATTTTTCATTCAAAATAGAAAATTGATAAATAAGAAATAATATTATAAATCAAAAAATTTGATTTCAAAATCAAAGTATCATTTCTAATTTGCACACAGGAAAAATAAAAGCTCGTATTAATTTCAACATATATCATTACACTGGCGATTTAAAAATAACATAAAAGTATTTAATGACGTTGTGTATTTTATAAATGTATATTAAATTACTGTTTTGAACGCAATTGGTCATTAACAATGGTAAATATGATTGGCGATTAACAATCATTTTCGGTGATCTCTCTTCCTTGCACGTATAATACATAAATACCAAATTAACTGACAATTCGTTTCGAAATTTGATTCATTAAATATTATTACATGAGTTGTATTTGTTTACATTCAGCTTACGTCAAGAAAAGATCCGGAAAGAAGTTGAGTTGTATAGCACACAATTATTAAACTTTGATTGTCTCACTGGTGCGAAATATTTTTTTTTCACACCAGACAGCAGTCCAAAAATTTATTCACAGAGAACTTGCTTTACAAACGATTGCCTCCATGGTTAATATTTTAAACATTCACGAAGAATGAATGTTTTTTGTAGTTGTTGCTTACTTTTATGGATAGACAATTTGAACTGCGAACCTAATTTCAACTGAAGTTATTGCAGAAAACATACATAATTGAATGTAAGTCATCTCTCAAATATTAATTTATTTTGAACGACATTTTTAAAAATGCAACTCTCATGCAGTTTTATTCGGAAAAATAATTTGAATAAAAATGGCCACCTGGCATATGAAAAAGTGAAGCGGCATCTCGGAACTGTTGATGACAATCACATGACTTACGTTTTTATTATAGAGATTTTATTTTTTAAATACATCTTGAACATTTTCAGTGTTTTAATAAAGTTTTCGTTCATTGATGTTAAAATGAATAAAGAAATATAATAATCTGCCTGTAAATAATTAATTCTGAACTGTTGGCTTTATTCAAATAAATCTGAAGAAAACTCTGACACATGAAATATAGAAAAAAAATCGTGAAATTTTAGTAATGTAAAACTGATGCTTCTTCTTAAATGGGCAAAAACTTCATGGTCCCACTAAAAAGAATACAATACAATATGAGTGCACAAACTCTGACCTATGATTCAACAACCTACCACTATTTTAGAAAAGAATAATTTCCCTTGTTTAATGACAATAACTTTGTGATTAAATAAGGAGAAGATTTCCTTTCAGAAATTGTGATGACAAACAACTTTCATGCAAAAAGGTTCTGCAGCCCTATAATACAACTACAATAGATGATGTACTTGTTTAAAACCTGTCTAAAAGAAGCTTTTTCTCTGGTTCTTTGTGATTCCACCATAAGAAGTTTTGCTATTTTATGTTTTCATGAATGATGATTAGTTACATTTAAACAAAATAGCAGACTGATTTACATATGTTTCCATGATCTTGTGTAAATATTTTCTTTGAAAAATTGTAAAGAAATTTATTTCAAACTGCTTTGGAAATGCTGAAATATAAATTATCTGTTTCTGCAGGTATTCTTTTAAGCAGTTTTACAAATATTTAGATTTTATTAGTTTGGAATAGAATTTATCTTTATATAATATGGGATAAAAAATCCAGAACATTTTCTTTCTCAGGTCATGTGGTCCATAGTATGGTGATTCTGAAATAGCAGAACTCTAAGTGCAATGTTTACAGGTGTATTTTGTTTATTCATTTTTTTCTTCATTTAAACAAAATTTAAGCTGAAAAAAATATGTTTTCTGACAGGGGCATTGAGAGTCATCTCCCTTCGCTGCATACACCGCATCAGGATTGTTTTAAATGTTAGCTATTAGCATTGTGACCATTAAAAAAAGTAGCATAGCAGCAAGAAAATCTTTGTAAACAGTCACCATATTTGGTTCAAAAGAAATTAAACCTTCAAAATTTTAAATTAAGCTTTATAAAAAGGGAATAAACTAGTTATTGAATTGTTTAGGCTGTTGTTTATTAGCTATAAAAATTTAACGCTTGCATAAGACATTTGAAAATTATTTGGATTTTTGCTTAAGCTTGATCATCATATCAGCTTATACCAATGATGGAATGGAGATTATACAAGAATAATCCCATTTTAAACTTAAAATTATATATATTGAAAAATTTAAAGCTTCTATAAAATGAAATGTTATTATTATTTATAATAATTAATTCATAATTATTTGCTAATTATTTATAGCTACAAAAAGAAAAAAAAAAAGAGTTTTTCATTTTTCATTCTGTGCAATAAGTAATTTGACATGCATTGATGTAAAAAAGTATCTTTCATATCACTTAGAACTTAAAATTTGATTTAGGATAATGTAAATGATTGTTTAATATCCAGTACAGTGCTAGTTTTTTAAATATTACAGGGGTGATTGTGCTCCGGGGGTACCCCGGATTTCCGGGTTTTTCCGTCGACCCTTCCGGGTTTTTCTTTCGGCTCTTCCGGGGTCATAAAATCATCCTGTTTAGCGGAAAAAACGAATCGAAACTGAAAATATGTTGCAAAAAGTGCAAAACATTCGCCAAATTAGCTATAAACGTTTCAGTTACGGCAACCCTTACCCAGAACCTGATCGGAGTGAAACTAGCAAACCCTCTGCCCTGCGTTTTCCTAACCCCTTGTCTTGTTTTAACCAAAGAATATAAACGAGAATACCGATACCGAAAGATATTCTTTGTCCTACCCCTAACCAGGAGACAAAAACCAGTCTTTTAAAAGATTCCTGAGTATGAATCTTCATTTCCTCCCGCCCCCCCCCCCTCCCTTTCGTTTAACAATGCTGATCCTCCCCAAATTCTGTTATGGGCTGCAACAGATGTCAATGAGTGCATATTTTTCGTAAGCCTTCATTCAATACCCTTCCCCTCGAAATTTGCGCTTTTCTATGGCGAAATGGCTCTTGGTAGAGCATAATTTGAAAAGAAGAAATAAATAAGTAGACTAGATTAGGGTCTGCACGGGCCGGAATTTCCGGGGCCGGGCCGAACGAAAGCTACATTTTCTCGGCCCGTACAAAATTCATTGAAAACAGGCCCGGCCCCTGGAAAATCCATTAAACCACGCCTGACTCAATATCTAAAAAAATTCAGATTTTTCTTAACATACAATTAAGATTCTATATTTATGGGATAATTTTACGGTCCCTGTAGCAGAATGTACGCGACAGGCGTCGCAGACTTTTTAAGGTTCCTTGCAGACTAAAAACATACAGCGATGCCGCGGACGCGCTATAGCGCGTAAATTACGCGAAAAAACGGCAAACTTCGTCGAAGGATCGTTAAAAAAACGGCAAATTTCATCGAAAAACCATGAAATTCATTTTAAGATCGCGAAAAATGACTAATTTTGTTGACAGACTCGCGAAAAAAACGCAAAGTTAGTCAAAAGGCCGTGAAAAAAACATGAGTTTTGTTGAAGGATCGCGGAAAAATGCGAATTTTGCCGAAGGGTTACGGAGAAAATGCCAACTTTGTCAAAGGATCGTGGAAAAAACGGTCAATTTCGTCGAAGAAACGGCAAATTTCGTCGTCGGATCGCGAAAAACGGAGAATTCTGCCGACAGATCGTGAAAAAACGGCAAATTTCGTCGAAGGATCGCCAAAAAACGGTAAATTTCGTTGCAGTATCTCGAAAAAAAAACGGAAAATTTCGTCGAAGGATCGTCAAAAAACGGTAAATTTCGTCGAAGTATCTCGAAAAAACGGCAAATTTCGTCGAAGAATCGCGGAAAAATCGCGAATTTTGTCCAAAGGCCAAAGAAAAAACGCGAAGTTCATCAAAAGATCTGAGAAACTGGGTAATTTCGTTGACAGATTGCAATAAAAACGCAAATTTCGTCAAAGAGCCGCGGAAAAACTTGATTTTCGTCAAAAGACTAAAAAAAAAAAAACAGGAGTTTTGTTGAAGGATCATGAAAAAAATGCAAATTTCATCAAAGGGACACAGAGAAATGCAGTTATATAATAAATTATGGTGTAAATGGATATCAGTATTTTGCATCGGTAATTTTCAGGATTTTTCACCTATGTGTCAATAATTTTCAGGGTTTTTTACCTTGTGTCACAATCACCCCTGTATTAATTAAAATGACAAATTTGGTCAAACTTATTTTGAAAAGTAAAACATCATCATCCTATATATTAAAACACCAACTAATTATCAAGATCAGCAGAAATTTTCGAGTGCAAAAAAGACATAAATGTGCATGCATAATATTTTAGCTAGAACATATCCAGTTTTAGAGTAAATTAGAATGATGTCAGGGTGACTGAATGGTCTAAGGCGCCGGGTTTAAGCTGTGGTTCTCTGTTGAGATAGTGAGTTCGATACTCGTTCCGAGCAGAATGATTTTTGTTATTTTATTGCCGATAAGATAATTAATTTCAATAATGTCATATTTTACTTCAGGAGAAGTTATATACTTTGTAATTTTTTTTTAATTCAAATGCTTTATAATTAAGTAAAATTTAACAAACAACAATATATTTTTTAAATTACTACTTTTTTATTAAAAATATTTAAAGTAAAGGATTGTGCATGTAATTATCGATTAAGTAAATTGAACTGATCTACAATTTTTGCTATATTTGGTATGACCATTATCAAGATGTCATATATAATCTAAGATATCATTATACTAAGAAAAATATGTTATTATTAAAAAAAAAAAAAAAAAGAGAGAAAACAGAAAGAAGGAAAAATATTCATACAAGAAATCTAATTATTAAGGAAATTATTAGGCCAAGCTAATTATTGAGATCAGCAGAAATTTTTCAGTGCAAAAAAGACAAAAATGTGCATGATCATAAGAGACGGTAGTCTCTTGAGTGACGCAGCGAAAAACCGAAAACTGTAAGCCCAAAACCGAAGATTCCGTCACTCTCATATAAACAGCTAGCAGGACATCAAAGGAAAATCGAAACGCCGACATTTAATATCTCAGTAAATATGAGGCATACCGTTTCGATTTTTTCACATTAGTCTTATATCTATGGCCTAACTCTATCCTGAAATTTATAGATTTCTACATGCAGTAGATTTTGAGATCTGGAAACCAATTTTTAAACGAAAATGGAAAATGTAATGGTGTAATGGGCACAGAGTTGTTATCTCGAAAATGGATCGAACGATTTTTTTAAAATTAATATATTATATTAATCAGTTTTAGATGAAGCGTTTAAGATATTGCGCTAACGTAGGAAAACTCTTGTTTTCAATATAATCCACTTTTAAAATCGGACTATTTTCTTATGCTTTTTCTGGTAGACTAACATTACAGATCTTCAGCCTTTTCACTGCTTTTTATTACTGCGCAATGAGGAAGCTCTTGCCTATTACGGTTACAGTTAAACGTTAAAGCATATCCATATCGCTAAAAAAATATTTAGATTCTTTTTTTTTTTTTTTAATACGAAAACAGTTTTTAATGCAATTTTTAATATGTAATATATATGTATTAAATTAAATTATTGTTTCTATATTTTTCTTTTTTGTTATAATAAAGAATTTCTTATTTCAAAATCTTCATTAAGTCGAAAAATATTTAGATTTCTTGATTAAAATATTGAAATATTTTATAATTATATATATACAATTTAATTGTTATTTATATATTTAATTTGTCATTTTTTAAAGGAAAAAAAGATTCAGATTTTTTTTTTATCAGTTTTTTTTAATCAGAAACAGCCTCTAATCAACAAATCAATCATCTGTTTGTTTTCAACGAGTCTCGAATGTTGATGGTTTGGATCATTCGAGACAACAGCCCTGCCGCTATAGGTCTCATAGCCCCCCCCCCCCCCCCCCCTTCAAAGTTCAAACACTCATATGAGGTATTTTATTATTTATTTATTTATTTATTGTTTGTTTACTTATTTTGATTAGATTGTCCTTTTAGAAATTGTTTTTTGATTTAGTGGCGTAAATGGTGAGATAATTGTCAATAGTATTACATGTTTTATCGTTAAAAATAATCAGTGAATCTTTTAAAGAAGTCTTTTAAAAATCTGATGATGATAGAAGATTGGTTTTTTACTTGTTAGCTATATTTTCCAACTCTCCAAATCAAACTTTCCCATCATTCACCTCACACAAATTTAATAACTAAAACTTTTTATTTCAGTGTGATTGAAATACGTTTAATTGTGATGAAACTTTGGTATATTATATAGGGAATTTATATAACGTAAGTTTTCACTTTTATGTATATAAAATTAGATACGATGTTTTCATTATGAAATACAATGTTTCTAATTTATGTTATGGCTTACTTTAACATTTTTTTTATTGACTAAGCCTATCATATCATTAATAGAGGGGAGACTGGTACACAGTGAACCTATGGACACAGTGGACCACCCCCTAATATTTTATTTATTTAAATTCTTTTTAAGCTTCTCTTCTATCCTAATAGACAACAGCACTGCAATGATTATTTATAGCCTTCAGAAAGTATGTTTAGCTCAGATTGAACTATTTTATCCTGCTCTGTTGTTTTGAGCTTCTAAAAGTAAAATTTTTCATCATCATATTTTTATTTTTTTAGTAATTAAAGGTTGTAGATAAATAAAATAAAACAGCTTTTTTGAAAAGCTAAGATACTTGTTTTTATTTTACTTTAAAGTTATTATGTTTAAAAGAAAGCTATAAACAATATTAATATGATTATTTATTGAACTTCAACATGGGGTACAGTGGACCACCCACTCCTGGGGCACAGTGGTCCACAATCCACTCTGCTCCTCTAATGCAGAATGTTCAAAATATGTAATAATTGTTTTCTATAAAGAAAGATTGTTTTAAAGTAGAATTAACTGTAAAATAAAGTAAACAAATAAAAATAACAATTTTTTTAACATAGTAAGAAATATTTTGTTTTGTATTTACTGCCTTTGATAAATATAACTGTAGTCTAATTGTTGATGATTCTATTCAAGTAAGATTCATGAGATGCAAATTGAATGGAAATCAGTTTATTTCTCCCGAAACTGTAGATGAATCTGCTGTTGATGTCAATGATTTCATAATGTTGCTCAAAGACCCAAAATTATTTCTTGAAAATTCCAGGCTCAATCTTACTGATAAGTATTTTGGAATTTCATTTGCAAATTTTATTGTGAGCTGATTTTTTTTGTACTTAAGTAATAACTTCAACTAAATTGCAATTGTTCCTGTATTAATCTGTTATTATTTTCAAAATATAATTAATTTTTTGTTTTTGTTTCAAAATTTATATTACTATGTTATTTTGCGAATGAAGAGGCAACAAAAAAGAATTAGATTAATGAAAAATAGATTTATATTATATTTTAGATAATACCTAATAGTGGTCCACTGTACCCTGGTGGGTGGACCAGTGTATATATATATATATATATATTTTTTAATGTATTGAAAACTATGTTGTGAGAAAATTATGATGGATGTGAGAAGGTTTAAGGAATATTCAAAAATATTTTCATACAGATTGGTCAGTCTGTTAAAGAGAAAAAAAAAATTAACTGAAAAAGTGGTCCACTGTGTACCGGTCTCCTCTACCCGATTACATGAGATTTTGTTATTTGTATTGATATGTTTGTGTTTACGTATTTTATCAAGATTATATTTCAGCTATTTTTAAGTAAGTTTTTTAAGATACTATATAGCAATGTTAAAATGTTGGCTATACTTTATTAGCTTATGTTAAAGATTGGTCAGAAAAAAAAGGTTGGCGAGATTAAAAAATTTTGTCGATCAGCTAGTGCTCGACTAACATAACAACAGGGCTGCTGGGATGGAATTTAATTTTTAAAAAGGACACATTTTGAACCGGTTTGTTTACAGTCCCATTTTATTAGTAGAATTTTGTGATAATTTCCCGAATGACTGGCGAATTTTGCATTTTTTGTAAAAAAAAAAAATCTTTAGATGTAATTTTAAACAAAATCTCTTTTCATTTCTTTAATTTGCAAATATTTTAAGTTTTCTTATTTAAAATACTGTGATTAAATGTCCAATGTAAGATTTCCCTTAGTTGAAAATTCTTATGACAGAATTTACACAACTGCAAAAATAATTGATTACTACAACAATGCATTTTCAGGGTTTTTTTCCAATAAAATTAGCTATACAACAGAGGAAAGTTAACTTCATACTATATTTACATTGCAGTAATTTGGAGAGTTGCAAAATATAGCTAACAAGTAAAACACAAATCTTCTTTAGTCTGCGGGTTTTAAAATACTTCCTAAATATTCACTCGACACGATGCAATTTCCTTACCTTGTATCATTTTTATCGATAAAACAGGTAATTGACAATCATCTCACCATTTAAGTAACAATCTAAAGTCAATTTCTAAAAGGACAAGAAAATCAAATCAAAATAAGTAAACAAACAATAAATAAATAATAAAATACCTAATATAAGTCTTATTCTTGTAAACAAGAATTTGCATTGCAATCACCGCTCATGAATACATGACACAAGCGATAGGTTAATTTATTGTTAATTGATAGTAGAGGTGCCCAATCTTTTTAGGCGAAGGGCCACTTAAAAAATTGTTGGGTTGTCGAGGACCACCATCAGTAGCACAGAGAGAATTTTGTTTCGAGGAGATGTTGAGTAGGGAGGGGGGATAATTAGCATTATCCATACATACAGCACTGTTCGGTTGCAAATTTGGAAGAATGCACCCACTAGATGGATTTGTGATTTTTATGCGGCTACTTGACAAAATTGTGATTTTTATGTGCCCGTTCTAAAAAATTCATGATTTTTATGTATAGGTTCAACTTTTATGTATAGGTTTCAACTTTTTTCTCAGTGACCACTGGCCAGTACATGGATTTTTTTACTCCTGTTTTTCAGCAATGACCAATAACAAATTTACAAATACTTGATAAAAAAATTAAGAAATTTGTCAAACGATTGTGGAATAAACGGCGAAATTTGTCAAATAGTGTTGGGAAAGAAATCGTGACATTCGTCAAATGGTCTCGGGAAAGAAATCAGGCATTGCAGGAAAAAAATTAATTATGTCTAACTGTCGTGAAAAAATTAGAGAAATTCGTCAAATACGTTCGGGGGAAAAAAATCACAAAATTCATCAAATGATCTCGGGAGAAAAATAGTGAAATTTGTCTAACAATCGCGGAACAGAATTGCAAAATTCGTCGAATAGCAGTGGAAAAAAAGTGCACAATTTGTTCGTTCATGGAAAAAGTCGTGAAATTCATTAATCGATAGTCGATAAATCACGAAATTCATCAATCGATAGCAGAAAAATCACAAAATTCATTGATAGTGGAAAAATGACAAAATTCATCAACTGGTTTCAGGGGAAAATTTTTTCGAATATCGTCGAATGGCTTCGAGAAGAAAAAAGTCACAATCCGTCAAATAATTTCGGGGAAAAAATAGTGAAATTCGCCAAATGGTTTCGAAATTTGTCGAGCGACAGCGGGGAAAAAATCTTTTTCCATTCAATCATCGCAATTGGGACTATTAAGTTTGACCAGTGGTGGCAGTAAAGTCAGTCGCCAAATTTTCAGTATTACTCGCCGATTGGCGAATGGCAATTTTGTCCTATATTTTTACACGCCTGATCGATGAAATTCAAGATTTTTACGCACCCGATTGATGACTTTCTTAATTTTTATGGATCCGTTTGACGAAATTAATGATTTTTATATGCCCGATAAACAAAATTCATGATTTTTATGCATGCGTTCAACAAAATTTATGATTTTCCTTCTCCCGATCCACAAAATTCATGTTATTACTGTGCCTGATTGACAAAATTCGTGATTTTCAACTGATATGCTTTCCGTCGGCCATTTAATGAAATTCGCAATTTTTCTTCTCTAGACAATGGCAAAATTTTCATTTTTTATTTTTTTTTTTACCGTTTGTTGAAATTTACAATTTTTTCACAAACATTCGATGGAATTCTTGATTTTTCCACGCCCAATATACGAAATTTGCGATTTTCCATGCCTATCGACAAAATTCATAATTTTGCAGAACCGATAGACAAAATTCATAATGTTTTCCCACAATCTATGGACAATTTGCAAATTTTTTCCGCGACTGTTCGTTGAAATTCGCGATCTTTCCATGCCATTCGATGAAATTCGTTGCTCGATCCATGAAATTTGCGATTTTAAGTGCCTTATCGACAAAATTTGCAGGTTTTTTCAACTGATTTACAAAATTGACGAAATTTACAACTCCAGAATTACCGATTTTGGCATCTCTGGTTTCTGTTGACCGATTATTGAAATTTGCGTTTTTTTTTCTAGCGACAAAATGGCGAAATTTGTGATTTTTCCATGCCCATTCGACAAAATTTGCATCCAGTCGATGCAATTCATAATTTTATGCACCTGATCGATGAAATTCATATTTTCCTACGATCTATGGACAAAATTTGCGCATTTTTCTCACGAATTATTAAGGAAATTCGAAATTTTTGGATAGGTTGGCATGTAATGGTCTCTGCGGGCCACCAGTTACCCATCACGGGCCACAGGTTGTGCATTCCTAATCGTGATGTAGTTTAGCTCATTCGACTCGACCTCGATAGAACTTACTGATTTTAGTTTCACCACCAGGGGCAGTTATGTTCATATAGAACAGAGTGCGCCCCTGGCAGTGGAAGGGGAAATTAATGGATTTTGGAACTAACTCGAGTTCTATGGGCCCCATCACAACATGGTTTGATTCATTCAATTTGACATTGACAAGATATATCAATTTTAGTTTCAAGTTTGACCACCAGGGGGTGCATTTCTATCTCAGGTTCTATGGCCCTGATCATGACAAGGTATAGCTCACTCAACTCGAAATCGACAGCCTCAACAATTTCAGCTGTTTGTACAGAACAGAGTGCGCCCCTGGTGGTGGAACATGGAACTAACAGATTTTGCTGCTAACTTGAGTTCTATGGGTCCCATCACAATGCAGTTTGATTCATTTGACTCGACATCGACAGGATATATCGATTTTAGTTCCAAGTTTCACCACTAGGGGACACTATCCTATGTCGTGTTCTATGGGCCCGATTACGATGAGGTATGGCTCATTCGACTCGAAATCGACAGCCTGAAAGATTTCAGCTATGTTTGTATAGAACAGAGTGTGCCCCCTGGTGGTGGAAGATGGAACTAATGGATTTTGCAGCTAACTCGAGTTCTATGGGTCCCATCACAATGCAGTTTGATTTATTCGACTCGACATAGACAGGATATATAGATTTTAGTTACAAGTCTCACCACCAGGGGGCGCTTTCTTATCTCGGTTCCTATGCGCCCCATCACGACGAGGTATGGCTCATTCGACTCGAAATCGACAGCCTCAAAGATTTCAACTATGTTTGCATGGAACAGAGTCCGCCCCCTGGTGGTGGAAGATGGAACTAACGGATTTTGCAGCTAACTCGAGTTCTATGGGTCCCATCACAATGCAGTTTGATTCATTCAATTTGACATTGACAGGATATATCAATTTTAGTTTCAAGTTTGACCACCAGGGGGTGCATTCCTATCTCAGGTTCTATGGCCCCGATCATGACAAGGTATGGCTCACTCAACTCGAAATCGACAGCCTCAACAATTTCAGCTGTTTGTATAGAACAGAGTGTGCCCCCTGGTGGTGGAACATGGAACTAACAGATTTTGCAGCTAACTAGAGTTCTATGGGTCCCATCACAATGCAGTTTGATTCATTTGACTCGACATCGACAGGATATATCGATTTTAGTTCCAAGTTTCACCACTAGGGGACACTATCCTATCTCGTGTTCTATGGGCCCGATTACGATGAGGTATGGCTCATTCGACTCGAAATCGACAGCCTGAAAGATTTCAGCTATGTTTGTATAGAACAGAGTGCGCCCCCTGGTGGTGGAAGATGGAACTAACGGATTTTGCAGCTAACTCGAGTTCTATGGGTCCCATCACAATGCAGTTTGATTTATTCAACTGGACATCGACAGGATATATAGATTTTAGTTACAAGTTTCACCACCAGGGGGCGCTTTCCTATCTTGTGTTCTATGGGCCTGATCACGACGAGGTATGGCTCATTCGACTTGAAATCGACAGCCTGAAAGATTTCAGCTATGTTTGTATAGAACAGAGAGCGCCCCCTGGTGGTGGAAGAGGGAACTAACAGATTTTGCTGCTAACTCGAGTTCTATGGGTCCCATCACAATGCAGTTTGATTCATTCGACTCGACATCGACAGGATATATTGATTTTAGTTCCAAGTTTCACCACTAGGGGACACTATCCTATCTCATGTTCTATGGGCCCGATTACGATGAGGTATGGCTCATTCGACTCGAAATCGACAGCCTCAAAGATTTCAACTATGTTTGCATGGAACAGAGTCTGCCCCCTGGTGGTGGAAGATGGAACTAACGGATTTTACAGCTATCTCAAGTCCTATGGGTCCCATCACAATGCAGTTTGATTCATTCGACTCGACATTGACAGGATATATTGATTTTAGTTCCAAGTTTCACCACCAGGGGCACTTCCCTATCGGGTTCTATGGGACCGATCACGACGATGTATGGCTCATTTGACTCGGAATCGACAGCCTGAAAATTTTCAGCTATGTTTGTATAGAAAAGATTGCGCCTTTTGGCAGAGGAAGATGGAACAAACGGGTTTTGCCATGCATTTTCATCCTTCTAATTGTGTTACTCTCTCGCTGTATAATTTAAAAGTTGAGTCTTGGATTCCTCTCCCTGGGCCACCACCCTCATATTTTATTGGGGTCCAAGGGGTCTTTTTTAGCATTTCTTTAAAATTTTATACTAATGATTAATTTATACCCTATACTTAATTTCGACTAATTGACATTTTCATCAATAACCTTAAAAAAGTAATGATATCAGTACAAAAACCCTTAACGGGTTAAAAGTGTTGACGCAGCACTTTCTTTTGGCTCTATGAATTTTAAATATGGGTCTTAAAAGCAATGATATCAAATTTAAGTGACGCTATGTTAATAATTTTTTTTTAAATCATAATTTTCTTTTTAGTTTTATTTATGTTCACAGGTGCAATTATTATCTTAATATGAAAAAATATATAAAATTTATTCGCTGATGCTTTTTCATTCACATCTCTCATGAATTCAAAATATGGGTTTTAAAAGAAATGATATCAAAATTTGAGTGACACCTTGACGTTAATTTAATAGGACTCTTTTAAAATTCAATTTAAATTATTTTTGGTTTGTCTTCTAAAATATATTTACACATACAAACAATACTTTTAATTTTTCAATACACTTTTAAATATATTACTTTCACTGAGCCTATATTATGTATTGAAATGTATTTATTTCAATAAATTGATTTATCTTCTGTGCCACGCTATCCAAAATCATAAGTAAAATTTATGTAAATGATTATTTTGCGTCATAGTATCCAAACAAAGGGAAATGTATGCAAGTGGATAATATGACGCAAAATAATCATTTACATAAATTTTACTTATGATTTTGGATAGCGTGGCACAGAAGATAAATCAATTTATTGAAATAAATACATTTCAATACATAATATAGGCTCAGTGAAAGTAATATATTTAAAAGTGTATTGAAAAATTAAAAGTATTGTTTGTATGTGTAAATATATTTTAGAAGACAAACCAAAAATAATTTAAATTGAATTTTAAAAGAGTCCTATTAAATTCACGTCAAGGTGTCACTCAAATTTTGATATCATTTCTTTTAAAACCCATATTTTGAATTCATGAGAGATGTGAATGAAAAAGCATCAGCGAATAAATTTTATATATTTTTTCATATTAAGATAATAATTGCACCTGTGAACATAAATAAAACTAAAAAGAAAATTATGATTTAAAAAAAAATTATTAACATAGCGTCACTTAAATTTGATATCATTGCTTTTAAGACCCATATTTAAAATTCATAGAGCCAAAAGAAAGTGCTGCGTCAACACTTTTAACACGTTAAGGGTTTTTGTACTGATTAACATTACATCTAGAACAGGGGTTCTCAAACTATGGTACGCGTACCAGTACTGTACGTGAAGCTCTGGCTACTGGTACGCAGAAGTCCGATACGGGTACGTGGAATAAAATACAAAAAGCAGCATATTATTATGAAATCGAAAACGGCGGCTTTTCTTTATTAACTTGGAAATTTTCAAAAAAAAAAACGCTTTTTTTTTTTTTGTTACGAGAAATATTTGTTGTCCACTTTCTGAAATTTGCACACATCGCTTATGATACAATCAGTTTTCCAGAATTAGAAACACAATTATTAGATTTATATAGATAAAAATTCAATTTTTAATAAAGACCTAATTTTAAAATTAATGAATGAAAAAATTATTTTTAATTAGCGGAAAAACTGTTTTTAAACATGATTGAATTATCTGAAGGTAAAGTATAAATGCTTGGAAGTAGGAGGATCTTGTGTGAGTAGGAGCAGTTAAAACAAAATAATATTCCAAGTGTAATTTATAACCCATTGTTCTCTTTGTACTAGAAGAGCTTCTAGGAGGTGTTGAAATAAAAGTCTTATATCAAACATAATTCTTAAATTGATTCATTGTGTTGATTGAAATATTTTTCTTCTCTTGTACAAAATGTGTTATAGTTTCCTCCTATTTCATGGAAATCAGATTTTAAGAGAGTAAGGTTATTTAAAATGGTCAAGAGAGTAAGATTATTTAAATTGAACAAAAACTGTGGTCATATGCAGCGCGGATTTGAGGTAAATCATTGTACATATGTATTGAAGTGGTATATAGGGGAAAGTCGGACAAAACCGGGACCCTAAGGGGTTTTCTTTTATTGTTATTCACTATGTGAACAAAACAGTCAAAATTTGCATTGAAACGATAAACTGATTCCTTGTGAAGAAAAAAAGTATTCATTCAATCGCGAACAATAGCAATTAAGATCATAAAAGCACATTATTTAGAAGTGTGCAATGTCCCGGTTTCGTCCGACCTGGTCGGACAAAACCAGTAACTGGAAATAATAATTAAAAACACATTGTAACTTTGCAATAATACTATTTATTAAAGGGAAACTTGCAGGATATGACATATTATATTTAGAATTATTATAGAATTTGAATCTATATCAAATCTACATTAAATAACAATGATGTAAGTTATGCCTTAAGAGTTAAACTTGTTTGGCACAAAAATCTCAAATGAAAGTTTGATCTTGTTCATCTGCATTGCTGCACGCTTCATGTGCCCACCCTTTGCAGTGAAAGAACTGTATCCACCTCTCATTGGGTTTAGATTGTTCATATAAACCTTTGCTAAAGATGCCTGCTTCATCACTTTCATCCTTCTCCTCGTTTGATGTCAAGGGTCTTTTCTGCTTTGGCTACTTCTTTTTCCCCTCAGTTTTTTTTCTGTCGTCTTAAAAAGTTTTCGCTTCAGGGCTAAGTCTTTCTTGTCTTGCTTTTTCATCCTTTCTTTTTCTTCTAGTTCGAGTTCTTATTTGTAGGGGGTTGAAGTAAGGATAGCTGTTTTCCCTCGACGCTTGTCGGATTTACTAATGACCCTAGGGCCGGTTTGTACTGGAATAGCCTTTATAACATGTGGTGAGACTGGAAAATGATGCTTGATATCTCTGCCCAGACCTTGAGAAGACGTAGACGGTTGCACAGGAACCTGCAAGCCGACGTCGTCGTTTTGCACAGGAACTGGTGCCTTCGAATTCGGCGTTGACAGCTTCTCTACAGATCCATTCCCTTTCTCAGGCTGTGGTTTATATGTTCCTACAGGCATGTCTACATCAAGATCTTGTTGTTGTTCAGGCAATACTTGACATTCAGCCAAAGGATTCTTTTCCACTTCCATGGGCCTCTCGGTTCTCTCAACGGGAGTAAAGAGGTGATCTGGGAATATGTCACTGTTAAATGGGTAGATCCCCATATTTTCAAGTTTTATATAATCTTTTCCCTTTTATAGAAGATAGAGAGCCCACAAATGTTTTGTCACATACAGACAGACAGACTCACAGTCAGATATTTTCTAAAAACCATCAAATCAGTTCAGGACCTTCTAAAACGTATGAATCTATCGAAAACCGGATGTCGAAATTTTTCACGAAACCAATACTTTCTTTTTCTAAAGATATAAAAAAGTAAAAATTATTTGTAGTTTATTAGGTACAAATAATTTGATACACAGAAAATTAAACACTTAAAAACTACCAGGAAATTAAACAAAAGGTTAATTTCGCGAATAAGTTAATTTAGCCCCAAATCGATGATTTACTATATATTTTTCTCAACTTAATTTGGAATATAAATGACTAAAAACCTGTTTTCTATATAGCAACTTAATTTAAATAATACTTTTTGTATAGTTTTTAAATATTTATAGATCATAAAACAATAACTAAAGAAGTGAATTCCATTTCAATTACGGAAATAAATGAATTGTCCAAAACCGGGAACTTCCCGGTTATGTTCGACGACCCGAATCCCGGCTTTGTCCGACCACGCCATTTTCATTAAATGTTACTCTAGCGTTGTTCAGACAACTCATAAACACCAATACAAAACGTTAAAATAACAAGTAAATAATGGGCTATCATACGTTTTACTTACCTAAACTAAATCCTTAGGCATTTAGGATTGGTAACGTAATATTGTAGACGCCGAATTGTTAACTTTTTCACGTGAAACTTTAAAAAAAATCACCACTGCAAAATGAGTTGTTTTACACGATTACTGTTTACTGGGTGCTGTCAAGCCGCTCGACTAGAAGTAATTCTAGATACTGCCACAAATCAAGCGATAAATACTGGATCCCTGTTTTATCCACCTACCCGGTTTTGTCCGACTCTCCCCTACATAAATGTATGAAGAAACTTACAAGTGTTTGCCTACTGAGCGATATTATTGTCGCATTTAAAGGTATGCAGATTATCAATACGGTTGTATTGAGCCTATGTTAAATGCGTTAACTAATCTTTGGATAAGAAATTCGCAGGGCCTGATTAATGCAGAGCCCAACTAGGCCGTGGCCAACCACTGATGGAAAGAGGCAAAAATAAATAAAATTGTTTACAAAAAGTTTATTAAAAATGCAGTTTTTTGCAATTATTTTCCCCAAAACAAAAAAGATTTTGATTAACTTGGTAACCATATCATAATATCTAAGGATAACCACCGAATATTCTCCCAAAAATTTATAGCAATTGCCTTGGTTTGGGACTGGCTCCGAAAAGATACTGGGCATTGGGCTCCACATGACCTTAATCGGGCTCTGGAAATTTGTTTCTCATTTGGGTCACCCTGCCACTGTATCTCACGAGAAAGGAAAGAAGTGAACTTATTCAGCTCTCCTATGGTGGATTACTGGAGTCCACATTCAAAAGGATGAATGTAACAGAATTTCCGCTGACGTGAATATCAGAGTATCGTCTAATATTGTCAAAGTGTGTTTGTGTTCAGCACAACATATCTCTGTGAATGTGCTTTTCCCGCCTTTGTTATATGAAAAACAAATACAGGAATAAACTAAACATCGAATCTGACTTATGACTAAAACTTCCTAATATTCAGCCAGACATGAGGAAGTTGTGCTTGATAAAACAAACCCACCCTTTTCATTAACCTACTACAACAGTATATGAATCAGTTTGCACCAATATCTCATTAAGTATTGCGGCTTTTTTACTGTACCAAAATACTGTATTTTGATATTGTATGCATTATTAAATTTATTGCTGATACTACTTTTTACTTGAATGTTATTATAAAGCAGTCAATTTAGTAATATATAATCATTCATTTTTAAATGCAATAAAACCTGCTATGAAAGAAATACAAAAGACCGGAGAGATATTTCATTTTAGACAGGTTTTTCTATATTAGCTTTACGTTTGTTAGCTGGTGGTACACGGGAGTATGAACTTCGATTTAGTGGTACGTCTGTCTAAAAGTTTGAGAACCCCTGATCTAGAACATATCCAGTTTTAGAATAAAATAGAATGAGGTCAGAGTGGCTTGGCTGAGTGGTCTAGGTGCCGGGTTTAAGCTGTGGTTCTCTGTTGAGATTGTGGGTTTGATACTCGATCCGGGCAGAATGATTTTTGTTACTTTATTGCTGATAAGATTTCAACAATGTCAAATTTTACTTCGGGAGAAGTTATATAATTTGTATTTTTTTAAAATTTGAATGCTTTATAATTAATTAAAATTTAACACCCAAAACATTGTGCATGTAATTATCGATTAAGTAAATTGAACTGATCTACAATTTTTGTTATTTTGGTATGACCGTTATCAAGATGTCATATATATATATACTAAGATATCATATATATATATACTATGTTATTATTTTTCATAAAAAAAAGAAAAAATGAAAGGAGAGAAAACAGAAAGAAGGAAAAATATTCATACAAGAAATCTAAAGGAAATTACCTTGATACCCATGATTTAATAATTAAATAATGTATGAAAATGTAAAATAAAATTCAAGTAATTAAAAAATATGTATTATAAATCTTTAGCTGCAAACAACAAATTTTAAGTTCATGGTTTTAGAGTAAGACTTAAAATAATAATAAATAAAAGTTGTGTAATTTCAAAATATTAAAAAAATATTCAGTGTTGTTATTTTTTTAAAATATTGCGACTGTGGTAAGTAAAAATTAACACCCAACAATATTTTTTAAAGTTACTAATTTTATATTAAAAAATATTTAAATCAAAAGATTTTGCATGTAGTTATCGATTAAATAAATTAATCTAAACTTTTATCTATATTTTGTCTGACCATTATCATGAAGATATGTTTATATACTAAGAAAAGTATGTGATTATTCTTCGTAAAAAAAGAAAGAAGGAAAATTATTCATGTAAGAACTATAAAAGAAATCACCTTGATATCCATGGTTTAACATATAAATAATGTATGAAAATAAAATTCAAGTAATTAAAAACTATACATTATAAATCATTAGCTGCAAACAACAAAGTTTAAGATTTTAGAGTCAGACTGATAAAAATGAAGGTAATGAAAAATTTTATGGGTCACATAATTAAAGAAAATTAGAAAATACTAAATATTGATATTTAAACAAAAAAATGAGATTCAGATTGTAGTAAATAAAAATAAATGCTCTTAATGATTGCCCATTCAATTAATATTTTTAGTTAAACTCCTGCTAAAAAGCAAGCATAATAAGTTATAAATTACAAACTTAAAAAATTCTTTCATTTCATTAGTTGAGTAAGTTGGACTGACAGTGCCATCTATCAATTTGTATGTTTAGGAATCGCTTACATAGTATAAAAATTCATCATGTTTCAATACTTAATTAAGTTAAATACAATTAATTAAAAATTTTAATTAAATTATAAAATTTTTAATTATTTCCAATGGAATTTTCAAGTTATTTACCGTCAAATATTGATGGGTACTATCTAGTTCTTCAATAAAAATACATTTTTCATCTGCATATGTATTTATCTTTCTTTGTCTGTCTATCTTCAATCAATCAAATCACTTCTCTTAATCTTATTTATTCATTTATGTGTTAAAATTTTCAGTCATCTAAATATAAGATGAGGTAAGAAATATATATACACAATTTATGGATATTTGTTTATTTTAGAATGTGTTGTTGAAATTTGGGATACTAAACATGTTTTACTCAGAGGTACTAGAAAAATTAAAACTCCTGAATTAGTTACTTTACAGGTAAATATATTTTGCTATATGTTTATTTACTTATACGTTACAATAAATATATGTACATAAAGTTTTCTAAACCCTTAAAAAAGTATTTTATTGATATATCATAATTTAAGTAGTTAGTGTATGTTAATAACAAGAACAATAATATAAACAAGTACATTCTTTTTAATAACTTTATGTATATTTCCTTTTTATAACTGTTGATAGAACATCTCGTGTCATGTGTGTAATAACCTTTTTTTTTTATTGTTGCTATTGTACCCTCAAACTTAAAACAACCATGCTAAACTGAAAGTGTAGTGTTTTTTTTTTTTTTTTTTTTTTTTTCTTTAACGCATGACATATATTTTAATATCTTATAACTTAAAACATACAAGGATTTATGTAAGTCTCATGTGTGGGACATTTTGACAGTTTTTCATGGAATGCTTCCATTACATATTCTTTTTATAGGTTTGTTGTGCATTTAATGAAATGGAAATTAGTTTCAATTTGTTTTTATAATATACATTACTTTCTCTAAGGTATATATCACATGCAAATTTGTAAAGCGTGACAACTCAAAAAATAAAATTTTTCAAAAATGGCGAAAAATAAAATAAAAATTAAGCATTAGTTAAATTAATTTCCTAATTATAATTGACTGGAAAATATTTCAAAACTCTAGAGTCAAAAGTGGCTTATTTATTTTTATATGAGTTACATTATATCTGATTATTTGAAGATTTGTACTGTTGTGTGACATCATAAGCATAACTAAAAAACGATAAAACTGCTGTAATTCAGACCTTTTTAAAGATATTTAAAGATGTTTTTAATGACGGACATGGAAGCGTATTTGTGATTTATACATAATAACTCAAAAATCATGTTTTTGAATTGTACTACTTTATAAATAGATGTGCAATAGTTCTTTTCCATTTTTTTTTTTTTTTACACTAACCTAAAAAAGTAAACAATGATAGATAATATATTTTACTAGCCATGAATATTTCTCTCATGGTTTTATTTATTGTATATTTAATATGTTGACTGCTATATGAATGAAAGGTCAATTTACAACTGGTAAATATTGGTAAACATATATAACTGTTCATAAGAGTCATGAATATGGAAGTTTGTACTTGTCTGAAGTGCAAATCACGTATGCACTGTGCGGCCCATCAAACAAAAAATTAAATTCTTCTCAGGTCATGTGGTGCACACGTGATTCGCACATAATAAATTTGTTTAGTTACATAAAATGGATAAAAAAATTGTAAATTATGATTATTTGATATAACTTTTTTTTTTTTTACTAATTGCAAAACAAAGCAAAAAAAAAAAAGTTGGCTCAGGTATCGCAAATTTTTTTTAAGTTATGGTAATCAACGTGTTAATTAAGTTGGTTTTATTTTAATTTTAAATAATTTAATCTTACATTGAAAGTTATTCATATGGTAAGGTAAAGGGTAAAATTAGAAACAGGAACTAGCCAAAGGGCTACTAAATGGGGAAAAAAAAGTGACTTATAAAAAATTATATGCCAATGACCACCTTTCTTATGTGGAAATTTCTCAAAAATGCTTTTGTTGTAACTTGATTTATCTTCATAAATCAATCTTCCCTTTTTCGTGTTAAAAAAAGAAATGAAATTATATTAGTTACAACTAGATGTGATTATAGGTATAGTACATTTAATGGTCATATATATATATATATATATATATATATATATATATGACCATTAAATGTACTGTTATATATATATATATATATTTTTTTTTTTTTTTCCATTCATTAATTCAAAATATAAATCATGAAGATTTAAATTTGAATTGTTTCTGATTCATTTGATATAATTCTGCATTCCTTAAGTTTTCACTTGATAAGATCTTTTGACATATTTACAAATTCTTTTTCATTCTTATATACACAGAATTTCCAGATAATTTATTTAGGTGCTTAAGAATGGAGCAGCATTTCCTAAAAATTGCTTTGCTTTCATAGGAGAATGAAAAACAATCTTTTATTCCTTTGGATCTGAATAATAATATTGACAAATTTTGCATTAATGATTTTGTGAACGTGTCAGAAAGTGACTAGTTTGGATTTGAGCAAAACTTTAATAATATATATATAAATTTTTACTTCTCAATTTATTATTATTATTATTTTCATTATAGATTTCTGCAATAAGTGATTACATATTTTTGAACTTTGTCTCTGACAAGTTGATTGCAATTCCATATTTTCTGGACTCATCATTTGCCTCTACTATTAATACATCTGAACCCAAAGAAATTCAACAGCTCGCATGGAATATGGACCTGAAAGTAATAATTTCTGTTATTTTCTGTACCCTTTGATAAAATAAAGTAAAAGTAATTTCAGATTTATTTGTTTTAAATAAGATCTTCTTAAAGTATGGTTATAACCCCACAATTGTTTGTATTGCAGAATGCATTAGTGTGTGTGTGGCAGGAGAATCCCCATAAATTTGGCCAAATTTTTTTCTGAAAATACAAATATATATATATATATATTCAAAATTTAACCCAAAAGAACTTTATTTATTTTTTAATGTATTAAATACATTAAAGGAAAAACAACTCAATTTCTTATGATTAATTAAAAATATAGTTTTATCATAATTTTAAAATATTAGTATAGTACCTGCTATACTAATAGAGTATAGAAGAACTACAGTAATAAAAGATAATTCATTCAAGACAGTTATATACAGATGCTGTATTTGCAGATATATTCTAATTTCCAATTGTAAAAATAGCCATCAAAGAAAAAGACTTTTTTTTGTTTATCGTTAATAAGGAAAGGACATTTTTACAAACACTTCCATCGACCAATCTGCCACTGCATTTTTGTCATAGCAATCATTGCAAGAATCGTTGCAAGTAAGGCTTAGCTGCAATTTTCATATTTCTCGTGGTATGCTGAAATACAATGCACGACAATATGAAAACTAACTAAATAAATATGGACATGTTCTGGTATATTTTTATACCGCCTGATCATTAATTAAAATACTTTAATTATTACAAAAATAGGCAAGTTAAAAAAGGCTTAAAAAAACAGGAACAGGATTCTCAATAAATTGAGAGAATTTTGCACTTTTTAACCTGTGAGAACGTTGAAGTGTTTAAAAAAATCACCTTAAAAAATATTTTGTTAGAGTCCTTATTTTGGACGACATGACAACATAGACCAATCAAATCGTCCTTACTCATATGTACAGTAGAAGCCATAAAGAACAGACAGATGTTTCTTGCTATCCAACAGTAATTTGACCAATGGTGACATCATGTTCCCTTTCCTTATACTATTCAATATATTCAGCAGTAAATAAAATTCTTTATTATACATGATTTAACAAAATAAATAAATGATAATTGATATTTTAGGACGTTTTCACTGAGGGTAGCAGTGTTAGTTTAATTTTTTGAGTAATTGTACATAGAATGTGTAGAGTTTAATCTAGGAAAAAGAGATTTGTAGCTTTTTGGCTAATTGCTGCCAATAACTGTTAGCCAAATAAAAATAGCTTTAGCCAAGAAAAAAACGGTACTTTTCGGTTAGCCGGGCGCCAGTGATATATATATACATGTATATATACACACATATATAATATATACACATATATGTACATATACATATGTGTACATACATATATCTACACATATATGTATGAATATATAGATATATGTACATATATCACTGGCACCCGGCTAACCGAAAAGTACCAAAAAAACTTTTATTTATACAAAATTTCTATATAAATGAGTATTATTTTTAATTATACAATATACAAACAGTACACCACTCTGTAAGATTGACGCTCTCGAGATTAGGCCATACATCACACATCAAATGTTTTTTTAAATGGAAATTCTTTTCAAACTTCCCCTTCTAAATTAATCACCATTAAGTTACTTAAATTTCTGATTGTCAGTCTATTTCTTAAGTCAGTTTTTGTTATATTCACGAGACTCAATCCCCTTTCACAATCTGCTGTAGACAACAGAATTGTTGTTACAAATTCATACAAAGAAGTCACATTGGGACGAGACAAATTTGAAGTGAGTTGCTGGGACAGAGGCAGTTTGAGATTTTTTTTCATGCGGCAGCTGCAGGTTTACGAAAGGCAGGAACAACAAAATGGAAATGATATATATTTTTTGGCTGTTGCTATTTGGCTAATCCACTAAATACTTTGGGGGCAAAAGGTGCTTTCAGTTAGCCTTTTGGCTATTTGGCTAGCTCTAGATTAAACCCTGTCAATCATCTCAGACTGCTTTTTGAAATTGTAAACAACTTTGTATCATTATTTAGTCATAAGCATAAATGCTTGATAGGTTTGTTGAATTTTATTTGCTCTTCTCTAAATAAAACCCTAACTTCATCTGACAATCAGAGATAAATTTATCTGTCATTTCAAGAATAAAATTTTATCAAATAAAACAATATTTATACTATAATAATAATTTTTCCCCCGTCTGATTTTTATTTATAAAATTAGACCAATTTTATATAACGTATTTGTGTCAATAAGGTATTTGCACCTGATTGCTGAAATAAGAATCTTTAAGTTAGACTTAGGTGTACAATATTTTGTTGATTATTCAAAGTTATAAATATAGAATATTTTGATAACTAAAATGCATTGAAGACATTTTTTTTCACAAATTCGATTTAAAAAAATAACATTTTTCTTCAGGTGAAACAAATTCCTGTTGAAGATGAACCAATGGATATCAGTTTTTTTAATGCAAGTTCTTCAGAATCAGTAGAAGAGCTTGCAGAAAAGTAAGTTTTACTGACTTTTTAATTTTTTTCCAAATAATTGTATTTTTATTTAATATTTGGAACTTCATGAACTGTACTTTTTAACTAACATCATAACCCATTTTTAACACTTTCCAACATAGTTGAAAATGTTTATGAATTCAGTTTGTCTGTCTGTCTGCCATCTATCTGTCCGTGCTCTAACTCGTGTAAATATATTCGGATTGTCATGCAGCTGATATATGTTACAGTTGAACCTCGAAAATCCGGATATCCAAATTCCAGAAATCTCTAAAATCCAGACATTTTCCCGCTTTCAGTTTTATTAATTTTTAAAATAAGGCTTAGCTGCAATTTTCATATTTCTCGTGGTATGCTGTTAAACACTTTTAACTGAAAACTAACTAAATAAATATGGACATGTTCTGGTATATTTTTATACCGCCTGATCATTAATTAAAATACTTTAATTATTACAAAAATAGGCAAGTTAAAAAAAAGGCTTAAAAAAACAAGAACAGGATTCTCAATAAATTGAGAGAATTTTGCACTTTTTAACCTGTGAGAACATTGAAGTGTTTAAAAAAATCACCTTAAAAAATATTTTGTTAGAGTCCTTATTTTTATTTGAGTATTTGTTAATGAATAAATAATTTTAGATATATAAAATGGAGATAAAGGAATACATAATTACCGTAATATCCCGTTTTTTTTTTTTGGCCTCTTCCCTGCAATGTTGTAAACAAATTAAAAATTTTCAAATAATTCCAAAAAAGCGGCCTTTCCAATAAATAAAGTGTGCTCAGTACCATAATTCTGGGAATGGCCTTAAACAGTAAAGGAATCGTATCACTTTTCTTATTCTTTCTTTTCCCCATTCTTTCTTTCCAGCTGAATCATGATTCCCTTTGTTCATTCTCCTCATTTGATCTCTCTGATTGGACGAATTGTGGTTGTGCCTTTAGACGACATAGGCCTCCTGTTATCATGAAAATCAGATTTTCTATCTTCGAAAACATGTTCTAAGAAAAAAGGGGAAGAAGGAGAAAATAAAAAAGCATGGCAACGTTTAAAAAATATTTTATTTCAAAGGGTTAAAATTCAAAAAAAAAATTATGGATTTTGGCATTCAAAAAAGAAAAGTACGAAATTTAAGAATATGTAGTTAGTTCTTCTGTATTTTTAATGATTTTGCCGATGCGAAGTTATAAAAATGATCTAAAAAAAAGAACACATGTTCGACGATCGCGTTCATTCAATGCTTGTATTCCGTGGAGCATCGTAATGCTTGGCATTTCTATACATTAATTATCACATTTTAAAGTGGAACTTATTCTTTCTTTCCCCCACCCTCTCCCAGCTGAATCATGATTCCCTTTGTTCATTCTCCCCATTTGATCGCTGTAACTGTGTGTTTTTGAAAACAAAATGGAAGAAATTGTTTCAAAGTATACAGTAAAATATTGAAACATTTCTCTGCTTTTTTAAAAAAATTTGAAATCAGAGTGTCATTTATACTTGAAATCAGAGTGTTGTTTCTGCTGCACTTAGAGTGAATTTGTTTTTTTTCTACTTTCTGGAGCATCTTTTTGCTACATCTTATAGTTGGACGTTCTTTGAATTGTTAACTACACTGTTTAAACATGTATATTTTTGTCATTTTTAAATTTTATTTATTTATTTTTTCAAGTACACTGTAACAAGCCATTTAAATACTTTTTATTATTATTATTATACTATAACTTGAAATACATTTTTTAAATCATTATAGACTTCTGACTGAAGATTCATTTGATTTGAAGTTTATTTCCGAATCTGAATTAATAAAAATATTGAAATTAGTCATCAGGTATGTTTATAAATTTTCACTTTTGTACTTTTTCCCCTTCTTCTGTTGCAGGCTAATTTTTGCTTTCTCTTACTTAAATAAATTTTCATTTTACTCATTAACAGTTAAGTATTCTAGTTTATAAAGATTTTAAACTTTAACAGTAGCCGCTTTAGTATCCATGCACTCTGGGTAAAATTTCTTTTAAAGCCACTCAAGTGGTAGCTATTAAAGAAATCATTAGGTAGTAACAAAGTATTTTGGGTATTTTTTATCCTTAGTTTTCAGTGCCATGGGAAGTCGCTCAACATCACCCACATCTCTAAAGCCGGCCTTGAACTTTAATCAGACTTGTTACTTTTCCATAGAAATGTGGTTTTCTATTTTTTTTTAACCTTGATTTTGACCATTTCTAAGGTCAGTGGAAATTTGTATTAAAATTTGTGTATGCATGTTGGTAATGGTGTGTGTGTGTGTGTGTGGGGGGGGGGGGGTTGCAGTAGACATACCTATTTACATATGCATAAATTACATGAAAGTCACAATTTTCTTTGATCTAATGTTAAAAATAAGGATTTTATCAAATTTTCACAAAAAGATCATGATTTTTGGCAATTGGCTACAAAATTGTGATTTTTCTTCAATATTTAAAGAAAAAGAATGAGAGTTTCAGTGTTCGGTAAAGAAAAAATTTCGATTTTTGGAGACTTGGTTAAACGCTACACTAAGTTATTTACTGGTTCAGTGCTTCTCCATCTACAACCTGAATGTCAACATTTATGTTAAACTTATTTTATTAAAATATAAAACACAAAAAAAAAAAGATAAAAATTGCACCATATTTCTTTTATTTAATTAGTCATTCAAAATGACTGATTAAATTTATCACTGAACTCTTTTGAATCTGCCCTGCTAGAGTTTTTAATTTGTCTAGCTATGCAATTTCTTTCTCCAGATTTTATTTATATAAAAAAAAAACAAAGATCTGCATGTATTACACAAGTGACAAAACAAAACTCAGTTTAAACATTTGCTTGAAATTGTGCAGCATATTGCATTTATTATATTAAATTAAATTGGCTTAGCTATAATCGAAAGTATATGAAGAGTATATATCTATAATTAAACTCAAAAGAAAACATAAGTATTGTAGCAAAATTACCTTTACAGTTCTTATATTTATGAAAATAGCCAAGCCAAGTTAGTTTATTAAATACTAGATGGTACCCATCAAAACTTGACGGAAAAAATTACAATAACAATATTAGTAAAATAAGCTTCTTTATTACATAAGTAGGGGTGCTTATGAAACAATATTTCAAATATTTTATTTTTAAAAAAATTCCCCCAGTGAATTACGTTATTATTTCAGATGCAAACTCCAAACAAACAATCCGTAAACAAAATGGAAATCAGTTTGACATTACCGCCCTATTCCTCACGGCAAGAAAGAAAATTTCCTGAACCTATGAAGTATCATACAAATAGCATATCCCTACGTTCATCTCATATTCAGTCAAAAAAAGAACATGTTAAATAAGGCACACATCCCCCCCCCCCCTTGTGATAATGCAACCGAATGAGCTCCTATGCGCATGTGCATTGCATCTCCCCAAACGCACCGTCGAAATTCGACGTTAAAAAAAGTTTTAAAATGTTTTGATCAAAATTTTTAAAGTGTCTTCTTTAATCATTGTTCGTTTCAAATCCATATCTTCTGAAACGCATCCATTGTTTTAAGCTAATCAATTTTTATGTAAAGATGAAGAATTTTTTTTACAATAATAAATCAATCTGCAGATAAAGGAGATTTTTAATGTTTTCAAGTGTAATTTATTTGTATGGTTTCTTCATTCCTTTACATAATCAGGATGATAATTCCTTTTCCATAATTAAGAGAAATAATGTAAATAAATAAATATCCAAGATTATTTTTGATTCTGTTTTCATTAATATATTGTAAATTTTATTGTTAAAAGTTACTGATAAATGATACTTTAGTAAATGGGGCTTTTCTTAATTATTTTTTTTTAATTATTATTATTTTTCTTTTTTTTGAGATTTAATGGCAACATTCTTCCGTTTGTTTATTGGGCGCTACAGTTTGGCGAATTATTTGAGGTACTTTTTGGTTAGCAGGGCGCCAATGAAGTATATATGTATATATATATATATATATAGTATATACATACATATATACAATAATATATAATGTATATAGTTTTATTTTTCTAGTATTGAATTTATGTGGTTTATAGATTTTGGTTGGCTTTTGTGATAATGATTCTGCAAGTAATTTTCCATTGGAGTTTATTATTATGTATATATATATATATATTACTGGCGCCGGCTAACCGAAAAGTACCTAATTTGCATGTAGTTTTTTTTTTCTTAATGGGACGACGGGATATTGCACGGAATTTTGACGGGATAATGAATATTTTTGATGGTACCAGAATATTTTTCTGTATTCTATAGTTATATTAAGAAATACATATTTTTATGATTTGCTGAATCACTTATTTGTTTACTTTTTCATGCATTATATTATTGAAGGTTGTTAGTTCTTGTTTAAATATACCCTACTTATATAAAAATAGCTTGTGTTCTCTGTGGTGTTTCGCATAAACGTTGTAAAATTCAGGTTATTAGATTTTATCCAACTTTGCTGTCATAACAGCTGATGAAGCAGCCATTTTCGGCGATTTTTTTGTTACCCGTAAAATGTTTGTTTTTGGTATAGCCCGAACTAAGAAAAAAATGAGTACTTTTCCATTATACGGACACCATTGTCGCCAAGCATATATTTACATGTATGGCATGGTGTCGGTATAATGGAAAAGAACCAAAATTTGCGATCGATCAAATAATTGAATTCCGTTAAACATTAAATTTTCTGGTACTTTTCTATTATCCGGTCGACCACTTTTCATAACAAAAAACTATCGCCAAACTGTAAAATTAAACGCCGAAAATGAAGTGTGATTTACTTGATGTCAGAAGCATTATACGTGTTTGTTACGTCATCAAGTGGTTTTCAATTCGAGATTTGCGTCTATTTTCCTTATGTTTTACTGATTTATTAGTTATTTCATTAATTAAAATAACAATTGTGTCCATAAATTCATATATTTTATTTATTTATTTATTTTGATATTTCAATGGCAACGTTCTCCCGTTTATTTGGCGTTACAGTTTGGCGATAGTTTTTTGTTATGAAAAGTGGTCGACGGGATAATAGAGAAGTACCAATTTTCTTATTTTTAATCTGAGAAAGAAGCAATAATCATGGATTTAATTAATTTTGCAATATGCGGTGCAACCAAAATAATTTTGATTAAATCAGTACATATATCGCAGACGCACCTGGGTTATTTTTTGGCGCCTAAATGACGATTTTTGCTTTGTATGGCAACCTGGTCTTTTATAATAAATTTGAATATGTGTGTAAATAAATAAAATAAAATAGGTACTTTTATGTTAGCTGGGCGTCAAGGATAACTCTCCAAATCTTGTTTCAATTGGAATCATTTAAATTGCAGCATTTTACGTGAGATTTGTTATTCATATTGATATGTTTAGATATTTTATTATGATTATATTCTAGCTAATTAAGTTTTTTTTTTAAAGAATTTATACTACAATGTTAAAATATTACCTAGTTGATATTAGCTGATGTCAAAAGATTGGTGAACCACAGAGTTCAGGGAATAAACTCTATGCCCTCAAAAGTGGGAGTTGCCGACTTATGACGTCATAAGCAGAAGTAAATGTTTAATTGAAAATAACAGCTAATTAATTAAATTTTCGAACAAACGAATGCACGATAACAAATCTGTGTCCAAATATCTTTCATTTAAAAAAAGAATGGTGTAATTTGATGCAGTAGTTTGTTCTGACGGATTGTCGAAAGAAATCGCTTAGCGTTTTAAATATATAGATGTATATTTTGTGTTTTTATACCATAGTATGTCAACGTCAGCTTTTTATCCAGGAGAACTGCAACATGTCTGTTTAGTACAATACTACTAGGGTAAGTCAAATGGCTGTTTGAAAACTCAAAACACTGCCGAGATCAGTGGCATAACTACAAGGGTTGCTGCAGTAGCAAATGTAACAGGCCTGAGACTCAGAAGAGCTTCATTAATCTCAAAAAGTAACATGCAAAAAAAAAAAAAAAAAAAAAAACTTTTTTTAAGAGTTTCACATTTTTAAGGATTGTGATTCAAGGTTGTTTGAATTTCACTTGAAGTTTTACAAGTCCGTTTGACTCGCTAATCATAAAACCGTGAGTCGATCAATAAGAAAATGTGAGTTAAGGAAAAAAAAAATCATAAGTCAGTTTTTAATGCACCAGTAAAAAAAGAAGAAAAAAAGGTCTGCATATTTATTAGAAACATTGACACATTACATACATAAAGTGGGTGCTGTAATTGAATACTTTCATTAGTAGCTACCAAAAATAAATAAATTTATTATAATGGAAAGTGGTAGTATATTAATTTTGTCTTCTTTTCATTTCCTTAAAACTTTTAGATATAGAAAACAGGAGACAGTTTTTTCACACGTATTCAAATGGATACACTGAAAGTTTTTTCAGGAAGCCTTGAAAGATAGGGTTGAACACGAAAACTAAAACAAATTCAATCATTTATAAATACAGGTTACAGTTGGCTTTTTGGAAAACTTTATCTATTATAACTCAGTAACAGAAATAATCTATATATTTTTTAAATTGCTTTTATTATTTGTAAAAAATAGAATGGTAACAAGAATGAAGTTTCAAAGAGCAGATAATAACTGAGATATTTGTCAATGATTGACAAAGTCAAATGCTCTTGGCAGAAAAATGATGAGCAAGTCAATGATTGACTTGCTATTGTAAAATTTGTGAATCGTATTTTGTAAATTTTCTGGGATTTACACATCAAATGCAAGTAAATGTAAACCATGATTATTGGAAAGTACAATGAAGTTTGATATTAAAAAAATGCAAGTAACTTTTTTCTGGAAAACATAGCTAGCTATATTGCTTTTTTGTGTATTTAAATTTATTCCTTCTATATTAAAAAAAAAAAACATAAGGTGTTTCTTTTCCTGCATTATTTGAACAATTATTTATAATATACATAAAAAAAAAAGAAATGTTGTATGATATGTTGATGCTTTATCTTAATTGAAATATTTATGGAAAATGATTCTATGGAATTATTACATATATATCAAAGTTTTTTTTTTTAATGTTATCGTTGGTCATAAAAAACAAGAACCTGGAGCCCCATAAAAGACATCATTATTTTTCTTCATGCACTCAATTAAAAATAGGATAGGCATGGGGACCCTGAATACAATTTGGCAAAGATTAATTATTGTAATAAACAGGATATGAGTTATTTCATTGTCTGGAATGTTATCTCACTTTTCTAAGCTGTAGTTTAAATTGTCGAACCATTAACCTTAACTGTTCTTTCCAAGTTTTTTAAGTAATAAGCTATTACATTAAATTTTAATAGATGTATTACATTCTGCCAAGATAAGTTAAAGTGTGATATGTTATCTCGTATCACATGTCATTTTTTCAAAAATAGCAAAAATAATTAAACATTTATTACTTCAGACAGTTCAGTCTGAGTGTTTTATAACTAATAAGATATTATATAAAACAATTAATCAAAATTAGCAGTTTTAAAACTGTTTATTGCTTGGTTTGTGATCGAAATATGAAATTAAATGGAATATTGTGTTAGAAAACTAATTTAGGAAATGTTTCATATTATTTCATTATATTGTTTTGCATTTTTAAAATTTAATTAATTCATAAAGTATCTTTCAGGCATCAAAAAGGAAATCAAAAGGATTTGAATAAAGACATGTATAATTTATTGTATCCTTTTATTTCTATTTTTTCATGAAAAAGAATAAGGTAATTTGTTATATAACTTTTATTATTACTCTGCACATATACTGTACTTACCCAATGCTTCCATTTTAATACATGTATAATGTATTTAACATTCAGCTTTTAACGAATGAACACACATGTTAAAAAGTAAATGTTTTACAATAAATAAATAGAGTGGAATATTTTTCTATCTTGATGAAAATATTTAGATGTAATTCTTGACATTTTATTAAATACTAATTTTCTTTTGGAATTCTTTTCTTCACTTATCAAAGTATAATATAAATGGATTGAAATACTTATATTTGTACTTTTCATAATTGTCTTAGATATACAAAAACACTATTTTTTTTTCTGTAACATAGGAATTATTATATATTTACATAGTGAAAAAATATTAGAGGCATTTAAAATGTATGTACTTAAAAAAATATAGGGAATGATTAGTGAAGCACTTTTTAAATTAATATTTTTAAAATGCAGTTTAAAAAGAAAAACAAAATATGACAAAGTTTGTACATTTCTTGAAAATCCTTAATTTTTTCAAAAGTAATTTTTGATCCTTAAGAGTCTTTATTTTTATGCAAAATCTGCAAGAAGTCCATTTTCTGCTTTTTAAAGTATTTTATCAAATTAAACTTCCTAAAATTTCATTTCACCCCTTAGCCCCCAAAATTTCTGCATTTTCTCCTCCCAGCTCCAAGGAGGCCACTTTTCTGTATATTCCACTTTTGTTGATTTAAAGAAAAAAGATCATTTTGCGATTTCTGTAGAATTGTTAAAAAAAAAGCATTAATGTGTTCTACAAATGAAGTCAGCATGGCGTAATTAGTCGGCAGCGCATAAAAATTCATATCGAGAAGAGAATAATTTTGGGTCTCACTCATTAAATTTGTAGCTTGGGAATTACTGTTAGCTTAAACTATGTGTAAAGATATATTTTTTCTTATCAATTTAATTTTACTTACCATTCCTATTTAGTTGACACCTATTCCTTTGTCAAACACGCTACTGCGTCATTTTCTCCTGGCAAACACGATCGGTTTACTTTTGTCCAGCACTTTCAAGATTGCACTTTTTCTGACTGATTGCATCAATTTCACGTAGTTCAAATGAGTATTCCTTTGTTTCTTTTGCTAATAGATAACATTACTCGCCCTTCATCTGCATTGACCTTGACATAGACAAGTAGATGCTTTAATAGAATGCTTTGAATGAAATTCTTCATGCTTCTAGAATCTGAGGTAATTGTATAAAAGAGACAGCTGCTTTTAAATTCCTTCTGGTTCGCAGCTCGTTCTTTCTGTCTGCCTTTTTGCTCGGAGTAGTATCTTTTTCTTTTAATTGTTTTCCTGTATTACATATATGAGTTAAAGTTGTTCAGATGAAAGAAAGCTTCATACTGCATTAGAAATTTTATTTTTGATTTCTGTAATTTAATCATTTGGTTTAATCTCCATATGAAATAATTTAATAAACTGTGTGATTAAATATGTTACTGTGACAGGACTTAAATTTTATTCTGCAATATAATATATTTTTTTAAGAATGTACTATCTTCTGGTAAGATTATGTGTACTTTCATTCTCAGTAAACTTCAACTATTCTTTGAGATTCTGTCCTGCTATATTTAACCTTTTGATTATGGGGTTGGAATATATACGTTCCAGAGACTATTTTTTTAAAATTCTACTCGCACCACTTTTTGGAAAATAATCTCTGCCGTAAACTTATTACTAAGATATTTTCAAAAGAAATCTACCACAAAGAAGTTTTTTGTAAATTATGATACGCTTGAATATAAAAATAGCCGCCAGTTCTGACCCGTAATCAAAAGGTTATTGAGAAATAGAATTCTGTGAAAAATTTTTAATATTTGATATTAACTTTTAGTTTCTGTGTCATATTTATGCCATATGTTTTAGAACTCAGTAAATTAATTAGGTGGAACTTTTTGACAAAAAGTAATACACACTTCAAGATTTGTATTTCAGCTGGAAATTTTCTACTGCTTGTTCATATATTAAAATATGAGACTACTCTGCTATCTCCAGCATCAGAAAGTATTATAATGGTCTAAATGACCATAATTAAATTACTCAGATATATTCTTCCAGGCAGACACTACATATGGGCATATGTTTCTTCAATGAACTATTACTTTTTACCCAAATTCAGCAAAATTAATTCGTCAATTGATCACAAAATAAAATAATGAATTTCCTCAATTGATTGTGAATTTCATGAAACATTCATGGAAAAATCGGCAAATTGCATCAATTGCTCATGAAATAAAACCACAAATTGCATGAGGCACAAGCGAAAGAAAACTGAATTTTATTAATCAGCTGCAGAAAAAATCGTGAATTTCATTAATCAGTCGTGGAGAAAAATTTCAAATTTCATCAAATGCAACAAAAAATTGTGAATTTTATTAATCAGCTACAGAAAAAATCATGAATTTCATTAATCAGTCGTGGAGAAATATTTCAAATTTCATCAAATGCAGAAAAAAATTGTGAATTTTGTCAAACGATAGTGTGAAAAAATCCCAAATTTTGCCTATCAGTCGAGGGGAAAATCATTACTTTCATCAATCGATCGCAGAATTTAACAGTAAATTTTATCAACCAGTCGTGAATAAAACTACAAATTTCAGCAATTTGTTGCAGAAAAAAGTGTAAACTCATCCAGCGGTTGCAGAAAAAAATAGTGAAATTCAGCAATCATTCAAGAAATTTGCAAAGTTTTTCCTCCATTGGTATAAAAATAATCCTTTATGATTTTCTGTCAAGTGCCAAAAAAAGTTGAAACAATGCTTACAGTTTTCGATCTTTCTCCATCCGCAATGTGAATGTCAGAATTTGTTAAATTTATTTTATTAAAATCTAAACCTAAAATAAAATCTCTCCATATTTCTTCCATATATATTTTTTATTTTCATAGGCATATTTTTTGTCATGGTAATAAATAGTAAAATTCATCAAGTAGCTCATTGAATCTGTTCCTGGGTTACCTCAATTGATTTAAAATGTTGCGAGCTAAAAAAAAAATATTGAGGAAAAGTATTATGTTGAGGTAATGTCTTAATGTAATTGAGTGTATTTAAAGTTCACACAAAAAAGATCAGTTTATGTTTTTTTCATTTTTAAGCTAGTTGAAAAATGTTAATGATTTTAATTTGTCTAAATATCCAACCTCTGCCCTCCAGTTTTTATAAAATGCAAAAATCTCTATAAATTTTTAAAATTTGGGAAATGTTTTTTAAGTAATTAGTATAATTACAAATGTATGTATTTTAAAATCACTTTGAAAATTTGGTTACATTTTCTTGGAACTGTTTTGTAAATACTGAAGTTTAATGATATTATGCTTTTTCAAATTCATTGTGTTTATTTAAATGATTTTATATGTATAATATACAGACTTTTGTGATATCACTTTTATCAAATGTCAAAAAATCTAATCAACTAACACTATAAAAGATGGGAACGAGTGAAACTCATTCATTTTCTGCCTTGGCCATGTTTATTCGCCTCTTATTTAGTAGATGACTACTAGACTGCTCTGTGGCATTTGTTCTCATTTACCCCCTGTTTCTAATTGCTCTGACTGACTCTACATGTTTTTAAAAAACTGAATTAGTTCATCAGATAAGCAAAGTTACTTCAAAAGTTTTGGTCAAACTAACATTTTTAACTTATATTAGAAAATAAATCTATAACTATGTATTTGAACACAATTTAAAGTTGAACTGTTTTTAAAAATTGACATTACATAAAAGACATGAAAATCTAGTTATTTGAAGTATGCTAGATCCTTGTGTAATCTCCATTGCAGCCATTTATTATGTATGAAAAGCATTTATGACAAAAAATTTAAACTATCTATACTAATAAAATACAGTTTCGCTCTGTGTGTGTGTGTGTGTGTGTGTCTGTTGGCAATAGCTAGCAAAATCTAGCTCACCTAGAAGTCTGAAATTTTAGATTTAGGTAGTCCAAACCCTCTCCTGGTGTACCTGAGCCTCAGAATTTTAAAATTTTGAAAATTAAAGTAGTTATTAATTAAAAACTGATCAAAGATCACAAATAAAAAAGTCATTCTTCCAAAGCTAGCTCGCGCATGCTCAGAAACCAATATCCGTATCTTCGGGAATAGAAGAAAGAAAGCCCAAGTCATCCCGTTTTTTAAAAAAGTTTTTCTAAATTCGCCATGGGAAAACGGCTAGAAATACCGAAAAACCGTCTACATATTCTGAAAGAACATACTTTTACATCTCGAATGATCTGGTTGGTTTGAAAAAATTTTACATTTAACCCTTTCAAAAAAATAATCACAAAGCATCGAATTAATGTTTATTTTCTCCCGTTTTCCAAGCATTGCATCCACCGGAATACAAAAGATACGGAAAAACAAAGGTCAAATTAAAGAGCTGACTTTGCCCTTTTCAAAGCCATCTTTGGTTTTAAAAAATACAAAAATTAACCCTTCGAAAAAGTATATTTTCTGTATGCCGTTTTGCGATTTTGGCATTAAAAATTCACATCGGCGAATCAGAGAAAGGTACGAAAAACTAAAAATACCAGACAATATCTACATTTATTCCTTTTTCGACATCTGTATTTGTTTTTGAAAAATACGAATATTAACCCTTAAAAAAAAATTCGTGCGCAGGACTGTCTTTTGCGAATTCAGATTTTCTTCGATACATAAAATCTGGCATCGGCTCTCTAAAATAACTGAACAAAATGCAAACACACCTAAAGACATCTACGTTCTATCAGGTTTATGCAGAAACCTTTAGATTAAAAAAAAATCAAGATAACCCTTTTGAAAACGTTTTTTACCGTAAGTCAATTTTGCTTTTTTAACTATTTCTTCTATCTTTAAAAATTGAATTGTTGTGTATAAACAAGATACGAAAAACTAAAAATACCGCACCTAATCTACATCCCTTTGTTTTTTAAAATCTGGTATCTGTTTTGAAAAATTTTAATTTTAACCCTCCGAAAAAAAATCTTTTCCAAAACTCACTCACGTAATTTTCGTTTTTCAGTCCAGATTTAAAAATCAGCATCGACTCGGGAAATGCGAGTACGGAAAAACAGTAGACTCCATATCATAGACATGTTCATTTTCTTTAAAACGCACCGTTGAGTTTTAAAAAATATCTACATTAACCCTTTCGAAACCGATCATTTACGTAACGCACTTTCGCAATATCTGCTATTTTGTCAATGTTTACCTGTGGTTAAATTTAATTCTACTAGGAAATTTGGTTGGGTCGAGTGTTCTGAAAAGGCCTCTTCAAAAACAGACTGCGCCCTCTCGAGGTGGAAGTTGGAACTATAGAAGTATATCTGGTTCTATGGGCCTGATTACAACGGGGTTTGGCTCATTCGACTTGATATCTATAGCCTTAAATAGTTTAGTTGAACTTTCGACCACCAGGATGCGTTTTCCGATCTTGGGTTTTATGAGCCCAATTACGATGGGGTTTGCCTCATTCGACTTTATTTCGATAGTCTTACAGACTTGAGTTATATTCATATAGAACAGATTATTAATATCTCGGCTCCGAGCAATTCCGGGCGGGTTAGCATTAAATAAAGAAATGTGTATTTGGGAAGAGAAATAAATTCTTTTTAGAATACTTTTTTTGTCATTGTATTATTTCAGATATAAAATTTATTTAATTTTTGTGCATATATTGTTTCTGATGACATGTCATACTTTTTCTTTAATAGTATTTCAGAAATATAATATTTTCAGCTTCCTTCAATGATGCATTACTCACGAAACATCTGAAAATTTTAAATCTTGAAGATATATTAGTAAGTTATGATTATTATTATTATTTTATGTTTTGTAAATATTTTTGAGATCTATTACATTTTGGATACATTGGCATAGCAATTAAAAAAAATATGGGAGGGGCTCAAATAAATGAACAATTAGAAATATCAATAATTAATAAAGTATTTATGATAATAATTAATTTCTAATTACTAATGCCATTATCACAAAATCAATATTTTAATTATTTTGGATAAAGGATTTAAGATACAGAATTCTAGAGAGTTATGACTATCAAATTAATAAAAATGATGGGATTACTCCCCTCTCATGTAATAAAGTTTCCATAGAAAATTAACAGTCTTGGAGTATCAGTGCATGTAATCATACTTTCTATTGCAATTTGCTAAATCTCATGAAGCTACTTGAAATTTTACTTGAAGTAATACTGATATGAATTAGTGATGGGCATAACAATTATTTTGATTGTTCGAATGAATCATTCGGACATCCACAGAAGCATATCTGTCAAACTTCAAATTTTTTAAAATTTCAATTACTACCAGAAATTAAAAAAAGAAGTTTCTGATTTTAATTAGAATTAATTAGATTAGACATCAGATAAAAATGAAAAATGTGTTTTGTTAATAATCGTTATGCCCATCACTAATATGAATAAAGTGAAACTACATGTTGAAAAAATTTAAGTACTAGGGGACCCAACCCGGGCTTCCCAGGTTACAGAATATAGGTGGAAACCAATTTTTTGTTTTTAAATTGAAAACTCTTAATAGTTTTTTTTTTACATTTAATATATATTTTTAGATTGCCCACTAACACTATCAACAAGCATTTTTATATGAAAAATATTAATGTATTCAAAAAGTTTTGAAATTTATTAAAAGCAATACTTTTGTAATGCCAGAAGTTAAGGCTAGTCAGTCAACTTCCCAATTCCCCTCACTAATGTTAAACATATGGGCATAAAATGTATTTGTATATTTACAATATTTCCTCAGAAAATTAATATATTTAACTAATTTTTCAGTGTACTTTTCTTAAAGGATGCCTTTTTTTTTTCTTAGTTGTCAAAATATTTCTAAAATATATACTTAATTTTATGTGAATTGCTAAACTTACTCACAGTTCGTCAGCTTTTAACTAGAGATCGACCGAAACAAGTTTTAAGACCGAAACCGAAACCGGATTTCGGTGATCTTCCCACTTTCGGCCGAAACCGAAACCGAAAGTGTCAAAAAATTAAAAACTGATTAATACATACATAACTGCATATAATTATTAATTATTTAATTAATTAATAACAAATCTATATATATAAAAGCCGTTCTTGGTATGTATGTTCCTTATACAAATCTACAGTTTTTGTCCGATTGGAATGAAACTCGATGTACATATACTTTAGAACACGAGTAAAATTACTGTCAACTTTAAAAATTTCTCAGACCATCCTTTACCACTTTTTTCAAACATCTCCCATAGTTTATCATTACAGAAATCATTTTTTTCCCTCAATTTCTAATTCAATTTCTTTCCCGTTGCCATTCAAAGGAACTGCGTATGGACAATATTTTTATAAACCAATTTCAGATTAACTCGCTATAATTTGAAATCTGAAAGTGACGTCAATTTTATCAGTTGTGATTTTTTTTCGCATATTACAAAGATTACTATAAGTGCTTTAAACGACATAGTACATATATTTAAATGTGTTTGGAGAAAAATAAATAACTTACCTCCTAATTTTACAAAGGCAAATTGTTTCCACTGGTTTGTTAATATTAAAGTAAATTTTCTAAGAAATAAAAACATTTTTTCCGCATTCAAACTTCATGATTAAATTTATTCAACATAATCAAAAATCGTCTGTCAAATATTGACATTTAGCAATCATTACATCGTAACTTTTTTCAGCTTGAGCCTCAACCAAGGAGACATATTTAAATTCCTTGGATGTAGGTGGACAGTAGATGTCCTATTAATAAAAATTGAATTTAAAGAAAACTATACGGTATTTCCCATTATTTTTTCTTCAAAAATGGGTGTTAAAACAAATGGGATTAAAAGTAAAATGGTTTATCAGGGGAAACAAATTTTAAAAGCATTTTTTTAAATATAAAACATTTATTTTAATTAAAAAAAATAATATATTTTTTATACGATCGACAACATGACGACATTTTCATTTCACCAGCTTCGAAATTATTATCCAATTCATAAGAGAACACTATATTTTTGAAAAATAACGTTTTGCATCAAAAATCACATAATTTCAAAACGTAATTTAGCAAATTCTGTTTAAGTTACATTGTAAGTATAATTTCGGAGTTAAATTTAGTATTTAAGAATATTGTTTAAAACTTTTCAATGAGTACAGTAGTATTGGATTTCTTTAATCGCTTTCATGTTTTAAATACGAATGAGCATGTGACGTCACGCACTCAAGTAAAGTCGTTTTTCTCAATTAACCCTTTCACGCTCAAGGGAAATATTTTTCCCTTCTACAAAGATGTTGAAATAAATGATTGCCACCGGAAATTATGAAAAAAATTATTTGTATATAAGAAAAAACAGATATTTCACATTCATAATAAATGGAAAACATTTCTATTAAAATTCTGCTGTCATTGTTGAATTTCGTAATTAAAATTTTGTGGTAAAATTTTGTGGTTTCATAGGGAAACCAATGTCCGTTAAAGGGTTAAAGCGTATCACTGAGACATGGTGATATTCTCTTATTTTACACCCACAATAGCTAAAATATTGTGTTGTATTGGCATATTTAGTCTGGGATATCTTATGGTCCTGTAAGGGTTAACTGTAGCCGAAAAGTAACAATTCTTGCGGAGTTAGTAATTCATAATTTATTGTTTCCTACACATAATATAATGTATTTTAACTATTTGAAAATTACGAGAAGCTTGGCGAAACTTCAAGCAATTTAGCTCAACGTTTTCTCTACGTTAAGTTGACAAACGTGCACATTATCTATAAATATAAATGCATATTTGTACATGATTCATGAAGTGAAAGAATCTGTTTTAACTAGACACGTATCGGTTCAGAGAAAAATCTACCCCGGTGAAAGTATCATCATATTTTAAATCATGTACCGGTTTTCATTCACAAAATATTAGTATTTTATAATAATTACACAAAGTAGCGTAATTTCCACAGAATGTATTGGTCGCCAAAGTATAAGTTTAACATCCTTTTACCATACAATTTTTAAGAATATTAAATTACTTTAAAATAACTTTAAAATCCATACGACATTAGTAAATTGAGATACACTTTTCAAACGATTAACATTGAGAGTACATTTATTTTATTCGACCGCATAAAAATTGAATGTGCTATGTTTAGAAATAAATGTCCTCAACTTTATAAAGATCAAACAAGTTAATCTTTCGTAATTGGATTGGACACAGATTTAAAAATATACATGCTTTAAAATTACTTTAAAATCCATAAAAAATCAGTAAATTGAGATAAACTTTTCAAACTACATTTGAAAGTGCATTTATTTGGAATTGATAGTTTAAAAAATGAAATTATGCAATATTTAGTAGTTACAAATATGCAGTACAAGCAAAATTTAATGGTTAGGTCGGTGCTACCGTCCATATGATGGCGATATTACTCACGGATATGTTTTTGTTTTATAATATAGACAGATGCCATATGAAAGTGAATTTTGCAAAGTGTTACGACATTTGGTAATTTTTTTTTATCAATGTCAGGAAAATCGTATATTTTTATATTGTATGTGCAAAAAAAAAAAAAAAAAAAACGTGCATTGTCATTTATAAAGTTGAGAAATTTTACTATGGTTGAGTTAAAGTAACGCTACTTTTTCTAATTGTTTTTTTTATCGATTTAGGGTTGAGTATGCACAAATCATATTGCCGTCATTGTCATTGTCATTGTCATTGTCGTATTATTGTATTTTAATTTATGTTAACCCGGGCAAAGCCGGGTGGTTCTGCTAGTAATTAATAATTACTTAATAATAACTAATTACGTTACTAATTAATTTATTAATTATACGTGCATTGAATCACATTTCTAACAAACAAACGTACATATATGTAGCATTTTGACGAGGTTGAGATATTACGATGAATACTATTCGATGAAAAGATGGCAGTCCTTCAATGATATAGCAAGTTGCAGTCGAATTTAGCGAGTATGGCGAAGTAGTAAGGCAATGAAATGAGATCACAGAATTTCTCCAGTAAATCCAGCCAATCTCCAGACAAATAATTTTATTAGAAGACGAACAACATATAAACGATTCCTAAAGGGTCTAAAACTTATAGCCCTCGGGCTAACGTTGCTTCACTTCATTGAATTAAGATGTTATTGGGCCAGTTGAATATTCTACGGTCATACAAATACCAGACACATACTTGTTTAGCTTCCGAAAACGTCAAAAATCTGCCGCTCCGACCGGCGCGGGCCAGTTTTGATCTCTCCGCGGAAACATACACAGAATTACGTCACGAGCGCTCAACCCAATGAGTGAGAAGCTAGCTCCAGCCCAACGTATGAAGCTAGAGGGCGAGGTTAAAACATTAAAGAATCCCCTTACTTGGGTGCGGACCAATTTAGAAGTTAAAATCCCAAGCGCGCGAAAAATTCAGAGCAATAATAATAATAATAATAAAAAGAAAATGGCTTTTAAAAAACATTCGAAATGAGAACGCGTCTCAGAATTTTATAGATTGGGGAACTGATAAAAGTTACAAATGATCTTAAATTTTAGATTAAGATCTGGAATAAAATAATTATTAATATACGGATATTTACTTTTAAAAGGACTTTAAATAGGAATAGATATTATTAAGAATTAAGGAAATACTGACTATGACAGAAGTTAGATTAATTTTAAAAGATTAATGCGAATAAAATGGAAGGATACGAAGGAAATAAATTTTTATATAACATATATATGTGTGGGTATAAGTTTCAAACAAAAATGAAACATGAGTAATACAACTTTTATATTTTATTATTTTATAACAACCAATAATTTTAGGCATTTATCAATAATTAATTAAACATTGTAGTTAAATAATGTAAAACAAATTCAATAATGAATATTTAATTTTTAAATATATTCATATTTTCTGTTCGTTAATATTTTGCATTTAAATTGTTTAAGTAGAGAGTTAAGTATTGGTTAAGTAGAAGTAATTGTTTAAGTAAAAGTATAAGTAAAGGGCACAAAAGCTAAATTAATTTGTTTAATTTGACTAAAAAAGGAAAATTAGCATTAAGACAACATTTTAAGCCTAGAAATGATTAAATATAAACTTTATCTTCCATTTCAATATTCTCAAAGTGAGACATGTTTAACACCCTTTTGTACTTTAACTAATTTTAAATACTATATATATATAAGGATAAAAATGTAACAGTTGTCAATTTTCTTTTAGGATGTGCACAATAAGATCTAAATAAATCTTTGCTCCCTCACCCCTCCCCCCTCTCCAAAAAAAAAAAAAAAAAGCTTTGCATTTCCCTTCCTCCCTAAGAAAGTATTGAAATGGCACCCCTATTTGAAAATTTTATCTCCGGTGCCAAGTTGACTCTCTGTGCCTCTATCCAAAAATATTTTTTGTTCATATAAAATAAAACGCAATTAATTTATCAATAAGACAGAAATGATTTCCAATTATACGAATTTCATCTAATAAAAAATTATTTTAAGTATACATACCTCGATATATGTTTTATAATAAATTTAGTAAATCTTTATATGTTTTAACAGCACCTTTCTCATAAAGCATTCGAAACAATCTGGAGTAATAAAGTAAAAAAATTCTATTACTGTTACGTTTTCAACTTTTAAAGATCAAGTGATAAACGTTTTTTAAGTTTAGTCATATATGCTTTGCTTGCTTTATAATTTACACTCGCATCATGGATCAGTCACGACCGATAATGATAAACAGTGGAGTTCGCAGCAATAAACAGTGTCTCATTTGAGCCGATACAACTCATATCAATGAGTAAAGTTGAAAATTTCCGAAAGAAGCAAAGAGATTTTGAAATACAGATAGTTTCGGTCAGATTTCGGTCAAGCCGAAATTTTGGCAGCAGTTTCGCCGAAAACGAATATTCGGCGAAACTCCGATTTTGCGCCGAAACCGAAATTTCGGTCGATCTCTACTTTTAACACATAAAATATTAAATTAAGCATAGATTTTATAAATATTTTGACAACTAAGAAAAAAAAAAAAAAATGACATTTTTAAGAAGAGTACACAGAAAAAAGAAGTTAAAAGCATTCATTTCGTGAGGAGATATTTTAAATATATGAATGCATTCCACACACATAAGTTTAACATTAACGAGGGAAATTAGAAAGTTGACTAACTAACAGCCTAAGGGGTTACACCACCTTGGCACTCAGAAATATGGATACTATAAAAATAACAGGTTTTTTTATATACAGCTATTAAATATATATAAACAGCTATCTATATATTTAAAACTATATCTATATAATATTATCTGTATATTTAAAACAAAAAGCGTATTCTGTCAAATTTTCCATGCAAATATCGTCTTGTTGTGCATGTGACAATGTTTTTTAAAGGCTTCTCTCCTCAGGAAGGGGAAACCTGATGGATTAAGCCCTCACCTGTTTAGCCTAGGGAGATTGAAACGAGTTGATTGAAAATGGATGGAGTCACCATTGCATTGAAAACATATACCTTCTGATATATTTTTACTCAAAGATTGAAAGCTAAAGCTTTTTTTTAAGAACTCATGTTTCCACTACTAAATATGCCTATTTTTTTGCAAAATTTTAAAGAGAGCTTGGATACTGTTATATTATATATTTATAACAGATTGAAATGTCAGAGAGTTCGGAAGATGAGGACAATTTTTTTATTGCTATGTTAAAGGAGCCGACGTAAAAATAAACAAACAAAAAAGTGAGAAGAAAACATTTCTTTTACAATTAGATAACAATATTTTTACATGGGCTGTAAAACTGTTTTATTTATCACCAATAAAGATTTCAAGGAGTTCGGACAAATAGAACTTTTTATTTTAAAACTATAAAACGACCCTATGTAAAAAAAAAAAAAAAAAAAAAAAAAACAAGAAAATAAGCACTTTTATCATTAAATATCAATATTTTTTCACGAATTTTTCATTTTAAAATACAATTTTAGACATAATCCAGTTAAAGATATTATAATGAAAACTTGCTGTTCCCTTTTAAATTTATTATCACGGGCCCGGGCAATGCTGGGCGGAGGTCAGCTAATTAAATATATATAATAATTTTTATTTTACACATATACATAGAAGTTTATAGACAATAATAATAATAAAAAATAATTAAAAAAATGGCAGAGATATGAGTTGTCAAGTAGGATGCTCTTTTGAAAATCCTTGCTGATGTGTATTTTTTTTCTCTATAAGGCATTGTCTGAAAAATAAAAATATTTCTTATTTAGAAAGATAATATCTAAGATGTAGCATAGGAATTTTTTTTTTTTTTTTTTTTTTTTTTTTGTAGAAAAGACAGCTGTTTGAAAAAAAAAAAACTTTGATTTTTACCAAAAATATATTTTAAAAATGAATGCGGCATACAATAAAAAAAAAAAAAATCCTATGCTACATATTATAAAGAATATATGGTTTAAATTTCATCAAAATCTGTTCAGTAGATCTTGAGACAATTTGTACACCAGTTTGAAAAAACAAGTTGAAAAAAATAAACACAAAAGAAAAAAAGTACTGTGTCAGCATCTTGAAACTAAATATTTTTAAAAATTACCTTCAAACTGCAATTCTTCCAGTGATGCTGCGATGGCCTTTTGATGCATTTTGAGCAGCTTTTTTCAATTTTCTGGCCTGCCTTTTTAAAGTCTCTTATGCTTTCCTGTTGGCTATAGATACTTGCTGAGAATCAAAGTTCAAGTATAATCGCAGTGCATTTGGGCCAGTTGTAAGGTTTAATAATTGCATCATTTGTAATACACTAGTATATCCATCATTAAATATACTAGTTGCAATTAAGATGCAATATCAACAATTTCCGTGCCACTGAAATGTACTTTTGGAGCCATAGACCAAATGACAGCATTTAGACTTTTATTGTTGTTCGAATGAATTCTTCGATGAAACAACGTTCTAAAAAATCATCATCAGTTAATCTATCATATACCGCTTCAATTACTTTTTGGACAACTACAGGAATAGTATTTTCATGCTGATTCCTTGCCGCGCTCACTTCTTATTGCTATAACTCCGAAAATATTTGAATCTTGAAAAGGTTAAATGCTTAAAATATTCTTAGAAATATAAACAATTTATCTAATTAAAAAAAAAAAATTTTTTTAATTTTTTAAAAAATTTCAAAGTGATGTAACCTTTTAGTAGTGAAAGATCGCTACTAACAGCAACTAGCGCAAGGCTTTGGCAAATATTATTGATAATTATAGAGATAGTTTTTTTTTAAAAATTGTGCTTGAAAATTATTTTAAAAAACATAAAAGAAATCAGTAAATTGAGATAAAGTTTTCCAACAAATTGTATTTGAAAGAGCATCCCCTCCCCCTTCCTATTCGATGATGTAAAAATTGAAATTATGTGATGTCTAGAAGTTAAAAAAAAATTGCAGTAAAAGTGAAATTTATTGGTCAGGTGTTACCACCGTCAATATGACATCATGTTTCTGCTTCATAATAAAGATTAGATAAAAATGACTTGCAGATCTGACATTAAAGCCCCTGATTTGCAGATATATTAGTTAGAAATGTAAAAGTTATTTTTTCTGAGATTAATTATCTATCATTGGAAAAAATAATAGCCTTTGGAATAGTTCATGTGACTTTAAAAAAAATATTTTTAATTGAATGGGGAGGGCTTGGGCCCCCTGAGCTCTTCCCTTTCCTATGCCCCTGTTTGGATATGTAATACCATTGTAAACCAAAAAGAAATACATTTGTAAGTGAGCAACTGTTTTTATTATAATTTGCATGTAAAAAATTAGCCGTGTAATAAGATGATTTATAAATAAAATAAAAACTAAAGATATATTAAAATTAATTTTGATATAACTTGAGGCTTGAAATAGATATTTTTAAGCTCTTTATAGAAAAATTTGCTAAATCATACACTGAAAATAAATTATTTGGATACACATATCAGCGTATAATTTTAAGGTTAAGCAAAAAAATTTATCTTCTTGTGCATAGTTGAGAAACAATTGATACAATTTTATTCTCACCTTTTTTCCCTTCTTGATTAGCCAAAGTACACATTGATGATAAAAGTGCCTCTTTTTGAGAATGTTGCATTAGTGCAAGGCTTTGGCAAATTTTATATATTATAGATAATAATTAATCTCTGTGCTTAAAATGTTTATTTAATGCTAATGTTTCTATTTTAATCAAATCTGACAAATTATTTTAACTTTTGTGCAATTTTTTTTTTTTTTTTTTTTTTTTTTTATTATTATTATTATTATTATTATTATCGGACATGTGATGATTGATGCATTCAGACATATCAAATTCCTTGGAGGTGGCCATTAGCCCCAGCCTCTCCCAAATGGTTTTCAGCATGTGCAGTCAATCACAAAAAACACCCATTTCCATCTATTTTATCAGCAAATAGATGGAGATAAAAATGACAATAGCCATTCTAATGGGAATTATGTCTTCTTTAAATGTTTTTTCTTCTTTTTTTAAAGAAAGCTTAAATTATATGTTTTCATAGTGAAATTGTATCGAACTTTGAAATTTTCTATTTTGGTATACCAAATGGGAAATCAGTCTGTCAAGTAGCTTAGGAATTATAGCAATGTAAAGTTTGAAAGTCCTTATAATAAATTTGTTTTTAATCACTGTAAAACAGATTGCTATGCAGATACTTTTTTAAGCATAACTCAGCAACTATTTGCCAGAATGAGCTGTAACTTTAAATTAACATATTTATAGCTTCTAGAAATCGATTTCTGTTTACAAATTCATAGACTACAATTAATATTTTTACGAGATATTTTATTTTAAAATTAATTTTTGTAAAAAATATGAATTCTATAAAATTTTTAATGTAAATCGATTTCTAGAAATTTCAAATAGGCAAATCCAAAATTTAATTTTGCCAACTGATTTTTGAGTTATGCTTAAAATCTACCTGCATTGCTGCTTGTTTTGCAACTAAAAAAATTGAATTTAACATTAGCAGTTCAAAACTTTACATCGCTATAATTCCTAAGCTACTTGACCGACTGATTTACCGTTTGGTATTCCAAGATAACATTTAACAAAAAATCCAAATAGCTTTTTATTGAAAATTTCAAAGTTTGATACAATTTCTGTATGAAGACGGCTGCCTAGACTTATTTTCTTAACATGCATTTAAAGAAGACATAATTCATAACTGAATGACTATTTCTGTTTTTCTCTGCCTTTGTTTGCTGACAAAATAAGTGGATGGAGTTAAGGGGGACTTTTTTTTTTTTTACCGACTGTAGATTTTGGTTTTACACTAGGGTGTAAAATTTTAGGTAATCGGTTGTAATTATTTATAGTAAGCTTTCACAACTTTCCAAATTGATTTTATTATACCTTTAAAAATCAGATATGATCTATTGTGAATGAATAATGAACTGCAATAAAAAATAATTTACATAGGCTTAATATTTTAAGACAAAATATAAGAGTATGAAAAACTTTCTTAGGAAATGTGACCTATATTTTATTCCGATAAAATTAAAATAATGCATTAAATTACTGAAGAGAAGAAAGTTATAAATTAAAATAATATATATACACAGTGTGCGAAACTTAAGCAACAAACACAAAATGCTAATTTCTGAACACGTGAGTACTCAAAAGGAAATTCTATAAAGAGCAAGTGTAGAAAATTGCTGCTACTCTAACAACACAGCCAGTTGGTACGGTCTCTTTGACGTCACACATGGTCACAAGTGTTACAGTCACTACAATGAACTGAAATGTGATATCTTTCATTTGGCTCATTTATACATTTGGTCACTCCACTGAGAAGTCACCATGACTTCTGCTTTTTGACAAGTCATCTGGTGACTTTACAATGAAGTCCCCTGGTGACTCTCGTGTGACTGTCATTTGGACACTCCTTTGTAAAGTTATCATGATAGCTGTTCTGTGACAAGTTCCCAAGTGACAGAAAATGAAATCATTTGATGACTTTTCACAAAGAAGCACAATGATGACTTCACAGTAGAGTGTCAGTCACAAGAAAGTCACTGTGTGACTTTATTGTGACATTAGTTGGTGACTCATCACAATGAAATGCTCACAATCACTTCAAAGTTGAGTTTTCAAATAATAGTCCCGTGAGAATCACAAGGTGACTACATTGTAACGTCACTTAGTGACCCATCACAAAGCAACAGTCACAGTAACTTTTCAGTGGTGTCACCTTATAACAATCATTTGAGAGTAATAATGAGACGAGTGAAAGATCCCATATTTTGATTCACCGTAGTGACTGTGACACTTGTAACCATGTGTGACGCCAATGATACTTCACACCGACTGGCTGTGCTGTTAGGGTAGTAACTATTTTCTACTCTTGCTGTTTATGAATTTCTTTTTGAGTTCTCACATGTTCAGAAATTAGCGTTTTTCGTTTGTTGCTTAAGTTTTGCACACTAGTGTATATATATATAAGTGCAAATGTATTTCCTTAATATTTATTTGTCTTGCTTTGTGTAAGTGGCTAATTAAAACCTTTTCTATTTGATCTAAATTTGTGTTTGGAAGTTTGTTTTTGATATGTTTTTTTGTTGAAATTTGCCTGCAGTTACAGAATTTTATCTCGAATATTCTCTTCTTGGATAATGTAACATCATTCAATGTTGGATTGTGTAATATCTTCTACAATATTTCTACCATGCCTTAGAATTTATTTATCCCCACATTTCAAAAACAGTTTTGTATTTTCTCAGTACTTATTTATCGTATTACTACATGAATTTTGTTAAAACATCACCACAGGTTGCTACTGCTATTTTCTAAATTCTTGCAAATCACTTAAAGTGAGCCGATCAAATTTCAAGAATATCAATCAATGTATATGATGACCAAATTGCCACAGAAAGACAAGTCTTCTTACAACAAATTCAGAAATTTGGATAATTGGCTACTATAGGCTTGTCATAAAAATAGCATATTACATATATTTACTTGTGAATTTGATAGTTATAGAAAATCAATTTTAAATGTTTAAACAATATTTGTTATTTTTAACCATTTGTATTATATAATTTTATTTATTTTTGCAGGTTACTTTAGGCATTCTTTTAATATACATGAAACATCCAGCAAATATGCCTATGGATGCATTACACAAACCTTCAGATTTACAGGTGATTTTCTAAAATTTTTATTGTTGAATTTTTATCTATATAGGTGCAGTGCTGCCTACGTTCCAGATTTTTACTACCACCATTTCTGAATAGTAATCGTCTTATTTAATCATGGAACTACTGCATTAAAGAAAGCAAAAACTTCTATTAAAAAATAGTGGTACTCAAAAAACAGAGGATTGTCAGCTCTGTATAGTGACAAACTATCACTTCTAATAAATGACTTTTAGCAGTTTCATCTAATGAACAAATAAGAATAAATACTTAAATCTACAAAAAAAGTTTATTTATTTAGAAATAATGACCTTACTATTAGTAAATACAAATTTATTTATATTCTATACAAAATATATTAGTAAATATAGTTTTCAAATAAATTTTACATTTGCTATTTTAAAACTAAGCAAAGAAAGCCATTCTAGATTTACAAAGGAATGAAATGATTAATAAAAAGGGAAAGAGAAGATGTAGATTTTATTGTATAAATGATATTATTTTCCTTCCTCTTCCTTTGGTACTACCAAAGAATTCTGCAGAAGATCCAGATCTATTGGGTTTTCTATTACCATTCAAAGGAGCATATGATATTTACTAAGGCTGTGCTCAAATCGAAACTGTCTATTTTCTGACTCATTGCTATATTCAGTTTTACTTGTACAGATTTACATAATATGCATAAAATCTGCAGGTGTTTTTATTTAAAAACTGTGGAATTTAATAATGGTTTCCAAATTTTGATAAAGGGAAAGAAAGGATCTTCCAACCGGTGACGAAGGCAGCGGGGACCTGAGTCGGAGGTTCATTCGAGTAGAGGTTGATTACAAATCGAGAATTCAATTAGATTCAAGGACCCAATGTAAATTAGAGGCCCGCTTGTGGGCGAAGCCAGCTAGTTATTAAATTATTAATGTTCAGAAACATCTGTCTCTGTGTGTGTCTGTCTGTCTGACATCTGCAACACCAAAAACTCTGCTTGCGGCGCAAGCAAAAAGGCGCTCTTGGTGTAAAAAAATTCAGAAAAATCCTAGAATTGTTAACATTCAGTATCGAAAAGATTGCCCATTAATTAAGAAAGTTATTAATTAAGAAAATCTCAAAAATTAGTGAAAAATGAATATTTTTTCTGAAACAAAGAAATGATTTCAGTTTTGACTACAAAGGGACCCTGCTGCAAGGCTCACAACTGACCAATCAGCTTTTGCATTCAACCTGTACCTCAATAACTTCCATTTTGGTTGTGGACAAGATGGCGTACTGGGAGTTTTCTCAGCTTTTTTTTAAAAAATCACAATAATCGCTCCATTTGCATGAAAATTTGCAAACGGACATTTAAAAAAAATTCTCGATTTCAGGAAGGTAAAATTCGGCCCATTAGAAGAGACGGTATCAATTAAAAAACTTTTAATTTTAAGTGGAAAAATGATCAACTTTTAATTTCAATACTGCAGCAAGTGGCCTATGCAGACAAAACATCTGCTGAAGGAATAATGAAACAAAACACCTTTCTATATAGTGGAAGGATTCCAGGTCTATCAATTTTTTTTTTTTTAATATTGCATTTATCATTTTGAAAATTATACATCCATCTGTATCTTTTCACGAGGATTCTAAATATGTAATTTTCGTATTTCTCCATTAATTACAACTGAAATTACAATATATATTTTATTTAATTGGATGGCTTAAAAATAATTTATTAAAAAATGTTTTTAAAGCATCATTTCTGGAGCTGACATCTCAGCAGTTATTTATGGAGGTAAAATAATGTTTTTGAAAGAGACTGATTTTTATAGGCTATATAATTTTTTTTTAAAAATATCATACTTTCGGATCTGAAACGTATGCATCCTTGCTTAAAGTGGGCTAAGATTTCATAGATTCAAAAATTCTTCGAATTCGGCCCATAATTTTTTATTTTAGCAAAATCCGATTTTTGGATTAAAATTAAAAGCTAAGGATATTGCTATTTCATTTCAAATTATCTCGGGTCATATGGGTCTAATCGCAACACAGTTTGCCTCATTCGACTCTTGACATCGATAGAACTTTCTTATTTTAGTTCTGAGTTTAACTACTAGAAGGCGCTTTCCTATATCTGGATCTATGGGCCGATCACAACGAGGTATGGCTCATTCGACTTGACATTAACAACTTCAGAGATTTCAGTTATGTTCGTATAGAACAGATTGCGTCCCCTGGCTGTGGAAGGTGGAACTAATGGATTTTGCAGCTAACTTGGGTTCTATGGGTCCAATCACAACGCGGTTTGTCTCCTTCGACTTGAGATTGACAGAACTTACAGATTTTAATTCCAAGTTTCACCACCAGATGGCGCTTTCATATTTCAGGTTCTGTGGGCCTGATTACGATGGGGTTAGGCTCATTCGACTGGATTTCGATAGCTTTACAGATTTCTGTTATGTTCGTATAGGACAGATTGCACTTCCTCATAGTGAATGTAGAACTAATAGATTTTTCAGCATGTACGCAGCATGCTTGCTATACAGTGCCGCAGGCAGCAAAAACTCGAGCAGGAGGTTCATTCGGGTAGAAAATTATACTATTCAAGGTGGGAATTAAGGGTTGCTCTGGTACGTGCGCACCATACTATGTGGCCGGTGTACTGTGCCAAAGGAAGTGGGGACCCAAGCTAGAGGTTCGTTCGGTTTGAGGTTTTATACAATTCAAGGCCCTAATGTAAATTAGGGGCCTGCTAGTGGGCGAAGCCAGCTAGTCTATATTAATAAAAGAAAGATGTTTGTGTGTGTGTCTGTTGGCGATGGCTAGAGAAATCCATTGCATACAGAGGTCTGAAAATTTAGATAAAAATAGTCCAAAGTAGGTCCAAATGCACCTGAGACTCAGAGTTTTCATTTTTTGTTAATTAACAGAGATATTATTTAAAAACCATATTGAACATCGCAAAATAGTGTGCTGTCATGGTTGTCTTGTCAGAAACTGCATTTCTGAATTTCTTGAAGCAGAGAAGAAAAAGTGTGGAAAAATTCTGTTTTTTGCATTTTTACAAAATCATCATACTTTTCAGGTTCTAAACGTATTACCTGTTTTAAAAAAAAAAAAAATCTGAATATTTAATTAGTTTTTTTTTTTCCTCCTGCTACATGTTTACAAGTCTGTATCCACTCTTTTGATAAAAATACGAAAAAAACAAAAACTATTAATTTATTTAGCATATATTTCCGGTAACAATGGTATTATTTGTTTAAAGAACATAGCAATATTAATCTTTTGAGAAAAAATTTACGAATGGCAATCTTGTAATTTTCGTTTTTGCTGCAATTTTAAAAAATCTGCATCCAATTTGCAAAAAAAAAAAAAAAAAAAAAAATTCTTTCTAATATTGTTTTTGGTTAAAACCAATATTAATATTTACCATTTCAAAAAAAATATTTTCTGCAAGTCCTTTCATGAATTTGCCAGACTTTCTTTTTTTCTCAGTGCCTTTCCCAAAATTTTTTTCGCATTTGAAGAGAATAATTGTGTTTTGGAAATTTTTTGATGGGGAATGGTAGATATCATTTCATGTCTTAAAAAAGGGAGGAGGGGGGGGGGCATTTTTCATTATTTAGGTTTCCATAATTGAATGTTTAATATATCTAAATGTCACAAAATAGCAATCATTAGATTAAGGACCGCTTACTTTGTTTGGAAAGATTTTAATTAAAAAATATAAAATCATACAAATTTGAGGATGTACGTTGTCAAAGGTTAGGCAGTAGGCTCCTCAACATTAGGTTAGTTTCGAAAAATATTTGTTTAAAAATATAAAATCATGTAACACTGATTTTAGGTATATTTAAGGTTATTATCACAAGCCTGGGATATGCTAGTCTTGAATTAAAAAAATATATATAATTAAAACAGACCTGGAGTGTACATAGCATGCCTGGGATACACTGCCAAAGGCAGTAGGGCCCCCAATTCTAGGTTAGTTTCAAGAGATTTTCCTTTAAAAATATAAAATCATACAAATTCGAAGGAGTACAATGCCGAAGGCAGTCGAACTCCCAACATTAGGTTCATTTGGAAAATTTTTTGTTTAAAAATATAAAATCAAAACAGACCGGAATGTGCATAGCACACCTGGTGCATGCTGCTAAAGGCAATGGGGGCCCCAACTGTAGGTTCATTTGGATAGCTTTCACTTAAAAATATAAAATCATACAAATTCGAGGGTGTACGCTGCCGAAGGCAGTGAAGCCCTCAACATTAGGTTCGTCTGAAAAGATTTTCATTGAACACTGGTTTTACTTATTTTTAAGGATTATCATGGCCTCAAGCAACACCGGAACAGATCAGCTAGCTTATCATTAAATGAAAAATACTATTAGATTCCAAATCATTTAGTCATGCCTGCAGACTTTATACTTTTACATTTAAAAATGAGTCCATCCATGTGTTAGAAAGTTTTGAGTTATTGAGTGAGGAATAATATATTTTTGAAAACCCTCTTAAGAACAATTATTAGAAAATGTATATTGACTACTAGATTAGATGTTGGAAATTTTGATTTTTAGATAATGCATGTTATATAATGAAAGTCTGGATTGAGTAGTAATTTGTAAAAAGCATGTAATCCACACTTGAAGTGGCTTTTAGAGATGAGGCCAGGTCTAAAGACTATCGGAGGTTTCTGAAAGTATGGAGAACAAGTTTGCATTGCTATGCGTTTATTCTGTCAGCTGTATAAAAGTTGTTGGTAAATAAAATAGACATGTGTATCATACACGCATGTGTGTTATATTTTTCTTGGTATATTTTTGCTTTAAAAAATGAATTTTTTTTCAAACCTTTGTGTTTTCCCCCTTATTAAATGCTTGCTATTTTCATTCCTGCGTATATCTGTGAGTTAATACATTTTTTACATAGTAAAAAATTCTTTTCGACAAATTGAATATTTATAAATTCCAATATTTTACAAATTCCATATGTTTAAAGGATAGATAGCTTTTAGCATATTGCCATGTGTTTGGCAATTTTTCATTTTGAATACTGGTCCTAGAAATTCTTACTGTATTAATTCATTTTATAATGAAAAATTGCTTATTGTCCAATAGAGATTTTTAATAGAGAATTTAGCAATAGTAAATAAAACATTCTCAATAATTGGATCAATATTTAAAAAAAAATAGTTAAATAAAGAAGAAGTGGGAGAGAGATATTCAATATAGTTATGTTTTCTCAAAATATGCAGGAGAAATGTGTTTATAGAAATGAAAAAATAAAAATCATTATAAACACTATTTATTATATAAAAAATAGAAAACTCATAAAAATCAGAGCTGAAAAATGTTATTCTTTAAAATTTAGAATGTTTAAGATTCTGAAAAAGATACCAATTTACTTTTTAAAAGTTTTGAATTAATGTTTTTAAAATTGTATTTTAGATTGTGAACTGGATATGTCTTGTGATAAGTTCTCACACAGAAACATTACTGTTTACCAAAGACAAAACAGCTAAGAAATTATTAAAAGATTTGAAGAAAACTTTATCTGTTAAGGTAAGTCTCGTTCTTTATATCAAACTTCAAACAAAGAAGTTGTACAATCCTTGTTTTTATTATTATTATTATTATTATTCTTTAAATAGGCTTGGCTTGTTTGATGTGGTCGCATATAAATTTTACCAGAATCCAAAATGCGATATGTTTCTCTACATGTCTGTTTTTTTGTGTGTTTGTCTACACTCTTAACTTTAGTAAAAACTGATCATTTGCCACAAAATTCTAACATTTTATTCATGTACATAGTATTACTTACGTTTTAAAAACATTCTTAGCAACTGGATCAATATTTTGATAAATAGTAAATAAAAAGTACAAGAGATGCTTTATTTAAGATAGTTATGTATTTCTCAAATTGTGTTTATGATAATCATATCATATGCATAGTTTTTTTCAATTGGGAAACATAAAAAAAAATTATTGTATGATTGTCTGAAACATAAGTGATGCAACAACATTATTTAAAGGGAATGTGATGACAATAAACGGTTGAAAAAAAAAAAGTAAAAACACTCGTGTCAAATCACTCTTGCATTTAAGTTTATATGTGAAATTTTTATTGTAAATTTGTTTTGTTGCAAAAACATACTTCATATCCAAAAAGGAATTTCATAAAAATTTATCAAATGTTCCAAGTCATGTCATGAAAGTTCAGTAAAATATTAACCCTTTAGGGACGAGCGACACGTATACGTGACGCAAAAGATGCTCAGAATCCTCGATTATTCCCACCAGTAACTTTTTATTGTAAGCAGGCATGAGATTCTTCCGCGGATCCGCTGTTTTCCGCTTTTTTATCATTTTCCACTTTTTTGCCATTTTTTAATTTTCCGAAAAAACGAGAAATTTGCCTGAAGATTGCGAAAAAAAACCCCACGAATTTCGTCAAAGGATTGCTGAAAAATGCGAATTTCGACAAAGGATTGCGTGAGAAACGTAAAGATCGCGAATTTCGTCAAAGGATCGTGTGAAAATCGCCAAAAGATCGCTGGAATAACGCGAATTTCGTCAAAAGATTGCTGAAATAACGCGAATTTCGTCAAATGATCGCTGAAAAAACGCGAATTTAGCCAAACGATCGTTAAAAAAACGCGAATTTACCCAAAAGATCGCTGAAAAAACACGAATTTAGCCTAAAGATCACCTTAAAAAACGCAAATTTTGTCAAAAGATTGCCGTAGAAACACAAATTTGTCAAAAAATCGCCGTGAAAACACGAATTTTGTCATAAGATCGCCGTAGAAACGGGAATTTTGTCAAAAGATCGCCGTAGAAACGGGAATTTTGTCAAAAGATCGCCGTGAAAACGCGAATTTTGTCATAAGATCGCCGTTGAAAACACGAATTTTGTCAAAAGATCACTGAAAAAACGTGAATTTACCCAAAAGATCGCTGAAAAAACGCGAATTTAGCCTAAAGATCGCCTTAAAAACGCGAATTTTGTCAAAAGATCGCCGTAGAAAGATAAATTTTGTCAAAAGATTGTCGTGAAAACGCAAATTTTGTCATAAGATCGCCGTAAAAACGCAAATTTTGTCAAAGGATCGCCGTAGAAACACAAATTTTGTCAAAGGATCGCCGTAGAAACACAAATTTTGTCAAAAAATCGCTGTGAAAACATGAATTTTGTCATAAGATCGCCGTAGAAACACAAATTTTGTCAAAAAATCGCCATGAAAACGCGAATTTTGTCATAAGATCGCCTTAGAAACGGGAATTTTGTCAAAAGATCGCCGTAGAAACGCAAATTTTGTCATAAGATCGCCGTAAAAACATGAATTTTGTCAAAAGATCGCCGTAGAAACATAAATTTTGTCAAAAAATCGCCGTGAAAATGCGAATTTTGTCATAAGATCGCCTTAGAAACAGGAATTTTGTCAAAAGATCGCCTTAGAAACAGGAATTTTGTCAAAAGATCGCTGTAGAAACGGGAATTTTGTCAAAAGATCGCCATGAAAACACGAATTTTGTCAAAAGATCGCCATGAAAATGCGAATTTTGTCATAAGATCGCCGTTGAAAACACGAATTTTGTCAAAAGATCGCTGAAAAAACGTGAATTTACCCAAAATATCGCTGAAAAAACGTGAATTTAGCCTAAAGATCGCCTTAAAAACATGAATTTTTTTCATAAGATCGCCGTAAAAACGTGAATTTTGCCAAAAGATCGCCGTAAAAACGTGAATTTTGCCAAAAGATCACCGTGAAAATGCGAATTTTGTCAAAAGATTGCCGTGAAAATGCGAATTTTGCCAAAAGATCGCCGTAAAAACGCAAATTTTGCCAAAAGATCGCCGTAAAGCTGCGAACAGTGCGAGTCCGTCGCCATCCATCCTATTGTATTATTACGATGGCATTTTTGATCTTTTATTGCTTTGGCTGGACTCCGTCACCATCCGTCCAGCGTCTTCGGACGTACTCCGATGGTTGTTGACAGTTTTATTACGGGAACCAGGGGAGATAACTAGTACAATTACTTTGTGCAGCCTCTCTCAAAGCAATAAAAAAAAGGTTACTGTTCAGGCTTGGCTGAGATTTTGCCTAATGAGGGGAAATTCTGAGTTAAAATTTTCGCCAAAGTTTTTCGTATATTAGGAAATCTAGATTTTTTTCCCCATTTTTTGACAAAGGAAATCATGAGTTATATTTAATATGAGTATTTTACACTTTCTTTCTTTAATAATAATAATATAGATACTACATTTTGATTTGTAATTCAATATATACTTAGAACTCAAGATTTCATTTGTAAAAAAAAGAATAAAAAAGAAAACAAAACAAAGAAAGAAAAAATGTTGTATCCTAATCATTCAATAATTATTTCGATTCTAATTATATCCAGTGAAATCGGATGTTGCTTTCTCTTTTTCGATAAATGAATTACTTATCGAGGTATAGAAATTCTAAAAGAATTTATACTTTCGACAAAAAAAAAAAAAAAAAAAGAAAGAAAGAAACATTATTCGATTACATAGTTTCTCAATAAGAACAGGAATTTCTAATTTTTTTTTTATACGTATACTTGATAACTTTCTTAATAAGTTATTTTAACAGAAGTTAATATGATTGATTAATTAAAGATATATTTTAAAAATACAAATGCATCACTTTTTTTTTTTTTTTTTTTTTAAAGAGATAAATTATGATAAAAAATTTTATTATGAGTTATTTTGCAGTTTTTTGTTCTTTTTTTTTTCTTTTTAAGTAGTCATTTTAAAAAGTAACCTATAATAAATGATATGTTTTAATCATATTATTTCGATTCTAATTATATCCAGTGCCAAAATTGTTTTTTTTTACATCCGGGTCAAACATAAATCCCCCCCCCCCCTCCTACCCTCACCCTCATTTGCAAAAAAAAAGTTTAAAGAAAAGTTTTCAGTCCATTCCCTTAATTTTTATTTTAAATATAGAATAAATGTCAGGATTGTTTTATACATTATTAGATTTTTTTCCCCCCACACAACAACAGTTCTGACACAGTTACGAACTCATTTGTAAAAGCAAAAGCATAACACTTCCAGGATTGCTTTTGGAAGAGTTTTGAAATTGAATGTTGCTTTCTCTTTTTCGATAAATGAATTATGGAGTTATAAGCGATTGTTGTCACGTGACGACATGTTTTTCTCCTTTAACATGCAGCCTCGTATACGGAAGCTCAGTTCAAAATGCTAACTTTGAAAGAATTTTCTAAAATGTCTTCTGCCTTCAACAGAAAAGATGGGGGGGGGGGGGGGGAGACACACCCTTCGATTACATAGTTTCATAATAAGAACACCTGCCAATTTCATGCGTTTCTAAACAAAAGTGAATTCAAAAATTTGTCAGAAATAATGACCGTATTTAGCACAAGAATTTAATGAAACAAAATAGTTGTTTTCAAATAAATTTAGCAATCAGGATTCCAATAATTAATAAAATATTTGTGAGAATTATCAGCCTCGACTAGCAAGTTTCTATGCCCAGGGCACTTTCAATTTTTTATCACCACTTAGATTGGTTTAATTACTGATACTACCATAAAATTCAGAAAATACCCCCCCCCCCCTCCACAATTTTCAACAAATTTCATTTTTCTAAAAAAAATATCTGTTTATAAGCTCCCACCACTCTTTTTTCTCTATGCCCTTAAACAATATTCTCTGCTTCCTTATTTGTTTTATTGATTGCCAGATTATAAAATATGCAAGGAAGAGCTATATAAAATATATAATTTGATTAAAATATTGAAAATTTTATTAGCCACACGAAAAAAATGTTGGTGTTATTACATACTGGTGAATACAGTTTAAAAATTAAATTTGATTACTTGGGTTTTCAGTTAAGTCAAAGGATTTTATGCATTATGAATATTATTGAAATTGCATTTTTAGCAGTCCTACATAGGGTGTGGATCCTAGGTATAATATAATTGTTTCCTCTTCGCTGTGTGATGTTGATGACATAATTTCTTATACTGTGTCTACAGAAAGTTTGAAAATAAAATCACAAAAACAAGAAAATCTACCGTCTTTACATTGACGATTGGTCGCCAATATAGTACTCCTTCTCAATATAATTTATGGCTTTTGGATGGATGTCTTTGGCTGGACGAGCAATGCACGAAGCTTAAAAACGCGAATTTTGCCAAAAGATCGCCTTAAAAACGTGATTTTTGTCAAAAGATCACCATAAAAATGCGATTTTTGTCAAAAGATCACCGTAAAAACGTGAATTTCGCCAAAAGATCACCGTAAAAACGTGAATTTTGCCAAAGGATTGTGGAAAATAAGCAAATTTCATCAAAAGATCGCAGCAAATAAGCGAATTTCGTCAAAGGATTGCTGAAAAAACACGAATTTTGTCAGAATTTACTGCATTGGGTTAAAAGGTTGAAACCAAATTTCTTTTCATAATGCAGAAAATTTGCTATAAAATGCGAAAACAAATTAAATTAAAAAAAAAATCTTCAAAAAATCCAATTAGCTTCAAGCTGACTGGTAAAAATGACCTGGAATCTGGAATAACCACGGCACTGACAAGTTGGTGCCATTGGTAATGTCCTTAAAAAAAATCTCTTAAAAAATTCCTGAAAAACTTATTTTTTATTTTAAAAAAGAGTGGGAACTCTGTTCTATCATTTATTTAAGGTGGTTGCAATTATTAGCACATACTTGATTTGCTCTTTCAAGAAAAGTGTCAAAATTGTCATTTTTTCAAAATTTCAATTAAAAAAATGTTCATGCCATTGAAGGATTTTATTAATGTGCTGTATCTTGGTAAAATAGACTTTCAGAGTAAGCAAATAATTTCTACCTAATTCTTGTTAATAATTTCAATCTTTTTAAAATGTACTCAAAGCTAAATTGATGTAATATTATATATTTATTTATATTAGTTAAAAATATATATTTTTTAAAAGCAATTATAATATTTGTTACGTTTAAAATTCATAACTTATTGCTCATACGTCGTTCGCGCAGTTTTCAGCTTTTTTGTCAATCTCATCCCTCTTAACCCTCATGAAGCAGCATTAAAAATGTTGTCAGTTGACAATTTTTTCATGTATAAAATTAGCTTTTTAAATTGTGTTGTACGCACGTTATTTTAAATATTTCCCCATTTTCTCATTCACGCGCTTTTCCTCTTTTTTCATCATTCTGCACTCTCATGCCTGATTGTAAGCTTAGCCTTATTTGATGACCGAATTTCTGCGATTCTATTAGGCGAAAATTTCTGGTTTGAAAAACCGGTGGTAAAAGATTAAAAATGCTGTAAAAGACGCTTGTCGCGAAGGGGTTAAGGAGGAGGAGACTGCTGCAGTGTTACGTTCAATGAGCAAAAAATATAATAAGGAATTTAAGTATCACAAAACCACTGTAGGACAATAATCTACACACTTGAGAGATGCATAAATATAATTTGAGAAAGAAAACAAAAAATCATGACATTTTCTGGACATAAAAAATTTAAAAATCCAACAGACAAAAAATTAAAAAGAACCACAGAAATAAAAATACAAAAAAAAATTAATATTTTTAGTTAAGGCTTGGTGTTTGTATACTTATAAAATTCCACATTTGATGTAATATACTTAACACATCAGTCAAAAAGTCCAGGGATTAACCCACAGATGGTGCCACAATTAAAAAATTTATATGTGTAATAGATAGTACAGTACACTCGTGATTTAGCAACCATTGGATCAGATCCTGACAGTTTCCTAATACTCACAATGTTTTTCATCGCTCGTTTTAACGACCCATAAATAATTCGAATCTTGATTTAGTGACCCTTCTGAAAACATGAATAAACAGTGCATTGTGTTCAACTTTTCTGAGAAGTATAAAAAAAGCAAGTAACCAAACATTTTCTCCCCCCTTTTGCCTGTAGCTTTGCAGCGCATGCCCACTGGGCTCTGCAATTATCAAAATGGGATTGGAATGGCAATTATCAAAATGGCTTATAATCGTTACAAAAATACCTGTATCTGGCAAATGTGCACATCACATGATGGGACAATCTTGCGACATACAATCTTTTAGGAGTAATTTTGTCGATGTTAAGTCGTTTGTGTTGTCTGTATTTTTTTATGCAAAATTTTTTTATTTCTCCATGGCTCCTATTGTAAATAAAAAATCATTTATATCATTTGATATGAAGGTGAAAATTCTTGAAAGTGCGGAAGAACATATAGCAAAATCTGAAATTGCTAAAATGTTTAACATAACAAAAACTGTTCTTTTCACGATCATACGAATCTACGAATGACTACTTTCAGATAATCAATGGCCTCGAAAGCGGCATTCTGGAAGTTTCCGACCGCTATTTTAAGCAAAAAAGTATAACATCATTTTCAAAAAATTTTAATTAACTAGTGTAAGTCATTTTTTAATTTTGTAAAATGTTTAAATTAATTCTTGCCTATAAAATTATTCCATAATTTTTATGCATTTTTTAATTTTAAAGATTTATTCAAATTACAACAAATATATATTTTTTAAATTGTATAAATCAATAGTTTTTATTATATTAGAATTTAGGTATTTTTGAACTCATTAAAAACAACCCATATTACCAACTTTTGATTTAATGACCATTTGATCTAGTGTCTGATTTCTCAAGGTCTCGTGAAGGTCGTTAAATTGCGAGTCTACTGTACTAGCATTCAAAAGATACGTTTCAAAATTTTATGCCATTTTGACCATTAGTTATCGAGATATTAAAGTTTTGGTTAACTTTTGATATTTTCAAAAGAATGGAAAAAAAACGAATTTTGTGTGTTGATGAGAAAAAATACCATTCAAGATCAGCAATGGCTTGAAAAGTGTTACAGGGAATCAGTTCTGTCAAAAACAATTTGTCAGTGGTTTGCTGAATTTAAATATGGCTATACGAACACCGATGATGCTTAACACTCGGAACGTCCAAAAGAGGTGAGTACACCAGAAAACACTAAAAAAATTCTCAAAATTGTATTGGACAACCGTAAAATGAAGTTGCAGGTGATAGCTGAGATCATAAAGATATCAAAAGGCAGCATGTACAACATTTTGCACAAAAATTTTGGTTTCAGAAAACTGTTTTCCAAATGGGTGCCACGCTTGGTCACAGTGGAACAAAAGCAACAATGTGTTGATGATTCAGAGTGCTGTTTGAAGCTTTTTAATTGGAATAAACAGGATTTCTTGCATTGGTATGTGACAATATAAAACATGGAGTACCTCTACACACCTGAATAAAAAAGATCGTTGGATCGAGCAGCATATGAAAGTCGACGAAAGATGTAACAGTTGACTGGAAAGGTTATGGCCTCTGTATTTTGAGATTTCCATGGTATTTTTTTTCATTGACTACCTCGAGAAAGGAAAAACCATCAATTATGCATATTACACATCGTTATTGGATCGAGTGAATGAAGAAATAAAGAAAAAAAATGTTCTTCCACCAAAACAATGCACCATGTGACAGGGTTGTTTGGTTTTTTCCACTCTGGAAAAAACTGTACCAGACAGAATATCATTTTGTCCACTTAAAGGTACTTACATAAAAGGAGCAAGTTGTTTTTCTTTAATCCATTAAAGCCATTAAAGAATTTGTAGCAGTTTGTAATCCAAGCCTATTTCTAAGTTTGTTTTGAATCATTCTGAATTGGAATAAATTCGTTCAATGCTTGCTGATGAGGTTACGCAATGAAAAAGAGGACATACAAAATTTGAAATTACTTTCTATGTCACTGTATTTTTTCAGTGATTCTCACCATTCTGCTGGTGATAGATTATTTATGATTGCATCATTAAAATATGTATCAGGAAATGGATATGCCTTAATAGAAAATTTAACAATCAATGACAATTTTTTTTTAGCAATGTCAATCATCCATTTCCTTGTGAGTTGGCATGATACAGTCATAAAATCTTTTCTGTAAACATTTATTATAAATTCCAAGTTCTTCAGATTTCAAAAGTGTCATCTGCAATAGTAGAGGAATCCCTCTGTAGCACATTCAGTGAAATATTGATGGGTTTCAACTGACTGATTAGATGTTTCACTTCTTTATATAAAGCAATATTGTTAATTATATTCCTTATGTCATGTTCACCAATAATTTTCAAGAAAACATCTTTGTTTTACACATTCTAAGCACTCCAAGCATTTATTGTGACTGTTCCATCGAGTTTCATTAGGAAGTTGAGGCAATACACCACCCTAAGAATTTAGAAACCCTTTAGCTACGTGATGACTGGAATTCTTAGACAGAACTATAGGCTAAAATAAAAGACAATAAACTCCACCACAGATAAAATTCATTATAAGAGAGCCTAAGTTTAAGTTCAGCTTCTTTAGTTTTGTTTAGGTTTTTAGTTTCTGTTCAAGTTTTGGTTTAGGTTCTGATTCAACTTAATCAAAACTGTTTGATATATGCAGCATAAGACTATTTTTACTGTAAAATATTGTCTAAAATTAATTGTACCAACATGTAATTAACATTTTTTTTGTGGATTTATTAGATTATGATTAATATGCAGTCATTCCATTTTAATTAAATGATTAATTAAAAAAATTATTATTAATAAATTATGTAAGAATATAATTCTATTACATAAGAGCAATAATTTTATATATCAAACATGGAAATTTTGTCCAATTTCTTCCGGCGTCCTGGACTTTTTACAAAAAAGTGGACAAAATAGCAACCCTGCCATTTGACAAGTCAATAGTTACAATGACAAAATTGTATGAATTGAAGCTCTGATTGCTTAACCCTATCACTATGTCCTATCGAAACATGCCCTGGACAAATATGCTATTTAAAATAAAAAAAACAAGTACCACTTATATTTGTACAGTTTAATTTTTACCGTGTGTTACAAACATTATGATATGAGATGTCACCGGATAAAACTACTCACTGAGTGATAGATTTTTTTTACAACTTGTTGAAAATGCTTGGGGTCCGCGTGGACCCCAGGACATAGTGATAGGGTAAAGAGATTTGCATCATGAAGTCATAGCCGAAACAAATTCTTATTTTGAAGGCAAAGACAAATTGTTTTATATAAAAGGTATTGAAATGTTAGAGAAGCATTGGAATGAATGTACCTCTCTTAAAAAAGACTATGTTGATGAAAAAAGTTGAAAAAAAAATCTTTAGTGGTTTGTTCTGGGATTTTTTGACTGATGTGTTACTTATCTGATGATGTATATTATCAGACTTAATCCATGTCAGATAATTAAGAATTTACTGTAGTTTTCTTTTCTTAAATAGTTTTATGCATTCTGCCAGCTGTGTTCATAGTATATATTTAGGGATGTAAGATATTCTGTCAAATTTTAGTCCAATGAAAATGCTAGCCAATGTATGATTTGCATTGTAGTATTTAATCCCGCCCCCCCCCCCCCCCCCCCAATATTCTAATTGAAGTATTTTCTGTTTGCAATACCTAGACGAGCTCGCTTGTTTTCTGTTCAAATGGCCATGCATTAAAGTCTAATGTGTCCTTGGTGACATCCATCTGAAAGTGCTAAATTCGTCTTTCAATTGAAGTTGTGTGTACCATCATGTAGCTGCTGCTATGCAATTAATTTGAAGAATTTTCCCCCGTTCTAATGACTACTAACAACCTATTTTTGCTTCCCGTTCTAACAGCTATGGTTTTTCTTTTCAGCGAAACACATTTATATCCATTCAAATTTCTTGAAATTCTACATTTTTTCACGAAACAGAAAGCTATTTAATATAAAATGATAAAATTAATATACTTCTAATACTTAAATATATTATTGAATAAAAAATAAAAACTTTTTAAACTTATGATTTATTTAAATGTAAGTAAAATCTGTGATTTTTATTTATATTATCATTGGACAAATGATTTTCTAAACTTATGATTCTATTATATGTAAATAAAATTGTCATTAATTTTCATACCATTGTAGAATAAATAAATTTTCAAAAACACTTTTTTTTCTAAATGTATTATGTATCTAAATTTTAAATTATAAGGTAAAGTGTCCTAATTTCATCCTCCTGTACTTCTCCGAAAGTGGCGTCACTTATCACGGAAAGTACGGAAATCACAGAAATTTCGTTCGCCAAGACACATACGTATGTTATAGACGCCAGATTTCCTATTTTTAGAAGACCTTAATTCTTATTATGTCATTTGTAGAATATTATTTACTGTACTGTGAGTATTTATTTCCTATTCATTGCATGTATTCTACGTAGATAAGATGCTAACAGTAGCATATAGTGAGTTTTAGAATGTTCAGTGCATCTTACATGAACTGAAGCTCCGTGACATTGAGAAGTATCATGGATACAATTTTGTTCCCCTTGCAGTTCTTATTTTTGTCCCAGGGACGAAAGGAACGCTTTTTCATGACAATTATTTCAAAATTTAAATAAAGTTTAATATAAAATAATAAGTAAAATAAACTAAAATAAAATAAAAAAGTTTACAATAAAATTTAAAAAGAAAATAATCTCTTTACTTTTAAAAATACTTTGTTTTATTAAAAGAAAAAAATATTGTCTCTCTCGATTGTTGTGGATGGGAGCCACACACAGAAGAAGTGGGATAAAGCCCAAATGAAGTTGCTGTTGAAGCTTTACCTATTAAGGAGATGGGCTAAGCTGCCAGTAAACAGTATAGTGTGTCAAGATCAAAAGTGAAAGATTATATAAAAAAAAGGTGCAGATAAAAGTGCAGAAGACTTGATTAAAATGAGAATTAGGCGGAAAACAGTTTGTTATGTAATATGTGCATTTATTTTTAAATAACAATTTCTAATATCTTAATTAAATATAAATCATTATTAATCACTCTTTAATTAATAAACAACCTCATAATATAGTGTGTTTCCCTTTTAGATTATTTCCTAAAATCTGTTATATAATCACTATTTCATTATCTATTATTAACGTAAATAAAGTGTATTTCTTTTTTTTAATCTTTCAAAAATCAGCTAATCGCTCAAAATTTTAAGTCTTCAAATAAAATTCTTATTTTCCAAAATATTTAATTTTTCCCATCTAATCTTTATTTAATATATTAAGTTATTTCTCCTCTCTTCCCAATTAAAATTTCATTAAATTTGGTTAAAAAATAAGGCATTTAAGCTAAAAAAAAAATGTTTTCTTTTCTATTTTTTTTAAGCCATTGCATCATGAATCTTTAGTCTCTGAGACATCGACATTTTAACATTCCCTTCTCCTGCCCTTAAACAACTTTAGCATGCCGTATCAACAATTATCCTCCATCTTATATTCAGAACGTTAACCCTGGGAAAGTTCGTGGTTGCCACTTGCGGTAATATCCTTTTTAAAACTCTGTTCTACATGCTGACTTCAATCGTAGCTTGGTAATGCAGGGAATAAACAACTCCTCTTGTGTGCTTGAAGCACGCTCATTGGCTACGAAGAAAGTATTTACAGGGTAGCACAAATGAAATTTCTTGAAGATGCCGTTAGTTTTCAAGAATAATCGTTAGGAGGAGTGTACATTTTTGAAGACTCTGGCCCTCAAGTCTCAAGATTGCTTAGCATTTTTTGAGTTGATCATCTCCCATTAGAGAAGAAAGATGTGTTGTTGGTGCGGTCCATTATTTTAATGGAAAAATACCTTTGTTTACATCAATATTTTGTGAAGTTGTTCCTACACTTGATTCCACTAAAATCATCCTTCTTTCTGGTTACTTCTAATAAAATAAGCATCAGTGAGATATGAATTATCTTATGTATTTCCAATAGCTATATCTTAATTAGTTCATGTTAAGGTGAATGAACAGATTCCCGTTGAAATCGGGCCCATAGAACCAGAGAAAATAAATCCGACACCTGTATATTAATATTCATAAATGGTGGTAATCAAGGGCTGAAAAAATGATACTGAAGTTCATTTAGTACCTGGGAGACCTGGGAAGAATTCAGATTTCATTTGAATCGGACTACGATTAAATGCAAAATCTTTTAGTTACATTTTCCGCTGCCAGCGGGTGTGCACTCAGTTCGAAACAAACCTCTTTCCGACCGAAATTCCGGCATATGTCACCACTGCTTATGGCAATGTATAGAAGGTGTGCTGTGCATGTGCTGAAAATCTTTTAGTTCCACTTTCCACCGCTATAAGGCACCAAATCTATGTCTTAATTTGTTATCCATATTTTAATTAGTTCATGTAAAGTTAAATGAATCAATTCTCGTTGAAATCGGTCTCTTTGTTTGAATTGGACAAATTTTAAATACAAAATTTTTTAGTTCCACTTCTTAACACTAGGTGGGGCACTCTGTTCTAAATAAAACTCTTTCCGATCGAAACTCTGGCTTGTGTCTCTGCTGCCTACGACATCATATAGCAGGTGTGCTACGCATGCACTGCAAAATCTTTTAGTTCCATTTTCCCATTTTCTACTACCAGGTGGTGCCAAATCTGTATCTGAATTAGTTATTTATATCTTAATTAGTTCATATTAAGTTGAATGAACTAATTCTCGTTGAAATTGGGCCCATAGAACCAGAGAAAACACCCCTTCCTGGTGATTAATGTTCAGTAATAGTGGCAACCAAGGGCTGAAAAAATTATACCAAAGTTTATCTAGTACCTGGAGGACCTGAGAAAAGGTTTTGTTTGAATTGGACAAACAAAAAAAAAAAAAAAAAAAAGAGTTCAGATTTTGGAGGAAGTTTTGATCAGAGCATTAACGCAATATTTAAATGACGCAGCAAAGCCCAGAACCGAAGACCCAAAACCGTAGAATGTGCGGCGTTCTATGTATACAACTAGTCTGACTTCAAAGAAAACTCAAAATGCCGCCATTTAATATCTCAGCAAATATAGGACATATCGTTCTGATTTTTAAAAACAATCTCATGTCTTCTGTCTAAGCCTATTCTGAAATTTATACGTTTCTACATGCAGTATATTTTAAGATATAGAAGTCCCTTTTCAATTACTATGACAGGTAAATGTGCCTTGAAATAAAAAAAAAATCTTTTTTTTTTTTTTTGGGGGGGGGGGGGGGGGCTTAATGAGTGCAAAATGCTCATATATGTATTAGGGTACTTCTCCATTATCCCTTCAACCACTTTCCATTAAAAAAAACTTGCCAAACTGCAGGATTTAACGTTAAAAAATGTTTGACCATGATGTCAGATGTGTTACACAGGTTTTTTAATGTCAGGAAATGATTTTTAATTTATTTATCTGAATTTTTTAATAACATTTTACTGATTTATTAGTTATTTCGTTTATTAAAATAAAAATCATAATTGGTGTAGAAAAAAGCATTGAAAAAATATGATGCATTGTTGCATACAAGAGATCAGTTTCAACTGATGCCACAAAAATTTATCCACTAAGAGAGATAATTAAGAAAAATAATGTAAAAAAATAAATAAAGATTTTTTTTTTCTGTTTTCATTAATATATTATAAATTTCATTTTTTAAAGCAACTTTTCTTAAGGGTTTTCTCAATTTCTTGTATATATTTTAACACTTTCCAACCTAGTTGAAAAGTGTTTATGACTTCGGTTTGTCTGCCATCTGTCTGTGCTCTAACTCCCCTAAATATGCTTCGATTGTCCTGAAATTTTTGTATGTTATTGTCGTTTACTATAGCATGTTTCCTATTTCAACAGAAGTGTGTAACACTTATAGTTTTTTTACAGGAACAGTCAAAAGTATTCAGTTACATTACAGTCAATGGGGAATAATCGGTTCAAGTGCATTTTGATGACGCTAAAAACATAATGTAATTGATGTATAACTATGAAGCACATTAAAACATGCTTTTTGTAGAATATGGGGTGCAAAGCATTTATTATTCATTTACAGGGTCAAACAAAAGAATTCTTTTACACATCCTTATATGGGGAAAAATCGTCTGCAGTGTAATTTAGTGATATTTCACTATTTCAAACATAATGAAAATTATATGCATTACTGAGGTGCACTATAAATTGCTCTCTTGTGTGCATTGTGTTTATTTACAGGGACACACAAAAGATATTAGTTACAGTACATGTGTGATATTTACAGTCAATCTGTGATAAGTGCATTTTCAACTTTGGTTTGCATTTTTAACTTTTTTTTTCATAGTACGTGTGTTTATAAACTCGGTTGACCATATACAGGGCTACACAAGGAAATTCGTAAGTACTACATACTATGGGAGTGAATTGCTTAAGGGTAGTTTTTAAATGTGATTACGCATTTTCCTGCTGAACTATACTTAGTCGACTAATAGAAGTTTGTGGAATATAAATAAATTCATATACAGGGCTATGAAAAAAAGATACATTGTCGTTTACATTTGGTAATTGCTGCAAGTGAGTTTTAAGTTGCCTTTTAGCTTAATAGGTGGTGTGTACAATACGGTGGTCCTTATTTTTTAAGTTTTAAAATTCATTGCTCTCACCCTCTAAATTTGTTCCATTATATCTAAAAATAATTCCTGTAAAATGTAATCACTAAAACCTAATATTTATAGGTAGCTCAAGGCAATGTAAGATTCATAATTTGGGGTCATTTTGTTGTTTTCTTCTCCTTTTACTTGAAAAGATATATATAATCCCAGCAGTAATAAAATTATTTCAATGGAATAAAAAGTCACTTATGTACACTGTCAAATCCATAAAAGCTTTTGTAAATGTAGTTATTAAGTTAATTATCCAAAAATAAAAATAATTCGTTGATATAAAGATAATAAATGTCTGCAATTATTTGAGTATTAATTTGCAATTATACTCAATGAAAACTGGTTAAAGAAGAACAAAGGAAACTAAAAAGCATGCATTTTCTTCAAAATTAGATAACTTACTTTATATTGCTCATGCCAATACATTAAACATAATCAAAATAGCTGAAGATAGAAATTTCTTGTTAGTACAGCGAAAAGATGGCAGACGAGCATCAATGTTTGGTATTGACATAAATCTCTTGTGGAAGGAATTGATTGCTTATAAAAAGAAGAATCTTCTGAATAAAATATTAGAAAAAATGAAATGTTCACAGGAGAAAGAAACAAAAATAGCAATACTTGAATCTTCTACAGATAGCTCAAATGAAGAAGATAGAAATGAATGAAAATGAACAACGCGATCAAGAAATAAAACTGTTAGAGGATGCAGCATCAGATCCTGGTCCATCCAAAGCTCAGAGAGGGGAGGGCATATGGATATTATAACTCCAGATTTAACAACAACTCTAGACAGGGCAAAAGTATCAGGCAGTATTTGTAGTTGCCGAAACTGCAGAGTTTAGGATATATATTAAAGAAGTCAGTCTGGTTGAAAAATAATTGTTCATAGAATTAGTCACAAAAATTAAAAGAATGAGTACAAAGAAATTATCCTCTTATTGTCCATAGAAATGGGGAAACTTTTACCAGAATTAATTGGTAAAGAGAAAATAAATAAACTACCAATTATAATTTCCAGAAAAGGAGTTTCTCTGATACTCTCAGTTACTAAATTTCTTTCTGCAACAAGCAAAGCACAAGACTTGCAATTTATAAAGTTCTGAATGAATGGGACATTACAGATAAAGTGATTGGAATGAGCCTTGATACCACATAAGCAAATACTGGAAATGATAAAGGTGTTTGTGTCCTTTTAGAAGAAAAGCTTGGGAAGAAATTTTTTTTTTTGCCTACTGTCATATTATGGAATTTATTGGAAAAGTATTTGTGTACTTTGTCATAAAGTTCAAAAGTACCTTTATTCAAACATTTCCAAGGGTACTGGGGATACCACAATGATTGATACCACATAAGCAAATACTGGAAATGATAAAGGTGTTTGTGTCCTTTTAGAAGAAAAGCTTGGGAAGAAACTTTTTTTTTTGCCTACTGTCATATTATGGAATTTATTGGAAAAGTATTTGTGTACTTTGTCATCAAGTTCAAAAGTACCTTTATTCAAACATTTCCAAGGGTACTGGGGATTTCTAGTTAGAGACAATTTAAAACAGATTTGAAAGATAATACTTGTCAGGGGAATTCATTTCATGCTTCCCAGGGCAATGCATTGTGCTCCTTGGATGTCTAAGATGATATATTGTTTGAAGAAATTCATCTTTAAGTCCCAATTCATGCTTACCAAAAAAGAAGAAAGTGATGTTTGTGATTTTATAGTGAGTGTATTTTAAAGTTTGGATTACTTCTTCAATAACAGAAACCTCACCAAACAATGACTTTCAGTTAATGAATAGTTTATTAGAGTATTCAAGAATATATGAATAAATTGCAAAAGCTGCATCTGAGAAATTTTCACAGCATCTGTAATAATTGTTAGATCTTTCTGGACTGTCTCTTTTCGATAGCCATGTACTTGTATTAGATCCTGAGAAGAAGATAACTGTTTCCCTTAAGCATTTTCATGAAAAGAAGTTTGAAGATTTTGTTACCAAAGAATCTTTCAAGCTGTTCAAAGAAATGAGTTTACACCAAGGATTCTTTCAAGTAAACACTGGAACACTAATTCTGATTATAGGATCGCATTAGAAATGTTGCAATCTGTTAAAGTGGTAAATGATCATACTGAGAGAAATATTGCTTTGATCAAAGAATACACTAGAAAGCTTATCCTTACTGCAGAAAAATGGACCTAACAAATTAGTTTAATTACTAATACTTTCATATTTTAAACTTTTTATATGCTTAATATTGTGCTTTTAAGTTATATAAAATATGAAAATAATTTACTATCGTAATAAAAATTATCATTTTGGCTTATTTTTCTCTTGTCAATAACACAATGTTTTTAAGTGTAATCGCCAAACTTCAACAATCTTGAGCTACCTCTAAATATATTTCTTTTTCATTCAAACTTTTCCTACTTTGTTTTTTACTGTATTGGAACAAATTTTGAGGGTGCAACAAAAGAAAATTTTTAAAAAAGTTAAAATCGATCATATAAGGACCACCCTAGTGTACAAAAGTCTTCAGATAGATTGGCAAAAATTGCTAAATGTGATTATTTTAACTGAACTAAATTTTATCACACTATATATCCACAATAATTGTTTAAAAACAGCACAAAATGTCACAAAAACATATATGCATCATTTATTAAAAACTTTTACTTTAGGTGTTTTAAAACTATACAAAACTGCATTTCACATTAAAAACCTAGCGCTTTCGAGCCGTCCTGGCTCATCATCAGGGTTAAAACATCACGCAGATACAACGGCTCGAAAGCGCTAGGTTTTTAATGTGAAATGCAGTTTTGTATATTTTTAAAACACCTAAAGTAAAAGTTTTTAATAAATGATGCATATATGTTTTTGTGACATTTTATGTTGTTTTTAAACAATTATTATAGTACAGAGGTGAATTTGATTCAATTGAGTGTTGTGTTTTTCATGACTCAAGTTTATTTTGCTTCTATAACGTATACTGGTTAATATGGAGGTGTATCTGCGTGGTGAAGTTTTAACCCTGATGATGAGCCAGGACGGTTCGAAAGCGCTAGGTTTTTAATGTGAAATGCAGTTTTGTATATGTTTAAAACACCTAAAGTAAAAGTTTTTAATAAATGATGCATATATGTTTTTGTGACATTTTGTGTTGTTTTTAAACAATTATTATAGTACAGAGGTGAATTTGATTCAATTGAGTGTTGTGTTTTTCATGACTCAAGTTTATTTTGTATATATCCACATCTATTGATCATATGCAGGGCTGCACAAAATAATTCTACTACTTTTTTGACACTGGAAGGTAATTTTGAAAACTGTGGTGTTATGTGTTTTCTAAACTGTTTACTTATATATCTTCTTTCCCCTTATTTAACGGTGAAATTTCATTACAGTTTTCTGGCTGTGTTGGAAAGTGTTTCATAATCTATGCATGATGCATGATTTTTCGTTCTTGTTGATTTTACCAACATTCTTCCATTTGCTTATTAGGCATTGCAGTTTTACGATAGTTTTTTTTTAATGGAAAATAGTCAACAGGATAATAGAGAAATACCTGTATTAGTCGTTTTAAAAGGGCCGCCGGGTGCATAAAGTAGTCAAAAAAGAGCATCAGGCACTGCATCCAGCCAAACTGACCTAGAGTTAACACTATTTTAAAAGAAATATGCACATTTACTAAGCAGCAGTTTTACAAGTGACTAGGTTTGATTATGTTTTTAACTAGAACCTTTTAGTTCATTGCAGAACAACAAGGCGTTTAAAAGAAATTTTAATATATTTAGCAAAATTTTGTGTGAATTTGCTAATGTGAACAAACACAGTGTTTTGAATAATGTTTGTTCAAAAATTGCAACTTTTTGATCAATGAATTGCTAATTTTTTTTTGTCGCGTGGGCGATCGACAAATTTTTATATATTTCTTTTTTAGGGTACCACATGACAAATTTCACATTCTCTCTCACTTATTCCGCAGCTAATTGACAAATTTCAGGATTTTCTTTCCTCAACTGATTGACGAAATTTACAATTTTTTCCTATGCCTGAATGATTATTTCATGAGGAAACATAGTTATAGTAGATTATATCTGCTAACAGCATCAATATCCCAGTAAAGTTCTATATTACTTAGTTTGTCCTAATAGTAAACTTTCATGTTCAATAAGAAAAATTTTGGGGTACTATTGCTTAAACAAAATAATAAGGGCTGAAACGGGCATTTTGCTTACATTTTGTGGCAACATAACAATGGAAAGCAACAATGCCCCAGGGAAAAAAGTTAGTATTTTTAAGCAGGTAGTGTTATACTAACAGTTTATGAAAACAGAATTTTAGGATGTTGTTGCTTTCCAAAGATGAAGCACTCCAAACGTACTCGCATTTCACTTTTCATGAAAAATGGGATTCATGACCTTGAACTTCGAAATTTTCTACAAGGAAGGGTAAATTTTTTCCGTGCTTGAAAATTGCACAGTATTCCTTAAATATAACTTACTTCAACATAAAAAAAATCAAGCCAATCAAAAAATACAACTATCACACTTTGTCTGATTTTGAAAATAATTGCTCTTAATAGCATAGCGTTACTCAAAAAACATTATTTTTAAGATTCATATTTAAAATTCTTAGAGGCATAAGAAAAAGCACTGCATCCACATAAACTTTTAATCTGTTAAGGGTTTTTGAACTGATTTAAATTACAACCCCCCCCCCCCCCACACACACACACAACAGCGTAAAAAAATTAGGAATTATCATTAACTTTTGAAACAGAAAGAAAATGACTTTTTTTTTTTTTTTGACATACAAAAACAGTAAGTTATTGTTACTGATTTCTGAAATCAAATACATGAAAAAACTCTGAAAATTGCATAAAATAAATCGCAAAAAATTCACAACTCTCTGTTCAAATTGCAATGAGCTGATGACCTTTTCATCTGCCAATCGTAACTGCCCTCCAATGGTGTTTGACTTCTAGTGAGCGATTTACGACGTCATTTGATACAAAAAATTCTGCAAAACATAAAAAAAAAAAAAGGTTAAAAAACTCATAAAAAGGAAATTTAAAAATCCAAATTGAGATAATTAATATTCCGCCTTTCCCTTTTAAAATGATGATTTTTTATGTGTAAAGAATTATAAACTCTCTTCCAGCTAAAAAGAGAAAAAAAAAATGACGATTCTGAGCGTAACTGAGGTTGAAATGGAAGCAACCACTGAACCAATCAAGCACTCTGGGCAAAGTTTCTTAGATCGCCAAAAATTCAAAAATCTTTGTACGAATTCCAAATAAACTTTATTGAAAAGAGAATGAAATTTACTATATTGGGCTAAAAGATTGGAACCAGATTCCTGTTACTAATGTGGAAAAATTGCAGTAAAACGTGAATAAACACTAAAAATCAAAAATATCGATTCCAAATTCTGGCTTTGAGGTGCAAAACTACATGCTTAGAGGTACCTTCCCACCAAATTTTGCAACTCTGTGTGCAGCAGTCTCTTCAGAACACAGCCATCGAACACACACAAACTTCATTTTTTATTTTATTATAGTTAGGGATTGTTACACAGTGGGTGAGTCTTTACTTTTCTTATTTTGAATTTACTATAATATAATTCATATTGTTATCATTCATTGATATATACTAAATAAAACTTTAAATATTATTAATTGCAAATCTTAATATATAAAATATAAATTACCTTTGGAGTGTTGATTTCAAAATTAATTTATTTTCTACTGATCTTGAATTTTTTACTCCGACATTTCATTATACAGTTTTCTCACTTGAACTAGAGAGTGAGTGAGTTTTATACTGTAAAGAAATGGAGTGAAGTTTCTATGGACTAACTCTGAAAGATTTGAGATGAATGGCGTTCCAGCTAGCCTTTCACAATGATTTATCACGTCCATTCTCTCTCATCTGAGACAAAAATGGTAGGGACGTGGTTGCACTGCTTTTTGAAGCGACACGCAGAACCCTGTGTTCGAAAACCTCAATCATTATCACTCGCATTCAGGGGTTCACAGAACAAAGTGTTCAACTATTTTTCTCCATACTGAAGGCAGAATTGGAAAAAATAAAATTTGATCTGACAAAAGTGTACAATGAAGACGAAACTGGTATCACTATTGTCCAACACAACGCCCAAAAAATCGTAGCCATGAAAGAAAAGAAAAATGTTCATAAAGCATTGTCTACGTAGAGAAGTTCCTTAGTCACTGTAGTGATGTGTGTGTCAACCACAGGGATGTTTGTACTCCCTCTCATGATATTTCCGATGAAGCTAGTGAAGAAAGAGCTAATGGATGGTGCGTGCCTCTAGGATCAATCAGAGCTGTGCATGAGTCATGGTGGATTACAAGCAGAGCTTTTTGAGAGATGGTTTCACCATTTTTTGTTCATTACAAAGCCATTAAAAGACGATCCCATTGTGTTGACATTGGATGGGCATTACTCACATTCTCCTAACTTGATTGTCATTGACCTTGCATGGGAGAATGGTATTATAAATGTGTGTTTGCCTCCCCATTCATCTCCATCAAAACTGCAGCCTCTCAATGTCACGTTTATGTTTCCCTTTAAAATGTTTTATGAAAACATTTATGAAACATTATTTATAGAAAACTGGCTGTGAAACCATCCTGGTAGAAAAGTTGGAGCCTACAAATCGCACAACTTTTCAATGAAGCCTACGAGTATGCTGCTGATGTTAAAACTGCTGTCAATGGTTTAAAAAAGATGGGCATCATGCAATTTAACCCCAACATTTTTGGACCTGAAGATTTTTTTGATGAAACCTCATCCCTCTCCATCGGGTAAAAATTTCATGGTAGCTGATCAACCATCCTCAAGCAGCCAGGTTCAGCAAACTATTGTTGCCATCAACCTTAAAGAGATCAAGGAAGTGCCAGTGATCACACCAGCAACATTGATCACTGGATCTCTGCAAAAAAATAAAAGTGAAAGATTCCCAGGCAAAGAAGAAATGCTCTACTGAAAAAAACTTCTGGCACCCACCACTCTCAAGGAAAAGTGGAAGAATCCACCATGTGAAAAATCCAAATGTGACATACCCAACAACTCTGATGATGAAAGTGACTCTTCTGTTGACATTCCTTATGATGATAATGATGGCGACAATAATGCAGAGTGCCCTACCTGTTTGAAGCACTTTCCTGACAATAAACATGGAGAACAATGGGTTGAGTGCCTTCAATGCTGCACTTGGTCACAGGTCACACAAAACATGCTCAGAAAACAAATACAAATTTATATGTTCCTCATGTTTGGAAGGCTAATGTTTTTTTATATTATTCTTCCATTGATTAATAGTACATTTCTTTGTGCCTTAATGTAAGGTAAATTAAATTACTTACTCATTTTGAAATACATTTTGAATTAGTTATAAACTAAGCCTTGGCATTTTGGATTTTTTGAGGGGGACGAAATTGGGACAATTTTTTTTTGCCATGCATAGATACTTTTGAAAAACAATTTTTCGCATGTTAAAATTTTTTTGTATGAGATTTGTTTATGTTTCTATGTGTGTGTGCAGTTAGTCAATGTAAAATGCAAATTTGGTAGGTTTTCACTGAAAATTACAACTTCCAAAGGCCTAAAAGTGACTTTGGGAATGAAAATAGGGCACCTTACCTTATACACAATTAAAAGCACTACATAGTGATATCTCAAAAATAATAAAAACTAAATTCACATATTTTCTATTATTGATAATAATTTGTGTTAATGTTTTTTTGGTCATATTGTATATCTGAATATGTCTTTTTATGCTTCACTGTAAATAAAAATTTGATGCTACTATAATGAATGCTTTGTAATCAAATGGGTTTTTAATATTTTTTCCACTTTTTTTCAAAATTCATTTCTTGTGTCATTTATTTATTTATTTTTATTTTCAGATTCAAGAATTTGAAGATTTAGAAGGTTTACAAAGCTACCTTTCAATATGTTGTGGCAAAAAAGACCTTTTACCACAACAATATTCTACTGAAAAATATTGTTTGGAAACATTAGATATTTAACTATTTATTGCTTCATGTATATTTTATGAGAATAAATTTTTGTGTTACAAAGACTTACATTTTCGGCTTTCAAAAATTATTTTATTTTTTAATTTCATAAATATTTTGGCAGTTTAGTGATTTTTTTTTAATGACAGGAAGAGGGGTAAAATGAGAGAAAATGGGTTTATAATTGTTTAATTGTTATTTTCTAAATAGTTTATTTACATAACTCCTTTCAACTACAGTTTCATAACATACTGATAATGTTAGAAAGAGTGTTCATAATCTATGTGTGATGCAGGATTTTTCTTTGTTTTTTTAATATTTCAAATGTACCAGGAAAATTTAATCATGTCTTCAAGCATGCTATAAGATTTAAATATATATATTGAAAATACTATTCTGAAGAATAGGAATATAATATTTAAATTCTCCCAGTAGCAGAATTTTCTGTGTCAATCTGCAGCAAACCAAAATTAATCTGCATCCTAATAGTGGTGGACCAAGCATACTGTCATAAGAAATTATAGTATCTCATAAAATAAACAAAATTTGCGTTTACAAAGAAAATTGCAATGGATCTACAGACATAATAAATTTTAAAAACTTTATAAACACAGGATTTCTTTTTTTTCAATTCCTTCTATTAGCTCACATTCTCTATATATTTATATATCTTGTTCAAATTTTCAATCGTTAATAAAATATTTTTTATTCATCCACTCAAGTTGAAATACATTTTTTTAAACTTGTAGTGGATGACTATGTTAATACAGTTTTTTCAAATATTAATTAATTAAATTAAATTAAATTAATTAATTTTAGTTTTATATGGGAGAAAAAAATTTCTCCCATTGTTTTTGTAAATGAAATGGAAGATTTTCTTCAAATTAGTGATGCCACAAAAATAAAATACCGCAACGATAATTATAAAAACATGTTCAATAAAGATAACGTGGGACATTAATGCTGCACAGGTTTATTTTATATATTTATGATTAAAAAGTAGGAATTGACTTAAAAAAAAAAATTATATTACTTGTTAAACTGTTAGATTAATCTACAATGTCTATAATAATCTACAGCTCCCACTGCCATGTTGCACTGTTTATACTACTGGGAACAATACTATACTAAACTAGCTGGCCCCTAATTTACATCGAGGCTTCGAATTCTATAAAACCTCGAACTGAATGAACCTCTATCTCGGGTCCCCACTACTTTCGGCACCATATACCGGGCGTGCTGCGCATGAACTGAAAAAGCCCTTAAATTCCACCTCAAATACTATAATTCTCTAACTGAATGAACCTCCTGCTGCTATACGCCACGTACTGCAAAACCCATTAGTTCCATCGCCAGGGGACATAATCTGTTCTATACAAACCTCAGGCACATGTCCCCACTGCCTGCAGCACCGTATAGAAGGCGTGCTATACACACACACACTGCAAAATTCATTAGTTCCACATTTTACCACCAGGGGGGCACAATCTGTCCTATATGAACATGAAAGAAATCTAAAACTATCAAAATCCTGTCGTAATCGGCCAATAGAACCAGAGATAGGAAAGTGTCCCCTGGTGGTCAAACTTGGAACTAAAATCGATAAGTTATGTCGGGTCGAATTAATCAAACCATGTTGTTATGGGACCCATAGAACCAGAGTTAGCTGTAAAATCCATTAGTTCTACCAACAGGGGACGCAATCTGTTGTATACTACGAACATAACTGAAATCTCTGAGGCTGTCTATTTCAAGTTAAATAAGTCACACCTCATCGTGATCTGGCCCATAAAACGATAGAAAAGGAAAGTGCTCTTCCGTTAGTAAAACTAAATTTAAAACTTGAAAAAAAAAAAAAAAAAATAGCGAAATTCTTAGCTTTTTCTTTTTTATTTCTATACAAAAATCGGGATTTTGCTAAAATCACAAACTATGGGCTGAAATCCAAAATTTTTTTTAATTCTATGAAATCTCAGCCCACTCTAAGCAAAGATGCATACTTTTCAGACCCAAAAATCCGATAGGACCCTGAAATGTTCCACTATAAAAAAAATCCCTGATGGTTCGGCCTACAGTCACAGGTAGATTTCAAAGACACAGACCATGGGGCACCTGTTTGCGGAAGAAATGAACTTTTTGCCATGATGCCGCAGTTGGGTTCCATAAGGGACCGCTCACTTTGAAATCTAACTTGTTCGCAGGCAGAACCAGCAGGGATTTTTTAGGTAGCTTTCAATACAAAAAAGTATAAAGCTACCTATTGCAGCTGTCCGTAGGAAAGCAATTCCGGAAAATTTCGATATATTTTCACCGATCATGACCCCCAGACCACCGTCCGTTCAAATGTTGATTTATATATATAGATATATCCATATTTATCTGATATATGTCATACGATAACGCTTGTATTTATAAATTGATTTGTATGAAACTAATTGTGTGTATTAAGCTCACCAATGCCTCGACTGAGTTCGTTGGCCAGCTTGGTCCAAAATTTTTAAACTAAAATAAATATACAAAAAAGTAAAAAATTCAAATTAATTTTTTAATTAAGTGTATTCTAGAGCATTTTTTGTTTTACCTCTATCTTAAAAAATGGCTGCGATAGAGCAGTTTGAAATTCTAGGGTGGCTGACATTTTGAAACAAGACAGCACATTACAAAAAACCAACGATTATTTTATGAGTTTTAGTCAACGCGATTTCTCGCAAATTATTTTCTTTCATTGTTGTAATCATTTTCCCAATCATACGCATTAAACTATATATTCATATCCACTTGGCGAAATATTGCCAAATTTGGCGACCAAAATAAGGCTTCATAAATGAAGCCAACTTGGCTATAGCTCAATAATTTGGCGAATTTCTTACTCAAATTCAGTATTAACGAATCTTTTGTAAACGGCTTCTTTGCGTTTTAGCTTGTTGTTTTCGAGTAACATTAGCTAAAATTTTAAAACTAAGATATAGGAAAGCTACCTTTTCCTCCCGGTACAGGCCGAAAGGACTTTTTTGTTTATAATTTTTTTTAATGCTATAAGGGTTGGTCCTATAAAAAACTTGTCAATATAAAAGTTTTAGATAATAGTAAGAGGATTTATAATAAATTTAAGCAGATTTGATATCTTGTAAATTGACGAAGTTATGAATTTTTTTCTTCTAAACCCCCCCCCCCTTTGGGTCCGTTTTTAATGATATCAAAAATCTGTTCTACATAAATTTTCGGCCGTTTTCCTAGAAGTAATGATGGATTCGATACGTATCATAATTAAGACAACATGGGTTTTTTTTTCTGTTTTCACCTCAAAAATCCTATATCAAAGTCATCTCCCGTCCTCTTTTTTTCCCTTTTACACTTCCAACTTACTAGAGAAAGAAAAATAACAGCTGTTTATGAATTAAAAACTTCAAGATCGAAACTAAAAGTCCAAAAAAGTAATAATTAACTAAGATGAAATCATGTTTTCTTCATTTGCCATAAACAAACAGAACATCTGAGAAAAATCAGAATTGCACCGTTGCTTAACAACAGCATAGAGACGGGGACACAAGTTCTTCGGGAGAGGGGGGGAGCACAAATTGGAAGGGACTGGTTGGTCAAAGGCTGTCTTATGCAATTAAAACATATCTTTCCCTTTATCTAAAAAACAGGTATATGAGAGATTGCAGAATAGGAAAGATGTTTTTCATTGTGATTTCTTTATACCAATGTCTGGATTTTCCAGACAATACGGTGCATTTTTCTTCTTGGAAGTTTTTATTAGTGATAGTATGATGTTTTTTTCAAAACCAGGGAATATTGCTTCTAAAAGAAAGCAGAAAAGGTCTGTCTCAGAAAAAATAGACATGATAAGAAAGTTAGAAATTGATTGCTCTGTGAATCAGTCGTATGCTGAGTATGGAATTAGATTGTCGACAGTTTATGACATTAACCGTTTACAGGCCGAATTCAGATCCCAATGTAATTATAATTTATTTTCCCTATATTACAGCTTCTAATGTTTTACTTTAAACATATCAATTCAGAAAATAACGAAAAAAAATTTATTTATGCTTTTTTTTGGTTGTTCCCATTTGGGAACATTGGCCACATCTGACTATATAATGGTCCAAAATTTACAGCACGTTATTATGACAAAAAATAAAAAAAAATACTATTATTTCTTTTCAAAATTAAGTACTATTAAAAAAATACAATTTGTGAAGTATAATTTAAAATGATACATACTAGATATGATGACATGATAAGAAAGTTAGAAATTGATTGCTCTGTGAATCAGTCGTATGCTGAGTATGGAATTAGATTGTCGACAGTTTATGACATTAACCGTTTACAGGCCGAATTCAGATCCCAATGTAATTATAATTTATTTTCCCTATATTACAGCTTCTAATGTTTTACTTTAAACATACCGGACCTTATGTAATAGCGGACATAGCGGACCTTATGTAATAGCCATCCAGCAATGACAGCCATATTGAGTGCATTTCCAAATAAATTCCACCACCATTTCTTATTGCGAAGTTGAGGTCGATAACTACTCAGCATTTTGTCTAATAGGTCTACGCCTCCCATTCCAGAATTATATTCATGAATCAAACGCGGTTGTTGTACATCAACTTTTTTCTTTTTTTCATGTGAATATCTTTTAGCGGATTGAAGTGGTTCATGAGAGCTATAATTTGAAGCAACAGTTACTACAGATCTGTCGTTCCACCGGCACATGTAAACCGATCCGTCACATTGATAATCAAATGTACCTCTTTCTAATTTTCTCAGCTCTTTACAAGGTATTACAGGACAATATGTTGCACGATTTTCTCGAATAGTTCCAGTTGCTTTTATATTTCGCTCTGCCAGGCTCTTCAGCAAATCATAAGAAGTAAAGAAATTGTCAAAAAATACTTCTATTTGAAGTGGGTTGTTGACAATCGACAGAAGACTATTGACAACTCTGGTTCCTAATGGTCCAATTTCATCTGATTGTTTGCCTGCATAAATTTCCATTCTGTATGGATATCCATTGCTTCCACATATCATCCAAACTTTAAACCCAAAACGAATTGGTTTCCCACGAATAAACTGCTTAGAAGAATGGTTCCCATAATATGGAACCATGGATTCATCTATACTGAGTTTATTATGAAATATTCCAAACTGAAGGAATTTTGTATTCAGTTCATCATAAATTGGTTGAATCTTACCCAATTTATCACCAGGTTTCAGTACAGAATTATCCATCAAATGAAAGTTTCTTTTTAAATCCCTAAATTGTTTCCTTGACATGATGGAAGAGACTATAGGCACAGATGTGTCTTCAGATGTACTCCAATAATCATTTTCTGATGGTACATGATGGTACCCACTCAATAAAAGTAAACCAAAAAACTGAGCAATGTCCTTCCAATCAATTTGTATCTTCACAGCGTGCTGAGAAGCATAATTCATCGTCATCTCTGCTAAGTAACCCAAGTACTCCTGAGAGATGAATTTAAAAAATATATCAACAGTTCCTGCTCCCAATATTTCCGGGAAATTGTCACAAATGTTTTCAAGGGTTTCACTTTGAATGACCCTATCAAATGCTGAATTTTTCTTCCATTTAGGCAGTGCTTGTTTCTTTCTTGTTCGCTTTTCACTCCCTCCTGTTCCTTTATTTTTTCTTTTATTTTTTATTGTAGGAGCTGCTTGATCACCAGAGATTATAATTCGAAGAAGTGGGCTTTGTAACTGGTTCTTTACTGATTTCAGTAATGGATAATCTCTTTGAAAAAAGGCACACACTTCCACACACATCAGCAGGTATAACTGGACACAAAATATTATCATCAATATCCTCCTCTTCAGAGATGCGTTCATTTTCATCCGGAGGAAGTTGGCAAATTTCGGGCTCTTCATCAGAAATATCAGATACATCAGAATCCCTTAGCGACATTAGAAAATCAACAGCTTCCTCTACATGTTTGAATCGCCTTGCCATATTTTTTTTTTAGTTTTTCTATATAATAATAAAATAACTGACAAACTAAAATAACTGCTGTTTGTAATAACTGACTAACAGCAAAAAAACTGACCAAAAAACACACAAACTGAAAACTATTATCCAACTGAAGGTGAAATTCTAATGAAAGGCACTGAAGGGAGATACCCTTCTATTACGGGGATTCCCCTTTGCTGCAGGAAGGTTCCATTTCACTGAAAGGGGCAGACTGGCATACTTGGGCCACGCCTCTATCCACGTCTTGAATGCAAGAGATAATAATGAGCTGATGGGAGTGCCACGAATGCTTCAGTTTCTCATTTCCTTTTTACAGTACATAGCGGACACGGGCCTATGTTCCCATTTGGGAACATGATTACTGATTGACAACCTATGCAAATGTAATGAATAATTTTTTGTTATGTGCTGTTGTATATTGTTTTTGAGTGTTTTCTCGAATTGGAAAAAACATTTAGATGCCTAGCGGTCAAATGTAAGTAAATAAAAAAAAATAGAAAAGAAAACGATATTTTTTTACCAGAATTTATTGAATTTAAATTTTTTTATCACTGTGGTAAATATTTAAACATAAATATTTTTTTTTTCAAAAATTTATTTCAACCTTATATTTTATAGGAAAAATAAGAACATCGTTAATATGTTGGAAAATATATGTTTTGCATTAAAGTAAATGTCATGTTCACATTTGGGAACATTGGCTATTAAACGGTTAAAGAAAGAAGAGAAAAATACTATACAAAATTTTATACAAAAACTGACACCCCAAAAGATATGCTATATGCTAAAGAGAAAAAGCACTTATTAAAATTGGGTATCAAGGAAAAGGTGCTCTTCAAATGGTTTCAGTTACGGCAAAATGAAGGAGTACTGTTATCTGGTGCTAGGCTGATCGCACAATGCAAAGTGTATCACCAGAAATTGAACATTTTTGAGATATGCGAATATTCTCAAGGGTGGTTGCACTGATTTAAAGCTCTACACAGCATTCGGAAATTAGCAGTATGTGGGGAAAACTCTGTGGATTACGAAGCCGCTGAAAATTTCATCCAACAGTTTTCTAAATTTGTTGCTAAAGAGAAGTTATCTCCTGAACAAATTTACAATGCACATGAAACCAGATTGTTCTGGTGTTGCTTGCCGAAAACAACTTTTGCTGCTTCAAATGATGTGGCTGCACCAGGAATGAAGGATTAATAAAAAACGGATTATGGTGCTTGCATGCTCAAATACTGCTGGTACGCATATATGTAAATTACTCATGATTGAGCAAAGCAAATCCCCTCATCCATTTAAAGGCATTAATTTCCCAGTGATTTACAAATCCAACAAGCAGACATAGATTACTTCCAACATCATGACTGACTGGTTTAACGATTCCTTTGTTCTGGAGTTTACTCCGAGTCTATAGGTCTTTCATGATTCGAAGATTGTTTTATTGCTGGATAATTGCACAGCCCATCCTAAATTCTTGAATAAAAATAATGCCACCGATGTTTTTACCTATGAATTGCTCACCAATTATTCAGCCATTGGATCAGAGAACTCTGCGGTCACTAAAATGCCTTTATAAAGCAGAATTTATGAAGAGTGCCTGATATCGAGGCTTAAAACTAGAAACTTAAAAGAAAGATTACAACATCAAAGACTGAATACGGGCAGTTGTACAATCATGGGAGCAACTAACATCAAGGAATGCATGGCACAATATAGGGCCAGAATGAATTTCCGCCAACGACGATGATGATGATGAGGAAGAATTTTCAGACTTCATTTCCTGTGAAAAGGCTAATGTTTATGAGCTAATTGAATATGCAAAATCAGAATGCATTAAGTATCAGAAAAATGGCATTGATGATTGGCTGAGAATTGACAAAAATGCACCAACAATGAACAATTTAATGGACGTTGAGATCTCTGACACTGTGCAAAATGGAATTGTCAATAGCACTAGTAGCAGTTCAGAGGATGAGGAGCTGGAAAAACACAAATTTGACTGAAGAATTAATATCTGCTGTAGAGAAACAAGGCTGTATTTCTGAAATAGATATTCTTCTCTTGTATAAAATACAAGAAAAATTTGTTAAAGAATGGCCGGAAAAATTGAAACAAATAAAATTGACATTGATGTTTCGGAAATTACAGGAGGAGAAATGACTTCACTATTTATTAGATTTTTTTGTAGCATGGAAAATGTCAATTAATCTAAGGTTTTCTTTTTTAATATTTAATTTTCTCACATAATTATCACTTGGTTAGGAATTAAATTATGACTAAAGTCACCGTTAAGAATATTGGAAGTACTTTTAATATTCTTTCAAAAATCCGGATTAGTCTCGGTCCTGACGATGCCAGATTTTCAAGGTTATACTGTAGAAATATGCTTTATTTTCTCTTCACTTCTAAACTGATTTCTTCAATTAATTATCTAATTTTTAGAATGTTCATATCCTAGGTCCTTAATTAAAGAGCCTACACTAGCAGGGTCTCTCCAGAGTTTTCTCACATTATCTTATTTTGTGAAATTGAAATTAGTTATATTCAGTTTCATGTTTATCTATTTTTAACAAGATGTTTTTTTAAATATAAATTCTTTGGCTTCAGCTGTTTTGTGACAGGTCAAGATTGTATTTTAAAATGGCTAAATTTATGGAAAGTTTTGCAAAATATCTATTTTTAAAAAACCTATTTTATGAAGGGTTCTTTAAAAAACCCAAATTTTTTCTTAAAAAAAAAAAAAAAATCCTTGACTAGCTGTACAATGACATTTGCAAGCTCACAGTAAACCAATGAAGGCATTCTTTGCAGATTTCTTGTTTGCATTTCAATATGATTATTTTTGCACAGGATATCTGAAGTCTTTGTCTAAGGTTATATCTTTTTACTTCTTTTATTTTGGTTGCAGTTTCATTCTGAGGACACTTTCATTTTTAGAACCAATCGACCAAATTTTGCCTGAAATTGAAAGCGTCTTCAGAATAAAATTGCAGAAAACTAAAAAGGTACAATGTTAGACTTTGACATATGCAAAAAGAATTATTTAAAAATATTGAAATACAGATGAAAAATTTGGAAAAAACTCCATTGGTTTAACATTAGTTTGTGAATTTTTAGACTGACTAGTGTAGGATCGTAAGTTTGTGAAAAGAGAAGTTTTTCCTTTAACTGTAAAAATAAAGAAACTAATTGTCCAAAATAACAGTTACAAAACTAGTAGAAAATGAACGAGTTTAAATATGCAAAATTTGATTTGATACAGAAATAAATTCTGAGAAGAACTAAAATATGTATATATATGTATATATATATCCATCAAATAAATGTCCAATGATAATTCTAAATGGGAAATCAAGGTTGGCCTGACAACTTTAACATTTGGACTCCAATATAATGCAGTGGTTCAGAAAAAGCATCACTAAAATATCATACTTTTAAAGAATTAATTTTGTCCCTTATAATGTACACAGTGCGATTAAAGAAGAATGTAAATATATTTCAAACAGGTATATTTGAAAGAATTGTAATACAACAATTCTGAAATTGTCAACATGAATTTATGCATATATAAAATCTTTAAACAGTGATTTTCAAATTTGAGCAAGTCAAACTTTTGTAGGATTACATTAAGGAAATCATTTATGTATTACATGACGTGAATGAGCCAAAAAATCCTATCACTATGGCTGAAGCATCAGTGATGAGGAGAATGAATGATCCCAAGTTTGGGATGAATTTGAATGACACTGTGATGTTTATGTTAGTGGTGGAAGATATACTGAACATCTTTAGAGACATTTGTAAGTGCAAAAAATCTAGTTATGCGTAGAAAAAAAAAGAAAAAAAGTTTTATTAGTTATAGAATTGTCCTACTCTTATTTATATATATATATATATATATATCCATTTGAAAAACATTCTTTTTTAATCATGCTGTATGAACATACAGAATATCAAAACATACGAGCCTTGCATATGTAAGAGACAACTGCATATCAAGTACAGTCTTGCACAGATTGGGTTATATCAAACTCCCAAAAACTTTCATCAACCAGAAACCTGACCCCAAAATGGAAGAAAATTAATTCATATTTGTCTACAATTATATCTCTAATATCAATTTTATTTTTTATGTTGAGAAAATGAACATATATAGTATCTAATATAATAATTAAAATTCAAATACATAGTTTTTTGTCATCTGAAAAAATAATTCAGACTTTTATGAAAGATCAACTCGAACTGGAAGAGTCAAATCCCAACTCAAATCAGTCCCACAACAAAAAAGTCTAGTAACAACCAGACCCGAACCATAGGTCAAATATAGATAAAATCTGGTAAACCGGCCCGATGCAGAATTCTCATATCAAGCATCACAGTGTAAGAAAAGAGTTTGACAATGAAAGACTAAAAAATTTTCACTTGATAAGAATTTCAATGAAAAATAATACATATGCATTTATTAAAAAATTTAATAAGTAATAAATAGTAAATACAAAGAGAGTACAACTGAAATTTTGTAAGTGTCAAACATGAATATGCATTTCCTCCTCCAAACATTACAATAATTTCCAAAAATTTGATAAGAATTTTTGCTGTACAAATCACATTTTTGCTGTTTCATAAAACATGATAAAATGTACAAAAAATCATTTTTTATTTACCAAAGTTATTCTTGAATCCTATTGCACTCTTTCATACATAGAGCAAGTTTCATTTCTTTTCTTTTTCTTTTTGAAACATTTGATGAACAACATCAGGTGTAACAACACTTAGTCTGGAGATAACATAATTGGCTGAAATACATATACACAAAATTTCATTTTTAAAAATGACCAAATTAATTACACGAGTTACTAACTGAAGTCCTTATCTTCTAGGTATCTGTACTCAAATGTAAAACCTTCTTTCTTACGCTGTGCCCATCTTTCATAGTCAAAATAAATGTATGTTCCCTGCATAAAATAAATAAAAAACTGAATTAAGATCATAAAATATATAGAAAAAACTTTTACTAATGTTGGAACACCAAATTCACCTTCATATATAAATTAAAAATGTGAAAACATTTAAAATGAATCACAATTTATTACTCATTATTAAAATAGATGTAAAGTGAAATAAAGGTTTTAAAACCCTTCTAAAGATGTTAAAATTTTCGCTTTCGACTAGAACTTGGCCATCATCAACAGGGCGAAAATGAGAAAAATTCTATAACTTTCGGAATGTATACGTGTTAAATATCAGAAGGTGAGACCAATTATGGAAAACAGAGGAGAGGGAGGGGATATGGTTGAGTCTACTGAGCAAGGTGGGTTATTCCAAATCAAATGCACTATTGACACCAAGTAGATTACATCAGATTTTTGGTTTATTGCATGATATAGGAAATCCTGTAATGATATGTTATGCAATATATCAAAAATCTGGTTTAATCTACTTGGTGTCAATGGTGCATTCGATTTGGAATAACATACCTCGCTCAGCAGACTCAACCATATCCCCTCCCTCTCCTCTGTTTTTTCATATTTGGTCTCACCTTCTGATATTTACTGAAAGTTATAGAATTTTTCTCATTTTCGCCCTCTTGATGATGGCCAGGTAGGTTCTGGTCGAAAGTGCTCAGGACTATGATGAAAATTTTAACATCTTCCACCCAAAACCTTTCACCCATGCTAATTAATTACTATCTACATTGCTGACTTTAATGTTCATTTCAATTCTGTTTAGAATATCATTCAACTGAAAATCATCGATTTTACTTGCAATTAAAATTTGATTTTAATTACAGATTTTGAATCAAAATTACCAAATATCTTCTTTATATTCTTGTCAATTCTAGTTGCCATTGAAATATAAGGTTAAAAAAAGTATTATATTTTTGTGGATGGCCATTGTTCAGAATTTGTTGTTTAGAGATTAGGTATAATGTTATTTCTATGAAAGAGATTTGGTTCCACCAACCAATTTTCAGAGATTGCCGTTGTTCAAAGTGACAGTTACAGGAGGTTGTTTCACTGTAAATATCTTACCTGTTCATATTCATCTGTAATTTTCTGGGGTTCTTCATGCCTTTGAAACCACATCATGAACATTGTATGAAACCTCCAGGATTTAATTTTTAAAGCTCTTGCAGCAAAATATTGAGCTTTAGTACCCTAGAAAAAGTAAAATACACATATAAGCATAAATTGCGACTAATCCAGTCAACACCAATAAAATTTATGCTAAAATAAATCAGCTGAAAACAATAATTCAATAAGTTGCTATAACAAAAAAAATATTTCTCAAAAAATAGGATTTTGGAAGAAATTAGATGTGATAGTGCAATTTTTTTTCCTTTTAGCTTAAAATACCATTGTCATCTTTAATTTCAATATTTTAAACTTATTTTTACTGAAAAAATTTGAAAATTTCATGTAATCATTTCTATTTTCGTTGTGAAAAATCAAAATATGTATTATTGTTCTAAACTTTAGAAAGTCCATTGAAAAGGTAATGTACAATGTATTAATGTGGAATGGCAGATAAAACAAGCTGCTGGTGAAATAGAAATTTGTTGTTCATAGTTAAAGAATTCTTAATTGCATATACTAGAAAAATAAAGCTCATATTAAATGATTTCCTTGTGATGTCAAATTCTGTTATGTTATAGAATTTTTTAAAAGTTATGAATTATTACAATTTTAATAAGAACGACACATTTGTGTTCTTTCAGGTCATCCCAGTGGCAGAACTGTCTTCAAGTGTCTGCAACGCTAATAATGTTTTCAAAAATAGCCTGCAATACGCAATATATCATATAAATCTATTCTTGCTGCTGTTGTAGTTATAGTGCTAATTAATTAAGGCATTAGCATTTATCTGCCTTTCTGAGTAAAAAAAAATTCTGAAATTCACAGCAAATATTCTGAAAGGTTACAGCAGAGGGGGGATGGGAGAAAATCCCCTCTCGGCAATAATTTTTATTGTTACAGGTCAGATTAACTCTGCTTTTGATTCGAGTTGATTTCAGGCTGAGTGTAGATTCTTGCAAATTGGGTTCGGGTTAACCCGATTTTTCAAAAGTTAGTTCAGTATATTGTTTCAGATTAAAAACTATGCCTATATTAGTAAGCATAGAACTTTGTGTGTCTGCTGTTTTCTAAACGAACGCTGCATCTTTTCTGGGACTATTTCACAAAATTCACGTTTCCTTTTTTCCCCCGCAATCCTTTGGCGAAATTTACATTTTTTTTTCGTGGCCCTTCGACGAAATTTGCACTTTTTCCGTGATACTTTGACGAAATTAGCATTTTTTCTGCAGCCATTTGACGAAATTTACGTTTTCTCTGTGGCCCTTTAATGAAATTCGCATTTTTTCCACGAAACTCATGGTTTTGTTTACAGTCTTTTGACGAAAATAAAGTTTTTCCGCGGCCCTTTGACAAAATTTGCATTTTTATCGCAATCTGTCGACAAAATTAGCCATTTTCCCAGATCTTTTGATGAATTTCCCGATTTTTCTTTGGCCTTAGGACAAAATTCGTGTTTTTTCCGTGATCCTTCGACGAAATTTGAGGTTTTTTCGAGATTTGCCATTTTTTCGAGTTCTTTCGACGAAATTTACAGTTTTTTTGAGTTCCTTCGACGAAATTTAGTTTTTTCAAGTTTCTTCGACGGAATTTACCATTTTTCGAGATCCTTCGACAAAATTTACCGTTTCTTGGCGATCCTCCGACGAAATTTGCCGTTTTTCCGTGATCTGTTGGCAGAATTCTCAGTTTTTTTGTGATCCGACGACGAAATTTGCCGTTCCTTTGACGAAGTTGGCGTTTTCTCCTTTCTGCCACAGGGGAGGTCATAAACAGAAATTATGTAGGAAATAGTTTTCTTACCAATGTCTGGGAATAATACAATTAAAGTTATAAAATGAAAACATCCTTTTAATAATACTCTTCATTTGATCAGCAGGAAGTATTAAATGTGCTTCCCTTCTATGCCCTTTTCAAATTGGTAAATTGCATCCTGCTCCTTTTAAAAATACCAAAAAGCATCCCTACTTGTACCCAGAACTCTCTTATACAAATATTCTCCATATCATAGTATTTTTAAATCTGTGTGCCTCAGATTTTGCAAAAATGGCTGAACTTTCTCATTTCTATAGGAAAAGCACAGGAGATTATTGAATCATGTTGTAATTTTATTATTTTTTTTTAATTCAAACTTAATGTTACTTTTTTTTTTTATTATATCTAAAAGTTATATAATTTCCCTTTTTCTTTCTTTTATTTATACAAGAAGAAAGTATTGGATCCGTGAAAAATTTCAACTTCCTGTTTTTGACAGATTTACACATTTTGAAAGGTCCTGAACATGATTTGAATGGTTTTGCAAAATGTCTATCCATGAATCTGTGTGTCTGTCTGTATACATCACAAATTTTGTGGATACTCTATCTCGAGAACCAATGCACAGAACTTAAACTTCAGATTCAGTTAGACCTTGACATAAATGGACGCTGATTAGCTTTGAGTATAAATCGCCCAACAGGTGCTGCTTCTATGCTGTGTTTATACTGATTTCCACGATAGCTATTGCTTAAGAACTGATGCACGAAATTTCCCCAAACTTCATTTTCTGTTAGACTTTGACATAAATAGATCCTTATTAGGTTTGGGTCTTATATAACCCAACAGGTGCTGCTTTAATGCTGTGTTTATCTCGCTTTCCCCGATAGCTAACGTATTTACTCATGTATAACGTGCATGCTTGTATAATGCACACGCGTGTATAATGCGCAACTTGTACTTTACAAGAAAAAATGGCGAATTTTTTGTATCTAACGTATACCATAAATTTTACATGCAAGTGAATGAATGACCAAATGAATTTTGGTAAAGAAAATCGAAACAACAGTTAAGTTATGCTAGGAAAGAAGGTGAAAATCTATTTTTAGACTTCGGATAGGGAGGGAGTGACGAGGGTAGGAGTGAGTGACGTATCGTGCTGTGGTGATGTCACTCGCTTAACGAAATACTTAAGAGCGTCTTTCACAATGTGTGAGAAAATTGGAGAATCGATGTAGTTATATTGCGATATTTAAGTTGAAAATAGTTCAGTATGTAAAATAAAATGGTAACCGTGCTTAGAGTTGGAAGTTCAGCATTGGTGAGTCAAGTGTGTGAAATTGGTGGAATATGGAAGAAAAACTGAAAAAAGCATCATCCAAAAAGCAGGCGTTTCGGGTAAAATCGTGTAAATATCTGCAAGTGGAGCAGCCACTTTTAACTCATGTAACAGATTTGTGGCATTCGGGATACTCAGTCTCAATGGAAATGTTGATGTTCGAGGCCTATAAAATAGCTCGGAAAATGAATATTCCAAGAGAAGATTTGAAGGGGAGTTATGGCTGAATGCAACGCTGTCTCATCTGTAATAGTCTCTCTTATCAGGAGAAGAACAACGCTATCGCAGAACAGCATACCAAGTTCTTCCAGTACATTATAAGGTTACAAAAACAACAGGCATATCAGATGTCGCAAATCAGCAATGCAGATCAAACTCCATTGTGATTTGATAGGCCGGAAGTCACAACCATTAATCCCATTGGAGATAGAAGCTTTCAAGTGCACACAACAGGAGAAGACAAGCAAGGATGCACCATTATGTTGGCCATTACAGCTGACGGCCGCAAGTTGACAATATATGTGATTTTTAAACGTAAAACTATTCCAAAAGAATCTTTTCCAGTCAGCATAATTCTAAGGGTCCATTTAAAAGAGTGGATGATGGATGAGTTCATGAAAGATTGGATTAACATTGTGTGGGAACGTCGGCTAGGTGCTTTATGTCAGCCATCAATGCTGGTTCTGGATAGCGTCCGCGGACACATGCCGCCTGGAGTAAAAGTGAAAATTCGTCACTCAAGTGATTTGGTTGTGATACCAGGTGGGATGACGAAAGTGCTGCAGCCCTTAAATGTTGTCATCAACCGACCATTTAAGGTTGTATTTTGGCATGCCTACAATCAATGGATGACAACAACAGATCACAACTTCACTCCAAGCGGGAAAATGAAGCATGCATCACTCCCAACTGTATGGTGGATGTGAAGCTTAGCTTGGAACTCCATCTCAGCCGAGATGATAATAAAGAGCTTCAAAGTGACTGGAATTTCCAATCAGATGGATGGAACTGAAGATATGATTTACGAGGATATTGACTGTGCCAGTGATGACAAAGCAACATCAGTAGCATCAATGAGATTTGCTAATTAGCGTTTAAATAATGTTACAAGTGCTTTTGTATTAAAAAGTGCAAGGAGTGAGATAAAGATGCAGCAATACTTCTATTAAGTAGGATTTTCTCAATTTTAATTTCTTCTTTGAATACATTTCCTGATTCATATGTATATCATGTGATTACATCCAGCAATAAAAAATAATTCTGTGTATAACGCGCACCTAGGGTTTTCGGCCTAAATTTTTGAGAAAAAAATGTGTGTTATACACGAGTAAATACGGTATATCTCAAGAATGTATAGATTGTCATTTTGGTTGCAGACGATTTGATTTATATAGAAGAAAGTTTTGTGATGGCTACAACATACTAGTTTTTTATTGTTAATGTCCTTTTCTACTGAACTAGTGCCCTTTGTAGTGACTAGCACCCTGCCTTTTTTCATCCAAGAAATATTGGTCTCTTCAACCCCCAAAAGCAGAAAATGATCATAGCCATTCCTTTTAATTTGTGCATTTTTTAAGGATACACATACATACAGGAGAAACAAAGGGATTTTTTTTCTTTCAAATTTGAGTGGCAATTCTGATTAATTAATCAATATTATTTATTTATCTTTCATTTATGTTTATCTATTTTTTCTTTCCCTTAGTTCTTTTTGATTAATACTTCTCCTTATTATACTTATGTCCAGAGGTGAAAAAGACAGAGGGTATATGCTATAGCTTTATTTGAGAAACAGAGGGTATATGGAGCTTCTTAAAAAAAAATCCTTAAGGTATATACCCTTCACTAGACCCCTCTTTGACTCACCACTGTCGAGTGGGTTTTCTGACAGGACAAAAATTTATAGACAGTCTTTTAAAACTATAAGCTGTAGAAAATACCTTTTTTTTTTTTGTTAGGCATATTTTGCAACGTCCCAAATGCCACAATGTAAAAATGGCTCTAAGTTAGTATTACTTTCCTCTGTTGTATAAACTTCTTAATTTTATAAAAAAGAAAAATACGAAAATGTTACTAGGAAAATGCATCACAGTTATGAATTACTTTTGTATTCTTGTAAATTTTGTCATAACAATTTTCAACTGTACTTGCTGGCTGGTAAAATTTTCTGAAAATTCCCCACCCCTGGGAGCATGTCAACTTTTGAATACTGTGTTTCCCTGAAAATAAGATGTAGCATAATTTTTCATAAGGCTCATATGTAAAACCTACCTGAAAAGTAAATGAGTCTCACTTTTTTCAAAACAGTATACTGACTTTAAAAATGCACACAATCATGATGAAATTTTCAAACAATGTATGTTTAATTTAAACTAATGATTTTAAAATCCACCTCTTTTTTTTTCTGAAAAAAATGTAAGTGTTTATGAATGGAAATCACTTCATGAATATATCAGATTATAGTCCAGTTGGATTTCAAGATAGTCTCTTTTTTTTTGTTGTTTGTTTCAGATTTTGAATGAATGTTTTCTTTAAATATGACATAATTTTCTTGTGTGGCAGCATTTCGCCTTTTCGAGATTCGGACCTCAATCTCATAAATGTTTATTTAAGGAGAATCATATTACTGTATATGAAAAATTTGAGCTAATGGTTCTATAATAAATTATGTAAAAAAAAAAATCAACCTGAAATCCAGAGTTTGGAGCTTTATGACAATGTATCAGAAGAATGTGACATGTGAAATATAAATTTCTGTAAAGGAATAAATGTAGATTATTTTGAATAATACAGTAGAATTTCAATTATCCGATGTAATTGGGACTGAACCTACATCAGACAGTCAAAATTTCTGGATAATCATGAATTTATCAATCATCTAGTTTAATATGTAACATCGTCATCGAAAAGCTATTATGACTATTTAAACTGCTAAATAAATACCTAAATTCAAATTATGCATGAAAATTAATTTATTTTGAACAAATTATTTATTTGGTAGGAGTGCCAATCGTAAACGAACAGTGAGCGTGTGCTTAGCAAAAATATGACATTGATTTCTCCTCACCCTTTTGAAATTCTGCAGCTGTGAAAATTTCTGTTCGTGAAAAGATGACAAAAAGGAGTTTTGTTCCTTGCACTTGCTTACAATCAGAGGGTACAATAACATTCGAATATTGTGGCACTTGACAATACAGCCATACAAATTTCGAAATGGGGCGTGTTTTTGTTTAGAACAGGGATGTGTACACAGAGCGTGGGGAAAGAGTACACTTATACCGAGATCAGAGCTTGTGGAAGCTCAGGCTAATTTCAAAGAAATTCTAAAAAAGGGAACAAAATTTTTATCTGTACTTTCAGTTCGGAAAGGACCGCTTGCATACACAAGGAACATGAAAGCAAAAAAAAAAAAAAAGGTCAGGAAATTGACATTAGTTTACGGAGAGTTCCGGTTAAACGAGGGTCGGATAATCGAGGTTCTACTGTAGATCATAAATTATGTAAATGAATAAACATAAAATGTTGTGCAGGAAAAAAATACATTCCCCAAAAATAAAATCTAGAGAATGTTTTGGAGAGAAAATTAATAGACCTAGTCTTATTTTAAGGGAAACACAATAGTTCTTGCTTCGCCTCTTTTGGCTGTTTCTTCTCTTCATTTACTTTCATTCTTACTCCTGCCCTCAAAATGATAGAACATTTTTTTTGCATCTTATAAGAAGGCTAAAGTTCTTTCAAAGTTTGTTGACGATTTTAAGAAGTTTCCTTCTTTGTAAGGAAGAATGAAAGGAAAATATCTTATAAGTGCCATTACTTTCCTTACATTTTAAACAGAAGTAAAACAATTTATTCAAAATCGATTTTTTACCCATTAATATTTCACCAAATCAAGTATACATGCCGAAAAATACATCTAAGACAAAATAAAGATTAGATACTAACCTGGAGAAAATAAAAAATGAAGAACAGAGTTTCAGTTGATAAACGTTGGAAAAACTCCTTAGTATTACAGTTGGAAATATAAATATTATAATAATCTGGAACAGTCATAGGACAACTTCCAATACTTGGATACCTTAAATTCAAGCAAATAATTAAACATAAATACTGAAACATAAATTTCTGTAATAATTCAAATTTAGCTTTTATATGCAAGATAAAATAAAAAAATTATAACATTAACTATTTTACTAAAACACTCGGAACACTTACTTTTATAGTTTTGAAATATAAGATAAGTAACTTCCTTTTAAATGAAATTTACTTTTAGTAGTAATGTTTTCCCACCAAGTTTCAGCCAGTTAATTAAAAAAAAAAATTAAAATTTTTGATATACGGTAATTTCAATTTTGGTAGACATACTAATCATGGTTGTGGCATTAAAATCTTATACAAATAAACAGAAAAGCCAACTTTCAGATAGAGCTATCAACCAATTATCGAACGATACTTTCCAATCATCAAAAGAAGATCAATGTTAAAATTGCCAAAGATGCAGGAAATATCTAATTTAATTTAAAAGTAATTATTTAAATTTAATAACCTTATTTTTTAACTGTTTATCCAAGATAAATTTTTAAACTCTGATTATCAATTCAATTTTTTATCATTGTATTATACTGACGTAATGGCAATATTTATATTATTGTGGCACATGGGTTATTATCTATATTATTATATAAAGAGAGAACGCCTGACTGACTCATCAAAGCCCAGCCAAAAGTCAGGATCACGGAATTTGGACAGTAGATTGCTGTTATGACCTAGGCAAGCAATATGAAAGGATTTTTAAAAATTCCTTCCCAAAAGGGATTAAAGGGGAGGTCGAAAGTTTTAGGTCATTTCGCCATATTTCAGCAGCAGTTTTAGGTAGAAGCATGAAGTTCAGGAAAACAAACCTACTAAAAAAAATGGTTAAACACGTATTTCAGTGATTTTAGAAATTCACCCACTAAGGGGGTTATAAATGGTAGGGGGGATTTTAGGTAAAAACAGAATAAATCTTGCAACAATAATTACAACAATGAAATTATAACAGTGAAATTGCAACAGTGAAATATATAAATACAGCTAAACCAATCTGTTAAAAAGTAGTTAAACACATATTTCAGCTAATTTAGTGATAACATCGGCAATGAACTCAATTATGGAAGATTAGATGAATAAGACAACTATTGCTGAATTTTGATTAGTTACTTTGCATAAGACATTTTTTCAAGGAGGTTGACACATTGTCCATCCATGCGAAGCCAGAATAGGCTGCTAGTGTTTGAATAATTCAAACGTTATGTGAATTATACAAGCAATAATACTACCATAGTTGATAATGTTTTTGAGTTTTAGCTTGGAAAATAAAAGTATGCTAAGATTATGTTTTAAAAGCAAAAAATATCAAGGTCAATTTCAAACTTCACAGCAATTTGAATCTTTTTTGGAAGATAGTATATAAAAATATATTCAAAATATTATGCATCAATGTAAAAAAAAAAAAAAAAAAAAAAATGTTGAAATATGACAATTTTTAAGAGAGAAAATATTGCTGTCTACTTCAACAATATATTCAATTTATGAGGCAACAGAAGTATTTTCACACTTCCAATCATTGCAGATAAGAAATTCACTAATAGGAACAACAATTTATCACAAAATGTAACAACATATGAAAATAAAGGACAAATGCAAAAATTAATTCTTTGGACTTTCTACATTTTTTTAAATGGCAGTGTAAGGCAAACCGATGAAACTAAGAAGAAAGATGATTGGCTACCACCTTTCTTAAAAAACAGCTTTGAGATATGTAGATATAAGGTCATAGGGTAGTGAAAATAATGACAAAAGATTTCCAAAATTCCAAAGAGAATTCCTTCCAGAATTCCATTTTTTCTCCCGTAGAAGTTTTATTTCCTACCAACTCAGCATTCATAAAACTGAAAATATTATTCTTTTTAAGTGTTCAATAACTTCGTTAATTTAAAAAATTTGTTAATCTGAAATTTGTTGAAGTGAATATTTTTATGACTACAAAACATAGGTTTTTATGTTCAATGTTCTATTTTAACAATCTGCAAAATATTTGTTAAACTGATAAATATGTTAAAGGGACATTTTTAGTAACAAGATTCTACTCTATATGTTGTAGAAGAATTCAAAAATGAAAGATTAACATCGTCTTTAAGCTGGATCAGTTGTTTTTATCTGTCTGCATGCAGATAAGGAGTGTAAAATTCTCGTAATGTTTTTGAATGTGAACAATATAAGATTTTTTTTACATTCTGATAAAATGGGAACAAGAGGATGAACTGTAAAATGCGGTTCCAAAATGTTTTGTCTTCACTACTTGAGTGTCATAGGCTATAGTTATATAGCTGATGTTTTCTGGAATAACCTTATGAATGGCTGTTCTATTAAAAAATATGTATTGAAAGTATGAAAGTTTTACAATTATTCATTGCCAATTGTAATAAATAAGTAATAAAGAAATTAAAGAAAAAAATTAGGAATAATTCTGCAAAAAATTGTACAGATCTAACATTGAAATAATTTGATTATATCCTATAAAAATTGAATCTTTGTGCTTTTGTTTTCTTTTGTTATTATTAATAAGTTGTTACTTGTTGAAATTTTTATTGACAAATCTCGAAACCAATTTAATTGTACTGTAAGAATCTATACTAATAACAGAAAAAATTTGAAAAGAATTTAAAGTGGAATGATAAATTCACCTTTTAGTTAAAACAGATAATTATTAAAAATATACTTAAAAGGTGCTGAAATGAGACAGACATATGCATAAGATATTATAACATACTTTAATCCTGAGATCTTTCTAACACACACATGTTCATTTTCAAGGGGAAACGTTGACTGACAATAGAAGTGTCACATCTACTGTGCTGTTACGTAACGGATTTTGAACAAGGGCTAGTCCATTAATCTGATGAAAGGTCCGTGCGTTCAGGTGCCTTTTTGAATGTGAAAATGTGAAGTCTTTTGATATTTTGAATGTGAAGTCTTTGATATTTTCAAAATATTGAACCATATCTCAGGTATGTTGTAAGATAAACCATCATTACATGCACTATTTCCTTTATTCACAATTTCTAATGATTCTCAGATTTTAGCAGTATAATAGTTCGTTGAAGGTACTATAATTTTTGCGTTTTCAAAATCGATTTTTATATTCTGTCGTTGAAATAACCTTGATAAAGCTGTAAATTGTTGGTTGAATTTGATGTCAGAAATGTGTTCTTTCAATCTTTAAAATGGGATAGAATAGATTCCTGCAATGTCGTTATTGGGTTAATATATCAAATTAATTATAGTAATTAATATATTAAGTTGATATATCAACTTAATAGCAAAACCACCATTAAAGGTTAAAGGATTTAATTCACAGTAAAATTGATCCAATAGCCAATAATGACATCACAGGAAGCTATTTGATCCCATTTTGTACAGAAATGCAAAATGATTTAACCTACATAGGAATGACCACTCGTAAATTTAAAGAAAGATTGAAAGAACACATTTCTGACATCAAATTCAACCGACTGTCCACAGCATCATCAAGGTTATTTCAACAACAGAATATAAAAATTGATTTTGAAAACGCAAAAATTATAGTACCTACAATGAACTATTATACTGCTAAAATACGAGAATCATTAGAAATTTTGAGTAAAGGAAATAGCGCATGTAATGATCTTTCAATATTTTGAAAATATCAAAGACTCCAGCACCTGAACGCATGGACCTTTCATCAGATTAATAGACTAGCCCTTGTTCAAAATCCGTTATGTAACAGCACAGTGGAAGTGACACTTCTATTGTCAGTCAACGTTTTCCCTTGAAAATAAATGCATGTGTGTTCAAAAGATCCCGGAATTAAAGTATGCTATAATATCTTATACATATGTCTGTCTCATTTCAGTACCTTTTAAGTATGTTTTTAATAAGAATCTATAGCTAGAAGAAAGTTTCGCTTTGTCTGTGTGTGTGTTTGTGATGGATAGGAAAATCTAACGCACCTAGAAGTCTGAAAATTTTGTTGATGATAGTGCAAGGCAAATCATGATGCACCTGAGGCTCAGATTTTAAAATCTTTTGACAATTAGCCGAGATATTAATTAAAAACTCATAAAAAAGCAATATTGTTTTTGCAAAGATTGGCACATGTGCATGCCCAGAACTCGATTCATGTAAAAAAAGGGAATGAAGAACTGAATGCCTGTTTTTTTTTGCCGTTTTGTTGTAACCTTCATCAGCCGAACCATTTGTTTTAGTTAAAAACGGAAGACATATTCTGAAATATTGTACTCTTACATTTCAAATGTCACAATCAGTTTGAAAAAATATCATTTTTAACCACTTTGAAAAAATTAATTTTAAAAGTGTTGTTTTCCCGGTGGACAATTTTTCCTTTACAGTAACACCCCTCCAGGGCACAATTTTAGAGGTACCAACAAACAAAAATATGCTCTTAAAGTTAAGACTTTGTTCTTTTTGACGGTGCACAACTGATTTTTAAAAATACGAATTTTAACCGTCTCAAAAACATTGGCGACCACGGGTCACTTCACACCTCCTGGAAACTTTTTTTTAAATATGCTAAAAGTAACTAAACATCTATATTTTGACGCAATCTTTTTAGAGCATCTCGGCAGACCAGATTTACATCACCTACAAATATTTTGAAAAGTTCGAACAAGTAGAAGTATATGAGCTGTAACGACATTTCATGTAACAACCTATACTTTTACTTTTTTTTTTTACAACTCATATGATTTTTTTACCAATTTGAATAATTGTATTAAAATTAATCAAGTAGAAATACATTTTTAAAAAAATGATGAAAATGGCACTGTTTCAGCTCATGTTTTCACTACTAAATATGCATATTTTTTTCACGAAATTTTAAAGAGAGCTTTGATATACTTAGATTTATAACTGATTAAAATTTCAGAGAGTTTGGAAGATGAGAACTTTGTTAAACAAGATGAGGCGAAAGCAGACAAAAAAAAAAAAAAAAAAAAAGAAGAAAATCTATTTCTGTTACAACTAGATAAAAAAAAAAAAAAAAAAAAATGTAACCACGTTAAAAAACTGCTATAAACTATGAAACGACCCTGTGTAAAAAGCAATAAAATGTCTCATGAGCAATTTTACCATTAAATAATATTTTTTTTTGTGAATTTTCCTTAAAAAATATATAGTCATACAAAACCGGATTAAAGATATCAAATCATACAAACTTGCAGTTTGTTTAAGGTTATTATCACAGGCCCGGACAACGCTGGACAGGTGAGCTAGTTTAAAAATAAATTTAACTGCACCTTTACAGTCACAAAAGTGAGTTTTATTCTACTACCAAATAGTCCTTAGTAGAATAAAACTATTGATCTCCATTGTATATTTTCAAATATGAAAATATACAATACCTTTGTTTCTGTGAATCGATTGGAAGAGGCAGATAGTCTTTTGCTCTTTCTAATATTGCCAGGTATTCTTCATTGCTAGGAGATGAATGAGGTGGAATTTCACCAAAGATTGTGGATAGATTAATATAAATTTCATGATTTTCAGATGAATTATTAGTTACTTCAGAAAATAAGTCACTTGAATTTAGTTTGGATGTATTGTGCATTGTCGTCAAATCTGTAAAAAAAAAAAAAAGAAAGCCATATAAATATACAAAATCACAATATTTAAGTCTTATATTGTTAAATTGTGAACCTAGCAAATAAAATTAAATTACAACTTTATTATTATTACTTTTGTTGTATTACTTTATTTTATAGATTTATTACACCGAAGCACCTTTTATCCAATGTAAAAAGTACTTCACTACCATAAATATTCATTAAATGTTATTTTAATATAGTTAATGCATGATATAACGCACAAATTTAGTCAGCTTCAACGGCTAAATAATAGTAAATTAAATTATTATCATAATAGATTAAATATCCATACCAAGAAAAAATTGAATTTTACTTACAAAAAGTAAAAAGAGAAAAATGCATTTTTCTTATATTTTAAAAGGAATAATTTAAAACAGTAAATGGAGTGAAAGATATTTCTACTATAGCAGTCATAAAAATTATTTATTTGAGGAAGAATTTTCATTCATATCATAAATACATACACAATTTTAACAAAGGAAGCAGATTTATACAAAGAAAATAACTTCATTACCATTAGAATGCACAAATAACAATGCAATTTGAAAGACCATGTCTATCTTCTTCAGCAAAAGCAACAAGCTACCACTACAAAGAAAAAAAAAAAGGCAGGGAGAGCGAAAAAAGCCAATGGAAAATTAAGAGATAAAGGAGACGCAACTAATCAGAAAATGGTAAGTATCATAGAGGTGATGAATACTTACATAGTAACTGATACTCAGACCACAGACAATAAATGGACACTTTATAACTTTTTCAAGAATTATATTACATAAAAAGCTATGTACAAGAAATTATTTACAAAGGAATGGATTGACATCTTAAAGTTGCAAATAGAACAAATCTTTTGAAGCTGGTAAGCAGCGAATCTTTAAAAGAATGTTTTCACTTCATTGTTACTCCGTCGTCTATCTCTCTTAAAAAAAGATTGCATGTCATCATCTTTTGATCTGATGTGACATGGTCTGATGCTGCCATTTGTTGGGATTAAGTGGAAGCTTAAGGCTCCACAACTTGGCTCTTCCTGAGAGTACACTGACTGACATCAGTGACAGACACAGGTCAGGATACATAAGTGACTGCTGGTGGGTGCAACTGGAGTACTTGAAAAGAAAAAAAAGAGGCAAGCCGCACCCAAAGTTCTTGGCTTTTTAACAACATAATTATTGATTTTAAACTGTTGAGAGTTCATATAATAAAAAGTTCAATAAAGAGTCCGAGTTCGTCTTTTATACAGATCACACTTTGAATTTTTTAAAATTGTTTTTTGGCTTTTTTTCTCAGGTCCTCACAATTATTGATAGTCAGATTGTGTTTCCATGGTCAAGAGATCAATGATTTTAACATTGTTCTACAATTTCATTTTAGTCCCAAATAATAACTTGAAAGGGGTCATGTTAACACTTCTTTGTAAGGTCGGACATTACCTGTTAGACATAGGTCACATATGTATACCACTTCACTGGGTTTTTTATAGACAATTTGGACAAAACAGAGATTATAATGGAATTTAGGCACTCGACTTAGTCATTAGCCTTTGGCAATCTGGGGTAATTCCAGTGTGTTGAATATTTTCTTGGGTATAATAATTCTTAAAGGCTTTAGAGGTAATGGCAGCACTTTTGCCCGAAATTATATGAGACGGACTTCCAAAACCAGTTTTTTTTACTTCCAGTTTTGAAATAACTTCTGTAACGTCAGTAGATTTTAGAAAATACAACCAAACAAATTTTGTGAAGATATCGATGACTGCAAAAATATGTTTGTAATTTTTATGTGTACTCTCTAATGGACCTAAGTGATCAACATGATAAATATGTAAGGAAGTTTTTTCCTTTTCTATTGGATGTAACAGACCTTTTTTTTATCATATTTTCAGCTAACTGAAATACAGGGGACACAATTTGCTACACACATTTAAATTTTTTGTTTAACTTTAGGAATGTAGATTTCATTCTCTAAATTCTTTTCTATTTGTGCGACTGTATAATAACCCTTCTTGAGCAGTTTTAACTACATTCATTTGCATTTCGTCTGGAAGAAACAACAAATCACTACTGTTAATGCATTTATAAAGGACATTGTTTTTAACTAAATAATCATAGGATTTTACTTTTAGAATTTCTTTTATTGTTTTTATAGACTCTTCAGCTTGAATAATTTTCAGAGTTAATGGACAACCAACTTAGGTTAAGCTATCTTGAATTACCATACAAATGGGATTTCTGTTCAATACATCAACATGCCTGATACTAGTACCGTGTCTATGTTCAATAGCATAATTAAAGTCAGATAGCATCAAAGCCCACCTAGCTATTTTTGTATCATATCTTTCTTGTCCATAGCCATTTTAAATGTGTTGCAATCAGTTACAATTTTAAATGAAATACCTAACACATATATTCTTAATTTTTTTTTTAAATCTTCTATTACGGCTAAAACCCCCAACTCATAACTAGTATACTTCCGTTTGGCATCTGTTGTATTTTTACTAACAAAATAAACATGATGAAATTTATTATCTAATAGGGATTGTTGCATTAATACAGATCTGTAGCCATCAATACTGGTATCACAATGGATTTCCGTCATGCTTTTGGGATTGTATATTAAAAGTACTGGTTCTGATGTGATGACAAAATGCTTTTAAGTTCAATTATTGATTTGATCATTAAAAGCTTTCCTTTCTTTCACATCAAACTCAAATTTAGAATCTTTTCTTAACAGGTCACTCAACAGTTTAGCTATAACTGAATAATTTTTTGTGAACTTCTGAAAATACCCTGTTAATCCCAATTAACTTTGAATATCCTTGGTACATTTTGGTTCTGGAAAAACAGCTTTTGTTTTAAGTGGGGAGGGATACAATGTACGTTTTAATTTTATACTCTAAAAAATCAATTTCACACTTAAAAAAATTACACTTTTTAATATTTAATTCTAATCCATACTCTTATGCAGTTTGTAGAACAAGTTTTTTTTTTCCCATAAGTTCAGCTTCGCTTTTTGGCAGGTATTATCAGGTCATCCATATGTATCACAACTATGTTTTTTTTTAACAAGTTTCGAAACACATTATAAATGTACTCTTGAAATATACTAGGCGAATTGGTCGATCTGAATGGACACTTTACAAACTCATGTGCCATTCATGAAGAAAGAGGTGCACCTCCTGGAGCCTTCTTCAATCTCTACATGGATAAAGCAGTTTTTTAGATCTATTGTAATACCTTAACCAAATGAAATTGATTTATAACATCATCTATGACTGGTAATAGGAAATATTCATGTATGATCTTGTTAAGACATCTGTAATCAATATAAAGATTCATCCTGTTATCTCTTTTCTTAAGGCAATGAAAAATCAGAATAGCTTTTTCAAATAATTCTATGGGCTAGCCTTTAATTTAGGTTTCTACCATTTTTTTCGCACAGTGGTAATCTTCAAGGGGAAGAACAAATGAGGATTTCATCAGACAGGTAAATTTTCGTTTTAACATCTACTATTTTCATTTTTGAAGGCACATAATTTTCAATCAAAGAAGATAATTCTGAACACAACTTTTTATCAGTAATGCAATTTAAATCCATTTTAGCCTCATCCAAGACATTTACTATGTTAACCAAAAAATAACTTGATACAACACCAGTTTTGCACATTTTTATTAAAGTTTCTTGGTGAATGATGTGAGTGCCAACTATTAAATCAAAACTAATTGTATTGTCTTTAACAACAAAAGTATGAACTTTAAATTTTGAATTATTGGTTTCAATTTCTGCATTGAAATACAGTACAGAACCATTTATCCGGAATGGTCGGGGCCAGATGTATTCCGGATAACTGGTTTTTCTGGATAACTGGTTGGACATTAAACAATACCTGTTTGATGAGATTTGTAGAATATATGTGGCTGTAACATTGCTACTGATTTTAAATTAATTACTAGATTACTCTGATTAAGGCTCAGATCCTTTCAGGATCAAAGATTAATCAGAATTTGAAGAAAGCAAATTCTGGCAATACCTTGGAAACAATAATACTGCATAAAACTCAAAATGCTCAATATCAAACTAAACAGGCTTTCATTTTAAATCCAAGATATTGATCAAGTTGTACAATGTATGTGGTTATCTATCAAGCAATGAACATGTCAAACTGGCACTGCATGGCACTTTTTTCTGGAAAGATTCTGAAATCAGTCAACTGGAAATATCATTCCGGATAACTGGTTTTCCGGTTAACTGGATTCCGGATAAATGGTTCCATACTGTAATCTGCTGGCTTAATTGATGTTTTCCGTAACCTGATCAAAGTGATACTTGTATGTTCAAATTTCTATTTCACAACTTACCTTAATCTATCGTAAACACTCTTTTTAAAAAGTGTTTTCTGACTGTCCATATCAATTAAGGCGTTCAAATGCAACTATGTAAAATGTATCTTTCGATTTATTATACTCAAATGGTTGTGCCCATACAGGTTACAGCAAAAATAAGGGAGGGGGAGGGGGTGTCTTTATCTTTATTAATACAATTAATACTTGTGATTATTGCCACCCCAGTTGTAGCAGCAAATATTTGACTTTAGAATGCTTAGATCTGTTCTTAAGTTCTGTTTTAGTTTTAGGCCTAGTGTCAACTTTATGTTTATGTATTTTCGCACTTTTATAATCTAACCATAACTTTTCGTAAATCTTTTAATTTTTGCTTAAATTCATTTATATTGGAACAACCATACAAAAATTATTTTTTTAAAATACTCTTTTATCCTGTTTATCATATACAGTATCAGTGCTGAGTCTTCAACATTGCCTCGAGATCATAATTGCTTTATGCTTAGAAAATACTTGTCAAGAGATTCATTATCGTTCATTTTTCTATTTGATAGCAATTCATGGAGTTCTGGAGAATTGAGTAATGTTTTCAATTTGTCCCATGAATTAATTTTTGTTTTGTTTTGAATCGGTAATTTCACTTTACCAGTCGTGTATCGTTTTGCCAAAATCAATTTACACAAATCCCTTAAATTAAACAACGAAATTACATCTTTGAAATTTTCGAGCCATTTTTCTACATTTTGAAGAGGACAAACCATCAAACCATCCATTGACCATCAAACGAAGCAATTATACTCTCGATATTATTAAAATTAATAGAAGATTTGAGTAAAGTATTAGGAATTAGAAACTGCTCCATTTTGGTTTTTTCATTATTAGAATCATTTCTTCCAGACACAATTTTATCATTTGAAAGGCTACCATTATTATTACTAGATTTTCAACATATTCATTTATTAACTCTGTTTCATTACCACTGATATCTTCATGTAAAATATTCGAATTCAAAATACTCAAATCACAGGTTATTCTTGCAATCATCTAAAGAACCTGAATTGTCAATACATAGCACATCACAAATCATAATCAAATCAGTAACCAAAAAGTCATCTTTAATTTCACAAATTTTTTCTTCTGATTTTTGCCTTCTGATTTCAAATGGAAACCTGTTAGATTTGCAGATCCTCTGGTGATTTTTCTGGTACCCTAAGTTATCAAAAGATAATCTGTGAAGTATTTTAATTTTTGATGACTTCTCAGTTTCTAAAGCTGCTTCTAATTATTTTATGTCAACTACTTTACACATTTTAAAGAACAAAAACAAAATAAAAACTCAATTTCAGAAAACGGTATTCAGCTTGACATGAACATAAAAATGGATTGCTACTTAACAGGAACAATGGACATCATCCATCTATTATTAAATGCATAAGCATTTTTTTAATTAATTCAATTTGTAGCACCACTTAATTTATATAGTCAACATCTCACAAATGATTTTCACAATGTTGGCCCACTACCACAAGAACTATATTATTACTTAATAATCACCTTGCGTTATTGCCAGCATTGAACTTTCTAAAAATATTTTTTGTAGACGTAGAATATTGCATCTCTCTTCTGAGCACCAAATTATAGTAACTGATACTCACACCACAGAGAGTAAATGGTCACATTTTCAAAAATGATATTAAATAAAAAGCTATGTACAGGGAATTATTTACAAAGGAGTGGATTGACATCTTAAAGTAGTAGATAGAACAAATCTTTTAAAGCTGACAAGCAGCACATCTATTAAAAGAACATTTTCACTTCATCATTACTCTGCCATATTTTCAAAAAAGGTCACATGTCAACATCTTTCGATCTGACGTTTGCTCATGTGACTTGGTCTGATGCTGCCTGTTGAGATTAAGTGGAAGCTTAAGGCTTCACATTTATATGATACAAAATAAGACAGAAACAAAGGTGAAAACAAGTAAATTAATTTGAAATAATTCCATTTGGAAGAAGAAAGATTAGTTTTTCAAAATAAAATGCATCACAATTTCTACATTTTTATGATGTATTCACAAGTTAATTCATTACGTTCATACTTTGCACAAACTTTAAAGCATTTGATTTGCTGAATCCAGATTAATTAAAAATATCTTTTGAAAATCCTTTTTAAAGGTTTAAACAGATCTTCTGAGAATGAGATTAAAACAAAAAGATACAGTTGAAATCTACAAAACATGATAGCCAAAAGAAATTTCTCAAAATTCTTATTAAACAGAAGTGATTGTGGGTCCATAATAAAACACCTGAAATTTTACTGAGAATAGTGCTGACTTTAGAACAAAAGGACCATCGAGGGGGGAGGAAAATTTAACAGAAAGCACACTGTTTTAAAAAAAGGACACTCTTGTGTCTTGTTCAAAAAACATATTTTGAACGGGTTTGTTTAGAATCCTTTTTATGAGTAGTACTCATACACAAAAACATACTGGCTTGATCCCATCTTTAAATGATAATGTTTAGCCATTACTAGAATCATTTCTTCCAGACACAATTTTATCATTTGAAAGGCTACCATTATTATTACTAGACTTTCAACATATTCATTTATTAACTCTGTTTCAGTATCACTGATATCTTCATGTAAAATATTTGATTTAAAAATACTCAAATCACAGGTTATTCTTGCAATCATCTAAATAACCTGAATTGTCAATACATAGCACATTACAAATCATAATCAAATCAGTAACCAAAAAGTCATCTTTAATTTTACAAATTTTTTCTTCATATTTTTGCCTTCTGATTTCAAATGGAAACCTGTTAGATTTGCAGATTTTCAGGTGATTTTTCTGGTACCCCAAGTTATCAAAAAATAATCTGTGAAGTATTTTAATTTTTGATGACTTCTCAGTTTCTAAAGCTGCTTCTAATTCTTTTATTTAAACTACTTTAGACATTTTAAAGAACAAAAACAAAATAAAAACTCGATTTCAGAAAACAGTATTTAGCTTGACATGAACATAAAAATGGATTGCTACTTAACAGGAACAATGGACATCATCCATCTATTATTAAATGCATAAGCATTTTTTAAATTAATTCAATTTGTAGCACCACTTAATTTATATAGTCAACATCTCACAAATAATTTTCACAATGTTGGTCCACTACCACAAGAACTATATTATTACTTAATAATCACCCTGCGTTATTGCAAGCATTGAACTTTCTAAAAAATATTTTTTGTAGGCGTAGAATATTGCATCTCTCTTCTGAGCACCAAATTATAGTAACTGATACTCACACCACAGAGAATAAATGGTCACATTTTCAAAAATGATATTAAATAAAAAGCTATGTACAGGGAATTATTTACAAAAGAGTGGATTGACATCTTAAAGTAGTAGATAGAACAAATCTTTTAAAGCTGACAAGCAGCACATCTATTAAAAGAACATTTTCACTTCATCATTACTCTGCCATATTTTCATAAAAGGTCACATGTCAACATCTTTCGATCTGACGTTTGCTCATGTGACTCGGTCTGATGCTGCCTGTTGAGATTAAGTGGAAGCTTAAGGCTTCACATTTATATGATACAAAATAAGACAGAAACAAATGTGAAAACAAGTAAATTAATTTGAAATAATAATTCCATTTGGAAGAAGAAAGATTAGTTTTTCAAAATAAAATGTATCACAATTTCTACATTTTTATGATGTATTCACAAGTTAATTCATTACGTTCATACTTTGCACAAACTTTAAAGCATTTGACTTGCTGAATCCAGCAAAAATTCTTAATTAAAAATATCTTTTGAAAATCTTTTTTAAAGGTTTAAACTGACTTTAGAACAAAAGGACTCTTCGAGGGGGGAAGGGAATTTAACAAAAAGCACACTGTTTTAAAAAAAGGAACTCTTGTGTCTTGTTCAAAAAACATATTTTGAACTGGTTTGTTTGGAGTCCCTCTTATGAGTAGTACTCCTACACAAAAACATACTGGCTTGATCCCATCTTTAAATGATAATGTTTAGCCAAACCTTCCATTTTTAAGGTTTGTGATACTGGTGGGTTCTTACCCACAGTACAGTGTGATGTTTATTTTTTGGTCTTTCTTCGTCTTATGAGAAAATTTCACACGAGAAATCATGGGAACTAGGATAATTGGTTAATAAATATTTTTGTCCTATTTATTATATGAATAAATCAGGGTTCATTCTCAATTTTGAAAATATAAAAGTACCAGTTTTACAGGCTTTTTTTTTTTTTTTTTTTTTAGGAATATTTTTAAAATTATACGCCCCCCCCCCCCCCCCCAATCAATCAGTTTATAATAGGGGAGCAAACAGAAAAACTGATGCATTTTGTAACTGTTCCAGCGACAGATTGATGAATTTCGCGACAATTTCTTGTAACCGACAGACGAATATCGCATTTTTTTCCACAATCGATTGACGAATTTCGAAATTTTTACTAATTGACAATTTTTGTTATCTTTCTCCATGAGCGACTGATGAATTTTGCAAATTTTTTTCTCACAAACAAATGAATTCATAATTTTTTTCCTTGCGAACGTCTTGGAAGATATTCGTGATTTCACCCCCCACCCCCCAAATAACTGACAAATTTCTTGGAGTTTTTTCACGCGACCAATTGATGAATTTTGCGACGAAATCTATGATTTTTTTCCCCCTGTGAATGATTAAAGTACCTCAGTCTCTAGCAGAAAAAAACAAATTCCAGTATATTGAAAAAGAAAATAAATAACTGAAATCCAGTATAACCAGATACCAATCATCCCTTTATTAATCCTATTTATTGTTATTAAACGTTTTCCGTACTATACATAAATCCTCTCACTCTTGACAAATGTCCGAGAGAAAAAATTCTTTTTAATTTATTTCTTCAACCTTCCAAGCAGTTAAAGCATTTTTTTTTTTTTTTGTCATCTAGTCTGATATAAAAGATTACTTTCAAAAGAATTTGCCATTTAGATTTTCTTTTACAAGATTTTAATTCATATTTTTTTCAGCATTCTGCACATGTTGATGTAAATAATAAAAACAAGATTTGATATATTTATAAAGTCATTATAACAATCACCACTGTTTGTGGCCTTCTGTATTCTACAGAGCTTGATTTAATTCCTGTTACAAAAATGTTCATGTTTTGGCTTATTATTTTATATGTGTAGAGTGATTTTTAAAATTTTTTTATTATAATTGAGTTGAAAAAAAGAACAGCAGTAAATTGTACTTTTTATTAAATTTTTTCAAAGTCTGACAAACAAAATATAATAGAAAAAATAAAAAATTGAGAATATTAATACAGTAGAAGATCATTTTAATGCACACCTTGAAATGAGAGGTTGTGTATATTATAGATTTTTGTGTTATATAGATCATTTCACACATTATTAAACTTACCTTGTAAACATGGCCAAATATGGCTGAAGCACATCAACATACAGGGTGTGTTCACAAAGTTTCAAAACTTATTGTTTCCTGAGTAGGGACGTGCACGCATACCCATTCCACCGACAAGATGAGGTAGTGGAGGTGTCAGCTAATGGAGCACATGCACGTCAGATGCCTCCGAGACTGAGTGAGTGTGTGTCATTGACCCCCCTGTCTAAAAACTGGTTGAGTGGAAAATGCAGCGTCATTTGAAGCAGTGTTATTCTGTAAAGTTCTGTGTGAAACTTAAGAAAACCACGACAGAGACTTTTTGTATGATTCAAGAGCCCTACCAAGAAGAAACCATGTCACGGGCAACGGTTTCCATGTGGCACAAGAGGTTTGAAAATGGATGTGAGGATATTGAAGACGATAACTATGCTGGGAGACCCTCAACAAGACGAACTCATGAAATCTGGTGACAGTGCATGAACTGTTAAACACATTTGAAGGATCGAGTCCAGCCAGACATCAGAGATGATTGGATTGTTCACCTTGACAATGTACTCTCATACGTCACTCACCGCCACCGAAGTTTTGGCTGAGTTTAACATGGCAATACTGCTGCAAGCCCCCTACAGCCCCGACCTCACTCTCAGCGACTTGTTTTGTTCCTCCGAATCAAGAAAGACTTGAAAGGGAAGTGATTCAACACGATTCAGGCAGCTTCGACGAGGTCCCTTAACAATTGCATGTGAAGACTTCCAGGATCTATGAACAAAGGAAAAAATGCTGGCAGCAGTGTGTTGATGCCCAAGGGTCATATTTCGAAGAATTTTAGTTCACTGTACAAAAATGTTTAATAAATTTTGTGTTCTCAGACCAGTCTTGAAACTTTGTGAACACACCCTGTACAGTAGATCTTTATATTGCAAACCTTAGGACCAGAAGTTGTGCAGATTATAGATTTTTGTACAACATAGATCATTTTGTACTTTGTTAAATTTAGTTTGTAAATAGGGTACAAATATACGAGTAGTTAATTTTCCCTTCTGAGCAAAAATGTGTCCATGTTGGGACTCGAACCCAGAACTTTTTGGCTTAAATTACCAATTCTCTTCCAATTGAGCTATCTGGACGACATCCCAGCTAACACAATATTAGCTCAGAACAACCATTTGATCATGGCATCTGACAGCTGAATAAACCACAGGTAAAAGGACTCCAACAAACTATGGATGAGTAATTAGACTATAATTACTTTTAACACAATCAAATGATTGATAAATAATTCATAGGAGTAGTATTTTTTAAGCCAAAAGGTTCTGCGTTCGAGTCCCAGCCTGTGCACATTTTCGCTCAGATGGGAAAATTACTACTCGTATGAATTATTTACCAATCATTTGATAGTGTTAAAAATAATTATAGTATAATTATAGGGTACAAATATGCTTGAACAAAATCCCTATATTAACACTTTAAAACAGAATGGATTAAAAATACAAAAATAGCATTTATTATTCACAGAAATCAATAAAATACAAATAAATAAGTAATAAGCACTATACTTAAAATTGCTTCTTTTAAAAATTGTCAATGGTAATTTGTTTTAGTAGTTTTGATTCTTCTCTTATAAATTTTTTTCCTTCCGTAAGTAATCAATATTTTTGATTTGCTACACAGTTTTGTGGTTTGAGAAATTTCAAACATTGCTTCACCGATTTAACTGTTTCTGATACAGATTTTTTGTTTTTGCCTCTGAAAAGAAATGATTTTGTTTGCAACGACTACCTATGTTATATGGTTACTCAATTCATATTTTCAAAAACTTGTCATGTAATAATATCATTTTTTTTATTAAAAAGCTCTGAATTAAAAAGAATGAAACAATGTCTCAAACTTAGTCCTCTAGAAGGTAGCAATTAAGGATGTAATGAATATTCGGCCACTATTTGGTGTTCGGCCTTTTTGCCAAATATTGAACAGTGGTTGAATATTATTGAACAGATGGCTGAATATTATTGGATATTTAGCTGAATAAATTCAGGATAACATTTATTTATTTTCTTTTTTACTGTTTTTCTCAAATCCACATCGATTAATTTCAGACACACTCATAAAGCAATTTTTATTCCTAAATGCACAAATATTTACAGCTATTCTGATTCACATATTAAGAAATCAAATAGAATTTCCTATAAAGGCTAAGTATCTTTTATAAAATTGAGTCAAAGTTGGATTGTAAGCCAATTTTATAGACAACTGTCAGGTCAGGAATGGTCTTTGGAATAATCGATTACAACTCAAGATGTAATACATTTATAGAAAAATGCTATTTGATTCTACAGCACTTGGATATTAATGTCTGCAAATTCCATGTGCATATAAAAATGGTATTATGAATGTGTCAGAAAAAGTTGCATTGTTCAGTTATATTTTTTATTTTTATAATAATATTTTTCTTTAAAAACAACCATAAATATATTTGACACAAAATATTCAAAGCTCATTCATACTGTTGATTTCAGCTTTTGTATACTTTCAATATGTGTTGAGTAAATTGTAGAACTTTCTGTAATGTAAGTATTAACTGTTAAGTTATGTTAAATATGTATTTTCTACATTAACCATATCTTTTGCTAATTTGTAATTCAAATTATACATTTGAGTGTATTTACTGCAAGATTGGATGTAGCAAAGTATTGGTTAATATGATTTTTTATCTGTCCCATTGGATTTCCAATCTATACTACTAAAAGAAAGTTTTGTTCTGTCTGAGTGTGTGTGTCTTTGATGGGTAGCAACATCTGGTACACCTAGAAGGTTGAAAATTTTGGTGAAGATAGTCCAAGGCTCAGATTTTAAATATTTTGATAATCAGCTAAGATACTAATTAAAAACTCATCAAAAGCTCATCTCTTCCTTTCCAAGTCGGCAGAGGGTTCATATGCAGCGGACGGAAATGAAGAACTATTTGAATGAAGAATGCGTTTAATTTGTCATTTTGTTTTAACTAACACTATGCCATTTTCAACCAAATGCCACATCAAAAATTCAATAGGAATTTTTAGGATAGTGTGTGATGCTGTATCGAACCAAAAACCATTCAAAACTGTGGAAACATGCAGGATTTCTCAATGGACAAAAAAGTCAGATTTCTCTCCAAAAATTGATCATGAAGACAGTTTTCTTTGAGAGAGACTGAATAAAAACAGAAATGTAACTAACAATATTACAATAACCAATTACATTAGCAGTGACAGCAATATAGAAATAGAAGATCAAACGTTTTAAATTCATCTGAATCTGATAAATCCAAATATGGCAACATGTAATTGGAAAACAAAGAATCAGTGTCATCAAAATATGCTGTGGAGAGTCTAAAAACCTTACAAGTATATTTCTGGCATAATATTGACTGCAAACATAATTTATATATGAATGAAAAAGAATTGTGTAAATCAATTTTAAATTCAGCCATTCAAAAAAAGTTACTGATTTATTTTCCTAAAATATAATAAAAGTTTAGAAAAAAATTGATTATATTCTTTTATAAAAAAAAAGGCAAATTTTTTTCTATTATTTTTTTCCATTTTTTATGTTGTATAAAAATATACATTTTTATGTACACATTTAAAATATATATTTAATTATAATTTAATATTTTTATGTTGTGTATGTGGCTATTAAGAATATCGGATATTATAGCAAATGATTTTTAAAGCCCCATTTACTTCATAATATGCAGTCGACTGTACCAAGTAATTTACAACTGGGAACTGATTTTAGAAACAGTGCATTCTGGAAGTGCATCCGAGTAAATTTCGGTTTCATTATAAGAAGTAATATGAGTAGTTTTGTGGAAGGATTGTTTCTTGTAAGTAATGGTAAAAGTGTATATAGTTCTTTCCAAGTGTACATAGTTTGTATATAATCGTTTCTATTTAATAAACTTCATATTAAATTTTCAAGAGAGATTACTTCACCGTCGGCTATTGTGATATTACAATGCATATGTAGTTTTAATGTTAATATTCAATAAAATTTGTCTGAAATTTAGCATTTGCCTAAATCACTCATCATTACATCCTTAGTAGCAATATTTCTACAATATGGAATGTAGGCTCTTCTTAACTTCAAAGTTAACTGTTTATATATGAGAAGTTGTATGTTATATAGAGAACTGCATATTATAGAATTGAGTTAGACCTTTGACTGTATGTCACTCACAGTGTTCTTATAACACTTGGTAAAAAATATTATTTTTAGATCTAATGTATTAATACCAAATATTCAGGATAATAACTAACATTTAGCTTTAAAAAAACATCGAAGAAAAACATACCCTTATTTGAAGGGGAAGGAAAGAAACTATGGATATGATTGCTGATACCAGAACCTATTGAGGTTTGTTCCGAATTTTTCCTAGAAGCTGATCCAGCATTCTCAGACACCTGGTAAAAAAGAATATATAACTATGACATGATGTCTGCCCAAGGTTTGGTATTATATATATATATCACAATATATATTCGATAATTATTTTCAAAATATCATGTTTGATATTTTTGATTTTTTCATATATCTGATATTTTTAAAATATTGTGCATGGTATTTTTCACTGTGCCGTTCTGAAGACAAAGAAATTTTGCCCCTGGCAGTAATTTTTTTAGCCCAAAACCAAAATATATATATACATTTTTTTTTTTTTTCAAGCTTTACCATTGAAGTGGAATTTTTAAATGTAGAATCAGCAGTCATGTTGGACAATATTAACTTAGAGCAGACATTGAAAGATGAATTGTCCAATTTAGGTAACAGCTATATGAAGCTTCATTAGAAAAAAATCTTTTCAGGTTTTGATTTAGTTAGGAATAAAAAAAGCTTAAGAAATGCTAATGATAATGAAAAGGTAACATTCAGGCTAAGGAAAGAAAAAGCAGACAAAATTGCATTTGTGTTCAAATTTTTCAATAAAAAAATACTTTGTATTTAAACTTTTATTGTATAAATCAAATTTTCTTAATACTTAATCTTTTTTTTTTTTTTTTCCCTTTTATGATGAGTGCAAAAAGCAAACTGTTTACCTTTTCAGAAAATTGTTTCTATTTTCATTTGATCTTCAGATTTGTAATAAGGAAAGAAAAAGACATACAGAATAACGTCTTATTAAGATTTTATGTTAAATGCAATATGTTTTAGTTTCTAATTTATATTGCTTGAAAATATTTATAATCAGCAGTAAGTTGACTAGTTTGAAAATATACGATATATATAAAAAATATCAGATAAATATAAAAAATAATCGGATATGTATCAAAATATTGGATATACTTGATACTTTAAAAAATATCATGATATTTGCGAACCCTGTGTCTGCTTATATATATGTTTTATATATAAATTTTATATACGTAAAGTGCAGTAAAATTTTATTATTAGTCACAATAGACAGAAAGTAAAATTTAGCATATGAGAGTTACTAAATAATTTACAATGCATAATAATTTTTATTTATTTTATCAGATGATGACATTTGGTCCATTTTTATGGAAGGCATGTCTTCAGAGTAGACCTGCAGTTCATGTTTAAATTCCCTTGCACAGCTACCCAGCTGGTGCCATACAGTAATTGCACCTGCAAACTCTGGACTGAGTATTTGTAATTATCATGCTAATTACTGGACTGAGAGGCCCACATAATATTTTATAATAACAAGACTTAAAAAATTGTGTAAATTATTAAGGAAAATTTTTTAAGAGACAAGAGTTTTTAGAAGGTAAGGAAAATAAATAAAAGAATATAATAAAACAAACATAGACAAGAAAAAACTATGGCATTTTACTATTTGAATATAAATTGTCATATATTTTTATCTAATTTATTTGAAACAAAAATTGGCCACATATATATGCTAGGGATTATGTAAAATAATACAATAAACTATTTTAGATTTATTACTAAAATACCATTCAAGAGCATGGTTTAAGATTAAAACTAAATCCCATATAGGGTACAAAGCAAAGTCCAGATACACTGATATAATTATACTCTATGTAATCTCAATTGACTTCTCAAAAACATTTATCCTCCCCACTTCATCCATTCATTGAGATGGGGAAAAGTAGAGAAGTCAGTCAGCCAAATGCGGTCCTTACCATACTAAATGACCTAAGTAAGGATTGGGAAACTGACCTTGAGAAGTCAATCAACCTATAGTAAACTGACTATACAATATGAAAGTGAGTGTATCAACATTATTGACTCACCGTATATCAAAAACTATGATAGAAAAAAGGTCAATTACAAAGATGTATAGCATTCTTGATTTAGTATAAAATGATGTCTTACATGTAAAAATAGTTTTATTAGAAGCCCTGAAACATTTAAAAATAAATATCAAGTTATTGATTTAAATAAATCACTAATTACGTGTAGAGGGGTTTATAAAGCAAATGCACAGTTACTAACACATGTAAGGAAGGGACAATTTATTTAACCAAAATATCAAGTTAAGTATGCTTAATTTGTCTGTTATCTGTGGCAATGCATGTGACTGCAAGTGTATTACTGGTGATGATGAACACATCATTTCATACTAAATTAAGAAGGCTCTATAATTTTTTTTCACTATCTCTCATAGTTTTTGAGATAAGGTTTCATAACTTCCAAATTTTGCCATTAGAGGTGCTGCAGTTACTGTCATATGATAGTGTATACATAGTCATTTTACTATAGGTAGACACTTGTAACACAAGTATAAATTTGTCTGTTGACAAGTTATTTGAGTGTATCTGGGCTTTACTTTGTCATCTGTATTTTCTGAAATTCACATTATTATGCAGACATTTGAAAGTTTTATGAAAAGTTGAAAAGAAGCAATTTAAATAGGCAAATAAGACTCCTGATGAAATTATAGAATGTTTTGTAAAAGTGGTCAAATAAAAATACAAATTTTTGGAGTATATTATTTAAAATAAATATAGATAACAATAATAAAAAAGTATAAATTTATTTCTAAATAATAAAAGATTTTTTTTTTAAACCAAAAACTGTATATGATACAGAGCTCCTGTGAATCATGGAACCTGGAAAGGTCAGGGAATTTTGTAGATCACTCCGATTCTATAAAATCAAGGCAGGTAACTTTTAGAGTACAAACAGAAAGATGGAGATTTGCACAATTGCTCAATTTACAAAATTAAATTTCATACAAAAATTTTCATTTAAAATAATTTCCCTATAAATATTAAATGAATTTTGTATCTTCAAAACTAATTTATCTGAAATGAGAATTTTGAAAACAGATTTTATTTTGCAACAAGAATATTGTAGTTGTCTAATTAACATATATACTCGCTTTTATACACACGAAGAATTTGAGTAATCTAAAATATTTCTAATTTGTAAACAATTTAGCTTCACCAAATTCTTTATAACTAAATATAAATTCTTCAAAAAATTTAATTATATATATTTTTTATATTATCAAGATCATAGACTATCCAGGAAGCTGGAAATTAAGTATAAACTTTTTTTTCTTTTAAGAGCTTTTACTTCATATAAAAATTCTCCCATATCCTGCCTCTCCCCCCCCCCCCTCCAGCTTTCTTATTTTAGAAAACATTATAATCTTATAGGTAGGAATTTTTTTTACAAAGTGTTTGTAAAAATTTTACAAGTTGCATAATTTACAGCTCATATGTCCACCAAATAGATTAAAAAAAAAAAAAAAAAAAAAAAAAAACTTATATTGAGAAAAGGGAATGACTCATTTATAAAGCAGTAAAAAAATAAAGAAATAGATGAGTTTGATTTAGTTACAATTTATATAGAAGACACAAAATGAATTTAATGAAGAAAAAATTAAGGGTATGATAAATAAAAATATGATAAAAATTAAACATTTCTAAAACTGTATGAAAAAGCATCTCGCTACCCTTGAAAATAGGAACAAAACAATGATATTGATAAATAAAAAGGAATTATTTCTAATTTTTCATTATCTTTAAAGTAAATCAAAGTTTAAAAAAGAAGAAAATGCTCTTATATAAATTTTTAATCATCATGAAGAAAAAAACTAGATAAGTTAATGAAGTAATGATTAATGTAGTATTTTGCTTATGTGAAAGGAGATAAAAATTAAAAATTAAATTAAAATCTGAAATCAAGAAAAACATACAATGGTCTAAATTCAGGGAAGGGACCCCTTCCTAAGTAAATTTTTTTTTTCAAGCTCACTGATGAATGAAATTAAAACCTACCACAGTACTTGAAGGCATGGTCACATCAAGATTTGAAAGGGACACCTTTAATGAGTCTTGAGAACTTGAAGAAATATTTTTATTTTCAGAAACTAAGAACAACTGATTATCAGTCTTAGATGGCAAAGTTTTATTACAGTCATCCCTTTTATTAGGCTCATTACTATAGGATAATTTTGGATCAGTCCATGCTGAATTACTCAAAGATGACACAGTAAAACTAGCTGTAGATACAACCGATGTCTCATTTCCAGAATTCTGAGCCTTGAAAGATTTTGTATTTACACTGTTGTTGGGCTCATCGTTAATGGATGTGGTAGATGACCATATGCTTTCATGATTACTGAACACTAGAAAAAAAATAATGTTAAACTCAAAATAAATCTGGTAATAATATTACAAGTTACAACATATTTTATAACAATAAAGTTTATGATACATTTTGTATATATGCTATTTGTTTGGCATTTTTCTTTCTTTTTTTTGGAAGCAGACAAAACAAAACAACTTAAAAAAATTTCTTCAAAATTAATACTATTTTTTTCCAGCTGTTAACAAGTCTTTGCTTAAAGACAGTGAAAAGATGCATTTGAGATCACAGCAGAGAGTGTTTTAATTTCGAAAGGAAGAAAACAGAACAAGTTGTCAGAATACAAGATGTTCCTTTACAGGGGATGCTGAATGCAAAAGGTTAAAATGATACATTTTGAAGTTCCAGCCAATCTCTTAAACAAATTAAATGTTCCTAAATGAATCATGAAGAAAAGCATGCCAGCAAAAAAATATCCAGCTTTTAAATAATTAATTCCAATTAAGAAGCAAGAAATAATGCTTTAAAATAACACATTTTAATTTAAAACCAATAAAAGTGCTTCCCGCCCACCATCAATATTGTCTAGAAAAAGCCATTGCACAGAAATTTAAAAAAGATATTTGAAAACATTACTGGATATAAGTATAAAAATATTATTATTAATATTTTTAAATACACTCTTCTATAAGACTTTAATGTGTTGTATCTTGGAAAATCATGTTTAATTTCATGACAATTCATTATTATTTTTTAAAATTCCTTTATAATATGCTAATTTGGCATAGGCATTGAACCCAATTACGGAAAATTCACTTCTTTTAATGTTTGGTTGAAAGCATGAGCTAGTTTGTGAATTTATTTTAAAAAATTATAATTTTTGCTGTTTCTTATGGCAACAATAAAGAAAAAAAAAGCATTATTTGAATTATCTATTTAGGATTTCTAAATTGATTTCTCAAAGTATAATCGTAATTTAGTTAATATGAAACTATTAATTGAATAAAGTGTATTTAAAATATATATATCACATTCCTTATTTTTTCTACTTTTTAGTGTTTAAAATATTTCATTGTTTCAACTTCACAGCCAGTTGACCTATTTTGGCAAGCATGGTTTGGCGCATCATTAAATCCATTGTTGTTGTAACTCATATACAATTGTAACCATAAAGAATATTCGCTGATTTATCACCTGTGGCAGGTTAATGTAAAAATGCCTTAAAATTAAGTTATTAATTTGTAATTTAGTTCTAAAAATGTTGTACTGTCATCTGAAACATACCTTTGTACATAATTTTTATAATTCTAGCATATCAGGGAGTGAGTGAAAAATCGATCAAATAATTCCATCTTTACATATAAAAAACAAGTTGAGTTAAATAAAAGAGTGTACAACCATGTTGTTTTGTGTTCTGCTAGAAATTTTTAAAAATCATGTATGATTAACAGAACAACCAACATTTAAACATGGCCATCTATAATAACTCACGAGTCATGACCCATCCCCTACTACAAAAATATATGGTAGATAAAGTTGGTATTTAAAAATAAGGTAACAATCGATTGAATACAGTACCTAAAGAAATAATGAAATAATAGTAATCAGCTTATTAAAATGGAGCTTCTTCAAAAATATTAAAATCTTGCAATTTTTAATGTATTTTACAGATAAGTATTTTTTAAATGTATACAAAATAATAATGACTTAGTCCATGACCCATATGACATTGTAGCTAACTTCACCTATTTTAATTTATTTAGCAATAATTTTTTTTTATGTCATAAATCTAGAAGGATCTTTTGAATTGACAAAATATGCAAGATAACTGTACTTATGGTGAGCCTAAATTTCTCACCTTTCTTTGTAATGATGAAAGTTCCCACTAGAAGTATGACTATGAGGGATTACAGAGTCTGTGATGCCAACTGATGTGGGACCATCGGTCCCGAACCCATCCAATAATTTGCTCTATCAGCTCACACAATTTCCATTGTTCTATTTCATTATTGATATATTTTTTTCTGTATTACTTAGAGAATATTTACTTTGTTTGAAAACTGTAAGGACAGCAGTAACTAGTGTTGCCAAGTCTAGTATTGCAAAAAGTAGGACAAGAAGAGAGAAAAACATGACAAACAAGTACTTCAAAATCGGGACAACCTAAGCACTACAGTTACAGTAAAACATGTTCCAATGAAACCTGTGCGAGACAGAATCATGCTTTAAACGGAAAAAAATTGTAATCTTGGCTAAAACAGTACAATACAATTATAAGGAACAATATACAGGACTTCCAATGATCCATTTTTTTAATACTAGTATTTTTTTTTTCATAGTAGCATTTGCAATAGCTTTTAAAATACGTTCAGAGAAGATTTCTACAAAATCTTCAAGAGAAACCTAAAAAAAAAAATATTCCATTAAAAAAGCAGTATTCAAAAAACTGATAGAGTGGGAGTCATTATAATGATATATACCTGCTAAGATTGAAACCAATCTAAAACAAATATTTTCCAGTCCCACATGATTCAGTCTTAACAGGTACTAAGCAGTTTCTTACAAACACTTACTTGTTCACTTACAAACTTCATTTGTATCATCCTGTGATACACTCTTTTGAAAAAAAAACACACATACAAGCTTGGTTACAGATGTTACTTAAATCAGGTACACTCACTTCTTATGAAAAATAACAAAACATGCCTGCTACTATAATAAAATGCTTATACTGAGAATGAGAATCTTATAGTACTAAATAAAAAATATATTTTAAGAAAAGTTTCATCTTAGGACTGTAAAAAAAAAATAGTGAGTATATATATATATAATCTAATTTCTATTTATGTTGAATAATAGTTTATTTATTTTGTTATTTGAACTCTTGTAGGTTTTTATTTTGTATCTTATATATATTATTAGGAGCTTAATATTGTTGATTTTAGGCATACTGCTGACAATATTTGATGAAATAGCATATATTTAATATGAATATTCTTATGAAACTCCTCTGACGATTCCATAAGATATTCATAGTTTTCCATTTTTGAGTTTTCGTTTTATTAAGTTTCAGTCTTGCAGTATCCTTTTTATAATATCTCATCCTTTGTTTTTCACATATTTTCATTTTTAAATATATATATATATATATAAATATATACACACTGATTAGTAAATAAAGTCTTAATACTTAATGTATTTTTTCTTAATGAGTAAATATGATATATTACAAGTGTATTGAGTGTATGTGAAGTGTACAAGTGTAGTATTGAATGTATGTGAATTATGCGTTATCATAAGGAGAAAGTGTGAAATTAGTTAGTTGAAGTCTTTGAAATAATTAACAGCATTTTTATGAGAATAATGCCATGTTTCATTATCTAATATTTCAGTTGTTTGTTAAAAAAGCACAATTATTATTATTATGTACATAGATTGACTGCAAAGAGCATGATTATCTGACTTCTGGTAAGATACAAAATTTGAAAACAAAATACAAAATTCTCAAGAGAAATGTAGGCACAATGAAAACTTGTGAAATAGCTTTAATCTTAAAGTGCATTACTTTAGTATCACTTCAATCAGAAAACAAAGTCTTGATGATGTTAAAAAAACATTTAATCTCTCTCTGTTACAAGCACTTGAAATTTTTCGTAAATATTTGGGTCATTTTAAATTTACATGCAGATCTCATGTCCTGAAATTGAAGAGTTTTTCCCATTGTAAAGTATTCAGCATTTTTACTCACTGTCGCTACCACTTGTAATATATCATATTTACTCATTAAAAAAAAATACATTAAGTATTAAGACTTTATTTACTAATCAGTGTGTATATATTTATATATGTATATATATATTTAAAAATGAAAATATGTGAAAAACAAAGGATGAGATATTATAAAAAGGATACTGCAAGACTTAAACTTAATAAAACGAAAACTCAAAAATGGAAAACTATGAATATCTTATGGAATCGTCAGAGGAGTTTCATAAGAATATTCATATTAAATATATGCTATTTCATCAAATATTGTCAGCAGTATGCCTAAAATCAACAATATTAAGCACCTAATAATATATATAAGATACAAAATAAAAACCTACAAGAGTTCAAATAACAAAATAAATAAACTATTATTCAACATAAATAGAAATTAGTTTATATATATATATACTCACTATTTTTTTTTTACAGTCCTAAGATGAAACTTTTCTTAAAATATATTTTTTATTTAGTACTATAAGATTCTCATTCTCAGTATAAGCATTTTATTATAGTAGCAGGCATGTTTTGTTATTTTTCATAAGAAGTGAGTGTACCTGATTTAAGTAACATCTGTAACCAAGCTTGTATGTGTGTTTTTTTTCAAAAGAGTGTATCACAGGATACAAATGAAGTTTGTAAGTGAACAAGTTGTCAGAATAATCATTTTGTAATATTGGTTATGAATATCGGATAGTAGAATGATTTACATACTTCTGTCGAGGGTGTCTTTTTTCTATCTGTAACTTCTGTTATCAATTATTCATCATCTTTATGTTGTGATTTTAGAATAGTTATAAATAAAATCAGATTTGATACCCCTATCAAATAATTAGACTAATGGGTAAACCAAAAGAAGTATGTTCTCAGAATTTTTCTTTTTTTCTGAATGTAACCTCTGTTACCAGGTAAAAGAGGTTACAGATATTATTCTTCAAAATTAGCTATTAATTCCTTTAATTAATTATTTTTTGGGTGTAATAAACTATAAACGTCATTTCTAACATAATGAGGAGAACAAAATCACGGAATTAAGTTGGTGTTTATAGCTTTTGTTATTTCATGTAACCCCTGTTATCTCATTATGAAGATGTAATAATTTCTGAAAAATTTGTATATTGATTATTACGTAATCTATTGATTGATATACTCAATAAGTAGGTAAAGAATCCCTAAAAAAGTCATTTTTGGCATAGGGTGGTCATTTTAAAAATTTCTTGAAGACATTTCAAGCATAAAATATACAATTTGGTACCACAGTATAGTTATCTCTTGTTCATAAATTCATATAACTCTCTTGTTCATAAATTTATTCATTTTCCTTAAACATGTTTTGGTTAATATACAGCATTAACTTGGTTAAGGACATCTATTAAACACAGTGGTAAAGAGTATTGTTAGGTTGCTAGTTCTTAAAAATTTGTTAAGAGCGATGTTTTGCCTGGTAACAGAACCTGCATATCTTTCAACAAATTGCTAGCTTAATTGCTAGCTTAAATAAATAACATTAAGTTTGACTTTCAGTTATTTGCTTTACTTTAAATCTTATACAAGCTACAAAATGCAATTATTGTGGCCAAAATGTAAAGAAAAAAAGTAACTTCACTAAAAGTGAATATATGCGAGTAAAATTAAATGACTCTTGAAGTCTTTTAATAACATAACATTAAAATGGATCCAAAAATTTATGGACACTCTATTGTAGATGTCTGCATGGTGCATGGCCCATACTTATTTTGTTTTCTTTCTGCAGATTGACAGAATCTTTAAAAATTTACTTTGGTTCAATAAATTATTGAGAAATATTTTTAAAAAATAGTTTTTTTTACTTTATAGAGCTTCAAAATTATGATTTATTTAACTTTTTCTTTAATTTTAGAATACATTAATTTTTCTAATAAGTCATCATTTGAATGTATTTGTCTAAATATGCTATTGTTCTGTACTCCATGGCTTGAGCACATGGAAGCTGAACAATGTTGTACTTTTTTCATAAATATGTATGAAATATTCTTTCAAAAGAATTTTAATTGTAAGATAATGTTGATTAAGAAATATTGAATTTTTTTTTTTTCATTTTTTTTTTTTTTTAAATAACTTGGGCTGGATTTTATTTATTTTTGGCTGGGCTTGGGCTTAACTTTCAGCTTTAGTGGGTCAAGATAGATTTCGTTCAGGCTATGCTAGGCCCAAGCCTGAAGATTTTAGACCATAGAGACCTCTACCCTATTGTCACAGGACAAAATGAAAAGTGCATTTATGTAATAAGTGAAGAAATGAATTCTAGGAAATAACTCACTTTTAAATTGTTCATTTGATACAGCAGGTGAAGTAACAGTGCATGAAGTAGACGAAAGCGGATTTATCACAGTTTGGCAGTTAACCACTTCAGCAACTGAAACATTGCTTTCTGATGAAAAGCTAAGGGTAAAAATTTTATTTAAATAAATGTAATCTGGCTATAAAAAAATACACATTTCATTTATAAAAGGAAGACATAACGGGCAAACTTATTAAGAAAAAAAATAAAATTCATAAGGGTTTTTTTAATTATTATTTTATTCAATAAGAAAACTTTTAAGTTAATGGACAAAGATATTACAATATATTGTCAGAAAAAAGATAACAATTTTGAAGGAGAAAAAAGAAAAAGATTGTGTCATCAATAGTTGAAAAAAAAGCAGTGGAAAAATTAAGCATAAAAAAAACATATAAAGTAGCAAATGTTTCATTTTGACAGAACTTTAAACAATGAACTACACAATTCAATAAAATGTCAAATGACAGTTTAAAAATGACAAACTAAGCTAACAATACAAGAGCAATTTATATGAATCTGCCTTCTTATAGTTTTTTTTTTACTGTTCTTCTATGAAAACGAAATAGAGACAACTCCCTTTAATCTGCAAATGCCTCCCAACACATATTTAGATGTAAGCAATGAAATTTGCAGATTTTGAAGATCTTCTGTCGGAGCAACTTTTTTTCCATGCTTTACAAAAAGTTAGCTTTCTTTTGCATTAATTTCATCAAATTTTCAGTTTAATGCTTGTATTGTTTATCAAAACAGTCTCTCATTTCGAAATAGGAAATTACATTTTTACCTAACTTGCAAAATAAAATTTCTAAACACATATCTAAACCATTGAAACAAACATCGATGTTTCTGAAAATTAAAACTAATTAGTGATGAATATGCATTTGGATTTGTATATTTTAATATGTTTGTTCATTTTATTGCTTTGTATTATTTGATTATGCTTGCGTTATTCTTATAGAATATAGAAGCTTTTTTATTTTGAAGATATATTTTATTGCAAAACTTATTTGAAATAATTTTCTTTCCATTTTAATACTCATTCATGCATTAATAATGATAACTCATTTCGTATCTGCCAAAGAAAAATGTAAATAAAAATTAACGATAATCTACAAAATCTCGAAGACATGTCGCAGATACACCAGGGAAGGTGCGATTTTTTTATATTTTTTATAAACACCATTCTGGCGAGAAAACCCTGTTTTCAAATGACCGTTAGGCCTAGCATGCAAAAAGAACATGTTAGTTTTATTTTATTATGAAACAGTTTATTTTATCATAAAAACACACAATTTTATTATACAACACACATAATTTTAATATTAAATACACACAATTTTATTATAAAACACACATATTTTATTATAAAACAAACACAATTTTAATTATAAACACACACAAATTATTTTATTATAAAACACACACAATGTATAATTTATTAAAAAATATACCCAATGTTAAGAATATGACTGACTCGGCTATTAAGGACACTCAGTACATCTCATTTTGACAAAAAATGATTTAAAAAAGTCGAATTTCAGATTTTTATACTAAAATGTACCTTAACATCTCTGGAATATTGTGCCCAAATTTCTTGACAATCGGATAAATAGTAAAGAAGATATGGTTAATTTTACCTATTTTTTTTTTTTTTTTTGTAAATGAAATGTGACGGAGAAACCTTTTTTATGCAGTGAATAATCTCCACGTGCAGCGAACGATTGAAATAAGAACATGTTAAAAACCAGACCCCAATTACCAATAAGTACTTCAAGTGCCGCAGCTGAAAAACATAGTGAACAAAACCAGAGACTGTCGAAACTAACTAATTGGAGAAACTCTGCAGACCTCCCTCCTTCAAACTACAGCTGTCTTATCCCGCGCGTGTGCACAGAACTTAAAAACATTCCCTTCAGTTTCCAAAATGTTCCCGAGCAGTTAAGACGCTCTTGTACATATATGATGTAAATATATTTAATATAATGTAAAATTGGAGCACTTATACGCAGCCTCCAAACGCGACTTAAAACATGTACATCTAGCCAAGAATTATATTATATTCAAAGGAAAATGAATCTTCTGTTTATTTTACACAATTGTCATTTTCTACTAATACTATTTATTATTCTTCCAATATAAGTGAATCAATGGATCAGATAAATATCGCTACAACACTTTGGATTACTACTGTGGGTATATTCAGCGCAAAAAGGAAAATCTCAGGTAAGCTGAACAAACTTCTTTAACATATCAAAAGATGAAAATGTATATTAAATTTGAAGACTGATTTAACTATTTATAAAAATAAGAAAATTTATTACGCTACCGACGGTTCCCCTAACAAAGATTATGAAAGACTGATTCTGAAAAAAGAATATTATCCCAGTATCAAAAACGATAATTTAACAAATTTCTAAAAATATAATAATAAATAAAAGAACACTAAAAAAGAAAAAATGAATGCGATAAAAGAAAATACTCAATTTATTGAAAAACTCAATTCTACAAATTATAGTACATGGAAGTTCAAGATGCAGATGTTCCTGATTAAAGAGGAACTCGACGATATTATAGTACAAGATCCACCAGCTCCACCCGATCCCGCATGGCACAAAAAAGATCGCAAGACTAGAGCTTTAATTAACCTAAGCATCGATGATTCTCAAATCGTAAATGTAAAAAACTTAGATACTGCCAAATTAACATGGGAAGCTCTGAAAAATATATATGAGAGAAGCAATTTATCTAGCAAGCTTTACCTGTTACGAAAATTATACAGTACTAAATTAGCGGAGGGCGGAAACATGATCTCACATATCACTAATATCTTGCAAATTATAGATAAACTTAATGCCATTGGAGAAAATATTAGCGATTCACATATTTCCGCGCTATTTCTGTGTTCTCTTCCCCCCAGTTACAATACTTTGATAACTGCGTTGGAGGCGAGACCAGAAAATGAGCTCACCCCTGATTTTATCAAAAACAAATTAACTGATGAATATAATCGTAGACATGAAATGTCAGAACAATCACATAGCGGATATAACAACAATGAGAGAGCATTTAAAACAAATAGGAGATATACACACACTGAAAATAGAAGAGAACAAAAATATTGTAACAACTGCAAAATGAAAAATCATTCGACTTACGAATGCTGGCACTACAAGAGCAGAAACATGGTACAATCCGGAAATCCTCGTAACAATCAATTCAAAAATAAAAAGAATTTCTCATCTTCATTATGTTATGAAAAAAACGAAACTCATAGGGAAAACAAAGTTCCAAACGAAAGAAAATACGCAAATGATCAGACGCAAAATAAAGCATTAATCACTCAAAAAGTAGGAAAAAATAACTGGATTCTCGATTCAGGATCTACCTCGCACATTTGTAATGATAAAAGCCTATTTAGCAAATTTATTGATTATAATAAAACTTCAGTAACGATCGCGAATGGTAATAAACTGACAGCGTTAGGTTCAGGAGAAGTTTTTATAAAAACATTAACCCCCGAAGGAAAAGAAAAACTAACGAAATTACGCGAAGTGCTTTATGTCCCAGACTTAGAGTCGAACCTAATTTCGGTTAGTAAAGCCGCTAAAAACGGGTGTAAACTAATCTTCAACGATAATAAATGCGATTTGATCTTTGATGAAGAAATATATATTAGGGCGAAAAATGAGAAAAACTTATACATTATTGAGGAAATAGACGATGTGGAAGAACCACAAAATTATGTAAACATAACGTATAACTGTGACAGCAAACAATGCATAGATCTCTGGCATCGCAGACTAGGTCACAGAGATTATGATGCGATTAAATCAATGATAACAAATCAAATTGCGGACGGAATAAAGATAGGAAAATGTAAACATCAAAATAAAACATGCGTAACTTGTATCGAAACTAAATTAACTAACATGCCGTATCCTAAATCAGCAACAAATCGAGCTACTAATATTGCGGATTTGATCCACAGTGACGTGTGTGGACCTCTAGATACACCGACTTTAGGCGGAAAAATTTATTTTATGACTCTTATTGATGACTATTCCCGATATACTACGATATATTTATTATCTAAAAAGAGCGAAGTTGCTGAAAAGATAAAAGAGTACGTAACGATGATATACAATCAGTTCGGTAAAAAACCTAAGGAAATTAGATCGGATAACGGTCGTGAGTATGTAAATCAAGAGATCGATGAATACCTAAAACAGAACGGAATTTTACACCAATTGACTGTCCCGCATAATCCGAGCCAGAATGGAGTTGCGGAGAGAAAAAATAAAAGTTTATTAGATATGACTAGAAGTATGCTATCACAAGCAAAATTAAGCAAACATTTTTGGGGTGAAGCCATAAACACCGCAACATATTTACAAAACCGACTCCCAACTAAAGCAAACAACAACAGAACACCTTACGAATTATGGAAAGGAATTAAACCGAATTTAAAACACTTAAGAACATTCGGTTGTAAAGCGCTATTTTACGTCGATAAAGTAAATAGAGGAAAACTCGATAACAGGGCTCAAACCGGAACGTTTGTAGGTTATGATACACGATCGACTGGTTATAGAATTCACACACAAGGAAAACAAATTATAATAGCGAGAACGGTGAAATTTCTTGAGAATGAAAATGTACACTCAGATAACATTGAGGAGATACAAATCACCACAAAAACATCCGATGACAATACACAATTACCGGATAGACATGAAAATCACTTAGAAATAAAACTTGACAGTGAAGAGACACCATCCGTGCCCAAACAGCAACCAATTGAACCAAGAAGGTCTAATAGGACAAATAGAGGCGTTCCTCCTGACAGATATGTTTGTCTCATAAATAGTTCATCTGAAAACATTCCCGAAAATTGGGAAGATATCGAAAAAATGAAAAATCCTAATGATAAACAAAATTGGATAAAAGCAACACAAAATGAAATCCAATGCCTAAGAAAAAATAACACTTGGACTTTAACAGATCCACCACCCGGAACAAAAATTATCGGCTCAAAATGGACTTTTAAACTAAAAAAGGACAATTTAGGAAATATTCAAAGCTATAAAGCGCGTCTAGTAGCACAAGGATATAGTCAAAGATTCGGGATTGACTATGATCAAACCTTCGCACCTGTAGTTTCGCACGCTACAATACGTGCATTTCTCATCTCTGCATTGCACAAAAATTTGAACGTGAAACATATTGACGTTACCACAGCATTCTTGCACGGTGAATTAACTGAAACTGTTTATATGAGTCAACCAGACGGGTATATTAAACCCGGCGATGAAAGAAAAGTTTGTAAACTTCAAAAAGCCATTTACGGTCTTAAGCAAGCCGCAAAGGCCTGGTACACCAAAATATCGGAAACACTCACAAACAATAATTTCATACAGAGCAAAAATGATCCATGTCTGTACTTTAAATCAAATCAAGAAAATCCGATATACATCATCATTTATGTAGATGATATCCTGATAGCAGGAAAGGACAGTGACATCGAAGAAACAATAAACCAACTTAAGAAAGAATATGAACTAAAAAACTTAGGAGAAGTGAATAATTACCTAGGAATAAACATTAATAAAATCAATGATACATATTACCTAAATCAAAACAATAAAATACAGGAACTAGTGAAAAAACTGAATTTAAACGACATGAAACCTCATTACACACCAATGATTGCTGGATTCAACAGACTTGAAGACGATGATAATCTTTTACCTAATAACACGAAATATCGACAAGCCACAGGCACATTACTTTACATATCAACAATCACGCGTCCTGACATATCCGCAGCAGTCAACATATTATGTCGTAGAAATGAAACACCACGCCAAAAGGACTGGACAGCAGTGAAAAGAATCATTTCATACCTTAAAACTACAGAAAATTTGAACTTAACTCTTAGCGCAAACAGCAAGCCCATCCTAACAGCATACGCCGATGCAGACTGGGCAGGTGACTTGAAAACACGTAAATCAACATCAGGAAATCTATTCATGCTAGGAAAATCGCCGATTTACTGGATTACAAAAAGGCAAAATTGCATTGCACTTTCGTCAGCCGAAGCTGAATACGTTTCAGCTAGCAACGCAGCACAAGAATTAACTTGGATAACAAACTTGCTTAACGATCTCAACATTCCACAAAAATTACCCATCACGATTTTTGAGGATAATATGTCCTGTATAAAAATGACTGAAAACGATAAAGATACTAAGCGATCCAAACACATCGACATACGTTTCCACAACATCAAACTGATGAAAGAAGAAGGAAAAATCGATTTACAATACTGTCCCACTGAAGAAATGACAGCCGACACTCTCACGAAGCCCACTCCCAAACCTGTGTACGAGAAACACCGTAAGAAACTGAATCTTCAACCATTCCCCACACAGGAGATTACGGGGGAGTGACGGAGAAACCTTTTTTATGCAGTGAATAATCTCCACGTGCAGCGAACGATTGAAATAAGAACATGTTAAAAACCAGACCCCAATTACCAATAAGTACTTCAAGTGCCGCAGCTGAAAAACATAGTGAACAAAACCAGAGACTGTCGAAACTAACTAATTGGAAAAACTCTGCAGACCTCCCTCCTTCAAACTACAGCTGTCTTATCCCGCGCGTGTGCACAGAACTTAAAAACATTCCCTTCAGTTTCCAAAATGTTCCCGAGCAGTTAAGACGCTCTTGTACATATATGATGTAAATATATTTAATATAATGTAAAATTGGAGCACTTATACGCAGCCTCCAAACGCGACTTAAAACATGTACATCTAGCCAAGAATTATATTATATTCAAAGGAAAATGAATCTTCTGTTTATTTTACACAATTGTCATTTTCTACTAATACTATTTATTATTCTTCCAATATAAGTGAATCAATGGATCAGATAAATATCGCTACAACACTTTGGATTACTACTATGGGTATATTCAGCGCAAAAAGGAAAATCTCAGGTAAGCTGAACAAACTTCTTTAACATATCAAAAGATGAAAATGTATATTAAATTTGAAGACTGATTTAACTATTTATAAAAATAAGAAAATTTATTACGCTACCGACGGTTCCCCTAACAAAATTTTTATACTCATTTTTCGCAATTTGTATTTTTTCATATTCTCTATGCAATCAAATGCTAAGGCTCCCACAATAATTGAGCAAATTCTCTGAAATTTTTATGTAACCATAGATTCCAATAGAGATAAATAAGTATTGATATTTTGAAATCTTTCAAACTTTTGTTTAAAAAAAAAAAAATCTGAATTTAAATATATGCAATTTTCAAATGTGTATGCCATATTATTACATTATGGCATTACATTATGTCATATTATACATCCAATTATTAATTTTATCTTCTGATCTAATCTTTGTATAAAAAATCCAAAACTTAGGTTCGTAGAACCTAGTAGCACTCTGAGTAGAAGATAAAAAATTTAGTTGGAAATACCAAAATTGGAAAAGAAAGAATTTTTATTATGTTAATTTATATATATATATATGTATATTAATTTATTAACAATTTAAGGCTTTTTATTATCTGTAATGATTTTTCTTTATTGAAACATGATCCAAAAACTTTAATATACTTTCTTTGAGATATTCCCATAAAGAAAGCACATTTTACTTTTACAAAATTATTCCACTGTTAAAAATAAAATGTTATATTTTTTATAGCACTGATAAATTTTAAGCAACGTTTCTGTATCCTTTGCAAGATTGCTATAGTTATAACTTTCATTTACTCCCCCAAATATACACGTGGCGTGAAAAACTAACTGTAGAAAACTTTCTATTTTATGGAATACAAATTTTGGGCTCAAAATAGTAAAGAAAGAAATCAGACAATCCTAAAAAAAAGACAACATTTATATCTCTAAAATTCTTGTTTTTTTTTTGTTTTTTGTTTTTTTTTTTTAAATGTACAAATAACTTTTTTTTTTATTATAAAAAGTATTTTGTAAATTGGTATAGTACAAATGTTAAAAAATAAATAAAATAAAGAGCTTCTTTATTACTTATTTTCTGCATGAGAAGGAATTTCCACTGTTGATGTATTTCGAGATGAGATCGTTTCAGAAACATTTGTAGCCTTAGGTAAAGGAGTGGAATTCTAGAAAAAATAGAGAAATAATTATCAAGGAAACTTCTATAATGTTCTTAAATGAATGTACAGAAAACAAATATTCAAAGTTGCAAATAAACTTTTGGTTAAAGGATTATATGTACTATATATTCTGGCACATGTGCACTTCAAAAACAAGAAAACTGGTCAAATTTTATAGAAAATTAAATTATACATAGTGTATAAAAATGAAAACTTAAAAATGAAATATAGAACTGAGATTTCTGTATTAATGAATAAAAGAAGAAGACATGATTATATGAATAAATGACAATACGATTTCAAAATATTATGTGGGATTCAAACAGATAGGCTTGGCAGTAGCGTGTGTCCTTGCTTTGCATTTGCTTATTTTCTTTATGTTTGTACTAGTTATACTTTTTAATGCCCTTTATTGTATTTTTATGCTACATATCTCATGAAGGTTTCTTTGCAAAAAGGGGGTGCACATGATATGTCAAATATACCTAAAAGTAGAAAAATGTTTTAAATCGTACGTAAGTGGTATATACAGAAGAACTATTATACATCGGAATATATGGTGTATATAATATATATGTCATGATTTAAGGATGTGAGATGATGTAATGCAGTGGCAGTTCCATTTTATATAAATAATTATCTAGATACTGGATGTTATTTTGTGATACTCAGCCGAGGGCGGTTCCACACTAGGAATTTCAAAGTGCAGTCATCGTACTCATAGCAGATGTCGGTGTAAAGAGGCAAAATAAATACTCGAGCAATCACCAAAAGGCTTTTATTTGCAGCTTAATAGTCTAGGCGGAAAACTTCTTTCACCATTATCTGTCACTTCAGATCTTAAGATAGGCTTCAATTAGTAATGACATGATAGCAGCAGATGTTGTTAGCTCAAATCAACTCAAAGACATACAGGCATTAAAAGATGTTAGAATTACTCAGACTTAATAATCCATAAAGAAGCAGTATCCAGGAAAAGGTTTGATCTATATTTCACCAATACTAGGTACTTATTTGAATTTATTAGGAGCTCAGACGCCAAACAACTCTTTTGGCCTCTCTTTTCGACTGAAGTTCGGAAGCACGGAACCGCGATATATGGTTTCAAGGAGAGAATGAATACAGAGATCACATGACGGCCGATGTGCCAATGGAGGACTGGGATTCTTTACGAGAGGAGTCAGAATTTTAGGGAAAAATGGCTTCTGATCCAAAAGCGTGCCAATGAAAATTCGAAATTGTTCCATCATGTTCTATAGACTAGCTGTGAACCGAATGTGTTTTAAGATAACTGATTATTGTTAATTACTGAATCGAGGCTATGGAATAAATTTTACGTTTACAAAAAGGAAAGAAATAAAAATAAGAGAAATGGTTTATTGATTTTGGTTCAAACCCAGAATGGAAGTAGAATAAAATGTTTTACATTTTAAAATAAGAAAAAGATTTTATGATTTTGAGAGAGGTACTTTTGATATCGGAAATTATTAAAATAAACACAGACTTTTTAGGAATTTAGAAATATAAAAAGGAAAGAATACGGGTTTAAGGGATGAATATTAGGAAGCTTTTATAATTTAAGATAAAAACACGATTTATTTAGTTAGCTAGTTGCCATTAAATATTGAATTTAGATATGAGGTTTTTGGGAATAATACAGTTAGGATACATGAATAAATGGAGGAAATAAATATTATAGAGTAATTTAAAATAGGATGGGATGAAAATAATTTAGCGATCGCGATAAATTTAAAATTTTGTTATATATATATATATTATATACGCAATATATTGTATACACCGTATATTATATACACCATATATGTGCGTGTGTGTAAGATGTATATGACGAGATATCCCATTAAGTAGTGTACACCAATTACATGATAGCAGAAGTTGTTTGCTTTCGGTGAGCAGCTATAAAAAATATACTGCCAATGAATTAAAGATGATACGTTCCAAACAATCTCATATTCAATGATGTCGGAGATGAAAAATACTAATTTGAAATCATATCAGCGTACATTGCATAACTAAAAGCAGGCAGTCAATTAAATGAGCAACCACAATTAGTAACAGTGCAAAACAGAGCGAATTAAAAACAGTAGCGGCAAACGTTGAAAATTCTTGGGTGTTTTCCCCTGAGAGAGAATCAAACAGTTTGAACTTTTTTATTAACATACACATCACACAAAATGCAGCATTCTCAAATTAGTCAGCATGGCATTTAATGAAATACATCTTTACGGCAAAATTCTAAAAAATCAAGGAGACATTCTTCTGATGCCATGGATATTTTTAACAGACAATATCACTAAAAAAGTTTTTTTTTTTTTTTCCCCTGAAGTTGTGCCATTGGTTTTAAACCATTTCAATGAAGACTACAAAATGTGCATTACAAATAAATTTTATCCAATCAAAGTCTTGAATTCTGAAATGAGAACAGATTAAACAAAATGGAGTAAAGCGGTTCCCAAAATGCATGAAGAAAGAAAATTCTAAAATGTTCTGATCTAAATAGAACGTTTAGAATTTGAATACATTGAAAGCATTGTAAAAGAAAAAAATATGGATGTATAAAAGGAAAATTTACTGGCACAATGTCAAAATGAAAATAAAATACTGATGCATAGAAAATACAGATTTATTGCAAAGGAAACAAGAATGAAAAATAATGCGTCAAGCATAGATTATGAAATACTTTCCAACGCATCCAGAAAACTAACAGAAATTCACCATTAAATAAGGTAAAAGAAGACATGTAAGTAAACAGTTTAGAAAACATATACCAAATTGAAAAATACAGTTTTCAAAATTACCTTCTATTGAAAAAAAATTGTCGAATTATTTTGTGCAGTCCTCTATATGATATGTAGATTTGGATATATAATACATAGCATGATAAAATTTAGTTCAGTTAGAAAATTCACATTTAGCAATTTTCGCCAATCGAGGGAAATGCACTTGAAATCTTTTGCACAGCCCTGTATATTATCTAAACACTTTTATACCCACATATTAAGCTAAAATTTAATTCAGGTAAAAAAAGCATAAAGCAACTTAAAACTCACTTTTAGCAACTATCAACAGTAAATGACAATGTATTTTGTTCTTTGCGCAGCCCTGTAAAGAATTTATTTATATTCCACAAATTTATATTAGTCTAACTAAATATAGTGCAGCAAGAAAATGCATAACACAATTAAAAACTAACCTTAAGCAATTCACTCCCATAGTCTGTAATACTTATGAATTCCCTTGTGTAGCCCTGTATATGATCAACCGAATTTATACACACCACGTAATAGGAAAAAATTTAGTTAAACTTAAAAATGCAAACCAAACTTGAAAACGCACTTATCACACATATACTATAATTATCGCACATATACAGTAACCGATATCTTTTGTGTCCCTGTTAAATGAACGATAAACACAATGCACACAGTGAGCAATTTATAATAACGTATATAAATTTCATTGTGTTTCAAATAGCAAAACATCATTAAATTACACTGCAAACGATTTTTCCCCATAGAACAATGTGTAACAGAATTCTTTTGTTTGACGTTTTAAATGAATAATAAATGCTTTGCACCCCATATTCTAAAAAAACATGTTTTAATGCGCTTCATAATTATTATATATCAATTTCATTGAGTTTCAAATCGCGTAGCATCATCAAAATGCACTTGAAACGATTTCCCATTGACTGTAATGTAACGGAATACTTTTGACTGGCCCTTATAATAAAAGTAAAAGTGCCACATACTTCATTTTCAATAAGGAACATGCTGTGGTAAACGACAACAACATACAAAAATTTTGGGGCAATCTGAGTATATTTACACAGGTTAGAGGACAGCCAGACGCCAGACAAACTGAAGTCATGAACACTTTTCAACTAGGTTGGAAAGTGTTAAAAAAAAGAATAAAAGATTTTTAAAGATGAAAAATAATAAAATTAAAAATGAGTAAAATTTAGAATAAATTTAAGATAGAGTAACTATAAAAAGTATGATATATTTATATAATGTTCACCAAACTTTGCAAAGTCTAATCCTTTTGTGAAAAATTTAAAATTATTTTTAAAAAAGCAATGATTTTAATTTCAATCAAGATTCAGTATTATAATCATCCCCAGAATAATTTTTATACAATAGAGAGAAACTAGCAGAGATTATTTTAATCAAGATGCAAAAAAATAATTTATTTAAAAACAGATGTTCTAAAATAACTGAAGAATAAAAATTAATATTTGAAACTACAATATTTTAATGGGACTTTAGATTTCTGTGTTAACAAGAAATAGAATGCAGTTGGACAGTGAAATACACAAGTAAAAAGATGACAAACAGACCACAAACACATTTCAAAGCAGCAAATTGAGATTTAGTTGAGGTTGAAAAAGCACAAATCTTCAAAACTCACTTCAAACAGTAGATTTAATAGAGTTTGAAAAAATATATATAACTTAAATTACATCTTAAAAATTAATGGATGTGAAGTTCTGAAGTACCTATGTGCAAGAACTACGCATTATTATTAAAGTTTTCTATATTGGAAAATACTATTAAATTATTTTGTTTAAAGTTAAAATACAAATGAACCAACAGATAACTCAAATACTATTGTTTTTTCTTTTTCGCACAATGGAACAATATTTTAATTTATTAAACAGGAATTACATGCCACAAACATCAGGACATGATTTTAAAAAAATAACAAAAATGAAAAAAAATAATAGAAATTTTCAAAACTAGTACGTTCAAGCAAATTCAAATTTAATGCATAAAACTAAATAAAGTCCTTCAAATTGTGATTAAAATATCACATGTATTTCATCAAATGACATAACTGAAATGAATTTAATGCATTAAACTATTATTATTATTATTTTTTTAGGGTACTTCTATTCATCTTATAATTATCCTTTGGTCCATACCTATAATTAATTTTATATGTTCCAGTTGTTTCTAGTTTATCAAATTTATCTTATTTGATGAAATAAGATAAATTTTATTGTTATCTTTGAAACTTACAAATAGACTTTAGTAATGTACAAACAGCAAACAATGTCACCAGAAATTATGACTGATACTTTCAATCATAAAGTACTTTAATTGCTCATTATTTAAGTAGGTAATTAAAATACTTAAAATTTCCATAAACAAAATTTACAATAACATGTATGTGCTCAGAAAATAGAAGCATATAATCAAAGGCAACAAAGCAAATAGGAAGATAATTTAGAATGAGAGACAGTATTGTACATAATCACTTAGACAAATTAAAAGGTTTATAGTATTTTAAAATTGTGTAAGAATGTTTTTAGTAAATAAAAAAATACTATATTTTTAAAAAGTATAATATATTGGGGGGGGGGGGAGGGTCTGTTAATTGGATGCCAAACCTTAAAAAATAAGGAAAAAAAAAACCACTAATATTCTTAAAGTATTTGTTATAGCAACATTACAAGAGCACATAAAAACACGGCCCCTTTCTCACTAAACTACTCTTTAATTGAATTTCAAACAATGACAGGACATGCATAAAAAGGAAAAATAAAGATAATTAAATGTTAACATTTTGCAGTTCAAAGCACAGTGATAAAGGCACAGAACTAAACATACTCACTGAGCAAATACCATTTCAATGCTTACATACGTTTATTTAGATCAAATCATTAATAAATTAGTAACTTTAATTACCATACTATATACACATCTCATGTATAGCAATTTTGGTTTGTTATTACATACAAATATACATATTCCATAATACATTTTATCTATATTTTATTTTTTGCACAGATAGATAAATTACAATATCAAACATGCAGCCAAAGCCTATTCATTTAAATATTGCATTTAAATATAGCATAAAAAAATTCATTAATTGAAGAAAAAATATATTGCTGTTAAACATGCTACGCCATAATTAAAACTATTTTTGATAGAAAAATCACAAGCATAAAATAAAAAGATAATAAATCTCCAGTAAAACTGATCACATGACCTGTTTAATAGCAATGACTGCAAAGAATTCAAAAGAAAGAAGCAGATCAATACATATTTTAAGATAAAATTAAAATACTTCAGAAGAATGATTTCCTAAAGATGGACTATGACTGGGAGAAGTTGAGCTTGCAGATGTCGGGGTTGAAGAAACAAATGAACTTTCATCATCTGCTGATGCTAATTTCAGATCCAACTGACTTTGTTGATCTAATAACAAAAACCAAATCAGGCTTTATTTATAGATTATTATCATGCATGTGAGAATCATCGTGAAAATAATAGTGAATATGAAGAGAAGACATGTGCAATGTATATATACCTAATTCAGAAGTTAGGTTAGAAACATTTACAATACCATAATTAAACACACATGAAAAATTAATGTTTAGCTAACAGGGAAAGGTTATGAGATATTTGAGTAACGTGCAAAAGTTCAATTCAGAAATATTAGAGAATGAATAAAGCAAATTATTCTTCAAATAGATCCAACAAAAACTTTTTTTATCAATTTCTACTGAATAAGTTGCTTTTCTTAACAACATGCAGCAATAATCTTTTTCCTATTGGTCAAACAGAATAAACAATTAAAATGCTCCCCTTTTTATTAAAAAGATATGACACTTCCAAATTGAATTTTAAAATAGTCATTAAAAGCATTATTTTCACTTTTGATGCTTGTTAGTAGCTGTCATGTGAAAACAATACAAATAAGGAGCTAAGGAGAAGGTTCCAATTTCAAATACTATCTGCGTTACTTACATAAAAGCTGCTGATAATTACTTTAATATAAGTCTATTTTTGTAAAATAAATTACTTTCTATTTATATTTTATTTTCTACTTTTTAGTGTTAAAAATATTTCATTATTGCACTTACACAGACAGTTGGCATACATTAGTCAGCATAGTTTAGCACATAATTACCTCCATTATTGTAACTCGTATACAGTTGTAACCATATTGTATATTTAAAAGAATATTTCGTAATTTATCAACTGTGTCCAACTAACAGAGAAAAACCTTAAAATTAATTAATTTACTATTCAGTTCTAAAAATATTCAAATGTTGTATTGTTGACAGAAACATACCTGTATACATATTTTTTTTTTGTAATTCTAGCATACCAAGAAGCGAGTGAAAAATAGAAAACTAAATTCCATCTTTACATGCATGCACCAAGTTAAATATAAAGAGTGTAAAAAGAAAATTTTTTATATACAGTGGCATAAGCAGCAGAATTTTCTTCGTTAATCTGCAGCATACCAAAATTTATCTGCAACCTAACAATGCTGAACCAAGCTTACTATCATAAGAAATTACAGTACCCTATGAAATAAGTAAATGCATTTATGAAGACAATATGATAAGAAGTTACAATAAATCTACAGATGAAGTAAATATTGACATTTTTAAACCTAGAATTTCTGTAAACATTATAAATTAAATAAATGCAAATGAATAATGGCGATGGGATAAATATTTGGAGATTTATCTCCTGTGCCTGGCTAATATAAAAGTATCGGCATGTATTTTAAATGAAATGAGTGAAAGGTTTATATTTTAAATGAAATGAAGGCAATACAAATTATGTCAATGGGAATAATATTTGATTTATTACTTGAGCCTGGCTAACATAAAAGTACAGAATTAACTTATTGAAACATATTTTTTGGATTTAATCATTAAAATGTATTCCAATTAAATGATATTACATACTTCTCCAAGTTTTAAGACACATTTACACATTCATAAAATCAAACAATAAAGCTGAATATAATTGATTGGAGATGCATACTAATTAAAAATAAATATTAAAATACCACTGTTAGTATCCCATCAATTTATTTGAGACTAGCCGAATACTTTCAAATTATTATCCTTACTCACTCAAAAAAGGAAGTGATGATAACATACATAAAAAATTACATCCCAGGATCCCAGAATAATCACACTACAGAAATCTATATATTTAAAACGCTAAGCGATTTCTTTTGACAATCCGTGAGAACAAACTACTGCATCAAATTACATCATTCTTTTTTTAAATGAAAGATATTTGTACACAGATTTGTTATCGTGCATTCGTTTGTTCGAAAATTTAATTAATTAACCGTAATTTTCAATTAAACTTTTACTTCTGCTAATGACGTCATAATCGGATAACACCTACTGTTGCGAAGCACAGAGTTTATTCTCTAAACATTGACGGGTTCCACCTACTAGCATTATAAAACTTTAGATAAAATACAAAATACAATATGCAAAAAGTGATGTTTATAAATTCATATAAGAATAACAGATTAAACAAACTTCTAAAAAACATATTTTGAATATATACAGAGAAATATTTTACATTAGGACTCTAAAAAAATTGAGAAACATTGACTAATTAAATTATTAAACTTTAATTTGAAGTTCAAAGAGTATTACAAAATTCCTAATAAATATACATAGGAAAATTATAACTAATGTAAAGGAAGTTATAGCATATAGAAAAAAAAATTACTATGAAATGTTAAAAAAAGACTGAACTTACAAGATGTTTGTTGTTTCGCTAAATAATCTTCCAGATCTTCTAAATTAAGATCATCATATATGAATTCATTTTCTTGGAAATCAGGGTCTCCTGAACATTCTATATAATATTCAACATCATCTTTAATCTTTTTTATTTGTTCTACTTCAACAGTTCCATTATCTAACATCCTCAGTAATGCTTCTAACTGATTGATATGGTATTTATGTTTTCCATGTTGAAGTTTTAGTTCTTCAAGACGATCAGATTTCTACAAATAAAAGTTAGAAATAATATCACAACATAAAAAATAGTCAAGTATAAAAGAAAAAACAGTTTTAAATTGAATTTGAATGTTTCAGCTTTATTTAAAACCAATTACACTACATTGTAATATCTATTTAAGGATAAGAATACCTTGGCTAAAGAAATTCTAAAGAAGTTTAAACCATATTTTGATTAGTGATTATTCTATAAACACAAACAAATCTATTTAGCTCAGCACACACTGTGCCATACTATTTTCTAACTACTCTAGGCTATTGTTTAATGCACCACTCAGCATTTTATTCTAGACTAATTCATAGTTTAATTTTAAACATATGAGATTACTTCTATATAAAAGATCAAACATTTTTAAGGTGACTGATTACGTTCGGGACTAATTTTTAGAAAAAGAAACCCTATTTTTAATTTATTTTCAAGATTTTTAGACTACATTTTTCAACTAAATAAAAAGGAAATTTTACAAAGGAGAAATTGTTCATGTCATACTTTTTGAAAAACTGATTGATTTCAAGAAAATTTTAGTCAAATTTGTTCAAAACATCTAACATAATAATACATTTCAATTTTCTTTATATATTACAAGGTAGATATAGTAGTATTTATAAAAATGAACTAAAATCTAAGGGATATTTTTTAATGAAAAGAAAATACAAGTGGTTGTAGAGTTTAATGTGTTTCTTTTAAAAAATGTTCAAGCTTTTTCAAACAAAAACAATCATATAAAAATAAATTAATTACATCTACATAATATTTTTTAGTTCATTTCATTGATAACAACTAGGGATGCACCGAATATTGATTTTGGCTGAATACCGAATATTCGGCTAGCCGAATAGTAACAGTGAAGCCGAATACTGAATATTTGGCCAACCGAATTGTAACTATTTGGCCGAATACTGAATATATTCGGCTGGCCAAATATTTTTATATTTCAGAATTTAAAAGTATTAAAAATTAAATTATAAAACAGTTTTACATAATATTTAATACAGATACTACCATTTTATGAACTAGACCTTTTTACTAGAATCATATACAGTCGAACCTCGTTAACATGAAATCTCTTAACACGAAATAATTTTCAGGTCCCGTCAGATGAGTTTGAAAATCAATGTTAATTAATTCATTTAACACGAAATAGAATTTCGAAAAATCCCGCTTAAGGCGAATTTTTTGTTGAAAATGGGCTCATGAAATGGGCTCATTTTTGGCTCATGGTTTGAAAACGATTTAAAGTGAAAAAGGGTTTCAGAAAATTCTGAAATACTGAATTCCTGAATAATCCCTGCTTTTCTTTTATCTCTGATATGTGCAAGTGTTCCCACATTAACCATATGAGCAATAGATTAGTCACAATGAAAGTTTGGGGAAGGAATTTCTTTTTTTGAAAGTGATTGTTCCATTACTCGGTTGACTGTATTGACAGTAACATAAACTATAAACCGGGGGTCTGAATTCTCCTATCTGTGAGTGAAAGAAGTGACTATCTCTACTTCACTACCTAACTAACATAATGGAAACGTTGTTCACAGTTGCTCTGTAGAATTCTATGAAAGATGAGTCGAAAACAACAAGCAGTATCTTAAGAAACCAAGCAAAAATATTAAACTAAGTTAGCGATAAAGTGCTGAAAAATCACAAAATGCGGCGAAGTATGGGATACCTACAATTCTTCTACAATTTTAAAGAATCGTGAAAAGATTGAAGCAGTTTCTGCTGTGAGTTAATTCGAACCAGTACGAAAACGAATGTGTAGAAGAAAGAATGAATAAATTGAAATTGCTCTTTTGCGGTGGATAAAAGAGGCAATAAGTCAGAACATTGTTTTAACTTTTGCAGGTTTGCAAGATAAAGCAGAGGATTTTGCTGATGCTCTCGATGAGAGCGATTTCATATTTTCTAACGGATGACTGACAAGATTTAAATAGCGTCATAGACTTGTCTGCAGAAAGATATGTAGCCAAAATCGGTAAATTCTTTCTTAGACATTGTTTTTTCCAGGTACATTTGCATAGATGAAGATGTGCTGACTTTGGATGTGACGACAGATGAAGAAATAATTGCTGAAAAATAAAGATGACAACATTGAAGTGTCTGACAAGGAAGAAGAAATTGACACAGCACGGAAAAGTATAGTGTCAATAAATGAATCTACCGCAGCATTGAAAACTGTACAACGTTTCCTTATGGATCAAGAGGATACTTCCCGAGTTTTGGACAAATTAGATTAGGTCCGTACGTTCCTAAAAAAAAGTACTCTACAAAAATCGAAGCCAAAGTCAATAACGGACTATTTAAAAATATGATTAGCATGTAAATAAAATTATTATTGCCTGAAAAACGATGATTATTTTGTTAATGAAATTTACTATTTCTTATTAATTTATGATTTTTTGAGCAGGGATATATTTGTAGGTTAGTTTATTTAGTTTTTATATCTAACATAGATGGCGCCACTATTATGACGGTTAACACGAAATTTCGGATAACACGAAAAAAGTTCCCAGTCCCTTCAATTTCGTGTTAACGAGGTTCAACTGTATAAAAATCTGTGCTTTGAGTTATAACTTAAAAAGAGGATTGTCTTAAAACTTTTTTAATTAATAAAGCTTTAAACTTTGTGGTTTCTTTTGTAAATTAAAATAAATGTATATAAAAAAAAAAAAAAATCCCGAGCACGACAAAAAAGCAGAAAATGGGAAATGACAAAAAAAAAAAAAAAAAAAAAAACTGAGGGAAACCATGGAAGAATCTCATGTCTAATTATGGCAATTTGTTGAGTTAAAAAATGAACTTTTTTACTGAATAAACTCTCTTTAAACTTTGATAGTTTACGAAATCCCCATTCTTTTGATAATACCTTGTAGAAAATAAACCAGTTTTTGTTCTAAATATCACAATAATTCTGCAAAAATTCTTGCACACCAATTTAGCCTTTGCAAAAGAAAAGCTCATAAAAATTATGTATAAAATACTATTAAAGAAAACATTTTATATTCTAGATTGTACAGTAAATGTATTTTCTTTAAATTACATTAGAACTCATCATTTTCTCAAAAAAATATTGCATCACTTTAAAGTGTAAAATAAACAACTTAAAAAGAGAAAAGGGAAAAAAAAAAAAAAAAAAAAAAGAAAAAAAAAAAAAGGCAATATAGATAGGTACTACATGCACTCAAAAATCATACAGCTGTTAAAACATAATTGATTCAAAATATAAAAAAACTCACTTCTTTATCATTTTTCTTCTTTTTTAGGCCGAAATTAACTGCTTCAATTTCAGATTCGAATTTATCTAATTGGATGTTCAAGCGGTCGATACATGTCTAATTATAAAAGAACAGAAAAATCAGTTTATTTCAAGACAAGTATTTAAAGAAATATCTAGATAAGGATATGGGGGGAAAAACTTACTGTTAACCAAGCGTTCATTTCATCTTTTTCTTTTTGAGCAGGATCCAACTTTTGTGCAGCACCTAAACCCTCTTTGGAGTAGGCTTTTGTTTTTGTTTCTCTCTCCACTATCTTAAATCTCTCCATTTGCTAAAAATAAAAAATCAAACTTATTATAAAATAATCATTATGAAAAAGAAAGCAATTTAAAACTAATAATTGAACTTACAATCTTGCATTATTAATATTATAGAAAAAGAAAAAAAAATAATGTAAATTATGCAAGTAACTGAAAAGTTCTTTACTCCTTGTTCATTATAAAGAAAATTATGTTTTTTTTTTTCTCTTTTTCTATTTTTATTCTCAAATTTAATTTAATTTATCATTAGAATCTATCTATTGTTGAAATCTGTAGATTAAAATTTTAACTATAAAGTTTGTTTCCATAATTAATATAGATGTTATCAGTCTTTTCTTTTTAAAAAATAGAAGAAAAGAAAATCTTTCAAGCATGACCTTGCAATAAATTATACATTAAGACAAAACTCAGATGTCTGGTATAAAAATATTAGCTCAAATTCATATATATATTTTTTATTATTACTTGTTGAAATTATTGATAAATCCAAAACGATTGATGAAGCAAAAATCCAACTTTTTTGTTAACTCTGCGTTTTTAACCCTATTAATGGGCAAGGAAAGCCTGTTTGGATTACAAAGGACCAATATTCAAGTAACAAAACATCAATCAGTCTTTTTTCAAATATTTTCCTAAGCATTAAATTTATATTTAATGATTTAAAATGGTACAATAAATTTTGATTTAAGCCTGGAAAGTTACAAATACAGTGAAACCTGTATATAATGATATTGTCTATAACAATAAACCTATATATAATGATATTTCATTTGGCCCCAGCAGAAATCCAATTAATTTAATGTATATTAAACCTGTCTATAACAATAAATGGGTTAAGATTAAACCTGTATAACGATAATTTAGTGCTTTTTAAACGGTCACTTTCTATTTCTCAATCCCTTTTAACTGCCTGTTGAAAGACACCCAACTCCTAAATTCTCTGAATAAGGTATGGAATAGAAAGACCATCATGGTGCGTTTACGACAGTCTCATTCATTAAGCAAGTTGATTGATAGCTCAGAGTACTGATAAGATTTGCAATGCAACATCCTTGTACTGGAATCAGGGAGGAGTTGCTGGACACCGAACACAGGGAAGGAACAAAGGGCTATTTAACCTAACATCTTTGACATCATACCCTCCTCTTTTCGAACAAAAAGTTAGTAAACTAATTGTGGTAGGTGGGATTTCTTTCAGATATGCTAGCGTGATAACACCTTAGACCAGGAATACGTTAGACGACATATCTCCATTTTTCAACCGGGAGAAGCTTGAAACAAATATTCAGCTTTCTTCGCCAAAAGGGTGTTGCTTTTTGGCAGTGATCCCTTTCTTGTCAACTTTCTGTTTCATAAAGGTCTTGGTGAGAGCGGGAGGTGCGAAATTCAATGACACTTTGAAGGGAAAAATCTGGTTTGGCGCTCTATTCTCCCACCATCACGTGCTGGTGGGAAGAGTTATGTTTGTTTCAAGAAGAGGTTACCAGTTCTTGGATTATACTTTACTCTGTAAATTATGTCAAGTGGATTGCTTTTTCGCTATTTTTTTGCTTCGACTTTGAAATGACATCACGTAAAATAATTTCTTTTGGTAAAAAGCTAAAAATTATTTTGGAAATTGACCAAGGACTAAAACAAGTGGATGCCTCTAAAAATTATGGTATTGGGCGATTCTACCGTTACGAGTGTGACTTTTAGAGTGTTTTTTTTCAAATTGAGACAAATTTGGAAGTGAAATTATTTAGATAATGTTTTACTTTTTTTATTGCTATTACAGGACACATACAGAATCATTTTTGTAGTGACACCTTTAGTCTAAAGTAATAACAATTTCTTTTAAAAAATAGTAAAGTCATTGTTACGTGTGTGATTTTTCTGAGTTACACATGTAACAATGACTTTACTATTTTTTTTTTTTTTTTATTGTTATTACTTTAGACTAAAAGTGTCACTACAAAAATGATTCTGTATGGGTCCTGTAATAGCAATAAAAAAAGTAAAACATTATCTAAATAATATTACTTCCAAATTTGTCTCAATTAAAAAAAAAAAAAAAACTCTCTAAAAGTCACATGCGTAACGGTAGAATTGCCCTATTCCATAGTCAACTATTGCCACGTTTTTGAAGAAAATGAAAGAAATTGAAGAGGCTGCAACGAAAGGGGAAATAGACTTACAACACAAAAGAATCAAAGATCCTGTGAATGAAGATGTAGACACTGCAATGATCAGATGGTTTCAAGAAATGCAGTCCCAAAATTTACCTATTAGTGGATGTATACTTTGTAAAAAGGCAAGGAAATTTGGAGTTATGCTGGGAAATGAGAATTTCAAGGCGAGTAATAGATGGCTTGCCTCATTTTGTGATCGCCACGGAATTTCATTTCAATCAATCATTGGTGAAGAAAAATTTGCACCTATAAATGATGCCGAATCGTGGAAACAACGGGAAATGGAGAAAATAATAGAAAAATACTCTCTTAAGGATGTCTACAACGCTGAAAAGACAGGGTTGTTTTACGGACGTATGCCAGAAAAAACACTGTCATTTAAAATAGAGAAATGCAAAGGAGGAAAAAAAACAGAGAGACTGATGGTGTTGCTCTGGTCAAATAACAAAATTACTGACAAATTGAAGCCTTTTGTGATAGAAAAATATGAAAATGCAAAATGCTTTAAAAACATTAAAAGCTTACTGGTTGACTATGCAGCCAACAAAAAGTCGTGGATAACCGCAACACTGTTCAACAAGTGGCTACTCTATGTTGACAGAATCATGCAGAAGAAAATTGCTATCATCATAGACAATTGCTCTCCTCACAACAATCCACCAAATATGAAAAACATAAGTGTTCTATTTTCCACCTAATTGTACATCCATTCTGCAACCTTTGGACTTAGGCATCATTAAATGTTTCAAAGGATACTACCGGAAGCGACTTGTTGATAATATAATTTTCAAGTTGTATAACAAAATTTGTGATCCGTTTGCAATAAATGTAAAAAATAGATGTGATTTGATCTCTGGAAGCTGGAGTTCCCTGAAGACTTGCACTATTCAGAACTGTTGGAAGAAAGCTGGTTTTGATTTCCAATCCAATGATTGTGAAGAAAGCATTTAATTTGATACGGACATCCCAAAAGATGAATATGCGACAAATCTCAACAAAACTTTATGTGCATATGAAGTTTCGAGAAACGTATCCAACCTTTCAGTACAGACAAAGATTTGTTTGTGTTTAGTTGTCGTACTGATGAAGAGATAGCAGCAGATTTAAAACCAAATGATGTCGAAAGTGATGAAAAAGAAGTAGACTGCTCACCTGAACCCCAACCTATAACGGCAACTGATGCTGTTCAGTTAAATTCACACTCTTCCAAATTACGTTCCACAAATATATTTGAACTCAATGGTTGGATTAAAAAATATGTGCAAACAGGCTGCATTCTCAGCAAAAGCTAAACAAACAAGAATATCAGATTTCTTTTTTGTTAAAAACATGTAAATCTATTAAATAGTTACATGTGTATGCTATTTACAACCAAAAACTCTTTTTATTATACGGTATGTACTGTTTACTTGTTATAATATCACTTTATAACACTTGCACATTAAAACCTGTCTATAACAATAAATTGCATACAACAATATTTTTTTTCGGTACCTAGAATATCATTAGACAGGTTTCACTGTATCAGGTTTTCTTAAAAACTTAATTTTAATCCTTTGTGGTCCACTATCAAGTTGTCATGGTAGTGTTCCTGATCAGACACAAATTAAAATAACACAAGCCACAATTTGCATAAATATATTATGTTGATGATTGCCGAATTTTTAACATAACAAAGTGGTATTGAATATGACTATATTATCCAGAACTACCTTCTAAACAGTATTTTGGCATAAACATTGTAAGAATAAACACTGACTCTATTTAGCACCATTTTCAAAGATATAAAATAATTATTACTTTCAAGACATTACAAAAAAGTTTCAGCATTTACTTTAATTGGATATTAAAAGAGATTTATTATAATACAAATACTTATTATAATTATTTATTAAATTCATTATTTTACAAATTAACAAAATTATAATGAAATCATTTATAAAATAAACTGTAAATTAAAATTATGCTTTTTTTCTTTCCTCAGTAGAGATATGAAAGTTACGTAAGTTTTATAAATTAGTGACTAAATACTGAAATAGAGTAACATTTTAGGTGAAAGAGAAATTCCCTCTCTCTGATAATATCCGTAAAAATAAAAAATAAAATAAATGTAAAAATTTAATACTTTTTCCAAAAGCTGTTATAATTAATAATTTATAAATTATAGGAAGGTTTATGATATTGCTTACCTGTTCTATACGTTTTCGGGCTTCCTGAATATTTTTTTTATCTTTAATATCACTAGCTGACATCCATGTCTTTAGCTGATCACGTAACCTCTAAGAAATTTAATAAAAAATTGGAGCAATACATAACTTTGTTTCTATCTCAATAATATACATTAAATAAATAAAACCCTAAAACTTTGTTGATAAGTTTAAACATTGAATCTAATTAATAACATTTTCAAAGATATCAAATAATTATTACCAATGGACACCTCATGACAGCTGAATTTGTCCGTTATCTAGAGGTGTCCACTATTCAGAGGTAAAAATATGCAAATAATACTTGTGTTGGGGATTGAAAAAGTATCTGCTAAATAGAGGGGTCTGCTATGGAGGTTTTACTGTATTATTCAATATTTCCTCAATATGCAATATTTATCATTCTATCTTGTAACAGAAGTACTACAAAACACACAATTCAATGATTTTGGCAGTGAGATATGGTTGTACTGTTCATATATCTAATTGTTCTAAAAAATGAATTTTTGAAAGTAGTTCTTAATTTTTGAGATATTGGACTTAAGAATAGACTTTAAATACCTTATAGGAGAGAAACTGAAAATTAAAAATTAGTCTTACTTTAATGAGGTGACTTGGAAGACAGTAAAATGAAGACTTGAAATAATAAAACTTAAGTTTGGAGAGAAATCTGTTTATTCAAATTTAATTTTCATCAAAGAAGGAAGGCAGAACATCATGGTTTCCCAGTTGGTTCATTGTTTTTAGGATTTAAATAATCCAAATTGAAAATAGATTTTTTTTTTTTAAATAGATCTCAAAAAGCAATATTTTAGATGGCTGGCAATCATTCGAAGAATTCTTGATTATTATAAATTAATCTGAAAGAAAGATGTGCTCTCTGAAATTTATTAATAAAATCCAGGCAATATTAAATTTTAAAAATATGACATCACTTTAACAAAAGATGTTCTAAAAAAAAAAAAAAAATTAGAAAGATCGTTGCCGGCATCATGAAGTAGGCACTACAGTCCCGGACTTCGCACTGTAACGACATTAAAAATACACTATCATTAACTCAGTCCTTTTACTGGAATTCTGATTAAATTTACATTGCATTTGTATAAATACTAAAGAAAACGGGTGCCCAAAGTGATTGCATGGGAAAATTCAAATTCATTAGTTAATTGCTAAAGGACAAATAATCTAAATAGAAATCAAAACAAAACTTTTAATTTGTACAAAATAAACACTCCCCTTGCACAAGTGCAAACTCAGAAGGAAAACCAACTTCGAAGCTACGCCTCCAGATACATGCACATTATGCACAAAGTGCACTGATGTCGCAGGAATAACACCATCAGAGAAAACATTCCTTTGAAATGTCGAAGTAGGCTGAGGAACATTGCACACATGAAATACACGGTGTGCACTAAACAGGAACAAAACACATGATAATAAATGTGAGGTTAATCTCACAATAACTTGCAACCAAATGAGATATTGCTTCAAACTGATTTTGCTCAAAATTATTAAATCAAGCATCAAAATGAAGTCATGGCCACTCCTTGGAAAAATAATCAAGGCCCAAATGTCACAATTTATACAGATGTTTTTTACTACAGAAGAGAAGAAAATGATGATCTGATATGCCAAACGCATGGAGTAATTTCAGACACCAAAAGACATACTTCTTTTGAAGAAAAATTTTCAATGATTGCCTGATAGAAGATTTTGAAAAATCATTATTATTGAAAAAATATTATTATTATTAGAAACATCATTCTATTTAAAAGTAAAAAATGCAGTTATTTGGAGTGATGGAGCTGCAGCACATTTTAAAAACTGCCATTCAATAGCTTCAATGTCCTCATCAGATATTTTCTCTAAATAGAATTTTTATTAATCATATCATGGAAAAATACCACATGATGGAGATGATGCAGTCTTAAAATGTCATGTATGGGGGAAAAAAGCTATGAAAAATTATTCTTAATAATGCTTATGCTTTTTACAATGAGGTAAATTCTGCCCATTCAAATATTATTATATATGCCTGTATGTGTCAGATGATGAAATTCAAACTCAGATAAAAATGAAAATAATGTTTAATACCTTATTCTGAAACCACTGAATGGAATAAAATTGGCCCACAACATAAGTAAACTAAACTTATTCTGTGTAAATACGTATGGCAACACAAAATATATCCTTCCTTAAGCTTGAAAATATAAATTTAACAGCCAATGAAAAAAGCCAGATTTCTGGAGCAGATGTTTAATCAGTAAATGCAGAAACTGATGCATTAATTGAATGGGAAAAATATTATAGTGTAGATTATGATGATAAATGGCTGGCTGTGTTAAAAATTTGAAAACTTGTAAAATTAGTTTTGCAAGACCCATAATGGTTTGAGTGGCCAACTCATGATGATATTCAAACTGCTGAAAAAAAAAATATTTTGTATGGTCCTGTACAGTTAAATGGAAATTTAACATTTCATATAAGTGTGAATGAAAGAGATGAAGTAACCACAATGTACGAAAAAAATGTAAAAAATCAAACCATAAATAAAGTATTTTATCTTTTGAGTGTATTTCTTGTTTGTATGCTTGTATGTTGCATTGGTCACATTATGTTGGCCACATGAGTTTTAGTAATTCTTTTGTTTTAGTACTTATTTGGGAAGAAATTTATGTCTACTGCATATTGAAAATCAATCCTCACATTCTAAAGTTCAAAAACATAAAAGTGTAAGATTTTTGGGTTGTAAGTTTCAGAGGAATGATTTTGACATTTAGAATAGCATTTTATGAGGTTGAAAAAAATATTACATTGGTTACATATTTTAATTTTGAAAAAACATTTAGAAAATTCAAATTTTAATATTAAAGATATTTTTTATGATTTATGAAGATATTATAATATTAAAATACTGAAAAGAACTTTTAGTATACAGCTTTTAAAATAATTATATGTAAAATAATTGCCTTCATTTACTGTAAGTGTTACATTAGTTCACCATGAAATAACCCTTTAATATTAGGAGTTCAAAATGTTACATTTGCATAATTCCTAAACTATTTTGCTGAATGACTCCCCATTTTGTATCTCAAGGTAATATTTGGCAATGAAACCAAATATGGTGTCATAATTAGATGTTCATACTGAAATTTTCAAAGATTGATAAAATTTTACCTTGAAGATGACACCTAAGCCCCCTTTTTTAAAACATACATTTAAAGAAGACATAAATCTCTACTGAATGATTATTTTCATTTTTTTCTGAATGCATTTGGTGGTAAAATAAAGAAGGTGGGGGGGGGTATTTTTTTTGACCAACTGTGCATTAATTAATGAAATGCCAAAAATATTTAATCACTACCATCATTGGGGCTTTTTCAACAAGCACACATTTTTTCGGCTAATATTTATGAAAATATTCAGAACAAAAAATAGATATAAGAATTATTTTAATATCTTTAAAGCAATTAAAGATAGACCTAAAAACTAAAATTGTTTTGTTATTACTTCAATCCTCAATTCCTCTTCAGTAGACATAGTAGTTTGCCTTAACAAATATGTATTCATTTCTGTTTGGATTAAAAACAACAGAAAAAATATTTTTGAAATCATGATGGATATAAATTTTCTTTAAAAAAAAAACAACTGAAAAGTCCAAGATAAATATAATTTTCAATAAAATTTCAAAAACTCTAAGTTACATAATTGCATATGTTTAATCTCTATAAGATGTGAAAAAATCAAAAAGCAACAGGATAAATAATAAAGAAATATGCAGAAAGAGAATTAAATTATCTAATGGTCATATGAAACTTTATTTTAGAGCCAAAAGAAGTTTGATGCAGTGTAAAAACTATTCACATTTAACATTCACGCTGACATTTAAATATAAACTAATATCTTGAAAACTGAGGGCCAGTGAGAGAATAAAAAAGAAGAAAAATCCAATCAGTGTAATCAATGGTAGAAACTCCACAACACATATTAATATCACCAAAATCCAATCAGTCACATATTTGGTTCTTCCCTCCTCTTTCAAACGAACACTGAGTCTAACTATCAATTACAACAAAAGAAAACAAAAGTGCACTTATGCTGTAATATACATAAATCTAATAACAAAAAGTTCAGAATGCACAAAATACTTAAAACCGATTACCTGAAGTTTTTTTATTTCCTTTTTTAGATCAGCCTCATATTTCTCTTTTTGATTTGCATTAGTTGCATTATAAACCTATAAAAGAGAAAGAAAACTATATTTCAAAAAACATTAAGTAGACTTTTCATATACCTAGAGAACATGGAGGGTGTAATAACTAAACTTGCCATTTTTATGGGCTTTTTTTTTTTATGAAAAACTCAATTTTAGCTATAAATGGCATAATACTCATAATTCGTATGTATGCTTACATGAAATAGTTGCTTTTCTAAGTCCACACAATATCCATATTTTGGACATATGCCCATATTTTGATTTAGTTGCATATTTTACTCAATAAATTACTCTTATTTCTTTCAAATTGATAAAATTTGAATGTATTTTATTTTTTAATTATTGAACAAAATAATGCTAAAATGAAGTTTAAAAAATATATATAATAAAATATTTTATTTTTTAATAACTAGGAAGCTCTGCCCTCTATGAGCTACATTCACCAACACTCACAGCCTCTAAAACTACACTAATTTGCTCTGCTTTAAAAATACTATCTGGTTACAGGAGATTGAATGCTATCACGAATAGTGACGATCTTCTGTAATCAGGTTGCCATGCATTTCCTTTTGATTGAAAGGTATTTTTTGGTTCCCATGGTCACATCCACCACTGTAGACACAGCTGACAGCTGTTTCCATGATTCATAAGATCAATTACATATTTGACAAACAGCTTGTATAAAATTGTAAAGTAAAAAAAGTCACTGCCTCTTGGACTTAACATGGTATGGACAGTATTCTTCCTTTGGGTTCAAGGCTACAAAAAATTCATCTGCTTGGGAATAACATTCAGATTTGCACCTTTGAAAAGGACTGTGTTCAGAAAATTTGTGCTTATATATTACGTTTGTATAATATTTGGTATATTTTGTATATACTTTTGATATTTTCAGGAACAGGTATAGCTTATACATGAATTCTTTCCTGCAACTTCATGCATATTTTTAATATTATTTATAAAATGAAAACTGTTTATTTTAATTAATAAGTATATATGAATTTTCTAATATGAAATTATTGAATACTAAATTCATACAAAATAAATCTAAAGTATTTTACGCATACATTTACATGTATTTATGCTGCATAAAATGATGAAATATATAAACAAATGCACTAGCCGCTACTTTTACATCACATGATTCCCACTGTGACATCACAAGAATATTGTCCATAAGAAAATCTTTTTAAATGCATCGTTTTAATATATGATGTAATTTTCACCATTAAAAGCTTTTCACATGTAATAGTTTAATTATTTTAAGATTTTCCTTTTACTTAAATATTTATGTGTAAATATATTTCTCATTGAAAGAGTTTGTAAATAGTATTATTTGGGCTTTTGACATTGGCAATATGTAACAATGGTAAATTTCAAAATATGAATCAAATCTCTATTAAGAAAATGAAAATTTTGGATAAAAAATTGTAAAAAACCCTAAAAAAAATTAGACAAATTAAAAAAATAATTCGACACTGCATAACCTAGTCCTGTATATACTCTCTAAAGATGGTTAAATTGATGTGCACAGTTTGTGATCCTAAAAACTTTTTTAACTGAATTACTTTGACCAATTTCAACATTATATAACAGTTAAAATAATTAAATTTAAAAACAGTCTGCTTCAGCATGTTTATCATACATTTTTCTATAAAATTACAAGTTTTCATGTTTTTATATGCCATTGTTTTTGCAAGACATACTGAGAAAGTCAAAAAGGCACAATAAATTCAATTATGGCAGCAGTGGCAACAGCAGCATTAGTTACTTTCTGTGCATAGCTTTTGATCCTAAAAACTTTTTTAACTGAACTATTTTGACCAATTTCAACATTATATAACAGTTAAAATAATTAAATTTAAAAAAAGTCTGCTTCAGCACGTTTATCATACATTTTTCTATAAAATTACAAGTTTTCATGTTTTTATATGCCATTGTTTTTGCAAGATATACTGAGAAAGTCAAAAAGTTACAATAAATTCAATTATGACAACAGTGGCAACAACAGCATTGGTTACTTTCTTTTAGAATAGAGATACTGTAGATCATATTCTTATTTCTAGATTTAATTTTTTCACATAGATTTATAGTTTTTCTTTGTGATGTGTTTTTTGCTTCTTGTTTTTAAATGAGTGAATAAATTTCTAATCTCATAAGCCCAGTGACAGAATTACCTTCCAGAATCTGCAACACTAATAATGTTTTCAAAAATAGTCTGCAATATGAAATATATGATATAAATCTATTCTTGCTGCTGTTGTAGTGCTAATTAATTACGGCCTCATAGGTACATATATGTACAAACTGTTTGCACCATTTACATAAATAATTTTTTTTAAAAAACTTGAGACAAACAAAGAGGTTTATTTTAGGCATTATGTTGAAAATTCAATAAAAAATGGAACTTAGTAAAATGCTTTATTTACAAGGCAATATTGTTTTATCATTTTCCAAAATTTTTGACACCACTTTAGGTTTAATGCATGACACAAAATAAAGTTGGTATAATTTTGAAGTGGTTGTAAAAAATTGTGCCATATCTATTAATTAATGCGCTTTAAAAAAAAAAATTCTGACAGATTTATATACTGCAGGAGGACCATTGAGTACAATAAAAGTGTGCATATCTCTTGTGCATTTCCTGGTTCTTTTCTGCATTATATTGCTTATCACTGAAACCCAGCTTTCGCATATTGCTTGAGATACTGGTATTGATAAGCAGAAACTGAAAAACTTTATAATATGAGGAAGTTTTGGTTCTTTTCAGAAAAAACATTGCTTTCACGTCGTTTTTTTTTTCTTTAATTTTTTTTATAGCGGGGGTGATTCTGAGTAAAAAAAAATTCTGAAATTCACAGCGAATTTTCTGAAGGGTTACAGCAGAGGGGGAGGGGGGAATCTCCTCTCGGCACTAATTATTTTTGTTCTAGGTTGGGTTAACTCTGTTTTTGGTTCGTGTCTATTTCAGGCTGAGTGTAGACTTCTACAAGTTGGATTCCTGTGAACCCGATTTTTCAAAAGTTAGCTCAGTATATTATTTCAGATTAAAAACTATACCTATAATATGTTTGTGTGTATTGAGGTTTGCATAGATGTTTGTGTGTGTGCTGTTTTTTAAAGAAACAATAGCATATTTTTTTTGCGACCTTTTCATGAAATTTGCGTTTTTTCTGCAACCCTTTGACAAAAATCGCGTTTTTTCCGTGATCATTTGACGAAATTCACATTTTTCCCACCATCCTTTGATGAAAAATTTGTTTTTTTCCAGGCCATCTTTTGGCAAAATTTGCTTTTTTCACACCCTTTTGACGAAATGCACGTTTTTTCAGTGATCTTTTGACGAAATTCATGTTTTCCCTCCGATTATTTGACAAAATTTGCGTTTTTCCGGGGATCCTTTGACAAAATTTGCTTTTTTTCGCGGCCTTTTGACGAAATTCACGTTTTATCAGTGATCCTTTGACGAAATTTGCATTTTTTCAACGATACTTTGACTAAATTCCCTATTTTACAGCCATTTTTTTTAAACGAAAATCATGTTTTTTTCAGCGATCTATTCGAAAAAATAGTGTTTTTTCAGCAATGTTTTGGCGAAAATAGAGTTTTTTCGCATTATTTTTACGAAAATCATGTTTTTTCTGCAATCCTTAGACGAAATTTGCTTTTTTTTTTTCACGGCCTTTTGACGAAATTAATGTTTTATCAACGATCTTTTGATGAAATTTGCATTTTTTCAGTGATTCTTTGATGATATTCGTGTTTTTCAGCGATCCTTTGACAAACATCGCATTTTTCCTGCGACCTTTTCACAAATATTGTGTTTTTTCAGTGTTATTTTGACAAAAATTGCATTTTTTCAGTGATCCTTTGAAGAAATGCGTGTTTTTTTAAGCGATCTTTTGACGAAATTTGCGTTTTTTCTGTGACTATTTCACGAATATCGCGTTATTTTGACGAAAATTATGTTTTTTTTCTGCAACCTTTGACGAAAACCGCGATTTTTCTGTCATCCTTTGATGAAATTCACGTTTTTTCCGCAATTTGATAAAAACCACGTTTTTTCGGCGAGCCTTTGATGAAAACCATGTTTTTGCCGCAACTTTTTAACAAAATTCGCAATTTCTGCAATCATTTGACGAAATCAGTGTTTTTTTTCTGCAAATGATTGACAAAATTAATTTTTTTCCGACCAAATTTGTCAAAATTCGCAATATTTTTCCATGTTTTAATTTTCAGACTGATGACCAATTTTCGGGAATGAATGCCTTAGATTTTCGGAAAATTCAGAACAGAATCACTCATGTATTATATGTTTTTAGTCTGCAAGTGCCCTAAAAATTCTGCGACGCCTGTCGCTACGTTGCACATGTTCTGCACAGGGGTCATAAGTACCAAAAGATATAGTAATTGCTTTAACAACAAATTTAAAAAATGATTTTATACAGTGTGGCTATAAACTACTGTTACATTTCAAACAATTAAAATTTTAATCGTTTGGTAAAACAATTTCTCTCTCTATTTCTGCAATTGGCAATTTTCTAATAATGCAGATGATTTTTGTATACAGCAAAAATTTAGAGCTCTTTTAAAGATGGAAGCCAAAAGGATAATAATTAAACAGCTCTTTGAACGAGGATTTTCTGCATGTAAAATCTTCAAGCAATTAAAATGTCCTGGTTTTAATAGGACATTTATACATAGAACTATAAATTGATTAATGGATACTAATAGCTCTAAAGATCGACGATGATCTGGTCGTCCACTCTCAGTTCGTACGAAAGAGTGCATTAAAAGAATTTGTGAAAAAAATACAAAGAAATCCACAATGTTATGCAAATAAAATGGCTGCAGAAGAGAACGTGAGTCGTAGAACTATGCAAGTTGTTATAAACGAAAACAAGGGTTTTTGCCCTTATCGCAAAAAAAAGTTCAAGGTTTGACTGCCGCACAAATAATAAAAACACACCTTGCAATAGTCAATTTCATTGTAAAATGCTCAAAAAGGTCAGTATAATCTAAAAGCACTTTAAGGAAGAAATATGTGAAAATAATATATCACTGAACTGCTAATAAAATTAGAGTTAAGAAAACTATCATTGTGATGAACAGTTTTATTAAAAGATTGCTTTTTTTCTAGAGCCTATATAAACTAGAACACAATGCATTTAAACTCTGTGCATGCCAAAATTTTCAGGCACAACCAGACAAAAGCTATCTTAGCCCAACCTAGTGTAAAAGCTAAAAGTTTGCTCAGGCTGGTTTCTTTTTCCTCTAGTTCATGGCTTGGTCCAGCTTATACCAAACTCACTGAAATCAATCCTGACTCAATTTCTGCAAAAAATGCTAATATTTCTTAACTAATATTATCCTACAATTAAAATTCTTTTAAAATAAAAATACATACATGTTTATGCGAAAATGTTAAAAAACAGCATTTTTCAGATTACTGTAGAAGATCTTTATAACACAATTCTATATAATACAATTCAGTATATAACACACAATCTCTCAGATGTAAACAATGAATTTTGCAGTTAAGAAGTACCTGCATTCCACATTGTGAAAAAAGTGCTAATCTCTAGAGGAATAAATTTGATACATTTGTTCATTCTTATCATCTTATTCAGAGCTTTTTACTGAAAAAATTTATATTATTACAATAAAAATGTTTTTAAATGAGTATTATAATGACTGATTTGGTCCAGACATATTTTGAGCACGTTCATAAAATAAATTTAACAATGTGTGAAATGATCATTATGTAAAATATCATAATATGCACAACTCTTCGTCCTAAGGACTGCAATATAGAGGTACTATACTACATTTTTAAGGACTGCAATATAAAGGTGCTATACTACATTTTTATAAGTTACAGACATGTTTGGTCATGTTTACAAGATATGTTTAATGATATGTGAAATATGGTCTATACTATATAATGCACAACCTTGCGTTTTTAAGTTTGCGTTGTAAAGATCTTCTCCTGTATTTATCTGGAAGGCATTGCATATAGAATAACAAGATTAATGATCACTTAGTTACATTCAAATATTGTTTACAATGAAAGAAAAATGTAGTTTTAAAACAAATCATAATCTTGAATAAAAAAATTAAAGATTTTGAAGAGTACTTCTCTCAAATAGTAAACAAAATAACTTTCTAAAGATTCCATTAAAAAAATGTGCAGATTGAATACATTACAGTAGAAGATCTTTATAATGCACATCTACAGATGAGAAATTGTGTATATTATAGAGTTTTGTATTATATATAAATCATTTCACATATCATTAAACTTACCTCATAAACATGGCCAAGTATGTCAGTATAGAAACCTATACAGTAAAGATCTTTATATTGTACTCCTTGGGACCAGAAGTTGTGCAAATCCAAATTTTTTTTGCATAATATAGATTATTTAACATTTAAATTTACCTTATAAACATGATCCAAATACGTCTGGACCAAATCATTATATTAGAACTTTAGAGTAGTTATAAAATACTAAAATATGCTACATAATAGCACTTATTCACAGAAAAAAAATTAAATGTTAAAAAAAAAAAAAAAAAAAAAAAAAAAAGATAAATAAGCACTATACTTAAAAATTATTTCTTAAACAATTTGTCACCGGTAATTTGTTTCAGTAGTTTTGATTTTTCTCTTATTCGATTTTCTTGAATTCTATGAACAGTCCGTACTTTTTGATGTGCTACAGAGTTTGTGGTTTGAGAAATTTAAAACTTTGCTCCACTGACTGAATCCTCTGATGGTGAATTTTTTTTTTCTTTTGCTTCTAAAAAGAAATTATTTTGTTTCCAATGATCATCAGATAGCACTATGTATTTCATTACAAATTTCCAAAAAAATTTCATATAATAGTAGCAATTTTTTTCATTAAAAAGCCTTAAGAACATAAAAAGAAATAATGTCTGAATCTTAGTCCTCTAGAGGTTAGCGATATTTCTACGATGTGGAATACAGGTGTTGCTTAAATGCAAAATTGAATGTTTACATCTACGTTGTGTGTTATATAAAGAATTACTTTATATATTTGCATTATAAAGATCTTCAATCATACTAATTTTTTTTTTACAAAGTTTGTTGGCCTAGAACGAATTTGGAGGGAGAAAAAGTAAGCCTGGGCTAATGACCCATGTACACATCTAATGTAAGTAAAAATGATATAATGATGACATAACTAGGCTACATATGTATTATCTAATACAGCATACAATTATAACTATATATGGTACTTCTCCATTATCCCGTCGACCACTTCTCATAACAAAAAAAATATCACCAAACTATAGGATTTAAGGCCAAAAAATGCATGACAGTGGCGTCACATTTACTTGACATCAGAAGTGTTACAGGTATTTGTTGTGTCATCAAGTGGTTATTAATTCGACATTTACCTGTATTTTTCATTATGTTTTACTGATTTATTAGTTATTTCATTAATTAAAATAACAATTATGTCTTTAAACGGCAGTGTCAGGATATAAAAAAGAGAAAAAACATTGAAAAAATATTGCGATATATAGTTATGTACAGTTTTTGTTCTTAGGTATAGTTATGATCAGTTTCAACTAGACGTCACAAACATTTATTCACCAGCCGAGAGGGATGTAATTAAGAAAAATAATATAAATAAATAAATATTTAAGATTTTTTGTTCGGTTTTCATTAATATATTGTAAATTTTATTGTTTAAGCTTACTAAGCTGGTACATTGGTGAGTGGGGCATTTCCAAATTTCTTGTATTTATTAACCATTGGGAAAATGGTGGTTGTTTTCAGTTGAGAATGGACCTCTTGACGTCGTTTAAAAGAGTTTTTAACGAAATTCTGTAACTTTAGAAAATTTTTTCTTTGAATAGGCAATAGAAATACATAAAATTGTTACAAAAATGTTAAAGTTACAAAAAGGATAGATGCAAACTATCAGATATGAAAAAAAGCTGAATTCAAAAATTGACGTTGGATGAGAAATCGTCTGATAAAGCAAAAAATGTGGTCTTCAACTTTAATTTCCTCAAAATACCTTTAGCTCAGACATCAATCTAAACAAGAGTTAAAGTTATTGTAGGAAGGACTGATAAAATATTAAGGTATATATTAAGGATAAGGTATAGTAATGGAAAATGTTTTTCAATAACTGTGCCGATGGTTCAAACGAATATTTTTGTGAGGACAGAAAAGGCCAGGATCTCTTCAACTGTAATAATGGAAAATGCGTTTATTTGTAGATGGTTCCGATAAATATTTTTGAATAATTAATATTTTAATTAATTTGATTTTTTTTTTTAAGCTTTTGGAACATTTTCCCAATAGTTGTTGCAATTTGTTAAATTATATATATATATAACCATAACACCAACTTAAACAATGAAATAATGATTAAGTATGTAATAATTAGTTGACAATGAAAGTATTCCCCAACACACTGAATATAGATACCAAAAACTGATTTAAAAGAAGAAAAAATTAAATTAAAAATTGAATAAATGAAATTGAATGAATTATATATATATATATATATATATATATTTTTTTTTTTTTGGGGGGGGGGGGGGGTTCTATCGGCAACATTCTTCTATTTGTTTATTTTGCATTACAGTTTGGCGATATTTTTTTGTTACGAAAAGTGGTCGATGGGATTATGGAGAAGCACCCTATATATATATAACCATTAATGAAACATTACCGAAACACTAACAGAAACATGAAATTATGATTTAGTAAGTAATAATTTATTGACAACGTAATTGTAACCCCAACACAATGAATATAGATATGAAATACTTATTTAAAAGAAGAATTTAAATTAAAAATTGAATGAAATGAAAAAATTGAATGAATGAAATTTGTGGAATTTATACAATTATCAAGTCCCAAATGCATATATACATCACACTTACTTTTTTCCAAATTTCTTCAAATGTTTCTACACCCTCTGCAACTTTTTTGAGACATCTTTCAATTTCACCTGTAACACATTATTTACACTATTAATATAAAAACAACTTTGTTATATAATCAGTTGATAATGACATAAAAAAAATGGATAAATTGATCTGTAAAGGTAGAGTTCCCCCAGGTTTAAAATAGAGCAGGGTGCTGCTGGTGGGAAAAGGACACTTTTTAGATTCTTAAGGCCACATTTTTAGTTCATTCTTTTAATTTTTAAACTAACTTTTAATATTTGAAATTTAGGACGCTCTTTTCATGACATGAGGAGTCAGTTTTTACTATACAAACAATTTTTTTAATAAAAAACACAGTGTGCGTATAATTTTTTTAATTGAGGAGCAAGAAGGGCACTACTTTTTGGATTAAGGACAAGAAAGGTGCTATGTTTTAGACAAAAGGGCAGTCAGGGTGCAGTACTCTCCTAAAACAGATGGGGAAAACTTTGTAAAAGCATGTTGTATAAATGAGGCATTTAGAACCAAAGTGGATAAGTCCATTTTTTTGTTAAACTGAGCAGTGTGATGCCAATGTTCTTAAATGCCATATAGCACCATTTAAGCAAAAAATTAGAGAAGTGGAACATAACAAAAAATGTGATGAGTCCTTTAAGATAAATAATTTCTCCCTTTAATGAATACAAAAGAGGCATATTTTCTATTAAATACATAGAATGTGTTTATTGCTAAAAGGAGGACTAACTTTTGTAAAAAAGGACCTAGCCTTTTGGAATTGTCTGGGTCCCTTGGTTTCAAAAGTCAAGCAACATCACTACTGAATTTGAGGTGAAATTTTGCTCGATTGACAATTTATTCGCTACTGTAATAAAGTCATAGGTTGAACATGTGAGCAGTAAATGGTACTAGTCTCCTATGATTCTGAATGAAATGCAGGAGAGACCATTATTTTCAACTCCAAGTACCTCTGGATAATGATATATGGACTTTATCTACTTTTATTCTGAGTACCTTAAATACAGGGTGTCTATAATTTAAGTTCCCCTATTCAGGTGTCTCCAGAAGGAACCTATTAAAATTTGAAATTATGATAAGAGGAAATGAAGTTTGTAATAATAATATTTCATGTACAATCCTTAGACTTTGGCTGAGCATTTTAGAATGATCGCATATTGCTGAATTTTTGTTCCTTTTATGCTTTTAAGTTTCAGACAACTACGTTTGTGTTTAAGACTGTGTTTAATTTTACTTTTCCGAATTATTTAATTTGATTCAATTCTGTATTCGTTTTGCATCTGGTAGATGCCACCACTGCAGGCCTTTGACTGGTTGAAGATAAGTATGCTGGCGAGCCTCGTGAACAATTCAGTTCAAGATGGTGGATTTTGTTCTTTCAGACTTTAACGTAATGTAATATTGTACTCCTGATAATGGTCATAGATGTTGACTGAAACGTCAATTTTAAGATTTTTGATGTGGTTTTAATGTTTGTATAAGTTTTAATTATGTATAAATGTTTATACACCATATAGTAATATTATGATTTGTGTTTCACAAAAATTTGCAATAAAAAAATTAGTTCAAATATGGCCACTAGAGCATTACCATGAAAATCCATAGTACACATACAATTTTTTTTAGACGTCATGCAGCAGCTGTTATAAAACCTACAAACATTCGTGGCGAACTTGTTTTCAGTGTGCATACTTACTTACCTTGAGTTTACGAGACTGCCTTTTGTTAGTTAAATTGTTTTACCAAAATGCTGATTCAACTCCAGCTGCTGTACAGAAATTTCAAACTTTGAAGGGGCTTCAAACAGGTCCAATCGCTGCTAAGGGAGTCTGAAAAATAATAATGAACCGATTACTTGATCTTAACGGCAGCATTTTGTGGAACGTGCTGAATATTTCCAAGCACACACCTTGCTCAACTGTGGAACATACTATCTTGTGATTTCATATAGTAACTAACAATGATGGCTATTATAAGGAACATGTTTTGCTGTAATCAAAATTGTACCAATAATAAGTAAAGCGAAATGCATATTTTTTTTAATTGCTCTCTGGTGGCCATATTTGGAACAATTTTTTTTTTTCTGTTGAATGTTTTTCTCAACCCTTTATTAAGTCATCCACAAAGTTTCACACTTTCCTGACGAATGTTTATAGATTGTCTGCAATCCAGAACAGGGGAATTTTAATTATGACATCCTATAACTGGGTAATTAAAAAATTTTAATTAAAGAAAAAATGCAACTGTGTGATTAGTTCAGTGGTCTTGTGCATTTTTTGAAATTTTTTGATCAGTTGAAAAGTAAAAACAAGTGTAAGCTATGACAGAATTTTATTTTCACAGTAGTAAAATTGCCATAGCATATGTTATTTGCTACCTGGCAGCTTTGTATATTTTTGAAATTGTATACTTTTAAACAAGCAGTGGATGGAAGGTAATACATTTACACTCTTTCTAAGGAGAATTTTATTTAATCAAGCATTTAAAAATATAGCAAACGCCATAGTATTTTGATATCTAAAGGTAAAATATGAAATATATTATTCAAAGGCTAAGTGAATAAAATGTCATAGTTGGCTACAAGTGGAAAAATACATAGAATACATTTAAAAAAAAAAAAAAAAAAAAAAAAAAGGGAGAATATTTTTATGGTCAGATCTTTTATTTTAAAAGCGAACTTATCAAGTCAAAAGACAAAGCATAGTAAGTCAAGCAAAGTCATAGTAAGTTCAGTTTCAATTAGTTGTAAAATATTTAACAGAAATTTAAATTAAAAATAATAATAATAATTATTGTCTATGTTAACAAAATGTTACCAGAAGCAGAATTTTCTCAACAATATGAGAAGCGCCATGCAGATACAAATTGAGAAATGTCACAGTAGGCAATGCTAAGGATGTATTTAACCAAGATTTCAACAAACGGAAAACTATCATCAAGGGCAATTTTTTTTTTTTAAATTTGGTTAAAAAAAAAACTAACAAATCTTTCTCTAACTGTTACAAATTTTGTACATCATAATAGAAAATTAGGAACAAAGAGAGTATATAGAAATATAAAAATCAACTCCACATGCAATCAAAAGTTTAATTTATTCCCAAATATTCAAAGAAAAATAGCATTTCGGTATCTACAGTAATAACTCAATAGAACTAGATTAAGATAAAACAAGCAGCTATCAGAACCAATTAAACTATTAAAACTTGGATTTACAATTCTTGGAAAAATGAAACAAAAAAACTTATATATTAAAGTAATATACTTTATTAATAATCCTTCCAAAAGGATTTTTTTGTGATGATTTAGATAGAAAATTATGATTACACATTACTCAAATAATTTTCTTAATCAACCAGCATCTTGTTGAGCAAACTATTGCTTTTTCACTTATGCTGTTCTCTAGACCAAGGGTACCCAAACTTTTAGACTGGAATAACATTGGATTGAAATTTATACTTTTACAATAATCTCGTTAAAAGTTCCTCAGAATTTGGGTACGGTAGTTGACGTGCCTGACGGGTGGCTCCTGGCGGCACAGCTCAGTTTTATACCGCCCAGATTATGGAGGTAATGCTAACAGGGACAACTTTAAAGCATTCAACTCAACACACATGGTGCCCTGAGCCTACGTTTGGAAACTAGTCCCAAAACTAAAATAGGCCTAATAAAATAATTATAAATATACTTGGTGCCATACCATAATTTGTTTCTTTTCCAAGTATTGCTACCACGGCTACAATGTCCTTTAAAATGGATATAAATACCCCTAAAGATTTTTAACAACACTTTAGTGCCAAATAACATTTGCTCAAATATGCGATTTTGGTGTGGATTCGATTACGGAATATTATTAAACAGATTATATAATCTGTCAATGAAAAAACAGATTTCAATTTTTTAGTACATTTTTAGATATATTAAAATTTATATCCATTTTCTACTGAATATGTTACAATTATCTGTATAGATGTCGCAGATGCAGAAGGGTTTCTTTTTGGCACCAAAATGGCAAATTTTTGCCTGGTGTGGTAACCCAGCGATTGTAGCCAGTAGGGCTTAGGATAGACCAAATAGTGCATATTAATCAAAGTCCTTTGGTATTAATAGTTGAGTCAACTACATTCCTGACAATTTGTGTGTTTTATAATAAAATTATTTGTGTGTTATATAATAAAAGAATAGTAATTTTATAATAAAATTGTGTGTGTTTTATAATAAGACAAATGTGTGCATTTTAAACATTTGAGTTTTCTTTCTGGTAAGTGTATGGTTCAAAATGAGTTTATTATAGCATTTTAAAATACTGTACATCATTTTCAATAACCCTGTATAATAACCTAAATTTTATTTGTCAAGAAAACCACTGGGGTCATTTGTACTTTGTATCGGTATTAATAAGTAATATACATAAACATGCAAGAATATAAAATAGAAACTTTATTATAGACAGTAATTCAGGAAAAAAATAAAAAATAAATATTTAAACAGAAATAAATCTCTTAGTGAATCCTAAACTCTATTACTAAAATGGCAAAAGTTGAAAGTCTGTCTTGCACCATTCATTATGAGCATATTTATTATTTTATTTTTTCAAAATTTTAAGTTTAATAACAATTTGTTCCCGTAAATACCATAGATACCAACAATGGCAAAAGAATCCAAAAAGCAATTGTAAATTTTGGATAACTATGATTAAGTAGTTTGAATATATTGAACAAGCTGACCCACCCGGCACTGCCCAGGGCCATGATCCCTTAAATAAACCTAAAATCAGTGTTGAAGGATTTCATTTGTTTAAACAAAAATCTGTCCAAACAAACTTAATGTTAGGGGGCCTCACTACCCTCAGTAGTGCACACCCCTTGAATATGAATGAATTTATATTTTTTTTAAATGAAAATCCATCTTCTTATTTCAAACCTCATAACACTCGAATAGCATATTGGGAAAAAATTTCTTTTAACCGAGAAAGAATAAAATCTGACAAAATCATGAATTGAGTTCTGGAAAGGAATTTTTTTTAAAGGGTTAATCTATAATCTATACATAAAAATAGATGTGTGTGTCCATATATTTCACTTTGCAGTCATAACTACCCAGCGCAGACCAGTGGTGTTTGTGTGTGGTAGTAACCTCGAGTCTCCTATTGTGCACTATGGGGGTTGCATGTTGGTGAGTGTGGGAGATATAGGGTTGAAAGTGGTCGACCTAGGGCATTTTCAAGTGTGTGTTAAAAGTACTAGAATTTTCTAGAACGTACTAAAAGGTTTTTTATATTTTATGCATACATATTTTTTTTACATGATACATATATTATATAAACATACACATACATATATTTTATTAGGTTTACATATGAACTGGAAGGATCGAGAACATTCTGGAATTTTCGAAGACCATTCAGTGGGGGTGTGGCAGATATGTTGGTTGAAAGAGGTCGACCTAGGGCATTTTCATATTTCAACCAAAAAATGTTTGGAATCCTCTAGAATGTACTAGAATGTTCTTGAATGTACTAGAATTTTCTACAATGTACTAAAATGTTCTTTATATTTTATGCATACATATACAGTAGACTCCCTTAAATCCACATAGCTTAGCCCGAGAGGTTGTGCGGATTTTAGAATGTTACAGATTTCTGGTCATTATTTTGTTTATATTTTTCAAACAGTAATAATGTACTTGAAATTATAAAGAATGCTTATAATAAAGTAAAATAATAAAAATTAAGAAAATGTAACTTTTTTTTTTAAATATTAAAAGTAAAGGTCAAGCAAATAATTCATAATACATAAACATAACTAAAAATGTGTAATGATGAGATAATTTTTTCTTGAATTATTCACTGAAATTTTTTATAAATATACACTAATCACATCAAAACTTAAAATAACAAAGTTTTATTTCATGTTTAGCCATACTTAATGACGAAAAAGCTTGATTAATACATAAATGTATTTGGTAAAAAGATCATGATCACCACTGATATCAACGTTATCTTGAAAATTTTCAGAAATAAATTTATGCTTCGTTCAGGAGAAAACATGAGTTCAATCCTACTAACCAGAATTCCATATTAAAATGTGTACAGAATGATATAAATTTTTTAAAAAACTTAAATTTTTCATCTACACCTAAACTGTAAGTTTCATTGTTTACATCTGAGATGATATGCAGATTTGAGGGAGTCTACTGTATATTTTTTTACATAAACACATATAATACATATTTTTTTCTTAAGTTTACATATAGATCGGCAGGATCGAGAACATTCTGGAATTGTCGAGGACCATTCTGTAGGGGTGTGGGTAAAGATGAAAATAAGAACTCGCCAGTCGCCACTCTGAGATTAAACTTGAAAAACTGGCGATTAAAAATATGGAAAGAACCAGTCAAATGGAGGATTTTCAGATTTCCTTTATTTCCTAAAATTCGGGCTTTTCTGTGCTCGATCAACGAAATTCATGATTTTCCCATGCCCATTCCATGAAATTCATGATTTTTATGCACCCGTTCAACAAAATTCGTGATTTTTATGTGCCCGTTTGACGAAATTCATGATTTTTATGCTCCTGATCGACAAAATTCATGATTTTTATGCACCCAATCAACAAAATTTGTGATTTTTATGCGCTCAATTGACGAAACTCATGATTTTTACACTCCTGATTGATGAAATTCATGAATTTTACATCTACGAATGACAAAATCTCTGATTTTTATGCACCCGGTCGACGAAATTTATGCTTTTTACGCGAATGCATGATGAAATTTGCAATTTTTTCCTAAACTAACTGGCGAAATACACAATTTCTGAAGTTTTAGAGATGTTGGCCACTTTTGGCCTGCATGCCACAGGTTGTATATGGGTAATGTACGTCATGTTGTGGGTTATTATTTAGTGTATAAACATATTACCTATTTTATTATTGTCAGATTTTAATTCCAGACAAATAATAATAATAAAAAAGTACTTATGCAGTTAGCTACACAAGTACCTAAGCTTAGTGGGACTTATGTAGTTAGCTACATAAGCATGTTGTGTATAACTTTGCTGTTAAATGATTTTAACATTTAAAATAGAATTTTAAAATATAAAATAAAATAGTTTTATTTAGTACATAAATTACTTGTTTACTGTAAAGTCATTTTTTTTTTAAATTAAATATTCAGTGACAAATGTAAAATGTACTTACTGGCTAGTACAGAAATTATTTTCACTAGCCAGTAACTGGCTACTAAAAAAAACAAAAATCACCCTACCGGCCAGTGGCTAATAAGCGAAATTCCTTATTTTCACCTTTAGGTGCGGGAGATATGGTGGTTGAAAGTGGTCGACCGAGGGCATTTTCATATTGCAACCAAAGTGTTTCAAAAAATGTTTGGAATGTTCTTGAATGTACTAGAATTTTCTAGGATGTACTAAAATTTTCTAGGATGTATTAAAATATTCTGTATATTTTATACATACATATATTTTTGTTATGTCAGGGGTCGATGCAGGGAAAATTTGGGGCTTATTTAGGGCCCCTTCACAAAAATCTATTTAATAAAATGGGCTCCTTCACAAAAATCTATTTAATAAAATGGGCCTCTTCACAAAAATCAAATTGATAAAATGGGCCCCTTCACAAAAATCAATTTGATAAAATGGGCCCTTTCACAAAATTCTATTTCATAAAAACTTACTATTTATTATTTATTCATTATTTTGTAATGTTTTAAAATGTGTAGTTTGTAAACCAAAAAGTTCACCAGAGAGGAAAACTTCAGCAAAAGGATTTTAATAAGTTTGTTTATAAATGCCTGGTTCAAATTTGATTAACTGGATTTCAACTTTCGTTACAAAATGTTATTTTTCAGAAAAATATAATAAATTTCACAAAAATAACCTTTACTTTTCACAAAATGGGCTCCAAGAAAAAAAACCTGCATCGACCCCTGTATGTACACATATACATATTTTTTATTAGGTTTACATATGGACGGAAGGATGGAAAATGTTCTGGAATGTTCAAGTACCATTCTGTGGGGGTGGTGGGAGATATAGTGGTTGAAAGTGGTCGACATAGGGCATTTTCATGTTTCGACCAAAGTGTTCTAAAAAATAAAAGAAGAAACCAAAAAAAGAAATGTCTTTTAATGCACGTCTTCTATATTAAATATAGAAAAGAACTGCACAGATATACCAAAAGAAAAAAAAAAAAAACAGCGAAGTGGGTTAGCCTCAGCTAGTCCTATTAATATTTTTTTTTTTAACTGGCAACATTGTTATAAAGAAAAATGTATGCACATTAAGTCAATATATTTTTGTTGTACTTTGAACAGGAAAATGGAAAAAAAAAAAATCGCGAAAGTGACTTTCATAAATAAATTTTTTTTAAAGGGTTATTTATTTATTTATTTATTTTTTTAAACAGATTACACCATTTGACAGAAAAAATAACGTAGATATGGTTTGGTATTTCTCTTTTTTTTTCATATTTTAATTTCCAGAACTAATGCAGATTTTTTTAAATTGCAGAAAAAAATGAAAAACTAAGAAACGGCAGTACAAAATGAATTTTTTTGAAAGGGTTAATATTAATATATTTTTTAATTGATTACAATGTTGTAGAGACAAAGGTATCGAGATTAAGTAGGTATTTTTTTTTTTTTTTCATTTCAAAACGCTAAGCTGATTTGGACTTGGAAAGATAGAGGGGTGGGGGGAATTTTTTTTGAAATTTAGATTTTTTTTTTTTTGAAAAGTTAATATTAATATTTTTGTTAACGGATTGCACCGTTAAGAAAGGAAAATGTATGTATATATAGTTTGACATTTTTTGTTGTTTCATAGTTGGAGTAGTTAAGGTGATATGGGCTTCGAAAAACACAAAGAAAATGAATAGTTTTTACCCATCGTATCTTCCCTGTTTGCGAATCAATGCAAAGCTTTGAAATTCATCACGATTAGCCGCAGTGTGCCATTTTGCGATGTTTATTATGGTTTTCAATTAACAAAAGATTAAAAATCTGCACTTCATGAGGACCTACCTTGGCCTATCTTCATCCAAATTTTCAGATCTCTGTGTGTCGTAGATTTCCCCAGCCATCATTAGAACTCCACAATGAGTGCAATTAATCTTCTATTAAAAAAAGTAAATTCTGCATAGAATTTTGCTGAAATTAATTTTGAAATTTCTGTAATTTATTCGAAATTTTCTTCAGACTTATTATTGATTATAAATTCATTTAGATATTTTAGTTTATCTGAAGGATGTAGGTCATTCATAGATAAATACTGAGATTATTTTTTTTTAAAGGTTAATAATATTTCTTTAAACAGATTGTGCCATTAGAAAGGAAAATGTACGTAGTTACACGTACATTTACATTATGTGTATGTTATACATAGGTATATGTATAATGTACGTACATGTTAGTATATTTTGTTGTTTTGTATTTCAAGTAGTTAAGCCAACATGGGCTTCAAAAAATACACAAAAAAAAAGTCATTCTATGCCTTATTTTATTGAAAAAATTAATTTTGTTTTAAATGGCATCCTGCTAAAATCTATCATAATAAATAAAAATGTAAACATAAAAAAATTTTCCAGCAAGATATTTTGTTGGTATTTGGATTGCTCAGTGTTTTAGTATGCATTTTAATTAAAGCATCACTTCAAGTAAATTTTTATGGTATCAATTCTACTTAATCACAATGTTTTGGATAATTACTTAATAAAGTTTAATCAGCTGACACGAGTAGTAAATATACCATTGGTAAACAGAAGTGGAAAAAACTGAATAACTCTCATGCAACAATAAAAAAGCAATTAGTTTCATGATTGATATTTGCAGCATCATTGACTATGAGGTTTAGACTATGGTTTGCACGTCTATTGTCTATAGTAATAAAAGAGAGTTTGTGTGTGTGTCTGTTGGCGATGGCTAAGAAAATCTACCACACGTAGCAGTCTGAAAACTTTGAAGAGGAAGAGGATAGTCCAAGGCTCAGAATTTAAATTTTTTTGATAAATAGCAGAGATATTAATTAAAACTAACAATTAAAAAGGGTCTTCCAAAAAAAATGCTGGGGCACCAGAGAAGATCCAAAAGTGAAAAAATTTCATCAGGCTATCCAAAATCCTAAGTAAAATTTCTGTAAATATTTTATTTGCATCACACTACACATTTCACTTAGCTTAAATATTATGACACTAAGTAAACATTTACATAAATTTTACTTACGATTTTGGACAGTGTGACACAAAAGATAAATCAATTTATTGAAATAAATACATTTCAATGCATAATATAGGATCAGTGAGAGTGTGATACACGTAACAGTGCGTTGAAAAAGTAAAAGTATTGTGTGAATGTGTAAGAATACTTTATAAGACAAACCAAAAATAATTTCAATTGAATTTTAAAACAAACCTTTTAAAGTCACATGAAGATTTCACTTGAATTTTGGATATAATTTATTTTAAAACCCATATTTTGAATTTATAAGAAATGCGAATGAAAAAGCATCAGTGAAAATAAATTTTACATATGTTTCCATGTTGAAAATAATGTTTGCACCTGTGAATATAAATAAAACAAAAGAGAAAATCTATGAAATAATAAAAAAATATATTTAATTAATAGGATACAGCGTCACTCAAAGTTTGATATCATTATTTTTAAAACCCATATTTAAAAATTTTATAGAACCATAGGTAAAGTGCTACGTCACAATTTTTTGACATGTAAAGGATTTTTGTACTGATAATATGTATATTACATTCATAGATATTGTAGTATGCAATTAGGATGTATATATATATCACATTCATCAGCCAAAAATAAAACTACCATAATAAACATATTTTATCGCTAAAAGCTGTGAGCGCTAAAACCTAAAAGCTGACGATGTGTTTCATAAACGTATACTAAATTATGATTTTGTATTATTTTAGTGTGCTTTTATATTATTTTAACAATGTTATGTGTTTAATAAATGTACATTAAAATTACCCAGAAGCAGATTTTTCTATGTCAATCAGCAGCAAGCCAAAATTTACCTTTGACCCAACAATGTCCATTACCATAAAAAATAATAGTAACCATAAAATAAGTCAAATTTAGATTTACAAAGAAGCCACAAGATTCTAGAGACAAAGTAAAATTTAACAATTCTTTTTTTAAGCCCCTTAGCATTCCTTTTTAAGCTATTCTATAAGATTTAAAATAATCTGCAGTGCTGCAGATTATTTTAAATCTACTAGGATTAAAAATTACTGTTTTGAACACAATTGGCCATTAACAGTGATAAACTGGCGATTAACAACCATTTTTGGCAATCGATCTTTCTGCCATGAATAATACGTAAGTACCAAGATTTTTCTTGAAACATTTTGTTTTGTCATGGGCGGCCGGGCCGAAACTATGATTTTTTTCATGTGGGACAAGCATACATTTTGTCTCCCCCCTCCTTTTTTCCCCAATAAATTTATAAAGAGACATTTTCAATCCATTCCCTTAATTTTTATTATAAATATGAAATAATTGAAGTATATTAATCTTAAAATTTTTAGGCTGATTTCTTTAGAAATCAACCGATCCAGTTTTACGATGCATTTATATATACATATTGCAAATCTTGTGATCAAAATAATGTCTGAAATACTGAACAAAATTGAACCTTAATTGGGACAATGCATTGATGTTGCAAGTATCTTGGTAGAATTCATTAAGTACTTTGTTCTGGAACCCCTAGGCAGTCACATAATGGAAGAACTGGTCCTGTTCAAAAGCAAAGAGTATAAAATTAACACATACATCTTAACTTTGGGTTGTCTAATTCCATGAAATTGTTGCCTAAATTTTGTTATTTGGGCTATGATGTCTTACACTCATGCACCGTTTTTTTTTTAATCCTTTTATAAAAAGAAAAATTTGTTGCCAAATTTTGAGGATTTTTTCCTTTAATGGTAACCTGGCTGTTGTATTAAGTTATTTGTTTGGCGAGGGTTTGAAATCGTGCCAATCAAAAAGTCGCCAAACATCTCTGCATGAGTGTAACACATCTGTTCTGTTATTTGTACTGAACGACAAACCAAATCTTTCTTCTTTCTTTTGACCCCCCCCCCCCTCCCTAGTTTCGACCCTGATGGCCCGAGAAAAATGCATGGAGGTTATTAAAACTCATTTAACTCCATTCCATTCAAAATAGAAATTTTGCATACCATAGTTTGAGAAACCTTGGTCTAGACCATTTGTAAATGCACTCAAGCAACATTTTGCACCAAATGCACCATTTGTAAATGCACTTTATCAGAAGTATTTATGTTGCATTTGCCATTATTCATCTGCTTTCAAATAAAGTTGTACATGATGTTCATTAGTGCAGATTGCATAATCTTATAAATTTAAATGAATGCAATACATAGGATGGAAAAAAAGAGAGAGAGAGCAATAAACATAAACTCATGCTAATTAAAATAAACAAATCAATGTTCACTAAAGCTTACATATATCTAGAAACTTACAGTACAAAATTTAAGACAAACATTTGACAATTTGCACCAACTTTTATTGGTCGATGGGAGAATACTATGTTAACAATATAACTCGATAATGCGACCGAAATCTTGAATTCTAGTTCAATAATATAAGATACTAATTGTAGGCTGCAGCTATTAACTGGTGATTACAATTATGATTTTATTATTTGATATAAACATTGAAAAAAAAACATAAATCAGATGTAAAATAAAATTAACTTACTTTGATATAAACAATTTAAGAATTAAAAACGCAAAATTAAAAAAAAAGCCCTTGAAAATCTGCTAATCAGTACAACCGAGGATTTTTACTGAATATTGTAACTAATCCAATACTATTGAAAATTGAGTTGATTTTTATTGATAAACATAAGAATAAAGGAAAATGTAATACAAGCCATGAATGACAGCAATTTATAGCATACAATACAGAGGAAGTAAATTTGTACAAGATAACTATTAAATGTAGCATTCTAATAAATGCATAATAGTGTAAAACTTGCCTTGAAGCTTTCTTCTATCAGCCATAACTAAAATGCAGTATTGTGAAATTCATGAATTACAATAAAAAAAAATAATGAAAGTATCCAACTTGGCAAATTTTAAGTATAAATCTAGTATTAGGATGTCACTTTTTAAAGGGAAAAAACTAAGCAATTAAAAATTCTTGAATAAAAATTATCAGTTAAAAATATTTACAGCGCAATAAGTGAAATAATTAGTGAGAAAAAGCATGATTAATTTAAATGTATATAAACTCCCGTGGTTGAAAAACATTTGAAAAAACACGAATCACAACAACCAGCAGTACTGCCTAACGCTGCCAAGCTATTGTTTACTAATGAGGCTATTATTTATGGATAATTATTAGTAAAGCGATAATAAAATCAGAAGCGTAAAATATATGATTTACAGAACAGAGTTTATTTCCTTTATAATAAGATCAATGGATCTTTTAAAATTTTTATTTGTTGATAAGACGCAGCCTTTTAAAATTTTATTTGAATCTGATTGTTCTTTTCCAATCAATATATACATATAAAAATAATTACATCTGAATAACTCATTCTAATAGACTTATTTAGAAAAAAATACAAGTTTTTTATTTAAAAAAAATATTTTTGCCTTTACAATCGATAACTGGAGAAAAACTGTACTGCAAACCGTCAAGGTTGTATGTTTTGATTGATAGGTGTCGTGATCGTGATTTCACCACAGAGTTTGTATTGTATATTATAAGTTACCGTAAGCTCTCAATTTTATTTTTAATCCAAGATATGACTGAATATTCATTTTCGGCAATTAAATGGAATGTTCCCACTTTTCTTATTGTGACAGGAGCTAGTAGAGGCCTAGGACAAACCATTGCAGTAGAATTTTCTAAAAAACTGTGTGATGGAAGTTCTGTAATGCTTGTCGCTCGAGACAAGACAAAATTAATTATTACTGAAAATATTATTAAAGAACGCAGTCCTTTGGAAACACACGTAGTTGCTGTCGATTTGGCGCTTCCTGACACCCCTAGTTATGAGCATATTCTTGCAAAATATTTGCAACAGAGTGGACTAACTTACCACCAAGCAATTTTAGTTCATAATGCAGGTAGTCTAGGAGATATATCGAAAACAATAGCAAATAGTACTTTATCTTCTTCAGAAATTAAAGATTATTTTAACTTAAATTTGTATCCTGTTATGTTTTTAACTTCAGCATTCCTAAAAGTTTTTGAGGCAGTTAAACATAAACTAGTAATTAATATTTCATCACTTGCTGCTACAACTCCATTCCAAGGATGGCATTTATACTGCACTGGTATGATATTGCAGTCAATATTTTATATTATGTACTTTATTTTTTTCTTGTTTAACTTCAGTATTTTTATTTTCTCAGTGTTCTATCAGCAAAATATCAAATTTAAGCTTGGGAATACAGTTACCATGGCCTTATGATAGATTTTAAATCGTAATGATAAACTGGCTCTGGGGGTGTATCTAGATTTGATGTTAATTTAGTATTCAGTAATTCAAGCTCAAGTTTTTTCGCTGTTTTCAATGAAAAATTCAGGGCCATTGAGAGAAGTAGGGCATGGCATAGATTATATTTTAAACAATTCTCTATTTCCACCACATTGTGCTGACCTCTAAAAAACACCCACTTTTTGAAATTTTCTCTATATAAAGTCTAATAAGGAATGCAAAAGAAGTAAACATTACTAAATTTTTACAGCTTGTTCTAGTGTTTCCCCTAGGCATTTTTGAGAGGGTGTAGCACCCTGGCAATTTTTGTACAGTTGTAAATGCACCCTGCCCGTTTTTATATAGATGGAAATATGCTCTGATTATTTTGGGTTCGCAAAAATTTGTTGTCGCAAATTTCACCAAAAAGTTGCAGGAAAATATTGCAAAATTCATCTATCGGTTCCAAGAAAATATAGCAAAATTCGTCTATCGGTCGCGAGAAAATATCGCAAAATTCGTCTATCAGTCGCGAGAAAATATCACAAAATTTATTGCAAGAAAAAATCGCAAAATTCAGCAGTTGGTTATAGGAAAAAAATCGTGAAATTCATCTACGATCGCATGGAAAAAAAAAACATATGTTTTGCTATTAAGATGCGGGAAAAAAGAGAAATTCAGTTATTGATCGCAAGAAAAAACTGCAAAATTCAGAAATCGGTAGCAGGAAATTATCCCGAAATTCCTCAGTTAGTTGCAGAAAAAATCACAAAACTATTCAGACAGTCATGGGAAAAAAATAGTGAAATTCACCCATTGATCGGATGAGAAAAATCACTAAATTTGTCAATCAGTTGCGGCAAAAAATAGAGAAATTTGTATATCTGTCACGAAAGAACATTTATCTTTCTTAGAACACTGTATTGAAATTTGTAAAGAAGCATAGAGAGAGGAAAATGACTAATTCATGTTCCAGAATTTTTTTATTTTTATTATTTTTGTTCCTTTGAGATAGTAAATATTAAGATATTTTTTAATAAATTATATTTTGTTTAACAAAAATGTTCCTGAAATAAATGGCTATTCTTTTTAAGGTGGGGGGGGGGGGAGCAGGTAGTGGATAGACAGCATAGAAATGCATGAAGAAACTTCACCGTGCAAATTGATATCAAGGAAATGTGTTTTTTAGAATAAGTATATTTAATGAGTAAAATATAATTAAATATCAAAATCTGTACACTACTAAAATAAAAGGAAATTAAGCCATATTTGTAATGCTGTTTCGCATTTCACTTGAAATAAAATATTACTTTTGTTTGATAGGCACACTTAACTGATGTGATGATGCACTTTTGATATTAAAAAGTATTATAATGACATTTCTCTCTATTCTAAAAAAAGTAACCATCCTCTTTCTCGACTTATATTAAATAAAGTATTACATATAAAAACATGAAATTGGTAGTTTTATAGAGATGTGTATGATGTACTGAAACAGACAGTTTTTTAAATCTAAGAATTATTTTAAGCACTATTTAATGTTGAAATTGGTCAATTTATTTACATTGATATGAGCTTTATAGGATCAAAAACTATACATAGCAATTTAACCTTTTTTGCAGGCACATACTTGACTAGATTGTAGTGTGCAAAGTCCAATAATTTTTTTTAATATGACTAATTTTGTAGAGTTTGTAGGATCTTTTATTCAAAATTTCAATAGCTGAATAAAGATTTAATTCATAGCTTATTTTTTTACCTACTGTTGTCAGATTTTAAAAAGCCCAAATAATAAAACTCCCAAATACTTTGAATAAAGCATTTTATTACATATTAAAGGTTTAACATGAAAACAAATGCAAATTTATGTAGATCATTTTAAAATTCTATTATTATAACAAGAAAATCTCTAAAAATGAAACTCATGTTTTGCCAGAATTCTGAAAATAGTTTAAATTATTTTAAAACTAAATAAGCACTCCTTAGGTATTTTTAACTATTTTTATTATTCTAAATGGTGCGTAAAAACAGAAAAAAAAAATTACTTTGGTGAAATATTTGATGAAGTCAAGGGTCGATCCAGGCAAAATTTGGCACCTTCACAAAAATCCTTATAAAAAAAACAGGCCCCTTCACAAACTTCATTTTAATAAAATAGGCCCTTTCACAAAATTCTATTCCATAAAAACTTGCTATTTATTAATTATTTATTATTTTGTGACTTTTAAAATGTGTAATTTGTAAACAAGCAAGTTCACCAGAGAGGAAAACTATAGCAAAAGAATTTAAAAAAGTTTTTTATTAATAAATGCTTGGTTCGAATTTGAGTAACTGGATTTCAACTTCTGTTACAAAATGTTATTTTTCACAAAAATAACCTTTACATTTCACAAAATGGGCTCCAAGAAAAAAAACCTACATCGACCCTTGGAAGTACTCGTGTTTTTTTTTTTTTTTTTTTTAAGGAAACATTTCATTCTGAGTTTTTTTTTTTTAGAGGACACTACAATACATCTCCAAAGACCGAGTGACAGTATATCAATATATGGAACCTTCCTTAAGAGAATTCTACTTTCCAAAGGCATTTTATTGAAATCCTTTTCAGCTCAGGACTAATACAACTGTGCCCTTTTACCTTTTCGCCCACGCTTCTCTTCCAAAAAATAATGAAAATTCTCTTTTGTATACACATCTGAGTGTTGTCTGTTTTCCCAGTCCCCATTCTTGTTGTCACTCTGACTTCTATTTGCAATAAAAACAGCTGTTTTCATTACTGAGTTAAAAGAGAGAAAGTTTTCTAAAAATTCAATTCAAACTTTATTTATGAAGAATTGATTTTGTTTCAGTTTTATATTGCTAAAATTAACCTTTAATATCCTACCTTCCATGAAGAAAATGTGTTAAATTCTTTTCATGTAATGTCACTTAAATGATTCAACTTATTATTCATACAACAAGAGATATGAAACTGCTATTCTAAAGTTCAAACATGGGTGACAATTAAGTAAGTCTCTTAAATTAAATTTCTACAAACAATGGCAGGGATCATTCTAGAACATAAAAAAAAGACAGGGTGCACATTATAGTATAAGGGAAATTTTGTTGAAAAGGGCACATCACTTCATAAAAAGGGCATTTTTTTGTAATAAGTACATTCACCAATATATTGGCAACTGGGGGAGGGGGAAGTTGGTCAACTTCCCGAGACGCTAACAAAATCCATAGCTACTAAAGTCCTCCTTTGTTATAACAATACAATAACATTTATAATTTACATAACTTCAAAGTATGAAAGTATTAAAAATAGTAAAACAAATCTTATGTTCTCGATTTTTCTTATAAAATAGCCTGCCATTTTAGTGAATTTTTGGCCTTGTTTATTATTTACTGCAGATTTCCCTTTTTCCCACGATCTTTAAAAACTTTTATTTACAGCGATGTATCATGGCATTAAGCCATGTATCCTATTATACTCAACTTTTCTCTATTGTAGGGTAGATGTGCCAGTAGTGGACACCCTTAAGGAATCTCTTTAAAAATTACTTTTTAATTAATAGTTATAATTATTATGGTCCACTTTTTTTAATATTATGTTAATCTAGTAACAATATTTAATCATGCTCATAGCCATATTTTCCAATGTCAATAAAAATTAAATTGTAAATAACATAAATAAATCAAAACACCTTAAATTCCAGTAATGGACACCCTCTGTTCCAATAATGGGACACTCTCTGTTCCAGTAATTGACATCCCACAAAAAGTAATAGCCTTTGTTATTATGATTGTATTAAAAAACAGAATTTAATGAAAGCATAATATTTTATTAATTATCAGGGTTTGCAAATTTCTTCTGGGATGGTTAAAACCAGTGGTTGTAACTGTTTAAAACCGGCCGGGCAGAAACTAGTTTATGCCAGTAAGTGGCAAAAACTGGCAGAAATGAAGAAATAATACTAATAAGAACTTTAATCTGCAATGATTTATAATTCACACATGTATTTGTAACCAATTAAGTAAAAATTAAAACTAAAGTTTATAAATAAAATGTTATTCAAAGTAGCAAAAAGTTTCAAAATGATCATATAAATATACTTTGTTTATATAATACTAATTTTCTTTCACTTGAAAACAAAAATTTTCATAATGGTAATCTGATGCTGTACAAGTTTAACTATTAATATTATTGTTTACAGTTGAATTTCTATTTAAAAGTAAAAAAAGAAATTTACAAAAAATTCTACGATATTTTAACATCACTTTTCAGAGTATTTTAAACTAAATAATACAATGCAATAACTTAAAGATTATCTATTATATACAAAATAGAAATAGTTCTTGTGAAAATATATAAGTAAATAATTGAAACACCAAAAAAAAAAAAAAAAAAAAAAAAAAACAGAAATTTTTTTTAATGAAATATCTTGTACAATTATTTTACAATATTGAAAGAACAAAATTACCACTCAAATATACCATTATTACTTTTCCATCAGAGCATTCCATAGCATAGGACTAATTTTGCTAATCTTTCTGAACCCTGACTGTTTCTTAGTTGTAGTTGGAACATTTTCAACTAACAGTAAATTTTTTTAAAAAGTCAGATTTGTTTCTTTGAATACTGTATTTAAATGAAATGTTTTTAAAATCCGTGGAATTAAAAGATCCACATACAACTATAACATTTCTATGCGAAAGATTTTTTACAGTTATTATTAAATTATGTTAAATTACAGAATGTATTTATAATAAGTGTTGATTATTTTTCTTTTCTTTTCAGTGTTTAATTTAAAATATATGTTGGATATAGTTTTCTATTTTGATTTTTAAACTGAGATTTTAAATATTCTAATAATTGTTTATATATAAAATTATTCAACCATATTATAACAAAAATTTTATCTGTTATATTACTCATTTTTTCTAATAATACAAATTTATTTATTTTTTAATTAAAACTATCCACAATATTTTATTTGTTATTTATCCTTCCTGAATAAAATGTACTTAAGGAATTTAATACTACTAAAAAAGTCTCAGATTATGTCACGAAATGTGTTTATGCCAGTTTCTGCTAGTTAAAACCGGTTATAACCACTTTCTGCCACTGGCATATGACAGAAACCACTTTCTGCCAGCAAAAACCCACCCCTATTAATTATTGATATCCTAATTGTTAAATTTATTTGAAAATGACTATTTTATTGCATTAGTATGCTTTCATTAAATTCTGTTTTTTAATACAATCATAATAACAAAGACTATTACTTTTTGTGGTGTCCATTACTGGAACAGAGAGTGTCTCATTACTGGAACAGAGGGTGTCCATTACTGGAATTTAGGGTGTTTTGATTTATTTTTGTTATTTACAATTAAATTTTTATTCACATTGAGAAATGTGACTATGAGCATGATTAAATATTGTTGATAGATTAACATAATATTAAAAAAAGTGGAACATAATAATTATAATTATTAATTAAAAAGTAATTTTTAAAGAAATTCCTTAAGGGTGTCCATTACTGGCACATCTACCCTACAATAGAGAAAAGTTGAGTATATGATAGAACTTAGTACCCCTGTAAACAAAGTACAAGTGCTACATACTTAATTTTCAATACTTAACATGTCATTCCAAACCTCAATAATATATATCAATTGCATGCCAATCCGAGTATATTTACGCAAGTTAGAGCGCGGACAGACAGAGAGATAAATTGAATTGATAAACTCTTTTCAACTATGTTGGAAAGTGTTAAAAATGTATACATATTGGTTTTCCAGATTGTTCTTCAGAAAAGTAACTACAGTGAAGCACCGTTTATACGTTTTTCAAGGTACCAAGAAAAAAAAACGTATAAACGAACTTAACAAAAGTATGAACAATTCCGTAACTACGAACAATAAAAAAAATCAGAGATAAAATACATGAAATACAAGAGATATGTAATACTAAACTTCTTATTCCAGATATAATTTACAACTTACACCATGTACAAAATATTTTGTTATTTTAGGTTGTACGGAATTTTTGGAATGCACAGAAAAAAGTTCATTGTTCACAGTTAAAAGTGCCATCTTAACATTATCATTCAAATAACTGCTAATGAAGTATTCTTGCATGGTGTTAAAACCTGCCAAAGCTTGTTTGAGAACTTGGCAGTGGCTTTTCAGTGCAGTTATCCTCTTCTTCACTGCTAATTTCCTCATTTGCGATCATTTCATCGATTGTTAGAAGAGAACATGTTGCAAGTTCTGAATCACACTGCACAAAATCTTCAAATGTAGTAAGATCACTTAAATTGAACCGGTTTTCTGGTGGAACAAAATGATCAGGTTCGGCGTTTTCAATAGGATTGACATCCACTGGAGTTAAAAATCCGCCAAGGGCGAAGCAGTTTTTTATCGTTTTGGGTAAAATATTTTGCCAAGCCATCATTATGAAATTCATATCTTGTAAAATGTTAATGTTCACATGTTCGAAGTCACCGTGGTCTAAACTGGCGATAGCTGTTTTCACCAAAAGTTTTCGATAATGGTGTTTTAGGGATTTTATGACCCCTAAATCCAGTGGCTGCAATTTGCTGGTACAATTTGCGGGGAAGAATTTGACAGTTATGTTTTTTAGAAAATCCGTATCAGGTGGATGAGCTGGACTCTGATCAATGAATAAAATGATTCGCCGCTTCTGCTTTCGCATTTTATCATCTAATTCTTTTAACCAATCGGTAAAAAAAGACATTGTCATCCATGATTTTTTATTGGCCAGGTACATTGTCGGTAATGTTTTCACATTTTTGAAGCAGCGGGGCTTTTTTTGATTTGCCAATAATCAAAGGAGGCAATTTTTCTGATCCATCTGCTTTTACACAGTTAATCGCATTGTACTCTTTTTTTCCACCATGACACGTATCCGATTTGATTGCAAGTGTTTTACATGGCAGAAGATTATAAAACAAACCGGTTTCATCTTCATTGAAAATGTTTTTTTGTTCATATCCTTTTATCAGATCTGGCAATTGGTTTTGAATCCAATCATCCACTGTTTCACAATCAACATCTTCAGACTCTCCACTTGCAGTTTTGCCTGTTATGTCATGTCTTAATTTAAATTTGTGAAGCCATCCTGAAGAAAATGATGCATCGCATTACACATTCAGCTTCTTCGAAATTTCTCGTGCTTTCTCCATAAGCAAAGCACCGCTGATGGGAATTTTTGCACTATGACACTGATTAAAACACTGTAAAAGCAATTTTTCAACAACAGCGAATTTTCCGCTTTGGACTCAAAGTTTTTTTGAAGCACCACATCCACTTTGATGATGGCTTTCCTCGATATAGATTAGCATGTTTAATGTTGAAACTGGTAAACCTAATTCTTTGGCAAGATCCACTCTTTTTAAATGTTGGTTTTCATCCACTTTTTAAAAAATGCACATTTTTTCCGTGGCATCGTGAACCGCTAGTGAATACGATACAAATCCAGATACTGAAGCTGAAAGGAAAAGAATTTGCCCTGCTGGGGCCTGGTGACAGCACAACAACAACCCTTATCTATAGAAAGTGGGATATTCACATTCCTTAGGGGTACGGCTTTTGTTCAATTGGGCAGGTGTTGGTCAAGGTCACCTGCCTTTTGTAAGACTGGACAATCGGGAGTTAGGAATCTGAGGTTGAAATGTGCATTTTGTCTCTTCTTGACTTGTTGAAAAAAAACGTAATAAATGAAATTATTTAACGTTAATATCCATTGGATTTTGCCGGGACCATTAAAAAAAGTATAAATGATAAAAACGTATAAGCGGTGCTCCACTGTATTATGCAAAATTACGTTGAATTAAAAATTCAATCAAAGACCATTGTGCGCAGAGCTACAAAATGTGGCAAAAAGGTCGGACACATGTCTGAAGTTAGGCACATTGAAAAGAGTTTTTGGATTTTTTCATCATTTTTTAATTTAATTTTTTATGTAATTTTTACCTTTTGGCTTTGGTGATTTTTCCACATTAGTAAAAGGTATCTGGATTCAATCTTTTAGCCCAATTATTGTCCCCTTTTCAATAAAGTTTATTCGGTATTCATACAGCTAATTTTTAATGTGATTTTTAGATTTTTATTTTTTCACGTTTCATGTTATAATTGTTAAAGGAATCTGATTTTAATCTTTTAGCCTAACACAGTCAATTTTTTTCCTCTACAGTTTTTGAGTTTGTAGCAAACTTTTGCATTTCCCAACGTTTTTCTTTTTTTGACAATCACAAAATGGAATCTGGATTCAATCTTTTCAATATAGTAAATTTTGTCCTCTTTGAAATAAAATTTATTTGAATTCGTACAGAGATTTTTTAATTTTTTGCAGGTTTTTTATGCATTTTTTAGAGGGTTTCTTTTTGCATTTTGCAGAGATTTTTTAAAATTTAAGATGTAAGGCATTTATTGAAAAAAGGAACACACTTTTTGATTCCAAATCATTTCAACAGTCATGCCTGAAAATGTTCAAGCAATTCCTTTAAGTATATAAAGGACTCCGTGAATGTGTTATAAAGTTTTGCATTTTGGAGTGCCGAAAAAAGAAATTGTTGAGCTGCAAACAGAAATAATAATTAAAAGAAAAAGAACCAGAAGCACTGTTTTTATTTAATATTAAAAAAAAAATTGATATCTCCATTGTTAATTTACAGATTTCGTTCAAATTTTCAGTAAGTTGCAATAATAATCAGGGCATGAATTTTAGGGTAGGATTGCGGGATTCGCACCGAAAATTTTGAAATCCCGCCCAAAAAAGTATCGTTGGCGGGAGCCTCCCACCCAAAAAATTTAATCATTTTCAGGAGAAATTTGCGTTATTTAATTTACCTGCAACCGAACGATAAATTTCGTGATTTTTTTTTCCCACAACCGATCAACGAACTTTGCGTTTTTACGGTGAATGATTGACGAACTTTACGTTTTTTCCGCGACAGATCGACGAACTTTCCATTTTTTCGGCGACTGATCGACGAACTTTGCGTTTTTTTGGCGACTGATCGACGAACTTTGTTTTTTCCGTGAGCGGTCGACGAACTTTGCGTATTTTTCGCGATTGGTCGACGAACTTTGTGTTTTTTCTATGATTGATCGATCGACGAACTTTGTGTGTTTTCCGCGAGCAGTCTAAGAACTTTTCGTTTTTTCCGCGATCAATCGACGAACTGTGCGTTTTTTCCACGATCGGTCGACGAACTTTGTGTTTTTTCTACGATCGATCGACGAACTTTGTGTTTTTTCCACGATTGATCGAAGAACTTTGTGTTTTTTCCGCGATCGATCGACGAACTTTGTGTTTTTTCCGCGATCGGTCGACGAACTTTGCATTTTTACCGCGATCAATCGACAAACTGAGTTTTTTCTGCAATCGATCAACGAACTTTGCATTTTTCCGCAATCTATCAACGAAATTTGTATTTTTTCCACGATCGATCTAATAACTTTGCGTTTTTTCCGCGATCGATTGACAAACTGTGTGTTTTATCCACGATCGATCGACGAACATTTCGTTTTTCTATGATCGATCGACGAACTTTGCATTTTTTCCACGATCGATCGACGAACTTTGCGTTTTTTCCACGATTGATCGACGAACTTTGCGTTTTTTCCACGATTGATCGACGAACTTTGCGTTTTTTCCGCGATCGATCAACGAACTTCGCGTTTTTTTCCACGATCGATCGGTGAAATTCGCATTTTTTCTGCGGTCAATCGACAAAATTCAGTAAATTTTTCATTTTTTTTCTTTCGACAGATTTGTGATTTTTTTATTCCTGTATCTGACTGAAAATTTTTAATTTCCTCCCCGCAGATTTAGATTGATTTTAGATAGACAGTATTTATTGTTACAATAAAATAAGAAATAAAGAAAAATATTTAAAAAAGGATTTTTTTTTTTGGGGGGGGGGCAGGATTTTAGGGTTGGGAATTTACTTTTATTTTATTTTATTATTGTTATTTTTTTTAATCTGCCGAAATACGGAAAATTCTTGCCCATTTTTTACTTCTAAATTAATGATAAAAACAGGTTTTTAAATGATTTTTAGAAAAAATCCCGATTATAAGCCCCCCCTCCCAAATTTAACCTTTTTTGATTTTGAAGAAGGGGGGCTTACAATCGGGATTTTACGGTATATGGCAACAGGTCAAGTTTTGTTGAATCATCATTCAGAGCATTTTTCGTTTAACCACGTTTCTTCGAGTTTAAACATGGGGAAATTATCCTCAGTTATTTTTATATTTTTCATTTCTAATATCTTATTTCTGTTTTTTTTTTTTTAATCTATGATCACCCAAATTTTGTACAATTTTACCTTAATAGTTCGTACAAAGATGAAATCATACATTTTTTGTGGGGTTTACGGTAATTTGGGCTTGATAATTCTGACATGGTTCCACAATAATTTCAATTTTTTTTTCATCCATTTCAAAATTGCACTTTTTTTCTTTAATTGTTAATTTTGGATACATTTCATTACAAATTTGTGTTTCATCTTTCAGGTTTATGATTTTATTTTTATTTTCCCCTCCAATTTATATTATGTTCTTTGTTTTAAATTCTATTCATTATTTTTTTTTCTCTACATATTTATGGATATTGTTCAAACAGGTACATGTTCATTTTTCATATTTATTTATTTTTTCTTTCTCCACATGTTGTATGATGTTTCTGTGATGTTTTAATGGTTTTATATATATCTATAGTATAAAATTTGTATTTTATTCAAATTAGGAAATATATTATTTCTCAATATATATTTAATTATTTTTAAAGGAAATTTGAATTCTGCTCTAAGTACATATTGCTCCTATTTGTTTTGAGAATATGTTACTGTAATGTTGATTGTATCACACACATGTATGAGGTTTTTTCCTTTTAAATATTGATAGGTAAAGCTGCAAGAGACATGTATTTTCGTGTTTTAGCTGCAGAAGAGAAGAATACTGTAACTGTCTTGAACTATGCCCCTGGACCTTTAGTAACAGATATGCTTCCTCAAATATTGCAACAAGCATTACCAGAAATAAGGCAACAATTCCATGGTGATCATTATTTTTACTTTATTATAATTAAAGTATATTAATTAGCATTCTTATTCTTGATAAAATTAAAAGTTTTGATAAAGCACCTAAGGTATAAAAAGTACATGTAAATGTGTTAAAATGTTAATTTTAATGTCTATAGTAATAAAATGTTAAAAATTCTTACAACCAGTTTCAGGGCTGGCAGCATAGCAGGATTCATGTCCAAAATTTTGAAATCCCATCCAAAAGAATATTGTGGGCAGGAGTCTCCCATCCAAAAAATTTCACCATTTTTGGATAATTTTGCTTTTTGAAACGACGATCAAGTCCTGTGACTGACTGATGAATTCAGCAATATTTTCTCGCGACCGATGATGAATTTTGCTGGGTTTTTTTCCCGTGACAGGACGAATTTCGGATTTTTTTTTTTCCACGAAAATTGACAAATTTCACAATATTTTATGTGACTGATTGGCAAATTTCATGTATTTTTCTTGCAGTATTTTACTGCGAATGTTTAATGAATATTGCGATATTTTCCTGCGACTGTTTGACAAACTTCACAATATTTTCCTATGACCGATTAACGAATTTTGCAATATTTTTCCGCGACCAATTGGTGAATTTCACAGGGGTTTTGACAAATGTTCCTGAAGTAAAATTTCAGTTTCTTCATCTGAAATATTAATGAAATTCACGATATTTTCCCGTGACCAATTGACAAACTTCGCATTTTATTTATTTATTTGAGCAACCAAAGCCCCTCCCTCCCGCGACAGAATGATGAAATTCTTGATTTTTTTTTTTTTTTTTTCCGCAACCGATTGTTGAAATGCACAATTTTTTAACTCATGTCAGATTGATAAATCCTGGGATTTCTTACAATTGATGGACGTATTTTAAGACTTTTATTCCTGCAATCAAATAAAATAAAAGAACCAAAAGCAGTAAGGGCCACTGGGCCTTGTGCCCTGCCATTGGCTTAGAGTCAGCACTAAGCAAAGATGAGATTAGAACTGCAAAAATCTTGTGGCACATGAAGAAAATATTTTCCCGATCTAACATTTCTCGTGTAATAGAAAAAATGAATCCACGGTTTTCATTTCAAACTTTGGACATGGATTTAAAATTTCAATGCATAGGACCTAGTTAAATCTAAGAAAATACCAGGGATTCCGGTTTTGGCTTAATTTTGTTTGTATTTTGGCTAAAACAATTCTGTTCAGAAATGGATATTGATAATGCCACCACCCCAAATATGCATTGTACATGCATGTAGTTAAAAATGAAAGCACATCAGATTTTGCAAGGTTTTCTGACAATTTAAGCGAGCATAGGCATAAGTTTCTGATATTTTCCAAAGTTCTAAAAGTTGCTCTTGTGCTCCTGTTACAACCATACCTTGTGAAGGAAGCTTCAGTACACAAAATCGAATAAACTCTAAATTCAGAAATTCATTTAACAACCCATTTGTTAAGAGTCCCTAACATTTGGTGAAAGTTGAAAAATGGATGTTGTATTTTGTATACATAAAGCTAACTTTCTTTTTTTTTTTTAAATAAAAATGAACATTTTGCATAGTTATTTTGAATTCTCGATTTAAAAAATTTCAATGTTTTTTTGTCATGTCTGTATTAATGTATTTCTTTAAATAGCACGTAAAAAAAACAGTGGGGTTTAAAAATATTTTTTCTCGCTCCCAAACAATTCAACTCCCCTCCATTTATAAATGTTGGGATTGGGAGGGAGACTCCCCTCCTAGAAATAATTGAGTTTCAAGCCCTGAGTTCAATAATGCAGTGGAGAAGGCAGCAAAACATCTGGCATGCTATTGCTTTTTTGGCAATTTAAATTTTAGTATATCTATATATATATTTAAATACCTATATATTGTTTTTCAGATTTATCTATACTGGTTCATTCAAAATAGAGGTTAGGGCATTACCTCTTAAACTGCTAATAATAGAAACATACTCCCAATTAGAAAAAGTATACAAATCAAGATAGCTTTTATATATGGCAAATTTATTTTTTTTATATAATCACTGGGTTCTATAAGCTATATTTGGAAAAAATTTCTCTATGCTCTAACAAGTTATACACTAAAAATTCTATTCTATGATATGATACTTGGATTTTTATGAAATTTTGGCATTTTCTGGCACTAAAAAAGTGTGTCCCTTTTTTGTGCCAGAAAGCACTGAAAATTCATAAAATTCAAAACATCATAACTTTCTAAGTTTTGATCATAGAATAATGTACAGTAGAAGATCTTTATAACGCAAACCTAAAAACACGAGGTTGTGCGTTATATAGAATTTTGCATTATATAGATCACATTTCACACATCATTAAATTTAGCTTATAAAACATGGCCAAATGTGTGTGAAACATACCAAAATACATTAGAGTATCTTTATATTACATTATTTAATACCAGGAGTTGTGCCGATTATAAATTATATAATATTTTGCATAATATAGATCATTCCACACATTGTTAAATTTACTTTATATACATTGTCCAAACATACTTGTACACAACTGTATCAAATCATAGCAATTTTTTCAGTAATTAGCTTTGAATTAAGGAGATAAAGTTGAACTAATGTATCAAATTTAGTCTTCTAGAGAATAGCAACTATTTATAATGTAGGAATTCAGGTGTTTCTTAACTGAAAATTCATTGTTTACATTTGAGAAGTTGTGCGTTATATGGAGAATTGCGTTATAAAGATCTACTGTAATTATTGAATACTTGGCATTTGTTTTTAAATACATTTAATAAATCAAATAATTACAAACTTGGGCTAGTGAATATTTCTGTTGGCACAGAATTCTAGAATTGGGCACATATACATGCTGTCTACTGATATTCAAAATAATTAAAACTTATGTACACCATTTCATTATGTAATAATTTTGTGAAAACTAATATTAATTGTCAAATTAATGTTTTGATAAATTGGCTCTTGGTAAGGTGAAATTAACATGCTTCCTTTCTTAATAGCAATTTTTAAAGAATATATTTGATGACAAATCGATTTTAAAGGTTTTACCATATTACAGATTTTGATAAATATTTTTGATATGAATAACTAAGTAAAACAAAATTTCTGTATATGGGTCAGATTGTATATTAGTCTTATTATTTCTGTATATTGGTTTACTGGTTTTTTCTAATATTTTTGAGAGCTACTTGTAATTAAATAATATTATATCATGTATCTTGAAGTGTTTTTCTATTTTTCCACTTCTTTCTGTTTATTTTTTTCTTCACCAAAATCACCATTTTGGATGATTTTAGCTTCCAGATTTTGGCCATCTTGATTGCTTTTCTGGCTGCATACCAGGATAGCATCATCATGTACCTGAGTAGTTCTGAAATTAAGTGGAAATTTCACTTTGGTAATTTGTAAAAAATAAATTTCAAATTGTAGTGTTTAAGTTGTGTTTCCAATATTTCCTTAAAGTTTTAAAGATAAATAAATCATGATTCGAGGTCAAGATTTTTTTTTTTTTTTTTACATAAAATTAAATTTTAATTTTCAACTTTTATTATTTACCTATTTCTTATACAAAATTGAATATTTTAGAATTAAAAATTTTCAGTTTAAAAAAAATATTTTCATTAATATAAAATTATTCCTAAAATAAAAATATAGGTTCAATAATTAAAAATATACTTTAAGCACCCTTAAAATATTGTTTACATAAATAAATGCCACATCCATCAATCAATGTCACCTCCATGCTACAACAATGGCATGGAGGTGACAAATCTAAGTTTAGGTCTAATATTTGCTAAACTATGCACAACATTCACCAAATGCTACTTGGATATAAAATTAAATAAAGCAATTTAAAGTTATTTATCAACATAATTCAGCTATTTTTAAAATTTACATAATTAATGAGGCCAGGGAGTTGACATCCAATTAAATTACACTATGGTAATTAAAAGTTTTAAATTAAAATTACATGAAATAACAATCGACCATGCTTCAGAAGTATTCAGTCCAACAAGTAGCTTTATGTAGTTAATTTGTATCCCAAGTTCTAGATTATGCTGCCATCTAGTAGATTTTTATATAACTATAACTGATATGTCATGGAAGTGGCTATAATTCTGGGGACAGAAGTATCTTGGTCTGTAATTTTTATTTTTTAATATAAATTTTTAAAAATTTCTTTTAAAAAGTAAATAAAGTACATCCATTTTTTAATGTAATGTATTTTATATGGTTCTCTTCTTTTATCTTATGAGATATATTCATGGTGTAAAGTAAAAACAGGCATGGAGGGACATACCATAGAGGTGACATTTAGTATGATTTTATTTTTTTTAAATAGTTTAAAATTTCAAATTTACTTTAATGTATTTTTTAATACAAGTTTTAGATGTGCCTTCATAGATTATCTATTTAGTTGAACAATTATTTGCATAAAAATACAAAAAAAATTGATTGGGACTCAAATTCCCGCTTAATTTCAGAACTACCCACCTACGATCATGGCGAGTGTGCACATGGGACATAAATGATGTTTCGAAGTTCTCACAAATTAAAATACACAAAAGAAATGCTAAAGAAGGTACTTCTTATGTGATTGGAGGCTTGAAGCTAAATTTCACATGTTTCATTATGTGCTTATAGCTTCACACAAAACATGAAAATAAAACAGAAAGAGCACTACTTACCTATGTGCATTTCATGTGTCACAATTGGGCTGAAAGTGAGAAGAGGTGTCAAACAAGATTTGGAGAAATCATTCTTATCTGAAGCCTGGGAAGTGTAGACTAGAGATGAGAAAGGCTCAGTCTGAGAGCCCAAGCTTGGGCTCTATTTTTATACCAGTCTTTGGGTTCAAAGTGGAAATTTTATTTATTCACAAATTGAAAAAAGGCACAAAAAACTTGCTATTTGAGAAATAAGAATGTAGTCTTAAGTTTTTTAGTGTTTTACAATCCTTTAAAAATCAGTTTGAAAGAGAATTGAATTGTTATTGATATACTCTAAGCAGAAATGGTATTTTTCCGGTGTAGGGGCCTTGGTAGAATAGAGAAAATGGGCTTGGCGAGACAAGGAAATTTTTTATGCATATTTTCTGGCACCTTATTCACTGTTTCATATACACAAGGATCTTTTTCAATATTTATACAATTTATTTTAGATAAGCAAGCCATTTATCTATTTTTTATATACAAACAGAAGTAAACTGTATGTAAAAAACAATAATAAAAATGCATTTAAATAAAATGTTTAATATATATATAAACAAGCATAAAAGTTCATCAGATTTATTTTCATAGCTGTTTATATCATTTGGCAGGTTTGGAACAGATCTTGCTTTCTGAAGCCTGAATTGTGCCAAACTTTTTTAAAAAATGCCAATGCTCCTTTACTGGAAAAGTACTGAAGCAGAAATACTCTATCCAATTCTGAAGCCTTTGCACAGTCAGTGTTAGTAACATAAAGAAGCTGTGGGATATTGCTTGTTCTGTTTGAAGTCCTTTTTCAGAATTGCTGGAAAACACAACTTGTGTCTTTCTGCCAGAATTGTACAGTGATATCTTAAAAGATGAAGAATTGGGATTTTCACAGATTTCTATCAATGGTTGGGTATAAATAACAAATTTTCTATTACACAGATTTTTAGGGACTTGAAAATCATGAAACGTTGTCATGGGAGTACATTTAGGATTAATACTTACTTTATCTCTATGTAAGAAAATATTTTTAAATGATAAAATTAATCTTCAAACAATATGTTCAGATTCTGATAACACAAAATGTTTCCTGGTTGGATTTAAAATTGTCAGGCTCGAGCTCCACTTAGGTATTATTTTGAACAAATGGAGTCATTAAAAATCTCAGTATGTGCCTACAATTAATTAATAAAAATTAATATCACTCATTATGAGTAATATTTCTTGTGTACCTGCAGTGCAAGGCTTATTCATTTATAATTTCAGTTTAAATAAAAAAATTATCTAAGGTAGAAATATTTAAATTAGAGGAAATTGATTCATCTAAACTTGCTATGATTTCATAACTTGAAAGTCTATAAATTACTAATGTTATGTTTCATCTTTTTTTTTTTTTTTTTTTTTTATGATAGTGTAAAGTAAATTTTGATTTTGGGAAATTCTATAATTTAACCATCTGGATTTGTAAACTTTAATTAATTTTAGATCCTTCCGAAATGTGTGAAAATTACAGAATGAAATAGTCTGTTTCAATTTAACCAATTCTGGTGCAAAATTTGATATCCTTTGTAATTTAATTTGTCTCTATTTGCTTATATTAATTTGAAGGAAATTAAAATATGGAGCTAATTCTTTATTGACACGGCACCTGGTAAATTGTGAAGGCCAGGGGTGAATTTTCCGAAAAATTAAGGCAGTCATTTCCGGGAAAAAAAAAAATCTGTCATAAATCCGAAAATTCGGACAAAATATATTGCGTTTTTCGACAAATGGTCACCGAAAAAAATCAATTTCGTCAATCGTTCGAAGAGAAATTGGCAATTTCGTGAAAGGATCGCGGGAAAAACGCAAATTACGTCAAAGGATCGCAAAAAAACGGTAAATTTCGTCAAAGGATCGCGAAAAAACGACAAATTTCGTCAAAAGATCGCGAAAAATGGCAAATTTCGTCAAAACATTGTGAAACAACGGCAAATTTCGTCAAAGGATCGCGAAGAAACCTCAAATTTCGTCACAAATCGCAGAAAAACGACAAATTTCGTCAAAGAGTCGCAAAAAAAAGACAAATTTCATCAAAAGATTGCGAAAAAAATGGCAAATTTCGTCAAAAGATTGCGAAAAAATTGCAAATTTCGTCAAAAGATTGCGAAAAAATGGCAAATTTCGTCAAAAGATTGTGAAAAATGGCAAATTTCATCAAAACATTGCGAAAAAATGGCAAATTTCGTCAAAAGGTCGCGGAAAACAGCAAATTTCACCTGTCAAAGGATCGCGAAAAAACCTCAAATTTCATCAAAAGATTACGAAAAAACAGCAAATTTCATCAAAGGATTGCGGAAAAACTGCAAATTTCGTCAAAAGATCGTGGAAAACTGTAAATTTTGTCAAAGATCACGAAAAAACTCAAATATCGTCAAAGGGGTAAGAAAAGAAAACACATAGTTAGTGCTGGGAGTGGATTCCCCCCCCTCCCTTGTTGTAACCTTTCAGAAAATTTGTTGTGAATTTCAGAAAATTTTTTAAAACTCAGAATCACCCCTGGTGAAGCCACAACACACATTTTTGTAAAAGGTAAATTTAAGGTAGTATTAATCATAACTTCATAATGAATAATTATTTGAATAATTCTATTAATTAACTTAATTCAATAAGTAGTTCTAATATTTTTTTTTCTTTTATATCATTTAAATAAGAATGAACAAATTTCATTTTGAGAGATTAAATTTGATAATTAAAATTACGATTTTTGTATTTATTATTTTTTAGTTATTTAAGACACAACATAATTTTTACTGTTTTATTTGCCAGAGCATGGAGATTTTTTTTTCTAAATGTAACCTATAAGGCCCAGGAACTGTATAAAAATTTAAATTTTACATTTTAATATGTATAGAGCTTGTAAAACAAAAGTCATATCTAAAAAGCTATATACTTGTTTTGTATATTTTTCGTTTGTTTCTATCATCAGTGGTTTAAGAGATAGTCAACATAAAATCTATTTTAAATCACCTGCTATATTTTCCATCTGTTTCTGTAAAAAGGTATTTAATATATATATATATAATTATAATATCTTTGAATTTCAAAAAACATATCAAGTTCTTGTAGCATTCTAATTAAATCTCCTAAGAGATAATTAGTAATAAAGTGTAGACAGAATACCACATAGTTAATAAATTAACAAGTGCAATCATAATTTTACCATAGCATTTGCCTCAATGGTAATTGGCCAAAAATACTGAAAATATGAAGAATATTTAAAAAGAGAGAGAGAAAAAAAAATTATATAATAAACCATAAAATGATAACAATTTGAAGTTGACATCAAGTGAATACAAATGGATTTTGAAATGAAACATGAACCAAATACAAACGAAAATTGGACAACAAGAGATTTAAATAAGAATTGGAAATGAAAAAACACGTGTAGATATAATCATCAGCCTGGATGTATACACACGTGTTTTAAAAAATAATACAGTATTTCATAAATATACTGGCATTTATGCTAAGATCAGTATATTCATGCAGGTATACTGTATTATTACCAGAAAACAATTGGAAATAGCAAAATTGGAAATAAAAAACCCGTAAAGAATAGATAAAATACCCTACCCACAATAACCATCCAAAATTCCGTGAACATCACAAGACATTTTATAGACTTTTTATAACTGATCATTAGTATCACTTAATATAAAGGTGATCGGCTAAACGCACATTCACCATGACCATATAAAGTGTAAACAATGTTCAACCAGCTTAATAACAGTCCTTATATATGTTTTAATTGTATAATTTGCTATATCATTTGCTATATATTATCACACACTAAAACAAAATAAATTAAAATGAAAAAATTGTTATTTAAAAGAGTTGATAATTGAATTTATCAAAAAAATACGATAACCATATAGTTTTGCTTGATTTCGTATAAATCTAATATTTTTGTTTTTATTTATATCTGAGCATAGATATTTTATACGATGGAGGTAATTGATAATTATATTTTTATATACTGATTTATGTAAACATGAAGCAAAATTGGTAAAAATATTTACTTTAAATGGAAAGTCAAATCTTTTATCATAAATATCAAATATTAATTTATAATTATCTTTAATATTAATTTTTAAGTCAAGAAAATTTATATTATTATTAATCAAATCATTTTCGCTTAATGTAAGCTGATTAGGATAAAAATTGAGTGGTAATGTGCAATTTTTATATATACATATATATATATATATATATACACACACACATACACGACACCCCTTGTTACAGCCCATTAATTTCAATACACCCCTTGTTTTGTCAGTTTTTCTAAGAAATACACAAAGTAATAAACTCTTACATGAATATAATCTTTTATTCAAGCATAGAAACATATTTCACTACATAATTTAACATATACAATATAATTTTGTCTTAAATCTTCCGTCCATCAAAGTAACCACCTTTAGAAATGATCAACGCCGCACATACTCCATACATTTTATTGGTTAAATTGTCCAAAATTTTGGATCCATTGTAAAGGTGAAAATAAGGAATTTCATTTAGTAGTCACTGGCCGGTAGGTTGATTTTTTTTTTAATTATTTTTTTTAAATTATTTTTTAGTAGCCAGTTATTGGCTAGCGAGAATAATTTCTTTAGTAGCCAGTACATACATTTATGTCACTGAATATTTAATTTTAAAAATATATAATGACTTTAGTAAACAAGTAATTTATCTACTAAATAAAAATATTTTAATTTATATTGTTTTGAATAAACTTGAGATATTAATTTCCAATCTATTTTAAATTTTAATATAAGTTAACAGCAAAGTTATACACAACATGCTTATGTAGCTAACTACATCAGGACATTTAAAAATATATATATTTGTCTAGAATTAAAATTTGACAATAATAAAATAGATATTATTATGTACCAAATAATAACCTACAACATGATATACATTACACATGCACAACCTGTGGCCAACATCTTCAGGAATTCTGTGTATTTTGGCAATTAGTTTCAGAAAAATTGTATTTTTAGTCTTCGGGAGTGTAAAAATCATGAATTTTGTTGATTGTGCACATAAAAATCATGAATTTTGACGATTGGGCATGTAAAAATCATGAATTTCGTGTATCGCGCACATAAAAATCATGAATTTCGTCGATCGTGCATTTAAAAATCATGAATTTTGTCGATCGCGTGTGTAAAAATCATGAATATTGTCAATCGGGCGTGTAACAATCATGAATATCATCGATCAGGTGCGGAAAATTCATGAATATTGTCGATTGGGTGCATAAAAGTCATGAATGTCGTCGATCAGGCACATAAATATCATCGATTGGCACGTAAAAATAGTTAATTTTGCTGATCGGGTACGTAAAAATCATGAATTTCATCGATCAGGCATGTAAAAATCATTAACTTCGTCAATTGCGTGCGTAAAAATCATGAATTTCGTCGATCAGGCGTGGGAAAATCATGACTATCGTCAATCAGGTGCATAAAAATCATAAATATCGTCGATGAGGCACAAAAAAATCATTCATTTCGTGGAATGGGTGCGTAAAAATCATGAATTTTGTCATTCGAGAGCGTAAAAATCATGAATTTTGTCATCCGAGAGCATAAAAATCATGAATTTTGTCGATTGGGCACATAAAAATCATAAATTTCGTGGATCAGACGACATAACATATCGGCATCGTTAAGAACATATCATTGCCTTGGAATGACAACTGCTTTGACCACTCTTTTGAAAAAATTAGGTGAAAGTTTTGTTTTTCCATAAGCAGCACTGGAATTAGAACATTTTGAAATTATATAAGTATTCTTATAAATTTAGTCAGAAAAGTCTATTTACATAATTATACGTAACTGCAGTTTGATAGATTTGGAGGCAATGACAATCACAGTATTTTGCAAATTACTAAAAGGTTGGACAATTGAAAATTTTTTAGCCGGCCATAGGTAATAAATCACCAAATGTGGTTTAAATTGGCACCATTGACTAAGCCTAGTCATCATTGCATCCAATAACAGAAGACCAATGACATTTGTATTGATATGTTCTTGTTTATGTATTTTATCATGATTTTTTTTTTTTTTTGTTTAATTTTTTGAATTGATGATATTTTTTCTTTTGGATAATAAAATATATGAAGTTTATAAAACAGTTGGTTTACATTTTTTAGCTGTGACCTTATGAACTACGCTCATTAACCTCCCTCCAGAGCCCACAGGCTCCAACAACACACTAATTTGCTCTGTTTTAAAAAGATTACTCGATTACGGCAGTTTGAATATCATCACAATTATTTGAGTGGTGATCTTCTGTAATTGGTTTGCCATTAATTTTCTTTTGACTGGGGGGATTTTTCGGTTCCCAAGGCTGCATCCACTGCTGTCACCTTATATGGTGATTGATTAAGTAATATTTGAAAATCAGCTTGTATAAAATGGTTAAGATAAAAATGTCACTGCCTCCTTGGACTTTTATAACATCTAGAAGAAAAGTTTTCTTTTTAGACTCTAAGAAATTCATTTTAAATATATTGTTTTAAATATGTCTTACTTCTTTTCCAATTAAGGCTTTTCTGTACATAATAATTTAATTATTTTAAAGTTTTCTTTGTCTTTTAATATTCACGTGTATTTTTCAATTTAAAAATGTTTGGCAATATTATTATTTGGGCTTTTATGATATAATTTTCGCACTTTTTAATTTAATTATTTAAAAGTTTTCTTTCTTTTTAACATTTTACAACATAGTTGAAAAATGTTTATGATTTCAGTTTGTCTGTCTGTGCTCTAACTTGCATAAAAATACTTGGATTGTCATGCAATTGATATAGGTTATTGAGGTTTACTATGAAAATAAAGTGTGTAGCACTTACAGTTCCTTTACAGGGACACTCAAAAGAATTCCATTCCATTACAGTCTATGGGGAAAAATCATTTGTGGTTTATTTTTATGATGTTACACTATTTCAAACATATTGAAATTTATATATATCACTGAGGTGCACTGTAAGAGGTTTACTATAGAATATTGTGTGCATCATCTTTCATTTACAGGATACAGAAAAGAATTTGGTTAAAGTACTGTCTGTTAACAATAATTGCTGAAAGTGTGTTTTCAGTTGCAGAACATGTTTAAAATTTAACTAATTTTTTGCTTATTACTTGATGTGTATAAATTCTATAGATCATATACAGGGCAGCACAAAAGATTTCCAGTACATATCCATTTATTGACGTAAATTCCAGAAAGAGAATTTTAAATTGTGCTATGCATTTCCTAACTGAATTAAAATTTAGCATTCTATGTAGCATATATACAAATCTATATATATCAAAAATCTATCATATATATGGCTGCACAAAAGAATTCGAATATTTTCCTGAATATTGTTGGTAATTCCTTAAATTGGGTTTTTAAATGTGTTATGCTTTTTCCAAATTGTTCACTTAGACATCATCTTTCACTTTATTAAACAGTAAAGATTTGTAAAAGTGTTGGAAAGTGTTATATAATCTATGCTTGATGCATGATTTTTCAATTGAAAGATGTTTGGAAATGTTATTTGCACTTTTTAAAATGTGGCATCAATAAGAAAGAGACTTTTTCGAAATGTAAAATAAGTCTGTATTAAAATAATGAAATTTTAAATTTAAAAAAAACCTTTAAAAATTGGACATTTACAAAATGATTGAACACTGCACACTACAACCTACTCCAGGATGTACCTGCAAATGATGATTAAATTACCATGAATAGTTTTTGATTCTATAAAACATTTCTAATTTAACTTTTTTGAATGATTTCAATATTAAATAATGCTTAAAATAATTATTTGATTTAAATACTGCTTGCTGCAACGTATTTATCACACATTTCTCTATAAAACTACCAGTTTCTATATTTTTTATATGCAATAGTTTTCTTAATATAAGCTAAGAGAGAGTCCCAGTCACCATAAATTCAATTACAGCAGCGTTAGTGTTAGTTACTTATTTTTAGAACAGAGATAACTGTGCTAACGAATATTATGTCTAATGGCAGACATTGTTCCAGGAAAAAAATATTTTATGGTATAATAGCAATTATTATTCCCATGAAAACAAATCTTAATTAGTTTTTGTCGAAAACTCTATCCGTTTTATAAATATGTAAGTTAGTTATACCTGTTATTTTTAAAAGATTTTATCCCTCTCTTCCCTCCGCCTACCAATTGAAGTAATTAAAACAGTAGCTTTTATTTTTGTGTGTGGAAATAAAAAAACAATATTTTGGTCTTTAAATAAAGTGTTTGGTTTATGGTATTACTTCTTATTAAAACATTTTTCTTTTTATATTTTGAGTGAAAGTTATTTTTACAGTGTATGTGTATTTTCTCTACTGATGTAGGAGTTTTAATTTTATCACCAAAGGTACATGTGCTGTTACTAAAATGAAAAAATCTGCCACTGTCGAAATTTGCATATGGCTAATAGAAAAGTACTGGGCAATTTTATTTTTATTATATTGGAATATTGCCTAAAATTGTAATCACTTTTAGTAGTCAAATAGCAACCTAATAATGCCCAGAATGTTATGCTCAACAAAATTTACTTTCTTTGAGCTAGTTCACAAATCATATTATAAAATGTTATTTGAAAATACAAACTGGAGCTAAAAAGGTCCAATACAACTTATCCTTAAGTAGAAGATACATTTCAATTTTACTTATTACTCAGTCTTTGTAGGCAGGAAAATATTTAAAACATTTTTCTATAAGACCACTTTTTAATAAATATTTAAATGTTTTTCTGTATTTATTGTAATTTTTTTTTTCTATTTTGCTTTTTAGAAGCCCAAAGCCAAAATCGATTATTGACTTGTGAATATACTGTTCACCGATTAATTGGGATTTTAGAAAGATCACGATTTAAATCAGGAGACCATGTTGATGTATTTGACGCCAACTATTAATGCTTCCTTGATTGTTTTTATGTGCAGATTTTTATTACCTTTCTGAATGGGATCAAAACAAACATTTTATATTCTTGTATGTTATAAAGATATATATATATATATATGTTGTGTTTACAAATTTGATATGCAACTTTTATGCTTCCTTGTTTCTGCTAATAAAAGTTGAATATTTTGTTTGCATTGTTTTGTTATCTTTAGATGAAGTAATTTTAGCATTAATTGACAGTTTAAATGCAAAATTAGGAAAATCAATTAGTATTCGGTGAACTGAAAACTTTTAATAGCCATTTTTTAAATAATGAAGTATGAAATAAATTATATGGGTCACAAAAAATCAAATCTTATTTTTGAAAGTAGTACACATGTAAAGTTTCTGACCCCCATAACATATTTTAGATTAATAAAACAATTCTGATACTGTTATATAAAATATTTTTCAAACTGTTACAAATATAAGACAGTAAAAGAAGATTCATTTTAACATTAAAGTCATTTTTATTGCAGGTCACTAACACACTGTTTTTATTCATACCTCTTATAACAGTTTCATAGTTGGGGGCTACCAAAATGGTTGGCATAGATCTCCTCTTAATGTCATATTATCCTCTGTTGAATTTGTATTTTACCTTTCGGAAGGCCAAAGCCAAAATTAAACATTTATTCCAGGTGTTGGTATGAGATTGAGAGGGATTAATGAAAAAATGTTAATTAAAAGTAACAATACAATAAATAACTAAATATCTATTACATATTGAGACATTATTTTTTATTTGTTAACTTAAATTTTAATTATTTTGCTATAACCTCAATAATCCAGGCTTTAAAAAGAAAGGCAAACAATTTTCATTGGAATTATTGAAACCAATTAGTAACAAGTGGGTAAGTGTGATCGAAGATCGCTCAAAGGGTTTCGTTTAATATTCCTTTCAAAACACTTTATCCTTTCTTTAATAAATCCAAATAAATTTCATTTAGCAACAAGAAAAAAAAGTCGTTTTTTTTAAGTAAAAATTTACCGGTGTATTTTTTCGAGTATCCAAACCAGCCCGATAGTGGGCGAAGCCGGCTATTATATTCTGTCATGCAGACTAAATGAGATATAAAAAAATAACTTCAAAATTAAACATGTTGTACACCTTCAAAATGTTAAAATATGCGAATATTTCCATAATCTGATTTTTATCATGATTTGAATATGTTTCTCAAACTCATATTTACTATTCTCTATTTACTCTGACATCAGATTTTCTTTTTAATTCTCTAATGACGTGATATTAATCTGCTTTGTGTACATACACATACTCCTTGTATTATTGAGAAATCTTTGAAAATTTCTGTTTTATTACCACTATGACGTCAATCATTTTTATTTCATATTAATCTTTTTTTCAATTGGTGAAACTTTTTATTTCATTTTCATTTTTCATGTGGAAATTGTCTGATAGAAAATTAATTATTGTAGAAAGAATTTCATTGTGGATTTTAAATCTTTGGCATCTGCTATAACGAAAAATGTTTAAATTTAATAGGAAAAGGCTGTCGTAATTTTGTTTTTTTATCTCTATTTATTAAAATAATACGAATTTTTCAAATTTTAATATTTTGAGCTCTTCATATCTGGTATTCAGCTATATACACAAAGTTCAACTCTGTAAGTTATATAGTTTCTGAGAATAGCTCTGTGACAGACAGACAATGGAGCGGGAGTAATAGGGTTTCGTGAGATGAACGAAACCTTAAAGATGATCATTTGAAAAGTTAATGATACAAAGAATTTATTTTTACTGTTCTATGTGCAATTTTTCATATCCCTTAAAGCTCCAGCCATCAAAATCCTAATGGTCTACATCATTATCATTTCATCTGTAATATGCTTAAAGTGTTTTAATAATCACAACCAGTAATGATTGCAACAGATCCTTCTAGCTTCATAGTTTAAAATTTTGTTGTTTTTATGCATATCCCTTGGTTTTGAAACTTTTGTTTTGGTTACATATTAACTGAAAACTTTCTTGGGTCTTAAAGATATAATCAGATAGTAATCACCTAAAATATTTTAATATCATAATACAGAATTCTTTGAAAAAATACAATATACTTTTCTTTAGTAAAATGCAGCTGGAATTTACTTATTCATCTGTTCTAAAGTATACATCTTTAGACTTATTATTTAATATAAATGCATATAAATAAATCAGTATCAAGAAGAGGTTGCTTATCAGCATTTATATACTAATGAAAGGAAATACTGTGAAACGCCCAATACCAGACACCAAGTACATAAAATTTGCCTGCTATTTGGAGGTTCAGCTATTCATTCGTAGGTAAAAACATACAAATATGTAGGTGTGTCTGCTATTCAGACATGTATATTATGGAGGTTTTCCTGTACTGTGTAGGTGAAATGTACAATTAAAATTTCCTTTCAAACAAATATAGCAGATGAAAGTTGTAAGGTTTTTTTTTCTCTCAGCTTTAACTTTTAAAATTAGTTTTAATTGCAATGAAATTATTATTTTAATAATTGAATTGTATATTACAAAAAATGGTGTTTAATTAAAAAGAAAAATTTCCATGAAAACTCCGAGAAAGACTAAATTTTTATTAGTAAAAATCCATTTATTTATTTTGTAACATATCCATGTAAAATGAAAACAATTCTTTTAGTGTGAATAAATCTAAAAAAAAAACAAATTATTTATGTTTTGTAAGAAAAATATTTACAAGAAAAACTTTTATTTGTAGAAAATGTTTTTTTTTTTTTTTTCCAAATTTTCAAAAAAAAGGCGTATCTCTAATAGTGCTAAATTCTGAAAGTTCATGAAAGTTTAAGCAACTCCCTTTAATTCGCAGACCTATAATCTGCAATACATATTTGAATGTAAACAATGGAATTTTTAGTCAGATTTTTATGTTAAGATATTTTACTGTAAAACTAATTTGAAATCTTTATCTTTCCCATTTTAACGTTCATTTACATGGTGACAAAAAATAACTTGGATATACATGATACGTTATAATTTTAATGCTAATGAAAATATTACGACCAAATTTCAAAATAAATATGAATACATTATTTCATCTAATATATTTACAAATTTTCAAATACTTTCAGATACAGAGCTTTAAACGTGTCACAAAATTTTCGGCTATGGGCCGCAACTCACTTACTGATATTTTATCCCATTCCTTGCATAAGGATTTCTTTAGGGATGCCAAAGTTTTATGAGGTTTAGCACACACCCTTGTCTCCAAGATGGACCAAACAGAATAATCCATTGGGTTTAAATCTGGGGAATACGATGGCCATTCTTGAGCTCCAATGAAGGCAGGATAATGTGTCTTGCACCAATCTTAAGTGCCTTTAGCTCTGTGTGCAGGTGCGGAATCCTGTTGGAAGGTCCATCTTTTGTTTCCAAAGAACTTTTGTGACCAAGGTAAGACAACATCTTCCAAAATGAGTTTGCGATATGTTTGTTGATTAATCTTTATCCCTTGATCAACAAAAACAAGTGGTGTTTTCCCACTAGCACATATCTCACCTCAAACCATTATAGATTGGGGTCGTTGACACCGTTCAACAATGCAAGAAGGTCCAGGTTCTTCTGCTGACCAAACTCTATCATTATGGCTATTGTGAGCTTGTTCAATCGAAAACAGTTTCTCATCTGTGAAGATAAATGTTTGCCATCGATCAACTGTGGCCCGCTTTAACAGTTCTTTACACCTTTGAAGTCTTGTGCGTTTGTTCTCTGCTGTTAGCTTTTGAGCCTCTTTCATTTTGTAAGGGTGAAGACGAAGTTCTACTCTTGCCATCAAACGTGCAGTTTCTCTGTTGATCTTCATCTCTCTAGCAACTTTTCTCATGGAAATCCTAGGATTTCGTTGAACTCTCTTTTTGATAACTACCCGGTTTCTTGATGTGTTAACTGTGCGCTTTCTTCCTCTTCCTGGCTTGTCACCATCATGTGCGAGTTTTTTAAACCTTTTGATTGTGTATGAAACCGTCTGCTTAGGCACTTTCAATCATTGAACAATTTCACATTGTTTCATTCCTTACTTATGTAATTCAAGTATGGCAGATCGTTTGTTAACCATAATGGTTATCACAACTAACTTACTTACACCTGTGTAGTAGCTTTCTAGAATCAATTCTCTATGACAATAACTTTAGTGGTAGTTACAGATTTTTGGTTTGAAACTTCGTCCAAGTTATTTCTTGTCACCCTGTATGAAATAACTCATTTTGTATCTGCAAAAGGAAAAGTAAACAGTGACCTATAATCTGCATAACCTTTTGTCCCAAGCTTTGCAGATTAGAGGGAATTGACTGTATTTTCTGTTTGTTTAAAGATTTCATAAAGATGTTTGAAAGGTTTTCATAGTCAGGGCCCAACTTTGGAATTTTTGCTGCTACAATTTGTACCCATTTTAAGATACATTTTCTTTTCAAATCCTAGGATACATAACATGAGTACTTTGTACCCAGCTGCAAATGCATTTTATATGGTGATCAATACTCCTGATTTTTATTTTTGGGGAACAAACAGTGTCACATTTTTGCAACCAATTTTAACATTGGTAATTTTGATATATATGATAGATTAAATGTTTTAGATAACAGAACTGCAGGCCAGCTGGCACACCAGCAAAAGGGCATTGCCATTAGCGATGGGAAATACAGTTACTTTTGGTTAACAGGTTACAGAATTCCACAGTAGCGTTGGTAACAGATTCCAATAAAAAGTTACTTTTGTAATGCATAATCAATCGCTATGTATGCTGCCAATGGACATTTTAATTAAAAGTCCTTTAAATAGAATGTTTTGAAATAATTTTGGGAAGTAAGTTTAGTTGTCCTTTCCCATTGAGATGAATCCGCATCATTAAAATCTGTTTACATGATAAAATTAAATGTTTGTACGACAAATTTTACCTAGTTATGATATTTAGAATTTTATTAATTTTTGGCGTTTTATGTTACTAAATATGGAAAAGCGTGTTTTTAGTGCCAGAAATGCTGAAAATTCATGAAATTCAAAGTATCATAACTCGCAAAGTTTTCGTCATAGAAGAATGAATTTTTATTGGTTTGCTTGTTAGAAGATAAACTTTTTCTGAATAAAACTTATAGGATTCAAACATCATATTAAATATTTAATTTCGTAGCCATTTAAAAAGTAGCTATTTTGACGTAAATTGATTATCATATCGTGACAGCTTAGCAATTATAACTATACCGCTAAAACTAATGGTTTAGGCATTAGGTATTGGTAAACAATAAGAAGGGACACCATGTATAAAAATAAAACACATTTTTAAAAGCATGATTTGTAGAAAAGTGTAAACAATTTTGTCTTTCCCTCTTTCATAACTGCCATTATATGACTGCTCAAGTAATTTCATTGATTAAATAGGCTACCTATTAATTCATTTCTGTTTAACTTGTCAGATACAAATTAACAATTCACCCCCTCCAAAAATTAAAAAATAGCTTGATTTTGCCTAATTTTAATTTACTATCAGCTGTTCATTGATTGTCTGTTTACAGGATTGTCACGTAAATGTACTGGTCTACATGGGCCGAAATATTCAGATCGCAGGCCAGAGGAGAGCCATTGCTTGTCATCGGCTCAGTGTAAGAAATAAACTACATTACGTACAATTAAAAATATTACATGCATATTTATACAAACATTTTAAAGTAGAGCATTTTTCCGATTATATATTCGCAACCCACCGTATACGAAATAAAAAAATTAATGATCACATAGACACATTCAAATGAAAATTCATTAAAAAATTGAATATAGTTTAGAAGAAAGGGAAAATATTACAAAATATCATAATTTGAAGCTCTAAATATAGTTAATAAATATAGATTTAAAAAACTATTTGTCTTATTTATTAAAACAAAATAAAATTCTACAATTTCAGTAACAAATGTTGAAAATCACTATTGGGAGAAAAAAAAACTGCTAGCAAAGTTCAGAAAGAATAAAGCAAAAGCCTTAAATCCTCTTTAAAAAAATCCAAAACTTCAGACTCCACACTCTGCCAAAAACTTCCTAAACGAGTGTGAATCATTGTACCGCTTTAAACCCTTTAGTCTAAGAGCTAGCAACATTTTCATCACCTGATTTTTGCAAGGCTCATTTTTCTATATATTCTCCCTTTCTATTGTGTAATACGCATGCAGCCGGTCTGGCTTGCGGGAGACGCTGCGTTTACCTGTGAGAGGAGGAGCAATGCAGGTTAAAAGTGACAGAATTACGTCATTTTAACATGAATTTTGTTTATAACACTTGTTTTTGCTAATTATTCGTGATATTAAGCCATTATTGCCAGACCGTTTTAATATTGTTAAGACTGTGCCAGACTCCGATTTATAATTAAAAAAAGGTGTAAAATTCACGTCATTTTAGCAAAGCTGAAATTTTAGTATGTTATACTTCGGCTATCAGATAAGCCATAATTAATTTGCCAGACTGAAATTCCATTGCTAAATTACTGCCAGCTCAGATTTAAATCTGCAGAGAAAGCGCCTGTTAGAAGAGTTGGCAGCAGAAGAGTTTTGCAGTGCTTTGGCTACTTTCAATGCACAGCCAAGCCGTGTTTGTTGTCAAAGCAACGATCCTTGCTTTCTATAAAAGTATATATATATATGATTTGTCGAAATAAATGCTTAATTAAAAATATTTCTTACACTTACTTAATGTGTCTTTAATGAAAACAGGGTTGGCAAAAAACCGGGTTTTTTTTTTTAAAAAACAAAAAAACCGGTTTTTTTTTGTTTAAACCATGTTTTTTTGGTTTAAACCGGGTTTTTTTGTATCTTTTTTAATTACATATATGCACATCAGTAAATAAAATTTAACATTGACAAGAATGATTAATATTACAATAACAATATATATATGCAGTGGAACCCCGATTTTACGTTTTTCACGGGGCCAGCAGAAAAAAACGCATGAAACGGGAAAACGTAAAATCGGGGTCGAATAGAGAAAAACACTTCAAGAAAACAAATTATACAAAAATAAACTTACTAATACCATATTAGTGTTTAAAAAAGTCTTATTCTTTATTGCGTTTTCTTTTTAAGTGTAATTTCACATATACTCTATTTTCAATACATGCAAGTTTTTGCAATTTGTTTTTCATGTCCAGTTAAAATTTCTTTAAAATTTTTAAACCCGCAATGGCCTCTGCCAATGAGGGCACGTTGTCTTCTGGATCTTCATCAATATCATCCTGACTTCAATATTGCAAAATCAAATCGGAAATAGTTTGAATGTCTGTGGTAGCGATAGCATCCTTATCGGAATCAATGTACTCACCAATATTGATGTCTGCAAGTATAATTTCATCCTTTTTTTGCGTAGTCTTCCATAGAAAGCTCTTCCGGTTGCGCTTCACTGTTAATTTCGGATTTTGAAAATTCTCCCTTCAGAAAAGCATTTGACATGCATTATTCCTCTACACCATTCCACGCCAATGATATGAAATGAAATGCCTCCAGCACATTTAGCTTTGTTTTCTAAGCATCTTGAAGATCAACTGAATCAAGTGAAAAAAGGCCTTTTCTTACCAGTTTATTTCTGTAATGCATTTTGGAGGATCTGTTTATTCGCAAGTCACATGGCTGAAGTAAACTGGTACAGTTGAGTGGGGCAAATTTTATACGCACATTCTTTAAATTCAGATTAACATGAGTGCACTGGCCTAAGAATAAAATTATTTTTCCCTTTTGTAAGCTCATTTTTATATTCAATTTTCTTACAAAATCTTCAAAAAGATTTAGGTTTATCCAAGCATTGTGGTTGGCATTGTAATCTGTAGGCTAACTTTTAATGTTTTTGAAGCATCGAGGTTTCTTGAATTTACCAATCACAAAGAGTGTTAGCTTCTCAGTTCCGAAATAACAAAACTGTTAATCGCACTTTTGATAGCTTCCGACTGTGCCACGTTTGTCCTTTTACGGTGTATGTTCTATTAGGGAAGAATTTAAAAAAAAACAATCTGGTCTCATCTGCGTTAAAGATGTCTTTTTTGAGTAATTACACACAAGAGAAGGCAAAGTTTTTTTCCATCCAATCCTCAACGACCGCAGTATTTACTCCATCTGCCTCACCACAAATAAACTTGTAAGACAAGTTATACTGCTTCTTGAATCGGTCAATCCAACCGTTGGATGCCATGAAATTCTGCATTTCAAGTCGAGAAGAAATTTCAAGAGCCTTTTCCTACAAAATTGAGCCATTGATTGGAAACTGGGCAGAACGGGCTTTTTAAACCACTCGTTCAAAATCTTTTCCAGTTCGTCAAAATGAGAGGTTTTCAATGTTTTTCTTTTCTTTGACAAATTTCCCAGTTTTTCAGATTTTAATTCCACAGAGACCTCTTTTGTTTTAGGATGGTTTGTAACGTGGAATAAGCGATACCGAATGATTTTACGAGTTTTATCTTTAGTTCCTTTGGAAACTTTAGATTTTTCGATAATTTCTGTCTTTTCGGCTACAGAGAAACATTTTCTTTTAGACATCCTACTTTTGACTGGTAATCACTATGAGATAGCAAAAGAAAGTTACTCCACTGCGAGTTGAAATGAATGAACGACGGTAAAAGAATCACCCCCCCCATATCACGTGACGCAGGTTTGGTCAAGTGCTGATAGACGAATAATAGTTCTTCATTACTTTGAACTGTTTTTGGTAACAATCAAACAGTTGACCAAGTGGAAAGCATTTTTGTTCTTTTAAAAATTTTTCCATGAGCGAAAAAAAACAAAATTTTCTGAAGTACTTCGACTAAAATGACGTACCAAGCGGGAAACGCTAAGAGTAAATAACGTAAAATCGAGGTACTTTTGACATTATCGGAATAGGAATTTTCTGGGACCGACGAAAAATAACGTACGAAACGGGTTACGTAAAATCGGGGTTCCACTGTGTATATATATATATATATATATATATATATATATTCTGAAAACAGTTTAAACAAAATAAATAAACAATTGTTATTAATTATGTACAAATTCAAATCATTAAATTTTATTTAGAGCTGAGCTAACATCATTTACATTCAAATTCAAAACAGTTATATATATACAAAAGTTTCCTATGTAATACATAGAACATGATCACTTGTGCCGTCAGGTTCTACAGTAATGGTGATAAGTTTTAAATAATTTTTAAAGATTACTTTTTTAAAAAGTTGAAGAAATAATTGCTGTTTTATATATACATATTTCCAAATGCAACCTGTAATTCATGTTTACCAAATGATTTAGCACACTTATAAAACATATTAATATGTTTATGTATTTCATATTGCATTCATAGAATGGATTCTGTATCTTAATGTTGATACTTAAAAGTTTTTAATAGTATTTAATTGCAAGATTTATATTAAATTCTTTAAAGACTTAATCTATTGCCTTCCTATATTTTTTCATTTTAATAAGCAACACTTAGTTGTGTTACATAAGAATATAAAGATATAATGTAGAATTTTACCTTGGTATGCTATACTAATTTTTTTTTTAAATAAAAATAATGCAAAGAAAAGAAAGTGAGACTTACTCTTTTATTCAATTTAAAAAAACAAATTGAATTTCAGTAAGAAAATTAAATTGAAATATATTTAAAAAATATATATAAAAGAAACATTTTAAAAACATGGAAATTGAATAAATTTTCAAAATTTTAAGAAAATGGAAGTACGACACATGTCTATAAAGATTCTATGTTAATAAACAGGATTATTAGGGTTTAATGTTTTAAACAAAAAATCAAGTTTTGCCGCTTTTTGTAAACCCAGTCTGTTGCGTAACTTTGATTGTACAACACCAAATGAAGAAAAAATTCTCTCTACATTTGCAGTAGTCGCTTTTGCAGTAAGAATCGTTTCAACTTCTTTCAACACACCATCATTGAACTTTTTGATTTCATTTTCTTGAATATGCCACCATTCTATAGCTGATACATATTTACTAAAATCATTCTCAAAAAGTGATGGAATGCTACAGAGTGATCAATTAAATTATTTGAATTTAAGTCTGATTGCATAGGATTTACCACTATATTGCTGTTAATTGATTAATATGAGTATTTTAAATTATCCGAGACGTATAGTATTTATTTTGCACCTATGACTCTAAGGATCTGATATGATAATTTATACTTAGAAAATTTTATTAGACAAATTATCAATTAATTATAGAAAAGAAAAAGTTGCGTTGTGAATTATTTTTGAAGTTCGGATCCTCTTTGAGCCAATTACAATCATCAAAGGTTACCTGCAGAGAGTTATGTAACATTAAATATATAATGGCTTATTTTAAAACCTAGATTGTAATATTAAAGAAAACATTTCCTAAAATAAAAGACTTAATATTAATTCAATAAATTAAGTAAACAAAAGGAAAACTGACTAAAATTAATTGAATATAAAATTGAGTTTATTTACAAGGTAATTATAAGCATATGATTAAAAAACAAACATAAATGTTTAAAAAAAATAAAATATTCAATCCTAGTTGAGAACTGTATTCTCAACATTTATTTTCTGAGAATTACAGTTTGTCTTACTGAATTAAAAAAATTCGATTTTGAAAGGCAGGGTTCCATACCCTAGAAGTATTTCTTTGATTAGCCTTTTTATGTTTAGATCGGGGTAGGATCTTCATACACACTTAAATTCGTATTATTAAAAGAATATAGCTTAATTAAATAAAATGGAACAATGGTGAAGGAGGATTGTTTGTTACCTTATATTACTAGATAACGTTGACAGCAGGAGGTAATGGCTGACGCGTTTTCGCTTTTTCTTAGCGCGTACATTTCCATCTATTGGCACACACACTCAAAATCTGTTTTTTTAGTTAGAGAGCAGTCAACCTTCTACTTTTCCATCTTTTTTGAATCTGAACTCTCAAGAAAAATCACATTCTTTTCGTGGAGCAAAAAAAAAGGGATGGAACCATTTTTCCCTTTTCACATAAAATTAAGGCCTTATACGTTTTAACTTCTTGAAAATTTGCATGTTTCGGCCATACCTCTGATTTTAGAGAGATGACCATTGGCATGCGGGCGAAATTTGGTACTCCCCTTGAGTGTTTCATAGGTCCGTCGGTACAATAGCGATTCCTCTTGACGCCGTGCTGTGTCTGGGAGGTAAAGATGCTTTGACTTGTGAGGTCTTCGTGCCTATTTAAGCTCTCATAAATAAATGTGTCATATTATTGTTCTGACAATTTTCTCCATGACATTTTTATTAGGTGTAGTTAAATCATTCGTGGGAACGGAAAACCAAATATTTCCTTGACTGCCGTGGTTCACTTTGTTCCACAATTATCTATCTGTATGCGCTGATCCTAAAATGGATCATTAATTTGTATTGTTCACTGTTCACTGATTAAAATGATACCAAATACTCTGCTAATATGCAGAAAAAAAACCAAATACTTTTTTTTTTATAGTGTGTGCTAGTTTAGATCTAGATGGTGGTATTTCTCACCATCATCTCTTCCCCCGACATTAGAAAAAAAAAGGTCCACAGTATCTTTTTTTTTATATATATATATAGCCACAAAGTACTCGATGAAAGTCCATCGTCGTATTATATTGAAGATCAAAACTGAAAATGTTCACATGGAAAAGTCTAGGAACTTGGGATACGCTGGGGTGTCACTAGGTTTGGAGTGTAAGTAGGTTTGCAACACCAGAAAAAAGTTTTACACATTGGTGAAATAAAGCGTAATCAAAAGTTCACTGTTGAAAAATCTGATGAAAGACATGACTTCTTCAGCAAGTTATCATGTGTAGTTGGTTTCAATTTCCATTGTTCCAAAAACATTTATTAAAATTTTGAGTTTTAATAGGTCCAAATCCAAATAAAGCAGGAAAATTTGAATAAGCCAAATAATAAAATAAAATGCCCGAGAGAAGAAAGAAAAAAAAAATTAATTTTCTTTTCCACTCTTATATTTTTAGTTATTACATACATATAAATTGGCAAATCTTTTATTTTAATTATTACAGGCTAATTAGGTACCCATACGTTGAAACACAATATACAGAATCATTTAAAACAAATACTCAATATAATCAGTAAGCTGTATGCATTGATAATGAATACCATACAATTAAAAAAAAAATTATATAATATATGAAAAACATTGAGAGAAAACACATCTATATAATCACATGTCTGTTGTACTACAATCTGTATTATAAACATTATAATCTAATTCTCACATGAATTATTTTCTCTTGAGCAGAAAGGAAAACTTCTTTATTTTTTTTTTTATATATATATATAAAGAAAATGTTATGTTAAAAAAAAAAAAAAATCTTATCATTCTTACTAAAACAATTGTTTTGGAATATGTGAAAAGGCTACTTTTCTGAATGAAAGATATTCTCAATAATAATATATTTTCATAAAAGAAACAGATCGAAAAAATGAAAATTTGTTTTCTTCTTTCGATACCAAAAATTTAAATATCCATCTATAAAGTCAAACACAATACCCTTTTAAACTGCCTGCCTTGGAATGGACGGGGTTGGGAAAAAAAAAAAAAAAGGCAGAAGAAGAAAAAGAAAAAAAACAGTAATCTTTTCTCCCTCTAATCCATCACCGCTAAGCGGAAGGATAGAGAATGACAGCTAGATGACCGTACCTGTGGACAATGACTCATCTCCCTACCTTCGGATTCAGTTGTACCCAGGGGACGATTTGCGAAATGATAAGCCGTGTATTAGGTATCTTTCCTCACCTGTGGGTGACGTTTACTAAACTCCTGTATTACTGACAGTGGGGAAAAAAAAAAAAATCAGTGAAACGATTTGATTGCACGTGTGTCTGTGCAGATTTTGGATTACTCGCCAAAATTCAGCTATCTGTATTTTATTGTTGAAATAAGATTACAGGTGTGATTAAAATAAAAAAAAGTCGTGTATACCCGGCTTGGATTTAAAAAAAAAAAATGAGGTATGTTTAAATCTGTATATCTGCTTAATATTTTCTATAAAAAAAAAAAAAAAAATCGGTACACGTGTAACGTGGTCAAATCCGTTTGCATCGCACTATCTTCTCGTCAATTTATATATTTACTTATTTATTTATATTGTGTATAAAAACGTAATGTATTATAATATATATATTTTTTTAATATAATATTGATTTTCTAGTTACAATTTAAGTTAGCGAGAACAAGCGAGCGTTGCTTTGCACAAACGAAAATGTGCATGCAATTGTGAAATGTTTATTTAATTATTTATTCTTCTTATTATTATTATTTTAAAATATATTAACGTGTAAATATACATATTTAAGGAATCGAAAGCGAGCGTTCGCTTTTCTTTTATCTTATTATTTTTTGTTTTATAAAATATTACATATAGTTAGAAAAAAAATTAAACAAATTCTTTTTTTTTTTGTAAAGTTTGGAAATTTAGTTAATTAGAAATATCTCAGCTAAATGCATTATTAGATGCTCTGCGCAGATAGTCTCAATTTCGCCTGCAAAAACGAGACTTTAACATCCAATAAATTGCTGAAATGATCATTGACATGTATCCAACACCTTTTTATTATTATTATTTTTTAAGTATGAAATAATTTACATAAATATTTAAGGTATAAATTAAACATCCAATTTATGTTTTGTAATAATTGAAACGTTCAATGGTATTTTTTTTTTTATTTTTTATTTTTTTTTTTATTTTATTTTTTTTTTTAATTATCTGAAATGTTAATCCTTAGGGACAACTAATAAATTTTTTTTTTTTTTTTTTTTTTTTTTTACTTGTTTGTTTTATAATATGAAATCGTACGATTATTCTAAAATTAAAATTGAAACGCGTTGTTCTAACCCAGTTATAGATTATATCAAATATTAAACTAAAATAATTTTGTAAAATCTGACCGATTTTTTTTTTTGTTATAATAATTCAAGTGGATTCGTCAATCCGTGGCTTTAAGCAAAGGATGAATTATTATAAATATTGGTCAATATAAAATGTTGTATTATTATTATTTATATTTGTGTCGCCGAGTGAATAGATGTTGACTTGTAATTTTAAATCGATTAGTTATATGTTTTGTGCTACATATCAAGACTTTTATTTTCACTTTTAGTAGAGGGGGTAAGGTTATATAATAAAAATTTTTTTTGTTTTGTTATATAAATTAGTATAAAATGGGTTTGAAAGGGTGATACCCTGGCAAGGCTGCCTCTGTTTTTATTTTTACCGTAATTATTATTATTTTTTATTTAACGTGCATGTTTGTTCATAACTCCCTCTGACGAGCCAAATCCCTCAGTAGTACACTGTGTAGCAAAGAAAAAAAAACTTGCAGTATCCTCCCTAAATGATCTTTTTTTTTTTTTTTTTTTTTTTTTTAAATAGTAACCTGTCCTCAATGTACTGTAAATAAACAATAATGGAAAATTATAAAATGTGTACTAAACTAAAGAAAAATAAGACATCTATAAACGATAAAAATTTAAAATAAATATATACATATTGCCTCGAGAGCAATAAAAGAGAAAAAAAATTTCTCGCTTCCCTATCTAGGAATTTATGTGTATAGTCTGTGATTCCACTTTCGTTGGTGAGAATAATTTATTTATGTGGCGTTTAATAGTCGCTTTATCTGGGAATGCAATTTCCTTTAATAGGTAATTGTTATTCCTAAGCTTCCTTACCACCTCGAATGGTCCCAAGAATTTTGGCTGAAGTACACCTGGTTTACCCACGACTTTTAAGTAGCATTCTTGTCCCGTTTGTAGAAATTTTACTTTTTGGACTGGAGTACTGTCGATGTACTCCGCCATCATTTTTTTTTGGTTTTGTAAGGCTAATTTCTTTATTTCCTCAATATGTTGGACTCTATTTTTAACATAGGTTTTGACAATTATGTCTTGGTCGGGCAAGTGTATGGAAAAAGGAGTTCTTATTTCTCTACCGAAAAATAGAAGTGCCGGAGAAAATCCCGTAGCTCTGTGCGGCGTACTGTTATAATTAATTTTTAAAAAATCAATCCTGGTATCCCATTCTAAAGAGTTTTTACACATAGCCACAATTGAATTTTTTAATATTTTATTACTGATTTCACAGAGCCCATTACTGCGTGGATTATTCACGGACGTAAAATCTAGGTCTATGTTAAGAGAATCCATGTATTCTTTGAATAAATCAGAGTGAAAATACCGGCCATTATCCAATTTTATGGATCGCGCCAATCCGAAATTACTAAAATAGCGATTCAATACATTTAGAAGTGTTTGTGATTCACAATTGCGAACCGGTACAGCCTCCAAGAATCTTGATGTGGAATCAATAATCATAAATACAAATTTATTTTTGCGTAGCGTCATTGGAAGCAAACCAATTAAATCTATATGCAAAACTGATCCGATTTCTTTATCTTTGATTATTTTTTGTGTGGGAACTTTAATAGTTTGATGTTGTTTAGTCGTGTTACATGGTATACATTTAGTACAATAATTCTTTACATCCCTGTACATCCCGTACCAGTAGAATCTAGCTTTTATTATTTGATAAGTTTTAAAAAATCCGAAATGTGGTTTATGAGCTTCCTGTATTATTTCAGCTTTAAGTTTATCCGGAGCAATTAACAGTTCATTTGTATCAGAGCCTGGCTTTAATATTAATATTTCTTTTTGATTGAGAGTAAATTTTTTTGTGGTTTTGTTTTGTTTGTCAGTTTTAATTTTGTTTATTATTTTATTTAATTTTTAGTCTTCTAATTGTTGTAGTTTAATGTTTTCATCTGATAGAGCTTTGTTTACCGTAAACAATGAATTTTGCAATTTTTCTCTTGAAATTATATTATTAATGTTCCTCGAAACATAATCAGCAGGATTTTTAGATCCCTCGATATGCTGAAAAGAGTAGTTAAAAGGGGACAAATTGTCCAACCACCTTGCTACAATGTCTGGTTGCTTTTCCAAATTTAAAAAATACGTTAGCGCTTTGGAGTCTGTATAAATATTAAATTTTCTCCCTGCGAGAATATGCTTGAAATACATCACCGCTTCATGAACCGCCAGTAGTTCGAGTTTGAAACTGGGGTAGTTCTTTTCGGGATCCCTTAATTTTCGCCCAAAATGTTCAATTGGCAGCTGTTCTCCGTCGTATTCTTGTGCTAAAATTCCAGAAATAGCTGTTTTAGAAGCGTCTGTGATTAAAATGAAATCTTTTGAGAAATCCGGGGGTTTTAATGTGGGATTTTTAACTATCGCTGCTTGGATTTCTTTGAAAGCATTCTCTTCTATGTCAGACCATTTAAATTTCACTTTGTCTTTAGTAAGATTAATTAATGGGTCAACTATTTTAGAATAGTCTTTAATAAGCGATCTAAAATAATTCGAAAGACCAAGTAGAGATTTAACTCCCTTCTTATTTTTAGGTTTAACTAAATTTTGAATTTTATCTATGTTTCTTTTTGAAGGAGAGTATCCTTCGCTGTTTAGGGTGAAACCGAGAAATTCGATTTCTGACATACAGACTTGTATTTTAGTAGGCTCAATAGTTAAATTATTTTCAATAAAAGCTTTAAGGACTTTGTCTAACAGATCTAACATTTCTTCGAGTGAGTCGGCTGCTAGGATCACATCGTCAATAAAATAAGCGACTTGATCTTCATTAAAGTGGCCCAACACTTTATCAATTAATTCTGCAAACACCGCAGTACTGAGTCGCGTTCCGAAAGGCAATCTTAAAAAGGAGAATTTACCGTGCTCCGTTATGAAAGCTAATTTTTCAGTGTCTTCTTCACGTAAATTTATTTGGAAAAACGCACTGTGTAGATCCAGTACTGTATAATATTTTTTTCCACTCATTCTCCGCAGAATCTCTTTAATTTCGGGTATGGGGTACGCATAATTTTGAAGTATTTCATTTAAAAGTCTATAATCGACCGCCATACGATATTTAACTTCATTAGCCTGTTCGTTTTTCTGCAAAGATTTTTTTTTAACGAAAATAACAGGGAAAGCGTAATCAGAGTTGGATTTACGAATGATATTTGCTCTCAAAAGTTTTTCAATTTCTTTTTTAGCATACTCCTTAACATTGTGTGCAGTTTTGTATGGTTTAGTCTGCAGAGGATAATTATGTATTAAATTAAATCTTGGGACGACTAATGAAGATTGTCCGAGTGTATCGTAATTCTTAGAAAAGGCATGTGCATTATTTAGAAGTATTTTTTTTAATTTTTCTGCTGTGTCCGAGTCTAAATGTTGTAAATTAAAGTCGTCTGATCTAAGTTCTGCTTTTCTCCGTTCACGAACTTGCTCTAAATTCAGATTATTAATGTGCACTACCTGCTTCGTTACTTCTTGACCCTCAGTGTCAACTGATTTTATTTCAAAATGTTTAGAAATTTTGCCAATGTTCATTCCCTCTGTTAAGATTAATTTTTGTTGTGATTTGTTAGTGATTATTATATGAATTTTATTATCCTTGGCAATTTCGTGAATTGATGTTTTATAATAAATTTTCATATTATGTTTAATCGGTTCCAAGAGTATTGTATTTGTAGTTGCGAATTTATCTGGATCTAATAGTAATGCAACAATTTTTTTTTCGCCTGGTAGTAACTCCGTTGTCTGTGTTAGTTTTGCTGTAACAAAATTTTTGTGCGAGATACGTTTTTTTTTCTTTTTGTGTATTGTTTCTTTATTTTGATTCTCATTAGAGTTAGCAGTTAAGTTACTTATCAGACTTTGAGGTTCATTTTCTAGAAATTGAAGTGCAATGTTTTTGTTTTTTAATTTCATGGTTTTATCTTCAAAATCTAGGATAATATTATTTGTTTTGAGGAAATCGAATCCCAATAGCATATTGTAGTTCCGACCAAAATCTTGAGTTGTAACATAGAATGCCCCCGATACAAAAACGTTTTCCAATTTGAAAGTTAATTTAATGCATTGCTTAAAAGAGATTGTCGAATTTGTTAATGTTTGAATTTTTACCTGGTTACAGAGATTTTTATATTTTACGTGTGCATTCTTTAATTGTTCGAACAATATAGGTGATGCCAAAGTTACTGCCGCCCCACTGTCTGTCAAAGCATTAATCTTAACACCATTAATTTCAAAAGTAATAATCGGAAGTTGAGAATTGTCATTACTTTTGACACTAGCAATAATTTTGTTATTTTTTTTAGACCCGCAGTGAGACTTACGCGGGTGCCTTGTATTTGAGAATGTAAGTCCCGACTTTAGTTTCCCTTATTGTTACTAGAATTCTGATCATGATCTTTATCTTGTTTATTGTTTTCAAATGTCTGCTGTGAATTATTTTTTTTTGTATAATCATGTTTTTTATAATTATTTTGCTTGTAGCCCCCTCTATGCCCTCTATAATTTCTTCGCTGGTCATATGATCTCTGTTCGTTGAAATTGCCTCCATAATTTCCGAAACTGGGATATGATATCGGCATAAATTGTTGGTGGGGTGGGGGTGGTGCATAGTACATGTACTGAGGAGCAGAATATTGCATAGGGTTGAAGTTTTGGTGCGTGTAATTTGGGGTTTGCTGAAAGTTTCCCTGAGCTTGTTGGTTTCCCCCTTGATAAAAATTTGGTTTTTCGATTTGAATATTCTCAGGAATTTTTTTATTTTCGTCCACGTAATTACTGCTGTTTTGTTCGTTGCCCTTGTAAAACCAACAATGTGGGTTCGTATGGGATGTGGATTTACAGTACTTGCAAAACCTAGTTGTATCATTGTTAGTGGCATTTACCTTTAATTTTATGTTATTTAATTCCACGGTTAATAATTTTATATTCTCTGCACTTTCTACATTGAGTTTAAGCAGTTCATTTAACAAATCAGAATCTTTAGTTTTGGAAATGTTGTTGATGTCCTTTAAATTGACATGTGAATAAGCCTCCTCTAATTTTAAGGCTATGTTGCACGCTGTTTTAAAGTCCGGCGGAGAGTTTTTTCTTACTTCCAGACTTAAATCACTACGAATTGATTCCAAAAACTGAGATAATTTGATCATTTCCATGAATGTAGAGCTGTTGTTAGCTCCTATATCTTGCCCACTTTTTTTTAGATAAAGGTCTGCTGCCGCATTAAACTGTAATATAAATTCGTTCATGTTTTGTTCCGGTTTTTGTTTGAGATTGCAAAATTTCTTTTGCGCTTCTAGAAATGTGGTTTTGGGTTCGAATAATTGTTTTAACTTTGTTTTAAAGGTTTCTAAGTTCTGTTCCACGAACAAATTTTGATCCCTCATCAATTTATCTTTAGCAGGTCCTACAATTTTCGCCTTTAATATAGTTAATTTAGAATCATTATTCAATTCAGTTTTATTGATGAGATTGTCAAATTGTAAGAAAAAATGGTTAATATTTGCTTCTTTTTTTCCATCATAGTATGGAATCAGATTAATTAGGCTATCTGCATTTGGGGTGTCCATTGTAGTAATTTTAGGAGTAGCTTTTTCAGAATTTATAATTTTCTTCTCTTTCTTTTTTTTCTTATTATTATTATTACTATTATTACAAATAATATTAGTGTCTACAGTTTGATTATTTAATTCGCGTAATTGTTGTCTAGTTTTGACACCAGTATCTATTCTACTAATTCTTTGACTTTTACGCTTATTCATCCAATTAAAGTACAAAAATCATAAAATAGAGAGAGAGCAAAAAAAAAATTGTTTAACATAAAATAAAAGATACCCAATGGTGAATTGTTATGCACTGTTTGAGAAATTAATTATATATAACATATATCATTTCAATATTTGAGCATTATTATGTATTTATTTTATATTTGCTGCTGTTGCAGTATATGTAACACAAGTCATATTTTCAATTCTTTGTTAATACAAATCAATCCAATAACACTTATTATTATTTAATATATCATTATATATTTAGTGAGGTACCCAAAAAGAATTGCCAGGTATATGCATGTTACAGAGTGTATGAAGATTCTCCAATGAATGCTTAAAATTTTTTTTTTTTTTTTTTTTTTTTTTTAATTAGTTGTTGAAAAGAGGAAAAAAAATTTTTTCAAAAGAATTAGAATTAAGAACATTTATGTTAGCAAAAAAAAATTTTTTTTTTTTTTTTAGTCTTAATATTGCATATATATTTTTATATTTAAAAAATTATACAATAACCTAAAGTTCTATTTCTAAGATTAAATTAATATATTAAAATAATTTAGAAAGAGGTAACGGTACCACTTCTAATTCGGTAAACCCTATGATGGAATGCTACAGAGTGATCAATTAAATTATTTGAATTTAAGTCTGATTGCATAGGATTTACCACTATATTGCTGTTAATTGATTAATATGAGTATTTTAAATTATCCGAGACGTATAGTATTTATTTTGCACCTATGACTCTAAGGATCTGATATGATAATTTATACTTAGAAAATTTTATTAGACAAATTATCAATTAATTATAGAAAAGAAAAAGTTGCGTTGTGAATTATTTTTGAAGTTCGGATCCTCTTTGAGCCAATTACAATCATCAAAGGTTACCTGCAGAGAGTTATGTAACATTAAATATATAATGGCTTATTTTAAAACCTAGATTGTAATATTAAAGAAAACATTTCCTAAAATAAAAGACTTAATATTAATTCAATAAATTAAGTAAACAAAAGGAAAACTGACTAAAATTAATTGAATATAAAATTGAGTTTATTTACAAGGTAATTATAAGCATATGATTAAAAAACAAACATAAATGTTTAAAAAAAATAAAATATTCAATCCTAGTTGAGAACTGTATTCTCAACATTTATTTTCTGAGAATTACAGTTTGTCTTACTGAATTAAAAAAATTCGATTTTGAAAGGCAGGGTTCCATACCCTAGAAGTATTTCTTTGATTAGCCTTTTTATGTTTAGATCGGGGTAGGATCTTCATACACACTTAAATTCGTATTATTAAAAGAATATAGCTTAATTAAATAAAATGGAACAATGGTGAAGGAGGATTGTTTGTTACCTTATATTACTAGATAACGTTGACAGCAGGAGGTAATGGCTGATGCGTTTTCGCTTTTTCTTAGCGCGTACATTTCCATCTATTGGCACACACACTCAAAATCTGTTTTTTTAGTTAGAGAGCAGTCAACCTTCTACTTTTCCATCTTTTTTGAATCTGAACTCTCAAGAAAAATCACATTCTTTTCGTGGAGCAAAAAAAAAGGGATGGAACCATTTTTCCCTTTTCACATAAAATTAAGGCCTTATACGTTTTAACTTCTTGAAAATTTGCATGTTTCGGCCATACCTCTGATTTTAGAGAGATGACCATTGGCATGCGGGCGAAATTTGGTACTCCCCTTGAGTGTTTCATAGGTCCGTCGGTACAATAGCGATTCCTCTTGACGCCGTGCTGTGTCTGGGAGGTAAAGATGCTTTGACTTGTGAGGTCTTCGTGCCTATTTAAGCTCTCATAAATAAATGTGTCATATTATTGTTCTGACAATTTTCTCCATGACATTTTTATTAGGTGTAGTTAAATCATTCGTGGGAACGGAAAACCAAATATTTCCTTGACTGCCGTGGTTCACTTTGTTCCACAATTATCTATCTGTATGCGCTGATCCTAAAATGGATCATTAATTTGTATTGTTCACTGTTCACTGATTAAAATGATACCAAATACTCTGCTAATATGCAGAAAAAAATCCAAATACTTTTTTTTTTATAGTGTGTGCTAGTTTAGATCTAGATGGTGGTATTTCTCACCATCAAAAAGATATCTTTGAAATGGAGAACTTTTGGCACAAAATTTTAGTATCAGAGATAATAAATTGTTTTTGGGAAATTTTGTTTTAGCATATTCCAATGCTTCTTTTTTTTCCTCCGATGACAATTCGAGATCAGCATCCTTGGCTCTTGAATCCAACAGATAAGCAAGAAGATGGGCTGGTGTTATTGCCATTTTATAACGAGTATCTAGTTTTTTCATAATGTCTTTATTCAGTTTCAAATCTTCCATCTGTTTTTTTAAATTTTTAAAAAGAAAAACAGTTTCTCCAATTGTACAGTTTTGGCTTTGTACTTTATCTAAAGCTACACTAATTGGCTTTAATTGTTGAAAATAGTCTTCAGCATTTCTTTTCAATGAAATGTTTGAAACTAGACTTTGGATATTTTTATCAATTTTGTCTTTATTATTTTCACATATAGTTACAAGAACTGACCATGATTTCAGATAGCTGTCTAAAGCGTCAGCAAATGAGTTCCAGCGAACTTCCCAAGGCATTATTAGTTTTGATGTACTTGCATCTTTTCTGAAGCACACATTTGCATATTGGTTGTTTCTGAAGTATTTGATTACATGCAAAATTTGTTCTTTTACATTTGGATAACTTATATCATTTGCCAGTAAATTTAAAATATGGGCTGCACATCCATAAGTAATAATATTAAACTCTTCTTTTTCATCAAACATATCCCTCATTTTTCGGACATTTCCAGTATTGTCTGTCACTAATGCTTGTATTAAACATTGAAATTCCGATTGGCATTTATTAATGGTTGTAGTCGCAATATCATACAGATTTTCACTTGTATGAGCAATTCCCGATGTATCAATAGTGTCTGCTAAGTATGTATTTCCGTCTTTTGTTGTTAAAGTAACACAGATCACAGGTTTGTTGTGAATGTTTGACCATCCATCTAATCCTAATGTGACAACTTCATTTTTTAATATATTTGCACATTTTTCTTTTTCTTTGCTGTAAGTATGATCTAATAAATCCCCAGCAATTTGTTTTCTTGATGGTGGAGAATATTCTGGGCGGAAACTCTGAACCATTTTAATAAACTCAGGATGCTCTACAGTGCTAAATGCCGTATTTGTAGCATATATAAACCTAGCAACTTGTTCATCAAACATTTGCTTTTGAGATGGTGTTGATTTACTGACAAAAAAGTCCATAGTATCTCTTTTCCTTTTTAAAGAACCAATTTCACTTGTTGCTCTTTGTGTTATTGCTGAATCCAAAGAACTTGAAATACTGGATAGTGACACTGACACATCATCTACACAAAAATAAAAATAAGAATTGCTTAATGATACAGAACATATTACTTCAAAAATCATAATCATATAATTAACAATAATTCAATACAAAGACATTTTTTTTTTCTTTGTTTTACTGCAAAGTAAACATCTCTATCATATTGATATATTTATTTTTGATAATTTATTTAATACTCGAGATAAAATTACCATGTCTTTTATAATTTTGGATATTTATGATTGGTGAAAACTTAGTTAATCTCTAAGAGCCATGCATAAATTAAAAATTAACAATTTCATTTAATAACAGTTCTGATCACATAATTTGTTCTTAATAATATGATTAATTTGTAAAACTTTCAAACTTTTATCAAATGTAATTTTAAGATTATCAAAATAAAGTTCACTAACAAAAAAATGTCTATTTAAAATTTTCTTGTTTTTTCCAAAATTTCATTACTTAGAATTACATAAATATTTTTTATTTCATAGAATATAACTTTCTAAAATCAAATAGCATATGCAAATTAAATAATAATATATGTGATTTTTATAATTTATCTTCTCAATCAAATAGCATTTCAAATAATAATGTAATTTTTTATAAGAGTTTAGAATCATCTGAATGAAGATATACATAATGTGTTCTCAATATGCATTACTTGTAATTTTACAGATAAATTAAAAATTTTGAATTTAACAAATATTTAACTTATTAACAAATTTTTAACAATTTTCTTTCAAAATTAAAAATAATAGCAGCAATAATAATGATAAAATAAGTACTTACCATTATCAACAGAATCAGAATCAGAATGATGATGAGAATTATTACAAGTTTCAATGTGTTTCTTCATCCTACCTACTTGACTTTCCATTTCTTTATTACAATTTTTGCATATAGCTATACAACCTTTCCTTTTATCATTTTTTACTTCATTAAAATATAACCAAACTAAATCTTTTCTTCTACCAAAATTAGACATTTTTTGTTCTCAAATGCTAACTCTTGGACCATTCATACACAGGTGCAACTATGACTTATGCAGGTTGACTGCTGAAATGAGTTGAGCTGTTCAGTTAGAAGTAGAAGTTATTTGTACATCAAATAATTTGAAAACTTAATTATATAAGAAAAAAATCTTTAAAAAAATTAACAAAAAAACCAATTGGTTTTTTTTCAGAAAAAAACCATTTGGTTTAAACCGTGCCAACCCTGATGAAAATATTTTTTTCCTTGCTTATTGCTACAAAAAATACATGTTTTTCCATTACTAGCCATTGCAATTAAATTTTCTTTCGAAAACACCGAGAACGTGCCACAAACAATATTATTCCAAACCACAAATGATCGTTTGACTTTGAAAAGTAGCAGTTGACATTGCCTATTTCTTGCTAGCCGCTATAAGTTTATTCAGAAAATTAAGAGAGAATATTATATATTGTATTATTTACAATTAAAAGCAAATATTAATAAAAAATAATTATAATATTATCTAAAAATTAAGAGAGAATTTAAATAAACATGATGGTTGACAATTTATGCCATGGACTTTTAGTTTTGCTCTTTTTTCGCTTGTTTGGTGATTTTATAAATCTCTATATTTATAAAAGAACATGTCCTGATGACTCAGAACTAATGCCGAGCCTCAACTTGCTCCTAAGACTATGAAATTTGGAAGACATGTTCCTTACACAATGAAGGAACCCACTAAGAAAGAATTGGTGAAAATTTAGCCCTAAGGGGGTTAAATGGGGTGTCGAAAAAATTAGGTAATTTCACCATATCTCCGCAGCTGTTTTACATAGGAGTATGAAATTCAGGATAACAAATCTATAGTTAAACACGTATTCCATCCATTTTAGAAATTATACCACTAAGAGAGTTAAATAGGGGGGGGGGGGGGGGGTCGAGAGTTTTTGATCATAATAATTCTACTAAAAAAGGAGTCAAATTCGTATTTCAGCGATTTTTCAGCCAACATCGACTAAGAACTCTATTATGGAAGATTAGATGAATAAGACAACTATTGCTGATTTTTTATTAGATATTTTGCATGACATTTTTCCAAAGTAATTTTTTTTTTCATATTTTATAAATTGTTTTGCGCTTTTCTTTGTTAGAGATTTGATTTCAATTTTTATACAAAATATAGTACATTTCCTAGACTTTTCAAAATACAATTTTTGGAAGTACAGATTTGCAATTTAAATACTGATCGCCTATAGTGATTGCTCTATAATCAGTTCATAGGTGTGAAACCCACAGGGCTCTATTAAAATGATTGTCATTTTAACGATTTATGCAGGCAAAATTCACAGGGCCCCATCATAGGGATCGCTATATTAACAATACATGGCTAAGAAGCACACAGGGTGGCTACAAATTCTGGGAATGAGGGAAAAGTCGAGAATTTCATTAAAGTTTTTTTTTTTAATATTTTATAAATTGTTTTGCGCTTTTCTTTGTTAGAGATTTGATTTCAATTTTTATACAAAATATAGTACATTTCCTAGACTTTTCAATCAGGGAAATTTGTCTATTTGCAAAAATATTTGTGCTTTTGCATGAGACTGACTCGTTGACAAACACGTGATATTTAAGCCAATAATCGTATGCGATAAAGAAAAGTAAAATTTATATATATATATATATATTTAAATGCACATGATATGAGTTTTTGGTATTTAACACAAATTAAGGTGATCAGATTCCTCATTTTCTGTGGATAGCGCTTATTTGAAGGTAATTTACCCATTTTTAAAAATTTTATGATAGATTAGCATCAGTTGATTAGGTGGCTATCTTAATCCAATTAACTATCCCGTCAGGTATAGATATGCCTTAGAATTGCACATTCTGTAGAAAATGAGGAAATTTTCTGGTCATCATATATTCATTGGCCACTATATGAAGCTGTTGGACTAAATTTTTTAGTTTGGGTTTATGAAACTGTGAACCAGAACTCTATGAATATTGTGCAATTTTTACATTTTCCCTCCCAAATGAGGTATTAGCAAGCTGAATAAATGTGTTATATGAGGAAATGGCTTACATTAAAAAATAATCATGTGTATCATTAATAATGGAAATCAGGGAACTTCTTTTTGCAATTTCTGTAGCCATCCTGTAACAATTTATGGGAGTGAAACCACAGTGCCCATTTTAAATGATCGCCATGTACCTTATGCTATATCTCATTTCTGTATATTTTATCTGAAAGTTCTCCCATTCTTATGGACAGTGCCGAACGTGTCTTTGTCAGGGGGGCTAATGAAAAAAAAGTTTTATTTAAGTCGCGAAATCTTTATTTACATGCTTTATTGATATAATTATTAGTTATTTTCGTATAGTTTAAAGTATTTTATTTAATTTTTTCTGTTTGCATGTAAAATGCACTTTCTGGTTCCCAAGCGAAGTCCGGGCTATAACACTGCAGAAAGCAACTTGGCCCCACTCGGAAGTGACCGGCTAGTTAATAAATGTTTGTTTTTAAAAAAATTAGAAGAATTTGTAGATAAATATTTTATTTTCAAAACTTACCTAAGCAAAATAACAATTACAATTGATCGATACATTAATCACACAAATTAAGCCTTTATTTTGACAAATCATATATATATACTTTTATAGAAAGCAACAATCACGGCTTGCTGTGTAGTGACAGTACCCAAAGCACTACAAAAGCTGCAAACTCTTCTAATAGGTGCTTTCTCTGCCAGATTTAAATTAGCATCTGACAGTAATTTAGCAATGGAATTTCAGTCTAGCAAATTAATTATGGCTTATCTGATAGCCAAAGTATAACATACTAAAATTTCAGCTTTGCTAAAATGATGTGAATTTAACACCTTTATTTACCTATGAAAATCAGGGTCTGGCACGGTCTTAACAACGTTGAAACAATATGGCAATAATGGCTTAATATCATAAATAGTTATAGTGGGTAGAAATATAATGCTCATCAGTGGGTTTTGAAAAATTTGACTTGCAGGGTTTTTTTTTTAGTTTTTGAGGCAAGACCTCAGACATCTACTTTTAAAAATAGGCAATACAATATAGCTTAAAATTTTACCTAAATTGTCTTATTTTCCTGGAAATTATTTTCTTACATACTGTGTTTACTTTATGGATGTTCTCAAATCTAACTAGATACATTCTGACACATTTCTGAAATCTGTTTTTTTTCCATAAATGCTAAAACTTTGCAAGTGTTATTAAACATTGTCAAAAATTATGAAATCGAATAGTGTTTTGCATTTTTTGATAAAGACAAATGCTATTTCAGAAAATTATGTCAAGTTGGGATTTTGAACCAAATTTCTGGGTACGACAGCCCAAGACTGTGCAGGCTCTTCTTGGTAAATTGTTATTTTATTAACAGGGGCTTTTAAGTAACATATTAATGCGGTAACAGGTTCTAACACAATAACAATGTTATTTATCCTGTTATGTTAAATAATGCTCATCCCTAATTGCCATAGAAACATCTCGCAGCCCTCTGCAATGTGAAATGAATGGGAATCAGATTATTGATGTTGCCCGACTCGCAGGGAATCATCAGTAATCGGGTTGCCATTCATTTCACGTTACATTGGGCTGTGAGGTGTTGATATAGCAACTCCTTGATAAAGTTAGACATTCTGGAATATAAACCTTTAGCATCATGCCTTGTTGCTGCAGTTTGAAATGTTGAATTGTTACTATTTGAAATATCATCTAAAACTTTCAAAATAACCTTGTAATTCTCTTTAAAGATTCAACTTCAGTTACAATTTCTGTGTCTTTTGTAGGTGTAGGTATTATTTTTGCAGCAGGTAAATCTTTTGAATCACCATCTTCTATTCGCAAAACGAATCTGTTCATTGAAATGCTTAATAGTTTGTTACAAGCAAGCCTTTTAGTTTTTTTTTTTTTTTTTTTTAATTACTATCTGAAGGTTTTTGAAACTTAGGTTTAGCCATACTGAACAATAAATTAAGATCTGCAAATATTTAATTATCCAGCAATAAATAAAATGGGCATGTAGCACATCTGTAAAACTCAGTAGTGTGGAAAACAAATATTTCACATGTCTAAAAGTTGAAAATTCATTGGTGTTTTATCGTACTCAAATCGCAAAGCGAATTTACTGCAGCAAAAATGATAGGTTGTTTTGTAAATAAGAATTTATGGATAGCATTTCTGTTTTTCCAACTCTGTGAAACCAATTAAGCTGTTATGAAAGATATCTTCATGATACACTTTTCTCAAAAAATATAAATGAGTTAATAATGTGAAAAGAAATTAGATGGAATTTAGGAATGGAATTAATATGAGGTTGTGAAATTTAAGGCTCCGTATTTTCTCAATTTGAAGCCTTTTCGAAAGGCAAGCACATGCTGCTTGTGCCTATTTGGTAATCTGGGCCTAAAAATTAAGGATGGAGGGAGGGGTAAGAAGCCCAGGACAACTGTCTCGTTTGTCCTCACAATAATGAGATACTGTTGATAGTAAACAAAATTACAAAGGTATTTTACAGGTATCGTGATGTTGAAACATGGGAGAGCGAATCAAATGTAAAAATTAAACTTGTTAAACAACTACTTGTCCTTTAAAAAAACTTATTTCGAGAGCAGTAATTTAATAACTCCTTTCATCGGTATAAAGCATCAATGTTATGCTGTGTCTGATGAAAGAAGTTATTAGATTATTGCAAGTCAAATTTAGGTTACTTTTTTCAAACAAACCGTATGTTTAAGAATTTTTTAATGTTATATTTCATGGAGTCATTACTGTATTTTAAGCATAAAGATAAAAATTCTGTATCATTTAAATTATTTTTTTTTTTTAGACTAACTTTAGTTTTCAGGTTACAATAATTTCACAAACATCTTTAAAACATTTCATGCAAAGATATTTTCAAAAAACTTTCATTTAAATAATATAAAAAACTATTATCAAAGGAAATAATATAGTAAAAGCACACAACATATTGCTGAATCAGTAAGGAATCAACATTTTAATATTTTCCACGTGCTATTAGAAATATTACAATAGATGAAGCTTACTTTCCTTGATATGAATTTGTATAAAATTTAATTAACAAGTTTGTAGAATGTACCAGCTCATAAAATCAAGACAATTTTTTAGAACACACAGTCATTCTAAAGGACTTAAAAATGTTGTATGCTGATGTCATTGTTGTTTTGGTGGTGGTATGGTCATTCTTTTACACATGAATTCTAAATGATTATAAACATCCAGAACCCAGTATCTTTCTACTAATGCTATTAGAAATATTACAATAGATGAAGCTTACTTTCCTTGATATGAATTTATATAAAATTCAATTAACAAGTTTGTAGAGTTTACCAACTCATAAAATCAAGACAATTTTTTAGAACACACAGTCCTTGTAAAGGACTTTAAAAAGTTGTATGCTGATGTCATTGTTGTTTTGGTGGTGGTATGGTCATTCTTTTACACATGAATTCTAAATAATTATAAGCATCCAGAACCCAGCATCTTCCTACTAATGCCTAATTAACCACTTGCTTGACTTTAGGTCTGTGTAAATTACTTTTACTAAACAATTTACACATATTTGAATTGACACAAATCTATAAAACTGACTTGCCTGAACATAATTATTTAAAAGTAAACAAAATTTTTAAGATTGCTATTTTAAAAAAATACAATTTTCTATTATTCATTGTTTTTCTGGACACGAACATATTTTCAGAAAGTAAAAATAAAAAACTGACACTTTCTGACCAGAAACAATATTTAAAATTCAATAAGTAATTTGGTAAATTTTATCTTAGCAAATGGTTAAGAGAGCTATAAAATTGCTTTATCCGATACTAGTTGCTCGGATTCTAGAAATCTGAAATTTAATTTGATAGCTCTCAGACACTTTAAACTGAGAGATATGAAAACTTTTATGTCAAAGTAGGTAATAACATTTCAAACAACACACCAAAACTTGTTTCTTTTTTTCATACAATACAAATGCTGATTTACAAATTAACAATTTTTTAAATACAGTCACCTCTCACTTATATGTGTTTGAAGGGATTGATTTAAAATTGTGCATAATTGAGAGAATGTTGTATGTAGTAATTCTTTATATACATTATGGGAAACAAAAAATTTTGATATATAAGAATTATGATTAATAACATTTTATAAAATAAAATGGGCATAATATTAGTATAGTGTACTTGAAAAAAAAAAAATCCTTACTTTCACTATAAAATTTAGTTTAAAAAAATACAATAAACGTAAAATTTCATTTGAAAATGATATACTCACATTTAAAAAAATGCCAATAAGTCCTCTTTTAAGAAGTCATCAATGGTAGTTTGTTTCTGCTTAGGCTGTGTTTGTACAAAGACCTTTTCTAATGCACTGCAGCGCGTCATTGTATTTGATGCTACATCAGCATTTTGAAGGTAACATCTCAAAGTTTCCAGGCTCCTATAACAGTAGTATAAGATGGGACAATTACAGTATCAGTTTCATCATTACCATCTCCTTCTTTTTCAGCTGTCACGTTATCAAAAACAGTTTCAATATCTCTTATTGCCGTTGATGTTAAGTTTTCATCAACATTGACAAAATCTTGAAAAGAAAGAGAATCTTGACTTATGTTTGTTCCATTCTTCTTTGTTTATGTTAAAATCATTGCTGTTGTTTTCCTTTTCCTGTAATGGAATAACTTCAGCATCATTTGAATAAACAAAACCCACTTTTCTAAAGCAGTTAGAAATTGTTGTGGCTGTTACTTTATTCCAAGAGGAAACCAACATATGCATAGCATCCAGAATCCAAATTTTCTTGAATTCTTTTTTCTGCTGTAGAGATATAAAAATTCTTCATACCAAATTTTTCCTATGCTGCTCTTTAACTGACCTTATTATACCGAGATCTAATGGCTGGAGTCTGGTAGTACAGTTAGTAGGGAAAACTATAACTCTTGTATGTGTCAGCAATTGGAGATCTGAAGGATGGGCGGGACACTGATCCATAAATAGCAGAACTTTTATCTTTTTTTTAGCCATCTTCATATCAAATTCCTTCAAAAAATCTTTAAAAAAAAATTTTGATGTCATCCAGGCTTTGGTGCTACTTTACATAAGAATGCGGCAATTTCTTCACATTTTTTAAACACTGCGGATTCTTGGATTTACCAATCACTATTGGCAGTAAATTTCCTGATCCATCCGCATTGCAACATAAAAGCACTGTCACTCTTTCTTTGCTGTGTTTGCCCCCATGACATGTTTCTCCCTTACAATCCAGCATTTTATTTGGTAAAAGATGATAAAATAAACCTGTTTAAAAATGTTCTTAAGATCAAATTTTAAATTAAATTTGGAAGGTCGGTATGTGATCCATTCATTAGCAGTTGAATCTGAAACGGCTGCGCTTTCGCCACTCAGACAATGATTTGTTAAACTGTATCTAAGTTTTTCTAACCATCCTCATGAAGCTGAAAAATTTTTGATTCCCATTTTGGGTGACAAAGTGAGTGCCTTTTCTTTGAATAACTCACCGCTAATGGGTAAATTAGAAGCTCTTATTTCTCTGAACCACTGAATTAAAGTGGTTTCTAAAATCTCAAATTTTCCATTCTGAATTCATGATTGTTTCTTCGCTTATGTAGAATATTAACTATTCATTTTTTTTTTGATCGAGTCCTTGTACTTTAAAATCCCTCTGAACGTCGATTCTGACAAATCGAATTTTCGAGCTAAACTTACTTTTGACAGTCTAAAATAATTTTGTATAGCTTCCACTTTGAACGAAATTGTTAACTTTCTTTTGTTCTTTTTTATTGCAAAAAAAAATCTAGATGCTACCTCAAAGGCAAGGATGAAATGTAACATGCACGTGGCTTGATAAAAATAAAAGAGAAAGAAAACAAGTGGGTAAGTGTGATCGAAGATCGCACAAAGGGTTTCGCTTAATATTCCTTTCAAAACACTTTATCCTTACTTTAATAAATCCAAATAAATTTCATTTAGCAAATTTAAAAAAAAAAAAAGTCATGTTTTTTATAAAGTAAAAAATTACCGGTCTATTTTTCTCGTTTTTTCAAATATCTGAACCTGCACGATAGCGGGCAAACCCTGCTATTATACTCTGTCCTAATATTATCTGTCATGTGGACTAAATGCGATACAGTCAAACCTCGTTAACACGAAATAACGCTGAGGTCCCGTCAAATAAGTCTGAAAATCAATGTTAATTAATTCGTTTAACACAAAATAGAATTTCGGAAGATCCCGCTTAAGGAGAAATTTTTTTTTAGCTCCAAAGTCAAAACATGATTCCTTACGCAATGTTTTCGATATTTCAAACATATATTTCACATCCTCTTACTAAAAATGGAATTTTCTCATGGTTTGAAAAAAATCTAAAGTAGAAAAAGGTTACAGAAAACCGTGAAATACTGAATTCCTGACTAATATCTGCTTTTCTTTGATCTCTGATATGAACAAGTGTTCCTGCATTAACCATATGAGCTATAGATCAGTCACAATGAAAGTTTGGGTGAAGGAATTTCTTCTTTAAAAGTGATTGTTCCATTGCTCGGTTGACTGTATTGACAGTGACATAAACCGGGTTTCCAAATTCCCTTATCTGTGAGTGAAAGTGACAATCCCTACTTTACTGCCTGACTAACATAATTGAAACTCTGTTTGCAGCTGCTCTATAGAATTCTCTGAAAGGTGAGTCGAAAACAGCAAGCTGTATCTTTAGAAACCAAGCAAAATATTTAAACGAAGGTAGCGATAGTGCTAAAAAAAAATCAGAAAATGAGGCGAAGTATAGAATACCTACAATTCTTCTACAATTTTAAAGAATCGTGAAACAAATGAAGCGGCTTATTCTGTGAGTCAATTCAAACCAGTAAGAAAAGGAATGTGTAGAAGAAACAATGAATAAATTGAAATTGCTCTTTTGCGGTGGATAAAAGAGGCAAGAAGACAGAACACTGTTTTAACTTTTGCAGTTTTGCAAGAGAAAGCAAAAGGCTTGTGCTGATACTCTTGGTGAGAACGATTTCATATTTTCTAACAGATGACTGACAATATTACAAAAGTGTCATAGAATTGTCTGCAAAAAGATATAGTCAAAAAACGGGACATTCTTTCTTAGACAATGTTTTTTACGAGTACACTTGCATAGATGAAGATGTCCTGACTTCGTATGTGACGACAGTTGAAGAAATAAATGTTGACTAAAAAAAAAAAATGACAACATTGAATTGTCAGACAAGGATGAAAAAAAATGCCACAGAGCGGAAAAATTTAGTGTCATTAAATGAATCTACTGTAGCACTGAAAACTATACAACGTTTCCTTACGGAACAAGAGGATGCTTCCCAAGCTTTGGACAAATTAGATGAGATCCATACGTTCCTAAAAGAAGTATCTATAAAAAATTGAAAAAAAAGTCAGTAACGGACTTTTAAAAAAATGATTAGCAAGTAAATAAATTTATTATTGCCTAAAAAATGTTGATTAATTTGTTAATGGAATTTTCTTAATTTATTTTATTATATTTATTTTCTTCCTTGTATTTATGATTTTATGAGCAGGAATATATTTGTAGGTTAATTTATTTAGTTTTTATATCTAACATAGATGGTGCCACTATTATGATGGTTAACACGAAATTTTGGATAACACGAAAAAAATTCGCAGTTCCTTCAATTTCATGTTAACGATTGTATTTAAACAAAATAGTTTATATAAATTAGATATTTAAACCTATTGCATAATCCTCTGTAATCCAGGTCCTACTGCCAAATTGCATATTTTAGAAAGTGAGACTTTTTGTGACAGTTCTTTAAAAGTATCTACATTGATTTTAAACTATATTGTTGCTAGAAAACGCCCATGTTTGGAGCTAACCTTGCCCACAGATTACGGGATTAGTTATTTTATATTTTACTAGCTGTTACCCGTGATGTATTTCATGTAACATTGAAAGAAAAATAAATGCATTAATTAAGGAAAACTTTTCAGCCCCGATAATTAGAAACATGTAAGCCTGCTATTATACTCTGTCATGTGAACTAAATGCGACATTTAAAAAAAAAAATGAATTTCAAAATTAAACATGTTGTACACCTTTAAAATGTTAAAATATGCGAATATTTTCATAATCAGGTTTTTATCATGATTCAATACGTTCCTCAAATGCATATATTTACTATTCTCTATTACTGATATTGATACTCGCTTTGTATTATTCTCAAACATTTGAAAAATCCATTAAACTTCCCATATGACATCAGATTAATTTTCTTTTTAATTCTCTAATGACGTGATATTAATCGGCTTTCTGTACATACACATACTCATACTCCTTGTATTATTGAGAAATCTTTGAAAATTTCCGTTTTATTACAAATATGACGTCATATTAAACTTTTTTTCAATTGGTGAAACTTTTTATTTCATTTTCATTTTTCACATGGAAATCTTTCAATAGAAAATTAATTATTGTAGAAAGAATTTTAGTGTGGATTTTTAATTGTTGGCAAATGCTATAAAGAGAAATGTTTAAATTTAATAGGAAAAAGCTGTTAGAATTTTGTTTTTTTATCTCTATTTATTAAAATACCATTTTTTCAAATTTTAATATTTTGAGCTTCATAGGAGGTACTTAGCTATAAGTACACAAATTTTCATGCCTGTAAGTTATATAGTTTCCGAGAATGGCTCTGTGACTGACAGACAACGGAGCAGGAGTAATAGGGTTTCGTGAGATGAACAAAACCCTAAAAAGGAACCATTAGAACTGAGGGGAGAGAGTATAATATTGAATTGTAACACCTTTTCCACCCCGCTTTGCAGAACGGTCTTTGGACCTTGACAGGTGCAGAAAATTCTTTATACATAAAAAAAAAGTTTCACACCCAACTCAGAGTTTGTGAATTGCGCTGTTATTTCTGCATATAACTGAGAGAGACAATTCAAAGTGCTGCTTATAAGAGAGAGATCTACAACATTATTTTCCTATTCCTCCTGGCAGGACCTTACGAAATTTGCGTATAAGTAAGAGGCGCATAAGTGAGAGGTGACTGTATCAATTATCTTCATTTAAATTAAAAAAAAATAATAAGTATAAATAATCTGGATCTATTTCCACAGAATGAAGAAATTTACATTAAGGGTTCAAAGAAATTCTGCTATGATTGCCTTAATTCCTCATTTTTATTTTATCCCAATTTATCATCAGACAAAGTATACATACAGTCTGGCCAACCCCCCCCCCCCCCATACACTTTAATCTCCAAATTGTGAGACAGAAGAAAAAAAAAGCAGAAATAGCCATTCGACTCTAAAAGTTTTCTTTTTCCAATTTATGTTTTAAAAAAATAAGCTTAGAAGCTTAGTCTTCATCCTGAAATTGTACCTCACTCTACAATTTTCAATACACCACCTAATTATGACATATTTGGCTTTTTTGATAAATCTTATCTTAGGTTTAAGAACTATTAAGGTTTAAAGTTTGCAATTCCTAATGTTAGATTCATTTATAATCATTGCAAAACATTACAATGTGAGTAGTTTTTAATCATAACTCAAAAACAACTTGGTGGACGAAGCTGTAATTTTGGATTTGCATAGTTATAACTTCTAGAAATTGATTTCTGTTAAAAAATCCATATGTAAAAATTCATATTTTTCTCAAAAATTAATTCTAAAAATATATTTTTGAAAAAATTATGAATTGTAACCTACACAATTTTTAAAAGAAATTAGTTCCTAAAATCGTCAAGTATGTGAATCCAAAATGAGAGCTCATTCTCCTAAGTAGGTCTTGAGTTGTGCTTAAAAAACTACTCGCACTGCAATCTGTTTTGAAACAATTACAAATGAATTAAACATTAGATGTTCCAAATTTTAACCTTCATAATTCCTAAACTACTTCACTGAGTGGCTTTCTTTTTGGTATGCCAAGGTAAAATTTACTGAAAAATCCAAATATGATATTGAAAGTAGGTATTCATATTAAAAGTTTGGGTTTTATACAATTTCAATATGAAAACTACTTTTAAGCTTACTTTATAACAAATTAAAAGAAGACAATTTCTGATAAAAATGTATGGGGTGTTTTCTTCTTTTTTCCCCCCTTTTCTTTTAGGGCCAACTGTACATGTAAAAAAATGACTTACAGCTTTGGATTAATCTGTTTGCTGCTTCTTCTCTAAAATAACATGTAAAATTTCTTAAACACACCACAAAAGCAATATTAAAAGGATTGAATCTTATTTCTTCAGACCATAGAAGCAGAAAGATTTACTCCTTTAAAACATGTGTTCTTATTGTACATTAAAACATATAATGTGTGCAGTATGTAATATGTATTGCACTAGTTTTGTATTTATTTTTGATGTAACACTTAAATATAGCACCAGAAGGGCAAGTATTTGTAATCTGACACAAATTATGTCTTTTATATATCTTTTATTGATAATATATTTTAACATTTGCATTAATAATGCATGAAATATTGGATGGAAAATGAAGACACAATAGAAATGTCATGCAACACTAACTTCCTTGTTTCAATGTATAAAAATAATTTGATATCAAATTAATATATATTAATTATTTTAATAATAACAAACAACTTGACTAGCTTTCTGTAAAAATTTACAAAAATGAAAACACTTTTGAATTCTTAAAAAAGAAAATAAAAGTAATTTGAAATACATAAATCAATACATATATTTATCTAAATATACATATTTATATAAAATGCATATAGTAATTACAATACATTAATACATATTTACATAAAACAGTTAAAAAATAAAGTACACAAAATGCATAATATATTTTAAAATATATAAAGTTTTTTTTTTTTTTTTTTATTTTTTTTTTATTAAACATTAAAATAATAGTTATACAGATATAAAAAAATATCTAAGTGAATTTATTTCAGCTTTTTTTTTTTTTTTTTTTTTTTTTTTTTTTTTTTTTTTTTTTTAATTTCTAACCTATTAAATTATTTTTAGCAGTTTCATCTTTAAATATTAATTTGAAAAAAATGCTATTTCCAAACTTTCTAAAAGATTGCAAAAGAGATAATATGTTCCACAGTCACTAGAACTAAAAGTGATAATTCCATTGATTCAACAACAAATAAATCAGTTGAAATAAGGCAAATACATAATGCATTTTAATAAAAAATAAATAAATACCCTTAAAGAAAAACAAATCTTATTTATTCACATATGACACAACAAAAAGTTAATCTCTAGAATAAATATTTTTATTCAAATTATTTCTAATATAATAAGACCTGCTTATGCATATTTATATTAAAGCACAAAATTTTTTATATTTTAATTTTACTATTTATTGGTAAAAAATATTACTTTATCAAAAAGTCTAAACATATTAAAAGATAAATGAACAGAAAAAGTTACCTAAATAAACTTTTATTCTAAAGGTTTACTTAAGAAAAAAATGCACCAGAATTTTAAAACAGGAAAAAAGAGTGTAGAATTTTAGGGGATAATAAAAAGGGTTTATATATACAGGGGTGATTATGTTCCAGTTATATACCAGTATTCTGGGGTGTTTTTTTTTTTTTTTTTTTTTTTTTTTGGGGGGGGGGGGGGGGGTTCTTCAATACTGGAATTCTGTTTTTTCTGATAGAAAACCCTTGAGTTACTTTAATTGGTCATGGGAACAAAAAAAAAAACTGTGAATTTTGTCATTTGGTCATGGGGAGAATATAGTGATATTCATCAATCAGTCGTGGGAAAATATCCTGAAATTTGTCAATCAATTGGAAGGCAAAAAATTGCAAAATTCATCAGTCAATTGCATTCAATAATCAGGAAATAGAGGGGGGGTAACTCTGTGAGTTTTGCCAGTAAGAAATGAGAAAAAATCTGAAAATTTGCCAATCAGTCGCAAGAAAAAAAAAAATCACAAAATTTGCCAATCTGTAGCAGGCAAAAAAATCACGAAATTAATCAATCGATCGAAAACAAATCATGAATTTTTCCGTTGTTCACGAGAAATTCATCAATCGATCACGGGAAAACCCTCGTGAAATACGCCAGTTGGTCACGGGAAATTATCACAAAATTCATCAATTGATCACAGATATATAATCGTGCTATTCATCAGTCAATCGTTGGAAAATCATGAAACTCTGCACTAGTTGCAGAAAGAAAATCTTGAAATTCGTCTGTCACTCCTAGAAAAAATATCATGAAATTCGTCGATCGATTGCAGGAAAAAACAGCAAAATTCGGCAATTGGTCAGGGGAAAATATCACGAAATTTGTCAGTTTTTTCTGTTTTCTCCCCTGTTATAAACTGATTGATTGACTTTTTTATGATATCGAAAATACGCTTATTTTTTTTTTCTCTTTAAAACTCCTATTGTATTTCCAAAATTAAGTATGAACCCTGATTTAATTCATGTGAATTTAGGACAAAATTGTCTATTCACCAATTATTCTAGTTACCATGCTTTCATGTGAAAATTTCTCATAAGACAAAGGGAGACCAAAAAAAAAACACATCACATTGCATTGTGAGTAAGAACCCACCAGTATCACAAACCTTAAAAATGGAAGGTTTGACTAAAGACTATCATTTAAAAATGGGATCAAACCAGTATGTTTTTGTGCATGGATTACTGTGATAAAAAGAGCCTCTAAACAAACCAGTTCAAAATATGTTTTTTGAACAGTATGCAAGAGTGCCTTTTTTTAAAATAGTGTGCTTTTTATTAAATTTTCCACCCAGCTGGTCTAGAGTCAGCACTATTCTCACTAAAATTTCAGGTATTTTTTCATGAACTCACAATCACCCTGTATATAATAAAATCAAATTAAAATATGCAAATGCAATATCAATAATAATTAAACAACTGCACAATAATAGGTAATATAAACAAACATGCAGGTTGTTCAAATAACAGCTTTCAGTTGAAGAGTAGATAAATGATAATAATAAAAGAAAAGCATTCATAAAATAAATCTCAAAAGCGAGAAGCAGGAGGGAGGTGTACAGGTATCAGTAGTTATTTAATAAATACTTATGTTACAAAATAATTATTTCTGTATTGCACTCTTTTTTAACTGATGAACACATTAAACGACATCTAGTATAGAAAAATCTTGAAAGTGTTATATAGATATCTAATATACAATAATAAATATAAAGAATAATTTTAAAATACCAAAAATTATCCTAATCATATTCATTTTGACAAATTCACAGCACTAAGAAACATCAAATGATATATCTAATTGATTTCAGAATTAAATTGAAGATTATAACAGCAATAATTTCTTTGGTAAAAGCATAGTGAAAATATTAAAGAGAAGAATTCAAAAAAAAAAAAAAAAAAAAAAAAAAAAATTATAATTTAACAAATTACAATAACCATTGGGAAAATGTTACGAAAGCTAAAAAAAAAAAAAGTGTGCCTCCCATATGTGCCATATATGCCATTATACACATATTATTTACGTCTTATATACATCATTATATGCATCATATATGACTATAACTTGGCCACATACATCAAGAAATGTTATATATATATCATATATTATTATGTCATACATGCTTTGTAATTTGGCGATAAATCTTGGTCGTTTGGCGATTCATCCTTGGGGGGGCGCTATAACACGAAAGTACCAAAATTACAATATATTAATGAAAACAGAAACAAAACTATTTCATCCTTGGGGGCCGCTATAACACGAAAGTACCAAATTCCTACTTTATTTTACATATCTGATAATTTGCATTTATCTTTTTTGTAACTTTAACATTTTTGTAACGATTTTATGCATTTCTATTGCCTATTCAAAGAAAAAATCTTCTAAAGTTACAGAATTTCGTTAAAAACGCTTAAAATAGTAAAATGCGAACATCATTTGGTCCATTCTCGACCGAAAGCAACAACCATTTTCCCAATGGTTAATAATTTAATAAATGTATTTTTTAAAAAGCAACTTAATTAAAATTGCTATTAATAAGAAATTTTCAGAGCTAACTCTAAGCTGTAACATACTAGTGACAAAATCTAGGAGCACCTTCCTTTATATAGACTACAGCGTGTAAGAACCCTAACAAAGTATTTTGTATCAAACATTTGTGAAAAATTAAATTTGCTCATTTAAAATCAGAAAAACTTCTCAGGAGCATAAATATAATGGAGTATAATAATAAATGCAATAAAATAAGTAAAAAAGGAAATCACAAATATGTGAGGGAAAAACAAAATATTTAATTTTCAAAATATTTAATTTCCTTGTTAGAAGATGAGCCCAAATACACAGGATACAACAGTCTATTTTTTAACTGAAAATGATACCATTTAGTAGTACATGCATAGTACTTTCCCACACTATAGTCATTTATGGTATAAAACAATATGCAAAAACTGAGGTAGAAATATTCAAAAATTCCTTTATGATTATAAACATTTCTAATTTAGACTGTAAGTTTTTGAAAGTTTAAGTTAAACAACACTTGAGATTTTCCCTTGGGCTCTTTAAATTTAAATGAGTAATAAATCATGGAAACCAGATGATAAGAACTCTAAAGGAAAAGCATTTTAGAAACTAGTGAAAATTTTTCATTGCTAAATTCTACATAATTATCCCAAAGTAATATAAAAATCAATTATACAGTTTAACATATTTTTTTACAATTATATTTTCGTATAATGAACACATCAATAAAATAAGAAATTATTATTTTTTAAATAAAAAAGTAAAAATAATAAATATCTTTAAAACTGGATGGATTGTATAAGTAAAGAATACAAAAGGCTTGATTTTGATCTAATTTAAGTACAAACTTTGAAAAATATTCAACACAGAATTTTCAGGTTGGACGGTATGCAATTTATAGAAAATCACGCAGAAAATTACTAGTCAGTGGTTTTGAAGGAAAAAATATTTTTTAAACTGTATTAAAATTCTACATATAATTTCTTAAAAAACAAATAGCAGATTAATGCAATTTTTATTAAATTCAAGACAATAAGAAAAACAACAAAAATCATGAAAATATTTGCTTCATTAATATTTTATATTTCCTTATATAATATGTCTATTATAATGAGAAAGAAGAAGAATATTTCAAGTTAAATAACACATGTAAGTATTTAGAAAACTGATTTAATAATTTTCTTGTGTGTGCAGGTATCTTTAATCTAGTTTTCATTAATAATATAAAATTCACATTTTAAACTCATGCATATCATCACCATTAAATGGAATCTTTCTTTTCAATACACTGAGATTCTTAATATTTTCATCAATAAAAATAATGACTATCAATAAATGCTAATTTTAATATGGTGAGTAAAACAGACTTTTAGTCTGGTTGTTTTCAAAATTTTAATTTTAATTTTTTTTTTTTATGCAGCTAGATTCTGGAGTATTATATCTCAAGTTTTCTACAGTTACTTCATTCTGAAGCAGTTGAAATAAATGGCTAAATATTAAAATCTAAATAACATACTTCAGGTGGGGGGGGGGGAACTTTTACAATTTTTAGCCAAATAGAAAGAGACATCATAAATTATATATATATGATTTATGAATAATATATTAGTGTAAAATTACAACCAGCTATTAATTCTTCGGCAGATTCTTTTTTTCCTTAGTTACACATAGCATGATTGCTCATTTATCACTCTGAAAGTAAGTGGGTACTTTTCTTGAAAGTTTAAAATTAACTTCTGGGGATAAACAGAAAGGAGAATTAGCTGGAACCAATATTTGGTACGGTAATAAAGAATTATTTCTATCAAGAGTTTAAAGAGGAAATCTGTGGTGAATGGAGTAAAACTACTGTTGATAGGGTTGTAAGATTGTACATTTTCCCAGTAAGCTGTATGTTTTTCAGACTTACTGTACATACTTTCCCATATAACGATTTCTTCCTTCTTTTTATTAACATATCTGACTATTAATAATTTTGAGAATTTTTTCAATTTACATTTTCAGCTTGCTTTAAAAATTTAATATAGTATATTTTTACCTTTACTATTTTGTTCGTGTTATCTTGCTTTGATTCTAATATTTCTTTTTATAAAGTTCTGTAGCTAAAATTTTCATGATCTTTTCTGAATTTTAGGATGTTTTAATTCATTTAAGTTGCTCACAGAAGAAAAGCTTTGGATCTTATTAATTTTTATTATAAAACAAACAACAAAAGAAAATCTTTAGTTTCTTAAAAAAAATTTTTAGAGCCAAAATGTGATATTTTGAATTTGGTTTTATTTAAAAGGAGATATAAATAAAATATATATTCCTTAAAAAACTTGGGGTATAAAATTAGTGAAATACAAAAATCCTCAGAAAAATAAGTGAGCAGAGAAAATAATTTTTTTCTGTCTTAAAAATGGACCAAATTTTATGTATTGAAATTTGGCTGAATTATTGGTTATAAAAAATATTTTTATAGTATAAATAACCCATAAGTTAATTATGAGTGTTTTTTAATGAAAATAATCAATTAAAAAAAAAATATCTCTTTTTTTTTTTTTTTTTTTTTTTTTTTTTTTTAGAAAAAGAAAGGCAGGTTTTTACTTTGTTTTAATTGTTTCTAATAGTAAATGCACACATTTTTCAAATAAAAAAATAAAAAGGCCATTTAGTAAATTAAAATTTCTTAGAATATTGCTTCAGATAAAATCTCAATACATTTACAAAAGATACCAGATACTGCACACACTTTGATTATTGTATGCTGAAGAAAAAAACAACGCAGATAAAAAATATACAGAGATAACAATAAAACAACCAATAATAAAGTGCTTTAAAAATTATGTAACAGTCATAACACAATCAACAATTTATAACATGAAAAATTATTTGGTATCTATATGACAGGTCTGTTAAGATTTTGAGTTCTCTTATTTAGAGAATCAGCACTTGAATTCTTTCATTTGGAGCATTAACACGACTTGAGTCCTTTCATTTACAGTATTAGCACTTAAGATTTGGGTTCTTCCACTTAGAAATTATTCTAAATAATGTCCTGCAAAATATGAAAAAAGAGAAAATATATATATAAATCCAAATGTTTAAAAAACAGACGATTTAAAAATAAATTAAATGTCATCCCTATTTTAAGAAATCACTGTTCTGATTTAGAATAAGATTAATAAAATTCTCAATTTTTCTTATATAAAGTATAATTCAATAATACTTCCATTGTACTTCCCCCTTTACTTTTATAGACAGCATATTAATAACTTATTTCAAAATAATTTAGGTGATGAAACAAAACAAAAGGGGAAAAGCAAAACTATTATTATCTTTTAGAATGTGAACAAATAATCATGAAAATTCTTAATATTTTGGCAAATAATTTATAAGTGTCATTTAAATTATATTAAATGCCTATAAATTTTGTGATTTTTAAAGAAATTTCCAATACACAAATCAACTACTTTAATATTTACTTATTTACATTCCGCTAAAGGCATTTCAATGCAGTCCTTTTCTAATTCATTTTCTATAGGCTTAGATTTTTTCCATCTGACTGGTGCACCTGTTATTAAAAGAAATAGGAAAATATAATTATTAGAACTATCAGAATAATAATTAACACATGGATTTAAAAAAGTATGTTTTGCATACAAATTTCAGTTTAACACTTCAAGCTCTTAGGGCTTTCCTGCATTTTCATATAAACACTTATAAGTCTTAAGATATATTAAATTTAATTTCGCAATTTAATGCTGAATTGTTTTTTCATATCTTTTCATCCTACATGCTTCTTAAAACAAAATTCTATTAAGCCATTAAGCGCTGCTATATGAACCGCATCATCTAAATAGAATCTAACATATTTTTTTAAGTACACTGCTTGTCTCATTTGATGTTTAAAAATTTTAAATATATACATTAGTCTAAAATTTATAACAGGGTCCCAAAATGGGAGACTTGGTGCCTAATAGGGGTAGCGCTTGTTTCTTTCGAATATGAACATCCAAGCCTCTTGCTATGCTAAATTCAAGCAAGTAAGTAATTAAAACCTCCTGAAATGAGTATTCCATATTACTTATGGAATTAAATATACATTTTTTAAATGTCATTGTAATTTTTAATCATGCATAAAATTTTTGATACATCAAACGGAAAATGGAGCTATTTTATTAATAACTTAACAAATGAAATTTATCTACCTGTTTTAATCCACATTTTTATTCAGTCTATCTTACAATCTTTTATGAAAAATATAATAATAGTTTTTATGTAGCTTTTCTGCACATTTTTTGCAACATAGTGTTCTTTTTTGCATTTTGATTCTTTTCCAGCTTGTGATTGATTTCCAGCTAAAATGATTCACACCATCGAAACGAATATCTGTATTCAATGGTGCTTGTGGTCTTAAACAAATTGTCTGTTTCATTTCAGGTTTTCTGTTTTTATCAACACAATAACAATATGACACAGAAATTCTAACTGGGACATTTCTTTTTTATTTCTCTATGAATTTACTATGGTGCTACAACAGCCTTGTTTAATGTGTCAGTTAAAAGGGGTTATTTTTTACTTTTTATTTTTGGTCAATAAGAGCACAAGAATCTATATAGGAGGTCTACACCACCCCACCCACCATGCTTCTATTGCATGGGTCAACTATGGCAAGTTTGGGGCAAATAGATTTTCTTTTTTTCACCTATAGACAAGCGATTTGCTTGTTCTATGGGCTCAATTCCTTCAAAATTGCTCTTTAAACACACAACTTTATTATATTTTACTTAACTATTGTAAAACTCTTTGGTGTAATAAATTCCAAGAAACTTCTTTCTTTTGTTGTCAAAATCTTGCTATCAATCCAGGGGGCAATTTTGTAGCCTGTTTTCTCTTATAGTTCCTGTTATCTGAAATTTTCTGTATTGCATTTCTTCTACACTATATGGCCAATGATGACCGGTTGCTTGCGATTTTAGACGTATTGTTAAATATCTGGAAAGATACACGAGGAATTAGCCTGAAACTTCAGGAATGTAAACAACATGATAAACATTATATATTTCCGCAAAGATTTTTTCACGAAACCCCATAAGGAGCCGTCAACAAATTGAAGAAAAACGAATATCTTTTGGATAACCCTGTAAAAACTAATATCGCAAAAGCGTTGAAATGATAGCACATGCTTAGGAGGCTTCTTTTAATAAACTATGTTCATTTTTATGAGGATAGCACGTATACTTATGGAGAAATTAAGGTTTTTATAAAAACAACCCCAAATTTCACCAAGTGTTTTGCTTATAATTTTCAGAGTTCTTAATATAAAAGAATTTTTTTTAAAAACGATGACACACAACATTACACACAATATCCTGCAATCAGAATTAAAAAATAATAAATATTGGATGAGAAATGAGCAGATTCACTAAATATTGCTTCACTACACATGTGCAAATTCAATCAAAATATACTGTGCATAATATATTAGCTAAATGTATAGACCAACTTTTGTGAAAGTCTCAAAAACATAGCTTGAAAATTCTGATAGCAATCGTCGATAGAATAAGCTCAAAATTCACTTTTCCCAAAAGGAAGCAAAAAGATGAGGGGTTGTATCCAAATATACTAGCTTATGAAAGTTGACATAATAAGAATGAAGTGTCTCTCATTGTATATTAATTGCATTGTAATAATAATAATAATGGTTACATATTTTAATAGTTTTAACAGCATTTTCATTCAACTTTCAAAATTTCTTTTTTCAATGACACAACTACTAAATGCAGTTTAGACCATATTTAACATAATTTTCAAGATAATGCAGTATAAATTTATATTTGGGATAAACGGAACATGGGAAATTGAATAAAACCATTTTCAGTTCTCAGGATAATAAAATCTGTTAGAAATATAGAAAATTATAAACAAGCAACATTGGAGCAAACAGCTTTATTCTATTACTTTTAGAATGGCAGATAAATTATATTAAGATTTTTTTTTTCCTTCATTATTTCATGGTTTATATAAAAAATGTAAACTTCATAGGTATGATAAATATATTTATTAAGGTGGCAACAACAGTTGTGAAATCATGTGGAAAGCAGCTTATACTGATATATGTTTTTCTTGGGTTGTCTTCTGTAGTGATTTCAATAAATTTATTTTTTAAGGGAGAATGGGTACTATAATTAGCTATGCTTCAATCATTCTGTTTTTTTTTGGAAAATCAATTTCTTTTTACTTTATATAGACAGTAGAAGATCTCCATAAAGCAATTCTATATAATGTGATTCTCTATATAACGTACTTCTCAGATGTACACAGTGAATTTTGCAGTTAAGAAGTACCTGAATTCCCACATTGCCAAAGAAAAAAAAAATGCTACTCTTTAAATGATTAAATTGGATACATTAGTTCAACTTTATCTCCTTAATTCAGAATTTTTTAATGAAAAAATCGCTATTATTACAATATATATATATTTATTTTTTGAAAAGGAGTGATGTTATGAATTATGAGCATGGTCCAAGCATATTTGGACCATGTTTATAAAGTTAATTTAACAATGTGTGGAATGTTCTATATTATGCAAAAATTTATAATCTTCACAACACCTTGTAACAAGGAATGCAATATAAAGGTATTCTATTGTATTTTGATATGTTCCAGATATATTTGATCATGTTTACAAAGTAAGTTTAATGATGTGTGAAATGTGATCTATATAGCGCAAAATTCTATATAATGCACAACCTCACGTTTTTAGATTTGTTTTATAAAGATCTTCTACTGTATATATATATATACATTTGAAATCTCATAACTACTGCATTTTTCATTTTTATTTCTTGCCAAATCGTCAATTTATAATTTCGCTACTACCAAAACTATTTTATATTTAAAAAAAAAAAAAAAAAAAAAAAAAAAAAAAACTGAAATCCTTTCAATAATTCCTGAGAAAAGGGTATATTTTCAATTTCGGCTGTTCGCCATAGAATTTCACAAGTGTTGTTGCATTCTTAAGACAATACCTTCTTTTCCTTTCTTTTTTAAAGGATAAATTAGCCGATAAATGTAAAAGAAAAAAAATATGAAATAGTTAAATTTTAAGTTAAACATTAAACATTTGTGTATGTTTTAATAAATATACTTATTAAAAAAATTATTGAAAAAAAATCTACAGTTTAAAAGGACACTTTCTAAATCTTAATTGATTACAAATTTTACTATAGGACAGTAAAAAGCATAAGTAGTACATGCACAGAAAGAGAATTGTACACATACCAGAGGAAATTAAGAATACACATATTACATAAAGAAAGATAAATGTAGACTCTTATTTAGATACATTGATAGATACATTTCTAAGCAAAATCCAGTAAAAATAAAGTACATACCACAAAAGCTCAGAAGAACAGGCAAAAATATTAAGCCATGAACTGTTCCAATAGCTATTATACCAAGATACATTCTAAAATAAAATACTTGAAAAATCTGGGATTTGGCGAATGCCAGGACTAGAATACCACAGTCTGTTAAAGTAATACCAGATAATATCTAAAAATAAAATATTATTTTCAAATAAAAATAATTAAAATGCTGATTATTTTTTTTATTTTTATTTTTATTTTTAAATAGAAAACTACAATTTTTACAACATTAAAACATTTAAGTAAAATCAGAAGTACACCAAGTTATGTTAACATGTGTAACATAAATTAACTGTTACATAACTGCAATTTTTCTATAACTCCCTCTCGCATTCCATGAGTAACAGTAGGGGAGGGGAGGGGGAAAAAGAGTCATTGCCCTTGGAATTTTTTTAATTAAATTTTCTTACAGAGAAATGAACTAAGCATTTATACCTTTTGAAGCCCCCATGAAAGAAACATTTTAATTCTGTATTAGTATATATATATATATATATATATATATATATATATATTGTTATGAATTTTGTAAATATTTCATTCTTTTTAATTTATTTTATTTTATTATTGTGAAAATTGCAGTATTATTAATGTATTTCTTATTGAGCATCATGTAACTCAATGCTAAAGGCCTCAGGTGCTTTGCAAGAAAAACAACCTTACAGCATCGGTTTTATAATGGAGTTCTATTGGGAAATCGCCAAGGAATGGGTTTTTCGCCAAGTTGGCGATGGTTTTGGCGACTTATTTTTGTCGCCAAATTTGGCGATATATCGCCAAATGTCGCCAAGTTGGCGACGGATTTGGCGACTTTTTGTGCAACCCCCCCTTATACATTTACATTGGGATCCTTTCACGTTTGGAGTACTCTATCGAGAGTTGGAGGACCTTCTGGTAATTTCTAGCATTAGAAAGTCCTGGAATAATCTGGAAAGATCCCTGAAGTCTATATAAGGGACCTCCACCAGTTCAGTTGAGTTAGTTGTCTGTCAACTGCGATTGAATTCATACGAGAGGCTTTGCATTGAGAACTGTGTTTCTCGGATCGATTTTGTCGTTGATACGTCGTATTGAACGCATTGTTTCTGTGTGAAATTTTGCTGCGGTTTTATTGGATTTGAAGATTACTGAATATCTTGTAATTTTCAGAAGATATTTGTGATCGTATTGCACTGTTTATAGTGAATAAAGCCTTTTTATTGTTCTTATATATTGGCATCAGTCCTTTCGAACCCCGAGCTCATAACAATATATTCATGTGTTTAAAAATTATCTTAAATGGAGGTTTCAGGGAAGCAGAATCATTCTTGAAGAAAAAAGATAACTGTTTCAATTATCTTTTTTGGGAAAAAGCCAGCAGATTACTCTTGGGTTTTTAATATTTCTTACATGTTATATTTCAGGATTACTTTTTATGCTGAGTTTTTTTTTTTTTTTTAATGTCATCCCCGGAAGGTTCTATTGCATATTTATATACTCTATTTTTAAAAAACATGGCCTAGACTACAGACCACATGCACAGCTGCTCAAAATTTTTGCCCACCCTGGATTTTGTTCTGTCAGTGTCTATATGTCATATATTAGCATTGAGAGTTTTTGCTTGTACAGATATGTTTCAATATTACAAGCTTCTATAAATATCTTTACTATAAGCTTGCAGTACTCTTATTTATATGACTAGCCAGGCTTTGTCATCTAGACTGTTGTTTTGGGGGCCCTCAGAAAAATTATAAACACATTTGCTTTAATTTGAGTTACTATCTAAATGCCGGCTAAAATACAAATCATAACACACAAGCAATGCTTTAAACAAATTTGAATTAATTTGTTAAAGGTAAATATAAGAAATGCTTTAAACAAAAAAATCATTTTTTTTTGTTTTATGTACAGAATTTACAAGCATTTTTAAAAAAATACTCGCCTAAGTGGCGTCTTTACACTAATCCAATAATTGTGTAGCAAAAAAAAAAAAAAAAAAAAAAAAGTTTTAACTTTGAATGCATTTATTACAAACAGATTCATTTTGATTCAGAATGTGTATCTAATCAAATTAACTGTCTTAGCTAGGAAAATTATCAAATGAGTAAAAAAATTCCAAAATCATTTTGGCTGTTATGATAAATTCCAGCAAGCCAGTAACAGCCATTTCACGACATAATTCTCGGCTTTTCGATTTCAGAAATCAATATGCAAAAAATAGAGTTGAAATGTCTAAAACTTTACTTAAATGGACTTTATTGGTTCCTTAGCAAATGATGTCAAAGGACTTCTCTGATTTCATTCCCTACACATGAATGAAGTGTGTATTGTTCATCATGGTTTTTGAAATGATAAAAATCACAATGAATTCAATTCTTTTTCAAGTGGTTTGTTTATGTTAGGAATGAAGTTTTGAATGCTGATAAATCCAAACATAAATATTTGAGAAAGTAGCTCATCCCTCAAATAAATAAATAAATAAACAAATAATATATAATTTGGATTTTGGACAAAAATAGAAAATGTGTAATAATTACAAGGCACATAACAACAATTAACTGCTTCTTATGTGTACCTTTGTCGCATCAATCTATTCTTCTTGATTTAATAAAATGAAAACTCAATTAAGCTTTACCTATTCATAGCTCACTCTTGATTTCAGATTATTTTTAATATGCAAATTGCTGTCATAAATTACCAGAAATTTTTCTGTTTTATTGATTACAGTTATTACATATTTTAAATCTTGTTAATTTCATAGTTTTTTTTTTAATTAAATTAGTTTTTTATGGCAAATCAGACCTGCATAATTTTCAGCTAATGTTATACTTACCAGCCTAGCCTGTTATTAAATGTAAAATAGACTGTTATATTTTCCAGATATTCATAATTCACATTTCTTTAAAATTAAATGAATAATTTTTATGACTCTCAGTATTCAATGGATAGAATCTAATAAAATTTTTGAAGAAAACTAGTTCAAAAATACAATAAACACACAACATATTATAAGATTAAGATATATATATATATATATACTCACTGAGGTTCCCATCTGACATAAAGCCTCTTGAGCTCGTAAGACATGGGTTGACTTTTCACTCAATGCAAAGCTTCGAGTTAAATGGGAACAAAACTCTACAGATATACCAACACCCTGAAATAAATATTTCAAACTATCAATAGATATTCTAATGAAATAAATTCAATTAAGTATGCGGAAGACTTTTAAGTCATGAAATATAATACAAAAATTAATGAAATTTAATAATTACAACCAATTTAACTGGAATCATTTACATAGAATGGTATTTCAATGTATGATTATTATGAATTTTCTTTATGAATTTTTATGAATAAACATGGATATATTATTAGCATTGTGTTGACTGTCCATTTAATATGAAATGATTTTTTTATAATACTTGTTTGTTACCACTATATTTTTAAAATTATCTTTGCCTTCTTTAATCATAGAAATATGAAATAAATTGAAGATTATTTTTCAAATTTCTAGTAACAAAAAAAAAAACAAACATTAAAGTTGATAACTATCAAAAGATGAGTATACTTGTCACTGGCCAGCAATGTGTTAATAATATAAATTTTATTAAGGTTAAAATATTAAATTTATTAATCACATTTTGCGATGTAAGAAACTCTTACTAATTATGAAAGTAAAATAAAAACAAATTACATTACTGCCATATAGCAACATTCCTGATTAAAAATACAAAATGTATAAACACACCAAGGTTTGTACTTAATTTTCAAGTTTTACAATAAGCTGTATCAGAATATAGAAAGAATCCAGGATTGTTTCAAGACTTTTAAACTTGATAAATAGACTAAAGATAGAGAGGAATTGCCTAGACAAGATTTCATTTGATTTCCATAATGTAGTGATTCTAACAAAATGAAAAGTTTTCAGGTCAACATCTTATTATTTAGTGTCTGTAAAAATTAGATTATTTTGTATTATTATATACCCTATCACAACACAACCTATCACACTGTAAAAGAAACTCAATGATACCTCATTATTCAGAACTAGCCCAATCATTTGGGCTTTAGGGTCAAATTAACAATACATAAAGGCAGATAAGAAAAGCCTCCTATTAGATTGCTCTGATCCCGCAATAAACATAAATAAAGAAAAGACAGTGTTAAAAACAATAGTTTTTTATAGTGATGATCTAGATAATTGCAATTTTAAAGCATGAATTAAAAACTCATTTGCTATCATAAATAATAAAAGAAAAGTTTATCATATATTTAAAAAAATAAACTGCCAAAGTAATATAGAAACTAAAATTAACTGAAAAAAAAAAATAATTCATTAAATGTATACTTACCACAACAAGATTAACTAAAGAAACAGCATTCAATGAAATATTCCACCAGTACATTAAACCCATAAGATTGATTACAATGGTAGAAACTGTGAGGGTAACAACAGCAGCTGAATGTATATCAAGACCCAGCAAAAGGAATGTAGCAATGAAAACAGCAGCAGTAGACAAAGAAAGGCTTCGCAATGTATCAGACCACATTGTTAAATATTGTTCATAAAATACATGCACCAAGCTAGACAACAGATGATTTTCACATTATGAAAGATTTCTTAAATATCATAACTGTAAGCATGAAAATAAGATAGAAATTCAATTCTTAAATTTTATTACATGGTTACACCTTTATTAATACTGAAAAAAGAACCCTTCCCCCTGCCTCCCCCCCCCCAAATAAATAAAATTAATGAGCTTAAATAAACACAATTCAAATGTAAAATATTCTTGATAAAGAATTTTTTTATCAACAAAGGCATAGTGTTTAAAAAAATACATTAACATAGACATATCATCAGTTACATTTCATTTTCTTAATTTTTTTTTCCTTTGGTACAGCAAAATCTTATAAATGTGATTCTAACTATGATATACAAATTGAAAATGGATTACAAAATAAATGATGGAATTTCAGAAAAAATAATGTTTGAAGAACAAAGCAGCTAAACAAACCTTTACTTAATATGTGAGCAAACAAATTTAACAAACATATGTTAAAACAGCCATACTCAACATTTTTTTCTCGCGAACTGCAAACATATGTTTGCAATGTTAGATGGGCCACAACACACTTGTATAATAATGTAAAAAAGCATAATTAAAATAGTAAGATTGTGGTATTATTCTTGAGAAGATGGTTGAAATATATTATTTTATGATCGTGTTTAATTAGTACAATTGCAGTTAGGTTATTTGCAATAACCCTTTCTTTTAGATATTTAAAAGAATTCTTTAAGGTCACTGAGAAAATATATAACTAAAAAGGATCTCACCCAAAACAGTCGTATGTTGAAAAGATGGAGACATGAAGAAGACCTTGAATCATAAATAAAGTTCTTTATTAATTTCTTTCAAAGAAGAAGAAATATATTCCTTCCACTTGGCCACCATGAGAACGGTAAAACCCATCCTGTTTTTTATTTTATTTTACACGAAGACTTCGTCCTTCTGCAGGGCATCATCCATTAAGATTTTTAACTTGAAAACATAAAATGACACAAAATAAAAAAAGAAGTAACACGTCCAATTCCGGCGACTCCCATCAGACAAACTGCCTCAAAAAGTAACGGAAAAATTATATATATGATACATACGGGAAAGGCCAAAGTGAAATCACGGGCCTTTCAATTTAATTGATTAAAATTTAAAGTCAACGATGGTAAAACAAACGAATCGCCGCTCTCAAAACGAAACCAAAAGTAAAATGATCCCCTATACGCCAACGCAGCAACGCGTCAGAGCTTTTGAAAATCCTACGTACGGCGAGATTTAAGAGCCGCTCCAACGGTGAATCAAGGTCAGAGCCATGCATACTGTGCATGCGCGACTGCCGCCGATGGAGGAGAGAGCGATAACGGCTGCGGAAAAAAAACTAACAATGCGCGTGCGCCGCGAACGAGGTGCCGATGCAATGTAAACAAACCGCCAATGGGGACAAAGTATCGCTAAAAAGAATGAATGAAGCAGTATTTAAAAAAAGCACGAGGGCTAAAATAAAGATAAATAGCGAAGCACCGTAATACGCACGCACAAAAATGCCGATAAACAAAACATTAAAAGAACGGTAAATTAAATAATGTGAGAATTCATCTCACAAAGATAACAATAGTATAACAAAGCTACATAATAAGGTTAATATAATTAGTAGGATTGAAGAAATGTTACAAACAAGCGGGAAAAATTCTACCTTACGGCAGAATATAGATTGGCCACCCACTGCTTTTATCATTGAGATTTTTTCAGCCAAGGCTAACTCATCAAAAAAACGTGTTTGTTAGCATAAGCCAGCTTTTCCACTTTAGAATTTAATTAGCACTCTAAGATTTTCTGTGAGGCTGGCTGAATATATTAGGAACGAACACACCAAGTTTTAAAAAGATTCGGTGACTTGTGACTAGAAGTATTTTTAATAAATATAATAGTGAAAAGATGTGGCTCCAAAGGGCTGAGACGTGGCGAGGTAGATGTTTACAAATGTGCGGCTTAATGACATCCTTTAAACTTATTTTTAATGATTCAAGACACTTTAACACTTAATAGATAACTTAAAAAAAGTAATGAAAAGTTCTATGATAGCAGATTTTATGATGGATACAGCTAAGAGAAGTTGTTTAACAAATGATGATTTAGCATTAATTGATGGGGTCTTGGAGAGTGGTGAGGAGGAAAGGGAGGGGGAGCTATACAAAACAAAACTGCTCTGTGAGACGATTAAAAGGAATCCTCACTTGCAATTGAGAGATGGGACTTTAAAAGGGATGCCCTTTTTGTGCCCCTCTGACGGGCCCTCCTCAAGAGATACGTGAAAACTGAGGCGCCAAAAGAAGCGGGGGGAAAATACCTTTAGGCAGTGTAGAGCTAATTTTGGTGAAATTTTGAAGCTGTCCGGCTCATAGGAACAGAGAAAAATGGGAAAAACTAATAGTCCAGTAGAAATAGCGCAAAAAAGGGCCTTGCCTTACAAAAATTCGGGTAGTTCCGATTTTTGGGTATGCTGTAAAGGTTGACCCTCTAATAAAAAAAACTTAGTTTTCGACCTTCTAGACCTTGTGCGTTTTTCACAATATTGAAAAAAACCAATATTTTTCGGCACTTTTTTCAATTTTTCTTAAATAACTCAATTTTAGTGCATTTTACAGAAAAAAGCAGTGTTACCATTTTGTAGAGCATAAAATTCTCTACAACATGCAGTATTCAGGTTTGTAAATTGTCCAAATAGGGGGTAAGATACAAAGCCGGGAAAATAGGGTAAAATTTGCAAAAAATGCAAAAATCCATTAAAGACGTTAGTTTTTGCTTAATAACCTACTTTTAGTGTGTTTTAGAGACAAAACACTTTCACCATTTTGTACAGCATGAAATTCTCTACAACATGCAGTATTCATGTTCGTAAATTGTCCAAATAGGGGGTAAGATAAGGAGCCGGGAAAATAGGGTGAAATTTGGAAAAAATTTAAAAATCTACAAATGACGTTAGTTTTTGCTTAATAACCTACTTTTAGTGCATTTTACAAACAAAATTGTCATAATCAACTTTTTAGAGCTTTTAAGTAGGTTATTAAGAAAAAACTAACGTCATTTGGGGATTTTTACATTTTTCCAAATTTAACCCTATTTTCCCGGCTTCGTATCTTACCCCCTATTTGGACAATTTACAAATATGAATACTGCATGTTGTAGAGAATTTTATGCTCTACAAAATGTTGAAAGTGCTTTTGTCTCTAAAATGCACTAAAAGTGGGTTATTAAGCAAAAACTAACGTCATTTGTGGATTTTTACATTTTTTCCAAATTTAACCCTATTTTCCCGGCTCCGTATCTTACCCCCTATTTGGACAATTTACAAACATGAATACTGCATGTTGTAGAGAAGTTTATGCTCTACAAAATGGTAAAAGGGCTTTTGTCTCTAAAACGCACTAAAAGTACGTTATTAAGCAAAAACTAACATCTTTAGTCGATTTTTGCAAATTTTACCCTATTTTCCCGGCTCCATATCTTACCCCCTATTTAGACAATTTACAAATCTGAATACTGCATGTTGTAGAGAATTTTATGCTCTACAAAATGGTGAAAGTGCTTTTTCTGTAAAATGCACTAAAATTGAGTTATTTAAGAAAAATCGAAAAAAGTGCTGAAAAATATTGGTTTTTTCAATATTGTGAAAAACGCACAAGGTCTAGAAGATCGAAAACTTGGTTTTTTTATTGGAGGGTCAACCTCTAATAAATAAAACTATTGACTATCTCATGCTCTAAAAAGTTGATTATGACAATTTTGTTTCTAAAATGCACTAAAACAAGCAAAAACTAACATCATTTGTGGATTTTTACATTTTTTCCAAATTTAACCCTTTTCCCGGCTTTGTATCTTACCCCCTATTTGGACAATTTACAAACCTGAATACTGCATGTTGTAGAGAATTTTATGCTCTAGAAAATGGTGGAAGTGCTTTTGTCTCTAAAACGCACTAAAAGTAGGTTATTAAGCAAAAACTAACGTCTTTAGTGGATTTTTGCAATTTTTGCAAATTTTACCCTATTTTCCCGGCTCCGTATCTTACCCCCTATTTGGACAATTTACAAACCTGAATACTGCATGTTGTAGAGAATTTTATGCTCTACAAAATGGTAACACTGCTTTTTTCTGTAAAATTATGAGTTATTTAAGAAAAATCGAAAAAAGTGCCGAAAAATATTGGTTTTTTCAATATTGTGAAAAACGCACAAGGTCTAGAAGGTCGAAAACTTGGTTTTTTTATTAGAGCGTCAACCTTTACAACATACCCAAAAACCAGAACTACCCGAATTTTTGTAAGGTAAAATGCTATTTCTACTGGACTATAAAATAATTATGAAAAATTGAAAAAATTAAATAAGAAAAGTGCTCCTGACGGGAGGAGAGGAGAGAAAAGGAGAAGGGAGAGTAGGACCAGACAAAAGTGCTTGACGAGATCAAACTTTTGATATCTTACATGATGGGGTTTTAACAACTTGAATCTATTCCTATGCGAGATAGGGCCTCGGGACTGTCTTAGAAATGTCGGCCTCGACGAATTTAACTTTGTTGGATCCTTTAGAAGAGGCCTATGCCCTCTGTGGTAGAGGTCTGCACGGCCGAAATTTCCAGGCCCGGGCACGGCCCGACCCATACAAAAAATAATTTGGCCTGGCCCGGCCCGATACAAAAATTAAAAGTTCGGCCCGGCCCGAACAAAAAAAATATTGGCCCGGCCCGGCCCGATTTGAAAGTTAAAAGTTCGGCCCGAGCCCGGCCCGGCCCGAGTGAATTTCTACAAAACGTAATTTTTACGTCGATTTGGTTAAAAATTTGCCTTGTAGGAGGAGATCTAACCAAAAATTCCTATCTTAGCTTTTTTTATTTGTGTTTATAATCTTCATTTTTATAGATGTGCCGCAAGCTGGAATATTTATTTTTTTAATAAATCTCTATTTGTTGCATGTATGTGTTTAAGTTATCATCAATATTGTTAATCCATATTCCATTTATTGAAGTGTTAAAAATCAGAAAAATGCTATACAGTAAAATCTTCTAAGATGGAATTGCATAGGGCAGAAAAAAAAATGAGTTATAGACAATTTACCTTCTTAGCAGGTGTAAATGTATTATATATTCTTTTCTTACATATTAGTATATTCATTTTTAATGGATAAACACATTTTTTAATTTAAGACAGGATTCCATCATAAGTAGGTTCTTTTTCACATGTTTTACTATATTTTAATTTAGCCATATTTTAATAAGTGTATAAATCTACTATTCTTTAAAAAGAATAAATTTTAATGTTTAATTATAAAATAATGGAGATTTAAAAATGTATGCATGTTTTGAAAAGATTTTTATGCCAGATCTTATTTTACTGATCTTCGAACGGACCAGGCATGCCGAGACATTGATTTTCATACGGGTCAAAACCAGGACTAACAATTTCGAGGCGTGAAGACTAGGAAGAATGAAACCAGTCCCGGCTCTGTACGGAAAAAATAATTTAAGGCACGGCCTTATCCTTCAGGAAAAATGTAAGGCCCGGCCCGGCCCGTAAAGAGTAATCACTAGGCCCGGCCCGAGTCTTCAGAAAAAAATATGGCCCGGTCCGAGTGCCGTGAAGAAAAATAGGCCCGCGCGCCGGGCCGAGTACGGGCTTCGGGCTTTGGCCCGGCCCGTGCAGATCTCTACTCTGTGGGTCTTAAAGGGACTGAGAAAGATGGGAAAAACTAAAATTTAAAAAGGAGTTGAAACAGAGAAAAATGCTTTTCAAGGGAGGGGGAGAGTAGGACCAGACCATAGTGCTTGACAAGATCTATCTATTGATATGTTACATGAAGGGGTTTGAACACCAAAAAGATGTTTCCCCCCACCATGGGGGGGGGGGTAACTTCGTTCCTATGGGAGATGGGGGCCACGGGACCCCCCTTAGAAATGTCCGCAACGACGGGTTTAACTTTGTTGGATCCTTTATATTATTGTTTAAACGGGGTCTGCGTCTGCTTAGCGCAATTAGGGACTGAGAAAGGAATACAAGCGGAAGTATCGGCATAATAAAGAGATACAATTTGATTTTTAATATCGTCAATAACAACCATTTGTATAGCTATGTATAAAGGGTGTCCTCCTTTATATATGGAGTGGCTGTGACTTTTCATAAACATGAATTTTACTGTAGACTGAAAGAATTAACCCTGTGTGTGGCTAATAATAATATGTAATGTAAAATTTTAATCCTGAAATAGCTGAATTTGTCGTATTTAAATAAGTAATTGTTATTAGTATCAAATTTTACTTTTATGAAATATATTCATTTATCATGAAAAATACAAAGCAATCGATAAAACATTTTAAAATAAAAAAAAGTAGAAAAATCGAACAGAAATATAGGGGAATCAAACCCGCAACCTCTAGAATCAAGAGCAGTGCTCTAACCATTTGGTCATCAAGTTCCCTTCTAGACTTTAAGAAAATATTAAAATAGGCAAATTAGTCAAATGAGTGTTTCGAACGTAGGCCTTTCACTTTCACTATGCATACATTCACAGTATAGACTCACTCCATATTTTAGTCTCCTTCGCCCACGCGCCACCTGATCTTCGTCCGTGAACAGCCCCATTATCTTTTTATGCGTGAAGGTTTTGGTATGGTACTTCATTGTGAAGTTTGGTAATTTTTGAAATTCAGTATTTGAAAAACGGCATAACCATTAGATTCGAAATTTATATCAAGAAAAACACAATTTTTTACCTTTCTAACGCAGTTTGTCTAACAATTTTGTAACAAATACTTTTCGAGCTATTAATTTTTTCAATAACTTCAAATGTTTCATTTTCCGAGATTAACCTGTGGTAACGATGGATGGCTGTGACTTTTCATAAACATGAAAAATGATAGAGATTGAAAGAATAAGCCACCCTGTGTGTGGCTAAAAAATTTAACACCACTATTTCTGAACAATGTACTTCATAGTAGATTGCTATTCATAATGATGTAGAAATATGCCACAAATATTTTTGTTCGGAATTAGTGATATAAAATTTTTTGCTGCTGCAAACGTTTAACCCTAATATGTATTAGCTATATAAGTATAAATGTAATAATATAACAATGCAGCATATTCAAGTTTCTAAAAAAAAAATCAGGTGATTTTCTTTAATAAAACAGTCATTATCTCAATGCAAAATCTTTTTTAGAAATATATAATGCAAATTTAATTAATTTGAAACAATGTTTGTTCATTGTTAAAGATTAAGATATATATACACCACTATATCATAAACAGAACTACATGTAAAAAGAACTTTTGACTAACGAAACGGCCTTTAACATGTTTCAGATAATTTTAAATTAGTGATTATAAATAACAGGGCAGATTTTGTTTTCCCATGAAAATATATAAAAGAACAGTGAAGGTCTTAAAATTTTTATGCAGATCTCAACTGATTTTATAAATAGAGATTAATGATTATGTGCCGTGGGCTGTATATTAAAGCTCGCCGGGCTGCAGGTTGAGTATGACTGTTAAAAGATTAAAAGAGCTGTTAATTTTTTTCCTCCCTGGCTACAAACTTTTTTTTTTCTAATATAACAAGTTTTCCTCATTTTTTCGAACATTTCTGCAAATTTTCTGACTTTTGAAAAGGTAGACACTGAACACCATATCAAAGCCGTTTAATTTCTGTTAATGTTTACATGAAATATTTACATAAGAGGTAAAGAAATATTTTTTACCAAAAAAACAAGAACGAAAAATCACGCGTCAAGTATAGATTATGTAACACTTTCCAACGCTTCCAAAATAATTTTACAAATCATACTTTTTAATAAGCTGAAAGATAACATCTAAGTAAACAATTTGAAAAATGCATAACATATTTAAAAACATAATTTCAGGAATTTCCAACACATACAATATTCGTAAAAATATCCGAATACTTTTATTCTGCCCTGTATAGGATCTATAGATTTGTATATATACTACATAGGATGCTAAATTTTAGTTTAGTTAAGAAACGTGTAGCACAGTTTAAAATTCTCCTTCTGGAGTTCCTGTCAATAAACGGAAATGTGTTCGCGAACTTTTGTGCTTCTCTATATAGGATCTATAGAATTTATACACACCACGTAATAAACAAAAAGTGAGTTAAATTTAAAATTGCGTTCAGTAACTTAAAACACACTTCCAGGAATTATTGTTAACAGACAGAAGAGAATTCTTTTGTGTGTCCCTGTAAATGAACGATGACTACTATACACATACACTATTCTGTAGTAAGCCTCTTGTAATGCACCTTAGTGATACATATAAATTTCAATGTGTTTAAAATAGTGAAACATTATTTAAATAAACCGCAGACGATTTTTCTCCATTGACATAATGTAACGGAATTCTTTTGACTGTCCCTGTAAAGTAACTATAAGTGCTATGCACACCTATTCCATATTAATTCCATATTAATAATACACCTATCAACACCTATTCCATATTAATAATACCTATTCCATTCTTGTAATGCACCTTAGTGATATATATCAATTACGATGTGTTTGAAATTGTGTCACATCATTAAAATAAACCGCAAATGATTTTTCCCCATAGACCGCAATGTAACGGAATTCTTTTGAGTGTCCCTGTAAAAAAACTATAAGTGATACACACTTCCGTTGAAATAGGGAATATGCTATAGATAACGGCAATAGCATATAAAAATTTCAAGGCAATCCGAGCCTATTTACGGGAGTTAGAGTATGGCCATACGGCCAGACAAACCGAAGTCATAAACACTTTTCAACTAGGTTGGAAAGTGTTAAAAAAAAGCAAAGCTAAACATTTTCACTATACATTACAGTAAATAAGTAATATGTACAGATAAATGAGGAACCCGAAACTACAAGATGTCCAGAATAATTTGAGTAGCAAATACTTTTGTTAGATAAGCAACCGATGTCTATTTGACCAGATATTTGACACTAGATATCCAGCTGCAGTATATTTCAATTTCTCTTTATTTTTAAAGAAATTAAGTGTGGGTTTAGATTAGCTAGTTAATTCTATACATTTTCTTTTTTTTTTATCTTAGTTTTAAATTTTCTATTAACAATTACTTTCATGTTTTTTTCAGTTTCAGTACTATTATTATAATTATATAATTTTAAATGATTAGTTATATCAGCATCAGCTAACTAGTTTAGTAATAGTAAATTATTTTTATGAGAGAAACTTACAACTGAAATTGAAAAAAAGAATATTAAATAGTTTTACCTTTTTTTTTTCTTTAGCAGGATATATTCAGGCTGTAATTACCCTCCCCTTCCCCATCAACTAACTCTTATTTTTTTAATTACTTAAGAAGTTTTGTGTTGTGATAACAGAAAATTTGTTCTTGCTAATTGTTACTAACATAACAAAATCAGTAATATAATAGCAAATTAAGATATTAGTTCAGTACTACTCGATTATTTTTATGAAAAAAAACTTAAAACTGAATACATTTGTAGCAGAATGTTTTATTTAAAATCTTTACCTTCTCTTTTTGTTCTTTAACTTCATCCTCTACCCCCTTACTTTATAAAAACAAGTTTTATGTTGTGAGAACAGAAAATGTGTTCTTGCTTGCTACTAACATTGCAAAAAGAGGTTTTTCTTTTTTACTAAATCATTCACCTACTTTTGGTTTTTTAACTTCATATATGCAGATATATATTGTATGATTAATTACAGTTGTTCACATATTTCTTCTTGAATAGGTTCTGAAACATGATTTGCCATAAATATTAGTAAATTAATTTTAGTTTAATAATTTAATGCATTTTATTTTGTAAGATTAAAATTACAGTTGTATAATATAGAAATTTTAATAATGAGTTCAATGAACAATAAAAGCATAGTATAGCCTGATAATTTCAGGTCAGATGTACTGCTGGATAATCACATATATGGCTACTGCCAAATATCGGCATACTGACCGGATGCAGTACTTTTATCATATATCTGCTGCATCACTACTTTTGATATAGATAATAAATTACAGCATGAATCATATAAGCTGAAATATAATACTGTGTGCGAGAAAAAAAAAATTATTATCTGCTCAAAACAGTATAAAAATAATTTATCTTTTATGCTATACAACCATACATTTAAAACATATATTGAAATCTAACAGGAAGCATAAAAATTTTAAGCCACTAACTAGTTAGACAAAAATATGATCATACCTGAGTGTGTGATGGCGATAGCTAGGAAAATCCTTATATATTATTTCTCCTGTCAACATCCCTTTTACTCAGAAAATATGAAACGCAGAACACCGAATGAGATACCATATGAAAGGTTTTAGAACAGGCTTCTGACATAGCCCACTTAACAATTCGTTAAAACATGTTTTTGATTAAAATTTGCTGAAATTAAAAAATTAAATCGGCATTGTTTTCATGAAAAAAATGAAAGGTTTTCCTGAAATTATTGTTGCCAAAAAAATAAAATACCACATTATATGATGCTCATAGCAATTATAAAAAACACCGCACGGGTTTATTTTATACTTATGATTAAAAAGCGAAATTGAAATTGAAATGGAAATGTTTAGATTTATATTTCTAAGTGCCATGGTTTTCCCGAAGCGGATGACGTCATCCTCTAATGCAGTCAAAATAAGATTGTTAATTTTTTTTTCTCGCGCGTGCCTTTAGCAATCTTGGATCAGTTTTTAGTCTAACTTTGATGGAATAAAGTAGATGATATTCTGGCTTGACTAACAACTAAATGTTGTTTGCAGATATTTTTATCCTTTCTTTTTCTTTAGAAGTTTAAACCTGCATCTAATAAATATTACATATTGATAAAAAATGATACTTCTCTATTATCCCGTCGACCACTTTTCATAACAAAAAACTATCGCCAAATAAACGGGAGAACGTTGCCATTGGAATACCAATAAATAAATAAATAAATAAATAAAATATAAGAATTTAAGGACACAATTGTTATTTTAATTAATAAAATAACTACTAAATCAGTAAAACATAATGAAAAATGCACGCAAATATCGAATGTAAAACCACTAGATGACGTAACAAACATGCATAATGATTCTCTGACATCAAGTAAATGGGACTGCATTTTTGGCGTTTAATCTTACAGTTTGGCGGTAGTTTTTTGTTATGAAAAGTGGTCGACGGGTTAATAGAGAAGTACCTAAAAAATATTAGATTTCAGTGCGAAATTTTCGCACAGGCCCTCTGGTCTACTATAAGTATAGGTCTGAAAATTTGGATGAGGATAGTTTTATATATATTCAATATTATATTCACTATTTCAAAAAAATATTTTCCAAAGTTCAATTCATGTTTTCAGATTCCTTTTCAAGTTTTCTGTTTTTTTCTGCATTTTAAAACTGTCGCATTCAGTTCCCGGGCAGAAATATATATATATATTTTTAAATATACCTATTTATTCAATGTACTTTTCTGGTTTTGGCGGTTCTGGTTCTTTTCTTGAAGTCATTTCAAGAATTTGCCAGAATTTTTTTTTCTCAGTGCTTTTGAAGATATCATTCCCATTAAAGAGAACTGTGCTTTGGATAGCATTTCACATTTTTAAAAAGTGAGGGATGCTTTTATATTATTTAAGTTTTCTCAGGAACTTTTGGTCAGAATTGAAGGCTTTATATATTTAAATCGGCAACCACTATAAAACGAGGCCCCCTTAGTTCATATGGAAAGATTTTTGAATAATAAATATAAAATCATACAAATTCAAGATCTGTTTGGCAAAGACCTGAACGCGCATGGCTCCCTCGATATATGCTACCAAATGTAATGGGGCTTCCAACTCTAGGTTAGCTTGAATAAATACTTGTTTAAAAATATAAAATCATACAAATTCAATGTTCATTTGCAAAATGAGACTGAAGCATACATAGCACTCCTGTTGTATGCATCCTAGAGTACTTTGAACTCTAGGTTCGAATAGATTTTCATTTAAAAAAATGAAATCATACAAATTCTAGGGTGTATGCTACATAACACAAGTGTCAACAACATTAGATTTGTTTGGAAAGAGTTCAATTTAAAAATATAAAATCAAAACAAACCGGAGCACGCGTAGCATGACTGTTGAATCCAGCCAAAAAACAGTGTATCCCTATCTTTAAGTTAGTTGGAATAGATTTTTGTTTAAAAATATGAAATCATACAAATTCGAGGATGTAAGCTGCCAGAGGCAGTAGGGCCTCCAACATTAATTCAATTGGAAAGAAATTCGTTTAAAAATATAAAATCATTCAACACCGATTTTAGATATATTTAAGGTTCAGCTAGTAATATAATAGAGCAAAACTTTGTGCTCACATGTTTAATTTAATTTAATTTTCAAAAATGTAAAATTCAGAATTCACTTTGAAAACATTCAGAATTTACACTTAAAATGGAAAGTAAAATTATATATATCAATACAGGATTCAAATTATTTCCTTCTATACATAGAATCATTTAAAAATCTAAGGGCAATGAAGCACAAGATTTAAACTGCAAAGCCAGTGAATTCATTCAGCATAGAGAAATTTATTTCTCCAAAGGTTAAAAGTTCAATCCCTGTTTGATTTAAATTTACAATTTCACCTGTATCAGACTGACCCCCCCCCCCTCCCTCTCCACACACACACACACACAAAAGTAATATGAATCATTACAAAGTCAACAAAGGTGTTATGTGCAATATTTTGGCGTCATGAGGCAAAGTTATTGAAAATTAGATAATTCCAAGAAATATTTTTTATACCGAAAAGCAAATGTTGTGTTTTTGTGTTTGATACCCAATGTAGATGTGAATGATGTCATCTATCTCATTTGAAAATCAATATGGTAACAAAAAATAGCTTTGATAATTAACATTAGAAGAAAAGAAACAAAACCTCAAAATATGCAAATCACCAACCACAATTTTATTATGACACTCAGTGAACTGGGCCTTTTATTAGTAATACTATACAACAGTAAATGATATCACACATTATGCATAGTATGACAGCAACACAACCACATCTTTATTATTTTATGGCAATCAACTTTATTAATTAATTTTATTATGCTAAAATTCCTTATCTATATATTTTTTAACACATCATACAGGGATTCAAACATATAACTTTCAAGGCAGCTGATTACAAGATTATTGTGGCATGAGAGAGTATTAATCATTATTCAAAGCTCCGTTACTTTCAAAGTTACAATTATTTATATTAAGTCTTATTCTTATAAGTCAAGCTGAATCAAAAAGGTATTACATGGCACTTTTCATTTAAAAAAAAAAAGGGCTAAATGTTGACTAATCAAAAATGATACTTAAAAGAGAAAACTGCTTTCCAATGATATCACTGGACAAAGAGTAATAATTATTAATCAATTTACAAGATGTCCCATAATAAAATATTAAATACTATATGATCAAATATAGAAAAAAAGAACTAGAGAGGGAAAAAAATCAAAATACAATATCGAACACATATAGTTTGTATCACTGAATTTATACTAATCTTTTTTTAATGAGTTTTTGCAAAGTGACTCTCTCAATATTTGGCACAAGAGAGCTGTATTACAAAATATATGAGCTTAACTCAGATTAACATTTCTTATCTGCCTAACCTAAGCAATTTTTTTAATAAATATTTATACCAGTCAACTTAAAGTTACATAAAATCATATTACCTATATGGGAAAACTTTGGCTTTAGTATCATTTGATGAAATGGCAATACTTAAGTTTGCTGAAATTTTACGAGCCCAATCCAAAGCTTGATAAAAGTCTTTTGAAGATTTCAGCACAGTATGATAAGTCATGAAATTAGTAGCTGATAAAAATTAAATGAAATTAAATTTTGAACAGGTTTTATTGTAAATAATTATTTCATATTAAATTTAAAAATTTAACCTACCTCCAATGGCTGTTTTGTTGTCTTTAGATAAAAGTTCAACTGCTGTCCTGAACATTGCTTTTCCACTATAAACAAAAGATTTAAAAAAAATAATTAAACTAGTTTCTTACAGATTTGCACAATTCTACAGATACATAACAGAGCTGAGATTTGAAAGAACTATACAGAAAACACACTTTTTTCCCCCTCTAAAGAATTATTGTACAAATTCTCTAAACAAAAAAAATTCCTTATTTTTCTTTTATATTATCTAATCATTATCGTGTTTACCATTAATGAAAGAGCTGTATTTAATAAATAAGTCTAATCAAACTTGAACAATCTTTTAGAATTTCAACACACACACACACACACACACACACATATATATATATATATATATATATATAATTATAATATCTATGAATTTCAAAAAACATATCAAGTTCTATTATCATTCTACTTAAATCTCCAAAGAGATAATTAATGATATTGTGTATACAGAATACCACATAGCTAATAATTAACATATGCAAACATAATATTACCATAGTTTGTGCTTCAATGGTAATTGGCAAAATTTTACTCATACCAAAAGAATATTGAAAAAAGAAATAGAGAGAAAGGGAAAAAAAAATTATAAATTGGAGTTGCAATTAAGTGAACACAAATGGATTAATAAATCAAATATGAACCATATACAATGGAAAATTGGATCACATGAGAATTAAATATGAATTGGATATGAATAAACACATGCACATGTACTCATCAGCCTGGATGCACCCACATGTGTTTTAAATAATAATTCAGTGTTTCATAATTCTACTGGCATAATGCTAAGATCAGTAGAATCATCCAGGTACACTGAACTATTACCAGACAACAATTGGAAATATTAAAATTTGGAAATATTTAAATAGGAAATAAAAAACCATTAAGAATATACAAAATATTTCACTCACATCGATTATCCCAAAAACTATATTTAACACCTCACAAAATTACCACGAGATAACAGTTCTGAAATAATAAAATTGGAAATATCAACGCGTAAAGTGTAGATAAAATATTTTACTCACAATAATTATACAGTATCCTTAAAATGTCACAACTTCTACATAATATTCACATCCACATGGCAATGCATCATACATGTTGACTAAGTCGAGTTGAGAGAAATGATTTAAAAGACAAGTTGAGAGCACACTTTTTTTTCAGAACACATCCCCATCGATGACACCCAAACACAAAATGATTCAAAAACACACAAAATAATTTTGGTTTTAATACACTTATAACAAAATTATATCCGTGAATATATATTACTCCATCCAATTTTAATTCCTGAAAGTAAAATTAATATACAATCAATAGCTCCCTCTATAGTTAAATTAAATATAATATTATCAAACACTACCTGAAAGGTAAAGTGTCGCCATCTATTGGTATTATAATAATTCATAATTAATATTTAGTTAGATATACACTTTATTATTTACATACTCACTTCATTATATTTAATTATATAAATAAACTTTAAAAAACAATACTAACTTGTAGTTTTACTTTAAATTCAAATAAATTATAATACTACAATATGAATAAATCTACACAGAATTAATTCAACCTGCACAACACTTCAGATATTCTTAACAAGAGTATATTATGTAAAAGAGATATTATTTTAATTCAAATTGTTTTTGCTGCCAGCTGTGTTAATCCACTGATATTATAGACATATTATTAAATAATTAATGTTTTATTTTTACTACTACTTAAATATATATTAAACTTGTTATTAAATAATTAATGTTTAATTTATACTACATTGTAAATATATTTTATATTTCATAGATTAATTTAAATATCTAATTAAATAATTCATAAACAATTCAAAATATCTCAAAATTTATAAAATTGTTAATTAATAGTATTACTACTGTTTTTCAATCAAATTAATGCAATGCAGTAATTAAAATAATTAAAATACTTGTTAAATTTAATTATTCATAAACAAAAATAAAAACTATATATATTTATATTTATATATATTGCAAATAGATATGTTTATGAGTTAAAATCACCAATGTTATCCATGTATAATTTAATTTGTTATTGTATAAGTTAATTTATAAATGTATGAAAACTGCACATCAATAACACCTTAAACAGAGGTGATCGGCAACGCACAATCACAACTATACAAAGTGTATATAATGTTCAATCAAATATTAAATTTCCTAATATGTTATAGTTGTAATTATGTATGTTATAATTGTAATGTTCTATATAAAGTGTATATAATGTTCAAACAAATATTAAATATTAAATTTCCTAATATGTTATAATTGTAATAATGTATGTTATAATTATTATTTTCTATATCTTTTGTTATATGTTATTGCACTCTAAAACAATAATTTATTACATACCATGTTTATATTTAAATTATATAATAAATGTTATTTAAAAGAGTTGATGATTGAATTTATCAAAAAAATTGGATATCCATATATTTTTGCTTGATCTCGAATATATCTAATATTTTTGTTTTTATTTATATCTGAGCATAAGTATTTTATACGATGTAGATAATTGATAATTATATTTTTATAAACAGATTTATGTAAACATGAAGCAAAATTGGTAAAAATATTTACTTTAAATGGGAAATCAAATCTCTTATCATAAATATCAAAAATTAATTTGTAATTATTAGTAATATTAATTTTTAAGTCAAGAAAGTTTATATTATTATTAATTAAATCATTTTCGCTTAATTTAAGCTGAGTAGGATAAAAATTGAGTGGTGATGTGCAATTTTTTTCATTGAAATAAAATATGATAATGTCATCAATATAGCGATAAAATACATAATCATTGTTCGGACTTATATTTCTTTCATAATAATATAAGTAAAGATCAGAGAGAATACTAGATGCGGTTCCGCCCTGCGGAATTCCCTGGCATTGTTTATAGATAATATTGTCATATATAATGTAATTATTATGCAATGTAAAATTTAGTAAAGTTTTAAAAAAATTTACTGAAATATGTTCTTTTAATTTTAATTGAGATTTAAATTCTTTAAATAATATACACATTGTTTTATGCAAGTCTTTTATATCAATGTTATTAAATAAATCATTAAAATCCAATGTTTTTATGAATTTTACTGGATTGATATTATTTATTTTATTAATGAGTTGAAAACTATTTTTTAGGCAATGTTGGTTATTATGTTTTAAGGTTATATCATATATCTGCTTTAAAATATTAAGTAGTAAATTGCTTGCATTTTTATTATATGTGTTACAACCGATGGTAACAGTGCGAAATTTAATAGGATTTTTATGAAATTTTGGAATTATAACAAGATAAGGATAATTAAAATTATTACATTTGATTTTTAGTAATTTGTGATAATTTAATAATTTTCTGTTATTTATTTCAATATTTAATTTAGTTTTATTAAAAATATTACTTGTGTTGATTGCATTGTGAATTAACACTTTATAGTAATCTTTACAAATGATAGCATAATTATTTGGAGATTTATCTACATAAGTAATTATAAATTTATTTTGTAATTCTGATATATGGTTATTATATATATATATACATACACTGGTGGCCTGTCCTGGCTTCACGCTGGTGGACTATGTATCAACTACAATGTATTTTCCTTTTAATATTCTTATGCAAAATATCTAACCAAAAATCAGCAATAATTGTCTTATTCATCTAATCTTTCATAATCATGTTAAAATCCAATGTGTAACACCTCCTCTAAGCCGACCCGATAATGTTGGTAAATGGTAGCGAATCGAATCAATGGCAAAGAGAATTTTTGTAGAATTAGAAAATAGAACTTTTATTATGAATAATATCGATTCTAAAATTAATATATACAAGGGTTGGTTACATCATTTGATTATTTTTCGTAGGTCATCAACTTTCAATTTAGGATCCCTTGACTCTGAGTTTAATTCACACTACAAAGTCTTCTGCAAACACAATCCGTCGTAGATTCAATAGTTCATTTCGTTCGGGCCCAGATGTACCCGTTCTGTCCCTCAGAATATCTTGGTTCTTCTGATCAGACAGGATAATGACCTCCTTCGATGGCACTTGTCGTGCTTCCCTTTCGTCGGGGTTTTCTCCGATACGTCACGTATCTATCTGTTAGAGGTATGACCTCTCCAGCACCTTAACTACGCTAAGACCGAAACTGGTGTTTCTTATTCTTTCCTGAGAGCAACCTCACTTGTCGTGAGCTTCTCAAAAACTGATCTCTCTAACTTTTAATCTCACAGGGGATTTTTTACTAGGGGCGGGGATTTGATCGAGGCGGAGCATCTTCAAAATCCTCAGCCTCTAAGCAACTTTTGGATACGACACTCCCATTTATAACAAGTCTGTTATTGGATATTCCATAACAAAGCACAAAGAATCGTGTGCAAACATAAAATCGTGTGCAGAGTTCATCTCTCCCGACAGGTGTTTACTCTCCCACGTTACCGGCACAGATCAAAGCACAGGGCCGCCACTGGGGTGGTCCGTTCCAATGCATCAATGTCCAAGCGTTTCACTCGCAGCATAAAGGATATTTGGCATCTTGCCTTTCTTCAAAGCTACGCTACCGTGGGAAGGTATGCAGGGAAAAGTTCCTTCTAGCGTTCTCACGAGAAAGTTTAGGATGACACACACTGCACCTGGGTGAAAAGACTCAATTCTTTACATATATATATATTATATATATATACACTGGTGGCCTGTCCTGGCTTCACGTTGGTGGACTATGTATCGACTACAATGTATTTTCCTTTTAAAAATGTCTTATGCAAAATATCTAACCAAAAATCAGCAATAATTGTCTTATTCATCTAATCTTTCATAATCGTGTTAAAATCTTATGTTTAACCTGATCGGTGAGTTTCTAAAATTGCTGAAATATGCATTTGTTACTATTTTTTAGTAGATTTGGTATCCTGAATTTCATGCTCCTACCTAAAACTGTGCTGAGATATGGCGAAATGGCCTAAAACGCTCAACATCTCCATTTAACCTCCTTAGGAGTGAATTTCTAAAATCTCTGAAATATGTGTTTAACCATTTTTTTTAGTAGATTTGTTATCCTGAATTTCATACTCCTACCTGAAACTGAGTCTGAGATATGGTGAAATGACCTAAAACGTTCGACTGCTTATTTAACCCCCTTAGGGGTGAATTTCTAAAATTGCTGAAATACATGTTTAATCATTTTGGTTAATCCTAATCAATGATCTAGACTTTCAATGTTAGAATGAAAATACAGGGCAATAGAAAATTTGTCTTCCTTCCAGTATGTGAAAACAGGGAGCGACACATGGCACCAGTGCCCCTCACAGTAACTTAGTCAAATGCAGGTAAAAAAAAGAAAGAAAATTAGGTTGTTACTGCTTTTTTGTGCAGGATATTCAGAAAGCGTGATTTGTGCATGGGAAATTTAGCACAGAGTTTTCGAACATATGACTGTTAAACCCATTTTTGCAGGACAATGACTCAAAAATAATAATTCCATGTTAAAAATTAATTTGGTGAAAAAAATCAACATTACTGTTTCATTTTTAGAAATTTGTGTTAAGCAAAAGGAAACAGAATAAATCAAATGCATATGTGAAAAATACTAGTTGTATGCTTTGTAAAGTTGATGCTTTATATATATATATAGAGAGAGAGAGACCAATTAAATTTCTAATAGAACTTTTTTATCACAGAAAATTTTTGGGTACTTTTTTGTTAAACCAACACTGCTATGCCAAAATGTATGCTTACTTTGCTATTTTTTTTAATAGAAAATATTTATTATTAAGTTATAACTTACATTTATTATTGACTTAAGATGGAATTTACCATTTGGCAGCTACCCTATGATGAGGAAGCTGCAATAAAATTGTTTCAGGACTTTGGATAGATTAAAAAGTCTTTATTAAAAAAATAAAACATAAACATCTTCATTCAAAAAATGAATGGTACTTTTATGTTAGCCAGGCCCAAATCTTGTCAATAGACGATAATATATAATAATACATACAAATATATTATTTTAATCACAAAACATTTAAATAATTTTAATTATTTTAGTTGCAAAAAAAAAAAAAAAATTAATTACCTGCATGCAGGTAAATATGTACGTTTTATTTTTCACATGTGTAAATTAGAAAATGATTGGATTTTAAAATAAAATGCTTTGGTTTTTTGATATTTTTTTCTTATTTATTTAATTATTTATTTTTGTATTTTAACACTCTGTCAGGCACAACCAATCTGTTAGGCACAGCCAATGTATATTGATTTGCCACCTTTACCCAAAACCAGGTGCTCTCCTGGCCTTCCCAATAGCTTCACCTATTATAGTACTAATGACAATGACGGTGTCAGTCAGTGAAGTTCTTTATTTTTGTGTTGTTGGTAGGCCACTGGACCTAATGAGCTCATTGCACCCTACATTGCAACATTTTTGTACAAAAGATTTTTCAGTTATTTTAAAACTGTATCACTTTTTTTTGCTAGTAATTTTGTATCATAAAATATTTAATGATTATCTATATAATTGCAGCTGTTATTAGCTCTGGCTTTAAGCACATTGTGCCCAATCAAGTCAGTGGCAATACAATGAATTGTAAAATGTTACAGTTATATAAAAATGTTGCATATCTATACAACAATTTAGAGTGTGTGTCAGTATATTTCATATTATGAAGTTCCAGAATTTTTGTGCATATGTTAATGATTTCAAGGTTGCAATGTTTCTGAAGAAAATAAACTGAAGGATAAATTTGATTTTTATTTTGCTGTTGAAAAAACAAAGAAAAAATCATGAAACAAATGAACCACTCAAACAAGAAATAGTCAAGCATGTGTTTTTTTTTTTTTTAATTGATTTAATTATATATATTATTTCTCCTGTCAACATCCCTTTTTCGAAGAAAATACGAAACGCAGAAATACGAATGAGATACCATACGAAAGGATTTTGAACATCCTTCTGACATAGTACAGTTACATTTTCCTGAAACATGTTTTTTGATTAAAAATTGCTGATAATTAAAAATTAAATCGGCATTGTTTTTCATAAATGAAATGAAAGGTTTTCCTCAAATTAATGGCCCCACCAGTGGCTGAGAGGTTGTGCTCTCGAAGCTGGTAGACGGGAGGTGCTGGGTTCGATCCCAATCGCGCCCGTCGGCCTAATCGTTCGGAGTTTTCGTGGTTTTCTTCGAGCCGTGGATTTATCCATGCGTAAATACGGGTTAGGTTCCCTTAGAAAGACCCCCACGAAGGGCACTCCCCCCGGGCCTATATCCCAAGTGCAGATAATTGGCCGTCAACAATCAACCCAACCCAACCTCAAATTAATGTTGCCACAAAAATAAGATTCCGGATTATATCACGTTCAACAATGATTATAAAAAAAATAAATAGCACAAAAAAGATAAAATGTGACATCTCCGCACGTGTTTATTTTATATTCATGATTAAAAAACAAAATTGAAATTGCAATGTTTAGGAGAAACAGACACCATGGATTGTCCAATGTTTTTTTTTTTTTTTCTCCCCCGATGCGGATGATGTCATCCTCAAATGCAGTTAAAATACGATTGTTATTTTTTTTTCTCATGCGTGCCTTTTTGTAAGTTTGATGGAATAAATGAGCTGATATTCTGGCTTGACTAATGTTAAGGAACAGATATCACATATACACCGGGGTTGGCACCATTTTTTTCTGTGATACTATTTTGGCCAGAAAACCCCATTTTCGAATACCTGTTAGGCCTAGCTTTTGAAAACATGTTAGTTTTATTTTATAATAAAACTGTATTATAATTTTATTTTAAAACACAAACATTTAATTTTATTATTACACATAGTTTTATTTAACATACACATTATTTTTATTACATATGCATTTAATTTTATTTATTAATTACTTTTATATTATTTCATTATATTTTTTATATTATTTCTTTTTTTTAATCTATTTACATACACATTTCATCTACTATATATATAAAACACAAACGGAAATTTCGTTCCGTTCCTTTATAACTCGAGTTCTGCTGAATGGAATTTGATGGAACTTGCACTGTTGGATAGATAATTTTTCAGGGAAGGTTTTAGTATATAACATATAGTTCTACGTAGATTAGTTATAGAATTATGATGGAAAGTTCTGTTATTTTCGATAAGGTTACCATAGGTCATTTGTTTGGCGACCATTATCGTTGACGAAAGAATTGAAACGGCTATATCAGAAATAAATGCAAACACATAGAAAAATAAAAGAAAAATTCTGTTATTAATTTTATTTAAAATTCCCCGCAAAAAATAAAATAAAATAAAATAGAAAAAAAAAAGAAAAAGAAAAAAATCTGTTTTGATGAGGGATAATATTATAAAACGAAACTATTTAATTTAAACCCCAAAGGAATGTTTGTAATGCTTAAAAATATTTGAAATGCATGAGATTAGAATTAAGTCAATATTTGGCGATTTATCGTTTGCATCAGGTTACCAAAAATGCAACCAATAATTTGATTAGATAAAATATGCGTGGCATTTTTTTCTTTCTGTTATTTTTTTTTATATAACTCCCCTATCATGTGACTTACAGGAGGAACTAGCAGATGTAATTGTAAAAATGAATGCATTTATGAGTTACATGTTATTTGTTTATTTACCTTTTTGATTTTACTTTTGTCGCCAAACAATGTGATTTTAAGCCAAAAATGCATCAACGTGACATCAGCTTGAGCGATATTAGCAATAATAGTGTTTTTTCGTGTATACAAGATCCTTTTTGAAGTAAATATTTATATTCAAATGCAAATTATATAAATAGCAGCTATTGTTATAAATATGGGATCAAATATTTAAATTTTAGTGAATGTCTGCCACTCAAACACATATTGTAAAATAATTGAATTTTAGACATTTAAAAATTTACTGCGGAAACATGCCAGTTTGTTTTCACCAAACATATGATTTTTATAGCATCGAACTCAGATCAGCGAATATTGTCTATTCTTTTATTTATTTATTTATTTTTTAATATATCGCCAATTTCACTTATAGAAATATTCACTGCGTCAAAAGTTAGAAACTAAAGAACATTCTTAAGGAGATGTGTGCAATTATGCGTTATTACTATCACAAAAGGCAACATTTTGCAATAAAAATTGCTTACTGAAATACATTTTCTATGCTCTTTTTGATTCGTCATTTCTTTTTAGTTTTTTCGGCATATCTCCCCTTCTTTAAGGAAGGTTTTTAAAAGATATTAGACTAATCGTCTATATTCCGGCCACCTGCTAGTTGGCATTTTTACCATATTGTTCGATGTTTTGTTTGTGTTTGAAGGTTACTCTGGACGACGATTCAGATTACAGAAGATTAGACGACTTTTGAAATTAGCGATTGCTAAATTTATGTTTTTTTTTTTTCATTAGGAAGCAAAGTTTTACCAAAAAAGCGATGCTTCTAATGTACAAAAAAACTTTTTAATGCCAATGTTGGCGAATGGAATAAATAATATTTATTGATTTATCATTTCAGCCTGGATAAGAAACACGATTACCTGAAATTCTGATTAGATAACTTTTCGATCATTATAAAGCATTTTCGACTTACATACAGACTTAGCAGCTAAACATAGTGGCAAATGAATCTTTTTCTGCCTGTTATTATACTCTTTACAGAAATGGAAAGAAAATCTTCAGTTTAAGTATTCACCAAAAAGATTATGACTAGACATTTTGCATATTAACTTTATCATTGTCAGTTTTATTTAAGGTATGGAATTTTGTCAATGAAAGATCTATAATTGAATTAAGAGCAATTTGACATTATTTAATGGAACATAGTTTGGCACGTAACTAACTTCGTTTTGTAACTAACTCTGGTACATTAGTAACCATATAGTTTCCAGCACTTCTAATGTTTGACGTCAAACTTGAATATTGAAAAGATTATGGACGATTAGGAAGATTTTATTAGATGCAAACTAGAGGTTTATTCTTCTACCAGAGTTAATCATCAGGGGTTTTTTTTTCAGGTTAATGGTTACACGAATGCAACTGCTCTAAAAAAAGGAAAGACAGTGAAAAGGGCGTCAATTTTATTCAAACTATTCAGCTTTAAAAATGCACTTTTTATGTTTCACCATTTTGTTTTAAATATGAAAGTTAAGCTCTGTTTTTTATGTGCAAACAATTTATTACATTTTTGACTGTATTTACTCTGCCGAAATCAAAAGATGAAAAACCATAGTAGACTTGCCAGAAGAGGGCGTATACTACGAAATATAACGTAACATAGAGTGAGATTGTACTTATGTTAACAGAACCTCACATAGAAACAAGAAGGAGGGATGGGGTTCAAAAACTTACAGACGAAAATGAATCCCCCGAACATTACTTAAGTTGAATGGTCAATCTATGCAATCATTGTAATGCTCTCTTTTTTAGCAGTATGTTGACTAGAGAACATTTTAGTTCCTGTTGTCATAATCTTATAATGGCCTCATTTCCCTACCAAACTCTACTATAAATAATCAACTAAATGAGTTGCTTCTTATTAGCTCAAATTTTGTCAAATGTAAAATATAATATAAAGCAATGTCGTTTGCATCGTTTACAGCAATATTGAAGAAAACACCGGGTGAACGTCCCAATTGCTTTAAAATACATGCTCAAATCCATTGATATAATTAGTTTGATTCAAGGTTTGTTTGAAAATTTTGACTAGGGTAGCATCCATAGGTGAAGATCCATATTCCTTTAAAATACAAAACTAATTCGTTTGATTTAAGGTACATTTACAAAAATGGCCCAGCGCAGCGGGCGTAGCATGCTAATTTTATTATGAAACACCAAGTTGCCATACGAAGCAAAAGTCACCAGGTTACACCGCCAAGAAAAAAATCGCCATTTTAGTGCCAAAAAGAAATCCCGGTGTGTTTGCGACATCTGTACCAATGTACTTTACAGGTATTTTTATTCTGAATGTTTCTTTAGAAGTTTAAATCTATATATAAAATATACTATGCTAAAAAATTTGGATTGCAGTATGAATTCCTCGCACGGGTCCCACTGGTCTTCTAATATATCTATAAAATTCAAATTTTAAGTTAATTTTGACTTATATTTATTCTATTTTCTTTTTACATGTCTGTCGTTTTCCGGGTATGTAGATTTCAATATGTTTTATTCCTATAACTGGAATTTTATGCTGGAAAGCAAAACAAAGGACATTTCCTTATAAGCAACAAGGTACCTGATGTGGTGAAAAGGTTGGATGAGTCATTGTTTGGTTTGGGAAGAAGCATAACAGTCGACAATTGGTTCACACAGTTGAGTCTTGTGAATGAATTAAAACAGAAAAACTATTGTACATTGGCACAATTGGAAAAAAACAATAAGAGCTACCAAATGAGTTAATTGTTACTGCAAGCAGAGCAAAATACTCAAGCATTTTCAGCTTCAACGAAAATGGTTACTTTTGTATCCTAGATTCTAAGAAAAGGCTATGTCCTCCTCCTGACATCTCTGCATGATGATCAATCATTGATCTTTCTATGAGTGAAAAATGAAACCAGAAATAATCTGTTTTCATAATTCCAGATTAGGAGTAGATATTGTAAACAAGATGGCTGCTTCATACGATGTATCTCGCAACACAAGATGGTGGACCATGATAATATTTTTTGCAATGTTAAACATTGGTGGAATAAATTCCCAGGTCATACATGTGAGCAATTACCTAGAAGCACTGAGCTCCAAATATAACAGGAGATCTGTCTTCCTAATGCCCAACATGATTTTCAGCGGTCAGTGCGGATCTGCAAAGCTTACAACCAGAGGTTGTGCAGATTTTAGAATTTTGCAGATTTCTGGTCACTGTTTTGTTTACATTTTTTGAACAATAATTTGTATTTAATAAACAATTATAATGAATGCTTGGAATAAAGTAAAACTTGCTCACGCGCCCGACGTTGCCAGGGCCGTGATAATAATTAAAAAAAAAAAAAAAAAAAAAAAAAATCAAGTTATTATTTTATATGAAATTATATTTTTAAATGAAAAATTCTCAAACAAATATTGATGTTTAGTGATAAAAGTGCTCATTTTCTTGTTTTTTCACGTAGGGTCGTTTCATAGTTTTAAAATAGAAGTTCTTTTTGTCTAAACTCTTTGAAATCTTTATTGGTTATAAATAAAACCATTTTACAGCCTCTGTAAAAATTTCGTGAAAAAAATATTGTTATCTAGTTGTAAAAAAAAAATGTTTTCTTCTCATATTTTGTTTGTTTGTTTGTTTTCGCATCGGCTCCTTTAACATAGCGATAAAAAAAATATACTTAATGATGATGAAAAAATATACATAATGATGATGAGATAATTTTTTCTTGAATTATTCAGTGAAATTCACCTTAGAAATGTACACTAATAAATCACATCAAAATCTTAAAATAACAAAGTTTTATTTCATGTTTAGCCATACTTAATAACCAAAAAAGTTTGATTCATACATAAATTATTTGGTAAAAATATTGTGATCACCACTGATATCAGCACTATCTTGAATTTTTTTCAAAAATAAATTTATACTTCCTTTATAAGAAAACATGAGTTGAATCATTTTAACCAGAATTACATATTAAAATGTGTACAGAATGATATAAAAATTTAAAAAACTTTAATTTTACACCTATATCCTTAACTGTAAGTTTCATCAGAAACGATGTGCAGATTTTAGGATGGCAGATTTGTGGGAGTCTATTGTAGTTAGTTTTTTTTTGTAGTGTTTAAGTTCAATATTTTTTGTAGATTGGTGAATTTTGTAAATGTCATTTTAAAAAACTAAATATAACTATACAAGTATTAAAGAGGGATGTGTACACTGTTGATTAATATACAAATTAAAAATATGAACAGTAAATAATTGTACTTTGGCAACAGTTCTTTTCTTTTATAGAAAGTAGTCGGCGGAATAATGGAGAAGTAACCAATTTTCTATAGCATCGTTATAAAATTCTCCGATGCAGGGACATTGTTTACTTAACCATTTTACACATATTGATTTTTAAATGTTTAATTGATCTTATTTAATCAATCGGAAAAACAGTTGTTAGCTGTTTCGACAGCAATTGATTCGACCTTAAAATCCCTCAGTCAAAGGAAAATAAATGGAAACCCGGTTACAGCAGATCGGCACTGGTCGTTTAATTATAATACAATCTTCTGTAATCATTTTAGACTTGATCAAATCAGAGTGTCTTTAAAGTTTGCGGTGTCAGTACGGGGGTTGGAGAGCATAGCTCGTAGGGGGCAGAGCCCCCTAGTATAATAAAAGTTTATTGTAGCATATGATAAACTATACTGTGGATTGGAAATCTGATTCCTGTATTATGCATGAGTTAAAAAAGATAAAATAAAAATCTTTTTACATTTTTTTAAAATATTTATTTGAAGGATGTAAATTTGCATTCTAAATATGGCATTTTTCATATGCATTTTTGTTGGTTGAAAGGGGGGGGGGTTGATTTAAAAGCATATTACAAAAGAGGTTTTTTTTTTTTTTAATAATTGAAAAATAGCTTTATTTCAGTGTTTTATTCATGTGATATATGAAATAGAAAATCTGAGATATTTAAGTAGTGTAATGCATTATTAATAACAATAAATCAATGATAATATATAGAAGAAATTACCCTTTGGGACACTGAGGCCATGGAGAATCTGATAAAAAATAACTAAGTTTTTGATTGAAGTCTTCTTCAGAAAGTAACATAGGATCTTTGACATGACAGGACTTGCATAATACTGGAAAATACAAAATAAATCAAAGTTTACATTATTATATTGTGTAAGTAAGTATGCAACAGCTAAATTTGACTAAACTGTCATAGATATACCTTCAAACAGGAAGAAAAAGCATTGCAGTTTTCATTTTTGTGCTAGAAAAACTTGAAATTTTTATTAGCTTTAAATAATATGCAGATACTATAAATGGTAGTAATTAGGGAAAGAAAAAAAAATTATATTCTAGGACAAAAACAGGCAAAGTTTAAGTGATTTATTTAACAATAGTTTATCATTTTTACTTTCTTCTATCTATAATAGAAGAAAGTATTGCAATCAAAGTTTATTTTTGACATCTGGTTTTCGACGGATTTACACGTTTTAGGGGTCAAAGATTCCAAAAACCATGTTTTACAAAATGTCTGTCTGTTCGTCTTCATTTTATCATAAAAAACTGTATGAAGTTATGCTTCAAATTGAACCAAATTTTTGTTTTTGAATATAATCAACAGGTCCCACTTCAATATAGGGATATTCCGACGAAAGGGGATGCTGTGATCGCGATTTTTGTTCAACTTTCACTATAAGATTATTTATTGTATCATCGAAAAGTGTATGAAGTTATGCAGATAATTAAACCAAATTTTTGTATATGGTTTTTACTATAGCCTGTAGGTCCCAGTTGAATTTTGGGATATTGTGCCTGGAGAAGGTGCTTTGATAGCCATTTAAAGATTTCAATTTAAAAAAGATTTACAAAAAATTTGGAAATTCTATTTTTTTTTTTATTATTATTTGTTAAATGTTCAACCTTTTTCCAAGGATTCCAGAGCATTTTTTGTTTTGCCTCTATCTTAAAAAATGGCTGAGATATAGCAGTTTGAAATTATAGGGTGGCTGACATTTTGAAGCAATACAGCAGGATTCCTTCATAAACAGGTTTAATTTATGAGTTTTAGTGAACATGGTTTTGCCAAATTTTCTTTCATTGTTGTAACTATCATTTCAACACTTTCAACACTTATACATGCTTAACACTATATATTTATATTCGACAGTGTCAAATTTTCACCAAGCTTGGCAACAATTGGTGAAATATTGCCAAATTTGGCAACAAAAATATGTTGCCATACATGAAGCCAACTTGCTAATTTGGCGATATTCTCCTTCAAATTCAATATTGACGAGAATGGGAATGACTCTTCTGTAATCAGGTTCTGTGCATTTTAGCTTTGTGTATTTTCAGTAGAATTAGCTAAAATCTCAAAACCAAGCAATAGGGAGGCTATCTTTTCCTTCCAGTACAGCCCAGAAGAACTTTTCGTAGTTTAGTATAATAAATTGGCTGCTTGCATCCATCCAGGCAACCCGACGATTCGAAAACAGCTGACATATAACAAAATGACAATTTTTTGTTTTTTTTTGTTTTTTGTTTGTGTGGTGTGATAGCAAATTTTAAAGCATTAACATGCATGGGATAGAAGAAAGTTCTGGGATTGGCATATCCAACTAGTTTATTTTTCAGAACAGAAGGAAATTATTATTCTCTATATCCATATTTAATCCACTATTTAAAAAATAAAAAAGTTGCATTTTTATGTAGAAGGAATTTGAGACTGACTATAAGATACTGATTATTGGAAGTGCAACTAAAAAAGCAACCTATAAATGCTTGTAAAAAAATATTTGTTTTGAATTATTAGTAAGAAATAGTAAACAGATGATTGTTCGGTTGCTTCGAACAAGACAAAACTGACAGCAATATTATTCATTAAAAAATACCTGGCAAGATGTTTTAATCATTATCTCATTAAACTGTTTGCCAAAACGAATATACTTCATTCTAGAATGCAATTTTGACTGTTTGAATAACAGTACAAAGAACACATAATACATAACAGATTATAAAATTTCCCCCTGCACAAGTTTTATGTCTAGTTGTGTGAATGTTAAGTCAGTATTTGAATATATAAATGAAAATAAGTAATTAAATAACTATTATAAATACAGTGGAGCACCGCTTATACGTTTTTATCATTTATACATTTTTTTAATGGTCCCGTCATCCAATGGATGTTAACGTTAAATAGTTTCATTTATACGTTTTTCCTTAAATCGCAAATTTCATTTATACGTTTTTTTCAACAAGTCAAGAAGAGAGAAAATGTGCATTTCAACCTCAGATTCCCAAATCCCGATTGTTCAGTCTTACAAAATGCAACATCTGCCCAGTTGAACAAAAGCCGTACCCCTAAGAAATGTGAACGTCCCACTTTCTATAGATAAGGTTTGTTGTTGTGCTCTCCCCAGGCCTGGCAGCTTCAGTGTCTGGATTTGTATCGTTCACTAGTGGTTCACGATGACTTCGCGTAATAGAAAATCTCTGTCGTTGAATGAAAAAATGTGCATTTTAAAAAAAGATGATGAAAAACAACATTTAAAAAGAGTGGATCTTGCCAAAGAATTTGGTTTACCAGTTTCAACTTTAAACACTAATTTATAAGCATAAGATCATCGAGGAAAGCCATCATCGAAGTGGATGTAGTGCTTCAAAGAAACTTCGAATCCAAAGCGAAAAATTCGCTGTTGAAAAAAATTGCTTTTACAGTGGTTTAATCAGTGTCGTAGTGCAAAAATTCCCATCAGCGGTCCTTTGCTTAGGGAGAAAGCACGAGAAATTTCGAAGAAGCTGAATGTGGAATGCGATGCATCATTTTCCTCAGGATGATCACGCAAGTATAAGACATGGCATAACAGGCAAAACTGTAAGCGGAGAGTCTGGAGATGTTGATTGCGAAACAGTGGATGATTGGATTCAAAACAAATTGTCAGATCTGATAAAATGATATGAACAAAAAACATTTTCAATGAAGATGAAACCGATTTGTTTTATAATCTTCTGCCATGTAAAACACTTGCAATCAAATCGGATACGTGTCATGGTGGAAAAAAGAGTAGAGTGCGATTAACAGTGTTACTATGTGTAAAAGCAGATGGATCAGAAAAATTGCCTCCTTTGATTATTGGCAAATCAGAAAAGCCCTGCTGCTTCAAAAATGTGAAAACATTACCAACAATGTACCTGGCCAATAAAAAATCACGGATGTTAATGACCTTCTTTACCGATTGGTTAAAAGAATTAGATGATAAATACGAAACCAGAAGCGGCGAACCTTTTTATTCATTGATCAGTGTCCATCTAATTCACCTGATACGGACTTTCTAAAAAACATAACTGTCAAATTCTTCCCTGCAAATTGTACCAGCAAATTGCAGCCACTGGATTTAGGAGTCATAAAATCCCTAAAACAACATCATTGAAAACGTTTGGTGAAAACAGCTATCGCCAGTTCAGACCACAGTGACATCGAAAATGTGACCATTAACATCTTACAAGCTATGAATTTCATAATGATGGTTTGGCAAAATGTTTTACCCTAAACGATAAAAACTGCTTCACCCTTGGCGAAGTTTTAACTCCAGTGGATGTTAATCCTATTGAAAACGCCGAACCTGATCATTTTGCTCCACCAGAAAACTGGTCAAATTTAAGTGATCGTACTACATTTGAAGATTTTGTGCAATGTGATTCGGAACTTGCAACATGTTCTCTTCTAACAATCGATGAAATGATCGCAAATGAAGAAACTAGCAGTAAAGAAGAGGATAACTGCACTGAAAAGCAACTGCCAAGTTTTCAACAAGCTTTGGGGGGTTTTAACACCATGCAAGAATACCTCATTAGCAATGATTTGCATGATAATGTTAAGATGGCACTTTTAACTGTGAACAATGAACTTTTTTCTGTGCACCCCAAAAATTCCGTACTACTTAAAATAACAAAATATTTTGTACATGGTGAATGAATATGATTAGTAGTAAGTTGTAAATTATGTCCGGAATGAGAAGTTTAGTATTATACATACCACTTGTATTTCATGTAATTTAATTTATCTCTGATTTTTTTATTGTTGGTAATTACGGAAATGTTCGTACTTTTGTGAATTTCGTTTATACATTTTTTCATTTATACATTTTTATTTCTTGGTCCCTTGAAAAACGTATAAACGGTGCTTCACTGTAGGTACCATTTGAAAAAATGATGTGGTTTAAATAACATGGTAATATAATGAATGATTTGGTCCAAGCACATTTGGACCATGTCTATAAAAGTAAATTTAACAATCTGTGGAATGATCTATAATATGCAAAAACTTATAATCTATACAACTCCTGGTAACACAGAATGCAATATAAAGATACTCCAATTTATTTTCCTATGTTTCAGACACATTTGGCCATGTTTAGAAGGTAAGTTTAAAGATGCGTAAAATGTGATGCACAACTTCATGTTTTTAGGTTTACATTATAAATATCTTCTAATGTATATATTTTTCTTTTCAAGTAAATTGGAAACGTTTTGTAATGTACCAAATAAATGGCATCATTGGTAATATTCTTACTTGAAAGTTTTGGTTTAAACATTATAATTTCTAGCAGCAAAATGGCAGGAAGGAGATAGTATGCAGTTTTATTTTGATGAAGAAGCAACAGTTTCTGGAAAAGGCCAAAAAGTCAAATGTAAAGCATGTGAAAAAGAAATGATGGGGTTCCACCTACATAAATAACATTCCACCTACTTGCATAGAAATTGGTGGCATACTTTTAGATAATATTTATAAGCAGGAAAAAGAAAAAAGTTTTAAAGTGCTTAAAGGACAGACAGTCTGAGTTTTGATGGGTGGCCAAATGTTTACAAAGGGCCTATTATTTGTGCAACTGTCACCACATAGGGATTCAGATTCCATTGACACATTGAACAATTTACACACAAAGAAATACCTTATAAAAATAAAAATTGCTCAAGTAATATTAAAATGTGAATCCAAATGTAACTGTTTCATTACTAGCCTTGTCACAGATAATGCAGTTAATGTCCTGAGTATGCATGATGAATTAAAAAATATAAAAATACATTACCTTCTCGTATATGGCTGCTCTGCCCACTTGTTAAATTTATTGACAAGTGATTTACAAATTCAAAGTGTAAAAGAACATTTCATTCATACTGTAAAATATTTTAGAAATAATAATCATTTTGCAGCAGCAAAAAATAAACAAGAAAGTGGTCAGAAGCTAGTACTACCTCAAGATGTTTTTTGAAATACTCAATCTTTTACTTTATCAACTTATATACAGGGTCCTTCATAATTCCCTCCGGGGTTTCGAAACGTTATAGTAAAAAAACGAAGACGAATATGAAAAAAAGAAACATATGAAATTATTCCGAAACTATTCAAGTTTTACTTACATACATTACAGGTGTTCTATGTGTGAACCCTTGGTCACACGGCATACATCCATGCGATAGTCCAGTTCCTGCCATACTCCGTTTCTTTAAATCTGAATCAGTGGTGTCAGTTCAACGGGCCTTTCGTAGTAAATATCGAAAACAGGGACCAACTGACAAAACAATTCATGTGTGGTACCGGAAATTTAAAGAAACGGAGTATGGCAGGAACTGGACTATCGCATGGATGTATGCCGTGTGACCAAGGGTTCACACATAGAACACCTGTAATGTATGTAAGTAAAACTTGAATAGTTTCGGAATAATTTCATATGTTTCTTTTTTTCATATTCGTCTTCGTTTTTTTACTATAACGTTTCGAAACCCCGGAGGGAATTATGAATGACCCTGTATATAAACTGGCCAATGTTGATGAAAATATGAGAAGAGTATAGAGGAAAAAATGACAATACTGCAAGCAGCAAATTATTAAATTTTGCAATTAAAAGGAATGCAGAAGATCTGGTTAATAGACCTCAACAAGTTTGCCTAATCAATAAAATTTAATGATCTCAACTTAGATAAAAAATAATATGAAGCATTTTTCAGCGCATTATAACCAAGCACTAGGACCTTCCCATTTCCTAGCCTATTTGATAGATCCATGATATTGGGAAGTGATTTGATCAAGATTGAAAAGAAAAAAAAAACTTTTGATTTTGCTAAGAAGAAATACACAAGTAATTTTATGACTTTAATCATGAGATTCCTAGCTAAGGCAAACCTTTTTATTCATTTTTTAAAGAAAATTGTGTTTTTCAATTTTATTTTATTTATTTATTTTGTAATGGTGGAGAGCCCATTTTAACTCAAATTTTTAAGAAACATCAGATGAAAAAGCAAAAACAACTACAGTATAGGATCTGTTATCCGGAATGCTTGGGACCTGGGGTATTCTAGATAAGGGGTTTTTCCGTAATTCGGAACACTTTACTTATAGGTATTAAGAAATTCACAAACTGACTTAATTTCACAAATAATGATAAATATGAATATGTTAAATACATACTCACAACTTTGTTATTTTAATAACTCATTTACACATAATAAAAACTTTTCTAAATTACTATTCAAATTATAAAATATATTACATTAACAATTAAAAATCAGTTTTGAAACTTGGGAGCAGAATCCTTTGAGTTGGATTTTTGGAACATTTCTATTAAAGATGATTGTTCACAGCATGTCCTCTTGCACTAATTGTTCTTGTATCTTCTATAGTGACATGATTTGCTGTTCTCTGGAAAGTAGCTTCTCTGCTGCATTTCACAAATCAGTTGTTCAGTGAAAAATATCAGTTGTTATCTGTTTTTTAAGCTTTTTAATCATAATAATGGTTTTTGAACAATATTTTTTATGCTTACTTATTGAATTTGTAAATTAATGAATGCAAGCAATGTCATTTGTTTAATTTTTTCTTTGTGTTAACTCTGAAACAAAAGAGCAGACTAACGAGAATTCTTAAAAAAAGGCATACAGTTCTCAAAACAGGCACTCTTGCACCCTGTTCAAAAAACATATTTTGAACTAGACTGCTTAGAGTCTTCTTTTATCAGTAGAATTTCATGATTATTTTTTTTTGTAACTGATCGACGAATTTCGTGAATTTTTCTTGTGACAGATTGATGAATTTTGCAATATCTATGAGATTTTTCCTTTGATTGACAAACTAATTTTAGCATTTTTTTCTCATAACTGAATGAGGAATTTTGAGATTTATTCTGGCGATTAATTATCAAATTTGCAATTTTTCCTGCAATCGATTGATGAATTTAACGATATTTTGCTCCTAGCGACTGGTGAATTTTGTGGCTTTTTCTTGTGACCGACTGGTGAAAATCGCGTGCTTTTTTCTGATGATTGAATGACAAAATTTGTAACTCTTTCTCCACATCCGATTGACGAATTTCACGATACTTTCCTTCTACCAATGGACGAATTTGGCAGTTTCTCTTGAAACCAATTGACGAGTTCACGATTTTTTCCAAACAATTGACTGCTGAATTTCAGGTTTTTCTTATGAACGCAATATTTTCCTGTGAACAATTGGAAAAATTCCAGAATTTTTCCCATGACTTACTAGCGAAACTCGTGGGGTTTTCTTCATGCAATCAATGAACTAATTTTACGATTTATTTTTTCAACTAACCAAAAAATTTTGAGATTTTTTAATGTTTTTTTTATTGTTTTTAAATGAAACAAATTAAGCCTTGGTCATTTTGCATTCCGGTTTTCGGAGCGTTCCTGATACGGGGATGCCGGATAACGGATCCCATACTGTACTTATAACTGTAGCATCTTCTGCATCTGTAGAAAGACTATATGACAATATATTTTTCACATCTTCTAAATTGTCTTTATTTCATTTCAATTTTTCTAGTTATTGAAAGTTACCAATGCAGTTCCAATTTAATTTTTGTCCTATTGATTTTCAATATCAGGTATTTATAAAATTAGAAATAAAAGCGAAGGTAATGTATTATTATTATTTTTTTTTTTACTTTAATCTTTTGGGAAAAACCTTGAAACTTATGTCATGGTTATCATGAACAACTTATATTCCAATATCCCATTTCAGATTATGATACAAATCAATTAACTTTATATTAATCATATTATTGCTTCAAATTGATAGTGTATAATACATACACGTTGAATTGATAACCTCCTCCTTTTTTGAGTCGGTTAAAAATTAATAAAAGTGGATTACATATAAAATAAATGAATAAATGGATATACACACCTCTGTTTCTACTTCCTTTAATGGATGGACAATGAGTTTGATTTTTCTTATAATAATAACAGCAAGTCCCTGCTTGTAAAAATTCAAAATAATTGTCTAACCATGAGAGAGGTTGAAATGCAATATATGTCCTAGAAAAGAAAAGTAATCAATAATAATTTTCCTTTAATTCAATAAGCAGGAGAAAAGAAAATAAGAAAGGAATACCTAAGTTACAAACCTATTTTTTGCCAATGCCATTCGACCAAGCTGTGCTGGTAATGAGCCCTCAGCACAAAAGTGGTGTGTGGCACAAATTTTGCTCTGAACATTGATATCTGAATAGTTGAGACCATCTTTAACAACAAAATAAACAGGTGGCCCTACGGATAAATATTTTTCAAGGTAAACAAAGTATTTCAGCATGTATGAATCCTGAAAGGCAACAAAATAACTTTTAAATATATTACAATATCTAAAAGTTTATTAAAAGGAAGGTCAATCAAATGAAAAGTTTAAATATCTGTTACCCACATAATTAGAAAATAAACATTGTAAGCGACAGAAATAGAAAACAATTATTAAACACTAGCCGCCACTGGCGACCAGTTTGGTCGCCCTTAAATGTATGTTAAGCATTGTAACAAATTATTTTTATTCATAATTTATTTTTTTCCTTAATCCTTCGCCAAACTGGAAAAATCTAATAGACAAATCAAGAACTTTTGCGATCGTGGTAGCATTTCGCATATTTTTTGTTGTTATGTATTTCATCTTTCTTGACAAAAACCGCTTAACCCACTTTATAATAAATTAATCATTGTGTGTGTGTTTTTAATATAAAATAAACTATTTCATAATAAAATAAAAGTATATGCTGTTTTAGTAATCTCTAATAGGTACCTGAAAATGGGATTTTCTCGCCAAAATGGCGCAAAACAAAAATTCCGCCAACCCTGGTGCGTCCGTGACAGCTGTTCCAATTTAAAATACATGACGTTCACATTTTTCTTTAAAATAGAAAATAGATAAATAAGAAATATTATCATAAATCAAAACATTTGATTTCAAAATTAAAATATCGTTTCTAATTAATACACACGAAAAATAAAAGCTGACAATTTGTTTCGAAATTTGATCCATTAAATATTATTACATGAGTTCAACCACGGAGTTCAACTTACATCAAGAAAAGATCCGAAGGAAGTTGAGTTGTATGGAACAGAATTATGGTAAACTTTGACTGTCTCACTGGTGCTGATTATTTTTTTTTACACCAGGCAGCGGTCCAAAAATTCATGGTTTAATATTTTAAACGTTCACAACGAATGAATCTTTTTTTTTTTGTTGTTGTTTACTTTCATGGATAGAGAATTTGAACAGCGAACCTAATTGAAACTGAAGTTATTGCAGAATGTATACATAATTGAACGTAAGTCATCTCTCAAATATTAATTTATTTTGAACGATCTTTCTAAAAATGTAACTTTTATGCAGTTTTATTAGAAAAAATAATTTTGAATAAAAATGGCTGCCTGGCATATGAAAAAGTGAAGCGGCATCCCGGAACTGTTGAGGACAGTCACATGACATACGGTTTTATTATATAGATTGATTAGATTAAAATTTTCAACATTACATACACATTACATTTAAGCTAAAATTATTACATTTGTTTTTATTGAATAAGCTACCAGAATCAAACTAAAATTTTAACATATTGTTTCAATAGTTCTCAGCATGTCTGAGATTGTAAGTATTTCCTATATCAACTGAAAAACAAATTATTGGATTGTATAAGAGAATCTCAATGTATTATAACTTATGGGCTGTCACTGCTTGAAATTAGAATTTGTTAAACATTAAATATTTAAATATGCTGAAATAGCTTGAACATTAAAATATCTCAAAAGTAAATTAATACAAATATCATCTATAAATAATTTGAAAATAAAGAGTACATATAGGTTTTAAATGTCCAATTCTCAGTACTGTAATATTACTTAATAATTAACGTAATGGAATAGTAGTATTCTATTTCTCATAAAAACTATACTATTATTTACTTAATTTCCATTAATACAGCCAAAAAATGTTTGAAATTCATATGTAAGGGAGGGGAATACATCTTAACAGTCACTTTAAAGATAAAATTAATAAGGAGAAGTGCTGTATAATCTAAAAATTTATTCACATAATTTTATTCCTTCAAATGACATTTTTTAAAGAAAACTGAACTATTTTTCTCTTTAGTAGTTTTAAATGTATATATGTTTAATATTTTTATATATTACACACAGTATATAAATTTTCATATTGTTCAGTTAAAATATTGACATACACAATGTATTTCAGATTATTAAGAACATAAAATTTATGACAGTATAAAACAACTGAAAAGATACACAAATCAAGAAATTCAGTAAATATATATAGAGACTCAAGCATTTTTTTTTGGGGGGGGGGGGGAATTAAATAGTGTCTTAAACAGCTTATAAATATAAATACTTTATTATAGAAAACTGTGGGGGAAAAAAGGAGGGGGAATTCAGTTTCAATAAAAATTCATAACCTCAAATACACACAGTTGTATTTCATTCAGCTGTTTTCTTAATAGATCCTCTGATAAGACTATATTCTCTATATAAATGGAGGGAAAGTGAGATATTAGGCACTGGCTAGTTTTAATCCTATTGCAAAATAAGACTTTACTGATCTGGATTCTTATTTTAACATTTAAAAAAACTTTGAAAACCCTAACAGTCATTTTAACCCAGTCTTTGCAGAATGAAACATGCAAACTGCCACCACACGTTCTTTGGGCCAGCATGCTAATGTTTGAGTTGAACTACTCTGCCATCCCACTTGCAAATGGAAAAAGCATATATAGTTATTAGGAGATCAATGGAACAACTTACGACCCACTGTGTTCCCATTAGAAGTCTGCAGAGGTCTCAAACCAATTTTCTCACATTGTGACACGAACTGGGCCAGGATTGGACTTTATTCACTCTGGGTCATGTTGACCAACATTTACTTATTTTTTGTAAAAAGAATACTGAAACAGAACATTTATTACACACAGAATTATTACACACAGAATCATTAACACACAGAATACAGAACATTTATTTAATGGAATATTTAGAAATTTATTTCTGTTTATTAGATTACAGAGAAATGTTATTTAAATTTTACTTTTTTTTCTTCTCTCTTCATAGAGCTTCAAAATTATAGGGTTTTTTAACTACCTTTTCTAAACTACATTAGTTTTTTTTAATAAGTCTTCATTTGAATGCAATTTTCTAAGTGATCGTTAATGTTGTTATTCTGTATTTCTTGACTTGCAGACATATAATATTAAAAGGGCTCTGTTTTAAAATTTTCACTTATGCAGTAAAACCACCATAACAGACACTTTTTTAATCCTCAACACATACAATGTTTCTATTTTTTTACCTCAGAAAAGCGGATACCTCTGAATAGCAGACAATTTCTGTGCTCCCAAGCTGTCTGCTATTCACAAGTTTTACTCTTTATGTATGCAATATTCTTTTAAAAGAATTTTAACTGTAGGATAATGTTGAATAAGATCAGAATTTTTTTAATAGAAATTGTGCTGGCATGAGCTGGGTTGGGCCTGATTTAATTTATTTTTGCATAAGCTGGGCTGGGCTGGCCCGTGCTGAAAACTTCGGTTCGAGAAGTACTCTAGTTCCCATTGCTTATAAAATGGTGTAAATGCACAAAATTTAACGTTACAATTCAGTTTAAAAATAAATAACATACACTTTGATTTTTACACTGAACTTTCATTAATAAAATTAATCATAAATAAGAAACTAAACAAAAAAAATTATAAATACTAGAAATTACTTCTGGCACAGACAGCTTTTGATCAAGTCCTATATCAATTTTATTCAAAACTGCCATAGAAGAACAAAACCAACCTAGAAAAAGGATGACCTGAACAGAAATTGAAAAAAATATATTATTATAAAATTAACTAAAACACTCAAAACATGCAAATAAATAATGATATAAAAATTCCCTAAAAAGTCAAGTTTTTTATACTTAAATGTAAATGTTATGAAATTTTTTTTCCAATAGTTCATGATTTTTTTCTCTTAATAACTTTTACAGATTTTTTTTTTCCTTTTTCTATTTCTCTCATTTACACTATAAATGATCATAAAATAAAACACAATTAGATCTCAATACAAATAACCGAAATCTGCTGTAATATACAAATGTCAGGATGCCAAATTTTCCTTCAAAACTTTTTTTTTTCTCTAACATAGCTTAACAGTTTTATTTTTTTTATTCCAATCTTTAAAAACTTTTTTTAAACACAAAACTAGTATGAACTAAAATGGCTCTATGCATATTTAAAAAATTGCAACCTATAATCATAGATTACATCTTATTCTTCTATACTAGCCGCCTCTGGCTACCAGTTTGGTCTCCCTTAAATTTATACTAAACACGGCAACATGTTATTTTTATTCAAAATTTAATTTACTTGCTCAATCTTTTGCCAAATCAAAAGATTCTGACAGAGAAATCAAGAACCTTTTGTGATCACGGCAACAGCATATATTTTTTTTTGTTATGTGTTTCAACTTTTTTGACAAATACTGCTTAACTCACTTAGGCATTTATACGTCTGTTTGCTTTTCAGTTGCAATACATTCGCCAATGAAGATATTTTTTAAACTATTAAGTAATCTTCCGTAATTGGGTCCACTGTCAATTAGCATGTTTTATCTAATATGACTTGGTGCAATACCTTTAATGATATACACATTTTCATTAAACCATATTGTTGTTACCTTTTTTTTTCACACTAATTTTGGCAATAGACTCGATTATGGAAGTTTAGAAAATCTATCATTATTATCATCTAATCGTCTTGGATAATGTGATAATCGGGCTGCATACTACAGTTTTCATAAATCTGTAACTCACTGACTTTGGCATTTATGCTTAATGTCTACTGATTTTTAAGATCTGTACCAGATAAATGCATACCAGGAAAGAATTTACCAACAATAGCACCTATAATATTAATTGCAGTAACCCTTTTTTTTCTATATTGTAACTTTATAAGTAATATTATGTAATAGAAATTAAAAACAATTGCTGAAGCATTTTTATATAACTGTACAATTTAATATAATGTATATTATATTCATAGATATAGTATGTGATTAGATGATTTATATCTCATATTTATTCCAGTGGATATAACAACCAAAAATAAAACTAACATCGTAAATATCCTAGCTAAAAGCCATCAATCTAATGTTATGTATTTAATAAATGTATATTAAATTACTGTTTTGAATGTGATTGGCCATTGAAAATTGTAAATATGATTGGCGATTAAAAATCCTTTTCCCTGATCTATCTTCCTGGCACGGATAATACGTAAGAACCAAATTAACTGACGATTCATTCTGAAATTTGATTCATTAAGTATTATTACATGGGGTTTATTTACATTTAACTTACGTCAGAAAAAGCTCGTGAAGGAAGTTGAGTTATATAGCACTTCACCTAACAGAATTATGCTAAACTTTGATTGGCTTAGGCTCATAGGTGCAATTTTTTTTTTTTTTACACCAGACAGTGCTGCAAAAATTCATTCATGGTGAACTTGCTTTGCAAATGATTACCTTCATGGTTTAATATTTTTACCACTCACGATGAATGAATCTCTTGTGTTTGTTTACTTTGATGGAATGAGATGTTGGACTGTCAACCTAATTTCAACTGAAGTTATCTCAGAATATATACATATTTGAAGGTCCCTCAAACATTAATTTTTTTTTAACAATCTTTGTAAAAGTTTAACTTTTTTGCAGTTTTATTCAAAAAAAGTAATTTTGAGTAAAAATAGCCGACTGGCATATGAAAAGTGAAGTGGTCAGCTTGTATTTGTTTTCCTCAGTCACACAACTTGCACTTTTATCTTTTTAATGCAAGTCAATAAATGTACTTCCAATTTTATTGTCAAGTAATGGCCTAAGCCAGTGGTAATAAACTGTTTTATATGTGTATGTTAAAATTGTATTTTTACCACTGATCTATTTTCCTGGCACGGATACTACGTAAGTACTAAATTATCTGACAATTCATTCTGAAATTTGTCATTAAATATTATTACATGGGGTTTATTTACATTTAACTTACGTCAGAAAAAGCTCGTGAAGGAAGTTGAGTTATATAGCACTTCACCTAACAGAATTATGCTAAACTTTGATTGGCTTAGGCTCATAGGTGCAATTTTTTTTTTTTTTACACCAGACAGTGCTGCAAAAATTCATTCATGGTGAACTTGCTTTGCAAATGATTACCTTCATGGTTTAATATTTTTACCACTCACGATGAATGAATCTCTTGTGTTTGTTTACTTTGATGGAATGAGATGTTGGACTGTCAACCTAATTTCAACTGAAGTTATCTCAGAATATATACATATTTGAAGGTCCCTCAAACATTAATTTTTTTTTAACAATCTTTGTAAAAGTTTAACTTTTTTGCAGTTTTATTCAAAAAAAGTAATTTTGAGTAAAAATAGCCGACTGGCATATGAAAAGTGAAGTGGTCAGCTTGTATTTGTTTTCCTCAGTCACACAACTTGCACTTTTATCTTTTTAATGCAAGTCAATAAATGTACTTCCAATTTTATTGTCAAGTAATGGCCTAAGCCAGTGGTAATAAACTGTTTTATATGTGTATGTTAAAATTGTATTTTTACCACTGATCTATTTTCCTGGCACGGATACTACGTAAGTACTAAATTATCTGACAATTCATTCTGAAATTTGATTCATTAAATATTATTACATGGGGTTTATTTACATTTAACTTATGTCAGAAAAAGCTCGTGAAGGAAGTTGAGTTATATAGCACTTCACCTACCAGAATTATGCTAAACTTTTATTGGCTTAGGCTCATAGGTGCAATTTTTTTTTTTTTTTACACCAGACAGTGCTGCAAAAATTCATTCATGGTGAACTTGCTTTGCAAATGATTACCTTCATGGTTTAATATTTTTACCACTCACGATGAATGAATCTCTTGTGTTTGTTTACTTTGATGGAATGAGATGTTGGACTGTCAACCTAATTTCAACTGAAGTTATCTCAGAATATATACATATTTGAAGGACCCTCAAACATTAATTTTTTTTTAACAATCTTTGTAAAAGTTTAACTTTTTTGCAGTTTTATTCAAAAAAAGTAATTTTGAGTAAAAATAGCCGACTGGCATATGAAAAGTGAAGTGGTCAGCTTGTATTTGTTTTCCTCAGTCACACGACTTGCACTTTTATCTTTTTAATGCAAGTTAATAAATGTACTTCCAATTTTATTGTCAAGTAATGGCCTAAGCCAGTGGTAATAAACTGTTTTATATGTGTATATTAAAAATTCAATTTTATGCTGAGCTAAATCTTTTGTAATGAAAATTATTAAATTATTCTTTATGTAATTTTATTGAAATCAAGTTTAACAAGGAAGAAAATCATGCATCGAGCAGGGATTATGAAGCACTTCCCAATACTTCCAGTATATTGTAACAAAACTTTACTGTTTAATAAGGTGAAAGACGATATCTAAGTAAAGAATTCAGAAAACACATAACATATTTGAAAACCCAATTTCAGCAACTACCGTCCATAGTCAGAAAGGTAGTTGAATTCTTTTGTGCAGTGATCTATATAATTTATAGATTTGTATACATATACTACATAGTATGCTAAAATTGAGTTCAGTTTGAAAACAACTAATACAGTTAAAAATTCTCTTTCGACAATTTCTGCCAATAGATGAAAGTATACTTGAATTCTTTGGTACAGCCGTGTATATTATCTACAGAGCTTTATACACACCATGCATATTAATCTAAAGTTTAATTCTAGTAAAAAATGCATAATACAACTAAAGATGCACTTCCAGCAATTCTCATCTATAATTGGCAATGCACACAATGTCATAATGAATTATGCCATTTTTTTATTCAAATTGTATTCCATCAATTATTTACTAAATAATACTTTTCTTTAAAAATCCCCTCTTCCCTATTCAATATTTTTTTTCTTAGAAAACAAAATAAATAATTTTTCTTAATTTTTAAAAGTTAACAAAGCATAATTTTACCTAAATAAACTACAATAAATATCACCTAAAGCCATAATTAAAAAGTTCGGACATAAAGTTCATGCTCATAAATGTTAAGGGTGTTCATTCAAAAATTGAATAAGTTCATTTTTTTTAATGGAAAATCGTAACATTTCAGAATTATTTATAAGCTCCAATAGTTTTATATTTTAATCTTTAAATCACAATACATTTCACTCAGATCATGCTAAATATTAATTTAACTAACATAAAATAACTTTGCTTGTATTCATATAATTATAACTACTTTATTTAACTTATTTTGGAATTATTTGTACTTAAAAGAAATAATTTAATTTTTATTTGTATCTTAAAGTATTATTGAGGATATTAGCATTTATTTCATGCCTTTTCTTTCTTTAAAAACTTAAATTTTCAATTTATGCTAACTTTTTATTTCAATTTGTGAGGCAGAATCACTGTTTTCAGGTTCCAGTCCTAGCCATTTTGAAGATGTGAGGGAGGAAGTGGTCACTGACCTTCTTTCTCAAGGAACACGTCGTTAAGGGTTGCCAGGTTATGCTATCGTTGGTGCGATATTTCGGACAGCTGCGTTGTCGCACTGGGCAGTTTATCGCTCAGATGTTCCAAGCTTCGGATACTGTCAGGAGAAACGCCAAGGGATAGAAGAGGATAGATTTTGGCAAGCAATTTATAAAGTCGGATTTCCCGCACCATTTTAAAATCAGTAATGTGTTCGACCATGAATAGATAGGTGGTCTTTTTCAAAATTGGGAGATAGACTACAGTCTCAATGCTTTTTTTTATTTGTTTGATGAATTGTTATAAAGTTATTCTAGATCTTTTCCAAAATTACAAATAACTTTAGAGAAACCTCCACACCTCAACTGTTTCCCCTCCTAAGGCAAATATGACTACAGAAGTAATTATATTAAAAAAAAAAAAAAAAAAAAAAAAAAAAAATGCAGTTTCCACCCTTTTAATCATTATCTCCAATCACTTAATATCGAAATTTCTTTCCACCAGCCAAGGTAATGAAACCTTCCTATAATTTTCTTCAAATTATTAATGGCTGCAAAACAGGTATGTTTGACTTTTCAATGTTCTGTAATCAAGTGCACATAGTGAATATCGTGACATTAAGACAAGTTTACCCATCAGAACCTGGGAAATAAGAATTATGATATTACCCTCATATGAAAGAATACTTCAACGATCACCAATATTCTTTACTATACACAATGTACATGTTCTTGCATAGCTCTATGTATGACTTTATTTACAGTACAAATATATCTTAGTATACTAAATATAGTTCTGCTGGAAAATGCATAACATACTTAAAACTACCCTTAAGCAATTCACTCCTACAGACAGTAGTAGTTACGAATTCTTTCGTGCAGCTCTGTATATGATCTGTAGAATTTATATGCATCAAATAATATGCAATAACTTAGTTAAATTTAAAAATGCATACCACAACAGCAAATGCGCTTCCAGCAATTAACATTCATAGACAGTACTGTAACTGAATTATTTTGGTTTCCTTATAAATGAACAAAAAAGGCCATGCACACCATATTTTACAGTAAGTACCTTGTAAAGTGTCAATTTCATTATGTTTGAAACAGTGTAAAATCATTAAAATGCACTCCAAATGAACTCCATAACAGAATTCTTCTGCATGACCCTGTAAATGAATGATAAATGCTTTGCACTGTACATTCTATAGAAAGCATGTTTTAGTGCACCTCAGAAATACATATCAATCTCACTGTTTGAACAAGTGTAACATCATTATAACACATTGCAAATAATTTTTTCCCATAAACCATAATGTAACAGATGTTTTTTAGTGTTCCTGTAAATGAACTATAAATGCTACATACTTCATTTTCGAGTGTCGCAATAACATATGTCAATTACATAACAATCAGAGTATATTTATGAGTTAGAGCATGGACAAATGGCAGACAGACAAACCAAAGTCATAAAAAATTTTCAACAATGTTAGAAAGTGCTAAAAATGAATGAAAAATACCTTTTCTAGTTTTTCCAAATCCTGCCACATAAAAACTCTTATTAATGAAATTACAGGGCAATTTAACTCTTTGTTTTCATATCAGCAGAAATCTTTTTTCAAGTTTACACAGCCTGAATTTGTTTATTTTTATAAAGATTAGTCAATTTAGCTTTAAAACAAGAATGAAAAATCATGTGTTTAGCAACTGAAAACACACTTCCAGCAATTACTGTTAACATACAGTGTTGAAATTTTTTGAGTCCCAGTAAATGAACGATGAATGCTATACACAAAATATTCTATAGTAAGCCTCTTGTAATGCAGCTTATTGATATACTATATCAATTTCAATATGTTTGAAATAGTGAAACATAGTTAAAATAAATCCCAAACAACTTTTCTCCATAGACTGAAATGTAACGGAATTTTTTTCAGTGGCCCTGTAAAGGAACTATGAGTGCTATGCACACAATATTTAATATTACTATAGTAATTACTATAGTAAGCCTCTTGTAGTGCACCTCAGTGATATATATCAATATGTTTGAAATTGTGTAACAGCATTAAAATAAACTGTAAATGATTTTTTCCCATAGACCATTATGGAATGGAATTCTTTTGAGTGTCTCTGTAAAAAAGCTATAAATGCTACACATTTCATTTTCAATACCAAACATGCCATAGTAAATCTCAATAACATATATCAATTGCATGACAATTTGAATATATTTATGCGAGTTAGAAGACAGACGGGCAACAGACAGACAAATCAAATTCATAAACACTTTTCAACTATGTTGGAAAGTGATAAAAGGGAATTAAGAAGCATTTTATATAGGTAAGGATTAAATATATATTTTCCGTTATACATAATATTGTTATAAAAATCCTCGCCAAAGAAATGTGACTGAAAATAATTGATAAGTACTAACTTTTCTATGTCAAATTAATAATTAAAAATAAGCAAGGCAAAAATGTAATTTAAATGTATTAGACTTAAATAAATAAATGAAAATGACTCCTACAAAATAAAAGAAGTTGAACTAAATTCAGTACATTTTTAGCAACATAAATATTTGTATAAGTACAGAAGCTACAAGAACATCAGTTAAAAGAAGGCAATCAGCAGAGATGAGAAGAGCCGCACAATGTGATTCTCAGTAGCGAAGACACAAAAGAAAATCTTGGAAACCTAAATATGGAAGATCGCCATTGGTTGCAGTAATATATTTCAATTTTCCATAATATAAATATTTTTCCATAATATCCTTTTTAAAACAGAGCAAATTAGTGTGTTTTTAAAGCCTGCAGAGTCTGGACAAGGGCTGGTGAGTGTAGCTTGTAGGAAGCAAAGCATCTTAGTGTATACAGTATATATACAGAAATTGTGAAGTTCTTTTTGTATTTTTTTTTTCATACAGATCAATTCATTAGCAGTTACTTGTCTATAGAGTTATGCTTCAAAGGCATGAATACATCAGAGTTTCCCCCAGGTTTAAAAAAGGGCAGGGTGCTGCTGGTGAAAAAAGGGCACTTTTTTAATTCTTAAGGGCACTTTTTTATTTTTAAGGGCACTTTTTTATTCTTAAGGGCACTTTTTGGATTCTTGAGGGCACTTTTTGGATTCTTGAGGGAATTTTTTTTTTAATTGTTAAAGGTATTATTTTAATTTTTAAAGCCATTTTTGATATATAAATGTCAGGGCACTCTTTAAGGTAGCTTTCAATATAAAAAAATATAAAGCTACCTATTGCAGCCGTTCAGAGGAAAGCAATTCCGGAAAAATTTGGTATATTTTCACCGATCATGACCCCCAGACCCCAAACCATCCTCTGTTCAAATGTTGATTTATATATATGAAAGGATAAAAGCTAAGCCCCTTTTTAAAATGTAAAACCCCTTTTTGCCCCTTTTAAAATTTTAAATTACCGTTTTAAAAAATAGAAATTTAAATAAAACTTTTTAAATGCTTTAATAATTGTGTTTCAATTGATTGAAATTCCCGTTGCCCCTGTTAAATTAGTTTTCCTGCATCGCATCTTATAACTTTCAAAGATCGTTTTCTGACTCTTCATAAGAATATTTTTGCTGATATAAGCGCAACTTTAAAGTCTTGCTGCATCCCGTGAGCCGATTGAGCCAACGCCTTTGTTCAAGACAATCAATCACTCAGCTCACGGCCAATTAAAATTAAAAATACGCCTCTTTTGACTTTGACGACCTCTAGCAGAAATAATGCAAAACCTCATATTTATACCATTGCACGGCTATCAGGAGCGAACTTTTTACGATTTCCCTCATCTAACCAATCCACGCCAATCTGCTCTCTCGGAATTGCCTCGTGATGTACGAACCTTCGATGTCCAGACAGACTTAAAAAGCAGCTCTCACGCCAATATGGGCCTGGTTTAAAAGGACTCATGTAATAAAAAGAAATAAACCAGGTTCCATAATAAACTGTGTCTTCATTTAACATCAGTATGACTATTCACTCGGACTGTGATTGAATCCCGAATAACAAACACTCACGGCCCATGACTACAGAGGAATATGCTCGTAACTTCGAGTGAGCGCTTTGACGTAAGTACGGAGCCGCCATCAGTCCACGCAGCCACCGGCCCGGCGCCCAGCGAAGCCACGATCGAGGGCCCCAACCACCGAAGGAGTCCCGCTTCGTTTCATATATATATATATATATATATATATATATACAGTGGAGCGCCACAAATCCGCCGACCTAAATTCCGCCAGAGTCCGAAATCCGCACAAGCTTGCAGATGTAAACATTAAACATCTTCATCTTTCTTCCGTGGCACTAAAAGAACGAAGTTAAAGAAATGATGACGTCATTCCAAAGCGAATGATCGATTCAGAACATTCTCATCGATGACGGAAACCAGACAGATTTTCCAGAGTATAAAAAACATTTCAATATCATGGACTGTGTCAATCTGGTGGCTGAATCATGGAATCTTGTTTGTCAATAAACATTAACTAATGCATGGCATAATATATGGCCAAACTTCCTGTTTATTGATAATGAAATTGATAAGGAATTTGCTGGATTTAATCTCGATCCAATAAAAGAAAAAGCAAAAGAACTGTTGTTGTTTGCAAAAGCTGTTACAAAAAATGACAACATATTTAATGAAAATGAGATTATAGACTGGATGTCTAATTCGGATGAACTTAAAGAACAGTATCAAATGACTGATGATGATGATGAAGATGACTTGGATAATTCTGAAAAAGTTCAATTTGAAGAGGGTTTGAATTTGGGGGAAAAATATCTTAATTTCTTAAAACAACAAAAATGTGTTACTGAATAGGAATTAATGACTATTTATAACTTGCAAAAAAAACTTAAATTAGAATTATCTAAAATGTTGAAACAGACAACTAGTATTGATCAAATGTTTTCAAAGTTCAAAAAATAAGTTGTTTTGTTTATATTGTTTTCAATTTTTTTTTCATTCATAATAAAATAACTTAATAATCTAATATTTTATTGCTATTAATGTTTTTATTTATTTATTTATTTTTAATCTTTATTATTATTTTTTTTTTCCAATGGCCTAAAATCCGCAAAATCCCGAAATCCGCACAATGTCCTCTCCCAAACAGTGCGGATTTCTGGCCCTCTACTGTATAACCATAAATGAAACATTACCATAACACCAACTTAAACAATGAAATAATGATTAAGTATGTAATAATTAGTTGTCAATGAAAGATTCCCCAATGCACTGAATATGGATAAAAACATATTAAAAGAATAAGAAATTAAATTAAAAATTGAACAAATGGAATTAAACGAATGAAATGAAATGAAATTTGTGGAATTTAGACAGAATTATCAAGTCCCAAATGCCTAAATACCACAAATAAAATGAAATGAGAGGTTTCATCATCATATTAGCCATAACATTGCTAAAGAATATGATTTTGGGACTACCTGCTCATAAACAATGAATCAAACCTGTGAAAAAATAAAAAATAAGTACAATATTAAAAAGGAAAGATGCAATACCTATAATATACAGAGAAAACATGAAATAGAGTCAGAAAGTATATAATCCATTTTGATTAAAAAAGATACCTGTGCACCACATGAATCACACATGAACACAACCAAAACTAGGGATTGAATTGCAAAAAATCATTACATGTTGTCAAATTTAGAAATAGAAAATTTTACTAAGTTGCCAGAAAAGATTTTAAAATAATATGAATATTGTAAAGCAACAGGAACATTAGTGCTGCTATCTATAATGGTAAAAAGTGAATATACTATGAATAAAAAGAGTATTGGATGAAAAATAATGTTTAATAATTAAACCAAATTCCTATCTGAAATGATAGCAATTAGTTAAATAAATAAAAAATAGAATATCTAATTACATTAAAGTAATGCATATATTAATGAATAATTCTATGTTAAAAATAAGATGTAAAATGGAAAAATTAATAATTAAAGCAACATAAAAATATATGTACCATGAAATGACATCAACTATTAAATAGCTGTGCCAAAAATGCAACATCACATAAATTAAATTAAAATAAAATACTAAATATTTGAATTAAGATACAAAGGATTTAAAATGAATATTAATTAAATATTGAAATGAATTAGTAACATATAATGTTTCTTCATACAAAGTTAAAAAATTATAAACACTTAATATTTGTGAAAAGGGTGGAACGTTTAATAAAAATTAAAACATATTATATTAACACTTTAGAAAAGTAAACATTATATTAGAAGTTAATATGATATTGTCCACCGTAGGTATTAATCCAAATCATTAGATCAAAAACATTCTTAATATTAATGAATATAAATTCATTTAAATTAATTAAATAATGAATATGTAAATATAACTAAATTAATATACATATAAAAATATCACATCACAGTCCATTATGAAATGTGTAATATCAAACATTTGTGTAAATCAAAATGCCCCCCCCCCACCTTTTTTTTTTTTTTATAATATAAATTAACCATGCATTTTTTTCCATACAACTCCGCCACACACCTCCTCAATCCAACATTTACCCACCTAACCGTCCTGTTATTTTTTTTTTTTTTTTTTACTATTTTCTAAGATTATATGATTTTTTTATACATTTTTTAACGCATGTGTTAATTTGGTTGCAAAGATCATATAAGAACTAACTATATATTAAGGAATATATGAATTTTTTTGGAAAACCATGTTGTAATGCATCATAGATAAGTTTTTTAATATTGTTGTTAATTAGTATATAACTTAATTAGTATATAACTTTTTATTCTATAAATATGATATATATATATGTTATAATTCGACGAAATCGTTGAAGAAGATTGGCGATGAGGTGTACAAAATTGCAGTTTAATTATATAAGTGAAGTGGGTTGTTCTTTCGATGAATAAAACTGGACGCAGTTGTCGATTATCCGAAGAATAAATATAGTGACAGTCGTCGTAGCGGATCTAGGCAATCGTGGGTGTCTCTCCAGTATGAAGAAAAAGACATTCGATTCAGAGTTCCATGTTTTATATCAAAAATCGACATGGAAGCAGTTCTCACATGATTCAAATGTGCAGTGCCGTCTCTCACTGAAATAGTTGTCACGAGCTGTTGTTAAAAAACATCGAATATGATCATACTTCTCGACAACTATTAGAATACTACTACAATTAGAATTATTTAGAATACAGGATGACTAAAAGACACAGCCAGGGGACTGTTAACAACTGCAAAACGGCCAAAAAAAACTGAGGGAAGCACGGTTACACTCGCTTTTTGTGAATAAGCGGAAAGGTACCAGATCATGACGTAACGCGTGCTCTAACCAATGAGATAATTTGGAATACGTGTACAATCTACGTCATGACCAATGAGGATGATAAAGTAAATAGTTCTAACATATTCTAAGCGGACGCATTTTATAGTGAACAGGACGAGCGCGGGAAACTCGGAAATAAGAAAAGGAAAAATAAAATAAAATGGCTTCGAAAAAAACATTCGAATTCACAGAAATGATCAGAATTTATGATATAATTTAAGAGTAACTGAGAGCTTTATATTTAAGTATATTGGGCAAAATAATAATGAATTTAAGGGGAATTTAATAGAATTAAATATAATTAATGATAGATATTATTAAGGAATAAGGAAATAGTGAAACTGGTGATAATTTATTATAAAACAGAGAAACATCGCGAAGGAAGATTTAATAATGTAACATATATCCATATATGTATGTATATATATGACCAATGTTATACGATAACACTCGTATTTATAAATCAATTTGGATAAAACTAATTGTGTGTATTAAGCTCACCAATGACTCGACCGACTAGCTTGGTACGCCATCTTGTTTTAAAATGGCGGCCACTGAAAGATTTAAAACTAAAATAAATATACAAAAAAGTTAAAAATTCCAATTTATTTTTGTGATTAAATGTTAGGCTTTGATACAAGGATTCCAGAGCTATTTTTGTTTTACCTCTATCTTTAAAAATGGCTGAGATAGAGCAGTTTGAAATTCTTGGGTGGCTGACATTTTGAAACAAGACATTACATTACAAAAATTCAACGATTAATATATGAGTTTTAGTGAACGTGATTTCTCACAAATTATTATATTCCATTGTTGTAATCATTTTCCCAATAATACGCATAAAACTATATATTCATATCGATTAGTGCCAAATTCTCGCCAAACCTGGCGACATTTTGCGAAATATCACCAAATTTGGCGACCAAGATAAGTCTTCATACATGAAGCCAACTTGGCTATAGCTCAATAATTTGGCGAATTTATTATTCAAATTCAGTATTAACGAATCTTCTGTGATCAGTTTCTTTGCATTTTAGCTGCATTTAGCATTAGCTAAAATTTTAAAACGAACAAATAAGAAAGCTACCTTTTCCTCCCGGTACAGGCCGGAAGGACTTTTTAAGACAACATTGAGTCAGTTTTTACTATGAAAGCAAATTTTTTAATGCAAAAAGGAGAAAGGGCACTCTTTTTACTGAGGGGCAAGAAGGGTGCTAATTATTTTACTCGAGCAGGCAAGAAGGGTGCTATTTGGTAAACCAGAGGGCAGGCAGGGTGTAGCACCTTTCTGAAACTGTCTGGGGGAAACTCTGGTAATACATATATATAAATTCAAATGCAATTGTATTTAAAGCAGTAAAATATATTAATATAAACGTATACTTACAACAAGATACCTAACAAAATCTTTCATGAGGAAAGGAGCATATATATTTTTAAATGTTTTGTACATCAATCCTTCTTTTAAAGCAGAATCATGAAGATGTTTTTTTGAGAGTGATATACAGCAACAACAATCTAGTCTGTTACTCTACAAAAATAATAACAGAAACAATCTTCTTGAAAATGCTTATGAATATAAAGAAATTTAAATGGACAAAATAACTGAGAAAATACAACTGTTTTATAGAAAATATGTTGATATCATGAACCTAGATACCTGGACCGGAATCCATAATGGGGATTTAGCTTGAAAAATAGTCCTTGAAATTTAGTTGATCTATAAGCCATCAGAGGGCGCAACGATTCGCAGCGATAGCAGATTTACATGCAAAGAATAGGAGAAGTTACAAATTTTTCTAATTTTAATTAATTTAAAGAGCTCTTAAACACATTATGGCCAGAAATTGTTTTGCTCCGGGTTGTGATACTGGATATCCCAGCTCTTTAAAGAGAAATAAAGCCTTAGGAAAAAAGAATCAGAGTTTATTTTCTGCACCTAAGGAAGTTATGGCTATTTTATTTTGGGCTAAAATATCTGTTATCTAACAAAATAATTACTGTTTTAAGCTATATAAATGTTAATATATGTGTTAATTAACACTCATCCATCTCTATTGTCAAATATGTTACTTAATTATTTGTTATAGTGCGATTAAAAATTAGGTCTATTGCTACAATTTTGACGTTATCACAACTAAATATATTTGTATTAATATCGATCACATTTTTAATTCGTGAATATATAAACAACGATTTTTATTTTATTTTTAAAACAGAGCTAGTTGTAACTGTCTAAAAGTATATTGTTTTATCCATAAAAAAAATGCCGCCAATATTTGTTGAAAATCTGTCAAAATCGAAAACAAAACTGTCATGTGCATTCTATAACTACTTTCTTGATTGGTAGAATGTGATAAGGTAAATTTATTTTATGTTTTGGAGAGAAAATCTTAACTTAGTTTCCACCATTTTGAAAAAATATCATAAAAAACGTTTAAAATTAAAATATAAAAATGAGACTGTTAAAAAAAAAAAAAAGCTAGTTGTGGGCACATCTACAAATGAACAGCTTTTATTTTAAAAAAAATTAAAATTGGTTCAGTAGAAAGTTCAAGGCAGATGACTAAAACAACAGCCCTGTGTTTTAAATATATACATATATATTAATCTTTTGTGTAGCAAAAGAGACGCAGGGAAAATTTTCACTTCATAATGGTTATCTGTCAAATGAACAAAAATTTTATGATTTACACTATAATGCAACAGTAACTCTTAATATTAGTTATAAAAAGCTGCAAGTTAATATTATGTAGTTAAAATATTGGAATTATTATATCTATTTTTTAAGATTGCGAGGGGGAAAAAAACCCAGAAAAGTATGGAAATAATCCAAGTTTGTTTTATACAGGTATTTTAGGAAATATTTTGAGTAGAAAGTATAATTTTCATCATCTAAAAAAATCATTCAAATAAATCTTATGTTGCATGAGAAACTATAATTGATAAAGATAGTAAATATATTTTATATTATCTTTTAGAAAGAAATTAATGTTAGATGATAATTCACATTTAAAACTTACAAAACAGACTTCATGCTAAAAAGTTTGTGTTGAATGTAACCTACTTACTTTACTTATTTTAAATTATTTAGGTTTTTGTGTTTAAAATTCTTACATTTTTAATACAATTATTTAATTGTTTACTCAATAAAAATGTTGAAGTAAACAATCTGACTTTATCTAAAAATTTTCTTGCAAAAAAAAAAAAAATAAAATAATAAATAAAATAAAATAAAATAATAATAATAATAAAAGTCATAATTCATTGTTCTGGAAGTAAAGGGAAGCATAAGCTAAATAGTTTCTTCGAATATAAATTTCACGAAAGTCTAAAATATGTTTTTCTTCTCAAATTCATGCATTTATTTTACTTTTAAAATGATTAATTTGATAATGTTAATTTTATAAGAAAAAACTCAGTAGATGGCGCTGCACCCCGCAGCGATAGTTTTCGACGTTTGTCGATGTTGAAAGAGGACCATATCTGTAACGTTGGAGTCCGGTCCATCTCTTCTAGGTTCATGGTTGATATCAATAAATTAAATATTTAATTACAACAGCAAATAGATTATTAATAATATATATACATTTTTTTAAAATCTGATAATTCTAACCATTGGCGCACACCCACGGGAGGGGGGGGCTAAGGGGGGCTGAAGCCCCCCCCCCCCCCCCCAAGACCCTGAAACTTAATAATGAAGTAACTATGTAACGTTTTCTATAAAATTATAAAAAGCTTTTTTTTTTTTTTTTTTTTTTTTTTAAGGTTTAAGGTTTTTAGAAAATGTTTAAAACCTTTGTATCTCATTTCATCTTTATTTTCAAATCGTTTTCGACATACGTTAAGCGTAAAGACTTATAGTGGTACTCTGATTCTCTCAGTTCTGAGTTCACATCCATCATCCATATTTTTAGCACGGTCAAGCGGATTCAAGTCCAAACGAGGGTGGTATTTCGTCTACGTTGTACATCTGTGTAATGGACAATACGACCCATTCAAGGTCGATAAACGATTGGCACTATCCATTTTGCAAAACATTGAAGGGAGATGCTGGAGAAATGTCAGCCCCACATTAAAAACCTTTTATTACTCTAGTACAAATGAGGTGCAAACGAAAAGATTGTTGGTACAAACGAGGTATAAATGATTGGTCCATTAACCAGTTGCTGGAGAAATGGCAGCCCCACACTAAACTCTTTTTATTACTCTAGTACAAATGAGATGCAAACGAAAACATTGTTGGTACAAACGAGGTATAAACGATTGGCCCTATCCATTTTGTAAAACATTGAAGTTGGGGGGGAGGGGCTGGAGAAATGGCAGTCTCAGACTAAAATCTTTTTATTACTCTAGTACAAATGAGGTGCAAACAAAAAGATTGTTGGTACAAACGGGGTACAAATGATCAGCACTATCCATTTTCTAAAACATTGAAGTGGGAGGGCTGTAGAAGCGGCAGCCCTACACTAAAAATCTTTTATTACTCTATTACAAATGAGGTACGAACGAAAAGATTGTTGGTACAAACGAGGTATAAACGATTGGCACTATCCATTTCGTAAAACATTGAGTTGGGGAGCTGCCTTTTCTCTAGCCCCCCCTACTAAAAACCTTTTATTACCCTAGTACAAATGAGGTACAAATGAAATGATTGTTGGTACAAACGGGTACAAACGAGGTATAAACGTTTGGCACTATCCGTTTTATAAAATATTGAGGTGGGGGGACTAGCTGTTTCTCCAGCCCCCCCCCCCACTAAAAACCTTTTATTACTGTAGTACAAATGAGATACAAACGGGTACAAACGAGGTATAAACGATTGGTAATATTTTTTAAAAATACGAGTAGTGGGGGGGGCTGGCGAAATGTACCTCTATTTTATTAGTACTTCTGGTTATACACTTTTTTTTTTTTTTAGCATCATTCGTGTTAAAACATTTAACTCAACATATAAAAAAATAGCCATAGTTTTAAATTTTATATTTGTAGACTTTATATCATCAAAGCTCAAGAAAATCATCTAAGATTAGAATAATTCACCAGCACTTCATCACTAGAATGGTAAGCATACATATTAATTTCTTTCTAAGGATAATTACACTAGTATATTCGTATTCGTAAGCATAAAGTTTCAAATTTATTAATAGCCAAGAGAGGGCATATCCCGCGGTCTGCCCCTCCCTCCTGTGCCGAACACGGCACTAATTTACTGAATCATGGACACAAACAAAAATAAAAAATGCTAAGACAAAATTGCAATGAATCGGTGAAGAATTCCGTTTTATACAGGTTTTTGCTTTAGCAGGTAAACTTTCAAGGTGCTTTTTTTGCTAAGACCATGGAATGTTTGCGATCAAGACAATATTACGTTATAGACAAGTTTCATTTACACAAGTTTTACGTATACAGTTTAACCAGTGTAAATGAAACCTGTCTATAACGGAATATTATCAATCGCAAACATTCCATGGTCCCATCGAAAGAAACACCTTTACAGTTTACCAGCGAAGACGAAAACCTGTCTAAAGCGGAATTTCTCACCGATTTATTGCAATCTCCATATTATAAAATTGACTTCTTTTCCTATTCACAATAGATGTAAATTGTCATGTTAACGGTTTTTAGCTCACAGGTTATCAAAGCCTGAGAGCTAATGGCCGCCTGTTCTGTATGTACGTAACGCGATAACTCTTGATAGAACTAACCACTTTGCTTCAAATTTTGTTTATAGGTTCATTGTGATAAGGCGCTTTCCTGATTAGTTTTGGGGGTTCATTAGTTAATTATAAGGGGGTACGGAGGATGATCACCCTGTTAATATATTGTCAATTTCTTTATTTTTCGGGGGTTTATTTCAAATTCTTTGAAATAAGAGTATAATATACAATTAGTGTGAATAGCCTGTGAGCTCAATGCCCTCAGTTTAACTGGGCAGTTTTCTCTTTATTTATTAGCTCACAAGCGATCAAAGCCTGAGAGCTAATGTGCCCACAGGTACTGTATGTACGTAAATATGTATGTACGTAACGCGATAACTCGATAGACATATCCGATTTGCTTCAAATTTTGAATATAGGTTCATTCTGATAAGGCGCTTTCCTGATTAGTTTTGGGAGTTCATTGGTTAAGTATAAAGGGAGAGGGAACAGGGACTAATCCCTCCCCCTTAATTTATATAAATGGATTTTTCATGCAGAATTATCCGATTTGCTGCAAATTTGGTATACCTGTTTATTCTGATATTAGATTTGGAAGTTCATTGGTTAAGTATAAAAGGTGGAAATTGGGGAGATAATCCCCCCCCCCTTAATTTAGCTAAATGGGAATATCATGCAGAATTATGCTTTGAAATAAGAGTATAATATACGCAATCAGTGTCAATAGCCCCATGAGGTCAATGCCATCAGTTTAACAGGTCACATTTCTTTTCTTTTTTTTTAATTAAAAAAAGTTTTAAACTAGTCGTTGGGGGCCACCGTAATACTTACCCATCATGGATATGCATAATGTAAAATATTAAAATAAAAATGTGTAAACTACTTATAAAATGCATTGCAATTCAAATAAAATCGTGGCTTGATGACGTCACAAACTTTAAAGGCTCGATTACTGAATTGCTTGAAAGAGGTTTTTCCTTATAACTCCAAAAATAATAATCCTATTAACTAGCGGTTTATTGCATCTGATTAAGCGTCAAATTTCCAATTAAAATATATCTTTGAAGTGAAATTTGGATGAAATACAGGGTCATGAAAAATCGAAGAGTGTGGAAAATAGGATTCCAAATATCTCGGCAACTAATTATCCGATCGACTTCATGCTTTATTCAAAATTTATGTTTTTTTATTGTCTTTTATATTCATTTCTTAAAATAAACAATTTCGAAAATTTTTATATACCTTTCATCAGAACGAATATTTCGAGAGTCCGAAAAAAATTGTTCCGGTTAATCGAGGTTATTGAAATGAAATAGGCTTCTTCCCATTATTACATACTAAGTACCTACAAAATTGCAAATCTCTATCTCAATTTTTTCGGGAGATAGAGCGTTTACAGACACACAGACACACAGACGGACGGCAAAATTTTTTTTCTAAAAATATGTTTTTCGGAATCTCCAGTGTCTGAAACGTGTAAATCCGTCAAAAAAAAAATTTCGATTTTCAAAACGATTACAAGACTTACCCTATACTACGTATGATGGGTAAGTAAAATGAATTGAATGTTCATAATATTAATTAATTAATAGAAGAATAGTTTTCCTCCTGTAAATACACAGCGGCAAAAAAACATTGATACTGAAAAATAAATAAGTAGATAACATTTTCTGTCATTCATATCAAAGTTCTATTTATAGTAACAGGCTAACTATTTTATTATAAAATTATATTCCTGTGTTTTCTTCACAAAATGTTTCATTCTGTTCATTTATGATAAATAATATACGTTTTAGCATATGTTCAAATTCAAGCGATATCGAATTACTGATGGTAACGCAGAGATGCACAAGAGCATTCATCGTAATTTCATTACGTTGCTGCACTACAATGAATACCGTACTATTACATTACATAAAATATTATATTACAGAATATGTCACCTTTATATCGTAAAATAAAGCATTTTTGTAACATTTTTAAGTAATTGTAAAGTATAAAGAAAAAAAGGAAAAAATCTGCACATATCCATAAATAATTAACAAATTTTGTATCACTGATGGATATCAGAAGTGATTATAGTAAATTTCAGCTACTGTTGCAGTGCGCAAATGCAGATGGTCACTTGATCAACGACTCGTGAGGGTCATGCAAACGCATTAGAGGTCTGCACAGGCCAGAATTTCGAGGCCAGGCCCGAACAAAATCTATCTTGCCTGTTGCAAAAGTTAAAAGTTTGGCCCGGCAAGTACAAAAATCAAAGAAAACAGGCCCAACCCGGCCAGTGACAAAATCAGTTAAATCATGGCTTATCCAGTCCGCTCAATTTGTATTAAAAAAAATTCCGATTTTACTCAACATAAAATTAAGATTCTTTTAAAGAATATTGCATACATATTTTTGGAGAAATTTTACAATATATTTTAACTTATTATATGTTTACAAGACAGAAAAAACAGAATAGCAACATTAATGATTACTCAGATTTTTCAGCCTTCAAATAAAGATTCCATATAAGAATTAATGTAGTTTAGAATTAATGAGAAAAAGAGGGTTAAAAAATCATAACTTTTAAGCTGTATAAAAAAGTAGATTTTTGAAAATATTTCTTCGTAATTTGTTAAGGCTCTTCTCAAATCGAATGGTGCTACTTTCTGACTTCTGACACATTTATGAAATCAATTTTCTTCAGGAATGCATAAAATTGACAGGTATTCTTATTCAAAAACTATGTAATCGAATAGAGTTTTCCTTTTTCTGATAAATGCAAAACATCTTTCAGAAAATACTATCAGAATTAGCGTTTTGAATTAAATTTCCGGACGCGATAGCACGGTAAAGAAGAAAAACCTATCGTCACAAGAAAGGAATATTTATATCTCAATAGGTTTATCAAAAAATGGAAAACAGTACTCGATTCCAAATCGCTTCAAAAGTCAGACCTGTCAATTTTACGCCTTTACAGTTAAAAATAAAAGTCAAAAAATGTTTCGGAGAGTTTCATGTTGTTAAACTGGAAATTTGAGAATCACTTAAGGCATATTTTCACTGAATCCGTTAACAGCAACTTATTATTTCTATTACTATTTTGACAAAACAAACTGTTTGGGCACAATTAAGTCCAGTTCCGACCGGCTCGACTGTATCAGGGCTGCCACTCCATAATGGCATCAAAAATAGTTGCTTTAGTAGCCTACAATAAAAAAAATAGTAGCCAAAATAGTAGCATTTGTACAAAAATAGTAGCCAAAATAGTTGCATGCTTACTTCGTAAAAAGGAGGCGGCAAGAATCCTTATTTGCCATAAAAATAATAACATCATGAAAATCCACATCTTTCTCTACAGTTTATGCTACCACCCAAATTTGCCACTTTTTGTATTTTTATTATAAAATCACACACACAAAAACGGAAAGAAAGAAGAAACTTTAATCAAAAAAGGATGCATTTGATAAAGAGAATGTGTATACATACTAATCTATTCTTTACAAGAAATTTATGTAAAGTAAAATAGCAAAATCAGCATAAATAAAGTGCAATTTTATAGACAACAATAAACCAAATAAAGCCATCTAAATAAGTAAGGAAGGCAATATTCTAAACGTTTTTCTCAATATTTTAAATCTATTATTAAATTAAAAAATTGCATTAGAAAACAAGATTTTCTTATTTCTATAAGTAGCATTTATTTAAGCTCATTTATTAATTCAAATTTCTAGTATGAAACACTTGTACGAGGTTAGAAACAAATACGATTCACACAGCACAGTGAACAAATCTACAGTTAATTGTTTGTGGTTCATACGGCAGTTAAAGGGTTAAATACCTTTAAAAACAATAAAAAAATGGACAAATATACGGTAAAGCATAAGGGTTATGGGTGTAGATAAACCAAAAATCAGTTTCCCATCAAAATTTGAATGATAGGTATCTTTGCACTATATTTAGATTGAAAAAGTATTATTATTTTTTTTAATTTCAAGATTCAATTTCAAGTTTTTAGATATTTTAAAAATTGAATAAAAAACTTAAAAAATGTATACGGAAATATTACGTCGGGATATTGAGTTAAAAAATTTGCAATTCTAAAACTGATGATTTTTTTTTTTTTTTTTTTTTTACAAAATTAGTAGCTGGGAGTAGAAAATAGTCTCCTTTTTTCTGGTTTTCCTCCAAAATAGTTGCTTTTGAAGGTTTTTGGGCTAAAATAGTAGCCATAGTTGACTGATGCTGAAAATAGTCGCTTTTAGTAGCATTTTAGTTGCAAATGGCAGCCCTGCTGTATATAAAAGAATTTAAGCCTGATCTCGGCTCGGCCCGAGTCTGCTAAAACAATAAAACTTGGACTCAGACACGATGTAAACATCTGATGTCGATCTCTACGCTTGACATGTTATATTACTCTATTGATGATGTTGCTAACTAGCGTCACTTCATGAAGCAGATTTATACTTATTCTCGCGAACATTATCATCACATTTTACCGGCTTTGTCTAAATTTTTATATCGGGCCGGTTAAACGTAAAATTTATTTTTAAATTGGTAGTGATAGTGACAGTGATGAACTGATTTTTAATCAAAGACGAAAAAAAAGAGTGTTAAACATATATCTTTCAAATATTCTGATTCTGACGATGCACGAAAACAACTGAAGTTTCAACAAGTAAAAATCTACAAGTCATCACGGGTCCGAGGCCCGTACCCGGCCCCATTAAATATTTTTGTTAGCCCGTTTATTTTGTCAGTGACCTATCAAAAATCTTCTAATTCTGGCGGCCCGGCCTGTTTTAAAGTTTACCTTCATTTTGCCGGATACGAGCCGAGCCGGGCCTGTGCATACCTCTAAATTGCATTACCCCCCCACCCCCCACCCCCAAAGCGAAATCCTGGGTGCGCCACTGATTCTAACCATCAAAATAAACATGTAACTAAAAAATAAAAATAAAAAACAAAATCTGTCCAAATTTTAATTTTGTACAGTAAATAGGTTTTGAGCTGTAACAGAATAGAGCTGCTTCTAACCATCTTTTCAAGCATTTATTTAAGTTTTTTACAATATTTGAATTTAAATCACTTTTAAACATGAGCAAGATTTTTGAAATTCTACTTTAAAACCAAAATAATAATAATAATAAAATTGAAGAAAATAACAAACGAAAATTTATATAGATAATATTTGAACCTTTCTTACATAAGGCACACTCTACAGTGAAACAGATATTATTTTGATAGTCACTTAAGAACAAAAGTAAGCTTATTATTGTTTTGGAAATAGCATAAGATTGAAAAATTAAAGCAAATCTTTCAATGCCATATTAATTATACATTTATTTAATTATAAAACTTGTGTTCTGTCAAATAGCAACATTTTTTGCTACTGACAGTCCCCGTGGCAGAATGTACGCGACGGGCGTCGCAGACTTTTTAGGGCACCTGCAGACTAAAAACATACAGCGATGCTGCGGACGTGCTATAGCGCATAAATTATGCAAAGAAACGGCAAACTTCGTCGAAGGATCGCAAATAAAACGGCGAATTTCGTCTAAGAATCGCGAAATTCCTTTCAAGTTCGCGAAAAATGGCTAATTTCGTTGACAGATCGCGGAAAAAAACGCACATTTAGTCAAAAGTCCGTGAAAAAACGTGAATTTCATCAAAAGGCCGTCAAAAAAACATGAGTTTCTTTGAAGGATCACGGAAAAATGCGAATTTTGCTGAAGGGCTATGGAGAAAACGCCAACTTCGTTGAAAGATAGTAGAAAAAACTGTTCATTTCGTCGTCAGATCGCGAAAAAACGGAAAATTTTGTTGGAGGATTGCCAAAAAACGGTAAATTTTGTCGAACGATCTCGAAAAAAAGGAAAATTTCGTCAAAGGAACTCGAAAAAACGGTAAATTTCGTTGAAGGATCTTGAAAAAACGGCAAATCTCATCAAAGGATCTCGAAAACACGACAAATTTCGTCGAAGGATCACGGAAAAACCGCGAATTTTGTCCAAAGGCTAAAGAAAAATCATGAAATTCATCAAAGTTATCTAGGAAAACGGCTAATTTTGTCGACAGATTGCGATAAAAATGCAAATTTCGTCAAAGGGCTGTGGAAAAACTTTATTTTCGTCAAAAGACTAAAAAAAACCATGAGTTTCGTTGAAGGTTCGTGGAAAAAATGCGAATTTCATAAAAGGGCCACAGAGAAAACGTAAATTTCGTCAAATGGGCGCAGAAAAAATGCTAATTTTGTCAAAGGATCACGGAAAAAGTGCGAATTTCGTCGAACGGCCAGGAAAAATAAACGTGAATTTCACCAAAGGATCGCGGGGGAAAAAAGAAACGCTAATTTCGTCAAAGGTTTACAAAAAAAAACGTGAATTTTGTGAAATATTCCCGGAAAAGATGCAGCATTGCTTTAGAAAACAGCAGACACACAAAGTTCTATGCTTATTAATGTAGGCGTAGTTTTTAATATAAAACAATATACTGAACTAACTTTTGAAAAATCGGGTTAACCTGAACTCAATTTGCAAGAATCTACACTCATCCTGAAATCGACTCGAAGAGAATAGTCAGAGTTAATCCGACCTGCAACAAGAAAAATTATTGCTGAGAGGGGATTTTCTCCCCTCCCCCCTCTGCTGTAACCTTTCAGAATATTTGCTGTGAATTTCAGAATTTTTTTTTACTCAAAAAGGCAGATAAATGCTGATGCCTTAATTAATTAGCAGTACAACTACAACAGCAGCAAGAATAGATTTATATGATATATTACGTATTGCAGACTATTTTTGAAAACATTATTAGCGTTGCAGACACTTGAAGATAGTTCTGCCACTGGGCTGACAGTTAGGATGTAAAAAAATACATAAAATTAAAAAAACTAAAATTTCAGGATTGTGTAATATAGCAGAAGAAACAAAAAAGCTTTTAATTGAATTTCTTGTTAAAATTTGATGCAAGATTGAAAAATTGCTTTCAAATTACAAAATAAAAATAATTGCCAAAACATCAGTTGAGGCTTCATTGTGGAGAGATGGAAAGCTTTTGGTGTCTGCCTCACAATAACTGCCACAAAAAGCATCCAATTAGCTTAAAACAGGGTAGATATGTTGGTCAAGTATTTGAATTTAACGGTATAGTTTTTTGTTTAAGTTGGTTGATTCATTTGAAAAATATGAAACAGTTTTTTTCATGTCATAATACTTTTCTATGGGAATACAGACAATTTTACTTTGATTTGCTCAAAAGAAAAAGGACATTTGGATAATTCAGTTACATGTTAAATTACGGATGCTAATTTTTCGAGATATATACAGACCTGCCAACCTTTGAAAATGAGAAATAGTAGCACACCAAATTCCAATTTATCTGAAGGTTGGTTGGTTGGTGGCTGTTTTTTACGCTGTAAATTTTAAGCGAGCAAATACTAATCAATTAAACGCATGTGTATATCCATAAGCACACGAAGTAGGAGACTTTTGTTTTTGCTAATTTTTTTGTTGCGGGTGGGAGTGATTAAACATAATTATTACTATTCAATTAATGCTCTGTCCACTCCTAGGCCAAATTTCTGAACTTCACATTGAATTTTCTGAAAGATTCCAAGGCAGTTAGGGACAGGGGCGCCATTTCAGAACTTTCTTGGGGGGGGCAAAGTTTTTTTAAGGTAGTGGCATAGCCAAGGGTGGAGTTTGGGGGGGGGCAGCGCCCCCCCCCCCCCTCCAACAACCTTTCCGAACGAGAAACGTTTACTGAATCTAGACACATGGCAGTGTGTCAGCCAAGTTCCCAAAGCAAAAAAGTCGATACACCGGCCGTGAGTATATTTACACGAACCATTTCGAGCTGTTTTCGCCAAATTTCGACTTGATAAAGATTTTAACGATACTTACTTGAATTTTCAGTTACTGCGCTATCTTCCTAAAAGATTTGATTCATCTGTTCAATCCATTTTGAGATGGCGAAAAGAAGATTTTATATTCAATAAGATTGTTGAGGAATTATCAGCTGAGGAGATTCGTCTTCAGGTACGTGATATGGATATGAATAAGAGCTCACCTCATGCAAATTTACTGAACAAAAGGAACTTTTCACGTAAAGAAAAGAAAAATGTCCGATGCTGGCATTGCAATGCGAGAGGACACTTAAGAAAGAACTGTATCAAGTTCCGTAAATTGAATGCAAGGAGCCTTCCATCATCTTACCATCGACATTCATCTTCAGCACGCCATGCAGATACTTCCAGTGATTCTTCTTATGGCCACTACAGAAAACCAGAGAGGTCCGGTTCCAGTCATCGTTCCAGAATTAGACAACTAGAGAGGTCCGGTTCCCGTCATCGATCCCGAGAGAGCCAACCTAGCTTTTCTGATGACGAGTCAAGTAACTCATCCCACTCCCGGAGGAAGCCTATGAAATCCAGATGGTCCAGATCCAGAAAGTCCACACCTACTGTACATTACCAAGATGATAGTGACTGTTCAAGTAATCCAAGGACTGATTTTTGTAAGTCAAATTTTTGTGACATTACTAAATATAATATTAATTGCATAAATGTAAATGAAAGGTCCTGGATCCTTGATACCGGGGCCACTCATCATTTTGTTAATAACAAAAATTACTTTTTAAATTTTGAACCTTTAGAAGGTGAGGAAATGACCGTGGCTGTTAAGGATGTATCCTTTCCAATTGAGGGAAAAGGGGATGTTAGACTTGATTTTGGCAAGACCAGCCTGACTCTTACAGGGGTTATGTATGCTGGAAAGTTAAAACGTAACCTTTTGTCAGGACCTCAATTAGACATGCATGGGTTTCAGTTTCATGGTCGACGAGGCAAGGTAACCATCTCGCGGGGGGAAGACATAGTTTGTAAGGCATATTTAAAAAATGGAGTGTATCAGCTGTATCCTCGGGTTCCTAAGTCTTCTCCAGTAGAATCAAATATTACAAGTAAACTCAGTAACATGGAGGTATGGCATAGGAGGATGGGACATATCAGTCCATCAATTTTAATGCATACTTGTAAGGAGGGGGGAGTCCGAGGTTTACCTAATTTAAAAGATCTTAACCATAAGTGTGAAGAATGTAGATTAAATAAACATCGAAAGGTATCATTTAAGTCAACCAAAATAACTAGGTCTAAAGGACCACTTGACTTGTTATACGCCGATATATGGGGACCATGTCAAACTGTAGGTCGCAAAGGCGAACGATACTTTTTAACTATTATTGATGATTTTTCACACCGTGTGTCACTATATCCAATTAAGTTTAAATCTGATGCATATGAAATAGTGGTAAATCACATTAAACGTGCTGAGACTTTTCTAAATAAGAAAGTCAAAAATTTCAGAAGTGACAACGGGAGGGAGTTCGTCAACGACGATTTATTAGAATTTTTCACACAAAAAGGAATACATCACGAATTAACAAATCCATATACTCCACAAATGAATGGGACGTCGGAGAGATTCATGCAAACGGTAACAGATGGTGCAAGAACCATTTTATCAGAAAGTGGTCTTAACAGGAACTTCTGGCCGGATGCCATGAAATTTTTTACATATAATTGGAATCGGATTTGCCCGAGATCACAAAACAAAACTCCTTTTGAACTTTACGGAGGTAATAAACCATCGGTCCGTCACCTACGACCTTTTGGATCAGTAGCGTACGTCGGAATACCGAAGCAGAGACGTGATGGCAAACTAGGTCCAAAAGCCAGAAAAGGATTCATGGTGGGTTATGCATTCCGTACAAAGGGCTACAGAATATGGGTTCCAGAAATTGACCAAATTATTGAATCATGTGACGTAAAATTTGAAGAGAACATCCTTTATAAAAATAGTGAGTCTACAAGCAGTGGAGCCTTGATGGGCCCATTGTTCGATGATCTTCTTCCCAGTAGCACTGAGAACAAGAATACAATTGTCGAGGTTGCACCTGAGGGTACTCCAGGTCCCTCCAATTTACATCAAGGTTCTCAGCGTGATGGGGAGGAGACCACGGACTCTGGGTCCAGTTCCAGTGATGATGAACCTTCAACATCCTTGAGAGAGGTAGTTTTTTTTAGGAAACCCAAACCTCGTCCTGACGGTTCTAGAGTAGACATCTACTATTATGAGCAAGGGAAAAATCAAAGACTCAGATCCATATATGACGTTGAAAGGTACTGCCAGCAACATAAAATTAAGTTTAATCCAAATCTGTTCGATTTCAAAGGTAAAAATGAATACTCTGGTCCTGTATCCTCATATATATCACCATCAGATGTTTCCGACAGTCCCGAATTAAATTATCTAAAGCCTAGTGCGTGACTAGACGTAGAAGTACCTCGCACCTTTAAGCAAGCTATGAGGTCTATGCAGGGGGCGATGTGGGAAGCAGCAATGCAAGCCGAAATCCAGGTCATGCATGAGCGAGAGGTTTGGCATTTGGCTCCATTGCCTGCCAACGTTGTCCCAGTGGGTTGCAGATGGGTATATGCAATCAAGAGAGATGAATTTGGGAGGATCGCACGATATAAAGCAAGGCTAGTTGCCCAGGGTTTTAAGCAAATTAAAGGGGAGTCCTACGATGACACCTTTAGCCCTGTGGTAAACTTTGGTGTGATCCGACTATTCTTCTCCCTCTTGGTTTCGCATGGCGGATGGCTTCACATTCAGTGTGATGTTACCAGCGCCTATCTGTACGCTCCGCTGAAGGAGAACGTCTATATGTCTCAACCTCCTGGTTTCATCATTCCCGGAAAGGAGCATTTATATTGCAAGCTAGATCGCGCCCTGTACGGACTTCATCAAAGCGGAAGGGTGTGGTATTTTGAAATACATGAAGTACTCACTAAAATTGGCTTCAGTAAATTAGAAGCGTGTAATTGTGTGTACACTTTTGGTACAGGCATCGTACTGCTCTTATATGTTGATGATATGGTCATTCTAGGCAGAAATATGAAACTCATCAATGATGTTTTGAAGTTAATACAGAAGCATTTCGACATTAAAATACTGGGAAAGACTCGTAAGCTTTTGGGTGTTGAATTTGAAGGAGAAGGTGATTCTTTGGTAATACATCAAACTCAATATATTGATGAAGTCTGTAGTAGATTCAAAGAATACAATATTCCTGTCTCCAGTCTACCCATAAGTAAAGGCACAATATTTTCAAAGTCTGATTGTCCTGCTTCTCCACCCGATATCTATCAAATGACAAAATTACCATATCGCAGTATTTTAGGATGTCTATCATTTCTTGCAAATCGCACTAGGCCTGATATTTCATATTCTGTTAATATCTTAAGCCAGTTTCAAAGCAATCCAGGTTTACCTCACTGGGAGGGTTTAATTCGTCTACTAGGCTATGTTAAATACACACGTCATTATCACCTTAGGCTACAGTGCAAGTCCGTTCGTTTGGTAGCATTTACCGATGCAGACTTTGCAGCTAACCGTGACGACCGAACTTCCATGGGAGGGCAAATAGTCATGCTCGATAACTCTCCCGTTGACTGGCGTACTTTTAAGGAAAAGTGCGTCAGTTTATCAACGATGGAATCTGAATTTGTAGCAATGACTGAGGCCACCAAAAGCTTAGTTTGGTATGATCGGATACTGCGAGAATGCTCGGTGATTGGTATCATTCCTGAACGTAGTCAAGTAGCAGAACTAAGGGCAGATAACCAAGCAGCCATAAATTTCATTAAATCCCCAGTTGAGAATCACAGGTCAAAACATATAGATGTCAAGCTTTTCTTTATTCGTGATTTATTTTACAGAGAAGTCTTCAATCTTAGTTTTGTCCGTAGTAAGTCCAACCTGGCGGATGTGTTCACCAAGCCTCAGACCAAATTTGACCTTAAGAGGTTTATCGACCATCTATTTATCACCGAATAAAAATAAGTATTATTATGCGTACCTTTTTACCATCTTCACTGTTATTGTATGTATGCATTTTTTTAGATATATTTAATTTGTTAAACGCAATCGTAATTTTATAGGTGTTAGAATGTGTTTATACAAAATCTTGTTATTTTTTTTTAATTTCTTAAAGTGCAATATTTTACATACATATTTTTAAAATTTGACCTCTTGACCCGGTGATATTGTTACAAAGTTTTTTTTACATACTTTGTTCTGGTAAGGGCCCTACTAGACAAAGCCCGTTTAATGCGATTAGAATTGTTAAAAAATTGTTAAATCGTTATATAGTGTTGATAATGGTTTTATATTATGTTACCTTATGTCTTGAGATGTTTGAAATTGTATTTTTGATATGTTATTAATTGTAGTCTCTTCCTAGGCATCTGAGGCGTCATCTTTTTTTTTTTAAACATCAGTAAATTGCATGCATAAATTAGATCTAGATCTTAAGATGATGTGTTTTGGATGCCAAGCATTTTTCCTTAAATTTCTGAAAGTTTTTGAAGTTTTAAATTATTTTCAAGTTTTCACATTAATAAAGTTTGTTGTTACAAATGTTTAAAGTTTACTTAGATTTATCAAGAGTGTCATATTGTGTAAAAACCCTTCAAATTGAAGGTGTTGTCTTATTGAATTGGTGGTACGTATATATATATTTAACTTTGGTTAGTTTAAAATTGCACATTTATTCTTCATGTATATTTAATATTCATATATTTAAAGTTGTAAACTTAAAATTTAAAGGATTTAAAAAGTGTTATATTCAAATTTTTTTTTTCTATTGTATAAGTACTTTTTGAGGTTTCATCTTACAAGTTTTGTAAGAGTATTGAGCTGCTTTTACTTTTCCTCCCTGGTTATCCTTGCTGGTCCATGTTAATGTTTTTGGGAGTTGAGATCAAGTAATTGGGATCCATGGGTAGGAATTTTCGGTTTAACTGCTTAAAATTTTTAACTTCAACTTAAAATGTATTTAGAGTTTGAAGTTTTTGGCAGTAGTTATGCGTTCTAGTTGGCACATCATTTAGGATGGCACATTGTTATAGTTGAGTTCTTTTAACTTTTAATTTTTTTTTTACTAATACGCTTTTATCTTATAGTAAAAATTTAATCCAGTTTTTAAAATTTTTTTTGTTTTCTGTTTTATGCAGTAGTGTCATTAGTGTTCTTTGGGATTTTTCATCCCTTATTTATTTTTCTCAGCTTCATGTCATTTCTGACATTTTTATAGCTGTTTTTGCTTAGAGACAGTAAGAGGGGGGGCACTTGTTGTAAAAACAAACCTCCAGTTAATAGTTTCAGTCTTACTGCCTCATATACACTTTTACACACATGCATTTATTAAATTTCATCCATATTTTATCATTATTTACATTCACTAATCACAGTATAAAGTTTATAAACATTGCATTTCATTAGTATACATTCATCATGAAAAACGTAATTTCAGTAATTAATATGTGCTTAACTTACCCATACTTCGTTAATTCTTCGTTTTGTACTTTTATTTTATTCATTAGAAACAGTAAATTTCACTTTACAATAGTTTTTATTTTCAATTTACTTTACAAACATTTGAACGTCACGCTACAGTCAACACACATGGCGATGTTCGATTAATCCTAGAATCGAATATTCGATTAGTGGGTTCGCTGGTTCTACGATAGATGGCGACAGAGGAGTTACTCTCTGATTCGCCGTTTCATTAATTATTCATGCCGTAGGCCACGCGTCACTTCCGTGACAGTTCTAGAACTTCGTTATCATTGGTAGATGAGCCGTTGGTCAGGTATTTATACTCTGTACTTCGCGTTCACCGGCACTTCGGTTTATTGTTTTTGATCTTCACGTAATCGGTCGAGCCTGAGTTTGGCTCCGGCCGTTGTGATGGAATGGTGCTGTGTCTTAAAGATTTAAGTGTCGCTTTTTACCCTTGCAGCTCTTTACTCATAATGAATAAGTATGATTTATATTTTAGTTATGTGTCGTGATTCATATTTAATATAAGAGTTGTCTGTATCATAATAGTATTCAAGATCATCCAGCTGTTCATTATACTAAAATTATCGAACTGGACTTTGTTAATATCATCTTCTGTTGAACTTTTACTTTCAATAAATTGAACTGGATTAGAATACTTGCCTATTTTAATGAAGCAACATCTATACACATCTTTGATTTTCTATTTTCTTATTTAACAAACATTCAACTACATTTTCACCTCGCTGTATGAGCTAATCAATTCCAGCTAAATTCCATTAGCGTTATTTGCTTGTGTGAATCAAGTGTTATAAGAAAATTGGCTTTATTAAATACCATTTTCTGAACAAAAAGTAATGCGCATGAACTGCGAGAGATGGCGCCAGATGTTTAGTCTAGCGCAAAATAGGATGGTCTAGTGCAGGGGTTCTCAAACTATGGTACGCGTACCAGTACTGGTACGCAAAAGTCTGATACTGGTATGTGAAATGATATACAGCATATTTTTATGAAATCAAAACCGGATTAAGTTTATCACCCAGGAAATTTTCGAACGCTATTTTTTTTTTTTTTTGCTACTAGATTTTAGAACAACATATCTATGTGGATGTACTTTTTCTTCAATTCTTCATATGAAAAACAAATACAGGAAAGAACTAAACATCGAATATGGCTTACGACTACAGCTAAATAATATTGAATCAGACATGAGGAATCTGTGCTTGATAGTTCAAGCTTACCCTTCTCATTAACGATACTAGAGAATTACTGCAATAAAGTTACTATGTATGAATCAGTAGGTCAATATGTCATAAGTATTGTGTTTATTTTTAACAAAAACACTGTATTTTGATATGGTATGTATTATTAAAATGTAATGATGATAATATTTTTTTTAATTTGAATATTAATATAAAGCAGTCAATCTAAGTACCAATTTAGTAATGTAATAAGGCATTTTGAAGTACAGTTAAACCTGCTAAGACGGAAGACTGAAAGACTTAGGAAATATTCTGTTTTAGACAGGTTCCGTTTTTCCAGTGTTTTTTATATTAGCTTTATGTTTGCTGCCTGGTGGTACGCGGAAGTATGAACTTCGATTTAATGGTACGCCTGTCTAAAAGTTTGGGAACCCCTGGTCTAGTGCATTATAGGATGTGGGCTAGAATAGCCATAAGGAAAGAATAGGGCCTGGAGAATGCGATAGATGGTGCATCGTGTCCAGTAGAAGACAGATAGTGAAGAAATATTTGATATGATGATGGAGGAGAGGGGAGGGGCTAAGGGTAGTTGGGAATAAAATTAAGTATAGTTGTATTAAAAAATACATAAAGTTTTTTTTTTCCCTAATGTATTATAATACATTATATATATATATATATATTTTTTTTTTTTTTTTTGTGATTATGTTTTAATGTTATTTTCTATACTGTTTCATATTCTTTCTGGTACTTACGTATTATCCGGGTCATTCTTATATTATTTATTATTCTTTCTTATTTATTATGTTAGCTACCATTTATTATTTTTACTAAAATAACGTTATTTACTATTTTTTTAAATGTTATGAATTTAATAAACATGTATTACATTTTATTTATTTATTTATTTTATATTAAAAAAACTCAGATAGTGAATGGGCAGTGCGCTATAATGTTTCAAACGTGCAAGAAAATATAGAAAATGACAGCAAAAAAAAAACAGTGCGTAAACGCAGGAAAAACGTGTGAGATTAATTAATATTAAATAATGGTAATTCAATATTAAGACTATTTATTTCAAAAAGGAAACACATACCTACTTACTTGACAAAAAGTAATGATATCCCATCAAAAACATACATGTGAAAGAAGGCCAAGTTCGTTAACGGTTTCGCTAATAAAAGAAGTGAGATCTAACTGGAAACCAAGTTCTTTCGAAGCTCCTTAAATCATAGCTCCTGTCATGCATAACGTTCTTCAATTGCTTAAAATGATTTGTTATATTATTTTCTACTCAATAGAGCGACTTGGCAAGTTTCCTCTTATTCAAATTTCTCTACTTGATTGATCGGAACTTTAAGTTAATCACTTCCTTAACATATCAATACCTGAACTTTGACATACTTATTCGAATACTTGATTGACTACATCTTTGCCAATGGCATACTAGACAAATTGTACTCAGACTCAAAGATTAAAGTTGGTGGGTGAAAACTTGCCAAGTCGCTCTATTGAGTAGAAAATAATATAACAAATCATTTTAAGCAATTGAAGAACGTTATGCATGACAGGAGCTATGATTTAAGGAGCTTCGAAAGAACTTGGTTTCCAGTTAGATCTCACTTCTTTTATTAGCGAAACCGTTAACGAACTTGGCCTTCTTTCACATGTATGTTTTTGATGGGATCATATATACAGGAACAGCAATACTTCTAATACGGAATCTCAAGTGACCTCTGAAAAATTCCGTTTTAGACAGGTTTTCGTCTTAGCAAGTAGAATTTTAAAATATTATGAAAGTTTTCAGTTATAGACAGGTACCGTTTTTTTTCAGGTATTCTTTAAGACTGTTAAAACCTCCTTTCTAGAAAGCACTTCTGAAGAGCATAGGTGGGTTACAGTGAGGCGTGTCTAAGCGAAACCTGTGTATAACATAATTCTTTCTCAAACTGGCAAAAAAATCAAGTTTCGATGAAAAAAACGCCATACAATTATACTTGCTAAGATAGAGACCTGTCTAAAATGGAACTTTTTTACAGTCCTTTTCAACTTCTTCTTTGCAGGTTTTACTGCAGGGGTGCCATTTCATGAGTTTCTTGGGGAGGAGGGGGGAACAAAGTTTTTTTTAGAGACAGGGGTTGAAATATCGTGCAGGATTGCCCAAATCGTGCACAAAATAGAAATAGGCCCCCACAATAAAAAATGCAGTGTGAGATTTTGCCTTCTTATTTTAACTTCTTTCACAAACATATGACTCTTCAGCGAATATATTTTTAATTTTAGTGGTAGTCCGCGAATTTTTCTTCTTTTTTTACGCAAAAGCAATTCGTCAACCGATCGCGGTAAATATTGCGAATTTTACGAATTGGAAATAGAAAAAAATAGTTAATTTGGCAAAATTGGTCGCGAAAAAAAATCTTTAATTTTTTCAAACGACCGTCGAAAAATACTGCGAATTTTGTCAAAGATCACTGAAACAAATAGAGATTTTCGTCAATCGATCGCGGAAAAAAATTGCGAATTTAGTATAACTATTGCGGAAAAATATCGCGAAATTCATCAAAAGATTGAACAAAGAAAATCACGAATTTAGTCAAGCATTCGCGCAAAAAAAAGGGGAATTTCGTCAAAGATCGCGCAAAAAAATATCTACTTTTGTCAGTTGGTTGCGGAAAATGACTTCTGAATTTCAACAAACGATCGTAGAAAAGAGTCACGAATTGCATCAAAAGATTGCGAAAACAAATACCGAATTTCGTCGATCAGTTGCCAAAAAAATGTGAATTTCGACAAATGGTGGAAAAATATTCGTCAAAGATTGCGCAAAAAATAGCAATGTTTGTCAGTCGGTTGAGGAAAAAGACACCCTAATTTCAACAAACGATCGTAGAAAAGAGTCGCGAATTTCGTCAAAAGATGGCGAAAAAAATAGCGAATTTCATCGATCAGTTGAAAAAGAAATGTCGTGAATTTCGACAAATGGTCGAAAAAATCAATTCCGTCAATGATTCAAAGAAAATAGCAAATTTTGGAAAATGACAAAAAAAAACAATCACGAAAAAAAGTTGTAAAATTCAATCGGTCGCGAGATAATCAGCACACGAACGCCATCAAGAAGTTACGAAATTTGCAAATGTTGTAATCCATAGGTATAAGAAAATTTTCATTAATGATTTTCTGTCAGTAAAAATTTTCTGCAATCATTTTCTGCCTTCCTCTTCAGACTATGATCTAAATTCCATACAATTCAGAAATCTGCAAATCTCATGGTCTCAGGTCTCTTGCTCCTGTATTGGGTGAGGCAACACGACCCAATCTGCAGTACGGATCGAGCCGGGTTGACGCGGATTATTTTCGTTGCAGGTCAGGTTGACTTGGAACATTTGACTACGGTTGGGACATATATGTCCGAGTGGACTATTTTTTATTGTATTAGTACGACTTTTTGAAATCTGTCATACACTTATATTAGGATATTTTCAAGAGAAATCTGTCACAAAGAATTTTTTGGAAATTGTAGAATGATTGAATGCAAAATTAGTAGTCAATCCTGGCCCGATATCAAAGGGTTAATTGTTTCTGGTTCAAGTTGAGTTTTTACTATTTTGAGTCGGGTTCGTGTTGCCCGAGTGTTCAAAGAAATCCTAAATAATTCCAGATGAAGAAAAATAATTTTTTTACATAACAGATAAAATTGTAGTCTGCTTTTCCAAATCATGTTGAAATATGGATTAATTTTCTTTCATTTCGGGTGAGGTTGAGGTCAATGAAAAATTTTTGGACGGTTTCGGGTTTACTGGAAATTGCAGTCCTGCATCGGCTACCCGAAATGCATTTTGTTTTGGGTTTGAGTGTTTCAATTTTTGTTGTTGTTGTTGTTGCGGGTCGAGTAAACTTTCTATTCTTCGAGTTATGCTTTGACTCTTTCGAATCGGGTTCGAAATGAACCGATTACATAAAAGGAGGTTCTGAATAATTTTCAAATGAAAAAACTATAGTATATTTGAATATTAATGGGTGTATATATGTGTTATTTTTTCTAAATAAGCGGTAAACTTGTAGATTACCTTTCCATAAATGTATTAAAATATACATTCATTTTCTTTCACTTCGGGTTCAGGTACGAATATTTCGGATTCGGCATTGTCGGGTTAAAGTCAGGATTCGGGTCGTTTACAACCAAATCTGGACAGGACTCTATTGTCAGGCTGTGGAGATTTTTAAGATCATACTATATATATAATATCATTTAATAAAGCAAATAGTTTAATAGCATTATAACGATTGAAGTAAATAAAATGTGGCACTAATAAAACAATATTAACAAATCATATAATTAAGAAATTGAATTCGTCTCTCCCATCCTCCCACGCCCGAAAAAAAAATCCCTTTAAATTTTTGGCTAAAGAAAGAATTTATCACTAAAATTCTAGCCTTGGGGGTGACGAGTTTTCTTTTAATCATGCTGTACACAGCTCAGAAGCAATTCATAGAGTTTTTTCTCACATATATTTCTAAAACTAGCCAAAATACTCATTAATGATAAATGTCTCACTTATAGAATGTTGCAATACCAAGGCTTTAGAAAACATTTAAATGTTTAAAGTATTTATTAAATGTTTATTATTTTCTTCTATCGTTACAAGAAAAAGGTATTGGATTTATGAAAATTTACCAGTTCCAGTTTTCAACGGATTTATACGTTTTAGAAGGTCCTGAACGCAATTGGACTATTTTTAGAAAATATCTGTCTGCGAGTCTGTGTGTCTCAATGTCTGTATGTGACAAAAATTTTGTGGGTGCTGTATCTAAAGACCTAATGCACGGAATTTGATAAAACTTTGTATTTAGTTAGACATTGATATAAATGGGTGGTGATTAGTTTTTGGTCTAAATCGCCCAACAGGTGGCGCTGCTATGCTACATTTTGAACGATTTTCATGATAGCTATATCTCCAGAACTAACGCACATAATTTAATACAACTTTAGATTCAGTTAGACCTTAATATAAATTGGTGCTGATTTGTTTTTGGTGTATGTAAATTCTGTATGAGATAGAAGAAAGTTTTGGGATTGGCACATCAGACTAGTTTTTTTTAATTGTAATCAATACTGTGAAATCTGACGTTATTTTAGCTTTTGATCCTATTTTGATTTTTTTTGTCTAACCTGTGATAACTGATAAATTTTCTGAAATTTCAAATTTCTTGGAGGGGGCGGTTGCCCCCCCAGCCCCCCCGAAATGGCGCCCCTGGTTAGGGGAAGGGGGTGATGGAACTACGGGTATATCTTCCAGAGAAAAATGTCTGAGTTAGAGTCCTTCATCAGGTCGAGTAAGCTGATACAACCGGGAGTGGAGGTGTCCACTCCCGCCACTTTTTTTTTGCGTCCCTTTGACAAAATTTGCAGTTTTTTTCGAGATCTGTTGATAAAATGTGAGTTTTTTTTCGATATTTTTTGACGAAATTTGCCATTTTTCGCAATGTTTTTGACGGAATTTGCCGTATTTACGCGATTCTCTGACGAAACTCACGTTTTTCCCGCGATCTGTTGACAAAAATTTGTCGTTTTTTCGCGATCTTTTAACGAAATTTGCCGTTTTTCGCAATGTTTATAACGAAATTTGCCGTTTTTTCGCGATCTTTTGATGAAATTTGCAGTTTTTTTCGAGATCTGTTGATAAAATATGCGTTTTTTTTCGATACTTTTTGACGAAATTTGCCGTTTTTCGCATTGCTTTTGACGAAATTTGCCGTTTTTTCGTGATTTTCTAATGAAAGTCACGTTTTTCCCGCGATCTGTTGACAAAATTTGTCGTTTTTTCGCGATCTTTTGACGAAATTTGCAGTTTTTTTTTCGAGATCTGTTGATAAAATGTGTTTTTTTCGATATTTTTTGACGAAATTTGCCGTTTTTCCGTGATTTTCTAACGAAAGTCACGTTTTCCTACGATCTGTTGACAAAATTTGCAGTTTTTTTGCGATCTATTAACGAAATTTGCCGTTTTTCGCAATGCTTTTGACGAAATTTGCCATTTTTTCGCGATTCTCTGACGAAAGTCATGTTTTTCCCGCGATCCTTTGACAAAATTGGTGACTTTTCTTCGAACGAAAGACGAGATTGATTTTTTTTCGGCGATCATTTGCCGAAATACCGATACATTTAATGCCCGAATTTTCGGATTTATGACCGATATTTTTTTTTTTTCGGAAATCATTGCCTTAATTTTTTGGAAAATTCGGACTAGAATCACCCCTGAACGATCTTTTGACGAAATTCGCATTTTTTCAGCAATCAGTTGAATGAAATTCACATTTCTTCGGCGAAATTTGCTTTTTCCCGCCAATTTTTTGACGAAATTCGCGTTTTTTCAGCGATCCTGTAACGAAATTTGCATTTCTTAGCTCGATCCTGTGACGAAATTCGTGATTTTTCGCGCACTCCTGTGACAAAATTCACTTTTTTTTTTTTCTTTTTTTTCCCCAGAAAATCGTAGTTTTAGACAGATTTTCGTAGCATCGTAGTTTGTGGCTCAAAATCGTAGCAACTACGATTTTTTCGTAGCAGTTGGCAGCTCTGTATATATCAAAAATATAATCTGATTTGTTTAAAATTTTGTCAATATATTTGTCAATTACTTGAAATTAGCTGCATAATTTTTTATAGAACTTTATTCATCTGTTCTATATAATACCTACATATATAGCATATTTAGCTTTTAATCCCATTTCTATTTTTTTATTTTTTATTTAGCTGTTTCCCTGGCCAGGGCCAGCACCAGACATCAAGAAAATGAGGCGGCCGCCTCAGGGCGTACACCTAGAAGGGCAGCATTTGGTTCACATATATTGAACATATAATTCATTATATGAAACTTAAGAAAAAGAGAGAGACAAATTTTATTTTTTTTCTTTTCTATACTAATAAAGGAAAGTTTTGCTTTACCTGTATATGAAGAATAAACAATGATTAATCTAAGAAATTTCAGGCCGTTCACAAAATAATATTTCCCAAAAGCGTCTATTTATTCAGAGCATTCGTAAATCTCTAAATCAAGATCATAGTATTTTTATTTTTATTTGCTATATTTCATGTAGTTCAGGTGCATAAACAAAATGTTTTCATTGTGTTTTTAGACTTCAAGAAACACAACGTAGTTAAAAAATTCTTGATTATATTCACATAAATAATATTTCACATTATTAAACTGTATGTACATATTTACAATTTTAAAGTAAAAAATAAACATCTTATATTTCTGGAACTCAAGAACCAGCCGGCTATCAAGAACATTTCAAATAAAATTATAATATTTTTTCTCCTGTTTTGGAAGACCACATTTTTTATCGCGGTTTACAAACTGCATTTGAAAGATACATCTACATTACAAAAAATTACTTCAATCTGTTCTCTGTTCTGCAGTCATGTGATCTCAGCGACAGACAGTCTACAAGTCAAACCCATGTGAAGGGACTGCAGAAGCAATTATTTAACAGTGCATGTGTCTTTCGTTAATGGCTAGCAAAATCTACTGCACGTAGAAGTCTGAAATTTTGGATGAGGATAAGCCAAGGCAAGTCCTGTTGCACCTGAGACTCGGATTATTCATTTTTTGATAATTAGCCAATATATTAATTAAAAATCAAAACAAAAGTTTACAAAAAGAAGACTTCTAGAGTGAGTAGTTGCTGATGTAACAGATTATGACAAAATTTCTGATGCACAGATTAACAGTGAAGAACTGAACAAACTATGCTTAAAACCATTTTTGAATTTCAAACAATATCCTCTGGATTCTGGTAAACTTCTTTGGTGTGATATTTCAACTTCAAAAATTCGTCCATTTATACCTGAAGATTTCAGAAAGCAAGTAATTCAAAAAATGTGCAATTTAGCTCATCCTAATGTGAAATCAACAGTCAAACAAGCGGCTTCAAAATTTGTTTGGATGAACATTCGGAAGGATATAAATCAATGGGCAAAATCTTGTATTGATTGTCAAAAAAACAACATTACATTGCCAGACACACCCATTCTCCATTTGCCACTTACAAAGAAACAGCATGAAAGATTCAGTGTTGTTCATATTGACATAATAGGTCCATTTACACCTTCAGAAGGAAAACTATATTATTAACCTGTATAGACCGTTTCACATGTTGGATAGAAGTTGTTCCTCTAGAAAATGTGATGGCCATAACAGTTGCTTATGCATTTTATGACCAATGGATTTCAAACTTGGGCATTCCATATCGTGTAATCACTGATCAAGGAAGGCAGATTGGAGCTTTCCTACAATTTAAGTGTTATTTGTGGTTTTAAAATAAACCCAACAACAGCCTATCATCCACAGCGCCATGGCTCATATGCCCGAAAATACGGTAAGTTATAATATATTTTAGTTAAAAGTCTATAATTATTTATGGTGTGAATTAAACGAATTACAATTCACACCCCTACAATGTCATAACTTCAACATGTGAAATTATAATACATAAAACAGAGTTATTTTTTTTAAATTATTTATAAGAAAATGATAGAAATGGGTGGCTTTGGCAAATTCATAAACTTATAAATTTTTTTTATTACATCATAAAAAATAAACTAGTTGAATGTGCCAATCCCAAAACTTTCTTCTATCTCACACAGGTTTCGCACACTAAAAACAAATCAACACCAATTTATATCAAGGTCTAACTGAATCTAAAGTCTTATTAAATTCTGTGCATTAGTTCTTGAGATATGACTATCTCTAAAATCATGTAAATCCTGAAAAATGCAGCATAGCAGCACTACCTGTTGGGAGATTTACACCAAAACCTAATCCATAACAACTTATGTCAACGTCTAACTAAATATGAAGTTTGATGAAAATCCGTGCATTAGTTCTTGATATAGTTATCGTGAAAATCATGAAATAAGTAGCACAGCAGTGCCACCTATTGGGATATCTATACCAAAACGTAGTCAGCGTTTATTTATGTCAAGGTCTAACTGAATCTGAAGTTTGATAAAATTCTGCACATTAGTTCTCGGGATACAGCTATCGTGAAATTCATGCAAAAAGTAGCATAACAGCACCACCTGTTGGGATATCTACACCAAAACGTAATCAGCATCTATTTATAGCAAGGTCTAACTGAATCTGAAGTTTGATGAAAATTGGTACATTAGTTCTTGAGATAGAGCTATTGCGGAAATTGCAAAAAATGCAGCATAGCAGCGTCACCTGTAGGACGATTTACACCAAAAAATAATCAGCACCAATTTATATCAGGGAGTAACTGAATCTGAAGTTTTATTAAATTCCATGCATTAGTTCTTGAGATAGAGTGCCCATAAAATTTTTGTCACATACAGACAGAGTCACAGACACACATTTTCTAAAAACAGTGAAATCGTGTTCAAGACTTTCTAAAACATATAAATTATCGAAAACCGGAAGTCGAAAATTTTCATGAATCCAATATTTTCTTCTTGTAAAGATAGAAGAGAGTAATAAAAGTATACAGTTATTTTACTAATTAAATAAAGTAAATGATAATAACATAAAACCTTTCAGCCTCAATACTGAAAATTGTTCATTATTGAGTAGCAACATTATTCTTCCATTAAGAATGTGATTGGATCCATAACATTTTGATTTCATAATTTTATAACTGAACTATACATATCTAATCAATGAAGAATATAAAATAAAAATAAAATATTTCCTTAAAATGAAATATAGCTTGTAAAATAAAAATAATAATAATAAATGAATGGATTAATAATGAACTTCAAATATTCACAAAAACAGGTTCTCATTCTGCCATACAAAAATCCTTAATCTTTTACAGAACATATTTTTATTTTAATGTTCAGAAATCAATAAAGAATACATGATAACTTACTTCTTGTCTTCTAGAATCAAGGATGAAAAGTGCCAAGAAGCAGGTCATTTGCAAAAAGAAATTAACTAACAATGACACACCAGCATATAGTGCAAACAACTGTACAGCAGGCATTTCTGTCAAGGCACCTATAAAATACTTTTATAAGTAAATTTTACCTTTAAGGCTGTTCTCAAATCCAAAAGAGCTACTTTCTGATATATTTCTGAATTCATTTTTGTTTAGAAAAGCATGAATTTGGCAGGTGTTCTTATTTAGAAACTATGTAAACGAAAGATGTTTTCCATTTTCTGGTAAAGGCAGAAGATCTTTCAGAATATACTGTCAAAGTCAACAGTTTTAACCAAATTTCCAAAGCGGCAGAGTGAGAAATGTGTCGTTACGAGACACACAATTCACTTATAACTGAATAATTTATTTATCAAAAAATGGAAAATTCATTTCAACTCCAAATTGATTCAATAGTCATGCCTGCCAATTTTATGCCTTTGCATTTAAAAATGAGTCAGAAAATATGCCAGAAAGTTTCACGTTGAGGTCATTTGAGAACCACCTTAAAAATGTTATAAAAAATGCTAATAGACTAAAACTTACCATATAACTACCTCCTGCGTGAGCATAGAAAAGTATAACATATTTAAATTAAAAATAAATAAAATACTTAAAAATAAGGAAAAGAGTTTAAAAATACATGCCAATGAAGTAGCATCAATAATGAAGCAAAATAATGCCTACCAATGATATAATATTTTTAAAAATACACACCAATGAAAAAGCAGCTTGACATAGAAATGCTACTCAATAGCATACTAGGAGCAACTTTTCCGACGACAAAACAAATTCGATCTTCTAACTTTTCATTAAGCTTTTTTTCTTCTCTCTAAAATTTCAAAATTTTTAAAAAAGTAAAATAATTTTCTACAGAAAATATTACAATTGATCAAAAAACATTATTTTAATCAAAACAAGTGATAAAACTTTTCCATCTACAAAATGTTTCCAATTCAAATAAAAATTTATATATCTCTATAATAAAAAAATGGAACCACCGCTGCCACAGCCGCTGTCAATGAAGATTTTGTGCCTTGAAGTCTTTCTGGACAAATATCCAGAAAACTATTGCATATAAAAATATGAAAATTGGTAGTTTTATAAAGAAATGTTCGATAAACACGCTGAAGCAGACAATTTTTAAATTGAAGAATTATTTGAAGAGATATTTAATATTAAAGTTTCTCAAAATAGTTATCTAAAAAGTTTCATAGAAACGAAAACTATGCACAGGAATTTAACCATAATTTATAAGGATACAGTTGACAAGACTGCAATTAGTTTTTTTAATTTGAGTAATTTTTTGAGGTTATATTTCAATTTTTTATTCAAAATTTTCATTATTTTGATGAAGATTTATTTCATATTTCATAAAATCCATTATTTGAATTGTTGCCAATTTGTAAAATAGCGCACATAATAATATTCCCTTTCAATTAAGAAATGTATTTACATGTGACTATTAAAATCAGAAATAAAACTTTAAAATAATAATTAAATGATCATGTGTTAAAAACAGTAAATGTAGAAAATTATGTAATAAAAGTATACTTGCGTGTGAATATTAAAAAGAAAAATAATTAAATTATTATGCATTTTCAAATCATTAAGTAGGGTAAGATTAATTTATTTCGACAACATATTTTACCTATTATTGCAAATTTTAAAACAGCGTAATTAATAATGTTTCCCTTCAATTAAAAACTATATTTTTACGTTTAATAATTACGTTTAAATCAACGAAATAACTAATAAACTGGTAAAATAATTAAAAATACAGATAAACGTTGAATTTAAGATCACTCTATGACGTAACTAACATGCGGAGCGCATCTGATGCCAATTGAATGCGATGCCAGAGATATCCACTTTTGGCTTTAAATCCTATATTTTGGTGACAGTTCTTTTCTTTTATAGAAAGTAGTAGACAGAATAATGGAGAAGTACCCAATTTTCTATAGCATTGTTATAAAATTTCCCGATGCAGCGACATTGCTTACTTAACCATTTTGCACAAGTTGATTTTCAAATGTTTAATTAATCTCATTTATCAATCACGAAAACAGTTGTTAGCTGTTTCGACAGCAGTTGATTCGGACTTAAAATCCCTCAGTCAAAGGAAAATGAATGGAAACCGGATTACAGCAGATAGTCACTGGTCGTTTAATTATAATTCAATCTTCCGTAATCGTTTTAGAGTTGATCAAATCAGAGTGTTTTTAAAGTTTGCGGTGTCAGAACGGGGGTTGGCGAGCAGAGCCCCCTAGTGACTATAAAATATTAAATGTTTGACTCAGAAATATTAAATATTCGGTACTTATTTACTTTCCTGTCGACCATTAAACAAAACCTGTTGCAAAACAATGTGATTTAATGCCAATAATGCATAAGTAAGCATGACATTACATTTGCTGTTTTCAATTGCAGTGGTGGATGTCACACACAATGTACATATTCCATTTTAACTTTCTTTTATATACATAAGAACCGATGTGTGTGTGTCCGAGACTGACATATACTTTGGTAATTCTGCATACAGTTTATTTTCTTTAGTTAATCAGAGAAATAAGATGGCGTTTTCCAGTTAAATAACTTGCAGAGATGGTTCTACGTTAATTTAAAAGTATTTTTAAATGTTATTGTCTGCTGGAAATAATGACTCATCATTTTTTAAGTTCGGGAAGCTGGTTTGTTTGCTTTCGCCTTTAATGATTAAATGTTTTTATTAGTTAAATTCATTCTAATTTGAGTTCTTGGACATCAATGTTGATTAGTTCTTGTAAAGAATTTTGTGGTTATAACATGAACAAAAAAAAAAAAACATAGTTCAGCAGTTTTTTGTAACAACTTGAGTTATGTAAGTCAGAGAGAAAAATACTTTTCATCAAAATGATAACTACAACTGGGTGGACTCTGAACCTTGATTTTCCTTTCGTTTCAAGAGGTTTTCTTTTTCTAAGGAAATAAGAGGAGGTATAAAGATATCTGGAAATACATTTAACTTAGTATAGTTTTCTGAATTCACTTTAAGAAAAAAATATCATAAGATATTATGTCGTGGGGTTCAGAGGGAAAGGCGGAACAGTTATTTCATTCTGGTCAAGACAATGTCTTTTCTCGAAGTGCTCATTCAACATTAAGTTTTTCCGTCAACAATATAGTGAAAAGTTATTGCATCATTGATGTTCTGTGTCATGATAATGAACCTGTGATATTTTGAAATAGTTCAGATAAGTGTTTGTTTTTCAATCATGTTAATATGTCTTTCTAAGTAAGTTTATTTTTTATTTATTGTTTTAGTTTAAAGTTTTTAATAAATATTATTTTGTTTTTAAATAGTTGTTTTTAATTTAATCCATCATCATAGTTTAAGCTATTTCTTTTCCAGGTTTAATTCTATTTTTTAAATCTTATTTGGCATGCTAATTTAGGCTAAGATTTGGGATTAGCCTGCTGTCCACCATCTTGATTTTTAAATCAAAACATATTTGTTTTGTTTCTCCTTTTCAAAATAATTTTATTTTTAATAACTACATTTTTATTTTATTTTTATTTATATATTTTATTTATTTATTTATATTTTTATTAAATATAAATAAATTAGTCAATAAAATTAAATAACGTGTTTATAATAAGTAAATATGGATGAAAATCATTTTGGAAATGAGAAACAAAACAAATATGTTTTGATTTAAAAAACAAGATGGCGGACAGCAGGCTAGTCCCAAAGCTGTTTCCTAATTTAAACTTTTTCTTTCATTGGGGTTTAAATCGGTATATAACGTTTCTTGTTGTATAATGCTACTCTGCTACTTACTTACCCCCTGGAGATGAATTGTATCTCTTAATAAAGCTAACATTTTACAGGTGCTGATGGTGCCATCTAGTGAGATACATACAAGTCAAAACAGATTACAACCCATGCTCCAGTCTATTCCTGTGTCTGAAGTTTTTCACAATTTCTATGATAGCATAATAAATAAATGATAGTGATATCTTAGCATCTATGGGATCAAATTGTCTTTGTATAGTGAAGACGACCCTCAATAACATAAATTGAGAGAAACATAATTCCTAGTCGAACAGCTATGTATGTTTTTTTCTGTGACAATTTGGAAATTAAAATATGTTTTTTTTTTTTTTTTTTTTTTTTGTGGGGCTGACTGTACAACAGACTCACGATTATCCAACATCCTTAAAAGTAAAAATGTAATTGCAAATTTTGGTTATTAAATTTATTTTGTTGTAATTCTTTTCCCCTTTCTTTTTATTATGGTAGTTATTTATCTTATTTATAGCATTTTTAACTACAGTTTGATGTTTGTACATTTATAAAATGCAACTGTTAATATGTATTTTCATTTATCTGATATAACGTTAGTCCTGTGAGCAGGACTTTTCAAATTTGATAAAATCTGGTAGCCAGAAAAAAATTCTAGTCGGCAGTGAAAAATATTTACCCTCCTCTCAATCACTGATTATCAAAAAAACAAAAAGGTTTTTTTATGAATTAATTGAGAAAAGATAATAACAAGCATAGTTTAGAACTATTAGTTACATAGTTTAAAATAGTACATAATTAAGAAAGATAATATGAACTAGATTTTCTAATGAAATTTATCAAAATTATGTATGTCTGGAAAAAAAAACCCTGTAAAGGCTGAATTAACCGGAATATGATAATAAAAGCAGCAAGCATTTCAAGCGAGGAAGAAAGATTTTAAAAATACATATTATTCTTAATTTTATTGAAATTAATTATTCTTGAAATTTTAATTACATTTTATAGATTTACTTCAAATGAATTACTAATAATCACTTATTATATGTTATTATTCTTTTTATAAAATGTAATAGATTAAGTTTTAGTTTTGAACACAAAAATCTAATTTGAAACTTACAAAAAAACTTGAGCATTTTTCAGTATTGTATCCAATTTAAAATGCCACATTTTCTTACTGTTTTATTGAAATACCTCTCTTCCCCCCACATTATAATTACCTGACATGTTAAGAGCGGAAAAGGATGGAGTTTTTTTGTACATGAGGTAGAAAATGCCTTTTAAACTTGGTGCTTCCATTAAACGCACAAGAGAAGAGGAAGATCACTGCTTGCCGCGCACGAGTAGGGGTGGAGTACAGAAAAAATGCTGTTTATGCTCATTTTTTAAGTTAATTGTTGTACACAAAACCCCGCCAGATTGGTTGCAAAATAGAAACTTGGAACTTGGTCACCAGTGGCGACCTGGCGATTACATTTGTCAAGCCATGCCTATGAGTGTCAGATAACCAGAAGTGTACTGTATATTAAATTTGCAGTTCTTTAACATATATTTATCTTTTATTTTTTTTTTATTAGAATAAGCATGTAATGAAAAAAAATTACTTGATATGCTTGGACTAGAATAAATATATTATCCACGCCAACAGCCAGTACAAGAAAAGGTATCACTTCCACAATAATTAGAGTAGCAGGAATCCCAATAAAAGAGAAGAGACCCAACGATGATATCACTGATACAAGCACAATTAAAACTCCAAAGAAACCCAAAGTAAACTTGGATTCTACCTAGAAAAAAAAAAATTTATACAGATATATACATAAAGAAAGTTATAAATTAAATATTTGAAATCTAATATGGCCATGTTTAATGAAATTTACTGTTTTAAAATGCTATACGAATTATCTTATGCACAAAAGTATGGATTTATTCATATACATATATATATATATACATTTACCTGATGTTACGCGACGGCTGTGTATTAATTCTAATTTTATTATTTTAAATATCTTTAATTTAAATCTTTTGCAATCTAAATATTTAAACTCAATATTTTAATAAGTCCTAATTTAAATCATTCTAAATTATTTCAAATATTAATCGTAAATTTTTCATTCAAATTATTCCTCATTGCAAAATTACTTTATTAAATATATCCTGTTCCTAAAATATTTTAATTCCTAAACCTCGATTCTAGTTGATCCATTTTAACCCAGACGTATGCAATATTCCTCCTCACTCCTTCTTCAAAAGCGATGTGTTTTTAGAAGATAACGTTCGTAAGAGGTCAATGACTCTTCCTCCCTCACATTTTGTGTTTCAGCACGAATTTCGATTGGCCTGTTCGCTTTAGGAATGTGTGGATGATCTCGGAGCCTGGAAACTTCGTAACTTTTCCTGCTCTCTTCCTAAAAAATCTTCAAAACGATCGGACGTAGTTTTGTCCGTGTCTACTAAATTTTCGGCATATCGGGCGCGGACTAAACAGGTTCTCGTCCGATATAGCCATGTAAATAATAACTTATTAATTAAAATATTAAAACAATAGAAATATAAAAACCCCAAAGAATTCTGTATTGTACGTGGTTTATTTGAGCCTTCACAAGTCTGCTTATCAACGATGTGATCCGGACGCCACAGTTCGTGAAGATGCGGAGTGCCGTGCTGTTATGTTACGATGACGCTAAGTCCCCATGAATGAGTGCGAGTTGCTAATGTCCATACGATGTTTGCGTAATAGGTTCTCACTGGAGTGTACTCTGGTATGTTACTATTTTATTTTATATTTCAATATGAACACTGCACGGAGTGATATGTGCAAATATGTACCAGAGCTAAGCGATTAATTAGCATATATATTTATGCAACTCTGTGGACTTCCTTCAGCACAATTGAGATTTGAGTAGGACGTTCATTTTGGAACAATTCTATTCATTGGAGGATATGGTTTAGGACGTTCATTTGAACAATTCTGAATTATTGGAGAATATTGTTTGAAGAAAATCCTTCTTTTCATTGTAGCGATGCAACGATCTAGTTTGATGTTAGCTTGACTTGTGAAAGTATTTTCAGAAAATATGATTGTCATACTATTTAAATATTGTATTAATTAAGTTCTTGATAGGGGTCTGCGCAGATTTCTTTATTAAGATTATTAATAATATCATGCAATAAATATAAATATTTTGTTGAAATATTTATTTTTTTTATTTATTTTAGTTGTGTGATTTATATACACTAATTTCAAGATTCATTTATATGTGCCTTAAATTCAATCTAAAGATATGATTAAGAATTCAATTCATGATTAAATGATAATTTAATAAATGGAAACTTTTCAGGATCCGTGGGCAAGATATTTATAACAAATAAGATGAATATAATATCATACCAACTCTAATTAAGATTTATCTACAGTAACATAAGTAAAATTTATATTAAATATTATCAGGCACATCATTGTTATAATTTAAGTGTGTATTTCAGCATAGGAGATACGTACATTTGATGTATATACTATTTTTTAATCAGGTAAGATATTTTTGTTATTCACCATGAACATTCTTTATAATAATTTTCCATGTATTATCACTATACTTATAATAATTTATGATCACTGGCTCATCTTCAAAATTAAAGTTCTTCTCCTTTTAGTAATATTCAAAATTTAAACATTCTCCCCTTCTTTTTGCTCTACCCCATTTTTAATTATCCTTTTATTATCTTCTAAATTTTAATGTATTTTAATTTAACACCTTCACCCATCACTTTTCTTCGTTACACCTGATAATATTGTTATTGATTATTTCAAATCTATAGCTAATTTTTTACTATATCATATTTTTCAAAATAATGCTATTTTTTTCAGCATCAAGGAATCGTAGAAGGTGCTGGTGCTTCTAGCATATTATCTGACATATATATAAAACATTAATATCTGACATATTAACTTAAGGTTTCAAAAAGGTTACTGATATAAAATACTGGCCAGAGAAATATTGTTATTAGGAGTTTAAATTGTATAGTTATTCAATTTCCCACCAGGGACACTACTAGCATGAAAGTACTTATCATGTGAAAACTTTTATCAAAGCATAAATTTGATCATGTGAAAACTTTTATCAAAGCATAAATTTGATCATGGCAGAAGCTTATTCTGAAAGTCTAAGTGAAATTCATTCTTAGGAAGTGAGTTTAATTTACAAAGTTTTGTAATTTCTCACAAGGGGTGTTATTAGCTTAAAAAACCGTATCACATGAATTTTATTATCAAAAACATAAAAATGACCATGACAGAAGCTAATTAGAGTAAAATTTGTTCATCTAAATTAAGTTTAAATTGTGTCTGAAAAGTTAGACATAGTTATATAAATAGATACATGAAGCATCATGAGTGAAATAAGAAGCAGGGGAAAAGGGAAAGAACTTACCAACAATGTTTTACATTCATGAAATTCTCCAAGGGATACAGTGATGTAACAGAACATAAGTATGTAACTAATAGCAACAGTCAATAGATCAGAATGACTGCCTCTTTCAATTTCATCTTGAATAGATCGCTAAGGGATATTAAAATAAATTATATCAACTCCATATACAAAATAGAACATATTAAGAAATGCAAAACATGTGCAGAATTATTTTAATCATCAGTTGACTATTTTGCTATACATTATACAGCAGAAGCAACTGACACTCTTAAAATTTAGATACTGTTAAAAATAGGAAGTGTAGAGAAGAATGGCAACGAATATAATAAATTGTAATAATGGAGCTGATATACAGCTGTCATTCCTGAAATGTTCGAGATTGCTAACTTTGATTTTGGTAACATCAGTTAAATCAAACAATTTTAATGGACCATATTTCCTTGGAGACATGGTTGAACAAATGTTTACAATGGATGTGTATCATGAATAGAGTTACCGGGTCCAGTGTTGTAATTATCAGGACTGGGGAATAAAAAATAGTGAGACAGCTGCTTCTAAATCAGGACTTAAAAATATAAAAAGTTATTATATAAAATTTATGAGAACTAAACAATTTCTCAAAATATCATACTAAATTCAATATTATTATTGTTAAAAAAAATGAATGTTCACAAACAATAAACAATCAAGACAATAAGGTGGCCCACAAAAAAAAAATAATTAAATATCAAACATATTTAAAAATTAGATAGCTCATCTGTTAATCAAGAATATAATAATAAATACTGAAGCTCAACAAATTTATTCAAATATTAACCCCAACCTCAAATCTTGGGTAATTACATATTTAACCAGAAACTAGTAAGCAAGTAAAAAGCAAGTCTTTCAAGAGTGTGCCCTTAATCAACCATCAATTGTAGAAATTCAACAATTAAAGCCTAGTGGAGGTCACCATTTTACTATCTTAAAATACATACAGACTTTTGAGAATCAGACTGTTGAATGTTACAGCTGTTGATAAAGATTAATCAAGGTGAGCATATATTAATTTAAAGGAATACATGAAATAGTGCATTAACTCCTGCTCTTGTGAGTATCAGTTAACTGACAGGATAGTCAACTGTACTATTAAATTAAAACAACTCCAAAAAAGATGCTGAGAATTATAAAATATTAATTTAAGACATTAACTTAAGGTTTCAAAAAGGTTACCAATATAAAATAACTAGCTGACCTGCCCGGACCCATAATAATAACTAAAAAAAAAAAAAAACTGGAGTTTTTTATATCAAGTCGAATGACCTTAAACCCTGTCGAAATTGGACCATAGAACCCAAGAAAAGAATGAACTCCCAGGCGGTGGAAGGTGCCCCCCAGTAAATTTATTAAATTACCTTTGACATTCATGCAATATTTAATTTACAGATGAAATCCCACCCCCTTTCCCTCTCTAAACTCAACCACTTATCTTTAAAAGTAACGAGATTTTTAATTTACGGCTGTAGTGAGCAAATATAAGCTGATGCCAAAAAAGAATATTAATATTTTAAAAAAAGGTGGTAGGTGGGTCTAAGGAAATGTTTAGTAGTTTATAAAGTACCTGGAGGACCCTAGAACCATGTTAAAGAAAATTGTAAGAGAATCTAATAATTTTTAAAGAAGCTGCACTAAGGGTCCTTAGAAGGAGATTAATATTCAAAATTGGTGGTAGATGAGGTCCGAGAATTTTTTTTGTTGTTCAAGTAGTAGCTGGAAGTTCTAAGAAGTTGCTAGAAAAAAAAAGCTAGTGACTCAAACGATTTTTAAGGGAGCTATAGTAAGGGGCATTAAACTGCATATTAGCATCACAATCGATCACTTCCTTTTATGCCAAAGGCATGTGAGGGGCGAAAGGTTTTTAAATAGACTGACTGGAGCCGATGTGCGCTGCTACCTGCGCGTAGCGAACCTTGATCTGACATAGATCCGGAAACCGCGCCATCTCCCTGCTAGACTGTTTTTTGTAGTGAGAAAAGGAACCCAAAACCTATCAGACTGACCAGTTACAAACCGCACTACAACAAACAGAAATTGACAATACCATTGTAATAGAAATTACGCATGAAGCAGAGAAGCTCAACAAATTGCCGACCACAATAGAAGAAAGTCTTTCCGTTGATATAGATAAAGCACTAAACCTTGACATCAATGAATCATTACTAAAAGATGATGATGGCAAACTACCTGATAGTGCTGATGCCGTCACGTTCATAAAATGAGCGAGGTAAAATCATGTTACGCGACATCCATTAATGCATCAGTGCATTAATCTCAGCATCGGCCCAAAAGGAGACAGCTGATAGTTTTGAACAGGACCCAAAGAGGGAAACATCCTAAAAGATCCTAGTACTTAGTGCTTTAGATCTTCAATAATTAGAAATTAAGCATAGTTTATAAAATAGTCATTAGAATAATATTTTACAGAAATGCTTTAAAAATAACCTTACCCCCCCCCCCCCCCAAAAAAAAGAGGGCAGTGGTCTGGAGAGAGGAGTCTAAGACTCAACTTTGAAGTTATACATTGAGATAGTGACACAATTAGGGGGTTGAAAAATGCATGGTGCACAAAAAGTTCAAGGACCCCAGGGACCAGGGTCCTAACAAAGAAATGGAGGAATAACTAAATAGAGAAAAGGCCCTAAAAACGAAGATCAGATTAAAAGGGAGCAAGGTATTAACAATTTAGGGAACAAAAACTTCAAGGGGCATTGTGCCAGGCCCCAGGGTGCCAGGGTCTTAGATGGAATGTAGAAATAGAGGAATAACTAAATAGAGAAAGGGGCCCCAAAAATGAAAAAGAAAGGATAAAAAGGCGGCAAGTTATTAAAAATTTAAAGCACAAAAACTTAAAGGAGCCCAGGGTGCTCAGGTCTTGTCCAAGAATTTTTTTGTTGTTCATGTAGTAGTTGGAACGCCTAAGAAATTATTAGAAAAAAAAAGGCTAGTGAATCGGACAATTTTTAAGGGAGCTATAATAGGGGGCCCAAAAGGGACCAGATGATAGTTTTGAGCAGGGCCCTAAGATGAAGTGTCCTAACTGGAATGTAGAAATGGGGGAATAACTAAATGGAGAAAAGGCCTCAAAAACGAAGAAGATTGGATTAAAAGGGGGCAAATTATTAACATTTTAAGGCAGAAATCTTAAAGGGGGGCCCCAGGGAGCCTGGATCTTAAAAAAATTTTAAATCTTAGCCTCAGGTGCATCAAGATCTGCCTTGAACTATCCACACCCAAATTTTCAGACTTCTATGTGCAGTAGATTTTGCTAGCCATCACACACACACACACACACACACACACACACACACACAAAGAGACAAACAACTTTCTTTTATTAGTATAGATAGACAGAGAAATATAAAATCTAATAAATCATTCATTTTAAATAATGAAACCTTATTATAACTTCATCTAGCCTTCTTTGATAGATATGCATGATACACTTAAAGAACATAATTTTAAATATTATTATCAAAACTCCTGCAAATATTTCCATTTCTTTAACAAACATTTTTGAAAATAATCTTCAAAAAGCTTCCAAGAACTGATATGAATAATAAGAGAAATATTACTCACTTCTGCTTTATATGCAACTTCTATCAATGGATGTGAAAAATTCTGCATAAATTTTAAAAACCTACAAATAATATAAAATTTTCAGCAGTCTGGTAACAGGATAACATACAAAAATAGGGCAATGTTCGTGTAAAAAGCTGAAAAAGTCTGATTTAATAGCTAGCATTTTTAGTTTAATAATAGCATTTTTAGTTTAAATACAATTTTATAATTATTTTACATGTATTTCTTAGTAAAATTGCTAATAAATAATAATAAAAATAATTTCAATATGAGGCTCACTACATATTAAAAACTCTTGACATGAAATAATTTTTTGAGATGCACTGACATGTAACAGCTCTTAATATATTTGAGAATGACAACTCACCATAAGACCTATGGCGAATGACACTTCATATTAAATTTCAGTGATAATGTGATATTTCAGTGAACTTCCTTATAACTCATTACTCTCATAACAATATTGTTAAGAATCACCCAAAACCTTTTTTTTTAAAAATATTTTTTGGTTTCAATTATTCTTTACTAGCAGGCTACATCCGCTGCATTGGTCCATTTTTCCAAACAAACCTTGATTAAACGAAATGGTGAATTTGACCTTTAATTTTAAAGGAATATGGATCTTTACATGGAATGCTGAAAATGATATGAATGTCATTGCGCTATTATATTATCTTATGCGTTGAACAAAATTTGGGCTATTAAGAAGAAACTCTCTTAGCTGATTATTTATAGTAGACAGGAAGGAAATGAATCCGGTATGAGAACAGGAATTAAAATGTTCTCTAGTCACCAGCTACTGAAGATATTCTTAAGTTTTTGCTGATGACAAATATATATATTACTTTTAAATGCTAAAGGTGTAAAATTAACAACTATAATATAAATTAAAATAACTTTTATTAGTTGTTTTACTGGTTTCGACTCTTTCCGAGTCATTTTCAAAAACAAAATGAGAATATTCTAAAGCTGCACGGGCTTTGAGGTTATTATTTTCATGTATTTTTTTTTTAATTACGCACGTTATCTATTATTTTTTACTTGATTGTTTATTTTCATATCTTTGACCATGGAGTAATTCTAGCCACAGTTTCGGTAAATTAAAAGATGCTGCATCGTTACATATTGTATTTTTGCTTGTGAGTATCTCTATGGTTTCTCTTATTATGGATGGATAGTATAGACTGAAGGGAAATATTATTTTACTTTCATTGAAATGTATTTGGATGGTTTCTTCTTGATATAATCTTGCCAGGGCTGTAGTTTTTCTATTGTATTTAATATCAGCTATATGCTCTTTTTTTCTGCAATTAAATTTCCTGCTGGTCATGCCTATGTAGTAATTTTTAGATCCGTCTTCTTTAATAAAAGGTATTTCATATACTCCTGAATAATTCTCAAAATTAATTGGGTCAATTTTACTGCAAATGATATTCTTTAATTTCTTAGGTGGTTTGGCTATTAAGCAGATATTGAAACGTTTAAGGCTGTGTTTTAATTTTTCAAAAAAGCTTGGATAATATTACAGAGTATAAAGTTTGTATTTTTGCGAATCATCTTTCTTTTCTGGTTTCTTATTATTGGTGATATCCATGATTAATTTATTAATATGGTGTACTTTAAAACCATTATTATAAGCAATTTTACGAATATTATCTAATTCATTATTCAATTTATTTTCAGTACATATTATAAAGGCTCGTCTTATGAGAAATCTGTAGGCTGAAATTTTGTATGTAAAGGGAGAACATGCGTTATTTGGTATGGTAGATTGGTTAGCCATGTTTTTCCGGAAAACAAACAAATAAATCTATCGACAGAGCTGTTTTCCGGAAAAACATGGCTAACCAATCTACCATACCAAATAACGCATGTTCTCCCTTTACATACAAAATTTCAGCCTACAGATTTCTCATAAGACGAGCCTTTATAATATGTACTGAAAATAAATTGAATAATGAATTATATAATATTCGTAAAATTGCTTATAATAATGGTACAAAAGTTTGCAATCAATGAGGATCTGAAGACAGACATGCCAAGGCAACCTTAGAATCCATCCATGCAAATGCTTAACTCTCTTTGAAATTTAAGTGATTCAAAATCATTTTTAGCAAATTTGCCAGATTTTCTCATCATAAGAAACTGAACACATGCATATTACTGCACAATATACTTTTTCAGGGCTTTCTCTTGGCCTAAAGCAATGAAACAACAACAACAAAAAAAAAAATCACCCGTTAAATTCTATTGGATTTCTAAAATTTTTATCCCACTATCATTATTCAAGAACAATGAATCTATACTTTTTCTACATTCTTCCAAAATATTCCTCCAAAGAATTTGAATAATAAAATCTTTATCTTCTGGATTGATCGAAACTTGTCTAAACATTTATCCACATGTACAACAGTGGGCAAAGTTCTAAATTTTAAAAGAATTGGGAAAAGTTCTTGTTGTATGCATGGTCTAATCATAAGAATTTCATTCAAAGACACACCAGAATTAGATTTAGTAGAAGTGTCAAAAACAACTCTCAATTTTTTCATCGTACTTGATTCCCAACTATGGTAAATAACAAAGAATTGAAGGAACCCTTTCCAATTTGGATATACATTCCATATGACCCAATTCCAAATATACCTTCATGAATTCTTGATAGTTTTTTTTTCATAAATAGACTGCTGTTTTGAAAGCCTGTGTTCAAAAGAACAAAGTTGCTATGGCCAATTCCTTAGTATCCCCTAATCGAGAGGGAAACTCCTTAAATGGAAGTTTCATAACAAATGTTCCAGAACTATCTTGAAAATAACTGAGTTTTAAATAGTCTTCACATACATATTCTTCCTTAGAAACTTGAACTAGCTTAGGAATGGAATCCAAAGACCAAAACTGTTGAATTAAATCACCTAATTGTAATTGAATATTATCAACAGCAAACAATGTTGACTTGTACCAAAAGAGATAGTTCCCATCATAATCTATCAAAATCTAGAACATAAAAAAAGAGACAACATTTTCCTTTTTTTTTACAACTTTCCCTTTATTTAACTCATGTAAAGAAAACTTTAACTCCTAATAAGATATCAACTGGTCTTGATTCAAAGAATAATAGGTAGAACTAAATCATTAAAGTTATTGAAAATACTTATGAAGAAATAGAACTATATGACACATTCGATGTTATTCTTATCCCGAATGTTCTAAAGGCAAATCTCACTTCAGAATTTAAATGGGGAGTAAAACTCAAGTTTACCTCTCCATTAATTTCAGCATTACAAGAACCCAAACAGGTAATCTGTACTTTAGTACCTTGCCTTGGCAAGTACAGTATGCACATATAATTTTCTCTTATGAAAGGATAGTGGAAGTAAAACAGCTGTCACTATCTAGCAAAGCGCAGCAATTTACAAGATTACCCAGTTAATCAAAAACTTTAATAACTGCTGTACAAAACAGAGTTTGCTGATTTTCCAAATAATGTAATCCCGACACAGAATTGTTTGAAATTCAAAGGTAGTAGTACAAAAAGTTTGATTGAAAATTCATTTGATCTCTGCTGAAATTCTGTTGAGTTCAGCAAAAGCAGAACAATACGGTATCTCATTTACACCTGTCGGCAGGAGATTTAGTGTCTCTAAGAACATATAAGACTGCATGGTGAGGCTTCTGGCACACTTTATATTTACTTAAATTCTTACAATTTTCAGCATGGTGTTTATCTTAAAGACAGTTATGACACAAGCTATTCTGTCTAATCAATTCTATTCATTTCTGTACATTTAACTGCAGGTATTTAGGACATTTATAGAATGGATGTGATTCCTCGCATACAGAATAAATATTACTAGTAGATAAGTGTCATGAGTTTAGTTTTCTTTATTTCCTTTACTGAGGATTTACTGTTTTGAAGTGTTCTAGCATAATCTTCAGGAAAAATAATAAATTCTCAAGTGTTCCCAATTCCTCCCTGTTCAGTGTTTTTTCCCACCAATATCTCATATTTTTATCTAATTTCTCTGTAATTAAATAAACTATCAATATTTCAGTAAATCTGCTAACATCTTGCTTAAGTACACATAATGAAAGGTCACATTCATTTATGACATCTACACTTTCTAAAATAGACTGTGCAGTATCCAAACAAGGTATACTAGTACAAGTATAAATTATTAATTTCTTAATCAATACATTAATTAACTCATGTTTATTTGAATATCCCTCCTTCAATAATTCTAATGCTTCTTTTAGTTTCAATCAGAAATTGGAAGACATTGAATAATTTTAAGTGTGGTTTTTACATGCCGATTTCAAATACTGTAAAACTTCTGACAGTCTGATAAATTCTCATTGCAATCCATATTAGCTTTAAATAAGTCATAAATTTATAACTATTCTTTTAAATTACCACTACATGTGAGAAATGAGAATTATGGTAGCTTTAACACTGGTATTTAGGATTTTAAAAAACTAGCATTTTGATTCAATTCATTTAAAGTAAATTTTAAATTTTTCCAGTAACCACTTAAGCAAAGGCTACCAAGTTTATCCCACACAATTTGTTGCTCTTTATAGAAGTATCTACTTTTTGTTCCTCACATTGAGGAGAAAAAAAAAAGTCATATTAAATATTTCATGTAATCCCTCATTTAATTTTCAAATAAATTGACTAGAATCAGCTTCATTAATACAACTAGTAATCTTGTTCTCTAATTTCATAACATTTGATTTCAATACCATTTTTTAAAATGGAAATATCGGTATATTCCTCCATAATGATTAACAAAAAGAAGAAACTCACCAAACAGTAAAGATGAATTGTTTAAATAAAATTTCTTCTCTATCCAAATAACACTTTACAATGTCCGGAACATTAACCTGATTATGATTCAGCCCAAAACACTTTTAAAGTTCTCTCACCCACTTTTATAAAAACATCAAACTCTGGCAGCGTAATCAATAATAATGTTTAGCGACGGTTACATATTAAATTACTTTAGACTCATAAATAACTTATTAATAAAAGTGAACTGTATCACAGTTTAATAAAACCCTCTTGGTTTAAAAACTTTAGAATAAAAAAGTACAAGTCATCAAAAGACAAAACATTGCCATTTTCGGAAAAATAACCACTGCATTGCAGACAATACCATTAATTTCTAACAAAATCGTTAGTTACTTTTTATCTCATTAAATTTAAGAGTACTATTTTTAAAAAGCCTTTTTTTTACATTTTTGAACTTTCTGAAAAGCAAGCAGCGAGCTGGATCTTCCTAATAGTGCCCTACGAGTAGACAGATGATGTTGATCCAACTAGTTGATCTACATGTTGATCCAAAGCATGTAGAAGGAGAAATATCTTGTTGTGGAGTAGTCATGCTAAAAGAGATCAAACTTCATGCATGAGACAGGACCTGATTATCGCAGGAGCACACGGTGTTGAGTAAATTAGAGCTCTGACTTTTTCAAAGAGTGTTTGATTCAGACGCTCCGCTTTTCCATTAAGCTGTGGTGTGTGTGGAATGCTATAATCCAAAACAATCCCTTTATATTTGCACCAGTTAACCAACTTATGAGAAACATATTCTCCTCCATTGTCACAGCGTAATTTAGAGACATGGAGTGACCACTTAGCCTCGACTTCTTCAATATATTGTTTAAGAACATCTGCAACTTCAAACTTGTTCTCTAATAGAAAGACCATGACAAAATGAGTATAATCATCCAAACATGTTAAGAAATACCTTTTTCTGTCCCATGTACTCACTTCTATTGGGCAACAAATATCGGAATGGATCAGCTCTAATGGTCTAGTTGCTCTTGTTCTTTGCGATTTAAATGGAAATCTAGTCTGTTTGGCTCTAAGACAAATATCACACGGATCTTCTATCATTTTAATCTCGTCATCTTTTAGATCTATGCCATTTGAATTTTTCAATAATATTTTTATATATTTACTACTCAAGTGTCCAAGTTTTCGATGCCACAAAGTTGGATTTTTCTGCCCACAAATCAAAGCCTCATTTTGTTGATTTAAATCTATTTCGTACAGTCCTTTATTGTTTTTATATCCCTCCAAAACAATTTCTCCATCTTTTGAAATTTCTACTTTATCTTCAATAAATTTTACCTGTACATTATTTTCTGTAATTGGATTAACAGATAATAGGTTTTTACTCAGCTGTGGAACATAGAGTACATTTTGTAATGTGCAACTATCAGTTTCTATTGTACCAAAACACTCAGCTTTCATTACTTCAGATTTCTTTGCCAATCCAATTTCAGTAGAAATCTTCACATGATTTTTCAGCATTATTTTATTATTTACCATATGGGAAGAGGATCCTGAATCTACCACAAATTTATTAACTAAACACGTATCTCTAGATTCTTGAGCAAGAAAGGAAACTGCTGGTTTTATATTTTTACGAAAATAACAGTCTTTTTCAGAATGATTATCTTTCTTATAAATGCTGCACCTAGGATGGTTATTTTTACCTTTATTACAATCTCTAGCCAAATGAAATTTGCTGTCACATTTAAAACATCTCTGATCTTTAACACTTTTTATTGGGTTTTTACTTTTGCCACATGATCTTGCCAAATGATCAGAACTGTTACACCTGAAACATCTTTTCTCCAATATTTTGAAAGCAACTGGCTCTTCATTCCTTTTTACATTTTTTATACATGACTCTTTATTCAATAATCTTGCTGTTAAATTCTCCAAGGTTTTTTCTTCTGTATTAGTAGAGTCCCAAGCACTTCTAAAATGCTTATACTGTTCTGGAAGTGTGGATAAAATTTTAGATATAACCATTTCATTATCAATTTGTTTATTAAGGGCCTTCAGTTTAAAAGCAATATTTTCTAACCTGCTTATATGTGTAGCAATATCAGTTTCTGCACTAAAACTGTAGTTAAAAAAATCTTGTAATAAAGTACACTTTCGTTGTTCTGTATCTCTTTCAAAAATACTGCATAATTTCCGTTACATGTCATGTGAATTTTCGCAATTCAAAATATTCATCATTACCTTCTTATCTATAGTTGTTACAATTATCTGTTGAGCTTTAGCATCTTTCTTTTCCCACAACTTAACATCTGCCGGTTGGCTTTCTTTTTTTTCAATTTCATTTACAACGTCCAGCAAAGAATTTGATTTTAATATTATGCCTATTTGAAATTTCCAGAGCGCGAATGAACTTGAGTCACGAAGCCTTTCAACGTGAGAAACATCTTCATACATATTAGTCATTTTGTTTTCTTTTTTAGCGATTTGAATTTTACAACAGAACCTTCGTTTTTACGTTACTTCTATTTCTATTTGTTATTAGTCACTAGCCCGATTCGCAACCGCACTCGGCTACCATGTTGAGTTTTTAATATCAGCTAAGTGACTATATAAGAATAAAATAGTTTATTTACAAAAGAAGAACATCTAGGTAAAATACTACAGAACATCTTAACCGAAAAACACCGGCACAGCAAGCACACATCATTTTTTACTTTTTACCAAGTGACAACAGAACATAACGTTGCCAAACTGGCAAGACAAACTTGGTGTTGCCACAGACGTTAATAATTATTTCCAAACACACGGGGCATATACCCCAGGTCCACATTTTCAGGGGGCCCCAAAATGCATTTTGTCCACTCTCTAGAAATACAAATGAACGCAAATTTACATTTATAATTTATAGAAAAAATAAAATTTTCCCTTTCATGTACACTAAACTAGTTCAGTGTTCTTCACCAAGGACAATGTAATGTAATGTGAACTTCTAATTCGAAAAAGAACAAATATTACATCAAACAAGTTTCATTCAATCCCTTAGATTTAGAGTTTTACTTACTCTAAACAGTATATTGGTGTAAAAAATTTTACATTCCCAAAAAATTTTAATGCATTTTACATATGTCTATAATATATTCTTTTTCCATAAAACTATGGTTTTAATTTTATATTTCATATAAAGCTGTTTGTCATGTTTATAATGCAATTTTCTAGAGAAAGGCACTACATGAAGTGTGTGCCCCGAGTTCCACATAGAGTTGATCAGGCCCTGCATGAGAGTGCTTTGCATGGAAATAAACTAGGTGATCTAAGTGAAATCAGCCTCCTAAAAAAGGCGATAAACACTACAACGACAGTCCACCATGAGCGTGACAAGTCAACAGAGACGACAAATATGAAAATCTATGTATGCTAATGGCACCTGTTGCATGTAAAATCTGTCGTGGGTGCAAAGCTCTCCAAGTTACCTGTGAATTATACCTCTGGGGGTGCCTAGTCAGGTAAGGGTCTCGTCACCTGATCAAGGTTCTAAATTGCGAGACCTATTAAATCTGTCAATTCAACAAAGTTAAACAGAAACCTTGAACCAGCAAACAAAGATAACTGTAGCAAACCACAAGAGAGCAAGCACAGCAGCGATGTCAACAAATCTATAATCAGGTGGATCACAGCCATGCTGTGATCAGGCGATTTCCTCCCCGCACCTAGGTACTAACCCGACAAGCTAAGCACTCATGCCGGGCAGGTGGGGGCCTGGTTAGCGGTATATAAAAAAAAAAAAAAAACTAGGTGATCTAAGGGATTTTACTGATCATGCTTCCAAAATAATAATTTAATTCTTTCTCTGGAGATTGTTTGCATGCGATGGTAAAAATTTATGTTAGATAATATATTTTTTTTATTGTTTATTATGCTAGCATTAAACACTCCTAAAGTTAAGGATTTTATAAAAATTTATCTTTACCATTAATTTCACGTTTTAACCCAATTAGTATAAATTTTAAAATAATAATTTCTGAACATTTCATAATTGCAGAGAATATGTTTAATTTAAGTTCTATATGAAAATTGATATGTATGTTTCCTCATAAGAAAGGTAATTTTTAAATAAACTGCTTAAATTTGTAAATATGTTTCATGGTTTTTTTTTTTTTTTTTTTTTTTTTTTTTTTTTAAACAGCAGACTAATGATGAATGTTGAGTAATGTATTTCTGGAAATTATAGAAATTTAGATGAATTATTATTAATATTGGTTGCAACTTTTATCATGATGTGGCATGTGCTTAATTAATTTACTAATTTAAAGATTTTACATAATGAGGACTTTACTGAAATTAATTAACATTCACTATAAAATGATATTTTCTTTATTCTATGACCTGGATAAATCTAGTTGTGGCTTTTAAAGTCACAACAAAATGTAAAATTTACAAAAATTAAATGTAATGGAATTTCTCATTGTTGTCATAACTACTAGACATTAAAAATATTTTTATTTAAAAAAAAAAAAAAAAAAATTTTTGAAAGGGCAGACTTCCCTAGCATAAAGTAATACACAAACTCATTCATATTAACATTCATTCATTCAATATTCATAATGTTATATCTATCCTGTCCTGTATTTAAATGTTGAAAAAGGTTGAAAATCTCTAACAGGTAAAAATTAAAAATGTATTTGCAACCTTTTTGAGACACCCTGCTTATATATGCTAAAATAATTCTAATTTTATAAACCTTAATATTTTAAGAAAAATTAATTCAGGTAAAAATTATTTTTAAAAAAAATCCTTAACTGAATACAAATGGCAATATTAATTTCTAAGCCAATCAACAAATATTGAAAGAACAATCAAATGCCATGAAAATACTTACTCATCTTCCCATAAACGAGATTTCATATTTTTATCAGGATCATTGTAATTTGGAAGTGGAATTGTGATTACAAGTGCTTGAGCTGTTTCATATTTGGAATTTTCAAATCCTCCAATTACAACTTCAGTAGAATCGATGGGCCCACCATAAGGAGCAAAGCACTTAGCATCTTGACGTGAACTGCAATTAAATAAAAAACTATCAGCCTTAAATTTCAAAAAGTTTAATGTATGGCAATTTTCATTTTAAGCAACAAGAAAGAAAATATGCATTATGGAGCACCGTACCGCATTAAAAAATATCACTGCAAAATCCATCTTTTGATTACAGTAAAAAGAGATTTGTAAATAAGCAAGTTTAATCTCACTTAAAGAATGCACTTTATTCAACATATATTCCACTATCACGAAACTAATCACAATTCATAATATAAAATAGACACCAGTAGTAAAATACATAAATCAGAATGCAAAGAATAAAAAGATTCAAAACACAATTTATAAACTTGCAAGCAATTACCTAGCAACAACAGTAATTCTACATAGAATGCAAGGTATTACGGATATTTCTAGTATCACTATCAGCAGCTTGCCACTTCATTAAATTAGTAACAGCAGTTACAGGTTAAAATAACTTTCACAGCAACAATAGTGATTGTGCACGGAAGACTTTAAAAAAAATTTATAACAGTAATATGTATTTTTGTTTTACTTAAAAATATATAACACTAATAAACATAACTTGCTTACATATATTTTAGGTATATACCTTAAACTATGACCAAAAAAGAATTAAAGACAAAAAAAATTGTTAAAGATTGCAGTAGAGTGCTTTTTCATTTTTTAAAAATTTAATTGAGATATGAAATAAAGGGCATATGTTATACGGCTGTTAGTGTTGCATCCGTCGGAGTGAATTTTCTTTTCTTTCTTTTTTTTAACACTTTCCAACCTAGTTGAAAAGTGTTCATGACTTCGGTTTGTCTGGCGCCTGTCCGTTCTTTAACTCGCGTAAAAATGCTCGGATCACTCTGAAATTTTCACTGTAGCATGTCGTTTACTATAGCATGTTCCCTATGTCACCTGAAGTGTGTAGCACTTATAGTTTTTTTACAGGGACAGTCAAAAATATTCCGTTACATTACAGTCAATGGGAAATAAACCTTTCAAGTGCATTTTGATGATGCTACATCATTTAAAACATTATGAAATTGATATATAATTATCAAGCGCATTAAAACATGCTTTTCGTAGAATATGGGGTGCAAAGCATTTATTATTCATTTACAGGGTGAAACAAAAGAATTATGTTACACATTTTTTTACAGGGGAAAATCGTTTAGAGTGTAATTTAGTGATATTTCTCTATTTCAAACATAATGAAAATTATATGCATTACTGAGGTGCACTATAAATTGCTCTCTTGTGTGCATTAAGTTTATTTACAGGGACACACAAAAGACATCGGTTACAGTACATGTGCGATATTTACAGTCTATGTGCAATAAGGGCATTTTCAATTTTGGTTTGCGTTTTTAAGTTTAACTAACTTTTTTCATAGTACGTGTGTGTTTATAAACTCGGTTGTTCATATACAGGGCTAAATAAGGGAATCCGTAAGTATTGCAGACTATGGGAGTGAATTTCTTAAGGGTAGTTTTTAATTGTGTTACGCATTTTCTTGCTGAACTATAATATATTTAGTAGACTAACAGAAGTTTGTGGAATATAAATAAATTCATATACAGGGCTACACAAATAATAACATACTTTGTTGTTTATGGTTGGTAATTACTGCAAGTAAGTTTTAAGTTGTCTTTTAGCTTAATATGTGGTGTGTACAAAAGTCTTCAGATAATTTACAGTGCTGTACAAAGAATTTCGAGTGAATTTCCATCGATCGAAGAAAATTGCTAAATATGAATATTCTAACTGAACTAAATTTTATCATACTATATATCATCATCTATTGATCATATACAGGGCTGCACAAAATAATTCGACTACTTTTTTTACACTGGAAGGTAATTTCGAAAACTGTATTTTTAAATGGGGTATATGTTTTCTAAACTGTTTATTACATATCTTCTTTTGCCTTATTTAACGGTGAAGTTTCGTTACAGTTTTCTGGCTGTGTTGGAAAGTGTTTCATAATCTATGCTGGACGCATGATTTTTCGTTCTTGTTGTAAATTAAAGATAAGTATAATGTATTTCATGATCATGTAGAATACAGAAAGAGTTTTTTTTTTACTTATTTTAGTTATAAAAAGCATATGCATAAAATGGTGTGATGGGAATGTTATTTAAAAAGAACGAAATACATTTTAGTACGGGACAGAAATAAGTGAATTAAAATAATTTGGAAATAGAAACCAATAAATAAATATTTTTAGAACAAACTTTAAAAGAATATTTTAATTTAAATAATTTTTTGGGAGTGTAAAGTGGTTTAATTAATTAAATCAAAACACAATATGTGAAGACATAGGCACTGTCACATATCTTTTGCCCAAGAACCGGAGGAAGCTGTAAGGTATAGGATAACTCGACAAACAAATAAACCACAATATGTGGTGACATAAACTCTGTCACATACCTGACATTGCTCGTATTAACCATGGGAGAGCCTTCTGGGTAAAATAAAATACTATAATACGGCAATCACAATAACAGGGCTCTGTGCATTCATTAAAATTATAAATTATTAAAAAGACAATCGGAAAAAAAATTAGGTTACACTGACACAATCACAGTAAAATCCCAATGGAGAACTAGAGGACAATCTAGTTTGAAATCACGAATTGCCGATTCTACATAATCTTTTCTAACTTTTTCTTGATCGTTGTATGGTGCTTCTTGAAAGCGAAGTGCAATTTCTCTTGCTTACAAAATGGCGGATTGTGTCAGAAGTGTTGCATTGTTGCCAGATAATGCCAGATGCATTAGATGGAAAAACTGTTGCCAAATACTTCAACTAAAGTTTATATTATATAATAGGATTTATGTAAGCTTAAAAAAGATTAGCTTTTGATTAAAAATTGTGTATTTTAAACAAATTCTCATCACTCTAAAATTTTAAAAGTGTGTAAAATTACCAAAAAGTGTCGAAATGAAGGATTATTGAGCATCATCTTCCTGCAAAAGTAAACAGCTACAATTTTAGGAGAATGATACTATGGTTAACTGTAAAAAATAGGGGTCTTTATCTTGAAAAAACATTTTTAAACCTGAATATTCATTAAAAACTGAACTAAAAGGAGATCTGTTTCTGCTGACCTCTCTATCTAACTTCTCAAAACGAAGGAAATAATTGAAAATTTTTACTAATTAGCAAAAATTAAGAAAACTAATTAAGATATCAATTTGAACATTTCAGAGCAGAAGCAGAAAAATATTTTGCATAGGATTTATAAAGTTTTGTAAAAATTCAACGGTAATTTTTCTTCTTATTAAGAAATTAAAAATTTATTACAGGTAATGACTTAAAACTTTGAATGTTTAGATATTAATTCTGCATTTGTATAACTCAACAGTGGGGAAGGGAGGGGGGAAGCAGAATGATAATGAAAAGGAATTAATAAAAAAATTTTAATCCCCACAGCCAAAAATGCTTAAATGGGAGACATCTGGTGGTCATTTAGCATACTGTAAAATCCCGTTAATCTGCCCCCTCCCCCCCCCCCCCCAGACATGACAAAAAATCATAAAATAATCAGAGGGGGTGCTTACACAGGATTAAAAGGGTATGTAATAAGTATGGGTGGAGGGAGGGATATGCCAAACATTGCAAAATATGCATTTTTTAATAAATTGAGGAAAGAAGAAAACATTATGTACTATAATGACTATACAAAATAGAAAAACAGCATAACTTCACGATTAGCAGCGATTTCCGATTATGAAAAATTCTGGATTACAGAAGTTTTCTAACTAGAATGGATTTAGATAAATAGGGAATGCTTAGAATGAATTTGGCTGGGTATCTTGAAGTCAGTGTTGTCAATTTTTAAAATGAAAAATACTACAGCTGCCATTGAAAAAAATAGTTAAAAAAACTAAGCTACAAATTCAACTTTGGTGCCATCTACGGATCAATCAATCAGTCAGTAATCCTGGTAAACAGTAATCTGTAATTTTGTAATTAGGTTTCATAATAACATTAAATACAACTATAAATTCTTTGAAAAAATAAATAAGAATTTTTTTTTTTTAACAGCACATTTTACTTATTTAATAATAAAATCCCATTATCAATATTTTTATTATTTTCATATACCCATGGAGGTAAATAAACAGCAAAACTAATGTTTGGTTATATTTCTTTTCAGATTGGCAACAGCTACATTTTGTTTATATTACTTACTTTTGTGTTTGTACACATTATTCGTGAACAGTGAGAAAAAATATCTAACAACACTGCTCGGAGCAGAAAAACTTGCTCTAAATCTAGGTCAACCGGCTTCTGTTTGCCGATAAAATGTTTAGAATCTACGCCTTTCTGATGCGGCAAGAAAAAATACTCTGAGATTGGGAAAAAAAGATACTTGGCATTGAGCTTGATGAGCAGGGTGTAATTTTTTGGAGGAAAGGGAGTGTTTTCTCGTGATTTTTCGAAATTTTCTAATTTGTTTACAATATGAGGGGAAGGGGGACATTTGATCGGGAGAACAGATAATGGCGGAGGGCATGATTTTACAGTAGTGCTTTTACCTACCTTCTAATTATCAGAAAATTATAATACTTTTTTTGTCCTATTGGAAATTTTGAAGCCTTCATTTACATGTGCACTTCATAATTTTTACTTCTTTTCTCTCCACTAGAGGGTGTTTTGAAATTTTAATTTGCATCAAAAATAGGGTTAATCTTATTCAATTCTAGGGTCATTCTTATTCAATAATCTTGTTCGATTTCTTATTTGATAATCTTATTCAATTTCTTATTCGATTCGTTAAAACGTGTTTTAATTCAGTTAGAACAAGTTCTAACTTAGAGCGCCAGAAAAAATCCATTTTATTCGGGTTTTGACTGATTTGTTAAACAATATTATTTGTATCTATCAAAAATTATCGATAGTAATCAGTTAAAACACATTTTAACTGATCTATTCCAGTTAGAATGTGTTCTAACTTAGAGCACAAGGACTACCAGTGCTGAGGCAATTGGAATTCACCAGCAAATTCAAGAATGAACAATACAACATACTATATTTATATATACAGTCTTTTTTTAAAGAATAATTTTATTTACATAATCAAGAACTATTTATACTATGTATTAATTATTTTATCATTTTCTAATTATCTTTGATTGTGGTAATGAAATATTCAGCGTATTTGATATTTATATTGGCGTCATGTGTGGGTTAGTTCTCTGAGGCCTTTAACAGATTTTATGACCAATTAATCCAATTCTCTGACAGGAGTGCACGATAGCACAAACATACGATGTATAGCCGTTGTCAAAAATATATATGGATGTGAGACTCATACAGGTCATTAGGTCAACAGTCCTGAGAAAATCCAGCTCCAGACACAAATTGGAGCCCACGTAGTTTTGCATATTCAAATTTTTTGTACTGTAGGAAAATTGACCAACCAGCTCCATATGCATGATAATGTATGAATGGACAGTCAGCCATTAAGATGACCATTCAGGAGAGAAGAGGTGCCCACTGACCCAGAGCATACCCAAGCACTTGAAACAATGAGTTATGTGAAGAAAATTTTTTTTTCCATTATTATGTGGTAAGTCTTGCAATAGGAGGTAGTTTGATCGTCTTGGCTTTCTAAAAATGTGCTTGTAACACAGAATTTTTTTTTAGCTGACGAAAACGTCAGGAACAATGCCCAGCATAATAACTGCTACTACCATGTTGCTTTCATATAAACTGTACAAAATATTAGGTAATTTTTTCTAAGTGATGTCATGATCTTGAATTATTCATGCAGTCTCTCAGGATCTATTCTAGTACCAAGGAGGTGCAGGTATTTACAAAATCATTTTTCTTGTAACTCCCAAATTATTTAAGGCATTGTTGTACTTAAAATCATAAACACAGTAATTTTGAGAAGTGATGTACCTTTCAGAATTCTTTAGAATATTATTATTTTTGATTCAGGAAAGACAGCAAATAAAATTTGTAAAATAAATAAACGAATAAATAAACAATCAGAGGATGGAGTACTCTAAATATTATGTAATTTTCTTTAAAATGTTTTCACTGGAAATGACAATCAGTCAAAACTCGAATTAACTGCGAAAAACGTGTTCTAACTGAGAGCTGAGCTCCAGTTAAAACACATTTTAACTGATTTATTCTAGTTAGAACACGTTCTAACTGAGAGTTTTCCCAGTTTTCCCTAGTTAATTCCGGTTTTGATAGATTTCGGGTTTTCACTGTAACATATATATATATATGCAAAGCTGCCAACTATTTTGATTTATTGTTACAAAAATGCAGAATAGTTAGCAGCTATGTATATTCATATAGATATATTTAAAACGTATTAATATTTTACTTTTGCTGAAGAAAAAATACCTTAAATTTTGAAAATGCATGAAATGCAAATATGCAGATGGAGGATACACTAAAGTTGTTAGCACTGCAGAATATTAGAGCTCCGGTGCTTTTTTTGTTAGAAATTAAGCCCTGCATGTAAATATTAGAAAAATATCCTTATACCAAACTTTCACACCAATACTGGATGAGAAAATAAATTTTTTATTAATAGTTGCTCATTTAATTTAGGAATAACTTAGCTATTTCATATAATATTGATTGATAAATAATTTAGCAAATATTTATAAATTTATATTATATAAAATAGTCAATGGCATTATTTTAATTTTCTATTTGTGTATTATAAGAGTATTGTATATGCTTCCTATGATTTTTGCTAGTTGCGTAAGTTAACAACAAAAGTATTATAATGGCCAAGATATGCCTTTTTATTCAAAGAATATTAAAGATAAAATAGTTTATATGTAACTTGAACTAAATATCCAATATCCATCTCTTATATAATTTTAACCTGTTAAGAAAGATTCTTAAACAGCAAAGTTATAGAAAAAAAAAACTTCTATAAAATTAAGAATTTTTTTCAGCCAGCCTTGAAAATTAAAAAAAAAATAATAAAGCGTAGTGTTTCTATGTTATTTATCTGAACATACAAAATATATTTTCATTAAGTTTCTTCAACATGAAGGGTTTAAGAAATATATCTAATTGTATACTTTTGCATATTTTGAAAGTTGACTATTTGAAAGTTGCATATTTTGAACTTCTGGATGCAACCTAGATAACAACTTAAATAATTGTGGAAGTATTTCATAATTTAAATATTATATTTCTACAGATGAAGAACAGTCTAAAAATCAACTATGCTAATTAATTTTATCATTATATAATTTTTCATTTTAATCCATGTTTGATCATTTCTAAAATAGCTTGCTCAGACTTACCCAGAGCACATCTTGAAATGAGCTAAATAACTTGATTTATCCTCCAGCATGGTTGCTTTATTTTGAAAAAAGCCAAATAAACTCTGGATGGCGCATTCAGAATTAAGAGGTTTAAGTGGAGAAAGACAAATATCTTTCAAATGAATTGTTTCATTTCCATCTTGTACAATGATGCCTTCAATCTTTAACTGCAAATCTAATGCCTTAATGATAAAAGAATAGGAGAGAGAAAAAAAAATTACTACATAACAAAACATCACATTTGGTATTTATCATATTAGTTGAATTTTATCTGTGACTTTTTCAGCAACAATGGAGATATTCTCAACATCATTTGCATGCTTTTTGTAAAGCTATGAACATTTTACAGATACTATTAGTTTTACTATAAAACATCAGTCATGATAAATTAATAAATAAAAGTATGGACATTGGATAATTCAGGTGATAAAAAAAAAGGGAGGTAGAAGAACAAAAACAAAAAATTTCTTTGAATCCATAAAAATATTACAAATTTAAAAGTTGAAATGCTATTCCACAGCAAAATAAACAATAGAAAAAAAATGTTTACACAAATAATTTTTGCTCACAAATAAGACACAATTTAACTTTCATACAAATGTTCTAATCAAAATTTACAAAATAATAAATTATCTAATTTATATTTGGCCCTGCATTCTAATATGAATAATAACTATTTTTATGGTAATTTTCGATTATCTATGCAGATTTTATCATCCAAAATGACACCAAAAAAATCTGATCAAAGATAATATAACTAAACATTTTGTATTTCTTGATCTAATAACATTTTTAAAACATATCTTGGTAAATGATACATAAGAATCAGCAATGCCAAACACATGCTATAGCACATAAAATAATGCTAAAAAGGTAAAGCAGGGTGCAATAAAATAACACATGACTTCAGGATGTATAGTTTTTATCCTATAAGGAATTAAAATCTTGCTGAACAATTATGAGATGGAGGAACAATTGCTGAACAATTATGGAGGAAGGTGGAAAACAAGTGGGTAAGTGTGATCGAAGATCGCTCAAAGGGTTTCGTTTAATATTCCTTTCAAAACACTTTATCCTTTCTTTAATAATTCCACATAAATTTCATTTAGCAACAAAAAAAAAAAGAAAAAAAAACTTATGTTTTTTGTTTTTATAAAGTAAAAGTTTACCGGTCTATTTTTTCGAGTATCCAAACCAGCCTGATACCAGGCGAAGCAGGCTATTATATTCTGTCATAATAATATCCGTCATATGGACTACATGCAATATTTAAAAAAATAATTTCAAAATTAAACAAATTGTACACCTTCACAATGTTAAAATATGCAAAAATTTCCATAATCAGATTTTTATCACGATTCAATATGCTTCTCAAACTCATATATTTACTATTCTCTATTACTCATATTGATACTCGCTTTGTATTATTCTCAAACATCTGAAAAATTCGTTAAACTTCCAATATGAAATCAGATTTTCTTTTTAATTCTCTAATGACGTGATATTAATCTGCTTTGTGTACATACACATACTCATACTCCTTGTATTATTGAGAAATCTTAGACATTTTCCGTTTTATTACCACTATGACGTCAATCAATTTTATTTCATATTTATCTTTTTTTCAATTGGTGAAACTTTTTATTTCATTTTCATTTTTTACGTGGAAATCGTCTGATAGAAAATTAATTATTGTGGAAAGAATTTCATCGTGGATTTTTAATTTTTGGCATCTGCTATAACGAAAAATGTTTAAATTTAATAGGAAAAGGCTGTTAGAATTTTGTTTTTTTATCTCTATTTATTAAAATAATATGAATTTTTCAAATTTTAATATTTTAAGCTCTTTACAGCTGGTATTCCTCTATATACACAAAGTTTCAACTCTGTAAGTTATATAGTTTTTGAGAATGGCTCTGTGACGGACAGACAACGGAGCAGGAGTAATAAGGTTTCGTGAGATGAACGAAACCCAAAAAAGCTAATCAATAAAATCTAGGGATAATTAATCAATACATTCTGGGGATAAAAAATTTTAAAAAGTCTAAAAGCATTGTGCAATTTTACTGTGAATTAAATTTATAAAAAAATTTACATTAAAAAGATTACATAACAGTAATTTTTTTTTTTTAATTGGGAGTCCTTTGGGTACTTTTCCATTACACCAACACCATGCCAAAATGTATGCTAACCAGAGGATTTTTGTGTGAAGGATTTTCATTGAAAACCGTGCCAAACATTGTGACTCATTTGGCGTGAATCATTTTTCTAATATTATATAATTGTAATCATGTGAAACATCTTATTTGCTATTTTTCCGATCTAAAATATTTTTATTAAGTTATAGCTTACATTTTCTACTGACGCTGAGATGGATTTTACAATTTGATTTGGTTGTTACCTGTTGATGAGGAAGTTGCAATAAAATTGTTTTTGGACTATGGAGTTATATATATAAAAAAGTTTTTGTTCAAAAGACCATGAAATTAAATTATAGATGGATTTCGGAATTTTATCTGCAATGGAAATATAGCTTACAATCAAGGTGAGAAAGCATAGGAATACAAATGAAAACATGGTTTTTTGAAGCATTGCAATTGCCTTTTCTTAATGCTTTGAGATTTATAATTACATTTATGATGCCAAAAACCGACTTCGATTGAGTTTTGTGAGCTTCAACTCCAAATGAGCCCCAACACAATAGTAAACTGGAACAGCTATATGAGATAAGTTTGCTAATAAGTAACTATGATAAGTTTGATAATTTTTTATGTTCACGCTTAAATGAAAAAAATGTAATAGTTCCTTTAGCACCAATGGTGTTGGTATAATAGAAAAGTATTGCTATTTGTTTTAAAAGTTTAAAAAAGAAATAAGAAACATCCAAAAACATTAAAATAGAAGTTTAAACTATTCTCTATATAACCATATAATAGAAAGCTTCATTTTATAAAGAAAAATATTTAAATTGCTGTTTTAATATTTGGGAATGTATCAATGTGTAAGCATGAAAACAAAGAATGCTTGATTGTTTTTAAAATTAATACAAAACTGGATTCTTTTCTTTTTTCAAAGCTCTGTTTAAAAATGAATAAAACAACAATTTAAAACCCTGTCACTCTCCTTTTCTCATATTAAACTGATTAGACTTTCTCAACAACTGATATGTAATTAATATTTCATAAATTGTAAATTATCAAATGTTTGGATATTTATAATTACACAACAACAATTTACACATTATAAAATTATCCATTATTAAAAATAAATTTAATTTTTAAAAGGATCAATACATTTATACATACAGCTAACAAAAAATCTTGTTCAAAGACAGGACTCCAAGATATATTAACTGTTTCTCGATTGACAGTTACAGGGTAATAAAAATTCTCTTGATTTGTAGGAGTAATAATTATTTGTTGTATCCTATAAAAAGGCCTATAAAAAAGAAACATTTTAAATTATTAAAAATATGAATGATGAATGAACTAATGAATGCAAAATAATTCTAAATATATATTAAAACTTCACAATTAACTTTTTTGATATTCAAATTATAAATTAATTAGGAAAAATTCTAAATTAATACCAAAATTTCTTCCAATATACTACAAAAACACACTCTCAATTTTAGATATATTTTTCACTATTTCTAAAATCTCATGCTTGAACTCTACCAATCAAACAGTGATAAGTATGTATCATAAAAACTAAATTTTGCTATGGTATTGAAGGTCAAGGTCATAATTCATAAATATAACAATCAAACAACCTACTACAAGATAAACTAGGGTATTCATTAACTTCACAAAACAAAATAAATAAAGATACATGTATTTGTCTCATTTGCACACTGTTATATTTGCCTGTTATATTTCATTATTATGTGGCAAGTCTTGCAATAGGAGGTAGTTTGATCGTCTTGGCTCTCTAAAAATGTGCTTGTAACACAGAATGTTTTTTTTAGCTGAAGAAAACATCAATGAACAATGCCCAGCAAAATAACTGCTACTACCATGTTGCTTTCATATAAACTGTACAAAATATTAGGTAATTTTTTTTAAAGTGATGTCATGATCTTGAATTATTCATGTGGTCTCTCAGGATCTATTCTAGTACCAAGGCGGTGCAGGTGTTCCCAGGAGGTGTGCATTCCCCCCCCCCCCCCCACACCAGCTATTTTATAATGAATTGAAAAAAAAATCACAAACTGTAAAGATAATTAGGTTTACCATTCTTGTCTCTAGATTTCACAATAATAATAAGCATTAATTAAGTGATAGCCCAATTGTCAAGTAGCACAAAATTATTTAACTGAATGTGCACCAGCTATACTATTAAGCTGTATCAAAAGTATTTTCATTTTTTGAATGCTTTTATACCAAAACATGTAGCTGGCACTTTCTCACCCCTATTGTTGAACATAAAATATTATTTAAGAGGATATATGGCTCTCTATATTCTATAATCATGCAGACTTCTTTCTTTCATTTTTAGGTCACATAAAGAGTGATACAAATGTTGAGATTTTATGCATCTTAAGGCATGATTTTAAACTAGGCCTTAAAACCAATAAAGCTGTTCTCAAAACTTGTGCAGATGGAGGCCAGGACAAGAGTAGTATCTGGACAGTTCAAAACAAATCCAAACGTTTTAAGGAAGGGGACATCAGCCTTGAAATCAAACCCAGAAGTGACAGGCCATCAGTTGTGAAGTCTGATCAGTTGAAGAGGGAAAAGAGGAGAATCCATTGTCCACAATCAATTTTGATGCTAAAAATTTACAAAACTACACATTCAAAAATTAGTTTTGTTAATTTTTTGCATCAAAATTGATTATAGGGAATTGATTTGCCCCTTTTTTTCTCTTCAACTGGTCAAAATTCACAGCTGATGGCCTGTTACTTCTAGGTGTGATTTCAAGGCTGAGGTCCCCTTAAAACATATAGATTTGTTTTGAACTGTCCAGACACTACTCTTGTCTTGGCCTCCAACTGCAAGAGTTTTGAGCACAGCTTTATTGCTTTTAAACCCTAGTTTAAAATGATGTCTTAAGATGCATAAAATCTAAACATTTATATTGCTCTTTATGTGACCTAAAAATGAAAGAAAGAAATGCCTGCTAATAAAAATGAAAGAAAGCCTGTATGATTATAAAATATGGAGGGATATATATACTCTTAAATAACATTTTATGTTCAAGAATAGGAGTGAGAAAATGCCAGCTAAATGCTTTGGTATAAAAGCATTAAAAAAACAAAAATACTTTTGATGCAGCCTAATACTTTGAACTATTTATTCCCTTAATCATTACTCTGTAACAATAAGTATAAGTGATAATTGAAGATACATAATAACTGAAATTTACTGCACCTAACATTTTCATATTTTGTACGGATGAAGAAAATAATTATTTTTTCCTGAATGAGATGAAGCACTTGCTGTAGGATGAAGAATCATTAAAAATATTGCCTGCAATACTGTAAGATAACCATAAGATTGTCTTATAATTTTATTAGGGATGATCCAGATTAGTGATAGGCAATTCTTGATAATTCAACAATCGAGAAAAATCGCCATCATAGAAAATAACAATTGATACAGTCATCGATTAATTCCCAAATTCTACAATCAAGGTGTTCTACAATTGATTGTCACACTGAGAAGCTTAAAACCAGTAATTGCAAAACTTAGCGATTCTTCTGACAGGAAATTTTACCAATGTGATGAGGATTTCTTGATAATTCTGCTATTGCAATGATTTACCCCTGATTGAAATTGAGAGGAAATAGTGATGAAGAATCGCTTGATTTATGTTTAAAGGGAAAAATAGATTATTATGTATGAAGCTAACTATTACAGCCATCCAAAAGAAAGCAAATCCGGAAAATTTTGGTATATTTTCATAGATCATAGACCCCCAGACTTCAAAACCACCCTACGTTCAAATGTTGATTTACATATATTGGGACATCTGGAGAGTTCTGTGGATTTTCAAAGTGAAGGGTGGTGGTTTCGTCGACTTATGTTTTGCTACTACTGATAAGGAGTGACCTTGAATGACCCAGATATGCACGGACATTCAATCTTTTCTGCTTGCACTGCACAATTCTTGCTTAGGTTGTGGCATAATTTTTGTTTCAATGCAGTGCTAAGAATGGAGAACCAAAAAATTCATTTTCGTCAATCATGCTCTTTTATTTCAAGAATGTAAAACTGTTAGCCAGACTGCTTGTAAAATTTGTGCCATGTATGACAAAGTGCTGTTTCAAATGACACAGTTTGAAGGTCGTTTGAGAAGTTTAAACGTGGAAATTTCAGTTTTGAATATGATGCTCGCTCTGGATAACCACCATCATCTATAAAGGACCACTTAAAAGAAGCTATCAAATGATCATACACTGTATTGTTTGGAATATTTAGTCTGTGTGATAGCTCCTGAACTGTGCAACATGTATTTTCAGCAATAGCTTTTTTTAAGGGGTCCTCCTTTACAGATGATGGTTGTCCAAAATGGCATAATTTTTTAGGATGAAATTTCTGTGCTTAAACTTCTCAAACAATCTTCGAACTGAGTCATCTAAAACAGCACTTTGTACATATACAGCACAAATTTTACGAGCAATCTGACTAGCATTTTTACCTTTCTTGAAATAAAAGAGCAAATGAAAATGAGCTTTTTCTCCATTCTTAGCACTGCACTGAAACAAAAATTATGCCATAACACAAGCAAGAATTATGCAATGCAAGCAAAAAGACCAGATGTACATATCTAGGTCATTCAAGGTCACTCCTTATCAGCAGTAGTAAAATAACTAGATGAAACCGCACTTCTCTTTGAAAAACCGCATAACTTTCTAGATGACCCAATATATACATCAGATTTTTTTTAATGCGTAATCTCATATTTATGAACCGATTATTTGGATCTAACTAAGAATGTGTATAGGATTTACCAAGATCTTGACCGAGTTTGTTAGCCAGCTTCATCTGCCATCTTGTTTCAAAATGGCAGCCATTTAAAGATTTAAAATTCAAAAAGATATACAAAAAATTAGAAATCCTAATTTTTTTTTTCCGTTAAATGTTCGGCCTTGATACAAGAATTCCGGAGAAATTTCTGTTTTGCCTCTATCTTAAAAAATGGGTGAGATATAGCAGTTTGAAATTCTAGGGTGCTTGACATTTTGAAACAAGACAGCAGATTAAAAACTAGTCGTTGGGGGCCACCGTAATACTTACCCATCATGGATATGCATAATGTAAAATATTAAAATAAAAATGTGTAAACTACTTATAAAGTGCATTGCAATTCAAATAAAATTGTGGCTTGATGACGTCACAAACTTTAAAGGCTCGATTACTGGAAATGCTTGAAAGAAACATCCTTATAACTCCGAAAATAATAATCCTATTAACTAGCGGTTTATTGCATCTGATTAAGCATCAAATTTCCAATTAAAATATATCTTTGAAGTGAAATTTGGATGAAATACAGGGTCATGAAAAATCGAAGAGTGTGGAAAATAGGATTTCAAATATCTCGGCAACTAATTATCCGATCGACTTCATGCTTTATGCAAAATTTATGTTTTTTATTGTCTTTTATATTCAGTTCTTAAAATAAGCAATTTCGAAAATTTTTATGTACCTTTCATCAGAACGAATATTTCGAGTCTGAAAAAAATTGTTCCGGTTAATCGAGGTTATTGAAATGAAATAGGCTTCTTCCCATTATTACATACTAAGTACATACCAAATTGCAAGTCTCTATCTCATTTTTTTCGGGAGATAGAGCGTTTACAGACACACAGACGGACGGCAAATTTTTTTTTCTAAAAATATGTTTTTCGGAATCTCCAGTGTCTGAAACGTGTAAATCTGTCAAAAAAAATTTTTCGATTTTCAAAACGATTACAAGACTTACCCTATACTACGTATGATGGGTAAGTAATAAGGAATTTTTCCATAAATAGGTTTAATTTATGAATTTTAGTGAATGTGGTTTCTTGTAAATAAAATTGTTATAACCATTGTTCTAACTTTCATATGCTTAAAACTATATATTCATATCTGCCAGTATCAAATTCTCATCAAACTTGGTAGCACTTAATGAAATATTGCCAAATTTACTGACCAAAAATAAATTGCCATAAATGAAGCCAACTTGGCTACAGCTGACTTATTTGGCGAAATTCTCATTCACATTTTGTATGAAAGTTGGGAATGCATCTTCTAAAATTAGTGCATGCATCTTAGCTTTGTGTATTTGAGTAAAAATGGCTGAATTTTTAAAAACAAGGAATATGGAAACTACTTTTCCTACCAGGACACGCCTGAATGGCTTTTATTGATTATGTCTTTTGTGTTGTTGTTGTTAATGTGGTAATACTTTCATTGACTATCTGTTTATGCTTTAATAATGATATGCTTTTATGGCTATGTGTTAATGCCTTAGTACATTTTGTGATTTGGATATTTTTCCAGAATAATTTTGAATAAACATTCAATAAACTGTTTCTGCTTTAAATACAAACTGGCTTGATATATCTGCAGTTAAAATTTAGATTTTAGTTTTTCAGCATGTTAGTATTCAGGAAAAAAAGGTTTTCTAGCATAATGTTTCTTCAATTGTCGTCATAGACTACATACAACTGTTAAGATATTTTAGGAAATATTTTAAATCAGAATATATATATATATATTTTTTTTTTTCTTTTTTCTTTTTATAATGTCCATTTTAAAACAAACTTATTTTTGGAACAGTTTTTCTTTTTTTGGTTTGTTTGTTTGGTTTTTTAAGGAGGACTAATATTATGAGTACCTTAAAAAATTATGATAGGGCTTATTTTCTGATTAGGTCTTTATATTCAGGGAAAGATGTTACTAGCAGAGACTTAAGTATGCATCAATATTTTTTTCTTTTTTCAGTATAATCATAATTGACACATTTTATTAAAGCCACGGATACAGAAATTTTAGCAAATTTGAAATATAAAATTATCAAGCAAGTTTATTTCAATAACAATTGATGAAATACTTTAACACTAGAAGAAAAGAAATAATTTTAAGATATTGGATTAGTCAAATTAAATAGAAAATAATTATTACACTTACCCGAAATGTTTATTAAAATATTCCATGTCTTGGCGAGCACGACTATGAGGAGATACCCAAAGATCAACAGGATTTGTTGTAACATCAAAATTCAGAAGAAGTCCAGATGAAAGGAACATACACACAAATAAAGATAAAATCATTATTATTATAGGTCGTCTATATACAAAATGTCCCCATGATATAAAAGCTTTTTGTATCTTTTCTTCTAAACAAATGCCAGCAAACTGAAATTTGGAAGGTTTGTTAGTGATTTCTCTTCTAACTAATTCAGAAACAATTTTTGGTGCTATAAAAGAAATAATACCACAAAAAATAATTAAAATCATATTAGCTACATGTCAGTAAAATGTTATGTTGGGAAGGGGAAGAGGGGAAATAAATTCAGATTTTGATTAGTCAAATAAAGAATGTAATATACAGGGTAGTCAAGAGAAAATAATTTCAATTCTCTGATGTGGCAATTGGTAAGTCTAGAAATTAAAATATCTAAATAAATAAAATAAAACAATTTAAAATTTAAAAAATAGGGCTTTGATATTTTTAATAGATATTCCAAAATACTGTTGTGCTAAATTTCTAATTCTAGCTAAGTTAAGATATATATATTTTTTATCTTTATCTCTATGAATTTTGTTTCTTCACTATGATTAAATTGAGGAAATACAATTAAAGATACATTAGATTTTAACCGCAGGAAATACTGGAGAGTAAGAGGAGAGAAAGCCATATTATGAAAAATTCTTCCACAACGTCTGCTTTAATTTCCAAGACTCACCATCCTAAAAAAGTCTTCTTTCTAGCTCTCAGAGATTCTGATGTTTTATACCGCCTTCTGCAGTGTAAGAGTGGGTAAAGTAAAAGGTAAACATTATTTGTTATTCTTTAGTAATACACTGATACCCTTCATTCTGCAAAGCTTCTTCTTGTTATGTTGGTCTAAAATGATTTTTAGTTTTTCTAATAAGTTAACTTAAAATAATTGTTTAAAAATTATATAAAAATCTACTTAAAAATTAAAAAATGTGAATTTAAGATTTTAAATAAACATTTCAAAGTATCCTTTCAGTTATCGTGCAATTGTGCATATGGACAAACAGATTCTTTCATTCTATAATTTTTATGATTTATAGAGAAATAACTTGGTAACTTTTTTTTTTTTTCAAATTCCCAAATATTTCCCAGTTTTTACAGATTTCAGGTCTATGGCCACTGTATATATACATTAGTGTATGTGTGTGTTATAATCTATGTATAAATTGTACAGATATGAGGAAATAGTATAAAAGCAAGGTTCGTAAATATCATAATATTTTCAAAAATATCAAAAATATCCGATATTTTCAAAATAGTCAACTTACTGATGATTATATATATTTTCAGAGTTAATATAAATGAAACATTAAAACATATGTCATTTAGCATGAAAACTTAAAATAAAACAATATTCTATTTTTTTTTTTTTTTTCACTTACTCAAAATTTAAGATCAACTAATTGAAAACAGACACAATTTGCTTTTTACACTCACAAAAAACAAACTATTAAGATTTAGTAATCAAGTTTTAAGAAAATTTTATGTTTTATACAACAAAATAATTTGTTTTTATTGAAAAATTTGAATATAAATATAGTAAGCTTGGTCTGATTAATTGAACAAATCAAAATGAGAAAAAAATATTTCTAATGAAGCTGAGTTCATCTAAATTAAATAGTTTATCTTTCAGTGGCTTTTGTTTTCTAACTAAATATTGTTATTAATTCTACATTTAGAAATTCAGCTTCAAACATAAAGCTTAAAAAAGTTTTTATTTATTTATTTATTTATTTTTAGTTATGGTGGGGGGCTAAAAAAACCACTATAAGAGCAAAAATTCTTTATCGACAGAACGACACAGCCAATAACAGTTAAAAAATTCCTTTACACTTGTTTTGAGTGAAAATATCAAAAATATTATATGCAATATTTTGAAAATAAATATCAAATATGTGACAATATCGAAAATATCAAACTTCGTGATATTTTGAAAATAAATATCGGACATATATCCACTGATATATATCACCGAACCCTGTATAAAAGCAAATCATATTTGCATAAAAGTATATTAAATTTTCATTGAAAATTAATTTTAAAAAAAAAACACTTATGTTTAAAAAACAATAACTAACTTTAATATCAAATAACAGTATCAAGTTACTACACTCAATTTTCAAAATTTATAATTGCAAATCAAATATGTGTGTAAATATGAAAAATTACCTGATTTTGATCTTAAAGGTTTGATTTCTTCAAGAGATCCTAGGTTTACACCATTGTTCACTGTATCATTTTCATGTGTGATATTAACAGGTACAGTTTTCATTTTGGGCACTGTAAAAGTACAAATGAAATTCTATATTCTGCAATGCTAAAAATATTAATACAATACTAAATTAATACCGCAATACAAGACTAAACAGAAAACTATGACACCTGAGAAAAAACTTTATGCTTTGAAGCAGTGGTATTCAAATGGTGTGTATGGCACACTGATATTATGCGAGAGAATCTTAGGTGGCCAATGAAAATTTTTAGAAAAGTTATATCAAGATTTTACAAAATAATAGAAGTACCATTAAAAAAAAAAAAAAAAAAAAAAAAAAAAAATGCAACATTTTTAATTATGCAATTTGTTTTGTGAGAAGATTTGGAGCAATGAAGTTGCATTTCTGGCAGGTTTATTTATATGTTGAACATTCCTGATAAGAAAATGCGTGAAAAAACATTAAAATATTCTCACATCGACAGATAACGCTTTCAGAGAAAAAATTTTGCTCCAGAAGGAAAATCATTAAAATAGAAAATGGAGTAGAATGAACTGCTGAAAAGATGTAAACACCATAAAACTTTTATTGAACACATTTTAAAAATTTTAGATTTACTGTACACAAATTTTGAAAACTATATTCATTCACTTATACAGCTTTAAGCGGATTGGATAAAAAAAATGTCATTAAAGTATCATCTATTATTTAATTCAAACTTAAAGAGAATTTGAGGGGGTTTACAGAGTATGACACAGAGAAAGGATGGGTTAACACATTAGATGTCATGTCTAAAATATGAAACTAATTAGGTTGGCATTGCTTGCAAACAGTATAAATTAAGTTCATAAAAAATTACTAAATTAATGTGTTTTTACTCAGGAAGTATTAAGTACACTTTTCTTTGAATTGCAAAAGCATACAAGATCTTGACGGTTTTATATTATTTATTTCAGTAGATAATAAATAGCATGAAAATAATAATAATTGCATTTTTTAAAATTTTATTAGTTATATATAACAGTTTAAAAAAATGTGACATCACAACAAGGGAAGGGATACGCTGTGAGCATGTGACATAGAGAAAGGAAGGTTCAATAAACCACAAAATTTGATAGCCATAATTAAGAAAGGAACCCTAAGTGCCCCATGTACACCAGTAGATTTAAATATCACATAAGAGAAAGAAGTATCTGAAAAAAAAATGGTCAATGGATTGAAATGGAAATTATTGATGTTATCTCAATTGTGCATTTTCAAAAATGTACTACAAAAGAAATATTCAGTCTTCAACATGATACACGTTGACAAGGGATCTCTTCTGCGATGGAAAACATAAAAAACAAGCATACATCTCAACTGGATTCTTGGGAGAATATTAAGGAGATGGCAATATTTTGATGCAAAATATTTGATCTTATGATTAAAAGTTTAATAAAGAGGACAATAAAAGATATATTTTATCATCTTATTATTAAAAATTATAAAAAAATTGCTTTGCAATTTTTTTGCTGCAATAAAGCAACTTGTTTGTGTTTAAAAAAATAAATTAAAAGAATGTAAATAATTTATATTCTTTAATTTTAATTCGTTTACTAGCAAACCCACCTGGCATTGCCTGGACTCACAGAAAAGTACTGTTTATTCATGGTTTTTTTTTATTTCTGTCTGCCATGTGGAAGTGGGTGGCAATTTTAAACTGCATAAAAAAGGGAAAATATAAAACTGATATTCATACTTTTTTTTTTTAAATAGTAAATATTTATATTTTTTCAAATGAAAAATACCATTTAGAGCAGAAAAGTACCTTCTACTTATGAGAGGGAGGCGGGTGTTGTTTATTTTTTCAAACTATGGAGATGGTAATTTAAAACGGCAGAAAAAAACACAAATATCAAAATGACTTTCAGAAAAAAAAAAAAATTAAATATTCATAATTTTTTTTTATATATATATATATAAAAGGTAGTATCATTACCATGAAAATACCAATGAAAAGGTGAAAATTTTTGGTTTTTTTTACAACTCCATCTGACTTCTGGCGATTGCGATTTTAAAATGCACAAAAAATGGAATATATGAAATAGACTCCCAATTTAAAGAAATTTTTTTTTAAATAGTAAATAATTTTTTTTTAAATCTGGGAGCCGATTTCATATATTCTATTATTCATATTTTTTAAAGAAAGATACCCTAAGTAACATAAAAATACCATTTAAACATAGATTTTTTTTAGTTTTTTTCCCCCACTAACTCCGTATAGGCTTTGGAGATTGTGATTTTAAAATGCACAAAAAACCAGAAAATATGAAAAAGACCTTCAGACAATAATCTTTTTGAAATAGTAAGTATTTTTATCGGTTTTAAATGAAAAGTACCATTGGTACCGAGAAGATACCAGCTATTCACAGGTGTTCTTATTTATTTATTTTTAATTTCCCTCAGGCATCAAGCAGTTTTATACTCTAGGAAAAATGGAATGTTTTCTTCTCGTCCCTTTCTAAGCTATGTGCTTGATAAACCATGTTTTTCCCCCCGTACATGCATGGAATCTTTCATAATGCTGATGAACTGAGGGAAAATTGAAGCTTGTTCATTAAAGCTTGATGTTTTTAATTAATATTTTTCTAACTATCAAAAATTTAAAAATCTGTCTTGTGTGCACTGGGACATGTTTTTGTTTATCCTTATCCAATTTTGCTGGCCTCCACATGCGATAGATTTTCCTAGCCATCGCCATCACAGAAACAACTTTCTTTTATTAATATAGAATTTTTTTTTTATTATTCTTTGCTCAACAATGCGAAATTTTCTGCAACATGTACCGATTCATTTTTAAATGTAAAAACATGATACTACTACTCGCAAGTGATTTGTAACTGAACAGTTTTTTATTTTTTTGATAAATGAATTGCATTTTTAGTTATAAGCAATTGTTGTCTCAGAACAGCAATTTTTGCCCTTTGCCGTGTTGCTGCACCTAAAAATTCGGTTCAAAATGTCTGCTTTGACAGCATTTTCTGACACATCCTCTGACTTTAACAAAAAATGACAAAAACAGTTCAATTACATAGTTTCTGATTAAGAGCACCTTTCAATTTCATGCGTTTACGAACAAAAATAATTCAGAAATGTGTCAGAAAGCAGCCTGTTTGGATTTGAGAACAGCCTTAATCACTATAATTTGTCAAAAAAGTTTAACTATAGATTCAAATGTGCCGTGAAATAAAAAAGGTTGAAAAACACAATCTTAAAACAATGATCAAATTCATAACAGTTAATATCAAAATAGCATTATCACAGTAATAAATACAATTGAGGGTGTCTATATATATAACACAAAGAAGTATGAAATAGAACATTAATAACATTTAAATAGTTGAACTTTACACTTAAGAGCATTAATGGTTATTAAATAATTCATTATATAGAAATTTCTTCCAAATATAAAGCTTTCCTAAAAGAAGTTATCTCTCTGCAGGTAATCCTTTGCATTTCTTTGATGTTTCAAATATCAGATGCTGTTGATTACTCCATAAAAAAATTTTTAAGTAAATTCTAAACTGAAATTTAATATTATAACCATATGCAAGGTCACTTTGTTCTAAAATTTAATAGATAACTAATTACAAATATCTCTGAATAAATTATTTGATATCTATGAAAGTATTATAAGATAACTAGCTGTTACCCGTGACTTCGTTCACGTAACATTAAAAAAAGAATAAATGCATTAATTTAGTAAAACATTTCACTTGATAATTAACAACATATATAATTAACCAAAGCTTTATCACATTTTATAGGAGACCATACGGTATTTCTTTGCTATAGGGGCCTTGACATAACCCAGTCTTAAAAAAGTGAAATTTCATGCCAAATAATATATACAATCGCGAAAATAAAATTGCAACTAATGAAAAAAGGAGGACCAAATAAAATCGTGAAAATCGAGTCCTCTTCGTAAAACGAAAAACAACACTGGCAGAATTCTTCTATACAACAGTGCATTTTAGGTGGTATTTGGTGTACAATTTGTATATGTGTGCATTGCTAAATGGAAATTATTATATTGTTTATTTGCATAGACATATGTTATATATTTCTTACTACATTATCTTGTTTATGTATATATTAAATTAAGTGCTTCACGCTAAGTGGTGTAAATAGTGAACAAACTGCTTGTGGATTTTATACATTGATAGATATTTCACAAAGATATAACAATCTGATGCGATTCTAAAATGCAAATAAAGGTTGCTAGAAAGTACTTTAAATTCTGCCCAATTTAACCTCGATATTTTCTCTATTGCATCAAAAACACCATAAACAAATAAATACCGACAACACAAATATGATGATGATCTAAATTTACATATTTTTGTTGGTATATATAGGATTTTTTTTATTTATTTCATGCGCTTGAAATTTTTTATGCTTTCTCTAGGGTTAGATGTCGGATAAATGTACTTTCTTGTTATTTTATTTTGCCATTTCTATTTATTCTATTTTCCATTCATTTCATTTATGGATATTGATTTAATTTACATATTCATGTCAAAGGATATTCTTTAAAGTTATTATCAGGATTAGGATAGGATGCGATTAGGGTTAGGATTAGGAATAAAAATTGAACGACAATGGCATGACCGATTCAGGTTTAAAGTATGAACCAGGAAGTCTATTTACATCATGAAGCAATAAGAAAATTATAAAATTATCAGCTGATATTTTTTAATATGTTTTACAGTCATAGTTGGCATCAAAGGTGAGCGGGGAAATGATCATCTAAAATACCATTAAGTGTTTACCACGCAAAAAACAAATCTGGTTACAACAATGTATTTAATTTTGCGCCAAATTTCACTTGATAAAAAAAAAAGAAAGCAATTTGACTATGGACCTAATTACAGATCCCTAACCTTCCTATTTTCGGAAATGTTCTACCTATATGTAAAAAAAATTCTACTATATAGAACGTGCTTCCACGTTTATAATGTTATGAATTGGCACGATCGGCTTGTTCAAGTTTACACAATTCGGCTGGAAGAAAAGATTCATTACTTTTTGATTTCTTCTTTGCTTTTGCATTACGCGAATTTGTTGGTAAAATCGATTTTCTTTTCGATAACATTGTTGTTTTTTAAGTTTAAAAAATATTGTAATTTTACTTAAACATTGCTTTAAAATCCCTGCAATTTTTCTTATCCTACAAGACTTTACAAAAATCTATTATGAAAAAACTTTAAAAAAAGCTATATTTAAAAAAGACAACAAAGTTTTTCCTATTTTAAAACTAAAAGAAATGTAAAATTAAATTCCGGTTCGAAACTACGATTTACAAATGTGTTTCGATTGTGGGAAAATGATAGAGGAAAAATGCTGTTACTTCGACACAATCATATTAAATCTTTAGCTTTTATGAGAAAAGCAAGTTTCTTTTAAAAAATATAGTGATTTTTATTAAGATTTTCTGATTTTCAATACGGATAATTTTGCGATGCATATCATTGACATTTGCTATCCAATATTTTTTTTTTTACTTTTTAAAATTTAAGTTAAAAATATGGTATCTTTATGTTAGCCGTGTGCAGACGATAAATCGCCAACCTATCCCATTATTCGTATTGAATTCATTAAAAATATAAATCTTTCACTCATTTCATTTAAAACTCAGAACTTTAATTTACAACACATACATTTAAAATACATATATTACGTACATTTAAAGAATTCCTTTCATGTGAAAAAGAAAAAGAGAAATTAATCACGAATAATTTGATATCCCAAGATCATTTTATTTCAACATCAAAACAAATCTGTTTTATTTTTCTATATATGACATCATATTCGCTTGCTTACCATACTTACTCGTATTTATGCACTTTGTATTATTATCAAATATTTGAAAACGCACGTTTTATTTCTAATATGACATCATTTCATATTCTGTTTAATTCTTAAATAATTCATTTCCTTTTCATTTTTCACGTGGAAAATTTTCACTTGAAAATAAATTGTTGATTAAAAATTATTACTCAAGGGTTTTATTTTATATTGGCAACGATAAAGTATTAGCAACGGAGCAACAGTAAAATAAATTTAACCATTTTAAAAAAAGCTGCAAAACCGGGCCCTTTGGGCCAAACCATCCAAACCAACCAACCATTTTAAAATATACGAAAAAATGTCCATTTATTCTGTAGGAAAATAATGAAATTTTTAATTTTTAAGAAAAATATTGAAATAAAATAAACAAAAACCAGCCTATATTCATTTCAGGGTTATAATCAACTTACATGCAAAGATACAGGATAATTAAATGCTTCATTTTGACGCTGGCTTCAGCCTAACATTTGCACACAATCAGATTTATAATATTATTAGGATAGGATATAACATTTCTTATATTTTTTACAGGTTCAAATAGTAATATAAACTTCCTAATTAAAATCTTAATTATAGTTACCATCTGACAATCTCAATTAAACATTTAAATTTAAATTTATTAGTTTCAACAATCCTTTAAACTTTATTCTTACTTTAAATAAATAATTTTTTTCCCATTACATAAATTATTTAAATTCAACGTTAATAATAATATAGTCTTTTAAATTGCTTTTATTTTAATTTTAATGATTTTATTGAAATTCTATTTAGTTTTCTCTTTAATTTGATAAGTTTTCATGCAAAATTAAACCCATTATTACTAAATTAAAATTATAATGAATTATTTACAATTTTAAACCTTCCCGCCACCGCCATCTTGTATTCTTTTTTGACAACCTTCTTTATTTCTGACAGAAAAAATACAACTTTGGCTGCCATTTTGTTCATTCAGTATCATGCACTTGTTTGCTCTAAAGTGGTAAACACAATTCCTTGCATTCCTGAGTGCTCAGGTACCATTGCCCATCTTAGTAATAATGCTAGAAAAATAGCATTTTCATGATTGTAATGGTCATTTCACATATCGATCACCAATCTCTGGGAAAATCACCATGCTATTTTTGTCGATTTTGCAACAGTTCAGGGATCTGGCAACAGCCATGCTATGCTCTGATTGATTGAGCTTGAAATTCTTGAAACTGTTGGCTGGGAAAGAAAGTACTTTTCAACTAAAGTTTAAAGTATATGGAAGTGTGCGGAAGTAGCTGGGGTCTTAGTATATTAAAACCAGGTCTAGTCTGCCTTCCCAGTTAAATTTTTTATATTCATAGAGTTTGTCCTCTGGAAATTTTTTTAAAGGGGATCATATTTCGGAGAACTTTTCTTGTCTCTGCAATATAATAGCTAGTCAAATTTTGAAGGAATTGAATTGTGTTCCAAGGGAGTTCAGCTGCTGTAATGGCTGTATATTTTGTTGTTGTTTGTTTTTTTAACTGATTATACAACTGATTGTTACAAGTGGTAATTACTATCTATGATTGCTGCCCATTCAGTACATGATGAGTACCAGTAACTTACGTAATCTTCAATACTGATTATTACTTTGCTTTTCTCTAATTATTGACACAGCAATTCACAGCAAATAGTAATTAACATCAGCAGTCTATATTGTTTTCCACTCAACAAGATTTTTATTTTTAATGTGACTCAGATTCTGTGGAATCTGCCTCAGATATTTATTTATTTGAGCAATGTGAATATATATATATATATATATATATATATATATTACGAAAATTAAATTTCCACACTTCATTAAATTTATTCCATAAAAATTTCCCTTCTAAATTTATTCTACAATCCTAGTTTATTAAATTATTTCCTATCTTAAACAATATTTCATTCATTTCGTTTATTTAAATTCCGTTCTATTTAAAATGCATATTTAATATTTTATTATCTTTCAAAATCTTTCTAAAAAACATTTCCCGCAATCATTTTTCTTCAAGCTCTATTTAATTTCTCAATCTTAAAATGCCAATATTTATTCTATTAAAGTTATCCGATTTATACCATTTTCTTTTTCTTATTTTATTCCAAAAATCTATTTGTGCGCTTTCCCAGAAGAACCACGTGTCAGGACATTATCCTACCGACCTTAAAATATAGTTCTTCACTGCTTATAAGCCATGATTGGCTATCCCACGCATCCGCATTAACGTAAGTAACCTTCTGCTCCTTGGTATTTAACACTGAACATGAGAACGGAGCTCAGAATTTTTATAGCATTTGTTGTCTTAAAAACTATGTTGCTGTTTCAAAGCGAGTCACCAGAATATTTGAATGTGATTATAGCATCATTTTGTAAATTTACTTTGTCTGAAAGCATGACATGATTAACTGCTAAAGTTTTGGTGGTGAAAATGTCCAACTATATGAAGGAATTATGGTGGATGTTTTTCAACTGTAGTATATTAGAAGAAACTAAAAGAATTCTTCTGTGATGAAGATTTGTTCTTCTTTATTCGGGAAACTGCCAGTGTATTTCGACCAAGAGCAATCGATATCATAACGATGACTACATAAGTTTTATTCAATATAATGATCTTAAGTATTCATCAAAATAAAGCTTTACCTTACCGAATAATCGTAACATATACATAATCAAGAACTATTTGTATTATGTGAACTACTTCATGCTCCTTGAATCTTTCTTAATACAGATGATGTCTTGGTAAAAGTAAGGTGCGCCACAGGCGTCCATGAGGTAGCGCACTGCGCGTAGACAACCACCGAAAACAAGTCCTGAGAGACTTTTATTGCACTAGTAGCTTTGACTCGCTACGGCGCTTCGGCCGGTCAGAGGACCGATCCAATACTGGACCCTCTAACCTTGAACCCACGTGTCGACGACGTAGGTCGTTGCAATACGCAGTGAAACCACAGGGAGTCACCGCTAGACACTTGGAGACAGGCCGGCGTCCCCCAACAGCTTCGGAGCTGGAAACCCAGAAGGGAACTAGGCCCTAGGCCTTAAGTCGGGATGTTTCAACCCGTACTTACTCTACCACAACGCGAGGGGTGTGAAAACCTACAGAGGTAGTCACGGTTCCCTCTCGTAGTGGACCATGATGTCTTGGTAATGAAATGCTATCCTTTTTTAAAAAAAAATTTGTACTTATACAGTGGAACTTCCCTTTAATGAAGTCCCTATTTAACGAAATTTTCTACTTAACGAAATTTTCTGCAGAACTTTGACTTTGAACACCATTAGCATGTAAATTAATCTCCATATTACGAAAAATATATTCTATATAACGAAGTTCATTCTAATTTTGTACGTGTACAGAATCCAAACTAAGAGGTTGTTGTTGCGATGGATATGCGAATTTATTTCAGTGGATTGTATGAAAATGAACACATTTAAATAATTTCCATTCTGCTTGGTGTTACATAAAACAAATTTTTTTATCAGACTAAGAAAAACACTTGTTATCATTACTCCCCCACACCGAGACTCCAGCGCTGACAGTTGGGGGAAGTCAAAATCCTTTTTTAGCATTCAATGCTATAGAAGATGCAGTGACGCAATGTCGTCAGATACATTAAAGCAAAAAATATCAATTAGAGTCAGTTACCATTCTAACCTTCCATTACTGATAGACAATTGCTTTGTATACATCCACAAGAACGTGCTTCAAAATTCAAATTAAAGAACATCAAAGTTATTTTTGTTCCTACCAATACAACTTCTAAACTACAGCCATTAAAAAATATTTTATTAAATTGTTATTTTTAATTTTCACAATGCAATAGTTCTAAAATTTAATAAATACTACACAGTTTCATTTGTAATATTGGAACATGTGTATAGATATTATACATAAATTTGAGCAAAATTAAGATAATTAGTTTTAAGATGATAGTGTTAATTGCTCGCTTAAGTTGATAATTATATTTCATTAATTTTTCTTTATACCCATTTTCCAAGATTCCATTACAGAAAGCAATGTTATTTAAGCAAAATAGAGATCTATAAAATCTAACATTTATTTGATTTTAAGGAAGCATAGCAAAACAGTTTAATTAGTACAGCTACGCTTAGGACTGTTTTTTAATGAAGGTGTTTGATCAGCCTATTATAAATAGTGCTAATTATCTTATCGTTAGCTAAAACATTCATTTACAGATCAGAAGTAGCCCACTATAAGTAGCAAAAGTACAGTAGCCACTACTTTTTACAGTAGTTTGTAGTGTAGCACCCTACACTTTGAACAATGTAGTGTAGCAAGGAGCATAATACAAGTGGGTAAGTGTGATCGAAGATCACACAAAGGGTTTTGTTTAATATTCCTTTCAAACCACTTTATCCTTTCTTTAATAAATCCAAATAAATTTCATTTTCCAACAAAAAAAGTCATTTTTTTTTTTTTTGTAAAGTAAAAATTTACTGGTCTATTTTTCTTGTTCTTTTTCTAATATCTGAACCGTCCTAATAGTGGGTGAAGCCCGCTGTTATACTCTGTTATAATAATATCTGTTATGTGGACTAAATGCGATATTAAAAAAAAAAAAAATATTTCAAAATTAAACATGTTGTATAGAGACCTTCAAAATGTTAAAATATGCCAATATTTCCATAATCGAGTTTTTATCATGATTCAATACGTTCCTCAAGCTCATATGATGTTATAATCACTTGCTGATGTCATATTTACTTGCTTTCTCTATTACTCATATTGATACTCTCATTGTATTATTCTCAAACATTTGAAAAAGTCCATTAAACTTCCAATATGACGTCAGATTAATTTTCTTTTTAATTCTCTAATGACATCATATTAACCTGCTTTCTGTACTTACACGTACTCATATTCCTTGTGTTATTAAGAAATGTTTGAAAATTTCCGTTTTATTACCAATATGACATCATATTAATCTTTTTTTTAATTGGTGAAACATTTTATTTCATTTTTCACATGGAACTCTTTCAATAGAAAATTAATTATTGCAGAAATAATTTTATTGTGGATTTTTAATTGTTGTCAACTGCTATAACGAAAAATGTTTAAATTTAATAGGAAAAGGCTGTAAGATTTTTGGTTTTTTATCTCTCTATATTAAAATAATATGATTTTTTCAAAGTTTTATGATTTTCAGCGTGACAGTAGGTATTCAGCTGTAAGTACACAAAATTTCAAGTCTGTAAGTTATACAGTTTCTGAGAACCAGCTCTGAGATGGACAGACAGAGAAGCGAGGCAAATAGGGTTCTGTGAGATGAACAAAACCCTAAAAAAGCAGTAGTTTGTAGTGAGAATCAACGCTACTTTTAACACTACTTCAGGAAAAAAAATGTGCAATTCTGCAAATCACATGACCGAAACTTGCTTCTTTTGTGCAAGATTTGTTCTGCTCAACAATTTGCGAATCTCAGTGGCAAATTTCAGTTGCAGTGTATAGCAACTTATTGCATGAAGTCGTAGATTTTCCCTATTGACACATTCTGCTAAAATCAAGTACTAACCATTCAAAGGAATTAGTTTTCTTGCTGGCAACACTTGTCTATTTACATGATTATGTCTTCCTGTTTTAACGCCGGGTTTCTTTAGTTGAAATTGCTTTATTTACGGATTTATTTATTTATATTTAGAGTTGTTTTCTGTAATTTTGTAGATATTTCTCTTAACTTTACTACGAAATTTGCAACGTGTGTATGAACATTTTGGAGACAAACACAAAACATTTCGAGTATAAATTGACAAAATATTTAACAAAATCTGAAAGTAGTAAAGTAGTAACTACTTGTGAAAAGTAGTTTATAGTCGCTACTTTTTAAAACAAGTAGTTGTAGTTAACTACATTTCCAATAAAGTAGTTGTAGTTCGCTACAATAAAAAAGTAGTTTTTCTGACCCCTGCATTTATTCTACTGATAAATAACTTAATTCTAACAAGGAATTCCTGAAAGTGATACCTGAAGACTATGCTTAGCTTTGAAAAGCAATAAGCAATTCTCAATTATACTGGGAAGTCAAAAAAAGATAACTGTATCAATAATTAACATGGTCTGATCATAGTGACACCATCTTGAAGCTATTACTGTATGGTCACAGGTTCTTATTTTTGTCTCTTCAAATGGGAGCATAATAATAAAATTTTACTATACATATACACTGTCACATAGACATTTCTAGGGTTTTTTGAAACTCAAAGTTTTTTTTCCCCAAGTAACACTTTAATGAAGACTCTTTTGTGTAGAGATCGACCAAAACAGGTTTTCAGACCGAAACAGAAACCGGATTTCGGCGATCTCTCCACTTTTGGCCGAAACCGAAACCGAAAGTGTAAAAAAAAAATTAAAAACTGATTAATACATACATAACTGCATATAATTAATTAATTAATAATTACTAAACAATAACTAATTATGTTACTAATTAATTTATTAATTATATGTGTATTGAACCACATTTCTAACAAAAACACATACATATATAGTGTACATATGTGTGTGTATAAGTTTAAAACAAAAATTAAACATAAATAATAGAGCTTTTTTTATTTTACTATTTTATAACAACCAATAATTATAGGCATTTATCAATAATTAACAATGTAGTTAAATAATGCAAAACAAATTCAATAATGAATATTTAATTTTTAAATATATTCATATTTTCAGTTCATTAATATTTTGCATTTAAATTGATTGAAATAAAGTACTTAAAAGTTTGTATTTTAGGAAATTAACATTGAATATGTTTTAACCATTTTATAATTATAAATATTATTAATTTAATAGATGTTTAAATATAGATATTTATTTAAATATTGCTGAATATTATAATTAATTATTTAAAATTTTGTACAAACATTTTATGGTACATATGTTATTTAAACATATGTACCATAAAAATGTTCATACAAAATTTTAAATAATTAATAATAATATTCAGCAATATTTAATATATATTGCTGAATATTATTAATAACTAGGACTTCCCTCAAAGGGATTAGTCTGAGTGATATTGCTGAGAACATAGGGTTAACAATTACAATATAAAGAAAAAGAGCAATTTAAATGATAGAATTACAAAATATCATATATAAATTCATATACACTGTTAAAAAAATAGAAAAGAAGTACCGTTCATCAGATGTGTTGTCATAATTTTTTTTAACATGTGGCAAAGAATCTCATTTTCTTAAGCGCGTTTTGCACAAAACTTGAAAAAAAAAAAAAAGCCGGATCTTTTAAAACGCCAATCTTTTTTAAGTTATTGGATTTGCAGCCAATAGATTATTCTATCAAACGTGGCTTAACGCAAATTTAATTTCATTGTTGCACCTTATTTTGTGTGTGAACTTAAAATTTTTCTTCCTTGATTATATATCTATTATTTGTATAACTGTTTATAGAAACTCTTACACTTCAAACCACATTGATAGCATGCTTTGCTACAAACCAGATTGCAAAAGTATAGTCTAAATCACTATTAAAGTATACAAAAAATCTTTCGATGACTTTTGTAAAATAACTTTTACATTAAATCTCCATATCGGCAAAATTGAAAAATTATATATATTTCAAAGTTAAGCTTAACAGATACTTCTTGATTATTCTCTAGGAGGCTCAGCCCCCTGCGCCTTTACTGCGCCAATTGCAGACTTTTCTTTTGCCTGTCTATCTGTCTCTCCACAATCTGTCTGTTTCCCTATCCGTTCTTCTGCCCGTCTCTCTAACTTATTGTCTATCTGTCTAGACGTCTCGCTACCTGTCTCTATATTTCTCTACCGGTCTCGCTACCCGCCAATCTATTTCTCTAACCATCTGTCTATCCGTCTAACTACTTGTATGTCTAGCCGTGTCTCTATTCACTTCGCTACCCATTTGTCTATCTGTCTCACAACTTGTCTATCTGTCTCTTTACCCGTCTGGCTATACGCCTCTCTACCCATCTTCTTACCCATCTCCGTACCCATCTACTGTCTTTCTACTCGTCTGTATACTCGTCTCACTATCCGTCTGTTTTTGTACCCGACTTGCTACCAATCTCATTACTCATCAGTCAACTCGTCTCTGTACTCATCTCTCTACTTGTCTCTTTATCTACCACGCTACGCGTCTCGCAACCTTTCTCGATACATTCCTGTCTACCGGTGTCGCTACCCGTCTCGTGACCCATCTCGCTACCCCTCTGTCAACCCTCTTTTTACCTTTCTCTCTAGCCGTCTGTCTATTCGTTTCGCTACCCGTCAGCCTACCTATGTCGCTACTCGTCTCTCTACCCGTCTGTCTACCCGTTTGTTTACTCATCCTTCTACCTCTCGCCACCTCTTCCCAATATTTAAACAATTCATTTAATATAGAGAAGCCGTTTATCAGTTATTAAATGCAAAGTAATTTATCTAATGTGTAATCAGATGAAATTTTTTTTTTAAATACATACATAAACCTGGATAATAATTCATCAGTTTTGTGTTCATAGTTGTTTATATCATTTGACAGTAAATCTCAACTTCTTAAACCTGAATTGTCTCAAGCTTTTTAAATAAAAAGAAAATTGCCCAGTTAAACTGAGGGCATTGAGCTCACAGGCTATTCACACTAATTGTATATTATACTCTTATTTCAAAGAATTTGAAATAAGCCCCTCGAAAGATAAAGAAATCAACAATATATTAAGGGGTGGTCATCCCCCCGTTACCCCCCCCCCTCATAGTTAACTAATGAATCCCTTGAATTAATCAGGGAAGTCTCTAATTACAATGAATATATATATACAAAATTTGAAGAAAATCGGATAATTCTGCATGAAAAACCCATTTATCTAAATTAAGGGGGATTAGCCCCCCCCTTCCCCTTTTATACTTAAACAATGAACCCCCAAAACTATTCAGAGAAGCGCATTATCACAATGAACCTATATACAAAATTTGAAGAAAATCGGATAATTTTGCATGAAAAACTCATTTATCTAAATTAGGGGGGTTATCGCCCTTCCCCCCTTTATACTTAACCAATGAACCCCCAAAACTATTGACAGAAGCGCATTATCAAAATGAACCTATATACAAAATTTGAAGAAAATGGGATAATTCTGCATGAAAAACCTATTTATCTAAATTATGGGGGGGGGGGGGGGGGTAGCCCCCGTTTTCCCGCTTTATACTTAACCAATGAACCCCCAAAACTATTCAGAGAAGCGCCTTATCACAAGGAACCTATAAACAAAATTCAAAGTAAAACGGTTAGTTCTATCAAGAGTTATCGCGTTACGTACATACATACGTACGTACATACATACATACAGAACCGGCGGGCACATAAGCTCTCAGGCTTTGATACCCTGTGAGCTAAAAAACCACAAGGTCTGTGTAACTGCAAAGTACCCTGAGGGCTATATTAGCTACATGTTATTAAGTTAAATGAAAGTTTCGTTATCGCGTTTGCAGCCAATTGCTTATGTCAGAAAGCGTGGCTTAAAGCCATTTTAAATTCATTACTGTAACTTTCTTTTCTTTTTTTTTCTTTTTTTTTTTTGGGGGGGGGGGGGGGTAGGGGGGGAAGGGTTTCAAATATATTATACATTTATATTATACAAATATATTATACATTATATAATACATTTAAATAAAACTTTTGCCTCCATGCCATTAGTGTTGTTTGTATTATTAACTAATTCCTTGTAGAGCGAGCTTCATTTAAAACAAATGTAAAAGACTTCTTCTACAGTTTTTTATAGGAGAAACTTTCGTAATTGGGCCCAAAGCCAATCGGAGCATTTAATATCATTATTGTAACTCTTATAGAGTTAAAACAATATTGTTGCTATCTTTATTCTTGTTTGAGACCAGCCTTGCCTGTGTATCTGAATGGGGAAAAGTTTCGTATCCTATGTCGGTTGGCGAAAAAAATTTTAAATGGTGCCAAAAGGTAGTTTTAGCATCTTACAAAAAATTTCAAGAGAGCTGTAAAACATGTTTTTCAAATATTTACAAACATACGTTTATTAAACCATGTTTTTGCACCATCTTAAAAATTTAAGCACGATGCTAAAATAAAATTTTACCAGAGGGCCCGTGCGAGGATTTCGCACTGAAATCTAATATTTTTTAGGTACTTCTCTATTATGCTGTCGACCACTTTTCATAACAAAAAACTATCGCCAAATTGTAAGATTAAACGCCAAAAATGCAGTCCCATTTACTTGATGTCAGAAGCATTATACGTGTTTGTTAAATCAGCAAGTGGTTTTTAATTCGACATTTGCGTGTATTTTTCATTATGTTTCACTGGTTTATTAGTTATTTCATTAATTAAAATAACAATTGTGTCCTTAAATTCTTATATTTTATTTATTTATTTTGATATTCCAATGGCAACGTTCTCCCGTTTATTTGGCGATAGTTTTTTGTTATGAAAAGTGGTCGACGGGATAAAAGAGAAATACCATTGTTTATCAATATGTAATAGTTATTAGATGCAGGTTTAAACTTCTAAAGAAAAAGCAAGGATAAAAATATCTGTAAACAACATTTAGTTGTTAGTCAATCCAGAATATCATTTAATTTATTCCATCAAAGTTAGAGTAAAAACTGATCCAAGATTGCTAAAGGCACGCGCGAGAAAAAAAAAAATTAACAATCGTATTTTAACTGCATTAGAGGATGACGTCATCCGCTTCGGGAAAAACATGGGACATAGAAATATAAATCTAAACATTTCATTTTAAATTTCGCTTTTTAATCATAAATATAAAATAAACCCATGCGGTGTTTTTTATAATAATTGCTGAGCATCATATAATGTGGTATTTTATTTTTTTTGGCAACAATGTTTTGAGGAAAACCTTTCATTTCATTTAGGAAAACAATGCCGATTTAATTTTTAATTATCAGCAATTTTTAATCGAAAACATGTTTTAACGAAACGTTAAGTGTGCTATGTCAGAAGCGTTTTCAAAATCCTTTCATATGCTATCTCATTCGTCGTTCTGCATTTCGTATTTTCAGAAAAAAGGGATGTTGACAGGAGAAATAATATATATGATCGCCATATTCAATATTTTAATAAGTAATGAAAATACATAAACAAACTTATTTAACAAACCAAAGAGGCATTTTTGTGATAAATAATTGTTATTGTCAGGGAGGTAAATTGTAAACAATTAATAAACGGCTAGTAAATAATAAATAGCGCATTTAAAATCTAAAAATGGAGAAGTGGTCCGTATAAAAATGCAAAACATAACATTATACGCTTGATATATGTAAATCTTTTTTTATTTTTTAATATTTCCGAAGGCACAGATAAAATGGTAAAAATCTCTTTTCCAAATGCCAAATAGAAAATATACAAAATAGAATGCCAAATATACAAAATAGAAAAATATCTGCAAAAAATAAGATTTAGAAAAAGTAAGCCAAATCCTGCAGATCCCAACAATCATATCGAAAAACTTATCACCAAAAAAGAACTCGCCAAATCTTATGGCACAGGAGATGGATTTTTCCCTCTGAATGCAGAATATTAGTTTTTTTTCTTGTACAATGGGTGATTATAATATATAATTGTTTCATTTCACATACTACGTACCGTTTGATATATTGGTACTTTTATGTTATCCTGGCGCAGTTGATAAATCGCCAAATATTGTTCCTATAACATTTTCATATTGAATTCATTTCATTTAAATATAAACCTTTCACTCATTTAATTTAAAATACATGGCTTTCATTAATCCCATTTAAAATGCTAAAAAGAGAAAGAAAAAAAGAAATAATGCCATAAATCGAAACCTTTTATTTAAACACCAAAGATTTTTTTTTTCGATTTACACACGCGAAATAAAAAAAGCTGCTATTACTGAGATTTGCGCCAAATCTCTAATACCAAGTCTACCAAGTTACTGCGGGGTTTTTCTTTCAAACAGAAAAAAATCCAGATTAATTTTCGATTTCTGCTAAATTGAAATATATTTTATTGTGCTGAGTATTAGTGCGTGCATATTTTTTTGCTCCATGTACTCCATGAACTTTTCAATTCCGATTGTCTACGAAAATCTCCCGCTGGTGGAAATGACGTACGCACAAAATTTTTGTGACGTATGTACTTTAATTGTGCTTTTTTATCTATTTTTTTAATATAATTTCCAAACGGTTTGACATTTATTCTTGATAATAAATAGACGTTGTCACCTTTATAGGTACCTGCTGTAAAAATTTGAACAAAATACGTTAAATATTTTTTGAGTTATGCTTGACGAAAGGTTTTAATATCCATTGTAGCTATATATGGGGCAAAGTAATACTGCGGTGTGTATGAGTCTTCGTTGCACTCAGACAATTATTTAAAATTTTGTACAAACATTTTTATGGTACATATGTTTAAATAACATGTTTTCTTAAAAAAAGCTTTGCCACTCCCTGCCTCTCTAAGAAAGTGTTGAAATGGCACCCTGTTTGAAAATTTTATCTCCGGTGCCAAGTTGACTCTCTGTGCCTCTATCCAAAACTATTTATTTTCATATAAAATAAAACGTAATTAACTTATGAATAAGACAGAAATAGTTTCCAATTATACGAATTTCATCTAATAAAAAATATTTTAAGTATACATAGCTCGATATATCTTTTGTAATAAATTTCATAAAGTTTCATATGTTTTAACAACATCTTTCTCATAAAGCATTTGAAACAATCTGGAGTTTCAAAGTAAAAATTTTCTATTACTGTTAAGTTTGCAGCTTTTAAAGATCACGTGATAACCATCTTTTAATTTTAGTCATATATGCATTGCTTGCTTTATATTTTACACTCGCATCATGAATCTGTCATGACGGATAATGATTAACAGTGGAGTTCACAGCAATAAACAGTGTCTCATTTGCGCCGATATAACTCATATCAATGAGTAAAGTTGAAAATTTCCGAAAGAAGAAACGATATTTTGAAATACAGATAGTTTCGGCCGAGTTTTGGTCAGGCCGAAATTTTGGCAGCAGTTTCGCCGAAAACGAATATTCGGCGAAACTCCGATTTTGCACCGAAACCGAAATTTTGGTCGATCTCTACTTTTGTGGCAAGTTTCAGCAACACCGTTTTATCATGATTTAAACCTAAACCAGCGGGGAAGACCGAGCTATGATCGGTTAAAATTAGCTTTAAGTTCAACTCAATATAACAATAAATTCGCTGTACAACATATAATAATCAGTTCAATGTATCTTGATTGGGTGAATTCTGTTTTCGAGAACGTTCTATGGACTCTGATTGGTTCAATCATGTATCAATCATTATCATAGTCTATTGGGAATTTCTAGAAAATTCCTTCAGATTTTAAAAGTCAATTTTTTTTTGCCAAATATTGCCAAAATTTGGCGAAATGTCTCAAACTTAGCAACATTCTTTCATTTGGCACCAAGCATGTGTTTTGGCAAAGTCAAATTTCTCCCCAAATTTCAACAAATTTGGTGATATTTGGCTAACTGTTGTCACCTTTGTGACTTTGTTTACTGCTAGCTGTTTAACAATGTAATATCTGTTTCAACATTCATTCACACTGAAAAGCATTGACACGTAATGACCCCAAAGTGACCCACTAATCGAATTTTCTCGAACATGTGAACCAATGGTCCCCAAAATGGTACGATACAAAATTTAATCAAAATCGTTAGAGCCGTCCTTTAGATAAAATTAGCTTGACCTGTTGTGACTCAAAAATGACCCATTAATCGAATTTTCTCGATCATGTGACTTAGCCCAAATGTCTTCTCGTAATCCAAAATGGTAAGATACAAAATTTAGTGAAAATCATTTCAGCCATTTTTATATAAAATTAGTTTGACCCACAGTCAGGGACTGTGCTAAGAAATTATGACTATTAGCCAACACATGAGTTAAATTTGAAAATCATTGGCCAATTTTCAAGTGCTAGTCAAAAACTAAATTGAATTTTTTTTAAATGATATTAATTTCTTTTATATATAACTAGCAGCCCGTCCCGGCTTTGCACGGGTAAACAATGTAATTTTTTTAGTACATTTGTTTTCCTGAATTTCGCGCTCCTACCAAAAACTGTTGCAGACCTGCCAACCTTTGAAAATGAGAAATAGTAGCACACCAAATTCAAATTTATCAGAAAGTTGGTTGGTTGGTGGCTGTTTTTTAGGCTGTAAATTTTAAGCGAGCAAATACTAATCAATTAAACGCATGTGTATATCCATAAGCATACAAAGTAGGAGACTCTTTTGTTTTTGCTAATTTTTTTTGTTGCGGGTGGGATTGATTGAACATAATTATTCCTATTCAATTAATGCTCTGTCCACTCCTAAGCCAAATTTCTGAACTTCACAGTGAATTTTCTGAAAGATTCCAAGGTGGTTGGAGGGAGGGGGTGATGGAACTACGGATATATCTTCCAGAGAAAAATGTCTGAGTTAGAGTCCTTCATCAGGTCAAGCAAGCTGATACAACCGGGAGTGGGGTCCCACCACTTTTTTTTGCGTCCCTTTGATGAAATTTGCGATCTTTTGGCGAAATTTGCGTTTTTGTGCGATCTTTTGACGAAATTTGCAGTTTTTTTTTCGAGATCTGTTGATAAAATTTGCATTTTTTTCCCGATATTTTTTGACGAAATTTGCCGTTTTTCGCAATGTTTTTGACGGAAGTTGCCGTTTTTAAGCGATTTTCTGACGAAAGTCACGTTTTTCCCGCGATCTGTTGACAAAATTTGTCATTTTTTCGCGATCTTTTGACGAAATTTGCCGTTTTTCGCAATGTTTTTGACGGAATTTGCCGTTTTATCGCGATCTTTTGATGAAATGTGCCGTTTTTTGCAATGTTTATGATGAAATTTGCCATTTTTTCACGATCTTTTGACGAAATTTGTCGTTTTTCGCAATGTTTATGACGAAATTTGCCGTTTTTTCGCGATCATTTGACGAAATTTGTCGTTTTTCACAATGTTTTTGACGAAATTTGCCGTTTTTCCGTGATTTTCTGACGAAAGTCACGTTTTTCCCACGATTTGTTTACAAAATTTGCTGTTTTTTCGCGATCTTTTAACGAAATTTGCCGCTTTTCGCAATGTTTCTGACGAAATTTGCATTTTTTCGCGATTCTCTGACGAAAGTCACGTTTTTCCCGCGATTCTTTGACAAAATTGGCGCCTTTTCTTCGAACGAAAGACTTGATTTTTTTCGGCGATCATATGCCGAAATACCGATACATTTAATGTCCGAATTTTCAGATTTATGACCAATATTTTTTTTTTTCGGAAATCGTTGCCTTAATTTTTCGGAAAATTCGGACCAGAATCACCCCTGAACGATCTTTTGACGAAATTTGCATTTTTTCAGCAATCAGTTGAATTAAATTCACGTTTTTTCGGCGATACTTTGGCGAAATTTGCTTTTTCCCCGCCAAGTTTTTGACGAAATTCGCGTTTTTTCAGCGATCCTGTAACGAAATTCGCATTTCTTAGCTCGATCCTGTGACGAAATTCATGATTTTTCGCGCGATCCTCTGACGAAATCCGTGATTTTTCAAATGATCCTGTGACAAAATTCGCTTTTTTTTTTTTGCAGAAAATTGTAGTTTTAGACAGATTTTCGTAGCATCGTAGTTTGTGGCTCAAAATCGTAGCAACTACGATTTTTTCGTAGCAGTTGGCATCTCTGCTGTTGCTGAGATATGGCGAAATGACCTAAAACTTTCGAATCCCCCTTTAACCACCTTCGGGGGGGGATATCTAAAATTGGTGAAATACATGTTTAATCATTTTTTTAGTAGATTTGTTTTCCTGATTTTCGCGTTCCTACCTATAACTGCTGCTGAGATATGGCGAAATGACCTAAAACATTCAACCACCCCCATTTAACACCTCGGGTGGGGAATTTCTAAAATCGTTCAATTATATGTTTAATCATTTTTTTAGTATATTTACTTTCCTGATTTACGCGCTCCTACCTATAATTGCAGCTGAGATATAGCGAAATGACCTAAAACATTCGACCACCCCCTTCAACCCCCTTCTGGGGGGAATTTCTAAAATCACTGAAATAGGTGTTTAATCATTTTTTTAGTAGATTTGATTTCTGGAATTTCAAGCTCCTACCTATAACTACTGCTGAGATATGGCAAAATGACCTAAAACATTCGACCACCCCCCTTTAACCCCTCGGGTGGGGAATTTCTGAAATCGTTGAATTACATGTTTAATCATTTTTTAGTAGATTTATTTTCCTGATTGACGCGCTCCTACCTATAACTGCAGCTGAGATATGGCAAAATGACCTAAGACATTCAAACCCCCACCCCCCCTTTAACCCCCTTCGGGGAGGAATTTTCAACAATCCCTTCTTATTGCTTGCCTAGGCCATGACAGCAATCCATGACAGCAAAGTCCAAACTGCGTGACCCTGACTTTAGTAGTTTCGGCTGGGCGTTGATGAGTCAGTCAGTCAGTCAGTCAGTCAGTCACCGTTTCCTCTTTATATAATAGTATAGAAGTATAGATATATAAAACATAAATTTTACAATAATGAGTATAAAAATTGTTATTTGTAAAATACACCATACCATAACAATTTACTTTTCCTTTAGTTTTATTTGAAACATTAAAAAAAAAAAAAATTTCAGTGACATTTGTACCTATTTTAAAAACAGTCAAGAGTTAAAATAATTGTTCACCACATATTTTGCCAAAATTAAATTTTTAGCGCCATTTTTCAGATTTATTTGCACTTGGAGATGGTTTGCATGGCCCCTGCGTAGTGACCCAAAATAACCCCCTAATCGAATTTTCTCGAATATGTGACCTAGTCCAATGGTCCTCTCGTGCCCGAAAATGGTAGAATAAAAAATTTAGTCAAAATCGTGTCAGCCATTTTTTTTATAAAATTAGTTTGATTCTGACCCATAGTGACCCAAAATGACCTGCTAATCTTATTTTCTCAATCATGTGACCTAGCCTAATTGTCTTCTCGTAATCCAAAATGCCAGGATACAAAATTTAGTCAAAATTGTTAAAGACGTTTTTTAGATAAAATTAGACCTACTAATCAAATTTTCATGAGCATGTGATCCAGACCAATGGTCTTCTTGTAATACAAAACGGCAGGATACAAAATTTAGTTTAAATCGTTAGTCGATTTTTAGATAAAATTAACTTGACCGATAGTGACCCAAAAATGATCCATTAATCAAATTTTCACGAATATGTGATCCTGGCCAATGATCTTCTCATGCCGAAAACAGTAGGATACAAAATTTAGTCAAAATCGTTTGAGCTTTTTTTTCAGGTATAATTAGCTTGATCTTGACCCATAGTGACCCATTAATCATAATTTCTCGAACATGTAACATAGTCCAAAGGTCTTCTCATGCTGAAAACAGAAAGATACAAAATTTCGTTAAAATCGTTAGAGCTGTTTTTATGATAAAATTTGCATACACACACAGACACACAAGGTTTGCTCATATTATAATAATATGAAACTAATTTGCATAGTACATAGTTGGTCACTAAGCAACTGGTTGATAGCTGCTTTAAGTAAATTTTTAGGTTAAATGTAGATATTAAAATACATCTGATTTTTGAAAACAGTTGTGAAGAATACTTTAAAGATCTATCCCACAAATTCCTTAAGCATTTCCTACAAATTTTATGAAAAAATAATGTACATAAAACTCTTAACTTACATGGCTCTTGTGATTTTCGACAGAAACAGTAACATAATGATGCAATGATGAAGAAAAAGGAGAAAACTATAACAGCTGTAAAAGAAGGTCCATCAAACTCGAATATTGTAAATGGCTCGGAAAAAGATTCAAAAACTGGAGTAAATGCATGAACAGAACAAGAGTCGCGACAATCACTACAACTGCATTTCTCATAACCTGGGCCAGGAGACTCTGAACATCTAAAAAATAAGAAATCAAATTTATTCATGTAACTAGTATGCTGTAAATATCACAAAACTTTCTTCTAGATTATTTCAAATATATTAATTTAAATAGATCAGATACACTCCCTCAATAATGAATATGAAAAATAGTTCACAAAACAGAGCTACAGTGATGAGAGAATTAAAAAAGCATAGTACAAGCAGTGGCTCAAATTGGGTATTCAAATTCAAAATTAGATCTACATTTATATTATATTATTAATGATATTTATTAATCTTATATATAAAAATTTGTTGTCTTTCTGTACAATAGAAAATGAGATATAGTTTATAACGTTCATTGCAAAAGCATAGCATAGCACCACTCCCTGTTGAGTGACCAAAACCACAATTGAATCACCATAGTTTTCCATACTTAGCATCTGACATACATTTGCAGCAATTTCCTCAGATAGGTGACAAAACATGGCTATCATGGAAATCGTAAAAACATAACATACATAGCAATACCACCTGCTAGGCAAAATACACTAAAACCCAATAAGCATCAAATTACGTCAAGATCTCATATGTAATTTGATGAAATTCAACAAATTGCGTTATTGAAGCATTCCCCCCCCCCCCCTTTCTAATAAGCACAAAGAAAAATAACAACAATATAAAAACATGAATTTTGGTAATTTTACTTAAAAAAAATATATAGTATGTTATAGAAGTTTTATTAAATCTAATGTGTGCTGCTGATCTAAAAGATTAAGAAATAGATCAATAATCCCAGCAAGCTTTACTGTAATTAACCAAATACTTGGCAGTGCTTTTTATTTTTAATATTTTTTTACAGAGCTTCCATTGTGATAGAGCAGTTCATTTTTATATTATCTGCTAATTATTGCATACAGTATTACTTTTCTTTGATTGTGTATGTATGAATTGATTTTTATATACTATTTGATTATTTCTGCTATTAGAAAAAATTATTCAATGAAACATTAGAGCATGATGCTAAAGAAATCATTGTTGAAAAAGAATAAGGCTTTAAAAAAGCAGATTTGCCAAATAATTACCACATTCACATAAATATGAATGAATCTTATGAAAATGAATGTTAATTTAAAATGTTAATTTTAATTCTAATATTCTTATGAAAATGAATGAATTTATTAATCATATCAAATTGGATACAAGGCAATACCTGTAAAATGTAACAAATTAAAATAAGACTCCATTAGTAAAATGTAAATATTAAAAGAAATCGTACTGTGAAGACACTGAAGCATATATTTAAAATTAAAAGAATCTTAAAGAAAATTAAACAGAAGTAAAATTTACCAAAAATTAAAGATAGCTTTAAACATATTTTATATTCAATAGTACAATACGCATGATTTAGGAAAATTATTTAACAAACAAACATCTAAAAATCATTAATTATTTCCATCATTTTGCAGATATTTTGAAAAATTCTCCATTATCTTACAAACAAATCTGCAAGGATAAAAATATCTGCATTTACACAACGAATAGCATCAATTTTGTGACCAGATAATAAAGAAATCAAAATGACTGAACTATTTGCTTTTAAACTTTGTATATAGATTACAATGTAGAAAATGACATACTGTTTTTTTATCTCACTTAAACATGTTGGTTTTAGTAATTTTTTTAATTTCATTACTAGAATATAGAATTAATAGATATCTATCATTAAAAATCGCTTTTTTTTATATCACGTTGCAACATTTTAAAAAGAGAGTCAGCTATGAAAATATATTTTGATAACAATGCATGATTTTAATTTTTATAATAGATTTTTTTATGCAGATATTCATTTAGTTCGAGGTTTATCATATTCGAGGTTATATACAATTCGAGGCCCCGATGTAAATTAGGGGCCCACTAGCGGGCGAAGCCAGCTAGTTCTACTATATGAAGTTTTACGAGAGGCAGTCGGAAAATAAGTTTCCCCTCGCGATTATGAACAGAGATGTGTATGAAAGACAAAAAATGTAATGAGACATTAAAGATAAAACATAACTTTATTTTTCCACATAAGTACCAAGTACATTGAGACATTTGTCATACCGCTTTATAAGCTTCAAAAAGCCCTCCAGGAGAGAATCAGGGCTTTGCATACGGACGAAGCGTTGAACGGCTATGGGCAAAAGACGACACAGCAGGTGAATGCGAACGTGCAAGACACCGATACACCATTGAGTAGGGGTCGACCGCAATCAAGCAAATGGTGCTGTTGCAGTGCCTGCGCAGATGGCGCTGTTGAAGGCACTGCGATGAACTGCGACTGTTGAAAGCGCTGTTGAAGATCTGCGCAGGCACTGCAACAGCGCCATCTGCTTGCTCGCGGTCGACCTCTACGCAATGATGTATCGGTGTCTTGCACGTTCGCGTTCTCCTACTGTGTCGTCTTTCGCCCATAGCCGTTCAACGCTTCGTCTGTATGCAAAGCCCTGATTTTTTCCTGGAGGGCTTTTTAAAGGTTATAAAGTGGTATGACAAATGTCTCAATGTACTTGGTACTTATGTGGAAAAATAAAGTTATGTTTTATCTTTAATGTCTCATTACATTTTTTGTCTTTCATACACACCTCTGACCACAGTCGCCAGGGGAAACTTATTTTCCGACTGCCCCTCGTAAAAAAATGCTGTATTTGTCTGAAAATAAAATTTTTATTCTATCATTGGGATTTTTGGGTTTATTTTAATCTTAGAGCATGCAAAATGAAAAGTGGAGGAAAATGAATGGGAGTTCACTCAATGGAATTATAGTAAATATGTCTTCAAATATATGTTTTCCTTTAAATAAGATGACATTTTTACTGGTTGTAACCTTTCTACCAAACTCTGATTAACATCACAAAATGCTTGTATAACAGAGCCTCTAATCTGAAAAAGTCCTTCCGGCCTGCAAGGGTAGGAAAAGGTAGCTTTCCTATATCTTCGTTTTAAAATTTTAGCTAATGTTACTCGAAAACAGCAAGCTAAAATGCAAAGAAACCGTTTACAAAAGATTCATTAATACTAAATTTGAATATGAAATTCGCCAAATTATTGAGCTATAGCCAAGTTGGCTTCATTTATGAAGACATATTTTGGTCACCAAATTTGGCGATATTTCGCCAATTGTCACCAAGTGTGGCGATAATTTGGCACTTATGGATATGAATATATAGTTTTATGCATATGATTGGGAAAATGATTACAACAATGAAAGAAAATAATTTGTGAGAAATTGCGTTCACTAAAACTCATAAATTAATCGTTGGTTTTTTGTAATGTGCTGTCTTGTTTCAAAATGTCAGCCACCCTAGAATTTCAAACGGCTCTATCTCAGCCATTTTTTAAGATAGAGGTAAAACAAAAATGCTTTGGAATCCTTGTATCAAGGCCTAACACTTAATTAAAAAATAAATTTGAATTTTTAACTTTTTTGTGAATTTATTTTAGTTTTAAAATTTTTAGCGGCCGCCATCTTGAAACAAGATGCTGGACCAAGCTGGCCAATGAACTCGGTCGAGGCATTGGTGAGCTTAATACCCACAATTAGTTTCATCTAAATTAATTTATAAATACGAGTGTTATCGTATGACATAGATCAGATATATATATATATATATATATATATATATATATATATATATATATGGATATATATATATAAAAATCAACATTTGAACGGAGGGTGGTTTTGAAAATATATCGAAATTTTCCAGAATTGCTTTCCTCCGAACGGCTGCAATAGGTAGCTTTATACTTTTTTTGTATTGAAGGATACCTAAAAGGCATAGCCAATTGTAGAGCTATTTGATATACTTTAGCAAGGGTGGCTTGGCACATAGCTAAACACATTGTTGATCAGTTTCTTTTAAGTAACAAACATTCAACAGTATCCTAAGTAATTTCTTCACTCATCTTTGATATCGAGCTTGGCTGTGGACTCAATAACAAAATGTTAGCCTACAAATCAGATGAAAACTATTGACCACTTAAATTGCAGGAATATAAAGTTAGATAAATTAAAACATTGAATGAGTTAGAGCAGCCATCTGCAGCCTGTGAGCCACATGTGACCCAGTGACCTTTTTTGTACGGCCCGAGACACATAATGATTAATCAATCTTTTAAAAATTAATTAAGATGTGCATAAAAAGTATCTAAGACCTTAAATGCTATTTTATATATTTTCATGGGGATATAAAATATGCCCTATTATTCATATTTAATTAAAAATTATATTAAAACTTCTAAAATACTGTTTGCTTAGTCAAAAGTTCTTTTTGAATGTAGTACTATTTGTTCTACAGTGGTGTATACATTTCTTAATCATCAACACTAATCAAACATTATTGAAATTAATTAAATTTACACCATACGTTTCTACATTAAAATGAATAAATAAATAAAAAGGTTTTGCATTGAGCAAAAGACTGATTTATTAGAGAAAATCTTTTTTTTTTTTCTTTAGAACTTGGAAATTCTGCATTGTTATATCATTATGCTTTATACTTATTATATAGCTAACAGTGCTTTTTAGTGATGGACGTTTGTCGTGGAAAAAAACCCAGAAAATTTTAACACTACTATTTCCAAACAACAAATTTCGCGGCATATTTCTACAACATTTGCAGTAGAAATCTATCACAAAGTGTATTGTTTGGAAATAATGGTGCTAAAAATTTATGGTAATTTTTTTTTCTGCGACAAACTTTCAAATCTACTGATAATATTACTTTTCTTGTATTGCTTTGTTATACTACTTAATACTATTTTACTATTTTAATCACTCTTTTATTTTTATTTTTTAACCCTTTTATAAGTGTGCTGTGGCCGGCGAGAAAAAAGGGTTGAGTATGGCTGAGTTAGAGAGAAAGAGAGAAAATTTTAAGCAAACAATAAGTAGAAAATCAAAGCAGAAATACAATGCAACTGAGATGCTTGCAGAAATACAAAGCAGACATACAATGCAACTGAGATGAAAATTAAAAGATGAGATGAGCGAGAAAATGATCACATAGGATACCATTAAATGCTTGCCATAAAAATATGGTTACAACATATATTTAATTTTTCACAAAACCACACTTACTAAAATACACCAATTGGCTGTAGACACAATTATGGAACTTTACCCAATTAAAATATTAAAATGTTTTAAAGAAACATTCAAGTATTCAAAACATCCGTATTCATAGTTATTACTGCTGCTTTTCATTAGTAATGCTTAACAGTTTTAAATGTGTTAAAAAAAAATTGAAGCTCAAAATCAGAAATTTGATGAATCTATATTAATAAAAGAAAGTTTCGCTCTGCCTGTGTGTGTGTGTTTGTCTGCGATGGCTAGCAAAATCTAGCCCACCTAGACGTCTGAAAATTTAGGTGTGGATAGTCCAAGGTCTGGCCATGTGCACCTGAGTCTCAGAATTTTAATATTTTGATAATTACCCAAGATATTAATTAGATTCTCATTAACCATCGGTTCTAAAATGACATCTTTTAAATCAAAATGGCTAAAGAAAAGAACAGGCGCATTGGATTTGCAAGCGGAAATGAACGAATTCGAAATTATTTTACTAATTAGCGAATTTTAAGAAAACTAATTGAGATATCAATTTGAAAATTTCTGAGCATATGTAAAAAGAAATTCTGCTTCTGACTATGTGATTTTTGAAAAATTCGGTCGGTAATTTTTCTTAATTTATGCAAAAAAACTGCCAAAAATCTGCCAGCGCCAGTGAAAACAATCCGAGAAAGTTTCAGACAGGGATCTGCTTTCATTAAAAACTGAACTACAAAGAGATCTGTTTCTCTGGCCGATCCCTCCATTTAGTTTGCGAAAATGAAAGGAAATAATTGCCAATTTTTACTAATGAATGAAAATTTACGTAACTAATTAAGATATAGATTTGAAATTGAGGTCGGGGAGGGGGTGTCATCTGCCGGCTATTTTAGCATAGCGTCTTCGTTATGTTCTAATTATCAGAAAAATTTAATTCTTTTTTTAATGATCACGTTAATGTAGGTGGCGGTGGTTTTCTTGAACAAATTATTCGTTATATTTGCGGGTATGGGGAGGGAGGGGGTTAACGCCTTTCTCTGAGATTGTAATTATCCCGGGCCCGGGCAACGCCTGGCAGGTTAGCTAGTTCATAATAAAGATAGATTTTACAGAATATTGCCTGAAATTTCTTAAAAATGCAAATTAATATTCCAAGATTTTTTTCTGTACATATATGGAAAATTAAAATAGATTAACCAATTTCCTGTCACCAGCAGGCATTATGATGTCATATTTCACTGGCTTATAAAAAAAGTAAAAAGATCCAGAATTGTGATTGACATTTTTGGTGGGATATGATGTTATTCCATGGTTAGCATTGAATGTATGGGGAATATGAAATTGAAGAAACACATTTCATTTGGCATATTCTTAATATATTAAATATGATCATTTTTGCTTAATATATACATATGCTTAAATATAGTAATACTTATTGTTAAGTTACAAGAGTGCCACAGACCTAGTGACAAGGCCATTGATTATGCCATAGTAAAAGAATGATATCAGCCCATTTCTTTTGTTTTGCTTTTTAAGATGATTTTTTTTTCTCCAATTTCTAGGATTTTTTGTTATTTTTGGCCATGACATCTTGCTTATGAAGATCAGTGGAGAAAGAAGAATGTAATTAGCAAAGAAATGTGCTATTTCTAATATTTAATAAACAAACTGCAATAAAATGGAGTTCTGTTTACTTTTTTCGGTACTGCCTAGTCATTTTTACCCAAGCATAACAAGCTTTGGAGCTCTTTGATAAGTGTGAAGGCAGTTAATTTTCTAATTACATTTTAAAATGTACAGAAAAAAAGTTGTATAATTATAAAGCTTTTCATATTGTCTTAATATAAACTAAAAATAAAAATTTAATAGAAAATAAAATTCCATACTTTGTTGAAGTTGCATTCATGGGATAAAATGTATCTCCTTTCTCATTAAAAATTACATTCTCAGTAGTAAGTACATAATGGGTTTTAAAAGGAGAATATCCACCTTCATCTACTGTTGAGCCCATATACTCAGTCCAATGTTCAGCATTACACTTGGCACTTCCCCATGGTCCACACACCAAATCCATAATGTTGGATCCTGGAGTCACACCTTGCAAGTCTTTACACGAATTATAAAGAGTATCGGCATAACTGAAAAATAAATATAAGCAATTTACAACACATGGAAGTAAAAAGTTATGTTTAATAAATAAATAAATAAACAAGATTTGCTCGTATTAGAATATATGATAAAAAAAAGAATAAAGTTTTCATCATGACTTACAAAAGAGAGCAATGGTAATATAAATTAAAAGCACAATCACTAATCTTTAGAAGTGAAGAGGGTTGGTTGTATAAAAGGTTAATGGAGTGTAGAGCCATGTAACGGGTCAGGTATAATCCAACCCAAACCCAAAAATTTCATTTGCAGTTAACCTGCAACCTGACCCGAACCCAACAAAAAAAATTCCTTGACTCACAACCCAACAAAATAATTTTTGTTAACCTACAACTCAGCCTGAACCTGACATATTGCAACTCTCACTAAACCCAAAATGTTTCAACCCCAACCCGAAATGAAACTAATTCATATTTTAATGCAATTATGAAAGTAATCTACAATTCTTCTCTAGTACCAATTTTATCTTTTATATAGAAAAATGGACATATCTATAGTCTTTAATAATCAGATATAGTAAAACCTCTGAATAACGGTCATCTCGGGATCATTGATATTCCTGCATCGAATCAGGTTGTCTCAAATTTTCTTTTTTCATGTCGGAGTGATTAATTTTCTTTCTGTGAGCCAGGTTCACTCTAGAATGTTTCTTGCGAGTCAGATTTAGATTTTTGCAAGTCAGGTTGTTCGGATTTTCACAAAAAGTTTGAGTAGAATTATGTTTCAGATGAAAATAAATGCAGCTTTGAATATGAATGAGTATATATTCAATTTACTGCATGAAAAATAAAATGTAGATAAGAAATGTGATCATAGATCATTCTTTCTTTATGACACACTTAAGAAATTTTTTTTTCTCGGAATATGAAAAATATTGCCAAAATTTCATTTTTGATACTCACAAAAACACATGTATTGTATGTGTGATAGTTGATGCACATGTTTAGTGTATGCAGATTCGGAGGTATCCACTATTGAAAGGTAAAAGCATACAAATTTATAAGTGTTGGCCCTGTGGCAGAAATTACTGTGCTTTCTGCGACAAACTGTATCAACAGCAAAATCTTTCTGCAGAAACAGTCCCTGAAGTCAAACAAGAGTGAAATTAGGCCAAACTACAAAAAAGTTGAAATACTTTGCACCCTCCCCCTACATATTTAGAAATTCCCCTTGGAAAATATAGAATGATTATTTTTTTTTGCCAAAAATATTTTTAATTTTGTATGCTGGGGGGGGGGGGGGGGACAAGAAGTAAACATTTCAGGAAACACTTAAAAAAATCTGTTTATATTTATCATTTATGTAAAGTAACACAAGGAAACTTTAAAAAAAAAGGAAAGAAAGAATTTTAAATACTTTAAAATTTGTGTATTAGGGGGAAGAGAAGCAACAAATTTGGAGAGGTGGATGATAATTTTATTTATTGTTATTTCCAAATAATAAATATGGCATATTTTTTTCTTGTTTTTTTATGAAATTCTTTTAACAGATTTTAAACTGTGATGATGGAGCAAATGGGGGGGGGGGGAGATTTAGATGAATATTTATGTATTAGTAATGTACCAAGAACTAAGGCAAAACTAACAAGTTCAAAGTAACAAGTATTTCAAAGTAAAAGAACTAAGGCAAAACAACATTAAAAAAGGGACACAATTTTTAAAATAAAAACTTGAGACTTTTTAAGATTAACAATGTTAACACTTAACTGTTGTTAGCTGTCTCACAGGTAGCTATTTTTTTTTCAATTTTCATAGTTTAACTATAGCTACTATGATTTAACTACAGTGAAATTATGCTTCGTTTGGAGCCCTAGTACTATTGTTAGAGAATTCTGAATAGGTAAATTTTAATTATAATAATAGTCCTGAACTAAAGTTTAGTACATAAACAGTATCCTATGAGTAAATCGACCCTTTTTTTCACCTTTCGATCAAGCAGTTTCGGAGATGCTCACAGTATTTTATGCAATAGTGTTTGTCACAGCAGTTAAGTGTTAATACTGAGAGAGGGGGCGTGGAGGGTGGGGCAAAGAGAGGGAAACTAAAATTTAGTAACAAATAAAACAACTACAGCAAAACCTTATTAAGAAACTGAGCAGAAGTTAGAGCTTGACAATTATACAAATTTTCATCTTTAAAATTTAGAGAGTGTGGGAGGGGGCAAACAAAAATTTCGGGGGGGAGGGGGGAGGACAAAAATCTGCCGAAATGCAGAAGATTTTCACTTCTTACCAATATTGTTCTGCAGATTTGAAACATATACAGAAGATCTTTTTGCTGTTGCATGGATCGTCTCTCCCTCCCAGAAATATGTTTTTTTTTTTTTTCCCTCCAAATGAGAATTATTTCTGCAAGAAATTTTTCCTAATCTGAGACATTGTCGTCATGTCGCTGCAATTCTGCCACGGGGAGGGTTGGGAATTGAAAAAGTGCTCACTAAACAGCTGTCTGTTAGAGAGGAACTGTAAGTTATGCATTACATGCAGCAGTAAACGGAGAATTACAAAGATTACAGGATGAGGATATTATAAAAACTGTCACTAATAGTAAGTGGGGAACTCCGATAATTCCAGTTGTTAAACTTAATGGGAGAATTCATCTATGTAAAGATTTTAAAATAAATTTTTGAAAGTTGAAAAATAGCCTGCTTAAGGTAGGAGATATTTTGGCTACATTAGGGGTGGTTTGCCTTTTACAAAGATTGATTTAAATCAAGTATATCTTCAATTGCCAGTAAATGCAAATTAACAAGATTTTTTGCCAAAACACTCCGAAAGGATTGTTCCAGTTCTTAAAGTTACCTATGGGTCTTACCAATTTTCTTGCAATTCTCTGGCAAAGAACAATTTAACAAATTTTAAGCGGAATTGATGATGCTGCAATTTTCACTGATGATACTGGAATTACAGGGGAAATTGATGTACATGAATAACTATATATAGTACATGTTAATACATTCAAAACATTAAAAACAGGTATTAGAAAAATTGTGTAAAATTAATATAAGGGTAAATAAACAAAAATATTTATTTATGACTGATGAAATTATGTATCATAAGTATAAAATTGATAAGGATAGCATACATAAAACCCAAGATAAAATAGTTGCTATTTTAAATGCCCCAATACCAGTAAATGAACAAGTTAAAGCTTTTCTAGGTGTTATGTCACCGTACATTGCCTCTGTATTAATACATTTAAATTAATTCAATAATTTAATATTAATTCCCACTTAACTAAAATGAATACTCACTTTTCAATAAATTCATTTTTCTTTCTAAAATTCAAATATTCCATTTAAATTATTTATTTTCTGTTATTAATTACTAATCATAAAATTATTTTAAAAGCTTTCATTAAATAATTCATTAATTAAATATTCCGTAAATTAATCTTAGCAAAATCTTTGTATCTTGCGTTTAAAAAAATATGTCAGCAAAAAAATTTCTAAGTTGAAAAAACAAAATTCAAATTTAATAAATATTAATTATTTTGTTTCAAAATTATATTTATTGTATAGAAAATTTTATTTACTTTCCGAATCCATTTACGTTTTGAAAATTCATTGATAACTTCAAAAGTTAGGCTAAAAAATAGTAATTATCTATTTGTTCTTTCAAACATCGCACCGTAAATGCTTCAGAAATCTAGCTCCCTTCCTTTTCAAAACAACAACTTTTGAATCACGTGATATGATTTCGTCAGACATTTTGGCTTCAGTCTCTCAAGAATGTTCTAGAGTTCATTGCCCTTCTGCAAGACATGCGCTTTTGATCTGGACATCTTTGCACACGATTGCCATTTGCGCATAATTTTAGTTTAAAAACATCTAAACTCTGACAGATGCAGCGTTCGTCGATGATGTTGCAGCTTCATGTAGGCGTGGTTTACCGACGCGCTCTCATCCATTGGCTATGTTGACTAGAGCCGTACCGAGTACTCGGTATCTACTCGGTACTCGGCCTACTCGGCCAATACTAAGTAGTTGCAAGAATTTCATTTTTTAAGCATATTTAAAGACAAATTAATTTATAAGTGATCTATAAAAAGTTATTTGAATATAAATGTATAATATATGCCATAATTCATAAAAACTATTTATTCGATACATAAAATTTATCTGTAAAACATAGAAAAATGTAAGAAAAACCCCCATGCAAAATTAATGTAAATTAAAGTTTAGTTTTATATTTATATTTAAAAAAATTCATTTTTAAATCTGTAGGAAAAGACTATTATTTTGGAAAAAGAGGCAGTGTGTAGAAACAGAAAATACAATAAATGCAATTAAAATAATAATAATAATAATAATTAAATTTGCTGTATGGCAAATTATGGTACAAAAACACTAATCATTCTACATTTTCACGAGATAGGGCATTTCTTTTATTGTTGTAAATTTGGCCTGCTTCAGAAAAAATGTGTTCACTGCGAGCACTGATAAAATAGCATTTTAGCTGTACATTATACACACAAAAAAAAAAAAAAAAAAAAGAAAGAAAAGAAACTGTAATGCCCCCCTTTTTGGTGCTTTCGTGTTATAGCGGCCTCCACAATTACAATTATGCCAAGGTTTCTGCTCTGATTTCGCCAAGATCATCGAAAAGCTTATATATGCATCATATATACACATATTATTTCACACACCCATATACGTCATTATATAAATATTATTTACGTCTTATATGTCATATATATATACATCATATATGACTTATGCACATGTTATATGTATACATCATATATGTGTTATATATGACTAATAACTTGGCCATATACATCACAAAAGTTTTAACGTAGATTTAACGTAATAATATATCATTATGTCATACATGCTTTATAATTTGGCGATAAATCTTGGTCGCTTGGCGATTCATCCTCAGGGGCCGATATTACATGAAAGTACCCAATTGTTTTAATCAAAAGAAAATAAGGTACTTTTAAAAAATATGAAACATTTTGCATTATTCAAGGATTTGTTATTGGAAGCAATTTTGATAGACAGATTTCAGGTATCAAAATGACAAATGGATAAAGATGTGTTAAATAATCAGTTTTAATTTCATATTGGTTAATTCAACTTTTTATGTATCAATTCTTTTTATATATATATTTTTTAAATAATGCTACTGTTTTAAAAAAATTTTATGTACAAAAATTGTTTTTAAAAAGTCCACAATAAATGAAATTTCAAAAATTGAAGTTAATTTTAAAAAATATGATTAGATTATATGCTCAAGATGAATGTTTATAAATAGGTATATATATATATATAAACACACACACACACATAGAAGTGTTACCACTAAGCACACTTCATGTTTGCATCAGTGATTCTTTCTTACACACAATTACTCGGTACTCGCCCGAGTAGTAAATTGCCGAGTACTCGGCTATTCGGTCAAAGCACTACTCTGTACACCACTAATGTTGACCATTATAAATATAATGGCCAAAGGGTTTAAATAAAGTAACAGAGTTCATGCGTATGCCCATGAAATAAACTAAAATTCGATTTTGTTTACTGACTTAATTATTTCAACTTTTAATATTAGAAGGTTTATTCTGTACCATTTTAGGGATGCACCGAATAGTGATTTTGGCCAAATACCGAATATTCGGCCCACAAGTAAACCGAATACCGAATATTCCACTGGCCGAATAGTAACAGTGAGGCTGAATACCTAATATTCGGCCAATATATTTATAATTCATAGTTTAAAAGTATTAAAAATTAAATTATAAAAGAATTTTACATAATATTTAACACAAATACTACTATTTTATGCACTAGACCTTTTTACAAGAAACCTTTACATAAAAAAAAAAATCTGTGCTTTGAGACTAATTAAAAAGAGCATAGTCTTAAAACTTTTTTTAATTAATAAAGCTTTAAACTTCGTAGCTTCTTCTGTCAATTAAAATAAATTTATAAAATGTTCTTATATTCTATAACAAATACCTTAAAATTAAAGACATTTTTTAAATGAATTAGAAGAAACATTTTGCAGTGTTTATTTGTGAGGAAAGGGACTAAAGTAAAACAATATGATATATTAAAATGCTGGCAAATCAGCCAGAATAACTTTCCTGCTCCTTTTGATTTGGCTAGGAAGTTTTTAACTGAACCAGAGAGCAGGTGTCTGGAATGGGCGATCATATTCAGAAATTGTAAACATACAGGGTGTTCATACATCTTGGAACAAACTTTCTGTGTAGATAATGTGGTCAATGCAAACATTTTTTGAGCAAGAAACATTATCTTAATCCACTTATTCCATCAAAAATACAATACATTCAATCAAAAACACAGAGTGTTTCACCGCAAGCTGTAACTGAATTTTTGTTTAAAACTGTTAGTGTTATTTTCTCGGTAGTCAGTAATTTTGCGCTTTCTAAAGCAATATAAATAATCAAATCGACTTTCGGAACAAAAGATAGGTAAGATATTTGCTTACCTCTATTTTCCAGCAATTGTCCTCATTGTACCACTAGGCCATGATCGCCAGAATTTGTATTAATCCATTATGATTAGCACACACTCACTATGTAAATCCTTGGTTTGTAGGATATCCATGAGACTGATTAAGTAATGTTAAAATATTATTAATTAATAAAACATATTCATAATACTGTTAAATTATTTAATTTACATAGCTTGCATTTAATAGTTACATAAAATTTAGTTTTAAACATTATTTCAATTTAAGTTTAAGGGAAAACGACATAATGTCCGTTTCCATCGAGAATTAAAAAGAAATCTGTTAAAGTTCTATAAAGCAGAGATGCAACAGTCTTAGTCCTTATATAGTGACATCATTTTTAAGTTCTTTCATTGGATGGTAATGACGTAAAGTCAATTTACGTCACTAATACGTATTTTAGTCTTTCACTTCCTTGTTCAGAGCACGTGCTGTAAAAACCTCTTCATCTTGCATCAGGCACTTTCATTTCCTGTTTGAAATTCTAGATAATTACTTTTTATCGGGATGAGTTTTTAAATGATGTAAATAAACTGTCATAGAAATTAATTCCGGATATTAATCTTTTGATATATTACCAACAATCTCCTCCTTAATCTCTGGAATTTGATTTCTTAAGTTTAAGTTATTTCTGTGAACTTCGAAGATAGGTTTGGGAGTGGGCTTGGTTAGGATGTCCGCTATCATGTTCTTTGATTCACAGTAATTTAGATTAATTGTACCATTGTCCTTTAGGTGTTTAATGGAATGATACCTTATATCAATGTGTTTCGTGCGACGGGTGTATTTTTCTGATTCGATCATTTTTATGCAGGACTGGTTGTCCTCATGCATAGTTATGGGTAATGTCTGTTCTAAGTCAAATTCTTGTAAGAGTCTAATTAACCATAAAATTTCTTGTGATGCATTTGCTGCTGAAATATACTCGGCTTCAGCACTTGACATGGCTATGCATGATTGCTTTTTGCTGATCCATAAAATTGGGTTTTTCCCTAATAAAAATAGGTTTCCGCTGGTGGACTTTCTAGTTTGTACGTCTCCAGCCCAGTCTGAGTCACAGTACACTTCAAGTATTGGTTGCTGTGTTGTATTTATTTCTAATTTAAAGTTTTTAGTGTGATTTAAATAGGAAATCACTCTTTTAGTTGCTTTCCAATCCTTCTGTGAAGGGTTTTCGTTTTTTCTACTTAGGATGTTAATCGCAGCTGAAATATCTGGTCTTGTGACAGTTGAGATATACAAAAGTGCGCCAATTGCCTTTCTATAATTCTTCGACCATTCCGGGGTTATTGGAGTAGGTGGGTCGTCTGTGACAACTTCAAAGAGCTCTTCTCTTATCAAGAGCATCTCCACCTTGAATTTCCAGTTTGCATAGTTACTGGAATTTAATTTTTCAATTATACTTCCTTCTTTGAAGGTTGCCATTTTTCTATTTTAGAATATATCTAAAATTAATTAATTTCTTTTAAGTATTCGAGGATTCTAGGACACTATTTTTATTTTTATTTTTATTTTTTATATACTTTAGAATTTTTCACGTCTCATAATCTTTGTTAGTGTTATTTTCTCGGTAGTCAGTAATTTTGCGCTTTCTAAAGCAATATAAATAATCAAATCGACTTTCGGAACAAAAGATAGGTAAGATATTTGCTTACCTCTATTTTCCAGCAATCGTCCTCATTGTACCGCTAGGCCATGATCGCCAGAATTTGTATTAATCCATTATGATTAGCACACACTCACTATGTAAATCCTTGGTTTGTAGGATATCCATGAGACTGATTAAGTAATGTTAAAATATTATTAATTAATAAAACATATTCATAATACTGTTAAATTATTTAATTTACATAGCTTGCATTTAATAGTTACATAAAATTTAGTTTTAAACATTATTTCAATTTAAGTTTAAGGGAAAACGACATAATGTCCGTTTCCATCGCGAATTAAAAAGAAATCTGTTAAAGTTCTATAAAGCAGAGATGCAACAGTCTTAGTCCTTATATAGTGACATCATTTTTAAGTTCTTTCATTGGATGGTAATGACGTAAAGTCAATTTACGTCACTAATACGTATTTTAGTCTTTCACTTCCTTGTTCAGAGCACGTGCTGTAAAAACCTCTTCATCTTGCATCAGGCACTTTCATTTCCTGTTTGAAATTCTAGATAATTACTTTTTATCGGGATGAGTTTTTAAATGATGTAAATAAACTGTCATAGAAATTAATTCCGGATATTAATCTTTTGATATATTACCAACAAAAACTTTAACAACAATAAAGATATTTTAGCCATATTTGCATCGTATTAATTTTGATTGTAGAAAAAATTATGATACTATTGGAAGTTAGCTGAATTTTAGCCAGTGACACAATTAAGTAGTATTGTTAGCTGCACTCTGAATAAAGGAATGTCTAGCTCAGTGTTGTTTAGATATGAATGGTGGAAATTTCCAGTACTTATCATGATTCACAGATATCAAAGTAACTATGTTGAAAATATAGTTACAATATCTTCAATATTATTAAAGTAACAAATGAAAATTTAAATTTGACCTGGAGTGAGAATGCACTTTATTTTTGATTGAATGTGTTGTTATTCTGGTTTCCTGGACAAAAATTGTCTGTCTTGATGTCTATTATCACCTGTGAAAATTTTTTTTTTCATTTTGCTTAGAAACATGATGTTTGCAAAAAAGCAAGAAACAGATTATTTACTAGACAATATTCAGGAACTTGCATTTATTTGTACATCATTAATTCCTCTGAAGGTCATCATTAATGGTTAATATTCTTAAGTGACACTTTTCAAACAGGGAATAAATAATGTAAAAGCATTCTCTTTCATTGAAATATGATTTTATTTCTAATTATTTTGAATATCTTTATTAATTGACAGTTAAAAGTAGAAATTGTGGGTTTTCAAAAATATAAAAAAAAAAAAAAAGTTTTTAAGCATTCGGCTTGGCTGAATATTTCGATATTCGACAGGCCAAATAGTTTGATATTCAGCCTAACCGAATATTCGGTAATATGGCTGAATATCGAATAGATACTGATTATTCGGTGCATCCCTAATTTTAACAATAGTTTTTGCATTTTGTTCGAATTTATGTGACTTACACAAGCTCAAAGTTCGTATTATTCATAGTTTTTGATGAAAAAACTTCTCCTAATTTTACCTCAATTATTTATATAAGTGCAATCGTGCAACACTTTCTTCTTTACATATATTATAAAACACATCAAAATGTACGATATATGTAAAAATAAAAGTGTTGCAAAGTTGCACTCATAGTAAAACATAAAAAATAGAGAGTTAGGTAACTGCACTCCCTCATGTCACTAAGAGACTTTAGGATGCAGCAACGTGTTTAAACACGCTAAAATGAACGTAACTATTGCTAATGTAAAGGAATGCAGTTATTAGCAATAGTTACATTCATTTTAGCACGTTTAAACATGTTGCTGTATCCTAAAGTCTCTTAGTGATGTGAAGGAATGCAGTTACTTAACTCTCTATTTTTAATATTTTACTATGAGTGCAACTTTGCAACACTTTTATTTTTACATATATCATACATTTTGATGTATTTTATAATATATGTAAAGAAGAAAGTGTTGCACGATTGCGCTCATATAAATATTAGAGGTAAAATTGGGAGAAATTGCATATTTTTCATCAAAAACTATGAATAATATAAACTTTGAGCTTGTGTAAGTCATATAAATCCGAACAAAATGCAAAAAATATTGTTAAAATCGTACAGGATAAACCTTCTAATATTAAAAAGTGAAATAGTTAAGTCAGTATAACAAAATCAAATTTTAGTCTTATTTCATGGGCCAAAAACATGGCTTATGGACCCTGATCCTTTGGTCATGATTTTACAGAAATACTTTTTCCTTTTAATTAAATTCACAATACATTTAAATATTCTCTATTAAATCTAATTGACTAAAATTTGTAGCAATTTTCCCATAGGACAAAATAATCATAAGAAAATGCTGATATTAAAATATTAAATGTAAAATAATTCGTAACAGTTTTTGTTTACATAATTTTATACTAAGTTATAGTAAAAAGAAAACATTTTTTCACGAATATTTCCAGCATCTTCTAAGTAAGACCTGTGGTTAATTAATAGTCATTGTCTTTTGTCAAGTGTAAATTAGTAGTTGTTAAAGAAATGTTATAATCTTAAAATCAGGTGTTGTATGCATATATCCTTGTTTTTTGGCCACATTACAGTGACAAGTAACACACACACAACTTAGGAGACGAAGGCTGGAAGCAAAGAAAAAACAGGTTTGAATTTCAGAAATTTGTCTCCTAAGTCGCATGTTGTATCACTTATTGCCCAAGTTTTTTATGATTACAACTAAAGGAAACTATTAGGATTAATTTAAATAAAGCACTTCTAAATGCACATAAAGAAAATGTATAATAGTGATTTTTAAAAAAGAATGTTATATCAGATTTTTTTTTTCAGAAAGATATATAAAATTTCACAATTCCCCCCCCCCCCCCCCCACACACACAGACACTTATTTTTTTTAAAAACTGCATCAACCTCTGAAGTCCCAGAATCCATAACTTCTAGAAAGAATTTGAACAGATAATTAAAATAAATTTTAACATATAACTAAATTTGAAACAGATAATTATAAAATAAATATTGAATAAAATTCTACTTACTGCTTTGAAACATAGAAATTCACTTCTGAAACAACTCCTTCTCCATCATCATTTTCATAACTTCGGAGAACCTCAACAAAATGACTTTGAGAAGGACTACAGGATAAATAGCACACAATTTTTCTAAAATTCTGCATACAAGACTGGCAGCGAGAAAATCCAATTTGCTCAACCATTAACATCTGGAGATGAAATGCTTGTAATTGAGTTATGCTACAACAGACATGAGGATCATCATCTACAATAAAGAAAATGTATAACAGAATAATGCAGTATCTGATTGTAAGTAAATTAGTATGAATTAATTTTCATGTGATAAAAGTTGATAGTTTTAAGACAGTGCTCATTGTTTATTATGCAAAATACAAGTAAATAAAGAGAATATTATGTATTTGAATTAAGTTTGATCCCTATACTTAATTATTTTATAATATACCATATTATTCACATATTTTTCATACCCCATACTTTTGAAAGATTTTGGCAAAAAGAAGAGAATTGCATAACTTTCATATGAAGAACATAAGATAATTGAAATACATGAAATAAGACTATGTTAAGTTAACAATAAGTGTCCTGACAATCTTCATTTCACAATCTGTTTTCAGTTTAGTTATATGTACATTAAAAATCTGCTGTTTTATTTTTTCAAATTAACTTTTTTTTCACCTTGTAAGAATCATGTTTAATATTAATGAAGCTGCAGAACATTGCAACTGAATTTGATTGTCCGACTCACAAAATTACTAGTTTCAAAATAATTTATGCTTCTATGCTAATAAAAGAAAGTTTTTGACTTTCTTTTATTGAAAACATTTTGACACACAGTTGACTACCTGTGTGTGTGTGTGTTGGTGATAGCTAGGGAAATCCATCACATGCAGAAGTCTGCAGATTTGGTTCCGGATAGTGAAGACAAGTCCAAATATGCCTGAGCCTCGGATTTTGGATTTTTTTATTGAACATAAAAAAATTTTGCATATTTCCCTGATTTTCCAAATTTGACAGCAATTTCGGGCTACTCATAAAAGCAATTCAAATTCAATATTTTAATTCAATAAAATAAATTCTGTCCACTTTTCAATGAAGTTTATTAGGAAATCTTAGCGAATTTTGAATTTTTTTTTAAGTTCCTATTTTGTTGAGAATGAGGACCTTTTATCATCTGATATCTTTTTGATACTTTAGCAATCCAATGTTATATTTATATCCCTGTACAGAGAAAACACCCAGGAATTCTTTAAAAAATACATATTAACATCCTAAATTTATACAAATTTTTAAAGAGTAAAAGAACAAAAAATTTTTGACAGTTCAATAGAAAATTCAAAGAGAAGTTTACCTACACTGGTTTCCCTAGAATAAGCCTTTTATCATTAAACCTTCTTGCTACGAAGACAAACATCCTTGAGAAAGAAAATCACAAAAGGTAAAACAAAGTTTTATCTCTCTCCGTCAGCCGGGCTTTTATTTTCAAAAGATTTTTTTTCATTTCATGTTTTTAACAATTGAGCATTTTAATGAAATATGCACTTTTTAATGAAATAATTTATTTTTATGAAAGTTGTTTTAATGATTTATGGGACACAAATTAAAATTTCAGGTTACTTTTCTTCTCTGGGACTGAGCTTAATTTTTCTCGGCAGACTCGAACCAGGCTGGATATGGATAGGTCAGCTAGTTTCATAACAAAATGCAAATTCAAAAGTCTGTTTGAGAGTATAAAAGATCTATCAAGAGTTGGGAAATTCACATTTGGTACTTAAGCTGCTGCAGGGTTGATGGTTCATCGAACTGCCTGCGACTATATGTTTCAGGTGTCAATTTCCAGGTTGCTACTTATAGCATTAGCTAAGATGTTTTTAATGGATTGCATTGTTAAATTTTTGTTCCTGGATTACTTTGGTCACAGGCATCTTAAAAGAAGTACCCAGTAGTTTTATAAAGTTTTCTAATACTTTTAGGTTAGCTGGGCAAAGGTGATAAATTGAAACTATTGTTCCCATTGCCCTCATTTATATTGCATTTATTTATTTAAAATATAAATCTTTCACTCATTTAAATTACATAACTTTTATTTAAAATGCATACACTAAAAATACATATATTACATATACTTTGAAAATACATGCCTTTCACTCATTTTATTAAAAAAAGAAGAAGAAATAATATCATAAACAAAAACATTTTATTTCAACATCAACAACACATTGTTTCTACTTTATACGTTCGGAATATAGAAGCTACTACTGATGACATTTCCACCCAGCTAACATAAAAGTACCTGTTTTCCTGTTTTTATAAACCTCCTATAAGCAGTCTATGAATAAAATATTTTGTATTTGTAAATTTTATTTGTCATGAATCTTCCACCTGTATTTCAAGTCCCTAAAATTTTCCAGCTGTTCTGGGAATTGTTTTTTAAAATGATTTTCTTCCCTAGTAACTTTTGGTATTAAGGATGTTGCAACCGGATTCAAGATTAAAAGTGATATTCTAACCAAACTAAGATGGAAAACTATCTAAATCAGAATATTTTTCTGGTCCCTAGTGATTTAATCTTAACAGGTTTTACTGCATTATCACAAGCTTTCCTATTAAATTTTCTCTTGTATTATACAGTTCTTTCCAGCTATTCATTTTTGCGAATATTTAAATCAGAAATAAAAAGGGCTGCAAAAAAGCTAGCCTTTTTTTTTTTTAAAGTCCTTCCGGCCAATACCAGGAGGAAAAGGTAGCTTTCATACAGTCCATGTTTTTAAAAATTCAACTCAATTTACTCAAACACCCAAAGCTAAAATGCTTGAAACCCTACTATAGAAGATTCAATCCCGGTTTTTGTTAATACTGAATTTGAATGTGAATTTCAATATGAGAGTTACAGCATAACAAAAATCAAATTGTTTCAAAATGTCAGCCAGCCTAGAATTTCAAACTACCATATCTCAGCCATTTTTTAAAATAAAGCCAAAACAAATAATGTTCTGGAATCTTTGTATCACGGTCTAACACTTAACGGAAACAACTTTTTCAATTTATAATTTTTTATACATATTTTTGAATTTAAAAAAAAATTAACTTTCCGCTATTTTGAAACAAGATGGCACATGAAGCTGGCCAATGAACTCGGTCAAGACCTTGGTATTTTCTGTACATATGATCAGTCACATTCATATCAGTTCATAAATACAAAAGTTACAGCATAACAAATATCAGATTATTTCAAAATCTCAGCCACCCTAGAATTTCTAACTGCCATATAACTGCCATTTTTTAAGATATAGCCAAAACAAAAATTGTTCCAGAATCCTTGTATCACATTTAACACATAACAAAAACAATTTTTATCGATTTATACTTATTTGTACATCTTTTTGATTTTTTTTTTTTTTTTTAAATAAAAAATTTTTAACTGGCCGCTATTTTGAAACAAGATGGCGGATGAAGCCGGCCAACAAACTTAGTCGAGACCTTGGCGTGTCCTACACACATACTCAGTCACATCCAATTCGGTTCATAAATAAGAGAGTTACAGCATGACATGTGTCAGATATATATATATATATATATATATATATATATAAGTAAGACCCCTCCCACTTTTAAGCAGTTTTGATTTTCTTTTCCATTCTCAAATATAATCCTCCCCCCCCCCCCCCCCCCCTCCCAACAAAAAAAAAATTATTTTAAAAATCCAAGGAAGAGAATTATTGATCATTTGAAAATTTTGGAAGATTTCCACTTTTGCTTTTATATTTTGTTAATGAAATACCCCACATAAAATGTCTAATTCCCTTCTCTGCCTTCTCCAACACAAAAAGTTCAAAATCTTAAATTCTTCTGGCCTTCATACTGCCCGCTGGTAATATAACAACAATAAGTAAAAAATCAGTCCTCCAAACTACAATCTCCCCCTCTATCCAAAATTTATGTTTCCCCCTTCCCGATCAGCATACAAAAGAATACTCTTTATTAAAAAATATATGCTCTATTTGTTGCTGTCTAGTGACAATAAATAAATAATCAACCATTTCACTTATCGCTCTATCCCCCCCCCCCCTCTTTGTCAATCCCTATATTTTTTTTAAAATCTATTTATTTAAAAAAAAAATATTTTCTCCTATTTGTTGCTCTGTATTAACAATAAATAAATAACAAATCATCTAAATTACAAACCCCTTCCTTTGAAATTCATATTACCCCCTCATGCCTGAGAATATAAAGTTTAAAATTTGTAAAATTTTTATTTGAAGAAATCTTTTGTCCTATTCGTTGCTCTCTAGTAAAAATAAATGGATAATTTGTCACCTAAGTTTTATCTCTACTCCAAAGATGCCCCCCCCCCCCACACACACACACACACATACAATATTTAAAATCTTTAAAACTAGTTTTTTTTTAAATCTGCTGTATTTGTTTATTTTTAGTAACAATTAATGAATAATCATTCATCTAAAATATCCTTCTTTCTCCCAAAAGTTCTATTTCCTCCACTGTCCCCCCACTCATGCAAATGCTTTAAAATCTTTAATATATATTTGTTTAAACGCTGTTCTATTTCTTATTTTATAGTAAGGTAACTCAGCTCATCTACATCATCTCATATAAGTATCACTCATCTAAAATAATCATCCCCTTTGAAATTTTTGCTCTGTCCTTTTCTCCCAAGGAAGGGGGTTGGATTTCTAAATATGTGAGAGGAATGCAAAAATTTTCATCTTTTTTGCAGTTTCGCTGTTCTTTCCTCCCTGAATCATGTGTATATTTTATGTTTTGAAATAAATATGTTCTCTAAAATAATTCCCCTCCATTAACAAAATATCAGCTGTGAGAACTATCAAACTACAAAAAATACTAAAATTTTCTCTCTGCCTTCCTCCCCCCCCCCCCCCTTCCATGATCATTTATTTATTGCTGCTATAAAGTAACAATAAAGCATAAAAATCTTAAAGAAGCAATTTTAAAGATTTTAAAGTTTGTGTGCTGGGGGAGGGACAGAAGGAGGGAGAAGCAGAATTTTTTTGGGTGGGAGGGAGGGGAGCTAATTAGATAATTATTGTTGAAAATTATTCTGTAATTATTGTAGGGAAAAAAATAACGATTTTAAAGTATGTACTGGGGGAGGGGAGACAAAGAAAATAAAGAGGACTTTTTGGGGGAGAGGAGGGGAATAATTTAGATCGTTATTTAAATATTGTTACAAAAAATAACAAATAGAGCAGGAAAAAATTAAGAATTTTAAAGATTTAAAATTTAAGGAGATGCATTTGCAAGGGGGGGGGGGTCTTCATGAGATGAGGCTGGGGGACAGGGGGAGAAAAGCAGAGATTTTAGGAGAAGGGGTTGATTTAGGTGGTAGATTAGGTTTATTTATTGTTAATACAGAGTATTAAATAAGTCTGAAAAAAAATTTAAAATTAAAGAGTTATAAAGGTTAAACTATGGGGTTTTGGTACTAGAGGGGGGGCAAAGGGGGAAGCAGTAATTTTGTGGGGTATTAAGATGATTGATTATTTATTGTTACAATAAAATAACAAATAAAAGAACATTATAAAAAAAAATTAAAGATTTTTAATTCTTTTTTTTGGAGGGGGGGAGGCAGGATTTAGATTTTATATATTTATTTTTGAGTGAAAATCTGCCAAAATACAGAAGATTCTCACCCCTTTTTACTTCTAAATTAATGATGAAATGGGTTTTTAAATGATTATTTTTTTAAATCCCGATTATAAGCCCCCCTCCCACATTCAACCCTTTTTGGTTTTGAAAAAGAGGGGGCTTACAATTGGGATTTTACGGTAAATCAACATTTGAATGGAGGGTGGTTTGGGGGTCTGGCGGTCATGATCGGGGAAAATATGCCAAAATTTTTTGGAATTGCTTTCCTCCGAACGGTTGCCATAGGTAGCTTTTTGTAATGAAAGCTAACAAAAAAAGACCAGACTGATGGATTATATTAAACAAGTGGGTAAGTGTGATCGAAGATCGCACAAAGGGTTTCGTTTAATATTCCTTTCAAAACACTTTATCCTTTAATTAATAAATCCAAATAAATTTTCAAAAAAAAAAAAAAACAGTCAAGTTTTTTATAAATTAAAAACTTACCAGTCTATTTTTTCTTTTGTTCGAATATCTGAACCGGCCGATAGCGAGCTAAGCCCGCTATTCTGCTCTGTCATAATATCTGTCATGTGGACTGAATGGAATATATATTTTTTAAAGTAGTCCCCCCCCCCCCTCTCCCCTTCTTAATCCCTATTCACATTATTAATTACATCATTGTCTATTAGCATTTTATTTATTTTTTCTATACGAAAATCAGCAATTTGTGATAAAATATAAATTTGGTTTTAATAATGTGAAAATGTGATCGTTATAAAAATTAGATTTCTGGATTCACCGTAAAAAAATATGTATAAATGCAAAATTTTCAAATTGGTAAATGCAATATTAAAAAAAAAAAATTAATACAGCTTTTAATCTCTTACTACCCTCAAAATCTATGTTTTTTAAAATTTTTCTCCCTTCAACAGTTGAGACAAAAAGTGAAAAGCCGGGATGTCTCATTGATAAATGGCATAAGTCTCCGATTTCACAACCAGCTGCAAATATTCTTTTGATTTGGATAAAAATTATTTTCATTAACGCAAAATTAATTCGTAATTTCTGTTCTAATTATGCCATCTTTATAAAAAATAGATTTTTGTGTTCACAGTAAAAAAATATGCATACAAGTGTTAATTTCAAATCTACAAAAAAAAAAAAAATAAATAAATAAAAAAAATCTACAGAGCCTGAAAAATGCCTAGTCCACCATCTTTGATCTGTGTGAACAAGTGTCAGATTGTTCGTCTGTGGTTTTCCAATGAAAAGAAATTAAATGAATTTATTCAAATCGATTTTTAATTGACATTTACACTTCTAGTGGGAGTAATTAAAAAAATTTTAGAAAATCTAAAAGCTAATTTTTTGTGTGTGTGTGTGTGTGTGTCTGAAATTTCACTTCCTAGGTGGAATAGTTTATGAGATAGGGGTGTTTATGAGATAGGGGTGTCTTTGAAAACGTCCAATCTGTTATCGCCATTGCAATGCTGTGCTATGACAACCCTTCCCCCTCTTCTGGAATTTCAGAATGAATTTGCTTTGCTGTTTGATTTAATTCTACGCTTCAGTTGAATATTTTTTTTTCCATTAATGAATGGGTTTTTAAGGTTTTAATTAATATCTTGCATTAATGAAGACATTTTCAAAATTTTATGATTTCCAGTATGACAGTAGGTATTCAGCTGTATGTTTTTAAAATAATTTTCAAGCATGCACTTCGTTTAAATCTATCTTCATTGTGTGCAGCCTGCTTATGGAAGATTAATTTGTTTGCAGTTAAAACAATATAAATAGTTCAATATTTGTTTTTGGCTCATATTCTATAACAAAATTAAAACTTCATCAATAAATACATAAAATAATCTAATAAAACACAAATTTAACAAATATGTAATTGAACTATAAGGAAGGACTAAAGAAACATACCAAAAATTGATTTTGATATATATTATGTTCAGATTCAATTCTAACATATTCTCTATGGAAAATGATGTTTTAGGAAATTCTTTCTTAGAACACCTCTACATCGTAAGAAGTATTTCCCTCCTAATTTTCATGTTTCTAGGTTCAGTAGTTTGGCCTGTGTGTTGATGATCTCCCCAGTCAGGGCTTTCTTTTATATATACTAGGGCAGAGGTTCCCAAAGTGTGCTCTGCGGAGCCCTTGGGGCTCTGCGGCGTTCCAGGAAAATAAACAAAACGTAAAATAAATTAACATATTGTAAGGGAAATTTTTTTGAAAGTAGGTAGGAATTTGTGTGTGTAAGTGTGTGTCAAAAATAAATTCATCTATCAGTGGCTTTCGTCTCAATAAAACACAATCACATACAGTAGTCGGAGAAGAGAATAACACATCAGATCAGTTCAACAGATCACATCAGAATTTCCTTTCAATGTCATGTGTCTCTTTAAAATCATGTAAAAATTTGCATTATACATGTATCTTTTCTATATAATATTTTTGGTTTGAACTACTTTATTTTATGTTTTTGCATTTAATGCGTTTTAAAAATTCGATTCAAAATAAGCTACAAGAAATAGTATTCTGAATCGAATTCACAACGTGAATCGAAAGAGCAAAGGCGCGCCAGTGCTGTTATCTCTGATTGCCTAACAAAAGGGAGAACAGTTTTGTTCTTTGGAGCTCTACCTATCCATATGTTTATACAGTACAGTCTCTAAAATCCGGAATCGTTCCGGACATGGCTTTTCTGGATTTTCGATAATTCCGGATTTTAGAGATCCTGAATTAACAACCTAAAATTGTAAGCAAAAATTATAAATAATAATCATAAAAAATCATAATACTTATAAAAAATCCTAAATAACATATTAAATGATTCAAAAACAAAATCAAACTTAATTTAATCTTATAAAATTAAATATACACAGAACATTTTTACGATTACGATTTTATTTAAATATGTCTGTCAGTTTTTGTTGTCTTAATTTAGGCTTATTGGCCATTACTTTCTCTCTAATCCTATATAAGGACATTAATTCATTCTAAGTTATAAAAATCCTCTGCTCTAATCCTGATATTGTTGTGTCTAAGCTATTTATTAGTTCTTCTGTAGTTATTTTTTTCCTTTAATTACCGAATCATCGGAGTCATTTTCCGAATCATCGGCAGCTTTTCCTTTGTTTATCATACTGTCCCCTGTTTAGCAACGAAATTTTATCCACTATTGACAGAGAAATATGTTTTCTTTTTTTACTAATTGCAGACATAATTGAATGCACTAGGACAGGGGTTCCCAAACATTTAGAAAGATGTACCACTAAATCAAAGTTTATACTTCCGCGTACCACCAAGTAAGAAGCGTAAAGCTAATATAAAAAAACCTGTAAAAAGGAACCTGTCTAAAACGAAATATATCTCCCATCTTTTCTGTTTTCGTCATAGAAGGTTTTATTGTATTTAAAAATGAATGAATACATTACTAAATTGGTACTTAGACTGACTGCTTTATAATAACATTCAAATAAAAAGTAGTACATCATAAAACTTTAATAAGGCATACAGTATCAAAATACAGTATTTTGGTATAGAAAAAAACCCACAATACTTAATTACTCTTATAGTAGGCTGATAACACTAATTTGCTTTTATTGCTAATGAAAGGTGTGGACTTGTTTTATCAAGCACAGCTTCCTTATATCTGGCTCAATATTAGACAGTTTTAGTCATAAGTCAGATTCGATGTTTAGTTTATTCCTGTATTTGTTTTTCATATAACGAAGGGGGAAAAACACATTCACAGAGATATGTTGTGCTAAACACAAGCAGACTTTACTCATATAGACGGTATCAGACGGTACTCTGATATTCTCGCCAGTGAAAATTATATTACAAACATCCTTTTGAATGAGGACTCCAGTAATCCATCATAGGAAAGCTGAATAAGTTCAATTATTTTCTCTCTCATGAGATATAGTGGCAGAGTGTCTCAAATGATAAATGAATTTCTTATCCAAAGCTTAGTTAGCCCATTTAACATAGGTTCGGTACAACTGCATTAATAATCTGTGTACCTTTAAATACAACAATAATGTCTCGCAGTATGCAAACACTTGGAAGTTTCTTCATACATTTATGTATATACCACTTCAATACATATTCACGATGATGCTTTACCTGAAATGCGCTCTGCATATGAACACAGTTTTTGTTTGATTTCAGATCACCATTTTAAATAACCTTACTCTGTTAAAAACCGATCTCCATGCAATAGGAGGAAACTATAAAACCTTTTGTACAAGAGAAAAAATAGATTTCAATCAACAGAATGAATTAATTTATGAAATATGCTTGAAATAAAACTTTTATTTTAACACCTCCTAGAAGCTGTTCTAGTACAAAGAGAACAATGAGTTATAAATTGCACTTGGAATTTTATTTTGTTTTAAGTCCTCCTACTCACACAAGCTCCTCCTATTTCCAAGCATCCAGATTTTACCTTCAGATAATTCAATTTATAAAGCATGTTTAAAAACAGTTCTTCTGCTAATTAAAAATACTTCATTCATTAATTTTAAAACTAGGACTTTATTAAAAAATTCATTTTTTATCTATATAAGTCTAATAGTAAGTGGCGGCTCGTGGCTAACTTTAATTGGGGGGGGGGGGTGGGGGCTACATGCGTGGCTGCCAAATTTATTCTTATCTTACCACTATTATTAAAAACTAGCAAACTACGCCCGTTACGCTCGTCAATTTCTCTTAACTCACCTTTAATCAAACGAAATATTGACCATGAATTTGACCTTGTGTTTTAAAACCACATGGACCTTTACTTGGAATGTCCTTCTGCATTTCTGAAACCGATACAAACGTCATTGCGTCATTATATTTTTAATGTGTCAGACAAAATTTGGACTGTTAAGGACAAACTTTTTTCATTGATCATTTACAGTAGAATTTGGTAAAGAATGATAAAACGATATGCTATATACTATAGCCATCCTTGAAAACTCATCTAACTAACAGTGAAGGTTCCGTCAACATCCATTCGCCAGAATATTTTTAAAAGGCTAAGCTTTCATAATCGGGTTCATCTGATTATAAAACTTTCCCTATAAATCTATAACTGAGCAAAGTAGAACAATGTGCGAGATACTAAAACCATCTCTGATAAATTATAACTAACAGTGCAAGTCCTGCCAAAATCCATCCCTCAAGGTTAGTAAACTTCTTGAATCAGCGAAAAATGTAAGCTATAACTTAATAAAAAGTATTTACAATTCAAAAAATAATACATTAAAATTTTTTGCATGCTTACAATTAAATAGTAATTTTCAAAAAAAGATATTTGCGTTGAATAAATGCAGAGTCACTATGATTGGCACGGTTTGAAATAAAAATTATTTGTACATTCAGGGTTGAAATAAATGACGCATTAGCATACATTTGGGCATGATATTGGTATAAAGGAAAAGTACCAAAATATATCCAAAAAACTTCATTCCAACTTAAGCCAATTCTCTGTAGACTGTATTATGGAATAGGTCAGCTTTAAAAAAATGAATAATTGTGTTGGGTTTACATGATGGTGTCCATGGGGAAAAAGCCATTTTCGTTGGATTTTAATGAAGTTACAATATTTCAAATATAATGAAATTGATATGCCTCACTGAGGTGGACTGAAATATGCTATTTGTCGAGAACTAAATAAAAATCATGTACTCGTGACATAATTCACTTTTATATTTTAACAGAATAATAAGGCTACTATAATTTGTGACTCGTGCTATAGTCAAGACACATATGTCAGGACACACTGCCGTTAACATTTTTTTTTTATGCATGAAGGTTTCGCTATGGTAATCCATTGTAAAATTTGGTAATTTTTGAAATTCAATAGAAAAACGGCATAATCATTAGATTTGAAATTTATATCAAGAAAAATACATTTTTTTTACCTTTCTAACGCTGTTTGTCTAACAATTTTCTGACAAATACTTTTCAAGCTATTAATTTGTTCAGTAACTTCAAATGTTTCATTTTCCGAGATTAATCTGTGGCAACGATTAGAGGAAAACCCAGTCGTCAGCAACGCATAGCTTTTTATTAAAGAGGATAAGTACTTTATTTTAACTATTGGCAGAAGTTGTGCCCTAAAACAAAGAAAATATTTTTAAAAAAATGAAAATAATAAATATTCCAGGAATATATATAGTGCCGCAAAAAAAGACAGTCACGAGCCACCACTGATAATAATTATGTTTTAATTCTGGAAAACTGATTGTATTATAAGCGGTGTGTGCGAATTTCAGCAAATCTGCTATTACAAACATTTCTCGGAACAAAAAAATAGAAAAAGAATCTACAGATCCTAAATCGCATTCGAAATTTCTTTTTTGAAAATTTTCGAGTTACTAAAGACAAGCCGTTTTTGATTCCAGAATAATAGAGCTGTGCAAGGTGACGTCACGAACAGGTTTTTGCTGCTGCTGTAGGACAGCTATCGCTACCTTTATCAATGCTTTTTCTATTTGTGTGTCCTACAGCTTTTTTCATTGTTCTCCGGTAAAAATCACGTGATGTGAACTGCTCTATATGCTGCATTTTGTATCTTATTCCACGTACCAGTATCGGACTTCTGCGTACCAGTAGCCAGAGCTTCACGTACCATAGTTTGAGAACCCCTGCACTAGGATGAACTAAACGAAATTTAATATATATTAATAAATCTTAATGTAATTGAACGATCGCTGATTATATAAAAAATCATGAATAAAATAAACCTCTCTCTAAAATGAATTAGAGAAAATGACTGGTACGGCCATCTATCGGCAAAATGCCGAATATCAACTAGAATGGAAAAAATTTAACAAAACTGTTTGGTGCTGCCATCTATGAACAAAGTAAGAAAGCAAAACTAACAAAATTAAGGAGTCCGGATTTTGGAGGTTTCCAGATTTAAGATGTCTGGATTTTAGAGACTGGACTGTACTTAGTTATTTTTTTATTAGTAACCAGGTTCTAACTTCCTAATGATGTAAGTGTGTCTCACATTATTTATTTTCTTTCGCTTCACTCTTTGCGAACTTTACAATGAAATACTTTATACTCCATTACTTGCTATATTTACTGAGAAATGTGTTAAGCTTTGATTGTTTCAGTGATAGACTTATAAACGCCTCTTATTAAAACGCCTCTTTTTTGTAACATTTTGTGTCATTATTTATTAAACTCCTCATTAGATTCATTGAATATTTGTATACGTTGTGTATATGGTTTTCTTTTTTCTTTTTGTAACTTTAATTCCTTTAGTCTGTTTATTTTATTTTTATTAATTCTTAGTTATTTAAATTTTCTATGCTCTTTTACATAATTGTACTTAATTTTTAAAGCAATGTATGTGCCTGAAAACGCATTTTTTTAAACATCTTGTATCACTTAACAACCACTCTTTAAAATTTTGTTTTAATTGGTCTCGGCTTTGGCTAAGATTCTTATATTAGGATGCCACATTTTCCTATCAGAAATAAGGCTGTAGCAATTAAAAAATATATTTTGGTTTCTTACATTTGTCATTATACTAACAATCTAAACTTTTGCTCAGCTCCACCCGTTGCTTAGACTTTTCGTCAATGAGTACCCGCCCTGGTATAAATTTAACCCCACCAGTTTTGTTTGTAAAGTTTTTCTACTAGTTGCAGCTCTTTTAACATGTGTAGTTTTTTACCGTTTATCTATTTTGAGGCAAAAACAATGGTGACAGAAAGTTTCTTTCAAAACTATAATTAATAGCTAAATATTTCAAATAAAACATTAAAAAAAAATGTGAACGATGCTGCACCTAACAATACAGGTTATAGAATTTGCCCGCCCACTTAAACACTAAAATGATGATCTGCTTATAAATGTACTTTAAAAAAATTGTTCCAAAGAAGAAGCTCAGAGACGATTCGTTTTCGTTACATGTTTAGAAGTACTAGAAACGTAAAGAAGAACGAAAAAAGAATCCGTAATCGCATAATTCTATTATGGGTGGGTGGGACTAGCGAAAACGTGTTATATAATTACTCATGGACGACTGGGCCTTCGCATTTTCTTTCTTTCGCAAGTAGCCTATTGGGATTATACAGAAGTCTCTCTTTGTAAACAAAAACTGTACAACTTGCCTTTTTTTCTGTGTGTGTGTGTGTGATTTTCACTATAAATAATAATAATAATTTTCCGTAAGCCTCAATGGAATGCAGACCCACACAGGGTTACCATTTTGATCTTTAATTCCGAGTTCATACTGGAAATCCCGAAACAATACTTTTTATTTTAAAAATGGATGTCATAAACTCCTTAACAGTATTGCTCGAACATCGCTCGGGTAAGAAGAGTCTGTTTTCTTCATTACTAAAAGCTTTCAGAAACCACAAATTTTTAACTATAATTTTTGCTATATTTGACGGACATACCTCGATTATATAAGGCAGATATTTTAATACAAAAAAGGGGGTTTTTAGTTCTTATTTTTTATTTATTGTGTCCAATAATAGTAATATTAGGTAAAACTTTTAAGGGGTTAAGTAATAGAAAATTTTGATTTTCAAAATTTCTAGTATGAATTCAGAATTTCTGTATCAAGAAAGGTCCCATGTTGGAAACTATTGGTTCAGACTCTTATCCATCAGATCTTTCTCTGCTCCATAGGCATAAAAAAACATTAATTTGTAAACCATAGAGTACCGTGGGGTTAAGGGGCTCCGCCTTAGAAATTCTTCACAAAAAGGGCTCCGCAAGCCCAAAAGTTTGGGAACCACTGTACTAGGGCATCGAACCTGGGATAGAGAATATATGTGAAAACCATTTTTATTTATTTATTTATTTTTTGTTATTGAAAACTCTAACATAGATTTTTTACATTTAATAATTTTTGTTAGATTGCCTGCTAACAACATCAAAGAGCATTTTTATACGAAATATGTCAATTCATCTGCAGTAAATGGAAATAAAAATGCATTCACTTCACTTCAGAAGGTAAATTTTTTTTATCCTCAAATTCTTATCATTGGATCAAAATAAACATTCTCCACCCCCCCCCCCCCCCCCTCCAACAGCTGCTGACTCCGATTATGTAATACCAGCATGTGAGACTGGTTTATTTTAACGATGCATATTACATAACTCGTGAGTTATCTTGCAAACATAATTAGTTTTGATATTTCTCATATTGTGATTTATTTTAAAAGCACATAAATATTTTTATATTTCAAGTCAGCTTATGCATATAAATAAGCTTATTTTTTTACAATTAATATATTTCTGCCAATTATTTGCCTGTATTTTCTACTATCAAGAGCAGCATTGGTTACTCCCCTTAGTCCCAATGTTAAATTACAATTATTACAAGATGATATAAAGCTACAAAATATTAAGAAATAAACTTTAAAAATATATTCAAACAAACAAAAAAAAATTATTTTGGCAAAAATAAGTTCATTGAATGAAAATTTTGAAATAATAAAATCAGAATTATTTGACCAACTTCAAGAGAAAAATAAGAGAAAAAATGTTTTCCTACTTCACTATTTCATCAATGCCCCCTCATCAGGTATAAATTTTATAGCATTCAACTATCTGGACATTTGAAACATTTATTTGGAAATCAGCATTTGCCGAACATGCCGGCTAATTCAGCCTTTACAACATTTTTTTTTTTTTTTTTTTTTCAGAGATATATAATTTTGATGTTTCATTAGAAAACTTAGTTTATATGTGTTATGTTTCTAAATTATGCACTATTGAAAACTATGTAATTAATAATTCTAAACAATCCTTTTTATTATTTTTTCTCAATTAGTTCATAAAAAACTTTTGTGCTTTTTGAAATTCAATGATGGGGGAGGAAAGAAGGGAGGAGGAGGGGGGTGTGGGGGAGGGGGGGGTAAATATTTTTTTTACTGGTGACTCGAATTTTTTGCTGGCTACCAGATTTTATTAAATTTGCAATTCATGGCAGAATCCAGAATATCCAATATGCGGAGATATATCATTTGAGCACATTTACACTGGACTTCGAAGACAAAGAGCATTACTAAGATAGGCAGACATGATTATAGCAGTGTTTAGGTTTTCAATCAAACCATCTTGAATAAGAAAAAGTAAAGGTTAGAACATGTTCTGATGGGAAGTTGTTTTCAGAACAATCTCATTACTTTTCAAGTAGATTTTATATTGTAATCAAAACAGTACTTTTTTGTTATATGAACACCACTCCACACCAAGTGGAAATATTGGCACAAAAACGTCATTTGGCAAATATTACAAAAAGTACATGCGAAGCTAACTTAGAAGATAAGAATGGTAATCCTAGTGACATACATATAGATTAATGAAAAGTATAATTATTTTATTGAATAAAAAACGTTGGGAAAATTCACAAACAATAAAAGTAATTAATATTTCCTGACACAGCTGCCATAAAGTTCACATTCTATTTAGTATTTAATTCTTATATTCTTAAAATATTCTTTTCATGCTTAATTCAACAGTCCAATTTAGTTAGTTTATTATAATAAAGATGGCACTGTGATGCCATGATGAAAATATCCCTCTGATAAGGGAAAAGTTTCCTTCAATATGTTGTGAAATTTTCATCCGAAATGTGTGTTCGGGCAGAACGATGTGATACATTCAATTATGGTTTATAGTGAAAATTAAATAGATTTTTCCAGTAGAATGTCAAATTTTTGTGTTCTGAAAATACCAGTCTACAGTCCATTAAGAGGCTACTTCACTCAGGCATAAACACCTGCTCGCTAATGTTAATCCTATGGAGGAAATAATTTACGATATCTCGTTCGCAATTCAATATTTTTAGATGATTTTTTTTTGCATTGGATAGCTGAGGTCAATCTCTATGCATGCTCCTTTGTACATTTTTGATTTTGATTACAAGTTTTTATTATTAAGATACTTTCACTTTTGGAACCGGTTTCGAAAGTGAAAGTATCCTCAATAAAAAAAGATGCAACAATAATCGTAAAAGTACAAAGGAGTGTGCATAAAGAATGACCTCAGCTATCTAATGCAAACAAAATCATTTAAAAATATTCAAATGCGAACGAGATATCGTAAATTATTTTCCCCATAGGATTAACATTAGCGAGTGGGTGCTTTCGCCTGAGTGAAGTAGCCTCTTAATGTCGTGAAATCATACATTTAACATTGCTGAAAATATTTGATATTTTTCCATGCCAACGGCGGCAGTGTTGAATTCAGGGGGTGACATTCCCCCCGGAGGATTGAAATGCCCCCTCCCCCTGGAAGATTTGAGATTTTATGTTTTTAATGGTTAAAAAGAGCAATCCCCCCCCCCCCCCCCCCGGAGCCACAGAAAACTATCCCAGAGAAAAGTATCTGAATTCAACATTGAATGGCGGGGTATAGAAATTGAATTATGATTCACAAAAACTAATAGATGTAGTATGTTGTTGTTGGCGTGTCAGAGAAAGTGCAAGGCACTTCTTTGAAAGAAGAGGTGCCAGAGCCTCAGGAGAGGTTGGACATCTAGAGCTGGTCTCCTAATTTTGAACCAATTCCAGATGAGAGACCTGCACCTGGATAATAGATGTAGTATACCAGAAGTATATAAATCAAACAGCAGTTATTAAAAGAAAGTGAAAATCTTAAAATAAGTTTTAAGTGGTATGTCTTCATTCTTTGACAAAAGTGCCATTTTGGTGTTTTAAAATCAAGAATACATTATTTTATCATATAACTCCATAAATAAATATCCTAATATGAATTAATACTTTTGTCTTGGGGAAAGGGTATAGCCAGGTTTCCTATTAAAATATGCCCTTGAGTCAACCAGATCGAGTCCTACATGAATCAATAACCTTTCAATAGAGATGTGTTTTCCTAAGTTTGAAGCATATATCTCAAACCCATGGGCAGTTATGACTCTTTATGTGCGTTTTGGAAAAAGGTGCATTGTGAAGAAAGTAGTGATCGAATTTCCCCGAAAAAAATCTAGGATGTGTAATATTAAAATACAAATAGTGGATATTATTTTCAGATTATTTTCTGCAAAATATCCAGTTTTATAAAAATTTTCTTGTTTTTAATTTAACTTTTTAATTAAGAATATATAGAAATTTTTCAATGACCACCTTCATGTTTTTACCAAAAATACTACGAGGTATGCTATATATTTTGTGTGAGTTTCAACTCTCTACGATGGGTGCATCATAGAAAAAGAATTAAAAATGTGTTCCAGGGATAGGGGAGTTGCAAATTGCGTGTGTTATTACAAGTTCATACACAGTTCTATGTACAGTTTACGTATGTAGTTATGTTGTTGGTGGCAATCATTTGAAGGATACAATTATGTTTTGTTAGTTGACAGTTGACGGATTTTTTTAATAGTTTTCGGCTCAGTTTGACTTAACACTGTTGTTGATTAATCGAAAACAGTGTTAACACACTGAGGAAAACACAATCGGGAAAAACTTCCCACCAGTAAATTTTAGTAGACATTTTTTCCTTATTTAAACGCTCTAGTCACAAAAAAATTACTGCCTTGAATAAGAACGAAATTTCTCTTCCTTTTTACTGGTGGAAGATTATTCCGTTGATAATCAGGCTCTGAACGGGAGACATGAATTCACGTCTTTTGGAGATCTTAATTCAGCCCATGGACGGTGCTTTTGTGTTTCAGATGTTACATTACATTATTTCTCAAAGAAAATACACAAAATTCGCATTTTTACCATTAGAGTACTATGCATATTAATAGTTCGATTAGAAACAATACCACTATTACATACATCTTTTTATAATAGAAACACATGGTGATAAAAATTTTTGTTAAATAATGGTAAAAGCAAATGTAACGCCCATAGGCCGGGCTTCATGTTTAAAAGACGAAAAGCAATGTGTTAAGTAAAACTGTGCAGAAAACTAAAAACAAAATCAGTCAACTGTCAACTAACAAAACAAAATGCTTTCCTTCAGATGATTGCTACCAACAGCATAGCTACATGCGTAAACTGTATATAGAACTGCACATGAACTTGTAATAACACATGCAACTTGCAATTGCCCTCACCTCTGGTAAACATTTTAAATTTTTTTTCTATGATGCACCCAGCGTAGAGAGTTGAAACTCACACCAAATATGCATCATACCTCGTAGTACTTTTGGTAAAAACATGAAGGTGGTTACTGAAAAATTTCAATAAATTCTTAATTAAAAAGTTAAATTAAAAACAAGAAAAATTTTATAAAACTGGCTATTTTGCAGAAAATAATCTGAAAATAATATCCACTATTTGTATTTTAATATTACACATACCTGATTTTTTTCAGGGAAATTCAATCACTACTTTCTTCACAATGCACTTTTTTCCAAAACGCACATAAAGAGTGATAACTGCCCATGGGTTTGAGATATATGCTTCAAACTTGGCAAAAACGCATCTCTATTGAAGGGCTATCGATTCATGTAGGACTCGATCTGGTTGACTCAAGGACATATTTTAATAGGAAACCTGGCTATACCCTTTAATCACCTATTTATTAAATTTTAAAAAAATGTGGAAATTTTGAAAGAAAAAATTATTAGCAATTTGTAAGTGGCAATTTATAATCGGATTACTTCACCTGTCGACAAGAAATTAGCCGTTTACCATATTTGGTGCCTTTAACAGAAAAGTACCATCTCAAAACAAACAAAAAATCATACCATGGACAAAATCAGAACACATAGCTTTAAGAAGTTCCACAGATGTCATGTTTGCAGTAGGTATCACTTCTTTTTCTAAAGGTTTAGGTGGTCCATTATAAATACAAGGAGCATCAAGAGAGTCTCCTTCACATCGATCATACATAACACAATGGCCATCATCAGATATGAACTAAAAATAAAATGCATGCATATAAATAAATTTTCATTAAAAAAAAAGAATAAATTCCTAAATTTTTTTTTTACTAAACAATAAATTTATCAGCACAATAGTAAGGCATATAAAATATATTAATATATTACTATATACAGTCACTATCATTTTATGAGTAAACATTTTTTTATAAAATAGGTATGTGCCGAATATTCAGTAGTATGTATGGTATTCGGTCATACTACTGAAAATTCAGTTAGGCCAAATCAAATATCAAAATATTCGGCTACTACTGTATGGCAGCAGAATCGACATTATAAAGCAAACACATGCCCGCCAGTAACGCTGATGTCATAACAATGGTCATGGTGGCAATGATCTGCACTATCTCTCTCACTTTTATTGTTATATATTTGCTTCTAACTATTGCCTAATTATAATTTTTATACCGTTGTAAAGATTTCATTAAATTATGTGGGAGTATCGAATGAAACTTTCCATCCAAGTCCTTATGTTCACACGCCTGGGAAAGATTTTTTCCCACGAGCAAGTCTCTCAGACGCGGCGTCTAGCTCGCTCAAAAGGAAGTTGACATAGAGAATTTGTTACGGCGGGAAGTTGATCGATATGATTCTTCTCGAGAAACAAAGTTCCCCTGTTTTAGGACAAGACATAAATTGGCAACGAGGCGCCAAGTACAAATTCTTATTTCCCAATCAGAGAAGAGGAACGGAGTTATGGGGCTTTGAGAACGCCCAAACCCCCCACCCCCCTCTCCTTCGGCAAGCAGGGAAAAGAGGAGTTTGGAGCGAGGAGTTGGAAGTCGGGGATCAACTTAAGAGGTCGGATTTTCAGACCTGCAGAGAGGAGAATCATCTCCCGGTAGAGAAATTTGTATCATCGGCCAGACACCACGTCCGGGGGTGAAAATTGCTGATTACCAGCAAAAGGGAGAAAATATCAGAGACATCACGTCTTTATTTTAGGGTTAGTTGCAGCTCACCGTCAGAGAGATAGCAACTAGAGTGACACCCTGTCACCACTCATTAAATTGAACTGATTTCAGATCGCTAGCCGAGCGAGAAATCTGTGTTTACAAAAATTTTCATTGCCTTGAACTGTTTCTTAGGAACTAGAACTTTCATCTCAGAAGTGATACTGGCTATGAGTTAATTGAAAAGACAATCGAACCTAATAACTTCTAAGTGTGTAACAATTTATTTTAGTGCTATTTTACAAAAGAAATAAAATATTTCTATGGTTTAAAGATTGAGTTTTGCGTTTGTAGCTACCATTCAAATTATTCTAACACAAAGTAAAAACTCATCACACCGTCGAATAGAACAAAAAAATGTACTTTCAAATAAAATGTGTTTGAAAACTGTAACTCAATTTACAGGTATTCTTAATATTTTTAAAATAATTTTCAAACACAATTTTTTAAAAATCTATGTCAACAATAAATATTTCTATGCTACAATAATATAAAGTACCATTTGCAGTAATATAAATAAATATGCAATACTACAGAAAAGTGACAGCATTATCACAATTGGCAATTGATTGGCCATGCTTAGTGAGTAAATAAAATCAAAGAATATTAAATGTAAAAATTTTATTAGAGTTTCCAGTTTAAAAAAAGGTTCTGTCCTATGTCCCGTACACAAGGTAGTATATTCTATAATCCTGTTGATTGGATCCTCTGGTAAGAATGAAATTTATAAAATATGCAATACTGGCATAAAAAAAATTGAAAAGAAAGAAAAACCTACAATGAAACAAGAAAGAAAAATCATGCGTCAAGCATAGATTATGTAACACTTTCCAACTCTTCAAAAATAATTTTACAAATCATACCGTTTAATAAGCTGAAAGATAACATCTAAGTAAACAATTTGGAAAACGCATAACATATTTAAAAACATAATTTCAGGAATTTCCATCGTATACAATATTCGGAAAAATATCCGAATACTTTTTTTCAGCCCTGTATAGATCTATAGATTTGTATAGATACTACATAGGATGCTAAATTTTAGTTCAGTTAAGAAACGCGTAGCACAGTTTAAAATTCTCCTTCTGGAGTTTTTGTCAGTAAACGGAAATATGTTCGCGAACTTTTGTGGTTCCCTGTATATGATCTACAGAATTTAAACACACCACGTAATGAACAAAAAGTGAGTTAAATTTAAAATCGCGTTCAGTAACTTAAAACGCACTTCCAGGAATTATTGTTAACAGACAGTAGAGAATTAGTTTGTGTGTCCCTGTAAATGAACGATGACTGCTATACACACACTATTCTGTAGTAAGCCTCTTGTAATGCACCTTAGTAATATATATGAATTTCAATGCGTTTAAAATAGTGAAACATTATTTAAATAAACCGCAGACGATTTTTCTCCATAGACGTAATATAACGGAATTTGTTTACTGTCCCTGTAAATTAACTATAAGTGCTATGCACACCCTATTCCATGTTAAGCTTCTTGTAATACACTTTAGTGATATATATCAATTACAATGTGTTTGCAATTGTGTAATATCATTAAAATAAACCGCAAATGATTTTTCCCCATAGACCGTAATGTAGCGGAATTCTTTTGAGTATCCCTGTAAATAAACTGTAAGTGCTATACACTTCCGTTGAAACAGGGAACGTGCTATAGATAACGACAATAACATATAAAAATTGCGAGGCAATCCGAACGTATTTACGGGAGTTAGAGCACGGACAGACGGCCAGACAAACCGAAGTCATAAACACTTTTCAACCAGGTTGGAAAGTGTTAATAATGTCAATATTTTAAAAAAGAACGAAAAATCATGCGTCAAGCATAGATTATGTAACACTTTCCAATGCTTCCAAAATAATTTTACGAATCATACTCTTTAATAAGCTAAAAGATAACATCTAAGTAATCCGAATACTTTTATTCAGCCCTGTATAGGATCTATAGATTTGTATATATACTACATAGGATGCTAAATTTTAGTTCAGTTAGGAAACACGTAACACAGTTTAAAATTCTCCGTCTGGAGTTAAATAATACGGAAATGTGTTCCCGAACTTTTGTGCTTCCCTGTATAGAATCTACAGAATTTATACACACCACGTAATATACAAAAAGCGATTTAAAATTAAAATCGCATTCAGTAACTTAAAACGCACTTGCAGGAATTATTGTTAACATGCAGTAGAGAATTCTTTTGTGTGTCCCTGTAAATGAACGATGACTGCTATACACACAATATTCTGTAGTAAGTCTCTTGTAATGAACCTTATATAAATTTCAATGCGTTTAAAATAGTGAAACATTATTTAAATAAACCGCAGACGATTTTTCTCCATACACGTAATGTAACGGAATTCTTTTGACTGTCCCTGTAAAGTAAGTATAAGTGCTATGCACACCCTATTCCATATTAAGCTTCTTCTAATGCACCTTAGTGATATATATAAATTTCAATGCGTTTAAAATAGTGAAACATTATTTAAGTAAACCGCAAATGATTTTTCCCCATAGACCGCAATGTAACGGAATTCTTTTGAGTGTCCCTGTAAAAAAACTATAAGTGATACACACTTCCGTTGAAATAGGGAACATGCTATAGATAACGATTATACCATATAAAAATTGCAGGGCAATCCGAGCATATTTACGGGAATTAGAGCACGGACAGACGGCAGACGGCCAGACAAACCGAAGTCATAAACACTTTTCAACTAGGTTGGAAAGTGTTAAAAATATATTACCAATGATTAAAATAATCACACAAGCTATGGTAAGAAAGGTTGGAACTTTTGAGAAAATGGCAGTCAAATAAAATCACAAATTGTTTTATGTTCAAACTGTATTTATAAGAATAATTTTCATAACTTTTAACTAATTCAAACAAAACTGTTTAGCTGCCAAAAAGTTTTATAAATCTGAAGATAAAATAGTTTCTCCAGGATATTGACAAAGCACTGAGTCTGTTTTGCATTTTTAAAATCGCTACTGTTAAAATAGAATGGTTATTTAAGAAGATAAATATTATAAAAAGCTTTTTAAAATTGACTAATATGCACTCAAGGATGAATTTAGTAATTATTTTACAAGTAGAATACGAAAATTCGAAAAGAATAGGTACTGATATTATAGAGGAGAAATAAAATAATTCAAAGTATTGAATATTGAAATTATAATGGAAAAAGAAAGAAAAATACACATAAATAAGAGTTAAAAATAAAAAAGCAATAAGCATATTTTCTTAGTCAATATTTTTGTTAATATAATGCATAAACTTTTTATAATAATCTCAGAGCCATTTCTATATTAGGCAAGACTAGATGACTGCCTAGTTGGGCAAAAGACTGAAACAAAAATATTTAATTTTAAAACAAACTGTGATACAGATGACGGCAGTAAAAAGGAGGGGGTGGTATTTTTAATTCTGACCAAGGGCAGCAAAACATTTAGAAATATCTACAATAACCTTACTAATTGTTTTTCTCAGTAAAATGCATAGGGGAGACTGGTACACAGTGGACCACTTTTTTAGTTAAATTTTTTTTTCTCTTTAACGGACAAACTGATCTGCATGGAAATATTTTTTAATATTCCTTCAACCTTTATATATTCATCATAATTTTCTCAGAACATAGTTTTCAATACATTTATAAAAAAAAACAATTTTTTATATGCACCCATAAAGTGGACCGCTATTACATATTATCTGAAATACAATATAAATCTATTTTTCATTAATCTAATTTTTTTTTATTTCCCCTTTACCCTCAAAGTAACACAGTAATATAAATTTACAAGTAACATTTTGAAAAAAAAAAAAAAAAAAAAAATTATTATATTTTGAAAATAATAACAGATTAATACAGGAATAATTGCAATTTAGTTGAAGTTAATTTTTAAGTATAAAAAAATCAGCACACATTAAAATTTGCAAATGAAATTCCAAAATACTTTGGATACCTGGAATTTTCCTGAAACATGTTTGGGTCTGGGAGCAACATTATGAAATCATTGACATCAACAACAGATTCATCTACAGTTTGAGTTTCGGAAAAAATAAACTGATTTCCATTCAATTTGCATCTCATGAATCTTACTTGAATAGAATCATCACCAATTAGACTACAGTTATATTTATCAAAGGCGGTAAATACAAAACAAAATATTTCTTACTATGTTAAATAAATTGTTATTTTTCTTTGTTTACAGTAGGGGTGCACAACCTGTGGCCCGCGGGCCAAAAGTGGCCCGCGATCGGATTACTGGTGGCACGCGGATCAATTTTGCCAAATTTCGTCCATTGGGTGCGTAAAAATCGTAAATTTTGCCGATCGAGTGCATATAAATCGCGAATTTTGCCGATAGGGTGCGTATAAATCGTAAATTCTGCCGATAGGGTGCGTATTAATCACGAATTCTGCCGATAGGGTGCGTATTAATCGCGAATTTTGCCGATCAGGTGCGTATAAATCGTAAATTTCGTCGATCGTATGCGTAAAAATCGCGAATTTTGCCAATCGGACGCGTAAAAATTGCGAATTTTGCCGATCAGGTGCATATAAATCGCGAATTTTGCTGATCGGGTGCGTGTAAATTGTAAATTTCGCCGATCGGTTGCGTAAAAACCGCAAATTTTGCCGATCAGACGCGTAAAAATCGCAAATTTTGTCGATGAGGCGCGTAAAAATCACGAATTCCGCCGATCGTGTGTGTAAAAATCATGAATTCCGCCGATCGGGTGCGTATAAGTCGCAAATTTTGCCGATCAGGTGCATATAAATCGTAAATTTCGTCGATCATATGCGTAAAAATCGTGAATTTTGCCGATCGGGCCCGTAAAAAACGCGAATTTTGCAGATCGGGTGCATGTAAATTATAAATTTCGCCGATCATCTGTGTAAAAATCGCAAATTTTGCCGATCGGATGTGTAAAAATCACACATTTTGCCAATCAGTCGCGTAAATATCCGAATTCCGCCGATTAGGTGGCATAAAAAACATGAATTTCGCGATCGGGCACGTAAAAATCGCGAATTTTGCCTATTAGGCGCGAAAAAATCATGAATTTCGCCGATCGGCTCGTAAATTTTGCCAATCGGGCGCGTAAAATTCGCAAATTTCGCCAATCGGGTGCGAAAAATCGCAAATTTCGCCGATCGGATGTGAAAAAAATTACAAATTTCGCGGATTGGGCGGGTAAAAATTGCAAATTTCGCCGAACGTGTGCGTAATAATCCAGAATTTCGTCAATCACTAGGAAAAAAATATGAATATTGTCAATCGTGCATGGAAAAAAAAATGCGTTTTTTTCCCATCCTCTCCAACTGAATTGGGTTAAGCTGACTAAGGAGGTGGTTGAGTATAGGGAGTCCCTCCTTTTAAAATTAGCATTTTTATGAACTTTTAGGCGGACCACCCCCCCCCACCTTCTTGCCCAAAACAAAATTTTGTCCATCCTATGGGTGTTGGCTCTCGACAATCCAGTCATTTTTGTGATTGCCCCTCCTCTTATAAGGTTGTGTATCCCTTTGATATCCACATTTTATGACTAAATACGTTAAGAAGTACAATTTAGAATAATATGTTTCTCCTCCTCTCCACCTTCATTCATGAAAGCAGAATTTTTTTTCGGCACTGGCAATCTTTAAAGCTGAATTTATTCCTTCAAATAAAGTCAAGGAGTATTTTCACTCTTTGAAAATAATCTTTGCTATATCTCTTGTATAAATACAAACGTAAACTGTTGATATATCATTGCCAACAGAACTGAATACGTTGACTGGAAGGAAGGAACCTAGGGGTTAAATCAACCCTTCCGAAATTTGTTTTTTTAATCTGATCCCCCCCCCCCCAATCACTCCTCCTCGAAACAAAAATTTGGCCGATGGTGGCCCTCGACAACCCAGTCATTTTTGTAAGTGGCCCTTCGCTTAAAAAGGTTGTGCACCCCTAGTTTACAGTTAAATAACTACTTTTAAACAATATTTCTTTATAGAAAATAAGCAATTATTAAATATTTTGAACATTCTGCATTCCACTGTGCCCCAGGAGTAGGTGGTCCACTGTGCCCCATGTTGAAGTTCAATAAATAATCATATTAATATTGTTTATAGCTTTCTTTTAAACATATTAACTTTAAAGTAAAATAAAAACAAGTATCTTAACTTTGCAAAAAAGCTGTTTTATCTTATTTATCTACAACCTTTAATTACTAAAAAAATAAAAATATGAGGATCAAAAATTTTACTTTTAGAAGCTCAAAACAACCATTCAAGATAAAATAGTTCAATCTGAGCTAAACATATTTTCTGAAGGTTATAAATAATCAGTGCAGTGCTGTTGTCTATTAGGATAGAAGAGAAGCTTTAAAAAAATTTAAATAAATAAAATATTAGGGGGTGGTCCACTGTGCCCATAGGTCCAGTGTGTACCGGTCTCCCCTACTGTCTACCATTCAGCCAAGAGATTTTCTATCCTATCTATAAATATAGTATACAAGAGAATGTGTAAAATTATTTTTTTTTTTTGCATCCAATTCCAAAGCAGACAGTTTTAGTTACAATGCCAGTCTTTAGATCAAACGTTTCAAGAAAATACATGAAATTTTCATCCATTTTAAGAATAGAATTGCAGTAGAGTAGATGTAGATCTTTATAGAAAGGCTTGGTCAAACAACCAAATTTTAAATTAATCATGTTTATAAAGCAGAATCTTACTTAATTAGAGGTTTAATGTTGATTATAATGAACAAAAATAACATTACGGTCTTAGTTTAATTCTAAAAAGTGGTTGATTCAATTAACCAGTGATTCATAAAAGCAGCAGATTTCAAAGTTTTTACAAGCCCTGGTAAAAACGAGGCCCGGTGCAAGAACTTTTCTGAGGTTCTTTCCTCACCAACAACCCCTCCCCTTCCTGCAACACATTTATTTCTTGTAAAAAACTTGTATAACACATGTATCTGCATGAATGAGAGTAATTAAATGTCAAAGTTTTAAAGCAAATCCTAGAGACAATTTTAAAAAATTGTGAAAAAACTTTCGATTAGAATAATTCTTCACATAGAACTACATGCATTAATTCTAAAAATCATTTTCTTCAAATATATCAAGTGAAAAGTGTTTTTCAAACACATCTTTAATTAAGAAGAGAGGGAATGTTTGGCATGGGTTATAACCAGTAGTATCAATACAGTATCACAGAAACTCAATTTGACTATCTCAACTACTTATTCTTGATTTAGCATGAATTATAGTTCAATTTCATTCCCGAAAAATTTGAGTATTTTATACTATATTTTTAACATATTTAAATTTTATTATTAAATGGTTTTATAAAGAAAAATGATTTAAACCAAGAAAAAAATGCAAATTTTGTGATAAAATTTAGAAAAAATTTATTTTTCAAATTTAAGAAACTTTTAAAACCACATTTCTCCTACAATTTTAAACTTTTTTTTTGCATACTTTTATGCATACTCTATAACTGTAAGAACCTGATTTTCAAAAAGTTAATTAGTTAAAAATAAAAAATAAACTAACACGTCATGACATATGTAGAAATACAGTATAAAGTGACCCTTTCTTAAAATTTTTTAAGTACCTATTTTTTTAATAAACTATTTTACATTTCTGCAAATCCAATACTTAATTTTATAAAATGCACAAGGACGGTCTTTAAAAAAGAAAGAAAAAAAAGGCAAAACACTTGAAAAGTAGAAGTTTTAGCACTTTGATCGTACGGATATATTGTAAGTACAAATGAGAAAAATGAATTTAAAAATTGCAGCATGAATTATTTAAAGGGACACAGATGCAGTAAAAGGCATTTTTTGCATAATTTTAATTATAGAATCTTTACAACACTTCATGAGAATATACTCAACGGATATCTAAATTCATTTTAAGTGAAAAGTTGAAAAATTTATATTTTCTTCACTTTTTGCAAAATGAAGAGTACAAGTCCTCTTAAACATTTATGTAAATGAATGCTACATATTTAAATTTTTATTACCAAAATTTAAAAAAAAAACTTTTTATTTTCTTGTCCAACCTCCTAAAAACGGGTCTGTAGGTTAATAAACATTTACCTTGGGAAAAAATGTGCTATACCAATTTTTATTAAATTTTCAATTTTAATATGAAAAACATATAATTAAAAGACTAAATTTCTCAAAAGGAGTAAAATGCAATTGTCATGATTAGAGAGAACTTATAAGGGAGAAAAGGAAGCGTCGCTAAGTCGAACATGACAGCAATCCAATAGCGAAGACTAAAAAATATAAGATTTCTGAATGTTAGATTTTTTATTATTATTATTATTTAGAAAATCTGAAAAAAAATCGTATTTAGTATCCCTCCCATAAGGGATATAATATTATATAACATAGCAGACTCCCTCAAATCAGCAAATATCTTATCCACACATCGTTTCCGATGTAAACAATGAAACTTGCAGTTAAAATGTAGGTTCAAAATTCAAGTTTTATTTGTATATCATTCTGTACACATTTTAATATGTAATTCTGGTTAATATGATTGAACTCATGTTTTCTCATGAAGGAAGTATAAATTTATTTTTGAAAAATTTTGTGATAGTACTGATATCAGTAGCGATCATGATATTTTTACCAAATAATTTATGTATTAATCAAGCTTTTAGGTTGATTTCATAAGAAATACTACCTATTACATTCTCCCCTAAGTTGAATTTTTGAAAAATTTTTGCAGATCGACGCCGATCATGACTCTCAGAACCCAAAACCACTCCCAATTCAAAACTTTATCTATCTATCTATATCACTTTTTTATGGACACGATAACTTCTATAATTCTGCATGTTTTTGTTTGGATAGTAATATAAAACTTTGAATTTTAAATACAAATGGCCATTTACAAAATTTCAATTTATTGTTAAGATTTTAGGACTGGTGCCCATTACTGGAATGCTTAATTAGTCTCTTTCCAATAATGGACACCCCATGTGGCCAATACTAAAAGTGCAATTTCAGTAGCACATAAAATCTTTTTATTTAAATAAAAAGCTAATTAATCAAATTTAATTTTAAAATTTTACTTAATAAAATGTAATAAGCAACCTTTAATTGCAATATCTTTTTTTTAATAAATAGGGTCATTCCATGCCAAATCAACCAAAAAATTTCAATATTCAACATGACCATTTCAGATTTTAATACTATCAGAAATCATTCTCCCTGGTGATATAAATGAGAATATATCTTTATATATATATTTTTTTTTTTTCATCAGATTTTCATACAATGAAATTTTTTTTCGAAAAATCATTTTTTAGCTTGCATAAATGTTTTCAATTTTGATTTTCTCATGTTCTATCAGGAGTAAGGAGTTGTTAAACCACTCATTTTAAAGAGAATTTCACAAGGTTTCATTTGATATGCAAGTTGACTAGATACTTGATTTAAAAAAATAACATTTTTAAAATTTAGAAAATTTTAAATAGTGTTTTTTTATTTTTTTGAAAAAACTTATGTTTTTTGTAATATTATAAGCTTGAAATTTTTAGTGTGGGATCTCAATAGGAACAGGAGTTATGAAATAAAAGCTGAGGATTATCATACAAATAATAAATAAATAACAAAGTAAGCTAGAGTTCGATTATTATTTGTATGGTAATCTTCAGCTTTTATTTGTCATAAATACAAACATAGTTTCAATGATGAAAAGCACAGAAGTGCGTAGAATGTGACAAGTACAAGAATGCTTATCATTTTAAATGCATTCAAAAATTGTATATTGAATGCTTTGGATTAATCAGAAAATGATGAAGAATTTGGAGATTTGGCATTGGAATGTCATAATTGTACAGCACATCATTCGGATGTTGATATGAGTGGAGATTAGATAAAATGAGGCAATAAAAAATGTCACCAAACTTAATTATTGTAAAACAAAATCTTTACATTATAAATCCTTTAAAGCAATAAATTTCTATCTTAAATTTCAATTATTTTCTTTTATCCCTATGCTTTTATTAAGTTCTGAACCTAAATACTATCATAAAACAATTATCTAATTATTTTTGTAGGATGTCCATTACTGGAATTTTGTCTGTTTTGATACATTTCTTTTATTTATAATTAAGTTTTGATTCACATTGGGGAATGTGACTATGAGATTGATTAAATAATGTTGATAGATTAATGTAATATATTAAAAAAAGTGGAATATAACAATTATAACTATTAATTAAAAAATAATTTTTAAAGAAATTCCTTAAGAGTGTCCATTACTGGTACATCTACCTTATGCTCTGAAAAAATTCTGAGGAAAGTAAAAAGGTTTAAGGAATATTCAAAAATATTTTCATGCAAATCGGTCTGTCCGTTAAAGAGAAAGAAAAAATTAACAGAAAAAGTCGTCCACTGTGTACCAGTTTCCCTATATATTAACACGCAATTGCAAAAACAAAATTAATTGCTCTCATTGCGCGCTTTTACAAAGTAGGCATTAATCATTAATGCTTTAGCAGACTGGACATGCAGTACTAACTAGAAATAAAAATTTCAAAACCCGAAATTCATTTGAAAAATTTTTTCTTCAATACTGCAATTTTACTCATCCACATCAAACTGGATTCATACCACCAGATATTTTGGGGGTTAAGTGATCAAAATGCGAATTTAAAAAGCAATTCACAAAGATTATTGCACAATCCACAATCATTGCATGTTTCTGAAATATAATCTCAATTTGATCAGATATATTTAACTTACTTGTGGAGAAACTAAAGGAAATACAATTGAAAAAAAACCAACCACAGTGAAAAAATAAATATTAAATAAAATGAGTGAATCCATGATATTCAATCTTTTCAAATAAAAGAGCGGTAACTTCTTTCTCCTCTTTCATAATATCCACGAGAACGAATGTAAACAATGTCGCGTTATGAACTCAACCATTGGCAATTTAATTCTTCAGCGCGCATGCCCTTTTTCCGCAATCTCGGCTTGGCCCATAAATACGTTTCGCGGTTTCGCACATTCAATGACCTTTCTTTTTAATACTATGGTTACCGCGGCTTTGTCAATTACGTTTAACCTTAGGGCCATTCACGGCTCTTTTTTTTTCTGTCATTTTACTCTTTATTGTTTGATGACAAGGAAAAGTGTTAGCTGAAAGCTGGAGGGACTTCTTTGGATACCTTCTCTGTTCTCTTATCAATTGATAACAACTTTCGATTACTTCTGAAAAGAGGAAAGTTTCGTATCATCGTTCTTGAAGGACAAGAAATAAACGGAAAGAAATCAGTGGCAGTGGCAGCCCTTGGTTGGAAAAGTACGTGAAGATGAGCCAACTGAGTAAAATCCCAAATATCGGTAGGGGGAGGGGAGGGCAGGGTCGGACTGGGCCAAGTGAAAGGGCGCAGACCTTGGATTTTCAGAGGGCGCAAAAATTTGAACGAACTTAAATCAATTTTATTTACTTGTGTTGTGTTTGACTTGACAAAGTTTAACACATTCGCATAGCTCCAAGTAAGAAAAGGGCTTTTAACATTATATCCCTGACTTTAGATCCCTGACCCTGACTTCATCCCGGACTTCGCTATATTCCCTATGCATCCATTCCATTAAATCTTCACTATGCTGCACAGTTTTTCAAACTATATCATATAATATTCAAAAACTCTAGAAAGTTGAATAAAGATTACCTTGTAGTAGATTGATTGTAGATTAAGGACTTTCCTACTTTATTCTTTTGTCAATAGATACCTTAGAACCTTATACCTTAGAACAGTCATGGTGTAAAATAAAAGTGATCTACTCCTTAGTCCTTACTAAGTACTGCAAATAAGGTATAAAAAAATACATAGGTACCAATTTATTGGGAATAATTTCTACTATTAAATTCTATTTACAAATTTTGTTTCGGAAATTGTCTACATATTAAAAAAAATCCCTAACGGCTCGGCCTACAGGCACAGGTAGATTTGGGGCTTGAGGAAGAAATGACCTTTTTTGCCATGATGCGGCAGTTGGAACCTCCTACTTCGAAACCTAACTTCTTTGCAAGCGAAGCCAGCAGGGATTTTTTTTTTTTTTTTTTTTTTTTTTTGCTATAAGAGTTGGTCCTATAAAAAACTTGTCAATATAAAAGTTTTAGATAATATTAAGAGGATTTATAATAAATTCAAGCGGATTCGATATCTTGTGAATTGACGAAGTTATGAATTTTTTTCTTCTAAAACACCCCCTTCCCCCCCCCCCCCCCTTGGGGCCATTTTTAATTATATCATAAATCTGTCATACATAAATTTTCGGCCCTTCTCCTAGAAGTAATAACTTCAAACGGATTCGATACGTATCATAACTAAGAAATTATGGGGGTTTTTCTGCTTTCACAAAAGGTTCGATTTTGCCCATTAACGAACTTGACCGAGATTTTATGCCCCTTGATTTTATGTATCAGTTTCGAAAAGATGCGGGAGTTGGAACCGCCTACTTCGAAAAATAACTTGTTTGCAGGCGGAGCCGGCAGGGATTTTTTTTTTGTTTTTAATTTTTTTTTGCTATAAGGGTTGGTCCTATAAAAAACTTGTCAATATAAAAGTTTTAGATAATATTAAGAGGATTTATAATAAATTCAAGCGGATTCAATATCTTGTGAATTGACGAAGTTATGAATTTTTTTCTTCTAAAACACCCCCCAACACAGTTTTTTTTTATACAAAAATAATTGTATGTGATAATTGTCTGAGTGCAACGAAGACTCATACACAGCGCAGTATTACTTTGCCCCATATATAGCTACGATGGATATTAAAACCTTTCGTCAAGCATAACTCAAAAGATATTTAACGGATTTCGTTCAAATTTTTACAGCAGGTACCTATAAAGGTGACAACGTCGTCTATTTATTACCAAGAATAAGTGTCAAACCGTTTGGAAGTTATATTTAAAAAAATAGATAAAAAAGCATTGTGCGTACGTCATTTTCACCGGCGATTTTCGTAGACAATCGGAATTGAAAAGTTCACAGAGTACATGGAGCAAAAAAATATGCACGCACTAATATTCAGCACAATAAAATATATTTCAATTTAATAAAAATGGAAAGTTAATCTGGAATTTTTTCTGTTTGAAAAGTATTAGAGATTAGTAAGAGTAGTATTAGTATTAGAGATTTGGCGTAAATCACACCATTAGCAGCTTTTTTATTTCGCGTGTGTATGTTAGAAACAATTCTTTGATGTTTAAATAAAAGGTTTCGATTTGTGGCATTATTTCTTTTTTTTTTTTCCTTTTTAGTATTTTAAATGGAATTAGTGAAAGACGTGTATTTTAAATTAAATGAGTGAAAGACGTGTATTTTTAATGTATGTATTTCAAATGAAATCAGTGAAAGATTTATATTTAAATGAATTGAATGCAATATGAAAGATGTTATGAGAAAAATATTTGGCGATTTATCAACTGCGCCAAGTTAACATAAAAGTACCAATACATATGTGGGTACTTCTCTATTATCCCGTCGACCACTTTTCATAACAAAAAACTATCGCCAAATAAACGGGACAACGTTGTCGTTGAAATATCAAAATACATAAATAAATAAAATATAAGAATTTAAGGACACAATTGTTATTTTAATGAATGAAATAACTAATAAATCAGTAAAACATAATGAAAAATACACGCAAATGTCGCGTTAAAAACCACTTGATGACGTAACAAACACGTATAATGCTTCTGCTATGCTTCTGATATCAAGTAAATGGGACTGCATTTTTGGCGTTTAATCTAACAGTTTGGCGATAGTTTTTTGTTATGAAAAGTGGTCGACGGGATAATAGAGCAGTACCTCTATGTGAAATGAAACAAGGCACAGATGTCATATACGCACCACGTTGGCGCGATTTTTCCCTCCACCAGCTTGGGGAAAACTTTGTTTTTGAATATTAGTTACAAATAGTGTGACAAATAGTACACGTGATTTTTTATTTCAATATAAAAATAAAATAACGTAATAAATGAAACAGCTTCTATTATTTTAAAAAAGGAAATAAAAATAAATAAATAATAGTTTGATATAAATAAAGGCGCGGATGTCATATACGCACCACATTGGCGCGATTGCAACAAAATGGCAATTTTATGCCTCACATGGTAACCCGGTTATTTTGTTTCAATTGTTGTTTATTAACTTTTAATTTTTATTTTAATTCTATAAATTGTTTTTATTATATATATCAATATTTATTTATATCAAACTATCATTTATTTATTTTTATTTCCCATTTTTGAATAATAGGAGCTATTTCATTTATTACGTTATTTTATTTTTATATTGAAATAAAAAATTACATGCTATTATTGTATGGTATTTGTAACTAATATTCAAAAACAAAGTTTTCGCCAAATTGGCGGGGGAAATATCGCGCCAATCTGTTGCGTATATGACATCTGTGCCTAAATTAATATTGATATACATATAAAAATAATCTATAGAATTAAAATAAAAAATAAAAGTAAACAATCATAACAAACAGTTTTCGCCAAAGGGACGGCGGAAAAATCGCGCCAACGTGGTGAGTATATGGCATCTGTGCCGGGATTTTTACCCTTTTATCTGTGCTTTCGGAAATATAAAAAAATTAAAAAATTCTTATATCAGGTGTATAATGTTTTGCATTTTTATACGGACCACTTCTCCATTTTAAGATTTTAAATGCTATTTATATCAGATATTTCTTTCTTGAGATTCCCACAAGTTTTTTCCGGTAATTTTTTTAGTTCGCTTATTAATTGTTTACAATTTGCCCCCCTGGCAATAACAATTATTTATAAAAAAAAAATGGGTACTTCTCTATTATCCCGTCGACCACTTTTCATAACAAAAAACTATCGCCAAACTGTAACGCTAAATAAACGGGAGAACGTTGCCATTGAAATATCAAAATAAATAAAATATAAGAATTTAAGGACACAATTCTTATTTTAATGAATGAAATAACTAATAAATCAGTAAAACATAATGAAAAATACACGCAAATGTCGAATTAAAAACCACTTGATGGCATAACAAATACGTATAATGCTTCTGGCATCAAGTAAATGGGACTGTATTTTTGGCGTTTAATCTTAGTTTGGCGATAGTTTTTTGTTATGAAAAGTGGTCGGGATAATAGAGAAGTACCCAAAAATGGCTTAGTTTTGTTAAATTTCTTTCTTATGTATTTTCATTTCTTATTAAAATATCGAAAATGGCAATAAAATTTTATTTTAGCACCGTACTTAATTTTTTAAAATGGCTCAAAAACATGGTTTAATAAACGTATATTTGTAAATATTTTAAAAAACATGTTTTTCCGCTCTCTAGAAAAATTTGTAAGATTCTACAACTGCCTTTGGCACCAACCAGTACATGATACGGAACTTTTCCCTATTCAGATACACAGAAGAGGTTGGTCACAAACAAGAGTAATGCTAGCAACAATATTGTTTTAACTCTATAAGAGTTAGAAACAATAATGATATTAAATTCCCCGATTAGCTTAGGGCCCGATTACGGAACTTTCTCCTAGAAAAAAAAACTGTAGAAGTCTTTTACATTTGTTTCGAATGAAGCTCGATCAACAAAGTATTAATTGATAATACAAACAACACTAATATTAACATGGGGGCAAAAGTTTGAATTTAAGTGTATATATTTGGAACCCTCCCCCCCCCCCCCCAACCACCCACCAAAAAAAGAAAAAGTAAGTTACAGAAATGAATTTAAAATGACGTGAAGCCACCCTTTCTGACATAAGAAATTGGCTGCGAACCCGATTACGAAACTTTCACTTAACTTAATAACATGTATCTAATAGCCCTTTTGACAATTCCCCTTCCCAGTTATACGGACCTTGGGGCTTTTTTAAAAAGCTTGACGCAATTCGGGTTGAAGAAGTTGAGATTTACTGTCAAATGACATAAACTACTATGAAAATAAAACTGGTGAATTATTATGCTGGTTTATGTATGTATTTAAAAAATTGCATCTGATTACACTCTTTAGATAAATTACTCCTGTTTGCATTTAATAACAGATAAACGGCTTCCGTTTACTAAATTGTTTAAATATTGGGAAGAGTTGGCGAGAGATAGATAGACGTGTAAACAAACGGGTAGAGAGACGGATAGCGACAGAGATAAGCTAACGGGTAGCGAAACGAATAGACAGACGGGTAGCGAGGCAGGTGCCAAAAAGGGTTGACAGAGGGGTAGTGAGATGGGTAGGGAGACGGGTAGCGTGGTGGATAGAGAGACGAGTACAGAGACGACTTGACAGACGGGTAGAGAGAGGGGTATATAGACAGACAGACGTGTTGATAGACGAGTAGTGTAACGGGAAGCGAGACAGGTAGAGACACGATTAAAGAGTCGGGTAGACAGACGGATACTGAGACGGCTATACAGAAGAGTAGAGAGACAGTAGACAGATGAGTTCGGAGAGAGACACAGCTAAGACATACGAGTAGTTAGACTGGTAGACAAGTTTGTAGCTAAGCATGTTATCAATGTAGTTTGAAGTATACGAGTTTCTATAAATAGTTATACAAATAAACAAAGGAAATTTTTTTAATTCAAATATTAAATATTTGATTTAATATTTCAATATTTAATATTTTATTTTTTAATATTTTATTTAGATATTTGTCACAAAGAAAATGTTGCAAAAATTAAATTAAATTTGCGTTAAACTACGCTTGCTAAAATACGCTATTGGCTGCAAATCTGATTATGTGACTTTAAAAATATCGTTTTAAAAGATCCGGCGGTTTTTTTTTTTAAGTTTTGAGCAATTCCCGCTTAAGAAAATGAGATTATTTGCCAAATGTTATAAAAAAATGCATATGAAAACATAACAGTATATGAATTTATATATGATATTTTGTAATTATATCATTTAATTTGCTATTTTTCATATGTTGTATCTTTATCTATCTCTTGTCTATCATATGCTGTATATTCACTTAGACTCTTGTTGATATCTTCTTTATATCGTAATTGTTAACTTTATGTTCTCAGCAGTATCACTCAGACTAATTGCTTACAATGGAAATTTAAGTTATAGCATGGTGTAAAATAAAGTAACTTACCACTGCTTACAATGGAAATTTAAGTTATAGCATGGTGTAAAATAAAGTAACTTACCACTGCTTACAATGGAAATATATAGTTATAGCATAGCACTTAATAAATAATTTTAAAATGTGTTACCATAGTGCTCGCAAAGGAATATGAAATAGAAATATATAGTTATAGCATAACGCTAAATAAATAATTATAAAGTTTCTTAGCAAACTGCTTACAATGAAAATATTTAGTTAAAGCATAGCACTTAATAAAATATTTTAAAGTTTCTTACCAAACTGCTTACAATGGAAATATTTAGTTATAGCGTAGCACTTAACAAAAATTTTAAAGTGACACATGTAAATAATTATAGTTATAAACCGACATATAGGCAGATAGGCAGGCACACAGACAAGCAAGCAGGCAGGTAGGCAGACAGACAGACACACAGTGAACTATTTGTTACGTACACAAGCATGCATATACGAAGTGAACTAATTGTAATAAAATACAAGACGTGCATACGTTTTAAAACATTTTTTTTCTTCACAGAAATTAAGAAAATAATAAATTTCGACTACAACTTTCACTTTGAAATAGCGTACTCCCTTGTTAAAAATTATTAGCTTTTAACAAACATGTAAATGAAGCGGGGTTCGAACCTCGAACTTGACAAAATGATCTCATGATGTGTTGATTTGCAGTAGGTTTAAACGAACACACCATGAGACCATGTTTATTAGACGCGATTTAAGATATATAAGAAAAGGTGTCACGTGACTGAACATATTGGATTATTACTATACAGTACTAATGATATTATAAATTTTGTAAAATAATTTAAGCTTTACGATAAACTTTAATGTTTAAACTTACAAACACATTGGATTGTATTTATAACATATAAAATAACCTTATAAAAGGTTGGTTGGTTTGTTGGTTTTATAAACTTGCAAAGCAAAGCGTATCTTACCAATTTGCATACAAGAGATTTTGTAACATAAATTATATAATACAGCAAATTTTAACTTACCAAGTGAGGTTTAAGGATACTGTAATAGAATTTTTAATTGTATACTTTAAAAAAGAAAGTTTAACTTACCATTATGTTTATGCTCGGATTCGAACTGTCAACCTTTTGGCTAGCTTTCCAATGCGCTTCCAATTACGCTACGATGGCTCCGTACAATTAATATAAATAATGAAACCTAACACAATGTTACTTTTTTTCCTAAGATTTTCAAGTTAATAAAACAGGATATGACGACATTTATAGAATAACATCCTGTTTTACAACGATAAGAATAGCAATATAAGAAGCTTGTACACCATAATGAATTTACTGTTTAAAGTTTTGACTTAAACGATTATTCTTCTAATTACTTAAAACCTTGCTGTATATTTGCTTGATCACCTATCTGTTTACCCTGCTTTTTGGATACTTCTAAACCTGAAAATGACTACTTCGCTTAACACATCTTACTATGAAATTTCAGAAATCAGCGAATTTAGTAGAATATTTCAGTATTTTGACGTTTTTACCCCATACCATTGGGACTTAGGGGAGGATACGATTGTCGAAGTGCAAATGAATAAGGACTGTGAGTTAAACGTTCACATTCAAAAATATAAAGAATTTGAGAATAGTGGTAAAATGTACCCTACAAATGAAGGAATTACAATATCGTGCGCAACCTTTGATAAATTTGAAACGAGAATGACAAAATTTAATTTTGACTCTGCAGAAAAAGAAACATTCGTATCTAACAACGACTTACTAACGATTTATGTGGATAAGGAATCATGCATACTGCAAAAACTATTGAAACCTGATTGTTTACTACTTACAAAAGAACAATTTCTCAAACTAGAGAAAAACTGTATTGAAATTAGCGAATGTCTTATTCAAACTTTTTTAACAAAACTTTTACCTGTTTATGTTTTAAAAAACGTAAAAATATGTAAATGTTCTCACTTTACAGAGGAAGAGGCGATGGACTATTTTTTAGAATGCTTCGATCATGAATTAGAGAGATCAGTATATCGCACGTTTGACTGTTATTTATGTTCAATCGGCCAACCAGTAGAAATGGATCATGAATGTATGAGATATAATTTAAGAAAACAGTTTAACTGGTGCGCAGACAGTGCTTTGTTAAATTTCAACATTAAGGAATTTGTGAAAAACCTACTAGAGAAATGTACATGTAATTATACTTATTTATTTTTTGAATCTATGAATGTAGACTTTTATAATAAGCATTTGAGCAATGTATTTATAAATTAACGTAGAAATGTTTTATATTTAATAAATATTTGTTTAGTTTTTCATCATGTGTCTGTTTTTTATTTATGTATAAGGAATAAATAAGTTTAGTTTTACAATTTTTCTTTAGAAAATGTAGAAACTTGTTCTATTTTTCTACAAAAATTAAGGATTTTATACTATTTCATTAAACATGTGTACCATTATTATAATATAACTTACATATTGTATACAAAATACTACCCTTTACTTGATAAATTATTTAAGATTTTAAACCAAAACTGAGCGAATATTATAAAGATTATCGAGTTTGAAAATAGATCTGTTGTCTACCAGACCAAAAACAGGAAACTACTTATTTGCGGATAACATCCCTGTTTTCTTACTGATAACGTTACTTCTTGTATAGTTTAAGGTATAAAAATTATTTCATTTACTTAATTAGCAATACCATATAATGAACGAGTATATTCACACATTTAAATTTGCATTTTAAGCCACGATGAATACATAATAAAACATTACTTGTATACTTTTACATAAAAATTGAAAATACATTTATACTTAACGAAATCACCCACTGTATAATAAAAGATACTTTGCTAAATTACTAATGTTTAACTACAGCGCCTAGAATACATAGTGTAGAAACCGGCTACAAAATAGTACTAAAAAATTGTATCCAATAGATGTACAACGTTGTTGAAAGTTTTAGGATGGGTTCGCAGCGCCATCTGCTAGCTCTTGACATTGTATTAGAATGTTTCGGCTGGTGGTAAGTATTTTAAATACTTAAATTATATATCCTTTTCTCCTCTGACTTAGTGATTTTTATAAGCTTTTTTAAAATTATGAAAACTTGGCTAAAAAACGTGATACGCATTTTTTTGTCTATGGTTGCAACATTATCGTAGGAGCACCGTTGCACATTTATAGGCTACAACTTTTTAGCACTTTTTAAAGCATTACACCATTTGCCGGTTTCCACACTATGTATTCTATGCGCTGTAGTTTAACATACAGACTAATTTCTGTATACGATATATAACACGTGACGCTGTTTTTAATTATTTTAAGCATGCGCGCCCTCTACAATTAAATAAATATTCATGAAAAGTTTTATTTGAAATAATATTCATACTGTTACTGTGCCGTTAAGACGTTCTAATTTTTTCTCCGTTTAAGTGATCTGCGATTTTAATTGATTTAAATTAAATAAGTACAATGCAAGACATGGTGTTAGACGAACCAACCAAGATAAGAAAAGCCTTGACATCGGAGTTTAAGGAGCAAATAGACTGTACTATTTTAATGAAACCTCTTTTGAATAAGGAACCGATGGCCTCTTCATCAGATCAAGTCGATCAAAAGTTACCTTTTACATGTGATACATGTAAAAAAGTATTTACTAAAAAATATATGTTATTAAGACATATGAACTTACATTTAGAAAAAAAACCCTCTAAGTGTGATAATCTGTTTACTACAAAGAGCGCTTTACAGGGTGATATGCTAATTAATCCCAAGACATCTGCCACATATAAATGTGAGAAATGCAGTAAGACTTTCTCACGAAAAAATGTGTTAGTTAGACACATGAAATTTCACTTAGAAAAGAAACCTTTTAATTGTAAAATGTGTTCGAAATCATTTGTGCAGAAAAGCGACTTACAAAAGCATAACTTAGTACATTCTAAACAAGGCGTTATGCATAAATGTAATGATTGTGATAAAAAGTTTTTACGGGAAAAAAATTTAATAAATCATACTATGATTCATAACACCCCTCAGCAAAAGCAAAGGAATATTGAACCGTTTACCAGACACTATAAATGTGTCGATTGTTCTGAAATATTTAATCACAGATTTGACTTAGTGAAGCATAGAAAAATTCATCTCTCGCCCAAAGAACATATATCTGAACAGCGTACTGAACTTTTAAACCATTTACAGAATTTATTACTACGTATAGACACTTTACAAAATGCTATAAAAAAATGAAACTATTCCTTTTTGAAATATTGACTTTACCAATTTATTTGAACTATACAACTTCTTGTATATACTAATGTATGTGTTTAAATAATTAAATAAATAATAGATAAGTGAAAAAGCTTTTGTGTTTTATTTTTCAATATGATTATATTATATCACTATTATGTGAATGAATGGACTTGTAAATTTAAACCCTATGTATAAAAATAAATTTCTTACACTTTTACAAGAAGTAAAAATTTAATACAAATATATTTCAGATTTTTTAAATATATTATTGATTCACATATGATAGTTAAATTAATATGCTATTAAACATATAATTTTGTATAATCTATATTATTAATTTTCTTTAACACATATTACTTTTTTACAATAAATCGATTTAACTAATTATACATTTGTGTAATTAAACAAACTTATTTTACTAAATATACGTATCGATAATTAATTTTTATTATTTACATACACATGATTATACTTTTTATCGTACGCGATTAACTATTTATACATTTAATAAGCGTTGCCATACCCGCTTTTATAAATAATTAGATAGTATAAAGCATACGGATTTCACATAACCAAGTAATATTCATTAAATGAACAATTTGAATCTTTAAGCTATAACGTCATATTTACTTTTAAACTTGCTTTTAACTGTAACCATCACTCTTTTTTAACCTATGTTAGTAACTGTTTAGATATAATATAATCAGTTTACTGTTGACTTTTGTCGTGACTGAACCTTTTACTGTTTGTTATTTAAAAAATGGCTTGTGAATTAGATGGGATTAAACGGTCGTGTGAAGAAATGGCTTCTTCAACAAAGTTTCAACGTTTAGATAAACCTATGGAAAATTCTGATTTTTATAATAATGAATTTTTACCCAAATCTAATATACAGGAGAACTATGAAACACTATCACCTACCATGGACTTGTATGCAGCAGAGCCTAAGATTACCAAGGATTCTACAACACCAATATTTACTAACTGTGATAATGACGAAACGTCTTTCCCCGACACCTGTTGTGAGTCTACCTCTGCTAAAAGCTTTTTGGATACAATGTTTAAGGATCTAGATTTTAAAAATTTGGAAACATATCTTACCTCACAGCCTACAAGTGGTTTAATTTCTTCAAATGAACCATCAACTAGCATTACACATAGTAGTGAACAATTATATAACATATCCCCTCCCATCGCATGTGTGAATAACATTTCCAAAACCAAACATGGTAAATCTCGCATTTTTGTCATGTTTCGGATTAAACTTGCTGATTTTATATTTTTAACTTTAAAACGACATTATAAACAGTTTTATGTACATATTGAAGAGATCAAACACAATGTATTTACAAATGAAGAAATTTCATCAACAAATAGAATTTTTATGGATATTTCAACATGGTATGAATTCCAATATAAAATTTTTGGATTTAATTTAAAATATAAAAGTTCATCGTTTATTGCTAACAATACAGTATTAGTGTTAAATTATAATAATTCAATTATGCAAATAAAAAATTTAAAGAATTATACACATTGTGTTTTAAACGATTTTCAGTTAGAAAATTTAAAAGAAAAAGCTATTGATTTTAATAGCAATCTTATTAAGCACTTGTATACAGTTCATCTACCGCAGTTAATTAAGCAAAAATGCACACTCGTTAATTTACCTTCTGAAATCGAGCGTGTTTTACTAACGAAACTTATCTTTTCTATTGAGGATAATGTACTGACAATATTAAACCAAATTTATGAATGTGTAGGATGTATATTTAGACACCAATCCCAAAGTCAACATACATGTTTCACCTTTAATAAACGTGAAAGATTTAATCACTTAGGGGATATGATTTTAATGTTTGTAAATTTTGATTATGTTATTTCAAGGTTTTTAAACGGAGTTGAATGTATCAGTGAAAACTTTTTACGTAACATTAATGTGGAATTTATTCGAAATGTATTATTTAAGTCCTGAAAATAAAATATTTTGCTTTAAATCTGTGTGTTTATTTAAACAAAATGTGTGTGTGTTTATTAATATTGTTTAACTTGCAATTTAAGATTAATGATTTCTCTTATATGTTTATAACAGAAACATGATAACATAGTATGTATACTAAATGTTAGTAACATACTACACATGTTAGTAATTGTATTTTTGAACTATTATAAAAGTTTTTAAAATTTTACAAGATAACAAAATTATTTTTCAGTTAAAAAAAGTTTTATAAATTTACAATTTTAAATTTAAAACTTAATAAAAGTATTTCATACTTTATCAATGTTGATTCGTCTTGCATGTTTATATTATATAATGGTAACATACTATATAGTTGTTATGTTACTACATATACTTATAAAAATAATTTAAACATGTTATATTATTGTAAAAGTTTTTTAAAAATTTACAAAGTGACTTAATTAAATTATAAGTAAACAAAATAATTATTTTTTTTAATTAAAATAAATTAACAAAAATGAAAAGTTATCAAAATTATTTTATAAATGTTTTAAAATACTTAATTTTAATAAATTGTGTCTATGTATACATATATATGTATGTACCTATATACATGTGGAACTTTAGTTAAGTAATAGAAATTCTCAAACTTTGTCATTAGAAACTCTATATTCTGATAATTAATAACAATTAGCTTTAAATTAAAGAAATAGATTAATTTATACTTACAAATATAACCCACTTATAATAGCACGTCCATCTTACATAGTTACTTCAGACATTATGCTTGTTTCTATCCTAGCAACAGGATGTTTTTGTCGTACCACGTGATTTCCTTTAAAGTCACGTGATCATGAAGATAAGAATTAAACACAACGTGTTTGACATTTTCACTTCTGCTATAGAAGAGGCTTGTTTGGTAAGTTATAATGTCCTGTATTCTTTATTTTACAATTTATTAAGAAGATCTAATTTAAATAACGTTTATATTGCAAACGTAAGGTAAAATCACTAAATTAGTGTTTTAAAAGCCTTTTATTTTGTAATTCTATCGACCATAAGATGATGTAATACATTTAAAATCTTACTATTGGGTTTTATTTTAGCATAAACATTATTTATTCAACTGGCTATTGCTTTTAGAAGTAACTTAATTTTCTTACACAAGCGGAAAATAATATTTCTTCATTAATATATCATGTTTACAAAATTTTTAAGTTATATATAATATAACTTGTAAATACATAGTATATTTATATACCAAATCCATAAGTATACATATATACTTAAATAACATGTAAGTATACATATATTTATAGATACTTATAGTATAAAAATATACTATGTATTTACAAGTTATATTATATATAACTTAAAAATTTTGTAAACATGATATATTAATGAAGAAATATTATTTTCCGATTGTGTAAGAAAATTAAGTTACTTCTAAAAGCAATAGCCAGTTGAATAAATAATGTTTATGCTAAAATAAAACCCAATAGTAAGATTTTAAATGTATTACATCATCTTATGGTCGATAAAATTACAAAATAAAAGGCTTTTAAAACACTAATTTAGTGCTTTTACCTTACGTTTGCAATATAAACGTTATTTAAATTAGATCTTCTTAATAAATTGTAAAATAAAGAATACAGGACATTATAACTTACCAAACAAGCCTCTTCTATAGCAGAAGTGAAAATGTCAAACACGTTGTGTTTAATTCTTATCTTCATGATCACGTGACTTTAAAGGAAATCACGTGGTACGACAAAAACATCCTGTTGCTAGGATAGAAACAAGCATAATGTCTGAAGTAACTATGTAAGATGGACGTGCTATTATAAGTGGGTTATATTTGTAAGTATAAATTAATCTATTTCTTTAATTTAAAGCTAATTGTTATTAATTATCAGAATATAGAGTTTCTAATGACAAAGTTTGAGAATTTCTATTACTTAACTAAAGTTCCACATGTATATAGGTACATACATATATATGTATACATAGACACAATTTATTAAAATTAAGTATTTTAAAACATTTATAAAATAATTTTGATAACTTTTCATTTTTGTTAATTTATTTTAATTAAAAAAAATAATTATTTTGTTTACTTATAATTTAATTAAGTTACTTTGTAAATTTTTAAAAAACTTTTACAATAATATAACATGTTTAAATTATTTTTATAAGTATATGTAGTAACATAACAACTATATAGTATGTTACCATTATATAATATAAACATGCAAGACGAATCAACATTGATAAAGTATGAAATACTTTTATTAAGTTTTAAATTTAAAATTGTAAATTTATAAAACTTTTTTTAACTGAAAAATAATTTTGTTATCTTGTAAAATTTTAAAAACTTTTATAATAGTTCAAAAATACAATTACTAACATGTGTAGTATGTTACTAACATTTAGTATACATACTATGTTATCATGTTTCTGTTATAAACATATAAGAGAAATCATTAATCTTAAATTGCAAGTTAAACAATATTAATAAACACACACACATTTTGTTTAAATAAACACACAGATTTAAAGCAAAATATTTTATTTTCAGGACTTAAATAATACATTTCGAATAAATTCCACATTAATGTTACGTAAAAAGTTTTCACTGATACATTCAACTCCGTTTAAAAACCTTGAAATAACATAATCAAAATTTACAAACATTAAAATCATATCCCCTAAGTGATTAAATCTTTCACGTTTATTAAAGGTGAAACATGTATGTTGACTTTGGGATTGGTGTCTAAATATACATCCTACACATTCATAAATTTGGTTTAATATTGTCAGTACATTATCCTCAATAGAAAAGATAAGTTTCGTTAGTAAAACACGCTCGATTTCAGAAGGTAAATTAACGAGTGTGCATTTTTGCTTAATTAACTGCGGTAGATGAACTGTATACAAGTGCTTAATAAGATTGCTATTAAAATCAATAGCTTTTTCTTTTAAATTTTCTAACTGAAAATCGTTTAAAACACAATGTGTATAATTCTTTAAATTTTTTATTTGCATAATTGAATTATTATAATTTAACACTAATACTGTATTGTTAGCAATAAACGATGAACTTTTATATTTTAAATTAAATCCAAAAATTTTATATTGGAATTCATACCATGTTGAAATATCCATAAAAATTCTATTTGTTGATGAAATTTCTTCATTTGTAAATACATTGTGTTTGATCTCTTCAATATGTACATAAAACTGTTTATAATGTCGTTTTAAAGTTAAAAATATAAAATCAGCAAGTTTAATCCGAAACATGACAAAAATGCGAGATTTACCATGTTTGGTTTTGGAAATGTTATTCACACATGCGATGGGAGGGGATATGTTATATAATTGTTCACTACTATGTGTAATGCTAGTTGATGGTTCATTTGAAGAAATTAAACCACTTGTAGGCTGTGAGGTAAGATATGTTTCCAAATTTTTAAAATCTAGATCCTTAAACATTGTATCCAAAAAGCTTTTAGCAGAGGTAGACTCACAACAGGTGTCGGGGAAAGACGTTTCGTCATTATCACAGTTAGTAAATATTGGTGTTGTAGAATCCTTGGTAATCTTAGGCTCTGCTGCATACAAGTCCATGGTAGGTGATAGTGTTTCATAGTTCTCCTGTATATTAGATTTGGGTAAAAATTCATTATTATAAAAATCAGAATTTTCCATAGGTTTATCTAAACGTTGAAACTTTGTTGAAGAAGCCATTTCTTCACACGACCGTTTAATCCCATCTAATTCACAAGCCATTTTTTAAATAACAAACAGTAAAAGGTTCAGTCACGACAAAAGTCAACAGTAAACTGATTATATTATATCTAAACAGTTACTAACATAGGTTAAAAAAGAGTGATGGTTACAGTTAAAAGCAAGTTTAAAAGTAAATATGACGTTATAGCTTAAAGATTCAAATTGTTCATTTAATGAATATTACTTGGTTATGTGAAATCCGTATGCTTTATACTATCTAATTATTTATAAAAGCGGGTATGGCAACGCTTATTAAATGTATAAATAGTTAATCGCGTACGATAAAAAGTATAATCATGTGTATGTAAATAATAAAAATTAATTATCGATACGTATATTTAGTAAAATAAGTTTGTTTAATTACACAAATGTATAATTAGTTAAATCGATTTATTGTAAAAAAGTAATATGTGTTAAAGAAAATTAATAATATAGATTATACAAAATTATATGTTTAATAGCATATTAATTTAACTATCATATGTGAATCAATAATATATTTAAAAAATCTGAAATATATTTGTATTAAATTTTTACTTCTTGTAAAAGTGTAAGAAATTTATTTTTATACATAGGGTTTAAATTTACAAGTCCATTCATTCACATAATAGTGATATAATATAATCATATTGAAAAATAAAACACAAAAGCTTTTTCACTTATCTATTATTTATTTAATTATTTAAACACATACATTAGTACATACAAGAAGTTGTATAGTTCAAATAAATTGGTAAAGTCAATATTTCAAAAAGGAATAGTTTCATTTTTTATAGCATTTTGTAAAGTGTCTATACGTAGTAATAAATTCTGTAAATGGTTTAAAAGTTCAGTACGCTGTTCAGATATATGTTCTTTGGGCGAGAGATGAATTTTTCTATGCTTCACTAAGTCAAATCTGTGATTAAATATTTCAGAACAATCGACACATTTATAGTGTCTGGTAAACGGTTCAATATTCCTTTGCTTTTGCTGAGGGGTGTTATGAATCATAGTATGATTTATTAAATTTTTTTCCCGTAAAAACTTTTTATCACAATCATTACATTTATGCATAACGCCTTGTTTAGAATGTACTAAATTATGCTTTTGTAAGTCGCTTTTCTGCACAAATGATTTCGAACACATTTTACAATTAAAAGGTTTCTTTTCTAAGTGAAATTTCATGTGTCTAACTAACACATTTTTTCGTGAGAAAGTCTTACTGCATTTCTCACATTTATATGTGGCAGATGTCTTGGGATTAATTAGCATATCACCCTGTAAAGCGCTCTTTGTAGTAAACAGATTATCACACTTAGAGGGTTTTTTTTCTAAATGTAAGTTCATATGTCTTAATAACATATATTTTTTAGTAAATACTTTTTTACATGTATCACATGTAAAAGGTAACTTTTGATCGACTTGATCTGATGAAGAGGCCATCGGTTCCTTATTCAAAAGAGGTTTCATTAAAATAGTACAGTCTATTTGCTCCTTAAACTCCGATGTCAAGGCTTTTCTTATCTTGGTTGGTTCGTCTAACACCATGTCTTGCATTGTACTTATTTAATTTAAATCAATTAAAATCGCAGATCACTTAAACGGAGAAAAAATTAGAACGTCTTAACGGCACAGTAACAGTATGAATATTATTTCAAATAAAACTTTTCATGAATATTTATTTAATTGTAGAGGGCGCGCATGCTTAAAATAATTAAAAACAGCGTCACGTGTTATATATCGTATACAGAAATTAGTCTGTATGTTAAACATAAGTAATTTAGCAAAGTATCTTTTATTATACAGTGGGTGATTTCGTTAAGTATAAATGTATTTTCAATTTTTATGTAAAAGTATACAAGTAATGTTTTATTATGTATTCATCGTGGCTTAAAATGCAAATTTAAATGTGTGAATATACTCGTTCATTATATGGTATTGCTAATTAAGTAAATGAAATAATTTTTATACCTTAAACTATACAAGAAGTAACGTTATCAGTAAGAAAACAGGGATGTTATCCGCAAATAAGTAGTTTCCTGTTTTTGGTCTGGTAGACAACAGATCTATTTTCAAACTCGATAATCTTTATAATATCCGCTCAGTTTTGGTTTAAAATCTTAAATAATTTATCAAGTAAAGGGTAGTATTTTGTATACAGTATGTAAGTTATATTATAATAATGGTACACATGTTTAATGAAATCCTTAATTTTTGTAGAAAAATAGAACAAGTTTCTACATTTTCTAAAGAAAAATTGTAAAACTAAACTTATTTATTCCTTATACATAAATAAAAAACAGACACATGATGAAAAACTAAACAAATATTTATTAAATATAAAACATTTCTACGTTAATTTATAAATACATTGCTCAAATGCTTATTATAAAAGTCTACATTCATAGATTCAAAAAATAAATAAGTATAATTACATGTACATTTCTCTAGTAGGTTTTTCACAAATTCCTTAATGTTGAAATTTAACAAAGCACTGTCTGCGCACCAGTTAAACTGTTTTCTTAAATTATATCTCATACATTCATGATCCATTTCTACTGGTTGGCCGATTGAACATAAATAACAGTCAAACGTGCGATATACTGATCTCTCTAATTCATGATCGAAGCATTCTAAAAAATAGTCCATCGCCTCTTCCTCTGTAAAGTGAGAACATTTACATATTTTTACGTTTTTTAAAACATAAACAGGTAAAAGTTTTGTTAAAAAAGTTTGAATAAGACATTCGCTAATTTCAATACAGTTTTTCTCTAGTTTGAGAAATTGTTCTTTTGTAAGTAGTAAACAATCAGGTTTCAATAGTTTTTGCAGTATGCATGATTCCTTATCCACATAAATCGTTAGTAAGTCGTTGTTAGATACGAATGTTTCTTTTTCTGCAGAGTCAAAATTAAATTTTGTCATTCTCGTTTCAAATTTATCAAAGGTTGCGCACGATATTGTAATTCCTTCATTTGTAGGGTACATTTTACCACTATTCTCAAATTCTTTATATTTTTGAATGTGAACGTTTAACTCACAGTCCTTATTCATTTGCACTTCGACAATCGTATCCTCCCCTAAGTCCCAATGGTATGGGGTAAAAACGTCAAAATACTGAAATATTCTACTAAATTCGCTGATTTCTGAAATTTCATAGTAAGATGTGTTAAGCGAAGTAGTCATTTTCAGGTTTAGAAGTATCCTAAAAGCAGGGTAAACAGATAGGTGATCAAGCAAATATACAGCAAGGTTTTAAGTAATTAGAAGAATAATCGTTTAAGTCAAAACTTTAAACAGTAAATTCATTATGGTGTACAAGCTTCTTATATTGCTATTCTTATCGTTGTAAAACAGGATGTTATTCTATAAATGTCGTCATATCCTGTTTTATTAACTTGAAAATCTTAGGAAAAAAAAGTAACATTGTGTTAGGTTTCATTATTTATATTAATTGTACGGAGCCATCGTAGCGTAATTGGAAGCGCATTGGAAAGCTAGCCAAAAGGTTGACAGTTCGAATCCGAGCATAAACTTAATGGTAAGTTAAACTTTCTTTTTTAAAGTATACAATTAAAAATTCTATTACAGTATCCTTAAACCTCACTTGGTAAGTTAAAATTTGCTGTATTATATAATTTATGTTACAAAATCTCTTGTATGCAAATTGGTAAGATACGCTTTGCTTTGCAAGTTTATAAAACCAACAAACCAACCAACCTTTTATAAGGTTATTTTATATGTTATAAATACAATCCAATGTGTTTGTAAGTTTAAACATTAAAGTTTATCGTAAAGCTTAAATTATTTTACAAAATTTATAATATCATTAGTACTGTATAGTAATAATCCAATATGTTCAGTCACGTGACACCTTTTCTTATATATCTTAAATCGCGTCTAATAAACATGGTCTCATGGTGTGTTCGTTTAAACCTACTGCAAATCAACACATCATGAGATCATTTTGTCAAGTTCGAGGTTCGAACCCCGCTTCATTTACATGTTTGTTAAAAGCTAATAATTTTTAACAAGGGAGTACGCTATTTCAAAGTGAAAGTTGTAGTCGAAATTTAATATTTTCTTAATTTCTGTGAAGAAAAAAAAATGTTTTAAAACGTATGCACGTCTTGTATTTTATTACAATTAGTTCACTTCGTATATGCATGCTTGTGTACGTAACAAATAGTTCACTGTGTGTCTGTCTGTCTGCCTACCTGCCTGCCTGCTTGTCTGTGTGCCTGCCTATCTGCCTATATGTCGGTTTATAACTATAATTATTTACATGTGTCACTTTAAAATTTTTGTTAAGTGCTACGCTATAACTAAATATTTCCATTGTAAGCAGTTTGGTAAGAAACTTTAAAATATTTTATTAAGTGCTATGCTTTAACTAAATATTTTCATTGTAAGCAGTTTGCTAAGAAACTTTATAATTATTTATTTAGCGTTATGCTATAACTATATATTTCTATTTCATATTCCTTTGCGAGCACTATGGTAACACATTTTAAAATTATTTATTAAGTGCTATGCTATAACTATATATTTCCATTGTAAGCAGTGGTAAGTTACTTTATTTTACACCATGCTATAACTTAAATTTCCATTGTAAGCAGTGGTAAGTTACTTTATTTTACACCATGCTATAACTTAAATTTCCATTGTAAGCAGTATGGTTAGATACTTTAGAATATTTTATTTTATACTATGCTATAACTTAAAATTCAGAAGCAGTCATTTTAAATTCCATAATTTTCATACTTACCGATAGAGGGCGACACCACCTTAAACTTTCTCTCCCCTAAAATTTAAAAAAAAAAAAAAAAAAAAATTGGGGGGGGGCATGGGGTAGGGGGGGGCAAGGGGATAGTAGTCGTACTCTACCATAGCCGATACCTGGTAATATAAGACAATTTAAATTTTTTTAAAATTAAGCCCCCCCTTTAAAAAAAATACCCCCCCTACTATAACATGCTGCCCCCTCCTAAAACCCCCTCTCCTATAGCACACCCTTTCGCCCCACCCTCGATTTTAAGTTTGAATTTTATCATCGTAGTCTTTTACAACAATTTAGCACCGCCGCCGCACCACAGCACCGCCTCATGACCCGCCGCAACGCCGCCTCATGGGGTAAAACCGGCTCTTTCTACCTACTAATATGAATTAGTTATCAAGTCAGTTATAAACATGGTATAGATGCAATTTCTGATATAATGTGACAGCAAATGCTGTTTATTTACTACAGCCTACAGCTTTTTTTTCTTTAGTAAAGTAGCAACTTTAAATGTGGTCTCTGACGGTGTCTGCCTCATCACACAAACAAAATAAAGATTCAGTATGCAAAATTCGTTCAAAAAATATTTATATCGAGAACCAAAATGTACATTCAAGAAATTTTGAAGCTAAAACTCATGCTTGATTTTTTCTTTTGAAAAAGTACCACATATTATAGCAGTATTTGAATGTCCAAATATAGATGGGGAAATAACACTTGTTTGTGAAAATATTACACTTGCAGCATTTGGGATAAGGAGAAAGAGGAATTTTGTGTGCTTAAAAATGACTTTATGCCTCCTTAAAATTCTGAATTTATATCGCACTATAAAAAGGTTTCTACTGAAAAATCACATCAAAAGTAGCGATTAGTAGCCTTAAATAGTTAAAATAATTGAGTAAATTTACTTTTCTCAGCACACTCTTCCCATGATTCGCAAATTTCTTATCATAATTAGAGATCAAAGGAAATTAAGTTTCCATAATTGAAAGAAATCCTCCGGGGATTGTAATCCTGCAAACGACAGGATTTTGCTGCCAGCATTTTATAATTCAAAAACCTACAATAGTTTCTGAATATTAATCATCGCTTTATTTAATGATCGATTTTTCCGTGATTAAATGAAACAATTTTTTATTTAAAATACATACTAGAATTTTTTAATATATAATAATAGTTATTTAATTACGGAAAGGCTGTCATTAAATAAAGCTAAATGAAAATTTTGGAAGGTAGTTTGAATGAAAAAAAACGCTGGCCGCGGGATCCCAGCTTGCAGAATTGCAATCCAGAAGTGTCATCGAGGTTGTATTCCTCGAAAAGACAGGTTATGTTTTCCAGTCAACAACAAAATCCACACAAAACGTTTTTGCCTTCTAATATTTATCTCTTTTAAAGTTGTTTTTCGAAAACCATGGTTTCAATTATAGGTTCATTCAGGGACGGTTTTAAAAGAGCGCAAGGTCCCCTGGGTATTACTATGGTGGGTACGCAAAATATTTGATCTGAGATTAACACTCTCAGGGCGCGGGAGTAGCACATGGGCGTAAGCTTTAGTAGCCACGGCGCGCCAGGGCTATTAAAAATTTCCCTAGGTGCCCGTTTTCTATCCTCAATTGTATGCAAACACGTCCGCTTTGGTTTCGGATTCTGAAAATTCCTTTGATGCAGTGGCGTAGACCGGGAGGGGGGCGCAAATGCTCTATATACCAGTGATAATATAAAGTTTTCTTCGCACTGATTATCGCAGAAAGTTCTCCGATTAGATAAGTCAAAGAAAACTCTACAAAATTAGCGGTATCCAGAGCATCTGGACCCCCACCCAGGGCTACGCGACTGCTATAATAAAAATCCCTCTCTTTTGCTATCTGTCTATTAGTTAATGATTATCCCTAAGCAAATTCTCGAAATTTAGTACACTAATCAGAATATATGTTGTGGAAAATTATTGGAGCGGCTTAGGGGCGCGAATTTTTCCATGACTGAGGGCGCACCGGCCCTCGGGCTGATGGGCCGGCGGGCCAGTTCGAGCCTGGGGGAGGGGAGAGAGTTGATGCTGCGGGGGAATGATCCCCCACTCATCTCCCTTGCCATTCCCTTATTTTACTAAGAGTAAGAACAACAGAATGAAAAGGTGTTATGAATTTTCCAAAGAAACACAAACACCTCTCTTTATTCTAAAAAAAAGAAAAAAAAAACTAAAAGTGCTGAGTGCTGCTACCGTAATTGAATTTATTCTGACCTTTTCACTTTTTCGGCTTATACTGCAAAAACTATTGCATATAAAACACGAAAAACGATAATTTTATGGAGAAATGTGTGATGCACACGCTGAAGCAGACAGTTTTTAAATCGGAGAATTATTTTAAGCGCTATTTAATGTTTAAATCACTCAAGATAGTTCAGTTAAATAAGTTTTATACGATCAAAAACTATGCATAGCAATTTTTCCATCTTTTGCAGGTACATACTGGACTAGATTGTGGTATGCAGTGTCCAATATTTTTATTATTATTATTTGTCTATTTTGTTTTATGTTTTTTTTTTCAATTTTTTATTCAAAATTTCGTTATCTGAATAGAGATTTAATTCATATTTTGAAATGTTTAAAATAGCCGTTTTTTACCCACTGTTGCCAGATTTTAAGAAGCCCAAATAATAATATTCACAAACATTTTTCAATTAAAAATATATTTATACGTAAATATTAAAAAAGAAAGAAAATTATATATATATATATATATATATATATATATATATATATATATATATATATATATATATATATATATATATAGATAGATAGATATAAAAACTTATTGCAAAAATTTATATATATATATATATATATATATATATACAAAAATTTTATTATATATTACGTGCTAAAAGGATTTACTGGTGAAAATTACGTCATATTTAAAAAGATTTTCGTTGTAAAAGCCTGGGAAGCAGCGACATTTTTTACTTAACCATTTTTCCAAGCTGATTTTCAAATGTGTTATTGATCTTAATTAATCAATTAGGAAAATAGTTGTTAGCTATCGCGACAGTTGTGGATGCAGCCTTGGTAGCTGAAAATTCCTCCATTCTAAGGGAAATGGGTGGCAACCCGATTATAGAAGATCGCCACTGATCGTGATAATATTATTGAATCTTCCGTAATCGGGTAATCTTTTTAAAACAGGGCTAATTGGCGTGTTTGTTTTTAAAGTCGGCGGTGTCTAGACGGGATTGGCGCAAGGACGCCATTTCAGAACTTTCTTGGAGGGGGGGGAGCAAAGTTTTTTAGGGTAGTGGCATAGCCAAGGATGGGGTTCGGGGAGCTATAAACCTCCCCCCCCCCCTGGCCGCCTCCGAACGAGAAACGTTTACTGAAAAATGCAATGCACACAAAAACAGTAAAAACTACTAATGCGGAATCGCAAAAAAAGGGGAAATATTCCGTTTTAGACAGTTTTTCTTCTTAAGATCTTGAATATGAAAGTTTTCTGTTATAGACAGGTATACGTTTTTACACAGGTAACAAGTACTCTCTAAGATTGTTGAAACTTCCTTTTTATATAATACACCTCTGAAAAACATAGGTGTAATACAGTAAATCTTGTCTAAACAAAGCGTGTCTGTAACAGAATTATTTCTTAAAAGGAAAAAAAATCAAGTTTCGACGAAAAAAACACCATACAATTATACTTTCTTACAAGGAAGGTCTCCATAAGCGCATACTCAGAAAAGTTTGAAAAAATTACAGAATGTTGTTCTTATGAGGAGGATATATACGTCTATAAAAAAAAATTCTGCGGAACCTAGTGTAAAAACTCCGGCGGGATTTATAAAATTCGAACTGGTAGCTGTGGCTAACCGGAGTAATTACTATAGCTGATTTTTAAAAGAAATATTTCTTTTATTTGTAACATCAACTTACAAAACATTCCTCCGATAGATTTCGGTATTAACATAAATTAAGGAGTGCGTGAGATGCGGTGATTATAAACCATGCGATAGTCTTTAAGTCTCTCCTTTCTCCTCTAGGTCTCTACACCAGACAGGGCCATCTGTCCTCCCTCCGTTTCACTTCGCTCTCGCTTCACTGCAAGACTCTGCTTTTTCAGGGTCACGTCCTACCCTTTTGCCTCCGAAGAACCATCTCCTCTCCTCTTCTCTTCTTTCTCTAGCCTCCGAAAAAAGGGGGGCGGGGGGAGGTTCATCCCGGCCTCTCAAACTTACGGCAGCCTATCGTTGTCGATATCTGGTTCCCATTCGCAGATTTTAAAGGACTTCCCTTGGCGTCCGATGGTCTCTGGGAACCCTCTCCATCTGCGACCTCACAAGTAGAAATCAATAATTCGTTACCGTCGGGTAGGTGCCAGCCAGTCTCCAGTATTGTTTCCCTAATGTCCAAACCATTCAGCGTAGGAGATGGATCGCTTCCTTAGGTTCGGCCCGACAACTCCTGCGGTCCATAGTAAAGTAACTCAGCTGGGATATGGGAAAATGTCACACTAGATATGAGGTACGTAAAAAAATTATGAAAATTTCGTTTATTTGGCGATGTATCATTGGTTGGCGACGAAATAAAATTTAAAGAAATACGGTTTTATGACAAATACTCTTTAGGGAAAAACTTTTTCATACTGAACTTGTTTATGTAAGTTTTACTTACATAATAAATAAATTTTTATAACTACAATTTTGTGTGCACATTTATATATATATATAATGAAATTTAAAGATCGTAACTTACGATTTAAAACAAAATTTAAATTGATTGAAATTGTTTCAAGCTCAAAAATAAACCCAATTCTGAACATTGCCAATTTATGGCAAAAGTATTGTGGCTATGGAAACAACGACTTCTATATAGAAATGAATAACGAATGCGTTTGTCATCGGGCTTTTCTTTTTAAAATAAACCCAAAATCAAAAATAAACCCAATTCTGAACATTGCCAATTCATGGCAAAAGTATTGTTGCTATGGAAACAACGACTTCTATATAGAAATGAATAACGAATGCGTTTGTCATCGGGCTTTTCTTTTTAAAATACATTTAAAAATTACTTATATAGACCGGTGAAGCCGTTTAAATTAGGAAAAATCGTGGAATGGGGAATAAAACAATACCAAAATTTTATTCAATAGGTAATAAATAGCGAAAAAAAAAGTGAATGATTTATTTAATCTGATTTAAAGAATATTTCAAATTAATATTACTGCAAACGTACAGAAAGTTGAAAATGTTGAACGCAAAATGCAAACGATTCTGAACAAGAGGATATGGTATCATGAGCCCTAGAATTAATCCATTAGTATAATTTTGTTTAAGCTAATGACAATTTTACGCTTTAAAATTTTACAAAAATCTCATACACATATTTGGAAATATGAAAAAGCATTGTTGAAAATACAAAAATTAATAAACTTTCATCGTTTAAGTTTAAATTCATTAAGTATTGTGCATTCGAATAATCACTTTACAAGCAGTTTCAAAATGCATTAAAATCGTTTGCGTTTGGCGAGGAAAAAATGTTGCTAGCCAAATCGAGCCAAATACTCGAAAGTATTTTATTTTTTTGCAGATTTTCTACTGGGATTCCGCAGCTAAATTTCGCTGTTCCTTTATTACATACACGAGCAGGGAAGACTGAGCTATGCTCGGTCAAAATTAGCTTTGAGTTAAAATATCATGACCCATGACCAAAACGACCCACTAATCAAATTTTATCGAACATGTGACCAAAACCAATTGTCTTCTCGTGCCCAAAATCCGTAGGATATAAAATTTAGTCAAAATAGTCGGAGCCGTTTTTTAGATAAAATTAGCTTGACCCAAAAATGACCCAGTAATAGGATTTTCTCGAGCATGTGACCTAGCCCAATGATTTTCTCGTGCCCAAAAACCGTAAGATACAAAATTTAGTTCAAATCGTCTGAGCCCTTTTTAAGATAAAAAAAAAAGCTTGACCTATGACCAAAATGACCCATTAATCAAAATTTTTCGAACATGTGACCTAGCCCAATAGTCTTCTCGTTCCCTAAAACTGTAGGATACTAAATTTAGTTCAAATCCTTTGAGCCATTTTTAAGATAAAAATAGCTTGACCCATAATGACCTATGACCGAAATGATCCACTGATCGAAATTTCTCGAACATGTGACCTAACCCAATAGTCTTCTCGTTCCCTAAAACTGTGGGATACTAAATTTAGTTCAAATCCTCTGAGCCCTTTCTAAGATAAAAATAGCTTGACCCATAAAGACTCATGACCAAAATGATCCACTAATCGAATTTTCTCGAACATGTGACCTAGCCCAACAGTCTTCTCGTGCCCGAAACCCATAGGATGCAAAATTTAGTCTAAATAGTCTGAGCCGTTTTTTAGATAAAATTAACTTGACCCACAGTGACCCAAAAATGACCTACTAATCGAATTTTATCAGACACGTGACCTAGCCCAATGATTTTCGCGTGCCCGAAACTCGTAAGATACAAAATTTAATCAAAATCGTTAGAGCCGTTTTCTAGAAAAAATTAACTTGACCCAAAAATGACCCACTAATCGAAAGTTCTCGAACATGTGACCTAACCCAATAGTCTTCTCGTGCCCGAAAATGGTAGGTCACAAAATTTAGTCAAAATCGTTTGAACCGTTTTTTAGACACAATTAGCTTGACCCTGACCCATGGTGATCCAAATGACCCATTAATCGAATTTTCTCGAACATGTGACCTAGCCCAATGGTTTTCTGTCTGGTGTTCCAAAACGACAGGATACAAAATTTCCTCAAAATCGTTAGAACCTTTTTTAAGATAAAATTTGCATTTATAACCACACACACACACACACACACACACAAGATTTGCTCGTATTAGAATATATGATTAGTAGCTTCGTTAGCATTTTTTTCAAAATTTTCTGAGTATGTGCTTTAAGGAGACCTTCCTTGTTATACTTATACCTGTCTGAAATGGAGCTTTTTTCCATAGTCCCTTTCGATTCCTTCTTTCTTGCGCCATTTCAAGTTCAAGAGTTTCTGGGAGGGGGGGGGGACTTTTCTTTGAGAGCGAGGATTTGAAATAGCATGCAGTATTCCACAAATTGCCCACCAAAATAGGAAATTCCCGCGCAAAAAAGAAAAATTACTGCGCGGGGATTTTGCATTCTTAACATCTTTGTCAGGCATATGTGATTCTTCCGCGAATATTTTTCCATTTTCGTAGAGGTCGCGATTTTTTTTTCTTTTTCGGAATAATGCAAAGTTAATTCGTCAATCGATCGCGGAAAAAAATCGTGAATTTTGCAAATTGGACTTTAGCTAATTTGTCAAATTAGTCGCTGAAAAAATCGTTAATTTCCTCAAACGACCGTGGGAAAATATATCGATTTTCGCCAAAGATCGCAGAAACAAATAGCGATTTTCGTCAATCGAGCGTGGAAAAAAATCGCACATTTCGTCAAAAGATTGCACAGAAAAAAAAGAAGAAAGAAAAGCGAATTTCGTATAATTATCGTGGAAATATATCGCGAATTTCATCAAAAGGTTGCGCAAAATATATTTGCAAATTTTGTCAGTCGGTTGCTGAAAAAACTCCGAAGTTTCAACAAACGATCGTAGAAAAAAAATCACGAATTTCGTCAAAAGATCCCGGAAACAAATAGTCACAAAAAATATCGTGAATTTCGGCAAATGGTCGCGGGAAAAATCAATTTCGTTAATATCCCGCAGAAAAAAATGCGAATTTTGTCAAACGGTCGTGGAAAAAATCGTGAAATTCAATCGGTCACGAGATAATCAGCACAAACATCATCAATGTGTCACGAAATTTGCAAATTTTGTGATCCATACGGATAACAAAATTTTCATTAATGATTTTCTATCAGTAAAAATTTTCCTTAATCATTTTCTGCCTTCCTCTTCAGACTATGATCTAAATTCCATACAATTCAGAAATCTGCAAAACCTTTGGTCTCAGGTAGAATCTTGCATTGGGTCGAGCAAACCAATTTTACCCGAAACCAAGCACGAACCGATCCATAGTACGAATCAAAGGGCTACTTAGTTTCGTTGCGAGTCAGGTTGACTTGGATTCAACATTTAATATGCTCATTTTTCTACATAAAAATAAAATTGATATTAAGAGATATAATTGTAAACTACTTTTCCATAATTGTATTAAAATATGGATTACTTTTCTTTCATTTCGGGTCGGGTTGTGGGTCAATGAAATTGTCTTGGCGGTTATGGGTTGACTGGAAGTTACAGTCCTGCATCGACTACCCGAACCTCGGGTCGGGTTGGTGCTATTTTTTTCGTTGCGGGTCGGGTTAACTTTGAGCGTTTCCAGGTGTGCTTTGCTTTTCTCGGGTTGGGTTCAAGATGAACCAATTTTTCAAAAGGAAGCCCCGACTTTTTTTCAAATGTAAAAAACAATATATTTGATTATTAATGTTTTTCTTTTTGTTCATTTTTGTACATAAGCTAGGAAATTGTATAGACTACTTTTCCATTAAAATATAAATTCATTTTATTTCACTTCGGGTTCGGGTCTAAATATGCTGAATTCTGTTGTGTTTCAGGTTGACGATTTTTGTCGTTTTCTAATCGGGTACACTCGGAGCGCCGGACTCTAGAGCCAGGCTGTTGAATTTATTAAGAGCATTACTGTAATATAATATGATTTAATAGCATTGTAATGATTGCAGTAAATATAATGTGACATTAATAATGAAAAATTGAAAAATCGCATAATTAAGAACTTGAATTACCCCCCATTCACCCCTCCCCCCCTTCCACAAAAAAAAAAAAAAAAAAAATATATATATATATATATATATATATATATATATATATATTTCCCCTAAATTTTGGGCTAAAAAGAGAAATTCGCCCTGAGGGAGACGAGTTTTCTTTTAATCATGTACACAGCTGAGATAGAGCTTTTTCTCACATATATTTTAACAAGTTGGAAATTGTACGTCAAACGTGACATACGAGGTGCGTTCGTACTATAGCTAGTTATATAAATATTCAGACCTAGATGATTTTTAATTCTGTGAAATGAATTATATCGTCTGCAGATTAATTTCTGTAATAAAATAAGTATCTCGGTCGCTTGACGATTTAACATCCATCGGAAGCTCCTCTAACAAGAAAGCACCGATTAAAAAAAAAAAAATTCAAATTTCTTAATAAATATTTTTATTAATATCTCCTAAAGTTTTGATTCGATTTTAATAAAATTTGAAATGTCTCGACAAAATTCTGCAAAGATAATATATCTTAAATTTTAAACCATTCGGTTGGGTAGTTTTTGCGTTGTTATATGCGGACGGACGGACAGACGGACAGACCAAGCGACGACAATAGGTGCTACGTATTTATATAATTACGAACGCACCTAAAAATTAAGAAATAAATGTCTCACTTATAGAATGTTGGAATAGAAAACATTAAAATAAAACATTTTGGATAGTTATTAGTTTCTGTGTTTAAAGTGTTTTTTTAATACTGATGTTTGATGTTTTTATTGTAAACAAATCTGACAAGTTACTTTAGTTTTCGAGAAATTTTTGAATTTTTTTTTTTTTTTTTAGTCTGACCTGTGATGACTGATAACTTTTCTGAAATTTCAAATTCTTTAGAGGGGGGGGGGGGGGCGACTGCACCCCTAGGCCCAAATGGCGCCCGTGGGTTGGCGAGCATAGGTCGTAGGGCAGTATTATGGTATATACCGGGTGTCCCAAAAATGACTGATGGATTTTAAAATTCAATAACTAGCAAACGGTGACAGATATTAAAAAAATTCTTGCAGGAGGGTTATGTACGATGTCGGGAGTTTTTTTTACTGTGATTCTTGATTTTAGTTCGAATTTCAAACAATAGATGGCGCTGACAGCGATTGGCGCTCATTCGAGGCCGAAACTGACGACACTGAGCATTGATGCGAAGAAAGGAGATTAAGTCTATGGAGTGGGCCTCATTCGCCAGTACAATTTTGCTCTTAGCAAAATCCCAGATCACTCGAATGAGACCCATTCCATAGCCTTAATCTCCTTTCTTCGCATCAATGCTCAGTGACGTCAGTTTCGGCCTCGAATGAGCACCAACCGCTGTCAGCGCCATCTATTGTTTGAAATTCGAACTAAAATCAAGAATCACAGTAAAAAAACTCCCGACATCGTACATAACCCTCCTGCAAGATTTTTTTTAATATCTGTCACCGTTTGCTATTTATTGAATTTTAAAATCCATCAGTCATTTTTGGGACACCCGGTATATGGCCAGTTTTATCCCCAAAACATTTCTTTTCCAAAACTCTCCTATTTGACATAAAGTTGAAAGTATTGACACAATTTTAATTGATTTTCGTACTTCATTAAGAATAGGTGGAAAATTTTTGAACAGTAACGCTAAGGTCTCTCTCTATGAATAATATAATACATACATAAGAAACCTGTCTGGACTTTCATCTTTATTAATTTAAAGTGGCCAAATTTCTTTCCTTCCATTTCCTGTTAGCGGATTCTCTTTCCCCAATATCGCCAGTTTACTGCCATATATAAACTGATTTTAAATTTTAAAATGTACATGCCGTAATGTATATTTATATACTCTGTATGAGGCATGCACCAGACCCAAAAGAAATTTTCTATTCGCCCTGTTCCTTCTATGATACCCATTTGGGAATGTATTAATTTTATAAAATACTACCGGCCCGTCCCGGCTTTGCACGGGTAGACAATGTAATTTTTTTATTACATTCGTTTTCCTGAATTTCGCGCTCCAACCTAAAACTATTGCTGAGATATGGCGAAATGACCTAAAACTTTCGAATCCCCCTTTAACCACCTTCTAGCGGGGAGTGGTGATTTCTAAATTCACTGAAATACGTGTTTAATCATTTGTTTAGTAGATTTGTTTTCCTGAATTTCGCGCACCTAAATAAAACAGCTGCTGAGATATGGCGAAATGTCCTAAAAATTTCGAAACCACCCCCTTTAAATCCCTTCGGGGGGGGGGGGGGGGATTTCTAAACTCACTGAAATGCGTGTTTATCCATTTTTTAGTAGATGTGTTTTCCTTAATTTCCCGTTCCTACCTAAATCCGCTGCTGAGATATGGCGAAATGACCCGAAACTTTTGAATACCCCTTTAGCCACCTTCTGGGGGGAGTTTCCAAAATCGCCGAAATACGTGTTTAACCAATTTTTTAGTACATTTGTTTTAATTAATTTCGCCCTCCTACATAAAAGCTGAGATATTGCGAAATAACCTAAAAAATTCGACCCCCCCCCATTTAACTACCTTCTGGGGGGAATTTCCAAAATTGCTGAAATATGTGTTTAATCATTTTTTTAGTAGATTTGTTTTCCTGATTTTCGCGCTTCTACCTATAACTGCTGCTGAGATATGGCGAAAGGACCTAAAACATTCGACCATCCCCCTTTAACCCCCTTCTGGGTGGAATTTCTAAAATCGCTGAAATAGGTGTTTAATCATTTTTTTAGTAGATTTGTTTTCTGGAATTTCAAGCTCCTACCTATAACTGCTGCTGAGATATGGCAAAATAACCTAAAACATTCGACCACCCCCCTTTAACCCCCTTCTGGGTGGAATTTCTAAAATCGCTGAAATAGGTGTTTAATAATTTTTTTAGTAGATTTGTTTTTTGGAATTTCAAGCTCCTACCTATAACTGCTGCTGAGATATGGCGAAATAACCTAAAACATTCGACCACCCCCCTTTAACCCCCTTCTGGATGGAATTTCTAATATCGCTGAAGTGTTTAATAATTTTTTTAGTAGATTTGTTTTCCTGATTTTTACGTTCCTACCTATAACTGCTGCTGAGATATGGCGAAATGATCTAAAACATTCGACCACCCCCCTTTAACCCCCTTCTGGGTCGGGAATTTCTAAAATCGCTGAAATAGGTGTTTAATCATTTTTTTAGTAGATTTGTTTTCTGGAATTTCAAGCTCCTACCTATAACTGCTGCTGAGATATGGCAAAATGACCTAAAACATTCGAACCCCCCTTTAACCCCCTTCGGGGGGGAATTTTCAAAAATCCCATCTTATTGCTTGCCTAGAGGCCATAACAGCAATCTACAGTCCAAATTGCGTGACCCTGACTTTAGTAGTTTTGGCTGGGCGTTGATGAGTCACCCAGTCAGTCAGTCAGTCAGTCAGTCACCGTTTCCTCTTTATATAATAGTATAGATATAGATGTCGTTTGTAATACATCTGTCCGGCTTATTGTTCTTATTTTCTTAACCCCTTAATCGTCGCACCCGATAAGTATAAGCTACTTTTTTAAAATTCAAATTTCTTGATCGCCACCAATTTTTTTAAGTAGAAATAATCGTCTTATTTAATGACAGATGAGATAAGGTGAGAATAAAGCAAATTACACAATTTTAAATAACTGCCCAAACAATCTGAATTAAAAAAGTACCCTTTACTGCCCGTGAATTTATCGGTCGCGACGATTAAGGGGTTAATTTCATTAAAGTTAACATAGCCATGACATTAATTTAAGGAATGAGTGTTTTTACACTCCCGTGATCGTTTTTAGCACTTTCCAACCTAGTTGAAAAGTGCTTATGACTTCGGTTTGTCTGGCCGTCTGGCCGTCTGCCGTCTGCCGTCTGCCGTCTGTCCGTGCTCTAACTCCCGTAAATATGCTCGGATTGCTCTGCAATTTTTATATGTTATTATCGTTATCTATAGCATGTTCCCTATTTCAAAGGAAGTGTGTAGCACTTATAGTTTTTTTACAGGGACACTCAAAAGAATTCCGTTACATTGCGGTCTATGGGGAAAAATCATTTGCTGTTTATTTAAATAATGTTTCACTATTTTAAACGCATTGAAATTTATATATATCACTAAGGTGCATTAGAAGAAGCTTAATATGGAACAGGGTGTGCATAGCACTTATAGTTACTTTACAGGGACAGTAAAAATAATTCCGTTACATTACGTCTATGGAGAAAAATCGTCTGCGGTTTATTTAAATAATGTTTCACTATTTTAAACGCATTGAAATTTATATAGATCACTAAGGTGCATTACAAGAGACTTACTACGGAATATTGTGTGTATAGCAGTCATCGTTCATTTACAGGGACACGCAAAAGAATTATCTACTGTCTGTTAACAATAATTCCTGGAAGTGCGTTTTAAGTTACTGAACGCGATTTTAATGTTAACTTGCTTTTTGTCTATTACGTGGTGTGTATAAATTCTGTAGATCCTATACAGGGCAGCACAAAAGTTCGCGAACACATTTCTGTTTATTGACAAACTCCAGACGGAGAATTTTAAAATGTGCTACACGTTTCCTAACTGAACTAAAATTTAGCATCCTATGTAGTATATATACAATTCTATATATCCTATACAGGGCTGAATAAAAGTATTCGGATATTTTTCCGAATATTGTATATGTTGGAAATTCCTGAAATTATGTTTTTAAATATGTTATGCGTTTTCCAAATTGTTTACTTAGAAGTTATCTTTTAGCTTATTAAACGGTATGATTTGTAAAATTATTTTGGAAGCGTTGGAAAGTGCTACATAATCTATGCTTGAAGCATGATTTTTCGTTCTTGTTTACCCAGGTACGGCGTAGCCGGATATATACTGAATACTAGATAGTGAATAAACAATACACTTTTAGAGGCTACTTCACTCACGATACAAGATACTTTCATTTTCGAAAGTGAAAGTATCTTGATGAAAAAAAAAACTCGTAAAAAGTAAGAAAGGGTCTGCACAGAGATTAACCTCAGCTATCCAATTAAAAAAAAAAAAAAAAAAAAAAAAAAAAAAAAAAAAATCATTTAATCCTTTATATCCTGAATTAATTTTCCAGCTACTTTTTAATTGTATTTTTGCATCATTGGATAAGTTTTGGTGCAGAATAAATATAGGAAAGAGGAAAATAATTTTTATAGTGTTTTAGTGGTTAATTATGCAACTGTAACCACCATAAATTTTTTACCCTATGATATAAAATGTAGTAAATTTCAAATAGTAAACTTCAAATAAAATATAGTAATGTTCACCTGTAGAGTATAGAAAACAATAGAAAATAATAGTACTAAATAACCGGTAATAAACCACTAAAATTACTCAAATGAAGAACAACATGCATGTCAACTCTATTGCAAAATGGGTTTCGAATGTAGCGTGACAAATGTTAAATCCCTACAATGCAAAGAAAGAGGATATGTGCTTGAATTTGCCATCTCCTGTCTGCTGTCAGAAATGCACTCTTTGTGCCATTGTGAATACCGTTAGGAAAAACGGTCATATTACGAATATATAGGTGTTTTATTAAAGTGGTAACTTATAAGTACCGTCAGGATAAAAAGGGTTAAAAATATTGAAATGCGAACGAGATATCTTAAAATATTTCCCCCATAGGGCGGGTGTTTTCACGTGAGTGAAGTAGCATCTTAATGCTTTAAATTAAAGAGGACATAAAGTTACATATAAATTTTTATTAACTTAAAGTAGATTATACATAATATAAATTTGAAGGATAATATGACAATATCTATAGTTAAATTTAACAATTATCGTAAACAAAACACAATAATACTTAAACTCTTTGCCAGATTTACTTGAATCGAATTAATTTCGACTATTATAACTAAATGATCCGCCCGAAGTTGCCCGGGCCCGTGATCATAAATTTAAACAAACCTCAAGTTTGTAAAATTTTATATTTTAACCCGATTTTGTATGAAATTATATTTTAAAGGGAAAATCCGCTAAAAAATATTTATATTTCAATTCAATGATAAAAGCACTCGTAAGGAGGCTTTTCTTGTTTTTTCACGTACGATCGTTTCATAGTTTGAAAAAAAAAAAAGTTATTTTTGTCCGAATTTTTTGAAATATTTTTATGGGTTATAAATATGACTGTTTTACAGTTCGTGTGAAAATTTTGTAAAAAAAATATTATTTTCTAGTTGTAAAAAAAAAAAAAAAAAAAAAAAAAAAAAATGTTTTCTTCTAGCTTTTTTTTTTTTTTTTTTTTTTTTTTCGGCACCTTTAAGATAACAACAAAAAAATAGTTCTCATCTACCGAACTCTCTGAAATTTTAATCGGTTATAAATATAACTATATTCAATCTCTCTTTAAAATTTCGTGAAAAAAAAAATGTATATTTAGTAGTGAAAACATGAGTCGAAGCCACTACGAAACACCCCATTTTGACGGGAATTTTTCAAACATATCTCAAATTTTGTTTTTTTAAATACTTCTACACGTCTTAATGTTTCGAAAATTTTGTAGATGATGTAAATCTGGTCTACCAAGATACTCTGAAACGATTGTGTCGAAATACGGACGTTTACTTACTTTTAGCGTAAGAAAAAATATCGTCTCCATGAGGCGTGAAGTGACCTACGTCCACACGTGCTTCAAATGGGTTAAAATTCGTATTTTTTAAAACCTATTACACCGTCGATTAGAAGAAAATTTCAGCTTTAAGAGCATATTTTTGTTTTGTCAGTATCTCTAAAATTACGCCCTTGAGAGGCATTGCCATAAGGGGGAAAACGACCCTTTTTGATTTTTTTTTCCCAAAAGGTTAACAACGATATTTTTTTCAAATTGATTCCGGCATTTGAGACGTAAGAGTACAATCTTTCTGAATATGTTTTAGAACTTTAACTGCACGGAATGGTTTGGCAGATTTAGATCAATTTAAAACTATGAAATAACACACGCGAAAAAAAAAAAAAACTGCTGTTCGTTTTCCATTTTTTCTCGGTAGGTAAATCGGGTTGTGCGCATGCGCGAGAGTTTTTACCGGTTCGCTAAGAAAGATATGAGTTTGTAATTAATATATAATATCGTGGCTAATTATCAAAATATTAAATATATGAGCCTCAGATACATCGGGACACATAGGCGTAGCCTCGGGGGGGGGGGGGGGGGGGGGTACGAGCTCAACTTTCTGAACATCAATTTCTAAAATATGATACTGTCAATTAAGACTTGTCTTGTATTGACCCAAAATGGAAATGAAATAACTACTTTAATTTTCATTTTATATTTCTTCATTTTTTTTTTTTTTTTACTTAATCAGATGTCAGACCAGTATAGATAGCTCAACTCTTTTCCTTTGAAGTAATGAATTTGGTAGCAAAAATTGTGTTGTGCAGTACAAACCCTGATATGAACATTCATTAAACGAAAGTTTGAACTATCACTCTCTTACAGCTGCGAACAATTTCAATGTGTCAGCTGTTTTTTCTGCTGTCTGCGGTTAGTATCTACATGTACTTGTTTTTCCTTCTCATTCCGTCTGTAGACTTTAGAAAATGTAGTTGTGCTTATCAGAGCGGGAGTTCTGTTTCCCCGCAATATATATTTCATTTAATTTTTTGCAACTTTAATTATAATTTAATCAAGTCATAAATATCCTGCTTTTCCAAGCTGTGTCACTGGAGTTATTTACCAATGGAATGCAACCACACATCGCTAAAATTATAAAAAATAATCAATATTTTCTTCATTTAGTTATTAAATATGTTCCTCTCTCTTACTTTTTATTTTTTTTTTTATTGACAACACTTAATCTTCTACTATACCTTCGAAGTTTTGAGATGCAATGGTTATGATTTTTTTTTTTCAAAATGTAAGCCTTCTTGAATGAGCTGTTTTAAAGTTAATATACAGCTGTACCTTGGTAAACGATGGTAATACGTTCCAAAAATACCGTTGTTAAGCAAAACCGTTGCTATCGAAGGTGCAATTTTCCATACAATTTTGCAGGCGCACATACATTAAATGATTAGTTACTTCTTAAAAGTGCCGTTTAAACTTATTTCAAATGCCTTAAAAGTTTGAAAAATATATTTTATTTATTATCAGCGCCGTACCAAGGGTGGTGCGGGCGGTGCACCCCCCGCCTACCACCACCAGGCGTCAGATACAGTTGTTGTGGTGCTGTTTATTATAGTTGTTACAAAAATATTAATTTCAATAAAATGATCTAGCGGAGCTTTCCTCATTTACTTGGTCGTTTTTTTTCCAAATGAACCTGGTAGTGGGGTCTAACTGCTGTCAACAGCGTACACCCGTGCAGGCTATGCCTGATCTGGTCTCGAATCAAACTAACCTTGAATTTGTTTAATTTTTTATTTCAACCCAAATTAGTTTAATATTTTGAGCATCGTAGTACACGTTACGACGTTTTTGCATTCTTCCAACTTTAATTTAATCGCAGGAAAGCCAAATTTAACAGAGTTAGTTCTTTCCGTTTCGTAAAAAAAAGGTAAAAAAATTGCCGAAAAAGCGAAAAAACACTAAAAAATTCGCGAGCAATTCAAAACTTGCACAGGACAAAATATACTATTGTATTGTCTAAAAGCTTGAAAATGAATTCATTTTACAAGTGTTAAAAAATTGCCGCTAACAGCGAAAAACCGCAGAAAATCGGGTAAAATTTTTTATGTACACGATTTTAATACAATATATTTAAACCGGATTCCTTTTACCTTTGGATTCCATTCGCCGCAGAATGCGAAGAAACGCTAAATCTCTCTCTTTCTCTCTCTCTCTCTCTCTCTCTCTTTTTAATTGCAGAGTTAAATTTACTATATTGGGTTAAAAGATTGAAACCTGACTCCTGTAACAAATGTTACAAAATTGCTGCGAAACGCAAAAAAAAGTTTAAATTGCATGATAAATTAAAATCATTGTACGAATGATGAATAAACTTTATTAAAAAGAGAAAAAAAATTTACTGTGTTGGGCTAAAAGATTGAAAGTGGATTCTTTTTATGAATGTGAAAATATCTCCACAAAACCTGAAAAACAAAATCCCATAAAAAAAAATCCGCGAAAAATTAAAAAAAAACACAGAAGACAAAATTTACTATATTGTGTTCAAAGATTGAAACCAGATTTCCTTTACAAATGTAAGAAAATCGCCGCAAAACGCATAAAAACGTAAAATTTGCCAAAAACTAATCACGAAAAACTTAAAAATCTCAGAGAACAAAATTAGGTTAAAAAATTGTAGCTGGATTACGAATGTCAAAAAGTCGCCGCGAAAAAGCGTTAAAATCGCATGAAAAATTAAAATCATAGTACGGATTCCAAATAAACTTCATTGGAAAGAGAAAAAAAATTACTCTATTGGGCTAAAAGTTTAAAACCGGATTCTTTTTACGAATGTGAAAATATCTCCACGAAACGTGAAAAAAAAAATCACATAATAAAATTCACGAAAAATTTAAAAATCGCAGAGGACAAAATTAACAGTATTTTATTTAAAAACTGAAACCAGATTTATTTTACGAATGTTAAAAAAAAATCGCTTCAAAAACCGTAAAAACTGAAAAAAAAAATTCACGAAAAACTTAAAAATCGCAGAGAACCAAATTTATTATATTGGGTTAAAAGATTGTAGCTGGATTCATTTTACGAATGTCAAAAAAATCGTCGCAAAGCCAGAGGCGGATTACCTATTAGGCTGAGTAGGCTGAAGCCTAGGAGCCCGGAAGAAAAAGGCCCCTCTGCTAAGACTTTCTTTTGGGTTTTTCCTTCATATTAGGCTGATATTTTATGCAAAAGCGAAATGATGTACAATATCATTTGTTTCACTCATTTATTGAATACTAGCTGTTACCCGTGACTTCGTTCACGTAACATTAAAAGAAAAATAAATGTACTAATCAAGCAAAATATTTCACTCCCGATAATTAAAAACGTAAATAATTAACTAACTCTTTATCACATTTCATAGAAGAAAATACGATATTTCTTTGTTATAGGGGCCTTGACATAAATCAGTTAAAAAAAGGTAAAATTTTGTGCCAAATAACAGCGAAAAGGAAACTGCAGCCAATGGAAAAAGGACGGCCAAATAAATCGTGTAAATCCACGAATTGGGTAAAAAGAAATGTCAATTTTACCTGATAAACCATTTTACTTTTTAACGACTTTGAGAAACGTTTTAACAGCCATCATTTAAAAATAAGGTTAAGATGCTTTACACTCACGCAGAAAGAAAAAACTAATCGGTTAAAAAAAGGAAAAAAGTCGCCAAATTTAGGGGAATTTTTCCTTTAATGGCAACCTGGCCATTGTATTAAGTTATTCGTTTGGCGCGGTCTTGAAAATCGCGCCAACCAAAAAGTCGCCAAACTTATGTTTATATGTTTGCGTGAGTGTAAAGCATCAGTTCCAAAAATAATTCATTAGAAATAGTATATGCTTTTTCTTTAAATTCAATTCTTGTGAATAGGGAGGAATAATTCTACACCTAAATGCAAGGAGCTTCAAATGCAAAGCTTTTTGTAGCCCAAAATTACATGCAAACGTAACACTTAAATTGCAAAGCTTTTTGCAACCCAAAATTATAGGTAAACATTAATTATGCATGTAATTTTCATTGCAAATTAACATTTATTACGGTTCAAATTAAAATTAATTTGGGTGCAAATTACATGTAAATGTTACGTTTGCATGTAATTTGGGGTTGCAAAAAGCTTTGCAATTGCAAGTGTTACATTTGCATGTAACAGCAAATTTGCCTCCTTGGTTTAATCTATAGCTGAAACAAATCTGGATTTCTTGACAAGATGTGGACAGGCGATTTTTGGCCTGCGGAATAAATTGATTCATAAAGTTTGAAAATGTGGAAATATGTTTTTACTTTTCGGAAATTTTACTGTAATCAAGATTTTTTTTTCACCAACTATTCAAATTGAAAATAAAATAATTTTTTTCAGTTTTAATGAGAAAATGGCATAAAAATATATTAATCCGTTTTATTTCTCCTTTTTTATCCACAAAAATGGAGCAATTTAAGTACCATTTTTAGAGAAATTTCGTTAAAATCTACAAAAAAAATATTAATATCTCGGAATCTAATTCAAAATTTTAAATTCTCCGAGTTTATATGACATCCTCGAATCAATGATAACCGGTGTTAAGTAAATCGCGTTGTATTAAGAGGAGTAGTTGCGAAATACACACAGGCAGATTTTAACTTAATAGACTTGTGTTCAATTTTCTTTTCCTGATAATTTTACTGATGCTTGTATTATTAATCACAGACTTCAGAGAATAAATAGAGATGAAATGTTCATGCTTGGCGTGATGCTGAAAATGCAACCCTACAGTCGGCCCAAACTGACGGCTTGCTTTGAAAACCTCTCCCCGTCCAATGAATCCAGTCATTGTTCCACGTGCAGCCTCTCTCCATCCAATGAAGTCAGCCCTTGGGCCTAATGATTTGAGCGATAACCGGCTTCATATTGCAAGCCGCTTTTACGGTTCATTACCTCTCTATTATTTCACTGTACTCAGTGATTATTAATGTAAGAAATTGATACACGCTCCATTTGAAACATATTTAAAAAATCCCGTTTTATTATGACGTCACTTTGATCCCAGACAAATCCCTTTTCAATGATATAATTCTTGTTAATTTTCTTTTCCTGGCAATAATGACGTGAATTTCAGCAGAAAACTCACATCTGTTTGTAACTGATATTCAAGTTTATTATTAATCAGTATCAAAAAAATATTTCAGTTATTCATCTTAAATATGACGTCCATTATGTATATACTTTTATTATACACTGATAGTCATGCTTTTTGTAATATTACGAATATTTGAAAATACATGTTTTATTTATGACGTCATATTTGTTCAAGCCAAGAAGGATCCTTTTCATAATTCCATGGTTCAAGCGAAATCTTTTCCTTAATAATATAATTATTGTTAATTCTTCTTTCTAATTATAACGCAGTTTTTGACAGAAAAGGATCTTTTTAATGTAACCGATATTCATACTTCATGTATAATAACAAATACTCCATATTGTTGTTTCAAATATCACAGAAATTCATCTTCTTTTGAATTATTTTCATTTTTCACATGAAAATCGCTCAATTGAAACTTAATTGTTGAGGAAAAAATTTTCCGCATTTTTATTTATTGGCAACGATCAAAGCCCTAGCAACGATAAAGTAAAATGGTTAAATTTTATTTAAAAATGTCCATTGATTCTCTGTGAAAATAATCAAATTTTGAATTATTAAGAAAAGTATTTGAATAAAATAAACAAAAACCAGTCTATGTTCATTTCCGGGTTATAATCCACCTATATGCAAAGATACAGGGCCATTAATTTCTCCATTTTGACGCTGGCTTCAGCCTAATATTTGCACACAATCGGATTTATAATATTATTAGGATTTCAGGTTATTAACATATAGATGGTATTTCTTTCCATTTTTAGTGTCAGAAAACACTGAAATTTCATAAAATACGAAGTATAATAATTTAGTAAGTTTTGGTTATAAAATAATAGGATTTTTTTTATGTTCTTCGTAAACGAAAGACATTTTTCTAAATATTACTTATAGAATACAGGGGGCGTATAAAAATGAAATTTCGTATTTTAATATGTATAAAGCCCTTTTTAAAACAAATGCCATGTATAAAATCTATACTTATTGTAATTGGAATTATGTTTCTATTATCAGTGGTCTAAGAGCGAGATAAAGGAGCAAACATGTATTTTGAATCACCCTGTATATATTGCTTTGTAGGAGGGGGGGGGGGGGGGGCAAAAATAGATCAAGCCTAGGGGCCCGGGTAGTAGTGGATCCGCCTCTGCGCAAAGCGCGAAAAAACGCTAAACCCTGCATAACAAATTCCCTATAACGAGTTTCGAATAAACATTATTGAAAAGAAGCCAATATTTACTATATTGGGCTAAAATAATTTGGGCTAAAAGTTTGTAATTGGATTCCTGTTACAGATGTTAAGAACTGCCACAAAACGCCAAAAAAAAAAAAAAAAAAAAAAAAAAAAACCGCAAAAAGTGGCATGAAAAATTCGCGATTAAAATCAGTGAGTACAAAATGTAATCGCAGAGTTCAAGATTTAGTACAATGGACTGAAAGATTAAAACTGGACTCCTTTTACGAATGTTTAAAAATCGCAGCAGAACGCGAAAAAACAGCAAAATATCTCATAAAAAATTCATGAAAAATTTAAAAATCGCAGAGGACAAATTTTACAATAATGGGTTAAAAGGTTGAAACCAGGTTCGCATCACAAATGTTAAAAAATTGCCACAAAACGCGGAAAAACACTAAAAATAACATAAATATTTAAGAAAAATTTAGAAATAGCTGAGGAGAAAATTTACTATATCGCGCTGAAAAATTGAAACCAGATGTATTTTACGAATGTTTAAGAAAATCGCCGCGGAACGCTTAAAATTCGTGAAAAATCTAAAAATCGCAGATCACAAAATTTGCTATATTGGACTAAAATATTGAAGTGTGATTCCGTTTACTGATGTAAAAAAATCGCCGCAAAACGCGAAAAATCACATAGTAAATTTTCAAAAAATTAAAAAATCGCAGAATAGAAAATGTACTATATCGGCTGAAAAAATAAATCCATATTTCTCGTACGAATGTTGAAAAAGTTGCCTCGGAAAGATAAAAAACCGCTAAAAATCAGATAAAAATTTCGCGAAAAATTAAACAAGAACGAAAAATCATGCGTCAAGCATAGATTATGTAACACTTTCCAACGCTTCCAAAATAATTTTACGAATCATACTCTTTTATAAGCTAAAAGATAACATCTAAGTAATCCGAATACTTTATTCAGCCCTGTATAGGATCTATAGATTTGTATATATACTACATAGGATGCTAAATTTTAGTTCAGTTAGGAAACACGTAGCACAGTTTAAAATTCTCCGTCTGGAGTTAAATAATACGGAAATGTGTTCCCGAACTTTTGTACTTCCCTGTATAGGATCTACAGAATTTATACACACCACGTAATATACAAAAAGCGATTTAAAATTAAAATCGCATTCAGTAACTTAAAACGCACTTCCAGGAATTATTGTTAACATACAGTAGAGAATTCTTTTGTGTGTCCCTGTAAATGAACGATGACTGCTATACACACAATATTCTGTAGTAAGTCTCTTGTAATGAACCTTATATAAATTTCAATGCGTTTAAAATAGTGAAACATTATTTAAATAAACCGCAGACGATTTTTCTCCATAGACGTAATGTAACGGAATTCTTTTGACTGTCCCTGTAAAGTAAGTATAAGTGCTATGCACACCCTATTCCATATTAAGCTTCTTCTAATGCACCTTAGTGATATATATAAATTTCAATGCGTTTAAAGTATTGAAACATTATTTAAATAAACCGCAAATGATTTTTCCCCCATAGACCGCAATGTAACGGAATTCTTTTGAGTGTCCCTGTAAAAAAACTATAAGTGCTACACACTTCCGTTGAAATAGGGAACATGCTATAGATAACGATTATAACATATAAAATTTGCAGGGCAATCCGAGCATATTTACGGGAGTTAGAGCACGGACAGACGGCAGACGGCAGACGGCCAGACGGCCAGACGGCAGACGGCCAGACAAACCGAAGTCATAAACACTTTTCAACTAGGTTGGAAAGTGTTAAAAAGGCAGAGGACAAATTTTACTATATTGCGTTAAAAGATTGAAATTTAATTCCTAACAAAAATGTTAAGAAATTGGTCGCAAAACGCAAAAAAACGCTAAAAATCACATAAACATTTCGCAAAAAATTCAAAAATTGCTGTACGACGAATGTTTATGAAAAATAAACTTTTAGGTCTAGGGGGCTAGAAGATCGAAACTGAATTCCTTTTACCCAATGTGAAAAATTTCTGCAAGGCCGTTTTTAACCAAGATACCACTGTATATATATGGGAATGTGTGCGTGCGCGCGTGTGTGTTTAATAAACATTTGTGCCCCCCCAAAATTTTCGGTCACGCTACGCCTATGTACGGGACATGCCTTGGACTATCTAAATTCAAATTTTCAGTCCTGTGGGAGATGTAGATTTCGCTAGCCATCGCCGACAGACAGACACACACACAGCATCGAAACTTTTTTTTATATTATTAATATAGACTAACTGACTCGCCCGGCATTGCCCGGGCACGTGATAATAACCTTATACAAACACCAAGTTTGTATGATTTTATATCTTCAAAAATCTTTCGAATGAACCTAGTTTCGGGAGGGGGGGGGGGGGGGAACTGGGCCCCACTGCCTTCGGCAGCGTCTAGTGTGTTTCACTTTCAAACAAATCTTTTTCTGAGCGAACCTGTAGCTAGGGGGTGTATCCGCAGCCTACAGTACCGTAGCGTGCTCGCAAGCGCCGGAGACAATCGAAAACCAAGTTGAATGAGACAAACCCCGTAGTAATCGGGCCCATAGAACCCAAGATACGAATGTTCCAAATTGCCTAATGGTGGTGGAAGGTGGAAATAAAATCTGTTAGAGTCTAAAACCAAGTTAAATGAGCCCCGTTGTAATAGGGCCCATAGAACCCGAGAAAAGAATGCGCCGTTACTGTTCGGAAATAGTGGTAACTGAAATCTCAGATAAACTTTCATAATGCCGAAAGGAATCGTAAAGCTAAGTTGAATGAACCAATTCCCGTTGAAACATACACTATAAATAAATATATATATATGTAATAATAAAAAAATTTCGTCATTTTACCTTAATTAATTTATTCCAAATTCTTACAATTCTACTTTTTTCCCTGTCTTTTAAAATATATCTTAAATATAAATTATATTTTAATTCCGTATCTTTAATCAACATATTATTTTAATTATTATTCTAAAAATCTCAATCTGTTAAAAGCTACACTTATTTGTAAAAAACCCTAATTTATTTCTACTTTTGAGACATTAAATTTTTATTTCTTTAGGACGTCTGTCTCTTAATATAATTTTTATTTTTATTAAAATTATCATTCGATATCCCATGATTCATTTCAACTCCCGCGTCTAACTTTTTCACTTCAAAATTATGCCGAGTATAATAATAAGTCCCACAGCCTTGTAACCACTCATTGGCTAATTTACCCCTGCATTGGCAAAAGATTCATACGTCTCGCTGCGTTTAAAACGGCGTTACGCAGCCCCGGAGCTCAGAATTTTTATGCTTTTTGACTTGCTAACTAGATCTCGTCACTTGGAGGAGAATTGTCTTTAGATTGGTGTATATCTACCCTATATATATAAAATCTTAATCTACCCTATATATATAAAATCTTAATGAAACGAATTTGTGAAACGATTTTATGAAACGAATTTATGAAACGATTTTATGAAACGACTGATTAAACGACTGATTATGTTTCAGGGCTATTTTTAATAAAATATTAAACGCTTGATGGTGAAATTAATACCAATTATTCATAAAAATCCGCGGATGTCAAAACTGGTTATAGAATTTTGAAATTGGAATTAGTTTTCGAGATATTAATTTTTTTCTAATTTTAATGACATTTCTGTAATGATGGCAACTAATTACTCAGTTTTTTTTGTGACAAAAAAGGGAAAAAAATTGAAAAGGATCCCGATAGGGATTATTGATTTCTTTTTATTCGTCATTTTCAAATTGAAATTGGATTTATCTTTTATTTCAATCGATAATGAAGACAAGATTGTGATTAAATTATGTTTTTCAGTAAAATCTGAAAAAAAATCACATTTCTATCGTCAGGATTCAATCGTCTGTCAGCATTTAATTTAATTTATAAACTGAAAATGTTTTGAATAAATTCGTCCAAATGACGTCATTTAGGTAAACGCAAAAGAAAGGGAGGAAAAGGAATTAATAGTAATTATTATTTATTGATATCATTTTGTTCTTTTTTGTAAAATTTAATTAAACGACTTTATAAAATCATTAATTTGTATATTTGAAACTAATATATAAAATAATAATTGCCCAACTGAACGGAAGAATAAAATATCCTGCTTGGTTTTCTATCCTGCTTGGTTTTTTTCCGCCAAGCTTTTTAAAAAAGCGTCAAGACCCCTATAATAGAAAAGCAGCAAAAGTTTTTTGGGTTTGGTTTCATAACTTTTCGCAACAAATCTATGTATATTAACGAATCTATCCCTTTTTGAAGCTCGAATTACGCCAAACCTAAAAGCAAAGGATCCTATAATGGAAAAGTACCCGATTTTCTTATGGACAATATTCAAGTGACATAACATGGTGTAAAATTATCGGGGATAGCAAATTTGTTTAAATATCTCATCAATTGATGCCGAATAAATGCAGTCATACATGCACAAAATATTTAATTAATTTTGTATGATAAATAATTATTAGAAAATTCGTATATACATATTAATTTAAAAAAAATAATTTACATATTTAAAATAACATGAAAATATGCATGATGGTGCACTAAAATAGGGAGAAAATTAAAACCTGTTACTGAAAATGTCTATAATATAGTACTTTTCAATACCGTGGTTCTTAATGTTATTCACAAGCAGATGTAATTTTTCTCATCCTTAAACGCAAAGGAAGAATAGAATACAGATCGTTGTTATAAAAGTCCGAGAGGTAGCCACAATTTAAACCTAACCATTTTATACAAGTTGGTTTTCACGTTGTAATTGATTTTACTTATCATTCCCGAAAACAGTCGTCAGTTGTCGCAGCAGCTGTGTATGAGGCCATGATAATCAAAAGATGCCCCATTAAAACGTTAAAAGCATGGCAACCCAATTACAGATTTACCAATATTTATAAAATAAAGCACGCTGTCATGTTTTTAGAGGCCTCGAAGTCTGAGCGGGGGTTGGCGAGCGTAGCTCGCAGGGGGTAGGCCCCCTAGTATCTCTATGATAATATGTAACATCTTCATGCTTTTTTCTACGACGTAACGCATCTCGATCTGAGTTCTAAAAATAACGACTAGTGGAATTGTCTATTCTTTGTGAACTATCAATAAATTCATTGGTGAAAATGCAGCTTCCTTTATTTTGATGGGAAAACTCCAATATTTTCATAAACATCGTCTTCCATCTAGAGCAGCCATACTCAACCTGTGGCCCGGTGACCTTTTATGTGCGGCCCGAGACACATAATATAAACCACGAGTCCATATTTATAAATTAATTGAGATCATATAAAAAGTATTTAAGACATTCACTGTTGTTTTATATATTTACTAGGGGGCCTACCCCCTGCGAGCTACGCTCGCCAACCCCCGCTCAGACTTTGAGGCCTCTAAAAACATGACAGCGTGTTTTATTTTTAAAATATTGGTAAATCTGTAATTGGTTGCCATGCTTTTAACGTTTCAATGGGGCATTTTTTGATTACCATGGTCTCATACACAGCTGTTGCGGCAACTGACGACTGTTTTCGGGATTCATAAGTAAAATCAATTACAACTTGAAAACCAGCTTGTATAAAATGGTTAGGTTTAAATTGTGGCTACCTCTCGGAATTTTATAACAACGATCTGTATTCTATTCTTCCTTTGCGTTTAAAGATGAGAAAAATTCCATCTGCTTGTGAATAACATTAAGAACCACGGTATTGAAAAGTACTATGTTATACACATTTTCATTAACAGGTTTTAATTTTCTCTCTATTTTAGTGCACCATCATGCATATTTTCATGTTATTTTAAATACGTAAATTATTTATTTTAATTAATATGTATATACGAATTTTCTAATAATTATGTATCATACAAAATTAATTAAATATTTTGTGCATGCATGCCTGCATTTATTCGGCATCAATTGATGAGATATTTAAACAAATTTGCTATCCGGGATAATTTTACACCATGTTATGTCACTTATTGTCCATAAGAAAATCGGGTACTTTTCCAGTTTAGGATCCTTTGCTTTTAGGTTTGGCGTAATTCGAGCTTCAAAAGGGGATAGATTCGTTAATATGCATAGATTTGTTGCCAAAAGTTATGAAAACAAACCCAATGAACTTTTGGTGCTTTTCTATTATAGGGGTCTTTGAGGCTTTTTTAAAAAGCTTGGAGGAAAAAACCAAGCAGGATAGAAAACCAAGCAGGATATTTTATTCTCCTTCCGTTCAGTTGGGCAATTATTATTTTATATATTCGTTTCAAATATCCGAATTAGTGATTTTATAAATTCGTTTAATTAAATTTTACAAAAAAATAACAAAATGATATCAATAAATATTAATTACTATTAATTCCTCCCCCCCCCCTATCTTTTGCGTTTACATAAATGACGTCATTTGGACGAATTTATTCAAAATATTTTCAGTTTATAAATTAAATTAAATGCTGACAGACGATTGAATCCTAACGATAGAAATGTGATTTTTTTTTCAAATTTTCCTGAAAAACATAATTTAATCACAATCTTGTCTTCATTATCGATTGAAATAAAAGATAAATTCAATTTCAATTTGAAAATGACGAATAAAAAGAAATCAATAATCCCTATCGGGATCCTTTTCAATTTTTTTCCCTTTTTTGTCACAAAAAAACTGAGTAATTAGTTGCCATCATTACAGAAATATCATTAAAATTAGAAAAAAATTAATATCTCAAAAACTAATTCCAATTTCAAAATTCTATTACCAGTTTTGACATCTGCGTATTTTTATGGACAATTGGTATTAATTTCACCATCAAGCGTTTAATATTTTATTAAAAATAGCCCTGAAACATAATTAGTCGTTTAATCAGTCGTTTCATAAAATCGTTTCATAAATTCGTTTCATAAAATCGTTTCACAAATTCGTTTCATTAGGATTTTATATATATAGGGTAGATATATTTGTTTTACATATTTTCAGACAAAATCTGCCCCGTTGTTTATAATTAATTTAAAATCATGTTAAATCATTTTAAATGCCGTTTTCTTAGTCAAAAGTTCTTTGTATATGTAGTCTTATTTGTGTTACAGCTGTCTAAATATTTTCTTAATCTTCAACACTAATCAAACATTAATCCAAATTGATTAAATTTGCACTATGTAGTTCTACCATTAAAAAAATAATAAAAAGGTTTTTATTCATAGCAAAAAACTAATTTATTAGAAAAAATCTTCTGACTTTTTTTTTTCAGAACCTGGAAATTTTGCATTGTATAATTTCCAGCATTGTACAATAAGTATAAACGTATAATTACGTTTTATACTTATTATACAGCTAATACTGCCTTTTAGGGCTGAACGTTTGTCGCAGAAAAATTTGGCACTAATAAATTTTAATACCACCATTTTCAAACAACAAATTTCGCAGCATATTTCTACAACATTTGCAATATAAATCTACCACGAAGTTTATTGTTTGTAAATAGTGGTTTTAAAATTTTTGGTAACATTTCTTCCGCGACAAACGTTCAATACCACTAAAAATATGCTTTGTTATATTGCTTTGCTGCATATGTTGCATTAATGTTTTTACTCTTTTTTCTCTTTTTTTTTGCCTTTTTATAAGTGTGTTGCGGCCCGCCTAACGTCGCAAATATATGTTTGCGGCCCGCAAGAAAAAAAGGTTGAGTATGGCTGATCTAGAGCCTTCGACTGCAAAACAACAAAATCATCGCTCACCAGAATCAATATGTTGATATAATTCACTATGAAATAGAAAAACATTTCATATATATACTAGCTGACCCGCCCGACGTTGCCCGAGCCTTTGTAATAAACTTAAATCTCTTAAAAAACGGAACTCTGGCCACGGTCTACGATGGCTTCGGAACCGTATACCAGGCATGCTCGTACGCTCTAGAAAATCTTTTATTTCCCCTTACCACCGCCAGGGGAGCATTCTGTTCTAAACAAACCTCTTTCCGAACGAACTTCTGAGACAGGTCCCCGCTGCCTACGTCACTGTATAGTAGGTGCACTACAAAATTGAGCTGGTTTCGAGAATATTGGAACATTATTAGCCCAGTTATTGCAATAAGGCACAGTTAGAGAAAATAACCTTGAGTGAGGTGCCGAAGGGAGGAGATGTTCGAGTGTCCTTCAGAAAATGACTAATTAGGAGGCCCACTATGCATGCATAAATATTCGTTCGTTTTGTTAAGCTAGGAACTTAATTACAAAGTTGGCTTAAACTCTTATTTGTAAATAGTGGTAACCGCTACTCATAAATTTAATTTAATGTTATAAAGGGTGACTATTAAGTTAAATATAATGTTTGGAATCACTTGCGTTGAAATTGGAAAGATAGTTGCTGATATATATAGAAACGGGGCATAGTTAGAGAAAAACCTTGAATGAGGGGCCGGGGGTGGAGGGTTGTTCAAGTACCCTTCAGCAAATGACTAATTAAGAGGAGCACTATGCATCTTTCGAAATTCGTTCGTTTGCTTAAGCTAGGAACTTAATTACAAATTTGGCTTACCCAATTATTCGGAAATAGCGGTAACCGCTACTCATAAATTTAGTTTAATGTTATAAAGAGTGACATTTAAGTTAATTATAATGTTTGGAATCACTTGTGTTGAAATCGGAAAGATAGTTGCTGAGATGAAAACGGAGCATAGTTAGAGAAAAAAAACCTTGAAAGGAGTGCCGGGGGGGAGGGGTTGTTCAAACTAATTAAGAGGACCACTATGCATCTTTCAAAAATCGTTCGTTTGCTTAAGCTTTGAACTTAATTGCAAATTTGGCTTAAACTATTATTCGTAAATAGTGGTAACCGCTACTCATAATTTTAGTTTAATGTTATAAAGAGTGACAATTAAGTTAATTATAATGTTTGGAATCACTTGTGTTGAAATCGGAAAGATAGTTGCTGAGATATGGAAACGGAGCATAGTTAGAGAAAAAACCTTGAAGGACGGGCCGGAAGGGGTGGGGGGGGGGGTGTTCAAGTGGCCTTCAGCAAATAACTAATTAGGAGGACCACTATGCATCTTTCAAAATTCGTTCGTTTCCTTAAGCTTTGAATTTAATTACAAATTTGGCTTACCCAATTATTCGGAAATAGTGGTAACCGCTACTCATAAATTTAGTTTAATGTTATAAAGAGTGACATTTAAGTTAATTATAATGTTTGGAATCACTTGTGTTGAAATCGGAAAGATAGTTGCTGAGATGAAAACGGAGCATAGTTAGAGAAAAAAAACCTTGAAAGGAGTGCCGGGGGGGAGGGGTTGTTCAAACTAATTAAGAGGACCACTATGCATCTTTCAAAAATCGTTCGTTTGCTTAAGCTTTGAACTTAATTGCAAATTTGGCTTAAACTATTATTCGTAAATAGTGGTAACCGCTACTCATAATTTTAGTTTAATGTTATAAAGAGTGACAATTAAGTTAATTATAATGTTTGGAATCACTTGTGTTGAAATCGGAAAGATAGTTGCTGAGATATGGAAACGGAGCATAGTTAGAGAAAAAACCTTGAAGGACGGGCCGGGAGGGGTGGGGTGGGGGGTTGTTCAAGTGGCCTTCAGCAAATAACTAATTAGGAGGACCACTATGCATCCTTCAAAATTCGTTCGTTTCCTTAAGCTTTGAATTTAATTACAAATTTGGCTTACCCAATTATTCGGAAATAGTGGTAACCGCTACTCATAAATTTAGTTTAATGTTATAAAGAGTGACATTTAAGTTAATTATAATGTTTGGAATCACTTGTGTTGAAATCGGAAAGATAGTTGCTGAGATGAAAACGGAGCATAGTTAGAGAAAAAAAACCTTGAAAGGAGTGCCGGGGGGGAGGGGTTGTTCAAACTAATTAAGAGGACCACTATGCATCTTTCAAAAATCGTTCGTTTGCTTAAGCTTTGAACTTAATTGCAAATTTGGCTTAAACTATTATTCGTAAATAGTGGTAACCGCTACTCATAATTTTAGTTTAATGTTATAAAGAGTGACAATTAAGTTAATTATAATGTTTGGAATCACTTGTGTTGAAATCGGAAAGATAGTTGCTGAGATATGGAAACGGAGCATAGTTAGAGAAAAAACCTTGAAGGACGGGCCGGGAGGGGTGGGGGCGGGGGGTTGTTCAAGTGGCCTTCAGCAAATAACTAATTAGGAGGAACACTATGCATCTTTCAAAATTCGTTCGTTTCCTTAAGCTTTGAATTTAATTACAAATTTGGCTTAAACTGTTATTCGTAAGTAGTGGTAACCGCTACTCATAAATTTAGTTTAATGTTATAAATGGTAACTATTAAGTTAATTATAATGTTTGAAATCACTTGCGTTGAAATCGGAAAGATAGTTGCTGAGATATGGAAACAGAGCAGAGTTAGAGAAAAAACCTTGAAGGACGGTCCGGGAGGAGTGTTGGGGGGGGGGGGCGGTTGTTCAAGTGGCCTTCAGCAAATAACTAATTAGGAGGATCACAATACATCTTTAATGATTGATTCATTTGGTTAAGCTAGGAACTTAATTTGAAATTTGGCTTACTACTTTTACATTACTATTCGGAAATTCTGGTAACTGCTTTCTAGAAATACACCTTGAAGCTTAAATGTAATTAGACCCTTGTCCCTCTTAATTCCTGCAAATATAAAAAAAAATCTGTTAAATAAAGTTTTCTGTATTAACAATCTCCATCATAATAATAAATGTCATGTAAAAAAATAACTTAAACCCGACTAATTGTCATGAAGAAAAATATGCCTGCAAAATATTTCAATCAGTGGGACGTATGTGTAATTTGTCATGTACAGGTGGCGTGACATTCGCATGGCTCCTCTACGCTAATGACTTCAATCCATGTTGACACTATTTAGTTAGAAATCCTTATTTGTGCATCGCTACTCTGGTTTATTTAATTACTTCTGTGAAGAATCGATGCAACCAGCCAGTGAACCAACCAACCCAAGAGAATAAAAGCGTAATTTTAATGGGAGTTCTTTGTGCATTTTAATTAATATTTCAGAAAGTAATTAAAATATTAAAATTCTGAAGTAATGTTGCACCAGGAGAGGGTTTGGACTACCTAAATCTAAATTTCCAGCCTTCTAGGTGGGTCAGATTTTCCTAGCCATCGCCAACAGACACACACACAGACACACAGAGCGAAACTTTCTTTTATTAGTTTAGATTATACTAGCTGTTACCCGTGACTTCGTTCACGTAACATTAAAAGAAGAATAAATGCATTAATAAAGCAAAATATTTCACCCCCCGATAATTAAAAACGTAAATAATTAACTAACTCTTTATCATATTTCATAAGAGAAAATAAGGTATTTCTTTGTTATAGGGGCATTGACATAGCTCAGTTTAAAAAAAGTACAATTTGTCAAAAAAACAAATATCAGTTTTACCTGATAAACCATTTTACTTTTAACGACTTTGAAAAACGTTTTAACAGCCATCATTTAAAAATAATTCATTGAAAATAGTATATGCTTTTTGTTTAAATTCAATTCTTGTGAATATGGAGGAATAATTCTACACCTAAATGCAAGAAGCTTCAATTGCAAAGCTTTTTGCAACCCAAAATTACATGCAAACGCAACATTTACATGTGTTACGTTTGCATGTAACAGTAACAGTTACATGCAAACGTAACACTTGCAATTGCAAAGCTTTTTGCAACCCAAAATTATATGTAAACATTACTTTTGCATGTAATTTTCAGTGCAAATTAACATTTATAAGGGTTCAAATTAAAATTAATTTGGGTGCAAATTACATGTAAATGTTACGTTTGCATGTAATTTGGGGTTGCGAAAAGCTTTGCAATTGCAAGTGTTACATTTGCATGTAACAGCAAATTTGCCTCCTTGGTTTAATCTATAGCTGAAACAACTCTTGATTTCTTGACAATATGCTGACAGACGATTTTTGTTCTGCAGAATAAATTAATTCATAAAGTTTGAATATGTGGAAATATGTTTTTAATTTTCGGAAATTCTACTGTAATCAAGTTTTTTTTTTCACCAACTATTCAAATTGAAAATAAATTATTTTTTCAGTTTTAATGAGAAAATGGCATAAAAATGTATTAATCCGTTTTATTTCTTCTTTTTTTTAATCCACAAAAATGGAGTAATTTAATTACCGTTTTTAGAGAAATTTCGTTAAAATTTACAATAATAATAATAATAATAATAATAATAATAATAATAATATCTTGGAATCTAATTTTAAATTTTAAATTCTCAGAGTTTATATGACATCCTTAGATCAATGATGGTGTTAAGTAAATCGCATTGCAATCTTACTGATGCTTGTATTATTAATCGCAGAGTTCAGAGAATAAATAGATATGAAATGTTTATGTTTGGCGTGATGCTGAAAATGCAACCCTACAGTTGGCCTAAACAACTGGCGGCTTGCTTTGAAAACCTCTCCCCATCCAATGAAGTCAGCCCTTGGGCCTAATGATTTAAGCGATAACCGGCTTCATATTGCAAGCCGATTTGATGGTTCACTGCATCTCTATTCTTTCACTGTACTCTGTAATTATTATTGTATGAAATTGATTCAAGCACCATTTGAAACATATTTGAAAAATCCCGTTTTATTTGAAATATGACGTCACTTTGATTCCAGAGAAATCTCTTTTCAATGATATAATTCTTATTAATTTTCTTTTCCTGGCAATCATGACGGGAATTTTATCCGAAAACACACATCGGTATGTAACTGATTTTCAAGTATCAAAAAATATCAGTATCAAAAAATATATTTCAGTTATTCATCTTAAATCTGACGTTCATTATGTATATACTTTTATTATACACTGATATTCATGCTCCTTGTAATGTTACGAATATTTGAAAATACATGTTTTATTTATGACGTCATATTTGTTCAAGCCAAGGAGGATCCTTTTCATAGTTCCATGGTCCAAGCGAAATCTTTTCTTAATAATATGATTATTGTTCAGTTTTCCTTCTAATTATAACGCAGTTTTTGACAGAAAATATCTTCTCAACGTAACCAATATTCATACTTCATGTATAATAACAAATACTCCATATTTTTGTTTCAAATATCACGGAAATTCCTCTTCTTTTGAATTTTCATTTTTCAGGTGAAAATCTTTCAATTGAAAATTAATTGTTGAGTAAAAATTATTATTCTTTGATTTTGGCAACGGTAAAGTAAATTTAACCATTTTAAAATATTATACGAAAAAATGTCCATTTATTCTCTATGAAAATAACGAAATTTTGAATTATTAAGAAAAATATTTGAATAAAATAAACAAAAACCAGCCTATGTTCATATGAGGGTTATAATTAACCTATGTGCAAAGGTACAGGATCATTAAATGCTCCATTTTGACGCCGGCTTCAGCCTAACATTTGCACACAATCAGATTTATAATATTATTAGGATAGGATATGTGGGTATCCAGTGTTGAATTCAGACACTTTTCTCCGGGAGGGATTTATGTGGCTCCGGGGGGGGGGGGGGGAATTGCACTTTTTACCATTAAAAGCATACAATGTCAAATCTTCCGGGGGGACATTTCAATGCTGCAGGGGGGGGGATGTCCCCCCCGGGCAACCCCCTGAATTCAACACTGGGTATGTCACTGGCGCCCGGCTAACATAAAAGTATCTATCATTCAACTGTCGGTAATTGGGTGATCTTTTTTTTATAAAAAAGCGTAAATTAGCCTGTTTTTAGAGCACATAGTGTCTGGACCGGGATTGGCAAGCATAGTTCGTAGGGGGCAGAGAAGCACAATTGCATTAGATGACGTCCTGCTATCTCCTGCTATTTGTTTATTAAATGCATAGTTCAAATTTATGCGAAAAGGGTTTATTTGTCATTACAAATCTTGAGAACGCCATCGTTCTTGAGTGTACAAAACTAGTCAGTTTGTTTATTAAAATATTTTTAAGCCTTTGTTATATATGTACTGTAATCACTTTTAATATGTATTTTATTTTACTTATACTACTTTTTTTTTTCCTTTTTTTGTAGAATTTGGATAAATGCCTTTGCAAAATAAACAAAAGATAATAATTTAACCAGAAGGACCGTACGAAGCTTTCGTATTGCAATCTTTAAGATTATTTCCTGGTACGTTTTAGCATACTATTTTTTATTTAACTCATTTTTTTTTAATCAAACAACGTGTTTTAACGAAATGTAGGCGTACTATCTCAGAAACTTGTTCAAAATGTTTCGAATGATACCTCATTCATCCTTGTATGTTTTGTATGTGCATAGAAAAAAGGATGTTGACAACAGAAATAATATATATGATGATTGCTTGTGTATAAGAAAATGGGAATAGATTGCCAGAAAATTTTTTGCCAAATTTTCTTCTTTCGCCAAGGTCTATGTTGCCAAGACCCCTATACTGAGAAAACACTGAATCAGACGTATAAGGAATTCATATGAAAGCATTTCCTCAGATTTTGCAAAACTGTTCCAGAAACGTCTTAAATACATAATTCATAAATCAATATTTAGATAGATAGATAGGTAGGTAGGTAGGTAGGTAAACCCCAATAAACAGGCGCCTCACGGTCTGCGTCTTCGAAATCTACCTGTGCCTGTAGGCCGAGCCGTCAGGGATTTTTTATACCGAGTGTATATGCGATGTATGTTTCCCACTTTCTTCTGTCTATCTCTCTTCTCTCAGAGATAAGCTACAGATATCTTATTTATAAAATTCCTAATTTCAGATTATTTAGCCATATTCGTATGCTGTAAGGTCTAAGCCAATCATTTATTTATGAAGCCTAAGACCACGCAATTGCATGACCTAAAAAGATAAATAAAACAAATGTCATTCGTTTACTTTTGAAATATACTGCTGGATTTTATTTGAAGAACCGAAGTTTTTGCCGCAAAAGAAAGAGAGAGAAAAAAACCAATATCGTTTACATTCTGAATCCTATCAGAGATGGAATTCATGCCGTTTGATATCTAGAAGATAAAATGTATTAGTATTTCATCTAGAATCGAGATGTTTAAATATATGAAGAAAATAAAAATAATGTGTGCAAGGCTTTCAAACTAAATAATGTATCGACCAAACGAAAGCACAGCGAAAAATTTAACAGCGTATGTTTTACAACATTTTTGTAAGCAATTTAGAATATGTCTATCTCATCAAAAACAACTCGTTGTAAATGATCCCGCCAAGCCACAAACCTAAAACGTCAGCCATAAAAAGAAGTGATATCACATAAAAAGAAGCGATATAAAAGTGCATACTCCGAGTCCCGTGTAAAAATCTATCACCACTCATAATGTTTCCAAAGGACTCGGAGTGAGGTACAGTATGTGAAAACTGCTTGGCGACCTGCAGGCTTTTATAATGTTCGCATTTCCTGCAATTACATATGACTATATTATTTTTATTTATTTTTTATTATTTTTATTTATTTAATTATTTTGCTCCCATAAAATTGTAAAAAGTTGAAGCTTCTGTGTTTGCATGTCGTTTCTAATTTATGAGCTTGAAAAATTAATTTGTTGATTTTATTTACCATTATTTAAACTAGAAACACCACTCTTACGAAGAAGATTTCTTAAGTAAACATGTAAAGATTTTGAGTTTGTAATATATATATATATATATATATATATATATATATATATATATATATATATATATATATATATATAATGATCATATGCATATTAATAACAATGCACCTTATAATAAACGTTAACTAAATTGAGATATATTGCAATAATTCTAGCGTAAGCGGAATCGCATAAGTCTGGGGAAAAATCCGTTCTGTCAGTTCTTTCGATACAAAAATATTTATAAAAGTGATATAACAAAAATTAAAAATTTATTTTTTCGATTTTCAAAATTGATATACTGCATATATTATAAAAGCCTGCAGGTCGCCAAGCAGTTTTCACATACTGTACCTCACTCCGAGTCCTTTGGAAACATTATGAGTGGTGATAGATTTTTACACGGGACTCGGAGTATGCACTTCTATATCGCTTCTTTTTATGTGATATCACTTCTTTTTATGGCTGACGTTTTAGGTTTGTGGCTCATTTACAACGAGTTGTTTTTGATGAGATATCACTTCTTTTTGTAAGGTATTTAATTTCAATTACACAGATTCCATTTTTATTCAGTAAAGAAAAGATAAAAGAAAGATGAAAGGGGCAAAATAAAAAAATAATTGTGATGCTATAAGCAGAATTATACATCAGAATTATACAATTAATTGAGTGACTTATTCCAATGTACATGTCGCTACCATAGCAACGGGAAACTTTTATATTCATTTCCTTACACATCATCAGATTATTTATGACATGTTTATTTTCCTTTTTCTTTTGTTTATATCACTCTTCCGTTTATATACATTCAAAACACAAAAAAATAGAAAATTTTACAGTAGTTTACAAAGTAATTGAAATACTGCAGTTTCAGAAAAATGTGGAAAAATAAGAAGCACCTTTTTTTTCGTTCAATTAAAACAATAAGTTTATGGAGCATACTTTACCGAGAATAATCAAATTTTTTTTTCTACGAACCAGGTAATTTACCAAGTAATTTACAAGGATTTTTATACTAATATATTAAATATTATTCTTGAAAATTACTCAGCACCTTAAAAGTTTTTTTATTTGTTAAGTTTTTTAACTCTACGTTAAGTAATTTCAAAATAGAAAATGTTCGTAGGATGACATGTATTCCAAAATTTTGTGGGATTTTGTAAATATACCACAAAGACTAATGCGTTTACATAATGAACCGTTTAAAAAAATGTAAAATTTTATTAAAATTTTTGATCTGATAAATCATAAAGCTTTAAATTAGATTTTAAAAAGGAGCGTGATTAAACCAAAAAGGATTATATTTACTAAATGCACAAAATACATAAAGACACAAAATACATAATTAATGTTTCTAGTCTGTCCATTCCAATTCGGGGATCCTAAAATATAGGTCCTCAATCCCCGGCTAGTCCATGAATTAATAAAGACATATGTATGCAACTGTTAAAATGTTCCCAAAGTCGACAATAGAAGCAATAAGTATAGCTCGGCAAATATGAAACACGGCATTGCTTCATCATGACTTTGTTTCGTGAAGTGTTCCTTCTCCAAACATAAAAATCTCTTGAAAGTGCTCGTTATCCGAACATAAAAATCTCACGCGAAAGTGTTCGTTAACCGATTTGTTCGTAAACCGAACAGTTCGTTACCGATCACCTATTGTATACGAAATATAGCATTTTTAATTTTTATGGAGAATTTAAGAAGTTATTTTTTTTTCATTGTGCTCTCGACCCGTTTTTAGAGCATTTTAAGTTCGTCATAGCCGGAGATTCGATGAACGGCAAATATTTAAACGCAAAACTTCTAATCTTGGGGTAGCAACATTTTTACATTCTATTACTCAGCGCATGAATGTAAAGTTGGAATTTTTTAATCGCTTTTTCAATCAATTCCTGGTACATTTATTAATAAACACAGTTTTTTTTAATCGATGAAAATACTATATTTTAATAGATTTAGAGCTTAAGATCGACGAGCTTTCAGGCGGACAAAATGAACTCGTATGAAATTTTAAAGCAAGATAATAAAACTTTACAGAGATTGAAACAGTATAAAATCATTAAAATACATCTCACTCAGTAAATATACATCGGTTGCAATGTAATCAAGATCTTCTAAGAGACTCTGTAAACGAAACGTATATGGTTCAACAATACAAACAATAGAGAGTTTAAATGAATCGAATGTAGTAACATATTTGAATATCTTGTGTATATAGCCACTTTGACAAAAATTATGCTATTTACTATTGTTTTTCCTCTGTGTTGAGGAATCAAGTACTTCAACGTAAAAATTCGCTAAATACACAACTATTTAGTCGTATTAAAAAATCTTTTGAGTTACCCAGTAAACGAACAGTAAATTCTACAATTCTATTTTACAATAGGAAGCTAACTTAGGTCGTTCGTAGTAACATATTTTAACATCCTGTGAATACGTTCTTTTTTTAAAAAAGTTAGACCATTTAATATTTCTTTGCTTCATCTTAAGTATAGGAATAAATCACTTTAAAGTGATATGCATAAAAAAACTAATTCATATTTTTACACGAAATATTAAACATTTGAACTATTCATAAAAACAATGCAATTGCTGCAAACCGCGTAAAAATCGGATAATTACACATTTCTTCAGCCCTATATCAAAAGATCTTTTGTGAGAACCTGTAAACGAACCTTAAATGTTACTATTTTTTTTTATAATAGGGAGCTTACTTGGGTCGATTGTAATAACATATCTTAATATCATGTGTATACGACCATTTCTAAAAGAGTTGGGTCATTTATTATTTTTTTGCTCTATGTTAAGTATAGGAATCAATAACTTTAAATTGATATAAATCAAAAAGTAATTAATATTTTTTCATGAAACTTACAAAGGGTTGAACTACTCATAAAACAATTCAAATGACGTAAACCACGTAAAAATCCGATAATTACACATTGCTGTAGCCCTGTCAACAGTTTTTTTTCTATGTGTTAAGTATAGGAATCAATAACTTTAAACTGATATAACTCAAAAACTAATTAATATTTTTACATGAAACTTACAAAGGTTTGAACTACTCATAAAAACAATTCAAATGACGTAAACCACGTAAAAATCCGATAATTACACATTGCTGTAGCTCTGTCAACAGTTTTTGGTCTGTACAAGATTTAAAAAGTGCAAAAAACAGCACTTTTAAAATCGCATTTCCTGAAAACCTATCCGACAGATCTTGCATATCTTTTGATTTCTTAGTCATTTGGCACGCCCCATTCCATAGAATCAAAAATTTTGTTTCTATCATAAATAGAACGCGAGATATAGATGTGTCAAAAACCCGTTTTGTCCCGTCCGCAAAATATAAACTAGACAGAGTTAAAAAAAAAAATTGTAAAATCGTTTGGCATCCATTGACGGAAATTCCTTTCATTTACGGTTCAATGCATTGCTGTTTCTTATGCTTGGCGAGAAACTCTGTCGAGTTTCTATGATATAGCTCCTAGATAAAACCATCCAAAATAATTCGAATGCATTATCAGTAGTGACTAGAGTACTTTCATTGTTGTTAGAAGCTTTTAAACTGAACGAGATTTTATTCAATTAAAGTGTAATTATTGCTTAAAGTGATAAAAAACATAACACAAAAGGTTTAAAAATACCTTTTAATGTAGATGACATATGTTTCCTTCTCTCAAACGATGGCATCTTCAGACCAAAATGATAAATAAAATATTCTCGCAAAGTTTTTGAAAATGATAAACATAAATCACATGTCCAATGTAAGCAGGTGCTTTAATTGGTCAGACTAGAAAACGTGAAAATTATTATTTTATTTTTATTGCTTTTTTAATTTGTAAAGCATCGCGTGCCAAATTTTAGGTAGTTCAAAAGAAGCTGATTCGTTGCAACGGTTATTGTTTCGCAAATATATTTCTATGGATAATGGATGGGAAATAAACTCTTGATGGAAAAATTATTTTACTATTCTTGAAATCAATCTGCAACGGCTCTATTCTATGTAGTCTAGCTAAGGCAGTAGTTCTTCTGTCATATTTGATATCTGCCATATGTTATTTTATTCTCGTTTTAAATTTTCTGTTTGTCATTCCTATATAGAATTGTAAAGTTCATCTGCCTTGGTGAATGGGATTTCATAAACACCGGAAAGTTGATCAGGTTCTATTGGATCTATTTTTCTACATACTGTGTTTTTTTAATTTTGTGGAAGGTTTTGCGATAAGGCAGATATTAAATTTTCTAAGTTTATATTTTAATCTTTCAAAGAATCCAGGAAAATATTAAGTTGCTAGCTTTGAGTTTTGTTCATTAAAAATTTACTTCTTTTTATTATCCATGCTCGTAATTAATTTATTAATAGTTCTGTGTTTGTATCCGTTATTTCTTGCGATGTCACGTATTTTATTTTTTTTATTAGTTAATTGATTAGGGGTACAGACAGTAAAGGCTCTTCTAATAAAATATCTAAAGGAAGAAACTTTATAGGAAAAAAGGTGCTTGAGTATTATTTGGAATAGTGGATTGATTAGTTATTGGTTTTCTATATACAGTACGGTCTATCCCATAGTGGGTTTTGATTAACAGCACGTCCAAATAAGGGAGTTTATTATTTTGTTCAACTTCCAAAATGAATTTAATCATAGAATCAATGCTATTGATCTGAGCAAGAAAGCTATTAAGCGAGGTATCCATGTGTTTCCAAATGATGAAAATATCGTCTACGTATCTGAGCAATGTATGAGGGGTATTATTTTATTATACAGGGTGTTTCATGAAAGATGGCCAAAACTTTAAGGGGTGATAGTACACATCCAAACAAACAACTTTCATCAAAGAATGCATGGTCGGAAATAAAATACAAAGGTGCTGGCGCATTTGGAAACTTGGTCCATGCAAACGTTAAAGCTCCATTCCTGTTGCAAGTTATCGGGAGAAAAACGACACTAATAGCATGCAAATGTGACATGGGGAATAAGAAGAACACGTATGCGAAATTTCGCCTTGATTAATACAAAGCCGCTGATCCGAGTGTGCAACTCACAATCGCGGTAGGAACATATCGGAAGATGTTGCCCTTCACTAATAGGGAAATAGCTGATATGCATTTTATCTTACGGAACTGCAAATGGAAATGGCTCAGAGGTTTAACGATTATACGGAGAGCGGTTTCCCAACAGGAGGTTGCTCCTGCCCGACCATAAAACATTTGAGCGCTTGCACTGATAGTTGTGTGGGACGGGATCCTTTCTCGCTTCTCGGTCGGATGCAGGTCATGCAAAGACGGACGGAACGTTAGTTGTGGAAGGTGGAAGAAGCCATTCTGGATATGGTGGCTGATAAGCCAAGTACAAGTACACGATCAGTGGTTAGGCAATTACATGTATCACACTCCACGACATGGCGAGTACTGAAGGAAGAACGTTTGCATCCTTATCATGTTCAACGAGTCCAGGAACTGACTCAAAGTTATTATCTTCGTCGTGTGGAATTCGCCCGCTGGTTTCTGCAGCAGAACGCGGTAAATTCAAATTTTGGAGCAACTGTGCTTTTCACGGATGAATTTACCTTCAAGATATATGGGCGGATGTAAATCCACATCCATCAGCGACGCTTTTCTATCAATATTTGGGCAGGAATAATCGCAGACCACATAAACGAACTCGGACCTTATCTTCTATCAGAACGCCTTGACGGAAAAAAAAAATACGTCTTTTCAACAGGTGCTGTTAGACATAATGAACGCCGTTCACCTACACATCCGGCGGGTAATGTAGTTCCAGCAAGATGGAGCACCAGCCCATTATGTACGAGACGTGCGAAGCTATCTGGATATAACATTTCCCAACCGATGGATTGGGCGAGGTGGCCCTGTAGCTTGGGCACCGTGCTCGGCAGATTTTTCACGTATCGATTTCTTTTTGTGGTGACAGATGAAGGCTCTTATGTATGAGACTCCATTGAATCTGCAGAAGACTTCGTCGCTTGACTTTAGGCCGCTGCAGGAGAAATGCGCGATATGCCTCTTGTTTTTCAGAAAGTTCGCCAATCCCTTTTTCGTCGTTGTACCGCATGCGTAGACACTGCCGGTCACTGTTTTGAACACTTATTGTAATCACATGTCATTAAACTTGCTGTTGTCACTTAATCGTTCTTTGTGTGTTTCTGCCTCATATGACAGCATCCCCTTCGGCGCCCTCTAGCGCCTTTGCGTTTTATTTTCGACCATGCATTCTTTGATGAAAGTTGTTTGTTTGGATGTGTGCTATCACCTCTTAAAGTTTTGCCCATCTTTTATGAAACACCCTGTATACATCAATTTCTAAAGGTCGTAATATAAACTCAGCTAAAAGTCCAGATATAGGGGAACCCGTCGGGGCCCCATTATTTTGCTTATAGATTTTATTGTCAAATGTAAAATAGTTATTATTAACTACTAGCTGACCCCCGCCCGGCATTGCTCTGCCCGTGATAATAAATTTAAAAAAAAAACATCACGGTTTTATTATTTTATATCTTTAACCCAATTTTGTATGAAATTGTATTTTCAGATGAAAAATTCACGAAAAAACATTGATATTTAGTGATAAAAGCGCTCATTTTCTCCTTTAAGTTAGGGGGGTCGTTTCATAGGTTTAAAATAAAAAGTTATTTTTGTCCGAACTCTTTGAAATCTTTATTGGTGATAAATAAAATGGTTTTACAGCGCGTGTAAAAAGTTCGTGAAAAAATATTGTTATCTAGTAGTAACATAAATGTTTTTGTCGGATTCCACTTCTCCGTCCACACAACTTCGAAATATAATCCGGTCTTTTGATATGCTGCCACCACCGATATGAATACGTGATATCGGACACAATACGTGATGTATATTCAAGAAAAACCTAACTCTTTCTATTACACTTAAACAAACACTTTATTAACAATATTTACACTTAAACTCGGAGGTAAAGTATTCGGTTTAATATTAAATCAAAATAATTATAGAAACGCTTTACGTGTATCGTTATACTACGTTCATTTATTCCACACTGAGATTTCTATTCATCTCACACCCGCTCTCAGCGCTCATTCCCTGAGCAACCTTCACACTTCGCTGCTCCGTCCGAACTCAACACTGGTCTCAGAGCTCCAACTCTGAACGACCTTACACCTTCGCTTCCTCCGTTAGAACTAACTTTCTCTCTCTCGTAAACTGCAGAACACCCTCCTTTCTACGGGGTTTCTCCTCTGTTTCCAAGGGTCCTTGACAACTCTTCCTCCCTCTTGACGGATCTGTCTTCCTAAATAAAAAGGTGCACTCTCTTTCTTATCTATCAAAGACCGCATTGCAATGGAAATACCTTTCATTATGTCCAAGTCGCCACCCTTCGGATTAAGATTTTTCTTAAACCAGACTCTAACGGTACACAATAGATACAGATACAATACATACAATATGCTAATCCCTTAAGAATAGCTTTCAACTCTTGCCCCTGTGAGAGAAACCTGACACCCCCCCAACTTAGCGGAAAATATGCCTTTTAGGGGCTAATTTTCCTCAAACTATGTAATGTCTGAGAAGAGTTTAACAGTTCCTTGATAGGTTTCTTCATTACTACAATTACATAAATATTTCAAGGTGTCTGAAAATTTAACTACTGACATCTCTAATGAACCATATACTAATGTGATAACTACAAAAAAAATTACACAATATGCTAATACACTGTTATAAACACAAGATGCAAATGCAATTATAAATACACAAAAAATAAAGTTACACTAGTATTATGTCATTTCAATGTCAGTCCTTAGGCTGATATTGCTGGAGGCGGAACTTTTTCCTTCCAGTGCTTCCTCGTTAACTTAATTGGTACATCCCTTTCCGCAATGCACCCGCTTGAATGGCTAACTTCTGCCTCTGATGTCCCAATTAAATCTTCCTCTAACCAATCAGGCACTTGCCTGTCCAAGTCCTCTTTGTACGTAATAAAGACATTGTACAATTTCTGCCTTATCTTACCCCTCTCCGGTTTACGACCAATCCGATTTTTCTCCATTTCTACCAGTTCGATAGGACCCATAAATAATTCCTTATTTTTCCTTAAGATTGATTTTATGTCCCCAACTTGAATATTTGTTAACCCTTTTATCTCAAATCCCTTCCTGTCTTTATTTTCCGGTTGTTCTCGGTCTAACAACAGATATTTCCTACAGTCTTCAAACTCCCCGTCACTATCCAAGACAATATCGACTACTTTATTTTTAGCCATAAATGCTCTCATTTCATTTTGATACACCAGTTTCTTACTCCCGTCCCCTAACTCAACTATAACTGCAGGTCGACATATTTCCTCTTTCTCCTTATTACTCACATTCATTTCCTTCGTTAATCGACATTCTACACATGATTCGCAATATATTTTAGCTTCCTTCGCCATATTTTCCCAATAAAATGAATGCTTGATTCTTTCTAACATTTTCTTAACCGCGTGATGTTCTCCATATAAGGAGGTATGCGCTAGTTTTAGAATTTCCTCCCTTCTAATTTTAGGTAATACTAATTGAGCTACAGTTTCATCTACTAATTTCTCTTTATGATATAACATCCCATTCACAATATAATAAGACTCTCTCTCATTTTCAGCCAATTCCCAAGCTCTCTCTAAATCCTTACAACTCATTTGGGATTCCTGAAATACATTTAAACTACTTTCCGTAACTTGATTAATCTTACTTTTCTCTACCTCGGCTTTTTCCTTCTCCTGACTTTGTAAATTTTCCGATCTCGCGTCTACGACATAACGATTATTATTACCATTTCTAATCCTATCCCCTTCTTTCACTTTATTCCTACTATCTTCCTTACATTCCCTTTCTACCGATTCTCTTAAAGATTTCTCGTTGTTTAACCCTGATAATTCATTAGCCACGTCAGGATGTAAAATTACCTGTTCCTTACTATTGTCAATTATTGCACAAAGTACATCCTGATGAATTACATTAGTTTGACCACGTTTTGGAATAGCTAAAGGTAACTGAATTAATGGCGATTTCACTGCCTTACCAAATATCCCTTGTAAATAGATGCTCCCAGCCCCTCTTAATTTTTCTGCTGGTACTAAATCTTTATGAACGACGCTAATTTGGCAACCAGAATCCACTAATCCTTTTGTTATCTTCCCATTTACACTAACTTCCACTTTCTCAAGTTTATTTAACTTCTCTCCAATAACTTTAGCTCTCCAATTCCCTCTTGCTCCGATTCTTGCCATACTCGCTCCCCTTGGTAATTTTTTAATTCCTCGCACTGAGACATTATTGATACTAGCTCTTGGTTCTTGTCGGTTGTTAATTTGATTACTTCCCTCATTATTTCCTTTTGTACAAAATCGCTGAACATGTCCTCGTAAATTACATTTGAAACAGATAGGCGTCGCATCGTTAGGTTTCCTATATTCCGGTTTTCTACCCAAAAATGGACTAACTTCATTATTCCCATTTTGTCTCCAATTACTACTAACTCCCTCATCTTTTTCCCTTCTAGAATCTCCATTATTTACGTACCTCTCTTTACCTTTATAGCCCTTATAAGTTACCGCATAAGATTTTTGTTTAGCATCAAAGAAATTATCACATTCCTTAGCAATTTTAGAAACTTCTAACCAATTACTGTGCTGAGTTAATCCAACATGCGTCGCGGTTTCCTCATCTAAAGTAGCTAACAACTTATCCGTGACAATTAACTGATTAACCTTCTCATACGTATCTGCACCTCTAATCTTACAATAATTTTTCCACGTTGCTATTAAACGTGACACAAATAATACATGAGTTTCATTTTGATTCCTTCTAGCCTTCTTGAAATTTTCCAAACACGCCTTCGGTGTCGGCTCGTGTTCCCTTAGAACTAATTCCTTTAATTTCTCATAACTCTCAATTTGTTCCCTAGTAGTGTATATTAGCAAGTTATCGGCCTTATCTCCTAACATATTTAGCAGAATTTCGGCCTGCTGGGTTTCCGGTACATTTTTTGTTTGGAATGCTCGTTCTAAACTGCTAAAAAACAGATTCCATCCCTCAGTCCCTTCTGGAACCTTGATAGACAAAGTTTTAACACTTTTAATCAATTTCTCTAGGCTACTCTCATGATTAGATTCTCTAGTCCCATTAACGTTATTAGCCGAACTTTGAATCTTTATCCTTTCCAACTCTAACTCATGTTCCAATCTCAATTTTTCAGCCCTTTCTTCTCTATCTAACTTTTCACGTTGTAACTTTTCCTCCCTTTCTACCTTTTCCCGTTCTAACCTGTCATCCCTTTCTAACGTTTCTCGTTGTAACTTTTCTTGTTCTAACCGTTCCGTAACAATAGTACTAGATAATTCCATAACGGCCCCCTCTTCATATTCGTCGCTCTCCACTATCTTTTTCTTAAGCTTAAACCTGGTATCATCTTCCGAGACCTCAATTCCTAACTCTCCACATATCGCCTGAAGATCCACCCTTTTTAATTTTAGTAAGAAAGCCATACCTTCTCCCGATAATTATTACCACCCTACAATAATACTTAAGCTCAATATCAAATTAATACTTCCTCAAATCCTACCCTCATAAATTACCTCCACACATTATACTATTTAACATATTTCAAATAAGTAATAATACAATAATAAATTTCCTTAAACAATGATACCCCACAATTTGCTTCCAATAACAAAGTAACAATAATCTCAATTTGACTATTATGCAATACAGATTTTAAATTTATACCATCTATACTATTAAAAACCGTTCGCGTATCTATCTATGTAACCTCAAAAACTCGAAAACCGCAGGGCGCAGGGCTACGAAATTTTGCACACGGGTAGCTGGTAGGGTGGTCATGAACGATCGGGGCAAAAAATTCGAAAATTTTAAATAGATTTTTGATAGATTAAATATTAATTAAAATCAATCTACAAAGAGATCTCATCAAAAATACGCTTTTTTTTCATCGGTTGGTTGGTTGTATAAAATCTCCACAAAAGTAATTAAATAAATCAAGGGTAGGGATGATTGCAATTCCCAGTCGAGTGTTTAAAATCGATGGATCAGAGATTATATGAGATGTAGACAATCAACTTAATTATTGACCGTTGCCAAATGCTAAAAACTTAATTTTAAAAGATTCTATCGACTTAATGAAGGATAATTAGCTGGGTATAAGGGTTTTTTTTTACATGACATATATTCGTATGATAGAGTAGAGATTATTAATACAGAAAACTTTATTTAACAGATTATTTGTTAAATTTGCGAGGATGGGGAGGGGTGGAGGTTAACGACTTTTTATTAAATATCACATATATTTTACTTGACCGCGCGCCACCTGGCGGCGGCTTTTTCATTAATTGACCCTCCTTATTAATAAATCCAAATCTACTGCTCTGATTTCAACTGAACTAATTACATTTAACAAATTAATTTTTTTTTTATTCACCCGTAACGTTTAATCGCTGTTTTAGAGATATGATACCGCTATTTTAGAATAACAATTTTCGTAAAAATTAAATTTATGTTCCTAATAAAAGTACAGAGCCCGTATTCAGTTGATGCATACCAACAGTCAAAGTTAGTGATTTGTTGTTGAGCACTTGACCACGCGCCTCCTCGCGGCCCCTCCTTCAATGTTTTTTCTCTAACTGTGCTTTATTTCCAGAACTCAGGTAATTATGTTCCGAACTTCTCCAAACCAGTTCCATTTTGCTAAATTATCATAAAAATCAGCATTCATAGCTCCAGGGTGTACTTCTAGAAACCAGTTACCAGTATTTCCGAATAATAGTCTAAGCCAAATTTCAAATTAAGTTCCTAGCATAACCAAATGAATCAATCTTTAAAGATGCATATAGTGGCTCTTTTAATTTATCATTTGCTGAAAGGCACTTGAACATCCGCTCCCCCCGGCCCCTCCCTCAAGTCTTTTTTGTCTAATTGTACCCTGTTTCCATATCTCAGCAACTAATTTTTCGATTTCAGTGCAACTGATTCCAAACTTCATATTTAACTTAATAATCAACGTCTATATCATTAAAATAAATTTGTGAGTAGCGGGTACCACTATTTCTGAATAACAGTCTAAGACAAATTTCTAATTAAGTTCCTAGCTTAACCAAACGAGCGAATTTTTAAAGATGCATAGTGGTCCTCCTAATTAGTAATTTAATGAAGTGAACTTAAACATTCGCTCCTCCCCGGCACCTCCTTCAAGGTTTTTTTCTCTAACTATGCCCCGTTTCCATAACTCAGCAACTATCTTTCCGATTTCAACGCAACTGATTACAAACATTATAATTAACTTAATAGTCACCCTCTATAACATTAAAGTAAATTTATGAGTAGTAGTTACCAGTATTTCAGAATAATAGTTTAAGCCAAATTTGTAATTAAGTTCATAGCTTAACCAAACGAACAAATTTTTAAAGATGCATAGTGGTCCTCCTAATTAGTCATTTTCTGAAGGACACTTAAACATCCCCTCCTCCCGGCATCTCCCTTTACTGCAATGTGAGATATACATATTATGGACGCCACGCTGCAATACTAACAAGCTGTAGCGGGTGTTACGATAATTATTTTACCTCGCATGCAAATAATTAGAGATTATTTAATTGCGCTTCATTATTTCATTTTCTTTAAATAAAGAAAAAAATTTATCACAAACGGCAACAACATTTTTATTCTATTTATTCCCTTATTCCAAAAATATCGTTTTATCGTCTGCTGCCATAGCAACATAAATTAAGTTTCATTAAAAAAAAATTCACAGTAGTATTTTTTTTTCTAAATCGTATAGTTATTGTACAACTCAACACTTTAACAGGGGAATTAAATTCGTTTTATTCACATTTTAGAATTAAATTCATGAACTCCCGTGCGTAGAACGGGTTAAACAGCTAGTTAAATAATAAAATACAATTTACACAATAATACTGATACGTTGCAATTTGAATAAAACACTGATGCCAATCACTACATAAAAATAGCCACCTAACAAAAATTTGCATGAAATACACATAAATTCCTAAATTTAATCTCAATAAAATATTTCCATTTCAAAATTAGTTCTCACATTAAAAAGTAAATCACAGCACTTTTTTTTTTTTTTTCTCTGGGCCTTCAGTTTTTCCTTGAAGGTTATTTCAATTTAATTTAACTTCTACACAAATTTCCTTTCCTCATTTACTATCAATATTTCAAACTTAAAGCAAACAATATCACTTAATTTAAATATTACTTTAATAATAATTTAAATTTAAGAAATTTCAATTATTCCTTCCAACTATTAACACAATGCATTAATTTTAATCATTAATCTTATCCGTTTAAAACAATTAGAAACTCACTTCTAGTAATTAATATAAGATCCTTTTCTTAAAACAATAGTGTAAAATGGTTGTTAATATCTCATTTGATTTAGACCAATTATTATATTGCACATAAATTATTATAAATTAACCACAACATTAACCCAAATTACCATCAATTATACACAATAAAATAAAAAAAATAGGTTCGAGAATGTCAGTAGAGTAAAATGATCAAAACACCTTACCTCGTACTTCATTCGCTGGGGCAATTCTCTGCTCACTTTTCCACAGGGTAAATCTTGCACTCTTGGGCAACAATCACTGTAATTTGAAACACTGTGTCCACAAACACTACACACAAACACTGGAACTAACACTACACACCGCACCAACACTTCCACTGGACGATCCGGCAAGGCACTCTGTAACAAGGCTAGCTGGCACTGGTGTACGATGATAGGGCACAAACACTTCCGCTTGGCGATCCGGCACAACTATCTGTAACACGGCTATCTGGCACTGGTCTTCGGTGATTCAGATCCCGTCGCTGCCACCATTGTCGGATTCCACTTCTCCGTCCACACAACTTCGAAATATAATCCGGTCTTTTGATATGCTGCCACCACCGATATGAATACGTGATATCGGACACAATACGTGATGTATATTCAAGAAAAACCTAACTCTTTCTATTACACTTAAACAAACACTTTATTAACAATATTTACACTTAAACTCGGAGGTAAAGTATCCGGTTTAATATTAAATCAAAATAATTATAGAAACGCTTTACGTGTACCGTTATACTACGTTCATTTATTCCACACTGAGATTTCTATTCATCTCACACCCGCTCTCAGCGCTCATTCCCCGAGCAACCTTCACACTTCGCTGCTCCGTCCGAACTCAACACTGGTCTCAGAGCTCCAACTCTGAACGACCTTACACCTTCGCTTCCTCCGTTAGAACTAACTTTCTCTCTCTTGTAAACTGCAGAACACCCTCCTTTCTACGGGGTTTCTCCTCTGTTTCCAAGGGTCCTTGACAACCCTTCCTCCCTCTTGACGGATCTGTCTTCCTAAATAAAAGGGTGCACTCTCTTTCTTATCTATCAAAGACCGCATTGCAATGGAAATACCTTTCATTATGTCCAAGTCGCCACCCTTCGGATTAAGATTTTTCTTAAACCAGACTCTAACGGTACACAATAGATACAGATACAATACATACAATATGCTAATCCTTTAAGAATAGCTTTCAACTCTTGCCCCTGTGAGAGAAACCTGACAGTTTTCTTCTCGCTTTTTTGTTTTCGCGTCAGCTCCTATAACATAGCAATAAAAGAATAGTTGTCATCTTCCGAACTCTCTGACATTTCAATCGGTTTTAAATATTACTGCATCCAAACTCTCTTTAAAATTTTGCGAAAAAATGTGCATATTTAGTAGTGAAAATATGAGTTCTTTAAAAAAAAAGATTTAACTTTCAACCTCAGAGCAAAAATATATTAGAAGATCTATGCTTTCAAAAGAATGGTACGGCTTCATCCGTTTTCTATCAACCCTTTTCAATCCCTCTACTCTAAACAGGTGAGGGCTGGGTTTATCAATCAGGTTTCCCGTTTCTGTGGGTAAAAGCCTTCAAAAAAAAAAAAAAAAAAAAAAAGTTGACGCAATGCGCAAAGAGACGATTATCATGTGGATTTGACAAAACGCGCTTTTCTTTTTAAATATATAGATAAGATTAAGAGCACTCTTTAATGTTGATTTCATATTGCCATTAATGTTCCTTAGGTTGTCAATACAGTTATTTATTCTTATAGTGACAGTGACTTGTTGGGTGTAAACGAATGGGTATAGAGAGATGGCATCTAGACTAGCTATTAAATATTTCTTCGGAAACTGGATGTTATCCAAACGTTATTTTATTAGAAGAGCCTTTACTGTCTGTACCCCTAATCAATTAACTAATGAAATAAATAAAATACGTGATATAGCAAGAAATAACGGATACAAAGACAGCACTATTAATAAATTAATTACGAGCATGGATAATAAAAAGAAGAAATTTTTTAATAAACAAAACTTAAAGCTATCAACTTTACAATATTTTTCCTGGATTCTTTGAAAGATTAAAATATAAACTTAGAAAAATTAATATCTGCTTTAGCACAAAACCTTCCACAAAATTAAAAAAAAACATAGTATGTAAAAAATAGATCCAATAGAACCTGATCAACTTTCCGATGTTCATGAAATCCTATTCACCAAGGCAGATGGATCATTACATAGGATGACAAACAGAAAATTTTAAACGAAAATAAAAGAGCATATGGCAGATATCAAATATGACAGAAGAACTACTGTCTTAGTTAGTTGGACTACATAAGCCGTTGTAGATTTATTTCAAGACTAGTAAAATAATTTTCCCATGAAGAGTTCATGTCCCATCCATATTCCGTGAATCACTAGAAATATATTTGCGCAACGAGAACATTTGCAACGAATCAGCTTCTTTTGAATTACCTAAAATTTGGTACGCGATGCTTTACAAATTAAAAAAGCAATAAAAATAAAAATAAAATAATAATTTTCACATTTTCCAGTTTGACCAATATAAGCACCTGCTTACATTGGACATGTGATCTCGTGATTTATGTTTATCATTTTCAAAAACTTTGCGAGAATATTATATTTATCATTTTGATCTGAAGATGTCGTCGTTTGAGCGAAGGAAACATATCAGGAACTTGGAAGAGAAAGGGCGAACTCGAACAATCATTTCAATCGGGATTCGCTCTTTGTCTCCCAAGGTCCTGATATGTCATCTACATTAAGAGGTATTTTTAAACATTTTGTGTTATGTTTTTTATCACTTTAAGCGATAATTACGCTTTAATTTGAAGTTAACAAGTTATTTTATTATATTATTTGAAATTTTATTAGTTACAATTTATCAAAAAAGTCTTCCCCGCACACCTACTACAATTTCTGTAAAAGTAGTTTTACAGGAATTTGTGAATTATGAGTATAATATAAAGAAGCCGATCTCGGCAAAGATTTCGAAAGATATAATTCTCGTAATATTCTCATAATCTATGCATAAAATATAGGTGATTTAAACTTTCTTTCCCCTTTTTAAATTCTTGGAAAAAAAATAAAACATTATTTTGAAAGAAAAATAAATATTACACTGAGATATTCATCATCTTTAAGCTTTGTGAATCATCACAAAGCCTGATTTTATTGATTTGATACCATTAACAACTTATAATAAAAAGCATAATCCAAATGTTGTTGATCGAAAAATTATCAGGTAAGTGAAATTAAGAAAAATGATAAGTATGTTAGGCATGGTTTATCCGAAATTTTCAAACCGAATTTTTTTATTCCGCAGAGGAATTTTCTTATATCTTTTTTGTTGCCAGTAATAAAAAGGGAAATGCTATCAACAAATAGTATTTTAACGTTCAAAAACTGCATTTGCTTACTTGACCTCTTTGCCACAGACCTTTATCCTTCAGATAGATAACTGTATTTTGCTAAAATCGTGACATCACTGTTCAAGACAGATAGAAGAAACATTGTGAAACGGGTTTATTTTTGTGAATTTTACGATTACGTGAGCGAGAAAAGCAAATTTGGAATATTCATAATGGAAAAATGATTTCAACATACTTGTATTAGGTAATGACTGAGTTCAAATACAAGTTTATTCTACTCTTTTTTTTTTTTTTACTTGTGAAAAATGAAACATTTGGCGGGTCATAAACTTGATTCACACAACATCCAGCGATCACCCCAAGTTTTTATCAGATGCCTTGGAACGCGTGACTGATATATGTATATATACACATACACCCACACACACATATACTTACTTACGCACCCACACATATACATAATATACTTGCGCTTAGTGGCGGCTCTCCAATTAAGCAAGCTATATGTCAGTGTCGCCATACACTGCAAAAAATAATTGTTGATTTTACAGTATAAAACTGGCTCCCCAGCTGCCAGTATTATACCGTAAAATTAACAGTATTAAACAGTAAAAAAAGCAGTAATACGCTGCCGTGCAAGCAGTAATACGCTACCGCGCATGCGCGGTAGCGTATTACTGCTTGCACGGCAGCGTATTACTGCTTGCAAGGCAGCGTATTACTGCTTTTTTTACTGTTTAATACTGTTAATTTTACGGTATAATACTGGCAGCTGGGATGCCAGTTTTATACTGTAAAATCAACAATTATTTTTTTGCAGTGTAAAGGGTGCGAGACGAGTGCAATACACAAGGGCTGCGCATTAGAGAGGTTCCTAACAAGAATAAAAGACCCTTTTTAAACGATTGGAGCAAAAAAAAATTGAGGCTCCAAAAAGTTTTGTACCCCAGCCTGCACTAAGCCTCTACACGTATAGAAGGTCTCTGATGAGACTAAAATGTATTTTTTCTTTTACATTTCAAAGTAATTGTGTTCGAAAAAAAATTCTAGCACATGGCCAGGACCCAGGGCTGCGGTGTATGTGTGTGTGTGTGTGTGTGTGGGAGGGAGGGGGAAGGGGCGCAAGCAGAGGTATAATTTAAATTGCGTATTAATGCTATTATTAGTAGAAGAAAGTAGGATAAAATCGGGTACCTAACGGGTTTCCTTTGTTGACGAAAGTCAAGAAGGTCGAAAAAATCGAAACATCCCACAAAAGTGTTTGAAGGCATCTGGGCTATTGAAAAACCACACCTGTTGCTGAAAGAATATTCATCTCAACTTGGGAAGACGCGTTTTCTAGGACCATCTGAAACAGCTCCAAATTTCGGTGGTAGGGTAAAACCGGGTACTAATCAGAAATTAAGTTTTTACACTTCCAGCAACAAAAAGCTTTATTGTAATAAATTTTGAATCATATATACATTTTTTAAGGTCAGTAACTTTTTTTTTCAGGTTTTCAAGCAATTTTTAGTATTGTCATGTAATATGGCTTTCTCGGTTTTTACTTCTCGTATCCGCTGCACTCCTCATGTGCCAATTAATTGCAGACAGAAATTTGTATCCATCCTTCACCACGTGCTGAAGAATTCAATGCAAAACCGTGGGTACAAGGTTTTGCCCCAACAGACGACCAAAAATCAACATGGTCGTTCTCTTGGATAACTGGACGTACACACTTCTACCAGTACATTCAAACATCGTGCGAAAGCTATAGAAAACAGTGGTTTACTTACCTAAATCGATCCGTCAGGATGCATTTATTTAAAGAGCAAAAAAGACGGCGAAAAATTAAAATTTTTGAGGTGAATTTCTTTCCAATAGCGCTGCACACGGACACACAGATTAACTCACTTCAAAAGCCGAGGGCATAGCACACTGCTAGGGGACGCCAAGGGATGTAGTTAAGACGGATGCTGTCCACAGAGCAGCACCCATCAGCGAGAAAACAGAGTACCCGATATTACCCTACTCCACCCCCCCCCCCCCCCCAAGAAAAAAGGCTAAATATGTACGTTTTCAGAAATTCCAATTCTAAATTATTAGAATAATTCATTGAACATTTTTTTATTATTTCATGCTAGTAAAGTATTTCTAAGTGTCGAGCGATTTTGCCTGTGTTTCAATTATGCAAATTTCGAATCGGGTAGGAAAGTTGGAGTTATAGATTTACCATCTTTGGTTATGGCTAGAGCATATTAAAATTCTGGGTGGATGAATTTTAACATGCACCACATAAAATTTAATAGTATCCTATGTCACTGCGCTTTTAAATAAGTATTAAAGTATTTCTAAACATCAAGTGATATGATTATGATTTATTGATTTATGTTTATGTGTTATAAGCGAGGATTACGATTTCACGTAAACATGTATGAAGTTTTATAATAGATAAATAAATAAATATAACAATGAATTCTAAATATAACTTTTTACTGGAATGTAAGATGAAAACAATATCTCGAAAAGACAAGTGACGGTAACTGTGAATACGTAAAGAAGAAGTACAGTAGAACTCCAATTATCCGAATCAATTGGCACCGGACCTTATTCGGATAATCAAAAATTCGGATAACTGGATTTTTTCAAAAAAAGGGGTATATTTTAATTAATTACTGTATGTATGTTGAAAAAGGGAGAAAAAAATAATTTTTAAAGAAAAAGAGCTTTTAATTAATTAAATGAAAAGGCAACACTATTACGTGTTAAGCGTATTTACAAGTGCTGTACATTAGTACAGTATGTACGTACCGTACTGTAAATGAAAGTCATTACTTGCTGAACATCTCGGTCAAAGTAAGCTATTTGACAGTCTTCATCCGTTTTCGGGGAGCTAAGTCGCGCATCCGCTTGATAGTCAGAGGTTGCATGTGGTCACACTCGGGCTGACGCTCCATCCACTTCAACTCAGTTTCAAGGCCGGCAAATTCTTCACTAGCTGATGGTCTCGTGTATGCTTCAACTTCGACATTAAGGTCATCTTCTTCCTCGACACTTTCTTCTCTCACATTTTCAATGAGTTCACAATCATTTAGAACTTGAATCCCAGGGTCTACGTGGCGGGAAACACAATAGCGCGCGTAGACAGAATCATTATTTTAGGAATCGCAGTACGTTTCCGTCTTCATTTGTTTTTTTCTGAAATTCTGAAAGCGATTCGGATAATCAGCGATTCGGATAGTTGGAGTTCGGATAATTGGAGTTCTACTGTAAAAGAAAAATGCTCAGTTTAATCAAAAATTTTTAACAAAATGCCAAAATGGAAGTTCTTCAAAAATTTTTTACTTGTTTAACCTCATGTCTGCCAAGACGGGTCCATTGAAAAGCATTTTTTGTCCACTTTCGCATCATATTGTCAGCAAATAATTGCAAATAATAACATTAAGTGTCTAGTCATCACACTACATATTTGTTTTCTTTCTATTTTGTATAGATTATAGAGTATTTACTATACTCATACATGAGTAAGTTCATTTGTATTTTGATAGCTCTCTCTCTATATATATATATTTACATTCAATGGGCTGGATTGGTAATTTTGTATAGTCATTTTTAACACTTTCCAACCTAGTTGAAAAGTGTTTATGACTTAGGTTTGTCTGGCCGTCTGCCGTCTGTCCGTGCTCTAACTCCCGTAAATATGTTCGGATTGCTCTGCAATTTTTATATGTTATTGCCGTTATCTATAGCATGTTCCCTATTTCAACGGAAGTGTGTAGCACTTATAGTTTTTTTTAGAGGGACACTCAAAAGAATTCCGTTACATTGCGGTCTATGGGGAAAAATCATTTGCGGTTTATTTAAATAATGTTTCACTATTTTAAACGCATTGAAATTTATATATATCAGTAAGGTGCATTAGAAGAAGCTTAATATGGAATAGGGTGTGCATAGCACTTATAGTTACTTCACAGGGACAGTCAAAAGAATTCCGTTACATAACGTCTATGGAGAAAAATCGTCTGCGGTTTATTTAAATGTTTCACTATTTTAAACGCATTGAAATTTATATAATATCACTAAGGTGCATTACAAGAGGCTTACTACAGAATAGTGTGTGTATAGTAGTCATCGGTCATTTACAGGGACACACAAAAGAATTCTCTACTGTCTGTTAACAATAATTCCTTGAAGTGCGTTTTAAGTTACTGAACGCGATTTTAATTTTAACTCGCTTTTTGTCTATTACGTGGTGTGTATAAATTCTGTAGATCCTATTCAGTGAAGCACAAAAGTTCGCGAACACATTTCTGTTTATTGACAGAAACTCCAGACGGGGAATTTTAAACTGTGCTAAACGTTTCCTAACTGAACTAAAATTTAGCATCCTATGTACAAATATCCTATATACAAATCTATAGATCCTATACAGGGCTGAATTATATTCGGATATTTTTCCCTATATCACAAGGTGAATATAGATCCAAAGAGTATGTTTTATCATAACTCAAGTTTTTAAACTTAAAATGTCATAAATATAATCACGACTCTGACGATATAAACAGCTTTTTCTCCATTCATTTTCTTTATTCGTAGAGCGATTGCCCTTCGTAGAGTCATAATTGTGTCAACTCCCTTTCCATGTACGATCGCAGGTTTAACTACATTTTCCCTTCCTCGAACACTTATTTGTATAATTGCAGAGGATTAGACCTTTCGCAATTAAAACGAAATTAAGAGAGAATATAGTATTAAAAAAAGAAATGAATCGTGGGTAATTAATGCAGTATTGAATTTAATAACGGAAGCTACAAAAAAATTATGCTTAAATTGTATTCCTACGGAATATGTTTCAGTACGCAAAACAACTGATAGAAAGGACTTATTACTTACATAAGATATTTTGTTTAGACTTTATTAAAAATAAATTATGTAAAAGTTGACAGCATACGCAATTTTCATTGTAGAATAGGATTTACATTTGACATCGTTCACGTGAAATTCAGAGAAGAGTCGATGCCACTAATTAAACAAGAAAATTCTCCCTCCTATTTTTTAAAGGCACCATGGTTATGGAAGAGTGTAAGAGAAAAGCCAATTAAAAATCTAGGTATATTATTAGTTATCTTTATCTGATACTTATATAATTCCTTATACTTTTAAAATAGCTAAATGTATAGTTAAAAATATCAATGCAGGGCAATTTTTGCCCCTCATTGGGCTATATTTCTGTGAAATTTGTACTTTATTTTTTTTATAACACTAGGGGGCTCTGCCTTCTACGAACTTTGCTCGACAACTCCCGTTCTGACACGGCAAACTCTAAAAACACGCTAATTTGATCGGCTCTAAAACGATTCCGGAAGATTGAATTATAATTACACGATCAGTGGCTATCTCGTATAATCGGATTTCTATTCATTTTCCTTTGACTGAGGGATTTTAAAGACGAATCAACTGTTGTCGAAACAGCCAGCAACTGCTTTTGTAATTGATTAAATAAGACCAACTAAACATCTGCATCAGGGTATTTTATGATAATGGTATAAGAAAATTGTTTGTAGTAAGATGTTTTAAATGTATCGTTTCCAATATGACGTAATTTTCCCCAAAGTTTTCTTCGTATTATTAAACGTAAAAAAATAGTTTTTAATTGAATGGAAATATTATTATTTATGCTGTTTTAAAATTTGTAACAATAAGGAAAAGATTTTGTTGCAAAAATAGAAACTTTCGTGTAAATAGATTTTAAATCGAAACTGTTTGGAAATATTGTTATTTGAGAATTTTAAATATGGCGTAAGTTTCCCCATTTAATGCTTTGAACGCGAAATAATTTAATTATTCTTTTAAAATTTTACTTCTCTTTTTAATATTCACGCGCAAGTATATTTTTATAAAGTAATTTCTCCATTTACTGCTTTTAACACGTGATCATTTAATTATTATTTTAAAGTTTTATTTCTGTTTTCAATAGTCACATGTAAATACATTTTATTTACCCACAATACGTAGTATAAGGTAAGTCTTGTAATCGTTTTAAAAATCGAAAAAAAAAAATTTTTGACGGATTTACACGTTTCAGACACTGGAGATTCCGAAAAACATATTTTTAGAAAAAAAAATCCGTCCGTCTGTATGTCTGTGTGTCTGTAAACGCTCTATCTCCCGAACAAATTGATATAGAGACTTGAAATTCGGTATGTACTTAGTATGTAATAATGGAAAGAAGCTTATTGAATTTCAGTAACCTCGATTATATGGAACTATTTTTTTCGGACTCTCCAAATATTAGTTCTGATAAAAGGTATATAAAAATTTTCGAAATTGTTTATTTTAAGGAGTGAATATATAGAAGACAATAAAAAACATATATTTTGCATAAATAATGAAGTTGATTGGATTATTAGTTCCCGAGATATTTGTAATCATATTTTTCATGACCCTGTATTTCATTCAAATTTCAATTCAAAGATACATTTTAATTGGAAATGAGACGCTTAATCCGACGCAGTAAACTCTTAGTTAATATGATTATCATTTTCAGAGATATGAGGATGTTCTTTTACGCAGTTCAGTAATAGAGCATTTAAAGTTTATGACGTCATCAAGCCACGATTTCATTCGAATTGCAATACATTTTATAAGTAGTTTACACATGTTTTATTTTCATATTTTATATTATGCATATCCATGATGGGTAAGTATTACGGTGGCCTCCAACGGCTAGTTTTAATTGAAAGGGGATATTATTATGTGTGCCATTTTAAAAATGGCAACGATTTAAATAATGGACTTTTTAAATATGAAATAAATATCCATCAAAATAAGGAAAATTTGAATAAAACATTGAAATAAAGCCTCAAAATATTAGTGAAATTTAATGATTAGTCAATTTAAAATGATGAAATTTTGAATACAAAATTTATAAAAACACTCAAACGATTTGTCAAATTAAAAAATTGATTGCACATTGCACACCGTAAACTTATCAACTACTAGGACTTCCCTCAAAGGAATTAGTCTGAGTGATATTGCTGAGAACATAGGGTTAACAATTACAATATGAAGAAAAAGAGCAAATTAAACGATAGAATTACAAAATATCATATATAAATTCATATACACTGTTAAAAAAATAGAAAAGAAGTACCGTTCATCAGATGTGTTGTCATATTTTTTTTTAACATGTGGCAAAGAATCTCATTTTCTTAAGCGCGTATTGCGCAAAACTTGAAAAAAAAAAAAAAAAAAACGCTGGATCTTTTAAAACGCCAAGCTTTTTAAAGTTACGTAATTGGATGTGCAGCAGGATTATTGTATCAAGCGTGGCTTAACGCAAATTTAATTTCCATTGTTGCACCTTTTTTTGTGTGTGAATTAAAAATTTTTCTTTCTTGATTATATATCTATTATTTGCATAACTGTTTATAGAAACTCTTACACTTCAAACCACATTGATAGCATGCTTTGCTACAAACCAGATTGCAAAACTATAGTCTAAATTAGTATTAAAGTATACAAAAAATCTTTCGATGACTTCTGTAAAATAACTTTTACATTAAATCTCCATATCGGCAAAATTGAAAAATTATATATATTTCAAAGTTAAGCTTAACAGATACTTCTTGATCATTCTCTAGGAGGCTCTGCCCCCTGCGTCTTTACTGCGCCAATCCGCAGACTTTTCTTTTGCCTGTCTGTCTGTCTCTCCACAATCTGTCTGTTTCCCTATCCGCTCTTCTGCCCGTCTCTCTAACCGATTGTCTATCTCTCTACACGTCTCTCTACCTGTCTCTATATTTCTCTACCGGTCTCGCTACCCGCCAATCTATTTCTCTAACCCTCTGTCTATCCGTCTAACTACTTGTATGTCTAGCCGTGTCTCTATCCACTTCGCTATCCATTTGTCTATCTGTCTCTCTAACCGTCTGGCTATACGCCTCTCTACCCATCTTCTTACCCATCTCCGTACCTAACTACTGTCTCTCTACTCGTCTGTATACCCGTCTCACTATCCGTCTGTTTTTGTACCCGACTCGCTAAAAATCTCAACCCGTCAGTCAACTCGGCTCTGTACTCATCTCTCTACTCGTCTCTTTATCTACCATGCTACGCGTCTCGCAACCTTTCTCGCTACATTCCTGTCTACCGGTGTAGCTACCCGTCTCGTGACCCATCTCGCTACCCCTCTGTCAACCCTCTGTTTACCTTTCTCTCTAGCCGTCTGTCTATTCTTTTCTCTACCCGTCAGCCTACCTATGTCGCTACTCGTCTCTCTACCCGTCTATCTACCCGTTTGTTTACTCGTCTTTCTACCTCTCGCCACCTCTTCTCAATATTTAAACAATTCATTTAATATACAGAAGCCGTTTATCAGTTATTAAATGCAAACAGAAGTAATTTATCTAATAAGTGTAATCAGATGCAATTTTATTTTAAATACATACATAAACCTGAATAATAATTCATCAGTTTTGTGTTCATAGTTGTTTATATCATTTGCCAGTAAATCTCAACTTCTTAAACCTGAATTGTCTCAAGCTTTTTAAAAAAACCACAAGGTCTGTTTAACTGCAAAGTACCCTGAGGGCTATATTAGCTACATGTTATTAAGTTAAGTGAAAGCTTCGTTATCACGTTTGCAGCCAATTGCTTATGTCAGAAAGCGTGGCTTAACACCATTTTAAATTCATTACTGTAACTTTCTTTTTTTTTGGAGGGGGGGGGTGTAGGGGGGGGGAAGAGTTTAAAATATATACATTTAAATTAAAACTTTTGCCTCCATGCCATTAGTGTTGTTTGTATTATTAGCTAATACCTTGTAGACCGAGCTTCATTTGAAACAAATGTAAAATACTTCTTCTACAGTTTTTTCCAGGGGAAACTACCGTAATCGGGCCCAAAGCCACTCGGAGCATTTAATATCATTATTGTAACTCTTATAGAGTTAAAACAATATTGTTGATAGCTTTGCTCTTGTTTGAGACCAGCCTTGCCTGTGTATCTGAATGGGGAAACGTTTCGTATCCTATGTCGGTTAGCGAAAAAAATTTTAAATAGTGCCAAAAGGTAGTTTTAGCATCTTACAAAATTTTTCAAGAGAGCGGTAAAACATGTTTTTCAAATATTTACAAACATTCGTTTATTAAAGCATGTTTTTGCACCATCTTAAAATTTTAAGCACGACGCTAAAATAAAATTTTATCGCCATATTCGATATTTTAATAAGTAATGAAAATATATAAACAAACTTATTTAAGAAACCTAAAAGGCATTTTTTTCATAAATAATTGTTATTGTCAGGGGGGTAAATTGCAAACAATTAATAAACGGCTAGTAAATAATAAATAGCACTTAAAATCTAAAAATGGAGAAGTGGTCCGTATAAAAATGCAAAACATAACATTATACGCTTGTTATATGTAAATCTTTTTTTATTTTTTAATATTTCCGAAGGCGCAGATAAAAAGGTAAAAATCTCTTTTCCAAATGCCAAATAGAAAATATACAAAACAGAATGCCAAATATACAAAATAGGAAAATATCTGCAAAAAAATATATTTACATAATACTACATCTGCAAAAAAATAAGATTTAGAAAAAGTAAGCCAAATCCTGCAGATCCCAACAATCACATCGAAAAACTTATCACCAAAAAAGAACTCGCCAAAATCTTACGGCACAGGAGATGGATTTTTCCCTCTGAATGCAGAATATTAGTTTTTTTTTCTTGTACGCTGGGTGATTATAATATAATTGTTTCATTTTACATACTATATACCGTTTGATATACTGGTACTTTTATGTTATCCTGGCGCAGTTGATAAATCGCCAAATATTGTTCCTATAACATTTTCATATTGAATTCATTTCATTTAAATGTAAACCTTTCACTCATTTAATTTAAAATACATGCCTTTCATTAATCCCATTTAAAATGCTAAAAAGAGAGAAAAAAAAGAAAATAATGCCATAAATCGAAACCTTTTATTTAAACACTAAAAAAATTTTTTTTATTTATTTACATACGCGAAATAAAAAAAGCTGCTATTGCTGAGATTTGCGCCAAATCTCTAATACCAAGTCTACCAAGTTATTGCGGAGTTTTTCTTTCAAACAGAAAAAAATCCAGATTAATTTTCGATTTCTACTAAATTGAAATATATTTTATTGTGCTGAATATTAGTGCGTGCATATTTTTTTTCTCCATGTACTCCATGAACTTTCCAATTCCGATTGTCTACGAAAATCTCCCGCCGGTGAAAATGACGTACGCACAAAATTTTCGTGACGTATGTACTTTAATTGTGCTTTTTTATCTATTTTTTTAATATAATTTCCAAACGGTTTGACATTTATTCTTGGTAATAAATAGACGTCGTTGTCACCTTTATAGGTACCTGCTGTAAAAATTTGAACAAAATCCGTTAACTATTTTTTGAGTTACGCTTGACGAAAGGTTTTAATATCCATCGTAGCTATATATTGGGGCAAAGTAATACTGCGCTGTGCATGAGTCTTCGTTGCACTCAGACAATTATGGTTAAATTCCTATGCATAGTTTTTGTTCCTAAAAAACTCTTTTAAGAGAACTGTTTTGTTCGACTTTAATATTAAATATATCTTAAGATAATTCTTTGATATAAAAAATGTCTGCTTCAGCGTGTTTATCGAACATTTCTCTATAAAACTACCAATTTTCATTTTTTTATATGTAATATTGTTTTGAATATTAGCCCAGAAATGCCTCAAGGCACAAAATATTCATTGACAGTGGCGGCGGCGGTTACTTTTTTTAATATATAGAGACACTTTTTACAGTTTATAAAATTTGCTTAAAAAACTCGAAATCCAAGAAACCAATTATCAACAAAGTGCTTTGCAAAACTTTTATCTTTAATATTTAAGCAAAATAGAATTTTTTTTACAAAAATAGACATTTATATATTTGCACACTAGCCGCCACTGGCGACCAGTTTGGTCTCCCTTAAATGTATGTTAAGCATTGTAACACGTTAGTTTTATTCATAATTTAATTTTTTTCCTTAATCCTTCGCCAAAGCGAAAGATTCTAATAGACAAATCAAGAACTTTTGCGATCATGGTAGCATTTTGCATATTTTTTGTTGTTATGTATTTCATCTTCCATGATAAAAACCGCTTAACCCACTTAAGCATTTGTCCTTCATGTCCGTTTGCTTATCAGTTGCAATATGTTCGCTAAGGCGGAGATTCTTAAACATATTAAGTAATTTTTCGTAATTGGATCCATTGCCAATTGGCGTATTTTAGTTAATACGATTTGATGCAATGAAGTCTATTTTGTGAAAGTCTTTAATGATATCCACATTTACACTGAACCATATTGTTGCTAATATTTGTTTTTGTTTTTCGTTAACTTTGGCTGTAGACTCGATTGCGAAAGATTATAAAATCTATCATTATTCTCATCTAAAACGTCTTGAGTAATGTGCCATAATCGGGCTACATATTATTACACGTAATTTTCGAGTATGGTTTAGTGGAAAATTGAACTTTTGAAGGCCAGTTTTGATAATCGCATTCCCTTTAAACCATATTTTCTGTCAGGACTTTTGACCCATGACGTACAATCTGATTAAAATTCACGAACTTCCTTTTAGATGCCTAGTACGACTTTGTTTTTCTCTGCTCCCCTTTCTTGATATAGTTCAGGAGTTTTTATAATAGCGTAATTCTCTTATTTCGGCATGTCTGCTTAATGTCTACTGACTATTAAGATTCGTAAAAGGTAAAATACGCCGCGCCAACATTGGCACCTATAATTCTAATTACAGCAACCCGTTTTTTCTCTCTATATTGTAACTCTATAGTTAATATTACGTAGTAGAAATATAAAAGACTATTGAAGACGGTTCTATTGATATAGTAGATATAGATATTGTTGTGAGCTCGGGGTTCGAAAGGACTGATGCCAATATATAAGAACAATAAAAAGGCTTTATTCACTATAAACAGTGCAATACGATCACAAATATCTTCTGAAAATTACAAGATATTCAGTAATCTTCAAATCCAATAAAAGCGCAGCAAAATTTCTCACAGAAACAATGCGTTCAATACGACGTATCAACGACAAAATCGATCCGAGTAACACAGTTCTCAATGCAATGAATTCAATCGCAGTTGACAGACAACTAACTAACTGGACTGGTGGAGGTCCCTTATATAGGCTTCAGAGATCTTTCCAGATTATTCCAGAGCTTTCAGATGCTAGAAATTACCAGAAAGTGCTTTAACTTTCGATAGAGAACCAAAGCGAGAAAGGATCCCAATGTACAGGTATAAGGGGGGGGGTGGTTGCACAAAAAGTCGCCAAATCCGTCGCCAACTTGGCGACATTTGGCGATATATCGCCAAATTTGGCGACAAAAATAAGTCGCCAAAACCATCGCCAACTTGGCGATAAACCCATTCCTTGGCGATTTTACCATAGACTTCCATTATAAAGATGAGGGTGTAAGGTTGTTTTCCTTGCAAACCATCTGAGGCCTTTAGCATTGAGTTACATGATGCTCAATAGGAAATACATTAATAATACTGCAATTTTCACAATAATAAAATAAAATAAATTTAAACAAATGGAATATTTACAGATATATACAAAATTCATAACATTGCCCCCCTCTCAAGGACTGCACGTCCCGGGCAGTTCAACCTTTGATCGGAAAGCAAACCCGTTACCAACAAATGCTATACTATTCAAAACACTTAAAGCAAATATGGAAAATAACAATTAAACACATTCATAATGCTGAATTATAAAGCATAGACACCATTACATACAAGTATTTAAATAATAATAACAATAATAATGATAATGCTAAGCAAAATAAATAATTACATTAATTTATATACAAGACCATGGTCATACTAATTTACATTATTTACATTGCACTATTTACAATCAATGAACTAAGTACTATGGGAACTATGTACTATGGCCATAGTATGGAGCTAGCCTGTCGTAATGAACGACTCTAGGCTTCGAATTTGGTGACTTTCGGATCCGAATTACGACATCGTTCAGTCTGTTTAGGACTGTATAAGGACCGTCCCAGTGCGATTGCAGTTTGGGAGAAAGTCCTTTACGTCGAGTCGGATTATAAAACCAAACCTTGTCACCTTCTTTGAATTGATGTCCCGTGGCTTTCGTGTCGTACCTGGTCTTCATCTTCTCCGTCTGTATATTGATCCGCTCTCGAGCCAAGTTGTGGACGTCTTCAAATCGTGCCTGGAGATTCTGCACGTATCCCTCTGGCGATGAAGGCGCATCTGGAGGGCGACCAAAAATCAGATCACAAGGTAGACGAAGATCACGACCGAAAAGCATCTGAGACGGGGAATAGCCGGTTGTTTCATGGACGGCGCTGCGATAGGCGAGAAGAAACAAGGGAAGTTTTTGGTCCCAGTCTTGTTGGTTTCTTGAGACTAGCAGTGAGAGATTGTTAAGGATGGTACGATTAAATCTCTCAACCATGCCATCCGACTGTGGATGTAAAGGCGTCGTCCTAGTTTTGTCCATTCCAAGAAGTTGACAGAGACCCTCAATCACAGCAGAGATAAAATTTCTCCCCTGGTCCGAATGCATTTGGAGAGGGACTCCATACCTTGATATCCACTGGTGTACCAAGGCATCCGCAACCGTAGAAGCTTCTTGATCAGGGATGGCATAAACTTCAGGCCATTTTGTGAAATAGTCCATGACAACAAGGAGGTATTTGTTGCCATCAGCACTTCTTGGCAGAGGACCTAGGATGTCAAGGGCGATGCGTTCAAAAGGTGCTCCTACATTGTAGAGATGCAGTCTTCCTCGGTTACGTTTCTTTGGTCCTTTCCGAGCTGCACATGCATCGCAAGATTTGCACCATTGTTCGACGTCAGCTCTCGCTTTTCCCCAGAAGAAGCGCTCTCGGACTCTGTGTAATGTTTTCATGACTCCAAAATGGCCTCCGGTGGGACTGCCATGTAATTCTTCGAGGACCTCTGGGATTCGAGATCGAGGAAGTACCAACTGCCACCGAGATGTCTTCCCATCTTCCGATTCGAATTTTCGGTACAGGACACCATTCCTGACGTGGAGGGAGTTCCAAAGAGCCCAATATTGCTTCGTCGTAGGACTGTAAGTCGAGATGTCTTTCCAACTGGGCTTCGTGCTAAAAGATTCTAATAACTCCAAGATTGGTTTGATCTCAGAGTCTGCCATTTGATCTTCTCGAATCTTCTCATCACTCCAGGGATCTGGTGGCGTCAATAGTGAAGTCTTCGTCTGGCGTATGACATATTCGGGGTTATACTTGCTCTCCGCTCTGGAACAATAGCGACAGCTCTCGGGACACGGTCTTCTTGATAGGGCATCGGCGTTTCCATGCGATGAGCCTTTGCGATGCCTGATGTCAAAGTCGTATTCCTGGAGTCGTTGTATCCATCTGGCTACTTGGCCCTCTGGGTTCTTAAAATTCATCAGCCATGTTAGGGATGCGTGGTCAGTACGAAGGAGAAATTTCCTGCCATAGAGGTAGTGATGGAAGTGTTCTATGGCTTTCACTATAGCTAATAACTCCTTACGAGTGACGCAATAATTCCGCTCTGGTTTCGATAAACATTTGCTCCGGTATGCTACGACTCGTTCTTGGCCATCTATTTCTTGGGAAAGTACAGCGCCGACACTTTCCTGACTGGCATCCGTGTCCACAATGAATTGTTAGTCGGGGTCTGGATAGGTAAGGACTGGAGAGGATGTGAGAGCTTCTTTCAGCCGCTGAAATGAATTGTCGCATTCTTGTGTCCATAGAAACTTCTGTTTGCTTTCAGTGAGCCTATGCAAGGGTCTTGCGATGTTGGAGAACCCCTGTACAAACTTTCTGTAATAAGTGCATAGTCCCAGAAAGCTTCGCAACTGATGGACATTTTCCGGACGTTTCCAGTGCTTTACTGCAGACACTTTTTCAGGATCTGTTCGAACACCTTCAGCTGAGATGATGTGTCCTAAATAGTTTACTTCTCGTTGGAAGAACTTGCATTTCAAAGGGTTCAGCTTTAAATTCGCCGCTCTTAGTTTCGTTAACACTTTTCGAATATTCTCTAGATGTTCTTCAAACGTGCGGCCACCAATGATGACGTCATCTAGGTAGATGAGACAAGCTTCAAAAGTCAGACCTTTTAACACTGTCTCCATGAGGCGCTCGAACGTTGCTGGAGCATTGCAGAGCCCGAACGGCATAACTTTAAATTGCCAAAGTCCTTGTCCAGTAGTAAATGCGGTCTTCTCTTTGTCATCAGGATGGATCTCTACTTGCCAATATCCACTCTTCAAATCCAGCGTGGAAAACCATTTATGTCCTGAAAGAGTATCTAGCGTGTCGTCTATTCTTGGTAGAGGATAGCTGTCCTTCTTCGTGATATCGTTAAGTTTACGATAATCCACACAAACTCTTGTGGAGCCATCTTTCTTTCGGACCAACACGATGGGAGAGGCCCAAGGACTTGATGGCGGTTCGATGATGTCACTATCCTGCATCTCTCGTAAGAGCTTAGAAACCTCTTCTTGTTTTGCGAACGGCAAGCGTCTTGGATGCTGTTTAATCGGTGGATGGTTGGCAGTATCAATTCTATGACGTGTCAGTGAAGTGCGCCCTATATCACTCTCGTTTTGTGAAAACACATCCTTAAATTCCTGGAACAGTCTTTCTGCGGCATGTTTCTGTTCAGGAGATAAATTTTCATTTCGTCCAATTACAGGTGTTAAACTTGTAGGCGGCTCCGATAACGTCAAGCTCGGGTCTTTGCAAACACAGGTGACTGGAGCACAGGTTGCAAGCACTTCACCTTTCTGGATAATTCTAGACTTTTCACTTACGTTCGCAATCCTCACAGGTATCACATCTCTCGACAGATCTACCAGCGCTGATGCTATTAGCACTCCCTTTGGGCTCTTCTCAGGATATCCAGTCAAGCCATACTGGAAAATTCTTTCGTTTCCAGTTAATCCAGGTATCATCATTTCGGTCCGAGGAGGGATGACAACATCTGCCTTGGCTGTGATCCGTTGAATAGACCCGGACTCATTTCCAAGTTTGAAAATAGTGACATCTTCTTGAGCAGAGCGTAACTCATTATTCTTAAAGTCCAGTGTAAATCCATGCTCTTTTAAAAAGTCCAGTCCGAGTATGAAAGGGTCTGAGATATCGGCCACATAGACTGTATGATGGTAAGCGGCGTTCCCAAACTTTATTTTCAGTGTCATTCTTCCATGTATGTCGATCTTATCTCCGGTCACAGTTTGAAGGATAACACGTGGCGGGGTCCAGGAGAGTTTTTCTTTCAGCCGCTGAGCTAGATCTTTCCGAATGATGGTCACATTGGCTCCTGTATCGATGATCATATTACAGGGCAAATCATTCACACTTCCGACTAGAAAAACTCCGTTCTCGCCGCAACTTCTTGCAGAAATTTCACGTACTTGAAAATGAGGCTTCTTAAGATCTGGAAACCTCCGCCCCGCAAGATGGCCATTAATCAATTTTCCTGCTCCTGTGTTAGCGGGTGAGCTATTACCTTCGGTGTTGGGTCGTCTTGGGCAGTCGATTTGGATATGGCCTTCTCCACCGCATTTCCAGCACTTGATCTTTCTGTAAGGTTTGTTGGCCATTAAGGAATTCATCTTTCTCATTATGTCATTCATCTGCTGCTGTAAGCACTCCACAGCTCTATCCGATGTCTCAGGCATGTTGGCTACTCGCATAAAGTGCCTATCTTTCCTTGTAGCTTGCTGGGCTGCCTCGAATTTCAGGGCATAAACTAAAGCCCCTTTTAAGTCACTGAGATCTGCAATCCGGAGTTGTTTCTGGATCTCAAAGTCACGCACACCATCGATGAAATGCTGCAGAGCCAAGCTTTCTCTAATTTCAGTCGGACAGTCAGGATAAGCAAGATGTGAAAGTCTCTCGACATCCGTAGCAAGCTCTTGCAGGGATTCAGTGGATTTCTGCTGTCGAGATTTGAGCTGGAGTCTGCTATATTCCTTCATGCATTTCTCGCCAAAGCGTAATTCTAAGGCACTGACGAGCATTTCAAAATCCAGCGGTTCATTTGCAGGCAAAGTCTGTAGGACGTCGGCAGCATCAGCTCGTAGAGAAGCAGCTAACTGGCAAGCCTTTGTCTGGGAATCCCATCCATTGGCGTCCGCTACGATCCCAAATTGTGTCTTAAAAACTGGCCATGAGGATTTTCCGTCATAGGTTGAGAGTTTAATAGAGGCCGAAGGAAGCATAGCTTGATACTTGACATCTTCGGGATAGTTTTCGGCAGTGATCTTTTGTTTCTTCACATTTTCCAACTCTTTTTCTACACTCTCAATCCTTTCTTTGACGGTCTTGGCGATCTTTTGAACTTTTTCTTCTACTCTTTCTTCAACGGTCTCGGCGATCTTTTGAACTTTTTCTTCTACTCTTTCTTCTACGGTATTGGCTGTCCTTTGAATTTCTTCTACCTTTCCTTCTATTTGTTGAAATCTTCCTTCAACTTTGTTTTCCACGCCGTCAATTCTGTCATTTAAAGATGTTATTTTATCCTCTATTAAGTCTTTCAACTCTCCAAGGTTGGTTGACATATCCTTCTTCATTTCATCTTTTAAGTCGCCAAGGTTGGCAGTCATTTTCTCATCCATCGCTGACATTTCCTTCTTCATTTCATCTTTTAACTCGCCAAGGTTGGCAGTCATTTTCTCATCCATCGCTGACATTTCCTTCTTCATTTCATCTTTTAACTCGCCAAGGTTGGCAGTCATTTTCTCATCCATCTCTCCTAATTTCTCCAATAATTTAGTCAGTTGCGCTTCCATTGCTCTGGTAATCGGCATTCAATCCCACTCCTGACACCAAATGTTGTGAGCTCGGGGTTCGAAAGGACTGATGCCAATATATAAGAACAATAAAAAGGCTTTATTCACTATAAACAGTGCAATACGATCACAAATATATTCTGAAAATTACAAGATATTCAGTAATCTTCAAATCCAATAAAAGCGCAGCAAAATTTCTCACAGAAACAATGCGTTCAATACGACGTATCAACGACAAAATCGATCCGAGTAACACAGTTCTCAATGCAATGAATTCAATCGCAGTTGACAGACAACTAACTAACTGGACTGGTGGAGGTCCCTTATATAGGCTTCAGAGATCTTTCCAGATTATTCCAGAGCTTTCAGATGCTAGAAATTACCAGAAAGTGCTTTAACTTTCGATAGAGAACCAAAGCGAGAAAGGATCCCAATGTACAGGTATAAGGGGGGGGTGGTTGCACAAAAAGTCGCCAAATCCGTCGCCAACGTGGCGACATTTGGCGATATATCGCCAAATTTGGCGACAAAAATAAGTCGCCAAAACCATCGCCAACTTGGCGATAAACCCATTCCTTGGCGATTTTACCATAGACTTCCATTATAAAGATGAGGGTGTAAGGTTGTTTTCCTTGCAAACCATCTGAGGCCTTTAGCATTGAGTTACATGATGCTCAATAGGAAATGCATTAATAATACTGCAATTTTCACAATAATAAAATAAAATAAATTTAAACAAATGGAATATTTACAGATATATACAAAATTCATAACAATATGTATAGTATATTCATGGGTATATAATATGTGATTAGAATATATATCTCATATTCATTCCGGTGGATATAACATACCCCAAATAAAACTTCCATCGTAAATGTCTAATCTAAAAACCATCAATATGATTTTATGTGTTTAGTAAGTGTATACATAAAAAATTTTCTGTATTATTTTACTTTAATTCTATATTATTAACCATTTTTAATGACGGGTCCTTTTGGGTACAGTTGTCGCAGACGCACCGGGGTATCATTTTGGCGCCAAAATGGCGATTTTATGCCTGGCCAACCCGGCGTTTTCGGCTAGATTTTGCTTCGTATGGCAACCTGGTAGAGCAGATTCCGCATGCTTTATAATAAATTAAATATTGTGTGTTTTATAACAAATTAATGATTGTGTGTGTTTTTAAATAAAATTGTGTTTTTTTTTTTTTTTAATATAAAATGACAGTAACATGCTGTTTTAGCAATCTCTAACAGGTGTCTGAAAATGGGATTTTCTCGCCAAGATGGCGCAAAACAAAAATCGCGCCAACCCCGGAGCGTCTGCGACAGCTTTTCCAATTTAAAATGCATGCCGTTCACATTTTTCATTTAAAATAGAAAATAGATAAATAAAAAATAGGTACTTTTCCGTTATACGGACACCATGCCAAAATGTATGCTAATGCATAATGTATGTAAATGTATGTAAATGTATGTATTAAATGTATGTAAATGTATGCTTGGCGACAATGGTGTCCGTATAACGGAAAAGTACCAAAAAATAATATCATAAATCAAAACATTTGATTTCAGAATCAAAGTATCGTTTCTAATTTGAACACGTGAAGAATAAATGCTGGTATTGGCGATTTTAAAAATGATATTGGCGAGATTTGCACCCAAATAACATAAAAGTACTTAATGATGTTATGTATTTTATAAATGTATATTAAATTACTATTTGGAACGCGATTGGTCATTAACAATGGTAAATATGATTGGCAATTAACAATCATTTTAGGTGATCTCTCTTCCTGCCACGTATAATACATAAATATCAAATTAACTGACAATTCGTTTCGAAATTTGATTCATTAAATATTATTACATGACTTGTATTTGTTTACATTCAACTTTGTCAAGAAAAGATTCCGAAGGAAGTTGAGTTGTAAAGCACTTCATCAAGCAGAATTATGATAAACTTTGATGGTCTTAGAGGTCCTGGTGCAAATTACTTTTTCGACACCAGGCAGCGCTCCAAAAAATCATTCGTGGAAAACTTATTTTACGAACGATTATCTCCATGGTTTAATGGTTTAATATTTTAAAACTTCACGACGAATGAATCTTTTTTTTTTTTTTTTTTTTTTTTTTTTTTGTTTACTTTCATGGATAGAGAATTTGAACTGCGAAGCTAATTTCAACTGAAGTTATTGCAGGATATATACCTAATTGAACGCAAGTCATCTCTCAAATATTAATTTATTTTGAACGATCTTTCTAAAAATGTAACTTTTATGCAGTTTTATTCGAAAAATAATTTTGAATAAAAATGACCGCCTGGCATATGAAAAAGCGATACGGGCATCCCGGAACTGTTGATGACAGTCACATGACTTACGCTTTTATTATAGAGATTATTATTATGAGGTAACAAATAAAAAAAAAATACCTCAAGCAATAATCAAATAAAAAGTTTTAGGAATTTAAAAAAAAAAAAAAAAGAAATGGCATTTGTATCTTTTTATTTGCATGCAAAAATGCAATTTTCAAGTTGCTTTTTATTTGCTTTTGCACAGTTTTAAACTTCTTTATCAACAGAGATTCAATTTACCCATGAAACATTCTTTCCAATTTTTATGAACAAGTAAAAGAGCTATTCACTTTAAATAAAAGCTTCATTAAAATGTTTGTTATTAAATGTTCATTTAAATGTTTGTTCATTTCTTATTCGGATAACAATGTAAAATTTAAAAAAAATCAATCACCTTGGTGTAAAAAATCTTTTCTTTTTCACTTTCAAAAAGTATTGTTATACTTTTTAATTGCTAAACAATTTAGTAATTATGAAAAAAAAATCCTAGAAATTAGCTTTGCTTTAATTTAATTTTTGTATCGTGATGCGCTGAAATAGGTTAAAAATTTATTTGTCATAAATACTCCTTTCTGTTACATTAAAAAAATACAACAACTAAACAATTAGTCCAGGCATTAGGGGATAAAAAAGAGAAAATAAAGGAAAGTTTTGGTGTAGTTTTTTTTTTTGGGTCCCTTTATGTTTTTTGGGTCGCTGAACACGAATCCGAGGTTTTCCAACAATTTTTTTTTCGGGAAATATGTTTTTTTTTACTAAAAACGTAAAAAAACGGACTTTTTTCCGTTTTTTCAAAATAATTCTCAAAATTGTGCATTTTACGTGAAAGTCGGCAATATATGAATTAAAGAAAATAAAATTTCCTATATTTTATGTAATGAAAGTTTTTTTCTCTGATCAATGGTTTAGCCGTGAGAGTGCCGCAAAAAAGGGTGTTAAAAACAAAAAACTGTAAAAAAAACGGGAATTACGGTAGTGTATGTCGATGTAACATAAAAACTAACCATTTTACGCAGACGGTAACCATTAATGATACTAAAGATTATATGTTTGAGGGTTTGACTGTATTTTATGCATTTGAGGTAGAGGAAAAGTGCGGATCCTGCGCCAGGGGAAGGTGGGAGCAGTGGAACAGTTCCAATAGTCCAGTAGAAATAGCGCAAAAAAGGGCCTTGCCTTACAAAAATTCGGGTAGTTCTGATTTTTGGGTATGCTGTAAAGGTTGACCCTCTAATAAAAAAAACAAGTTTTCGACCTTTTAGACCTTGTGCGTTTTTCACAATATTGAAAAAAAACCAATATTTTTCGGTACTTTTTTCGATTTTTCTTAAATAACTCAATTTTAGTGCATTTTACAGAGTTAGTTTTTAGAGCGTTAGTTTTTGCCGTATCTTACCCCCTATTTGGACAATTTACAAACATGAATACTACATGTTGTAGAGAATTTTATGCTCTACAAAATGGTGAAAGTGCTTTAGTCTCTAAAACGCACTAAAAGTAGGTTATTAAGCCAAAACTAACGTCTTTAGTGGATTTTTGCATTTTTTGCAAATTTTACCCTATTTTTCCGGCTCAGTATCTTACCCCCTATTTGGACAATTTACAAACCTGAATACTGCATGTTGCAGAGAATTTTATGCTCTACAAAATGGTAAAAGTGCTTTTTCTGTAAAATGCACTAAAATTGAGTTATTTAAGAAAAATCGAAAAAAGTGCCGAAAAATATTGGTTTTTTCAATATTGTGAAAAACGCACAAAGTCTAGAAGGTCGAAAACTTGGTTTTTTTTATTAGAGGGTCAACCTTTACAACATACCCAAAAATCAGAACTACTCGAATTTTTGTAAGGTAAAATGCTATTTCTACTGGACTACAATATTACCGCCTCTTAGAATACGAGCTCTCCGGAGGAGTAGCACCTTCGACTCATGAGAGTAGCTGGATCTGCCCCACTGCTCCCACCTTACCCTGGTGTCGGATCCGCGCTTTTCCTCTACCTCAAATGCATAAAATATAGTCAAACATATAATCTTTAGTAACATTAATAGTTAACATTTGCGTAAAAGGATTAGTTTCTATGTTACATTGACATACAGTACCGTAATTCCCGTTTTTTTTTTTTTACAGTTTGTAGTTTTTTCTACCCATTTTTGAGGCACTCTCACGGCTAAACTATTGATCAGAGAAAAAAAACTTTCAATACATAAAATGTAAGAAATTTTATTTTCTTTAATTCATATATTGCCGACTTTCACGTAAAATGCATAATTTTGAAATTCTTTTGAAAAAACGGAAAAAAGTCCGTTTTCTTACACGTTTTTTGTAAAAAAAAACATATTTCCCGAAAAAAATTTTGTTGGAAAACCTCGGATTCGTGTTCAGCGACCCAAAAAACATAAAGCGACCCCCCAAAAAAAAACTACACCAAAACTTTCCTTTATTTTCTACCAAATGCCTGGACGAAATGAGCAAAGTGTAAAAAAATAAATAAAAAGGTTTTTTAAAGTAATTATCTAAAAGGAATGCTAATTGTCTTCAACAAATTAAGATCTTAAGCACAAATTAAGAAACAAATAATGTTATTTATAACACTAGGAGGTTCTGCACCCCCCCCCCCTTTTTACGACCGACTCTCGCCAACCCTCCGTTCACACATTGCCTTTTCTAAACCCAGGCTAATTTGCTCTGTTTGCTCTTAGACAAAAATAAATGTGGCTGAAAATGAAGAAACACAATAGTCATTTAAAGATAAACATTTTGAAAAATGAACTTAGACGATACAAAAATGGACGAAATTAGAATTAAAAGTATTTATATATTTTTAAATGTTATTGTTCGCTGCATTTTGTGCAATAAAAATAAGGAAAAAATAAAAATCTGTTGAAAAGGAATTATGAACACAAAAGGCTGGGGAATTTAAACTACTTTGTATAAGTGTAATAAAATATTTAAATTTTTCTGGTGAAAGAAATGGACTTTTTTTTAACACATTCCAACATAGTTGAAAAGTGTTTATGAATTTGGTTTGTCTGTCTGTCTGTCCGTACTCTAACTCACATAAATATATTCGGATTGTCATGCAATTGATATATATTTTTGAGGTTTACTATGGCATGTTCGGTATTGAATATGGTGTACATAGCGATTATAGTTCCTTTACAGGAACTCTCAAAAGAATTCATTACGGTTTATAATCGTTTGCGGTTTATTTTAATAATGTTTCACTTTCAAGCATACTGAAATTGATATATATCACTAAGGTGCATTACAAGAGGCTTACTATAGAATATTGTGTGTATAGAATTTATCGTTCATTTAGAGGGACACAAAAAATAATTCGGTAATGTCTGTTAACAATAATTGCTGGAAATGCTTTTCCGGTTGCTAAACGCGTTTTTTAATTTAACTCATTTCTTCTCTATAACTTGGTGTGTAAAAATTCTATAGATCATATACAAGGTAGCACAAAAGTTCCCGTGTACATTTCCGTTTATTGTCGGAAATTCCAGAAGGGGAATTTTAAGCTGTGCTACGCGTTTCCTAACTGAACTAAAATTTTACATCCTATGCAGTATATATACGAATCTATAGATCAGATAAAGGGCTGCACAAAATAATTCTCCGACTAATGTTGGCAATTACTTAAATTGTGTTTTTAAATATGTTATGCGTTTTCCAAATTATTTACTCAGATATCTTCTTTCACCTTATTAAACGATAAAGATATTTAAAATTATTTCGGAAGTATTGGAAAGTGTTACATAATATATGCTTCAAGCATGATTTTTCGTTCTTGTTTCAATAGACACAGGGTTAATATTATTATTTTGATACTGGAATAGCTTTCTAATTCGTCTTATACTATAAATCCATCATGACTAGAAATAAACACTTTGTATTGTGTAAATGCTTCTTTTAATTCAGCCAACTTTTTGTGCCTAAATCGTGATTTTTAAAATTTTTATTTCACATACTAAAACTTCCTGCTTTCTTAACCCTCTCGGCACTGATTTTTTTTTTTCAAATTTTCGGAAAAATTACTTTTACGCTAACAAAATTAAAAGTAGCTATCGAAATCACAGAAGTTACAGTTTACTGAAATTTAACGAATGTGTTCTTTACAGAAATCTAACGAATGTAGTTATGTTGCGTGTTTTTCCTATGAAAATAGTCTAAGGAAGAATTTTTTAAGATGTTTGGAAAATGTCGCATTACAACCAGATTAAACAAACATAAAAAAATTAGTAGTATTTTTTATCTTTTATCACAAATTACTAATTCGGAAAAGGAGACCCTAAATTTAAATTTAAAGAGTGAAACATATGTTTAAATTAAAAGAAACGCCAACGGTTTACTAATAATTAATAAAACTTTTATTAATATTATTATTATTAAATGTTGAAACATAAGTAACGTCATAATAGTAAATGTATCGACATATGCTATCACTATTAGGTGCTGGAATTAACAAAAATAATTTTTTTCTTTCCAATATTGCAATTCGAAGTAGGAGCCTCATATGAGGCCCAGGGTGACGAGAGGGTTAAGGGAGACATTGACTTTGAAAAGAGTAAAAATAAGTTTATTTGTGTTAAAAGGTATTGTTAACATTTAGAAAATATCAATATATAGCCATATAGTTGGCAGAAAGTATATTTTCATTACTTCTTATAAAGGTAAGTAATGAAAATATCACATCATAATGTATTTCAAATGCATTTTTCTCAAAGCAAATTTTTTGCAGTGTATGCATTTTTAAAATGTTTCAAGCGTTATAATTTTTGTTAAAAATTCTCAATATAGCCAAGGGACAATCTTAATACATACTACACGAACTTTGTGCATCCATTTTAGGTAGATTTCGTAAGAAATACTACCTATTACATTCTCACCTAAGTTGGAAATTTTGAAAAATTTTTGCAGATCTACGCCGATCATGACTCCCAGAACCCAAAACCACCCCCAGTTCAAAAGTTTATATATATATATATCTAATCTATCTATTTATCTATCTATCTATCTATGTCACTTTTTTCTGACCACGATAACTGGAAAAATTCTGCATAAATCTCTTCCAAACTGATACATAAAATCAAGGGTCATAAAATCTCGGTCAAGTTCGTTAATGGGCAAAATCGAACCAAGGGGGGGGGGGGGGGGAAATGGGGGGGCTTTTTGTGAAAACAGAAAAACCCTCATAATTTCTTTATTATTATACGTATCGAATCCGTTTAAAGTTATTATTACTTCTAGGAAAAGGGCCGAAAATTTATGTATGACAGATTTTTGATATAATTAAAAATGGCCCCAAGGGGGGTTTTAGAAGAAAAAAAATCATAGCTTCGTCAATTCACAAGATATTAAATCCGCGTAAATTTATTATTAATCCTCTTAGTATTATCTAAAACTTTTATATTGACAAGTTTTTTATAGGACCAACCGTTATAGCAAAAAAAAAAAAAAAAAAATTAAAAACTAAAAAAATCCCTGCCGGCGCCGCCTGCAAACAAGTTATTTTTCGAAGTAGGCGGTTCCAACTCCCGCATCTTTTCGAAACTGATACATAAAATCAAGGGGCATAAAATCTCGGTCAAGTTCGTTAATGGGCAAAATCGAACCAAGGGGGGTGGGGTGGGGGGGGGCTTTTTGTGAAAACAGAAAAAAAACCCATAATTTCTAAATTATGATACGTATCGAATCCGTTTAAAGTTATTATTTCTTCTAGGAGCAGGGCCAAAAACTTATGTATGACAGATTTTTGATATAATTAAAAATTGCCTTAAAGGGGGGGGGGGATGGAAGGGTGGTTTTAGAAGAAAAAAATTCATAACTTCGTCAATTCCCAAGATTTCAAATCCGCTTAAATTTATTATAAATCCTCTTAATATTATCTAAAACTTTTATATTGACAAGTTTTTTATATGACCAACCGTTATAGCAAAAAAAAAAAAAAAATAAATAAAAACAAAAAAATCCCTGCCGGCTCCGGCTGCAAACAAGTTATTTTTCGAAGTAGGTGGTTCCATTTCCCGCATCTTTTCGAAACTGATACATAAAATCAAGGGGCATAAAATCTCGGTCACGTTCGTTAATGGGCAAAATCGAACCAAGGTGGGTGGGGTGGGGGGGGCTTTTTGTGAAAACAGAAAAAAACCCCATAATTTCTAAATTATGATACGTATCGAATCCGTTTGAAGTTATTATTACTTCTAGGAGAAGGGCCGAAAATTTATGTATGACAGATTTTTGATATAAATAAAAATTGCTTTAAGGGGGGGGGAAGGGGGTTTAGAAGAAAAAAATTCATAACTTCGCCAATTCTCAAGATTTCAAATCCGCTTAACTTTATTATTAATCCTCTTAATATTATCTAAAACTTTTATATTGACATATTTTTTATAGGACCAACTCTTACAGCAAAAAAAAAATCCTTGCTGGCTCCGCCTGCAAACAAGTTTGGTTTCGAAGTAGGCGTTTCCAACTGCAGCATCATCGCAAAAAGGTCATTTCTTCCGCAATTCCTGACAAACAGGCTCCCCACGGTCTGAGTCTTCGAAATCTACCTGTGCCTGTAGGCCGAGCCGTCAGGGATTTTTTATTTTTTATTGTAATCCGACAGAGACAGACAGTTATTCAAAAAGAAACAAAGCACGAAATTGAATTTTTATTAAAAAATTTTACAGGTTAATAGACTTTACTTCTAATTTGAAGAACTTATTCAATCGACATTCCAAAATGAATGCATAGATTTCTTGTAGTATGTATAAAAATTGTCCCTCAATGATATTTAGAATTTTGAACTTTAAACTGATGGAACGTTTTAAAAAAGTATACACTGCGGAAAATTTGTTTTGATAATAATTTGTTTTAATGGAAAATTGCCTTCGAAACACATTATGCTATGGTATTTTCATTGTTTACCTTTATAAAATTTATAAAAATACACTTCCTAAGAAGCATTTTGCAACATATTAATATTTTTTAAATTTTAACAATAAATTTTAATACAAACAAAAATTCGTATTTTGTTCTTTTTAGTGTCTACTCCCCCCCCCCCCCCCGCCCCCTTCTCTTCTCTTTTCTTTTCTTTCTTCTTCTTCTTTTTGTGGTCAGATTGACCGTATTAGTACTATTAGATTTTAAAGAGCGAACTTACAAGACAAAAAGGAAAAAAAAAAGTCAGTAAAAAGGGAAAGTGAAAGAGAATGAAATAATAATTAATTGAAAGCTGGGTAAACGATATAGGAATCTAGTTTACTTTACTGGCACAGATAGCATAATTACGTAGCCAAAGGAATGATCTGTGACATTATACCGACCTCTTGCATAAATCGAAAAAAGAAGTCTTTTATAATGATCAATTACCTGAAGTTGAAAAAGAAATCCTAAATCCCAGAGCCTGGGGAAATATCGTGCTATGTATCAGTAATGAGGTGAATCTCGAACGGAATGCCGATTTTGACAGCGATACCTATCGCGATAAAAACAAACAAACAAACAAACAAAAAAAAAAAAAAAAAACAAGTGCAAATGTACTCTGAAGCTATTTTATCAGTCATATTAAGCGATAAATTCTCACAATGATATCCCTTCAAGAAAATCAATATTGGATTTTCTCTTTTTTTATTTTGAAAATATTGTATTTATTCGTTTTACACAGGGCCTAATTTAGTGTACATGCTGAAGGAGTAGGATATGATCCAACATATATATATATATATAAAATAGCTACCGAAATACAAACTACGCATTAGGAAAAATCGTACTTGCAACTGGTCTAATTTTTAAAAATATGCGCATGCCTAATGAAAACAAAAATACCCCATCTACTAGAAGATGCTATAAGACGGTTATTTATATATATAATAAAAACTTTTGTTAATAATAATTATATATATTATATATAACCAATTAGAAATTAATTCAATGACTTATCATCATTTATTTTAAAGTATAATGTTTGTATAACACAATAAAATCTCCCAATAAGGGACACCCATAGGGGACCTGATATGTTGTCCCTTAAATACGGGTATAAATTATTAGGAGGTACGGTTTAAAAAATACGTAATATCGTAATACATACATAAATACGTAATGTAATTTAAATTCCATCAAGATATCCAAGGTAATAGAAGGTTTAAAAAGGAGCATAATAATAATAATAATAATAATAATAATAAATCAAAAGTTTATACCTTAATTAATTTAATGATGCATATTTAGTTAAAATTAGCAATTAGTATTAATTTAATACAATGGGTAATTTAATATTAAAAATTTTCAAGCAATACATAAAAAGAGTGAATATTTTAATCCGTAGGTATTCAGTTAAAAGAGCTTGTATTGTAAATTTAATTTGACAAACAATTTTTTTACGTATGCATAATAATTTTACTAACTAAATTTAATCCTCCACTATCACCTAAACTAAAACACTTATTACTTACCCATCATACGTAGTATAGGGTAAGTCTTGTAATCGTTTTGAAAATCGAAAAAAAAAATTTGACGGATTTACACGTTTCAGACACTGGAGATTCCGAAAAACATATTTTTAGAAAAAAAAATTGCCGTCCGTCTGTGTGTCTCTATCTCCCGAAAAAATTGAGATAGAGACTTGCAGTTTGGTATGTACTTAGTATGTAATAATAGGAAGTAGCCTATTTAATTTCAATAACCTCGATTAACCGGAACTATTTTTTTCGGATTCTCGAAATATTCGTTCTGATAAAAGGTATATAAAAATTTTCGAAATTGTTTGTTTTAAGAAATGAATATAAAAGACAATAAAAAAACATAAATTTTGCATAAAGCATGAAGTCAATCGGATAATTAGTTGTCGAGATATTTGGATTCCTATTTTCCACACTCTTTGATTTTTCATGACCCTGTATTTCATCCAAATTTCACTTCAAAGATATATTTTAATTAGAAATTTGACGCTTAATCAGATGCAATAAACCGCTAGTTAATAGGATTATTATTTTTGGAGTTATAAGGATGTTTCTTTCAAGCAATTCAGCAATCGATCCTTTAAAGTTTATGACGTCATCAAGTCACGATTTGATTTGAATTGCAATGCATTTTATAAGTAGTTTACACATTTTTATTTTAATATTTTACATTATGCATATCCATGATGGGTAAGTATTACGGTGGCCCCCAACGACTAGTTTAAATAGGGATTAGCATTCTTTTAAAACTGATTTTCTTGTCTTTGTAATTGCTGATTAGAATTTCATTAAATAATAACAACAATAATAAATAGTTTATGAAAGATTTCTTTTTCTTTTTTCTTTAACAAGCTGCCCTTAAATAAATATATATATATATATTACGTAAAATGGGAAATTTTAGCTTTATATTTTACTTTTTATATATTTTTTAAAACAATTATTACTGTCACTTAAATAGGGGGGGGGGTCTTTATTTAGAAGTTAAATGCATTATACACGCTAGTCGGGAGGTACGGGGATCCAGGAAAATGTGCCTGTTCTCAAAGCCTTAAGGTGGGGGGGTGGGGAGGGGTGTATGCGCCGGGCGTCAGAAAGGAAGGCAGAGGGGGCACCAAATGAAAATTTGGTTTGTTGTTTGATACAAAAAAAAAAAAAATATATATATGAAATTTCGGTAAAAATGTTTTTCAGCTGGAAAATCCAAAAGAAAAACTGAGATTGACTGGAACACTAAACACTACGGAGTGGAAAATTCACAAAATATAATACTTAGTTAAAAAATTAAAAGTATTTTTTTTTTTGCTTTTGTTCTAGGTCACTATTACAATTTTGGTAATTAGCATAAGGTTCAGGAAAGAATCTAGACATATCAGTCTATTAATAGGAAAAGATAGTTCTGAAATTGGCTGTGTATAGCACAGATATATTTTATGGTATTGGAATTCATCGTTATACCTTCAGAAAATCCTGGTTTTTCAGTTCTTAAGACATTGTGACTGATACCACTATGTGACTTTAAACGCCTGCTTAATTGCAATGTATACAATAAATACTACAACTGCAGTAAAATCTGTAAAAATGAAATCTGTGTATAACAGAATCCTGTCCTAAAATAAAAATTTACATGGTCCCAACAGAAAGAATAGCGGCAATTTTATTTGCTAAGACGAAAATCTGTATAAAGCGGAATTTTTTTTAGTTCCTTTTGATTCCGGTTTCACAGGTTTTATAAATATTTGACAAAACTGATTACATAGTTATTACATTATGTATTTTATGATTGCATATTTTTAATTTTAAAATAAGTCGGTTATTAGAAGCTTAGTAAAATTCTCTTTGTAAATTTACTTTTCGGAGGAGGGAGGAGGGGGGGGGGGTCGCGCCAAAATCCATGTTTGCCCCCCTGTGAAAAAAACCAGTATCGATCCTTGGTGTCGTATAAAGGAGGCTTTGCTGTATTAACATAAAAGTTAATCCTTGAATGCAAAATTTTAACAGAAAATTTATTCAGAAGTCATGCGCCACTTCTATTTTTCATTATTTTTGCATATAGCTTATATTTAAGACTCTTTTCACGTTTTCTTTAGTATCATATTGAAGCAACAGCCCATGAGAATAGCTTTATTTCACAATTCTAAAAACTAAAAAGTAAGTTTAACACCTTTGTATTTCGTGCCTAACACGGATGCTTTGAATAGAAGGAGAGTTATGCAAGGGGGACAAACATTCCAATAAAAGTGCTGTCTTCATGGAACAACCAATAATCATCACAAGGGCACAATACTGGCACCCCAGCTGCCAGTATTATACCGTAAAATTAACTGTAATATATATATATATATATATTTTTTTTTGTAGTGTATGGGCCAGAGGATTTGGAGAAAGTAAACATTTTAGTTAGACAAATTGATATTAAAAAAAAAAAAAAAAAAAAAAAAAAACTAATTTTGGGAGTCATAAAATCAATGAGGGCGTAGTGTTGCTCTTAAATAAGGGAATATTGAAGAAATTTGTTACATAAAGAAAAAATCAAAAAAAAAAATCGATGCTTTATTTTTTGTATTATATAAAATCTTGAAGGGCATAACACTGAAATTTTATTATTCTAATTCAATCTGAAAATAATTTTCCCATTGGATATAAAAATCTAAAAAAAATAAAGTAAAACTGTTATGAAAATATGTTAAATCGAAAGGAATTATGGGCAATATTATAAACTATTGTTCGGGGCTCACGCAGAATGTATTTTATATAAACACTGAAAAAAGAAATTTTGATTTTACGGTATGCGCGGCCAGTATATTACTGCTTATTTTACTGTTTATTATTGTTAATTTCACGGTATAATACTGGCAGCTGGGATGCCTATACAGTAAAATCAACAATTTTTTTAAAAAGTGTAACAGAAAAACTCAAAAAGATACTATGAATACAACGAAAATAATGCAACGAACTATTATACTTCAAAAATCAGAGCGTTATTAGAAATTTTGAATAAAGGGAATAGCGCATGTAATGATATTTTATCTTATAACGTACCTGAGATTTGGTTAAATATTTTGAAAATATGAAAGACGTCAGCATCTAAACGTACGAACTTAATATACATATACATCCCCAACGATTAATAAACTGGACCTTGTTCCAAACTGATATAAAATAGTATGGTAAAAGCGACATTTTAGTTAAGGTATCCCCTTGAAAATTACCACTTTCGTGATCTCGGGGTTAATATTAAAGTATGTATGTAACATATTTTTACATATGTTTTAAAAATTTACTTATATGTAACGAAATTATTTTAAATAAATTTTATGAACCTTTATAGTAAATTAATAACTATTTTATCTATATTTTATTACTTCCTTATATATTCAAAAGAAAGAAAGTATTATATTCTTGAAAATTTTCGACTTGTGTGTTTTGATGGATTCATGCGTTTTGGGATGACCCGAATCCGATTTGAGTATATTTGGAGTGATGTCTTCTGTTTGTTAGGTTTCTACATGTTACAAAAATTATGCGGGTACTGTAACTAACAGTATTCCATGAAACATTACATGCAGTCGGAATTTGATATAAATTGATGCTAATTAGATTTTATGTATCTAATCTTGGATCTGGAGTACATGATAGCTATATTTCAGCGTATATGGGGTGGAATTGCATCAAACTTAATATAATACGATAGGCTTACTATAAAAAACTACGCTGATTCAATTTAGTTTTGGATTCCCTAATGGTGCAGCTGAGCTACTGTGCTATAATTTTCCCAATGATCCTCATAACTGTATCTCAATTTTTATTGGGTAGAAATGCGCCAAATTTTATATATGAGGTTATTAATATAAATATCTTTGTTGGTTTAATTTTGGTTTTGAATACCTAGTAGGAGGTGATGTTGTGCTATACATGATTTTTTACCCTTTCTAAAAGGGATCACTGTCACTTCGTGTTAAATTCAAAGAAATGCATTTCATAATCATAATTGTTGATGTGTAACTGCGCTATTTAAATCAAAATATTAGAATGATATATAATGAAGTTTGTGATGGCAATAGTATAATAATTTTTCAGGGTGGACAGACAGATATAAAGGAAAATTGAAATTATATATAAATCACTGTAAAATAAATTTGTAATTTTGACAGAAAAATATTGCATTTTTTAGAGAAAAAACTGTTTTAAAGACAAAAAATTTTTTCCTGTAAAAAATGTAGATTTTTGTAATTTTTACAGAAAAAAACTGTTTTAATGAAAGTATACAGATATTTTCTGCAAATTAAACGGTTTTCCACTGGCGCCAAAATTGACAGTTTTTCCTGTCAATTTGAGAGTTTTTTTTTTACAGTGTATAATACGCTGGAATATAATATAAAATCGAAAGATGAAAGACTAAATTTCCCAACAAAACTCGTTTAGGTTTAGAACTTTGACCAATAATTTTTAGTAAACACATTAACGTAAATTGATTCAACGGATAATTGCATGATGATCACGATTCATAAATTAAGCTGAACGAAAACGTTTTACTTAATGAATAAATCTTAACCAAAATGTTAGTGTAAATGAACTATCAATAAGCATTGTATTTGGTAAAATAAAAGTTAAATAAATGCTGTATTTTCGTCATTATTTTCATACAACAAAATTTAATATTGCATTTTTAGATATAATCATATTATATACGAAAGTGTTAGTTTAAAAATAATAAGATGATTGTTTAAATATAACAAAAGAATTGCTTGCAGGAAGCTGCTCTTTCACTTAATAAACATCTAAATCGCTTTCCTCAAAATTCAGCCAATATTTTCATTCCGCGAAGAGTTTTTTTTTTATATAGCGATGTGATATTGCATAGTAGTGCACGCACAGGCGAAGTTGATTTCTCCACAGTGCCAAAATAAACGTTAAAATAAAGAATATAGAACACAAACTCAGATTTAAGATTTAGAAACCCTTAATGCTTTAAGCCAGATTATTACAATAAAACTTAGTGTAAATGAGTTACACTTAAAATTAATAGTAAATGTTTCAAATATTACACAACATAACATGCATTTATAGTTCAAAATTTCAATAATAACAGTTATGATCATTTCGATAACTAATTGACAAGTAACGTATGTGAGGATACTATTTTATAACACCTTTACAAAGAGGAAGTAAAGGAAGAATAAAACATTATCTAGTATTTATAAATATTGATATGGGAACAATTTAATTAAGAGTTTTAACACCTTTAATAAATCTAGTCTAGCAATAAATACAAAGAACGTAAAAAGGAAAAGCCGCCTGTTTCTGTCATTTTAATTTTTTAAGCATCTGGCTATTTTCCAATTGTTTTTGTTTGTATTTCCAAAATTAAATCATATCTGTTTGTAAAGGACATTTAGAATGAAAAATAATATGGTATATAAATATAAAAAACTTTATTTTTTTAAGAAAGGAATTAAAATTACAAATTTTTTTAACAGTAGAATATATTTTAATAAATATATTTTTGTGAAATATATGTTATAGTTCACTATAAGTTTCACTTATCGTTTCAGAATTTTCATGAAATTTGCCATCAATGTCATCTCTGATTGAAATTATAAGCAAAAAATATTTTTTAATGAAACAATCTGTATCGATATTGATTAAATAATTAAATACTTTTACTTCTTTGGTCCTACAAATTACCAAGTATTCAAATGTAATTTATTCTATGTTAATTATTAAAATAGCCCGTATGTATATACACTGAATAAACACTTTTACATTTTTCAGTTGTATGACTATATCTATATCGAATTCCGAAATTTTTTTTTAATTAACCACCATTCAACATTTAATTATATTTTTTAAACTATTATTTGTTAAACCTTTTTTGTTGTTTTCTCTGTGATATCGTTGCCGTTCAAAATAACCTCCTCATGGTCCTGAAAGATTTTTTTTAAATGCCACAAACGTCTGGTTCTAAGAAACTTTAATTATTAAAAATAAATGTATCTAATCGATATTTTGTTTAAACAATGAGTCTTCTCAATAGACAATCATTAAATTTTCCTTTTGTGTGCGAAACAAACCTGGTATAAAAATGGAGGCAGCTGATAATACTTTTCGATGAAATATAGTTTGGCATTTAAAATCCTTATTACATTTTACCTGTCTGAGAATATAAATCGATATGTATCTTGTCGCCCATCTGGATTAGTAATTCTTCGTTTATACATAAAGGATATATCCTACATGTGCGGCCTTCAGACAGATTTCTTTAAATTTTCCTTCTTCCTTGATTTTTTTTCTTTTGCGATTACTTCTGTCTTTCAGTGATGTGGTTTTAAATGATTTATTTTAAGGGTTGTTTACTCAAAATTAATTTGCTTACTGATAAATCGGAGCAAAACTTGTATGCAGGTGTACTTTTTCTGATTTTGTTGGCATTTAGTTACCTACGTCAAGCTTTGCCGTCATTCAATATATTGTAGCTGTTTTACAATTTTTATCTTTGATGTTGACACTAATAATTTAGTAGTACGAAATAAGTAAATTTTGATTTTATATGAAAACTAGCTGACCCGCCTGGCGTTGCTCGGACCTGTGATAAAATCCACAAACAGAACTCAAGTTTGTATGGTTTTTTTTTTTTTTTTTTTTTAAGAAGCTGCACCAAGGGCCCGAAGAAGGAGATTAAAATTGGTGGTAACCGAAAATTGCTGCGAGAATTGGTGGTCGCTTGGTCAGAGAAATTTTTTTGTCGTTCAAATAGTAGCTGAAAGTCCTAAGAAGTTGTTTAAAAAAAAAAGCTAGATAATCGGGCTATTTTTAAGGGAGTTATTGTAGAAGGCCCAAAAGGGGCCGCTGATAGTTTTGAGCAGGGCCCTAAGATGAATGGTCCTAACTGGAATGTAGAAATGGGGGAATAACTAAATGGAGAAAAAGCCCCTTAAAACAAAGATCGGATTAAAAGGGGCCAAGGTATTAACAATTTAGGGAACAAAAACTTTAAAGGGCCCAAAGAAACCGGATCTTCTCCGATTTTTTTTTGTTTTTGTTTTCGTTCATGTAGTAGCTGGAAGTACTAAGAAATTGTTAGAAAAAAAAGCTAGCGAATCGGACGATTTTTAAGTGAACTATAGTAGGGGGCCCAAACCAAAAGGGGCCAGCTGATTTTCTGACTTCAGGGCCCAAAAGGGGCGACTAATTTTCTGACTTCGAGGGGTGAAAATAAAGTCTAAAAGATTCTTTCATGTGCTTCAGGTGTATAATAAAATTTTCGATAATATCAGGGGATATTTATCGACAGACGTTTGTAAGAAATTGAATAATGTTGTTGGGAATGATTCAAAAATTATTTTATAAAGTCGAATTTCCCACAAACTTTTTCATTGTTGATTTTACTTTTAAGGAAGGCCTTCCTAAAGCGCATACTCCAGAATAGTGTGAAGAAAAATGTTAATAAAACTACTCATGTACGTAATAAAGGATGTCAAAATTTATCTGCGGAATCCCAGTAGAAAATCTGTAAAAGAATAAAATACTTTCGAGTGTTTGGCGCAAAAAGATGCGATTTGGCGAGCAACACTTTTCCCAGGCCAAATGCAACCGATTTTCATGTACTTAAAAATTCCTGGTTAAATGAATGAGTGTTTAAATGCTTTATGAATTTAAACCTAAACGATTAAATAGTTTTTTTTTCTCTTCTATAAGCTTATATAACGTGCATACAAGGTGTGTACTGCTGAAATTGTTTAATTTTACATGGTTTAATTTCACAGGCTGAATAAGTATTAAGTGTATTTTAACAGTAACTGCCCGATTAAGAACGCACTAATTACACATTTCAAATTTTAATATTGAATAAGTCGTTGTTTTCATGACAACAATACTTTTCTGTTCTCTTCTCCAACACAAACAATAACAATGTCGAAGTCAAATTACTCTGAATCGGACAATAATTGTTAGTTTTAAACATTTTTAATCAATTTTTGTTCTAAACAGTAGATTGTTAATTTTCATTATATATACAAACAAAATATGACAAAACTGTAGTTATAAAAGTGTATTTATTTAAGTTAAACTTACCTAAACCAGTTCAGTATAAAATAGATTTTTTTTTTCGTAAAAGAGTATTTTCTTTTATTTCATTGTTTCGCCATAAATCGCCAAAAACACGAAATTTTCACATTTTTTTTTATGGACGTTATATCGAGGTTCTGCAAAAAAAAATTTTCTAAGCATATATATTCTCATGAGAAGAATATGCTGTAATTTTTTCAAATTTTTCTGAGTATGGAGACCTTCTTTGTAAGTTCTGTACTTTCAAAAAGTGTACCAAAGTTTCTTGTAAGCTTAAATTCAGTTCATTCAGAAAATGAAAAATAACTGTCAAATATGCCACCTTGACAAGATAGGAGAAATCATTGAACTAGACTTTGAAATGGGATTTGGTGTCCATTAAAAGTAGTCTTACTTCATCACGTAGTGCAAAAATGCAATTTAAACCTCATGACAGCCACCTAATTTCTGTATGCAAAAGTACCTGTTTTCTTTGACTACAATATTTTTGGGCATTGTTTTTAAAAGTCCTGAATTCGTGGACGAACCTTGATATAACTTACTACTGAAACAATTTCGTTGAATATAATTTTCAAATCTCTGGCACCAAGTGACTCTTACGTCACACCCACCAACTCCTCACAGTATTAGAAATGTCTAAACGCTCATCTAATTCCAATGCGAAAAAAAGATTGATTGTTTGTATGTTCAATCAATCGGTTCTTAATATTTTCAAACATATACCACCACCGGAGCATTGAAATGTCTCCGTCGACAGATTCGCAGTTTTATGCTTATTAATGATCTAGACTAGAAGTTCTAGCATTGCAAATCCCTTCTCCTCCGGAGCTACAGAAATTCCTCCTGAAGGTTGGTTGGTTGCATAAGGTTTAATGGCACAAGGTCCCATTGGGGACAAGCTGCGCCAAAGTAAAAATTAAGAAAAAATATAAAAAAATCCACCAAAAGTAATGCTAATTAAAAAAACTAAAAGGAACCAAAGCTCAATGAGAAAGTTATCTGGATGGGGTTACCCATCCAGATATAGTCAAGACAGTGTCTAAAACAAACATTATGAATTCTTAAAAAAGTAGTATAAAAGTAATACATGAAGAAATACTATCTGGATGGAGTTACCCATCCAGATGTCAAGTTAAACTAGTATAAACATTGTTAAGTAATAATGTGAAGGATATATAAAAACTATATTTGAAAATAAAAGCCAGCATGCTTAAGAAAATGAAGGAGTGTCCCATGAGGATTCCTCCTGAAGGAAAAAAAGAAATCTGAATTCAACATTGGGCTTAAGTTGAGGACCCCCAGGGGTCCGCAGACCACAGTTTAAGAAACGCTGGGTTAGAGGATTTAATTTTTTATCAAAAAATTCACAAAAGTAAAGGATTTCAGAAAAATTAAAATTATTAAAAATAGTGTTATGGTTAAAAAAAAAACAACCTTGAAATGATGATTGTTTTTTGAATTAGAATAAACAATGTAATTTTATAGGAATTATTTTTGTAGGTTTATTATAAGTTCATTTAACAGTTCCTTATTAGCAACAAAGTAATATTCATTTCACTGTGAAGTTTTCTGTCTATGTCAAAAAATGGTAGTTTACTTTTGAACGCTAGCCAAAACCCAGTGGCAATTTTTAGAAATGTACAATGATTGTGACAACAAACAGCACTATCGCTTTCACTTTTATTGCGTTTACATTACTTCTAAATCAGGGTTTGTTGATTTAAATCAGCTTATTTTTTAAAAAAAGTCATTGATTAAAATCAACATTTAAAAAAATTTTTCATTTCAAATATATAGTTCAAGATATTTCGGAATAAATATTAAGTTTTGACAAAAAAAACATTGTAAATTACTGAGAACTCAAAATTCATGCTTTTTGAATTTTAATTAAATCAAATATCACACTTTAAAAATAAAAATTCTTAATTTAAAAATAGAGAATCTAAGCTGAAAAAAGTATGAATTTACCTATTAAAAAAATCTAAATCTTATGTAAATTTTTTAATACAAAAACATGGAAACTTTCTGCGACGATTTGGAAAATGTTAGAATAAATAAATATTGGTCATTCAAAAGTATTTTTATTGATATTTATGTAGAGATCTCATTACTTCCTTGTGCACATGTAAATAATAAATTGTTCAATATCCCAATGCAGTTTATTTATGGAAAGATTTGGAAAAGGAAAATAATGATTTCCTAGTTAGTAATACTCTGAAATGTTTTTATATATATATTTTAAATATAATTTCAATTTTAATTATTTATTAAGCTAATTGGCAACTAAAATTTTTAATCTTAAAAAAAAAAAACTGATTTTTTTTTTTTTTTTTTAATCAAATAAATTCAACTTTGATTCACTCTAAGCTCCGTAATCACTTAGGAGCTCATAAAGCTGGAAAATTGGTGTTTCTTTTCAAACAGTTTAATAACAAAGAATAATATTTTCAGATCCATTGAAATTTATAACACATAATCATGATCATCTTAAGTATGTGTAATACATGCTCCAAATTCATTAAATGAATATTCTATATAATCCAGATCTAGAATAGAATGTTTAAAATTTCATTCATAACTGTTTTCTTTTTTCTGAATAAAATGCTTACATTATCTTTTATATTTTAAGATTTTTAATAAAGAAATTTGGTTAAAACAAAAAGTTTTAGCTTTCAGTAATGAAGGGTGCATGTGCTTTTTATTTTATCAAATGGACAATTTAAGGCTGTATTATATATATTTTATAGAACAGGATATTTGTTAAATTGCAATTAGTATAAGTAAGTGCACGTATAAAACAAGACAATTTATTTTATTTCGTGTTTTCAAAAGTAAAAGATAATTCACATTTTCAAATTAAATCTGCTTCTGTAGCTTTATTTTTTTTTAACTGTATATATTTAAATGTTTATATGATTAAAATATTTCAAAGTTTTGTAAATGAGTTTTTTTTTTTTTTATTATTTAAATAAATTTAAATGAGCTTTTCTAATTGTTAATTTTAATGATTTAATAAAGATTATTTTACTTTAAAATGTGTAGTTTTAAAATTATATTTTGAATTAAAAAAAAAAATTGATTAAAAAAAAAATCCAATTTAAATTAAAAAAATCAAATTTTTTGATTTAAAAAAAAAATCACGAACCCTGTTCTAAATACCATACAATTTCAATTCTTACATCATTAATTAGAAAAATGTTAACTTTCAAATGGAATTTATTTGAAAACTGCCGCTTAATGTAACTTAACGACTTTAAAAATAATTTTCAAGGATGAATTATTTTTCAAATCTATCTCAACAATGGCCACCAGTTTGCTTCAATAATGTAAAAAAAACCATGGGAAAGTAACCACAATTAGAAATTAATTTCCCTAACCAATTTAATAATTGAAAAAAATAAAATAAAATAAAACCCTGATAAATCATAATGTTAAATTATGTATAAGATAGAGCATTCTGGTGTTACGGTTGGTTTCAACAAATTTTTTTTTTAAATCTACATTAATTATTTAAATCACTTTCTCAACATTTATTTAAAAGCACTCTTTTTTTCTGTTTCTAATAAAAATTTAAATAAATAAAAGTAATTGTAATAATTATAATAAAATCAGTTTTTATTTTTTCTTCTTTCTTTTTCTTTTTGCAAAGTAATTTCAACGTTTATAGTCTAACGTAGCTTCCTGTTTTTCAAATACGAAAAGCAGACAGCAAGGGAGGGATGTTTTGTCAGTAGACTGCACAGGTGGAAAATTTGGAGTCATCTAGTCTGACTTTGATATAAGAATGACCGACCGCCCAGTATAAGAATTACGTTATCTTATGAGTGTACTATACACGCAATTAGGCTTTGTAAGTTTACGTCAGGCTTCAATTGGCTCTGCTATCAGGCGGATAGCTGGCGCCCATGTAAACAGAGGCTAACAGGACCCCCCCTCAGCACACGCCATGGGGGTGATGCATGGTTTCCTTCCCCCATGAAGCGGCCGGCAGAGTGGAGCGGCAAGCTGGAGTCTTCACGATGAGTCCATTTTTCCTTTTGTTTCCATTCCCGTACCCCTGGCAGAGTGGATCGGTCCCGTTTTTCAAGCAGCGCGGGAGAATGAATGTTTACGACACTTGTTGCTTGGCCAAGAGACCTGTCGTTTGACTCGTAAAAAAAATTCGACTTATTACGGGGCTCGAAGATTGGCCTGTGGGCTGGATCGCGAAGTTGTTGAAGGCGGACAGGTTTCTGGAAGATTTTTTTTTGAGAGTGGGGCATCGATGGCCCTACATTAACCATCCTAAATCATGATGTTATGATGAAAAGAGGCTATAAGGGCATTTTCGAATTGCGGATCTATAACTGTTAACGAGAAATTAAGAAGAAGATATGTGTAGCCCGTTTTTTTTTTGGCGTAGTGGCGCTCCAAGATTATGACTTCTTAACCATCAGAAGTGATCATAGATATTGAACTAAACGGTCGTTAGAAGTCGTAGTGTTCTGAGTTACGGTGATGGCTATCTTCGAATAAAACACATGCTTCAGGAAGGTGAAATTACTGACTCTGACGGTGAAGTTCTGGACCGTAGAACGATTTTCCCCTCCGGACTAGATGATGGACCTAGTAGTTGATGGCAAGTGATGCAGTGAGATGAGAGGATTGATGAATGTTAGCTTGAAACCACATGGGTATTGTCTGAATTTTTCCCCAGCCTGAATACTCCAGCTTAAGTGCTTCATCAGATTTTGAAAAAGGACGAAATGCTCCTAAGTGCCCATTGACTAAAATTGTAGAACTCTCTACCTGTTGTAAGTACTATTTGCATAGTTTTTCTTTTTATTTATTTGTACCTCTTTAAAAAAAAAAAAAAAAAAAAAAATGTTTGCCATACCAGAGTTTAAAAGTGAAATGAATATCTTTGGATAATTTCAATAAGAATAAACATTATGAACAGAAATAGTCTGTAGGTTAATATATAATGTTTGTATGTTTGAACGGCCATTAAATGGTAATGTGATGGTAATTTTAAAAATATGATGTGTAATTTAAAAGTAACCAGTGAGTGGTTTCAACTTAAAAGATCAGCTGTTATATTGTTTTATTAAGATTATTTTTGATAACTTAGTTGCTTCATTATTTTAAATGTTCAAATAAATTGTGTTTTTTTTTGTTTATTATCAAAGATGGTATGTTTTTCTTTGTATAAATCTCTAAATAATTAATTTTTTATATTCACAGTAGACCTATAAGAATGGCCTAACCTTTCTGTGAGTAATAAAAAAAAAAGGGAGAGAAAATTCAACTTTATTAAATTAGGACTTTAAAATTTCTTAAGTTTAAATTCATAACTGACTGTTTTAATGAACATAAATTGAAGTTCACTCAATGTTATACAATCGTATTTTTGATCTTGATTTAAGGATGGATAGATTAATAAGTGAAACAGTAATTTTAAATTTAATTTCATAAAATGTTAAATTAAGCTTTAACTCTCCTCTTTCAGAAACATTGTTTTTCTAAAATATACACCAAAATTGTTTTATTTTAAAAAGTAAAAAAAAAAAAAAAAAAAAAAAAATCCAGTTATTTTACACCACTATACGATTCTTGGTTAACCGATCGGATCTTGTTCAGAATCTCTATGGTTGTTCTAAAATTTTAGTACATCATCATATCCCTATTCTATTAACGGATTTAACTCTTTCTCCTTTTGGTCCTCATATTGGAGGAATTTCAGGTTGTCTGCATTTTTCCAAATTATATGATGATTACACTTTTGTTAATTTAATGTGTATGGAGATTTGAGCTTGATTGGGTTGGAGTGGAGTTGGGTGTTCCTTGTGCAATTCAGTATACTACTTGATTTAGAAATCTGTTGCCCCTTACTACATTTAATATTATCTTAAAATGATGAGTTCAGAATTATCATTGTTGTATTAACCTATTCGGATTCTTAAGTTTTGATATTTTGATTAGTTTAATATATTTTGCTCCCTTTTCCATGGCAACAGATTTCAGTGGAGCTAATCAGGGTATACTTATTTTTTTTTTAAATATTTAATTGTCAAGTGAAGATTGAGAAATAAATGAGCTTTTTAAGTTTAAGTAAGTTGTGTTTTAGAAAGAACCCCAAACACAACACTACACTGGCGCTAAACTGAAATTTATAAAAAATAAAAAATAAATAAATTCAGTTTATGTTGAACATAAAACTGATATGCTGAATTCGTTGATGTATGTGTAGCATCAGAATATGCTAGGAATTGTATTTTATTATTTTTCTTTAATGATACATTAGGTATCTCACTGTATAAGAGGTAAAAGATCCCAGATTGTGGAAAAGGGATAATCATCCGGATTAAGGAAAGGGACCAAAGAAACCATACAAATAAATTACGCTTGAAAATATTAAAAAGCTGCCTCATCTGTAGATTGTGTATTATTATTGTAAAAAATTTCTCCATCTTTACATAAAAATTTATTAGCTTAAGACAATGGATGCGTTTTAGAAGATATGGATTTGAAACGAACAATGATTAAAGAGGACTTTTTAAATGTCATATTTTGACGATGCCCTTGGGCAGATGCAATGCACAGGCGCATAGGAGTCACTCAGTTGCATTATCATAGGGGGCGGGGAGATGTGTGCTTTATTTACTATGTTCTTTGTTTTACTGAATAGGATATGGATGTAGGAATATACTATTTGTATGATATACTTCGTAGGCCCATGAATTTTTCTTTCTTGCAGTGTTGAATATGGCGGTAATGTCGAACTGATTTGTATTACACAGTTGTGTACGGATTGTTTGTTTGGAGTTTGCATCGAAAATAGTACTGTATTACACTGGGGGAAAATTTTTTTAAATAAATTTTTGAAACACTGTTTAATATGCTCCTCCTCTTAACCAATAACAAAGCTTATTTTACTGATATTGCTATAGTAATTTTTTTTCCCGCCAAGTTTCGACAGGCTCCATCTAGTAAAGTTTTAAAAATTTTAAACTTTGTATGCTGAGAGCAGAGGGAGGAAGGAGAAGTGTAAATTTCTAAAAGGGGGAGTGGTAATTTAGATGATTGATTATTTAGTTATTGTTACTAGAGAGCAACAAATAGGGCAGAAGAAATTTTTAAAATAGAGTTTTAAAGATTTTTGTTGCTGTTGGTGGCAAAGGGGAAAGTGATATAATTTAAATGACCGATTATCATATATATTATTTCTCCTGTCAACATCCCTTTTTCTCAGAAAATACGAAACACAGAACGACGAATGAGATGGCATATGAAAGGATTTTGAATTGGCTTCTGACATAGCACACTTAACAATTCGTTAAAACATGTTTTTGATTAAAATTTGCTGAAAATTAAAAATTAAATCGGCATTGTTTTCATTTTCATAAAATAAACGAAAGGTTTTCTTCAAAGTATCGTTGCCACAAAAATAAAATACCACATTATATGATGCTCAGCAATTATTATAAAAAACACTGCATGGGTTTATTTTATATTTATGATTAAAAAGCAAAATTGAAATTGAAATGTTTAGATTTATATTTCTATGTCCCATGTTTTCCCGAAGCGGATGACGTCATCCTCTAATGCAGTTAAAATACTATTGTTAATTTTTTTTCTCGCGCGTGCATTTTGCAATCTTGGATCAGTTTTTACTATAACTTTGATGGAATAAATTAGATGACATTCTAGCTTGACTAAAAACTAAATGTTGTTTGCAAATATTTTTATCCTTACTTTTTCTTTAGATGTTTAAACCTGCATCTAAGAAATATTACATATTGATAAAAAATGGCACTTCTCTATTATCCCGTCGACCACTTTTCATAACAAAGAACTATCGCCAAATAAACGGGAGAACGTTGCCATTGGAATATCAAAATAAATAAATAAATAAAATATAAGAATTTAAGGACACAATTGTTATTTTAATGAATGAAATAACTAATAAATCAGTAAAACATAATGAAAAATACACGCAAATGTCATGTTAAAAACCACTTGATGACGTAACAAACAGGTATAATGCTTCTGATATCAAGTAAATGGGACTGCATTTTTGGCGTTTAATCTTACAGTTTGGCGATAGTTTTTTGTTATGAAAAGTGGTCGACGGGATAATAGTGCAGTACCTAAAAAATATTAGATTTCAGTGCGAAATCCTCGCATGGGCCCTCTGGTTTATTTATTGTTACAAGAGAGCAACAGAGAATATATATCTTTTAATAAACAGTTTTAAAGATTTTAGGCTTTGTATGTTGAGGAGAGAGGAAGGGAAATAGAAGGGAAAATTTTGGAGAGAGGGTAATTTAGATGATTGATTATTTACTTAATTGTTGCTATGGAGCAACAAATAGGACAGAAAAATGTTTTAAAGTTTTTTTGTGTGGTAAATGGAGGAAGCCGGCATTTTGTGGGTTTAGGGGTAATTTAAATGGCTGATTATTAAGTTATTGTTACTAGAGAGCAACAGATAGAGCAAATTTTTTTAATAAAGAGTTTTAAAGATTTTAAATTTTGTATGCTGACAGGAAAGCATAAATTTCGTATGGAAGGTGGAGGTTGTAGTTTAGATGATTGATTTTTTACTATTTGCAACAGATAGGACAGAAGAATATTTTTAAAGTGTTTTAAAGATTTAAGGGTTTTTTTTGGCATTAGGGGCAAAAGGAGGGAGCAGACAATTTGGGGATAATTTAAAAGGCTGATTATTTATTTGTCATTACTAAAGAGCAGCAAATATATCATATTTTTTTCTATAGAGTTTTAAAGATTTCATTTTTTCTGATGGGGGAGTAGACATTTTGGGGGATAGGGATAATTTAAATGGCTGATTATTTATTTATTGTTACTAAAGAGCAACAAATGGAACATATATTTTTGTATAAAGTGTTTTAAAAAATTTAAACTTTGTATGCTGAGAGGAGGGGGGGTAGTTTGCAGTATTGATTTTTTTACTTATTGTTACACTTTTTGTGCTGGAGGAAGGGGGAGGGGAGCAGAGAAGGGAATTGGACATTTTATATGGGAGAGGTGGATGCTTTCATTAAAATTATCTAAAAACATGGAAATCTGCCAAAAAAGTCAAAAGAAGAAAAATTATCTCCCTTGTACTTTTAAATCAATTTTTTGCTCAACAAAAGTTTTTTTTGGCGGGTGTGGGGCTTACAATTGGGATTTTATGGTATTTTCACATATCTGGGATTTTTTATGATAAAATGTTGAAATTTTGTACATGACCTTACTAGTGTATGGTCACATTTTATTCAATGAAAAATTTTTTGTATGGGAGGCCGTATAAAATGTTAGTATTTCATCAAATTTAATCCCCTGAAAATTTTAATTGATTTCATAAAATTCTGTACCCTTTTTTCCATAACTTTGTAATTTATAATATATGGTCTGTGATCAATATTTAAGGAATAAAGTCAAGGTCAGTGTTTTTGGGACACCTTGCATATATTATTCCAACATACGCAATATTCAACATTAATCCTTTACATACTTTGCATAATAACTTAATTTCAGTAAAATTATTAAGCAGAAAAGTATCAAACTTCATGAGCTTTCAACTGTTAATCTGCACTATTATTGTGACACATTTGCAGACTAATAGAGTAAGTTCGGGTGTTATGGAATGGTCGGGCAATATGGAATACTTCTATATTCGGCCCATATGGTGCTGCAGCCAAGCTTAAAACTGCCAAATGCCTTTGTAGTACTCTCATGATGACTGTGGTGAGTTCTGTTTGGATACCTGTCAATCAAATCTTATTCTCAGTTGTTGCAGTTTTTTGCTAGTAAGTTTTATAAAATTCACATTAATTATAAGATCTCTTTGTCAGAGATGTTTACCATGTTCAGTATTAAGTTGAACAGTTATATTTATTACTGTGTTAGTCAGTTTACCTCAAGGCTAACTTGTTGACGAATGAAGAGGTTATTTTTTCCAAGATGGCGTGCCGTGTAATATGGAATATCAGCTAAACAACTTTTTCAAAATGAATCTAGTGAAGATGAACTCTAGTAAAGATTTCACTCTGATGTATCATCTGAGATGGACTGATGAGATCAGGTTGTACAACCAATGACGACGATGAAGTGTGCTTGTTTTGCAATGGAAAATATTCAGAGGATGGAAGAGGATAAAATGCCTTGTGTGTGCGATGTGGGCCCATGTGGACTGTAGTGGGGACCAAAACAAAAAACATTTGCAATTTTTGTAAAAATTATAAATTTTTCAAAGAATCTGATGATTTGTAGATGATGTACAACTGTTTGCACAATAAATAATTATGGTTATTCTTGTAAATGCTGATTTGTCTTGCAATTTTAATATTTCTTATAACCTTATTCCACGTTACCTGACTCGTTCATATCACCCGAAAAGTGGAATTCTTTTTTAGAATCTAAATATCGATATGTATTTTTTTTCCTTCCACTTTAAACGTATTAAAAATGTGTTAAGAAACAGTCAAAGTTTGTACTTTACTAACTTTTAATGTATCTCAAATTTTTTTATGTTGACTTACAAATCAAAATGTAAATGATATTCCATAATAACCGAACTTCCTCTACTAAACATGTATTTATATGTTAAATAATTATATTTTTCAATGTCCTCATATTTTTCTTTTATAAGCCTAAAATAATCAAGAAAATTTATTCCTTTACTTTGTGAGGCTTGACACTGAGATATTAAAAGCAAACTTTTCACAAGAGAAATATGAAAATACTTTTATTTTTTTTATACATCATACAATATTTTTCTGCCACTTTTTTGTAAATGAAAAATAAAAATTACAAAAAGCAAAATCTATAAGCTTTTTTAAAAATATATCACAGAAACTAAAAAGTTAACTCTAAACATACATGAAAAATAGCAAAATTACAGAGGACTGTCTGGAATGTTATAAATTAAATAAGTTATTAGTATACAAATGTAAAACAGATCAAAATAATCAAAGTTAAGTATCTCCGAGCATTACAAACATAAACCCTGCAGTGTTTAAAAATGCATAAGTCCTCATAAACAGAGAAAACTATATACTAAATACAAAGCAATAAAGGAATTTCTTGCCTAAAAAGAAAGTTTAATTAAGTTAAAAAATGTTCATATACATAATTTAAACTTTTACTTCCATAATAAAATACCTACTCCAATTAATATTAAAAACTTTTATACTATCTGAAATTATCTGAAGGACATAAAGAGTAGTGAATAGTTAAAATTTTATATTACTTAAATTCAACTGATATATACATGTTTCATTTCTCTATTTTTATAAACATATACAAGTTTAGAGTGCAACAGATACAAGAATTAATTCTGGTATGATCATTCTCGTATTTTATGCTTCAAATGGTATTCATTGATTTGGAAGCCTATTTTTTATCCACATAAAATTTGACTACAAAAATCAATTAGTGTATAGAACATGAAAATATATAAGGAAAATGACTACAAACATAATGAATAAAATGAAAGATAAAATATGTATGAATGCAGGAAAATAAAAGCAACACTGGTTTTAACAGTATTTTCCACAAAAACTTAAAGATTGCTACTAATAATGACAATAACAAAAAGTAAAAAGCTGTACAAAAATAGTGACTCTGAGGGAAGAGTGGGAAAGTATTCCAAACAGATTTCTTTCATTTCTGAAAATAATCTGATAAAAAGACTAAAATAAAAAATACTAGCTTAAAACTTGCTTGCTTAAAAAGTGATAGTTCAAAATACTATCACAATTTTATGAAACTTTCTAGGATTAATCTGTATATTTATTTCTTAAAACAATGATATTATTATTATTTTTTATATACTTATATGTGTTCAAATTATGATAAGTTATTTGAAGAATGTTTACCAAAATATGCTCAATTTTTTTGCAGCTTTAAAAACATTTGTAGGCACTATTTGATTATCAAGACACCATATGCAATGTGCACAAAAATATCAAATGTAGTAAACTGTTTATTTTACATAGCAAAACATGATAGCACGCTTATTTTCTTTCATACATTGCTATACAACAATTTTTAATAAGCATTTTTATTTATGACAAAGTAGATTTTATTACCTGTGTAAACAATGATCACAAATAACAAAATTATATCTATAATTAAATTTGTCTTCAGTCTGTGATCAATAAAATTATTACAAATGAAAGTCATCCTTTAAATAATTTCAAGATATCATTAGGTTTTTTATACCATGTGTGCCAACTTCAAATGACAACAATCTGTTGATTGCAAGTTATCGTAAATTCATTTATGGCATAAATGTATTTTCATAGTCTCATAAACTTAGCCCAAGTATAAAAATTAATAACATACCTAAATAAAATTTTCAAAAGTTACCTTATAAATTTTAATAGAACAAGAAAAAAAAAAGTTTATATTCACATTAAAATGCCTTTTCTATACAATGTAGCACTGTTTAACACATAAAAATTGATTGTAAAAGTTGATCATAAGCAAAAAGAAAATTATCAAAAACATACTAAATTAGAATGAATATATAATTAAAAAAAATATTTATAATTGTTAAAGCTTATTTTTTAAGGAAAAACAAGTTTTTTTTTTTTTTTTTTTTTTTTTTTTTTTTAATACATTGCAGAAAATCTTAAAAATTTCATTTTATAATTAGGAAAAAAAAAATGTAAACTAAGAAAAAAATTCTGATTAAATCAGAATATGTGGCAAATGTTTTCTTATCTACTTTTTATTCTTGGATTGTTGTATTTGTCGTTCCCACCCCCTATTTTTTTGTACTTTTTGAAAGTTATTTACAAAGTTGTTTACACGTTCTTGCTTCTAATTAGATTTCATGCTAGTATTTACACTGAGTAAAAAGCAGCATCTTGATAACCAATAAGTGCCCTTTTATTAATATTTATTAATTTAAAGTTTTATTAATAAAGTTTGTTAATAAAGTTAACTATTTATATTAAATATGTAGGTATTAGTAAACTGATATAAATTTTATTCATACAAATTCAAAAGTTATTCAAGCAGCATTAAAAAAAATTTTTTTGTTTTGTTTTTTTAAGTGTTTAAAATTTTATACATTTAAAATTATTTGAAAAATGATGAAAGTTTATGAAATATCAATATACACCTATTATATCAATATTTGTATAATAGGGGCATTATAAGGTATATCTATATGATATACATTATATTATCATAAAGGTATTAATAATAATTTTTTAAAAAGGTTAGATTTGTTTTGTTTTGTTTTTTAACTTACAAACAAATAATATCACAATAATTTTTAATTAGTCTAATTTTATTTTAATAATAAAAAAAAAAAAAAAAGAGATTTAAGAAAAACATTGTCTTCCTAGACAAAAAAAAAAAAAAAAAAAGGACATGTCAAAATTGAAATTTTGAGATGCACATTTTTGAGGTCACACCAAACAATACAGTGTGAGCTCTGACAAAATTGAGATATATCTGTTATCAGTAAGATTAATATAATAAATCAACAATTATAACATAATGAAGTCCCCATGTATTTTCTAGGACAAGCTTAAAATTTTGCACCGGTCTATATCCATTTTTGTTGTCAAATAAAGGATTGATAAAAAAAAATAAGATTAAAAATATAATGAGATGCAGAATCACCGGTATGCTAAATAGTAAAATTAAAATTTGAATGATTGGTGACCAGTTTTTAAAATAAAACTAAAGAAAATTTTCTGAAAGAAAATACTACTGTTTACAAACATTTCATACTACTGTTTGTAAACATTTCAAACACTGAAAATTCTTGAAATTAATTTTTCAAAACACCTGCAGCTTATAAAAGTAATTATTGCTGTTCCGTTTTCACAATATATAATTTTATTTCCATAAGAAGCAGTTGTGGAAAATTTTATTATTATTTTTTGTTAAGATTTGGTGTTTAATCATCTACTTTTTTACTATTATATTATGTAAAATTTCTACAGTTGGTTATTCACCAATAGCATCAAAATATGCCAAATGCAGGAAAATGTACAACTAAAAGTGCATATCTCAAAATGACTATTTTTGACCTTTATTGTTAATCTGAGACAACAATACAAGAGCTTTAGGAAGACATGAATAAAACACAATTTACATTAAATATAAATGAGATTTTTGTTAAATGATAATGTATATCATGAATTCACAATTGCACCAATTTAATAAATACTATATTATTAACAAATATATTTAACTCAAAACATTGAGGGATATATTAAATTATATGGGCACAATACATATGCATACAATAAAAACTGACTAGTAAATAACCTATAAAAGTTACAGAAACACAAGCACCAATTCATAATTTGGCAATTTTAAGCATTTGAATAATACAGTAACTATAACATATGAATGCAAATACAAAGAGAACAAAAAAAAAAAAAAAAAAAAAAAAAATACAGAATTTTTAGTAATAACATAATCAGGGCTTTACAAATTTGGAAAATCTGGTAGCCAGGTATAAATTCTAGTCGCCAAAAAAAAAAAAAAAAAAAAAAAATTAACTCGAGAGCTATTATGTTAAAAAGAAAAGAAAAACACTTTCCCGCTCTGGGGTTACATAATCGGGATCAGCAGTTAGCTGAGGTTTATTTTGATCCAACGATAAGAATTTAAGAATAAATAAAAACAAAAAAAATACCTTACCCTTTTGAAGTGCAATCAATGATTTTTTATTTCCATTTACTGCAGATCACAACAATAATCCAAACAATGTAATTATAAAATATTCACGAGTAACAACCCAGTACCAGGCACTTGTCTCCAAGACAGACTGACGGCGAACTATTGTCCAACGTGTGTGGTGCAAACAGGCGCTAGGTGCCAAACATTTTAAATGGGGAAGAAATATTTAAAAAATACATATTTTTATTAAAGTGAATTATTCTTGAAATTTTAATTAAGTTTTATATATTTACTTCGAACGAATTACTTATATTCACTTATATGTTATTATTCTTTAAAATAAATGCAATAGAATAATCAGTTTTAAATCTGAACACAAAAATCTGATTTGAAACAAAAAAATGTAAGCCATTTTTATCATTGGATGCAGTTTTTAGATGACATATAGGTTGGATTGACAATATCTCATATTGAAACTCCCCCCCCCCCCCACATTCTAATCACATGACATGCTAGCCGACTAGAGCAGAAACGAATGGTGTTTTATGAGCATGAAATGGAAAATGCCTTTTAAACTTGGTTTTTCCATTAAAAGTATGAGAGAAGAGGGAGATCACTGAGCTTGCTGTCTGCACAACTAGAGGTGTGTTGGAGAGATAAAATGTTGTTGTTGGTGCTCATTTTTTAGTTTAATTTTTGTAAAATAATAATAATAATAATAATAATAAAGTAACAAAAAAAGTTAGACAAAAAAACTTAGTTGACAGATAAGAAAAGTTGGTCGCCAGTGGTGACCTGGCGATTGCATTTGTCAAGCCCTGAACATAATGAATTTCTGCATAAATAAAGTTTTAAATAATAATTATAATTACAAATTTAGTATTTATAAATAGCACAATCCTAATTGATATAATCAAATACAGAATTATCTAGATTAATAAAAATTTAATAATAAAAATTCTGGCAGATCTACTCAAATTAAAAAATAAAATGAAACTATAATAAAATTTTGAAAATATTAATAAGAAAATTAGCATGAATTTTTACATATTTAATTTGTGATTAAATTACATATTTAATTAATATATTATACATATTAAATTATTAATGTATAAATTATATTAATATAAATTATTAATATTTATATATATTAAAATATGTAATTATATAATTACATATTTGAATTGTTATAACAAAAAAAAAGTAAAAACAAAAACTTATTCAGCATATATTTGAACAATAAATAAGAAAATCAATGTTAAATTTATATGAATTGAGAAGTGTGTGTAACTGAACAAAAATGAATGAACAAGTCTGCAAACTCAGCCTTCCTAAGTGACACATGAATTATGCATTTTGCACTGAGAAATTTCTTACTCTATCTACAATGCATATCATCAAATCTTGATTAAATATACAGTAGAATGCCGATTATCCAAACTTTAATTAATCGAACTGTCCAATCATCCAAACAGAATCTTTTTTTGGTCTGAAATATTTTTCAGGATGGCCTTGGAAATTGAAAACGTTTTCCAGATCAGTAGATCGAGGAAAATGAAAACGAATGTTATGAAAAGGATCCAGGCTTGTAACATAATGAAGCTTTTGAATGTTTGGAAACAGCTATGAAATGGTTGGAACGATAGGAGAATGTTGATCCTATTCAACTTATGTATTTAAGAAGAATTTGCGACATGGCAGCAGTGAAAAGAATAAAAGAATGATATAAAGAAAAAAAAAAAAACAATCTTAAGCTTTTGTGCTTTTAAATTTAAAATTTTGCAGTACACAAAATGATAAAAAAGACAAAAAATAATTAAAAAAAATGACCAAAAAAAAAAAAAAAAAAGCATGTCTGCACTAATAGTTGCCAGTCCTAAGCATGGTTAAAATGGGAGGGAAAACACACAAAAGGATTTTTTTAATCTTCTCTACCTGTACCCATTACTATATTTTTAAAAACATACACTTGTTCCATTAAAAACACTGTTACACATAAAACAAAACAAAAAGCATTTTAATCATTTTGGCAAAGACAGGAACATCCCTAAAATTGCCTGTCCAATTATCCAAACTTTTGCTTATGTGCCGGTTCCGATAGGTTCGGATAATCGGTGCTCTACTGTATATGAAAATAATTCAAGAAATATATTCTTATATATTTAAATCCTAACTATGAAGAACATTTTAAAAAAAAGCTAGTATTTTTGTTCTGTTACTCATTATGCAATTTTTTTCGGATTCTCAAGAGAGATCTTGGACAGCCTCTTGAGAATCTCATTTGAAATAATGGAAATTATTCAATTTGGTGCACAAAGGTTTCAGATTTTAAGCATCAAATCTAAGAATGAAAAGTTTCTTCATCTAAATATCCAGTAAAAGTTATTTTTGATAAACATAATAGTTCCATTTAAAAGACCGTTCCGTGCAATTACTTATTTCTATTTCTTAAAAAAAAAAAAATAAATAAATAAAAATAAAAATAAAATAAAAGATAAATGAGATAATAAATGCATCATATATTTAAAATAGTTGTTCTTTATATCCTAAAAGACTTTCGATTAAAAAACAGAAGAGGAAGGACTAACAACAATCAATTCATAATTATTTTTTACAACCTAAGGATTAGACAGCTGCATTTAAAAAATGTATATCTAAGTAAACAAAACACAACAAATAAGAAAAGGAATTGCCCACCTCCTATTTTTTTTTAGAGGGAGGGAGGTAAATGCATCAAATTTCGATAATTAATCTAAGAACACAAGCTATGAAGCTTAGTTCAGTCCTGTATAATAAAAACATACTATAGCTTAACAAAAATATACATTAGTGCAAAATATATGTATTTAAATAAAAGTAACAGAATATGCATTAAAAATTTTAGTGGCAAAGAACAAGCTTGCGTGGGAAGAAGAAAAATACACTTGCTTGTATGTATATTGTGTGTAATTCTTTTTGGACAAGTTATTTTGAAATAAGAATTACTTATTATTTTAGATTAAACTGACAGTGAAAATAACTATAATTCAGCATTAATTTAAAAAAAGACAATTGCCATTCATACATTTTTTGTTTTTATTAACAAAAATTTTAAAGCTGAAAATATATAATCCATGATTGTGCAAATATTAATATTTAAAAAAACACAAGATTAAAATTTTAAAATAAAAAATTCATATTTTCTCTGGTGACATACCTTTATTGATATATATATATATATATTTAATGGAAAGCAATGAAAAAGAACAAAAACATCTAAAATACTAATATTGAAAAAAAATACAGAGGATGAAAATTATTATATTGTGACAAAATAGTTGTTAGGAAGAACATGATTTTATTGATAATATATATAAAATTTCAGATTAAACATGCTGTCAAAAATTCCATAATTTCAAATGCATTTATAATATAAAAACCATAAAAGTTAAGACAGTTTACTGTATTGGTCACAATCTTCCAAGTAATTATTCTATTAAACCTATGCATAGTAAGGATTATAAAATAATTATTAAAGTGGCAGAAAAGTACACATTCTAAACAGGATGCATAGAAAAATTATAAACACATTTGGGTCCAATACACTATTTAGTGATTTTTCATATAAATCTTCAATAATAGCAGAATAAAAAATTTTCAGTAGGAAATATACATAACTTTTAAATTCAATGTTTTGTTTCTAAAACTTTAATACCTGAATCCCTTTCATTAATTCTAAATGAATAGGCAATACTGTGGTTTAAAAGAGTTGCAAAGAGTTAATATGTGAAGAAATATAATTTTAAGCTCCACTTCATTATATTCACAATAAAATTTCTCCCAAAAGAGAATTTTTATACAATTTTTACTAAATATGTATATATATTTACCAATATTATGCAATTTTAAAATTTATTATTAAAAAAAACCCTTTAAAACTTTTCCTTTTGTTCCAAGAATAAATAAATAATTATTAATAAAGGCGATTTGAAATTGTGGCATGCAACTTTACAATGAAAGACATCACATTCAGCAATACACATTGACAACAAGCAACAATGTTCAACAATTTACCTATCCCATTACAGAAAATGTACAAATTTCTATATAGATATGATCTCTTAATTCACAACACACTTGAAATAAATTTTATGACATTTGGCACAGTGCTATTCCCTTGCTTGTACTATAATTACAGATCTGTTTGTAATGATTTAATATAGAAGAAATTTCACCTTAAAAACACTAATTGTGGAACAAGAAAACACACAGTTATCACATACACCTTAATCCTTTATTTAACAAAAAATATTCCAAACTAAAAAAAATTATTATAGTTAAAAATATTATGAAATTATCAATAAAATTGAAAATAGCTAATAATGCTTATCTTGAAATGAATTAAGTAAAAATCTGAACATAAAACTAACATTCCAAATAATTTCAACCTTATGTGATAAAAACTTTTTTTAAAGCAATAATTTAACTTATAAAAGTAACTTAACTCCTTTTCAAATCATAAAAATCATGCTTTAGTTGCATTGTGCTTTAAGTTGCTAATAGTATAACTAATATTTCCCTTTTTTTCTCCACCCAAGTTTAATTTATATGAATTAAAATTAAGTTGTAGATGAACTTCTAAGGCTTATTTAGAGAGAGAGAGAGAGAGAAAGAGAAACAAAACAAAAAGATTTTGCAATTTATGCTATTTTTTCAAACGGTTGATTTCAAATGTTGAGACATTTACTTTAAACTTTGTCATGCATTAGTTACAGTCTTTACTTGCATCTATTTGACTGCAGTGATTTACCAAGATTTTGATGAGTCAGAAATGTAATATAATGCATAATAGTTATGGAAAAGAATCTATATTATGGTCTATAAAATAACAGAAAAGCATATTAAACGTACTAATTTTTTAATTAATTTTTTTTTGTTACTAACTTAAATTGTAGTAATCAATAAAATCCCAATGTTTTATTAAACATTAAAAATATTAATTTACTACTGTCTAAATTTCCACAACAAAACAAGTTCTTTTTATCAAGTCTCAATTTCTCTGTTCTCAATTTCTTTCAACAAGTTCCTTTTATCAAGACAATTAATAAATTCTGGAAATAGATAGGAAATGCAAAAATATTTCAACAAATTTTATAATAATAAAGATAGTTTAACAGGGAACAAAAAAAAAAAAAAAAAAAAAAAAGCAGTTTAGAGACAAACTGTTTCTGGGTAAGAGGTTTGTAAAATGTATAATTTTTCTGAGCAATTAGCTTAATTTTGGGGAAAAAAGAAAAAATCTTAAATCGGGTTAATTTTTTTTTTTTTTTTTTTTTTTTTACTTAATGTACTGTGAGTAATCTTTTAAAAGAATAATAAATAGATGTTATTCATTAATATAGACGAGAAAACAGATTTCAAGAGGAAAGGAAAGAAATTCATTAAACTTCTAGCCTAAATAAAAAATAAACATGACTAATAATATACCACTAATAATAAATACACTAAAAAGTAATAAATCCTACGATTTAAAAATGTATAAAAATGCAATAATCTTATGCCATTTGTTAAAAAGTCTTTGGCTAAAAATAGAGATTTACAATGTGCAAGATACAATAGTTTCTAATTGTAACTAAACAATTTCAAAGATAGAAACATGAAAAGACATGTTAATAACAAACTCACAATCATATTACATACATACTTCCCATTTCCATAAAGAAATTACTTCAAGAGAAGCTAATAACAACACAGTACCATTTTACAGCCAAACTGTTAAACAATAATATAGAATATTTATAAAAATAACAGGAAATAAATTTTATTATTATGAATGAGATATTAAAAAGATCAAATGAAATAATTTTAAACTACATGGTAAACATCCTAGTAAAAATCAGAAAAACCTGAAAATACAAGTGCATTAGTATTAATTCAAAGGATATATCAAAATTATTGGCCAATTTTGTACTTCTTAAAGACTATTATGAAAGTATAGTGCCAAATATTAAGATATGTGAAAAACTATATTCACACATAAAAAACAATATTTTTATTGCTGTATAAAATTTAGATTCAATTAAAAAAAAAATTAGATTTTAAATGATTTTCATAAATTGTATTTGTATAGATTAAAAAAAAAAATCTAATAATTAAACTAAAAAAATTCTTACTAAAATCAATTTTGATGATTTTTTAATTAAAACTCTTTAAAAATTATCCTCATATAAATAAAAAACATTTAGAATTTTCACTACATAAATTATTTATAAAATTAAATGCGGAACAGCAAAATGAATAACAAATCGGGATAATATGTTAAAGAAACTAAAGTTAAAACCATAAAATATTATTAAAAAAAAAAAAGAAAAAAAAAAAAAAAAGGAGGTAGATACAATTGTGCAAATTTATGCAATATTTATAAGACACTTTTAAGTTTCAAGTAGAGTAGAAACTGTAAAAGCGGAACCTATGTATAAAAAAACCCTACCTTAATTATAAAAAAAATTCCTGACGGCTCGGCCTACAGGCACAGGTAGATTTCAAAGACGCAGACTGTGGGGCGCCTGTTTATTGGGAATTGCAGAAGAAGGACCTTTTTTGCCACGAAGCGGCAGTTGGGACCGCCCACATCGAAATCTACCGGTGTCCGTAGGCAGAGCTGGCAGGGATTGTTTTGTTTTGTTATTTATTTTTTTGCTAGAAGGGTTGGTCCTATAAAAAACATGTCAATATAAAAGTTGTATATAAGAAGATTTATAATAAATTTAAGCAGATTTGATAGCTTGTGAATTGACAAAATTATGAATTCTTTTGTTCTTAATCCCCCCCCTTGAGGCAATTTTTATGATATCAAAAATCTGCCATACATAAATTTTTGGTCCTTTTCCTAGAAGTAATAATAACTTTAAACAGATTCGATATGTATTATAATTAAGATAAAAAATTTTTTTTTTTAATGTTTTCATCTCCTTGGTCCGATTTTGTCCATTAACGAACTCGACTGAGATTTTATGCCCTTTGATTTTATGTATTAGTTTGGAAGAGATTTGTGTAGAATTATGGAAGTTATCGTGTCCATAAAAAAGTCATATAGATACATAGACAGATATAAAGTTTTGAACTGAGGGTGGTTTTGGATTCTATGAGTCATGATCGATGTAGATCTGCAAAAAATTTTCTGAAATTCCAACATAGAGGAGAATGTAATAGGTATTATTTCTTATGATATCTACCTAATAGTAAAATTGTAATGGTAAGCAAACCACTGACACCTAGAACTTACCACACCATAATTTCCTCACTAGCATAAAAAAAAGCCCAGATCGAAGTATCTAGTTTTTTTGCCTTGGTATTCTTTGAACATGATAAAAATATACTATGGCAAAAAATGACTTATAAGCACAACCAATCTAATACATTTAATATAAAGTGTTAATCAATGCACAGGTAGATTTGCTTATGATCAGGTGAGTACAAAAGAGAAGAAGCTCATGGGGCTCAAGTCCCTACCTCCTTATTCAAATGGAAACAATTACACTGCATTTTAATTTTTAACAAATTTTCTTGAATGTTTAAAACTTTCAATACACAATTTAACTTCTTTCACCTTAGTATTATTGCAAATAAGATTTCAAGTAGTTTCAGGAGATTTAACTGTTATGATTTGTAACAGGAAATAGGATTACAAGCTAAAGATGAGTTCAGGCTTCCCCCCCCCCCCCTCCTCCCACCAAATCGGATCTTAAGCCCGACGAGTTGAAATCAGAGCCCAGAAAATTTTGTATCATCAGAGTCTAATACTGAAAGCTTGCAGTAGAAAATTGTTAATAAGATTTTAAAATTGTTTAAAATTAGTTTTTTCAATTAAAAATATTTTCTTACATATATACACTATTAATCGTAAATACTTTCCCATGACAACGTTTCATGATTTTCAAGTCCTTCAAAATCTGTTTAAAATAGAAAATTTGTTACTTATACCCAACCACTGGCAGAAAGTTGCAAAAGTAAAAAACATTATTCTTTTAAAATGTCATTGTACAACTATGGCAGAAAGACAAGAGTTCTTTTTCCAGTAATTCTTAAGGAGAAAGTCTGACAGAAAGAGAGGATAGACAAAGGATATCCCACAGCTTCTTTATGTTATTAACACTGGCCGTGATAAGGCTTCAGAATTAAGTAGGATATTTTTTGTTATATCCCATCAATAACAATTCCCTTTCAAACTAATTTTTAGAGGATTGTAAAAAACTTTAAGAAACTTAGACTATATTTTTGTTTCTCAAATAGTATATGGCAAGTTTTTTTAAAAATCTTTTCTGAATTTGGGAATCAATAATATATTCACTTTGAACCCAAGCCCAAGCCCTAGTAAAAAAATCGAGCCCAGACTCTTGAGTACATAGGCTTGGGCTGGGCTCGTCTTACCTCTATTACATACATTGATACTCCAAGACGTATTTTTTCCTGTGAAATTTTTGTATCATATTACTTCAAGTATTTGAGCTTTCCCCCTCTCCCCCCCTTCAATTTAAACCTTTAATTGTCTCATAAATTTGAAAATAACAATTCTATGGAATTCGATATTTCAAATTTTCTATCTAAAATAATTAAAATATTGGTTTCATGATGACATTAATAATTAGTTGGTACAATTAATTATTCTCAAAAATATTTTATTAATTATTGATAATTTTAAACATTTAGTTTACTTAAAAATTACTATGTGAACCTATCCCATAAATTTTGAAGTGCTATGTTACTTTTAATGATTTGCTGTGTCTCTGCAAACATTCTTTCACAATGTAGTCTGCAGGTTATCATTATATCATTTACCAGACAAATGCTTTTAAAATAATTTACGGATGTATTAATAGAAGGAATGAAAGACCATGCATAAGATTCTACAACTAAAAGTTGTTGGTTGAAAATCACTTAGTAATCACTTAGTACCATAATTCTCTTCATATTATATTGGACAAATGCAATTTTTCACCCCATCTTTTGAAATTCTGTGATAAAGATAATTTAAGGTTATTTTTGGTGGCACTCTTTTTTCTTTTTGCTCATGAAGGCTAAGCATATTTACTAATTCGAGAATAAGGACAAGAGGTGTGGAACAATTAATTTTCATAGTAATTGAATACCCTTTAAACTGTGGGTATTTGTCTGAAAGTACTTTTTAGTCTTTGTTTTCAAAAAATGACTATAATGTTCCAAAACTAATTAACTACAGCTTGAAATAATTTCAAATAGCTACAAATATCTACACCAGAATCAAGGAGCCCCTACATCAGTAATCAGCACCTTAAACTCCTATATAAGATTTTGCAATGTTCCTGTGCAGCAATGAATCTTGGTCATGAAAGTTAGGCATGCTCTTCAACATATGCATGCATCCGTCTCATACTTCTGCCTAAAATTTTTATAATCTAACTTTTTTCTTGGTAGATTGTTCCCAAACATGCAACTTTAAAAAAGTACAGTAGAAAATTGCAGTAATTTGTGCTAAAGAAATATTATTACGCTCATACAACATGCTTATCATGCATGGAGGCATCACCCCTGGTTATTTGGATTTTTGTTCTACTCCCTATAGCCACAATACAATATAATTTTTAATTTCAGCGATTATATGCCTTCTGCCCTTATGACTAATATAGGAATATTTAATAATTTAATATATTTTTATAATTATTCACAAAAAAGTTCTTTATGATGTCAAAAGATTTCAGTGAAATTTGGCTATCTGGCAGGCAGGTAAGATCATATATATTATTTCTGTTGTCAACATACTTTTTCGTATATATATTTACAAAATGCACAATAATGAATTATTTTGAACCAGCTTCTGACATAGTACACTTACATTTCGTTAAAACATGGTTTTTGATTATAAATTGTAGTTAATTAAAAATTAAATCAGCATTGTTTTCATAAATGAAAGTTTTTTCTCAAATCAATGTTGCCTGTTGCCACAGAAATAAAGTACCACATTATATCGTGCTCAACTCTCAACAATGATTATAAAAAATAAATAGTATAAAAAAGATAAAATGGGACGTCTCTGCACGAATTTATTTTATATTTATCATTAAAAAGCAAGATTGAAATTTAAATGTTTAGAAGAAAAATAGACCACCGATCAATCGAAGTAGTAGTAATTGACGTGTAGCCTAAAACGTATGCTTTAATATAGTAAAATTTAATGTATTTCATATGTAATTTATGTAATGTATGTATGTCATATGTAATGTAGTTCAATTTAATTTTTTTTTTGTCCCATGTTTTTCCTGAAGCAAAAGACTCATCCTCTAATGCAATTAAAATACAATTGTTATTTTTTTTCTCATGCGTTTGCTATCTTTGATCCGTTTTGACTGTAACTTTGATGGAGTAAAAGAGATGATGTTCTGGCTTGCCTAAGGTTGCTTGCAGATATTTTTATCCTTAATATTTCTTTAGAAGTTTAAACCTGCATCTAAAAAATATTAGATATTGCTAAAAAAATATTAGACTGCAGTGCTAAATCCTCGCACAGATCCACTGGTGTTTAAATATAGTTAAAAATAAATGAGACATATTCAGAATTTCAACACATAAAATATAGAGATCATTATTATAAAATTGAAACTGAAATATGATTGCTAAGCTGTATTTTAAAATTGCAAACAATTTTTACATTATTTTCTGAAATTGACCGGTTTATAAGAACACGTGTCAAAATTTAGTAAAGTATGAATAAGTGCATTAAAAAAATACATTTAAAAACAAAATAAAAATTAATGCATTTAAAATTATTTTAATTTAAAAATTTATGTTGAGAATTTTTATCAGCAGTTTATGTATGATGTTTCTAATGATAGAACTAAAGAATTACTATCACAAAAAGTAGATTAAAGTAGGTCTTGTTAAATATTTACAGGATTCACTGGCATTACATGCTTACAAACAAGAGAGTCTGGTAATGATGAATTAAAAATGAAAGTTAAGCTAAGCAGACATATTTTAAACCAATACAGTTCCTTAAAACTAATACATTCAAAAATGTAAAAAAAGAAAAATTAAATAAAAGAAAGAAAGATGAATTTATTAAATTACATTTGATTATTAATAAGAATTTGCTTAATATTAGGCACTATACTACACTACTATTATATATAAATATCAAAAGTAGTTTTAACAGTTTAAAATATCGGCGCTTACAAATACTCTACCTCAGATAAATACTTTAAATATTTCTCTTTTCTGAAAAATTGCATTTTTATTTAAAGTTTTTACAATTGGTGAAGAAATTATTCAGATTTGTGAATTTTTCTATTACATAATGTATTTGCTCTGGTTGGTGGAACCATGTGAGGTAACAGGAAAATTGCAGCTAAAGCAAGCCAGTGGCCAGCAAACTTCAAAGTCCTAAAACATTGATTAAAAAATATATACACATTTAGCAACCAACCGTAATCTATAAACATATAAACATAATCATCATATACATATTAATATTTAAAGACTTGCATTATACTTGTTCTTCACATAGGGAAAAAGAAAAGTCATTTAAAAACAGGCATAATTTTAATTTCAAGCTTAAAAATTACAATTTCATACATCCAGATCACGTCATATATGACCTTGCATAAAATGAGTGCAAACTTTTGATCCTCAAAAATTTTTCCGTAGTAAAAATAAGTGCTATTACTTATTAGTATTACTGCAAGTATTGCTATAGTTGACAATGAAGTGCTTTTCTGCTTGTATATTGCCCGTTTACCGTATTTGCTAAATACAGATAAATTTTGTAAGAAGCAGAGAAAGAGAAACAGAGGGAAATGCATTTTTAGGACTGCTTTTAATGGATATCAGCTTGAGCTAATACAGGAATAAAATTGAGTTGTTTGATACAGGATTAAATGTTTTAAGATTTGAAATCAATGCTAAGGCTGCCGTTATGTTGGTTTTGAGATAGAATTAAAGGATATAAATTTGAAGGAGACATATTACAAGAAATTTTAAATAAAAAAAAAAAAAAAAAAAAAAAAAAGTATTTTTTTTTTTTTATATTTATATCACCAGATGATCACCCAGAATATCTAAAAAAATAAACTGAATGTAATATCACAGCTAACTATTTTAATCAAGTAAAAACTGTATCATCATGCTATATTGAAGAAAATATTGTATTTATACCTAGCATTAAATTTGTTACAAATATCACTAGCACTATTTTATTATATTTTTATTTTTAAACAAGACACAGAAATTATTTTATTATTTTTTTCACAGGATTTCTTATTATTTAATAAAATATCATTAATTGGATTTTGCTTCGCTTACTTTTATTTATTTTCATTTTTATTTTAGAAATTCTCCTTTTTATAATAATAAACTATTTAAATCCTTATTTCATAATTGAATAAACAATACATTGACATCAAAATCTACATGCTTTTCTTTAATGGAGTCACAAGACATCTGACTCCTGATGTGATCAAAAACATGTTCAAATTTTAAATCTCAAAAAATATAAAACCAAGGCTTTCTTTCTTACCTTTATCTTAAATTATATACAAAACAAAGAATCACAGTTGTAAATCTATAACTAATTTCCCAAATGTAAATTTTTTAATTACATAATAAATATGTCAAAAAAAAATCTTTACCTTAAATTTAAAACCAAAGTATAAGCAAAAAGTAATTTTTTAATAAAAATTAAAAAAATTAAAGAAAAATTGAATAGTTTCCCAAATTTACATTAAAAAAATCAAACTATATAGAGAGCATTGGCGTTATTCGGCATAGTTTTATTTTTTTTACTAATATTTTCATTAACCCTAGAATGCTACCCTTTCGTCTCCTGGACGAAGCTCATAACAAATAATTCTTCAGAAATTCTTCGGCACCAGTATTTTATTACAGAAAATCTCTGCTTAAGAAAAAAAAACGTCCTTTTTTTCAAGTAGAGATAATTTTCTGTAATAAAATACTGGTACCGAAGAATTATTTGTTATGAGCTTCGTCCAGGAGACGAATGGGTAGCATTCTAGGGTTAAAAATATATCAACGCTACTAATAATGAAATTCTTTGTCTACTATATAGTGAAGAATACATCACTAAAATTGTATAGTACTCTTGTCAAAACCTGTTAAGTACAAAAGTAAATCAAGAAGACGGGAGTCACTAATGCGTCATGTCATGTCTACATAGAAAGTAGAGCAATTGTCAAGTTGAATTGTTTGGTGGCTGTAATTTATGCAAAATTTTGTTGTGTTTATATCAGATTGTCTGGCAATCTTCAAAATTTGCACTGTTTCACCATTATGGATACACAGAATTCTTCACCATTGATGCAAATTATCTTTCCTGGATATTGCTGGGCACCATATTTCACCACCATAGAAAGTTCCCAGGGTTCTCACTGACTTTTGACCAACATTAGCAAAATAGATTTGCCAAACATTGATTGTAAAATCATTTTTTTACCCCCATTTTTAATTAGACTTGACACCTGGTTCCAGGACATCGCACAGTGGTACAAACTCCATGATTTTCACAAAAAAATTCGCCCATCTCAGACATATGGGTCATTCCATGGTAACTTGCGTTACATTTAGAATAATTGACTTCAGCAATTTTAGTAATATTACACTAAAAATATTTAAAATGTAATGTTTATATGATTTGGTAATTAAACCTATACAAAGCAAAATTCGGATAAAAATTACTTAAATTTAGTGCTATTTCTTGAATTCTGAAAATTATATTTACTATGGTAGCTTACGTTTCTGAAAAAGAGAACTAAGTTACCATAATAAATATAGTGGCCATTGTTCAAGAAATAGCACTAAAGGTAGGTAATTTTTATCCAAATTTCGCTTTGGATAAGTTTAATTAATAAATCATATCAAGATTACATTTTTAATATTTTTTGGTGTTATATTAAGCAATTTACTAAAGAAAATTATTCTAAATGTACCGTAAGTTACCATCGAATGACCCTATGTCTAAAAAGCTGTACTAGGAATATTTTCCTCCAGTAACAGAAAAAAAAAAAAAAAAAAAAAGAAAAAGAATCCAGCTCTTGCAATTTAGCAATTTGGATTGTTCCATTCCCTGACAAATAAAGATTTTTGTCACAATTTAGCACAATGGTGAGTGTCAATGAGAACCCTGCATCCAAGACTATTCTCCCAGACAACCATTTGGTAATGACATCTGGTCTGTTATTTGAAACAACTTGACAGAATAAACCACAGGTACAGGAACTCCAGTAAACTATGGATGTGGACCAAATGGTTGTTTGAGTGAATTGTATTGGCTGAAATGTCATCCAGATAGCTCAATTATGTCATGTGCTCACACTCCCTGAATAAGTTTGTTAATATTCTTTTTTGAAGTAAAAGCATTTAATATTTCAAATAATTACAGTCCTTTTTACATTTTGCATACAACTTTTTTTCTCAGGAACAAAACTTGAGATTTCTTATAATTTACTACATGTACGCAACTAATTGTTGCTGAGACATGTGAAAAACCATGTGTTTCCCGTAAAAATGTGCTAATTAAAATGTATTTATTTTTACTCAGGATAACTTAGAAATCAAATTATATAATTATAATCAATTAATCCTATTTCTATGAATAATATATGAATTATTATTACCGTAAAATCCCTAATGTAAGCCCCCTTTTTTTAAAAGCAAAAAGGATTAAATTTGGAGGGGGCTTATAATACAGATTAAAAAAAATTATTAAAAAACTTGTTTTCATCATTAATTTAGAAGTAAAAAATGGACGAGATTCTTCTGTATTTCAGGAGATTTTCGCTTGAAGAAAAGAATAGAAAGAGTCAATCTAAATTCTTCCCTAAAATCCCCCTCCCACATAAAATGTAAAATCTATAAAATCTTTTTTTGCCTATATTTTTCTTTACTTGTTATTTTATTGTAACAATAAATAATCTCATCATCTAAATCCCCTTCAAAATTACTGTTTTCCCCTTTACACCCCCTTCTCTGGTACCAAAAATGCATAGTTTAACCTTTCTAATTCTAATTTTAATTTCTTTTCTGACTTATTTAATACTCTATACTAACAATAAATAAACCTGTTCCACCACCTAAATTATCCCCCTTCCTAAAATCTCTTCTTCTCTCTATTTGCCCCACACAACCTCATTTCATGAAGATCCCCCCCCCCTCCCTCCAAATACATCTCCTAAAATTTAAAATTTTTAATTTTTTTCTGCTCTATTTGTGATTTTGCTGTAATAATACTTAAATAACCATCCAAATTATTCTCCCCCCCCCCTACAAAAAAAAACATTTTTTTCATTTACCTCCTCCCCTGTACACACTTTAAAGTCTTAAAAAAAATAATAATTCTGCTCTATTTATAACTTTTTTGCAACAATAATTAAATAGTTATCTAAGTTGCTTCTCCCTCCCCCACCCAAAAATTCTGCTTTTCTTTCCCGCCCCCCTCCCCAGCACACAAACTTTAAAATCTTTAAAACTATTTTTTAACGATTTTTATGCTGTATTGTAACTTTGTAGTAACAATAACTAAATGATCATCTAGTTCTCCTCTTGAATTTCCATTCCTCATCTCCAGGGATGAATTTCTAGACATGGAGGGGAGGGGGAGAGGGCAGAGGGCAGAGAGAAAATTTTAGTATTTTTCGTAGTTTGGTTATTTTTACAGCTGATATTTTGTTAATGGGGAGGGGGAGTTATTTTAGAGAACATATTTATGTTAAAACATAAAATATATTCGTGATTCAGGGGTTAGAAAAAACAGCCTAACTTGCAAAAAATATGAAATTTTTTTATTTCCTCTCACATATTCAGAAATCCCCCCCCCCCTCTCCTTGGATCAGATGAGTTACCTTACTACAAAGTAAGAAATAGGACAGCATTTAATAAAAAAATATATATATTAAAGATTTTAAACTATTTGCTGGCAGGGGGGGGGGGGGCAGCGAGTGAAGTGAAACGAGGGTAATTTAGATGACTGTTTATTCATTTATTGTTACTAAAGATAACAAATACAGATTTTTTTTTTTAAAATAGAGTTTGAGATATTTTAAATTTGGTATGTATGTATGTATGTGTGTGTGGGGAGGGGGTCCAGACATTTTTAGAGTAGAGTGAAAATTTAGGTGACAGATTATCTATTTATTTTTACTACAGAGCAACAAATAGGATAGAAATTTCTTCAAATAAGTTTTACAAATTTTTAACTTTGTATTCTGGAACGTGAGGGGAAATATGAATTTCGAAAGAAAGGGTTTGTAATTTAGATGATTTGTTATTTATTTATTGTTAATAGAGAGCAACAAATACGACAGAATCTTTTTAAAAGGTTTTTTGCTGGTAGGGGGCAAAGGTGGGGGGGGGGGGAGACGTCTTTGGGGTAGATATATAATTTAACTGGCTGATTATTTATTTATTACTAAAGAGCAACAAATAGAGCATAATTCTTTTTATAAAGAGTTTTAAACTTTGGATGCTGAGAAGGGAGCATAAATTTTGGATGCAGTAGGAGAATGTAGTTTAGAGGATTGATTTTTTACTTAATGTTACGCTACAAGAAAGACACAGGAATTTAAGATTATCAAGATTTTAAACTTTTTGTGTTTGGGAGGGCAGAGTAGGGAAGCAAACATTTCATCTGGGAGGGAGGGGGATTTCATTAACACTATAAAAAAACATAAGTGGAAATCTGCTAAAAAAGTCAACCGGTTTAAAATTCTCTCCCTTTGATTTTTAAAACCAATCTTTTGTGCAAAAACATTTTTGTGTGTGTGGGGAGGGGGGCTTACTTTCGAGGGAGAGCTTTCAATCAGGATTTTACGGTAATTTAAAAAATACTTGAAAAATTACTTAAAAAAATTACAACTTTAAAAATTATTGAACTTAAACCAAAATTGAACATAAATACTTGAGAAAAGAGTGTTACAATATTGTATAAAAAATGCCACGAGATGGTACTTTTGCTCAATTTTCTGATTTACCTGTACATATCAGCCTTCGATTGCCAAAGCAAGCGGCAGCATGTAAATAAATTGAACGTGTTTATTGAAATGAAAATTTGTTCTTATTTTGTGTTGCTATAAATAATTAATTTTTCTCTCCCCGTAGCATATCGATAAAGTGTAAACAGAGTCCTTTACGTCAGCATGCAAAGCCAACATAAAGGAATCTTCCTCAAATAAATAAAACATGAAATTAGATTTCATTCATTTCTACTTAATATGCAGAACACAAAAATTTAAATGATAACTGGTACTGGATTATTCCAAAATAAATTACCTTACTGTAATTTTACAAGTCCAAGGAAATTACTAAAATTTTAACCGAATAAGAAAACTAAAATTATCAATATTTTATATGATTGATTAAACTTTAAATTCTCAAATTATCAACATAACAATTGGAAGAGCATCAGCAATTAAAGCCAAAGGTTCTGGGTGGTCCCAGGCAGGTCCCAAGCTGGACACTTTTTCACTCAACTGGAGAAATTATTACTTAATTATCAATCAGTTTAATTGTGTTTATATAATATGTGTGTAATTATGTATTCATGGTTTTTTGGAGTCCCTTTATATGTGGTTTATTCTATCGAGTTGTTTAAAATAACAGACCAGATGTCATTACCAAATAGTTGTCTGAGTCAAATATGTTGGCTGGGATGTCATCCAGATAGCTCAATTGGAAGAGCATCATTAATTAAAGCCAAAAGTTCTGGGTTTGAGTCCTGGGCTGGACACATTTTAACTCAGCTGGAGAAAGTATTACTTATATGAATTATTTAACAATCAGATTGATTGTATTTATATAATACTAGCGGCCCGTCCTGGCCTTGCACGGGTAGACAATGTGTTGACTACAATGTAGGGTAGAGAAGTGTAGGTACTTTAAAAAAGTTGTTCTAAATTGGGTAAAAGTGGGAGTGAGACAAAATTGCAGTACTTAGAAATTTTGAAAATTAAAAGCTTGTAAAACTGTGATAAATAAATTTTTCTGTTTATGTACATATTGAAACTAATAAATAATACACGGCACATGGAAGGACATAGCAACTATATGTGTTCATGTAGAATATGTTTTCCTGAATTTCATGCTCCTACCTAAATCTGCTGCTGAGATATGGCGAAATGACCCAAAACTTTTGAATACCCTTTTAACCACCTTCTGGGGGGAATTTCCAAAACCGCCGAAATACGTGTTTAACCAATTTTTTAGTAGATTTGTTTTAATTAATTTCGCCCTCCTACATAAAAGCTGAGATATGGCGAAATGACCTAAAAAATTCGACCCCCCCCCATTTAACCACCTTCTGGGGGGAATTTCCAATATTGCTGAAATACATGTTTTATTCATTTTTTAGTAGATTTGTTTTCCTGATTTTCGCAATCCTAACTAAAACTGCTGTTGAAATATGACAAAATGATCTAAAACATTTGACATCCCCTTTTAACCCCCTTTGGGGGGAAATTTCTAAAATCGCTGAAATACGTGTTTTACCAATTTTTTAGTAGATTTGTTTTCCTTAATTTCGTGCTCCTACATAAAACTGCTGCTGAGATATAGCAAAATGACCTAAAACATTCGACCACCCCCTTTAACCCCCTCCGAGAGGGGAATTTCTGAAATAGCTGAAATACATGTTTAATCATGTGTTTAATCATGTTTATACATGTTTAATCATGTTTTTAGTAGATTTGTTTTCCTGATTTTTGTGCTCTTAACTAAAATTACTGCTGAGATATGGCAAAATGACCTAAAACATTCGACCCCCCTTTAACCCCCTCCGGGAGGGGAATTTCTAACATTAATAAAATACATGTTTAATCCTTTTGTTATTAGATTTTTTTTCCTGATTTTCGCGCTCCTACCTATAACTGCTGCTGAGATATGGCGAAATGACCTAAAACATTCGACCACTCCCTTTAACACCCTTCTGGGGGGAATTTCTAAAATCACTGAAATGGGTGTTTAATAATTTTTTTAGTAGATTTGTTTTCTGGAATTTCAAGCTCCTACCTATAACTGCTGCTGAGATATGGCAAAATGACCTAAAACATTCAACCACCCCCCTTTGGGGGGAATTTCTAAAATTGCTGAAATAGGCGTTTAATCAGTTTTAGTAGATTTGTTTTCTGGAATTTCAAGCTCCTACCTATAACTGCTGCTGAGATATGGCGAAATGACCTAAAACATTCGACCACTCCCTTTAACACCCTTCTGGGGGGAATTTCTAAAATCACTGAAATGGGTGTTTAATAATTTTTTTAGTAGATTTGTTTTCTGGAATTTCAAGCTCCTACCTATAACTGCTGCTGAGATATGGCAAAATGACCTAAAACATTCAACCACCCCCCTTTGGGGGGAATTTCTAAAATTGCTGAAATAGGCGTTTAATCAGTTTTAGTAGATTTGTTTTCTGGAATTTCAAGCTCCTACCTATAATTGCTGCTGAGCTATGGTGAAATGACCTAAAACATTCGACCACCCCCCTTTAATCCCCTTCTGGGGGGGGGGGGGATTTCTAAAATCGCTGAAATAGGTGTTTAATCATTTTTAGTAGATTTGTTTTCTGGAATTTCAAGCTCCTACCTATAACTGCTGCTGAGATATGGCGAAATGACCTAAAACATTCGACCACCCCCCCTTTAACCCCCTTCTGGGGGGAGTTTCTAAAATCGCTGAAATAGGTGTTTAATCATTGTTTTAGTAGATTTGTTTTCCTAATTTTCGCGCTCCTACCTATAACTGCTGCTGAGATATGGCGAAAGGACCTAAAACGTTCGACCACCCCCCCCATTTAACCACCTTCTGGGGGGAATTTCCAATATTGCTGAAATACATGTTTTATTCATTTTTTAGTAGATTTGTTTTCCTGATTTTCACAATCCTAACTAAAACTGCTGTTGAAATATGACAAAATTATCTAAAACATTTGACATCCCCTTTTAACCCCCTTTGGGGGGAAATTTCTAAAATCGCTGAAATACGTGTTTTACCAATTTTTTAGTAGATTTGTTTTCCTTAATTTCGTGCTCCTACATAAAACTGCTGCTGAGATATAGCAAAATGACCTAAAACATTCGACCACCCCCTTTAACCAGCTTCAGGGGGGAATTTCTAAAATCATTGAAATACGCATTTAATCATTTTTTAGTAGATTTGTTTTTCTGATTTTCGCGCTATTACCTATAACTGCTGCTGAGATGTGGCGAAATTACCTAAAACATTCGACCACCACCCTTTAACCCCCTCCGAGAGGGGAATTTCTGAAATAGCTGAAATACATGTTTAATCATGTGTTTAATCATGTTTAATCATGTTTATACATGTTTAATCATGTTTTTAGTAGATTTGTTTTCCTGATTTTTGTGCTCTTAACTAAAATTACTGCTGAGATATGGCAAAATGACCTAAAACATTCGACCCCCCTTTAACCCCCTCCGGGAGGGGAATTTCTAACATTAATAAAATACATGTTTAATCCTTTTGTTATTAGATTTGTTTTCCTGATTTTCGCGCTCCTACCTATAACTGCTGCTGAGATATGGCGAAATGACCTAAAACATTCGACCACTCCCTTTAACACCCTTCTGGGGGGAATTTCTAAAATCACTGAAATGGGTGTTTAATAATTTTTTTAGTAAATTTGTTTTCTGGAATTTCAAGCTCCTACCTATAACTGCTGCTGAGATATGGCGAAATGACCTAAAACATTCAACCACCCCCCTTTGACCCCATTCTGGGGGGAATTTCTAAAATTGCTGAAATAGGCGTTTAATCAGTTTTACTAGATTTGTTTTCTGGAATTTCAAGCTCCTACCTATAACTGCTGCTGAGATATGGCAAAATGACCTAAAACATTCAACCACCCCCCTTTGACCCCCTTCTGGGGGGAATTTCTAAAATTGCTGAAATAGGCGTTTAATCATTTTTAGTAGATTTGTTTTCTGGAATTTCAAGCTCCTACCTATAACTGCTGCTGAGATATGGTGAAATGACCTAAAACATTCGACCACCCCCCCTTTAACCCCCTTCTGGGAGGAATTTCTAAAATCGCTGAAATAGGTGTTTAATCATTTTTTTTAGTAGAATTGTTTTCTGGAATTTCAAGCTCCTACCTATAATTGCTGCTGAGCTATGGTGAAATGACCTAAAACATTCGACCACCCCCCTTTAATCCCCTTCTGGGGGGGGGGGGGGAATTTCTAAAATCGCTGAAATAGGTGTTTAATCATTTTTTTAGTAGATTTGTTTTCTGGAATTTCAAGCTCCTACCTATAACTGCTGCTGAGATATGGCGAAATGACCTAAAACATTCGACCACCCCCCCTTTAACCCCCTTCTGGGGGGAATTTCTAAAATCGCTGAAATAGGTGTTTAATCATTTTTGTAGTAGATTTGTTTTCTGGAATTTCAAGCTCCTACCTATAACTGCTGCTGAGATATGGCGAAATGACCTAAAACATTCGACCACCCCCCTTTGACCCCCTTCTGGGGAGAATTTCTAAAATCGCTGAAATAGATGTTTAATCATTTTTTTAGTAGATTTGTTTTCTGGAATTTCAAGCTCCTACCTATAACTGCTGCAGCGATATGGCAAAATGACCTAAAACATTCGAACCCCCCTTTAACACCCTTCGGGGGGGGGGGGGGGGGATTTTCAAAAATCCCTTCTTATTGTTTGCCTAGACCATAACAGCAATCTACAGTCCAAATTGCGTGAACTTGACTTTAGTAGTTTCGTCTGTGCGTTGATGAGTCAGTCAGTCACCGTTTCCTCTTTATATAATAGTATAGATAAGTGTAATACAATAATAGGTTGCTTTATAGCATCAGCAGTGAGCTGATATTACTGTTGTAGAAAATAGAAGCTGTGTATAAACTTACCCAAGGGTCGCAGCATCCCATATTTTTTATATGCTTTCTACCATTATATCCAACCTCATTATCTTCGTATTTAACATGTGCTATGGCAAGATACAGAGATTTTTTTTTTTTTAAATAATGGTAATTAAAAAAATATAGGATGTTACAATCCCTGTTTACCTCTTTTGCCAACCTGATCTTCTTTACAAGTCGTTAAAATTTCATTACATTATTTTTTATAGATTACAAGATGAGCACAAGCTATAACACAATCATTTTGAGAAAATGCAGTTTAAAGTTCACACTGCAGGCTGGCATTCAGGATGCTTATATAGTAGTATAAAAATGACCATATTTTCAGAAATAATGCGAATTTTTGAATGCAGCTTTCTGCATACTATTCAGAAATGTTTAAAGATTCAAAATAAAATCCGAAAATCAAGTTTTTGAATGCTTAAAGGTCCTGTGTCCTTCAGATTTTTCAGCTGTTTTCAGTTTCTAAGCATTTGCCATATACTGAATGCATTAATGGTTGAGTCTATTAATGCTGTACATTTATAACCAAAATACAGCTATATATAGAGAGCTAGCTATAAACAGAACTAAGTACAACTATAAACAATATAAGGCACAGTTATAAATAAAATAAGGCACAGCTATAAACAAAAATGAAAGTACTTACACATAAACTGCAAGTGAAGCATTACATTCCAAAAGAATGAAAGGAAATACCATGTATGCTATAGCAAACCTTGTTGTTATGCACGTAAGAACGTCATAAGACCTGGACCAAAATTTATTGACTTGAAACAGAGGACGAATACTGCGACGTATCTATTGATAATTACCAATATAAATAAAACATTAACATGTGTGGAGGTAATGAATATATAACATCATGTTTATAAAAAAAGAAAAAGACTAACTTTTTGCTGAATAAATAAGATTATTTAACAATTACTGACAATATTTACAATATTACAATATTTAACAATTACTGAAAGTAAAGAAAAAAAAAGCATAAATCTATGACAAGGTTCATACAGAGTTTGCTAAATGAAAAGTAAGCACTTTGTAAGGACTTTGTTAAAAGAAAAATAAGGACTTTCTAAAATTTATAAAAAACAGTATATATGCTTACTCACATTGAAATTTAATCACAAGGTTGAAATTTTACATAATAAAACATAATTACCTTTTCTAATTAATTATTTTTTTTAATGAGTTACAAAATGAAAATAAATACAAAAAATATATAAAACAAACATTTTATTAGTTGGCTATCAATTGTTTTTTAGCATCAATTTCTTTGGACAGGGAGGATTTCCTCATTTTTTTCTTTAGCAGATTTCCTACAGTTGTTTGATTTGATAAATAATTCTATGTCTTTAGTTGTTTTAGCTTTATCAGCTAATTCATTGGCCATACTTTCCAACTGCAATACCTCCTTTTCAAGACACCATATTTTTTGCTTTATAAAACTAATTTTGAGCTGCCATACTTGGCAGATTATGAAAGTTTGGAGATTTAAAAAAAAATATTTTATGGACTTGCGTTCAGTATTCAGCTCACGTTAAAAAAATAAGGACTTTCAATAAAAAATAAGGACATTAAGAATCCTTATTAAGGACTATCAAAATGTAAGGAGTTTTTAAGAACTATCAAAATGTAAGGAGTTTTTAAGGACTTTTAAGGTCCGAACGAACCCTGTATGATTATAAAACACATGAGTAAAGAAAAAAGAGGCTACATTACACTCTTTTACATAATAGTAAAAATATTCACATATGCATGTCATACTTTGATGTATGTTTTAAAAGTGCCATAAAATTGCAAGTGCAAAAATTAACATTCAGGTGCTAAAATATAAAATAAATAAATAAAAATTATATTTCAACTATGCATCAAGTGTAATTATCCATATATTTAAAGCTGTTTGGTAATTCTGTCAAATCTATTCCATCGAAATTCGATCGAATACGCATGCGTCAAAAAATCACCGGCCAATGAGGTGAGGGTCTATGACTGTCTCTACAAACGTGTTTGGGATCGTATCATCTGTTGTTTTTTTCTGTTGTCACGTTGCGTTAAACCTAGGAAGATATTTATCTAGAACTCACTGTGGAGTGTTTAGAAGGTATTTATTTTATTTATTTATTTTATTTATTGTAATTTGTATGAATACTTAGATGTCCATTTCGGATTTACTGTTTAAAAATGAATTTAGGCTCATAAGTTGGCGAAATCCCGATGGAAATTTTTTTTTTAGATCTCTATCATTTTGTTTATATAGTACAGAAAATAATTATTCAAACGTGTAGAACACGTAATACAAAATTGGACCACTTATGGTCTGTTTATTATCGGGAATGAATCTTATGGTGTTCCGATTGATAATGAATTCGATTATGTAAATATAATGTCAAAAGACAGTACGCACGGTAGTAATATTTTTATTATTATGTGTTCGAAAAAAGCGAATCTGAGCGCCTGAATATAAATTATAAAATATTATTTCTATATTTAGCAACTAAATATTTAATAAATATGCAGGAATGTGACTAGCTTTATGTGAATGTATAATATATGTAAGTCTGAACTTTAGCATTATTTTTTAACAGAAATATATTATCTCTATTCGATTTAAAAGTTTTGTCATTACATAAGTGTGCTATTTAATTTGTAAAGAGTATGTATGCATTATATTGTTTGTATGTATACAAATGTTTAGAATGTTTTGATTTGTAAACTCTTAATATTTGAATAATGTTTACATTATATTTGTTTGTATGTATACAAACAATATATGTATACAAAGAAGTATATATACAAACAATATTAATATTTACATTGTATTGTTTGTATGTATACAAATCTTGAATGTTTTAATTTATTACATTCATTTTTTACCAGTTTGCATGTCCGTTCATGGGCGATTCATATGAAACTCATAATTTGTCACAAATTGGTGATTTTATTGATTTAGTGCTTTGCCCAAGAATGTGGAAAACAAAACTATTTTTGACATCGGGTGAAATGAATGAGGTTATTTCGGTTTTTATTTTGTATATAAAAAATGTTATATGTAAAAAAATCCTGGCCATTAATCACATTGTTTTTTGTATATTTAAAGACGATTACTTATTCTTTGTAATTATTTTTTTGCTGGGGGTTTTTGAGCAAAATAATATTACTTCATAGCTAGAACCAGTTCCGCTAATCATTAATATTTTCTTAATCCTTTGACCGCTGAGCAAATGGGCAAATTTGTAATGTTTTTTCTGTTATTTTTTTTAAATGTCAAAAAAAGATAAATTTTCAAAATTGGTATAAAAAACTTAGGTACTTCTCTATTATCCCATCGTCCACTTTTCATAACAAAATACTATTGCCAAAATGTATGATTAAATGCCAAAAATGCAATCCCATTTACTTGATGTCGGAAGCATTATACGTGTTTGTTATGTCGTCAAGTGGTTTTTAATTCAACATTTGCGCGTATTAATGACAACGTTCTCCCGTTTATTTGGCGTTACAGTTTGGCGATAGTTTTTTGTTATGAAAAGTGGTCGATGAGATAATAGAGAAGTACCAAAACTTAATTACGTATATGAGTAGATTCCTTGACTATATTAATCATTACTCAATATTTTAAAACTGCATCATATTTGTAGAATTATATTAATTTAAACAATGCTTCTATTGAAGTGTGAAGAAGCACATACTTCTATGAAGAACCATATATTTACATAATCGTTTTCATTAGCAATCGGAACACCATAAGATTCATCCCCGATAATAAACGGACTATAAGTGGTCCAATTTTGTATTACGTGTTCTACGATATTTTACGTACGTTTGAATAATTATTTTCTGTACTATATACACAAAATGATAGAGATCTAAAAACACAATTTCCATCGGGATTGATTTTGCGAATGTTAAATGAGCCTAAATTCATTTTTAAACAGTAAATCCGAAATGGACACCTAAGTATTCATACAAATTATAATAAATAAAATAAATACCTTCTAAACACTCCACAGTGAGTTCTATATAAATACCTTCCTAGGTTTAATGCAATGTGCAAGAAAAAAAAAAACAGGAGATGATCCCAAACACGTTAATAGAGACAGTAATAGACTCTCACCTCATTGGCCGGCGATTTTTTTGACGCATGCGTATTGGGTCGAATATTGTTGAAAAATGATTTTGAAGAAAAAATCGGGAAATTCACAAAATGGTTTCGGGAAAAACTTCACCAAATGGTTTAAAAATTCTTTGAGTGACAGCGGGAAAAAAACTTCGTTTTACATTCAATCATCGCAATTGGCGAGTGTGACTATTAAGTTTAGCCAGTACTGGCAATAACATCAATTACCAATTTTCAGTATTACTCGCCGATTGGTGAGTGTTAATTTTGTCTTATATCACAAACTGTATTTACATATACTACTAGATATAATGATTATGAACCATGATTTTTCTATTATTGGGCGAGATTCATGTTTTTTCAGCAATTCTTTGACGAAATTCATGTTTTTTCAGCGATCCTTTGAAGAATTTCGCATTTTTCTCATGATCCTTAACGAAATTCGCATTTTCCAACGATTCTTTGATAAAATACATTTTATTCCGCAATTTTTAGACGAAATTTAGTAAAAAAGCATGACCTTTTGGTGAACTTTCCTTTTTTGCGATTCTTTGACAAAATTTGCTTATCTTTCACGATCCTTTTGCATAATTAATGTTTTTTCTGATGTCTTTTAACGAAAGTCATGTTTCCCGATGATCCTTTGATGAATTTAGTGTTTTTTCCTCAATCATTTGACGAAATCTGTGATTCCCCCCCCCCCCCCCCCCCCCGCGAAGATTGGTTAGATGTTTTTATTCTGCAGGTGCCCTAAAAAGTCTGTGACGCCCGTTGCTGCATTGCACACATTCTTTCTTCCATGGTGCATCGAACGAAGAAAATTCATCCTAAAGAATCATTGTTTCATTCTTGACATTTCTGGAAAGAAACAACGTTCAACTCATTGGCTGAATTGTAAAGGGCGAAATGTGTCAAACATTAGCGGAAAGAAAGTGCGCAATTTGTTCGTTCATGGATAAAATCATGAAATTCATTAATCAATAGTTGATAAATTCGTCAATCGATAGCGGAAAAATCGCAAAATTCATTAATCGACAGTGGAAAAATCGCAAAATTCATCAACTGGTTTCGGGGGAAAAAGTTTTCGAATATCGTCAAATGGCTTCGAGAAAAAAAATCACAATCCGTCAATTTCGGAGAAAAAATCGTGAAATTCGCCAAATGGTTTCGAAATTTGTCGAGCGACAGCGGAGAAAAAAATCTTTTTCCATTCAATCATCGCAATTGGTGAGTGTGACTATTATGTTTGACCAGTGGTGGCAATAAAGTCCATTGCCAAATTTTCAGGATTACTCGCTGTTTGGCAAGTGCTAATTTTGTCCTATACTTCAAAACCCTTTTGATCATATCATCAGTGTGCAGGACAATTTTTTTTTACGTGAACCATTTGATGAATTTTGTGATTTTTCCATTATCGATTGACCGATTTTACTGCTATCGATTGTTGAATTTTATAATTTATCAACTATTGATTAGCGAATTTCATGATTTTTTCCATGAACGTTTGACGAATTACGCAAAAAAATTAAGAATATCGTTAAATTGTCTTGGGTAAAAAAAAATTTAATATTGTCAAATGCCTTCGAGAAAAAGTTGCAAGTTGGAACGCCTGTGACCTCTTTTTCATGTTATGCATCTCGGGTCTATCCCCCCAAGTGGGACACTTTTCTAAATTTTGCAGACACCTCTCATGTGATATATCGCTGGAAAATTCTTTGACCGCTTATTCATGTTATGCATCTCCGGGGTCCATCCCGCCACCCCCCCTCCCCCCTCCAAAGGGTACTTTATAAATTTTGCACACAACCCTCATGTTATATATCATTGGAAAGGTCTGTGACTGCTTAATCATATTATGCATCTCGGGTCTATCCCCCCCCCCCCCAAGTGGGACACTTTTCTAAATTTTGCAGACACCTCTCATGTGGTATATCGCTGGAAAAGTCTTTGACCGCTTATTCATGTTATGCATCTCCAGGGTCCATCCAGCCACCCCCCCCCCTCCCTAAGGAAGGCACTTTTATAAATTTTGTTGACACATCTCATGTGATATATCGCTGGAAAAGTCTTTGACCACTTATTCATGTTATGCATCTCCGGGTTCCATCCCGCCACCCCCCCTCCCCCCCCCCAAAGGGTACTTTATAAATTTTGCACACAACCCTCATGTTATATATCATTGGAAAGGTCTGTGACTACTTAATCATATTATGCATCTCGGGTCTATCCCCCCCCCCCAAGTGGGACACTTTTCTAAATTTTGCAGACACCTCTCATGTGATATATCGCTGGAAAAGTCTTTGACCGCTTATTCATGTTATGCATCTCCGGGGTCCATCCCGCCACCCCCCCCCCCTAAGGAAGGAACTTTTATAAATTTTGTTGACACCCCTCATGTTATATATTGTTGGAAAGGTCTGTGACTGCTTAATCATATTATGCATCTCCGATGTCCATCTCCCCACTTTGCCCCCCCCCCCAAAGGGTACTTTATAAATTTTGCACACAACCCTCATATTATATATCATTGGAAAGGTCTGTGACTGCTTAATCGTATTATGCATCTCTGATGTCCATCTCCCCACTTTGCCCCCCCCCACCCCCCCAAAGGGTACTTTATAAATTTTGCACACAACCCTCATGTTATATATCATTGGAAAGGTCTGTGACCACTTAATCATATTATGCATCTCAAATGTCCAACTCCCGACTTTGCCCCCCCCCCCCACCCCACCCCCCAAGGGATACTTTTCTAAATTTTGTTGACACCTCTCATGTCATATATTGTTGGAAAGGTCTGTGACTGCTTAATCATATTATGCATCTCCGATGTTCATCTCCCCACTTTGCCCCCCCCCCCCCAAAGGGTACTTTATAAATTTTGCACACAACCCTCATGTTATATATCATTGGAAAGGTCTGTGACTGCTTAATCGTATTATGCATCTCTGATGTCCATCTCCACACTTTGCCCCCCCACCCCCCCAAAGGGTACTTTATAAATTTTGCACACAACCCTCATGTTATATATCATTTTAAAGGTCTGTGACCACTTAATCATATTATGCATCTCAAATGTCCAACTCCCCACTTTGGCCCCCCCCACCCCCCCAAGGGATACTTTTCTAAATTTTGTTGACACCCCTCATGTCATATATTGTTGGAAAGGTCTGTGACTGCTTAATCATATTATGCATCTCCGATGTTCATCTCCCCACTTTGCCCCCCCCCAAGGGGTACTTTCTAAATTTTGCACACAACCCTCATGTTATATATCATTGGAAAGGCCTGTGACCACTTATATCATATTATGCATCTCCGATGCCCATCTCCCCACTTTGCCCCCCCCCCCCAAGGGGTACTTTCTAAATTTTGCACACAACCCTCATGTTATATATCATTGGAAAGGTCTGTGACCACTTAATCATATTATCCTCCCCACTATGAAATTTGTCAAGTTTAAGCAACTATAAATTTTATTTTTATGGTACTATCAAGTTGTTTGCCGTCAAATTTTGACGGGTTCCATCTAGTATAACTTATTCTAATTTTTATAAGGGAAGCTTCTTATTCAAAAGTGCATGGTAAATATTAACAGAACTTCAATTCATTTCTCAAGAATGATACATTTAAAATAACTTTGCAAGCCATAAAATTTTTTTGGAAAACTAGATAGATCTATTAAGCATCAAACTTGGGGCAACTTTATCACTTTCTAACAATTTACTGTTGTACCACTGACACAGTCAATGTACATAGTTGTGTGCTTTGTGTAATGAGCCAAGTGAATGTATCTCAACAGTTAATTTTATAAGTAGAAATAAACAACAACAACAACAAAAACCCTTTTAGATAAAAAAACACAGAAAACATGAGTACAATAACATGAACAATTATTTTATGCCACCTTTTTCCAAATGAAATAGAAAGCACATTAACATTTAAAAAAGTCCTTCTGGCCTGCATCGGGAGGAAAAGGTACCTTCCATATTCCATGTTTTTAAAAATTCAATTTACTCAAAAACCCAAAGCTAAAATGCTTGGAACCTGATTATAAAAGATTCAATCATGGGTTTTGCTAAAATGGAATTTGAATCTGAATTTCAGAATGAGAGTTACAATATAACAAAACTCAGATCGTTTCAAAATGTCAGCCACCCCAGAATTTCAAACTGTCATATCTCAGCCATTTTTTAAGATAAAGCCAAATCAAACAATGCTCTGGAAGCCTTGCATCACGATCTAACACTTAATGGAAACAACCTTTTTAATTTATAATTTTTTTGTACATCTTGTTGAATTTAAAATAATTTAAATATTTTTAACTGGCCGCCATTTTGAAACAAGATGGCAGATGAAGCTGGCCAACGAACTCTGTTGAGACCTTGGTATGTCCTGTACACATGATCAGTCCCATTCATATCGGTTCATAAATACAAAAGTTACAGCATAACAAAAATCAGATTGCTTCAAAATGTCAGCCACCCTAGTATTTCAAACTGACATATCTCAGCCATTTTTTAAGATAAAGCCAAAACAAAAAATGCTCTGGAATCCTTGTATCATGTTCTAACACTTAACGAAAACAACTTTTTCAATTTATAATTTTTTGTACATCTTTTAGTATTTTTAAAACTTTTTAACTGGCCGCAATTTTGAAACAAGATGACAGATGAAACTGGCCAATGAACTCGGTCGAGACCTTGGTATGTCTTATGCACATACTCAGTCATATTCAAATCGGTTGATAAATAAGAGAGTTACAGCATGACAAATGTCAACCTTTATATTTATAACCATTAAAAATTTCAAAGGGTTTGGACAACAAAAGCTTTTTTTTTAATGATTTCTTACACGAGCACTTTTATCACTAATTATCAGTATTTTTTATTTGGGATTCATTTAAGGTTTTATCACAGGCCTGGGCAATGTCGGGCGGGTCAAGTAGTATAAGATTTGAAATACACATGCAAAATTCATTCTCATATGCATTCAGTCAAAAACATATCTGAATTTAGTTAAGAAATTTTACATGATGATGAATTTCAAAGCATTGGCATGAGATACAGCAATTAGCATTATTATTATTATTATTCAACACCCCCGAACCTTGATCACAAAAGCTGAAAAAAATCCAACAAATCTACAAATTTTTAAGAGAAATTTACATTAAAGAAGAGGAGGGATAAAAAAGAAGTTTCATACAAAAAACCACCCATGTTAAACTAGGCAATGCAGGGCAGGTCTTTTCATATCATAAATGCAACATATATATAGCATTCAAGCAAAAATAGAAAGTAATAAATATAATTCATATATTAAGAAAGCAAATAACTTACAGATCTGGCAGCTAATGTGAAAATGGCCCCTCCAAGAAAAGTGAAATAGTAACCTGGATAAAATCCATGCCATAAAGCAGATAACACATATGTCCAGAGTGTTTTATGAGATGGAGCCCTATCATAAGCTATGGTACGAAGCCACATTTGGGTGGATTTATTCCATGTTTCTAAAGATTCTCTTAAGTTCAGTGAAAACTGTAAAAGCAAATTACAAAGATAACAAAAGCAATTAGTAAATGCAATCAAAATTAAATTATAAAGCAAATTTATTAAACATTTTCAAACCCAAGATTCTATAAAACCTGATTTCCTTTTTTGTGTTAAAAATATTGCAAAACTAAGCAAATTTTTTGAAGTTCACAAGAATAAATAATCATAATTTCTTTCTAGAGATAACGTCATAGCCTTCAAACAATATAAATGAGATTTGAAAAATATCAGTAAGACATCAATTTGTGACTGATACATAGGACATCATAAATAAAATAAGAAGACAATTTTTAACCAAACATATAAGATTTTAAATACACCTGAAAAATTCACTCTCATATGTATGCAGAGTATACATAACAAGTACAGAGTATGAACAACTCTATGCAAGGTATACATAACTTCCTTTCCAATATTAGAAAATGTTTTTTTCTTTATGCAAGATTAACATTAGAGAGAGTAGAAAGACAACATAAGAAAGAGAAGGAAAAAAAAAAACATTTTTACTATGAATCAAGAGCTAAATTATATTTTCTTAAAACATCTCAACAAAAAAATGGCATATTGTAAATGATTGCATTATTAAAAAAATATGAATGTATATTATGAATTTGAGAACTGTAAATTAGGAATGAAAAAATAGTTAATATTTTCTTCCAAAACTTTTTGGCAGAACTAATTATTTTTTGTTCATACAAGTTAACAGGTCAATACAGCTTATAATTCATTTTAAATCTTTAGAACACTTGTCACAAAAAAGATTTGAACCTGTACCTATTGACTAATGACCAAATCCCTAATCTGAAGACAAAACAGTGGGCTCATGCAAAATGGATTGGAAATGTTTTATTTGGGCAGTCAAATACACTTTTTTACATACAAAACAAAATACTTCAACTTTACCTCAAATCTGATAATGTCAACATTAGACATTTGATCCCATCTGGAACGTCCATCATTTGTAAAGCCATTAAATCCCATACCAGATGCATTACAAACTGCTTCACCTAAAATTAAATTTTATCACCATTTTTTTTTTTTAAATATGCAATACTATTCAAAATAAATAAACACATACACAGCTGTATGTAACAAAATAAGACCTTACTGATTTTTAAGATAAAAATAGCTTGACCCATAATGACCCATGGCCAAAATGACCCACTAATCGAAATTTCTCGAACATGTGAGCTAGCCCAACAGTCTTCTCGTGTCCGAAAACCATAGGATGCAAAATTTAGTCTAAATAGTCTGAGCCGTTTTTAAGTAAAATTAGTTTGACCCAAAACTGACCCACTAATCGAATTTTCTCGGACATCTGACCTAGCCCAATGATTTTCTCATGCCGAAACTCCTAGGACACATAATTTAATCAAAAGCTGTTTTCGTTAGAGCTGTTTTTTAGATGAAATTAACTTGACCCGTGTTGACCCAGAAATGATCCACTAATCGAAAGTTCTCAAACATGTGACACAGCCAAATTGTCTTCTCGTGCCCGAAAATGGTAGGATACAAAATTTAGTCAAAATCGTTTGAACTGTTTTTTAAGTACAATTAGCTTGACCCTGACCCATGGTGACCCAAAATGACACACTAATTGAATTTCCTCGAACATGTGACCTAGCTCAATGGTTTTCTGGTGCCTCAAAACGGTAGGATACAAAATTTTGTCAAAATTGTTAGAGCTGTTTTTAAGATAAAATTTACATAACCACATACAAGATTTGCTCGTATTTGAATATATGATTTGTTAAATAGAATATAAATTATTTTAATAATTAAATTGGTCATTTAAACAGTTATTAAAAAAACTAATACAGTGCTGGTCATATAAAAATGTTACGCATTTAAGACTGCAGCTGCAGTAGTATATTTCAATATATTTTTACATTAACTATAAATCAAGATTTTATTTATACACACTAGACTAGCTGATATATATATATGTATATATGAAATGAAATCACATGTGAATAACAAAGGATAAGATATAATAAAAATCAATGGAAAGGATACTGCAAGAATTAAAATTAATAATATGAAAAATCAAAAATGAATACTATGAATATCTTATGGAATCTTTAGAGGAGCATCACAAGAATAATGCATAGTAAATATATGTTATTTCATATCTATATATATATATACAGGGATTGACAAATGCGATCGCCAGGTCGCCAGTGGTGACCAAGTTTTCTTATCTGGTGACTAAGTTATTTATTCCGTCAGTTTTTGTTTAAAAAAAAAAAAAAAAAAAGACTTAAAAAATGAGCACAGACAACATTTTTTTCTCTTTTTCGGCATTTTTAATTTGGCACAAATAAATTTATCAAATGCAAAATTTAAAATATTAAAATCAAAATTACTTCACTGACCTTAACGGGAAAATGAAAAAAAAAAAAAATCTTTTCCTGCTTCACTATTTCATCGATGATCCCATCCCTCATCACATATAGCATTTGTAGCACTCAACTATCCGGGACATTTGAAGCATTTGTCAAACAGCAGTTCCTGAACATGCCGGTTAATTCCTCCTTTAGAGTATTTCTTTTTTTTTTTTTTTTGGTAGCTATATAATTTTAATAAGTTTCATTAGAAAGCTTGGTTTATATTATTTTGCCAAATTATGTATTATTCTAAACTATATAACTAATAATTCTAAGCTATGCGTTGGAGATTGAAGGAGATAACTTATTTTTACTGGCGACTAGAATTTTTTGCTCACTACCAGATTTTATTAAATTTGTAAAGCCCTGTATATATATATCTATATACTAGACATAAGAAACAGTATAGATCAATTTATGGATATAGAACTATAAATAACAAAATAAAAAAAGAAGACTGGGAACCGATACCAAAAATGAATGTAATTCTTTTTTAAAAATGTGAGGTAAGTGTATGAGTATCGAGCTATGTATCTATAAGGGCCTTCTGCTTTCAGAAATAAAAAAAATTATAGATACATGGTACATAACCCATGAAACTTGTCACTTTAGTTGCTTGTGAGTACGATATATAAACTTGTTTATAATTTGTCAAAGCAGATGGCCTATTATAGGTATATGACTCATTACTGCATCACTTACCTTAAAATGACTTTGCATTAACTTTGATTTTGTAACTGAAATTTGTAAATAAGGTTTCTATAGAAATGGGTGAGACAGAGAATGAGATGATTAATTTTTTATTGGGTAGTATTTAAAACTACATTTCCAGTCATATGAATTTACTAATGTTAATTAATTTTAATTACTATTAATTACTCCCTATTTTTAACTCTAAACTGCTACCTATGGCCTATCTATTCTTGACAGACCCAGTGAGCCATATTTTAAAATAAACTTTGAATGATAATTTTTTGGACCCTTGAAAGCTTTGATACTTTTCCAAGTGGTGGAAATGTTTAAAATGTCTGCAAATACTTCAAAAAATGAAAAAAACAGACTGGATCAAACATACCCACTGCCAATAAAAGAGCAGCTTTTATTGCATGAGAGGTCCAGAGTTAATAAAATCATACTGAGGTGTATTTTTTTTTTAGTGTTGCTACATGGTTACATTACAAACTTTAAAGCACATTGAAAATGTATATCTATAAATAAAATCATTGCATAAAAAATGCTTAGTAAGTATTTCACTTTAAAATTTTTTAAAAATATATTCTAAGGGAAAAAAAATCTACATAACTTATATAGGTGTATTTGGATTGTCTGTGATCTTGGATGACATTTCTTAGCTAAGAGTAAGGCGATGAATGGGCTATCATTTTACAATTCAAATAAATTTTTGCCAAAAAACTGATGTAGCTATAAATATAACATACTATTCAATAAATAAATAAATATTTAAAAGCCACAAATTTAAAAAAAGAAAAATTGGTTTTTATTAAACATAAAAAAATATATAGCTATTAACAGAATAGATAAAACAACAAAATCTGCTACATTTAACACTTAACCATTAGCAATAATGATAAAAATGCCATGTCTTGGAAAATGTTTAATTAGCACACACTAAATATTTTCTTCACTTATCCTACGTGACGAGTTTTCAACTAGTAAAATAATATTTATTAATGATTACAATGTCTTACCTAACAACCAAGCATGGTAATATTTTGATCTAGTCACAGATGTAGCCAATAATAAGTATAATAATTTTGAATACCATGGAGTTTCATGTAGGAACTTGGGATCTAAACACAAATAAAAAATATATTCAAAGAAATTCTTATATATCACATAAAAAGATTATTAATTAGAAAACAAATAATTTTGTTTTACATCTATTTAAAAAAACAGAATGTCATAGAGTATTTATATACAGAGTATACATGATGTAAAAGGACAAAAATATTGCAAGGAAATTAATTATTTTGAAAACAGATATTTCCTCACAGACAGAAATATTCAATTTTCATTAGATCTTATAAATTAAACAACAACATAGACATTTATAGACATAAAATTTAGACCTTATATTTTTACAACATAAATTGGATACAGTACAAATATTTTGAGCCTTTTTGATTTTTCCCTAACTAATTAAATAATTGTTTAATTAACGCATTTTATAAATAATATACAATGCCTAGAAAAAAAAAAATATTTTACATATAGAATATTTGAAAGTCAGATTTGTAATGTAGCTTTATGTCTGCAAAACAAAAAATCAATTAAAAAACTTAACATTTTAAGCAAGTTTCAACTTTTACTTGTAAAATACCACTCATGTGTATTATTATGCTTAAAAATTATACTAACCTTCTAAATTCAACATAAAATCTTTTCACAATTAAAAATGTTTGGGCTGGACAATAGTTTAAAACTGAATAAGTAGGACATTCTCCTATTAAATTTAAATTAAATTAAAGTGTTGTTGTGCTTCAACTTGCTTTAAGTACAAGCATAATTTTTGATGGGAAAAAAAAAAAGAGGGAAATTTTATGACAAAATAAATATTTCAATATGTAACCAAATAAAAAGAAAAGCTAGATATAGAAATTTATATACATACAACTTGGAATATTATAAATGACAATAAAGCACATTAGTTGTGATACAAAAGTATATAACTGCACCCATACCATACTACAGCTAACTTGCTAATGCACAGTTTTTTTTTTTAATTTAACTTTTTATAATAAATTTTGCTTAATGAATAAGTTTTTATAAATAGCTATTTACACAGATAAATACAATTGAATTTTGTTCATATAAAATCAATAAAGCAGGCTGAATTTCCATATTCATTTAATTTTACATTAACAGAATAATTAGATTGTGAAGACAGCTTTTCATTTTTAATGGTACACAATGAAAATTTCTTAATTATCCATTTTCATTGGGAAATCATCCTAAGATAGTATTCAATTATTAATATTGTCTTAATACATTTAATGAGCTCAAAAGATTTTTTTTTTCTTTAAACAAAAGAAGGGTTGGTTGATCCAAGTTTTGATTTGTGAGAGGTATCCACATTTCATATTTTGATATATTTTAACTTGTGTGCTGTTACAATGACATGCATAATGAAATTTATTTATAACTCTCTTCTTATGCAAACTACGCCCTTTATTAGCATTTATCAATCATTTATCCCCGTTCAAGCTTCTGTGGTGTTGCTAATCTTACAGGGCAAAATTAAGAAACAGGGAATTGCGCATCTAAGCAGTCAAACACAGCAAACACTTTTTTTTTTTTTACAAAAATAATGCATGCCTGCTTATCATATACAACCAACTTGTGATAGAATTACTGATACAGATGGTAGGAAGAACGTGCAAGATGCGTTATCAGTAATATGTTCAATACATGGGTGTGCTCAGTGAATTTCAGTTGATACTTGCTAATGTTTTGTTTTATTGTAATTTTGTTGCATTTGCAATATAATAACAAATCATTATGAGATAAAAGATATTTTTATTGAAATTTCCTTAAGGGACTGTTTTTAGAAAATGGAATTTTGTAAGGGACTATTTTTATGAAAGTAGAATATTGTGAAGATGTAGCAAAACAGACCCAATTTTAGACCGAATTAACCTCTGAAAAGTAAAATATTTGCAGTTTAAAATGTCTTACTTGTGTACTAAAACAAATATTTGAAGTATTAATTTTTCAGTATGTCTTTATTAAAGAGCACTTTGTTAAGTTCAGATGAAAATTTAATTGCAATTACATTACTTTTTACACACAGTTTCTGGCTGTCATTTCATTTCATTTTTTTTTATAAATTGTTTTTAAATATGACAATGAGTATTTTTTCTTCCAATGTATTTTCATCACATGAAAAGTATGATTCACGATTATGGTACAACATGTTTTTTTTTACTCTTCAGCAAATTGAAGATTATTAATATTTTCCAGAAAAAAATATGTTCATAATCAACGTAAGTAAATGCTCCTCCAAAAGAAAAGAAAAAAAAAAACAAGAAGTACAGCTTAGCTATATGCTGTAATACTTTATTTAATAAATATGATAAACAGAAAAAAAAATCTAACTAGTCATCATGGAAATGAGTAAAAAAATGAAAACAAAAAATTTAAAATAAATCAGGGGTCTACAAACTAGGGCCCATAAAATCACCATGAATTCAGCCCATGGCATCTAGTTGGCACATCTGGCTGGTTTACACACTGACTAACTTTTCAATAATAAAACATTTTTATTTGCTTGAAAAAACTCAGCCACTGATAAACTAGTTTTTATACAAAAGAAAATTAATATTATAATGAAAATATAATAAGAATAATATAACAGGCATTTTTCTAGTGTTAATTGTTTTAAATGTAGATTAAGTGAAAATGTACTGATTTTCAAGAGAGACTTGAGGATGCTTTCCAGTTAATTGGAATCTGTAGATATTTTTAGCATATTATTACCTTACAGAGATCTTTTTTTTTATTGGCAGATAAAGTAGTTTTGAGTATGACGAAAATGCCACCAACAAATCTATGCCATTGATCAAATTTGAAAAGAGAAATACTCATGTAAATTCCACCAATGAAGATATTTTACATTAATTTTTTAAAACATTGTTATATAATAGATCCAATTTTTCTAGAGTGATAATTTTTATACTGGTGTTAAATAATTATGAAATATCCCAATATCATTTGTAATTGCATCAAGCATTGTGTAAATATACCAGAGAAAAATTTTGCTTTGTTTTAGAAAATGCATTTTATTGAAATGGTGGTGTGCTAAGTTTTATCCCTTAAACTTTGCAGAACAAACACCATGAGTCTTTAATCCAAATGTGTGTTTGAGGTTACCTAAAATAAATTTTAAAATATTAAAAAATAAACTAAAATTTCTCGTTTAAAAAAAAAAAGAAAAAAAAAAAGAAGTAGGATTGATTAATTATGAGCTGTTTAGGCTTACATCCTATTTTAGTAAAAATTTTATAAAGATAATAAGGAAGTGTCATATATTATGCCAATTTCTGATAAGATTGTATTAGTGGGCTTCTATAATTAGACAACCTTTTCACAATTCCATATTTCATAAACCTACTGGTTATATTATAAATAAGTAAATGCAAAAGTATAATATATTGAAAGTTGGTTAAGAAAGTACAGACTGTTTGGATAAGTTTCAAGACTTAAGGTCACATAAATGTAATTTATTATATTTTCTAGCAAATGCACTGATATCCTTTAAACTATTTTGTTTCCTATCTGTTTATTAGATGCTTGTTTAATCCATTTAAATTTTAATTATCTTACTGTAAAACAGAAAAATCTGTAGAAATATAGAGCTAATTTGAAGAACAATACACATAACTTAACCCCTTACAGCGCATTAAATATTAAGCGCAAAATGTGACAAACAACATACAGCACTGAAAAGGTATATCTTATAGCTAATAAAACAAAACAAAAAAATAGTGTCAAACAATTCTTAACACACTTATCAAACTTTATATAATGCAATTATAATGAGGAGTTATAAAGAATGATTGATTTTGAACCACAAATTTATTGTTTCTTCATTTTACAGAAAATGTATAACAATTATTAGTTTTTCTTTGTCTCTTTAGAAAGTACATTGCAAAATTTTGTTTTTATTAATTTAGATGATTTAAAAAATAATGCAAATAAGAACTTAAAATTGCTAAAAGCAAAACAATTATTACTCTAGGATTTTATTACAAACATAAAGAATGTATTAAAATAAATGTCTATTACACAGAAAATAAAAATATCATTATTTTAAATAATCTGTCTATATCAGGGCAAATAACTTTTAAGTTTGTGATAAACATATTTTAATTTGTTGAACACTTTAAACATTACAGTTTCGAATATTATTTAGATTAATGCTTTCATTCAAATAAATTTTTTCTGAACAAAATATCATATTATAAAATAATTTGTTACTTGATAAAGAAAAAGAAAGTGACCAATACTTTATGAATACAATATCTATAACGATGAATGTTCCCACTAAAATGCCAAATAAAAGTAACTTACCTTGCAAGTACTTGATGGGAAAATAGGGTACTATAGTAACTAAAAACAGAGCACAAAAGCTGCTGACCAATACTTTACGAATTACAGTCCTCTAAAAATTAACACAAACTTATTATATAAACATGCTTACTTATATGTATGTATATATATGTATATTTATATAGAAAATTTTTTCAAATGTTAGTCACTTATAATATTCTTATATGTTTTTTACACCTCATTTTCTTCAAATTAATATAACTTGAGTTTTTCTCTATGGCAATATCTGATATTCTGCCTCAAAAATTTTAAGTTTGACTAATATTTAATTAAATGTGAATTATATTTTAATATTTTTTACATATAATGAAAACTGAGATTAAATGTTAACAGTGAATATTGATCATGAAAATAAATTAGTTTAATTACTTCATGTGTAATAGCATATTTACCATTAAAGTATTTTAATTTATGATCTTTTATTCTATAAATTATAAGAATGAAATGAAATTAAATGAAAAACACAACAACCATAAAATACAATTCCGAGCATATTATAATGGAACACAGCTTTTAACCAATTTAACTTAATTTTTTTTCAACATAAAATGAAAATATGTTCATTTAATGCCAAAGTGCAATATCTTATGGTTAATCTGCTTTTTAATGTGCTCTGGGAAATAAACTGCCAATTCTAGTAGGTAATCCAGCCACTAGTTACTTTACATTATTGTAATAAATTGTTTAGACTGATCAAAAAAATAAAATATGCTTGAAAATTATTTAAAGAGTCACTAAATTTGGCTACAATTTTTGAACAAAATTTCTTCAAAAATACATCTTTTCCCCTATTCAACGATAAAAATTTAAATAATGGGACTTTCAGAAGTGATGTATCGGCAATAAAAGAGAAAGCCATAGTGCAAGTCATTGCCATATTTATAAAAATAGCAACTGATTTTTGACAGTTGTCCAAAACTGGACTACGATTTATTGACAATGACAAAAAAGTCATAGTGAAATAAATAAGACTTTGTTGCTAATAGATCTATTGTATCATACAAAGTTGCAATCAATTTTTATTCTTCATAAAGATAAAATTAAATTATAATGAAAGTGCATATATTAAACAGTTTATCTTTAGTTCCAACACACATGTGCCCACACACACACATTTTTTTTTTCATTTTTATTTAATTTAAAGTTGTTCTTGTCTTTTTTCTATACCCACAAATTATAGAATAACTTCGCCATGATTTCCAACTTTAAAAAGCTATTTTTACAACTAATCTTCTTAAATACGAAGGAAAATTGAAAGTCTCCATATCTAAAAGCATTTTATTATAACTAAAAATTAAATTAAAAATTCCAAGTTCTATATAGCAGTATGAAAAAAATCTCTTTAAATGTTACATACATAAAAAAAAAGTACATACATAATTCATATAAAAAGATATTTTAATAAAATTAATAGAGCCAAATCTTGGTATAGTGTCACACTGATACAGTATCACCCTGCTTATAGAGCGATGTTTCATAATTCCCTGTTAAACTCCAAACATAATATTCTACACTTATAGAATCGCCCCACAGATAAGCCACTTTTGTATTACTTGCTAGGGTGACCCTATTACCAAGGTTTGACTACACAAGTGAATATAACTGATTGTTAAAAACTGTTCAATTAGAATAAACAAATACCAGTAAAAAAGAAAAAAGAAAGAAAACTAGCACACTAGAGAGAAAACAAAAGGAGAGATTAGAGGAAAGAGAAGGAATTTGTAATTAAACACCTGCAAGTTTCTGCAATGTTGCTGGAAAAAAAAATGCCTTAAGAAAGAATTCACTAAGACAATGGTTCCCAAACTATGCATCACAATTCAAAGGTGGATCATGGGCAATATTTTGGTATGTCGAGGAATGATTGGTCAGATCTTCAGAAATGTGTAATTAATTTTAACTGATGCAAAAAGATAACAAACACAATATGTTACAACCTTAAAAAATCGTTAAAGAATACAGATATAACTTTGGGAAAACTTATGAGACAGTGTTATGTTAAATTTTGCATTGAGAGCTAAAATTAAAGTTAAAATTAAAGTTTCAACCCTGATAATATTCTCAATGTTGTGAAAAACAATGCCATAATTTGAATTTACTTTTATACAATACTCATAAATAAATGCATTTTTATTTATGCAATAAAAGAAAGTTTTGTTTTATGATTATTCTACTATCACATTAGTATTACTTATTACTGTTTTCATGTGTATGCTTTGTACAAAAGTTCACCTTATACATTACACAAAAGGCTCTAATATACTTACATAATAGGAGGATCTTAAAAAATATTTCAAACTTTAAAGTGGGTCATGCAACATTAAAGAAGTTTGGGAACCCTTTGAGTAAGGGAAGATGACCATAACTCTCATGCAACATTAAAACATTAAGAAAACAATAAAAAACTCTTATATTATCTTTAGACTGAACAAGTTGTTAAGTGAAATTTGGCTACATTTTTATCATGTAAAATAGCAAGCAAACTTTCTAATCACAATGCTATGAAAGATCATACACAGGGCAGGATGAAGGATGAGAAAGTGAAAATCACGAATTAAAAATAACTCTTAATTATTTAAAATAACCCAAAGAAACAAAAATCAAAAATTTATAGAGATTTAAAAAAATTTAGGAAAAATTTGATTAAAAATTCATTATGATAAAGCTGGATTTTCATCACAACACATAACTAAACTTACATTAGGATTTGCGTTCTTGACATAGTTTCTACCTTCTACAAAATCCACATAGTCATTATAAAAAATTAGAGGACCACACATAAGAGCTTGAAAATGGAAGATATAACTGAAAAATTCCAACACTGAAGGAATATGCCTAAAAAAGAGAAAGCATACTTTTTAAAAAATTATATCATATTTGAGCATCATATATTAATAATTTATGTATGCATAAGATTTTAGTTGAAAGAGTAATATTAAGGATTTTGACATTTCTTAATCAGTCAAATAGCCAATAGATAAAAATTAATTTATATTATCATTGAATTTTCAGGATTTTTTGCCCATTAAAAACATATTATTTGCAAATAAATTTCTAAAATAAACTTATATGCAAGTGTGAATGGATGCATAAGCATGTGATTTACCATATTTTGGCAGAAACTTTTTGGGTAAATAGTTATGTTCACAGACAGCTTCTGATTTTATACTACTGTGGTAATTGTATAGGTATATATAAGTATATATTCCTATACAAAGGTATAAGTAATAGTTCTTAATATAAGTAATTTTCAAATTAAGCATATTTTGATTATGGTAAATAACATGCATGCTAATTTTTAATCCTTGGTGCCAGCAGCAAAACGACTAATACCTACGAGTTTATTTTTCCTACAGAATGACATGCAGTGGAAGCAATAAAAGAAAAATCTAAATAGAGTATAATAATTTTCAATTTTATTCTTGAAAAATCTGTGAAACTAATAAGTTGAGAAGGTCTGTGGAACTTCGTTGACTTGGTAACTAGTGTGCACTAAAAACAATTTCCTACAAAACAATAAGCTTTAGAAAAAAAAGAAAAAAAAAAAGGATTCTGATTTAACTGAATAAATTCGGCATCAATTTTACAAAGAAAGAACATTTAATATGTTAATAATTACCAAAAATCTTTGGTTGCTACAGTTTTATCCACAAACTTATAAAGATTTGCGTAAACTTATCTGGACAAAGTAATAACACACAAATACTAAATAAAATGAAACAAACTGCCAATGACAATATGAATGTTGTTTTACTTACCTAACAGCTTGTTTTCTTTGCTCATGTGTCAATTTTTCTTCCTCTTCAGACAGTCCATCATGGAGGCTGAAGGCTAAACTGCTCACCTTTTGGGTTGTAATCATCATTGGTCTGCAAATATAGAATGAAAAAATTATAAATAGACAGAACAACTATTTTTTTAAAATTGGCACAAGCACAGCACATAACCCTGGTTTGCAGTAGAATCCTCCAACAAAAGAAAAATACAAATTTGATAAAATTTAACATGTTGAACTCTAATCTGCATTCATTTTTTTTTCTCCTAACATGCATAGTTTATTTATTCATTTATTTTTGCTTTGTATTAATTCAAATTATATAATTCAATAAACTTTAAAGCTCCGTGTACATTGGCATCCTATAAACTATCCAAATTCATGTTTAAAAGTATGAAACTTAGTTTTATCATTGGAAAGAAAGATAAGAGACAATATTGTTTAACTTATGATGCTCAAGAAGTAGTAAAATGTTTTTGTATTAACAAATATACACACAGTATAGTCTCACATATAGAAAGGTTCTACATTGTAATTTAAACAAAACAGTGAAAATTTACGTATATTAGGCTAAAAAAATTGCCACAGAGATTAGAAATATTGGAAGGTATTAACATAGCTAAACAGTCATTAGTAAGCAGCACTTATTTACTTTTCCCTCCACTGCACATAATCTCAGACCGACAAAATATTTTGTAAAGGCAATGCACAAAGATGGTGATATTTGGTATAGAGATAACTCCTAAATCGTAAAAGTGCACAAAATGTAAAAAAAAAAAAAATAAAAAAAAAAATTGCACTGATAAGGAAAATCAATTATTCATCATGCCAGAGTTAGATACAACTTTTCTGAGCAATGGGTGAGCATACAAGTACCAGCAACTGCTTAGTTAAAATGGTAGTAATAAAGAAACATAATTGCCAGAGGGGTAACAAAGTACTTCATATTTAGCCTTTCAACGTACAAAAACAACGGTTAAATGTACTAAACCAATGTTTTCCAACTTATTAGTTAATGGCATTATGATTTTTATGCAAAAATATAATTTTCCTCTAATGTTAGTAGGCACAAAATTTCACTTAGGAATATTTGAACAACTATGCATGCAAAACTGCAGGTTTGCTAGTGTTTCATAATTAAACAGTGATGACACAGTGTAAACATGAGTGTTAGTGATAAACAGTTCTTTCTCCATGATTAAAACGAAAAGGTAATTCTTAAGATCAATTTTTTGCATACACCCCCAGAAGCAGAAAATCCTTCAAGTGTCTGCGACGGATATTTCAGCGGCAGAAAATAATCTGCAGGTAAACTATGTTACAATTCAGGATTGACAGGTCTTTGACATGTGTCCATTTTTGAGAGTTTAAACTGCTATGTCCAAAACCATCTTATGTCAAAAACCTCAAATACTACATTGATATGTAAAATTTTATATTAAATAGTACTTATATGAAACAGTACAACATTATAGGTAATAAATAAGTCTTTTACTGTACATCAATAATTAATATCTGCCGGCTGTTACATGCAATTTTTTAACTTGATTTCTCGATATTTACCAGCAACTTATTGGTGAATTGAGCGGTTTTTTCCCCGCGACATAATGATGAATTTCATGTTTATTTTCTGTAATCAACCGATGAATTTCGCGAATGTTTTCCTGCGATCGATTGAAGAAATTTGTGATATTTTCCTGCTACCAATTGACAAATTTTGCTTTTTTTTTGGCGACCGATAAGCGAATTTCTGAATTTTTTTAATTTGTCTTACAGGTGAAACTTGCATGTTTTTTTTCTTTTTTTTTGACACGTAATTGGACAAATTTCGCAATTGTTTTCATGACCGATCGACAAATTTGGCTATTTACCTGCATTAGCTTGATAAAATTTACAATTTTTTCTCGTGACTGACTGACACATTTCGGAATATTTTCCCGCTATCTATAGACAAATTTTGCAATATTCTTCTGCAGCAGATGGCAGAATTTTGGGGTTTTTTTCTGCGACTGACTGAAGAGATTTACGATTTTTTCCCATAACCGACAGATGAATTTCTAGATAGTTTTCCCACGATCGATTGACATGATCGGGATATTTTCCTGCAACTGATTGACGATTTTTTAGATTTTTTTCCACATCTTGCTGGCAAAACTCACGGGTTTTTTTTTCACACGATCGTAGACGAATTTTGCTATTTCCCCCCTGCGATTGACTGGTGAATTTCGTAATTTTTCTCACAACCGACTGACAAATTTTGCGATTTTTTCTTACGCGATCAATTTGTTTTGTTCAACATCTAATTAATGCATTTATGTAATGATGCTGAACATTTTAAGAGCTTAACACAGCAGAAAACGCACTGGAAGGATGAGCTGGAATGTGTAAGCCACTGATATTTAAGTAATGTAAAGAAAAGTGCATTAAGGAAGCAGGTTTTCACTTTAAACAGTTTATTCAAATAAAAATCAAAAGTATGAAGATTCACTGTAACATATATCCAGTCAATAATGAAAACGGAAAACAAACTTTAAGATGAAGAAACTGAAGTCAAAATAAACATAAGTACAGCTTTAAAAATAACTTACTAAAACTATATTTCACAGCATGATGGCAAACTATCAAAATGAATACCAATTACAAAAGACATGACTATTTCCCTATAATGAGGAAGCCTAAGTTTCACTCACGTTCGTGATTAATTCAACAACAACTAAAAATCTGCTTAAACACACGATACACAGTCTATTTATAGTAGCGAAAGCTAATTAAACATTCAAAACAAACTTTCCGGAACATACGGCAATACGTCATCGCGTTATCGATTAAAGCGTAATCGAACACTGGAATCGAATCGTACGCAAGTAGATGCGATCTGCAAAAGCTCTACTTGCGAAAGAAAAATGGGTGAATCGATTAACGATCGCAGATGAGCAGAATGCCGATGTTAGATACGATATTGTCTATGATAGTAAGTGCCGATATGCCGGTGAAAACGAAAGTTTAGCTTTAAGTCAAAGTAAATAAATGAAATATAAAAGAAATTTCTAAAATAAATAAAGGCCAAAAACAAAAGGAAAACGTAAGTAAACGATATTTAAATAATATTTAAATGTTAAAAACATATGTAAAAATGAAATTAAGAAAACATATTTTAAACTTAGTACTGACTCTGTATGGATAACTTAATGTCTTTGAGACAAGGAGAAGCTTAACATATTTAATTCCTAACAGAAGCCCCCCCCCCCCTCTCGTTGTCTCAACATTTTCAAGCCATCTGATAAAACAGAATCCAAGGCTAAGTAGAAGATCAAAAACTTAACAATTAACTTTAACTATAACAAGTTTTAAAAACTTAAATAAAAATTCAACAATATTTAAACAGTGATTAGATATTAGTAATTCAAACCATCATGGCATTCCAACTTACTGAAATTTCAAACAAGGCTTAAAAAGTTTAAACAGCCAAAGAAATTTTCAAAATGAATTTCTAAATTCATAATTTTGACAAAAAAAAAAAAAAAAAAAAAAAAAACCTTGCCAAAAACAGAAAAATTCTAGTAATTTCAAAAACTTTTAACATTAACAAACTTTAAACCGATGAAAAGCAAAATACAAACCATGCTGTGATACATGACATACAATACCTTCTATTTGAAGGATTTAACAAGCCAACAACACCATTTTGACCTTGATTACAACATAACAATTTCAAGAATATAAAATAAAAAGTTCATTTTTATTGTACAATCATACTGTATTCTCAAAAATTACAATATCCATATTCAAATTAAACTGATTGAATATATTATCTCTCCATAAACTTCGCCAGGCATCCAAAATATAAGACAAAACCCACGGAACACTTGCTCGTTCCTCACATACTATACTCAGCCATTCTATTTAGGTTAAGCACTCTCCAGTCACACCTCCGTATGCGGCCGCTAAATGCAAATACGGATAACATCTCATTAACTCACAAAAAGAGGATGGATATCCTAGATGCCTGCAAAAATAGAGGAACTCATTACACATGAATAACATTACATGGATACAGATGTATAACACTTCAAAATATCACAGTACAAAACTTACACTTGTATATATATCATTAAATATTCAAAATAAGTTAAAAGCTTTAACTAATAAAAAAAAAAAAAATTTAACTGAAAAATTAACAATACAACCCAATGACAATGAGCGGGACAAAAGTGACACTCCCAATTAGAAAAATCAAGGACTTACAAAAAAAAAATAACGTGCCCGCGGTAAAGGTCTTTATATGGCGGTATATTTCCGGAGGATTACCCCAGATGACTCTCTGACATTTACCGGACAAGGGTCACCTTCCCGAGACGGTACCGAAGGCTGTTTGAGCCATCCGAAAATAACCCCCACGGAAACGCCATTTCCATACTCGGACGGGAAATTAAATTGCTCACTGCTATGGGGTACACAGATATAAAAATGTTAAAAAGGTCAGATGATGGTATAAAAACATGTTTAAATAAAACAATGTTCTAACAATTTTATATAAAAGGCTTTACATGTATCACATTACACAAAAATATATTTATGAAAATTATATATTGAAAAATAACTTAATAAATATAAGTAAATCATGGCGGGTTTGCGGCTTGGTAAAAACGTCGGCAAAGTTTAATTTACTACGTACAAAATTTAATGAAAATACCTCATTATAAACCAGGTCACGTATGAAAAATAATTTAATGTCAATGTGCTTGGAATGGTAATTTTCTATTGGTGAGCGAACAAATTCTATAGCTGCTTGGTTATCAACTTTCATTACAGATTTATTGCTGGGTGGAGAGATATTGTAATCTATACATTCTTGCCGGATCCGGTCGAACCAAACCAGGTTCTTAGCAGCCTCAGTCATGGCGACAAACTCTGACTCCATTGTAGACAAACTGACACACTTTTCTTTAAAAGTGCGCCAGTCGACTGGTGAGTTGTCCACCATGACTATTTGGCTGCCGATCGAGGTTCGGTCGTCCCGGTTCGCGGCAAAGTCTGCATCTGAATATACTGTAATATTGTTTGCTTTACATGATAATTTGAGGCTATAATTACAGGTATACTTGATGTATCCAAGCAGTCTTAACAGACCATCCCAATGAGGCATTCCAGGGTTACTTTGAAACTGAGAAAATATGTTTACAGCATAGCATATATCAGGTCTTGTACGGCTGGCGATGAAAGACAAGCATCCCAGTAAACTACGATATGGGTGGTGAGACATGTGTTCTATTTCAGCATTAGTATTAGGACAATCTGTTTTCGAATAAACCATTCCCTTGCTTATTGGTAAAGAAGAAATAGGAAACTTAAATTTACTAAATTTTTCACAGACTTCAGCAGTATATTGGTGTTGATGAATTTCAAGATCACCATTTCTCTCACTGAATTCAACACCTAATAGTTTCCTGGTTCTACCTAATAATTTTAAGTCGAAATGGTTTTTCAGCAATTTTATGGCCTTATCAACAAAATGTGGTTGTCTGCCAAAAATGATGATATCATCCACATATAGTAGTAAAACAATGTCAGTGCCATAAATATAAACACAATTGCAGGATTCAAACTTTTTAAAACCTAGTTTAATTAAGACCTGATGAATTTCTAAAAACCACTCACGGCCACTCTGATGTAAACCGTACAACGTGCGGTCTAGCTTGCAGTATTTATGCTCCAATCCAGGAACTACGAAACCGGGAGGTTGTGACATAAAAACATTCTCTCGTAGAGGTGCATAAAGATAGGCGCTAGTGACGTCACACTGAATGTGAGTCCACCCGCAACACGAAACGAGAAGGGAGAAGAAGTACTGGATTACCGCAAAGTTGACCACAGGGCTAAAGGTTTCGTCATACGACTCCCCTTTCACCTGTTTGAATCCCTGGGCAACAAGCCAGGCTTTGTATCAGGCAATCCTTCCTACTTCATCCCTTTTCACCGTGTAAACCCATCTACAACCTACTGGGGAAACGCCGCTTGGTAAATCAGCTAGATGCCAACCCCCCCTTTCTCGCATTACCTGAATCTCGATTTGCATTGCTTTATGCCAGGCAGCATGCTGTTCGGACTTACAGGCCTGTTTATGTCCGGGGGATGCTGTCCATGCCTAGTCATGCTATTGGGTATAATGCACTTGAGGCTAAGGAGTCAGATTCATCATCGTCTTTATCATCAGAAATAGGATCAGTAATGGTTTTATTTGTAACTGGACCAGAATATTTATTTAAAGTACTGAAATCAAACAAAGAAGAATCGTACTTTATTTTATTTTCTTCACAATATTTCTTGACTTCTGTATGAGATCTTAGACGTAGGTTTTTACCAGCTTCAAAATAATAAATATCAGTTCTGTTACCTGTCTTATGTGGAATTGGTTTCCTTATCCAATCAACTTCTCTTAACGAGGAAATGATGGACGAGGGTGTTTTGGGTCCGGAATCAACATCCTCTCCCTCACTGGACTGGGAATCATTTTGGCTACTGGAGGGAATCAGATAGGAGTTTCTGGATTCAACCTCAACAGTTTGCTCAGGATTGCCTTCAGTACCAAGTGGAAAGAGGTTGTAATCATCCGGGTCCATCACGACTCCACTGCGTCCAAAATCCCCAAAATCTTTTTCATTAAAACTTACATTAGATGTTTCAATTATTTGGTTTGTATCAGGTAGCCAGATCCTATAACCCCTTGTTCTGAATGCATAACCCACCATTACACCACGCTTAGCTTTTGGTTCAAGTTTATGGCGTTTTTGTCTGGGTATGCCTACATATGTTATGGTACCAAAAGGTTTAAGATGTCTGACTGATGGTCTTTTGCCTCCATAAAGCTCAAAAGGTGTCTTAGAAAAATTTTTAAAACAGGTTCGGTTTCATGTGTAAACAAAATAACGCATGGCCTCTGGCCAAAAACTGGGATCCATTTTGCTTTCTAAAAGAATAGTTCTAGCTCCATTGGCGATAGTTTGCATGTATCTTTCCACAGTACCATTTTGCTGGGGAGTAAATGGGTTGGTGACCTCAATAGATATTCCCTTACTGGTAAAATACTCTTCAAAGTTATAGTTAAGAAACTCTCGACCGTTGTCTGATCTGAAAAATTTAACCCTCTTATTAAGAAAATTTTCTGCTCTTGTGATATGATTTTTAACAAGTTCAAAAGCATCTGATTTAAATCTCATTGGGTATACAGAAACACAGCGAGAGTAGTCATCAATAATTGAAAGAAAATATCTTTTATTCTGTCTACCAGTAACTGCACAAGGTCCCCAAACGTCTGCAAGCAATAATTCTAATGGATGTGATGAACGAACCTGCCTAATAGATTTATGTGATACACTACGGAACTTTCCCAATTTACAAGAGTCACAAAAGTAATCAATATTTCCCAAGTTAGGTAGCTCCCTTACACCCTGTTTCCTACTAGTATGAATCAACATAGAAGGACTGATGTGTCCGAAACGACGGTGCCAAGTTTTCATTAATTCTAATTTATTAACAGCATTGGCTTCAAAGGAAACAGATTTATTATCATGAGGAACTACTTTAGGATATAAGTGATAAATTCTGTTTTTAAGATATGCACTGAAAAGATAAACCCCTTTACGCCTAAGTTTCACCTTGCCGCAACCCCCAATAAATTCAATACCATTTATGTCCAATTGAGGACCTGAGAGAAAGTTACGACGTAATTTACTTGAATGCATAACATTTGTTAAAGTAAAAATACGTTGCCCAAAACGCAACTTTACCTCCCCTTTGCCCTCAATTGGGAAAGAGACGTCTTTAACAGCCACCGACATTTTCTCATGACATAAAGGAATATATTTAGTAAACATTTCAATATCAGAACAGAAATGGTGCATAGCACCCGTGTCCAACATCCAAGTTGCCCGCTCATTTACATTACTAACACTAGAATGGGAAATGTAAAGAACGGACTTACGTGAACTGTCTGAAAAATGTCCATCATCGTCCCTTTGCTTCTGGAAATGTCGATGCCCTCTAGATCTAGAACCATCAGAATAGGTGTTGGAGTTGCCATGACGAGAACCACCATAAGAGTTGGAGTTGTCACGATGAGAACCACCATGATAAGAGCTGGAGTTGCCACGATGAGGACTATGCCTGGATCCATCGGAAAAAGACTCAGAGAAAGCGTCGCTGTTTGAAGAAAAAGATCTCCGGGTTCGGCTATTGGGCGACGAGTACCTTGAAGATGGCGATGAGTATTGAGAATATCCTAGGGAACGATGTTTCCTTCGAGGAAATCTGCATCTACGTTGTACATGACCCTTCTTGTTACAGTTCCAACAGATGACTCCGTTACTGGGCTTATTTGCTTTAAAATTTCTAGGTTTAACCCTCAAAGGAATCGGCGTTTGCACACTGGAAGCACCGGCTCTGCTGCTGTCTTGGTCACACAATTTTAGTCTCACTTCCTCAGCCACAACCTCGGTTACTATTTTATCAAAAACAAATTCAGAGTCTTTCCACCGTAGAATTGATTGAACCGTAGAATCAAAATATGCTGGAAGGTATCTCAAAAACTGATAACTGAGATACCATTCGTTGAAATTTTTATCAATGAGCTTAATGTCATTGTATATTTTTAGCAATCTACATGCATTTAAATTCACCGTTTCAGTAGATCTTATTTTACATTCAATTAATTCAGAAAACAACTGCATATGAAAAGCTCATGTATCAAGACAAAAATGTTGTTTCAACTTTTTCCATGCATCAACTGGCTCTGTACAACCATCTATAATTCGCTTAAAGTCAACATCAATATTTAAGTAAATAATTGACAGCACCTGATTGGCACGAGAAACAAAGATTTTATCATCTTCTATACCAGAAACAAGCTTTTCCTTTTCAACAATGTCCCACAGGCCTTTTTCAAGTAAAAGATATTTCATATCTGAAGACCAGCTAGCATAATTCCGGTGATTTAATTTTTCAACGTTCACAACAGCCATTTTGACTGCAAAAAATTTTTATTAAAATGGTAGAATACTAAAAATGTCACTGAAAAACGATGTATAAATCAAGAAAAATAACGTTAAAATTTAAGTCACTGCTTTGAATTTTAAAAACATCTCTCATCAACTTCCATTTTCATATATAATATGCACCTTTTCTTCAAAATACGCCCCCCCCCCCTCTTTTAATCTCATTACTTTTCATACTAAGGGAGCCATTTTTCATTATAGCACACGTTTTCACTTATGGGTCTTACAACTCGCCCATAACCTCTTTGTTTTGTTCAACATCTAATTAATGCATTTATGTAATGATGCTGAACATTTTAAGAGCTTAACACAGCAGAAAACGCACTGGAAGGATGAGCTGGAATGTGTAAGCCACTGATATTTAAGTAATGTAAAGAAAAGTGCATTAAGGAAGCAGGTTTTCACTTTAAACAGTTTATTCAAATAAAAGTCAAACATATGAAGATTCACTGTAACATATATCCAGTCAATAATGAAAACGGAAAACAAACTTTAAGATGAAGAAACTGAAGTCAAAATAAACATAAGTACAGCTTTAAAAATAACTTACTAAAACTATATTTCACAGCATGATGGCAAACTATCAAAATGAATACCAATTACAAAAGACATGACTATTTCCCTATAATGAGGAAGCCTAAGCTTCACTCACGTTCGTGATTAATTCAACAACAACTAAAAATCTGCTTAAACACACGATACACAGCCTATTTATAGTAGCGAAAGCTAATTAAACATTCAAAACAAACTTTCCGGAACATACGGCAATACATCATCGCGATATCGATTAAAGTGTAATTGAACACTGAATCGAATCGCACACAAGTAGATGCAATCTGCAAAAGCTCTACTTGCGAAAGAAAAATGGGTGAATCGATTAACGATCGCAGATGAGCAGAATGCCGATGTTAGATACAATATTGTCTATGATAGTAAGTGCCGATATGCCGGTGAAAACAAAAGTTTAGCTTTAAGTCAAAGTAAATAAATGAAATATAAAAGAAATTTCTAAAATAAATAAAGGCCAAAAACAAAAGGAAAACGTAAGTAAACGATATTTAAATAATATTTAAATGTTAAAAACATATGTAAAAATGAAATTAAGAAAACATATTTTAAACTTATAGTCTAAGAACTAGCAACGTTTTCGTCACATGATTTTAGCATGGCTCATTTTTCTATATATTCTCCGTCTTTATTGTGTAGTACAAATGCGGCCGGTCTGGCTGGTGGAAGTAATTGCGTTTACCTGTGGGGGGAGGGGCAATGCAGGTAAAAAAGTGACAAAATTACGTAATTTTAGCATGAATTTTGTTTATAAAACTTGAATCTGCTAACTATTTGTGATATTAAGTTATTAGTCTGGCACCGTTTTAACGTTGCCAACACCGTGCCAGACCCTCATTTATAGGCAAAATGAGGTGTCAAATTCACGTCATTTTAGCATAGCTGAAATTTTAGTATGTTATACTTTGGCTATCAGATAAGCCATAATTAATTTGCCAGACCGAAATTCGGTTGCTAAATTATTGCCAGACGTCGATTTAAATTTGGCAGAGAAAGCACCTATTATGAGAGTTTGCAGCTTTTGTAGTGCTTTGACTACTTTCAATACACAATAAAGCCAAAACAACGATCTTTGCTTGCCTTTGCGATCTTTGCCAACGATCTTTGCTTGCGATCTTTGTTGCCAAAACAACGATCTTTGCTTTAGATAAAAGTATCTATCTCTCTCTCTCTCTATATATATATGAATAGCCGCCAGTTCCGACTTCGCGTTTGTGCACAATGTGTCGACTACAATGCAGGGTAGGTGGTAGGTAATTAAACATTATTCTAAATAATATTCTAAAATAATTCTAAATAGGATAGAAGTGGAGGTGAGAAAAACTGCAGTACTTACAAATTTTAAACTTTAAATAAAAGCTTGTAAATATGTGATAAGTAATGTTTTTCTATTTATGTACATAATGACAATAATAAATTAATTTTAATATAGCAGAACCACCAGGCTTCACCCGAGTTAACCTTGTCCTACCAGGTAACATAAGTCAAAATTCAATATTCTAAAAATACGCCGATCACAATAACGCATCCGCGTCCATAAACCGTCAAAATGACATTCAGAAAAAACATATGTTATTTTGACGCAATCATGCTAAATCCCTCAGCTTTATAATTGATTAAATGAATTTCTTTTTAAAAATGTCTTACGCAAAATATCTAATAAAAAATCAGCAGTAGTTGTCTTATTCGTCTAATCTTCCATAATCGAGTTCATATCCTTTGTTTAACCCCCTTAGTGGGTGAATTTCTAAAATTGCTTTAAACACGTGTTTAACTATTATTCTTTAGTAGAATTATTATCCTAAATTTCATTCTCCTACCTGAAACTGCTGCTGAGATACGGTGAAATAACCTAAAACGTTTGACAATCCATTTAACCCCCTTAGTAGTTGAATGTCTAAAATCGCTGAAATACGTGTTTAACTATTTTTTTTAGTAGATTTGTTATCCTGAATTTTGTGCTCCTATCTAAAACTGCTGCTGAGATATGGTGAAATGACCTAAAACGTTCGAACCTGCATTTAACCCCCTTAGTGAATTAACTTTTTTTAATATTCTCTCTTAACTTTTAAATAATTTAGTAAATATTTTCTCTTAATTATCTGAATAAACTTATATAACCTTATTTGACGGTTTGGCTGGCAGAAGATGTTGTGTTTAATTGTGAGAGTAAGGGCAATGCAGGTGAAAAAATTACAACATTAAATTTTGATAACATGAGTTTTGTTTATAACATTTGTTTCTGCAAACTATTTGTGATATTAAGCCATTAATGCCAGACGGTTTCAACGTTTTTAAGACCGTGCCAGACTCTGATTTATAAGTACAAAATAAATCATCTACACACAGTTCAAATTTAAATATGTTATTCTTTGGGTATCAGACAAACCATAATTAATTAGCCAGAGACCAATTCCGTTGCTAAATTAATGCTAACATCTAGAAAGAAGTAAGCAAGCAATAAAATTAAGTATGAAAATACATCGTAGTTGATAATAATAAATAATTAAAAATAATATAATAATAGGCATAAATTAGCAATAACAGGTCAGTGAACTGTAGCGAAAAGGTAAACGAAAGAAAAAGTGAATACATTCCATTTTGAGTTTTCAAAAAATATATTATAATGCAAAGTAAGTGCTATACATAATAATGAAAAATAAGTGCTATATATAATAATAAAAATAAGTGCTGAATATAATGAAAAATAAGTGCTAAAAAGTACATTAACTTAAAATATTATTTCAAAATTATTTCGCCTTGTGCATTTTCAAGGTCTTCATCACTGCTGTCATCATTATAAGAATTATTATCATCTTTATCATCATTAACATTGCCTATTTCTTTCTAACCACTATAAGTTTATTTAGAAAATTAAGAGAAAAAAATATATGTTGTACAGTTTAAAATTAACAGCGAATATTAATAAAGACTAATTATAATATTACTTAAAAATTAAGACAGAATTTAAATAAATGGTTGACAATTTACGGTGGAGTTTCAGTTTTGCTGTTTTTTCGCTCCTTTGGCGATTTTATACATATCTATACTTATAAAAGAGCATGTCCTCATGACTCAGAATCAACGCCGAGTCTCAACTGCTGCTCCTAGGACTACGAAATTTGGAAGATATGTACCCACTAAGAAAGTATTTTTGAAAATTCAGCCCTACGGGTGTTAAATGGAAGGTTCGAAAGATTTAGGTCATTTCTCCATATCTCTGCAGCAGTTTTACGTAGGAGTATGACATTCAGGATAACAAATCTACTAAAAAAATAGTTAAACATTTATTTCATGGATTTTAGAAATTCAATCACTAAAGGAGTTAAATGGGGGTGGTTGAGAGTTTAGGTCATTTCCCCGCCATATCTGAAAAGCAGTTTTAGATAGGAGTGTGAAATTCAGCATACCAAACGGGCGGCTATTCATATATATATATATATATATATATATATATATATAGATAGATAGATAGATAGACAGATAGATAGATAGATAGATAGATAGATAGATAGATAGATAGATAGATAGAGATAGAGAGAGAGAGAGAGATACTTTTATCTAAAGCAAGGATCGTTGCTTTGGCAACAATTACGGCTTTATTATGTATTGAAAGTAGACAAAGCACTACAAAAGCTGCAAACTCTCATAATAGGCGCTTTCTCTACCAGATTTAAATCGGCGTCTGGCAGTAATTTAGCAACCGAATTTCGGTCTGGCAAATTAATTATGGCTTATCTGATAGCCAAAGTATAATAACATACTAAAATTTCAGCTATGCTAAAATGACGTGAATTTGACACCTCATTTTGCCTATAAATGAGGGTCTGGCACGGTGTTGGCAACGTTAAAACGGTGCCAGACTAATAACTTAATATCACAAATATTTAGCAGATTCAAGTTTTATAAACAAAGTTCATGCTAAAATGACATAATTTTGTCACTTTTTTACCTGCATTGCCACTTCCCCCACAGGTAAACGCAACCACTTTCACCAGCCAGACCGGCCGCATTCGTACTACACAATAAAGACGGAGAATATATAGAAAAATGAGCCTTGCTAAAATCACGTGTTTTCTGACGTTGCTAGCTCTTAGACTATTAGTACTGACTCTGTATGGATAACTTAATGTCTTTGAGACAAGGAGAAGCTTAACATATTTAATTCCTAACACAATTAACAAATTTCGCACTACTTTCACGTGACCGTTTAACGAACTTTTTGAAATTTTTCTGGAATTTTTTTTGCGAATCCAAAACGCTATGCAGCTATATATATATATATATATATAAAACGGGCAGAGTGCATTTGCAGCTATAAAAGAAAAGACAGAGCCTGCTTTTCGCTGATTTTTTCAACCGCTTTTCACAGATTTTCTCTTTTGAACTTTCTGGCTAGATTCATGCACAGTATATGAGCAAGCGCTGTTGGTCCATTGAGCAGGGGTGTCAGAGAAAAAAATATATATATTTAGCTTGCAAAGAATGAGGAGCTGCGCAGAAGATCATAGCGCTCCTCCAGATGCGAAGCGAAAGTGTGGCTGCGGCACCATGCCGGCTAACGAAGTAAAAAAATCTGCAGAAGGAGTGAGAAAAAATCTGTGAGCCGAAAAAAATTCCATGAAAAAAAATCTGCAGAAGAAGGGAAAAAATCTGCGACGTACGCCGCCCGTCTCGAACTTTCTGCTACTGGGCATACACCTTATTTTTTCACTGCAAAAAAGACATAAATGCAGATGCGCAACATACATCTGGAACATATCCAGTTTTAGAGTAAAGTCGCATGAGATCTGGATGGCTGAGCGGTCTAAGGCGCCACTTTTAAGCTGTGTTTCTCTGTTGACAGCATGGGTTCGATACTCGCTCCGGGCAGACTGATTTTTGTTACTTTATCGGCAATAAGATAATTCATTTCAATAATGTATTATTTTACTTCACCAGAAGTTATATAATATGTAAATTTTTATCTTTATTCGAGTGCTTTATAATTAAGTAACTTTTAAACACCCAACAATATATTTTTTTAATTACCAATTTATATTTAAATTAAAATACTGTGCATGTAATTATCAATTAAATACTAATTTGAACTGACTTACAATTTTTGATACATTTGGTATAACCATTATCAAGATGTCATATACATACTAAGAAAAGTATTCTTTATAAAAAAAGGAGAGAAATATATTCATACAGGAAATCTAAAGGAAATTACCTTGATATCCATGATTTAATAATGAAATAACGTAAAATGTAAAATAAAATTCAAGTAATTAAAAAATATGTATTATAAATCATTAGCTACAAACAACAAATTTTAAGTTCATGGTTTTAGAGTAAGACTTATAAAAAAGAATAAATAGATAATAATAGCAAAAAATAAATGAAGGTCGCATAATTTAAAAATATTCAGAAAATACTCAGTATTGTTATTTTTTTTAATACTGTGACTGTGGTAAGTAAAATTTAACACCCGACAACATATTTTTTAAAATTACTAATTTTATATTAAAAATATTTAAATTAAAAGATTTTGCATGTGTTACCGATTAAATAAATTGACCTAAACTTTTATCTATAATTTGTCTGACCATTATCAAGAAGATATGTTTATATACTAAGAAAAGTATGTGATTATTCTTCGTAAAAAAAGAAAAGAAGAGAAAAAAGAAAGAAGGAAAAATATTCATATAAAGAACTATAAAAGAAATCACCATGATATACATGATTTAACACATAAATAATGTTTTAGAGTCAGGCTGGTAAAAATAAAAGTAATGAAAAATTTTAAAGGTCGCATAATTACAAAAACTAGAGAATACTAAAAAATCCCTGATGGCTTGGCTTAAGGGCACAGGTAAATTTTGAAAGACTGTAGGGCGCCTGTTTATTGAGAATTGCTGAAGAAATGACCTTTTTGCCATGATGTGGCAGTTGGGACTGCCCACTTCGAAATCTACCCGTGTCCATTGGCGGAGCCATCATTCATTTTTTTTGTTTTTAATTTTATTTTGCTGTAAGGGTTGGTCCTATAAAAAAACTTGTCGATATAAAAGTTGTAGATAATATTAAGAGGATTTATAATAAATTTAAGCGGATTTGATATATTTTGAATTGACAAAGCTAGGAATTTTTTTCATCTTAAACCCCTATTTCCCACCCCCCCCCCTTTGAGGCCATTTTTAATTATATCAAAAATCTGTCATACATAAATTTTCGGCCCTTTTCCTAGAAGTAATAATAACTTTAAACGGATTCAATACGTATCATAATTAAGAAGTTATGTGTTTTTTTCTGTTTTTATAAAAACGCCCCCCCCCCCCCCCTGGTTCGATTTTGCCTATTAACGAACTTGACCGAGATTTCATGCCCCTTGATTTTATGTATCAGTTTGGAAGAGATTTGTGCAGAATTATTGAAGTTATCGTGTTCATAAAAAAGTGATATATACTAGCTGTTACCCATGACTTCGTTCACGCAACATTAAAAGAAGAATAAATCCATTAATTAAGCAAAATACTTTACTCCCGATAATTAAAAAAGTAAATAATTAACTAACTTTTTATCATATTTCATAGAAAACAATACAGTATTTCTTTGTTATAGGGACTTTGACATAATTCAGTCTTAAAAAAGTGAAAATTTGTACCAAATAAGCGCGAAAATGAAAATGCAACCAATTCAAAATTCAAACGAATTGGGTAAAAACAAATGTCAATTTTACCTGATAAACCAAAACGTCTTTGTGAAACGTTTTAACAGCCGTCCTTCAAAAATAATTAATTGGAAATAGTATATGCTTTTTCTTTAAATTTAATTCTGCCTCCTTGATTTAATGTATAACTGAAACAAATCTTGTTTTCTAAATGACAATATGTTGACAGATGATTTTCGCTTTGCAGAAAAAAATTTATTCATGAAGTTTGAATATGTGAAAATATGTTTTTATTTTTCGAATAATTTATTGAAATAAAGATTTTGTTTTCACCATCTATTCAAATTGAAAATAAATTCTGTTTTCAGTTTTAATGAGAAAATGGCATAAAAAATATATTGATCTGTTTTATTTCTCCTTTTTTATCCACAAATATGGAGCAATTTACTTGCCGTTTTTAGAGAAACTGCATTAAAATTTACAATAATATAATAATATCTCGGAATCTAATTCAATTTTTATAAATTCTGAGAGTTTGTGTGACATCCTCTGATCAATGATAACCAATGTTAAGTAAATTGCGTTGTGTTCGATAGTCTAAGTCTAATAAGAGGAGTAGTTGCGAAATACAAACAGACAGTCAGATTTTAATATAATAGATTCGTGTTCATTTTTCTTTTCTTAAAATTATGATGTGATTTTAGCAGAAAACTCTCATCTGTATATAACTGATAATCATGCTTAATAATCAGTATTTTAAATATGGTGTGAAACTCATCTACTTTCTATACTTACTGATCCTTGTATTATTAATGTACGGAATTGATTCATGCTCCTTTTAAAACATATTTGAAAATTCACGTTTTATTTCAAATATGATGTCACTTTTTTCCCCAGAGAAATCTCTTTTTAATGATATAATTCTTAAATTCGTGGTTGTAAGCTGTGCAGTAAAGTGATAATTGATTCATATCCTTTGTATTTATATAATTCTTGTTAATTTTCTTTTCCTGGCAATCATGACGTAAATTTTAGCAGAAAACTCACATCTATATCTAACTGATATTCAAGCTTATTATTAATCAGTATCAATAAAAAATATTTGTTTTTTTCATCTTAAATATTAAGTTCATTATCTATCTACTTTCATTGTATACTGATATCCATGCTCCTTGTATTATTAGGAATATTTGAAAATACATGGTTTTATTTATGACGTCACATTTGTCCAAGCCAAGGAGGGTTCTTTTCAGAGTTCCATGGTCCAAGCAAAATCTTTTCTTAATAATATAATTATTATTCATTTCTCTAACTAATTATATCACTGTCTTTGACAGAAAATGTTTTCTCAATGTAACTGATATTCATACTTCGTGTATAACAACTAATACTCCATATTTGCTTTCAAACATGGCAATTCAGCATCTTTTGAATTCTTTTGAATTTTCATTTTTTATGTGGAAATTGTTCAGTTGAAAAATAATTGTTGAGGAAAAATTACTATTCCAGGTTTTGTATTTATTGGCAACGGTAATGCTTAGCAATGTAAAATGGTTAATTAAATTTTAAAGGAAAAATATTCATTGATTCTCTATGAAAATAATGACATTTTTAATTATTAAGAAAAATATTTGAAAAATAAAATAAAATCTAGCCTATATTCATTTCTGGGTTATAATCCATCTATATGCAAAGATACAGGACCATTAAATCCCCCGTTTTGACGAATACTTCAGCCAAACATTTACACACACAATCAGATTTATAATATTATTAGGATAAAGTTTTGAACTAGGGGTGGTTTTGAGTTCTGGGAATCATGGTCGGCATATATCTACAAAAATTTTTCAGAAATTCCAACATAGGGAAGAATGTAATAGGTAGTATTTCTTACGAAATCTACCTAAAATAAAATGCCCTCAATGATTGCTCATTCAATTAATATTTTTAGTTAAATTCCTGCTAAAAAGCAAGCATAATAGGTTATAAATTACAAACTTAAAATCCTTTTACTTCATTAGTTGAATAGGTTGGACTGACAGCGCCAGCTATCGCTTTGTATGTATAGGAATCACTTACACAGTATAACAATTCATCAAGCTTTCTATACTTAATTAAATTAAATGCAACTAATTAAAAATTAAATCATATTACTAATGGAATTTTCAAGTTGTATTCCGTCAAACTTGATGGGTACTATCTAGTATGTAAATAAATAAAAGGTCTGGCCAATTAAATGTTATAAAATAACAAATATTATGGTAGTAATTTTTTTTAAAAACTTATACTATATAATAGATGACATTAAATTTTTAACAAATAAATTATTATTTTCAAGTGTCCAGTTTTTCTTTTTAAATACTAAAAAGTGAAAATTTAAAAATCCTTACCCAGTGACATCTACAGTCCATCCTCCATAATCATAAGTAAGCCTCATGAGATGCATAGAAGACAGATACATTAAGGAAACAAACAGTACTACTCTAAAAATAAAATAAAATCAGCTTAATCCAAGGTGAAAAAACTCAAGTGATCAGAGATATTGCAATAAACTAGACACATGTTTCCAGAAAAACACTAATAAAAATAGAAGAATCTCATTTATATATACAATAAGTATAATGTCTCAGTCCTTTTGTTAGCAACTCTTAACTCAAATTTGAAATTAAATGTCTGTGCAATCTCTTGCCTGTCTGTGATACACTACTAGTGCAGCAATTAAAAATTATAGGAGAGGCTCAAGAATTTATATCCTCAAATAAATTGAACAATTAAGGTTATCAGTAATTAATAAAATATTTATGGGAATAATTAATTGTTTAAATTAATTATTGATACCATTATCAAGAAATCAATATTTTCATTATTTCAGATAGAAGATTTAAAATACTCAATACCAGACAATTGTGATTTTCAAAGATAATAGGGAAAGAAAGTGTCAGGGCCTCCTTGTATAAAAAATATTTTATATAAATAAAAAGAAAAAATCACAGGGGAAAAAAATGTTTTGGAGTATCAGTGCATATAATCATATTTCCTATTACAATTGATAAGAGATAAATAATATAATAAGTTATAACACATTGTAATAATATATTTCTTTTAAATGTAAAAGGTGTAAATTAACAACATAAAATAACTTTTATTAGATTGTTTGACATGTTTCAGCTCGCACTGCATCATTCACCGCTCATTTTTTGAAAATGGCTCGGTGTGAGCCGTACGGTGAGCGCCGAAACATATAAAACAACTTAATAAAAGTTATTTTATGTTGTTAATTTACACCTTTTAGCATTTAAAAGAAATATAAGAGATACATATCTTGAAACTATCGGACCTCACTTTCAGTCATACTAACGTGAAAGAAATAAACTGCAGATTGAATATTTATTAAAATAGTTTTATTTAATAAAATGAGTTCAAACTAAAATTGTGACTTGTAGATCTGATGATGTTTTGTAACCCCTAATCCGTAGATTTACTAGTTAGAAATCTGATCAATCTTTATAGGGCTTCTTTATGTACAAAGTTATGTACAAAGTAAATCTAACAAGGAGAGGACCAAGCTTGGTAATCACAGATTTTGATTATTTTTATATATGTTGTAGGGTAGAAGCCCCTTAGTCTCAGGTTCAACGGATTTTATATAAAGCTCCTTAGATCTCGAGAAATAAGGGGTCTAATATTTTAACACAACTTAAGTACTTACTTTGGAACGAAATTTCTGCGTTGGTCGTAGCTCAGTTGTTATGGCGTCTGCTTGTTGATCCGAGGGCCCGGGTTCGAAACCGGGGGGAGTTATGTTTGTTTTTCGTATTTTTTGTTTTATAAATAAACTTGCAATAAAAATTTAATAATCTCAATTAAAAATTTTAATATTGTACATTAATTATAATGTTAACATATTTAAATTTAAATTTAATTTGATTTTTAAGCCATTATTAAACATTTATCATCATTTAAAGTAGGGGTGCACAAGCTGTGGCCCGCGGGCCAAAAGTGGCCCGCGATCGGATTACTGGTGGCCCGCGGCTCAATTTCTACCGATCGGACGCGAAAAAATCACAAATTTTGACGTTCAGGTGCGTAGAAATCGCGAATTTTGCCAAATTTCGCCCATCGGGTGCGTAAAAATCGCAAATTTTGCCGATCGAGTGCATATAAATCGCGAATTTTGCAGATCGGGTGCATATAAATAGTAAATTTCGCCGATCGCCTGCGTAAAAATCGTGAATTTTGCCGATCGCCTGCGTAAAAATCGTGAATTTTGCCGATCGGGCCCGTAAAAATCACGAATTCTGCCGATAGGTTGCGTATAAATCGCGAATTTTGCCGATCAGGTGCGTATAAATTGTAAATTTCATCGATCGTATGCGTAAAAATCACGAATTTTGTCGATCGGGTCCGTAAAAATCGCGAATTTTGCCGTTCAGGTGCGTAGAAATCGCGCATTTTGCCAAATTTCGCCCAACGGGTGCGTAAAAATCGCAAATTTTGCCGATCGCCTGCGTAAAAATTGTGAATTTTGCCGATCGCCCGCGTAAAAATCGTGAATTTTGCCGATCGGGCCGGAAAAATCGCGAATTCTGCCGATAGAGTGCGTATAAATCGCGGATTTTGCCGATCAGGTGGGTATAAATCGTAAATTTCGTCGATAGTATGCGTAAAAATCGCAAATTTTGACGATCAGGCCCGTAAAAATCGCGAATTTCGGAGTTCAGGTGCGTAGAAATCGTGAATTTTGCCAAATTTCGCCCATCGGGTGCGTAAAAATCGCAAGTTTTGTCGATCGAGTGCATATAAATTGCGAATTTTGCCGATCGGGTGCGTATAAATCGTAAATTTCGCCGATCGCCTGCGTAAAAATCGTGAATTTTGCCGATCGCCCGCGTAAAAATCGTGAATTTTGCCGATCGGGCCGGAAAAATCACGAATTCTGCCGATAGGGTGCGTAGAAATCGCGAATTTTGCCGATCAGGTGCGTATAAATCGTAAATTTCGTCGATCGCCTGCGTAAAAATCGTGAATTTTGCCGATCGGGCCGGTAAAAATCGCGAATTCTGCCGATAGGGTGCGTATAAATCGCGAATTTCGCCGATCAGGTGCGTATAAATTGTAACTTTCGTCGATCGTATGCGTAAAAATCCCGAATTTTGCCGATCGGGCCCGTAAAAATCGCGAAAATAGCCGATCGGGTGCATATAAATCGCGAATTTTGCCGATCGGACGCATAAAAATAGCAAATTTTGCCTATCAGGCGCGTAAGAATCGCGAATTCCGCCGATCGGGCGCGTAAAAATCATGAATTTCGCCGATCGGGCACGTAAAAAATCGCAAATTTTGCCAATCAGGTGCGTAAAAATCGCAAATTTTGCCGATCGGGTGCGTATAAATTGCAAATTTCGCCGAACGTGTGCGTAATAATCGTGAATTTCGTCAATCACTAGGAAAAAACTATGGATATTGTCAATCGCACATAGAAAAAAAATGCAAGTTTTTTCCATCCTTTCCAACTGAATTGGGTTATGCTGACTAAGGAGGTGGTTGAGGATAGGGAGCTAACCCTCCTTTTAAAATTAGAATTTTTATGAATTTTTAGGCTGACCCCCCCCCCCCCCCCCTCTCCCCCTCTCTCCACTTTCATTCATGAAAGCAGAATTTTTTTTCGGCACTGGCAATATTTAAAGCTAAATTTATTCCTTCAAATAAAGTCAAGGAGTATTTTCACTCTTTGAAAATATTCTTAGCTATATCTCTTGTATAAATACAAACATAAACTGTTGACATATCATTCATTGCCATCAGAACTGAATACGTTGACTGGGAGGAAGGAACCTAGGATGCTAAATCTACCCTTCCGAAAAATTTTTTTTTTTTAATCTGATCTCTCCCCCCCCCCCTGGTCACACCTCCTCGAAACAAAAAATTTCTGATGGTGGCCCTCGACAAGCCAGTCATTTTTGTAAGTGGCCCTTCGCTTAAAAAGGTTGTGCACCCCTAATTTAAAGATATATATCTTTTTAATGGATCCATTATTGACTAGTAAAAATTACAAAATCATACCTTATTTTATTAATTATAAATTAATTCAAAGAGGAAGCATATGTATTACAAATTTAAAAATCTTTAATATGCAAAAAAATGTGTTGTAATTTAATTCTTATGCTAAATTTTAATATAATTATGCTTCTTATTTTAAAAACAGAGTAGTATCATCATCGCACTAACTTCCCTTGTTAAGGCAATATAATGACGTTTCTTTAAAATCACGAATTGACACAATTGTTCAATATAATTGCATCGATAAAGCATATATGAAATGCATTTTAAAAGTGATTAAAAAAAATTAACTGTTTAATGATGTTTTATACAACGATTTAGTTACAAATAAAAAAATAAATAGGTTAACATTATAATTAATGCATATTATTACAATTTTTAACAATTGGCTCGGTGTGTAAATCTTAGGCATTAAATCTATCTAATCTATTTTTGTTCAAAAGTTCCAGTATCCATGGAACTTTAGAACAAAAATAGATTGGAGCCTTTTAGTTCACTCAGTTTAAACTTTATAGACAACCAATAACAAGTATATCAATTCTGTAAAAATTAACCAAAGAACCCATATGAATATAGAATATTTTAAATGAATTTTATTTCAGAAAATATATATTTTCTCAAAAAGAATGTGTTTATTTCAGATTAAAATTTTTTTTCTCTCTAAATTTCCTTAAAGAAAATTTTCTTAAAATTTCATTATAAGACAGTAATCCTTCTATATTAAAAAAAGTAATCTGGAAATGAGCCAAAAACGATTTAGAAATGGACCAATCAAATTCTGCATAGATATTCCGAGTTATTCTCATCACTTTTTTACTAGGGACTTTTTTGAGAAGATATTACTTTTTTTCTAGCCATCCTACGGATTCGAAAATCATACCACCAGATGCGAAATATAACAAGCTTTCAGAAATTAAAAAAATTATCACGGTCGGACAATAAAAACTCAAACAATCCTTAAAAATCGAGTAAAAAATCTTTTATTGAAAAAGTCATTTTTTTATATTGTTGCCAATTTCTAAATAAGAGCAAAGGATTATGTTTTATCTCAAATAAAAAATGTATTTGCGCGAGACTATTAAAAACAATAATGAAAGTTTAAAATAATAATTAAATAATCACGTGTTGAAAGCAGGAAAAAAAGAAAATTACGTCATAAAAATTGTGTTTACACATGAACATTAAAAATAAAAAAGATGAATTAAATGAAAAAGCATTATAACCAGTTAAATGAAAAAGCATTATAACCTGATTACAGAAGATAGTCGCCGTTCGTGATATCATCATCATCATCTTTTTAAAACAGGATACATTACCAGGTTTTAAGAGGCTGTGAAATCAGAACGAGGGTTGGTGAGCATAGTGAGCAGGGGGCAGAGCCCCCTAGTATTAAAAAAATAAATGAATATTTTAAATAATTTTTGTAATTAAATATTATCAAAAAATGAAGTATATCTTTACTATAACTTACAGATACAAAATTGTTTAAAATAACTTTTTGACTTAACACCATGAGAAATAACAAAATTCAGATTGTAACGGATAATTTAAAGATTTTTTTAAAAATGAATATTTTAAAAATGATCTTTGAAAACAGATTTAGTTTACAGAAGAATAGAAAATGCTATTCGATTTCTTAATATCTGAAAATTTTGTGGATTTTAGGATGTTCTCAAATCCAAAGGAGCTACTTTCTGACACATTTCTGAATTCATTTTTGTTTGGAAACATCTGAAATTGATAAATGTTCTTATTCAGAAACTATGTAATTGAATGGCATTTTGCATCTTTTCACTGTCAAAGTGGATGTTTTGATCCAAATTCCGAATACCTCAGTGCAAGAAAGGAGAACAACGTATTGTCACATGACAAGAATCGTTTATAACTCAAAATCTTTCGTGTGTACCTGTAGACAAATTATAAATGCTTGCAATACCAGGGGTCGATACAGGTTTTTTATCTTGGGGCCCATTTTGTGAAAAGTAAAGGTTATTTTTGTGAAAAATAACATTTTGTAACGAAAGTTGAAATCCAGCTAATCAAATTCGAACCAAGCATTTATAAACAAAAACTTTTTTAAATCCTTTTGCTGAAATTTTTCCTCTCTTTTGAACTTGTTTGTTTACAAATTACACATTTTAAAACATCACAAAATAATAAATAGTAAGTGTTTATGGAATAGAATTTTGCGAAAGGATCAATTTTAGTAAAAGGAATTTTGTGAAGGGTTCCATTTTATGAGATTGATTTTTGTGAAGGGGTCCATTTTATTAAATTGATTTTTGTGAAGGGGCCCTAAATAGGCCCCAAATTTTGTCTGGATCGAGCCCTGAATACCGACCAAACCATTTTATAGAAAACCTCAATAACATATAAAAATAGATATAGTATGCAAATAGATATAGTAGCAAGATAGAGTATGCTCTTAACATGCTTAAAATATAGAAAAGTAAATTCACTAAGTATTAATATGAGAGCTTGCTCTTGTTGGAAATTTGATGACCATATTAAAAAGTCATGAAAGCATTGTTTAAGATGCAGTTGGAGTCTGGTGATAATTTTGTATCTACTGTAACATGGTATTGTGAAGTACCTGAACTGCTATTTCATTAAGTCTAGTGTTCATGGAGACAAAGTTATGTTCCTCAATTCATCTGTGAATATCTATCATGCTAATAAAAGTGCTATTCAGAGAACTTCTGCACTGTTTCTAAAGAACATGGATACATTTCATTAGCAGGTCATTGATGTCTACTGTAAGTAGAATTTCTTATTTTATTTAAGTAAAGATTTATCGTATCTCTTTCAAGAATGCAGTTACAAGTTACATATTATTAAATGTCTTTCACCCATATTTTTCCTACGTATTTATTGGTATTTTGAATCCAGTTCACAGTAACCATATCAAGTTTCATACTTATGAAATAACCTGTAAATTTTAAAAGTATAGCCCCAAAATTGTTTAGCAAAGTAAATGGCTCATAACCTAGCATCAGAGTACCAACCATTTTCATTATATTCTGCTATTCCTAATTCTTCTGCTTCCAGCTAAACCCCTGCGAGTAGCATTGTGGTCTTACAAAAGGTGATGCTCACACATAATAAAATTTATATATGTATAAATGTGTGTTGCTTTTTTTATAAAATGTTTTATCAATAAAATATTCGGTGCAAGTTGGGGAAGCTCGAGAAAAGAGTAGATTGTTTGTAGCTTACATTCAATATATAGGTATTGTTATACTCTAGCATCAGGTGCACGACAAATCAGGCACATGAACTGAATGAATTGTCAAGAGGTTAGTACTGATGATGACTCTAACAAACTATTCACTATTATTTTAATGATTATTTGTAATGTAACAACACAGATTTGCTTTCTTCCTCATGTAATATTCTCTTTTTATTATATGAATATTGGTGTTCCTGCCCACATGCATATTCCCCATGTAAACATGGGGAGGAGGTAAGGGAGCTGAAACCCCCGTTTCACAGACCCCTGGAGTCTAAACTAAAGCCTTATAGTCTCTAAAAATTATGAAAAGTTAATGTTTTTAAAAGTTCTTAAGAAAATTTTTGGGAAAGTTGATTTTGACTCTGATTCTTTCTTTTTTTTTAATTATCTTATTTTAAAAATATTAATGTGTTTAAAATTTGCTAATTAAATCAAAAGCTTTAAACATGTTACAATTAAAAGAAAGAATAGAGTTTATAGGTCAAAATTTTCATCTTTATCTTATTCATTACAGTGATTTATATGATCGAATAATTTAATTGATTAATTCTTTGACTACAAATTTATTTTTTATTCAAAATTGCTGTGACAATTTCAAGAGAAATCTCCCACAAAGAATATATTTTTTTGTAAGTGGTAGTACGAATAGAATATAAAAATATTCAATAGTGGCAGCTCAGCTATCGGTCAGTGGGATATATAAATATGTCCCACCGTAGTCAAATAGATAAATATAATAATCATTATCTCTGATCTACGTTTCTGTTTAAATTATCAGAAAGGGATTAATAATTTCCTCTACCAAATTGTTTTAAAAATTGGTTGATTTTGAATATTTTAAGTGACTTTTAGCAGATCACTGATTACCTACTCATGAATGCCATGTAACTATACTAGAGGTCTGCATGAGCCAAATTTTTCAAATCCAGGTCCAACTCAGTCAAGAGAAAGCTATCTTGACCCAATGTATAAACTAAAAGCTTGGTCCCGACCTGAGCTGAGCAAAAATCATTTAAATTAGGCCTGACCCAATTTAATTTCTACAAAAATTTCCTATGTTTCTTAGCCAGTATTATCCTACAATTAAAATTAAAAGAATATTGGATACATATTTAAGCAAACATTTTAAAGTACAGCATTTTTCAGACATATCCACAACCTGTGGTATATGGAAATACAATATATTATTAATGATCACATAAGACAATTGTATTCAAATGAAGATTCATTAAAATGAAATAGTTTAGGAGGTAAGGAAAAGATGATTAAAAAAGTCGATTTTGCAGCTCTACAAAGGAAAAAAGTATATTTTTTATAAATATTTATTTTTAATTTATTCAGAATTTTTTTTTCTAATGATTCCATTAACAAATGTACAGTCATCAAAGGAAAAAAAAAAGTGTGAATATCCATACTTTTTAATTACCAAACTGTCGCAGAGAGATGCGAGAAATAACTTTGGACTCTGAATTTTGTCTATTTTCAAAATATGAGTATAAGTTTTGAAATAAAGGTCGTCTATGTATTGAAAATTGCGGCAACTTTAAATTTTCAAATGGTAACACCCACTTTTAACACCATATCTGCGTTTCTTGAATCAAAGCAGCACAGAAAAAAAGTATTGTTTATAAACTTTTTCTTAAATCTTTATAGATTTATAAAAGAAAATGTGTTAGAGATTTATCCATAAATTTAAAAACAAGAAAATAAAATTAATGTCTTACAAGGAGATGTATCAGGAACATTCAATTAATTATCATAAAAATTATACAGAATTTTTTAGTGTAATAATAATATATATAAAAAGAACTCTTTATCTGAAGAAAAATAACATATATATATATATATATATTTTCCTGTAAATATCTAGCATTTTCTTTTCTGTGGATGTTTTGATAACAGAAGATGGTCTCTTTAGGTCGCCAAAAAGTCAAATTTATCTAAATCTTGATGACTAATGATTGGAATAAGCTGTAAACTTACATATCCGTTTTTTTTTTTTTTTTTTTTTTTTTTATAACAAAAGCAGTTCATTTTCTATGAAAATTAATGTTGATAATAATTCATAATTTTCAATGTGAATATTTTAATAATTTTGCATTAAAAAAAAAAATCTGATGATTTTTTGGGAAAATAATATCTATCCTTAAACTTCAAACTCTTATATTTCCACAACGATGTAAGAAAAAGTATACAATTGTTGAATTTTTCCAAGCTACCCTGATCAAAGAAATTATTCAAGGATGTTAAAAGTGGGTGTTACTATTGGAAAATTTAAAGTCAGTACAATTTTTAATACATGTAGATGTTCTTGTTGGAACTTGAAGAAAAGAAATGCTGCTTCGACAAGGCATGGCAAGAATGAATTCCTGACACAACCCAAATCTGCAGATAAAAGAATAGCCCGAGAGTCATTATGTCCAGTCCAAGTATTATATATATATATATATCATACACCCCTATTTCAAAATTTGTGTTCAAATTCGAAAAGTAGACACATTTCCCAGTCAAATAGTACCTTTTGCTTCTCTCTGCTGCAAATTTGGCAGTTTAAAATTATGGGGAAGTTCTCTCTCTCACTTTTAACAACTGTACATTATCACAAATTTACCAGAAAATAAAAGGAAAAGAAATGCTGCTGTGAGCATAGCATAGCATGGCAAGAATGAATTCTGAACCCAGCCCAAATCTGCAGATAAAAGAATAGCCTGAGAGTTATTATGTCCAGTCCAAGTATTATGAAAGGAAATTGGACAGAGTCTGTATAAATTTCTACTAAAACACACCCCCATAAAAAAGGTGTAATCCTGGGTGCACCACTGTGTATGTCATGTGAGCTTCTTCAAAAGGCGATTTTTTGGAAGTAGGGAAGCCAATTTAACAGATTTTTTTATTCAAAATATCTACCAGAATTTCTAAATAGTTAACTCCACTTTATTTAATGATGGGATGTCTGTCATTAAATAAATCAAAAATTACTATTGAAAATTTCTGGTAGATTAATAAAAAAATGAACTAAATTGGCAACATTGGTGCAATGGGAGGGGATTAAGGAGGAAGGGAAGGGTCTCGATAAAATTCTTGCACACGACCCCACTTTTGCTAAGTATGGCCTGAATTCAGCAAACAAAAAAGTAAACTTATATTTTTCATTTATGTAAAATGCAAAATTTTTCTTATGATAAATGAAAAAATTGTTTTAATAGAGAAGTAGAGCCATAAATCATTATACAAAAAGTTAGGCAATATTTCTGAATACAAGAAGAAAAAAAAAAAGACAGAATATGAATTTTTGTCATTTCAAAAATAAAATATATTAAGATGTGTCAAATTTATAGTGTTACTACTACAGAAATCATTGGAAGAAAAAAAAAAAGAAAACAATACTTTCAGCGATAACTTTGTATCAAGTTTCAAACATTAAAAATTTAATTTGTAGATGTCGTCAGAAAACTACTTACCTATGCATAATATGAGGACTAACATTATTCATAATTATGTAGCTTAACGTGGCTTGTACAACAAGATGAGAAATTTGGCTAGGAGAAAAAAAAAATCAATATACATATACATTTAAGAAAATGGCAATAGAAAAATACATCATATTTTTGAAAAATATGAAAATGCTTAACCCTCGTATGCATGTAAATCTCATGAGAGGTTGTATTAAAAATCAAACCCTAGAGAACCGTACATTTTATTCCCTTATCACATATAAACCTCATATGAAGTTCAATAATGCTTGTGAAATATAGCAATAAATAGTAGCTTTCTACTGTATTAACATATTAAACCAAAATAAAAAATATATAAACGTAACATTACATACATCACATAACATTAAATTTAAATGGTATATAAAAGATTTGGTACTTTTTAAAGTGTGTTGCAGTTCAGGTTTAAGAAAGTCAAATTAGTTATTAAATGATAGAAACAGCTACAAAGGTGTCATTTTAAATTTTTTTCGTTTTTTTTTTTTTTTTTTGGGAGGGGGGGGGGGGCAAAGGGACAAAAATTTTATTGATCTTGTTGTGAACATCTGAGAAGCAATTATTACAGTTTTATTCAGGCCTAAGGAGAGGGTGCATAGATGTGCTTATTTTTTGGAACTACTTTTAAAAAAATATAGTAATTTTCATCTTATTTAATTGAATAATTCTGTTAAGAATACTATTCATAAATAGTAGTACAGTAAAACCTCTAAATAACGGACACCTCGGGTACGCGGATATTGTCCGCTATTCGGAGGTGTCCGCTATTGGGAAAATCTCAGAGTTTAACGAAATCGCTAAGAAAGGCTTAATGTTTCATTGTCTTTTATATGTCTTAAAACCTCTATTATATGATTAATAAGAAATTAAAATGATTTTTTTAAGCAATAAAACTGGAATGAAATTGTATATACATTTTTCCACTGTTCATTCGAACACTGTTGTGTTCGAAACATTCTTACGAAAAAATCTGTTACAAAAGTTTGTTTTAGCTTGAGATTACATGTCATTTGTTTGTCTATGTGAAGTTTTAATTCTTGTCAGTAGTTTTAACCCTTTTAAATCAACTTTTTTTACAAAAAAGAAATGTGTAACTGCTCACTGTATTTTACCCTTTCTTTGGCAATTCTCGATATTGCAGGAAATATCCCTTAGTTTCAATATCTGATTCATATCACTAATAGAGTCAGATTTGTCGAAAATTCTGAAAGAAAATAATCGCATACGTCAACTGATTCTTCTTCAGTAGGAATTCGATTCATCATCAATGTTGATGAAAATTTTGGCAGTTTCTTCATTACTGATACATTTCATAAGTCTTCATTTTAATCGGAAATAAGTGTTTAATTTTCTTTTAATATAAAGCCTGCTTTTTTTTCAAACGTTACGTACGCTTTCCGGTTATATGTTTTTTGCAGCTGAAGATATCCAAATTCGAGATCGAGAACATTAAGTATAATTTTAAGGCAGTTCTCAAGTGTATTCATAGAATCTATGTGACCAAAACGTGTAGAAAGAATGTGACTTAATAAAACCTTTCTGTACCGGGCTTTACAATTGTGTATAACGCCTTGATCAAGGGATGGCATATGGAAGTTGTGTTTGGGGGAAAAACACAATTCTAACATTGTCCAATTTCAAATATTTTGGATGAGAAGTTGCATTATCCAAAAACAGAAGAACTTTTCTTTGTTTTTTACTTTCTTCTATCTATAATAGAAGAAAGTATTGTAATCGAAATTTTTTTTGACTTCCGGTTTTCGACGGATTTACACGTTTTAGAGGTCAGAGATTCCGAAAAACATGTTTTTTACAAAATGTCTGTCTGTCCGTCTGTGTGTCTTCATTGTACCATCTAAAAGTGTATGATGTTATGCTTCAAATTGAACCAAATTTTTTTTCTATGTTTTTGGCTATGGCAAGCAGGTTCTATCAGAATTTGGGGATATTTCGACAAAAGGGGGCGCTGTGATCGATATTTTTGTTCCATTTTCACTATTGTACCATCTAAAAGTGTATGATGTTATGCTTCAAATTGAACCAATCTTTTTTTCTATATTTTTGGCTATGACAAGCAGGTTCTATTAGAATTTCGGGATATTTCGACGAAAGGGGGCGCTGTGATAGCCATTTAAAGATTTAAAATTCAAAATGATGTGCAAATAAAAAAAATTAGAAATCCTAAAACTTTTTTTCTTTAAATGTTCGGCCTTGATCCGGAGAATCCGGAGCAATTTTTGTTTTGCTTCTATCTTAAAAAATGGCTGAGATAGAGCGGTTTGAAATTTTAGGGTGGCTGACATTTTCAAACAAAACAGCAGAATTCATCCATAAACAGATTTAATTTATGAGTTTTAGTTAACATGCTTTCGGCAAATTTTCTTTCATTGTTGTAACCATTAATCCTATTATATGCTTATCACTATATACTTATATTCGCCAACATCAAATTCTCGCCAAACTTGGCGACAGTTGGCGGAATATCACCAAATTTGGCGACCAAAATAAGTTGCCATAAATGAAGCGAACTTGGCTGTAGAGGACTAATTTGGCGATATTCTCATTCAAATTCAATGTTGACGAGAACTGGGACTGAATCTTTTTTATTTAGGTTCCACGATTTTACCTTTGTGTTTTACAGTAAAATTAGCTGAAATCGTAAAACCAATGAATAGGGAGGCTATCTGTTCCTGTCGGTTCAGGCCAGAAGGACTTTTCGTAGTTTAGTATACATCAGTGGATCGCATCCCGGTAACCCGATGATTCGGAGGCAGCTGACGTACAACAGAATGACGAAAAATATTGATTTTATTGGCGATGTGATAGCGAATTTTGAAGTATTAACATGACTGAGATAGAAGAAAGTTTTGGGATTGGCACATCCGACTAGTTTCATCCTATTATCAAAGGAAGTTAACCATTTTATCACTAAAGAACTGGTCATCCGCGCTTTTTTATTCGCTCTCCACACACCAAATTTATGAAATTGAGTGTTCTTTGGATTTCACTTGGATTTCAGAGATTTTCCAATTATAAGTAGGATTTCAAATTCTTCTAATACATTACAGCGTAAAAAAATAGTGACTCACTCTTTTGACTTGTTTCGCCGATACAGTCATCCTTTTTAAAGCACAAAAAAAGTTTCAGAAAAATTCTGAAAAAAGTCCGGTTTTATCGGCATTAAATACTGTTTCTCTCCTCATAACCTTCACAAGCTGATTGCAGTCGGTCATATCAATCCTCCACGTCTTTACGATCTACAGCTTTTGCTTTGAAACATATTGCTTTGAAAGATATGTTGCGCCGAAACCGGAACTTTTCTAGCCATCCACTCGAAGCCTTAAAATCATGAAACCCGAATTCTTTAACGACTTCTAAAGCGTTTTCCTGAATCAAAGGCACACCGGTAGGAATGATTTTTGATCGAATTTAACCCTTTATATCCTGAATTAATTTTCCAGCTACTTTTTAATTGTATTTTTGCATCATTGGATAAGTTTTGGTGCAGAATAAACATAGGAAAGAGGAAAATAATTTTTATAGTGTTTTAGTGGTTTTTAGTGGCAACTGTAACCACCATAAATTTTTTACCCTATGATATAAAATAAAATAGTAAATTTCAAATAAAATATAGGAAATGTTCACCTGTTCACATAGAAAACAATAGAAAATAATAGTACTAAATAACCGGTAATAAACCACAAAAATTACTCAAATGAAGAACAACATGCATGTCAATTCTATTGCAAAATGTATTTCAAATGTAGCGTGGCAAACGTAAAATCCCTACAATGCAAAGAAAGAGGATATGTGCTTGAATTTGCCATCTCCTGCCTGCTGTCAGAAATACACTCTTTGTGCCATTGTGAATACCGTTAGGAAAAACGGTCATATTACGAATATATAGGTGTTTTATTCAAAGTGGTACTTATAAGTACCGTCAGGATAAAAAGGGTTAAGTAAACCAATTCAGAATAATAGATCAATTTCAATGGGATCAGTATTCTTCAATTTCACATTTTTGGTGTTGTTAGAATTAGTAATCCACAAATTCCTTATTATTTCTTTATTTCGTAAAATCCCTCCCACTTGTGTTTTACCTATTTTAAAATGTGCGAAAGTATCTGTAAAATCCAATTTCTCTCTTTCAGATTCACTTACACTTACAATTTCAAATTTTTCTTTTAAAGTTAATCACTTTCGTTTTGGAGTCATTCTCGAAACATTAATCACAAACAATACACTAAATTCAGAGTACGTAGAACTCAATATTTTCAGAAAACGATAAAAATGATGTTAACATATTTTGAAGATTTGAATCACAGAGTATAATACTGTGTGACAACCACCTTTCCAGTGGCACCCTGTAATGCCAGCTTTTTATCTTCTATGTTAGGCAATTATGCAATCCAGTTAATTACTATTTGGATTTTATGAATGAAAATTATTAAATAAAAATATATCCTATTTTGAGTTTATTTATTGATTTATTTATTTTTACTTATTATAAGATTTTTTGAACAATGGTTTGAGCTTGGGTACACAGAAACAAAAATAGTCAGCATATAAATTTATCATGAAATGCCCAGCCAATTGTAAAAGAGGTTATGTTACGCGCATTTAAAGCGAAAGAAAAAAATGATTTTTGATGTATTATGTAATTTGGGGATGGGTAAATTTGTACTTCTAGACATTAATCAGCAGAAAATCCAAAATCTTTTAAAAAAGAGACGCTTTGATTCTCTGACGGAGGGAGGGGGAATTTTCCACAGGCCACCCACTACATTTATCTGTGGTCAAAAAATTTATGAGACATTGCCCTGATAAATTTAGAGGATTTTTAATTTTTTTTCTTTTTCATTAAAAAACCTTTTTTCATCCTTTATCGCCAAAATTACTGTCCGCTATTCGGAATGTCCGCTATTCAGAGGTTAAACATACAAAAATTTAGATTTTGGGAGTGGGGATTGGAAAAGTGTCCGTTAAATAGAGGTGTCCGCTATTCGGGAGTGTCCGTTATGGAGGTTTTACTGTACTCAAAATTAAGCACTTCTGTACAGCCAGAAGTCACTAGCCATTAGCCAACATATAAAATTAAGCACTTCTGTACACCCAGAAGTAACTAGCCATTAGCCAATATATACCAATGTCCATATAATCATAAAATGCTAAAAAAATCTGTTACAGATGATGTCTCTGTGGTAGAATGGAAAGAAATCAAAATGTACGTTGAAAAATTGCATGCAAGCTGACAGACTTAACAGATGTAAGCTGCATCTTAATATAAAACTGCATACATGTAAGCTTACAAATCACAAGCAAAATTTTTATATCACCTCTGAAAAGTTACATAATTTTAATATCACTTGCTCTAGTGACTATTAAGTGATTTATTAAAAGTATTAATTTATTCTTGTTTAGGGAAAAATTGTAATTTAAATGCTTTGTTGAAAACAAATTATTTCTAATGAACTTCTAAAAACAACTTAACATTCCAAAAAATATAAACGAAAAATGAGGCATTATTATTATTGCCTTTTATTATGAGAAAATTTGTTTTTTCTCTGAAAATTCTTTTAGAATTTTGACAAACTTTAATCTTTTTAATTTCAAAATGCAGTAGATTGATTGTTGCAAGTAAAAAATTCAAGCATTTGTATGGTATTTTGAATCTTTGATGATTAGAATCAGGGTTCGTTGATATATATCAATGGATATATATCATGATATCTATCATGATATATATCCGATATTTATTTTCAAAATATCAAGATTTTTGATATTTCCACATTATTTTATATTTATTTTCAAAATATTAAGATGTTTGTTATTTTCAATATTTAGTATTTATTTTCAAAATATCAGTGTGCAAGATATTTTTGATATTTTAAGTCAAAACAAGTGTAAATGAAATTTTCAACTGATATTGACTGTTCCATTCTGTAGATAACAGACATTTGTCTCTGGCAGTTAATTTTTTAGCTAAAGAAAAAAACAAAATCTTATCCCAGCTTTGTTTGTAGTTTTTATTTTGAATGTAGATTATATGGGACTAATAATTATGTAGGACATAACTAATTCAGGACAGATATAGAAAGATAAACTGTCTAATTTAAATAATCAGTTCTATACAGCTTCATTATAAAAGAATTCATTTCTGGTTTTGGTGGTGTTGAGCTTAAATTGTACAACATGTTCGGGAATAAAAAAATAAGCTGATACTTATGTTTAAATTTTTCCATTAAAAAAAAATATTTTGTATTTAATTTTTTGTTTTATAAATTTCTGATTTCTTGATAGTTGATACGGAATCTTAAAGTTGTTTTATTATAAATGCATAAAGCAAATTGCTTCTGTTTTGTTGATTAGTTGATCTTCAATTTTGTTCCAAAAAAAAAAAAAAAAAAAAGGAGGGGGGGAAGCATTTTTAGTATATTGTTTAAGCTTTCATGTTAAGTACATTATATTTTAGTTTCTAATCTATATTATTGTTTGAAAATATTTATTATCAGCAGTAAGTTAACCATTTTGAAAATATCGTATATATATCGAAAATATCGGATATATATCAAAATATCGGATATTTTTGATATTTTCGAAAATATAATGATATTTACGAACCCTGATTAGAACTGACTTTAGTGTTCCCATTTCCTCACAAGCATATACAAAAGTGATGTATCCATCTATATCAGACAATTTTGTCATCTCTTGATGACAGTTTTTGTCATCATCTAATATTTTTTTGACAGTTTGGGTGACCTTAACTGTGTCAATTCTACCTTCAGGCCTTTTGTACATTTTCTTATGGTACCTTTGAACAGGTTCTGAAATTTTCAGAAGAATCGAAATAAATTTTGATATTACTCCATTATATACCACTTGATTAAACATTGCCCTCATACGGCTGTTTTCGGATTTGTCAAATATTCATCTAGAGATTTATAATCAAATAATTTCCTTTTTGCATCGATACAAACTCCAAATCTTTGATACAGGATTAACATCTAGTTCTGTTGTTCTGTGGCAAATTCACTAGCATCAATAAAACCTTGATCAAAACTTTCTTCCCTGTGTGACCTTAACTAGTTACAAAGATTTTACAATAATAATTTAAAAAAAAAAACCCTGTAGCAACATCCATGCTATTTATCTGAAGTGCTTTACTCACATAATTTACTTGATAGAGTAAGGAGTGTCAGAAAAGTAGAGAGTTCAGAAATTTGTAATTTATCATTTGACTGACTAATGATTGAGCATTAATTTGTGCTTGAGCATCATCAGTGTTTTTTGGAACTCTTCTAGTGCAATTCAAACTTCAGCAGCTTGGTACCAAACAGCATTCATACTTTCCATTCAATATAGCCACCGTGTTTCAGAGAGAGTTTCACAGACAAATCTGCAACATGTTTTCTAATCTGTTCCTCTTTTAGTAAATGATGCGAAGATAAAAATTTTAAATATGCTGCAAAGTTCTAAAGAAAGTTTTTGCATATGAATACATCTTGGCTATGTCTCTCAAAACTTAGGCGTGTTTGTGAGATGCATGTAAGATGTAAATAAAGTTCTCAAACTGTTTTGTAGAAGTTGTTGCATTCCTGAGGTGTATCTTTTTATATTGGCACCAGTATCATATCCCTGTCTATGGATATTTTTAATATCTAGTTCTAATGTGCCAAGTTCATGTTGATACATCAAGTTCATTTCATAGAAATTACACCTGTGCTACTTTCTCTATCTTGAAAAACTTGACAAAATATTCGCACATACTTGATGGAGCATTTGATTGCTACATATTTAACTACCATCGGCATTGGCTTATGGTAACTGATGGTGGGAATACAAACTTAGCAAAGAGTTTCCCCCAGGTTTAAAAAAGGACAGGGTGCTGCTGGTGAGAAAATGGCACTTTTTTTATTCTTAAGGACATTTTTTTTAATTGTTAAATGTATTCTTTTGGTTTTTAAAGCCACTTTTGATATTTCAAAGTCAAAACACTCTTTTTAAGACAACATTGAGTCAGTTTTTACCATGAAAGCAAATTTTTTAATGCAAAAAGGAGAAAGGGCACTTTTTTTACTGAGGGCAAGAAGGGTGCTAATTATTTTACTGAAGGGGGCAAGAAGTGTGCTAATTCTTTTTATGAGGGGCATGAAGGGTGCTATTTTGTAATCCAAAGGGCAGGCGGGGTGCAGCACCCTTCTGAAACTGTCTGGGGGAAACTCTGTTAGCATCCTTGATTTGCAAAATGCTTTACTGTAGGACAGTTTTTGATCAATTAAGTTCATTTTGATTTTTTTTTTTAAAATAATGATTGTGTATTTCCTTATTTTGGATTTTTTCAGTTAATCTTGCATTAATGAATCAAACTTTCATCACAAGTAACGACATTCAGGAAATTTTTATTATGCAGTATTCTTATGTGTCTTTGTTTTTAATATTAATTCTCATTAGCTTAAGAAACAATTCACTTTAGAAAATAATATACGAACTAGTTATGTCCTAAAGTCACAAAAAAAAACTTGAATTGTTTAATTTTATTACACAAACCACTGCTGTTCTCTGTAAAATATTAAATGTGATGTTATATATATGATATAATGCAATGTGCTAGCATATGCTTAAAAAACAGAGAATAGATTAAACTCTTTTGTGGGGCCCAATTAGAAGCAATTGGTGCAGATTGCCCTAATTTTATTCTTACATATTATACATTTTTTAAATAGCCTATTAATGATAAATCATTAATGATAAATGTGTCTCACTTTTTAAATGTTGCAATATCAAGGCTTCAGCAAATATTATTGATAATTATTAATTTCTTTACTTAAACTGTTTATTTACTAATAATGTTTCTATTTTTGTCAGATCTGACAAGTTACTTTCACTTTTGTCCTTTTGTGCCACGTCAGACTTTTTATTTTTATTTTGAGTCTGACATTTTATTACTAATATATTCTGAAATATCAAATTCCTTGGAGGAGGAGGGAGGGGGGACTGTTTGATCTAGTCTCTCCCAAATGACAACTCTGAACAACTATGAAAACAAAATTGATGAACTTGATTGTTTTTGTTTCTATTAAAAAAATGCTTCCAATTCTACATATTGGATAAATTATATCAGTCTGTGTATTTTGATAAATAACTTTTGTATGTAATGTAATGTATATATTCAATAAATTGCATAAATACTGAACAAATCGCTTTTGCACAGCACTTTTTTTTAAAACCAATTTCTATCACAAGAGCTACAATGTGGCGTATATCTGCTGACACTTTCAACGGGCAGAATGCTTTCCTGTATAATACAGCAAATGCCAAAGCTGTAAACTGGCAGATTACAGTGAATAAATTGCCAGATAGTACTTGTGAAAAGTTTCTCTCTCTTGTTCAGGTCATTTTCCCAAGTTCATTAAGACCCCTATAAAATGGAAGTATCCACAAAATTTAGTATATTGATGAATGGCGCAAGATTTTTTTTAACATTCTCTGTATTTTAAATACATTCAAATGCTGTAACACATGAAAAAGTTTCACAAAATGTTATTTACAAAAAAAAAAAAAAAAAAATTATTAACTGAACACTATACTAACTATACTTACTGCCCAAAGCAAAAATATCCTAAACCAATTCCTATCACAAGAGCTACAATGTGGCGTATATCTGCTGACACTTTCAACGGGCAGAATGCTTTCCTGTATAATACAGCAAATGCCAAAGCTGTAAACTGGCATATTAAAAAATTCACCTATAGAAAAAAAAATATTTAGTAAGACAAATTCATTAAACTTTAGGTAAAGAAATGTAAAAAAAAGAAATTAATATTTAGCATTAAAAATACAATTATGTACAGAACAATATTCTGAAATTTATATTTTACTAAAAATTTTTTTTATATATGGAAATATATGTGAAGTTGAAAAATGACAATAGCATATTGTGATTTGAAAATGATAACTTTAGTAGTATTTTTCAGGATCACATAAAGGAGTTTAACAGACCTGCAGAAGTTGAAGCTCTAACACAAGGTGTTAAAATAGACAGGAATTTTGCCAATGATGCCCCTATTAAAATTATCACTAATGGTAATTGAAAGTCCAAAGGCAAAAAAAAAATATGGAACAAGGCATCAAATATACTTGCAGTGGTACTGGAATTTAAATACATTAGCATTTATGTGTAATCTCTACATTCGAGAACTTGTTAGCAGCTTTTACTAGACCAATTAAAAAATATAGTTTTATGAAAGCTTTGAATATGGTGCTGTACAGTGGTATTTTTGAAAAAAAAAAAATATTTTTTATTAATTACTTTATTATTTCATAGAAATAAAAAAAAAAGAGATTTTAATATACATGTAGGTATATTTTGCTATTTCTTCCTTAGAAAAAAAAAAAAAAAAAAAAAAAAAAAAACTGGATTTTTAAAATTTTGTTTTAAAATTGAATACATATACTGAATATACTTTATACATCCTGCATCCTCATACATATTTGCATTTTCTATTTCACATGTTGCATTTTAATGCTGACCTTTTAACAATTTAAAATAGTAAGAGAAAAATGCTTATTTTTCTTACTAGAAAAATTATTTCTGCTTTTTCAGCTATGTAGCTCGAAAAGTAGAAATCATTTTTCAAGTCTAGCATTATTTTTCTAATCTAGTCTGTTGAATTTCCAAGAGTTCAAACTTGATACTGTTTGAACTGCACAAAAAAAAATTACACATTAATATTTATGATCTGTTTTAATCACAACTAGTGGAGATTCGCTGGTTGTTTCTTCAAATTAAACAAACCTTGAATTATTGATATACATATTTTTTTTAGATGAAAATTTTCCCTAATGAACCTAGGGTTACCTTACTGCTTTTAGCAGCATACACATTATCATTAATCTTCAAAAAAGCATAATTTGCCTTATCTTAAAAAGGCATGCAACGATCGACACAGATAAAATTAAAATTTTCAGCATCACCATTCACATTGCTATGGGAAACGATTTGGCCATCTTCTAATTTAGATTTAATCACAGGGAGTAGCAAAACTTATACAGGAAAGTTCTTCTTTCCATTGCAGAAAAAAATTCTATCCCTTACTTTTTTTTTAATAATTAAAGAAAAAAAAACTTTCATACTTTTTGAGTTTGTCCTCATTTTCAGCAGAAAGGGGACTTTTGAGAAATTCAAAAATTGCTGCACTGAATAAATTTCATTGAAAAGAGAATATCATTTACTACTACACTGGGCTAAAAGATTAAAACTGGATTTCATTTACAGATGTAAAATAAATCACTGTGGAGTGTAAAAAGCATAAAAAATCATTGTACAAATTCCAAATAAACTTTTTGATAAAATTTACTACATTGGGCAAAATGATAATTGAAACCGGATTCATTTTTAAAATGTGGAAAAGAAAAGTCACAGAGTGCGAAAAAAAAAAAAAATGTTATATTGCATAAAAATTGAAATTAAAAAACTCTGATAAAAAAATCCAAAAACTGTCATGGATTTCTTTACTGAATGTCAAAAAGTCGTCATGAAATGCAAAATAGAAAGAAGCAGAAAATTTGGGAAAAATTCAAAAAGCGTTGCATGGATTTTAAATAAACTTTATTGAAAAGAGAACTAAATTTACTAGTGCATCCCAAAAGTTTATAGACAACCATTTTCTTTGGCTTTTAAGAGCTAACTAAATGAGTAAGAAAGACTAAATAAATTATGCAAATATATAAGATGAAATAAAAATACTAAAATACTAAAACAACTTTTAACAATCCAAGATTTAATAAAAAAAATTAAAAAAATGTCATAAAAATATATAGACAACCGGTGTTAAAGCTGATTTAAGTACTGATATCCAAAATTTGCATGTTTGAAGGTCATTAATTGTGATGCAATAGTTTCTTGAGAAAAGCTAATCTGTCTTTCTGTTTCTGACTGATTTCAAAGATTCCTCGCAATGTGCAGTTTTCCAAAAAGGAAATTTTGCAAATCTATCATTTTAAAGGCCCATGGATGGGAAGTTATGGACATTGAAAGAAAAATTGGATGCAGCAGGGTTGGTATTTATCAAATTCTGTCAAAAGGCGACAATTTTGAAACAGAATCCCGTTCTGGACGACCAATGAAAACAATTAAACAGCAGGACAGAGAGATTTTAGGATTAGTTCCAACCCAGAACCTGTCTGTATGATCAGTTTCTAGAGAAGTAAGAGATCCAGTATCAATATCTACAGTCCATCAACGGCTGCAGAAAAGTACTACATTTCTTGATTATTGCAAAATACGTCGTTCCCTTATGTTTACAAAATGGCATAAAGGAGCTCGTGTTTAGTGGGCTCAAAATCACATGAACTGGACAAATGAATGGTTGAGTGAAGAAAAGAAATTTAATTTAGATGGCTCCGATGGTTGGATGCACGATATTCAGAAGGAATCATGAACTTTTTTCAGCAAACAACAAGGTGGGTATTCACTCATGGTGTGGGGAGCATTTTTTTTATAATGGTACAACCGATATTGCTTTTTGCAAGGTCATCAATGTTCCAAAGATTACCAAACAATGCTTCCATTTGGAAAGCTGCTAGATAGTGACAAACGGATATACCAGCAAGACAAGCTCCATTCACGTGTCCAACTCTACAATGCAGTGGTTTAGACAAACCAAGTAACTGTTATGGACTGGTCAGCCATAAATGCTGACATGAACCTAATAAAGAACTTCTGGGGAATATTAGCGAGAGACGTATATGCTAATGAGCATCAATTTGCAACGGTTCAAGATCAACAGCTGAAAATTGAACGAAGTTGGTTTTCTTTAAAGTCAGAATTTCTTCAAAATCTTGTTTTAAGTATGCCTGATCAAGTTTTTGAAGTGATTACAGCTTAAAAATTTGAACGTTAAAGGGGAAAAACAAAGAGTTGTCTATAAACTTTTGGGGACAGTAAAATTTAAAGTTTTAATTTTTCTCACAATGTCTGTGATTGTGTAATGTTATTTTTGTATAGTATTATTATTGTCCTGATATTATTTATAATTATAAATTGTTACTCCTATTTTTCAATTGTAAAGTAAGAAAACCCTGTTGTGTATAAACTTTTGGGACATACTGTATATCAGACAAAAAGATTGAAACCAAAGTCTTTTTGCTAATAAGAGAAAAAAATATATATCACATAAAAAACTGAATTTTAAAAAAATCTAAAAACTGCCTTTGAGGGGCATAATTTCAGAGACATATGGGTTGGTACCTTCTTGCTAAATTGTATTAACAGGGTTTGTATACATTTTCTTAAATAAAAATACAGACTTTTAAGGACTTTTAAAGACTGGCATGGAAAAACAATAAGGATCTACAAATTGAATAAACTAACGAATTATAATACGCATTTTTGAATATACTGTTCCATTTTTGTAAATACGACTTTTAAACGGGATATACTGTTTGGCTCAGATTAGAAAAAAACTGAGTATGTTTCCTGTTTTCGAAGGTTCCAAAACTTGTAGGGAGGGAACTTCATCCATGAGCAGAAGGACAAAAGACTGTGATAATTCTTGGAATGACCGATTGAACAGGAGAAAATTAGCAAGAAAAGGAAATGCCAGGCTTTCCTAAAATGAAGTTGACTGACCAGTTACCCTGCCAACAAGTCTGAGCCGAGACTGGTTCCAGAGACTTTCTTATCTCAGCCACACAGAAGATTAGAATGTGGGACTAGAAATTTAGACGATTGATTATTTATAGTTGCTTCAAAATAATAAATATAGCAGGAAAAAAAGGGGGAATTTTAACGATTGTAAACTTAGTATGCTAGAGAAAAAGGAGTTGGGAATAAAAATTTTGGAAGAGAGAATTAAGGTGATTATTTAACTATTATTACACTGCAAAATAATAAATCAGGCCAAAAAAAAATAAATTCAGAGTTCTAAACATTTGAAACTGTTTGTGATTATGATGGTAGGAGGTCTCTTCGGTGTTTATGTCTTACATTAGTAATTTTCTTTTAAAAAATAGATTTTAATATAAAACAATTGTTTATTATTATTATATTGTATACTTTATTCTTCAAACTTTGTTACATAACATACATTTAAATTTTTTTCAGGGTTATAGTTTTGATAAGTTTTGTTCAAAAACTATTTTTAAAGTAATTTACTAAAAAAGTTGAATATTCATAATGTACCACCATCACTCATAAATAATGTACAACATTATTATTATTAAATTATTAAATCAACATTCATGCAGTAGCAGCATAGCAGTTCACTAAATTAAAAGTAGGCAGGAAGGTTTAAATGTTTCCATGTCATTTTATCACATTCAGGTTGGCATTTAATAATTCGAAACAAAAATAGAAAATGCATGATAACTTTATTTAATCCACATTTTAATCAGGCTTTAAAAATAAACGTAAACTGATATAGAAAATTAGAAAAAAAAAAACCATTTAAAAAGTTAACACCAGAAGCAAAGTTGTCACAATATGTCAAACAGCATGTTCATAATTTAGCAAGTTTACTCCTGGTTATATTTCCTAAAAGCACTACACGCTTTCGACTTAACTCTGTTCCTTTGATTATAATTACTATATTGTTGAATTAGGATCAATTACTTTTCATAAATAAATATGAATTTCGTATTTGAAGAAAAATAGCAATCTATTTGGTTGTTTCGGACGATAAATGAAAATGTTAAATATGTTGTCTGGCATTTTAAGATTTTTAAAATTTCACAAAATATTTATAAAGGATTTCACAGTTAAAGAGAGAAATACTGTTTTAATTATAGTCTTTCAAGCAATAACTTCTTGGAAAACTATATTTTTCAAACCTCTGATCATTAAAATATATGATCTCTACAAAATACAGATGAAATGATTTAGCAAAATTATTTAAACATACCTGGTCAATGGGCAAATGTAACAATTCGGCCAACCATGCAAAGGACCTTGTCCCGGCATAAAATCCTCTTTCCGCAGATGCCATTTATTTAAAAAAAAAGAACCACAATATAAAATTTTAATTACAAACGTTAAATTTTTTTAAAAAATATACATTTTGCAACTGTCAAAAGTACTGTCACTCGCCTACTGACGATCGCCGAGTACTGTTTACATTTTGATATGTATATCTTTCAACGTAAACAAACGTATCAATTGTCATATTTTTGGGGGGAATTTGTAAAAATGCAGCCTTATAGTTGAATTTAACAATAAGCAACTGACAAATTTCTCAAAAATTTTAAAGGTCTGTAAAGAAACATCACATCTCAAAACATAAACAAATACAACAGTTCTGGTCGGGTCTTCCTCTTCTTCTGATGACTCAGAAAAAAGTAGAGGCCATGTCGGCAGAGCAAGATTCGTTCCAATTCACTGACCAGGAACTGTCCTTATAACCTAAAAAAAAAAAAAAAAGACTAATTTTATGAGTGACTGACATTAGGCGAATTAACGATCTGTAATATTTCAATTTTAAACCCTAAGTGAAGATTAATGACAAATCTTTGATTAAAAAAAAAAAAAAACATAAAAGGAACAACACGAAAGAAAATGAAAATTGATAAAGTTAAGTTCATTGCGAATGGTCAGGCAAAATCTTTTTAAATAAAGTTTTAATGCATTTTTGTGACTAGCAAAGATAAGTGGAAAATCCATAATTATATATGATTGACCAAATTAAATCAATCATTATAAGAGTTTTCAGTTTTATTAATTATTCGTGTTTGGCTTCACATACAATAGTTTCTTCTCTTTCTTCATTCGGATTAGAACAAAACATTCCAGCAGGAGCATTTATATAAAGTTTGCTCCGTGAACCTCTTTGCAGAACCACAAATCCCCCACATGAAATTATAAACCTTGTTTAGATTTAAACTAAGTTTTAAGTAATTTTTTACCTCATTATGGCGTGTACAGGATCTGACCTTTTGTAGGACCACTGGGATCTGTGTGGGATGTCCAGAGGATGCTTTTGGTTGTATGGGAATACTATTATTAAACAAGATTTTCTTGTGATAAGTTTTTGATTAATATGGTCATAAACATGGTTGCACAGTTGAACTAAATTTGGCCCAATTGTTGAACCAAATGGAATGGAATTGAGAGGAACATATGGAATTTAACCAAATTTGGTTCGATTCCATATGGCCTTAAAGTCATGGTATGTCCTTCAGCTATCATTGCTAGGGGAATTCTTCGACGTTGCTAAGGTAAAAGCCCCGTGATATCGCGACCTACGTTATACACGTAGGTCGCGGTGATATACACAGCTCTATTAAAATTCTAACGGCAATCTAGTGGATCCAATTTTTAAACATGCAAGAACTATAATGCATTAAAATTCTATGTGACATTTCTATTCTTGATAACAAATAAAAGTAATACCTACTCTCATTTAGAGTATACAAAAGAAAAAAATGCATTGTTTTAACTAAATGTCATTTAAAATAAGGAGTTAATTTATCTTATTCATGCCCACGGACTCTCCAAAATATTTTTACGGGTTTCTGAGGTCCGTGGACTCACTTTCAGATCCCCTAACCTATGTCATCATATAAATAATATTTCTGTAAATACAGTCTTCTGAAGCTAGTCCACCAGACTTATAAAAACATCTCTTCCAACCTCATCCTGTGGTGTTCTTAATGCCATTTTTTCAGGACAACGCTATTAGGCTTAAAAGATTATCGTCTCCTACGTCATCGCGCACACCATCTTCCAATTTCACGTGTGGCGTAGAGTGAAGGTTGCTTGTACTCTCGGCATCCCCTGAATAAATTCACAATTTAAAGAACAAGCTTTAATTGAAAAAAAAAAAATCAAATACAGGTCATGTTGGAGGTCACACACTACAAATAGGCAGTTCTGATTGGTTTAACTACCCTGACCTCCAATTGAAGTACAATGGTTGATCAGCTGATTGCAACTTCCCTATATAATAAAAAAAGTACTTAAATAAATCATTATTTTAAAAAATAGCGAAAAGTTTAACTTATTTAACAGCGTGTTTCCTGGTATGAATGAAAATGAGAGATCACACTCTCAAAAAACAATATATTTTGACTGTTAGGCAAAAAAAAAAAAAAATGAAACCCAAGGCCAAGGTGAATAACCACTGTGGAAACAGTAGAATTTAAGCTGTTATCACACGGACTACCATACGATATGAAGTATATGCTATTGCCTCTCGCTTGCTTGGAGCTACACTTTCACGTTGCAACTAGGGTTATTTTACATACTGAAAGTTATCTGCTAATGTAAGGAGAGGGCGTAACATTTGGCGAATAATTGCAGAAGGTGTTTTAATATTTAATGTAGAGCTCGACTGATAAGCAGGAAGCATTATCCCGTACTAACATTTTATATATTGCAGTTTATTTTCGTGTCTGTTCTATATATATAATATTGTGATCATTTTACTTAAAATTCCAAGATTATAAAAACAATACTCTCGCTAGTATAACAGTAAAATTATAAATTATAAAGTCCTTAGAAACTGAATCTTCACTTTACGTCTTTCATTACCTGTAAATATTAAGAATTCTCAACTATTAGTATTAAGTGATTTAGAAAAAAAATAGTACATTAAAACTTGTTTTTTGTCACATGTATTGGAACCGCACATTATCGCTAAGCCGAAATCTGTAACGCAAAGAAAGATTTTAAACTAGGACTTTCCTCAAAGGGATTAGTCTGAGTGATATTGCTGAGAACATAGGGTTAACAATTACGATATAAAGAAGGTACAATATATGAACAAGTGGGTAAGTGTGATCGGAGATCGCTCAAAGGGTTTCGTTTAATATTCCTTTCAAAACACTTTATCTTTTCTTTACTGGCGGGTCCCTCTCAGTGGTCCTGACCCGACTCCTTAAATGGAGGAGGTGACCGGGAGCTGAGCATTGCGCGGACGCTCCATGGTTTGCGTTCGTCGACACGACGGGGACAGGAGACGACCGGACTGACGACCTCATCGTGGTCCGCCAGTGGAAGGGATTTCTGAAAGCCGGAGACATCGCGTTTAGCCCATATGGGTCTCGACCCTTGCGACGGTGTGGGCCGTGGATCTCCCCCTCGCAAGCGCAGGTTCTCTGCGACGCGAGGATAGGCCTATGCTCGGAGCCTCCTCCGTAAGTGGTGGAAAGAAATCCCGTACGGCTGTTCCCAGTGACATACGAGGGTCGGCCGGTATGGGTAACGTCCGGAGCTAATGCCAGCCGGATCGCTCCAAAACTTGATCGAGGAATTGACGGAGGCAGGATCGATCTCTGAAGAGCACGATGTGTGGTGACTCTGTAGTGCGTCGAGCGTCGGGAGATACGGCTTGCAGCAACTATCTGCGACGTAACGGCGGCAGAGGTGATATAGTCGTCTCGGACGACCACCACGTCATCCTCTGAAGCTGGAGAGTTGTGAGCACTACTCAATGGTCACCGTAGAAAGTGTCCGAATCAAAGAGACAGTCACTGTCCAAAGGCGGGACCGAGGACCGCCAGGGACGCGAACGTTCTCTATGAGGAGGGGTCTAGCGCGCTTTCTGCCAGGTGCCAAGTGATTACGAGGAACCGGGCCGAAGGCTGCCGACTAACTAGGCATCGATCAGGCAAAACTCGAGACTTTGGTCCGAAACCCAGTCCGCCACGTCTCTCGTGCAGCCAGGAGTTTCCACATCTGGCGGGCGGACGAGTGGCACATCCACTAAGCTTCACTAACCTCGATCGGGCCCGTCTCTTTGGCGCGCTTAGAGGGAGTTCCGCGTCCTCTAGAGTCCGATAGCGGTGTCTTAGGATTCTTCCGTTTTTGTAGTGCATATTTTATGAGCGTGATCTCCCAAGGGGGTCGTTGGGCATCAATCTGGGTTTGCCCGGAGGGTAATAAATGCCTCGCAGGCAATTCCTTGGCGAGTGACAACCCAGCCAGGCGTGACTATGCGTTTTGGGACCAGATTTCCCGGGTTGGCCAGAAGCACCTCCTGCTCTTTTTTGAAGTGATATGATATGTGAACCTCACAGCAGATGAGACTAGTTGCTTGCCCCTCTATGCATGTCAATGTTCGGATGCCGTGGGAAAGCAAGAGCCGTCGTGATGGCTTGGCATATGACTTAGGGACCGTCTCCCCCTATGGGGTTTCGTCAACGAAGTCGCCGGGTGTCCCTCGGTGGTTCATCAGATGTCTGTCCCATGCAGGAGTTTCCCCAGAGTGGGGTCACTGTCGTAGCGACCTGTGTCGTCGACACTTGGTAAATTGGCTTGGGGGTCCTCAGTGGGGAGCGGCACCAGGCCGATCGCAGCGCCGAAGCGAGACAAAGCTTCTGGTGCGATATAAGTCCTTTAGAGACTTGGGCGCGATGGTCGGAACGCGAGCCGGCGACCCCCGTGGGCGTCTGGCGGCGAGATCTCATTTATCCTTTCTTTAATAAATCCAAATAAATTTCATTTAGCAACCAAAAAAAAATCATATTTTTTATAAAGTAAAAATTTACCGGTCTATTTTTTCGTTTTTCGAATATCTAAACCAGCCCGATAGCGGGCAAAGCCCGCTATTATATTCTGCCAGAATAATATCTGTCATGCGGACTAAATGTGATATTTAAAAAAATAATTTCAAAATTAAACACCTTCAAAATGTTAAAATATGCGAATATTTCCATAATCGGATTTTTATTAGGATTCAATATGTTTCTCAAACTCATATATTTACTATTCTCTATTACTCATATTGATACTCGCTTTGTATTATTCTCAAACATCTGAAAAATTCGTTAAACTTCCAATATGACGTCAGATTTTCTTTTTAATTCTCTAATGACGTGATATTAATCTGCTTTGTGTACATACACATACTCATACTCCTTGTATTATTGAGAAATCTTTGAAAATTTCCGCTTTATTATGACGTCAATTATTTTTATTCCATATTAATCTTTTTTTCAATTGGTGAAACTTTCTACTTCATTTTCATTTTTCACGTGGAAATCGTCTGATAGAAAATTAATTATTATAGAAAGAATTTCATCGTGGATTTTTAATTTTTAGCATCTGCTGTAACGAAAAATGTTTAAATTTAATAGGAAAAGGCTGTTAGAATTTTGTTTTTATCCATATATTTAAAGCTGTTTGCTAAAAATGTCAAATAATTCCATCGAATTTCGAACGTATACGCATGCGTCAAAAAAGGACCGGCCAATGAGGACGAGGGTCTATTCCTGTCTCCAAACGTATTTGGGATCAAGATCAACTCCTGTTGTTTGGTTGATGGCTTTTTCCGCGTTGCGTTAAACCTAGGAAGATATTTATATAAAAAACTGTGGAGTGTTTAGAAGGTATTTATTTTATTTATTGTTGTATTTATTGTAATTTGAAGGAATACTTAGGTATCCATTTCGGATTTACTGTGTAACATGAATTTAGGTTCATTTAACGTTCGCGAAATCAAATCATTTTGTTTATATAGTACAGAAAATAATTCTTCAATCGTAAATAAAAATATAGTAGAACATGTAATACAAAATTGGACCACTTATATTCCGTTTATGATCGGATATGAATCTTATGGTGTTCCGATTGCTAATGAAAACGATTATGTAAATATAATGTCAAAAGACAGTACGCACGGCAGTAATATTTTTATTATTATTTGTTCGAAAAAAGCGAATCTGAGCGTCTGAATATAAATTATAAAATATTATTTCTGTATTTAGCAACTAAATATTTAATAAATATGCAGGAATGTGACTAGCTTTATGTGAATGTATAATATATATAAGTCTGAACTTTAGCATTATTTTTTAACAGAAATATACTATCTCTATTCGATTTAAAAGTTTTGTCATTATATAAGTGTGCTATTTTATTTGTAAAGAGTATGTATGCATTATATTGTTTGTATGTATACAAATCTTTAGAATCTCTTAATATTTGAATAATGTTTACATTATATTTGTTTGTATGTATACAAACAATATATGTATACAAAGAAGTATGTATACAAACAATATATGTATACAAAGAAGTATGTATACAAACAATGTATCATGTAACAATATTAATATTTACATTGTATTGTTTGTATGTATACAAATCTTGAATGTTTTAATTTATTACATTCATTTTTTACCAGTTTGCATGTCCGTTCATGGGCGATTCATATGAAACTCATAATTTGTCACAAATTGGGGATTTTATTGATTTAGTGCTTTGCCCAAGAATGTGGAAAAAAAAACTTTTTGACATCGGGTGAAATGAATGAGGTTATTTCGGTTTTTCTTTTGTATATAAAAAATGTTATATGTAAAAAAATCCTGGCCATTAATCACATTGTTTTTTGTATATTTAAAGACGATTACTTATTCTTTGTAATTATTTTTTTGTTGGGGGTTTTTGAGCAAAATAATATTACTTCATAGCTAGAACCAGTTCCGCTAATCATTAATATTTACTTATTTACTTAATCCTTTGACCGCTGAGCAAATGGGCAAATTTGTAATGTTTTTTCTGTTATTTTTTTTAAATGTCAAAAAAAGATAAATTTTCAAACTTGGTATAAAAAACTTAGATACTTCTCTATTATCCCATCGTCCACTTTTCATAACAAAATACTATCGCCAAACTGTATGATTAAATGCCAAAAATGCAGTCCCATTTACTTGATGTCGGAAGCATTATACGTGTTTGTTATGTCATCAAGTGGTTTTTAATTCAACATTTGCACGTATTAAAGACAACGTTCTCCCGTTTATTTGGCGTTACAGTTTGGCGATAGTTTTTTGTGATGAAAAGTGGTCGATGAGATAATAGAGAAGTACCAAAACTTAATTACGTATATGAGTAGATTCCTTGACAGTATTAATCATTACTCAATATTTTAAAACTGCATCATATTTGTAGAATTATATTAATTTAAACAATGCTTCTATTGAAGTGTGAAGAAGCACATACTTCTATGAAGAACCATATATTTACATAATCGTTTTCATTAGCAATCGGAACACCATAAGATTCAGCCCCGATAAAAAACGGACTATAAGTGGTCCAATTTTGTATTACGTGTTCTACGATATTTTTACGTACATTTGAATAATTATTTTCTGTACTATATAAACAAAATGATAGAGATCTAAAACCACAATTTCCATCGGGATTGATTTCGCGAATGTTAAATGAGCCTAAATTCATTTTTAAACAGTAAATCCGAAATGGACACCTAAGTATTCATACAAATTATAATAAATAAAATAAATACCTTCTGAACACTCCACAGTGAGTTCTATATAAATATCTTTCTAGGTTTAATGCAACGTGCAAGAAAAAAAAAAACAGGAGATGATCCCAAACACGTTTCTAGAGACAGTTATAGACCCTCATTTTAATGGCCGGTGCTTTTTTTTTACGCATGCGTATTGGCTCGAATATTGTTGAAAAATGATTTTGAAGAAAAAATCGGTAAATTCACAAAATGGTTTCGGGAAAAACTTCACCAAATGGTTTCAAAATTCTTTGAGTGACAGCGGGAAAAAAAATTTCATTTTACATTCAATCATCGCAATTGGCGAGTGTGACTATTAAGTTTAGCCAGTACTGGATACTACTAGATATAATGATTATGAACCATGATTTTTCTGTAATTGGGCGAGATTCATGTTTTTTCAGCAATTCTTTGACGAAATTCGTGTTTTTTCAGCGATCCTTTGAAGAATTTCGCATTTTTCTCGCGATCCTTAACGAAATTCGCATTTTCCAGTGATTCTTTGATAAAATACATTTTATTCCGCAATTTTTAGACGAAATTTAGTAAAAATGCGTGATCTTTTGGTGAAATTTCCTTTTTTGCAATTCTTTGACAAAATTTGCTTATCTTTCACGATCCTTTTGCATAATTCACGTTTTTTCTGTGGTCTTTTAATGAAAGTCATGTTTTCCCATGATCCTTTGATGAAATTAGTGTTTTTTTCTCAATCATTTGACGAAATCTGTGATTTTTTTCAAAACTCGAAGATTGGTTAGATGTTTTTAGTCTGCAGGTGCCCTAAAAAGTCTGACGCCCGTTGCTGCATCGCACACATTCTTCCATGGGGCATCGAACGAAGGAAATTCATCCTAAAGAATCATTGTTTCATTCCTGACATTTCTAGAAAGAAACAACGTTCAATTTATTGGCTGAATTGTAAAGGGCGAAATGGTGTGAGACATTAGCGGAAATAAAGTGCGCAATTTGTTCGTTTATGGAAAAAATTGTGAAATTCGTTAATCGATAAATTGCGAAATTTGTCAATCGATAGAGGAAAATTCACAAAATTCATTAATCGACGGAAAATTCATCAACTGTTTTGAAATTTGTCGAGCGACAGCAGAGAAAAAAATCTTTTTCCATTCAGTCATTGCAATTGGTGAGTGTGACTATTATGTTTGACCAGTGGTGGCAATAAAGTCCATTGCAAAATTTTCAGTATTACTCGCTGTTTGGCAAGTGCTAATTTTGTCCTATACTTCAAAACCCTTTTGATCATCACATCAGTGTGCAGGACAGTTTTTTTAGGTAGACCATTTGATGAATTTCGTGATTTTTCCGTTATCAATTGACCAATTTTGCTGCTATTGATTGTTGAATTTTATAATTTATCAACTATTGATTAGCGAATTTCATGATTTTTTCCATGAACGTTTGACGAATTACGCAAAAAAATTAAGAATATCGTTAAATTGTCTTGGGTAAAAAAAATTTACTATTGTCAAATGCCTTTGAGAAAAAAGTTGCAAGTTGAAACGCCTGTGACCTCTTTTTCATGTTATGCATTTCTGGGAGTCCATCCCCCCACTCCCCCCAAGTGGGATACTTTTCTAAATTTTGCACACACCCCTCATGTGATACATCGCTGGAAAAGTCTTTGACCGCTTATTCATGTTATGCATCTCCGGCGTCCATCCCGCCACTCCCCCCCCCTAAGGGGGGCACTTTTCTAAATTTTGTTGACACCCCTCATGTCATATATTGTTGGAAAGGTCTGTGACTGCTTAATCATATTATGCATCTCTGATGTCCATCTCCCCACTTTGCCCCCCCCCCCCAAAAAGGTACTTTCTAAATTTTGCTCACAACCCTCATGTTATATATCATTGGAAAGGTCTGTGACCACTTAATCATATTATGCATCTCCGATGTCCATCTCCCCACTTTGCCCCCCTCCCCCCAAGGGATACTTTCTGAATGTTGTTGACACCCCTCATGTCGTATATTGTTGGAAAGGTCCGTGACTGCTTAATCATATTATGCATCCCCGATGTCCATCTCCCCACTTTGCCCCCCCCCAAGGGATACTTTCTAAATTTTGTTGACACCCCTCATGTCGTATATTGTTGGAAAGGTCCGTGACTGCTTAATCATATTATGCATCTCCGATGTTCATCTCCCCACTTTGCCCCCCCCCCCCCCAACGTACTTTCTAAATTTTGCACACAACCCTCATGTTATATATCATTTGAAAGGTCTGTGACCACTTAATCATATTATGCATCTCCAATGTCAATCTGCCCACTTTGCCCCCCCCCCCCCAAGGGATACTTTCTAAATTTTGTTGACACCCCTCATGTCACATATTGTTGGAAAGGTCTGTTACTGCTTAATCATATTATGCATCTCCGATGTCCATCTCCCCACTTTGCACCCCCCCACAAGGGGTACTTTTCTAAATTTTGTTGACACCCCTCATGTCATATTGTTGGAAAGGTCTGTGACTGCTTAATCATATGCATCTTCGGGGTCCATCCCGCCACTCCCCCCCCTTAAGGGGGGCACTTTTATAAATTTTGGACACAACCCTCATGTGATATATCGATGGAAAGATCTGTGACCACTTAATCATATTATGCATCTCCAATGCCCATCTCCCCACTTCGCCCCTCCCCCCAAGAGGTACTTTCTAAATTTTGCACACAACCTCATGTGATATATCGATGGAAAGGTCTGTGATCGCTTAATCATATTATGCTCCCCACTATGAAATTTGTCAAGTTAAAGCAACTATAAAATTTAATTTTATGGTACTATCAAGTTGTTTGCCGTCAAATTTTGACGGGTTCCATCTAGTCTCTATTTATTAAAATAATGCGAATTTTTCAAATTTTAATATTTTGAGCTCTTCATAGCGGGTATTCAGCTACATACACACAGTTTCAACTCTGTAAGTTACATAGTTTCTGAGAATGGCTCTGTGACGGACAGACAACGGAGTGGGAGTAATAGGGTTTCGTGAGATGGACGAAACCCTAAAAAGAGCAAATTAAATGATAGAATTATAAAATATCATATATAAATTCATATATACTGTTATGTTTTCATGTATATATATATTTTTAACATTTTGGCAAAGAATCTCATTTTCTTAAGCGGGAATTGCTCAAAACTTTAAGAAAAAAAAAAAAAAAAAAAAAAAAAAAAAAACGCCGGATTTTTTAAAACTTCAAGCTTTTTAAAGTCACGTAATCGGATTTGCAGCCAAGAGCGTATTCTAGCAAGCGTAGTTTAACGTAAATTTAACTTCATTGTTGCAACATTTTCTTTGTGACAAATATTTACATTTGAATTTAAAAATTTTCCTCCTTGTTTATTTTTATAACTATTTATAGAAACTCGTACACTTAAAACCACATTGATAACATGCTTTGCTACAAACCTGATTACGAAACTGTAGCCTAAATTCCTACTAAAGTTTTAAAAAAATCTTTCGATGACTTCTGTAAAAGTAAATTTTACATTAAATCTCCATATCAGCGAAAGTGAAAAAAAAAAAAAAAAATATATTTCAAAGATAATACTTCTTGATTATTTTCTAGGAGGCTCTCCCCCCTGCGCCTTTATTGCTTCAAACCCCAGACTTTTCTTCTGCCTGTCTGTCTCTCTCTCTCTGCAATCTGTTTGTTTCCCTATCCGTTCTTCTACCCGTCTCTCTACTAGGACTGGACGATATCAGAAATTTAATATCGCAATATATCAACAAGTTAATATTGATATTGCTGATATATCGCGATACTAATTTAAAGAGGGGGGGGGGAGAGCCGGAGCATTTGCTATTTTAAGATAAATGATATGGTATCAACAATTTAAACACAAAACCTAGTTGAATGCAACGAATTAAAATTTTTATATATATTTGCTCATAGAACATAATTTTTATTTTTTACGTTTTTTAAAACAAAATATTTAAAAGGAAATAAACTAATTGTTTAATTATTTGCATTACCATTACTTTCATAAAGCTTTTCTTTAAATATAGTATATCTCCTATTCTTCTCATTTTATTCTATTAATATATATATATATATATATATATATATATATATATATATATATATATTTAAGTTTCATTTTCACCACTATGATATGATTAATATATGATGAAAAAGCACAATTAATAAAATGAAATTCAAAGTTGTCCACATAAAAATGTCTAGAATTTTTCGTTTCATAGAATTTAATTATTTGTTTAATAATACCAAACTTTGTTTTACTTGGTTTTACAGTTTGGGGGGGGGGGGAGGCTGAGTTTGATTTCGTTTATTCTGTACACGAAATGGGTCCGGGCTAAACCACCCATACATCACGATCCTTTTGTCATATATCCTTCGTTTAATCTTGGCATAAATAAATCAGTCCATCCTGAAAAACTTCATTTTATCAATGATCATTATCGTTTCTTATTTTTAATTTAGCAAAGGATTACCTTGGATGACTAAAAATATGAATTTAAGAAATTTAAAAAATATCGCGTATTTTGATAAATTTACGATTTACTACAAAATTTAATCATGGCAACCATGTAATTTTTGTTTCATTTTTTTGCGTTAATTACTATCTAACATTGTTTAAATTATTTAATGTATCTCTCATTGAAAAAAAAAGTAAAGTATTCTTTGCTGAATAACTGATAGACATCCGTTCAGAAATTTAATTTACTAATAAAATCCACTAGAATAAGCAATAAGTTAAATTTCGATAATCTAGTGAAATTCAGTGTAAAAATGTTCAATGTATTTAAAGTACCTTTTTTATGAACGGGGCAACCAAAAAAAGACCGAATCTATCCAATTCGATACATTCATTTTAAGCTCAGATATAAATTACTTCCGAATCCAAGAAACCGCACTCTATAAATAAAGCATTATCAATACTACGCAATAATCAACGCTCATCTTTTTCGTCATGACATATCAAAAGCTCAGAGTTATCGGAATAAGTCTAGACCAGAGGTTCCCAAAGTGTGCTCCGCGGAGCCCTTGGGGCTCCGCCTATACTTTTCAGGGGCTCCGCGGCGTTCCCGGAAAATAAGCAAAACATGAAACAAATTAGCATATTGCAAGGGAAATTTTTGTGAAAGTATGTAAGAGTTTGTGCGTGTGTGTGTGTGTCAAAAATAAATGCATCTATCACTGGGTTGAAAAATACTATAATATATTTTTTTAAATCATATAAAAATTTGCATTAGACGTGTATCCATTTTCTATATAATATTTTTGGTTTGAACTACTTTATTTTATGTTTCTGCATTTAATGTGTTTTAAAAATTCGATTTAAAATAAGCTACAAGAAATAGTATTCTGAATCGAATGCACAACGTGAATAGAAAGAGCAAAGGCGCGCCAGTGCTGTTATCCCTGCTTTCCGAACAAAAGGGAAATTAGTTTTGTTCTTTGGAGCTTCGCCTATTCATATGTTTATACTTGCTTAGTAACCAGGTTCAAACTTCCTAATGAGGTAAGTGTGTCTCACATTGTTTATTTTCTTTCGCTTCACTCTTTGCGATCTTAAAAAAAAAGATTCTCTCATTCAATTCTCTCATCGAACATTTTAATCTCTGCTGCATACTGAAGTAAGACCGTTATCCCGAGGAAAAGCATTGACACGTTTGCTGAAGTTGCGTGCAAAGATTGAAGCCGTTTGACAGATCACAACTCTCAACTAGCAATAGGTTTAAAGGATGAAGATTGGTCGTGTAAATTGGCGTATTTGGCGGACATTTTTAGTAAAATGAACGAAATGAATTTATCGTTGCAAGGAGAAAGTGTTGCTGTTTTTGATGCAAACTGCAAAGTGTCTGCATTTAAGAAGAAACTTACCTTCTGGTCGGAGTGTGTAGAAAAAGCAGATATAAATTGCTTCCACTTACTAAAATGCTCTTTAAAGAGCATAACATCCAATTTGAAAAAAAAAATTCAAAAAAGTATTCAAGATCATCTCGAAGCTCTGACATATTCATTTAAGCATTACTTCCCGGCTGCTCAAAATAAAAGATGCTGGACGATTTTAAATGGGTACTAAATCCATTCAATGTAAAAAAAAAAAAAAAAAAAAAAAAAAAAACAGTTTAAGCTCTGAGGAATATGATACTCTCATTGGTTTAACATCTCAAAGCGATACAGAAATCTATTTTCAAAACAAACGTATCACAGAAATTTGGTGTCATTTGGCAGAGGAATACAAAATTTTGTCCGACAGAGCAAAATAAATTTTACTCCCATTCTCACCGATTTATCTGTGTGAATCTGGATTCTCCGCTTACCCAAGTATGAAACTAAGTACAGTAGCCGGTTAAATGCAGAGCCAGACATTCGCTTACAACTGTCGAAAATTGCACTAGCTATCAAAAAACTGTGCAAAACAATTCAACCACATTTTTCACACTTAACTTTTATACGATATTGCTCGTCACACTTTGTGCAGAATAAAAAAAATTCTATCGGCATTTAATATTTTTATATATTGTATATTGTATTATTTTTATTTTAAGAATTTTAATTTCCTTAAACTGTTTATTTTAATATTATTAAATTTTAGTTATTTATATCTTCGATCCTATTTTTCATAATTGTATTTAATTTTTAAAACATTGTTTGTCGCTTAAAACGTCTTTTTTTTTATAAGATCTTGTATCATTTAAAGCCCCTCACTAAGATTAATTTTACATTTGTGTATATATATATTTCTTTTCTTTTTATAACTTTGTTTTCTTTAATCTGTGTATGTTATTTGTATTAATTTTTAGTTATTTAAATTTCCTATACCGTTTTTCAGACTGCAACAATGTTTGTCGCTTAAAACATCTTTTTTATAACATCTTGTATCATTTAAAACCCCTCATTAGATTCATTTTACATTTGTGTATATTGTGTGTATATATTTCTTTTTAACACTTTCCAACCTAGTTGAAAAGTGTTTATGACTTCGGTTCGTCTGGCCGTCTGCCGTCTGCCCGTGCTCTAACTCCCGTAAATAGGCTCGGATTGCCCTGCAATTTTTATATGTTATTGTCGTTATCTATAGCATGTTCCCTATTTCAACTGAAGTGTGTAGCACTTAAAGTTTTTTACAGGGACACTTAAAAGAATTCTGTTACATTACGGTCTATGGGGAAAAATCATTTGCGGTTTATTTTAATGATGTTACACAATTTCATATACATTGTAATTGATATATATCACTAAGGTGCATTACAAGAAGCTTAATATGGAATATGGTGTGCATAGCACTCATAGTTACTTTACAGGAACAGTCAAAATAATTCCGTTACATTACGTCTATGGAGAAAAATCGTTTGCGGTTTAATTAAATAATGTTTCACAATTTTAAACGCATTGAAATTTATATATATATCACTAAGGTGCATTACAAGAGGCTTACTGCAGAATAGTGTGTGTTTAGTGGTCATCGTTCATTTACAGGGACACACAAAAGAATTCTCTACTGTCTGTTAACAATAATTCCTGGAAGTGCGTTTTAAGTTGCTGAACGCGATTTTAAATTTAATTCACTTTTTGTCTATTACTTGGCGTGTATAAATTTAGTAGATCATATACAGGGCAGCACAAAAGTTCGCGAACACATTTCCGTTTATTGACAGAAACTCCAGAAGGAGAATTTTAAACTATGCTACGCGTTTCCTAACTAAACTAAAATTTACCATCCTATGTAGTATATATACAAATCTATAGATCATATAAAGGGCTGAATAAAAGTATTCGGATATTTTTCCGAATACTGAATATGTTGGAAATATATACAGGTTATAAATTTTGCCCCGCCCACTTAAACACTAAAACGATGATCAGCTTCTAAATGTATTTTTAAAAAATCGTTCAAAAGAAAAAGCTCAGCGGCAATTCGTTTTGCATGTTTAGAAGTACAAGAAACGTAAAGAAGAACAAAACAAGTGGGTAAGTGTGATCGAAGATCGCACAAAGGGTTTCGTTTAATATTCCTTTCAAAACACATTATCCTTTCTTTAATAAGTTCAAATAAATATAATTTAGCAACAACAACAAAAAAAGAGTCATGTTTTTTATAAAGTAAAAGTTTACCGGTCTATTTTTCCTTTTTTTCGAAAATCTAAACCAGCCAGATAGCGAACGAAACCCGCTATTATTCTGTCATAATAATATCCGTCATACGGACTAAATGCGATATTTAAAAAATATATAATTTCAAAATTAAACATGTTGGACGCCTTCAAAATGTTAAAATATGTGAATATTTCCATAATCGGGTTTTTATCATGATTCAATACATTCCTCAAACTCATATAATTACTATTCTCTATTATTCATATTGATACTCGCTTTGTATTATTCTCAAACATCTGAAAAATTCGTTAAACTTCCAATAGGACAACAGATTTTCTTTTTTAATTCTCTAATGACGTGATATGAATCTGCTTTGTGTACATCCACATACTCATACTCCTTGTATTATTGAGAAATCTTAGACATTTTCCGCTTTATTTACCACTATGACGTCATTCAATTTCATTTCATATTTATCTTTTTTTCAATTGGTGAAACTTCTTATTTCATTTTCATTTTTCACGTGAAAATCGTCTGATAGAAAATTAATTATTGTAGAAAGAATTTCATCATGGATTTTAAATTTTTGGCATCTGCTATAATGAAAAATGTTTAAATTTAATAGAAAAAGGCTATTAGAATTTTGTTTTTTTATCTCTATTTATTAAAATAATACGAATTTTTCAAATTTTAATATTTTCAGCTCTTAACAGCTGATATTCTGATTTATACACGAAGTTTCAACTCTGTAAGTTACATAGTTTTCGAGAATGGCTCTGTGACAGACAGATAACGGAGCGGGAGCAATAGGGTTTCGTGAGATGAACGAAACCCTAAAAAGAATCCGTAATCGCGTGATTCTATTACGGGTGGGCGGGACAGCGAAAACGTGTTACATAATTACTTATGGGCGACTGGACCTACGCATTTTCTCTTTTTTCGCGAGTTGCCTATTGGGATTATACAGAAGTCTCTCTTTGTATACGAAAACTGTACAACTTACCTTTTTTTCTGTGTGTGTGTGTGGTTTTCGCCATAAGTAATAATAGTTTCACGTAAGCCCCAATGCAATGTATGACCCAAACAGGATTACCATTTTGATTTTTAATTGTTCATACTGGAAATCCTGAAAGAATAGTTTTTATTTTAAAAATGGGTGTCATTAACCCCTTAACAGTATTGCTCGAACATCGCTCGGGTAAGAAGAGTTTGTTTACTAATAGCTTTCAGAAACCACAAATTTTTAACTATAATTTTTGCTGTATTTGGCGGATGTATCTCGATTATTATACAAGCCAGGCATATTAATACAAAAAAGTTGTTTATAGTCCTTATTAGGTAGCTTTCAATACAAAAAAGTATAAAGCTACCTATTGCAGCCGTTCGGAGGAAAGCAGTTCCGGAAAATTTCGATATATTTTCACCGATCATGACCCTCAGACCCCAAAACCACCCTCCGTTCAAATGTTGATTTATATATATATATATATATATATATATATATATGACCTATGTCATACGATAACGCTCGTATTTGTAAATCAATTTTGATGAAACTAATTGTGTGTATTAAGCTCACCAATGTCTAGACCGAGTTCGTTGGCCAGCAGCTTGGTCCGCCATTTTGTTTCAAGATGGCGGCCATTTAAAAATTTAAAACTGAAATAAATATACAAAAAAGTTAAAAATTCAAATTTATTTTTTAATTAAGTGTTAGGCCTTGATACGAGGATTCCAGAGCATTTTTTGGTTTGCCTCTATCTTAAAAAATGGCTGAGCTAGAGCAGTTTGAAATTCTAGGGTGGCTGACATTTTGAAACAAGACAGCACATTACAAAAATTTTCATTGTTGTAATAATTTTCCCAATCATACGCATAAAACTATATATTCATATCCGTTAGCGCCAAATTCTCGCCAAACTTGGCGAAATTTGGCGACCAAATTAAGTCTTCATAAATGAAGCCAATTTGGCTATTGCTCAATAATTTGGCGAATTTCTTATTCAAATTCAGTATTAACGAATCTTTTGTAAACGTTTTCTTTGTATTTTAACTTGCTGTTTTCGTGTAACATTAGCTAAAATTTTAAAACGAAGATATAGGAAAGCTACCTTTTCCTCCCGGTGCAGGCCGGAAGGACTTTTTTTAATTTATTATGTCCAATAATAGTAATATTAAATAAAACTGTTCAGGGGTTAAATAGAAAATTTGATTTTCAAAATGTCTAGTCTGAATTCAGAATTTCTGTATCAAGAAAAGGGCCAAACTGAGAACCTTTGCTCCATGTTGGAAACTACTGGTTCGGTCTCTTATCCAGCAGATCTTTCTCTGCTCCATAGGCATAAAAAAACATTAATTTGTAAACCATAGAGTGCCGTGAGGTTAAGGGGCTCCGCCTTAGAAATTCTTCACAAAAAGGGCTCCGCGACCACTGGGAACCACTGGTCTACACCAATCACAGCAGCCAAACAAGGACCGCGCGATTATTGTTATTCAGTAGCGAAAGTGTTATTCAGTATTTATCTGTAACGAACAGTAGAATTTGTGGTTTTTAAAAACTGAATCTATTGGAATATTTCTTACTTTGATATATGATAGAGAGATAATCAGCGGAGGAAATTTTCCATGTCTGATGAAGCAGGATAGTGAAAAAATACATGGATCAAATGAAAAAAGGATTGAAGGACATATTGGTACGGGATATTTGTCGCTGTTTTTCGGGGCTCGATTTCGCGGTGATCGTAAAACAAAACATGAATATTATTGTTATTGGGATATATCGGCTGAGTCAGAGTTTAAATATTGTTATTGCGATATTTAAAAAATATCAATATTTGACCGATATATTGATAAATAATCCAGCCCTACTCTCTACCCGATTGACTGTCTCTCTACACGTCTCGCTACATGTCTGTATATTTCTCTACTGGTCTCTCTACCCGCCTATCTGTTTCTCTGACCGTCTGTTTACCCATCTAACTACTCGTATGTCTAGCCGTGTCTCTATACCGTGTCTCTTTCCGTACCCATCTGTCTACTGTTTCTCTACTCGTCTGTATACCCGTCTCACTATCCGTCTGTCTTTCTACCCGACTCTTTAACTGTCTCGCTACCCATCTGTTTATCCGTCTCACTACCCGTCTCTCGATACGTCTCTCAGTCTATATACCCCTCTCTCTACCCGTCTGTCAACTCGTGTCTGTACTCATCTCTGTACTCGTCTCTCTATCCACCACGCTACTCGTCTCGAAACTTTTCTCTCTACATGCCTTTCTACCGGTCTCGCTACCCGTCTCCTTACCCATCTCGCTACCCCTATGTCAACCCTCTTTTTTACCTGTCTCGCTACCCGTCTGTCTATTCGTTTCACTACCCGTTAGCTTATCTATGTCGCTATCCGTCTCTCTACCCATCTGTCTACCCGTTTGTATACACGTCTCTCTACCTCTCGCCACCTCTTCCCAATATTTAAACAATTTAGTATACAGAAGCCGTTCATCTGTTATTAAACGCAAACAGGAGTAATTTATCTAATAAGTGTAATCAGATGCAATTTTTTTAAATACATACATAAACCAGCATAATAATTCACCAGGTTCATTTTCATAGTAGTTTATGTCATTTGGCAGTAAATCTCAACTTCTTAAACCCGAACTGCGTCAAGCTTTTTAAAAAAGCCCCAAGGTCCGTACAACTGGGAAGGGAAAGTACCCTCAGGGCTATGCGATACATGTTATTAAGTTAAGTGAAAGTTTCGTAATCGGGCTCGCAGCCAATTGCTTATGTCAGAAAGAGTGGCTTAACGCCATTTTAAATTCAGTTCTGTAACTTTCTTTTTCTTTTTTTTTTTTTTGGGGGGGGGGGAAGGGTTCCAAATATTTACACTTAAATTCGAACTTTTGCCCCCATGTTAATATTAGTGTTGTTTGTATTATTAATTAATACTTTGTTGACCGAGCTTCATTCGAAGCAAATGTAAAAGACTTCTTCTGCAGTTTTTTTTGTAGGAGAAACTTTCGTAATCGGGTCCAAAGCTAATCGGAGAGTTTAATATCATTATTGTTTGTAACTCTTGTAGAGTTAAAACAATATTGTTGCTAGCATTACTGTTGTTTGAGACCAACCTTGCCTGGTGTATATGAAGGGGAAAAGTTCCGTATCATGCGCTGGTTGGCCCGATTGGCGAAAAATTTAAAAATGGTGCTAAAGTGCAGTTTTAGCATCTTACAAAATTTTTCCAGAGAGCGGGAAAACATAGTTTTCAAATATTTACAAATATACGTTTATTAAACCATGTTTTTGCGCCATCTTAAAAAATTAAGTACGATGCTAAAATAAAATTTTATTGCCATTTTCGATATTTTAACAAGTACTGAAAATACATAACAAACATATTTAACAACAAAACTAAGAGACATTTTTGTGATAAATAATTGTTATCGTCAGGGGGGCAAATTGTAAACAATTAATAAGCGAACTAAAAAATTACCGAAAAAAACTTGTGGGAATCTCAGGAAATAAATATCTGATATAAATAGCATTTAAAATCTTAAAATGAAGAAGTGGTCCGTATAAAAATGCAAAACATTATACGCCTGATATAAGTATTTTTTAATTTTTTGATATTTCAAACAAAAAACAGATAAAAGAATAAAAATCCGGCACAGATGTTATATACTTAGCACGTTGGCGCGATTTTTTCCCCCGCCAATTTGGCGAAAACTGTTTGTTGTGTTTATTTACTTTTATTTTTTATTTTAATTCTATAGATTATTTTTATATGTATATCAATATTTATTTTTATCAAACTATTATTTATTTCTCTTTATTTCTCTTTTAAAAATAATAGAAGCTATTTCATTTATTACGTTATTTTATTTTTATATTGAAATAAAAGATCACGTGCTATTATTGCATTCTATTTTAACTAATATTCAAAAACAAAGTTTTCGCCAAATTGGGTGAGGAAAAAAATCGCGCTAACGTGGTGCGTATATGACATCTGTGCCTTGTTTCATTTCACATATGTATCATATCATATCATATATTCTAATACGAGCAAATCTTGTGTGTGTGTGTGGTTATGCAAATTTTATCTTAAAAACGGCTCTAACGATTTTGACGAAAATTTGTATCCTACCATTTTGGGGCACCAGAAAACGATTGGGCTAGGTCACATGTTCGAGAAAATTCGATTAGTGGGTCATTTTGGGTCATGGTCAAGCTAATTGTATCTAAAAATCGGTTCAAACGATTTTGACGAAATTTTGTATCCGACCATTTTCGGGCACGAGAAGACTATTGCGCTGGGTCACATGTTCGAGAGCTTTCGATTAGTGGGTCATTTTTGGGTCAACGCGGGTCAAATTAATTTTATCTAAAAAACGGCTCTAACGATTTTGATTAAATTTTGTATCCTACGAGTTTCGAGCACGAGAAAATCATTGGGCTAGGTCACATGTCCGAGAAAATTCGATTAGTGGGTCATTTCTGGGTCATTGTGGGTCAAGGTATTTTATCTTAAAAACGGCTCAGACTATTTACACTAAATTTTGCATCCTATGGTTTTAGGACACTAGAAGAAAGTTGGGCTAGGTCACATGTTCGAGAAAATTCAATTAGTGGGTCATTTTGGTCATGGGTGATTATGGGTCAAGCTATTTTATCTTAAAAACGGTTCAGAGGATTCGAAATAAATTTAGCATTCTACAGGTTTAGGGAACGAGAAGACTATTAGGCTAGGTCACATGTTCGAGAAATTTCAATTAGTAGGTCATTTCTGGGTCATTGTGGGTCAAACTATTTTATCTTAAAAACGGCTCAGACTATGTACACTAGATTTTGCATCCTATGGTTTTTGGGCACGAGAAGACTGTTGGGCTAAGTCACATGTTTGAGAAAATTCAATTGGTCATTTTGGCCATGGGTCATGATATTTGAATTCAAATTTAATTTTGACCGAGCATAACTCGGTCTTCCCTGCTCGTTGGTACTTTTATGTTAACTTGGCGCAGTTGATAAATCGCCAGATGTTGTTCTCATAACATCTTTATATTGCATTATATTCCTTTAACTATAAACCTTTCACTCATTTTATTTGAAATACATACATTAAAAATACATGCCTTTCACTAATTTCATTTAAAATACTAAAAAGGAACAGAAAATAAGAAGAAATAATGCCACAAATCAAAAGCTTTTATTTAAACACCAAAGAATTGTATCTAATTTACACACGCGAAATAAAAAAGCTGCTAATAGTGAAATTTGCTCCAAATCTCTAATACTAAGTTATTGCAGGTTTTTTTCTTTCAAACAGAAAAAAGTCCAGATTAATTTTTCATTTTTATTAAATGGAAATATGTTTTATTGAACTCATTTGATTATTGTACTTATATTGTATTGCACTGTGCATGCATATTTTTTTGGTCCATGTTATTCCATGAACTTTTGAAATTTTATTTACGAAAATCTCCGCCGATGAAAATGACGTATGCACTAAATTTTCGTGACGTATGTGCTTTAATTGTGCTTTTTTATTTATTTTTTAATTTAATTCCCAAACGGTTTGGAATTTATTCTTGGTAATAAATAGATGTCGTCATCACTTTTATATGTACCGGCTGTGAAAATTTGAACGAAATCCGTCAAATATTTTTTGAGTTATGCTTGATGAAAGGTTTTAATATCCATCGTAGCTATATATGGAGCAAAGTAATACTGCGCTGTGTATGAGTCTTCGTTTTCACTCAGACAATTAAGTTTTAGTTATTTTGCCAAAATCACTATTACGACATTTTTAGTTAATATATTTTACATATTTTAAATGTAATTCATGTTACATATTGAATGTAATGTAAAATTGAAATACGTAATAGAATTTAGATATTGTTCCCACTCTTTTGCAGTGTTTTCGTCCTTGGTTTTGATGATTTGAATCATTTCTCGAAAGTTTAAATGAGTTTTTGATATTTAAAGTTTCAAAAACACAATCCTTATTTTTATACATATTGTGTACAGTCCTTTGGGGGGGGGGGGGGGGGGGAGTTATACCCTCTGCTAACTCTGCCGCAAATCACTGTATAAAAATGTCACAAGTAACAATAGATTAGTAGTAACATATAATAATAATGCTGTACATAAATTTTGCTGGGGGGAAGCAGGTAGTTAGTTACCTATAGCAATTGTAACATATTCTAAAACTTTTAGACGACTTTTAGACTTACTTTTAGACATTAAAATTTCGACATCATATTTTTCGGTAAATTTTACCTTCGTGTATCAAACTGAAAGTCACTCGTTAAAGTAGTTTAGAAATTACGCAGGTTTTATGTTTGCACCTTCTAATGTTAAATAAATGTTCGATCGTCGCAAAACAGATTACAAGGCAAGTGCTTTTTTAAGCATAACTTAAAACCTATTTGGCGGAATGAGCTTTAATTTTGGGTTCGCATATTTGAAAATTCTAGAAATCTATTTCTGTTAGGAAAGTTTTACGTTACAATTCATTTTTGTTTTCGAAAATATATAAATCTTAATTTTTTTTGAAGGGAAGCAAAATATTTTAACTAGAGGGGGGGGGGGGGATATATGCGTTATTTATTATTAATACAAAGTAAAAAATGAGGCACAATTTGCTTAACAAATTGAAAAACATATAAAGGTTTAAAATTTATACATCACTAGGAAGGGGAATATAAAATTTTAGGGTGGTTGAAATTCAATAATTAAAAAGGAAAAATAGACTGAAAAGGACATTCTCACCCACATACATTAAATACAATAATCCAATATGAAGAGAAAAAATAGCCAGAGGCAGGAATCGAACCTGAGTCCACAGCGTTCCGGTCTGTAGCTCTAACCACTGAGCCACTCCGGCCGATTCTGAGTCTGCAATTTCTCACTAATAAACCGTGTTGGAGAGAAAGTCACTAGCCATCTAACAGACAGTCTTGGATGACCGGACAACGGTGAATAGATTTTTACTATTCCATCGATCTACGAATAAATATGTATGTCTGTATAATAATTGTATATCTTTAAAAAAACATTATCCAGATTGTTTTAAAAGAAAATTATTAAAAAGTAAAATATAATTAACTATAAATAGCTGCTAGATTAAATTTTCATTTATTAAATTTTATTTTTCTAAAAGTATAAGAAAATTTTCTGTCCCCTCCACTACAAAATTTAGACTCTAAACGCTGCATGCTAAAAGGAGGCTAGAATAATTTGTATTGCAATAAAATACCTTGATGCATGTTTGCTTGCATTTTTATCTTTGGCGACATAACTTGGCAACAAGTACGAAATAACGCCCAGGGCCGTGCTTACGGGGGGGGGGGGGGGGGGAAGCCGGACATTTGCCCAGGGCCGCCAAAAAGTTGATGTTGCTTTATACTTTTAAATTCTCATCTGTTCCTTTTAAATTATACATTCATAAATGTTTTACGAGTCACTAATTTGTAAATTTTCGAAACATGCATGTTTCTCGAGACGGTAGCTTGCCTATTTAAAAAAAATAAGTATTTTGTAATTTATCTAACTTTTGCTTATCGGATACTTTATGGTACTGCCCGTTACTGAAATCTAAGTTATAGAAGTCTACTAATTCTACTATTAGTATCTCGAGTACTTTAGTATTTAAATTTGTAATTTGTCGATTTCACGCAGTCCAGCTGGATATCCGAAATTATGAATGTTTTTTCGAAAGTAACGTAAATACGAGCCATGCCAGACCCCTCGCAATCCCCCTTACTTTTTGAAGACCTCCACTGATGGAATACCTCCCATTAGACCTTTATCCTTCGCATAGATAATTTGAGTTAAAAAATCAACCAAACGTAACCTACCGAATTCAATTTTTATTAAGTTATGAACTACCACTCTAAAGAGCTTGGAATTGCCAAATAGAAATTTTTCTTAATGCTCCCGATAAAGAATATACCGAATGCATTAATTTTGCAAATCTAAAATTTTTTGACTCAATAATCTGTAAATTTTTTGTCAACAATTTGCCAGTTTAATTTGCCTATATATTTTTTTAAAATTTGTCGACTGAAGCTTAAGTTGGGTGTTGTGACACCTCCCCTCCCCCTACACACCTTAGGACATATCCTGATCATTCCTCGAACGATTTCCAAGCAGGACAGAACCTAGAAGCTATCGGTCGCGTGTCGTAGCTAAAATCAACATGTTGTTTTGAGTGATTTTATTTTATTTTTAAGGTACTCATCTTCTTTTAATCATTTATATATGCATTAATTCTAGTCTATATATTTAAAAAATAAATTTGAAATTCTTATTCTTCAAGAACAAAACAGAATTGTTGTTCGTATGCAATGAACACGGGAAGCTGGATATGAATAGAAGAATTTATATTATTTTATTTTTAAGCAACATAAAATTATATGACAAACAAACGTTTCACATAAACAACAACAAAAAAAGTTTTAATATGATTTGCACACTGTTAACCCTAATCTTATCTCTTGGCTAACATTTATTTCCCAACATAACGGCATAAAACACGTGGCGTGTAGCGTAATTTCTCGAAAAAAGCAAATATTCTTTGTATTTAAAAAAATAATTTTTTAATTTTTTTCTTGGAAAACTGTCAGTGTTCCCAATGTGATTAAAAAGTCTTTAAGAAGGCCTGATTTTAAGATAGTCAGTGAACAAGAGTTAATATTTAAAAACTTATTTTAAAAACAAAGGGTTCAATTTGTAGGAAAGAGAAAAAAAGAGATACGCAAGAGAAAAAGAGTTGGGAACCACTGATGTAGACGTAAGTATATACAAGTTAGCATGAAGATCATCCGATTACTTGGATGCGAAGCACCCTTCGCTTTACGAGCAACAAATTAACAACACAACTTCGAAAAATCGAGAAAATAGCATAAAAATCGCTATCGCAGCTCCCCCTTCTGGCGGAATATTCCCAATTTCAACTAGAACCTGTTGGCCCTAGCCAAAAACATACAAATGGATTTAGTTCAATTCTGTTCATAATTTTAGAAGATACAATAATGTAAATGGAACACAAATTCCTATCACAGAGCCCTCTTCCGGTGGAATATCCCGAAATTCATCTGGGACCTGCTGGCCATATACAAAAACATATAAATGAAATTTAGTTCATTTCTATGCATAACTTCATACACTTTTCGATCATACGAAGAGGTCACACAGACGGACACACAAAAACACATAAATTTTGTAAAAACGTAATTTGCGGGATCACTGACCCCTAAAATGTGTAAATCCGTCGAAACTGGTAGTTGAAATAAATGTCGATTACAATACTTTCTTCTATTATATATAGAAGAAAGTAAATAAGTGCAATGACCTACAAATTTTGATGGATGATGTAAATTCTTTAGAATTATTCAGAGAATAGAAAAGTTTATGTCGCACAATTCCAAGTGATGTAAATTATTATTTCGAAACATTATAATAATTGTTCAGCTATAGATTTCAGTCGAATAATGTAATTGCATTGAGAATTTTACTCACTTTTACTGTAACCGTTGCTTCAGAAGAACGCTCTTTTTCAAAGTTAAAACTTAAAAAAATTATTTAAGATCAACTATGCTTGATGAACATCTCACCTGCTTTCGCTCTTATTCCGATTCAAAACGATTTGACTAATTCTATAAATTTTTCAGAACTAATAGATAACATTGCTATCAAAAAGGACAAGAAAAATTGCTTTATCATGAATGAATAGCTTATTTAGTACATTCCACCTGTTTCATTAATAAAAGGTGCTTTACAAATTCTGCTTTGAAAATACATTTTGATTTTGACTGTTCGGGTGGATGCTGTTGCGGAAACGAAGTTTAGTAGATTATCTTACTATGTGTGTGGCAAAAAAATCTCATACCATCGGGCTATGGGAAATGGTTTAAAATAAATTTTAAAATAAATGTATTATATTATTTTACTTACTATTAATTATACTAAAACCTGGATATTCAGGTGAACTCATATTTTTCTGAATATTTCATGGGATATTAAAGTAAACCGTTATGATTATTATGAACACTGATGTGCATGGGGAATTTGATTATTTTTATTTTAAGTATAAAAAAAAATATGATGTATTTTCTACAGCTTTTTGTGTTAAAGAGTGCGTGCTAATTCACCAATTCACCCTTGTGATATGTTTTATACAATCTGTACTGTATTTAATATTTCATATCAGTTTTAAAAAAAATCAGAGAAAAGAGCCGCCAAAATATATTTTGCCCAGGGCCGCCAAAGTCCTAAGCACGGCCCTGATAACGCCAAATACAGCTGCAGAAAGTAGTTAAACGAGTACAGTTTGAGAAGTAAATAAGTGACTACGACAGTACAATTATAACATATAGCAAATACTATAAGGAATTGTAATAAAATAATCGCAATAAATAACTTTAAATTAGTAAATAAAGTTCTTATCGGCAGTGGTAAATAACGAACTCCGAACTGACAATCGACGCATACGTAATTCTTTAATTTCAAAATAACTGCACATTTTTAAAGTTCTTTTCGTGTATAATTGGTCCCTGTGTTACCAAAGATATTGCTTTTTTCTTAATTCTTCTGTATTTTTAGTTTCAATATTTGCGACCACTCTAAACATAACATGTTGACTTACTGACGGTAGCCATCTTGGAATTTTTAGAGAGCTCTGATTGGTGGATTTCGAGCTGATATCTATCGTAGAGGATACAAATAGCAGGAAGTTAGCGCTTGAAAAAATTACGAGAGGCAATCTATCACACGGGACGATTTCGAGAGCTTTCCTCTTGAAAAACGTGTTTCGGATGAAATATCTGATATTGACTATGATATGAGAGTACGTGTGATAGCACCATTAGAACAGGGTTGTAGCTAGAAGTAAACAATAGGAGGTGCTCAAGAAAATGTAGGGGTGGGGGGGGCTCATGCTATTTCTTTCTCTTTGACACATGCACGCACAAACACAGATATATATGATCAAAGTATTATATAGAAAGGTAAATTAATGCATATTCATATTGTAGGCACTATGTTTCTTATTATATTGTTTATAATAACTTTAATTGATGCTAAGAAAAGTAAAGGCTGCAGACAGGAATGTAATGGAGGATATATGATGGATACGCAGTATACCTTCTGGATTATTTTAAGGAATACCGTATACCCTCTTCTCAAAAACACTATAGCATATACTTTTTAGGGTATACCCTCTGCCTAAAGCGTATTCCCTCTGGTTTTTTTACTACTACATCACTGGCTGCAGAATGAACATTGTCAGTGTATAATTTATACTACTGATAGTAAAATAATAAGTAATGATGTCAATAAGTAAATAAAAAGCTGACAATTCACCTGTTTCAAAAGAGTTGCAAGCTTTAATTTTTTTCTGAATATTCCCTGCCCTTAAGGATTCTAAAGTTATGTTTTTTTATGATAAAAAACATTAGAAAAATCAAGGGTGTATTTTGCATTTAAAAATATTTTTGTGTCTAGTCAAAAGCTAAAACTACTTGTATTTAAATTGGCTATAACTCATTAGAATAACTTTGTTTTATGCTAATAATGAAAAACGCTGCAAAATGAAAAATTTCAGTATATAACTAATGCAAAAGTCAATGTTTGCATCAGCAAAAGGTTGCTAATTCTGAGTATGTGCTGATAGCATGCGCGGCTATTGAAGCACTTATTTGCAGTTTTTAAGCAAATAGTACTACAATTTAGTATTTATGCAAAACTGTAAAATGCCCCCAAAATTAAGTTCAATTTTTGAAGAGAGTTTCATTTGGATTTTTGAAAGAGAATTTCATTTGGCGACCTTGCCAACTTTCCCAGGGGGGGGGGGGCTCAAAAATTTTCAGGGGGTGCTGAGCCCCCCCTGGCATCCCCCTAGCTACGCCCTGCATTAGAAGTTTGAGCATATTGCGTGAAAAGAAGATCCATTGGCATTGAAGGGCGGATTTAGATAATCTTCAAGGCCGGAGGGAAATTAGAAGAGTCAGGTTGACTTCTACTCTTTTGCTGCGGTCGGGGTCGGGCAACGCCACCTATAGACCGCCACCAGTGTTGGGTCGTTTCACGTTGACTTCCACCTTTTTGCTGTGGGTCGGATTCAGATCGGGTTGATCTTACATGCTTTTGGTTTCGGGTTGGGTTTTCATTTTTGCGAATGGAGTTCAGGTTGACCCGATTTTTCAAAAGAAAGTCAAATTTTTTTTTCAAATAAAAACTACCATATACAGTAAAAACCCCACTTTCTGACGCATTCCTAAATTCATTTTTGTTACGAAAAATATGAAATTGGTAGATGCTCTTATTCAGATACTATGTAATCAAACACTTTTTTCTATTTTTCGATAAAGGCACATGATTTTTCAGAAAATGCTGTCAAAGATAGCGTTTGGTACGAATTTTCGGATCGTTCATTCATTTCAATGCCATTTTCTTTATTTTGCGAATCTGTGTATAATTTTTTCAACATCTAGCGGAATGTCTTGATGGATGAGCATTGAAACTAATCCAGTAAGTCTCTCACCACTCATCAATATCAATGCAAGTGGGTAAGTGTGATCGAAGATCGCTCAAAGGGTTTCGTTTAATATTCCTTTCAAAACACTTTATCCTTTCTTTAATAAATCCAAATAAATTTCATTTAGCAAAAAAAAAAAAAAACCTCATGTTTTCTTTGTTTTTTATAAAGTAAAAATTTAGCGGTCTATTTTTTCGTTTTTTCGAGTATCCAAACCAACTCGATAGCGTTCGAAGCCGGCTATTATATTCTGTCATAATAATATCTGTCACGCGGACTAAATGCGATATAAAAAAATAATTTCAAAATTAAACATGTTGTACACCTTCAAAATGCTAAAATATGCGAATATTTCCATAATTGGAATTTTATCATGATTCAATATGTTTCTCAAACTCATATATTTACTATTTTCTATTACTCATATTGATACTCGCTTTGTATTACTGTCAAACATTTTAAAAATTCGTTAAACTTCCAATATGACGTCAGATTTTCTTTTAAATTCTCTAATGACGTGATATTAATCTGCTTTGTGTACATACACGTACTCATACTCCTTGTATTATTGAGAAATCTTAGACATTTTCCGTTTTATTACCACTATGACGTCAATCAATTTTATTTCATATTAATATTTTTTTCAATTGGTGAAACTTTTTATTTCATTTTCATTTTTCACGTGGAAATCGTCTGACAGAAAATTAATTATTGTAGAAAGAATTTCATCGTGGATTTTAAATTTTTGGCATCTGCTATAACGAAAAATGTTTAAATTTAATAGGAAAAGGCTGTTAGAATTTTGGTTTTTTATCTCTATTTATTAAAATAATACGAATTTTTCAAATTTTAATATTTTTAGCTCTTTATAGCTGGTATTCAGCTATATACACAAAGTTTCAACTCTGTAAGTTACATAGTTTCTGAGAATAGCTCTGTGACAGATGGAAAACGCAGCGGGAGTAATAGGGTTTCGTGAGATGAACGAAACCCTAATAATTAAAAAAATAGTTAGAAACAGGTATTTGTCATCGATGTAGTTTTAAAAAATAATCATTTATTTTAACAAAAGAAATCGTGTTTTCAAATTGTATTCTTCTGCTCCCTATAATGCGAAAATGTCTGATAAATTTACAAATTATTTTCATTTCTACATGCGAGAAATTTTTAGGCATTCTCATTCAGGTTTCATGTTTCAAGGAATGTAATATATATTTTTTTCCTTTTCATATAAATGGGATACATTTCTAATCATAATCAAATATTAACTGACTAGTGTAAATGCCTGTCCTAGGAGGGTAATTAGAAATCATGGTTTTCACTTAAAATTAGAAATAATTGATAAAAATATTCAGTTACTATTCATCGACAATAACATTTCATGTCAATTTTTTTTAAAGTTCAGGGCCTGATTAATGCATGTGCTTCTGGGGTTTTAACAACAAATTTGCTATTTGATGTAAATAAGATGACAAAACAGAGGAGAAATTACAGATCTATCTTAATTAATAAAGGAAAACAGATATAGATCGAAGAAAATATCAGTACAAATAGCTTTTACTGACTTGCTTAGCAAGAAATATCAACATGTGAATTTTATTTTTTAAAAAGTATGAAATCTTTATTTCAGTTCTTCACTAAAAATGAACTCTGGGGACCTGAACATTTGTAGAAATTCTAATATACATGCATTGCATACACTACACACACGTATATACGTATGTGAAATAGATTTAAAAATAATGAAAACGAATTCAGAGAACCTCAAAATGTTCAAATATTCCAATATTTACATAATCAGGTTTTTATCATGATTCAGTACGTTCCTCAAACTCATTTGACGTTATATTAATCACCTGCTTTTTGTACTTTCTCATATTTATGCTCCTTGTATTATTGCGAACTCTGAAAATTTTTGTCATACTTCCAATATGACGTCATATTCATCTTCTTTTTCATTCTTGAAACTTTTTATTTCATTTTCATTTTTCGTGTGGAAATTTTCAATAGAAAATTAACTGTCGTGGAAAGAATTTTATTGTGGATTTTTAATTGTTGGCAGCTGCTATAAAGAAAAAATATATAAATTTGATAGAAATTGCTGTTAGATGGATGGGTTCTGCCCGGAATAGTCAACTTACTTGCGTATTATAGGGCAGTTGCGAGGCTAACGAAAAAGACAGGCTATCGCGGTGCATTCCGCTTATCTTTTTTACAGACCGCTAGAGTGACGTGTTACTCTTTTCGTACACCTGCATTGGCGGATTCGAGCATCACGTGACTCCCACGGTCTGTTAAAAAAGGTACGCGTAAAGCACCGCAGTAGCGTTTCTTTTTTGTTAGCCTCGGGGCAGTTGTAATTGACGTCAGGTTAGAGGTAACACCCTACAAATAGGCAGTTCTGATTGGTGGACGTACTCTGACCTCCAAGTGAAGTACAATGGTTGATCAGCTGATTGCAACTTCTCTATATAAATAGATGATTACGTTTTCGCGATTATAAAGCTAAAACAATTCAGTTTAAACCATCTTTTTGGAGAGAATTTTCAAGAAGAAATTACACTTTTATTGAAAATGTTCGATTATTGGGGAACTCGAATAAGAATATTTTGATACAGCTCAATAATTAACTGAGCGCTACATTTTTATAGGAGCTCCAAAACCTTGTTACATTAAAAACTGCAGTAGTCTCTAACGAGGGAGTGCAAAATTTCTAATTGAACCGGACACTTAAAACCGATCGTACGCCACTGATCTTGTATTCTTAAATGTGTATGAATAACAATGATTTTGTAAATGTGCCAGTAAAAAGCGAGTTTGTTTTTGAGAACATTAATAAAAACAATAAACAAACTGCTGTTTGCCGACTAACTTAAAAAAATTTTATCTTTAAAAGTACGTTTCTGTGTCTGTATATATATATCTATGTTCTATATAAAATTCAACTTTATTAACCGATCTGGATCAAATTTTGAACTTTAGAACGTCGAATACTTTACACTTTAGAACATAGCGGAGAATAAAAAGTACGTCTAAAGATGGATGCACCACGCCTTCATTTGCCTTCCATTGTTATAAATATTCCAGTAAAATATTTTGATATTAAAGAAAAATATCTTTATTTTTTGCTGAATGTGTAGACGGAAATTTGCATTTTTGATTAATTAAACATGTTGAAGTTTTTAGTAAGATGATACTTACAACTTATTCACAATCAGTTTATTTATACCAGCTGGGAAGACCGAGCAATGCTCGGTTAAAATTAGGGAACAGATGCTTTACACTCACACACTGATGTTTGGCGACTTTTTGGTTGGCGCGATTTTCAATCCCGCGCCAAACCAATAACTTAATACAATGGCTAGGTTGCCATTAACTCCTTGAAGGGCACCGGTATATTATATATACCACTTAATTTTAATCCCAAAATGCCACAATGACACCAGAATTTTATAACCAAATTTTTAATTTATAAGGTACATGAGGAAAAGCTTTTACTTATTTTAAAATAAATTCGTTCGTGAATCCTGGTGTCAATCAATCATTTCAATATTTTAGCTACAAGAGTGCTTTGCCCCTGAAGGGGTTAAAGGAAAAAATCCCCTAAATTTGGCGACTTTTTTCCTTTTTATAACCGATTAAAAAAAACTGTGCGTGAGTGTATGACATCATAGCCAAAATTAGCTTTGTTTTCATCTCAATACAACAATAAATTATCTGTACAACATAATAATCAGTTATATGTACCCTGATTGGTTGAATTATTTTTTTGAGAACTTTCTATGGACTCTGATTGGTTGAGTCATGCATCTTGGCTCCAATTGGGAATTTCTAGAAAATTCCTTTATATTCTGGAAGCAATTTATTCCGCCAAATGTAGCCAAATTTGGCGACATTTTTTCATTTAGCGCTAAGCATGTGTTGATAAAGTTCTATGTACCCTGATTGGTTGAATTCTGTTTTCGAGGCCGTTCTATGGACTTTGGTTGAATTATGTATCTTGACTCCTATTGGAAATGTCTAAAACATTTCTTCAGATTCTACAAGCCAATTTTTTCGCCAAAACATTGCCAAATGTGGCGACATTCTTTCATTTGGTGCCAAGCATGTGTTTTGGCATTGATAAAGTCGATTTTACCGCCAAATCTCACCAATATCGCGAACATTTCACCAAATATCGCCAAATTTGGCGAGATGTTATCAACTTTGCGACTTGGTTTACTGCCAACTGTTCAACAACTTAATAACTGTTTTAACCTTCATTTGCATTGAAATGCATTGACTCGTATTGACCCCAAAATGACTCATTAATCGAATTTTCTCGATCACGTGACCTAGCCTAATGATCTTCTGGTACCCAAAAACGGCAGGGTACAAAATTTTGTCAAAATCGTCAGAGCCGTTTTTGAGATAAAATTTGCATATATACACACAGACAAGATTTGCTTGTATTATAATATATATGCTTTACATTAAAGAGGATTAAATCATAATTTATTTTAATTAAATCTTTGTTCATTCATTGCACAACATGCATTTTAATCCGCCGTTTCTTGGTTGAGACCCTCTACTTACGACAGTGTCCAAATCTAGGCATTCCAAAATGTCCTTCTCACACGTTAGCGTCATGAATGCATTCACACGTGGATCTATCATTGTTGTTCTTAGATTGTTTTTTACAATTTTTAATTTAAATGTTCTTTCATTCGAAGCAACTGCTACTGGAAACATTAGAGCTAGACGACTGACACGGTTCGCAAGTGGTAGAATGTTTCTCAAAGATTGTGATTTCTTGGAAATATCATCTATAGTTTCATCCTCTGCGCAGAAGTCTGACAAAACTTCCAGATCTTCATGTAATGCTACCATGTCAGCAATTGCCTGGGTTTTAGGAAAGAAATCTGCTTTCTTAAGCAGATCTAGTGTTAATTTCTCTCTTGTAGTAGGATGATTCATTATTTCATACAGTGGCATGATTATGCTGATTCAAGAATTGAGTCTATCAGCTATCATTATTGTAAAGGTATCCAGTATTTATTTAAACTCCATGCGATAGAATGTTTTAGAACTTCGGAAATAAAGAGATTGCCTGGGAGTAAAGAGATTAACTTTTTTGGTGTCAATCATCGTCGATGCTGCACATCTAATTCATTTAACGGATCTACACCGTTCTTAGTTGAAAAGATAATTTCTCTCTGTATTTCTCTATTCAAGTTTTCATAGTCATTCTTGATTATTTCCAATGATTTGATACATGTCTTCAGTAGTTTCGTATCATCAATTATGTTAAGATTTCTCCAGTTTTTCAGTAACTAACTTGCACGTGTACAGAACGTTCTGCAGAAACATCAGTGATGAAGCAATGAAGTCGAGTGACAACATTTTATTTCTTAAACCTCGTGGATTGGTCTTTATTTTGCTATCAAAAGTAGAGGAATCATCAATTTCTGTCAAAATTTGTAGGATACATTCATATTGCAATCGAAACGGATTTCAATGATTCCGCTCGAGCAGTCATCTCGTATCAGAAAGATTCTGCTGTAGAAGAGCATTTTCTATTTTTCTGAGTTTACCCAGTAACGGCTTGTTTCTTTTAGTACTAGCCGTGAAAAACAGAAAGTTCTTCAGCACGGTGAAAACATCGGCTATACATCGCTGACATTGTAGCGATGCTGAGCGAAAGTGTTGAGTCTGTGAGCTCTAAAAAGAATATACGGCACAATTCGACCCACGATTTTTGAAAACTTCTGCTGGGTGCCTTTGAATTCTCCAGACATGCTGCTTTCAAAATCGTATGGCTGGAAAGCTACCTGTTCTTTATCGAGCTCAATCTTCGCAAGAATGTGCGATATCTCGCTTGTAGGACCGAGACTGGTTTTATTAACTGCTTCTAAAAATTTCTGAAAATCACTTCAGAGCTTTTCTATCTATTTCGACACATCTACATCTCACTCCAACCTCCAATCGATCCTGGTGCGAAGCATCTGGTGCCGTATCTTACTTTAATTACATAAACTTGTGCTTCTTGAATATCACTGAGTATCTTTTTGCACACTGCTGTCACATGAACTTGAATTTATTTCGTTTTGGGATGAAGCAGAAAGGTAAGTTGTGTGATACGTCCTGAAACGTGTGTCCTCAAGCCAGCTCCTCAGTACTGTGCTATGTCTGGAAATTAATTTCACAATTTACCGAAAGTTTCCATTTTCGTCTTTGTCACTTCTCCTAAATGCCAAACCCTGTCTACCCAGCATTCGTGTGATGTCCATCAAGATTGTTATAACTTCAGTGTTGAATGCAAGATCTTGTTCTTCAGAATAATCGGTTTGCGTTTGTTCGTGTCGAGTAATACATCGATGTAATTATGCGTCATAATGAACTAACAACAAACTGGTGGCAGAGAAATGTTGTGCGAGTTTTCCATCCTTTGCTTTTCATATTCTCTTCATTTTGTACTATTTGTCTTTTCATTTTGTGCCTTCTCTCAACCCAATCATTTTGTGTTTTTTCACTCCTGTGACCTTCATGAAACAGGCAACAAACAAAACAAAAAGCAGCGCTGAGTTCTGTATTATATTCCAAAAATGGATACTCTTTTGTACCACGCGCTGTTGAAACATCGCTGTCTATCCTGTTGGATGGAACCGTTTATCCAATATGCACCGAGTTTTGGCTGATACGGACCTAAACTGATCAAATGAACAAACTTTGTATGGTTGTCTGACTGAATTTTAGATATTTTTCCTGGGTCTTTTCCTGGTTCAACGACAGAATCGCTCCCACTTTCCGTAACGCTAATATCTCCACGTTTCTGCTCGATTTCTTTCACGATCTTACCATAAATATTTAGCACAAATAAACAATTTTCTTTTGCCCTGACAACCGTATCTATGGTCTTCGTAAGGATTAAGAGAACACTTAATTTGTCAGATTGCGTCAGTTTTTAAATAATCAGCTGATTCAACTGTCCAGCACATTTGAATGTCTTCGCCAAGTCGTGTTCATCTTCAGTGTCTTTCCTGGTCCTTTCTCAATTTGTGTTCAACGTTCACGCGAAGTCGGAGAACGGAAAAACGAACTTCAGATATTTGAAAGAAAATTCAAATGCTTCAGCAATTTTCAAATGCTAAGGCTTGATGGTTTTTAGTGTATATTTTAGGAAAAAACACTGTAAATTAAAAAAAAAAAATCGATTGTTTGTGAGAGTTGTATCGACCGATACTGACTTCCTAGATTTTGCCGACTATGATCGAAATTGCCGACATGGGGGGGGGGGGGAGACTCCAATTTACGCTCCCCACCCCCCAGCAGCTTCGCCCCTGCACGTGGGCAACAATCGCTGATTGGACTAATTGGGCAACAAAATGCTTGATGATTCAGCCTGTATTATAGTAGCCCCAGTTTTTTGGATGGCAGAAACCATTCCTATCCTAGTGTAATTGCTTTATTCTCTGTGCTTTTTCCGAATATATATTTTTTAAATTCTTGTTTTAAAGATTTTAAAACAGTGGGGAGGGAGACATAATGTTTATGGGGGATATTTTAGATAATTGATTATTTATTTATTAAACTTCTTTGTCTGATAGGAGGAGAAAAGAGGATAAGTGTAAATTTGGGAGGTTAGAGGATAATTTAGATGATTATTAATTTATTGTTGTTAGTGAGCAACGAGTGTGGCAGATTATTTTTTTAAAATAAAGAATTTTAAGGATTTGAAACTCTGCATGGTGGAGGGAGTAGAGAAACGGAAATTTTGGCGGTAGGGTGATAATTTATATGATGGATTGTCACTAGAGAGCAATAAATAAAGCCGAATATTTATATAAAAACAAAGATTTAAACATATTTTAAACTTCTTTATATGCTGAGGGAGAAAAGGGGGAAAGCGTAAATTTAGGAATTTGGGGGTGGAGTAATTTAGATGATTATTATTTATTTCAAAATTAGAAACAAATAGGGTTGATTTTTTTTAAAATAAAGAGTTTTGACAGTATGATGGGGGGGGGAGGTGGAGCGTAAATTTTGACGGGGGGAGGGTCATTTACACGACTGATTATTGATTTATTATCACAAGAAAGCTTAGGGCAAAATTTTTATGCTATAGAAATGAAAACAAATTAATTTATTTGCATGCTGTGCGTGTGTGTTTGTGGAATTGGGGGGGGGGGGACTCTAGATAAGGAACGAACTAGTCAAGACTTTATTTTGTTGAAAATAATCGTGGCCGGATAAAACGACATTATACCCAGAAAATTGCTATGGATTTAAATGACAACACACGAAAGGTCTGCCACCCACATATTGGAAATGACAGTTATTTTGTAACCGTAGCTGTCATCTATAAGGTAATTTAAACTCAACTTTCTTTAACACCGATAACGCCCACTAGCATGAAAGATATTAACCAAATTTAAATTAAAGTGTTTTTAGTTTTGTTGTATGATGGCCGTACTCAGGGATAATAGGTAGTACTGGTTAAACACAATTTTCTTTTGTGTTTGTAGCGACCCCTGGTGAGAAATAGACGATCTACATTTAAATAAAGTTGATTTTCATGTTTTACTCTATAAAGACGGTTATTACTTTGAATTTAAACTTATTTTATAATGCAAAGAAAATTTTAAATGGAAATGAATAAAAATTAGCTATTTATTACTGATGCTAAACTATACAGGGCCCAACTTAGACTAACTAGAGCCCCAGGGCAAGTATCATTCTGCCCCCCCCTCCCTTCTAACTATCCAAAGAATCTGTTCATGAATTATGCTGACGTGACTAGTACTAAACTTCATATCTGTTGTATGTATACATAAATTTCGTATCAGGTACTATGCACATCTGTATACAGGGTATTACAAGAAAGATGGTCAAGATAGAAAAGATGGATTCCTACTAGTACTTTAAGAATAAGTATTAGTAGGAAAACTAGTAGGAAAATAGTAGAAAAAATGATGGATTGGTTGACGGGAGTATTTGTTTACAATTTTTTCTTTAATTATCTATGTTAATCATATGATGTCCGAAAGAAAAATGCCCCCAATTGGTCACCATGAATGCTTTTAGGAAAATACCAATAATGAATTTCTTTTTAAAACAATGGACTACTAAGTTGTTATAATAAAACTTACTTATTAGTAGTCTAATAATCCTTATATATTATTTCTCCTGTCAACATCCCTTTTTCGCAGAAAATACGAAACGCAGAACAACGAATGAGATACCATATGAAAGGTTTTAGAACCGGCTTCTGACATAGCCCACTTCACAATTCGTTAAAACATGTTTTTGATTAAAATTTGCTGAAATTAAAAAATTAAATCGGCATTGTTTTCATGAAAGAAATGAAAGGTTTTCCTCAAATTATTGTTGCAAAAAAAAAAAAAAAAAAAAATCCTTATATATTATTTCTCCTGTCAACATCCCTATTTCGCAGAAAATACGAAACGCAGAACAACGAATGAGATACCATATGAAAGGTTTTAGAACCGGCTTCTGACATAGCCCACTTAACAATTCGTTAAAACATGTTTTTGATTATAATTTGCTGAAATTAAAAAATTAAATCGGCATTGTTTTCATGAAAGAAATGAAAGGTTTTCCTCAAATTATTGTTGCCAAAAAAAATAAAATACCACATTATATGATGCTCAGCAATTATTATAAAAAGCACCGCACGGATTTATTTTATATTTATGATTAAAAAGCGACATTGAAATTGAAATGTTTAGATTTCTATTTCTATGTCCCATGTTTTTCAAGGATGACGTCATCCTCTAATGTAGTCAAAATACGATTGTTAATTTTTTTTTCTCTAGCGTGCCTTTTGCAATCTTGGATCAGTTTTTGCTCTAACTTTGATGGAATAAATTAGATGATATTCTGGCTTGACTAAAAACTAAATGTTGTTTGCATATATTTTTATCCTTGCTTTTTCTGTAGAAGTGTAAACCTGCATCTAATAAATATTACATATTGAAAAAAAATGATACTTCTCTATTATCCCGTTGACCACTTTTCATAACAAAAAACTATCGCCAAATAAACGGGAGAACGTTGCCATTGGAATATCAAAATAAATAAATAAATAAAATATAAGAATTTAAGGACACAATTGTTATTTTAATTAATAAAATAACTAATAAATCAGTAAAACATAATGAAAAATACACGCAAATGTCGAATGTAATACCACTAGATGACGTAACAAACACGCATAATGATTCTGACATCAAGTAAATGGGACTGCATTTTTGGCGTTTAATCTTACAGTTTGGCGGTAGTTTTTTGTTATGAAAAGCGGTCGACGGGTTAATAGAGAAGAAGTACCTAAAAAATATTAGATTTCAGTGCGAAATCTTCGCACGGGCCTCTGGTATAGACTTATAAATAGTATTAACTTATAATAATATAAACTTATAATAATCTAAAGTTATTAGTATTCTAATAATATAATTCGTTCTTTTATGCTAGGGGGGGGGGATGGGAAGCGAAAAGGGGAAAGGGAAGACCGCACTACCTTCCTAAATCTTTGAAAATGTAAGAATATTGGTCACTTTTGACCAATTTTAACCTTTTGGCACCCTCTTAATAAAATTCTGATTACTCCCATGAGGCCACCCCTCAAATGAAGGGCCCGGGGCAACTGCCCCGCATGCCCCTGTATTAGTCAGGCCCTGAAACTATCAACTAAGTTGTTACATTAAGCACACAAATGGAATTAATCTGTAATATATGCAATTAATCTGTCTGTCGGCCTGTCCATCCATACACAATTTAAATTTCTTAAGATGCTCTTAATCGAAGAAATTTTAATTGGTTATTATAGTGGATTGCAATGTGTTTCCATCAATGGATGAATTAGGAAAAAATTTGCAACGCGCAAGTCTGCTGACAGTCGGGCGGGTTAAGGGCTCAGGCCCCCTAGTAAATAAATAAAATAAAAAGTATTGCTAGACTGAGATAGATTAGGGCTAGAAACAATGACGCCCAATCTCACATCAGTCGGAAAAATAAGGTTAGGCCCATTCCGAGTCTATACAAAAAAGTCAAGCCTGGGTCCGTTCTACTCCGAGTCTACAAAAAAAAAAAAAATGTAATGCTGGGTCTAGAAAGAATGAAATCAAGACCCGACCCGTCCAAGTCTGTAAAAAACACTTGAAACGCCCCCCCCCCCCCACCTCTACCGGAGCTGCAGTTTACATCTCTCCAAGAAAAAAGTGCCCGAATTCAACACTGACCACCAGGAGACAAAAAAAAAAAAGAGGTTCGATATAACGTAAGACTATTTTAATCAGCATTAAAAAAAATATTTTTACATTTAGTTTTATTACATCAAGTTGATATTTCTTTTCATTTAAAAAGAAGTCTAAACATTGCATTGTGAATAGAAGTTTTAATTTTCAGGCAGGTAACGAAAATTAATCAGAGCAGATGAAGAATGACATGTTTGTTAATAGGCTAAAGAGGATTTATTTCCGCTTCGCTGATTGAAAGCAACTTACCACAAACATTACTTTATTATTATTAACTTCATACTCTTTCTTTTAAATTCATTCAGGTGTAAAACTCTTAATTAAAGATTTATGTCCAGTTTAAATAATAGAAAGCTTAGAAAGTTGAAAAATACTGGAAAATGTTTTGTTTACACTTTCAACCCGACTTCCAAAGAATGGAGATTAGTTTGTATATATATTTTTTAATGTGTGTTCACACATAATTTTTAAATAAATGCTCCGATTTTGATTTTTTTTTTCCAGAAACGCTCGTTTCAATTTTATCAGGAACCAAAAATTGTATGCTTGTCTGATCGACTGTTTTTTTTTTCGATTTTGCAAACCCTAACTATCGTAAAAATTATCCAATTGCTGTGAAATTTTAATATGTTGTTAAGGGTTACACAGTACTATATTATACATTTTCAAAATAGTCCTCTTATCATGTATATATATATATTAAAATTTTTTAATAGAGATACGTCAAAAATTATAATATATGGTTGCCAATTATATGTCAAAATGAGTGATTTAAAAAAGAATGTGCGCAACAGAAAAGGGTTGCCATCAACACTCTGTTATTCCATACCACTTGCTAAATTACGCCAATTGGAATGTAATAAGAATACTGTAATAACTCCTGTACTACTCTGTAATAACTTAAAAAAACAATCAATTAAAATCAATTATATATTTTATCTTAAAAATTACTTGTGTTTACAATTACCTCCATTAAATTTAGGAGAGGATCATTGGATCATGTGCCAAACGCAAAATCATGCAAAAAACATTCATTTTTCTTTTTTTTTTCATTTCAGTCGCGCAAAATAACTAATTCTCTATCACACTGAACTTTAAAATGTGCATTTGAACTCAAAAAGAAAGATTAGTTTAAACTCAACTTGATATATACTATTTAAAATGTATGATAAACAGCTAACATAATCTGAAACTTAACTAAGACATTTTATTTCACCTAAATAAAACTGATTATACTTATATAATGTCTTAAATGAAACTTTCTCCCAAGTATCTTTATAGAAACAAATATATAGGGCGAAACACCCCCAGTTATTGACACCTAACCAGTAACTGACACTTGAGCAAAAATCTGACTCAAATAAGCATTTTGTTGTACAATTCTGAAAAGTAATGTCATCTAGTGGTAAATGAGGCGCTAATTTTTATTTTAAAGTCAATTTGTTCACCACTAGAGGGGCAAGAACATATTCAATGAGGAAGAAACTTTTAAGAATACAAAAAGTGCCATTTTGTAGCAACCCTTTTATTTCTTAAATTAAGGAAGTGTTTTTCTAATCAATTTGTAATGCAACCATCCTAAACTTTTTTCTTAAAGTTATACTTGTAGAAATTAGTTTAAAGATGCATATGATATATTAGGGCCATGATTTAGGGTTTATAGTTATTTAACTTAACTTAATGGGGGGTGCTAGTTATTGGTTCCTAGAATTTCATTTCACCAGTCTCTGACAGAGGTGTTAGTTATTGTTTATATTAAAGAAAATTGAAATCTATTATTTGAACTGTTTAAATATGCATAATAATAAATGAAATTTATCTTCTAGTAAACAGTATTAAATTTTAAGTTGTTTTACCGGTTTCTGACACCAGATGTCAGTTACTGGTTCATAAAGGTCATTTATTGGATATCTGCAATACTAATAATGCAGTGCTAAGTATTACTCCTATATCTCTTACTATATACTCTGCATTACTAAAACTGCAGTACAGCTTACTAAATCCGACCTTTTATAATAAATATTAATGTATTTTGTTTTTTATGCTAAAAAATAAAGTTTTTTTAAAAAGCATTTTAATTTTTTAAAATAAAGTGTCAGTCACTGGTTCACTTTGTGTCAGTTATTGGTGTTCCAAAATAGAGATGGTGTCAGTTACTGGTGTTTTTGACCATATTTATGAATAAAATTAGTTTTTAATAATAAAATGTATAATTTTTCAAAATTTTGCAAACAATATTTTTTTAATATATCTCTACTATCCTTTCAAAAGGAAAGTTAAGCATAAAATAGATTTAAATTTTTGTAATAGTGATTTGAACAAGAAAGAATCCTTAAAGTTTCATAGTTACTGGGGTTTCACCCTGGTTTGTTAATAAAATAAAATAAAAAATCGCAAATTTAAAATAACGAAGTGTTCGTTCCTTACAAGTTACAACTTTTTTATTGGTACTTATTAGAAGAACAAATACTACAAATTTACTTTATCCATTTTTTCAAATGGACTTAATGGTATAAAACAGTCTTCTAACAAAAGAATAGTTTGGTTGAAGAAAAGTTTCAACTGAAAGTTTCCAATAACGACGAGAATTTTTTTCAAGAAAGATTAACCTTTTCTTAACAAATTTTTGTAATTCATAAACTTCAACATTCACTGAAAAGTAAGTACATTTTTAAATGTACTTTTAGCGCATTAAACATACTTTATCTTATAAGTAACATGATATGGGTGGAAGAACATATTACTTTAGACAAGCATAAAAAGTTCTTATTTGTGCAAATGAATTTTTTTAACATTACAAGTTATTTGTTTGTTATTATAATTTCAACGTTATAACTTGCTTATTTACACTATATAAATAAGCATATAATATTATCATTATAATATGCTTGAAATTCATTCCTTCTTTCATAAAGTCTATCAGGTGTACTTGGATGATATTATTGTGGGGCGCACACTTAAGGCGCTATTTCACTCACGCTAAAACATCCTCTTGCTAATGTTAATCCTATAGGACAGTTCTTTTAAAATATCTCGTTTGCATTCAATATTTTTAATTTTTTATTTATTTATTTATTTATTTTTGCATTGGATAACTGAGGTCAATTTGTATGATCACCACTTTTTAATTTTTCAATTTTGTTTGCAAGGTTTTTTTTTTTTTTTTTTTTTTTTTCTTTTAATGGGGATACTTTTACTTTAATGGGATACTTTTACTTTCGAAAGTTAAAGTATCTTCATTTAAAAAACACCTGTGAACAAAATCAAAAAATTAGAAAGCGGCGATCGTAGAGATGTAGAGATCAACCTCCACTGCCCAATGTAAGAATCGTTTGAAATTTTGGAAATGCAAACGAGATATTTTAAAAGAACTGTCCCATAGGATTAACATTAGATAGCGGGAGTTTTCGGGTGAGTGAAGTATCCGCCGCGTCACTGAAACTCCCCGATCTCGAAATCCCATGTTAACCTTATGTGAAAATTAAAAAGCGCGATTACTATCATTACCAAAAATAATTATTAAAATACGATTTTTAGCATCAGTAAGCAGACGTCAGATGCCGACGATGTGCGGTTTTAAAAATTGCCTTCGTAAATTTTAAGTAATATTTTTAAGATGATAAATTTTAATCAAGTGAAAAAAAAAAACATATAGAGATTTTTTTTAAATTTATGGTATTTGAGAAACACAAGGACGTTGCTGGATAAACGGAATGCAGCTAATATGAAATTAAATCCATTCAAACGTAACTTTCCCCATCGTAAAGTAAGTTATCTCTCCGGAAAGTGTGTGCAGCCATGGGCCGTGAAATCCAGGGCCGAAACTAGGATTTTTTTCACACGGGGTAAGCATGAATTTTGGCACTCCTCCATCCCCCTTTTTCTAAATAAATTTTCTAAATAAAGAGAAGTTTTCGATTCATTGCCTTGATATTTTATATCAAATATGAAATAATTGTTGGAAAGTATATTGATCAAGATTTTTAAAAATATGGTTTAAAACGAATTCTATTAAATCTTGATTAGCTGTGTATTGAACTGACGCTAACTATAGGACAAATAACAAGTTGGAAATCGTAAGTTAAACGTGACAAATGAGGCGCGTTCTTACTACAATTAGTTTTACAATGTAAAAAAAAAAATCTTCGTTATTATTTCAGTGAAATGAATTATAGCGTCTATTATGAGCGAAATGAGCATGCCTTTCTTTTCTCTTATAACGTATGCCACGTTTAAAGATGCATTTTTTTTCGGCACCAGATAGCGCTGCAAAATTTACCATGGAGATCTTGCTTTGCGAATGATTGCCTCCATGGTTTAATATTTCTATGATTCACGATGAACGAATCTCTTGTGTTGATTCACGATGAACGAATCTCTTGTGTTGATTCACGATGAACGAATCTCTTGTGTTTATTTATTTTGATGGATATTGGGATAAATATTGGGCTGTTAACCTAATTTTAACTGAGTTATCTCAGAATCTATACATTTTTGAATGTATCATCTCTCAAAGAAGCAATTTTTTTGAACGATCTTTCTAAAAATGTAACTTTTATGCAATTTTATTCGAAAAAATAATTTTGAATAAAAATGGCCACCTGGCATATGGAAAAAGAAATGGCTAGTCCGTATTTGTTTTCCTCAGTCACATGACCTGTGTTTTTATTACATAGATTATGCATGATAGAAGTTAATACAATGAAGAAAACTTTTATTAATATCTTTTTAAATTTTGATTCGATTTTCATAAAATTTGAAATGACTCGACCAAATTCTGCAACGATTATATATTAAATTTCAAACCATTCGGTAGGATAGTTTTTGTGCTGTTATATGCGGACAGATGGACGGACGGACCAGACGGTGACTATAGGGTTCTAGGTATTTATATTGGGTTGTCCGAAAAGTTCGTGCCGGTTGGTAAAATCAATTCATACCGGAAAATTCCATCATTTAATTATCACACATTGATTCCGATATCTAATGTATAATAATTAACGGGTAGAATTTTCCGGTACGAATTGATTTTCCCAACCGGCACGAACTTTTCGGACAACCCAATATAATTACGAATGCATCTAAAAATTCTTTACTTTGCTTTAGTACGTCCACTCCATATTCGCATTTAGCCTCTTGAGACCTGAATGTAAAATAAGTACAAATACACATTTGTTGCTTTTGGACATACAAAATGACACCATAAATGACAGAAAGAACCCTTTTTCTGAAATTGATACTTTAGGAGACTGGATAATTTAGGTTCACAAATATGGAACTAAAACTAGTAACCCCTTAAAATATCAATTTAATTATAGATAACAACCTAAATCCACATAATGACAAATTGAAGGGCTTTAAACAAATGAATGACCTATAAATCCAAAAAAAAATATTTATTGTAAAGGGTTTAAGTTAAATAATTATGCAAATTTCTTACTTTCTTGGCCACGCTGTCTTGAATGCATTTCGCAAACTCAGATGAAAATAGCATTTATTTTATGAGGAAAAAAACATCAATGCTGCTATTTATTGGTGTTGTTCTAAAGCAAACTAGTCGCATGTGCCAATCCCAAAACTTTCTTCTATCTCACACAGGTTTCGCATACATTAAAAAGAATTAGCGCCAATTTATATCAAGGTCTAACTGAATCTAAAGTTTTATTAAATGCCGTGCATTATTTCTTGAGATATGACTATTGCTAAAATCGTGTAAATCCTGCAAACTATAGCATAGCAGCGCCATCTGTTGGGAGATTTAGACCAAAACCTAATCAACAACAACTTATGTCAACGTCTAAGTTTGATGAAAATCCGTACATTAGTTCTTGAGATATAGTTATCGTGATAATAAGGAAAAAAGTAGCATGGCAGCGCCACCAGTTGGGCTATTTACACCAAAACGTAAGCAACAACTATTTATGTCAAGGTCTAACAGAATCTGAAGTTTAATGAAATTCCGTGCATTAGTTCTTGAAATATAGCTATCATAAAAATAATGAAAAAAGTGGCATAGCAGCGCTACCTGTTGGGATATCTACACCAAAACGTAATCAGCGTCTATTTATGTCACTCTAAATGAAAGTTTGATGAAAGTAAGTGTATTAGTTCTTGAGATAGAGCTATTGCGGAAATCGTGAAAAATGCAACATAGAAGAGCCACCTATCGGGCGATTTTCAACAACAACTAATCAGCACCAATTTATATCAGGGACTAACTGAATATAAACTTTTATTCAATTTCGTGCATTAGTTCTAGAGATAGTGCGCCCACAAAACTTTTTTTTTACTTACAGACAGAATAACAGACAGACATTTTCTAAAAACAGTCAAATCGTGTTCAGGACTTTCTAAAACGTATAAATCTGTCGAAAACGAGAAGTCGAAAATTTTCATGAACCCAATACTTTCTTCTTATAAAGATAGAAGAAAGTAAAAACATTCAGCTAAATAGAAGTAAAGTAGAAATGTAAAAAAACCAAACAGTAGTTTTTAAGAGGAAAATAATAGAGGTTTACATTTGTATACCTCAGGTCTGTACAGGTTAACCTTTGTCTTTCAATAAAATTTTATGTAGTTCATTGAAATAATTTACGTTTTCCTATTTTAATCATCGAAAAATATGATTGGATTCATTTATAAATAAACTACAACAAAAAACCTAGTACACTACAAAAAAAAAATCTGTTGATTTTACAGTATAATACTGGCACACCAGCTGCCAGTATTATACCGTAAAATTAACAATAATAAACAGTAAAATAAGCAGTAATACGCTACCGCGTATGAACGGCAGCGTATTACTGCTTATTTTACTGTTTATTACTGTTAATTTTACGGTATAATACCGGCAGCTGGGATGCCAGTATTATACTGTAAAATCAACAGATTTTTTTTTTGTAGTGTAGAATTTCAAAAAAAATATGAAAATTTTGAAATAGAGTTTTTAAACTTTCCCTATTTTACTCACCGAAAATAAATGATAGAAAAGTTACAGGATGAAAAAAAAAAGTATTCATGACTTGAAGAGTTAAGCGTGACAGCTTTCTTTGAAATCATGAGCATATTTTCTAAGTTTAGAAAACTTATGACGACATCGTTGTCACTTTTCTTTTTTGAAAGCGCGTGACCTTTCGCTCCGCTCTTACTTATCAATCCTGCTGATGCGTTAAAAAAGTGGGGATGGGGTTGGCTTCGCCTATAAGCTTCAAAAATCAATTTCTGTTTAAAAAAAGAATCATAAGTTACAATTCATATTTGTTTCGAATATTAATTTCAAATAATATATTGAAATAATATTTTGAAATATTATTTCAAATAATATTTCAAATAATATTTTGAAATTCATATTCGAAAAAATAATGATTTGTAATTTAATCTATAATTAAAAAAAAAAAAAATAGAAATCGATTTCTAGAAGCGTCAAATATGCGAATCCAAAATTACAGTTCATTCGGCCAATAGTGTTTGAGTTATGATTAAAAAAATATCAGCATTGTACTCTGTTTTGAAACGATTAAAAATGAATTTAACATTCGGGGTATCAAACTGTAAACATGCACATTTCCTAATTTATTTGACCAAACGACCTCCCGTATGGTATCCAAAGGTAAAATTACCAAAGAACATAAATATGATGTCAAAAGTAGGTGTTAGTATTGAAAATTTTAGAGTTTGTTACAATTCCCATATATGAAGACGACCCCCTAAGCAAAATTTAAGTATAGTATTAGTAGACGTTATTACTAATCGGTTCTAATTGGTTCTAGTCACCCTTTTGTTGGACGATTTGCGGAAGGGTTAGTAGGGGGGTTGCTTTCTTTTCAAACGGTTGTACAAACAATTATATAAAAATAATTTTATTCTGCAATTTTCAGATTAGATTTTCATTGAGATGTTTAACTCCTTCGCGACGAGCGTCCTTTACAGAATTTTTAATCTTATACCACCGGTTTTTCAAAACAGAAATTTTCGACTATTTGAATCGCAGAAATGCTATCATTAAATATGGAAAAGCTCACAATAAAAAGTAACTGGTGGGAATAATCGACGATTCTGAGCATTTTATGCGTCACGTATACGTGTCACTCGTCTCCAAGGGGTTAACTGATAAATTGCGACAGCTGTTTAAATATTTGACAATGTTCCTAAAGATTAATATCTTAGGAGCATTTTTTGTTATCCTGAAATTTTTGTATCATTTCTTTTCATTTTCAGTGAGTAAATTGTGAAAGTCTTAAAATTACATTTTAAAGTCTAAAATTCTATTACATGTTCCTTTGTATAGATCTTTTAAAAACTAGTAAATTTACAGATCAGGAGCCTCAACATCAGCTCTGAGAGTCAATGTTTTTTTATCTCACTTTTCATAATATTTAACATCTTACAATCCGCAAATTAAATTTTTTAAATTACTACATACATATTTATACGCTTTTAAAATAATTTGAAGGTTTCAGAAATTAGAAACGTTTAATTAAACATGATTTTTGCAATAATATTCTAACATTCTTATGAACTTCTTATTCTATGTTTTAGATTAAAAAAATACATTTCTTTAGGGGGGCAGAGCCCTTCTGAACCCCCCCCCCCCTTCCTAATCTTAACAAATTTATATTCGTGATTTACTATTGATTGTGTGAATGATTCTAGTATATCTTGGATTTCGTTCTACACAGTGGTTTTATTAGAATAAGCAAAAATTTCGAAAATAATTTCATGTTATCCTAATGCCTAAATAGCAATATTTACTTACCTGCCAACCACGAAACACTCGCATCTGATAAATAGGTTGAATAATATCTCGTGTACAAAAGCAACTTATGGAAATGTAAACTGAATCTTTTCACTTATATCTATTTCAGAAATCTAGTGCTATTGCAACTTTTGTTTCGGAAAACAGTTTTGATGGTCATTCTATAATATTTCTTTTACCTAAGTACAGCGCCTAGAATACATAGTGTGGAAACCGGCTACAAAATAGTACTAAAAAATTGTATCCAATAAATGTACAACGTTGCTGAAAATATTAGGATGGGTTCGCAGCGCCATCTGCTAGCTCTTGACATTGTATTAGAATGTTTCGGCTGGTGGTAAGTATTTTAAATACTTAAATTATATCATTTTCTCTTCTGACTTCGTGATTTTAATAAGTTTTTTTTTTTTAAATGAAAGCATGCTTCTTTAAAGCTTCTTTATGAAAGCATGGCTAAAAAACGTGATACGCATTTTTTTTTTGTCTCTGGTTGCAACATTATCGTAGGCTTCGTAGGAGCACCGTTGCACATTTATAGGCTACAACTTTTTAGCACTTTTTAAAGCATTACACCATTTGCCGGTTTCCACACTATGTATTCTAGGCGCTGTAACCTAAGTACATCCTGATTTAACTCGATGGCAATAGCATACTAAAATCTCCCCAAAATAGGCTTATTTAGAAACTTTTAAACTTATTGGGTAATCATTCATAATCGTGCCCACTGCCAATTCACTAAATAGCAACCGTGGTTTGGCGCTATAAAGTATTTTTTGTGATAACTTTGTATGTTCTCAGTTTCCAGTAATAGTGCTATTTCACGCTGTATGGATGCGTTTTACTAAGCTAATTTCTTTAGATTAACCATCTCGTTGTTCGAGATATTATATCCTATTTTAAAAGTAATACTAATTTTGAACCACGAAAAATCCATATCACTTCCAGAAAATGAATATCTCATGTAAAAATGTTTCGGTTATCATTCTATAGTAGTTAAAAGGTAACTTGTTTCAAAATAAATTCTCATTTATTTCAATAAAATATTAAAATCACTCAAAACTATTTTATTTTGCGAATAAAATATTGTAGCAAAATAGTTTGAGTTATTTGAATTTTATTATTTTGATATTCATTAAAATGTAGTTGCTAGGTTACGATTAAATTAAAGAGGAAAATAAAAAAAAATACATTTTAAAATTTGCAAAAAATGATAGAATAAAATGTATTATATTATTAGAACAGATGTATAAAATTGCACCAAACATTGTACACCTAATTTAAAAAATCTGACGAATGTATTAACAAAATTTCAAATTAATTTGAATAATTTAAGACCTGACTTGATAAATTTTAGCCTTCATAACTTACACATTAAATACATTAATCAAATGCGCCATTTTATTTCAATGGATGAAAATTTTCAAAATCGTCTGAATTCCCATAGGAAAGCATTATGACCTAAAAAGAAATGTTTTATATTTTCCGAACGAATGAACCAAACGTAACTAAAAACTATACAGCTAATTCCGGGTACCTCACCAACATACCTACCAAAAATCAAACTAATCGGATCATTTTTGCGGCAGTTATCGCGGAACAGACAGACAGACAGACAGACAGACAGACAGAAACCAAAAATTTTTCGGGTGTCCACAGTAAGCCTCAACTGACGTTTCGGCAATTAAACCAATAAAGATATTTTCTGCCGAGTAAGATATAATGATGAGAATTATTTGAATGGATTGCACAAAATTTTATAGAACGACAAGTATGAAAAATCCAACAATGCGATATTTTCTTCTTCAAGTTTTCTTTATTTATTTTTGCCAAATTCACATTATGTAATCTATATATTTAAAACGCTAAGCGATTTCTTTCGACAATCCGTGAGAACAAACTACTGCATCAAATTACATCATTCTTTTTTTAAATGAAAGATATTCGGACACAGATTTGTTATCGTGCATTCGTTTGTTCAAAAATTTAATTAATTAGCCGCAATTTTCAATTAAACTTTTTCATCTGCTTATGACGTCATAAAGTCGGCAATCGGATTAACGCCCACTGTTGCGAGGTACATAGTTTATTCTCTGAACTCTATGGTTGAGAGGATAAAAGATAAATAATATTAAAAGCACGTGGCTTTTAGACCGAATTTTTTAATTTGCAAGTTAAATTTCGGTAAAAATATTTATCCGCGTGTTTTATAAGCGAATAAAAATTCATATTTATTGTGACGTCACGGGAATATTGTTCATTGGGTTTATTTTATTATTATACATTACAACTTTGTTGATGCCATTTTTCATTACAATTAAATACAAATATATTTTTATTTGTATACATGGTATTTACGCATAAAAGTAACATATACAAAGTAAGTGTGAAAAGTTTGCGCCGGTAAAAATGACGTTATGCTTAGATTGAAATGCATTGTAACATTGATAAAGCTAAAAAGAAAAATGTATATGATTGTGTCAACATGGCGTAATTTTAATAGACGCTTTCAGTGTGACGTCAGTGATGACGTTTTGCTTGGATACTGGCTCCAAACAAACGGTTGCTATGTTTCATTTCTTATTAAATATAAATCGTAGGAAATATTACCACTGCATATAATGTATTAAAACATTTTGCCGTGAGATATAATTATAAGATAGAGGTATAATATACAAACATAATAGAAAATACAACATAGCAACCGTTTGTTTGGAGTCAGTTTCCAAGCAAAACGTCATCACTGACGTCACGTCTGAAAGCGTCTATTGATTTTTCAATTTTTAATTTTAAAGATTAGAAGTGGAGCCTTTATGGTTGCTTCATCGAGATTGCATTCCTTAATTACATGCTACCGATTACTTTTTTTAAATTATAGGTTAGAAGATTTGATTTTTTAAGAAAAAAATTCACAAAAGTAAAGGATTTCAGAAAAATTAAAATTATTAAAAATAATGTTATGGTTAAAAAATAAATAAGTAAATAAAAAAAATACCGTACTTTTGCTTTATAGCGGCCCCCACATTTATGATTATGTAGGTTGTAGTTGTGATTTCGCCAAGATCATCGCAAAGCTTATATATTCATTCTATATACGCATATCTATATATATATTAGTCTTACGTAGCGCGGAAAAAGGGCTGAATTTCTATGTTATCGTTTGGCAACAAGCAACAAGCGTAGTTTCCCAATATGGCGGCCAGCGAAAGAGCAGTGAAACGAGTCAAACTCAAACTAGAAAATAATGAAAAATAAAATAACGTGTGCGTAATCCAAAGCGTTTGAGATGATAACTCATTTTAATTATGAGTAATAATGTTAATTTCAAATGAATTCGCAACGCTTATTTAGAATTTATTTATGTATTTCCCTCATACGAAATCGGAGAGAATTAAAAATATCAACTGTCTAGATCGCACCTGCTGCCATCTATTGCTGTAGATGTAAATTATTGAAGTAAAAAATAATTTCTTTTGCAAATACCTATAATCTAATCAATTAGAACAAACAGTTTTACGAAATTTAAACAATGATTGTTCCTATCACGTAGTGTTTTTTCTTCTATGAATTTAAGCCGTGCTGTACAATATTATCAGTACAAAAACCCTTAACGGGTTAAAAGTTGTGACGCAGCACTTTGTTTTGGCTCTATAAATTTTAAATATGGGTCTTAAAAGCAATGATATCAAATTTAAGTGACGCTATGTTAATATATTTTTTTAAAATCATAATTTTCTTTTCAGTTTTATTTATATTCACAGGTGCAATTATTATCTTAATATGAAAAAATATATAGAATTTATTCGCTGATGCTTTTTTATTCACATCTCTCATGAATTCAAAATATGGGTTTTAAAAGAAATGATATCAAAATTTGAGTGACACCTTGACGTGAATTTAATAGGACTCTTTTAAAATTCAATTTAAATTATTTTTGATTTGTCTTCTAAAGTATATTTACACATACAAACAATACTTTTAATTTTTCAATACACTTTTAAATATATTACTTTCACTGAGCCTATATTATGTATTGAAATGTATTTATTTCAATAAATTGATTTATCTTCTGTGCCACGCTATCCAAAATCATAAGTAAAATTTATGTAAATGATTATTTTGCGTCATATTATCCACTTGCATACATTTCCCTTTGTTTGGATACTATGACGCAAAATAATCATTGGATAATCACATAAAAACTGGATTATATAAAAAACAAGAGTTTTCCTACGTTAACGCAAAATCATTTTCGCTTCATCTAAAACCGATTAATATAATATATTAATTAAAAAAAATCCTTCGAGCCGTTTTGGAGATAATAGATATGTGCCCATTACATTCCCCATTTTCGCTTAAAAATTGGTTTCCAGATCTCAAAATCTACTGCATGTAGAAATTTATAAATTTCAGGATAGAGTTAGGCCATAGATATAAGACTAATGTGAAAAATTCGAAACGGTATGCCTCATATTTACTGAGATATTAAATGTCGGCGTTTCGATTTTCCTTTGATGTCCTGCTAGCTGTATATATGAGAGTGACGGAATCTTCGGTTTTAGGCTTACGGTTTTCGGTTTTTCGCTGCGTCACTCGAGAAACTACCGTCTCTCATGATAGGTGTAATGAGTTTTAAAATAATTGTGTTTTCAAGATCTTTTCATAGTATATTTAAATTATTTATGCACATTGGTAGCACCAACTAAATGCATTTTTAACTGTGTTTTCAACGAAGTTTTAAATTATTTTTTTACATTAAAAAATTGTCAATTTTATGGTGGTTTTTGGTGTATTTATGGTAGTACTTCATGGTAGTACTTAGTACATGGTAGTACTTATGGTAGTATTCGGCTAGAATTTCTGCAAAAATGAAAAGGATCAAGCGAGCGAAGCGAACTGGGACAGCGTAGCGGTCTCAATGTCAATTGCTTCGTAATTCAGGGGGGTTGGCGAGCGTTAGCGAGTAGGGGGCTGAGTCCCCTAGTATCATATATTCTAATACGAGCAAATCTTGTGGGTGGTTGTATATATACAGGGTGATTCTGAATTCATCATCAATATTTGGTGGGGAGGTAGGGAATAGGAAAAGAACACTATTTCACATAGGAAAGCATGGGCGCAGACGTCATGTAGTAGGGCAATATGAATCCTGTTAAATGATGGAAAGAAAACATAACAAGAAAGTGGTAAGAGAAAAAACATTTATTTGTGCATCTTTTGTACAGATTTACAAGAGGTGCTCGAAATTCTGACCATTTGCTAGAGTACATGCCTCACAACGACGTTGCATGGACAACCGAACTTTCTGGAATATGCCTGGTGTTTCCCGGATGTTTGCGGCGGCAACCGATATGCGTGCTACAAGGTCCATAGCACTGGCAACAGGGGTCTCGTACACCATGTTTTTCATGGCACCCCATACAAAGAAGTCTATTGGAGATAAATCCGGTGTGACCGTGGTGGCCAACAAACCGGTCCACCGCGACCAAACCATTGAGCTCCAAATTTTCTGGTCAGGTAACAACGCACATCATTTGCGAAATGTGCTGGAGCGCCGTCATGCTGGAACCACATTCGCCGGAGAATAACAGCAGGAACCTCGTTCATAAGACCCGGTAACACAGTCTGAAGAAATATGAGGTAGTTTGCGCAATCTAAACGGGATGGTAGTAAATACGGTCCCAGCAAACAGTCGCCGACGATCCCAGTCCACACATTGATGGCAAAGCGTTGTTGCGCAGCTCTGACTCTCGTACCGTGTGGATTCTGATTAGCCCACACATGCGAATTGTGTGTGTTGAAGACACCTTCACGAGTGAAGGACGCTTCATCTGTGAAAAGATCATACGTTGGGAAATTGGGATCAACGGCTGTTCTCTGCATGAACCACTGACAAAAAGTAACACGCTTGGGATAGTCCTCTGCTTCCAGTAACTGCACTCTTTGCAAATGAAAAGGATGTAAACGTTCCTCGTTTAGTATCCGCCACACTGTTGATTGTGAAACTCCAAACTGGCGAGCCATACCTCGTGTGCTAGAACTTGGCTGTTCTTCGATAGACTGTAGGACAGCTTCCTCGACTGAAACTGTCCGTGTTGATCGGCGGCTGCCTCGATCAACATTAATACCAGCAAATGATCCAGTTTCGCACAGTTGTCGATGAACACGTGAAAACATTTGATGCTGTGGCACGCGCCGGTTGGGGTAGCGCTCTGCATACATTTGCCTAGCTCTAAGACAGCTTTCTCCTGCGGCACCGTAAGTTAGATGCATATCTGCAAGTTCTTGAAACGTATACCGGTTCATGTTATTTCTGCGAAGTCACCTTGTCGAATGACGACTGGCTGCACACGGCAGACAGCTATGCGCGTTCATGGGAGATGCGGACACAAAGCGCCCTCTATACACCGTCATGCGTTCATTTGTGCCTATGCTTTCCTATGTGAAATAGTGTTCTTTTCCTATTCCCTACCTGCCCACCAAATATTGATGATGAATTCAGAATCACCCTATATGCAAAAATTATCTTAAAAACGGCTCTAACGATTTTGACGAAATTTCGTATCCTACCTTTTTGGGGCACCAGAAAACCATTGGGCTAGGTCACATGCTCGAGAAAATTCGATTAGTGGGTCATTTTGGGTCATGGTCTAGCTAATTGTATCTAAAAAACGGTTCAAACGATTTTGACGAAATTTTGTATCCGACCATTTTCGGGCATGAGAAGTCAATTGGGCTGGGTAACATGTTCGAGAACTTTCGATTAGTGGGTCATTTTTGGGTCAACGCGGGTCAAATTAATTTTATCTAAAAAACGGCTCTAACGATTTTGATTAAATTTTGTGTCCTACGAGTTTCGAGCACGATAAAAGCATTGGGCTAGGTCGCATGTCCGAGAAAATTCGATTAGTGGGTCATTTCTGGGTCATTGTGGGTCAAGATCTAAAAAGCGGCTCAACTTACACTAAATTTTGCATCCAATGGTTTCCGGGCACGAGAAGACTGTTGGGCTAGGTCACATGTTCGAGAAAATTCAATTAGTGGGTCATTTTAGGTCATGGTCAAGCTAATTGTATCTAAAAAACGGTCCAAACGATTTTGACGAAATTTTGTATCCGACTATTTTCGGGCACGAGAAGACTATTGGGCTGGGTCACATGTTCGAGAACTTTCGATTAGGGGGTCATTTTTGGGTCAAAGCGGGTCAAATTAATTTTATCTAAAAAACGGCTCTAACGATTTTGATTAAATTTTATATTTTACGAGTTTCGGGCACGCGAAAATCATTAGACTAGGTCACATGTTCGAGAAAATTCGATTAGTGGGTCATTTCTGGGTCATTGTGGGTCAATATCTAAAAAGCGGCTCAATTTACACTAAATTTTGCATCCTATGGTTTTCCGGCACGAGAAGACTGCTGGGCTAAGTCACATGTTCGAGAAAATTCAATTAGTGGGGCATTTTGGTCATGGGTCATGATATTTGAACTCAAATTTAATTTTGACCAAGCATAGCTCGGTCTTCCCTGCTCGTAACTCCTATATGTGCCATATACGTCATTATACACAGATAATTTACGTCTTATATGTCGATTATACATCATATACACATGTTATATATATACATCATATATGCATCCTATATGACTATAACTTGGCCACAAACGTCAAGAAATGTTATACATACATATATATATATATATATATATATATATCATATATTAGTATAATGTTATACATGCTTTATAATTTGGCGATAAATCTTGGTCGCTTGGCGATTCATCCTTGGATGCCGCTATAACACAAAAGTACCAAATTTACAATATATTAATGAAAACAGAAACAAAACTATTTCATCCTTGGGGGCCGCTATAACACGAAAGTACCAAATTTCTACTTTATTTTTCATATCTGATAATTTGCATCTATTCTTTTTGTGACTTTAATATTTTTGTAACGCTTTTATGCATTTCTATTGCCTATTCAAAGATAAATTCTTCTAAATTACAGAATTTCGTTAAAAACGGTAGTAAAATGCGAACCTGCATTCTCGACCGAAAGCAACAATCACTTTCCCAATGGTTAAAATAATAATAATAATAATTGTATTTTTATCTAGAATAAACAATGTAAGGCTAACATTCTATAGGTATTATTTTGGTAGGTTTATTATAAGTTCATTTAACAGTTCCTTATTAGCGGCAAAGTCCTATTTCACTTCTCTTTCGATGTCAAAAAATGGTAGTCTACTTTTGGACGCCAGCCAAAACACAGTGGCAATTTTTAGAAATGTATAACGGTTGTGACAACAAACGGCGCTATCGCTTTAGATTTCGTCGCGCTTACATCACTTCTAAATACTAGAAATCTCAATTTTTTACTACATTTTAGAATTTCAATTTTTACATCATCAATTAGAAAAAAAAATTAGCTTTCCATTGAAATTTATTGGAAAACTGCCGCTTAATTTAACGACTTTATAAATAATTTTCAAGCATGAAACATTTTTCAATTCTATCTGAACAATGACCATCAGTTTGATTTAATAATGTTAGCTCCTGGGAAAGTTGCCACAATTGAAAATAGATTTCCCTAACCATCATGAAAAGTGAAAAAAAATATTAATTAAAAACCTGATAAATCATAAGATCAGATTATCCATAAGATAGACCATTTTGGCGCTAAACTAAAATCTGTCAAATATATATATATATTCAGCTTATAATTAACATAAAATTGATATGTTGAATTCGTTGATGTATATTTTTCATCAGAACATGCTAGGAACTTTATTTTATTATTTTTTTTAAAGATCCATTGGATATTTAACTGCATAAGAGGGAAAAGATCCCCGACTATTATGGAAAAGGAATAATCATCCTGATTATGTAAAGAAACCGAAGAAACCTTACAAATAAATTTCACTTGAAAACATTAAAAATCTCCGTCATCTGCAGATTGATTTATTATTGTAAAAAAAATTCTTCATTTTTACATAAAAATTAATTAGCTTAAAAAAATGGATGCGTTTTAGAAGATATGGATTTGAAACGAACAATGATTAAAAAGGACATTTTAAAACTTTTAATTTAAACATTTTAAAACTTTTTTGAACGTCGAATTTCAACGGTGTCCTTGGGCAGATGCAATGCACATGCGCATAGGAACTCATTCGGTTAAATTATCACAGAGAGAGGAGGGATGTGTGCTTTATTTACTATGTTCTTTTATTTACTGAATATGAGATGAAAGTAGGGATATACTATTTGTATGATACATCATAGATACATGAAATTTTCTTTCTTGCCGTGGGGAATATGGCAGTATAATGTCAAACTGATTTGCTTTACACAGTTGTTTATAGATTGTTTGTTTGGAGTTTGCATCGGAAATAGTACTGTATTTCACTGGGGGGAAAACTTTTAAAATAAAATATTTGAAAGACTGTTTCATACATCTTTTGTTATAAAGAAGCTTATTTTACTGATATTGCTATAGTAATTTTTTTTTCCGTCAAGTTTTGACGGGTTTCATCTAGTATTTTTTTAAATTCATTCAGTGAACTTGAAAAAGAAAAATATTACCATTTGTTTGTTTTTCTTAACTCCATAAATGATAATCCCTTCGATACGATTTATCAGGTTTCATTAAAAGTGTTCAAAATACATAAAAAACCCCATTTCGTTTAGGAAAAGTAAAGAAAATTGGCTATGATGTCTCACACTCACGCACAGTTTTTTTTAAAAAAAATCGGTTATAAAAAGGAAAAAAGTCGCCAAATTTCGGGGATTTTTTACTTTATACGGCAACCTGGCTGTTGTATTAAGTTATTGGTTTGGCGGGGGCTTGGAAATCGCGCGAATCAAAAAGTCGCCAAACATCGGTGCATGAGTGTAAAACATCTGTTCCGGAAAATTCATAAAATTTCTCTGTTTGCAAAATGTTTCACCTTTATATCCGAGTTTTATTTGTTATAATTGAGTTTTCCTAATTTATTTTAATATTAGACTAAGCAGTTCTTTTCTGTATGCTCGTTAAAATCTGGTTCTCGTAACATCCGACTTAGCTGTGATAGAGTTCGACTATAATTATAATCTTACATTACATTTATGTAAGCTAAAATTGCAAGACAAAAAATTTCAAATGAAAAATTATTGTTTTTTCCAAAGTGGGTTTTCCTTTTAATTGTTTTTGCAAGGATATCAAATATTATACAAGAACGAAAAATCATGCATCAAGCATAGATTATGTAACACTTTCCACCACTTCCAAAATACTTTTAGGAATCTTTACCGTTTAATAAGGTCTCATGCTTGATGTCTAAGTAAACAATTTGGAAAACTCACAACAAATTTAAAAATCCAATTTCAGGAATTACCAACAATATTCGGTCCGAATTCTTTTGTGCATATGATCTATAGATTTGTATATATACTATATAGAATACTAAAATTTTGTAACAGTTAGGAAATGGATAGCACAGTTGAAAATTCCCTTTTAGAAATTTCCATCAATAAATGCAAATGTACTCGAGATGTTTTGTGCTGCCCTGTATATTATCTATGGAATCCGCAACCAAAAACGCATTTCAAGTAATTATTTTTAACAGACAGTACTGTACTTAAACCGATTACCTTTGTGTGAGTCCCTGTAAATGGAGGATAAATGTTATACACACAATATTCTATAGTAAGCATTTTGTAATGCACCTCAGTGATATATATCAATTTCAATATGTTTGAAATAGTGTGACATCATTAAAATAAACCGCAAATGATTTTTCTCCATAGACCGTAATGTAATGAAATTCTTTTGAGTGTCTCTGTAAATTATAAGTGCTACATATATTGAAAATAAAACTTGCATTTTCAAATATTCGTAATAATACAAGGAGCATGAAAATCAGTATATAATGAAAGTAGATGGATAATAACGTCAGATTTAAAATGAAAAACTGAAATATTTTTTTATCGGTACTAATTAATAAGCTTGAATGTCAGTTAGATACAGATGTGAGCTTTCTGCCAAAATCCACGTTATGATTGCCAGGAAAAGAAAATAAACAAGAATTATATCATTAATAAAATAAAGTTTTACAAAAAAAATATTAACCAACTTAAAAAAAGCACTAAAAAGTATTAAATAATTCTTTAAAATTCTCTAATGACAAAATGTTATCCATTAATCACAAATCCGATATAATGTGTCGGAATAAAAATGATAAATTTAATATGTACAGTTCAATACCCACCAAACATGGATTTTCGAGAGAATATATTTTACAAGAGATGAATATACAGACTTATGATTTAGTTTACGAATATATACATATGAAAAGCAATCAATTACTTTTTGAAGTCGGTGCCAAACAACCCCAATCGATAAATTAGTAGATACTAGGTACAATATATTCACAATTCTTACTAAACTTAAGGTAGTAAGTAGTCTTGCACTTTTAAACAAAAAAATATATTCATCAAAATCGGTGCACATTTACGAAAGTTATGTGTGAACAGGACTAAAACATACATACAGGCATACATAGGGTCAAATTATTAACATCCTCCTTTACTCACCTTCTTCGATCTAAATAGAAGAAAGTATTGTGATCAAAATTTTTTCAACTTCCGGTTTTCGACGGATTTATATGTTTTAGGAGTCAAAGATTCCGAAAAACATGTTTTTACAAAATATCTGTCTGTCCGTGTGTGCCCTCTTTGTATCAAGTTATGAAGCAACCTAGAATTGAACGAAATTTCATTTATAGGTTTTTGGCTGTGATCAGCAGGTCCCACTTGCATTTGTGGATATTCTGCCGAAAGCGGGCGCTGTGATAGCGATTTTTATTCATTTTAAATTATTGTATCATCGAAAAGTGTATTAGGTTATTCACAGTACTGAACCAAATTTTTTGTATGTGTTTTTTACTATGGCCTGCAGGTCCCAGTAGAATTTGGGGATATTCGGCAAGAAGGAGGTACTATGATAGACACTTAAAGATTTCAAATTCAAAGAGATGTAGAGTTAAGTTGTTAAAAATATTAGAAATCCTAAAGGTTTTTTTCAATTGAATGTTCAGCCTTGATCCAAGGATACCGGTACAATTTTTGTTTTGCTTTACCTTAAAAAGTGGCTGAGATATAGCATTTTGAAATTTTAGAGTGGCTGGCATTTTTAAACAAGACAGCAGGATTCCTCCATAAACGGTTTTAATTTAGGGGTTTTAGTGAACATGCAATCTCGCAAGTTTTATTTCATTGTTGTACCATCATTCTAAGTCTTACATTCTTAACACTATATAGTCATGTTCGCCAGCGTTAAAATCTCTCCAAGCTAGGCAATATTTGGCGAAATATCAACAAATTTGGCGACAAAAACAAGTTGCCATAAATGAAGCTAACTTGGCTATAGCTGACGGAATTCTGATTCAAATTCAATATTGACGAGAACTGCGACTGAATCTTCGGTAATCGGGTTCCATCCATTTTTATAGCTTGGTGTTTTCCAGTAAAATTAGCTAAAATCTTAAAACCAAGGAATAGGTAGGCTGTCTTTTCCTGCCGGTATAGACCAGAAGGACTTTTCGTAGTTTAGTATACATAATATATCAGCTACAAATAAATTAATCTCTCGTGTAAATATGTTTTAAAATTGAAACTGTTTGGAAGTAATGTTATTTGAGCATTTTAAATATGACGTAAGTTTCCCCATTTAATGTTTTGAACGTGTAATAATTTAATTATTTCTCTTTTTTAATATTCACGAGCAAATATATTTTTTATAACGTATTGTTATGAATTTTGTATATATTTGTAAATATTTCATTTATTTTATTTTATTATTGTGAAAATTGCAGTATTATTAATGTATTTCCTATTGAGCCTCATGTAACTCAATGCTAAAGGCCTCAGATGCTTTGCAAGAAAAACAACCTTCACCCTCATCTTTATAATGGAAGTCTATGGAAAAATAGTCAAGGAATGGGTTTATCGCCAAGTTGGCGATGGTTTTGGCGACTTATTTTTGTCGCCAAATTTGGCGATATATCGCCAAATGTTGCCAAGTTGGCGACGGATTTGGCGACTTTTTGTGCAACCCCCCCTTATACCTGTACATTGGGATCCTTTCTCGCTTAGGTTCTCTATCGAAAGTTAAAGCACTTTCTGGTAATTTCTGGCATCTGAAGGCTCTGGAAAATTCTACAGTTATCTTTAAAGCCTATATAAGGGACCTCCACCAGTCCAGTTCAGTTAGTTCTCTGTCAAATGCGATTGAATACGCACGAGAGGCTTTGCATTGAGAACTGTGTTTCTCTGAGTGATTTTGTCGTTGATACATCGTATTGAACGCATTGTTTCTGTGTGAAATTTTGCTGCGCTTTTATTGGATTTGAAGATTACTGAATATTTGTGTTTTGAGAAGTTATTTTATATTCTCATCGAACTGTTTAGAATAAATAAAGCTTGCTGATTGTTTTTATCTATTGGCATCAATCCTTACGAACCCCGAGCGCACAACATTTGGTGTCAGAAGTGGGATTGAATGCCGATTACCAGAGCAATGGAGGCGCAACTGACTAAATTATTGGAGAAATTAGGAGAGATGGATGAGAAAATGACTGCGAATCAGGCTGAAATGAAGAAGGATATGTCAGCGATGGATGAGAAAATGACTGCCAACCTTGGCGAGTTGAAAGAAGAAATGAAGAAGGAAATGACTGAGATAGACAAGAAAATGACTGCAAACCAGGCTGAAATGAAGGAGATGTCAACTAACCTTGGCGAGTTGAAAGAATTAATAGATAATAAAATAACATCTTTAAATGAAAGAATTGACAGCGTGGAAAACAAATTTGAAGGAAGATTTCAAGAAATAGAAGAAAATGTTCAATTGACAGCCAAAACCGTAGAAGAAAAAGTTCAAAAGATCGCCAAGACCGTTGAAGAAAGCATAGAGAATGTAAAAAAAAGATTTGGAAAAAGTCAAGAAACAGAAGATAACTGCCGGAAACTATTCCGAAGAAATCAAGTATCCAGATATGCTTCCTCGGGCCTTTATTAAGCTCTCGACCTATGACGGAAAACCCTCATGGCCAGTTTTTAAGACACAATTTGGGATCGTAGCGGACGCCAATGGATGGGATTCCCAGACAAAGGCTTGCCAGTTAGCTGCTTCTCTACGAGCTGATGCTGCCGACGTCCTACAGATTTTGCCTGCAAATGAACCGCTGGATTTTAAAACGCTCGTCAGTGGCTTAGAATTGCGCTTTGGCGAGAAATGCATGAAGGAATATAGCAGACTCCAGCTCAAATCTCGACAGCAGAAATCCACTGAATCCCTGCAAGAACTTGCTACGGATGTCGAGAGACCGTCCCATCTTGCTTATCCTGGCTGTCCGACTGAAATTAGAGAAAGTTTAGCACTGCAACATTTTATTGATGGTGTGCGTGACCCTGAGATCCAGACAGCACTCCGGATTGCAGATCTCAATGATTTAAAAGGGGCTTTGGTTTACGCTCTGAAATTCGAGGCAGCCCAGCAAGCTACTAGGAAAGATCGACACTTTGTGCGAGCAGCCAACCTGCCTGAGACGTCGGATAGAGCTGTGGAGTGCTTACAGCAGCAGATGAATGACATAATGAGAAAGATGAACTCCTTAATGGCCAACAAACCTTACAGGAAGATCAAGTGCTGGAAATGCGGTGGAGAAGGCCATATCCAAATCGACTGCCCAAGACGACCCAGCACCGAAGGTAATAGCTCACCCGCTAACGGAGGAGCAAGAAAACTGATTATTGACCATCTTGCGGGGCGGAGGTTTCCAGATCTTAAGAAGCCTCATTTTCAAGTATGTGAAATTTCTGCAAGAAGTTGCGGCGAGAGCGGAGTTTTTCTAGTCGGAAGTGTGAATGATTTGCCCTGTAATATGATCATCGATACAGGAGCCAATGTGACCATCATTCGGAAAGATCTAGCTCAGCGGCTGAAAGAAAAACTCTCCTGGACCCCGCCACGTGTTATCCTTCAAACTGTGACAGGAGATAAGATCGACATATTTGGAAGAATGACACTGGAAATAAAGTTTGGGAACGCCGCTTACCATCATACAGTCTATGTGGCCGATATTTCAGATCCTTTCATACTCGGACTGGACTTTTTAAAAGAGCATGGATTTGCACTGGATTTTAAGAATAATGAATTACGCTCTGCTCAAGAAGATGTCACTATTTTCAAACTTGGAAATGAGTCCGGGTCCATTCAACAGATCACAGCCAAGACAGATGTTATCATCCCTCCTCGGACCGAAATGATGATACCTGGATTAGCTGGAAACGAAAGAATTTTCCAGTATGGCTTGACTGGATATCCTGAGAAGAGCCCAAAGGGAGTGCTAATGGCATCAGCGCTGGTAGATCTGTCGAGAGATGTGATACCCGTGAGGATTGCAAACGTAAGTGAAAAGTCTAGAATTATCCAGAAAGGTGAAGTGCTTGCAACCTGTGCTCCAGTCACCTGCGTTTGCAAAGACCCGAGCTTGACGTTGTCGGAGACGCCTACAAGTTTAACACCTGAAATTGGACGAAATGAGAATTTATCTCCTGAGCAGAGACATGCTGCAGAAAGACTGTTCCAGGAGTTTAAGGATGTGTTTTCACAAAACGAGAGTGATATAGGTCGCACTAGTCTGACACGTCATAGAATCGACACTGCCGACCATCCACCGATTAAACAGCATCCAAGACGCTTGCCGTTCGCAAAACAAGAAGAGGTTTCTAAGCTCTTACAAGAGATGCAGGATAGTGACATCATCGAACCGTCATCAAGTCCGTGGGCCTCTCCCATCGTGTTGGTCCGAAAGAAAGATGGCTCCACAAGATTTTGTGTGGATTATCGTAAACTTAACGATATCACGAAGAAGGACAGCTATCCTCTACCAAGAATAGACGACACGCTAGATACTCTTTCAGGACATAAATGGTTTTCCACACTAGATTTGAAGAGTGGATATTGGCAAGTAGAGATCCATCCTGATGACAAAGAGAAGACCGCATTTACTACTGGACAAGGACTTTGGCAATTTAAAGTTATGCCGTTCGGGCTCTGCAATGCCCCAGCAACGGTCGAGCGCCTCATGGAGACAGTGTTAAAAGGCCTGACTTTTGAAGCTTGTCTCATCTACCTAGATGATGTCATCATTGGTAGCCGCACGTTTGAAGAACATTTAGAGAATATTCGAAAAGTGTTAACGAAACTAAGAGCGGCGAATTTAAAGCTGAACCCTTTGAAATGCAGGTTCTTCCAACGGGAAGTAAACTATTTAGGACACATCATCTCAACTGAAGGTGTTCGAACAGATCCTGAAAAAGTGTCCGCAGTAAAGAACTGGAAGCGTCCGGAAAATGTCCATTAGTTAAGAAGCTTTCTGGGACTATGCACTTATTACAGAAAGTTTGTACAGGGGTTCTCCAACATCGCAAGACCCTTGCATAGGCTCACTGAAAGCAAGCAGAAGTTTCTATGGACACAAGAATGCGAGAATTCCTTCCAGCGGCTGAAAGAAGCTCTCACATCCTCCCCAGTCCTTACCTATCCAGACCCCGACAAACAATTCATTGTGGACACGGATGTCAGTCACGAAAGTGTCGGCGCTGTACTTTCTCAAGAAATAGATGGCCAAGAACGAGTCGTAGCATACTGGAGCAAATGTTTATCGAAACCAGAGAGGAATTATTGCGTCACTCGTAAGGAGTTATTAGCTATAGTGAAAGCCATAGAACACTTCCATCACTATCTCTATGGCAGGAAATTTCTCCTTCGTACTGATCACGCACCCTAACATGGCTGATGAATTTTAAGAACCCAGAGGGCCATGTAGCCAGATGGATACAACGACTCCAGGAATACGACTTTGACATCAGGCATCGTAAAGGCTCATCGCATGGAAATGCTGATGCCTTATCCAGAAGACCGTGTCCTGAAAGTTGTCACTATTGTTCCAGAGCGGAAAGCAAGTATAATCCCGAACATGTCATACGCCAGACGAAGACTTCACTATCAACTCCACCAGATCCCTGGAGTGATGAGAAGATTCGAGAAGATCAAATGGCAGACTCTGACATCAAACCAATCTTGGAGTTATTAGAATCTTCTAGCACGAAGCCCAGTTGGAAAGACATCTCGACTTATAGTCTTACGACGAAGCAATATTGGGCTCTTTGGAACTCCCTCCACGTCAGGAATGGTGTCCTGTACCGAAAATTCGAATCGGAAGATGGGAAGACATCTCGGTGGCAGTTGGTACTTCCTCGATCTCGAATCCCAGATGTCCTCGAAGAATTACATGGCAGTCCCACCGGAGGCCATTTTGGAGTCATGAAAACATTACACAGAGTCCGAGAGAGGTTCTTCTGGGGAAAAACGAGAGCTGACGTCGAACAATGGTGCAAATCTTGCGATGCATGTGCAGCTCGGAAAGGACCAAAGAAACGTAGCCGAGGAAGACTACATCTCTACAATGTAGGAGCACCTTTTGAACGCATCGCCCTTGACATCCTAGGTCCTCTGCCAAGAAGTGCTGATGGCAACAAATACCTCCTTGTTGTCATGGACTACTTCACGAAATGGCCTGAAGTTTATGCCATCCCTGATCAAGAAGCTTCTACGGTTGCGGATGCCTTGGTATACCAGTGGATATCAAGGTATGGAGTCCCCCTTCAAATGCATTCTGACCAGGGGAGAAATTTCATCTCTGCTGTGATTGAGGGTCTCTGTCAACTTCTCGGAATGGACAAAACTAGGACGACGCCTTTACATCCACAATCGGATGGCATGGTTGAGAGATTTAATCGTACCATCCTCAACAATCTCTCACTGCTAGTCTCAAGAAACCAACAAGACTGGGACCAAAAACTTCCCTTGTTTCTTCTCGCCTATCGCAGCGCCGTCCATGAAACAACCGGCTATTCCCCGTCTCAGATGCTTTTCGGTCGTGATCTTCGTCTACCTTGTGATCTGATTTTTGGTCGCCCTCCAGATGCGCCTTCATCGCCAGAGGGATACGTGCAGAATCTCCAGGCACGATTTAAAGACGTCCACAACTTGGCTCGAGAGCGGATCAATATACAGACGGAGAAGATGAAGACCAGGTACGACACGAAAGCCACGGGACATCAATTCAAAGAAGGTGACAAGGTTTGGTTTTATAATCCGACTCGACGTAAAGGACTTTCTCCCAAACTGCAATCGCACTGGGACGGTCCTTATACAGTCCTAAACAGACTGAACGATGTCGTAATTCGGATCCGAAAGTCACCAAGTTCGAAGCCTAGAGTCGTTCATTACGACAGGCTGGCTCCATACTATGGCCATAGTACTTAGTTCATTGATTGTAGATAGTGTAATGTAAATAATGTAAATTAGTATGACCATGGTCTTGTATGTAAGTTAATGTAATTATTTATTTTGCTTAGATTATCATTATTATTATTATTTAAATACTTGTATGTAATAATGTCTATGCTTTAATTTAATTTTATTTTTAAATAAGTGTATATTTTTTATAATTCAGCATTATGAATGTGTTTTGAATAGTATAGCATTTGTTGGTAACGGGTTTGCTTTCCGATCAAAGGTTGAACTGCCCGGGACGTGCAGTCCTTGAGAGGGGGGCAATGTTATGAATTTTGTATATATTTGTAAATATTTTATTTATTTTATTTTATTATTGTGAAAATTGCAGTATTATTAATGTATTTCCTATTGAGCATCATGTAACTCAATGCTAAAGGCCTCAGATGCTTTGCAAGAAAAACAACCTTACACCCTCATCTTTATAATGGAAGTCTATGGAAAAATCACCAAGGAATGGGTTTATCGCCAAGTTGGCGATGGTTTTGGCGACTTATTTTTGTCGCCAAATTTGGCGATATATCGCCAAATGTTGCCAAGTTGGCGACGGATTTGGCGACTTTTTGTGCAACCCCCCCTTATACCTGTACATTGGGATCCTTTCTCGCTTAGGTTCTCTATCGAAAGTTAAAGCACTTTCTGGTAATTTCTGGCATCTGAAGGCTCTGGAAAATTCTACAGTTATCTTTAAAGCCTATATAAGGGACCTCCACCAGTCCAGTTCTGTTAGTTCTCTGTCAAATCGATTGAATACGCACGAGAGGCTTTGCATTGAGAACTGTGTTTCTCTGAGTGATTTTGTCGTTGATACGTCGTATTGAACGCATTGTTTCTGTGTGAAATTTTGCTGTTCTTTTATTTTATTTGAAGATTACTGAATATTTGTGTTTTGAGAAGTTATTTTATATTCTCATCGAGCTGTTTAGAATAAATAAAGCTTGCTGATTGTTTTTATCTATTGGCATCAATCCTTACGAACCCCGAGCGCACAACAGTATTTTTCCACATTTACTGCTTTTAAAACGTGATCTTTAATTATTGTTTTAAAGTTTTATTTCTGTTTTTGATAGTCACGTGTAAATACGTTTTTTAATTGAAAGGGAATATTATTATGTGCGCTATTTTACAAATTGGCAACAATTCAAATAATGGACTTTTTGAAATATAAATTAAATTATCTAAATAATGGAAATTTGAATAAAATAATTTGTTCTAATGATCAGATTTTGACGAAATTGAAATGGGACTACCTTGGACCTCTTTCAAACAAAATAAAAATTATCAAAATCGATGCACATTTACGAGAGTTATGCGTGAACAACATAATACATACATACGGGTCGAATTGATAACCTCCTACTTTTTTTAAGTCGGTTAAAAAGAGATTTCGCTCGGAACAAAGTGACGTCATATTTGAAATAGAACGGAAATTTTCAAATATGTTTTTAAAGGAGCGTGAATCAGTTTCATATATTAATACTACAAGGATCAGTAAGTATAGAAAGATGAGCTTCATGCCATATTTAGAACGAAAAATTGAAATATTTGTTTAACTATACTGATTGAACGCAACGCGATTTAGTTAACACCGGCTATCATTGATCCGAGGATGTCATATAAACTCTCAGAATTTAAAATTTTGAGTTAGGTTCCAATTTATTATTATTATTATTATTATTATTTGGTAAATGTTAATTACATTTGTCTAAAAACGCCAACTAAATTACTCCATTTTTGTGAATAAAAAGGAGAAATAAAACAGATTAATATATTTTTCACGCCATATTTTCTCATTAAAACTGAAAAAAGATTTTATTTTCAATTTGAATAGATGTTTAAAAAAAAATCTCGATTACAGTAAATTTTTCGAAAAATAAAAACATATTTCCAGGTATTCAAACGTCATTAATCAAGTTATTCTGCAGAAAAAAAATCTATGTCAACATATTATCATTTAGAAATTAAGATTTGTTTCAACTATCGATTAAACCAAGAAGGCAAATTTAAGCTCTTTGCATTTAGGTGTATAAATTATTGCTCCCTATTTACAAGAATTGAATTTAAAGAAAAAGCATATACTATTTCCAATTACTTATTTTTGAAGGATGGCTGTTAAAACGTTTAACAAAGTCGTTAAAAGTAAAATGCATTATCAGGTAAAATTGACATTGGATTTTACCCAATTCGTGGATTTCTACGATTTTATTTGGCCTTTCTTTTTCCATTGGTTGCAGTTTCATTTTCGAGATTATTTGGCGCAAAATTTAACTTTTTTAAAACTGAGTTATGTTAAGTCCCCTATAACAAAGAAGTACCGTATGTCTCCTATAAAATGTGATAAAGAGTTGGTTAATTACTTGCGTTTTTAATTTTCGAGAGTGAAATATTTTGCTTAATTAATGCATTTATTCTTTTTTCAATGTTACGTGAACGAAGTCACGCGGGTAACAGCTAGTAAGTCATAAACTCTGATAGCTGTTTAAATATTTTAGGATATTTTAAATATTTGGGAAGATTAATACTTTAGGACAATGAAAACTTGTAAAAATAATTACCGAAGTCCGTGCAAATATTTGCATAAAAATTGTCTGTCACTTTCAGATGACGTTATAAAAATCCAACACAAAATCTTTTAATCTATATTATAAAGCAAAAACATGTGCGTGAGTAACGCTGACGTCATATCGACGGAGGCAACAATCTAAACAATTCATTTCCTCTTTTTCTCAAATTTAATTACCTTTAAACATCGCATAATTTTTATTTTTACACCATTGAATGGAGAAAAATATGTACTTTCAAATGTAATTTATTTGAAAGCTGTATCTCATTTTGCTGATTTTTTATGATTTTTAAAATAATTTTCAAACATAATTTTTTTTAAAAATCTCTCTCTATCGCGTAAATCTGTTTACACTCAAAACAATATAAATACTTCAGCGTTGTTTCCATCTAATATTCCATAGCAAAATTAACACTTCATCAATAAATAATTAAATAGATAAATAAATTAAAACATAAAACACATATTTTACAGACATGTAATCAAACTACGCGCTTAAATGCTGAAATAATCGGAACAAGAAAGAAAAAGCATGCTCATACATATATTATGTAACACATTCAAAATATTGTAACAAAACTTCATTGTTTAATAAGATGAAAGATTGTATCTAAGTAAACATTTTCGAAACTCAATTTCGACAATTACCATCTATAGTTGGTAAATAATTCAAAATCTTATGTGAATCTCTGTATATGATCTATCGATTTGTATATAAACTACATACTATGCTAAAATTTAGTTCAGTTAGGAAACGCTTAATACTGTTGAAAATTCCCTTTCAGCAATTTTCATCAATAAATTTCTTTGAATTTTTTTTGTACAGCACTGTATAGGATCTACATAATTTATGCACACCAAGTAATATGAAAAAAATATAAAAACTCATACCACAACTGAAAACGCACTTCCAGCAATAATCGTTCAGAGACAGTACTATAACCGAACACTTTTGTGTGTCCCTGTATATGAATGATAAATGTTATGCACATCCTAGTCAGCAGTAAGCATCTTGTTGTGCACCTCAGTGATATATATCAATTTAAATATGTTTGTAATACTGTAATATTATTCAAATACATTGCAAACGATTTTTCCTTATAGAGCATAATGTAACGGAATTCTTTTGAGTGTCCTTGTAAACCAACTATGAACGTTACACATTTCATTTTAACTACCGACCATGTCATAGTAAGTCCCAATAACATACATAAATTTAGCAATCCGTCAATATTTACGCGAGTTAGAGTTCGGAAAGACAGACGGACAGATGGAGAGAGAAACCGAATTCCTAAACACTTTTAAACTATGTTGGAAAGTTTTAATAAAAAAGGCTGCTGTAAACTTGAAATCGTGTGCTTGAATCGTGCTTGAAAATTATTTTAAAAACCAAAAAAATCAATAAATTAAGATACAGTTTTCAAACAAATTGCATTTGAAAGTACATTTTTTTCTCTATTCGACGATGTAAAAATTGAAATTGCGCAATGTTTAGAAGTTAATAAATTTGCAGAAAAGCTAAATTTATTACCCATGTTGTTGTCATCGTCAATATGACGTCAGCGTTACTCATGGACATGTTTCTGTTTTATATTATAGATAAAAAATATAATGAGCATAAAAAAATTCTTACAAAAATCTAGCATTTGTGCGTCGTACAGTTTTTATTGATTTCTGAAAACTGTCACTTATGTAATTTTTGAAATGATTAATTTATTTGAAGTATTTATATGGTGCAAGAAATTAGAAAATTTTTATTTCTGAAATTATTAGGATCTATATTAATGTGTGTTGGATTTCAATATCAGAACGATTTCTTACATCAACCTAGACAAGTAATCACAGTAATAGATGCAAGGTAAAAGTGATAAGGTTGCTAAGCAACCACACGACGTTCATGAACGGAGACGATATTGCCTCACGTATCTTCTTAAACCTCGCGGTATTTTAAAACACATATTTACAAGAAAATTCTACTTCACAGAAGAGAGATTGTTACTAAAAAGAAAAAAAGATGATTTTTTTTTTTAAAATTAAGGTTGTATGACTAAAAAATAGATACATAGTATGAAATAATGGAATTAAAATGAAATGACATGGGTGAACATAATTGGAAACAAGTCGGTAAGTGTGATCGAAGATCGCTCAAAGGGTTTCGTTTAATATTCCTTTCAAAACACTTTATCCTTTCTTTAATAAATCCAAATAAATTTCTCTTAGCAACAAAGAAAAAAGTCATGTATTTTATAAAGTAAAAAATTACTGGTCTATTTTTTTCTTTTTTTCGAATATCTAAACCAGCCCGCTATTATATTCTGTCATAATAATATCTACCATGCGGACTAAATGTGATATTTAAAAAAATAATTTCAAAATTAAAGATGTTGTACACCTTCAAAATGTTAAAATATACGAATATTTCCATAATCGGATTTTTATCATAATTCAATATGTTTCTCAAACTCATATATTTACTATTCTCTATTACTCATATTGATACTCGCTTTGTATTATTCTCAAACATTTGAAAAATTCGTCAAACTTCCAATAGGACGTCAGATTTTCTTTTTAATTCTCTAATGACGTGATATTAATCTGCTTTGTGTACATACACATACTTATACTCCTTGTATTATTGAGAAATTTTAGGCATTTTCCGTTTTATTACCACTATGACGTCAATCAATTTTATTTCATATTTATCTTTTTTTCAATTGGTGAAACTTTTTATTTCATTTTCATTTTTCACGCGGAAATCGTCTGATAGAAAATTAATAATTATTGTGGATATAATTTCATCGTAGATTTTTAATTTTTGGCATCTGCTATAACGAAAAATGTTTAAATTTAATAGGAAAAGGCGGTTAGAATTTTGGTTTTTTATCTCTATTTATTAAAATAATACGAATTTTTCAAATTTTAATATTTTGAGCTTTTTATAACTGGTATTCAGCTATATACACAAAGTTTCAACTCTGTAAGTTATATAGTTTTTGAGAATGGCTCTGTGACAGACAGACAACGGAGCAGGAGTAATAGGGTTTCGTGAGATGAACGAAACCCTAAAAAGGAATTAAATATTTAGCTAAGGGTATATTGAAATCTCTCGTGAAATAGGGGAAAGCAGTAAGATATATCAAAACTGCATAAAAATTGGTTATAAAATATTCATTTACTACGTGTATTTAATTATATCATTTTATTTTTAGCGTATTAATGAGCACTTTTTACTCTGGAAAGAAATTATAATTGCTTTGCTTTTTTTCTTAAATGTAACATGGCTGTGACAGAACCGGTGATATGACTTTTTCAGCTGTTTCAAAAGTATTATGTAAATTTCATTGCCTGTTTTTTGCCACATCTAATGCAGCATTTGCTTCAATTGGAGTAATTCTCAAGATTTTATAATATTCTGTGTCAGAATCTAAATAATTTTTGTTTGTTTTCGTCACAAAATTCTTGAATAATCTACGATTTACAAACGGGAACTTGAGAATCATAGTCTATATATCTATACTATTATCTAACATACAGGGTTATTCTAAATGATGGACCCATTTTCAAAAAATTGTGTTTATTAAAGTAGAAATCCAAAATGAACAATTTTTATACCAATGAAAAGAGGAAGTTTCAAAGTTTTTTTTAAGACATTATAAATGTTCAATGTGTCCACCGTTTGCTGCACGGCAAACTGTTAGGAATTAAATATATTTAGCTCCTCCTTGTCTCAAAGTCATTAAGTTTTCCATATAAAATCATGTATTAAGTTTAAATTACGTTTTCTTAATTTCATTTTAACATATGTTTTCAATATTTAAATATTATTTAAATATCATTTACTTACGTTTTTCTTTTGTTTTTGGCCTTTACTTAATTTAGAAATTACTTTATCTTTTATTTAGTTACAATGGCTTAAACTTTTGTTTTCACCGGCATATCGGCACCAAGGCAGGGGGCCTTGGTGCCGATTATCATAGTACTAGGCCTCACAATCAGCAAGTTTCCTTTGACCGCTATACACGTGGTTAAAAAGCACATGGTTGTCCTGCTATTGGCGCCATCTAACGACAGTAACAGGAGTATTTTTTATTTTGTTTTCCATATGTGTTTTTTCATTTTCTTTACGGTATACTATATGTTTGTCCTCTTCAAATGAAAATTATTTATTTTAAAATTGTCACATATTCGAGACATTTAGGTAGCTTTCAATACAAAAAAGTATAAAGCTACTTATTGCAGCCGTTCGGAGGAAAGCAATTCCGGAAAATTTTGATATATTTTCACCGATCATGACCCCCAGACCCCAAAAACACCCTCCGTTCAAATGTTGATTTATATATATATATATATATATATATATATATATCTCCATATATATATATATATATCTGACCTATGTCATACGATAACGCCCGTATTTATAAATCGATTTTGATGAAACTAATTGTGTGTATTAAGGTCACTAATGTCTCGACCGAGTTCGTTGGCCAGCTTGGTCCGCCATTTTGTTTCAAGATGGCGGCCATTTCAAAATTTAAAACTAAAATAAATACACAAAAAAGTTAAAAATTCAAATTTATTTTTTAATTACGTGTTAGGCCTTGATACAAGGATTCCAGAGCATTTTTTGGTTTACCTCTATCTTAAAAAATGACTGAGATAGAGCAGTTTGAAATTCTAGGGTGGCTGACATTTTGAAACAAAACAGCACATTAACGCGATTACTCGCAAATTATTTTCTTTCATTGTTGTAATAATTTTCCCAATCATACGCATAAAACTATATATTCATATCCGTTAGCGCCAAATTCTCGCCAAAATTGGCGACATTTGGCGACCAAAATATGTCTTCATAAATGAAGCCCATTTGGCTATTGCTCAATAATTTGGTGGATTTCTTATTCAAATTCAGTATTAACGAATGTTTTGTAAACGTTTCTTTGCATTTTAACTTGCTGTTTTCGTGTAACATTAGCTAAAATTTTAAAACGAAGATATAGGAAAGCTACCTTTTCCTCCCGGTACAGGCCGGAAGGACTTTTTTTTTTTCATAACATAAACTTATTTTACTGTTAAACTAAAATGGTTTATTGCTGTATTTCTTTGTATAAATCACATAAAGAAAAAAAAATCTCATTTCATGAGTTTGCGAGTGATATTGATCTTCGAAACAAATTGCTAATATCTATATCTCGAAAAGGTAAATATGTAATGTAATTTTCTATTTTCATATTATATATGAAAGACATTTTGATTTTGACTTTTCTCTTAGTTAGAATTTTATGTTACGTATAAATTTATCATCGTTTCTTCTTTCTTTCTTTTTCTTTTTTTTTAATGCACATTTTGATCATTTTATTTATTTACTAGGGGGCCTACCTCCTGCGAGCTACGCTCGCCAACCCCCGTTCAGACTTCGAGGCCTCTAAAAACATGACAGCGTGCTTTGTTTTAAAAATATTGGTAAATCTGTAATTGGGTTGCCATGCTTTTAACGTTTTAATGGGGCATTTTTTTATTATCAGGGCCTCATACACAGCTGTTGCGACAACTGACGACTGTTTTCGGGACTGATAAATAAAATCAATTACACCTTGAAAACCAGCTTGTATAAAATGGTTAGGTTTAAATTGTGGCTACCTCTCGAACTTTTATAACAACGATCTGTATTCTATTCTTCCTTTGCGTTTAAGGATGAGAAAAATTCCATCTGCTTGTGAATAACATTAAGAACCACGGTATTGAAAAGTACTATGTTATAGACATTTTCAGTAGCAGGTTTTAATTTTCTCTCTATTTTAGTGCACCATCATGCATATTTTCATGTTATTTTAAATATGTAAATTATTTATTTTAATTAATATGTATATACGAATTTTCTAATAATTATTTATCATACAAAATTAATTAAACATTTAGTGCATGCATGTCTGCATTTATTCGGCATCATTTGATGAGATATTTAAACAAATTTGCTATCCGCGATAATTTTACACCATGTTATGTCACTTGAATACTGTCCATAAGAAAATCGGGTACTTTTCCAGTATCGAATCCTTTGCTTTTAAGTTTGGCGTAATTCGTGTCGCAATTACATACATAGCGACTTTCGATAGCTTAAAACTACCCGTTTTAATACTTTCGTCATTTTTAAAACAATAGAAAATAATACTTTAATACGTGAAAAACATTCCTTTTAAAAAACATAACGAATATCTTTTTATTATCTCACTTCCGTGCCGACAAAACATTCTACAAAACCATTTCTACAACAACAACATTTTTTCACACAGCTTGGAAAAATACAGTTACAAAAACAAAAAACATCTTGCTCACACAGCTTAGAAATTTACATCTACAAAAACAAAAACATATTTCTCACACAGCTTAGAAAGATACATTTATGCAAACATCGCCTGTTAGTAGGAGCCAAGAATACGTTTAATTCAATTGGATTCGCGACAATCTCCCACCTTGAGTTTTCAACAGGAAAACTCAACAATATGCACAACAAAATTCAAAATAAAACAAAATATGTGTAACATTATACTTACATTACATGGCCAAAGTATAGATATTCTTAATCCTAATTTTCAAAGACAAATTATACAAATTTCTGCAAAAATTCAAACAAAAATTAAACATATTATTACAAATTCAAATTAACACTTGGAAATGAGATCTACTAAAAAATAAGGAAAAAAGTTTGAAAAGTTCAGTGTTCAAAAAAATAGTCTTATGACTGAAAACGTTTTGGAACAGTCACTGTTCTACCACTTCTTGTTCGTAATATTGGTTCTAAAGAGTTTTCTTTTGGAATCTCTAGATTATACAGTTTTTGTATTGGTCTTAAAAGTTCACCATTTTCAGTTTTTACCCGAGCAACTCTCGGGTGACCATCTTTTCCAGAAATTAGTTCTTGCACACGAGCTAAAGTCCAATACGTACGTTTCTTATCAGACTCTACGAGAAGGACATCACCAACGGTCAGTTGCTTGGCATTCTTTTGCAGGGAATTTTGTTGGCGTAACTGCCCTAAATACTCAATACGGAATCGTCTTCTAAGATGTTCTCGAACTTGTTGTCTATACTTTGCTCTTCTGTTTAATTCTTGTGCGTCAATTGCATCAAAATCTATCACATCTGAAGATCTTATTTCTTGAAGAAACATTGATGGTGTTAAAGGTGCTAGATCATCCACATCTTCTGAGACATACGTGAGTGGTCTAGCATTTACAACTTGTTCGCAGTCACAAAGAATTGTGATAAGCTCTTCATAGGATAATGAGGCTCTACCTAGTATTTTCCTCAAGATGCGTTTCACCATTTGTATCAACCTCTCCCACCAACCACCCCACCAGGCAGCAGTAGGCGGATTGAATTTCCAACGAATCTTTTGTACAGCTGCTGCAGCTGAGATCTGTTCCCAATCGATGTCTGAAAAAGCTCTATCTGCACCAACAAAATTTTTACCATTATCAGAATAAACGGTCGTCGGTCTTCCTCTTCTCGCTATAAAGCACCTAAAAGATTGGAGGAAGGTATCTGTTGCTAATGACGTCACTAATTCTAAATGTACGGCCCTGTACACTGCACAAGTGTACAACACAATCCATACCTTTTTTCTATTTTTCAAATATAAGGGCCCAGCTAAATCTACTCCAGTTATTTGGAATACTGCCGCATCTTGAACTCTTTCTGCTGGCAATGCAATAGGTTCTGACTCTGTCTTCTGTGCACTAAATATTTTACAACGCACGCATTTCTGAACTACTGCTCGAGTGGTTTTCCTGGCTTTCAGAATCCAGTAGTCTTCTCGTATAGATGTCATCAAAAGAGCCACTCCTGCATGTAATAGCTCTTGGTGTTTCCAGGAGATCAATCGATGGACTACAGGATGGTCAGACGGCAAAAGAATTGGGTACTTAAAATTGACAGTATCTTCTCGATAGATGACTTGAGTTTTTACTCTGATGATACCATCTTCATCACGGATTGGTCTTAGGCTACGAATTTTCTCATTATTCTTTTCATCAAAGCTGTCTTTCTGGATCAAAATCATTAATTTTCTTTCAGCTTGTTCTATTTCTAAACATGTAAGATCAGATACTTCTTTTAAATTCGGTTTTCTTGAATTACTTATGAATCTTAGAATCCATGCAATCAATCTTATTATTTTCTTGTATGATGAAAATCGTCGATAATACCAATCATTAGGTTTCGTGTTCTTGTTTAATGCTGAAATGACACTTTTCCGTTTCTCAGTATTAATAACTTCTTCATCTGGTGATTCGACACTTTGAGGCCAAGTAAATTCTGGCTCAGCCAGCCAGGCTGGTCCCTCCCACCATTTTAGCTGCAAGAACTGTTCAATGGAACAACCTCTGGAAGGAAGATCAGCCGGATTAAATTTTCCTGAAATATGTCGCCACTGATCTTTCTGTGACAAAGATCTGATTTCTTCTACACGATTCAAGACAAATGTTCCCCATCTATCATCTCGCTTTATCCAGCTTAAAGCTGTGGTTGAATCACACCAATAACAGATCTTCAAATTTGGAATTCTTAAATCAGCAATGACACGACTACCCAACCTGGCTCCAATGCAGCATGATAAAAGCTCTAACCGCGGTATAGTTAGGTTCTTAAGAGGAGCTACTCTTGCGCGTGCTTGTATAAAACTCACCAAAATTTCATTTTTCTTCTTTACTCTCAGAAAAATACAAGTAGCATATGCGTGTTTACTTCCGTCACAAAATATGTGAAGGCTTACATCATTTTCAAAATTATCTAGATTCATCCAGCGCTCAAGTTCGATGTCAGAAATTAATTTTATTCCCTGCACCCACTTCAAAAATTGTTTAGCTAAATTATCTGGAATTAATTCATCCCACTTTAATTTCAACTTCCAGCATTCTTGTAGAATAAGTTTAGGGAGCAAAGTCACGGGTGATGCAAATCCCAAAGGATCAAAAACCTTCTGAGCCAATGAAAGTAGAGCTCGTTTTGTAGGAATAATTTGCTCTTCCTCAATAGGGCCGATTTTGCAAGATAGGGTATCGTTTTCTAGATCCCAGTTTAAGCCTAGTACTGGTATTATGTTAACTGTTGAAGTTTCAGACATAATTTGAATTGGATAATTTGACAGCCATCCCCTTAAATTGAATTTCGCGGAGGACAGTAACATTCTCGATTCAATTATGAACTTGTTTAACTCTTCAGTTGTGTTGAAACTACAAACACAATTATCTACATACAAAGATTCATTCAAAGTTTCTGCTGTAGAAACAAAATTGTCAGGTGTACTTTCCAGATGGTGTTTCAGAGTAGCCGCTAGTAAAAAAGGGCTGCAATTGATTCCGAAAACCACACGTTTATGTCTGTAAATTATATTATCCTTCCATAAAAACCGTAGATAGTCTCTATCACTTTCTGTAATACCTATCTGTAAGAATCCCTTTTCTATATCAGATACTGCACCAACAGGAAATTTCCGAAAACGATGCAATATTGTCGGAATCATTTCAATCATATTTAATCCTTTATCTAGACAATCATTTAATGAAGGAAAACCTTTCACATGAGCCGAAGCATCAAAAACCGGCCTTACTTTAGTAGTTTCACTCGATTCTTTAAATACAGGCCTGTGTGGCAAATAATGTATTTTGGATTTTTTATTATCGACCACCCTTTCAATTATTCCTGCATTTAACCATGTATCAAATACTTCATTATAAACTTCAGTTTTATTCAAATTTGATAACCTTTTCTTCGTTGCAGCAAGCCGTTTTTCGGCCAATTCTCTATTACTAGGTAAGCGGGCATTATCTAGTACCCAAGGCAATGCTACTTCATACCTCCCATCTGAATCTATTCTTACGTTTCTTTTAAAATGTTGCATAGTTTCTTCATGAATTTCATTTTTAGTTTTAGATTCCACCGGATCAGTTATACCAAGAATATCTAGCTTCCATAAGTCAGCAACGGAACTTTCGTTCCAAAGAGACGAAATAACCATAAGAGAATCATTTGTTTCAGATTTAATGCCTGGAATTTTCCCCATGAGAGTCCACCCCAAATGGGTCTTTACAGCAACCGGACCACTTTTTAAAACTTTAATATTTCCGGTGAGTAATTTTCCCGCCACATCGGAACCAATTAACAATTTAATTTCGTTTTCGGTTTTATATACATTGTTTTCAACATCCGAAATCTTAATACCATATTTATTTAATTCTTTTAACCAAGGTCCATTTGGCACCTTTTTTATATTAGAACAAATAACAGGAACATCTAAAACATGCATATCACATTTATAACTATTATCAATACTACTTAAATGAATTCTATATTTGTTGTGGTTTGTCTCATTTGTTTCAACACCACCAAATAATTTATGAATTAATTTAACTTCATCAATACTTTTATAATTCAAATACTTAATTACATCTTCTGATAAATATGAACGCTCTGAGCCCGTATCTATGACTCCCCGTACAATTTTTTCTTTGCCATCGTGCTTTACACGTACATGCAAAGTTTGTAATAACACTGATGGGTCGGAACCTTGAGTAGTCAAAACAGTATCACTACTCCCTGACTCATGTTTACGACTTTCTAATGCCGTATTACTCTCTTCATTACAAACATTTTGACACATTACAGCAAAATGCCTTTTACCACAATTTAAACATTTAATCTTCGATTTACAGTGACGTGAAATATGATTTTTCTTAAGACAGACAAAACAAGCCCCCTTTTTCAAAATTATACTTCGTTTATCTTCAAAAGAAAGCGAATTAGCTTTAAAACATTTTTCTGATAAGTGACACTTGTCACAAAATATACATGTTTCCTCATATTTCTTAATTAAATGTTTATCCTTAGATTTATCACTTACAAATAAATCAGTAGCAGTTGGCACAGAATTATATTCAACATTTTTAAATCTAGTAAAATTCTTAGATTTATCAAAACCAAAACTAGTACGCGCCAATAAAATACGTTCTTCAGACAACACTTCATTTTTTAAGAAATTAAGTATAGAATTTAATTCACTCATACCTTGATCAGACTTCTCACGATCCCGTTCCCAAATTCGGAGAACATCATGAGGTAAACACGATTCCACCAACGGGAATAAAATGCTAGCGTATTTATCCTCTGTGACCCCAAGAGATTCCAACGATCTAAGTTTGGTTTCTAGGTTGTCATATAACGACGACAAATTACACTCTCTTTTCGATGTATTATTATTACACAATACCAGCTGCAGCAGATCGCGAACATAAATTTGTATCAGAGTGTCTTCTCTTCCGAATCTTTCTTTAAGATGTTGAATTACTTTAGCATAATTTTCAGCCGATATAGGATAACTTTTCACAATTTGAGACGCTTTCGATTTCGGAGTAATTGCTTGCATCAGATATACGAACTTCGAGTGATCGTCTAACACAGTGTCTTCGTGAATTTTCTTGAAGGTATTCCAAAATGTTAGCCACGATCTTGAGTCCCCATCAAACGGCTGCAAACTAATTTCAGGTAATCTAAGGGTGCGGGAGCCCATTCTTTCGTTTTCTATCGAATTAGATAAAAGAGGCTGATGTTCGACGGTAGGCTTAACAAAAAAATGTCTTACACTTTGCTTCACTGTTATTAATTTTTCATGGTATTCCTCGCATGCCTCGAACTCTTTTACATAATCTTTTTCTGGAGACCCATTCGCCAACATAAAATTTAATATTTCGACATCTGTGGAACGTAATCTTGATGCTTTGTCTACTAATTGATCTAAAAGCTCTTCTATTAGATTAACATCTGGGCTTGACTGGTTAATAGCTTCGTTTAAAGCATTTAAAGTCTTCGTAAATGCGCTTCTAAGGGGTGTTCTTTTTATTTTTAACGCATCCATACTTGAACAGTTTTCCACTTAAAAAATATTACTTCCTATGTCCTTCTGTTCGGGCGCCAAATTGTCGCAATTACATACATAGCGACTTTCGATAGCTTAAAACTACCCGTTTTAATACTTTCGTCATTTTTAAAACAATAGAAAATAATACTTTAATACGTGAAAAACATTCCTTTTAAAAAACATAACGCATATCTTTTTATTATCTCACTTCCGTGCCGACAAAACATTCTACAAAACCATTTCTACAACAACAACATTTTTTCACACAGCTTGGAAAAATACAGTTACAAAAACAAAAAACATCTTGCTCACACAGCTTAGAAATTTACATCTACAAAAACAAAAACATATTTCTCACACAGCTTAGAAAGATACATTTATGCAAACATCGCCTGTTAGTAGGAGCCAAGAATACGTTTAATTCAATTGGATTCGCGACAATTCGAGCTTCAAAAAGGGATAGATTCGTTAATATGCATAGATTTGTTGCCAAAAGTTATGAAAACAAACCCAATGAACTTCTGGTGCTTTTTTATTATTGGGGTCTTGACGCTTTTTTAAAAAGCTTGGCGCAATTCGGATATCAGAAAGTGAGATTTGGTGCCAAATGACATAAAACAGCCATGGAAACAAATTCGACGATTTTTTTGTTTATATGCGTATTTTAATTATATGTATATTATTATTGTTTTTTCTATACAAATTACTTCTGATTATATATAAAATAGGATAAATGACATTTTACGCTAAACAAAGTGTATAAATATTGAAAAAATGCTTCTGTATACGAAATGATAAAGTTAATAGGTTGACAGAAAGTACGTTGCCAAATTTCCTTTTCCGCCAAGGCTATTTTCTCTGTTTCGTCAAGGCCCCATATACTGGAAAAGCACCGAGCTTTTATGCTTGTTTATACATGTATTTATATGTATATATACAATTTATCCCCCCCCCCTTTCTTTTGCGTTTACATAAATGACGTCATTTGAACGAATTTATTCAAAATATTTTCAGTTTATAAATTAAATTAAATGCTGACAGACGATTGAATCCTGACGATAGAAATGTGATTTTTTTTTTAAATTTTCCTGAAAAACATAATTTAATCACAATCTTGTCTTTATTATCGATTGAAATAAAAGATAAATCCAATTTCAATTTGAAAATGACGAATACAAAGAAATTAATAATCCCTATAGGGATCCTTTTCGATTTTTTCCCTTTTTTGTCACAAAAAAACTGAGTAGTTAGTTGCCATCATTACAGAAATGTCATTAACATTAGAAAAAAATTAATATCTCGAAAACTAATTCCAATTTCAAAATTCTATTACCACTTTTGACATCCGCGGATTTTTATGGACAATTGGTATTAATTTCACCATCAAGCGTTTAATATTTTATTAAAAATGGCCCTGAAACATAATCAGTCGTTTAATCAGTCGTTTCATAAAATAGTTTCATAAAATCGTTTCACAAATTCGTTTCATTAGGATTTTATATATATAGGGTAGATTTATTTATTATAATTATTAGTCTATCATTTTATTTATTTTTGAAGTGATGGGGTATCATTTTAGATTAACATATCTTTTAAGCGTAAACTTCACTATTTTGTGGTTGAAAGTTTATATATATGAAGAAGTGAGAAGTTTACTTGAGAAGTTCCATAATTAGGTCCACAGCCAATTGGCGTATCTTGCGAGCATATGGTTTGGCGCTGGCGCATATTTAATTTCTTTGTTGTAACTCAGGTACATTCCAAAACACATTGTTTCCAACATCGCTCATGTTTGACGCCAACTTGGCTGTGGACTCTATTACGAAAGATTATCCGTGGTTTCATTTAATATAAAGTATCAGATTATCACAAACTTGCTAAAAGAAATCTTGCCATTCGTTCAGCAGATGCTGAGGATTATATCGATCTAGAAAATTTGAAAGTGTCGAGCTTTATGAGTGAAAGCAAGCATAATTTCCTTTTTTATTCGACTAGTTTGAAATAACAAAAACCAAACGGTCATATATAATAAATATAGTTCCATTTAATGTTATGAATTATAAATACTATTATTGTTATACTATACGGATGGACAGACAAACATACGAGCTGAAATCATAAACACCTTTTTAGGTGCGTTCGTAATTATATAAATACGTAGCACCTATTGTCGTCGCCTGGTTCGTCAGTCTGTCTATTTGTCCGTCCGTCCGTTTGTCCGCATATAACAACACAAAAGTTACCCGACCGAATGGTTTGAAATTTGAGATATATTATCTTTGCAGAATTTTGTCGAGACATTTCAAATTTTATGAAAATCGAATCAAAACTTTAGAAGATATTAATAAAAATATTTATTAACAAATTTGAATTTTTTTTAAATCGGTGCTTTTTTGTTATAGGAGCTTGCGATGATTTTTAATCGTCAAGCGACCGAGATACTTATTTTATGACAGAAATTAATCTGCAGACGATAGAATTCATTTCACAGAATTAAAAATCATCAAGATCTGAATATTTATATAACTAGCTATAGTTTGAACACACCTCATTTGTCACGTTTGACGTACAATTTCCAACTTGTTAAAAATTTGGAAAGCATAAAAATGTTTAATAATCACTTAAATTATACGTGTCTCCACCCCTCCCCAACTTTCCTCCCTAAAAATAAATTCTTGTCATGCTACGCTTATGGTGTTTGTAAATCTTTTTTGGGGGATTCTTCCGTAATAACGTTTGGGGGACTCTTCCGCCTACAGCCAATTGGCTTGTTACAGTAAGTGTAATTTGGCACAAAACTAATTTAATTTTTTAACCAGTGTTGTAACTCCCGTACACTTTGAACTACATTCTTCCAGCATCGCTCAAATTTGGCGCTAACATTGGCTGTGGACCTGATATTACAGAAGATTGACGAATACTACATTATGTATTAATTAATCTGATATTTAAATCTTCATTTTCAACATTTTTGAAAACTTGATGATAATTGTGCGATATATATATATTACGTATTTATTTTTGCGTAATTCGAAAAATATTTTTTAAATTTTGTCAATAACACGAAATTTTTTCATAGCTCCATTTTTTTTCTATGCATTTGCTTATGAGCTAGTATCGGTAGTATCCACCAGGCGGCGATACTTTCCGGAGAAAGTCAATTAATAAGTTGGCAATTACCGCGGACATTTTCACCCATAGACTTTCTCCGGATTGTGAAGTCTGATATTATGATAAGGGAATCTTGATCGGCACTCAATATCGTAAACATTATCTAACTTACGTCGGCGTCATGTGCATCTGCGATCGCTACACGATTCACCTTTTTTTCTTTCGCAAGTAGAGTTTTAGCAGTTTGCATCTACTTGCGTGCGATTCGATTCTGTATTCGATTACGTTTTAATCGATATCGCTATGACGTATCACCGTAAGTTCTGGAAGCAGTGTGACCGTTTTTAGCTTGTTGTAGCTATTTTAGCCTGTTGTAGAACTTACAACAAGCTAAATCAAGCTAAAAAAGTCAGGCTAAAGGTTGACAATCCTTTGGACGGAATTCCAGAAAACTTTTTTTTTTTTTTAAATACGCAACAACAAAATTTAGACAGGATTAAGGATGATTAGCACAGTAGTACATAAGTACTTATTGCTCCGGGAGGTTCTTTTTCTATATGTCTGTTTCTATATCTGTCTGTCTATCTATCCTACAGCATGTTTTTTTTCCCTTGAAAACGGTGAATATAGCATTGGTAGTTATTTTACAGGGCTGCATAAAAGAGTACGGATATTTGTTAAATCCGGGGCTTTTAGAACGCTGACCGTTATGTAATTTTAGTACGTTGTTACAGTCAACTACAGCATGTTTTTTCTTGAAGAGGATGAATATTGTATTTATAATTATTTTACAGGGCAGCACAAAAGAATACGAATATATGTTAAATGTGGCATTTGTAGAACGCTGACTGTAATGTAATTTTAGTATGTTTTTAATGTCAACTACATCATTTTTTTAAAAGTGAAAACTTCTTTAGGCACGTTGGGCATTTTTTGAGATGGGAAAAAACCATTTAACTCGTGACACTGTTACAGTAACCGACACCTCTGTATGTAAGTATGTACATGTATTGTATATAGTTCGGTATGAAGTAGGGCGGGGTATGAAATGTATGGTAGCATGAACCAGAATTTTTAAATAATAAACTAAGCGACATTTGAAATTCAGCTCCTAGCGGAACGAATAAAATCAAATTTTAAAGATGTATAGGGATCAGTCTAATTAGTATTTTAACGAAGGGCACTGGACCCACGCCTCCCCTCCGGCCCCCCTTTTACGGTGTTTTAACTAACTAGGCCTCGTTTCCATATCTCAACAACGGACAGTCCAATTTCAACGCGACTGATTTCAAACAGTATAATTCACTGAGTAATAAATGTCCGTAACATTAAAATAAATGTATGAGTACCGTGAACCAGAATTTTTAAATAATAAACTAAGCGACATTTGAAATTCAGTTCCTAGCTGAACGAAAAGAATCAATCTTTAAAGACGTATAGGGATAAGTCTAATTAGTCATTTAACGAAGGGCACTGGACCCTCCGCACCCTACCGGCCCCCCTTTTACGGTGTTTTAACTAACTATGCCTCATTTCCATATCTCAACAACAGACAGTCCAATTTCAACGCGACTGATTTCAAACATTATAATTCACTGAGTAATGAATCTCCGTAACATTAAAATAAATGTATGAATACCGTGAACCAGAATGTTTAAATAATAAACTAAGCGACATTTGAAATTCAGTTCCTAGCTGAACGAAATGAATCTATCTTTAAAGATGTATAGGGATCAGCCTAATTAGTCATTTAACGAAGGGCACTGGACCTCCCTTCCACCCTCCGACCCCCCTTTTACGGTGTTTTAACTAACTATGCCTTGTTTTCATATCTCAACAACGGACAGTATAGTACATTAAATAAAAATTGTAATATAATTTTTTTAGCAGTAGTTTATGATAATGAATAAAAAAACACTTCATTTAAAAGTATTTCCTGCACAATAAAACATTTCCTGACGATTCAAAAAATATACACGTAGTTGTTCAAGTTTTCACTTCTGTCAGCACTCCCGGAGTGCCTTTTTTTTTTTTTTTTCTATCAGACGATTTCCACGTGAAAAACGAAAATGAAATAAAAAGTTTCACCAATTGAAAAAAAAGATTAATATGAAATAAAATTTATTGACGTCATAGCGGTAATAAAACGGAAAGATTTCTGAATAATACAAGAAGTCTGAGTATGTGTATGTACACAAAGCAGATTAATATCACGTCATTAGAGAATTAAAAAGAAAATCTGACATATTATCGAAAGTTTAACAGATTTTTTAAATGTTTCAGAATAATACAAAGCGAGTATCAATATGTGTAATAGAGAATAGTAAATATATGATATAAATGCTGGGCGATTACACCATGAAACATTACTACATTAAAGACGTGAGTATAAAACATCACAAATTTACTGAATGGTGTATACAAAACGTTTATTTACACCATTCAGTAAATTTGTGATGTTTTATACTCACGTCTTTAATGTAGTAAATATATGAGTTTGAGGAACGTATTGAATCATGATAAAAACCCGATTACGGAAATATCCGTATATTTTAACATTTTGAATGTGTACAACATGTTTAATTTTGAATTTTTTTTTTAAATATCGCATTTAGTCCACATGACAGATATTATTATGACAGAATATATTAGCGGGCTTTGCCCGTTATCGGACTAATTTAGATATTCGAAAAAACGAGAAAAATATACCAGTAATTTTATACTTTATAAAAAACGTGACCTTTTTTTTTGGTTGCTAAATGAAATTAGGGAAGGGGAGGCCCAGTGTCCTTCGTTAAATGACTAATTAGGCTGATCCCTATACATCTTTAAAATTTGATTTATTTCGTTCCGCTAGGAACTGAATTTCAAATGTCGCTTAGTTTATTATTTAAAAATTCTGGTTCACGCTACTCATACATTTATTTTAATGTTACAGCGATTCATTACTCAGTGAATTATAATGTTTCAAATCAGTCGCAGTGAAATTGGACTATCCGTTGTTGAGATATGGAAACGAGGCATAGTTAGTTAAAACACCGTAAAAGAGGGGCCGGAGGGGAGGCGTGGGGTCCAGTGCCCTTCATTAAATGACTAATTAGACTTATCCCTATACATCTTTAAAATTTGATTTATTTCGTTCCGCTAGGAACTGAATTTCAAATGTCGCTTAGTTTATTATTTAAAAATTGTGGTTCACACTACTCATACATTTCATACCCCGCTCTACTTCATACCGAACTATACACAATACATGTCATACTTACATACAGAGGTGTTGGTTACAGTAACAATGTCTCGCGTTCAATGTTTTTTTCCTATCTCAAAACATACCCAACGCGCCTAAAGAAGTTTTCACTTCAAAAAGTTATTTAGAAACACTTTTTAATTTCAATTTTTTTAAATAACTGTTCTATGTTGTGCATTTGCGTGTTAAAAGTAATAGTCATGTCGAATTTCAAGCTTCTATACCTAAAAACAAGGCCGAAAATAGGGGGAACAAAGGAGGCATATGCCCCGGATGTAAGTGTAGAAGGGAGCGCGAAAAGAGGATTTGATTCGACTTTCGGTACAAAAAGACAAATAACGAAATTTAGAGAAAAAAACTTGCAATCGGATAACCCAAAGTAAAAATGTATTGATTTTATATATTTTTCTTTTAGTAGGGCTGTTTTTTTTTCATTATGTGATAACGTAGGGGCAAAATTCTTAATCAATACTTGTTTAACGATTTCGTTCAAGATACTCACACGATTAATACACTGTCCCAATTAGGTTAGAATTGGTTCAGTATTTCGGACGTTATCGTGGTGACAAGTTTTAAATGTTTTTGTGCTTTTCTGTATCCTTCTAAACCAGTGGTTCCCAACGGGGGGCGTACGCCCCACAGGGGGGCAATTTGACTTTTCAGGGGGGCAATTTAACTTTTCAAGGGGACAATTCAGAATTTCTGTGATCCCATCCCTTCTGAATTGTTTTTCTAATAGTAATGTTGTAGACTGAAAATAAAAGTTACACATTCAAATTTCAAAAACAAAATTAAAAAAATAGTTTTTTATTCAATTTTTAAAAAGTATCCATTCAAAAGTTTTAAATACAATCCTACCAGAATACTTATAGAAAAAACATTTTAAGGAATTTAGATACTTTTATATATTTAAAAATTCTTTATAATTTTTCTGATTTATAAGTATTTTAGAATTTTAAACAACTTTTTCGATTATTTATTGAATGAGTCGCATTGCAATATGTCACATGAAAATTAATTTTACACATGAAACTGTTTAAGTGTATATTTAACAATTACTTGACGACCTTCCTTTACCGAATCTTTTATCACGTTTTATTCTGATTAGAAATTGATTAGTAATTTAATCGCAGAAATTCTGTGATTAAATAAGACAAAAATGTTTTATTCAAAATTATTGATTTTTCTAATCAAGGATTCTGAGCACCCTATACATCACACATACGTGGCGACCGTGTGCCAGTATACTACGAGGAGTATCAGATGATTATAAAAAATATTTGATTCATCCATTACCTTCGATACGTTTCAGGATCAATGTTAAATTCTTTTTACTCTGTCAGGAGTAAATTCTTTTAAAATTTTATGAGAATTATATGTTATAGGGGGAAAGGGGCATCATCATTTTAGAGATGTTTTGGTGGGGCGCGGCTAAAAAAAGGTTGGGAACCACTGTTCTAAACGAACTATAACTATAACTTGATTAACGAATTCATCCACGATACTCACAGATTAATTTACTGTGCTCATTAGCTTCAAACTGATTCAGTACTTCACACTTTATGATAATGACAAGATTTTCATTATACATATATAATATATAAACGAAATGATTGTGATAGGTCGGTTTTTAAAGAAATCAACCTAAACATTTGAAGGTTAATATACTTTCTATCAATTATTTCAGATTAAAACAAAAAATAAGATCAATGAATCGAAAATTTTTATTTATAAATTAATTTTGGAAAATGGTGAGGGGGCACCAAAAATTCACACTTGCGACTGATGAACAAAATACTAGTTATGGCCCTGCCTAACGATTCGATAGATATCGTAATTAAGAATGTTTTTAAACCGCTTTCCTTTCATTTCACCCTTCTAAATTTTGAATTTTTTAGAAAATTTATAAGTAACTACTATGCCAAATTTCAAGTTTCTAGATTCTTCAGTATCGCAAGAATCGCAATTTAATACGTTTTTCACTCTTGCCACCCCTCCCTCCCCCCGTGTAGTACCCCACCAACATAAAATATAGCATATGCTGGAGGAGGAACTGTCACCATCACTTTTGAAATCGGTTCGGTAGTACCAGAGATTATCCCCTACAAACAATTAAACAAACGTTACTTCTTTATAATATTAATTATATAGATTCACACAACATTTCAGCAAGTTTCAGATCAACTTAAAAAAAAACGCGTAACACATTTGTAAACGTATTGTCAGAAGTTCCTATCCATCATAGATAGTAATTTGAATTTATTTGGGCACCCTGTATATATATTCTATAAATTAGATACACACTGCATAATATACCAAAAATAAGTTAAGCTTGAAAATGCATAATAGGGCAGCTGCAATTGACGTCATGCTGGAAGGTCACACACTACAAATAGTCAGTTCTGATTGGTGGAACTACCCTGACCTCGATTGCAACTCGCCTTCCTACATTTCTCTATCATAAAAGAAAATGCAATGAAATTCTTTTGTGCACTCCGTAAAAAAGTATATATTAAATATTACATATATTTTTATGTTTACGGAAGATGTTATCGCTCAACTTTAATAACGCATGCCAATTTCACAAGGCACTCATCAAACAACTGTCTTCGGACAGTAATGCAATTATGCAATATAGTCCATGGCGTGTCCCTGTTTAAATGAATTATAAATGCTACTCATACTATTTTGTGTAGAAAAAAGTTGAAATGCATATAATTAATACACTTCACTTTCAAGCGGGAACATACTACAATGAATCTTAATACCACGTTTCATTTTTATGCCACTCTATGCATTTTTACCAAAGTTAAAGCACTGCCCATAGACGATAATACATTCGAATTATTTAGTTCAGAACCGTATTAAATTATCTATATATTTTTATCCATACCACATATTGTACTAAAATTTCATTTAGCTAAAAAACGCATAACAAAACTCTTTTCAAGCAGATAACAACCATTGTCAGCAATGTATCCACATATTTTACTACAACCATGTATATGTTTTTTTTTTTTTTTTCCGAACAAGATACTTTACTAAAATTTAGTTCACATAAAAATCGGGAAACAGATTAAAAAGTACTCTCATCAACTACCTTCTTATACGTCAGCGCCTTCGAACATTTTTTTTCTAGCCCTGTATATACATACAATGTATAAACATTCCTTGATATACGAAAATTTAGTTAAGCATGAAAATGAATGACGCAATAGAAAGCGCCCTTTCAGTAGTTATCATTCGAAATTCGTAGACGAAAGTATATTTGAGTTATTTTGTGCAGCCCTGTAAAACAAAATTAAATGTAACACATGCATTGTTTCATTTTTAAAATATTATAGAAACCGCATATATCAGAATCTCAATTATCAAAGAAATAGTATAGTATCGGGGACACGCACATCAAACAATTGCAGTTATGCTATTTATATTTTTACTTTTCCCTGTAGATGAATAATAAATGTCTAGCACACTATCTTTTCATAAAAACTTAACATAATGTATATCAACAATATATATAATTTTCGCAATGTTGAAAGCAGGGCATCTCATGTCAATTAAAATGTAGTACTTCTAACAATTATCGCACATCGAAAGCGATGGATCCGATGACTTTTGTGAAGTCCTGTACATGGACAACAAATACTACTCAAACCATTTTTGATTGGGGCCGTGTTAAAGTGAACTTGAAGATCATATATTGATTTCATATCCAATAAGTTGGAAATTGTACGTCAAACGTGACAAATGAGGTGCCTTCGTACTACAGCTAGTTATATAAATATTCAGATCTTGATGATTTTTAATTCTGTGAAATGAATTATATCGTCTGCAGATAAATTTCTGTCATAAAATAAGTATCTCGGTCGCTTGACGATTAAACTTCGGAAGCTCCTGTAACAAGAAAGCACCGATTTTTTTTTTAAATTCAAATTTCTTAATAAATATTTTTATTAATATCTCCTAAAGTTTTGATTCGATTTTTATAAAATTTGAAATGTCTCGACAAAATTCTGCAAAGATAATATATCTTAAATTTCAAACCATTCGGTTGGGTAATTTTTGCGTTGTTATATGCGGACGGACGGACAGACAGACGAACGGACGGACAGACAGACGTACGAACCAAGCGACGCCAATATGTGCTACGTATTTATATAATTACGAACGCACCTAAAAATAGGATTTTTCCCTTTTTAATTATATTAACCGTCAATAGATGGCGGGATCATCCAATTAATTTTTAGCTTGTTGTCAGTCCAAATCTAGCCTGCATTTAGCTTGAAAAAACGGTCACACTGTACTGGAAGGTTTATTTTGAATATTTGATTAGGTTTCATTACTATATAAAGACTGTATTTTGTGTGTTTAGGCAGATTTTAGTTGTTGTTGAATGTTCATGAATGTGAGTGAAGCTAAGGCTTCCTCACTACAGGGAAATAGAATACATATTTTGTAATCAGTATGCCGTTTTTACTATCTGCCGAATCATGCTGCGAAAGTAGTTTTAGTAAGTTGTTTTAAAGTTGTGTTTATGATTTGTTTGGCTTCAGTTGATGTTCTCATGAGTTTATGATTTCGTTTCTATAATTGACTGGAAATGTTTTACAGTGTATCTTTATGAACTTGACTTTTAATAAATAAACTGGTTCAACTGAAAACATGCTTCTTTGATGTGCTTCCATATACTCAACATTATGAGGTCTTACATATTTTTCCAGCTCAACCTTTCACTGTGCGTTTTTACATAAAAATGGAAATACTCTGCTATGTTAAGTATTTGATATGTTCTGCATCATTACCTTTAATTAGATGCTTTACAAAACACAAACATCTACGCGCTAGCCAAACTCGTCCCACACACGAGAAAGGAAATGTGACTACTTCTGGGGTTATGTTAAGGAAGCTGTGTATGTCCCGCTGCTACCAACAACTCTGAACGATCTGCGGAACCGTATCACTGCTGCCGTGCACTCAGTAACAGCAGATACGCTTTCTCGTGTGTGGGACGAGTTTGGCTATCGCGTAGATATTTGCCGTGCAGCAAACGGTGAACACATTGAACATTTATAATGTCTTAAAAAAAAACTTTGAATTTTCCTCTTTTCATTGGTATAAAGATTGTTCATTTTGGATTTGTACTTTAATAAATACAATTTTTGAAAATGGGTCCATCATTTAGAATAACCCTGTATATATAAAACGCAAATGGGAATTTCGTTCCGACCTCTTATAAATTGAGTTTTGCTGAATGAATTTTGATGGGACTTGCACTGTTAGATAATTTTTCAAGGAAGGTTTTAGTATATAACATATCGTTCTATGTTGCTTAATTATAGAATTATGGGGAAAATTTTATAATCGGATGGATCTGAATATGAAATATTAGCCTTTTTACCCGACTGCCAAGAAGGGTTATGTGTTTGACGCGTATCTAGGTATGTATGTGGGTTTCTTTATACCCTCGAAACATCCCAACGGCTGGATGGATTTTAATTCGTCTATCGATTCGTCTTAATCTTCCGATGGTTATAGGCTAGGTTTTTTTTCATAAATTCAAAATGGCGGTAGAGACGAAAAAAATATTTTACGCACCATATTGAGTGGCATATCATTGGATAGGTCTTTCAAAATGAAAAGGATGTTTCCTATACTATTTTACAGTCAGAAGCTCCGTTTAAATATTATATAACCTGAAAGTTGTGTAGGTAGGATCTCTAGCTTAACTGTAACTCTAATCTTCATAGACATCTACAGGCCTCATAAAAACAGTGTTTATAGATAGGAACTAACAATTAAACACAACTTAAAAGTCATCAATACAAGTAAATAAAAAAATAGGTAAGTAATATAAAATATAGTTTCACATTGATGAGAAATAATTAATTTACTTGATTTCGTTCAGTAAAAGTAATTGATGTAATTCCATGTGTCATGTTTCGCAGTCGGGTTTTTGTTAATACTGTTAAAATGTTACTTGTTAAAAGATTCTGCTGAATTTATTTCGATGGAACTTGCACTTTTAGTTAGATATATTTTCAGGAAAGGTTTTAGTATATAACATATCGTTCTAGGTTACTTAGTCATAGAATTATGGTCGAAAGTTTTATTATATAAGATTATACACGGGCCATTCCCGTTATACATCTACAATTTTGATTGGGTTTTCTCTCCGCACTGCACCTTTGACCAAATAGGCACATCATTGCATTGTATGCTAAATTACACCTTAACCTCATATTTTCACCTAACAACATATCACTATCATCATGGTATCCCTTAGTGTTAAAAAACCAAAACTACTCAAAAAAGATTGTGTTCGACTAATTGTGCATAATATATATTTCAAAATGTCTTGCCGCCCATTGACTAAGTGTTCTGATAGTTTTATGAATGCGTTAATTCTTCATTACAACCTCCACAGACTACGTGAACTTATTCTCTCTATGAAGAAAATAACTATAGTCCATAGAATTTGTACTTTCAGAGTACAATTGAAGCATAGTGTATATATGTTATAGTAGCTGAAATCGATGCGATGGAATATTGAGACTGGTGACAAACTCTATACAAAATGAAGCAGCACCACATCACAGTAGACAGTCGACCACCGGAAGTGTATGTGTAGTACTATGGATACAGTCGTATCGTGGCTGGACAAGGCAATGAATTGAAATAGTGGTTGTTTCTCCAAGATGAAATTCCATGCTTTTATTTAAATAATCATCAAGGAAGCAGTCCACACATGATTTAAAAGGGAAGTGCCGTCTCTAAGAAATTAAATCTCACAAGCTGTTATTAAAATACGTCGAACATAATTCTCGAGCAAAAGTATTAGTTTTAATCATTTGGAATACATAGTCAGTCAAACGCACAGCCAAGGAACTGTTTAACAATTAAAAACTCAGCCAAAATCTGACTGAAGATCGATTGCACCTTCTTTTTGTGAATTAGCGGAGAAATACCAAATCATGACGTCACGCGCGCTCTAGTCAATGCGAGAATACGGAATACGCATACAATCTACGTCATGACCAATGGGAATGATAAAGTAAAGGGTTTTATAGTAAACTAGCATGCTACGCCCGCTGCGCTGGGCCATTTTTCTAAATGTACCTTAAATCAAACGAAATGGCTTTGTATTTTAAAGGAACGTGGATCGTCACCTACAGATGCTACCTTAGTAAATATTTTCAAACGAATTATATCAATGGATTTGAGCATGTATTTTAAAGCAATAGGGACGTTCACCTGGATTTTCCTTCAATACTGCTGTAAACGATGTGAAAGACATTGCGTTATATTATATCATACATTGGACAAAATTTGGGCTAAAAGAAGTAAACTCATTTAGTTGATCATTTATAGTAGAGTTTGGTAGGGAAATGAGGACATTATGAGATTATGAAAAAAGGAACTAAAATGTTCTCTAGTCAACATACTACTAAAAGAGAAAGCTTTACAATGATTGCATAGATTGACCATTGAACTTAAATAATGTTTGAGTGATTCATTTTCGTCTGTAAGTTCTTGAACTCCGTCTCTCTTTCTTGTCTCCATGCGAGATTCTGGTAACGTAAGTACAATCTCACTCTATGTTACGTTATATTTCGCAATATACGTCCTCTTCTGGCAAGTTCGGTTTTTCATCTTTCGATTCCAGCAGAGTAAATACAGTGAAAACTGTAAGAAATTGCTTGCACATAAAGAACAGTGTTTAACTTTCATATTTAAAAAAAAATGGTGAAACATAAAAAAGTGCATTTTTAAAGCTCAAAATGAATAAAATTAAAATGACGCCATTTTCACTGTCTTTCCACTTTTTAGACCAGTTGCATTCGTGTAACCGTTAATCTGAAAAAAACCCAAATGATTAATTCTGGTAGAAGAATAAACCTCTAGTTTGTATCCAATAAAATCTTCCTAATCTTCCATAATCTTGCCGATATCCAAGTTTGACGTCAAACATTAGAAGTGCTTGAAACGATATGGTTGCGAATGTACCAGAGCTAGTTACAAAACGAAGTTATTTATGCGCCAAGATATGTTCCATTAAATAATGTCAAATTACTGTTAATTCAATTGTAGATTTTTCATTAACAAAATTCCATACTTTAAATAAAACTGACAATGATAAAGTTAGTTATGCAAAATGTTTAGTAATATTATTTTTGGTGAATACTTAAACCGAAGATTTTTTTGCATTTCTCTAAAGAGCATAATAACACGCAGAAATAAATTCATTTCTCACTATGTTTAGCTGCTAGGGATGTGTGTAGGTCTAATGTGTCTAATGTGTGTATGTAAGTTATCTAATCAGAATTTCAGGTACTCGTTTTTTCTTATCTAGCCTGAAATGATAAATCGACAAATATTATTTGTTTCATTCGCCACCATTGACATTACAAAGTTTTTCCGTACATTGAAAGCGGCAAAACAGTGGCTGAGATGTTCTGCTCTCAAAGCTGGCATACGGGAAGTGCTGGGTTCAAACCCTTGTCGCGCACGTTGACCTAACCGTTCGGAGTTTTCTATGGTTTTCTTCGAACCTTGCCGTAAATACGGGTTAGGATCCCTTAGAAAGACCACCACGGAGGGCACTCCCCCCGGGTCTATATCCCTCGTGTAGATAATCGGCCGTCAGAAAATCAACCAACCGTACATTGGAAGCATTGCTTTTCTGGTAAAACTTTGCTTTATAATGAAAAAAAAAACCCATAAATTTAGCAATCGCTAATTTCAAAAGTCGTCTATTCTTCTGTAATCTGAATCGTCGTCCAGAGTAACTTTCAAACATAAACGAAAAATCCAACAATATAGTAAAAATGCCAACTGGCAGGTGACCAGAATACGGACAATTAGTCCAATGTCTTTTAAAAACCTTCCTGAAGGAAGAGAAGATATGCAGAAAAAACTAAAAAGAAATGACGAATCAAAAAGAGCATCGAAAATATGTTCAGCAAAAAAATTTTATTGCAAAATGTAGCCTTTTGTGATAGTAATAACGCATAAATGTACACATCTCCTTAAGAATATTCTTTGGTTCCTAACTTTTGAAACAGTGAATATTTCTATAAGTGAAATTGGCGATATATTAAAAAAATAATAAAATTAAAATAAAAGAATAGACAGTATTTGCTGGTCTGAGTTCGAGGCTATAAAAATAATATGTTTGGTGAAAACAAACAGGCATGCTTTCGTAGTAAATTTTTAAATGTCTAAAATTTAATTATTTTACAATACGTGTTTGAGTGGCAGACATTCACTAAAATTTAAATATTTGATCCCATATTCATAACAATAACTGCTATTTATATAATTTGCATTTGAATATAAAAATTTACTCCAAAAAAGATCTTGTATACACGAAAAAACACTATTATTGCTAATATTGCTCAAGTTCATGTCACTCATGCATTTTTGGCTTAAAATCACATTGCTTGGCGACAAAAGTAAAATCAAAACAGTAAATAACCAAATAACATGTAACTCATAAATGCAGTCATTTTTACAATTATATCTGCTAATTCCTCCTGTAAGACACATGATAGGGGAGTTATATAAAAAAAAATTAACAGAAAGAAAAAAAGGAAAAAAAATTACTAATATTTTATTAAATCAAATTATTAGATGCATCTTTGTTAACCTGACGCAAACGATAAATCGCCAAATATTGACTTAATCTGAATTGCAATCTCATGCATTGCAAATATTTTTAAGCATTACAAACATTCCTTTGGGGTTTAAATTAAATAGTATTTCTCATTAAAACAGTTTTTTTTCTTTTTCTTTTTTTGCGGAGAGGGGGGGGGGATTTTAAATAAAATTAATAACAGAATTTTTCTTTTATGATTGCATTATTTTCTGATATAGCCGTTTCAATTCTTTCGCCAACGATAATGGTCGCCAAAAAATGACCTATGGTAACCTTATCGTCCAAAATAACAGAACTTTCCATCATAATTCTATAACTAATCTACGTAGAACTATATGTTATATGCTAAAACTTTCCCTGAAAAATTATCTATCCAACAGTGCAAGTTCCATCAAATTCTATTCAGCAGAACTCGAGTTATAAAGGAACGGAACGAAATTTCCGTTTGTGTTATATATATATATATAGTAGAAAAAACTCAAGGCGCAAAAAATCTCGAAAAGAGGGAAAAAAATGGCTTTCGAAAAAACATTCGAATTTACAGAAATGATCAGAAATCACGATATAATTTAGGAATAACAAAAAGCTTTATATTTTAGTAAATCGGGCAAAATAATAATGAATTTAAGGGAGATTTAATAGAATTAACGATAGATAATATTAGGGAATAAGGAGTTAGTAAAACTTGTGGTAATTTAGCATAAAACAGAGAAACATCGCGAAGGAAGATTTAATAATGTAACATATATATAACTAGCTCTCTTATAATAGTAAATTCTTTTTTTCGTTTATTAATCAACACAATGTAACCCTTAATAAAACTTTGTCGGGATGCATGGTGGACAATATCTGATTTGCGTTGCTGGGCGGGGCTAGTAGAGCTTTAGCCCTTACGTAGGCGTGCCTACATAGTTGAACTTGTTTACTTAGCCATCATCTTTCCCCTTATTAAACTGTGAAATTTTGTTGCAATACAGCATTCTGAATGTGTTGGAAAGTATTTCATAATCTACGATTGACGTATGATTTTATTTTATTTTATTTATTCTTTTAGAGAGGTTAATCTATTTGTTTCACGAACAGATTACTGCTTTTTAAAAAGTCTTATAAAAACAAAATGCAATTGAAATTTCTATCGTCATGTTATATCTACTTGTATTTAAAATAACTTTATACATAAAGATAGTATCTAAATGACCGTGGGTAAAAAAAAATCTTTTCTTTGCATTTAGGGCATCTATGCGATATTTGAAATAACTTTACTAAAAAGAAAGAATTCGTAAAATGATTCTTTATCTTTTTCCATTTAAAGATAGCAAAAGTCTGATATTCTTTCTGAAAAAAAAAAAGATTAAATATGGACAACGGATATGTTTTATTTACTTAGAGTGAACAAAATTTAATATACTGTGATGCGAATGGGAATTGAAGGATGGTAACAAGGAATATACTTTTTAATATAGATTTGAGTCTTCGAAATGAAATATTTCTGAAGCAATTTCACATTGCCCATGGCTAAATAAAAAGTAATATAATGTTATGCAAGCCAACCCCTGCAGCATAGTCGTTTGCTTAGCTTAAGTAAATATCATGAGAAGACTTTGCAATCTTAATAGGATTTGACAAGAAATCTGATAGCTCGATACATATGGAGATGAAATCTGTTACTTTTTACTTCAAAATATTAGTTTTACTGGAATTTGTAAAGAAGCTATTTCTTCAAAAGTATTTTACTATAAATTAACACTAATATTCCTAGACCGATTTCGTTTTAAAATTAATAGTGACATAGAGGGTAATTTTCATACAATAATGTAGCTTTTCATTCATTGAGGCTTTTTAAAATGTAAAATATGTGTCAATATACGACAAGAGATGAACAAACAATAGAAGCAAACAAGCATTGCAGATTTCTTAAAGCAGAAAATGCTAAAAGGAAAATTTCTAGTTTGATGTTATACTACAGCATGCAAATGTAAGTAATTTTTATATTTTTGTAGTGATGTGGATTTTTTCTTTAATAAAAAGAAGTTTTCGGATTATTCGTGTTTTTATATTGTCCGTGCAACCCCTCCCGGTGATTAACCCGGTTAATCGAGAGTGCACTGTATTTCCTTAGAAGTAATGTTTTTCGGTTCGGTTACAGTTCGAAGCCCCGCAATTTTCTTCGGTTAAAATGTGAAGCTATGACTCTTTTTACCATCTCAAAATGTTCCTTCTGAAAATTTTCAATTAACATGGCATTGCAAAATAAAATAAAATTAAAATTGCAGTAAATTGTCAACAGTTGCACACTAAATCTAATTTTGTCAAATTATGATATTCTTATTTTATTACTATATGCTTTCCATGTTTGTTTTTTTACAAAATTCGTTTCCTTTCGGATTCTATTTTTTTTCTTAAATTTTGGGGAAAAAATATTTTTACGTTAATAATATTAAAAGTAGCTATCCAAATCACAAAAGTTAAGGTTTACTAATATTTAATAAATATGTCATTTACAGAAATCTAACGAATGTAATTATTTCGCGTACTATTTTTATGACAATCCGCTAAGGAAGAATTTTTGAAGACGTTTGGAAAATGCGGTGTTATAAAATGATTACGCAGACATAACTAATTTCTAGTACTTTTTAACACTTTCCAAAGAAGTTTATGAATTCGGTTTGTCTGTCTGTCCGTGCTCTAACTCACGTAAATAGACTCCGATTGTCATGCAATTGATATATGTAATTGAGGTTTACTATGGCATGTTCGGTATTGAAAATGAAGTGTGTAGCACTTATAGTTTTTTTTTCAGGGGAACTTAAAAGAATTCCGTTACATTACGGTCTATGGGGAAAAATCATTTGCGGTTTACTTTAATGATGTTACACAATTTCAAACATATTGAAATTGATATATATCACTGAAGTACACTACAAGAAGCTTACTATAGAATAGGGTGTGCATAGCACTTATAGTTCCTGTACAGGGACACTCAAAAGAATTCCGTTACATTACGGTCTTTGGAGAAAAATCGTTCGGGGTTGATTCTAATATTGTTTCACTCTTTCAAACATATTGAAATTTATATATATCACTGAAGTGCATTACAAGAGGCTAACTATACAATATTATGTGTGTAGCATCCAACGTTCATTCACAGGGACACACAAAAGAATTCTGTACTGTCTGTTAACAATAAAATAATTGCTGGAAATACGTTTTCGGTTGCCGAATGAGATTTTAAATTTAACTCTATTTTGTTCCTATTACTTCGCGTGTATAAATTCTATAGATCATATACAGGGCAGCACAAAAGTTCTCGGAGCACATTTCCGTTTATTGACAGAAATTCCAGAAAGGGAATTTTAAACTGTGCTACGTGTTTCTTAAGCGAACTAAAATTCAGCATTCTATGCAGTATTTATACATATCTATAGATCATATACAGGGCTGCACAAAGGAATTCGGGTATTTTTCCGAATATTGTTAATAATTCCTGAAATTGGATTTTTAAATGTGTTATGTTTTTTTCCAAATTGTTTACTGAGACATCATCTTTCACCTTATTAAACGGTAAAGATTTGTAAAATTATTTTGGAAGTGTTGGAAAGTGTTACATAATCTATTCTTGACGCATGATTAATCGTTCTTATCTTTTATCACAAATTATTCCTTTGGAAAAGTTGTCCCTATTTTATTTAAAGAGTGAAACATATATTTGAAATAAAAGAATCAACAGTGTAAACAGAGTTATGCATTTTTAAAAAATTTAATTTATCCTTATACATTATTTCTCCTGTCAACATCCCTTTTATTCAGAAAATATGAAACGCAGAACAACGAATGAGATACCATATGAAAGGTTTTAGAACAGGCTTCTGACATAGCTTAACAATTCGTTAAAACATGTTTTTGATTAAAATTTGCTGAAATTAAAAAATTAAATCGGCATTGTTTTCATGAAAGAAATGAAAGGTTTTCCTGAAATTATTGTTGCCAAAAAAAAAATAAAATACCACATGATGCTCATAGCAATTATTATAAAAAACACCGCACGGGTTTATTTTATACTTATGATTAAAAAGCGAAATTGAAATTGAAATGTTTAGATTTATATTTCTAAGTCCCATGGTTTTCCCGAAGCGGATGACGTCATCCTCTAATGCAGTCAAAATACGATTGTTAATTTTTTTTCTCGAGCGTGCCTTTAGCAATCTTGGATCAGTTTTTAGTCTAACTTTGATGGAATAAATTAGATGATATTCTGGCTTGACTAACAACTAAATGTTGTTTGCAGATATTTTTATCCTTCCTTTTTCTTTAGAAGTTTAAACCTGCATCTAATAAATATTACATATTGATAAAAGATGATACTTCTCTATTAACCCGTCGACCACTTTTCATAACAAAAATCTATCGCCAAATAAACGGGAGAACGTTGCCATTGGAATATCAAAAAATAAATAAAATATAAGAATTTAAGGACACAATTGTTATTTTAATTAATAAAATAACTACTAAATCAGTAAAACATAATGAAAAATACACGCAAATGTCGAATGTAATACCACTAGATGACGTAACAAACACGCATAATGATTCTGACTTCAAGTAAATGGGACTGCATTTTTGGCGTTTAATCTTACAGTTTCGCGGTATTTTTTTGTTATGAAAAGCGGTCGACGGGTTAATAGAGAAGTACCTAAAAAATATTAGATTTCAGTGCGAAATCTTCGCACCCCTCTGGTTATTACTAAATGTTGAAGCATGCGTGAAGTCATAATAATAAATGTATAGACATACTATCAGTACTATGTGCAGATAATATCAAAAAATATTTGTTAAGACACAATAATACTGAATGAAAAGAAGTGTACTATTACTAGGACGCCAGAGGTTAATTTACAAGGTTAAATATTCATATTTATTTAACCTCGTTCTCAATTTTACAATCTGCATCTCGTCCTAAACACATTTCTAGTTAATAAATATTACCTCAGCTAATAAGTATTCTAGTTATTAGCAATTTAATTAATCAAGCAGGGCGGTCGCTCTGCCAAGCCAAGCTTAAAAAAAACGCCACACAAACAACGCCAAGAACTGAACTAGACCGCTACTGCTTATTTACAGAAATCAACTTCGCAATGTTAAATCGACAAAACATGCCAGATTAAAATATCAGATAACAAATAAACCAAACGTCGCAGAAAAAAAACGAAAACTAGAAGAATCTAATGAAGAATTTCTTCAATTTAAGACCAAACTCATCTTCATAAGTGATTTATAAACAGAGATATAGATTTTTAAAAAATACGTCGAGTTACTTAAAATGATCCTTTTTTCTTCGTCAAACTTTTTTTTTTCAAACAACCTACAGACCTTAATATTCGGCAGAATAAAAAAAGGATTGCATTTTTGGACAAGTAATTACGTAATCTATGTGCTTTTATAAAATGCAGTGTAAAAAAATATTATTTTCTATCCTTAATTAGCAAAAAACTGTTAATTAACTTGGCGATTAAAAAATTATGCCAAAACAGAGATAAAACATGCCAACAACCATGTACCATCTCTATAATAAAACCGCAAGTCATGTGACTGTCATCAACAGTTCCGGAATGTCCGTTTCACTTTTTCATATGCCAGGCGGCCATTTTTATTAAAAATTATTTTTTCGAATAAAACTTCATAAATGTGACATTTTTAGAAAGATCGTTCAAAATAAATTAATATTTGAGAGATGACTTACGTTCAATTATGTATATATTCTCCAATAACTTCAGTTGAAATTAGCTTCGCAGTTCAAATTCTCTATCCATGAAAGTAAACAAAAAAAAAGATTCATTCGTCGTGAAGGTTTAAAATATTAAACCATTAAACCATGGAGATAATCGTTCGTAAAGTTAGTTTTCCATGAAAGATTTTTTGGAGCGCTGCCTGGTGTCAAAAAAATAATTCCTACCAGTGACACAATCAAAGTTTACCATAATTATGTGCTATACAACTCAACTTCATTCTTTATCTTTTCTTGATGTAAGCTGAATGTAAACAAATACAACTCATGTAATGATATTTAATGAATCAAATTTCGAAACAAATTGTCAGTTAATTTGGTATTTATGTATTATACGTGAAAGGAAGAGAGACCACCGAAAATGATTGTTAATCACCAATCATATTTACCATTATTAATGACCAATCGCTTTCAAAACAGTAATTTAATATACATTTACAAAATACATAACATCATTAAGTACTTTTGTGTTATTTGGGCGCAAATCTCGCCAGTAGAATTTTTAAAATCGCCAATACCAGCTTTTATTTTTCGCGTGTGAAAATTAGAAACGATACTTTTATTTTGAAATCAAATGTTCTGATGGAACAGCTGTCGTAGACGCACCGGGGCACTATATTAACTATAGAGTTGCAATATAGAGAGAAAAAACGGGTTACTGTAATTAGAATTATAGGCGGTAATGTTGGTGTGACATATTTACGTGATTACCAAAACTGGCTTCCAAAAGTTCAGTGTTTCACCAAACCATACTCGAAAATTACGTGTTATAATATGCACTCCGATTATGTCACATTATTCAAGACGTTTTAAATGAGAATAATGATAGATTTTCTTCTTGATTCTCCCGTAATCAAGTCTACAGCCAAAGTTAGCGAGAAACAAACAAACAAACAAAAAAATATTGGCAACAATATGGTTCAGTGTAAATGGTGGATATCATTAAAGACTTTCACAAAATAGACTTCATTGCACCAAATCGTATTAACTAAAATACGCCATTTGGCAATGGATCCAATTACGGAAAACTACTTAATATGTTTAAGAATCTCCTCATTAGCAAGCATATTGCAACTGATAAGCAAACGGATATGAAGCATAAATGCTTAAGTTGGTTAAGCGGTTTTTGTCAAGAAAGATGAAATACATAACAACAAAAAATATGCGAAATGCTACCATGATCGCAAAAGTTTCTGATTTGTCTATTAGAATCTTCCGGTTTGGCGAAGAATTACGGAAAAAAATAAATTATGAATAAAAGTAACGTGTTACAGTGCTTAACATACATTTAAGGGAGACCAAACTGGTAGCCAGTGGCGGCTAGTCTGTATTATAATAGCACAAATCAGTTACAAGTTATAACAACATCAAATTTCATTTGCAAGTCAGCCATTTTCTTCTGAAGATATTTAAAAAAAATAATAAAACTTCATAATTATAAGAACACACATTTTATCAAACAATTAAATATGACTGCAAATTGTGGCAGATGACTGTTTCCAACATGAATAAGTATGATAAATTCCCGTCAAGCGTATCGATCTGGGTGGCTCAGTCGCAGAGCGTCGGCATGGTATGCGTAAGATCCCAGGTTCGAGTCCTGGCCCAGGTCAATTTTTCACTCGTGTTTGTTTAGTGCATTTAATTGTCTGATAAAATGCGTGTTCTTAAAATATTGTAAAATAAAGTAATCAGACGTAGTGTTTATGCTTTAAAAAATATTTTAAATATATAATATACGTGTTTGAAAGATCTTTAAAAATAAATTAGTTTTTGAGGGAAGATGTACCTTCTAAAATGTATACATTAAGAGTTATCGGCATTTAAAATTTCTTTCCAAACGTAAACAAAAAACTTTAAAGGACAGGCATTTCGTACGCAGGAATACCTTTCACGTCATTTTTCTATAAATTAATAAAATCCAGTTGTTAAATTATTTTTGTTTTAGAAGTGAAGTTTCCATTTAAATTTATTGTAACAGTACAATGTTTAATTGAATAAAATAATGTAAATCTAAGAAATTGCTAAGAAATTCCAAACATGCACAGGGCAATGCAAAAAAAAAATAAATAAATAGATAAATAAATCTACCCTATATATATAAAATCCTAATGAAACGAATTTGTGAAACGATTTTATGAAACGAATTTATGAAACGATTTATGAAACGACTGATTAAATGACTGATTATGTTTCAGGGCTATTTTTAATAAAATATTAAACGCTTGATGGTGAAATTAATACCAATTGTTCATAAAAATCCGCGGAAGTCAAACCTGGTAATAGAATTTTGAAATTGGAATTAGTTTTCGAGATATTAATTTTTTTCTAATTTTAATGACATTTCTGTAATGATGGCAACTAATTACTCAGTTTTTTTTTTGCGACAAAAAAAGGGAAAAAAATTGAAAAGAATCCCGATAGGGATTATTGATTTCTTTTTATTCGTCATTTTCAAATTGAAATTGAATTTATCTTTTATTTCATTCAATAATAAACAAAAGATTGTGATTAAATTATGTTTTTCAGGAAAATGTGAAAAAAAAATCACATTTCTATCGTCAAGATTCAATCGTCTGTCAGCATTTAATTTAATTTATAAACTGAAAATATTTTGAATAAATTCATCCAAATGACGTCATTTATGTAAACGCAAAAGAAAGGGGGGGGGGACTAATAGTAATTATTATTTATTGCTATCATTTTGTTATTTTTTTTTTAAATTTAATTAAACGAATTTATAAAATCACTAATTCGGATATTTGAAACGAATATATAAAATAATAATTGCACAACTGAACGGAAGGAGAATAAAATATCCTGCTTGGTTTTCTTTCCAATTTTAATGAGAATATGACATCAATTACGGTAAAATGGCATTTACTCATTTATCTCTTTTATTGGCAGCAAGGAAAAAAATGCTCCCTATATACTAAAGAAATGCTATTAAAGTTTAAACAAATTAATATTTCAGTAGCATTACTTTTTTAATAATGAATTATATGTTTACACATAAATAACAAAGAGAAGAAAAAACTACAAATAATTAATTAAATTACCATATATACTCGAAACACACTTAAGGTGTAAATTACGTTATATATTAAAATTATTTTCGTTTCTTTTCCAATTTAGGGGCCTTCGCGAAATACAGTAAGTGACCTTGGCGATGAATTGAAATCCGGCAACATGTTTTCTAACAAACTATTCGCTTTTTGATATACACAAGCAATTATTTCGATATTTATACAATTTATTTAATATAAAGAAGTCATTTATCTATTTTTATGTACAAAAAGAGGTAAATTGAAAGACAATTATAAATAAATTGTATATATACATATAAATACATGTATAAACAAGCATAAAAGTTCGGCGCTTTTCCAGTATATGGGACCTTGACGAAACAGAAAATAGCCTTGGCGGAAAAGGAAATTTGGCAACATACTTTCTGTCAACCTATTCACTTTGTCATTTCGTATACAGAAGCATTTTTTCAATATTTATACAATTTGTTTAGCGTCAAAATGTCATTTATCCTATTTTATATATAATCAAAAGTAATTTGTATAGAAAAAACAATAATAATATACGTATAATTAAAATACGCATATAAACAAAAAAATCGTCGAATTTATTTCCATGGCTGTTTATGTCATTTGGCACCAAATCTCACTTTCTCATGCCCGAATTGCGCCAAGCTTCTTAAAAAAGCGTCAAGACCCCTATAATAGAAAAGCACCAAAAGTTCATTGGGTTTGTTTTCATAACTTTTGGCAACAAATCTATGTATATTAACGAATCTATCCCTTTTTGAAGCTCGAATTACGCCAAAGCTAAAAGCAAAGGATCCTATACTGGAAAAATACCCTATTTTCTTATGGACAGTATTCAAGTGACATAACATGGTAAAAAATTATCGCGGATAGCAAATTTGTTTAAATATCTCATCAATTGATGCCGAATAAATGCAGGCAGGCATGCACAAAATATTTAATTAATTTTGTATGATAAATAATTATTAGAAAATTCGTATATACATATTAATTAAAATAAATAATTTACATATTTAAAATAACATGAAAATATGCATGATGATGCACTAAAATAGAGAGAAAATTAAAACCTATTATTGAAAATGTCTATAACATAGTACTTTTCAATACCGTGGTTCTTAATGTTACTCACAAGAAGATGGAATTTTTCTTTTCTCATCCTTAAACGCAAAGGTAGAATAGAATACCGATCGTTGTTATAAAAGTCCGAGAGGTAGCCACAATTTAAACCTAACCATTTTATACAAGCTGGTTTTCAAGTTGTAATTGATTTTACTTATCAATCCCGAAAACAGTCGTCAGTTGTCACAACAGCTGTGTATGAGGCCATGGTAATCAAAAAATGCCCCATTAAAACGTTAAAAGCATGGCAACACAATTACAGATTTACCAATATTTTTAAAACAAAGCACGCTGTCATGTTTTTAGAGGCCTCGAAGTCTGAGCGGGGGTTGGCGAGCGTAGCTCGCAGGGGGTAGGCCCCTAGTAAATAAATAAAAATCAGCTTTCATAAATTCTAAAAATTGTTCATATATCTCAGTTACAATCTAAAGGAGGGTTTATTTCTATATTATTCTACATATAATAGTAATTTCAGCAAATATATTAAATTCCAATGCGATCTGTTTTAAACTTTAAGATGGTTTATAACACATGATAAAAAAATTATAAAAAAGAATGGCGCGTCACAGTTCGGGGAGAGGATGGGGAGGAGCGTGAACAAAATTAGGAAGTATAATAAGGCTATCTGTTTGAAACTTTACGATATTTTATAAGACATAACATAAATTTTAAAAATAAAGCTACGTCAAAAATTATAGGGAGGGGCGGAGCGCGTTTTGCCTACACAAGGGGGTGGGACACTTTTCTAAATTTTAACGATATCCGTCATGTCACATATCGTTACAAAGGGCTGTGACCACTTATTCATGTTATGCACCACAGGTGAAACCCCCACATTTTGCGCCCCCCCGACACTACTCATGTGATATATTGTTCGAAAGGCCTGTGGCCGCTTATTCATATTATGTATCTTCGGGGTCCATCCTCCCACTTTCACCCCCCCCCCCCAAAGGGGGCACTTCTCTAAATTTTGCCGACACCTCTCACGTGATGTATCGTTGGAAAGGACTGTGAACGCTTAATCAAATTATGCAGGTGGGGGGGGGGGTATTTTCTGAATTTTGCACATATCCCTCATGTGATACATCGCTGGAAAAGTCTGTGACCGCCTAATCTTATTATGCATCTCCGGTGTTCATCCCCCCACTTTGCCCCCCAAACGCGATTAGCTTTCACCACCAGTGGGCGCTTTCCTATCTCTGTTTCTATGGGTCGGATCACGACGGGGTATGGCTCATTCGACTCGACATCTATAGAGCTTTCCGATTTTAGTTCGTTTTTTTCACCACCAGGGGCACTTTCTTATCTCTGGTTCTATGGGCTGGATCACGACGGGGTATAGCTCATTCGACTCGACATCTATAGCCTTAACGATTTCAGTGCCCGAGGTTCGTATAGCACAGATTACGCTACCGGGTGGAGGAAGATAGAACTTGAGCGTGCGCAGCACGACTGCTATACGATGCCGAAGGCAGCGGGGACCCGTGTCGGAAGTTCGTTTGTTTACAGTTTTATGCAATTCGATGTGCAAATTAAGATATTATCCGGTGCCGAAGGCAGCGTGGAACCAGGTCGGAGGTTCGTGGTTTATCTTATTCGAGGTTTTAAAAGGATTGAGGACCCGGTGTAAATTAGGGGCCCTCTAGCGGGCGAAGCCAGCTAGTGCTAATAATAAAAGAGCGTGATATCACGTTTGATTTAAAATGCAGCGCTGACACGCTATGTACATATTCCATTTTTATTCATTTAATATGTTAATAGAAATCGTTTTCTCCTGTACTAAATACATCCTAATGAGTTTCTGAAAATTCAATTTTTTTCAAATTATGCATGATGGACTTGGCGGCCATCTTTGCATATTATTCACGAAATTCTAACCACCCAAATCCGTAGTTAAAATCCGAAGTTCAAAATTGTTATTTAAGCAAATATTTAAGAGTTTCATTTATAGACTTGTATGCTCTGAAAATTGTGTCTTAAGATAATGATGACTTATCTTAAAGATTCATCTTATGATTTATTTTTTAGAGTAATTATTAATTTCAAACTAGTAAAAATAAATTTATCAAAATATCAGTCTTATCTAATTTATCTGTCCGTAGTTAGAATCTGAAGTTCGAAATTTTTATAAACATATTACATTGCAAACATATTACGCTTTTACTTTAGAAATTTGGGTGCTTAGAAATATGGAAAGATGGCCGCCAAGACCATCATGCATAATTTGAAAAAAATTGATTTTTCAGAAACTCATTAGGATGTATTTAGTACAGGAGAAAACGATTTCTATTAACATATACGTAGGCACTCGACTTATATATATGATAACTTATTTAATGGAAAAAAGTTAAATAAGCAATATAATAGCTTGGAAATTTGATATCACACCATTTTTTAGCCACAACTTTTTTTTTTTTTACGCTTGGCCTTTTTTTACTTTTGAAAAGTTGTTTTTCATTCAACTTTTGAGATGCCTTATATTTGAAAAGTAAAAGACTAGAAGTAAATTATGCCAATGACTTGTATTTTATTTTTTATCCTTTAAATAACTCAAATTATTTCGGCTTAGAATAAAGTGAAAAACAATTTAGGTTTATTTCTGGTTTTTGAGGTCTATAAGGAAATACTTTTATTTTTCGTTTTATCCCAGTTTGAAGATCTGTATTTAATCCTTCAGGTAATATTCATATATTTTTTTCGAGTTATCGAAGGATTCCAGATAATGAGGTTCAAGATATCGAGTGTCATACACCTTTAAAAATACCCTGTTTCCTTCGGGTTTCTACTCGTTCACATTTCTTTTAAATTCAAAGGCAAAATTTTATGAATACCATTTTTGTTCTTCTGCTTTCATAATACCACAGGAATGCAGCCATTTTCTCGATTAAACACAAGTTTATTTAACAGACGAAACATCACAGCAAAACATGAAGGACACACATAAATATATAAAGAGGAATATTTGTAGTAGCAGCAGTAGTTATAATAATCTTATCAGTTCTATCACCAACTATATTTTATTTCATAACATGCCCATCGCACGCATCGTCTTAACACCTTGGCCTCCCGCCAAACTCTACTACCTTCTCCGTCACTCCGCAGCAGAAGAGAGAAAGGGAAAGGGTTGCCATAAACCTGACGTCACCGGCATGACACCCCCTACCTAAGATTGCAAAAGGGGTATGCCACATTTGCGATCTGAAATCCAGACTGGTGACGTCACTACACTTCATCCTCTAACAGTAAACTACTAATGAATATTAATAAACTACAATATATATTAAAAGAAATACAAAAAAAAAAATACTTATAACCTCTCTGAAAAATTTCTGGAACTCCTGCTAGCTACTGCAATATAAAAATACAATTAATGTTTCATAATACAGTCGAACCCCGCTATAGTGAACCGTCTACGGACCCAGAAATATGTCCACTATAACCGATGGTTCACTATATGCAAATTCTTTAAAAAGAAAATATTTTTTGCATATGATTGTTATTATTGATTTTTTAATATATGATGTATTGTTAAAAATAATGATTGCTATAATACGTTATTTTCTTACAAATTATTAACTAATTACATTGACAATAAATCAAATAATAAAAAGAAAAAAGTTACTTACTAAAACTTGATTTTATTTTTACATTCTATGGAAGAAATTTGTGATTTTTGATTGGATGCAGTTCAATTTTAAGTAGAGTTAATCAATTTTCTTATCAACAATTAGTAAAGAATCTAATATTTTTGGTCAACATGTTCTGTAGAATTTTTTTTTCAGGATATTCGCTGGCGATTTCACTTACGAGGCAGAAGGTGCCGAAATTTCAAATTCTTCGTCAATATCGTCTTCTAAGTCTTCTTGAACTTCGTTCTTTTGTTTAACTTCAGATACAATGTCATCATCTGTGGGGGTACCAGAAGTTATACACTTCGTTATAGCAAGATTCGAAGTGCTTAGTAACGTCCCTTGGAAAAATGTTCACATTATGCTTTTCCAGCCACAGAGCTATTGGTAAGCTTTCTTCATCATCTTCGTCCTCCAAGTTGGCATCTTTTTCTTCCCACAACACATCTTTCGAGAGGCCTGCGCGTCGGAAACAGTTGCGGATTGTTGTTGATGTCACCTGTCTCCATGACTTTTCCAACAAAAGACTGCTTCCAAAAGTGAGATGTTGTATTCCGTATTGTTCTCTTCATAGTTCTCCAAAATGCGCATCACTAGCTGTTTCCTATAGTGGGACTTCAGGCTGCGAATAACGGCCTGGTCCATGGGCTGTAACACAGAAGTCGTGTTTGGAGGCAAAAAAACGAGCTTAATGCATTTCAGATTTTCTAAGTGGGGATGAGCTGTGCAATTGTCGACAAAGAAAGCAATTTTACGTTTTTGCTTCAACAAATCATTGTCCCATTGTCGAAGTTCTTCTTCAAAAAAATTGGAAGTCATCCAGGATTTTTGATTAGCTTTGTAATTGAAGGGCAGTTTTTTAACATTTTTAAAACACCTTGGTTTTTGGGATTTACCCACGACAGTTAATTTTCTCTTTTCTGATCCGTTCATATTTGCACATACAAGAACAGTTATTCTCATTTTTGAGAGCTTCCCGTTAGTGCACTTTTCTCCTTTAAATTTTAACGTCTGATCGGGAGTCATTTTGTAAAATAATCCAGCTTCGTCAGCATTAAAAATATTCTTCTCTTCCTAATCCTGGATTGCATCCGGCCACACTTGAGCTTTCCATTTTTCCACATCCGATGCACAAACACTTGTTGCTTCACCAACAATCTTTCCACAAGAAATATTGTTCCGTTTTCTGAACGTATCCAGCCATCCATTAGAGCACACAAAACTGTTTTCTCCGAATTTTTCGGCAAACTCATTCGCTTTAATTTGAAGTATGGGTCCGGTCACAGGAAGATTTCTATCCCGTTCCATTTTAATAGAGCTTCTTTCACATTTTCTCTTTCAGCCCGACGCGACGTAGTTTCTTCGAAGAATCCAAATTTTTATTGTGTGCTGCAAGAGTCTCACTGCGATTTTTCCAAATGTTCGAAACTGTAGATTTTGACAAGGAAAATTCCTTGCACAATGCCGATTGATTTGCTCCATCTTCAATACGTTTAATTATTTTAACCTTATCATCAATCGAAAATGCTTTTCTTTTCAAAGAATTCGACATTTTTACAAAATTTGTAGCTGCTCTTGAAAAAACGTGTTCTTATCTCAAATCAATCAAAAGAATAATGAAGAGAGACACTGTAAAACGAGGGACATTCTTGGACTATTCCGTTCCGATTATACCGAGGGGCAAGGGACGAAGTTAGCAAGTGAACACCAGAGCTTATTCCTAGAATTAGGGAGAAACGAAGAGAGGTTTGTTCCTGTAATAGGGAGAGGAGTTGGAAGAAAAAGTACGTGTTTTTTAGGTGATGAGCGTGAAAGAGTGAAATTTGACACAATATAAAGCTGTGTCATAATTTGCAGTCACAACTAGTGTAAGTTTAAAGTTGGAGAACTAAAAAAAGAAATCTGGGGAAATAAAATTTGAGTCCACTATAAACGAACTACCAAAATATCAGCTGTCCACTATAAGCGTATAAAATAACATTAGTTAAATAGAAGTTCGGATGGGACCAGCAAAAAAGTTCACTATATCCGAGTGTTCACTATATCCCGGGTTCATTATAGCGGGGTTCGACTGTATATAATACTAAATACAAATAACAAATGAGGAACAGAATGTAAATTAATATGAAATACAATTTCAGCTGCAGCATACACAAAGGTGAACTATCAAAAGTTTTTCTTAAAAGTCATTAATTGTTCATAAAAAGTTAACAGTCAATTTATTAGTCTGTTGTTTCCAGTCTCGACAGTGCATCCGCATTCGTCAACTTTGCACCAGGACAATGTGAAATAATGATGTCATACTTCTGCAAAGCCAGTGCCCATCGCTGCAGTTTGGAAGATTGGGGAGCATTTTTGGTGAGTTGTGTGAGTTGTCAGTGGGTTGTGATCGGTGATAAGTTCCACGGGTGAACCAAAAATCCAAGTTTCGAACTTCTTTAGACTCCAGATAACCGCATAAGTCTCCCGTTCAATGGTCGGCCAAGCCTGTTGAGTTTTGGTGAGCTTTTGACTGGCATAACTGACTGGAAATAGTCTCTCATCTTTCTGTTGAGATAGACATGCACCGATGCCTATTGCAGATGCGTCACATTGAATGGTGAATGGTAACCCTATCACAGGTGTATAAAGACTAGGTGCTTCAACGAGACCCCTCTTTAGTTCGTTGAAAGCTTTATCATGTTCCTCCAACCAGCACAATTTCTCAGGACTGTTCTTTTTAGTAAGTTCTGTCAGAGGGTATGCTGTTTCAGCATACTTAGGCAGGTAATCGCGGTAGTAATTGCACAATCCGAGGACACTCTTAAGTTGTTTTTTTGTTTGTGGGACGGCTAATTTTCTGATGGCTTCCACTTTATCTGGGTCAGTTCGATGGCTGCCGGACCGGATGACATGTCCTAAATACTTAATCTGGTTTTTCGCAAAGGCGCACTTCTTCAGGTTCACTGAGAACCATAATTCTTGAAGTTTGGAAAATATCGTGTCAAGATGCGTAATATGATCAGACCATGTGTCCGAAAAAACAGCTATATCATCTATATACGCTCTAGCAAAGTTCCTGTATTTTGAAAGTGCTTTATTTATTTCTCTTTGAAAGGTCGCAGCTGCGTTCCGGAGCCCAAAGGCCATCATTTTGAAGCGATATTGAGCCCTGTGAGTCTTAAAACATGCCAAACCCTGGCTTTCTGCTTCCAGTGGTATGGCCCAATATCCTTTTAGTAAGTCGATTGTAGTTATTACATTGGCCCTGCCAATATTGAACAAAAGATCCGTTGCGTTTTCCATCGGAAAATCGTCAGTTTTAGAAACTGCATTTAAAGCTCTGAAATCTACGCACAGTCGGAGGGCCCCATCTCTCTTCATCACGCACACTACCGGGTGTGGCACCTCCGCATCACTCTCTTCGATCAGTCCTAACTCTAGCATTTCTTCGATTTGCTTGTCTACTTGTGGCTTCAACGCCTCTGGAATTCTATAAACATATGGCTTTTTCATTTCTTCGCCGTTTAATCTAATTTTGTGCTCTCCTACCTTAGCTATTTGTACCTTTTTTGAAAATAAATCTTTATATTTGTATAATAAATCCAACATCTCATTTCTTTCTGTATTTTCTAGGTGCTTTAAACCTACTTCTTCTATGTCAAAAAAATTTGGGTTACCTTTCACACTGGGGGTGGGATGGACTTCTCCTAATTCTTCTTCATTTTCGAAGATTACTCCCACCGCCCGTACCCTAGGAATAAATTTTCTTATTTTATTTACATGAATATTCTTAACATTCCCGTTTATTAATTTTAATTTGTAAGAATCAGGCTTACAGCGTGCTACAATTTCGGCTGGTCCCTTCCACCTAGCATAAAGTTTGTTCGTGGAATCTGGGATTAATAGATATACCTGGTCCCCTGGTCTAAATTCCTTGTAAATCGCTCTCCGATTAGCGTACTTCGCATATGAGCCTTGTTTAACTTCCGCTACTATTGCCGCTTGCTCCGCCGCCCTTTCTAAATTAATTTTTAATTCTTGAAGATATTCAGTTGCGCTCTTTCCCAGATTTATGGGTAGTGGTATTTCTCCTGACCATGTAGATTTCAATACTGCTAATGGGCCCCTCGTCTCCCTTCCGTACATTAATTTGAATGGCGATACTCCCGTGGTACTATTCGGAATTTCTCTATAGGCAAATAATAAATAAGGAATGTGTTTATCCCAATTTTTGGAATCGCTCCGAATTATATGGTGTAACATGCGTTTCAGAACCTGGTTATATCGCTCCACTAATCCCGAGCTTTGTGGATGCCCTGGCGTCGCAAATCTAGGAGCCGCCCCATGCCTAGCATGAAACTCCTGTATTAAACCTGAAACAAAATTCCTGCCCTGGTCGCTCGCTATTACGCGCGGTATCCCTGTTCGCATAAATATTTCTAATAATGCATCGCACGTAGCTTTAGCCGTAATTGTTCTTAACAGGACCGCCTCCGGCCACCGCGAATGCTGATCCACTAAGGTAAGTACATATTGATGTCGAAGCGCTGAACTTGGTTCAATTTTTCCAATTATGTCAATATTTACAACGTCGAACGGAAGTTCCGGTCTCTCAATTGGGACAATGGGTATCTGATCGCTAGCCCTCTCTCTGCTCCGTAACTGACAGTCTTTACAAGATTTACAATAATCCTCTACATCCCGTGATATATTCGGCCAATAAAATGAATAACGAATTCTTTCTTTTGTTTTTTTCATGCCGAGATGATTAGCAAAACTCGATTCATGCGCGATTTTTAAAATTTCCCCTCTCCTTACCATTGGTACAACTAATTGCGTAACACAATCCCCCGTGACTCTTTCTTTATGATAAAGCAAATTATCTACCATAACAAACCCGTTTTTACATTTTTCCGCATCTTTGAAAGCACCCTGTAATGTTTCGCAACTCTTCTGTTTCTCCCTGTATATACTTGCATCTGATCGTTGACCTGCATTCAAATCTCCGCTATCATCTTTCATTTCAATACAACTAATCATTAATTCTCTCTCCGCGTTTTGATTTTCACCTCGCCAGCATAAATTTTCAATATTTATATCATCCCCCTCTGGTTGGTTGCCTTCCCCCTTTTTCCTTTCAATTTCATTTCCCTTTTCCGATCGCATATCATTTACTGGCGCCAAAGAACATTTCTGTCTACCATCTTCCAAAGAACATTCCTTTCCCCCCTCGTTACTAGCGAACTGTAATATTTCGTAAACTGTCGGTGTTATAATACATGTCCCGTATAATTTATCCGTAACGGCAAACAGTACATCTACACTGTTGTTAAATATACAATTTGACTCTCCAGATTTTAAAGCTACCGGCAATGTCGCAAGATTAGCAATTATTCTTTCTCCAAAAGCCGATATTAGCTGAATTTTTGAATTTTCATTATTTCTAAATGAATCCGATAATTGATTAGAGTTTATTACAGGTATTTCTGCCGCAGTATCAATAATACATTTAACTTCTTTCCCTTTTATCCACAAATGTTCAAATTGAAGTGGTTGCGTACTTATTGGCTCGTTTCCAAAACAGAGTGTTTCAACCTTGGCGACTATTTTATCATCGTGTTTATTTTTTCCGACAAAAGAATCTTTTTTCGTTTGATTTTGCAAACTTCCAATTTTATCTTTTTCTCTATTATTGGGACAAAATCGCACATGCGTCGTCTGTTTACAAAGTCTACACTCTTTTGGTGTGTTTAATTTTTTATCGCTACGAAAATTAAAATTATTTCTAACATGGGGTGGTATATATTTTCCATTATTGTAATTTACATATTCATCGTGACTGCGGGGTTTTACCGGTTTATCATATAATTCCGAAAATGTTCTGCCCTTTGACGTAAACCAATTATCACATACTTGCGCGATTTGCCTTGGTTTTAACCAATTATCTAATTGTTTTATCCTAACATAACTTCGCGTCTCCGAATCTAGTGAACTAATCTGTCAGCATAATCTTTCATTTCTTCCGTGTTTGCGTACACTAACAAGTGCGCCGCCCGTTCTCCTACCAAATTAAACAAAATCTCCACCTTTAATTCCTCTGCGACATTTTTAATTTCGAATGCTTTCTCTAGCGAAGTAAAAAATAAATTCCATGATTCAGGCCTGCTGGGGACTGTAGTGAACTAATCTGTCGCTGACAATTAACTCATTAAGCGTGTCAAAATCATTTACTTTTCTCAGTTCACAATAGAAATCCCAATTGGCACTGAGCCTACTCGCGAATTGCATATGATTCTCATTTCTCGATCGTTTTGCAAAAAGTAAGTTTTCTAGGCAGGCCTCTGGTGTGGGTTGAAATTCTTTTAAGATTAACGCCTTAACCTTTTGGTAATCTTTCATTTCTTTCGTTTTTACGCTTTTGATTAGTGCTTCTAACGAATTAGGCTTAGGTCCATCCACCCCCGTATCAGAATTTTTATACTCGTTCTGGATTTTAGCCATTTCTATCCGAGCTTTAACTAATTCTAGCTTAGTCCTTTCGATTTCTAATAACGTATCTTGTTCCGACTTCGACTTTTTTTTTGTCGAATTTCGCGACTTCTACTTCACGCTTTTCTCTTTCTATGCGGCCTGACACCGTTGTATTTAAAAATTCCTTTATAAATTCATTATCTTTTGAATACTGATCACTTCCCTCAATTAATGCTTTTAAATCAATTATCCTGTGCTCACTTTCCACTTTAATGCCTAATTCTGTGGCTACAACAACTAGGTCTTCTTTCCTTAGCCCTTTAATATTAAACATTTTGCTTTTACTCTTAACACAATACTATAAATATACTCTATAAATATCTATATTATCTCGTTTCAAATAAAGCTCATAATATTACAATTAGCACATTGTTTTCAACATAAAATATTTCTCAATATGATTCTATTCAAGTTATTTTCTATTTAGACTTACATACAGAAACATGCAACTTACTTCAATCGTAAATCCATTCACTGATTCTACGAAATAGAGCGTGGTATACACCTTTAAAAATACCCTCTTTCCTTCGGGTTTCTACTCGTTCACATTTCTTTTAAATTCAAAGGCAAAATTTTATGAATACCATTTTTGTTCTTCTGCTTTCATAATACCACAGGAATGCAGCCATTTTCTCGATTAAACACAAGTTTATTTAACAGACGAAACATCACAGCAAAACATGAAGGACACACATAAATATATAAAGAGGAATATTTGTAGTAGCAGCAGTAGTTATAATAATCTTATCAGTTCTATCACCAACTATATTTTATTTCATAACATGCCCATCGCACGCATCGTCTTAACACCTTGGCCTCCCGCCAAACTCTACTACCTTCTCCGTCACTCCGCAGCAGAAGAGAGAAAATGAAAGGTTTGCCATAAACCTGACGTCACCGGCATGACATCGAGGATAGCCTCTTTAAGTAAGCAAGGGAAACTAATATGTAGTTAAAATCGGTAAGAATAATAAGATTTATATTACATATTTATAATTTATGATTATCGATACAAAATATTGTACTCTGTTGTTTAAAATGATTATCTTTAATAATAAGATATGGCAAAACTACAATGTAAGAAGCGACAAAATATTAAATTTACACAACATATATATATTTAAAAAGTAATTGTGAATATGTTTTATTAATAAATATGATATAATTAGAGTATTTTTGAATAATATAATAAATAATTAAATTTAAAATAATGTGGCGAAATATTTCCGGTAGCAATTATATTTTTGTTGAAGGGAAAATACATTTTTCAAATAAGAATTCTCCTGCATAGATTAATCTTTCAATAAAAAATTACATGATTTTGATGGTTTTTTTTTAAAGAAAAGATAAGACATTTTTGAAGAAAAAATCCCGTTTCACCTCAGCAATATTAATTAGTGAATTCTGTAAGGAGCTGTTCTAATTAAATTATCAGACAATTCATTATTTCTCCCAGTTTTCTTGTCTTTTTCAACAAACTACAGCGAATGAATCCATTAATATTTAATTATATAATTAAATGGGTAATATTTTGCCTTTGCAGTTCTACAAATAAAACATTTTTTTTTTTTTTTTTTTTCTTTTTATAGTTTAGATCCTGTTCTAGACATTTATTGTATTGTTGATTCAGAGTATTTTGTTTTAGCACGTGTAGATGGCGCTTCGAGTATAGTTAAAAAATCCGTAAAAAAGGAACTGTTGCATCGCAAGACGCTTATTTTGAATATGACTCCTATAAATTGTTATAATTAATCGATAATCTTAGCATAAAATTTTAAAGTATCAAAATCATTAACTTTGGATGATCCCTAATAGCATTCCCTCAGTTAGTATTTAAAAAAAAATGTTATTTCTGATGAGACGAAAGAAGGAATTAAATGTTAAAAAAAGAAGGGGGGGGGGACAAACAAAAAACAATGTTATTAAAAAAAAAAAAACGGAGTTGATTCGAAATTACTTTTCTGTTCCGAAAATAAACTGTTAATAAAATCTCTATTTTTTTTAAAAATTAAGTTAGAATTTTTTTATTATTTAAAAGACCAGTTACTTCCGGTCTTTTAACTTTTTTATACAAGATATTTCAAAAGTTAAATAAGAAATTATGCATAACAAAACTATATAAACCGACAAAAATTAAACTATTTATTGACTAGGATATAGGAATGAGCATTGTCATCTTAAAAGATGTGTACAAAGCAAGGACCTCGCCTCGAACCAGAACTGAACCGAAAACTGCAATTTTTAAGGAAACGAAAAACAGAAACACTTTATTTTGACGGAGCCAGAATGATAACCGAAACAATAACTATTACGATTATAAGTTCCTTTAAAAAATAAAATAAAATAAAATAAAATAAATATATTATTAAACACTATATATATTTTATAATGGTCCTTCTAATCTTAAATAAATGAAAAAATTCGCGAACATATTCTATTTTAAAATTAAAATAGACCCTTTATAATATTTGAAATAAACATTATGAAAGTGCAGGCGCAGCTCTTGAAGTTATTATTTTTTTTAATAAAATTGATTTTATGTTGCAGATTAATACCTTAAATACATGACTTTTTTATTTAGTTGAAAAAAAATACTATAAATACATTTTAACTTCTAAAATGCAAGAAAAATTAAAACAAAATATTTTAAAAATTAAGGGTAAAGACTCATTTTCTATATTGTAATTTCAGATAATTTTTCACTCGCAGATAATTTTTTAGACATTTCTTCTAAATATTTTTTTTAGTCACTAGTTTACGTAATTAACGGAATTTTTTTTTCTTATTCCATCATGCACACTAAAAGATTATGTTTTTTATAACAAAAAAAAGTGCGTGGCCACCAGCATATTGGAATTTAAACTTCCGAAAGGATACTCGTGAGAATGAAGATATTACAACAAATTCCCTCAGCATATTACTTATTCGAATATACATGGTGCCTCAAAAAGATTGAAACGCACTTTAATTTTTAATCATCTGTTGGAGATACGCGTTCAATGTAAATTGCAAAATTATTCAAAAGGAATTAAGACTATGACGATGAAATAGTCCTGACATTATAAATTTACATAAAAAAGTTACACTTTTTAAAATTGTATACGGTCCCTGTGTCCTATAAGACAGGCCTGTCCAAATTTTCAGTAAGCAGAGGTGCACCTCAGCTTCAGAAAACAAGTGGGTAAGTGTGATCGAAGATAGCTCAAAAGGTTTCGTTTAATATTCCTTTCAAAACACTTTATCCTTTCTTTAATAAATGCAAACAAATTTCATTTAGCAACAAATTAAAAAGTCATGTTTTTTATAAAGTAAAAATTTACCGGTATATTTTTTCGCTTTTTCGAATATCTAAACCAGCCGGATAGCGGGCCAAGCCCGCTGTTATATTCTGTCGTAATAATATCCGTCATACGGACTAATGCAATATTTAAAAAAATAATTTCAAAATTAAACAAATTGTACACTTTCAAAATGTTAAAATATGCGAATATTTCCATAATCGGATTTTTATCACGATTCAATATGTTTCTCAAACTCATATATTTACTATTCTCTATTATTTATATTGATTATATTGATACTCGCTTTGTATTATTCTCAAACATTTGAAAAATTAGTTAAACTTCCCATATGACGTCAGATTTTCTTTTTAATTCTCTAATGACGTGATACTAATCTGCTTTGTATGTACTTACACATACTCATGCTCCCTGTATTATTGAGATATCTTAGACATTTTCCGTTTTATTACGTTTTATTAATTTTCCGTTTTATTTATTTATCTTTTTTTCAATTGGTGGAACTTTTTATTTCATTTTTATTTTTCACGTGGAAATCGTCTGATAGAAATTAATTATTGTAGAAAGAATTTCATTGTGGATTTTAAATCTTTGGCATCTGCTATGACGAAAAATGTTTAAATTTAATAGGAAAAGGCTGTTAGAATTTTGGTTTTTTATCTCTATTTTCTAAAATAATACGAATTTTTCAAATTTTAATATTTTCAGCTCTTCACAGCTGATATTCTGATTTATACACAAAGTTTCAACTCTGTAAGTTACATAGTTTTCGAGAATGGCTCTGTGACAGACAGACAACGCAGCGGGAGCATTAGGGTTTCGTGAGATGAACGAAACCCTAAAAACGATGAAGGGCGCCGTATTCACATGACACAACACACGGAGCAATATTATTTCGCTATTAGTAGTAGTAACAATACACGCATGTCTTACACAATGCACATACTGTGGTAGACATAAGGATCCTACAATTCAGGAACTTCATGTAAAAATAATTTGCGAAATAGATAAATAAATAAATAAATATTAGTAAATTTGTAATGACATTTTTCTGAAAGGGAGTCAATTTAAGCAATTTTTGTAGGGAAAGAGCCAGGTACATTAATTGCGTCTATAATAAAAAAAAAGTGCAAGTAATATTGATTTTTTAAAAAAGCATCCTTTAAAATGGATTTTTATTTATTTTTTAAAACGTTAGCAATAGGAAACATTCAAAAAGGTGCCATGGCGTCCGTTTCGTTGGATAGCTTGTCTATAAGTTATATTTAGAAAAAAAAAAAAAAAAAAACTATGCTCTGACAAGGACAACAGTAAAAATTCGCCTTTTCTACGACCGAAACTCACCGAGTACTAAAAACAGACAGACAATTTTTTAGTGCCGAAAAGATCCTAAATTTCATAAAATTCAAAGTATCATAACTCGGTGAGTTTGGGTCGTAGAAGAATGTATTTTTTTTTGTTCAACTTATCAGAACAAAGAGAAAATGTTTCTAAATAAAACTTGTAGGACCCAGGAACCGTATAAAAATGTAATAAGAACGAAAAATCATACATCAGGCATAGATTGTGGAACACTTTTCAACACTTATAGGATATTTAGAAATTTAATTTTTTTCTAGAATGAAATGAGATATCTAAATAAAATATTTAAAAAACACATAACTGAGAAAAATCAATTTTTAGCAATTTATAAACCATATCCGGTAACGTATACGAAGTCTTTCGTGTAGCCCTATGATATAAAATCATATATATTTTATGTTTTATTCTAAAATTTAATTTTCCTATCTCAAATTTTCTCTATGTGAATTAATTTCCTTATTCAAAATCATTTTTATTATTTTATCCGAAAATCAATCATTTATCCTATCCTAAAACGGTCCCAGATATTTTCATCGTAACATTAAATGTACGTTACTTTTCTGTGGTTTCAATTCTGAATATTAATGTACTATCCAGAAATATATGCTGTTTCTCTTTCTTTCGTATCTTGTGTTAAGGAAGGCGCTGTTTTCATAAATTGACTGCTGCATAAAGATTTTATGTCTATATATGATATTGGTATACTCTGCACCATTGTTGTGTCCATTGCATATTACAAGTACTTGGTTATAATCATAGATTATTTTTACATTTATATGTTGTATTGTGTATGGTGGTCCTCGTCTTTATCTTTATTTGAATATTTTGTGTTTATTTATGTTTATGCCAATGCATTTCTTGCCAGCGCCATTTTTTTTTCATTTTGCCAAAGGGGAGATATATATGATATAGAATCATATATATTTTATGTTTTATTCTAAAATTTAAATTTCCTATCTTAAATTTTCTCTATGTGAATTAATTTCTTTATTCAAAATCATTTTTATTCTTTAATCCGAAAAGCAATAATTTTTCCTATCCGAAAACGCTAGCCAATATTTTCATCGTAACATTAAATGTACGTTACTTTTCTGTGGTTTCAATTCTGAATATTAATGTACTATTCAGATGGTCTTAACATATGCTGTTTCAGTAGTTTCGTTATTTTTGAACAATCGTGACATTATTAAAATGCACCGCAAACGATTTTTCTCCATAGATCAAAATGTAACGGAATTCTTTTGTGTGTCCCTGTAAATGAACTATAAACTCTACACACTTCATTTTCAATACCGAACATTCTATAGTAAATCTCAATAACATATAAAAAATTCTTGGCAATCCCACTATATTTACAGAAATTAGAGCACGTACAGACAGACGGAAGCGATACAGACAAACCGAATTCATAAACGCTTTTCAACTATGTTGGAAAGTTTTAAAAAGTGTAACGTTTTGTAATTTAGTGGCAGGGCGCCGCATAATCTTAATTCCTACCTTATTTCGAACACTTTTAATGTCTACGTATCTTACAACAGATAAAGAATATAAAATGCGTTTCAACCTTTTTGGGACACCCTGTACACCTTTTTAAGTATCTTCTAAAGAAAAAAAAATAGATCCGGCTTTAACCTTATTTTTTAAGAATAATAAATATATTGATGACAATAAAAATCTCGTATAAACTAACTTTTTTTTCAAAAAAAAAAAAAAAAAAAAAGTTAAAAAAAAAAAGTTAAAAAAAAAATACTAGTAATAAAAACTAAAAATATTACCAAATTCTTTAAATGTCTTCAGTTATTCCGCCCCTTCGGATATATCGCACTTTTTAGGGTTTCGTTCCTCTCACGAAACCCTATTACTCCCGCTCCGTTGTCTGTCTGTCACAGGGCCATTCTCAAAAACTATGTAACTTACAGAGTTGAAACTTTGTGTATATACCCGAATACTAGGTATGAAGAGCTCAAAATATTAAAATTTGAAAAATTCGTATTATTTTAATAAATAGAGATAAAAAACCAAAATTCTAACAGCCTTTTCCTATTAAATTTAAACATTTTTCGTCATAGCAGATGCCAAAAATTAAAAATCCACGATGAAATTCTTTCTACAATAATTAATTTTCTATCAGACGATTTTCACGTGAAAAATGAAAATGAAATAAAAAGTTTCACCAATTGAAAAAAAGATTAATATGAAATAAAATTGATTGACGTCATAGTGGTAATAAAATGGAAAAATTTCTCAATAATACAAGGAGTATGTGAGTATGTGTATGTACACAAAACAGATTAATATCATGTCATTAGAGAATTAAAAAGATAATCTGACGTCATATCGGAAGTTTAAAGGATTTTTCGAATATTTCAGAATAATACAAAGCGAGTATCAATATGAGTAATAGAGAATAGTAAATATATGAGTTTGAGAAACATATTGAATCCTAATAAAAATCCGATTATGGAAATATTCGCATATTTTAACATTTTGAAGATGTACAACATGTTTAATTTTGAAATTAATTATTTTTTAAATATCGCATTTAGTCCGCATGACATATATTATTATGACAGAATATAATAGAGGTCTTCTGCCCTATCGGGCTGGTTTAGATATTAAAATAACAAGAACGAAAAATCATGCGTCAAGCATAGATTATGTAGCACTTTCCAACGCTTCCAAAATAATTTTACAAATCATACCGTTTAATAAGCTAAAAGATAACTTCTAAGTAAACAATTTGGAAAACGCATAACATATTTAAAAACATAATTTCAGGAATTTCCAACATATACAATATTCGGAAAAATATCCGAATACTTTTATTCAGCCCTGTATAGGATATATAGAATTGTATATATACTACATAGGATGCTAAATTTTAGTTCAGTTAGGAAACGTGTAGCACATTTTAAAATTCTCCGTCTGGAGTTTGTCAATAAACAGAAATGTGTTCGCGAACTTTTGTGCTGCCCTGTATAGGATCTACAGAATTTATACACACCACGTAATAGACAAAAAGCAAGTTAACATTAAAATCGCGTTCAGTAACTTAAAACGCACTTCCAGGAATTATTGTTAACAGACAGTAGATAATTCTTTTGCGTGTCCCTGTAAATGAACGATGACTGCTATACACACAATATTCCGTAGTAAGTCTCTTGTAATGCACCTTAGTGATCTATATAAATTTCAATGCGTTTAAAATAGTGAAACATTATTTAAATAAACCGCAGACGATTTTTCTCCATAGACGTAATGTAACGGAATTATTTTTACTGTCCCTGTAAAGTAACTATAAGTGCTATGCACACCCTGTTCCATATTAAGCTTCTTCTAATGCACCTTAGTGATATATATAAATTTCAATGCGTTTAAAATAGTGAAACATTATTTAAATAAACAGCAAATGATTTTTCCCCATAGACCGCAATGTAACGGAATTCTTTTGAGTGTCCCTGTAAAAAAACTATAAGTGCTACAGACTTCCGTTGAAATAGGGAACATGCTATAGATAACGATAATAACATATAAAAATTGCAGAGCAATCCGAGCATATTTACGGGAGTTAGAGCACGGACAGACGGCAGACGGCAGACGGCAGACGGCCAGACGGCCAGACAAACCGAAGTCATAAGCACTTTTCAACTAGGTTGGAAAGTGCTAAAAACGAGAAAAATAGACCGGTAAATTTTTACTTTATAAAAAAACATGACTTCATTTATTATTTTTTTTGGGGGGTTTCTAAATGAAATTAATTTGGATTTATTAAAGAAAGGATAAAGTGTTTTGAAAGGAATATTAAACGAAACCCTTTGAGCGATCTTCGATCACATTTACCCACTTGTTTTTCCTGTCTCTGGATATGCGTGATACAGCAGAGATAATTGCTGTATTAAACGACTGCTGAAGATGATTAAATATTTTAGTTTTATATGAAAGTTTTACGATCTTACACTCAAAATAACTTAAATGTTACTGATAAATGTAACAGACTTGAGGACACGCAAGTTTTAAAGACTTGCTGATGATTCACGAGAATTCTCATGTCCAATGAGTATTTCTATAAACATATTTCCAACCAGAAATTTTATTTCATAACATTATAACTTATTTTTATGCTGCAAATATTAAACTATTTATTAAATAAAATTTCTGGTTCAAAACATGTTTATTTAACTTAAGTTAGTTAAACAAGTACAGGCCGCAAAGTTATTAAGTTGGAACACAGAAAATTTAATTAAACAAAAAAGATCTGAAAAGTATATTACTAACAGCTGAATAAAAACGACAAAAGTTCTTTCAACGAGAAAAAATTGACACATTTATTTTGAAAACTTTCTATTACAGAGACTCTCAAAAGAATTCCAGTTTCTTTCATATAAAAATAAGAGAAGAAAGATTTCTCTTAAATGCCCCTTTTTATTTTTGTAAGAAATATTTTTCTCGTTTTCTAAATAAGTGTTTTCAAGTAGAACTAAAGTAGATTGTTTATATTATTTTGTTGCAAAACTTTTAGAAGATGGCTGATCCGGTACATTTCAAGAAAACTTTATCCACTTTATTTTCTTGAACAGTCAGTCAAAATTAAATAAAAGCTGTGTACAGAAATGGAGAAATGCTTCAACTAAATGGATTTTTAAGAAACAGTTATTGATTCGGAATGATCATTGTATCAAAGAAAAAAAACTTTTCTTTACATATTCTGTCAAACATCATAAAAAAGAAGAAAAAACTGCATAAAACGTGAGTGAAACATGGTAAATTTAGCTTTTGAAATTAATTCTAGATATTTTAATTAATCCACCTCTTTAATTATTTTGTAGTTTATTTTAAAAACTAGTATATTGTGACCAACACAAAACTTTCTTCTATATCACACTGCAAAAAAGTCGATTTTACAGTATAATACTGGCACCCCAACTGCCAGTATTATACCGTAAAATTAACAGTAATAAACTGTAAAATAAGCAGTAATACGCTGACGCGCATGCGCAGTAGAAGAATCATATAGAAAAATCAACACTTTTTTTTTTTTTGCAGCGCATTGTAATATATTAATTTAAATAGCATATTCATATAGCAACAATTACGTACTGTATAAATACGGATATGGAGTACAATACCTTTCTTTGAATTTAGCATAAAATTACTGTGATTAGTGAATAATAACAGAGAAAAAAAATCACGCTTGCTAAATTATATCAATTGATTGTGCACAAGATTAAGAAGATTCTTTCCCTAAGCACAGGATACAAGGACCTCATGTTGATTGATCAAACTCTAAAATTAAATCAGCATCTATTTAATATCAATGTCTAACATAATATGAAATTTTATGAATTTCCGTGTATTAGATTTCGTGATATAGTTATAGCAAAAATCGAGAAAAACGCAGCATAGCAGCGCCACATGTTGATCGAACACACAAATCGCATCAGCATTTATTTATGTCAAGGTCTAGCAAAATATGAAGTTTGATATTCCGTGCATTAGGTCTTGAGATATAGCTATTTTGGGAAATCGTGAAGAATGCATCATAGCAGCGTCACCTGTTAGGTGATGTACACCAAACCTAATCTGCACCAATTTATGTTAAAGTATAAATGAAGTATTATTAAATTTCGTACAATATTTTTTTGTGTGTAAAGTATTGAAATATAAAAGTCTCTAAATGCATTCCTTTCAATTATGTACGGTTTTTACTACGGTTTTTTCTATACACTCAGACATCTTTGCTTGCTGCCGCTGGGTATTAACTATAACATGAACATTAATTACACCATCAAAAATTAGGAAATTTTATGTTCCAGCATACTAAAACTATTTCTTATTGTTCCGAAAGCGACAATGAATAAAAATTAATATTTTAAATGATGATTTACTTACACTTTTAATGTTTAAAAGTTAAGAAAAAGTTTTTAAGTTCGGATTATAAATGCGGAATATAAATTTAATTTCTTAATACACCAAGAAAATATTTTTAAATGCTTAACTCACCAACAATCATAAATAAACTTATAATTTTCGTTTTCAAATTCATTGGTTGGTATTGTATTGTTTTCCCTAAAAAAGAGTAGTAAAAAATAAATTTTTATCAAAAAGTACATGTAGGACTGATAATTTGGAATTCACCTATAGCTATGGGTGACACACAAATTCAATATCGCATCACAGCAACAAAAATCAATCAAACATTCGGAATCCTACAAACATCAATTCAACATTTAATTAACTTTATCATTCAGGCAAACAATAATATGAGACTTGCTGTTTTTTAGACATTTTTATCCCCAAAATGATCAACTAAATTCCGTGCTTGTTTGGAAGGTTATATCAGAAAATCCGAGAGATATGGAACTTTCTTCTACGATTAAGTAAACCCCTATAGATCCCAATAAAGGCACCACGGTACATATTCACTTAAAATCTAAATTTAGAGGTCCTTCCAAAGACGTGTCACCTGAAAGTGACAATGGGCATTAGTGAGTTAAGGCGTCATCTATTAATTATGTCACGTTACGCAAATTTTGTGGGTTTTTTTTACTCCTCCCTCCCCTATGTCACACGTCGTCATATCCGAGCAATACCCTCTATTGTGAAGTCCCATTCTTTTACAACTGTTATTCTAAAGCTAATTTTAAGCAAAAAAAGTTACATACGATCTACCACCTACGAATAAAAATACTATGAAATGCTTAAGATTTTCAAGCTGTTACAATTCAAAGAAAAGAGTAAAATATATCTAATGCTATCTGAATAAAAAATACATATTTTTTTAATGAACTTCGTTATTCTGCTTGCACACAATGCCTAGCTAATTAAAATTTAGGGAAAATGCTTAAGTGATACTAAAATAAAACAACAAAAGGCTTATAAAGCCCTTTTTAATGATTCAACATACGTTTCAACGCTCTTTGCGGCGTCATTTTCAAGAAAATATATTGATAAATAAAATATTCTTGCAAAATTTGAAAAATAACATTGAAAACATGAATCACGAGATCCAAATATGTAAAACTGAGAAAAGCAGGTGCTTGAAGTAGCCAACTGTAATCGTGAAAATTATATTTCGCTATTGTTGTTTGAAACGGAAAAGGACCTCGTGCCAAATTTTAGGCAATTCAAATGAGGCGGAATCATTGCAAATGTTTAAGTTACGTATGTAGATTTCTATTGCTTCATGGATAATGGATGGGAAGTAGGCTCTTGATGGGTAAATTATTTTACTATTTTTAAAATCAATTTCTATTGCTTCGGTTCTATGTAGTCATGCCAGCGCTGTAGTACTCCTGTTATATTTGATATCTGCTATATGCTCTTTTAATCTCGTACGTACTCTTTTAATCTCGTAGATTAAAAGAGCATATAGCAGATATCAAATATAACAGGAGTACTACAGCGCTGGCACGACTACATAGAACCTAAGCAATAGAAATTGATTTTAAAAATAGTAAAATAATTTACCCATCAAGAGCCTACTTCCCATCCATTATCCATGAAGCAATAGAAATCTACATACGTAACTTAAACATTTGCAATGATTCCGCCTCATTTGAATTGCCGAAAATTTGGCACGAGGTCCTTTTCCGTTTCAAACAACAATAGCGAAATATAATTTTCACGATTACAGTTGGCTACTTCAAGCACCTGATTTTCTCAGTTTTACATATTTGGATCTCGTGATTCATGTTTTCAATGTTATTTTTCAAATTTTGCAAGAATATTTTATTTATCAATATATTTTCTTGAAAATGACGCCGCAAAGAGCGTTGAAACGTATGTTGAATCATTAAAAAGGGCTTTATAAGCCTTTTGTTGTTTTATTTTAGTACCACTTAAGCATTTTCTCTAAATTTTAATTATATTTAGTGATCTTATTTTGTTGCCTAGCTAATTGTTTTCATATTCTGATGTGACGTCACAATGTGTTAACTTGCCCCGCTCTCTCTATCACATTGTGTCACACTATGTGGACCCCACCTCTCCTCTTGAAGTGTAACCTAATCAATTGATGATCTTCAGTCAGAAAGGATGTACATCAATAAATTTTTTTAACAGGTTACTCGCTTATAATGACTATTTAACACTTTTCTAAATTGTTAAATTTGATTTGAAGTGTTAAAAATAAGATATATAAACGTTAAATCAGCTAAAGATCAGAGAAAAAAAAACCAATTTTATGTATTTTTCTAAATGTAAATTGTCAAATAAATCTAATTGATTACGATTAGACATGACCGAAGACGCAGTAACCTGTCATATTTCTACTGAAATAAAAAAATTCCTTATTAAATTTCTAGTTAATGTTTAGAAATATATTCTGTTAAAGGAAATTCCGGATATTTTTTCTTTCTTTTGATGAAAATTTCCATGAAAAACTTCCAAACAGTTAATTGCTTCAAAACCGTTTAAAGTATGTCAAAAGTTACTTGAATTTGTTATATTTCAGCCTGCGGCTTAACAATCACGCTTCCTAAAAATGTTACTTTTGGGAAATAGCATTCCCGCACAATTAGACTTAGTTTTTGAAAAAACACTTTATTTTACAGAAAAGAGTACTTTTTTTGTTTTATTATAAAGACTTAAATATAACTGAAGTATTGGTGTCATTAACAAAGTTCATTATACAGTCGAATTGATTAATACGAGCACTGCTAAAACAAAGACACGGTTAAAACGAGTAGTTTGCACGTTTGGAATGGTTCATCATTTAAACTATATTATGATTTTCACTCTTTTTACGAGCTACAAAAGCAAGATTGCGGCTAATACGAGCAAAACATCTGTTCACTTCAATGTAATTTTTAATGAAAACTAGGGGAAAATTGGGGGAAAAAAACCCTTTCTTACTGAACACTGTCTCCCTCTCAACGCTAATATTTCAACATCACAATTGCCTTTCACATGTAATAATTTATCAGTTTTACCAGAGCGAATTTCAACCTTCAAGGGGTTTTCCAACCCCCAAGAAAATGTAAATGAATGTTCTGAAGTCTTGAAAGAATGAAAGAAAGAAGGAAGATATAAGCATATTTCAAGTACCATACCACCTCTTTGTAAGATTCACAACTGAAGCATGGAATGGAAGGAGCACAGAAGAAAACCTTTATTTCTCTTTCTCTCTCTCTTTAAATCTGGACTCTGGGCCATATTGACTAGCCTTTTCATATATCTTATTGCACTATTAAAATGAAAAGGAATAGTGAAATCAATAGCTCTAAAATTGCATTGACTATTGCAATGTCAGCCGAGTTTTTCCGGGAGAAAGAAAAGTAGTGATCAGTTGCATTACTGTACGTCGTTCATGGCCTTTAGAATTACTAGTTCTGTAGAGGTTTCGATTTCAATACTGGGATTTTGTCTAAAGAAAGACGCCGCTAAAGAAAATGCCGCTCACAAAGGTGAGATTGAATATTTTAGGTTAACTTTATGATATTAAGATAATTTTAACATCGAGATATTTAGAGCAATTAATAGTAGTAATTAATTTAAATATGTGTGTGTTTTTAAGATCTTTATTATCTTCAAGTGTATTACGAGTAACGGTTGATGCGAGTACTGATATAATTTTCTTGGTTCTCGTGTTAACCGAGTTCGACTGTATTTGTTTATATGCATACGTGGCAATTTATATCATCAGATCTAATGATTAAATAATGTTCTAATTTCGAAAATCAACCTCAAAAAGAAAAATCAATAACAGGGCAAATGTTGTATATATAGCTGTTTCAAGTTTTTTTTGTAGATTTCGTAAGAAATACTACCTATTACATTCTCCCCTATGTTGGAATTTCTGAAAATTTTTTGCATGTCTATGTCGATTATGATTCCTAGAACCCAAAACCACCCTCAGTTCCAAACTTTATCTATCTATATGACTTTTTTATGGACACGATAACTTCCATAATTCTGCACAAATCTCTTCCAAATTGATACATAAAATCAAGAAGATATAAAATCTCGATCAAATTTGTTAGTGGGCAAAATCGGACCAGGGGAGGGGTAGGGGAGGGTGAAAACAGGAAAAAACCCATAACTTCTTAATTATGATACATATCGAATCCATTTAAAGTTATTTTTACCTCTAGGTAAAGGGCCAAAAAATTATGTATGACAGATTTTTGATATCATTAAAATGGCATCAACGGGGGAAATATAGGGGTTTAAGAAGAAAAAAAATCGTAACTTCGTCAATTCACAAGATATCAAATCCGCTTAAATTTATTATAAATCTTCTTAATATTAAATAAAACTTTTATATTGACAAGTTTTTTATAGGACCAACTCTTACAGCAAAGAAAAATACAAAAAAAAAAAAATCCCTGCTGGTTCCGCCTACAGGCACAGGTAGATTTGGAAGTGGGTGGTCCCAACTGCCGCATCATGGAAAGGTCCTTCTTCTGCAATTCCCAATAAACAGGCGCTCCACGGTCTGTGTCTTCGAAATCTACCTGTGCCTGTAGGCCAAGTCGTCTGGGATTTTTTTAAAATTCATCTTTCGTGCAAAATAAAAATCAAGATTGCAGAGGCAACTTTGGCCACAATAGAATATTTACTCATTTTCAGTACTTTGCAACATACAGGGTCCTTCCCTCCCATCAATATTCTGTGTCTATCTTATATTTTTTCTCTTTTGTTCATTTTGATTTAAAGAAAGAAACTCCTTTATGAAACGGTAAAATAATTTTTAAATTAATATTTCTATTTATTTACACCTTTCCTCCCCGTTTGTTTTACTCGCCAATATTTAATTTTGTTAAATAGAAGAAATTTACAGATAATTATCAAGTGGCTGCACATTTTAATCTTATAGCGCCGAAAGCTGCTTCTTATAAAACTAATCGTTAGGGACAACCGTAATACTTACCCATCATAGATATGCCTGATATAAAATATGAAAATAAAACATGTGTAAACTATTTATAAAATGCATTGCAATTCGAATAAAATCGTGACTTGATGATGTCATACACTTTAAATGCTCTATTACTGAATTACGTAAAAGAACATCCTTATAACTCCAAAATTGATAATCCTATTAACTAATCCTATTAACTAATCCTTATTAAGAGTTTACTGCGTCGGATTAAGCGTCTCATTTCCAATTAAAATATATTTTTGAATGGAAATGTGAATGAAATACAGGGTCATGAAAAATCGAAGAGTGTGGGAAATATGATTACAAATATCTCGGTAACTAATTACCCGATCGACTTCATTCTTTATGAAAAATTTGTTTTTTTTATTGTATTTTATATTTACCCCTTAAAATAAACAATTTCGAAAAATTTTATATACCTTTTATCAGAACAAATATTTCGAGAGTCCGAAAAAATAGTTCCGGATAATCGAGGTTACTAAAATTCAATAAGCTTCTTCTCATTATTACATACTAAGTACATACCAAATTTCAAGTCTCTATCTCAATTTGTTAGGGAGATAGAGCGTTAACAGACACACACACACACACACACACACACAGACACAGACAGACGGACGGCAAAATTTTTTTTCTTCTAAAAATATGTTTTTCGGAATCTCCCGTATCTGAAACGTGTAAATCCATCAAAAAAATTTTTTTTTGATTTTCAAAACGATTACAAGACTTATCCTATACTACGTATGATGGGTAAGTAAAACGGAGTCTAATAATCTAAACATTTTATATGAAACTAAATAAAATAGGATTAATAAATTTTAGAAATTTTTCGTTTAATAAAATTATTCATTAAAATTATTTATTTTTATTTTCATGGCACATTTTAACTAAGTCTGCATTTTATATCTGAAGGATCTTGATGTTATTCTGAACTGAGGTCATATATTCCAATTATTATAAGAAACTACTTCATTTATTACAAGAAACTTATTTTAAGAGTTTAAACTTTACCAAAATGCTTTTTTAAATGTATTCACATTACAGTTAACTAAATTTGAATGTGAATTGAAAATAAGACCATACTGTTGAGTTATAAACAAGAAAACATTCATACATCTAAAATTTCACTTTTAACTTACTTATTAAAGTGAAAAAAAAATGTTCTTTGATGTTGAATGAAAAAAAGATAGAGGATGTGTCTTCAAAGGTAAACTTAAAATTTTCCTTCAATGAATGATGCTCGTTTAAAAGACATGAGATCTGTTTACACGGAAGTTATTTCATAACTTTTAATGGTACTTACTCATTTGAAGGAACATAGAAAAGTAACAAGCCACCATGAAAGCTCTATTAAAACTGTGTAAAATCATTAAAGACAGTAAAATGGCGTATAAAATACAAGAACTGAAATCGAATTTTTACAAATTGGTATGAAAAAGATGTGAATGAAGTGATATCTGGAGAACGTCTAACAATGTTGTGTAAAGAATTTTAGAAATAATCTAGTTAGAAAATTCTACGTAATATGCAAAAGATGGGGCTTTTTTCAAACATTCTTTTTGTTAAAAGAGAGCGAAACAACTTAATCTATTGTACAAAAAAAGTCTGTTTATTTTACACAAAAAACTGGCTTTGATTACTCAAGAGGGGAACTTCTATGCTATGCTTATTGCATCGAATGTAATAGACGTATCTAAGTTTCCATTGGATATAAATGCGCCAAATTTCATATTTGAAGTTATTAATTAAAACTATGTATGTTGATCTAATTTTGAATTTAAATGCTAAACAAGTGAGAAAATTGTGCTGTGTTTTTTTATTTTCTTCTATGTACACAAGAGGAAAGCATTGGATTTTGTGCCAGCTGTGAACACCAATTTTCCAACATAAATTACCGCATCCCCCCCCCTTTTTTTTAAATTTTCTTTTTTATACATAAGAAGAAAGTATTAGATTAGTGAAAATCGTCGACTTCCGTTTTTTGATGAATTTATACAGTTTGGGATGTGCTGAATACGATTTGATTATTTTTTGGAAAATGTAATGTGTAAATGTGATGTGTGACACGAATTTTTTTGGCCGCTTTATCTCAAGAACTAATGCACGGAATTTTATAAAACTACATATTCAGTTAGACCTTGATATAAGTTGGTTCTGATTAGGTGTTGGTGTGCATCATCCAACAGGTGGTGCTGCTATACTTTGTTTTAAACTATTATCGTAATAGCTATATCTCAAGCACTATTGAACCAAACTTTATAAAACTTCATATTCAGTTAGATCTTGCGATAAATTAGTGTTGATTAAATTTTTGTGTATATCTCCCAACAGGTGGTGCTGCTAAGCAATGTTTTTACGATTTCCTTAATATATATACCTCGGCACTTATTGCATGGAATTTCAGCCAAATTTATATATAAGATACTTTTAACACTTTTGTTACTTAACATAAACTTTTTGTTTATGAATTCGGTTTGTCTGTCTGCCGTTTGTCTGCCCGAGCTTTAACTCGCATAAATATACTCGGATTGTCATGCAATTTATATATGTTATTGAGGTTTACTATGGCATGTTCGGTATTGAAAATGAAGTGTGTAGTACTTCTAGTTCCTTTACAGGGACACTCAAAAGAATTATGTTACATTACGGCTATGGGGAAAAATCATTTGAGGTTTATTTTAATGATGTTACATTATTTCAAACATATTGAAATTAATATATATCACTGAGACGCACTACAAGAGACTTACTGTAGTATATGGTGCGCATATCTCTTATAGTTCCTTTAGAGGGATACTCAAAAGAATTCCGTTACATTACGGTTTATGTGGAAAAATTGTTTGCGGTTTTTTTTAATAAAGTTTCACTAATTTCAAACATATTGAAATTAATATATATCACTGAGCTGCATTACAAAAAGCTGTGTGTATAGCATTTATCGTTCATTTACAGGGATACACAGAATAATTCGGTTAAAGTACTGTTTGTTAACAATTTATGCTGGAAGTGCGTTTTCAGTTGAGCAAAGCATTTTAAAACTTAACTAATTTTTTGCCTATTACTTGGTGTGTATACATTCTATAGATCATATACAGTGCAGCACAAAATATCTCTAGTACATTTCCGTTTATTGGCGGAAATTCCAGAAGGGGAATTTTAAACTGTGCTATGCGTTTCCTAATGGTAGTAAAATTTAGCATTGCATGTTGTATATATATAAATTTATAGACCATATACAGGGCTGCACAAAATAAATCGGATATTTTCCCGAATATTGTTGGTAATTCCTGAAATTGGGCTTGTAAATGTGTTATGCGTTTTCCAAATTGTTTATTTCACCTTATTAAGCGGTAAAGATTTATAAAAGTATTTTGGAAGTGATGGAAAGTGTTACATAATCTATGCTCAACGCATGATTTTTCGTTCTTGTTTTAAAAATCCATGCTGATTCAAATTTGACTTTGATCACTCAGCAGAAGCTGAATGAAAAAAGGTCTAAATGAAAAAAAAGTTCAGAATACATTCTTTTTCTCCTGTTTTAAACAGATCAATTAGAAAATTTCACACTCTCTTTTTAGAAATTTCCATACTATTTTATAACATTAGAACTAAAGTGTAACGTACAAAAAGTTCTCTTTCTAAATATTTAAAATTTAAGAGACAATTAAATATAAGTTTTCTACAATTAAAGGGAAAAAATCGATAAACCAATTGAGCACGATCTTATAAAATAAAAATATTCATTATTAAATATTTTGGACAGTTTACGAAAAGTAAAAGCAAAGTTTCTTCGCTAATGAGCACAGAAAGTTTCGGAAGATTTCGAATTTCTACTTGAGTGAATAGTTGAGGATTACTTTTGGTATTTTCATAAAGCGGTAAGTATTTTAAAATTTAAACATATTACCAAGTAATTATTTATACATGAATGGAGAGCTAACTTCAAATATATATTTTTTTTAACTTACGCTCTTACGGTGTAGCATTTGGAATTTCGCATGACTTAGTACTATGTCATTATATAGTACTAACTAGAGTTTGGAATATATGCACTAAAAATGTCCCAAAATATGAAAATATGCACTAAAACCTTTAAAATTGTGCAAAAATATGCACTAATAAATTTCCACGGGAAGACACTTATTTCCCCTATAAATGAATGCAGAGAAAGGGAGCAATAACTAATAATGAATGCAAATATTTTACTTTATCGAGAATAATTTTTTTACAATATATATTTTTCCAAATAACACAAAGTTAAATTTTGTATGCGTCAATGATGTTTTTTAATGAGAAAAATGTTTTTTCAACATCTACCGCTTTAATAAGGCAATATTTATAGTATATTTTGCATTAGATGATGTGACTTTTTCTACATCACAGTTTTTTATTTGCGGAAATAGTTCTGTTAGAAAAAAATGATACACTACTGAATGATCAAAACCAAAGTATGAATTATCTTTCAAACATGAAATAGATCTACTTCGACTGCCTTCCATGTTTTCAAATCAAAAGTATTCAAAGAGAATGACGCCAATTATCTTCCAGTATAACAATTATCTCTTGACCGCCAGTTTAACAATCGACGCATAAACGCATCAAACGATTCCCAAGGGTTTGATAAGGATATGCAGAAGTATATAAATTTTTATATTTTTCTTTTTTTACCGAATTAAAAATACACGAAATATGCACTTTTGATAAATTTTAGCAATTTGAATGCACTTATATGCTTAATATGTAAATGCATATATGCAATTGCATATGATGGGGTTAGAATGACAGTGGAGTAATTCAATATTTAGTAATTTGAGAAATGAAGGGTTTTGTGAAACTTGTCATATTGCCGTTGCATTAAATGGTCAAACATGTTTTTCCCTCTAGCGACTCTCTAAGTGAACTATGAGTTTATTTGACTGTCATACTGAACAGAAATTAATATACGTTCAGTGAAAATATGGTTATCTAGATTTTTCAAAATTTTGACTTACTCCACTGTCATTCTAACCCCCTCATATAATCCGGACTCTAGTCATAAGGGTCTTTTAAATATTATCATACTACATAAATTATTTAATTTAAATTTTTTTGGAAGTACAATGGTCTAGTTATTTTTTACGCTGTGAAAATGAAAATTTTCAGCGAAATGTAGTTTAATTGTTATGATGCTTAATTACTTTTCCAATTAATTATATGGGTATGCGTCACAGATTTTATGAGTAAGCTTTATTGTAAAGAATGCTATTAAATGGTTTCAGACTGTATGTTCTCACTGTAAATCGTTTATTGATACGAAGAAAAATGTCAATAACTGGGAGAGAGAGAGAAAAGAGTTTAATCCTAATCAAGTTACGGTTTTACGTTTACAGTCTTATAAATTTTCACAATGTTATGGTATATCATTCCATTTTTAGATCATAATTTTAGAAATTATTTATGTATATGGTAGTTATTTTTTAAACAGATCTTTAAGCTTATGATTTATTAAACCATGTTTTCTTCGTTTAAAGTACATAATTTTTTAAAAAGAAATCTTCATTTGTATATAATTGTTTAAATGATAATCAATGTTCCTATTATACAGGGTGATTCTTGAATTCCATTTCGTCTCAAATAAATTGTGAACCGAGTTAGCTATAAGCCATGAACGTGGTATCTATAGGTATAGTAAAACGAGTATACGCTGGACGATGAGGTACCTGGCAGCCCTCCTAGCGCAAACTGCGAAGTTAGCATTCCTATCTAGAAAACGGTATACGAGATAAGGAAATACAGGAAAAAAGTCGATTACAAAGTTCTAGAGCGTCCTCAATTTAGTGTGAGTTGATGTTTTACATGTAAAAATAATTTTATTAAAAGCCCTGAAATGTTTTTTTTTTATATCCTATCACCAGCTTAAATACGTCGCTATAGATGCATGCAGAAATGTGGCATTGTAAAGCAGATGCACAATCTATACTAATATTATAAAGGAGTAATTCTTGTTTGTTTGTTTGTAGGGGGGTAATCTCTGGAACTACCGAACCGATTTCAAAAGTGATGGTGGCAAATTGATGGTGACAACCCCTGCTCCAACATAGGCTATATTTTATGTCGGTGCCACTAACCCCAGGGGGTGCAGGAGCAAAAAACGTTCTAAAATTGAGATTTTTCAGTTATCACACTGGCTGTCAAGCCCTGAGAGCTTGGCAGCCGGTTCTGTATGTATGTATGTACGTACGTAATGCGATAACTCTTCATAGAAATATCCGTTTTCCTTCAAATTTTGTTTATAGGTTCACTGTGTTAAGGCGCTTCCCTGATTAGTTTTCGGAATTGATTGGTTAAGTATAAAAGGGGGGGAACAAGGGGCTAATTCCCCCCCCCCCTTAATTTATATAAATGGGTTTTTCATGCAGAATTATTCCGTTTTCCTTCAAATTTTGTTTATAGGTTCACTGAGTTAAGGCGCTTCCCTGATTAGTTTTCGGGATTGATTGGTCAAGTATAAAGGGGGGGAACAAGGGTCTAATTCCCCCCCCCCCTTAATTTATATAAATGGGTTTTTCATGCAGAATTATTCCGTTTTCCTTCAAATTTTGTTTATAGGTTCACTGTGTTAAGGCGCTTCCCTGATTAGTTTTCGGGATTGATTAGTTAATATAAAGGGGGGGGGATCGGGGGGCTAATTCCCCCCCTTAATTTATATAAATGGGTTTTTCATGCAGAATTATTCTATTTGCTTCAAAATTTGTTTATAAATTCATTGGGTTAAGACGCTTCCCTGATTAGTTTTCGGGATTGATTGATTAAGTATAAAGGGGGGGAACGGGGGGCTAATACCCCCCTTAATTTATGTAAATGGGTTTTTCATGCAGAATTATCCCATTTCCTTCAAATTTTATTTATAGGTTCACTGTGTTAAGGCCCATCCCTGATTAGTTTTCGGGATTGATTGGTTAAGTATAAAGGGGGGGAACAAGGGGATAATTCCCCCTTATCTATACTAATATATAAAGTAGTAAAGATTGTTTGTTTGTTTGTTTGTTTGTAGGGGGTAATCTCTGGAACCACTGAAGCGATTTTAAAAGTGATGGTGACAAATTAATGATGACAATCCCTGCTCCAACATAGGCTATATTTTATGTCGGTGCCACCACCCCCAGGGGGGTGCAGGAGCGAAAAACGTTCTAAAATTTCGATTTTTTGTGTACTGAAGGAGATAGAAGTATCAAATTTGGTATGGTAGTTACTTATAAGATGTAAATGCTCTCTAAGAACAAATTATAAAAACATTCGCAATTTAAAAGGGTGAGATGAGGAAGAAGCGTTCTAAAAACATTCTAAATTACATTTTCTATGGAATCTCTGAAACTACAGAACCGATTTCAAAAGTGATGGTGGCAAATGGATGGTGACAGTCCCTGCTCCAACATATGCTAAATTTTTTGTCGGTGCCACTGCCCGCAGAGGGTGCAGGAGCGAAAAACGTTCCAAAATTATGATATTTTCAATAATGAAGGAGTTAGGAACTTGACATTTTGTATGGTCGTTACTTACAAGATTTAAATGCTCTATTAGAACAAAGTCTAAAAAAATTCGAAATTTAAAAGGCTGAAATAAGCAAAAAATTTTCTAAAAACATTCTAAATTACAATTTGTATGGAATCTCTAAAACTACTAAAGCGATTTCAAAAGTGATGGTGGCAAATGGATGGTGACAATCCCTGCTCCAACATAGGCTATATTTTATGTCGGTGCCACTACCCCGAGGGGGGTGCAGAAGCGAAAAACTTTCTAAAATTGCGATTTTTGCGATGCTGAAGGAGCTAGAAACTTCAAGTTCGGCATGATTGTTATTTATATGATCTAAATGCGCTCTAAGAACAAATTCTAAAGAAAAATGATCTAATGATTCTGCGATTTTTCAACTATTGAATTTCTAAAATTACCAAATTTCACAATAGATTACCATAGCGAAACCTTCACGCGTAAAAAGATAATGATAAGGGCGACGTGTCCTGACGTGTATATTGGCTATAGCACGAGTCACAAATTATAGTATCCTTATTATTCTGTTAAAATATAAAAGTGAATTATGAAATGTCAATATTTTTTTTGATTAAAGGTTCGTTAAGAGAAATTGACCAGCGTAGCGGGCGTAGCTTGCTAGTTACTAATAAAACCAACACATGTAGTAGGAAAGATAAAATTTATTTTAATAAGTTAAGAATGCTTAGTGTGCCCCGCATCGAGACACATGCAGAAAGGATGTTACTGCCGTCTGTGAACGTACTGAGCTTACATAACTTGATTTTTTATTAATTAAAATAAACTTTGTCTTGCTTACATGTGTTAGTTTTATTAGTAAACTAGTGACCCGCTGATGATAATAAACTTAAATATACCTAAAATCGTTGCTATGATATTTTTAAACAAAAATCTTTCCAAACGAACCTAATGCTGGGGCTCCACTGCCTTCGGCAGCGTATGTCCTGGAATTTGTATTATTTGATATTTTAAAATGAAGATATATCTAAAGAACCTACAGTTGAAGGGCCCATACTCACTGCTTTCGGCAGCGTACACCGGGCGTGCTACGTAGGCTCTGATTGTTTTGATTTCATATTTTTAAACGGAAATCTTTCCACACGTAGCTAATTTGGGGATACTTTCGAGATATGAATGCTAATACTGAAGTCGGTCAGTAGGGGCGCTATTAAGTACTTCATCATGTAGCGCAGGGCTGCACAACCGCTGGCCAGCAAGAAAGCACTATTTTTATACAGAATCATTTGATTTACTTCATGACAGAAAAATTTAGCTATTATATAAGTCGAAGTTTCGAATAATGCGGTGGCAAACGACTTTCCGGCAATAAGGTTTTGCAGCACTAGTGTAGGGCATGCATAATTGAGTATATATCACGTTCACTGCTACTCGTTAGCTAACTGGCTGTAGGCAACTCGTTTTACAGGCGATTTGAGGCGAAACAGAATAGACGAATCACTAGGTTTACAGACATGAGAATCTAAAAAATATAATTATTTAATTTTTTTGCGTATATTTGTAAAAATTTATGTAAAATTCTTTAAAAAAAATTTAAATCGTAGGAGAATGTTTGTAAAAACTTGTGTATATATATTTTTTTCCCATTGCATTATTACTTTACTAAGGCTGAGCTTATGAATCGCGGCACATAAGGATTGTACACACTCAATCTAAAATCGTTAAAATATTTTACTATGTTGTTTTAAAAGAGTTTCATATAATTTAGGAAAACAATGTGATCGGATATATACAGAGTGTCCCAGAAAAGAAGTTCCGAACTTAAAAATTCGATGATTACATATAATTAGGTTTGAACGTTAGTCGCGACATGAATTTCCGCGATGATACCCGTGAATTTAGCATCTTTTTTTCTATATCCGTAAATTTTGTAAAACAGTGCAAATTTCGTGAAAAATGTGTTAAATTTCTAATTTCTTGCTCATAAATATAGTTTTTGATATATAATTATATTATATTAAATGAAGTTTAATAAAGAAAAGTCGACCGTTTTCGAATTTAGATTTGCAATGAAATGATATTGATAATAATGAGAAAAATAAGATAATCTATGAAAACCCCTTTTTAATTTTTTTTTATGGCTACAAAAGTGAAAATAACTGAAAAATATTTCGATAGTTAGAATTCCGTACCTTAAAAGTAAAAAGGAACCCTTATACGATCGCTTTTTTGTCCGTCTGTCTGTCAAGACCATTTTTCTCAAGAACAGCTGAGGGTATCAAGTTAAAATTAATACCAAATAATAAAGTCCCTGGTCCCATTGTTGCGTAAAAATTTCGAGCTTCTAACTTAATGCACTAAATAGTTATGGCCTTTAAACAACGTTTATAGTCGCGTTACTATGTTTACTTTGGTGTTGCATTTAACATATTACGCTTCTGTAATAGCTCCAGTATCTCTAACCATTGTGAAGAATTTAATTATATTGATCGTTTTGGTTGTTATAAAAATAAAATAAGCATGAAATAAATTGGCATTGAATTTCATTAATCAGAAATACGGAACTAATTAATGCAAATAACTAACAATAATGAGTTTAAAATTATTTTAATACCGTAGTAAGATAATCATATTTCATATTAAAATAATTAACTGCGTTTAAAAATTTGAAAAACAATTAAGCTTATTTTCCTCAAGTATAAAATTTTTGTCATTATTTAAATAAATTAAGTTGGATAATTCAGAAAAAGCTGTATTGTCAAGAATTTTTGTTGTTGAATATTGTTCATAAAACTATGCGTAATTTTGAAACAGTTTAGAATTTATTAGTTCCTTTTTTTATTAGTTCCTCTTTTCCAGAATGCTTAATTTAAAACTTCAATAATCAATAGTTTTAATAAAGAGTAAGCTGAGACACTGTCGAAATTTAATGGTTGTAACTTTTTCTTTCTTTCATTTTTCGCAGCACACATAATTAAAACGCTGATTTTAAAACACGTAAAAAAATAAGGTCTAAAACTTGCGAGTAATTATCATCATATTATTGTAGTTCATCATAAAAAGTAACTTCACGTCAACAAAAATGATACTCGAGTCAGGTTCAATTTAACTAATTATATTACAAACAGTGCTGTAGTTGGAAAAAATATTTGTGGGAACGCACTTTTTCATAGAGTAGATGTTGATGCTACCGGATTTTTGCTAAGCCAAAAGCCAATTTAAAACATTTAGCCAAGAGCCGACTTTTCTTAATTAGCAGTTATAATTATTATATTCTAGTTTTTATAGTATTGTATTGGTATAGCATTCATCTAAAAGCAATATTTAATCAATCTCATTGTAACATTTTCTATTATGAATCCAATTTAATTCAAATAACAGAAATAAATCTATATATAACTTATTGGCACATCTATACTAGAAGTTTCCATAAAGAACGATAATGAGAGGTGTTTTCTGTGCTCTCTGATTTACGACAAGCTGTCTCGTCTGATAATCGTCTTCCTGATCGCAACCAAGATTTCACATATGGTTCAGGACAAAATTCTTTTAAGAGAGGTCCTACACGGCTTATGAATATAAGTAAACTGGCTCTTTCAATAAGGAGTGAATTTTTCGCATCGTTCATGATGTTATTCCCACAGCTGAATGCTCTTTCCCATTCAGACATTGAAATGGGTATACTTTTCAGTCTGGAGAAAAAAAAAAGGCTTGTGCTCGTACGTGATATATATATTTTTACAGTAACAAACCAAATATTTCTGGGAACAGCGTTTTCATCCAACTACAGCACTGATTACAAAACTATATAGATATTAAATATTTACCAAAGAAAAGTAGTTATGTCTAACATTTTTAAAGCAAACTTATTAAAGAACTTTTATAAGAAATCTTAACTGACGATGTCTTAACTGAAATCTTAACTCTATTTCTGGTATCGTTGTATTCTATCATCTTTACTTAACATTTCCTAATATCGTTTCCCGCGTTCATGGAAAGAATCAAACGTCAAACTACAAGCATCTCTGGATTCTGCAGTGCTGCTGTCTACCGAGAATGGACGAAAGGTTGCATGGGAGCTGAGACTGGGCTCGTCCTTTCCTGATAGCTCAGCTGTCCCCAAGTGACTGCCGGCGAGAGCATCTGGAGTTTAGTAATCAAAATAACAAAAAGAAATAAGCAGCAGCTAAAGTTCTTTTCTTAAGCAACATAATTAAACATAATTATATGTGTGAATGTCTTCGTTATGTGTGAGATCACGAGAAGTGCTAGAGAATGGCCTTTTCTGATACAAACAATACTGGGCTAGACGCTCCATAATTCAGAATGTAGCTGACAGTACATACGGTGTCACAACCAAATTTCAATGCAATTCGAACACTTCTAGTGATGCCATCACATTTTATCCAAAGCAAAGATAGTCTTTTAAATACTAACTTCATTATAATTAAAGTTATAAACGAAAATCGGGGTTTGACTTCTCAGCCTAAACTAACTCTAATAAAACTAACTATGTGTATGTAAGATAATTTATCGTGTAGATCCTCTAAGTTTCTGGTATCGGGTATAATGAACATGCCGGCTAAAGAAATGTTACGGACTTATGAAAACGCTAGTTTAGATCGTGACCGATTGAATGAACATTCAAGATGGATAGCTTAAGAGTTTCAGAGGTGTTTTTGAGCAATGCCTCTCGTGTATTACAGAGTTCTGCCTTGCTAAATCTAGCTGCCTTTTGGTAAGAGTGTGTTTTCGCATACGAAGAAAGTCCATTCTGGAAATCACCTGGACCCCATTCAAAAAAGTGAAAGTTCAGTTATATATGTTGATGTGGATTATGCTGAAGTGCAACTTTGACCTGAGTGTGAATGTGGACGCCTCATTAAGATCATTATTTGAGTTGGAATAAATTTCATGTTTTTATCTCAAACTGTGTACTCCAGCAGTGCAGACTATAACAGGGTTCCTGCAAAACTAAAAACGTCCTAAAGGTGACTATCAACGAAATAGGTAGTGATGACAGCTTGATATATAGAATTCCTCAAAAATTATCAGACTGATAAATGCATATACACACTTTTTATTTTAAAATCACATCTTTTTTTATATAAACCCTTTTTCTTATATAAAAGTTACTGGTTCTTAAAGTTAATGAAAATGACAGTCTACTGGTTTGCTAATTAGATTTCGTCATATTTGCACGATTTTATACGCTTAATTGATCCTGTTTTAATTATTTAAAAATAAAAGCGTATTCTTTTAAATATATATATTACATTCTTTATTCTTTAGTTATATTTTATTCTTTTCTTTTTTTAGTGTTGAAATTATTTCATTGTTGCAGTTTCATACTCATTTGGCCGATTTTAGCGAGTGTGGTTTGGCACATAATTAACTCCATAATAGTTGTAATTCGTGTACAGTTATAATCATAAATAATATTTGGCGATTTATCATAACTTTTTTCTAATATATATCTTATGATTTTTAATTCTCCTACTTTTACTTGTGTGAAAGTAGTGTAAAAATGTACCAACCATAATAATCATAGATATATATGTAAATGTTAAAATTATTAAAAGTGATAAAAACTGTATAAAACGCAAATAAAATAATGCTTAGGTGTATGTAGGTTTTTGTTAGGAGGGGGTGAGGGTATTAACCTACTTGATATATTCTCTTAGTATTTCAAGTTATATTTTACTATTTTCAAAGATTTACGGAGCAACCCCGCCTTCTTAAGTACATCCATGGTAGTAATGCAGTTAGTTCAGTTGACTCTTATTACCCATTTCCAGTATGATGCATTATATGTATGCATTATAACTTTAACGAAGTCTGAAATATCTTTTCAAATTATCACATTTTGTAAAGATAAAAATTTACACCGGCTTTCTAATAGAATGAAATGCTTACATTTCCCGTATTCATTTAAATGTTACATTAAGTTGTTAAAAAATGTTTAGATAGAATAAAAGTTGAACCAGTTCACTGAAATCCCGTTAGTTTTGTTTGCTGTAGAAAACTCATTAAAAATTTTCTTTTGATTAAACTTTTTTTTGTAAAAGCAGATAGTTGGAAAAAGTCAAAAAATCAGATTGACAACATGAATCTTGCAAAACATTTCAATTTAAAAAGTAAAGGTGCATAATTTTTAAAGAACAAATTAAACGAATTAAAAGGAAACAAGTTAAAGCTTTCGAAATTTTGCAAAATAATTACTAGAGTGATTTCTTTTCAAAAGGAATGAAATCTTATTTTGAAGTTTTTGGAGATTTTTAACAATTTAAAGCTTCTTTTAACTAATATAGTAAAAGCCGTAAGATGGAATCTTAAGGGACATGGAAAAAAAAATCCCGTTTTAGTAGATATACCACTTGTTATAATATTGTGTTGTATTTTTCTCGCAAGTGTATTTTTTCGACTATAAACTCTTAAGTTTAAAGCAAATTATCTGTACACACAGATACTGATTTATCAGGTTTTACTGTAGTAAGTTTTATAAGTATTAGTATTGTTTGACCGGAATGTGACGCTAATACTAACACACTTCCAAAATATTTCCAAGAAAATGCTATAGAAAAAATGCACTTCAGTTTAGGGTAAAAACAGAAACCTTTTGAGTTAAGATTCACGAAAGTAGTATGAAAACACAATTAACACATAGAGCGCATGAAATTCACAAACAATAACAACAACAAAAAAAAAACAAAAAAACAATCGTATATCATATGCAGAAATTCAAATTGAATACGTATAGCAATGCACGTCGATGAAAAGTTTAGGGGATCAACAAGAAACGAAGAGATCAACTGTTTTAAACAGTGTTTTCTACGCTTAACGTTTTTCTATTTAAATATTATATGATCTTTCTAATCCTATAGTAATCCTTTCCAAAGCGTGGAATGTGCCAACACCTGCTCACAACTCTAATATCGAGAACGTTCACCGTATATATAAGGACAATATCCATTAATACTTTTGAAAAAAATATTTGGTTTAAAAGAGCACACGAATTTGGAGATTCGTCTAATGTTGTGCCGTTGCTGGTATCTGCTACTTTCCAGAACGGGAAGTTAGGTATTGTAAGCTTAATTGTTTTGGAATGAAATGCACATTTTAAAATTTAAAATATCATGCATAGTAAAAAGTGACATACTACTTCAAATAAAAAGTAATTTAAATTAAACTTATCAAAAACTCTTTTCTTTATTTGATAATAAAATCTCGTGTTAGGTTTTCAATGCCAACATATTTTATTCCATATTTACATTAAATCAACCTCTTCTAGGCGTGAAATGATTTGCTGGCGCCATGCGACATCAGCTCTTTTGATCTTGCTTATATGTCATGCATTGATTACAACCTAGTTACTTAATATTTGAATTTTGAGAACGTAGGTTGCTATCTAGGAAAATAAAAAACTGGTCCTTTTCCTATCTTCAGAATTTTTTAAAGATTATACGAAAATCTTTACCAGTAAAAGAAAATTTTAGAGTATCCTTCTCACATACATAACACACTTGCGCTCACTAAGAGTAGCCAGCATATTATCCATCTTGAAAAATCAAGCCAGTTGTAAATGAGGTTATCAGACTTATCTTTAAAACACGAAAGAAATGTCATGTGTTACACATGATACACTTTAAAGCTTAAAAAGAATATTATTACAAAATCCTAATCTTTTGAAGCAGGGAAACAAATCTGTACATATGCATGCATGTTGGATCCCTTTGCAATTTATTTCACAAATATTTGACTATCACGATGAATTAATCACAGTTAATATCACAAATAACCTGTATCACAAAATTTGTTACACATTGCTGTCCTAGCAGACAACAGAACTCCTATTGGACTCGTAGGGATCAATTTTTTCTCTCTTTAAATGTTCATTTATCGTGAAAAATATCATTTTTCAACTTTTTTGGCCAAAATTATTTCCCACTATTCAGAGATGAAATCATAGAAATATGCAGATTTGAGAATGAAGATTGAAAAAGTGTCTGTTAAATAGGTGTATGCAATTTGGTAGTATCCGTCATGGAGGTTTTACTGTATTTTGTACTCATACTATTCAAGACATGGGGAAATGGTTTACGTGAAAAGAAAATTAGTTCAAAAAACACCGATAGATGGCGTTGTACAACAGAAAATATGAAAAAAAAAGAAAACACATCGAAATGAAATTTTTCCTTTTAATTTCTATTACCCTTATGGAAAAAAAAGTAAAGAAGCTTAAATTGTCATTGTAACTACAATTTCGCACTGCAAGCACAAACATTTGCATAAAGCCATGATTTGCAGCCATATTCTGGGTATAAAAGAGTATAAAAACTGAAGAAATGTCATTCTTTTCAGTGATGGTAAGAGCGCTTTTCCATTTACCGACACGGCACCGATAAAGTGTATACGATTGTCGTTATCGGACATCGGTTAAATGCAAAATGCATTCATGTACCGAGGCTAACGAAAAAGAAAGGCTACCGCGGTGCTTTACGCGTATTTTTTTTACAGACCGCCGGAGTCACGTGATGCTCGAATGCACCAATGAAGGTGTACGAAAAGAGCATCACGTCACTCTAGCGGTCTGTAAAAAAAAAATAAGTGGAATGCCCCACGGTAGCCTGTCTTTTTCGTTAGCCTCGTTCATTGTACACTATGACGACAAACACATCTTCGAATTGATAGGTGGAAAAGCGCTTGGTGTTTATGAATGCCTTTTGCGTGTATCGATGTCTGATAATGAAAATCGTGTACGATTTATCGGCGTCGTCGGTAAATGGAAACGCACTATTATGCTTTCAGAATGCGCTTTGCTTGTAAAGCTCTTTTATGAAAACAAAGGAAATGCTGCAGCTGCACTTAGAGAGTTTCGCCTATTTAAGAATTTGCGGAAAGGACCATTTTTTTTCACAAGCTCGCAAGAGAATCGCTGCTCGATTCAAGAAAATTGGGCATCTTGGAGTTCAGCCGGGTCGAAGACGCAAACCGGTTCGTTCAGATGTCGTTGAAGATGTCATCATTACTGTTGACCAGTCAATGGATAATGTTGTAGATTGTAGCAGTGAATGTGCAATGTAATGACACTTGGGTGTTCCCAATAGCACAGTGTGGAGCGTACTGAGAAAAATGGTGCACTGTTTCCTGTACAAAATCAATCATAATTAACAGTTGCAGGTCACCGACAGGTAGAAGCGACTGACCTTGCATTGACATTTCTTGCTAGAGTTGAAGTGGATGCATCGTGGCCATGGCAGATTCTGTGGAGGTCAATTTTCACCTCAGTGGGACAGTGAACACCCATAACTGTTTTATTTGGGGCACGGAAAACCCTCTTACCTTCCAGATTCCGCACCACTCACCGATAGTTAGTCTGGTGTGGATTCATAACAACATCCATTCGTGGATCTTTCTTTGTCAAAGAGGTTACCTGCAATGGCCTTGTTACATGTACCGCGACGGCCAACAGGTACATAAGAATGCTTGAAAGTTTTGTTGTACCCCATATTTGCTACAGCGGCAAATCTTGACTAGGTCAGATTTATGCAAGATCGAGCACCTCCACACATTAGATTCTGTGTACAGCAGTTTCTTCGACAACGTTTCACTAATGACAATTGCGCGCTTCCGACAACCTGGTCATCTCGTTCACCAGATCTTAATCCGTGTGATTTTTGGCTGTGTGGACACTAAAAAAAATCTTATTTATCGAGAACGTCAGGTAACCTTGGTACACTTGAGAAGGCATTACTCTGTATGCGAGAAGCTTCTTAGTGGACCAACTTACGATCCGCAGTTGAACAAGGTTTCCAGAGACTTCAGATCTTACATCTTGAGGAAGGGAACCGTATTGAGCAGCATTCCCTGCGTCGATACAGTCCTTGTCACATGAATGATTGGTACGTTTAAATAAAGTGTTTTTGCGTCTTTTCAGCATATGTTCAATTGTACACCGCCATCTACCGGTGATTTTTGAACTATTCTTTTTTCGTGTTATCCATTTCCCCATGTCTTGAATAGTATGTGTACAAAATTTGAAGCTTATACATTGAGTAGTTCAGCATATAGAGAGATCGGAGTAGGGATGTTTTAATTCTTGCAACCCTGTATATAATATTATAAAGGTTTAATTTTAATGTTTGTTAAAAGGTTGTAAATATTACAAAAGTTTTTAATTTTACTTAAGTATTACAAAGTGGTGTTAGAAAGGCGGAAAATAATTATTTTCGCCCTTTGACACCATTCAAACAGATACTCAAACTGGTACTTATTTTACTTTATTTATTAGTTAAAATTTCTACTTTAAAGAGGACTTAATTGACTTTAAAAAACCGTAAAGTTCACAGACATGGAGAAAGGGTTGCCAAACATGGTTGATCGGTAATCAGATTCAACATGTACTAGCTCCTTAGAAATACAAGCAAAGTGCAGGGTACCACTTTTCGTGCGTTTTCCTTCACTATTTATGTTCTTACAGAAATAACTTCCGGAAAAGTTCTTTGGCTCAAAATTTTCAATTCTTTTATTTTTTGCATTCCTCAAGTGTGTAGATTGTTGCCTAAAGTGGTTGCATTATATTCAAATTCCTTACAATCTGTTTTGCTCATTGAACGTAACAAAATTGTAGAACTTTAAACTTGTTTTTCTCGAAACCCTGTTTTTCAAACTGGGCGACTATTTTTATCGAGAACTATTTAAATGATTTCCTTCAGTTTTTTTTAAAGGTAATCTTTTTTGTTAGAGCTTATACCACCGAAAAGTATAATTTTCATAGATTGTTTTTTTTTTTTTTTTTTTTTTTTTTTTTTTTTAGCTCGAAGTTAAAGAAAGTAAAAATTGACCTTTTTTATTCAAATGATCGCCATTTTGTCAAAAATCAACTTTTTAACTAAATGTTGGTATAAGCTCTTTATGTTAGAATATATAGAACCCTTTCATAATTTGGCAACCAAATTTGCTTCAGATGCTTGTGACTGGAGAAAAACTGCCGCATGAATACAAATCCACGGCGCGCACCTGCCAGGACACCTTATTCTTTTAATAATACAGTAGAACCCCGATTATCCGAATACCGGTTATCCGAAAATCTGCTTAACCGAAAGACTAAAAACTTTATTTTTTTTTTAATGTGAAAAATTTTTATTTTTAAATAAGCATGCTATTTATGAAATAAATAAAAAGTGTAAGCTTACTTATTTGGATTATTGCGTAAATGCAGGCATTTTATTGGATAGCCACTTACAATACTTCATTTCTTTACAAAATATGTTGGGATTTTTTTTTCAACTTCGCATTACTTCAATGCTGCCTTATCACGCCACCTTTTAAACAACAGCAGATCTGACCTTGTTGCATCTTCCTGCACTTCAGTATATTGAGGTGCCAATATAAACTTTTTCAACTCTTTAAGCTCTTCATGCTTATAAAAACCCGTTTGTATTTTAAAATATTACTCATCGTAAATAAAGTTTGGAGGAAATTAAAACACGTGTAAGCAGGAAGGGAAAGTAGAATAGAATACGGACTCTTGCAGCACTTGAAAGCACTAACGCTTTATCTGACTGTGGTGAAGTGACAAGGGTGAGTAGTGTCATCTGGTAGAATAAAATTAGGAACCCTCCCGGTTATCCGAAAATTCCTATGGAACCCCAGTTAACCGAAAATCCTTTGGTCCCATGCTTTTCGGATAACCGGGGTTTTACTGTATCACTTCACAACTATGGCAGATGGACATGAGTACTCTTTTCCAGTAATTCTGGAAAAAGGATTTCAAACAAAAATCGATGAAAAACAAGGGATATTCCACGGCTTCTTTATGTTACTAACACTGATCATAATGCAAAAGCTTCAGAATCAGAACATTCCTCCTCATATCACATCAATAAGAATTAAATTCCTTTTCAAACTCATTTTCAAGAGATTGTAAAATATTAAGAAACTACATTCTTGGTTCTCAAATAGCAAGTGTTTTTTCCATATTTAAATTGGTGAATAAATAAAAATTTTCACTTTCAGCCCGACCCATTCGACCCCGCAGACTTGTAAATAAATTGAACCCATCTCATCTCAACTAGATATCACATTTATGATTATAGCCAACTCTGTTCACTAGTAATTTGAACCGAAACAGATTTCACCCTGTATATACATTAGAAATTAGTTTTACTAAAGAAAATCTTTATCCGCTTATTCTGGAATTATCTTCTATTAAATTATATAATATCAAGTAAAGCAATTGACGATTATTTTTAATAAATTGAACTGTCTATTCTCAACTTCCAAAGAAGCTAATTATATTGTTTCCCTTGTGTAACAAAAATTGCAAGCATCATTTTCTTTCACAAAGTTACATTTTAAAAATGATTTTTCTTGTAGCAAAATGAGACTATGATCTTCCTCAGCGTTTTTATCTACAAATAAGCTGCAGGAGCTTAATGAGTCCCCAAAGATTTATTATCCGAAGATTTTTTCCTACTTATAAAGAAAAAGCCTGGAAAAATTTTCTTGACTGAGGGAGAAAAAGATTCTTTGTTTTATAACAAAAAACATATACTTTGTTTTATAATTACCGTTAAAAACATAACTAATATTTTAATTTTTGTTTGGGTTAGAGATAATTTATAATTAAATTTGAACGTTTGCCGCGCAAAAAATTACGCCGAAAATTCAAGCTAAGCTTTAACATTATCACGGAATTTTCATGCGAAAGCAAAAAAAAAAAAAAAAAAAAAGTATTAAAATTCAATTTTGCTTACTTAAGCTCATGTCTAGCAAAAATATCACATATGAGTACAAATAAATCAATGTCCAATATCTCTAGTAACTTTAATTCAATATGTTTTTACGATATATATACGTATATTAAATGATTAGATTGTAAAATTGGTGCAAAATGTTATATTTGGTTAAACTATTCTGATTTAAATCCTTATCTTTACATTTAGTAACACATATTTGTTGGACATAAACCCGGATTTTTCTTTTAAGTTACTTAACAAATTTTTGGTCTTTATGTACTTTGTGTGTATTGTATGTCGGTCCTCAATTTTCTCAACAATCACTGAACGGATTTGAATGTAACTTTTACACAACAATTCTAGTACACCAGGGAAGATTTTAAGTTAAAAAGATTCATTGTATGGTGTAGTTTTTTTTTTTTACAGGGATACGTCAAATATTTTAAAGTCATTCTCAGATAATAGAAAATTTTATGTTCTCGGCTAAAAAATGAGTCAAACAGGATTAAATTTGTCAACATTTTTTCTCAAGCACTACATTGTCGACTACTTTAAATAAGAAAAAAAAAATCAATATTAAAAAAAAAACTGAAAATTGTATATGTCATTACCATGGCTTTTTCGAAACTTCAGATTTGTTAATTAAAATCTTTCTTTATAAGAATTGGGCAGTTTCAGAATAAAAGCAATGGTTACCTGGGTATATTTCATTTCTCTATTTGTTTATATATTTGGCACTTTAGACAAAACAGAAAACATTTGTATGAATTATTCTTAAGGTTTGTCTCTAGAGGCAATTATTACCATGTTAAACAATTTTTCATTCAGCTGTCCACTAGAGGACGTATTTGTACGATAATGTTATTAATATATACATATTCTTACAAGCAATAATGTCTATTTTAGATTTTCTATCTAAATACTATTCCATTTTGTTACTCTTATGAAATTTTAGCGAGTGTATTCGTTGTGCGTCATTACAAATTTACTATTGCTTGAAACACATTTTTAATACTTTAATTTAGCTGAATGAATTATTAAAAAAAGTTTGGGACTGCTTCAGAATATTTATACCATAAGCTTTCAATTGCTCTAGTTTAATCCTAAAATAGGCTTAACGTTAAAAATGTCATCACCGTAGTCATTAATACGATTTTTGTATTCACGGTTTTAGGGACATAGTACTGAGAATTTTAGACATTTTAAAAAATCCATTATCTATTTTTTCGCAAAAACCACCATTATTTTGTTATATGAAGTAATTTGAGCTAAAAATCAGGAATTAAAACAATAACTTTTCTTTCTTACGAGAAAAAAAATACCATTTTCAGAGAAAGAACCGTTAATATACGACTGTCTGTTATGTGTCAAACCTGACCGATGAGCAATATACTTTCCTTACAAAAACGAGAGGAATGGAATACGATAAGTAAAATTTTATTGGTCGAAAGGATTTTGGACAAAATGTTGAGCGATGAGCAACTAAAGTGCCTTTATAAATAAGAAAGTGGCGACCTACGAGTAATAATATTCAATTGGTCAAGGAGATTTTGAAAAAAAAAAAAAAAACACTTGGCGAGCATGCCATTATCGCTAAACTAATGTTTGTAACATTCATTTAATAGAACTTGTTCAGGCGAATATTGCCAAGTTCTGGAATTTTGGGTTGCAACAATTGGGACAAAAACTATGTCTATGTGAATCTCTGAACTGCATAATACAACTGAACGCTAACTCACTAGTCCACTTTTTTGTGGCGAGGAGTTATTTTCGTGCACGCAAGTAATGGAACCGGCACTTTACTTAATACTAACGGTACTCATACTTTTATGAACAATACTCAATTTTTTCCTGTTTTTTGTTGAGCTTACATAAAAATGATGAAATTAAATATTTGTTTACACAAAAGTATGAAATTAAATATTTATGTTGAAATGAAATAAAATTATTTTTTTAAGCAAAAAATATAAATCGGTGAAAATTGTAGCAACTTGGTCCTATTTTGAAACAAAAAAACCTTATACTTATCCTAATGGGAGGGAATCTGTGTTTTCATATAATTTTTCTTTCGAAATCTACGACATTTTGTATTCATGGACGGACCGCTGCATTCAATGTAACAGAATAGTGAGTTATACTGCGTTCACATTATAGAAGTTAAGCCACTTAGCTTAACTTTATTGAACCGGTCAATCCGGAATTAGGCTTCACCCGTTCACATTACCAAACATTTTAATAGACTTAATTTAGCCAAACAGATGTCTGAGCATGCGCAGAAGTTGTTAAATTTGTAACTGCAACTTCTAACTGTACATAATTATTGCTTTTATACATAAACGATAAATAAACGATTGAAAGGATCATTCGAAAAAAAAACGATTAATTACTTGTAAAACTCACCTCGAAATTTGAAAAGCACATTTCAAATAAAAAAATAGTTCAGAAGACAAAGTTCCACTCAACTCATAGTTAAGAGAGGATCTCAAAGCCAGTATCAGAAACTTGCTCAAGTCGAAAAAATGTTGATTCCGGGTCGTCGGCTTCAAGCAATTTCAAGTTAAGTGACTTAACTTTCATAATCTGAACGCGATATTAGCGCCCCGTTCTATTGTGGAGCTAACTGATCACCGTATGCCACCACTCTTTTTATAAAGACGATCCAATGGCAACAACGTAGATTAAATTTGATATGGTTGTCACAAAAGGTACTTTATGTCAAAGCACTCTTATTAAAATACGCCAACTGGAGTTCAGTAACTAAATAAAAACAAGTAATATAAAAAAAAAAAAGTCAATTCCTACTTTTTAATCATAAATATATAAAATAAATTAGTGCAGCATTAATGTCCCACGTTATCTTTATTGAACATTTTTTTATAATCATCGTTGCGGTATTTTATTTCTGTGGCATCACTAATTTGAGATAAATCTTTCATTTCATTTATGAAAACAATGGGAGGAATTTTCTCTCAAAACTAAAATTAAATTTAATGAATTAATATTTGAAAAAACTATTAACATAAAGTGTCATCCACTACAAGTTAAAAATAATTTATTTGAACTTGAGTGGATGAATAGAAAATATTTTATTAACAATTGAAAATTTGAACAAGATATATATAGAGAGTGTGAGCTAATAGTAGGAATTTAATAAAAATATGTTAAACAATAACTATTTATTCTTCCCAAATAAATACTACTACTTTTGAATAACGTGAAACACAAGAAAAGTCCAAACTCAAAATTTAAAAATGAGATTTCTTTGAGAATAAAACCTCATTGAAAATAATTATTCTTATTGTGTGGAAATAACGATTTCAGCTGTAATTTATTTTTTATTTTTAGAGACTGTCACACAGAAGATGCGGCTGGTGTACTGTGTATTTGGACACACAATCTGGTTTTCGTCACGACCTTTGGGGGATGAACCATGGGTTCTCACACTTAGAAGGTGCTTCATTTTGCTGCAAATCAAAATTGGAAATCTCCTGAATTTCGTTGGATAAACTTTAGTTAAAATAAAAAAATATTAAAAATACTATTTTATAGACATTTAGAAAAATATCGGAATTTTAAGAAATTTTCGCGAAAAGCGCGGAAATTCGTGCCGCGACAAATTTTCGATCCTATTTATAATTTATATAATATCCGCTGTTAATGTTTTACGCTTAAATTATGGAAAACATTTTTCAGAAATACGTATCTATTTTTAAAGAAAGGTACAACAGGGCGAATAGGATAGAATATGACCATGGGTGAAAAGAGCTACGGATTTTGAAGACATTTTTCGTAAAGTATTCTTCTATTAATGAAGACTAACATTTCTATATGGAAAAAGTGGTATTGAAAAATCTAACTCTTGGCACTTGTGTAGATCACAACCTATTTCTCTCCCGGACGCCTAATTTCACTTACCTGATGGAAATTAAAATTATTTCAAAATAAGTACCGGGTGATCCAAAAGTCAGGACGAACTTTAAAAATAAATAATTCGAAAACCAATCACGATACAAAAGATACGGTTTGCACCAAACGGATGGAAAAGAAACCGGGTTTTGTGTGGCAACGAAAAAAATAGTTCTGTTGGCGACCAACAGATGGCGCTATAGTGTTTTATTGCACCAAAAGATGATTTGCAAATGAAAAAATGTTTACAACTTAAAAGTCAGCTTAATTACAGTTAATTAGTACTACAGTAAATGTTCAATGTGCTGTCCATCATTCAGAAGTGCAGCTGCGAGACGAGGCACCACACCGTTCACAGCATTTAGTAGCATTTCTTGCGTTACGGCAGACACATTTTGGCGGATGGCATCTTTCAGTGCTGCTAGTGATGCCGGTAGGTCGCGGTACACTTGACTTAAAGAATCCCCACAGCCAAAAGTCACAGGGTGTCAGATCGGGAGATCTTGGAGGCCATGCGTGATTAAAGTAGCGACTGATAATGCGATCTTCCCCAAATGTTGAGCGTAGAAGGCTTTGCACAGGCAGATCAATATGAGGTGGTGCTTCATCTTGCATAAGGGTGACTGTTTGGAGTGCCTGTCGCGCTTGCAGTTCAGGAATTATGTTGTTCTGCAACAGTGCTACTTATTGCTGACCAGTGACAGAAACTGTTTTGAAACCAGTCTGTGTGACTTTCTCAAAAAAAAAAACTGACCAATTATGAAATCAGTAGTGAAGCCACACCAGACTGTCACTTTGGGCTGTTGCAAGGGTAACTCAACAAATGCATGTGGATTTTCTGTGGTCCACACTCGACAATTGTGGGTGTTAACAGCGCCAGAGAGTGTGAAATGTGCTTCATCTGTCGAAAGCACAGTGTAAAGCCAGTCTTGCTGCTTCTCCATCTTATTGAATACCAAATTCGCAAAATCTCGGCGAGAGTCTAAGTCAAGAAGTTTCAGTTCTTAGTTATGTTGCAACTTGTAGGGATACCATTGCAAAGTTATTCGCAGTGCTCTCCAGATACTTCCGTACGACACTCCTGTCTGCCTCGAAACTTCTCGAGCACTGCACTCCCCATGTGCAGCAACCGGCGACATGAATTGCACAGTCTGCTCCACTGTCGTGGCAACAGCTGTTGAGGGACGTCCACTTCTTTCACATGACGCCAAAGAACCTGTAGCTTCAAATTTCTTCATCATTTTGTTCAATGAAGAAGACGTTATTGGTCCTTTGCTATCTCGCATACCCTTCATGTAGCAATATGCTCGCAATGCCGCAATGGCACTTTCCGAATTCTTATAATACAGTTTAACTAAGAGGGCTTTCTCAACTATGTACAGCATTTCGATGCATACAAGCTTCGACTACCATTACCTGCTGCAGTTGCTCCTTTTTATATCGTTTTTTGCTTTGCATAATCTCACATCAGAAATCCGACAGCGCCATCTGTTGGTCGCCAACAGAACTATTTTTTATTTCGTTGCCACACAAAACCCGGTTTCTTTTCCATCAGTTTGCTGCAAATCTTATCTTCGTATCTTGATTCGTTTTCGAATTATTCATTTTTAAAGTTCGTCCTGACTTTTGGATCACCCAATGTTTAAATGTACCTGGCAAAATTGCGAGTTTTTAATAGACATAAAATCAATGATCGTAAATCTAGATATAAACAGAATAATGCTTACTGAATAATTTTCTTTTATACATGCATAAATTATTGTCCAACTAGCTGAGCTCAACGCGATGTGCTGCATGTAAACTGCATGGAATCCTTTTTTTTTTGGGGGGGGGGGGGTGGATATTTTTAGTGTATAGTCATGGAGAAACAAAATATACCTCTTAATAACTGTTTCGCAAATCATTTTATAAAAATGCAGCTGATACCAACTGATTAGTAATAACATCTAGTTCTTATAACGCTATACTTAAATTGGAACAGATATGTTACATTCACGCACAGAGGTTTGGCGACTTTTCGATTGGCGATATTTGCAAGCAGACTTCAAACCAATAACTTAATACAATAGCCAAGTTACCATTAAAGGAAAAAATCCCCAAAATTTGGCGACTTTTTTCACAGATTTAAAAAACTGTGCGTGAGTGTAAGACATCATAGCCCTTAAATTTTTCCTAAGAGGTCGTCTGCATATAACAATTGTAACAAACTTCCACATTTTCAATACCAAGACATAAATTTGATATTTTGGTAATTTTTATCTCTGGATAACAAACGAGAAGTCATTCGATCATGTAGTTTAGGGATTATACAGGTTTAGAATTTGGAACTCTTAAATGTTAAATTAAATTTCAGTCATTGCAAAATAGATTGCAATGCAGGTAATTTAAGCATAACTCAAAAAATTTGGTGGTATGAGTTGTAATTTTGGATTTAAATATTTGAAGCTTCTACATAGATGTGTGTTAAAAAAAATTATAGATTACATTTTTTTTTTTTAATATGAATTTCAAAATACATTATTTAAAAATGAAAAATATGAAACTAATCGAGAGAAGTCTATTGAAAATTTCTTTAAAATATTTTAAAATTTATGAACAATAGTTTTATTTGGATCAGAGCGAGACACTCTGTATACATGAGTGAATAAATGGATTAGGCTATAATTTGAATAGATCACTACGCGACAACAATAGATTTTAATAAAAACAAGTATTTTATTGTACAATATACCTTTTAAAATTCTACGAGAGATTTGTATAAACTTCGGTCTAATCAGTCAAAATTAACAAATACTCTTTCACCTTTCTAGGAATTCGCATATCTGAGAGCAAGACAGGAAACGGGATAAGCTTTTGAATGCAATCTCTAATTTTGCAACGGCACAAATGTTTCAGTGATCTAGGCGAAGAAAGGCTTGGAATCTCTGGAAACAGCTCCTTGAAATTGGAACACGTCTCGGTTATAAAAGCTCTGTCATCGAATGCTAAATAAAGAAAATCATCTACATCCTTTACGGAGATCGTAGCTTCTGGCATAGTCAAAACATACAAGTTCAAACATTTGATGTAGTGTGGATAATAGTTATTTCCCAATTGTTTGCGCAAAGAAATATTCACATATCTTGCAATTAGGATAATTTTTCTTACGTCTGGATTTTCCACGTCTGTAAGCAATCGCTTTAAAATGGTTTCAACAAAATCTGATTCATCAAGTTCGTCGCCATTTTCTCCTGGAAGCTTCAAACGATGATATGCCTCATATCTATGAACAAAAGTAAAATTATGTCACTAAACAAAAATAAGAAGAAAATCTTTATTGAAGATAGAAAATGTCTAATTGCAACAGTAACCCACGTTATATTGCGCCTCGTTACACGACTCATTTGAATATATCCATCTTTTTGTGGGTTTCCCTCCCCACCTCCACTCACCGCCAAAGAAGTATAAAAAAATAGTTTACCTTTTTAATTATTATGTATTTCAATTACCATATATGTGTCAATTTTCTGATGGAAGTTGTAATGAGCGCATAAGGTTTTGTATATAATTAAAAACAGTAACTTCTAGATTACCCTATTTAATTTTTAATGCTCTGTATTATTGTGCTTTCAGATATCTCGCACTTTTTTCACTATCATTCGGCGTGAGAGATAACGAGACGCTACTGTAATACAATTTGGAAAAACAATGGAGTTTTTAAACTTTGATTTTATTAAATATTATGCGAAATTTAACCCTTTGCATTCGTTAAGATTTTTTTTTTAAATTTAAAATAGAGGTCGCCAATTTGGCTACTGCTTTTTAACAAATATTTTGCAATAGATTTTGTTTTGAAAGTGTTCCAGAAATATACAATTAAGATGTTTTTCTGAAATTCTCGTAGCCAAAAATTAATATGTGAAATCTGTTTAGCGACAAGATTTGTCGTGTCTAACCCGACCAAAGAGTGCATAAGATTAACCCTTAACTACTGTTAGCTGTTTCGCAAACCGCTGTTTTTTTCCCCCAATTTTCACAATTTAATTTACAATTTTCAGTTTAATTATAGATACTAGTGAAATTATGTTTCATATAGAGCCCTAATATTATCTCCAGAGACTTCTAAATAGGTTAAATGTAATAATTTTCTACATAAAGTTTAGCTCAGAAACAGGATACCATGAGTTAATTGAGCCTTTTATCCATCCTTCGATCAAGCGGTCTCGGAGACCGGTCACAGTATATGTGGCAATTTTTGTCACACCAGTTAAGGGTTAATCTACCTATAATCATTTTTGCAACTAACCCTTAACTGCTGTTAGTGGTGTCACAGACCGCTGCTTTTTTCAATTTTTACAGTTTAACTTCCATTGCATAAAGTTTAGTACAGAAGTAGTATCCTATGAATTGGTCGAACTTTTTTTTAATCTTTCGACCAAGTATGGTCTCAGAGACCGTTCACAGCATTTATGCGACAATTTCTGTCAGAGCAATTAAGGGTTAGTCATTTTTTTAATTTTGCAGTTACTCATAATATATATATATTTTCAGCAATTTTCTTTAAAATATTACGTACTTTGTTACAATATGCATCGTTACGTAAACTTTTGCATGCGTAATCTACATACCTTTTAATTAAAAGGGAGGTTCCACTTCTTTGGCTCAAGATTAACATAATTTTTACGATTATTTTTCGGTTACAAAGAAAATAAATGCCACCTTCGAACTTTCTGCATTATATTTATTGACATTTAGCTTATATATTTAAACTTGTGTGTGCAAAAAAAATGAATATGCCTTGTGCGACGGGGAATACCTGCAGGTGCGCGCCGTTAACTTCCAATCGGACGACTGTTTTTCTCCGATCACAAGCATCTGAAAACAATTGGGTCAGAAAAATAAGAAAGGGTATAAATTCTCTGGAGCTTTTACCAGAATTTAGTTTGAAAAATTGATTTTTACCAAAATAGTGGTCATTTGAACAACAGGTAATTTTTTCGCTTATATATTTAAATTTGTGTGAAAAAAAAAATGCCTAGTGCGACGGGCAGGTGCGCGATCGGCAATTGGGCGACCGTTTTTCGCCTTTATTTTTAGAGTTTCGTTCATCTCACGAAACCCTATACGTCCCGCTTCTCTGTTCGTCACAGAGCCGGTTCTCACAAACTGTATAAGTTAGACTTAAAATTTTGTGTACTTGTAGCTAAATACCTACTGTGACGCTGAAAATGATAAAATTTTGAAAATGTCTTCATTAACGCAAGATATTAAAACTTTAAAAACTCACTCATTAATGAATAAAAATATTTAACTAAAGCGCAGAATTTATATGAATTGTTACAAATTTGTAAAATAGCGCGCATAATAATATTCCCTTTCAATTAAAAAATATATTTACACGGGACTATCAAAAACAGAAATAAAACTTTAAAAATATAATTAAATGTCCACGTGTTAAAAAGCAGCAATTGTAGAAAATTACGTAAAAATTTACTTGCGCGTGAATATTAAAATGTGAAATAATTAAATTATTACGCGTTCAAATAATTAAATGGGAAACTTACGTCCTCTATTTAAAATGCTCAAATAACAATATTTCGAAACAGTTTCAATATAAAAATATATTTACACGATATATTAATTTATTTCGACAAAATATTAGTGTTTATGACGTCAGTTGAAACTGATCTATTGTGCGTAACTATGCAAAGCAACATTTTTTTCAACGCTTTTACTCTGTTAATATCATGGCGCGCCGTAGGGTCGTTATTTTTTTAATTCATGAAATAACTAATAAATCAGTAAAATATCATTAAAAATACAGATAAATTTCGAATAAAAAAATCTCGATGACAAACACGTGTAACACATCTGATGTCAATTGAATGTAACGCGGTAACGAACTCCCCCCCCCCCCCCTATATTTTGGCGACAGTTTTTTCTTTTTTGGATAGTGGTCGACGAGATAAGGGATAAATACCCAATTTTTTATAACATAAAATTCCCCGATGGAGCTACATTGTTTACATAGCCATTTTACACAAGTTGATTTTCAAATGTTTACTTTATGTTATTTAATCAATCACGAAAACAGTTAGCTCTTTCGACAGCAGTTGATTCGGCCTTCAGTGAAAGGAAAATAAATGAATGGAAACCATTACAGCAGATCGCCAGTGGTCGCTTAATTATAATTCAATCTTCCGTAATCATTTTACAGTTAATCAAATCAGCGTGTTTTTAGAGTTTACGGTGTCAGAACGGGGGTTGGCGAGCGTAGCTCGTACGGGCCGAGCCCCCTAGTAGAAAAAAGAAATAAAACGCTAATAGACAATGATGTAATTAATAATGCGAATAGGGATTCGTTAATAAAGGGGAGAGGGGACTACTTTCTTTTTAAAATATCACATTTAGTCCACATGACAGATGTTATGACAGAGTATAATTGTGGGCTTCGCCCGTTATCCGGCCTGTTTCGATATTCGAAAATATAGACCGTTAAATTTTTATTTTATAAAAAACAAGACTTTTCTTTGGAAAATTAAATTTATTTGGATTTATTAAAGAAAGGATTAAGTGTTTTGAAAGGAATATTAAACTAAACCCTTTGTGCGATCTTCGATCACACTTACCCACTTCTTTATTTTTTATGAGCTCGAAAAAATATTGAATCGATGAAAATTATAGATTTCGTTGGTATAAGCTACAGCAAAAACTTGCCTTTCTTTTACCCGGAGCAATCTCGCAGGGTATGACATACACAGAGTGCGTACGGTTTTTAGAATTGTCACCAATATTTTTCGAAAAGTAATCTTAAATTTTACTTTATCACAGAATTTGTAACAATTGTCTCCGATGAAATAAGGTCCTAATAAGTCAGACTAAATAAGTCCGATTATTATTTGCTATTTATTGGTGACAAACTAAAAACCATTCATACCCTGGGTACGCGTGACTTTTCTCAGGTTAAAAAAAAAGGGGGGGGGGTTGAAATCGGTCGAATATTTCGAGAAAAATATTCTTCCAGTTTGAAAAATTTGATTTCCAAAAAAACAAGTTTAAAGTTTTACCAAAACGTTACGTTCAACGTGCAAAAATAATTGCAAGGAATTTAAATACTGCAAAACTACTTAAGGGCGACGATCCACCGACTAGAGGAATGCAAAAATACCAAAAAATCGAAAATTCGGATACAAATAAATAAAACCTCCCCTTAATGAAGTGAAACGTCTTTAATAAACATAAATGAAACTCATTTTTGTCAAGTTTAGCGTTTTAAAAGATTTGCCAATTAAAATCATGGATAAAGACAGCAGACATTGAAAAAAAAAAAAAAAGGAAAAAAAAGAAAGAAAATGCGTGAAGGTTTAAAAAAAGCACTAAAAAGAGGAAAAGGGAAAATAAATGAAAAATATACCTTTTTATTTACTAATTTATTGTCAAGATCTCAAAATAAACACCTGACAATCTAAATTTGTTAAACGCATTTAAGAATATCCTGCGTTTTACCCTTTACCTAAAGGTGATCGATAAAAAGCAAATTCAAATTTCAAATTCAACCAAGCAGGGAGGCCTACCATATGGCTTAAGCTCTACAAGCCCTGCTTGGCAGGTTTATTAAAAACATGCAATTCGGGCCATTAGACTTAATATTTACAGCAAAATATAATTACAATGAAGGGTTTAGCAATGGAAATTATTCATTTCACATCGCTAATTACTTTTAATGGAAGAGCCAAATTTAAAAGTCATTTTCAATCTAATGCACAGAAAATGCCATTATTTTCCGCTTTAGCCAGCTAGCATGTTAAGTTATTAAAAGGGGGGGGGGAGATTTCAATAAAACAGTAAAAAATACTGTCAATCCAGCCTCTGTTCATGTAAAATGGATTACAATATACTGTAAAGTACTGTAGGAGGGGTTGAAAATGGCCTCAAAATTTCCCTCGTGTGTGGAAATTTGAACCAGGTTACCAGAAGATATGACCATACTAAAGAAAGTCGAAAAAAAAAATAGCAATAAAAATGAAATATTAAAGGTTTTATTTGCAAAACTACATTATCAAAATGTCGACAGTTATATTGATATCCTACTTCCTAGCAGTCATTATCAATGACATCTATTTTACAACATCTTTCAATGCATTGAAAATTTGCAACACTTGTTTTATTTTGGAAAGGCATTTTTTGTCTGAAGGTTAAAAAAAAAAAAAAGTTATAAAACTTGTCTATTACATGTATATACGAAATCTGACACAGATATTTGTGGTGATTCATATCTCTGCCCTGGTCAAGTGCCCCAGACGCATAATAACGTCCTATTAGTTTGTAATATTTAATTGTTGCAATCATTACTATTTTAAAAAGAAGTATATTGTTCCATTAATATTTTTAAAATGTTATTTTGATTTGTACCATTAAATACCATCATTTATACCATTATGTATTAAGCATTCATAACTTTTTTTTGTCATAAATACTTTCACAAAATATATTAGTAAAGAATAGAACTCCAGGTTTTAATTTTTCTTAAGCTGAAATTTAAGAACATTGTTAATACAATTTTATACCGAAAGTACTGTTGAAATTGTATATTTGAGATGCAAAAAACATAATTCAGAGCAACGATTCAGAGAAGAGACAAAATCATAATTTGCACAGGCACCTTCAATATCTTAATTCCGGTGCTTTATAAGCAAAGAAAATTTTTCTATTAGAATGAATTTTAACCTTAGTTGCTATGACAAAAATTGCCGCATAGACACTGTGAGCGCGGTCTCGCAGACCGCTTGGTCGAAAGAGGAATAAAGGGTTCGTTAAACTTATAGGATGCTATTTCTGTACTACATTTTTTATACCATTATAATTAATATTCACCTATTCTAGCGATAGTAATAGTGATCCAAACAAAACAAAATTCACTAGTATCTACAGTTAAGTTGAAAATTACAAGTTGACTATGATCATTGAAAAAAAAAAGCGGTCTGTGAGACCGCTAACAGCAGTTAAGGGTTAATATAGTAGGTGGTGTTGCGGATATTAGGGCTGAACTCTCAAAACACATGTTTCGAGAATCAGCAGTTAACACACAAGTATTACTATTGTCAGTTTGTCTTCTAAAGGAAATTTGAGTATTAGAAGCGGACTGGATTCTTGCAAGATATTGCACCAGTTACTACAATCTTCCATGCTATGTTCCACAAGAAAAAAAAATAGCCATCCAGTTCGCTTGTAATATCCGCAACGCCTCATATTATAACTAGTGTCAGACAATATAAATTAATAAATTAAACTGTATATACTCACAACTCCTCTAGTTCAAACTTAGCTTCCTTCAGTTCATCAACTGGAGAATAACTTAATCCATACTTTACTAAAAACTTAAGCAAAACATAATCTCCTTCATAAATTGCATCAATGGTTAATTTTGAATAAAATTCACGGTTTGAGAACTTGTAAGTGCTTTCTGTTATTTCGTTTATTTTCCTCAGTATTGGTCGAGCATCTTCCAAGTCCTCATAAGGGTAATGTTTTGGATAATTCAACTGCATACAATATTCGCAAAAACCCAAAGCCTCATACTTATTCATAACCTGATGGTACATATAAATTATTTTTATGATCAACTGGTCATATTTACAGTTAAACATGTAGAAGAGATTTAGCACAAAACCACAGAATATTCGCAATGCGCAAAAATTACCCAAATCGCTTTTAATATCATTATAAACTGTTTTCACAAATGCCCATTCAAAATTTCCATCCAGTTGGCCACCTATAATAGCGTATTCAAATATTTGTTTTATAGTAGCGGTGAATGCTAGCTTTCGGGCAGCAAGTTTTGGGCAAACATTATTAAACACCGTTTGTTCCACGCCTTGTAGTTCATCGAGTAAATTTTGCCGTCTGTATCTATTCATCGTTTTTTTTTTAAATTTCAGACTTAATATTCTAATTGGTGTCTCCAATAGAATTGACAAAAAATTGGTTAAAAACTACCAGACAGATGTCACATATAAAATAACTAATAATAAAAGTTAAAAATCGCAGTAAAGTTTTTGAAGCTGGGAGCAATCGTCAAAATAACCATACACAGCGTTTTATTTCACGCAATTTAATTAAAATCCGTTGCACAGAATAAAAGAGTATAGGATGTATATTTTTAAAGACTGTCAAGGAATGCATTTTTAACAAGGAAAGCCATTAGTGTAGGGGCATTAGTGTAGGGGTTACCAACTTGGGAAATTATGCAAAAGCACAGCCATCGCATCAACATTTGGCGTTTTTCATTCTTTGGCGATTAAATTTCAAAAACACATTCAGTCTAGCTTACCAAAGTGGCCAATCTCACTGGTCATTTGACATCACGGTAAGTTACCGGTATCTAATGCTGCGTTTACAGTATGGCATTATAGTCCTAGGCGCTGTCGTTTTAGGCGTTAAATCATAAGACCCAACCAATAAGCGGCGACGTAAACAACCAATGAACACGCTGATTGGTTGTGAAACCTGTGCCTCGCAGACGTCGTAGTCCTGGGGAAACGGTTACACCATAATATAAACGCAGTATAACTGGTCGGCAGACCTAGATTCTGTTCATGACACTGAGCTCCCTACATACATAACAGGAGTTCCGAGTCGGAGGTCAGAAGCTTGCAAGGCAAATGAAACATGTAAGGCAAAAGTAAAAGAAAAAGTCCGTTTTGTCTAGAATTGCGAAGACTAGAAAAAACCCAGATTAAACCTGGGAGTAAACCGGGTTTTTAGGGAATAAACTAGGTTTTTTTTGGAATAAACCAGGTCTTTTGGGAATAAACTGGGTCTATTGGAAATAAAACTGGGAATAAACCGGCTCTTTGCAACTCTAGTTTTGTTAGTGTTAGATATTAGTGTTTTCATTTACTATTATCCTAATTTATGCTTCTCTAATTAAGCTATGCTTATCTAAATAATAAAGGATTCTCTAATAATGTAAAGGAATGCGATAAATAGCATGCTTTGTCACAAATGTGAACTAAAATTATCTTCATTGTATCTTTTCACGCTGACCGCTGGAAACGATGCTGGGGAATAGGAAGACAGATCTCCTGTTATATATGCAGCTCAGTGGTTCATGAACGGCGATAGGGTCGCGCGCGTGCAAAGGAAACTGGAACATGGAGTGCGTCTCTACTACGTATGCATGAATAGTGAACTTAAAGGCCAGGCGTTCGGGATCATGGGATTGACTTATAAAGCGGGTTATAACGCGACCTACGTATACACGGCCGGTGCATGACGTTTAAAACGTCACATGGAGTGGATCATTTTTAGCCAGCGATTGGTGCAAAACGGTGAGCGCGGCACTTTGCACCAATCACCGTGTAAAAATGGTCCACTCCATGTGACGTTTTAAACGTCATGCAGCGGCTGTGTATAACGTAGGTCGCGGTTATAACAGGGATACACTAGATACCGGGCTTGCTCACTCATTATCATGACGTCACATATGCGCTTGACCGCGACTAAGGCTCCATAAGGGGAGCTGACGCATATCCATCTTAATTCCCCAAATAACCGCCATATTGTAACCCAGCGCAGAACTAGTTTGCTGCCAGAGCTGGTGTTTGTCGTCCCTGTCACTGTCACTCGCCGTCCGCCACTGCGGTAAGCCAATCGGTTTTAGCTAAGACTCCTATAATAAGAGCTGACGCATATCCATTTTGTTTCGGATTATTGGTATCCAGTTCAGCATTTCAGCATCGATCTACCGCAGCCGGAGCTGGGGCTGCCTAAGATACCTGTAATAGAACAGGTTCTGATTAGCTTGGTTTTTTCGACTGGGCTCCAATTCGGGTGCGAAATCTGCGAGGATGCGTCAGCCTCTATTATAGGAGTTCTAGTTTTAGCTTGGTGTTTGGTCCGTTGGGTCATTAAATGTCGGTATGATTCAGCCTGCACTATAGGAGCTCTAACCACGACGAAAGACATACACTGATTGGCACAATCGCTGGTCGCGGCTAGCCACTATTTGTGACGTCATGAGAATGAATGAGCAAGCCCGGTATCTAGTGTTGCCTTCGTTATAATGCTGTTTTGTTACATTTTAGAAATGAGCTTGGTGGCTGAATGGATACAGCGTTGAGCTTGAGTGTGGGGAGTACGGGTTCGAATTCCATGGTCTTCAGGTTATTGTGTCCATTCGTTTTATCGGTTGTTTTCTATTTTTCATGATAAATGAAATATTTTTGATAAAATAAATTTTGATATTAAGGGGACCATAAACCTTTATTTGATCAAAAATCGAAAATTATTTTTGTGTTTATTATTATACTTTGAGAAAACATAATTTCATGGAATTTGCATAAACGTTATCTTAAATTAAACATAATACTCTGGACTAATTTGAACTAAATGTTTTGTAAACGGTTAATTAGATAAAAAATAATTAACTTTTAATTAGAAAAAATAGAAAAACCATTAATTTTTACATGCATTCAACCTCATAATTTTTTTTTATACTAAGCACAGCTTCACCATTCTAGTTCATTTTAATGACTATATCAATATTTAGTTAGGGGAAAATTTTTGAAGCTGTATTTCAAACAGTTTTGGAGATATCATGCGTGCAAGAGCAAAAAAAGTCATTTTGAGAAAAAGCCGTTTAAAGTTTTAATTGTATTTTAAAAATATAAAATTCATAATAAAAGAAACAAAACTACTAATTTTATAACTTTTTCAGTATTAAAAATAAAATAAGATTCTAGTTTAAATTGATAAGTATAAAATAGTTTGTAAAATGCTTTAGAATATGGGAACATGCGTGAAAAATAAATAAATTTAATGGTAAAAATGTAGGGCTTTTTCTTGCAAAAAATTTAATTTTAAACATACAAGTTAAAATTTTGTTTCGCATTGATTGCTAAGTGAATTAAATATGCGCTTTTTATAAAATGAAATTATTTAATGCAAAATATAGGTCATTTTTTAGAGATTCTGATATTTTAATATCTGATTCAAATACGTTGCAGCACAACATTTCGGATAGTTTACTAAAAATAATATTAAGATCAAAACTGTCAATTGAAACAAAATAACTGTCAAATTCATTACTTTTTAGTTTTTTATAAGATAAATTAGCACCTTAGGATGTAGTTTTATAATAGCATTTTGGATAGCGATTACTATTAAACTTACGATTTCTTTCGCTATAATATTCTTTATAAAATGGATAATAAATACTAAGAAGTGCATTAATATTGCAAAATTAGGAAAATATTATTCTGAAAGGAACAGTTTTGTTTCAAATTAAACTCTTAATAGCGAATAAAAGTAAGCAGCTAAGCAAAAGTGTGATCATGTTTCAGAGTAAAAGTAAGTAATCAAAAGTAAACAAACTTGGCGAAAGTAAAAGTTGAAGTTAATGTTTTAAAGCTTTCTTATAATTATGTACGGTATTCAACTAAAACCGAGGCTAACGAAAAAGACAGGCTACCGCGGTGGATTCCACTTATCTTTTTTTACAGACTGCTCGAGGCTAACGAAAAAGACAGGCTACCGCGGTACGTTCCACTTATCCCTTTTTACAGACCGCTCGAGGCTAATGAAAAAGAAAGGCTATCGCGGTGCTTTACGCATATCTTGTTTTACAGACCGTGGGAGTCACGTGATGCTCGAATGCACCAATGAAGGTGTACGAAACTAGCATCACGTCACTGTAGCGGTCTGTAAAAAAAGATAAGTGAAATGCACCGCGGGTGCCTGTCTTTTTCGTTAGCTTCGCAGACCGCTAGAGTGAAGTAATGCTCTTTTCGTACACCTGCATTGGTGCATTCGAGCATCACGTGACTCCCGCAGTCTGTAAAAAGGGATATGTGTAAAGCACCGCGGTAGCCTTTCTTTTTCGTTAGCCTCGAGACCACTAGAGTGACGTGAAACTCTTTTCGTGCACATGCATTGGTGCATTCGAGCATCACGTGACTCCCGCGGTCTGTAAAAAAAGATATGCGTAAAGCACCGCGGTAGCCTTTGTTTTTCGTTGGACTCGACTAAAACCAATTAACGTATTTAAGCATATTTCCAAAGTTGCGATAGTATGAAAGCGTGATAAAAAATGTTAACAAGACGCCATGGCAGTTTTCGCAAGACATTTTAATCGGAAATAAAGGAGTGGTGTGTACATTTTCTCTAATATCTCAGTAAATAATTATCGCACAGTTAAAATATTGGTATCAAGTTATTCAGAATAAAATTATTTTTCTTAAGATGTAAAAATCTAAAAATCGATTTTTGGACCATTTTAAAGGATTACCCTTAACTATAATCATGGATATAATCAGATTTGCGATTTCTGAATTTTCTACAGATGAGTGAAAATGCAATTATATAAATCATATGAATTTTATGACAAACAAACAAACGACATGGAAAGAAACAAGAACGAAAAATCATGCGTCAAGCATAGATTATGTAACACTTTCCAACGCTTCCAAAATAATTTTACGAATCATACTCTTTTATAAGCTAAAAGATAACATCTAAGTAATCCGAATACTTTATTCAGCCCTGTATAGGATCTATAGATTTGTATATATACTACATAGGATGCTAAATTTTAGTTCAGTTAGGAAACACGTAGCACAGTTTAAAATTCTCCGTCTGGAGTTAAATAATACGGAAATGTGTTCCCGAACTTTTGTACTTCCCTGTATAGGATCTACAGAATTTATACACACCACGTAATATACAAAAAGCGATTTAAAATTAAAATCGCATTCAGTAACTTAAAACGCACTTCCAGGAATTATTGTTAACATACAGTAGAGAATTCTTTTGTGTGTCCCTGTAAATGAACGATGACTGCTATACACACAATATTCTGTAGTAAGTCTCTTGTAATGAACCTTATATAAATTTCAATGCGTTTAAAATAGTGAAACATTATTTAAATAAACCGCAGACGATTTTTCTCCATAGACGTAATGTAACGAAATTCTTTTGACTGTCCCTGTAAAGTAAGTATAAGTGCTATGCACACCCTATTCCATATTAAGCTTCTTCTAATGCACCTTAGTGATATATATAAATTTCAATGCGTTTAAAGTATTGAAACATTATTTAAATAAACCGCAAATGATTTTTCCCCATAGACCGCAATGTAACGGAATTCTTTTGAGTGTCCCTGTAAAAAAACTATAAGTGCTACACACTTCCGTTGAAATAGGGAACATGCTATAGATAACGATTATAACATATAAAATTTGCAGGGCAATCCGAGCATATTTACGGGAGTTAGAGCACGGACAGACGGCAGACGGCAGACGGCAGACGGCCAGACGTCCAGACGGCAGACGGCCAGACGGCCAGACAAACCGAAGTCATAAACACTTTTCAACTAGGTTGGAAAGTGTTAAAAAGCAAGCTTAAGTATTTGATGCATAAAAACTAAAATTTTCTAGTTATACCACTTTTTATTATCTCAGAACAATCTTAAGAAAATATAACTTTTTTCACTGCCATAAACAAATTCATTTTTAATAATTAAATTTTAATCTTTACACCTGAATATCATGAAAAAATGTCACAGATATTTTAGAATTTTCAAAGTATTTCACCCCACAATAATAATAATAAAAAAAATCTACATAGAAGCAATTTATTCAGTTATATTCATTTTTTTTCTTTTTCTTTTTGTTAATAAGAAAACAAAAACGAAAATTTAATACTTATAACTCAGCAATAAAAATTACTTACCCGAGTTTGCTTGGGTGGAACATAATCCTTCCGATGAATAGCAACATTCCATTTCCTTTTCAATTCTTCATCTTTTGGAAAGTCAAATATTGCTATTTTTATGGCCTGTTTTATAATTACGCTTACAAAAGGATATAACACATTTATGAATCATGTTAAAAGAAAACATAATCATACATAAAATTTATCACAATAAATATACAAAGCTAATATTGTGTAATGACACGAATACATACACGTCGGCCGATCCAAATATACGTCATTCAATCCAGTGTTGCCAGTCCTGAGGTAGTGTTATTGTAACACGGTGGGATCGGTTAGCAGAAGTGTACGCGTTGTTAACTAACTAATCGATTTCACCAGTCACTTCGGTAAGGTTGCACTGAACACGTCCGCTATTACAATTATTAAACGCTTTCCAAATACGGAGGTGTTGTACAGTCAGTGTAGAATAAAAGAAAAAAAAAAGGTAAACCTCTACTAACTTTCTGAAAATAATCGTATAAAAATGCTACTGGTACCAATCAATTAGTAGCTACTAATTAATGTTACACTTAAATTTTGTTTAAGGGGTCGTCTATATATAGAAATTCTAACAAATTTTAAAATTGTCAATTCTAATTCCTAATTTTGACATCATATTTGAATTTTCTGTAAATTTTACCTTCGGATACGAAACGAAAAATCATTTGGACAAATAATTTAGGAATTATGTTATTTAAAATTTGGAACTTCTAATGTTATATTCATTTTTAATCATTGAAAAATAGATTATAATGTGGGTAGTTTTTTAAGTATCACTCAAAAACTATTTGACGGAATGGGCTGTAATTTTGGATTCGCATATTTGAAGCTTTCAGAAATCGATATCTGTTTTGTTAAAAAAAAAAAAAAAATCATACTTTACAATTCATTTTGAAAATAAATTTCGAAAATGTGTATATTTTTCATAATTTTTTGCTTGAAAGATCTGTGTCTGCAGATGATCCCATTGTCGGGTTTGGTTGAATCGTTTCGGATTCGTGTTTGGTATCTCGTTTGTTTGGTCAAAAGAAAGTCCACAACATTGTTTAAGATAAAAAAAAAAACTATATATTTGAATATAAACGAGTATTATGCATATATATATATATATAGCACATTATGTATTAAATGTATTCGGCAGACCCAGAATTCAGCACCATAATTAAACTAGGAATAAATAACAAACATAAAAAATAAACATATATAATCTGAACAAGAAAAAACCAAAACAACCAAAACGCTGTGGCCTCATCAGCAGTGGGTATATTAAAAAGCACAGCGATGTTTCCGACTAATTACAAGCACAACAAACTATTATACAGTAGTGGCAGTGGGTTTCGGCCAGAATGTCGTGAAGCATAAATCAAATGCATGAAAACAAATGAAAGCATGTCACGTACATCCCCCACCGGACCCAACGCCACAAACAACAGCACGACTGAATACAAAACGTATGCTTAACATACACTGAACCAACAATAGAATTATCTTACCCCCTCCTGAGCCACACAGCCACAAAAACAATAAACAATAACCAAATCCAGTGATCCAAAATCTGTCCATGTACGTTCCATGTCTGTTGCCACAAAACTGCAAACATCCTTGTAAAACCGTCCTCGAAAGGCTTTAAGTTATACAAATCATTAATTGTCAATTACGTAGCAACTACTCAAAAATGAAGACTGTCTGTAAAACTAGTATATCTATTAATGAAACTCAAAGGAATGTTATTTTTATAATACAAGATACTGGTTAAATTAAAAAGTTCTTTAAGAAATAAATTGTATAAAATAGGTAAATATCAGCAGTGTAAAATGGATAAAATTTACTTCGTTTGCACATTTCAACAAAAAAGTTTTGATAACTTATATCTAAACAAAATTGCTACCAGACACAATGAAATATTTCCAATTAAAAAGGTGTCTATCATTTCAACTTATAAATATGTAAATACCTTGGGTAATAAATTATTTAACTATCGAGAGGTTGCACAAAATTTAGACTCCTACTTGAATTTGCTTTGAGAGTGCAAGAATTTTCAGCAGTCATCCTTCTACGATAATAATGCACAGCATATAGTTACTGGCGACCTTGAATTCATATCTAACAATGAGTTGAAACAATTAATGAAGTATGGCACTAAATTTAGATTAAACAAGAAGATAAATTAAAAAAAATCATTCAGCCTATTTAATTCTGAATTGTATTTGTTTATACTCAATTTGAGTTACAAATTTAATAAACCTATCCCCCTTTTCAATGAATGGAAATTAAAAATTTTGGGTGATTTTAAATCATTTCAATTAAAATATATGAATGATTCTTCTACTTACACTTATCATAGTATAAATACAGATCTAGAGAGGGAAATCTTGAACTTGAAGGATACCTTTGTTTTTTGTTCAGTCGACAAAGCATCTAACAATTTTGCAATTATTTGAAAAAGCTATTATGCTAATATGATATTTGCTGAGCTTAACAATAATGTTACCTACAGTTTATATAATTCTACTATTCAAATTCTGATTAAGAAACACCTGGCCTTTTCAAAAAAGGTTCATATTCCTTTGCCTAAAGTAAAAAATTTGTCATTACCTTTTCTTTTCGTTACACCGAAATTTCATAAAATTCCGATTAAATACAGATTTATTTGCAGTAATGTAAACAGTATAGGAAATGGATTTAATCGCAAGTTTGAAGAAATGCTGAAAAGGATTTTGAATATCCTAAAATTTAAGTATAAAGATAGTAATATGTATTGGATTATATTGAACAGTTATGAAATCAGAGATAAATTAATTAAAAATGATATACAGAGTATCCAAACATATGATTTTGAGAATCTTTTCACAAATATTCCTATTGCAGGGTTAAATGATGTCCTTTTAAAAATTGTTGATTTAATTACTGCTGATATTGTTTTAGATTTTAATTTATTTATGTTATTGTGTAAATTTTGCTTATATAACAACTATGTTTATACAGGTTCAAATATTTATTTACAGAAAAATGGGATAGGAATGGGTACATGTTACTCCTCTATGGCAGCTAATTTATTTTTATTTTTTTATGAATTTCAGTTTTGTACGGTTAATAATGACGTTAATTTTCTGGCTTTCAGATATGTTGACGATTTAATAATTTTGAACTGTGATCGCGATTTTTTGGGGATATCATGTGACATTTATCCTAATATCTTAATTTTGAAAAAAACAAATGAAAATAATAATGAGGCTGATTATCTTGATTTGAAAATACACATTTCTAATGGAATAAACATTGCAATCTACAATAAACGGGGTGGCTTCAGTTTTGAAGTTAACCAATTAGTTAACTGGTGTTCGAATGTACATAAACGTATTTACATTAATATTAACATAGGTCAGATTTTTCGCTACTATAAACTCAACTCTGTACGAATAATAATTTATTTCTTAAAGAACTTTTTAATTTAACCAGTATCTTGTATTATAAAAATAACATTCCTTTGAGTTTCATTAATAGATATACTAGTTTTACAGACAGTCTTCATTTTTGAGTAGTTGCTATATATATATATATAAACTATCTTAATAAATAAAACCTATCAGGAAATCTTAATATATTATGAATCATAAACATTTTAAAGATAGATGATGCCAAGCAAAAAAAAAAAATGATTTATTATAAATATGAACAGAAATAGAATATAGAAATATTATGATGGAAAATGGAAAATAAAGTGACACGTGAGTGTTTAATCACCAGTCGGCAAGAACAACCACGTGTCGCAAAAATTCATTATTTCATATAATAGACTGGCGAATAGCCAATAAATCATTCACTGCCGGTATAATGCATTGAATTTATGCAAATAATGAGTTGAGTTGAGTTGATTATTGACGGCCAATTATCGACACTTGGGATATAGTCCCGGGGGGAGTGCCCTTCGTGGGGGTCTCTGTAAGGGTACCTAACCCTTATTTACGCATGGATAAATCCACGGCTCGAAGAAAACCCCAAAAACTCCGAACGATTAGGCCGACGGGCGCGATTGGGATCGAATCCAGCACCTCTCGTCTACCAGCTTCGAGAGCAGAATCTCTCAGCCACTGGTGGGGCTATGCAAATAATGAAGAAAATCATACAAAAATATGGAAAAGTAAAAGAAAATCCAATAATAATATTAAAAAGGATTTTACTCAGACTATTTAGGAAGAATTAATATGTGTATTCAACATTTATACTATAGTTACAGATAAAAGACGAAATGAACAGTCAAGATGTTTAAGCACTACGGTTTTACAGTTGTTTAATACAAACAGTTAAGTTATTTATGAGTTTAAAATTAATCATCAAGAAATTATTAGTAATTAAAATTAAATAAAACCTTGTTATCTCTTAAAAATAAAAACTAAATATAATTATGGAATTTTAAGTCTATAAGTCTATTAACCTAGTTTAAAAATATTATATATTAAAGTTTAAGGACTGTAGAACATTCACGGCAAAATATATTGTTAAAAAAATATTTTAAACAATTTCATGCTGCCATCTATTATGAAATCATATATTTAATTTAATAATTATTAGTTATTTGATTATAATGCTCAGACATTAGTAATAAATTTTAATTATAATATTTGAAGTCAATGCTATACCAAATTAATCAACCATTTATTAAAAAAAAAAAATATATATATAAATAACCATAATAAGACGCAGAATTCATCATACACCAATGGAGAAAAATAAGAATCATAAAAGTGGAAGCATCTAATCATTGAAGTGGATTTATGGTACGTATATCAAAATATCAATGCTAAAACCTTTTATGAAAAATATCCATTATATATTTGTGAAGATTGATGTTATCCTTCACTTCTTATGAAAACCAAGTGCTGTGCAAACATAAAGTTTAATTATTTACAGTGAAAAAAAAAGTCGTTGAAAATAATAAAGATGGAAATTTGAAAAAAAAAAAAGCTCTTAATTTATTATTAAGAACTGCAAGATTATTCTGCACACATTAAATTAGAAAAATAATAGAAATCCCCTTTTAAATCCTAGTAAGCGATATGGTACATTTGAGGGCTATAAAAAATGACTACTCATAAAAAAATATATATTTACCTTAAGAAAACTATGTCTTGTTCAAATCTGCTTTAAAAAAGGTGAATTTTTAAATGAAATGAAAATAAAAGTTATTGTACTAGAAGAAAAGTTCTTTTCGAGAACAGTTTTTTTAATTTTCTTCAGAAAAAATGTCTTCAAGCGTAAAATATATCAGTTTTGTTTAGAATTTATTTGTTTTCTCAAGCAAGGCGAAGTGTTTACACAAAGCAATGATTCATTTAAGGCATCAAAATAATATATTTTTTTAAGTGCATCTTAATTTAAAAGGGTATGGTTACTAAGCTAAGGTAAAAACAAAAAGTTTTAATTATTTTTCGAATATTAAACATCTTTTTTCCTTTCAAGATGTTTACAGAAAATATTAATTTGTGCATCGATTTAATTTTTTTTTCCTGAACAGTGCTTAAAGTACAATCATAGCATGGTTCTTGTTATATTTTTTACATAAAGTAATTATAGAAAAAAAAAATATATGGAACCAATTTCCATAATCTCTCTGCCTCGCACTCATTCTATTTAATTTTTTTTAAAAATGCACTTCTACCCCAAAAGAAAGGGGTAGATAAGCAGTAATGAGTTTTGGCTCCTGGATAGAGTAACTTTTCTCTCTTTTTACTTACCGAAGATAAGGAAAAAAACACTAAAAGTTATTTCTCTAGACTTCCTACAGTAAAAAAAAAAAAAAAAAAAAAAATTCTAATTGCTAGGGAAAAAAAAATAACTATAAAGAAACATTTCCAATAAATATTTTGAAATGTTAACGCACACTTATTTAAATCCCGTCACTAGCTTTATTTATCCGTAGTATCCTTCTGATTTTTTTTTATTGTTTTAATTTTTACTTTGCGCGAATGCATAGTGTAAAGAAAGTATAGTAATCATGATTTCTGTGTCTGAGTGAACACTATAATTTCCAAATGGCACTTGTGACTGAGTTCCTATTCGGACAATATTAACCCATTAAAGCCTATCGGTACCATATGGTACCGGGATAGCTTCCCTCCATTTTGTTGCTTGTATACCAGTATATTTTAAAAGAAATATTATCTTTATCTGATGACAGAAACTCCGTAATAAAAGGGGATTAAATTTGCTACTTTGAAATATTGGTATGAAATGCAATTTTTGAATTTTAAAGTGAAAAATAATTCCGGCTTTAATGGGTTAATGGACAATAACTGGACACTGTTACTCTCTAGCAGCGATGTATAACGCTTTTTAGTTTTGAGGCTCGTCACCAGGTCTCTCGGCGTTAATTCTTCGAAGAAAAACGGACTGAGCATAAATTTTCCAGTAAATCCGCACCGCATCTTGAAGAATGGAATGAAGATTTTCTTCACCCCAGATGCAGAAATTGTGCATATTCACTGCATCATCCAGATGACCATATTGAGCTTTATCGATCCATTGAATGTCCCAAAGCGAAACCATATCTACCTGACAGCGAGCAAGGAATTTTAATAAAAATGTTAGACATGCAGGATAATCAGGGTAATCAGTTGGCAACAACTGCTGAACATGTAACAGTATAGGGGTAATATCGCAGAATTTTTCGAAGAATTTCATGAAAATTTTCAGTAGGCTGCTCTAACGCTGCTATGACGTGGCGAACGCTCGTGCTACGGATTGAGTTTGAATCCCTGTTCTCTTTCACCATGAGCCCAACATCTACAATTATCTCTGTAGAAACAGACTTTGTTCTTCTTCGAAGACGAATATTCAGTGATCCTGTTTCCTCAAATTAATTTCCCGATCAATTTTTATAAACCATTTTCAGTTATTGCACTTCTGGGAATGTTTTTCAAAGCTCGAAACCTCCGTATAGCTTCTGGTGCGGAGTCGTCAAAAAAGAACGTAAATCTATATTCTTAAAGTAAATGCTCAAAATGTTCACCATCGACACCAATGCATAATTGCATCCTTCTAATAATATTTTTGTGCTCTCGATCTAATTCGTTTGGAGTGATAGCACGGCAGGAGTCTTCAATTCGAACAAGGAAGGTCTCCTTAAAGCGCATACTCAGAAAATTTTGAAAATAAAAATGCTGAAGAAGCTACTCATGTATGTAATAAAAGAACAGTGATATTTGCTGCGGAATCCCAGTAGAAAATCTGCAAAAAAATAAAATACTTTAGATTTAGAGTATTTGGCGCAAAAAGACGCGATTTGGCTAGCAACATGTTTTCCTCGCCAACTACAAACGATTTTAATGCATTTAAAATTGCTTGTAAAATGATTATTCGAATGCGCAATACTTAATGATTTTAAACTTGAAAGATGAAAATTTATTATTTTTTGTATAATTTTTGTATTTTCAACAATGGTTTTTTTAATTTCCAAATATCTCTATGAGATTTTTGTAAAAATTGAAAGCGTAAAATTGTCCTAAAAAAGTATACGAATGGGTTAATTCTAGGGCTCATAACACCATACCCTCTTGTTCAGAATCGTTTGCATTTTGCGTTCAACATTTTCCACTCTCTGTACGTTTGCAATAATATTAATTAAAAATATTCCTTAAATCAGATTAAATAAATCATTCACGTTTTTTTAATCTATTTATTAGCGATTGAATGAAATTTTGCTATTGTTTTATCCCCCATTCTACGATTTTTACAAATTTAAACGGCTTTACTGGTTATATAAGTAATTTTTAAATGTATTTAAAAAAAGAAAAACCCGATGACAAACGCATTCGTTATACATTTCTATATCGAAGAAGTCGTTGTTTCGACAGCAACAATACCTTTTCCTTGAATTGGCAATGTTCAGAATCGGGTTTTTTTTGAGCTTGAAACAATTTCAATCAATTTAAATTTTATTTTAAATCGTAAATTACGATCTTTAAATTTCATTATATATGCATATAAATGTGCACACAGAATTATAGTTATAAAAATTTATTTATTATGTAAGTTAAACTTACATAAACAAGTTCAGCATGAAAAAGTTTTTCCTTAAAGCAAGGGTGCAAAAATCTAGGCGCCACAGGACTGATTCCCAGCACCACTAAATTTTATTAGTATTCTTCGTCAAATTTTATTAATATACTTCGCCTAAATTTTATCAGCATTCTTATTAGGAGAAGAATACTAAATATTTAGTGGTAGGAATCAGCCGACTGGAACCTAGATTTTGGCATCCCTGCCTTAAAGAATATTTGTTATAAAACGTATTTCTTTAAATTTTATTCCGTCGCCAACGGACGATAAATCGCCAAATAAACAAAATTTTAATCATTTTTTTTTACGGAAGTTATATCGAGGTTCCGCAGAATTTTTTTTTTATAGACGTATATATCCTCATGAGAAGAACATTCTGTAATTTTTTCAAAATTTTCTGAGTATGCGCTTATGGAGACCTTCCTTGTAAGCACGATCTCGAAAACTGCATGACATTTTCAGTGGAAAAGCGATGAGGACTGACAAGAGATTCATTCCGTTTTTTTTATTTAACATTTTCATTGTGTGTGAGCAGATACATCACGTGGTTGCTAAAATTTGCATATATGCCAAAATTTTATCAGAAAACGCATATGGTGACAATTTTTGAAATTATTTTTTTTCTGTTAAATGTCTTTCGCATTCTTTCACTTAGATACATTTCAAATTTGATAATTTTCTGATGAATAGTTTCTACTACAGACAGCTCTGAGTAGGTCAATTTTAATTATGTACCCCCTATTCTTCAAAAATATCAATTTGATTTTTTAGTGGCTATGAACCGCTCGTAACATCATTATAGTTTTATTAGGCATTAACATATGAATAATAAAGTTAAAAATGAGTAAAAATTACGACGGTGTTATATGTTATATGCGTTTCATATCGAAAAATATTTTAATTCATACAAATAAAAAACAATGTAATTTGTTAAATAAAGCTATGTTTCTGATCTTTCTATAACGAACTTACGCAATCTTCAAACAAAAATCAACCAGAAAGTGAATAAATAGGCATTTTAAAATAAAGTAAAACATAAAAAAAAAAATCTTAGTAAAAATTACCCCATTAGGAGACCAAAATGCAGTGTTTATTTACTCATTATTATTATTTTCTTTTAATACGAAACTTACATCTTTTCCACTTACAAGAGAAAAAGAACAAAAATGAACTCTTTAACCACTTGGGGACGAGCGACACGTATACGTGACGCATAAGATGCTCAGAATCCTTGATTATTCCCACCAGTTATTTTTTACTGTAAGCTTTGCCTTATTTAATGGTAGCATTTCCGCAATTCAATTAGCCGAAAATTTCTATTTTAAAAAACCGGAGGCAAAAGATTAATAATAACGTAAAGGACGCTCGTCGCGAAGGGGTTAACAGCTCATAGCTTTAGAACTATTAAGCGGAGAATCATAAATGACAAAAAGTATTAAAGCTCTAACTGAGCACTCAACAATGTATAAAAATTATATAAATTAATATATTCCACATGACCCATATTTTAATGTATGTTTTCATTGACCCATAATGGAAAGTAAATTGTACTTCTTTTTCTTTTTTATCTTGCGGAAAGCTTGGCGTTAGAATACAAAGAAAGAAAAGACAATATTTACGGCCGTGCAAAAGTCAGTACGAGGGCAGTCCTGCATCCCACAGGTTATAGTCCAGCCTTCTGAGGAAAGAGACTGCAGTGGCGCCACTGCTAGTGCCACTGCTATACATGTAAGAGGTCAAAAATACACTCCCTCTGAATAAGGTTTAAATTGCTCTACATACAATTTTTAAAATATAAAGCAATATTTTACAAGAGATCTATTTACATCTTATAATATAATAGCAAATTTCAGCTATCACAAGAGTTGCAATCATAAAGATGACTTCTAATTTACGGAGGTTAATGTTATATTTTATATCTTAACTCCAATCTCATGTAGTGCTGTGCAATGCATCCACGATCGGAGAGAATTCCTAGATTGACTTCTAAGAGGATGTTCATATAATGGCTAGTTTGCTGATAGCAGATTTTTTTCCATTTGTTAGAAATTATATATAAGCAAAGAAGTTAGACCTAAGGTCCTTGACATATATATTTTATTTTGTGCATGGCCTAATTCGAATCCTGAAAAATTACTTCGACTATTCGCTATGCTGATGATGTGATTGTAATGTCATCTAATCAAGGTATCAATCATTTTAATTGTTTATCCTAAACTATATATATAGGGCATGCGACTCTTCAGTGAGGCAATATTTCAGGAATTAATTCACTGTATTTTGATTTGTAGAAACAATGCTTTACTAAATAACGGTAACTATCTGTTTAAGCAAAAGCTAAGCAATTTAATATTGCAAAGAGTTATTTTAATATTTAAATAATAATGCTAAAAAATATGTTTATTTGTTTTATACTTTAAGGTTAATGATTTCGATCGTATGATTCTGTTTTTTTTTCAGTTTAATGTTTTTCCTAATCTTTAAATGTAAATTTTTCACTTGTAAATAAACTCTTGTTTTGTTATTTAATCCTATTATGCCCGCCCATGGTAGCATATATGCTACCATCAGTGTTTCCAATTTAGTGGATTTTTTATTTAGATATTCCGAATTCATACCAGAAAATCGTAATAGAAATATTTGCTTTATTTAATGACAGACATTACGTGATTAAAGAGGTAATAAAATTAATATTATTTATTTCTGGTGTAAATTCTAATTTTCCTAATTTTGGAATTTCTAGAATACATTCTACCATGGACATTAGAATGTTAAATTTGCTATAATATTTTCATGCATCATGTGTCATTCTCTTTATTAGGTATAGAAATGATAATTCCTAGTTAGTATTCTACAACGCACTGCTTCTGTTATTTTTAGAAGCTCATACGTAGAGGTACATCGAAAGCACACAACGCAAGCCGCAATTTTATTTAAAGTCTCATTAATTTATTTGGGAAATTTATGCTTCATGCATCATTTCTAATTATCCCGCCGAAATATTAATTAGTACGATAACTTAATTACGTTATTTTACCGAAGCCAAAATGAGCACCAAAACCAAAAAGGTTGGCAGGATGCTTGGTTTGGTTTTCCTAAATCGTAACCATTATTTTAACCAGAAGAAACCATTCCAAATAATTATATTCATTTTTCATCATGAAAATTATTCAGATAGATTGTATAATATGCATTATATCATAAAATATTATGCGGTTTATTCAAAGAATCATCGCTGGAAAGTATACATTTAAAATTTTACGTATAAAATAGTTTTGAAAAAAAGACTGGATAATTGAAGCTGAGATGTGTTTCTGAACGACTATTCTTATAAGCTACAAAATGTTACAGTCTAACCATGGGAGATATTTTGGTGTGTTAATAAAATCTGAAAATACTTATATATATATATATATATATATATACACAAGATGTGACCGAAAAGTAAGGTGACTGACGTCATATTAATCACTGTATTATATATTTGCAGATAAATACCTCACTGTTGTTCAAAGTAGTTCCCACCGTCTACAATACACTTTTGACAACGTTCATACAAGTTCTGGAAACTTTTGAAAAAGTCCTCCTTTGAGACTGTTTTAAGTTTCTTGGTAACAGCAGCTTGAATGTCTGAGGTGTTTGAAAATCGGTGTCTCTTCAGTGTCAATTTCATTCGTGGAAAGAGAAAAAAGTCTGCTGGCGCAAGATCAGGGGAATAAGGAGGGTGAAATAACTCCGTAACCTATTGCTGCGCGAGGAACCGTTTAATACACATTGCAGTGTAAGGGCGTGCATTATCATGCAAGAGAACTCGCTTGTCTGATGCAGCAAGATGGGGCCGAACACGACGAATGTGAGCCAGGAGGCGCTTCATAACATGGCAATAAAATTCACCATTAAGTGTTTGACCTTCCGGTACGAATTCTTTATGGATAATTCCCTGTGCGTCGAAAAAAGTAATCAACATTGTCTTAACCTTTGATTTTTCGAAACGAAACTTTCCCGATTTCGGCGATGAGGGACCGCGCCACTCCATGCTTTGGCGTTTCGTTTGTATATCATACGCGAAACACCACGTTTCATTTCCTGTGACGATGGGCTGTAAAAACACGTCATCTTTGTCTGCTGCATTGATAAAGTCGCCACAGGAGTCCATTCGCTGCTGTTTTTGTTCATCGCTTAAATTATGCAGGACAAAAGTCGCACAAAGTTTCCGTTTACCCAAATCCTTTGTCAATATTGTTCGGACAATTTCACGAGGAAGATTCAATTCGTTCGTCATTATTCGGACGGAAAAGCGGCGATCTTGCAGCAATAACTTCCTAACTTTTTCAACATTTGTCGTGGTTCTGCTCGTCACCGGTCTTCCACTGCGATGCTCATCCTCCATGCTTTCACGACCTTCACAGAAACGCTTGAACCACTGAAATACTGTCTCGTGAGATAAAGTTTCTTCGCCATACACATTTCGAAGCATTTCCAAGGTTTCCGTAGCAGTTTTATCCATTTTAAAACAGAATTTCATATCCGTTTTCTGCTCCATTACGCAATGCACTAACACCTCTTATGTTTAAGTGACTACACGAACAAACACTAACCAAGAAACTTTGCAAATGACCCAGAACTTTTACGTTACATACCCAAGATCGTAACGCGCATGTCTCCGGTTGTCGGGCTGTTCTCATTTTCGAAAGGAGGGGTGAGTCACCTTACTTATCGGTCTCACCTTGTATATATAAGATCTGTGAATATTAATGTTATTTTTCACTTCTTCAAAAAATCATGTACTGAAAAAATAAATTGAAAAAAGAAGTTTAATTATTCATAGCAAAAACAGCATTGAAAAAAGAAGATTGAAGGCTTGAATCATTTATTAATACAAACAGCAAGATTATTCTGCATACATTAAATTACAAAAGTAAAAAAAAATGCTCCTTTAAACCTAAGGAAGCGGTATGACACATTTGAGTGAGGTAACAAATGACTACTCTCTCTTTCACACACACAAAAAATATATATTTATCTTAAAACAAAACTCTTTCCTGTTCAAAACTACTTAGAAAACGATGAGTTTTTAAGTAAATACAAAAGAAAAATTATTGTACCTAAAAAAGGGTTTTTTTCCGAGCAACGTTTTTAAATTTCCTTAAGAAAAAATTCGTGAATCGTAAAATATATCCATTTTGTCTGAATTCATTTGTTTGCATAAATAAAGCGAACTGTTTACACAAAAAATAGGATTCATTAATGCATCAAATAATTTATTTTCAACGTGTTTAAGGATACAATTACTAAGCTAAATAAAAACATACGATTTTTAGCTTTTTTCCCTCGAAAATTGAATACACTTATCCTTTTAAAGAAAGATATTCGCATGAAATATTAAATGGTACATCGATTTTAAACTAATTTTTTAATGGAAATTGCTTGAAGTATTGTCAAATTATCTAGGCAGCTATTGTTATATTTTTGTGAATGGTATTATTATATACGAGCAGGCAATTAATGAAAAATATGCATAGAAATATGGAAATCACCTCCCTCTCTTTCACTTACTCTTTCTCTGTCTCTCTTCTTCTTTGAAGGCACTTTTTTATCTTAAATTTGTGCTCGGAACTTCAAACCCTAATAATAACGCTTTCATGCACAATCGGTAACTGTGCATTTTCGAAGACTTTACTTTTCTGCTGTTCTGCATATGATTAAGCACCAAATCGTACAGAAATTTATTTCTCCCCGTAAAATTCCCTTTTTATCATTCTCACATACATTGTCCAATACGTATCATATCATGTATCATTATACAAATTACTGAAATAACTATCACTGAATTTCTGCGCGTTGACCGATGACTCGCTGGAGCTCAGTGTCCAAAAGGCATTTTATGAAAAACTCGGTTTTGGACATCTGATTTCAGTCTAGGCATTAGGGGCTAAAAAAAGGCAACTTTTGGTGTAGTTTTGATATTTGGTTCCTTTATTCTGAGGTTTTCCAACAAAAGTTTTCCCGGGAAATACGTTACAAAAAACGTGTAAAAAAACGGACTCTTCTCTGTTTTTTCAAACTAACTCCAAACTTATGCATTTTGCGTGAAAGTCGACAGTATATGAATTAAAGAAAATAAAATTTCCTACATTTCATGCACTGAAAGTTTTTTCTCTGATCAATAATTAAGTCGTGAGAGTGCCGCAAAAATGGGTGTTAAAAGCAAAAAAATTGCAAAGAAACGGGAATTACTGCACTGTACGTCGATGTAACATGGAAACTAATTATTTTACGCAAACGTTAACCATTAATGATACTAAAGATTATATGATTGACTATATTTTAGGCATTTGAGGTAGACGAAAAGTGCGGATCCGGCGCCATGGGAAGGTGGGAGCAATGGAGCAACTCCATCTTCTGTCATGAGTCGAGGGTACTCCTCCTCCGGAGAACTCGTACTCTTAGAGGATGTAGAATTAGGAGGGGGTAAAAGACAAAAAACTGTAAAATACGGGAATTAAAACCTTGTACGTCAAATGTAACATGAAAATTAACCATTTTAAGCAAACGGTGACTATAAAAATTGACTAAAAACTATGTGTTTGACTACATTTTACAACGTAGTTGATAATAAATACGACGACTCATTGTGAATCATTATTTAATTATTTATAATTATGTACATTAGTAACAAACATTAGTATGTATATTTACATTTACGCATATTACGCATATCTTATTTACGCATTCTTTTATTTGAAGGCCCCTGCTGTTCATCGACATCTACAACACATAGAAAATAGATGTATGGAATTAGTGGGTCTTTTTATTTACTACCAATAGTAATTCTTAATGGTAAATATTTTATACCTTGTGGCATGGCTTATTCCTCTTCCATTGAGACCACAAATTTAATGAGTGGGCAATCCATCTCCAGCTCGGTTTCAAGGTATAACTCGTCTTCCTCATCTTGATTCACCACTGAAATGTTGTTGCAGTTCCCTTCGCAGTTGAGGCACATGTTGGAACAACAAAGACCTGCCTTCTTGCACCCACAATTTTGTTGGCAGTTCTTTTTTGCACTTACAGGATACAAACTTCAACAAAGTAGGGGGAGCAGAGAATAGCGTAGTAAATACAGGCTCAAGGACAATATTTGTTTTCTATCATCCACACTCTTCAGCATTTTTTCAACTCCCAGCCACTACTGCCTCTGGTGATATACTTTTAAAGAGTTCTGTCATGCTGAAGCTGCAGGGGATGGTAAAGTAGCAATATTAGAACTTTATTTGATGATTTCTTGCACGAAATATACTTCAAGTTGAGTTGTAATTTTCCATCTGGACGAAAAATGTCCGGGCCAGGATTCGAACCTGGGATCTCTTGGCTGAAGCTGCCAGTGCTCTACCAACTGAGCCATCCCGGTCGAATCTGGAGGACCTAATTCATCCAGTTAACATTGTTCATCATAGCATCTGGACTGATATCTGAATCAGCTCAACAGAATAAATCGCATGTAATTTGGAACTCCAGTAAAAGCTGGATACATGATTACACAAGATTAATTTTAACGCAATTATTCAAATTGGTAAAGAAATCCTATAAGCTGTAATTTTCCAACTGGACGATAAATGTACGGGCCAGGATTCGGACCTGGGATCTTTTGGCGGAAACTACCAGTGATCTACCAACTGAGCCATCCCGGTCGAATCTGGAGGACCTAATTCATCCAGTTAACTCTATTGATCATAACCTTATTGATCTGGACCGGGCATTTTTCGTCCAGTTGGAAAATTACAACTCATATGATTTCTTTACCAATTTGAGTAATTGTGTTAAAATTAATCTTGTGTAATCACGTATCCAGCGTTTACTGGAGTTTCAAAATGCCTACGATTTATTCTGTTGAGCTGATTCAGATATCAGACCAGATGCTATGATCAATAAGGTTAATTGGATGAATTAGGTCCTCCAGATTCGACCGGGATGGCTCAGTTGGTAGAGCACTGGCAGCTTCAGCCAAGAGATCCCAGGTCCGAATCCTGGCCCGGATATTTTTCGTCCAGTTGGAAAATTACATCTCATATGATTTCTTTACCAATTTGAATAATTGTGTTAAAATCAATCTTGTATAGCTTAGGTTGTTCATCGAAGGCAAATTCGCCCCTCTATAGGCGCACAGCAAGGCAACGTTTCCGAGCAACTGCAGTCATCTCCTGAGTAGCGTTCGAGTCTTTGAATACAACGTCAGCAACATCTGGCTTCCCCACAAGAGTTTTGAGGAACTTCATTTTTCCTTGCATAAACGATGCTGTCGTTGTATCGCACCCGCTCAGAGCATGTAGGAAGATGATGTGTTCCGCAACCGTTGAACTCACAGCATTAGTTGGAGAAAATGTCACTGGAGAAACGATGTCCTTTCCAGGTTTTAAAAAGAAAACGTTTTCAGCCCTGAAGAGACCTATCAAAATGACTAAGAGGTCTACATCCTCTCCAACTATAACCACCATCTCATTTGATGGAGCCAAGGACAAAGCAGTGTTTACAATCAAGGTGTCTGGGTCTTCTTTTGCTTGCTTGTATCTAATATTTGCTGATGATAATTTCTCAATCATCATAGATATTAACCGACCCTTATTTTTGGGATTAGTAAGAAACTTTTCTTTGGAAATGTTAGGTATCATTGTACCGTGAAACAATATGCCAGTTAAAGCATGTTTCCTTGCTCGTCTCATACACTCAGCAGTTTTTCTACCACATTGTAAGTCATCAAGGTAGCCATCAAAGACAACTACTGCCTGCTTTTGGTATTTTGACTGTACATACTCAACATATTTGTCGCAAATTGTTGAAAAAAATGACTTTTAGGCCAAACAACCCTATGCAATAAAAAACCACCATTATAATGGAATTGAATCCTGCCGCTGAACCGCTGGCTTGTCAGCGGTTTGAATGTCTTGTAGAGAGCAGATTTAATTCCTTTTCTTAATCCATTGTCAAATAGGGATAAGGAATAAGGGTCTAGATCGCATGTCAAAAACTCCCCAAGGTCCTCATCCGAATGCTTTGCAACCGAAATTCGTTGGAACAAAGTTGTGGGATTAACAAGTGCCAACCCGTCGTCTACTAAAAAATGATTCATAATGAGTTGTATTTATTATCAGGCAACTTTTTTGTAAAATGTAGTCAATCGCATAGTGTTTACTATCATTAATAGTCATTAATAGTTGCGGCTCGTGGGTTATTTAAATAGGGGTTCACAATACATAAATTGCGAAGATAAAATCGGTTGGTTGGTTATTTGTTACGACCGATTATCTGCACTAAGGATATAGGCCGGCGGGGTGAGTGCCCTTCTGGGGGGTAGTCTTTCTAAGGGATCCTAACCCGTATTTACGCAAAGTTAGAAGAAAACCTCGGAAAACTCCGAACGGTTAAGTCAACGAGCACGACAGGGGTTTGAACCCAGCAAGCAGAACCTTTCAGTCAGTGTTGGGGCCAAAAAAAATCGTCCAGTATGACTTAATGTACTTGTTGAAATAGATTTGAGTTTCCACAAATTAAATTAAAATATGCGACTAAACGAAATAAAAACCACTTAGCAAGAGTGTAGCATTTTATTTTCTACTAGCGGCCCGTCCCGGCTTTGCACGGGTAGAAACGTAATTTTTTGAGTACATTTGTTTTCCTGAATTCCGCGCTCCTACAAAACACTGTTGCTGAGATAAGGCGAAATGACCTAAAACTTTCGAATTCCCCTTTAACCACCTTTGGGGGGGGATTTCTAAATTCACGTGTTTCATCATTTGTTTAGTAGATTTGTTTTCCTGAATTTCACGCCCCTACATAAAAACAGCTGCTGAGATATGGCGAAATGTCCTAAAATGTTCGAAACCAACCCCTTTAAAACCCTTCGGGGGGAATTTCTAAAATCACTGAAATGCGTGTTTATCCATTTTTTAGTAGACGTGTTTTCCCGAATTTCACGCTCCTACCTAAATCTGCTGCTGAGATATGGCGAAATGATCCAAAACTTTTGAATACCCATTTAACCACCTGAGGGAAATTTCCAAAACTGCCGAAATACGTGTTTAACCAATTTTTTAGTAGATTTGTTTTAATGAATTTCGCCCTCCTACATAAAAGCTGAGTTATGGCGAAATGACTTAAAAATTTGACCCCTCCCCCCATTTAACCCCCTTCTGGGGGGAATTTTCAAAATTGTTGAAATATGTGTTTTATTCAATTTTTAGTAGATTTGTTTTCCTGATTTTCGCGCTCCTACCTATAACTGCTGCTGAGAAATGGCGAAATGACCTAAAACTTTGACCACCCCTTCTTTAACCCCTCGGGTGGGGAATTTCTAAAATCGTTGAAATATATGTTTAATTATTTTTTAGTAGATTTATTTTCCTGATTTACGCTCTCCTACCTATAACTGCAGCTGAGATATGGCGTAATGACCTAAAACATTCGACCACCCCCCTTTAACCCTCTTCGTGGGGGGAATTTCTAAAATCGCTGAAATAGGTGTTTAATCATTTTTTTAGTAGATTTGTTTTCTGGAATTTCAAGCTCCTACCTATAACTGCTGCGGAGATATGGCGAAATGACCTAAAATATCCGACCACCCCCCTTTAACCCCCTTCTGGGGGGAATTTCTAAAATCGCTGAAATAGGTGTTTAATCATTTCTTTAGTAGATTTGTTTTCTGGAATTTCAAGCTCCTACCTATAACTGCTGCGGAGATAATGACCTAAAACATTCGACTACCCCCCTTTAACTCTCTTCGTGGGGGGAATTTCTAAAATCGCTGAAATAGATATTTAATCATTTTTTTAGTAGATTTGTTTTCTGGAATTTCAAGCTCCTACCAAAATGACCGAAATGACCTAAAATATTCGACCACCCCCCTTTAACCCCCTTCTGGGGAGAATTTCTAAAATCGCTGAAATAGGTGTTTAATCATTTTTTAGTAGATTTGTTTTCTGGAATTTCAAGCTCCTACCTATAACTGCTGCGGTGATATGGCGAAATGACCTAAAACATTCTACCACCCCCCTTTAAACCCCTTCTGGGGGGAATTTCTAAAATCGCTGAAATAGGTGTTTAATAATTTTTTTAGTAGATTTGTTTTCGGGAATTTCAAGCTCCTACCTATAACTGCTGCTGAGATATGGCAAAATGACCCAAAACATTCGGCCACCCCCTTTTAACCCCTTTCTGGGGGGAATTTCTAAAATCGCTGAAATAGGTTTTTAATCATTTTTTTAGTAGATTTGTTTTCTGGAATTTCAAGCTTCTACCTATAACTCCTGCTGAGATATGGCAAAATGATCTAAAACATTCGAACCCCCCTTTAACCCCTTCGAGGGTGAATTTTAAAAAATCTCTTCTTACTGCTTGCCTAGGCCATAAGAGCAATCTACAGTCCAAATTGCGTGACCCTGACTTTAGTAGTTTCGGCTGGGCGTTGATGAGTTAGTCAGTAAGTCAGTCACCGTTTCCTCTTTACATAATAGTATAGATAAAGGAAGATCATACAATCAAAAAAAAAAAAAAAAAAAAATTGGCTTGGTGAATATAGGAAACCAAGGAAGATTTCCGATAAACTACAATGAAGAAAGAGACAGCAAAAAATCCCAGCTGTCGTTCAGTGAAGGGTGTGCGAACGGAAAGATATGAACAGTGCCTATGCCTCACACTCCCCTCGCCGCTTTCGTCCACATAAGCTGATTTCGAAGGGAATTCCTTCAATCGCACGTGCGACGTTCGCTAACAATATTTTTAAAAATTTACATTAATACAGCAACGTTTTGCCTATGCACGTATTTAAAAGAGAAGGGTGAAGGGGCGGGGGCCTTTTTAAACTCTTCTTAGATATTGATAAAAATCTGGTAATGTGATTAATATTATTTTATTTAATTTGTTGATTTATTTTTTCGTTTTTCTTTGGTGGTTCACATGCTTGCTTATGTGCTCCAATAGAAGAGCCGCCAGTTCCTTCTAATGACATTTCTGAAAGAAACATATTCTCTTCACAACACCGACGAAATAGAGTGCTGTTTGCTATACACATGACGTCACGAACAAGAGGGAGTGCATGTCCTAACGTAGCATTGGATTCAGCACTGCGCCAAAGGTGCTTAAATGCGAGCCTTTCAAAAAAGGCGCCAAGGAGCTGTCGACACTGCAAGCTGCGGCGTTGCTTCTGCGCCACAGTATTAGGAGAGATTCTGTTAGTAACTTACTTTTGATTTCTGTTTCGTTGATTTTGATGACATTTTAAAAATTTCCTTAACGAATATATTTTTATACTTTAGAGACCTGTAAAATATTTTAACTTTAACAAAGAATAGGGAAAATCTAATAGAAGAAATTAAGTGTTACTGCACTTTTTATGAGCGAATTTTTAAACGAATTAAGCAAATATATGGGTACTAGGGGGCTCAGCCCCCTACTCGCTAACGCTCGCCAACCCCCCGTGAATTGCAAAGCAATTCACATTGAGACCGCTACGCGGTCCCAGCTCGCTTCGCTCGCTCGCCCCTTTTTATTTTTCTAATAATTCTAGCCGGAATAAGTACTACAATAAATCATTTGAACATATGAAATTGACAATTTTTTTAATGTAAAAAAGTAATCGAAAACTCCGTTGAAAACATAACTAAAAATGCATTTAGTTGATGCTACTAATGGACATATAAATCATTTAAATACTATGAAAAAAGGATCTTGGAAACATAATTAGTTTAAAACTTATTGCACCTATAATATTGTACAGCACTGCTTAAATTCACTAAAAAAAAAAACACTACGTGGTAGGAAGATAGTTTATCATCAATGATTGTGTAAATTTCGTTCAACATTTCACTATTCTAATTGATTATAGATTTCTGCAAAAGAAATTTTTACTTCATTGAAATTGAAGAAAAATCATTTTTACTTCAATAAAACATCAACAGATGGCAGCAGGGGTTCTAGAAAGTTTATATTTTTTTTATCTCTGATTTTTTGTGTGAGTGAAATTCGTAAATAAATTCTAAATAAGAGTTGAGAATTCAATATCACTCATAATTAAACGACAACATTACTCATAATTAAAATGAGGAATCATCTCAGACGCTTTGGATTACGTTCATATTATTTTATTTTTAATAATTGCTAGCTTGAGTTTCAATGCATTGACACTGGGCGCCATATTGGAGGTGGAGCTAACACAATCTTGTCTGTTCATTGGTCTGAGCTCTGGAAACTACGGCTGTTGCCAACGATAAGGTAGAAATTCAGCCCTATTTTCGCGCCACGTAAGACAATTATATATATAGAAAATTGAAGAGGAGAAGTCCTTTCGAATACTTGTGTTTATTAATCTTAAAAAAATATCGTCCAGTCGTGTAAGGTATTTTGATGCGTTCCTAAAATTAAGAAAAAACTGATTTTTACATTTTTCTTTTCTAGTTTTATGAAGATTAATATTATCCTTCACTTTTTGTGAAAATTAAATGCTGTAAAAGTAAAATGCAATTATTTACATAAAAAAATATACGTTGTTAAAAGAAACAAGTTGGAAATTGTACGTCAAACGTGACAGATGAGGTGCGTTCGAACTATAACTAGTTTCAGTGAAATGAATTATATCGTCTGTTATTTTAATATGATTAATTTCCGTAATAAAATAAGTACATTTTAAGTTGACAACATGTTATCTTTTGTTGACATTTGCTGAAAATTCTAATGGGAAACTTAAGCCTAGCTTTGAAAATTTCAGAACTTGAAATCCATACTTACTTTTTCCATTTAATATGTATTTCTCCGTAAACATATATCCAAAAAACTGCCGGTAGATTATATGATTGCTATAATTAAAAAAATTTAGTATACAAATTCGCTTTTTAAATTTAGTATAACGGAAATAATATCCTTCATCAGTTTCAATCTCCTCCACAGTTTTTGTCCAAACTATGGCAACCCATATTCCAAAAGTTTACAATACCCGCCTATCCATCTTCACTCGTCTAACCGAACTCAGGAGGCCGAGTATTGTTAAGTTCTGGATTGTGGGTTTCCATAGTTTGGACAAAAACTGCGGGTACGTGTTGTGCGTCTTTCGCCATTGTTATGTATAAATGCAGTTTACCCATTCGATAACTTTCCAGCACCAGCGCCATCTATGAAAAAGTTTTTGAACTTATTTTTTTATTTGCTTAAATAAAATTTCAGATCATAAGAGCCATTTTCATCCAAATTGTACTCTCGTACGCCAATTCCTTGATCTTTTATTGAATTTTCAAATGTGTCAAGGACTTTTGGGACACTGTGTATGTGGATTAAAAATATTTTGTCGAAATTAGGTGTTATTAAAAATTTAACATTTAGTTCACATTTTAATATGCAAACGGCCACCAAAGATTATTTGTTACTTATCAGTTTATACTAAACATTATGTCTTATCGATTGGCGCCTTTCCTGTTCAACTGCCATAAACAGTGGCCAAAATAAGATTCGGTAGGAGAGGGGGGGGGGTAGTGCGTTTTTTTCCATCTTTGGTAAATTGCACACATTCTTCACAAGATTTTAATTTAAAATCAGGGCAGCAATGAATAATTTTATGTAAATAACTGATTATGAAAAAAATATATTTAATGTTTTAAAAAGTTCCGATTTTTGAGTTTTAAACTTATCTAAGTAACTGTAGCCTCTTAAATAAAAATACATTTAAAAATTTCTTCCACGCATTACCAGAATCTCATTGTTTTCAGTAAACACTTCAATTTATTAAAAAAAAAACCAAATGGTTGTTTTTATTTTTTTAATGAATGTATTTTACGCTTGACGAATTTTTTTTAATTAAAAAGTTTCGCTCGAAAGAATTGTTCTTTTCTTCAGGTACAACAATTTTTCTTTTGAATTTACTTGAAAAGTCGCCTAAGTAATATTGAATAAGATAGATTTTATTCAAACTTAAATATATATATATATGTATATATTTTTTTGGTAACCTTTTCTTGCTGCACTCAAATGCGCTCAAATGCACTCACCGCACAGTCGGGCAAAACAAAAAAAAAAAAAAAAGAAAAGAAAACACACCATACATTTTAATCACTAAATTGTCCCAAAAATAAACGGAAATAGCCATTCGATTGGGAATTTTGTCTTCTTTAAATTTATTTTATAGGTTTGCTTTGGGGGGTCATCTTCATACTGAAATTATACCAAACTCTGAAATTTTCAAAACGAACACCTAATTTTGACCCATCTGTCTTTTTCCATAAATTTTATTTTTGGATACCTAACGGGAAGTGATTCGGTAAAGTAGTTTAGGAATTAATGCAGATTTAAAATTTGGAACTCCTAATGTTAAATTAATTTGCAATCGTAACAAAACAGATTGCAATGCAGAACGTTTTTTAAACATTCCTTAAACCCAAAGAATGTTATGCAGCTGGTGTTGGGGCACTAGTAAAACGGTGATATAAGTGCATAAATATTGGTGGAGAATATGTTGAGAAATAAGGATGGGATAGACACAAGGAAATTACATCATCGAAGTATTACAGCCCGGACCTCCACAAAGAGTGTGCAATGGAGGTGATGGGAGTTGAACCCGTCGCCCTGACTCCTACGCTCTCAAGCGATTAGCGGAGTGGTGCCTTGGGCCCATCGTCATACAATTACGGTACAATGCTTTTTAATAACATTATAAGATAATAAACATATTATTTTTATAAAAGGTATTATATATTATATACTTAAATTAAAGTAATTGAAGCAACTTCATAATAGATAACTCGAGGTGGACTTTAAACATGTTGAATTTACAATTTAAATCACAACACGTACATCTACACAAAACACGTAACAGATACATTCTTAACAGTAAACAAAACTTAATACCAGTAGGTGACGTAGTTCGCTGTGGTGCTGCCATCTATTACTTACATTTCTAACTAAACAACACATACTCTCCCCTCCTTAATTTAGGAATTTACAGGGAGCTTTTTTTTCCTGGTGGATCTTCTAGGTACCTGTTGGGAAGAAGAAGAGTTAATTAAAGTATGTTTAGCATCATCAATAGAAGTATTGGGCACCATAGTTTTTGGAACTGAAGGGATCACTTTAGAGTCCACTGGAGCAGAACTTGGAGTATTTGGGAGGGCAAAGTCATCTGGTTTAGGATTTGGAGGAGCTGGGACAACACAATCATTTGGTTGAGGATTTGGAGTAGATGCGACAACAGAGTCATCTGGTTGAGGATTTGGAGCAGATGGGACAACAGAGTCAGCTGGTCGAAGATCTGAGATACTAGGAGGCATTAGCTGAGAATCACGTTGATTAACAACTGCATTATTACTTTTATGACTTTCTGTATCACTTTCTTCAGAATTTGAATCATTAGTTAAATGTATCTTCGAACCGACATTAGTTATCTGATCAACATGCCTTTTCCAAATATTCGAACCAACTTGAATTCTATAATGCAACTTGCCCTTTCTTGCAATAATGCGACCAATTTTCCACTTGGCTTCAGGAGTATAATTTCTTACAGCCACTTTCTGGTTAATTTGAAATTCTTTTACTTTAGAATTGGCCTTTCTCGCATTTTGTTTATCATGCACAAAATTTGTAACATTTGGAATGATCAAATCTATTTTCGTTCTTATATTTCGTTTTAGAAATAGAGATGCAGGACTTTCCCCCGTAGTAACATGAGGCATCTTTCTATATTGTAAAAGAAAGTTATTTATTTTCATCTGTAAAGTACCAGATTCTGAAGATAAGGCTTTTAACCCTTTTTTGAGAATTTGTACATATTTCTCTGCCTGACCATTTGTAGCTGGATGGTATGGAGCACTAAACCTATGTTTAACCCCATGATTCTTCAAGAATGTCTCAAATTCTTCAGAAGTAAATGGTTTTGCATTATCAGATACCAGAGATATAGGATACCCGTATCTGGCAAAAAGAGAAGAAAGACAAGTAATTGTATGTTCTGACGTTGTATTAGGAACAATAAAAACTTCAGGCCGTTTGCTATGAGCATCAACCACAAGTAAAAGCATTTTACCCATCACAAGACCAAAATAATCTATGTGAATTCTTTGCCATGGAGCTGTAGGCCATTCCCAATGATGAGTATCTATCTACCTTAGGAGGATTATTTTTTAAATTGACACAAGTAGTGCAATTTCGTGCAAGATCTACAATATCTTGGTCAATCCCTGGCCACCAAACAAAACTGCGAGCTAAGGACTTCATTTTCACTATACCGAAATGTCCATAGTGCAAATCACGTAAAATTTGTTTGCGGTGAACTTCTGGGATAATTACTCTACATCCTTTTAAAATACAACTATGTTGAAGAGTAAATTCTTCTTGTTTGCCACCAAAAAGTAAATTTTTAGGAATTGGAGAACCAGAAATTAGATGATGAAAAAGTTTACGTAATAAAGGATCAGATTTTGTAGCTACAGCAATTGATTTGGCGTTTAGAGGCAATGTAGAAATTTGGTTAATTTGAAAAAATTCCGATTCATCAATTACGTTACTTGAATTTAATTGTGGGGGTAAATCTTCACTACGTAATGAAAGTCGTGAAAGAGCATCGACATTTCCATGTTCGGAAGTTTTCTTATAGCGAATATCATATTTAAACGCTTGTAAGTATAATGCATATCTTTGCACCCGAGCAGCTGAAAGAACAGGGATACTTTTATTTGGAGAAAATATGGACACGCGTGGTTTGCTATCTGTAAATAAAGTAAACCTATTACCATATAAATATTGAAAAAATTTCTTTACTCCAAAGATAATAGCTAGTGCTTCCTTATCCACTTGGCTATATTTTTTTTCTGCATTAGTAAGCGTACTGGACACAAAACCAATTGGTTTTTCCACGTTATCTGGCATCACATGCTAAAGAACTGCAGAGATACCATATGGAGAAGCATCTGTTGCTAACACTAAAGGCAATTTAGGGTTGAAATGAGTAAGAACTCTTTCTGAAATAATTTCATTTTTTATATTTTTAAATGCTTGTTCACAAACAGGAGACCAAATAAATTTTACATTATTTTTTAGCAATTGATTTAAAGGATGAGCAATTGTAGATAAATTTGGTACAAATTTAGAATAATATGTGACTAAGCCTAAAAAAGCTTTAACTTGTGACACATTAATTGGTCTAGGAGCATTGACAATAGCTTCAATTTTATCTTGCGTTTTATGAATACCTTGTTTATCAATTTTATAACCACAATATGTAATATGGTCAGCCAGAAAAATTGATTTATCTTTATTTATCCTAATATTATATTCACGTAATCTTTTTAAGACTTGTTTTAGCCTTGTTAAATGAATTTCATCCGTTTCCCCTGTAACACCAATATCATCAATGAACACAGTGACACCATCAATACCACTTAATATTTGTTCAATAGATCTTTGCCAAATTGCTGGAGAGCTAGTATGACCCATTGGTAACTTTAAAAATTGAAATAAGCCCTTCGGAATATTTATAGTTAACAATTCCTGTGATGTTTCGTCTAGAGATAACTGAAGATAAGCTTGATTTAAATCAATTTTAGTAAAATATAAACCACCACCTAAAGTAGCTAACATGTCCTCTACCCTAGGTAAAGGATATTTTTTCCACCTTCAAAAATTTATTTACTGTAACTTTAAAATCTCGGCATAAACGTATTTCCCATTTGGTTTTACAACTGGAAATATAGGAGTTGCCCACTTACTTCTGGTGACAGGTTTAATAATACCCTCATCCTGTAACCTTTGGATTTCATCATTTACTGCATTACGTAGAGCATACATGACTGTTCTAGCCTTACAAAATATGGACGTAGAACCTTTTTCTAGATAAAGTTCTGCTTTCAAACCTTTTATTTCCCCTACTTTATCCGACTGGAGCCGACGGAGCGGGGGAGACTTGGATCTCTCTACAAGCGTAAGCGGGCAGAGTACATGAAGGCGATCCTGCACGCAAAGCGTGCTTCGTTCCGAAGATTCATTTCCGAAGGACTTAGCACGGACAAACTAGGCCAGATAGTTGAGGTGGTGCGAGGTAAGTGGCGAAGGGAAGCCCAAGAAAAACTTGTGCTTCCATCCGGACAGGTAGTCTCGACTTGGGAGGAATCCCAGGCCGCGCTTACAAGACACCACTTCCTATCAGCCGATGACGTTTCCCAGGTCGCATGCATTAAGACCGACGAACCGAGTCTGTTTACGATTCATGAACTTGAATTTGCAGTGGAATCGCTGCCGCCCGACAAGGCGCCTGGTCATGACGGATTCAGTCTCGCGATCGTCCGAGCGGTCTTGAAACACCACCCTCTGTGGTTGTTATCCTTGTACAACCACTGCCTGAGAGAGACTTGTTTTCCGAGGACATGGAAGCGGGCCATTGCTGTGTTTTTCCCAAACCAGGGAAGGAACGTAGTGACCCAGCGACCTACCGCCCTATTTGTCTTTTATCGGTCTTCGGGAAGGTTTTAGACAAAATGTGCGCAACTCGGCTGGTACTATATTTGGAGTCCAATCGCTTTATCGACGCGAGGCAGTACGGCTTTCGCAAGAATGTCAGTACGGTCGACGCGCTCCATCGAGTGATGGATTACATAGCTACCTCGAAGAGTCTTGGAGAATTCACCTGTCTTCTCACGCTTGACATCAAGTCAGCATTCAATAGTGTTCGACGAACAGACATTCTCAGATTTCTGGAAGAATTGGGCGTCGAACCATGGCTCCTAGAATTGATAGAAGACTATTTGTGGGATAGATCTATCATCCAATCAGATGACGGGGACCACTACTTTAACGTAGGAGTACCCCAAGGTTCGTGTCTCGGACCATACCTCTGGCTCGTGGTTATAGAGTTCCTGTTGAGACGGTTGCCAGACGATAAGGACGAGACCTATGTTGTTGTGGTCTTCGCCGATGACGTCTTCGTGGCCGCACGACGAGGGGCTGCCATGGGGTTTGCGCCGTTGCTGGGACCGGTCCTCTCAAGGATCTATGCCTGGGCGACGGAATGCAGCCTCACATTCAGCTTTGAGAAATGCGGCTACACGGTTATGAAGCCCAAGGGCAAATTAAAACATGCCCCCTCTATTCCTATCCTCATGGAAGGAAACGGAATCGGCTTTAAATGACAGATTCTGTACCTGGGCCTCATAATCGATCATCACCTAAGTTGGATGCTGCACCTGGCCGCCATCCAGGAGAAGGCGTTTAAGGTGTTAAATAAGATGAACCGTCTCTCAGGAGCCACATGGGGTCTGAGACCGAAAGTTAGAAAGATGCTCTATTCTATGATAGCGGAAAGAATTATTCTTTACGCGGCATCTATTTGGTTTTACTCAAAGAAGGTAGTGGTTGCGTCTTGTCAGGGGTCCTCCCCTCGACTTGCGTGCAGGGATGGAAAGGGACTACACGGCCCTTGTCCGATGGAAGAAGAGCGTTGACGGTACCGGACTGGACTCCGAGTCGGTCGACCTCTGGAGGCCCACTCCCAGACTTGAGGATCTCTGGAGAGTCCGTTGGACCGCGGATTTGGCCCCGCGGACTACGTGTTCGTACTACACGGACGGATCCAAGCAAGAGAATGCAACAGTAGGCTGCGCGTTCCTTGCTGTGTCAGAGAACGAAGTAATTGCGGAGAGCCAGTTCCGTCTCTCCGATGGTGCGGAAGTGTTTGTGGCGGAGGTCCAAGCGATCAAAGAAGCAATCACCCATGCCCACAGGAGAGGTCTCGGGGAACTCGACGTCTTCTCAGACTCGAGATCGGCGCTCCAAGCGCTTTACGGACTTGTGCCTCAGCACAAGGCCATTGCCGAGATTAGGGATCTGATTAAAACCACAGGAATTGAGATTCATCTGCATTGGGTCCGGGTCCATGTTGGTCACGTCTACAACGAGAGGGCGGACATATTGGCAAAAGAAGCCACTGCTCGACAGGACGTCGACGTAGTGATTCCAGTCACACGCCGCCAAGCCAAAAAAGACCTCTTTGGACGTGCCTTGCCCAAGTGGCAAGAGAGATGGGACCAATCTGGGACCGGGCGCAAGACCTATGAATCTGTCCCACGCGTCGGCATCCGCCGACTGCAGGGCGATTTCTTCATTAATCAGGTCTTCACGGGACACGGCACCTTTGGCGATCATCAGGCTCGCTTCTTTCACCACGACTCTACATGTTTTTGTGGAGTTGAGGTGTGCGACATCAGCCATGTGCTATTTCGGTGTGAGCTCTGGAAGTCTGTGCGGGAAAAGTACTTTCCTCGCGACTTTCGGACGCGAACGCCAAGCGATCTCTGCCTGTGTGGCTACGCCAGAAAGGGAGACCGGTTGATTATTCACCGACTCCTCATACGTACTCTAGATCGAAACCTTGGTCGCCAAAGAGCAGGCCGTAATCACCGAGCTCTTCCACGCCCACATTTGAACGCACTGCGTAATGCCCGTAGTCCCCGCGGTGCAGGACGTAGAGGTAGAGGTAATGGTGCAATAAGTACGCAAGCTTGAGATTCGTCTCATAAGCCGGCAGTTGCTGTGATAAATGGGCTAGTCACAGTTGTTTTATATATATGTAGTTGTTGTTAAAGTTTGTTGTTGAAGTTTGAAATGCTTTAAGCATTCTAGTCAGAGTTGTTGTAGTTGTAGTTAGAATTTTAGAGTTTATATTTTGTTGAACTAATCCTTTTCCTTTCAGGATCCACTGCAAGAGGGAACGTGACTACCTTTGTAGGTTGCTCACACCCCTCGAGCTGTGGTAAAGCAAGAGCCGTCGTGGTAGCTCGACATATGACCTAGCGACCGTCTCCCCGAGGGGGTTTCGCGAACGAAGTCGTCGGGGGTTCCATGGCGGTTCATCAAGGTTTCGTCTCTGCGGAAGTTTCCTCCGAGACGTGGGGTTACTGCCGTGACGACCTATGTCACCAACCTTGGTGAAATGACCTGGGGGTCCGCAGTGGGGAGCGGCCTCAGGCCGATCGCAGCGCCGGTCGAGACAAAGCCCTGGTGCGTTATAAGCCCTTCAGAGGCTTGGGTGCGATGGTCGTTTACGCGCGTCGGCGACCCCCGTGGGCGTCTGACGGCGCAGGATAGTTTTCCCCTATTTTATCCGAAAATAAATCAGAAAAATCATTTAATAATGCTTTCAATTTATCTGTAGAATTTGCAATTTCATTGACATACACAGATTTAAAATTAGTGGGAAACAAATTAAATGCAGCTACCCAGTCTCTGCCAAATAAAAGTGGGAAATTATCTTCTTTAATTAAATACAATTTAAGCTGTTTAGTAATATTTGCATAAGAAACATCTACTGTTACATACCCCACAGGTGTAAACACCTCACCCGTTGCAGTTCTCAATTGAACGTCCGGTGGAAAAATTTTATTATTCGGAAAAATTCTCCGAAAACGATTTACAGGTACCGCGGAAATTCCGGAGCCCGTGTCTACCTCCATTTCAGCTTTAGCTTTGTTTTCAATTAAAACCCACACTTTTATAGGCGTAGAACTTTTATCATGGCTGACAGATAAAATGTCGACAGTTTGCAATACATTTGTTTGTTTCTGAGAATTACTTTTACATACTTTACCAAGATGGCCTCTTTTTTTACATATTTTACAATTAGTATTTATGTGCTTACACTTGTTGGCAAGATGAGATGGATTTCCACATCTATAACAATGTAATTTATTTTTATTTACTTCAAAATTCCCCTTATTTACATTGTTAATTTTCGGTTTCTGGAAATTATTTGAAATTTTATTCGGTTGAACATTTTTAGAATATGCCAATTTATTAACATTTACATTCTTGTGTTTCAATTCAGAAATATCATGTTCGTTATTTTGCAAAATAATTGCTTTTTCAATGGCTTTCTCAAATGTTAAATCATCTATTTGTGAAAGAAATTTACTTTGGATACTTTCATTTTTTAAACCTCGTAAAAATTGTTCTAACAAATTTTCATTAAGTGTTTCACCAGCAAAAGCACAGAATGTAGTTAACTTCTTTAATTTTGAAACAAAATCTTGTATAGATTCGTTCTCATTTTGATAAGAATTACGGAATTTAATTCTAGAACAAAATTTATTAGGGGCGGGGCTTAAGTGCTTTAACAGAATTCCAACTATTTCCTCATATTTCAGTGCTTCAGGATTTTTAGGAAACGTTAAATCGGACAGCAAATTATACAGTTTAGGACCCATACATGAAATAATTGCAGGTACCTTTTTTTTTCTTCAAGTATCATGTAATAAAAAACTCTGTTCCAACCTCTTAGCATACGATTGAAACGTTTCGATGGAATCATTGAATTCCTTAAAATTTGCAAACATTATTACTTTTTATTTATTGCAGAGAAGAAAAAAAAATGTCAGCACTTACCACCCTCGAAATGACGTACGCATTCAAAATATTAATACAGCCTATACTCTTGTAGATGCAAAACACGAAGTTTCGCCATTTTGCTCAGTTGAAATTTCTTGTAATTTGAATTCCGGTAAGAAACTTGATTTTTAAATCGTCGCTATAATATTATATACAGTAAAACCTCTAAATAACGGACACCTCGGGAGCGCAGAAATTGTCCGCTATTCGGAGGTGTCCGCTATTGGGAAAACTTCAGAGATCCACAAAATCGCTAAGAAATGCTTAACGTTTCATTAATTGACTTTTATATGTCCGAGAACTTCTATTATATGATAAATCAGAAATTAAAATTACTTTTTTAAGCAATAAAATTCAAATGAAATTGTACATACATTTTTCCATTGTTTATTACATTCTTAAGGAAAAAATATGTTACAAAAGTTTGCTTTTGCTTGCTATTACATCTATAGTTAGTGTTTCTATGCGACGTTTTAATGCTGTCAGTAGTTTTAATCCTTCTGAATCATCTTTTTTTGGAAAAAGAAAAAAATATGTGTAACTGCTCACTGTGTTTTGCCGCTTCTTGGAAATTCTCAATATTGCAGGAAACATCCCCTGGTTTCAGTATCTGATTCATATCACTAATAGAGTCATTTTTTTTAATCCTTCTGAATCATCTTTTTTTGGAAAAAGAAAAAAATATGTGTAACTGCTCAGTGTGTTTTGCCGCTTCTTCGAAATTCTCAATATTGCAGGAAACATCCCCTGGTTTCAGTATCTGATTCATATCACTAATAGAGTCATTTTTGTCGAAGATTATGAAGGAATATAATCGCCTACGTCAACTAATTCTGTTTGAATAGGTCATCATCAATGTTGATGGACATTTCGGCATTTCTTCACTCCTGATCCATTTCATTAATTCACTTATTGCGATAGTTCTTCATATCTATCTGAAATAAGTGTTTCATTATAAAGCCTGCTTTTCTGAAACATTGTCGTACGCATTCCGGTTATATGTTTTTTACAGCTGAAGAAATTCGAATTTGAAAGCATCGGGAACATTAACTAATTTTAGGCTGTTCTCAAGTATATTTATAGAATAAAACTTCCAAAGAATATGGCTTAATAAAAGCTTTCTCTACCAGGCTTTACAATTGTGTACAACGTCATGATCAAGGGGCTGGCATACGGAAGTTGTCTTTTTTTCTTTTTTTTTTTTGGTGGGGGGGGGGGGGGGGGAAGATGACACAGTTTTAACATTGTCTAATTTATAATGTTTTGTATGAGAAGTTGCACTGTCTAAAAACAAGATAAATTTTCTTTGTTTTTTCATCCTATTATCAAAAGAAGTTAACCATTTAATCACTGAAAAACTGGTTATTCACGCTTTTTTATTCGCTCTACAACACCAAATTTTTTAAATTGGATGTTCTTTGAGAAAAACATGGGTTTCAGCGATTTTTAAACTATAAGAGGAATTTAAAATTCCCCTAATACATTGCAACATAATAAAATAGTGATTCGCTCTTTTGTCATTTTTTCGCCGCTACAGCCATCCTTTTTAAAGCACAAAGTCTTATTCGAAAAAATTCTGAAAAAGAGTCCGCTTTCCTCGGTATTAAAAATGTTTCTCCCCTCATAACCTTCATAAATTGATTGCAGTTATTCATGCCAATTCTCCACTTTTTTCAGAGCTACAGATTTTTCTTCACATATTGTTTTGAAAGAGATGTTGTGCCGAGACAGAGAAACTTTTCCAGTCATCTATCCAAACCTTTAAAATCATGTAATCAGAGTTCTTTGGCGACTTTTAAAGCCTTTTCCTGAATCAAAGGCCCACTGATAGGATTTTTTTTTTTGAACGAAGTGAAGTAAACCAATTCATAAATATAGAATTAATTTCAATGGAATCAGTATACCTCGATTTCACATTTTTGGTGTTATCGTTAGAGTTAATAATCCACAAATTCTTTATTTCGTAAAATCTCTCCTACTTGTGTTTTAGCTATTTTAAAACATTCGGCAAGTATCTGTAAACTCTATTTCTGTTTTTCAGATTCACTTACATTTACAATTTCAAATTTTTCTTTTAAAGTTAATCGCTTTCGTTTTGAGGTCATTCTCGAAACATTAATCACGAACAAGACACTAAATTCAGAATACGCAGAACTCAATATATTCAGAAAACGATAAAAATGGTTTTAACATATTTTGAAGCTTTGAATATTGTATGTCAATTAAATCTGAAAAATCAAACAGTATTCGATACAAAATACATAGGAATTTGGAGGATTCCTCAGGCCATTGGGGATTTTCCAGAGACCACCCCCTACATTTATCTGTGGTCAAAAAATTTGTGACATATTGCCTTAATAAATTTCGAGGCTTTTTAAATTTTTTTTTCATTTTCTTTCTCGTTAAAAAATCATTTTTCATCCTTGATCGCCAAAACTACTGTCCGCTATTCGGAATGTCCGCTATTCAGAGGTTAAACATACAAAAAATTAGATTTTGGGAGTGGGGATTTGAAAAGTGTCCGTTAAATAGAGGTGTCCGCTATTCGGGAGTGTCCGTTATGGAGGTTTTACTGTATTATATACTTAAATTAAAGTAATTGAAGCAACTTCATAATGGATAACTCGAGGTGGACTTTAAACATGTTTAATTTATAATTTAAATCACAACACGTACATCTACACAAAACACGTAACAGATACATTCTTAACAGTAAACAAAACTTAATACCAGTAGGTGACGTAGTTCGCTGTGTTGCTGCCATCTATTACTTACATTTCTAACTAAACAACACAGAAGGATTCATTTTTTATTCATTTTAAAACACCCCTGAATCCGTTTCAACAGAAAACACAATGTCCCAAAGAGGTTGAAAAGCGCTTTAATTTTTTATCTGATGGAGAATAATAGGTAAAGCAAATTGTAAAAGCGTTAAGAAAAGAAAGATAGGTAATAAGATTATATTAATTAAATACAAGAAATAACAAGTTGGAAATTGTACGTCAAACGTTACAAACGAAGTGCGTTCGTACGCACGTTTTAGAATTAAATTCATGATATCCCGTGCGTAGAACGGGTTAAACAGCTAGTTAAGTATATATTTTATGACACTGTTCATACAAATATCTTAACTAGTTATATAAATATTCAGATATATATGTATCAGCTAGTTATATAAATATTCAGATCTTGATGATTTTTAATTCTGTGAAATGAATTATATCGTCTGCAGATTAATTTCTGTCATAAAATAAGTATCTTGGTCGCTTGACGATTTAACATCCATCGGAAGCTCCTATAACAAAAAAGCACCGATTTAAAAAAAAAAAATCAAATTTCTTAATAAATATTTTTATTAATATCTCCTAAAGTTTTGATTCGATTTTAATAAAATTTGAAATGTCTCGACAAAATTCTGCAAAGATAATATATTTTAAATTGCAAACCATTTGGTTGGGTAGTTTTTGCGTTGTTATATGCGGACAGACAGACAGACGGACGGACAGACAGACGGACAGACAGACAGACAGACGGACGGACAGACGGACGGACCAAACGACGACTATAGGTGCTACGTATTTATATAATTACGAACGCACATAAAAACGACTTCGTTAGACAAAATTTTCCAATTAGAAAAATTTTCTTTTGGGCAAAAAAAGATCATTATGAGAACTGCATATCCGTAACATTCAAAATTATTAGAAAAAACGTTAAAATTCATAATATAAATTAATGTGCTTATTTTTCATCGAACGTTGCGCTGTGTAATTGTTAAGAAAAATAAAGAAGTTTAAGCGCCTCTTGGTACATAAGTAAATCCTTTGTGCTTTCTGAAATTTATAAAACTGGTAACGAAAGATTTTTAAAATGATTGTCGTGATTTTTCAACATAAAGGGAAAAAATCGTATACTTTAAAAAGAAATCTGTATCCAAAGTAAACATTAGAGATGATTTGTTTGCACAGAGTAGAAAAAGTATTTACTATGATATGAATCAATATTTCAGGAAAGAAAATACCGCATGTACTATACAACACAATTTGGAATTGATGGGGAAAAATGATACAACTTTTTACATTCGTCGTGAGTGAAAAAAATATTATATTTTTAGAAACGATACATTTTAAGCTAAAATACAGAAATCTATTTGCTTAGCTGAGCAAATACGAGAAGACTTTGATATATTTTAATAAGAAAATTAAATATATGATAAGAAAGCAAATAAGTTGTTTTCTCGGATATTTTCTTTTATACGTAAGTAATATTAATGTATTGTCTATGGTATGTGTAAAGGAAATATTTGTTTTTAAAAGTGTCCTAATTTTTTTTTTCTTTTGACGCTAAATATTTTTATTGCAAATTCGCCCTTAACTTATCTATGGATTAGGATAATAATATTTCTTTTTTCTCATTTGTCCCGTGTATGGTAAAGATACCATATATATCTTTTTCAAAAATTAAGAAATCTATGTTTTAAGTATTTTTATTAAATATATTCTCCCTTTCGGCACTATCGTATTTTATATACATTCCCGGCTGTTATAACGCGCACCCATTTTGTCCTTTTCTTTCAACGATAACTTTTAGTCAAAATTATACATATTTTTTAAATTATCATTAACGTACTTTAATCTGTCTCCCACATGTCAATGTAAATGAAATTATACAAGGCATAAAATGTTTTCTTTCTCATGGTCAGTTTTGACTACATAAGGCATCCAGATGTTAATCCCGTCTTTCTGGCGCCTTATAACATAATTCCAAAATATTTTTCTTCGCATTTTCTCAAAACAACTAACCGTCAAATTCTATTTCACTCTCTTTTTAGCCAAAGTGCACTCTTCACCAAAAAAGATTTCCCTACCCCTGACGTCAGTTATGAAGCTGATATGATGTATCTGTATTGGTTACAGCATCCCACGCAAAAATACAATTCTCTTGGCTCTAAAAATGTAAATCGTTTGGCGTATTTTCCAACGCACGCTGTCATTATCAAAAAGACACTTTATTTTCCTCTCTGATCTCAGCCGATGTAGCATCTCTAAAAATGATCTGGTCCCTTGGCCACCCATGTGGTATTCTCCAAAAAACACTTTTGCATTTTTCAAAATTCTGATATGCAGCCTAAGTTCTTGATATTCTTACTTCGCTCCCCTGTCAAAAATTTTGATTGTCACCCGATGGCGATCGTCCCGATACACGATGTGATTCTTTATGCCTGTGAATTTTTAACTGTGGAATAAGTTCTTGGATATGTCATTTTTCATCGAGTTAAATAAAGAAAAGTGTCAAATTCTTCTTGATTCTTCCTTGTCCAAACAAAACTTTTCCAGTTCTCAACAGGATGTCGTCATCTCGAGTTGTTGTGGGAATAACGCATGGATACCACTACACGTTACTCGGGACATATGTGTCTTTGAAAACAATTTTTTTCATATTTTCAGATGCTACACCAATCTTCGTCTATTCCATACTCCGAAGCTCTTGATTCTTTACGATACCGTGTAACTTTTTTCAGTTTCCAAAAGTAGTATATTTGTTTCTCAGTTAGCTTGTCTTTCGTCTGCTCCCTGTGATCTAACATTCTTATAAATACTCCGATCCTCACAAAATTTGAATTTGATGTTAATGAAGATGCACTTCGTAAACAAACAGACAAATCAACAACAACAGAAAGAAGGCTGATCGATTTATTATTCCTTTTTATTTTGTCTTATACACAGTTAGTGAAAAATACGCTTCAGAGAGCGTACAGAACGAAACTAAATTTAAACTATTGGTATTCAAATGATCAACTGTTAAGCTGCTAAATAAAAAAATATCTTGCGAAAAGGTGTTAAAAGGGGGTACTGTAGCATTAAAATAATTGTTCAGTAGGCATACATTTTAATAGTCAATATGACTTCACATAAACGTTTAAGAGGCTTATGATAAATTGTCAGCATATCCACAGCGTATTCATTAATCGGGAAACCATTATTTCTATCGCTAAATGCAGTGAGTTCGACCAAATACCTAAATCATGGCGTCAAATGTTTTCTTTGATAGCATGCACAGACACAATTATTGATAAATTTTTGTACTACAAAATTTTTATTTGATATATAACTAGCGTACCATATGAATTATTTGTAGTTTACCTTTCGTCTGATTCGAATTGATAGAACGTACACCATAGCGCTTCCAATTGAATAACTCGTTTTTCAGTAACTCTTTATTTTAAATTAATAAATTGATAAATAAATCTTTCAACATATACTTCTATGGACAAATAACTTGATATATTTTTAAAAATGACCACTTTCCGGACACTGGTATGTGTGTCTAAAAAAAATAAATTTCTGACACAATGGAACTTGTTAGGTTCTTCGAACGCTGGGCCGCCCGTTTGAAACGGGAGGCGTTACCACTGTCACTGTACTACTAATGCTTCATTATATCGCCACAATATTTATCATTTATACTCTGTCCAATTTCCTTGATGATTTTCCCTACAGAATCGGTTGGAAAATGGTCTGAAAGTTTTAGCAATGGATTAAATAGCTTATCTGTCGGATGATTTGAACGAAAATATATACAGTTCTTGCGACAGTGGTTTATAACATATTCGCCAAGTGGGAGTTCAGTCGTAAGTACCGTTTGGGAGTTATCGTATTCAATCACACACGCAAATCATGATTACAATACTTTCCTTATACTATGAGTGCGTTCACGGACCGCAACCTGAGTTATGTAGGGTAACACATGGCTAACCCGAACCGTTCAGAGACCGATATCACGTTATTTTTTGCTGGTTACACGCAGCGTTCAGAGCCGGAAATTACCCAGACTTCTGGTAATCCACATTAGCTACATAATTTTGGTGGGTAAAGTGATCACGTGGTTGGAAACCTGGTTTATTTTAAAGCTAAGTGCAACACTACTGCATATACCTTTTAAAAAGTAATACCAATAAAAACATTCATCTGCATAAAAAACCCAAATTTGGACAATTATCTGAGGTTGAGGTATTTTTTGAGCACTCACCTGTTATATTTGATATTGACATAACATCCATACATAACAATAGTTTATAAATTTCATCCAAAAATAAAAAGAAATTTTAGAGAAAAGCAAAAATTATTTTTCTACAGATGATTTTGATCTTAAATATTTAAAGGCAGATTAGGTAGATATACTAACTAAATTATTCTTAAACTATTATTCTGCATTATCTAAGCAACTAAATACTAGTGGTCTCACAGATAAGATTATGCACAATTTTAAGTTTACTAAATGATTATACAATTAAACCGATTAAATCTAAATCATTCCAATTAAACCCATCCCCCATCCCTCAGTCGCTATAAAAGGATGTTTTGTTCCAAATAATTCAGCTGCTGGACACAATAATTATAAAACGTAATTGTTCTGAATGGGCCTGCCAAAAAGCCAAATGGCACAGGTAAGCAAAAATATCGGCTTGGATTAGATCGTAGGATAATAAGCACTGTCATTCATGGTTCGTCATATCCCTTACCAAAGATTCAAACAATTATTTTAAGTTTGTGAACTTATAAATTTTTTACTTCCCTTGACTTCAATCAAACATAGCATCAAATTGATTTTCCAGAAAATTTGTCAAATCTAGATAACGTTTACTACAGTGTTTTAATCATTGTAGAGCACGTCAAACTACTATGATTCAAATGTCCTAACTACAATGTTTGGATCATTGTAGTTAGCGTAAAAGCCTTGTATTCAGTCTAAAGAGAAGTTTATCTATTTTTCTAGTATTCATGGACTCTCTACTTGATAAATTAGAACTAAAAGGTGTATTTTCATATCACAATGATTTCATTAATGATGTGAATTCATTTGAAAAAATTTAAACCTCTTAGCTAAGTATAACCTCACACTCTTGCCTAACAAATTCATATTTCCTAAAAATAATTTATTTGAGTTTTCATATGGAAAATCACTATGTTTCCCCTATTCAGTCCAACATTCCGAAAATAACTTCTTTCCCTGTTCAAACAACAAAGCTCCAGGTAAAAAGACTTATAATATAGGCAAATAATATTCTATAAATTGTTAATTTTATCTTTTTATAAATTAGTTCAACAACTAATAAACTTAACAATTCCAAAATCTAAATTTATGTGGATAGACAAACACCAAGAAATCCTCAATACAATAACAGCTCAATAATACCTAAATAATACCAACCTAACCCTCAATCCAATACAAGAGAAATTCTTTAAGCCACTTACGGTAAGATCACCGGATTGGATTATAATATTTTATCTTAATACAGAAGAAGTCTAATATTGCTATTGCTTGGATCTTGTTAGGAGAATGTAATGGAAATTTTTTACCAATTGCATATTTTTAAAATCCTCAGAAAGAAAATATCCTGCTTTGAAGTTAGAAATAATGACAATGTCTGTAATCGCTTTTAAATACTATGTATATAAAATGAATTTTGTGCTACTGTCTAACAGCAAGCCTCTGAAAACAATACAATAAAACAAATTCTGCAGCCATAACAACTCGTTGGTTAGCAAAGCTGTCTGATGGAGGCCTCCTCTTCAGTGATTTTCTGTTTGCTCCGGTGATTATTTCGATAATACGGCAAGATCTTACACTATATGGCCAAGAGTTAGCGGACGCTTTCGATTTTAGACGTTTTGTCGAATATCTAAAGTCTAATGAGCTGAATCTGTAGCATCTAATGAGCTGAATCTGTAGCATCTAATGAGCTGAGTCTGTAGCATCTAATGAGCTGAATTTCAAATACTTGACGAATTCTTCTGGGACGTCAAGAATATAAAGAACAGGATTGAACTCATAGTTTTTTAACGAAGTCAAATAGGGGACCTATAACAAACAGAATAGAAAAACTATGTGCAATCACCCTGTAAAATAAAATGCTCAAATTGATACGTATCTGTAGCAGAGCACTATGTGCTTTATATATAACATTTGTGTAAAAATAGCACGTATATTCGTGTAAATATAAAAGTTTCTTAAAAAATATTCTAGAATTTTTTTTGTGTTTTTTATTTACAGCAGACAGGATTTTCAACCAAATTTAATTCCACTTTCAGAAAACCTGACAAAATGAAGCAGAAACAGAATGCTACCATTCGAATATAAATATATTAAATATTTGATGAAATATAAGCATTTGTATGAAATAATTTGTAATTGCACATGCCCGAGAGATTAAAGAGAACCTTTTTTGATTAATTTAGTAGTCAGATATATACACTGTTAAAAATTTTGGTTCAACGTTTCACCAAAAGATGGTACAAGTGTAGCTGCCACCATGGGACGGTAAAACCTTTCTCCATCCTTTGGTGCTTTGTTTGAACCACGATTTGGTAATAGGTTGAACCATGATTTGGTAATATGTTGAACCATGATTTGGTAATAGGTTGAACCACTGTTTGGTAATAAGTTGAACCATGTGTTGGTAATAGGTTGAACCATGATTTGGTAATAGGTTGAACCATGTTTTGGTAATAGGTTGAACCATGTTTTGGTAATAAGTTGAACCACTGTTTGGTAATAGGTTGAACCATGATTTGGTAATAAGTTGAAATTATTATTATTATTTATTTAATCTTAACAATATATATGTATTTATTTATATTTTTTAACTATAATATGTGAATAAAGTATATTACTTTATTAATCCTTAACTATATTTCATTTTTTTTTGCTAAGTTGATAAAATGTAATTTCGTGCGTATAATATCAAAAATATTATACGCAATATTTTGAAAATAAATATCAAATATGTGAAAATATCAAACTTCATGATATTTTAAAAATAAATATCGGATATAGTATATCATGATATACATCCATTGATACATATCATCGAACCCTGTATGTTCAACAATTGAATATTACTGTCATATAAAAATTTCAACACATTATATTAGTTTACGCTAGAAATCAAATATAATCAAGCAACAGGTCTCTAAGATTTCAAATACACGTTACAATGTAAATAGTACTATTGAAATTCTTGACGAATCAAACTCCTAACCTGGTAATAACTTTACGCTCAGCTAGTTAGCAAAAATTAATTCACAATATCAGTGCCTAATCCAGAACATAAATTAATATCCGATACGCAAACTATACGAAAAGAAAATAAATAAATTCAAACACGCATTACTCAATTAGGCCTAATACAGGCACATTATAAAATTACATTTTATCAACTTAGCAAAAGAAAAATGAAATATAGTTAAGGATTAATAAAGTAATATACTTTATTTACAAATTATAGTTAAAAAATATAAATAAATACATATATATTGTTAAGATTAAACAAATAATAATAATAATAAATACCTTGTGCTTGCTTATTTTTCTCCGGAATACAGCTACACGAGGTTCTACGCACGCAGTCACGTGAAGTGCAAGCGAACTCTGAACTCTGACGTGGCGGACGGGTGAGGGACGGCAGAAGCAGATTCGCATTCAATGGCCGGCGATCTGTGATTGGATGCAACGATCTACTATCGGATGGTAAAACGTTGAACCATAATCCAGGATTCACCAAAAAGAAGGGTTTTGAAATAGAGATCGAACCATCTTTTGGTACTTTTGCTGACTTTGAACCATGTGATGGTTCAACATTGAACGGAAATTTTTAACAGTGTAGGCAACTCGTATAAAAAAGCCAGTCGAATATCGTGAATATTTAGAAAGATATCGGAGATATAATGAGCTGAATTTCAATTGCTTTCTAAAGCAGCTCCATAAGAGATTTTCCTCAAATTGTCATTTTTATTAACTGACTTCCAACAAATGAGTATGTATTTAACGTATGTCAATGCATAGTTTTGGACGAATACTTCGAATTTGTTGTCTTTTTTGTTAGAATAGGCTCGTTCTGGTGGTCTTTCGAAGAGGAACTAAAACATCAATAGAAAATGAGAATAAAAAATAAGAAAGGAAAATTGGCTACTTCTAGAAAATCCTTTATCATCCAGCTGTACTTTTAGAAAACAACTGAAATTAAGCGCTCTATATCGCCGATACCTTTCTGAATTTTCATGATATTCGACTAGCCTTTTACAATGAATTCCCTATAATATAGTTGACTGCTAAATTTTGCAAAAACGTTTTTTTTTCATCGTTCGCGCATGCGCAGTTAAAAATTATTTTATCTGAGATTTAATATATTTATATTTTAATGGTGTTTAACAGTATGTTGTTTCTACTTTACTTTGTCCAGTCTTCTCAACGTTGCGTTAAATTTGGTTTAAAGCCCTGCATGCTATAAACAAAAACATAGAGAAATTTCCGTAATTTTTTAAAGAAGCCTTTATGCATATACGTGCATATACGGGTATTTTTACACAAATACACACAAATGTTGTTGTACATAACCGACATTGTCATGTCCAACAGCTACAGATCATTTCGAGGATTTTATTTTACAGGGGGATCGCTTTGATAGATATGTTTTATTATTCAATTTTTGTTGGTCCCCTATTTGTCCTCGTGACCAAACCTTCACTAAAAAATATGATGCCAAATATGTTCTTTAAATTCCTGTACTCCCAAGAAGAATTTGTCAAGTATTTCTCTAGTTATTCGACAAAGTATATAAAATCGAAAGGTTCCGGTGACTTTGACCATATAATGTATAAGTAGTGTATGCATAGTGTAGTCCTTTTGAATGCTATTGCTTTCGGACATGTAATACATAAAAGAAGTTTTCTCCTTTTTAAATGCCTGGTCTTGGAATTACATATTTCACCACACTATGTAATAATACCTGAAAATTCACGGTTTGTATTCTTCATTTGGATCTGGTATTTTGAGATTTTGAACTTATAATGGTGTTTTTCATACAAGTTCTTTTCTTTGTAATGGGTTTTACGCCAGTATATATAACTTTTATTCCTGTAAAAAAAAAAAAAAAAAAAAAAAAAAAAAGGTTTATTTTATATTCGTAATTTCTCTATCACGGATTTTGTATTTTTATTCTGAATTTAACAGAAAACCTGTATAAGCTGTCTTTCAGAAAACCCTTTATACCATTCGAAAAAATTCAAAACGATTTTAATGATTGAAGACAATGTTGAACTCCATAATCACCCAACCAAATATTTTATGAGCACTTAAATTGTCAAGACGTTTTCATTTGTCAAAGGATAGCGTTATTTTGTAATAAGATACTTTCTAAAGTAAATAGAAAAATGAAATCGGTTTTGGCTGTTGTTATTCCTTCATCGAGGTGATTATTTCTATTTTCTAAAAGCCATTTCGAAAAATGAAGCTATATTTTGAGAAGGAGAAAATCTCCCACCCCAAACCTTTTTGGCTTTTAAATTAATTATGCTGTCAAACAAATTCTGAGTGATTTTTTTGTGTAATTTATATGTTTTTCTTTTGAATATTATAAAATATATAGTATATAGAAATACGAGACATTGAAATTTTTTTCAGTTTTCACTTTGTGCCTTCAGTTTTCTCTTTGTCGCAGTTACTCTTGTTCAGTTTACCTTTATGAGTTTACAATATTTTATTATAACCAGGGTTGGCAAAAAACTGTTTTTTTAAGGTGCAAAACGGTTTAAAAAAATAAAACCAGGATTTAAAAAAATTATATATTCTTAACACATATACATGCATTTATGTTAATAAAAATAAACATTTTCAAAGGTAATTAATATTTCACCTAAAAATAATTTAAATTAAGTTAAATAATTACAGTCTGTTATACAGAAAATTCAAATGATTTAAAATTGAAACATTAATAACTGCTGGTGTTTTATATTGACAGAATAAATTGCTATACACAGTTGAACCTTGATATCTTGAACCTTTTTATGAAAAAGTTTATTGATATCTAAAAAAACTAATTATAGTATATATATCCTTGATGCATTTCCCTGGAATCCTCTGTGCGCTTTGATGTCTTTCATGCAAAACATTTGCATAATCAACGATAGACATAATTATTATATACTATTATAGATGTTTTGACTTTATATTTTGTATTATAATAGCGTCTAGTTATAATAAGTGTCTAATGAGATAACATTACAATAACTGTTGTATTTTTATTTTGGAAAATAATATTCGTTATCGAAGGGTTAATCTGCTTTTGAATATGAAATTTGTTCAGTACAGTTTTCTTCAAAGTATATTTTTCATTTCATGAAAAATACTTTGCATTACCACTTTTAAAAATCCCAACTAATTTTGTAAAGTTATAAAGGTTTCGAAGGCAGATTTTTAATGATTTTTCAATCATTTACGATAGTGGCTTTTATTTTGTTTGAAAGGCTAATAGAAAATTTCCCACTAAAAAAAAATCTTTCAATTTATCTACAGATAAGATCTAAACATATTTACTTTTATTATTTTAAAAGAACAGCGTGATTTGAAAAAGCAATAATATTTGTCAATTAATCTAAGTATTGTTACCAATATTAAAAAAGGCCTATAACTACATATTTAATAAATAAGTTAAAATGGACGAATTCTCAACTTCTCATATAGTTATTACGTAAATTTCCTATACATATCCCCTCATGTTAAAAATAATCATTATTGAAGTAGAATTTTTCTTATTTCATAATTTGGAACACAAAGGGTTAATAAAATTTTCTTCCAGAGAATTTATCATTTATCATTAATCAGTAAACAGTAAAAGTTTATAGTTATATAAGTAAAGTTTTTCTGAAAAATTTTGTTCATTTCGAAAACGATTTATTATTTATGAGCAGGGAAGACCGAGCTATGCTCGGTCAAAATTAAATTTGAGTTCAAATATCATGACCCATGACCAAAATGACCCACTAATTGAATTTTCTCGAACATGTGACTTAGCCCAACAGTCTTCTCGTACCCGAAAACCATTGGATGCAGAATTTAGTGTAAATTGAGCCGCTTTTTAGATCTTGACCCACAATGACCCAGAAATGACCCACTAATCGAATTTTCTCGAACATGTGACCTAGTCGAATGATTTTCGCGTTCCTGAAACTCGTAGGATACAAAATTTAATCAAAATCGTTAGAGCCGTTTTTTAGATAAAATTAATTTGACCCGCTTTGACCCAAAAATGAACCACTAATCGAAAGTTCTCTAACATGTGACCCAACCCAATAGTCTTCTCGTGCCCGAAAAAGGTCGGATACAAAATTTCGTCAAAATCGTTTGAACCGTTTTTTAGATACAATTAGCTTGACCATGACCCAAAATGACCCAAAATGACCCACTAATTGAATTTTCTCGAACATGTGACCTAGCCTAACAGTCTTCTCGTGCCCGAAAACCATTGGATGTAAAATTTAGTGTAAATTGAGCCGCTTTTTAGATCTTGACCCACAATGACCCAGAAATGACCCACTAATCGAATTTTCTCGGACTTGTGACCTAGCCCAATGATTTTATCGTGCTCGAAACTCGTAGGACACAAAATTTAATCAAAATCGTTAGAGCCGTTTTTTAGATAAAATTAATTTGACCCGCGTTACCCAAAAATGACCCACTAATCGAAAGTTCTCGAACAGTGACCCAGACCAATAGTCTTCTCGTGCCCGAAAATGGTCGGATACAAAATTTCGTCAAAATCGTTTGAACCGTTTTTTAGATACAATTAGCTAGACCATGACCCAAAATGACCCAAAATGACCCACTAATCGAATTTTCTCGAACATGTGACCTAGCTCAATGGTTTTCTGGTGCCCCGAAACGGTAGGATACGAAATTTCGTCAAAATCGTTTGAGCCGTTTTTAAGATAAAATTTGCATATATATATATATATATATATATATATATATATATATATATATATATATATATATAACCACACACAAGATTTGCTCGTATTAGAATATATGATATTGTTCGTGTCTAACTTCTAAGATAATCGATAACTACCATAGTCATCATGCTTTAAAAGCATCTTAGTCTTTTATATAAAATCTAATAAATAAGCTTTCTTTTAAAAGTTACCTTTTCCAAGATATAGTTTAAAAAATATTAAGGAACCATTCACAGAGAATAAGAATTACGCAATAAAATTATCACACAATGATAGCCTTTTATAAGCCATCGGCTTTTGAAATATTTAATTAAATTCACCAGATGGTAATGTCTGAGAAATTTTTGCTGGATTTGAAATTGGATAGTTTATTTTGTGATCTTTAAATTAAAAAAAAAAATAGTAAAGTTTAATCGAATTTAACGTATAAACATCCATCGAATTTGCTGAACAACATTTCATATTAATAAGAAAAAACAATTTATTGAATAAAGAAAATATAAACTTTCTACATTGAGTTTAGTTTTATGAAAAAAAACTTCTTTTAATAACTACGAAACAAGGACATTCTCGATAGAAATATTAGAGATGGAGGTCATATACGTGACTTAATAACCAAGTTAGTTTTATTCAGTTCAAAACCACAGCTCTGCAGACTGCATCCAATGGATTATTTGTATCGAGGTTCTAGGATTAATTTACTTACTCAGTAATTTTGTCAGGATAAGTATTCTGAGATTAGAAAGGAGGAACGTTATGTCACGCAGAATTTAGGGGGCACATAAAAGGAAATATTTGGAGAAAGTATACTTTTTTTGTTTAGCTCTTCATCCTTTATTAAGGGATAAAATTTATTTTAAGTAAAGCAGATAAAATTAAGCGTTGAATTCTGGCCATTTTGAAACTTTGAAAATAATTATTTCCCAAAATTACGGATTTCTTAAAGTTTTAAAAGAAGTATAATATAGATAGTAATATAATGTAAGGAGTATAATATAGTAACATATACACATATGTATATGTTACTATAAAAGCCCAAAGTCTGGTAAATAGTTTTACCGTTAAATCCCAGCATTTACAAAACGTAGTTGGTAAAATTCTGAAATATGCTACTAAACTCTTCTATTTTGAGATTTTACCGAACCATTTTGTTAAATTCTCGGATTTACCGACACCTTTTGGTAAAAGTCTGAAATGACGAACGAACCAGCCTACCTATCTGTACGCGCATGTAACTTCTATCTATTCGCACTAATTGCAGCCTAACTCCGAGCAAATTTAGACAGGTTTAAGCGGCTTCGATGTAAAATGAGTACATTTGGTAATATACATTTTCTTATTTCGTAAAAAAAAATGAATGGTGTCATGCGGAAAAAAGTTAGTTTTATGTCTTTCTGCATGAATCAGTGAATAATAAGCAGGATAACAACTTTTTGATAAAACACGTGAGAGACATGATTTTTTAATATATGCAATGAAAGAAGCTAAATGTGTTAATGAAAAACAAGTATTTCATTACAGACTGTCGAAACGCTATGTTATTCTCAGTATAGGAAGCGGAAAGAAACTTACAGCGCCATTATTTGCAGAAAAAAACAGAAATAAGGTATTTTGTTATTTTAGACGAACAGATCAACGTCATACACGAAACTCTTATCGTTGTTGGCCATGGTGAGAGAAACTGAATAATTAAGAAAACAAACTGTAAGTGCACGGACGTGTCGGCATAATCTATGGTCACTTATTTGAGACTATTTGAATCACATCAGAAAAACAAAAAACTGAAAAACTGAAATTTTAGTCAGGTCTATTGTACTTTGTGAATGAATTTTCAATGCCTAGTCGACCTGATAGATATGCAGTCCAATTCTGATAGTGATATGAAATTTATTTTAGTGCATAAGATCATCTTTAAAAAAAATTTCTTCTCCAACCCTTGCACAGTAACACAGCTAATGAATTAGCATATCATTTTTAAGATATTTTTACAACTTTGTGAAAGCCGAGCATTCTCCATTCTGGCAACGGGGACGTACTTTGCAACCAAATCACAAAGAGTTTATGTGAAATGTGGAATTATAAAAATAGTTCACGGTAAGCCGAGACACAGTGTGTCACAAGATTCATTCAAACGGACGAGCCAAAATGTTTACAACATGTTGGCAACATGGTAGGAAACAAATAACGCACCAAAGTGGTCTGAATGATTAAAATTTGTACAAGCAATGAATATCAGAACATGGGATGTTCACATTACAAAGCTATATTTGGGGTTTCTATGAAACTAGGAATTGTTTATTTTGTTTTGTCACGTAATTTAACAAATATGACCACTGAGGAGGAGGGCTTTGAAAAATTATGAATTTTAGAATTTTAGACTATACTCTGAAACCCTTGGCAGATAGCCGTGATTATTAACAGAGTTCAAAAAATGAAGGTAGAACAGGCAAAGAAGATGTAGGTAACGTTTTCTAAAATCTGCCACAAATCTCCTCTTGGTCAAAATGTAAGAATAAAACTGTCTGTTATTGACAGAACGAAAAGGATCCAAAATCAATAATAGCCGTTACCACAGATATTAAAGACGACGTGTTTTACGTATTTCGTACTAAATTTGGTAAACTGAAGTTGCCAAGAAGGTGCTAAAGATAGATACAATAAACAAGTTTACCTTATGCGAGGAATTTTTTAAAAACATATAAGACTTTACAGAGGAAATAAGTATACATGAAGTAGCAAACGAGCTTTTTTTTATTTGGAGGCAACGATTCAGAAAATGCAACTGTTCAAAGGAGAGCTCCACGAAGGTGTTTGTGAAATTCAGTCAATAGACTTTTTATTTCAAAATGCCACAACATTCAAAATTTCTATTGCAACAAGTTAGCTTAATTATGATTTAATAATTCTGAATAGTAAATTCTATTAATACATGAAAATTGTTCTTTCAATAAATTGATTAAATGCAGTAAAATATAAAAAGTTATTCTAGGCTTTTTTAAATCTCAATATGAAAAAGAAAATTATTGCACTTTTAAGGGAAAAAATACAGTACAATCTGAAGTAAAATTGTTTGAATTTACTATTCAACTCACATACATAATCTTTAAATAAATCAAGATAATTTAATGTTTTATATATACCATATATCTGCGTAAATGAGTGCGGTATGTTAACCATCCATTTCACAAATCTTATGCCAAGCTCATGAATCATTTCTGACTTCTACCAAAAGTAGTCGGAGAAATCTTAAATTTACCAAAAGGGTTTGGTAAAAGCGGGAAACGGAAGCGTTTAGAAGCATATTTCGGGCTTTTACCAACTTACCTTAGTATAACGCTAGAATTTACCGGTAAAATGTAGGATTTACAGCATCTTTTACAGCAACATATGCAGGATAAATTTGACGTAATCTGCCAAACGGAAGGGTGTGATATAAGAACCCATGTGGATTACAAAACACCTTAGAAATACTGTCCTATCTGTAACCGTTTCTGAGTTATGGTGAATAGAAGAAAATACGCCAAAATCATGTCGTCTGAAAAAAAAACATGTGTCTGTAAAACCTACACGCAAAATAAACACATATTTGGAAAAAATAGAAAAATTCCCATAAGTTTACACCATTTCCTTTAGTGTATCTGGAATTAACGGTGAGCTACAAGCACTGAAACATTGGCGGAGGGTGAAATAATATTGCCATCAAAATCTTTAACCGGCAACATCACAAACACTCTTTTATCTACAATTGGTCAAATTTACCAAAAACTTGCCCATTTTGTCAGTTTTCGAAGTTTAAAATAAACCAAATATGTACTCTACTTTAGGAGAAATTTTGCCTTTTATTTGAAATACATTAGTGAAATCACCCGGGATGGCATGTTAAAATTACGCAATTGGCATCATTACGGCCAACGATATCGTTCAAGAAATATCTAGAAATATCGAGAAAGTATCGAGAAATATCGTTCATTTACTAAACGTGGATTATGAGAATTAATTGAAAAACCGAATATATTATTAAAGAATTAAAGGTAGTCAATTCAATTTAAGTAAATAATTAAATTGATATTTTCGAAACATACATTAATAAAAATAATATTACTTATTTATCTATTCAATATAGATATTCCATTGATTTAATTGTCTTAAATAACGAATATTTTTATTGTATTATTATTTGTTAATTATCATTGTATTAATTTGGTTTAAATTTCTAAATGTATTTGAATGAACTATTTTTAAATTCGATCCTTTTAAACTCGATCTATTGAATAGGCCCAATGTATTATTTAGGAGGAGTCAATGGGGATAGTCGTGCCTAGAGCTGTGATAAGACTTTTAAAAAAACTATTACAAGAAGCTTTAAATCATTGTGCATAGAAATCTGGGGCTCAGAAATATTTAATGCAGTTTTTTAGACATTTTTTTGAGGAATAATTGAACTGAAAATTATAATATAGCTAAATTATCACAATAATAAATGCGTGTTTAATTTCTTCAGACCCGTGGGTAGTATAATACTTTAGTTACTCTTTCATTCGTTTTGAACACAAAGATTAAAACCATACATCACAGATTTTTTTCTTTTTGTGAAATTGATATTTTAGGGGGCTAGTAATATTAGGTTCAAATTAGGTTCAAATATTAGGTTAAAAAAAGGTTAAATCTTTTTATGGTAAAGTATCTAAATTAAATAATTTGGAAAATTACTTATTATTTTGGCTATGCTGTCTTCAAAACATTGTTTTATAAAGAAATAAACATTGGTGCTGCCATTTATTGGTTTTGTTTTAAAGCCGAAACCTTCATCTGCCTGTATAGATATAAAATCAAACACTCAACAATCAAATGATTTAGTTTTTACGACAAAGAAAGTAGAGATCTAAATATGCGGACTTCAGGATTGAAGTGCTTTACAAAATGTAAACATTTATTCACTTATTTATTTGCAAAAGCAAAATGTACCATTTTGAATACAGAAAGTACGAAAAAAAAAATAAAATAAATGCGTTTTAATATTTTACCGATTAGAGAGCAGTGGGCATTGTAAATTGCAAAAATGTTCCAATAACGTAATAAATAAGACTATGTTAATGAAATAGTCCTGCTATTAATTTTCAAAAAGTTACACTTTTTAATTTATTTTTTACGATACCTCTTGACAAAATTGTTCAATTAGAAAGTTTTTCTTTTTTCTGCAACGTGAAAATTACAAGAAAGGAGAAAAAAACCATAGACATATTTTTAAAATAGAATTAGTTGGGCTTAATTGGAAATCAACTTTTCTGAATAGGAAATAGCAAATGTACATTGTAGAGTCAAACGATTTTACTTGTCTATACTTCGCTCTGTGTGTGTGTGTGTGTGTGTGTGTGTTTGCCTGCGATGACTAGCAAAATCTAGCCCACTTAGAAGTCTGAAAATTTAGGTGTGGATAGTCCAAGACCTAGCCTGGAGCACCTGAGTCTCAGAATTTTACTACTTTGAAAATTAAAAAAAATATTAATTAAAAACTGATCAATAACTCATCTCTTTTTCTGCGAGCGGCTTTCAGAACTCGCGCATGCCCAGAACACTATTTACCGCAGCGCACGAGAATGAATAACCATTTATATGAAGAATACGTTTATTTCGCAATTTTCTTTTAAATTCTATGGACTAAAACATTTGGTTTATTTAAACACGAAAAGCATATTCTGAACGATCGCACTCTTACGTCTAAAATGCCGTAATCAATTCGAAAAAAGAAAAAATATGTTAACCTTTTGAAAAACATTTTTGAGAAAGGGTCGTTTTCCCAGGCTTATGTTTTCTCCCTTACGCCAATGCCCCTCAATAGCACAATTTTAGAGATACAGACAAACCAAACATATGCTCTTAGAGATGAAACCTTCTTCTAATTGACGGTATAATTATTTTTTTTAATTCGGATTTTAACTCTTTCAAAAACACCAGCGAACGTAGGTCATTTCGCGCCTCACGAGAAGATTTTTTTTCCTTATGCTAATAGTTACTAAGCGTTCGTATTTCGACACAATCCTTTTGGAACATCTCGGTAGACCATATTTACATCACTACAACAATTTCGAAGCGTTCGGACGAGAACAAGTATTTTTTAAAATATAAAATCTGAGATATTTTCGGCGAAAACCCATAATAACGGGATGTTTTCTGCGGACACGCTTGGCTTCGGGTAATGTTTTCATTATTTAAAATGCATATATTTTCACATAATTTTATAAAGGACTTGGAAACAGTTATATTTATAAACGACTAAAATTTAGAGATCGGCCGACGAATACTATTTTTTTTTATGTTAACGGACCTGATGCGAAAAGGAAACATGTTTATTTTACAACCAGATAACAATATTTTGGACGTAATTTTTACACGGGCTGTAAAACCGTTATATTTATGCCCACTGAAAATTTCAAAGGGTTTGGACAACAAAAGTTATTTTTTTAAAACTATATAACGTCCCTACTTGAAAAAAAAAGTAAATGTTTTTTTTACGATTTTGCCATTAAAGATATAAATTCAGACAAAATCTGGTAAATATATAAAATAATACAAATTTGGGGTTTATTTAAGGTTTTATCACGGGTCCGGGCAACGCTGGGTGGGTCACCTAGTAATTTATAAAAAAAATGCGTAAAAGTAAAAAGAAAAGTTTTCATATTTATTTTAGTGCATAACATATAAATCTCGTACCATATTTAAAACGCTATCAGTTAGACAGTGGTCTCCGAATCACCACCCACTGAATGACCGCCAGACCGCTGACACAAAAATTGATGCAGTCGTAGGCGGAAATTTTTCAGAGTGTGTACGGTCCCTTAAAATTCAATACCAATAATTTCTAAAAGTTTTCTCCGCCTTATTTGTCTGAGATTCAATAAGTCAAAGAAAACTTTTAGAAAATACTGGGGTGTAAAATTAGAGGATTGTACAAAGGTTTTACAAAATCGGCCCACGAGCGCCGCAATTTTTTGTGTCAGCACTCAGGCCTAGTATTCAGGGGCGATGACCGAATGTAGTGGCGCTTCATTTAAAATACAACGGTGGCTGGATACAAATAGTCTCAAGTCTCTTTGGCCATAAAGTTTACATAATGCGGCAACAGATCTTGTGTTTGTTGGAAATGTCCTTAATTAACCAAATTCCGTTATAACCACATTTTTATTATTTTTTCTTATATTCCATATGTATTCCAATAAATTCTGTCGAAAATTTGCGATATAAGCGCTACTTATTAGTTAAATGCACATCATACTCAATGGGAAACATAGAAATTTCCTCCACCAAGTTTAGTTTTAAAATATAAAAATTCTTTCAAAAGCCGAGAAACAAAAATATTTATGGAGAAATATTGCAAAATAAATTACTTTAACACGACGTAATAACCAAATCTATATTAAAAACTTGAAAAACATAGCTTTGGGGATTGCATCGCATTAATTATTTACATCGTACACCGAGGCTTAATTTATTTAGTAAGTAATTTTATCGGTAAAGACATTCGAACTATTATATAATCCTGAATTTATGGTACATAAAATACTTTAGAGAAAGACTATTTTTATTTGAATTGCTTTGCATTATCTTGCAAAGATTTAAACGTTTAATTAAAAACAAGCGAAATATAAAATCTGTTTTTACCAAATGGCTCTATTGTATAACATTATAAGCGTCGATTTCTTGAATTTGTGATCAAGATATTTATTCTTAAAGTGTTAAAGCACATGCAAGCACCAAACCATCAGAGTATATATATATATATATATATATATATATATGGGTTTATTATTATTTTCACATTCATTGGCGTTTTCAGTATGTTATAAGGAGCTTAATATTGCCATTTTTAGGCTTAATTCTGGAAATATTTGATGAAATAAGATATCTTAACTATGAATATTCTTATGATGCTCGTCTGAAGATTCCATAAGATATTCAAAGTTTTTCCTATTTGCATTCTCATTTTATTATGTTTGGTTTTTGTAGTGTATTTTCCTTTGGTTTTTGACTGTCTCTTTTTGTTATTTTCACATATGTGACTTCATTATATATATATATATATATATATATATATATATATATGTGTGTGTGTGTATTTTATTACATTTTGTTAAAGTAATTAAAAATACCATTTAACATTAATGTTATCAATCCACTTGTTGTGAATTCTGTTAATTAATAAAAGATTAAATCATTTTTACTGATAAAAAAAGAAGTAAACTAACTGTAAATCACAAAATTTATAAACAAAATTTTAAACAAAATTAATAAAAATTGTAACTATTTATTTTTACTGGGTGTTTCAAAAATCCGTAGCGAAAGTAAAAGCCAATAAAGAGAGATCTATGTGCTGGATATCAGTGTGTCTGGATATCTGAATCCGAGCCAATCAGAACGGTTCGACATCTGAACCGAGTAGTAATAAAACACAACAACAATAATAAACACATTCAGTTATATTTCACACTTTGGATTTTAATTAAAAATAAACTTTCCATGTAAAAAAAAAAAAAAAATAGAATTTTGAATTTGTTTTCATATCAAAATATTAATCAAATAATATAATATTGTTTCAAGTAAATCAATTAATGTCACGCGAACAATACCAAAAATTATTATTTTTTAAATTTTCATCACTAATAAAAAAGTTGTGCAAAAGAAATAATAAATTTAGAATTTATTTTTTTAAGAATTATCTTAAGATTTAATCTTTTCGTACCAGAAAGTTAAAATTAAAAACTAAGTTTTTAATTCTTTTAAGCTATATATATATATATATATATATATATATATATATATATATATATATATATATATAATATATATATATATATATATATATAGCCTACCACCCATTCCTCCTGTCCTCATCACCAACATATTTGTATTATTTCATACTATATTTGCAAAAAGCATTAAAGAATTTTTTTTTATCTGCAAAAAAGTTCCCACCAGTGGGTGAAAGGTTCTGCTCTCAAAGCTGGTAGACGGGAGGTGCTGAGTCAATATATATATATATATTTCACCAGTTATGTACAGAGTATCCCTGAATTGGACTATGGCGGTTTTTAAAACTCATTAACAAGTAAACGATGGCAGCTATTGAAGTCATTCTTGTAACAAATTAAGGGAAGAGTAGGAAATTTCTTTACTACGTTTCCTCGTTGTAGTTCCAGATGTCAACGATAGACGGCTTGCACTGTCTCAAACTATAATAATGTTTAAAATATTCTTGTAAGACGCATTCTTTTCTCTACGTTTCAGGAACTAAACAGGATGAAGGGTTAAAAACTGACCATTTTGTAAACGTAAGTTTTGAGCTTTCTAACAGTTTAAGACAGTGCGGCGTCATCTAACGGTAACATCTGGAACTAAAACAAAGAAGCATGGTAAAAAAATTCTCGACTTCACACATTACGTTCCTGCAAGAATATCTTAAATATCGACTTCAATATTCACCGTTAACTTGCATTCAAGTTTTTTCTTCATTTACATAAATATATATATGTGCTGAAGCCCATGCATATCAATGGAACCATCAATGGAACCATGAGCATATCAATGGAACCATAAAATCTATCAAAGATTGTCCACTAAATTCAACAATGTTTGAAATTTATCAATTCAATATTAAAAGTGTTCTCAAACTAAAACTGGCTACCTTCTGGCAAATTTCTAAATTCATATTTGTTCGTAAATGCATGCGATTGGCAAGTGCTGTTATTCTGAAACTATGGACTTGAATAGTTTTCCATTTTTCAATACAGACAGAGGATCTTTTAAAAAATACTGTCAAAGTTGATGATTTGAACCAAATTTCCGGACGCGACAACGCGATAAAAGTCGTTATACGACAACAATAGTTTATAACTCCAAATATAGTTTATTTATCAATAAGTAAAAAAAAAATTAGATTCCAAATAATTTCAATAGTTGAGCCTGCAAATAAGTCATGCTTTTACGTTTAAAAGCAATCCCCCAAATTCGCGGAGAAAAATAATTTTTTAATTCCATGTCCCAATCTTGGCCTCAAACAATAACGATGCTGACAACAATGTGGTAGTGATTTGAAATGTAGCAAAAGTTTGAAAACCGTTATCTATCACACATATTTGCTTATTTACAGAATATTTTGGAAAATATTTAAATTCACCACTTCAATTAATTTTGACAACATAAATTACACAAAAATTATCTGAAACAACCAAAAAAAAAAAAAACTACGTTATTTCCCTGTTATAAAAATTTTGTATTTTTTTATTTTTCGTATAAATACAGTGTAAGAAAAGTATTGTACTCATGATAAAAAAACCTATTAAGGAAATATTGGTACATTTTTTACCTTTTGAGGTTTCCTGCTGGGAAGATACAGGCATACATTATGATTCGTCACGATTTGTTTTCCAGTGCTTGGCGATAAAATTTAGTTTCTATGATATTACTTCGAATCAATTACGATCGCCATTGAAATTTTCATTTCAGTCGTATGGTTTTATGCAAACACAATTTATATTTCTTCACGCCTGTATATATAGTTACTATCCTGCTAAGAAATTTAAATCTCGAATTTTTTTTTTCAAGTAAAAGTTTGGTTTAAACTCAGGTTTAAAGAAATTAAATAGTTAATAAATTAGAATGGATAATGTTTGTATATATCTTTATTTTAAAGAAATTAAGTATACAATGACTCAGGTTTAAAACAATTTAACAATTAATAAAAAAAGTTACTGTAACGCCAAGAAATTTAAATCTAAGTTTTATTTTTTAATCTATATTTACCGAATGAATATCTATGAGCTTCCGAGTTTCTAAACGTTTAACAACATGAAGTAAATACCTTAACGACATTTCACCTTAAAAAATGGAACGGTATTCCGTAACAGAGCATCGGTTTAGAACTTGTATCTGATCAAACGCAAGTTTATTCATTTTTCCGAGCGAAATATAAACTGTCAAATAGTTCTAATCTCCTGGGATCAACCACCACAATAACATGTCACTTTTCTACTTAGAAAAAATAAATACTTTTGTTATATTTTCTATTCTGGTAATTATTTAATGATTAAACTTGCGTTATATTTGTAAAAAAATCCGGGAATTTTTCTATTTTGACAAATGTTGCTATAGGGGAAATTTCCGAGCAATTAATTTTTGAAAAGTGTTTAAAGTATGTCAAAACTTTTGTTATTTTCAAGACTTGGAATTAGTAAATTTTAAAGAGAGATTATGTTTAGGAAATAATATTCAATCAGAAAAATTTCTTTTGAGGTTTTTTTTTTTTAAATTTCGATTTAAAGGAAATAACTTTTTAATTATAAAGGTTTAAAGTAATTGAACAATATAAGTCGTAAAAATTCCTATTGTAATATTGTTATCAGTTTTTATATACGTATAAAAATTGACGTGATTAAGCACAACTTTTAAATACTGCTAATTAGTTTGTTTACTTATAAATACAGATATGTATTTAACTTGTTTAAGAAAGCATGCTGGCATTTTTCAACTTAAGTGAGAAAGCTGCAATGAAGCATAAAATAAATTAAATAACATTCCAAAAAAAGATGTACTGTAAGACGGGGTGGGGTTACTTTGTAACTCATTTTAAGATTTTTCTCACACCAGCCGGTCTGTTTTATAAGTAACACAAAACTGACTATTGCTAAACAATGATATATCCTTTTCATACATAACGACCTACTGCACCAATCTAAATCTTTAATTTCAACTGAGAAATTTAGGTTAAAAGATGTCACAAAGTTACCTCATCATGGGGGGGTGGTTACTTTGTGACAGGTGTGTTTTCGCCTTGCTATACAAGAGAAAAAGTTGCTTTCACAAAATCAGCCAATAAAACGTTTATTAAAACTTTTATTTAAACAATATGTATAATGTTTTGGCAGCTAAATCTACGTCTTTGATCGCAAACAGCCCTCAGTTGCCCACTGGCGTTGGTGGTTCGATGGTGAATAAAACCTTGTTCTTTTCATTACAAAATTGCATCCAGTCCCCGACAATTGTCTTTAGACAGTCTTTCCTTTTCAGAATAAGAAGCATACGTGATGTAAACCAGTCTTCAAAAACTTGGTGGTTGAACCAACCTGATTTATTTGTACGATGGTATATTGCTGCCTAGTCCGTTCAAGGTCCAAATGGACCACAATTTTTCGGATTTGTAGTTAACGTAAATCGGTGCTAGTTCCTTGCAGCGCTTCCTCATACCATGACTGAATTATGAGCTTTAGACTAGTTTTGAATCTGTTGAGGATATTTTGCTCTTCTTCGACCTATCACATTTTTACTTCGAGAGTCGTCCACCAAATTCGTCTCGTCGTAATTCCATTGGTTCTCGGGCGAGATAGCCTGCAACTCATTTTCCATGTTCGGAAAGTGTATGTCAATTACTTCATGATCGGTCTTGGTCTTACCGTAACTGATATTTATGGACGTTCGTTGAGAGAGAACTGCTTTGTGACCGTGTCGGTGTGTCACAAAGTAGCCTCATCAAGTGTATCTATTTTGATTATGTTATCATATTTCAGATAAATATAACTTGACAAAGGTTATAGTATCAACTAAACTAGTCGGATGTTCCAAGCCCAAAACTTTCTTCTATTTTATGCATGTTAATACTTCGAAATTTGCTATCACACCGCGAATAAAATCAATAATTTCCGTCATTCTGTTGTACGTTAGCTGCTTGGGAATCACCGGATTACTTGGATGCGAAGCACCCTTCGTTGCCCGAACAGCCGATGTAAAACACAACTACGAAAAATCGAGAAAAGTGCACAAAAATCTCTATCACAGTTCCCCCTTCTGGCGGAATAGCCCAAAATTCAACTGGATCTGCTGGTGATAGCCAATAACATATATATGACATTTGGTTCAATTCTATGCATAACTTAATGCACTTTTTGATATATAAAGAGGATACACACACGGACAGACAGACATTTTGTAAAAACGTTTTTTCGGGATCTCTCACCCCTAAAACGTGTAAATCCATCGAAAACCAGAAGTTGAAAATTTTTTCGATATCAATAGATTCTTCTATTATAGATAGAAGAAAGTCAAAAAGAAAGATACAGTTTTCTACTTTAATATGTATAATAATTTGGTGTACATGGATTTTTATAAACACTTAACGACAAAAAAAAAAAAAAAAAAAAAAAAAAAAAACCGAAAAAGGAAACCGAAAAAGCATTAAATTTTAGGGCGTTAAACAGGTGTTACCCCTTAATGCAATGATGAGGAATCTTTTTCCACAAAAAGGCTCTATCCTATGTCACTGAGTCGATGGCGGGCCGCATCTATCGACATGATTGAAGGTAATAATAATGCCTCCTTGCATGTATTCTGTAGGTTTAAAATCGCGGACAGTATGTTCTTCACTCCTGCTTTAAAGTATGTCAATTCTATTCATTTGCTATAAATATATCTTTTTTTTTAAGATAGTTACACTAAATATTTCGACCTTTTTTTTTTACTTTTTCAATATTTCAATGTTAAAATTATCTTCGTAAGAGAATTTGAAAAAAGTAAAGCATTTTATGCAGAAATTAATTCACATTTTATTATTAAAATTATTGATTTCTATGTACGTCATAGAGATGTTCTAGGAAAAAACATTTAATATAATAAGTAAGAAACAAAATTGTTTCCAAGTATGAATTATTTTCAGAAACAAACTTCCCTCACAGTAGAATGAACACCAAATAAAATTAAATTCTTGGATATAGAGTATTTTCTGCGTAATTTAACTTAATATACGTCAGAGTTATGAGGAAAAGATGTGTCCGGAAAGAAGCTAGCGGAATAGCTTTATTTTTTTACTTGCTTTGAAGCGTTATTTAATTTTATATTGAAAAAAAAAAAACTAAATTAGAAAAATACTATATTTATTTTTAAATTGGGGAATAACATTTGAATCTTAAAAAAATATCATCTAATTTTTTTGAAATATTTTATCTTATCTATACTAAACTTTTACAATTAGAGTTTTGACTTCTTTTCATGGGTTGATTCGTAAGGAAATAGATTTTACTATTTTGCGACCAGCTCTGACGACCAGTTTAGTCTCCCTTAAATGTATGCAAAACATTGCAACATGATGTTACTTTCATTCAAATTTAAATTACTAACCCGTAGTCAAATCTGAAGATTTTTATAGAGAAATCAAGAACTCTTTTTGCTTATGGTAGCATTTTGTATGTTTTTTTGTTATGTATTTCCCCCTTTTTGACAAAAACCGTTTAACTCACTTGGGCATTCATTCTTCACGTCCATTTGCTTATCAGTTGCAATGTGGAGATTTTTAAACCTATTACGTATTTCGTAATTGGGTATACTGCCAATTTGCGTATTTTAGTTAACACGATTTGGTGTAATAAAGTTTTTCTTTCTTTCTTTCTTTTCTTTTCTTTTCTTTTCTTTTTTTTTGTATGTGTGTGTGTGTGTGAAAAGTTTTTTATGATATCCACATTTACATTAAACCATATTGTTGCTAATATCTGTTTTGTTTCACCCTAATCTTGGCTATAGACTCGATTATGAAAGATTAGAAAATCTATCATTATTCTCATCTAATTGTCTTGGATAATGTGTCATAATCGGGCGGCATACTAATTGACGTATTTTATCGAATATGGTTTGGTGAAACATGGGACTTTTGGAAGCCACTTATGATAATCACATTTCCTTTAAACCATATTTGCTGTCAGTATTGTCACGTTTGACCTTTGGCGTGCAATTCGATTAAAATTCATCGACTTTCTTCCAAAATGCCGACCTCTGTCCGAGTTTGATTATCTTTGTTCTACTTTCTTGATACAGTTCAGGAGTTTTCATAACTGCGTAACTCACTGATTTCGACATTTATGCTTAATAGCTCCTTACTTTTAAGATCTGTGCCAGGTAAATACACCGCACCAATAATGGCGCCTATAATATAAATATTATGTATTAGAAATATTAAAGACAATTGCAGAAGCATTTATATATAGCTGTATAATACTATAATATAATATAAATATAGATATGGATATGCATGAGGGTGAGTCAATAAGTAATGCCTCCATTGCTGCAACTTTTATTTCTTTCACAGCTACTGGACTATCTATGCATGATATTACAGAGGTAACTTTAATCTACTTATATGGTATTTTCCTTTTCAGATTCCCTGATTAGAACCACGGATCTGAAGCTAAAAGAAAGAGTTGTCATTGAATTTCTGGCAAAAGAAATTTGTGCACCTAAGGAGATCCATAATCGCTTGAAGAATGTTTATGTGTTAAGGTTGTTCTTAGGTGCACAACCTTCTTTTGACAGAAATTCGATGAATACCTTTTCTTTTCGCTTCAGGTCCATGGTTCTAATCAGTAAATTTAAAAGGAAAAATTCTATATAAGTAGAGTAAGGTTACCTGTTTAATATCATGCATAGATAGTCTAGTAACTGTGAAAGAAATAAAAGTTAGAACAATAGTGGCATTACTTTTTGACTCACCCTCGTATATTATATTCATAAATATAGAATGTGATCTATCTCATAATCATCCCAGCAGATATAACATCGAGCCAAAAATAGAACTACCATCGTAAATATCTTAGGTCAAAGCCGCTAATCTGATGTTATGTATTTAATAAATGTATACTAAATTATTGTTTTGTATTATTTTACTTTGCTTCTATATTATTTGTCATTTTTAATGATGTTATGTATATAATAAATGTATATTAAAATATTGCTTTGAACACGATTGGCCATTGAAACTAGTACATATGATTGGTGATTAACAATTATTTTCGGTAACCTTTCTTCCCGGCACGTATAATACATAACTACCAAATTAACTGACGATTCGTTTTGAAATTTGATTCATTAAATATTATTACATGAGCTGGGTTTATTTACATTTAACTTCGTCAAGAAAAATATTGAAAGAAGTTGAGTTGTATAGCACTGTACCTAACATAATTATGCTAATATTTGATGGACTTACAGGTGCGAATTACTTTTTTTGCACACCAGACAGCGTTGCAAAATTCGTCGTTGGAGAATTTGCTTTGGGAATGATCACCTTCATGGTTTAATATTTTTATCGCTCACAATGAAAGAATTTCTTGTGTTTGTTTACTTTGATGGAATTAGAATTGGGCTGTCAATCTAATTTTAACTGAAGTTATCTCAGAATATATACATATTTGAATCTCTCAAAAATTAATATTTTTAACAATGTTTCTAAAAATGTAACTTTTGTGCAGTTTTATTTAAAAAAAAAAAACTTTTGAGTAAAACTGGGCGGTACTTTTATGTTAGCCAGGACGCAAATCTCGTCAACAGAATTTTTTCTTTCGTTGGCTTTTATTTTTCGAATGCGTAAATTAGAAACAATGCTTTGATGGTGAAAGAAAATGTTTTGGATTATGTTATTATTATTACTATTATTTATTTATTTATTTTATTGCATTTTAAATGAAATGAGTAAAATGCGTGTGTTTTAAATATGTGTGACATATGTATTTTAAACTTATGTGTTTTAAATGAAAGTTATATATTTTAAATAAAATGATGGCGTTGGAACAATATTTGGCGATTTATCGCTTGCGCCCAGCTAACATAAATGTACCAAAATGGCCGCCTAGTATATGAAAAGCGAAGCAGTCAGACTGTAACTGTTTATGATAGTTGACGTTGTTGACGTCAGACGAGCGATATGTACTCGTGAGTGATGCTGTCGCACGCATATGTGATGAGCGGGATGACAGGCTTTATGCTGTAAGCATTTGACAGACTTTCCTTACAGGGGAGGATTTATTTAGTGTTGCCATCTGTTGGTTATGAAATGAGTTGATTGTTGTTGTTAAAGATTGTTGTGTGTTTGTCCGGATCACCATTGAAGTGATGACGCTGGCGGGGATTAAACCAGGGATCTCATGGACGGTAGACGAGTGCATTAGCTGTCGAGCAAAAGGCCAATCCAGTTACTCTGAGCTAGTAACTCGCTTTAAACTGTTCATGTGAGATGAGAGCGCTGCAATTACCTTCACGGAGTAAGGTCGTCCATTTCGAGGTGCAAGAGAATATTGACAAAATCCTGGAAACCTTTTCAAGTTCGTTGGTTATTATATGTGGGGTCAAACCTTGAAACAAAATTCACTCGGAATGGTTTTCCCACTCGTTCCTTACTTTTAGCTGCCCGAATTTATTTGCCCAGATTAAGTGTAAATTTCTGAGCTAGCATTAAACACAATTATTTAAATATTATATGTGACATGTTGGTGACATCATGGAATTTTGTTTTACTTAATATTCATCTTAGTTATCCAATTCAGGACGAGATTTTTCATTCTGGATGATCCCCTCTACGGATTAAGTTGCTCACATGGAGGTGCAAGGCTGCTCACATAGTGGCAAAATACTGGAAACCTTTGCAAATTCGTTGGTTATTGTACGAGGGCGAGTCAAATGAATGTGAACCAATGCAAATATTGACAAACGGAGTACTTTATTTAAAAGTAGTCTCCATGAGCATTTAGACATTTGTCCCACTGACTAACGAGTCTCGTGATTCCCTTCTCACAAAACTTCTTGGGTTGCTGCTTCAAAATGTCTGCAACTGCCTCTTTCTCATCATCGTCTGACACGAATCTGGTTTCCTTGATCTGTTTTTTCAATTGCCCGAAAATTTCTGCCAGTTCATCGGCTAGTGGCTTTGGCCAGGTCTTGGGATCGCCTTTGCAACTTTCACGTCCTTCTTTGAACCGTTTGCTCCAACTCTTCACAGTGGCCAATGAAAAGCAATGTTTGCCGTACTCTGCAGCCATACGGCGAGTAATTTCGTTTTGGGAAACACCTTCAGCTGTCAAAAACCTGACCACACCACGCTGTTCTTTTTTTGGAGCGTACATTATGTCATGCAGCCGCCTTCACCATAGAACTAGGAAGATGTTTGTTCCAGCTGGGATGCCAGTATTATACCGTAAAATCAAAAATTTTTTTTTTTTGCAGTGTATATTATAAAGCAAAAACATGTCCGTGAGTAACGCTGAAGTCATATTGACGGTGGCAACAACGACCTGACCACAAATTTCGCTTTTACTGATTTTTTTTTATCTTCTAAACATCACACAATTTCTATTTTTACATCATCGAATAAAAAACAAAATATACCTACAAATGTAATTTGTTTGAAAAATGTTTCTGAATTTACTATTTATGACTTTTAAATTAATTTTCATTCATGAATATTTTTAAATATGCGTGCAACTCAGTTACGGGAGATTCATCCGTTTGCACTTAAAACCATGTAAATAATTCACCATTAGTTTGTTTCAGTGTCATATTCCAGAACTAAATTGCCAAACGAAATTAAATCACAAATAAATAAATACATAAATAAATAGATAAAATGCGAATTTAACAGAGATGTAATCGAACGATGAGTTGAAATACTGAATTCATCAGAATCACAAATATTTCTATAATTAGTGAAATGTTTCGTGAATGACCGCTGGCATGAAGTTAATACGAAAGTTCTAAAAATCGTTTTTGGTATAGTTGGTGGGCAGTTAAAAAAAATACACAAAATGTAAAAATTCTATTAGAGTTTTCATTTAAAAAGGATTTTCATCTACGTTTTCTGCACCGGGCATCTCCCACCTGGGCAGCGTAGGTTGGATTGCTTGGTTAAGTTAAAAACATTACACAATAAATTATTTCTGATTACTTACAGGCTTTATCCTTTAACCTTCTCACCGTTCACTATGCTGTAGGTTTCACTGCAAAACTAGAATTATTTAAATTAATATGTCTACAAATATAATGTAGTTTTAAAACATTTAGTGATGATTAATATTCTCAAGGATTATATTCATGTACGTTATTAGGTTTTTTATATCATCTTTTTTTAGTATTTAAAAAAATTACAAAGAGAACAACATTAAAATTTTGCCCTTTTGCTCGGCAGTCAGAGGATTAACAATATGATTTTTATCCATGCTGTGCAATTTTAAACTTCTGCTCTCGTATGGGGAATTCATAATTAAAATTTAACATTTGTAAATATAATAGTTGATTTATTTCTTTGCCATCTTATTTTAAAACAACAAAAATATATTTTAGAAAAACACCTCATTAGCTAAATATTATTTTTATGAAATAATTTATATGCTTTTAAAGTATTTCTTTTTCAGCTTGAATGAATATCGTGTTTTTTTTTTATTATCATTTATTATTTTTTATGCATATTAAATATTTCGATTATATTGTTGTTCTGGCATTTCCGTATTTAAAAATAAAGCAATTAATTATCTGAATGTTATGTTTTTTACTTACTGATTGTTTCCAGTGGCGGAATCAATTTCTTTATATAAAAATATAAGAAATATTTTATGAAAGAAAGTAATATTAATTAATGAAAAACTGCAATAAGTAGTTTTTGTTATTATTACGAGTTATTAAATAAGCTACAATGCTATAAACTTCACTTATATAAAAACAAACATATTTATTCTTTAAATATATTATTTAAATATATCGTATTCACAATTTTTATCATAATTTTGATCACTATTTTATTTTTTTATCATTACATCATTTTCCAAATGCATAAATTTACTTTTCTTATCATTTAAAAAATATTCACTTATCCATCAAAAAACAAAACGTAATGTATCATATAATTAGTAGTCGGTAATTTTTGATAGCTTACAATTTTTTGTGAATTACAATGAAATTATTTTGCTATATTCATTGCTTTTAATTGTTGAGCGATTAGGATTACTAAACTTCATTTGTTCCGCGTTGTTTTCCGTGAAAACACTCTTTAAATGTGATACAACACTTGCGAAATCCTATAGAAAACGTCTGATGTTGAAGAATATTTTTCTCAGAAAATTCTGAAGCGATTTCAATATATATATTTTTTATAGCATTGCTGCGGATTAACCTACGATGTAAGACTCTAGTTGATTCAGCAGTAATTTTCTTTCTTTCTATCTTTCTTTCTATTTTTTTTTTTTTTTTTACTTCAGATTGGCTGCATATTGGGTTCCAGAATAGGGCCGGCCGGGTAACCAAATTTTACCACAGAACCCAACGCCACTGGAGCCGAGTCAGCTGTATATGTATATATTTAAACTTTTCATAAGATTTAAATTAGAATTTCGAATAGAGTGGGGTTGCCAAATTCACTAAATTCGGACACAACCCTTGTATATAAATTTTGTTGGTCCATCCAGTGTCCATTTATCGCAGTGACAAACTTCCACTAGTATTTTCGTATAGAATTGTTCGCCTTATTCAAGCATTGAATTATTTTTTTTTAAATAAAGCAAAATTTTCTGTTATAAAAAATTGGTAGAACCTGCGATAGTCGAACTCTAGATGCAGTTCAGATTCGAAGTAAAATATTTAAATGGATTGGGTAGCCAGATGATGATGTTGCGTTAAACAAGCAAAATTATAAATGCAAAAAACACACATTGTATATGAAAATATAGATATGGATGCATTGAAAATGATAATTAAAAGTAAGTGTTTAAATAATACGAAATTCAACTATGCAAATGCCGCAACATTTTTTAAATGTCTTCTACTTTCATTTCTTCAGCTTATATTTGTATGCTTTAACCAACAAAATCTTGACAATAACTAAAATTATGCTATTTTGCTGTTAAGTGCTTATACCTTGAAATGTATACTTTGGCATATTTCTTATGATGATATTTAAATGCGTGTGTGTTATTTAATTAGTGAAAATATAAATATGTATTTTGAAATAAGTATTGTGAAAGATTTAAATTAGAAGCCTACTTCAAATACAGATACACCTTTTTGTTTGTGTGATATTATAAAATTAAAATAATGAACATATTATGAAGCATTAAATCACATTTTGATGTAAATAAAATATAAAATTAAGATCATACAAAAAAAAGAGCATTTTATTATATTTTTCTTTACTAATATTTCATACACATGTTTAGAAACGAATTATCAATTGCAAATACCTTTAATTATACTGATTTTGGGCGCAGTATGAAGTGCAGTATTAAACATAATTTTTTAATATACAAATAATTCATTAATTAAAATAGAAAACAACTAAAAAAATATCACCTTAACTGAATTACTACATCATTGCTTCAGCAATATTTATCTATCTGTACAACTAATATTGGCACATCTTGATAAATGAGTTTCTAATGTACGAAATTGTCACAATTATGGCAAATGTACCAGAAAATTATTTCATAAAATCATTAATTGAAACTAAATTTTCCTATCGTAAATCAAATATCAATAGTATTAGATTATAAATTATTTCTGAAGATAATGTTAAGTGTATGGGAAGGTTTTTGAAAGATTTCTCGCTCGCATTTTAATATTTTTAAATGATTTTTTTTTTTTTTTTGCATAGGATAGCAACTGCCCGTCGATCGACCTTCGTATTTCTGAATTGGCGATTTTGGTGTATGTGTATTCCTTTTTAAAGTGCCTCACTTTCTCACAGTAAATAGTCGGAAAGTAAGTTCTTCGGCATTTTCATCAAAGAATAGCGACTTAGGTATTTGATTTTCACCGGGTGCTAAGCAGGTACAGCGGTCGTCGGTGAGCAACGCGTGTGTCGCACTCAGGTCTACTTCTGACTCGTCGACCTCCACTTCTTCTTCTTCTTCTTCAAATTCGAATATTAGGTTATCCACGTCAAAGTTTTGCCATGTTCTTTCCCAATGCTGATAGAGTTCCTGACGAGTGAGGTACCGAGCTGCTGCATGGATTTTTGCGGACTAACGATCGCGCTCATATAGTCTGATTTGTAAGTCAAACGTCTTTTTAACTTAGCGTAGACCGTATAGCATTCATCTAGATTGCATGGCAGGTGATCCACGGTGGAATCTAATTTTATAGGCACGTTCACCACCGAACCCTTCAATTTGAACTGGCATCCGTAAACGGCATAGATTTGCATGTAAGGGATACGCAACGCCACAATCGTTCTTCTAACGGATTCAAACATTTTAAGCTGTCAGGTATTTCTGGAAATTCGAAACCGTTTGATATGGCGTACTCGGGAATTTTGAGTTTTATCATATCACCGTAACACGTTTTACAGAAAGAGATATCATCGCCGATATTTTTATAAAATGTCAGCCTTAGAAATTCTTCGGTCACTCCTTTAGCGATTAATCTCGATTTCGAAAGAGAAATTAAAAAAATCGAAGTTTTAAACCATAGTTGATAGCAGCAGTAACATTTGTGGTAACGGACCATCGGATATAGTGTCAAAAAACCGATTGGCTATTATTTGAAATTCTGGTTGTCTGCAGGCCCAGTTGAGATCGATGTTCCGTTTTTGTCGTTTGACATCGGTCGCATCGAGTGGAGATACTAATTTATTACGTTTATAAGCTCTTTGCAATGAGACAACTTCTTGAGCGCGAAAATTGGGATCTTTTCTTTTAGTCTGCAAAATTTTAAGCATTTTATTACGATGAACCTCTTCAGAGGGAAATGAATTAGGAGGACGATCCATTTTAGGGCGCGGAACATCAGCTTTATCATTCACGTGCTTCTTAATCCAATAGCGAGTAGTAGCATGCGTAATATTCAGTGTACGTGCAATTTCAGAAATCGAAGTATCGGCATAATAAAGAAAGATAATTTGATTTTTAATACCGTCAGTAACAACCATTTGTATAGCTATGTATAAAGGGTGTCGATAAGCTAACCAAATTAACTAGCTGTTTAACCCGTTCATAACTTTGCATAAAAACGCAATGACAACAAACAATTTTAAAATATCTAAATAACAAATAAGATTTCACCCTGTTAAAGTGTTGAGTTGCTCAATAACTATTCGATTTAGAAAAATATTTTTCTACTACTGTGCAATTTTTTTAATGAAAGTTAATTTATCATATTGCTATGGCAGCAGACGATAAAACGATATATTTGGAATAAGGGCATAAATAGAAGAAAAAGTTTTGTTGATGTTTGTGATAAAATGTTTTTCTTTATTTAAAAAAAATGTACAGACATAATTTCCTTTTATATTTTAACAGAATAATAAGTCTACTATAATTTGTTACTCATGCTATAGCCAGTATACACGATACACGTCGGGACACATTGCAGTTCTCATTATCTTTTTACACGTGAAGGTTTCGCTATGGTACTTCATTGCTAAGTTTGGTAATTTTTGAAATTCAATATTTGAAAAATGGCATAATCATTAGATTTGAAATTTATATCAAGAAAAATACAATTTTTTGCCTTTCTAACGCAGTTTGTCTAACAATTTTGTGACAAATACTTTTCGAGCTATTAATTTTTTCAGTAACTTCAAATGTTTAATTTTCCGAGATTAACCTGTGGCAACGATGGATGGCTATGACTTTTCATAAACATGAATTTTACTGTTGCCTGAAAGAATAAGCCCCCCTGTGTGTGGTTAAAAATTTAATATAGGACACAATCCTACAAATGGAAATCTTAAAATTCTTCTGCGAATCTTTGTTGTCAAAACACCTGTAAAAGGATAAAATCATTAAAAAACAATTAATAGATTTCGATTATCCACCTCAACATCGAATACCCCAGAACAGTTATGCAACTATTCATCTTTGTAATAATTATGTACATTCATTAAATATTGCTCATATTTACATTTAATAATTTTTTTAATTTATTAAACAGTAATTAATAATTATAAAATTTATTATTAATAAATTGGTATATATTAACAACTCATTATTATACCCAGGGTATTCGCACATTTTTTAGACGATTTTCATGGTAAGAACATAAAATATTTGCGTTTTAAATGCCCAGTTTGGTAACCCTTATTCTGAACTTCCTTTCTACAACATCATTTCCATGACAATAATACAATTTGTAGTTTTAGAAGAAGTATTTTGGCCCACTCCTCTTGAACAGCTTTTCAAAGTTCATGAAGGGTTGTAGGTCAACGTTCGGATAACGCGTTTTTTAAAAGTTCAAAAGCACAAAAATCCATTGGTGATACACCAGGAGAGTTAGCAGGTATATCACTGAAGGATACCCGTTGATATCCGTTATACCTTGATACCCGTTTCTCGTTCCATTTTTTCCAGGAAATTAACAGTGGATTGTGATGTGTGACTGCTTGCTTTATCTTAATCCTTTTCAACAGATTGATGGCACTGAGGTTAAGAGATGGTATTTCATGTTTGAAGATTGGGAGTAAAATATATGTCTGATAGTATGTGGAGTTGATCTTAACATTTTTCTCCTCTCTCTTTATTTTCAATTTGACGTTATATGCAAAACTAGCAACAATAATAAATTATTTAATAAAACTTTCTTCAGATATACTGAACCATGTTTTAGGAATTTTTTCTCATCTTTGATAATAAATAATAAATGAATCTCTTTTTATTACAATCATTTAAATAGACCCAAGCTTCATCTGTTGTAGCAACATTTTTCCATTTTTCTCCAGATAAATGCTTCTCATAAAAAATTTTGCATCGTGCTCTACGCTCGGTGACATGTCGTGGAGAAAGGCGATGAACATCGTGCTTTTTAGTCTTTTTAAAATTCAAATCTGTGTTAAAGATTTTATAAACAGTTGACACTGAGTATTTTAATGATTTAGCAACAGTCTTTGACTTGGGGGAATTTCTTTTACCATGAAAGATCTTACCTTTGAAATATCCGTAGAAATCATTTTATTTTTTCTTGGGCACATATTTGGAACAATTTTTCCACGTGAAGCCAGACATTCACGTTTTTCCCTCTGCGTCTTATTGACAATTTTACCTACTGTGGCTTTATATATAGAAAAATCATGCTTTTCACTATGTTTTTTAATAGCCGAATACGAATAATTCTCTTCGAAAAGTTCATAAATATAGCTTTCCATCCATTGGTTCTTTAAAAGCGCCATTTTGAATATAAACAAAAAATTCAGTTGCCAGACGAGAATTTATATTAGATTAATTTTAACACATTATATACTAATTGGTAAATAAATCATATAAGATGTAATTTTCGAACTGGGCGAAAAATTTTCGAGCTAGGATTTGAACCAGGGACCTCTTGGATAAGATACCAATGCTCTGCTAACCTGAGTATCCCGGACATATCAGGAGGACCTCATTCACCCAGCTAACCTTATTCATCATAGCATCTGGTCTTATATCTTAATCATATCAACAGAATAAATAGCAGGTTATGGAATTCCAGTAAACGCTGGATATGGAATTACACAAGATTAATTTTAACACAATTATATTGAATATTATGTAGAATTTATACTTTCAAAAGCATACTACCTGTAAAAAATAATTTCTCTTTGTAGGCGATTGTTTTTATCTCTTTACTCCAAAACAAACTCGTTTGACATATGATTGAAAAATATAAGTACATCCCGCTAGTTCCCTTCTATACCAAAATTTGGCTTTTACAGAGATTTTAGCGAGTACAAGTGGTTTAACCGTTCCCAAGTACCAAGTAAGTGAAGCTTAAGTTTTAGAATAAAGCTTTAAATACGCCGGCCGACATAAAGATTTTTGAGTAAGGTTTTAGAAATCTTGAGTAAGTTCTGATTTTAAGGTCTTGAGTTTTCTTGCAAGTAGCATTTAGTATAAAGAAATAACTTTTGCAATTCAGTTTTAAAGGATTGAATAGCTTGTATTTTCTAACAAAAAACTTCTAAAAATTTAATAGCAAGTAAAAAATTTAATTTCTGAAAATGTTTAATTATAATGGAGAACTTTAAATCCAAAATAGTTTACAAAAATAAAACCAGTTAAAAGTTTTTCAGAAATCTCGGAAGTTTTATTTTTGTTTTACTTTTAAATGCCTGTTTAGTAGTAAAGTATACACGCATTTTAATTTAAAATCTGTCACGTTAACTCATCTGGTTAGTTTTCTTTTTATTTTGTCCCAACTTGTATTTTGAACAAAAACAACCTTAATCGACTTCAAAAATTTTAATGAGTTTTCTAAAGTAAACGAAATTAATGTTATGTTTTACTGACAGAGCAATTTTTGATGAATATGCTAGCACTTATTATTATTTTTAATGGAATATTTGAATTATATTGTCTGGATATCATTTAACTTTATTTATTAGAATTCCTTTAAACTTAATGAAATGCTGGAAAAGACAATTAGATTTTTTTTTTCACAAATACTAAAACAAGAGAGTTTATTGCAAAACTTTATCATACATGCAAACTTTAACTATACCTTGATATACCTGCTCCTACACAATGAAAAGTTGTTATTAAAGTTCTACCAATACAGTTTATTTTTAATCTAATTTTTTTTTTCAGGAAACAATATATTTAAGTGTACAAAATCTAGATTTAACTGTATGGCAAATAATACTTTTACAATAAGAACTTGAGGTGTGCACGTGCCGAAATTCCCGGTCCCGGGTCGTACAAAAAGTTCATTAGCCCGACTTAGCCTGTTATGGAATCTAAAAATTCGGACAGGGCCGATTCAATTTCAACAACACATGCCGATATTTCTGAAGCAACATTATTCTACAATTAAAATGATTAAAAAACAATTATCTATTCATAGATTTTATTTTCAGATTCTATGTCAGCAATTCATGGAATACGGAATAACAATAATATTAACTACCCCTTCGACAATTACGTACATAAACACCCATTAAAAATTTAACTTTGACAATTACATTCAAATAATGATTTACTAAGAAAATCAACTAGTTCACACTGAAAGAAAAATATGTTAAAAGAAAATCACAGTTTGAAACTCTACAATAAAAAAAAATAATACGTTTTTAAAAGTATTCCTCTATAACTTATGAAACCAAATTAAATTTCTAAATATTCCGTTAAATAAATGAACAACATCATTACTTTTTTTTTACAAAAATAAATATATAAAATGCCAGCCCAACATGACCCGGATGAAAGAAAGATGTCCATCCTCGTCTCGTCCCGGAAAATATAAGATTACATGAAAGAAAATTGGCCCGAGTCCGGCCGGGCTCTGGTTTTGGTCCAGACCCGGCTCGTGCAGATCTCTAATAAGTACGCTTGTCTCTCGTTATAGGGAATCTTGAAACGACCCCCCCCCCCCCCGTTATAAAGCTATTTCACATTCAATAAAACAGCCATACAAAATATTATTATAACGATTTCTCTTTGTAGTTTGAAATATCTTTCTGACAATTCTTAGTTTAGTATTGTTTAGGATAGGACCATCTGTATGTATAGCAGGAAAAAATTACAAAATTCGTGGCAGTTCCTATTTACAATGCGAAAAAACGCACATTTCATGAATTATGGTTATTTTTTTATGTATATTTCTACGTATACAATAATATAATTTTAATTATAAAATATATGAAAGAATTTCCAGTTTTTTCGAAAGTTATTTACAAACCAAAGTATTCAGCAACTTAAAAAATATATCTCTTTAGCACCAGTAAATTTTTTAATTAATTACCTTGTTATATATATATATATATTGTGCTGTCCTCTAGAAAAAACTCCCACATTGAAATGCTTCCTAAAAAAAAAAAAAAAAAAAAAAAAAAAAAAAAAAAAAAAAAAAACCACCCTGGTATTACATCAAATATTTCACTAAAGTCATTTTTTTGTTTTGTTCTGTTTTTATGCACCATTTAGAATTATAAAAACAGTTAAAAGACCCAAGGAGTGCTTATTTAGTTTTAAAATAATTTAAACTAACAATTGCAGAACTTTGGCAAAACATGATCTTCATTTTTACAGATTTTCTTGCTATAATAGAATTTTAGAATGATCTACATAAATTTTTATTTTTAATGTTAAACCATTAATATGTAATAAAATTCTTCATTTTCAGCTGATTATGTCAGGTGTTTTTTTTTTTTAGGTAACATAGGTTACCTTTTGAAAAAGTGTTTTTTTTTAAATTCGCGCCTAATTGGTTTCCATTTTGTAATAAAGTGATAAAATGAAAAATGCTCAACATTAAAATCTTAGTCAGAACAAGTTGAAAAAATTTAGCCCTGTTTAATTTTTTTTAATTCTTTATTAGACTTTATATAGAGAAAATTAAAAAAAATGTTTTTTTTTTTTTTAGAGGACAGCACAATAAAAGAAAGTCCTGATTGGAGAGATCATCAACGTACAGCCCAAACTACCGAACCTAGAAAGATGAAAATTGGGGGGAAAATACTTCTTAGGATGTAGAGGGGCACTAAGAAAGGATTTTATAAAATTCCATCCCTAAGAGGGATAAAACGGGGAACAAACATTTAAGAAAACTCCTTAAAAATTAGTTATTATAGCTATATGATAAATGATAACCTATTTTAATGTATTATAATTATTTTTTTTTTTGTTCGTGAGATTTTTCAAATTTGGCTATGTATTTAGCGTCAAAACCTCAAAATTTTAACATTACAAATGATAATTTCTAAAAATACATGCGTTATTAAAGCAACAGAAGAAATTCAAAATGTCGATAAAAAGCGAGGGACTTCTTTTCATCGTTATAATACAGTAGACTGCCTTAAATCCGCACAGCTTGGGACCAGAGGTGCAGATTTTATAATCTTGTGGATTTCTGGTAACTGTTTTGCTTACATTTTTTTAACAGTAATTTGAATGCAATAATGCACTCACAATTATAAAGAATGCTTACAATAAAGAAAAATATTAAAATAATTTAGGAAAATAATAAAGTAACATATTAAAAATTAAAAAAAGACTTAAAATATTAAAAGTAACGGTCAAAGAAATAATTAATAATGCATGACTAAATATGCATAATAATGATGAGATAAATTTTTCTTGAATTATTTAGTGAAACTTGTCTCATATGCATTCTAATAATTTACATCAAAACCTTAAAATAACAAAATTTTATTTCATGTTTAGCCAGATTTAACAACAAAAAAAAAAAAGCTTGATTAATACATAAATGTATTTGATAAAAAGATCAGGATCACCACTGATATCAGTGCTATCTTTAATTTTTTTTGGAAATAAATTTATACTTGTTTCATGAGAAAGCATGAGTTCAATATTAACCAGAATTACATATGTATTACATGTGTAAGGAATGATATAAAACTAACAAAAATCTTGAATTTTCCCTCTATATCTTAATTGTAAATTTCACTTTTTACACACACACACACACACACACACACAAAAAAAAAAAAAAAAAAAATGCCGATTTTAAGCGTTTGAAAATTTTAGGGTTGCGGATTTGAGGAAGTCTACTGTATAATGTGACGAAATGGATTCCAGCAAACAGTTATCTACTTATAATAAAATGCAAGTGTAGGAGTCTGTTGGTAAGCATGTCGGGTGCGACCACTCTGGTCTACGAATCGACCTTAGCTAAACGGCATGAAAATTAAAAACATATGTTAACATATGACAGCTAAATGATAATTTCTTCTACTTGAAATCATGTCTGTTCAGCATATTTTCATATAAAACATGCATCCAATTATAATGTTTGAAGTTCTAAATTAATAATTTCACATTAAAAATCGGTTTACCAGATATAAACAAACAAACATTGTTGCCATTCAGAATTCCAAATTCCAAACGTAGAAACAAATGAACGAGTCTTTGAACGCTTCATTAAAAAAATACAGGTTAAAATCCTGTTTTGTTCTTAAAATATTTGTAAAAGCATATTAGTGCCTTTAAATATTTTGAAATGCGTTTTTCACTTTTTTATATCGGATTTATATCGATTTATGTGTTTGTGAAAAATGGAGTTAATTGCCTATTCAAGCGCTCGAAAATGCCATCTGGTAGAGAAAAGATTTAATTTCTCTCTTCAGGAAAATCCTATGCAAGCCCATTGCATTACATGCATTTTTAATTTGTTCATAATTATTATTATTTTTTCTTTTTGCACAATTTCAGATTTCATGTGAAATCAGTGTTCTGTGTTTATATGACAGCTGTACAGACAGCTGGGATTAGCGCCATCTTTGGACCTTTTTAAGTCCCAGTTGTTAGTTTTTTATGAAATGTTCCAAAAATCGTTCTCGCGTCAATTTGGTGGCGCCAACTACCAAGCATAAAATAGAATATTTTAAGATGCTATTTTTTCACAATTAGTATTTTAAAACTACTCTGAGGGGATAAAAAAGAAGAAAAAGGAAATGACATACTTTATATGTAAGGATTAAAAGTTTTCTTTTCTTTTTTTTTTTCACTTTTGTTAGAAATAAAATTTTACACTGAAAGATCGAATGCTGCAAATTATGAATTTATTATTAGCATTTTTAAAAGCTTCTGCCTAACATTTTTCTTTTATTGAGCAAATTATTGTTTATAAAATGTGCCTGTGACATTTTAACGAGATAAGTTTATGATGAGTTTACTTTTATGGAATTAAATTTTATATTAAGCATCCTTTTTATGAAACAGAATTTTCAGAATGGTCCTTTTCATTAAATTAAATTTTGTGAAAGGCACTTTTTATTAAATATAATTTTTTGAAGTCCTAATTCGTGCCTGCATCGACCTCAGATATGAACTGTGTTAATCATTATAGATAATTAAATTGCATCTTCCTGCTTTTATTGGTAATAGTTCTAATTATTACTAAAATAGGTATAAATATCTTGTTGATCGTAATGAGATTTGCAACAGGTTTTTTGGTTTATTTTTAATTTTCTTTTTTAACCTATGCATATTTTAGCTGAATTTATTATATTTTTGTGAATTATTTTCTGTTATTTAAGAAATGGAAGAGGCTTTTTTTTTAAACTTTCTTATATAACCTATGCATATTTTTATGACTACTTTAATAACACATAGCTGTCAACTTACGCAAAAGAAAATTCAGTAGATTTCTTAAAAAAAAAAGAAATCAGTTGATTAAGCTGCTTTAAGAAAAAGCCTTTATTCAAAGTAACACTTTTTTTCACTTTTTAGAAATGAAAAATAGCATTAATAGAGAAAAAATGTAGATTTTTGTATTCCTAAAAATTTTAACCATTCTTAAATTTTTACGCATTTTAAGCAAAAATTCCTGTTCAAATTACAGAAGCATAGGAAGTATATTTTTTCCTCTGGAGGTTGACTTTTGCAAACACAGTTTTCGGGGGGATTTTGATGACTTGCCACTACTGGAATGATCGCGCATAACACAAGATGGCAGTAAGATAACATTACAGAAATCCCATACTTGATCTCTAATTAAAACACACGCAATATTTCATTTTATATCACCTGTTTAAATGAAATTATATGTCAATAATACTACTAAACGTTCGAAACTTAAAATATCACTTTTACGTACTTTTTGAAGGGGGAATATGCTCGTCTTTCTATATACAGTATTGGCTAAATTATTAGTCTCATTCGAAAAAAATTTCCCAAACCATGTTTCTAAGATGATTATATTAAAATAAATTCTCCTAGTAGTGTAACAGGCTATTCAAAGAATTACACCGAGTATTGACTTCTTTATAAATGAGATATTTCACGATTGTTTTGTTTATATTTTCTATAAGTGAGTGGCAATACTAATCATTGCAAAATCGAGAAATTTTGTTCTGTTTGCATTGTTTGCTGGCCTGTTACATATCAAATAACACCACTTCTAGTCATTACTTTTAGTGTTTTAAATGATTTTTTAATTTTTTTTTGTATTAAATGCAGGTTTTTAACTGAAAAATAACATTGTTTAAGGAATTTTCTATAGCAGTAATTAAAATGGGTGGCAGGAAAGATATTTCTCCAAGAAAACGTAGACAGACTCAGGTTCACTTTAAAAATTCTAACTTGACCCAAGCTGAAATCGTCAATAGACCTTCCGTGTCTCGAAAAACCGTAGTAAGGATAAAGAAAAACATCACTTTGAATAGGAAGGGAACACCGAACAGAGTTGGACGATGTGGAAGAAAACGGATTTCTTCAAAACGTGATGATAGTGTTTTACTGATTTTAAGCAGAAATAGCAGAAAAAGTTCTTCAAGACAGTTAAAACCTGCACTGGGTAACCAGGATATCGCTATAATAATAATAATAATAATAATAAACCTTTGTAAAACCAGTTATAAACGATATGGCCTACGCCAGTCGTTGTCTATGCAGTTAAAATTAGTGAGATTAATGAACAATGATTTGTAGAGCTGATGTTGAGGCCTCTGACCTGCAGACTAGTACCTAATTCTTAAACTGTTTATTGCCGAAACGTCAGTGGAGGCTTACTGTGGAGACACGAAAAGCTTTTGGTTTCTGTTTTCCTGTTAGTCTGTTTCGCCAAAAAACATCCGATTAGCTCTTAATCAAGTATGTATGTTTGTGAGGTACCCGGGATTAGCTATATTGTTTTTGATTAAATTTGGTTCATCCGTTCAAAGAATATAGAATATTTTTTTTTATGTTATAATGCTTTTCTATGGTAATTCAGACGATTTTAAAATTTCATTGTTCACTGTGAAATGAAAATGGTACATTTGAATAATTGATTCACACAAAAATTTATGGATGTTACATCTTCTATGTCTTAAATATAACTATTCGCTTTGAAAATTTGCCAATACATTTATTAGAATTTAGAAATAAATTATTTGTTATTGGGAAATTTTAAGTACCTGTTCAAGAAATATAAAACATTTTAGTTTCTCATTTAAAAAAAAATTAATTCATTTCTTTTTTTTTTATTTTTTTAATCTAATCGTTGCCTTGCAAATGCATTTCAAAGCGTATCAAAATAATAAAATTAAAGTAAATCGCGCTATTTTGTCCGCAATATTTGTTAGCAAATAACTTATTTTCGAGTGATTTTAATATTTTATTGTAACAGATGAGGATTTATTTGGATAAAAGTTTTCTTTTAACTACTGTAGAATGATCACCAAAACATTTTTTTCAAACAAAAATTATAAAAACGTTGGACATGTAATTTGTATTCAAGTGTCGTAGTAGGAGTTTACATTTGTATATATTTTTCATAAGATTTTATTCAATTTCTGCAACAGATGTGGATGTATCGTGGTTCAAAAGTTAGTATTCCTTTAAAAATAGGATAAAAACTCTCGTACAAGGCGATGGTTAATCTAAAGAAATTAGAGTATTGAAACACATACATATAGTCGAATCCTGAGATAGCACAGTTACTGGAAATTGAAAGCATAAAATTAAAGTAACAACGGTAGGGAGGGGGGGGGGGGTCAGGGGACAGAGCCCCGCAGAAGAAACGTACTTTTCATTCTTAAAATATTGCAAGAATAAGCAGTTCTTCAGAATATAATTGCATAAAATCATCTTTAATGTGACATTTTTAAAGTTTCCGTAAGTAAGCTTTGAGAAATGTTTTGTACTTATAAATATATATAGAACTTAAAAGAATTAAATTGCGGATTGTTGAGTATTAAAAAGTATTATGCAATGTGAGATTAATGAAAAATGACTTGTAGACCTGACGATGAGGCCCCTGATCTACATAATTGTACTGAGAATTTACTAGTTTTACAGTTATACTTCCAACTGAAAAAGGTTTCAAATGCTGTTCTCCATTATATTAAAAAACGTTTAGTCAAAATAGCTCTTTATGTGATTTATTTACATGTTAGTGCATGGAGCACGTGTAACATAAGTGAAACTTTTAGAACAGCGTGTAAAAATTTACATTTCGTAACTTTTATAAAAATAACTATTTTCTCGTAAATGACTTATAATTTGTAGGAGAATGATATTTAGAACATTTTTACAATGGGAAATATACCTCTAAAACGAACAGTTTGGGAATTATCTATTGGCCAGCATTAAGGGGCTTCACTTACACGAAAACACCCGCTCGCTAATGTTAATCCTATGGGAGAATTTTTAAAGTATCTCGTTTGCCTTTCAATATTTTTAAACGATTTTTTTTTTGCATTGGATAGCTGAGGTCGATATCTACGATTGCCGTATTTCACTTTTTCGATTTTTTTTGTGGTTTTTTTATGAGGATATTTTTACTTTTGGAACCGTCTCCGAAAATTTAAGTATTATATACATAAAAAAAAAAAAAAAAAAAAAAAAAAAACCCTGTGTATATTGCATGTCGGAGCACTTTGGGTCCAGTGAAAGTCGATGTACTCATAAAGACGTATAAATGAGAAACGTCTTAAAAGTGCTCTACCATACCTAAATATTTTTTTTATGCTCTTTGGAATATATTTCTTTTGTAACACTTTCCAACACAATTGAAAAGTACTTATCCGTCTGGCCGTTTGTCTGTCTGTCTGAGCTCTAGCTCGCTTAAATATGTTCAGATTGCCATTTAATTTATATATATTATTGAGGATTATCTTGGCATGTTCAGTATTGAAAATGAAGTATGTAGCATTTATAGTACGTTTACAGGTGCACTCAAAAAATTCCGTTACATTGCGGTCTATGGGGAAAAATCGTTTGCGGTGTATTTTAATGATCGTGTACTATTTCAAACATAATGAAATTGATATATATATATATATTTGTGGTGCAATAAAACATGATTTATGTCGAATATGGAATGCAAAGCATTTATCATTCATTTAAAGGGTCACACAAAAAATTCGGTTACATAATGGTTTACGGGGTGAAAATTGTTTGTAGCGTATTTTAATGATGTTACACTATTTCAATACTACAGAAGATGGTGTGCATAGCATTTACCATTCATTTAGAGGGACAAACAAAATAATTCGGTAGCAAAATAATATACTGTCTATAATCAATAATTTCTGGAAGTGCGTTTTGAATTGTGGTTTGTGTTTAACTTTTTTTGAATATTACTTAGTATGTATAAATTCTATAGATAATAGATGCACAAAAGACCAACTTTAGATGCAATTTCCGAAACTGGGTTTTCAAATGGTGTTATGCGTTTTCCAAATAGATTATTTGGATTATCATCTTTCGACTGTTTAAACAATGAAGTTTTGTCACAATATTCTGAATCTATTGGAAAGTGTTTCCTAATCGATGCTTGACGGATGATTTTTTATTTCTGGTTCTTTTTATTTTGCATACTGTATTTGCATTTAGAAATATTTATCTGTAAACTGAAAATATATCTATACAATTATATTCAATTCAAACAACATGCGTAGGACGATGCATTTTATGTATATGCAAAACTCAAAGCTTACAACCTCGAGCTATTATAAAAGCTTTTATTTATATTACATTTGGGTCTTTGGAGATCAGTTACTTTGAAAATAGCTGTTCTCTTAAAATAGCAAACTAAGTACTTTATTGAAAAATTTTGAAATTCCTTTCTTTTGTTAAATTAAAACGCTTACGGTGTTAATTTAGAGGAATATTGAAGAGAAAATTCAGCTAAATTCACTGAAGTGTGTAATTATTCAAACTTTCCGTTTTACTTTTGAAAACGGAAACAGATTATCATAAAGAATGATTATATTGAAAATTAAATAGGAAAATATGTTGCTAGAATAGAAAAATATTTGATGCACATTTTAACAAAAAGGATTCTTGAAGAAAGCTATTTGATATATAGCAGATAATATAGTTGTTTTGTGTCTTAAAAGCTTAAAGCAAATGACAATCGAATGCTTGGAGCGTTAAATATTCTTTTAGAATTCTCAAAACTTCATGCGTTGAAAATGTGCATAACGCATTTATTCTAATAATTTCGTTTTAAATATTAATCACGGTGTTATAAAATGAAAACCTGGTGCAGGATTTGTATTGTTAACTGTTGTAAAATGCAAATTATTCAACGAATTGCACGAGGCATAAAAGAAAATTCCTGCAAGCTTAAAATTAATTATTTTACATGAGCATTATTAACAAATAAAGGATTTACCATTGTTGTTTGAAAGCTGTGCTTATCTGTTGTTTAAATGTACGCCTTTAATGAATACGTATTTAAAAAATCGCATATAAAAGAATGATGCTCATTTAAATTCATGTAGAAAACATAATAAGTTCAGTAAAATCTGCTTTTTCGTTAGAAATAGAGTTTTTTGCATGCTTCGGTCTAATTGTTTGCTGTAATTGATGTTACTTCTTACAGAGAAACGCACCATCGTTTCTTAGATTTGAGCCCAATGTTACTTGGAAACATAAAATAATATTAATAATAATAAATTTTATTTCATTGAAACTACTAATGTATGTTTTTTTGTTAATTTTCAAAGTATTCAAGCTAATATGCCAACATCTTAAGCTTACAAAAATATGAAAAGCGCTTTTCGTAAGTGTTTTTCTTTCTCCATCTTGCGAAATATTTGCTACAAACGACGACAGAAAAAACGATAGCAACTAAACAATTTCGGAAACGCATAACACATTTGTAAGCCCAATATCAGCAATTATCATCTATAGTAAAAAAAAAATATACATTTTTTTTCTTCCGGAAAGCGTTCTAAAAACATTCTAAATTACGATTTATTTGGAAATGCTAAGGGTTAGAAAGTTGAAATGGTTAATAAAACCAAATTTATTAAAAAAACAACAACAATAGAACGACCTTGTGCAATTTGAATGCAACACAACAGGGTGCTACGCAGTAATAAATAAATTGTGTAAATATTGGGGAAATGCTTGTGTGTATGAAACAGTGAAAAAATTGCCCGAAAGTACTTGTGAAAGTGTTTTTTTTTTTTTTTTTTTTTTTACTTTTCTCTATATCGCCAAGGACCTTAACACAGGGAAATGTCAGCTTAATCCTAATCCTAATAATATTATAAATCTGATTGTGTGCAAATGTTAGGCTGAAGCCAGCGCCAAAATGGAGCATTTAATGACCCTGTATTTTTGCATATAGGTTGATTATAACCCTCATTAGAACATAGGCTGATTTTTGTTTATTTTATTTAAATATTTTTCTTAATAATTAAAAATTTCGTTATTTTTCATAGAGAATGAATGGACATTTTTTCGTATAATATTTTAAAATGGTTAAATTTACTTTACCGTTGCTAATACTTTATCGTTGCCAAAACTAATTCAAAACCCGCAATAATAATTTTTACTCAACAATTTAGTTTCAATTGAAAATTTTTCACGTGAAAAATGAAAATGAAATAAAAAAAAACAACGAATTAAAAAATCAACGAATTAAAAAGAAGATTAAATAATATTATTAGAAATAAAACGTACTTTTTTTTAGTTTTTGATAATAATACAAGGTTTTAATAAGCGTAACCATAGGAAACAAGTGAATATGACGTCAAATATCGAAAATAAAGCGGATAAGCTTTGATTGGTGAAATAAAATGATCTTGGGATTTTTTCTACACTTTTTTTCTTTTTTCTTCTTTTGTATGGTAACAATACTCGGCGTTTTACCGTCTGCTCACGGCTAATATAATATACCGTATTTTTTATTTAAATTTTAAAAAAGTAAAAAGAAGTTTAAAAAGAAAATGGTTAGCAAATGTCAATATTATGCTCCGCAAAATTATCCATGTCGAAAATGATGTCATGCATAGCGAGAAATAGTTATTTACATTCTTAAAACTAAAAGAAATAACTCGATTACCTAAAAAAATGACGAATGGTAATAATTCCATTTTTGTTGATAAAAACTAAAGATTTAATATTATTTCGTTAAAGTAACATACTTTCCCCTATGCCAGTATTGAAATTAATTGCATGGAAAAGAAAATTAACAAGAATTATGTCATTTAAAAAGGATTTCTCTGGGGAAAAAGAGACGTCATATTTGAAATAAAACGGGAATTTTCCAATAAGTTTTAAAATGAGTGTGAATCAATTCCTTACATTAATAATACAAGGATCAGTAAGTATAGAAAGTAGATGAGTTTCACGCCATATTTATAACGAAAATTTTAAATGTTTGTTTTTCTATACTGATTATTGAGCTTGAATATCCGTTATATACAGATGAGAGTTTTCTGGCTAAAAATAACATCATAATTTTAAGAAAAGGAAAATGAACACGAATCTATTATATTAAAATCTGACCGCGTGTTTGTATTTCGCAACTACTTCTAGACTATCGAACGCAACGCGATTTACTTAATACCGGTTATCATTGATCCGAGGATGTCACATAAACTTTCAGAACTTAAAAAATTAAATTAAATGTCAATTTTATTTATTTATTTATTTATTTATTTTTTTTTGTAAATTTTAACGAAGTTTCTCTAAAAACGGAAAGTAAATTACTCCATATTTGTGCATAAAAAAAGAGAAATAAAACAGATCAGTGTATTTTTTACACCATTTTCTCATTAAAACTGAAAAACAGAACTTATTTTCACTTTGAACAGATGGTAAAAACAAAATCTTGATTTCATTAAATTATCCGAAAAATAAAAACACATTTTCACATATTCAAACTTCATGAATCAATTTATTCTGGAGAACAAAAATTGCCTGTCAACATACTGTCATTTAGAAAACAAGATTTGTTTCAGCTACACTTTGAACCAAGGAGGCAGAATTGAATTTAAAGAAAAAGCATATACTATTTCCAATTAATGTTTTTTTGAAGGATGGCTGTTAAAACGTTTCACAAAGGCCTTAAAAGTAAAATTGTTTATCAGGTACAATTGACATTTATTTTTACCCAATTCGTCTATTTCCACGATTTTATTTGGCCCTCCTTTTTGCATTGGTTGCAATTTCATTTTCTCGATTATTTGGCGCAAAATTTCACTTTTTTAAGACTGAGGGTCAAGGTCCCTATAACAAAAAATACTGTATTGCCTCCTATGAAATGTGATAAATAGTTAGTTAATTATTAAGGTTTTTAGTTATCGGGCGTGAAATATTTTGCTTAATTAATGTATTTATTCTTCTTTTAATGTTGCGTGAACGAAGTCACGGGTAACAGCTAGTAATATTATAAATCTGATTGTGTGCAAATGTTAGGCTGAAGTCAGCGCCAAAATGGAGCATTTAATGATCCTGTATTTTTGCATATAGGTTGATTATAACCCTCATTTGAACATAGACTGGTTTTTGTTTATTTTATTTAAATATTTTTCTTAATAATTAAAAATTTCGTTATTTTTCATAGAGAATGAATGGACATTTTTTCGTATAATATTTTAAAATGGTTAAATTTACTTTACCGTTGCTAATACTTTATCGTTGCCAAAACTAATTCAAAACCCGCAATAATAATTTTTACTCAACAATTTAGTTTCAATTGAAAATTTTTCACGTGAAAAATGAAAATGAAATAAAAAAAATCAACGAATTAAAAAATCAACGAATTAAAAAGAAGATTAAATAATATTATTAGAAATAAAACGTACTTTTTTTTAGTTTTTGATAATAATACAAGGTTTTAATAAGCGTAACCATAGGAAACAGGTCAATATGACGTCAAATATCGAAAATAAAGCGGATAAGCTTTGATTGGTGAAATAAAATGATCTTGGGCTTTTTTCTACACTTTTTTTCCTTTTTTTTTCTTTTGTATGGTAACAATACTCGGCGTTTTACCGTCTGCTACGGCTAATATAATATACCGTATTTTTTATTTAAATTTTAAAAAAGTAAAAAGAAGTTTAAAAAGAAAATGGTTAGCAAATGTCAATAATATGCTCCGCAAAATTATCCATGTCGAAAATGATGTCATGCATAGCGAGAAATATTTATTTACATTCTTAAAACTAAAAGAAATAACTCGATTACCTAAAAAAATGACGAATGGTAATAATTCCATTTTTGTTGATAAAAACTAAAGATTTAATATTATTTCGTTAAAGTAACATACTTTCCCCTATGCCAGTATTGAAATTAATTGCATGGAAAAGAAAATTAACAAGAATTATGTCATTAAAAAAGGATTTCTCTGGGGAAAAAGAGACGTCATATTTGAAATAAAACGGGAATTTTCCAATAAGTTTTAAAATGAGTGTGAATCAATTCCTTACATTAATAATACAAGGATCAGTAAGTATAGAAAGTAGATGAGTTTCACGCCATATTTATAACGAAAATTTTAAATGTTTGTTTTTCTATACTGATTATTGAGCTTGAGTATCCGTTATATACAGATGAGAGTTTTCTGCTAAAAATCACATCATAATTTTAAGAAAAGGAAAATGAACACGAATCTATTATATTAAAATCTGACCGCGTGTTTGTATTTCGCAACTACTTCTAGACTATCGAACGCAACGCGATTTACTTAATACTGGTTATCATTGATCCGAGGATGTCACACAAACTCTCAGAACTTAAAAAATTAAATTAAATGTCAATTTTATTTATTTATTTATTTATTTATTTATTTTTTGTAAATTTTAACGATGTTTCTCTAAAAACGGAAAGTAAATTACTCCATATTTGTGCATAAAAAAGGAGAAATAAAACAGATCAGTGTATTTTTTACACCATTTTCTCATTAAAACTGAAAAACAGAACTTATTTTCACTTTGAACAGATGGTAAAAACAAAATCTTGATTTCATTAAATTATCCGAAAAATAAAAACACATTTTCACATATTCAAACTTCATGAATCAATTTATTCTGGAGAACAAAAATTGCCTGTCAACATACTGTCATTTAGAAAACAAGATTTGTTTCAGCTACACTTTGAACCAAGGAGGCAGAATTGAATTTAAAGAAAAAGCATATACTATTTCCAATTAATGTTTTTTTGAAGGATGGCTGTTAAAACGTTTCACAAAGGCCTTAAAAGTAAAATTGTTTATCAGGTACAATTGACATTTATTTTTACCCAATTCGTCTATTTCCACGATTTTATTTGGCCCTCCTTTTTGCATTGGTTGCAATTTCATTTTCTCGATTATTTGGCACAAAATTTCACTTTTTTAAGACTGAGGGTCAAGGTCCCTATAACAAAAAATACTGTATTGCCTCCTATGAAATGTGATAAATAGTTAGTTAATTATTAAGGTTTTTAGTTATCGGGCGTGAAATATTTTGCTTAATTAATGTATTTATTCTTCTTTTAATGTTGCGTGAACGAAGTCACGGGTAACAGCTAGTAATATTATAAATCTGATTGTGTGCAAATGTTAGGCTGAAGCCAGCGCCAAAATGGAGCATTTAATGATCCTGTATTTTTGCATATAGGTTGATTATAACCCTCATTTGAACATAGGCTGGTTTTTGTTTATTTTATTTAAATATTTTTCTTAATAATTAAAAATTTCGTTATTTTTCATAGAGAATGAATGGACATTTTTTCGTATAATATTTTAAAATGGTTAAATTTACTTTACCGTTGCTAATACTTTATCGTTGCCAAAACTAATTCAAAACCCGCAATAATAATTTTTACTCAACAATTTAGTTTCAATTGAAAATTTTTCACGTGAAAAATGAAAATGAAATAAAAAAAAATCAACGAATTAAAAAATCAACGAATTAAAAAGAAGATTAAATAATATTATTAGAAATAAAACGTACTTTTTTTTAGTTTTTGATAATAATACAAGGTTTTAATAAGCGTAACCATAGGAAACAGGTGAATATGACGTCAAATATCGAAAATAAAGCGGATAAGCTTTGATTGGTGAAATAAAATGATCTTGTGCTTTTTTCTACACTTTGTTTCTTTTTTTTTCTTTTGTATGGTAACAATACTCGGCGTTTTACCGTCTGCTCACGGCTAATATAATATACCGTATTTTTTATTTAAATTTTAAAAAAGTAAAAAGAAGTTTAAAAAGAAAATGGTTAGCAAATGTCAATAATATGCTCTGCAAAATTATCCATGTCGAAAATGATGTCATGCATAGCGAGAGATAGTTATTTACATTCTTAAAACTAAAAGAAATAACTCGATTACCTAAAAAAATGACGAATGGTAATAATTCCATTTTTATTGATAAAAACTAAAGATTTAATATTATTTCGTTAAAGTAACATACTTCTATGCCAGTATTGAAATTAATTGCATGGAAAAGAAAATTAACAAGAATTATGTCATTAAAAAAGGATTTCTCTGGGGAAAACGAGACGTCATATTTGAAATAAAACGGGAATTTTCCAATAAGTTTTAAAATGAGTGTGAATCAATTCCTTACATTAATAATACAAGGATCAGTAAGTATAGAAAGTAGATGAGTTTCACGCCATATTTATAACGAAAATTTTAAATGTTTGTTTTTCTATACTGATTATTGAGCTTGAGTATCCGTTATATACAGATGAGAGTTTTCTGCTAAAAATCACATCATAATTTTAAGAAAAGGAAAATGAACACGAATCTATTATATTAAAATCTGACCGCGTGTTTGTATTTCGCAACTACTTCTAGACTATCGAACGCAACGCGATTTACTTAATACCGGTTATCATTGATCCGAGGATGTCACACAAACTCTCAGAACTTAAAAAATTAAATTAAATGTCAATTTTATTTATTTATTTATTTATTTTATTTTTTTTGTAAATTTTAACGAAGTTTCTCTAAAAACGGAAAGTAAATTACTCCATATTTGTGCATAAAAAAGGAGAAATGAAACAGATCAGTGTATTTTTTACACCATTTTCTCATTAAAACTGAAAAACAGAACTTATTTTCACTTTGAACAGATGGTAAAAACAAAATCTTGATTTCATTAAATTATCCGAAAAATAAAAACACATTTTCACATATTCAAACTTCATGAATCAATTTATTCTGGAGAACAAGAATTGCCTGTCAACATACTGTCATTTAGAAAACAAGATTTGTTTCAGCTACACTTTGAACCAAGGAGGCAGAATTGAATTTAAAGAAAAAGCATATACTATTTCCAATTAATGTTTTTTTGAAGGATGGCTGTTAAAACGTTTCACAAAGGCCTTAAAAGTAAAATTGTTTATCAGGTACAATTGACATTTATTTTTACCCAATTCGTCTATTTCCACGATTTTATTTGGCCCTCCTTTTTGCATTGGTTGTAATTTCATTTTCTCGATTATTTGGCACAGAATTTCACTTTTTTAAGACTGAGGGTCAAGGTCCCTATAACAAAAAATACTGTATTGCCTCCTATGAAATGTGATAAATAGTTAGTTAATTATTAAGGTTTTTAGTTATCTGTCGTGAAATATTTTGCTTAATTAATGTATTTATTCTTCTTTTAATGTTGCGTGAACGAAGTCACGGGTAACAGCTAGTATTGATATACATGTCGTAGGCTAATTGGGAAATCCGGCTCTTTGCAAAGAGCCGAGGCTGTTTGCAAAGAACCGGTCTAATTGGATAATCATCTCCCTATTTCCAATCAGCCTGTTTTTTTTTCAGGCCCATTGCAAAGAGCCTAGACAGCGTTAGGCTAATTGGAATATGGTCATTTATTTCTCAATCAGCCTGATAATTTTTAGGCTTATTACAAAGAGCCTAGATAGCGTTAGGTTAAAAATGGCCATGCCTATTTAGAAAATGACCAGCCCTTTGTCAATATATGGTGTTGTACCCAACTCGAACCTGAAAATTCCATTCGAAGTCCACCCGAACACGACAGAAAAATTTTATCGAACCGTAACCCGATCTTAAAAGGACAAAATAAATTTCTTCGAGTCGCAACCCGACCCGAACCAGAAAACTGAAGTTAACCTGAAACCCGAGCAGAACCCGACAAAAAAATACATCGAACCGTAACCCGATCCGAACCTGACAAAATAAATTCCTTCATGTCGCAACTCGACCCGAACCTAAAAATTCAAAGTTAATCAGTAACACAACCCGAACAAGCCATAAAAATTTCATCGAGCCGTAACCGATCCGAACATGACAATATAATTTCCTTCGACTTGCAATCCGACCCGAACCTGAAAATTGAAGTTAACTCGAAATCCGACCTGAACCCGACAAAAAAATCCATCGAGCCGTAACCCGATCCGAACCTGACAAAATAAAATCCGTCGCAACGTAACCCAATCCGAAGCTGAAAATTCAAGTTAACCCGAATCCGACCGGAACCTGAAAATTTAAGTTAACCCGAAATCCGACACAAACCCGATCCAAACCCGACAGAAAATTACCGTCGCCCCGTAACCCGAACCGAACCAGATAAAAAAATACATTGAATAGTAACCCGATCCGAACCCGACAAAATAAATTTCTTCATCTTGTAACCCGAACTGAACCGGAAAATTAAAGGTAACCCGAAAGCCGACCCGAACCAGACAAATAAAAATCCATCGATACGTAACCCGATCCGATTCCGACAAAATAATTTTCGTCGTCACGCAACTCGATACGAACCAGAAAATTGTAGTTAATCCGAAACCCGACCCGAACCAGAAAAAAAGTCCATCGAACCATAACCCGATCCGAACATGACAAATAAATTACTTCGTGTCGCAACCCAATCCAAACCAGAAAATTCAAGTTAACCCGAAACCCGACCCGAACCAGACAAAAAATGCAACGAACCGTAGCCCAATCCAAACCCAAAAAAATAAATTTCTTTGTCTTGCACCCCGACTAGAACCTGAAAATTGAAGTTAACACGAAACCCGACCCGAACTGAAAATTTATGCTAACGCAAAACCCGATCCAAATCTGAAAATTTAAGTTAGCCCCAAAGCCGACCCGAACCCCACAAAATTAATCAATCGAACCGTAACCCAATCCGAACTCGACAAAATAATTTCCTTCGTCTTGCAACCCGACCCAAACCTGAAAATTATAGTTGGAAAATTGGATTTTTTTATCTGGTTCGGGTCGGGTTACGAGGCGATGGTAATTATCTGTCAGGTTTGGATCGGGTTTCGGGTTAATTTAAATTTTCAAGTTGGGTTCGGGTTTCGGGTTAACTTCAATTTTCCGGTTCGGGTCAGGTTGCGAGATAAAGAAAATTATTTTGTCGGGTTCGGATCGGGTTACTGTTCAATGGATTTTTTTATCTGGTTCAGGTCGGGTTACGGGGCGACGGTAATTTTCTGTCGGGTTTGGATCGGGTTTGTGTCGGGTTTCGGGTTAACTTAAATTTTCAGTTTCAGGTCGAGTTTCGGGTTAACTTGAAATTTCAGCTTCGGATCGGGTTGCGTTGCGACGGATTTTATTTTGTCGGGTTCGGATCGGGTTACGGTTCGATGGATTTTTTTGTCGGGTTCTGGTCGGATTTCGAGTTAACTTCAATTTTCAGGTTCAAGTCGGGTTGCATGTCGACGGAAATTATTTTGTCGTGTTCGGATCGGGTTTCTGTTCGATGGAATTTTTTCCTGGTTCGGGTCGGGTTATGGTTCGATAGATTATTTTTCCTGGTTCGGGTCGGGTTTCGGGTTAACTTCGATTTTCAGGTTCGGGTGAGGTTGCGACACGAAGGAATTTATTTTGTTGGGTACGGATCGGGTTACGGTTCGATGGAATTTTTATGTCTTGTTCGGGTCGGGTTACTAGTTGACTTCAGTTTTCTGGTTCAGGTCGGGCTGCGACTCGAAGAAATTTATTTTGTCCTTTTAGGATCGGGTTACGGTGCGATGGAATTTTTCTGTCGGGTTCGGGTCGATTTCGAATGGAATTTTCAGGTTCGAGTTGGGTACAACACCATATATTGACAAAGAGCTGGTCATTTTCTAAATAGGCATGGCCATTTTTAAATTAACCTAACGCTATCTAGGCTCTTTGCAATAAGCCTATAAATTATCAGACTGATTGAGAAATAAATGACCATATTCCAATTAGCCTAACAATGTCTAGGCTCTTTGCAATAGGCCTGAAAAACAGCAGGCTGATTTGGAAAAGGGAGATGATTCTCCAATTAGACCAGTTCTTTGCAAACAGCCTAGGCTCTTTGCAAAGAGCCGGATTTCTCAATTAGCCTACGATATATATATATATTTCAGCTTAACTAATCTAGATATTTTATAGAAAAGTCATTTTCTCAGATTGTATTTTAACAGATTGTTTATATAGTAATTTATTCGGAGAAAGTATCGTAATCGGGTTCATATTGGAGCATTTTAGCTAGCATGATTTGCAGAAAAAAATGCGCGGATTTGTAATTTACTTGGAATGGTACTTTCACAGTCCAAAGTTATGCAGACGAGATATTCAGAACTCATGTCCTACCTGGCGCTGAAGCCATTGCGTATTCCTTTCTTTTAATGCATGCTAATGCATAAAACAGCTCGACTTGTGGAGAATATGTTTTGAAGGAAATAATAATTCAGCGCATGTAGTAGTCAGTATGTTCTCCTCAGTTAAATCCGATCGAGCATGTTTGGGTCACATTCGGATGCATAATTAATTAATTAAAGATAGCGTCTCATTTTCATTACTTGTCAAAAGTCATTAACACTTGGTTCCCAGAAATATCACTCACAGTAATACCTTTGAGAGAAATCCTAGTATGTAAGATGCCTATTATATTAAAAAGTAAATATGCTATTTCAATTCTGGTTTCAATCACACGGCAGAAGGCGCTGCTACGCTATGATTTTTCCGATGAACATTACATCTGTATCACAGTTTCAATTGGATAGAATTGCACCAAATTTTATATTTCAACTTAATATAACCACAAGGTTCTTAAAAAATGATTGGTCAAACTTTAGAAAATCGTAGAGCACACTACAACTGAAAAACAAGTTTTGTATATGAAATAAAAGTCGCAATCTATTTATTTTATGAAAAACACACAGTGTTTCACTCGAGTTCCAACACAGATTTTCTTCTTAACTTTAACAATAATTAAAAATTTTTAACGAAATTTTCACCAGACTTGCATTGCTGTGTGTGAAAGACAAAAATATCATGAGTAGTGGTGGAAGTAGCCATCATCAGTAACCAAACAGCGCTGAACTAAGACGCACCATACTTCGAAATGTTGTTCGCATTACATATGGTGTTACTGGTCGAATGGCAGCCCTTTTTCGTAATGCTATCACATTTTATGCAAAGTAAGGTGAATCGCTGGAAATATTCTTTAAAATGTCCACATTTTTAAAGTTGTGAATAAAAACCAGAGTTCGGATTGGAGCGAGACACCCTGCATTTTTGACATAAAGTTTTGCGAACCTGGTTTCCTCTATACACCTGTAGTGTTTTTTATGTGATCTTAAAGTTTGTCTAATCTTTTTTAAACCACCCAGTAGATATATTGGCTTAATTTTGGCTTTGAATACCCCAAGGAGGTGCTGTTATGCTGTATTTTTTTTAATTTCAAAAATGATCATTGTAATTGCATGTTAAATTAAAAAAAATGAACTACACTTCATATACACTGTTGTTGGTATACAGCTGCGTTTTTTAAATTAATGTTTTAGAAATATATAGAGGACAATTTTGTGATGATTACAACATACTACAGTTTCAGATTTTCATTAGTAGAAAAGAAAATTTTTGCTTTGGACAATATATTCATTATCTAACTATCAATGTAAATTCTTGAGAAATTATTAGAAAAAACTGTATATATATATATAACCATTAGATAGACAATTACTTCATCATACACAAATGAAAACTAAAAGATGAAATTCATACCTGGAATGACAACTATCCAGATTTTTAAACAACGATTTAAAACATCTCATATGTGGAAACTCGCAAACATGTATAAATACACATAATGTGTGGGAATAGATGTGTAAATAAGAAAACATGTGTGTATAAATATATATTTCTTAATAAACATGAATTCTGTTTTCGCTGCTTGAGAATTCTAATGCTCATTTTTTAAATATATATAAAAGATATCATATAAGGAACAGTGAAGAAAATGTCATTTTTTATTTATCAAAACAGCAATTTTCTTTTAATTTCCAACTTTATGTTAACAAAGATTAATGGAAGGTTGATTTATCAGCTACACCATAATTTGGAAAGAAGAGTAGAATGAATGACTTAATCAAGAAGTCTTCTAATTTTGATTGCTTTCCTGGAAGATAATTCCCGTTGATTCGTCACCTTCTATTTAGTTGCCAGGATTCAAATGTAATATTACTGAAGCTGAAATCAATACAATTATCGGGAACTATTCATGATAAACTTGTACAAACAGAAATAATAAATTAAACTTTGTTTATCTGAAGTAGGAAAAAAATGTCGCTAAAATGATTCTCTTAAAGAGTCCAATAACAATTTCAATTGCTGAAGTAAAAAATGTCATTAGACTTCATTAATGTTTCTATTGTCAGAGACTCAAAAACATAATTTTAAACTTTTCGCTTATGGACTCAAAAGAAAAAAAAGGTATCCTTAGCTATGTTCAGAATATAACCAATTTTGATAATTCACTTCAATATTTTCCCAAATATAGGGTACATCAGAAAAATGTATACATACACTGTAAAAAAGTTTCGTAAAATTTCAGTAGATGTACCGTAAATTTTACGGAACTTGTACCGTTTTCACTCTTTATGGTAGGAGTACCGTAAGGAACCGTAATACCGTTTTAAGGTATATTCAGCGTAAAAAACAGTATGTGTGCCATTTCGATTATAAACAGTATTTATACCGTAAAAGGATTGTTTTTCAGTAAAAAATCGTTATTTATACCGTAAAATAATTATTTTTCAGTAAGGAAAAAGCTGGTAGTCCCGCCTCGGTGTACAGCAACCCCTGAAGTGATGCTCTTGCTCTTGTTACGTAATGCGTGCAGGCCTCAAAGTGTGTATACATTTTTCTGACGCACCCTGTATTTGAAAAATGTTCATGACTTTGATTTGCCCATTCGCACTGAAACTTCCGAAAGTATGCTTAAATAGACACGAAACTGAAATATGTTATTAAAAATTTACTGTATAACATTTCCTGTTCAAAATAGTGTGTGTAGAATTTACAGTTTTTCTTTTCATGGTCATCTAAAAAATTCAGATATTTTCGCCAAATATTTCTTTAATATATTTAATTTAGTGACGTTTCGAGATTTCAAATTTATCAAAATTGATACATGTTATTGAGATGGCAGTTTATGTACAGTAGAGCTATATATAGGTCCGTGCTAGTTCTTTTATTAAATTCGTCCCTGTTAGGCTTCGAGCTATAACTTTTTTTCAACAAACTCGGGAAGGGCTGTAACCTATCTTGCACACTGTTAAAAAAGACAAATGTTTCTTAATCTAGGAAAATACAGGGTGACAAGAAATAACTTGGACACACATCATACATTATAACTTGAATTCTAGTGAAAATATTACGACCACAACTTCAAAATAAATATGAATACATTATTTCGTCTAATATATTTACAAATTTTCAAAGTGGCTACCTTTATCCTTAATACAGAGCTTTGAACGTGTCACAAAAATTTTGGCTATGGGCCGCAACTCACTTACTGATATTTTATCCCATTCCTTGCATAAGGATTTCTTTAGGGATGCCAAAGTTTTATGAGGTTTAGCACACACCCTTGTCTCCAAGATGGACCAAACAGAATAATCCATTGGATTCAAATCTGGGGAATACGGTAGCCATTCTTGAGCTCCAATGAAGTCAGGAAAATGTGTCTTGCACCAATCTTGAGTGCCTTTAGCTCTGTGTGCAGGTGCGGAATCCTGTTGGAAGGTCCATATTTTGTTGTCAAAGAACTTTTGTGACCAAGGTATGACAACATCTTCCAAAATGAGTTTGCGATATGTTTGTTGATTAATCTTTATCCCTTGATCAACAAAAAAAGTGGTGTTCTCACACTAGCACATATGCCACCCTAAACCATACAGATTGGGGTCGTTGACGCCGTTCAACAATGCAAGACGGTCCAGGTGCTTCTGCTGACCAAACTCTATCATTATGGCTATTGTGAGCTTGTTCAATCGAAAACAGTTTCTCATCTGTGGAGACAAATGTTTGCCATCGATCACCTGCGTCCCGCTTTAACAGTTCTTTACACCTTTGAAATCTTGTGCGTTTGTTCTCTGCTGTTAGCTTTTGAACCTCTTTCATTTTGTAAGGGGGAAGACCAAGCTCTACTCTTGCCATCAAACGTGCTGTTTCTCTGTTGATCTTCATCTATCTCTCTAGCAACATTTCTCATTGAAATCCTAGGATTTCGTTGAACTCACTTTTTGACAACTACCCGGTTTCTTGATGTGTTAACTGTGCACTTTCTTCCTCTTCCTGGCTTGTCCCCATCATGTCCGAGTTCTTTAAACCTTTTGATTGTGTACGAAACCGTCTGCTTAGGCACTTTCAATCGTTGAACAGTTTCACATTGTTTCATTCCTTGCTTATGTAATTTAAGTATGGCAGATCGTTTGTTAACCATAATGTTATTACAACTAACTTACTTACACCTGTTTAGTAGCTTTCTAGAATCAATTCCCTATGACAATAACTTTATAGCTTTAGTGGTAGTTACAGATTTTGGTTTGAAACTTCGTCCAAGTTATTTCTTGTCACCCTGTATAATATATCCACGGATAAAAATATACAATAACCTCTTCCGACCTACCCATGATTCTGAAAAGCGTTCTTTATCTTTAGAACCCACAGAAACCAATATATTTTCGAGATTTAAAGAAGCATTTATAAAAACAAAAGTTTATTGTACTACAACTGATTATCGGAAACGTTTTCTCAAAATCAATCTGGAACATCAGTATTCCAGATTCTATCAATTCTGAAGTAAACATTTTCATGTTCAAGAAAATTGTTTTATAAACAAACATGATAAAGCAACGGCATCACCATTAAAATTAATATTATTTTCTTATTCTTGCATGTATAAATTCAATTACACAGCTGAAAATGTTTAATTGGAAATTTTTAGCATCCAAAAAAATTCCCATTCCGGTTGAGAAAACTGATAAATACGCTATAAAAACTACTCGGAAACGTTTCTGAAAATCAGTGCAGAAAAAGAATCTGTTTTTACAAATGCTTCTTTAAATCCTTAAAATATATTAGTTTCTAAAAGATAAAGAAACCTTTTCGGAATCTATTGCATATTTTTGTTCGTAGTTATATTATATTTTCATAGATTAAGAAATTTCTGCTTATTTTTACAGCGTACATTCTTTTCTGCAAACTCCGTCCGGTCCAACCTGGACTTCTTTCTTTAACGACCGTGTCGGGGACTGTTTTTGGTAAAATAATAGTGATGCTGAATAAAAAATTATTTTGGTTTTATAAATTAAAGATAAATATTTTTAAAAATGTACTTTTCTTTTAGTTTATAAACATACAAAACTCTGATTTTATTAAACCATTTTTTCTTCCCTTTTATATTTTTGATTGAATCTTCATTTGAATGTATAGGGGCTGTTCGCACATTTTTTAGACAAATTTCTTTTGATGTAAAAAAAGAAAAGTCTGCGTAGAGAAATTATTTTTCACAGCTAATATGTTTTTGAAAGTATAAATTTTCATCTGTCAACGAAAATTTCTGTTTACATGTACAATCGCGCGTTTAAAGAACCGATTGTTGGAAGGCTATATTTTTGCACTTTCCAAAGAAAATTAATTCGTATTCGGTTATTAAAAAACGCTGTGAAAGGCATCGTTTTTCTATATCTAAATCCACAGTAGGTAATATCTACAAAAACAACTTTTCAAAAGTAAAAAAAAAAGCCAAGCGTAAAAAAAAAAAAAGTTGTGGCTAAAAAATGGTGTGATATCAAATTTCCAAGCTATTATATTACTTTTTTAACTTTTTTCCATTAAATAAGTTATCATATATATAAGTCGAGTGCCTACGTATATGTTAATAGAAATCGTTTTCTCCTGTACTAAATACATCCTAACGAGTTTCTGAAAATTCAATTTTTTTCAAATTATGCATGATGGGCTTGGCGGCCATCTTTGCATATTATTCACAAAATTCTAAGCATCCAAATCCGTAGTTAAAATCCGAAGTTCAAAATTGTTATTTAAGCAAATATTTTAAGCGTTTCATTTATAGATTTGTATGATCTGAAAATTGTGTCTTAAGATAATGATGACTTATCTTAAAGATTCATCTTATGATTTATTTTTTACAGTAATTAATAATTTCAAACTAGTAAAAATCAATTTCTCAAAATATCAGTCTTATCTAATTTATCTGTCCGTAGTTAAAATCTGAAGTTCGAAATTGTTATAAACATATTACATTGCAAACATATTACGCTTTTACTTTAGAAATTTGGGTGCTTAGAAATATGAAAAGATGGCCGCCAAGCCCATCATGCATAATTTGAAAAAAATTGAATTTTCAGAAACTCGTGAGGATGTATTTAGTACAGGAGAAAACGATTTCTATTAACATATACGTAGGCACTCGACTTATATATATGATAACTTATTTAATGGAAAAAAGTTAAAAAAGTAATATAATAGCTTGGAAATTTGATATCACACCATTTTTTAGCCACACTTTTTTTTTTTTTTTTTTTACGCTTGGCTTTTTTTTTTACTTTTGAAAAGTTGTTTTTGTAGATATCATTTCTTTTTTTTAAAACAGAATAAACATAATTTAAATAATCTAAACATGAGAAATAATTTAAAATTACATTTTACTTTCAGTCATTGTTTAAAAGGTTAACTAGAAATACCAGTAGATTTTTAAATTAAACTAATAACAACATACTAAATGTGGCTTGTTATAATACTTGTTATCACCCGTTAAAAAATATCACTGACTTATCGATGAAATGAATAAAAATGCAATACGTACATAGCGTGCCAGCGCTGCATTTGAAATCAAACGTGATATCACGCTCTTTTATTATTAGCACTAGCTGGCTTCGCCCGCTAGCGGACCCCTAATTTATATCGGGGCCTCGAATCTTGTAAAACCTCGAATAAGATAAACCTCGAACCGAACGAACCTCCGACCTGGTTCTCCGCTGCCTTCGGCACCGGATAATCCCTTAATTTGCACATCGAATAGTATAAACCTCTAACCAAACTAACTTCCGACACGGGTCCCCGCTGCCTTCGGCACCGTATAGCAGTCGTGCTGCGCACGCTCAAGTTCCATCTTCCACCACCAGGTAGCGCAATCTGTTCTGTATGAACCTCGGGCACTGAAATCGTTAAGGCTATAGATGTCGAGTCGAATGAACTGTACCCCGTCGTGATTTAGCCCATAGAACCAGAGATAGAAAAGTGCCCCCTGGTGGTGAAAAAACGAACTAAAATCGGAAAGCTCTATTGATGTCGAGTCGAATGAGCCATACCCCGTCGTGATCCGACTCGTAGGAACAGATATAGGAAAGCGTCCCCTGGTGGTGAAAGCTAATCGCGCTTGGGGGGCAAAAGGGGGGATGAACACCGGAGATGCATAATAGGATTAAGCGGTCACAGACTTTTCCAGCGATGTATCACATGAGGGATATGTGCAAAATTCAGAAAATACCCCCCCCCCCCACCTGCATAATTTGATTAAGCGTTCACAGTCCTTTCCAACGATACATCACATGAGAGGTGTCGGCAAAATTTAGAAAAGTGCCCCCTTTGGGTGGGAGGGCTGAAAGTGGGAGGATGGACCCCGAAGATACATAATATGAATAGCGGAACAATTTTTAGAATTTCTGAAAGCTGATTTTTATTTATTTATTTATTTATTTATCTATTTTTTATTTTTTGTTTATTATTATTTTATTTTTTTTGCGTTGCCCTGTGCATGTTTGGAATTTCTTAGCAATTTCTTAGATTTACCTTATTTTATTCAATTAAACATTGTACTGTTACAATAAATTTAAATGGAAACTTCACTTCTAAAACAAAAATAATTTAACAACTGGATTTCATTAATTTATAGGAAAACTAGCAAGCTACGCCCGCTGCGCTGGTCGGTTTCTACAAATGAACCCTGAATCAAACGAAATATATCGTTTAATTTGACCTTGTATTTGAAAGCAATCTGTATATTTACGTGGAATATCCTTCCACATTACTGAAAAATGACGCGATTGCGCTATTATATTTTCTAATGTGCAGTCAAAATTTTAGCTGTTAAGGACCAACTCTTTTATTTGGTCATTTACAGTTAGGGTTTGCTAAAGAATGATAAAACTATATGCAATATGCTAAAACCATCACTAAAAATTATCGAAATAACAATGCAAACAAATTAACTAACAAAATCCATTCAGAAGAAGTTTTTATAAAGGCTAATCTTTGATAATCTGATTATTGAACTTTTCCACATAATTCTAAAACAACAAAACGATATAAAGTATACTAAAACAATCCTTACAAATTATCTACTTAACAATGCAAGTCGCAAAAAATACGCCCAGTAAAAACTATCAAAAAGGCTAATATTTCGGAATCGGGTTCACTTGACTATATAACCTTCACACATAACTGTTGGACTAAGCAACGTAGGACAATATATAGTACATTAACACCATTTCTGAAATAGCATCTAACTAACAATACAATTCTCATCAAAATCCGTTCAGTAGAACTTTTTTAGAAGGCTAATCTTTCATAATCGGAATCAAATATTGAAAAGGCTAATATTTGATAAAAAAAATGGTCACCCGATTTTCGAATTTCCCCCTATAATTCTAGAACTAAGCAACGTTATATAATAAAACGTTCCCTAGAAAATTATTTAACAGTATAGGTTCCATCGAAATACATTCGGCAAAATCTTTTAAAAAGGCTAATCTTTCATAATCGGATTGATCTGATTATAGAACTTCCCAGAATAATTATATAACTAAGCTACGTAGAACGATATGTTATACATTAAAACCTTCCCTTAAAAATTATCTTAGTTTAAGTTCTACGAAAATGCATTCAGCAGAACTCGAGTTATAAGCAGCCGGAACGAAATTTCATATATGTAGAAGTAAATAGAAGTATATTGCCATTAATATAGTTTGCATTTGAATAAACAAAGGTACTTTTCGGTTAGCCGGGCACCAGTGATATATGAACACACACACACACACACACATATATATATATATATGTATGTATATACATGTATTTGTGTAGATATATGTGTATATATGTGTATCACTGGCGCCCGGCTAACCAAAAAGTACCAAAAAAAAAAATACTGCGAAAATGCGGTCGTACACTTGAAAAAAAAAACACCTTTTGGCCTAAAATCTCTCATCAAAACTGTTTTTCTTTTTTTTCTTTTCTTTCTTTAAAAATAAAATAAAATTAGTAACAGTTTTTTCTTTTATTTTTCCAGATGTATAGCTATTTCAATCCTTTCTGCAACAAAAAAAGACACTTTTTGGCTTAAAATCAAATTGTTTGGTGTCAAAAGTAAAATCAAAATCGCCAAAAACAAAAGATAAATCGCCAAATTTGTTTCAATAGAAATCTTGCCCCTTGAATAATGTTTTAAGCATTATGACCATTTCTAATCATGTTTAAATTAAATATTTTCGTTTTATAATATTCTCTCATCAAAACTCTTTTTTTTTTCTTTCTTTCTTTCTTTCTTTTTTTTTTTTTTTTTTTTAAATAAAATTAGTAACAGTTTTTCTTTTATTTTTCGAGATGTATAGCCTTTTCATTTCTTTCTGCAACAGTAATGATCGCCAAAAAATTAGCAATGGTAACCTTTTCGGCCAAAATAACAGAACTTTCTATCATAATTCGATAGCTATTATACGTAGAACGTTGTGTTACATACTAAAACCTTCCCTGAAAAATTATCTCTCGAACAGTGCAAGTTCCATCAAATTGCATTCAGCAGATCTCGAGTTATAAAGGAACGGAACGAAATTTCCGTTTGTGTTTTATATATATAGCGAGGCTAACGAAAAAGACAGGCTACCGCGGTGCGTTCCACTTATCTTTTTTTACAGACAGCTAGAGTGACGTGATGCTCTTTTCGTACACCTGCATTGGTGGATTCGAGCCTCACGTGATTCCCGCGGTCTGTAAAAAAAGATACGCGTAAAGCACAGCGGTAGCCTTTCTTTTTCGCTAGCCTCGTATATATAGTAGATGACGTGAAAGGTATTCCTGCGAACGAAATGCCTGTCCTTTACCGTGTTTTTTTATTTTTAGAAATAAATGAATCACATTTAATTCATTTCAAAATTTTTGGTTACGTTTGGAAAGAAATTTTAAATGGCGATAACTCTTAATGTATACATTTTAGAAGGTACATCTTCCCTCAAAAACTAATTTCTTTTTAAAGATCTTTCTAAAAACGTAAATTATATATTTAAAATATTTTTAAAGCATAAACACTACGTCTGATTACTTTATTTATAAGAACACGCATTTTATCAGACAATTAAATACACTAAACAAACATGAGTGAAAAATTGACCTGGGCCTGGACTCGAACCTGGGACCTTATGCGTACTATGCCGACGCTCTGCGACTGAGGTACCCAGATCCATATCCGTAACTGGCAATTTCTCATACTTATTCATGTTAGAAACAATCATCTGCCACAGTTTGCAGTCATATTTAATTATTTGAAAAAATATGTGTTCTTATAATTGTGAAGTTTTATTTAAAAAAAAAAAAAATATCTTCAGAAGAAAATGGCTGACTTGCAGATGAAATTTGATGTGGTTATATTATAACCTGTAACTGATTTGTGCTATTTTAATACAGATGGTACATGGTCGTTGGCGGGTTTTATCTCTGTTTTGGCATAATTTTTTAATCGCCAAGTTAATTAACAGTTTTTTGCTAATTAAGGATAGAAAATATTTTTTTTTTACACTGAATTTTATAAAAGCACATAGATTACGTAATTACTTGTCCAAAAATGCAATCCTTTTTTTATTCTGCCCAATATTAAGGCCTGTAGCTTGTTTGAAAAAAAAAAAAGGTTGAAGAAGAAAATAGTGATCATTTTAAGTAACTCGACGTTTTTAAAAAAAAGCTATATCTCTGTTTAAATCACTTATGAAGATGAGTTTCGTCTTAAATTGAAGAAATTCTTCCTTAGATTCTTCTAGTTTTCGTTTTTTTTTTCTACGACGCTTGGTTTGTTTGATATCTGATATTTTAATCTGGCATGTTTTGTCGATTTAACATTGCGAAGTTGCTTTCTGTATATAAGCATTAGCGGTCTTTATTCCAGTTCTTGGCGTTGTTTGTGTGGCGTTTTTTTTTTAAGCTTGGCTTGGCAGAGCGACCGCCCTGCTTGATTGTCCATAAGACAGAGAAAAACGTGAATGTCTGGCTCCAAGTGGAAAATTGTTCCAAATATGGACCCAGGAACAAAAGGAAATCCTTCCAATATTGCAAAGATAAAAATTTTTATGGTAAAAGAAAATTCTCAAAGTCAAAAGACTGTTGCTAAATAATTAAAATGTAAAGTGTGAACTGTTAACAAAATTATTAACACAGATTTGAATTTTAAAAAGGTCGAAAAACACGATGTTCATCGACTTTCTCCACGACATGCAACCGAACGCAGAACATGATGCAGAATTCTTTATAAGAAGTATTTATCCGAAGAAAAATGGAAAAATGTTGTTATAATAAATGAAGCTTGAGTCCATTTAAATGATTGTAATAAAAATAAATCCTTTTATTTTTATCAGAAAGGATTTTAATTCTTTTTAAACATGGTTCAATGTATCTAAAGAAAGTTTTAGAAAAATGAAATGATTGAAATATTTATGATTACTAGCTTTACATCTAACGGCAAATTAAAAATAAAGAGAGTGGAGAAAAATGTTAAGATCAACATCACATTCTATCAGAAACATATTTTACCCCCAATCTTCAAACATATAATACCATCTCTTTACCCCCAGTGCCATCAAACTGTTGAACTTCATCAAGATAAAGCAAGCACATTACAATCCACTGTTTATTTACAGGAAAAAAATGGAAACAGAAACGAGTATCAGTGCTATACCTTTCATTGACGTACCTGCTAAATCGCATATGTATCAACCATGGATATTTTTGCTTCTGGATTTTTAAAAAGTGCGTTATCCAAACATTGACCTACAACTCTTCATGCGCTTTGGAAAGCTGTTCAAGAGGAATGGGCCAAAATACCTCATCCAAATTTATGAAAGGAATTATTGTCATGGAAATTATGATGTAGAAAAGTAGTTCCGAATAAGGATTACCAAATCGAATATTTAAAATACAAATATTTTATGTAAAATAGTTCCGCAAGTACCATGAAAATCGTCTAATATTTGTGCGAACACCCTCTGTAATTGTTTAAATGTCATCAATGCTGTAATTTCACACTCCACCATTTTGAATGCATTATCTAAAAACGCTGCACTTTAAAAATGTTGCATAAATGTGTATGCAACATTCCTTTAACCCATTCGCTGTCAACCCCGAGTATACTCGTGATCGTCAACATTCAAAATAAAAGTGTATGATAAAAAAAAAAAAAAAAAATCTGCTTAACCACCACTCTTTTAATATGTTAAAAAATGTTTTATTTAATGACAAATGCTATTAAAGTTACCAAATATTATCTTTCAGAATTTTTGGTGGGAAACGAATTTCAGTAAAAATATCGAAGACTCCGCCCACATAGTTTTGGCAGTTAATGGGTTAAAACGAATTTTAAATGTTGGTAATGTTCAATAGTGCGACAAAATTTCATGCTAATAAAATCAATATTAGCCCAATTTTGGGCAATATTAGCTTGTTACTAGGGTTATTTATAAATCATTATAAATCTTCTTTCATGCAATTATTTCCATAAAATTGACGCAATTCTAATTGGAATATTTTCTTGCGCTTTATTTTGCTCTATTCAGAATTGTATAAATTTATAAAATATATGAAAAATAGAAATTGATTTTTGGAAAGTTTAAAATTGACGAGTCCCGTTAATGCCTACTATACACAAAATATTTTTAAAGTCAGAAGTGTTTTTCAGAAAACAAACTGAAACAAGCTAAACAACTATGATTATTTAATAAAAAATGTTGATTTCATAAAAAATACTTTAATGTATTATACATTACTGATACCACAATATTGATGCTGATGTCGGAAACTAGCAAGTAAAATAATATTACGAAAGTTGTTGATTTAGGAATTTCTATAACATCTTAAGAATGAATTGAAAGAAAAATATTTTATAGGGCGTTTGATCTTGAAAGCTTTTAATGTAAATGGATCGATTTTAAGTAAAGGTATCAAGTACTTAAATAATATAAAATATTATTTAATTTGTATATAATTACATGATTAAGAAAAAAGTGAATATATGTGTATTAAAAAAAAAGAAATCTGTTTCAAGTGGCATGTGGACTTTCAAGAATGCCTTTCGTTTACCTCTTTCCAATGTAGATTAAACACAATTTCTGGTAAATAATTTCAGTTTCCAGTGAATATACTTCTTAATCTAAAAGTAACAAAAAATAGTGCTGCAGATAAAAAGAATCATATGATAAGCAATAATATACCCAAAAGCCAAAATTATAGGTATTTTCTACTAAAATTTACAGCTAGTAAAAAAGTTTCCACACGAAAACAAAAGTTACTAAGAATAGAACCTCGGTTATCGGAAAATTGGCTTAACCGAATGAACTTTAACTAACTTTAATTTGCAAACCTAAAATACTACTTAAAACTTATTTTATTTTAAATTTCCCATTAAACAAACTGGAATGTGTTTATTACACACATTCTTTATATAAAAATAGCATTTCAAAAGTTTGCCAGTTTAAAACTTTCACTTTCGAAAGTGAATCTTTGTAGAGATCGAACTCAGCTATTCAATGAAAAAAAAAATCATTTAAAAATTTTGAAATGCTAACGAGGTACTTAAAAAATCTTTCCATAGAATTAACATTAACCAGCGGATGTGTTCGCGTGAGTGAAGTAGCCTTTTAACCCCTTAAGCACCAGATTCAATTTAGTGATAGTATGCTATGTTAACTTTGGTCAAAAATACAAAAATATTAAAAAAATACAAATTTCACACCGGAAATTGTAAAAGAATAATTTTAATTAATGCAATCACTAAAAGTCTGTCATTACATAAAATACAAATTACTACTATAACTTTCTGGTATGAATTCAAAATTTTGAATTTAAAAAAAGGCCAAATTTGCAACTGGGACTTACGTCCTGGTATTTCAGATAGAGGTGTTCATGACGTACGCAGGGACGTCGTGGTGCTTAAGGGGTTAATAGTGTTGGTCAGTGAGAATATCAAATTCCCCTCGCTAATGTTAAATCTATGGGCGTGAAATGCATTAGAATTTTTAAAATATTTCCTCAGGAAATTAATATTTTTAACTTCTTTTATCTGTGTATTCTTTTTGAAGGATGCTCTTTATAAGTTTACAAAATATTTATAAAAATCTATGCTTAATTTAATATTTTGTAAGCTGATGAGCTGGGAGTAAAATTTTAACGCTTCAAATAAAATTAAATATATATTTTTTAAATTTTTTTTGCCAACTTAAAAAAGATATCCTATAAGAACAGTACATAGAAAAAACAAATTAAAAATATTAATTTCCTGATGAGATATTTTAAAATCAAAAATGCATTCCAAGCCCATATAGGTTTAACATTAGTGACGAGAATTTGAGACATGATAATGTTTTTTCTGCACTGACCACTTTATCCTCAATGACCGTAATTATGATTATAGGATGAAACTGTTAATTAAAAGACTTAAAAACAAACAAATAACAACAACAACAAAAAAAAAACGCTTTCAAGAGAGTTGTTTATTACTTATTCGTTTTCAGAAAAAGTGATATGTTGTGCCATAAAATGCATTTATTTTACAGTGTAAAAAGATCAATATGCGGTTACGTTTGCTGTCATAAAATTTGCAGATAGGACCGGGGAGGACACATATAAAGGTTGCTATGCTGTAACTAGCTGATTGCTTTTGCTTTCCTGTTAATTTAAGAAATTACATATATAATTTTAAAAGAAAGGTTCTTAGTAAGCTTCAGTTCTTCATTTTTGAAACCCTATCTTAATTTAGTTTGTGCCTCATCACAAATAAGTCTACCGAATACCTTAAAAACGTCTTATCAATGATCCATATGAATCTCCAAACATTTCTTCAAATAAATATGGCAGAGCGAAAAATTCCTTTTGGTGGAAGAATAATCTACCGGCTTTTAAAATGTCAATGCTATTCCATTTTGAAAAACAAGGTTTCAATTTATGGAAAGAAATTTCAGTTTAGTATTTCTTAGTACGTATCGAAACGTATAGGAATGTATCGAAAGGATTTTTTTTTTTCTTAGAGAAAAAAATGGGGATAAGGGAATTTGTTTTTTTGCAGTCATTTTTTAAAGAAAATATGTTATACAAATCGACAGTGAATATTTTTATTTTGTTCTATATTCATGATAAGTATTGTATTTGTGAAAATTTTCGACTTCCGTGTTTAAGGAAGTCGAAAATTTTCACAAATACAATACTGCAATGCAGGATACGCACGCTCAGGATATGCACGTTTTGGGATATGTCGAATAAGATTTGTCTGTTTTTATGGAAATGGTCTGTCTGGGCGTTACACAAATATTATAGCCACTCTAAATGAAGAACTAATGCACATAATTTCCTGAAACTGCATATTTATTCTTAGCATAAATTCTTGGAGATTAGATTTTAATGTACATCGCTCAACAGGTGGTGTTATGTTTTATTTTTCATGATTTTCATGATATCTATACTTTAGCATCGATGGAATAGAGTTCCACCAAATTTAATATGCAAGAAATTTATTATGAAACACTATGCTGATTCAATTTTGTTTTGATCACTCAACAGGAGGCGTTGCTCTACTATGCTAATACTATAATTTTGTGATGAATATTACCACTGTATCCCAGTGTCTATTACATAGAAATTCACTATATCTATATTTAAGGTTATTAATATAAAAATATTTCTTTGTTTTTTATGCACTGATTACTGCAACTTCGTGTTAAATTTTACGAAATGCACTATACTTTATATCAGTTGCATCAAATTGCGTACAGCGGTCCGCGTCTGCATCTGGACTGCATGCAAATTTTGCACGGAACGCGATGAAATTGTGAATAACAGAAAATAATTTTTCAGCATACAACGCGATAATCGAGGACCCGGGTATTTTCTCCCCCTAACAAGTCCCTCCAACACAGCTTCCGCTTTGACCTCGATATATGAACAACTTCTGCTCTCTCCCGTTTTACTCTTTTAGTCTGGTCCAGCTCTTATATTAGTGCACCCGTTGTGTTTATTCATTTCATTCTTATTCAGAGTTCTTGTTAACATTCGGATTTTTTGTTGTGGATTTTGTGTTTGATTCGCGTTATGATGGAAAAGAAAAGTTGAATCGGAAAACTGGTAGTTTCTACCAGAAATGACGGACTTATATTGCTTCAAATTGCCAGACAGAGTTGGAGCGTTACATGTTAGTATAATATGTCAGAAAACAGTGGCTATAATTAAAAGTATCAATAATAAACGATATTATGAGATTAAACATAAAACGTTTGGTGAAAAAAAAAAACCTGATAGGAAGTAACCTCCGGAAAAGTAAAATTCAGAGTTTATGTTCAGATTACATAACATCGGCATAAATCATGATCCGATCTATGACTAAGCAAGAGAAATGTTCAGAGGCTTCTTTGCGTATTTCTTGGACTCTTAACAAAACACATGAAGCCATATAGCGATGTGTTGTATGCAAGGTGGATGTTGGAAATGCGTTATTTGAGAATAAAAAGAATATCGTTGACATCCTTCGATGTCTTCTCTTATACGCTTCTTCAAGCACAAGTAATACACAAGTTTTGTCAGAGGAAAACTACAAAACTTTGAAACAAATTTTAGCTGCCACATGACAGAAACAAAAATTAAAATAAAACAAAGAATTTAACCATCACACTCTTGGCTGATAAACTTATAAGTACTAAATAATTTTCCATATTATTTGACATTTTAGATACACTTATTATTCACTACTCAAAACTCAATATTTAATTATTCGACACACTGGTTTACTCTAAAAAAAGACCGACTCCCTGAAATAATACATATCCCATATAACTTTATAGGAGACAAAACAAAGTGAACCTTTTACTTTCTTCCTTACTTTGGGAGTCCGGACGTTGAATTATCGAATTTAGCCATCCTTGAGAAGTGAATTCACTGTTGTTAAGAGTCGTTTGCTTACTGTATGGACCGACAAAGGGCCAAACATGGCAGTTTATTCTGGGATATAGTTGTAGACAAATCTTTTTTAAAGAGTAGTGTTAAAACGCTAAGATATACTCTGAGTTCTTTTTATGACTCATCGCTACAAGTCGATATATATATTTTAGAAATTAGACAATTTGCATACTTGAAGGTATACTTTACTAAAAAACTCACTACCTACATGGATATATTCTGAAAAAGACTGACGTGGCTAGATCCCATACTTGTGTCTCGAGTGGGAAGCTATGTTGAATACTCGATAAAAATCAAGTGATTCATTGGGCTGCCTATTGGACAGCACTTTACAGACCTTGCTGGAAGAAACGCCTTTGGAGCCTGAAAATATCAGGGATAATTTTCCCCCTGGCTCGAGAAGTAAAGTGGGCTCAAATTTTAAAATTTATAGGCACAATAAATTCAGTTATTCCCCATTTGTCCTGAACTGTTGCTTTTTGGCGACAGCGTACTATTTTAGACATCCATTAAATTTAATTGTTGTATTTAGCTGCATTCTGGTAAACAAATGTCTATTACATAGACCAGTGTCTATTACATAGAACACATACCAGTGTCTATTACATAGAAATTCACTATATCTATATTTAAGGTTATTAATATAAAAATATTTCTTTGTTTTTTATGCACTGATTACTGCAACTTCGTGTTAAATTTTACGAAATGCACTATACTTTATATCAGTTGCATCAAATTGCGTACAGCGGTCCGCGTCTGCATCTGGACTGCATGCAAATTTTGCACGGAACGCGATGAAATTGTGAATAACAGAAAATAATTTTTCAGCATACAACGCGATAATCGAGGACCCGGGTATTTTCTCCCCCTAACAAGTCCCTCCAACACAGCTTCCGCTTTGACCTCGATATATGAACAACTTCTGCTCTCTCCCGTTTTACTCTTTTAGTCTGGTCCAGCTCTTATATTAGTGCACCCGTTGTGTTTATTCATTTCATTCTTATTCAGAGTTCTTGTTAACATTCGGATTTTTTGTTGTGGATTTTGTGTTTGATTCGCGTTATGATGGAAAAGAAAAGTTGAATCGGAAAACTGGTAGTTTCTACCAGAAATGACGGACTTATATTGCTTCAAATTGCCAGACAGAGTTGGAGCGTTACATGTTAGTATAATATGTCAGAAAACAGTGGCTATAATTAAAAGTATCAATAATAAACGATATTATGAGATTAAACATAAAACGTTTGGTGAAAAAAAAAAACCTGATAGGAAGTAACCTCCGGAAAAGTAAAATTCAGAGTTTATGTTCAGATTACATAACATCGGCATAAATCATGATCCGATCTATGACTAAGCAAGAGAAATGTTCAGAGGCTTCTTTGCGTATTTCTTGGACTCTTAACAAAACACATGAAGCCATATAGCGATGTGTTGTATGCAAGGTGGATGTTGGAAATGCGTTATTTGAGAATAAAAAGAATATCGTTGACATCCTTCGATGTCTTCTCTTATACGCTTCTTCAAGCACAAGTAATACACAAGTTTTGTCAGAGGAAAACTACAAAACTTTGAAACAAATTTTAGCTGCCACATGACAGAAACAAAAATTAAAATAAAACAAAGAATTTAACCATCACACTCTTGGCTGATAAACTTATAAGTACTAAATAATTTTCCATATTATTTGACATTTTAGATACACTTATTATTCACTACTCAAAACTCAATATTTAATTATTCGACACACTGGTTTACTCTAAAAAAAGACCGACTCCCTGAAATAATACATATCCCATATAACTTTATAGGAGACAAAACAAAGTGAACCTTTTACTTTCTTCCTTACTTTGGGAGTCCGGACGTTGAATTATCGAATTTAGCCATCCTTGAGAAGTGAATTCACTGTTGTTAAGAGTCGTTTGCTTACTGTATGGACCGACAAAGGGCCAAACATGGCAGTTTATTCTGGGATATAGTTGTAGACAAATCTTTTTTAAAGAGTAGTGTTAAAACGCTAAGATATACTCTGAGTTCTTTTTATGACTCATCGCTACAAGTCGATATATATATTTTAGAAATTAGACAATTTGCATACTTGAAGGTATACTTTACTAAAAAACTCACTACCTACATGGATATATTCTGAAAAAGACTGACGTGGCTAGATCCCATACTTGTGTCTCGAGTGGGAAGCTATGTTGAATACTCGATAAAAATCAAGTGATTCATTGGGCTGCCTATTGGACAGCACTTTACAGACCTTGCTGGAAGAAACGCCTTTGGAGCCTGAAAATATCAGGGATAATTTTCCCCCTGGCTCGAGAAGTAAAGTGGGCTCAAATTTTAAAATTTATAGGCACAATAAATTCAGTTATTCCCCATTTGTCCTGAACTGTTGCTTTTTGGCGACAGCGTACTATTTTAGACATCCATTAAATTTAATTGTTGTATTTAGCTGCATTCTGGTAAACAAATGGCAATTCTCTATAGAAAAACACATTACTAGCAAACTATATATATATATATATATATATATATATTAATATGTATTTACAAATACCACACTTTTATATAATTACTAAATTGAGTTAATATTGCAATTAGCGGATTTGTGTCATTAATTTATAAAAAAAAATTCTCTTAATTCGGTGTTCAATAAAAAGATAGTGATGTGCGTAAACGCGCTTCATCAGTTACATTAACAAGACTTGCGTACATTAGATTAACTAAAACGACAGGGAAGTCAGATGGTTTAATTTCATTCACTTAACTGAATTTGTTCTTAACAACATCAGGGTATAAGATTCATAAACTTGCAACTAATATAACTATCCAATTACTATTTTATTTTTTACTTTTTAGTATAATTATTTAGGTAAATTCGAGACCAATAACTTTGGATATTTATATTTCTAAAAACTTTACTTTTATATTTATATATATTTCAAAAATATTAAAAAAAATAAAAAAAATAACGAATAGGAGTTCCTCGTATCTCCAACAACAAAAAAAGAAATGCTAAATGTTTCAAATGACTTACATTTTTTACATAATAAATTGTAACATTAAAGATTAAATATTCTTTGTTGTGTTGTTTTCATTGTTTTCTTAGCGAAATTCAATGCTTATTGATTGCTTATCAGCAATCTTTCAAAAAGCACTTTATATCTCTCTTAAGAATCTTCTAGTGACTTTTAGAAGTAGAAACGTTGTTATACTCTAAAATCATACAACCAAATAGTTTAAGCTTTTAAATTATTTCCATTTCTGAAAAGATTGTCAGTTTGAGGAAAGATATTTTGATATATTGTTTAAATGGGAAACAGAACTCTGATAAACTATTTCAAAGTAGAAATCTAAAATCAATTTTGATTACTTACATTTTTGAAGAGCACATTATTCTTTTTTAAATTGTTCGCTTTTCGAGATGGTTTGAAAACATTCATGATAACAGCTTGTCTGTTCATTCTTCTGTAATCTGACAGTCATTGTGTGTTTATATTCGCAATCAAGTATCGTAAATATAATCAGGCAGTTTGGAAAAGTAATATGTTACTGAGATGACTAACGTATCTAAATAAAATGGCTTTTACAAAGTTTATATTAGTTTATACACTCGATGGCTTAGATGTAACTGAAAGATTAAACTCTGTGGGCGGTTATTTTATGTAGGATTATACAGGGTTAGCATAAATGAATGACCGCATTTTATATTTTCCAAACTATTACACATATTATAATAAGTGATATATGAAAATAAAGAAAAACATTTATAGTTGTTTTTCTGTTACAAATGTTTGAACCTTCGTGTTATGAAACACGACAAACATCTAATCTGTAATCAAGTTCGCTCCACGCATTTTGCAGTTTTACACTGTCAATGGTTCTTAATGCAGCACTGATGCGTTCTTTAAGTTTTTTGAATGTTTTCGGAAATGGTGGTCGCTAAACAAGATCTTTGATTTAACCCCGCAAAAAGAATTCACATGGTAAAGATCCGGGGACCTTGGTGGCCATGTGAATAAGGAAAATCATTCTTACTCGCACGTCCAATCAAGCGTTGAGCGACGGCGCAAAAAAAAAAAATAAATAAATAAAATAATAATATCAATAACTTGATATGTTTTTCTTTATTTTCATATATCATTTATTATAATATGTGTAATAGTTTGGAAAATATAATTTTTTAAAATGCGGTCATTCATTTATGCTAACTTAGTATTTTGAAACTGTTAGAGATTTTAGAATACTAGTTAGAAAATTAATTTTGAACTTAATTTTTTATTATATCTGTGACTGCATATCCGTTTGTCCATTCAAAACGTAACTATTTATAATTTAGATATGCGTATTGAGGAAAACTTAATTATGCTATTGCGATAGACAACATTATGCTCCGATTTAAAAACACGGCCGGTTTTACCATTAGAAGGCATCAGGCGATCGTTTAGGCCGTCAGAATAATGGGGCGTTTGTGCATCAGACGAAACTGTCCTTCATTCGTCATTGGTGTTAAAAATGCGAGTTAACGAACATTATTGAAAAAACTTTTTTCTTTTATTGAATGCAACACTCTTTAGTTAAATAGAAAAAATAATTATATATGAAATTTGTTTTTATCTGGATATGTTAGTATATTGCTAAGCTTGTGAGCATGTAAATACATATTGATAGGGATGCTTGATTTTTTTTTGGCTTAAGCGAGACAGGTACCCTCGCATCGGTCCCATTTGAAAATCTCAATTGTACTGTTCAAAAAGCTTTGACATTGGTATATTATAAAATTAAAAGGTAATACAGGCCGAGACCGGACTATACCTCCACATACATCCTGATTGTTTCAGTGCACATTACATTTAATTTAATCTAAAAATTTATAAAATAAACAGCGGTATTGTACCAAGATATTTCGATTTTTTCTTGTGGCGAAAAAAGAAAATCGAATTATGTTAATCCTTTAATGTAGTGATACTCACTACGCTGTCTTCATGGATACCACTTTAAAAAAAAATAAAATATTGATTTATTTAATTGCAGAATAACCTAATTGCCTAACAGTATACCTACTTAACCTCACTTAGATATTTTTGCTCCAAAATATTAATTTTACGTTATTTTGTAATAAAAAATGCAGAAAGTTAATCCTAAATAAGTATTTTATTCTATACAATTGATAAATAAGCTGAAAATAAGTTCTTATTTATTTTAAATCTAAAGTTTTTCTCATCATAACAACCATGTCATATCATCCAAAAGTTTTAAGTGTTTAGCAAGTATAATAATATAACAACAAATATTTTGTTATTCATTAAAAATTGATAACTTATATCTGTAACACACTAATTTGGCAAAAAAACTGCAAAAAATTACAATATGTATTTTTTTTTTATAAATTATTTTTGTAACCTACCTATTTTACCCCACCTGACTCTAGTGAGTATCGCTGTTTATTGCATGGTGTATCATATCTGCAACATACCAATAAAAGCTACACATTTATACATGTTCCATAGATTTACACAGTCTTGTTCTACGTCAGGAATAATTAGACGTGTTTATTAAAGACTGTTTAATAAAAAACAATTTTGTTTGCTCTTTTATTATTATTTTTTAAACAATAACATAAAAGTGAGAATCAATCGTTAGAGTCAGGTTTATTTGCTATTCTTATTTATAAATAATCGAAAGTGTAACCTTATAAGAAATATATATGGTTAATATATGGTCCTCCTAAATTTGAGTGGGTTTTGCGATCTTCCTGTCAAATACCTTTGAATACAAAAGGTTGCATTTTGTGTCAGGAAGGATAAAATCAAAATTTTCAACTTAAACATTGAAGTAATAGTGTAAAGTTATTTTCCCTTTCTATATACTACCCACAGTATCAAGTAATTTTTTTCGTAACTTGAGCTTAAACAAGGGTACAAGAAACGGGCGAAAAACTTAAGGCGTGGTAATCGTTTACATTTTTATATCTTTTAATCCACTTATAATTGATGAATCTATAAAATATAACTGAAGAAATGATCACAACACAGTTCCCTCATTCCCAAAGAAAAGTTAATTACAGTAGTTGGCGGAAAAAAATCCTCCCTGCAAAATATATGTGTAATATGTGCCGATTTATTACACGGGGCAATAATGGTTCGGTACCAGAACTGAAATTAGTTGATCCTAGATCAGTTTCTTGCTTTGATTCCGAATATACTTTCCGTTTTTCTCTAGGTCGTCCAGTTTTTCAGAGATTTGCATATTTATGTTTATGCAAATTTAATATTTTTTTTTACCATTAGGTATAATAAATGTCAGATTGAATTGCCTTTTTTAGATTTTGATTACTGGAGCATTTGCTTCAGATAAATGTCGCAGTCTCCATATTCTTAACATTTACCTGTCAGTTACTAAGCCAAATTTGCGTATTTTTCAATAGTGTAATGTTTAAATTACTTTCAACTTTAAAGTAGCTACCACAGAATTGACGTAATGTTTTTCTAGACTAGATTTTTACGTTGATTTCGAATCTGCAATCTGTTTTCTTATATCACGTCGAGATTTTGAGTAAAATGAATGTCTTCTTTTGTACTCTATTGGCACACGTTGGATATAAAATGCTTTTTAGGCGTGTGTACCTCATTGTCAAAAGGGTGAACAGTGTCAGATTCCTATCAAGGACATAATCACCGATGAGTATAATTGAAAAACAATTGAAAAAAAAATAGTAGAATCCATCCTAATTAGCTGAAGTACATCACAAAGTAGTATAAAGCATTTTCTGGCTTTTTTTGACCAAAAAATAAAATTTCACTTGTTTCAAAAACTGAACATGATAGAAGAAAATGGATACCAGATTTGAAATCAGCGTAAAAGACTGGTTTAGAAATATATTAACGTATTTATATGGCAGAAATATTTGAACGTTAAGAAACGTTATTAAAAAAATGAAAAATATGTAAATTAGGCACATTATTTCACGGTCATATGTCAATATAATCTTGGACACAGTTTTTTTTTGTAAAGTAAACTGGCCAGTAATCATAAAATAAAGCAAGAAATCCAGTCTCCTAATGCTTTATGCCTTAAATTTGCATATAAATGTACAAAAATTCCAAAAAATTCATAAATCGAAATATGCAAATATCTCAAAAACTGGACGCGCTGGAGAAAATCTAAAACTAGATTCGGAATCAGCGCAAAAAACTGAATAAGAAACAACTAATTTTGGTTTTGGGACAGAGCAAAAGTTCAAATTTGTTGTACAGTGTTATTCCTAAACCTAAATATGACATCCAAATTGCACCAGCACGTACCATTTTTCCCAGAAACAGTTTTATAATAATAGCAGTGAAGAATTATCATATTAATTTGCAATGCTAGATAAAATTGAAATCATGGAAAAAGTATTTTCACTGTCTTAGATAACAAACTGATTAAATATAGCATGAAAATCTAGTTTGTTGACACTTGTAGCGTGCATTTTTCTTTTAGTCTCCGCCCCCTCTTCCTTTTCGTGCCAGAATTTACTACTTGCTATCCATTAACATATTTTTATTCCTTATGCCGCCATAACTCGGGAAATATTTTTTATACATTTCGTTATAGGTAATTTACATATCATTATATAACTTTTGTTATTTGCACAATTTTCACTTATGCTATAGCAAGGTATAAAATACCTTACTTTTAAAAGCAAGTCCTCCTATCTAAAAAGGGTAATGTGATACAGTAATTTCATATTTTGATTTACTAGTAGCGCGAAATCTTAGAATCAACCATTATTTTTACGGAGATAATTTTGCTGCCGACCAGTGTTATTAAACGAAGTAAGATAAAACAGTCTTACCTTAATTTCTGAAATTTGTTTCCAGATTGGAAGGGTTTCTCTTTTTTTAATCTATACTGATACTTTACTTACATATGTCCCTATTATTCACTCTCTACAGCTAAATTTTAACAATTGTCCTCAATAAAATTTCGGAAAATTCTTCGGGATCAGCTTTGTAAAAAATTTTCCATGCGAATTCACAAAACCTATAGCTCAAAAGAGATTTCTATCGATCTCTTTCTGACAGTTTCACCAAAACCCTTCTATTGTGTTTGTGTGAGAGCCAATAAACAGGTCTTTTGTGATCCACTGAAAAGGAAAATTTCTGTGTTTTAATAATGCAATTTTAATAAAATTATTATGAAGGATTTTTTTTTAATAATGTGAAAATTACAATGAAAATCCCAATGACTCAACTTAAAAAGAAAATGAAACTTACCCAGCTTCGCGAGAAAACTATATTTCATTAAAATTCAACAATATATATATATATATATATATATATATATATATATATATATATATATATATATATATATATATATATATATATATATAAAACAACATAATATGGCATAAAATTATACACAAATACATCAATCACGTACTTATCGGCAGTGTTCAAAATACACCATTTGGCGCCCGGGACACCCTTAGGTTAAACATATAGAGTGGGTTTTGTTTTACCACTCACTGCTATGAGCTAGGAGGATAGTATATAATATGTGTCTTTAGTTTCGTGTGTAAATTGATTCCTTTGACAAAATATGAAAGTAATTTGTAGTCGCTACTTTTTAAAACAAGTAGTTGTAGCTGTAGTTAACTGCATTTTCGACAAAGTAGTTGTAGTTGTAGTTCGCTACAGTGAAAAAGCAGTTTTTTCAACACCTATACGAGTTCTGATTTTCGGTGTTAGCCGAAAATTCAGATATCTTTCAAGAATTCTGGACCGAAACTTGCTGAAAACGAAAAAAAAAACCAAACTTTCGTTCAGGCAAAATTATCAAGAAAAAATGCTTTTGTAAAATTTAACAACAACAACAAAAAATTAGTTAAAATTTTCTGATGAGGGAATTATGAAATTCTAGGGAATTTTGAACTGGAATTAATTTAATAATGGAATTTTGAATTGTATTTAAATTTAATCCATACAAAGCCAACACCCGTTATAGCACTTATTCCTCGAGAAGTAAAATTTAAAAACACTGTGGTTTCATACCTTTTATTATGACAGCAGTGTGTTTCTAAATTTGTTTAATTTGCATTCCTAATTAGATATATTTCAAAATAACGAAAGCTAAGTTCTCATTACTTGAATTTTTATTCAAAACGTAGTATTAGTATATTTTAATTTCCGGGTAATATGATCAGAGAGAACGGTCTTCGAATCTAATTTCATTTTACTTAAAATTTCATCTAATGCAATTCTAATCTGTACTTTTGATTAAAACACACAACACAAATGTTTTTCGAATACTAGCAATTATTCTTTGAGAAATAATATATATATATATATATATATATATATATATATATATATATATATATATATATATATATATATTGCGATTTCATTTCTTTTATAATAACAACACTACACCTAGAATTAATTTATATGCATTTCTAATCAGATGCATTTGAAAATAATGAAATCTAATTTCTTCATGTTTTGAGACATCATTCAAAATGTTAATTTAAAATATGTTTCACTAAATAGATTATTTTCAAATTAGTTTTAAAAATTGAATTTATCTGACATTATAGCATTGATGACATTGTTCCACAAATTTTAAAGTACATTCTGTTTGTAGATATACATTGCTTGTTTCCTTTAGAATTTAGGACGTGAAAAGAGAAACTGTTGTTAAAACTTTTCTAATTCTCTTCAATTTTAAGAAATTTTACTTTAAATTATTAGATTATATATGGGCATTTACTGCGCATTATGCTCGATTAGTGTCTAGCGCACTAATCTAAACATTACATTGGATTGGAAAAACTTCAATAGCTCCTGAGCTAATTTTCTCAAAAACCCAAGATACATAAATAGTTAATGTAATAATGTATTGCAATAATGTTTTTGATGTATTATTGTTAGAAAGCCCATATAATATTGCAGTTTGACTTGAAACTTTAAGAAATCTTTATTTAATTTTCATGAACTTTTATTAACATAAACATGTGAGCTAATTTAAAGAGTAACAACTAAGAAATATTGAAAAGCCAAATTTAATTTTAACTCTGCATTACTAAAATTCTTTAGGTTTATTTTATGTTAGCTTACTTATCATTAGGTTAATTAAAAAATATACATAATTTGATTGAAAACTTATTGTAAAATAATTTGATTACATCAATGATTGCTCAATGGAAAAAGCCATTAAAATTAGCATTATTTTTTAATGATTTTCAAAATTGTTGGGGATGAAACCTCTCAGTATTCTTTTTTATTATTCCCATGAATATAAAAATTAGCACTTACTTCATGAGAAACAGATACCTCGGAGCATATCCTTAAAAGCTTTAGATATTCCAGCGTTCAATCATTACAGTTTATATTAAAAAGTCGTTTGAATGTTGCTTTTTCAATGAATAAATATTAAATATCAAAGACAAGATATTCTCATGTCTGTTTAAATTAAAAGTTGGAATATAGTCTAACTTTTAATTTTTCATATTATTTTATTCTAAATTTTCGAACATTTTACAACTATTTTAAATAACTATTTAGTTTACATAAATAACAAATAAGTGTGTATTGCATCACTGTATAAAGTTAAAAATATTGCAATATATTAGATATATAACTAATTTTTCTAAGAATGATGGTGAAAAATGCTCATAATTCAAAACATTTTTTATTAAAGTTTAAACACACTTTTTATTTATTTCTGTTTTATTTTATGACACGTTACATATTCAATAGCTAGAGAATGTTTTCTGATTGTGGTTGGAATACGTTTATTATGCCACTGGTAACGATAAAGAAAAGAAGAAAACGGCCTCATTTCCAGATTTCATTCATGTGCCAAAATAGGCTTAAATAAATAAATACACTATATATTTTTAAGCTAAATTTTGTCCCCTGCTGGTTTGCGAATAAAATCTGAAGATGAGGCAGATTTTTGATGTTTTCAATCAATGCATTTGTAATTTTTAGTCATCGACTTTCCATAATTGGAGTGGCTATCGCTTTTTCCACGATAAAACTCTCTTTCCGTCCTACATGGAGATATTCAAATATATTATTTAACATAAAAATTAATTAAAAAGAATTATGATAGATCTAAAATGAAGCACACTTTTTATCGTGGGTTAATTTGTAATTTAAATTTAACGTGAAATTTATTAAATTCATATATAAATTAAGGAAAATGTCAAAATCGGAATGTTCTAAGTTTCAGGTAAAAATGCATTAATTTATTTTTTATTTTTATTTTTATTTTTTTTTTACAAATGAAAATAACACCTATTCTTGTGGCAAAAATAAATAAATAAATAAATTCGAGGATCTTTTTTCAGGAATGCGGTACTTTTATCGTAAATCTAACACAATTATCCATGATTGAGAATAGTAACTAGTTGGTTACTAAAATGAATATAAATACATAAATAAAATAAAATACAAGAAAATAATGTTTAAAATGAAAATAGCAGTAAGTAATTTGTCACTAAAATGAATATAAATAAATAAAATATAATACAAAAAATAATGATTAAAAATAGCAAAATGAGCTTTATTCAGGACAAAAACAAGTACCGTTCAAAGGATGGGTGTGTTTTAATCGCGCAAGGTCCCATTACAACATACTGCGCCATTTCTGAATAAGAAATATTCATTTGCCGGTATAGACGCTGGCATTGGTGAATGATACGGATTTTCTTGGCAACAAAATCTGGGAACAGACACTTTATTGGAATATTCTAGATATTAAATCATAATTTTTAGAAAGTGAATAATTGAAAATGATTTGAGAATGATTTTGTGAGTTTCAAGTAGTAGCCTGCAATATTAGAGACTTAAGCGGTATAGACAAACTAGCAGGTTTCTTACTAAATAATTTTCCCCCTTGTTCTGAGTGTCTGCGATTCTTTGTGTTAGGATAAAGGTATTAAAGTTTTTTTTTCTGGAATTTTGTCATGTGAATTTCAATCAGTGCAATACGATTAAATACGATAAGTATGTTCAATATCGGTAATATAGCATGTATTGTCCTCCAATTTACTTATAAAAAGTATTATAAGATGAAAACTTCGTAACACTATTCTCATAATATTGGAAAATGTTTCATAATCTGTGAGTGATGCATGAATTCTCTTCCTTTCTTTCTATTTTTAAAATAAACATTAACGCATGAAATAGACACACACACAAAAAAAAAATTCTAGATACAATAACTACCTCCTAAACAACATTTTTACGTTAAAGACAGTTTTCATATCAAATATTTAATTCCAAATTATAATGCTAAATTCTTTACAACAATTTAAATTCCAAGAAATTATATTTCTATGTTTTAGAAAAGATCTCGAATAAATTTAATTTGCCTCTTATACTGAAACGAAAAATATTTTTATCCATGAAACATGAAGGAAGTAAATTTTTAATGCATCCTAAATTGTCGAGGTATTTCCGTAATGAAAATGACTCAGTTATTTTTAAAAACTATCAAGTTGAAATACATTTTAAAATTATGAGATGAATTAGAATACTCGTTTTAAATTGCCACCCGTTTAAACAATTTTTTGAAGTTATAAATAATGGATAAGCTTTACCCATATTTTCAATGTCTTAAATAATGTTAATTCTTTTCATCGCAGTTTAACTTTTGAATTACTCACACAGATATCAAACAAAAATACGCTGGAAAAATATATCGTTTATGAAATATGCATTGAGTAATATATTTTTCAAAGCATTTAAAATAATTATTGTTATCTATTTTAAATAAAACTATTTTAGAAATATTTGGTAGAGAAAATATTATTTCAGCAGCATTGTCGCCTTATTTATGTGTAATTTTAAAGGAATTTGTGTGTAATTTCTAAGCTATCAACGTATATGTTAAGTACAATAATATTCCTTTATATATAAATATATAAACAGTAAAAAATATTCACACACACACACACACACACATATATATATATATATATATATTTTTTTTTTCTTTTTTAAATATTTTCATATAATGAAATTAAAAAAAAAAAAATTCTTATAAAATACACACTAAATACATAGTTCATATGAAGTAGCGATATATGTATAATGATTAAACATGTATAATGATTAAACATGCAAGATTGTTTACAGAGTTTATAAAAGTCTGTTATAAGATGTTGAATCTAACAGACTGCTTAAGATGTTGAATTATTTTTCAAACTTTACTAAAGTGGTAGAAAAAATTAACAACCAAATTATTGCAGAAAACTTAAGTATTTTGATGATTAAACATGTAGGTAAACTCCATCAATATAAGAAAAAAAATCCGTGAACGACTAAAAATGCGTGAAATAAAAATACTGCAGTCTATGCGTTAATCTGACGGAATGTATAATCTCTCTATTCTTAAAAAAGTTACTGGTACTGTCGTTTTTGAATCGGCCGTGACCTTTTCACTTTCTGAGCTTACATTACAAAAATATTTCATATAAAAGCATAGAAATTTGGAGTTTTTATAGAAAAATACAAGATAAAAAGGCTGGAGCAAACTGATTTTAAATCGACGAATTACTTTAAGTGCTATTCGATATTGGAACCGACCAAGATAGTTTGGTTACTTACATTTTATATGTTAAAAAACTATACATAGGAAACTAACCATCATTTGCAGACACATGCTTGTTTAGATTTTGGTGAGCAGTTTTCAATTACTTTTTAAATTTGACGTTTTCGGGGGTTGGGGGAGGTTCGATTTTTTTATACTAAATTCCATTATCTGAATAGAGAATTAATTCATATTTTTTAATATGCCTTTTTTTTTATTTACCTTTGACTAAATTTAAAAATACTGAAAAATAATATTTCCAAACAATGTATTTTCAATTTTAAATATTTACACGTGAATACTGAAAATGAAAGAAAACTTAATAATAAATAGTACTTAATAGTAACTTAATAGTAAATAAATAATGACAAGCAAAAAGCATTTACTGGTGAAAATTACATTACGTCATGCTTAAAGCGAATTATGCCTTTTTAAACGTTGAAGTATTCCTTAATGACACATGGAACCCAATTTTTAGGATTATATTAAAAATTTATTTTACTTTTAACGTAATAGATTTTCTTTTCGTTGCCTTATTTTTAAATGAAACTAAGGAAGATTGAAAATATTTTGATAGCAATTCATTAGCATTTGATATATGGTTTTTATATGTGAAAATCACGCAATATGCAGCAGATCAGGTGTATTTGCATTTATAAATCATGACTTTCAAAGCTTTCCCTTGTAAAAATGTCATCATATTGAAAATGATAGGTCCAGTTTTTTTCAGAAAACTTAAATATTTTATTACGTTTACACAAACTGGCATAATTTACACAAACCTTTATGTTCATAATTCTTTTTCAGCAGACTTTTCTTTATTTTTTTTTCTTATACTGCAGCAACAAACATACATGCAAGCACTTGCATTAAACAGACATACAAGCCGATTTAGCGAAATTCCATCTAATATATATGTAATATAACATTTGCGCAATGTATCGCTCCAGTTTAACGAGGGCACCTTCTTCTAGTTGTCTGAGTGCAACGAAGACTCATACACAGCGCAGTATTACTTTGCCCCATATATAGCTACGATGGATATTAAAACCTTTCGTCAAGCATAACTCAAAAAATATTTAACGGATTTCGTTCAAATTTTTACAGCAGGCACAATTTTTACAGCAAATTTTTACATTTTACATTTTACATTTTTACATTTTTATGTATCATTTTTCAAATTTTTACAGCTTTCTAGGCACAGGTACCTAGAAAGGTGACAACAACGTCTATTTATTACCAAGAATAAATGTCAAACCGTTTGGAAATTATATTAAAAAAAATAGATAAAAAAGCACAATTAAAGTACATACGTCACGAAATTTTGTACGTACGTCATTTTCACTGGCGGAGATTTTCGTAAATAAGATTTCAAAAGTTCATAGAGTAACATGGAGCAAAAAAATATGCACGCGCAGTGCAATACAATATCAGTACAATAATCAAATCAATACAATAAAACATATTTCCATTTAATAAAAATGGAAAATTAATCTGGAATTTTTTCTGTTTGAAAGAAAAAAACCCGCAATAATTTAGTATTGGAGATTTGGCGCAAATCTCACTATTAACAGCTTTTTCTTTCGCGTGTGTAAATCAGAAAAAATTCTTTGATGTTTAAATAAAATATTTTAATTTGTGGCCTTATTTCTTCTTATTTTCTTTTCCTTTTTAGTATTTTAAATGGAATTAGTGAAAGGCATGTATTTTTAATGTATTTATTTCAAATGAATTGAGTGAAAGGTTTATAGTTAAATGAAATTAATTCTATATGAAGATGTCATGAGAACAATATTTGTCGATTTATCAACTGCGCCAAGTTAACATAAAAGTATCAATACATATGTGAAATGAAACAAGGCACAGATGTGATATACGCACCATGTTGGCGCGATTTTTTTAACCACCACCAATTTGGAGAAAACTTTGTTTTTGAATTTTAATTACAAATGTCATGCAATAATAGCACGTGATTTTTTATTTCAATATAAAAATAAAATAACGTAATAAATGAAATAGCTTCTATTATTTTAAAAAAGGAAATAAAAATAAATAAATAATAGTTTGATATAAATAAATATTGATATACATATAAAAATAATCTATAGAATTAAAATAAAAAATAAAAGTAAATAAACACAACAAACAGTTTTCGCCAAATTGGCGGGGGGGGGGGGGATCGCGCCAACGTGGTGAATATTGAATATATGACATCTGTGCCGGGATTTTTACCCTTTTATATGTGCTTTCGGAAATATCAAAAAATTAAAAAATACTTATCAGGCGTATAATGTTTTGCATTTTTATACGGACCACTTCTCCATTTTAAGATTTTAAATGCTATTTATATCAGATATTTCGTTCCTGAGATTCCCACATGTTATTTTCGGTAATTTTTTAGTTCGCTTATTAATTGTTTACAATTTGTTCCCCTGACAATAACAATTATTTATCACAAAAATGTCTCTTAGTTTTGTTTTGTTAAATATGTTTGTTATGTATTTTCATTACTTGTTAAAATATCGATAATGGCAATAAAATTTTATTTTAGCATCGTACTTAATTTTTTAAGATGGCGCAAAAACGTGATTTAATAAACGTATATTTGTAAATATTTGAAAAACATGTTTTTCCACTCTCTAGAAAAATTTGGTTAGATCCTAAAACTGCCTTTTAGCACCTTTTTTAATTTTTTTTGCCAATCGCGCCAACCAGCACATGATACGAACTTTCCTCATTCAGATACACAGACAAGGTTGGTCTCAAACAAGAGTAATGCTAGGAACAATATTGTTTCAACTCTATAAGAGTTACAAACAATAATGATATTAAATTCTCCGATTAGCTTTGGGCCCGATTACGGAAGTTTCTCCTAGGGGAAAAAAACTGTGGAAGAAGTCTTTTACATTTGTTTCGAATGAAACTCGGTCAACAAAGTATTAATTAATAATACAAACAACACTAATATTAACATGGGGGCAAAAGTTTGAATTTAAGTGTAAATATTTAAAACCCTCCCCCCCCCCCCAAAAAAAAAGGAAAATAAAGTTACAGAAATGAATTTAAAATGGTGTTAAGCCACGCTTTCTGATATAAGCAATTGGCTGCGAATCCGATTACGAAACTTTCACTTAACTTAATAACATGTATATCTAATAGCCCTGAGGGTACTTTCGCTTCCCAGTTATACAGACCTGGGGGCTTTTTTAAAAAGCTTGACGCAGTTCGGTTTTAAGAAGTTGCGTTTTACAGCCAAATAACATAAACTACAATGAAAATAAACCTGATGAATTATTATGCTGGTTTATGTATGTATTAAAAAAATTGCATCTGATTACACATATTAGATAAATTACTCCTGTTTGCATTTAATAACAGATGAAAGGCTTCTGTATACTAAATTGTTTAAATATTGGGAAGAGGTGGCGAGAGGTAGAGAGACGTGTAAGCAAACGGGTAGACAGACGTGTAGTGAGATGGGTAGAGAGACGGAAAGCGACAGAGATAAGCTAACGGGTAGCGAAACGAATAGACAGACTGGTAGTGAGACAGGTAAAAAAGAGGGTTGACAGAGCCCGTAAGGCATGGTGACGTCACGGCGACGTCACACTGTGACTTTGTGACCGTCGTCGTGACGTCGATGTGAAGTCATTGTGACGTAAATGTGAGGTCGTTATGGCCGTTTCCAAGGCTTTCTGTGACCTCACAATGTGACTACTTTGTGAAGTCACGGTGTGACAAATTTGTGAAGTCACGGTGTGACAAATTTGTGAAGAATGTGACATTTGTGACGATTTTGTCTTCAACTTTGTGAAGCAGATATGACCTCAGTGACGATGTTGTGAATTCACCCTGTGACTAATTTATAAAAAGTGTGTCGTTTGTGACGATTTTGCCATTAATTTTATGACGAACCCATTTGGGTCCTGTCCAGTGCTGGATGATTTGAATTTATTAAAACCCGACCCAAAGAGTTAGTTGTATTTATTTTACTCTGCATTGGATTTTAGGTAGATTTCGTAAGAGATACTACCCATTTCATTCTCCCCTAGGTTGGAATTTCTGGAAACAATTTTCAGATCTACACCGATCATGACTCCCAGAACCCAAAACCACCCAACCCCCAGTTCAAAGCTTTATATTATATATATATATATATATATATATATATATATATATATATGTCACTTTTTTATGGACACGATAACTTTATATATAAATTCTGCACAAATATTTTCCAAACTGATACACAAAATCAAGGTGAATAAAATCTCGGTCAAGTTCGTTAATGGGTAAAATCGAACCAAGGTGGGGAAATAGGGGGAGGGGGGCTTTTTGTGAAAACAGAAAATCCCCCATAACTTCTTAATTGTGATACGTATCGAATCCGTTTAAAGTTATTATTACTCCTAGGAAAAGGGCCGACAATTTATGCATGGCAGTATTTTGATATAATTAAAAATGGCGTCAAGGAGGGAAAAAAATAGAGGTTTGAGAAGAACAAAATCCATAACTTTGTCAATTCACAAGGTATCAAACCTGTTATCAAACAAGGTATCCTGTTAATATTATCTGCAACTTTTATATTGACAAGTATTTTATAGAACCAACATTTATAGCAAAAAAAAATTATTATTATAAATAAATAAATAAAATAAAATAAAATAATAATAATAATAAAATTGCCGGCTCCGACAACTTGACACAGGTAGATTTCGAAGTGGGCGGTCCGAACTGCCGCATCCTGGCAAAAATGTCGTTTATTCTGCAATTCTCAATAAACAGGCACCCCACGGTCCGCATCTTCGAAATCTACCTGTGCCTGTAGGTCGAGCCGTCAGGGATTTTTAGAGTATTTTGCTGCTTTTCGTGTTAAGGCTGCATGTACCCATCTCACACCGTGGGTTGAATTCACTAGAGATTATTTTCTTTCGAGTTGGATTAACTGATTCTCGTTTTTTTTAAGAGATGTTCGAGCTATTATTTGGTACTCGTGGATGTGTCATTGGTACTCGGCATACCTAACTCCAGCCGTGATTTGCAGCGAGTCAGTTTCTGCTAGGTATTACAGATTTTTGTGTACGTCTAGTTCAGGTTGTCTTTTGTTTCTATATGGATTAGGACTGGCTGTACCCCAATCCAATCCGCTAATTAAATTGTCTGCAATTTTTTTATTTGGGTAAAGTTTTGGTCAGGTTAGCAATTTTTTTTTTTTTTTTTTTTTTTTTTTTGACAGTTGAGTTTGGGTTGTGTTTTGTTTCAAATGGGTCGGATCCATATTTTATTTCAGATAAAAATATCTCTATTTTTGAATGTGTTATATATTTTTTAATTTGTATTTATTTCATGAAAATAATATTTAACTTATACATATGATTATAGATATTTTTTCATAACTTATTTTACATATGATTTTAATAACAATTTCTATAATCTTGAAATTCCGGTCGAGCATTATTGGTCAGTATTGGGAATATTCTGTCTTCAGTGTTTGACTTTTCATTTCTGACAGTGTAACTACATATACAAAATGCTATAAATAGTAATTACATTTATAGTATCAATTAAGCTAGTAAATCCGCAGATCAGGGGTCTTAAACGTCAGTTCCATAGTTTTATATCGAAATCATTTTATGAAGGAATTTAAAACATTCAACCCGCAATTTTATTTGTATCATTTTTTTTATTGCTCATTACTACACGTAATATATCAAATAGTTTCTGAAAAATTAACTCTTAAGGCTGTTCGTTAGTAAACTTTCCGATTCCCCTCGCTGATGTTAAACATTTGGACTATAGGATGCATTCGTATATTTAAAATATCTCTCCAGAAAATTAATATTCTTAATTTTGTTTTCTGTGTACACTTCTTAAAGGATGTCTTTTTTTTCCCCTTAGTTATCAAAATATTTCTTAAATATGTGCTTAATTTATAATTATATGTGTTAAAATATGAATTTAATACTTCTCATAAAATTAAGTATATATTTTAGAAATATTTTGATAACTAAGGAAAAAAAAAGAGACATAGTTTAAAACGAGTACACAGAAAAATAGTTTATTTAGAAGTTAGTTCATAGAAGTTAAAAATATTAATTTCTCAAGGAGATATTTTAAATAAACGAATGCATCCTTTGCCCATAGGTTTAACATTAGCTAGAGCAGGAAGTTCACTGACGAACAGCCTTAAGAATTGTGACGGGAAACATAATTCCATGTATTCTGATACTCCGAAAAATGTTCTCATTACACACACACATATATATATTAAACTCTACACAAAATCACTATCTCAGTAATTTAACAAATGTAATTCTCTAAAATTCAGTATTTTAAATATTTTATCGAAATACATAAAGTATTCATCTTGTGATAATAAAAATTATTAGCTTGAACAATTAAGTTTAAACATAAATATTTTATTAATTATTGATATCCTAATTGGGCAATGTATTTCAAAACGAATATTGTGTTTATTTAGTATAATTTCATTAAGTTCAGATTCGAAACGCATTTATAAAACAATTACCTATTACCAGGCCTGTATTTTGGATGTGTGACGCCCTGTGCAATCAATTATTTAACACCCTCCTTCTTTTACTTATATAAAAATCTATATTTTTAGAATCATTTATTTCAATTTTAAATACCATAAAACATTTAAAATTAACTGAATACACAAAGCATAAAACAAACATGCAAGCTTAAGTTTTAATAATTTTTGCAGAAAACAATAAGTGATAAATACACAAAAAAATATAACTACAGTTAATCAGCGCTGTTAAAAATATAGCACAAAACTCCACTTTTGTTTAGCAAAAAATATATTATAGAAATGACAAAAAAAAAAAAAAAACACTTGATTTTTAACAGTACCATTAAAAATCACATACAAACTTCCAATTTTATCTAGCAAAATGTATGATAGAAATACATTTAAAAAAATCACCACAATTTAATGGAAAATATTTAAAAAATTATATCTTAGAACCATCCTAATTAGTCTGTAAGAAATATGTTTTACAAACTCGATATTTAGTAATCGTTTTACAATACTTACGGAACTTTTTCCTAGAAGTAATAATAACTTTAAGCGTATTCGATACGTATGATAATTAAGACATTATGGGTATTTTTCTGTTTTCACAACCCCCCCCCCCCTCACCCGTTGGCTCGATTTTGCCCATTAACGAACTTGACTGAGATTTTATGCCCCTTGATTTTATGTATCAGTTTGGAAGAGATTTGGGGAGAATTATTGAAGTTATCGTGTCCATAAAAAAGTGATATAGATAGCTAGATAAAGTTTTGAACTGGGGGTGGTTTTGGGTTCGGAGAGTCATGATCGGCGTAGATCTGCATAAATTTTCGAGAAATTCCAACACAAAGGAGAATGTAATAGGTAGTATTTCTTAGTAGTACTTCTTAGGTGGTATTTCTTTATAGGTAGTAAATCTACCTAAAAGCAAGATTAGTACTGACTTTTTTTTAAATGAAGGGGTTTACAAGCTTTTTGACCAGGCACTGAACCACACGCTAAAAATAAATTTTAACCGTAACTAAAAACCCTCTTCAACATGGAGATCAGGAAATAGGGGGGTGGACGTAGGCGATCTCCTTTTCTGTTAGAACTTATAATTTTGTTCCTCTACTAAATCTCGTGAATTAATACAACGTTAGCACATTTTAAGAATTTTAAAGATTTTTTAATGCTATAATAATGGCTTCCAATATTTCTAAATCATTATATATAATTCATAAATAAATTACTACTCCAAATTAAAAAATAACATTGCAAAATTACTATGATTGGAATTTTCCTAATGAAATGGTAACATATTTTGTAAAAATATTGTGAAAAGTTATTTATTTATAATTTGTTGTTGCTTAGACCAATCTAAACTATCCTGAAATATTATAATTTTTAAATGTAAAGTTTTCAATATTTGTCTTCTTCATATTTTAAATTAATACAAATCTTTAAAATTTCAAAAAATAATGAAAAGTATTCACAGTATATAGTAAAAAAAATAACTTTTATTAGTTTAGCAACCTATTCAATTTTTTATAGAACCACCAGAATACAATAATTTTGAAATAAAACAAGATTTGTGCAGTTGTACCGGAGTTATGCCTAAAAATATACGTAAACATAAGATACATTTTTTTATTACAGAAAAGTATTTACAATATGTAAACACTTTTCCTAATTGCCTAACTTTTATGCGTAAGTAAATATATACATAATTTTATATATGTATATGAAACTTCTTTTTACCATATAAAAATATTTATGACATGTAAAACAATTTAGAAAATGCACGGTTTTTGCAATTTGATCATTTTCGCTGGAAAATGAAATTCTCATGCCGTCATAAAAAATATTTTTTTTAAGGAAATTTCTTGAATACCAACATCCTAAACGTATTCAAAGGTGAACAAAATATGAAATTTCAGTTATAGTTTAATAATTTCTAATAATAGTCAAGTTAAATCATTATTTAAATTACAAAGATTGTATAAGTATTAAGGGAAAATCAAACATTCGTTAATTCTTTAATGTTCTTATAAAGTTATGAATAACTGCTATTAGGGTTATTTCAACTTAATTATATTATATAACATGAGCAATTTTTATTACATCTTAAATTAAAAAAATATACTATATGTGTGGATTTGAATAAAACTAATGCAAACTTCGCATTTAATGATTAACATATTTCCAAAATATTTTAGTTTAGAATTAAGTAGCAACAAACTATAGATGAATAACTAATTAATTTCCAGATAGATTTATTTAAAAAATACAGTGTCTCACAAAAGTGATGGGACACTTGTGCTTTATAAAAAGAAACTGCAATAAAATAAATAAACAAACATGTGCAAAAATTTTTTGGGTGTGTTTCATATTTAAAGTTAGTAACAATTATTACGTAACATACATTTTGTCAAAATATTAAAATATTAATTTAGTAAAAATACAATTGTTCAGAACGGAGCAAAAAATGGCTCACATAAGTGATGGGACACTTACTTTTCCATCAAATATTTATCCAAAAATTTTACTTTTTAAAAGGTTTTAATATTTTGTTGGATTTCCTTTTACTTTTAAAACATGATTTAATCTTTTTGGGATGGATTCGACTAATTTTTTTGTGATTTCTGGAGTGATTTTACCCCATTCTTCTTGAAGCACCGATTTTAGTTGTTGTTTTGAAGAAATGGTGTGTTTGCGAATTCTTGATTCCAATTCTTGCCAAATATTCTCTATGGGATTTAAGTCTGGAGATTGTGGTGGTGTTTTTATTATTTCAGGACAGTTATATAGCAGCCAGAGTCTAACGTTCAGAGCAGTGTGCTTGGGGTCATTGTCCTGGTAGAATTTAAAATCGTTATGAAGGTTCAATTTTCGTGCTGAAGATTTCAAATTTTGCTTTAAAATATCAATATACTTGTACTGATCCATTATACTGTCAATAAAAACAAGATTACCAACTCCAGCGGACGACATACACCCCCATACCATAACTCCTCCTCCACCATGTTTTACTGTTGGTACCAAGTTCTGTTTGCGAAATTCTTCCCTGGGTTTTCTCCACACCAAGATTCTACCGTCAGAACCAAATATATTAAATTTACTCTCATCAGCAAATATAACTTTATTCCAGTAATCAGAATTCTTATTTATGTTGGATTTTGCGAAAGCTAGTCTGAGTTTTCTATTCTTTTCACTTACGAAGAATTTTTTCCTGGCTACTCTACCGTGATATCCAGCAGATCGAATTACCCTTCTAATAGTCTCAGGATTAACAATTATTCCATATAATGCTTGTAAATCAGCAGCAACTTTTGGAGCACTAATTCTTGGATTTTTTTTAATATTTCGAACGATAATTCGCTTTATTCCATTGGATAGCTTTGATGGTCGGCCAGGTCTTCTTTTATCCTGAATCATATGATTCTTTTTATATCGTTTAATGATATTGAAAACTGTTGAACGACTCAAGTTAACTGTTTCAGCAGTTTTTCTAATAGATTTTCCACGTTCAATATGCAAATTAATAACTAATTTTCGAATTTCAGGCGAAGTTTCTTTTCGTTTAGCATTCATGGCTACACAGAGCTAAAAAACACAAAAATTCCAAAACAAACTGGAGAGAAATACTGCAGACGATTTTATAAATTATTGCCAATTGCTTTTAAGTAAAAATAAAACCCCAAAAATATTTTTATTGCTTATTTCAGACGATTTTTGTTGCATATATAATGGTGTCCCATCACTTATGTGAGCTATTTTTTGCTCCGTTCTAAACATTTGTATTTTTATTAAATTAATATTTTAATATTTTGACAAAATGTATGTCATATAATAATCTTTACTAAATTTAAGTATGAAACACACCCACAAAAAAATGTGTACATGTTTTTTTAATTTATTTGATTAGTTTCCTTTTGTAAAGCACAAGTGTCCCATCACTTATGTGAGACACTGTAAGTAACAATTAAATTATGCATTTCCAAAAGAAAATTGTATCATTTTTTCTCCTAGAATATGCGTGTCAGTAATTTATAAAGAAATATATGCAGCAATTTATATATTTAAAAGCATTACTATAGCATTGGAAACACTTTAAAATATTTAAAATGACTTACGTGGAATTAGTTCACACTCTTTATTAGAAAAACATGTTCTACTCAAATGTCCGCAGAATAAAAAAAAATCGTTTGCTTAACGTGTTCTTCCAAGTAATACTGCGCAGCTTAGTCTGAGCAGACATGCAGGTGTTTATCGTTTCTGAACTAACAATAACAAAAGAACTTATATGCTGATTATTTTAAATCGGAAAATAGTCTTTCTTTCTTTCCCTTTTTTTTTTTTTCACCAGGGGAATAAGCTATGAAAAATTGCATTTACATGTATATTTTTATTAATTGCAGTTACTCAAAATCACTCCAATTTAATCAAGAATTGTACTAAAAAATGGATTTTATGGCATTTATGAAGTAATTTATATAGAAATATCAATACTTTTTTACAAATAAATTGATTAAATATGAATTTACTTCATTTATATATCATTGAATAAAAAAGCAATATATTTATTGGTGATAGAGGAAGAGATTCTTTTTAAATACAAGACAGTTTTGGTCAAATTGCTAAAGAAAATATGCCAAGTTAACAGCGTCTTTTAGTCCCCTTTTCTCAAGAAATAAATAAATAAATAAAAATATAAATAAATATAAATATATATATATAATGTCTGAAAGTAGTTTACACCCGGGCCCCAATCTGTCCTCTATAATTATAAGGCCACATATGACTATAGGGTATTTTGTGTTATCTCTATCTGTGTTACGAAATTAATTAAGGTCCCGTACACTTTCTTGGACCTAGGGTCACTTATAGAGAATCTCTGATAGAGAATATTATCATTTTCATAGCAGACACTGATGCTGATGAAGGGGCTGAGGAAGCATACCGCATCCAAGTTTTCATGTTTTAACTTTTTTCTTTATCATTAATGATTTAAACAAAAAAGAATTATAAATAAAACATATTTTTCTCAAGTTTTTAAAACTAACTAAATTGTCAGAGTAAAAATGATAATTAAGTGCATAAAAATGTTATTTAGTATTATCATGACATCAGTGTGTGACAAAACTCTCTCTCCCCCACAAAAAATTAGATTTCGTTCTGTCAGAGTTGATTGTTTTTGTGATCATATTTGTGTCGTGAAGTATGTGACTTGCAGAGACGTCACTGTGATGTCACAAAAATTTTAAATATTGTCAAAAGTACATTTTTTAGGATGAATAATATGTTTTGAAGTGTTCTTGTTTCTTTTTAAAAGTTTTGAAGAAGTTCACATTTTAGTAACAATGTGACGTCACAGCGTGGTGGCATTTTGATCACAGATGTGACGTGACCACTGCGACTCGCAATGACGTCACTGTGACGTCACTGCGACCATGCATGCTATACGGGAGGTGTAGAGAGATAGGTAGGGAGAAAGGGTGGCGAGACGAGTACCGAGACCGATAGACAGGCATGTAGAGGGAAAGGTTGCGAGACGGGTAGCGTGGTGGATAGAGAGACTCGTACAGAGATGAGTACAGCGACGAGTTGACAAACGGGTAGAGACAAGGGTATATAGACACAAACGTGTCGAGAGACGGGTAGTGAAATGGGAAGCGAGACAGTTAGAGAGACGGATAGAGAGATGGGTAGCGAGACGGTTAAAGAGTCGGGTGGAAAGACAGACGGATAGTGAGAAGGGTATACAGACGAGTAGAGAGACAGTAGACAGATGGGTACGGAGGGAAAGACGGTATAGAGACACGGCTAGACATACAAGTAGTTAGACGGGTTAGAGAAACAGATAAGCGGGTAGAGAGAAAAGTAGAGAAATATGCAGACATGTAGCGAGACGTGTAGTGAGACAGTCAATCGGGTATAGAGATGGGTATAAGAGCTGATAGGGAAACAAACAGATTTTAGAGAGAGACAGACAGACAGGCAGAAGAAAATCTGAGGTTTGAAGCGGTAAAGGCGCAGGGGGGAGGGCCTCCTAGAAAAAAATCAAGAAGTATTATCTTTGAAATATATATATATATATATTTTCAAGTTCGCCAATATGGAGATTTAATGTAAAATTGATTTTTACAGAAGTCATCAAAAGATTTTTTATATACTTTAGTAGGAATTTAGGCTACAGTTTCGTAATCAGGTTTGTAGCAAAGCATGTTATCAATGTGGTTTGAAGTGTACGAGTTTCTATAAATAGCTTTACAAATAAAGAAGTGGTAAAATTTTTAAATTCAAGTGTAAATATTTGTCACAAAGAAAATGTTGCAACAGTGAAATTAAATTTGCGTTAAACTACGCTTGCTAAAATACGCTCTTGTGTGCAAATCTGATTACGTGACTTTAAAAAGCTTGGTGTTTTAAAAAATCCGGCGTTTTTTTTTTTTTTTTTTTTCGTTTTTTAAGTTTTGAGCAATTCCCGTTTAAGAAAATGAGATTCTTTGCCAAATGTTATAAATATATATACATGTGAAAACATAACAGTATATATGAATTTAATATGAGATACACTAATTAGAACCCCGATCTGGAAATTTTTTCACTCTAATGGTTGTACGCTGTTTAGTAAAGTGATAATGATAATTCACATCTTTTGTATTTTTATTTGTGATATTTTCTAATTCTATCATTTAATTTGCTCTTTTTCATGTATTGTTTCTTCTTTATATCGTAATTGTTAACCCTATGTTCTCAGCAATATCACTCAGACTAATCCCTTTGAGGGAAGTCCTAGTAACTTTATTGATGACATTGTTACAGAATTATTAGTACAATTATCTCGCTTTGATTGAAATGTGATGACATTGTGATAAATACTGGGCGTGGACACCATCTGCATCGCTGAAATAAAACATACTAGCAGCTGGATTACGAAATATACTGGGTGTTGAGTTGAGTTCATGGTCATTTAAGTAATATGGACATTTCAATATTTATCGGATTATACACAAAAAATGCAGTATATTCGCATGTAAATGCATTATTCACGTAGCATACGCATTATACACGCATTTATACGCCTTATACACGTGTGTATACGCATTATACATAAAATATGGTAACCCTGTTAAATTATTTCTTTAGTTCAATTATGGTAAAAATATTAAAAAGCTTGCATTGACTGCATGGTTAGTTTGAAACGCTCATAGTCGGAGTGCTTCAATTGGATAATTTGATGATGAAACACTGTGATGAAAATGCCATATATGTGTACTTTAAAATCCATGGTATGAAAAGTAGCCTTGATAGGTGGTTTCTAGGTGAAAGAGGGGTACAATGCCGTTAGGTCCCTCTTTCCGGTAACTATCAAAATTGTGAAGAATGGTAGAGCAATGTAGTCTAGGCACCCACATAAGAAGGAATATTGGATCCATTGTGGGAGGGCCATTGCCCTCCTTGGATTCTGAAATTTATTCAACTAAATGTTCTGTTCTTGAATGATTTCGAAAAGAAAATTATTATTTACAAATCGCATAAAATAATTAAACACTAACAGAAAGTAAAACTAAGAATTTTTCTCCAACTTCGCTCCATCCCTCCCCCCTCCCACATCCACAGCTTTTTCCTAAAATCTTTGATTTTTACACTCATTTACTGATTGGTCAAAAAATCTGTTATAAAAAATTAATAAGTATATATTATCGAAATGATTTTTTTTTTCATTTTATAGAAGATTGAAGCTTAAATTATAGAAGATGGCAGTTTCTAATATAAGTAAACTTATTTTCCATGTCCCAAACTCGAAGAAAAAATACTTCACGAACTTAACTATTTCAACCATTTGTATAGAATTAATATTGACCATGAAATAAAATACTGCAGCACTAAAAATACATGCAAGCACTTGCATTAAACAGACATACAAGCCGATTTAGCGAAATTCCATCTAATATATATGTAATATAACATTTGCGCAATGTATCGCTTCAGTTTAACGAGGGCACCTTCTTCTAGTAACTTTATTGATGACATTGTTACAGAATTATTAGTACAATTATCTCGCTTTGATTGAAATGTGATGACATTGTGATAAATACTGGGGGTGGGCACCATCTGCATCGCTGAAATAAAACATACTAGCAGCTGGATTACGAAATATACTGGGTGTTGAGTTGAGTTCATGGTCATTTAAGAAATATGGACATTTCAATATTTATCGGATTATACACAAAAAACGCAGTATATTCGCATGTAAATGCATTATTCACGTAGAATACGCATTATACACGCATTTATACGCCTTATATACGTGTGTATACGCATTATACATAAAATATGGTAACCCTGTTAAATTTCTTTAGTTCAATTAGGGTAAAAATATTAAAAAGCTTGCATTGAGTTCATGGTTAGTTTGAAACGCTCATAGTAGGAGTGCTTCTATTGGATAATTTGCTGATCAAACTCTTAGTCCAGGCATTAGGGGATAAAAAAGAGCAAATAAAGGAAAGTTTTGGTGTAGTTTTTTTTTGGGGTCCCTTTATGTTTTTTGGGTCGCTGAACAGGAATCCGAGGTTTTCCAACAAAATTTTTTTCGGGAAATATGTTTTTTTTTTACAAAAAACTTGTAAAAAAACGGACTTTTTTCCGTTTTTTTCAAAATAATTCCAAAATTGTGCATTTTACGTGAAAGTCGGCAATATATGAATTAAAGAAAATAAAATTTCCTATATTTTATGTAATGAAAGTTTTTTCCTCTGATCAATGGTTTAGCCGTGAGAGTGCCGCAAAAAAGGGTGTTAAAAACAAAAAACTGTAAAAAAACGGGAATTACGGTAGTGTATGTCGATGTAACATAAAAACTAACCATTTTACGCAAACGGTAACCATTAATGATACTAAATATTATATGTTTGACTGTATTTTATGCATTTGAGGTAGAGGAAAAGTGCGGATCCTGCGCCAGGGGAAGGTGGGAGCAGTGGAGCAGTTCCAATAGTCTAGTAGAAATAGCGCAAAAAAGGGCCTTGCCTTAGGGTTAAATTTGGAAAAAATGTAAAAATCCATAAAGGACGTTAGTTTTTGCCGTATCTTACCCCCTATTTGGACAATTTACAAACATGAATACTGCATGTTGTAGAGAATTTTATGTTCTACAAAATGATGAAAGTGCTTTTGTCTCTAAAACGCACTAAAAGTAGGTTATTAAGCAAAAACTAACGTCATTTGTGGATTTTTACATTTTTTTCCAAATGTAACCCTATTTCCCGGCTCCGTATCTTACCCCCTATTTGGACAATTTACAAACATGAATACTGCATGTTGTAGAGAATTTTATGCTCTACAAAATAATGAAAGTGCTTTTGTCTCTAAAATACACTAAAAGTAGGTTATTAAGCAAAAACTAACGCCTTTAGTGGATTTTTGCATTTTTTGCAAATTTTACCCTATTTTTCCGGCTCCGTATCTTACCCCCTATTTGGACAATTTACAATTCTGAATACTGCATGTTGCAGAAAATTTTATGCTCTATAAAATGGTACAAGTGCTTTTTTCTGTAAAATGCACTAAAATTGAGTTATTTAAGAAAAATCGAAAAAAGTGCCGAAAAATATTGGTTTTTTCAATATTGTGAAAAACGCACAAGTTCTAGAAGGTCGAAAACTTGGTTTTTTATTAGAGTGTCAACCTTTACAACATACCCAAAAATCAGAACTACCCGAATTTTTGTAAGGTAAAATGCTATTTCTACTGGACTACAATGTTACCGCCTCTTAGAATACGAGCTCTCCGGAGGAGTAGCACCTTCGACTCATGAGAGTAGCTGGATCTGCCCCACTGCTCCCACCTTCCCCTGGTGTCGGATCCGCGCTTTTCCTCTACCTCAAATAAATAAAATTTAGTCAAACATATAATCTTTAGTAACATTAATAGTTAACATTTGCGTAAAAGGATTAGTTTCTATGTTACATTGACATACAGTACCGTAATTCCCGTTTTTTTACAGTTTTTAGTTTTTTCCACCCATTTTTGAGGCACTCTCACGGCTAAACTATTGATCTGAGAAAAAAACTTTCAATACATAAAATGTAAGAAATTTTATTTTCTTTAATTCATATATTGCCGACTTTCACGTAAAATGCATAATTTTGGAATTATTTTGAAAAAACGGAAAAAAGTCCGTTTTTTTTTACAAGTTTTTTGTAAAAAAAACATATTTCCCGAAAAAAATTTTGTTGGAAAACCTCGGATTCATGTTCAGCGACCCAAAAACATAAAGGGACCCCCCCAAAAAAACTACACCAAAACTTTCCTTTATTTTCTACCAAATGCCTGGACTAACTGTGATGCAAATGCCATATATGTGTACTTTAAAATCCATGATATGAAAAGTAGCCTTGATAGGTGGTTTCTAGGACTAGCGTCTACACCGCGCCCCATCACAACGGCTCTTATCACAAATGTTTTCGAGAAATTACCTAGTACAGCGCGCAGGCCCATATGATGTCATTATTCTTTATTAGGTAGCTTTCAATACAAAACTAGTCGTTGGGGGCCACCGTAATACTTACCCATCATGGATATGCATAATGTAAAATATTAAAATAAAAAATGTGTAAACTATTTATAAAATGCATTGCAATTCAAATAAAATCGTGGCTTGATGAAGTCATAAATTTTAAAGGCTCGATTACTGAATTGCTTGAAAGAGGTTTTTCCTTATAACTCCAAAAATAATAATCCTATTAACTAGCGGTTTATTGCATCTGATTAAGCGTCAAATTTCCAATTAAAATATATATTTAAAGTGAAATTTGGATGAAATACAGGGTCATGAAAAATCGAAGAGTGTGGAAATAGTATTCCAAATATCTCGGCAACTAATTATCCGATCGACTTCATGCTTTATGTAAAATTTGTTTTTTTATTGTATTTTATATTCATTTCTTAAAATAAACAATTTCGAAAAATTTTATATACCTGTTATCAGAACGAATATTTCGAGAGTCCGAAAAAAATAGTTCCGGTTAATCGAGGTTATTGAAATGAAATAGGCTTCTTCCCATTATTACATACTAAGTACATACCAAATTGCAAGTCTCTATCTCAATTTTTTCGGGAGATAGAGCGTTTACAGACACACAGACACACACACAGACACACAGACGGACGGCAAAGAAATTTTTCTAAAAATATGTTTTTCGGAATCTCCAGTGTCTGAAACGTGTAAATCCGTCAAAAAAAAAATTTTCGATTTTCAAAACGATTACAAGACTTACCCTATACTACGTATGATGGGTAAGTAAAAGTATAAAGCTACCTATTGCAGCCGTTCGGAGGAAAGCAGTTCCGAAAAATTTCGATATATTTTCACCGATCATGACCCCCAGACCCCAAAACCACCCTCCGTTCAAATGTTGATTTATATATATAGATATATCCATATATATATATATATATATATATATATATATATATATATATATATCTGACCTATGTCATACGATAACGCTCGTATTTATAAATCAATTTTGATGAAACTAGTTGTGTGTATTAAGCTAACCAATGTCTCGACCGAGTTCGTTGGCCAGCTTGGTCCGCCATTTTGTTTCAAGATGGCGGTCATTTAAAAATTTAAAACTAAAATAAATATACAAAAAAATTAAAAATTCAAATTTATTTTTTAATTACGTTTTAGGCCTTGATACAAGGATTCCAGAGCATTTTTTGGTTTACCTCTATCTTAAAAAATGGCTGAGATAGAGCAGTTTGAAATTCTAGGGTGGCTGACATTTTGAAACAAAACAGCACATTAACGCGATTACTCGCAAATTATTTTCTTTCATTGTTGTAATAATTTTCCCAATCATACGCATAAAACTATATATTCATATCCGTTAGCGCCAAATTCTCGCCAAAATTGGCGACATTTGGCGAAACTTCGCCAAATTTGGCGACCAAAATAAGTCTTCATAAATGAAGCCAATTTGCCTATTGCTCAATAATTTGGCGAATTTCTTATTCAAATGCAGTATTAAGGAATGTTTTGTAAACGTTTCTTTGCATTTTAACTTGCTGTTTTCGTGTAACATTAGCTAAAATTTTAAAACGAAGATATAGGAAAGCTACCTTTTCCTCCCGGTACAGGCCGGAAGGACTTTTTTAATCTTAAGAACGGAATGTTGCATATTCTTTATTCATAATTTTTACAAATAAAAAATTAGAAAACGGCTTACAAATATTATACCTGTACAAATTAAATGAGCTTGATTTAAATTGGTTAATATTATCCTTTATTTATTTAAAATCTTTGAATAAAATAAGTTTATTTTTTCTTTTGGATTTATTTGTACTGTCGTCGGGATTTTTTATTTTAAACTATATTAAAACTTAATCAAAATCATAATAAAATAAAATTTATGAAAGTAAATACTAGACTACATTAGAAAAAAAAAATCTTCCTTTTAAGAAGTGATTTAAAATCTTTGAATAAATAAGTTTATTTTTTCTGTTGGATTTATTTGTACTGTCGTCGGGATTCTTTATTTAAACTCGGGATTTCTTATTTTAAACTATATTACCGATAACTTAAACTTAACTAAATCATAATAAAATAAAATTTATGAAAGTAAATACGAGACTACATTAGAAAGGAAAAAAACAAATCTTCCTTTTAAGTATTGATACAAGATCCTAAAAATACAGCAAACTATCGTTCGAACCATAGAAGTATTCGACCTTCGACCACACGTAGTCGAATAGGGGTTACGAACTGAACAAGCTACCGTATTTTCTCTTCAAATAGGAAATTTTTCGGAGTATAGGGAATTCCTCAGGAGCATTTGTGATAAGAGCCGTTGTGATGGGGCGCGGTGTAGACCATCGAGATGAAATAAAAGTCTGTGGTGTAGACGCTAGTGTTTCTAGGTGAAAGAGGGGTACAATGCCGTTAGGTCCCTCTTTCCGGTAAGAATCAAAATTGTGAAGAATGGTAGAGCAATGTAGTCTAGGCACCCACATAAGGAGGAATATTGGATCCATTGTGGGAGGGCCATTGCCCTCCTTGGATTCTGAAATTTATTCAACTAAATGTTCTGTTCTTGAATAATTTCGAAAAGAAAATTATTATTTACAAATCGCATAAAATAATTAAACACTAAGGGAAAGTAAAACTAAGAATTTTTTTCCAACTTCGCTCCATCCCTCCCCTCTCCCACATCCATAGCTTTTTCCTAAAATCTTTGATTTTTACACTCATTTACTGATTGGTCAAAAAATCTGTTATAAAAAATTAATAAGTATATATTATCGAAATGATTTTTTTTTTCATTTTATAGAAGATTGAAGCTTAAATTATAGAAGATGGCAGTTTCTAATATAAGTAAACTTATTTTCCACGTCCCAAACTCAAAGAAAAAATACTTCATGAACTTAACTATTTCAACCATTTGTATAGAATTAATATTGACCATGAAATAAAATACTGCACTCAAAAAATAAACAACCACACTACGTAGTTCATTTACCCTATGTTGGTTATTACGACAAAATTAAAACTCTGATTCAAAATCAAAAAGACTAAAGCAATTAGTGAAAGAATTTCATTTAAAATGATTCACAAAACTGAATGGAACGGTATTTCTAAAATAAAACTCTCAAAGTCTCAATCAGAAAAATTCTGTAACAAATCAATGTTTATTTTCATGATCAATGAAATAATGATGACAAATTTCGAAACATTTTAATCTTATGATGACTCATGGTGCATGATATTTTTTGTAAGGAAAAGTCATTAACAGATGAAAATAAAGCTCTTTTTTTCATGTAAAAAATCTGTTTTAAACTTAATAGTTTTCATATTTTTATAGCATTTAAGACGTCTAAATTATTCATAAAATCGAAAAATGATTATCTAAATTAGAATCGTCGCAATGAATATACAACGACAATAAACACATTTTGTGCTCTATAGATCTCTGTTTTAAGATATCTTGCCTCTGAACTTTTTTTTTTATAGATAATTGACAAAGCTGTGAAATCAATGTCCATTGATTCCAAAGTCAGTTTATGAAGCCATGGTGAACATTGAGGTCTCACTTAAAAGTGGATCTCACTCAAGAATTTGCGAATGCTTTCAAAATTCTTACAGCACTCCAACAATTTATATCTAGCATTTTTTTTTTAAACATGATTTCTAACTCGGCTATCTTGCATTATTGTAAACACTCATAGATTGCGATTTAATGAACAAAATTCACTACATCAGAGATATTTTAAATAGTTGTGTTTTGATTACTGGGTTTGGCTTATTAAAATTTGTTCGTATTTAGCTATAAAAATGAAGTTAAAATCACAAGCTAGCTCTAGTTCAGTGGTTTTCCAACTTTATTGCTATGTGACCCACTTTTAAGCAATCCACCTAAAATGTAGGTACATGAAGTCTTTTGTATAATCTATTCTAGGAAAAAGACATAACTATAGTCTATTTTTGAAGATTAAGCACACACTAAAATATGATAATAAATTGAAAGAGGAAATATAGGATATAATTTTGCAATAAGCACTGTAAACCAGGGTGACAAAATGTCGTAGTTTGAGGTTTTTATGTGTAATTTCCTTTAATATTAAATGGATTAAGCTAAATAGTTAACACAACATGGACACATGTCTCATGTTTCAGTTAATTAATTTAGAAAAATCTAAGTTAAAATGGAAAGATGGGGGATATTTTTTCTGCAGCACTAATTCCCAATGTTTTGTGGGATGACTAAGTACCTCATCTGTTTTCTCCTACAAAATATATTAGAAACGTATCGTGGCAACGCGTCACCCAACATAATTCAATTCACTGCACTACATTCGACCTGGACATTACACACTATATTCGAATCTACACTCCATTTCCTAATTTTGATACTATTTTTTAAAAAAATTGGAGGGGGTAAAAACTAAAAATAAAAAAATAAAAAAGATGAGCATATTTTGTTTTCAAACCATTTATTACAAACTTGAAAAACGTGAATATAATCAAACTTTTTAACAAAAAATGGTTAAATGCGCCTATAAACTCTCCCAAAAATGGTGAGTCGGTAGGAATAATTTTTCTTTCAAAAATCAGTCCTAAGGATTTCACCAAAGTTAATTTAAAAGGAAAATAATTTCATAAGAAATAAGGAGTTCAAAGATATAACTTCGCTAAATATCGCTGAGCAGAGTTTAAGAAATTTTCTTGAGAACTTCAGTTAAAAAAAAAAAAAAAAATGGGGAAAATAAAATTTACCAATTTACTTGAAATTTGTTTCTGACAATTTCAAATAAAAACACAATTTATTTATTTATTTATTTATATTTTTTTTTTATTGTTGCTCATTGTACAAAAGAAACAAGTGCTGGTCATTAGCAGCAAATAAAAACCACCAAACACAATCAAAATACAATGGAAAAAACACTTTATGATTTATTTTTTTCTCCAAACAAGATGTCCATTCTCATCTTTGAAAGTTTTTATTTTTCACTTACCACTCAATAAATCGTAAATAAACATACAAAAACGTTGGTTTGTATTTAACATCTATGACAAATGAGGAAGAATAACTACATTTTATTGCCGAAACGTCAGTGAAGGCTTACTGTGGAGACCCGAAAAGTTTTTGGTTTCGGTCTGTTTGTTTGTTTGTTTGTCTGTCTGTCTGTTCCGCGATAACTGCCGCAAAAAGGGTCCGATTAGGTTGATTTTTGGTGGGTATGTTGGCGAGGTATCCGGAATTAGCTGTATAGTTTTTGATTAAATTTGGTTCATTCGTTCGAAAAATATAGAACATTTTATTTTAAGCCATAATGCTTTTCAATGGGAAGTCAGACGAATTTTTTTATTTTAACATTCCGCGAAAATAAATACACGCATTGGGACAATTGTAAATGCTAAATTATGGATATTAAATTTACGAAATGGATATCTTAATTTAATTTGATAGGTTTTAAAATTTCCCTATATATTTATTAGAATTTCTAAATTAATTGTATAAATTATTGGGAAATTTTACGCATTAATTTGAAAGATATGAAAATTTTAATTTCTCATTTTTTACAAAAATTTCTAATGCATTTACTTTCTCTCTTTCATTAAATGGTTGCTAAGCAACTGCATTTCAAAGAATATCAACAAAGGAAAATTCAAGTGAGTTATTTTGATGCGAAATGCTATTAACAAAATAGCTAATTTTCGGGTGATTTAATTTTTTAATATGCTTTTTCTAATGAAATAGATGAGAATTTATTTTAACTACTAAAGAAAGATGACCAAATCGGTTTTCCAAACGAAAAATATAAAAACGTTGGATGTGAAAATGGAATATAAGTCTCATAAGAGAAATTTACATTTGTATAAGCATCTTTTAATACACGGAATTTTATTCAATTTTAGCAACATATGATAATTAGTGATTGAAAAATAAGTATTCTTTTAAGGATAGGATAAAACCTCCTGTATAAAGATATGTTTAATTTTAATGAAATTAAAATAGTAAATGCACTCAGACATACACTCGATTAATGAAAGCGCACAATTACTGGAAATTGATAATATAAAATTAAAGTGACAACGGGTTCAGGGGGGCGGGGCCCCCCTGAAGATATGTAATCTTATTCTGAAAAAAAATACTGTAATAAGTAGTTTATCTTATCATTTATCCGACATAAAATTGTGTTTAATGTGATACTTGTAAAATTTTTGGACCTTTCAATAAACCTTATATTCTTATAAATGTATAAATAACGTTAAAAAGTTTAATTTTAAGCTATCAAATATTATGCAGATTATATTAAAAATTAGTGAGATTAATGAACAATGATTTGTAGAGCTGACGTAGAGGCCTCTGATCTGTAGATTTACTAGTTTAGTCTATTGGGGAAGTGTTCTTCCCAAACGAGACCCTGTCGCACTTTTGCACTTATGCGATTCCACAAAAACACTGAGATTACCTCTGCTAATACAGGGTATATTTTAAAGCAACCACTGGCTAAAATTTCTTAATGTCTGCAGTGTTTTGTTATATTTAAGTCGGTAACATTTGGTTGAAATTCACAGAGATCACTAATATTTAAAAAAATGAACATGGCACCAAATAAACTAATAAATACTTAGTCACCTCGGTTTACAGTACTTCAAAATATAATTGAAATGATCATCTCAAAAGTTTAAGCACATTATACAAATATTCAAAAATTACGGATAGGTCGGTTGAATTGCTGTTTTGCCTGAGTAGTATAACATCAGTAAACATTTTCGTTCGTTCATTATTTAAAATGCCAAAGGATGTGAAATTCGCAAAAGAGGAAATTATTAAACATTTTCCGTTGATAGAAGATTGAAATAAAAATTAAGCGAGTTATGGAAATTTCTACGATTTTAAAGCTTTTAATCTGAATTTGCTCAGTATATAACCCTGTATACTTACTAACGATAATAATTTAGACCGAAAAGCAAGATGTGTAATGCGACGTGTAATTAGTTTTCAGACTGATCGAAAAAATAGAAGATTGGAGTCGAAACAAAATCTATACTTAATGAAATTAAAATTAATCTCGGTGTAAATGTGTCAAAGGACACAATAAATAAATACATCAGGGAATACAGGAACATTATTTTGAAGAAAAGTGCTACAAAACGCGTCTAAACACATATTATAAATATACCAGAATGCTTTGGGCACAAAAGAACATGTATTTGGACAAGTGGCTCACCACATTATACAGCAGCGACGAAAATGGAATTTTGGTAGTCCCGAGTCTGGAGTTGCTACTGGCATAACCTCTGAAAACATAACATCTGCGCATTTTCTTCAGTGAGCATGGTAAGTCTATGATGGTTTTGGGGGAGAAAGGTTTTCATTTTTGCTGGTTAAAAGTCTGCAGCTTTTCTCCATGGGACACAAAAGTTAAAAAAGACCAAGAAACATTAGGCAGGGCACACACTGAGACGACTCGACCAACATGTCTCATGTCTTAGGAGGAGAAACAGGTTTGAAACCGTTTTTTTCTTTGTTCTAAGCCGCCTTTTCTCCAAGAACAAGAGACATGTTGCTCCTTTTAAAGCTCGTTGTCGCTTTTAAAGCATCATTTGCTTTTGTTTGGCTATCTCTTAGGGCAGGGTCGGCGAACCTATGGCACTCGTGCCGTAGCTGGCACGCGAGAGGATATTTTTGGCACTCCGTTGATTAAATCAAAATTCAGTCAAACTCCCCAAATTCTACACCTCATTATTTTTCTCCCATTAATACACGAGCTTGACTGGAAATAGCTTTTGTTTGTTGCGATAAGCACTTTTGTACTTGTCATATCAATGAATTACCCATTTCGGAATCATTTAACCCTTAAATGCCTAGGGATACAAATTTGCATCACTTTTTATTTGACTTTTAATAAATAAATCAATTTCTTTGCCACCGCTATATTTATATAAAAATATTACTCCTATAAAAGTCGCATAAAATATCCTACTAAACGAAGTTAAAAATTTATCTTAAAATTTCTGGTGTTTAATCCTTAATATAAGTATAAAAAAATTAAATTCTAAAAGAAAAATCCATGCATTTATGTTTAAATTTATTATCTACCCAGATGTGACTCCAATTGATAAACTGATCTTGATTGTGTTCGATTGGTTGGACATTTCAGAAATTTAAATGTAGCTTATCGACTACCAATCCAGCTTAATATGGACTCAGCAATTTGTCAAATTGAGATAGGATTTGGAGATAATCCAAAAAGAAAGATTACCAGGCATCATAAACAAAAATGTTGATAGTAAAATTACGTGCACTTTGAATTCAATCCAGAAGAAATTGGCATTTGCCCATGTTGACAATCTCTCCCTCTACTTATGCTTGTGAATCATTATCAGAGATGAACAATATTAAATATTCTAATCGAATCAACTTGTCAGATGACTCCAGTTCATCGTGTATTATATAAAAAATAATCAATTATGAGCCCATCATATGGCATCCAAGATGCAACATAAGAAATCACATTAATTTGTTCAATTGCTTTACTTTCTTCTCATTTTAATTGCTTTAAAAATGTAACTACAGTTAGACATTGTTAAACCATCACTTTGCATATTACGCCAGTTTATTAAGGTCCCAACCAAAGAAGGAAATAGCGGTAAAAAAATCCTAACAAATCTTGACTCGAAAATATGAGATCTGTTAAACCTTCACTTACTTTATCTTCGACTTACGGTTCATCTTTTTTGTACAAACGATAGCGGAAAATTGATAGACGAAACAAATATTTATGACAAGGAGTTAAATGAGAGTAATTACGAACTCGGTGAAGAGAAACTAACATCGATATTCCAAGATGCTGTTGCTGCATTACGTACTTTACAAAGTTTTTAATTTTCTTCCGAAAAAAAGAAGATTTTGCAATGCTTATGAAATTAGAAAATAAAATTGAATCAACGAAAACCAAAGAGAAAACATATTTCTTTGGCAGATTTTTTAGGTAATTTTTATATTTGCTAATTTTTTCTTATACATTGTAACATATTTTTAAAATAATAATTTTCCATTTAATAGCAGGTGTAAAACAAATATTTTGCAGATACGATTCGTACAAGTTGCTTAAAACATCAATATCAACAGATACCAAGGGGCAACACCTTCTATTACTATAATTATTAAAAACATTTGGCAAGTTGTTTCGATTTGCGTTTTTAATATTTTTTACGATTGCTATAATTATTTCCTATACTTATCTTATTTCTATAATTATTACTATAATTAATTAATCTTCGCATGTGACAAATTATTTTGGTTTGAGTTTTCAATATTATACATAATTTAATTTAATATGCTTGTTGATATTAATATTATGTTAATATTATTACTTGCAGGTATGTTATCCATATATATCTTAATCTAATAATAATAAAAGAAATTTTATTCATGATTTTTATAGTTTGTTTTGGCGCGGATGGGCGGGGTTTGGGGGTTGGCACGCCATGGTCGCTTAAAATTTTTTTGTAAGAAAATTGGCACGCGGATGTGAAAAGGTTCGCCGACCCTGTCTTAGGGGGTCCTGATCCTGAGTAGCGATTTTGGCGCGACAATACTTCAATATACAGCTCGCATAGTACAAAACAGTGTTTTTATTAAAATTACGTATGATATTAAAATTTCAGATTAGTTTTCTTTAAATCCTGATTTAAATTGTTATTTATAAGAGTCGGATTACTATAACCTACGAAATGAATAAAAATTGAAAGCAATACGACTTTACATAAGAACTCTATATAGTCATATGTATGTAAAGGCATTCTCCTTCACTGAAAACATTTTAAAACTAGTCGTTGGGGGTCACCGTAATACTTACCCATCATGGATATGCATAGTATAAAATATGAAAATGAAACATGTGTAAACTATTTATAAAAAGCATTGCAATTCGAATAAAATCGTGGCTTGATGACGTCTTAAACTTTAAAGGCTCTATTACTCCAAAATTGATAATCATATTAACAAACGGTTTACTGCGTCGGATTAAGTGTCTCATTTCCAATTAAAATATATCTTTAAATTGAAATTTTAATGAAATACAAGGTCATGAAAAATCGAAGAGTGTGGAAAATAGGATTACAAATATCTCGGCAACTAATTATCCGAACGACTTCATTTTTTATGCAAAATTTATGTTTTTTTATTGTCTTTTATATTCTTTCCTTAAAATAACCAATTTCAAAAATTTGTATATACCTTTTATCAGAACAAATATTTCGAGAATCCGAAAAAAATAGTTCCGGATAATCGAGGTTACTGAAATTCAATAAGCTTCTTTCCATTATTACATACTAAATACACACCAAATTTCAAGTCTCTATCTCAATTTGTTCGGGAGATAGAGCGATTACAGACACACAGACAGACAGACGGACGGCAATTTTTTCTTTCTAAAAATATGTTTTTCGGAATCTCCAATGTCTGAAACGTGTAAATCCGTCAATTTTTTTTTTAGCACTTTCCAACCTAGTTGAAAAGTGCTTATGACTTCGGTTTGTCTGGTCGTCTGCCGTTTGTCCGTGCTCTAACTCCCGTAAATATGCTCGGATTGCTCTGCAATTTTTATATGTTATTGTCGTTATCTATAGCATGTTCCCTATTTCAACGGAAGTGTGTAGCACTTATAGTTTTTTTACAGGGACACTCAAAAGAATTCCGTTACATTGCGGTCTATGGGGAAAAATCATTTGCGGTTTATTTAAATAATGTTTCACTATTTTAAACGCATTGTAATTTATATATATTACTAAGGTGCATTAGAAGAAGCTTAATATGGAGCAGGGTATGTGCATAGCACTTATAGTTACTTTACAGGGACAGTAAAAATAATTCCGTTACATTACGTCTATGGAGAAAAATCGTCTGCGGTTTATTTAAATAATGTTTCACTATTTTAAACGCATTGAAATTAAAAATAGATCACTAAGGTGCATTACAAGAGACTTACTACGGAATATTGTGTGTATAGCAGTCATCGTTCATTTACAGGGACACGCAAAAGAATTCTCTACTGTCTGTTAACAATAATTCCTGGAAGTGCGTTTTAAGTTATTGAACGCGATTTTAATTTTAACTTGCTATTACGTGGTCTATTACGTGGTGTGTATAAATTCTGTAGATCCTATACAGGGCAGCACAAGAGTTCGTGAACACATTTCCGTTTATTGACAAACTCCAGACGGAGAATTTTAAACTGTGCAACGCGTTTCCTAACTGAACTAAAATTATCATCCTATGTAGTATATATACAAATCTATAGATCCTATACAGGTCTGAATAAAAGTATTCGGATATTTTTCCGAATATTGTATATGTTGGAAATTCCTGAAATTATGTTTTTAAATATGTTATGCGTTTTCTAAATTTTTACTTAGATGTTAGCTTTCAGCTTATTAAACGGTATGATTTGTAAAATTTTTTTGGAAGCGTTGGAAAGTGCTATATAATCTATGCTTGACGCATGATTTTTCGTTCTTGTTATAGTTTTAGCTTTAATGTAAAAGATCCCAATATTTAGCAAGCTTTTAAAGGAAGTACAAAAACAAAACATCGATACAAACGATAAAAAACGTAAAAAATATCGATATAAATAAATCGTATCGTTTCTCTGCGACGCACTTCTGTTTCGCCTTCCTTCCGCAGCAGATGAAGTGGCGCTAGTGTCCCCGCTAACAAATTTAACACTATCTGACTGGAACACAATCTGAATGAACACAATCAGACGACTGTTGGCAACGGACAGAATCGCTCGATCCCATTTTTAACACTTTCCAACCTAGTTGAAAAGTGTTTATGACTTCGGTTTGTTAACACTTTCCAACCTAGTTGAAAAGTGTTTATGACTTCGGTTTGTCTGGCCGTCTGGCCGTGCTCTAACTCCCGTAAATATGCTCGGATTGCCCTGCAATTTTTATATGTTATAATCGTTATCTATAGCATGTTCCCTATTTCAACGGAAGTGTGTAGCACTTATAGTTTTTTTACAGGGACACTCAAAAGAATTCCGTTACATTGCGGTCTATGGGGAAAAATCATTTGCGGTTTACTTAAATAATGTTTCACTATTTTAAACGCATTGAAATTTATATACATCACTAAGGTGCATTAGAAGAAGCTTAATATGGAATAGGGTGTGCATAGCACTTATACTTACTTTACAGGGACAGTCAAAAGAATTCCGTTACATTACGTCTATGGAGAAAAATCGTCTGCGGTTTATTTAAATAATCATTCACTATTTTAAACGCATTGAAATTTATATAAGGTTCATTACAAGAGACTTACTACAGAATATTGTGTGTATAGCAGTCATCGTTCATTTACAGGGACACACAAAAGAATTCTCTACTGTATGTTAACAATAATTTCTGCAAGTGCGTTTTAAGTTACTGAATGCGATTTTAATTTTAAATCGCTTTTTGTATATTACGTGGTGTGTATAAATTCTGTAGATCCTATACAGGGAAGCACAAAAGTGCGGGAACACATTTCCGTATTATTTAACTCCAGACGGAGAATTTTAAACTGTGCTACGTGTTTCCTAACTGAACTAAAATTTAGCATCCTATGTAGTATATATACAAATCTATAGATCCTATACAGGGCTGAATAAAAGTATTCAGATTACTTAGATGTTATCTTTTAGCTTATTAAAGAGTATGATTCGTAAAATTATTTTGGAAGCGTTGGAAAGTGTTACATAATCTATGCTTGACGCATGATTTTTCGTTCTTGTTCGATTTTCAAAACGATTACAAGACTTGCCCTACACTACGTATGATGGGTAAGTAAAAGCTAATCAATTCAATAGAAGCACGCTTATTTAAAGTTATCGAAAAAACAGAAATGCAATAAATAAATAACATCATATATTGGTGTTGAATCATACCTTCTCCCCCCCCCCCCCCCATTGTGCATAAACTTTTGAGATTGTATTATTACAGGTTTTTATTGAGATTTTATTAAATTCATGATAATGTAATAATTTAATCATTTTGATAGGAATTATTTGAATGATTTTACATAATCTAGTAAATAAATATGGCTCTTTTGTTTATTTTTTTAATTATTATTTAATAAATAACACTTTTTGGTTGTGCTAAAACGCTAAAACTTTTGAGATAGACTGTATAAGCAAAAAGTATTTTACAATGCATGTTATATTATACATACTTGTATAAAGCATATACTATACTTTGATTTGAGACAAAGCATACAAAGCATACTATGATTACAAAGCATACACTATACTCGTACACAGACAAAGCATATTCTATACGAAAGTTGCAATAGGTATTTCTAATGTGAATAATCATAAAAATAATGTGATATAATAATAATAAAATATAACCATCTCTTATCAAGCATTAGAAAAATACGTTTATTAATAACTGTATAATATAAAATATATTTTAAAAATCAATGTGACTTATAATATTGCTTTGTGTTAACAGTTGTCTATACCAGGGTTGAAAAATGTTAAAATTTAGTCTTAAATCGTTCTTAACATAAAGTTTATTAAAACAGTGTAATTTTATGAAGTTACTTGTTTAATTTCTCCTCGATATATATTTTCAGAAATGTAAGATATTGTATTCATTTATTTTTTATCGTTTTTACAAAAGATAAAATTAATAATACATTTTTGAAGAACTCATCAATCAATCACACGATCCACCAAAACATCGCCCGCAATTCACAAGAGCTTCACGACCCATAGCTTGGGAATCGCTGTCTATCTTAATAATGGATAAGAAATTATTATTAATTAATGCCATAGTGATTGTAAATTGCTTTTGAAAGAAAGTTTGTACCTCAATTTATGTTTTAAATTATTTGTTTTGCTCAGTTATTTTGCATTAAAGGTAAAATATTACAAGGAATAAGTAAGGATTTATTATTTCTTTTAAATGTACCTCCATTTTAAAAATTTTCCTTAAAAATAAAAGTGGTATTTTTTTCAGCTCATGATTTGCTCCAAAATTTATTGTGTAAAAAGTTATGCTTTTCTTAACGGCCGGGATGCTTTTTTGACATCCCTAATGATATAGTAAAAAGCTTATTCACGAAAAGTATGTTTGAAAAAAAAATTCGGCGTAGTGGATAGTTGAGATATAAAAAAATGTCTTTTGAACAAAAAAATAATTGTATTTTTTAAGGCTAAGAGAAATTTTTTACGCTTTAATGTAATGTTTTTTAGGTTAGACACAGGGAAAACAAGATGGAGTTTTTTTTTTCCCGTCTTACTTTCCCAAAGAAAAGCTTGAATATCTGCTTAGTATGTCATCGTCGAAATCAGGACTCATTTTTTCCAATACTTGAGCTTGAATATCTGCTTAGTATGTCATTGTCGAAATCAGGACTCATTTTTTCCAATACTTGATTCAAGATAAAAAGGAACCCTCGACGTGTAAAATATTTTTTTTACAAAAGAAAAATAAATCGATAATAGAAGGTAATACACCAAACTAATATACACTAAAATACGCTAATACATCAAACTAATATACACAAAAATACGCTATCTTGATAGTAAAAAGTAGTACTGTTTACAATAATGTGCCAAAATGCGATAAAAATGTAGATACTTCAATATTTTGTCATTGTTTTACATTTAAAACATACTCACACACATACAGACAGGGCGACCGAAAGATATTGAAATGCAGTTGAATTTTTTACCTGTTGGAGTTTAAGGCATTTGTATGCAATAAAAATATCAAAAGTGATAAAACAGATAGTAAAAAAAGATTTTATGGTTAAATTGTCCTGACATTGATTTTCAAAATGTCACATTTTAAAATTTTTTATACGATCTCTCTAGACAAAATTGGTCAATTTAGAATTTTTTCTTTTGCAGCAAATAGATTAGTACAAAAATCTATACTGAATGGTGGCTAACACAATATATCATGGGCAGCACAAAAAAAGTCGAGTACTTCTCCGTTTATTGAAGGAAATTGCTGAAGTGTAATTTTTAATTATGCTAGGCGTTTGTTCACTGAAGTAAATTTTAGCATACTATGCAGTATATATAAAAATCTATAGATCATATACATGGCTACACAAAATAATTCGGATATTTTTCCGACTATTGATGGTAATTGCATAAATTGGGTTTTCAAATGTGTTATGTATTTTAGATACTCATTTGAAAACCCAACATTGTTAGACATCATCTTTCACCTTATTAAACGGCGCAGTTTTGTTACAGAATTTTCAATGTGTTGGATAGTGTTTCATAATGTATGTTTGGCGCATGATTTTTCATTCTTATTACTTTATGTAATGAAAATTACATAAAAAAACCAGGCGCGTTTCATTTTCCCTCTCCCGACAGATTCTAGCTCCTTTTGAGAATTAAAAACAAATCCTTGACGACTCGACTTACAGGCGCAGTTGGATTTCGAAGATTCATAACATGGGGCGCCTGTTTATTGGGAATTGCAGAAGAAGGACCTTTTCGCCATGATGCGGAAGTTGGGACAGCCCACGTCGAAATCTGCCTGTGTCCGTAGGTGGAGGCGGCAGGGATTTTTTTGTTTTTAATTTTTTGGCTGTAAGAGTTTTGTTCTATAAAAGACTTGTCAATATAAAAGTTGTAGATAATATTAAAATAATTTATAATAAATTTAAGAGGATTTGATTTCTAATGAATTGACGGAGTTATGAAATTTTTTCTTCTTAAACTTCTATTCCCTCCCCACACCCTTGAGGCCATTTTTGATGATATCAAAAATCTGTCATACATAAATTTTCGGTCATTTTCGTAGAAGTAATAATAACTTTAAACGGATTCGATATATGTATCCTAGTTAAGAAGTTATGTTTTTTTTCTATTTTCACTACTCCCCCCCCATTTCCCCCCAATTCAATTTTGTCCATTAACGAACTTGACCGAGATTTTATGCCCCTTGATTTTATGTATCAGTTTGGAAGAGATTTGTGCAGAATTATTGAAGTTATTTTGTCCATAAAAAAGTGATCTATATATACGTAGATCTGCAAAAATTTTCTAGAAATTCCAACATAGGAGAGAATGTAATAGGTAGTATTCTTACGAAATCTACCTAAAAACATGCACTTATTCGTTATTCTAGCACTTGAATACGCCATCTCGTCAGCAAATATCCCCTTTTCGCTCTCGGGTCGGAACACAATATCAAGAACTGTAGCATTACATGTTTTACTAAGGCGTACATAATGGTTATTTTTTGCCGAATTTCATCTTTCCTATGACATTCGTGAATTTATACGTTTGATGAAAAAGTAGAAATTATCCAAATTTAAATAACTAGAACTTTTAAGCGTTTTTAGATTAAATAATACACCATTAGTTAAAAGGCTGATATTCGGATATCGACAGTGACCTTTATAGGACCTTTTAATCGTGAATTTTATTCCATTTATTTTTAGTAATTATTTTACTCTAGGAAAGAGTTAAGCCATAGTATTAAAATAATTGGAAATAAAATGATTTCAACTTTTGGTATTTCTGTTTACAAAAACAAATCAATTGAATAGTTACATGGGATTAAAAATGGCGGTTTAGTACTATAATTGAAAATTGTTATGTCTTTTTTATTCAAAAACAATTCAAGTCTAGTCATAGTTTAAAAGGCATTTTTAGGTGCATTCGTAATTATATAAAAACGTAGCACGTATAGTCGTCGTCTGATCCGCCCGTCTGTCTGTCCGTCAGTCCGCATATAACAGCGCAAAAACTATCCAACCAAATGGTTTGAAATTTAATATATATAATTGTTGCAGAATTTTGTCAAGTGATTTCAAATTTTATGAAAATCTAATCAAACTTAAAAGATATATTTTAAAATTTTTTATTAAGTAATTTGATTTTTTTAAAAATCGGTACTTCCTTGTTATAGCAGCTTCCGAGGATTAATCGTCAAGTGACCGAGATGTATCGCCAAGTTATCTGACATGTATGGCGTTTTGTGACATTTTAAAACCTCTATGACCAAGTTATAGTCACATTCTTCATTCTATTAAATTCTATTATACGTAATTAATTCAACGATACCCCATGATAGGTAATGATTCTAGGTTGCCATGATGATTACGTCATATTTAAGATGTAGTCATATTTTTTCCATATTACCGAATTTAAAAATCGAATTTGTATACTAAAATTGTTTCATTACAGCAATCCTATAACCTACCTACAGTTTTTTGGATAGATGTTTCCGGAGAAATAGATATTAAATGGAAAAATAGTCTAAATATAGATTTCAAGTTCTGAAATTTTCAAAGCTAGGATTAAATTTCCCATCGGAATTTTCAGTAAATATCAACCAAAGATAAAATGTAGTTATTTTATTACGAAAATTAATCATATCATAATAGAAGATGATATAATTCATTTCACTGAAATAATAACAGTACGAACGCACCTCATTTGTCACGTTTGACGTACAATTTCCAACTTGTTTAATATTTATTTTCTTTCCATTCAACAATGACAATTCTGGCACATTCATAATCTCATTTGTATTCAGTAAAGCAATTTCATAAAGCTTACTGCAAACGTACTATAAGACGGTGTTAATGCAAACACATACATTAAACATGACTTAATATATACATATTTGAGTTGTTTACATATGCTTTAATTTTTTTTGTTTTTATAGAATAAACTGGTCAAATTTGTAAATAATACATAATTTCATCAGGATTCAAAGAATAATCTACTTATAATAAAATCCAACTGTAGGAAAATGTTGGTAACCGTGCCGGGTGCGTCCACTTCGCTTTTCATATGCCAGACGGCCATTTTTACTCAAAATTATTTCATTTTTTAATAAAACTGCATAAAAGTTAGATTTTTAGAAAGGTCGTTCAAAATAAATAAATAAATAAATAATAAATAAATATAATTTTTTTTTTATAGATGAGTGACTTTCAAATGTGTTTATATTCTGAGATAACTTTAGTTGAAATTAGGCTGGCAGCCCATTATCTCATTCCATCAAAGTAAAGATACACAAGAAATTCGTTCATCGTAAACGTTGAAATATTTGACCATGAGGGTAATCATTCGCAAATCAAGTTCTCCAGTAGAGCTACTAAATATATAGAAGCCTTATTCTCCAGCGATGAAGATATTTGACGTTATTTGCCTATCAGCCAATTAAATCAGTTTTAGAAATATGCCAAACATTGTTACTCCCTATTTATTGAACGTGAATCAATTTATTATTATTATTTTTTTTAATCATATCTACGTGAAACATTTTAATTTGCTATTTTTTGAATTGCATATATATTTTAAGATGCTACTTCACTCAGACGAAAACACCCGCTCGCTAATGTTAATCCTATGGAGGAAATATTTTAAGATATCTCGTTCGCATTTCAATATTTTTAAATGATTTTTTTTTTTTTGCATTGGATAGCTCAGGTCAATCTCTATGCACGCTCATTTGTACTTTTTCGATTTTGTTGCAGTTTTTTTTATTGAAGATACTTTCACTTTCAAAGCCGGTTCCGAAAGTGAAAGTATCTTAATAAATAAAAAAAAACTTGTCATCAAAATCGAAAAAGTACAAATTAGCGTGCATAGAGATTGACCTCCGCTATCCAATGCAAAAAAAATCATTTAAAAATATTGAAATGCGAACGAGATATCTTAAAATACTTCCTCCATAGGATTAACATTAGCGGGCGGGTGTTTTCGTCTGAGTGAAGTAGCCTCTTAAGATATAAATTACATTTTTCATTGACTTTGAGATGGATTTAGCCATTTGGAAGTTATCTGATGATGAGAAATTGCAATAAAATTATTTCAGGGCTATGGAATTATACATAAATAAAGTTTTTTGCGAGATGCCGGATACGACATTTGTAACACCATGACTACAGTTTAAATTGAGTTTTACTTTAGTATTTTATTGCACAATATTTATTTGTTCTTTCAGTTTAACTGTATATTTGAATTGAGTTAATAAAATAGTTCGTGAAAGTCTGTAATTTTCCTGATTTTTTTTTTTTTTGACTGATCACTTTCGCACCAACAATGTTAATTTTTTTCAAATGTTTCATTTAACGCCAACTATTTTGACTGGTACAATAGTGTTGGTGTAACGGGAAAATGTCGAATTGGTTTTTCTGATGTAAAGAACAAATGTAGAGAATATTTCCTTTCACTGTTGTCTGGATTTAACAGAAATAATTTTTCCGTGGAATTGAAGCAAAAATCCTTTTTATAGCAATATATTAGGTTTATATTTACATAAAAAAAGTTTTATCCTGACTGATTCATCAACGCACAGACGAAACTATTGAAGCTAGAAATTTGACCTTCTTTGTATATATTCCTAACAGAAATCTATTAAGAAACGGTTTCTTTAAAATTCAACTCCTAGGGTTGATAAATCGTGTGTCGAAAGTTTTTTCAGTCATTTCGGTATATCTCAGCAGCAGTTGTAGGTAGGAGCGTGAAATGTATCATACAAAATCTACTAAAAAATGTTTGATCTGTATTTCAACAATTTTAGAAATTGCACCTCCAAGGGGGTGAAAGGGGAAATGAACATTAAAAAAAAATAATTTTTCGTACTCGAGTCTATAGCCAACTTGTGCATTATAGCTTGCGGGGTTTACGCAAAATTAATTTTATTGTTGTAACCATTGTTATTACTCTCAAAATCTTGAAACTATATCGTTATCAGCATCGCTCATATTTGTCGCAACCTTGGCTATGAACCCAATTATGGAAGATTAGACGAATAAGACAAGATATTAACAAGACATTTTTCCAAGGAAAATTTAGGATTTTTCCGTTTTACCAACACTCTTGTCGCCAAGTGCAATACTTAGCGCAAAATGAAACATTTAAGAAAAAAAGAAAACATTGTTGGTAAAACAGTAGACATAAAAAAAATAAAATAAAACCTTTCGAAATTGCAGACTTTTATGAACTATTTTATTATATCAATACAAATATATACTTAAAAAGGAAGAACAAATAAGTATTATACAATTAAAAAAATGAAATTGATATATCTCTTAGTATTGAATTAAACATTTCCTTTTTTGAATAAAGATGTCACCACATGAACTCTATGACACTGGATTGTAAACAATCACGAACAGTTTGTTAACAACTGCGCTGTTTTATATCACGCCATTTTGAAAAAAAAAAAACAAAAAAAAAAACATTGTTGGTAAAATAGTAGACATTAAGAAAAAATAAGTTAAAATTACAGACTTTTACGAGCTATTTTATTATATCAATACAAACATATACTTAAAAAGGAAGAACAAATGAATACTATACAATAAAAAAAAAAAATCAAGTGAAATTGCACGCATGAAATTTTAGTGATAGAAATATAGTGATTGCCATTTTTTTATACCCTATAATCTTTTAATAGATAAGGTATGACATCCAGTGTAAACGCCAACTTATTTTTTTTTTATGATTTACTGTGAAATGTCTGTCCGCAGCCAAAATCTCGCAAATATATATATATATATATATGCATGATTTTATAGCTCTGTAAATGTTACTGCAGATTTCTCATCATTAGATAACTTCCAAATGGTTAAATTCATCAAAGCGCAGCGAAAAATGTAAGTTATTACTTAATAAAAAATATTTTATATTCTAAAAATTGCAAATTCACACACAATCCACAATATTCACATTCAATAAATAGCGAGTCACAATGCTTGGCACAATTTGCAAAAAAAAAAAAAAAAATTCTTTGCACGTCTAGAGTTGAAATAAAGGACGCATTAGCATACATTTTGGCATGGTGTTAGTATAACGGAAAAGTTTGCTTAGTCTTTTTTAATTTCATACTTTATAAATTGTTTTTGCGCTTTTCGTCTTTTAGTGATTGGATTTCACTCTGTATGCAAAATATAGTTCATTTCTTGCTGTTTTCAAAAAACATTTTGGAAATAGAGATTTAATACTGATGGCCATATTTATAGGTTCGGATTTCACTCTGTTTGCAAAATATAGTTCATTTCTTGCTGTTCTCAAAAAACATTTTGGAAATAGAGATTTAATACTGATGGCCATATTTGTAGGTTTGGAATTCACTCTGTATGCAAAATATAGTTAATTTCTTGCTGTTCTCAAAAAACATTTTGGAAATAGAGATTTAATACTGATGGCCATATTTATAGGTTCGGATTTCACTCTGTATGCAAAATATAGTTCATTTCTTGTTGTTCTCAAAAAACATTTTGGAAATAGAAATTTAATACTGATGGCCATATTTATAGGTTCGGATATGCTGAAGGCTTCGCTAAAGTGGTTGCTGTATAATTAGTTTATGGAAGTGAAAACCACGGGGCTATGTTAGAATTATTGTTATTTTAATAGTTTATGTACGCTAAATTCATAAGGTCCCGTCCGTTATAGTGATTTTCATTTTAATTATTTATGAGGCACAAAACACACAGGGTCCCGTTATAGTGCCTATCTCGCCGTATGAAACATATATGGCTGCGAAGCACACAGGCTGCTTTATTTTAATCAACCTATTAACAATTTATGAGCACGAAACCCACAAAGCCTATATACAGTGATCGCCATATAACTTGGGTTTCTCCATTTTTGTTTATTTCATCCGGAAACTCTTCCTTTCCCCCCTAATTAGCACGGACAGTACAGAACGGTCGATGTTAGGGGGATAATAAATAAAATATATATATATTTTTTATGTCGCGAAATCTTTACATGCTTTTTTGATAGTTTTATTAGTTATTTTCGCATAATTGAAAACAAAGTATCTATATATATATTTGTCTTAAGTGGCGCTAAAATAAGGCTTAATTTATAGCTTGCGAATTGGCAACAACCGCAGCGACGATTCTCAGTAGTTAATTTACGGTCACATGACTGGACCCATTCAGCAAATCAAAATTCAGAGTGAATCTCTCTTTAATCGCAGATCTATATATGAATAGCAATGCCATTGGTTCATTCCACGGTAACGTAATGCATTCAGCGAATCACGCTTTCTGATCAAGATTGTCTTTTAGACACAGCGGTAGTGGCAGCAGGAAACATTTTGTTTACATTTAGTTAGCGTCATACATAGCGTTTGCGTAGTGTTTTTCAAAGTTTAAAATGAATTTAAGTCGTTCTGTTCAATATTATAGGCGAAATGAAAGGAGAAGGGCTGAACGCGCCAATAAAACATTGGAAGAATCTAATGCCCGAAGATCAAAAAGAACCCGCCTTGACAGGCTTCGCCGTGTTTCAAGTGAACCTATACAAGTTGAAGAGCATAGTTGTGGAAATATGGAAGAGGTGTGCCACTTTTGTCATGCTCTATACTGCAAAAAAGAACTTAACTCCAGTAATAAATATAACAAATGTTGCCACGATGGAAAAGTTCAACTTCCAAACCTTTCAGATGCACCGGATTTATTGAAAGAACTTTTAAGTAGTGATTCACCGGAATCTAAAAATTATACACAGCATATAAGGGAATATAATGCCTCTCTTGCCTTTGCATCTATGGGGGCTCAAATAAAACCACCTTCTGGTACAGGACCATACTGCTTTAGGATACATGGCCAAATTTATCATTTGGTGTCTCCGCTGTACACAAATGAATAAAATAATAAAGTAGGCTATGGTCAACTGTACATGTTTGACTCCAGTGAGGCAACAAAGAAGCGCATGGAAAATAATCAAGGATGCTTGCAAACAGTCATGGAGAAATTAGATAATTTGTTAAGAAACATAAACCCTTTTGCTAATTCCTACCTACAGATGCACCAATTGATTAAAGATAATCCAACCGCTGATGTAAAGATGGTCTTTATGGAGAATAAAGATTTGGATTTGCGTAGATATAATGCACCAATTTCAAAAACAGAAGTTTCAGCTATATTCGTTGGTGATAATGGAGAACCCCCATCCAATCGCGATGTATGCATCTATCCAGTCGGTGACAGCTGTAAAAACATTTCTCCTATGAACGAATGCTGTGACCCTATGGTGTATCCTTTGTTGTTTCCCAGTGGTGAATTAGGATGGAACAGCAACATTCAGCATGCTGAGGACAGACGATCATCTAGGCGAACTCGAACGACACAACTTCAGTACTATGCATATCGACTTGCAACACGTAATACATTCAGCATACTTCATAACAGCGGGAAACTCTTTCAACAATATATTGTTGATGCTTATGTTAAAGCAGAAGGATCGTGTCTAAATTATTTACGGTTTAATCAGAAAAACTTAAGGATTGAATTATATAGTGGACTGTTAGATGCATTAGATGCTCGAGCCCGTCATGAAAATATGCGGGCAGGCAAACTGATAATTTTGCCTTCTTCGTTTCAAGGAAGTCCTCGCCACATGCAGCAAAATTATCAAGATGCAATGGCAATGGTTCGAAAATTTGGACGTCCAGATCTATTTGTGACTTTTACCAGTAATCCAACATGGCCTGAAATTCAGAATGCTTTGGATGGATTCCAGATGCCAGAAAATAGACCAGACATAGTTGTCCGTGTTTTTAAAATGAAACTTTCAGAACTTTTGGATGATATTTTGAAACATAATATATTTGGTATAGTTCTGGCACATATTTATGTCATAGAATTTCAAAAGAGAGGATTACCTCATGCGCATATTCTATTAACACTTGATTCCTCAAACAAGATCCGTACAAAAGATGACATAGATAAATTTGTCAGTGCAGAACTGCCAGATTTTAACACAAATCCAAGACTCTTTCAGATAATAACCAAATGTATGGTACATGGCCCATGTGGTACTTTAAATCCCAATTCACCTTGCATGAGAGAGGGTAAATGTTCAAAAAAATTTCCAAAAGAGTTCAGGGAAACTACGGAAGAAAATGTAAATTGATATCCTATTTACCAAAGGAGATTTACTGATCCTGTCAAGGTTGGGAAATATGAAATTGACAATCGATGGATTGTGCCTTACAATCCATGGCTATCGAGAAAATTCAATGCACACATCAATGTTGAAGTGTGTGCATCAGTAAAAAGCGTAAAATATTTATACAAATATGTATATAAAGGGCATGATGCTGCATCAGTTAGTCTTCAGACAGAAAATAATGTCATTGATCATGATGAAATATTAAGTTATTTAGATGCCAGGTATGTTAGTGCTCCAGAAGCACTATGGCGCTTAAATGAATTCTACATGTCTGAAAAGTCACACTCAGTAGTGCGACTAGCAGTCCTTTTACCAAACCAACAACCGATCGTGTACCAAGAAGGTCAGGAGATTCAAGCTATTGAACGGGCTGCTACAAAACATACAACTCTTACTGCATGGTTCGAACTTAATCAAACTGATTCAGAAGCACGCAACTATTCCTATACAGATATTCCTCATTACTACAGATTTGAGAAAAAATGGAAAAGACGACAACGAGGAGGCGAAAATGTCATTGGAAGAATGCCAGTAGTTAGTATACACGATAGTGAAAGGTATTATTTAAGAATACTGTTGCTGCGAAAATTCGGTGCAATTAGCTTTGATGATCTTAAAACTGTAGATGGGATCGTATGTGATACTTTCCAACAAGCATGTAGAATGCGAGGCCTACTAGAAGGAGATCAACACTGGCATGACACACTTAATGAAGCAGCATTGGCACATGCACCAAGTCAGCTAAGATTACTATTCTCAATGATTTGTGGCGTTGGTGAAGTTGAAGATATTCCAAACCTTTGGGACATAAGGCTGCTCTCAGCGAGGACTTCGTTCATCGTTATTCAGAAATCACTGGACCGCAATATCCTCTTGCTGAAATTAATACGCTACTTAAGACATATGGATTAAATTTACAGAAAGTTCGACTACCAGTAACATCTTTAGCAATAGCTGTTTCGAATATGCCACCATTTGACATTGTTGAAGAACAAACCAAAGCACAACTTAAAACTGTCAAACTTAATGCTGAACAACGATTAGTTGTTGATACTGTGCTTAATGCGATTTATGGAAATCAAATAGATACACCCAAACTTTTCTTTTTATATGGCCCTGCTGGAACGGGAAAAACCTTTGCTTATTCCACTTTATTACATACAATCAGAGGAAAAGAAGATGATGCCATCTCTGTCGTTTCAACTGGAATTGATGCAAGTTTATTAAGTGGTGGGAGAACGGCACATTCAGTTTTCAAGATACCCATTCCTCTGAATGCGACCTCCACGTGCAATCTCAAACCTAATACTCAAGAAGCTGAATTACTGTTAAACGCTAAATTAATTATATGGGATGAAGCACCAATGACACATGTGCATGCATTTATTGCAGTTTATAGATTGCTGCAAGATCTTACAAAATGCCAGAAACCATTTGGTGGAAAAGTAATTTTACTTGGGGGCGATTTCCGTCAAGTGTTACCAGTTATTTTGAGAGGTTCAAGATCATTAACTGTTAGCAGCTCTTTGAAGAAGCATCCCCTTTGGTCTCAATTTCACAAATTATACCTTACTCAAAATATGCGTGCTCTTGAAACAGAGAAGGAGTTTTCAAGTTGGCTCTTAGATATCGGTGAATGTAAGAATGGCGATACTGTTGAACTGCCATTAAAATGCTACCCACCAATTCAAGATCCCATAAAACAACTGTACAATGACGTAGACTTTGCAACGGTTTCACCTCAACAGCTGAAAGACCAATGATATATCTATTGAGCTGAATAATCAAGTTTTTGAATATTTACAGGGCACTAAGGTTGTATACGAAGGATTCGACAGTATTGTATCTGATGATCCTCAAGACCAACTTACATTCCCAGAAGAATTTTTAAACACTTTGACACCTACTGGAATGCCATCATACAAACTACTTTTGAAGCCAGGATGTATAATAATGTTACTCAGAAATTTAGGACCCTCCAAAGGTTTGTGCAATGGTACAAGACTTATTGTTACCAAATTGAACACTAATACAATTGAGGCTAGAACTATTGAGAGTAATACTAATGAGACATTCTTTATACCAAGAATTCCACTTTTCCCATCTGACACTAATATGCCATTTAAATATAAACGGCGTCAATTTCCAGTCCGCTTAGCTTTCTCAATGACAATCAACAAGTCACAGGGCCAAACTTTTGATAAAATTTGTTTAGTATTATCAAAGCCAGTATTCACTCATGGGCAACTGTATGTTGGACTTTCAAGAGTGAGGTCATTTGATTCTGTTACAGTGGTGGCACCAACAAAAAATATTTTTAATTGTGTTTTCACCGAGGTTTTAAATTAATTCTATTTCCAAGGTATTTTTTATCCATTTAATTATTTTGCATTTCAAAATTTTATAAATTTCATAATGTTAAAATGATTTATGCCAATGATTTATTTCCATTGGCAGAACCATCTAAGTACATTTTTATTTGCATTTTCAACAAAGTTTTCCATTACTTTTTTATACAATTAAGTTATTTGTAAATTTCACATAGTACATTTTTATTTGCATTTTCAACAAAGTTTTCCATTACTTTTTTATACAATTAAGTTATTTGTAAATTTCACATGTTAAAATGATTTATGATCTTCATTCTGACAAAAGTTGCTGTAAAAAGTGTTGCGAGCAAAGCAGGTTGGGATTGTGTCACCAAATATTTGTGCTTCAGTTTTTTTTTTCAGTTTATTATATTGCATTTCATAAATTTGTAAATGGGCGTAGAATTACTGCAAAAAGTATTTAGTAAGCGAAGCAGGCTCTGATGATTTAAATTAATTTTATTACAAAGAATTTTTTTTTCAAATAATTATTTTGCATTTAAAAAATTTGTAAATTTTATAATGTTAAAATGATTTATGCCAATGATTTATTCCCATTGGCAGAACCATCTAAGTACATTTTTATTTGCATTTTCAACAAAGTTTTCCATTACTTTTTTATGCTTTGAAATTATTTGTAAATTTCACATGTTAAAATGATTTATGATATTATTCATTCTGACAACAGTTGCTGTAAAAACTGTCGAGCGAGCAAAGCAGGATGGGATTGTGTCACCAAATATTTGTGCTTCAATTTTTTTTTGAGTTTATTATATTGCATTTCATAAATTTGTAAATGTTAAAAGGATTTATGCTCAATGGCGATACTATCTAAGTGCATTTTTATTTGCATTTTCAACTAAGTTTTCATTGTTTTTTTTATATATTTTAAAGATCTGTAAATTTTAACGATTTTTGATAGTAGATATACTCTTTCTTGATAGAGTTACTGCAAAAAGTATTTAGCAAGCGAAGCAGGCTCTTTGATGACTTAAATTTATTTTACTGCAAAGGTATTTTTTTTAAATAATTATTTTGCATTTAAAAAATTTGTAAATTTCATAACGTTAAAATGAATTTTGCATTGCCCCTTGGCAGCACCATCTAAGTGCGTTTTCAACAAAGTTTACTATTACTTTTTTATATATTACAATTATTTGTAAATTTCATATTTTAAAATGATTTATGATAGTACTCATTCTGGCTAGAGTTGATAAACATAGCGGCGAGCGAGAGAAGCGAGCTGGGATCGCGTAGCGGTCCCAATGTGAATTGCATCGCAATTCACGGGGGTTGGTGAGCGTTAGCGAGCAGAGGGCAGGGCCCCCTAGTTTTATTTATTTATTTTCTGTTTGCCTGTAAAATGCACTTTGTGGCCCTAGGCAAAGCCCCGGTTATATACTGTAAAAGGCATCTGGGGCCATCGAACGACCGTCTAGACCGGTGAAGTCCGCCTAGTAAAAAAAATAAAATCCTTAAAATTTACTAATGCAATCATAAATAAATATTAGAAAACACCTTTAAACTATGACTGGACTTGAATTGTTTTTGAATAATAATTAAATAAAAAAAAACATAACAATTTTCAATTATAAACTGCAAGATCAAATAAATGCTTCTCTCTTTCTTCTCACTTTATTTGACGTGTTATTCTTCATCTACCTTGACTTATTTAATCGTATTTGTTCATTTCGGGTATTTTCCTTTATCCCGAATTTTCCTCTTAATGGGAATTATTCTTCGCACTTGCCCTGAGATCATGTCAATCACATTTTTACTTAGGATTACCTTCGATGAAATACAATAGGGACGTAATAAAACTGCTTAGCGTTCCACAGAAATTGATTTTTATTGAGAAAGATACGGGAAAGCATAGAAATTTAAACCATTTTAAAACTTTTTCCTGATAAAAAAATCTTTATTTCAATATTTTGTTATCGAGTTTCAATTTTATGTGACATTTATTTTCTGCTATATTCACACAAAAAAAAAAAAAAAAAAAAAAAAAAAATGCATTTCCAAAATTTTTTGCCTTTTGATTTTTCTTGGATTTACACGTTTTGAGATGCTTTGAATATGAGTTGAGAATTTTTTGTATTGGTATCTGTCTGTTTGTCCATCTGTGTGCTTTGCTTATTTTGTGGGGACTGTAACGCAAGAACTTATATAAGGCACTTTTAGTTACTATAGTTTTGCAGGTTTTATTTTTCATGAAGATAAATTTTTCTTTTTATTGTGAAAATATTCTAAATTCAAATTTTTGTTAATAGAGGCATACAATTTCGTAAATGGCAGTTTATTTACAAAAAGCAAATGGTTTTAATGATATCACAACATCAGTTGTTTTATTTGTTGAACAGTCTGTATTAACAGGAGTTAAATTTTGTGTATGTTAATGTTAAATTCACTTGAGAATTTTTATTTTATATATAAAAAACAACCAACAGAATCGATTTCTGTTGAGTAGAGAATCATAAAGTGACCTAAATATTCTCTGGGAAAATTTGATTGAAAGACAAATTTCTGGTTATGAAAAATATTACTAAATTAAGAATAACTGATCGGCAGTAATTATTGCATAAAAAATATCAGCATTGTAAAAAGAAGAGAAAAGAAAAGAAAACAAAAAAAAAACATAAGTGTGAAAATTTAGCTTCAGTAATTTAGGAACCTATATAGGGAACCACTGTCGAAATCCATTTATTCAATCAAAAATACAGGGTGTTTTCCTCTATTCAAATCCATATTTTTGTTCATAATATAAACAAAAATGAAGATATTTTACGAAATTTTTACAAGACTTGCCTTGTGTTGTGTAATATTCGATGATATTACAAAAAGTGCTACAAGCGCACTGTAATTTGGTCAGTGATACTGAATACAATGTGAACTACATTTTGAAATATGGAGTGTCTGCTACAGCTCCGTTTAGATTTGGATGATCATCACTTTCTTCACTTCTTGTGATATCCTTTACATTTCACATAAAGCATGGCAAGTCTGGTAAGAATTTTGCTAAAAAGTCTATATATTGTTGAAGTTCTGTTACATATTGTTGAAGTTAGGAGCAAAAATCTGGGATGGGACTGGAGTGAGACACTCTGTGTTTTCTCTGGATAAATGAATTGCGAAAGTGGTTTTCTACATAAAAATTATTTGCTGTAGTGTGTTCCAACCACTCCTTATAATTTGTTCAATCTTTTTTACTTTCTTCTGTCTATAATAGAAGAAAGTATTGTAATCGAAATTTTTTTCGACATCCGGTTTTCGACGGATTTACACATTTTAGGGGTCACAGATTCCGAAAAATATGTTTTTACAAAATGTCTGTCTGTCCGTCTGTCCGTCTTCATTGTATCATGGAAAAGTGTATGAAGTTAGGCTTCCAATTGAACCACATTTTTTTTCTATGTTTTTGGCTATGGCAAGCGGGTTCTATTAGAATTTGGGGATATTTCGACGAAAGGGGGCGCTGTGATCGATATTTTTGTTCCATTTTCACTATTGTATCATCAAAAATGTATGAGGTTATGCTTCAAATTGAGCCACATTTTTTTTTCTGTTTTTGGCTATGGCAAGCAGGTTCTATTAGAATTTGGAGATATTTCGACGCTGTGATAGCCATTTAAAAATTTCAAATTCAAAAAGATGTGCAAAAAAATTAGAAATCCTAAAAGTTTTTTTCGTTAAATGTTCAGCCTTGATCCGGAGAATCCGGAACAATTTTTGTTTTGCCTCTATCTTAAAAAATGGCTGAGATATAGCGGTTTGAAATTTTAGGGTGGCTGACATTTTCAAACAAGACAGCAGATTTCATCCATAAACGGGTTTAATTTATGAGTTTTAGTTAACGTGGTTTCGGCAAATTTTCTTTCATTGTTGTAACCATTAATCTTATTATATGCTTATCACTATATATTTATATTCACCAATGTCAAATTCTCGCCAAACTTGGCGACAGTTGGCGAAATCTCGCCAAGTTTGGCGATAAAAATAAGGTTGTCATAAACGAAGCCAACTTGGCTGTAGAGGACAAATTTGGCGATATTCTCATTCAATGTTGACGAGAACTGGGATTGAATCTTCTTTAATTAGGTTCCACGCATTTTACCTTCGTGTTTTCCAATAAAATTAGCTAAAATCGTAAAATCAAGAAATAGGGAGGCTATCTGTTCCTGTCGGTTCAGGCCAGAAGGACTTTTCGAAGTTTAGAATACATCCGTTGATCGCATCTCGGTAACCCGACGATTCGTAAGAAGCTGGCGTACAACAGAATGACGAAAAATATTGATTTTATTGGCGATGTGATAGCGAATTTTGAAGTATTAACATGACTGAGATAGAAGAAAGTTTTGGGATTGGCACATCCGACTAGTTTAATCATCCTGTACAAAACGTTCTAATAAAATACCATAAAAATATAATTTAACACGTCGATCGTTGCGGAAGAAATATAACCGGGTGAGAACAGCCACACGTTGTTTGAAAACTAACATGGAAGCTAAATGAATAATTATATTATCGTATAGTCTGTTGTAATAATCACATTTTCAAAATTTTAGGTTATTTACTGGTAGTTTTGAAAAATATAGTAAATTTTTGTACTCATTTCTATGCTAAAAATTATAATGTTACGTATTTTCTTTATTACTCAACAGCTTTAACGTGGCTGAAAAAACAATTGATGAATAAATATTCGTTACTTATTAAATAAAATTATTTACGGGCTGTTTGACCAATTTGTACCGTACTTATTATTTTAATATTACTATAAATGTTTTCAATGATTCAAGAGGATAAATCAATACTTTTAACCATCCAAATTTTCAAAATTGGACTGTGGTAAAATTGTATGTGGAAAAACATAACAATAAGAATATTTCTGTACATTGAAAACATATCAAACTTTTCATTTATTTGCTCATGATTTAAATTAACAACGTTATAAATAAAAAAAAAAACAAAAAACAAAAAAGCCACTGTTTAAAATTTAAAATTAATTTTTCTCTAAATAATGAAGCATTAAAATTTGTTCCTCGTTAATTAAACAATTTTTAAAAATAAAAAGCTTTATAAGGCTTTCCGATTAATTTATTATAATTTTTTCTTTTTGGCTGATGTTTTTTATTCATTTTTAAATGCAGAACTCATTAACGCACTTAAGATAATTTAATTACAAGCAATTTTTAAACTAATATTTTTCAGTATGAAAAACTATTTAATACAAAATTATGTTAATTAATAAACATTTCAATTAAGCCTCCCTTTTTTTTTGCTGTATTTTAAAAGCACTACATTTCTTCTGTTTTCCCGTCTATTAATTCTTAATAACATTGAATGTTGAAAATATTTTTAAATTGCTCTATAAAATGAATTTAGAGAAATGATTAAATTAAAAAAACAACAATAATTTCGCTATTACCCAACAAGCAGCTTCAGATAGTTTTTTGAAATGTAATAGGGTAGATTGCTGATTATCCGATGCTTGAGTATACGTCACATTCGGTTAACAAAGAGGAAGGCCTAAAAAAACATGGAGGTAAAATGTAGATAGGGCTATGGAGAGGTGGGAAATATACAGGATTGGAGCAACAACAGGAAAGTATAGAAAAAAAAAGGATCCACCAGATCAGTGGGTCAAACCAGTCGATATATATATATATATATATATATATATAATTGTATTTTATTGTTTGTGAAATTATTATAAAATACATTCTTATTCTACTACTAGCTGTACCCGGCCACGCGTTGCTGTGGCTCAGTCTGGTTAAATGGTAAAGAAAGAAACGAGAAAGAGCACGTTTTTAATGTGTTTAATTTCACAATGCTTGATGCTTAAAATGTGTGTTTTTATACGCTTACTATTCCCCCCAGCAATTTCCCCCCCTCCGGGGTCACTTTTTAAACTTTTTCCGACACCCATCATGTGATATATCATTAGAAAGCCCTTGGATCACTCTTTCAAAATATGAACCTCGCTTCACCTCCCTCCAATTTGCCCCCCGGGGGATACTTTTTAAATTTTTTCGACACCCATCGTGTGATTTATCATTAGAAGGCCCTTTGATCACTCTTTCATATTATACACCTTCCCTCCCCCTCCCTTTTGCACTTTCCTGAAAAATTTTGTTAGTATGTTTAATTATTTTTTTTTGTTTTGTTTTTGTATTTTAGTTCGTTTTTTTCCTTTTTTAATGTTTTGCAATTTTATATGTGTTGGAACTTTCTTTCTTTCTTTACAGTTCAATCCATCAGGTTTAGTTCATCCAAATACCAAGCCAAATCGTGCTTTGTTTTTTAGTTGTTCATTCTGTTGAGAACGAAGCAGATCTGTAGCTGCAGAACGCGCTCTCCGTGTTCGCTATCATGCAACCCCAAGTCTGACTGCACGTCGCTCTGCTGCTTCCTCGGCACGCATTTGAGCCATTGTTTGTCTGTTTCGCTCGTGCCCGTTCTTTCTCAGTTTGATTTGCAAATACTCGCCGCATTGCTTCCGCTCCTCGAGGCATTATTTGGATGAATTAAAGCAGATCGATTGCAATGAAAAAAAAAAGAAAGAAAGTTATAACAAATACATATAAAATTGCAAAACATTAAAAGGGGAAAAAACACGAACTAAAAAACAAAGAAAAAAAATATTAACGGGAGGACTGGAGGTGCATAATATGAAAGACTGGTCAAAGGGCTTTCTAATGATATATCACATGATGTGTGTCGAAAAAAAATTAAAAACTATATTCATGCAATATTGACATTCATTAAAAGAAATTCCAATGTACAGTATCGCATTTTTGGATAAAAAATTCTATTACACATCGTTAAGTATTTTAAGTTAAATAATAATTTGAATAAACATATATAAAACTATAATCTGTCTTTCAACATTTCAAAAAATTATATAAGTTCAGTAAGTGAGTGACTGAATATACAGGGTGATTTTTTTTAAAGTTGTGAAAGTAAAACCCTATAACAAAGAACCGCTGATCCAAATGAACTGAAATTTCAGTAGTGTGCTCCCAAAGCAATGGGGATTTTTTAGACGTGGTTACAAAAAACTTAAAATCTCACAGACAGATGGCTCTGTCTATGCAGTAAAGTCGGGAGACGAACTCGTGCACGAAACACGTAGAGTGGCGTTAAAACATGAAGCACGCTCAACTGGTGTTCATTATTCTACGGATATCCTCGCAATGACTGTGCCATTGTCGGACCGTGCGTTGTTAATGAAACTGTATTATCAGAATAATGACAGCGCAGCAACTGCTCTTAGGATGTTTAGGACACTTAAGAACTTAAGAAAAGGTCCAATGACGACAGAAGACCTACGGAAGTGAGTTTTGAAATTTGAACAGACTGGTTCACTGAGCCTGAAACCCGGTAGAGGAAGGAAACCAGTTGATGTTAACTTACAGCGCCATCTGTCGGTGCGATTTTAAGTTTTTTTTAACTACACCTAAAAAATTCCCATTTCTTTGGGAGCGTACTGGTGAAATTTCCGGTCATTTGGATCGATGGTTCTTTTGTTATAGGGTTTTACTTTCACAACTTTAAAAAAAATCACCCTGTATATCTAGGCTATTATTAAAAAAAATCCAGAAAGAATATAGATATTAATTAATAAGAGTTTTATCTAAAAAAATCTAATAACTATGCCATTTACTCAATGTTTCCATCCAGTTTTCTTATTTACAATTATTTTATACGTCACTAGCTGGTGCAGCAACACAATGTGTTGCATTTGCATTGCACGAAATCTTTCGATTTTTTGGGGAAAAGGAATCTAATTAAGTTACACATTTAGAATAGATTTACAATATTAATTTTATTAAATTTCTTATTATAAGCAAGAAATTATGTTTACATATAAATGAAGAGAAAATTAGGAATATTACATTTTTGGTAGTTACGTGATTTTTATGAAATTATAATACAATGCTTTATAAGAAAAGGGCAGAATATAGGTTATAAAATTCCACTGGTCGAGAACATTTTGAATACAAATTTGAAGAACTTGCCATTATTGCTATCGTACTGTGTGTTTACTTGTCTAACTCTTTTAAACGAATTCGTCCATGCGAGTATCATAAATTCTGTAGTGTGGATTGCTATAGTTTGAACAAAAACTTTTAACCCGAGATCAGTTGGAATGTTCATCCGACGTAACGTACAGGCTACATACTCAAAACTCCATATTTTACCACAGTCTTTTATTTACAATTTAAACAAATTCGGAAAATAGTATTTCATACAGATCAATAATACTAACAATTTTCAGTGATTTGATAATAATTTTAGTTAATGTGGAAGTAAGTATTTTGGATAATCCTTACATTGCATTAATAAAAAGATTATAAACTAAAAATCTTTCAATTGATTTATTCAAACAAAACAAAAATAAAGATATTTTGTTCACCTTTTCAGATAGCAGACCAGCTATCCGGATAGCAATCCATTATTTACAGTTTTCTTTCCCATTTTTTTTTTCACAAAAATGGAGTAATTTAGTTGCCATCTTTAGAGAAACTTCTTTAAAATTGACAAAAAAAAATTAATAGCTGGAAAACTACTTCAAATTTTAAAATTCTGAAGCTTATATGACATCCTATCACATAATCGGATCCATGCCGATAACTGGCGTTAATTTCATCGTGCTGCGTTCCAAATTATAGAAGAAGTAGTTGCGAAATGCAAACAGACAGTCAGATGATTTTAATATAAAAGATGCACAGCTTCAGATCTTTTTAAGTAAATATGTCGCAGTTATTTACGCGATTTAAATTAAAAGATGTCATATCAACTTATTTCCCTAACATACATATATTTTTTCATGTTGTCAGAAAATGTCTCTTTCACAAAAACAAATTTATTCAATATGAAAACTGGTATACAATTTATAATGTAAACGTTTATATTTATATATAAACTGATAAATTCTTAACAAGATTTTTTAAAATATGACGTACATCAAGATTTTCAGTTTTAATTGGGAAATAGCAAATATAACGTGCTTTATAAATCATACAAAATTGAATTATTTTGATCGTCTGATAGTCCGTCAACGAGTAAAACCAAAAAAAAGATGAAATAATGTTTTAAAATAGTGTATTTAATAAGTAATTTTAAGGTAAATAATAACACCGAGTTCAAGGGATTCCTTCTTCCCTTACCGCATGGATATTTATTACACGCTAGTTGGCGTATTTTAGTGATGGTGGTTTTGCACAACAGAGTAATTGTGCTAACCCTTTATTATTAGTATATCTTTAAATCCAAGTGTTGCCAATTTCGCTCATTTTGATGTGCAGTAGACGATGATACATTAAAATCTTCGAGGTGTCGCTGTAAAATATATATACACAATACGACGACTATTTTAAAAACAAAAATAGCATGTGTCGAGCGGAGTTTTTTTCAGTCATCCTTGCAAAACTTGCCCTTTCTACAAAAAAAAAAAAAAAAAAAAAAAAAATTGAAAAAAGAAAAAAGAAAAAGAAAAAAAAAAAAGAAAATTTGGTTTCTATTAAGATTTTTATCAATTAGACTTTTTTTGCTAATACTTTTAAAAAACAATTTCAGGATTCATAAGCATTTATAAATTTAACTGCAGATGATATATAATTTGTTGCTGCTGATTTGAGATACTTGATATAAAGCATAGAAAATTAGAAGAGTTTTTGAATAAATGTATTTTAAAGAAAGCAAAAGTTTAATAAATATTAAGGATGAATATAAGCCAGCACTCCAATGGAGTTTTACAAATGCCATGACATTTTCTGCTGTCGCTGATACTGAATTTCCAGCTATATGCATAAAATAATATTAATAATAATAATATAATCTATTTTTTTTTTATTCTTATCCAGGCCATTTCAAAAATACATCACAGGGTATAAATCTTTTTTATGCTGCGCATGTATTTAAGATATTCATACTACACATAAAGATCTTATATGATGTAACTGGAATTGTAGTTTATTTCGCTAACTTGAGAAAAAGAAGTCGGAGGTCCCCTGAGACTACTGCTAGGCCAAAAAAAATTTAACCTTGCGAGTGAGTGTTATTTTCTGTCAAATGAAGCGTCTTACTGATTAAGATAAGAGTTGCTAGAGTGCAGGCTATAAGAGAAGTTTCATTTGATGGAGATAGCTTCTTTAATCTGTTTTTAATAACAAAATATAACTTTGTTATATTTTTTTCTCAATAAGAAAGATCTACGAAGAATAAAAAGCAACACAAGTTTGCGATAAAAAATAATATATTTTTTAAAGGTATGTGAAAATAAAATTTTTATAAAATTTTAATTTTTGGAAATTTTTTCTTCCAATTTCTAATGTTATCAGTTATGGTTATATATTTTACATTTATATTATTCAGCTGCATTTCCGCATTTAATTATGAGTGTTCATCTTTTTCTTATATGTTTATAAATTTCACTTTAAACTTTCAGATATTCTTTATGAAATCCTATTTGTTATTTCTAATTTTTTTTACATATTATTTAATATATATATATGTATTATTGTAGCTAATTAAAGCTTATACATGGATAAAATCGTACATTTTTATGCTATCTGTAGTAATTCGGCGCCTGAAGATTCTGCTACAGTGCCACAAATATTTCGTTAATTCATTTTATATCTTTTCTTTCTTAGAAACTTAATGACTCCAATATGCTTTATATTCTCTTGGTTTTATATTCTATTTTTATTTTTCTTCTATTTTTTTTCTGGATATTTTTCAAACAGGTATGTTTTCATTTTTCATGTTTGTTAGGTAGCTTTCAATACAAAAAAGTATAAAGCTACCTATTGCAGCCGTTCGGAGGAAAGCAATTCCGGAAAATTTCGATATATTTTCACCGATCATGACTCCCAGACCTCAAAACCACCCTCTGTTCAAATGTTGATATATATATATATATATATATATATATATCTGATCTATGTCATACGATAACGCTCGTATTTATAAATTAATTTTGATGAAACGAATTGTGTGTGTTAAGCTCACCATTGCCTCGACCGAGTTCGTTCGCCAGCTTGGTCCGCCATCTTGTTTCAAGATGGCGGCTACTCAAAAATTTAAAACTAATATATATATACAAAAAAGTTAAAAATTCAAATTTATTTTTTAATTAAGTGATAGGCCTTGATACAAGGATTCCAGAGCATTTTCTGTTTTACCTCTATCTTAAGAAATGGCTGAGATAGAGCAGTTTGAAATTCTAGGGTGGCTGACATTTTGAAACAAGACAGCGCATTACAAGAAATCAACGATTAATTTATGAGTTTTAGTGAACAAGATTTCTCGCAAATTATTTTCTTTCATTGTTGTAATCATTTTCCCAATCATACGCATAAAAATATATATTCATATCCGTTAACACCAAATTCTCGCCAAACTTGGCGACATTTGGCGAAATATCGCCAAATTTGGCGACCAAAATAACTTGGCTATAGCTCAATAATTTAACGAATTTCTTATTCAAATTCAGTATTAACGAATCTTTTGTAAAGGGTTTCTTTGTATTTTAGCTTGCTGTGTTTTCGAGTAACATTAGCTAAAATTTTAAAACGAAGATATAGGAAAGTTACCTTTTCCTCCCGGTACAGGCCGGAAGGACTTTTTTTATTCCCCGATTGTTGAATTATGTTTCTGTGTTGTTTTTTAACCGATATATATATATATATATATATATATATATATATATATATATATACATTTTCAATTGAAATCCGTATGTGTTTTACTCTCTAATATTACAAGCATTGTTTTTTTTTTTTGGATTCATTAATCTTTTGTATTTATGTTTTTATTTAGTTATTTGATCTTTGGGTCTCATTTTTATTTTTTATACATATCTATCTCATATTGGTTTCTATATATATTATAAGAAAATAATATTGTCGTTTTTATGGTTAATGCCGACAAAATTTGAGGAAATAACTTATGTTTTCTATGAATTATCCTTATGATGCTCTTCTGCAGAATCCATAAGATATTCATAGAATTCCATTCTTGATTTTTCTTTTAGGTAAGTTTAAGGCTTGCAGTGTCTTTCCATTGCTTTTTATAGTATCTCTTCCTTTGTTTTTTACACATGTGATTTCATTATACACACACACACACACACACACACACACACACACATATATATATATATATATATATATATATTATCGGTATTTGAAAGAAAAATGGATGAAATATAAAAAAGAAACATACATATATATCATTATCCACTTTTGAAACCACTTAATTCTTAAGTTGAAAAACAATTGTACTTTATGTACAATTGTTTCCACGCATCACGTTTCTTAACTTAAGCACTATTTTCACTTAAATATACACATACTTAGTAGTATCTCTTTCGTCAAATATCTTGCAACGACTTTCATTCTTTAAGTGATTACTTACTAAAGATATCAAATCTTTATGAGTACCATGAGATTTATTGGAAAGATATTAAGAATATGCTAGATAAAAGCAAGATTCAAATGCTTTTTTCTTGATTGAAGGATACAGAAAAAAATCTGCGCTAATGCATAAAAAGAATGTATTTACTGCGATTTTTGTTTTTATCCTTCTTGTTCTACTGTTATTCTTTAAAGTAAATAAAGTCTTCCTTTAGTGATTTAACCCTTTTCTATCTTAGAAGCAATGTGATTGAAAGAGCAAAATATTTCTTAAATAATTTATTTAGATCCTAATTTTAACGATAATTTTTTAATAACACTTGAAATATAAGCACGTGAATGTCTTTTTGTGTTCCGTAAGATTTTTATGAAAAAAGTAACAAAACATGCTAATATTAAGTAACGTTTAATTTATTTGTCTTTGTTACTTTAAAATTGTTTCTTAAATAAATGTAACAGATCTCGCACGTAAGTGAGTGAAAAGATTTGCTTTTTTAATTTCTGACATTTAGATATATTAAACTGTCAATTCTGACCAAATATTCCTGATAAAACCTAAATAATATAAAACACCCTCCACCCCTTCTTTTCTTAAAACTAGAAATGATATCTCTCATTTAATAAATCACTTAATAATCTCTCAAATAAAAAACAACAAAAAAAACTTTTCTATTGGCATAGTCATTTAAGATGGCTAAGAATTTTAGGTAATGTGAAAATAGATTCACTCAGCCAGAAATATACTTCATCTTAATTTAGATGATTTTTGACTAAACATCATTAGCAAAATCAGAAACTAGGGGAGACGACCTTCCCTTGCTACATCCTTTTGTCGCAAATGACGTTTCTGCTTACTAAAGTGTCAAAGGTACATTATCACAACAAACTATTCAGCCCACAAAATCAAAAGGATCAAACAATGAAATAGGTTTGATAACTTCATTTGGCTGTATCTCACACTTTTTCTGAAAATGTGGATTCTGAGTTACCTTTGTATTTACTGATACCTGTAGCTAGAAAACTCAAAGAAATCATTTAGAAATCTGTGAAGATCTAAAGCATATTTGCCCAAAATTTTATGATTTTGCAACTGTTGCGACTTCTGTCTCAGCTGCGAGTCTGTTTTCTAAGGTTGAATTACGGAGAAAAGAAATCGACTGAGTGGAAGACGATCACTGACAGAGATTCTTACAAGCGTTAATGTAATTTTTAAATGGATCGCCTAAAAATACTGGAAATAATTTCATCGACTTTAGAAATAGTAATGTTAAAAATATGTGATAAAAAGCTTAAAAGTCGCTTTTTACATGAAGCATTACTTACGATAAACAGAAACAAATCATTCTGCGTATCAAAATATTATTAACAATGAAAATATTTCAATATATCGAAATGTCGATATATCGTTGTTTTTGTCCGATATGTTTCGGACATCAATATCTTTAAGACGATATATTGTACACTCGATGTTTAATTTTTTTGCCATCACTACATAGGTCTACTTCTGGAGAATACAATAGAAAAATAAATTGTAACTGTGATTCATATAAATATTTGGGTGTGGAGATTAAGGGAAAATATAGAGACACTTCAAAGATTTATAATAGAATTTCATTTTAAAGAAGAGCTAGTAAACGATTAAATAGCCGAGACATGCAGATTCGCGGTAGCAAGTAAAAGAAATTTATCTGCGAGAAATTGATGCCCTAAGAAGATCATTTAGAATTTCAAAATTTCAGTGAATACGGAATGGAGAAATAAAGAAAATGATAAATATTAAAAATGAAGCAATTAATATGGCTTGGATAAATGAAAATAATGGATAATAAAATATTTCCAAAACATTGTTATGGCTTGCATTCTAAACCAAAAAAGAAAAAGAGAAGACCTAAGAAAAGAATGGAATATGTAACTAAGACGGTGACAGAGATGGGAATTACACAGCATTAGGGCAACGACATGGAAGTTTGAAAAAAGAGGATCTTGGAGATTGGTGGGTGACGTCATTTGCCAGAAAGCATAGCTCTATCACTATGGCCCAGATGCGAAGAAGTCAGGTGATCAGAATCGTCGAACAATATTCCCGCGTTTTTGGTTTGGAATGGATATTTTGACGTGCGTAAGTGCATGCTCTCGGTCTTCTGAAATGACTGCTTTTATCTTTTAAAAATATATTACAAGACGGATAACTCTTAAGAAGGTATTTATACTTTGATAATTAGTAATGTAGTGGATATTTTTGTTTTATTATTAGCTGTACTGATTTTAATTTAATTCGTATGATATGAAGTCTAATTCTGTAAAGCTTGCTCTTCAAATTTTGAATGAAAGAACATTGCCGCATTAAAATGGATAATCTAAGGATCACCCATCTATTTTTCTTAATTCGGATAATACTTGTGATTTTATGTCAATAATTACAACTTAGTGGAAAATTGTAAATTGTAAAAGTGTTTTTGCTGGTAAACGTTTTAATGATAAAGATCGAGAGGCAATCACACCAAACAGTGAAGAGCAAATAATGTTTTTGAAATTTTTTTCTCATTGGTTAAAAATTTGGCGACAATCTGTACCTATTTCTGAAGCATTATCAGCACAAACATTTCAATCATTAATAACTATTACAGATGTATTTATTCACATGATTCCATACTTATTTAATAAGTATAAATTTGATTACATCTTGCTCGGGAAATTTCAGACTGATGCCCTTGAATCCCGCTTTGGAATGTATCGCCAAATGTCCGGCTCAAATTATTACATTAGTTACTTACAGCTGTTAGAAAGTGAAAAAAGCTTAGATTTAAAAGTAATATTTTAATATCTACAACTAACGTAAATATTCCTTTGTATTCCCTTTCACCTGATGAAGACAAACCTTCGATTTTTTCTGCAGATGATATTGATTGCTATTTAAATCTGTTAGCTGATGATTTCAATTTAGAACATACTGATCAAGGAGCATTACCAATACTAGCGTATATATCTGGTTATGCATCTATGAAAGAACTGAAAATTACTATATGTAACATTTGCCAAAATTGGTTGCAAACTAATACAACTGTTGGTGTACCTGAAGATTTATTCATGTTTATAAAAGAATTAGATAGAGGTAAACTAATTATGCCATCAGAATTAGCTGTACTAGCATCACCAATTGCACATTATTTATTCTCAAATATACTTGAAAATTTTGAAAATAAATATCTTAGTTCAGGACAGCAGCTAGGAATATTGTACAAATTATCAGGTATCCAGTTAAATAGAATTGGTATTGATCTATTAGATACCTGCAACTGTCAGATGATTTTACAGACTAGATTAGAAAATATTATTTTGATTTCTTGCAAAATCATGTTAAATAATTATACTAAACATAAAAATGATTTGATTATTGTAAATAATAGTGCTAAGAAACTTAAGAAATTTTAATTACTGGAAGTGTCTATTTTATTTAGTGATAAATATGTAAATATTTATTATTTGATATGAGTAAGATGTTAAGATGTGGATTAGGCCTGTCAATTTTGTTTATTAAAAACAGATGGGGCACCACTTTATAAAAAACAAAAAAAAAACAAGTCGGTCGCTTACCTCGCGGGTGGCATGGAAACAGCGACAAATTTGATTGTAAATTTAAAGAATAAATAGGGTAAATGTGCCAGTAATGGACACCCATCCAATAAAGGACAACCTACAAAATTTTTGGTTTTTACAAAAAAATAACCAATAAAAATTCTGTTTTTATTGTTTTTTTTTTTCATAACTCTTTCTTGTATTTTTATAATATGGTTTAAAATGACTATTTGTTTCATTAATATGCTTTCAGTAAGTTCTAGTTCTAAAAACAATTAATTATAACACTTTTTGTAGGGTGTCCATTACTGGACTTCAGGTGTTTGGATTTATTTTTTGTTATTAACAATTAAATTTTTATTCACAGGCAAATGTGAATTATGAGATTAAGTAAATTAGAGGTAAATTAATACAAAATATTATAATGTTAATAATGCTATAAAATTATAATGTTAATAATAATGTCTTACATTATTATGAGTGAAAATGTTTTAACTGCTGACAAAAAAGTTAGATGCATATTTTGAAATTTATGATAGCATATTTTGACATTTATAGTATTTTTTATTTAATTTTTTTAAATGATTAAACAATAGTAATAACCAGTACAAATTAAGAAAATAACTTTTCTCTCGTCATTTCAATGCTGATTTCTTCGTCTATTCTGATAACGTGACTTTTAGTTTCGTTTTCGCTTCAAGGCCATAGTAAGAGAGCTATGCCAGAAAGGCAGAAGAGTGGGGATGAGACGAACAGGGGATGAAAATGACACTCAAATTTCAAGGAAGAAAATAAAATGTAGAAAGTTTCAATTTTGGCTCAATACATGGCGATACTTGTTTTATCCTAATAATCTTTATACACTAATTAATTTTTCAGCAGAGCTGAAATTGTGCTGCATGATTGTATCATTGCCATATAAGAGTGAGAGAATACTAGAAAGGATGTCGTCTGGATAGCTTAATTGGTAAAGCACTTGGTGCGCTACACCAAGGGATCCGGGATCGAACCCCGGTCTGGACATTTTTTTACTCTAATGGTTCTACGCTGTTTAGTAAAGTGACAATTCACATCATTTGTATTTCACTAATAATCCTTATAACTAACGTCAGCCATTTTAGTTTTGTAGGAGCTGAAAGCAAAACCTGTTTTGATATAAAAAAGTGAGTTTTGATGTTGCTTTTCTTTTTTTCTCCTACTAAAGTAAAATTATGTTTATCATTAGTATATTTATGTTATAATATTTTTGTTACATAGTGCATACTTTACAGTGCTTTTAATTAGCACTGTAAAGTATGCACGTTATGTGAATAGCAGTATATTTTTTATAACTAGAATAATCTCATGCCGTCCGTCTGTGTGTCTGTGTGTCTGTGTGTCTGTGTGTGTGTCTGTAAACGCTCTATCTCCCGAACAAATTGAGATAGAGACTTGCAATTTGGTATGTACTTAGTATGTAATAATGGGAAGAAGTCTATTTCATTTCAGTAACCTCGATTAACCGGAACATTTTTTTTTCGGACTCTCGAAATATTCGTTCTGATGAAAGGTATATAAAAATTTTCGAAATTGTTTATTTTAAGGAGTAAATATAAAAGACAATAAAAAAACATAAATTTTGCATAAAACATGAAGTCGATCGGATAATGAGTTGCCGAGATATTTGTAATCCTATTTCCACACTCTTCGATTTTTTATGACCCTGTATTTCATCCAAATTTCACTTCAAATATATATTTTAATTGGAAATTTGACGCTTAATCAGATGCAATAAACCACTAGTTAATAGAAGTATTATTTTTGGAGTTATAAGGAAAAACCTCTTTCAAGCAATTCAGTAATCGAGCCTTTTTATGACGTCATCAAGCCACGATTTTATTTGAATTGCAATGCATTTTATAAGTAGTTTACACATTTTTATTTTAATATTTTACATTATACATATACATGATGGGTAAGTATTACGGTGGCCCCCAACGACTAGTTTATGTAGAAATAATGTATGCATTATTATGTCGAACAAAAGTATGCAAATATTACAAATAACATATACCTACTATTTAGACATTTTTTACCTTTACCAGAAATCATCAAAAAGTCAATATGTCTGGTTAATATAAAAGGAAATCTGAGAAAAATCGAACTACTGAAGAAGAAATGATGAGTACCGTAACTGAAATAGTGGAAAAAGGGGGGTGTCTGTAAGATCAACAGCTAAAGCATACGGCACTGCAAAGTTCTATTTAGCATGAACTGTTCTAAAATTTAAGAATGTACAAGGAGATGAATTACAATATGCCCCATTAATTGGTAATAGAAAAATTTTCAGTGGAGCGCAGGAAAAGAGTTAGCTTCATATTTGCTACAAGAATTTAATATGAAGTATGGTTTGACAACTGTGCAAACAAGAAAATTAGCATATGGGTATTCAATTGCTTTGAACTCTCCAAATAGGCTGCCATCTTGGAAAACAAACAAGCAAGCTGGAATTGATTGGTTAGAAGGTTTCATGTAATGAAATTCAACACTTTCCTTTAGGAAACCTGAAGCCACTAGTTTATCAATAAGTACAAGTTTTAACAAAGCTAATGTAAAATCGAAAGTGTCCGGTGCTTTTTGGCCAAATATTAGTGTATATCCACCATATAGTGTATTGGCCATTTAGTGTATGTGCATATATATATATTTATATTTAAAAATGACAACACACGTGAAAAACGAAGGATAAGACATTATAAAAAGCAATGGAATGGGCACTGAAGGAATTATACTTAAAAGGATGAAAAAGCAAAGATTGGAAAACTATGAATATCTTATAGAATCTTTAGACGGGTTTTATAAGAATATTCATAGTAATTATATATATATATATATATATATATAAATTTAAAATGAATAGGAATAACATTGATAAAAGCAACAAGGTCTAAATTTTTGCTTTAAAAGCTTATCTAAATTCACTATAAAAATACATCATTAGCCTTTTAAGCAAAAGGAAAAAACAAACAGAAACGATAGTTTATCTGTAAAAATTGCCTGAATTCAGGAGAAATTTTTAGAAAAATGCACGTTAATCTTATAAGCTAGGGAATATCTGTCTATCTAAAGAATAAAATCTTTTAAGCTAAAGAAATAATGGAGTTTGGTGAATGAAAAAATCGAAAAAGTATTCTTTATTGCCTGAAAAGAGTACTTTTAAAATATTTATCCATCTAAAATATTACTATCCAATAAGAAATCCCACTTATTTTTTAATTTCCAGTTTTATTCTTTTTCCGTAAAATGTTTCCTACATGTTAGATTAAAAAATATATACATCATTTTGATGATAAAAGGTAAGAATATACAAAGATAAATTCGATAGTATTTTAACAATTTAGTTAAATATCTCGATTCATGTAGCTTTTTATTTCATTTTGTTAACCATTTAAAATTTTAAGCCTCTATTCGATAATATCCTTTCTTCAGCTTCCTGCAAAAGCTTCTCAAAAATAGGTAAAATGAGGCAGATACCCTTATATATTTTTTAATAGTATAGAAACGAGAAATCAAAATGTATTTTATAAAATTTTCAAGTAGAAAGAAAATTTCGTAAAAATGCAAGTTTTTAATATGCCAATCTCTTTTCCAAAGTAGCGAAAAAACTGTCTTGATTCTTACCTAAGTTATAGTTTTCAAGCAAATTTAATTTGAAAGAGCATTATTTTGCCCTATTTGTTAAAGTAAATATTAAAATTTATCTTGTATTCAAAAGCGAAGATATGGGCTATCAATGTGATAGCGCAGATCGTGATATGTTAGTATTAGATTTGAGCTTTTAGCGTTACTGACAAGGAAGGTATCCATAAGCGCATACTCAGAAATTTTTGAAAAAATTACAGAATGTTCTTCTCATGAGGATATATACGTCTATATAAGAATTTTCTGCGGTACCTCGATATAATGTCCGTAAAAAAATATGAAAATTTCGTTTATTTGGCGATTTATTACCGGTTGACGACGGAATGAAATTAACCCTTTCAAGAGCAAAGTACTTATGTTTCTAAAATGTTGAAATCAATGAGTCACATCGGAATTTAACAACAAATTTATATTTAATTAAGTAAAAGGTTTTCTTCAAGCATATTATAAAAGTAAAATTTGATTCCAAAATTCCGGTGTCATTGTGGCATTTGGGAAATAAAATTAAGTGGGATATATTATATTCCACCGCCCTTCAAGGGGTTAAAAAATACGCTTTTATGACAAATACTCTTTAAGAAAAACTTTTTCATACTGAACTTGTTTATGCATGTTTAACTTACATAATAAATAAATTTTTATAACTACAATTTTGTGTACACATTTATATACATACTAGGGGGCCTAACCCCCTGCGAGCTACGCTCGCCAACCCCCGCTCAGACTTCGAGGCCTCTAAAAACATGACAGCGTGCTTTATTTTAAAAATATTGGTAAATCTGTAATTGGTTGCCATGCTTTTAACGTTTTAATGGGGCATTTTTTTATTATCATGGCCTCATACACAGATGTTGCGACAACTGACGACTGTTTTCGGGATTGGTTAAGTAAAATCAATTACAACTTGAAAACCAGCTTGTATAAAATGGTTAGGTTTAAATAGTGGCTACCTCTCGGACTTTTATAACAACGATCTGTATTCTATTCTTCCTTTGCGTTTAAGGATGAGAAAAATTCCATCTGCTTGTGAATAACATTAAGAACCGCGATATTGAAAAGTACTATGTTATAGACATTTTCAGTAACAGGTTTTAATTTTCTCTCTATTTTAGTGCACCATCATGCATATTTTCATGTTGTTTTAAATATGTAAATTATTTATTTTAATTAATATGTATATACGAATTTTCTAATAAATATTTATCATGCAAAATTAATTAAATATTTTGTGCATGCATGCCTGCATTTATTCGGCATCAATTGATGAGATATTTAAACAAATTTGCTATCCGCGATAATTTTACACCATGTTATGTCACTTGAGTATTGTCTATAAGAAAATCGGTTACTTTTCCAGTATAGGATCCTTTACTTTTAGGTTTGGCGTAATTCGAGCTTCAAAAAGGGGTAGAATCGTTAATATACATATATTTGTTGCCATAAGTTATGAAAACAAACCCAATGAACTTTTGGTGCTTTTCTATTATAGGGGTCTTGACGCTTTTTTAAAAAGCTTGGCGGAAAAAATCAAGCAGGATATTTTATTCTCCTTCCGTTCAGTTGGGCAATTATTATTTTATATATTTGTTTCAAATATCCGAATTAGTGATTTTATAAATTCGTTTAATTAAATTTTACAAAAAATAACAAAATGATATCAATAAATAATAATTACTATTAATTCCTTTCCCTCCCCCCTTTCTTTTGCGTTTAATACATAATATGATAAATGCCATGAATGAGATGCCATAAATGACGTCATTTGGACGAATTTATTCAAAACATTTTCAGTTTATAAATTAAATTAAATGCTGACAGACGATTGAATCCTGACGATAAAAATGTGATTTTTTTTTTTCAAATTTTCCTGAAAAACATAATTTAATCACAATCTTGTTTTCATTATCGATTGAAATAAAAGATAATTTCAATTTCAATTTGAAAATGACGAATAAAAAGAAATCAATAATCCTTCTCGGGATCCTTTTCAATTTTTTCCCTTTTTTGTCACAAAAAACTGAGTAATTAGTTGCCATCATTACAGAAATGTCATTAAAATTAGAAAAAAATTAATATCTCGAAAACTAATTCCAATTTCAAAATTCTATTACCAGTTTTGACATCCGCGGATTTTTATGGACAATTGGTATTAATTTCACCATTAAGCGTTTAATATTTTATTAAAAATAGCCCTGAAACATAATCAGTCGTTTTAATCAGTCGTTTCATAAAATCGTTTCATCAATTCGTTTCATAAAATCGTTTCACAAATTCGTTTCATTAGGATTTTATATATATAGGGTAGATATAATGGAATTTAACGATTGTATTTTACGATTTAAAACAAAATTTAAATTGATTAAAATTGTTTCAAAAATAAGTTCGAATCTTAACATTGTCAATTCAAGAAAGTTTTTGCTGCTATGGAAACGACTTCTTCGATATAGAAATGTATAACGAATCCGTTTGCAATCGGGCTTTTCCTTTTAAAATACATTTAAAAATTACTTGTACAACCGTTGAAGCCATTTAAATTAGAAAAAATCGTGGAATAGAGGATAAAACAATAGGCAAAATATCATTCAATCGGTAATAAATAGAGAAAATAAAACGTGAGTTATTTATTTAATCTGATTTTAAAAATATTTTAAATTAGAATTAATGCAAACGTACAGAGAGTTGAAAATGTTGAACGCAAAATGCAAACGATTCTGAACAAGAGGGTATGGTATCATGAGCCATAGAATTAACCCATTCGTATAATTTTTTAAGCTTATGACAACTTTACGCTTTCAAATTTTACAAAAATCTCATAGACAGGTCTCCTAAGAAGAATTTATTCAAACTGTTCGCTTACTTTAATATGCCTTTCAGATTCATATATTTTTAAAATTCCGATTGTTAACTGAAAGTGAAAATAAACATACAGATTCAATAATTCAATAATGCACATAACTTAAATGTCAGCTTCGCTATAACATAAAATAGATATTTGCAGCTTCCAAAAAATAGAACATATTTTTTCAGTGGTAAAAATAAATAACTGCAACAACAAGCAGCTTGTATATATAAATGTTTCATTGTTTAAGTTTAAATTCATTAAATATTGCGCATTCGAATAATCATTTTACAAGCAATTTAAAATGCATTAAAATCGTTTGCGTTTGGCGAAGGAAAACTGTTGCTAGCCAAATCATTTGTTTTTGCGCGAAATACTCGAAAGTATTTTATTTATTTGCAGATTTTCTACTGGGATTCCGCAGCTAAATTTCACTGTTCCTTTATTACATACATGAGAAGCTTCATTAGCATTTTTTTTCAAAATTTTCTGGGTATGCGCTTTAAGGAGACCTTCCTTGTGAGGGACATGTTTGTGCTTTATCATATTATCACATAAGCGAAATTATTTTGAGTAGTAGAAGGTTAAATAATACTTTATTGATATATTGGTGCACACTACACAAATTAATCAATTTCATTTGAACAGAACTTTTTAATAATAAACTTCCCTTGAATTCCGGAACCAATATTTTCAGAAAGAAAGTTTGGTAGAGAAATTAAAGTAAATTATTTTTTATATAAACATTTTTTGGTGTCAGAAATCAATTTGGGCAGAGGAAGACTTAAAAAAATTCTTAATTGATATCTTCGTGCACATTATATAAGTTAAGCAATTTCATGTAAATAAAATGTATTTTAATACCGAATTCCTAAGCATTCGTTACAAAAATATGTTCTTCTTTTGTCAGAAAATTTGTTAGAGTACTAAATTTAATGATTTTATTACCCCCCAAAAACTGTATTTAATATTTTGATACACTTTATATGAATAAAGTAATTTTATTTTAATAAAGTACTTGCTAATATTGAATTTACTTGAATTACAGGCAAAAGTGTCGCGTTTCCTTTAGAAGAATGTTTTCTTGCGAAAAGGAGTAGATTAAAATAAAAAATTGAACTAAAATAAAATGAAAAATTAAAGTAGTAAAAAAGGCTTTTCTTTGTACCACGAGATATTTCTTTTCAAACAACAACCACAGAGTCAAAAAAGTAGGATAGTCAAATCTGATGACTGAACGGTATACTAGATTTTACGACTTATCACTCGATCATCACTAAAAGTATCCAAATGAAATGGTGTCTTCACTGAACTGGTAAAGTGGTAAACTGGTCCCTCCTACATTAAATTTACGGCAGACAAGAAAACTTTTTATTACAATGCGAGTGCAAAGTTCAGATATTGGATAATACTTTTCATAAAACAAAAGACTGATAATAAAAGAGTTGATGAAACGGCACCAAATTGTCACTTGTGGAGACTGCAATGTTTTCAATGATTTGGCGCCGCACGGATTGGTACAGTCCCAAAACATGGCCAAAAATGATTTTTTTTTAAAAATCGGTTGCCTACCCAGTATTATTATTCCGCAAAAAGTTAAGTAGCTACTGCATCCAAAGGCAAAATGCGCAAGACGCTTGCGCGCCACACGTGATCAGTCGAAAGTTACCGTTCGCCTACAGTGGTCGTATGATTTTTCGATGCGCTCAGATTTTAGTGTTTTAAAATCTCCCATAGTTTTGTATCTAAACAATTTAGTGGCTGTTGTTGTGAAGGATTATTCTGAACCAGGTATGTACTTTATACACACTACATTTACCTAATGAATATCCAGCCGATTTTTGTCTATATGGTCGAAAACTTAGGTGTAATTAACAGTGACATAAATAATTATTTATAATATTTAGAAAGTATTTTGTTATATTTCTAAACATATCTAAGCAATGAAAACTGTTGTGTAATATGGAGTACTTAGTACACAAGACAGTTATAAAAAAAATCGGCCGCCCGAAACCGCCCCCCTATTTTTAACGAATTTTTTGTTGGTTACTACAATTTTTGATACAAATTACTGCTATTTAGTTTTTTATTTATTTTGTTAACAGGGCCTTCTGGATTGAGGTCTATGACTCGAAATGAGTTTTATACCGTCATGCAACGCTCAAATGAGTCAACATTTGATGGAAAGCTTCAATTTATAGAGCAAGAATTATTAAGAAATTATTCTGAAGGTGATCCAAGGTTAGTTGAAATTAAGCAAAATCTCTCCGTTATTAAAAACCAGTTCAAGCAAAAATGGTTAGCTTCTCATAAAACAAGGGCAAGATTCGAAGAAAAGAATGTGGAATGGTTAAAACGGCACTATATTGCTGCCCATTGCAAGTACGTGAAACACAATAAATATATGCAAACCGTTTGCTATTATTATTATTTTGTGCTTCCTATTTTGCTTATATTTCGTCTTCTGTGCACTGAAACAAAACTTGTTTTTATTATTAGAAATGTATTAAGTAAGTACTTGTTATTGTTACAGGAGTATATAGGATATAGTACATAGGATATAGTTTTTTATCTTAAAATATATTTTGGTGGTTAATTTTGAGAAATCGGGTCAAAATCAGTGTCGAAAGCCAAACCGACTCTAACCCGAAACAATTAAAGTTAACCTGACCAAACACGACCTGTTGTGGAAAAATAGAAGTTAATTTCAACCTCAACCAAAATAAATTAGCACCAACCCGATGCGATCCAAACTGCGAGTCGCGTCGAAGTTTGAAGGATCCGACGATTTATTCAAAGATTCCACGATCCACAATCCGACTCTACCATTCGGAAAGTAGATAATATTATTCCCATTGCACAAAATAAAATTTGTACGCCCAAACACAGGCATGTTAAAGAAATATTTATATAGAGTTCCAAAGTTATTATTGTATATAGTTTAATTTATCTCATTTTTCGAAAAGGTACTCAAAGTTATTTTTCATCAACTAAATCTATAAAATTTAGTTGAATTTTCTAAATTTTATTTATTTGAAAAATCGATTGTACACTTTGGTCTGTTTATCTTACTGTAGCAAAGGCATAGCTGTCAATCTTCTGTGTTTTCTTCAAGTAAAAAATAAAAATAAACATATTTTGAATTAGAAAATTTATTTAATAAAATGTGTTTTGTATCTAACCGCTACTTATTTGATTTCATTTATTAAACGCATTTTCTTGCACAAATTATGTTTATTTGATTTAAAAAATAACAAAAGGTTGGTAGCCACGCAAAGGTGTAGTATAAAAGTGCGCTACCGAACATAGCAAAAATATACCTAATTGCAAACTATAGTTTAAAAAATCGGTCGACTGATTACAGAAATTTGGAAACCCCATATCTATATATTTTCACTCGTAGAATCGTACTGTTGCAGTAATAAATTCTGAAGAATAATTTCAACATCAATCATTAGAACTAAAGTAAATAGATTAAACTGATTTTCATATTTTTTAAATTCAAAAATCTTTTTTTGAATTCCCGGTCGTCCTTAAAAATATTTTGTAGATTCAAGTGAAAGAAGCAAACGCCGCAAAACCAAAGACCTTCGATCAAAAGAAGTATTGATCTACGCTACCCAAATGAAATTCTGGGAGTCAGGCAAAGTAGATGCTTCCAATGTAGTAAAAGATCTTATGAAAGTCCCCGAAGAGCAAACAAATATGTAAAGGCCACGAAAAAAGTATTAAAGAACAAGAGAAACCTCGCCAGTTATCACCTTTACATGCTTTGTCCATGCATACAGAAGCAGTACTTACTAAAGCACAATATGAGATAATACGAGAAACGAATAAAAGTTTTTTCCGTGCCATTCTGTCTTCAAAGGGTAAAAAAGGAATGCTATCTGGAAATTCACAGGGTAACAGAGACATGTGCTGAAGTAAAAGTGCAAAAATTGATGTATTACACGGCAACGCAACTGATTTTACATCTTAGAGAAGTTGTAGAATCTTTGAGTGATGACGAAAAACGATCTTTAATTTTAATAAGTAAGTGGTGTTGTGACGGATCACAGCAGATGCAATATAAAATGAAGTTTGAAAATGACGCTGATTCTTTCGCCAATATTTTTCAAAGTTATGTAGCTCATCTTCAATTAGTTTACGGGGCCGAAAAGAAAATTCTCTGGCAAAACCCAACACCATCATCACCTCGCTACTGTCGACTTATAAGAATAGGATTCCTCAAGGAGACAAATAACGTAACAAACGAAGAAATAAAAGTTATCAAATCACAGATCACAGCACTTACTAGCACAGAAATTGAAGATGTGTCCATAAAACATTGAATATTATTCACCATGGTGGATGGAAAAGTATACAATGCCACAACGCATACCAAATCCACGATGAGGTGCAACATATGCGATGCTATTTCATCAGAATTTAATGACTTATCAAAGAAGAGGGAGTGTAAGAAAGAAATTTTATGTTTCGGGTCTTTCTTGCTACATGCTCGCATGCGATTTTTCGAGAGCATATTACATGTAGCTTATAGACTACCTGTAAAAAATGGAATGTCCGCCTTTCTGCTGAGAAGAAACAAGCGTTAGAAAAAAAAATTCCGGATAATTTCAAACAACTCGGGCTCTTAGTGGACATCCCCAAAGCAAATTTTGGAAATACTAACTATGGAAATACCAGCAGAAGATTTTTTGAGGAATACGAAATATCGGCGGCAGTAACGGTAATAGGTAGAAATTTGATATGTCATTTAAAAGTGATATTAGATGCATTGTGTTCTGGCCACAAAATTAATAGAGAAGAATTTGAAAAATATTGCCAAGAAACGGCTGAACTGTATGTGTCGCTATATTGTTTTTATCCCATGTCCCCTACAATGCACAAGGTACTTCATCATGGAGCAGACGTCATAAAAGAAGCTATTCTGGGAACAGGCCAACTATCTGAAGAGACTGCATAAACTCGCAATAAACATATTAGGTCATTTAGATTAAATTACACAAGAAAGTTTTCGCACGTTACCTGCAACATGGATGTCCTGAATAGTCTTCTTTTAACTTCTGACCCCCCTAATAACGGGCATGAGATACAACACAAACAAGAAAAGAAAGCACTTATCTTCTGAAGTTTTAAATTTGTTATCAAAAAGTGATCTTACAAATGTTAATATGCTTGATGACAGTAATAGTGATGAAACTGATGAATAAATGTTTTGGTTTATAGAAAATACTTTGTTTTACTATTTTTACTTCACAATTAAAATAAAAACGTAGATAAAGTCTGTTAGAGGTAAAAAATAATTTTGGCCGGATTTTAGAACTAAATACCAGTCTGTGCGACCGAGATGTATCATTCAATTAAATCCTATTATACGTAATTAATTCAATGATATCACATGATAGGTAATGATACTAGGTTGCCATGGTGATTACGTAATATTTAAAATGGAGTCCTATTATTTCTGTATTACTGAATTTAAAAACCAAATTTGTATACTAAAATTGTTTAATTATCGCAATCATTTAATCTACCGACAATTTTTGGATAGATGTTTCCGGAAAATCGATATTAAATGGAAAAATGTCTAAATATGGTTTTCAAGTTCTGAAATTTTCAATGCTAGGCTCAAGTTTCCCATTGGCAATTTCAGTAACTATCAGCAAATGATAAAATGTTTGCAACTTAAAATGTACTTATTTCATTACGGAAATTAATCATACCATAATGGTAGACGATATAATTCATTTTACTGAAACTAGTTATAGTACAAATGCACCTCATTTGTCACGTTTGACGTACAATTTCTAACTTGTTTTCTTAGTTGTCAAAATTTTTCTAAAATATATACTTAATTTTATGTGAAGCGTTAAAATCTTATTCAGTTTCACTAAGATTTTAACACATAAAATTGTAAATTAAGCACATATTTTAGAAATATTTTGATAACTAAGAAAAAAAAGAGGCATCCTTTAAGAACAGTACAAAGAAAACAGAAGTTTAAAACATTAATTTCTTGAGGAGATATTTTAAATATACGAATCCATCCTACGCCCGTGGGATTAACATTAGTGAGGAGAATCGGGAAGTTCACTGATAAGCAGCCAAGAAATGTTTTCAAAACTGTAAATTTAAGTAGCTTTTTACTTCGGTCTTAAATCCACATACGATTAGCAAAATATAAATGGTTAATGAATCTATAGTTACTAGATTAAACTGTAAAGTTAATTCTATTACTTCAAAAATTCCTTGAACTAAATTATTAGAGCAAGTTATTCATGAGTACAGTCGAGCCCGTTTATAACGAGCCCGCATTTAACGAGATTCCGCATTTAGCGAGTAAAATGGAGTCTTTTGCTTGGTATAATGTTAATAAATGTATTGATATATACTCTTTTAGCGAGCAAATTTTTGTACTTTGCTCGGATTTAACGAGGGAAATAATTATGGAAGCATGAAATAAATTACAGAAATAATAATTTTAAGACAGAAAAACATACATTTTCCCTAGAATTTCCCCACTTCTGTTGTAAAGGCAAAATAAGCATTCTTTAAAGTTATCCAACAACAGGTGCAATCATCAGAGACAGGCATAGTCTGTCTCTGACAGGCATAGTCCCTATAGGAGGCGGTGTTAATTTGACGCCAGTCCTATTGTCCTTTTGCAGGAAGGATACGGGAGAGAATGAAAGAATCCTAACTTATAAAGAATGGAATTCCAAATCACTTGGTGCGTGCTTTACAGCGGTTAAAGATGGCTGACGCAGAGGAGGGAGGGGGGGGGGGTTCGGGACGGCGTCAAGTGATGTCGTTCATGACGACTCCTACCTTCAATGGCTTGACCTAAGACTCCTATAATAGGATCTGACGCATATCCATTTTGTTTCGCATTCTTGGTACGCAGCTCAGCATCAATCTACCGCAGCCGGAGTTGGGGTTGCCTAAGACTCGGTTCTGATTGGCTGAACCGGTTTTGATTAGCTTGGTTTTTCGACTGGGCTACAATTCGGGTACCAAATCTGCGAGGATGCGTCAGCCTCTATTATAGGAGTTCTAGCTTAACCCAATCGAAATCAGGTGTAATTACCGGTTTCAGAGCTACGTGTAAGAAAAAATTATTTTCGGCTTGTGCCTTTTCTTGAGAACGTGTTTTTTATTCTGCTGTTTAAAATGTCGAAAAGAAAAGTTTTATCCGTAAGAGAAAAAGTGGAAATTATAAAAGTCTTGGATAAAGGTTAAAAAAAATGTTAAAATATGTAAGCAGTATGGACTTTCTTCTTCAACAGTGTCAACTCTTTTAAAAAACAAGGAGTCCTTAATGAAAGCATATGAAGCGAATGTGACCGATTCCAAACGGTTAAAGAAATGTGAAAAAGAGGATTTGGTTGAAGCGCTGTGAAAATGGTTTGTTCAGCAACGGAATTCTTGTTTACCGATAACTGGGCCCATCATTAAAATCCAAGCGGAAAAATTTGCATCTCTGCTAGATAACACAGATTTTTCTTGCTCTAATGGATGTCTGCATTGTTTCAAGCAACGTCATAACATCTGTGCAGGAAAAATCATCGGCGAAGCCTCCAGTGTGAACGACAAGGATGTGAAAGACTGGTGAGATTGCACATGGAAAGATGTACGTGAAAATTATGCTGACGATAACATCTACAATGCTGATGAGGCTGGCGTATTTTACAATCTAACTCCTTATCAAACGATGAAGTTTAAAGGTGAAAAATGTGTGAGCGGTGAGTGGCTGAAAAATCACTTAACTGTGTTAATGTGTTGCAACATATCAGGCAAAGACAAGAAAAAACTTTTTATCGTCGGTAAATCTTCAAATCCAAGATGCTTTAAAGGGGTTAAAAGTCTTCCAGTGACTTACAAATCGAACAAAAAGGCATGGATGACTTCTGAAATATTTTTATCTTATTTGCACGAGTGGGATAAGGCGCTTCAAAAACAGAAAAGAAAGATTGCACTCATCATTGATAATTGTTGCGCTCACCCGCAAGTCAACAATTTAAAAAACATAAAACTTGTTTTTTTTAACGCCTAACTCAACCTCAGTGTTACAGCCTCTCCATCAAGGTGTTACTCGCAGCTTCAAATGCTATTATAGAAAGCAATTGATTCTCATGATGTTAGAGAGAAATGAAAAAGATCAGGATCTTAAAATTTCTGTTCTTGAAGCTATACATTTGATGAGAGATGCTTGGGGAAGTGTGACTCAATCCTGTATCCAAAATTGTTACAGGAAAGCTGGATGGATTGACAGAAATGAAGGTGACTTCGAAGATGAAGATAACTTGCCACTCTCAGTCTGGTTGCAACAAAATAACATTGAGAAGTTTAACGATGTTTTAAACATCGATGAGTACAATAACTTTCATGACGGTGTCTTAACGTCGGGCTTACACTGAGGATATCATCGTGGAAGTGGTAAAAGACCAAGAGCAGGAAAATGCAAGTGATAATGACTCGGAAGAAGAAACTGTACTTAAAACGACGACACGTGATTGTGCTGAAGAGTCATTGCAAAATCTAGAACAGTTTTTTGAAGCAATGAAAAATACTAATGATGCATCATTTAATGCATTGTTATAAACGAAAATTGAAAGAAATGAAATTTTATAAACTCAAACAATCAACTTTGGATGAATATTTTTCCAATTCTCAATAAAGATTACCAAGCAGTAATTCACGTATTTTTTTTATGTGTATACTATTATTTATTAACTAGGATTTGGATTTAGCGAGCGACCGGATTTAACGAGCATTTTTCAGTGTCCCGAGCTCCTCGTTAAATACGGGTCCTACTGTATAATAATACCCTTCATGCTGTAATTACATTCCCTCCTGCTTATCTAATTTTTTGTTTAATTACATTATGATTCTTCTCTAAGACAAAATTGTTACCTGCATTAAAATGAAACCTTTAAAATTAGCAAAAACGCGTACCATTCAATATAATTTTAACAATAAAAGGCTATAACTAGCAATATGTAGAACCAAAATTTGATGTAAGAGATCTAGTTATTTATAAGAATTTATATATCCGAATACTAGATCGTCCCTACTTTAGATGGCCCTTTTAAAATTATCAGTAAGTGATGTGATGTAATTTAGACCAAATTATCATGCAGAAACTAAATATTGAAAGAATCCATATTTCAATATTACTTCTGTATGACTCTTCGGATAAATTTAAATTATCTTATGAAGAGAAGCAATCTAAAGTAAAAAGTAAGGGTGAGGGGGTGATGGTAATGTATATTTTAAAAGCTTATGTGAATGAAAAGCTACATTCTGATATGAAAATTACTATCTTTTCAGTATTATAGTCGAATATCGTTTTAACAATTGCAGAAAGTCCTTTAAAATCATCTTTAAATAGGGGAGTACATTAGATAAATGAAAACTGCATAAAAGTAAAAATCATATATATATATAATAATTTTGCAGTAATATTTTATTACATATTCCCTTTAGGACATAAATATGTTTTTTACTTTGAAAATCTTTGATGACAATTGTTGTACCTTTTCCTTACAGGTAGCTCATGTGACATGATGTTTTCCAATTGTTTCAAATGCATTATATATTCATCCATATCAAATATTTGCTGAACATATTATAACCCTGAATTCAGGATATTGGATTTTTTATTCTTTCGCTAGATAAAGAACAGAGAGGAAAAACAATTCACAAAATTATTGTTAGAGAAAAATTATCTTTAAAATTGAGACCCTATAACACTTAAATATAGATGACGAACTATACTATTACACTAAATATACATGCATTCGGACTACTAAAATATGCCGTTAAATGTAGGCAATAATCGTTAAAAGAAGGTTATACTGTAATTTAAGAGAAGCGACTGTAAGATATTTACAATAGCGTTAATTTATAGTAAAAATACCTTACAAACAAAGCATTTTTTGGTACTTACGTATTATCCTTGCCAGTTTTAAGCCAACTGCGCCAGGCATGGAGCCAATATTACTAATTATAGTAACCCTTATATTTTTTTTCTTGCTACATGGTACGTGCCTGGGAATAATCTATAATATTATTCTTTCTTATTTACTATGCTATTTACCATTTATTAATTTACTAAAATAATGTTATTTACTTTTTTTAACAATGTTATAAATTTAATAAACATATATTACATTTTATTTATTTCATATTAATTACCATTTTTAACAATGTTATTTGACAATGTTAAATTACTGCGTTTGAAAACATGATTGGCAACGATAAACAAGATTGATTCTTGGCAACCATTTTTGGCGATAAATCTCCTGGCACGGATAATACGTAAGTACCCATTTTTGCTCCTTTTTTACGAATTCTTGCTGAATTATCCATAATTTATACATTTATATAAAATTGGAGTGTCTGTCTTTTTGATTTTCAGACGGAAATTTTTCTAAGTACATTCGACTATTTAGACGATGTATAATAAGAAATAACGTTATTTTTTTCTCTTTCTGTCTCTTTGTCTGAAATAGGCTCAGAAACGGTTGCATAACAAACGATAAAATTATCAGGTACAGATATATAATATGTTTGGCTTCTATCCGAAACTTGTTGAATTTCGATATCTAAAATAGTTTTTGAGTAAACAGGGAAAAAACGGGAGAATAATCAATCAAACAATCTTTCAATGCTCAAAAACACGGGATCTAATAATCAATTGTAAGGAATCGTACGACAGTAGAAAGGTCTAATTAAGTTTTATAAATAATATTTCTGGCTACAGAATGCAGTTTTCAGACTTAAACTAGTTTAAAACATTCAATAGACTTGCCATAACGCTAACATACCATAGTTAGTATATGGCATGTGCTGCATAAGTTTAAAGTTTTATCAAAAACTTTTTGTTCAATTATTTTTGTAACAACTTTGAAGATGTCTTCCACGTAGTTAGTACAGGCAGATCCGTTTGCCAATTATTTTTTTACATTTAAAAAATCCTGTATTTGCATATATGTAAATTGTAGCTTTCATCTAGAACTTTTTTATTTATCGAAAAATACAAGTTGCGAATTGCGTTAAGTCGCGAATCCAGCACCAACTAGCTGGCAGACGAATAATTTCATAATGAGGAAAGATACACTGTTCTGCAAATTTTCAGCTTTTATCAAATACCTGCTCCAAATTACCTGCTAGCTCTCGGGCTATTATAACGTCACTCCACTGAAACTGCATGAAAATGACGTTTTTGTGAAATGTAATAAAAAAAAATGTAAGGCAACATTTTTTTCACAATTTTTAATTAATCTACATGGTAAATATCACTCCTTATTTATATATATTTTAATAAAATTAATATCATAAATATCTTTAAAATGTAGAACACAATTAGATTTTTCTTTCCAAAAAAAAAAAAAACTCGAAAGATTTTATAAAATAAAAATTCAACACAGGAGGTTGCTACGCAGCTAGTTACAGTATAAAAGTCAATAAATTTCATATAGATATGTATCAAGCATCAGATTTCTTGTCAATCTTTATTTATTTCAAAATCTTCTCATGATATTTACCTAAGCTTAAGCAAATAACTATCTTCAAGAGCTTGGATTACAAACATTTCTATTTTTGAAGTATGGATAATGTAAAATTGCATAAAAATTATTTAATCCTCTAGATTCGAATCTATATTTAAAAATATCTTTCATGTTTCCATCTTTCAAACGTCGAATCGTAAATGATTTTATTTCCACTCTATGCAAATAAATCATATTTGTTGTTTATTTTTTAACCCAGATTTCATCTGTAAGCGATTGCAGACTTTTTTCCCTTTCTTTAACTGAAAAAAAATCTGATTTTTTTTTATCATTACTTTTCTATTGTTTTTTTTTAAAATTTCACATAATGATGCTAAATACATCAAATAAAATTCTTATATTTTTTAGACATAATCATTTAGATAACAGCACGGAATTTCAAGTGTAAAAGCAGTCGCGAGAATAAAAATATTGTTTGCTACAATATTATACCTGCTGAAAATCCTTTACTTATTGTCGTACGATGGGGTAATGTGGAACTTTTTTCATTTGTTATTCATTTATTGAAATTTATTTGTCTGTAACACTTTATATATATTTATATATAATTTTTATCTGTAACACTTTATATATAATTAAAATTAAAAAAAATGTGTAAAAATCAAAGGAAAATATAATACAAATATTTCCAGTAAATTGAAAATGCAAATATGAGAAATTATGAATATCGTATGGATACGTCACAGGAGCTTCATAAAAATAATTCATAGTAAAAATATGTTATTTAGTTGGATATTATCAGAATTAAGCCTAAAATGACAATATTAAGCTCCTTATAACATATAGAAAAACCAATAATTGAAGAAATTAAGATAACTAAGAAATAAATGAAAATTGAACAAAAGGAGATAATAAACGTAAAGATATATAAAACAACTCACTAAGTAAAAATATATCCAGGATACAATTGAAATTATATCTATGGATATGTCTTCAGAATAATAAATACTGGTCACTACAATATTATAACAGTTGAAAATCTTTTACTTATCGTCTGAAGATGGGGTAATGTGAAATTTTTTCCCTTTTGTGATTTATTTATTGCAATTGTATATAATGCTTTATATACAATATATATATAATTTATATATAATATATATATATATATATATATATATATATATATGTGTGTGTGTGTATGTGTGTGTGTGTAAATCTGTATCAAGTATAAAAAATATTATCTATATATAAAAAATATTCAAGTTGTAGTTGTAGTTAGGATTTGATAAAATGTTGTAAATCTTTAAATGAAATTATGTGTTTATTTATGACCAACATACCCACCACCATTACATTGCCAATAATAATAATATTAAAATCAACAACAACAACAATAATAATAATAATAAAATTGAGAATTTTGATAGTAAAATTATTAATAATAATAGTAATAATAATGCACAGACAAACTCGCTTATGAAAAATCAATGGAATATAACATCGAATTAAAACAAGCATTTCCTTTAAAAATGAGATTGTTTTTATTTTTGTTTCAGTGTATCTAAAAATATAATTTCATGATATTTAATTAGTTAATTCCAATATATTTAAGTAATTATAGGCTAAATTATGAGATCGAGTGGTGGAAAAATCCCTTCTCCACACAAAAATAGAAAGTAGGTGAATATGTCGGGAGTGGTGATTATAAAGTTTTCACAAGAAAAAGTATAATGTTGCTTCAAGAGCCGAAGGGGAGTGTGTATTTCCGTATTTTCCATATTAGTCGCCATATTGAAATTTCTGGTCGCCAATGGCGACCTGGCACCGGAAATTTTGCTCTCTGATTTAGAACCAATCGTGTCTTCTACGTAGTTATTCCAACATAATTTAAAAGTGTTTATGATTATAGTTTATTTTTTTCTTGATCCTTTAATCTGTGATGCAATATTCATAAAATTCCATTAGTTCATTTCGTCTGCCTTATATTTATGAAATCATAAGTCAAAAATGAATTGACGATGTTTTAATGCTCAACAGAGTTACATTATTACAAACTCAACAAAATGTGTACACTTTGTTGAGTACAACAAAATGTACACATTTTGTGAGCACAACATTACACAATTTTGTGTAATACACCTAAAAAAAAATGTGCTCATTTTGTTGAGTTTGTAATAATGTAACGCCGTTGACCATTAAAACCCTTTGATCGTTAGGTCCGTGTTTTTCCGTTACTAGAAGTAATGTTAACATGGCTGTACACAAAAATATTTTGAACGGAATTCTTTTTTGAACCGTATATAGAATGAAGGGATATAAAAGATATTATAGCATGAAACTGTGATTAAAATAATATATAACCTGGGATTTACAAGCGATGTTGAATTCAGGGGATGGTCCGGGGGAGACATTCCTTCCGGGGCATTGAAATGCCCCCCCCGGTAGATTTGAGATTTTATATTTTTAATGGTTAAAAAATGCAATCCCCCCCCGGAAATCTACAATGTCCCCCCCCCCCCCCGGAGCCACAGAAATCCTTTCCGGAGGAAAGTGTCTGAATTCAACACTGTTTACAAGCATACATATGAAAATACAGGAAAACCTTCAAATGCTCAAAGAGTTAAAAACATCATCACATGATTTTTGACTTAGGATTTCATAAATATAGGGCAGACAAAATGAAATAATGAAATGTTGCGGCTATTACGTCACAGATTAAAGGATAGAAAAATAGATAAATGATAAAATAAGTGAAAAAAAATTGAATGATGATTGATATAACTTCGCTTCTAATTAATGAACAAATACAATAAAAATATCATTTTAATTCATATAAAATTCTTTATAATTGTATGTGGTTTATTTTGTCATAAAAGTTAGTCTACGTACAATAATTTTTCGCTATATCGCACCTCGTTACAATGCTCATTCAGGTGTTTCACTCGTTTTCTGTAAAGTAAAAATATTTGTAATATGTTTACTTTACTGCTCAAGAGGTACTGCCCAGACTAGGAACCAAGTATGTAGAGCATAAATGTCCCTCCCGATCCAAATGTTCCTTTTTCGAATAGTAACATCCTCTTTTGAGAATTTAAGACCCTTGGATAAATCTTTGGGCACCTATGGTCCTTGTTAAAGCTTCTGATTAATCGTCTGGGTGATGATTCCAGTTCCTTGGTTCAAAACAACAACTTGTTTGAATAATTGTCTTAGCAACTGAAGAGGGATGTGTTGTTATTCATTCTTCGGAAGCTTTTAAACTAACAAGGAAGGTCTCCTTAAAGCCCATACTCAGAATATTTTGAAAAAAAATTCTAATGAAGCTAGTGATGTATGTAATAAAGGAACAGTGAAATTTAGCTGCGGAATCCTAGTAGAAAATCTGCAAAAAAAAAAAAAAAAAAAAAACTTTTGAGTATTTGGCGCAAACACAGCAGGTTTGGCTAGCAAAATTTTTTCCTCGCCAAACGCAAACGATTTTAATGCATTTTAAAATTGCTTGTAAAATTATTATTCGAATACGCAATACTTAATGAATTTAAACTTAAACTATAAAATAGTTTATTATTTTTTGTATAAATACAAGCTGCTTGTTGTTGCAGTTATTTAATTTTACCACTGCAAAAATATGTTCTATGTTTTGGAAGCTGAAAATACCTATTTTATGTTATAGCGAAGCTGACATTTAAGTTATGTGTATTATTAAATTATTAAATCTTTTTTTTAAGTTGGAAATGTTCATTTTCACTTTTCGTTAAACAATCGAAATTTTTAAAAATATATGAATCTGAAAGGCATATTAAAGTAAACAAAGAGTTTAAAGAAATTCTTGTTATGAGACCTATGAGATTTTTGTAAAACTTGAAAGTGTAAAATGTCTATTAGCTAAAAAAATATACGAATGGGTTAATTCTAGGGCTCATGGCCATCTTGTTCAGAATCGTTTGCATTTTGCGTTCAACATTTTCAAGTCTCTGTACGTTTGCAGTAATATTAATTTAAAATATTCTTTAAATCAGATTAAATAAATCACTCACGTTTTTTTCTCTATTTATTACCGATTGAATGAAATTTTGTTATTGTTTTATCCTCCATTCCACGATTTTTTTCTAGTTTAAACGGTTTCACCGGCTATACAAGTAATTTTTAAATGTATTTTAAAAGGAAAAGCCCGATGGCAAACAGATTCGTTATACATTTCTACATCGAAAAAGTCGTTGTTTCCATAGCAACAATACCTTTTTCTTTAATTGACAATGTTCAGAATCGAGCTTATTTTTAAGCTTGAAACAATTTTAATCAATTTAAATTTTGTACAATCGTTTATACAATAGTTAAATTTTATTATATATACATGTATGTGTGTACACAAAATTGTAGTTATAAAAATTTAGTTATTATGTAAGTTAAATTTACATAAACCAGTTCAGTATGCAAAAGTTTTTCCTTAAAGAGTATTTGTCCTAAAAGCGTATTTTTTGAAATTTCATTCCGTCGCCAACCGGTGATAAATCGCCAAATAAACGAAATTTTCATAATTTTTTATGGACGTTATATCGAGGTTCCGCAGAAATAGTTTTTACAGACGTATATATCCTCATGAGAAGAAAATTCTGTAATTTTTTCAAAATTTTCTGAGTTTGCGCTTATGGAGACCTTCCTTGTAAGATATTCTAAAACGTAGCGTCATTTTTCCATTCATCGAACAACTTTTTTTTCTGTATATGGGCCACAATCTCATGTGTGATTTCCCAGTCCCCAATACATCTCTCGGCATTTATTTGCAATATAAGTTCCCATTTAATGGTAATATGTTTCTCTGTGATTGTTATACAATATTATGTTACTTCTTCTGCGAAAATCTGTTTTTTTTTTTTTTTTTTTTTAAATCTTTAAAATGAAATTAAAATATTACCTCTGTCCTCTGTCCTCAACTCATAACTTGATCATTAAACCATCAAACAACAACAAATATTAAATTTTTTTGAAAAACCAATGCATTTATTACAAATATAAATCTCATGGAGCATAATGATATAATTTTTATATGAGTGAAATGTGTGATATTTATTTTTGTTGGATTTAAATTTCTGTCCCTCACGTTTTTGGTCCGTACTGTCCCGGTGTATAGATTTCCACATATTTCCTCCAGATTACAGTATGCAGTCATTTTCAGTATTGTTTACAGTAAAGGAGCACATGTTGTCCTTAAAAAGTCGCCATTGCTGTTTGTTCATAAAAGAAGATTTTCTGGATTGAAAAAGAATGGGAAAAGGTAAGCGTACCTTTATTAAAAATCACTGCTGTCCCCCATTGTTAATTTAAATATTGATAGCTATAGATTAATCGATATCTAGCCATTCAATCGTAGGTTTGATATGTCTTTGAAAATAGTGCGTGCAAATTTCCAAAAATGAGCTTTTTTAAGTGGTAAAATTGCGAAAATTTTCACTACTGTCCCTATCATTTCTGTCCTTTATAATTTGTGTTTTGTCTGATAAAAACTGCTATTTCATATTTATTTTTCAATAAAATTTGTGGCCATCTACTAATTATTATTCTGCAATATGTCAGTGGTTATTAAGAATTCGTGTTGAGCATAACATGAAACTTTTAAAAATCTGACATCAACAGAAAATCAACAACTAAAAATTACACACATGAGATTTTGACGCATATAGCGTGTCTCGAATAATGTTGATTATATATATTTTACTTTTCCTATTTATTTAAAAATACCATTCTTCATGTAGGTTCTACTGTCGCACCTCCCCCCCCCCACTAGAAAAAAAAATATTTCGCTAGCTATTAGTTATAGATAAAGATTTTACTTGTTACGCAAAGATTTATGTTTTACTTATACTATATTATATTATTACTCATATCATATTTTACTTTATTTCGTCTGACCACATCGAATGGTAGTGTCTCAGAAATTAACGTTTGGGCCATTATTGGGTAAACGTTTAATCCGTACAAAATATTTGACGCATGCAGGGATGCTGGCATCCCATAATGTAACAGAGTTCTCCTTTTTTTATTTTACCGATGAACGCTTTGTTGCAATTGTTTCAGATTACTATTGCATATTCAGTTTGATATATATACACTGGTGTGCAAAACTTAAGCAACAAACACAAAATGCTGATTTCGGAACACGTGAGTACTCAAAAGGAAATTCTATAAAGAGCAAATGTAAAAAAGAGGTACTACCCTAACAGCACGGCCAGTCGATGTGAAGTCCCCTTGATGTCACAAATGGTTAGAAGTGTCACAATCGCTACGGTGAATCAAAATATGGGATATTTCACTGTCTCATTATTACTCTCAAATGATTGTTAACACTGAAAAGTCACTGTGACTGTCGCTTTTTGATGGGTCACCAGGTGACATTACAATGAAGTCACCGTGTGATTCTCAAGTCACTGTCAGTTGAAGACTGAACTTTGAAGTCATTGTGAGCATTGTATTGTGATGAGTCGCCAAATAATGTCACGATGAAGTCGCATGGTGACTTTCCGGTGATCGACACTCTATTGTGAAGTCATCATTGCAGTCCTTTGTGAAAAGTCACCAGATGATTTCATTTTCTGTAACTTGGGAACTCGTCACAGAACAGCTATCATGATGACTTTACAATGGAGTGTCAAAATGACAGCCACATGAGAGTCACAATGTGACTTCATTCTAATGTCACCTGTTGACCATCACAAAGCGACAGTCACGGTGACTTTTCAGTGTTAACAATCATATGAGAGTAATAATGAGGCAATGAAATATCCCATATTTTGATTCACCGTAGTAACTGTGACACTTCTAACCATGTGTGACGTCAAGGGGACTTCCTATCGACTGGCCGTGCTGTTAGGGTAGTACCTCTTTTCTATACTTGCTCTTTATAGAATTTCCTTTTGATTACTCACGTGTAAAGAAATTAGCATTTTGTGTTTGTTGCTAAGTTTTGCACACCAGTGTATTATTTTTATGTTGTAAGGGTAAAAAAATTACGCATAAAATATCATATTTTCATTATTTTAAAATAATGAAACTGGTTTTGTTTTTGTCAGGTTTCATAAAAATCTGAATGCGCGTGAATTAAAGATAATGGGATTTGTGGTATTTTTAATAAAATCCAAAGCTCGAATTTTTGTGAGGAGAACTTTTATTGGAGCAAGGATAAGTTGAGTTTTTAAGTTGTGGTTTAGAATTACTAACTGTTTAAATCATAAGAGATTAACAGCTTAATCTTTCGTTACACGCATATATATTTAGTTGAAGAGTATTTTGGATTTTTATTTTCTGAAACTAAAAAAAAATATATCATTTTTAAATTTTAATATATATATATCTATGCAGGATTGAGTTTTGAAAAATTAACTTAAGCACTTTTATCCCTATAAATGAAGTAATATTACCTTTTGTTGTTGTTGCTGCTGTTATGCTTGTAGCTGTTTATTTTAGGAAAAATCTTCTCGAAGGTTTGCACTAAATAAAATAAAAAGCCAATACAACTGTTTCAGCATTAATTTTTGTCCATAGTAATATTTATAAAACATCTTAACTCAGCAACTTAAATGTTGATGGATGAAGCTCGTAAATGGTTGCCTTGGCAACTGGATAATAAAGTGTTATTTTTTTATCCTAGAAACTTTTATTATAAGATATTCTGAAAAGTTATTTTTCAATTCATCGAATATATAATACTAGGGGGCCCTGCCCCCTGCTCGCTAACGCTCACCAACCCCCGTGAATTGCGATGCAATTCACATTGGGACCGTTACGCGATCCCAGTTCGCTTCGCTCGCTCACCGCTATGTTTATCAACTCTAGCCAGAATGAGTACTATCATAAATCATTTTAAAATATGAAATTTACAAATAATTGTAATATATAAAAAAGTAATAGTAAACTTGTTGAAAACGCACATAGATGGTGCTGCCAAGGGGCAGTGCAAAATTCATTTTAACATTATGAAATTTACAAATTTTTTAAATGCAAAATAATTATTTAAAAAAAATTCCTTTGAAGTAAAATAAATTTAAGTCATCAAAGAGCCTGCTTCGCTTGCTAAACACTTTTTGCAGTAACTCTATCAAGAAAGAGTATATCTACTATCAAAAATCGTTAAAATTCAGAGATCTTTTAAATATATAAAAAAACAATGGAAAACTTAGTTGAAAATGCAAATAAAAATGCACTTAGATAGTACCGCCATTGAGCATAAATCCTTTTAAAATTTACAAATTTATGAAATGCAAGATAATAAACTCAAAGAAAAATTGAAGCACAAATATTTGGTGACACAATCCCATCCTGCTTTGCTCGCTCGACAGTTTTTACAGCAACTGTTGTCAGAATGAATAATATCATAAATCATTTTAACATGTGAAATTTACAAATAATTTCAATGCATAAAAAAGTAATGGAAAACTTTGTTGAAAATGCAAATAAAAATGTACTTAGATGGTTCTGCCAATGGGGATAAATCATTGGCATAAATCATTTTAACATTATAAAATTTACAAATTTTTAAATGCAAAATAATTATTTGAAAAAAAAATTCTTTGAAATAAAATTAATTTGAATCATCAGAGTCTGCTTCGCTTACTAAATACTTTTTGCAGTAACTCTACGCACATTTACAAATTTATGAAATGCAATATAATAAACTGAAAAAAAAAAAAAAAAAAAAACTGAAGCACAAATATTTGGTGACACAATCCCAACCTGCTTTGCTCGCAACACTTTTTACAGCAACTTTTGTCAGAATGAAGATTATAAATCAGTTTAACATGTGAAATTTACAAATAACTCAATTGTATAAAAAAGTAATGGAAAACTTTGTTGAAAATGCAAATAAAAATGTACTTAGATGGTTCTGCCAATGGAAATAAATCATTGGCATAAATCATTTTAACATTATGAAATTTATAAAATTTTGAAATGCAAAATAGTTAAATGGATAAAAAATACCTTGGAAATAGAATTAATTTAAAACCTCGGTGAAAACACAATAAAAAATATTTTTTGTTGGTGCCACCACTGTAACAGAATCAAATGACCTCATTCTTTGAAAGTCCAACATACAGTTGCCCATGAGTGAATACTGGCTTTGATAATACTAAACAAATTTTATCAAAAGTTTGGCCCTGTGACTTGTTGATTGTCATTGAGAAAGCTAAGCGGACTGGAAATTGACGCCGTTTATATTTAAATGGCATATTAGTGTCAGATGGGAAAAGTGGAATTCTTGGTATAAAGAATGTCTCATTAGTATTACTCTCAATAGTTCTAGCCTCAATTGTATTAGTGTTCAATTTGGTAACAATAAGTCTTGTACCATGGCACAAACCTTTGGAGGGTCCTAAATTTCTGAGTAACATTATTTTATTCATCCTGACTTCAAATATAGTTTGTATGGTGGCATTCCAGTAGATGTCAAAGTGTTTAAAAATTCTTTTGGGAATGTAAGTTGGTCTTGAGGATCATCAGATACAATACTGTCGATTCCTTCGTATAGAACCTTAGTGCCCTGTAAATATTCTAAAACTTGATTATTCAGCTCAATAGATATATCATTGGTTACAGTAAGAATAGCCCTTCCTTTCAGCTGTTGAGGTGAAACCGTTGCAAAGTCTAAGTCACTGTACAGTTGTTTTATAGGATCTTGAATTGGTGGGTAGCATTTTAATGGCAGTTCAACAGTATCGCCATTCTTACATTCACCGATATCTAAGAGCCAACTTGAAAACTCCTTCTCTGTCATATTTTGAGTAAGGTATAATTTGTGAAATTGAGACCAAAGGGGATGTTTCTTCAAAGAGCTGCTAACAGTTAATGATCTTGAACCTCTCAAAATAACTGGTAACACTTGACGGAAATCGCCCCCAAGTAAAATTACTTTTCCACCAAATGGTTTCTGGCATTTTGTAAGATCTTGCAGCAATCTATCAACTGCAATAAATGCATGCACATGTGTCATTGGTGCTTCATCCCATATAATTAATTTAGCGTTTAACAATAATTCAGCTTCTTGAGTATTAGGTTTGAGATTGCACGTTGAGGTCGCATTCAGAGGAATGGGTATCTTGAAAACTGAATGTGCCGTTCTCCCACCACTTAATAAAGTTGCAGTAATTCCAGTTGAAGCGACAGGGATGGCATCATCTCCTTTTCCTCTGATTGTATGTAATAAAGTGGAATAAACAAAGGTTTTTCCCGTTCCAGCAGGGCCATATAAAAAGAAAAGTTTGGGTGTATCTATTTGATTTCCATAAATCGCATTAAGCACAGTATCAACAACTAATCGTTGTTCAGCATTAAGTTTGTCAGTTTTAAGTTGTGCTTTGGTTTGTTCTTCAACAATGTCAAATGGTGGCATATTCGAAACAGCTATTGCTAAAGATGTGACTGGTAGTCGAACTTTCTGTAAATTTAATCCATATGTCTTAAGTAGCGTATTAATTTCAGCAAGAGGATATTGCGGTCCAGTGATTTGTGAATAACGATGAACGAAGTCCTCGCTGAGAGCAGCCTTATGTTTGTCCCAAAGGTTTGGAATATCTTCAACTTCACCAACGCCACAAATCATTGAGAATAGTTTATCTTAGCTGACTTGGTGCATGTGCCAATGCTGCTTCATTAAGTGTGTCATGCCAGTGTTGATCTCCTTCTAGTAGGCCTCGCATTCTACATGCTTGTTGGAAAGTATCACATACGATCCCATCTACAGTTTTAAGATCATCAAAGCTAATTGCACCGAAATTTCGCAGCAACAGTATTCTTAAATAATACCTTTCACTATCGTGTATACTAACTACTGGCATTCTTCCAATGACATTTTCGCCTCCTCGTTGTCGTCTTTTCCATTTTTTCTCAAATCTGTAGTAATGAGGAATATCTGTATAGGAATAGTTGCGTGCTTCTGAATCAGTTTGATTAAGTTCGAACCATGCAGTAAGAGTTGTATGTTTTGTAGCAGCCCGTTCAATAGCTTGAATCTCCTGACCTTCTTGGTACACGATCGGTTGTTGGTTTGGTAAATGGACTGCTAGTCGCACTACTGAGTGTGACTTTTCAGACATGTAGAATTCATTTAAGCGCCATCAGCATCATGCCCTTTATATACATATTTGTATAAATATTTTACGCTTTTTACTGATGCACACACTTCAACATTGATGTGTGCATTGAATTTTCTCGATAGCCATGGATTGTAAGGCACAATCCATCGATTGTCAATTTCATATTTCCCAACCTTGACAGGATCAGTAAATCTCCTTTGGTAAATAGGATATCCATTTACATTTTCTTCCGTAGTTTCCCTGAACTCTTTTGGAAATTGTTTTGAACATTTACCCTCGCTCATGCAAGGTGAAATGGGATTTAAAGTACCACATGGGCCATGTACCATACTTTTGTTTATTATCTGAAAGAGTCTTGGATTTGTGTTAAAATCTGGCAGTTCTGCACTGACAAATTTATCGATGTCATCTTTTGTGTGGATCTTGTTTGAAGAATCAAGTGTTAATAGAATATGCGCATGAGGTAATCCTCTCTTTTGAAATTCTATGATATAAATATGTGCAAGAACTATACCAAATATATTATGTTTCAAAATATCATCCAAAAGTTCTGAAAGTTTCATTTTAAAAATACGGACAACTATGTCTGGTCTATTTTCTGGCATCTGGAACCCATCCAAAGCATTCTGAATTTCAGGCCATGTTGGATTACAGGTAAATTTTACATTGTCGTTTTTCCAAAGAAATTAAACTCATATTTCTAGCTAATAGCTGCAGTAAAAGATTCGTTTTTATGCAAAAATTTTAATTTTAAGGGGGGGGGAATATAAAAGAAGTAGTTGTCATTGTTTTTTTCAAAAGAACCTTTTAATACTTTATGTCAAATGAAAATGAAGGAGGAAAGACATTAATTAAACAAATAAGTGAAGTATTTCGAAAAATATGCTTCAGCATTAAAATTAATATTTTAAAATTTCCAATATAAGGAAGCTGATTTTGTTTTGACTGTTTTGATAGAAATTTCCATACACGTGAAATAAACATTCGTTATGGGACTCCTTTAACAAAATTATGTGAAAAACAAATTAAACATAAATTTCTGTCAGAAGAATTTTTATTACACTCAAGAACAAGATAAATATTGTTAGTTACTGCTTAAGATAACTATATCCTTAAATTGTGAATTTTTTATAATCTTAGTTTTTCTTTACACACATATATATTCAGTTATTAAGTGTTTTGGAATTTACTTTTTAAAAATAAGTAAAAATTTATGTCATTAACACTTCCAACATAGTTGAAAAGCGTTTATGAATCCAGTTTGTCTGGCCAAGCTCTAACTAGCGTAAATATACATGAATTTCCATGTAATTGATATACTTTATTAAAGTTTGCTATGGAATGCTCGGTATTTAAAATGAAGTGTGCATGGTTTATAGTTCGTTTACAGAGGCACTCAAAAGAATTCCGTTATTTTATTGCCTATGGGGAACAATCGTTTTCGGTGTATTTTAATGATGTTACTCTATTAGAAACATAATGAAAGTGATGTGAATTTCTGAGGTATACTAAAAGATGTTTTCTGTAGAATATGTAGTCTAAAACCGATATAAAACCTTTTAACCTTTTAACTTACAGAGTCACACAAAATAATTCAGTTACATTAATGGTGTGGTGTACGTGGGAAGAACTGTTTGTAACGTATTTTAATTATGTTGCACTATTTCAAACAATTTTACTATAAGAGGATTGTTGTATAATATGATGTGCATAGCACATTTCGGATACCGTAATGTATCCGAAATAATGTCTATTAGTAGTTCCTGGAAATGTTACTTCAATAGATTTAAGCGTATTTTCTACACGAATTAAATTTTAGCTTAATATGTGGTGTGTATAAAAATCTGTTGGAAAGGTACAGGGTTGTACAAAAAAATTAAATAGATTTCCGTCTATTACGAAGTAGAAATTGCTGAAGGTGAATTTCAACTGTTTTATGCGTTTCCTTACAAAGCGAAATGTTAGCATTCTACGTAGAATACATACAAATCTGTGGATCATATGCAGGGATGCACAAAAGAATTTGTTTTCCTTTCCATCTATGGATGGCAATTGCTGAAATCTGGTTTTCTAAAATGTCACTTAGGTGCCTTCTTTAAGATATTAAACGTCGAAGGTTTGTTAAAGTATTCTGAAAATGTTGGAAAGTGTTTCAAAATCTATGCTTGACGCTTGATCTTTCTTTCTTTTTTAAATTTAAATACGTTTTTACATGACTTAGTTATAAAATCCGTTATTAAACACACGCTTTTAGGTCTACGAGCAGGAAAGACCGAGCTATGCTCTGTCGAAATTAAATTTGAGTTCAAATATCATGACCCATGACCAAAATGATCCACTAATTGAATTTTTTCGAACATGAGACTTAGCCCAACAGTCTTCTTGTGCCCGAAAACCATAGGATGCAAAATTTAGTGTAAATAGTCTGAGCCGTTTTTAAGATAAAATAGCTTGACCCATAATAACCCATGACCAAAATGACCCACTAATTTAATTTTCTCGAACATGTGACCCAGCCCAACAGTCTTCTCGTGCCATAAAGCCATAGGATGAAAAATTTAGTGTAAATAGTCTGAGCCGTTTTTAAGATAAAATAGCTTGACCCATGATGACCCATGACCAAAATGACCCACTAATTGAAATTTTTCGAACGTGTAACCTAGTCCAACAGTCTTCTCGTGCCCGAAAACCATAGGATGCAAAATTTAGTGTACATAGTCTGAGCCGCTTTTTAGATAAATTAGCTTGACCCACAATGACTCAGAAATGACCCACTAATCGAATTTTCTCGTACATGTGACTTAGCCCAATGATTTTCTCGTGCCCTAAACTCGTAGGATACAAAATTTAATCAAAATCGTTAGAGCCGTTTTATAGATAAAATTAATTTGACCCGCGTTGACCCAAAAATGACCCACTAAGCGAAAGTTCTCGAACATGTGAACCAGCCCAATAGTCATCTCGTGCCCGAAAATGGTCGGATACAAAATTTCGTCAAAATCGTTTGAACCGTTTTTTAGATACAATTAGCTTGACCATGACCCAAAATGACCCAAAATGACCCACTAATCGAATTTTCTCGAACATGTGACCTGACCCAACAGTTTTGTGGTGCCCCAAAACGGTAGGATACAAAATTTCGTCAAAATCGTTAGAGCCGTTTTTAAGATAAAATTTGCACACACATATATATATATAACCACACACAAGATTTTCTCGTATTAGAATATATGATAATTAGAATAATATTGTTTATTTTACTGTGCTTGTAGTTTTATATTTTAGGAAGGAACCTCTCTCTAAGGTTTACCCTATTAAAAAAAAAGGCTACAGCTGTTTCAAAATTATTTTTGTTCATAGTGATATTAGTCATAAAACATCTCAACTCAACAACTTGAATTTTGAAGAAACCACTCGTAGATTTAACCTTAACAACACTATGATGTATAATTTTTTCCTCAGAAGCTTTTATTTATAAGATATTCCGCAACGTCATTTTTCAATTTATCGAACAACTTTTTTTAATCCCAGATATCGTCTCTCAAGTGATGTTGAATAAAATTTCCTTATCCTACTTATTTTAAAATAATGTTTTTCATGTTCACGTTTAATAAATTTTACACTGCCATATACCCAAAGAGATTAAAATTAATTTCGTTAGCTACTAAAAGTTGTTGAAAATTTATTGTTACGCAAACATTTTGAATTAAAAAGGTAAACAATTTACGAAAGAAATAGCTGTCGTGGCTTTTAAAAGTAATCTTTTAATACCTTATGTCAGACGAAAATGAAGAAAGAAAGATTAATTAAATGAATAAGGGAAGGCATTCCAAAGCGTAACATAAGCCTCAAAATTGATATATATATATATATATATATATATATATATATATATATATATATATATATATATATATATATTTATAAAATAAGGAAATGATTTTGTTTTCGGCAAATTTGAGTGCACGCGAATGAGACATTATGGAATTCGTGCTATTTTAACATAAATATTTAAAAAAATTAAAAATATAAATTTATTTAAGAAGGATATTTATTAAATTAGAGGGTAAGTTGAATTTTAAGTTACTGCTTACTCAAGTAGCACAGATAGTTAGCACATCGCTGTCAGTTTATGGAAACCGTTGGAAAATTGGTTAGAATTGATATGCCAACAATAAGCCAAACGAGGCTTCTCAAATTTAGAGCCTTGTTCGGCTAACCAGAAAATAATTTCGTCGGATTACATCGAACTATACTGATACCCCAGAGATTAACGCTTGGGCCATTGTTGAGTAAACGTTTACTTGATATAATATGCCTGACATATGCATAGATGCTGGAATCCCTTAATGCAGCGGAGTTCTGTCTTTTTTTGTTTACCGACGAGCGCTTTTCCGCCATTGTTTCAGATTACTGTTGCAACGTCAGTCTGATACATGTCACCGACCCCTGAATACTAGGCCTATGCTCTGACACAATGGCATCTGTCGTAGGCGGATTTTTTTTCAGCGTTTGTTTAGTCACCCCGATTTGAATATCAATAATTTCTAAAAGTTTTCTCCGTTTTATTTTTCTGAGATAAAATAAGTCAAAAAATCTTTTAGAAAATACTGGTGTCTGAATTCCGGGGACCATACAAACTTAAAAAAAAAAAAAAACCGCCTTTTGTGACAGCCGCCATTTTTGTGCCAGCGCGCATTCCTAGTATTCATGGGGCGTTATATTATTGTTATATTATTTTTAGCATTTTCTGTATGTGGTGATTTTTTTCTAATTTCAAAACTATTATATGTATGTGAAAAAACTGCATATTTAAAAATAAATAGTTTAAAACTGGATGGAAAATAAATATGTCAAAAAACAGCGCTCAGTGGTGAAACAAAACTAGGCATACTTACAAAGGAAATATGAAATGTAATTTCCCAACTGAGTGAAAAAGTGTACAGATTAGGATTCGAACCAAGGACCCTTGCCGTTAACCCAAATGCTCTGCCAACTGAGCTATCCTGAACAAATCTGGCGGACCTGGCTCATTTAGAGAGCCTCGGTGATTTTGACATGTGTGATATTGCTATCACATTATTTTTTATTTTCTTTTTATTTCAGCTCAGCACAGGTTTGTGTTTTTATTGCACACTAGCTTTTTAAGATTTCTAATTTTTTAACAATTTTTTTCCGGCCATTCGTCATTTCTTTAAGACCGTATCGTCTACCGATGCCACTGTTTACCGAGCATCATATCTTTCTTTGGGTCCGGTTTCAATTTCGGCACAGGTGTTTTCTCGGAGCTCTCTTTGCGTCGCTTCGCTTGTGAGTACTACACATGCACCACAGCCATAACGTTACATTCTTTTTCGGCGCTGCTATTTTCGGATCTTGCTCCTCGTGTTTCTCTTTTCTCTCGCGGTAAGCGCTGCAGTCAAAAGGGGTGTGTCTGTTTTGCTCAAATTAAAGTACTTGTTTTATTTACCAAATCTTAATGAGTTTTTAATTTGCCCTTTCAATCTTAGCGTCATATTTAATCAGCTAATGAATTTGAAATAGCCTTGCATCTACTTTTGAGCTTCCCATTCATTAGTATAAATACCAATGTCACTGATTTTCTTGTTAGAATTTTAATTAAAAGGATGTCGCAAAAATATCTTGGAAAGTTTGGTCTGATCCAAGTCCTGGCCTAGTCCCGACTCCGTATCCGAGAATTCGGCCGTTTGCTTCGATTCTCCGGGATCGATCGCTATTCGAAGTTTTTAATGTTCTTAAAAGGCTGTGAGGCTGTTGTACATAATTTCAATTTAGTATTTTGAAAGTTTGTTAAAGTGATATAACGTTTTAATTAATTATTCAAGTATCTTCACGGAATTCGGCCAGAGAGAATTTAAATAATCTTAAAATCAAAAATATGATTCTCGTGTATGGAAGTCTTTGAAAAAATTTTGTGCAGTGACCATTCATCTCAATAATATTCCTTCCTCTTTCACCTGAAAAAGTAAATGAAGATGGATTTATCGGGTTTCTTCATTCCAGTCTACAAGTTATTGTTTCGTATAAAGTAAGATGCATTAATTTATTGTATATTCTTTTCTCTTATAAGAAGTTTTGACCAAAAGAACAGAATGCCCAAATTCGTGCAGGGTCTACTTTCTTATTGCCTTTATAATTCACAACGCACCAATCCAAATAAAATCTGATTTATCACATCACAACATCTGGTCTGATATTTGAATAAGCTCAACAGAATAAATCACAGGTAATGAAACTCCAAGAAAATGGAATTTCTTGGAGGAAAATTGCAAATCGTATGATTTATTGCTCAATTAGAATAACTGTGTTAAAATTAATATAGTGTAATTACACATCAACCGCTTCTTGGAGTTTCATTACCTGCGATTTTTTCTGTTGAGCTTATTTAGATATCAGGCCAAATGACATAATCAACAAGGTTCTCTGGGTGAACAAGGTCCGACTGATTTGTCCAGGTTAGCTCAGTTGGCAGAGCATTAGCAGCTGACGCCAAGGGTCCCTTGTTCGAATACAGGTCTGCACACTTCTTTACTCAGTTTCAAAATTACAACTTATGTTTTTTTTTTACCAATTGTGTTAAAATTAATATAGTGAAATTAGATATCCAACGTTTGTTGGGTTCCATTAATTGCGATTTATTCTGTTGAGCTGATTCAGGTATCAGAGCAGATGGTCATAATCAACAAGGTTCTCTGAGTGAGATAGGTCTTCTAGATATGTCCAGGATTGCTCAGTTGACAGAGTACTGTCAACTTACGCCAAATGTGTCTGGTTCGAATCCTGGCCTGGGCACTTTTTCACTCAGTTGGAAAATTACAACTCGTATGAGATGTATTTACCAATTAGAATAATTGTGTTAAAATTAATATAGTACAATTACGAAGGAAAGTTCATTTGTCAAAATGAATTTAGTAACTTCAATCCAACTTCAACTTCTGCGTGTGGTGAGTCTTTTAGGTAGCTTTCAATACAAAAAAGTCCTTCCGGCCTGTATCGGGAGGAAAAGGTAGCTTTCCTATATCTTCGTTTTAAAATTTTAGCTAATGTTAGACGAAAACAGCAAGCTAAAATGCAAAGAAAACGTTTACAAAAGATTCGTTAATACTGAATTTGAATAAGAAATTCGCCAAATTATTGAGCTATAGCCAAATTGGCTTCATTTATGAAGACTTATTTTGGTCGCCAAATTTGGCGATATTTCGCGAAATGTCGCCAAGTTTGGCGAGAATTTGACGCTAACGGATATGAATATATAGTTTTATGCGTATGATTGGGAAAATGATTACAACAATGAAAATTTTTGCAATGTGCTGTTTTGTTTCAAAATGTCAGCCACCCTAGAATTTCAAACTGCTCTATCTCAGCCATTTTTGTAAGATAGAAGTAAAACAAAAAATGCTCTGGAATCTTTGTATCAAGGCCTAACACTTAATTAAAAAATAAATTTGAAGTTTTAACTTTTTTGTATATTTATTTTAGTTTTAAATTTTTAAATGGCCGCCATCTTGAAACAAAATGGCGGACCAAGTTGGCCAACGAACTCGGTCGAGACATTGGTGAGCTTAATACACACAATTAGTTTCATCAAAATTGATTTATAAATACGAGCGTTATCGTATGACATAGGTCAGATATATATATATATATATATATATATATATATATATATATATATATATAAATCAACATTTGAACGGAGGGTGGTTTTGGGGTCTGGGGGTCATGATCGGTGAAAATATATCGAAATTTTCCGGAACTGCTTTCCTCCGAACGGCTGCAATAGGTAGCTTTATACTTTTTTGTATTGAAAGCTACCTAAAAGTATAAAGCTACCTATTGCAGCCGTTCGGAGGAAAGAAATTCCGGAAAATTTCGGTATATTTTCACCGATCATGACCCCCAGATCCCAAAACCACCCTCCGTTCAAATGTTGATATATATATATATATATATATATATATATATATATATATATATATATATATATATATATATGTATATATATATATATATATCCATATATTTATATATATATCTGACCCATGTCATACGATAACGCTCGTACTTATAAATCAATTTCCATAAAACTAATTGTGTGTATTAAGCTCACCAATGTCTCGACCGAGTTCGTTGGCCAGCTTGGTCCGCCATTTTGTTTCAAGATGACGGCCATTTAAAAATTTAAAACTAAAATAAATATACAAAAAAGTTAAAAATTCAAATTTATTTTTTAATTAATTGTTAGGCCTTCATACAAGGATTCCGGAGTATTTTTTGTTTTACCTCTATCTTAAAAAACGGCTGAGATACAGCAGTTTGAAATTCTAGGGTGGCAGACATTTTGAAACAAGATAGCACATTACAAAAATCCAACGATTAATTTATAAGTTTTAGTGAACGCGACTTCTCGGAAATTATTATCTTTCATTGTTGTAATCATTTTCCCATCATACGCATAAAACTATACATTCATATCCGTTAGTGCCGAACTTGGCGACCGAAATAAGTCTTCATAAATGAAGCCAACTTGGCTATAGCTCAATAATTTGGCGAATTTCTTATTCAAATTCAGTATTAACGAATCTTTTGTAAACGGTTTCTTTGCATTTTAGCGTGCTGTTTTTGAGTAACATTAGCTGAAATTTTAAAACGAAGATATAAGAAAGCTACCTTTTCCTCCCGGTACAGGCCGGAAGGACTTTTTAAATTTCAAAACTATTTTCATAATGTGAAAACTGCATATTTAAAAATAAACAGCTTAAAACTGGATGAAAAAAATATGTCGTGAAAACCGCACTCAACGGTGAAACGAAACTAAAAATTCTTACAGAGGAAAGTTCATTTTTCAACATATCTTTTAATATATTTTATTTTTTTAGCGTGTCTGATTTGTTTTAATTTTATATCATGTAGCTTTCGTCTATCATTAATTTCATCTGCCTCTTTCTGACCATTTGCAGATCCATGACACATCTCTCTGTGTTGTTCGAATCGCTGCTATACCTCCAGATGTGGTTTTATGTAATATATAAAAACTTTACTGCTGAATAACGATTTTGATATATGGATTTACATTAGTGTTATTCTTTCAAGATTTTTTAAATACAGTATTACTATCATGAAAAATTTCATTTATAACACTCAACATGTTCATAGTCTTCTGATAGAAAGGAAAATATGTGCGTTTAAAGCCAATAAATATTTTATATTGGTAGTCATTTGTTAGATAAATTTTTCATCAGATATTTGGATAAAGCTTTCAAAATGCGAGTTTTTTTAAATCTTAATTCAAAAGCATTTACGAAGTCATCATTCATAATACTGCTGTGAAAAAAATCCCACGAAATCTTTATTACAACTCTATTATTACAATTCAATTTTATCATTGAAAACGCGTTTAGATATGGTATTCTAAGTTATTATTAACTAGCTGATCCGCCCGGGGTGCCCGGGTCCGTCCAAAAATGACACAAAATGCGAAAAAACTCTAAAAATAACAATAAAAATTCGCGAAAAAATTTAAAAGTAGCTGCACAATTTCCGAAAAAACTTTACGGATTGGAAAAAAAATAATTACTATATTGGGCTTGGAAACTGAAACCGGATTCATTTTACTAATATGGAAAGAACGGGAAGCAGCGAATTGCGAAAAAACACTAAACTATCAAATATCGCAGACGACAAAAATTACTAGATAAGGATAAAAGATTAAAACAGCATTTCTTTTACGAATTTCGAAAAATCTTTGAGAAATGCGAAAAAACTTTTAAAATCACATAAAATATTCGCCAAAAATTCGGAAAATGTTTTACGAAATCCGAATAAACTTTATTTAAAAGAGAACATAATTTACTATATTGGGCTAAAAGATTAAAAGTAGATTCCTTTACTAATGTGAAAAAATCGCCGCAAATTACAAAAATCCCGGAAAAAGCTGCATAAAAATCGGTAAAAATTCAAAAATTCCAGAGGGCAGATTTTACAACAGTGGAATAAAAACATTGTAATCGGAATTCGTGCACGAATGTAAAAAAACCGGCGTGAAACGCAAAAAAATGCTGAAAATCGCAATGAAAATCATACATGACAAAATTAACTATATGAGGTTAAATGTTGGAGACGCGGATTCTTTTTACGAATGTAAAAAAATATACCTGGAACGCGAAAATTTACTATGTTAGGCTAAAGTTTTAAATCAAATTCATATTAGGCTAAAAGTTTGAAAAAGAATTCCTTTCACAAATCTCAAAAATCACCGAAAAACCCTAAAAATCGCATTAAAAATCGCTAAAATTAAAAAATTGAGGAGGAAAAAATCTCTACATTAGGCTAAATATTTGAAACTAAATTCCGTTTCCGAATGCCTAAAATATGCCGCGGAACTCGTAAAATCACTAAAAATTGCATTGTAAATTACATTAAAAGTCGCTAAAATTAAAAAAATGCGGAGGACAATATTTATTAGGATAAAAGTAACTCGAAAGAACGCTAAAAATAGCATCGATATTTGCATTATAGATCGCTAAATTAAAAAAAATCACGGGGTACAAAATTTGCTACAGTGGGGTAACGCATTGTAATAGGAATTCTTTCATGAATGACAAAAAATCGACACTAAACGGAAAAAATCTCCAAAAAACGCATTAAAAATCACTAAAATTCAAATATTGTTCAGGACAAAATTTACTGTATTAGGCTAAACGTTTTAATCCGAATTCCTTTTACCAATGTGAAAAAATCGCATTTAAAAATTACTGATAGGTTCTTCTCTCAAATAACCTGGTAGATGGGAATGGGAGGTGCTGTGTCCGAACCCATGTTGCGCTTGTCAGCCTAACTGTTTGGAGTTTTCTGTGGTTTTCTGCGAACCTTGCTTAGCATGAGTATATACGGGTTAAGGTCTCATAGAAAGACCCCCGCTTACGGTATTCTCACCGCCTTCGTCCTATATCGCTCGCGCAGATGATCGCCCGTAGCAAAAGACAAACAAACCAGAAGATTATGTACAAATACTTAGCTTCATTCCACTCCCATACAGTTAATAATACACATAATTAAATATCCTTGATTAAAGAGATAATACAATAGAATTTCACGAAATATTTGCAAAAATATAGCTTTATTCATTTTTTTCAATCTGCCTTTTGTATGGCCAAGAGACAATATTGTTCGACAATAATTTTGTCGATCTATCAAACTCATGCCCCATCTCTCACAACATGCGTCTTAACGGTACTTATGAGAGAAAGATAAAAACGAAAGTACCTATAAAACACATGTTCAATCAATAACATATAAATAGAAACTCTATAAGGGGAAAACAGCATTACAATTTCATATTATATTGTGTTCTGCGCTCTTGGAAAGGCCAAAATTTTACAAATTTAACTTTACTTCTGATGCCACATATCTGAAGAACCAGACGGAAAACTAGAAAACATTCGACATTATTTCGTGTTTCGTGGATTCAAAGGGAAAAAAAGCCGTAAAATTAAATTTTTGCTTTACTGAGGTTCCGCAGACCCGAAACTAGTCGGATGTGCCAATCCCAAAACTTTCTTCTATCTCAGTCATGTTAATACTTTAAAATTCGCTATCACATCGCCAATAAAATCAATATTTTTCGTCATTCTATTGTACGTCAGCTGCTTGTGAATCGTCGGGTTACAGGGATGCGAACAACCGATGTATACTAAACTACGAAAAGTCCTTCTGGCCTGAACCGACAGGAACAGATAGCCTCCCTATTCCTTGGTTTTACGATTTTAGCTAATTTTACTGGAAAACACGAAGGTAAAATGCGTGGAACCTAAATAAAGAAGATTCAATCCCAGTTTTCGTCAACATTGAATTTGAATGAGGATATCGCCAAATTAGTGCTCTACAGCCAAGTTGGCTTCATTTATGGCAACTTATTTTGGTCGCCAAATTTGGCGATATTCCGCCAACTGTCGCCACGTTTGGCGAGAATTCGACGTTGGCGAATATAAATATATAGTGATTAGCATGTAATAGGATGAATGGTTACAACAATGAAAGAAAATTTGCCGAAATCGTGTTAACTAAAACTCATAAATTAAACCCGTTTATGGATGAAATTCCGCTGTCTTGTTTGAAAATGTCAGCCACCCTAAAATTTCAAACCGCTATATCTCAGCTATTTTAGGTAGCTTTCAATACAAAAAAGTATTAGGTAGCTTTCAATACAAAAAAGTATAAAGCTACCTATTGCAGCCGTTCGGAGGAAAGCAGTTCCGGAAAATTTCGATATATTTTCACCGATCATGACCCCCAGACCCCAAAACCACCCTCCGTTCAAATGTTGATCTATATATATATATATATATATATATATCTCCATATATATATATATATATCTGACCTATGTCATACGATAACGCTCGTATTTATAAATTAATTTTGATGAAACTAATTGTGTGTATTAAGCTCACCAATGTCTCGACCGAGTTCGTTGGCCAGCTTGGTCCGCCATTTTGTTTCAAGATGGCGGCCAATTAAAAATTTAAAACTAAAATAAATATACAATAAAGTTAAAAATTCAAATTTATTTTTTAATTCAGTGTTAGGCCTTGAAACGAGGATTCCAGAGCATTTTTTGTTTTACCTCTATCTTAAAAAACGGCTGAGATAGAGCAGTTTGAAATTCTAGGGTGGCTGACATTTTGAAACAAGACAGCACATTAAAAAAATTTTCATTGTTGTAATAATTTTCCCAATCAAACGCATAAAACTATATATTCATATCCGTTAGCGCCAAATTCTCGCCAAACTTGGCGACATTTGGCGAAATATCGCCAAATTTGGCGACCAAAATAAGTCTTCATAAATGAAGCCAATTTGGCTATTGCTCAATAATTTGGTGAATTTCTTATTCAAATTCAGTATTAACGAATCTTTTGTAAACGTTTTATTTGCATTTTAAGTTGCTGTTTTCGTGTAACATTAGCTAAAATTTTAAAACGAAGATATAGGAAAGCTACCTTTTCCTCCCGGTACAGGCCGGAAGGACTTTTTTAAGATAGAGGCAAAACAAAAATTGCTCCGGATTCTCCGGAACAAGGCCGAACATTTAACGATAAAAAGTTTTAGGATTTCTAATTTTTTTGAATTTGCACATCTTTTTGAATTTGAAATCTTTAAATTACTATCACAGCGCCCCCTTTCGTCGAAGTATCCCCAAATTCTAATAGAACCTGCTTGCCATAGCCAAAAACCTAGAAAAAAAATGTGGTTCATTTTGAAGCATAACTTCATACACTTTTAGATGGTACAGTAGTGAAAATGGAACAAAAATATCGATCACAGCGCCCCCTTTCGTCGAAGTATCCCCAAATTCTGATAGAACCTGCTTGCCATAGCCAAAAACCTAGAAAAAAAATGTGGTTCGATTTGAAGTATAACTTTATACACTTTTCGATGATACAATAGTGAAAATGGAACAAAAATATCGATCACAGCGCCCCCTTTCGTCGAAGTATCCCCAAATTCTGATAGAACCTGCTTGCCATAGCCAAAAACCTAGAAAAAAATGTGGTTCAATTTGAAGCATAACTTCATACATTTTTAGATGGTACATTAGTGAAAATGGAACAAAAATATCGATCACAGCGCCCCCTTTCGTCGATGTATCCCCAAATTCTGATAGAACCTGCTTGCCATATCCAAAAACCTAGAAAAAAAATGTGGTTCAATTTGAAGCATGACTTCATACACTTTTAGATGGTACAATAGTGAAAATGGAACAAAAATATCGAACACAGCGCCCCCTTTCGTCGAAATATCCCCAAATTCTGATAGAACCTGCTTGACATAGCCAAAAACCTAGAAAAAAAATGTGGTTTAATTTGAAGCATAACTTCATTCACTTTTAGATGGTACAATGAAAAGACACACAGACGGACAGACGGACAGACAGACATTTTGTAAAAACATGTTTTTCTGAATCTCTGACCCCTAAAACGTGCAAATCCGTCAAAAACCGGAAGTCGAAAAAAATTTCGATTACAATACTTTCTTCTATTATAGATAGAAGAAAGTAAAAAAGAAGGGAAAGGAAGAAAAATAAAAAGTAAAATTTTATTATTTCAGAACTATTTTTGGCCCGGTAGAGTGGTGAAAATGGTGAAAAAAACAATTCAATTTACGCGTTATTAATTTTTTAATTTTGGCTTTATTTTGACTTCTCAGACAAAAAATTAATAAATAAATAAAAGTAAAAATAAAAAGAGGAGGGGGGGGGGCGTGTGTGCAATTTTAGGTTCCATGGACTCGGCTAAAAAAAGAAAAGAAAGAGCGAAATTTTATGCATTATTTAGGCTCCCCTGTACTCTAAAAAAAAGGAGAAAGGGGTGAATTTTAAATTTCGGGATTACTTCTGGTTCCGCAGATATAAAAAATAATTTAAAAAAAGGGCAAGAGGAATTAAAAAAAGCACCGAAAATTTTGCAGTTTCGGCATTACGTCGGGTCTCTGGGACTCCCAAAATCTGCGAGAACAAAAATTTAAATTAAACTTTTACTACATTTCGGTGTTATGTCCGACCTTTCAGTAAGCAAGGACGCAACTTAGCTTGTGGCACGCAATGAAGGGCGTCATTATTCACATGATTCGAAAAATGCAAGAGTATTATCTCCCTTTAGCAGTGATAACGACGCCTACACGTCTGCAGGATACACATGTATCTCAGAGTGGTAATCATTCGTACCCTACTATGGAACTGGCTCATCTAAAAAACTGAACAAAAACATAGTATAGTAAATTTAACGTTACATTTATTTGAAGTTTGGGATGAGGAATGGGGGGATCTCAGGGACTTTTGCAAGTAAAGGGCCAAAAACCTTAATAACACCTGTAATTTAAAAAAAAGGATGCAAATATTAATTATTTTAAGGAAAAGTAACTTCGGAGTTAGATTTTTGTTTTAAAGAAATCTAGAAAAATGAAATATTCGAAGGGGCGCCAACAGCACCTTCAAAGGGCACCCGCTGGTGTCGCGTTGGACAGGTCTGTTCTAGAATATTCTTCTGATTTGTTTTTATTATCTTTATTGCTTCTAAGATAGATGTTCCAATACCTAAAAATAAAATAAATTTTCAAAATATTAAAACAAAATGATTTATTAAAAATAATTATAACCGCTGTTTATCTTCTAGAGATATATTCACAATAGAGTACACACACGCATGATGAAACACGTGAAAACAGAACCTGTATATACCACAAATACTGCCTTAAATAGAAAAAAAACTTTATGGCCCCAGTTAAAGAGAGCCTTTGTAATTTTACCTGCAAAGACATAAAACTGTTTAAAATGGAAATTCTTTGTAGTATCTTACAATTCCAATTTAGTAGGTTTTACTGTATATAAGCGTCTATATATATTTAGCACAGAAACATAAAAATGTTTTATAACCGCAATAACATTAACTGAAGCAAATAAAACATTTTATTATACTTACCCAATAGTACCTAAGAGAAAACTGTCTCTTTTTTTTAATGAAGGATTTTGTACTTACATTTCCTTTTTCGTTAAAGATTCTAAATATTTGAAAACGCTTATACACGCTTTCCTATAAATATTTTCCAAAAAAACTTTTTCAGTTTTAGAATTAAAAGTAAAGGACATAGGTACAGTAAAACATAATATGCAAGAAAATACCCATAAAAATGGACTTTATAAGATGATAAATATAATTCTATGTTTCAGATCTAAACTAAGTAGGATAAAAAAGATAGTATTTTTTTCAGAAAAAATGCCAACGTAGGCCTGAGGGAAATCCAAGTTTTTTTTTTTAAATTCATCTTGCCAGTAATAAATATTCTGGCGGCTATCACTGACATAGCCAGGATTTAAATTCGGTGAGGGGAGGTTGCTGAGCAGAGACCTTGTGTGAGGGTATGGACGTTGACAGAATTTGCACTTGATTAGTTAAAACTCACTGATTTCTGTGAAGGGAGGTGAGGATCTTCAGCTCATTGAGCCACCTCCCTGGTGATTATCAGAAGAGCAGATTTACCCGAACCCGACAGTGGCAGATGCATGAGGTTTGGGTGTAGTCGGGATAAAGCTATCTTTTTCATTGCTAATCGTGTTGATTTTAAATATTTCAGGTTCAGATCGGGTTGACCCGATTTTTCAAAACTAAATCCTGAATATTTTTCAATTAAAAAACTATTTGAATATTAATGTGTGTATTATGTACAAAAAAATATAAAATTGATATTAAAAATATAATTATAGACTACTTTTCTATAAATGTATTAAAGTATAGATTAATTATCTGCCACTTCGGGTTTGGCCAGGGTGTCAATATTTCGAGTTTGGGTAGGGTTTCGGTTACTTTAAGCAAACTTTCCGGGTTCTTTGAGCAAATTTCGTGCAGGATTCTATTCTACAATAGCTTTGGTCTAAAGTAATTTATCTTCAGCAGTTAACAAACACGACTACTTTTAAGGAAATGAAAGAAGAAAATACATGAAAATCTGTGTTAACCTTTCTTTGTTTCTTTGCGTACTTTGTACTTAAAATTGGGCCAGATATTTTTTTCTCTTTCACACTGAAATGATCATAGCAAGGTGAGTACACTCTTTGGAATTTTTAAGGCGTCTGGCACCACTGTTTCTAATTAGATAATTTCTATTTAATATTTCAATTGCGGACTTTGTAATCGATTTATTTAGTTGCAGACTATGTTTTTGCGATTAGATAAGGTGAAACAATTTATTAAACGTTTGTGGTAATATTGTACGCACGCTGTGACAGATTTGTTATTATAAATTTGCAGCTGTTTTTTTTAAAAATGTTATTGTGCATGTGGAATCTTACTTAAAATAATTTATATGAATAACTGAACATTATTTCATAAGGACAACTGGAGAGAGCATCGCTATTCATTTTTAATGACAGAGGGGTTGAAAATTTGTAACTCTTCGCTCTATTTCCGCTCGGAGAAATAGTGCTTACCGTGCCAAAAACTACGCATGTTTATCCTTAATAGGTACGAACGAAATGTTTAGGCGCCAAAACGGGGGAAACGAGCCCCACAGCACGCCCGTCTCAGCCCTAAGCAGAATAGACAAAGAGATTCTCTCCATTTATCTCCATGCATAATTTATTATGTCATTTTGAAATTTTCGAGGCGTCTAAGACTGATTCGTGACTTTTTATATTACACTTTAAACTCAAATTTCTGATGATTGTTATTTTATTTGCTACTTAGTTCAGATCTCCATTTCTTTTAACAGAAAAAAAGGGAAAAAGCCAGTAATATTGTACCAGTAAATAAATTAGAGTATTGTGAATGAAAGAAGATCATTAGGAAAATTAGATACACTAGATATAAATAAGAATATTTCTAAAGACTTTCGTTTCAATCTTTGGATTATTTAAAGTTTTATTTTTTTTTCGGGTGAGGGGGGGGGGGCATTTGTAATAAAATTTTGTAATAAAAATATTTTCAGTATATATAGCATTTGTAATAAAAATATTTTCTTGACTCAGGGAAATTTTTCTCTTTTGAATAAAGAGCTATTATAATAAAGTCTTAAGAGTCGATCAAATCCCCTATGATAACTCGCGGAATTCAAGTAATAATTTATAAACAATATTTATAATTAATATTTATAATAATTTATAAGTAATATTTGTATAAACATCCAGAATGTGTTTGTTTTTAACATAAAATACTTATTACTATTTTTATTCTTTGTCAGTTAAGTTATTGCTTTTTCATTTAATTATACATAAAATGGTTAATAATTCTACATTTAAACCTAAAATGAAATAACAGAAAAACAACTGAAAACGTTTAATTAAAAATAATGATTAATCACAAAAATTAAAAAAGAATTATATTTTATTTAGCGCCAATTAATGCCAGACATGAATGTTCACGTGAGTAGAAATAGCAATTATTGAAAACGTATTTCAGCAAACTTTTCAAGTGATTAAGAAATAATGTTATATAACTTCAAAGGACAGCGTTTTATTTTTCACTTTGTTTTAACAGTTTTATTACATGGGTCATTTTCCAAAAATGTGTACATTTACATGTACAGACTAGTCATGACAGTAGAAGGCATGAACATAAATTGTTTGTTCTAAAATTACTTTTTAAAGATCATAGCGAATACCGGTATGATAATAGGTAAGTTGAAATCAATTTAAAAACTTTTTTTTTTAATATATCGGCACTTTAATTTTTTTTCTGACCACAGACATAATTTCCATTTTCAATACTTTCTGAAAATGACCTATTTTTGTTTGTAAATTAAAAATATTTTTAGTACAGTTTAACTAGAAACAATAGCAAGAGTAAACAAGTATTTTTGGCTGAATCGGAAGAGATGCTTGATTTCTTTCTCTTTTAATTAAAATACGTAAATCTAATGCGATTCAAATTAAATAAATTTGAAATCGTCCGAGTCTTACTTATCCAATTCCGTCTTACTGCTTCTAAATTTGCTATTTTGGTGAGAAAGGCAATTTGTAGGGAAATTTTAAATTTGATTTACCGAATGTTATTGAATAGGTATGATGTTGCAATGTTAAAAATGTTATAATCATGGTTTAAAAACCGCCCATACATATAATATATTTCCGACGCGCAAACAAAATTAGAACCCAAACCATTTAATGAAAGCCATCGAAAGTATGTCTTACCTAAAAATTTTATTGAAATCGACAAATTTTTACACACATTCATAATGAACTGAAAATATAGCCCCATTGACCCTAATGGTAGTTGAATTTTTAAAGGGTTGTTATTTTAAATGTATTAACGTAGCTTCTTAATTAGCGAAATCATTCAAAATATTGTCAAGATCGATCTACTGTCCAAACTTGGTTGTTATCTATTCAACATTTGGACGTTATCATGGTGATACAAAACTATAAGATATGAAGATATGACTAAGGTATAATATATTCCCTACGCTCAAACGAGGTTCGAACGCAAAACATTCAATGAATACTAACGAAGAACTTTTACCGCTTACCAAACTAAACAACTCTTAAAAATTTTATTGAATTCGAAGAAATTTACCATGTATCAGTAATGAACTGAAGATATGGCCCCACTCAGAGTATTGTTTTTCAGATTTTCAACTAACCATTATTTTCGAACAAACTACCAAATTTTCTCGAACGAACTCAAATATATACTACCTTAAAAAAACACAAATAATTCAACCTAATCTTAAGACTCAGCTGAAAGGACGTGTATAATGTTACCATCATTAAAATTACCCGCAAACAATTTTCCCACAGAGACCATAAAATAACTGAATTCCTTTGAGTGTCCCTGTAAACGAAAAGTGTTATCATTATGTATTATAATATAAAAATTATGTAGTGTTTTATACCTGATTAACGAACTCATCCAAAATGCATACAATATAAATAAACTGTCTTCATTTGGTTTTAATTATTTCAGTATTTCGGACGTTATCGTGCGAACAATTTTTACATTATATATAATATATTTATGTATCGTTTTTTCCGTGTATAAGACTCACTTTTTAACCTTAAAATGCGCCTTAAAAATAGCGGGTGTCTTATACAATGCAGATACAGTCTTTATTTTTTATGTGCACTTTCTTTGACATGTCTCATGTTTTTATTATGTGTAATACGCTTGGTAATACTTTATATAACCAGTGCAAATGCACGTTCTAGGACGGTGAGTAGAAATCGTGGTTTTCATTTAAAATTTGTAACGATAAAGATATTCATATACTATTCATTGACAATATTAAAAACTGGTCTGAAACATTAAGTTCAGCGCCTGATTAATGCATGAACTTCTAGGGGTTTTAACAATAAACTTGTAATCTGATTATATATGATGACAAAACAGAGGAGAAATTACACATCTTAATTTGTAAACGGAAACAAATATAGATTGAATGAAATATCATTACAAATAGCTTTTTATTGACTTGCAGTGTGATTAAATATAAAAATGTTTATATACCATTCACCGACAATAAGGAAGACTTACATGAAATGTTAAGTTCAGGGCTTTATTAATCCATGGGCCTCTGGAGTTTTAACAACAAATTTCTACTCTTATGTAAATAAGATGATAGAACAGAGGAGAAATTACCCATCTTTCTTAAATCTTTCTTAATTAATAAAAGGAAAGACATATAGATATATATACTTTTAAAAGCAAACGTGTTAATGTCCCGTAATCAAGCTGTTTGGTTTAAAAATCATAAAGAGTCAGTAAATTGAAATACATTTTTCAAAGATAATTACCTTTGAAAGTACATACAGGAATAGGGGAGGACAACTTGTCCTCCCCTATTCAGCGGTGTAAAATTTAAAATTATGCGATGGTGAAATGTAATTAAATTTGCAAATAAAGATGAATGGATGGATGATTCATCAAATCAATGAATTAAAAAAATATACATAGAAACCTGAAACAAAAAAGCAAAATACGACGTTTATTACCTCTTTCAGAAATGAATACGCAAATTCGAGTTGAGTTGTTTAAAATTGTACTTCTAAAATAAAAACTAATTTCATTGGTTGATAGACAAACGAAGTCAAAGGTTTAATGATATTAAACCGACTCAATTTCTACAAAAATTTCCGGATTTTCTTAACGTAGAATAAAATTATTTAAAAAAATATATATTTATTTTGCATATATATTTATGCGAAAATTTACAGTATATTGCCGACTAATGTCCGCAAGCCTCATAATACAGAATAGCAATATAAATGATCATTTACGCTCGTATTCACCATCTATCCCAATTCCCGGTTTAGCGCGAATAACTCGGTCAAACGCTTAAATGATATTAATTATTGATCTGATTGGGCTTCTGCTGCAAGCAGGTCCAATCAGATCAGTGGTAAATACATTTCGAGCTATCGACCGCGGCTATTGTGCTTAACCGGGAGTTGAGGTAAATGGAGACTACAGGCTTTAGACTCTTAGATATTACATTCAAATAAAGACTCATTAAAAATTATGTAGTTTAGAATAAAAGGGAAAAGATGGTTATAAACATCATACTTGAAATATTTTTCTGTAATTTATTAAAGTATATTTCCAAAGATTTCCGTTAGCAAAAGTTCATTATCAGTATTGTTTTTACAAATAACATTTCCTGTCTTACACGTTCTGGGAATAATTAAGGCTAGATCCGACCCTGCTCCCGAGCATGCAAGAAAAGTGGAAGCCTGAGTCCGGCCCAAGTCTACTGAAAACAAATATGCCCTTTCTCAGACATGATGTAACTGTCCGATGCAAATCTCTAAGCTGGACAAGTTAAATTTCTATATTATTGTTGACAAACTAGCATCGGCTCGTGCACCGCATCTATAACTTATTCTCGGTGTAGTCAGGTACATTGAAAATTGTTATATTTTGTCGGCTTAGTATGACTCTTTTAAATTTGTTACATTGGGCCTGTCGGTCCAGTTAAGTATTTTATTGGTCCCGCCCGACCCGTTTATTTTTTCTATCGGCTCGGCCCAGCCCGTTAAAAAACTTGTCTTTAATCTGCCGGCCCGGACCATGCAGACCTCTATAAGATGCTCAGGACGCGACGGCCACATGGTAGGCTGTGCGGAAGACGTGGGTATGTGCAGGGGTCATATAAAACAGGGCAACCCAGAGTGTGGAATTAATGAGTTCAAAAGTAAAAAATTAATTTTGGGTTTAAAAACATGAAATAATATTTTAGATGATAAACATTGCAAATAATAATATAAAAAATTAAAATTGAGTTGAAAAAAAATGTTGGCTAAAAAATCATCACAGTCCTGTCGAATTTGGGAACTTTCAAAAGATATCACAGCGCTACCTTCAGTCCGTTTTTCTCCAAAATTTTCTCCAAAATTTTATACAAACCTCGGCCTATGATATTACATCTAAATTTAAAATTTTGTCGAAAAATATTCATAAATTCTTCACTTAAACTGCGAATAATCGGGAAAATCACTATCACATCTACCCCTTCTGGGAGAATAACCTAATTTTTTACCGTGACCTGACGGCCATAGTCAAAAACATATATAGTATCAGGCTTAGTTCAGTTCTATGCATAACTTCGTTCCCTTTCTGATTTGATTGATAATTGCACAAAAATGCTATTACACCACCCCCTTCCGTTTGAATATACCCAATTTCAACTGGGTCCTACCTGGCCATAGCCAAAATCATATATATGAAGTTTGGCTCAATTCTATGCATAAAATTTATTCTATACAGTCAATTCTACGCAATATTTTTTCAAACACTTTTCGATGATACAAAGAGGACACACTCACGGACAGACAGACATTTTATATAAAAAAAAGTTTTTCGGGATCTCTGAACCCTAAAACTTGCACATCCGTCGAAATGTGGTTGTCGAAATAAATTTCGATTATAATACTTTTTTCTATTTTAGATAGAAGAACATACAGGGTGCAATATGTTATCTATCGCCGACCTTTAATTTCGCAACCGTTGGTCGTAGACATATAATTACAATTACAAAAACGTTTCAAATGAAGTAAATATTCATGCTGTGTCATTGTTTAAAGTAAAAAATCAATTTTATAAAAATTACGAAATCTAACTTTTTATAAGGTCCCCCATTCCCTATAATTGTATTTAGTAAAAGTTTACATAACAGGTATAACACAAAAAGTTTGAATTCTGTATTACAAAAATTGACATAGTTATTAAATTTCAAAGTTTGAGATTTTTCCAAATGATTTTGTCTTTCACTGAGGGATCAGTTAAAAAATGAATTAAAGTAATTCGAAATCGAAATCAGGGTGCAATGTCCTTTTTACTGCGAAACCACCTTTAACCGGTATCGCTAAATCAGGGTATCACCAAAAAGAGTAATTTCATCTAAAAATTTGAGCTAAGTTTTAGTGGTCGAACAACATTCAAAATTCAAAGTAGATAGAATCGACACCCGGAAAATAAAACATACTCACAAAGAATTAGATAAATAGCAGCAGAATGCAAACGACCAACCGTGCTATAACGAGCATGAAAATCGGAATTATGCAAATTAAAATAGTACCGCAGTACCACACGTTTGGGATAAAACACGAGCCATCTAGCAGTGGACTTGTTAGTCAGCACTGAGATCGTGATGCCCGGCTACACATACACGCAATATGCTGAAGTGATACTTATTTATGGTGAATGCTAGAGCGGCTGCGAAGGTTTATTCAGAACGTTTCCGTAGGGATCGACATCCAACGCATGAAACTATAACTGATGTATTGCAACGTCTTAGAGAAACCGACTCTGTTGCTCCACGACCCCGTACAAGTAGACGGGCAAGGTGTAATGTTCGAGCGACACCGGAGGAGTTGCTGGCATTCGTCTTTTTAAATCCACGACTGAGAACAGCTGAAATAAGCGAGGCATGTCTAACACTTGTTACATGCACATGGTGTGCATCCTTACTACCCAACACTAGCGCAAGCATTGATGCTGGGTGACCACGCATGATGATTTGATAATTGTAATTTCATGCTCAACACCTTAGAGGAAAATCCGTCATTCCTTTGTGACATTCTGTGGACAGATGAGTCAACATTTACACGGGGAGGCATTGTGAACGTGCACAATATGCATTACTGGTCTCTGATAAACCCCCACATCGCCCGCACAGGACGACACCAGGTACGCATGTCAACAAACGCGTGGTGCAGTATATGGGGAACCCAGATTGTTGGACACATCTTCTACGCTGGGACCTTAACGAGCGATCATTACCTGAAGTTGCTACAAAAATGTACGTGATTGGTATGAAGAGCTGCCTCTTCGACTTGTATGCCAGGTGTGGTTTCAACATGATGGCACCCCTCCGCATAAAGCATCAAACGTCCGTGCGTATCTAGCCGCTGAAATCGGTCAACAGATCATTAGATATAGTGGTTGGTGGTCCGGTAGAGTGACCACCGCGTTCTCCGGACTTGACTCTCATGGACTTCTACTTCAGGGGTTACATCAAGGCAAAGGTCTATGTGACTGAGCCTACTTCTCTGGTTGATATGAAGCAGCGCCTCATTCTTGCTTGTCGCACAGTTACACCTGCTATCCTCGAACGTGTCCTGGGCTCAGTACTGTCACACATTCAATTGTGCATTGCCACCAATGGAGAACACTTCGAGCAGTATCTCTAATAGATTCCGGCGTTTGATGTATTCATTTTTTTAATAGACCTTTTTCTGATATGATAATAAATTTATATTTATTTTTCTGTTTAACTTCAATATTTCATTCTACGCTTTGTATACGACCCCTAAAAGTCAGCTCAAATTTTTAGATGAAATAACCATTTTGGGTGATATCCCGATTTGGCGATACCGGCTAAAGGTGGTTTCGTCGTAAGAAGGGCATTGCACCCTGATTTCGATCTTGAATTACTTTAATTCATTTTTTAACTGATCCCTCAATGAAAGACAAATTTATACTTTGAAATTTAATAACTACGCTAATTTTTGTAGTACAGAAGTCAAACTTTTTGTGTTATATGTGCTATGATATGTGTAAATTTTTACTAAATATAACTATAGGGATTGGGGGACCGTATAAAAAGTTAGATTTCGTAATTTTTATAAAATTAATTTTTTACTTTAAATACTGCCACAACATGAATATTTACTTCATTTGAAACGTTTTTGTAATTGGAACTATATGTCTACAACCAACGGTTGATAAATTAAAGCTCGGCGATAGATAAGACATTGCCCCCGGTATAAATGAATTTTATTTTAAAAAGATAAAAAATAAAGAAAAAGAAAAATAATTATGTTTCATTGACTAATGTAACTTGTATTGTCATTCCTTTACTTCCATGCTTTTTCTTTAAACAGTGTTAAATTTTGGGATGAGTCTTATATGGTAAAATACGTTTATATATAAAATAAAAACTCTAAATAGCAAAAACCTCGGGGTCCGTCGAATTTGTCCGTTTTTTGGAATTTTGAAATTTAAAGGCTAAAATAATGCAAATACTTGTTTTCACGATTGAAAAAGGGTTCGCTAAATGGAGACGTCCGCTATTCGGGAGTGTCCGTTATGGAGACATTACTGCAGATTATCTGAATAAACAAAGTGATCGCAATAGGATTATTTCTAAAGACCAACCTTAACCTTAAACAACCTTAAACAACCTCAAACAACCTTAAACCTTCAACCTTAAACAACATAAAATTGTTTGTTTCAAATTTCTGGGGAAAAAGTTTTAGTTGAGAAAAAAAAATGTATACACTTTTATACATTTTTTATACTTTCAAAGATAAATAATTTCTGGATAAATAAGTATACTTCAAAGTGACAATCGATTTTGACAAAAAAGTATAGCAAACGTAAGATAAATATTTTTAAATATAAATATTTTCACTATGTTTTCACTAAAATATATACATAAAATAAAAACGCAAAAGCGTTTTGGAAGTAAACAGTTATATATACTTTTAAAAATATAGACAGAGTTAAACAACGTGTATTAAATTTTTCTTAGCTCATAAGATTTATGTTAATATGATCTTATGATATATTAAGATTATTATAAAAAAAAGGACTGCTATAAAATAATGCGTACCTTTTTAAAGAATTTAAGGCATTAATTGAATAACATTTTTTAAAAAATCACGGATTCTATACCCTAAAAAAATTCCCTTCTTTAATTTTTGAATAGATTGGCAAATGGGTAGTAGATGGGGCTACATTATAAACTTACTCTTGGATAGGCATTTAGCGAAAAAATTTCCTTTCAAGAAGAACTTTTTTCAAGCAGATGCCATATGAACCACACTCAACTTCATTCGTGTCCAGAACAAAAACTAATAGGATGTGCAAATCTGAAAACTTTCTCCTATCTCACAAAGATTTCGCATACACTAAAAAGAATCAGCACTAATTTATATGAAGGTCTAACCGAATCTAAAGTTTTGTCAAATTCCGTGCATTAGTTCTTGAGATATGACTATTGCTAAAATCGTGTAAATCCTGCAAAATGCAGCATATCAGCGCCACCTGTTCGGAGATTTAGACCAAAACCTAATCAGCAACAACTTATGTCAACGTCTAACTGAATCTGAAGTTTGATGAAAATCTGTGTATTAGTTCTTGATATATAGTTATCGTGATAATAGTGAAAAAGTAGCATAGCAGCGCCACCTGTTGGTATATCTACACCAAAACGTAATCAGTGTCTATTTATGTCAAGGTCTAACTGAACCTGAAGTTTGAGGAAATTCCGTGCATTAGTTCTTGAGATATAGCTATCGTAAAAATCGAGAAAAAAGGGGTATAGCAGCGCCACCTGTTGGGATATCTACACCGAAACGTAATCAGCATCTATTTCTGTCAATGTCTAACTGAACCTGAAGTTTAATGAAAATAAGTGCATTACTTCTTGAGATAGAGCTATTGCGGAAATCACAAAAAATGCAGTATAGCAGCGCCACCTGTCGAGCAATTTTCACCAAAAACTAATCAGCAACAATTTATATCAGGGGCTAACTGAATATAAAGTTTTATTAAATTTCGTGTATTAGTTCTTGAGATAGAGCGCCCACAAAATTTTTGTCACATACAGACAGACAGACAGACAGACAGAGTCACAAACACACATTTTCTAAAAATGGTCAAATCGTGTTCAGGACCTTCTAAAACGTATAAATCCGTCGAAAACCGGAAGTCGAAAATTTACATGAATCCAATACTTTCTTCTTGTAAAGATAGAAGAAAGTAAAAAAATTAAAGTATGTACTAGAAATAATTATATATATTCTTTCTTCGAATACTGCGACACCATCTATCGGCACTAACTTTTAATAAAAAAGGAAAATAATCGAGTTTATGATATTGATTTTAAGAAAACGCTTCACCGATACAGTACAGGTTATCATCGCGTGTTAATATAAGCGAAAATTTAATTAAGTGATCACTCGTTATCTAATAAAATGATCGAAAAACTGTTTTCAGCACCAGAAAGCAGGCGTCCGATGCCTACAGAGTGCTTTTTTCCCCAAATGTTTCGTAAAATATGAAGTATTTTAAAACCTTGTAAATTAAAAAAAATTCTACTTGTGGAAAATTTTTGAATTTCATCAACTGTTAAAAAATATTTAAAATTTAAGGGAACAATATTTAGGAATACAATACGTCGGCATCATGCGTCTACTTTCTGATGGTAAAATCCGTATTTCGAGAATTCTGTTAGGTAATGAGCAGTCGCTTAATTACATTTATCCTTATGTTAACATGGGATTTCGAGGAGAAACTGTGGAGCGGTCGCTTAATGTTAATAATTTATTTCTATCGTATTTATAAGCTCAGTATTAATTTTTAATAAAAATTTTACAACCTATTTTAAATAATTTATGTTTGTTACTAGCTAGTTGTTTCAACCAAATGGTAACCTGTTGACCCAACTGTTATATATTAAAGTGCCAATAATTATAGGACACCTTTCTTATGTATTTTTTATTTCTTGTTAGCTGTGTTGACAATTTAGGGAATTTTTTTATTAACAACTTTATAACTATTCCGAATAATAATATTAGTCTTATTTAATCTGTCTTTAAATAAAGCGAATATCACTATTCGTAAATAGTAGATTTCTGAATAAAAAAAAATCTGCTAATTTTTTTATTCTGCTAATTAGCTCGGTAAAAAGCATACATGCAATGTGGCATAGACTTAGCTATTATGCGACAGGACATATTTACTCGATATTTACTCGATAGCAACTGTGTTCTATGATTGCATGTTATATCTTGCACCTCCAATCATATCAGACAGCGTTACATTTTTGCAATCAATTTTAGCGTCGATGATATTTGTATATATATATATATATTAGATTAAATGGTACAGATAACGAAATTGATAGTCATACCTGGCACTGGCCGGAAGGGTGGTGTTGTCATAAGAACATCGCACAACCTGCTCCAATGTAAAATCATTGGCAGAAGAAATACTGATGATGCTTCCGAGTTGAGGTAACATCAATAATCGGGTTGCAATTCGTTTTACATTGCAGCGGTGCAACCCTGCGGCAAACCCTGCTGGTGCGATAGCTGACTGACAGTTTCTTTATCTGTACCAGCTAATATATCATATATTAAAATTCCGACGCTACAGTTAGTTCAAAAAATGTGGTGCTGCCTCCCGGATTATAAATATGCTCACCAGTCTTAAAATTTAACAATTTGGGTAGTCCAATCGTATGATAGAATTGCCCATTACAATTTCCATAACAAAATATAATATGGTCCTGTGAAATACAACATAATCAACCTGGAGTAACACGGGTTATTCAGATAAATGAAGAATATAAATGGCTTATATGCTAATAAACCAATAAGTTGAGCATAGCAATTTCCTAATAGTGATTAGTCATTTTGATCGAAGGACCCTGTATACGAGAGTCACACCGAAAATTTTAAGATATGGCAAAATGATATATGTTAAACTTACAAACTCTTAGGAGCGTTCAAAGTAGTTCCCTCCAAGATTAGGCACTTTTGTAGACGAATTTTCCAGAGATTAAATGCCTCAAGCCATCTATTTCTTGGAATATAGATACAAAATATGCTTTTATAGCCTTATCAATCTCATCTTAGGAATAAAAACGACGCCAACGTTTTTTTTAAGACTATAAGTCACACATAGCAGTATCAGGAGAATAGGATGGATGTTCTATTACTTTAATGTTTTTACGTTCCAGAAATTCAACTGTAATCCTTACTGAATGAGAGGACGTATTGTCATAATGAAGCATGAGTCCCTTAACATTCACCTCTTGAAGAATTTCTGGAAGACACTTAGTGGTGTACCAGTTAGCTGTAATTGTCTTCTGTACCTCCAGCTTTATGACTTTGACCAGCCCTGTACTTCTGAAATACACCACAAACATTTCTTTTTTTATTACACGTTTTCTTTTGACAATTTTGGTTTCGGGGTCGTCTTCAAAGACCCATACTTTATTTTGAGACGTTTGAACGTAACAAAAAAAATTTTTTACATCCCATTACCAATCATGATTTTTGAAATAATGCGGTGTACACCATCATTAAATAACTTTAGGGTATTTTTTACTGATTCTGTCGCGTTTCGCCTTTTGGTGCTCTGTCAAATTATGGGGGGCACAACGACAAACTATTTTTTAATATGCAGTTCTTCATGAATAATTTTATATATAGCTTCAGATCCAATGTTAAGTTCCCTCTGTATCATTTGGTTGGTATGGCAAATTTCACCGATTAACATTTTTTGTACGGTCAACACGTTTTATAGGATTACAGCTGACAAAAGTTTTCTTGTGTGTTCTTCATCCAATAGAAAATTTCGACCTCTTCTAAACTCTGTAAACACATCTGAATAAAGTGTAACGAGAGGAAGCTCCATTTGCATATTCTAATTGTAGGCGTCGAAGGCATTCTTCTTGATTTAGCCTCGCTTTAAAACGATATAAATCATAGCTCGATAATGATCTCGAGTTAAAACAAATTTCTCTTCTTTCAAAACTTATTGTACGATAGCTAAATTGCAAATTGTTGCCACAAATTATCGTCTGCGGACATAAAAGCGTTCAAATATAAATATCCGATCAATATATATATATATATATATATGTATTGGCGCATATCGTCTGCCCCTGTCTAAAAAATTTCAATGTTACACTCGTATGATAGATAGACATTAAATGCATAAGTGTAGAATCAAAATCAGTTTGCCTTATATCTTTTTAACAAACATAATCCATTATCTCATGTAGATGGAGTTTTTCTCTCATCCAAACTCGATCATGAACTCCTGCCAACTGAAAACTAGATTCATTGCACCATATTATCTTCTTGAACTGCACACGAACACACGAACCCAGGTGAGGCGTTACAGCAGGTGCCGTTCTCCGAGTAAAATCTGATGGCCTTGCTTCCGCATAGCAAGGCCAAGCTTTGATGCACTAACCTCATAGACATGGCGTATTTTTCAGTGTGTATTTCATTGAACATGTAAGTTTATCCAATATCGTTCGTCTATTGGCACAAACATTTCTGTTCAGACGTCACGGGACTCTATTGCAGTATTAACCGCTACATATTTCACTTTTTTTTCAAAAAATTATTTTTAAAAGTTGAGGTGCGTCCCCCTATATGCAATTCACAATTAATAAAAGTCATATCACTCATAATTACTGCTATTTTTGTTGAAATTGGTACGTATATAGTCTAATATCACCACAATTCATATAACTTTTACTTTCATCTACCTAATTTGAAATTTTAGTCACTTTGAAAAGTTGAATAACCTTCTCCGCAGAGACTGAGATCCATACTTCGAGTACCTATGCAAAAACGGTCACTTTATTATTTTATTTCTGGATTTTCTGTCATTAAATATGTATGATGTGCATTATACATAAGACACACACACAACATATATATATATATATACATATATATATATATAATTGGGACAGGGGATTTAAATACAGGGAGTGCGGGAATGAATAGGACACTCCCTGTTACTCAATAAAATGTGTATGTCTATATACAGAGTTAACAAGAAATACGTTTCCCACTTCAGAGGGCTCTAGAATGTGTTCATGTTAAAAAAATTAAACAGTACAAAACAACAACTAAAGTATTAATATTTTACGACAAAATTAATCTTGCAAAACTAGTTTCAGTTACAATACTGTCTATGAGTGATTACAGTATTGTCTATAGCTAATTTTTTGCATACCACGTGGTGTGAAATTCTATAGATCATACACAGGGCACACAAAAGAATTCATAAGATACTGTATATGAGCGTGAATTTCTTAAGAGTGTTTCTTCATCGAGTTATGCATTTTCCAGCTAAACTATATTTAGTACATCAACAGATATTTGTAGAATATAAATACTTTCATGTAAAGGGCTACGCAAAGAGCTGGATACATTGCCGTCCATGGATGGTTATTTATAAAAGTACGTTTTCAGTAATGAGTTTTCTAAATTGTTTACTTAAGATATCTTCTTTCATCTCATTAAACCGTGAGTTCCGTTACAGTATTCTGGTAGTGTTGGAAAATGTTTCATAATCTATGCTTAACGAATTATTTTTCTTTCTTGCTAAATAGTTAAATTTATATTTTTTCTTTAAAACGATTTTAAAAGAAAGTCTATATGATTTGAGTTAGGGAATTTTTTTTCTACAATGTTTACCAGTGCGCTATATATAAAAAGTAAAGCATATTAAAAAAAAATAGTAAAAATAATTTGATATAAATTTAAATATAACAAATGATACTATGTAATATTTTTATTTAAGAAAAAAATTTATGTGTCGTACAAAAAAAGTTAAATATTTATGAAAACAATTTAAGATAAATAATTTTAAGCTCTTTCACGTTAAATAGAATGTAAAAACAGTTTTTTATCATTTATAATTCCTTTAGATTCTATTTATGTAAGTTTATTTTATTTTAATTTTTGCAAAGAAAAAATATCCTTATTTCTATTCTTTAAAAGCACTTAAAGTATCTTCGATAATGAGTTTTTTTCCTTCTGAAAAATAGTAATTACTTAAGACCTTTAAGTAACCACAGAAAGAGAAATAAATTTGATAGGGCTATTATGCATGGCATCGAAAAACCTAAAATGTTATCTTAGTTTTTTTGGCAATCAGAGTAAATGGATCGAACAAGCTCTTTTCGAAATGTTTATATTTAAAATTATTTTCAGATTCTTTTGACAATAATAATTAAGGTATCACGCATCTTCGTTTTTTTAACGGCCTGCGGAGAGAAATCCCAAAAATAGAAAAATAATTTCGACACGAGAAATTTCTGAAAAATATACAAAAGCTATTTTAAATGATTTCAGTTAAAATGATTCATTTTTAAATTATCCAACATACATATTGTAAATTCAGTAGATATGCCAAATTCTGAGAAAATCCCATCAAAAACTTTGAGTTATATTTCTTTTTTAGTACCTAGAATATATATTTTCACTCTTATTCTTCTATTTTTATAACTTTTACGACAATTCCTTTTTTTTGCGAATAATTATTATTTTTTTGTTAATTTTTAACAAACTTACTGCTACAAAATTGCTTTTAACAGTTTTGCTGTTTGTCCTTCATAACTCTTATGCTACATAAGAATATTAAAATATTATAAATTCGCTTCTTATACTCCTTTCTAGCTTCTACCCCCATTGGCGTAAGTATGCTACTTCTTCACCTGATGAATGACCAAGGAACATGCCCCACACCACAGCGCACCAAGTCTTCAAATAGCTTCATCGAGTTCATGATAACAGCCATAAAGTATCTACGGACTGATCGCCATTAGAGCGCATTCGTGACAACAAATTCAACGGTTACCAGTGATGTAACAGAGCATAAAATCAGCAGCGAAAAATGAGAAACCCAAATCACAACCAAAAACCTGTAACAAATGAGAAACCAAATCAAATGCAACAAATGAGAAACCAGAAACAACTGCAACAAATGATAAATTAAAAAGCAACTTGAGAAAGCTAAATACGACGAGGAAAAATGCAACAAAAATCAATCAGCAAGAGAAAAACAACAGGTAACCGTAAGTACAGCAGAAAAAAGGTAAAAAAAACCAACACAGGTTGTGGTGTAAATATATGTGTATTTGGTGTATGATATAAATAATATTTTTAATGTGGATGAAGTGGAAGGTATATTTTTGTAGATCGTATAATAATTATTCAGACATTGCATTGTGATTTTAAGCAAACACCCCTTAGTTCTTTTGGTCGTGTTCTGTAAAATAGAAGAGAAATAATAAAGGGTAGATCTTACTTGATTTGAAGAACGACACAAGAAAAACTATAGAATGAAGACTCTATTGATGTGGTATAATCCAAATTTTATTAATCCATCAACAAACTCATAGGAAGGATAAAAGACTTTTTCTTTCGTTCACTGCACTGCTATTTTTTTAAGAATAAAAATCATATTCTAAATTTCTTGAATTCTTGACAGATGGCATACGTTGAAATTAAAGTCTCAAATAATACTGTCGAATTTTCTGTTGAATCGGTAAGCTCTTTAAAATACAATAAATTCACCTCATAATAAATTAAATTAAATTAAAACTGGAGGATTTTTAAGACGTTAAAATGAATTAGAATTCGGCATGTTCGGGAGTTCCGATAAACGGAAACTTGCGCCGAAAAACCAACAGTAATTAATAACCACATCATCAAGAACGTTTCTTTTCTCTCTTCTTCTTCTGACAATAAATGCCGTTACATCTTTATTTATATGAACGACAAGGGGGTTCTAAAAGTGAAAACACGAGAAAATTAAATTCATTAGATAATTAAAAATGACGTTTAACGTTAATGAGCAAATAGATGAAACCAAAAGCATAACATAAGTTATAATACGTTAAAGTAAACACACCCCTAGCATCAGCGCTAACGTGGAGGGAAAATGTACTAATAAGCCACGCCTCCGGTAGCAAGCAGAATGAAAAAAGATGTCATGGGGGAAACAACATTGGCTAAAAACGCTCCTACGAGACGCCGAAAACAGCGATGCCGTCGGCCGGAAACTATCGCCGATGTTAGGCTTAACAACATCGTGCGCTAAAGAAGAACGAAGAGTGCGATAAAAACACAAAATGTGATAGCGATATCACACAGGTAAAAGTATTCAATTTTTTCTATTTTTTATATAAAAGTTAATTAAACATGTATTAACACCCTTCCCTTTCAGGCTTTATTTATTTATTTATCTTTTCTGTTTTTCATCATGTACGCTAATGGCGCCCGGTGCATGTAAAATACGTCGTGGGTACAAAATCCTCCAAGTTCCCTGTGAATTATACCTCTGGAGGTGCCTAGTTAGGTGAAGGTCTCATCCCCTGATCAATGTTCTAAATTAATGGGTGTGATGCCAATATCTAGAAGGTATATCCTGTGTAAATTCGCACTTCCTCCCTCTTCATGACTATTTCACATATCTTTGCAGATTAAATGCTCAAGGAACTTTTGCAGATCGTTACTCTGTTTCTAGGTCCTTTACGTGATCAGCTTGCAGACCATATGCAAGGTTGTATCAAAATAACCTGCGTTTTCAGTTGGAGAGCTTGTATCTGTGAATATTTCTTTAAATGCTTGCTTGACTTTAAGTATTTACTGCCAAGGTCTTAAAAGTCTGTGTTGTTATCTAAATTGCGATATTGAATCTAATATTTTATCTTCTCATTTTTATTAAACAGCTATAATATGCTTATATATCGAAATTTCACTTTTGTTATCCTGATTTAAAAAGATAAGACAACAAAAGGATAGCGTTATTTTTTTTTTTATTGAAACAACTGCATATGCGGTTAACTAGATAAAATTCCTTTTATTCTTATTATTTTAATCATCTCGGTTTGCCTATAACAAAATAAAAAGAAATTCTTCGGTTTGCAAGTACGGCTTCAAGTTGTTATAAAAATACATTAGGCACGTGTAATTTTTTTCTCAGTCACCTCTCCATTTGTAAACCCCAGATGTCATCCATGCGCAATATTTAATTGTGTTTATTCATTCTGATTATCTCGATTTCATGGGAAAAAATGTTTTGCCTACCTCATTCTATTTTAAAAGAAACTTTCTTACCTCCTGTAATCTATTTCGATACTAAAATTGGCCTATTGTGATAGGATAAACGGCTATGTGATTTTACAAAAGATTCTCTGATATGTAATCACCAAATTTTGCTTGCCAAATATCTATGGCACTTTGACAAGTTTTGAGAATAAGTATTGCCTGTTTACATAATGAATAGTGCTAATGTAACTTTGTCAAAGCGTAAAATAATTAGAGTTGCAAAGCCTAGAATAAAACCGGTTTAAACCTGGGAATAAACCAGGTTTTTTTGGAAAGAAACCGGATCTTTTGGGAATAAACCAGGTCTTTTGGAATAAACAAGGTCTATTGGAAATAAACCTGGGAATAAACCGGCTCTAAGCAACTCTAAAAAAATTATCACGAGTGCCAGGAACCGACAGATTTTGTCGTTAACACTATAAATCTATTTGTTTCAGTTCTTACATAAGGTTTTCATTGTCAACCTGGTCTGAAGTTTTAATGCATATAGAAATAAAGGAATATTTTTATTCTGTTTGTGAATATTCGTCCTATAACCGAATTATGTATTACACAATATAAACAATCCTTTACTTTTTCAACCATCGCAATCTAACTAGATGATAACATCCAGTAACTAGTTATTCCAACTAACAGTTTCGTTGTTGTCGAAACGTCAGTTGAGGAGACCCGAAATGTTTTTGGTGTATGTCTTTCTTTGTATATCTCGCGATAACTGTCGCAAAATGCATCCGATTAGCTTGTAATTAGATAGGTATGTTAGTGAGTGTGGTAATTTTACCACATTCAGGTTCCGTATAGCGCAGTTTATTTTTTGTTTTCCCTTCTCTCTCCTTTTATTTATTTATTTTTTATTTGCCTGGCAGACTTTAATCATAGTTTTCCTTTTTGTTTAAAAATTATTATTTGATTAAGTTATCCTATTTAGCCCATCGGCTTCAAAACGTTTATTTAGTATTCTTTATTTTCAATTTCGTCTTTGTGACGTCAGGTTGATTTCATTTCATTTTTAACAAATCAGATTCATATTTTTTTTTCCGTTTGTTTTAAATTTTAATTATACCCTCCCTTTGGCATATATTTAGCCCTATGTTGGCATTCCTTTATTTTTTTTACATCTTCTCAATGAGGCTTCCGTGCGTGTATTGGCAGTTGTCATCTGTTTGGCGAGTTTTTCCATGTTACGGCAACCCTGTTCTTGCGCCAATGATAGGTTCACATTTCCTTTTTTTTTCGGAGTTCTTCTTCGGTTGTTGTTGGAGATGGAGTGTATTATAAAATACGTATTTTTGTGTGTCATAGATGCATCATATACATATTAGATTATCTTATGTCAGCTTGTATATTATAAAAAGTATGATGTGGTCCTCTACCTGGTTAATTTTTGTCTTTTTCGTCGAATTTTCAAGGAAAACAATTCTTAAATTCGTCGACCTCCCACTTATCATCTTATGAAAATAAATGATTGATAATTCAAGATATAGTGGTCCAGTTGAAGTGGATATAGCCAAACTAATATTGGCATATCATGTTAAAATTATCACAATTTGTAATAGTCAAATAGAAGCAAGATTATTGATAAGTATAATTTTTTTTGTTCTCATTTGATGTCACATAGAATTGATATATATTTTTTACGAGTTAAATTTGTTTCCGAATAAAGCAAATTGGTGTATTATATATAAAAAATATATTTTACTTAACCTTTTATTGTTATTCAGTGAACATATTTTTGAGGATAAAATATATCTATTTTCGTCAAAAGAAAAATAAACTGTTCCTATAGTTAATTAAGTCTCCCTTTTTTTAATGTAATTTTGTTGTTATTTTGTGGATAAAAATTAAAAAATATATTAATCATCTAAGTTATTTTTTGAGCATAGAATCCTCTGAAGAAACAAAAATAGAAAATATATTCTGTGTGCTCAAATAATTAAAGATATATGTTCTTAAAAAAATAAAGAACAGATACCTGGGTATACTAGAACATTATAAATTATAATGCAGCTCACCCTTTATTCTTTGAACCAAAAAAAAAAAGAATTTAATTAAATCACAACACTTGGTGCCTTGGCCACTTTCTTTAGAGGATTTATTATTATTATTATTTGTGTGCAAATACTGAAGAATTTTTTTTTTTTTTTTTTAAATGAAAACGAAAGTTGTTCTCATTGATGATGGAACATGGATTATTTTCCATTTCAAGATCATTTTACGTTTTTTTTTGTGCCTGGCTTCTTAATAGAAAAATGTTCTTCCAATATTTTTTTTTAGAGAAAATTTGTTTATTTAGGCTGTGCTCTTGAATATAGTTGTGTTCTTAATAAATATACATATATGAAGTAGAACCGGTATTAATCTAAGTTTAAAAAAAAAACATTCTGAGTGTTTTATCTATATTTCTGTTTTAATTCACAAACTTTTTGCAACATGTCGAAATCCAAGAACACTATTAGTCTGAATATTCAACCATTTGATGGTAATCCATCTACTGTCGAATTTTTTTTCGACCAGCTTGAAGACATTCAACAGCTAAACAATTATAGCGAAAAAGAAATGCTAGCACTGTTTAAAACGAAACTCCTTGGCCCTGCTCTTCATTTTTATTTAGATTCACAATTTAATACTCAAACTAAAAAATTAGCAGACATAAAAACTGAATTTATCCAGTTTTTCGCTTCAAAGGAGAACAAAAATTTGGCCTTTCGTTCATTAGATAAGATGAAATTGGAACATAATGAATCAGTTAGAAATTTCTCATACCGATTAAACAAGAATCTAAAGTTAGCTCATCCAACAGTTGATGATGCTCCGCTCCAAATTTTGAAATTCACATATTTTATGAATGCTTTACCCAAAAATATTCACGTAAAATTATTAGAGGAAGGTATTTCTGACTTTACTAATGCTCTTTCAAGAGCTGAACAATTACAAAATATTTACAACTTCACTGAATCACCAACCACCCCTGCTCCTGTTACTTTACCTGTATATAATATGGAACATTCAAATAATTCGTTCCCTAATCCCGGTGCATCTGATTATAAACATTCTGAAACTAAAAATAAACGAAAGTCATTTTGTGATAGAAATTTCTCTTCCTATGGCAAACATCATCCAAAACAAAATGTTAACCAAATTACGTTTAAAAAACCATTCTATAAAAGAAATCTTCGTAATTCATTTCGTCATAGGACTGTAAATCAATGTGCTTTTTGTGGACGCCAGGGACACTTAATAAAAACATGCTTTGAATTTAAAAATTTTGTTCAAAATATTAACCAAGCTAACTTTCATAATGGTGTTAACATGCTTCAAAATACTGCTAATGAATACCAAGCTAATCAACAAAATACTCATGAATATAATGATGGATTTTCTAAAGATAAGAGTTTAAACTAATGCTGGAGGCAGATCTATCTGGCACTCTGTCCTCCAATACTTCACATTTGCCAGAAAATACCTCAAAAACTCAATTATATAGAGTTACTTCTCAAGGAATTTTATCTTCTGAGAGTATACTTAAAAATGACCAATGTTTACCAAAAAATGGTATGCTCAAAGATGCAGAATCACAGACTATTTTTCAAAATGAAAATACTTATGATTATATTACGAATTCTGGCAATTGTTCTCAAGTCGATAACGCAAATACTTTAGTTGCTGAATCCCAAAATTATAGTGATGCCATTGAAAACTATGTAATTTATAGCACATTTAATTACAATGACTCTCTTCCTTGTATTACCTTAAATGTACAACATCATAATGTTATTTCTTTGTTAGACACTGGGTCTATTATTTCTTTAATTGATCAACAACATTTCAATATGTTAAAACCCACTATAAAATATAAATTTCTCTCTCGAAAAGTATCTATTTCGACCATAAACTCCTAAGTTGAATTTTTTGGATGTATTCGTTTGTCTTTCAAAATAGACAAATTGTTTTTCAATCATGTATTTTATATTACTAACATACGTAATAGAAATTTTGATATCATTTTGGGTTATGATTTTATTTGTAAATATGGTATTTCCATAACACCATCCTTTAATTCCATTCTACTGAAAGAAATTCTTGTTCCGTTAGTAAACAAACACCAGATATCCAATGATTCTCATATGGATCAGGCACAAGTATTTATGTGTCAAAAAAATGACGTTCCTAATACCTCTACTTGTACTATGGACCCTCAAAGTATAAATATGTCTGAACCAGTAAATGATTTTAGTGAACATCAGCAAACAAAAATTGACAGCTCTGGGATTGTTCATGAAAGTTCAAATTCCCCCCAAAATGAGTTAAAAATTTCAAACTTTCATAAAGTAACTATTCCAGCCAACACATGCATGTACATGCAAGCTCAATATTCTTCACAACCTGAGGAACATTTCATGTTTATTCCAACACTAAATAACCGTAATATTGTATTTATGGAATCTCTCCATTCCTTATCAGCCATAAAAAAAAATTCTTTTCTGATTGTAGTACAAAATATTTCAAACAAACCATTTCACCTCAACAAAGGAACTGTCTTGGGTGTATATGAAAATATTGATGAAAAATATATTCAGCCTTACGATTTTAATGATGAAGCTGATGAAATGTGCAATTTAATCCAACCATCAGAAGACATTATAAAAATGAGAATAAATGATTTAAGTCCTACAGACTTTAAATTAGAACATCTTGATAGCAAACAAAAAGAGACTCTATTGTCCTTGCTATGTGGAAAAGCCCAAGCATTTTCGAAGTCTCTGCGTACTCTTGGTCATACTGACCTAGTCATTCCACAAATAAGTCTACTTAATTCGCATCCTATAAAATCTCTTCCATTTCCGGTGCCACAAGCATTAGAGGAAGAAGCCTTAAAACAGATTAATGAGATGTTAGAAGCTGATATCATTGAGCGTTCCAATTCATCTTGGGCATGTCCCATGTTATTGGTTAAAAAAAAGTCAGATCCATCAAAGCCTCAAAAATATAGACTCGCCTTAGACCTCCGTCTACTAAATGCTGTAATTATTCCATCTACCTATCCTTTACCTAAAATTCCAAATTTACTAGTTCAATTGTCTAAAAAGAATTTTTTTACAACGCTGGATCTCCCTTCTGCATATTGGCAAATAGCTATGCCCAAAGAGCTACAAGATAAAATGTCGTTCACAACTCCATTTGGCGTTTTTACCTATAAGCGATTAATGTTTGGTTTACGCACAGCAGCGTCTACATTCCAGCAACTTATTGACACGATAATTCAATTATCTGGTGTAGATGCTTATGCTTATCAAGACGATATTATTGTTGGAGCCAACTCATTTGAAGAAATGATCCATAATTTAAAATTACTTCTTGATACATTCATCAAATACAACATAACATTATCACCTGAGAAATGCTCATTTTTTCATACCAGCATAGACTTTTTAGGTTTCCACATTCAAGAGCATAAAATTTTTCCTATTTCCAGCAACATAATAAAAATTACATCTTTTCCTCATCCCAAAACCAAGCGACAAGTTAAAGCTTTCATTGGTGTATGTTCATTTTATCGATCACTTATTCCGTACTTTGCAGATCTAATTAGCCCTCTACTCGAGTTAACAAAGCCAAAAACTAAGTTCAGTTGGCAATCTGTATATGAAAATGCCTTTCAAACACTACAATCATTATTTTTTAAGAAGCCCGTGTTAAATCTACCTAATTGGGATAAAGAATTTATTGTTAATACCGATGCTTCACAAACTGCGATTTCAGCTGTCCTCATGCAGGAACAAGATAATTTAAGGGTACCTATTTCATATTTTTCAAAGGCTTTGTCTGATGCTGAAAAAAAATTCCCTGCCATAAAGTTGGAATTGTATGCATTATACAAGGGTATCACCTCATTCAAGTATTACCTTTTTGGAAGACATTTTCTCGTTCTATCTGATGCTAAACCACTTGACAACTACAAAAGTTCTTCTTCTCCAGCAGATGTCACGACCAGATGGCTCATGGAGCTCTCTCAATTTTCTTTTTCGTTTGCTCATATACCAGGCAAAGAAAATGTATTAGCGGACTTTCTTAGCAGAACTGCTCAACCACCTACACAGGACTTGACATCTAATCCTGAAATTATAAATTCTGAAGAAGTTCTACCAGTAACGATGAATATAAATGATCTACACGATGAAATAGATGGTCAACTTCAATCAATCAAATCACTAGTAGAATCACATCCCACAAAGCTGGATAAAGTACCACAGCAACATGAAGATAAGTGCCAAATTAATTGCTTGTCACAGACAAACTCATCTACTCAAGATCCATTATTAGAAATTTCAGATGCAACAATAGCAAGTGAACAAACCAAAGATTCAAATTTAAATAAAATAATACTTGATTTACAACAAAATATTAATCTCCAGAAACACAAGGGTTATTATCTCAATCCAAATAACAATATTCTTTGCTACAATAATTTTTTTCCTGCTGAAGAAATTGATCTGCATCGTGCTGTCTTACCCACCTCATTGATTCTTAAAGCACTTACCATTGCTCATATTACTCATCCAGGAATAAACAAACCCTTACAGAACCTCCGAAAACGTTTCACATGGAAAACAATCATTGCTGATACTCAGAATTATATTAATTCATGTGAACTATGTCTTATTCACAAAAATCGCAAGAAGAAAATTGCTCCATTTATGGCTGCTCCTGTTCCAACTGCTCCAAATCAAAAAATATCATTAGATATTGTTGGTCCTCTCAATAATCACTCAAATGTCCTAACAATAATTGACCACTGTTCTCGTCATCTAGAATTGGCTACTCTTAATAATATCTCTGCTCCAACTGTGACCAATGTTCTTTTAAACTACATTGCTACCCATGGTAGACCTGATATAGTATTGACAGACAAAGGATCCCAGTTTACTAGTGACATATTCTCGTTTTTTAATAAAACATTAGGTATCAAGCTGAATCACATCACAGTGGCCCACCCAGCCGCAAATGGCCTTTCAGAGAGGGTGAATTCTCAAATCAAATCATCACTGAATACCATGACTTCACAAGGTTTTGACACCAAAACTGCTGCCAAGATACATCAATCAATATACAATGCTACAGTACATCCTGCCACCAAATTCACTCCTAATCTTATTCATTTTGGACGTGAAATTAATGATGTTTACATGAATTATAAAGGTCACCCCTCTTGGAAAATTCTTGACACCGCCCATGACATCTACAAATTAACAGATCTCTTTGATAAAATTTATTATCAATCCTATCTCAATAATGAAACAAATCGTCAGAAAGTCTATGAAAAGTCTAGACAACAGCACAAATTTTCAGATATAAAAGTCAATGACACAGTATTCATTACACTCCCTAATGTATTCAAGAAAAAGCCTCAAGGTCCATTCATAGTGCAAAAGATAATTTCACCTGTTTTACTGCAAATTGTGTCACAAAAAGACAGCCGTTCCTCACCTATCCTTATACATACCAACCGAGTAATAAAATTACATCCTAGAGCTCCTAAACTACAAGATACCACACAAGCAATTCCATAAACTGACAGTAACAATAATAATCAAGCTGCAACTACATCTCAAAATTTCTCTTCTACCAATCAACAGTCCAGCTCCTCTTATGCTCTACGACCTAAGCGACCAAAATTTGTGCCACACAGTGATGAATTCCAGTATTATTAACCTTTTTTTTCTCTTTCAGCTGTTGTCCAGTCATGCCTGCTGATAGTGTTTGATCGCGCGCCTTAAACACTATCGAACTGATAAGAAATATATTTTTTTCTGCTGGTCAGAAAGCCTTTTTACTCCTCTTATCATAGACATGTGGACTACCTGCTGTATAAGTATTCCTTTTTTTCCTTTTAATAATTATCCATCAATAGCCCACTTGACTGTATATTATCAAGCTCTGCATTTTGCACTTTATGAATAATACATTTGTAACTTTTCTTCTTTTTGAAATATATAATTCATATTTAAAATATGTTTAAGCTAAAATTGTAATAACAATACAATAGCATTTTGATTTATTGCATTTCTTTACATAATGTTGCTTGCTATAGGTCACCATCAAAATATATAATACATGTTACTATTTAACTCTTGCAATATTCTCATAGTTATTCTGTTTAAAAAAAAAAAAAAAAAAAAAAAAAAGTATGGGTGAATTATTTTGTTAAAAAATATTTAACAATATCAGTTTGTCACCTATTGTAATTTACATGGTTTTCTCAAGTGGATCATGTTACTAGTGGAATTGTGAAAGCACAACTTAATGGTACATTATGTATGGTATGTACATAACTTTATTGCTTTCTTTTGTATATATATATACATTATATTATGACCTGAATGACATTTAATTAAAAATCCTAGGCAAATGTTGTATTATGAATAAGGTCTGTTTAGTACTTTGCCAATTATGTTAGATTGGTTTTTCTCTAGAGTGGCCACTCATTCAAAAAAACTTTTTGAAAATAATTAACTATGGTATTTTGTGAATATTTATAACTTTTATATTGTTTGAATGTGTATTTTACTGTTGTTTATATTTTTGCATTGATAATGTGTATTGTGAAATTAGGTTATTCCATCTCACTTTGGATTTTTGTGTAATAACTATTAGCTACATCTTCATAAAAATGTGTTGGTAAAAGTTGAGTTTTTGTTTATGTATTGTGTATTATATTAGATTTCTTTTTAGAAAAAAATTATAGTTATAAGTTTTATATAGTGTTTGCATAGACAGAAATGAAAGAGCATAAGTTGGTTTTACTTGACATAGTTATGTAATTGTAAAAGCAAATATTGTTTCTATCAACATGTTACATAATTTATGACTTATAAAATTGGATACAATTACTTTATTCTTTTTCTCATTATGATATTTATATGTTATGATACAGGATATATACAAATATGTTGTGGTATGTTATTTTCTTGATATTTTATGCTGTATTTGGACTCCATCATTCATTCTGCCCCTATCCATCTCTGGCTCAATTAAAAAAAAAAAAAAAAAAAATGGCTTGTGCAAGTGCTTTTAGTGCCTCGCACTTCCCCTTCTCCATTTTTTTTTTGTGGAGGTGTGGGTGAGTGTGGTAATTTTACCACATTCAGGTTCCGTATAGCGCAGTTTATTTTTTGTTTTCCCTTCTCTCTCCTTTTATTTATTTATTTTTTATTTGCCTGGCAGACTTTAATCATAGTTTTCCTTTTTGTTTAAAAATTATTATTTGATTAAGTTATCCTATTTAGCCCATCGGCTTCAAAACGTTTATTTAGTATTCTTTATTTTCAATTTCGTCTTTGTGACGTCAGGTTGATTTCATTTCATTTTTAACAAATCAGATTCATATTTTTTTTCCGTTTGTTTTAAATTTTAATTATACCCTCCCTTTGGCATATATTTAGCCCTATGTTGGCATTCCTTTATTTTTTTTACATCTTCTCAATGAGGCTTCCGTGCGTGTATTGGCAGTTGTCATCTGTTTGGCGAGTTTTTCCATGTTACGGCAACCCTGTTCTTGCGCCAATGATAGGTTCACATTTCCTTTTTTTTTTCGGAGTTCTTCTTCGGTTGTTGTTGGAGATGGAGTGTATTATAAAATACGTATTTTTGTGTGTCATAGATGCATCATATACATATTAGATTATCTTATGTCAGCTTGTATATTATAAAAAGTATGATGTGGTCCTCTACCTGGTTAATTTTTGTCTTTTTCGTCGAATTTTCAAGGAAAACAATTCTTAAATTCGTCGACCTCCCACTTATCATCTTATGAAAATAAATGATTGATAATTCAAGATATAGTGGTCCAGTTGAAGTGGATATAGCCAAACTAATATTGGCATATCATGTTAAAATTATCACAATTTGTAATAGTCAAATAGAAGCAACATTATTGATAAGTATAATTTTTTTTGTTCTCATTTGATGTCACATAGAATTGATATATATTTTTTACGAGTTAAATTTGTTTCCGAATAAAGCAAATTGGTGTATTATATATAAAAAATATATTTTACTTAACCTTTTATTGTTATTCAGTGAACATATTTTTGAGGATAAAATATATCTATTTTCGTCAAAAGAAAAATAAACTGTTCCTATAGTTAATTAAGTCTCCCTTTTTAAAATGTAATTTTGTTGTTATTTTGTGGATAAAAATTAAAAAATATATTAATCATCTAAGTTATTTTTTGAGCATAGAATCCTCTGAAGAAACAAAAATAGAAAATATATTCTGTGTGCTCAAATAATTAAAGATATATGTTCTTAAAAAAATAAAGAACAGATACCTGGGTATACTAGAACATTATAAATTATAATGCAGCTCACCCTTTATTCTTTGAACCAAAAAAAAAAAAGAATTTAATTAAATCACAACAGTGAGGTACATGTAATTAGCTGCATAAATTTAGTTCATTCGTTCGAAAAACATGGAACATTTTTTTTTTTTACATCATAATGCTTTTCTATGGGAATTCAGACGATTTTCATAGTTTATCATTCACTGAAATGAAAATGGCATATTTGAGCAATTGACCCAAATGTTACATTATGGCTGCCAAATTTTGACTATACGATGTCTTAAATTGATCAAATCATTTTGGAATTTTGTCAATTATTCTCGGCCCATTCGCAATTCTCTATAATTTTTTATAGAATTTCGTACATATATTCAAAAATATAAAACATTTTTCTTTATCATTTTAACAATTTTGAAATAATACGTGTGTTTTTCTTTCTTCCCCTATTTTCATGTAACGGTTGCTTAGAAACTGAAGGCAAACATTAAACAGGCAATTTATTTGAAAATGTCCAATAAATTTTCTTATTGCAGATTTCGTAAAACGCGAAAGGAGGACAGAGTCAAACCTTTCTCTAGCCATGACTCAAATTATAAAATCTCTGAGAATATCGACATTTATCAGATATAACCAAAAGAAGATCAGTGGAATATATTGGTAAATGTCTAATGTAATTTATAAAATGAACAAGATTAATTACAATATGATTAACACATTTCAATGTACTATAACTTCAGATAATACTTAGCGTTCTGATTAATGCTGCAAAACTCCAGAAATTATTTTCGGCTGGCAGTAGGTGGATGAAAAGTGCATCAGATATACATGTTTCTAAGATTAGTGCGTCTAGTTCCGCGGTATTATCGCAATAGTTAAAACATAAATTAAATGGAAACAAGTTGGAAATTGTACGTCAGACGTGGCGAATGAGGTGCGTTCGTACTATAGCTAGTTATATAAATATTCAGATCTTGATAATTTTTAATTCTGTGAAATGAATTATATCGTCTGCAGATTAATTTCTGTCATAAAATAAGTATCTCGGTCGCTTGACAATTAAACTTCAGAAGCTCCAATAACAAGAAAGCACCGATTTTTTGTAAAAAAAATTTCAAATTTCTTAATAAATATTTGTATTAATATCTCCTAAAGTTTCGATTCGATTTTTATAAATTTTGAAATGTCTCGACAAAATTCTGCAAAGATAATATATCTTAAATTTCAAACCATTCGGTTGGGTAGTTTTTGCGTTGTTATATGCAGACGGACGGACGGACCAAGCGACGGCAATAGGTGCTACGTATTTATATAATTACGAACGCACCTAAAAACTGCAATAAATCCGAAACCAACTCTGTGAAAAATCCATTACACATAGACAATGTAATAATGTACTACGATAGCGTTTTTTATGTAGTTTTTCCAGATTATTGTTAGAAAATACATATTACTGCTTGATATGAAACTTTAAGAAAAATTTATATAATTTTCACGAATGTTTATTATTAAAAACATGTGAGCTAACTTAACAGTCGAAACAGTCGAAAGGCATTGAAAAGTAAGTTTTAATTTTAATTCTGCATTACTGCAATTCTTTGTTAGCTTACTTACCATTAGGTTAATTTTTAAAAATGTACATAATTTGATTTAAAACTTATTGTAATAGAATTTTATTACTTTAAACTTGCATTTTAATTTATTTAAGTGAAAATTTACCAATTGCCAACTGCACAATTTTTCTTTCTTTCTTTCTTTTTTTTCTTCTTTTTTTAATACCTCTTGCGGTAACACAAAATTTTCTTTTCTAATCCACGGTGCACTCGCATAAATACACTGATTTCTGGGTCTATATTTATATGTTAACTGAGAAATTCTAATTTTTGAAAAACTTCTTAGAATTCTTTAATATAACTTCTTTTTTTGTGGCATTTTCTAGAAATTTCATTTAAAAAAATCGGCGACATCTCGCTGGAAGAAAAAAAATCAAACATTTCGTGATTTGCGCACTAATCGAAATTTTGCCCGCAATAATCATGGGATATCTAGAAAAAGCTTGCTTCACAAGCTGAAATTTGCACTAACAGAAACCACACTTAGCGAGGGATATCTGTATTTCTATATAATATGAAAAATGATAGTTTAAACTCTCCATTTACAATTTTCATTATCTTTTCCGAACGGTGTGGGAGGATTTTCAAACAAAAAAATATTAAAATGAATACATTTGGCAATTTCTGTCACTATCTTTAATTGAATTCCCTTAATCTCATACTGCTTGTAAACACGCCTTTATATTAGAAAGGATGAATGAATATTTTCCCTTTCTCAATTATTCATCTTATTTATTATTCCATCTTCGACTTCTTTGTCTTATTTAATAATCTCTTTTCTCACGCGTCTTTTCATTTATTCTTTTTTTGCCCTTTAGTAGGAATTACTTTTTGCATTTGATCCGAAATAGTGTCAAGCGCAATTTTTCTTGTAATGCTTCGGAAACAAATCTAATCAAGCGCAACAAAACTTTCTAGCACTGTCTGTAAATCAATTTTTGTTGACAACATTACAAAATTGATAAAGATGAAGAGTATGTTGAAATATTTTGTAAACATTACATTTGAAAAAAACAAAGATTGCAAACAAAGCATTACATTATTTTCATGAGTTTTCGCAAAATGCGAAATATTTTATAATATTCATAAGCATTTAAATATACTTTAATTATTGTTGCCTATAGAAGAAAACTTGCAATGCACATTTAAACTTTATTAACCGATTCACGAACATTTTTATTTTAAAGTGTTCATGAATTTGATTTCTCTATCTAACTCTCCAGACTATAAGAAACACGGAAAACTTACTGCCAGTTATTGACTTCAACATTTTTTACAGTAAAATAACGATTTATTACAATAAGTTGAACAATTTTAAGTCCGTACCAAAATTTTCTATTGAATAAATTTATAATCTTAAATAATATTTTGCATACACTGTAATACTTTAACAGCAAATTATCAAAAACTTATAGCAAATATATTTACAAAAATGGAAACAATTTGTGAAAATGGATGTTAAAATAAAATCGTCCACCAAGATATAGTTATAACATTTTTTCTTTAGTAGGAATCTTTTCTCTTTTCTTCAGAAACACTTCAGAAACACTTCATAAATTTCTTTTTTTCATTGAATTAAGGAGTTTTCTCTGAATTGTGCAAGCCAATAACACGCCACTGATACCAGATTACTCGTTATAAAACTAATCTTCCAAGAGATTATGTTGTGTTGCCTTTTTTAAACAAGTGACGACACAGAAATATTTCAATAAATCCCAATTAAGAGGCTTATTCAATTTGTACAAGAGCACGAATATAACTAAAGATCAGTAGAAAGAGTTAGTAGAACTATTGGGACTTTCCGAATGCAAAACACAATAATTGTTTTAACATATTGAATGATTCTACTAACGTGGACAAATTGATCAGTGGCTCATCAACGCCAAAATAATTACATGGGAGGATATCCCTGAATACGATGATAAGTGATTTATATTAATATGTTACTGTTTCATTTCAATGGAACAGAGCTTCATAAATTTTATGTCGACTTAGGGCTGTCAGAGACTTGAACCTCTCTTGGCATATATTTTGTTCTCCTGGCTCGCGTATACCTACAGTAACCAGTGTGTAACAACTTATGTGAAGATAAACTATAAAGTTTCATGGAATAACGTGCATTAATTCCACAGTTACAGCACCCACAAAATTTGTGCAATAGCACAAAAAGACGAGTGGGGGGCGAGAAAGGTTAAAAAACTTCTGAACTATCGATAAAAAAGACTTCTTTCTACTACGATTTTGATACAAACAATTAAATGAAAAGTATACTTTCAGACGCTTTCAAAATTTAAAGTCTGGTTTTGTATAGAATGGGAATGAAAAAAGTATGCTCTGCATAACAACTTATACATTTATTCCAATTTAAAATGCTCCTTTTCGAGATTTACATATTCCCCAGGGAAACATTCAGTGTAAACATAATGCATCACGCCATATGCAACACCTCCTTCTAAGCTGTTGAGGAAAACAGATTCCAATTTCTTTCTATAGCTCATAATACTTAGTTCCATGTGAATATTATCTGAGTACTATAGTTAGCTTAGAAATCACAACCAGTTTCTTAATATTGTATAATATAGTATTACCATACAACAGTCAAAAGTAGTTACAAAATTAAAATAACAGTATATTTCTCCCCTCCTACTAGAAACTATTTTTGTAGTTTTCTATGACACGTTGTCAAACAGCAAATTTCCGTTATACATACATTTTTGATTCATAAAACTATTTTTTTGTTTTAACATTAAGGAATCATTTCTGAAAGATAGTCATTGTTTCTCCTCTAATCCAAAAGTTAATCTGCATCCACAGTCAACGGACACTGTACCACCGTTCACTATTCAAGAATTGAGAGACGTCATCTACTCTTTTGATGCTAACAAAGCGCCGGGAATAGATTACATCAATCATCGCATAGTAAGAAATATTTTCAAAATTAAAAAAGATCTCCTACTCCAAATGTACATAACACTATTGAAACTGAACTATTTTCCAGATGTTTGGAAAATAGGAGAGTTGGTGTATTTTTTGAAATCGGGCAAACCCCCTACAGAGACTGACTCTTACAGACCAATAACTTTGCTCCCTGTTTTCGGAAAGATATATGAAAAACTCTTACTGCGAAGGATAAACTTCTCTTTACACAGAAATGGAATACTCTTTGAAAATCAACATGGATACACGGAAGGGAGATCAACAGAAACAGCAATTCAAACACTATTCTCACACATAGAAATAATTAAACAAAACAACTCGTATATATCCCTGTTGTCAATAGATTTTAAAAATGCATTTGATAATCTTCCGATGGAGCAGACATTAATCCTACTTCAACAACTAAATATTGAACAGCCCTATATTAACACGACAAGGTCCTTCCTAACTAAAAGAAGAGCATATCCCAACTGGCTGATGGATGAAATACATTGGTTCTTCAAAGGCTGGCCACAAGGCTCGTGCTATGGTCCTTTCCTGTGGAAAGTGTTTATGCAGCAATTGATCGATATTCTCAGCAATAAAAATATAAGAGTCATAGCATATGCGGATGATTTAATTTTAATCATTGAGGTAAGAACTAGAGCCGAACTAGAAAGTAAAGGAAATGAAGCTCTTCAAATAATTAGCAATTGGGCTCAAACTTCAGATCTGAAAATATCATATCACAAGTGCCAATGTCTGAATCTCAGACGTCCAAAGTATTTAAAACGGCGTCCAATCTTCAAACTTGATTCACATAATCTTAAAACTGAAAATACTATGCCATATCTAGGAATACATTTAGATTCAACCCTATCATTTTTGCCACATCTTAGAATCAAACGGGATGAAATGTCAGCAACGATACAAAACTTGTTAAAATTCGCATCAACCACAAGTGGCATTTTCAAACAAATAATAAAAACTTGGTACACTTCCATTCTAGAAAAGAAAGTTTCATATGCAGCAGCTACATGGTTTCCAAGATTGCAAAAGTCACATGGCTTTCGCCTGCTCTTATCTATTCAGCGTCGTTGTCTGCTATTAATCTCTGGAGCATATAAAAAATCTCCTACATCTGCTCTAAATGTCCTGACAGGAATTCCTCCACTACCTTTAAAACTGAAACAGATTGCAGACCAAGGATTGATACTGAGACTGGGAGTGCCATCACACCCACATCACTCTGATACATTTCAAAACAAAGCATACAAAAAATATATAGATACCTCAAAAGAATATCTTAATATACTGGATGCACAAAATAAAATAGAGACAGATGTGCAAATATACACGGATGGCTCAAAAACTGAAATCGGCACGGGTTATGCCTACTGTGTATTTAAAGAAGAAGAAATAATATATACAGATCAGCAAAGAATACGGAACGAAAACTCAACGTATCAAGCGGAACAGCTGGCGATCTTGGACTCAATACAATGGTCAAAACAATCAAAATATCGCACAATAGTTATAAAATCAGATAGCCGATCTACAATATCAGCACTAAAAGATATATCTACAAAAAATATAATAATCAGCCAAATAATCCAATTTCTGCAAGGGGCAACACAAAAAATTTATCTACAATGGGTCAAACGACATTCAGGCATAACAGGTAATGAATTAGTGGATCGGTTAGCAAAGGAAGCAACTGACCCAAATTCATTAATACCAGAAAAATTTATACCATATCCATCCTCATATCTTAAGAGAATGTTAAAGCAAACTTTACATAACTCATGGCAACGTGATTGGGACTTATGTCCCACTGGGCGATATACCTATGCATTGAAGCCAAAAGTTTCAGAAGACTATCTTCTAAGTCATCGATACCTATATATATTCGCTATCAACCATGGCCCCTTCCCGGCTTGTTTAATTAAATTTAATAAAGTTTTGTCTTCAAGATGCACTTGTGGTGCACGAGGGAATTCGCTACATTACGTTCTCACGTGCCCATTGACAGCTACTCTACATTTGAGGAAAACAGACACCATATCTCTGTCAAATTGGTTTAAATCAATCTCGGCGAATTCCTCATTGCTTCAAAAGATAATTAGCTGCATGCCCTTTATAGAAAAAAAAAACAATTGTTATTTCAAATGCCACCAGTACACATCATTGGTGGTGATGATGATGATGATGCTTTTCCTGATGATGAAGAATTTTATTTAAAAAATCCACTGTCTCTACTTTTAAAATATTTTACGCTAAAAATCTGACAATTTCAAATAATTTTTAAACTCTTATTAATTGTGACTTTTCTGCTGAGTATGACTTTTGAGTATGACTTTTTGAGTATGACTTTTTGAGTATGACTTTTCTGCAAATTAAGCCAGGCTGCTTTGTCAAATATGTAAAAATACGTAATTTTTTTTAATAAACTTGCCAGGCAGAGCTTGCAGGGGCTAAAGCCTTATGGTAGGCCTCCCTGCTTGGTTGAATCTGAATCTGAATCTGAATCTGAATCTGTTTCTCCTCTAAAATATATTTAATTTTTTTTATTTCTTGTATTTTAACGTTAATCTGTCTCACTACAGAGTTCATACGGTCCATGAAGGTGCTTAAGATTCCTTTATTTTTCCAGGCATATAACAACCACCTAAAAATGCTTAAATTGTTCTTAAAATTTTAGTAAGGCTGCTTTAATTTCCGATAGGTTCCAGAACATGATGATAATCGCCTGGAAGACTTCTATTAGACGATGGAGACAAATTTACAAACATCAGCTTAGCGACAATGCCAAGTTCACCAAGATGTTTGCGATTCGTTTTTGTCCAAAATCGTCTCAACCAATCAAATTTTATATCCCGCTTGTCATCACTCTCACATAGAGGCACCCTAGATATCATCTACTCAAAGGGTTTAGTCTTGCCTGCAGTTTGAGTACGCCCACACAATGGGCGCGTCCAAAACAATCATGATTTTCAAGATATTTATTTTCAAGCGCGATTTTAATCATTATATTGCGATTGAAATTATAGGGTGTGATTTTTTTTAAGTTGATGAATTTTCTTGATTTAAATAAATAAACCCGAAGTGAACTGTTTTAAATTTTGTCTTTCACAGCGCCGTTTTAAAAATGAAGAACTGCTTTTTTTTTCTTTTTTTTTGAACGGTGTGGGGGTGGGCTGCTTATCTCCTTGAAACTCTCCTTTAAAATAAATATGCAATGCAAGAACATAAAGGGAAATAGAATTTCAAATTTTCTGTCACAGGGGTCTGACCACCTGACAAAAAAATTCTTAATTCCTTTTACTATTTGTGCTGTTTAAATATCCTAAAGACACTAAGGAAGAATAAATTTGATATTTTTTTTTAAATAATCAGAGATAAAGAAAATATTAATTTATTAAATTTAGAATTCCAAGGAGGGGCAATTACCCTCTCCTGTACCCCCTTTCCTGCACTTATGCTAAGATCATGTACGAGCTATTTACCATCGGTCATTTTAGTTAGTTCCACCGGACGTGCCCAATGCATTGCAGCGAATATTTCGAGACTAACCAAACTTCAAAATATTCTAATTACCGAGTTGCCTATACAGAACTGAATTTTTGATGTCATTTTTCTGAAAAGTGGTCAAAGCAGTTAGAACCTTGGCATTCTAAGGCAACGGAATATCGTCAAGTTCTATTATGTATATTATGGACAATAGTTTCAAATATGAGCAGGCGCTCTGTGCGTATGTCGCAACTTTTTTTTCATTTTTATAAATAAGACTAATAAAGAATCTTCATTACGCAAGCATGAAAAAATAACACACAGTGCTCGGTTCTCGAACACAATTCGTTCGAATAAACGGGTCGAGAAAGGAATTATTTGATAATCGAGAATACAAGTGTATCCAGATAGATTTTTCGCTATTTTTGAAATGATATTGAGCAATCGGGCGAAACTGTAAAGGGGTTAAATAAGTAAAAATTCTCAATTAAACATTACAGGAATAGGTAAGGACAGTGAATAACCCCATGCGTCACATATGTGTGACACTCGTCGCGAAGAGATTAGCCTGCATATTTGTGCTCTTAATGAAATTCTCACAAAATACAGGCTCCTGATTGGTTCATATCGTTTCAAAAGTAGCGAATATCTATATGGATCCCTGACTAAATTTTTCCAAAAGAAGAAAGGAAAATACGACTAATTAGTCCTTCCATAGATTTACTCCTTGTAGATGTAATTACCTTATTTATCAGTACGCTACAAACAAAAGTAAAAACTGTGTTGAAACTGTTCTACCTATTTTTAATTTGAGTAAAGCTACCATACAGTAAAACAAACAGGCAAAGAACCGATTTTATATAAAGTTAGTTATTCTATTTCTTGTTAGGGGGAGTTATCGGCGGTAATCTTTTCGCGACGAGTGTCACATATACATGACACATAGGGTTATTTACTGTCCTTGTCTATTCCTACCAGTAATTTTTAATTGAAAATTTTTTCTTATTTAACCTCTTTACGGTATTTTTTTTTAACACAATAAACTAAAAATAGGAAGAAGCACAACTTTTTCCGTACAAAAATATTTTCCTTGTTTAATCGAAAAATGTCTGCTAATTAATAAATCGAAGACTACAGTTAAAAATTAGTGGCATCCAAAAGCTTTTACTAACGAAGCAAGCAAACTGAGTGGCGTTCGGGGAAAACAGTTAAATGGTTAATCAAAGCATTTCTGCGATTCAATTAGGCAAAAATTTCTATTTTTAAAAACCGGTGATAAAAGATTAAAATTTCTATAAAGGACGTTCGTCACGAAGGGGTTGAAGAAAGTTGAGATGATTTAGTAATGTCTAATTTTAACTGGGGTGTTATAGAAAACATTAAAACAAAAACCATTAAAAAATAATTATGCAATTTCCCACCAGTAAAATAAATTACCGCTTGAAATTTTTTATCAAAATAAAAAATTGACTAAATAAATTCATTTGTGAGAAATAAGTTGAAATTGCGTAGTTAAGCAATTTCCCACTAGCGGCGTCACTAATAGAGAAAAATGTATCATTGGAAAATTATTATCAAACCATAAAATTGATCATGGCGGAAGCTTATTCTAAAGATTCGAAAGAAATGCTTTCGTGGGGAATGAATTTAAATTGCATAGTTATGCAATTTTCCACCAGTGGCGCTACTGATCCCAGAAACACATGAAAGTTTATATGTTTTTTATCAAAAGAAATTTGTCCATAGAGGAAGTTTATTCTGAAGATCTGAGAGAAATTCGTTCTCGGGAAATAAGTTTAAATTGCGTAGTTATGAAATATCCGGAAAGGTACGCGCTACCAGCATAAAAAAAACCTATCCTGAGAAAATTTTAATAAAAATATACATTTGCTCAAGGCAGGAGCTTATTCTGAAGAACTGAGCGACATTTTTTCGTTTAAATTGTGTAGTTATAATTAAGTACGCTACTAGCATAAACAGAGCTATCACATAAAATTTTCTATCAAAACATAATATTCACTATGGCAGACGTTATTCTGACTATCTGAGCTTAATTGGGCCGTAGGAAGTTAATTTAATTTACGTAGTTATGCAATTTTCCATCGTGAGCGCTACTACAATATAAAATCCTATCACGTAAAAAAAATATGAAAACTTAAAATTAACCATAACATAAGCGTATTCTTAAGATCTGAGTGAGAAAAATGCGTTCGTGGGGAGATAGTTTAAATTGCATAGTATGCAATTTCCCACCATTGTCGCTACTAGCGAAAAAACCATATTGCGTGAAAAAATTTTTTGAATCAAAACACAAAATGGGAGAAACTTGTTTTGAAGATTAGAGCGAAATTCGATCGTGGGAAATTAGTTTAAATTGCGTTTGAAAAGTTAGATGAAAACATACCTAGTTATATACAGATATAGAGATACATGAAGCACCGTAATTGGAATAGAAAAAAACAAAAGAATCAAGAACATATATTTAACTGTTCTGCAGCCTTCTATAATAAAAAATATTGCCATAGAATGGATTATGAAGCTTAATTTTCAAGAAAAATTCTCCATTTCAATTTATTACACAAATAAATATTTTCAAATAATAAATTGATTTGAACGAAATAATAGTCTCATAAGGTTTTCATATCGTACTTTGAAGGTATAAGAAACATTTATTCTTCATCGTCTTAAAAATGAATGAACGAACTATAAATAGTCGGTTTTTAAAAGTTATGTTTGCAAAAGTATTTTATATTCTTAATCATTTAATAAAATCAGTTTACTTATTTCTTCAGTTTTACGGGGATGATCGATTGCAAATACCTGGTATATAATATGATTGAGGATGTGATTGATGCGAAAATTCTTTCTTGATCAGATTAATCCTCATTTGTATTACAAAACAATTTAGAGAAAATAAAATTTCAATAAATCACTTTTTGTTTGGAAGTTTTTAACAGCTGTTTTATTTTTAAAAAGAGTTAAAACGTACTGATTTTTAATTTTTCTTTTTCATGTTTATATTTAGTGTTGAATGCGGATAATTTTCCTTGTGAAGGAGATTTTTGCATCTCCTGTGGGAAAGGAAGGTGGGGGGGGGGGGAGGATAATGGAGTTCTGGACGAGAATTTACATTTCAAGACCGTTGATACATACAATATAGCCGAAACATTCTGGGAGAGATATTTCACTGTTCCAACAGGTGAATATCTCTCTTGGGTCACCACCTGAATTCTTCACCGTTTATATACTATATATATTCATGCCTCCTGAGATAACAAGTACAGATGTGATAAAATCGCGTATTTGTTTTGATTTCAATTCTAAAAAATAATTTATCATGTGATAAAATATCCTTTATTTAGTGAATTAATGTTTTTGTTTCAACTATTTTTTTCTTTTTAAAAATCTATGCGTTTAAATTACAAGTAAAATGTAATAAAGATTATATATAAATTGCTTCAAAATAAAAGGACTAAAGTCATGCTTATGATGACTTTATAACTAGATAATGTAAACTGAGAAACACAGAGAAATCTGAATTATTACTTTTGATTCAACTCATTTTAGTTATACCTGGAAATGTCTAAAGAAAAACAACTTTTGCTCAAAAAAGGTCAAAATATATATGATGTAAATATATGATTTATTATTCAATGAAGATATTACTTTTTGAATATAAGCACAATCTACCTGAATTAAAATTTTGATATGTAAAATTTGATTTTATAAGATATTAAAGTCAAATTTTGTAATATTAAACAAAATGCAGCGCCAATGAAAATTAACTTGAGAAAATATACCCCACATTTTTGACATGCTCTTGTGGATAGTTTTTATTAGACATCAGTTAGTTCTGATGAAGGCTAGATTAAGGGGTAGTCACAAGGGGCACTGGCTCAGGGCTCACAAAATTAGGGGTGGGGACCTAACTGTCAGTAAAGTTGAAAAATTGCAACAAAGTTTCATGATTTTCCTAGTTTTATATTGTAACATCGAAATATGTAAATACTAGATAATGAAAGTATACTTTTGTTCAATATTCTGATCTTTTTTGCATATTTGTTAATCAGTTCAGAGTTAATGGTAATTATTGTCTAGTCATATATGTGAAACCTGAAATGCATTTATTCTGGATTCACTGTGATTGATAGATACAGGAAAGCGAATAATTTTTTATGTGTACGCATACTCAGATCTTCGATCTGTGCACTGCCCGCTTTTGCTGCATATCGAGATTGCGTCACTTTGAGTTATGGAATATCTGTTTGCGGAAGTTAGAACGCTAAGTACTGTATATACCTATGTGAAATTTATATTTTTAGGTATTTGTCTACTATTAATAAACTAACAGGCTATGCCCGCTTCGCTGGACGATTTTCTCAATGAACCTTGAATGATTAAAATATCTTTTAGTTCCACCTTCCACCTCAAGGGGCTCATTCTGTTCTGAAAAAAAAAACTCTTTCCAAACGAACCTCCGCAACGGGTGCCCGCAGCCTACGGCACCATATAGCGGGCGTGCTGCAAGCAAAAAAAAATTAGTTATACCTTCCCCCGCCAGCAGACACCAGATCTATATACATTCTACATAAAAGCGTTATTTATATTACGACTGAGTCCCCCCCCCCTCAAAATGTAACCAATGATCTTTAAAATTAATAAATATAGGTAAGTTTCGAAACAGAAACAAGATGGCGCTTTATATGGTTTGACTTCGCACTTTATTTTTATTTCTTTTTAGAAAGTTTTTTTGTAAAAATTAAGAAAAATTACCGGCAGATTTTTACAAAAAATAGATTTTTGGATGCAGATATTTTTTTCTACATATGGTGACAAGTTTTAAATCTATACCTGAAATACTTTACTTAATACTCGCAAATTAGTGGAAACAAACCACTTGGTGCCATCGGCAAAAGTTAATACAGCCTTTTCGCCGCCACATATACCTTAGCGTTTTTTTATATAGATGTTTTGTTTTCATGATCTACGAGTCTTAGCGCATAAAAGTAACATCAGTTATTATAAAAGTTGATTCTTCTATCATTGCGCGTCGTATATTATTGCACAAAAATCTGACATTGTTACTTTAATAAGAAACATTCCTGGAACTTATTCTAAGAATATGTTCAAAATAAAATTTATTTTTATTAAAATTGTAATAAATAATTTAGTCACGTTTATGGTATATCATTGCAATTGCATTTAAAAGTTATTAAATGGATATAACTAATGAAAATTATTTCACTTAACTACATAGTATATATATAAGCCTCGTATCAAGTCCGTACTCAAGGTTCAAGAGGTCATAGTCAGGCCTGCTTCTGATCATATTCCGAACGTTCATTTTCGCAGACAGAATTTCCTGAAAATATTTCACAGTCACTCCACTAAAACTGAGCTAGTAATGGAATCCGTGAATTACGGCTTTGACTTTCTAATTTTGTAACGAATTTGTTTCTGACTAGGTCCTCTAAACTGAGTGAAATTGTATATCATAGTGTATATGTGAATTTGTGGACCATAGTGGGATATTGTAAAGAAAATGTTTTACGAATACGACTATTTTTCATTACATAATCCATGCAAAATTCAAAACTTTCCTTTATTAATTGCACCACGGAATTTAAGATTTAAAATTTTGAAATTTATTGTGCAATATTTGCCTGTTTTCTCTGTACAAAATTTCCGGTATAACAAGTAATTACATCCACCATCTATATAAAACTTGTAAACTTAATAATGATCGAGAATACTCTGTAGACTTACCGAGATTTTCTAATTTTGTGTTTTTACAAATATTTTTTCAATGCGCATTCCTCACTTCATCAAAGAGTCTCAAGCTCATGACTATTGCAAATCAGGAACTACTTTACGTCAATACTTTTGTTACTATTATATTGTTGATAATATTTATTTTTCAATAATCTGTGTATAGATTTCTCAAAACATGTTTTTAACAACAGAAAGAAGAAGAAACGTGAGAAAAGAGTCTAGAGTTATTACTTTACTTATAAGATATCTACTCAGTCTCTGTATTATCCCCCAACAACAACAACAACAACAACAAAACATTGTTATATTATACTTCGTTAATGAGAATGACCGAATCGTCTCGTTAATGAGAATGGCATAATCGTCTCGTCAATGAGAATGACTGAAGTATGTTAATATATTATTTGTCTAGTCCGTTGCTTGTTATAAACATATTTTTACAATATTTTCAAAAGAATACATTTTTTACAATATTTTTTCAAACTGGTACATAAATGCAAAGAGAATCAGTAAAGACCGATTTCGGCTGATCTGAGTGTGCGAAATGGGTGTTTTTCTGTTGCTAAACGGAGTAGAAAATCCTTACGAGATCGAGGCACGCATGCGCAATTATTATATTAGGTTATTTTTTCTGTCACAATAGAGTTAAGTATTCTTATGATTCATTCATTATTACTGCTTACATGCTGCTTTGGGATTGCATATATTAAGCAATTTATTCATTTTAGCTTTATTCTTGTTTGTTAAGTGTCCATTTTGTCTATTTTGTCAGTTTCATTTATTTAGAGAGTCCATTTCGAATTTTTATTTTTATTTCGATATTTAGGTTTATTTAGCAAGTCCATTTCGAACTTTTCTTTTGGATTTAGTTATTTTATCTTAATGAATTCTTTGGATTCTTCGATATTAGCATCATATTAATGTTCTCGAAATTGTACCATATGGAAACTGTTGGAAATTTATGGTTTCTGAAAAGAAATGATAAAGTTTATATAATAAAATGTTTGACTGTTTGAATTCAACATATTTTTTAAAACATACCTCCTTTTTTTAAAAGATTTTCTGTATTTATCCAAAAATATTTGTCCGTCGATTTCTCCATAAACAGGTCTGATGTACTAAGAAATGTGCCTCGTCTACGCTTTTGCATCTTTCGCGGAGAGGCATATATTTTAGGTCCGAAATTTATGCACCTGAAAAGAATTGTTAAATTTGCGTATAACTTTAAAAGTCTATATATTAAAATGTATAACTGTTTGAATTCAACATTGTTTTAAAACATACCTCCGCATTTTAAAAGATTTTCTGTATATTTCCTCACAAATTAGTCCATCAGTTTCTTCATAAACAGGTCAGATGTCATAATAAAAGTGGCTGGTCTACTCTTTTGTATCATTCGCATAGAGGTATATATTTTAGCTCAGAAATTTATGCACCTGAAAAAAAATGTTAAATTTGCATCAAATTTTAAAAGTCCATATAATAAAATGTTTAACTGTTTGAATTCAACATTGTTTTAAAACATACCTCAGCATTTTAAAAGATTTTCTTTATATTTCCTCAAATTTAGTCAGTCCATTTCTCCATAAACGGATCACAAGTCACATATCATAAAGTCATATAACATAAACTCACTTTTGTATCTTTCGCGGAGAGGCATATATTTTAGCTCAGAAATTTATACACCTGAAATGAAATGTCAAATTTCCATGAAAATTTAAATGTTTATATATGAAATGTTTAACTCTTTGCATTTAACATTGTTTTAAAACATACTTCCGCATTGGAAATGATTTTCTACTTCTGTCCTCACAAAGTAGGTAATTTCACCATCAACTGCACAGAAGTCTTTTTAAATTGGGCTGAACTACATCTTTGCATCCTTCGCGGAGAGGCATATATTTTATGTCAGAAATTTATGCATCCGAAAAGAAATGTTAAATTTGCATCAAACTTTAAAAGTCTGTATAGTAAAATGTATAACTGTTTGAATTCAACATTGTTTTAAAACATACCTCCGCTTTTTAAAAGATTGTCTGTATTTATCCACAAAAATTTGTCCGTGAATTTCTTCATAAACAGGTCAGATGTCCTATTAAATGTACCTTGTCTACGATTTTGTATCTTTCGCGGAGAGGCATATATTTTAGGTCAGAAATTTGTGCACATGAAAAGAATTGTTAAATATGCATCAAACTTTAAAAGTCTATATATTAAAATGTATAACTGTTTGAATTCAACATTGTTTTAAAACATACCTCCGCATTTTAGAAGATTTTCTGTATACGTCCTCACAAACTAGTCCAACAGTGTCTTCATAAACAGGTCAGATGTCATAATAAAAGTGGCTGTTCTACTCTTTTGTATCTTTCATATATTTTAGCTCAGAAATTTATGCAACTGAAAAAAATGTTAAATTTGCATCAAATTTTAAATGACCATATAATAAAATGTTTATCTGTTTCAATTCAACATTGTTTTAATACACACCTCTGCATTTTAAAAGATTTTCTTTATATTTCCACAAATTTAGTCTGTCCATTTCTCCATAAACGGATCACATGTCATATATCATAAAGTCATGTAACATAAACTCACTTTTGTATCTTTCGCGGAGAGGCATATATTTTAACTCAGAAATTTATGCACCTGAAAAGAAATGTTAAATTTGCATTAAACTTTAAAAAGGCTATATATTAAAATGTATAACTGTTTGAATTCAACATTGTTTTAACTCTTCTTAACTCTTTGCATTTAACATTGTTTTAAAACATACCTCCGCGTTGGAAATGAATTTCTACTTCTGTCCTCACAAAGTATTCAGGTAATTTCACCATAAACTGAACAGAAGTCTTTTTCAATTCGGCTGCTCTTGGGGCTGGTCTTTGTATCATTCGCGGAGAGGCATCAGTTTTAGGCCAGAAATTTATACATCTGAAAAGAAATGTTAATTTTGCATCAAACTTTAAAAGTCTATATATTAAAATGTTTAACTGTTTGAATTCAACATTGTTTTAAACATACCTCCGCATTTTAGAAGATTTTCTGTATATGTCCTCACAAATTATTCCATCAGTTTCTTGATAAACAGGTCAGATGTCATAATAAAGGTGGCTGGTCTACTCTTTTGTATCATTCGCGGAGACGCATATATTTTAGCTCAGAAATTTATGCACCTGAAAAAAAAAATGTTAAATTTGCATCAAATTTTAAAAGTCCATATAATAAAATGTTTAACTGTTTTTATTCAACATTGTTTTAGACATACCTCCGCATTTTAAAAGTTTTTCTATATATGTCCTCACAAATTTGTCAGTCAGTTTCTCCTTAATCATGTCAGAAGTGTAAATAAATGTGGCTTGTCTACTATTTTGAATCATTCGCGGAGAGGCATTCATTTTAGTTCAGAAATTTATGCACCTAAAAAGAAATGATAAATTTGCATCAAACTTTAAAAGTTTATATAATAAAATGTTTGACTGTTTGAATTCGACATTGTTTTAAAACATACCTCTTTTTTTAAAAGGTTTTCTGTATTTATCCACAAAATTCTTCCGTCAATTTCTTCATAAACAGGTCAGATGTCCTAATAAATGTGCCTTGTCTACGCTTTTGTATCTTTCGAGGGAGGCATATATTTTAGGTCAGAAATTTATGCACCTGAAAAGAAATGATAAATTTGCATCAAACTTTAAAAGTTTATATAATAAAATGTTTGACTGTTTGAATTCAACATTGTTTTTAAACATACCTCTTTCTTTAAAAGATTTTCTGTATTAATCCACAAAAATTCGTCCGTCAATTTCTTCATAAACAGGTCAGATGTCCTAATAAATGTGCCTTGTCTACGCTTTTGTATCTTTGGAGGAGAGGCAGATATTTTAGTTCAGAAATTTATGCACCTGAAAATAATTGTTAAATTTTTATCAAACTTTAAAAGTCTATATATTAAAATGTATAACTGTTTGAATTCAACATTGTTTTAAAACATACCTCTGCATTTTAAAAGATTTTCTGTATATGTCCTCACAAATTAGTCCGTCAGTTTCTTTATAAACAGCTGAGATGTCATAATAAAAGTGGCTGATCTATTCTTTTGTATCATTCGCGGAGAGGCATATATTTTAGCTCAGAAATTTTTGCACCTGAAAAAAAATGATAAATTTGCATCAAATTTCAAAAGTCCACATAATAAAATGTTTAACTGTTGGAATTCAACATTGTTTAAAAACATACCTACGCATTTTAAAAGATTTTCCTTATATTTCCTCAAATTTAGTCAGACCATTTCTCCATAAACGGGTCACAAGTCTAAATAAATGTGGCTGGTCTACTCTGTGGTATCATTCGAGGAGAGGCATATATTTTAGGTTTGAAATTTATGCACCTGAAAAGAAATGTTAAATTTACATTAATATTAAAAGTTTATATCATAAAATATTTTACTCTTGCTTTTAACTTTGTTTTAAAACATACCTCCACATTTAAAAAGATTTTCTTTATATGTCCTCAAAAATTAGTCCGTCAATTTCTTCATGAACAGTTCAGATGTATTAACAAAAGTGGCGGGTCTACGCTTTTGTATCTTTCGCAGAGAGGCTTATATTTTAGCTCAGAAATTTATGCACCTGAAAAAATGATAAATTTGCAATAAATTTTAAAAGTACATATAATAAAATGTTTAACTGTTTGAATTCAACATTTTTTTAAAACATACCTCCGCATTTTAAAAGATTTTCTATGTATGTCCTCACAAATTATTCAGTCAGTTTCTCCCAAATCATGTCAGAAGTAAATATAAATGTGGCTTGTCTACTCTTTTGAATCATTCGCGGAGAGGCATATATTTTAGTTCAGAAATTTATGCAACTGAAAAGAAATGTTAAATTTGCATCAAACTTTAAAAATTTGTATAATAAAATGTTTGACTGTTTGAATTCAAGAATGTTTTAAAACATACCTCCGCTTTTTAAAAGATTTTCTGTCTTTATCCACAAAAATTTGTCCGTCAATTTCTTCATAAACAGGTCAGATGTCATAATAAAAGTGGCTGGTCTACTCTTTTGTATCATTCGCGGAGAGGCATATATTTTAGCTCAGAAATTTATGCACCTGAAATGAAACGTTAAATTTGCATGAAAATTTAAATGTTAATTATTAAAGTCCATATAATAAAATAATTAACTGTTTGAATTCAACATTGTTTTAAAACACACCTCTGCATTTTAAAAGATTTTCTTTATATTTCCTCAAATTTAGTCAGTCCATTTCTCCATAAACGGATCACAAGTCATATATCATAAAGTCATATAACATAAACTCACTTTTGTATCTTTCGTGGAGAGGCATATATTTTAGCTCAGAAATTTATGCACCTGAAATGAAACGTTAAATTTGCATGAAAATTTAAATGTTTATATATTAAAATGTTTAACTCTTTGCATTTAACATTGTTTTAAAACATACTTCCGCATTGGAAATGATTTTCTACTTCTGTCCTCACAACGTATTAAGGTAATTTTACCATAAACTGGACAGAAGTCTTTTTAAATTTTTCTGAACTACTTCTTTGCATCCTTCGCGGAGAGGCATATATTTTAGTTCAGAAATTTATGCACCTGAAAAGATATGTTAAATTTGCATCAAACTTTAAAAGTTTATATAATAAAATGTTTTACTGTTTGAATTCAACATTGTTTTAAAACATACCTCCGCTTTTTAAAAGATTGTCTGTATTTATCCACAAAAATTTGTCTGTCAATTTCTTCATAAACAGGTCAGATGTCCTATTAAATGTGCCTTGTCTATGATTTTGTATCTTTCGCGGAGAGGCATATATTTTAGGTCAGAAATTTGTGCACCTGAAAAGAATTGTTAAATTTGCATCAAACTTTAAAAGTCTATATATTAAAATGTATAACTGTTTGAATTCAACATTGTTTTAAAACATACCTCAGCATTTTAGAAGATTTTCTGTATACGTCCTCACAAAAATTCGCGGAGACGCATATATTTTAGCTCAGAAATTTATGCACCTGAAAAAAAAATGTTAAATTTGCATCAAATTTTAAAAGTCCATATAATAAAATGTTTAACTCTTTTTATTCAACATTGTTTTAGACCTACCTCCGCATTTTTAAAGTTTTTCTATGTATTTCCTCAGCAATTAGTCAGTCAGTTTCCCCTAATCATGTCAGAAGTCTAAATAAATGTGGCTTGTCTACTCGTTTGAATCATTCGCGGAGAGGCTTATATTTTAGTTCAGAAATTTATGCACCTGAAAAGATATGTTAAATTTGCATCAAACTTTAAAAGTTTATATAATAAAACGTTTGACTGTTTGAATTCAACATTGTTTTAAAACATACCTTCCGCTTTTTAAAAGATTTTCTGTATTTGTCTTCACAAACTAGTCCATCAGTTTCTTGATAAACAGCTCAGATGTCATAATAAAAGTGGCTGGTCTACTCTTTTGTATTATTCGCGGAGAGGCATATATTTTAGGGTAGAAATTTATGCACCTGAAAAAAATGTTAAATTTAGATTAATCTTTAAAAGTTTATATATTAAAATGTGTAACTGTTTGAATTCAACATTGGTTTAAATCATACCTCCACATTTTAAAAGATTTTCTGTATATGTGCTCACAAATTACTCCATCAGTTTCTTCATAAGCAGGTCAGATGTCATAATAAAAGTGGCTGGTCTACTCTTTTGTATCATTCGCGGAGAGGCATATATTTTAGGGTAGAAATTTATGCACCTGAAAAAAATGTTAAATTTAGAATAATCTTTAAAATTTTAGATAATAAAATGTTTAACTGTTTGAATTCAACATTGTTTTAAATCATACCTCCACATTTTAAAAGATTTTCTGTATATGTGCTCACAAATTACTCCATCAGTTTCTTCATAAGCAGGTCCGATGTCATAATAAAAGTGGCGGGTCTACTCTTTTGTATCATTCGCGGGGAGGCATATATTTTAGCTCTGAAATTTATGCACCTGAAAAAAATGTTAAATTTGCATCAAATTTTAAAAGTCCATATCATAAAATGTTTAACTGTTTTTATTCAACATTGTTTTTGACATACCTCCGCATTTTAAAATTTTATCTATGTATGTCCTCACAAATTAGTCAGTCAGTTTCTCCCTAATCATGTCAGAAGTCGGAATAAATGTGGCTTGTCTACTCTTTTGAATCATTCGCTGAGAGGCATACATTTTAGTTCAGAAATTTATGCACCTGAAAAGAAATGTTAAATTTGCATCAAACTATAAAAGTTTATATAATAAAATGTTTGACTGTTTGAATTCAACATTGTTTTAAAACATACCTCCGCATTTTAAAAGATTTTCTGCATATGTCCTCACAAATTATTCCATCAGTCTCTTGATCAATAGGTCAGATGTCATAATAACAATCGCTGGTCTACTCTTTTGTATCATACGCGGAGAGGCATATATTTTAGTTCAGAAATTTATGCACCTGAAAAAAAATGTTAAATTTGCATCAAATTTTAAAAGTCCATATAATAAAATGTTTAACTGTTTTTATTCAACATTGTTTTAGACATACCTCCGCATTTTAAAAGTTTTTCTATGTATGTCCTCACAAATTAGTCAGTCAGTTTCTCCCTAATCATGTCAGAAGTCTAAACAAATGTGGCTTGTCTACTCGTTTGAATCATTCGCGGAGAGGCATATATTTTAGCTCAGAAATTTATGCATCTGAAAAAAAAATGTTAATTTTGCATCAAATTTTAAAAGTCCATATAATAAAATGTTTAACTGTTTGAATTCAACATTTTTTTTTAAACATACCTCCACATTTTAAAAGATTTTGTATGTATGTCCTCACAAAATAGTCCGTCATTTTCTCCCAAATCATGTCAGAAGTCTAAATAAATGTGGCTTGTCTACTCTTTTGTATCATTCGCGGAGAGGCATATATTTTAGCTCAGAAATTTATGCACCTGAAAAAAAAATGTTAAATTTGCATCAAATTTTAAAAGTCCATATAATAAAATGTTTAACTCTTTTTATTCAACATTGTTTTAGACCTACCTCCGCATTTTTAAAGTTTTTCTATGTATTTCCTCAGCAATTAGTCAGTCAGTTTCACCTAATCAGGTCAGAAGTCTAAATAAATGTGGCTTGTCTACTCGTTTGAATCATTCGCGGAGAGGCATATATTTTAGTTCAGAAATTTATGCACCTGAAAAGATATGTTAAATTTGCATCAAATTTTAAAAGTCCATATAATAAAATGTTTAACTGTTTTTATTCAACATTGTTTTAGACATACCTCCGCATTTTAAAAGTTTTTCTATGTATGTCCTCACAAATTGGTCAGTCAGTTTATCCCTAATCATGTCAGAAGTCTAAACAATTGTGGCTTGTTTACTCCTTTGAATCATTCGCGGAGAGGCATATATTTTAGTTCAGAAATTTATGCACATGAAAAGAAATGTTAAATTTGCATCAAACTTTAAAAGTTTATATAATAAAATGTTTGTCTGTTTGAATTCAACATTGTTTTAAAACATACCTCCGCATTTTAAAAGATTTTCTGTATATGTCCTCACAAATTACTCCATCAGTTTCTTCATAAGCAGGTCAGATGTCATAATAAAAGTGGCTTGTGTACTCTTTTGTATCATTCGTGGAGAGGCATATATTTTAGCTCAGAAATTTATGCATCTGAAAAAAATTGTTAATTTTGCATCAAATTTTAAATGTCCACATAATAAAATGTTTAACTGTTTGAATTCAACATTTTTTTTTAAACATACCTCCACATTTTAAAAGATTTTGTATGTATGTCCTCACAAAATAGTCCGTAATTTTCTCCCAAATCATGTCAGAAGTGTAAATAAATGTGGCTTGTCTACTCTTTTGTATAATTCGCGGAGAGGCATATAGTTTAGCTCAGAAATTTATGCACCTGAAAAAAAAATGTTAAATTTGCATCAAATTTTAAAAGTCCATATAATAAAATGTTTAACTCTTTTTATTCAACATTGTTTTAGACCTACCTCCGCATTTTTAAAGTTTTTCTATGTATTTCCTCAGCAATTAGTCAGTCAGTTTCCCCTAATCATGTCAGAAGTCTAAATAAATGTGGCTTGTCTACTCGTTTGAATCATTCGCGGAGAGGCTTATATTTTAGTTCAGAAATTTATGCACCTGAAAAAAATGTTAAATTTGAATCAAATTTTAAAAGTCCATATAATAAAATGTTTAACTGTTTTTATTCAACATTGTTTTAGACATACCTCCGCATTTTAAAAGTTTTTCTATGTATGTCCTCACAAATTACTCAGTCAGTTTCTCCCTAATCATGTCAGAAGTCTAAACAAATGTGGCTTGTCTACTCGTTTGAATCATTCGCGGAGAGGCATATATTTTAGCTCAGAAATTTATGCATCTGAAAAAAAATGTTAATTTTGCATCAAATTTTAAAAGTCCATATAATAAAATGTTTAACTGTTTGAATTCAACATTTTTTTTTAAACATACCTCCACATTTTAAAAGATTTTGTATGTATGTCCTCACAAACTACTCCATCAGTTTCTTGATAAACAGCTCAGATGTCATAATAAAAGTGGCTGGTCTACTCTTTTGTATCATTCGCGGAGAGGCATATATTTTAGGGTAGAAATTTATGCACCTGAAAAAAATGTTAAATTTAGAATAATCTTTAAAATTTTATATAATAAAATGATTAACTGTTTGAATTCAACATTGTTTTAAATCATACCTCCACATTTTAAAAGATTTTCTGTATATGTGCTCACAAATTACTCCATCAGTTTCTTCATAAGCAGGTCCGATGTCATAATAAAAGTGGCGTGCCTACTCTTTTGTATTATTCGCGGAGAGGCATATATTTTAGTTCAGAAATTTATGCACCTGAAAAAAAAATGTTAAATTTGCATCAAATTTTAAAAGTCCATATAATAAAATGTTTAACTGTTTTTATTCAACATTGTTTTAGACATACCTCCGCATTTTAAAATTTTATCTATGTATGTCCTCACAAATTAGTCAGTCAGTTTCTCCCTAATCATGACAGAAGTCTGAATAAATGTGGCTTGTCTACTCTTTTGAATCATTCGCGGAGAGGCATACATTTTAGTTCAGAAATTTATGCACCTGAAAAGAAATGTTAAATTTGCATCAAACTATAAAAGTTTATATAATAAAATGTTTGACTGTTTGAATTCAACATTGTTTTAAAACATACCTCCGCCTTTTAAAAGATTTTCTGTATATGTCCTCACAAATTAGTCCATCAGTTTCTTGATCAACAGGTCAGATGTCATAATAACAATCGCTGGTCTACTCTTTTGTATCATTCGCGGGGAGGCATATATTTTAGTTCAGAAATTTATGCACCTGAAAAAAAATGTTAAATTTGCATCAAATTTTAAAAGTCCATATAATAAAATGTTTAACTGTTTGAATTCAACATTTTTTTTTAAACATACCTCCACATTTTAAAAGATTTTGTATGTATGTCCTCACAAAATAGTCCGTCATTTTCTCCCAAATCATGTCAGAAGTCTAAATAAATGTGGCTTGTCTACTCTTTTGTATCATTCGCGGAGAGGCATATATTTTAGCTCAGAAATTTATGCACCTGAAAAAAAAATGTTAAATTTGCATCAAATTTTAAAAGTCCATATAATAAAATGTTTAACTCTTTTTATTCAACATTGTTTTAGACCTACCTCCGCATTTTTAAAGTTTTTCTATGTATTTCCTCAGCAATTAGTCAGTCAGTTTCCCCTAATCATGTCAGAAGTCTAAATAAATGTGGCTTGTCTACTCGTTTGAATCATTCGCGGAGAGGCTTATATTTTAGTTCAGAAATTTATGCACCTGAAAAGATATGTTAAATTTGCATCAAACTTTAAAAGTTTATATAATAAAATGTTTGACTGTTTGAATTCAACATTGTTTTAAAACATACCTTCCGCTTTTTAAAAGATTTTCTGTATATGTGCTCACAAATTACTCCATCAGTTTCTTCATAAGCAGGTCCGATGTCATAATAAAAGTGGCGGGTCTACTCATTTGTATCATTCGCGGAGAGGCATATATTTTAGCTCTGAAATTTATGCGCCTGAAAAAAAAATTAAATTTGCATCAAATTTTAAAAGTCCATATAATAAAATGTTTAACTGTTTTTATTCAACATTGTTTTAGACATACCTCCGCATTTTAAAAGTTTTTCTATGTATGTCCTCACAAATTAGTCAGTCAGTTTCTCCCTAATCATGTCAGAAGTCTAAACAAATGTGGCTTGTCTACTCGTTTGAATCATTCGCGGAGAGGCATATATTTTAGCTCAGAAATTTATGCATCTGAAAAAAAAATGTTAAATTTGCATCAAATTTTAAAAGTCCATATAATAAAATGTTTAACTTTTTGAATTCAACATTTTTTTTTAAACATACCTCCACATTTTAAAAGATTTTGTATGTATGTCCTCACAAAATAGTCCGTCATTTTCTCCCAAATCATGTCAGAAGTCTAAATAAATGTGGCTTGTCTACTCTTTTGAATCATTCGCGGAGAGGCATACATTTTAGTTCAGAAATTTATGCACCTGAAAAGAAATGTTAAATTTGCGTCAAACTATAAAAGTTTATATAATAAAATGTTTGAATGTTTGAATTCAACATTGTTTTAAAACATACCTCCGCATTTTAAAAGATTTTCTGTATATGTCCTCACAAATTAGTCCATCAGTTTCTTGATCAACAGGTCAGATGTCATAATAACAATCGCTGGTCTACTCTTTTGTATCATTCGCGGAGAGGCATATATTTTAGTTCAGAAATTTATGCACCTGAAAAAAAATGTTAAATTTGAATCAAATTTTAAAAGTCCATATAATAAAATGTTTAACTGTTTTTATTCAACATTGTTTTAGACATACCTCCGCATTTTAAAAGTTTTTCTATGTATGTCCTCACAAATTACTCAGTCAGTTTCTCCCTAATCATGTCAGAAGTCTAAACAAATGTGGCTTGTCTACTCGTTTGAATCATTCGCGGAGAGGCATATATTTTAGCTCAGAAATTTATGCATCTGAAAAAAAATGTTAATTTTGCATCAAATTTTAAAAGTCCATATAATAAAATGTTTGACTGTTTGAATTCAACATTGTTTTAAAACATACCTCCGCATTTTAAAAGATTTTCTGTATATGTCCTCACAAATTAGTCCATCAGTTTCTTGATCAACAGGTCAGATGTCATAATAACAATCGCTGGTCTACTCTTTTGTATCATTCGCGGAGAGGCATATATTTTAGTTCAGAAATTTATGCACCTGAAAAAAAAATGTTAAATTTGCATCAAATTTTTAAAGTCCATATAATAAAATGTTTAACTGTTTTTATTCAACATTGTTTTAGACATACCTCCGCATTTTAAAAGTTTTTCTATGTATGTCCTCACAAATTAGTCAGTCAGTTTCTCCCTAATCATGTCAGAAGTCTAAACAAATGTGGCTTGTCTACTCGTTTGAATCATTCGCAGAGAGGCATATATTTTAGCTCAGAAATTTATGCATCTGAAAAAAAATGTTAATTTTGCATCAAATTTTAAAAGTCCATATAATAAAATGTTTAACTGTTTGAATTCAACATTTTTTTTTAAACATACCTCCACATTTTAAAAGATTTTGTATGTATGTCCTCACAAAATAGTCCGTCATTTTCTCCCAAATCATGTCAGAAGTCTAAATAAATGTGGTTTGTCTACTCTTTTGTATCATTCGCGGAGAGGCATATATTTTAGCTCAGAAATTTATGGACCTGAAAAAAAAATGTTAAATTTGCATCAAATTTTAAAAGTCCATATAATAAAATGTTTAACTCTTTTTATTCAACATTGTTTTAGACCTACCTCCGCATTTTTAAAGTTTTTCTATGTATTTCCTCAGCAATTAGTCAGTCAGTTTCCCCTAATCATGTCAGAAGTCTAAATAAATGTGGCTTGTATACTCGTTTGAATCATTCGCGGAGAGGCTTATATTTTAGTTCAGAAATTTATGCACCTGAAAAGATATGTTAAATTTGCATCAAACTTTAAAAGTTTATATAATAAAATGTTTGACTGTTTGAATTCAACATTGTTTTAAAACATACCTTCCGCTTTTTAAAAGATTTTCTGTATATGTCTTCACAAACTAGTCCATCAGTTTCTTGATAAACAGCTCAGATGTCATAATAAAAGTGGCTGGTCTACTCTTTTGTATCATTCGCGGAGAGGCATATATTTTAGGGTAGAAATTTATGCACCTGAAAAAAATGTTAAATTTAGATTAATCTTTAAAAGTTTATATAATGAAAATGTGTAACTGTTTGAATTCAACATTGGTTTAAATCATACCTCCACATTTTAAAAGATTTTCTGTATATGTGCTCACAAATTACTCCATCAGTTTCTTCATAAGCAGGTCAGATGTCATAATAAAAGTGGCTGGTCTACTCTTTTGTATCATTCGCGGAGAGGCATATATTTTAGGGTAGAAATTTTTGCACCTGAAAAAAATGTTAAATTTAGAATAATCTTTAAAATTTTATATAATAAAATGTTTAACTGTTTGAATTCAACATTGTTTTAAATCATACCTCCACATTTTAAAAGATTTTCTGTATATGTGCTCAGAAATTACTCCATCAGTTTCTTCATAAGCAGGTCCGATGTCATAATAAAAGTGGCGGGTCTACTCTTTTGTATCATTCGCGGAGAGGCATATATTTTAGCTCTGAAATTTATGCACCTGAAAAAAAAAATTAAATTTGCATCAAATTTTAAAAGTCCATATAATAAAATGTTTAACTGTTTTTATTCAACATTGTTTTTGACATACCTCCGCATTTTAAAATTTTATCTATGTATGTCCTCACAAATTAGTCAGTCAGTTTCTTGATCAACAGGTCAGATGTCATAATAACAATCGCTGGTCTACTCTTTTGTATCATTCGCGGAGAGGCATATATTTTAGTTCAGAAATTTATGCACCTGAAAAAAAATGTTAAATTTGCATCAAATTTTTAAAGTCCATATAATAAAATGTTTAACTGTTTTTATTCAACATTGTTTTAGACATACCTCCGCATTTTAAAAGTTTTTCTATGTATGTCCTCACAAATTAGTCAGTCAGTTTCTCCCTAATCATGTCAGAAGTCTAAACAAATGTGGCTTGTCTACTCGTTTGAATCATTCGCAGAGAGGCATATATTTTAGCTCAGAAATTTATGCATCTGAAAAAAAATGTTAATTTTGCATCAAATTTTAAAAGTCCATATAATAAAATGTTTAACTGTTTGAATTCAACATTTTTTTTAAACATACATCCACATTTTAAAAGATTTTGTATGTATGTCCTCACAAAATAGTCCGTCATTTTCTCCCAAATCATGTCAGAAGTCTAAATAAATGTGGCTTGTCTACTCTTTTGTATCATTCGCGGAGAGGCATATATTTTAGCTCAGACATTTATGCACCTGAAAAAAAAATGTTAAATTTGCATCAAATTTTAAAAGTCCATATAATAAAATGTTTAACTGTTTTTATTCAACATTGTTTTAGACATACCTCCGCATTTTAAAAGTTTTTCTATGTATGTCCTCACAAATTAGTCAGTCAGTTTATCCCTAATCATGTCAGAAGTCTAAACAATTGTGGCTTGTTTACTCGTTTGAATCATTCGCGGAGAGGCATATATTTTAGTTCAGAAATTTATGCACATGAAAAGAAATGTTAAATTTGCATCAAACTTTAAAAGTTTATAAAATAAAATGTTTGTCTATTTGAATTCAACATTGTTTTAAAACATACCTCCGCATTTTAAAAGATTTTCTGCATATGTCCTCACAAATTACTCCATCAGTTTCTTCATAAGCAGGTCAGATGTCATAATAAAAGTGGCGTGTCTACTCTTTTGTATTATTCGCGGAGAGGCATATATTTTAGCTCAGAAATTTATGCATGTGAAAAAAATTGTTAATTTTGCATCAAATTTTAAAAGTCCACATAATAAAATGTTTAACTGTTTGAATTCAACATTTTTTTTTAAACATACCTCCACATTTTAAAAGATTTTGTATGTATGTCCTCACAAAATAGTCCATCATTTTCTCCCAAATCATGTCAGAAGTCTAAATAAATGTGGCTTGTCTACTCTTTTGTATCATTCGCGGAGAGGCATATATTTTAGCTCAGAAATTTATGCACCTGAAAAAAAAATGGTTAATTTGCATCAAATTTTAAAAGTCCATATAATAAAATGTTTAACTCTTTTTATTCAACATTGTTTTAGACCTACCTCCGCATTTTTAAAGTTTTTCTATGTATTTCCTCAGCAATTAGTCAGTCAGTTTCCCCTAATCATGTCAGAAGTCTAAATAAATGTGGCTTGTCTACTCGTTTGAATCATTCGCGGAGAGGCTTATATTTTAGTTCAGAAATTTATGCACCTGAAAAGATATGTTAAATTTACATCAAACTTTAAAAGTTTATATAGTAAAATGTTTGACTGTTTGAATTCAACATTGTTTTAAAACATACCTTCCGCTTTTTAAAAGATTTTCTGTATATGTCTTCACAAATTACTCCATCAGTTTCTTCATAAGCAGGTCCGATGTCATAATAAAAGTGGCGGGTCTACTCTTTTGTATCATTCGCGGAGAGGCATATATTTTAGCTCTGAAATTTATGCACCTGAAAAAAAAAATTAAATTTGCATCAAATTTTAAAAGTCCATATAATAAAATGTTTAACTGTTTTTATTCAACATTGTTTTTGACATACCTCCGCATTTTAAAATTTTATCTATGTATGTCCTCACAAATTAGTCAGTCAGTTTCTCCCTAATCATGTCAGAAGTCTAAACAAATGTGGCTTGTCTACTCGTTTGAATCATTCGCGGAGAGGCATATATTTTAGCTCAGAAATTTATGCATCTGAAAAAAAATGTTAATTTTGCATCAAATTTTAAAAGTCCATATAATAAAATGTTTGACTGTTTGAATTCAACATTGTTTTAAAACATACCTCCGCATTTTAAAAGATTTTCGGTATATGTCCTCACAAATTAGTCCATCAGTTTCTTGATCAACAGGTCAGATGTCATAATAACAATCGCTGGTCTACTCTTTTGTATCATTCGCGGAGAGGCATATATTTTAGTTCAGAAATTTATGCACCTGAAAAAAAAATGTTAAATTTGCATCAAATTTTTAAAGTCCATATAATAAAATGTTTAACTGTTTTTATTCAACATTGTTTTAGACATACCTCCGCATTTTAAAAGTTTTTCTATGTATGTCCTCACAAATTAGTCAGTCAGTTTCTCCCTAATCATGTCAGAAGTCTAAACAAATGTGGCTTGTCTACTCGTTTGAATCATTCGCAGAGAGGCATATATTTTAGCTCAGAAATTTATGCATCTGAAAAAAAAATGTTAATTTTGCATCAAATTTTAAAAGTCCATATAATAAAATGTTTAACTGTTTGAATTCAACATTTTTTTTTAAACATACCTCCACATTTTAAAAGATTTTGTATGTATGTCCTCACAAAATAGTCCGTCATTTTCTCCCAAATCATGTCAGAAGTCTAAATAAATGTGGTTTGTCTACTCTTTTGTATCATTCGCGGAGAGGCATATATTTTAGCTCAGAAATTTATGCACCTGAAAAAAAAATGTTAAATTTGCATCAAATTTTAAAAGTCCATATAATAAAATGTTTAACTCTTTTTATTCAACATTGTTTTAGACCTACCTCCGCATTTTTAAAGTTTTTCTATGTATTTCCTCAGCAATTAGTCAGTCAGTTTCCCCTAATCATGTCAGAAGTCTAAATAAATGTGGCTTGTATACTCGTTTGAATCATTCGCGGAGAGGCTTATATTTTAGTTCAGAAATTTATGCACCTGAAAGGATATGTTAAATTTGCATCAAACTTTAAAAGTTTATATAATAAAATGTTTGACTGTTTGAATTCAACATTGTTTTAAAACATACCTTCCGCTTTTTAAAAGATTTTCTGTATATGTCTTCACAAACTAGTCCATCAGTTTCTTGATAAACAGCTCAGATGTCATAATAAAAGTGGCTGGTCTACTCTTTTGTATCATTCGCGGAGAGGCATATATTTTAGGGTAGAAATTTATGCACCTGAAAAAAATGTTAAATTTAGATTAATCTTTAAAAGTTTATATAATGAAAATGTGTAACTGTTTGAATTCAACATTGGTTTAAATCATACCTCCACATTTTAAAAGATTTTCTGTATATGTGCTCACAAATTACTCCATCAGTTTCTTCATAAGCAGGTCAGATGTCATAATAAAAGTGGCTGGTCTACTCTTTTGTATCATTCGCGGAGAGGCATATATTTTAGGGTAGAAATTTTTGCACCTGAAAAAAATGTTAAATTTAGAATAATCTTTAAAATTTTATATAATAAAATGTTTAACTGTTTGAATTCAACATTGTTTTAAATCATACCTCCACATTTTAAAAGATTTTCTGTATATGTGCTCAGAAATTACTCCATCAGTTTCTTCATAAGCAGGTCCGATGTCATAATAAAAGTGGCGGGTCTACTCTTTTGTATCATTCGCGGAGAGGCATATATTTTAGCTCTGAAATTTATGCACCTGAAAAAAAAAATTAAATTTGCATAAAATTTTAAAAGTCCATATAATAAAATGTTTAACTGTTTTTATTCAACATTGTTTTTGACATACCTCCGCATTTTAAAATTTTATCTATGTATGTCCTCACAAATTAGTCAGTCAGTTTCTTGATCAACAGGTCAGATGTCATAATAACAATCGCTGGTCTACTCTTTTGTATCATTCGCGGAGAGGCATATATTTTAGTTCAGAAATTTATGCACCTGAAAAAAAATGTTAAATTTGCATCAAATTTTTAAAGTCCATATAATAAAATGTTTAACTGTTTTTATTCAACATTGTTTTAGACATACCTCCGCATTTTAAAAGTTTTTCTATGTATGTCCTCACAAATTAGTCAGTCAGTTTCTCCCTAATCATGTCAGAAGTCTAAACAAATGTGGCTTGTCTACTCGTTTGAATCATTCGCAGAGAGGCATATATTTTAGCTCAGAAATTTATGCATCTGAAAAAAAATGTTAATTTTGCATCAAATTTAAAAGTCCATATAATAAAATGTTTAACTGTTTGAATTCAACATTTTTTTTAAACATACATCCACATTTTAAAAGATTTTGTATGTATGTCCTCACAAAATAGTCCGTCATTTTCTCCCAAATCATGTCAGAAGTCTAAATAAATGTGGCTTGTCTACTCTTTTGTATCATTCGCGGAGAGGCATATATTTTACCTCAGAAATTTATGCACATGAAAAGAAATGTTAAATTTGCATCAAACTTTAAAAGTTTATAAAATAAAATGTTTGTCTATTTGAATTCAACATTGTTTTAAAACATACCTCCGCATTTTAAAAGATTTTCTGCATATGTCCTCACAAATTACTCCATCAGTTTCTTCATAAGCAGGTCAGATGTCATAATAAAAGTGGCGTGTCTACTCTTTTGTATTATTCGCGGAGAGGCATATATTTTAGCTCAGAAATTTATGTATGTGAAAAAAATTGTTAATTTTGCATCAAATTTTAAAAGTCCACATAATAAAATGTTTAACTGTTTGAATTCAACATTTTTTTTTAAACATACCTCCACATTTTAAAAGATTTTGTATGTATGTCCTCACAAAATAGTCCATCATTTTCTCCCAAATCATGACAGAAGTCTATATAAATGTGGCTTGTCTACTTTTTTGTATCATTCGCGGAGAGGCATATATTTTAGCTCAGAAATTTATGCACCTGAAAAAAAAATGGTTAATTTGCATCAAATTTTAAAAGTCCATATAATAAAATGTTTAACTCTTTTTATTCAACATTGTTTTAGACCTACCTCCGCATTTTTAAAGTTTTTCTATGTATTTCCTCAGCAATTAGTCAGTCAGTTTCCCCTAATCATGTCAGAAGTCTAAATAAATGTGGCTTGTCTACTCGTTTGAATCATTCGCGGAGAGGCTTATATTTTAGTTCAGAAATTTATGCACCTGAAAAGATATGTTAAATTTACATCAAACTTTAAAAGTTTATATAATAAAATGTTTGACTGTTTGAATTCAACATTGTTTTAAAACATACCTTCCGCTTTTTAAAAGATTTTCTGTATATGTCTTCACAAATTACTCCATCAGTTTCTTCATAAGCAGGTCCGATGTCATAATAAAAGTGGCGGGTCTACTCTTTTGTATCATTCGCGGAGAGGCATATATTTTAGCTCTGAAATTTATGCACCTGAAAAAAAAAATTAAATTTGCATCAAATTTTAAAAGTCCATATAATAAAATGTTTAACTGTTTTTATTCAACATTGTTTTTGACATACCTCCGCATTTTAAAATTTTATCTATGTATGTCCTCACAAATTAGTCAGTCAGTTTCTCCCTAATCATGTCAGAAGTCTAAACAAATGTGGCTTGTCTACTCGTTTGAATCATTCGCGGAGAGGCATATATTTTAGCTCAGAAATTTATGCATCTGAAAAAAAATGTTAATTTTGCATCAAATTTTAAAAGTCCATATAATAAAATGTTTGACTGTTTGAATTCAACATTGTTTTAAAACATACCTCCGCATTTTAAAAGATTTTCTGTATATGTCCTCACAAATTAGTCCATCAGTTTCTTGATCAACAGGTCAGATGTCATAATAACAATCGCTGGTCTACTCTTTTGTATCATTTGCGGAGAGGCATATATTTTAGTTCAGAAATTTATGCACCTGAAAAAAAATGTTAAATTTGCATCAAATTTTTAAAGTCCATATAATAAAATGTTTAACTGTTTTTATTCAACATTGTTTTAGACATACCTCGCATTTTAAAAGTTTTTCTATGTATGTCCTCATAAATTAGTCAGTCAGTTTCTCCCTAATCATGTCAGAAGTCTAAATAAATGTGGCTTGTCTACTCTTTTGTATCATTCGCGGAGAGGCATATATTTTAGCTCAGACATTTATGCACCTGAAAAAAAAATGTTAAATTTGCATCAAATTTTAAAAGTCCATATAATAAAATGTTTAACTGTTTTTATTCAACATTGTTTTAGACATACCTCCGCATTTTAAAAGTTTTTCTATGTATGTCCTCACAAATTAGTCAGTCAGTTTATCCCTAATCATGTCAGAAGTCTAAACAATTGTGGCTTGTTTACTCGTTTGAATCATTCGCGGAGAGGCATATATTTTAGTTCAGAAATTTATGCACATGAAAAGAAATGTTAAATTTGCATCAAACTTTAAAAGTTTATAAAATAAAATGTTTGTCTATTTGAATTCAACATTGTTTTAAAACATACCTCCGCATTTTAAAAGATTTTCTGCATATGTCCTCACAAATTACTCCATCAGTTTCTTCATAAGCAGGTCAGATGTCATAATAAAAGTGGCGTGTCTACTCTTTTGTATTATTCGCGGAGAGGCATATATTTTAGCTCAGAAATTTATGCATCTGAAAAAAAATGTTAATTTTGCATCAAATTTTAAAAGTCCATATAATAAAATGTTTAACTGTTTGAATTCAACATTTTTTTTTAAACATACCTCCACATTTTAAAAGATTTTGTATGTATGTCCTCACAAAATTGTCCGTCATTTTCTCCCAAATCATGTCAGAAGTCTAAATAAATGTGGCTTGTCTACTCTTTTGTATCATTCGCGGAGAGGCATATATTTTAGCTCAGAAATTTATGCACCTGAAAAAAAAATGTTAAATTTGCATCAAATTTTAAAAGTCCATATAATAAAATGTTTAACTCTTTTTATTCAACATTGTTTTAGACCTACCTCCGCATTTTTAAAGTTTTTCTATGTATTTCCTCAGCAATTAGTCAGTCAGTTTCACCTAATCAGGTCAGAAGTCTAAATAAATGTGGCTTGTCTACTCGTTTGAATCATTCGCGGAGAGGCATATATTTTAGTTCAGAAATTTATGCACCTGAAAAGATATGTTAAATTTGCATCAAACTTTAAAAGTTTATATAATAAAATGTTTGACTGTTTGAATTCAACATTGTTTTAAAACATACCTCCGCTTTTTAAAAGATTTTCTGTATATGTCTTCACAAACTAGTCCATCAGTTTCTTGATAAACAGCTCAGATGTCATAATAAAAGTGGCTGGTCTACTCTTTTGTATCATTCGCGGAGAGGCATATATTTTAGGGTAGAAATTTATGCACCTGAAAAAAGTGTTAAATTTAGATTAATCTTTAAAAGTTTATATAATAAAATGTGTAACTGTTTGAATTCAACATTGGTTTAAATCATACCTCCACATTTTAAAAGATTTTCTGTATATGTGCTCACAAATTACTCCATCAGTTTCTTCATAAGCAGGTCCGATGTCATAATAAAAGTGGCGGGTCTACTCTTTTGTATCATTCGCGGAGAGGCATATATTTTAGCTCTGAAATTTATGCACCTGAACAAAAAAATTAAATTTGCATCAAATTTTAAAAGTCCATATAATAAAATGTTTAACTGTTTTTATTCAACATTGTTTTTGACATACCTCCGCATTTTAAAATTTTATCTATGTATGTCCTCACAAATTAGTCAGTCAGTTTCTCCCTAATCATGTCAGAAGTCTGAATAAATGTGGCTTGTCTACTCTTTTGAATCATTCGCGGAGAGGCATACATTTTAGTTCAGAAATTTATGCACCTGAAAAGAAATGTTAAATTTGCATCAAACTATAAAAGTTTATATAATAAAATGTTTGACTGTTTGAATTCAACATTGTTTTAAAACATACCTCCGCATTTTAAAAGATTTTCTGTATATGTCCTCACAAATTAGTCCATCAGTTTCTTGATCAACAGGTCAGATTTCATAATAACAATCGCTGGTCTACTCTTTTGTATCATTCGCGGAGAGGCATATATTTTAGTTCAGAAATTTATGCACCTGAAAAAAAATGTTAAATTTGCATCAAATTTTAAAAGTCCATATAATAAAATGTTTAACTGTTTTTATTCAACATTGTTTTAGACATACCTCCGCATTTTAAAAGTTTTTCTATGTATGTCCTCACAAATTAGTCAGTCAGTTTCTCCCTAATCATGTCAGAAGTCTAAACAAATGTGGCTTGTTTACTCGTTTGAATCATTCGCGGAGAGGCATATATTTTAGTTCAGAAATTTATGCACCTGAAAAGAAATGTTAAATTTGCATCAAACTTTAAACGTTTATATAATAAAATGTTTGTCTGTTTGAATTCAACATTGTTTTAAAACATACCTCCGCATTTTAAAAGATTTTCTGTATATGTCCTCACAAATTACTCCATCAGTTTCTTCATAAGCAGGTCAGATGTCATAATAAAAGTGGCTGGTGTACTCTTTTGTATCATTCGTGGAGAGGCATATATTTTAGCTCAGAAATTTATGCATCTGAAAAAGAAATGTTAATTTTGCATCAAATTTTAAAAGTCCATATAATAAAATGTTTAACTGTTTGAATTCAACATTTTTTTTTAAACATACCTCCACATTTTAAAAGATTTTGTATGTATGTCCTCACAAAATAGCCCGTCATTTTCTCCCAAATCATGTCAGAAGTCTAAATAAATGTGGCTTGTCTACTCTTTTGTATCATTCGCGGAGAGGCATATATTTTAGTTCAGAAATTTATGCACCTGAAAAGATATGTTAAATTTGCATCAAACTTTAAAAGTTTATATAATAAAATGTTTGACTGTTTGAATTCAACATTGTTTTAAAACATACCTTCCGCTTTTTAAAAGATTTTCTGTATATGTCTTCACAAACTAGTCCATCAGTTTCTTGATAAACAGCTCAGATGTCATAATAAAAGTGGCGGGTCTACTCTTTTGAATCATTCGCGGAGAGGCATACATTTTAGTTCAGAAATTTATGCACCTGAAAAGAAATGTTAAATTTGCATCAAACTATAAAAGTTTATATAATAAAATGTTTGACTGTTTGAATTCAACATTGTTTTAAAATATACCTCCGCTTTTTAAAAGATTTTCTGTATATATCCTCACAAACTAATCCATCAGTTTCTTGATGAACAGCTCAGATGTATTAATAAATGTGGCTGGTCTACTCTTTTGTATCATTCGCTGAGAGGCATATATTTTAGGGTAGAAATATATGCACCTGAAAAAAATGTTAAATTTAGATTAATCTTTAAAAGTTTATATAATAAAATGTGTAACTGTTTAAATTCAACATTGTTTTAAATCATACCTCCACATTTTAAAAGATGTTCTGTATATGTGCTCACAAATTACTCCATCAGTTTCTTCATAAGCAGGTCAGCTGTCATAATAAAAGTGGCTGGTCTACTCTTTTGTATCATTCGCGGAGAGGCATATATTTTAGTTCAGAAATTTATGCACATGAAAATAAATGTTAAATTTGCATCAAACTTTAAAAGTTTATATAATAAAATGTTTGTCTGTTTGAATTCAACATTGTTTTAAAACATACCTCCGCATTTTAAAAGATTTTCTGTATATGTCCTCACAAATTACTCCATCAGTTTCTTCATAAGCAGGTCAGATGTCATAATAAAAGTGGCTGGTGTACTCTTTTGTATCATTCGTGGAGAGGCATATATTTTAGCTCAGAAATTTATGCATCTGAAAAAAATTGTTAATTTTGCATCAAATTTTAAAAGTCCACATAATAAAATGTTTAACTGTTTGAATTCAACATATTTTTTTAAACATACCTCCACATTTTAAAAGATTTTGTATGTATGTCCTCACAAAATAGTCCGTCATTTTCTCCCAAATCATGTCAGAAGTCTAAATAAATGTGGCTTGTCTACTCTTTTGTATCATTCGCGGAGAGGCATATATTTTAGCTCAGAAATTTATGCACCTGAAAAAAAAATGTTAAATTTGCATCAAATTTTAAAAGTCCATATAATAAAATGTGTAACTGTTTGAATTCAACATTGGTTTAAATCATACCTCCACTTTTTAAAAGATTTTCTGTATATGTCTTCACAAACTAGTCCATCAGTTTCTTGATAAACAGCTCAGATGTCATAATAAAAGTGGCTGGTCTACTCTTTTGTATCATTCGCTGAGAGGCATATATTTTAGGGTAGAAATTTATGCACCTGAAAAAAATGTTAAATTTAGATTAATCTTCAAATGTTTATATAATAAAATGTGTAACTGTTTGAATTCAACATTGGTTTAAATCATACCTCTACATTTTAAAAGATTTTCTGTATATGTGCACACAAATTACTCCATCAGTTTCTTCATAAGCAGGTCAGATGTCATAATAAAAGTGGCTGGTCTACTCTTTTGTATCATTCGCGGAGAGGCATATATTTTAGGGTAGAAATTTATGCACCTGAAAAAAATGTTAAATTTAGAATAATCTTTAAAATTTTATATAATAAAATGTTTAACTCTTTGAATTCAACATTGTTTTAAATCATACCTCCACATTTTAAAAGATTTTCTGTATATGTGCTCACAAATTACTCCATCAGTTTCTTCATAAGCAGGTCCGATGTCATAATAAAAGTGGCGGGTCTACTCTTTTGTGTCATTCGCGGAGAGGCATATATTTTAGCTCTGAAATTTATGCACCTGAAAAAAAAAATTAAATTTGCATCAAATTTTAAAAGTCCATATAATAAAATGTTTAACTGTTTTTATTCAACATTGTTTTTGACATACCTCCGCATTTTAAAATTTTATCTATGTATGTCCTCACAAATTAGTCAGTCAGTTTCTCCCTAATCATGTCAGAAGTCTGAATAAATGTGGCTTGTCTACTCTTTTGAATCATTCGCGGAGAGGCATACATTTTAGTTCAGAAATTTATGCACCTGAAAAGAAATGTTAAATTTGCATCAAACTATAAAAGTTTATATAATAAAATGTTTGACTGTTTGAATTCAACATTGTTTTAAAACATACCTCCGCATTTTAAAAGATTTTCTGTATATGTCCTCACAAATTAGTCCATCAGTTTCTTGATCAACAGGTCAGATGTCATAATAACAATCGCTGGTCTACTCTTTTGTATCATTCGCGGAGAGGCATACATTTTAGTTCAGAAATTTATGCATCTGAAAAAAAATGTTAATTTTGCATCAAATTTTAAAAGTCCATATAATAAAATGTTTAACTGTTTGAATTCAACATTTTTTTTTAAACATACCTCCACATTTTAAAAGATTTTGTATGTATGTCCTCACAAAATAGTCCGTCATTTTCTCCCAAATCATGTCAGAAGTCTAAATAAATGTGGCTTGTCTACTCTTTTGTATCATTCGCGGAGAGGCATATATTTTAGCTCAGAAATTTATGCACCTGAAAAAAAAATGTTAAATTTGCATCAAATTTTAAAAGTCCATATAATAAAATGTTTAACTCTTTTTATTCAACATTGTTTTAGACCTACCTCCGCATTTTTAAAGTTTTTCTATGTATTTCCTCAGCAATTAGTCAGTCAGTTTCACCTATTCAGGTCAGAAGTCTAAATAAATGTGGCTTGTCTACTCGTTTGAATCATTCGCGGAGAGGAATATATTTTAGTTCAGAAATTTATGCACCTGAAAAGATATGTTAAATTTGCATCAAACTTTAAAAGTTTGTATAATAAAATGTTTGACTGTTTGAATTCAACATTGTTTTAAAACATACCTCCGCTTTTTAAAAGATTTTCTGTATATGTCTTCACAAACTAGTCCATCAGTTTCTTGATAAACAGCTCAGATGTCATAATAAAAGTGGCTGGTCTACTCTTTTGTACCATTCGCGGAGAGGCATATATTTTAGGGTAGAAATTTATGCACCTGAAAAAAATTTTAAATTTAGATTAATCTTTAAAAGTTTATATAATAAAATGTGTAACTGTTTGAATTCAACATTGGTTTAAATCATACCTCCACATTTTAAAAGATTTTCTGTATATGTGCTCACAAATTACTCCATCAGTTTCTTCATAAGCAGGTCAGATGTCATAATAAAAGTGGCTGGTCTACTCTTTTGTATCATTCGCGGAGAGGCATATATTTTAGGTAGAAATTTATGCACCTGAAAAAAATGTTAAATTTGCATCAAACTATAAAAGTTTATATAATAAAATGTTTGACTGTTTGAATTCAACATTGTTTTAAAACATACCTCCGCATTTTAAAAGATTTTCTGTATATGTTCTCACAAATTAGTCCATCAGTTTCTTGATCAACAGGTCAGATGTCATAACAACAATCGCTGGTCTACTCTTTTGTATCATTCGCGGAGAGGCATACATTTTAGTTCAGAAATTTATGCACCTGAAAAGAAATGTTAAATTTGCATCAAACTATAAAAGTTTATATAATAAAATGTTTGACTGTTTGAATTCAACATTGTTTTAAAACATAACTCCGTATTTTAAAAGATTTTCTGTATATGTCCTCACAAATTAGTCCATCAGTTTCTTGATCAACAGGTCAGATGTCATAATAACAATCGCTGGTCTACTCTTTTGTATCATTCGCGGAGAGGCATATATTTTAGTTCAGAAATTTATGCACCTGAAAAAAAATGTTAAATTTGCATCAAATTTTAAAAGTCCATATAATAAAATGTTTAACTGTTTTTATTCAACATTGTTTTAGACATACCTCCGCATTTTAAAAGTTTTTCTATGTATGTCCTCACAAATTAGTCAGTCAGTTTCTCCCTAATCATGTCAGAAGTCTAAACAAATGTGGCTTGTCTACTCGTTTGAATCATTCGCGGAGAGGCATATATTTTAGCTCAGAAATTTATGCATCTGAAAAAAAATGTTAATTTTGCATCAAATTTTAAAAGTACATATAATAAAATGTTTAACTGTTTGAATTCAACATTTTTTTTTAAACATACCTCCACATTTTAAAAGATTTTGTATGTATGTCCTCACAAAATAGTCCGTCATTTTCTCCCAAATCATGTCAGAAGTCTAAATAAATGTGGCTTGTCTACTCTTTTGTATCATTCGCGGAGAGGCATATATTTTAGCTCAGAAATTTATGCACCTGAAAAAAAAATGTTAAATTTGCATCAAATTTTAAAAGTTTATATAATAAAATGTTTGTCTGTTTGAATTCAACATTGTTTTAAAACATACCTCCGCATTTTAAAAGATTTTCTGTATATGTGCTCACAAATTACTCCATCAGTTTCTTCATAAGCAGGTCAGCTGTCATAATAAAAGTGGCTGGTCTACTCTTTTGTATCATTCGCGGAGAGGCATATATTTTAGTTCAGAAATTTATGCACATGAAAAGAAATGTTAAATTTGCATCAAACTTTAAAAGTTTATATAATAAAATGTTTGTCTGTTTGAATTCAACATTGTTTTAAAACATACCTCCGCATTTTAAAAGATTTTCTGTATATGTCCTCACAAATTACTCCATCAGTTTCTTCATAAGCAGGTCAGATGTCATAATAAAAGTGGCTGGTGTACTCTTTTGTATCGTTCGTGGAGAGGCATATATTTTAGCTCAGAAATTTATGCATCTGAAAAAAATTGTTAATTTTGCATCAAATTTTAAAAGTCCACATAATAAAATGTTTAACTGTTTGAATTCAACATATTTTTTTAAACATACCTCCACATTTTAAAAGATTTTGTATGTATGTCCGCACAAAATAGTCCGTCATTTTCTCCCAAATCATGTCAGAAGTCTAAATAAATGTGGCTTGTCTACTCGTTTGAATCATTCGCGGAGAGGCTTATATTTTAGTTCAGAAATTTATGCACCTGAAAAGATATGTTAAATTTGCATCAAACTTTAAAAGTTTATATAATAAAATGTTTGACTGTTTGAATTCAACATTGTTTTAAAACATACCTTCCGCTTTTTAAAAGATTTTCTGTATATGTCTTCACAAACTAGTCCATCAGTTTCTTGATAAACAGCTCAGATGTCATAATAAAAGTGGCTGGTCTACTCTTTTGTATCATTCGCTGAGAGGCATATATTTTAGGGTAGAAATTTATGCACCTGAAAAAAATGTTAAATTTAGATTAATCTTTAAATGTTTATATAATAAAATGTGTAACTGTTTGAATTCAATATTGGTTTAAATCATACCTCCACATTTTAAAAGATTTTCTGTATATGTGCACACAAATTACTCCATCAGTTTCTTCATAAGCAGGTCAGATGTCATAATAAAAGTGGCTGGTCTACTCTTTTGTATCATTCGCGGAGAGGCATATATTTTAGGGTAGAAATTTATGCACCTGAAAAAAATGTTAAATTTAGAATAATCTTTAAAATTTTATATAATAAAATGTTTAACTGTTTGAATTCAACATTGTTTTAAATCATACCTCCACATTTTAAAAGATTTTCTGTATATGTGCTCACAAATTAGTCCATCAGTTTCTTCATAAGCAGGTCAGATGTCATAATAACAATCGCTGGTCTACTCTTTTGTATCATTCGCGGAGAGGCATACATTTTAGTTCAGAAATTGATGCACCTGAATTGAAATGTTAAATTTGCATCAAATTTTAAAAGTCCATATAATAAAATGTTTAACTCTTTTTATTCAACATTGTTTTAGACTTACCTCCGCATTTTTAAAGTTTTTCTATGTATTTCCTCAGCAATTAGTCAGTCAGTTTCACCTAATCAGGTCAGAAGTCTAAATAAATGTGGCTTGTCTACTCGTTTGAATCATTCGCGGAGAGGCATATATTTTAGTTCAGAAATTTATGCACCTGAAAAGATATGTTAAATTTGCATCAAACTTTAAAAGTTTATATAATAAAATGTTTGACTGTTTGAATTCAACATTGTTTTAAAACATACGTCCGCATTTTAAAAGATTTTCTGTATATGTCCTCACAAATTAGTCCATCAGTTTCTTGATCAACAGGTCAGATGTCATAATAACAATCGCTGGTCTACTCTTTTGTATCATTCGCGGAGAGGCATATATTTTAGTTCAGAAATTTATGCACCTGAAAAAAAATGTTAAATTTGCATCAAATTTTAAAAGTCCATATAATAAAATGTTTAACTGTTTTTATTCAACATTGTTTTAGACATACCTCCGCATTTTAAAAGTTTTTCGATGTATGTCCTCACAAATTAGTCAGTCAGTTTCTCCCTAATCATGTCAGAAGTCTAAACAAATGTGGCTTGTCTACTCGTTTGAATCATTCGCGCAGAGGCATATATTTTAGCTCAGAAATTTATGCATCTGAAAAAAAATGTTAATTTTGCATCAAATTTTAAAAGTCCATATAATAAAATGTTTAACTGTTTGAATTCAACATTTTTTTTTAAACATACCTCCACATTTTAAAAGATTTTGTATGTATGTCCTCACAAAATAGTCCGTCATTTTCTCCCAAATCATGTCAGAAGTCTAAATAAATGTGGCTTGTCTACTCTTTTGTATCATTCGCGGAGAGGCATATATTTTAGCTCAGAAATTTATGCACCTGAAAAAAAAATGTTAAATTTGCATCAAATTTTAAAAGTCCATATAATAAAATGTTTAACTCTTTTTATTCAACATTGTTTTAGACCTACCTCCGCATTTTTAAAGTTTTTCTATGTATTTCCTCAGCAATTAGTCAGTCAGTTTCACCTATTCAGGTCAGAAGTCTAAATAAATGTGGCTTGTCTACTCGTTTGAATCATTCGCGGAGAGGAATATATTTTAGTTCAGAAATTTATGCACCTGAAAAGATATGTTAAATTTGCATCAAACTTTAAAAGTTTGTATAATAAAATGTTTGACTGTTTGAATTCAACATTGTTTTAAAACATACCTCCGCTTTTTAAAAGATTTTCTGTATATGTCTTCACAAACTAGTCCATCAGTTTCTTGATAAACAGCTCAGATGTCATAATAAAAGTGGCTGGTCTACTCTTTTGTACCATTCGCGGAGAGGCATATATTTTAGGGTAGAAATTTATGCACCTGAAAAAAATGTTAAATTTAGATTAATCTTTAAAAGTTTATATAATAAAATGTGTAACTGTTTGAATTCAACATTGGTTTAAATCATACCTCCACATTTTAAAAGATTTTCTGTATATGTGCTCACAAATTACTCCATCAGTTTCTTCATAAGCAGGTCAGATGTCATAATAAAAGTGGCTGGTCTACTCTTTTGTATCATTCGCGGAGAGGCATATATTTTAGGTAGAAATTTATGCACCTGAAAAAAATGTTAAATTTGCATCAAACTATAAAAGTTTATATAATAAAATGTTTGACTGTTTGAATTCAACATTGTTTTAAAACATACCTCCGCATTTTAAAAGATTTTCTGTATATGTTCTCACAAATTAGTCCATCAGTTTCTTGATCAACAGGTCAGATGTCATAATAACAATCGCTGGTCTACTCTTTTGTATCATTCGCGGAGAGGCATATATTTTAGTTCAGAAATTTATGCACCTGAAAAAAAATGTTAAATTTGCATCAAATTTTAAAAGTCCATATAATAAAATGTTTAACTGTTTTTATTCAACATTGTTTTAGACATACCTCCGCATTTTAAAAGATTTTCTGTATATGTCCTCACAAATTACTCCATCAAATTCTTCATAAGCAGGTCAGATGTCATAATAAAAGTGGCTGGTGTACTCTTTTGTATCATTCGTGGAGAGGCATATATTTTAGCTCAGAAATTTATGCATCTGAAAAAAATTGTTAATTTTGCATCAAATTTTAAAAGTCCACATAATAAAATGTTTAACTGTTTGAATTCAACATATTTTTTTAAACATACCTCCACATTTTAAAAGATTTTGTATGTATGTCCTCACAAAATAGTCCGTCATTTTCTCCCAAATCATGTCAGAAGTCTAAATAAATGTGGCTTGTCTACTCTTTTGTATCATTCGCGGAGAGGCATATATTTTAGCTCAGAAATTTATGCACCTGAAAAAAAAATTTTAAATTTGCATCAAATTTTAAAAGTCCATATAATAAAATGTTTAACTCTTTTTATTCAACATTGTTTTAGACCTACTTCCGCATTTTTAAAGTTTTTCTATGTATGTCCTCACAAATTAGTCAGTCAGTTTCTCCCTAATCATGTCAGAAGTCTGAATAAATGTGGCTTGTCTACTCTTTTGAATCATTCGCGGAGAGGCATATATTTTAGGGTAGAAATTTATGCACCTGAAAAAAATGTTAAATTTAGATTAATCTTTAAATGTTTATATAATAAAATGTGTAACTGTTTGAATTCAACATTGGTTTAAATCATACCTCCACATTTTAAAAGATTTTCTGTATATGTGCACACAAATTACTCCATCAGTTTCTTCATAAGCAGGTCAGATGTCATAATAAAAGTGGCTGGTCTACTCTTTTGTACCATTCGCGGAGAGGCATATATTTTAGGGTAGAAATTTATGCACCTGAAAAAAATGTTAAATTTAGATTAATCTTTAAAAGTTTATATAATAAAATGTGTAACTGTTTGAATTCAACATTGGTTTAAATCATACCTCCACATTTTAAAAGATTTTCTGTATATGTGCTCACAAATTACTCCATCAGTTTCCTCATAAGCAGGTCAGATGTCATAATAAAAGTGGCTGGTCTACTCTTTTGTATCATTCGCGGAGAGGCATATATTTTAGGGTAGAAATTTATGCACCTGAAAAAAATGTTAAATTTGCATCAAACTATAAAAGTTTATATAATAAAATGTTTGACTGTTTGAATTCAACATTGTTTTAAAACATACCTCCGCATTTTAAAAGATTTTCTGTATATGTCCTCACAAATTAGTCCATCAGTTTCTTGATCAACAGGTCAGATGTCATAATAACAATCGCTGGTCTACTCTTTTGTATCATTCGCGGAGAGGCATATATTTTAGTTCAGAAATTTATGCACCTGAAAAAAAATGTTAAATTTGCATCAAATTTTAAAAGTCCATATAATAAAATGTTTAACTGTTTTTATTCAACATTGTTTTAGACATACCTCCGCATTTTAAAAGTTTTTCTTTGTATGTCCTCACAAATTAGTCAGTCAGTTTCTCCCTAATCATGTCAGAAGTCTAAACAAATGTGGCTTGTCTACTCGTTTGAATCATTCGCGGAGAGGCATATATTTTAGCTCAGAAATTTATGCATCTGAAAAAAAATGTTAATTTTGCATCAAATTTTAAAAGTCCATATAATAAAATGTTTGTCTGTTTGAATTCAACATTGTTTTAAAACATACCTCCGCATTTTAAAAGATTTTCTGTATATGTCCTCACAAATTACTCCATCAGTTTCTTCATAAGCAGGTCAGATGTCATAATAAAAGTGGCTGGTGTACTCTTTTGTATCATTCGTGGAGAGGCATATATTTTAGCTCAGAAATTTATGCATCTGAAAAAAATTGTTAATTTTGCATCAAATTTTAAAAGTCCACATAATAAAATGTTTAACTGTTTGAATTCAACATATTTTTTTAAACATACCTCCACATTTTAAAAGATTTTGTATGTATGTCCTCACAAAATAGTCCGTCATTTTCTCCCAAATCATGTCAGAAGTCTAAATAAATGTGGCTTGTCTACTCTTTTGTATCATTCGCGGAGAGGCATATATTTTAGCTCAGAAATTTATGCACCTGAAAAAAAAATTTTAAATTTGCATCAAATTTTAAAAGTCCATATAATAAAATGTTTAACTCTTTTTATTCAACATTGTTTTAGACCTACTTCCGCATTTTTAAAGTTTTTCTATGTATGTCCTCACAAATTAGTCAGTCAGTTTCTCCCTAATCATGTCAGAAGTCTGAATAAATGTGGCTTGTCTACTCTTTTGAATCATTCGCGGAGAGGCATATATTTTAGGGTAGAAATTTATGCACCTGAAAAAAATGTTAAATTTAGATTAATCTTTAAATGTTTATATAATAAAATGTGTAACTGTTTGAATTCAACATTGGTTTAAATCATACCTCCACATTTTAAAAGATTTTCTGTATATGTGCACACAAATTACTCCATCAGTTTCTTCATAAGCAGGTCAGATGTCATAATAAAAGTGGCTGGTCTACTCTTTTGTATCATTCGCGGAGAGGCATATATTTTAGGGTAGAAATTTATGCACCTGAAAAAAATGTTAAATTTAGAATAATCTTTAAAATTTTATATAATAAAATGTTTAACTGTTTGAATTCAACATTGTTTTAAATCATACCTCCACATTTTAAAAGATTTTCTGTATATGTGCTCACAAATTACTCCATCAGTTTCTTCATAAGCAGGTCCGATGTCATAATAAAAGTGGCGGGTCTACTCTTTTGTATCATTCGCGGAGAGGCATATATTTTAGTTCAGAAATTTATGCACCTGAAAAAAAATGTTAAATTTGCATCAAATTTTAAAAGTCCATATAATAAAATGTTTAACTGTTTTTATTCAACATTGTTTTAGACATACCTCCGCATTTTAAAATTTTATCTATGTATGTCCTCACAAATTAGTCAGTCAGTTTCTCCCTAATCATGTCAGAAGTCTGAATAAATGTGGCTTGTCTACTCTTTTGAATCATTCGCGGAGAGGCATACATTTTAGTTCAGAAATTTATGCACCTGAAAAGAAATGTTAAATTTGCATCAAACTATAAAAGTTTATATAATAAAATGTTTGACTGTTTGAATTCAACATTGTTTTAAAATATACCTCCGCATTTTAAAAGATTTTCTGTATATGTCCTCACAAATTAGTCCATCAGTTTCTTGATCAACAGGTCAGATGTCATAATAACAATCGCTGGTCTACTCTTTTGTATCATTCGCGGAGAGGCATATATTTTAGTTCAGAAATTTATGCACCTGAAAAAAAATGTTAAATTTGCATCAAATTTTAAAAGTCCATATAATAAAATGTTTAACTGTTTTTATTCAACATTGTTTTAGACATACCTCCGCATTTTAAAAGTTTTTCTATGTATGTCCTCACAAATTAATCAGTCAGTTTCTCCCTAATCATGTCAGAAGTCTGAATAAATGTGGCTTGTCTACTCTTTTGAATCATTCGCGGAGAGGCATACATTTTAGTTCAGAAATTTATGCACCTGAAAAGAAATGTTAAATTTGCATCAAACTATAAAAGTTTATATAATAAAATGTTTGACTGTTTGAATTCAACATTGTTTTAAAACATACCTCCGCTTTTTAAAAGATTTTCTGTATATGTCTTCACAAACTAGTCCATCAGTTTCTTGATAAACAGCTCAGATGTCATAATAAAAGTGGCTGGTCTACTCTTTTGTATCATTCGCGGAGAGGCATATATTTTAGGGTAGAAATTTATGCACCTGAAAAAAATGTTAAATTTAGATTAATCTTTAAAAGTTTATATAATAAAATGTGTAACTGTTTGAATTCAACATTGGTTTAAATCATACCTCCACATTTTAAAAGATTTTCTGTATATGTGCTCACAAATTACTCCATCAGTTTCTTCATAAGCAGGTCAGATGTCATAATAAAAGTGGCTGGTCTACTCTTTTGTATCATTCGCGGAGAGGCATATATTTTAGGGTAGAAATTTATGCACCTGAAAAAAATGTTAAATTTGCATCAAACTATAAAAGTTTATATAATAAAATGTTTGACTGTTTGAATTCAACATTGTTTTAAAACATACCTCCGCATTTTAAAAGATTTTCTGTATATGTCCTCACAAATTAGCCCATCAGTTTCTTGATCAACAGGTCAGATGTCATAATAACAATCGCTGGTCTACTCTTTTGTATCATTCGCGGAGAGGCATACATTTTAGTTCAGAAATTTATGCACCTGAAAAGAAATGTTAAATTTGCATCAAATTTTAAAAGTCCATATAATAAAATGTTTAACTGTTTTTATTCAACATTGTTTTAGACATACCTCCGCATTTTAAAAGTTTTTCTATGTATGTCCTCACAAATTAGTCAGTCAGTTTCTCCCTAATCATGTCAGAAGTCTAAACAAATGTGGCTTGTCTACTCGTTTGAATCATTCGCGGAGAGGCATATATTTTAGCTCAGAAATTTATGCATCTGAAAAAAAATGTTAATTTTGCATCAAATTTTAAAAGTACATATAATAAAATGTTTAACTCTTTTTATTCAACATTGTTTTAGACCTACCTCCGCATTTTTAAAGTTTTTCTATGTATTTCCTCAGCAATTAGTCAGTCAGTTTCACCTAATCAGGTCAGAAGTCTAAATAAATGTGGCTTGTCTACTCGTTTGAATCATTCGCGGAGAGGCATATATTTTAGTTCAGAAATTTATGCACCTGAAAAGATATGTTAAATTTGCATCAAACTTTAAAAGTTTATATAATAAAATGTTTGACTGTTTGAATTCAACATTGTTTTAAAACATACCTCCGCTTTTTAAAAGATTTTCTGTATATGTCTTCACAAACTAGTCCATCAGGTTCTTGATAAACAGCTCAGATGTCATAATAAAAGTGGCTGGTCTACTCTTTTGTATCATTCGCGGAGAGGCATATATTTTAGGGTAGAAATTTATGCACCTGAAAAAAAATGTTAAATTTAGATTAATCTTTAAAAGTTTATATAATAAAATGTGTAACTGTTTGAATTCAACATTGGTTTAAATCATACCTCCACATTTTAAAAGATTTTCTGTATATGTGCTCACAAATTACTCCATCAGTTTCTTCATAAGCAGGTCAGATGTCATAATAAAAGTGGCTGGTCTACTCTTTTGTATCATTCGCGGAGAGGCATATATTTTAGGGTAGAAATTTATGCACCTGAAAAAAATGTTAAATTTGCATCAAACTATAAAAGTTTATATAATAAAATGTTTGACTGTTTGAATTCAACATTGTTTTAAAACATACCTCCGCATTTTAAAAGATTTTCTGTATATGTCCTCACAAATTAGTCCATCAGTTTCTTGATCAACAGGTCAGATGTCATAATAACAATCGCTGGTCTACTCTTTTGTATCATTCGCGGAGAGGCATACATTTTAGTTCAGAAATTTATGCACCTGAAAAGAAATGTTAAATTTGCATCAAACTATAAAAGTTTATATAATAAAATGTTTGACTGTTTGAATTCAACATTGTTTTAAAACATACCTCTGCATTTTAAAAGATTTTCTGTATATGTCCTCACAAATTAGTCCATCAGTTTCTTGATAAACAGGTCAGATGTCATAATAACAATCGCTGGTCTACTCTTTTGTATCATTCGCGGAGAGGCATATATTTTAGTTCAGAAATTTATGCACCTGAAAAAAATGTTAAATTTGCATCAAATTTTAAAAGTCCATATAATAAAATGTTTAACTGTTTTTATTCAACATTGTTTTAGACATACCTCCGCATTTTAAAAGTTTTTCTATGTATGTCCTCACAAATTAGTCAGTCAGTTTCTCCCTAATCATGTCAGAAGTCTAAACAAATGTGGCTTGTCTACTCGTTTGAATCATTCGCGGAGAGGCATATATTTTAGCTCAGAAATTTATGCATCTGAAAAAAAATGTTAATTTTGCATCAAATTTTAAAAGTCCATATAATAAAATGTTTAACTGTTTGAATTCAACATTTTTTTTTAAACATACCTCCACATTTTAAAAGATTTTGTATGTATGTCCTCACAAAATAGTCCGTCATTTTCTCCCAAATCATGTCAGAAGTCTAAATAAATGTGGCTTGTCTACTCTTTTGTATCATTCGCGGAGAGGCATATATTTTAGCTCAGAAATTTATGCACCTGAAAAAAAAATGTTAAATTTGCATCAAATTTTAAAAGTCCATATAATAAAATGTTTAACTCTTTTTATTCAACATTGTTTTAGACCTACCTCCGCATTTTTAAAGTTTTTCTATGTATTTCCTCAGCAATTAGTCAGTCAGTTTCACCTAATCAGGTCAGAAGTCTAAATAAATGTGGCTTGTCTACTCGTTTGAATCATTCGCGGAGAGGCATATATTTTAGTTCAGAAATTTATGCACCTGAAAAGATATGTTAAATTTGCATCAAACTTTAAAAGTTTATATAATAAAATGTTTGACTGTTTGAATTCAACATTGTTTTAAAACATACCTCCGCTTTTTAAAAGATTTTCTGTATATGTCTTCACAAACTAGTCCATCAGTTTCTTGATAAACAGCTCAGATGTCATAATAAAAGTGGCTGGTCTACTCTTTTGTATCATTCGCGGAGAGGCATATATTTTAGGGTAGAAATTTATGCACCTGAAAAAAATGTTAAATTTAGATTAATCTTTAAAAGTTTATATAATAAAATGTGTAACTGTTTGAATTCAACATTGGTTTAAATCATACCTCCACATTTTAAAAGATTTTCTGTATATGTGCGCACAAATTACTCCATCAGTTTCTTCATAAGCAGGTCAGATGTCATAATAAAAGTGGCTGGTCTACTCTTTTGTATCATTCGCGGAGAGGCATATATTTTAGGGTAGAAATTTATGCACCTGAAAAAAATGTTAAATTTTCATCAAACTATAAATGTTTATATAATAAAATGTTTGACTGTTTGAATTCAACATTGTTTTAAAACATACCTCCGCATTTTAAAAGATTTTCTGTATATGTCCTCACAAATTAGTCCATCAGTTTCTTGATCAACAGGTCAGATGTCATAATAACAATCGCTGGTCTACTCTTTTGTATCATTCGCGGAGAGGCATACATTTTAGTTCAGAAATTTATGCACCTGAAAAGAAATGTTAAATTTGCATCAAATTTTAAAAGTCCATATAATAAAATGTTTAACTGTTTTTATTCAACATTGTTTTAGACATACCTCCGCATTTTAAATGTTTTTCTATATATGTCCTCACAAATTAGTCAGTCAGTTTATCCCTAATCATGTCAGAAGTCTAAACAATTGTGGCTTGTTTACTCGTTTGAATCATTCGCGGAGAGGCATATATTTTAGTTCAGAAATTTATGCACATGAAAAGAAATGTTAAATTTGCATCAAACTTTAAAAGTTTATATAATAAAATGTTTGACTGTTTGAATTCAACATTGTTTTAAAACATACCTTCCGCTTTTTAAAAGATTTTCTGTATATGTCTTCACAAACTAGTCCATCAGTTTCTTGATAAACAGCTCAGATGTCATAATAAAAGTGGCTGGTCTACTCTTTTGTATCATTCGCGGAGAGGCATATATTTTAGGGTAGAAATTTATGCACCTGAAAAAAATGTTAAATTTAGATTAATCTTTAAAATTTTATATAATAAAATGTTTAACTGTTTGAATTCAACATTGTTTTAAATCATACCTCCACATTTTAAAAGATTTTCTGTATATGTGCTCACAAATTACTCCATCAGTGTCTTCATAAGCAGGTCCGATGTCATAATAAAAGTGGCGGGTCTACTCTTTTGTATCATTCGCGGAGAGGCATATATTTTGCTCTGAAATTTATGCACCTGAAAAAAAAAATTAAATTTGCATCAAATTTTAAAAATCCATATAATAAAATGTTTAACTGTTTTTATTCAACATTGTTTTAGACATACCTCCGCATTTTAAAAGTTTTTCTATGTATGTCCTCACAAATTAATCAGTCAGTTTCTCCCTAATCATGTCAGAAGTCTAAACAAATGTGGCTTGTCTACTCGTTTGAATCATTCGCGGAGAGGCATATATTTTAGCTCAGAAATTTATGCATCTGAAAAAAAATGTTAATTTTGCATCAAATTTTAAAAGTCCATATAATAAAATGTTTAACTGTTTGAATTCAACATTTTTTTTTAAACATACTTCCACATTTTAAAAGATTTTGTATGTATATCCTCACAAAATAGTCCGTCATTTTCTCCCAAATCATGTCAGAAGTCTAAATAAATGTGGCTTGTCTACTCTTTTGTATCATTCGCGGAGAGGCATATATTTTAGCTCAGAAATTTATGCACCTGAAAAAAAAATGTTAAATTTGCATCAAATTTTAAAAGTCCATATAATAAAATGTTTAACTCTTTTTATTCAACATTGTTTTAGACCTACCTCCGCATTTTTAAAGTTTTTCTATGTATTTCCTCAGCAATTAGTCAGTCAGTTTCACCTAATCAGGTCAGAAGTCTAAATAAATGTGGCTTGTCTACTCGTTTGAATCATTCGCGGAGAGGCATATATTTTAGTTCAGAAATTTATGCACCTGAAAAGATATGTTAAATTTGCATCAAACTTTAAAAGTTTATATAATAAAATGTTTGACTGTTTGAATTCAACATTGTTTTAAAACATACCTCCGCTTTTTAAAAGATTTTCTGTATATGTCTTCACAAACTAGTCCATCAGTTTCTTGATAAACAGCTCAGATGTCATAATAAAAGTGGCTGGTCTACTCTTTTGTATCATTCGCGGAGAGGCATATATTTTAGGGTAGAAATTTATGCACCTGAAAAAAATGTTAAATTTAGATTAATCTTTAAAAGTTTATATAATAAAATGTGTAACTGTTTGAATTCAACATTGGTTTAAATCATACCTCCACATTTTAAAAGATTTTCTGTATATGTGCTCACAAATTACTCCATCAGTTTCTTCATAAGCAGGTCAGATGTCATAATAAAAGTGGCTGGTCTACTCTTTTGTATCATTCGCGGAGAGGCATATATTTTAGGGTAGAAATTTATGCACCTGAAAAAAATGTTAAATTTGCATCAAATTTTAAAAGTCCATATAATAAAATGTTTAACTGTTTTTATTCAACAATGTTTTAGACATACCTCCGCATTTTAAAAGTTTTTCTATGTATGTCCTCACAAATTAGTCAGTCAGTTTCTCCCTAATCATGTCAGAAGTCTAAACAAATGTGGCTTGTCTACTCGTTTGAATCATTCGCGGAGAGGCATATATTTTAGCTCAGAAATTTATGCATCTGAAAAAAAATGTTAATTTTGCATCAAATTTTAAAAGTACATATAATAAAATGTTTAACTGTTTGAATTCAACATTTTTTTTTAAACATACCTCCACATTTTAAAAGATTTTGTATGTATGTCGTCACAAAATAGTCCGTCATTTTCTCCCAAATCATGTCAGAAGTCTAAATAAATGTGGCTTGTCCACTCTTTTGTATCATTCGCGGAGAGGCATATATTTTAGCTCAGAAATTTATGCACCTGAAAAAAAAATGTGAAATTTGCATCAAATTTTAAAAGTCCATATAATAAAATGTTTAACTCTTTTTATTCAACATTGTTTTAGACCTACCTCCGCATTTTTAAAGTTTTTCTATGTATTTCCTCAGCAATTAGTCAGTCAGTTTCACCTAATCAGGTCAGAAGTCTAAATAAATGTGGCTTGTCTACTCGTTTGAATCATTCGCGGAGAGGCATATATTTTAGTTCAGAAATTTATGCACCTGAAAAGATATGTTAAATTTGCATCAAACTTTAAAAGTTTATATAATAAAATGTTTGACTGTTTGAATTCAACATTGTTTTAAAACATACGTCCGCATTTTAAAAGATTTTCTGTATATGTCCTCACAAATTAGTCCATCAGTTTCTTGATCAACAGGTCAGATGTCATAATAACAATCGCTGGTCTACTCTTTTGTATCATTCGCGGAGAGGCATACATTTTAGTTCAGAAATTTATGCACCTGAAAAGAAATGTTAAATTTGCATCAAACTATAAAAGTTTATATAATAAAATGTTTGACTGTTTGAATTCAACATTGTTTTAAAACATACCTCCGCATTTTAAAAGATTTTCTGTATATGTCCTCACAAATTAGTCCATCAGTTTCTTCATAAGCAGGTCAGATGTCATAATAAAAGTGGCGGGTCTACTCTTTTGTATCATTCGCGGAGAGGCATATATTTTAGCTCTGAAATTTATGCACCTGAAAAAAAAATTAAATTTGCATCAAATTTTAAAAGTCCATATAATAAAATGTTTAACTGTTTTTATTCAACATTGTTTTTGACATACCTCCGCATTTTAAAATTTTATCTATGTATGTCCTCACAAATTAGTCAGTCAGTTTCTCCCTAATCATGTCAGAAATCTGAATAAATGTGGCTTGTCTACTCTTTTGAATCATTCGCGGAGAGGCATACATTTTAGTTCAGAAATTTATGCACCTGAAAAGAAATGTTAAATTTGCATCAAACTATAAAAGTTTATATAATAAAATGTTTGACTGTTTGAATTCAACATTGTTTTAAAACATACCTCCGCATTTTAAAAGATTTTCTGTATATGTCCTCACAAACTAGTCCATCAGTTTCTTGATCAACAGGTCAGATGTGATAATAACAATCGCTGGTCTACTCTTTTGTATCATTCGCGGAGAGGCATATATTTTAGTTCAGAAATTTATGCACCTGAAAAAAAAATGTTAAATTTGCATCAAATTTTAAAAGTCCATATAATAAAATGTTTAACTGTTTTTATTCAACATTGTTTTAGACATACCTCCGCATTTTAAAAGTTTTTCTATGTATGTCCTCACAAATTAGTCAGTCAGTTTCTCCCTAATCATGTCAGAAGTCTAAACAAATGTGGCATGTCTACTCGTTTGAATCATTCGCGGAGAGGCATATATTTTAGTTCAGAAATTTATGCACCTGAAAAAAAATGTTAAATTTGCATCAAACTTTAAAAGTTTATATAATAAAATGTTTGTCTGTTTGAATTCAACATTGTTTTAAAACATACCTCCGCATTTTAAAAGATTTTCTGTATATGTCCTCACAAATTACTCCATCAGTTTCTTCATAAGCAGGTCAGATGTCATAATAAAAGTGGCTGGTGTACTCTTTTGTATCATTCGCGGAGAGGCATATATTTTAGTTCAGAAATTTATGCACCTGAAAAAAAAATGTTAAATTTGCATCAAATTTTAAAAGTCCACATAATAAAATGTTTAACTGTTTGAATTCAACATTTTTTTTTAAACATACCTCCACATTTTAAAAGATTTTGTATGTATGTCCTCACAAAATAGTCCGTCATTTTCTCCCAAATCATGTCAGAAGTCTAAATAAATGTGGCTTGTCTACTCTTTTGTATCATTCGCGGAGAGGCATATATTGTAGCTCAGAAATTTATGCACCTGAAAAAAAAATGTTAAATTTGCATCAAATTTTAAAAGTCCATATAATAAAATGTTTAACTCTTTTTATTCAACATTGTTTTAGACATACCTCCGCATTTTTAAAGTTTTTCTATGTATTTCCTCAGCAATTAGTCAGTCAGTTTCCCCTAATCATGTCAGAAGTCTAAATAAATGTGGCTTGTCTACTCGTTTGAATCATTCGCGGAGAGGCTTATATTTTAGTTCAGAAATTTATGCACCTGAAAAGATATGTTAAATTTGCATCAAACTTTAAAAGTTTATATAATAAAATGTTTGACTGTTTGAATTCAACATTGTTTTAAAACATACCTTCCGCTTTTTAAAAGATTTTCTGTATATGTCTTCACAAACTAGTCCATCAGTTTCTTGATAAACAGCTCAGATGTCATAATAAAAGTGGCTGGTCTACTCTTTTGTATCATTCGCGGAGAGGCATATATTTTAGGGTAGAAATTTATGCACCTGAAAAAAATGTTAAATTTAGATTAATCTTTAAAATTTTATATAATAAAATGTTTAACTGTTTGAATTCAACATTGTTTTAAATCATACCTCCACATTTTAAAAGATTTTCTGTATATGTGCTCACAAATTACTCCATCAGTTTCTTCATAAGCAGGTCCGATGTCATAATAAAAGTGGCGGGTCTACTCTTTTGTATCATTCGCGGAGAGGCATATATTTTGCTCTGAAATTTATGCACCTGAAAAAAAAAAATTAAATTTGCATCAAATTTTAAAAATCCATATAATAAAATGTTTAACTGTTTTTATTCAACATTGTTTTTGACATACCTCCGCATTTTAAAATTTTATCTATGTATGTCCTCACAAATTAGTCAGTCAGTTTCTCCCTAATCATGTCAGAAGTCTGAATAAATGTGGCTTGTCTACTCTTTTGAATCATTCGCGGAGACGCATACATTTTAGTTCAGAAATTTATGCACCTGAAAAGAAATGTTAAATTTGCATCAAACTATAAAAGTTTATATAATAAAATGTTTGACTGTTTGAATTCAACATTGTTTTAAAATATACCTCCGCATTTTAAAAGATTTTCTGTATATGTCCTCACAAATTAGTCCATCAGTTTCTTGATCAACAGGTCAGATGTCATAATAACAATCGCTGGTCTACTCTTTTGTATCATTCGCGGAGAGGCATATATTTTAGTTCAGAAATTTATGCACCTGAAAAAAAATGTTAAATTTGCATCAAATTTTAAAAGTCCATATAATAAAATGTTTAACTGTTTTTATTCAACATTGTTTTAGACATACCTCCGCATTTTAAAAGTTTTTCTATGTATGTCCTCACAAATTAATCAGTCAGTTTCTCCCTAATCATGTCAGAAGTCTAAACAAATGTGGCTTGTCTACTCGTTTGAATCATTCGCGGAGAGGCATATATTTTAGCTCAGAAATTTATGCATCTGAAAAAAAATGTTAATTTTGCATCAAATTTTAAAAGTCCATATAATAAAATGTTTAACTGTTTGAATTCAACATTTTTTTTTAAACATACTTCCACATTTTAAAAGATTTAGTATGTATATATACTCACAAAATAGTCCGTCATTTTCTCCCAAATCATGTCAGAAGTCTAAATAAATGTGGCTTGTCTACTCTTTTGTATCATTCGCGGAGAGGCATATATTTTAGCTCAGAAATTTATGCACCTGAAAAAAAAATGTTAAATTTGCATCAAATTTTAAAAGTCCATATAATAAAATGTTTAACTCTTTTTATTCAACATTGTTTTAGACCTACCTCCGCATTTTTAAAGTTTTTCTATGTATTTCCTCAGCAATTAGTCAGTCAGTTTCACCTAATCAGGTCAGAAGTCTAAATAAATGTGGCTTGTCTACTCGTTTGAATCATTCGCGGAGAGGCATATATTTTAGTTCAGAAATTTATGCACCTGAAAAGATATGTTAAATTTGCATCAAACTTTAAAAGTTTATATAATAAAATGTTTGACTGTTTGAATTCAACATTGTTTTAAAACATACCTCCGCTTTTTAAAAGATTTTCTGTATATGTCTTCACAAACTAGTCCATCAGTTTCTTGATAAACAGCTCAGATGTCATAATAAAAGTGGCTGGTCTACTCTTTTGTATCATTCGCGGAGAGGCATATATTTTAGGGTAGAAATTTATGCACCTGAAAAAAAATGTTAAATTTAGATTAATCTTTAAAAGTTTATATAATAAAATGTGTAACTGTTTGAATTCAACATTGGTTTAAATCATACCTCCACATTTTAAAAGATTTTCTGTATATGTGCTCACAAATTACTCCATCAGTTTCTTCATAAGCAGGTCAGATGTCATAATAAAAGTGGCTGGTCTACTCTTTTGTATCATTCGCGGAGAGGCATATATTTTAGGGTAGAAATTTATGCACCTGAAAAAAATGTTAAATTTGCATCAAACTATAAAAGTTTATATAATAAAATGTTTGACTGTTTGAATTCAACATTGTTTTAAAACATACCTCCGCATTTTAAAAGATTTTCTGTATATGTCCTCACAAATTAGTCCATCAGTTTCTTGATCAACAGGTCAGATGTCATAATAACAATCGCTGGTCTACTCTTTTGTATCATTCGCGGAGAGGCATACATTTTAGTTCAGAAATTTATGCACCTGAAAAGAAATGTTAAATTTGCATCAAATTTTAAAAGTCCATATAATAAAATGTTTAACTGTTTTTATTCAACATTGTTTTAGACCTACCTCCGCATTTTTAAAGTTTTTCTATGTATTTCCTCAGCAATTAGTCAGTCAGTTTCACCTAATCAGGTCAGAAGTCTAAATAAATGTGGCTTGTCTACTCGTTTGAATCATTCGCGGAGAGGCATATATTTTAGTTCAGAAATTTATGCACCTGAAAAGATATGTTAAATTTGCATCAAACTTTAAAAGTTTATATAATAAAATGTTTGACTGTTTGAATTCAACATTGTTTTAAAACATACGTCCGCATTTTAAAAGATTTTCTGTATATGTCCTCACAAATTAGTCCATCAGTTTCTTGATCAACAGGTCAGATGTCATAATAACAATCGCTGGTCTACTCTTTTGTATCATTCGCGGAGAGGCATACATTTTAGTTCAGAAATTTATGCACCTGAAAAGAAATGTTAAATTTGCATCAAACTATAAAAGTTTATATAATAAAATGTTTGACTGTTTGAATTCAACATTGTTTTAAAACATACCTCCGCATTTTAAAAGATTTTCTGTATATGTCCTCACAAATTAGTCCATCAGTTTCTTGATCAATAGGTCAGATGTCATAATAACAATCGCTGGTCTACTCTTTTGTATCATTCGCGGAGAGGCATATATTTTAGGGTAGAAATTTATGCACCTGAATAAAATGTTAAATTTAGAATAATCTTTAAAATTTTATATAATAAAATGTTTAACTGTTTGAATTCAACATTGTTTTAAATCATACCTCCACATTTTAAAAGATTTTCTGTATATGTGCACACAAATTACTCCATCAGTTTCTTCATAAGCAGGTCCGATGTCATAATAAAAGTGGCGGGTCTACTCTTTTGTATCATTCGCGGAGAGGCATATATTTTAGTTCAGAAATTTATGCACCTGAAAAAAAAAATTAAATTTGCATCAAATTTTAAAAGTCCATATAATAAAATGTTTAACTGTTTTTATTCAACATTGTTTTTGACATACCTCCGCATTTTAAAATTTTATCTATGTATGTCCTCACAAATTAGTCAGTCAGTTTCTCCCTAATCATGTCAGAAGTCTGAATAAATGTGGCTTGTCTACTCTTTTGAATCATTCGCGGAGAGGCATACATTTTAGTTCAGAAATTTATGCACCTGAAAAGAAATGTTAAATTTGCATCAAACTATAAAAGTTTATATAATAAAATATTTGACTGTTTGAATTCAACATTGTTTTAAAACATACCTCCGCATTTTAAAAGATTTTCTGTATATGTCCTCACAAATTAGTCCATCAGTTTCTTGATCAACAGGTCAGATGTCATAATAACAATCGCTGGTCTACTCTTTTGTATCATTCGCGGAGAGGCATACATTTTAGTTCAGAAATTTATGCACCTGAAAAGAAATGTTAAATTTGCATCAAACTATAAAAGTTTATATAATAAAATGTTTGACTGTTTGAATTCAACATTGTTTTAAAACATACCTCCGCATTTTAAAAGACTTTCTGTATATATCCTCACAAATTAGTCCATCAGTTTCTTGATCAACAGGTCAGATGTCATAATAACAATCGCTGGTCTACTCTTTTGTATCATTCGCGGAGAGGCATATATTTTAGCTCAGAAATTTATGCATCTGAAAAAAAATGTTAATTTTGCATCAAATTTTAAAAGTACATATAATAAAATGTTTGACTGTTTGAATTCAACATTGTTTTAAAACATACCTCCGCTTTTTAAAAGATTTTCTGTATATGTCTTCACAAACTAGTCCATCAGTTTCTTGATAAACAGCTCAGATGTCATAATAAAAGTGGCTGGTCTACTCTTTTGTATCATTCGCGGAGAGGCATATATTTTAGGGTAGAAATTTATGCACCTGAAAAAAATGTTAAATTTAGATTAATCTTTAAAAGTTTATATAATAAAATGTGTAACTGTTTGAATTCAACATTGGTTTAAATCATACCTCCACATTTTAAAAGATTTTCTGTATATGTGCTCACAAATTACTCCATCAGTTTCTTCATAAGCAGGTCAGATGTCATAATAAAAGTGGCTGGTCTACTCTTTTGTATCATTCGCGGAGAGGCATATATTTTAGGGTAGAAATTTATGCACCTGAAAAAAATGTTAAATTTGCATCAAACTATAAAAGTTTATATAATAAAATGTTCGACTGTTCTAATTCAACATTGTTTTAAAACATACCTCTGCATTTTAAAAGATTTTCTGTATATGTCCTCACAAATTAATCCATCAGTTTCTTGATCAACAGGTCAGATGTCATAATAACAATCGCTGGTCTACTCTTTTGTATCATTCGCGGAGAGACATATATTTTAGTTCAGAAATTTATGCACCTGAAAAAAAATGTTAAATTTGAATCAAATTTTAAAAGTCCATATAATAAAATGTTTAACTGTTTTTATTCAACATTGTTTTAGACATACCTCCGCATTTTAAAAGTTTTTCTATGTATGTCCTCACAAATTAGTCAGTCAGTTTCTCCCTAATCATGTCAGAAGTCTAAACAAATGTGGCTTGTCTACTCGTTTGAATCATTCGCGGAGAGGCATATATTTTAGCTCAGTAATTTATGCATCTGAAAAAAAATGTTAATTTTGCATCAAATTTTTAAAGTCCATATAATAAAATGTTTAACTGTTTGAATTCAACATTTTTTTTTAAACATACCACCACATTTTAAAAGATTTTGTATGTATGTCCTCACAAAATAGTCCGTCATTTTCTCCCAAATCATGTCAGAAGTCTAAATAAATGTGGCTTGTCTACTCTTTTGTATCATTCGCGGAGAGGCATATATTTTAGCTCAGAAATTTATGCACCTGAAAAAAAAATGTTAAATTTGCATCAAATTTTAAAAGTCCATATAATAAAATGTTTAACTCTTTTTATTCAACATTGTTTTAGACCTACCTCCGCATTTTTAAAGTTTTTCTATGTATTTCCTCAGCAATTAGTCAGTCAGTTTCACCTAATCAGGTCAGAAGTCTAAATAAATGTGGCTTGTCTACTCGTTTGAATCATTCGCGGAGAGGCATATATTTTAGTTCAGAAATTTATGCACCTGAAAAGATATGTTAAATTTGCATCAAACTTTAAAAGTTTATATAATAAAATGTTTTACTGTTTGAATTCAACATTGTTTTAAAACATACCTCCGCTTTTTAAAAGATTTTCTGTATATGTCTTCACAAACTAGTCCATCAGTTTCTTGATAAACAGCTCAGATGTCATAATAAAAGTGGCTGGTCTACTCTTTTGTATCATTCGCGGAGAGGCATATATTTTAGGGTAGAAATTTATGCACCTGAAAAAAATGTTAAATTTAGATTAATCTTTAAAAGTTTATATAATAAAATGTGTAACTGTTTGAATTCAACATTGGTTTATATCATACCTCCACATTTTAAAAGATTTTCTGTATATGTGCGCACAAATTACTACATCAGTTTCTTCATAAGCAGGTCAGATGTCATAATAAAAGTGGCTGGTCTACTCTTTTGTATCATTCGCGGAGAGGCATATATTTTAGGGTAGAAATTTATGCACCTGAAAAAAATGTTAAATTTTCATCAAACTATAAATGTTTATATAATAAAATGTTTGACTGTTTGAATTCAACATTGTTTTAAAACATACCTCCGCATTTTAAAAGATTTTCTGTATATGTCCTCACAAATTAGTCCATCAGTTTCTTGATCAACAGGTCAGATGTCATAATAACAATCGCTGGTCTACTCTTTTGTATCATTCGCGGAGAGGCATACATTTTAGTTCAGAAATTTATGCACCTGAAAAGAAATGTTAAATTTGCATCAAATTTTAAAAGTCCATATAATAAAATGTTTAACTGTTTTTATTCAACATTGTTTTAGACATACCTCCGCATTTTAAAAGTTTTTCTATATATGTCCTCACAAATTAGTCAGTCAGTTTATCCCTAATCATGTCAGAAGTCTAAACAATTGTGGCTTGTTTACTCGTTTGAATCATTCGCGGAGAGGCATATATTTTAGGGTAGAAATTTATGCACCTGAAAAAAATGTTAAATTTAGATTAATCTTTAAAAGTTTATATAATAAAATGTGTAACTGTTTGAATTCAACATTGGTTTAAATCATACCTCCACATTTTAAAAGATTTTCTGTATATGTGCGCACAAATTACTCCATCAGTTTCTTCATAAGCAGGTCAGATGTCATAATAAAAGTGGCTGGTCTACTCTTTTGTATCATTCGGGGAGAGGCATATATTTTAGGGTAGAAATTTATGCACATGAAAAGAAATGTTAAATTTGCATCAAACTTTAAAAGTTTATATAATAAAATGTTTGTCTGTTTGAATTCAACATTGTTTTAAAACATACCTCCGCATTTTAAAAGATTTTCTGAATATGTCCTCACAAATTACTCCATCAGTTTCTTCATAAGCAGGTCAGATGTCATAATAAAAGTGGCTGGTCTACTCTTTTGTATCATTCGCGGAGAGGCATATATTTTAGGGTAGAAATTTATGCACCTGAAAAAAATGTTAAATTTAGAATAATCTTTAAAATTTTATATAATAAAATGTTTAACTGTTTGAATTCAACATTGTTTTAAATCATACCTCCACATTTTAAAAGATTTTCTGTATATGTGCTCACAAATTACTCCATCAGTTTCGTCATAAGCAAGTCGGATGTCATAATAAAAGTGGCGGGTCTACTCTTTTGTATCATTCGCGGAGAGGCATATATTTTAGCACTGAAATTTATGCACCTGAAAAAAAAATTAAATTTGCATCAAATTTTAAAAGTCCATATAATAAAATGTTTAACTGTTTTTATTCAACATTGTTTTTGACATACCTCCGCATTTTAAAATTTTATCTATGTATGTCCTCACAAATTAGTCAGTCAGTTTCTCCCTAATCATGTCAGAAATCTGAATAAATGTGGCTTGTCTACTCTTTTGAATCATTCGCGGAGAGGCATACATCTTAGTTCAGAAATTTATGCACCTGAAAAGAAATGTTAAATTTGCATCAAACTATAAAAGTTTATATAATAAAATGTTTGACTGTTTGAATTCAACATTGTTTTAAAACATACCTCCGCATTTTAAAAGATTTTCAGTATATGTCCTCACAAACTAGTCCATCAGTTTCTTGATCAACAGGTCAGATGTCATAATAACAATCGCTGGTCTACTCTTTTGTATCATTCGCGGAGAGGCATATATTTTAGTTCAGAAATTTATGCACCTGAAAAAAAAATGTTAAATTTGCATCAAATTTTAAAAGTCCATATAATAAAATGTTTAACTGTTTTTATTCAACATTGTTTTAGACATACCTCCGCATTTTAAAAGTTTTTCTATGTATGTCCTCACAAATTAGTCAGTCAGTTTCTCCCTAATCATGTCAGAAGTCTAAACAAATGTGGCTTGTCTACTCGTTTGAATCATTCGCGGAGAGGCATATATTTTAGTTCAGAAATTTATGCACCTGAAAAAAAATGTTAAATTTGCATCAAACTTTAAAAGTTTATATAATAAAATGTTTGTCTGTTTGAATTCAACATTGTTTTAAAACATACCTCCGCATTTTAAAAGATTTTCTGTATATGTCCTCACAAATTACTCCATTAGTTTCTTCATAAGCAGGTCAGATGTCATAATAAAAGTGGCTGGTGTACTCTTTTGTATCATTCGTGGAGAGGCATATATTTTAGCTCAGAAATTTATGCATCTGAAAAAAATTGTTAATTTTGCATCAAATTTTAAAAGTCCACATAATAAAATGTTTAACTGTTTGAATTCAACATTTTTTTTTAAACATACCTCCACATTTTAAAAGATTTTGTATGTATGTCCTCACAAAATAGTCCGTCATTTTCTCCCAAATCATGTCAGAAGTCTAAATAAATGTGGCTTGTCTACTCTTTTGTATCATTCGCGGAGAGGCATATATTTTAGCTCAGAAATTTATGCACCTGAAAAAAAAATGTTAAATTTGCATCAAATTTTAAAAGTCCATATAATAAAATGTTTAACTCTTTTTATTCAACATTGTTTTAGACATACCTCCGCATTTTTAAAGTTTTTCTATGTATTTCCTCAGCAATTAGTCAGTCAGTTTCCCCTAATCATGTCAGAAGTCTAAATAAATGTGGCTTGTCTACTCGTTTGAATCATTCGCGGAGAGGCTTATATTTTAGTTCAGAAATTTATGCACCTGAAAAGATATGTTAAATTTGCATCAAACTTTAAAAGTTTATATAATAAAATGTTTGACTGTTTGAATTCAACATTGTTTTAAAACATACCTTCCGCTTTTTAAAAGATTTTCTGTATATGTCTTCACAAACTAGTCCATCAGTTTCTTGATAAACAGCTCAGATGTCATAATAAATGTGGCTGGTCTACTCTTTTGTATCATTCGCGGAGAGGCATATATTTTAGGGTAGAAATTTATGCACCTGAAAAAAATGTTAAATTTAGATTAATCTTTAAAAGTTTATATAATAAAATGTGTAACTGTTTGAATTCAACATTGGTTTAAATCATACCTCCACATTTTAAAAGATTTTCTGTATATGTGCTCACAAACTACTCCATCAGTTTCTTCATAAGCAGGTCAGATGTCATAATAAAAGTGGCTGGTCTACTCTTTTGTATCATTCGCGGAGAGGCATATATTTTAGGGTAGAAATTTATGCACCTGAAAAAAATGTTAAATTTAGAATAATCTTTAAAATTTTATATAATAAAATGTTTAACTGTTTGAATTCAACATTGTTTTAAATCATACCTCCACATTTTAAAAGATTTTCTGTATATGTGCTCACAAATTACTCCATCAGTTTCTTCATAAGCAGGTCCGATGTCATAATAAAAGTGGCGGGTCTACTCTTTTGTATCATTCGCGGAGAGGCATATATTTTGCTCTGAAATTTATGCACCTGAAAAAAAAAATTAAATTTGCATCAAATTTTAAAAATCCATATAATAAAATGTTTAACTGTTTTTATTCAACATTGTTTTTGACATACCTCCGCATTTTAAAATTTTATCTATGTATGTCCTCACAAATTAGTCAGTCAGTTTCTCCCTAATCATGTCAGAAGTCTGAATAAATGTGGCTTGTCTACTCTTTTGAATCATTCGCGGAGAGGCATACATTTTAGTTCAGAAATTTATGCACCTGAAAAGAAATGTTAAATTTGCATCAAACTATAAAAGTTTATATAATAAAATGTTTGACTGTTTGAATTCAACATTGTTTTAAAAGATACCTCCGCATTTTAAAAGATTTTCTGTATATGTCCTCACAAATTAATCCATCAGTTTCTTGATCAACAGGTCAGATGTCATAATAACAATCGCTGGTCTACTCTTTTGTATCATTCGCGGAGAGGCATATATTTTAGTTCAGAAATTTATGCACCTGAAAAAAAATGTTAAATTTGCATCAAATTTTAAAAGTCCATATAATAAAATGTTTAACTGTTTGAATTCAACATTTTTTTTTAAACATACCTCCACATTTTAAAAGATTTTGTATGTATGTCCTCACAAAATAGTCCGTCATTTTCTCCCAAATCATGTCAAAAGTCTGAATAAATGTGGCTTGTCTACTCTTTTGTATCATTCGCGGAGAGGCATATATTTTAGCTCAGAAATTTATGCACCTGAAAAAAAAATGTTAAATTTGCATCAAATTTTAAAAGTCCATATAATAAAATGTTTAACTCTTTTTATTCAACATTGTTTTAGACCTACCTCCGCATTTTTAAAGTTTTTCTATGTATTTCCTCAGCAATTAGTCAGTCAGTTTCCCCTAATCATGTCAGAAGTCTAAATAAATGTGGTTTGTCTACTCGTTTGAATCATTCGCTGAGAGGCATATATTTTAGTTCAGAAATTTATGCACCTGAAAAGAAATGTTAAATTTGCATCAAACTATAAAAGTTTATATAATAAAATGTTTGACTGTTTGAATTCAACATTGTTTTAAATCAAACCTCCACATTTTAAAAGATTTTCTGTATATGTCTTCACAAACTAGTCCATCAGTTTCTTGATAAACAGCTCAGATGTCATAATAAAAGTGGCTGGTCTACTCTTTTGTATCATTCGCGGAGAGGCATATATTTTAGGGTAGAAATTTATGCACCTGAAAAAAATGTTAAATTTAGAATAATCTTTAAAATTTTATATAATAAAATGTTTAACTGTTTGAATTCAACATTGTTTTAAATCATACCTCCACATTTTAAAAGATTTTCTGTATATGTGCTCACAAATTACTCCATCAGTTTCTTCATAAGCATGTCCGATGTCATAATAAAAGTGGGGTGTCTACTCTTTTGTATCATTCGCGGAGAGGCATATATTTTAGCTCTGAAATTTATGCACCTGAAAAAAAAATTAAATTTGCATCAAATTTTAAAAGTCCATATAATAAAATGTTTAACTGTTTTTATTCAACATTGTTTTTGACATACCTCCGCATTTTAAAATTTTATCTATGTATGTCTTCACAAATTAGTCAGTCAGTTTATCCCTAATCATGTCTGAAGTCTAAACAATTGTGGCTTGTTTACTCGTTTGAATCATTCGCGGAGAGGCATATATTTTAGTTCAGAAATTTATGCACATGAAAAGAAATGTTAAATTTAGATTAATCTTTAAAAGTTTATATAATAAAATGTGTAACTGTTTGAATTCAACATTGGTTTAAATCATACCTCCACATTTTAAAAGATTTTCTGTATATGTGCTCACAATTTACTCCATCAGTTTCTTCATAAGCAGGTCAGATGTCATAATAAAAGTGGCTGGTCTACTCTTTTGTATCATTCGCGGAGAGGCATATATTTTAGGGTAGAAATTTATGCACCTGAAAAAAATGTTAAATTTAGAATAATCTTTAAAATTTTATATAATAAAATGTTTAACTGTTTGAATTCAACATTGTTTTAAATCATACCTCCACATTTTAAAAGATTTTCTGTATATGTGCTCACAAATTACTCCATCAGTTTCTTCATAAGCAGGTCCGATGTCATAATAAAAGTGGCGGGTCTACTCTTTTGTATCATTCGCGGAGAGGCATATATTTTAGCTCTGAAATTTATGCACCTGAAAAAAAAAATTAAATTTGCATCAAATTTTAAAAGTCCATATAATAAAATGTTTAACTGTTTTTATTCAACATTGTTTTTGACATACCTCCGCATTTTAAAATTTTATCTATGTATGTCCTCACAAATTAGTCAGTCAGTTTCTCCCTAATCATGTCAGAAATCTGAATAAATGTGGCTTGTCTACTCTTTTGAATCATTCGCGGAGAGGCATACATTTTAGTTCAGAAATTTATGCACCTGAAAAGAAATGTTAAATTTGCATCAAACTATAAAAGTTTATATAATAAAATGTTTGACTGTTTGAATTCAACATTGTTTTAAAACATACCTCCGCATTTTAAAAGATTTTCTGTATATGTCCTCACAAATTAGTCCATCAGTTTCTTGATCAACAGGTCAGATGTCATAATAACAATCGCTGGTCTACTCTTTTGTATCATTCGCGGAGAGGCATATATTTTAGGGTAGAAATTTATGCACCTGAAAAAAATGTTAAATTTAGATTAATCTTTAAAAGTTTATATAATAAAATGTGTAACTGTTTGAATTCAACATTGGTTTAAATCATACCTCCACATTTTAAAAGATTTTCTGTATATGTGCTCACAAATTACTCCATCAGTTTCTTCATAAGCAGGTCAGATGTCATAATAAAAGTGGCTGGTCTACTCTTTTGTATCATTCGCGGAGAGGCATATATTTTAGGGTAGAAATTTATGCACCTGAAAAAAATGTTAAATTTTCATCAAACTATAAATGTTTATATAATAAAATGTTTGACTGTTTGAATTCAACATTGTTTTAAAACATACCTCCGCATTTTAAAAGATTTTCTGTATATGTCCTCACAAATTAGTCCATCAGTTTCTTGATCAACAGGTCAGATGTCATAATAACAATCGCTGGTCTACTCTTTTGTATCATTCGCGGAGAGGCATACATTTTAGTTCAGAAATTTATGCACCTGAAAAGAAATGTTAAATTTGCATCAAACTATAAAAGTTTATATAATAAAATGTTTGTCTGTTTGAATTCAACATTGTTTTAAAACATACCTCCGCATTTTAAAAGATTTTCTGAATATGTCCTCACAAATTACTCCATCAGTTTCTTCATAAGCAGGTCAGATGTCATAATAAAAGTGGCTGGTCTACTCTTTTGTATCATTCGCGGAGAGGCATATATTTTAGGGTAGAAATTTATGCACCTGAAAAAAAAGTTAAATTTAGAATAATCTTTAAAATTTTATATAATAAAATGTTTAACTGTTTGAATTCAACATTGTTTTAAATCATACCTCCACATTTTAAAAGATTTTCTGTATATGTGCTCACAAATTACTCCATCAGTTTCGTCATAAGCAAGTCGGATGTCATAATAAAAGTGGCGGGTCTACTCTTTTGTATCATTCGCGGAGAGGCATATATTTTAGCACTGAAATTTATGCACCTGAAAAAAAAATTAAATTTGCATCAAATTTTAAAAGTCCATATAATAAAATGTTTAACTGTTTTTATTCAACATTGTTTTTGACATACCTCCGCATTTTAAAATTTTATCTATGTATGTCCTCACAAATTAGTCAGTCAGTTTCTCCCTAATCATGTCAGAAATCTGAATAAATGTGGCTTGTCTACTCTTTTGAATCATTCGCGGAGAGGCATACATCTTAGTTCAGAAATTTATGCACCTGAAAAGAAATGTTAAATTTGCATCAAACTATAAAAGTTTATATAATAAAATGTTTGACTGTTTGAATTCAACATTGTTTTAAAACATACCTCCGCATTTTAAAAGATTTTCAGTATATGTCCTCACAAACTAGTCCATCAGTTTCTTGATCAACAGGTCAGATGTCATAATAACAATCGCTGGTCTACTCTTTTGTATCATTCGCGGAGAGGCATATATTTTAGTTCAGAAATTTATGCACCTGAAAAAAAAATGTTAAATTTGCATCAAATTTTAAAAGTCCATATAATAAAATGTTTAACTGTTTTTATTCAACATTGTTTTAGACATACCTCCGCATTTTAAAAGTTTTTCTATGTATGTCCTCACAAATTAGTCAGTCAGTTTCTCCCTAATCATGTCAGAAGTCTAAACAAATGTGGCTTGTCTACTCGTTTGAATCATTCGCGGAGAGGCATATATTTTAGTTCAGAAATTTATGCACCTGAAAAAAAATGTTAAATTTGCATCAAACTTTAAAAGTTTATATAATAAAATGTTTGTCTGTTTGAATTCAACATTGTTTTAAAACATACCTCCGCATTTTAAAAGATTTTCTGTATATGTCCTCACAAATTACTCCATTAGTTTCTTCATAAGCAGGTCAGATGTCATAATAAAAGTGGCTGGTGTACTCTTTTGTATCATTCGTGGAGAGGCATATATTTTAGCTCAGAAATTTATGCATCTGAAAAAAATTGTTAATTTTGCATCAAATTTTAAAAGTCCACATAATAAAATGTTTAACTGTTTGAATTCAACATTTTTTTTTAAACATACCTCCACATTTTAAAAGATTTTGTATGTATGTCCTCACAAAATAGTCCGTCATTTTCTCCCAAATCATGTCAGAAGTCTAAATAAATGTGGCTTGTCTACTCTTTTGTATCATTCGCGGAGAGGCATATATTTTAGCTCAGAAATTTATGCACCTGAAAAAAAAATGTTAAATTTGCATCAAATTTTAAAAGTCCATATAATAAAATGTTTAACTCTTTTTATTCAACATTGTTTTAGACATACCTCCGCATTTTTAAAGTTTTTCTATGTATTTCCTCAGCAATTAGTCAGTCAGTTTCCCCTAATCATGTCAGAAGTCTAAATAAATGTGGCTTGTCTACTCGTTTGAATCATTCGCGGAGAGGCTTATATTTTAGTTCAGAAATTTATGCACCTGAAAAGATATGTTAAATTTGCATCAAACTTTAAAAGTTTATATAATAAAATGTTTGACTGTTTGAATTCAACATTGTTTTAAAACATACCTTCCGCTTTTTAAAAGATTTTCTGTATATGTCTTCACAAACTAGTCCATCAGTTTCTTGATAAACAGCTCAGATGTCATAATAAATGTGGCTGGTCTACTCTTTTGTATCATTCGCGGAGAGGCATATATTTTAGGGTAGAAATTTATGCACCTGAAAAAAATGTTAAATTTAGATTAATCTTTAAAAGTTTATATAATAAAATGTGTAACTGTTTGAATTCAACATTGGTTTAAATCATACCTCCACATTTTAAAAGATTTTCTGTATATGTGCTCACAAACTACTCCATCAGTTTCTTCATAAGCAGGTCAGATGTCATAATAAAAGTGGCTGGTCTACTCTTTTGTATCATTCGCGGAGAGGCATATATTTTAGGGTAGAAATTTATGCACCTGAAAAAAATGTTAAATTTAGAATAATCTTTAAAATTTTATATAATAAAATGTTTAACTGTTTGAATTCAACATTGTTTTAAATCATACCTCCACATTTTAAAAGATTTTCTGTATATGTGCTCACAAATTACTCCATCAGTTTCTTCATAAGCAGGTCCGATGTCATAATAAAAGTGGCGGGTCTACTCTTTTGTATCATTCGCGGAGAGGCATATATTTTGCTCTGAAATTTATGCACCTGAAAAAAAAAATTAAATTTGCATCAAATTTTAAAAATCCATATAATAAAATGTTTAACTGTTTTTATTCAACATTGTTTTTGACATACCTCCGCATTTTAAAATTTTATCTATGTATGTCCTCACAAATTAGTCAGTCAGTTTCTCCCTAATCATGTCAGAAGTCTGAATAAATGTGGCTTGTCTACTCTTTTGAATCATTCGCGGAGAGGCATACATTTTAGTTCAGAAATTTATGCACCTGAAAAGAAATGTTAAATTTGCATCAAACTATAAAAGTTTATATAATAAAATGTTTGACTGTTTGAATTCAACATTGTTTTAAAAGATACCTCCGCATTTTAAAAGATTTTCTGTATATGTCCTCACAAATTAATCCATCAGTTTCTTGATCAACAGGTCAGATGTCATAATAACAATCGCTGGTCTACTCTTTTGTATCATTCGCGGAGAGGCATATATTTTAGTTCAGAAATTTATGCACCTGAAAAAAAATGTTAAATTTGCATCAAATTTTAAAAGTCCATATAATAAAATGTTTAACTGTTTGAATTCAACATTTTTTTTTAAACATACCTCCACATTTTAAAAGATTTTGTATGTATGTCCTCACAAAATAGTCCGTCATTTTCTCCCAAATCATGTCAAAAGTCTGAATAAATGTGGCTTGTCTACTCTTTTGTATCATTCGCGGAGAGGCATATATTTTAGCTCAGAAATTTATGCACCTGAAAAAAAAATGTTAAATTTGCATCAAATTTTAAAAGTCCATATAATAAAATGTTTAACTCTTTTTATTCAACATTGTTTTAGACCTACCTCCGCATTTTTAAAGTTTTTCTATGTATTTCCTCAGCAATTAGTCAGTCAGTTTCCCCTAATCATGTCAGAAGTCTAAATAAATGTGGTTTGTCTACTCGTTTGAATCATTCGCTGAGAGGCATATATTTTAGTTCAGAAATTTATGCACCTGAAAAGAAATGTTAAATTTGCATCAAACTATAAAAGTTTATATAATAAAATGTTTGACTGTTTGAATTCAACATTGTTTTAAATCAAACCTCCACATTTTAAAAGATTTTCTGTATATGTCTTCACAAACTAGTCCATCAGTTTCTTGATAAACAGCTCAGATGTCATAATAAAAGTGGCTGGTCTACTCTTTTGTATCATTCGCGGAGAGGCATATATTTTAGGGTAGAAATTTATGCACCTGAAAAAAATGTTAAATTTAGAATAATCTTTAAAATTTTATATAATAAAATGTTTAACTGTTTGAATTCAACATTGTTTTAAATCATACCTCCACATTTTAAAAGATTTTCTGTATATGTGCTCACAAATTACTCCATCAGTTTCTTCATAAGCATGTCCGATGTCATAATAAAAGTGGGGTGTCTACTCTTTTGTATCATTCGCGGAGAGGCATATATTTTAGCTCTGAAATTTATGCACCTGAAAAAAAAATTAAATTTGCATCAAATTTTAAAAGTCCATATAATAAAATGTTTAACTGTTTTTATTCAACATTGTTTTTGACATACCTCCGCATTTTAAAATTTTATCTATGTATGTCTTCACAAATTAGTCAGTCAGTTTATCCCTAATCATGTCTGAAGTCTAAACAATTGTGGCTTGTTTACTCGTTTGAATCATTCGCGGAGAGGCATATATTTTAGTTCAGAAATTTATGCACATGAAAAGAAATGTTAAATTTAGATTAATCTTTAAAAGTTTATATAATAAAATGTGTAACTGTTTGAATTCAACATTGGTTTAAATCATACCTCCACATTTTAAAAGATTTTCTGTATATGTGCTCACAATTTACTCCATCAGTTTCTTCATAAGCAGGTCAGATGTCATAATAAAAGTGGCTGGTCTACTCTTTTGTATCATTCGCGGAGAGGCATATATTTTAGGGTAGAAATTTATGCACCTGAAAAAAATGTTAAATTTAGAATAATCTTTAAAATTTTATATAATAAAATGTTTAACTGTTTGAATTCAACATTGTTTTAAATCATACCTCCACATTTTAAAAGATTTTCTGTATATGTGCTCACAAATTACTCCATCAGTTTCTTCATAAGCAGGTCCGATGTCATAATAAAAGTGGCGGGTCTACTCTTTTGTATCATTCGCGGAGAGGCATATATTTTAGCTCTGAAATTTATGCACCTGAAAAAAAAAATTAAATTTGCATCAAATTTTAAAAGTCCATATAATAAAATGTTTAACTGTTTTTATTCAACATTGTTTTTGACATACCTCCGCATTTTAAAATTTTATCTATGTATGTCCTCACAAATTAGTCAGTCAGTTTCTCCCTAATCATGTCAGAAATCTGAATAAATGTGGCTTGTCTACTCTTTTGAATCATTCGCGGAGAGGCATACATTTTAGTTCAGAAATTTATGCACCTGAAAAGAAATGTTAAATTTGCATCAAACTATAAAAGTTTATATAATAAAATGTTTGACTGTTTGAATTCAACATTGTTTTAAAACATACCTCCGCATTTTAAAAGATTTTCTGTATATGTCCTCACAAATTAGTCCATCAGTTTCTTGATCAACAGGTCAGATGTCATAATAACAATCGCTGGTCTACTCTTTTGTATCATTCGCGGAGAGGCATATATTTTAGGGTAGAAATTTATGCACCTGAAAAAAATGTTAAATTTAGATTAATCTTTAAAAGTTTATATAATAAAATGTGTAACTGTTTGAATTCAACATTGGTTTAAATCATACCTCCACATTTTAAAAGATTTTCTGTATATGTGCTCACAAATTACTCCATCAGTTTCTTCATAAGCAGGTCAGATGTCATAATAAAAGTGGCTGGTCTACTCTTTTGTATCATTCGCGGAGAGGCATATATTTTAGGGTAGAAATTTATGCACCTGAAAAAAATGTTAAATTTTCATCAAACTATAAATGTTTATATAATAAAATGTTTGACTGTTTGAATTCAACATTGTTTTAAAACATACCTCCGCATTTTAAAAGATTTTCTGTATATGTCCTCACAAATTAGTCCATCAGTTTCTTGATCAACAGGTCAGATGTCATAATAACAATCGCTGGTCTACTCTTTTGTATCATTCGCGGAGAGGCATACATTTTAGTTCAGAAATTTATGCACCTGAAAAGAAATGTTAAATTTGCATCAAACTATAAAAGTTTATATAATAAAATGTTTGACTGTTTGAATTCAACATTGTTTTAAAACATACCTCCGCATTTTAAAAGATTTTCTGTATATGTCCTCACAAATTAGTTCATCAGTTTCTTGATCAACAGGTCAGATGTCATAATAACAATCGCTGGTCTACTCTTTTGTATCATTCGCGGAGAGGCATATATTTTAGTTCAGAAATTTATGCACCTGAAAAAAAATGTTAAATTTGCATCAAATTTTAAAAGTCCATATAATAAAACGTTTAACTGTTTTTATTCAACATTGTTTTAGACATACCTCCGCATTTTAAAAGTTTTTCTATGTATGTCCTCACAAATTAGTCAGTCAGTTTATCCCTAATCATGTCAGAAGTCTAAACAATTGTGGCTTGTTTACTCGTTTGAATCATTCGCGGAGAGGCATATGTTTTAGTTCAGAAATTTATGCACATGAAAAGAAATGTTAAATTTGCATCAAATTTTAAAAGTTTATATAATAAAATGTTTGTCTGTTTGAATTCAACATTGTTTTAAAACATACCTCCGCATTTTAAAAGATTTTCTGAATATGTCCTCACAAATTACTCCATCAGTTTCTTCATAAGCAGGTCAGATGTCATAATAAAAGTGGCTGGTCTACTCTTTTGTATCATTCGCGGAGAGGCATATATTTTAGGGTAGAAATTTATGCACCTGAAAAAAATGTTAAATTTAGAATAATCTTTAAAATTTTATATAATAAAATGTTTAACTGTTTGAATTCAACATTGTTTTAAATCATACCTCCACATTTTAAAAGATTTTCTGTATATGTGCTCACAAATTACTCCATCAGTTTCTTCATAAGCAGGTCCGATGTCATAATAAAAGTGGCGGGTCTACTCTTTTGTATCATTCGCGGAGAGGCATATATTTTAGCTCTGAAATTTATGCACCTGAAAAAAAAAATTAAATTTGCATCAAATTTTAAAAGTCCATATAATAAAATGTTTAACTGTTTTTATTCAACATTGTTTTTGACATACCTCCGCATTTTAAAATTTTATCTATGTATGTCCTCACAAATTAGTCAGTCAGTTTCTCCCTAATCATGTCAGAAGTCTGAATAAATGTGGCTTGTCTATTCTTTTGAATCATTCGCGGAGAGGCATACATTTTAGTTCAGAAATTTATGCACCTGAAAAGAAATGTTAAATTTGCATCAAACTATAAAAGTTTATATAATAAAATGTTTGACTGTTTGAATTCAACATTGTTTTAAAACATACCTCCGCATTTTAAAAGATTTTCTGTATATGTCCTCACAAATTAGTCCATCAGTTTCTTGATCAACAGGTCAGATGTCATAATAACAATCGCTGGTCTACTCTTTTGTATCATTCGCGGAGAGGCATATATTTTAGTTCAGAAATTTATGCACCTGAAAAAAAATGTTAAATTTGCATCAAATTTTAAAAGTCCATATAATAAAATGTTTAACTGTTTTTATTCAACATTGTTTTAGACATACCTCCGCATTTTAAAAGTTTTTCTATGTATGTCCTCACAAATTAGTCAGTCAGTTTCTCCCTAATCATGTCAGAAGTCTAAACAAATGTGGCTTGTCTACTCGTTTGAATCATTCGCGGAGAGGCATATATTTTAGCTCAGAAATTTATGCATCTGAAAAAAAATGTTAATTTTGCATCAAATTTTAAAAGTCCATATAATAAAATGTTTAACTGTTTGAATTCAACATTTTTTTTAAACATACCTCCACATTTTAAAAGATTTTGTATGTATGTCCTCACAAAATAGTCCGTCATTTTCTCCCAAATCATGTCAGAAGTCTAAATAAATGTGGCTTGTCTACTCTTTTGTATCATTCGCGGAGAGGCATATATTTTAGCTCAGAAATTTATGCACTGAAAAAAAAATGTTAAATTTGCATCAAATTTTAAAAGTCCATATAATAAAATGTTTAACTCTTTTTATTCAACATTGTTTTAGACCTACCTCCGCATTTTTAAAGTTTTTCTATGTATTTCCTCAGCAATTAGTCAGTCAGTTTCACCTAATCAGGTCAGAAGTCTAAATAAATGTGGCTTGTCTATTCTTTTGAATCATTCGCGGAGAGGCATACATTTTAGTTCAGAAATTTATGCACCTGAAAAGAAATGTTAAATTTGCATCAAACTATAAAAGTTTATATAATAAAATGTTTGACTGTTTGAATTCAACATTGTTTTAAAACATACCTCCGCATTTTAAAAGATTTTCTGTATATGTCCTCACAAATTAGTCCATCAGTTTCTTGATCAACAGGTCAGATGTCATAATAACAATCGCTGGTCTACTCTTTTGTATCATTCGCGGAGAGGCATATATTTTAGTTCAGAAATTTATGCACCTGAAAAAAAATGTTAAATTTGCATCAAATTTTAAAAGTCCATATAATAAAATGTTTAACTGTTTTTATTCAACATTGTTTTAGACATACCTCCGCATTTTAAAAGTTTTTCTATGTATGTCCTCACAAATTAGTCAGTCAGTTTCTCCCTAATCATGTCAGAAGTCTAAACAAATGTGGCTTGTCTACTCGTTTGAATCATTCGCGGAGAGGCATATATTTTAGCTCAGAAATTTATGCATCTGAAAAAAAATGTTAATTTTGCATCAAATTTTAAAAGTCCATATAATAAAATGTTTAACTGTTTGAATTCAACATTTTTTTTAAACATACCTCCACATTTTAAAAGATTTTGTATGTATGTCCTCACAAAATAGTCCGTCATTTTCTCCCAAATCATGTCAGAAGTCTAAATAAATGTGGCTTGTCTACTCTTTTGTATCATTCGCGGAGAGGCATATATTTTAGCTCAGAAATTTATGCACTGAAAAAAAAATGTTAAATTTGCATCAAATTTTAAAAGTCCATATAATAAAATGTTTAACTCTTTTTATTCAACATTGTTTTAGACCTACCTCCGCATTTTTAAAGTTTTTCTATGTATTTCCTCAGCAATTAGTCAGTCAGTTTTACCTAATCAGGTCAGAAGTCTAAATAAATGTGGCTTGTCTACTCGTTTGAATCATTCGCGGAGAGGCATATATTTTAGTTCAGAAATTTATGCACCTGAAAAGATATGTTAAATTTGCATCAAACTTTAAAAGTTTATATAATAAAATGTTTGACTGTTTGAATTCAACATTGTTTTAAAACATACCTCCGCTTTTTAAAAGATTTTCTGTATATGTCTTCACAAACTAGTCCATCAGTTTCTTGATAAACAGCTCAGATGTCATAATAAAAGTGGCTGGTCTACTCTTTTGTATCATTCGCGGAGAGGCATATATTTTAGGGTAAAAATTTATGCACCTGAAAAAAATGTTAAATTTAGATTAATCTTTAAAAGTTTATATAATAAAATGTGTAACTGTTTGAATTCAACATTGGTTTAAATCATACCTCCACATTTTAAAAGATTTTCTGTATATGTGCTCACAAATTACTCCATCAGTTTCTTCATAAGCAGGTCAGATGTCATAATAAAAGTGGCTGGTCTACTCTTTTGTATCATTCGCGGAGAGGCATATATTTTAGGGTAGAAATTTATGCACCTGAAAAAAATGTTAAATTTTCATCAAACTATAAATGTTTATATAATAAAATGTTTGACTGTTTGAATTCAACATTGTTTTAAAACATACCTCCGCATTTTAAAAGATTTTCTGTATATGTCCTCACAAATTAGTCCATCAGTTTCTTGATCAACAGGTCAGATGTCATAATAACAATCGCTGGTCTACTCTTTTGTATCATTCGCGGAGAGGCATACATTTTAGTTCAGAAATTTATGCACCTGAAAAGAAATGTTAAATTTGCATCAAACTATAAAAGTTTATATAATAAAATGTTTGACTGTTTGAATTCAACATTGTTTTAAAACATACCTCCGCATTTTAAAAGATTTTCTGTATATGTCCTCACAAATTAGTCCATCAGTTTCTTGATCAACAGGTCAGATGTCATAATAACAATCGCTGGTCTACTCTTTTGTATCATTCGCGGAGAGGCATATATTTTAGTTCAGAAATTTATGCACCTGAAAAAAAATGTTAAATTTGCATCAAATTTTAACAGTCCATATTATAAAATGATTAACTGTTTTTATTCAACATTGTTTTAGACATACCTCCGCATTTTAAAAGTTTTTCTATGTATGTCCTCACAAATTAGTCAGTCAGTTTCTCCCTAATCATGTCAGAAGTCTAAACAAATGTGGCTTGTCTACTCGTTTGAATCATTCGCGGAGAGGCATATATTTTAGCTCAGAAATTTATGCATCTGAAAAAAAATGTTAATTTTGCATCAAATTTTAAAAGTCCATATAATAAAATGTTTAACTGTTTGAATTAAACATTTTTTTTTTAAACATACCTCCACATTTTAAAAGATTTTGTATGTATGTCCTCACAAAATAGTCCGTCATTTTCTCCCAAATCATGTCAGAAGTCTAAATAAATGTGGCTTGTCTACTCTTTTGTATCATTCGCGGAGAGGCATATATTTTAGCTCAGAAATTTATGCACCTGAAAAAAAAATGTTAAATTTGCATGAAATTTTAAAAGTCCATATAATAAAATGTTTAACTCTTTTTATTCAACATTGTTTTAGACCTACCTCCGCATTTTTAAAGTTTTTCTATGTATTTCCTCAGCAATTAGTCAGTCAGTTTCACCTAATCAGGTCAGAAGTCTAAATAAATGTGGCTTGTCTACTCGTTTGAATCATTCGCGGAGAGGCATATATTTTAGTTCAGAAATTTATGCACCTGAAAAGATATGTTAAATTTGCATCAAACTTTAAAAGTTTATATAATAAAATGTTTGACTGTTTGAATTCAACATTGTTTTAAAACATACCTCCGCTTTTTAAAAGATTTTCTGTATATGTCTTCACAAACTAGTCCATCAGTTTCTTGATAAACAGCTCAGATGTCATAATAAAAGTGGCTGGTCTACTCTTTTGTATCATTCGCGGAGAGGCATATATTTTAGGGTAGAAATTTATGCACCTGAAAAAAATGTTAAATTTAGATTAATCTTTAAAAGTTTATATAATAAAATGTGTAACTGTTTGAATTCAACATTGGTTTAAATCATACCTCCACATTTTAAAAGATTTTCTGTATATGTGCTCACAAATTACTCCATCAGTTTCTTCATAAGCAGGTCAGATGTCATAATAAAAGTGGCTGGTCTACTCTTTTGTATCATTCGCGGAGAGGCATATATTTTAGGGTAGAAATTTATGCACCTGAAAAAAATGTTAAATTTTCATCAATCTATAAATGTTTATATAATAAAATGTTTGACTGTTTGAATTCAACATTGTTTTAAAACATACCTCCGCATTTTAAAAGATTTTCTGTATATGTCCTCACAAATTAGTCCATCAGTTTCTTGATCAACAGGTCAGATGTCATAATAACAATCGCTGGTCTACTCTTTTGTATCATTCGCGGAGAGGCATACATTTTAGTTCAGAAATTTATGCACCTGAAAAGAAATGTTAAATTTGCATCAAACTATAAAAGTTTATATAATAAAATGTTTGACTGTTTGAATTCAACATTGTTTTAAAACATACCTCCGCATTTTAAAAGATTTTCTGTATATGTCCTCACAAATTAGTCCATCAGTTTCTTGATCAACAGGTCAGATGTCATAATAACAATCGCTGGTCTACTCTTTTGTATCATTCGCGGGGAGGCATATATTTTAGTTCAGAAATTTATGCACCTGAAAAAAAATGTTAAATTTGCATCAAATTTTAACAGTCCATATTATAAAATGTTTAACTGTTTTTATTCAACATTGTTTTAGACATACCTCCGCATTTTAAAAGTTTTTCTATGTATGTCCTCACAAATTAGTCAGTCAGTTTCTCCCTAATCATGTCAGAAGTCTAAACAAATGTGGCTTGTCTACTCGTTTGAATCATTCGCGGAGAGGCATATATTTTAGCTCAGAAATTTATGCATCTGAAAAAAAATGTTAATTTTGCATCAAATTTTAAAAGTCCATATAATAAAATGTTTAACTGTTTGAATTCAACATTTTTTTTTTTAAACATACCTCCACATTTTAAAAGATTTTGTATGTATGTCCTCACAAAATAGTCCGTCATTTTCTCCCAAATCATGTCAGAAGTCTAAATAAATGTGGCTTGTCTACTCTTTTGTATCATTCGCGGAGAGGCATATATTTTAGCTCAGAAATTTATGCACCTGAAAAAAAAATGTTAAATTTGCATCAAATTTTAAAAGTCCATATAATAAAATGTTTAACTCTTTTTATTCAACATTGTTTTAGACCTACCTCCGCATTTTTAAAGTTTTTCTATGTATTTCCTCAGCAATTAGTCAGTCAGTTTCACCTAATCAGGTCAGAAGTCTAAATAAATGTGGCTTGTCTACTCGTTTGAATCATTCGCGGAGAGGCATATATTTTAGTTCAGAAATTTATGCACCTGAAAAGATATGTTAAATTTGCATCAAACTTTAAAAGTTTATATAATAAAATGTTTGACTGTTTGAATTCAACATTGTTTTAAAACATACCTCCGCTTTTTAAAAGATTTTCTGTATATGTCTTCACAAACTAGTCCATCAGTTTCTTGATAAACAGCTCAGATGTCATAATAAAAGTGGCTGGTCTACTCTTTTGTATCATTCGCGGAGAGGCATATATTTTAGGGTAGAAATTTATGCACCTGAAAAAAATGTTAAATTTAGATTAATCTTTAAAAGTTTATATAATAAAATGTGTAACTGTTTGAATTCAACATTGGTTTAAATCATACCTCCACATTTTAAAAGATTTTCTGTATATGTGCTCACAAATTACTCCATCAGTTTCTTCATAAGCAGGTCAGATGTCATAATAAAAGTGGCTGGTCTACTCTTTTGTATCATTCGCGGAGAGGCATATATTTTAGGGTAGAAATTTATGCACCTGAAAAAAATGTTAAATTTAGAATAATCTTTAAAATTTTATATAATAAAATGTTTAACTGTTTGAATTCAACATTGTTTTAAATCATACCTCCACATTTTAAAAGATTTTCTGTATATGTGCTCACAAATTACTCCATCAGTTTCTTCATAAGCAGGTCCGATGTCATAATAAAAGTGGCGTGTCTACTCTTTTGTATCATTCGCGGAGAGGCATATATTTTAGTTCAGAAATTTATGCACCTGAAAAAAAATGTTAAATTTGCATCAAATTTTAAAAGTCCATATAATAAAATGTTTAACTGTTTTTATTCAACATTGTTTTAGACATACCTCCGCATTTTAAAAGTTTTTCTATGTATGTCCTCACAAATTAGTCAGTCAGTTTATCCCTAATCATGTCAGAAGTCTAAACAATTGTGGCTTGTTTACTCGTTTGAATCATTCGCGGAGAGGCATATATTTTAGTTCAGAAATTTATGCACATGAAAAGAAATGTTAAATTTGCATCAAACTTTAAAAGTTTATATAATAAAATGTTTGTCTGTTTGAATTCAACATTGTTTTAAAACATACCTCCGCATTTTAAAAGATTTTCTGAATATGTCCTCACAAATTACTCCATCAGTTTCTTCATAAGCAGGTCAGATGTCATAATAAAAGTGGCTGGTCTACTCTTTTGTATCATTCGCGGAGAGGCATATATTTTAGGGTATAAATTTATGCACCTGAAAAAAATGTTAAATTTAGAATAATCTTTAAAATTTTATATAATAAAATGTTTAACTGTTTGAATTCAACATTGTTTTAAATCATACCTCCACATTTTAAAAGATTTTCTGTATATGTGCTCACAAATTACTCCATCAGTTTCTTCATAAGCAGGTCCGATGTCATAATAAAAGTGGCTGGTGTACTCTTTTGTATCATTCGTGGAGAGGCATATATTTTAGCTCAGAAATTTATGCATCTGAAAAAAATTGTTAATTTTGCATCAAATTTTAAAAGTCCACATAATAAAATGTTTAACTGTTTGAATTCAACATTTTTTTTTAAACATACCTCCACATTTTAAAAGATTTTGTATGTATGTCCTCACAAAATAGTCCGTCATTTTCTCCCAAATCATGTCAGAAGTCTAAATAAATGTGGCTTGTCTACTCTTTTGTATCATTCGCGGAGAGGCATATACTTTAGCTCAGAAATTTATGCACCTGAAAAAAAATGTTAAATTTGCACCAAATTTTAAAAGTCCATATAATAAAATGTTTAACTCTTTTTATTCAACATTGTTTTAGACCTACCTCCGCATTTTTAAAGTTTTTCTATGTATTTCCTCAGCAATTAGTCAGTCAGTTTCCCCTAATCATGTCAGAAGTCTAAATAAATGTGGCTTGTCTACTCGTTTGAATCATTCGCGGAGAGGCTTATATTTTAGTTCAGAAATTTATGCACCTGAAAAGATATGTTAAATTTGCATCAAACTTTAAAAGTTTATATAATAAAATGTTTGACTGTTTGAATTCAACATTGTTTTAAATCATACCTCCACATTTTAAAAGATTTTCTGTATATGTGCTCACAAATTACTCCATCAGTTTCTTCATAAGCAGGTCCGATGTCATAATAAAAGTGGCGGGTCTACTCTTTTGTATCATTCGCGGAGAGGCATATATTTTAGCTCTGAAATTTATGCACCTGAAAAAAAAAATTAAATTTGCATCAAATTTTAAAAGTCCATATAATAAAATGTTTAACTGTTTTTATTCAACATTGTTTTTGACATACCTCCGCATTTTAAAATTTTATCTATGTATGTCATCACAAATTAGGCAGTCAGTTTCTCCCTAATCATGTCAGAAATCTGAATAAATGTGGCTTGTCTACTCTTTTGAATCATTCGCGGAGAGGCATACATTTTAGTTCAGAAATTCATGCACCTGAAAAGAAATGTTAAATTTGCATCAAACTATAAAAGTTTATATAATAAAATGTTTGTCTGTTTGAATTCAACATTGTTTTAAAACATACCTCCGCATTTTAAAAGATTTTCTGTATATGTCCTCACAAATTACTCCATCAGTTTCTTCATAAGCAGGTCAGATGTCATAATAAAAGTGGCTGGTGTACTCTTTTGTATCATTCGTGGAGAGGCATATATTTTAGCTCAGAAATTTATGCATCTGAAAAAAATTGTTAATTTTGCATCAAATTTTAAAAGTCCACATAATAAAATGTTTATCTGTTTGAATTCAACATTTTTTTTTAAACATACCTCCACATTTTAAAAGATTTTGTATGTATGTCCTCACAAAATAGTCCGTCATTTTCTCCCAAATCATGTCAGAAGTCTAAATAAATGTGGCTTGTCTACTCTTTTGTATCATTCGCGGAGAGGCATATATTTTAGCTCAGAAATTTATGCACCTGAAAAAAAAATGTTAAATTTGCATCAAATTTTAAAAGTCCATATAATAAAATGTTTAACTCTTTTTATTCAACATTGTTTTAGACATACCTCCGCATTTTTAAAGTTTTTCTATGTATTTCCTCAGCAATTAGTCAGTCAGTTTCCCCTAATCATGTCAGCAGTCTAAATAAATGTGGCTTGTCTACCCGTTTGAATCATTCGCGGAGAGGCTTATATTTTATTTCAGAAATTTATGCACCTGAAAAGATATGTTAAATTTGCATCAAACTTTAAAAGTTTATATAATAAAATGTTTGACTGTTTGAATTCAACATTGTTTTAAAACATACCTTCCGCTTTTTAAAAGATTTTCTGTATATGTCTTCACAAACTAGTCCATCAGTTTCTTGATAAACAGCTCAGATGTCATAATAAAAGTGGCTGGTCTACTCTTTTGTAACATTCGCGGAGAGGCATATATTTTAGGGTCGAAATTTATGCACCTGAAAAAAATGTTAAATTTAGATTAATCTTTAAAAGTTTATATAATAAAATGTGTAACTGTTTGAATTCAACATTGGTTTAAATCATACCTCCACATTTTAAAAGATTTTCTGTATATGTGCTCACAAATTACTCCATCAGTTTCTTCATAAGAGGTCAGATGTCATAATAAAAGTGGCTGGTCTACTCTTTTGTATCATTCGCGGAGAGGCATATATTTTAGGGTAGAAATTTATGCACCTGAAAAAAATGTTAAATTTAGAATAATCTTTAAAATTTTATATAATAAAATGTTTAACTGTTTGAATTCAACATTGTTTTAAATCATACCTCCACATTTTAAAAGATTTTCTGTATATGTGCTCACAAATTACTCCATCAGTTTCTTCATAAGCAGGTCCGATGTCATAATAAAAGTGGCGGGTCTACTCTTTTGTATCATTCGCGGAGAGGCATATATTTTGCTCTGAAATTTATGCACCTGAAAAAAAAATTAAATTTGCATCAAATTTTAAAAATCCATATAATAAAATGTTTAACTGTTTTTATTCAACATTGTTTTTGACATACCTCCGCATTTTAAAATTTTATCTATGTATGTCCTCACAAATTAGTCAGTCAGTTTCTCCCTAATCATGTCAGAAGTCTGAATAAATGTGGCTTGTCTACTCTTTTGAATCATTCGCGGAGAGGCATACATTTTAGTTCAGAAATTTATGCACCTGAAAAGAAATGTTAAATTTGCATCAAACTAAAAAAGTTTATATAATAAAATGTTTGACTGTTTGAATTCAACATTGTTTTAAAAGATACCTCCGCATTTTAAAAGATTTTCTGTATATGGCCTCACAAATTAGTCCATCAGTTTCTTGATCAACAGGTCAGATGTCATAATAAAAGTGGCTGGTGTACTCTTTTGTATCATTCGTGGAGAGGCATATATTTTAGCTCAGAAATTTATGCATCTGAAAAAAATTGTTAATTTTGCATCAAATTTTAAAAGTCCACATAATAAAATGTTTAACTGTTTGAATTCAACATTTTTTTTTAAACATACCTCCACATTTTAAAAGATTTTGTATGTATGTCCTCACAAAATAGTCCGTCATTTTCTCCCAAATCATGTCAGAAGTCTAAATATATGTGGCTTGTCTACTCTTTTGTATCATTCGCGGAGAGGCATATATTTTAGCTCAGAAATTTATGCACCTGAAAAAAAAATGTTAAATTTGCATCAAATTTTAAAAGTCCATATAATAAAATGTTTAACTCTTTTTATTCAACATTGTTTTAGACATACCTCCGCATTTTTAAAGTTTTTCTATGTATTTCCTCAGCAATTAGTCAGTCAGTTTCCCCTAATCATGTCAGAAGTCTAAATAAATGTGGCTTGTCTACTCGTTTGAATCATTCGCGGAGAGGCTTATATTTTAGTTCAGAAATTTATGCACCTGAAAAGATATGTTAAATTTGCATCAAACTTTAAAAGTTTATATAATAAAATGTTTGACTGTTTGAATTCAACATTGTTTTAAAACATACCTTCCGCTTTTTAAAAGATTTTCTGTATATGTCTTCACAAACTAGTCCATCAGTTTCTTGATAAACAGCTCAGATGTCATAATAAAAGTGGCTGGTCTACTCTTTTGTAACATTCGCGGAGAGGCATATATTTTAGGGTAGAAATTTATGCACCTGAAAAAAATGTTAAATTTAGATTAATCTTTAAAAGTTTATATAATAAAATGTGTAACTGTTTGAATTCAACATTGGTTTAAATCATACCTCCACATTTTAAAAGATTTTCTGTATATGTGCTCACAAATTACTCCATCAGTTTCTTCATAAGCAGGTCAGATGTCATAATAAAAGTGGCTGGTCTACTCTTTTGTATCATTCGCGGAGAGGCATATATTTTAGGGTAGAAATTTATGCACCTGAAAAAAATGTTAAATTTAGAATAATCTTTAAAATTTTATATAATAAAATGTTTAACTGTTTGAATTCAACATTGTTTTAAATCATACCTCCACATTTTAAAAGAATTTCTGTATATGTGCTCACAAATTACTCCATCAGTTTCTTCATAAGCAGGTCCGATGTCATAATAAAAGTGGCGGGTCTACTCTTTTGTATCATTCGCGGAGAGGCATATATTTTGCTCTGAAATTTATGCACCTGAACAAAAAATTAAATTTGCATCAAATTTTAACAATCCATATAATAAAATGTTTAACTGTTTTTATTCAACATTGTTTTTGACATACCTCCGCATTTTAAAATTTTATCTATGTATGTCCTCACAAATTAGTCAGTCAGTTTCTCCCTAATCATGTCAGAAGTCTGAATAAATGTGGCTTGTCTACTCTTTTGAATCATTCGCGGAGAGGCATACATTTTAGTTCAGAAATTTATGCACCTGAAAAGAAATGTTAAATTTGCATCAAACTAAAAAAGTTTATATAATAAAATGTTTGACTGTTTGAATTCAACATTGTTTTAAAAGATACCTCCGCATTTTAAAAGATTTTCTGTATATGTCCTCACAAATTAGTCCATCAGTTTCTTGATCAACAGGTCAGATGTCATAATAAAAGTGGCTGGTGTACTCTTTTGTATCATTCGTGGAGAGGCATATATTTTAGCTCAGAAATTTATGCATCTGAAAAAAATTGTTAATTTTGCATCAAATTTTAAAAGTCCATATAATAAAATGTTTAACTGTTTTTATTCAACATTGTTTTAGACATACCTCCGCATTTTTAAAGTTTTTCTATGTATGTCCTTCCAAATTAGTCAGTCAGTTTCTCCCTAATCATGTCAGAAGTCTAAATAAATGTGGCTTGTCTACTCGTTTGAATCATTCGCGGAGAGGCATATATTTTAGTTCAGAAATTTATGCACCTGAAAAGAAATGTTAAATTTGCATCAAACTAAAAAAGTTTATATAATAAAATGTTTGACTGTTTGAATTCAACATTGTTTTAAAATATACCTCCGCTTTTTAAAAGATTTTCTGTATATGTCCTCACAAATTACTCCATCAGTTTCTTCATAAGCAGGTCAGATGTCATAATAAAAGTGGCTGGTGTACTCTTTTGTATCATTCGTGGAGAGGCATATATTTTAGCTCAGAAATTTATGCATCTGAAAAAAAAATGTTAATTTTGCATCAAATTTTAAAAGTCCATATAATAAAATGTTTAACTGTTTGAATTCAACATTTTTTTTTAAACATACCTCCACATTTTAAAAGATTTTGTATGTATGTCCTCACAAAATAGTCCGTCATTTTCTCCCAAATCATGTCAAAAGTCTAAATAAATGTGGCTTGTCTACTCTTTTGTATCATTCGCGGAGAGGCATATATTTTAGCTCAGAAATTTATGCACCTGAAAAAAAAAATGTTAAATTTGCATCAAATTTTAAAAGTCCATATAATAAAATGTTTAACTCTTTTTATTCAACATTGTTTTAGACATACCTCCGCATTTTTAAAGTTTTTCTATGTATTTCCTCAGCAATTAGTCAGTCAGTTTCCCCTAATCATGTCAGAAGTCTAAATAAATGTGGCTTGTCTACTCGTTTGAATCATTCGCGGAGAGGCTTGTATTTTAGTTCAGAAATTTATGCACCTGAAATGATATGTTAAATTTGCATCAAACTTTAAAAGTTTATATAATAAAATGTTTGACTGTTTGAATTCAACATTGTTTTAAAACATACCTTCCGCTTTTTAAAAGATTTTCTGTATATGTCTTCACAAACTAGTCCATCAGTTTCTTGATAAACAGCTCAGATGTCATAATAAAAGTGGCTGGTCTACTCTTTTGTATCATTCGCGGAGAGGCATATATTTTACGGTAGAAATTTATGCACCTGAAAAAAATGTTAAATTTAGATTAATCTTTAAAATTTTATATAATAAAATGTGTAACTGTTTGAATTCAACATTGGTTTAAATCATACCTCCACATTTTAAAAGATTTTCTGTATATGTGCTCACAAATTACTCCATCAGTTTCTTCATAAGCAGGTCAGATGTCATAATAAAAGTGGCTGGTCTACTCTTTTGTATCATTCGCGGAGAGGCATATATTTTAGGGTAGAAATTTATGCACCTGAAAAAAATGTTAAATTTAGAATAATCTTTAAAATTTTATATAATAAAATGTTTAACTGTTTGAATTCAACATTGTTTTAAATCATACCTCCACATTTTAAAAGATTTTCTGTATATGTGCTCACAAATTACTCCATCAGTTTCTTCATAAGCAGGTCCGATGTCATAATAAAAGTGGCGGGTCTACTCTTTTGTATCATTCGCGGAGAGGCATATATTTTGCTCTGAAATTTATGCACCTGAAAAAAAAATTAAATTTGCATCAAATTTTAAAAATCCATATAATAAAATGTTTAACTGTTTTTATTCAACATTGTTTTTGACATACCTCCGCATTTTAAAATTTTATCTATGTATGTCCTCACAAATTAGTCAGTCAGTTTCTCCCTAATCATGTCAGAAGTCTGAGTAAATGTGGCTTGTCTACTCTTTTGAATCATTCGCGGAGAGGCATACATTTTAGTTCAGAAATTTATGCACCTGAAAAGAAATGTTAAATTTGCATCAAACTAAAAAAGTTTATATAATAAAATGTTTGACTGTTTGAATTCAACATTGTTTTAAAAGATACCTCCGCATTTTAAAAGATTTTCTGTATATGTCCTCACAAATTAGTCCATCAGTTTCTTGATCAACAGGTCAGATGTCATAATAAAAGTGGCTGGTGTACTCTTTTGTATCATTCGTGGAGAGGCATATATTTTAGCTCAGAAATTTATGCATCTGAAAAAAAAATGTTAGTTTTGCATCAAATTTTAAAAGTCCATATAATAAAATGTTTAACTGTTTGAATTCAACATTTTTTTTTAAACATACCTCCACATTTTAAAAGATTTTGTATGTATGTCCTCACAAAATAGTCCGTCATTTTCTCCCAAATCATGTCAAAAGTCTAAATAAATGTGGCTTGTCTACTCTTTTGTATCATTCGCGGAGAGGCATATATTTTAGCTCAGAAATTTATGCACCTGAAAAAAAAAATGTTAAATTTGCATCAAATTTTAAAAGTCCATATAATAAAATGTTTAACTCTTTTTATTCAACATTGTTTTAGACATACCTCCGCATTTTTAAAGTTTTTCTATGTATTTCCTCAGCAATTAGTCAGTCAGTTTCCCCTAATCATGTCAGAAGTCTAAATAAATGTGGCTTGTCTACTCGTTTGAATCATTCGCGGAGAGGCATATATTTTAGTTCAGAAATTTATGCACCTGAAAAGAAATGTTAAATTTGCATCAAACTAAAAAAGTTTATATAATAAAATGTTTGACTGTTTGAATTCAACATTGTTTTAAAAGATACCTCCGCATTTTAAAAGATTTTCTGTATATGTCCTCACAAATTAGTCCATCAGTTTCTTGATCAACAGGTCAGATGTCATAATAACAATCGCTGGTCTACTCTTTTGTATCATTCGCGGAGAGGCATATATTTTAGTTCAGAAAGTTATGTACCTGAAAAAAAATGTTAAATTTGCATCAAATTTTAAAAGTCCATATAATAAAATGTTTAACTGTTTTTATTCAACATTGTTTTAGACATACCTCCGCATTTTTAAAGTTTTTCTATGTATGTCCTTCCAAATTAGTCAGTCAGTTTCTCCCTAATCATGTCAGAAGTCTAAATAAATGTGGCTTGTCTACTCGTTTGAATCATTCGCGGAGAGGCATATATTTTAGTTCAGAAATTTATGCACCTGAAAATATATGTTAAATTTGCATCAAACTTTAAAAGTTTATATAATAAAATGTTTGACTGTTTGAATTCAACATTGTTTTAAAATATACCTCCGCTTTTTAAAAGATTTTCTGTATAGGTCCTCACAAATTACTCCATCAGTTTCTTCATAAGCAGGTCAGATGTCATAATAAAAGTGGCTGGTGTACTCTTTTGTATCATTCGTGGAGAGGCATGTATTTTAGCTCAGAAATTTATGCATCTGAAAAAAAAATGTTAATTTTGCATCAAATTTTAAAAGTCCATATAATAAAATGTTTAACAGTTTGAATTCAACATTTTTTTTTAAACATACCTCCACATTTTAAAAGATTTTGTATGTATGTCCTCACAAAATAGTCCGTCATTTTCTCCCAAATCATGTCAAAAGTCTAAATAAATGTGGCTTGTCTACTCTTTTGTATCATTCGCGGAGAGGCATATATTTTAGCTCAGAAATTTATGCACCTGAAAAAAAAAATGTTAAATTTGCATCAAATTTTAAAAGTCCATATAATAAAATGTTTAACTCTTTTTATTCAACATTGTTTTAGACATACCTCCGCATTTTTAAAGTTTTTCTATGTATTTCCTCAGCAATTAGTCAGTCAGTTTCCGCTAATCATGTCAGAAGTCTAAATAAATGTGGCTTGTCTACTCGTTTGAATCATTCGCGGAGAGGCTTATATTTTAGTTCAGAAATTTATGCACCTGAAAATATATGTTAAATTTGCATCAAACTTTAAAAGTTTATATAATAAAATGTTTGACTGTTTGAATTCAACATTGTTTTAAAACATACCTTCCGCTTTTTAAAAGATTTTCTGTATATGTCTTCACAAACTAGTCCATCAGTTTCTTGATAAACAGCTCAGATGTCATAATAAAAGTGGCTGGTCTACTCTTTTGTATCATTCGCGGAGAGGCATATATTTTAGGGTAGAAATTTATGCACCTGAAAAAAATGTTAAATTTAGATTAATCTTTAAAAGTTTATATAATAAAATGTGTAACTGTTTGAATTCAACATTGGTTTAAATCATACCTCCACATTTTAAAAGATTTTCTGTATATGTGCTCACAAATTACTCCATCAGTTTCTTCATAAGCAGGTCAGATGTCATAATAAAAGTGGCTGGTCTACTCTTTTGTATCATTCGCGGAGAGGCATATATTTTAGGGTAAAAATTTATGCACCTGAAAAAAATGTTAAATTTAGAATAATCTTTAAAATTTTATATAATAAAATGTTTAACTGTTTGAATTCAACATTGTTTTAAATCATACCTCCACATTTTAAAAGATTTTCTGTATATGTGCTCACAAATTACTCCATCAGTTTCTTCATAAGCAGGTCCGATGTCATAATAAATGTGGCGGGTCTACTCTTTTGTATCATTCGCGGAGAGGCATATATTTTGCTCTGAAATTTATGCACCTGAAAAAAAAATTAAATTTGCATCAAATTTTAAAAATCCATATAATAAAATGTTTAACTGTTTTTATTCAACATTGTTTTTGACATACCTCCGCATTTTAAAATTTTATCTATGTAAGTCCTCACAAATTAGTCAGTCAGTTTCTCCCTAATCATGTCAGAAGTCTGAATAAATGTGGCTTGTCTACTCTTTTGAATCATTCGCGGAGAGGCATACATTTTAGTTCAGAAATTTATGCACCTGAAAAGAAATGTTAAATTTGCATCAAACTATAAAAGTTTATATAATAAAATGTTTGACTGTTTGAATTCAACATTGTTTTAAAAGATACCTCCGCATTTTAAAAGATTTTCTGTATATGTCCTCACAAATTAGTCCATCAGTTTCTTGATCAACAGGTCAGATGTCATAATAACAATCGCTGGTCTACTCTTTTGTATCATTCGCGGAGAGGCATATATTTTAGTTCAGAAATTTATGCACCTGAAAAAAAATGTTAAATTTGCATCAAATTTTAAAAGTCCATATAATAAAATGTTTAACTGTTTTTATTCAACATTGTTTTAGACATACCTCCGCATTTTTAAAGTTTTCCTATGTATGTCCTTCCAAATTAGTCAGTCAGTTTCTCCCTAATCATGTCAGAAGTCTAAATAAATGTGGCTTGTCTACTCGTTTGAATCATTCGCGGAGAGGCATATATTTTAGTTCAGAAATTTATGCACCTGAAAATATATGTTAAATTTGCATCAAACTTTAAAAGTTTATATAATAAAATGTTTGACTGTTTGAATTCAACATTGTTTTAAATATACCTCCACATTTTAAAAGATTTTCTGTATATGTGCTCACAAATTACTCCATCAGTTTCTTCATAAGCAGGTCCGATGTCATAATAAAAGTGGCTGGTGTACTCTTTTGTATCATTCGTGGAGAGGCATATATTTTAGCTCAGAAATTTATGCATCTGAAAAAAAAATGTTAATTTTGCATCAAATTTTAAAAGTCCATATCATAAAATGTTTAACTGTTTGAATTCAACATTTTTTTTTAAACATACCTCCACATTTTAAAAGATTTTGTATGTATGTCCTCACAAAATAGTCCGTCATTTTCTCCCAAATCATGTCAAAAGTCTAAATAAATGTGGCTTGTCTACTCGTTTGAATCATTCGCGGAGAGGCATATATTTTAGTTCAGAAATTTATGCACCTGAAAATATATGTTAAATTTGCATCAAACTTTAAAAGTTTATATAATAAAATGTTTGACTGTTTGAATTCAACATTGTTTTAAAATATACCTCCGCTTTTTAAAAGATTTTCTGTATATGTCCTCACAAATTACTCCATCAGTTTCTTTATAAGCAGGTCAGATGTCATAATAAAAGTGGCTGGTGTACTCTTTTGTATCATTCGTGGAGAGGCATATATTTTAGCTCAGAAATTTATGCATCTGAAAAAAAAATGTTAATTTTGCATCAAATTTTAAAAGTCCATATAATAAAATGTTTAACTGTTTGAATTCAACATTTTTTTTTAAACATACCTCCACATTTTAAAAGATTTTGTATGTATGTCCTCACAAAATAGTCCGTCATTTTCTCCCAAATCATGTCAAAAGTCTAAATAAATGTGGCTTGTCTACTCTTTTGTATCATTCGCGGAGAGGCATATATTTTAGCTCAGAAATTTATGCACCTGAAAAAAAAAATGTTAAATTTGCATCAAATTTTAAAAGTCCATATAATAAAATGTTTAACTCTTTTTATTCAACATTGTTTTAGACATACCTCCGCATTTTTAAAGTTTTTCTATGTATTTCCTCAGCAATTAGTCAGTCAGTTTCCCCTAATCATGTCAGAAGTCTAAATAAATGTGGCTTGTCTACTCGTTTGAATCATTCGCGGAGAGGCTTATATTTTAGTTCAGAAATTTATGCACCTGAAAATATATGTTAAATTTGCATCAAACTTTAAAAGTTTATATAATAAAATGTTTGACTGTTTGAATTCAACATTGTTTTAAAACATACCTTCCGCTTTTTAAAAGATTTTCTGTATATGTCTTCACAAACTAGTCCATCAGTTTCTTGATAAACAGCTCAGATGTCATAATAAAAGTGGCTGGTCTACTCTTTTGTATCATTCGCGGAGAGGCATATATTTTAGGGTAGAAATTTATGCACCTGAAAAAAATGTTAAATTTAGATTAATCTTTAAAAGTTTATATAATAAAATGTGTAACTGTTTGAATTCAACATTGGTTTAAATCATACCTCCACATTTTAAAAGATTTTCTGTATATGTGCTCACAAATTACTCCATCAGTTTCTTCATAAGCAGGTCCGATGTCATAATAAAAGTGGCGGGTCTACTCTTTTGTATCATTCGCGGAGAGGCATATATTTTGCTCTGAAATTTATGCACCTGAAAAAAAAAATTAAATTTGCATCAAATTTTAAAAATCCATATAATAAAATGTTTAACTGTTTTTATTCAACATTGTTTTTGACATACCTCCGCATTTTAAAATTTTATCTATGTATGTCCTCACAAATTAGTCAGTCAGTTTCTCCCTAATCATGTCAGAAGTCTGAATAAATGTGGCTTGTCTACTCTTTTGAATCATTCGCGGAGAGGCATACATTTTAGTTCAGAAATTTATGCACCTGAAAAGAAATGTTAAATTTGCATCAAACTAAAAAAGTTTATATAATAAAATGTTTGACTGTTTGAATTCAACATTGTTTTAAAAGATACCTCCGCATTTTAAAAGATTTTCTGTATATGTCCTCACAAATTAGTCCATCAGTTTCTTGATCAACAGGTCAGATGTCATAATAACAATCGCTGGTCTACTCTTTTGTATCATTCGCGGAGAGGCATATATTTTAGTTCAGAAAGTTATGTACCTGAAAAAAAATGTTAAATTTGCATCAAATTTTAAAAGTCCATATAATAAAATGTTTAACTGTTTTTATTCAACATTGTTTTAGACATACCTCCGCATTTTTAAAGTTTTTCTATGTATGTCCTTCCAAATTAGTCAGTCAGTTTCTCCCTAATCATGTCAGAAGTCTAAATAAATGTGGCTTGTCTACTCGTTTGAATCATTCGCGGAGAGGCATATATTTTAGTTCAGAAATTTATGCACCTGAAAATATATGTTAAATTTGCATCAAACTTTAAAAGTTTATATAATAAAATGTTTGACTGTTTGAATTCAACATTGTTTTAAATCATACCTCCACATTTTAAAAGATTTTCTGTATATGTGCTCACAAATTACTCCATCAGTTTCTTCATAAGCAGGTCCGATGTCATAATAAAAGTGGCGGGTCTACTCTTTTGTATCATTCGCGGAGAGGCATATATTTTGCTCTGAAATTTATGCACCTGAAAAAAAAATTAAATTTGCATCAAATTTTAAAAATCCATATAATAAAATGTTTAACTGTTTTTATTCAACATTGTTTTTGACATACCTCCGCATTTTAAAATTTTATCTATGTATGTCCTCACAAATTAGTCAGTCAGTTTCTCCCTAATCATGTCAGAAGTCTGAATAAATGTGGCTTGTCTACTCTTTTGAATCATTCGCGGAGAGGCATACATTTTAGTTCAGAAATTTATGCACCTGAAAAGAAATGTTAAATTTGCATCAAACTAAAAAAGTTTATATAATAAAATGTTTGACTGTTTGAATTCAACATTGTTTTAAAAGATACCTCCGCATTTTAAAAGATTTTCTGTATATGTCCTCACAAATTAGTCCATCAGTTTCTTGATCAACAGGTCAGATGTCATAATAACAATCGCTGGTCTACTCTTTTGTATCATTCGCGGAGAGGCATATATTTTAGTTCAGAAAGTTATGTACCTGAAAAAAAATGTTAAATTTGCATCAAATTTTAAAAGTCCATATAATAAAATGTTTAACTGTTTTTATTCAACATTGTTTTAGACATACCTCCGCATTTTTAAAGTTTTTCTATGTATGTCCTTCCAAATTAGTCAGTCAGTTTCTCCCTAATCATGTCAGAAGTCTAAATAAATGTGGCTTGTCTACTCGTTTGAATCATTCGCGGAGAGGCATATATTTTAGTTCAGAAATTTATGCACCTGAAAATATATGTTAAATTTGCATCAAACTTTAAAAGTTTATATAATAAAATGTTTGACTGTTTGAATTCAACATTGTTTTAAAATATACCTCCGCTTTTTAAAAGATTTTCTGTATATGTCCTCACAAATTACTCCATCAGTTTCTTCATAAGCAGGTCAGATGTCATAATAAAAGTGGATGGTGTACTCTTTTGTATCATTCGTGGAGAGGCATGTATTTTAGCTCAGAAATTTATGCATCTGAAAAAAAAATGTTAATTTTGCATCAAATTTTAAAAGTCCATATAATAAAATGTTTAACAGTTTGAATTCATTATTTTTTTTTAAACATACCTCCACATTTTAAAAGATTTTGTATGTATGTCCTCACAAAATAGTCCGTCATTTTCTCCCAAATCATGTCAAAAGTCTAAATAAATGTGGCTTGTCTACTCTTTTGTATCATTCGCGGAGAGGCATATATTTTAGCTCAGAAATTTATGCACCTGAAAAAAAAAATGTTAAATTTGCATCAAATTTTAAAAGTCCATATAATAAAATGTTTAACTCTTTTTATTCAACATTGTTTTAGACATACCTCCGCATTTTTAAAGTTTTTCTATGTATTTCCTCAGCAATTTGTCAGTCAGTTTCCCCTAATCATGTCAGAAGTCTAAATAAATGTGGCTTGTCTACTCGTTTGAATCATTCGCGGAGAGGCTTATATTTTAGTTCAGAAATTTATGCACCTGAAAATATATGTTAAATTTGCATCAAACTTTAAAAGTTTATATAATAAAATGTTTGACTGTTTGAATTCAACATTGTTTTAAAACATACCTTCCGCTTTTTAAAAGATTTTCTGTATATGTCTTCACAAACTAGTCCATCAGTTTCTTGATAAACAGCTCAGATGTCATAATAAAAGTGGCTGGTCTACTCTTTTGTATCATTCGCGGAGAGGCATATATTTTAGGGTAGAAATTTATGCACCTGAAAAAAATGTTAAATTTAGATTAATCTTTAAAAGTTTATATAATAAAATGTGTAACTGTTTGAATTCAACATTGGTTTAAATCACACCTCCACATTTTAAAAGATTTTCTGTATATGTGCTCACAAATTACTCCATCAGTTTCTTCATAAGCAGGTCAGATGTCATAATAAAAGTGGCTGGTCTACTCTTTTGTATCATTCGCGGAGAGGCATATATTTTAGGGTAAAAATTTATGCACCTGAAAAAAATGTTAAATTTAGAATAATCTTTAAAATTTTATATAATAAAATGTTTAACTGTTTGAATTCAACATTGTTTTAAATCATACCTCCACATTTTAAAAGATTTTCTGTATATGTGCTCACAAATTACTCCATCAGTTTCTTCATAAGCAGGTCCGATGTCATAATAAAAGTGGCGGGTCTACTCTTTTGTATCATTCGCGGAGAGGCATATATTTTGCTCTGAAATTTATGCACCTGAAAAAAAAAATTAAATTTGCATCAAATTTTAAAAATCCATATAATAAAATGTTTAACTGTTTTTATTCAACATTGTTTTTGACATACCTCCGCATTTTAAAATTATATCTATGTAAGTCCTCACAAATTAGTCCGTCATTTTCTCCCAAATCATGTCAAAAGTCTAAATAAATGTGGCTTGTCTACTCTTTTGTATCATTCGCGGAGAGGCATATATTTTAGCTCAGAAATTTATGCACCTGAAAAAAAAAATGTTAAATTTGCATCAAATTTTAAAAGTCCATATAATAAAATGTTTCACTCTTTTTATTCAACATTGTTTTAGACATACCTCCGCATTTTTAAAGTTTTTCTATGTATTTCCTCAGCAATTAGTCAGTCAGTTTCCCCTAATCATGTCAGAAGTCTAAATAAATGTGGCTTGTCTACTCGTTTGAATCATTCGCGGAGAGGCTTATATTTTAGTTCAGAAATTTATGCACCTGAAAATATATGTTAAATTTGCATCAAACTTTAAAAGTTTATATAATAAAATGTTTGACTGTTTGAATTCAACATTGTTTTAAAACATACCTTCCGCTTTTTAAAAGATTTTCTGTATATGTCTTCACAAACTAGTCCATCAGTTTCTTGATAAACAGCTCAGATGTCATAATAAAAGTGGCTGGTCTACTCTTTTGTATCATTCGCGGAGAGGCATATATTTTAGGGTAGAAATTTATGCACCTGAAAAAAATGTTAAATTTAGATTAATCTTTAAAAGTTTATATAATAAAATGTGTAACTGTTTGAATTCAACATTGGTTTAAATCATACCTCCACATTTTAAAAGATTTTCTGTATATGTGCTCACAAATTACTCCATCAGTTTCTTCATAAGCAGGTCAGATGTCATAATAAAAGTGGCTGGTCTACTCTTTTGTATCATTCGCGGAGAGGCATATATTTTAGGGTAGAAATTTATGCACCTGAAAAAAATGTTAAATTTAGAATAATCTTTAAAATTTTATATAATAAAATGTTTAACTGTTTGAATTCAACATTGTTTTAAATCATACCTCCACATTTTAAAAGATTTTCTGTATATGTGCTCACAAATTACTCCATCAGTTTCTTCATAAGCAGGTCCGATGTCATAATAAAAGTGGCGGGTCTACTCTTTTGTATCATTCGCGGAGAGGCATATATTTTGCTCTGAAATTTATGCACCTGAAAAAAAAATTAAATTTGCATCAAATTTTAAAAATCCATATAATAAAATGTTTAACTGTTTTTATTCAACATTGTTTTTGACATACCTCCGCATTTTAAAATTTTATCTATGTATGTCCTCACAAATTAGTCAGTCAGTTTCTCCCTAATCATGTCAGAAGTCTGAATAAATGTGGCTTGTCTACTCTTTTGAATCATTCGCGGAGAGGCATACATTTTAGTTCAGAAATTTATGCACCTGAAAAGAAATGTTAAATTTGCATCAAACTAAAAAAGTTTATATAATAAAATGTTTGACTGTTTGAATTCAACATTGTTTTAAAAGATACCTCCGCATTTTAAAAGATTTTCTGTATATGTCCTCACAAATTAGTCCATCAGTTTCTTGATCAACAGGTCAGATGTCATAATAACAATCGCTGGTCTACTCTTTTGTATCATTCGCGGAGAGGCATATATTTTAGTTCAGAAAGTTATGTACCTGAAAAAAAATGTTAAATTTGCATCAAATTTTAAAAGTCCATATAATAAAATGTTTAACTGTTTTTATTCAACATTGTTTTAGACATACCTCCGCATTTTTAAAGTTTTTCTATGTATGTCCTTCCAAATTAGTCAGTCAGTTTCTCCCTAATCATGTCAGAAGTCTAAATAAATGTGGCTTGTCTACTCGTTTGAATCATTCGCGGAGAGGCATATATTTTAGTTCAGAAATTTATGCACCTGAAAATATATGTTAAATTTGCATCAAACTTTAAAAGTTTATATAATAAAATGTTTGACTGTTTGAATTCAACATTGTTTTAAAATATACCTCCGCTTTTTAAAAGATTTTCTGTATATGTCCTCACAAATTACTCCATCAGTTTCTTCATAAGCAGGTCAGATGTCATAATAAAAGTGGATGGTGTACTCTTTTGTATCATTCGTGGAGAGGCATGTATTTTAGCTCAGAAATTTATGCATCTGAAAAAAAAATGTTAATTTTGCATCAAATTTTAAAAGTCCATATAATAAAATGTTTAACAGTTTGAATTCATTATTTTTTTTTAAACATACCTCCACATTTTAAAAGATTTTGTATGTATGTCCTCACAAAATAGTCCGTCATTTTCTCCCAAATCATGTCAAAAGTCTAAATAAATGTGGCTTGTCTACTCTTTTGTATCATTCGCGGAGAGGCATATATTTTAGCTCAGAAATTTATGCACCTGAAAAAAAAAATGTTAAATTTGCATCAAATTTTAAAAGTCCATATAATAAAATGTTTAACTCTTTTTATTCAACATTGTTTTAGACATACCTCCGCATTTTTAAAGTTTTTCTATGTATTTCCTCAGCAATTTGTCAGTCAGTTTCCCCTAATCATGTCAGAAGTCTAAATAAATGTGGCTTGTCTACTCGTTTGAATCATTCGCGGAGAGGCTTATATTTTAGTTCAGAAATTTATGCACCTGAAAATATATGTTAAATTTGCATCAAACTTTAAAAGTTTATATAATAAAATGTTTGACTGTTTGAATTCAACATTGTTTTAAAACATACCTTCCGCTTTTTAAAAGATTTTCTGTATATGTCTTCACAAACTAGTCCATCAGTTTCTTGATAAACAGCTCAGATGTCATAATAAAAGTGGCTGGTCTACTCTTTTGTATCATTCGCGGAGAGGCATATATTTTAGGGTAGAAATTTATGCACCTGAAAAAAATGTTAAATTTAGATTAATCTTTAAAAGTTTATATAATAAAATGTGTAACTGTTTGAATTCAACATTGGTTTAAATCACACCTCCACATTTTAAAAGATTTTCTGTATATGTGCTCACAAATTACTCCATCAGTTTCTTCATAAGCAGGTCAGATGTCATAATAAAAGTGGCTGGTCTACTCTTTTGTATCATTCGCGGAGAGGCATATATTTTAGGGTAAAAATTTATGCACCTGAAAAAAATGTTAAATTTAGAATAATCTTTAAAATTTTATATAATAAAATGTTTAACTGTTTGAATTCAACATTGTTTTAAATCATACCTCCACATTTTAAAAGATTTTCTGTATATGTGCTCACAAATTACTCCATCAGTTTCTTCATAAGCAGGTCCGATGTCATAATAAAAGTGGCGGGTCTACTCTTTTGTATCATTCGCGGAGAGGCATATATTTTGCTCTGAAATTTATGCACCTGAAAAAAAAAATTAAATTTGCATCAAATTTTAAAAATCCATATAATAAAATGTTTAACTGTTTTTATTCAACATTGTTTTTGACATACCTCCGCATTTTAAAATTATATCTATGTAAGTCCTCACAAATTAGTCAGTCAGTTTCTCCCTAATCATGTCAGAAGTCTGAATAAATGTGGCTTGTCTACTCTTTTGAATCATTCGCGGAGAGGCATACATTTTAGTTCAGAAATTTATGCACCTGAAAAGAAATGTTAAATTTGCATCAAACTATAAAAGTTTATATAATAAAATGTTTGACTGTTTGAATTCAACATTGTTTTAAAAGATACCTCCGCATTTTAAAAGATTTTCTGTATATGTCCTCACAAATTAGTCCATCAGTTTCTTGATCAACAGGTCAGATGTCATAATAACAATCGCTGGTCTACTCTTTTGTATCATTCGCGGAGAGGCATATATTTTAGTTCAGAAATTTATGCACCTGAAAAAAAATGTTAAATTTGCATCAAATTTTAAAAGTCCATATAATAAAATGTTTAACTGTTTTTATTCAACATTGTTTTAGACATACCTCCGCATTTTTAAAGTTTTTCTATGTATGTCCTTCCAAATTAGTCAGTCAGTTTCTCCCTAATCATGTCAGAAGTCTAAATAAATGTGGCTTGTCTACTCGTTTGAATCATTCGCGGAGAGGCATATATTTTAGTTCAGAAATTTATGCACCTGTAAATATATGTTAAATTTGCATCAAACTTTAAAAGTTTATATAATAAAATGTTTGACTGTTTGAATTCAACATTGTTTTAAAATATACCTCCGCTTTTTAAAAGATTTTCTGTATATGTCCTCACAAATTACTCCATCAGTTTCTTCATAAGCAGGTCAGATGTCATAATAAAAGTGGCTGGTGTACTCTTTTGTATCATTCGTGGAGAGGCATATATTTTAGCTCAGAAATTTATGCATCTGAAAAAAAAATGTTAATTTTGCATCAAATTTTAAAAGTCCATATAATAAAATGTTTAACTGTTTGAATTCAACATTTTTTTTTAAACATACCTCCACATTTTAAAAGATTTTGTATGTATGTCCTCACAAAATAGTCCGTCATTTTCTCCCAAATCATGTCAAAAGTCTAAATAAATGTGGCTTGTCTACTCTTTTGTATCATTCGCGGAGAGGCATATATTTTAGCTCAGAAATTTATGCACCTGAAAAAAAAAATGTTAAATTTGCATCAAATTTTAAAAGTCCATATAATAAAATGTTTAACTCTTTTTATTCAACATTGTTTTAGACATACCTCCGCATTTTTAAAGTATTTCTATGTATTTCCTCAGCAATTAGTCAGTCAGTTTCCCCTAATCATGTCAGAAGTCTAAATAAATGTGGCTTGTCTACTCGTTTGAATCATTCGCGGAGAGGCTTATATTTTAGTTCAGAAATTTATGCACCTGAAAAGATATGTTAAATTTGCATCAAACTTTAAAAGTTTATATAATAAAATGTTTGACTGTTTGAATTCAACATTGTTTTAAAACATACCTTCCGCTTTTTAAAAGATTTTCTGTATATGTCTTCACAAACTAGTCCATCAGTTTCTTGATAAACAGCTCAGATGTCATAATAAAAGTGGCTGGTCTACTCTTTTGTATCATTCGCGGAGAGGCATATATTTTAGGGTAGAAATTTATGCACCTGAAAAAAATGTTAAATTTAGATTAATCTTTAAAAGTTTATATAATAAAATGTGTAACTGTTTGAATTCAACATTGGTTTAAATCATACCTCCACATTTTAAAAGATTTTCTGTATATGTGCTCACAATTTACTCCATCAGTTTCTTCATAAGCAGGTCAGATGTCATAATAAAAGTGGCTGGTCTACTCTTTTGTATCATTCGCGGAGAGGCATATATTTTAGGGTAGAAATTTATGCACCTGAAAAAAATGTTAAATTTAGAATAATCTTTAAAATTTTATATAATAAAATGTTTAACTGTTTGAATTCAACATTGTTTTAAATCATACCTCCACATTTTAAAAGATTTTCTGTATATGTGCTCACAAATTACTCCATCAGTTTCTTCATAAGCAGGTCCGATGTCATAATAAAAGTGGCGGGTCTACTCTTTTGTATCATTCGCGGAGAGGCATATATTTTGCTCTGAAATTTATGCACCTGAAAAAAAAATTAAATTTGCATCAAATTTTAAAAATCCATATAATAAAATGTTTAACTGTTTTTATTCAACATTGTTTTTGACATACCTCCGCATTTTAAAATTTTATCTATGTATGTCCTCACAAATTAGTCAGTCAGTTTCTCCCTAATCATGTCAGAAGTCTGAATAAATGTGGCTTGTCTACTCTTTTGAATCATTCGCGGAGAGGCATACATTTTAGTTCAGAAATTTATGCACCTGAAAAGAAATGTTAAATTTGCATCAAACTAAAAAAGTGTATATAATAAAATGTTTGACTGTTTGAATTCAACATTGTTTTAAAAGATACCTCCGCATTTTAAAAGATTTTCTGTATATGTCCTCACAAATTAGTCCATCAGTTTCTTGATCAACAGGTCAGATGTCATAATAACAATCGCTGGTCTACTCTTTTGTATCATTCGCGGAGAGGCATATATTTTAGTTCAGAAAGTTATGTACCTGAAAAAAATGTTAAATTTGCATCAAATTTTAAAAGTCCATATAATAAAATGTTTAACTGTTTTTATTCAACATTGTTTTAGACATACCTCCGCATTTTTAAAGTTTTTCTATGTATGTCCTTCCAAATTAGTCAGTCAGTTTCTCCCTAATCATGTCAGAAGTCTAAATAAATGTGGCTTGTCTACTCGTTTGAATCATTCGCGGAGAGGCATATATTTTAGTTCAGAAATTTATGCACCTGAAAATATATGTTAAATTTTCATCAAATTTTAAAAGTCCATATAATAAAATGTTTAACAGTTTGAATTCAACATTTTTTTTTAAACATACCTCCACATTTTAAAAGATTTTGTATGTATGTCCTCACAAAATAGTCCGTCATTTTCTCCCAAATCATGTCAGAAGTCTAAATAAATGTGGCTTGTCTACACTTTTGTATCATTCGCGGAGAGGCATATATTTTAGCTCAGAAATTTATGCACCTGAAAAAAAATGTTAAATTTGCATCAAATTTTAAAAGTCCATATAATAAAATGTTTAACTGTTTTTATTCAACATTGTTTTAGACATACCTCCGCATTTTTAAAGTTTTTCTATGTATGTCCTTCCAAATTAGTCAGTCAGTTTTCCCTAATCATGTCAGAAGTCTAAATAAATGTGGCTTGTCTACTCGTTTGAATCATTCGCGGAGAGGCATATATTTTAGTTCAGAAATTTATGCACCTGAAAATATATGTTAAATTTGCATCAAACTTTAAAAGTTTATATAATAAAATGTTTGACTGTTTGAATTCAACATTGTTTTAAAATATACCTCCGCTTTTTAAAAGATTTTCTGTATATGTCCTCACAAATTACTCCATCAGTTTCTTCATAAGCAGGTCAGATGTCATAATAAAAGTGGCTGGTGTACTCTTTTGTATCATTCGTGGAGAGGCATATATTTTAGCTCAGAAATTTATGCATCTGAAAAAAAAATGTTAATTTTGCATCAAATTTTAAAAGTCCATATAATAAAATGTTTAACTGTTTGAATTCAACATTGGTTTAAATCATACCTCCACATTTTAAAAGATTTTCTGTATATGTGCTCACAAATTACTCCATCAGTTTCTTCATAAGCAGGTCAGATGTCATAATAAAAGTGGCTGGTCTACTCTTTTGTATCATTCGCGGAGAGGCATATATTTTAGGGTAGAAATTTATGCACCTGAAAAAAATGTTAAATTTAGAATAATCTTTAAAATTTTATATAATAAAATGTTTAACTGTTTGAATTCAACATTGTTTTAAATCATACCTCCACATTTTAAAAGATTTTCTGTATATGTGCTCACAAATTACTCCATCAGTTTCTTCATAAGCAGGTCAGATGTCATAATAAAAGTGGCTGGTCTACTCTTTTGTATCATTCGCGGAGAGGCATATATCTTAGGGTAGAAATTTATGCACCTGAAAAAAATGTTAAATTTAGAATAATCTTTAAAATTTTATATAATAAAATGTTTAACTGTTTGAATTCAACATTGTTTTAAATAATACCTCCACATTTTAAAAGATTTTCTGTATATGTGCTCACAAATTACTCCATCAGTTTCTTCATAAGCAGGTCCGATGTCATAATAAAAGTGGCGGGTCTACTCTTTTGTATCATTCGCGGAGAGGCATATATTTTGCTCTGAAATTTATGCACCTGAAAAAAAAATTAAATTTGCATCAAATTTTAAAAATCCATATAATAAAATGTTTAACTCTTTTTATTCAACATTGTTTTAGACATACCTCCGAATTTTTAAAGTTTTTCTATGTATGCCTTCCAAATTAGTCAGTCAGTTTTCCCTAATCATGTCAGAAGTCTAAATAAATGTGGCTTGTCTACTCGTTTGAATCATTCGCGGAGAGGCATATATTTTAGTTCAGAAATTTATGCACCTGAAAATATATGTTAAATTTGCATCAAACTTTAAAAGTTTATATAATAAAATGTTTGACTGTTTGAATTCAACATTGTTTTAAAATATACCTCCGCTTTTTAAAAGATTTTCTGTATATGTCCTCACAAATTACTCCATCAGTTTCTTCAGAAGCAGGTCAGATGTCATAATAAAAGTGGCTGGTGTACTCTTTTGTATCATTCGTGGAGAGGCATATATTTTAGCTCAGAAATTTATGCATCTGAAAAAAAAATGTTAATTTTGCATCAAATTTTAAAAGTCCATATAATAAAATGTTTAACTGTTTGAATTCAACATTGGTTTAAATCATACCTCCACATTTTAAAAGATTTTCTGTATATGTGCTCACAAATTACTCCATCAGTTTCTTCATAAGCAGGTCAGATGTCATAATAAAAGTGGCTGGTCTACTCTTTTGTATCATTCGCGGAGAGGCATATATTTTAGCTCAGAAATTTATGCATCTGAAAAAAAAATGTTAATTTTGCATCAAATTTTAAAAGTCCATATAATAAAATGTTTAACTGTTTGAATTCAACATTGGATTAAATCATACCTCCACATTTTAAAAGATTTTCTGTATATGTGCTCACAAATTACTCCATCAGTTTCTTCATAAGCAGGTCCGATGTCATAATAAAAGTGGCGGGTCTACTCTTTTGTATCATTCGCGGAGAGGCATATATTTTGCTCTGAAATTTATGCACCTGAAAAAAAAATTAAATTTGCATAAAATTTTAAAAATCCATATAATAAAATGTTTAACTGTTTTTATTCAACATTGTTTTTGACATACCTCCGCATTTTAAAATTTTATCTATGTATGTCCTCACAAATTAGTCAGTCAGTTTCTCCCTAATCATGTCAGAAGTCTGAATAAATGTTGCTTGTCTACTCTTTTGAATCATTCGCGGAGAGGCATACATTTTAGTTCAGAAATTTATGCACCTGAAAAGAAATGTTAAATTTGCATCAAACTAAAAAAGTTTGTATAATAAAATGTTTGACTGTTTGAATTCAACATTGTTTTAAAAGATACCTCCGCATTTTAAAAGATTTTCTGTATATGTCCTCACAAATTAATCCATCAGTTTCTTGATCAACAGGTCAGATGTCATAATAACAATCGCTGGTCTACTCTTTTGTATCATTCGCGGAGAGGCATATATTTTAGTTCAGAAAGTTATGTACCTGAAAAAAAAATTAAATTTGCATCAAATTTTAAAAGTCCATATAATAAAATGTTTAACTGTTTTTATTCAACATTGTTTTAGACATACCTCCGCATTTTTAAAGTTTTTCTATGTATGTCCTTCCAAATTAGTCAGTCAGTTTCTCCCTAATCATGTCAGAAGTCTAAATAAATGTGGCTTGTTTACTCGTTTGAATCATTCGCGGAGAGGCTTATATTTTAGTTCAGAAATTTATGCACCTGAAAAGATATGTTAAATTTGCATCAAACTTTAAAAGTTTATATAATAAAATGTTTGACTGTTTGAATTCAACATTGTTTTAAAACACACCTTCCGCTTTTTAAAAGATTTTCTGTATATGTCTTCACAAACTAGTCCATCAGTTTCTTGATAAACAGCTCAGATGTCATAATAAAAGTGGCTGGTCTACTCTTTTGTATCATTCGCGGAGAGGCATATATTTTAGGGTAGAAATTTATGCACCTGAAAAAAATGTTAAATTTAGATTAATCTTTAAAAGTTTATATAATAAAATGTGTAACTGTTTGAATTCAACATTGGTTTAAATCATACCTCCACATTTTAAAAGATTTTCTGTATATGTGCTCACAAATTACTCCATCAGTTTCTTCATAAGCAGGTCAGATGTCATAATAAAAGTGGCTGGTCTACTCTTTTGTATCATTCGCGGAGAGGCATATATTTTAGGGTAGAAATTTATGCACCTGAAAAAAATGTTAAATTTAGAATAATCTTTAAAATTTTATATAATAAAATGTTTAACTGTTTGAATTCAACATTGTTTTAAATCATACCTCCACATTTTAAAAGATTTTCTGCATATGTGCTCACAAATTACTCCATCAGTTTCTTCATAAGCAGGTCCGATGTCATAATAAAAGTGGCGGGTCTACTCTTTTGTATCATTCGCGGAGAGGCATATATTTTGCTCTGAAATTTATGCACCTGAAAAAAAAATTAAATTTGCATCAAATTTTAAAAATCCATATAATAAAATGTTTAACTGTTTTTATTCAACATTGTTTTTGACATACCTCCGCATTTTAAAATTTTATCTATGTATGTCCTCACAAATTAGTCAGTCAGTTTCTCCCTAATCATGTCAGAAGTCTGAATAAATGTGGCTTGTCTACTCTTTTGAATCATTCGCGGAGAGGCATACATTTTAGTTCAGAAATTTATGCACCTGAAAAGAAATGTTAAATTTGCATCAAACTAAAAAAGTTTGTATAATAAAATGTTTGACTGTTTGAATTCAACATTGTTTTAAAAGATACCTCCGCATTTTAAAAGATTTTCTGTATATGTCCTCACAAATTAGTCCATCAGTTTCTTGATCAACAGGTCAGATGTCATAATAACTATCGCTGGTCTACTCTTTTGTATCATTCGCGGAGAGGCATATATTTTAGTTCAGAAAGTTATGTACCTGAAAAAAAAAATTAAATTTGCATCAAATTTTAAAAGTCCATATAATAAAATGTTTAACTGTTTTTATTCAACATATTTTTAGACATACCTCCGCATTTTTAAAGTTTTTCTATGTATGTCCTTCCAAATTAGTCAGTCAGTTTCTCCCTAATCATGTCAGAAGTCTAAATAAATGTGGCTTGTCTACTCGTTTGAATCATTCGCGGAGAGGCTTATATTTTAGTTCAGAAATTTATGCACCTGAAAAGATATGTTAAATTTGCATCAAACTTTAAAAGTTTATATAATAAAATGTTTGACTGTTTGAATTCAAAATTGTTTTAAAATATACCTCCGCTTTTTAAAAGATTTTCTGTATATGTCCTCACAAATTACTCCATCAGTTTCTTCATAAGCAGGTCAGATGTCATAATAAAAGTGGCTGGTGTACTCTTTTGTATCATTCGTGGAGAGGCATGTATTTTAGCTCAGAAATTTATGCATCTGAAAAAAAAATGTTAATTTTGCATCAAATTTTAAAAGTCCATATAATAAAATGTTTAACAGTTTGAATTCAACATTTTTTTTTAAACATACCTCCACATTTTAAAAGATTTTGTATGTATGTCCTCACAAAATAGTCCGTCATTTTCTCCCAAATCATGTCAAAAGTCGAAATAAATGTGGCTTGTCTACTCTTTTGTATCATTCGCGGAGAGGCATATATTTTAGCTCAGAAATTTATGCACCTGAAAAAAAAAATGTTAAATTTGCATCAAATTTTAAAAGTCCATATAATAAAATGTTTAACTCTTTTTATTCAACATTGTTTTAGACATACCTCCGCATTTTTAAAGTTTTTCTATGTATTTCCTCAGCAATTAGTCAGTCAGTTTCCGCTAATCATGTCAGAAGTCTAAATAAATGTGGCTTGTCTACTCGTTTGAATCATTCGCGGAGAGGCTTATATTTTAGTTCAGAAATTTATGCACCTGAAAATATATGTTAAATTTGCATCAAACTTTAAAAGTTTATATAATAAAATGTTTGACTGTTTGAATTCAACATTGTTTTAAAACATACCTTCCGCTTTTTAAAAGATTTTCTGTATATGTCTTCACAAACTAGTCCATCAGTTTCTTGATAAACAGCTCAGATGTCATAATAAAAGTGGCTGGTCTACTCTTTTGTATCATTCGCGGAGAGGCATATATTTTAGGGTAGAAATTTATGCACCTGAAAAAAATGTTAAATTTAGATTAATCTTTAAAAGTTTATATAATAAAATGTGTAACTGTTTGAATTCAACATTGGTTTAAATCATACCTCCACATTTTAAAAGATTTTCTGTATATGTGCTCACAAATTACTCCATCAGTTTCTTCATAAGCAGGTCAGATGTCATAATAAAAGTGGCTGGTCTACTCTTTTGTATCATTCGCGGAGAGGCATATATTTTAGGGTAAAAATTTATGCACCTGAAAAAAATGTTAAATTTAGAATAATCTTTAAAATTTTATATAATAAAATGTTTAACTGTTTGAATTCAACATTGTTTTAAATCATACCTCCACATTTTAAAAGATTTTCTGTATATGTGCTCACAAATTACTCCATCAGTTTCTTCATAAGCAGGTCCGATGTCATAATAAATGTGGCGGGTCTACTCTTTTGTATCATTCGCGGAGAGGCATATATTTTGCTCTGAAATTTATGCACCTGAAAAAAAAATTAAATTTGCATCAAATTTTAAAAATCCATATAATAAAATGTTTAACTGTTTTTATTCAACATTGTTTTTGACATACCTCCGCATTTTAAAATTTTATCTATGTAAGTCCTCACAAATTAGTCAGTCAGTTTCTCCCTAATCATGTCAGAAGTCTGAATAAATGTGGCTTGTCTACTCTTTTGAATCATTCGCGGAGAGGCATACATTTTAGTTCAGAAATTTATGCACCTGAAAAGAAATGTTAAATTTGCATCAAACTAAAAAAGTGTATATAATAAAATGTTTGACTGTTTGAATTCAACATTGTTTTAAAAGATACCTCCGCATTTTAAAAGATTTTCTGTATATGTCCTCACAAATTAGTCCATCAGTTTCTTGATCAACAGGTCAGATGTCATAATAACAATCGCTGGTCTACTCTTTTGTATCATTCGCGGAGAGGCATATATTTTAGTTCAGAAAGTTATGTACCTGAAAAAAAATGTTAAATTTGCATCAAATTTTAAAAGTCCATATAATAAAATGTTTAACTGTTTTTATTCAACATTGTTTTAGACATACCTCCGCATTTTTAAAGTTTTTCTATGTATGTCCTTCCAAATTAGTCAGTCAGTTTCTCCCTAATCATGTCAGAAGTCTAAATAAATGTGGCTTGTCTACTCGTTTGAATCATTCGCGGAGAGGCATATATTTTAGTTCAGAAATTTATGCACCTGAAAATATATGTTAAATTTGCATCAAATTTTAAAAGTCCATATAATAAAATGTTTAACAGTTTGAATTCAACATTTTTTTTTAAACATACCTCCACATTTTAAAAGATTTTGTATGTATGTCCTCACAAAATAGTCCGTCATTTTCTCCCAAATCATGTCAGAAGTCTAAATAAATGTGGCTTGTCTACACTTTTGTATCATTCGCGGAGAGGCATATATTTTAGCTCAGAAATTTATGCACCTGAAAAAAAATGTTAAATTTGCATCAAATTTTAAAAGTCCATATAATAAAATGTTTAACTGTTTTTATTCAACATTGTTTTAGACATACCTCCGAATTTTTAAAGTTTTTCTATGTATGTCCTTCCAAATTAGTCAGTCAGTTTTCCCTAATCATGTCAGAAGTCTAAATAAATGTGGCTTGTCTACTCGTTTGAATCATTCGCGGAGAGGCATATATTTTAGTTCAGAAATTTATGCACCTGAAAATATATGTTAAATTTGCATCAAACTTTAAAAGTTTATATAATAAAATGTTTGACTGTTTGAATTCAACATTGTTTTAAAATATACCTCCGCTTTTTAAAAGATTTTCTGTATATGTCCTCACAAATTACTCCATCAGTTTCTTCAGAAGCAGGTCAGATGTCATAATAAAAGTGGCTGGTGTACTCTTTTGTATCATTCGTGGAGAGGCATATATTTTAGCTCAGAAATTTATGCATCTGAAAAAAAAATGTTAATTTTGCATCAAATTTTAAAAGTCCATATAATAAAATGTTTAACTGTTTGAATTCAACATTGGTTTAAATCATACCTCCACATTTTAAAAGATTTTCTGTATATGTGCTCACAAATTACTCCATCAGTTTCTTCATAAGCAGGTCAGATGTCATAATAAAAGTGGCTGGTCTACTCTTTTGTATCATTCGCGGAGAGGCATATATTTTAGCTCAGAAATTTATGCATCTGAAAAAAAAATGTTAATTTTGCATCAAATTTTAAAAGTCCATATAATAAAATGTTTAACTGTTTGAATTCAACATTGGTTTAAATCATACCTCCACATTTTAAAAGATTTTCTGTATATGTGCTCACAAATTACTCCATCAGTTTCTTCATAAGCAGGTCCGATGTCATAATAAAAGTGGCGGGTCTACTCTTTTGTATCATTCGCGGAGAGGCATATATTTTGCTCTGAAATTTATGCACCTGAAAAAAAAATTAAATTTGCATAAAATTTTAAAAATCCATATAATAAAATGTTTAACTGTTTTTATTCAACATTGTTTTTGACATACCTCCGCATTTTAAAATTTTATCTATGTATGTCCTCACAAATTAGTCAGTCAGTTTCTCCCTAATCATGTCAGAAGTCTGAATAAATGTTGCTTGTCTACTCTTTTGAATCATTCGCGGAGAGGCATACATTTTAGTTCAGAAATTTATGCACCTGAAAAGAAATGTTAAATTTGCATCAAACTAAAAAAGTTTGTATAATAAAATGTTTGACTGTTTGAATTCAACATTGTTTTAAAAGATACCTCCGCATTTTAAAAGATTTTCTGTATATGTCCTCACAAATTAATCCATCAGTTTCTTGATCAACAGGTCAGATGTCATAATAACAATCGCTGGTCTACTCTTTTGTATCATTCGCGGAGAGGCATATATTTTAGTTCAGAAAGTTATGTACCTGAAAAAAAAATTAAATTTGCATCAAATTTTAAAAGTCCATATAATAAAATGTTTAACTGTTTTTATTCAACATTGTTTTAGACATACCTCCGCATTTTTAAAGTTTTTCTATGTATGTCCTTCCAAATTAGTCAGTCAGTTTCTCCCTAATCATGTCAGAAGTCTAAATAAATGTGGCTTGTCTACTCGTTTGAATCATTCGCGGAGAGGCTTATATTTTAGTTCAGAAATTTATGCACCTGAAAAGATATGTTAAATTTGCATCAAACTTTAAAAGTTTATATAATAAAATGTTTGACTGTTTGAATTCAACATTGTTTTAAAACATACCTTCCGCTTTTTAAAAGATTTTCTGTATATGTCTTCACAAACTAGTCCATCAGTTTCTTGATAAACAGCTCAGATGTCATAATAAAAGTGGCTGGTCTACTCTTTTGTATCATTCGCGGAGAGGCATATATTTTAGGGTAGAAATTTATGCACCTGAAAAAAATGTTAAATTTAGATTAATCTTTAAAAGTTTATATAATAAAATGTGTAACTGTTTGAATTCAACATTGGTTTAAATCATACCTCCACATTTTAAAAGATTTTCTGTATATGTGCTCACAAATTACTCCATCAGTTTCTTCATAAGCAGGTCAGATGTCATAATAAAAGTGGCTGGTCTACTCTTTTGTATCATTCGCGGAGAGGCATATATTTTAGGGTAGAAATTTATGCACCTGAAAAAAATGTTAAATTTAGAATAATCTTTAAAATTTTATATAATAAAATGTTTAACTGTTTGAATTCAACATTGTTTTAAATCATACCTCCACATTTTAAAAGATTTTCTGCATATGTGCTCACAAATTACTCCATCAGTTTCTTCATAAGCAGGTCCGATGTCATAATAAAAGTGGCGGGTCTACTCTTTTGTATCATTCGCGGAGAGGCATATATTTTGCTCTGAAATTTATGCACCTGAAAAAAAAATTAAATTTGCATCAAATTTTAAAAATCCATATAATAAAATGTTTAACTGTTTTTATTCAACATTGTTTTTGACATACCTCCGCATTTTAAAATTTTATCTATGTATGTCCTCACAAATTAGTCAGTCAGTTTCTCCCTAATCATGTCAGAAGTCTGAATAAATGTGGCTTGTCTACTCTTTTGAATCATTCGCGGAGAGGCATACATTTTAGTTCAAAAATTTATGCACCTGAAAAGAAATGTTAAATTTGCATCAAACTAAAAAAGTTTGTATAATAAAATGTTTGACTGTTTGAATTCAACATTGTTTTAAAAGATACCTCCGCATTTTAAAAGATTTTCTGTATATGTCCTCACAAATTAGTCCATCAGTTTCTTGATCAACAGGTCAGATGTCATAATAACTATCGCTGGTCTACTCTTTTGTATCATTCGCGGAGAGGCATATATTTTAGTTCAGAAAGTTATGTACCTGAAAAAAAAAATTAAATTTGCATCAAATTTTAAAAGTCCATATAATAAAATGTTTAACTGTTTTTATTCAACATATTTTTAGACATACCTTCGCATTTTTAAAGTTTTTCTATGTATGTCCTTCCAAATTAGTCAGTCAGTTTCTCCCTAATCATGTCAGAAGTCTAAATAAATGTGGCTTGTCTACTCGTTTGAATCATTCGCGGAGAGGCTTATATTTTAGTTCAGAAATTTATGCACCTGAAAAGATATGTTAAATTTGCATCAAACTTTAAAAGTTTATATAATAAAATGTTTTACTGTTTGAATTCAACATTGTTTTAAAACATACCTTCCGCTTTTTAAAAGATTTTCTGTATATGTCTTCACAAACTAGTCCATCAGTTTCTTGATAAACAGCTCAGATGTCATAATAAAAGTGGCTTGTCTAATCGTTTGAATCATTCGCGGAGAGGCATATATTTTAGTTCAGAAATTTATGCACCTGTAAATATATGTTAAATTTGCATCAAACTTTAAAAGTTTATATAATAAAATGTTTGACTGTTTGAATTCAACATTGTTTTAAAATATACCTCCGCTTTTTAAAAGATTTTCTGTATATGTCCTCACAAATTACTCCATCAGTTTCTTCATAAGCAGGTCAGATGTCATAATAAAAGTGGCTGGTGTACTCTTTTGTATCATTCGTGGAGAGGCATGTATTTTAGCTCAGAAATTTATGCATCTGAAAAAAAAATGTTAATTTTGCATCAAATTTTAAAAGTCCATATAATAAAATGTTTAACAGTTTGAATTCAACATTTTTTTTTAAACATACCTCCACATTTTAAAAGATTTTGTATGTATGTCCTCACAAAATAGTCCGTCATTTTCTCCCAAATCATGTCAAAAGTCGAAATAAATGTGGCTTGTCTACTCTTTTGTATCATTCTCGGAGAGGCATATATTTTAGCTCAGAAATTTATGCACCTGAAAAAAAAAATGTTAAATTTGCATCAAATTTTAAAAGTCCATATAATAAAATGTTTAACTCTTTTTATTCAACATTGTTTTAGACATACCTCCGCATTTTTAAAGTTTTTCTATGTATTTCCTCAGCAATTAGTCAGTCAGTTTCCGCTAATCATGTCAGAAGTCTAAATAAATGTGGCTTGTCTACTCGTTTGAATCATTCGCGGAGAGGCTTATATTTTAGTTCAGAAATTTATGCACCTGAAAATATATGTTAAATTTGCATCAAACTTTAAAAGTTTATATAATAAAATGTTTGACTGTTTGAATTCAACATTGTTTTAAAACATACCTTCCGCTTTTTAAAAGATTTTCTGTATATGTCTTCACAAACTAGTCCATCAGTTTCTTGATAAACAGCTCAGATGTCATAATAAAAGTGGCTGGTCTACTCTTTTGTATCATTCGCGGAGAGGCATATATTTTAGGGTAGAAATTTATGCACCTGAAAAAAATGTTAAATTTAGATTAATCTTTAAAAGTTTATATAATAAAATGTGTAACTGTTTGAATTCAACATTGGTTTAAATCATACCTCCACATTTTAAAAGATTTTCTGTATATGTGCTCACAAATTACTCCATCAGTTTCTTCATAAGCAGGTCAGATGTCATAATAAAAGTGGCTGGTCTACTCTTTTGTATCATTCGCGGAGAGGCATATATTTTAGGGTAAAAATTTATGCACCTGAAAAAAATGTTAAATTTAGAATAATCTTTAAAATTTTATATAATAAAATGTTTAACTGTTTGAATTCAACATTGTTTTAAATCATACCTCCACATTTTAAAAGATTTTCTGTATATGTGCTCACAAATTACTCCATCAGTTTCTTCATAAGCAGGTCCGATGTCATAATAAATGTGGCGGGTCTACTCTTTTGTATCATTCGCGGAGAGGCATATATTTTGCTCTGAAATTTATGCACCTGAAAAAAAAATTAAATTTGCATCAAATTTTAAAAATCCATATAATAAAATGTTTAACTGTTTTTATTCAACATTGTTTTTGACATACCTCCGCATTTTAAAATTTTATCTATGTAAGTCCTCACAAATTAGTCAGTCAGTTTCTCCCTAATCATGTCAGAAGTCTGAATAAATGTGGCTTGTCTACTCTTTTGAATCATTCGCGGAGAGGCATACATTTTAGTTCAGAAATTTATGCACCTGAAAAGAAATGTTAAATTTGCATCAAACTATAAAAGTTTATATAATAAAATGTTTGACTGTTTGAATTCAACATTGTTTTAAAAGATACCTCCGCATTTTAAAAGATTTTCTGTATATGTCCTCACAAATTAGTCCATCAGTTTCTTGATCAACAGGTCAGATGTCATAATAACAATCGCTGGTCTACTCTTTTGTATCATTCGCGGAGAGGCATATATTTTAGTTCAGAAATTTATGCACCTGAAAAAAAATGTTAAATTTGCATCAAATTTTAAAAGTCCATATAATAAAATGTTTAACTGTTTTTATTCAACATTGTTTTAGACATACCTCCGCATTTTTAAAGTTTTTCTATGTATGTCCTTCCAAATTAGTCAGTCAGTTTCTCCCTAATCATGTCAGAAGTCTAAATAAATGTGGCTTGTCTACTCGTTTGAATCATTCGCGGAGAGGCATATATTTTAGTTCAGAAATTTATGCACCTGAAAATATATGTTAAATTTGCATCAAACTTTAAAAGTTTATATAATAAAATGTTTGACTGTTTGAATTCAACATTGTTTTAAAATATACCTCCGCTTTTTAAAAGATTTTCTGTATATGTCCTCACAAATTACTCCATCAGTTTCTTCATAAGCAGGTCAGATGTCATTATAAAAGTGGCTGGTGTACTCTTTTTTATCATTCGTGGAGAGGCATATATTTTAGCTCAGAAATTTATGCATCTGAAAAAAAAAATGTTAATTTTGCATCAAATTTTAAAAGTCCATATCATAAAATGTTTAACTGTTTGAATTCAACATTTTTTTTTAAACATACCTCCACATTTTAAAAGATTTTGTATGTATGTCCTCACAAAATAGTCCGTCATTTTCTCCCAAATCATGTCAAAAGTCTAAATAAATGTGGCTTGTCTACTCGTTTGAATCATTCGCGGAGAGGCATATATTTTAGTTCAGAAATTTATGCACCTGAAAATATATGTTAAATTTGCATCAAACTTTAAAAGTTTATATAATAAAATGTTTGACTGTTTGAATTCAACATTGTTTTAAAATATACCTCCGCTTTTTAAAAGATTTTCTGTATATGTCCTCACAAATTACTCCATCAGTTTCTTTATAAGCAGGTCAGATGTCATAATAAAAGTGGCTGGTGTACTCTTTTGTATCATTCGTGGAGAGGCATATATTTTAGCTCAGAAATTTATGCATCTGAAAAAAAAATGTTAATTTTGCATCAAATTTTAAAAGTCCATATAATAAAATGTTTAACTGTTTGAATTCAACATTTTTTTTTAAACATACCTCCACATTTTAAAAGATTTTGTATGTATGTCCTCACAAAATAGTCCGTCATTTTCTCCCAAATCATGTCAAAAGTCTAAATAAATGTGGCTTGTCTACTCTTTTGTATCATTCGCGGAGAGGCATATATTTTAGCTCAGAAATTTATGCACCTGAAAAAAAAAAAGTTAAATTTGCATCAAATTTTAAAAGTCCATATAATAAAATGTTTAACTCTTTTTATTCAACATTGTTTTAGACATACCTCCGCATTTTTAAAGTTTTTCTATGTATTTCCTCAGCAATTAGTCAGTCAGTTTCCCCTAATCATGTCAGAAGTCTAAATAAATGTGGCTTGTCTACTCGTTTGAATCATTCGCGGAGAGGCTTATATTTTAGTTCAGAAATTTATGCACCTGAAAATATATGTTAAATTTGCATCAAACTTTAAAAGTTTATATAATAAAATGTTTGACTGTTTGAATTCAACATTGTTTTAAAACATACCTTCCGCTTTTTAAAAGATTTTCTGTATATGTCTTCACAAACTAGTCCATCAGTTTCTTGATAAACAGCTCAGATGTCATAATAAAAGTGGCTGGTCTACTCTTTTGTATCATTCGCGGAGAGGCATATATTTTAGGGTAGAAATTTATGCACCTGAAAAAAATGTTAAATTTAGATTAATCTTTAAATGTTTATATAATAAAATGTGTAACTGTTTGAATTCAACATTGGTTTAAATCATACCTCCACATTTTAAAAGATTTTCTGTATATGTGCTCACAAATTACTCCATCAGTTTCTTCATAAGCAGGTCAGATGTCATAATAAAAGTGGCTGGTCTACTCTTTTGTATCATTCGCGGAGAGGCATATATTTTAGGGTAGAAATTTATGCACCTGAAAAAAATGTTAAATTTAGAATAATCTTTAAAATTTTATATAATAAAATGTTTAACTGTTTGAATTCAACATTGTTTTAAATCATACCTCCACATTTTAAAAGATTTTCTGTATATGTGCTCACAAATTACTCCATCAGTTTCTTCATAAGCAGGTCCGATGTCATAATAAAAGTGGCGGGTGTACTCTTTTGTATCATTCGCGGAGAGGCATATATTTTGCTCTGAAATTTATGCACCTGAAAAAAAAATTAAATTTGCATCAAATTTTAAAAATCCATATAATAAAATGTTTAACTGTTTTTACTCAACATTGTTTTTGACATACCTCCGCATTTTAAAATTTTATCTATGTATGTCCTCACAAATTAGTCAGTCAGTTTCTCGCTAATCATGTCAGAAGTCTGAATAAATGTGGCTTGTCTACTCTTTTGAATCATTCGCGGAGAGGCATACATTTTAGTTCAGAAATTTATGCACCTGAAAAGAAATGTTAAATTTGCATCAAACTAAAAAAGTTTATATAATAAAATGTTTGACTGTTTGAATTCAACATTGTTTTAAAAGATACCTCCGCATTTTAAAAGATTTTCTGTATATGTCCTCACAAATTAGTCCATCAGTTTCTTGATCAACAGGTCAGATGTCATAATAACAATCGCTGGTCTACTCTTTTGTATCATTCGCGGAGAGGCATATATTTTAGTTCAGAAAGTTATGTACCTGAAAAAAAATGTTAAATTTGCATCAAATTTTAAAAGTCCATATAATAAAATGTTTAACTGTTTTTATTCAACATTGTTTTAGACATACCTCCGCATTTTTAAAGTTTTTCTATGTATGTCCTTCCAAATTAGTCAGTCAGTTTCTCCCTAATCATGTCAGAAGTCTAAATAAATGTGGCTTGTCTACTCGTTTGAATCATTCGCGGAGAGGCATATATTTTAGTTCAGAAATTTATGCACCTGAAAATATATGTTAAATTTGCATCAAACTTTAAAAGTTTATATAATAAAATGTTTGACTGTTTGAATTCAACATTGTTTTAAAATATACCTCCGCTTTTTAAAAGATTTTCTGTATATGTCCTCACAAATTACTCCATCAGTTTCTTCATAAGCAGGTCAGATGTCATAATAAAAGTGGATGGTGTACTCTTTTGTATCATTCGTGGAGAGGCATGTATTTTAGCTCAGAAATTTATGCATCTGAAAAAAAAATGTTAATTTTGCATCAAATTTTAAAAGTCCATATAATAAAATGTTTAACAGTTTGAATTCATTATTTTTTTTTAAACATACCTCCACATTTTAAAAGATTTTGTATGTATGTCCTCACAAAATAGTCCGTCATTTTCTCCCAAATCATGTCAAAAGTCTAAATAAATGTGGCTTGTCTACTCTTTTGTATCATTCGCGGAGAGGCATATATTTTAGCTCAGAAATTTATGCACCTGAAAAAAAAAATGTTAAATTTGCATCAAATTTTAAAAGTCCATATAATAAAATGTTTAACTCTTTTTATTCAACATTGTTTTAGACATACCTCCGCATTTTTAAAGTTTTTCTATGTATTTCCTCAGCAATTTGTCAGTCAGTTTCCCCTAATCATGTCAGAAGTCTAAATAAATGTGGCTTGTCTACTCGTTTGAATCATTCGCGGAGAGGCTTATATTTTAGTTCAGAAATTTATGCACCTGAAAATATATGTTAAATTTGCATCAAACTTTAAAAGTTTATATAATAAAATGTTTGACTGTTTGAATTCAACATTGTTTTAAAACATACCTTCCGCTTTTTAAAAGATTTTCTGTATATGTCTTCACAAACTAGTCCATCAGTTTCTTGATAAACAGCTCAGATGTCATAATAAAAGTGGCTGGTCTACTCTTTTGTATCATTCGCGGAGAGGCATATATTTTAGGGTAGAAATTTATGCACCTGAAAAAAATGTTAAATTTAGATTAATCTTTAAAAGTTTATATAATAAAATGTGTAACTGTTTGAATTCAACATTGGTTTAAATCACACCTCCACATTTTAAAAGATTTTCTGTATATGTGCTCACAAATTACTCCATCAGTTTCTTCATAAGCAGGTCAGATGTCATAATAAAAGTGGCTGGTCTACTCTTTTGTATCATTCGCGGAGAGGCATATATTTTAGGGTAAAAATTTATGCACCTGAAAAAAATGTTAAATTTAGAATAATCTTTAAAATTTTATATAATAAAATGTTTAACTGTTTGAATTCAACATTGTTTTAAATCATACCTCCACATTTTAAAAGATTTTCTGTATATGTGCTCACAAATTACTCCATCATTTTCTTCATAAGCAGGTCCGATGTCATAATAAAAGTGGCGGGTCTACTCTTTTGTATCATTCGCGGAGAGGCATATATTTTGCTCTGAAATTTATGCACCTGAAAAAAAAAATTAAATTTGCATCAAATTTTAAAAATCCATATAATAAAATGTTTAACTGTTTTTATTCAACATTGTTTTTGACATACCTCCGCATTTTAAAATTATATCTATGTAAGTCCTCACAAATTAGTCAGTCAGTTTCTCCCTAATCATGTCAGAAGTCTGAATAAATGTGGCTTGTCTACTCTTTTGAATCATTCGCGGAGAGGCATACATTTTAGTTCAGAAATTTATGCACCTGAAAAGAAATGTTAAATTTGCATCAAACTATAAAAGTTTATATAATAAAATGTTTGACTGTTTGAATTCAACATTGTTTTAAAAGATACCTCCGCATTTTAAAAGATTTTCTGTATATGTCCTCACAAATTAGTCCATCAGTTTCTTGATCACAGGTCAGATGTCATAATAACAATCGCTGGTCTACTCTTTTGTATCATTCGCGGAGAGGCATATATTTTAGTTCAGAAATTTATGCACCTGAAAAAAAATGTTAAATTTGCATCAAATTTTAAAAGTCCATATAATAAAATGTTTAACTGTTTTTATTCAACATTGTTTTAGACATACCTCCGCATTTTTAAAGTTTTTCTATGTATGTCCTTCCAAATTAGTCAGTCAGTTTCTCCCTAATCATGTCAGAAGTCTAAATAAATGTGGCTTGTCTACTCGTTTGAATCATTCGCGGAGAGGCATATATTTTAGTTCAGAAATTTATGCACCTGTAAATATATGTTAAATTTGCATCAAACTTTAAAAGTTTATATAATAAAATGTTTGACTGTTTGAATTCAACATTGTTTTAAAATATACCTCCGCTTTTTAAAAGATTTTCTGTATATGTCCTCACAAATTACTCCATCAGTTTCTTCATAAGCAGGTCAGATGTCATAATAAAAGTGGCTGGTGTACTCTTTTGTATCATTCGTGGAGAGGCATATACTTTAGCTCAGAAATTTATGCATCTGAAAAAAAAATGTTAATTTTGCATCAAATTTTAAAAGTCCATATAATAAAATGTTTAACTGTTTGAATTCAACATTTTTTTTTAAACATACCTCCACATTTTAAAAGATTTTGTATGTATGTCCTCACAAAATAGTCCGTCATTTTCTCCCAAATCATGTCAAAAGTCTAAATAAATGTGGCTTGTCTACTCTTTTGTATCATTCGCGGAGAGGCATATATTTTAGCTCAGAAATTTATGCACCTGAAAAAAAAAATGTTAAATTTGCATCAAATTTTAAAAGTCCATATAATAAAATGTTTAACTCTTTTTATTCAACATTGTTTTAGACATACCTCCGCATTTTTAAAGTTTTTCTATGTATTTCCTCAGCAATTAGTCAGTCAGTTTCCCCTAATCATGTCAGAAGTCTAAATAAATGTGGCTTGTCTACTCGTTTGAATCATTCGCGGAGAGGCTTATATTTTAGTTCAGAAATTTATGCACCTGAAAAGATATGTTAAATTTGCATCAAACTTTAAAAGTTTATATAATAAAATGTTTGACTGTTTGAATTCAACATTGTTTTAAAACATACCTTCCGCTTTTTAAAAGATTTTCTGTATATGTCTTCACAAACTAGTCCATCAGTTTCTTGATAAACAGCTCAGATGTCATAATAAAAGTGGCTGGTCTACTCTTTTGTATCATTCGCGGAGAGGCATATATTTTAGGGTAGAAATTTATGCACCTGAAAAAAATGTTAAATTTAGATTAATCTTTAAAAGTTTATATAATAAAATGTGTAACTGTTTGAATTCAACATTGGTTTAAATCATACCTCCACATTTTAAAAGATTTTCTGTATATGTGCTCACAATTTACTCCATCAGTTTCTTCATAAGCAGGTCAGATGTCATAATAAAAGTGGCTGGTCTACTCTTTTGTATCATTCGCGGAGAGGCATATATTTTAGGGTAGAAATTTATGCACCTGAAAAAAATGTTAAATTTAGAATAATCTTTAAAATTTTATATAATAAAATGTTTAACTGTTTGAATTCAACATTGTTTTAAATCATACCTCCACATTTTAAAAGATTTTCTGTATATGTGCTCACAAATTACTCCATCAGTTTCTTCATAAGCAGGTCCGATGTCATAATAAAAGTGGCGGGTCTACTCTTTTGTATCATTCGCGGAGAGGCATATATTTTGCTCTGAAATTTATGCACCTGAAAAAAAAATTAAATTTGCATCAAATTTTAAAAATCCATATAATAAAATGTTTAACTGTTTTTATTCAACATTGTTTTTGACATACCTCCGCATTTTAAAATTTTATCTATGTATGTCCTCACAAATTAGTCAGTCAGTTTCTCCCTAATCATGTCAGAAGTCTGAATAAATGTGGCTTGTCTACTCTTTTGAATCATTCGCGGAGAGGCATACATTTTAGTTCAGAAATTTATGCACCTGAAAAGAAATGTTAAATTTGCATCAAACTAAAAAAGTGTATATAATAAAATGTTTGACTGTTTGAATTCAACATTGTTTTAAAAGATACCTCCGCATTTTAAAAGATTTTCTGTATATGTCCTCACAAATTAGTCCATCAGTTTCTTGATCAACAGGTCAGATGTCATAATAACAATCGCTGGTCTACTCTTTTGTATCATTCGCGGAGAGGCATATATTTTAGTTCAGAAAGTTATGTACCTGAAAAAAAATGTTAAATTTGCATCAAATTTTAAAAGTCCATATAATAAAATGTTTAACTGTTTTTATTCAACATTGTTTTAGACATACCTCCGCATTTTTAAAGTTTTTCTATGTATGTCCTTCCAAATTAGTCAGTCAGTTTCTCCCTAATCATGTCAGAAGTCTAAATAAATGTGGCTTGTCTACTCGTTTGAATCATTCGCGGAGAGGCATATATTTTAGTTCAGAAATTTATGCACCTGAAAATATATGTTAAATTTTCATCAAATTTTAAAAGTCCATATAATAAAATGTTTAACAGTTTGAATTCAACATTTTTTTTTAAACATACCTCCACATTTTAAAAGATTTTGTATGTATGTCCTCACAAAATAGTCCGTCATTTTCTCCCAAATCATGTCAGAAGTCTAAATAAATGTGGCTTGTCTACACTTTTGTATCATTCGCGGAGAGGCATATATTTTAGCTCAGAAATTTATGCACCTGAAAAAAAATGTTAAATTTGCATCAAATTTTAAAAGTCCATATAATAAAATGTTTAACTGTTTTTATTCAACATTGTTTTAGACATACCTCCGCATTTTTAAAGTTTTTCTATGTATGTCCTTCCAAATTAGTCAGTCAGTTTTCCCTAATCATGTCAGAAGTCTAAATAAATGTGGCTTGTCTACTCGTTTGAATCATTCGCGGAGAGGCATATATTTTAGTTCAGAAATTTATGCACCTGAAAATATATGTTAAATTTGCATCAAACTTTAAAAGTTTATATAATAAAATGTTTGACTGTTTGAATTCAACATTGTTTTAAAATATACCTCCGCTTTTTAAAAGATTTTCTGTATATGTCCTCACAAATTACTCCATCAGTTTCTTCAGAAGCAGGTCAGATGTCATAATAAAAGTGGCTGGTGTACTCTTTTGTATCATTCGTGGAGAGGCATATATTTTAGCTCAGAAATTTATGCATCTGAAAAAAAAATGTTAATTTTGCATCAAATTTTAAAAGTCCATATAATAAAATGTTTAACTGTTTGAATTCAACATTGGTTTAAATCATACCTCCACATTTTAAAAGATTTTCTGTATATGTGCTCACAAATTACTCCATCAGTTTCTTCATAAGCAGGTCAGATGTCATAATAAAAGTGGCTGGTCTACTCTTTTGTATCATTCGCGGAGAGGCATATATTTTAGCTCAGAAATTTATGCATCTGAAAAAAAAATGTTAATTTTGCATCAAATTTTAAAAGTCCATATAATAAAATGTTTAACTGTTTGAATTCAACATTGGTTTAAATCATACCTCCACATTTTAAAAGATTTTCTGTATATGTGCTCACAAATTACTCCATCAGTTTCTTCATAAGCAGGTCCGATGTCATAATAAAAGTGGCGGGTCTACTCTTTTGTATCATTCGCGGAGAGGCATATATTTTGCTCTGAAATTTATGCACCTGAAAAAAAAATTAAATTTGCATAAAATTTTAAAAATCCATATAATAAAATGTTTAACTGTTTTTATTCAACATTGTTTTTGACATACCTCCGCATTTTAAAATTTTATCTATGTATGTCCTCACAAATTAGTCAGTCAGTTTCTCCCTAATCATGTCAGAAGTCTGAATAAATGTTGCTTGTCTACTCTTTTGAATCATTCGCGGAGAGGCATACATTTTAGTTCAGAAATTTATGCACCTGAAAAGAAATGTTAAATTTGCATCAAACTAAAAAAGTTTGTATAATAAAATGTTTGACTGTTTGAATTCAACATTGTTTTAAAAGATACCTCCGCATTTTAAAAGATTTTCTGTATATGTCCTCACAAATTAATCCATCAGTTTCTTGATCAACAGGTCAGATGTCATAATAACAATCGCTGGTCTACTCTTTTGTATCATTAGCGGAGAGGCATATATTTTAGTTCAGAAAGTTATGTACCTGAAAAAAAAAATTAAATTTGCATCAAATTTTAAAAGTCCATATAATAAAATGTTTAACTGTTTTTATTCAACATTGTTTTAGACATACCTCCGCATTTTTAAAGTTTTTCTATGTATGTCCTTCCAAATTAGTCAGTCAGTTTCTCCCTAATCATGTCAGAAGTCTAAATAAATGTGGCTTGTCTACTCGTTTGAATCATTCGCGGAGAGGCTTATATTTTAGTTCAGAAATTTATGCACCTGAAAAGATATGTTAAATTTGCATCAAACTTTAAAAGTTTATATAATAAAATGTTTGACTGTTTGAATTCAACATTGTTTTAAAACATACCTTCCGCTTTTTAAAAGATTTTCTGTATATGTCTTCACAAACTAGTCCATCAGTTTCTTGATAAACAGCTCAGATGTCATAATAAAAGTGGCTGGTCTACTCTTTTGTATCATTCGCGGAGAGGCATATATTTTAGGGTAGAAATTTATGCACCTGAAAAAAATGTTAAATTTAGATTAATCTTTAAAAGTTTATATAATAAAATGTGTAACTGTTTGAATTCAACATTGGTTTAAATCATACCTCCACATTTTAAAAGATTTTCTGTATATGTGCTCACAAATTACTCCATCAGTTTCTTCATAAGCAGGTCAGATGTCATAATAAAAGTGGCTGGTCTACTCTTTTGTATCATTCGCGGAGAGGCATATATTTTAGGGTAGAAATTTATGCACCTGAAAAAAATGTTAAATTTAGAATAATCTTTAAAATTTTATATAATAAAATGTTTAACTGTTTGAATTCAACATTGTTTTAAATCATACCTCCACATTTTAAAAGATTTTCTGCATATGTGCTCACAAATTACTCCATCAGTTTCTTCATAAGCAGGTCCGATGTCATAATAAAAGTGGCGGGTCTACTCTTTTGTATCATTCGCGGAGAGGCATATATTTTGCTCTGAAATTTATGCACCTGAAAAAAAAATTAAATTTGCATCAAATTTTAAAAATCCATATAATAAAATGTTTAACTGTTTTTATTCAACATTGTTTTTGACATACCTCCGCATTTTAAAATTTTATCTATGTATGTCCTCACAAATTAGTCAGTCAGTTTCTCCCTAATCATGTCAGAAGTCTGAATAAATGTGGCTTGTCTACTCTTTTGAATCATTCGCGGAGAGGCATACATTTTAGTTCAGAAATTTATGCACCTGAAAAGAAATGTTAAATTTGCATCAAACTAAAAAAGTTTGTATAATAAAATGTTTGACTGTTTGAATTCAACATTGTTTTAAAAGATACCTCCGCATTTTAAAAGATTTTCTGTATATGTCCTCACAAATTAGTCCATCAGTTTCTTGATCAACAGGTCAGATGTCATAATAACTATCGCTGGTCTACTCTTTTGTATCATTCGCGGAGAGGCATATATTTTAGTTCAGAAAGTTATGTACCTGAAAAAAAAAATTAAATTTGCATCAAATTTTAAAAGTCCATATAATAAAATGTTTAACTGTTTTTATTCAACATATTTTTAGACATACCTCCGCATTTTTAAAGTTTTTCTATGTATGTCCTTCCAAATTAGTCAGTCAGTTTCTCCCTAATCATGTCAGAAGTCTAAATAAATGTGGCTTGTCTACTCGTTTGAATCATTCGCGGAGAGGCTTATATTTTAGTTCAGAAATTTATGCACCTGAAAAGATATGTTAAATTTGCATCAAACTTTAAAAGTTTATATAATAAAATGTTTGACTGTTTGAATTCAACATTGTTTTAAAACATACCTTCCGCTTTTTAAAAGATTTTCTGTATATGTCTTCACAAACTAGTCCATCAGTTTCTTGATAAACAGCTCAGATGTCATAATAAAAGTGGCTGGTCTACTCTTTTGTATCATTCGCGGAGAGGCATATATTTTAGGGTAGAAATTTATGCACCTGAAAAAAATGTTAAATTTAGATTAATCTTTAAAAGTTTATATAATAAAATGTGTAACTGTTTGAATTCAACATTGGTTTAAATCATACCTCCACATTTTAAAAGATTTTCTGTATATGTGCTCACAAATTACTCCATCAGTTTCTTCATAAGCAGGTCAGATGTCATAATAAAAGTGGCTGGTCTACTCTTTTGTATCATTCGCGGAGAGGCATATATTTTAGGGTAGAAATTTATGCACCTGAAAAAAATGTTAAATTTAGAATAATCTTTAAAATTTTATATAATAAAATGTTTAACTGTTTGAATTCAACATTGTTTTAAATCATACCTCCACATTTTAAAAGATTTTCTGCATATGTGCTCACAAATTACTCCATCAGTTTCTTCATAAGCAGGTCCGATGTCATAATAAAAGTGGCGGGTCTACTCTTTTGTATCATTCGCGGAGAGGCATATATTTTGCTCTGAAATTTATGCACCTGAAAAAAAAATTAAATTTGCATCAAATTTTAAAAATCCATATAATAAAATGTTTAACTGTCTTTATTCAACATTGTTTTTGACATACCTCCGCATTTTAAAATTTTATCTATGTATGTCCTCACAAATTAGTCAGTCAGTTTCTCCCTAATCATGTCAGAAGTCTGAATAAATGTGGCTTGTCTACTCTTTTGAATCATTCGCGGAGAGGCATACATTTTAGTTCAGAAATTTATGCACCTGAAAAGAAATGTTAAATTTGCATCAAACTAAAAAAGTTTATATAATAAAATGTTTGACTGTTTGAATTCAACATTGTTTTAAAAGATACCTCCGCATTTTAAAAGATTTTCTGTATATGTCCTCACAAATTAGTCCATCAGTTTCTTGATCAACAGGTCAGATGTCATAATAACAATCGCTGGTCTACTCTTTTGTATCATTCGCGGAGAGGCATATATTTTAGTTCAGAAAGTTATGTACCTGAAAAAAAATGTTAAATTTGCATCAAATTTTAAAAGTCCATATAATAAAATGTTTAACTGTTTTTATTCAACATTGTTTTAGACATACCTCCGCATTTTTAAAGTTTTTCTATGTATGTCCTTCCAAATTAGTCAGTCAGTTTCTCCCTAATCATGTCAGAAGTCTAAATAAATGTGGCTTGTCTACTCGTTTGAATCATTCGCGGAGAGGCATATATTTTAGTTCAGAAATTTATGCACCTGAAAATATATGTTAAATTTGCATCAAACTTTAAAAGTTTATATAATAAAATGTTTGACTGTTTGAATTCAACATTGTTTTAAAATATACCTCCGCTTTTTAAAAGATTTTCTGTATATGTCCTCACAAATTACTCCATCAGTTTCTTCATAAGCAGGTCAGATGTCATAATAAAACTGGCTGGTGTACTCTTTTGTATCATTCGTGGAGAGGCATGTATTTTAGCTCAGAAATTTATGCATCTGAAAAAAAAATGTTAATTTTGCATCAAATTTTAAAAGTCCATATAATAAAATGTTTAACTGTTTGAATTCAACATTTTTTTTAAACATACCTCCACATTTTAAAAGATTTTGTATGTATGTCCTCACAAAATAGTCCGTCATTTTCTCCCAAATCATGTCAAAAGTCTAAATAAATGTGGCTTGTCTACTCTTTTGTATCATTCGCGGAGAGGCATATATTTTAGCTCAGAAATTTATGCACCTGAAAAAAAAAATGTTAAATTTGCATCAAATTTTAAAAGTCCATATAATAAAATGTTTAACTCTTTTTATTCAACATTGTTTTAGACATACCTCCGCATTTTTAAAGTTTTTCTATGTATTTCCTCAGCAATTAGTCAGTCAGTTTCCCCTAATCATGTCAGAAGTCTAAATAAATGTGGCTTGTCTACTCGTTTGAATCATTCGCGGAGAGGCTTATATTTTAGTTCAGAAATTTATGCACCTGAAAAGATATGTTAAATTTGCATCAAACTTTAAAAGTTTATATAATAAAATGTTTGACTGTTTGAATTCAACATTGTTTTAAAACATACCTTCCGCTTTTTAAAAGATTTTCTGTATATGTCTTCACAAACTAGTCCATCAGTTTCTTGATAAACAGCTCAGATGTCATAATAAAAGTGGCTGGTCTACTCTTTTGTATCATTCGCGGAGAGGCATATATTTTAGGGTACAAATTTATGCACCTGAAAAAAATGTTAAATTTAGAATAATCTTTAAAATTTTATATAATAAAATGTTTAACTGTTTGAATTCAACATTGTTTTAAATCATACCTCCACATTTTAAAAGATTTTCTGTATATGTGCTCACAAATTACTCCATCAGTTTCTTCATAAGCAGGTCCGATGTCATAATAAAAGTGGCGGGTCTACTCTTTTGTATCATTCGCGGAGACGCATATATTTTAGCTCTGAAATTTATGCACCTGAAAAAAAAATTAAATTTGTACCAAAATTTTAAAAGTCCATATAATAAAATGTTTAACTGTTTTTATTCAACATTGTTTTTGACATACCTCCTCATTTTAAAATTTTATCTATGTATGTCCTCACAAATTAGTCAGTCAGTTTCTCCCTAATCATGTCAGAAGTCTAAACAAATGTGGCTTGTCTACTCGTTTGAATCATTCGCGGAGAGGCATATATTTTAGTTCAGAAATTTATGCACCTGAAAAAAAATGTTAAATTTGCATCAAACTTTAAAATTTTATATAATAAAATGTTTGTCTGTTTGAATTCAACATTGTTTTAAAACATACCTCCGCATTTTAAAAGATTTTCTGTATATGTCCTCACAAATTAGTCCATCAGTTTCTTGATCAACAGGTCAGATGTCATAATAACAATCGCTGGTCTACTCTTTTGTATCATTCGCGGAGAGGCATATATTTTAGTTCAGAAATTTATGCACCTGAAAAAAAATGTTAAATTTGCATCAAATTTTAAAAGTCCATATAATAAAATGTTTAACTGTTTTTATTCAACATTGTTTTAGACATACCTCCGCATTTTAAAAGTTTTTCTATGTATGTCCTCACAAATTAGTCAGTCAGTTTCTCCCTAATCATGTCAGAAGTCTAAACAAATGTGGCTTGTCTACTCGTTTGAATCATTCGCGGAGAGGCATATATTTTAGTTCAGAAATTTATGCACCTGAAAAAAAATGTTAAATTTGCATCAAACTTTAAAATTTTATATAATAAAATGTTTGTCTGTTTGAATTCAACATTGTTTTAAAACATACCTCCGCATTTTAAAAGATTTTCTGTATATGTCCTCACAAATTACTCCATCAGTTTCTTCATAAGCAGGTCAGATGTCATAATAAAAGTGGCTGGTGTACTCTTTTGTATCATTCGTGGAGAGGCATATATTTTAGCTCAGAAATTTATGCATCTGAAAAAAATTGTTAATTTTGCATCAAATTTTAAAAGTCCACATAATAAAATGTTTAACTGTTTGAATTCAACATTTTTTTTAAACATACCTCCACATTTTAAAAGATTTTGTATGTATGTCCTCACAAAATAGTCCGTCATTTTCTCCCAAATCATGTCAGAAGTCTAAATAAATGTGGCTTGTCTACACTTTTGTATCATTCGCGGAGAGGCATATATTTTAGCTCAGAAATTTATGCACTTGAAAAAAAATGTTAAATTTGCATCAAATTTTAAAAGTCCATATAATAAAATGTTTAACTGTTTTTATTCAACATTGTTTTAGACATACCACCGCATTTTTAAAGTTTTTCTATGTATGTCCTTCAAAATTAGTCAGTCAGTTTCTCCCTAATCATGTCAGAAGTCTAAACAAATGTGGCTTGTCTACTCGTTTGAATCATTCGCGGAGAGGCATATATTTTAGTTCAGAAATTTATGCACCTGAAAATATATGTTAAATTTGCATCAAACTTTAAAAGTTTATATAATAAAATGTTTTACTGTTTGAATTCAACATTGTTTTAAAATATACCTCCGCTTTTTAAAAGATTTTCTGTATATGTCCTCACAAATTACTCCATCAGTTTCTTCATAAGCAGGTCAGATGTCATAATAAAAGTGGCTGGTGTACTCTTTTGTATCATTCGTGGAGAGGCATATATTTTAGCTCAGAAATTTATGCATCTGAAAAAAAATATGTTAATTTTGCATCAAATTTTAAAAGTCCATATAATAAAATGTTTAACTGTTTGAATTCAACATTTTTTTTTAAACATACCTCCACATTTTAAAAGATTTTGTATGTATGTCCTCACAAAATAGTCCGTCATTTTCTCCCAAATCATGTCAAAAGTCTAAATAAATGTGGCTTGTCTACTCTTTTGTATCATTCGCGGAGAGGCATATATTTTAGCTCAGAAATTTATGCACCTGAAAAAAAAAAATGTTAAATTTGCATCAAATTTTAAAAGTCCATATAATAAAATGTTTAACTCTTTTTATTCAACATTGTTTTAGACCTACCTCCGCATTTTTAAAGTTTTTCTATGTATTTCCTCAGCAATTAGTCAGTCAGTTTCCCCTAATCATGTCAGAAGTCTAAATAAATGTGGTTTGTCTACTCGTTTGAATCATTCGCTGAGAGGCATATATTTTAGTTCAGAAATTTATGCACCTGAAAAGAAATGTTAAATTTGCATCAAACTATAAAAGTTTATATAATAAAATGTTTGACTGTTTGAATTCAACATTGTTTTAAATCATACCTCCACATTTTAAAAGATTTTCTGTATATGTCTTCACAAACTAGTCCATCAGTTTCTTGATAAACAGCTCAGATGTCATAATAAAAGTGGCTGGTCTACTCTTTTGTATCATTCGCGGAGAGGCATATATTTTAGGGTAGAAATTTATGCACCTGAAAAAAATGTTAAATTTAGAATAATCTTTAAAATTTTATATAATAAAATGTTTAACTGTTTGAATTCAACATTGTTTTAAATCATACCTCCACATTTTAAAAGATTTTCTGTATATGTGCTCACAAATTACTCCATCAGTTTCTTCATAAGCAGGTCCGATGTCATAATAAAAGTGGCGGGTCTACTCTTTTGTAACATTCGCGGAGAGGCATATATTTTAGCTCTGAAATTTATGCACCTGAAAAAAAAATTTAAATTTGCATCAAATTTTAAAAGTCCATATAATAAAATGTTTAACTGTTTTTATTCAACATTGTTTTTGACATACCTCCGCATTTTAAAATTTTATCTATGTATGTCCTCACAAATTAGTCAGTCAGTTTCTCCCTAATCATGTCAGAAGTCTGAATAAATGTGGCTTGTCTACTCTTTTGAATCATTCGCGGAGAAGCATACATTTTAGTTCAGAAATTTATGCACCTGAAAAGAAATGTTAAATTTGCATCAAACTATAAAAGTTTATATAATAAAATGTTTGACTGTTTGAATTCAACATTGTTTTAAAACATACCTCCGCATTTTAAAAGATTTTCTGTATATGTCCTCACAAATTAGTCCATCAGTTTCTTGATCAACAGGTCAGATGTCATAATAACAATCGCTGGTCTACTCTTTTGTATCATTCGCGGAGAGGCATATATTTTAGTTCAGAAATTTATGCACCTGAAAAAAAATGTTAAATTTGCATCAAATTTTAAAAGTCCACATAATAAAATGTTTAACTGTTTGAATTCAACATTTTTTTTAAACATACCTCCACATTTTAAAAGATTTTGTATGTATGTCCTCACAAAATAGTCCGTCATTTTCTCCCAAATCATGTCAGAAGTCTAAATAAATGTGGCTTGTCTACACTTTTGTATCATTCGCGGAGAGGCATATATTTTAGCTCAGAAATTTATGCACCTGAAAAAAAATGTTAAATTTGCATCAAATTTTAAAAGTCCATATAATAAAATGTTTAACTGTTTTTATTCAACATTGTTTTAGACATACCTCCGCATTTTTAAAGTTTTTCTATGTATGTCCTTCCAAATTAGTCAGTCAGTTTCTCCCTAATCATGTCAGAAGTCTAAATAAATGTGGCTTGTCTACTCGTTTGAATCATTCGCGGAGAGGCATATATTTTAGTTCAGAAATTTATGCACCTGAAAAGAAATGTTAAATTTGCATCAAACTAAAAAAGTTTGTATAATAAAATGTTTGACTGTTTGAATTCAACATTGTTTTAAAAGATACCTCCGCATTTTAAAAGATTTTCTGTATATGTCCTCACAAATTAATCCATCAGTTTCTTGATCAACAGGTCAGATGTCATAATAACAATCGCTGGTCTACTCTTTTGTATCATTCGCGGAGAGGCATATATTTTAGTTCAGAAAGTTATGTACCTGAAAAAAAAATTAAATTTGCATCAAATTTTAAAAGTCCATATAATAAAATGTTTAACTGTTTTTATTCAACATTGTTTTAGACATACCTCCGCATTTTTAAAGTTTTTCTATGTATGTCCTTCCAAATTAGTCAGTCAGTTTCTCCCTAATCATGTCAGAAGTCTAAATAAATGTGGCTTGTCTACTCGTTTGAATCATTCGCGGAGAGGCTTATATTTTAGTTCAGAAATTTATGCACCTGAAAAGATATGTTAAATTTGCATCAAACTTTAAAAGTTTATATAATAAAATGTTTGACTGTTTTAATTCAACATTGTTTTAAAACATACCTTCCGCTTTTTAAAAGATTTTCTGTATATGTCTTCACAAACTAGTCCATCAGTTTCTTGATAAACAGCTCAGATGCCATAATAAAAGTGGCTGGTCTACTCTTTTGTATCATTCGCGGAGAGGCATATATTTTAGGGTAGAAATTTATGCACCTGAAAAAAATGTTAAATTTAGATTAATCTTTAAAAGTTTATATAATAAAATGTGTAACTGTTTGAATTCAACATTGGTTTAAATCATACCTCCACATTTTAAAAGATTTTCTGTATATGTGCTCACAAATTACTCCATCAGTTTCTTCATAAGCAGGTCAGATGTCATAATAAAAGTGGCTGGTCTACTCTTTTGTATCATTCGCGGAGAGGCATATATTTTAGGGTAGAAATTTATGCACCTGAAAAAAATGTTAAATTTAGAATAATCTTTAAAATTTTATATAATAAAATGTTTAACTGTTTGAATTCAACATTGTTTTAAATCATACCTCCACATTTTAAAAGATTTTCTGCATATGTGCTCACAAATTACTCCATCAGTTTCTTCATAAGCAGGTCCGATGTCATAATAAAAGTGGCGGGTCTACTCTTTTGTATCATTCGCGGAGAGGCATATATTTTGCTCTGAAATTTATGCACCTGAAAAAAAAATTAAATTTGCATCAAATTTTAAAAATCCATATAATAAAATGTTTAACTGTTTTTATTCAACATTGTTTTTGACATACCTCCGCATTTTAAAATTTTATCTATGTATGTCCTCACAAATTAGTCAGTCAGTTTCTCCCTAATCATGTCAGAAGTCTGAATAAATGTGGCTTGTCTACTCTTTTGAATCATTCGCGGAGAGGCATACATTTTAGTTCAGAAATTTATGCACCTGAAAAGAAATGTTAAATTTGCATCAAACTAAAAAAGTTTGTATAATAAAATGTTTGACTGTTTGAATTCAACATTGTTTTAAAAGATACCTCCGCATTTTAAAAGATTTTCTGTATATGTCCTCACAAATTAATCCATCAGTTTCTTGATCAACAGGTCAGATGTCATAATAAAAGTGGCGGGTCTACTCTTTTGTAACATTCGCGGAGAGGCATATATTTTAGCTCTGAAATTTATGCACCTGAAAAAAAAATTTAAATTTGCATCAAATTTTAAAAGTCCATATAATAAAATGTTTAACTGTTTTTATTCAACATTGTTTTAGACATACCTCCGCATTTTAAAAGTTTTTCTATGTATGTCCTCACAAATTAGTCAGTCAGTTTCTCCCTAATCATGTCAGAAGTCTAAACAAATGTGGCTTGTCTACTCGTTTGAATCATTCGCGGAGAGGCATATATTTTAGTTCAGAAATTTATGCACCTGAAAAAAAATGTTAAATTTGCATCAAACTTTAAAATTTTATATAATAAAATGTTTGTCTGTTTGAATTCAACATTGTTTTAAAACATACCTCCGCATTTTAAAAGATTTTCTGTATATGTCCTCACAAATTACTCCATCAGTTTCTTCATAAGCAGGTCAGATGTCATAATAAAAGTGGCTGGTGTACTCTTTTGTATCATTCGTGGAGAGGCATATATTTTAGCTCAGAAATTTATGCATCTGAAAAAAATTGTTAATTTTGCATCAAATTTTAAAAGTCCATATAATAAAATGTTTAACTGTTTTTATTCAACATTGTTTTAGACATACCTCCGCATTTTTAAAGTTTTTCTATGTATGTCCTTCCAAATTAGTCAGTCAGTTTCTCCCTAATCATGTCAGAAGTCTAAATAAATGTGGCTTGTCTACTCGTTTGAATCATTCGCGGAGAGGCTTATATTTTAGTTCAGAAATTTATGCACCTGAAAAGATATGTTAAATTTGCATCAAACTTTAAAAGTTTATATAATAAAATGTTTGACTGTTTTAATTCAACATTGTTTTAAAACATACCTTCCGCTTTTTAAAAGATTTTCTGTATATGTCTTCACAAACTAGTCCATCAGTTTCTTGATAAACAGCTCAGATGCCATAATAAAAGTGGCTGGTCTACTCTTTTGTATCATTCGCGGAGAGGCATATATTTTAGGGTAGAAATTTATGCACCTGAAAAAAATGTTAAATTTAGATTAATCTTTAAAAGTTTATATAATAAAATGTGTAACTGTTTGAATTCAACATTGGTTTAAATCATACCTCCACATTTTAAAAGATTTTCTGTATATGTGCTCACAAATTACTCCATCAGTTTCTTCATAAGCAGGTCAGATGTCATAATAAAAGTGGCTGGTCTACTCTTTTGTATCATTCGCGGAGAGGCATATATTTTAGGGTAGAAATTTATGCACCTGAAAAAAATGTTAAATTTAGAATAATCTTTAAAATTTTATATAATAAAATGTTTAACTGTTTGAATTCAACATTGTTTTAAATCATACCTCCACATTTTAAAAGATTTTCTGCATATGTGCTCACAAATTACTCCATCAGTTTCTTCATAAGCAGGTCCGATGTCATAATAAAAGTGGCGGGTCTACTCTTTTGTATCATTCGCGGAGAGGCATATATTTTGCTCTGAAATTTATGCACCTGAAAAAAAAATTAAATTTGCATCAAATTTTAAAAATCCATATAATAAAATGTTTAACTGTTTTTATTCAACATTGTTTTTGACATACCTCCGCATTTTAAAATTTTATCTATGTATGTCCTCACAAATTAGTCAGTCAGTTTCTCCCTAATCATGTCAGAAGTCTGAATAAATGTGGCTTGTCTACTCTTTTGAATCATTCGCGGAGAGGCATACATTTTAGTTCAGAAATTTATGCACCTGAAAAGAAATGTTAAATTTGCATCAAACTAAAAAAGTTTGTATAATAAAATGTTTGACTGTTTGAATTCAACATTGTTTTAAAAGATACCTCCGCATTTTAAAAGATTTTCTGTATATGTCCTCACAAATTAATCCATCAGTTTCTTGATCAACAGGTCAGATGTCATAATAAAAGTGGCGGGTCTACTCTTTTGTAACATTTCCGGAGAGGCATATATTTTAGCTCTGAAATTTATGCACCTGAAAAAAAAATTTAAATTTGCATCAAATTTTAAAAGTCCATATAATAAAATGTTTAACTGTTTTTATTCAACATTGTTTTAGACATACCTCCGCATTTTAAAAGTTTTTCTATGTATGTCCTCACAAATTAGTCAGTCAGTTTCTACCTAATCATGTCAGAAGTCTAAACAAATGTGGCTTGTCTACTCGTTTGAATCATTCGCGGAGAGGCATATATTTTAGTTCAGAAATTTATGCACCTGAAAAAAAATGTTAAATTTGCATCAAACTTTAAAATTTTATATAATAAAATGTTTGTCTGTTTGAATTCAACATTGTTTTAAAACATACCTCCGCATTTTAAAAGATTTTCTGTATATGTCCTCACAAATTACTCCATCAGTTTCTTCATAAGCAGGTCAGATGTCATAATAAAAGTGGCTGGTGTACTCTTTTGTATCATTCGTGGAGAGGCATATATTTTAGCTCAGAAATTTATGCATCTGAAAAAAATTGTTAATTTTGCATCAAATTTTAAAAGTCCACATAATAAAATGTTTAACTGTTTGAATTCAACATTTTTTTTAAACATACCTCCACATTTTAAAAGATTTTGTATGTATGTCCTCACAAAATAGTCCGTCATTTTCTCCCAAATCATGTCAGAAGTCTAAATAAATGTGGCTTGTCTACACTTTTGTATCATTCGCGGAGAGGCATATATTTTAGCTCAGAAATTTATGCACTTGAAAAAAAATGTTAAATTTGCATCAAATTTTAAAAGTCCATATAATAAAATGTTTAACTGTTTTTATTCAACATTGTTTTAGACATACCACCGCATTTTTAAAGTTTTTCTATGTATGTCCTTCCAAATTAGTCAGTCAGTTTCTCCCTAATCATGTCAGAAGTCTAAACAAATGTGGCTTGTCTACTCGTTTGAATCATTCGCGGAGAGGCATATATTTTAGTTCAGAAATTTATGCACCTGAAAATATATGTTAAATTTGCATCAAACTTTAAAAGTTTATATAATAAAATGTTTTACTGTTTGAATTCAACATTGTTTTAAAATATACCTCCGCTTTTTAAAAGATTTTCTGTATATGTCCTCACAAATTACTCCATCAGTTTCTTCATAAGCAGGTCAGATGTCATAATAAAAGTGGCTGGTGTACTCTTTTGTATCATTCGTGGAGAGGCATATATTTTAGCTCAGAAATTTATGCATCTGAAAAAAAATATGTTAATTTTGCATCAAATTTTAAAAGTCCATATAATAAAATGTTTAACTGTTTGAATTCAACATTTTTTTTTAAACATACCTCCACATTTTAAAAGATTTTGTATGTATGTCCTCACAAAATAGTCCGTCATTTTCTCCCAAATCATGTCAAAAGTCTAAATAAATGTGGCTTGTCTACTCTTTTGTATCATTCGCGGAGAGGCATATATTTTAGCTCAGAAATTTATGCACCTGAAAAAAAAAAATGTTAAATTTGCATCAAATTTTAAAAGTCCATATAATAAAATGTTTAACTCTTTTTATTCAACATTGTTTTAGACCTACCTCCGCATTTTTAAAGTTTTTCTATGTATTTCCTCAGCAATTAGTCAGTCAGTTTCCCCTAATCATGTCAGAAGTCTAAATAAATGTGGTTTGTCTACTCGTTTGAATCATTCGCTGAGAGGCATATATTTTAGTTCAGAAATTTATGCACCTGAAAAGAAATGTTAAATTTGCATCAAACTATAAAAGTTTATATAATAAAATGTTTGACTGTTTGAATTCAACATTGTTTTAAATCATACCTCCACATTTTAAAAGATTTTCTGTATATGTCTTCACAAACTAGTCCATCAGTTTCTTGATAAACAGCTCAGATGTCATAATAAAAGTGGCTGGTCTACTCTTTTGTATCATTCGCGGAGAGGCATATATTTTAGGGTAGAAATTTATGCACCTGAAAAAAATGTTAAATTTAGAATAATCTTTAAAATTTTATATAATAAAATGTTTAACTGTTTGAATTCAACATTGTTTTAAATCATACCTCCACATTTTAAAAGATTTTCTGTATATGTGCTCACAAATTACTCCATCAGTTTCTTCATAAGCAGGTCCGATGTCATAATAAAAGTGGCGGGTCTACTCTTTTGTAACATTCGCGGAGAGGCATATATTTTAGCTCTGAAATTTATGCACCTGAAAAAAAAATTTAAATTTGCATCAAATTTTAAAAGTCCATATAATAAAATGTTTAACTGTTTTTATTCAACATTGTTTTTGACATACCTCCGCATTTTAAAATTTTATCTATGTATGTCCTCACAAATTAGTCAGTCAGTTTCTCCCTAATCATGTCAGAAGTCTGAATAAATGTGGCTTGTCTACTCTTTTGAATCATTCGCGGAGAAGCATACATTTTAGTTCAGAAATTTATGCACCTGAAAAGAAATGTTAAATTTGCATCAAACTATAAAAGTTTATATAATAAAATGTTTGACTGTTTGAATTCAACATTGTTTTAAAACATACCTCCGCATTTTAAAAGATTTTCTGTATATGTCCTCACAAATTAGTCCATCAGTTTCTTGATCAACAGGTCAGATGTCATAATAACAATCGCTGGTCTACTCTTTTGTATCATTCGCGGAGAGGCATATATTTTAGTTCAGAAATTTATGCACCTGAAAAAAAATGTTAAATTTGCATCAAATTTTAAAAGTCCACATAATAAAATGTTTAACTGTTTGAATTCAACATTTTTTTTAAACATACCTCCACATTTTAAAAGATTTTGTATGTATGTCCTCACAAAATAGTCCGTCATTTTCTCCCAAATCATGTCCGATGTCATAATAAAAGTGGCGGGTCTACTCTTTTGTAACATTCGCGGAGAGGCATATATTTTAGCTCTGAAATTTATGCACCTGAAAAAAAAATTTAAATTTGCATCAAATTTTAAAAGTCCATATAATAAAATGTTTAACTGTTTTTATTCAACATTGTTTTAGACATACCTCCGCATTTTTAAAGTTTTTCTATGTATGTCCTTCCAAATTAGTCAGTCAGTTTCTCCCTAATCATGTCAGAAGTCTAAATAAATGTGGCTTGTCTACTCGTTTGAATCATTCGCGGAGAGGCATATATTTTAGTTCAGAAATTTATGCACCTGAAAAGAAATGTTAAATTTGCATCAAACTAAAAAAGTTTGTATAATAAAATGTTTGACTGTTTGAATTCAACATTGTTTTAAAAGATACCTCCGCATTTTAAAAGATTTTCTGTATATGTCCTCACAAATTAATCCATCAGTTTCTTGATCAACAGGTCAGATGTCATAATAACAATCGCTGGTCTACTCTTTTGTATCATTCGCGGAGAGGCATATATTTTAGTTCAGAAAGTTATGTACCTGAAAAAAAAATTAAATTTGCATCAAATTTTAAAAGTCCATATAATAAAATGTTTAACTGTTTTTATTCAACATTGTTTTAGACATACCTCCGCATTTTTAAAGTTTTTCTATGTATGTCCTTCCAAATTAGTCAGTCAGTTTCTCCCTAATCATGTCAGAAGTCTAAATAAATGTGGCTTGTCTACTCGTTTGAATCATTCGCGGAGAGGCTTATATTTTAGTTCAGAAATTTATGCACCTGAAAAGATATGTTAAATTTGCATCAAACTTTAAAAGTTTATATAATAAAATGTTTGACTGTTTTAATTCAACATTGTTTTAAAACATACCTTCCGCTTTTTAAAAGATTTTCTGTATATGTCTTCACAAACTAGTCCATCAGTTTCTTGATAAACAGCTCAGATGCCATAATAAAAGTGGCTGGTCTACTCTTTTGTATCATTCGCGGAGAGGCATATATTTTAGGGTAGAAATTTATGCACCTGAAAAAAATGTTAAATTTAGATTAATCTTTAAAAGTTTATATAATAAAATGTGTAACTGTTTGAATTCAACATTGGTTTAAATCATACCTCCACATTTTAAAAGATTTTCTGTATATGTGCTCACAAATTACTCCATCAGTTTCTTCATAAGCAGGTCAGATGTCATAATAAAAGTGGCTGGTCTACTCTTTTGTATCATTCGCGGAGAGGCATATATTTTAGGGTAGAAATTTATGCACCTGAAAAAAATGTTAAATTTAGAATAATCTTTAAAATTTTATATAATAAAATGTTTAACTGTTTGAATTCAACATTGTTTTAAATCATACCTCCACATTTTAAAAGATTTTCTGCATATGTGCTCACAAATTACTCCATCAGTTTCTTCATAAGCAGGTCCGATGTCATAATAAAAGTGGCGGGTCTACTCTTTTGTATCATTCGCGGAGAGGCATATATTTTGCTCTGAAATTTATGCACCTGAAAAAAAAATTAAATTTGCATCAAATTTTAAAAATCCATATAATAAAATGTTTAACTGTTTTTATTCAACATTGTTTTTGACATACCTCCGCATTTTAAAATTTTATCTATGTATGTCCTCACAAATTAGTCAGTCAGTTTCTCCCTAATCATGTCAGAAGTCTGAATAAATGTGGCTTGTCTACTCTTTTGAATCATTCGCGGAGAGGCATACATTTTAGTTCAGAAATTTATGCACCTGAAAAGAAATGTTAAATTTGCATCAAACTAAAAAAGTTTGTATAATAAAATGTTTGACTGTTTGAATTCAACATTGTTTTAAAAGATACCTCCGCATTTTAAAAGATTTTCTGTATATGTCCTCACAAATTAATCCATCAGTTTCTTGATCAACAGGTCAGATGTCATAATAAAAGTGGCGGGTCTACTCTTTTGTAACATTCGCGGAGAGGCATATATTTTAGCTCTGAAATTTATGCACCTGAAAAAAAAATTTAAATTTGCATCAAATTTTAAAAGTCCATATAATAAAATGTTTAACTGTTTTTATTCAACATTGTTTTAGACATACCTCCGCATTTTAAAAGTTTTTCTATGTATGTCCTCACAAATTAGTCAGTCAGTTTCTCCCTAATCATGTCAGAAGTCTAAACAAATGTGGCTTGTCTACTCGTTTGAATCATTCGCGGAGAGGCATATATTTTAGTTCAGAAATTTATGCACCTGAAAAAAAATGTTAAATTTGCATCAAACTTTAAAATTTTATATAATAAAATGTTTGTCTGTTTGAATTCAACATTGTTTTAAAACATACCTCCGCATTTTAAAAGATTTTCTGTATATGTCCTCACAAATTACTCCATCAGTTTCTTCATAAGCAGGTCAGATGTCATAATAAAAGTGGCTGGTGTACTCTTTTGTATCATTCGTGGAGAGGCATATATTTTAGCTCAGAAATTTATGCATCTGAAAAAAATTGTTAATTTTGCATCAAATTTTAAAAGTCCACATAATAAAATGTTTAACTGTTTGAATTCAACATTTTTTTTAAACATACCTCCACATTTTAAAAGATTTTGTATGTATGTCCTCACAAAATAGTCCGTCATTTTCTCCCAAATCATGTCAGAAGTCTAAATAAATGTGGCTTGTCTACACTTTTGTATCATTCGCGGAGAGGCATATATTTTAGCTCAGAAATTTATGCACTTGAAAAAAAATGTTAAATTTGCATCAAATTTTAAAAGTCCATATAATAAAATGTTTAACTGTTTTTATTCAACATTGTTTTAGACATACCACCGCATTTTTAAAGTTTTTCTATGTATGTCCTTCCAAATTAGTCAGTCAGTTTCTCCCTAATCATGTCAGAAGTCTAAACAAATGTGGCTTGTCTACTCGTTTGAATCATTCGCGGAGAGGCATATATTTTAGTTCAGAAATTTATGCACCTGAAAATATATGTTAAATTTGCATCAAACTTTAAAAGTTTATATAATAAAATGTTTTACTGTTTGAATTCAACATTGTTTTAAAATATACCTCCGCTTTTTAAAAGATTTTCTGTATATGTCCTCACAAATTACTCCATCAGTTTCTTCATAAGCAGGTCAGATGTCATAATAAAAGTGGCTGGTGTACTCTTTTGTATCATTCGTGGAGAGGCATATATTTTAGCTCAGAAATTTATGCATCTGAAAAAAAATATGTTAATTTTGCATCAAATTTTAAAAGTCCATATAATAAAATGTTTAACTGTTTGAATTCAACATTTTTTTTTAAACATACCTCCACATTTTAAAAGATTTTGTATGTATGTCCTCACAAAATAGTCCGTCATTTTCTCCCAAATCATGTCAAAAGTCTAAATAAATGTGGCTTGTCTACTCTTTTGTATCATTCGCGGAGAGGCATATATTTTAGCTCAGAAATTTATGCACCTGAAAAAAAAAAATGTTAAATTTGCATCAAATTTTAAAAGTCCATATAATAAAATGTTTAACTCTTTTTATTCAACATTGTTTTAGACCTACCTCCGCATTTTTAAAGTTTTTCTATGTATTTCCTCAGCAATTAGTCAGTCAGTTTCCCCTAATCATGTCAGAAGTCTAAATAAATGTGGTTTGTCTACTCGTTTGAATCATTCGCTGAGAGGCATATATTTTAGTTCAGAAATTTATGCACCTGAAAAGAAATGTTAAATTTGCATCAAACTATAAAAGTTTATATAATAAAATGTTTGACTGTTTGAATTCAACATTGTTTTAAATCATACCTCCACATTTTAAAAGATTTTCTGTATATGTCTTCACAAACTAGTCCATCAGTTTCTTGATAAACAGCTCAGATGTCATAATAAAAGTGGCTGGTCTACTCTTTTGTATCATTCGCGGAGAGGCATATATTTTAGGGTAGAAATTTATGCACCTGAAAAAAATGTTAAATTTAGAATAATCTTTAAAATTTTATATAATAAAATGTTTAACTGTTTGAATTCAACATTGTTTTAAATCATACCTCCACATTTTAAAAGATTTTCTGTATATGTGCTCACAAATTACTCCATCAGTTTCTTCATAAGCAGGTCCGATGTCATAATAAAAGTGGCGGGTCTACTCTTTTGTAACATTCGCGGAGAGGCATATATTTTAGCTCTGAAATTTATGCACCTGAAAAAAAAATTTAAATTTGCATCAAATTTTAAAAGTCCATATAATAAAATGTTTAACTGTTTTTATTCAACATTGTTTTTGACATACCTCCGCATTTTAAAATTTTATCTATGTATGTCCTCACAAATTAGTCAGTCAGTTTCTCCCTAATCATGTCAGAAGTCTGAATAAATGTGGCTTGTCTACTCTTTTGAATCATTCGCGGAGAAGCATACATTTTAGTTCAGAAATTTATGCACCTGAAAAGAAATGTTAAATTTGCATCAAACTATAAAAGTTTATATAATAAAATGTTTGACTGTTTGAATTCAACATTGTTTTAAAACATACCTCCGCATTTTAAAAGATTTTCTGTATATGTCCTCACAAATTAGTCCATCAGTTTCTTGATCAACAGGTCAGATGTCATAATAACAATCGCTGGTCTACTCTTTTGTATCATTCGCGGAGAGGCATATATTTTAGTTCAGAAATTTATGCACCTGAAAAAAAATGTTAAATTTGCATCAAATTTTAAAAGTCCACATAATAAAATGTTTAACTGTTTGAATTCAACATTTTTTTTAAACATACCTCCACATTTTAAAAGATTTTGTATGTATGTCCTCACAAAATAGTCCGTCATTTTCTCCCAAATCATGTCAGAAGTCTAAATAAATGTGGCTTGTCTACACTTTTGTATCATTCGCGGAGAGGCATATATTTTAGCTCAGAAATTTATGCACCTGAAAAAAAATGTTAAATTTGCATCAAATTTTAAAAGTCCATATAATAAAATGTTTAACTGTTTTTATTCAACATTGTTTTAGACATACCTCCGCATTTTTAAAGTTTTTCTATGTATGTCCTTCCAAATTAGTCAGTCAGTTTCTCCCTAATCATGTCAGAAGTCTAAATAAATGTGGCTTGTCTACTCGTTTGAATCATTCGCGGAGAGGCATATATTTTAGTTCAGAAATTTATGCACCTGAAAAGAAATGTTAAATTTGCATCAAACTAAAAAAGTTTGTATAATAAAATGTTTGACTGTTTGAATTCAACATTGTTTTAAAAGATACCTCCGCATTTTAAAAGATTTTCTGTATATGTCCTCACAAATTAATCCATCAGTTTCTTGATCAACAGGTCAGATGTCATAATAACAATCGCTGGTCTACTCTTTTGTATCATTCGCGGAGAGGCATATATTTTAGTTCAGAAAGTTATGTACCTGAAAAAAAAATTAAATTTGCATCAAATTTTAAAAGTCCATATAATAAAATGTTTAACTGTTTTTATTCAACATTGTTTTAGACATACCTCCGCATTTTTAAAGTTTTTCTATGTATGTCCTTCCAAATTAGTCAGTCAGTTTCTCCCTAATCATGTCAGAAGTCTAAATAAATGTGGCTTGTCTACTCGTTTGAATCATTCGCGGAGAGGCTTATATTTTAGTTCAGAAATTTATGCACCTGAAAAGATATGTTAAATTTGCATCAAACTTTAAAAGTTTATATAATAAAATGTTTGACTGTTTTAATTCAACATTGTTTTAAAACATACCTTCCGCTTTTTAAAAGATTTTCTGTATATGTCTTCACAAACTAGTCCATCAGTTTCTTGATAAACAGCTCAGATGCCATAATAAAAGTGGCTGGTCTACTCTTTTGTATCATTCGCGGAGAGGCATATATTTTAGGGTAGAAATTTATGCACCTGAAAAAAATGTTAAATTTAGATTAATCTTTAAAAGTTTATATAATAAAATGTGTAACTGTTTGAATTCAACATTGGTTTAAATCATACCTCCACATTTTAAAAGATTTTCTGTATATGTGCTCACAAATTACTCCATCAGTTTCTTCATAAGCAGGTCAGATGTCATAATAAAAGTGGCTGGTCTACTCTTTTGTATCATTCGCGGAGAGGCATATATTTTAGGGTAGAAATTTATGCACCTGAAAAAAATGTTAAATTTAGAATAATCTTTAAAATTTTATATAATAAAATGTTTAACTGTTTGAATTCAACATTGTTTTAAATCATACCTCCACATTTTAAAAGATTTTCTGCATATGTGCTCACAAATTACTCCATCAGTTTCTTCATAAGCAGGTCCGATGTCATAATAAAAGTGGCGGGTCTACTCTTTTGTATCATTCGCGGAGAGGCATATATTTTGCTCTGAAATTTATGCACCTGAAAAAAAAATTAAATTTGCATCAAATTTTAAAAATCCATATAATAAAATGTTTAACTGTTTTTATTCAACATTGTTTTTGACATACCTCCGCATTTTAAAATTTTATCTATGTATGTCCTCACAAATTAGTCAGTCAGTTTCTCCCTAATCATGTCAGAAGTCTGAATAAATGTGGCTTTTCTACTCTTTTGAATCATTCGCGGAGAGGCATACATTTTAGTTCAGAAATTTATGCACCTGAAAAGAAATGTTAAATTTGCATCAAACTAAAAAAGTTTGTATAATAAAATGTTTGACTGTTTGAATTCAACATTGTTTTAAAAGATACCTCCGCATTTTAAAAGATTTTCTGTATATGTCCTCACAAATTAATCCATCAGTTTCTTGATCAACAGGTCAGATGTCATAATAAAAGTGGCGGGTCTACTCTTTTGTAACATTCGCGGAGAGGCATATATTTTAGCTCTGAAATTTATGCACCTGAAAAAAAAATTTAAATTTGCATCAAATTTTAAAAGTCCATATAATAAAATGTTTAACTGTTTTTATTCAACATTGTTTTTGACATACCTCCGCATTTTAAAATTTTATCTATGTATGTCCTCACAAATTAGTCAGTCAGTTTCTCCCTAATCATGTCAGAAGTCTGAATAAATGTGGCTTGTCTACTCTTTTGAATCATTCGCGGAGAAGCATACATTTTAGTTCAGAAATTTATGCACCTGAAAAGAAATGTTAAATTTGCATCAAACTATAAAAGTTTATATAATAAAATGTTTGACTGTTTGAATTCAACATTGTTTTAAAACATACCTCCGCATTTTAAAAGATTTTCTGTATATGTCCTCACAAATTAGTCCATCAGTTTCTTGATCAACAGGTCAGATGTCATAATAACAATCGCTGGTCTACTCTTTTGTATCATTCGCGGAGAGGCATATATTTTAGTTCAGAAATTTATGCACCTGAAAAAAAATGTTAAATTTGCATCAAATTTTAAAAGTCCACATAATAAAATGTTTAACTGTTTGAATTCAACATTTTTTTTAAACATACCTCCACATTTTAAAAGATTTTGTATGTATGTCCTCACAAAATAGTCCGTCATTTTCTCCCAAATCATGTCAGAAGTCTAAATAAATGTGGCTTGTCTACACTTTTGTATCATTCGCGGAGAGGCATATATTTTAGCTCAGAAATTTATGCACCTGAAAAAAAATGTTAAATTTGCATCAAATTTTAAAAGTCCATATAATAAAATGTTTAACTGTTTTTATTCAACATTGTTTTAGACATACCTCCGCATTTTTAAAGTTTTTCTATGTATGTCCTTCCAAATTAGTCAGTCAGTTTCTCCCTAATCATGTCAGAAGTCTAAATAAATGTGGCTTGTCTACTCGTTTGAATCATTCGCGGAGAGGCATATATTTTAGTTCAGAAATTTATGCACCTGAAAAGAAATGTTAAATTTGCATCAAACTAAAAAAGTTTGTATAATAAAATGTTTGACTGTTTGAATTCAACATTGTTTTAAAAGATACCTCCGCATTTTAAAAGATTTTCTGTATATGTCCTCACAAATTAATCCATCAGTTTCTTGATCAACAGGTCAGATGTCATAATAACAATCGCTGGTCTACTCTTTTGTATCATTCGCGGAGAGGCATATATTTTAGTTCAGAAAGTTATGTACCTGAAAAAAAAATTAAATTTGCATCAAATTTTAAAAGTCCATATAATAAAATGTTTAACTGTTTTTATTCAACATTGTTTTAGACATACCTCCGCATTTTTAAAGTTTTTCTATGTATGTCCTTCCAAATTAGTCAGTCAGTTTCTCCCTAATCATGTCAGAAAGTCTAAATAAATGTGGCTTGTCTACTCGTTTGAATCATTCGCGGAGAGGCTTATATTTTAGTTCAGAAATTTATGCACCTGAAAAGATATGTTAAATTTGCATCAAACTTTAAAAGTTTATATAATAAAATGTTTGACTGTTTTAATTCAACATTGTTTTAAAACATACCTTCCGCTTTTTAAAAGATTTTCTGTATATGTCTTCACAAACTAGTCCATCAGTTTCTTGATAAACAGCTCAGATGCCATAATAAAAGTGGCTGGTCTACTCTTTTGTATCATTCGCGGAGAGGCATATATTTTAGGGTAGAAATTTATGCACCTGAAAAAAATGTTAAATTTAGATTAATCTTTAAAAGTTTATATAATAAAATGTGTAACTGTTTGAATTCAACATTGGTTTAAATCATACCTCCACATTTTAAAAGATTTTCTGTATATGTGCTCACAAATTACTCCATCAGTTTCTTCATAAGCAGGTCAGATGTCATAATAAAAGTGGCTGGTCTACTCTTTTGTATCATTCGCGGAGAGGCATATATTTTAGGGTAGAAATTTATGCACCTGAAAAAAATGTTAAATTTAGAATAATCTTTAAAATTTTATATAATAAAATGTTTAACTGTTTGAATTCAACATTGTTTTAAATCATACCTCCACATTTTAAAAGATTTTCTGCATATGTGCTCACAAATTACTCCATCAGTTTCTTCATAAGCAGGTCCGATGTCATAATAAAAGTGGCGGGTCTACTCTTTTGTATCATTCGCGGAGAGGCATATATTTTGCTCTGAAATTTATGCACCTGAAAAAAAAATTAAATTTGCATCAAATTTTAAAAATCCATATAATAAAATGTTTAACTGTTTTTATTCAACATTGTTTTTGACATACCTCCGCATTTTAAAATTTTATCTATGTATGTCCTCACAAATTAGTCAGTCAGTTTCTCCCTAATCATGTCAGAAGTCTGAATAAATGTGGCTTGTCTACTCTTTTGAATCATTCGCGGAGAGGCATACATTTTAGTTCAGAAATTTATGCACCTGAAAAGAAATGTTAAATTTGCATCAAACTAAAAAAGTTTGTATAATAAAATGTTTGACTGTTTGAATTCAACATTGTTTTAAAAGATACCTCCGCATTTTAAAAGATTTTCTGTATATGTCCTCACAAATTAATCCATCAGTTTCTTGATCAACAGGTCAGATGTCATAATAACAATCGCTGGTCTACTCTTTTGTATCATTCGCGGAGAGGCATATATTTTAGTTCAGAAAGTTATGTACCTGAAAAAAAAAATTAAATTTGCATCAAATTTTAAAAGTCCATATAATAAAATGTTTAACTGTTTTTATTCAACATATTTTTAGACATACCTCCGCATTTTTAAAGTTTTTCTATGTATGTCCTTCCAAATTAGTCAGTCAGTTTCTCCCTAATCATGTCAGAAGTCTAAATAAATGTGGCTTGTCTACTCGTTTGAATCATTCGCGGAGAGGCTTATATTTTAGTTCAGAAATTTATGCACCTGAAAAGATATGTTAAATTTGCATCAAACTTTAAAAGTTTATATAATAAAATGTTTGACTGTTTGAATTCAACATTGTTTTAAAACATACCTTCCGCTTTTTAAAAGATTTTCTGTATATGTCTTCACAAACTAGTCCATCAGTTTCTTGATAAACAGCTCAGATGTCATAATAAAAGTGGCTGGTCTACTCTTTTGTATCATTCGCGGAGAGGCATATATTTTAGGGTAGAAATTTATGCACCTGAAAAAAATGTTAAATTTAGATTAATCTTTAAAAGTTTATATAATAAAATGTGTAACTGTTTGAATTCAACATTGGTTTAAATCATACCTCCACATTTTAAAAGATTTTCTGTATATGTGCTCACAAATTACTCCATCAGTTTCTTCATAAGCAGGTCAGATGTCATAATAAAAGTGGCTGGTCTACTCTTTTGTATCATTCGCGGAGAGGCATATATTTTAGGGTAGAAATTTATGCACCTGAAAAAAATGTTAAATTTAGAATAATCTTTAAAATTTTATATAATAAAATGTTTAACTGTTTGAATTCAACATTGTTTTAAATCATACCTCCACATTTTAAAAGATTTTCTGCATATGTGCTCACAAATTACTCCATCAGTTTCTTCATAAGCAGGTCCGATGTCATAATAAAAGTGGCGGGTCTACTCTTTTGTATCATTCGCGGAGAGGCATATATTTTGCTCTGAAATTTATGCACCTGAAAAAAAAATTAAATTTGCATCAAATTTTAAAAATCCATATAATAAAATGTTTAACTGTTTTTATTCAACATTGTTTTTGACATACCTCCGCATTTTAAAATTTTATCTATGTATGTCCTCACAAATTAGTCAGTCAGTTTCTCCCTAATCATGTCAGAAGTCTGAATAAATGTGGCTTGTCTACTCTTTTGAATCATTCGCGGAGAGGCATACATTTTAGTTCAGAAATTTATGCACCTGAAAAGAAATGTTAAATTTGCATCAAACTAAAAAAGTTTATATAATAAAATGTTTGACTGTTTGAATTCAACATTGTTTTAAAAGATACCTCCGCATTTTAAAAGATTTTCTGTATATGTCCTCACAAATTAGTCCATCAGTTTCTTGATCAACAGGTCAGATGTCATAATAACAATCGCTGGTCTACTCTTTTGTATCATTCGCGGAGAGGCATATATTTTAGTTCAGAAAGTTATGTACCTGAAAAAAAATGTTAAATTTGCATCAAATTTTAAAAGTCCATATAATAAAATGTTTAACTGTTTTTATTCAACATTGTTTTAGACATACCTCCGCATTTTTAAAGTTTTTCTATGTATGTCCTTCCAAATTAGTCAGTCAGTTTCTCCCTAATCATGTCAGAAGTCTAAATAGATGTGGCTTGTCTACACGTTTGAATCATTCGCGGAGAGGCATATATTTTAGTTCAGAAATTTATGCACCTGAAAATATATGTTAAATTTGCATCAAACTTTAAAAGTTTATATAATAAAATGTTTGACTGTTTGAATTCAACATTGTTTTAAAATATACCTCCGCTTTTTAAAAGATTTTCTGTATATGTCCTCACAAATTACTCCATCAGTTTCTTCATAAGCAGGTCAGATGTCATAATAAAACTGGCTGGTGTACTCTTTTGTATCATTCGTGGAGAGGCATGTATTTTAGCTCAGAAATTTATGCATCTGAAAAAAAAATGTTAATTTTGCATCAAATTTTAAAAGTCCATATAATAAAATGTTTAACTGTTTGAATTCAACATTTTTTTAAACATACCTCCACATTTTAAAAGATTTTGTATGTATGTCCTCACAAAATAGTCCGTCATTTTCTCCCAAATCATGTCAAAAGTCTAAATAAATGTGGCTTGTCTACTCTTTTGTATCATTCGCGGAGAGGCATATATTTTAGCTCAGAAATTTATGCACCTGAAAAAAAAAATGTTAAATTTGCATCAAATTTTAAAAGTCCATATAATAAAATGTTTAACTCTTTTTATTCAACATTGTTTTAGACATACCTCCGCATTTTTAAAGTTTTTCTATGTATTTCCTCAGCAATTAGTCAGTCAGTTTCCCCTAATCATGTCAGAAGTCTAAATAAATGTGGCTTGTCTACTCGTTTGAATCATTCGCGGAGAGGCTTATATTTTAGTTCAGAAATTTATGCACCTGAAAAGATATGTTAAATTTGCATCAAACTTTAAAAGTTTATATAATAAAATGTTTGACTGTTTGAATTCAACATTGTTTTAAAACATACCTTCCGCTTTTTAAAAGATTTTCTGTATATGTCTTCACAAACTAGTCCATCAGTTTCTTGATAAACAGCTCAGATGTCATAATAAAAGTGGCTGGTCTACTCTTTTGTATCATTCGCGGAGAGGCATATATTTTAGGGTAGAAATTTATGCACCTGAAAAAAATGTTAAATTTAGATTAATCTTTAAAAGTTTATATAATAAAATGTGTAACTGTTTGAATTCAACATTGGTTTAAATCATACCTCCACATTTTAAAAGATTTTCTGTATATGTGCTCACAAATTACTCCATCAGTTTCTTCATAAGCAGGTCAGATGTCATAATAAAAGTGGCTGGTCTACTCTTTTGTATCATTCGCGGAGAGGCATATATTTTAGGGTAGAAATTTATGCACCTGAAAAAAATGTTAAATTTAGAATAATCTTTAAAATTTTATATAATAAAATGTTTAACTGTTTGAATTCAACATTGTTTTAAATCATACCTCCACATTTTAAAAGATTTTCTGCATATGTGCTCACAAATTACTCCATCAGTTTCTTCATAAGCAGGTCCGATGTCATAATAAAAGTGGCGGGTCTACTCTTTTGTATCATTCGCGGAGAGGCATATATTTTGCTCTGAAATTTATGCACCTGAAAAAAAAATTAAATTTGCATCAAATTTTAAAAATCCATATAATAAAATGTTTAACTGTTTTTATTCAACATTGTTTTTGACATACCTCCGCATTTTAAAATTTTATCTATGTATGTCCTCACAAATTAGTCAGTCAGTTTCTCCCTAATCATGTCAGAAGTCTGAATAAATGTGGCTTGTCTACTCTTTTGAATCATTCGCGGAGAGGCATACATTTTAGTTCAGAAATTTATGCACCTGAAAAGAAATGTTAAATTTGCATCAAACTAAAAAAGTTTATATAATAAAATGTTTGACTGTTTGAATTCAACATTGTTTTAAAAGATACCTCCGCATTTTAAAAGATTTTCTGTATATGTCCTCACAAATTAGTCCATCAGTTTCTTGATCAACAGGTCAGATGTCATAATAACAATCGCTGGTCTACTCTTTTGTATCATTCGCGGAGAGGCATATATTTTAGTTCAGAAAGTTATGTACCTGAAAAAAAATGTTAAATTTGCATCAAATTTTAAAAGTCCATATAATAAAATGTTTAACTGTTTTTATTCAACATTGTTTTAGACATACCTCCGCATTTTTAAAGTTTTTCTATGTATGTCCTTCCAAATTAGTCAGTCAGTTTCTCCCTAATCATGTCAGAAGTCTAAATAAATGTGGCTTGTCTACTCGTTTGAATCATTCGCGGAGAGGCATATATTTTAGTTCAGAAATTTATGCACCTGAAAATATATGTTAAATTTGCATCAAACTTTAAAAGTTTATATAATAAAATGTTTGACTGTTTGAATTCAACATTGTTTTAAAATATACCTCCGCTTTTTAAAAGATTTTCTGTATATGTCCTCACAAATTACTCCATCAGTTTCTTCATAAGCAGGTCAGATGTCATAATAAAACTGGCTGGTGTACTCTTTTGTATCATTCGTGGAGAGGCATGTATTTTAGCTCAGAAATTTATGCATCTGAAAAAAAAATGTTAATTTTGCATCAAATTTTAAAAGTCCATATAATAAAATGTTTAACTGTTTGAATTCAACATTTTTTTTAAACATACCTCCACATTTTAAAAGATTTTGTATCTATGTCCTCACAAAATAGTCCGTCATTTTCTCCCAAATCATGTCAAAAGTCTAAATAAATGTGGCTTGTCTACTCTTTTGTATCATTCGCGGAGAGGCATATATTTTAGCTCAGAAATTTATGCACCTGAAAAAAAAAATGTTAAATTTGCATCAACTTTTAAAAGTCCATATAATAAAATGTTTAACTCTTTTTATTCAACATTGTTTTAGACATACCTCCGCATTTTTAAAGTTTTTCTATGTATTTCCTCAGCAATTAGTCAGTCAGTTTCCCCTAATCATGTCAGAAGTCTAAATAAATGTGGCTTGTCTACTCGTTTGAATCATTCGCGGAGAGGCTTATATTTTAGTTCAGAAATTTATGCACCTGAAAAGATATGTTAAATTTGCATCAAACTTTAAAAGTTTATATAATAAAATGTTTGACTGTTTGAATTCAACATTGTTTTAAAACATACCTTCCGCTTTTTAAAAGATTTTCTGTATATGTCTTCACAAACTAGTCCATCAGTTTCTTGATAAACAGCTCAGATGTCATAATAAAAGTAGCTGGTCTACTCTTTTGTATCATTCGCGGAGAGGCATATATTTTAGGGTAGAAATTTATGCACCTGAAAAAAATGTTAAATTTAGATTAATCTTTAAAAGTTTATATAATAAAATGTGTAACTGTTTGAATTCAACATTGGTTTAAATCATACCTCCACATTTTAAAAGATTTTCTGTATATGTGCTCACAAATTACTCCATCAGTTTCTTCATAAGCAGGTCAGATGTCATAATAAAAGTGGCTGGTCTACTCTTTTGTATCATTCGCGGAGAGGCATATATTTTAGGGTAAAAATTTATGCACCTGAAAAAATGTTAAATTTAGAATAATCTTTAAAATTTTATATAATAAAATGTTTAACTGTTTGAATTCAACATTGTTTTAAATCATACCTCCACATTTTAAAAGATTTTCTGTATATGTGCTCACAAATTACTCCATCAGTTTCTTCATAAGCAGGTCCGATGTCATAATAAAAGTGGCGGGTCTACTCTTTTGTATCATTCGCGGAGAGGCATATATTTTAGCTCTGAAATTTATGCACCTGAAAAAAAAAATTAAATTTGTACCAAAATTTTAAAAGTCCATATAATAAAATGTTTAACTGTTTTTATTCAACATTGTTTTTGACATACCTCCTCATTTTAAAATTTTATCTATGTATGTCCTCACAAATTAGTCAGTCAGTTTCTCCCTAATCATGTCAGAAGTCTAAACAAATGTGGCTTGTCTACTCGTTTGAATCATTCGCGGAGAGGCATATATTTTAGTTCAGAAATTTATGCACCTGAAAAAAAATGTTAAATTTGCATCAAACTTTAAAATTTTATATAATAAAATGTTTGTCTGTTTGAATTCAACATTGTTTTAAAACATACCTCCGCATTTTAAAAGATTTTCTGTATATGTCCTCACAAATTAGTCCATCAGTTTCTTGATCAACAGGTCAGATGTCATAATAACAATCGCTGGTCTACTCTTTTGTATCATTCGCGGAGAGGCATATATTTTAGTTCAGAAATTTATGCACCTGAAAAAAAATGTTAAATTTGCATCAAATTTTAAAAGTCCATATAATAAAATGTTTAACTGTTTTTATTCAACATTGTTTTAGACATACCTCCGCATTTTAAAAGTTTTTCTATGTATGTCCTCACAAATTAGTCAGTCAGTTTCTCCCTAATCATGTCAGAAGTCTAAACAAATGTGGCTTGTCTACTCGTTTGAATCATTCGCGGAGAGGCATATATTTTAGTTCAGAAATTTATGCACCTGAAAAAAAATGTTAAATTTGCATCAAACTTTAAAATTTTATATAATAAAATGTTTGTCTGTTTGAATTCAACATTGTTTTAAAACATACCTCCGCATTTTAAAAGATTTTCTGTATATGTCCTCACAAATTACTCCATCAGTTTCTTCATAAGCAGGTCAGATGTCATAATAAAAGTGGCTGGTGTACTCTTTTGTATCATTCGTGGAGAGGCATATATTTTAGCTCAGAAATTTATGCATCTGAAAAAAATTGTTAATTTTGCATCAAATTTTAAAAGTCCATATAATAAAATGTTTAACTGTTTTTATTCAACATTGTTTTAGACATACCACCGCATTTTTAAAGTTTTTCTATGTATGTCCTTCCAAATTAGTCAGTCAGTTTCTCCCTAATCATGTCAGAAGTCTAAACAACTGTGGCTTGTCTACTCGTTTGAATCATTCGCGGAGAGGCATATATTTTAGTTCAGAAATTTATGCACCTGAAAATATATGTTAAATTTGCATCAAACTTTAAAAGTTTATATAATAAAATGTTTTACTGTTTGAATTCAACATTGTTTTAAAATATACCTCCGCTTTTTAAAAGATTTTCTGTATATGTCCTCACAAATTACTCCATCAGTTTCTTCATAAGCAGGTCAGATGTCATAATAAAAGTGGCTGGTGTACTCTTTTGTATCATTCGTGGAGAGGCATATATTTTAGCTCAGAAATTTATGCATCTGAAAAAAAATATGTTAATTTTGCATCAAATTTTAAAAGTCCATATAATAAAATGTTTAACTGTTTGAATTCAACATTTTTTTTAAACATACCTCCACATTTTAAAAGATTTTGTATGTATGTCCTCACAAAATAGTCCGTCATTTTCTCCCAAATCATGTCAAAAGTCTAAATAAATGTGGCTTGTCTACTCTTTTGTATCATTCGCGGAGAGGCATATATTTTAGCTCAGAAATTTATGCACCTGAAAAAAAAATGTTAAATTTGCATCAAATTTTAAAAGTCCATATAATAAAATGTCTAACTCTTTTTATTCAACATTGTTTTAGACCTACCTCCGCATTTTTAAAGTTTTTCTATGTATTTCCTCAGCAATTAGTCAGTCAGTTTCTCCCTAATCATGTCAGAAGTCTGAATAAATGTGGCTTGTCTACTCTTTTGAATCATTCGCGGAGAAGCATACATTTTAGTTCAGAAATTTATGCACCTGAAAAGAAATGTTAAATTTGCATCAAACTATAAAAGTTTATATAATAAAATGTTTGACTGTTTGAATTCAACATTGTTTTAAAACATACCTCCGCATTTTAAAAGATTTTCTGTATATGTCCTCACAAATTAGTCCATCAGTTTCTTGATCAACAGGTCAGATGTCATAATAACAATCGCTGGTCTACTCTTTTGTATCATTCGCGGAGAGGCATATATTTTAGTTCAGAAATTTATGCACCTGAAAAAAAATGTTAAATTTGCATCAAATTTTAAAAGTCCACATAATAAAATGTTTAACTGTTTGAATTCAACATTTTTTTTAAACATACCTCCACATTTTAAAAGATTTTGTATGTATGTCCTCACAAAATAGTCCGTCATTTTCTCCCAAATCATGTCAGAAGTCTAAATAAATGTGGCTTGTCTACACTTTTGTATCATTCGCGGAGAGGCATATATTTTAGCTCAGAAATTTATGCACCTGAAAAAAAATGTTAAATTTGCATCAAATTTTAAAAGTCCATATAATAAAATGTTTAACTGTTTTTATTCAACATTGTTTTAGACATACCTCCGCATTTTTAAAGTTTTTCTATGTATGTCCTTCCAAATTAGTCAGTCAGTTTCTCCCTAATCATGTCAGAAGTCTAAATAAATGTGGCTTGTCTACTCGTTTGAATCATTCGCGGAGAGGCATATATTTTAGTTCAGAAATTTATGCACCTGAAAAGAAATGTTAAATTTGCATCAAACTATAAAAGTTTATATAATAAAATGTTTGACTGTTTGAATTCAACATTGTTTTAAATCATACCTCCACATTTTAAAAGATTTTCTGTATATGTCTTCACAAACTAGTCCATCAGTTTCTTGATAAACAGCTCAGATGTCATAATAAAAGTGGCTGGTCTACTCTTTTGTATCATTCGCGGAGAGGCATATATTTTAGGGTAGAAATTTATGCACCTGAAAAAAATGTTAAATTTAGAATAATCTTTAAAATTTTATATAATAAAATGTTTAACTGTTTGAATTCAACATTGTTTTAAATTATACCTCCACATTTTAAAAGATTTTCTGTATATGTGCTCACAAATTACTCCATCAGTTTCTTCATAAGCAGGTCCGATGTCATAATAAAAGTGGCGGGTCTACTCTTTTGTAACATTCGCGGAGAGGCATATATTTTAGCTCTGAAATTTATGCACCTGAAAAAAAAAAATTAAATTTGCATCAAATTTTAAAAGTCCATATAATAAAATGTTTAACTGTTTTTATTCAACATTGTTTTTGACATACCTCCGCATTTTAAAATTTTATCTATGTATGTCCTCACAAATTAGTCAGTCAGTTTCTCCCTAATCATGTCAGAAGTCTGAATAAATGTGGCTTGTCTACTCTTTTGAATCATTCGCGGAGAAGCATACATTTTAGTTCAGAAATTTATGCACCTGAAAAGAAATGTTAAATTTGCATCAAACTATAAAAGTTTATATAATAAAATGTTTGACTGTTTGAATTCAACATTGTTTTAAAACATACCTCCGCATTTTAAAAGATTTTCTGTATATGTCCTCACAAATTAGTCCATCAGTTTCTTGATCAACAGGTCAGATGTCATAATAACAATCGCTGGTCTACTATTTTGTATCATTCGCGGAGAGGCATATATTTTAGTTCAGAAATTTATGCACCTGAAAAAAAATGTTAAATTTGCATCAAATTTTAAAAGTCCATATAATAAAATGTTTAACTGTTTTTATTCAACATTGTTTTAGACATACCTCCGCATTTTAAAAGTTTTTCTATGTATGTCCTCACAAATTAGTCGGTCAGTTTCTCCCTAATCATGTCAGAAGTCTAAACAAATGTGGCTTGTCTACTCGTTTGAATCATTCGCGGAGAGGCATATATTTTAGTTCAGAAATTTATGCACCTGAAAAAAAATGTTAAATTTGCATCAAACTTTAAAATTTTATATAATAAAATGTTTGTCTGTTTGAATTCAACATTGTTTTAAAACATACCTCCGCATTTTAAAAGATTTTCTGTATATGTCCTCACAAATTACTCCATCAGTTTCTTCATAAGCAGGTCAGATGTCATAATAAAAGTGGCTGGTGTACTCTTTTGTATCATTCGTGGAGAGGCATATATTTTAGCTCAGAAATTTATGCATCTGAAAAAAATTGTTAATTTTGCATCAAATTTTAAAAGTCCACATAATAAAATGTTTAACTGTTTGAATTCAACATTTTTTTTAAACATACCTCCACATTTAAAAAGATTTTGTATGTATGTCCTCACAAAATAGTCCGTCATTTTCTCCCAAATCATGTCAGAAGTCTAAATAAATGTGGCTTGTCTACACTTTTGTATCATTCGCGGAGAGGCATATATTTTAGCTCAGAAATTTATGCACCTGAAAAAAAATGTTAAATTTGCATCAAATGTTAAAAGTCCATATAATAAAATGTTTAACTGTTTTTATTCAACATTGTTTTAGACATACCTCCGCATTTTAAAAGTTTTTCTATGTATGTCCTTCCAAATTAGTCAGTCAGTTTCTCCCTAATCATGTCAGAAGTCTAAATAAATGTGGCTTGTCTACTCGTTTGAATCATTCGCGGAGAGGCATATATTTTAGTTCAGAAATTTATGCACCTGAAAATATATGTTAAATTTGCATCAAACTTTAAAAGTTTATATAATAAAATGTTTGACTGTTTGAATTCAACATTGTTTTAAAATATACCTCCGCTTTTTAAAAGATTTTCTGTATATGTCCTCACAAATTACTCCATCAGTTTCTTCATAAGCAGGTCAGATGTCATAATAAAAGTGGCTGGTGTACTCTTTTGTATCATTCGTGGAGAGGCATATATTTTAGTTCAGAAATTTATGCATCTGAAAAAAAATATGTTAATTTTGCATCAAATTTTAAAAGTCCATATAATAAAATGTTTAACTGTTTTTATTCAACATTGTTTTAGACATACCTCCGCATTTTAAAATTTTATCTATGTATGTCCTCACAAATTAGTCAGTCAGTTTCTCCCTAATCATGTCAGAAGTCTGAATAAATGTGGCTTGTCTACTCTTTTGAATCATTCGCGGAGAGGCATACATTTTAGTTCAGAAATTTATGCACCTGAAAAGAAATGTTAAATTTGCATCAAACTATAAAAGTTTATATAATAAAATGTTTGACTGTTTGAATTCAACATTGTTTTAAATCATACCTCCACATTTTAAAAGATTTTCTGTATATGTCTTCACAAACTAGTCCATCAGTTTCTTGATAAACAGCTCAGATGTCATAATAAAAGTGGCTGGTCTACTCTTTTGTATCATTCGCGGAGAGGCATATATTTTAGGGTAGAAATTTATGCACCTGAAAAAAATGTTAAATTTAGAATAATCTTTAAAATTTTATATAATAAAATGTTTAACTGTTTGAATTCAACATTGTTTTAAATCATACCTCCACATTTTAAAAGATTTTCTGTATATGTGCTCACAAATTACTCCATCAGTTTCTTCATAAGCAGGTCCGATGTCATAATAAAAGTGGCGGGTCTACTCTTTTGTAACATTCGCGGAAAGGCATATATTTTAGCTCTGAAATTTATGCACCTGAAAAAAAAATTAAATTTGCATCAAATTTTAAAAGTCCATATAATAAAATGTTTAACTGTTTTTATTCAACATTGTTTTTGACATACCTCCGCATTTTAAAATTTTATCTATGTATGTCCTCACAAATTAGTCAGTCAGTTTCTCCCTAATCATGTCAGAAGTCTGAATAAATGTGGCTTGTCTACTCTTTTGAATCATTCGCGGAGAAGCATACATTTTAGTTCAGAAATTTATGCACCTGAATAGAAATGTTAAATTTGCATCAAACTATAAAAGTTTATATAATAAAATGTTTGACTGTTTGAATTCAACATTGTTTTAAAACATACCTCCGCATTTTAAAAGATTTTCTGTATATGTCCTCACAAATTACTCCATCAGTTTCTTCATAAGCAGGTCAGATGTCATAATAAAAGTGGCTGGTGTACTCTTTTGTATCATTCGTGGAGAGGCATATATTTTAGCTCAGAAATTTATGCATCTGAAAAAAATTGTTAATTTTGCATCAAATTTTAAAAGTCCACATAATAAAATGTTTAACTGTTTGAATTCAACATTTTTTTTAAACATACCTCCACATTTTAAAAGATTTTGTATGTATGTCCTCACAAAATAGTCCGTCATTTTCTCCCAAATCATGTCAGAAGTCTAAATAAATGTGGCTTGTCTACACTTTTGTATCATTCGCGGAGAGGCATATATTTTAGCTCAGAAATTTATGCACCTGAAAAAAAATGTTAAATTTGCATCAAATTTTAAAAGTCCATATAATAAAATGTTTAACTGTTTTTATTCAACATTGTTTTAGACATACCTCCGCATTTTTAAAGTTTTTCTATGTATGTCCTTCCAAATTAGTCAGTCAGTTTCTCCCTAATCATGTCAGAAGTCTAAATAAATGTGGCTTGTCTACTCGTTTGAATCATTCGCGGAGAGGCATATATTTTAGTTCAGAAATTTATGCACCTGAAAATATATGTTAAATTTGCATCAAACTTTAAAAGTTTATATAATAAAATGTTTGACTGTTTGAATTCAACATTGTTTTAAAATATACCTCCGCTTTTTAAAAGATTTTCTGTATATGTCCTCACAAATTACTCCATCAGTTTCTTCATAAGCAGGTCAGATGTCATAATAAAAGTGGCTGGTGTACTCTTTTGTATCATTCGTGGAGAGGCATATATTTTAGCTCAGAAATTTATGCATCTGAAAAAAATTGTTAATTTTGCATCAAATTTTAAAAGTCCACATAATAAAATGTTTAACTGTTTGAATTCAACATTTTTTTTAAACATACCTCCACATTTAAAAAGATTTTGTATGTATGTCCTCACAAAATAGTCCGTCATTTTCTCCCAAATCATGTCAGAAGTCTAAATAAATGTGGCTTGTCTACACTTTTGTATCATTCGCGGAGAGGCATATATTTTAGCTCAGAAATTTATGCACCTGAAAAAAAATGTTAAATTTGCATCAAATGTTAAAAGTCCATATAATAAAATGTTTAACTGTTTTTATTCAACATTGTTTTAGACATACCTCCGCATTTTAAAAGTTTTTCTATGTATGTCCTTCCAAATTAGTCAGTCAGTTTCTCCCTAATCATTTCAGAAGTCTGAATAAATGTGGCTTGTCTACTCTTTTGAATCATTCGCGGAGAGGCATATATTTTAGTTCAGAAATTTATGCACCTGAAAAAAAATGTTAAATTTGCATCAAACTTTAAAATTTTATATAATAAAATGTTTGTCTGTTTGAATTCAACATTGTTTTAAAACATACCTCCGCATTTTAAAAGATTTTCTGTATATGTCCTCACAAATTACTCCATCAGTTTCTTCATAAGCAGGTCAGATGTCATAATAAAAGTGGCTGGTGTACTCTTTTGTATCATTCGTGGAGAGGCATATATTTTAGCTCAGAAATTTATGCATCTGAAAAAAATTGTTAATTTTGCATCAAATTTTAAAAGTCCATATAATAAAATGTTTAACTGTTTTTATTCAACATTGTTTTAGACATACCACCGCATTTTTAAAGTTTTTCTATGTATGTCCTTCCAAATTAGTCAGTCAGTTTCTCCCTAATCATGTCAGAAGTCTAAACAACTGTGGCTTGTCTACTCGTTTGAATCATTCGCGGAGAGGCATATATTTTAGTTCAGAAATTTATGCACCTGAAAATATATGTTAAATTTGCATCAAACTTTAAAAGTTTATATAATAAAATGTTTTACTGTTTGAATTCAACATTGTTTTAAAATATACCTCCGCTTTTTAAAAGATTTTCTGTATATGTCCTCACAAATTACTCCATCAGTTTCTTCATAAGCAGGTCAGATGTCATAATAAAAGTGGCTGGTGTACTCTTTTGTATCATTCGTGGAGAGGCATATATTTTAGCTCAGAAATTTATGCATCTGAAAAAAAATATGTTAATTTTGCATCAAATTTTAAAAGTCCATATAATAAAATGTTTAACTGTTTGAATTCAACATTTTTTTTAAACATACCTCCACATTTTAAAAGATTTTGTATGTATGTCCTCACAAAATAGTCCGTCATTTTCTCCCAAATCATGTCAAAAGTCTAAATAAATGTGGCTTGTCTACTCTTTTGTATCATTCGCGGAGAGGCATATATTTTAGCTCAGAAATTTATGCACCTGAAAAAAAAATGTTAAATTTGCATCAAATTTTAAAAGTCCATATAATAAAATGTCTAACTCTTTTTATTCAACATTGTTTTAGACCTACCTCCGCATTTTTAAAGTTTTTCTATGTATTTCCTCAGCAATTAGTCAGTCAGTTTCTCCCTAATCATGTCAGAAGTCTGAATAAATGTGGCTTGTCTACTCTTTTGAATCATTCGCGGAGAAGCATACATTTTAGTTCAGAAATTTATGCACCTGAAAAGAAATGTTAAATTTGCATCAAACTATAAAAGTTTATATAATAAAATGTTTGACTGTTTGAATTCAACATTGTTTTAAAACATACCTCCGCATTTTAAAAGATTTTCTGTATATGTCCTCACAAATTAGTCCATCAGTTTCTTGATCAACAGGTCAGATGTCATAATAACAATCGCTGGTCTACTCTTTTGTATCATTCGCGGAGAGGCATATATTTTAGTTCAGAAATTTATGCACCTGAAAAAAAATGTTAAATTTGCATCAAATTTTAAAAGTCCACATAATAAAATGTTTAACTGTTTGAATTCAACATTTTTTTTAAACATACCTCCACATTTTAAAAGATTTTGTATGTATGTCCTCACAAAATAGTCCGTCATTTTCTCCCAAATCATGTCAGAAGTCTAAATAAATGTGGCTTGTCTACACTTTTGTATCATTCGCGGAGAGGCATATATTTTAGCTCAGAAATTTATGCACCTGAAAAAAAATGTTAAATTTGCATCAAATTTTAAAAGTCCATATAATAAAATGTTTAACTGTTTTTATTCAACATTGTTTTAGACATACCTCCGCATTTTTAAAGTTTTTCTATGTATGTCCTTCCAAATTAGTCAGTCAGTTTCTCCCTAATCATGTCAGAAGTCTAAATAAATGTGGCTTGTCTACTCGTTTGAATCATTCGCGGAGAGGCATATATTTTAGTTCAGAAATTTATGCACCTGAAAAGAAATGTTAAATTTGCATCAAACTATAAAAGTTTATATAATAAAATGTTTGACTGTTTGAATTCAACATTGTTTTAAATCATACCTCCACATTTTAAAAGATTTTCTGTATATGTCTTCACAAACTAGTCCATCAGTTTCTTGATAAACAGCTCAGATGTCATAATAAAAGTGGCTGGTCTACTCTTTTGTATCATTCGCGGAGAGGCATATATTTTAGGGTAGAAATTTATGCACCTGAAAAAAATGTTAAATTTAGAATAATCTTTAAAATTTTATATAATAAAATGTTTAACTGTTTGAATTCAACATTGTTTTAAATTATACCTCCACATTTTAAAAGATTTTCTGTATATGTGCTCACAAATTACTCCATCAGTTTCTTCATAAGCAGGTCCGATGTCATAATAAAAGTGGCGGGTCTACTCTTTTGTAACATTCGCGGAGAGGCATATATTTTAGCTCTGAAATTTATGCACCTGAAAAAAAAAAATTAAATTTGCATCAAATTTTAAAAGTCCATATAATAAAATGTTTAACTGTTTTTATTCAACATTGTTTTTGACATACCTCCGCATTTTAAAATTTTATCTATGTATGTCCTCACAAATTAGTCAGTCAGTTTCTCCCTAATCATGTCAGAAGTCTGAATAAATGTGGCTTGTCTACTCTTTTGAATCATTCGCGGAGAAGCATACATTTTAGTTCAGAAATTTATGCACCTGAAAAGAAATGTTAAATTTGCATCAAACTATAAAAGTTTATATAATAAAATGTTTGACTGTTTGAATTCAACATTGTTTTAAAACATACCTCCGCATTTTAAAAGATTTTCTGTATATGTCCTCACAAATTAGTCCATCAGTTTCTTGATCAACAGGTCAGATGTCATAATAACAATCGCTGGTCTACTATTTTGTATCATTCGCGGAGAGGCATATATTTTAGTTCAGAAATTTATGCACCTGAAAAAAAATGTTAAATTTGCATCAAATTTTAAAAGTCCATATAATAAAATGTTTAACTGTTTTTATTCAACATTGTTTTAGACATACCTCCGCATTTTAAAAGTTTTTCTATGTATGTCCTCACAAATTAGTCGGTCAGTTTCTCCCTAATCATGTCAGAAGTCTAAACAAATGTGGCTTGTCTACTCGTTTGAATCATTCGCGGAGAGGCATATATTTTAGTTCAGAAATTTATGCACCTGAAAAAAAATGTTAAATTTGCATCAAACTTTAAAATTTTATATAATAAAATGTTTGTCTGTTTGAATTCAACATTGTTTTAAAACATACCTCCGCATTTTAAAAGATTTTCTGTATATGTCCTCACAAATTACTCCATCAGTTTCTTCATAAGCAGGTCAGATGTCATAATAAAAGTGGCTGGTGTACTCTTTTGTATCATTCGTGGAGAGGCATATATTTTAGCTCAGAAATTTATGCATCTGAAAAAAATTGTTAATTTTGCATCAAATTTTAAAAGTCCACATAATAAAATGTTTAACTGTTTGAATTCAACATTTTTTTTAAACATACCTCCACATTTAAAAAGATTTTGTATGTATGTCCTCACAAAATAGTCCGTCATTTTCTCCCAAATCATGTCAGAAGTCTAAATAAATGTGGCTTGTCTACACTTTTGTATCATTCGCGGAGAGGCATATATTTTAGCTCAGAAATTTATGCACCTGAAAAAAAATGTTAAATTTGCATCAAATGTTAAAAGTCCATATAATAAAATGTTTAACTGTTTTTATTCAACATTGTTTTAGACATACCTCCGCATTTTAAAAGTTTTTCTATGTATGTCCTTCCAAATTAGTCAGTCAGTTTCTCCCTAATCATGTCAGAAGTCTAAATAAATGTGGCTTGTCTACTCGTTTGAATCATTCGCGGAGAGGCATATATTTTAGTTCAGAAATTTATGCACCTGAAAATATATGTTAAATTTGCATCAAACTTTAAAAGTTTATATAATAAAATGTTTGACTGTTTGAATTCAACATTGTTTTAAAATATACCTCCGCTTTTTAAAAGATTTTCTGTATATGTCCTCACAAATTACTCCATCAGTTTCTTCATAAGCAGGTCAGATGTCATAATAAAAGTGGCTGGTGTACTCTTTTGTATCATTCGTGGAGAGGCATATATTTTAGTTCAGAAATTTATGCATCTGAAAAAAAATATGTTAATTTTGCATCAAATTTTAAAAGTCCATATAATAAAATGTTTAACTGTTTTTATTCAACATTGTTTTAGACATACCTCCGCATTTTAAAATTTTATCTATGTATGTCCTCACAAATTAGTCAGTCAGTTTCTCCCTAATCATGTCAGAAGTCTGAATAAATGTGGCTTGTCTACTCTTTTGAATCATTCGCGGAGAGGCATACATTTTAGTTCAGAAATTTATGCACCTGAAAAGAAATGTTAAATTTGCATCAAACTATAAAAGTTTATATAATAAAATGTTTGACTGTTTGAATTCAACATTGTTTTAAATCATACCTCCACATTTTAAAAGATTTTCTGTATATGTCTTCACAAACTAGTCCATCAGTTTCTTGATAAACAGCTCAGATGTCATAATAAAAGTGGCTGGTCTACTCTTTTGTATCATTCGCGGAGAGGCATATATTTTAGGGTAGAAATTTATGCACCTGAAAAAAATGTTAAATTTAGAATAATCTTTAAAATTTTATATAATAAAATGTTTAACTGTTTGAATTCAACATTGTTTTAAATCATACCTCCACATTTTAAAAGATTTTCTGTATATGTGCTCACAAATTACTCCATCAGTTTCTTCATAAGCAGGTCCGATGTCATAATAAAAGTGGCGGGTCTACTCTTTTGTAACATTCGCGGAAAGGCATATATTTTAGCTCTGAAATTTATGCACCTGAAAAAAAAATTAAATTTGCATCAAATTTTAAAAGTCCATATAATAAAATGTTTAACTGTTTTTATTCAACATTGTTTTTGACATACCTCCGCATTTTAAAATTTTATCTATGTATGTCCTCACAAATTAGTCAGTCAGTTTCTCCCTAATCATGTCAGAAGTCTGAATAAATGTGGCTTGTCTACTCTTTTGAATCATTCGCGGAGAAGCATACATTTTAGTTCAGAAATTTATGCACCTGAATAGAAATGTTAAATTTGCATCAAACTATAAAAGTTTATATAATAAAATGTTTGACTGTTTGAATTCAACATTGTTTTAAAACATACCTCCGCATTTTAAAAGATTTTCTGTATATGTCCTCACAAATTACTCCATCAGTTTCTTCATAAGCAGGTCAGATGTCATAATAAAAGTGGCTGGTGTACTCTTTTGTATCATTCGTGGAGAGGCATATATTTTAGCTCAGAAATTTATGCATCTGAAAAAAATTGTTAATTTTGCATCAAATTTTAAAAGTCCACATAATAAAATGTTTAACTGTTTGAATTCAACATTTTTTTTAAACATACCTCCACATTTTAAAAGATTTTGTATGTATGTCCTCACAAAATAGTCCGTCATTTTCTCCCAAATCATGTCAGAAGTCTAAATAAATGTGGCTTGTCTACACTTTTGTATCATTCGCGGAGAGGCATATATTTTAGCTCAGAAATTTATGCACCTGAAAAAAAATGTTAAATTTGCATCAAATTTTAAAAGTCCATATAATAAAATGTTTAACTGTTTTTATTCAACATTGTTTTAGACATACCTCCGCATTTTTAAAGTTTTTCTATGTATGTCCTTCCAAATTAGTCAGTCAGTTTCTCCCTAATCATGTCAGAAGTCTAAATAAATGTGGCTTGTCTACTCGTTTGAATCATTCGCGGAGAGGCATATATTTTAGTTCAGAAATTTATGCACCTGAAAATATATGTTAAATTTGCATCAAACTTTAAAAGTTTATATAATAAAATGTTTGACTGTTTGAATTCAACATTGTTTTAAAATATACCTCCGCTTTTTAAAAGATTTTCTGTATATGTCCTCACAAATTACTCCATCAGTTTCTTCATAAGCAGGTCAGATGTCATAATAAAAGTGGCTGGTGTACTCTTTTGTATCATTCGTGGAGAGGCATATATTTTAGCTCAGAAATTTATGCATCTGAAAAAAATTGTTAATTTTGCATCAAATTTTAAAAGTCCACATAATAAAATGTTTAACTGTTTGAATTCAACATTTTTTTTAAACATACCTCCACATTTAAAAAGATTTTGTATGTATGTCCTCACAAAATAGTCCGTCATTTTCTCCCAAATCATGTCAGAAGTCTAAATAAATGTGGCTTGTCTACACTTTTGTATCATTCGCGGAGAGGCATATATTTTAGCTCAGAAATTTATGCACCTGAAAAAAAATGTTAAATTTGCATCAAATGTTAAAAGTCCATATAATAAAATGTTTAACTGTTTTTATTCAACATTGTTTTAGACATACCTCCGCATTTTAAAAGTTTTTCTATGTATGTCCTTCCAAATTAGTCAGTCAGTTTCTCCCTAATCATGTCAGAAGTCTAAATAAATGTGGCTTGTCTACTCGTTTGAATCATTCGCGGAGAGGCATATATTTTAGTTCAGAAATTTATGCACCTGAAAATATATGTTAAATTTGCATCAAACTTTAAAAGTTTATATAATAAAATGTTTGACTGTTTGAATTCAACATTGTTTTAAAATATACCTCCGCTTTTTAAAAGATTTTCTGTATATGTCCTCACAAATTACTCCATCAGTTTCTTCATAAGCAGGTCAGATGTCATAATAAAAGTGGCTGGTGTACTCTTTTGTATCATTCGTGGAGAGGCATATATTTTAGTTCAGAAATTTATGCATCTGAAAAAAAATATGTTAATTTTGCATCAAATTTTAAAAGTCCATATAATAAAATGTTTAACTGTTTTTATTCAACATTGTTTTAGACATACCTCCGCATTTTAAAATTTTATCTATGTATGTCCTCACAAATTAGTCAGTCAGTTTCTCCCTAATCATGTCAGAAGTCTGAATAAATGTGGCTTGTCTACTCTTTTGAATCATTCGCGGAGAGGCATACATTTTAGTTCAGAAATTTATGCACCTGAAAAGAAATGTTAAATTTGCATCAAACTATAAAAGTTTATATAATAAAATGTTTGACTGTTTGAATTCAACATTGTTTTAAATCATACCTCCACATTTTAAAAGATTTTCTGTATATGTCTTCACAAACTAGTCCATCAGTTTCTTGATAAACAGCTCAGATGTCATAATAAAAGTGGCTGGTCTACTCTTTTGTATCATTCGCGGAGAGGCATATATTTTAGGGTAGAAATTTATGCACCTGAAAAAAATGTTAAATTTAGAATAATCTTTAAAATTTTATATAATAAAATGTTTAACTGTTTGAATTCAACATTGTTTTAAATCATACCTCCACATTTTAAAAGATTTTCTGTATATGTGCTCACAAATTACTCCATCAGTTTCTTCATAAGCAGGTCCGATGTCATAATAAAAGTGGCGGGTCTACTCTTTTGTAACATTCGCGGAAAGGCATATATTTTAGCTCTGAAATTTATGCACCTGAAAAAAAAATTAAATTTGCATCAAATTTTAAAAGTCCATATAATAAAATGTTTAACTGTTTTTATTCAACATTGTTTTTGACATACCTCCGCATTTTAAAATTTTATCTATGTATGTCCTCACAAATTAGTCAGTCAGTTTCTCCCTAATCATGTCAGAAGTCTGAATAAATGTGGCTTGTCTACTCTTTTGAATCATTCGCGGAGAAGCATACATTTTAGTTCAGAAATTTATGCACCTGAATAGAAATGTTAAATTTGCATCAAACTATAAAAGTTTATATAATAAAATGTTTGACTGTTTGAATTCAACATTGTTTTAAAACATACCTCCGCATTTTAAAAGATTTTCTGTATATGTCCTCACAAATTACTCCATCAGTTTCTTCATAAGCAGGTCAGATGTCATAATAAAAGTGGCTGGTGTACTCTTTTGTATCATTCGTGGAGAGGCATATATTTTAGCTCAGAAATTTATGCATCTGAAAAAAATTGTTAATTTTGCATCAAATTTTAAAAGTCCACATAATAAAATGTTTAACTGTTTGAATTCAACATTTTTTTTAAACATACCTCCACATTTTAAAAGATTTTGTATGTATGTCCTCACAAAATAGTCCGTCATTTTCTCCCAAATCATGTCAGAAGTCTAAATAAATGTGGCTTGTCTACACTTTTGTATCATTCGCGGAGAGGCATATATTTTAGCTCAGAAATTTATGCACCTGAAAAAAAATGTTAAATTTGCATCAAATTTTAAAAGTCCATATAATAAAATGTTTAACTGTTTTTATTCAACATTGTTTTAGACATACCTCCGCATTTTTAAAGTTTTTCTATGTATGTCCTTCCAAATTAGTCAGTCAGTTTCTCCCTAATCATGTCAGAAGTCTAAATAAATGTGGCTTGTCTACTCGTTTGAATCATTCGCGGAGAGGCATATATTTTAGTTCAGAAATTTATGCACCTGAAAATATATGTTAAATTTGCATCAAACTTTAAAAGTTTATATAATAAAATGTTTGACTGTTTGAATTCAACATTGTTTTAAAATATACCTCCGCTTTTTAAAAGATTTTCTGTATATGTCCTCACAAATTACTCCATCAGTTTCTTCATAAGCAGGTCAGATGTCATAATAAAAGTGGCTGGTGTACTCTTTTGTATCATTCGTGGAGAGGCATATATTTTAGCTCAGAAAATTATGCATCTGAAAAAAAATATGTTAATTTTGCATCAAATTTTAAAAGTCCATATAATAAAATGTTTAACTGTTTGAATTCAACATTTTTTTTAAACATACCTCCACATTTTAAAAGATTTTGTATGTATGTCCTCACAAAATAGTCCGTCATTTTCTCCCAAATCATGTCAGAAGTCTAAATAAATGTGGCTTGTCTACTCTTTTGTATCATTCGCGGAGAGGCATATATTTTAGCTCAGAAATTTATGCACCTGAAAAAAAAATGTTAAATTTGCATCAAATTTTAAAAGTCCATATAATAAAATGCTTAACTCTTTTTATTCAACATTGTTTTAGACCTACCTCCGAATTTTTAAAGTTTTTCTATGTATTTCCTCAGAAATTAGTCAGTCAGTTTCACCTAATCAGGTCAGAAGTCTAAATAAATGTGTCTTGTCTACTCGTTTGAATCATTCGCGGAGAGGCATATATTTTAGTTCAGAAATTTATGCACCTGAAAAGATATGTTAAATTTGCATCAAACTTTAAAATTTTATATAATAAAATGTTTGTCTGTTTGAATTCAACATTGTTTTAAAACATACCTCCGCATTTTAAAAGATTTTCTGTATATGTCCTCACAAATTACTCCATCAGTTTCTTCATAAGCAGGTCAGATGTCATAATAAAAGTGGCTGGTGTACTCTTTTGTATCATTCGTGGAGAGGCATATATTTTAGCTCAGAAATTTATGCATCTGAAAAAAATTGTTAATTTTGCATCAAATTTTAAAAGTCCACATAATAAAATGTTTAACTGTTTGAATTCAACATTTTTTTTAAACATACCTCCACATTTAAAAAGATTTTGTATGTATGTCCTCACAAAATAGTCCGTCATTTTCTCCCAAATCATGTCAGAAGTCTAAATAAATGTGGCTTGTCTACACTTTTGTATCATTCGCGGAGAGGCATATATTTTAGCTCAGAAATTTATGCACCTGAAAAAAAATGTTAAATTTGCATCAAATGTTAAAAGTCCATATAATAAAATGTTTAACTGTTTTTATTCAACATTGTTTTAGACATACCTCCGCATTTTAAAAGTTTTTCTATGTATGTCCTTCCAAATTAGTCAGTCAGTTTCTCCCTAATCATGTCAGAAGTCTAAATAAATGTGGCTTGTCTACTCGTTTGAATCATTCGCGGAGAGGCATATATTTTAGTTCAGAAATTTATGCACCTGAAAATATATGTTAAATTTGCATCAAACTTTAAAAGTTTATATAATAAAATGTTTGACTGTTTGAATTCAACATTGTTTTAAAATATACCTCCGCTTTTTAAAAGATTTTCTGTATATGTCCTCACAAATTACTCCATCAGTTTCTTCATAAGCAGGTCAGATGTCATAATAAAAGTGGCTGGTGTACTCTTTTGTATCATTCGTGGAGAGGCATATATTTTAGTTCAGAAATTTATGCATCTGAAAAAAAATATGTTAATTTTGCATCAAATTTTAAAAGTCCATATAATAAAATGTTTAACTGTTTTTATTCAACATTGTTTTAGACATACCTCCGCATTTTAAAATTTTATCTATGTATGTCCTCACAAATTAGTCAGTCAGTTTCTCCCTAATCATGTCAGAAGTCTGAATAAATGTGGCTTGTCTACTCTTTTGAATCATTCGCGGAGAGGCATACATTTTAGTTCAGAAATTTATGCACCTGAAAAGAAATGTTAAATTTGCATCAAACTATAAAAGTTTATATAATAAAATGTTTGACTGTTTGAATTCAACATTGTTTTAAATCATACCTCCACATTTTAAAAGATTTTCTGTATATGTCTTCACAAACTAGTCCATCAGTTTCTTGATAAACAGCTCAGATGTCATAATAAAAGTGGCTGGTCTACTCTTTTGTATCATTCGCGGAGAGGCATATATTTTAGGGTAGAAATTTATGCACCTGAAAAAAATGTTAAATTTAGAATAATCTTTAAAATTTTATATAATAAAATGTTTAACTGTTTGAATTCAACATTGTTTTAAATCATACCTCCACATTTTAAAAGATTTTCTGTATATGTGCTCACAAATTACTCCATCAGTTTCTTCATAAGCAGGTCCGATGTCATAATAAAAGTGGCGGGTCTACTCTTTTGTAACATTCGCGGAAAGGCATATATTTTAGCTCTGAAATTTATGCACCTGAAAAAAAAATTAAATTTGCATCAAATTTTAAAAGTCCATATAATAAAATGTTTAACTGTTTTTATTCAACATTGTTTTTGACATACCTCCGCATTTTAAAATTTTATCTATGTATGTCCTCACAAATTAGTCAGTCAGTTTCTCCCTAATCATGTCAGAAGTCTGAATAAATGTGGCTTGTCTACTCTTTTGAATCATTCGCGGAGAAGCATACATTTTAGTTCAGAAATTTATGCACCTGAATAGAAATGTTAAATTTGCATCAAACTATAAAAGTTTATATAATAAAATGTTTGACTGTTTGAATTCAACATTGTTTTAAAACATACCTCCGCATTTTAAAAGATTTTCTGTATATGTCCTCACAAATTACTCCATCAGTTTCTTCATAAGCAGGTCAGATGTCATAATAAAAGTGGCTGGTGTACTCTTTTGTATCATTCGTGGAGAGGCATATATTTTAGCTCAGAAATTTATGCATCTGAAAAAAATTGTTAATTTTGCATCAAATTTTAAAAGTCCACATAATAAAATGTTTAACTGTTTGAATTCAACATTTTTTTTAAACATACCTCCACATTTTAAAAGATTTTGTATGTATGTCCTCACAAAATAGTCCGTCATTTTCTCCCAAATCATGTCAGAAGTCTAAATAAATGTGGCTTGTCTACACTTTTGTATCATTCGCGGAGAGGCATATATTTTAGCTCAGAAATTTATGCACCTGAAAAAAAATGTTAAATTTGCATCAAATTTTAAAAGTCCATATAATAAAATGTTTAACTGTTTTTATTCAACATTGTTTTAGACATACCTCCGCATTTTTAAAGTTTTTCTATGTATGTCCTTCCAAATTAGTCAGTCAGTTTCTCCCTAATCATGTCAGAAGTCTAAATAAATGTGGCTTGTCTACTCGTTTGAATCATTCGCGGAGAGGCATATATTTTAGTTCAGAAATTTATGCACCTGAAAATATATGTTAAATTTGCATCAAACTTTAAAAGTTTATATAATAAAATGTTTGACTGTTTGAATTCAACATTGTTTTAAAATATACCTCCGCTTTTTAAAAGATTTTCTGTATATGTCCTCACAAATTACTCCATCAGTTTCTTCATAAGCAGGTCAGATGTCATAATAAAAGTGGCTGGTGTACTCTTTTGTATCATTCGTGGAGAGGCATATATTTTAGCTCAGAAATTTATGCATCTGAAAAAAAATATGTTAATTTTGCATCAAATTTTAAAAGTCCATATAATAAAATGTTTAACTGTTTGAATTCAACATTTTTTTTAAACATACCTCCACATTTTAAAAGATTTTGTATGTATGTCCTCACAAAATAGTCCGTCATTTTCTCCCAAATCATGTCAGAAGTCTAAATAAATGTGGCTTGTCTACTCTTTTGTATCATTCGCGGAGAGGCATATATTTTAGCTCAGAAATTTATGCACCTGAAAAAAAAATGTTAAATTTGCATCAAATTTTAAAAGTCCATATAATAAAATGCTTAACTCTTTTTATTCAACATTGTTTTAGACCTACCTCCGAATTTTTAAAGTTTTTCTATGTATTTCCTCAGAAATTAGTCAGTCAGTTTCACCTAATCAGGTCAGAAGTCTAAATAAATGTGTCTTGTCTACTCGTTTGAATCATTCGCGGAGAGGCATATATTTTAGTTCAGAAATTTATGCACCTGAAAAGATATGTTAAATTTGCATCAAACTTTAAAAGTTTATATAATAAAATGTTTGACTGTTTGAATTCAACATTGTTTTAAAACATACCTCCGCTTTTTAAAAGATTTTCTGTATATGTCTTCACAAACTAGTCCATCAGTTTCTTGATAAACAGCTCAGATGTCATAATAAAAGTGGCTGGTCTACTCTTTTGTATCATTCGAGGAGAGGCATATATTTTAGGGTAGAAATTTATGCACCTGAAAAAAATGTTAAATTTAGATTAATCTTTAAAAGTTTATATAATAAAGTGTGTAACTGTTTGAATTCAACATTGGTTTAAATCATACCTCCACATTTTAAAAGATTTTCTGTATATGTGCTCACAAATTACTCCATCAGTTTCTTCATAAGCAGGTCAGATGTCATAATAAAAGTGGCTGGTCTACTCTTTTTTTTCATTCGCGGAGAGGCATATATTTTAGGGTAGAAATTTATGCACCTGAAAAAAATGTTAAATTTAGAATAATCTTTAAAATTTTATATAATAAAATGTTTAACTGTTTGAATTCAACATTGTTTTAAATCATACCTCCACATTTTAAAAGATTTTCTGTATATGTGCTCACAAATTACTCCATCAGTTTCTTCATAAGCAGGTCCGATGTCATAATAAAAGTGGCGTGTCTACTCTTTTGTATCATTCGCGGAGAGGCATATATTTTAGTTCAGAAATTTATGCACCTGAAAAAAAATGTTAAATTTGCATCAAATTTTAAAAGTCCATATAATAAAATGTTTAACTGTTTTTATTCAACATTGTTTTAGACATACCTCCGCATTTTAAAAGTTTTTCTATGTATGTCCTCACAAATTAGTCAGTCAGTTTATCCCTAATCATGTCTGAAGTCTAAACAATTGTGGCTTGTTTACTCGTTTGAATCATTCGCGGAGAGGCATATATTTTAGTTCAGAAATTTATGCACATGAAAAGAAATGTTAAATTTGCATCAAACTTTAAAAGTTTATATAATAAAATGTTTGTCTGTTTGAATTCAACATTGTTTTAAAACATACCTCCGCATTTTAAAAGATTTTCTGAATATGTCCTCACAAATTACTCCATCAGTTTCTTCATAAGCAGGTCAGATGTCATAATAAAAGTGGCTGGTCTACTCTTTTGTATCATTCGCGGAGAGGCATATATTTTAGGGTAGAAATTTATGCACCTGAAAAAAATGTTAAATTTAGAATAATCTTTAAAAGTTTATATAATAAAATGTGTAACTGTTTGAATTCAACATTGGTTTAAATCATACCTCCACATTTTAAAAGATTTTCTGTATATGTGCTCACAAATTACTCCATCAGTTTCTTCATAAGCAGGTCAGATGTCATAATAAAAGTGGCTGGTCTACTCTTTTTTTTCATTCGCGGAGAGGCATATATTTTAGGGTAGAAATTTATGCACCTGAAATAAATGTTAAATTTAGAATAATCTTTAAAATTTTATATAATAAAATGTTTAACTGTTTGAATTCAACATTGTTTTAAATCATACCTCCACATTTTAAAAGATTTTCTGTATATGTGCTCACAAATTACTCCATCAGTTTCTTCATAAGCAGGTCCGATGTCATAATAAAAGTGGCGTGTCTACTCTTTTGTATCATTCGCGGAGAGGCATATATTTTAGTTCAGAAATTTATGCACCTGAAAAAAAATGTTAAATTTGCATCAAATTTTAAAAGTCCATATAATAAAATGTTTAACTGTTTTTATTCAACATTGTCTTAGACATACCTCCGCATTTTAAAAGTTTTTCTATGTATGTCCTCACAAATTAGTCAGTCAGTTTATCCCTAATCATGTCTGAAGTCTAAACAATTGTGGCTTGTTTACTCGTTTGAATCATTCGCGGAGAGGCATATATTTTAGTTCAGAAATTTATGCACATGAAAAGAAATGTTAAATTTGCATCAAACTTTAAAAGTTTATATAATAAAATGTTTAACTGTTTGAATTCAACATTGTTTTAAATCATACCTCCACATTTTAAAAGATTATCTGTATATGTGCTCACAAATTACTCCATCAGTTTCTTCATAAGCAGGTCCGATGTCATAATAAAAGTGGCGGGTCTACTCTTTTGTATCATTCGCGGAGAGGCATATATTTTAGCTCTGAAATTTATGCACCTGAAAAAAAAATTAAATTTGCATCAAATTTTAAAAGTCCATATAATAAAATGTTTAACTGTTTTTATTCAACATTGTTTTTGACATACCTCCGCATTTTAAAATTTTATCTATGTATGTCCTCACAAATTAGTCAGTCAGTTTCTCCCTAATCATGTCAGAAGTCTGAATAAATGTGGCTTGTCTACTCTTTTGAATCATTCGCGGAGAGGCATACATTTTAGTTCAGAAATTTATGCACCTGAAAAGAAATGTTAAATTTGCATCAAACTATAAAAGTTTATATAATAAAATGTTTGACTGTTTGAATTCAACATTGTTTTAAAACATACCTCCGCATTTTAAAAGATTTTCTGTATATGTCCTCACAAATTAGTCCATCAGTTTCTTGATCAACAGGTCAGATGTCATAATAACAATCGCTGGTCTACTCTTTTGTATCATTCGCGGAGAGGCATATATTTTAGTTCAGAAATTTATGCACCTGAAAAAAAATGTTAAATTTGCATCAAATTTTAAAAGTCCATATAATAAAATGTTTAACTGTTTTTATTCAACATTGTTTTAGACATACCTCCGCATTTTAAAAGTTTTTCTATGTATGTCCTCACAAATTATTCAGTCAGTTTCTCCCTAATCATGTCAGAAGTCTAAACAAATGTGGCTTGTCTACTCGTTTGAATCATTCGCGGAGAGGCGTATATTTTAGTTCAGAAATTTATGCACCTGAAAAAAAATGTTAAATTTGCATCAAACTTTAAAAGTTTATATAATAAAATGTTTGTCTGTTTGAATTCAACATTGTTGTAAAACATACCTCCGCATTTTAAAAGATTTTCTGTATATGTCCTCACAAATTACTCCATCAGTTTCTTCATAAGCAGGTCAGATGTCATAATAAAAGTGGCTGGTGTACTCTTTTGTATCATTCGTGGAGAGGCATATATTTTAGCTCAGAAATTTATGCATCTGAAAAAAATTGTTAATTTTGCATCAAATTTTAAAAGTCCACATAATAAAATGTTTAACTGTTTGAATTCAACATTTTTTTTTTAAACATACCTCCACATTTTAAAAGATTTTGTATGTATGTCCTCACAAAATAGTCCGTCATTTTCTCCCAAATCATGTCAGAAGTCTAAATAAATGTGGGTTGTCTACACTTTTGTATCATTCGCGGAGAGGCATATATTTTAGCTCAGAAATTTATGCACCTGAAAAAAAAATGTTAAATTTGCATCAAATTTTAAAAGTCCATATAATAAAATGTTTAACTCTTTTTATTCAACATTGTTTTAGACCTACCTCCGCATTTTTAAAGTTTTTCTATGTATTTCCTCAGCAATTAGTCAGTCAGTTTCCCCTAATCATGTCAGAAGTCTAAATAAATGTGGCTTGTCTACTCGTTTGAATCATTGGCGGAGAGGCTTATATTTTAGTTCAGAAATTTATGCACCTGAAAAGATATGTTAAATTTGCATCAAACTTTAAAAGTTTATATAATAAAATGTTTGACTGTTTGAATTCAACATTGTTTTAAAACATACCTCCGCTTTTTAAAACATTTTCTGTATATGTCTTCACAAACTAGTCCATCAGTTTCTTGATAAACAGCTCAGATGTCATAATAAAAGTGGCTGGTCTACTCTTTTGTATCATTCGAGGAGAGGCATATATTTTAGGGTAGAAATTTATGCACCTGAAAAAAATGTTAAATTTAGATTAATCTTTAAAAGTTTATATAATAAAGTGTGTAACTGTTTGAATTCAACATTGGTTTAAATCATACCTCCACATTTTAAAAGATTTTCTGTATATGTGCTCACAAATTACTCCATCAGTTTCTTCATAAGCAGGTCAGATGTCATAATAAAAGTGGCTGGTCTACTCTTTTTTTTCATTCGCGGAGAGGCATATATTTTAGGGTAGAAATTTATGCACCTGAAAAAAATGTTAAATTTAGAATAATCTTTAAAATTTTATATAATAAAATGTTTAACTGTTTGAATTCAACATTGTTTTAAATCATACCTCCACATTTTAAAAGATTTTCTGTATATGTGCTCACAAATTACTCCATCAGTTTCTTCATAAGCAGGTCCGATGTCATAATAAAAGTGGCGTGTCTACTCTTTTGTATCATTCGCGGAGAGGCATATATTTTAGTTCAGAAATTTATGCACCTGAAAAAAAATGTTAAATTTGCATCAAATTTTAAAAGTCCATATAATAAAATGTTTAACTGTTTTTATTCAACATTGTTTTAGACATACCTCCGCATTTTAAAAGTTTTTCTATGTATGTCCTCACAAATTAGTCAGTCAGTTTATCCCTAATCATGTCTGAAGTCTAAACAATTGTGGCTTGTTTACTCGTTTGAATCATTCGCGGAGAGGCATATATTTTAGTTCAGAAATTTATGCACATGAAAAGAAATGTTAAATTTGCATCAAACTTTAAAAGTTTATATAATAAAATGTTTGTCTGTTTGAATTCAACATTGTTTTAAAACATACCTCCGCATTTTAAAAGATTTTCTGAATATGTCCTCACAAATTACTCCATCAGTTTCTTCATAAGCAGGTCAGATGTCATAATAAAAGTGGCTGGTCTACTCTTTTGTATCATTCGCGGAGAGGCATATATTTTAGGGTAGAAATTTATGCACCTGAAAAAAATGTTAAATTTAGAATAATCTTTAAAAGTTTATATAATAAAATGTGTAACTGTTTGAATTCAACATTGGTTTAAATCATACCTCCACATTTTAAAAGATTTTCTGTATATGTGCTCACAAATTACTCCATCAGTTTCTTCATAAGCAGGTCAGATGTCATAATAAAAGTGGCTGGTCTACTCTTTTTTTTCATTCGCGGAGAGGCATATATTTTAGGGTAGAAATTTATGCACCTGAAATAAATGTTAAATTTAGAATAATCTTTAAAATTTTATATAATAAAATGTTTAACTGTTTGAATTCAACATTGTTTTAAATCATACCTCCACATTTTAAAAGATTTTCTGTATATGTGCTCACAAATTACTCCATCAGTTTCTTCATAAGCAGGTCCGATGTCATAATAAAAGTGGCGTGTCTACTCTTTTGTATCATTCGCGGAGAGGCATATATTTTAGTTCAGAAATTTATGCACCTGAAAAAAAATGTTAAATTTGCATCAAATTTTAAAAGTCCATATAATAAAATGTTTAACTGTTTTTATTCAACATTGTCTTAGACATACCTCCGCATTTTAAAAGTTTTTCTATGTATGTCCTCACAAATTAGTCAGTCAGTTTATCCCTAATCATGTCTGAAGTCTAAACAATTGTGGCTTGTTTACTCGTTTGAATCATTCGCGGAGAGGCATATATTTTAGTTCAGAAATTTATGCACATGAAAAGAAATGTTAAATTTGCATCAAACTTTAAAAGTTTATATAATAAAATGTTTAACTGTTTGAATTCAACATTGTTTTAAATCATACCTCCACATTTTAAAAGATTATCTGTATATGTGCTCACAAATTACTCCATCAGTTTCTTCATAAGCAGGTCCGATGTCATAATAAAAGTGGCGGGTCTACTCTTTTGTATCATTCGCGGAGAGGCATATATTTTAGCTCTGAAATTTATGCACCTGAAAAAAAAATTAAATTTGCATCAAATTTTAAAAGTCCATATAATAAAATGTTTAACTGTTTTTATTCAACATTGTTTTTGACATACCTCCGCATTTTAAAATTTTATCTATGTATGTCCTCACAAATTAGTCAGTCAGTTTCTCCCTAATCATGTCAGAAGTCTGAATAAATGTGGCTTGTCTACTCTTTTGAATCATTCGCGGAGAGGCATACATTTTAGTTCAGAAATTTATGCACCTGAAAAGAAATGTTAAATTTGCATCAAACTATAAAAGTTTATATAATAAAATGTTTGACTGTTTGAATTCAACATTGTTTTAAAACATACCTCCGCATTTTAAAAGATTTTCTGTATATGTCCTCACAAATTAATCCATCAGTTTCTTGATCAACAGGTCAGATGTCATAATAACAATCGCTGGTCTACTCTTTTGTATCATTCGCGGAGAGGCATATATTTTAGTTCAGAAATTTATGCACCTGAAAAAAAATGTTAAATTTGCATCAAATTTTAAAAGTCCATATAATAAAATGTTTAACTGTTTTTATTCAACATTGTTTTAGACATACCTCCGCATTTTAAAAGTTTTTCTATGTATGTCCTCACAAATTATTCAGTCAGTTTCTCCCTAATCATGTCAGAAGTCTAAACAAATGTGGCTTGTCTACTCGTTTGAATCATTCGCGGAGAGGCGTATGTGAAGTTAAATCCACTTCACATATATCTGTGAAGTGGATTTAACTTCACATATTCCACTTTCTTAAAATTAATTCCCCCATCCTCTTACTTTTTCTAAATTTATCTTTCTTTAAAATTATTTTATATTTCGTGTTATAAATCTAGCTACTCCCTGTATTTCTCTTTTATTAAGCGTTCTTTAATTCAGTCGGATCACTTTCCTCACCGCATAAATCATGTCGTTATAAAAAAAAAAAAAAAAAAAAGAATTTATTCCCAGTACAATCTGCTCTTTTCTAACGGCGTCCAAACTTCACTTACATTTTTACGCCTACACATTTGCTTTTCAAGGTTTCATTCCTTTTAACGTATTTCTTTATTTTCCCAATTGTCCAGCTGCCTTTAATATATAATATCTCTAACGTACCAATTCTATTTTTAACCCCAGTTCTTAATTCTTTAAGCTAACCCCATGAGAAAGGACTCCACGCGGTTTTGTCTGGTTTACCAAAATTCCTATCTCCATTCTGGCGCTTAAAATTCATATTTTACATTCATCTCTTCCCCATAGGATTACCATTAACGGACTGTTACCATCTGTTTCTTTTCACATTGTCCTCGCTAAAACAGCATGTTATCTGGCTAATTGGCGTATCTAATTATCGCCATGTCATCACTGTAACAGCGAAAAAAATTTTGTAACAGATGCCACTCTCTCGCCGCCTGCCCTTGACTGCACTTCATCTCTAACACCTAAGCATCCTCCTCATATTCCCTGTTCGCAGGCCGGCGATCTGTGTGTAAATTACCCTGATCAACTGCTCTACAAATAAATAATATTCTTATTCTATCTGACGCCTTCATCTCTCCAGCATTTTGTGTGTTTATTCCTTACAGAACCTTTGGATATTTAAAAATTGGCTAACATCACCTTGGACTAACGAAATCTTCAGTATAGCGTATATTTTAGTTCAGAAATTTATGCACCTGAAAAAAAATGTTAAATTTGCATCAAACTTTAAAAGTTTATATAATAAAATGTTTGTCTGTTTGAATTCAACATTGTTGTAAAACATACTTCCGCATTTTAAAAGATTTTCTGTATATGTCCTCACAAATTACTCCATCAGTTTCTTCATAAGCAGGTCAGATGTCATAATAAAAGTGGCTGGTGTACTCTTTTGTATCATTCGTGGAGAGGCATATATTTTAGCTCAGAAATTTATGCATCTGAAAAAAATTGTTAATTTTGCATCAAATTTTAAAAGTCCACATAATAAAATGTTTAACTGTTTGAATTCAACATTTTTTTTTAAACATACCTCCACATTTTAAAAGATTTTGTATGTATGTCCTCACAAAATAGTCCGTCATTTTCTCCCAAATCATGTCAGAAGTCTAAATAAATGTGGGTTGTCTACACTTTTGTATCATTCGCGGAGAGGCTTATATTTTAGTTCAGAAATTTATGCACCTGAAAAGATATGTTAAATTTGCATCAAACTTTAAAAGTTTATATAATAAAATGTTTGACTGTTTGAATTCAACATTGTTTTAAAACATACCTCCGCTTTTTAAAACATTTTCTGTATATGTCTTCACAAACTAGTCCATCAGTTTCTTGATAAACAGCTCAGATGTCATAATAAAAGTGGCTGGTCTACTCTTTTGTATCATTCGCGGAGAGGCATATATTTTAGGGTAGAAATTTATGCACCTGAAAAAAATGTTAAATTTAGATTAATCTTTAAAAGTTTATATAATAAAATGTGTAACTGTTTGAATTCAACATTGGTTTAAATCATACCTCCACATTTTAAAAGATTTTCTGTATATGTGCTCACAAATTACTCCATCAGTTTCTTCATAAGCAGGTCAGATGTCATAATAAAAGTGGCTGGTCTACTCTTTTGTATCATTCGCGGAGAGGCATATATTTTAGGGTAGAAATTTATGCACCTGAAAAAAATGTTAAATTTAGAATAATCTTTAAAATTTTATATAATAAAATGTTTAACTGTTTGAATTCAACATTGTTTTAAATCATACCTCCACATTTTAAAAGATTTTCTGTATATGTGCTCACAAATTACTCCATCAGTTTCTTCATAAGCATGTCCGATGTCATAATAAAAGTGGCGGGTCTACTCTTTTGTATCATTCGCGGAGAGGCATATATTTTAGCTCTGAAATTTATGCACCTGAAAAAAAAAATTAAATTTTCATCACATTTTAAAAGTCCATATAATAAAATGTTTAACTGTTTTTATTCAACATTGTTTTTGACATACCTCCGCATTTTAAAAGATTTTCTATGTATGTCCTCACAATATAGTCAGTCATTTTCTCCCAAATCATGTCAGAAGTCTAAATAAATGTGGCTTGTCTACTCTTTTGTATCATTCGCGGAGAGGCATATATTTTAGCTCTGAAATTTATGCACCTGAAAAAAAATTTAAATTTGCATCAAATTTTAAAAGTCCATATAATAAAATGTTTAACTGTTTTTATTCAACATTGGCTTAGACATACCTCCGCATTTTAAAATTTTATTCTATGTATGTCCTCAAAAACTAGTCAGTCAGTTTCTCCCTAATCATGTCAGAAGTCTGAATAAATGTGGCTTGTCTACTCTTTTGAATCATTCGCGGAGAGGCATACATTTTAGTTCAGAAATTTATGCAACTGAAAATATATGTTAAATTTGCATCAAACTTTAAAAGTTTATATAATAAAATGTTTGACTGTTTGAATTCAACATTGTTTTAAAACATACCTCCGCTTTTTAAAAGATTTTCTGTATATATCCTCACAAACTAGTCCATCAGTTTCTTGATAAACAGCTCAGATGTAATAATAAAAGTGGCTGGTCTACTCTTTTGTATCATTCGCTGAGAGGCATATATTTTAGGGTAGAAATTTATGCACCTGAAAAAAATGTTAAATTTAGATTAATCGTTAAAAGTTTATATAATAAAATGTTTAACTGTATGAATTCAACATTGTTTTAAATCATACCTCCACATTTTAAAAGATTTTCTATATATGTGCTCACAAATTACTCCATCAGTTTCTTCATAAGCCGGTCAGATGTCATAATAAAAGTGCCTGGTCTACTCTTTTGTATCGTTCGCGGAGAGGCATATATTTTAGCTCAGAAATTTATGCACCTGAAAAAAAAAATGTTAATTTTGCATCAAATTTTAAAAGTCCATATAATGAAATGTTTAACTGTTTGAATTCAACATTTTTTTTAAAACATACCTCCGTATTTTAAAAGATTTTCTATTTATGTCCTCACAAAATAGTCAGTCAGTTTCTCCCTAATCATATCAGAAGTCTAAACAAATGTGGCTTGTCTACTCGTTTGAATCATTCGCGGAGAGGCGTATATTTTAGTTCAGAAATTTATGCACCTGAAAAAAAATGTTAAATTTGCATCAAATTTTAAAAGTCCATATAATAAAATATTTAACTGTTTTTATTCATCATTGGCTTAGACATACCACCGCATTTTAAAATTTTTTCTATGTATGTCCTCACAAACTAGTCAGTCAGTTTCTCCCTAATCATGTCAGAAGTCTGAATAAATGTGGCTTGTCTACTCTTTTGAATCATTCGCGGAGAGGCATACATTTTAGTTCAGAAATTTATGCACCTGAAAAGAAATGTTAAATTTGCATCAAACTTTAAAAGTTTATATAATAAAATGTTTGACTGTTTGAATTCAACATTGTTTTAAAACATACCTCCGCATTTAAAAAGTTTTTCTGTATATGTCCTCACAAATTAGTCCATCAGTTTCTTGATCAACAGGTCAGATGTCATAATAACAATCGCTGGTCTACTCTTTTGTATCATTTGCGGAGAGGCATATATTTTAGTTCAGAAATTTATGCACCTGAAAAAAAATGATAAATTTGCATCAAATTTTAAAAGTCCATATAATAAAATGTTTAACTGTTTTTATTCAACATTGGTTTAGACATACCTCCGCATTTTAAAAGTTTTTCTATGTATGTCCTCACAAATTAGTCAGTCAGTTTCTCCCTAATCATGTCAGAAGTCTAAACAAATGTGGCTTGTTTACTCGTTTGAATCATTCGTGGAGAGGCATATATTTTAGTTCAGAAATTTATGCACCTGAAAAGAAATGTTAAATTTGCATCAAACTTTAAACGTTTATATAATAAAATGTTTGTCTGTTTGAATTCAACATTTTTTTTTAAACATACCTCCACATTTTAAAAGATTTTGTATGTATGTCCTCACAAAATAGTCCGTCATTTTCTCCCAAATCATGTCAGAAGTCTAAATAAATGTGGCTTGTCTACTGTTTTGTATCATTCGCTGAGAGGCATATATTTTAGGGTAGAAATTTATGCACCTGAAAAAAATGTTAAATTTAGATTAATCTTTAAAAGTTTATATAATAAAATGTGTAACTGTTTGAATTCAACATTGGTTTAAATCATACCTCCACATTTTAAAAGATTTTCTGTATATGTGCTCAAAAATTACTCCATCAGTTTCTTCATAAGCAGATCAGATGTCATAATAAAAGTGGCTGGTCTACTCTTTTGTATCATTCGCGGAGAGGCATATATTTTAGGGTAGAAATTTATGCACCTGAAAAAAATGTTAAATTTAGAATAATCTTTAAAATTTTATATAATAAAATGTTTAACTGTTTGAATTCAACATTGTTTTAAATCATACCTCCACATTTTAAAAGATTTTCTGTATATGTGCTCACAAATTACTCCATCAGTTTCTTCATAAGCAGGTCCGATGTCATAATAAAAGTGGCGGTTCTACTCTTTTGTATCATTCGCGGAGAGGCATATATTTTAGCTCTGAAATTTATGCACCTGAAAAAAAAATTAAATTTGCATCAAATTTAAAAGTCCATATAATAAAATGTTTAACTGTTTTTATTCAACATTGTTTTTGACATACCTCCGCATTTTAAAATTTTATCTATGTATGTCCTCACAAATTAGTCAGTCAGTTTCTCCCTAATCATGTCAGAAGTCTGAATAAATGTGGCTTGTCTACTCTTTTGAATCATTCGCGGAGAGGCATACATTTTAGTTCAGAAATTTATGCACCTGAAAATAAATGTTAAATTTGCATCAAACTATAAAATTTTATATAATAAAATGTTTGACTGTTTGAATTCAACATTGTTTTAAAACATACCTCCGCATTTTAAAAGATTTTCTGTATATGTCCTCACAAATTAGTCCATCAGTTTCTTGATCAACAGGTCAGATGTCATAATAACAATCGCTGGTCTACTCTTTTGTATCATTCGCGGAGAGGCATATATTTTAGTTCAGAAATTTATGCACCTGAAAAAAAATGTTAAATTTGCATCAAATTTTAAAAGTCCATATAATAAAATGTTTAACTGTTTTTATTCAACATTGTTTTAGAATTACCTCCGCATTTTAAAAGTTTTTCTACGTATGTCCTCACAAATTAGTCAGTCAGTTTCTCCCTAATCATGTCAGAAGTCTAAACAAATGTGGCTTGTCTACTCGTTTGAATCATTCGCGGAGAGGCATATATTTTAGTTCAGAAATTTATGCACCTGAAAAGAAATGTTAAATTTGCATGAAACTTTAAAAGTTTATATAATAAAATGTTTGTCTCTTTGAATTCAACATTGTTTTAAAACATACCTCCGCATTTTAAAAGATTTTCTGTATATGTCCTCACAAATTACTCCATAAGTTTCTTTATAAGCAGGTCAGATGTCATAATAAAAGTGGCTGGTGTACTCTTTTGTATCATTCGTAGAGAGGCATATATTTTAGCTCAGAAATTTATGCATCTGAAAAAAAAAATGTTAATTTTGCATCAAATTTTAAAAGTCCATATAATAAAATGTTTAACTGTTTGAATTCAACATTTTTTTTAAACATACCTCCACATTTTAAAAAAATTTGTATGTATGTCCTCACAAAATAGTCCGTCATTTTCTCCGAAATCATGTCAGAAGTCTAAATAAATGTGGCTTGTCTACTCTTTTGTATCATTCGCGGAGAGGCATATATTTTAGCTCAGAAATTTATGCACCTGAAAAGATATGTTAAATTTGCATCAAACTATAAAAGTTTATATAATAAAATGTTTGACTGTTTGAATTCAACATTGTTTTAAAACATACCTCCGCTTTTTAAAAGATTTTCTGTATATGTCTTCACAAACTAGTCCATCAGTTTCTTGATAAACAGCTCAGATGTCATAATAAAAGTGGCTGGTCTACTCTTTTGTATCATTCGCGGAGAGGCATATATTTTGGGGTAGAAATTTATGCACCTGAAAAAAATGTTAATTTTAGATTAATCTTTAAAAGTTTATATAACAAAATGTTTAACTGTTTGAATTCGACATTGTTTTAAATCATACCTCCACATTTTAAAAGATTTTCTGTATATGTGCTCACAAATTACTCCATCAGTTTCTTCATAAGCAGGTCCGATGTCATAATAAAAGTGGCGTGTCTACTCTTTTGTATCATTCGCGGAGAGGCATATATTTTAGCTCTGAAATTTATGCACCTGAAAAAAAAATTAAATTTGCATCAAATTTTAAAAGTCCATATAATAAAATGTTTAACTGTTTTTATTCAACATTGTTTTTGACATACCTCCGCATTTTAAAATTTTATCTATGTATGTCCTCACAAATTAGTCAGTCAGTTTCTCCGAAATCATGTCAGAAGTCTAAATAAATGTGGCTTGTCTACTCTTTTGAATCATTCGCGGAGAGGCATACATTTTAGTTCAGAAATTTATGCACCTGAAAAGAAATGTTAAATTTGCATCAAACTATAAAAGTTTATATAATAAAATGTTTGACTGTTTGAATTCAACATTCTTTTAAAATATACCTCCGCTTTTTAAAAGATTTTCTGTATATATCCTCACAAACTAATCCATCAGTTTCTTGATAAACAGCTCAGATGCAATAATAAAAGTGGCTGGTCTACTCTTTTGTATCATTCGCAGAGAGGCATATATTTTAGGGTAGAAATATATGCACCTGAAAAAAATGTTAAATTTTGATTAATCTTTAAAAGTTTATATAATAAAATGTGTAACTGTTAAAATTCAACATTGTTTTAAATCATACCTCCACATTTTAAAAGATTTTCTGTATATGTGCTCACAAATTACTCCATCAGTTTCTTCATAAGCAGGTCAGCTGCCATAATAAAAGTGGCTGGTCTACTCTTTTGTATCATTCGCGGAGAGGCATATATTTTAGGGTAGAAATTTATGCACCTGAAAAAAAAATGTTAATTTTGCATCAAATTTTAAAAGTCCATATAATGAAATGTTTAACTGTTTGAATTCAACATTTTTTTTAAAACATACCTCCGTATTTTAAAAGATTTTCTATGTATGTCCTCACAAAATAGTCAGTCATTTTCTCCCAAATCATGTCAGAAATCTAAATAAATGTGGCTTGTCTAGTCTTTTGTATCGTTCGCGGAGAGGCATATATTTTAGCTCTGAAATTTATGCACCTGAAAAAAAAATTTTAATTTGCATCAAATTTTAAAAGTCCATATAATAAAATGTTTAACAGTTTTTATTCAACATTGGCTTAGACATACCTCCGCATTTTAAAATTTTTTCTATGTATGTCCTCACAAACTAGTCAGTCAGTTTCTCCCTAATCATGTCAGAAGTCTGAATAAATGTGGCTTGTCTACTCTTCTGAATCATTCGCGGAGAGGCATACATTTTAGTTCAGAAATTTATGCACCTGAAAAGAAATGTTAAATTTGCATCAAACTATAAAAGTTTATATAATAAAATGTTTGACTGTTTGAATTCAACATTGTTTTAAATCATACCTCCACATTTTAAAAGATTTTCTGTATATGTCTTCACAAACTAGTCCATCAGTTTCTTGATAAACAGCTCAGATGTCATAATAAAAGTGGCTGGTCTACTCTTTTGTATCATTCGCGGAGAGGCATATATTTTAGGGTAGAAATTTATGCACCTGAAAAAAAATGTTAAATTTAGAATAATCTTTAAAATTTTATATAATAAAATGTTTAACTGTTTGAATTCAACATTGTTTTAAATCATACCTCCACATTTTAAAAGATTTTCTGTATATGTGCTCACAAATTACTCCATCAGTTTCTTCATAAGCAGGTCCGATGTCATAATAAAAGTGGCGGGTCTACTCTTTTGTATCATTCGCGGAGAGGCATATATTTTAGCTCTGAAATTTATGCACCTGAAAAAAAAATTAAATTTGTATCAAATTTTAAAAGTCCATATAATAAAATGTTTAACTGTTTTTATTCAACATTGTTTTTGACATACCTCCGCATTTTAAAATTTTATCCATGTATGTCCTCACAAATTAGTCAGTCAGTTTCTCCCTAATCATGTCAGAAGTCTGAATAAATGTGGCTTGTCTACTCTTTTGAATCATTCGCGGAGAGGCATACATTTTAGTTCAGAAATTTATGCACCTGAAAAGAAATGTTAAATTTGCATCAAACTATAAAAGTTTATATAATAAAATGTTTGACTGTTTAAATTCAACATTTTTTTTAAACATACCTCCACATTTTAAAAGATTTTGTATGTATGTCCTCATAAATTAGTCAGTCAGTTTCTCCCTAATCATGTCAGAAGTCTGAATAAATGTGGCTTGTCTACTCTTTTGAATCATTCGCGGAGAGGCATACATTTTAGTTCAGAAATTTATGCACCTGAAAATATATGTTAAATTTGCATCAAACTTTAAAAGTTTATATAATAAAATGTTTGACTGTTTGAATTCAACATTGTTTTAAAATATACCTCCGCTTTTTAAAAGATTTTCTGTATATGTCCTCACAAATTACTCCATCAGTTTCTTCATAAGCAGGTCAGATGTCATAATAAAAGTGGCTGGTGTACTCTTTTGTATCATTCGTGGAGAGGCATATATTTTAGCTCAGAAATTTATGCATCTGAAAAAAAAAGGTTAATTTTGCATCAAATTTTAAAAGCCCATATAATAAAATGTTTAACTGTTTGAATTCAACATTTTTTTTTAAACATACCTCCACATTTTAAAAGATTTTGTATGTATGTCCTCACAAAATAGTCCGTCATTTTCTCCCAAATCATGTCAAAAGTCTAAATAAATGTGGCTTGTCTACTCTTTTGTATCATTCGCGGAGAGGCATATATTTTAGCTCAGAAATTTATGCACCTGAAAAAAAAAAAGTTAAATTTGCATCAAATTTTAAAAGTCCATATAATAAAATGTTTAACTCTTTTTATTCAACATTGTTTTAGACATACCTCCGCATTTTTAAAGTTTTTCTATGTATTTCCTCAGCAATTAGTCAGTCAGTTTCCCCTAATCATGTCAGAAGTCTAAATAAATGTGGCTTGTCTACTCTTTTGTATCATTCGCGGAGAGGCATATATTTTAGGGTAGAAATTTATGCACCTGAAAAAAATGTTAAATTTAGAATAATCTTTAAAAGTTTATATAATAAAATGTGTAACTGTTTGAATTCAACATTGGTTTAAATCATACCTCCACATTTTAAAAGATTTTCTGTATATGTGCTCACAAATTACTCCATCAGTTTCTTCATAAGCAGGTCAGATGTCATAATAAAAGTGGCTGGTCTACTCTTTTTTTTCATTCGCGGAGAGGCATATATTTTAGGGTAGAAATTTATGCACCTGAAATAAATGTTAAATTTAGAATAATCTTTAAAATTTTATATAATAAAATGTTTAACTGTTTGAATTCAACATTGTTTTAAATCATACCTCCACATTTTAAAAGATTTTCTGTATATGTGCTCACAAATTACTCCATCAGTTTCTTCATAAGCAGGTCCGATGTCATAATAAAAGTGGCGTGTCTACTCTTTTGTATCATTCGCGGAGAGGCATATATTTTAGTTCAGAAATTTATGCACCTGAAAAAAAATGTTAAATTTGCATCAAATTTTAAAAGTCCATATAATAAAATGTTTAACTGTTTTTATTCAACATTGTCTTAGACATACCTCCGCATTTTAAAAGTTTTTCTATGTATGTCCTCACAAATTAGTCAGTCAGTTTATCCCTAATCATGTCTGAAGTCTAAACAATTGTGGCTTGTTTACTCGTTTGAATCATTCGCGGAGAGGCATATATTTTAGTTCAGAAATTTATGCACATGAAAAGAAATGTTAAATTTGCATCAAACTTTAAAAGTTTATATAATAAAATGTTTAACTGTTTGAATTCAACATTGTTTTAAATCATACCTCCACATTTTAAAAGATTATCTGTATATGTGCTCACAAATTACTCCATCAGTTTCTTCATAAGCAGGTCCGATGTCATAATAAAAGTGGCGGGTCTACTCTTTTGTATCATTCGCGGAGAGGCATATATTTTAGCTCTGAAATTTATGCACCTGAAAAAAAAATTAAATTTGCATCAAATTTTAAAAGTCCATATAATAAAATGTTTAACTGTTTTTATTCAACATTGTTTTTGACATACCTCCGCATTTTAAAATTTTATCTATGTATGTCCTCACAAATTAGTCAGTCAGTTTCTCCCTAATCATGTCAGAAGTCTGAATAAATGTGGCTTGTCTACTCTTTTGAATCATTCGCGGAGAGGCATACATTTTAGTTCAGAAATTTATGCACCTGAAAAGAAATGTTAAATTTGCATCAAACTATAAAAGTTTATATAATAAAATGTTTGACTGTTTGAATTCAACATTGTTTTAAAACATACCTCCGCATTTTAAAAGATTTTCTGTATATGTCCTCACAAATTAGTCCATCAGTTTCTTGATCAACAGGTCAGATGTCATAATAACAATCGCTGGTCTACTCTTTTGTATCATTCGCGGAGAGGCATATATTTTAGTTCAGAAATTTATGCACCTGAAAAAAAATGTTAAATTTGCATCAAATTTTAAAAGTCCATATAATAAAATGTTTAACTGTTTTTATTCAACATTGTTTTAGACATACCTCCGCATTTTAAAAGTTTTTCTATGTATGTCCTCACAAATTATTCAGTCAGTTTCTCCCTAATCATGTCAGAAGTCTAAACAAATGTGGCTTGTCTACTCGTTTGAATCATTCGCGGAGAGGCGTATATTTTAGTTCAGAAATTTATGCACCTGAAAAAAAATGTTAAATTTGCATCAAACTTTAAAAGTTTATATAATAAAATGTTTGTCTGTTTGAATTCAACATTGTTGTAAAACATACCTCCGCATTTTAAAAGATTTTCTGTATATGTCCTCACAAATTACTCCATCAGTTTCTTCATAAGCAGGTCAGATGTCATAATAAAAGTGGCTGGTGTACTCTTTTGTATCATTCGTGGAGAGGCATATATTTTAGCTCAGAAATTTATGCATCTGAAAAAAATTGTTAATTTTGCATCAAATTTTAAAAGTCCACATAATAAAATGTTTAACTGTTTGAATTCAACATTTTTTTTTAAACATACCTCCACATTTTAAAAGATTTTGTATGTATGTCCTCACAAAATAGTCCGTCATTTTCTCCCAAATCATGTCAGAAGTCTAAATAAATGTGGGTTGTCTACACTTTTGTATCATTCGCGGAGAGGCATATATTTTAGCTCAGAAATTTATGCACCTGAAAAAAAAATGTTAAATTTGCATCAAATTTTAAAAGTCCATATAATAAAATGTTTAACTCTTTTTATTCAACATTGTTTTAGACCTACCTCCGCATTTTTAAAGTTTTTCTATGTATTTCCTCAGCAATTAGTCAGTCAGTTTCCCCTAATCATGTCAGAAGTCTAAATAAATGTGGCTTGTCTACTCGTTTGAATCATTGGCGGAGAGGCTTATATTTTAGTTCAGAAATTTATGCACCTGAAAAGATATGTTAAATTTGCATCAAACTTTAAAAGTTTATATAATAAAATGTTTGACTGTTTGAATTCAACATTGTTTTAAAACATACCTCCGCTTTTTAAAACATTTTCTGTATATGTCTTCACAAACTAGTCCATCAGTTTCTTGATAAACAGCTCAGATGTCATAATAAAAGTGGCTGGTCTACTCTTTTGTATCATTCGAGGAGAGGCATATATTTTAGGGTAGAAATTTATGCACCTGAAAAAAATGTTAAATTTAGATTAATCTTTAAAAGTTTATATAATAAAGTGTGTAACTGTTTGAATTCAACATTGGTTTAAATCATACCTCCACATTTTAAAAGATTTTCTGTATATGTGCTCACAAATTACTCCATCAGTTTCTTCATAAGCAGGTCAGATGTCATAATAAAAGTGGCTGGTCTACTCTTTTTTTTCATTCGCGGAGAGGCATATATTTTAGGGTAGAAATTTATGCACCTGAAAAAAATGTTAAATTTAGAATAATCTTTAAAATTTTATATAATAAAATGTTTAACTGTTTGAATTCAACATTGTTTTAAATCATACCTCCACATTTTAAAAGATTTTCTGTATATGTGCTCACAAATTACTCCATCAGTTTCTTCATAAGCAGGTCCGATGTCATAATAAAAGTGGCGTGTCTACTCTTTTGTATCATTCGCGGAGAGGCATATATTTTAGTTCAGAAATTTATGCACCTGAAAAAAAATGTTAAATTTGCATCAAATTTTAAAAGTCCATATAATAAAATGTTTAACTGTTTTTATTCAACATTGTTTTAGACATACCTCCGCATTTTAAAAGTTTTTCTATGTATGTCCTCACAAATTAGTCAGTCAGTTTATCCCTAATCATGTCTGAAGTCTAAACAATTGTGGCTTGTTTACTCGTTTGAATCATTCGCGGAGAGGCATATATTTTAGTTCAGAAATTTATGCACATGAAAAGAAATGTTAAATTTGCATCAAACTTTAAAAGTTTATATAATAAAATGTTTGTCTGTTTGAATTCAACATTGTTTTAAAACATACCTCCGCATTTTAAAAGATTTTCTGAATATGTCCTCACAAATTACTCCATCAGTTTCTTCATAAGCAGGTCAGATGTCATAATAAAAGTGGCTGGTCTACTCTTTTGTATCATTCGCGGAGAGGCATATATTTTAGGGTAGAAATTTATGCACCTGAAAAAAATGTTAAATTTAGAATAATCTTTAAAAGTTTATATAATAAAATGTGTAACTGTTTGAATTCAACATTGGTTTAAATCATACCTCCACATTTTAAAAGATTTTCTGTATATGTGCTCACAAATTACTCCATCAGTTTCTTCATAAGCAGGTCAGATGTCATAATAAAAGTGGCTGGTCTACTCTTTTTTTTCATTCGCGGAGAGGCATATATTTTAGGGTAGAAATTTATGCACCTGAAATAAATGTTAAATTTAGAATAATCTTTAAAATTTTATATAATAAAATGTTTAACTGTTTGAATTCAACATTGTTTTAAATCATACCTCCACATTTTAAAAGATTTTCTGTATATGTGCTCACAAATTACTCCATCAGTTTCTTCATAAGCAGGTCCGATGTCATAATAAAAGTGGCGTGTCTACTCTTTTGTATCATTCGCGGAGAGGCATATATTTTAGTTCAGAAATTTATGCACCTGAAAAAAAATGTTAAATTTGCATCAAATTTTAAAAGTCCATATAATAAAATGTTTAACTGTTTTTATTCAACATTGTCTTAGACATACCTCCGCATTTTAAAAGTTTTTCTATGTATGTCCTCACAAATTAGTCAGTCAGTTTATCCCTAATCATGTCTGAAGTCTAAACAATTGTGGCTTGTTTACTCGTTTGAATCATTCGCGGAGAGGCATATATTTTAGTTCAGAAATTTATGCACATGAAAAGAAATGTTAAATTTGCATCAAACTTTAAAAGTTTATATAATAAAATGTTTAACTGTTTGAATTCAACATTGTTTTAAATCATACCTCCACATTTTAAAAGATTATCTGTATATGTGCTCACAAATTACTCCATCAGTTTCTTCATAAGCAGGTCCGATGTCATAATAAAAGTGGCGGGTCTACTCTTTTGTATCATTCGCGGAGAGGCATATATTTTAGCTCTGAAATTTATGCACCTGAAAAAAAAATTAAATTTGCATCAAATTTTAAAAGTCCATATAATAAAATGTTTAACTGTTTTTATTCAACATTGTTTTTGACATACCTCCGCATTTTAAAATTTTATCTATGTATGTCCTCACAAATTAGTCAGTCAGTTTCTCCCTAATCATGTCAGAAGTCTGAATAAATGTGGCTTGTCTACTCTTTTGAATCATTCGCGGAGAGGCATACATTTTAGTTCAGAAATTTATGCACCTGAAAAGAAATGTTAAATTTGCATCAAACTATAAAAGTTTATATAATAAAATGTTTGACTGTTTGAATTCAACATTGTTTTAAAACATACCTCCGCATTTTAAAAGATTTTCTGTATATGTCCTCACAAATTAATCCATCAGTTTCTTGATCAACAGGTCAGATGTCATAATAACAATCGCTGGTCTACTCTTTTGTATCATTCGCGGAGAGGCATATATTTTAGTTCAGAAATTTATGCACCTGAAAAAAAATGTTAAATTTGCATCAAATTTTAAAAGTCCATATAATAAAATGTTTAACTGTTTTTATTCAACATTGTTTTAGACATACCTCCGCATTTTAAAAGTTTTTCTATGTATGTCCTCACAAATTATTCAGTCAGTTTCTCCGTAATCATGTCAGAAGTCTAAACAAATGTGGCTTGTCTACTCGTTTGAATCATTCGCGGAGAGGCGTATGTGAAGTTAAATCCACTTCACATATATCTGTGAAGTGGATTTAACTTCACATATTCCACTTTCTTAAAATTAATTCCCCCATCCTCTTACTTTTTCTAAATTTATCTTTCTTTAAAATTATTTTATATTTCGTGTTATAAATCTAGCTACTCCCTGTATTTCTCTTTTATTAAGCGTTCTTTAATTCAGTCGGATCACTTTCCTCACCGCATAAATCATGTCGTTATAAAAAAAAAAAAAAAAAAAAGAATTTATTCCCAGTACAATCTGCTCTTTTCTAACGGCGTCCAAACTTCACTTACATTTTTACGCCTACACATTTGCTTTTCAAGGTTTCATTCCTTTTAACGTATTTCTTTATTTTCCCAATTGTCCAGCTGCCTTTAATATATAATATCTCTAACGTACCAATTCTATTTTTAACCCCAGTTCTTAATTCTTTAAGCTAACCCCATGAGAAAGGACTCCACGCGGTTTTGTCTGGTTTACCAAAATTCCTATCTCCATTCTGGCGCTTAAAATTCATATTTTACATTCATCTCTTCCCCATAGGATTACCATTAACGGACTGTTACCATCTGTTTCTTTTCACATTGTCCTCGCTAAAACAGCATGTTATCTGGCTAATTGGCGTATCTAATTATCGCCATGTCATCACTGTAACAGCGAAAAAAATTTTGTAACAGATGCCACTCTCTCGCCGCCTGCCCTTGACTGCACTTCATCTCTAACACCTAAGCATCCTCCTCATATTCCCTGTTCGCAGGCCGGCGATCTGTGTGTAAATTACCCTGATCAACTGCTCTACAAATAAATAATATTCTTATTCTATCTGACGCCTTCATCTCTCCAGCATTTTGTGTGTTTATTCCTTACAGAACCTTTGGATATTTAAAAATTGGCTAACATCACCTTGGACTAACGAAATCTTCAGTATAGCGTATATTTTAGTTCAGAAATTTATGCACCTGAAAAAAAATGTTAAATTTGCATCAAACTTTAAAAGTTTATATAATAAAATGTTTGTCTGTTTGAATTCAACATTGTTGTAAAACATACTTCCGCATTTTAAAAGATTTTCTGTATATGTCCTCACAAATTACTCCATCAGTTTCTTCATAAGCAGGTCAGATGTCATAATAAAAGTGGCTGGTGTACTCTTTTGTATCATTCGTGGAGAGGCATATATTTTAGCTCAGAAATTTATGCATCTGAAAAAAATTGTTAATTTTGCATCAAATTTTAAAAGTCCACATAATAAAATGTTTAACTGTTTGAATTCAACATTTTTTTTTAAACATACCTCCACATTTTAAAAGATTTTGTATGTATGTCCTCACAAAATAGTCCGTCATTTTCTCCCAAATCATGTCAGAAGTCTAAATAAATGTGGGTTGTCTACACTTTTGTATCATTCGCGGAGAGGCTTATATTTTAGTTCAGAAATTTATGCACCTGAAAAGATATGTTAAATTTGCATCAAACTTTAAAAGTTTATATAATAAAATGTTTGACTGTTTGAATTCAACATTGTTTTAAAACATACCTCCGCTTTTTAAAACATTTTCTGTATATGTCTTCACAAACTAGTCCATCAGTTTCTTGATAAACAGCTCAGATGTCATAATAAAAGTGGCTGGTCTACTCTTTTGTATCATTCGCGGAGAGGCATATATTTTAGGGTAGAAATTTATGCACCTGAAAAAAATGTTAAATTTAGATTAATCTTTAAAAGTTTATATAATAAAATGTGTAACTGTTTGAATTCAACATTGGTTTAAATCATACCTCCACATTTTAAAAGATTTTCTGTATATGTGCTCACAAATTACTCCATCAGTTTCTTCATAAGCAGGTCAGATGTCATAATAAAAGTGGCTGGTCTACTCTTTTGTATCATTCGCGGAGAGGCATATATTTTAGGGTAGAAATTTATGCACCTGAAAAAAATGTTAAATTTAGAATAATCTTTAAAATTTTATATAATAAAATGTTTAACTGTTTGAATTCAACATTGTTTTAAATCATACCTCCACATTTTAAAAGATTTTCTGTATATGTGCTCACAAATTACTCCATCAGTTTCTTCATAAGCATGTCCGATGTCATAATAAAAGTGGCGGGTCTACTCTTTTGTATCATTCGCGGAGAGGCATATATTTTAGCTCTGAAATTTATGCACCTGAAAAAAAAAATTAAATTTTCATCACATTTTAAAAGTCCATATAATAAAATGTTTAACTGTTTTTATTCAACATTGTTTTTGACATACCTCCGCATTTTAAAAGATTTTCTATGTATGTCCTCACAATATAGTCAGTCATTTTCTCCCAAATCATGTCAGAAGTCTAAATAAATGTGGCTTGTCTACTCTTTTGTATCATTCGCGGAGAGGCATATATTTTAGCTCTGAAATTTATGCACCTGAAAAAAAATTTAAATTTGCATCAAATTTTAAAAGTCCATATAATAAAATGTTTAACTGTTTTTATTCAACATTGGCTTAGACATACCTCCGCATTTTAAAATTTTATTCTATGTATGTCCTCAAAAACTAGTCAGTCAGTTTCTCCCTAATCATGTCAGAAGTCTGAATAAATGTGGCTTGTCTACTCTTTTGAATCATTCGCGGAGAGGCATACATTTTAGTTCAGAAATTTATGCAACTGAAAATATATGTTAAATTTGCATCAAACTTTAAAAGTTTATATAATAAAATGTTTGACTGTTTGAATTCAACATTGTTTTAAAACATACCTCCGCTTTTTAAAAGATTTTCTGTATATATCCTCACAAACTAGTCCATCAGTTTCTTGATAAACAGCTCAGATGTAATAATAAAAGTGGCTGGTCTACTCTTTTGTATCATTCGCTGAGAGGCATATATTTTAGGGTAGAAATTTATGCACCTGAAAAAAATGTTAAATTTAGATTAATCGTTAAAAGTTTATATAATAAAATGTTTAACTGTATGAATTCAACATTGTTTTAAATCATACCTCCACATTTTAAAAGATTTTCTATATATGTGCTCACAAATTACTCCATCAGTTTCTTCATAAGCCGGTCAGATGTCATAATAAAAGTGCCTGGTCTACTCTTTTGTATCGTTCGCGGAGAGGCATATATTTTAGCTCAGAAATTTATGCACCTGAAAAAAAAAATGTTAATTTTGCATCAAATTTTAAAAGTCCATATAATGAAATGTTTAACTGTTTGAATTCAACATTTTTTTTAAAACATACCTCCGTATTTTAAAAGATTTTCTATTTATGTCCTCACAAAATAGTCAGTCAGTTTCTCCCTAATCATATCAGAAGTCTAAACAAATGTGGCTTGTCTACTCGTTTGAATCATTCGCGGAGAGGCGTATATTTTAGTTCAGAAATTTATGCACCTGAAAAAAAATGTTAAATTTGCATCAAATTTTAAAAGTCCATATAATAAAATATTTAACTGTTTTTATTCATCATTGGCTTAGACATACCACCGCATTTTAAAATTTTTTCTATGTATGTCCTCACAAACTAGTCAGTCAGTTTCTCCCTAATCATGTCAGAAGTCTGAATAAATGTGGCTTGTCTACTCTTTTGAATCATTCGCGGAGAGGCATACATTTTAGTTCAGAAATTTATGCACCTGAAAAGAAATGTTAAATTTGCATCAAACTTTAAAAGTTTATATAATAAAATGTTTGACTGTTTGAATTCAACATTGTTTTAAAACATACCTCCGCATTTAAAAAGTTTTTCTGTATATGTCCTCACAAATTAGTCCATCAGTTTCTTGATCAACAGGTCAGATGTCATAATAACAATCGCTGGTCTACTCTTTTGTATCATTTGCGGAGAGGCATATATTTTAGTTCAGAAATTTATGCACCTGAAAAAAAATGATAAATTTGCATCAAATTTTAAAAGTCCATATAATAAAATGTTTAACTGTTTTTATTCAACATTGGTTTAGACATACCTCCGCATTTTAAAAGTTTTTCTATGTATGTCCTCACAAATTAGTCAGTCAGTTTCTCCCTAATCATGTCAGAAGTCTAAACAAATGTGGCTTGTTTACTCGTTTGAATCATTCGTGGAGAGGCATATATTTTAGTTCAGAAATTTATGCACCTGAAAAGAAATGTTAAATTTGCATCAAACTTTAAACGTTTATATAATAAAATGTTTGTCTGTTTGAATTCAACATTTTTTTTTAAACATACCTCCACATTTTAAAAGATTTTGTATGTATGTCCTCACAAAATAGTCCGTCATTTTCTCCCAAATCATGTCAGAAGTCTAAATAAATGTGGCTTGTCTACTGTTTTGTATCATTCGCTGAGAGGCATATATTTTAGGGTAGAAATTTATGCACCTGAAAAAAATGTTAAATTTAGATTAATCTTTAAAAGTTTATATAATAAAATGTGTAACTGTTTGAATTCAACATTGGTTTAAATCATACCTCCACATTTTAAAAGATTTTCTGTATATGTGCTCAAAAATTACTCCATCAGTTTCTTCATAAGCAGATCAGATGTCATAATAAAAGTGGCTGGTCTACTCTTTTGTATCATTCGCGGAGAGGCATATATTTTAGGGTAGAAATTTATGCACCTGAAAAAAATGTTAAATTTAGAATAATCTTTAAAATTTTATATAATAAAATGTTTAACTGTTTGAATTCAACATTGTTTTAAATCATACCTCCACATTTTAAAAGATTTTCTGTATATGTGCTCACAAATTACTCCATCAGTTTCTTCATAAGCAGGTCCGATGTCATAATAAAAGTGGCGGTTCTACTCTTTTGTATCATTCGCGGAGAGGCATATATTTTAGCTCTGAAATTTATGCACCTGAAAAAAAAATTAAATTTGCATCAAATTTAAAAGTCCATATAATAAAATGTTTAACTGTTTTTATTCAACATTGTTTTTGACATACCTCCGCATTTTAAAATTTTATCTATGTATGTCCTCACAAATTAGTCAGTCAGTTTCTCCCTAATCATGTCAGAAGTCTGAATAAATGTGGCTTGTCTACTCTTTTGAATCATTCGCGGAGAGGCATACATTTTAGTTCAGAAATTTATGCACCTGAAAATAAATGTTAAATTTGCATCAAACTATAAAATTTTATATAATAAAATGTTTGACTGTTTGAATTCAACATTGTTTTAAAACATACCTCCGCATTTTAAAAGATTTTCTGTATATGTCCTCACAAATTAGTCCATCAGTTTCTTGATCAACAGGTCAGATGTCATAATAACAATCGCTGGTCTACTCTTTTGTATCATTCGCGGAGAGGCATATATTTTAGTTCAGAAATTTATGCACCTGAAAAAAAATGTTAAATTTGCATCAAATTTTAAAAGTCCATATAATAAAATGTTTAACTGTTTTTATTCAACATTGTTTTAGAATTACCTCCGCATTTTAAAAGTTTTTCTACGTATGTCCTCACAAATTAGTCAGTCAGTTTCTCCCTAATCATGTCAGAAGTCTAAACAAATGTGGCTTGTCTACTCGTTTGAATCATTCGCGGAGAGGCATATATTTTAGTTCAGAAATTTATGCACCTGAAAAGAAATGTTAAATTTGCATGAAACTTTAAAAGTTTATATAATAAAATGTTTGTCTCTTTGAATTCAACATTGTTTTAAAACATACCTCCGCATTTTAAAAGATTTTCTGTATATGTCCTCACAAATTACTCCATAAGTTTCTTTATAAGCAGGTCAGATGTCATAATAAAAGTGGCTGGTGTACTCTTTTGTATCATTCGTAGAGAGGCATATATTTTAGCTCAGAAATTTATGCATCTGAAAAAAAAATGTTAATTTTGCATCAAATTTTAAAAGTCCATATAATAAAATGTTTAACTGTTTGAATTCAACATTTTTTTTAAACATACCTCCACATTTTAAAAAAATTTGTATGTATGTCCTCACAAAATAGTCCGTCATTTTCTCCGAAATCATGTCAGAAGTCTAAATAAATGTGGCTTGTCTACTCTTTTGTATCATTCGCGGAGAGGCATATATTTTAGCTCAGAAATTTATGCACCTGAAAAGATATGTTAAATTTGCATCAAACTATAAAAGTTTATATAATAAAATGTTTGACTGTTTGAATTCAACATTGTTTTAAAACATACCTCCGCTTTTTAAAAGATTTTCTGTATATGTCTTCACAAACTAGTCCATCAGTTTCTTGATAAACAGCTCAGATGTCATAATAAAAGTGGCTGGTCTACTCTTTTGTATCATTCGCGGAGAGGCATATATTTTGGGGTAGAAATTTATGCACCTGAAAAAAATGTTAATTTTAGATTAATCTTTAAAAGTTTATATAACAAAATGTTTAACTGTTTGAATTCGACATTGTTTTAAATCATACCTCCACATTTTAAAAGATTTTCTGTATATGTGCTCACAAATTACTCCATCAGTTTCTTCATAAGCAGGTCCGATGTCATAATAAAAGTGGCGTGTCTACTCTTTTGTATCATTCGCGGAGAGGCATATATTTTAGCTCTGAAATTTATGCACCTGAAAAAAAAATTAAATTTGCATCAAATTTTAAAAGTCCATATAATAAAATGTTTAACTGTTTTTATTCAACATTGTTTTTGACATACCTCCGCATTTTAAAATTTTATCTATGTATGTCCTCACAAATTAGTCAGTCAGTTTCTCCGAAATCATGTCAGAAGTCTAAATAAATGTGGCTTGTCTACTCTTTTGAATCATTCGCGGAGAGGCATACATTTTAGTTCAGAAATTTATGCACCTGAAAAGAAATGTTAAATTTGCATCAAACTATAAAAGTTTATATAATAAAATGTTTGACTGTTTGAATTCAACATTCTTTTAAAATATACCTCCGCTTTTTAAAAGATTTTCTGTATATATCCTCACAAACTAATCCATCAGTTTCTTGATAAACAGCTCAGATGCAATAATAAAAGTGGCTGGTCTACTCTTTTGTATCATTCGCAGAGAGGCATATATTTTAGGGTAGAAATATATGCACCTGAAAAAAATGTTAAATTTTGATTAATCTTTAAAAGTTTATATAATAAAATGTGTAACTGTTAAAATTCAACATTGTTTTAAATCATACCTCCACATTTTAAAAGATTTTCTGTATATGTGCTCACAAATTACTCCATCAGTTTCTTCATAAGCAGGTCAGCTGCCATAATAAAAGTGGCTGGTCTACTCTTTTGTATCATTCGCGGAGAGGCATATATTTTAGGGTAGAAATTTATGCACCTGAAAAAAAAATGTTAATTTTGCATCAAATTTTAAAAGTCCATATAATGAAATGTTTAACTGTTTGAATTCAACATTTTTTTTAAAACATACCTCCGTATTTTAAAAGATTTTCTATGTATGTCCTCACAAAATAGTCAGTCATTTTCTCCCAAATCATGTCAGAAATCTAAATAAATGTGGCTTGTCTAGTCTTTTGTATCGTTCGCGGAGAGGCATATATTTTAGCTCTGAAATTTATGCACCTGAAAAAAAAATTTAAATTTGCATCAAATTTTAAAAGTCCATATAATAAAATGTTTAACAGTTTTTATTCAACATTGGCTTAGACATACCTCCGCATTTTAAAATTTTTTCTATGTATGTCCTCACAAACTAGTCAGTCAGTTTCTCCCTAATCATGTCAGAAGTCTGAATAAATGTGGCTTGTCTACTCTTCTGAATCATTCGCGGAGAGGCATACATTTTAGTTCAGAAATTTATGCACCTGAAAAGAAATGTTAAATTTGCATCAAACTATAAAAGTTTATATAATAAAATGTTTGACTGTTTGAATTCAACATTGTTTTAAATCATACCTCCACATTTTAAAAGATTTTCTGTATATGTCTTCACAAACTAGTCCATCAGTTTCTTGATAAACAGCTCAGATGTCATAATAAAAGTGGCTGGTCTACTCTTTTGTATCATTCGCGGAGAGGCATATATTTTAGGGTAGAAATTTATGCACCTGAAAAAAAATGTTAAATTTAGAATAATCTTTAAAATTTTATATAATAAAATGTTTAACTGTTTGAATTCAACATTGTTTTAAATCATACCTCCACATTTTAAAAGATTTTCTGTATATGTGCTCACAAATTACTCCATCAGTTTCTTCATAAGCAGGTCCGATGTCATAATAAAAGTGGCGGGTCTACTCTTTTGTATCATTCGCGGAGAGGCATATATTTTAGCTCTGAAATTTATGCACCTGAAAAAAAAATTAAATTTGCATCAAATTTTAAAAGTCCATATAATAAAATGTTTAACTGTTTTTATTCAACATTGTTTTTGACATACCTCCGCATTTTAAAATTTTATCCATGTATGTCCTCACAAATTAGTCAGTCAGTTTCTCCCTAATCATGTCAGAAGTCTGAATAAATGTGGCTTGTCTACTCTTTTGAATCATTCGCGGAGAGGCATACATTTTAGTTCAGAAATTTATGCACCTGAAAAGAAATGTTAAATTTGCATCAAACTATAAAAGTTTATATAATAAAATGTTTGACTGTTTAAATTCAACATTTTTTTTAAACATACCTCCACATTTTAAAAGATTTTGTATGTATGTCCTCATAAATTAGTCAGTCAGTTTCTCCCTAATCATGTCAGAAGTCTGAATAAATGTGGCTTGTCTACTCTTTTGAATCATTCGCGGAGAGGCATACATTTTAGTTCAGAAATTTATGCACCTGAAAATATATGTTAAATTTGCATCAAACTTTAAAAGTTTATATAATAAAATGTTTGACTGTTTGAATTCAACATTGTTTTAAAATATACCTCCGCTTTTTAAAAGATTTTCTGTATATGTCCTCACAAATTACTCCATCAGTTTCTTCATAAGCAGGTCAGATGTCATAATAAAAGTGGCTGGTGTACTCTTTTGTATCATTCGTGGAGAGGCATATATTTTAGCTCAGAAATTTATGCATCTGAAAAAAAAAGGTTAATTTTGCATCAAATTTTAAAAGCCCATATAATAAAATGTTTAACTGTTTGAATTCAACATTTTTTTTTAAACATACCTCCACATTTTAAAAGATTTTGTATGTATGTCCTCACAAAATAGTCCGTCATTTTCTCCCAAATCATGTCAAAAGTCTAAATAAATGTGGCTTGTCTACTCTTTTGTATCATTCGCGGAGAGGCATATATTTTAGCTCAGAAATTTATGCACCTGAAAAAAAAAAAGTTAAATTTGCATCAAATTTTAAAAGTCCATATAATAAAATGTTTAACTCTTTTTATTCAACATTGTTTTAGACATACCTCCGCATTTTTAAAGTTTTTCTATGTATTTCCTCAGCAATTAGTCAGTCAGTTTCCCCTAATCATGTCAGAAGTCTAAATAAATGTGGCTTGTCTACTCGTTTGAATCATTCGCGGAGAGGCTTATATTTTACTTCAGAAATTTATGCACCTGAAAAGATATGTTAAATTTGCATCAAACTTTAAAAGTTTATATAATAAAATGTTTGACTGTTTGAATTCAACATTGTTTTAAATCATACCTCCACATTTTAAAAGATTTTCTGTATATGTCTTCACAAACTAGTCCATCAGTTTCTTGATAAACAGCTCAGATGTCATAATAAAAGTGGCTGGTCTACTCTTTTGTATCATTCGCGGAGAGGCATATATTTTAGGGTAGAAATTTATGCACCTGAAAAAAAATGTTAAATTTAGAATAATCTTTAAAATTTTATATTATAAAATGTTTAACTGTTTGAATTCAACATTGTTTTAAATCATACCTCCACATTTTAAAAGATTTTCTGTATATGTGCTCACAAATTACTCCATCAGTTTCTTCATAAGCAGGTCCGATGTCATAATAAAAGTGGCGGGTCTACTCTTTTGTATCATTCGCGGAGAGGCATATATTTTAGCTCTGAAATTTATGCACCTGAAAAAAAAATTAAATTTGCATCAAATTTTAAAAGTCCATATAATAAAATGTTTAACTGTTTTTATTCAACATTGTTTTTGACATACCTCCGCATTTTAAAATTTTATCTATGTATGTCCTCACAAATTATTCAGTCAGTTTCTCCCTAATCATGTCAGAAGTCTGAATAAATGTGGCTTGTCTACTCTTTTGAATCATTCGCGGAGAGGCATACATTTTAGTTCAGAAATTTATGCACCTGAAAAGAAATGTTAAATTTGCATCAAACTAAAAAAATTATATAATAAAATGTTTGACTGTTTGAATTCAACATTGTTTTAAAAGATACCTCCGCATTTTAAAAGATTTTCTGTATATGTCCTCACAAATTAGTCCATCAGTTTCTTGATCAACAGGTCAGATGTCATAATAACAATCGCTGGTCTACTCTTTTGTATCATTCGCGGAGAGGCATATATTTTAGTTCAGAAAGTTATGTACCTGAAAAAAAATGTTAAATTTGCATCAAATTTTAAAAGTCCATATAATAAAATGTTTAACTGTTTTTATTCAACATTGTTTTAGACATACCTCCGTATTTTTAAAGTTTTTCTATGTATGTCCTTCCAAATTAGTCAGTCAGTTTCTCCCTAATCATGTCAGAAGTCTAAATAAATGTGGCTTGTCTACTCGTTTGAATCATTCGCGGAGAGGCATATATTTTAGTTCAGAAATTTATGCACCTGAAAATATATGTTAAATTTGCATCAAACTTTAAAAGTTTATATAATAAAATGTTTGACTGTTTGAATTCAACATTGTTTTAAAATATACCTCCGCTTTTTAAAAGATTTTCTGTATATGTCCTCAAAAATTACTCCATCAGTTTCTTCATAAGCAGGTCAGATGTCATAATAAAAGTGGCTGGTGTACTCTTTTGTATCATTCGTGGAGAGGCATGTATTTTAGCTCAGAAATTTATGCATCTGAAAAAAAAATGTTAATTTTGCATCAAATTTTAAAAGTCCATATAATAAAATGTTTAACTGTTTGAATTCAACATTTTTTTTTAAACATACCTCCACATTTTAAAAGATTTTGTATGTATGTCCTCACAAAATAGTCCGTCATTTTCTCCCAAATCATGTCAAAAGTCTAAATAAATGTGGCTTGTCTACTCTTTTGTATCATTCGCGGAGAGGCATATATTTTAGCTCAGAAATTTATGCACCTGAAAAAAAAAATGTTAAATTTGCATCAAATTTTAAAAGTCCATATAATAAAATGTTTAACTCTTTTTATTCAACATTGTTTTAGACATACCTCCGCATTTTTAAAGTTTTTCTATGTATTTCCTCAGCAATTAGTCAGTCAGTTTCCCCTAATCATGTCAGAAGTCTAAATAAATGTGGCTTGTCTACTCGTTTGAATCATTCGCGGAGAGGCTTATATTTTAGTTCAGAAATTTATGCACCTGAAAAGATATGTTAAATTTGCATCAAACTTTAAAAGTTTATATAATAAAATGTTTGACTGTTTGAATTCAACATTGTTTTAAAACATACCTTCCGCTTTTTAAAAGATTTTCTGTATATGTCTTCACAAACTAGTCCATCAGTTTCTTGATAAACAGCTCAGATGTCATAATAAAAGTGGCTGGTCTACTCTTTTGTATCATTCGCGGAGAGGCATATATTTTAGGGTAGAAATTTATGCACCTGAAAAAAATGTTAAATTTAGATTAATCTTTAAAAGTTTATATAATAAAATGTGTAACTGTTTGAATTCAACATTGGTTTAAATCATACCTCCACATTTTAAAAGATTTTCTGTATATGTGCTCACAAATTACTCCATCAGTTTCTTCATAAGCAGGTCAGATGTCATAATAAAAGTGGCTGGTCTACTCTTTTGTATCATTCGCGGAGAGGCATATATTTTAGGGTAAAAATTTATGCACCTGAAAAAAATGTTAAATTTAGAATAATCTTTAAAATTTTATATAATAAAATGTTTAACTGTTTGAATTCAACATTGTTTTAAATCATACCTCCACATTTTAAAAGATTTTCTGTATATGTGCTCACAAATTACTCCATCAGTTTCTTCATAAGCAGGTCCGATGTCATAATAAAAGTGGCGGGTCTACTCTTTTGTATCATTCGCGGAGAGGCATATATTTTGCTCTGAAATTTATGCACCTGAAAAAAAAATTAAATTTGCATCAAATTTTAAAAATCCATATAATAAAATGTTTAACTGTTTTTATTCAACATTGTTTTTGACATACCTCCGCATTTTAAAATTTTATCTATGTATGTCCTCACAAATTAGTCAGTCAGTTTCTCCCTAATCATGTCAGAAGTCTGAATAAATGTGGCTTGTCTACTCTTTTGAATCATTCGCGGAGAGGCATACATTTTAGTTCAGAAATTTATGCACCTGAAAAGAAATGTTAAATTTGCATCAAACTATAAAAGTTTATATAATAAAATGTTTGACTGTTTGAATTCAACATTGTTTTAAAAGATACCTCCGCATTTTAAAAGATTTTCTGTATATGTCCTCACAAATTAGTCCATCAGTTTCTTGATCAACAGGTCAGATGTCATAATAACAATCGCTGGTCTACTCTTTTGTATCATTCGCGGAGAGGCATATATTTTAGTTCAGAAATTTATACACCTGAAAAAAAATGTTAACTTTGCATCAAATTTTAAAAGTCCATATAATAAAATGTTTAACTGTTTTTATTCAACATTGTTTTAGACATACCTCCGCATTTTTAAAGTTTTTCTATGTATGTCCTTCCAAATTAGTCAGTCAGTTTCTCCCTAATCATGTCAGAAGTCTAAATAAATGTGGCTTGTCTACTCGTTTGAATCATTCGCGGAGAGGCATATATTTTAGTTCAGAAATTTTTGCACCTGAAAATATATGTTAAATTTGCATCAAACTTTAAAAGTTTATATAATAAAATGTTTGACTGTTTGAATTCAACATTGTTTTAAAATATACCTCCGCTTTTTAAAAGATTTTCTGTATATGTCCTCACAAATTACTCCATCAGTTTCTTCATAAGCAGGTCAGATGTCATAATAAAAGTGGCTGGTGTACTCTTTTGTATCATTCGTGGAGAGGCATATATTTTAGCTCAGAAATTTATGCATCTGAAAAAAAAAAATGTTAATTTTGCATCAAATTTTAAAAGTCCATATAATAAAATGTTTAACTGTTTGAATTCAACATTTTTTTTTAAACATACCTCCACATTTTAAAAGATTTTGTATGTATGTCCTCACAAAATAGTCCGTCATTTTCTCCCAAATCATGTCAAAAGTCTAAATAAATGTGGCTTGTCTACTCTTTTGTATCATTCGCGGAGAGGCATATATTTTAGCTCAGAAATTTATGCACCTGAAAAAAAAAATGTTAAATTTGCATCAAATTTTAAAAGTCCATATAATAAAATGTTTAACTCTTTTTATTCAACATTTTTTTAGACCTACCTCCGCATTTTTAAAGTTTTTCTATGTATTTCCTCAGCAATTAGTCAGTCAGTTTCCCCTAATCATGTCAGAAGTCTAAATAAATGTGGTTTGTCTACTCGTTTGAATAATTCGCTGAGAGGCATATATTTTAGTTCAGAAATTTATGCACCTGAAAAGAAATGTTAAATTTGCATCAAACTATAAAAGTTTATATAATAAAATGTTTGACTGTTTGAATTCAACATTGTTTTAAATCATACCTCCACATTTTAAAAGATTTTCTGTATATGTCTTCACAAACTAGTCCATCAGTTTCTTGATAAACAGCTCAGATGTCATAATAAAAGTGGCTGGTCTACTCTTTTGTATCATTCGCGGAGAGGCATATATTTTAGGGTAGAAATTTATGCACCTGAAAAAAAATGTTAAATTTAGAATAATCTTTAAAATTTTATATAATAAAATGTTTAACTGTTTGAATTCAACATTGTTTTAAATCATACCTCCACATTTTAAAAGATTTTCTGTATATGTGCTCACAAATTACTCCATCAGTTTCTTCATAAGCAGGTCCGATGTCATAATAAAAGTGGCGGGTCTACTCTTTTGTATCATTCGCGGAGAGGCATATATTTTAGCTCTGAAATTTATGCACCTGAAAAAAAAATTAAATTTGCATCAAATTTTAAAAGTCCATATAATAAAATGTTTAACTGTTTTTATTCAACATTGTTTTTGACATACCTCCGCATTTTAAAATTTTATCTATGTATGTCCTCACAAATTAGTCAGTCAGTTTCTCCCTAATCATGTCAGAAGTCTGAATAAATGTGGCTTGTCTACTCTTTTGAATCATTCGCGGAGAGGCATACATTTTAGTTCAGAAATTTATGCACCTGAAAAGAAATGTTAAATTTGCATCAAACTATAAAAGTTTATATAATAAAATGTTTGACTGTTTGAATTCAACATTGTTTTAAAACATACCTCCGCATTTTAAAAGATTTTCTGTATATGTCCTCACAAATTAGTCCATCAGTTTCTTGATCAACAGGTCAGATGTCATAATAACAATCGCTGGTCTACTCTTTTGTATCATTCGCGGAGAGGCATATATTTTAGTTCAGAAATTTATGCACCTGAAAAAAAATGTTAAATTTGCATCAAATTTTAAAAGTCCATATAATAAAATGTTTAACTGTTTTTATTCAACATTGTTTTAGACATACCTCCGCATTTTAAAAGTTTTTCTATGTATGTCCTCACAAATTAGTCAGTCAGTTTCTCCCTAATCATGTCAGAAGTCTAAACAAATGTGGCTTGTCTACTCGTTTGAATCATTCGCGGAGAGGCATATATTTTAGTTCAGAAATTTATGCACCTGAAAAAAAATGTTAAATTTGCATCAAACTTTAAAATTTTATATAATAAAATGTTTGTCTGTTTGAATTCAACATTGTTTTAAAACATACCTCCGCATTTTAAAAGATTTTCTGTATATGTCCTCACAAATTACTCCATCAGTTTCTTCATAAGCAGGTCAGATGTCATAATAAAAGTGGCTGGTGTACTCTTTTGTATCATTCGTGGAGAGGCATATATTTTAGCTCAGAAATTTATGCATCTGAAAAAAATTGTTAATTTTGCATCAAATTTTAAAAGTCCACATAATAAAATGTTTAACTGTTTGAATTCAACATTTTTTTTAAACATACCTCCACATTTTAAAAGATTTTGTATGTATGTCCTCACAAAATAGTCCGTCATTTTCTCCCAAATCATGTTAGAAGTCTAAATAAATGTGGCTTGTCTACACTTTTGTATCATTCGCGGAGAGGCATATATTTTAGCTCAGAAATTTATGCACCTGAAAAAAAATGTTAAATTTGCATCAAATTTTAAAAGTCCATATAATAAAATGTTTAACTGTTTTTATTCAACATTGTTTTAGACATACCTCCGCATTTTTAAAGTTTTTCTATGTATGTCCTTCCAAATTAGTCAGTCAGTTTCTCCCTAATCATGTCAGAAGTCTAAATAAATGTGGCTTGTCTGCTCGTTTGAATCATTCGCGGAGAGGCATATATTTTAGTTCAGAAATTTATGCACCTGAAAATATATGTTAAATTTGCATCAAACTTTAAAAGTTTATATAATAAAATGTTTGACTGTTTGAATTCAACATTGTTTTAAAACATACCTCCGCATTTTAAAAGATTTTCTGTATATGTCCTCACAAATTAGTCCATCAGTTTCTTGATCAACAGGTCAGATGTCATAATAACAATCGCTGGTCTACTCTTTTGTATCATTCTCGGAGAGGCATATATTTTAGTTCAGAAATTTATGCACCTGAAAAAAAATGTTAAATTTGCATCAAATTTTAAAAGTCCATATAATAAAATGTTTAACTGTTTCTATTCAATATTGTTTTAGACATACCTCCGCATTTTAAAAGTTTTTCTATGTATGTCCTCACAAATTAGTCAGTCAGTTTCTCCCTAATCATGTCAGAAGTCTAAACAAATGTGGCTTGTCTACTCGTTTGAATCATTCGCGGAGAGGCATATATTTTAGCTCAGAAATTTATGCATCTGAAAAAAAATGTTAATTTTGCATCAAATTTTAAAAGTCCATATAATAAAATGTTTAACTGTTTGAATTCAACATTTTTTTTTAAACATACCTCCACATTTTAAAAGATTTTGTATGTATGTCCTCACAAAATAGTCCGTCATTTTCTCCCAAAACATGTCAGAAGTCTAAATATATGTGGCTTGTCTACTCTTTTGTATCATTCGCGGAGAGGCATATATTTTAGCTCAGAAATTTATGCACCTGAAAAAAAAATGTTAAATTTGCATCAAATTTTAAAAGTCCATATAATAAAATGTTTAACTCTTTTTATTCAACATTGTTTTAGACCTACCTCCGTATTTTTAAAGTTTTTCTATGTATTTCCTCAGCAATTAGTCAGTCAGTTTCACCTAATCAGGTCAGAAGTCTAAATAAATGTGTCTTGTCTACTCGTTTGAATCATTCGCGGAGAGGCATATATTTTAGTTCAGAAATTTATGCACCTGAAAATATATGTTAAATTTGCATCAAACTTTAAAAGTTTATATAATAAAATGTTTGACTGTTTGAATTCAACATTGTTTTAAAACATACCTCCGCATTTTAAAAGATTTTCTGTATATGTCCTCACAAATTAGTCCATCAGTTTCTTGATCAACAGGTCAGATGTCATAATAACAATCGCTGGTCTACTCTTTTGTATAATTCTCGGAGAGGCATATATTTTAGTTCAGAAATTTATGCACCTGAAAAAAAATGTTAAATTTGCATCAAATTTTAAAAGTCCATATAATAAAATGTTTAACTGTTTCTATTCAATATTGTTTTAGACATACCTCCGCATTTTAAAAGTTTTTCTATGTATGTCCTCACAAATTAGTCAGTCAGTTTCTCCCTAATCATGTCAGAAATCTAAACAAATGTGGCTTGTCTACTCGTTTGAATCATTCGCGGAGAGGCATATATTTTAGCTCAGAAATTTATGCATCTGAAAAAAAATGTTAATTTTGCATCAAATTTTAAAAGTCCATATAATAAAATGTTTAACTGTTTGAATTCAACATTTTTTTTTAAACATACCTCCACATTTTAAAAGATTTTGTATGTATGTCCTCACAAAATAGTCCGTCATTTTCTCCCAAATCATGTCAGAAGTCTAAATATATGTGGCTTGTCTACTCTTTTGTATCATTCGCGGAGAGGAATATATTTTAGCTCAGAAATTTATGCACCTGAAAAAAAAATGTTAAATTTGCATCAAATTTTAAAAGTCCATATAATAAAATGTTTAACTCTTTTTATTCAACATTGTTTTAGACCTACCTCCGTATTTTTAAAGTTTTTCTATGTATTTCCTCAGCAATTAGTCAGTCAGTTTCACCTAATCAGGTCAGAAGTCTAAATAAATGTGTCTTGTCTACTCGTTTGAATCATTCGCGGAGAGGCATATATTTTAGTTCAGAAATTTATGCACCTGAAAAGATATGTTAAATTTGCATCAAACTTTAAAAGTTTATATAATAAAATGTTTGACTGTTTGAATTCAACATTGGTTTAAATCATACCTCCACATTTTAAAAGATTTTCTGTATATGTGCTCATAAATTACTCCATCAGTTTCTTCATAAGCAGGTCAGATGTCATAATAAAAGTGGCTGGTCTACTCTTTTTTTTCATTCGCGGAGAGGCATATATTTTAGGGTAGAAATTTATGCACCTGAAAAAAATGTTAAATTTAGAATAATCTTTAAAATTTTATATAATAAAATGTTTAACTGTTTGAATTCAACATTGTTTTAAATCATACCTCCACATTTTAAAAGATTTTCTGCATATGTGCTCACAAATTACTCCATCAGTTTCTTCATAAGCAGGTCCGATGTCATAATAAAAGTGGCGTGTCTACTCTTTTGTATCATTCGCGGAGAGGCATATATTTTAGTTCAGAAATTTATGCACCTGAAAAAAAATGTTAAATTTGCATCAAATTTTAAAAGTCCATAAAATAAAATGTTTAACTGTTTTTATTCAACATTGTTTTAGACATACCTCCGCATTTTAAAAGTTTTTCTATGTATGTCCTCACAAATTAGTCAGTCAGTTTATCCCTAATCATGTCTGAAGTCTAAACAATTGTGGCTTGTTTACTCGTTTGAATCATTCGCGGAGAGGCATATATTTTAGTTCAGAAATTTATGCACATGAAAAGAAATGTTAAATTTGCATCAAACTTTAAAAGTTTATATAATAAAATGTTTGTCTGTTTGAATTCAACATTGTTTTAAAACATACCTCCGCATTTTAAAAGATTTTCTGAATATGTCCTCACAAATTACTGCATAAGTTTCTTAATAAGCAGGTCAGATGTCATAATAAAAGTGGCTGGTCTACTCTTTTGTATCATTCGCGGAGAGGCATATATTTTAGGGTAGAAATTTATGCACCTGAAAAAAATGTTAAATTTAGAATAATCTTTAAAAGTTTATATAATAAAATGTGTAAATGTTTGAATTCAACATTGGTTTAAATCATACCTCCACATTTTAAAAGATTTTCTGTATATGTGCTCACAAATTACTCCATCAGTTTCTTCATAAGCAGGTCAGATGTCATAATAAAAGTGGCTGGTCTACTCTTTTTTTTCATTCGCGGAGAGGCATATATTTTAGGGTAGAAATTTATGCACCTGAAAAAAATGTTAAATTTAGAATAATCTTTAAAATTTTATATAATAAAATGTTTAACTGTTTGAATTTAACATTGTTTTAAATCATACCTCCACATTTTAAAAGATTTTCTGTATATGTGCTCACAAATTACTCCATCAGTTTCTTCATAAGCAGGTCCGATGTCATAATAAAAGTGGCGTGTCTACTCTTTTGTATCATTCGCGGAGAGGCATATATTTTAGTTCAGAAATTTATGCACCTGAAAAAAAATGTTAAATTTGCATCAAATTTTAAAAGTCCATATAATAAAATGTTTAACTGTTTTTATTCAACATTGTTTTAGACATACCTCCGCATTTTAAAAGTTTTTCTATGTATGTCCTCACAAATTAGTCAGTCAGTTTATCCCGAATCATGTCAGAAGTCTAAATAAATGTGGCTTGTCTACACTTTTGTATCATTCGCGGAGAGGCATATATTTTAGCTCAGAAATTTATGCACCTGAAAAAAAATGTTAAATTTGCATCAAATTTTAAAAGTCCATATAATAAAATGTTTAACTGTTTTTATTCAACATTGTTTTAGACATACCTCCGCATTTTTAAAGTTTTTCTATGTATGTCCTTCCAAATTAGTCAGTCAGTTTCTTCCTAATCATGTCAGAAGTCTAAATAAATGTGGCTTGTCTACTCGTTTGAATCATTCGCGGAGAGGCATATATTTTAGTTCAGAAATTTATGCACCTGAAAATATATGTTAAATTTGCATCAAACTTTAAAAGTTTATATAATAAAATGTTTGACTGTTTGAATTCAACATTGTTTTAAAACATACCTCCGCATTTTAAAAGATTTTCTGTATATGTCCTCACAAATTAGTCCATCAGTTTCTTGATCAACAGGTCAGATGTCATAATAACAATCGCTGGTCTACTCTTTTGTATCATTCTCGGAGAGGCATATATTTTAGTTCAGAAATTTATGCACCTGAAAAAAAATGTTAAATTTGCATCAAATTTTAAAAGTCCATATAATAAAATGTTTAACTGTTTCTATTCAATATTGTTTTAGACATACCTCCGCATTTTAAAAGTTTTTCTATGTATGTCCTCACAAATTAGTCAGTCAGTTTCTCCCTAATCATGTCAGAAGTCTAAACAAATGTGGCTTGTCTACTCGTTTGAATCATTCGCGGAGAGGCATATATTTTAGCTCAGAAATTTATGCATCTGAGAAAAAAATGTTAATTTTGCATCAAATTTTAAAAGTCCATATAATAAAATGTTTAACTGTTTGAATTCAACATTTTTTTTTAAACATACCTCCACATTTTAAAAGATTTTGTATGTATGTCCTCACAAAATAGTCCGTCATTTTCTCCCAAATCATGTCAGAAGTCTAAATATATGTGGCTTGTCTACTCTTTTGTATCATTCGCGGAGAGGCATATATTTTAGCTCAGAAATTTATGCACCTGAAAAAAAAATGTTAAATTTGCATCAAATTTTAAAAGTCCATATAATAAAATGTTTAACTCTTTTTATTCAACATTGTTTTAGACCTACCTCCGTATTTTTAAAGTTTTTCTATGTATTTCCTCAGCAATTAGTCAGTCAGTTTCACCTAATCAGGTCAGAAGTCTAAATAAATATGTCTTGTCTACTCGTTTGAATCATTCGCGGAGAGGCATATATTTTAGTTCAGAAATTTATGCACCTGAAAAGATATGTTAAATTTGCATCAAACTTTAAAAGTTTATATAATAAAATGTTTGACTGTTTGAATTCAACATTGTTTTAAAACATACCTCGGCTTTTTAAAAGATTTTCTGTATATGTCTTCACAAACTAGTCCATCAGTTTCTTGATAAACAGCTCAGATGTCATAATAAAAGTGGCTGGTCTACTCTTTTGTATCATTCGCGGAGAGGCATATATTTTAGGGTAGAAATTTATGCACCTGAAAAAAATGTTAAATTTAGATTAATCTTTAAAACTTTATATAATAAAATGTGTAACTGTTTGAATTCAACATTGGTTTAAATCATACCTCCACATTTTAAAAGATTTTCTGTATATGTGCTCATAAATTACTCCATCAGTTTCTTCATAAGCAGGTCAGATGTCATAATAAAAGTGGCTGGTCTACTCTTTTTTTTCATTCGCGGAGAGGCATATATTTTAGTTCAGAAATTTATGCACCTGAAAAAAAATGTTAAATTTGCATCAAATTTTAAAAGTCCATATAATAAAATGTTTAACTGTTTCTATTCAATATTGTTTTAGACATACCTCCGCATTTTAAAAGTTTTTCTATGTATGTCCTCACAAATTAGTCAGTCAGTTTCTCCCTAATCATGTCAGAAATCTAAACAAATGTGGCTTGTCTACTCGTTTGAATCATTCGCGGAGAGGCATATATTTTAGCTCAGAAATTTATGCATCTGAAAAAAAATGTTAATTTTGCATCAAATTTTAAAAGTCCATATAATAAAATGTTTAACTGTTTGAATTCAACATTTTTTTTTAAACATACCTCCACATTTTAAAAGATTTTGTATGTATGTCCTCACAAAATAGTCCGTCATTTTCTCCCAAATCATGTCAGAAGTCTAAATATATGTGGCTTGTCTACTCTTTTGTATCATTCGCGGAGAGGAATATATTTTAGCTCAGAAATTTATGCACCTGAAAAAAAAATGTTAAATTTGCATCAAATTTTAAAAGTCCATATAATAAAATGTTTAACTCTTTTTATTCAACATTGTTTTAGACCTACCTCCGTATTTTTAAAGTTTTTCTATGTATTTCCTCAGCAATTAGTCAGTCAGTTTCACCTAATCAGGTCAGAAGTCTAAATAAATGTGTCTTGTCTACTCGTTTGAATCATTCGCGGAGAGGCATATATTTTAGTTCAGAAATTTATGCACCTGAAAAGATATGTTAAATTTGCATCAAACTTTAAAAGTTTATATAATAAAATGTTTGACTGTTTGAATTCAACATTGTTTTAAAACATACCTTCCGCTTTTTAAAAGATTTTCTGTATATGTCTTCACAAACTAGTCCATCAGTTTCTTGATAAACAGCTCAGATGTCATAATAAAAGTGGCGGGTCTACTCTTTTGAATCATTCGCGGAGAGGCATACATTTTAGTTCAGAAATTTATGCACCTGAAAAGAAATGTTAAATTTGCATCAAACTATAAAAGTTTATATAATAAAATGTTTGACTGTTTGAATTCAACATTGTTTTAAAATATACCTCCGCTTTTTAAAAGATTTTCTGTATATATCCTCACAAACTAATCCATCAGTTTCTTGATGAACAGCTCAGATGTATTAATAAATGTGGCTGGTCTACTCTTTTGTATCATTCGCTGAGAGGCATATATTTTAGGGTAGAAATATATGCACCTGAAAAAAATGTTAAATTTAGAATAATCTTTAAAAGTTTATATAATAAAATGTGTAACTGTTTGAATTCAACATTGTTTTAAATCATACCTCCACATTTTAAAAGATTTTCTGTATATGTGCTCACAAATTACTCCATCAGTTTCTTCATAAGCAGGTCAGATGTCATAATAAAAGTGGCTGGTCTACTCTTTTTTTTCATTCGCGGAGAGGCATATATTTTAGGGTAGAAATTTATGCACCTGAAAAAAATGTTAAATTTAGAATAGTCTTTAAAATTTTATATAATAAAATGTTTAACTGTTTGAATTTAACATTGTTTTAAATCATACCTCCACATTTTAAAAGATTTTCTGTATATGTGCTCACAAATTACTCCATCAGTTTCTTCATAAGCAGGTCCGATGTCATAATAAAAGTGGCGTGTCTACTCTTTTGTATCATTCGCGGAGAGGCATATATTTTAGTTCAGAAATTTATGCACCTGAAAAAAAATGTTAAATTTGCATCAAATTTTAAAAGTCCATATAATAAAATGTTTAACTGTTTTTATTCAACATTGTTTTAGACATACCTCCGCATTTTAAAAGTTTTTCTATGTATGTCCTCACAAATTAGTCAGTCAGTTTATCCCGAATCATGTCAGAAGTCTAAATAAATGTGGCTTGTCTACACTTTTGTATCATTCGCGGAGAGGCATATATTTTAGCTCAGAAATTTATGCACCTGAAAAAAAATGTTAAATTTGCATCAAATTTTAAAAGTCCATATAATAAAATGTTTGACTGTTTGAATTCAACATTGTTTTAAAACATACCTCCGCATTTTAAAAGATTTTCTGTATATGTCCTCACAAATTAGTCCATCAGTTTCTTGATCAACAGGTCAGATGTCATAATAACAATCGCTGGTCTACTCTTTTGTATCATTCGCGGAGAGGCATATATTTTAGTTCAGAAATTTATGCACCTGAAAAAAAATGTTAAATTTGCATCAAATTTTAAAAGTCCATATAATAAAATGTTTAACTGTTTCTATTCAATATTGTTTTAGACATACCTCCGCATTTTAAAAGTTTTTCTATGTATGTCCTCACAAATTAGTCAGTCAGTTTCTCCCTAATCATGTCAGAAGTCTAAACAAATGTGGCTTGTCTACTCGTTTGAATCATTCGCGGAGAGGCATATATTTTAGCTCAGAAATTTATGCATCTGAAAAAAAAATGTTAATTTTGCATCAAATTTTAAAAGTCCATATAATAAAATGTTTAACTGTTTGAATTCAACATTTTTTTTTAAACATACCTCCACATTTTAAAAGATTTTGTATGTATGTCCTCACAAAATAGTCCGTCATTTTCTCCCAAATCATGTCAGAAGTCTAAATATATGTGGCTTGTCTACTCTTTTGTATCATTCGCGGAGAGGCATATATTTTAGCTCAGAAATTTATGCACCTGAAAAAAAAATGTTAAATTTGCATCAAATTTTAAAAGTCCATATAATAAAATGTTTAACTCTTTTTATTCAACATTGTTTTAGACCTACCTCCGTATTTTTAAAGTTTTTCTATGTATTTCCTCAGCAATTAGTCAGTCAGTTTCACCTAATCAGGTCAGAAGTCTAAATAAATATGTCTTGTCTACTCGTTTGAATCATTCGCGGAGAGGCATATATTTTAGTTCAGAAATTTATGCACCTGAAAAGATATGTTAAATTTGCATCAAACTTTAAAAGTTTATATAATAAAATGTTTGACTGTTTGAATTCAACATTGTTTTAAAACATACCTCCGCTTTTTAAAAGATTTTCTGTATATGTCTTCACAAACTAGTCCATCAGTTTCTTGATAAACAGCTCAGATGTCATAATAAAAGTGGCTGGTCTACTCTTTTGTATCATTCGCGGAGAGGCATATATTTTAGGGTAGAAATTTATGCACCTGAAAAAAATGTTAAATTTAGATTAATCTTTAAAAGTTTATATAATAAAATGTGTAACTGTTTGAATTCAACATTGGTTTAAATCATACCTCCACATTTTAAAAGATTTTCTGTATATGTGCTCATAAATTACTCCATCAGTTTCTTCATAAGCAGGTCAGATGTCATAATAAAAGTGGCTGGTCTACTCTTTTTTTTCATTCACGGAGAGGCATATATTTTAGGGTAGAAATTTATGAACCTGAAAAAAATGTTAAATTTAGAATAATCTTTAAAATTTTATATAATAAAATGTTTAACTGTTTGAATTCAACATTGTTTTAAATCATACCTCCACATTTTAAAAGATTTTCTGTATATGTGCTCACAAATTACTCCATCAGTTTCTTCATAAGCAGGTCCGATGTCATAATAAAAGTGGCGTGTCTACTCTTTTGTATCATTCGCGGAGAGGCATATATTTTAGTTCAGAAATTTATGCACCTGAAAAAAAATGTTAAATTTGCATCAAATTTTAAAAGTCCATATAATAAAATGTTTAACTGTTTTTATTCAACATTGTTTTAGACATACCTCCGCATTTTAAAAGTTTTTCTATGTATGTCCTCACAAATTAGTCAGTCAGTTTATCCCTAATCATGTCTGAAGTCTAAACAATTGTGGCTTGTTTACTCGTTTGAATCATTCGCGGAGAGGCATATATTTTAGTTCAGAAATTTATGCACATGAAAAGAAATGTTAAATTTGCATCAAACTTTAAAAGTTTATATAATAAAATGTTTGTCTGTTTGAATTCAACATTGTTTTAAAACATACGTCCGCATTTTAAAAGATTTTCTGAATATGTCCTCACAAATTACTCCATCAGTTTCTTCATAAGCAGGTCAGATGTCATAATAAAAGTGGCTGGTCTACTCTTTTGTATCATTCGCGGAGAGGCATATATTTTAGGGTAGAAATTTATGCACCTGAAAAAAATGTTAAATTTAGAATAATCTTTAAAAGTTTATATAATAAAATGTGTAACTGTTTGAATTCAACATTGGTTTAAATCATACCTCCACATTTTAAAAGATTTTCTGTATATGTGCTCACAAATTACTCCATCAGTTTCTTCATAAGCAGGTCAGATGTCATAATAAAAGTGGCTGGTCTACTCTTTTTTTTTCATTCGCGGAGAGGCATATATTTTAGGGTAGAAATTTATGCACCTGAAAAAAATGTTAAATTTAGAATAATCTTTAAAATTTTATATAATAAAATGTTTAACTGTTTGAATTTAACATTGTTTTAAATCATACCTCCACATTTTAAAAGATTTTCTGTATATGTGCTCACAAATTACTCCATCAGTTTCTTCATAAGCAGGTCCGATGTCATAATAAAAGTGGCGTGTCTACTCTTTTGTATCATTCGCGGAGAGGCATATATTTTAGTTCAGAAATTTATGCACCTGAAAAAAAATGTTAAATTTGCATCAAATTTTAAAAGTCCATATAATAAAATGTTTAACTGTTTTTATTCAACATTGTTTTAGACATACCTCCGCATTTAAAAAGTTTTTCTATGTATGTCCTCACAAATTAGTCAGTCAGTTTATCCCTAATCATGTCTGAAGTCTAAACAATTGTGGCTTGTTTACTCGTTTGAATCATTCGCGGAGAGGCATATATTTTAGTTCAGAAATTTATGCACATGAAAAGAAATGTTAAATTTGCATCAAACTTTAAAAGTTTATATAATAAAATGTTTAACTGTTTGAATTCAACATTGTTTTAAATCATACCTCCACATTTTAAAAGATTTTCTGTATATGTGCTCACAAATTACTCCATCAGTTTCTTCATAAGCAGGTCCGATGTCATAATAAAAGTGGCGGGTCTACTCTTTTGTATCATTCGCGGAGAGGCATATATTTTAGCTCTGAAATTTATGCACCTGAAAAAAAAAATTAAATTTGCATCAAATTTTAAAAGTCCATATAATAAAATGTTTAACTGTTTTTATTCAACATTGTTTTTGACATACCTCCGCATTTTAAAATTTTATCTATGTATGTCCTCACAAATTAGTCAGTCAGTTTCTCCCTAATCATGTCAGAAGTCTGAATAAATGTGGCTTGTCTACTCTTTTGAATCATTCGCGGAGAGGCATACATTTTAGTTCAGAAATTTATGCACCTGAAAAGAAATGTTAAATTTGCATCAAACTATAAAAGTTTATATAATAAAATGTTTGACTGTTTGAATTCAACATTGTTTTAAAACATACCTCTGCATTTTAAAAGATTTTCTGTATATGTCCTCACAAATTAGTCCATCAGTTTCTTGATCAACAGGTCAGATGTCATAATAACAATCGCTGGTCTACTCTTTTGTATCATTCGCGGAGAGGCATATATTTTAGTTCAGAAATTTATGCACCTGAAAAAAAATGTTAAATTTGCATCAAATTTTAAAAGTCCATATAATAAAATGTTTAACTGTTTTTATTCAACATTGTTTTAGACATACCTCCGCATTTTAAAAGTTTTTCTATGTATGTCCTCACAAATTAGTCAGTCAGTTTCTCCCTAATCATGTCAGAAGTCTAAACAAATGTGGCTTGTCTACTCGTTTGAATAATTCGCGGAGAGGCATATATTTTAGTTCAGAAATTTATGCACCTGAAAAGATATGTTAAATTTGCATCAAACTTTAAAAGTTTATATAATAAAATGTTTGTCTGTTTGAATTCAACATTGTTTTAAAACATACCTCCGCATTTTAAAAGATTTTCTGAATATGTCCTCACAAATTACTCCATCAGTTTCTTCATAAGCAGGTCAGATGTCATAATAAAAGTGGCTGGTCTACTCTTTTGTATCATTCGCGGAGAGGCATATATTTTAGGGTAGAAATTTATGCACCTGAAAAAAATGTTAAATTTAGAATAATCTTTAAAAGTTTATATAATAAAATGTGTAACTGTTTGAATTCAACATTGGTTTAAATCATACCTCCACATTTTAAAAGATTTTCTGTATATGTGCTCACAAATTACTCCATCAGTTTCTTCATAAGCAGGTCAGATGTCATAATAAAAGTGGCTGGTCTACTCTTTTTTTTCATTCGCGGAGAGGCATATATTTTAGGGTAGAAATTTATGCACCTGAAAAAAATGTTAAATTTAGAATAATCTTTAAAATTTTATATAATAAAATGTTTAACTGTTTGAATTTAACATTGTTTTAAATCATACCTCCACATTTTAAAAGATTTTCTGTATATGTGCTCACAAATTACTCCATCAGTTTCTTCATAAGCAGGTCCGATGTCATAATAAAAGTGGCGTGTCTACTCTTTTGTATCATTCGCGGAGAGGCATATATTTTAGTTCAGAAATTTATGCACCTGAAAAAAAATGTTAAATTTGCATCAAACTTTAAAAGTTTATATAATAAAATGTTTAACTGTTTGAATTCAACATTGTTTTAGACATACCTCCGCATTTTAAAAGTTTTTCTATGTATGTCCTCACAAATTAGTCAGTCAGTTTATCCCTAATCATGTCTGAAGTCTAAACAATTGTGGCTTGTTTACTCGTTTGAATCATTCGCGGAGAGGCATATATTTTAGTTCAGAAATTTATGCACATGAAAAGAAATGTTAAATTTGCATCAAACTTTAAAAGTTTATATAATAAAATGTTTAACTGTTTGAATTCAACATTGTTTTAAATCATACCTCCACATTTTAAAAGATTTTCTGTATATGTGCTCACAAATTACTCCATCAGTTTCTTGATCAACAGGTCAGATGTCATAATAACAATCGCTGGTCTACTCTTTTGTATCATTCGCGGAGAGGCATATATTTTAGTTCAGAAATTTATGCACCTGAAAAAAAATGTTAAATTTGCATCAAATTTTAAAAGTACATATAATAAAATGTTTAACTGTTTTTATTCAACATTGTTTTAGACATACCTCCGCATTTTAAAAGTTTTTCTATGTATGTCCTCACAAATTAGTCAGTCAGTTTCTCCCTAATCATGTCAGAAGTCTGAATAAATGTGGCTTGTCTACTCTTTTGAATCATTCGCGGAGAGGCATACATTTTAGTTCAGAAATTTATGCACCTGAAAAGAAATGTTAAATTTGCATCAAACTATAAAAGTTTATATAATAAAATGTTTGACTGTTTGAATTCAACATTGTTTTAAAACATACCTCTGCATTTTAAAAGATTTTCTGTATATGTCCTCACAAATTAGTCCATCAGTTTCTTGATCAACAGGTCAGATGTCATAATAACAATCGCTGGTCTACTCTTTTGTATCATTCGCGGAGAGGCATATATTTTAGTTCAGAAATTTATGCACCTGAAAAAAAATGTTAAATTTGCATCAAATTTTAAAAGTACATATAATAAAATGTTTAACTGTTTTTATTCAACATTGTTTTAGACATACCTCCGCATTTTAAAAGTTTTTCTATGTATGTCCTCACAAATTAGTCAGTCAGTTTCTCCCTAATCATGTCAGAAGTCTAAACAAATGTGGCTTGTCTACTCGTTTGAATAATTCGCGGAGAGGCATATATTTTAGTTCAGAAATTTATGCACCTGAAAAAAAATGTTAAATTTGCATCAAACTTTAAAAGTTTATATAATAAAATGTTTGTCTGTTTGAATTCAACATTGTTTTAAAACATACCTCCGCATTTTAAAAGATTTTCTGTATATGTCCTCACAAATTACTCCATCAGTTTCTTCATAAGCAGGTCAGATGTCATAATAAAAGTGGCTGGTGTACTCTTTTGTATCATTCGTGGAGAGGCATATATTTTAGCTCAGAAATTTATGCATCTGAAAAAAATTGTTAATTTTGCATCAAATTTTAAAAGTCCACATAATAAAATGTTTAACTGTTTGAATTCAACATTTTTTTTTAAACATACCTCCACATTTTAAAAGATTATGTATGTATGTCCTCACAAAATAGTCCGTCATTTTCTCCCAAATCATGTCAGAAGTCTAAATAAATGTGGCTTGTCTACACTTTTGTATCATTCGCGGAGAGGCATATATTTTAGCTCAGAAATTTATGCACCTGAAAAAAAAATGTTAAATTTGCATCGAATTTTAAAAGTCCATATAATAAAATGTTTAACTCTTTTTATTCAATATTGTTTTAGACCTACCTCCGCATTTTTAAAGTTTTTCTATGTATTTCCTCAGCAATTAGTCAGTCAGTTTCCCCTAATCATGTCAGAAGTCTAAATAAATGTGGCTTGTCTACTCGTTTGAATCATTGGCGGAGAGGCTTATATTTTAGTTCAGAAATTTATGCACCTGAAAAGATATGTTAAATTTGCATCAAACTTTAAAAGTTTATATAATAAAATGTTTGACTGTTTGAATTCAACATTGTTTTAAAACATACCTCCGCTTTTTAAAACATTTTCTGTATATGTCTTCACAAACTAGTCCATCAGTTTCTTGATAAACAGCTCAGATGTCATAATAAAAGTGGCTGGTCTACTCTTTTGTATCATTCGCGGAGAGGCATATATTTTAGGGTAGAAATTTATGCACCTGAAAAAAATGTTAAATTTAGATTAATCTTTAAAAGTTTATATAATAAAATGTGCAACTGTTTGAATTCAACATTGGTTTAAATCATACCTCCACATTTTAAAAGATTTTCTGTATATGTGCTCACAAATTACTCCATCAGTTTCTTCATAAGCAGGTCAGATGTCATAATAAAAGTGGCTGGTCTACTCTTTTGTATCATTCGCGGAGAGGCATATATTTTAGGGTAGAAATTTATGCACCTGAAAAAAATGTTAAATTTAGAATAATCTTTAAAATTTTATATAATAAAATGTTTAACTGTTTGAATTCAACATTGTTTTAAATCATACCTCCACATTTTAAAAGATTTTCTGTATATGTGCTCACAAATTACTCCATCCGTTTCTTCATAAGCATGTCCGATGTCATAATAAAAGTGGCGGGTCTACTCTTTTGTATCATTCGCGGAGAGGCATATATTTTAGCTCTGAAATTTATGCACCTGAAAAAAAAATTAAATTTTCATCACATTTTAAAAGTCCATATAATAAAATGTTTAACTGTTTTTATTCAACATTGTTTTTGACATACCTCCGCATTTTAAAAGATTTTCTATGTATGTCCTCACAAAATAGTCAGTCATTTTCTCCCAAATCATGTCAGAAGTCTAAATAAATGTGGCTTGTCTACTCTTTTGAATCATTCGCGGAGAGGCATATATTTTAGCTCAGAAATTTATGCATCTGAAAAAAAAATGTTAATTTTGCATCAAATTTTAAAAGTCCATATAATAAAATGTTTAACTGTTTGAATTCAACATTTTTTTTTAAACATACCTCCACATTTTAAAAGATTTTGTATGTATGTCCTCACAAAATAGTCCGTCATTTTCTCCCAAATCATGTCAGAAGTCTAAATATATGTGGCTTGTCTACTCTTTTGTATCATTCGCGGAGAGGCATATATTTTAGCTCAGAAATTTATGCACCTGAAAATAAAATGTTAAATTTGCATCAAATTTTAAAAGTCCATATAATAAAATGTTTAACTCTTTTTATTCAACATTGTTTTAGACCTACCTCCGTATTTTTAAAGTTTTTCTATGTATTTCCTCAGCAATTAGTCAGTCAGTTTCACCTAATCAGGTCAGAAGTCTAAATAAATATGTCTTGTCTACTCGTTTGAATCATTCGCGGAGAGGCATATATTTTAGTTCAGAAATTTATGCACCTGAAAAGATATGTTAAATTTGCATCAAACTTTAAAAGTTTATATAATAAAATGTTTGACTGTTTGAATTCAACATTGTTTTAAAACATACCTCCGCTTTTTAAAACATTTTCTGTATATGTCTTCACAAACTAGTCCATCAGTTTCTTGATAAACAGCTCAGATGTCATAATAAAAGTGGCTGGTCTACTCTTTTGTATCATTCGCGGAGAGGCATATATTTTAGGGTAGAAATTTATGCACCTGAAAAAAATGTTAAATTTAGATTAATCTTTAAAAGTTTATATAATAAAATGTGCAACTGTTTGAATTCAACATTGGTTTAAATCATACCTCCACATTTTAAAAGATTTTCTGTATATGTGCTCACAAATTACTCCATCAGTTTCTTCATAAGCAGGTCAGATGTCATAATAAAAGTGGCTGGTCTACTCTTTTGTATCATTCGCGGAGAGGCATATATTTTAGGGTAGAAATTTATGCACCTGAAAAAAATGTTAAATTTAGAATAATCTTTAAAATTTTATATAATAAAATGTTTAACTGTTTGAATTCAACATTGTTTTAAATCATACCTCCACATTTTAAAAGATTTTCTGTATATGTGCTCACAAATTACTCCATCCGTTTCTTCATAAGCATGTCCGATGTCATAATAAAAGTGGCGGGTCTACTCTTTTGTATCATTCGCGGAGAGGCATATATTTTAGCTCTGAAATTTATGCACCTGAAAAAAAAATTAAATTTTCATCACATTTTAAAAGTCCATATAATAAAATGTTTAACTGTTTTTATTCAACATTGTTTTTGACATACCTCCGCATTTTAAAAGATTTTCTATGTATGTCCTCACAAAATAGTCAGTCATTTTCTCCCAAATCATGTCAGAAGTCTAAATAAATGTGGCTTGTCTACTCTTTTGAATCATTCGCGGAGAGGCATATATTTTAGCTCAGAAATTTATGCATCTGAAAAAAAAATGTTAATTTTGCATCAAATTTTAAAAGTCCATATAATAAAATGTTTAACTGTTTGAATTCAACATTTTTTTTTAAACATACCTCCACATTTTAAAAGATTTTGTATGTATGTCCTCACAAAATAGTCCGTCATTTTCTCCCAAATCATGTCAGAAGTCTAAATATATGTGGCTTGTCTACTCTTTTGTATCATTCGCGGAGAGGCATATATTTTAGCTCAGAAATTTATGCACCTGAAAATAAAATGTTAAATTTGCATCAAATTTTAAAAGTCCATATAATAAAATGTTTAACTCTTTTTATTCAACATTGTTTTAGACCTACCTCCGTATTTTTAAAGTTTTTCTATGTATTTCCTCAGCAATTAGTCAGTCAGTTTCACCTAATCAGGTCAGAAGTCTAAATAAATATGTCTTGTCTACTCGTTTGAATCATTCGCGGAGAGGCATATATTTTAGTTCAGAAATTTATGCACCTGAAAAGATATGTTAAATTTGCATCAAACTTTAAAAGTTTATATAATAAAATGTTTGTCTGTTTGAATTCAACATTGTTTTAAAACATACCTCCGCATTTTAAAAGATTTTCTGAATATGTCCTCACAAATTACTCCATCAGTTTCTTCATAAGCAGGTCAGATGTCATAATAAAAGTGGCTGGTCTACTCTTTTGTATCATTCGCGGAGAGGCATATATTTTAGGGTAGAAATTTATGCACCTGAAAAAAATGTTAAATTTAGAATAATCTTTAAAAGTTTATATAATAAAATGTGTAACTGTTTGAATTCAACATTGGTTTAAATCATACCTCCACATTTTAAAAGATTTTCTGTATATGTGCTCACAAATTACTCCATCAGTTTCTTCATAAGCAGGTCAGATGTCATAATAAAAGTGGCTGGTCTACTCTTTTTTTTTCATTCGCGGAGAGGCATATATTTTAGGGTAGAAATTTATGCACCTGAAAAAAATGTTAAATTTAGAATAATCTTTAAAATTTTATATAATAAAATGTTTAACTGTTTGAATTTAACATTGTTTTAAATCATACCTCCACATTTTAAAAGATTTTCTGTATATGTGCTCACAAATTACTCCATCAGTTTCTTCATAAGCAGGTCCGATGTCATAATAAAAGTGGCGTGTCTACTCTTTTGTATCATTCGCGGAGAGGCATATATTTTAGTTCAGAAATTTATGCACCTGAAAAAAAATGTTAAATTTGCATCAAATTTTAAAAGTCCATATAATAAAATGTTTAACTGTTTTTATTCAACATTGTTTTAGACATACCTCCGCATTTTAAAAGTTTTTCTATGTATGTCCTCACAAATTAGTCAGTCAGTTTATCCCTAATCATGTCTGAAGTCTAAACAATTGTGGCTTGTTTACTCGTTTGAATCATTCGCGGAGAGGCATATATTTTAGTTCAGAAATTTATGCACATGAAAAGAAATGTTAAATTTGCATCAAACTTTAAAAGTTTATATAATAAAATGTTTAACTGTTTGAATTCAACATTGTTTTAAATCATACCTCCACATTTTAAAAGATTTTCTGTATATGTGCTCACAAATTACTCCATCAGTTTCTTCATAAGCAGGTCCGATGTCATAATAAAAGTGGCGGGTCTACTCTTTTGTATCATTCGCGGAGAGGCATATATTTTAGCTCTGAAATTTATGCACCTGAAAAAAAAAATTAAATTTGCATCAAATTTTAAAAGTCCATATAATAAAATGTTTAACTGTTTTTATTCAACATTGTTTTTGACATACCTCCGCATTTTAAAATTTTATCTATGTATGTCCTCACAAATTAGTCAGTCAGTTTCTCCCTAATCATGTCAGAAGTCTGAATAAATGTGGCTTGTCTACTCTTTTGAATCATTCGCGGAGAGGCATACATTTTAGTTCAGAAATTTATGCACCTGAAAAGAAATGTTAAATTTGCATCAAACTATAAAAGTTTATATAATAAAATGATTGACTGTTTGAATTCAACATTGTTTTAAAACATACCTCTGCATTTTAAAAGATTTTCTGTATATGTCCTCACAAATTAGTCCATCAGTTTCTTGATCAACAGGTCAGATGTCATAATAACAATCGCTGGTCTACTCTTTTGTATCATTCGCGGAGAGGCATATATTTTAGTTCAGAAATTTATGCACCTGAAAAAAAATGTTAAATTTGCATCAAATTTTAAAAGTCCATATAATAAAATGTTTAACTGTTTTTATTCAACATTGTTTTAGACATACCTCCGCATTTTAAAAGTTTTTCTATGTATGTCCTCACAAATTAGTCAGTCAGTTTCTCCCTAATCATGTCAGAAGTCTAAACAAATGTGGCTTGTCTACTCGTTTGAATAATTCGCGGAGAGGCATATATTTTAGTTCAGAAATTTATGCACCTGAAAAGATATGTTAAATTTGCATCAAACTTTAAAAGTTTATATAATAAAATGTTTGTCTGTTTGAATTCAACATTGTTTTAAAACATACCTCCGCATTTTAAAAGATTTTCTGAATATGTCCTCACAAATTACTCCATCAGTTTCTTCATAAGCAGGTCAGATGTCATAATAAAAGTGGCTGGTCTACTCTTTTGTATCATTCGCGGAGAGGCATATATTTTAGGGTAGAAATTTATGCACCTGAAAAAAATGTTAAATTTAGAATAATCTTTAAAAGTTTATATAATAAAATGTGTAACTGTTTGAATTCAACATTGGTTTAAATCATACCTCCACATTTTAAAAGATTTTCTGTATATGTGCTCACAAATTACTCCATCAGTTTCTTCATAAGCAGGTCAGATGTCATAATAAAAGTGGCTGGTCTACTCTTTTTTTTCATTCGCGGAGAGGCATATATTTTAGGGTAGAAATTTATGCACCTGAAAAAAATGTTAAATTTAGAATAATCTTTAAAATTTTATATAATAAAATGTTTAACTGTTTGAATTTAACATTGTTTTAAATCATACCTCCACATTTTAAAAGATTTTCTGTATATGTGCTCACAAATTACTCCATCAGTTTCTTCATAAGCAGGTCCGATGTCATAATAAAAGTGGCGTGTCTACTCTTTTGTATCATTCGCGGAGAGGCATATATTTTAGTTCAGAAATTTATGCACCTGAAAAAAAATGTTAAATTTGCATCAAATTTTAAAAGTCCATATAATAAAATGTTTAACTGTTTTTATTCAACATTGTTTTAGACATACCTCCGCATTTTAAAAGTTTTTCTATGTATGTCCTCACAAATTAGTCAGTCAGTTTATCCCTAATCATGTCTGAAGTCTAAACAATTGTGGCTTGTTTACTCGTTTGAATCATTCGCGGAGAGGCATATATTTTAGTTCAGAAATTTATGCACATGAAAAGAAATGTTAAATTTGCATCAAACTTTAAAAGTTTATATAATAAAATGTTTAACTGTTTGAATTCAACATTGTTTTAAATCATACCTCCACATTTTAAAAGATTTTCTGTATATGTGCTCACAAATTACTCCATCAGTTTCTTCATAAGCAGGTCCGATGTCATAATAAAAGTGGCGGGTCTACTCTTTTGTATCATTCGCGGAGAGGCATATATTTTAGCTCTGAAATTTATGCACCTGAAAAAAAAAATTAAATTTGCATCAAATTTTAAAAGTCCATATAATAAAATGTTTAACTGTTTTTATTCAACATTGTTTTTGACGTACCTCCGCATTTTAAAATTTTATCTATGTATGTCCTCACAAATTAGTCAGTCAGTTTCTCCCTAATCATGTCAGAAGTCTGAATAAATGTGGCTTGTCTACTCTTTTGAATCATTCGCGGAGAGGCATACATTTTAGTTCAGAAATTTATGCACCTGAAAAGAAATGTTAAATTTGCATCAAACTATAAAAGTTTATATAATAAAATGTTTGACTGTTTGAATTCAACATTGTTTTAAAACATACCTCTGCATTTTAAAAGATTTTCTGTATATGTCCTCACAAATTAGTCCATCAGTTTCTTGATCAACAGGTCAGATGTCATAATAACAATCGCTGGTCTACTCTTTTGTATCATTCGCGGAGAGGCATATATTTTAGTTCAGAAATTTATGCACCTGAAAAAAAATGTTAAATTTGCATCAAATTTTAAAAGTCCATATAATAAAATGTTTAACTGTTTTTATTCAACATTGTTTTAGACATACCTCCGCATTTTAAAAGTTTTTCTATGTATGTCCTCACAAATTAGTCTGTCAGTTTCTCCCTAATCATGTCAGAAGTCTAAACAAATGTGGCTTGTCTACTCGTTTGAATAATTCGCGGAGAGGCATATATTTTAGTTCAGAAATTTATGCACCTGAAAAAAAATGTTAAATTTGCATCAAACTTTAAAAGTTTATATAATAAAATGTTTGTCTGTTTGAATTCAACATTGTTTTAAAACATACCTCCGCATTTTAAAAGATTTTCTGTATATGTCCTCACAAATTACTCCATCAGTTTCTTCATAAGCAGGTCAGATGTCATAATAAAAGTGGCTGGTGTACTCTTTTGTATCATTCGTGGAGAGGCATATATTTTAGCTCAGAAATTTATGCATCTGAAAAAAATTGTTAGTTTTGCATCAAATTTTAAAAGTCCACATAATAAAATGTTTAACTGTTTGAATTCAACATTTTTTTTTAAACATACCTCCACATTTTAAAAGATTATGTATGTATGTCCTCACAAAATAGTCCGTCATTTTCTCCCAAATCATGTCAGAAGTCTAAATAAATGTGGCTTGTCTACACTTTTGTATCATTCGCGGAGAGGCATATATTTTAGCTCAGAAATTTATGCACCTGAAAAAAAAATGTTAAATTTGCATCGAATTTTAAAAGTCCATATAATAAAATGTTTAACTCTTTTTATTCAATATTGTTTTAGACCTACCTCCGCATTTTTAAAGTTTTTCTATGTATTTCCTCAGCAATTAGTCAGTCAGTTTCCCCTAATCATGTCAGAAGTCTAAATAAATGTGGCTTGTCTACTCGTTTGAATCATTGGCGGAGAGGCTTATATTTTAGTTCAGAAATTTATGCACCTGAAAAGATATGTTAAATTTGCATCAAACTTTAAAAGTTTATATAATAAAATGTTTGACTGTTTGAATTCAACATTGTTTTAAAACATACCTCCGCTTTTTAAAACATTTTCTGTATATGTCTTCACAAACTAGTCCATCAGTTTCTTGATAAACAGCTCAGATGTCATAATAAAAGTGGCTGGTCTACTCTTTTGTATCATTCGCGGAGAGGCATATATTTTAGGGTAGAAATTTATGCACCTGAAAAAAATGTTAAATTTAGATTAATCTTTAAAAGTTTATATAATAAAATGTGCAACTGTTTGAATTCAACATTGGTTTAAATCATACCTCCACATTTTAAAAGATTTTCTGTATATGTGCTCACAAATTACTCCATCAGTTTCTTCATAAGCAGGTCAGATGTCATAATAAAAGTGGCTGGTCTACTCTTTTGTATCATTCGCGGAGAGGCATATATTTTAGGGTAGAAATTTATGCACCTGAAAAAAATGTTAAATTTAGAATAATCTTTAAAATTTTATATAATAAAATGTTTAACTGTTTGAATTCAACATTGTTTTAAATCATACCTCCACATTTTAAAAGATTTTCTGTATATGTGCTCACAAATTACTCCATCCGTTTCTTCATAAGCATGTCCGATGTCATAATAAAAGTGGCGGGTCTACTCTTTTGTATCATTCGCGGAGAGGCATATATTTTAGCTCTGAAATTTATGCACCTGAAAAAAAAATTAAATTTTCATCACATTTTAAAAGTCCATATAATAAAATGTTTAACTGTTTTTATTCAACATTGTTTTTGACATACCTCCGCATTTTAAAAGATTTTCTATGTATGTCCTCACAAAATAGTCAGTCATTTTCTCCCAAATCATGTCAGAAGTCTAAATAAATGTGGCTTGTCTACTCTTTTGTATCATTCGCGGAGAGGCATATATTTTAGCTCTGAAATTTATGCACCTGAAAAAAAAATTAAATTTGCATCAAATTTTAAAAGTCCATATAATAAAATGTTTAACTGTTTTTATTCAACATTGGCTTAGACATACCTCCGCATTTTAAAATTTTTTCTATGTATGTCCTCAAAAACTAGTCAGTCAGTTTCTCCCTAATCATGTCAGAAGTCTGAATAAATGTGGCTTGTCTACTCTTTTGAATCATTCGCGGAGAGGCATACATTTTAGTTCAGAAATTTATGCAACTGAAAATATATGTTAAATTTGCATCAAACTTTAAAAGTTTATATAATAAAATGTTTGACTGTTTGAATTCAACATTGTTTTAAAACATACCTCCGCTTTTTAAAAGATTTTCTGTATATATCCTCACAAACTAGTCCATCAGTTTCTTGATAAACAGCTGAGATGTAATAATAAAAGTGGCTGGTCTACTCTTTTGTATCATTCGCTGAGAGGCATATATTTTAGGGTAGAAATTTATGCACCTGAAAAAAATGTTAAATTTAGATTAATCTTTAAAAGTTTATATAATAAAATGTTTAACTGTATGAATTCAACATTGTTTTAAATCATACCTCCACATTTTAAAAGATTTTCTATATATGTGCTCACAAATTACTCCATCAGTTTCTTCATAAGCCGGTCAGATGTCATAATAAAAGTGCCTGGTCTACTCTTTTGTATCGTTCGCGGAGAGGCATATATTTTAGCTCAGAAATTTATGCACCTGAAAAAAAAATGTTAATTTTGCATCAAATTTTAAAAGTCCATATAATGAAATGTTTAACTGTTTGAATTCAACATTTTTTTTAAAACATACCTCCGTATTTTAAAAGATTTTCTATTTATGTCCTCACAAAATAGTCAGTCATTTTCTCCCAAATCATGTCAGAAGTCTAAATAAATGTGGCTTGTCTACTCTTTTGTATCATTCGCGGAGAGGCATATATTTTAGCTCTGAAATTTATGCACCTGAAAAAAAAATGTTAATTTTGCATCAAATTTTAAAAGTCCATATAATAAAATATTTAACTGTTTTTATTCATCATTGGCTTAGACATACCACCGCATTTTAAAATTTTTTCTATGTATGTCCTCACAAACTAGTCAGTCAGTTTCTCCCTAATCATGTCAGAAGTCTGAATAAATGTGGCTTGTCTACTCTTTTGAATCATTCGCGGAGAGGCATACATTTTAGTTCAGAAATTTATGCACCTGAAAAGAAATGTTAAATTTGCATCAAACTTTAAAAGTTTATATAATAAAATGTTTGACTGTTTGAATTCAACATTGTTTTAAAACATACCTCCGCATTTAAAAAGTTTTTCTGTATATGTCCTCACAAATTAGTCCATCAGTTTCTTGATCAACAGGTCAGATGTCATAATAACAATCGCTGGTCTACTCTTTTTTATCATTTGCGGAGAGGCATATATTTTAGTTCAGAAATTTATGCACCTGAAAAAAAATGATAAATTTGCATCAAATTTTAAAAGTCCATATAATAAAATGTTTAACTGTTTTTATTCAACATTGTTTTAGACATACCTCCGCATTTTAAAAGTTTTTCTATGTATGTCCTCACAAATTAGTCAGTCAGTTTCTCCCTAATCATGTCAGAAGTCTAAACAAATGTGGCTTGTTTACTCGTTTGAATCATTCGTGGAGAGGCATATATTTTAGTTCAGAAATTTATGCACCTGAAAAGAAATGTTAAATTTGCATCAAACTTTAAACGTTTATATAATAAAATGTTTGTCTGTTTGAATTCAACATTTTTTTTAAACATACCTCCAAATTTTAAAAGATTTTGTATGTATGTCCTCACAAAATAGTCCGTCATTTTCTCCCAAATCATGTCAGAAGTCTAAATAAATGTGGCTTGTCTACTGTTTTGTATCATTCGCTGAGAGGCATATATTTTAGGGTAGAAATTTATGCACCTGAAAAAAATGTTAAATTTAGATTAATCTTTAAAAGTTTATATAATAAAATGTGTAACTGTTTGAATTCAACATTGGTTTAAATCATACCTCCACATTTTAAAAGATTTTCTGTATATGTGCTCAAAAATTACTCCATCAGTTTCTTCATAAGCAGATCAGATGTCATAATAAAAGTGGCTGGTCTACTCTTTTGTATCATTCGCGGAGAGGCATATATTTTAGGGTAGAAATTTATGCACCTGAAAAAAATGTTAAATTTAGAATAATCTTTAAAATTTTATATAATAAAATGTTTAACTGTTTGAATTCAACATTGTTTTAAATCATACCTCCACATTTTAAAAGATTTTCTGTATATGTGCTCACAAATTACTCCATCAGTTTCTTCATAAGCAGGTTCGATGTCATAATAAAAGTGGCGGTTCTACTCTTTTGTATCATTCGCGGAGAGGCATATATTTTAGCTCTGAAATTTATGCACCTGAAAAAAAAATTAAATTTGCATCAAATTTAAAAGTCCATATAATAAAATGTTTAACTGTTTTTATTCAACATTGTTTTTGACATACCTCCGCATTTTAAAATTTTATCTATGTATGTCCTCACAAATTAGTCAGTCAGTTTCTCCCTAATCATGTCAGAAGTCTGAATAAATGTGGCTTGTCTACTCTTTTGAATCATTCGCGGAGAGGCATACATTTTAGTTCAGAAATTTATGCACCTGAAAATAAATGTTAAATTTGCATCAAACTATAAAAGTTTATATAATAAAATGTTTGACTGTTTGAATTCAACATTGTTTTAAAACATACCTCCGCATTTTAAAAGATTTTCTGTATATGTCCTCACAAATTAGTCCATCAGTTTCTTGATCAACAGGTCAGATGTCATAATAACAATCGCTGGTCTACTCTTTTGTATCATTCGCGGAGAGGCATATATTTTAGTTCAGAAATTTATGCACCTGAAAAAAAATGTTAAATTTGCATCAAATTTTAAAAGTCCATATAATAAAATGTTTAACTGTTTCTATTCAACATTGTTTTAGAATTACCTCCGCATTTTAAAAGTTTTTCTACGTATGTCCTCACAAATTATTCAGTCAGTTTCTCCCTAATCATGTCAGAAGTCTAAACAAATGTGGCTTGTCTACTCGTTTGAATCATTCGCGGAGAGGCATATATTTTAGTTCAGAAATTTATGCACCTGAAAAGAAATGTTAAATTTGCATCAAACTTTCAAAGTTTATATAATAAAATGTTTGTCTCTTTGAATTCAACATTGTTTTAAAACATACCTCCGCATTTTAAAAGATTTTCTGTATATGTCCTCACAAATTACTCCATCAGTTTCTTTATAAGCAGGTCAGATGTCATAATAAAAGTGGCTGGTGTACTCTTTTGTATCATTCGTGGAGAGGCATATATTTTAGCTCAGAAATTTATGCATCTGAAAAAAAAAATGTTAATTTTGCATCAAATTTTAAAAGTCCATATAATAAAATGTTTAACTGTTTGAATTCAACATTTTTTTTAAACATACCTCCACATTTTAAAAAAATTTGTATGTATGTCCTCACAAAATAGTCCGTCATTTTCTCCGAAATCATGTCAGAAGTCTAAATAAATGTGGCTTGTCTACTCTTTTGTATCATTCGCGGAGAGGCATATATTTTAGCTCAGAAATTTATGCACCTGAAAAGATATGTTAAATTTGCATCAAACTTTAAAAGTTTATATAATAAAATGTTTGACTGTTTGAATTCAACATTGTTTTAAAACATACCTCCGCTTTTTAAAAGATTTTCTGTATATGTCTTCACAAACTAGTCCATCAGTTTCTTGATAAACAGCTCAGATGTCATAATAAAAGTGGCTGGTCTACTCTTTTGTATCATTCGCGGAGAGGCATATATTTTGGGGTAGAAATTTATGCACCTGAAAAAAATGTTAATTTTAGATTAATCTTTAAAAGTTTATATAACAAAATGTTTAACTGTTTGAATTCGACATTGTTTTAAATCATACCTCCACATTTTAAAAGATTTTCTGTATATGTGCTCACAAATTATTCCATCAGTTTCTTCATAAGCAGGTCCGATGTCATAATAAAAGTGGCGTGTCTACTCTTTTGTATCATTCGCGGAGAGGCATATATTTTAGCTCTGAAATTTATGCACCTGAAAAAAAAATTAAATTTGCATCAAATTTTAAAAGTCCATATAATAAAATGTTTAACTGTTTTTATTCAACATTGTTTTTGACATACCTCCGCATTTTAAAATTTTATCTATGTATGTCCTCACAAATTAGTCAGTCAGTTTCTCCCTAATCATGTCTGGTGTCTGAATAAATGTGGCTTGTCTACTCTTTTGAATCATTCGCGGAGAGGCATACATTTTAGTTCAGAAATTTATGCACCTGAAAAGAAATGTTAAATTTGCATCAAACTATAAAAGTTTATATAATAAAATGTTTGACTGTTTGAATTCAACATTGTTTTAAAATATACCTCCGCTTTTTAAAAGATTTTCTGTATATATCCTCACAAATTACTCCATCAGTTTCTTCATAAGCAGGTCAGCTGCCATAATAAAAGTGGCTGGTCTACTCTTTTGTATCATTCGCGGAGAGGCATATATTTTAGGGTAGAAATTTATGCACCTGAAAAAAAAAATGTTAATTTTGCATCAAATTTTAAAAGTCCATATAATGAAATGTTTAACTGTTTGAATTCAACATTTTTTTTAAAACATACCTCCGTATTTTAAAGGATTTTCTATGTATGTCCTCACAAAATAGTCAGTCATTTTCTCCCAAATCATGTCAGAAATCTAAATAAATGTGGCTTGTCTACTCTTTTGTATCATTCGCGGAGAGGCATATATTTTAGCTCTGAAATTTATGCACCTGAAAAAAAAATTTAAATTTGCATCAAATTTTAAAAGTCCATATAATAAAATGTTTAACTGTTTTTATTCAACATTGGCTTAGACATACCTCCGCATTTTAAAATTTTTTCTATGTATGTCCTCACAAACTAGTCAGTCAGTTTCTCCCTAATCATGTCAGAAGTCTGAATAAATGTGGCTTGTCTACTCTTTTGAATCATTCGCGGAGAGGCATACATTTTAGTTCAGAAATTTATGCACCTGAAAAGAAAAGTTAAATTTGCATCAAACTTTAAAAGTTTATATAATAAAATGTTTGACTGTTTGAATTCAACATTGTTTTAAAACATACCTCCGCATTTAAAAAGTTTTTCTGTATATGTCCTCACAAATTAGTCCATCAGTTTCTTGATCAACAGGTCAGATGTCATAATAACAATCGCTGGTCTACTCTTTTGTATCATTCGCGGAGAGGCATATATTTTAGTTCAGAAATTTATGCACCTGAAAAAAAATGTTAAATTTGCATCAAATTTTAAAAGTCCATATAATAAAATGTTTAACTGTTTTTATTCAACGTTGTTTTAGACATACCTCCGCATTTAAAAAGTTTTTCTATGTATGTCCTCACAAATTAGTCAGTCAGTTTCTCCCTAATCATGTCAGAAGTCTAAACAAATGTGGCTTGTTTACTCGTTTGAATCATTCGCGGAGAGGCATATATTTTAGTTCAGAAATTTATGCACATGAAAAGAAATGTTAAATTTGCATCAAACTTTAAAAGTTTATATAATAAAATGTTTGTCTGTTTGAATTCAACATTGTTTTAAAACATACCTCCGCATTTTAAAAGATTTCTGTATATGTCCTCACAAATTACTCCATCAGTTTCTTCATAAGCAGGTCAGATGTCATAATAAAAGTGGCTGGTGTACTCTTTTGTATCATTCGTGGAGAGGCATATATTTTAGCTCAGAAATTTATGCATCTGAAAAAAATTGTTAATTTTGCATCAAATTTTAAAAGTCCACATAATAAAATGTTTAACTGTTTTTATTCAACATTGTTTTAGACCTACCTCCGCATTTTTAAAGTTTTTCTATGTATTTCCTCAGCAATTAGTCAGTCAGTTTCCCCTAATCATGTCAGAAGTCTAAATAAATGTGGCTTGTCTACTCTTTTGTATCATTCGCGGAGAGGCATATATTTTAGCTCAGAAATTTATGCACCTGAAAAAAAAATGTTAAATTTGCATCAAACTTTAAAAGTTTATATAATAAAATGTTTGACTGTTTGAATTCAACATTGTTTTAAAACATACCTTCCGCTTTTTAAAAGATTTTCTGTATATGTCTTCACAAACTAGTCCATCAGTTTCTTGATAAACAGCTCAGATGTCATAATAAAAGTGGCTGGTTTACTCTTTTGTATCATTCGCGGAGAGGCATATATTTTAGGGTAGAAATTTATGCACCTGAAAAAATGTTAAATTTAGATTAATCTTTAAATGTTTATATAATAAAATGTGTAACGGTTTGAATTCAACATTGGTTTAAATCATACCTCCACATTTTAAAAGATTTTCTGTATATGTGCTCACAAATTACTCCATCAGTTTCTTCATAAGCAGGTCAGATGTCATAATAAAAGTGGCTGGTCTACTCTTTTGTATCATTCGCGGAGAGGCATATATTTTAGGGTAGAAATTTATGCACCTGAAAAAAATGTTAAATTTAGAATAATCTTTAAAATTTTATATAATAAAATGTTTAACTGTTTGAATTCAACATTGTTTTAAATCATACCTCCACATTTTAAAAGATTTTCTGTATATGTGCTCACAAATTACTCCATCAGTTTCTTCATAAGCAGGTCCGATGTCATAATAAAAGTGACGGGTCTACTCTTTTGTATCATTCGCGGAGAGGCATATATTTTAGCTCTGAAGTTTATGCACCTGAAAAAAAAAATTAAATTTGCATCAAATTTTAAAAGTCCATATAATAAAATGTTTAACTGTTTTTATTCAACATTGTTTTTGACATACCTCCGCATTTTAAAATTTTATCTATGTATGTCCTCACAAATTAGTCAGTCAGTTTCTCCCTAATCATTTCAGAAGTCTGAATAAATGTGGCTTGTCTACTCTTTTGAATCATTCGCGGAGAGGCATACATTTTAGTTCAGAAATTTATGCACCTGAAAAGAAATGTTAAATTTGCATCAAACTATAAAAGTTTATATAATAAAATGTTTGACTGTTTGAATTCAACATTGTTTTAAAACATACCTCCGCATTTTAAAAGATTTTCTGTATATGTCCTCACAAATTAGTCCATCAGTTTCTTGATCAACAGGTCAGATGTCATAAAAACAATCGCTGGTCTACTCTTTTGTATCATTCGCGGAGAGGCATACATTTTAGTTCAGAAATTTATGCACCTGAAAAGAAATGTTAAATTTGCATCAAACTATAAAAGTTTATATAATAAAATGTTTGACTGTTTGAATTCAACATTGTTTTAAAACATACATCCGCATTTTAAAAGATTTTCTGTATATGTCCTCACAAATTAGTCCATCAGTTTCTTGATCAACAGGTCAGATGTCATAATAACAATCGCTGGTCTACTCTTTTGTATCATTCGCGGAGAGGCATATATTTTAGTTCAGAAATTTATGCACCTGAAAAAAAATGTTAAATTTGCATCAAATTTTAAAAGTCCATATAATAAAATGTTTAACTGTTTTTATTCAACATTGTTTTATACATACCTCCGCATTTTAAAAGTTTTTCTATGTATGTCCTCACAAATTAGTCAGTCAGTTTCTCCCTAATCATGTCAGAAGTCTAAACAAATGTGGCTTGTCTACTCGTTTGAATCATTCGCGGAGAGGCATATATTTTAGCTCAGAAATTTATGCATCTGAAAAAAAATGTTAATTTTGCATCAAATTTTAAAAGTCCATATAATAAAATGTTTAACTGTTTGAATTCAACATTTTTTTTTAAACATACCTCCACATTTTAAAAGATTTTGTATGTATGCCCTTTTAAAATAGTCCGTCATTTTCTCCCAAATCATGTCAGAAGTCTAAATAAATGTGGCTTGTCTACTCTTTTGTATCATTCGCGGAGAGGCATATATTTTAGCTCAGAAATTTATGCACCTGAAAAAAAAATGTTAAATTTGCATCAAATTTTAAAAGTCCATATAATAAAATGTTTAACTCTTTTTATTCAACATTGTTTTAGACCTACCTCCGCATTTTTAAAGTTTTTCTATGTATTTCCTCAGCAATTAGTCAGTCAGTTTCACCTAATCAGGTCAGAAGTCTAAATAAATGTGGCTTGTCTACTCGTTTGAATCATTCGCGGAGAGGCATATATTTTAGTTCAGAAATTTATGCACCTGAAAAGATATGTTAAATTTGCATCAAACTTTAAAAGTTTATATAATAAAATGTTTGACTGTTTGAATTCAACATTGTTTTAAAACATACCTCCGCTTTTTAAAAGATTTTCTGTATGTGTCTTCACAAACTAGTCCATCAGTTTCTTGATAAACAGCTCAGACGTCATAATAAAAGTGGCTGGTCTACGCTTTTGTATCATTCGCGGAGAGGCATATATTTTAGGGTAGAAATTTATGCACCTGAAAAAAATGTTAAATTTAGAATAATCTTTAAAATTTTATATAATAAAATGTTTAACTGTTTGAATTCAACATTGGTTTAAATCATACCTCCACATTTTAAAAGATTTTCTGTATATGTGCTCACAAATTACTCCATCAGTTTCTTCATAAGCAGGTCCGATGTCATAATAAAAGTGGCGGGTCTACTCTTTTGTATCATTCGCGGAGAGGCATATATTTTAGCTCTAAAATTTATGCACCTGAAAGAAAAAAATAAATTTGCATCAAATTTTAAAAGTCCATATAATAAAATGTTTAACTGTTTTTATTCAACATTGTTTTTGACATACCTCCGCATTTTAAAATTTTATCTATGTATGTCCTCACAAATTAGTCAGTCAGTTTCTGCCTAATCATGTTAGAAGTCTGAATAAATGTGGCTTGTCTACTCTTTTGAATCATTCGCGGAGAGGCATACATTTTAGTTCAGAAATTTATGCACCTGAAAAGAAATGTTAAATTTGCATCAAACTATAAAAGTTTATATAATAAAATGTTTGACTGTTTGAATTCAACATTGTTTTAAAACATACCTCCGCATTTTAAAAGATTTTCTGTATATGTCCTCACAAATTAGTCCATCAGTTTCTTGATCAACAGGTCAGATGTTATAATAACAATCGCTGGTCTACTCTTTTGTATCATTCGCGGAGAGGCATACATTTTAGTTCAGAAATTTATGCACCTGAAAAGAAATGTTAAATTTGCATCAAACTATAAAAGTTTATATAATAAAATGTTTGACTGTTTGAATTCAACATTGTTTTAAAACATACCTCCGCATTTTAAAAGATTTTCTGTATATGTCCTCACAAATTAATCCATCAGTTTCTTGATCAACAGGTCAGATGTCATAATAACAATCGCTGGTCTACTCTTTTGTATCATTCGCGGAGAGGCATATATTTTAGTTCAGAAATTTATGCACCTGAAAAAAAATGTTAAATTTGCATCAAATTTTAAAAGTCCATATAATAAAATGTTTAACTGTTTTTATTCATCATTGTTTTAGACATACCTCCGCATTTTAAAAGTTTTTCTATGTATTTCCTCAGCAATTAGTCAGTCAGTTTCCCCTAATCATGTCAGAAGTCTAAATAAATGTGGCTTGTCTACTCGTTTGAATCATTCGCGGAGAGGCATATATTTTAGTTCAGAAATTTATGCACCTGAAAAGATATATTAAATTTGCATCAAACTTTAAAAGTTTATATAATAAAATGTTTGACTGTTTGAATTCAACATTGTTTTAAAACATACCTTCCGCTTTTTAAAAGATTTTCTGTATATGTCTTCACAAACTAGTCCATCAGTTTCTTGATAAACAGCTCAGATGTCATAATAAAAGTGGCTGGTCTACTGTTTTGTATCATTCGCGGAGAGGCATATATTTTAGGGTAGAAATTTATGCACCTGAAAAAATGTTAAATTTAGATTAATCTTTAAAAGTTTATATAATAAAATGTGTAACTGTTTGAATTCAACATTGGTTTAAATCATACCTCCACATTTTAAAAGATTTTCTGTATATGTGCTCAAAAATTACTCCATCAGTTTCTTCATAAGCAGATCAGATGTCATAATAAAAGTGGCTGGTCTACTCTTTTGTATCATTCGCGGAGAGGCATATATTTTAGGGTAGAAATTTATGCACCTGAAAAAAATGTTAAATTTAGAATAATCTTTAAAAATTTATATAATAAAATGTTTAACTGTTTGAATTCAACATTGTTTTAAATCATACCTCCTCGTTTTAAAAGATTTTCTGTATATGTGCTCACAAATTACTCCATCAGTTTCTTCATAAGAAGGTCCGATGTCATAATAAAAGTGGCGGTTCTACTCTTTTGTATAATTCGCGGAGAGGCATATATTTTAGCTCTGAAATTTATGCACCTGAAAAAAAAATTAAATTTGCATCAAATTTAAAAGTCCATATAATAAAATGTTTAACTGTTTTTATTCAACATTGTTTTTGACATACCTCCGCATTTTAAAATTTTATCTATGTATGTCCTCACAAATTAGTCAGTCAGTTTCTCCCTAATCATGTCTGGAGTCTGAATAAATGTGGCTTGTCTACTCTTTTGAATCATTCGCGGAGAGGCATATATTTTAGTTCAGAAATTTATGCACCTGAAAAGAAATGTTAAATTTGCATCAAACTTTAAAAGTTCATATAAAAAAATGTTTGTCTCTTTGAATTCAACATTGTTTTAAAACATACCTCCGCATTTTAAAAGATTTTCTGTATATGTCCTCACAAATTACTCCATCAGTTTCTTCATAAGCAGGTCAGATGTCATAATAAAAGTGGCTGGTGTACTCTTTTGTATCATTCGTGGAGAGGCATATATTTTAGTTCAGAAATTTATGCACCTGAAAAAAAATGTTAAATTTGCATAAAATTTTAAAAGTCCATATAATAAAATGTTTAACTGTTTTTATTCAACATTGTTTTAGAATTACCTCCGCATTTTAAAAGTTTTTCTACGTATGTCCTCACAAATTAGTCAGTCAGTTTCTCCCTAATCATGTCAGAAGTCTAAACAAATGTGGCTTGTCTACTCATTTGAATCATTCGCGGAGAGGCATATATTTTAGTTCAGAAATTTATGCACCTGAAAAGAAATGTTAAATTTGCATCAAACTTTAAAAGTTCATATAAAAAAATGTTTGTCTCTTTGAATTCAACATTGTTTTAAAACATACCTCCGCATTTTAAAAGATTTTCTGTATATGTCCTCACAAATTACTCCATCAGTTTCTTCATAAGCAGGTCAGATGTCATAATAAAAGTGGCTGGTGTACTCTTTTGTATCATTCGTGGAGAGGCATATATTTTAGCTCAGAAATTTATGCATCTGAAAAAAAAATGTTAATTTTGCATCAAATTTTAAAAGTCCATATAATAAAATGTTTAACTGTTTGAATTCAACATTTTTTTAAAACATACCTTCCGCTTTTTAAAAGATTTTCTGTATATGTCTTCACAAACTAGTCCATCAGTTTCTTGATAAACAGCTCAGATGTCATAATAAAAGTGGCTGGTTTACTCTTTTGTATCATTCGCGGAGAGGCATATATTTTAGGGTAGAAATTTATGCACCTGAAAAAATGTTAAATTTAGATTAATCTTTAAATGTTTATATAATAAAATGTGTAACGGTTTGAATTCAACATTGGTTTAAATCATACCTCCACATTTTAAAAGATTTTCTGTATATGTGCTCACAAATTACTCCATCAGTTTCTTCATAAGCAGGTCCGATGTCATAATAAAAGTGACGGGTCTACTCTTTTGTATCATTCGCGGAGAGGCATATATTTTAGCTCTGAAGTTTATGCACCTGAAAAAAAAAATTAAATTTGCATCAAATTTTAAAAGTCCATATAATAAAATGTTTAACTGTTTTTATTCAACATTGTTTTTGACATACCTCCGCATTTTAAAATTTTATCTATGTATGTCCTCACAAATTAGTCAGTCAGTTTCTCCCTAATCATTTCAGAAGTCTGAATAAATGTGGCTTGTCTACTCTTTTGAATCATTCGCGGAGAGGCATACATTTTAGTTCAGAAATTTATGCACCTGAAAAGAAATGTTAAATTTGCATCAAACTATAAAAGTTTATATAATAAAATGTTTGACTGTTTGAATTCAACATTGTTTTAAAACATACCTCCGCATTTTAAAAGATTTTCTGTATATGTCCTCACAAATTAGTCCATCAGTTTCTTGATCAACAGGTCAGATGTCATAATAACAATCGCTGGTCTACTCTTTTGTATCATTCGCGGAGAGGCATACATTTTAGTTCAAAAATTTATGCACCTGAAAAGAAATGTTAAATTTGCATCAAACTATAAAAGTTTATATAATAAAATGTTTGACTGTTTGAATTCAACATTGTTTTAAAACATACATCCGCATTTTAAAAGATTTTCTGTATATGTCCTCACAAATTAGTCCATCAGTTTCTTGATCAACAGGTCAGATGTCATAATAACAATCGCTGGTCTACTCTTTTGTATCATTCGCGGAGAGGCATATATTTTAGTTCAGAAATTTATGCACCTGAAAAAAAATGTTAAATTTGCATCAAATTTTAAAAGTCCATATAATAAAATGTTTAACTGTTTTTATTCAACATTGTTTTAGACATACCTCCGCATTTTAAAAGTTTTTCTATGTATGTCCTCACAAATTAGTCAGTCAGTTTCTCCCTAATCATGTCAGAAGTCTAAACAAATGTGGCTTGTCTACTCGTTTGAATCATTCGCGGAGAGGCATATATTTTAGCTCAGAAATTTATGCATCTGAAAAAAAATGTTAATTTTGCATCAAATTTTAAAAGTCCATATAATAAAATGTTTAACTGTTTGAATTCAACATTTTTTTTTAAACATACCTCCACATTTTAAAAGATTTTGTATGTATGCCCTTTTAAAATAGTCCGTCATTTTCTCCCAAATCATGTCAGAAGTCTAAATAAATGTGGCTTGTCTACTCTTTTGTATCATTCGCGGAGAGGCATATATTTTAGCTCAGAAATTTATGCACCTGAAAAAAAAATGTTAAATTTGCATCAAATTTTAAAAGTCCATATAATAAAATGTTTAACTCTTTTTATTCAACATTGTTTTAGACCTACCTCCGCATTTTTAAAGTTTTTCTATGTATTTCCTCAGCAATTAGTCAGTCAGTTTCACCTAATCAGGTCAGAAGTCTAAATAAATGTGGCTTGTCTACTCGTTTGAATCATTCGCGGAGAGGCATATATTTTAGTTCAGAAATTTATGCACCTGAAAAGATATGTTAAATTTGCATCAAACTTTAACAGTTTATATAATAAAATGTTTGACTGTTTGAATTCAACATTGTTTTAAAACATACCTCCGCTTTTTAAAAGATTTTCTGTATGTGTCTTCACAAACTAGTCCATCAGTTTCTTGATAAACAGCTCAGACGTCATAATAAAAGTGGCTGGTCTACGCTTTTGTATCATTCGCGGAGAGGCATATATTTTAGGGTAGAAATTTATGCACCTGAAAAAAATGTTAAATTTAGAATAATCTTTAAAATTTTATATAATAAAATGTTTAACTGTTTGAATTCAACATTGGTTTAAATCATACCTCCACATTTTAAAAGATTTTCTGTATATGTGCTCACAAATTACTCCATCAGTTTCTTCATAAGCAGGTCCGATGTCATAATAAAAGTGGCTGGTCTACTGTTTTGTATCATTCGCGGAGAGGCATATATTTTAGGGTAGAAATTTATGCACCTGAAAAAAATGTTAAATTTAGATTAATCTTTAAATGTTTATATAATAAAATGTGTAACTGTTTGAATTCAACATTGGTTTAAATCATACCTCCACATTTTAAAAGATTTTCTGTATATGTGCTCAAAAATTACTCCATCAGTTTCTTCATAAGCAGATCAGATGTCATAATAAAAGTGGCTGGTCTACTCTTTTGTATCATTCGCGGAGAGGCATATATTTTGGGGTAGAAATTTATGCACCTGAAAAAAATGTTAAATTTAGATTAATCTTTAAAAGTTTATATAATAAAATGTTTAACTGTTTGAATTCGACATTGTTTTAAATCATACCTCCACATTTTAAAAGATTTTCTGTATATGTGCTCACAAATTACTCCATCAGTTTCTTCATAAGCAGGTCCGATGTCATAATAAAAGTGGCGTGTCTACTCTTTTGTATCATTCGCGGAGAGGCATATATTTTAGCTCTGAAATTTATGCACCTGAAAAAAAAATTAAATTTGCATCAAATTTTAAAAGTCCATATAATAAAATGTTTAACTGTTTTTATTCAACATTGTTTTTGACATACCTCCGCATTTTAAAATTTTATCTATGTATGTCCTCACAAATTAGTCAGTCAGTTTCTCCCTAATCATGTCTGGAGTCTGAATAAATGTGGCTTGTCTACTCTTTTGAATCATTCGCGGAGAGGCATACATTTTAGTTCAGAAATTTATGCACCTGAAAAGAAATGTTAAATTTGCATCAAACTATAAAAGTTTATATAATTAAAATGTTTGACTGTTTGAATTCAACATTGTTTTAAAATATACCTCCGCTTTTTAAAAGATTTTCTGTATATATCCTCACAAACTAATCCATCAGTTTCTTGATAAACAGCTCAGATGTAATAATAAAAGTGGCTGGTCTACTCTTTTGTATCATTCGCTGAGAGGCATATATTTTAGGGTAGAAATATATGCACCTGAAAAAAATGTTAAATTTAGAATAATCTTTAAAAGTTTATATAATAAAATGTGTAACTGTTAAAATTCAACATTGTTTTAAATCATACCTCCACATTTTAAAAGATTTTCTGTATATGTGCTCACAAATTACTCCATCAGTTTCTTCATAAGCAGGTCAGATGTCATAATAAAAGTGGCTGGTCTACTCTTTTGTATCATTCGCGGAGAGGCATATATTTTAGGGTAGAAATTTATGCACCTGAAAAAAATGTTAAATTTAGAATAATCTTTAAAATTTTATATAATAAAATGTTTAACTGTTTGAATTCAACATTGTTTTAAATCATACCTCCACATTTTAAAAGATTTTCTGTATATGTGCTCACAAATTACTCCATCAGTTTCTTCATAAGCAGGTCCGATGTCATAATAAAAGTGACGGGTCTACTCTTTTGTATCATTCGCGGAGAGGCATATATTTTAGCTCTGAAGTTTATGCACCTGAAAAAAAAAATTAAATTTGCATCAAATTTTAAAAGTCCATATAATAAAATGTTTAACTGTTTTTATTCAACATTGTTTTTGACATACCTCCGCATTTTAAAATTTTATCTATGTATGTCCTCACAAATTAGTCAGTCAGTTTCTCCCTAATCATTTCAGAAGTCTGAATAAATGTGGCTTGTCTACTCTTTTGAATCATTCGCGGAGAGGCATACATTTTAGTTCAGAAATTTATGCACCTGAAAAGAAATGTTAAATTTGCATCAAACTATAAAAGTTTATATAATAAAATGTTTGACTGTTTGAATTCAACATTGTTTTAAAACATACCTCCGCATTTTAAAAGATTTTCTGTATATGTCCTCACAAATTAGTCCATCAGTTTCTTGATCAACAGGTCAGATGTCATAATAACAATCGCTGGTCTACTCTTTTGTATCATTCGCGGAGAGGCATACATTTTAGTTCAGAAATTTATGCACCTGAAAAGAAATGTTAAATTTGCATCAAACTATAAAAGTTTATATAATAAAATGTTTGACTGTTTGAATTCAACATTGTTTTAAAACATACATCCGCATTTTAAAAGATTTTCTGTATATGTCCTCACAAATTAGTCCATCAGTTTCTTGATCAACAGGTCAGATGTCATAATAACAATCGCTGGTCTACTCTTTTGTATCATTCGCGGAGAGGCATATATTTTAGTTCAGAAATTTATGCACCTGAAAAAAAATGTTAAATTTGCATCAAATTTTAAAAGTCCATATAATAAAATGTTTAACTGTTTTTATTCAACATTGTTTTAGACATACCTCCGCATTTAAAAAGTTTTTCTATGTATGTCCTCACAAATTAGTCAGTCAGTTTCTCCCTAATCATGTCAGAAGTCTAAACAAATGTGGCTTGTCTACTCGTTTGAATCATTCGCGGAGAGGCATATATTTTAGCTCAGAAATTTACGCATCTGAAAAAAAATGTTAATTTTGCATCAAATTTTAAAAGTCCATATAATAAAATGTTTAACTGTTTGAATTCAACATTTTTTTTTAAACATACCTCCACATTTTAAAAGATTTTGTATGTATGCCCTTTTAAAATAGTCCGTCATTTTCTCCCAAATCATGTCAGAAGTCTAAATAAATGTGGCTTGTCTACTCTTTTGTATCATTCGCGGAGAGGCATATATTTTAGCTCAGAAATTTATGCACCTGAAAAAAAAATGTTAAATTTGCATCAAATTTTAAAAGTCCATATAATAAAATGTTTAACTCTTTTTATTCAACAATCATACCTCCACATTTTAAAAGATTTTAGGTATATGTGCTCACAAATTACTCCATCAGTTTCTTCATAAGCAGGTCCGATGTCATAATAAAAGTGGCGGTTCTACTCTTTTGTATCATTCGCGTAGAGGCATATATTTTAGCTCTGAAATTTATGCACCTGAAAAAAAAAATTAAATTTGCATCAAATTTAAAAGTCCATATAATAAAATGTTTAACTGTTTTTATTCAACATTGTTTTTGACATACCTCCGCATTTTAAAATTTTATCTATGTATGTCCTCACAAATTAGTCAGTCAGTTTCTCCCTAATCATGTCTGGAGTCTGAATAAATGTGGCTTGTCTACTCTTTTGAATCATTCGCGGAGAGGCATACATTTTAGTTCAGAAATTTATGCACCTGAAAAGAAATGTTAAATTTGCATCAAACTATAAAAGTTTATATAATTAAAATGTTTGACTGTTTGAATTCAACATTGTTTTAAAATATACCTCCGCTTTTTAAAAGATTTTCTGTATATATCCTCACAAACTAATCCATCAGTTTCTTGATAAACAGCTCAGATGTAATAATAAAAGTGGCTGGTCTACTCTTTTGTATCATTCGCTGAGAGGCATATATTTTAGGGTAGAAATATATGCACCTGAAAAAAATGTTAAATTTAGAATAATCTTTAAAAGTTTATATAATAAAATGTGTAACTGTTAAAATTCAACATTGTTTTAAATCATACCTCCACATTTTAAAAGATTTTCTGTATATGTGCTCACAAATTACTCCATCAGTTTCTTCATAAGCAGGTCAGATGTCATAATAAAAGTGGCTGGTCTACTCTTTTGTATCATTCGCGGAGAGGCATATATTTTAGGGTAGAAATTTATGCACCTGAAAAAAATGTTAAATTTAGAATAATCTTTAAAATTTTATATAATAAAATGTTTAACTGTTTGAATTCAACATTGTTTTAAATCATACCTCCACATTTTAAAAGATTTTCTGTATATGTGCTCACAAATTACTCCATCAGTTTCTTCATAAGCAGGTCCGATGTCATAATAAAAGTGACGGGTCTACTCTTTTGTATCATTCGCGGAGAGGCATATATTTTAGCTCTGAAGTTTATGCACCTGAAAAAAAAAATTAAACTTGCATCAAATTTTAAAAGTCCATATAATAAAATGTTTAACTGTTTTTATTCAACATTGTTTTTGACATACCTCCGCATTTTAAAATTTTATTTTAGTATGTCCTCACAAATTAGTCAGTCAGTTTCTCCCTAATCATTTCAGAAGTCTGAATAAATGTGGCTTGTCTACTCTTTTGAATCATTCGCGGAGAGGCATACATTTTAGTTCAGAAATTTATGCACCTGAAAAGAAATGTTAAATTTGCATCAAACTATAAAAGTTTATATAATAAAATGTTTGACTGTTTGAATTCAACATTGTTTTAAAACATACCTCCGCATTTTAAAAGATTTTCTGTATATGTCCTCACAAATTAGTCCATCAGTTTCTTGATCAACAGGTCAGATGTCATAATAACAATCGCTGGTCTACTCTTTTGTATCATTCGCGGAGAGGCATACATTTTAGTTCAGAAATTTATGCACCTGAAAAGAAATGTTAAATTTGCATCAAACTATAAAAGTTTATATAATAAAATGTTTGACTGTTTGAATTCAACATTGTTTTAAAACATACATCCGCATTTTAAAAGATTTTCTGTATATGTCCTCACAAATTAGTCCATCAGTTTCTTGATCAACAGGTCAGATGTCATAATAACAATCGCTGGTCTACTCTTTTGTATCATTCGCGGAGAGGCATATATTTTAGTTCAGAAATTTATGCACCTGAAAAAAAATGTTAAATTTGCATCAAATTTTAAAAGTCCATATAATAAAATGTTTAACTGTTTTTATTCAACATTGTTTTAGACATACCTCCGCATTTTAAAAGTTTTTCTATGTATGTCCTCACAAATTAGTCAGTCAGTTTCTCCCTAATCATGTCAGAAGTCTAAACAAATGTGGCTTGTCTACTCGTTTGAATCATTCGCGGAGAGGCATATATTTTAGCTCAGAAATTTACGCATCTGAAAAAAAATGTTAATTTTGCATCAAATTTTAAAAGTCCATATAATAAAATGTTTAACTGTTTGAATTCAACATTTTTTTTTAAACATACCTCCACATTTTAAAAGATTTTGTATGTATGCCCTTTTAAAATAGTCCGTCATTTTCTCCCAAATCATGTCAGAAGTCTAAATAAATGTGGCTTGTCTACTCTTTTGTATCATTCGCGGAGAGGCATATATTTTAGCTCAGAAATTTATGCACCTGAAAAAAAAATGTTAAATTTGCATCAAATTTTAAAAGTCCATATAATAAAATGTTTAACTCTTTTTATTCAACAATCATACCTCCACATTTTAAAAGATTTTAGGTATATGTGCTCACAAATTACTCCATCAGTTTCTTCATAAGCAGGTCCGATGTCATAATAAAAGTGGCGGTTCTACTCTTTTGTATCATTCGCGTAGAGGCATATATTTTAGCTCTGAAATTTATGCACCTGAAAAAAAAATTAAATTTGCATCAAATTTAAAAGTCCATATAATAAAATGTTTAACTGTTTTTATTCAACATTGTTTTTGACATACCTCCGCATTTTAAAATTTTATCTATGTATGTCCTCACAAATTAGTCAGTCAGTTTCTCCCTAATCATGTCAGAAGTCTGAATAAATGTGGCTTGTCTACTCTTTTGAATCATTCGCGGAGAGGCATACATTTTAGTTCAGAAATTTATGCACCTGAAAATAAATGTTAAATTTGCATCAAACTATAAAAGTTTATATAATAAAATGTTTGACTGTTTGAATTCAACATTGTTTTAAAACGTACCTCCGCATTTTAAAAGATTTTCTGTATATGTCCTCACAAATTAGTCCATCAGTTTCTTGATCAACAGGTCAGATGTCATAATAACAATCGCTGGTCTACTCTTTTGTATCATTCGCGGAGAGGCATATATTTTAGTTCAGAAATTTATGCACCTGAAAAAAAATGTTAAATTTGCATCAAATTTTAAAAGTCCATATAATAAAATGTTTAACTGTTTTTATTCAACATTGTTTTAGAATTACCTCCGCATTTTAAAAGTTTTTCTACGTATGTCCTCACAAATTAGTCAGTCAGTTTCTCCCTAATCATGTCAGAAGTCTAAACAAATGTGGCTTGTCTACTCGTTTGAATCATTCGCGGAGAGGCATATATTTTAGTTCAGAAATTTATGCACCTGAAAAGAAATGTTAAATTTGCATCAAACTTTAAAAGTTTATATAATAAAATGTTTGTCTCTTTGAATTCAACATAGTTTTAAAACATACCTCCGCATTTTAAAAGATTTTCTGTATTTGTCCTCACAAATTACTCCATCAGTTTCTTCATAAGCAGGTCAGATGTCATAATAAAAGTGGCTGGTGTACTCTTTTGTATCATTCGTGGAGAGGCATATATTTTAGCTCAGAAATTTATGCATCTGAAAAAAAAATGTTAATTTTGCATCAAATTTTAAAAGTCCATATAATAAAATGTTTAACTGTTTGAATTCAACATTTTTTTAAACATACCTCCACATTTTAAAAAATTTTGTATGTATGTCCTCACAAAATAGTCCGTCATTTTCTCCGAAATCATGTCAGAAGTCTAAATAAATGTGGCTTGTCTACTCTTTTGTATCATTCGCGGAGAGGCATATATTTTAGCTCAGAAATTTATGCACCTGAAAAGATATGTTAAATTTGCATCAAACTTTAAAAGTTTATATAATAAAATGTTTGACTGTTTGAATTCAACATTGGTTTAAATCATACCTCCACATTTTAAAAGATTTTCTGTATATGTGCTCAAAAATTACTCCATCAGTTTCTTCATAAGCAGATCAGATGTCATAATAAAAGTGGCTGGTCTACTCTTTTGTATCATTCGCGGAGAGGCATATATTTTGGGGTAGAAATTTATGCACCTGAAAAAAATGTTAAATTTAGATTAATCTTTAAAAGTTTATATAATAAAATGTTTTACTGTTTGAATTCGACATTGTTTTAAATCATACCTCCACATTTTAAAAGATTTTCTGTATATGTGCTCACAAATTACTCCATCAGTTTCTTCATAAGCAGGTCCGATGTCATAATAAAAGTGGCGTGTCTACTCTTTTGTATCATTCGCGGAGAGGCATATATTTTAGCTCTGAAATTTATGCACCTGAAAAAAAAATTAAATTTGCATCAAATTTTAAAAGTCCATATAATAAAATGTTTAACTGTTTTTATTCAACATTGTTTTTGACATACCTCCGCATTTTAAAATTTTATCTATGTATGTCCTCACAAATTAGTCAGTCAGTTTCTCCCTAATCATGTCTGGAGTCTGAATAAATGTGGCTTGTCTACTCTTTTGAATCATTCGCGGAGAGGCATACATTTTAGTTCAGAAATTTATGCACCTGAAAAGAAACGTTAAATTTGCATCAAACTATAAAAGTTTATATAATTAAAATGTTTGACTGTTTGAATTCAACATTGTTTTAAAATATACCTCCGCTTTTTAAAAGATTTTCTGTATATATCCTCACAAACTAATCCATCAGTTTCTTGATAAACAGCTCAGATGTAATAATAAAAGTGGCTGGTCTACTCTTTTGTATCATTCGCTGAGAGGCATATATTTTAGGGTAGAAATATATGCACCTGAAAAAAATGTTAAATTTAGAATAATCTTTAAAAGTTTATATAATAAAATGTGTAACTGTTAAAATTCAACATTGTTTTAAATCATACCTCCACATTTTAAAAGATTTTCTGTATATGTGCTCACAAATTACTCCATCAGTTTCTTCATAAGCAGGTCAGATGTCATAATAAAAGTGGCTGGTCTACTCTTTTGTATCATTCGCGGAGAGGCATATATTTTAGGGTAGAAATTTATGCACCTGAAAAAAATGTTAAATTTAGAATAATCTTTAAAATTTTATATAATAAAATGTTTAACTGTTTGAATTCAACATTGTTTTAAATCATACCTCCACATTTTAAAAGATTTTCTGTATATGTGCTCACAAATTACTCCATCAGTTTCTTCATAAGCAGGTCCGATGTCATAATAAAAGTGACGGGTCTACTCTTTTGTATCATTCGCGGAGAGGCATATATTTTAGCTCTGAAGTTTATGCACCTGAAAAAAAAAATTAAATTTGCATCAAATTTTAAAAGTCCATATAATAAAATGTTTAACTGTTTTTATTCAACATTGTTTTTGACATACCTCCGCATTTTAAAATTTTATCTATGTATGTCCTCACAAATTAGTCAGTCAGTTTCTCCCTAATCATTTCAGAAGTCTGAATAAATGTGGCTTGTCTACTCTTTTGAATCATTCGCGGAGAGGCATACATTTTAGTTCAGAAATTTATGCACCTGAAAAGAAATGTTAAATTTGCATCAAACTATAAAAGTTTATATAATAAAATGTTTGACTGTTTGAATTCAACATTGTTTTAAAACATACCTCCGCATTTTAAAAGATTTTCTGTATATGTCCTCACAAATTAGTCCATCAGTTTCTTGATCAACAGGTCAGATGTCATAATAACAATCGCTGGTCTACTCTTTTGTATCATTCGCGGAGAGGCATACATTTTAGTTCAGAAATTTATGCACCTGAAAAGAAATGTTAAATTTGCATCAAACTATAAAAGTTTATATAATAAAATGTTTGACTGTTTGAATTCAACATTGTTTTAAAACATACATCCGCATTTTAAAAGATTTTCTGTATATGTCCTCACAAATTAGTCCATCAGTTTCTTGATCAACAGGTCAGATGTCATAATAACAATCGCTGGTCTACTCTTTTGTATCATTCGCGGAGAGGCATATATTTTAGTTCAGAAATTTATGCACCTGAAAAAAAATGTTAAATTTGCATCAAATTTTAAAAGTCCATATAATAAAATGTTTAACTGTTTTTATTCAACATTGTTTTAGACATACCTCCGCATTTTAAAAGTTTTTCTATGTATGTCCTCACAAATTAGTCAGTCAATTTCTCCCTAATCATGTCAGAAGTCTAAACAAATGTGGCTTGTCTACTCGTTTGAATCATTCGCGGAGAGGCATATATTTTAGCTCAGAAATTTACGCATCTGAAAAAAAATGTTAATTTTGCATCAAATTTTAAAAGTCCATATAATAAAATGTTTATCTGTTTGAATTCAACATTTTTTTTTAAACATACCTCCACATTTTAAAAGATTTTGTATGTATGCCCTTTTAAAATAGTCCGTCATTTTCTCCCAAATCATGTCAGAAGTCTAAATAAATGTGGCTTGTCTACTCTTTTGTATCATTCGCGGAGAGGCATATATTTTAGCTCAGAAATTTATGCACCTGAAAAAAAAATGTTAAATTTGCATCAAATTTTAAAAGTCCATATAATAAAATGTTTAACTCTTTTTATTCAACAATCATACCTCCACATTTTAAAAGATTTTAGGTATATGTGCTCACAAATTACTCCATCAGTTTCTTCATAAGCAGGTCCGATGTCATAATAAAAGTGGCGGTTCTACTCTTTTGTATCATTCGCGTAGAGGCATATATTTTAGCTCTGAAATTTATGCACCTGAAAAAAAAATTAAATTTGCATCAAATTTAAAAGTCCATATAATAAAATGTTTAACTGTTTTTATTCAACATTGTTTTAGAATTACCTCCGCATTTTAAAAGTTTTTCTACGTATGTCCTCACAAATTAGTCCATCAGTTTCTTGATCAACAGGTCAGATGTCATAATAACAATCGCTGGTCTACTCTATTGTATCATTCGCGGAGAGGCATATATTTTAGTTCAGAAATTTATGCACCTGAAAAAAAATGTTAAATTTGCATCAAATTTTAAAAGTCCATATAATAAAATGTTTAACTGTTTTTATTCAACATTGTTTTAGAATTACCTCCGCATTTTAAAAGTTTTTCTACGTATGTCCTCACAAATTAGTCAGTCAGTTTCTCACTAATCATGTCAGAAGTCTAAACAAATGTGGCTTGTCTACTCGTTTGAATCATTCGCGGAGAGGCATATATTTTAGTTCAGAAATTTATGCACCTGAAAAGAAATGTTAAATTTGCATCAAACTTTAAAAGTTTATATAATAAAATGTTTGTCTCTTTGAATTCAACATAGTTTTAAAACATACCTCCGCATTTTAAAAGATTTTCTGTATATGTCCTCACAAATTACTCCATCAGTTTCTTCATAAGCAGGTCAGATGTCATAATAAAAGTGGCTGGTGTACTCTTTTGTATCATTCGTGGAGAGGCATATATTTTAGCTCAGAAATTTATGCATCTGAAAAAAAAATGTTAATTTTGCATCAAATTTTAAAAGTCCATATAATAAAATGTTTAACTGTTTGAATTCAACATTTTTTTAAACATACCTCCACATTTTAAAAAATTTTGTATGTATGTCCTCACAAAATAGTCCGTCATTTTCTCCGAAATCATGTCAGAAGTCTAAATAAATGTGGCTTGTCTACTCTTTTGTATCATTCGCGGAGAGGCATATATTTTAGCTCAGAAATTTATGCACCTGAAAAGATATGTTAAATTTGCATCAAACTTTAAAAGTTTATATAATAAAATGTTTGACTGTTTGAATTCAACATTGTTTTAAAACATACCTCCGCTTTTTAAAAGATTTTCTGTATATGTCTTCACAAACTAGTCCATCAGTTTCTTGATAAACAGCTCAGATGTCATAATAAAAGTGGCTGGTCTACTCTTTTGAATCATTCGCGGAGAGGCATATATTTTAGGGTAGAAATTTATGCACCTGAAAAAAATGTTAAATTTAGATTAATTTTAAAAGTTTATATAATAAAATGTTTAACTGTTTGAATTCGACATTGTTTTAAATCATACCTCCACATTTTAAAAGATTTTCTGTATATGTGCTCACAAATTACTCCATCAGTTTCTTCATAAGCAGGTCCGATGTCATAATAAAAGTGGCGTGTCTACTCTTTTGTATCATTCGCGGAGAGGCATATATTTTAGCTCTGAAATTTATGCACCTGAAAAAAAAATTAAATTTGCATCAAATTTTAAAAGTCCATATAATAAAATGTTTAACTGTTTTTATTCAACATTGTTTTTGACATACCTCCGCATTTTAAAATTTTACCTATGTATGTCCTCACAAATTAGTCAGTCAGTTTCTCCCTAATCATGTCTGGAGTCTGAATAAATGTGGCTTGTCTACTCTTTTGAATCATTCGCGGAGAGGCATACATTTTAGTTCAGAAATTTATGCACCTGAAAAGAAATGTTAAATTTGCATCAAACTATAAAAGTTTATATAATAAAATGTTTGACTGTTTGAATTCAACATTGTTTTAAAATATACCTCCGCTTTTTAAAAGATTTTCTGTGTATATCCTCACAAACTAATCCATCAGTTTCTTGATAAACAGCTCTGATGTAATAATAAAAGTGGCTGGTCTACTCTTTTGTATCATTCGCTGAGAGGCATATATTTTAGGGTAGAAATATATGCACCTGAAAAAAATGTTAAATTTAGATTAATCTTTAAAAGTTTATATAATAAAATGTGTAACTGTTTAAATTCAACATTGTTTTAAATCATACCTCCACATTTTAAAAGATTTTCTGTATATGTGCTCACAAATTACTCCATCAGTTTCCTCATAAGCAGGTCAGCTGTCATAATAAAAGTGGCTGGTCTACTCTTTTGTATCATTCGCGGAGAGGCATATATTTTAGGGTAGAAATTTATGCACCTGAAAAAAATGTTAAATTTAGATTAATCTTTAAAAGTTTATATAATAAAATATTTAACTATTTGAATTCGACATTGTTTTAGACATACCTCCGCATTTTAAAAGTTTTTCTATGTATGTCCTCACAAATTAGTCAGTCAGTTTCTCCCTAATCATGTCAGAAGTCTAAACAAATGTGGCTTGTTTACTCGTTTGAATCATTCGCGGAGAGGCATATATTTTAGTTCAGAAATTTATGCACATGAAAAGAAATGTTAAATTTGCATCAAACTTTAAAAGTTTATATAATAAAATGTTTGTCTGTTTGAATTCAACATTGTTTTAAAATATACCTCCGCATTTTAAAAGATTTTCTGTATATGTCCTCACAAATTACTCCATCAGTTTCTTCATAAGCAGGTCAGATGTCATAATAAAAGTGGCTGGTGTACTCATTTGTATCATTCGTGGAGAGGCATATATTTTAGCTCAGAAATTTATGCATCTGAAAAAAAATGTTAATTTTGCATCAAATTTTAAAAGTCCATATAATAAAATGTTTAACTGTTTGAATTCAACATTTTTTTTTAAACATACCCCCACATTTTAAAAGATTTTGTATGTATGTCCTCAAAAAATAGTCCGTCCTTTTCTCCCAAATCATGTCAGAAGTCTAAATAAATGTGGCTTGTCCAGTCTTTTGTATCATTCGCGGAGAGGCATATATTTTAGCTCAGAAATTTATGCACCTGAAAAAAAATATTAAATTTGCATCAAATTTTAAAAGTCCATATAATAAAATGTTTAACTCTTTTTATTCAACATTGTTTTAGACCTACCTCCGCATTTTTAAAGTTTTTCTATGTATTTCCTCAGCAATTAGTCAGTCAGTTTCACCTAATCAGGTCAGAAGTCTAAATAAATGTGGCTTGTCTACTCGTTTGAATCATTCGCGGAGAGGCATATATTTTAGTTCAGAAATTTATGCACCTGAAAAGATATGTTAAATTTGCATCAAACTTTAAAAGTTTATATAATAAAATGTTTGACTGTTTGAATTCAACATTGTTTTAAAACATACCTCCGCTTTTTAAAAGATTTTCTGTATGTGTCTTCACAAACTAGTCCATCAGTTTCTTGATAAACAGCTCAGATGTCATAATAAAAGTGGCTGGTCTACTCTTTTGTATCATTCGTGGAGAGGCATATATTTTAGGGTAGAAATTTATGCATCTGAAAAAAATGTTAAATTTAGAATAATCTTTAAAATTTTATATAATAAAATGTTTAACTGTTTGAATTCAACATTGGTTTAAATAATACCTACACATTTTAAAAGATTTTCTGTATATGTGCTCACAAATTACTCCATCAGTTTCTTCATAAGCAGGTCCGATGTCATAATAAAAGTGGCGGGTCTACTCTTTTGTATCATTCGCGGAGAGGCATATATTTTAGCTCTGAAATTTATGCACCTGAAAAAAAAAATTAAATTTGCATCAAATTTTAAAAGTCCATATAATAAAATGTTTAACTGTTTTTATTCATTATTGTTTTTGACATACATCCGCATTTTAAAATATTATCTATGTATGTCCTCACAAATTAGTCAGTCAGTTTCTCCCTAATCATGTCAGAAGTCTGAATAAATGTGGCTTGTCTACTCTTTTGAATCATTCGCGGAGAGGCATACATTTTAGTTCAGAAATTTATGCACCTGAAAAGAAATGTTAAATTTGCATCAAACTATAAATGTTTATATAATAAAATGTTTGACTGTTTGAATTCAACATTGTTTTAAAACATACCTCCGCATTTTAAAAGATTTTCTGTATATGTCCTCACAAGTTAGTCCATCAGTTTCTTGATCAACAGGTCAGATGTCATAATAACAATCGCTGGTCTACTCTTTTGTATCATTCGCGGAGAGGCATACATTTTAGTTCAGAAATTTATGCACCTGAAAAGAAATGTTAAATTTGCATCAAACTATAAAAGTTTATATAATAAAATGTTTGACTGTTTGAATTCAACATTGTTTTAAAACATACCTCCGCATTTTAAAAGATTTCCTGTATATGTCCTCACAAATTAGTCCATCAGTTTCTTGATCAACAGGTCAGATGTCATAATAACAATCGCTGGTCTACTCTTTTGTATCATTCGCGGAGAGGCATATATTTTAGTTCAGAAATTTATGCACCTGAAAAAAAATGTTAAATTTGCATCAAATTTTAAAAGTCCATATAATAAAATGTTTAACTGTTTTTTTTCAACATTGTTTTAGACATACCTCCGCATTTTAAAAGTTTTTCTATGTATGTCCTCACAAATTAGTCAGTCAGTTTCTCCCTAATCATGTCAGAAGTCTAAACAAATGTGGCTTGTCTACTCGTTTGAATCATTCGCGGAGAGGCATATATTTTAGCTCAGAAATTTATGCATCTGAAAAAAAATGTTAATTTTGCATCAAATTTTAAAAGTCCATATAATAAAATGTTTAACTGTTTGAATTCAACATTTTTTTTTAAACATACCTCCACATTTTAAAAGATTTTGTATGTATTTCCTCACAAAATAGTCCGTCATTTTTTCCCAAATCATGTCAGAAGTCTAAATAAATGTGGCTTGTCTACTCTTTTGTATCATTCGCGGAGAGGCATATATTTTAGCTCAGAAATTTATGCACCTGAAAAAAAATGTTAAATTTGCATCAAATTTTAAAAGTCCATATAATAAAATGTTTAACTCTTTTTATTCAATATTGTTTTAGACCTACCTCCGCATTTTTAAAGTTTTTCTATGTATTTCCTCAGCAATTAGTCAGTCAGTTTCACCTAATCAGGTCAGAAGTCTAAATAAATGTGGCTTGTCTACTCGTTTGAATCATTCGCGGAGAGGCATATATTTTAGTTCAGAAATTTATGCACCTGAAAAGATATGTTAAATTTGCATCAAACTTTAAAAGTTTATATAATAAAATGTTTGACTGTTTGAATTCAACATTGTTTTAAAACATACCTCCGCTTTTTAAAAGATTTTCTGTATATGTCTTCACAAACTAGTCCATCAGTTTCTTGATAAACAGCTCAGATGTCATAATAAAAGTTTCTGGTCTACTCTTTTGTATCATTCGCGGAGAGGCATATATTTTAGGGTAGAAATTTATGCACCTGAAAAAAATGTTAAATTTAGATTAATCTTTAAAAGTTTATATAATAAAATGTGTAACTGTTTGAATTCAACATTGGTTTAAATCATACCTCCACATTTTAAAAGATTTTCTGTATATGTGCTCACAAATTACTCCATCAGTTTCTTCATAAGCAGGTCAGATGTCATAATAAAAGTGGCTGGTCTACTCTTTTTTATCATTCGCGGAGAGGCATATATTTTAGGGTAGAAATTTATGCACCTGAAAAAAATGTTAAATTTAGAATAATCTTTAAAATTTTATATAATAAAATGTTTAACTCTTTGAATTCAACATTGTTTTAAATCATACCTCCACATTTTAAAAGATTTTCTGTATATGTGCTCACAAATTACTCCATCAGTTTCTTCATAAGCAGGTCCGATGTCATAATAAAAGTGGCGTGTCTACTCTTTTGTATCATTCGCGGAGAGGCATATATTTTAGTTCAGAAATTTATGCACCTGAAAAAAAATGTTAAATTTGCATCAAATTTTAAAAGTCCATATAATAAAATGTTTAACTGTTTTTATTCAACATTGTTTTAGACATACCTCCGCATTTTAAAAGTTTTTCTATGTATGTCCTCACAAATTAGTCAGTCAGTTTATCCCTAATCATGTCAGAAGTCTAAACAATTGTGGCTTGTTTACTCGTTTGAATCATTCGCGGAGAGGCATATATTTTAGTTCAGAAATTTATGCACATGAAAAGAAATGTTAAATTTGCATCAAACTTTAAAAGTTTATATAATAAAATGTTTGTCTGTTTGAATTCAACATTGTTTTAAAACATACCTCCGCATTTTAAAAGATTTTCTGTATATGTCCTCACAAATTACTCCATCAGTTTCTTCATAAGCAGGTCAGATGTCATAATAAAAGTGGCTGGTCTACTCTTTTGTATCATTCGCGGAGAGGCATATATTTTAGTGTAGAAATTTATGCACCTGAAAAAAATGTTAAATTTAGAATAATCTTTAAAATTTTATATAATAAAATGTTTAACTGTTTGAATTCAACATTGTTTTAAATCATACCTCCACATTTTAAAAGATTTTCTGTATATGTGCTCACAAATTACTCCATCAGTTTCTTCATAAGCAGGTCCGATGTCATAATAAAAGTGGCGGGTCTACACTTTTGTATCATTCGCGGAGAGGCATATATTTTAGCTCTGAAATTTATGCACCTGAAAAAAAAAATTAAATTTGCATCAAATTTTAAAAGTCCATATAATAAAATGTTTAACTGTTTTTATTCAACATTGTTTTTGACATACCTCCGCATTTTAAAAGTTTTTCTATGTATGTCCTCACAAATTAGTCAGTCAGTTTATCCCTAATCATGTCAGAAGTCTAAACAATTGTGGCTTGTTTACTCGTTTGAATCATTCGCGGAGAGGCATATATTTTAGTTCAGAAATTTATGCACATGAAAAGAAATGTTAAATTTGCATCAAACTTTAAAAGTTTATATAATAAAATGTTTGTCTGTTTGAATTCAACATTGTTTTAAAACATACCTCCGCATTTTAAAAGATTTTCTGTATATTTCCTCACAAATTACTCCATCAGTTTCTTCATAAGCAGGTCAGATGTCATAATAAAAGTGGCTGGTCTACTCTTTTGTATCATTCGCGGAGAGGCATATATTTTAGGGTAGAAATTTATGCACCTGAAAAGAAATGTTAAATTTGCATCAAACTATAAAAGTTAATATAATAAAATGTTTGACTGTTTGAATTCAACATTGTTTTAAAACATACCTCCGCATTTTAAAAGATTTTCTGTATATGTCCTCACAAATTAGTCCATCAGTTTCTTGATCAACAGGTCAGATGTCATAATAACAATCGCTGGTCTACTCTTTTGTATCATTCGCGGAGAGGCATATATTTTAGTTCAGAAATTTATGCACCTGAAAAAAAATGTTAAATTTGCATCAAATTTTAAAAGTCCATATAATAAAATGTTTAACTGTTTGAATTCAACATTTTTTTTAAACATACCTCCACATTTTAAAAGATTTTGTATGTATGTCCTCACAAAATAGTCCGTCATTTTCTCCCAAATCATGTCAAAAGTCTAAATAAATGTGGCTTGTCTACTCTTTTGTATCATTCGCGGAGAGGCATATATTTTAGCTCAGAAATTTATGCACCTGAAAAAAAAATGTTAAATTTGCATCAAATTTTAAAAGTCCATATAATAAAATGTTTAATTCTTTTTATTCAACATTGTTTTAGACATACCTCCGCATTTTTAAAGTTTTTCTATGTATTTCCTCAGCAATTAGTCAGTCAGTTTCCCCTAATCATGTCAGAAGTCTAAATAAATGTGGCTTGTCTACTCGTTTGAATCATTCGCGGAGAGGCATATATTTTAGTTCAGAAATTTATGCACCTGAAAAGAAATGTTAAATTTGCATCAAACTTTAAACGTTTATATAATAAAATGTTTGACTGTTTGAATTCAACATTGTTTTAAAACATACCTCCGCTTTTTAAAAGATTTTCTGTATATGTCTTCACAAACTAGTCCATCAGTTTCTTGATAAACAGCTCAGATGTCATAATAAAAGTGGCTGGTCTACTCTTTTGTATCATTCGCGGAGAGGCATATATTTTAGGGTAGAAATTTATGCACCTGAAAAAAATGTTAAATTTAGATTAATCTTTAAAAGTTTATATAATAAAATGTTTAACTGTTTGAATTCGACATTGTTTTAAATCATACCTCCACATTTAAAAAGATTTTCTGTATATGTGCTCACAAATTACTCCATCAGTTTCTTCATAAGCAGGTCAGATGTCATAATAACAATCGCTGGTCTACTCTTTTGTATCATTCGCGGAGAGGCATATATTTTAGTTCAGAAATTTATGCACCTGAAAAAAATGTTAAATTTGCATCAAACTTTAAAGGTTATATAATAAAATGTTTGACTGTTTGAATTCAACATTGTTTTAAAACATACCTCCGCTTTTTAAAAGATTTTCTGTATATGTCCTCACAAATTACTCCATCAGTTTCTTCATAAGCAGGTCAGATGTCATAATAAAAGTGGCTGGTCTACTCTTTTGTATCATTCGCGGAGAGGCATATATTTTAGCTTAGAAATGTATGCACCTGAAAAAAAAATGTTAATTTTGCATCAAATTTTAAAAGTCCATATAATAAAATGTTTAACTGTTTGAATTCAACATTGTTTTAAAACATACCTCCGCATTTTAAAAGATTTTCTGTATATGTCCTCACAATTTAGTCCATCAGTTTCTTGATAAACAGGTCAGATGTCATATTAAAAATCGCTGGTCTACTCTATTGTATCATTCGCGGATAGGCATATATTTTAGCTTAGAAATTTATGCACCTGAAAAAAAATGTTAATTTTGCATCAAATTTTAAAAGTCCATATAATAAAATGTTTTACTGTTTGAATTCAACATTTTTTTAAAAACATACCTCCGCATTTTAAAAGATTTTCTATGTATGTCCTCACAAAATAGTCAGTCATTTTCTCCCAAATCATGTCAGAAGTCTAAATAAATGTGGCTTGTCTACTCTTTTGTATCATTCGCGGAGAAGCATATATTTTAGTTCAGAAATTTATGCACCTGAAAAGAAATGTTAAATTTGCATCAAACTTTAAAAGGTTATATAATAAAATGTTTAACTGTTTGAATTCAACAATTTTTTAAAACATACCTCCGCTTTTTAAAAGATTTTCTGTATATGTCCTCACAAATTACTCCATCAGTTTCTTCATAAGCAGGTCAGATGTCCTAATAAATGTGTCTTGTCTACGCTTTTTAATCTTCCGCGGAGAGGCATATATTTTAGTTCAGAAATTTATGCACCTGAAAAGAAATGTTAAATTTGCATCAAACTTTAAAAGTTTATATAATAAAATGTTTGACTGTTTGAATTCATCATTGTTTTAAAACATACCTCCGCTTTTTAAAAGATTTTCTGTATATGTCCTCACAAATCACTCCATCAGTTTCTTCATAAGCAGATCAGATGTCATAATAAAACTGGCTGGTCTACTCTTTTGTATCATTCGCGGAGAGGCTTATATTTTAGCTTAGAAATTTATGCACCTGAAAAAAAATGTTAATTTTGCATCAAATTTTAAAAGTCCATATAATAAAATGTTTAACTGTTTGAATTCAACATTTTTTTTAAAAACATACCTCCGCATTTTAAAAGATTTTCTATGTATGTCCTCACAAAATAGTCAGTCATTTTCTCCCAAATAATGTCAGAAGTCTAAATAAATGTTGCTTGTCTACTCTTTTGTATCATTCGCGGAGAAGCATATATTTTAGTTCAGAAATTTATGTACCTGAAAAGAAATGTTAAATTTGCATCAAACTTTAAAAGGTTATATAATAAAATGTTTAACTGTTTGAATTCAACAATTTTTTAAAACATACCTCCGCATTTTAAAAGATTTTCTATGTATGTCCTCACAAAATAGTCAGTCATTTTCTCCCAAATCATGTCAGAAGTCTAAATAAATGTGGCTTGTCTACTCTTTTCTATCATTCGCGGAGAAGCATATATTTTAGCTCAGAAATTTATGCACCTGAAAAGAAATGTTAAATTTGCATCAAAATTTAAAAGTTTATATAAAAAAATGGTTGACTGTTTGAATTCAACATTGTTTTAAAACATACCCCCGCATTTTAAAAGATTTTCTGTATATGTCCTCACAAATTAGTCTATCAGTTTCTTCATAAACAGGTCAGAAGTCATAATAAAAGTGGCTGGTCTACTCTTTTGTATCATTCGCGGAGAGGCATATATTTTAGGGTAGAAATTTATACACCTGAAAAAAATGATAAATTTAGATTAATCTTTAAAAGTTTATATAAAAAAAATGGTTGACTGTTTGAATTCAACATTGTTTTAAAGCATACCTCCGCATTTTAAAAGATTTTCTGTATAAGTCCTCACAAATTAGTCCATCAGTTTCTTGATAAACAGGTCAGATGTCATAATAAAAGTGGCTGGTCTACTCTTTTGTATCATTCGCGGAGAGGCATATATTTTAGCTCAGAAATTTCTGCACCTGAAAAAAAATTCTAAATTTGACTCAAATTTTAAAAGTCCATATAATAAAATGTTTAACTGTTTTTATTCAACATTGTTTTAGACATACATCCGCATTTTTAAATTTTTTCTATCTATGTCCTCACAAATTAGTAAGTCAGTTTCCCCCATATCATGTCAGAAGTCTGAATAAATGTGGCTTGTCTACCCTTTTGAATTATTCGCGGAGAGGCATATATTTTAGTTCAGAAATTTATGCACCTGAAAAGAAATGTTAAATTTCGATCAAACTTTTAAAGTTTATATAATAAAATGTTTGACTGTTTGAATTCAACATTGTTTTAAATAATACCTCCGCTTTTTAAAAGATATTCTGTATTTATCCACAAAACTTTGTCCGTCAATTTCTTCATAATCAGGTCAGATGTCCTAATAAATGTGACTTGTCTACGCTTTTGTATCTTTCGAGGAGAGGCATATATTTTAGTTCAGAAATTTATGCACCTGTAAAGAATTGTTTAATTTGCATCAAACTTTAAAAGTCTATATATTAAAATTCATAACTGTTTGAATTCAACATTGTTTTAAAACATACCTATGCATTTTAAAAGATTTTCTGTATATGTCCTCACAAATTAGTCCATCAGTTTCTTGATAAACAGGTCAGATGTCATAATAAAAGTCGCTGGTCTACTCTTTTGTATCATTCGCGGAGAGGCATATATTTTAGCTCAGTAATTTATGCACCTGAAAAAAAATTGTAAATTTGCACCAAATTTTAAAAGTCCATATAATAAAATGTTTAACTGTTTTTATTCAACATTGCTTTTGACATACCTCCGCATTTTAAAAATTTTTCTATGTATGTCCTCACAAATTATTCAGTCAGTTTCTCCCGTATCATGTCAGAAGGCTGAATAAATGTGGCTTGTCTACTATTTTGAGTCATTCGCGGAGAGGCATATATTTTAGTTCAGAAATTTATGCACCTGAAAAGAAATGTTAAATTTGCATCAAACTTTAAAAGTTTATATAATAAAATGTTTGACTGTTTGAATTCAACGTTGTTTTAAAACATACCTCCGCATTTTAAAAGATTTTCTGTATATGTCCTCACAAATTAGTCCATCAGTTTCTTGATAAAGAGGTCAGATGTCATATTAAAAATCGCTGGTCTACTCTTTTGTATCATTCGCGGAGAGGCATATATTTTAGCTTAGAAATTTATGCACCTGAAAAAAAAAATGTTAATTTTGCATCAAATTTTAAAAGTCCATATAATAAAATGTTTAACTGTTTGAATTCAACATTTTTTTAAAAAACATACCTCCGCATTTTAAAAGATTTTCTATGTATGTCCTCACAAAATAGTCAGTCATTTTCTCCCAAATCATGTCAGAAGTCTAAATAAATGTGGCTTGTCTACTCTTTTGTATCATTCGCGGAGAAGCATATATTTTAGTTCAGATATTTATGCACCTGAAAAGAAATGTTAAATTTGCATCAAACTTTAAAAGTTTATATAATAAAATGTTTGACTGTTTGAATTCAACATTATTTTAAAAAATACCTCCGCTTTTTAATATATTTTCTGTATTTATTCACAAAAAATTGTCCGCCAATTTCTTCATAATCAGGTCAGATGTCCTAATAAATATGCCTTGTCCACGCTTTTTAATCTTCCGCGGAGAGGCATATATTTTAGTTCAGAAATTTATGCACCTGATAAGAAATGTTAAATTTGCATCAAACTTTAAAAGTTTATATAATAAAATGTTTGACTGTTTGAATTCAACATTGTTTTAAAACATACCTCCGCTTTTTAAAAGATTTTCTGTATATGTCCTCACAAATTACTCCATCAGTTTCTTCATACGCAGGTCAGATGTCATAATAAAAGTGGCTGGTCTACTCTTTTGTATCATTCGCGGAGAGGCATATATTTTAGCTTAGAAATGTATGCACCTGAAAAAAAATGTTAATTTTGCATCAAAATTTAAAAGTCCATATAATAAAATGTTTAACTGTTTGAATTCAACATTGTTTTAAAACATACCTCCGCATTTTAAAAGATTTTCTGTATATGTCCTCACAAATTAGTCCATCAGTTTCTTGATAAACAGGTCAGATGTCATATTAAAAATCGCTGGTCTACTCTATTGTATCATTCGCGGATAGGCATATATTTTAGCTCAGAAATTTATGCACCTGAAAAAAAATGTTAAATTTGCATCAAAATTTAAAAGTTTATATAAAAAAAATGGTTGACTGTTTGAATTCAACATTGTTTTAAAACATACCGCCGCATTTTAAAAGATTTTCTGTAAATGCCCTCACAAATTAGTCCATCAGTTTCTTCATAAACAGGTCAGATGTCATAATAAAAGTGGCTGGTCTGCTCTTTTGTATCATTCGCGGATAGGCATATATTTTAGCTCAGAAATTTATGCACCTGAAAAAAAAAAATTAAATTTGCATCAAATTTTAAAAGTCCATATAATAAAATGTTTAACTGTTTTTATTCAACGTTGTTTTAGACAAACCTTTGCATTTTTAAAGTTTTTCTATGTATGTCCTCACAAATTAGTCAGTCAGATTCTCCCTAATCATGTCAGTAGTCTAAATAAATGTGGCTTGTCTACTCGTTTGAATCATTCGCGGAGAGGCATATATTTTAGTTCAGAAATTTATGCACATGAAAAGAAATGTTAAATTTGCATCAAACTTTAAAAGTTTATATAATAAAATGTTTGACTCTTTGAATTCAACATTGTTTTAAAACATACCTCCGCTTTTTAAAAGATTTTCTGTATATGTACTCACAAATTACTCCATCAGTTTCTTCATAAGCAGGTCAGATGTCCTAATAAATGTGTCTTGTCTACGCTTTTTAATCTTCCGCGGAGAGGCATATATTTTAGTTCTGAAATTTATGCACCTGAAAAGAAATGTTAAATTTGCATCAAACTTTAAAAGTTTATATAATAAAATGTTTGACTGTTTGAATTCATCATTGTTTTAATACATACCTCCGCTTTTTAAAAGATTTTCTGTATATGTCCTCACAAATTATTCCATCAGTTTCTTCATAAGCAGGTCAGATGTCATAATAAAAGTGGCTGGTCTACTCTTTTGTATCATTCGCGGAGAGGCATATATTTTAGCTTAGAAATTTATGCACCTGAAAAAAAATGTTAATTTTGCATCAAATTTTAAAAGTCCATATAATAAAATGTTTAACTGTTTGAATTCAACATTTTTTTAAAAACATACCTCCGCATTTTAAAAGATTTTATATGTATGTCCTCACAAAATAGTCAGTCATTTTCTCCCAAATCTTGTCAGAAGTCTAAATAAATGTGGCTTGTCTACTTTTTTGTATTATTCGCGGAGAAGCATATATTTTAGTTCAGAAATTTATGCACCTGAAAAGAAATGTTAAATTTGCATCAAACTTTAAAAGTTTATGTAATAAAATGTTTGACTGTTTGAATTCAACATTGTTTTAAAACATACCCCCGCATTTTAAAAGATTTTCTGTATATGTCCTCACAAATTAGTCTATCAGTTTCTTCATAAACAGGTCAGAAGTCATAATAAAAGTGGCTGGTCTACTCTTTTGTATCATTCGCGGAGAGGCATATATTTTAGGGTAGAAATTTATACACCTGAAAAAAATGATAAATTTAGATTAATCTTTAAAATTTATATAAAAAAAATGTTTGACTGTTTGAATTCAACATTGTTTTAAAGCATACCTCCGCATTTTAAAAGATTTTCTGTATATGTCCTCACAAATTAGACCATCAGTTTCTTGATAAACAGGTGAGATGTCATAATAAAAGTGGCTGGTCTACTCTTTTGTATCATTCGCGGAGAGGCATATATTTTAGCTCAGAAATTTCTGCACCTGAAAAAAAATTGTAAATTTGACTCAAATTTTAAAAGTCCATATAGAAAAATGTTTAACTGTTTTTATTCAACATTGTTTTAGACATACCTCCGCATTTTTAAATTTTTTCTATCTATGTCCTCACAAATTAGTCAGTCAGTTTCCCCCATATCATGTCAGAAGTCTGAATAAATGTGGCTTGTCTACCCTTTTGAATTATTCGCGGAGAGGCATATATTTTAGTTCAGAAATTTATGCACCTGAAAAGAAATGTTAAATTTCGATCAAACTTTTAAAGTTTATATAATAAAATGTTTGACTGTTTGAATTCAACATTGTTTTAAAAAATACCTCCGCTTTTTAAAAGATATTCTGTATTTATCCACAAAACTTTGTCCGTCAATTTCTTCATAATCAGGTCAGATGTCCTAATAAATGTGCCTTGTCTACGCTTTTGTATGTTTCGAGGAGAGGCATATATTTTAGTTCAGAAATTTATGCACCTGTAAAGAATTGTTTAATTTGCATCAAACTTTAAAAGTCTATATATTAAAATTTATAACTGTTTGAATTCAACATTGTTTTAAATCATACCTCCACATTTTAAAAGATTTTCTGTATATGTGCTCACAAATTACTCCATCAGTTTCTTCATAAGCAGGTCCGATGTCATAATAAAAGTGGCGTGTCTACTCTTTTGTATCATTCGCGGAGAGGCATATATTTTAGTTCAGAAATTTATGCACCTGAAAAAAAATGTTAAATTTGCATCAAATTTTAAAAGTCCATATAATAAAATGTTTAACTGTTTTTATTCAACATTGTTTTAGACATACCTCCGCATTTTAAAAGTTTTTCTATGTATGTCCGCACAAATTAGTCAGTCAGTTTCTCCCTAATCATTTCAGAAGTCTGAATAAATGTGGCTTGTCTACTCTTTTGAATCATTCAAGGAGAGGCATACATTTTAGTTCAGAAATTTATGCACCTGAAAAGAAATGTTAAATTTGCATCAAACTTTAAACGTTTATATAATAAAATGTTTGTCTGTTTGAATTCAACATTGTTTTAAAACACACCTCCGCATTTTAAAAGATTTTCTGTATATTTCCTCACAAATTACTCCATCAGTTTCTTCATAAGCAGGTCAGATGTCATAATAAAAGTGGCTGGTCTACTCTTTTGTATCATTCGCGGAGAGGCATATATTTTAGGGTAGAAATTTATGCACCTGAAAAGAAATGTTAAATTTGCATCAAACTATAAAAGTTTATATAATAAAATGTTTGACTGTTTGAATTCAACATTGTTTTAAAACATACCTCCGCATTTTAAAAGATTTTCTGCATATGTCCTCACAAATTAGTCCATCAGTTTCTTGATCAACAGGTCAGATGTCATAATAACAATCGCTGGTCTACTCTTTTGTATCATTCGCGGAGAGGCATATATTTTAGTTCAGAAATTTATGCACCTGAAAAAAAATGTTAAATTTGCATCAAATTTTAAAAGTCCATATAATAAAATGTTTAACTGTTTTTATTCAACATTGTTTTAGACATACCTCCGCATTTTAAAAGTTTTTCTATGTATGTCCTCACAAATTAGTCAGTCAGTTTCTCCCTAATCATGTCAGAAGTCTAAACAAATGTGGCTTGTTTACTCGTTTGAATCATTCGCGGAGAGGCATATATTTTAGTTCAGAAATTTATGCACCTGAAAAGAAATGTTAAATTTGCATCAAACTTTAAACGTTTATATAATAAAATGTTTGTCTGTTTGAATTGAACATTGTTTTAAAACACACCTCCGCATTTTAAAAGATTTTCTGTATATTTCCTCACAAATTACTCCATCAGTTTCTTCATAAGCAGGTCAGATGTCATAAGAAAAGTGGCTGGTGTACTCTTTTGTATCATTCGTGGAGAGGCATATATTTTAGCTCAGAAATTTATGCATCTGAAAAAAAAATGTTAATTTTGAATCAAATTTTAAAAGTCCATATAATAAAATGTTTAACTGTTTGAATTCAACATTTTTTTTAAACATACCTCCACATTTTAAAAGATTTTGTATGTATGTCCTCACAAAATAGTCCGTCATTTTCTCCCAAATCATGTCAAAAGTCTAAATAAATGTGGCTTGTCTACTCTTTTGTATCATTCGCGGAGAGGCATATATTTTAGCTCAGAAATTTATGCACCTGAAAAAAAAATGTTAAATTTGCATCAAATTTTAAAAGTCCATATAATAAAATGTTTAACTCTTTTTATTCAACATTGTTTTAGACATACCTCCGCATTTTTAAAGTTTTTCTATGTATTTCCTCAGCAATTAGTCAGTCAGTTTCCCCTAATCATGTCAGAAGTCTAAATAAATGTGGCTTGTCTACTCGTTTGAATCATTCGCGGAGAGGCATATATTTTAGTTCAGAAATTTATGCACCTGAAAAGAAATGTTAAATTTGCATCAAACTTTAAACGTTTATATAATAAAATGTTTGACTGTTTGAATTCAACATTGTTTTAAAACATACCTCCGCTTTTTAAAAGATTTTCTGTATATGTCTTCACAAACTAGTCCATCAGTTTCTTGATAAACAGCTCAGATGTCATAATAAAAGTGGCTGGTCTACTCTTTTGTATCATTCGCGGAGAGGCATATATTTTAGGGTAGAAATTTATGCACCTGAAAAAAATGTTAAATTTAGATTAATCTTTAAAAGTTTATATAATAAAATGTTTAACTGTTTGAATTCGACATTGTTTTAAATCATACCTCCACATTTAAAAAGATTTTCTGTATATGTGCTCACAAATTACTCCATCAGTTTCTTCATAAGCAGGTCAGATGTCATAATAACAATCGCTGGTCTACTCTTTTGTATCATTCGCGGAGAGGCATATATTTTAGTTCAGAAATTTATGCACCTGAAAAGAAATGTTAAATTTGCATCAAACTTTAAAGGTTATATAATAAAATGTTTGACTGTTTGAATTCAACATTGTTTTAAAACATACCTCCGCTTTTTAAAAGATTTTCTGTATATGTCCTCACAAATTACTCCATCAGTTTCTTCATAAGCAGGTCAGATGTCATAATAAAAGTGGCTGGTCTACTCTTTTGTATCATTCGCGGAGAGGCATATATTTCAGCTTAGAAATGTATGCACCTGAAAAAAAAATGTTAATTTTGCATCAAATTTTAAAAGTCCATATAATAAAATGTTTAACTGTTTGAATTCAACATTGTTTTAAAACATACCTCCGCATTTTAAAAGATTTTCTGTATATGTCCTCACAAATTAGTCCATCAGTTTCTTGATAAACAGGTCAGATGTCATATTAAAAATCGCTGGTCTACTCTATTGTATCATTCGCGGATAGGCATATATTTTAGCTTAGAAATTTATGCACCTGAAAAAAAATGTTAATTTTGCATCAAATTTTAAAAGTCCATATAATAAAATGTTTTACTGTTTGAATTCAACATTTTTTTAAAAACATACCTCCGCATTTTAAAAGATTTTCTATGTATGTCCTCACAAAATAGTCAGTCATTTTCTCCCAAATCATGTCAGAAGTCTAAATAAATGTGGCTTGTCTACTCTTTTGTATCATTCGCGGAGAAGCATATATTTTAGTTCAGAAATTTATGCACCTGAAAAGAAATGTTAAATTTGCATCAAACTTTAAAAGGTTATATAATAAAATGTTTAACTGTTTGAATTCAACAATTTTTTAAAACATACCTCCGCTTTTTAAAAGATTTTCTGTATATGTCCTCACAAATTACTCCATCAGTTTCTTCATAAGCAGGTCAGATGTCCTAATAAATGTGTCTTGTCTACGCTTTTTAATCTTCCGCGGAGAGGCATATATTTTAGTTCAGAAATTTATGCACCTGAAAAGAAATGTTAAATTTGCATCAAACTTTAAAAGTTTATATAATAAAATGTTTGACTGTTTGAATTCATCATTGTTTTAAAACATACCTCCGCTTTTTAAAAGATTTTCTGTATATGTCCTCACAAATCACTCCATCAGTTTCTTCATAAGCAGATCAGATGTCATAATAAAACTGGCTGGTCTACTCTTTTGTATCATTCGCGGAGAGGCTTATATTTTAGCTTAGAAATTTATGCACCTGAAAAAAAATGTTAATTTTGCATCAAATTTTAAAAGTCCATATAATAAAATGTTTAACTGTTTGAATTCAACATTTTTTTTAAAAACATACCTCCGCATTTTAAAAGATTTTCTATGTATGTCCTCACAAAATAGTCAGTCATTTTCTCCCAAATAATGTCAGAAGTCTAAATAAATGTTGCTTGTCTACTCTTTTGTATCATTCGCGGAGAAGCATATATTTTAGTTCAGAAATTTATGTACCTGAAAAGAAATGTTAAATTTGCATCAAACTTTAAAAGGTTATATAATAAAATGTTTAACTGTTTGAATTCAACAATTTTTTAAAACATACCTCCGCATTTTAAAAGATTTTCTATGTATGTCCTCACAAAATAGTCAGTCATTTTCTCCCAAATCATGTCAGAAATCTAAATAAATGTGGCTTGTCTACTCTTTTCTATCATTCGCGGAGAAGCATATATTTTAGCTCAGAAATTTATGCACCTGAAAAGAAATGTTAAATTTGCATCAAAATTTAAAAGTTTATATAAAAAAATGGTTGACTGTTTGAATTCAACATTGTTTTAAAACATACCCCCGCATTTTAAAAGATTTTCTGTATATGTCCTCACAAATTAGTCTATCAGTTTCTTCATAAACAGGTCAGAAGTCATAATAAAAGTGGCTGGTCTACTCTTTTGTATCATTCGCGGAGAGGCATATATTTTAGGGTAGAAATTTATACACCTGAAAAAAATGATAAATTTAGATTAATCTTTAAAAGTTTATATAAAAAAAATGGTTGACTGTTTGAATTCAACATTGTTTTAAAGCATACCTCCGCATTTTAAAAGATTTTCTGTATATGTCCTCACAAATTAGTCCATCAGTTTCTTGATAAACAGGTCAGATGTCATAATAAAAGTGGCTGGTCTACTCTTTTGTATCATTCGCGGAGAGGCATATATTTTAGCTCAGAAATTTCTGCACCTGAAAAAAAATTCTAAATTTGACTCAAATTTTAAAAGTCCATATAATAAAATGTTTAACTGTTTTTATTCAACATTGTTTTAGACATACATCCGCATTTTTAAATTTTTTCTATCTATGTCCTCACAAATTAGTAAGTCAGTTTCCCCCATATCATGTCAGAAGTCTGAATAAATGTGGCTTGTCTACCCTTTTGAATTATTCGCGGAGAGGCATATATTTTAGTTCAGAAATTTATGCACCTGAAAAGAAATGTTAAATTTCGATCAAACTTTTAAAGTTTATATAATAAAATGTTTGACTGTTTGAATTCAACATTGTTTTAAATAATACCTCCGCTTTTTAAAAGATATTCTGTATTTATCCACAAAACTTTGTCCGTCAATTTCTTCATAATCAGGTCAGATGTCCTAATAAATGTGACTTGTCTACGCTTTTGTATCTTTCGAGGAGAGGCATATATTTTAGTTCAGAAATGTATGCACCTGTAAAGAATTGTTTAATTTGCATCAAACTTTAAAAGTCTATATATTAAAATTCATAACTGTTTGAATTCAACATTGTTTTAAAACATACCTATGCATTTTAAAAGATTTTCTGTATATGTCCTCACAAATTAGTCCATCAGTTTCTTGATAAACAGGTCAGATGTCATAATAAAAGTCGCTGGTCTACTCTTTTGTATCATTCGCGGAGAGGCATATATTTTAGCTCAGTAATTTATGCACCTGAAAAAAAATTGTAAATTTGCATCAAATTTTAAAAGTCCATATAATAAAATGTTTAACTGTTTTTATTCAACATTGCTTTAGACATACCTCCGCATTTTAAAAATTTTTCTATGTATGTCCTCACAAATTATTCAGTCAGTTTCTCCCGTATCATGTCAGAAGGCTGAATAAATGTGGCTTGTCTACTATTTTGAGTCATTCGCGGAGAGGCATATATTTTAGTTCAGAAATTTATGCACCTGAAAAGAAATGTTAAATTTGCATCAAACTTTAAAAGTTTATATAATAAAATGTTTGACTGTTTGAATTCAACGTTGTTTTAAAACATACCTCCGCATTTTAAAAGATTTTCTGTATATGTCCTCACAAATTAGTCCATCAGTTTCTTGATAAAGAGGTCAGATGTCATATTAAAAATCGCTGGTCTACTCTTTTGTATCATTCGCGGAGAGGCATATATTTTAGCTTAGAAATTTATGCACCTGAAAAAAAAAATGTTAATTTTGCATCAAATTTTAAAAGTCCATATAATAAAATGTTTAACTGTTTGAATTCAACATTTTTTTAAAAAACATACCTCCGCATTTTAAAAGATTTTCTATGTATGTCCTCACAAAATAGTCAGTCATTTTCTCCCAAATCATGTCAGAAGTCTAAATAAATGTGGCTTGTCTACTCTTTTGTATCATTCGCGGAGAAGCATATATTTTAGTTCAGATATTTATGCACCTGAAAAGAAATGTTAAATTTGCATCAAACTTTAAAAGTTTATATAATAAAATGTTTGACTGTTTGAATTCAACATTATTTTAAAAAATACCTCCGCTTTTTAATATATTTTCTGTATTTATTCACAAAAAATTGTCCGCCAATTTCTTCATAATCAGGTCAGATGTCCTAATAAATATGCCTTGTCCACGCTTTTTAATCTTCCGCGGAGAGGCATATATTTTAGTTCAGAAATTTATGCACCTGATAAGAAATGTTAAATTTGCATCAAACTTTAAAAGTTTATATAATAAAATGTTTGACTGTTTGAATTCAACATTGTTTTAAAACATACCTCCGCTTTTTAAAAGATTTTCTGTATATGTCCTCACAAATTACTCCATCAGTTTCTTCATACGCAGGTCAGATGTCATAATAAAAGTGGCTGGTCTACTCTTTTGTATCATTCGCGGAGAGGCATATATTTTAGCTTAGAAATGTATGCACCTGAAAAAAAATGTTAATTTTGCATCAAAATTTAAAAGTCCATATAATAAAATGTTTAACTGTTTGAATTCAACATTGTTTTAAAACATACCTCCGCATTTTAAAAGATTTTCTGTATATGTCCTCACAAATTAGTCCATCAGTTTCTTGATAAACAGGTCAGATGTCATATTAAAAATCGCTGGTCTACTCTATTGTATCATTCGCGGATAGGCATATATTTTAGCTCAGAAATTTATGCACCTGAAAAAAAATGTTAAATTTGCATCAAAATTTAAAAGTTTATATAAAAAAAATGGTTGACTGTTTGAATTCAACATTGTTTTAAAACATACCGCCGCATTTTAAAAGATTTTCTGTAAATGCCCTCACAAATTAGTCCATCAGTTTCTTCATAAACAGGTCAGATGTCATAATAAAAGTGGCTGGTCTGCTCTTTTGTATCATTCGCGGATAGGCATATATTTTAGCTCAGAAATTTATGCACCTGAAAAAAAAAAATTAAATTTGCATCAAATTTTAAAAGTCCATATAATAAAATGTTAACTGTTTTTATTCAACGTTGTTTTAGACAAACCTTTGCATTTTTAAAGTTTTTCTATGTATGTCCTCACAAATTAGTCAGTCAGATTCTCCCTAATCATGTCAGTAGTCTAAATAAATGTGGCTTGTCTACTCGTTTGAATCATTCGCGGAGAGGCATATATTTTAGTTCAGAAATTTATGCACATGAAAAGAAATGTTAAATTTGCATCAAACTTTAAAAGTTTATATAATAAAATGTTTGACTCTTTGAATTCAACATTGTTTTAAAACATACCTCCGCTTTTTAAAAGATTTTCTGTATATGTACTCACAAATTACTCCATCAGTTTCTTCATAAGCAGGTCAGATGTCCTAATAAATGTGTCTTGTCTACGCTTTTTAATCTTCCGCGGAGAGGCATATATTTTAGTTCAGAAATTTATGCACCTGAAAAGAGAAATGTTAAATTTGCATCAAACTTTAAAAGTTTATATAATAAAATGTTTGACTGTTTGAATTCATCATTGTTTTAATACATACCTCCGCTTTTTAAAAGATTTTCTGTATATGTCCTCACAAATTATTCCATCAGTTTCTTCATAAGCAGGTCAGATGTCATAATAAAAGTGGCTGGTCTACTCTTTTGTATCATTCGCGGAGAGGCATATATTTTAGCTTAGAAATTTATGCACCTGAAAAAAAATGTTAATTTTGCATCAAATTTTAAAAGTCCATATAATAAAATGTTTAACTGTTTGAATTCAACATTTTTTTTAAAACATACCTCCGCATTTTAAAAGATTTTATATGTATGTCCTCACAAAATAGTCAGTCATTTTCTCCCAAATCTTGTCAGAAGTCTAAATAAATGTGGCTTGTCTACTTTTTTGTATTATTCGCGGAGAAGCATATATTTTAGTTCAGAAATTTATGCACCTGAAAAGAAATGTTAAATTTGCATCAAACTTTAAAAGTTTATGTAATAAAATGTTTGACTGTTTGAATTCAACATTGTTTTAAAACATACCCCCGCATTTTAAAAGATTTTCTGTATATGTCCTCACAAATTAGTCTATCAGTTTCTTCATAAACAGGTCAGAAGTCATAATAAAAGTGGCTGGTCTACTCTTTTGTATCATTCGCGGAGAGGCATATATTTTAGGGTAGAAATTTATACACCTGAAAAAAATGATAAATTTAGATTAATCTTTAAAATTTATATAAAAAAAATGTTTGACTGTTTGAATTCAACATTGTTTTAAAGCATACCTCCGCATTTTAAAAGATTTTCTGTATATGTCCTCACAAATTAGACCATCAGTTTCTTGATAAACAGGTGAGATGTCATAATAAAAGTGGCTGGTCTACTCTTTTGTATCATTCGCGGAGAGGCATATATTTTAGCTCAGAAATTTCTGCATCTGAAAAAAAATTGTAAATTTGACTCAAATTTTAAAAGTCCATATAGAAAAATGTTTAACTGTTTTTATTCAACATTGTTTTAGACATACCTCCGCATTTTTAAATTTTTTCTATCTATGTCCTCACAAATTAGTCAGTCAGTTTCCCCCATATCATGTCAGAAGTCTGAATAAATGTGGCTTGTCTACCCTTTTGAATTATTCGCGGAGAGGCATATATTTTAGTTCAGAAATTTATGCACCTGAAAAGAAATGTTAAATTTCGATCAAACTTTTAAAGTTTATATAATAAAATGTTTGACTGTTTGAATTCAACATTGTTTTAAAAAATACCTCCGCTTTTTAAAAGATATTCTGTATTTATCCACAAAACTTTGTCCGTCAATTTCTTCATAATCAGGTCAGATGTCCTAATAAATGTGCCTTGTCTACGCTTTTGTATGTTTCGAGGAGAGGCATATATTTTAGTTCAGAAATTTATGCACCTGTAAAGAATTGTTTAATTTGCATCAAACTTTAAAAGTCTATATATTAAAATTTATAACTGTTTGAATTCAACATTGTTTTAAAACATACCTCCGCATTTTAAAAGATTTTCTGTATATAACCTCACAAATTAGTCCATCAGTTTCTTGATAAAAAGGTCAGATGTCATATTAAAAATCGCTGGTCTACTCTTTTGTATCATTCGCGGAGAGGCATATATTTTAGCTTAGAAATTTATGCACCTGAAAAAAAAATGTTAATTTTGCATCAAATTTTAAAAGTCCATATAATAAAATGTTTAACTGTTTGAATTCAACATTTTTTTTAAAAACATACCTCCGCATTTTAAAAGATTTTCTATGTATGTCCTCACAAAATAGTCAGTCATTTTCTCCCAAATCATGTCAGAAGTCTAAATAAATGTGGCTTGTCTACTCTTTTGTATCATTCGCGGAGAAGCATATATTTTAGTTCAGATATTTATGCACCTGAAAAGAAATGTTAAATTTGCATCAAACTTTAAAAGTTTATATAATAAAATGTTTGACTGTTTGAATTCAACATTATTTTAAAAAATACCTCCGCTTTTTAATATATTTTCTGTATTTATTCACAAAAAATTGTCCGCCAATTTCTTCATAATCAGGTCAGATGTCCTAATAAATGTGCCTTGTCTACGCTTTTTAATCTTCCGCGGAGAGGCATATATTTTAGTTCAGAAATTTATGCACCTGATAAGAAATGTTAAATTTGCATCAAACTTTAAAAGTTTATATAATAAAATGTTTGACTGTTTCAATTCAACATTGTTTTAAAACATACCTCCGCTTTTTAAAAGATTTTCTGTATATGTCCTCACAAATTACTCCATCAGTTTCTTCATAAGCAGGTCAGATGTCATAATAAAAGTGGCTGGTCTACTCTTTTGTATCATTCGCGGAGAGGCATATATTTTAGCTTAGAAATTTATGCACCTGAAAAAAAAATGTTAATTTTGCATGAAATTTTAAAAGTCCATATAATAAAATGTTTAACTGTTTGAATTCAACATTGTTTTAAAGCATACCTCCGCATTTTAAAAGAATTTCTGTATATGTCCTCACAAATTATTCCATCAGTTTCTTGATAAACAGGTCAGATGTCATATTAAAAATCGCTGGTCTACTCTATTGTATCATTCGCGGAGAGGCATATATTTTAGCTCAGAAATTTATGCACCTGAAAAAAAATGTTAAATTTGCATCAAAATTTAAAAGTCCATATAATAAAATGTTTAACTGTTTGAATTCAACAATTTTTTAAAACATACCTCCGCATTTTAAAAGATTTTCTATGTATGTCCTCACAAAATAGTCAGTCATTTTCTCCCAAATCATGTCAGAAGTATAAATAAATGTCGCTTGTCTACTCTTTTGTATCATTCGCGGAGAAGCATATATTTTAGTTCAGATATTTATGCACGGGAAAAGAAATGTTAAATTTGCATCAAACTTTAAACGTTTATATAATAAAATGTTTGACTGTTTGAATTCAACATTGTTTTAAAACATACCTCCGCTTTTTAAAAGATTTTCTGTATATGTCTTCACAAACTAGTCCATCAGTTTCTTGATAAACAGCTCAGATGTCATAATAAAAGTGGCTGGTCTACTCTTTTGTATCATTCGCGGAGAGGCATATATTTTAGGGTAGAAATTTATGCACCTGAAAAAAATGTTAAATTTAGATTAATCTTTAAAAGTTTATATAATAAAATGTTTAACTGTTTGAATTCGACATTGTTTTAAATCATACCTCCACATTTAAAAAGATTTTCTGTATATGTGCTCACAAATTACTCCATCAGTTTCTTCATAAGCAGGTCAGATGTCATAATAACAATCGCTGGTCTACTCTTTTGTATCATTCGCGGAGAGGCATATATTTTAGTTCAGAAATTTATGCACCTGAAAAGAAATGTTAAATTTGCATCAAACTTTAAAGGTTATATAATAAAATGTTTGACTGTTTGAATTCAACATTGTTTTAAAACATACCTCCGCTTTTTAAAAGATTTTCTGTATATGTCCTCACAAATTACTCCATCAGTTTCTTCATAAGCAGGTCAGATGTCATAATAAAAGTGGCTGGTCTACTCTTTTGTATCATTCGCGGAGAGGCATATATTTTAACTTAGAAATGTATGCACCTGAAAAAAAAATGTTAATTTTGCATCAAATTTTAAAAGTCCATATAATAAAATGTTTAACTGTTTGAATTCAACATTGTTTTAAAACATACCTCCGCATTTTAAAAGATTTTCTGTATATGTCCTCACAAATTAGTCCATCAGTTTCTTGATAAACAGGTCAGATGTCATATTAAAAATCGCTGGTCTACTCTATTGTATCATTCGCGGATAGGCATATATTTTAGCTTAGAAATTTATGCACCTGAAAAAAAATGTTAATTTTGCATCAAATTTTAAAAGTCCATATAATAAAATGTTTAACTGTTTGAATTCAACATTTTTTTTAAAAACATACCTCCGCATTTTAAAAGATTTTCTATGTATGTCCTCACAAAATAGTCAGTCATTTTCTCCCAAATAATGTCAGAAGTCTAAATAAATGTTGCTTGTCTACTCTTTTGTATCATTCGCGGAGAAGCATATATTTTAGTTCAGAAATTTATGTACCTGAAAAGAAATGTTAAATTTGCATCAAACTTTAAAAGGTTATATAATAAAATGTTTAACTGTTTGAATTCAACAATTTTTTAAAACATACCTCCGCATTTTAAAAGATTTTCTATGTATGTCCTCACAAAATAGTCAGTCATTTTCTCCCAAATCATGTCAGAAGTCTAAATAAATGTGGCTTGTCTACTCTTTTCTATCATTCGCGGAGAAGCATATATTTTAGCTCAGAAATTTATGCACCTGAAAAGAAATGTTAAATTTGCATCAAAATTTAAAAGTTTATATAAAAAAATGGTTGACTGTTTGAGTTCAACATTGTTTTAAAACATACCGCCGCTTTTTAAAAGATTTTCTGTATATGTCCTCACAAATTATTCCATCAGTTTCTTCATAAGCAGGTCAGATGTCATAATAAAAGTGGCTGGTCTACTCTTTTGTATCATTCGCGGAGAGGCATATATTTTAGCTTAGAAATTTATGCACCTGAAAAAAATGTTAATTTTGCATCAAATTTTAAAAGTCCATATAATAAAATGTTTAACTGTTTGAATTCAACATTTTTTTAAAAACATACCTCCGCATTTTAAAAGATTTTATATGTATGTCCTCACAAAATAGTCAGTCATTTTCTCCCAAATCTTGTCAGAAGTCTAAATAAATGTGGCTTGTCTACTTTTTTGTATTATTCGCGGAGAAGCATATATTTTAGTTCAGAAATTTATGCACCTGAAAAGAAATGTTAAATTTGCATCAATCTTTAAAATTTATATAAAAAAAATGTTTGACTGTTTGAATTCAACATTGTTTTAAAGCATACCTCCGCATTTTAAAAGATTTTCTGTATATGTCCTCACAAATTAGACCATCAGTTTCTTGATAAACAGGTGAGATGTCATAATAAAAGTGGCTGGTCTACTCTTTTGTATCATTCGCGGAGAGGCATATATTTTAGCTCAGAAATTTCTGCACCTGAAAAAAAATTGTAAATTTGACTCAAATTTTAAAAGTCCATATAGAAAAATGTTTAACTGTTTTTATTCAACATTGTTTTAGACATACCTCCGCATTTTTAAATTTTTTCTATCTATGTCCTCACAAATTAGTCAGTCAGTTTCCCCCATATCATGTCAGAAGTCTGAATAAATGTGGCTTGTCTACCCTTTTGAATTATTCGCGGAGAGGCATATATTTTAGTTCAGAAATTTATGCACCTGAAAAGAAATGTTAAATTTCGATCAAACTTTTAAAGTTTATATAATAAAATGTTTGACTGTTTGAATTCAACATTGTTTTAAAAAATACCTCCGCTTTTTAAAAGATATTCTGTATTTATCCACAAAACTTTGTCCGTCAATTTCTTCATAATCAGGTCAGATGTCCTAATAAATGTGCCTTGTCTACGCTTTTGTATGTTTCGAGGAGAGGCATATATTTTAGTTCAGAAATTTATGCACCTGTAAAGAATTGTTTAATTTGCATCAAACTTTAAAAGTCTATATATTAAAATTTATAACTGTTTGAATTCAACATTGTTTTAAAACATACCTCCGCATTTTAAAAGATTTTCTGTATATGTCCTCACAAATTAGTCCATCAGTTTCTTGATAAAAAGGTCAGATGTCATATTAAAAATCGCTGGTCTACTCTTTTGTATCATTCGCGGAGAGGCATATATTTTAGCTTAGAAATTTATGCACCTGAAAAAAAAATGTTAATTTTGCATCAAATTTTAAAAGTCCATATAATAAAATGTTTAACTGTTTGAATTCAACATTTTTTTTAAAAACATACCTCCGCATTTTAAAAGATTTTCTATGTATGTCCTCACAAAATAGTCAGTCATTTTCTCCCAAATCATGTCAGAAGTCTAAATAAATGTGGCTTGTCTACTCTTTTGTATCATTCGCGGAGAAGCATATATTTTAGTTCAGATATTTATGCACCTGAAAAGAAATGTTAAATTTGCATCAAACTTTAAAAGTTTATATAATAAAATGTTTGACTGTTTGAATTCAACATTATTTTAAAAAATACCTCCGATTTTTAATATATTTTCTGTATTTATTCACAAAAAATTGTCCGCCAATTTCTTCATAATCAGGTCAGATGTCCTAATAAATGTGCCTTGTCTACGCTTTTTAATCTTCCGCGGAGAGGCATATATTTTAGTTCAGAAATTTATGCACCTGATAAGAAATGTTAAATTTGCATCAAACTTTAAAAGTTTATATAATAAAATGTTTGACTGTTTCAATTCAACATTGTTTTAAAACATACCTCCGCTTTTTAAAAGATTTTCTGTATATGTCCTCACAAATTACTCCATCAGTTTCTTCATAAGCAGGTCAGATGTCATAATAAAAGTGGCTGGTCTACTCTTTTGTATCATTCGCGGAGAGGCATATATTTTAGCTTAGAAATTTATGCACCTGAAAAAAAAATGTTAATTTTGCATGAAATTTTAAAAGTCCATATAATAAAATGTTTAACTGTTTGAATTCAACATTGTTTTAAAGCATACCTCCGCATTTTAAAAGAATTTCTGTATATGTCCTCACAAATTATTCCATCAGTTTCTTGATAAACAGGTCAGATGTCATATTAAAAATCGCTGGTCTACTCTATTGTATCATTCGCGGAGAGGCATATATTTTAGCTCAGAAATTTATGCACCTGAAAAAAAATGTTAAATTTGCATCAAAATTTAAAAGTCCATATAATAAAATGTTTAACTGTTTGAATTCAACAATTTTTTAAAACATACCTCCGCATTTTAAAAGATTTTCTATGTATGTCCTCACAAAATAGTCAGTCATTTTCTCCCAAATCATGTCAGAAGTATAAATAAATGTCGCTTGTCTACTCTTTTGTATCATTCGCGGAGAAGCATATATTTTAGTTCAGATATTTATGCACGGGAAAAGAAATGTTAAATTTGCATCAAACTTTAAAAGTTTATATAATAAAATGTTTGACTGTTTGAATTCAACATTGTTTTAAAACATACCTCCGCTTTTTAAAAGATTTTCTGTATATGTCCTCACAAATTACTCCATCAGTTTCTTCATACGCAGGTCAGATGTCATAATAAAAGTGGCTGGTCTACTCTTTTGTATCATTCGCGGAGAGGCATATATTTTAGCTTAGAAATGTATGCACCTGAAAAAAAATGTTAATTTTGCATCAAAATTTAAAAGTCCATATAATAAAATGTTTAACTGATTGAATTCAACATTGTTTTAAAACATACCTCCGCATTTTAAAAGATTTTCTGTATATGTCCTCACAAATTAGTCCATCAGTTTCTTGATAAACAGGTCAGATGTCATATTAAAAATCGCTGGTCTACTCTATTGTATCATTCGCGGATAGGCATATATTTTAGCTCAGAAATTTATGCACCTGAAAAAAAATGTTAAATTTGCATCAAAATTTAAAAGTTTATATAAAAAAAATGGTTGACTGTTTGAATTCAACATTGTTTTAAAACATACCGCCGCATTTTAAAAGATTTTCTGTAAATGCCCTCACAAATTAGTCCATCAGTTTCTTCATAAACAGGTCAGATGTCATAATAAAAGTGGCTGGTCTGCTCTTTTGTATCATTCGCGGATAGGCATATATTTTAGCTCAGAAATTTATGCACCTGAAAAAAAAAATTTTAATTTGCATCAAATTTTAAAAGTCCATATAATAAAATGTTTAACTGTTTTTATTCAACATTGTTTTAGACATACCTCCGCATTTTTAAAGTTTTTCTATGTATTTCCTCAGCAATTAGTCAGTCAGTTTCCCCTAATCATGTCAGAAGTCTAAATAAATGTGGCTTGTCTACTCGTTTGAATCATTCGCGGAGAGGCATATATTTTAGTTCAGAAATTTATGCACCTGAAAAGAAATGTTAAATTTGCATCAAACTTTAAACGTTTATATAATAAAATGTTTGACTGTTTGAATTCAACATTGTTTTAAAACATACCTCCGCTTTTTAAAAGATTTTCTGTATATGTCTTCACAAACTAGTCCATCAGTTTCTTGATAAACAGCTCAGATGTCATAATAAAAGTGGCTGGTCTACTCTTTTGTATCATTCGCGGAGAGGCATATATTTTAGGGTAGAAATTTATGCACCTGAAAAAAATGTTAAATTTAGATTAATCTTTAAAAGTTTATATAATAAAATGTTTAACTGTTTGAATTCGACATTGTTTTAAATCATACCTCCACATTTAAAAAGATTTTCTGTATATGTGCTCACAAATTACTCCATCAGTTTCTTCATAAGCAGGTCAGATGTCATAATAACAATCGCTGGTCTACTCTTTTGTATCATTCGCGTCGAGGCATATATTTTAGTTCAGAAATTTATGCACCTGAAAAGAAATGTTAAATTTGCATCAAACTTTAAAGGTTATATAATAAAATGTTTGACTGTTTGAATTCAACATTGTTTTAAAACATACCTCCGCTTTTTAAAAGATTTTCTGTATATGTCCTCACAAATTAGTCCATCAGTTTCTTGATAAACAGGTCAGATGTCATATTAAAAATCGCTGGTCTACTCTATTGTATCATTCGCGGATAGGCATATATTTTAGCTTAGAAATTTATGCACCTGAAAAAAAATGTTAATTTTGCATCAAATTTTAAAAGTCCATATAATAAAATGTTTAACTGTTTGAATTCAACATTTTTTTAAAAACATACCTCCGCATTTTAAAAGATTTTCTATGTATGTCCTCACAAAATAGTCAGTCATTTTCTCCCAAATCATGTCAGAAGTCTAAATAAATGTGGCTTGTCTACTCTTTTGTATCATTCGCGGAGAAGCATATATTTTAGTTCAGAAATTTATGCACCTGAAAAGAAATGTTAAATTTGCATCAAACTTTAAAAGGTTATATAATAAAATGATTAACTGTTTGAATTCAACAATTTTTTAAAACATACCTCCGCTTTTTAAAAGATTTTCTGTATATGTCCTCACAAATTACTCCATCAGTTTCTTCATAAGCAGGTCAGATGTCCTAATAAATGTGTCTTGTCTACGCTTTTTAATCTTCCGCGGAGAGGCATATATTTTAGTTCAGAAATTTATGCACCTGAAAAGAAATGTTAAATTTGCATCAAACTTTAAAAGTTTATATAATAAAATGTTTGACTGTTTGAATTCATCATTGTTTTAAAACATACCTCCGCTTTTTAAAAGATTTTCTGTATATGTCCTCACAAATCACTCCATCAGTTTCTTCATAAGCAGATCAGATGTCATAATAAAACTGGCTGGTCTACTCTTTTGTATCATTCGCGGAGAGGCTTATATTTTAGCTTAGAAATTTATGCACCTGAAAAAAAATGTTAATTTTGCATCAAATTTTAAAAGTCCATATAATAAAATGTTTAACTGTTTGAATTCAACATTTTTTTTAAAAACATAACTCCGCATTTTAAAAGATTTTCTATGTATGTCCTCACAAAATAGTCAGTCATTTTCTCCCAAATAATGTCAGAAGTCTAAATAAATGTTGCTTGTCTACTCTTTTGTATCATTCGCGGAGAAGCATATATTTTAGTTCAGAAATTTATGTACCTGAAAAGAAATGTTAAATTTGCATCAAACTTTAAAAGGTTATATAATAAAATGTTTAACTGTTTGAATTCAACAATTTTTTAAAACATACCTCCGCATTTTAAAAGATTTTCTATGTATGTCCTCACAAAATAGTCAGTCATTTTCTCCCAAATCATGTCAGAAGTCTAAATAAATGTGGCTTGTCTACTCTTTTCTATCATTCGCGGAGAAGCATATATTTTAGCTCAGAAATTTATGCACCTGAAAAGAAATGTTAAATTTGCATCAAACTTTAAAAGTTTATATAATAAAATGTTTGACTGTTTGAATTCATCATTGTTTTAAAACATACCTCCGCTTTTTAAAAGATTTTCTGTATATGTCCTCACAAATCACTCCATCAGTTTCTTCATAAGCAGATCAGATGTCATAATAAAACTGGCTGGTCTACTCTTTTGTATCATTCGCGGAGAGGCTTATATTTTAGCTTAGAAATTTATGCACCTGAAAAAAAATGTTAATTTTGCATCAAATTTTAAAAGTCCATATAATAAAATGTTTAACTGTTTGAATTCAACATTTTTTTTAAAAACATAACTCCGCATTTTAAAAGATTTTCTATGTATGTCCTCACAAAATAGTCAGTCATTTTCTCCCAAATAATGTCAGAAGTCTAAATAAATGTTGCTTGTCTACTCTTTTGTATCATTCGCGGAGAAGCATATATTTTAGTTCAGAAATTTATGTACCTGAAAAGAAATGTTAAATTTGCATCAAACTTTAAAAGGTTATATAATAAAATGTTTAACTGTTTGAATTCAACAATTTTTTAAAACATACCTCCGCATTTTAAAAGATTTTCTATGTATGTCCTCACAAAATAGTCAGTCATTTTCTCCCAAATCATGTCAGAAGTCTAAATAAATGTGGCTTGTCTACTCTTTTCTATCATTCGCGGAGAAGCATATATTTTAGCTCAGAAATTTATGCACCTGAAAAGAAATGTTAAATTTGCATCAAAATTTAAAAGTTTATATAAAAAAATGGTTGACTGTTTGAATTCAACATTGTTTTAAAACATACCGCCGCTTTTTAAAAGATTTTCTGTATATGTCCTCACAAATTATTCCATCAGTTTCTTCATAAGCAGGTCAGATGTCATAATAAAAGTGGCTGGTCTACTCTTTTGTATCATTCGCGGAGAGGCATATATTTTAGCTTAGAAATTTATGCACCTGAAAAAAATGTTAATTTTGCATCAAATTTTAAAAGTCCATATAATAAAATGTTTAACTGTTTGAATTCAACATTTTTTTAAAAACATACCTCCGCATTTTAAAAGATTTTATATGTATGTCCTCACAAAATAGTCAGTCATTTTCTCCCAAATCTTGTCAGAAGTCTAAATAAATGTGGCTTGTCTACTTTTTTGTATTATTCGCGGAGAAGCATATGTTTTAGTTCAGAAATTTATGCACCTGAAAAGAAATGTTAAATTTGCATCAAACTTTAAAAGTTTATGTAATAAAATGTTTGACTGTTTGAATTCAACATTGTTTTAAAACATACCCCCGCATTTTAAAAGATTTTCTGTATATGTCCTCACAAATTAGTCTATCAGTTTCTTCATAAACAGGTCAGAAGTCATAATAAAAGTGGCTGGTCTACTCTTTTGTATCATTCGCGGAGAGGCATATATTTTAGGGTAGAAATTTATACACCTGAAAAAAATGATAAATTTAGATTAATCTTTAAAAGTTTATATAAAAAAAATGGTTGACTGTTTGAATTTAACATTGTTTTAAAGCATACCTCCGCATTTTAAAAGATTTTCTGTATATGTCCTCACAAATTAGTCCATCAGTTTCTTGATAAACAGGTCAGATGTCATAATAAAAGTGGCTGGTCTACTCTTTTGTATCATTCGCGGAGAGGCATATATTTCAGCTCAGAAATTTCTGCACCTGAAAAAAAATTCTAAATTTGACTCAAATTTTAAAAGTCCATATAATAAAATGTTTAACTGTTTTTATTCAACATTGTTTTAGACATACATCCGCATTTTTAAATTTTTTCTATCTATGTCCTCACAAATTAGTCAGTCAGTTTCCCCCATATCATGTCAGAAGTCTGAATAAATGTGGCTTGTCTACCCTTTTGAATTATTCGCGGAGAGGCATATATTTTAGTTCAGAAATTTATGCACCTGAAAAGAAATGTTAAATTTCGATCAAACTTTTAAAGTTTATATAATAAAATGTTTGACTGTTTGAATTCAACATTGTTTTAAATAATACCTCCGCTTTTTAAAAGATATTCTGTATTTATCCACAAAACTTTGTCCGTCAATTTCTTCATAATCAGGTCAGATGTCCTAATAAATGTGACTTGTCTACGCTTTTGTATCTTTCGAGGAGAGGCATATATTTTAGTTCGGAAATTTATGCACCTGTACAGAATTGTTTAATTTGCATCAAACTTTAAAAGTCTATATATTAAAATTTATAACTGTTTGAATTCAACATTGTTTTAAAACATACCTATGCATTTTAAAAGATTTTCTGTATATGTCCTCACAAATTAGTCCATCAGTTTCTTGATAAACAGGTCAGATGTCATAATAAAAGTCGCTGGTCTACTCTTTTGTATCATTCGCGGAGAGGCATATATTTTAGCTCAGTAATTTATGCACCTGAAAAAAAAATTGTAAATTTGCATCAAATTTTAAAAGTCCATATAATAAAATGTTTAACTGTTTTTATTCAACATTGCTTTAGACATACCTCCGCATTTTAAAAATTTTTCTATGTATGTCCTCACAAATTATTCAGTCAGTTTCTCCCGTATCATGTCAGAAGGCTGAATAAATGTGGCTTGTCTACTATTTTGAGTCATTCGCGGAGAGGCATATATTTTAGTTCAGAAATTTATGCACCTGAAAAGAAATGTTAAATTTGCATCAAACTTTAAAAGTTTATATAATAAAATGTTTGACTGTTTGAATTCAACGTTGTTTTAAAACATACCTCCGCATTTTAAAAGATTTTCTGTATATGACCTCACAAATTAGTCCATCAGTTTCTTGATAAAGAGGTCAGATGTCATATTAAAAATCGCTGGTCTACTCTTTTGTATCATTCGCGGAGAGGCATATATTTTAGCTTAGAAATTTATGCACCTGAAAAAAAAAATGTTAATTTTGCATCAAATTTTAAAAGTCCATATAATAAAATGTTTAACTGTTTGAATTCAACATTTTTTTAAAAAACATACCTCCGCATTTTAAAAGATTTTCTATGTATGTCCTCACAAAATAGTCAGTCATTTTCTCCCAAATCATGTCAGAAGTCTAAATAAATGTGGCTTGTCTACTCTTTTGTATCATTCGCGGAGAAGCATATATTTTAGTTCAGATATTTATGCACCTGAAAAGAAATGTTAAATTTGCATCAAACTTTAAAAGTTTATATAATAAAATGTTTGACTGTTTGAATTCAACATTATTTTAAAAAATACCTCCGCTTTTTAATATATTTTCTGTATTTATTCACAAAAAATTGTCCGCCAATTTCTTCATAATCAGGTCAGATGTCCTAATAAATATGCCTTGTCCACGCTTTTTAATCTTCCGCGGAGAGGCATATATTTTAGTTCAGAAATTTATGCACCTGATAAGAAATGTTAAATTTGCATCAAACTTTAAAAGTTTATATAATAAAATGTTTGACTGTTTGAATTCAACATTGTTTTAAAACATACCTCCGCTTTTTAAAAGATTTTCTGTATATGTCCTCACAAATTAGTCCATCAGTTTCTTGATAAACAGGTCAGATGTCATATTAAAAATCGCTGGTCTACTCTATTGTATCATTCGCGGATAGGCATATATTTTAGCTCAGAAATTTATGCACCTGAAAAAAAATGTTAAATTTGCATCAAAATTTAAAAGTTTATATAAAAAAAATGGTTGACTGTTTGAATTCAACATTGTTTTAAAACATACCGCCGCATTTTAAAAGATTTTCTGTAAATGCCCTCACAAATTAGTCCATCAGTTTCTTCATAAACAGGTCAGATGTCATAATAAAAGTGGCTGGTCTGCTCTTTTGTATCATTCGCGGATAGGCATATATTTTAGCTCAGAAATTTATGCACCTGAAAAAAAAAAAATTTTAATTTGCATCAAATTTTAAAAGTCCATATAATAAAATGTTTAACTGTTTTTATTCAACATTGTTTTAGACAAACCTTTGCATTTTTAAAGTTTTTCTATGTATGTCCTCACAAATTAGTCAGTCAGATTCTCCCTAATCATGTCAGTAGTCTAAATAAATGTGGCTTGTCTACTCGTTTGAATCATTCGCGGAGAGGCATATATTTTAGTTCAGAAATTTATGCACATGAAAAGAAATGTTAAATTTGCATCAAACTTTAAAAGTTTATATAATAAAATGTTTGACTCTTTGAATTCAACATTGTTTTAAAACATACCTCCGCTTTTTAAAAGATTTTCTGTATATGTACTCACAAATTACTCCATCAGTTTCTTCATAAGCAGGTCAGATGTCCTAATAAATGTGTCTTGTCTACGCTTTTTAATCTTCCGCGGAGAGGCATATATTTTAGTTCAGAAATTTATGCACCTGAAAAGAAATGTTAAATTTGCATCAAACTTTAAAAGTTTATATAATAAAATGTTTGACTGTTTGAATTCATCATTGTTTTAATACATACCTCCGCTTTTTAAAAGATTTTCTGTATATGTCCTCACAAATTATTCCATCAGTTTCTTCATAAGCAGGTCAGATGTCATAATAAAAGTGGCTGGTCTACTCTTTTGTATCATTCGCGGAGAGGCATATATTTTAGCTTAGAAATTTATGCACCTGAAAAAAAATGTTAATTTTGCATCAAATTTTAAAAGTCCATATAATAAAATGTTTAACTGTTTGAATTCAACATTTTTTTAAAAACATACCTCCGCATTTTAAAAGATTTTATATGTATGTCCTCACAAAATAGTCAGTCATTTTCTCCCAAATCTTGTCAGAAGTCTAAATAAATGTGGCTTGTCTACTTTTTTGTATTATTCGCGGAGAAGCATATATTTTAGTTCAGAAATTTATGCACCTGAAAAGAAATGTTAAATTTGCATCAAACTTTAAAAGTTTATGTAATAAAATGTTTGACTGTTTGAATTCAACATTGTTTTAAAACATACCCCCGCATTTTAAAAGATTTTCTGTATATGTCCTCACAAATTAGTCTATCAGTTTCTTCATAAACAGGTCAGAAGTCATAATAAAAGTGGCTGGTCTACTCTTTTGTATCATTCGCGGAGAGGCATATATTTTAGGGTAGAAATTTATACACCTGAAAAAAATGATAAATTTAGATTAATCTTTAAAATTTATATAAAAAAAATGTTTGACTGTTTGAATTCAACATTGTTTTAAAGCATACCTCCGCATTTTAAAAGATTTTCTGTATATGTCCTCACAAATTAGTCCATCAGTTTCTTGATAAACAGGTCAGATGTCATAATAAAAGTGGCTGGTCTACTCTTTTGTATCATTCGCGGAGAGGCATATATTTCAGCTCAGAAATTTCTGCACCTGAAAAAAAATTCTAAATTTGACTCAAATTTTAAAAGTCCATATAATAAAATGTTTAACTGTTTTTATTCAACATTGTTTTAGACATACATCCGCATTTTTAAATTTTTTCTATCTATGTCCTCACAAATTAGTCAGTCAGTTTCCCCCATATCATGTCAGAAGTCTGAATAAATGTGGCTTGTCTACCCTTTTGAATTATTCGCGGAGAGGCATATATTTTAGTTCAGAAATTTATGCACCTGAAAAGAAATGTTAAATTTCGATCAAACTTTTAAAGTTTATATAATAAAATGTTTGACTGTTTGAATTCAACATTGTTTTAAATAATACCTCCGCTTTTTAAAAGATATTCTGTATTTATCCACAAAACTTTGTCCGTCAATTTCTTCATAATCAGGTCAGATGTCCTAATAAATGTGACTTGTCTACGCTTTTGTATCTTTCGAGGAGAGGCATATATTTTAGTTCAGAAATTTATGCACCTGTACAGAATTGTTTAATTTGCATCAAACTTTAAAAGTCTATATATTAAAATTTATAACTGTTTGAATTCAACATTGTTTTAAAACATACCTATGCATTTTAAAAGATTTTCTGTATATGTCCTCACAAATTAGTCCATCAGTTTCTTGATAAACAGGTCAGATGTCATAATAAAAGTCGCTGGTCTACTCTTTTGTATCATTCGCGGAGAGGCATATATTTTAGCTCAGTAATTTATGCACCTGAAAAAAAATTGTAAATTTGCATCAAATTTTAAAAGTCCATATAATAAAATGTTTAACTGTTTTTATTCAACATTGCTTTAGACATACCTCCGCATTTTAAAAATTTTTCTATGTATGTCCTCACAAATTATTCAGTCAGTTTCTCCCGTATCATGTCAGAAGGCTGAATAAATGTGGCTTGTCTACTATTTTGAGTCATTCGCGGAGAGGCATATATTTTAGTTCAGAAATTTATGCACCTGAAAAGAAATGTTAAATTTGCATCAAACTTTAAAAGTTTATATAATAAAATGTTTGACTGTTTGAATTCAACGTTGTTTTAAAACATACCTCCGCATTTTAAAAGATTTTCTGTATATGACCTCACAAATTAGTCCATCAGTTTCTTGATAAAGAGGTCAGATGTCATATTAAAAATCGCTGGTCTACTCTTTTGTATCATTCGCGGAGAGGCATATATTTTAGCTTAGAAATTTATGCACCTGAAAAAAAAAATGTTAATTTTGCATCAAATTTTAAAAGTCCATATAATAAAATGTTTAACTGTTTGAATTCAACATTTTTTTAAAAAACATACCTCCGCATTTTAAAAGATTTTCTATGTATGTCCTCACAAAATAGTCAGTCATTTTCTCCCAAATCATGTCAGAAGTCTAAATAAATGTGGCTTGTCTACTCTTTTGTATCATTCGCGGAGAAGCATATATTTTAGTTCAGATATTTATGCACCTGAAAAGAAATGTTAAATTTGCATCAAACTTTAAAAGTTTATATAATAAAATGTTTGACTGTTTGAATTCAACATTATTTTAAAAAATACCTCCGCTTTTTAATATATTTTCTGTATTTATTCACAAAAAATTGTCCGCCAATTTCTTCATAATCAGGTCAGATGTCCTAATAAATATGCCTTGTCCACGCTTTTTAATCTTCCGCGGAGAGGCATATATTTTAGTTCAGAAATTTATGCACCTGATAAGAAATGTTAAATTTGCATCAAACTTTAAAAGTTTATATAATAAAATGTTTGACTGTTTGAATTCAACATTGTTTTAAAACATACCTCCGCTTTTTAAAAGATTTTCTGTATATGTCCTCACAAATTAGTCCATCAGTTTCTTGATAAACAGGTCAGATGTCATATTAAAAATCGCTGGTCTACTCTATTGTATCATTCGCGGATAGGCATATATTTTAGCTCAGAAATTTATGCACCTGAAAAAAAATGTTAAATTTGCATCAAAATTTAAAAGTTTATATAAAAAAAATGGTTGACTGTTTGAATTCAACATTGTTTTAAAACATACCGCCGCATTTTAAAAGATTTTCTGTAAATGCCCTCACAAATTAGTCCATCAGTTTCTTCATAAACAGGTCAGATGTCATAATAAAAGTGGCTGGTCTGCTCTTTTGTATCATTCGCGGATAGGCATATATTTTAGCTCAGAAATTTATGCACCTGAAAAAAAAAAAATTTTAATTTGCATCAAATTTTAAAAGTCCATATAATAAAATGTTTAACTGTTTTTATTCAACATTGTTTTAGACAAACCTTTGCATTTTTAAAGTTTTTCTATGTATGTCCTCACAAATTAGTCAGTCAGATTCTCCCTAATCATGTCAGTAGTCTAAATAAATGTGGCTTGTCTACTCGTTTGAATCATTCGCGGAGAGGCATATATTTTAGTTCAGAAATTTATGCACATGAAAAGAAATGTTAAATTTGCATCAAACTTTAAAAGTTTATATAATAAAATGTTTGACTCTTTGAATTCAACATTGTTTTAAAACATACCTCCGCTTTTTAAAAGATTTTCTGTATATGTACTCACAAATTACTCCATCAGTTTCTTCATAAGCAGGTCAGATGTCCTAATAAATGTGTCTTGTCTACGCTTTTTAATCTTCCGCGGAGAGGCATATATTTTAGTTCAGAAATTTATGCACCTGAAAAGAAATGTTAAATTTGCATCAAACTTTAAAAGTTTATATAATAAAATGTTTGACTGTTTGAATTCATCATTGTTTTAATACATACCTCCGCTTTTTAAAAGATTTTCTGTATATGTCCTCACAAATTATTCCATCAGTTTCTTCATAAGCAGGTCAGATGTCATAATAAAAGTGGCTGGTCTACTCTTTTGTATCATTCGCGGAGAGGCATATATTTTAGCTTAGAAATTTATGCACCTGAAAAAAAATGTTAATTTTGCATCAAATTTTAAAAGTCCATATAATAAAATGTTTAACTGTTTGAATTCAACATTTTTTTAAAAACATACCTCCGCATTTTAAAAGATTTTATATGTATGTCCTCACAAAATAGTCAGTCATTTTCTCCCAAATCTTGTCAGAAGTCTAAATAAATGTGGCTTGTCTACTTTTTTGTATTATTCGCGGAGAAGCATATATTTTAGTTCAGAAATTTATGCACCTGAAAAGAAATGTTAAATTTGCATCAAACTTTAAAAGTTTATGTAATAAAATGTTTGACTGTTTGAATTCAACATTGTTTTAAAACATACCCCCGCATTTTAAAAGATTTTCTGTATATGTCCTCACAAATTAGTCTATCAGTTTCTTCATAAACAGGTCAGAAGTCATAATAAAAGTGGCTGGTCTACTCTTTTGTATCATTCGCGGAGAGGCATATATTTTAGGGTAGAAATTTATACACCTGAAAAAAATGATAAATTTAGATTAATCTTTAAAATTTATATAAAAAAAATGTTTGACTGTTTGAATTCAACATTGTTTTAAAGCATACCTCCGCATTTTAAAAGATTTTCTGTATATGTCCTCACAAATTAGACCATCAGTTTCTTGATAAACAGGTGAGATGTCATAATAAAAGTGGCTGGTCTACTCTTTTGTATCATTCGCGGAGAGGCATATATTTTAGCTCAGAAATTTCTGCACCTGAAAAAAAATTGTAAATTTGACTCAAATTTTAAAAGTCCATATAGAAAAATGTTTAACTGTTTTTATTCAACATTGTTTTAGACATACCTCCGCATTTTTAAATTTTTTCTATCTATGTCCTCACAAATTAGTCAGTCAGTTTCCCCCATATCATGTCAGAAGTCTGAATAAATGTGGCTTGTCTACCCTTTTGAATTATTCGCGGAGAGGCATATATTTTAGTTCAGAAATTTATGCACCTGAAAAGAAATGTTAAATTTCGATCAAACTTTTAAAGTTTATATAATAAAATGTTTGACTGTTTGAATTCAACATTGTTTTAAAAAATACCTCCGCTTTTTAAAAGATATTCTGTATTTATCCACAAAACTTTGTCCGTCAATTTCTTCATAATCAGGTCAGATGTCCTAATAAATGTGCCTTGTCTACGCTTTTGTATGTTTCGAGGAGAGGCATATATTTTAGTTCAGAAATTTATGCACCTGTAAAGAATTGTTTAATTTGCATCAAACTTTAAAAGTCTATATATTAAAATTTATAACTGTTTGAATTCAACATTGTTTTAAAACATACCTCCGCATTTTAAAAGATTTTCTGTATATGTCCTCACAAATTAGTCCATCAGTCTCTTGATAAAAAGGTCAGATGTCATATTAAAAATCGCTGGTCTACTCTTTTGTATCATTCGCGGAGAGGCATATATTTTAGCTTAGAAATTTATGCACCTGAAAAAAAAATGTTAATTTTGCATCAAATTTTAAAAGTCCATATAATAAAATGTTTAACTGTTTGAATTCAACATTTTTTTTAAAAACATACCTCCGCATTTTAAAAGATTTTCTATGTATGTCCTCACAAAATAGTCAGTCATTTTCTCCCAAATCATGTCAGAAGTCAAAATAAATGTGGCTTGTCTACTCTTTTGTATCATTCGCGGAGAAGCATATATTTTAGTTCAGATATTTATGCACCTGAAAAGAAATGTTAAATTTGCATCAAACTTTAAAAGTTTATATAATAAAATGTTTGACTGTTTGAATTCAACATTATTTTAAAAAATACCTCCGCTTTTTAATATATTTTCTGTATTTATTCACAAAAAATTGTCCGCCAATTTCTTCATAATCAGGTCAGATGTCCTAATAAATGTGCCTTGTCTACGCTTTTTAATCTTCCGCGGAGAGGCATATATTTTAGTTCAGAAATTTATGCACCTGATAAGAAATGTTAAATTTGCATCAAACTTTAAAAGTTTATATAATAAAATGTTTGACTGTTTCAATTCAACATTGTTTTAAAACATACCTCCGCTTTTTAAAAGATTTTCTGTATATGTCCTCACAAATTACTCCATCAGTTTCTTCATAAGCAGGTCAGATGTCATAATAAAAGTGGCTGGTCTACTCTTTTGTATCATTCGCGGAGAGGCATATATTTTAGCTTAGAAATTTATGCACCTGAAAAAAAAATGTTAATTTTGCATGAAATTTTAAAAGTCCATATAATAAAATGTTTAACTGTTTGAATTCAACATTGTTTTAAAGCATACCTCCGCATTTTAAAAGAATTTCTGTATATGTCCTCACAAATTATTCCATCAGTTTCTTGATAAACAGGTCAGATGTCATATTAAAAATCGCTGGTCTACTCTATTGTATCATTCGCGGAGAGGCATATATTTTAGCTCAGAAATTTATGCACCTGAAAAAAAATGTTAATTTTGCATCAAATTTTAAAAGTCCATATAATAAAATGTTTAACTGTTTGAATTCAACATTTTTTTAAAAACATACCTCCGCATTTTAAAAGATTTTATATGTATGTCCTCACAAAATAGTCAGTCATTTTCTCCCAAATCTTGTCAGAAGTCTAAATAAATGTGGCTTGTCTACTTTTTTGTATTATTCGCGGAGAAGCATATATTTTAGTTCAGAAATTTATGCACCTGAAAAGAAATGTTAAATTTGCATCAAACTTTAAAAGTTTATGTAATAAAATGTTTGACTGTTTGAATTCAACATTGTTTTAAAACATACCCCCGCATTTTAAAAGATTTTCTGTATATGTCCTCACAAATTAGTCTATCAGTTTCTTCATAAACAGGTCAGAAGTCATAATAAAAGTGGCTGGTCTACTCTTTTGTATCATTCGCGGAGAGGCATATATTTTAGGGTAGAAATTTATACACCTGAAAAAAATGATAAATTTAGATTAATCTTTAAAATTTATATAAAAAAAAATGTTTGACTGTTTGAATTCAACATTGTTTTAAAGCATACCTCCGCATTTTAAAAGATTTTCTGTATATGTCCTCACAAATTAGACCATCAGTTTCTTGATAAACAGGTGAGATGTCATAATAAAAGTGGCTGGTCTACTCTTTTGTATCATTCGCGGAGAGGCATATATTTTAGCTCAGAAATTTCTGCACCTGAAAAAAAATTGTAAATTTGACTCAAATTTTAAAAGTCCATATAGAAAAATGTTTAACTGTTTTTATTCAACATTGTTTTAGACATACCTCCGCATTTTTAAATTTTTTCTATCTATGTCCTCACAAATTAGTCAGTCAGTTTCCCCCATATCATGTCAGAAGTCTGAATAAATGTGGCTTGTCTACCCTTTTGAATTATTCGCGGAGAGGCATATATTTTAGTTCAGAAATTTATGCACCTGAAAAGAAATGTTAAATTTCGATCAAACTTTTAAAGTTTATATAATAAAATGTTTGACTGTTTGAATTCAACATTGTTTTAAAAAATACCTCCGCTTTTTAAAAGATATTCTGTATTTATCCACAAAACTTTGTCCGTCAATTTCTTCATAATCAGGTCAGATGTCCTAATAAATGTGCCTTGTCTACGCTTTTGTATGTTTCGAGGAGAGGCATATATTTTAGTTCAGAAATTTATGCACCTGTAAAGAATTGTTTAATTTGCATCAAACTTTAAAAGTCTATATATTAAAATTTATAACTGTTTGAATTCAACATTGTTTTAAAACATACCTCCGCATTTTAAAAGATTTTCTGTATATGTCCTCACAAATTAGTCCATCAGTCTCTTGATAAAAAGGTCAGATGTCATATTAAAAATCGCTGGTCTACTCTTTTGTATCATTCGCGGAGAGGCATATATTTTAGCTTAGAAATTTATGCACCTGAAAAAAAAATGTTAATTTTGCATCAAATTTTAAAAGTCCATATAATAAAATGTTTAACTGTTTGAATTCAACATTTTTTTTAAAAACATACCTCCGCATTTTAAAAGATTTTCTATGTATGTCCTCACAAAATAGTCAGTCATTTTCTCCCAAATCATGTCAGAAGTCAAAATAAATGTGGCTTGTCTGCTCTTTTGTATCATTCGCGGAGAAGCATATATTTTAGTTCAGATATTTATGCACCTGAAAAGAAATGTTAAATTTGCATCAAACTTTAAAAGTTTATATAATAAAATGTTTGACTGTTTGAATTCAACATTATTTTAAAAAATACCTCCGCTTTTTAATATATTTTCTGTATTTATTCACAAAAAATTGTCCGCCAATTTCTTCATAATCAGGTCAGATGTCCTAATAAATGTGCCTTGTCTACGCTTTTTAATCTTCCGCGGAGAGGCATATATTTTAGTTCAGAAATTTATGCACCTGATAAGAAATGTTAAATTTGCATCAAACTTTAAAAGTTTATATAATAAAATGTTTGACTGTTTCAATTCAACATTGTTTTAAAACATACCTCCGCTTTTTAAAAGATTTTCTGTATATGTCCTCACAAATTACTCCATCAGTTTCTTCATAAGCAGGTCAGATGTCATAATAAAAGTGGCTGGTCTACTCTTTTGTATCATTCGCGGAGAGGCATATATTTTAGCTTAGAAATTTATGCACCTGAAAAAAAAATGTTAATTTTGCATGAAATTTTAAAAGTCCATATAATAAAATGTTTAACTGTTTGAATTCAACATTGTTTTAAAGCATACCTCCGCATTTTAAAAGAATTTCTGTATATGTCCTCACAAATTATTCCATCAGTTTCTTGATAAACAGGTCAGATGTCATATTAAAAATCGCTGGTCTACTCTATTGTATCATTCGCGGAGAGGCATATATTTTAGCTCAGAAATTTATGCACCTGAAAAAAAATGTTAAATTTGCATCAAAATTTAAAAGTCCATATAATAAAATGTTTAACTGTTTGAATTCAACAATTTTTTAAAACATACCTCCGCATTTTAAAAGATTTTCTATGTATGTCCTCACAAAATAGTCAGTCATTTTCTCCCAAATCATGTCAGAAGTATAAATAAATGTCGCTTGTCTACTCTTTTGTATCATTCGCGGAGAAGCATATATTTTAGTTCAGATATTTATGCACGGGAAAAGAAATGTTAAATTTGCATCAAACTTTAAAAGTTTATATAATAAAATGTTTGACTGTTTGAATTCAACATTGTTTTAAAACATACCTCCGCTTTTTAAAAGATTTTCTGTATATGTCCTCACAAATTACTCCATCAGTTTCTTCATACGCAGGTCATATGTCATAATAAAAGTGGCTGGTCTACTCTTTTGTATCATTCGCGGAGAGGCATATATTTTAGCTTAGAAATGTATGCACCTGAAAAAAAATGTTAATTTTGCATCAAAATTTAAAAGTCCATATAATAAAATGTTTAACTGTTTGAATTCAACATTGTTTTAAAACATACCTCCGCATTTTAAAAGATTTTCTGTATATGTCCTCACAAATTAGTCCATAAGTTTCTTGATAAACAGGTCAGATGTCATATTAAAAATCGCTGGTCTACTCTATTGTATCATTCGCGGATAGGCATATATTTTAGCTCAGAAATTTATGCACCTGAAAAAAAATGTTAAATTTGCATCAAAATTTAAAAGTTTATATAAAAAAAATGGTTGACTGTTTGAATTCAACATTGTTTTAAAACATACCGCCGCATTTTAAAAGATTTTCTGTAAATGCCCTCACAAATTAGTCCATCAGTTTCTTCATAAACAGGTCAGATGTCATAATAAAAGTGGCTGGTCTGCTCTTTTGTATCATTCGCGGATAGGCATATATTTTAGCTCAGAAATTTATGCACCTGAAAAAAAAAATTTAAATTTGCATCAAATTTTAAAAGTCCATATAATAAAATGTTTAACTGTTTTTATTCAACATTGTTTTAGACAAACCTTTGCATTTTTAAAGTTTTTCTATGTATGTCCTCACAAATTAGTCAGTCAGATTCTCCCTAATCATGTCAGTAGTCTAAATAAATGTGGCTTGTCTACTCGTTTGAATCATTCGCGGAGAGGCATATATTTTAGTTCAGAAATTTATGCACATGAAAAGAAATGTTAAATTTGCATCAAACTTTAAAAGTTTATATAATAAAATGTTTGACTCTTTGAATTCAACATTGTTTTAAAACATACCTCCGCTTTTTAAAAGATTTTCTGTATATGTACTCACAAATTACTCGATCAGTTTCTTCATAAGCAGGTCAGATGTCCTAATAAATGTGTCTTGTCTACGCTTTTTAATCTTCCGCGGAGAGGCATATATTTTAGTTCAGAAATTTATGCACCTGAAAAGAAATGTTAAATTTGCATCAAACTTTAAAAGTTTATATAATAAAATGTTTGACTGTTTGAATTCATCATTGTTTTAATACATACCTCCGCTTTTTAAAAGATTTTCTGTATATGTCCTCACAAATTATTCCATCAGTTTCTTCATAAGCAGGTCAGATGTCATAATAAAAGTGGCTGGTCTACTCTTTTGTATCATTCGCGGAGAGGCATATATTTTAGCTTAGAAATTTATGCACCTGAAAAAAAATGTTAATTTTGCATCAAATTTTAAAAGTCCATATAATAAAATGTTTAACTGTTTGAATTCAACATTTTTTTAAAAACATACCTCCGCATTTTAAAAGATTTTATATGTATGTCCTCACAAAATAGTCAGTCATTTTCTCCCAAATCTTGTCAGAAGTCTAAATAAATGTGGCTTGTCTACTTTTTTGTATTATTCGCGGAGAAGCATATATTTTAGTTCAGAAATTTATGCACCTGAAAAGAAATGTTAAATTTGCATCAAACTTTAAAAGTTTATGTAATAAAATGTTTGACTGTTTGAATTCAACATTGTTTTAAAACATACCCCCGCATTTTAAAAGATTTTCTGTATATGTCCTCACAAATTAGTCTATCAGTTTCTTCATAAACAGGTCAGAAGTCATAATAAAAGTGGCTGGTCTACTCTTTTGTATCATTCGCGGAGAGGCATATATTTTAGGGTAGAAATTTATACACCTGAAAAAAATGATAAATTTAGATTAATCTTTAAAATTTATATAAAAAAAATGTTTGACTGTTTGAATTCAACATTGTTTTAAAGCATACCTCCGCATTTTAAAAGATTTTCTGTATATGTCCTCACAAATTAGACCATCAGTTTCTTGATAAACAGGTGAGATGTCATAATAAAAGTGGCTGGTCTACTCTTTTGTATCATTCGCGGAGAGGCATATATTTTAGCTCAGAAATTTCTGCACCTGAAAAAAAATTGTAAATTTGACTCAAATTTTAAAAGTCCATATAGAAAAATGTTTAACTGTTTTTATTCAACATTGTTTTAGACATACCTCCGCATTTTTAAATTTTTTCTATCTATGTCCTCACAAATTAGTCAGTCAGTTTCCCCCATATCATGTCAGAAGTCTGAATAAATGTGGCTTGTCTACCCTTTTGAATTATTCGCGGAGAGGCATATATTTTAGTTCAGAAATTTATGCACCTGAAAAGAAATGTTAAATTTCGATCAAACTTTTAAAGTTTATATAATAAAATGTTTGACTGTTTGAATTCAACATTGTTTTAAAAAATACCTCCGCTTTTTAAAAGATATTCTGTATTTATCCACAAAACTTTGTCCGTCAATTTCTTCATAATCAGGTCAGATGTCCTAATAAATGTGCCTTGTCTACGCTTTTGTATGTTTCGAGGAGAGGCATATATTTTAGTTCAGAAATTTATGCACCTGTAAAGAATTGTTTAATTTGCATCAAACTTTAAAAGTCTATATATTAAAATTTATAACTGTTTGAATTCAACATTGTTTTAAAACATACCTCCGCATTTTAAAAGATTTTCTGTATATGTCCTCACAAATTAGTCCATCAGTTTCTTGATAAAAAGGTCAGATGTCATATTAAAAATCGCTGGTCTACTCTTTTGTATCATTCGCGGAGAGGCATATATTTTAGCTTAGAAATTTATGCACCTGAAAAAAAAATGTTAATTTTGCATCAAATTTTAAAAGTCCATATAATAAAATGTTTAACTGTTTGAATTCAACATTTTTTTTAAAAACATACCTCCGCATTTTAAAAGATTTTCTATGTATGTCCTCACAAAATAGTCAGTCATTTTCCCCAAATCATGTCAGAAGTCTAAATAAATGTGGCTTGTCTACTCTTTTGTATCATTCGCGGAGAAGCATATATTTTAGTTCAGATATTTATGCACCTGAAAAGAAATGTTAAATTTGCATCAAACTTTAAAAGTTTATATAATAAAATGTTTGACTGTTTGAATTCAACATTATTTTAAAAAATACCTCCGCATTTTAATATATTTTCTGTATTTATTCACAAAAAATTGTCCGCCAATTTCTTCATAATCAGGTCAGATGTCCTAATAAATGTGCCTTGTCTACGCTTTTTAATCTTCCGCGGAGAGGCATATATTTTAGTTCAGAAATTTATGCACCTGATAAGAAATGTTAAATTTGCATCAAACTTTAAAAGTTTATATAATAAAATGTTTGACTGTTTCAATTCAACATTGTTTTAAAACATACCTCCGCTTTTTAAAAGATTTTCTGTATATGTCCTCACAAATTACTCCATCAGTTTCTTCATAAGCATGTCAGATGTCATAATAAAAGTGGCTGGTCTACTCTTTTGTATCATTCGCGGAGAGGCATATATTTTAGCTTAGAAATTTATGCACCTGAAAAAAAAAATGTTAATTTTGCATGAAATTTTAAAAGTCCATATAATAAAATGTTTAACTGTTTGAATTCAACATTGTTTTAAAGCATACCTCCGCATTTTAAAAGAATTTCTGTATATGTCCTCACAAATTATTCCATCAGTTTCTTGATAAACAGGTCAGATGTCATATTAAAAATCGCTGGTCTACTCTATTGTATCATTCGCGGAGAGGCATATATTTTAGCTCAGAAATTTATGCACCTGAAAAAAAATGTTAAATTTGCATCAAAATTTAAAAGTCCATATAATAAAATGTTTAACTGTTTGAATTCAACAATTTTTTAAAACATACCTCCGCATTTTAAAAGATTTTCTATGTATGTCCTCACAAAATAGTCAGTCATTTTCTCCCAAATCATGTCAGAAGTATAAATAAATGTCGCTTGTCTACTCTTTTGTATCATTCGCGGAGAAGCATATATTTTAGTTCAGATATTTATGCACGGGAAAAGAAATGTTAAATTTGCATCAAACTTTAAAAGTTTATATAATAAAATGTTTGACTGTTTGAATTCAACATTGGTTTAAAACATACCTCCGCATTTTAAAAGATTTTCTATATATGTCCTCACAAATTAGTCCATCAGTTTCTTGATAAAGAGGTCAGATGTCATATTAAAAATCGCTGGTCTACTCTTTTGTATCATTCGCGGAGAGGCATATATTTTAGCTTAGAAATTTATGCACCTGAAAAAAAAAAAATGTTAATTTTGCATCAAATTTTAAAAGTCCATATAATAAAATGTTTGACTGTTTGAATTCAACATTGTTTTAAAAAATACCTCCGCTTTTTAAAATATTTTCTGTATTTATTCACAAAAAATTGTCCGTCAATTTCTTCATAATCAGGTCAGATGTCCTAATAAATGTGCCTTGTCTACGCTTTTTAATCTTCCGCGGAGAGGCATATATTTTAGGACAGAAATTTATGCACCTGTAAAGAATTGTTAAATTTGCACCAAACTTTAAAAGTCTACATAATAAACCGTATAACTGTTTTTCAAAGAGAAAATTGTAAATTTGCATCAAATTTTAAAAGTCCATATAATAAAATGTTTAACTGTTTTTATTCAACATTGCTTTAGACATACCTCCGCATTTTAAAAATTTTACTATGTATGTCCTCACAAATTATTCAGTCAGTTTCTCCCATATGATGTCAGAAGGCTGAATAAATGTGGCTTGTCTACTATTTTGAGTCATTCGCGGAGAGGCATATATTTTAGTTCAGAAATTTATGCACCTGAAAAGAAATGTTAAATTTGCATCAAACTTTAAAAGTTTATATAATAAAATGTTTGACTGTTTGAATTCAACATTGTTTAATAACATACCTCCGCTTTTTAAAAGATTTTCTGTATATGTCCTTACAAATTACTCCATCAGTTTCTTCATAAGCAGGTCAGATGTCATAATAAAAGTGGCTGGTCTACTCTTTTCTATCATTCGCGGAGAAGCATATATTTTAGCTCAGAAATTTATGCACCTGAAAAGAAATGTTAAATTTGCTTCAAAATTTAAAAGTTTATATCAAAAAAATGGTTGACTGTTTGAATTCCACATTGTTTTAAAACATACCTCCGCATTTTAAAAGATTTTCTGTATATGCCCTCACAAATTAGTCCATCAGTTTCTTCATAAACAGGTCAGATGTCATAATAAAAGTGGCTGGACTACTCTTTTGTATCATTCGTGGAGAGGCATATATTTTAGGACAGAAATTTATGCACCTGTAAAGAATTGTTAAATTTGCATCAAACTTTAAAAGTCTACATAATAAACCGTATAACTGTTTGAATTCAACATTGTTTTAGACATACCTTTGCATTTTTATAGTTTTTCTATGTATGTCCTCACAAATTAGTCAGTCAGTTTCTCCCTAGTCATGTAAGAAATCTAAATAAATGTGGCTTGTCTACTCGTTTGAATCATTCGCGGAGAGGCATATATTTTAGTTCAGAAATTTATCACATGAAAAGAAATGTTAAATTTGCATCAAACTTTAAAAGTTTATATAATAAAATGTTTGACTCTTTGAATTCAACATTGTTTTAAAACATACCTCCGCTTTTTAAAAGATTTTATATGTATGTCCTCACAAAATAGTCAGTCATTTTCTCCCAAATCATGTCAGAAGTCTAAATAAATGTGGCTTGTCTACTCTTTTGTATTATTCGCGGAGAAGCATATATTTTAGTTCAGAAATTTATGCACCTGAAAAAAAATGTTAAATTTGCATCAAATTTTAAAAGTCCATATAATAAAATGTTTAACTCTTTTTATTCAATATTGTTTTAGACCTACCTCCGCATTTTTAAAGTTTTTCTATGTATTTCCTCAGCAATTAGTCAGTCAGTTTCACCTAATCAGGTCAGAAGTCTAAATAAATGTGGCTTGTCTACTCGTTTGAATCATTCGCGGAGAGGCATATATTTTAGTTCAGAAATTTATGCACCTGAAAAGATATGTTAAATTTGCATCAAACTTTAAAAGTTTATATAATAAAATGTTTGACTGTTTGAATTCAACATTGTTTTAAAACATACCTCCGCTTTTTAAAAGATTTTCTGTATATGTCTTCACAAACTAGTCCATCAGTTTCTTGATAAACAGCTCAGATGTCATAATAAAAGTTTCTGGTCTACTCTTTTGTATCATTCGCGGAGAGGCATATATTTTAGGGTAGAAATTTATGCACCTGAAAAAAATGTTAAATTTAGATTAATCTTTAAAAGTTTATATAATAAAATGTGTAACTGTTTGAATTCAACATTGGTTTAAATCATACCTCCACATTTTAAAAGATTTTCTGTATATGTGCTCACAAATTACTCCATCAGTTTCTTCATAAGCAGGTCAGATGTCATAATAAAAGTGGCTGGTCTACTCTTTTTTATCATTCGCGGAGAGGCATATATTTTAGGGTAGAAATTTATGCACCTGAAAAAAATGTTAAATTTAGAATAATCTTTAAAATTTTATATAATAAAATGTTTAACTGTTTGAATTCAACATTGTTTTAAATCATACCTCCACATTTTAAAAGATTTTCTGTATATGTGCTCACAAATTAGTCCATCAGTTTCTTGATAAACAGGTCAGATGTCATATTAAAAATCGCTGGTCTACTCTATTGTATCATTCGCGGATAGGCATATATTTTAGCTTAGAAATTTATGCACCTGAAAAAAAATGTTAATTTTGCATCAAATTTTAAAAGTCCATATAATAAAATGTTTAACTGTTTGAATTCAACATTTTTTTAAAAACATACCTCCGCATTTTAAAAGATTTTCTATGTATGTCCTCACAAAATAGTCAGTCATTTTCTCCCAAATCATGTCAGAAGTCTAAATAAATGTGGCTTGTCTACTCTTTTGTATCATTCGCGGAGAAGCATATATTTTAGTTCAGAAATTTATGCACCTGAAAAGAAATGTTAAATTTGCATCAAACTTTAAAAGGTTATATAATAAAATGTTTAACTGTTTGAATTCAACAATTTTTTAAAACATACCTCCGCTTTTTAAAAGATTTTCTGTATATGTCCTCACAAATTACTCCATCAGTTTCTTCATAAGCAGGTCAGATGTCCAAATAAATGTGTCTTGTCTACGCTTTTTAATCTTCCGCAGAGAGGCATATATTTTAGTTCAGAAATTTATGCACCTGAAAAGAAATGTTAAATTTGCATCAAACTTTAAAAGTTTATATAATAAAATGTTTGACTGTTTGAATTCATCATTGTTTTAAAACATACCTCCGCTTTTTAAAAGATTTTCTGTATATGTCCTCACAAATCACTCCATCAGTTTCTTCATAAGCAGATCAGATGTCATAATAAAACTGGCTGGTCTACTCTTTTGTATCATTCGCGGAGAGGCTTATATTTTAGCTTAGAAATTTATGCACCTGAAAAAAAAAATGTTAATTTTGCATCAAATTTTAAAAGTCCATATAATAAAATGTTTAACTGTTTGAATTCAACATTTTTTTTAAAAACATACCTCCGCATTTTAAAAGATTTTCTATGTATGTCCTCACAAAATTGTCAGTCATTTTCTCCCAAATAATGTCAGAAGTCTAAATAAATGTTGCTTGTCTACTCTTTTGTATCATTCGCGGAGAAGCATATATTTTAGTTCAGAAATTTATGTACCTGAAAAGAAATGTTAAATTTGCATCAAACTTTAAAAGGTTATATAATAAAATGTTTAACTGTTTGAATTCAACAATTTTTTAAAACATACCTCCGCATTTTAAAAGATTTTCTATGTATGTCCTCACAAAATAGTCAGTCATTTTCTCCCAAATCATGTCAGAAGTCTAAATAAATGTGGCTTGTCTACTCTTTTCTATCATTCGCGGAGAAGCATATATTTTAGCTCAGAAATTTATGCACCTGAAAAGAAATGTTAAATTTGCATCAAAATTTAAAAGTTTATATAAAAAAATGGTTGACTGTTTGAATTCAACATTGTTTTAAAACATACCGCCGCTTTTTAAAAGATTTTCTGTATATGTCCTCACAAATTATTCCATCAGTTTCTTCATAAGCAGGTCAGATGTCATAATAAAAGTGGCTGGTCTACTCTTTTGTATCATTCGCGGAGAGGCATATATTTTAGCTTAGAAATTTATGCACCTGAAAAAAAATGTTAATTTTGCATCAAATTTTAAAAGTCCATATAATAAAATGTTTAACTGTTTGAATTCAACAATTTTTTAAAACATACCTCCGCTTTTTAAAAGATTTTCTGTATATGTCCTCACAAATTACTCCATCAGTTTCTTCATAAGCAGGTCAGATGTCCAAATAAATGTGTCTTGTCTACGCTTTTTAATCTTCCGCAGAGAGGCATATATTTTAGTTCAGAAATTTATGCACCTGAAAAGAAATGTTAAATTTGCATCAAACTTTAAAAGTTTATATAATAAAATGTTTGACTGTTTGAATTCATCATTGTTTTAAAACATACCTCCGCTTTTTAAAAGATTTTCTGTATATGTCCTCACAAATCACTCCATCAGTTTCTTCATAAGCAGATCAGATGTCATAATAAAACTGGCTGGTCTACTCTTTTGTATCATTCGCGGAGAGGCTTATATTTTAGCTTAGAAATTTATGCACCTGAAAAAAAAAATGTTAATTTTGCATCAAATTTTAAAAGTCCATATAATAAAATGTTTAACTGTTTGAATTCAACATTTTTTTTAAAAACATACCTCCGCATTTTAAAAGATTTTCTATGTATGTCCTCACAAAATTGTCAGTCATTTTCTCCCAAATAATGTCAGAAGTCTAAATAAATGTTGCTTGTCTACTCTTTTGTATCATTCGCGGAGAAGCATATATTTTAGTTCAGAAATTTATGTACCTGAAAAGAAATGTTAAATTTGCATCAAACTTTAAAAGGTTATATAATAAAATGTTTAACTGTTTGAATTCAACAATTTTTTAAAACATACCTCCGCATTTTAAAAGATTTTCTATGTATGTCCTCACAAAATAGTCAGTCATTTTCTCCCAAATCATGTCAGAAGTCTAAATAAATGTGGCTTGTCTACTCTTTTCTATCATTCGCGGAGAAGCATATATTTTAGCTCAGAAATTTATGCACCTGAAAAGAAATGTTAAATTTGCATCAAAATTTAAAAGTTTATATAAAAAAATGGTTGACTGTTTGAATTCAACATTGTTTTAAAACATACCGCCGCTTTTTAAAAGATTTTCTGTATATGTCCTCACAAATTATTCCATCAGTTTCTTCATAAGCAGGTCAGATGTCATAATAAAAGTGGCTGGTCTACTCTTTTGTATCATTCGCGGAGAGGCATATATTTTAGCTTAGAAATTTATGCACCTGAAAAAAAATGTTAATTTTGCATCAAATTTTAAAAGTCCATATAATAAAATGTTTAACTGTTTGAATTCAACATTTTTTTAAAAACATACCTCCGCATTTTAAAAGATTTTATATGTATGTCCTCACAAAATAGTCAGTCATTTTCTCCCAAATCTTGTCAGAAGTCTAAATAAATGTGGCTTGTCTACTTTTTTGTATTATTCGCGGAGAAGCATATATTTTAGTTCAGAAATTTATGCACCTGAAAAGAAATGTTAAATTTGCATCAAACTTTAAAAGTTTATGTAATAAAATGTTTGACTGTTTGAATTCAACATTGTTTTAAAACATACCCCCGCATTTTAAAAGATTTTCTGTATATGTCCTCACAAATTAGTCTATCAGTTTCTTCATAAACAGGTCAGAAGTCATAATAAAAGTGGCTGGTCTACTCTTTTGTATCATTCGCGGAGAGGCATATATTTTAGGGTAGAAATTTATACACCTGAAAAAAATGATAAATTTAGATTAATCTTTAAAAGTTTATATAAAAAAAATGGTTGACTGTTTGAATTCAACATTGTTTTAAAGCATACCTCCGCATTTTAAAAGATTTTCTGTATATGTCCTCACAAATTAGTCCATCAGTTTCTTGATAAACAGGTCAGATGTCATAATAAAAGTGGCTGGTCTACTCTTTTGTATCATTCGCGGAGAGGCATATATTTTAGCTCAGAAATTTCTGCACCTGAAAAAAAATTCTAAATTTGACTCAAATTTTAAAAGTCCATATAATAAAATGTTTAACTGTTTTTATTCAACATTGTTTTAGACATACATCCGCATTTTTAAATTTTTTCTATCTATGTCCTCACAAATTAGTCAGTCAGTTTCCCCCATATCATGTCAGAAGTCTGAATAAATGTGGCTTGTCTACCCTTTTGAATTATTCGCGGAGAGGCATATATTTTAGTTCAGAAATTTATGCACCTGAAAAGAAATGTTAAATTTCGATCAAACTTTTAAAGTTTATATAATAAAATGTTTGACTGTTTGAATTCAACATTGTTTTAAATAATACCTCCGCTTTTTAAAAGATATTCTGTATTTATCCACAAAACTTTGTCCGTCAATTTCTTCATAATCAGGTCAGATGTCCTAATAAATGTGACTTGTCTACGCTTTTGTATCTTTCGAGGAGAGGCATATATTTTAGTTCAGAAATTTATGCACCTGTAAAGAATTGTTTAATTTGCATCAAACTTTAAAAGTGTATATATTAAAATTTTTAACTGTTTGAATTCAACATTGTTTTAAAACATACCTATGCATTTTAAAAGATTTTCTGTATATGTCCTCACAAATTAGTCCATCAGTTTCTTGATAAACAGGTCAGATGTCATAATAAAAGTCGCTGGTCTACTCTTTTGTATCATTCGCGGAGAGGCATATATTTTAGCTCAGTAATTTATGCACCTGAAAAAAAATTGTAAATTTGCATCAAATTTTAAAAGTCCATATAATAAAATGTTTAACTGTTTTTATTCAACATTGCTTTAGACATACCTCCGCATTTTAAAAATTTTTCTATGTATTTCCTCACAAATTATTCAGTCAGTTTCTCCCGTATCATGTCAGAAGGCTGAATAAATGTGGCTTGTCTACTATTTTGAGTCATTCGCGGAGAGGCATATATTTTAGTTCAGAAATTTATGCACCTGAAAAGAAATGTTAAATTTGCATCAAACTTTAAAAGTTTATATAATAAAATGTTTGACTGTTTGAATTCAACGTTGTTTTAAAACATACCTCCGCATTTTAAAAGATTTTCTGTATATGTCCTCACAAATTAGTCCATCAGTTTCTTGATAAAGAGGTCAGATGTCATATTAAAAATCGCTGGTCTACTCTTTTGTATCATTCGCGGAGAGGCATATATTTTAGCTTAGAAATTTATGCACCTGAAAAAAAAAATGTTAATTTTGCATCAAATTTTAAAAGTCCATATAATAAAATGTTTAACTGTTTGAATTCAACATTTTTTTTAAAAACATACCTCCGCATTTTAAAAGATTTTCTATGTATGTCCTCACAAAATAATCAGTCATTTTCTCCCAAATCATGTCAGAAGTCTAAATAAATGTGGCTTGTCTACTCTTTTGTATCATTCGCGGAGAAGCATATATTTTAGTTCAGATATTTATGCACCTGAAAAGAAATGTTAAATTTGCATCAAACTTTAAAAGTTTATATAATAAAATGTTTGACTGTTTGAATTCAACATTATTTTAAAAAATACCTCCGCTTTTTAATATATTTTCTGTATTTATTCACAAAAAATTGTCCGCCAATTTCTTCATAATCAGGTCAGATGTCCTAATAAATATGCTTTGTCCACGCTTTTTAATCTTCCGCGGAGAGGCATATATTTTAGTTCAGAAATTTATGCACCTGATAAGAAATGTTAAATTTGCATCAAACTTTAAAAGTTTATATAATAAAATGTTTGACTGTTTGAATTGAACATTGTTTTAAAACATACCTCCGCTTTTTAAAAGATTTTCTGTATATGTCCTCACAAATTACTCCATCAGTTTCTTCATACGCAGGTCAGATGTCATAATAAAAGTGGCTGGTCTACTCTTTTGTATCATTCGCGGAGAGGCATATATTTTAGCTTAGAAATGTATGCACCTGAAAAAAAATGTTAATTTTGCATCAAAATTTAAAAGTCCATATAATAAAATGTTTAACTGTTTGAATTCAACATTGTATTAAAACATACCTCCGCATTTTAAAAGATTTTCTGTATATGTCCTCACAAATTAGTCCATCAGTTTCTTGATAAACAGGTCAGATGTCATATTAAAAATCGCTGGTCTACTCTATTGTATCATTCGCGGATAGGCATATATTTTAGCTCAGAAATTTATGCACCTGAAAAAAAATGTTAAATTTGCATCAAAATTTAAAAGTTTATATAAAAAAAATGGTTGACTGTTTGAATTCAACATTGTTTTAAAACATACCGCCGCATTTTAAAAGATTTTCTGTAAATGCCCTCACAAATTAGTCCATCAGTTTCTTCATAAACAGGTCAGATGTCATAATAAAAGTGGCTGGTCTGCTCTTTTGTATCATTCGCGGATAGGCATATATTTTAGCTCAGAAATTTATGCACCTGAAAAAAAAAATTTAAATTTGCATCAAATTTTAAAAGTCCATATAATAAAATGTTTAACTGTTTTTATTCAACATTGTTTTAGACAAACCTTTGCATTTTTAAAGTTTTTCTATGTATGTCCTCACAAATTAGTCAGTCAGTTTCTCCCTAATCATGTCAGTAGTCTAAATAAATGTGGCTTGTCTACTCGTTTGAATCATTCGCGGAGAGGCATATATTTTAGTTCAGAAATTTATGCACATGAAAAGAAATGTTAAATTTGCATCAAACTTTAAAAGTTTATATAATAAAATGTTTGACTCTTTGAATTCAACATTGTTTTAAAACATACCTCCGCTTTTTAAAAGATTTTCTGTATATGTCCTCACAAATTATTCCATCAGTTTCTTCATAAGCAGGTCAGATGTCATAATAAAAGTGGCTGGTCTACTCTTTTGTATCATTCGCGGAGAGGCATATATTTTAGCTTAGAAATTTATGCACCTGAAAAAAAATGTTAATTTTGCATCAAATTTTAAAAGTCCATATAATAAAATGTTTAACTGTTTGAATTCAACATTTTTTTAAAAACATACCTCCGCATTTTAAAAGATTTTATATGTATGTCCTCACAAAATAGTCAGTCATTTTCTCCCAAATCTTGTCAGAAGTCTAAATAAATGTGGCTTGTCTACTTTTTTGTATTATTCGCGGAGAAGCATATATTTTAGTTCAGAAATTTATGCACCTGAAAAGAAATGTTAAATTTGCATCAAACTTTAAAAGTTTATGTAATAAAATGTTTGACTGTTTGAATTCAACATTGTTTTAAAACATACCCCCGCATTTTAAAAGATTTTCTGTATATGTCCTCACAAATTAGTCTATCAGTTTCTTCATAAACAGGTCAGAAGTCATAACAAAAGTGGCTGGTCTACTCTTTTGTATCATTCGCGGAGAGGCATATATTTTAGGGTAGAAATTTATACACCTGAAAAAAATGATAAATTTAGATTAATCTTTAAAAGTTTATATAAAAAAAATGGTTGACTGTTTGAATTCAACATTGTTTTAAAGCATACCTCCGCATTTTAAAAGATTTTCTGTATATGTCCTCACAAATTAGTCCATCAGTTTCTTGATAAACAGGTCAGATGTCATAATAAAAGTGGCTGGTCTACTCTTTTGCATCATTCGCGGAGAGGCATATATTTTAGCTCAGAAATTTCTGCACCTGAAAAAAAATTCTAAATTTGACTCAAATTTTAAAAGTCCATATAATAAAATGTTTAACTGTTTTTATTCAACATTGTTTTAGACATACATCCGCATTTTTAAATTTTTTCTATCTATGTCCTCACAAATTAGTCAGTCAGTTTCCCCCATATCATGTCAGAAGTCTGAATAAATGTGGCTTGTCTACCCTTTTGAATTATTCGCGGAGAGGCATATATTTTAGTTCAGAAATTTATGCACCTGAAAAGAAATGTTAAATTTCGATCAAACTTTTAAAGTTTATATAATAAAATGTTTGACTGTTTGAATTCAACATTGTTTTAAATAATACCTCCGCTTTTTAAAAGATATTCTGTATTTATCCACAAAACTTTGTCCGTCAATTTCTTCATAATCAGGTCAGATGTCCTAATAAATGTGACTTGTCTACGCTTTTGTATCTTTCGAGGAGAGGCATATATTTTAGTTCAGAAATTTATGCACCTGTAAAGAATTGTTTAATTTGCATCAAACTTTAAAAGTGTATATATTAAAATTTTTAACTGTTTGAATTCAACATTGTTTTAAAACATACCTATGCATTTTAAAAGATTTTCTGTATATGTCCTCACAAATTAGTCCATCAGTTTCTTGATAAACAGGTCAGATGTCATAATAAAAGTCGCTGGTCTACTCTTTTGTATCATTCGCGGAGAGGCATATATTTTAGCTCAGTAATTTATGCACCTGAAAAAAAATTGTAAATTTGCATCAAATTTTAAAAGTCCATATAATAAAATGTTTAACTGTTTTTATTCAACATTGCTTTAGACATACCTCCGCATTTTAAAAATTTTTCTATGTATTTCCTCACAAATTATTCAGTCAGTTTCTCCCGTATCATGTCAGAAGGCTGAATAAATGTGGCTTGTCTACTATTTTGAGTCATTCGCGGAGAGGCATATATTTTAGTTCAGAAATTTATGCACCTGAAAAGAAATGTTAAATTTGCATCAAACTTTAAAAGTTTATATAATAAAATGTTTGACTGTTTGAATTCAACGTTGTTTTAAAACATACCTCCGCATTTTAAAAGATTTTCTGTATATGTCCTCACAAATTAGTCCATCAGTTTCTTGATAAAGAGGTCAGATGTCATATTAAAAATCGCTGGTCTACTCTTTTGTATCATTCGCGGAGAGGCATATATTTTAGCTTAGAAATTTATGCACCTGAAAAAAAAAATGTTAATTTTGCATCAAATTTTAAAAGTCCATATAATAAAATGTTTAACTGTTTGAATTCAACATTTTTTTTAAAAACATACCTCCGCATTTTAAAAGATTTTCTATGTATGTCCTCACAAAATAATCAGTCATTTTCTCCCAAATCATGTCAGAAGTCTAAATAAATGTGGCTTGTCTACTCTTTTGTATCATTCGCGGAGAAGCATATATTTTAGTTCAGATATTTATGCACCTGAAAAGAAATGTTAAATTTGCATCAAACTTTAAAAGTTTATATAATAAAATGTTTGACTGTTTGAATTCAACATTATTTTAAAAAATACCTCCGCTTTTTAATATATTTTCTGTATTTATTCACAAAAAATTGTCCGCCAATTTCTTCATAATCAGGTCAGATGTCCTAATAAATATGCTTTGTCCACGCTTTTTAATCTTCCGCGGAGAGGCATATATTTTAGTTCAGAAATTTATGCACCTGATAAGAAATGTTAAATTTGCATCAAACTTTAAAAGTTTATATAATAAAATGTTTGACTGTTTGAATTCAACATTGTTTTAAAACATACCTCCGCTTTTTAAAAGATTTTCTGTATATGTCCTCACAAATTACTCCATCAGTTTCTTCATACGCAGGTCAGATGTCATAATAAAAGTGGCTGGTCTACTCTTTTGTATCATTCGCGGAGAGGCATATATTTTAGCTTAGAAATGTATGCACCTGAAAAAAAATGTTAATTTTGCATCAAAATTTAAAAGTCCATATAATAAAATGTTTAACTGTTTGAATTCAACATTGTATTAAAACATACCTCCGCATTTTAAAAGATTTTCTGTATATGTCCTCACAAATTAGTCCATCAGTTTCTTGATAAACAGGTCAGATGTCATATTAAAAATCGCTGGTCTACTCTATTGTATCATTCGCGGATAGGCATATATTTTAGCTCAGAAATTTATGCACCTGAAAAAAAATGTTAAATTTGCATCAAAATTTAAAAGTTTATATAAAAAAAATGGTTGACTGTTTGAATTCAACATTGTTTTAAAACATACCGCCGCATTTTAAAAGATTTTCTGTAAATGCCCTCACAAATTAGTCCATCAGTTTCTTCATAAACAGGTCAGATGTCATAATAAAAGTGGCTGGTCTGCTCTTTTGTATCATTCGCGGATAGGCATATATTTTAGCTCAGAAATTTATGCACCTGAAAAAAAAAATTTAAATTTGCATCAAATTTTAAAAGTCCATATAATAAAATGTTTAACTGTTTTTATTCAACATTGTTTTAGACAAACCTTTGCATTTTTAAAGTTTTTCTATGTATGTCCTCACAAATTAGTCAGTCAGTTTCTCCCTAATCATGTCAGTAGTCTAAATAAATGTGGCTTGTCTACTCGTTTGAATCATTCGCGGAGAGGCATATATTTTAGTTCAGAAATTTATGCACATGAAAAGAAATGTTAAATTTGCATCAAACTTTAAAAGTTTATATAATAAAATGTTTGACTCTTTGAATTCAACATTGTTTTAAAACATACCTCCGCTTTTTAAAAGATTTTCTGTATATGTCCTCACAAATTATTCCATCAGTTTCTTCATAAGCAGGTCAGATGTCATAATAAAAGTGGCTGGTCTACTCTTTTGTATCATTCGCGGAGAGGCATATATTTTAGCTTAGAAATTTATGCACCTGAAAAAAAATGTTAATTTTGCATCAAATTTTAAAAGTCCATATAATAAAATGTTTAACTGTTTGAATTCAACATTTTTTTAAAAACATACCTCCGCATTTTAAAAGATTTTATATGTATGTCCTCACAAAATAGTCAGTCATTTTCTCCCAAATCTTGTCAGAAGTCTAAATAAATGTGGCTTGTCTACTTTTTTGTATTATTCGCGGAGAAGCATATATTTTAGTTCAGAAATTTATGCACCTGAAAAGAAATGTTAAATTTGCATCAAACTTTAAAAGTTTATGTAATAAAATGTTTGACTGTTTGAATTCAACATTGTTTTAAAACATACCCCCGCATTTTAAAAGATTTTCTGTATATGTCCTCACAAATTAGTCTATCAGTTTCTTCATAAACAGGTCAGAAGTCATAACAAAAGTGGCTGGTCTACTCTTTTGTATCATTCGCGGAGAGGCATATATTTTAGGGTAGAAATTTATACACCTGAAAAAAATGATAAATTTAGATTAATCTTTAAAAGTTTATATAAAAAAAATGGTTGACTGTTTGAATTCAACATTGTTTTAAAGCATACCTCCGCATTTTAAAAGATTTTCTGTATATGTCCTCACAAATTAGTCCATCAGTTTCTTGATAAACAGGTCAGATGTCATAATAAAAGTGGCTGGTCTACTCTTTTGTATCATTCGCGGAGAGGCATATATTTTAGCTCAGAAATTTCTGCACCTGAAAAAAAATTCTAAATTTGACTCAAATTTTAAAAGTCCATATAATAAAATGTTTAACTGTTTTTATTCAACATTGTTTTAGACATACATCCGCATTTTTAAATTTTTTCTATCTATGTCCTCACAAATTAGTCAGTCAGTTTCCCCCATATCATGTCAGAAGTCTGAATAAATTTGGCTTGTCTACCCTTTTGAATTATTCGCGGAGAGGCATATATTTTAGTTCAGAAATTTATGCACCTGAAAAGAAATGTTAAATTTCGATCAAACTTTTAAAGTTTATATAATAAAATGTTTGACTGTTTGAATTCAACATTGTTTTAAATAATACCTCCGCTTTTTAAAAGATATTCTGTATTTATCCACAAAACTTTGTCCGTCAATTTCTTCATAATCAGGTCAGATGTCCTAATAAATGTGACTTGTCTACGCTTTTGTATCTTTCGAGGAGAGGCATATATTTTAGTTCAGAAATTTATGCACCTGTAAAGAATTGTTTAATTTGCATCAAACTTTAAAAGTGTATATATTAAAATTTTTAACTGTTTGAATTCAACATTGTTTTAAAACATACCTATGCATTTTAAAAGATTTTCTGTATATGTCCTCACAAATTAGTCCATCAGTTTCTTGATAAACAGGTCAGATGTCATAATAAAAGTCGCTGGTCTACTCTTTTGTATCATTCGCGGAGAGGCATATATTTTAGCTCAGTAATTTATGCACCTGAAAAAAAATTGTAAATTTGCATCAAATTTTAAAAGTCCATATAATAAAATGTTTAACTGTTTTTATTCAACATTGCTTTAGACATACCTCCGCATTTAAAAAATTTTTCTATGTATTTCCTCACAAATTATTCAGTCAGTTTCTCCCGTATCATGTCAGAAGGCTGAATAAATGTGGCTTGTCTACTATTTTGAGTCATTCGCGGAGAGGCATATATTTTAGTTCAGAAATTTATGCACCTGAAAAGAAATGTTAAATTTGCATCAAACTTTAAAAGTTTATATAATAAAATGTTTGACTGTTTGAATTCAACGTTGTTTTAAAACATACCTCCGCATTTTAAAAGATTTTCTGTATATGTCCTCACAAATTAGTCCATCAGTTTCTTGATAAAGAGGTCAGATGTCATATTAAAAATCGCTGGTCTACTCTTTTGTATCATTCGCGGAGAGGCATATATTTTAGCTTAGAAATTTATGCACCTGAAAAAAAAAATGTTAATTTTGCATCAAATTTTAAAAGTCCATATAATAAAATGTTTAACTGTTTGAATTCAACATTTTTTTTAAAAACATACCTCCGCATTTTAAAAGATTTTCTATGTATGTCCTCACAAAATAATCAGTCATTTTCTCCCAAATCATGTCAGAAGTCTAAATAAATGTGGCTTGTCTACTCTTTTGTATCATTCGCGGAGAAGCATATATTTTAGTTCAGATATTTATGCACCTGAAAAGAAATGTTAAATTTGCATCAAACTTTAAAAGTTTATATAATAAAATGTTTGACTGTTTGAATTCAACATTATTTTAAAAAATACCTCCGCTTTTTAATATATTTTCTGTATTTATTCACAAAAAATTGTCCGCCAATTTCTTCATAATCAGGTCAGATGTCCTAATAAATATGCTTTGTCCACGCTTTTTAATCTTCCGCGGAGAGGCATATATTTTAGTTCAGAAATTTATGCACCTGATAAGAAATGTTAAATTTGCATCAAACTTTAAAAGTTTATATAATAAAATGTTTGACTGTTTGAATTCAACATTGTTTTAAAACATACCTCCGCTTTTTAAAAGATTTTCTGTATATGTCCTCACAAATTACTCCATCAGTTTCTTCATACGCAGGTCAGATGTCATAATAAAAGTGGCTGGTCTACTCTTTTGTATCATTCGCGGAGAGGCATATATTTTAGCTTAGAAATGTATGCACCTGAAAAAAAATGTTAATTTTGCATCAAAATTTAAAAGTCCATATAATAAAATGTTTAACTGTTTGAATTCAACATTGTTTTAAAACATACCTCCGCATTTTAAAAGATTTTCTGTATATGTCCTCACAAATTAGTCCATCAGTTTCTTGATAAACAGGTCAGATGTCATATTAAAAATCGCTGGTCTACTCTATTGTATCATTCGCGGATAGGCATATATTTTAGCTCAGAAATTTATGCACCTGAAAAAAAATGTTAAATTTGCATCAAAATTTAAAAGTTTATATAAAAAAAATGGTTGACTGTTTGAATTCAACATTGTTTTAAAACATACCGCCGCATTTTAAAAGATTTTCTGTAAATGCCCTCACAAATTAGTCCATCAGTTTCTTCATAAACAGGTCAGATGTCATAATAAAAGTGGCTGGTCTGCTCTTTTGTATCATTCGCGGATAGGCATATATTTTAGCTCAGAAATTTATGCACCTGAAAAAAAAAATTTAAATTTGCATCAAATTTTAAAAGTCCATATAATAAAATGTTTAACTGTTTTTATTCAACATTGTTTTAGACAAACCTTTGCATTTTTAAAGTTTTTCTATGTATGTCCTCACAAATTAGTCAGTCAGTTTCTCCCTAATCATGTCAGTAGTCTAAATAAATGTGGCTTGTCTACTCGTTTGAATCATTCGCGGAGAGGCATATATTTTAGTTCAGAAATTTATGCACATGAAAAGAAATGTTAAATTTGCATCAAACTTTAAAAGTTTATATAATAAAATGTTTGACTCTTTGAATTCAACATTGTTTTAAAACATACCTCCGCTTTTTAAAAGATTTTCTGTATATGTCCTCACAAATTATTCCATCAGTTTCTTCATAAGCAGGTCAGATGTCATAATAAAAGTGGCTGGTCTACTCTTTTGTATCATTCGCGGAGAGGCATATATTTTAGCTTAGAAATTTATGCACCTGAAAAAAAATGTTAATTTTGCATCAAATTTTAAAAGTCCATATAATAAAATGTTTAACTGTTTGAATTCAACATTTTTTTAAAAACATACCTCCGCATTTTAAAAGATTTTATATGTATGTCCTCACAAAATAGTCAGTCATTTTCTCCCAAATCTTGTCAGAAGTCTAAATAAATGTGGCTTGTCTACTTTTTTGTATTATTCGCGGAGAAGCATATATTTTAGTTCAGAAATTTATGCACCTGAAAAGAAATGTTAAATTTGCATCAAACTTTAAAAGTTTATGTAATAAAATGTTTGACTGTTTGAATTCAACATTGTTTTAAAACATACCCCCGCATTTTAAAAGATTTTCTGTATATGTCCTCACAAATTAGTCTATCAGTTTCTTCATAAACAGGTCAGAAGTCATAATAAAAGTGGCTGGTCTACTCTTTTGTATCATTCGCGGAGAGGCATATATTTTAGGGTAGAAATTTATACACCTGAAAAAATGATAATTTTAGATTAATCTTTAAAAGTTTATATAAAAAAAATGGTTGACTGTTTGAATTCAACATTGTTTTAAAGCATACCTCCGCATTTTAAAAGATTTTCTGTATATGTCCTCACAAATTAGTCCATCAGTTTCTTGATAAACAGGTCAGATGTCATAATAAAAGTGGCTGGTCTACTCTTTTGTATCATTCGCGGAGAGGCATATATTTTAGCTCAGAAATTTCTGCACCTGAAAAAAAATTCTAAATTTGACTCAAATTTTAAAAGTCCATATAATAAAATGTTTAACTGTTTTTATTCAACATTGTTTTAGACATACATACGCATTTTTAAATTTTTTCTATCTATGTCCTCACAAATTAGTCAGTCAGTTTCCCCCATATCATGTCAGAAGTCTGAATAAATGTGGCTTGTCTACCCTTTTGAATTATTCGCGGAGAGGCATATATTTTAGTTCAGAAATTTATGCACCTGAAAAGAAATGTTAAATTTCGATCAAACTTTTAAAGTTTATATAATAAAATGTTTGACTGTTTGAATTCAACATTGTTTTAAATAATACCTCCGCTTTTTAAAAGATATTCTGTATTTATCCACAAAACTTTGTCCGTCAATTTCTTCATAATCAGGTCAGATGTCCTAATAAATGTGACTTGTCTACGCTTTTGTATCTTTCGAGGAGAGGCATATATTTTAGTTCAGAAATTTATGCACCTGTAAAGAATTGTTTAATTTGCATCAAACTTTAAAAGTCTATATATTAAAATTTATAACTGTTTGAATTCAACATTGTTTTAAAACATACCTATGCATTTTAAAAGATTTTCTGTATATGTCCTCACAAATTAGTCCATCAGTTTCTTGATAAACAGGTCAGATGTCATAATAAAAGTCGCTGGTCTACTCTTTTGTATCATTCGCGGAGAGGCATATATTTTAGCTCAGTAATTTATGCACCTGAAAAAAAATTGTAAATTTGCATCAAATTTTAAAAGTCCATATAATAAAATGTTTAACTGTTTTTACTCAACATTGCTTTAGACATACCTCCGCATTTTAAAAATTTTTCTATGTATGTCCTCACAAATTATTCAGTCAGTTTCTCCCGTATCATGTCAGAAGGCTGAATAAATGTGGCTTGTCTACTATTTTGAGTCATTCGCGGAGAGGCATATATTTTAGTTCAGAAATTTATGCACCTGAAAAGAAATGTTAAATTTGCATCAAACTTTAAAAGTTTATATAATAAAATGTTTGACTGTTTGAATTCAACGTTGTTTTAAAACATACCTCCGCATTTTAAAAGATTTTCTGTATATGTCCTCACAAATTAGTCCATCAGTTTCTTGATAAAGAGGTCAGATGTCATATTAAAAATCGCTGGTCTACTCTTTTGTATCATTCGCGGAGAGGCATATATTTTAGCTTAGAAATTTATGCACCTGAAAAAAAATGTTAATTTTGCATCAAATTTTAAAAGTCCATATAATAAAATATTCCATCAGTTTCTTCATAAGCAGGTCAGATATCATAATAAAAGTGGCTGGTCTACTCTTTTGTATCATTCGCGGAGAGGCATATATTTTAGCTTAGAAATTTATGCACCTGAAAAAAAATGTTAATTTTGCATCAAATTTTAAAAGTCCATATAATAAAATGTTTAACTGTTTGAATTCAACATTTTTTTAAAAACATACCTCCGCATTTTAAAAGATTTTATATGTATGTCCTCACAAAATAGTCAGTCATTTTCTCCCAAATCTTGTCAGAAGTCTAAATAAATGTGGCTTGTCTACTTTTTTGTATTATTCGCGGAGAAGCATATATTTTAGTTCAGAAATTTATGCACCTGAAAAGAAATGTGAAATTTGCATCAAAATTTAAAAGTTTATATAAAAAAAATGGTTGACTGTTTGAATTCAACATTGTTTTAAAACATACCGCCGCATTTTAAAAGATTTTCTGTAAATGCCCTCACAAATTAGTCCATCAGTTTCTTCATAAACAGGTCAGATGTCATAATAAAAGTGGCTGGTCTGCTCTTTTGTATCATTCGCGGATAGGCATATATTTTAGCTCAGAAATTTATGCACCTGAAAAAAAAAATTTTAAATTTGCATCAAATTTTAAAAGTCCATATAATAAAATGTTTAACTGTTTTTATTCAACATTGTTTTAGACAAACCTTTGCATTTTTAAAGTTTTTCTATGTATGTCCTCACAAATTAGTCAGTCAGTTTCTCCCTAATCATGTCAGTAGTCTAAATAAATGTGGCTTGTCTACTCGTTTGAATCATTCGCGGAGAGGCATATATTTTAGTTCAGAAATTTATGCACATGAAAAGAAATGTTAAATTTGCATCAAACTTTAAAAGTTTATATAATAAAATGTTTGACTCTTTGAATTCAACATTGTTTTAAAACATACCTCCGCTTTTTAAAAGATTTTCTGTATATGTACTCACAAATTACTCCATCAGTTTCTTCATAAGCAGGTCAGATGTCCTAATAAATGTGTCTTGTCTACGCTTTTTAATCTTCCGCGGAGAGGCATATATTTTAGTTCAGAAATTTATGCACCTGAAAAGAAATGTTAAATTTGCATCAAACTTTAAAAGTTTATATAATAAAATGTTTGACTGTTTGAATTCATCATTGTTTTAAAACATACCTCCGCTTTTTAAAAGATTTTTTGTATATGTCCTCACAAATTATTCCATCAGTTTCTTCATAAGCAGGTCAGAAGTCATAATAAAAGTGGCTGGTCTACTCTTTTGTATCATTCGCGGAGAGGCATATATTTTAGGGTAGAAATTTATACACCTGAAAAAAATGATAAATTTAGATTAATCTTTAAAAGTTTATATAAAAAAAATGTTTGACTGTTTGAATTCAACATTGTTTTAAAGCATACCTCCGCATTTTAAAAGATTTTCTGTATATGTCCTCACAAATTAGACCATCAGTTTCTTGATAAACAGGTGAGATGTCATAATAAAAGTGGCTGGTCTACTCTTTTGTATCATTCGCGGAGAGGCATATATTTTAGCTCAGAAATTTCTGCACCTGAAAAAAAATTGTAAATTTGACTCAAATTTTAAAAGTCCATATAGAAAAATGTTTAACTGTTTTTATTCAACATTGTTTTAGACATACCTCCACATTTTTAAATTTTTTCTATCTATGTCCTCACAAATTAATCAGTCAGTTTCCCCCATATCATGTCAGAAGTCTGAATAAAAGTGGCTTGTCTACCCTTTTGAATTATTCGCGGAGAGGCATATATTTTAGTTCAGAAATTTATGCACCTGAAAAGAAATGTTAAATTTCGATCAAACTTTTAAAGTTTATATAATAAAATGTTTGACTGTTTGAATTCAACATTGTTTTAAAAAATACCTCCGCTTTTTAAAAGATATTCTGTATTTATCCACAAAACTTTGTCCGTCAATTTCTTCATAATCAGGTCAGATGTCCTAATAAATGTGCCTTGTCTACGCTTTTGTATGTTTCGAGGAGAGGCATATATTTTAGTTCAGAAATTTATGCACCTGTAAAGAATTGTTTAATTTGCATCAAACTTTAAAAGTCTATATATTAAAATTTATAACTGTTTGAATTCAACATTGTTTTAAAACATACCTCCGCATTTTAAAAGATTTTCTGTATATGTCCTCACAAATTAGTCCATCAGTTTCTTGATAAAGAGGTCAGATGTCATATTAAAAATCGCTGGTCTACTCTTTTGTATCATTCGCGGAGAGGCATATATTTTAGCTTAGAAATTTATGCACCTGAAAAAAAAATGTTAATTTTGCATCAAATTTTAAAAGTCCATATAATAAAATGTTTAACTGTTTGAATTCAACATTTTTTTTAAAAACATACCTCCGCATTTAAAAAGATTTTCTATGTATGTCCTCACAAAATAGTCAGTCATTTTCTCCCAAATCATTTCAGAAGTCTAAATAAATGTGGCTTGTCTACTCTTTTGTATCATTCGCGGAGAAGCATATATTTTAGTTCAGATATTTATGCACCTGAAAAGAAATGTTAAATTTGCATCAAACTTTAAAAGTTTATATAATAAAATGTTTGACTGTTTGAATTCAACATTATTTTAAAAAATACCTCCGCTTTTTAATATATTTTCTGTATTTACTCACAAAAAATTGTCCGCCAATTTCTTCATAATTAGGTCAGATGTCCTAATAAATGTGCCTTGTCTACGCTTTTTAATCTTCCGCGGAGAGGCATATATTTTAGTTCAGAAATTTATGCACCTGATAAGAAATGTTAAATTTGCATCAAACTTTAAAAGTTTATATAATAAAATGTTTGACTGTTTGAATTCAACATTGTTTTAAAACATACCTCTGCTTTTTAAAAGATTTTCTGTATATGTCCTCACAAATTACTCCATCAGTTTCTTCACAAGCAGGTCAGATGTCATAATAAAAGTGGCTGGTCTACTCTTTTGTATCATTCGCGGAGAGGCATATATTTTAGCTTAGAAATTTATGCACCTGAAAAAAAAATGTTAATTTTGCATGAAATTTTAAAAGTCCATATAATAAAATGTTTAACTGTTTGAATTCAACATTGTTTTAAAACATACCTCCGCATTTTAAAAGAATTTCTGTATATGTCCTCACAAATTATTCCATCAGTTTCTTGATAAACAGGTCAGATGTCATAATAAAAGTGGCTGGTCTACTCTATTGTATCATTCGCGGAGAGGCATATATTTTAGCTCAGAAATTTATGCACCTGAAAAAAAATGTTAAATTTGCATCAAAATTTAAAAGTCCATATAATAAAATGTTTAACTGTTTGAATTCAACAATTTTTTAAAACATACCTCCGCATTTTAAAAGATTTTCTATGTATGTCCTCACAAAATAGTCAGTCATTTTCTCCCAAATCATGTCAGAAGTATAAATAAATGTCGCTTGTCTACTCTTTTGTATCATTCGCGGAGAAGCATATATTTTAGTTCAGATATTTATGCACGGGAAAAGAAATGTTAAATTTGCATCAAACTTTAAAAGTTTATATAATAAAATGTTTGACTGTTTGAATTCAACATTGTTTTAAAACATACCTCCGCTTTTTAAAAGATTTTCTGTATATGTCTTCACAAATTATTCAGTCAGTTTCTCCCGTATCATGTCAGAAGGCTGAATAAATGTGGCTTGTCTACTATTTTGAGTCATTCGCGGAGAGGCATATATTTTAGTTCAGAAATTTATGCACCTGAAAAGAAATGTTAAATTTGCATCAAACTTTAAAAGTTTATATAATAAAATGTTTGACTGTTTGAATTCAACGTTGTTTTAAAACATACCTCCGCATTTTAAAAGATTTTCTGTATATGTCCTCACAAATTAGTCCATCAGTTTCTTGATAAAGAGGTCAGATGTCATATTAAAATTCGCTGGTCTACTCTTTTGTATCATTCGCGGAGAGGCATATATTTTAGCTTAGAAATTTATGCACCTGAAAAAAAAAATGTTAATTTTGCATCAAATTTTAAAAGTCCATATAATAAAATGTTTAACTGTTTGAATTCAACATTTTTTTTAAAAACATACCTCCGCATTTTAAAAGATTTTCTATGTATGTCCTCACAAAATAATCAGTCATTTTCTCCCAAATCATGTCAGAAGTCTAAATAAATGTGGCTTGTCTACTCTTTTGTATCATTCGCGGAGAAGCATATATTTTAGTTCAGATATTTATGCACCTGAAAAGAAATGTTAAATTTGCATCAAACTTTAAAAGTTTATATAATAAAATGTTTGACTGTTTGAATTCAACATTATTTTAAAAAATACCTCCGCTTTTTAATATATTTTCTGTATTTATTCACAAAAAATTGTCCGCCAATTTCTTCATAATCAGGTCAGATGTCCTAATAAATATGCTTTGTCCACGCTTTTTAATCTTCCGCGGAGAGGCATATATTTTAGTTCAGAAATTTATGCACCTGATAAGAAATGTTAAATTTGCATCAAACTTTAAAAGTTTATATAATAAAATGTTTGACTGTTTGAATTCAACATTGTTTTAAAACATACCTCCGCTTTTTAAAAGATTTTCTGTATATGTCCTCACAAATTACTCCATCAGTTTCTTCATACGCAGGTCAGATGTCATAATAAAAGTGGCTGGTCTACTCTTTTGTATCATTCGCGGAGAGGCATATATTTTAGCTTAGAAATGTATGCACCTGAAAAAAAATGTTAATTTTGCATCAAAATTTAAAAGTCCATATAATAAAATGTTTAACTGTTTGAATTCAACATTGTTTTAAAACATACCTCCGCATTTTAAAAGATTTTCTGTATATGTCCTCACAAATTAGTCCATCAGTTTCTTGATAAACAGGTCAGATGTCATATTAAAAATCGCTGGTCTACTCTATTGTATCATTCGCGGATAGGCATATATTTTAGCTCAGAAATTTATGCACCTGAAAAAAAATGTTAAATTTGCATCAAAATTTAAAAGTTTATATAAAAAAAATGGTTGACTGTTTGAATTCAACATTGTTTTAAAACATACCGCCGCATTTTAAAAGATTTTCTGTAAATGCCCTCACAAATTAGTCCATCAGTTTCTTCATAAACAGGTCAGATGTCATAATAAAAGTGGCTGGTCTGCTCTTTTGTATCATTCGCGGATAGGCATATATTTTAGCTCAGAAATTTATGCACCTGAAAAAAAAAATTTAAATTTGCATCAAATTTTAAAAGTCCATATAATAAAATGTTTAACTGTTTTTATTCAACATTGTTTTAGACAAACCTTTGCATTTTTAAAGTTTTTCTATGTATGTCCTCACAAATTAGTCAGTCAGTTTCTCCCTAATCATGTCAGTAGTCTAAATAAATGTGGCTTGTCTACTCGTTTGAATCATTCGCGGAGAGGCATATATTTTAGTTCAGAAATTTATGCACATGAAAAGAAATGTTAAATTTGCATCAAACTTTAAAAGTTTATATAATAAAATGTTTGACTCTTTGAATTCAACATTGTTTTAAAACATACCTCCGCTTTTTAAAAGATTTTCTGTATATGTCCTCACAAATTATTCCATCAGTTTCTTCATAAGCAGGTCAGATGTCATAATAAAAGTGGCTGGTCTACTCTTTTGTATCATTCGCGGAGAGGCATATATTTTAGCTTAGAAATTTATGCACCTGAAAAAAAATGTTAATTTTGCATCAAATTTTAAAAGTCCATATAATAAAATGTTTAACTGTTTGAATTCAACATTTTTTTAAAAACATACCTCCGCATTTTAAAAGATTTTATATGTATGTCCTCACAAAATAGTCAGTCATTTTCTCCCAAATCTTGTCAGAAGTCTAAATAAATGTGGCTTGTCTACTTTTTTGTATTATTCGCGGAGAAGCATATATTTTAGTTCAGAAATTTATGCACCTGAAAAGAAATGTTAAATTTGCATCAAACTTTAAAAGTTTATGTAATAAAATGTTTGACTGTTTGAATTCAACATTGTTTTAAAACATACCCCCGCATTTTAAAAGATTTTCTGTATATGTCCTCACAAATTAGTCTATCAGTTTCTTCATAAACAGGTCAGAAGTCATAATAAAAGTGGCTGGTCTACTCTTTTGTATCATTCGCGGAGAGGCATATATTTTAGGGTAGAAATTTATACACCTGAAAAAATGATAATTTTAGATTAATCTTTAAAAGTTTATATAAAAAAAATGGTTGACTGTTTGAATTCAACATTGTTTTAAAGCATACCTCCGCATTTTAAAAGATTTTCTGTATATGTCCTCACAAATTAGTCCATCAGTTTCTTGATAAACAGGTCAGATGTCATAATAAAAGTGGCTGGTCTACTCTTTTGTATCATTCGCGGAGAGGCATATATTTTAGCTCAGAAATTTCTGCACCTGAAAAAAAATTCTAAATTTGACTCAAATTTTAAAAGTCCATATAATAAAATGTTTAACTGTTTTTATTCAACATTGTTTTAGACATACATACGCATTTTTAAATTTTTTCTATCTATGTCCTCACAAATTAGTCAGTCAGTTTCCCCCATATCATGTCAGAAGTCTGAATAAATGTGGCTTGTCTACCCTTTTGAATTATTCGCGGAGAGGCATATATTTTAGTTCAGAAATTTATGCACCTGAAAAGAAATGTTAAATTTCGATCAAACTTTTAAAGTTTATATAATAAAATGTTTGACTGTTTGAATTCAACATTGTTTTAAATAATACCTCCGCTTTTTAAAAGATATTCTGTATTTATCCACAAAACTTTGTCCGTCAATTTCTTCATAATCAGGTCAGATGTCCTAATAAATGTGACTTGTCTACGCTTTTGTATCTTTCGAGGAGAGGCATATATTTTAGTTCAGAAATTTATGCACCTGTAAAGAATTGTTTAATTTGCATCAAACTTTAAAAGTCTATATATTAAAATTTATAACTGTTTGAATTCAACATTGTTTTAAAACATACCTATGCATTTTAAAAGATTTTCTGTATATGTCCTCACAAATTAGTCCATCAGTTTCTTGATAAACAGGTCAGATGTCATAATAAAAGTCGCTGGTCTACTCTTTTGTATCATTCGCGGAGAGGCATATATTTTAGCTCAGTAATTTATGCACCTGAAAAAAAATTGTAAATTTGCATCAAATTTTAAAAGTCCATATAATAAAATGTTTAACTGTTTTTACTCAACATTGCTTTAGACATACCTCCGCATTTTAAAAATTTTTCTATGTATGTCCTCACAAATTATTCAGTCAGTTTCTCCCGTATCATGTCAGAAGGCTGAATAAATGTGGCTTGTCTACTATTTTGAGTCATTCGCGGAGAGGCATATATTTTAGTTCAGAAATTTATGCACCTGAAAAGAAATGTTAAATTTGCATCAAACTTTAAAAGTTTATATAATAAAATGTTTGACTGTTTGAATTCAACGTTGTTTTAAAACATACCTCCGCATTTTAAAAGATTTTCTGTATATGTCCTCACAAATTAGTCCATCAGTTTCTTGATAAAGAGGTCAGATGTCATATTAAAAATCGCTGGTCTACTCTTTTGTATCATTCGCGGAGAGGCATATATTTTAGCTTAGAAATTTATGCACCTGAAAAAAAATGTTAATTTTGCATCAAATTTTAAAAGTCCATATAATAAAATATTCCATCAGTTTCTTCATAAGCAGGTCAGATATCATAATAAAAGTGGCTGGTCTACTCTTTTGTATCATTCGCGGAGAGGCATATATTTTAGCTTAGAAATTTATGCACCTGAAAAAAAAATGTTAATTTTGCATCAAATTTTAAAAGTCCATATAATAAAATGTTTAACTGTTTGAATTCAACATTTTTTTAAAAACATACCTCCGCATTTTAAAAGATTTTATATGTATGTCCTCACAAAATAGTCAGTCATTTTCTCCCAAATCTTGTCAGAAGTCTAAATAAATGTGGCTTGTCTACTTTTTTGTATTATTCGCGGAGAAGCATATATTTTAGTTCAGAAATTTATGCACCTGAAAAGAAATGTGAAATTTGCATCAAAATTTAAAAGTTTATATAAAAAAAATGGTTGACTGTTTGAATTCAACATTGTTTTAAAACATACCGCCGCATTTTAAAAGATTTTCTGTAAATGCCCTCACAAATTAGTCCATCAGTTTCTTCATAAACAGGTCAGATGTCATAATAAAAGTGGCTGGTCTGCTCTTTTGTATCATTCGCGGATAGGCATATATTTTAGCTCAGAAATTTATGCACCTGAAAAAAAAATTTTTAAATTTGCATCAAATTTTAAAAGTCCATATAATAAAATGTTTAACTGTTTTTATTCAACATTGTTTTAGACAAACCTTTGCATTTTTAAAGTTTTTCTATGTATGTCCTCACAAATTAGTCAGTCAGTTTCTCCCTAATCATGTCAGTAGTCTAAATAAATGTGGCTTGTCTACTCGTTTGAATCATTCGCGGAGAGGCATATATTTTAGTTCAGAAATTTATGCACATGAAAAGAAATGTTAAATTTGCATCAAACTTTAAAAGTTTATATAATAAAATGTTTGACTCTTTGAATTCAACATTGTTTTAAAACATACCTCCGCTTTTTAAAAGATTTTCTGTATATGTACTCACAAATTACTCCATCAGTTTCTTCATAAGCAGGTCAGATGTCCTAATAAATGTGTCTTGTCTACGCTTTTTAATCTTCCGCGGAGAGGCATATATTTTAGTTCAGAAATTTATGCACCTGAAAAGAAATGTTAAATTTGCATCAAACTTTAAAAGTTTATATAATAAAATGTTTGACTGTTTGAATTCATCATTGTTTTAAAACATACCTCCGCTTTTTAAAAGATTTTTTGTATATGTCCTCACAAATTATTCCATCAGTTTCTTCATAAGCAGGTCAGAAGTCATAATAAAAGTGGCTGGTCTACTCTTTTGTATCATTCGCGGAGAGGCATATATTTTAGGGTAGAAATTTATACACCTGAAAAAAATGATAAATTTAGATTAATCTTTAAAAGTTTATATAAAAAAAATGTTTGACTGTTTGAATTCAACATTGTTTTAAAGCATACCTCCGCATTTTAAAAGATTTTCTGTATATGTCCTCACAAATTAGACCATCAGTTTCTTGATAAACAGGTGAGATGTCATAATAAAAGTGGCTGGTCTACTCTTTTGTATCATTCGCGGAGAGGCATATATTTTAGCTCAGAAATTTCTGCACCTGAAAAAAAATTGTAAATTTGACTCAAATTTTAAAAGTCCATATAGAAAAATGTTTAACTGTTTTTATTCAACATTGTTTTAGACATACCTCCACATTTTTAAATTTTTTCTATCTATGTCCTCACAAATTAATCAGTCAGTTTCCCCCATATCATGTCAGAAGTCTGAATAAAAGTGGCTTGTCTACCCTTTTGAATTATTCGCGGAGAGGCATATATTTTAGTTCAGAAATTTATGCACCTGAAAAGAAATGTTAAATTTCGATCAAACTTTTAAAGTTTATATAATAAAATGTTTGACTGTTTGAATTCAACATTGTTTTAAAAAATACCTCCGCTTTTTAAAAGATATTCTGTATTTATCCACAAAACTTTGTCCGTCAATTTCTTCATAATCAGGTCAGATGTCCTAATAAATGTGCCTTGTCTACGCTTTTGTATGTTTCGAGGAGAGGCATATATTTTAGTTCAGAAATTTATGCACCTGTAAAGAATTGTTTAATTTGCATCAAACTTTAAAAGTCTATATATTAAAATTTATAACTGTTTGAATTCAACATTGTTTTAAAACATACCTCCGCATTTTAAAAGATTTTCTGTATATGTCCTCACAAATTAGTCCATCAGTTTCTTGATAAAGAGGTCAGATGTCATATTAAAAATCGCTGGTCTACTCTTTTGTATCATTCGCGGAGAGGCATATATTTTAGCTTAGAAATTTATGCACCTGAAAAAAAAATGTTAATTTTGCATCAAATTTTAAAAGTCCATATAATAAAATGTTTAACTGTTTGAATTCAACATTTTTTTTAAAAACATACCTCCGCATTTAAAAAGATTTTCTATGTATGTCCTCACAAAATAGTCAGTCATTTTCTCCCAAATCATTTCAGAAGTCTAAATAAATGTGGCTTGTCTACTCTTTTGTATCATTCGCGGAGAAGCATATATTTTAGTTCAGATATTTATGCACCTGAAAAGAAATGTTAAATTTGCATCAAACTTTAAAAGTTTATATAATAAAATGTTTGACTGTTTGAATTCAACATTATTTTAAAAAATACCTCCGCTTTTTAATATATTTTCTGTATTTACTCACAAAAAATTGTCCGCCAATTTCTTCATAATTAGGTCAGATGTCCTAATAAATGTGCCTTGTCTACGCTTTTTAATCTTCCGCGGAGAGGCATATATTTTAGTTCAGAAATTTATGCACCTGATAAGAAATGTTAAATTTGCATCAAACTTTAAAAGTTTATATAATAAAATGTTTGACTGTTTGAATTCAACATTGTTTTAAAACATACCTCTGCTTTTTAAAAGATTTTCTGTATATGTCCTCACAAATTACTCCATCAGTTTCTTCACAAGCAGGTCAGATGTCATAATAAAAGTGGCTGGTCTACTCTTTTGTATCATTCGCGGAGAGGCATATATTTTAGCTTAGAAATTTATGCACCTGAAAAAAAAATGTTAATTTTGCATGAAATTTTAAAAGTCCATATAATAAAATGTTTAACTGTTTGAATTCAACATTGTTTTAAAACATACCTCCGCATTTTAAAAGAATTTCTGTATATGTCCTCACAAATTATTCCATCAGTTTCTTGATAAACAGGTCAGATGTCATAATAAAAGTGGCTGGTCTACTCTATTGTATCATTCGCGGAGAGGCATATATTTTAGCTCAGAAATTTATGCACCTGAAAAAAAATGTTAAATTTGCATCAAAATTTAAAAGTCCATATAATAAAATGTTTAACTGTTTGAATTCAACAATTTTTTAAAACATACCTCCGCATTTTAAAAGATTTTCTATGTATGTCCTCACAAAATAGTCAGTCATTTTCTCCCAAATCATGTCAGAAGTATAAATAAATGTCGCTTGTCTACTCTTTTGTATCATTCGCGGAGAAGCATATATTTTAGTTCAGATATTTATGCACGGGAAAAGAAATGTTAAATTTGCATCAAACTTTAAAAGTTTATATAATAAAATGTTTGACTGTTTGAATTCAACATTGTTTTAAAACATACCTCCGCTTTTTAAAAGATTTTCTGTATATGTCTTCACAAATTATTCAGTCAGTTTCTCCCGTATCATGTCAGAAGGCTGAATAAATGTGGCTTGTCTACTATTTTGAGTCATTCGCGGAGAGGCATATATTTTAGTTCAGAAATTTATGCACCTGAAAAGAAATGTTAAATTTGCATCAAACTTTAAAAGTTTATATAATAAAATGTTTGACTGTTTGAATTCAACGTTGTTTTAAAACATACCTCCGCATTTTAAAAGATTTTCTGTATATGTCCTCACAAATTAGTCCATCAGTTTCTTGATAAAGAGGTCAGATGTCATATTAAAATTCGCTGGTCTACTCTTTTGTATCATTCGCGGAGAGGCATATATTTTAGCTTAGAAATTTATGCACCTGAAAAAAAAAATGTTAATTTTGCATCAAATTTTAAAAGTCCATATAATAAAATGTTTAACTGTTTGAATTCAACATTTTTTTTAAAAACATACCTCCGCATTTTAAAAGATTTTCTATGTATGTCCTCACAAAATAATCAGTCATTTTCTCCCAAATCATGTCAGAAGTCTAAATAAATGTGGCTTGTCTACTCTTTTGTATCATTCGCGGAGAAGCATATATTTTAGTTCAGATATTTATGCACCTGAAAAGAAATGTTAAATTTGCATCAAACTTTAAAAGTTTATATAATAAAATGTTTGACTGTTTGAATTCAACATTATTTTAAAAAATACCTCCGCTTTTTAATATATTTTCTGTATTTATTCACAAAAAATTGTCCGCCAATTTCTTCATAATCAGGTCAGATGTCCTAATAAATATGCTTTGTCCACGCTTTTTAATCTTCCGCGGAGAGGCATATATTTTAGTTCAGAAATTTATGCACCTGATAAGAAATGTTAAATTTGCATCAAACTTTAAAAGTTTATATAATAAAATGTTTGACTGTTTGAATTCAACATTGTTTTAAAACATACCTCCGCTTTTTAAAAGATTTTCTGTATATGTCCTCACAAATTACTCCATCAGTTTCTTCATACGCAGGTCAGATGTCATAATAAAAGTGGCTGGTCTACTCTTTTGTATCATTCGCGGAGAGGCATATATTTTAGCTTAGAAATGTATGCACCTGAAAAAAAATGTTAATTTTGCATCAAAATTAAAAGTCCATATAATAAAATGTTTAACTGTTTGAATTCAACATTGTTTTAAAACATACCTCCGCATTTTAAAAGATTTTCTGTATATGTCCTCACAAATTAGTCCATCAGTTTCTTGATAAACAGGTCAGATGTCATATTAAAAATCGCTGGTCTACTCTATTGTATCATTCGCGGATAGGCATATATTTTAGCTCAGAAATTTATGCACCTGAAAAAAAATGTTAAATTTGCATCAAAATTTAAAAGTTTATATAAAAAAAATGGTTGACTGTTTGAATTCAACATTGTTTTAAAACATACCGCCGCATTTTAAAAGATTTTCTGTAAATGCCCTCACAAATTAGTCCACCAGTTTCTTCATAAACAGGTCAGATGTCATAATAAAAGTGGCTGGTCTGCTCTTTTGTATCATTCGCGGATAGGCATATATTTTAGCTCAGAAATTTATGCACCTGAAAAAAAAAATTTAAATTTGCATCAAATTTTAAAAGTCCATATAATAAAATGTTTAACTGTTTTTATTCAACATTGTTTTAGACAAACCTTTGCATTTTTAAAGTTTTTCTATGTATGTCCTCACAAATTAGTCAGTCAGTTTCTCCCTAATCATGTCAGTAGTCTAAATAAATGTGGCTTGTCTACTCGTTTGAATCATTCGCGGAGAGGCATATATTTTAGTTCAGAAATTTATGCACATGAAAAGAAATGTTAAATTTGCATCAAACTTTAAAAGTTTATATAATAAAATGTTTGACTCTTTGAATTCAACATTGTTTTAAAACATACCTCCGCTTTTTAAAAGATTTTCTGTATATGTCCTCACAAATTATTCCATCAGTTTCTTCATAAGCAGGTCAGATGTCATAATAAAAGTGGCTGGTCTACTCTTTTGTATCATTCGCGGAGAGGCATATATTTTAGCTTAGAAATTTATGCACCTGAAAAAAAATGTTAATTTTGCATCAAATTTTAAAAGTCCATATAATAAAATGTTTAACTGTTTGAATTCAACATTTTTTTAAAAACATACCTCCGCATTTTAAAAGATTTTATATGTATGTCCTCACAAAATAGTCAGTCATTTTCTCCCAAATCTTGTCAGAAGTCTAAATAAATGTGGCTTGTCTACTTTTTTGTATTATTCGCGGAGAAGCATATATTTTAGTTCAGAAATTTATGCACCTGAAAAGAAATGTTAAATTTGCATCAAACTTTAAAAGTTTATGTAATAAAATGTTTGACTGTTTGAATTCAACATTGTTTTAAAACATACCCCCGCATTTTAAAAGATTTTCTGTATATGTCCTCACAAATTAGTCTATCAGTTTCTTCATAAACAGGTCAGAAGTCATAATAAAAGTGGCTGGTCTACTCTTTTGTATCATTCGCGGAGAGGCATATATTTTAGGGTAGAAATTTATACACCTGAAAAAATGATAAATTTAGATTAATCTTTAAAAGTTTATATAAAAAAAATGGTTGACTGTTTGAATTCAACATTGTTTTAAAGCATACCTCCGCATTTTAAAAGATTTTCTGTATATGTCCTCACAAATTAGTCCATCAGTTTCTTGATAAACAGGTCAGATGTCATAATAAAAGTGGCTGGTCTATTCTTTTGTATCATTCGCGGAGAGGCATATATTTTAGCTCAGAAATTTCTGCACCTGAAAAAAAATTCTAAATTTGACTCAAATTTTAAAAGTCCATATAATAAAATGTTTAACTGTTTTTATTCAACATTGTTTTAGACATACATCCGCATTTTTAAATTTTTTCTATCTATGTCCTCACAAATTAGTCAGTCAGTTTCCCCCATATCATGTCAGAAGTCTGAATAAATGTGGCTTGTCTGCCCTTTTGAATTATTCGTGGAGAGGCATATATTTTAGTTCAGAAATTTATGCACCTGAAAAGAAATGTTAAATTTCGATCAAACTTTTAAAGTTTATATAATAAAATGTTTGACTGTTTGAATTCAACATTGTTTTAAATAATACCTCCGCTTTTTAAAAGATATTCTGTATTTATCCACAAAACTTTGTCCGTCAATTTCTTCATAATCAGGTCAGATGTCCTAATAAATGTGACTTGTCTACGCTTTTGTATCTTTCGAGGAGAGGCATATATTTTAGTTCAGAAATTTATGCACCTGTAAAGAATTGTTTAATTTGCATCAAACTTTAAAAGTCTATATATTAAAATTTATAACTGTTTGAATTCCACATTGTTTTAAAACATACCTATGCATTTTAAAAGATTTTCTGTATATGTCCGCACAAATTAGTCCATCAGTTTCTTGATAAACAGGTCGGATGTCATAATAAAAGTCGCTGGTCTACTCTTTTGTATCATTCGCGGAGAGGCATATATTTTAGCTCAGTAATTTATGCACCTGAAAAAAAATTGTAAATTTGCATCAAATTTTAAAAGTCCATATAATAAAATGTTTAACTGTTTTTACTCAACATTGCTTTAGACATACCTCCGCATTTTAAAAATTTTTCTATGTATGTCCTCACAAATTATTCAGTCAGTTTCTCCCGTATCATGTCAGAAGGCTGAATAATAATGGCTTGTCTACTATTTTGAGTCATTCGCGGAGAGGCATATATTTTAGTTCAGAAATTTATGCACCTGAAAAGAAATGTTAAATTTGCATCAAACTTTAAAAGTTTATATAATAAAATGTTTGACTGTTTGAATTCAACGTTGTTTTAAAACATACCTCCGTATTTTAAAAGATTTTCTGTATATGTCCTCACAAATTAGTCCATCAGTTTCTTGATAAAGAGGTCAGATGTCATATTAAAAATCGCTGGTCTACTCTTTTGTATCATTCGCGGAGAGGCATATATTTTAGCTTAGAAATTTATGCACCTGAAAAAAAAAATGTTAATTTTGCATCAAATTTTAAAAGTCCATATAATAAAATGTTTAACTGTTTGAATTCAACATTTTTTTAAAAAACATACCTCCGCATTTTAAAAGATTTTCTATGTATGTCCTCACAAAATAGTCAGTCATTTTCTCCCAAATCATGTCAGAAGTCTAAATAAATGTGGCTTGTCTACTCTTTTGTATCATTCGCGGAGAAGCATATATTTTAGTTCAGATATTTATGCACCTGAAAAGAAATGTTAAATTTGCATCAAACTTTAAAAGTTTATATAATAAAATGTTTGACTGTTTGAATTCAACATTATTTTAAAAAATACCTCCGCTTTTTAATATATTTTCTGTATTTATTCACAAAAAATTGTCCGCCAATTTCTTCATAATCAGGTCAGATGTCCTAATAAATATGCCTTGTCCACGCTTTTTAATCTTCCGCGGAGAGGCATATATTTTAGTTCAGAAATTTATGCACCTGATAAGAAATGTTAAATTTGCATCAAACTTTAAAAGTTTATATAATAAAATGTTTGACTGTTTGAATTCAACATTGTTTTAAAACATACCTCCGCTTTTTAAAAGATTTTCTGTATATGTCCTCACAAATTACTCCATCAGTTTCTTCATACGCAGGTCAGATGTCATAACAAAAGTGGCTGGTCTACTCTTTTGTATCATTCGCGGAGAGGCATATATTTTAGCTTAGAAATGTATGCACCTGAAAAAAAATGTTAATTTTGCATCAAAATTTAAAAGTCCATATAATAAAATGTTTAACTGTTTGAATTCAACATTGTTTTAAAACATACCTCCGCATTTTAAAAGATTTTCTGTATATGTCCTCACAAATTAGTCCATCAGTTTCTTGATAAACAGGTCAGATGTCATATTAAAAATCGCTGGTCTACTCTATTGTATCATTCGCGGATAGGCATATATTTTAGCTCAGAAATTTATGCACCTGAAAAAAAATGTTAGATTTGCATCAAAATTTAAAAGTTTATATAAAAAAAATGGTTGACTGTTTGAATTCAACATTGTTTTAAAACATACCGCCGCATTTTAAAAGATTTTCTGTAAATGCCCTCACAAATTAGTCCATCAGTTTCTTCATAAACAGGTCAGATGTCATAATAAAAGTGGCTGGTCTGCTCTTTTGTATCATTCGCGGATAGGCATATATTTTAGCTCAGAAATTTATGCACCTGAAAAAAAAAATTTTAAATTTGCATCAAATTTTAAAAGTCCATATAATAAAATGTTTAACTGTTTTTATTCAACATTGTTTTAGACAAACCTTTGCATTTTTAAAGTTTTTCTATGTATGTCCTCACAAATTAGTCAGTCAGTTTCTCCCTAATCATGTCAGTAGTCTAAATAAATGTGGCTTGTCTACTCGTTTGAATCATTCGCGGAGAGGCATATATTTTAGTTCAGAAATTTATGCACATGAAAAGAAATGTTAAATTTGCATCAAACTTTAAAAGTTTATATAATAAAATGTTTGACTCTTTGAATTCAACATTGTTTTAAAACATACCTCCGCTTTTTAAAAGATTTTCTGTATATGTACTCACAAATTACTCCATCAGTTTCTTCATAAGCAGGTCAGATGTCCTAATAAATGTGTCTTGTCTACGCTTTTTAATCTTCCGCGGAGAGGCATATATTTTAGTTCAGAAATTTATGCACCTGAAAAGAAATGTTAAATTTGCATCAAACTTTAAAAGTTTATATAATAAAATGTTTGACTGTTTGAATTCATCATTGTTTTAAAACATACCTCCGCTTTTTAAAAGATTTTCTGTATATGTCCTCACAAATTAGTCCATCAGTTTCTTGATAAAGAGGTCAGATGTCATATTAAAAATCGCTGGTCTACTCTTTTGTATCATTCGCGGAGAGGCATATATTTTAGCTTAGAAATTTATGCACCTGAAAAAAAAAATGTTAATTTTGCATCAAATTTTAAAAGTCCATATAATAAAATGTTTAACTGTTTGAATTCAACATTTTTTTAAAAAACATACCTCCGCATTTTAAAAGATTTTCTATGTATGTCCTCACAAAATAGTCAGTCATTTTCTCCCAAATCATGTCAGAAGTCTAAATAAATGTGGCTTGTCTACTCTTTTGTATCATTCGCGGAGAAGCATATATTTTAGTTCAGATATTTATGCACCTGAAAAGAAATGTTAAATTTGCATCAAACTTTAAAAGTTTATATAATAAAATGTTTGACTGTTTGAATTCAACATTATTTTAAAAAATACCTCCGCTTTTTAATATATTTTCTGTATTTATTCACAAAAAATTGTCCGCCAATTTCTTCATAATCAGGTCAGATGTCCTAATAAATATGCCTTGTCCACGCTTTTTAATCTTCCGCGGAGAGGCATATATTTTAGTTCAGAAATTTATGCACCTGATAAGAAATGTTAAATTTGCATCAAACTTTAAAAGTTTATATAATAAAATGTTTGACTGTTTGAATTCAACATTGTTTTAAAACATACCTCCGCTTTTTAAAAGATTTTCTGTATATGTCCTCACAAATTACTCCATCAGTTTCTTCATACGCAGGTCAGATGTCATAATAAAAGTGGCTGGTCTACTGTTTTGTATCATTCGCGGAGAGGCATATATTTTAGCTTAGAAATGTATTCACCTGAAAAAAAATGTTAATTTTGCATCAAAATTTAAAAGTCCATATAATAAAATGTTTAACTGTTTGAATTCAACATTGTTTTAAAACATACCTCCGCATTTTAAAAGATTTTCTGTATATGTCCTCACAAATTAGTCCATCAGTTTCTTGATAAACAGGTCAGATGTCATATTAAAAATCGCTGGTCTACTCTATTGTATCATTCGCGGATAGGCATATATTTTAGCTCAGAAATTTATGCACCTGAAAAAAAATGTTAAATTTGCATCAAAATTTAAAAGTTTATATAAAAAAAATGGTTGACTGTTTGAATTCAACATTGTTTTAAAACATACCGCCGCATTTTAAAAGATTTTCTGTAAATGCCCTCACAAATTAGTCCATCAGTTTCTTCATAAACAGGTCAGATGTCATAATAAAAGTGGCTGGTCTGCTCTTTTGTATCATTCGCGGATAGGCACATATTTTAGCTCAGAAATTTATGCACCTGAAAAAAAAAATTTTAAATTTGCATCAAATTTTAAAAGTCCATATAATAAAATGTTTAACTGTTTTTATTCAACATTGTTTTAGACAAACCTTTGCATTTTTAAAGTTTTTCTATGTATGTCCTCACAAATTAGTCAGTCAGTTTCTCCCTAATCATGTCAGTAGTCTAAATAAATGTGGCTTGTCTACTCGTTTGAATCATTCGCGGAGAGGCATATATTTTAGTTCAGAAATTTATGCACATGAAAAGAAATGTTAAATTTGCATCAAACTTTAAAAGTTTATATAATAAAATGTTTGACTCTTTGAATTCAACATTGTTTTAAAACATACCTCCGCTTTTTAAAAGATTTTCTGTATATGTACTCACAAATTACTCCATCAGTTTCTTCATAAGCAGGTCAGATGTCCTAATAAATGTGTCTTGTCTACGCTTTTTAATCTTCCGCGGAGAGGCATATATTTTAGTTCAGAAATTTATGCACCTGAAAAGAAATGTTAAATTTGCATCAAACTTTAAAAGTTTATATAATAAAATGTTTGACTGTTTGAATTCATCATTGTTTTAAAACATACCTCCGCTTTTTAAAAGATTTTTTGTATATGTCCTCACAAATTATTCCATCAGTTTCTTCATAAGCAGGTCAGATATCATAATAAAAGTGGCTGGTCTACTCTTTTGTATCATTCGCGGAGAGGCATATATTTTAGCTTAGAAATTTATGCACCTGAAAAAAAATGTTAATTTTGCATCAAATTTTAAAAGTCCATATAATAAAATGTTTAACTGTTTGAATTCAACATTTTTTTAAAAACATACCTCCGCATTTTAAAAGATTTTATATGTATGTCCTCACAAAATAGTCAGTCATTTTCTCCCAAATCTTGTCAGAAGTCTAAATAAATGTGGCTTGTCTACTTTTTTGTATTATTCGCGGAGAAGCATATATTTTAGTTCAGAAATTTATGCACCTGAAAAGAAATGTGAAATTTGCATCAAACTTTAAAAGTTTATGTAATAAAATGTTTGACTGTTTGAATTCAACATTGTTTTAAAACATACCCCCGCATTTTAAAAGATTTTCTGTATATGTCCTCACAAATTAGTCTATCAGTTTCTTCATAAACAGGTCAGAAGTCATAATAAAAGTGGCTGGTCTACTCTTTTGTATCATTCGCGGAGAGGCATATATTTTAGGGTAGAAATTTATACACCTGAAAAAAATGATAAATTTAGATTAATCTTTAAAAGTTTATATAAAAAAAATGTTTGACTGTTTGAATTCAACATTGTTTTAAAGCATACCTCCGCATTTTAAAAGATTTTCTGTATATGTCCTCACAAATTAGACCATCAGTTTCTTGATAAACAGGTGAGATGTCATAATAAAAGTGGCTGGTCTACTCTTTTGTATCATTCGCGGAGAGGCATATATTTTAGCTCAGAAATTTCTGCACCTGAAAAAAAATTGTTAATTTTGCATCAAATTTTAAAAGTCCATATAATAAAATGTTTAACTGTTTGAATTCAAAATTTTTTTAAAACATACCTCCGCATTTTAAAAGATTTTCTATGTATGTCCTCGCAAAATAGCCAGTCATTTTCTCCCAAATCATGTCAGAAGTCTAAATAAATGTGGCTTGTCTACTCTTTTATATCATTCGCGGAGAAGCATATATTTTAGGTCAGAAATTTATGCACCTATAAAGAATTGTTAAATTTGCATCAAACTTTAAAAGACCATATAATAAAATGTTTAACTGTTTGAATTCAACATTTTTTTAAAACATACCTCCGCATTTTAAAAGATTTTCTATGTATGTCCTCACAAAAGTTTCAGTCATTTTCTCCCAATTCATGTCAGAAGTCTAAATAAATGTGGCTTGACTACTATCTTGTATCATTCGCGGAGAAGCATATATTTTATTTCAGAAATTTATGCACATGAACAGAAATGTTAAATTTACATTAATCTTTAAATGTTTATATAAGAAAATGTTTTACTGTTGCATCTAATTTTGTTTTAAAACATAGCTCCGCATTCTAAAAAATTTTTACTTTATGTGTCCTCACACATTATTCCGTCAATTTCTTCATGAACAGTTCAGATGTATTAATAAAAGTGGCTGGTCTACTCTTTTGTATCTTTCGCGGAGAGGCATATATTTTAGCTCAAAAATTTATGCACCTGAAATGAAATGTTAAATTTGCATGAAAATTTAAATATTTATATGTTAAAATATTTAACTCTTTGCATTTAACATTGTTTTAAAAAATACCTGCGGATTGTAAATGATTTTCTACTTCTGTCCTCACAAAGTTTTCTGGTAATTTCACCATAAACTGGACAGAAGTCTTTTTAAATTGGGCTGGTCTACTTCTTTGTATCCATCTCAGAGAGGCATATAATTTAGGCCAGAAATTTATGCTCCTAAAAAGAAATGTTAAATTTGCATCAAACTTTAAAAGTTTATATAATAAAATGTTTAACTGTTTCAATTCAACATTGTTTTATTCAATTCAACATTTTCTATAAATGTTCTCACAAATTTGTCAGTCAATTTCTCCATATACAGGTGAGAAGTCTAAATAAATGTGGCTGGTATACTCTTTTGTATTATTGGCTGAGAGCATGTGTTTCAGATCAGAAATTTATGCACCTGATATGAAATGTTAAATTTACATTAATTTTTAAATGTTTACTCTTGCATTTAACTTTGTTTTAAAACATACCTCCACATTTTAAAAGATTTTCTTTATATGTCCTCACATATTAGTCCGTCAATTTCTTCATGAACAGTTCAGATGTACTAATAAATGTGGCTGGTCTACTCTTTTGTATCTTTCGCGGAGAGGCATATATTTTGGCTCAGAAATTTATGCACCTGAAATGAAATGTTAAATTTGCATGGAAATTTAAATGTTTATATGTTAAAATGTGTAACTTTTTGTATTTAACATCGTTTTAAAACTTACTTCCTCATTGGAAATGATTTTCTACTTCTGTCCTGACAAAGTATTCATGTAATTTCACCATAAACTGGACAGAATCTTTGTAAATTGGGCTGGTCTACTTCTTTATATCTTTCGCGGACAGCATATATTTTAGGCCAGAAATTTATGCACCTGAAAAGAAATGTTAATTTGTATCATCAATCTTTAAAAGTTTATATAATAAAATTTTTAGCTGTTTGAATTCAACATTGTTTTAAAACATACCTCCGCATTTAAAATAAATTCTATATATGTCCTCCCAAAGGATTCAGTCTGTTTCTCCATAAACTGGTCACAAGTCTAAATAAATGTGGCTGGTCTACTCTTTTGTATCATTCGAGGAGAGGCATATATTTTAGCTCAGAAATTTTTGCACCTGAAAAGAAATATTAAATTTGTATGAAAATTTAAATGTTTATGTATATTAAAATGTTTAACTCTTTGCATTTAACATTGTTTTAAAACATACCTCCGCATTGGAAATGATTTTCTACTTCTGTCTTGACAAAGTATTCAGTTAATTTCACCACAAACTGGACAGAAGACTTTTTAAATTGGGCTAGTCTACTTCTTCGTATCATTCGCGGAGAGGCATATATTTTAGGCCAGAAATTTATCCACCTGAAAAGAAATATTAATTTGTATCATCAAACTTTAAAAGTTTATATATTAAAATGTTTAACTGTTTGAATTCAATATTTTTTTTAAACATACCACCACATTTAAAAATATTTTCTTTATTTATCCTCAGAATTTATTCCACCAATTTCTCGATAAACAGGTCACAAGTCTTAATAAATGCTGCTGGTCTACTTTTTTTGTATCATTTGCGGAGAGACATACATTTTAGGGCAGAAATTTATGCACCTGTAAATAAATGTTTAATTTGCATCAAATTTTAAATGTTTAGTTCTTAAAATGCGTAACTGTTGTAATTTATCATTGTTTTAAAACATACATCTGCATTTTAAAAGATTTTCCTCACAAGATGTCCTCACAGATGATTCAGTCCATTTCTGCATAAACAGGTAAAAAATCTTTTTAAATGTGGTTGTTCTATAATTTAGTATAAATTGCGGAGAGGCATATATTTTAGCTCAGAAATTTATGCACCTGAAAAGAAATGTTAAATTTGCATTAAACTTTAAATTTTTGTACGATAAAATGTGTTACTCTTTTCCTTTAACATTGTTTTAAAACATACCTCCGCATTTAAAAGATTTTCTATATATGTCCTCACAAGTTATTTAGTCAATTTCTCCATGAATAAGTCAGAAGTGTTTTTAAATAGGGCTGGTCTATTCTTTTGAGTCATTTTCTATATTATGACTTTTAAATCAAATTCACACAAATTGAAATATTTTACTAACGCAGAATATAAAAGGCAACATACATAGTACATAACTATTAGTAAAGGCATATGATAAGAATGTCTTTATATAAAAAAAATCAAATCAACTATTTTCATGAAAATAAAATTTCTAATTAAATCAAGATTTTACCTTTTTTTTTTATAACTACATTCATCCAAAAAAAAAAAAATTACAAATTTAAGAATGCAATGATTTTAAAATTTTACTAATTTCTTTGCTTTTTCGACTCTTAATTTTATTCGCAATTTTTTTCAGTCCATTCCAAAGGTTGAAAAATATCTTTCAATAATCGCTGAAGATGGTGGATTGTGATGAAGAGAATACGTGAAATCACAAAAATCTATTGACAACTTTGATCCGTTTTCTTCTGTCTTTCCCATAATTTGCCACAATTTAGATAAGAAAAACTGTTTGACCACATCTTCTGTTATTATTGAAGATTGACAATATTCAGTATCCTTAATTTTAAAAGCCAGTACAGCTGAAGGATTGTTTGGATATCGTTTATTTAGCCATCCTTCAGCTGCATTTTCTTGAATTCACATGCAAATTCTTACACTGATACATTTATAAAAAATCGTACCTTTAATTTTCAATCGTACCTTTGATTTATCCAAGTCTCTCGTTTTTAAGAGTTATTTAAAAATATTATATTTTATCCATATTTTCGTTTAAAAAAATATAAAATTTTTAATACACTTTTTAACTACATAAAAAATTAAAAAGCAGTCCTACCTTAAGCCGTCTTCACAACAACCTTTTACATCACTCTATCTCCGGTACCGTAATTAAAATTGACCTATACATGCCAATGAGAATGGGATATCTACCCGGGTGTTGCACATATTAATCAATCGATAAAAATCATTTGGATTGTTCTCCAGATATCGTCCGGTTAGTGTTTCAGCACACGGTTACCTGTTCTCCTACCCGGGGGAAACATCCATATGAGTTGATAATTAAATCTGAAAAATCAAAGAATTAACTAGGCAATTGAAAATAATAAATAAAAATTGAAAATACCAAATAGAATTGAGTATCAGTTAATTAACCCTGCAACAGAAAATACTAAATGGAATTGAATACAAGTTAATTAACTCTGAAAATACTAAATAGAAATTAAAAAATCTCTAACGGCTCGGCCTACAGGCACAGGTAGAATTCGAAGACGCGGACCGTGGGGTGCCTTTTTATTGGCAATTGCATAAGAAATGAGCTTTTTGCCATGATACGGCAGTTGGAACCTCCCACTTTGAAATCTACCTGTGTGAAATAGGCGGAGCTGACAGATTTTTTTTTTTTTTTTTTGCTGTAAGTGTTGGTTCTATAAAAAACTTGTCAATATAAAAGTTGTAGATAATATTAAGAGGATTTATAATAAAACTAAGCATCTTGTGAATTGACAAAGTTATGAATTTTTTTCTTCTGAAACCCCTATTCTCCCTCCTCCCCCCTTGAGGCCATTTTTAATGATATAAAAAATCTGTCATACTTAAATTTTTGGCCGGTTCCCTAGAAGTAATAAGAACTTTTTGGGGATTCGATACGTATCATAATTAAGAAGTTATGGGGATTTTTCTGTTTTCATAAAAAGTCCCCCTATCCCCCCTCCCTCCCCGTTGGGTCAATTTTGCCCATTAACGAGCTTGACCGAGATTTTATGCCCTTGATTTTATGTATCAGTTTGGAAGACATTTGTGCAGAATTATTGACGTTATCGTGTCCATAAATAAGTGGCATAGCTAGATAGCTAGATAGATAGATAAAGTTTTGAATTGGGGGTGTTTTTAGGTTCTGGGAGTCATGATCGGCGTAGATCTGCAAAAAATTTTCAAAAATTCCAACTTAAGGGAGAATGTAATAGTATTTCTTACGAAATCTACCTAAAATACTAAACAGAATGGAATACAAGTTAATTAACTCTGAAATTGAAAATATTAAAGAAATATTGAAAATACTAAATAGAATTGAGTATCAATTGAGTTAAATTAACTCTGCAATTGAAAATGCTAAATAGAAATAGAAAATACTAAGTAGAATTAAGTACTAGTTAATAAACTCTAAAACTGATAACACTAAATAGAATTCAGTATCAATTAATTAACTCTGAAATTTAAAAAAAACTAAATAGAAATTTAAAATACTAAATAGAATTCCGAAATCTTTGTTAAATATAACAGGGGACTTATCGTCCAATTAAAATGCTACATGTCTATTTTGTGTTAATGTGTGAATTCAATAAAGCATTCGTCAGACCAAACTACATTCGTTAGATGAGTAAGAAAACGTCGTATAGAATCTTCGTTAGTAAAATCATTCGTTAACAGAAGCATTCATTAGCCAAGGCATCACTGTATTCAGTTACGAAATGAATTAGATTTACAAAATTGTAAAAAAGGAAATAGTACAAAATAATTTGTTCTTGTTGATTCAGAAATCAACTTAACTTGTTTGAAAGACAATGAGATAAAACAAATAATAAAAAAAACCCGAACTGATTGCTTTAAAATATTTTTTTTTTTAAGTTGTAACAAAATGAAATGCTTTTTTTTTCATAATGATGACTATTTAAATTGTACTTTTGTCTAATTTCATTTCACCCACATTTTACAAAATAAGCTGCTTACAGAAATTTATAGAATTAGTATGTACTAATCTCAGTACACTAGGAAAATCTTTCAACGATACAAAGGACGTCACATTTAAAATAAAATTTGTGATTCTTATTCATTAATCTCAAACATTTTATTATCATTGCGTGAAAATGAAGTAATTTTCACTTCCTACAACATTTCATCAATCATGAGATTAGAGCTGGTGATCCTATAAATACAAAGATGGAAAATCACACTTTGGAACTTTGGAATTACTCAAGCAGTAAAATTAACACATCTTTATTAATATATTGCACAAAACTATTTATTTTTTGTTTTAAAACTATGACTATTGCTAATTTATAATAATTTATTAACATTTACCTGAAATCATGGATTAGCATGCGAAATTCGAAGCAGCTTATATGAGAGAAATAGTAGCTCTGAAAGAATGATATTAATTTGTTAAATTAAACAATTGTCTTTATTGTTGACTTTATGGTCGTCAATGAAAATATTTTAGGCAGAGGATGTAATTATTGCGAATTTTGAAATAACAAAGAAAATTTCTGCTAAGAATTAAGGTGTTTGATTATTGAAAAAAGAAAAAAGTGTCATCATTGAAATGCATTGTTGCGGCAAGTTGCCTTCAAGGAAAAGGACATTTTAAATCGACAATTTACGAACAGTGTATGCAAACCGAATAAATTTAGGCATAAAATCTCTGACAAACCCAGAAATTTCCACCTCAATATTAAGTCATATACACAAAATAAAGATATTTTTACAAATGTTTCATTAGTTTTTAACATAGTTTCTGTTTTGTAATGTCGTATAATTTGCGAATAATGTTCTCTTAAGGCGTTTCGCATATTCCCTTAACAACGTGTAACTTTCTGACTCATTTTTAAACATTAAGGCACAAAATTGGCAGACCTAACTTGTTTAGAAATCAATAAGATAAAAATACAAAAACGGACTGATTGATAGAAAATTAATTTTTTTTTAAATTTTAACAAAATAAAATGCTTATTTTTCATAATCATGACTATTTAAATTGCACTTTTGTTTATTTTCATTTCACCCACATTTCAGAAAAAAAGCTGTTATAGAAAATTATAGAATTAGTACATCTTACTACGTACTAATCTTACTACGTTACGAAAAGCTTTCAGCGATAAAAATGACATCGCATTTAAAATAAAATTTGCAACTTTTATTCATAATTCTCAAATATTTTATTAGGATTGCATCAAAATGACGTAATTTTCACTCGCTACAACATTCTATCAATTATGAGATTAGAGCTCATGATCCTGTAAATGCATAGATGCAAGTCCAGAGTTGGAATTACTCAAACAATAAAATCAACACATCTTTAGTTAATATATTGTAAAAAAATATTGACTATTTGTTTGAAAACTAGGATTATTGTTAATTTAGGATTAATTTATTAAAATTTACCTGAAATGATGGATTAACATTCAGAATTCGAAGCAGATAGATAGATTATGGCCCTTAAAGAATGAAATGAAATATTTAATTTGTCTATATTGTTGAGTTTCCCGTCATAAAAAAAAAGCACTTTTGACAGAGGACGTAATTGTTGCGATTTTTGAAATAACAATGAAGATTTCTGATAAGAATTAAGGTGTTTGATTGTTGAAAAAAGAATAAGGTGTCATTATTGAAATGCATTGTTGCAGCAAGTTGCCTTCAAAGAAAAAGACATCTTAAATCGACAGTTTGAGAACAATGTACGCAAACCAAGTAAATTTAGGCATGAAATATTTGACAAACCTAGAAGTTTCCTCACAAAATTCAGTCATACACACAAAATAACGATATTTTTACAAATGTTTCATTAGTTTTTATAACACTTTTTGACTCATTTTTAAACGTTAAGGCATACAATTGGCCGACCTAACTTATTTAGACTTGTAAGACTTTCTTTTTTATAGAAAGCTTTACTAATTAAAAGGCTCATTTTCATAATGAAGAATATTTAAGTTGCACTTTTGCTAATTTCATTTCACCCACATTTTAGAAAATAAGCTGTTATAGAAAGTTATAAAATTAGTAAGTAAAAATCAACTTTTGTTCATTAATCTCAAACATGTTACTATCATTGAGTCAAAATCATGTAACTTTCACTCGCCACAACATATAATCAATATGAGATTATAGGTCATGATCATATAAGTGAAAAGATATAAACCCAGACTTTGTGACTTTGGAATTACTCAAACGGTAAAAATAACACATGTTTAGTTAATATGTTACACAAAACTATTTATTTTTTGTTTTAAAACTATAATTATTGCTTATTTATGATAATTTATTAAAATTTACCTGAAATCATGGATTAGCATGCGAAATTCGAAGCAGCTTAAATGAGAGAGATTGTAGCACTGAATGAATGAAATGAATTGTTTAATTAAACATTTCTCTTTATTGTTGAGTTTATTGTCGTTAATGAAAATATTTTCGGCAAAGGACGTAATTATTGAGATTTTGGAAATAACAATGAAAATTTCTACTAAGAATTAAGGTGTTTGATTGTTGAAAAAAGAAAAAATTGTCATTATTGAAATGCATTGTTGAGGCAAGTTGCCTTCCAGGAAAATAACATTTTAAATGGACAGGTTTAAAACAGTGTATACAAACCAAATAAATTTAGGCAGGAAATCTTTGACAAACCAAGAAATTTCCACATCAAAATAATGTCATACACACAAAATAAATATATTTTTACAAATGTTTCATTAGTCTTTATCATAGTTTCTGTTTTGTAATGTCGTATAATTTACGATTTGTGTTCGCTTAGGGAGATTCTCAAATTCCCTGCCTAACATAATCTTTCGCACTCATTTTTAAACGTTAAGGCATAAAATCGGCTGACCTAACTTGTTTAGAAAATAATGTGATAAAAATACAAAAAACGGACTGATTGGTAGAAAATTATTTTTTTTTTTTTAAATTTTAACAAAATAAAATGCTTATTTTTCATAATCATGACTATTTAAATTGCACATTTGTTTATTTTGATTTCACCCACATTTTAGAAAATAAGCTGATTATAGAAAATTATAGAATTAGTACATAATAATCTTACTACATTATGAAAAGCTTTCAGCGATAAAAATGATGTCGCATTTAAATTAAAATTTGCAACTTTTATTCATAATTCTCAAACATTTTATTGTGATTGCATCAAAATGACGTAATTTTCACTCGCCACAACATTTTATCAATTATGAGATTAGAGCTCATGATCCTATAAATGCATACATGCAAGTCCAGACTTGGAATTACTCAAACAGTAAAATTAACACATCTTTAGTTAATATATTGCATAAAAATATTTACTATTTGTTTGAAAACTAGGATTATTGTTAAATTATGACAATTTATTGACATTTACCTGAAGTTGAGATGCATTAACATCCGGTATTCGAAGCAGATAGATAGGTTACGGCACTTAGAGAATGAAATGACTTGTTGAATTTGTCTATATTGTTGAGTTTCTCGTCGTCAAAGAAAATACTTTTGTCAACGGACGTAATTGTTGCGAATATTAAAATAACAATGAAGATTTCTGATAAGAATTAAGGTGTTTGATTGTTGAAAAAAGAATATGGTGTCATTATTGAAATGCATTGTTGCGGCAAATTGCATTCATGGAAAAGGACATATTACATCTATAGTTTGCGAACCGTGTATGCAAATGCCGTGCACCAAATAAATTTAGGCTTGGAATCTCGGACAACCACCTCAAAATTAAGTAATACAACACTAAATAAAGATATTTTTGCAAAAGTTTCATTAGTTTTTATAGCACTTTCTTACTAATTTTTAAATGTTAAGGCATAAAGTTGGCAGAATCTAACTTGTTTAGAAAATAATGAGATAAAAATACAAAAAAAAAAAAAAAAAAAAAACGGATTGATTGGTTGAAAATTCCTTTTTTATATAAAGTTTTACTGAGTAAAATGTTCGTTTTCCTCATGTGGACTATTTAAGTCGATCTTTTGTCTAATTTCATTTCATCCACATTTTAGAAAATTATAAAATTAGTAAGTAAAAATCTTACAACGTTACGAAAAGCTTTCAACGATAAAAATGACGTCACATTTAAAATAAATTTTGCATCTTTTGTTCATTAGTCTCAAATATCTTATTATCATTGAGTCAAAATGATGTGATTTTTACTCGCCACAACATTTCATCAATTATGAGATTAGAGCACATGATCATATAAGTGCTTATATATGTCGTATTTCCAAGTTCAAATCCGGGATAAAAGGCAGTCGTGCTCGTGATAAACAGGGTTAGCTAGGTGATAGGTTTCCCTTTTAGCTCGCATCAGGCGGCCGTGTGGTATCATCAACAACAACAAGAAATGTCAGTCCATATTTTTAGTCGAAGAACATTTTATTTCCAGTTAAAAACATCTCTTCAGGAAAAATGCTCATTAGCCAACGCTAAACGAAAAAAAAATCTCCACGTTCCATTATTTTCTAGAATCCGTCCCGATTCTTTTAGCAAACACCAGCGTCAAAAAAAAAATCCTTCCCGAATCAGGAGGATCGCGTTTTTAAACTAGCTTGCGTAATAATACAGAATACGTCACGTGACCCACTTCTATCGAATCAAAAGGTCTCTTTAGGAACTCTATCAGTATTTCCGGTGGATTTATTTTGTTGTAAAATGACTTCCTTACCGCCAAAAACTTTCTACGCCTTTCCAGAATATTCCATAATCTCGTCCCAGATGCCTGCCATATCAACAAACGAGCTTATCTGTTTTTGAGGTTGTAGCTAAACTTCGAATTTAATACGTAATAAAGATAATAAGAAGAAAAGAAAATGAATCTTTATAAAAGGAAAAAAAAAAGAAAGAATTAAAGTTTTTCGGAAATATTTTAATAGACATTTTATATTTAATAATAGGATAACTTTATGAAATAAGGTTTTTTGAGCGGAATATTTTAAGAGATACGATATTTTAGCATTTAAATAAAGAAGTTATAGCAATTTGACCACACGGGAATAATACTAATGAATTTTAATAATGGATTAAAATAAAGATGTTCTATTTAAAGAATAAATTAAAAAAGTTATCGCCATTTTTAGACTAGCTACTTTCGAATAAATATTATTAAGTGGATTAGGAATAATTGGCTTTACATATGGATAGTAAAAGGCTATTTTAAGAATGAGAATTATTTTAATAAGCTGAGTTATATACCGAATATTATTGAATGGAAAAATTTTGTAGAATAATTGCGGAAAAAAATTAAATTTTGTAATATATATAAGCCCAGACTTTGTGATTTTGGAATTACTCAAGCAGTAAAGTTATGCATGTCTTTAGTTAATATACTGTAAAAAACTATTTGTTTTCTGTTTGAAAACTAGGATTATTGTTAATTTATTAAAATTTACCTGAAATCATTGATTAACATCCGGAATTCGAAGCAGTTTATATGAGAGAGATTGTAGTACTGAGAGAATGAAATGTTGAAATAAACAATTGTCTTATATTGTTGAGTTTCTCGTCGTGGATGAATGTAATTTCGGCAGCGGACGTAATTGTTGCAAATTTTGAAATAACAATGAAAATTTCTCATAAGACCCATCTGTGTGATTGTTGAAAAAACAATAAGTTACCATATTGTTTTTCAACAATCACACACGTGTCATTATTTTGTCATTATTAAAATGTATTGTTGAGGCAAGTTGCCTTGAAGGAAAAAGATATATTAAATCAACAGTTTGCAGACAAAATAAATTTAGACGTCAAATATTTCAAACGCAGAAATTTCCTCCGCAAAATTAAGTCAACTACACAAAATAAAAATACTTTTACAAATGTTTCATTAGTTTTTATCGTATTTTCGGCAATTCTCAAATTCATGCGCTTAACAATGCGAAATATTCTGACTCATTTTTAAACATTAAGAAATAAAATTGGCAGACCTGACTATTGAAGAGACTTGGAATGGAATGGCGTTTTCCAAGTTTTGATAAATACATTACCTGTCGAGTTATAAACGATTGTTTTCAGATGACGACAGGTTTTTTTCTTTAACCACGTTGTTGAGTCTAGAAATTTGATTCAAAACGCCAACTTTGACAGTATTTTCTAAAAGACCTTCTGCCTTTACCGAAACATGAAAACCGCTATTCGATTACATAGTTTCGGTTTAAGAACACCTGCCTATTGCATGCGCTTCCAAACAACAATGAATTCACAAATGTGCCAAAAAGTAGCTTTTTTTTTATTTTAGGACAGCCGTTTTTTTTGTTTTTTTTTTAAAGAATGAAAATTACAACTTTGGAGCCGAATTTCGTGATTTTTATTTATAGGACCGTGAAAAGTTCTAGAGATTTTCATTCACGTATCTCGAAAATGCACCTTTTTTAACCTGAGTTGAGTCTTGCGAAAAATATATATCTTCCTTCATGTTTAAAGTATACTTGCACCTTACTTTTGCGTTTGAACGTTTTTGTATTTGCATAGTTATATCCATATAGCACAGACATAATGTGAAGGAGAACACTGCGAAAAAGGACACTTTCAAATCTGAGTAAATCGATGTTTTCATTTTGTTATGAAACATTTTGTTTCAAATAGAACGAACCCAGTGCTTTCAATTCTGAAATACCAGAAATACTCAGAATATTGAAACATGTACCTACTCAAAACTGACCACATGGAGGTCAGTTCATACTCATTTTTGAAACATGGACATACTCAAAAATGAGCACATAGAAGTCAGTCCATACTCATTTTTGAAACACAGACACACTCAAAAATGAGCACATAGAAGTCAGTCCATACTCATTTTTGAAACATGGACATACTCAAAAATAAGCACATAGAAGTCAGTCCATACTCATTTTTGAAATATGGACAGACTTAAATAGGAGCATATGATGTTTTATTCTTGAGTGTGTGCAGGTTTTCAGAAATGAGTATATACATGTTTCAAATTTGAGTAATTTTAATTCAAAGCCATTTGACTATGCGACATACTCAGATTTGAGTATTTTTTTCTCAGTTTTGAAAATGTCGTTTTTAGAATGAAGACTGCTTAAAATCGTTCATATTATTATTTATTTACATTTTATATATTATATGTTTATTGTTTTACTTTTATTAATTATTTTTGTCTTCGCATCTAAATTAGGATTTTTTTTTTCACATAAACAAACTGCGAAATTTCATAGACAAAAATCCCTGTATACTTCTTTACTTGGTCCATGAACTTCACAAGAAGCTTAAAAAGATTAAAATACTTCTAAAAACTTGTAAAAGAATTCTTATTAACATTGTTTCTTTAAGCATATGCAAGTTTAGAAATTGGTATTTAAGGTCGTTGTGCCTAAATATGACGACCCATAAATGCAAAAATGCTCTTGTACTTAAAATCTTAAAACAAGAAATGTATATAAATGGTATGTAATAAAACACCCGAATTTCAGTAACAAATCGCGTAACATTTCACTGCATTTAAAACGTTTTCTTTTCTTTTCTTTTTTTTTTAATAATAAATTACTTTTGGGTTATAGCGGCCCCCAGAATTACGATTATGCCAAGCTTTCAGTCACGATTTCGCCAAGATCATCGCAAAGCTTATATATGCCTCATATTATACGCATATATATACTCCAAACGCTCATATATGGGCTATGTACATCATTATATGCATATTATTTACGCTTTATATTCCTTATATGCAATATATATATATATTATATGCATGTTATACACATGTCATATCTATATACATGATATATGCGTCTTATATGACCATAACTGGGTCATGTGCGTCACGAAATGTTATATACATAATAAATTATTATAATGTCATATGCTTTATAATTTGACGATTAATCTTTGTCGCTTGGCGATTCATCCTCGAGGGCCGCTATAACCCAAAAGCACCACAACTATTCCCATTACAATACAAATCCTTTATTATCAAGCGCTAACTCCCTCTAAATGCGGCGAATAATCCCGTAAAAGGGATCACGATTTCTCTTTTTTAACTTTGAAACTCAAATACCCTTATCGCCGTCAAGGCTTCGAACATCTCTTTCAACTACCTGAAGTAGAAGCGGCAAAAAGACGACAAATTTTCAAATCTGAGTTCTATACAGTTCTAAAATATTGTACGCATTTTGGTGACTAATTTGTTTTCAGGGACCGATTTTAACAACGAATTTAATACGTTAAATGCGAAGAGGCGTTTAGGAAAATTACTGAGGTAGGTTTATATGGTATTTTCATATATCGTATTAAAATGATGTTTTAAGCACATATTGGGATTAATTAAGCTTTGTTCAATTAATTAATTAAGAATTACTACATGATCATGCACTAGTGTTTTTCTTTAGCTGGGTACTTAAATATGTGTTTCGAATCATAAAAATAGAAAAATACTTGCCAATAGATTGTAGTAAAAAATATCAAGTAAAACAAAAAGACATATTTCAGCGAAAAATAAAGACATATGATCACTATATTGTTCAATACTCTTATATGATTGAAGCTCACTACATTCTTGTGTAGATTGAAAGCACTTAAATTTAAAATGGATTTAAAAAATCTGGCATTTTTCCATTCAATCGATGTGCTGTTCCAGAATCATCTTCGATCCCAATAAACTTCTGCGCTATAAACAAGGTCGAAAAATCATGCGTCAAACATAGATTATGGAACACTTTCCAACGCATTCAGAATACTGTAACAAAACTTCACAGTTTAATAAATAAAGAATTTAGAAAATGCATATAACACATTTGAAAACCCAATTTCAGCAATCCCTACTAAAAAGTCAAACAAAATAATCCGAATTTTTTTATGCAGCCCTGTATATGATGTATAGATTTGTATGTATACGACACAGCATACTAAAATTTACTTCAGTTAACAAATACATAGCACAATTGAAAATTCCTCTTCAGCATTTTGCCGCCAATGAATGGAAATGTACGTGGTTTTTTGAGCAGACCTGTATCGGATCTATACAAATTATATAGGACCAATTATGCAAAAAATTAATTATATTTAAAGACGCGTACCACAACTCAAAACGTGCTACCAACAATTATTGTTCATAGACAGTATTGTAACCAACTGCTTTTGAATGTCCCTGTAAATTAACGATGTGTTCTGTGCACGCCATTTTCTACAGTAAGAGTTTTGTACTGCACTTCAGTGATATGTATCAATTTGAATATGTTTAACATAGTGTAACATCATTAAAATACGTCGCAAACAATTTTTCCCAATACACAGTAATATAACGGAATTATTTTGAATGTCCCTACAAACGAGCCATAAGTGCTACACACTTCATTTTCAACACCAAACATTCCATAGTAAGACCCAATAACATAAATATCAATTTCATGGAAATCCGAGTATATTTATGCGAGTTAGAGCATGGACAGACAGACAAACCGAATTCATACACACCTTTCAACGATGTTGGAAAGTGTTAAAAAGTACAAATTCCAAAAGATGAATTAAATTAAATAAGTACTTATATACGATACATGCCCACAAAATGACCTGGCTGATGAGAGTTTAGCTATTAGCGATGATTTGTCATTGACATGTTTCCTGCTCATAAATAGATCTTTACCAATGGTTTTCATGTTAATGAATCAACTGTTATTGAGGATCTACTTGTTAAGAAGAATCATATTTCTCTTGATTTTAACATTCACGATAATTTAATATCGATTGTTAAAAAGGGGTTAACAACAAATGTTTTCTTATCTGCCTGCTGGTGAGAAGCAGCACATTCTCTTTTCCAATAATAAACAAGTTGGAAATTGTACGTCAAGCGTGACAAATGAGGTGCGTTCTTACTATAACTAGTTTCAATGAAATGTATTATATCTTCTGTTATTATGATATGATTAATTTCCGCAATAAAATAAGTACATTTTAAGTTGGCAACATTTTATCTTTTTTTGACATTGACTAAAAATTTCAATGGGAAACTTAGGCCTAGCTTTGAAAATTTCAGAAATTGAAATCCGTATTTAAACACTTTTTCCATTTAATATCTGTTTTTCCGGAAACATCTATCCAAATCAATGTCGGTAGATTATAGGATTGTTATAATTAAACAATTTTGTATACAAATTCTGTTTAATACGGAAATAATATGACTCCATCTTAAATAGGACGTAATCCCCATGGCAACCTAGAATCATTACCTATCATGGGATATCATTGAATTAATTACGTATGATAGGATTTAATAGAATGAAGAATGTGACTATAACTTGGTAATAGAGGTTATAACATGTCATATACGTCATATATGACTTTAACAATACATGTGAAATACAGGGTGCGGCAAAAAAAGACCATCAATGTTTCTGTTGTTCTAACACGATTGTTTGAACCTGTTTTATTTTAGTTTTTTTTAGTTGGATAGCCCATTTTTTCCTGTATTAGTATGTCTAATTTAATAATTTTCAATATTTTTTTCATATGTTATTATCATATATTCAACCAACGCACACAAATTTTGGTATTACATAGCCTGAAAAAGCGCAACTGTGAGATCACCCGAACTCTCGGTATCGACCCGGTCATTGTCTCCCGGACAATCAAATGATACAAGGAGCTGGGCCATGGTGGCCGCCGTCCAGGAAGCGCCAGAAAGCGCACAGTCAGAACCGACAACAACCGAAAACTGGTTCGAGAGTGGCTTAGGCGAAATTCGAGGGTCTCAATGCGAAAAATCACCCATGATATTGGAATTAGCGATAGATCGGTTCGGCGAATAGCCAAAGAGGATCTCCATTTAACGCCATACAATCTGCAAAAATTTCAACTCCTCACCGCGATAACAAGCGCGTACAACTAGAAAGATGCAACCGACTTCTTCGTCGACACCCACCTCTCAACTGGGACCGCATCCTCTTCACGGATGAGAAGTTGTTCACCGTCGAACAAACCCACAAGCGCTAAAACGACAGAAGCTGGTCCGCCGAGGTCCTCGGCAGCTCGGCCGTTGTCGAACGCCGGCAAAATCCTCAGTCCGTGATGGTTTGGGGCGGCATTTGCGCCAGTGGCAAGACTCCATTCGTTTTCGTGGACCAAGGGGTCAAAATCAATCAAGAAGTGAACCGACGCGACATTTTGAAACCGTGGTACTTCCGTGGGCCCAGCAGCACTTCAAGCATATGAATTGGACGTTCCAACAGGACTCAGCCCCGGCTCACAAGGCGAAAGCGGCTAAGGACGTGTGCAGAAACCATTTTCCGGACTTCACCTTGTCTGCAGAATGGCCACCTTACACACCAGATCTGATTCCGAGGGACTACAGCATAGTTCCATTTTGCAGACCAGAGCCTGTGCTAAGCTCCAGAAAAGTTTGGAGTCTCTGAAGAAATCGCTGCGCCGGGAATGGGACCGATTGTCGCCGGAGGAGATGCGTGCCGCGGCCAAAGATTTTTGGAAGCGCTTGCAACTCTGCGAACGCGCACAAGGAGGCCATTTTGAAACCAATTAAATATTTTATAACCGTGGTTGTTCTTTATTGTTTTTCGTTAATAAAATTTGTTTTTGTCGCAAAATAATTTTTTTATTTGATGATCTTTTTTTGCCGCACTCTGTAAATTGGCAATACATATCGGTCACTTGACGATTAATCCTCGGAATCTGCTATAACAAGAAAGTCCCAATTTTTAAAAAATTCAAATTACTTAATAAATATTTTATTGATATGTTTTTAAGTTTTGATTCGATTTTCATAAAATTTGAAATGATTTGACAAAATTCTGCAACGATTATATACGTATATTAAATTTCAAACCATTCGGTTGAGTAGTTTTTGCGCTGTTATATGAGGACAGACGGAAGGAACATACGGCGGCTATATGTGCTATGTATTTATATTATTACGAACGCACCTAAAAAAGGAAACTATATTTAGAAAAGTAAAAAAAAACTAAACTACATTTATGTTAACATCTCCCATAAACCCCAAGAAAGTACAGCAAGCTTGACCACCCAACCGGAAGTTTTAATGAGGGAGATTTACAGCCGGTCACGATGTCTCCTACGCCACAAATGAGGGAAACACATCGATGAATGTAAATATATGTCCCCTCCATAAAATTCATCCTAAGTGTATTGCGTCAGCAAACTTCAAAATTCTAGTTTCAATCTTTTCCAAAAAGTTGAGAGCCTTCTGAAAAGTACACAACATCAATGGCATTTTATCCCACCTTATAATTCGAGTAATCCCGTTTTAAATTTTAAATTTTATATCCTTAAAAATTTCATTACTCTTAATTATTCCTCTGAACCAGGAATTCTTACGATCCGTTTATTTTAATTATTTAATACATGCCTGCAACAGACAAAACACTGATAATAATGAGGTTTTACCCTTTTAAACCAATGTATATATTCAGGGTATACCAATGTATATATTCCATCTAGAACTCCTCAGCACTACCAGAACAAGTTTTCAAATTAAGCACCATGAAAGTAGGGATATAACTTCTCCAATAATGTCTAATTTAACAAATTTAACATAAGACAGATATATAAGTGATGAAGATTTTGATTTTTTTTGGAAACAATAAAAGCATGTTGTGAAAAACTAATGGACAAAAACAGGTCAGATTATATTCAAGAGCATATCTTCGTGAAGCTAATCCATCTCATGCTTTTGAAAGCTGTTGCTTCACCAACAAATCAAACAACAATTTGAAAGCTGTTGCTTCACCAAACAGTTTCACCAACAAATCAAAATCCAGCCAAACAGCAAAAAGCAGAACGATCAAACTTTGTAGAATACTTAACAACTGAAGTATATATATGATAGAAAAAAGAGGACAGTAAAGTGAAAAAGCAAAGACAAAGACAAAAATTTGGAAAAGTAAAAGAAATTAAAGCTGAAAACAGCAAATCATCTTTACAAAAACACACTGTTAAAAATTTGCAGTAAACTGTCCAGTCATTCGACCGTTTTTATAGAAAACGGTTACATAACCGTAATTTAACTCTATTATGACCATATTATTGCCCATATTATGGTCAGAATAGAGTTAAATTACGGTTATGTAACCAATTTCTATAAAAACGGTTGAATGACTGAACAATTTGCTGTAAATTTTTAACAGTGCAGAATTCCGCAAAATCTCGAAGTTAGTCGCTAAAAAAATCTGAAGGTACAGCAGAAAATATGGTACAGAAGATATGGAAAAGACTAAACCTCAAAATTATTTAGATCCAATTACCTTCTAGAAATAATAACAAAAAAAATCAATTAAGGTCTTTATTGGAAGATGAAAAGCAAAAATTATTTAAATGCAAAATAAAAAACAAACTATTTGGTTAATATGTACAGTAATAAACATTCTTTTGGTATAATTTATTTAACTTAATTTATTTTACTATAACTTAATTTATCTTAATTTATAGTATCATAAAATTTATTTGTTTTATTTATTTTATCTGAAAGCTCGCCGCCCACACTAGATAATCACGGGCAGGGCCCAGCAGTACTTTGTCAGGGGCTCATGAAAAAAAAATATTATTAATGTAGTGAAATATTTATTTACGTGCTTTTTGATATTTTTATTAGTTATTTTCGTATAGTTTAAAATAAAGTATTTTATTTACTTTTTTCTGTTTACATGTAAAATGCATTTTCTGGGTCCCAAGTGAAGTCAAGGCAGTACGCTACAGAATGTATCTGGGACCCACTCGGAAGCGACAGGCTAGTTGCTTATATTACAGATAATGATTTACTTTCTAAAAAACAAATTAGTTTTCAATTAAAAGCACAGTATTCAATCATTTTTTACTTAATAATATATGCATTTATTTAATAAAATACCACATATACCCTAAGTTTGACAAAACTAGGTGAAATCCCGTATCATTTATGGCATATATCGTCAGTCGTTATATCGTGTCATTGATACGGTGCTTGTGATATTCTGATAGCAAGCGTAATAATTACAAATGTCGAATATTCTGAACTACTGATTTTTCGGTGCTGTTGTGTTATCCATTTTAATAATGTTTCACTATTTTAAACGTATTGAAATTTATATACGTATATCACTAAGGGGCATTACAAGAGGCTTACTATAGAATATTTTGTGTATTGCATCGTTCATTTACAAGGACACACAAAAGAATTCGGTACTGCATGTTAACAATAATTGCTGAAAGTGCGTTTTCAGTTGCTGAACGCGTTTTTAAATTTAACTCATTTTTTTGTCTATTATTTAGTTTATATAAATTCTATAGATCATATACAGAGTAGCACACAATTCCTCGAGTACATTTTCGTTTATTGATGGAAATTCCATAAGGGAAATTTTAAACTGTGCTACGCTTTTCCTAACTGAACTAAAATTTAGTGTATATACATATATAGTGTATATACAAATCTATATATCATATACAGAGTTGTATAAAAGAATTCGCATATTTTTCCGAATACTGTCGGTAATTTCTGAAATTGAATTTTTAAATATGTTATGCGATTTCCAAATTGTTTACTTAGATATAACCTTTCACCTTTTTAAGCTGTAATAATTCATGAAATTATATTAGAAGTGCTGGAAAGTGTTAGATAATCTATGCTTGACGTATGATTTTTTGTTCTTGTTCCTAATACTAGTGGATGCATAAATTCAAAGACATAAGTTCAGAGTTTCTGATTATTCATGTAGTGTAAAATGAATATTTCTTTATTTTATATATTTTGCATAAAACTTATTTATATTGCATTTTTAAACTAGGATTATTATTAATCTACGATTATTTATTAAAATTTACCTGAGATCTGGATTTAACATCAGAATTCGGAGCAACTTAGATGAGCGCAGGCTTTGTGACACTAAAAGAATAGAATGTATTATTGAATTAAATAATTGTCTTCATTGTTGAAAAAAATGTTATCGTGAAAGAAAAGATTTTTTTTCGCAGCGGAAATGATTGTTGCGAATTATAGAATAACAATGAAGACCTGTAATAAGAATTACTGTTTGCAATTTTTGAAAAAAAAAAACCAATGATATTAGTGAAATACATTGTTGTGGCGAAATTATCTTCGAGGGAATAAACAAATTTGGGAAATTTTAAAAATAGCATATGCCAACAAAGTAAATTTATGTGGAAAATCTTGCAACCTTAGAATTATCCTGCATACACACACATTCAAACAAATTAAATAAATAAAAAATACTCACAAAATAAAGACATTTATTTTTCCAGAAATATTTCGTTAGTTTTTGTCACCTCTTTTTTCTTTTGACACTAGGCTTGCCAGAGTGTATATTTTCCCAATAAAGTTATACGTTTTTCAGGCTTATTGTACGTTGTACTCTTAAATCTTTCTCCATGACAATTTCTTCCATTTTTTTTCTTTTAATATCTTTTATAAGTTCAAGAATTTGTATCGGTTTAGCTTTCCAATTTGCTTAAAAATTTTCAAATTTGATGTACTTTTTGCCACAAAATGTGATTGCAAAATTATTTAAATTAATTATATTGTGTTGGAATAATATAAGACAAATACAGTTGGAAAATGTAAATCATAACTATTAATTAAAGATTTATTTTTAGAGAAATTTTTTTAAAGAAGACATTTTGGCGCATTCATTGCTCAGTACATTTGGAAAATAACAATAGTTTGAAAAAAGCTAAACAAACTATTTTCTATATAAGTCTTCCGTTTTGTTTTTCCTCAGAGATAAATCTGACAACCCTATTTGACACGCTAAGCATTGTGGATTGCGTTCTTACTCAAACAGTAAATTTCCCATTTCTCTATTTAATGTTATTACATAAAGTTATTTGTATTTAATTTTAAAACTAGGATTATAATTAATCTATGATTATTTATTAAAATTTACCTGAGATCGTGATTTAACATCAGAATTCGGAGCAACTTAGATGAAAGTAGGCATTGTGACACTGAAAGAATACAATGTATTGTTGAATTAAACAATTGTCTTCATTGTTGAAAAAAAAAAGTTATCTTGAAAGAAAAAAAATTCTCGGCGGAAATGATTGTCGCGAATTTTAGAATAATAATGAAGATTTCTAATAAGAATTAATGTTTGTAATTGTTGAAAAATAGCAATAATACATTGGCGGAAAAATAGTCTTCGAGGAATAAATAAATTTGAGAGATTTTAAAATAATATATGCCAACCAAGTAAATTTATATGGGAAATCCTACAACCTTAGAGTTATCCCACGTACACGCACATTCAAGCAAAATAAACAAATAAAAAATACCCACAACATAACGACATTTATTTTTCAAGAAATATTTCGTTAGTTTTTGCACCTCTTTTTAGGGTTTCGTTCATCTCACGAAACCCTATTACTCCCTTTCCGTTGTCTGTCCGTTACAGAGCCGTTCTCAGAAACTATATAACTTACAGGCATGAAAATTTGTGTACTTATAGCTAAATACCTACTGTGAAGGTCAAAATATTAAAATTTCAAAAAATCGTATTTTAATATAGAGAGATAAAAAACCAAAATTCCAACAGCCATTTCCTATTAAATTTAAACATTTTTCGTTATAGCAGTTGCCAACAATTAAAGATTCACAATAAAATTCTTACTACAGTAATTAATTATCTATTGAAAGATTTCCACATGAAAAAGGAAAATGAAATAAAAAGCTTCAGCAATTGAAAAAAAAAAAAGATTAATATGACCTCATATTGGTAATAAAACGGAATTTTTCAAACATTCCTCAATAATACAAGGATTATGAGTATGTGTGTGTACAGAAAGCAGATTAATATCACGTCATTAGAGAATTAAAAAAAAATTAATCTGACGCCATATTGGAAGTTTAATGGATTTTTCAAATGTTTGAGAATAATGTAATGCAAGTATCAATAATAGAGAATAGTAAATATATGAGTTTGAGGAACGTATTGAATCATGATAAAAACCGATTATGGAAATATTAGCATTTTTTAACATTTTTAAGGTGTACAACATATTTAATTTTAAAATTGTTTTTTTTTTTTTAAATATCGCATTTAGTCTACATGACAGAGTATAATAGCGGGCTCTGCCCGCTATCGGACCGGTTCAGATTTTCAAAAAAAAAAAAAAAAACGAGAAAAATAGACCGGTAAATTTTTACTATATAACAAACATGATTTTTTTTTTAATGAAATTTATTTGGATTTATTAAAGAAAAGATAAAGTGTTTTGAAAGGGATATTAAACGAAACCCTTTGTGCGATCTTCGATCACACTTAACCACTTGTTTCTTTTAACACTAGGCTTGGCAGAATGTACGTTTTCCCAATAAAGTTATACATTTTTAGGTTCGTTCGTAATCATATAAATACGTAGCACCTATAATCGTCGTCTAGCATTCCAAAAACAGCACCCACACATAAGCACAGAAAGCCATGGTGGAATAGTGGTTGCCAAAATGCCAAGAAAAGAACAACAGAAGGCTTTGGGAATATTTCGGAGGTACCCAAATAATATTAACTATATGGCATATAAAAAAGAAAAGGCTGAAGCTAGAAGAGTGCGACGCAAAAGTCAACGTGAATCCTGGATCAACTACATCTCAAGCATTAATTCCAATACCTCAAGTAAAGAACTGTGGAATAAAGTAAAAAAAAAATGTATGTTCCTGTACTCTGATAATCATATTTCTATTTTAAAACAAAATGGTCAAACCATTGCATCACCTAAAAATATCGCTGAGACAATAGGGAGTACCCTAGCATCTATTTCAAGCTCCGACTCATACCGAGAACCTTTGTTATCATATAAAAGACAAACTGAAAAATCAGGATTAATTTTAATTCTCATCACGCATATGCATATAATGAACCATTTATTAAATCAGAGATGATAAAATGCTTGAGAGATAGCCATTTATCTGCCCCAGGTCATGATGGGATTACATATATTATGCTCGAGCACCTTTCGTCATTATCTTTGAATAATCTCCTTTCTTTTTTTAATAGGATATGGATAGAGCAGAATTTTCCCAATGTTTGGTGCAGAGCTATAATTATACGTTTTCCTAAACCAGGAAAAGATGCTACAAATCCCAATAATTACAGGCCGATTGCACTCTCTAGCTGCCTTTGCAAACTTCTTGAAAAAATGGTAAATTGCCGCCTCATGCATATTTTAGAAACTAACAATTGCCTTGCTGCATTTCAAAGTGGATTTCGACGTGGTAGGTCTACTATCGATAATTTAATCCATTTGGAACATCACATACGGACAACCTTTCTAAAACGCGGCCATTTAGTCTCAGTATTTTTTGACATGGCGGAAGCTTATGACAGAACATGGCGTTATGGGATTCCTCGCGATCGTTTTAACCTGGACTTTCGTGGGAACCTTCCAATTTTTATTAAAAACTTTCTTGCCATCCGACGATTTCAAGTTCGAATTGGTGGAAGTCTATCCAGTTTTTATGTACAAGAAGAGGGTGTACCTCAGGGCAATATCTTGAGTGACATCTTCTTTGCTATTAAAATAAATGACAGCATTAAACAACTTCCTCCTTCTGTGAAAGGAGATCTCTATGTTGACGACTACCGCATTATGTGAATGGGACAGGATATTCGTTTTATTGAAAGACAACTGAAAATTGCAATGAAAAGTATTCTTAACTGGACTAACAAAAATGGTTTCTTAATTTTTCATAACAAAACATCTTGTGTGCATTTTTGTAGACGAAGGGGTCTGCATCCAGACCCTGAAATTTTTATCGGTTCATACCAAATTACTGTTGTGGACAATGGTCGTTATCTTGGCCTACATTTTGACAGTAAACTTACTTTTTTACCACATGTTTTACAATTAAGGACAAAATGTGAAAAATCCCTTATCCTAATTAAAGTACTTTCAAATACTTTTTGGGGAGCTGACCGCACTTCTCTCCTTAAAATCTATAGAGCTGTGATCCGTACTAAAATCGACTACGCCTTCCAGGTCTATGGTTCTGCTAGTAAATCCGTTCTTAAAAAACTTGACACTGTGCACCATAGCGCACTGCGTGTCTGCTCTGGTGCATTTCGTACATCTCCAATTTTAAGTCTTTATGTTGACTGTAATGAACCATCATTACACCATACTCGTGAAAAACTTTCATTAGAATTATATTACCGTTTCCTCTCTCATCCTGGCCATCCTCTCCACACCTATATTTTAAATACTGACAACGATATTCTTTATCAGCATCGACCATCTTGCATCCCTTCTTTTGGAATGAGAATGCGAAATATTATCAATAATGGTCCTTTTAATAATATCGAGGTTTGACCATCTCCCTCGCATGTGCTCCCTCTTTGGAATCCTCTTAATATTACTTCTCTCCATCCTTTTAAAGGTTATGATAAAAACAACTTGTCTCCTACTGTTTTTCAACAATTATTTGCTGCACATCGTGCAAAATTTAATAAATATACTGGTATTTATACAGATGGTTCCAAGAGTAGGGATATTGTTGGTTGCGGGGTTTCTATTGATAACACTAGCTTGAGTTATCGGCTTCATGCGTCAATTTCTGCCTTTACGGCTGAATTGATTGCGATAGAGAGAGCCACGTTGCACATATCTCATCATCGTAACACATCCTTTATCATATATATAGACTCAAATAGTTCTATTGGTGCAATAAAATCTTTTAAAAAGCATCTTTATGTCTCAGCCATCCTGGATTTTTATAACAAATTGACTAGACGTGGTTATAATATTTTATTCTGCTGGCTACCTGGACACATGGGTATTCCTGGAAATGAAAAAGCAGATGAGGCGGCAAAACTTGCTCTTAACCCGTTATGCCATATAATTCCATTCTCAGATATTAAACTACGTATAAAAGGCTCTATTTATAATAAATGGCAAGAAAGTTGGGATTTAGAATTCAATAATAAACTCCATCATATAAAACCTACAATCATGACATGGCCTCCGAGTTATCCAAGGAAAACTGATGTTCTTCTGACTCGTCTGAGAATTGGACATGCAAGGATGACTCATAAACATCTCTTACTTCGGGAGGATGCTCCCATTTGTCCACACTGTCATTTTGATACTTTTACTATTTATCATATTTTAACTGACTGTCCGAGTCTCCGGCACTTGTACAGAATATATTTTAATTCATCATCACCGCTCTTGACAAACCTCATTGGGGAAACACCTCATGGGGCACTCTTTACTTTTTTTAAACATGCAGGTTTTTATTTTGAAATATAATTTTTATTACTTTCATTGGTTTAACAACCCAGTTTTGTCTTTTACACTTAGGTTACATTCGGATGGGACCCATCCAGATTGTACTTTTTTTAAACTATTTTATTTTTTAAATAATTTTACAGTTTATTCTACTGTTTTTTTTTGGACTTGAAAGTTTTTTTCTTCTGCACTTTTCTAACGATATCTGGATGGGAACCCCATACAGATTATTTTTCCCATTGCTCTCTTTGATTTTACTTACATTGTTTGTGTTTCACTTCTTGAGAATGTTTTACTTTTTTTTGGTGCAGCATGTCCCTTAAGGGACTTTGTGCCATAAAAACTTATACAACCAACTAAGCAACCATTTTGTTTTTCTTTTAATATCTGACTTTTATAATTTCAAGAATTTGTATTGGTTTAGCTTTTCAATTTGCTTAAAAATTTTCAAATTTGATGTACTTTTTGCCCCAAAATGTGATTGCAAAATTATTTAATTACATTATTTTGGAATAATGTAATACAAATACAGTTTGAAAATGTAAATCATAACTATTAATTAAAGATTTATTTTTAGAGAAATTTTTGTAAAAGAAGACTTTTTTGCGCATTCAATGTTCAGTACTATTTGGAAATTTACAGTAGTCATATATAAAACCAAAATAAACTACTTTCAATATAAATCTTCCGTTTCGTTTTTCCTCACTTAGAAATAACCCTGACAACCCTATTTGATACGCTGAGCATTGTTGATTGCGTTCTTAGCTCAAACACTAAAATTCACATTTCTCTATTTAAAGTATTGCATAAAGCTATTTCCATTTCAGTTTTAAATTAGGATTATATAATTAATTTATGATTATTTATTAAAATTTACCTGAGATCTGGATTTAACAGCAGAATTCGGAGCAACTTAGATAGGAGATATTGTGAAACTGAAAGAATAAGATGAATTGTTGAATTAAATAAACAGTTGTCATTATTGTTGAAAAAAAATGTCATTGTGAAAAGAAAAAACATCTCGCAGCGGAATTGATTGTTGCTAATTGTGGAACGACAATGAAAATTTGTAATAATAAGTATTAATGTTTTAATTGTTAAAAAATATCAAGACTATTATTGAAATACATTGTTGCGGCAAAATTATCTTCGGGGGAATAAACAAATTTGGGTGATTTTAAAATAATATATTCCAACCAAGTCAGTTTATCTGGGAAATCTTACAACCCTAGTATTATCCTACACACAGACACACACACAAAAAAAAAAAGATAGAAATTTATGCACAAAATAAAGATATTTAGGTACTTTTTGGTTAGCCGGGCGCCAGTGATATATGTACATATATAAATACATATGTATATACACATATATGTATATATATGTGCATGTATATATATATATATATGTATACGTAGATATGTGTATATATGTGTGTGTATATATATATATTCGGGTACATATATCAGTGGCGCCCGGCTAACCGAAAAGTACCCATATTTATTATTCAGAAATATTTCGTTAGTTTTTGTCACTTCTTTTTGTCTTTTGACAATAGGGTTGCCAGAATATATGTTTTCTTCATAAGTTGTACGTCTTTCAGACGTATTGTCCGTTGTACTCTTAAACCTTTCCGTATGGCAATTTCTTCCTTTTTTTTATTTTTTAAATATCTGACTTTTATAATTTCAATGTATATCAGTTTACATTTTCAATTTGCTTCAAAAATTTAATTTTTTACGTAATTTTTGCTACAAAATATGGCTGGAAAACTATTAAAATTAATTAGTGTTTTAAAATCTACTATTTATATGAAATAATAAAAAAATGTAGCTATTTTTCCTTAATTTTTCCAAATTCTTACAATTCTACTTTTTTCCCTGTCTTTTAATAATATCTTAAATCTAAATTATTTTTTATTCCATATCTTTAATCAATATATTCTTTTAATTTTTATTCTAAAGTTCTTAATCTGTTAAAAGCTACACGTATTTGTGAAAACCCTTAATTTATTTCTTCTTTTGAAACATTGAATTTTTAATTCTGTAGAACATCTCTTATTATCATTTTTATTTTTATTAAAGTTATCATTCGATATCCCATAGTTCATTTCGACTCGCGCGTCTTACTTTTCACCTCAAAATTATGCCGTGTATAGTGATAAGTTCCACGGCCTTACAACCGCTTATTGGTTATTTCCCTTCTGCATTGGCGAAAAGATTTATACGCCTCGATACGTTTAAAACGCAGCTACGCAGGCTCGGAGTGCAGAATTTTTACGTGTTTTCAATAGCTTAACAAACACCGTCACTTGGAGGAGAAGTTTTTTCAAATTGGTGCATTTGTCTAATGAATTTAATATCTTCATGCTGTTTCCTACTGCGTAGCACAACTCAAAAATGATTTCTGAACTTGCTAATTAGTGGAATTGTCTTTGATTGGTGAAATGTCAATAAAAAGTCTTGATACTAATGCTGCGTACTACTATTTATACGGGAAAACTCCTATTGTTATTCTGAAACATCGTCTTCTATTTGGAACCTTCGACTGCTAAACATCTGCTGTTTTACGGTATCATCGATTGACAGAATTGATATATTCACTATGAAATGCAAATCATTTCATATATATAGAATGCAAATGGGAATTTCGTTGCGGCTGCTTATAATTTAAGGCTGCTCGTCAGTAATCCTCCCGATTTCGATAGGTAATGTTAATCCTATAGTCGTAGGACTCATTCGTATATTTAAAATATATCGTCAGGAAATTAATATTTTTAACTTCTGTTTTCTGTGTACACTTTTTAAAGGATGTCTTTGTTATTCTTAGTTCTCAAAATTGTTCTAAAATTAAGTGTTATAATAAGTGTTAAAATCTTATGCAGGTTTACAAAGATTTTAACACATAAAATTATAAATTAAGTACATATTTTAGAAGTATTTTGGAAGACTAAGTTAGTCCTAAACTTAACTAAGAAACAAAAGAGACATCCTTTAAGAACAGAGCAAAGAAAACAGAAGTTAAAAAGTCCTTTAGGCCTGTACCGGAAGGAAAAGGTAGCTTTCCTATATCTTCGTTTTAAAATTTTAGCTATTGTTACACGAAAACAGCAAGTTAAAATGCAAAGAAACGTTTACAAAAGATTCGTTAATACTGAGTTTGAATAAGAAATTCGCCAAATTATTGAGCAATAGCCAAATTGGCTTCATTTATGAAGACTTATTTTGGTCGCCAAATTTGGCAATATTTCGCCAAATGTCGCCAATTTAGGAGAGAATTTGGCGCTAACGGATATGAATATATAGTTTTATGCGTATGATTGGGAAAATTATTTCAACAATGAAAGAAAATAATTTGCGAGTAATCGCGTTAATGTGCTGTTTTGTTTCAAAATGTCAGCCACCCTAGAATTTCAAACTGCTCTATCTCAGCCATTTTTTAAGATAGAGGTAAACCAAAAAATGCTCTGGAATCCTTGTATCAAGGCCTAACACGTAATTAAAAATTTGAATTTTTAACTTTTTGTATATTTATTTTAGTTTTAAATTTTTAAATGGCCGCCATCTTGAAACAAAATGGCGGACCAAGCTGGCCAACGAACTCGGTCGAGACATTGGTGAGCTTAATACACACAATTAGTTTCATCAAAATCAATTTATAAATACGAGCGCTATCGTATGACATAGGTCATATATATATATATATATATGGATATATATATATATATATATATATATATATAATTATAATATCTATGAATTTCAAAAAACATATCAAGTTCTATTCTACTTAAATCTCCAAAGAGATAATCAATGATACTGTGTATACAGAATACCACATAGCTAATAATTAACATGTGCAAACATAATATTACCATAGCTGATGCTTCAATGGTAATTGGCCAAATTTTACTCATACCAAAAGAATATTGAAAAAAGAAATAGAGAGAAAGGGGAAAAAAAAAAATTATAAATTGGAGTTGCAATTAAGTAAACACAAATGGATTAACAAATTAAATATGAACCATACACAATGGAAAATTGGACCACATGAGAATTAAATATGAATTGGACATGGAAAAACACATGCACATGTACTCATCAGCCTGGATGCACCCACATGTGTTTTAAATAATAATTCAGTGTTTCATAATTCTACTGGCATAATGCTAAGATCAGTAGAATCATCCAGGTACACTGAATTATTACCAGACAACAATTGGAAATATTAAAATTTGGAAATATTTAAATAGGAAATAAAAAACCATTAAGAAAATACAATATATTTCACTCACATCGATTATCCAAAAAACTGTAATTAACACCTCACTAAATTAGCACGAGATAACAGTTTTGAAATAATAAAATTGGAAATATGAACGCGTAAAGTGTAGATAAAATATTTTACTCACAATAATTATACAGAATCCTTAAAATGTCACAACGTCTACATAATATTCACATCCACATGGCAATGCATCTTACATGTTAACTAAGTCGAGTTGAGAGAAATGATTTGTAAGACAAGTTGAGAGCACACTTTTTTTAAAACACAACCCCAAAAATGACACCCAATCACAAAATGATTCAAAAACACTCAAAATAATTCTGGTTTAATACACTTATAACAAATTTATATCCGTGAATATATATTACTCCATCCAATTTTAATTCCTGAAGGTAAAATTAATATACAATCAATAGCTCCCTCTATAGTTAAATTAAATATAATATTAACAATATTATCTACAACTACCTGAAAGGTAAAGTGTCGCCATCTATTGGTATTATAATAGTTCATAATTAATATTTAGTTAAATATCCACTTTATTAGTTACATACTCACTTCATTAGATTTATTTATATAAATAAACTTTAAAAAACAATACTAACTTGTAGTTTTACTTAAAATTCAAATAAAATATAATACTACTATATGAATAAATCTACACAGAATTAATTCAACTTGCACAGCATTTCAGATATTCTTAACAAGAATATATTATGTAAAAGAGATATTATTTTAATTCAAATTATTTTTGCTGCCAGCTGTGTTAATCCACTGATATTATAGACATTTATTAAATAATTAATGTTTTATTTTTACTACTAATTAAATATATATTAGACTTGTTTTTAAATAATTAATGTTTAATTTATACTACATTGTAAATATATTTTATATTTATAGATTAATTTAAATATCTAATTAAATAATTCATAAACAATTCAAAATATCTCACAATTTATAATGTTGATAATTAATAGTATTACTACTGTTTTTCAATCAAATTAATGCAATGCAGTAATTAAAATACTTGTTAATTTTAATTATTCATAGACAAAAATAAAAACTATATATATTTATTTTTATATATATTGCAAATAGATATATATATATGAGTTATAATCACCAATGTTATCATTGTATAATTTAATTTGTTATTGTATAAGTTAATTTATAAATGTATGAAAACTGCACATCAATAATACCTTAAACAGAGGTGATCGGCAACGCACAATCACAACTATACAAAGTATAAATAATGTTCAATCAAATATTAAATTTCCTAATATGTTATAATTGTAATTATGTATGTTATATTTGTAATTTTCTACATAAAGTGTATATAATGTTCAAACAAATATTAAATATTAAATTTCCTAATATGTTATAATTGTAATAATGTATGTTATAATTATTATTTTCTATATCTTTTGTTATATGTTATCGCACACTAAAACAATAATTTATTACATACCATGTTTATATTTAAATTATATAATAAATGTTATTTAAAAGAGTTGATGATTGAATTTATCATAAAAATAGGATATCCATATATTTTTGCTTGATCTCGAATATATCTAATATTTTTGTTTTTATTTATATCTGAGCATAAGTATTTTATACGATGTAGATAATTGATAATTATATTTTTATAAACAGATTTATGTAAACATGAAGCATAATTGGTAAAAATATTTACTTTAAATGGGAAATCAAATCTCTTATCATAAATATCAAAAATTAATTTATAATTATTAGTAATATTAATTTTTAAGTCAAGAAAGTTTATATTATTATTAATTAAATCATTTTCGCTTAATTTAAGCTGAGTAGGATAAAAATTGAGTGGTGATGTGCAATTTTTTTCATTGAAATAAAATATGATAATGTCATCAATATAGCGATAAAATACATAATCATTGTTCGGACTTATATTTCTTTCATAATAATATAAGTAAAGGTCAGAGAGAATACTAGATGCGGTTCCGCCCTGCGGAATTCCCTGGCATTGTTTATAGATAATATTGTCATATATAATGTAATTATTATGCAATGTAAAATTTAGTAAAGTTTTAAAAAAATTTACTGAAATATGTTCTTTTAATTTTAATTGAGATTTAAATTCTTTAAATAATATACACATTGTTTTATGTAAGTCTTTTATATCAATGTTATTAAATAAATCATTAAAATCCAATGTTTTTATGAATTTTACCGGATTGATATTATGTATTTTATTAATGAGTTGAAAACTATTTTTTAGGCAATGTTGGTTATTATGTTTTAGCGTTATATCATATATCTGCTTTAAAATATTAAGTAGTAAATTGCTTGCATTTTTATTATATGTGTTACAACCGATGGTAACAGTGCGAAATTTAATAGGATTTTTATGAAATTTTGGAATTATAACAAGATAAGGATAATTAAAATTATTACATTTGATTTTTAGTAATTTGTGATAATTTAATAATTTTCTGTTATTTATTTCAATATTTAATTTAGTTTTATTAAAAATATTACTTGTGTTGATTGCATTGTGAATTAACACTTTATAGTATTCTTTACAAATGATAGCATAATTATTTGGAGATTTATCTACATAAGTAATTATAAATTTGTTTTGTAATTCTGATATATGTTTATTTATGTTTTTAAAAGCTGCATGTGTAATATGATGATAATTTTTTATAATTTCATTTTTTAATTTATCAATTACAGAAAATCTCCATTCACTGAAATATTCGATTGGTTTATTGTAATCAACAGCAATTTTATATATAAACAAATCAATATCTTGAATAAACTGCAATATTATGGATTTGATATTACACTTATATGGAAGACGAAATTTTGTGCCATTATGCATTAAGTTTTGTAAAATAGGTTGTTCTACAATATTAAGATCACCAGTAATGATATGACCATGTGTTGTATTTATATACTTTTGATATTTTGGGTCATTACAATAACATGGGTAATTCTTTGAAGAGACCAAATTTTTTGCAAAAGAATTGTAATTAAAAATTTTACGTCCAAGTGTGCGATTATATTTATATGTCTTGTGAATGGTAAAATTTTTTATTGGAAAATTATTATTAATGTTGTTTATTATATTGTGTAAATTTATATTATTAAATACATGATTGGAAAAATTTATAATTAATTGTGTATTATTAGTTTTATATTTAGGTTTATTAGAAAGACTTGTATTTAATAGGTTTGCTCTATAATGTAGAATATCATAAAAGATATCACAAAAATGTGGAGAATATTGATTCTTTTTAAATACCTTGAAATATTGATTTATATATTTCTTTTTTATACTAAAAACATGTTTTCTTATAGCAAGCCAACAATAATCATTACAAAATTGTGCCTCAAGATTATCAAGCTCCTGTTGAATCACAATATCATCAGTGAATTTTTTGTTATTATGTTTACCTCTACCAGATCTAGAAGTTTTTTTTAAGTTTGAAAAATTTAATCCGGAATAAAGATTTTTATAATTTTCATATTTAGTTAAATCTGAAAATACAGGATGTGATTTTTTGTATACTAATTGATTTAATCCATAAGGATATGTAGTATTAAAATGTCTTATATATTTAGATTCTAGAAAAAGTCGTTCAGTAAAATTTTTTTGTATTTTAAGTATTTTAATAGTAATATTTTTAAAATCATGATTTTTGAAATGAGTATATTCAATATTATGAGTTGTTTGAAATTTAGAATTTTTATATTTATCAATATGAGAACGATGTAAATTTAGCCGCTTATGTAATTTTTGACAAGACTGTCCAATATATTCCAAGTTACACGAATTGCATTTCAATGAATAGATTACATTGTATGCTTTGCAAAATTTTACCAAATTAAGATTGTTATTATTTGAAATCTGTGACTTATCAGCTAATGGACATGTAAGACAACGCTTAGATTCACACTCTCGAAAACATAGTACAGGCTTGGGACAATAGAATAGGTTATCTGATAACGATCCAGGAAGATCCCTAATAATCTTCCTGTACCGAGCATTAGTCCTGGATCCACCAAGGCCTAAATTGCCAGTATCTAACATTTTACTAATAACTGCCATATTTGTTTGATAGCAATAAAAATTGCAAGAAATACATATTAAATATATCTATAACATATTTAAAAAAAAAAAAAAAAATTGTTATGAATCAATCTTAATATTACTTGAATATCCATAAAAAAAAAAAAAAAAAAAAAAAAAAAAAAAATAAAATAAAAAAAAATATTAAGATTGACTGTTTAATACTTGATTAAATATAATAAAGCTATATAATAAAACTATTTACATATATACATAAAGTCCCATTAAGCAAACTAACATCAAAAGACAACAATATAAAAACCCCTAGCAGTCATAAGTCAGTACAAAATTAATGTTGGTAAAAAAAAAAAAAATAAAAAAAAATCATTAGAACCTGAATAAGATTTTATAAAGATGCCCTTGAAAATTCAATAGATAAACAAATGATACCAGGAAATAATAGTAATACTAAAATATTATTATTATTAAATTATTATTAAATACACCATTAAAAGCGCAATGCAGCTATAATAACTATGTATTTCAAACAGAAGTTAATCAAAGTGATTTGTGAGCCAATTAGGCTAAATTATGGTATCATATAAAAATCAATATTTTAACTAGCTAATTGTTGAAAAGAATATTGAAAAGAATATGTAAAAACCATTCCATACCAATTTGCGCAATGCAGCATAATTTTATAGAATGTTAAATAATTATAATATCTATGAATTTCAAAAAACATATCAAGTTCTATTCTACTTAAATCTCCAAAGAGATATATATATATATATATATATAAATGTGGGGGTCATGATCGGTGAAAATATGTCGAAATTTTCCGGAACTGCTTTCCTCCGAATGGCTGCAATAGGTAGCTTTATACTTTTTTGTATTGAAAGCTACCTAAAATATTAATTTCCTAAGTCGCTATTTTAAATATACAAATGCGTCCTACATAAGTGCACTCATGGGATTAACATTAGCGAGGGAAATCGGGAAGTTTACTGGCGAGCAGCCTTAAGTTCTACAGAATGGATTTTGATTGGACTAGTACTGTTAGTTAGATAATGTTTCAGTCATGGTTTTAGTATGTAACATATCATTCTATGTTGCATAGTTGTAGAGCTATGGGGGAAAGTTCTATACCCAGGTGAACCGGCTTATGAAATATTAGCTTTTTTTTTTTAAAGCTCTACTGGACAGATTGGGATGAGACTTGCATTCTTATTTGGATAATTTTTCAGGGAAGGCTTTAGTATATTGCATATCGTTCTATGTTGCACAGTTATAGAATTATGGGGGGAAGTTGCATAATCAGGTGAACCCGTTTATGAAATATTAGCCTTTTCAAAAAGTTCTGCCGAATAGATTTTGATTGAAGTTGTATTGTCAGCTTTTCAGGGATAGTTTTAGTATATTGCATGTCGTTCTGTCGTTTTTTACCAAATCCTACTGTAAATGATCAACTAAAAGTGTTGGTCCTTAAGAGTCCAATTGTTTTTTTCTGATACTTTAGAAAATATGATACTTCAATTTCGTTCGTATCGTTTACAGCAATGCGAAAGGACATGCCATCAGGAAAAGGTACATCCTATATATTAAAACGAAAAGAGATATGAGTAAGATTCACAGAAAATTGACCTTATTGCGCATGCGTCAACTCTTTGGCCGGTGCTCCCCTATTTCCAGAGAATTTAGAAGAAATGAGAAGCGTGTTTAGCTCTGAAGCGAGCTGGGGAAAGCAAGACAGGCGAACAACTCTCGCTATTGGACTGCACTGCCCGCAGCCCTACTGCTAGGAAAACACCCTCATAGTCCTTCTAATTTCTTCTTAGTGCTATAAATATTTCTTGGCTAGCGCATGCGCAGAAGACATTTTGAGGGGTTTTCCTGTCCAAATACGAATGAATGAATCTTAGGATTGAAACATCGAGTGGTTACTTTTAGGAAAGCGACATCCTAGGCTACATTAGATATCAGAATGAATTTAACATCAGGAATTTTTTCATTTTATCTTTATTTATTTTGGTTTATTGAATTCTTTTATTCTCCGTATAAGTTTCATGAAATTGTAGCGGATAGAGATTATTTATTTAGGGCGCTATCTGTTTGTAGGAGGTAGAAAATCATTGCTCGTGCATTCGTTTTCATTTTTTGAATATGTTATTTGATTTTTTTAATAGCTATATTCGCCTGGCTTAAAACATTGAAAAGTTTTGATTATACACTAAAGTTCTTTCAACTGATTTGCATGATTTACAAAATAAATTTACAAAATAAATTTACTAATAATTTGTTCTAATGATCAGATTTGAACGAAATTGAAATGGGACCACATGGAGGTCTTACTCCTTCAAACAAAAAAAAAATATCAAAATCGATGCACATTTACGAGAGTTATGCGTGAACAACACCAAAACATACATACATACGGGTCGAATTGATAACCTCCTCCATTTTAGGTCGGTTACAAATATTTGAAAATGAGTTACAACTTTTATTGTTATGTATTGATAGATGATATTGAATTTTGATTAATTGATGCGCTGTAAGAGCATCTCCAGCATTACTGCTAAAATTATTTACTGAAACACTGTGTAAGCGGTAATATGAATTAGAGGTGTACTGAGCACTCTATATTCGGTCACATTATGTACTCGGCGAGTACACTTTAGTTGTAAAATTTTACTTTCTTTTTGCTTTAATCATATTTAAAAAAAAATCCCCACAAAACAAAGTACTACGCTTGGTGACAATGTTGTATCACAATGCCCCCCCCCTCTCTCATATGCCACAGATGAAAATTCTCTCTCTTTTTTTTGGCGGGGGGGGGAGATTCCCCGCAAGGTTTTTTTTTTCTTTAATGTTTTCTTTAAATTTTTATAAAAATTATTTCCTGGTGTTTTTATCAGTGGTACTTTTTGTGAATTAGAGAATTAGTTGTACTTTTTGTGAATTAGAGAGCTACTTGTACTTTTTGGGAATATGTATTACAGATGTATCGAGTACCGTAATTTCCGGCGTATAATCCGCGTTACAAACAATCATGTTTCGACCCAAAAATTTTATTTTGTAAAATGTAACTTGTTAGATTTCTGGAAATATTTAACTTCAATTATTGAATAAAATTTCTGGGTCTAAACGCGATTTTTTGATCCGCGGATTATACGTCAGAAATTACAGTACTCTGCATTCGGCCAAATTTTGGCTATGTACTCACCCAATACCAAGCACTAAAAATTTTACTTTCTTTTAACTTTGAGCGTCATTATAAATAAATAAATAAATAAAAGTATTATGCTTGGCAACAATGGTGTTGGTATAACAGAAATGTACCGTAATACCCGCCCCTCACCCAGGTATGGGAATGCTCAGATTAATTGTTTGTGGTTCTTTTTCTGTGCATGGATTCATTTCGATTTGGAAAAGTTGAAATTTTATTTTTTTAAATTTTATAATAGATATATTCTTTTTTTTTTCAACTTATAACTTAATCAAAGGAAACGCTCTATATAATCCTAAATAACAATAGAAGTGATGTCGGGGTTGTGCTATAGCGCATCATTTAAGCAAAAAATTGGAGAAGGGAATGCATTAATATAATTTGTGCGTGAACAACACCGAAACATACATACATACATACGAGTTGAATTGATAACCTCCCTCTTTTTTAGGTCGGTTAAAAATATTTGAAAATGAGTTACAACTTTTGTTGTTGTGTATTGATATATGATATTGATTTTTGCTTAAATGATGCGCTGTAAGAGCATCTCTAGCATCACTGCTAATGAATGTAATCCTACTTTCTAAAATTATTTACTGATGCAATGTGTAAGTGGTAATATAAATTAGGGACTATTTGGTCACATTATCTACTCGGCGAGAACAGATTAGTTCGAAAATTTTACTTTCTTTTTACTTTAAGCAGAAAAAACCCCCTCACGAAACAAAGTACTACGTTTGGAAAAAATGTTGTACAGAAAAGCATCATAATGCCCCCCCCCTCCCTCATATGTCACAGATGGAAATTCTCTCTTTTTTGGGGGGTGGGGGAGATTTTATAAAACTACTTTCTGGTGTTTTTATCATTTTTTATCAGTGACATCATCATCCCCCTTCCTGCGCAATTGATCCTGGTCACGGCACCAATTTATGTGATGACGTTCGACCATCACAATGAGCCATTTTCGTATAGTGGAGTATAAAATCTCAGGTTCGAAAACATTTTTTTTACTGGAAGAAAAGTTGACTTTCAAAAGATTAAATAATTCCATTTCGTACACGACCAATTGTTTTTGTTACATATCAATATTGAAGTAACAAAGACGCTGATAAGTCAAGAGGCATAGCATTAGCACCCAAAAATTATTAAAAACAGACATAAGTATTTTTCTTTCAATCCACGTAAACAGGAGCACAAGCCTTCTTGCTACCATCCCACTTACATAACTAACTGATATTTTATCAAAACAATATCGCCACAGAAACATTGGCGAAAAAAAAATAGATTTCCAAGTTGGCTAGCAAAGTAACGTACCGGTAAAAGACGTTAGATAAAAAAAGGGAAAAATTAAATTGAGTGCGCAGAAAGAAAACAAAACACATCGCCTTTTGGCGAAACGAACATGCCAAATACGACAACCCTATCGGAGCCGCCTAGTCTACCAACACAACTGTGCTATTACTTAAATGAACGTTTTTATTTAGATAAAGCAGACAATCGAAATAAAAATGAATATCAAAGGTGAAGAATAAAATTTAATTGTTTTTAACATATTAGCAAACTGTAACGAAAACAAAAATGGAAAATAGAAAAGAAATGATATTTTAAAGTAGTATATTAATTATGTCTTATTATTAGGTTTTATTTATTGGAAATTTAGGAAGACGCACTCAATAAAGAAATAAAAAAAATAAATGCTTTTTTTTTTTCCTTTTTATTAAAATACAGTTTAAATTGGGAAATATTAATTTTGAAACATTTTAAAATGAAAAAGGAAATGAAATATGTGACTGCATCACAGCTTCCTCAATTTAAAATGTCTTACCGGTATCACTGAATGGAGTCGTTAACTAGGCCAGACAACAGATTCCAGATTTTTTTATTTATTTGAATTATTACTACGGATTATTCTGTAAGAAAAATTAACATTCAAAAACAGTTATGAACTATTTTTCTATGGTACCTTAAGTTGTTTCCCGTCACGTTTTGACATGTTCCCTCTACTATTGCTTTAAAACACAAGGTAAAATCCACCGATATATTTCGTTTGATTCAAGGTTCATTTGAAGAAACCGAACAGCGTAGCGGGCTAAACCTGCTCGTAATGCAATACAAATACAGTTAGAAAATACCAATTATAACTATTAAAGAATTATTTTTAGGGAAACTTCTTTAAAGAAGACAGTGTTGGCGAATTCTATGTAGTTCAGTACGGTGTAGAACGTTACAGTAGTTGGATTAAACCAAAATAAACTATTGTCAATATAAATCTTTCTTTTTATTACTTACCCATCATACGTAGTGTATTACTTACACCTCATACGTAGTGTATTACTTTAATAAATTGTAAAAAAAAAAATTGACGGATTTACGTGTTTCAGACATTTGAGATTCCAAAAAACATATTTTTAGAAAAAAAAATGCCGTCCCTCTGTCTGTGTGTGTGTCGGTAAACATCTCTATCTTCCGAACAAATTGAGATAGAGACTTGAAATTTGGAATATACATAATATGTAATAATGAGAAGAAGCCTATTGAAATTCAGTAACCTCGACTATCCGGAACTATTTTTTTCGGACTCTCGAAATATTCGTTCGGATAAAAGGTACAAAAATTTTTTCGAAATTGTTTATTTTAAGGATTGAATATAAAAGACAATTAAAAAACCTAAATTTTGCCTAAAGAATGAAGTCGATCGGATAATCAGTTACCGAGATATTTGTAATCCTATTTTCCACACTCTTCGATATTTTATGACCCTATATTTCATTCAAATTTCAATTCAAAGATATATTTTAATTGGAAAGGAGACGCTTAATCCGACGCAATAAACCGTTAGTTTAATATGATTATCAATTTTGGAGATATAGGGATGTTTCTTTTACGCAATTCAGCAATAGAGCATTTAAAGTTTATGACGTCATCAAGCCAGGCTTTTATTCGAATTGTAGTGCATTTTATAAATAGTTTACACATGTTTTATTTTCATATTTTATATTATGAATATCTATGATGGGTAAGTATTACGGTGGCCCTCAATGACTAGTTTTTTTTTCTGAGATGATTTGACAACCCTATTTGGCACACTAAGCATTGTGAATTGCATTCTTGCTCAAACATTAAAGTTCATATTTCTCTATTTAATGTATTGAAAAAAAAATATTTATATTTCATTTTTAAACCAGGAATATTATTACTAATCTATGATTATTTATTAAAAATTACCTGAAATCATGATTTAACATCAGAATTAGGAGAGATGAGAGTCATTGTGTCACGGAAAGAATAAAATAAATTGTTGAATTAAACAGTTGTCTTGATTGTTGAAAAAAAGTCACTTTAGAAAAAAAAAACTTTCCGCAGCGGAAATAATTGCTGCGAATTGTGGAATAAGAATGAAGATTTGTAATAAGCATTAATGTTTGTAATTGTTGAAAAACAGCAAGACTATTAATGAAATTCATTGTTCAGGCAAAATTGTTTTTGAGGAAATAAACAAATTTGGGTGATTTCAAAATACACTTTAAAAAAAACAAATGTTTCTTAATCTGCGAAAATATAATGTACTAACTAACGGACGAAAATATATACTAACCTTTACCAAGTTGTCCACGATAAGCGTTCTTTTATATTTAGGACCCTTAGAAACCAGTCTATTTTCGAGATTTAAAAATTCATTTATAAAAACAGTTTCTTTTGTTGCTACTGATTTTCGGAAACGTTTCCGAGTAGTTGTTAAAGTGCTTGTGAAGACAGGCTGTGAATATTGATTAATATACTCTAAAACCTAATCGGAAACGTTTTCGCAAATCAGTGGCAGCTAAAAGAAATTTTGTTTTTAAAAATGCTTCTGTAAATCTCGAAGACATATTGGTTTCTGAGATTTCTGACCATAAAGAACGTGTTTCGGAATCGTGGGTAACTAGGAAGAGGTTATTGTACATTTTCATTCGTAGTTATATTATATTTTCCAAGATGAAGAAACATCTGTCTTTTTTTACAGTGTAACATATGCCAACCAAATAAATTTGGATGGGAAATATTACAACCATAGTATTATCTTACACACACACACACACACACACACACACACACAGAGAGAGAGAGCGAGAGAGAGAGAGAGAGAGAGCGAGAGAGAGAGAGAGAGAGAGCGAGAGAGAGAGAGAGAGAGAGAGCTATTTGTTATGCATACATATACACACATAGAACTTTTTGTTATGCATACACACACATATATTATGCGATATATATATAAAATAGCTTTGCCATATATTATTATACATATCACACACAAATATAGAACTATTTGTTATGCACACACCCATAGAGAGAGAGAGAGAGAGAACTATTTGTCAAGCATACGTACACACCACATACACACACATATATTATGCGATATATATATATATATATATATATATATATATATATATATAATCACTTTCCCATATAATATTAGATATATCACACAAAAAAGAGCACTATTTGTTATGCACACACACATACACACACAGAGAGAGAGAACAATTTGTCATGCATACACACATACACATACAGAGGGAGAACTATTTGTCATGCATACACACTCACCACATACACATATATATGCGATATATTTATATATATATACACTGCTCAAAACAATTAAAGGATATTGCAGTTTTAGGTTGATTTTGTATCTGGGACACTTTTTAGCTGATTTATACATGGTCGACAGACATAGTAGGTTATATGAGAATAAATTACACATGTTTGGCAGAAAAAGATGCATTTTATTGCGCATTTGTGTACAAAAGGAAAAAAACACAATTTGTGCATATGAGAAAAAAAGAAGAAAATGTGTTTTCTTCAAAGAAAATCATTTTCAGTAGGGGGTATGGTTTCCACGGGTGGCCAGCAACGTTGAACACCTTTGAGGCATGGACTCAATGAGGCTATTAATGACGAGTTGGGGTATTCTGCCCCATTCTTCCAGAAGAGCTCTTTCCAGTTCTTGGAGAGTTTGTGGGGGTTGTTGGCGGCCAGAAACTCGTCTTCCTAGAGCGTTCCAAACGTGCTCGATTGGATTCATGTCTGGAGAACACGCTGGCCATTCCATTGGAACGATTCCTTCCTCGAAAAGGAAATCCTCCACCAGGTTTGCACGATGTGACCTGCAGTTATCGTCCATTAAAATGAAGTTATCTCCGATTGCTGCAGCGTAAGGGACTACAATAGGTCTGAGGATCTCATCCCTATATCGGCGACCAGTCAGAGCTCCATCTCGAATGATGTAGAGGTCAGTGCGCCCGTCAATGGAGATGCCACCATACACCAACACTCCTCCACCGCCAAATCTGACACTTTCGTGCACGAACGCGGGATTATTCCTACTGCCACGGTCCCTCCAGATGAAAATACGCCTTTTATCCGGATGCACAGAAAAACGGGACTCGTCAGAAAACAGAATATTGCTCCATTCATTTCTCCTCCAGTTGACATGCTCGGTTGCCCACTCCCTGCGGTCGCGACGATGCCTTGATGTTAATCTAACACATACCATCGGTCGGCGAGCATACAGACCTACAGCATGGAGCCGGTTTAGGACAGTCTGAGTTGAAATCGTGGTGCCTGTAGCCGAGCGAAGGTGTTGTTGGAGAAGAGTAGCGTTCATGTTTCGGTGTCTCCGAGCTGTTAACGCTAAATACCGATCTTCATTGGGCGTTGTTGCCCGTCTACGACCTTGCCCTGGTCTTCGGCCTGCATATCCACTCTCCAAAAAACGGTTCCAGATCCTGGAAATGACACTTTGTGACACTCCAATGGCTTGCGCTACTTCGGCTTGAGTTTGGCCCCCTTCTAACCTACCAACAATTCTCCAAGCTTCTGAATCTGTCAAATGACTTCGCTGAGACATCGTACTCATCGAAACAAAGCAATCACTGAATGCCGATCATCCTTGTCTTCATTCTCTTTTATCCAGATGAAAGTCAAATTTCATTCGCTGCCGCTGAAGCGACGTTTTTGACGTCGAACTCAAAATTTGCATACTCCACAGTTTGAAAACCAGAAAAATTTGCATTTGTGATTCTCTTCTTCTATTTTCGGCAACAAAAATTTCGTTTATATCTTTATTTTATATAAAACTTCAAATATCCTTTAATTGTTTTGAGCAGTGTATAAAAAATCGCTTTGCCATATAATATTAGACATATCACACACACAAAGAGAATTATTTGTTATGCACACACACATATACACAGATAGAGATAACGATTTGTCATGCATACACACACACACACAGAGAGAGAGAGAGAGAGAGAACTATTTATCATGCATACGCACACATACACAACAAGAACGAAAAACCATTCGTCAAGCATAGTTTACGAAAAATTTTCCAACACTTTCACAAAACTTTACAGTCCAAAAAGGTGAAAGATGAATTCTAAGCAAACAATTTCGAAAACGCGTTTTAAAACCAAATTTCAGCCATCTTTAGTCGGAAAAGTAACCTAATATTTTTGTGTAGCCTTATATATCATGTATAGCATATATACATATCAAGTAATAAGTAAAACATTAGTTTAATTTAAAAATGCGTACACCAGTTAGAGCACTGACACACAGACAGACAGACAAACCGAATTCATAAACACTTTTCAACTATGTTGCAAATTGTTTAAAAAAAATTACCCACAAAATAAAGATATTTCTTTTTTTCCAGAAATATTTCGATAGTTTTTGTCACCTCGTCTTGTCTTTTGAACGCTCATCAGCTCTGTGGATTGCGTTCTTACCCAAACAGCAAAATTAACATTTCTCTATTTAATATATTGGGTAAAATTATTTATATTTCATTTTTAAATTCAAATTATCTTAATCTATGCTAATTTATTAAATTTTCCCCAAAATTAAGTATTAACATCTTAAATTTGTAGCAGCATAGATGAGAGAAGGGGCACAGAAAACTACTAAATAAACTGTTGAGTTAAACAATTGTTCCGAAAGTGAAAGGGTCGTAAGAAAAAGAAACTGCGACCAAAATTAAACAAGAACGAAAAATCATGCGTCAAGCATAGGTTATGAAACTCTTTCCAACACTTTCAGAATACTTTAACAAAATTTCAAAATTAGATAAGGTGCAATATGATGTCTAAATGGAATACCACCCTTCTTTCGCTTGAGACTTTATACCATCCAACACACTGCTCGTTGAAAAAAACACTAGTCATTCACATGCGTTGCCATTCCGAGTGAAGGAAGCTTGGTCGAAAAATATCCGGTATTACCACTACTTCGCGCGCCGATGGAAGAAGATACAGCGAGAGAAATTCTTCGTATGCAGGCGTTCGCCAGCTGCTGCGAGTTTAGTAACGATGTTGCGAGATGTTTGTTGGTGCGTTCGCTGATTTATAAAGGCAGATGCGCTGACACGGAAAGACAGTTCTTTTTGCATATTGTGCTGAACTTTAAAGGCTTTTTTGATGACTTGACTGAGTTGTGAAAGGGGTTTTTTAACACAAGGTCAAGGTCAAACCGGGCGTGGAGGCCTACCTTTCAGCTTAAGCTCAACTAGCGCCTCCCAGTAGGTTTGTTTACTATATGGCAAGTACCCAGCCCAGGAAGGACCTCACTATTGAAAATTAACTGTCAAAGATTACAATGTCAATCACAACTATCTAATGTCTATCCAATCATACTAAACGAGCCACGTTAGATACAGTATGGACTCAATGAACAAATGTGATTATATATAAATATAAAGATATGTAGAGCGTTTACAAGATAGTAATTAAAGTTGGGATATGATAAGGAATGAGCAAGCCCAGTATCTAGTGTAACTTTGGTCGCGCCCATCGTTTTGTGACAATCGCCGTTTAAAGATTATCCACGCCGTGTGACGTTTTAAAAGTTATGAACCGGCCGTGTATAAACGTAGGTCGCGCTAGAACGCCGAATACATTTGAGTTTAAACCAAAAGAAACTTCTATTTTTCATTATATAGATAGAAGGAATAGTAAACAAAAATGTTTTTTTTAATTATTATTTCAAATAAAATTATTTGTTCAGTCATTCTTTTTAAATCATTACGAAAATGAGAAACAAAAACTCATTTGCATGAACATCTATTTCATGCACGTGATTTTACCTAAAACTTACACAATTCGAGTAAAAATAATTTTGCACAATATTGTTAATGAGATTTTGTATGAAAAGAAACGCCTAATGGTTCTTGAAATATATCTTATTATGATTAAAAACGTCATTTATGCACAATTATTAAAGAAAGTTTTTGTGTAAGTTATTAGTCTAAATTTTTGTTGGTAAAAATTATAATTTCCGACTAGGTAAATTATTAATCACTATAAAATGATTAATTGTTCTTATTTGTTTTGGTAAAAAGAAAGTCTTCTGTGGAACTTATCTCATGTACAACAACTGTGAACAATTAATCCATAAATCAATCATCGCGAACTATACGCACGAAAAATATTCATTGAATCCTAGCGATTTATGTTGGTTTGTCAATTTTTTTCTTTGATTTAAAAAAGTGACGAACTTTCAATAGTTCTTTGCTTTTTTTTCGTCATAGAATTGTTGAAATTTCACTTAATGTTTGCGTTAAAGGTGATATAGAACATAAAATGTGTTTATTTTTATTTATAAATATTTTTTGCTTGATTTTTTCTTTCAGGTATATATTGTTAAACACTTCCTTCACACTTTCAGCAAGAATATTATTAAGAAATTTAAACTTCTCATACAATGAAATGAAATATCTAAATAAACAATTAAAAAAATCCCTGACGGCTCGGTCTACAGGCACAGATAGATTTCGAAGATGCGGAACGTGGGGCGCCTGTTTATTGGGAATTCAAGTAGAAATGACCTTTATGCCATAATGTGGCAGTTGGGACCACCCACTTTGAAATCCATCTGTGTTTGTAGGTGGAGTCGGCAAGAATATTTTTGTTTTTAATTTTTATTACTATTATTATTATTATTATTTTTGCTGTAAGAGTTGGTCCTATAAAAAACTTGTCAATATAAAAGTTGCAGATAATATAAGACGATTTATAGTACATTTAATCGGTTTTGATATCTTGTGAATTGACGAAGTTATGATTTTTTTACCTCTTAATCCCTTATTTGCCCCCCCTCCCCCTTGATGCCATTTTTAATGATATCAAAAATCTGTCATATATAGATTTTCGGTCCATTTCCTAGAAGTAATAACAACTTTAAACGGATTCGATATGTATCATAATTAAGAACTTATGGTTTTTTTCCTGTTTTCACAAAAAGCCCTCCCATTCTCCCCTCCGCCCCCCTTGGCCCGATTTTGCATATTAACGAACTTGACCGAGATTTTATGCCCCTTGATTTTGTGTATCAGTTTGGAAGAGATTTGTGCATAATTATGGAAGTTATCGTGTCCATAAATGTGATATAGATAGTGATAATAGATAGATAGATATAGATATAGATAGATAGATATAGATATAGATAGATAGATATAACATGTGATATAGATAGTGATAATAGATAGATAGATATAGATATAGATAGATAGATATAACATGTGATATAGATAGATAGATAAAGTTTTGTACTGTGGGTGGATTTGGGTTCTAGGAGTCGTGATCGGCGTCAATCTGCAAACATTTTTCAGAAATTCCAACTTAGGGGAGAATGTAATAGGTAGTATTTCTTACGAAATCTACCTAAAAATAGGTAAGGCAGCAGTAAAAATCCATTTGCATCAATTGCACTTCATAGCCGGTAAAGTATGCGAATTCTTTCGTTCAGCTCTGTATATGATTAATAGAATTTATACACACAAGGTTAACACAACAGTTAAATTTAAAAATGCATATTGCAGATGGAATAACATTTCCATCAATTATCGCCCATAGTAAGTCCTTCAATCGAATTCTTTTGTGTGTCTCTGTAAATAAACGATAAGTGCTATGTATTCCATAATCTATAGAAGACATGTAGTAGTGAACCCCAGTGATGAATATGAAATTTCATTATCTTTTAAGTAGTGTAACATCCTTGAAATCCTCTGCAAACAATTTTACCCCAAAGATCATAACGAAATGGAATTATTTTGCACGCCCGTGGAAACGAACTAATCATATTGTACACACAAAAAAAATATTCAAAAAATGAGTAAATTGATGTACTCATATCAAATTCAGTATATTTGGATAAAAAATTAACCTATGCTTTCTCAATTTCGAAGCATCATATGTTATCAAATCCAAACGACACGATAATTGTACTTTGTATTGGTTTATTTCATTCATGTCGGCATAAAAGATGTTAATTAATAGGAAAACAATGCAATGTACCCTAGAAATCAGAGAATCAGAGAATAATACACTGACCTCCAAAAGTTATGGTAAAACATGTTTTTCGAAGCTCACCAGTCAAAAAATGGCAGTCAGATTAAACTTCATATTTTATATGAATGACAATAATAAGCTTTAAAAAAATTTACGCAAAAATTACAGCTACCACTTTTATTTTATAGAAAAGAATAGGTATTTGTGAATGAGAGAAAAATATGCAATTACGAAGCTTTCGTAATTTCGCTTGTAAGTTTTATATCCCGCTTGTAAGTTATATTCGAACTATTGTTGTTAATTTTGTTCACAACAGCCAGTAAAGTCTAGAAATGTCTAGAAGAAGTCGTTTGCCCGATTCATTAAGGTGGTGGGAAGTAGGATTGATGGAAATTGGGTTGTCACAGGCCGATACACTAGACGGCTCAATGTGTCTCGCAGTGTAGTCCAATGACTCTGGGATCAGTATAAATCCGAAGATTCTGTGTCCAGAAGACATGTTCCAGGCCACCCACGTGTTACAACACCAGCAGAAGACCGGTTTCTACCTCTTTCGGCCCGAAGGAGAAGACGCACTACTGTGTCGCAACTCATTGCAGACCACTTTGCAGCATCGGGGAGTAGAATCTCCGCTACTACGATGCGAAGACGTCTTCACAATGCAGGTCTCTATGCAAGGCGACCAGTTGTGTGTGTCCCCCTCAACAGATGACAGAGAAGGGCCCGCTTATGTTGGGCAAGAGAACATGCTTCCAGGACAGGAAACAGTGGGCTTCTGTACTCTTCACAGACGAGTCCAGATTCACACTGGAGAGCGATTCAGGACGTCTTCTGATCTGGAGAAAGCAATGCACTCGATATCATCAATCAAACACTGTCGAAACACACAGGTACAGAAACGGTGGAATCATGGTTTGAGCAGGGATCTCACTCGGAGGCCACACTGACCTGCATATGTTCCATGAAGGAACTGTGACTGGTGCGAGATATTGGGATGAGATCCATGATTCATATGTGCGCCCATGGCATTGTTTTCATTCTAATGGAATATAATGAGAGACCACACCGAGCTGTGGTTGTTGAGGATTATCTTGAGGATCACGGTTTGGAGAGAATGGAATGGCCAGCTCACTCTCCTGACTTGAATCCGATAGAGCGTCTTTGGGACTATCTTGGAAGACATGTTGCGGCTTTAAGTCCTCTTCCAAGGTCATTAAATGAGCTGGAACAAGGCTTACTCCAAGTCTGGTCAGCGCACATTTCCTCCAAATGTGTTGTTTCTATATTCATTCATTTGCAAATTAGACGCAAAAAACTGGTTGTACCTTAACTTTTGGAGGCCAGTGTATTACATTTTTATTCTTCGGAAAGAACTATATCTTGCATATCCTTTATAATGCATAAGATTACATTGCGTTATTGTTATGAATGCTTCGTATATTCATGCGCGGTCGGTCTGGTCTCTGTGCTGAGCGAGATGGATTTGTTCTTGAAAAGAAAATTAAAAGAATGGGATTTTTAATGAGTTCATATTTAAACACATCCGAGGAATCAAAAATGAGTACACGTGTTTCTCAATTTTGAGCACATCGGTGCTATTTTGAGTATGTGACGTATAAAATCGAGTACTTTTTATTCAGTTTTGAGAAACCATTTTTTTTCAGTGTAATCTACGGTAGTAATGCATATTAATTTAAATGTGTTTTAAGTACCGTAACAACATTAAATTGCATCGCAAACGATTTTTTCCTCATAGACTTTAATGTAACGGATGTTTAATTGTCCTTCTAAATGAACTATAAATGTTAACACATTTCATTTTCTATAGCAAATATGGTATAGTAAACCTAAATAACATATATAAATTAGATAAAAATCCGAGTATATTTGAAAGAGTTACAGTAAAGAGAGATGAACAGACGAACTGATCTCATGGTGCCATTAAAATCAAAATTTCACATCCTGATCATTTAAACTCTCGAAAATTAAATCTGACAATAAAGGTTCTTTTTTAAAATCATGTTATTATTATTAATATTCGAAGAATATTGCTTAAAAAGTCTTTTGTTTTCCGATGATTTTATTTACATAAATGTATCCGTTTTTTACATCTAATATTTCTCTAATCTTCGTGGAAGCTAAATTGTTGCTAATTATTTTTACTTTTATATGTTTAATCTCAAATTTTTAATCTTAATTTTGAAACTAGTACGTGAATATTAATTTTTTGAATGGCTGTGGAAATTAAAATTTAAGTGCCATTATACTCTTTGTGCATCTCTGTTCCTGCCTGCTTTCCAAGTCTAAAATATGATATTGCGGAGTTCATGAAATATCTTCAGCGAAATGAGTTGAATATGTACGAAAAAAAAATCCAAATATTTAAACGTGTGTAAATAACTGAACTACACTGAAAGGTTGCCAGTAAAAAAGTGTTGCTACAAATATGGTTAAGCATTTTCTCAGCTCGAATTGCTTTTGCTTGTAGCTTATTTGGACGACTTAGAAGGAAAACTTGTTAAAATTTGTTTTAACTGTCTGTAACTTTAAAAAAATAAAATATGATTCATAATTAAATTAAGAACATTTTATTAAATATGGATGCGTTTGTAAATGCATTCATTATTTCGTTTAGTTTGTGTTATTAAACTTTTGAGTTTGGAATCATTCTAGTCCTATAAAAAAGTGTCATGAACTTCACAGAGTAAAGATAAAGAATAGAGAGGCAGTGAACCGTAAAATCGGCTTGGAAAGTGAAACCGGTTATCGCTCAAATCATTAGGCCCAAGGGCTGACTTCATTGGACAGAGCGCGACTTACTTTATACACGGCCGGTGCATTTTAAAACGTCACGTTTAAAACGCTCTACGCGTTAAAAAAAATTAAAATTACTTTTTTCGTAAATTTATTATTATTTTTAATTTTTGTTTAAATTTACTTTATATTAATTTTTCTAATATTTTTATAAATTTTCAAAACCTAATTTTTGTGACTATTTGGTGTTTTTTCTGTGTTAAATATAGACCTTTCCATTTTATGACACCTATGGACATATTGCCTTCATCAACTAGTATTTTTTTTTAACAAACTGCAACAGGCGTAAGTTTTGACTAATTTAAATTTTAAAATATTTTTTCAGTGCTAAAAAGGGCCCACTTTCTTAGTCAATTATTATTATTATTTAAAATCATTTATTATTACTGTTTAAAATTGTCTAACCTTGGGGTGGCCATATTACCTGCAGATACCTTATTTTAAAAACCGTTTTAGGTATAAAAATTAACTCCAAATGAAAATAAAAAGAGATATATTGATTACAGCTATTAGTATATGCACTTTATTGAATGATTTAATTACAGGTTTTGTCCTTTTCAATTAAAAAGTACAAAGCACTCGTCTTGGACTTCTGGCTCGATCTGGTCAACTGTAAGCCAATTCATGATCAACTCATAAAAACCTCTGTGCTCATTCGGAATATAGGGCAGAAGGTTCCTATCGTCATTGATTATCTCTCGCTTGGTCGGAACTTTATCGGCTTCATAAGCTGCAGGTGGTGGCAACATCGGATTTTGTTGTTCGTCTTTGAACATTTTAAATGAGTTTCTCACTATAGTGTCAATGGTTTTACTTGCGAATATTGTACCAAACTTATCTTTATAAAAGGACAACGGCATGTAACTGCTTATTTCAAATCGAATTTTGTTTGATTTTGGAACACTCTTGGAGCGTGTTTCTTGTGATTTACAACTTTTCTTATAATAAGTCTTCCAAAAGGATTTGAAGTCCGAAATGCCTTTGGTTTGAATTACTTTAACAGAAAACTTGTTGCAGCTGCTGTTTTCTATAAGTACTTTTATTTCGCTAACAGTGTAAATTCTATCAAATTTGTTGATAGGGCGCTTTATTGTTGCGAAGTCCCGATCTCAGGACAAAAAGGAATGGCCTCTTACTGGAAAAATATTGGGCGCTACAGGTCTACGGTCTGCATCTCAGACCGATCTTCCCCACTTAGGCATTAAGTGTCTGTCAGTAACATTAAAAATCTAGACAATGCGTGATTCTTGTTTTGACCACTGCGATTATCTGCAAACAGTCGTAATTCGGTAATTTCCTGTGGTACGTTTTTGAGGTAGGCATCACAAAAAAGAGCAAACTTCATTAGGCGTCTTGTTTGCTGTTCCTTCGTTGTATACATATACTTTTGCTTTTTTTTTCTTGATATCGTGAATTGAAAACACGTTCACTGTAATCTGTCTCTTGTAAAATGTTTTTTGTACAGGGATCAGAGGTTTGCATAAAATCCATACACAAGGAAAGGACATGTGGCTCATTCTTAGAGATAGCTTCTTCCTGTAATTTGTTATACAATTTTTTGGCACGCCTCTTATTTACCATTAACTCTACAGTTGCTACTCTTTTCGCAGCGTCATTTAAGTGGGGGCTTTTAAGCTTTACGTTAAGAGCCTACGCTAGTCACGCGAAGAAACGCTCAAGCTAATGTTAAGTCTATGCGAAGGTTCTTAGCAGATTTCTCGCTCGCATTTTAATATTTTTAAATGATTTTTTTGCATAAAATAGCGGAGATCGATCTCTAACGTTGTTAGTTTTTACTTTTTTGAGTTTGGTTACAGTTTTTTTTATAAGCGGACTTTTTGAATTTTGGAACCGGTTGAAACTGGTTCTGAAAGTGAAAGTACCCTTATATAAAACAAAACTGGAACCAAAATCGAAAAAGTAAAAACTAACAACGTTAGAGATCGACCTCAGCTATTTTATGCAAAACAATCATTTAAAAATATTAAAATGCGAGCGAGAAATCTGCCAAGAACCTTCCCATTAGCTTGTGCGTTTTTGCACATGACTGATGTAGGCTCTTAAGCTCCTCACACGTACAACAACTGTCAATCTGTCGGCTTTCAAACCTGAGGTTATAGTTCTCATTGAAAAATTCATAGACATATGCAATGCAGCATTACAAATTCCTGGGTATTTAGCAACCAAAAGGCGATATAAAGCCGCAGTACAAAGTCTGGCGTCCAAATATTTTCTAGCTTTAACAGCATAATGGCTGTGGTTGCTCAGGAAAATCTCAATATGTTTTCTTAAATTTTCTTGGTTTTCAACACTCATTTTGTTAGCGCTCTGTGACTTTCCTCTTCTATCAATAGGGCTGTTACCTTCTTTAGCAAGGGCTCTCAGCCTTTTAACACGTTTGTCATTAATAAAGAGCAAAAACAAAAATGCTTTGTAACATAACTGTGTTCTTTGGTTACCAACCATGAGGAAGTATGTGTACTACATTTTATCAACATAACGTACATCTTCTTCTCGTCTTGGACGTCGCTTCTTTAAGTCATGGATCATGATCAGATTTTGAATGAACAAGTCCTGGTCATTTATAGGTTCATTTAATGATGGAAGGTTTAAAATGCGTTGCAGCATATCAACGTTATCCAACTCAGATAGTCCATCAAAGCACTTGAATCCCTTGCAGCTGAAAAAAAAAACAAGAAGCTTTAAATAATGTAGCCTATAATACGTTAACAAGACAATAAAAAGTCAAATTCTCTTAAAACTAAATGAACTTGAAAAAACGCTTATTTGCATGGAAGTCCTGCTGTTTTTGCAAGGATAGTTCTGCACTTATAGTCTTCGTACTCTAAAGCTTTGCAATGTGAATCTTTCTTGACATTTCTTTTCCATTTAGATTCATGTCTCATCCTTTTCTTCCCAATAACTTCATCTCGGTCAATTTCATTTTCGGAATAATTAAACATTATATCACTGAAATAAAACACTTAATTATTTGTCAACAGAAAATAAACTTGTATTGTTAGAGCCAGTAATATCAACCAAACTGCAGAGACAAACTCACAATCACCATTTAGACATAAACAAAGTAAATGCAGTTTTACAAACAAAAGAAATGAAGTCAATAGCTGTTGCCACTACATAGAGAGCAAAGTTTAATTTTCCAAGCATTTATTATTCCAAGCAGAAAGGACTTCAGTTATTGCCTGAAACCCTTTCGGCGAAATGGGGTCCACAGACCCTGCTCAGGCACTCGCAAGAATTTCCATGGAGAAAAATGGTACTTTTACATTCAGTAAGATGGAATTGTAACTTGGAAATAGCAACAGACCACAGTTATTAAACCCTTTCTCGCCCTTTGGGGAGACCCTTTCTAGCTCTTTTTGGGGGTATTTTGGCCTCTCTCCCTTCCCCTCCCCCGGCCCCATATTTGGGTACCCTCTTTCCACCCTACCCATACCCATTTCCGTTTTTAGCCAACGTGGTTTCTTTCTTGAATTATGGCTATTTTCCGCTTTAGACAGTTTGTCAGTCTCCACCGGTTCCAATTGTGGGCCCCCTAAGTTAGCTCTTCTTCGTCTCTTCCCATCCGCATTTACATTTTTAACCTAGGTGGCCTTTTCAGGAGTTATGGCTATTTTCCGCTTTAGATAGTATGTCAGTCTCTCCCGGTTCCATTTTTGGTCCCCTACTTAGCTCTCCTTTCTCTTTTCCCATCCCTAATTCCGTTTCAACCTAGGCGTTCTCTTTCTTCAGTTACTGCTATTTTCCGCTTTAGACAGTATCTCAGTATTTATATCACTTATTCGCACAAACTGGATATCCGTGCTATTATATAACTCTGAACTATTCGGTTAAGATTCATTCTGGATCCTTTGGGGACTAGGCTCTTTAGTTTTTGTGCTATGATGTTTTTAACTTCAATTTTTCCGTTTTAGGCAGTTTTTCGGTCTTTTCGACCTTTTACAGTATTTTCTTATATGTATTTTTAGTTTTTCCCCTCATGAACTAGTACGCGCGCCCACTATTAAGCTTGAATATCTCTGATATTTATTTAATGTAGAAACAGGTATTTTTTCTCATAACCTTCATGACCTCCTTCACTTTCTTTTACCATTGCTAGGTTTCTTTAATTTTTTTTTTAATTTCTTGCTACTGTCTCAATCAACAGTATATTTTTATTTTCTTAAAATTTATGTATTTAGATGCATCGCATCTCATAGATAGTTTTTGATTGCTATTGATAGTTATTGTATGCTATCGATAGTTATTGATTGCTATCGATAGTTATTGATTGCTATTGATAGTTATTGATTGCTATTGATAGTTATTGTATGCTATCAATAGTTATTGATTGCTATCGGTACTATTGATAGACTATTGATAGACTATTGATATTTCTTTGATATATTGAAAAAAAAACGATAGATGCGATAAATTGATACAGGTAGATTTGAAAAAAATAAAGATGTATTATTGATTGAGTTCGATAAATAGCAGCAAGAGAGCAAAGGAAGTTAAAAGATGCCCAACATTGATAAAAGATGGGGGGGGGACGCTTGCGCGGGCAGAAAATGTGAAAAAAATACCTGTTTGTACATTAAATAAAATCTGAGGTATGCAAGCTTATTACTGAACACGCGTCACTGGCCTATGAGCGCAATAAGCTAAGTAAAAATATATACCCGGGGCTACTGGAAAAAAGTGCAAAAGACCGAAAAACTGACTAAATCGGAAACGCTAAAGCCGAAGATAAAAAATCCCTGACGGCTCGGCCTACAGGCACAGGTAGATTTCGAAGACGCAGACCATGGGGCGCCTGTTTTTTGGGAATTGCGGAAGAAATTACCTTTTTGCCATGATGCCGCAGTTGGGTTCCATAAGGGACCGCTCACTTCGAAATCTAACTTGTTCGCAGGCGGTGCCGGCAGGGATTTTTTGTTTTTAATTTTTTTTTTGCTATAAAGGTTGTTTCTATAAAATGATGATTGTATAAATTTATTATAAATCCTCTTGCTATTATCTAAAACTTTTATATTGACAATTTTTTTTTGCTATAAGGGTTGGTCCTATAAAAAACTTGTCAATATAAAAGTTTTAGATAATAGCAAGAGGATATATAATAAATTTAAGCGGATTTGATATCTTGTAAATTGACGAAGTTATGAATTTTTTTCTTCTAAAACCCCCCTCCCCCCCCCGCGTTGGGGCCATTTTTAACGATATCAAAAATTTGTTATACATAAATTTTCGGCCCTTTTCCTAGAAGTAATAATAACTTTAAATGGATTCGATACGTATTATAATTAAGACGTTGTGGGTTTTTTCTGTTTTCAAAAAAAGCCCCCCATCCCCCCCCCCTTGGTTCGATTTTGCCTATTAACGAACTTGACCGAGATTTTATGCCCCTTGATTTTATGTATGAGTTTGGAAGAGATTTATGCAGAATTTTTCCAGTTATCGTGTCCATAAAAAAGTGACATAGATAGATAGATAGATAAAGTTTTGAACTGAGGGTGGTTTTGGGTTCTAGGAGTCATGATCGGCGTAGACCTGCAATTTAAAAAAAAAAAAATCCAACTTAGGGGAGAATGTAATAGGTAGTATTTCTTACGAAATCTACCTAAAACACCATAGACCATAGCATGGAAACTAAAGCCTAGGCCCAAAAGGACATCAGAATAAGGCTTAACCGAATACTTCATTGTTAGACGATATTAGGGAACCAAGTTTATCCATATGAGTGTTATAGGTACTAACTTCTGAAATACTGTCTAAAGATAAAAATAGCAATAACTCACGAAAGAAACTACGTTGGTTAAAAATGAAAATGAGGATGTTAAAGGGGGAAGGAGAGCTAACTAGGGGCCCTAAAAGTGGGACCCGTTAGACTGAGATACTGTCTAAAGCGCAAAATAAAAATAACTCATGAAAGACGCTACCAACTTTAAAAACAGAAATGGGGATAGGAAGGAAGAAGGAAAGCCAACTAAAAAATCCCTGACGGCTCGGCCTACAGGCACAGGTAGATTTCGAAGACGCTGACCGTGGGGCGCCTGTTTGTTGGGAATTGCGAAAGAAATGCCCTTTTTGCCATGATGCCGCAGTTGGATTCCATAAGAAACCGCCCACTGCGAAATCTAACTTGTTCGTAGGCGGAGCCGGCAGGGTTTTTTTGCTTAATTTTTTTTTTGGTATAAGGGTTGGTCCTACAAAAAACTTGTCAATATAAAAGTTTTAGATAATAGCAAGAGGATTTATAATAAATTTAAGCGGATTTGATATCTTGTAAATTGACGAAATTATGAATTTTTTTCTTCTAAAACCCCCCTTTCCCCCCCCTTTGGGGCCATTTTTAATGATATCAAAAATTTGTTATACATAAATTTTCGGCCCTTTTCCTAGAAGTAATAATAACTTTAAACGGATTCGATACATATAATAATTAAGACGTTATGGTTTTTTTTCTGTTTTCACAAAAAGCCCCCCCCCCTGGTTCGATTTTGCCCGTTAACGAACTTGACCGAGATTTTATGCCCCTTGATTTTATATATCAGTTTGGAAGAGATTTGTGAAGAACTATTCGAGTTATCGTGTCCATAAAAAAGTGACATAGATAGATAGATAGATAGATAAAGTTTTGAACTGAGGGTGGTTTTGGGTTCTGGGAGTCATGATCGGCGTCGATCTGCAAAAATATTTCAAAAATTCCAACTTAGGGGAGAATGTAATAAGTAGTATTTCTTACGAAATCTACATGAAATGGGACCGGAGTAGGAGGAAAAGATGTCAAAATACCACAAAAAGCCAAAAATAATCACCCCAAATAGTCGAAAAATACGAAAAACTGCCTAAAATGAAAAAGTTAAAGTTATAAAACTCCATAGCACGTAAGTTAAAGCGCCCACAGCTCAAATGACCCAGAATAAGGCTTATCCGAAGAATTCAAAGTTAGATGATACCATAAATATTCAGTTTGTGCATATAAGTGTTGTAGTTATTGATATACTGTCTAAAGCGGAAATGAGCAATAACTCAAGAATAAGGACACCTAAGCTAAAAACGGAACTGAGATTCGAAAGGGATGAAGAGCTACCTAGGGTACCCAAAAATGGGTCCGGGGGAGCAGAACGGGAGGCCAAAATGCACCAAAGGTCAGAAAGTGCCTCCCCAAAGGGCCAGAAAGGACTCAGTCGTTAGACTGTTGCCATTGCCAGCTTACAATTAAATATTACTTTATATAATAGTAGCTTTCCTTTCCATGGAGAAACTTTCTGGTGTCTGAGGAGGATCTGCGGACCTGGGTCACTTTTAGAAACTTGAAGGAGGAGTCTATCCTCTCATTGTTGGAACGTCAGCTTTCCACTGTATACTGTCTTTCCATTGAAGTAAAATACTCTTTTTATATGTCTCCATCTAGTATGCATTACTGCCTTAGCCTAAGGGGGGTGGGGTGTCTCTCCGTGGGGCTCTTACTGGACTTTTGGGGTATTTTGGTCTCACTCTTCTCCCAATCCCATTTTGGGTCCCCTAATTAGCTCTCCTTCCTCCCTTCTTATTTCTAGCCTATGTGGCCTTTTTTGTGAGTAAATGGCTATTTTTCGCTTAAGAGAATATCTCAGTACATATAAAAATTATATGCACAAACTTGATATCCATGATATTGTCTAACTCTGAACTATTCAGATAAGCCTTATTCTGCAATCTTTTTGAGCCTAGTTTTAGTTTCCGCGGTATGGTGTTTGTAACGTCTGCTTTTCCGTTTAAGGCAGTTTTTCGGCCTTTTCAACTCTTTCCAATGGTCTTTGAAATATGTTTTAACTTTTAGCGCCCATGGACCGTTGACGCTGTCCAGTATTAAACTTGAATCTCTGAAATATTTATTTAAAGTAGGAACAGGCATTTTTTTTCACATTTCTCCCCATTCCCTCCCCCAGTCTTTCTTTTATCATTGCTAAGCTCCTTTTAAGTTTCTTTAACTTCTATATAACTTTAGTGAAAATCGGATCATTTAAAATAATTTTTGAGTATTTTACTCTATCCACTATGTGATGGCTCTGCTGTATAGTGTATATTTATGTTTTATTCAATATCTCAGGTCTATGGGTCCGATTCCGATACTCACACAACTTGGACCATTCTCATTTTGATTTATTTCCTTGTCCATCCCACCATCATTTTAGTTCTAATCATCTCCACCAGGGGCTGCAGTTCTCTTTATTAAAAGTCCTTCAGCTCTTACTTTCGACTCGTATTCGATTGATGAAACGTCCCTTGAGCGTTTTGGCTGCCCTTGGCTCTTCTTGAAACCTTAAACAAGAGCTGCAATGCTTCTAGAGGTGATTTAAAAAAGATAATGTGAAGCTAGTTAACTTATTAGTCGTTAAGTTTTGCAATTACTGTTTTTCGCTTGTCGGTGAAACAATCGATTGTAGAAAATATCGATAGTAGAATTCGACTATCGATAGTATTTTATACGATAGCGATTGTTATCGATAGTTGAAATTTCGTAAATCGCCTATCGGTACTTGGAAGCAATTTTAATGGAGTAATCTTAAAAAATAAAATAAAATATATATATAATAATATATTTAGCTCATGTAAATAAATAAAATTTTTAGTATATATATATAAAAAGAAGTTAGAATTAAAAAAATAATATCACTTATGTGCCTGCTATATCATAAAATTAATTTCAAAATCCTTAATAAAAAGAAATAAAATTATAATCTTAATTTATTACTTAATAAATATACAATACAAGAATAACAATAATAATAAAACTGTTTGGTTTCTCTTATACCTTAGGAAATATAAGATAGAACTTAAAATACATCTGTTTAAGTTGTTTATATTTTTTAATACATTCCTCTTTTTTCCATAATATTTATAAAAATAATTAGTGTATTTTATTTTATTTTTTAAGATTACTCCATTAAAATTACTTCCAAGAGAAAAATTTAAATAACAATCCATTTCGTATTTTAAAATACATTAAATTTTATTTATAGAAATTTTATTCTTGTAATGTGATTATTCAAATAAATTACATAGGAAGGAATTAAATACTCTCTCCTTTAAAACTTTCAAAGGAGGCGTAATTTATTTTGAAAGTTTCAAAAACGAAATTAGGTACTACTTCTAATCAATTTCAAATAAATAAAACAGTAATTTCATTTATTATTTATATTCTGTTCCAAAATGAATTTTCATTAAAGAATGAAAAAATTTAAAAGTAGTTTTGAAGGTTTAATGGGTTATACCACAAAATGTTGATATTTTCTGACTAATAAATTAATATGTACAGTAAGTAATTTAATAATCTGCCTGAACTCACATCCAATTAGATAAATTTTTTCGATTGTTATTTGAAAAGTTATCGTATGGTATATAAAAATACTTTCCACATATATTAGATGAAATAATATATAAATATAGTGGAATAATATATGTAGTGGAAGGCCTACATTTAATTTAATATTATTTTCATTTTCTATCAAACATTTCTCTTCTACTCCTGAGTAATGCACTGGGAATAATGTGCCCTCTGCATTGAAACCAGCATTGCCTTACGTCAGTTGATTGGTTACTGAATTTGCCAATACATTTGTGTATGTAATGGTGCGGAAACCATGGTCTATGGCGATATCCATATTATAGTTAAGTTCTTCCTGGGTTTAGTCTTCTAAACAGACGAGAAAAGCATGTTTAGTGAAAGAGTTAATTGCAGCTATCTTGTAGTTGAAAGGCACTGAGGCATTAAAAGGGTTTAGAGTGTGTTAATCCTGACAGATTTACGATATACTGTACGGTTTAGGGTATTGTTGGTTTAATTAGCTAAAAATCTAGGAATGGTAATGACGAGTTTTTTAAGGTAAATTTTATGTTCTGATATATTTCATTGAACGATGAAAGGAAGGAGAATAGCACTTGTCCATGATTCCATGCAATAAAAATATCATCGACGTACCTTAGCCAAACTGATGATTTTAAACGCAAAATCTTAACAATAAGTTCTTCCATTGGTCGCAGTTTAAAATCCGCTAGTAAACCAGAAATCGGCGATCGCATAGGAGCTCCCTTATTTTGTCTATAAAACTAATTATTAAAAATGAATACATTAGTATAAACAATAAGGTTAAGTCCTGCTTTTAAGGATGTTTTTATATTGCTATTTAAGTTACCTTGTTTGTCAATTTCAAGACTAATATTCTGCACAGCTTCCTTAGTATCAAAGAGAGATAAAGAGATACAATATCCAAACTGGCTAAAATAGTTACTTTAAAAATTTGAATACACTGAATTTTGTGGATGAAATCTAATCTTGATCAACGACTATATTTGAAAATGACAAGATTAACTTTAGGAAGTGAACGAAAGGTTTTTTCTTTAAAATAGGTTGGACCAGAGCACTTAGACACTATAGGTCTCATAAGGAGCCTTGGTTTGTGGTCTTTCAGCCGACCAACCAATTTGTGTGTGACCCCTGTATTATGAATTTTGATTAACTTCCGCATATATTCTGGCCATGATCCCCTCCTAACAAGATCTTGTGTGTTTTCTAAAAATTGCTGGATTTGGATCCTTCTTTAGTTCTGCACAGTTCATATCAATAATTTAAGTGTTCATTTTATTATGTAATCTGTTTTATCCAGAATAGCCATTTTGTTAGATTTATCAGTCTGGAGAAAAACAGTTTGGGAGTCTTTTTAACACTTTCCAACCTAGTTGAAAAGTGTTTGTGACTTCGGTTTGTCTGCCGTCTGTCTGTGCTCTAACTCGCGTAAATATACTCGGATTACCCTAAATTTTTTGTATGTTATTGTCATTTACCATAGCATGTTCCTTATTGCACATGACGTGTGTAGCACTTAGTTTTTTTACAGGGACAGTCAAAAGTATTCCTTTACGTTACATTCAATGCGAAATAATCGTTTCAAGTGCATTTTGATGATTCTGCGCCATTTGAAAAATGATAAAATTGATATTTAATTATGAAACGCATTAAAACATGCTTTTTATAGAAAATGGGGTGTAAAGCATTCATTATTCATTTACAGGGTCAAACAAAAGCATTCTGTTACATATTGTTCTATGGGAAAAAATCGTTTGCAGTATAATTTAGTGATATTTTACTATTTCAAACATAATGAAAATTATATGCATTACTGAGGTGCACTATAAATTGCTCTCTTGTGTGCATTACGCTTATTTACAGGGACACACAAAAGATATCGGTTACAGAACATGTGGGATATTTATACTCTATGTGTGATAAGTGCGTTTTTCACTTTGGCTTGCGCTTTTAAGTTTAACTAATTTTTTTATAGTACGTGTGTGTTTATAAACTCGATTGATCATATACAGAGCTACAGAAGGGAATTCGTAAGTATTACAGACTAGGGGAGTGAATGGCTTAAGAGTAGTATTTGCTTGCGTTACGCATTTTCCTGCCCAACTATATTTAGTAGACTAATATAAGTTTGTAGAATAGGCTAAATAAATCCATATACAGGGCTACGCAAAAAAACAAAATACATTGTCGTATACGGTTGGTAATTGCTGAAAGCGAGTTTTAAATTGCCTTATGTGGTTTTACCTGAATTAAATTTTAGCTTAATATGTGGTGTGTATAAAAGTGTTTAGATAATATACAGGGCTGTATAAAAGTTTTCGAGTGCATTTCCATAGATTAGCGAAAATTGTTAAATGTGAATTTTCTAACTGAACTAAATTTTATCATGTTAAGTATTATATATTCAAATCTACTGATCATGTATAGGGTTGCACAAAATAGTTCGATTACTTTTTTTACGATGGAAGGTATTTTCAAAAAATGTATTTTTCAATGTGGTATGTATTTTCTAAACTGTTTACTAATATATCTTTATTTACCTTATTTAACCTTTAAGTTTCGTTACTGTTTTATGGATGTGTTGGAAAGTGTTTAATAATCTAGGCTTGACGCATTATTTTTTATTCTTATTTCAACCTGGAGATATTTGCAGTAGGGTCACCTTGGGTTGGTTTTGAGTTAATTGGAATTTTCTTGATTAAGTTAAATATGTGCTTCATCTTATCACTGGTTGAGATAGAATAAATAGTGGATTCAACTTCAGTAATCAAATCTTTGACATCAGATCGTTCACCAAATATAAACTTTGGGCCAAGTGACAACACCTGGTTTTCCTTATAAGAACATACTTTGCTTGAGGGATTAACATATAGTACAGGTTTAACTTCAGAATGGCTGAGCATGAAAATGAAATTTATAGAAGAGTTTAGTCTTAAGAGTTTGGATTTAAAACCATCAGTTTTGCTAGGGTACGTCGATGATATTTTTATTACATGGATTCATGGACAACAAGCACGTTTCTCCTTCCTCTTAAAGATAAGTGAAAAAGATCATTATGTTAAATCTATCATAGAAACTGAAGAAAACTCGTCATTACCATTCTTAGATGTTCAGATAATTAAAGATAAAAGCCCAAAACGTACAGTATATCGTAAACCTGTCAGGATTAACGCAGTAATTCCTATGAACGCCGCAGTACCTTTCAACTACAAGATAACTACAAGAAAACTGCATCCAGGATGAACTTAACTATATTATGGATATCGCCATAGACCATGGTTTCCGCCACCCTTACATACACAAAAGTATTGACAAATTCAGTAACCAATTAACTCAGAATTCTGTTCACTGCAATAAAAAGTGAATTTATCGTAAATTCCCGTATATCCCTATATCATTTGAAAGACTTATAAAATTTATTATTCATCTTATTGCTGTTCCTCCCCGCAAGTTAATTTGATTTCAAATAAATTAGATCCTATCCCCTCAGATCATTTCGCAGGTGTATATAAAATCCCCATTTGTTTAAGTAATAATCATTCAATTTTCTACATTGGCATGATCAATGGAAGGTTTTTGAAAGATTAAAAGAGCATATAAGTAATATTAAATTCAGGAGATTAACCACTGCCCTTTCGAGATTTTGTGCTACCAAAAAGGATGTTAAAATTAATTTCAGTAAAGCTAAAATTATTTCTAAATATAACCATCGAATTAAAGCCATAGTTAGAGAATCAATAGAAATTAAATTAACATATAGTGATACTTGTAACGATAATTTTTCATTTAGCATACCAAAAATATGTATTAATCTTTTGAAAATTAATTAACCACCTTCCCTTTTTCACTGAATGGTTGGTTTTTGTTTACCTTTTAATCGGTAAATGGCTTCCGCTTATTTTATTTTATACCATTTTTCTTTCTCTGTTTTCCCTACTTGTTCCCTCCCAGTTTTCATTTCTATCATGTCAAGATGTAAAGATCAACAGTTGTGTCTTTGGTCTCTCCGATGATGGCTTTACAGTTATAAGCCGAAACTGTTGGAAGATGACTTTTAACTAAGTTTTAATTTTATATGTACACTGCGTTTAGCAAATAACAAGCACAATTTTGTGCTATTAGTGTTTTAATATAGTAATCAACGGTTTTCTGTCCATCTTTAAGACTTACTTAGTGAACCTGTCGATGCTTGAATAAAAATTGACTGCTTTTCATGTTTCAAAGACTTTAAAACGAAACGTTTTAGACTTTTAATCTTAATTTTCTCCGGACATGTAAAAGCAACAATATAATCCCTAAGTTCTTGGAAGTTAAAAATAGGCTTATTTTGCGTAATCTCTCCATAGTCAACTATAAATTTCAATTCTGATGTCTCAATCTATGTATTAGAAAAAAAATGCCCTAGTGAATAATCTGTCTATCCGTACCTTCAAACTTGATAAAATTTTTGCTAAAGTTGCACCTATGGAGACCTTTGACCGTTGTATGCAGTTTCTGTAGGGTTTCCGAGATATTCAGTACAAGGCTGAGGTATTGAAGCAACAGATGAAATTACGCCGTTTACTTTCGAAAACAGTAACGACCACCCATTCTCAAGTTAAACCTGCACCATATGCTAATCACTCAAGCAAAGAATTTTCTTATAAGGAAAACCAGGTGTTTTCACTTGGCCCAAAGTTTGACATCAGTTCGTTCACGAAATATAAAGATTTGATTACTGAAATTGAATCCACTATTTATTCTATCTCAACAGGTGATAACGTGGAAGCACGTAATTGTATATTTAACATTAACACGAAATTTCCAATCAAATCTAAACCAACTTAAGGTGACCCTGTTGCAACTATCTCCAGGTTGAAAAAAGACCTCCAAACTTTTTTCTCAAAACTGATGATAAATCTAATAAAATGGCTATCCGGGATAAAACCGACTACATTAATAAAATGAACACTTGCATTATTGATATGAACTGTGCATAGCTAAAGAGGATCCAAATCCAGTGATTTTTAGAAAACACACAAGAGCTTGTTAGGAGGGGATCATGGCCGGAATATATGCGGAAGTAGGTCAAAATTAATAATACAGGGGTCACACCCAGATTGATTGATGGACTGAAAGACCACATACCAGGGCTGCCTATGAGACCTATAGTGTCTAGGTGCTCTGACCCACCATATTGTATAGAAAAGCTTTCGTCCACTTCCTAAAGTTAACCTTGTCATGTTCAAATATAACTGTACAATCAACAGAAGATTTAATCCTCAAATTTCAGTGTATTCACATTTCTAAAGAAACTATTTTAGCCAAATTTGGATATTGTATCTCTTCATCTCTCTTTTATACTGAGGAAGTATTGTTATATTATTAGATTAGTCTTGAGATATTAGTCTTGAAAATGACAAACAAGATAACCTTAATAGAAATATAAAAATATCCTTAAAAGCAGGACGCAAGCTTATTACTTAAAGTAATTTACTCATTTTTGATAATACATTTTACAGACAAAATAAGGGATCTCCTATAGGATCCCCTATTTCTGGTTTACTAGCCGAATTTAAACTGCGACCAATGGAAGAACTTATTCTTAAGAGTTTGGATTTAAAAACATGAGTTTGGCTATGGTACGTCGATGATATTTTTATTACATGGAATCATGGACAACAAGTGCTTTTCTCCTTCCTCTCAAAGATCAATGAAATAGATCATAACATTAAATTTACCCTGTAAACAGAAGAAAACTTATTACAACTCCTAGATTTTCAGCTAATAAAAGATAACAATACCCTAAAACGTACAGTATATCGTAAACCTTTCGGGCTTAGTTTATTAATCCCTTTTAACGCCTCAGTGACTTTTAATTACAAGATAACTGCACTTAATTCTTTCATTAAACGTGCTTTTCTCGTCTGTTCAGAAGATTACATCCAGGAAGAAATTAACTATATTATGGATATTGCCATAGACCATGGTTCCCCCACTATTACATAGACAAAAGTATTGACAAATTCAATAAAAAATTAACTCAGCAATCTGTCCCCAATAATAGTAAGCCAATTTATCGTAAATTCCATTAAATCCCATATAATTTGAGAGACTTAAAAAGGTTTATATAAAAAAATTAATATTCATCTTATTGCTGTCCCCTCTCCTATAATTGAACTTGAACTATAATTTAACTTGGACTTTAATTCTCCTATAATTTAACTTGGTCCTATAATTTAACTTGAAATACCATATTTTTCAAGCTAAAAAGTCAAATTCTCTAACTTTTTGTGATGAATATAGAATTTTGAATATTGGCATGATTTTATAGGCACAAACCGTTTATCTAAAGGCAAAGCCCCCTTTTTTTCATCTTTGCCTAAATTCTGTGCTACCAGGCTTTCCCCGTAACTTTACTTAGGTATTTTTTATGATGCAATAAGATTCTATGTTGTGATTCTAAATTTGAAAAACAAATTAAGAAATACCAGCTTTCAATTGTTACATGCAAAATTTATATTATTAAAAATTTCAAACTATTACAACTTTTTTCAATTGTTACATGGAAATAAAGTTTTTACCTTAATCTTCCCATAATAGCTTCTGGTATTCTTTTACCGCTTAATAAAGCAGGTATCACCATATATTCTATTCGTTTCGTAAATGTGGTCTGGCCGAGGTGGAGCACAGTCTACTACATTTGCTTCTCTAAGTGGCAAGGACGACATCTTGGAGGCCGAAAACATACTTCTGTGGATGGAAAAGAAGACGTTTTTCTTATTTCTGAAGCTGGAAAACTGTCTTTAACCAGTAATAATTTTTTTGATGAGCATAAAAATTCCATTACTTTAACTTAAAGCATTTAAACAGACAAAAGGGTACACTTACTCCAGTTCCATTTGCTTTCTCTGCATCTCTTTCGTCAGTTCCTCTGTCATTGTATTCACCTACTTCTTCAGTCTATTTTTATAACACATTAAAAATAAATATAATGAACACTAAAATACAATATTAATGAAACAAAAAATCATAACCAAATTTCTCTGATAAATAAACATATCCCATTACTTAGGAAGAGTATCACAATTGGGAAATTTAAATTTTTGAGATAACATATATATACAAATGATTAATAATAAAGTAGAGTATACAGTAAAATCACCATAAAAAGTTATTCAGCTTGTGTGATTTTTGTCACTAACCATATGAATGATAATTTTCAAATGAATTTTTATGATGATCTAAAGATATTCTTGTTGATTTTGTCTAGATTTTCGAGAAATGTTTGGAGATCTTTCTCAACTCTTTCATTTGAAAACTATCCGAGAAATAATTTTCTTCTACTTGTTGTTTTGAACTTCCATCAGTTACCATTTAAGGGTAAATGCGCAAAGAAAAAATATCCAAAAGTGCTTAGATCGCAGTGTAAGCAGTGTGAACAGCATGCAGCTTTAAAGGAAATTATTGCTTTTAAGTCGCTAAAATGTAGCAAATTCATATGAATAAAATATAAAATACCGCCCCCCTCCCTCTTGTTGTTTCGAGAAAATAATTTTTGAACAATTAGAGGTGTTTCTGAGAGTATGTTTACACTAGAAGTGAAGAATGGAACTGTATTTTGATTATCTGTCAATCACAAAAATGTACCTTTCTTGCTCTGAAGGAATGCTCTTTCATTTAATAATAATAAAATAACAACACCTTTTATTTTACTTATTTTTCTTTTTATTTGTATTTATTACCTTTATAAAAACAGTTATTCCCTGCTGCCCGTTTTACAAATACCAGGGGATTTTATCGCCGAATTTTTTTTTGGTGAAAAATGTATTTAAGAATGGAGACGCATGAGAGCTTAAGAAAGATGATCTCATTTAGATGTGCAGTTGTTTATATGGATTGTCAACTCCCGGAGAACTTTGTGGAAAGTTTAATCAGTAAACTTGCTTTATTTCTCGAGACCAGTATATCAAGTAAAATTGCCATGATGCGCGCATAGAAAGGTAGAAAAAAAATGTAGCTATAATTCTTCCGAGAAAAATCAAAATGTAGAAAAATTCACGTTATCACCTAATGTTTCCATAAAAAATGGCTAAAACTGCTATGAAATGTAAGTAAAGACTGCTATTTTTTCATTTAAACTGGTCATCATATTATGTACTTTATACTTAGAAAGTATAATACTTTTAAAGTATTATTCTATTAAATTATACTGATATATTGTCAAATGATCTTGACAAAGAAAAATTCCAAGAAAACCTTATATATATTTATATTATTATAATATCAAGCTACTAAAAAATAATACAAAAAGTTGTCTCATTTCAAATGCGCTATTATCTTTTTCAATTTTTTATTTTCTTAGTAAACATCATAATGGAAATTATGCATATTGAAATAAAAAAAGGGATTTGTTAGATTTTATCCTTAATTATTTGCAATAATGATAAAATATGCGAAGTTCAGGAAAAAGAAATATTTTAACGTTTTTGCCCTCTTGTTTGTCAGATTTTATTTTTATTTTTTTAACTTCAGAATGTAAAAAATAAAGAACCTATCACAGAAAACGAAGTACCTTCATTAAAATTTAAACAAATTTAAATAGTTTTAAAGTTTCTATGGCTCCCTTGAAAATAAAGGATTTTTAAAGTCTTTCAAAGACCGTATGATCTCTGTCCTCAGAAACTTAAAGATTCATATTAAAATCTTATACAGAAAAATGTTTTTAGAGATAAAAGAGGAAATAATAATTGTAACCCAGATATCATTACTCTAGTGTTAAAGAAAGAAAGACTAAAAACGTATTTTATGAAGCAAACTATCCAATTCAATCCCAACGTTTTTGAAAATGTACACATATATTTCTTATACAATATTACTTCTTATACAATTACAATGGTACAATTACAATAGAAATAAAAATAATGCGTCAATCATAGATAATGAAACAATTTACAACACATTCAGAATACTGTAACAAAATTGTCCCGAAAATCCGACCGATTTGATTTTAAGAAGGAGAAAAATAATATCTAAAAGAACAATTTGGAAATCGCATAGCACATTTAAAAACCCAATTTTAGCAATCACCATATATAGTCGTAAAAATATTCAAATTCTCTTGTGAAACGCTGTATGTAATCTATAGATTTGTATATATGCTGCATACTGTGTTAAAATTTACTTCAGTCCGGAAACGCATAACAATTGAAAATTCCTTTTCAGGAATTTCCGTGAATAAACGAAAATGTACTCTATTTGTTTTGTGCAGCCCTGTTTATGATCTACAGAATTTATACACGCCAAGTAATATGTAACTAATTAGTTACATTTTAAAGCGAATACCACAACTGAAAACTTACTTCCAGCAATTATCGCTGATAGAAATACTATAACCGAATGTTTTTGTGTGCCCCTGTAAAGGAACAATAAAATGTTATGCGCGCCATATTATACACCAAGCTTCTTGTAGTGCACCTCAGTGATGTATATTATTTTTAATATGTTTGGAATAGAGTAACATCATTAAAATACATTGCAAACAATTTTCCCCCATAAACCATAATATAACGAAATTCTTTAGAGTGTTCTTGTAAACGATGCATAAGTTCTACATGCTTCAATTTCAGTACCAAACATTTCATAGTAAACCGCAGTAACATATCAAATGCATGACAATCCGAGTACATTTACGCGAGTTAGAGCTTGGACAGACAGACCAAATTCGTAAATACTTTTCAAATGTGTTGGAAAGTGTTAAAAGGGTATATATACATAAAGATTTATATGAAAAATGCAGAAACGAATGACAATGAATAACTTCAGTGAAACAATGATTATACAAAGAAACAATTTAAATAAACGATGCGTAAAAACATCGTATTAAAATAACACATTATCATGTAAATCAAAGAAATACTATATTAAGAATATTACTAATATTACTAATATTAATACTATATTATATAAACAAATACTATTATAACTGTAAGCAATTGATATTTTTATGAAAATTTTATCATGAAAAATAATTCATTAAATTTCAAATTAAATGTTTTTTATATTTTGTAGTATCATCAGAATGAGAGACCTTTGAACTTTTTTATTATTTTAGTGTTTTTAATACTTTTTTGACACATTAGTTTTTTGAAAAAAAAAAATAACCATTAAAAAATGCAATTCTTGCGGTAAAATTTGAAAAGTTTAAGTAAACTTTAAAATTCTACCTCTCCTACGATTTCGAAACTTTTTTTTGGGTTTGCTTTTCTTACAAGTGTGTTCTATAAATTCAGAGATCAAATTTCAAAAAGTTAATTAGTTTAAGAAAAAAATAAAATAAAATGACATTAAAAACGTAAAAAGTACAGTAAAATGATTATTTATATAACGTTTTCCTTTAAAAAAAAACTATTTTTATTACTAAAAATCCGATTCCTAATTTTATAAAATGCACTTTAAGAGTCATAGAAACACAAACAGTAAATTTAAAAGTATATGTTGAACTTTTATCATTTTGATCACACTGATACAATGACAAAACACAAGCTAAAATGCATTTAACAAATGCAACCCTGATACATTTCAAGGGAAATGCATGCATTAAAAGACCTTTTTTAAGTATTTATATTCTTCGGATCTTTACGTTAGAATATACTAGAGAAGTTTAAAAGTGAAAGTTAGCGTGTCCCTTCAATGCTCAAGATTTTTAGCAACAGAATAATTAGTAATGAAATTAGGTATTAAATGCATATTAATAACTGTTTCTGCAATACAATCTGACAACTTCTGGAAAATTTGTTGGCGTGACTAAAAATTTACTGGAAAGATAAACTTGGCTACTTAAGAAATTAATTGAATATTTTATATACACATATTAGAAGCTTGTTGGAAATTGTCACAAACTGGCATGTGTATACATGAAGCCCATATTTTGAAAAGACTAGAAACTGCAAAAATCTGTGGAATGCAAGAGAAATTTACTGCTTCTTCAAGCATGTCATAGAAAACAGCAAAAATTGGTATGTAATCGGAGAATAAAAAATGTATTACTATTTTAATTTCGTAATATGTTTTTAGTTTTAGATGGCAGCACTGTATTAAAATAATAGAAAGTTTTATTTCATCGATGTATACTTTGAGAGGATGTGTATGTTACACAATCTTTGTTGGTTCTGTAACTCAAGAACTAATGCGCGGAATAACTTCATATTTCATTTGATGGGGACATAAATTAGTACTAATTAGCAGAGCATGATTATTGTACTGGAATATAGGTCCTGTACCTTGGACAATAAATTCTCAGGGGAAACTAAAATTTCTTAGTCATTTAAAAAACGTAATTGAAAAATTTTAAGACTTCAGAATTTTATTTTTTGAATTTAAATGCAACTGTAGGAAATGTATACGTTAATTTTGGAATGCTTACTTTCATATAGTAGCCTGTTACAGCTTTTTAGTTCATTGCCGACAAGCAGATTTTCAAGGTTATTTGGAAATTTAAAGTGAGCTTAGCAAAATCCCATTGTAGCAATGAGGTACACTTCCAACAATTTTTATATAAAGCTTCGTTTATAAATCTCCAACTATTTAAGCTCTAAACATTTCAACTTTTCAGAAAATATTAAAAGGTAATTTCGTGAAAAAGGAAAAATAAATGAACATATAGGATTGAAAAAAGGTTGGCTATTTTTGAAGTACTATTGACTATGAAAACATTTAAACTGACGAATTTAACTTAAATGAAAACGTTTAATGATAATAATAAAAATAAATAAACCCAATATGACGTCCAATAGTAAAGGTATTTTATATCAGTCCAATCATGCGGAGTATCAATCCCTCGCATGCAAATAAATAAAATAAAAGAGCGAGAGTTAACATACAGGGCTGAAAAATCTATGCCGGAACAAATTCAAGCCTCTTATAGCATTTAGTACACATTAAATTTAAAAAACTTTATTTCATTAAATTGAAACAAGCACATGCCAGTATAAAGTATAAATCACTTATCATCAGATTCTTGAATATCATCCCAGCGAACTCTCTTCCTGACGTTATCGAACCGTTGTACCACTTGTTGATATGTGAGGCCCAATGACTGCGCTAGAAGTTTCCTTTCTTCTATAGAAGGGTATTTTCTCCTGCTGTACAAACTAAATTCGTCTCTTTAATTTCGGCTAACATTTTTTCTTGTTCTGTCTGTTAAAAGAGGAAACAAGATTTGTAACTGAAACCAATTCAGTTACATTAAAAATGAAAATATTTGAAAGTATAGCATTATTGTGAAATGAAGAAATTGAAGCGAGAGGCATTAAATATTTATCATGTCATAATCACTGAATAATTTCTATTTAGCGATGTTTTATCGATATCACCACTTCATTAAAAAAAAAAGCATCTAGATCGGAACAGATGTGCACTCCCTGGTCACGTATTTTTGGGCGCGGTTTCCGGGACCGTGCTAGACTGTTGCTTTCTACTGCGCCAACATCTTAGAATCATGGGTAATACAACATTTATCGACAACGATGTATGGAACGCGTATTACTAGGACTTCCCTCAAAGGGATTAGTCTGAGTGATATTGCTGAGAACATAAAGTTAACAATTACGATATAAAGAAGATATCAACAAGAATCTAAGTGAATATACAACATATGATAGACAAGAGATAGATAAAGATACAACATATGAAAAATAGCAAATTAAATGATATAATTACAAAATATCATATATAAATTCATATATTGTTATGTTTTCATATGCATTTTTTTATAACATTTGGCAAATAATCTCATTTTCTTAAGCGGAAATTGCTCAAAACTTAAAAAAAAAAAAAAAAAAAAAAAAAAAAAAAACCGCCGGATCTTTTAAAACGATATTTTTAAAGTCACATAATCAGATTTGCAGCCAATAGCGTATTTTAGCAAGCGTAGTTTAACGCAAATTTAATTTAATTTTTGCAACATTTTCTTTGTGACAAATATCTAAATAAAATATTCAAAAATAAAATATTAAATATTGAAATATTAAATCAAATATTTAATATTTGAATTAAAAAAAATTCCTTTGTTTATTTGTATAACTATTTATAGAAACTCGTATATTTCAAACCACATTGATAACATGCTTTGCTACAAACGTGTCTACCAGTCTAACTACTCGTATGTCTTAGCTGTGTCTCTCTCCGAACTCATCTGTCTACTGTCTCTCTACTCTTCTGTATACCCGTCTCAGTATCCGTCTGTCTTTCTTCCCGACTCTTTAATCGTGTCTCTACCTGTCTCGCTTCCCGTTACACTACTCGTCTATCAACACGTGCTGTCTGTCTATATACCCCTCTCTCTAACCGCCTGTCAAGTCGTCTCTGTACTCGTCTCTCTATCCACCACGCTACCCGTCTCCCTACCCATCTCACTACCCCTTTGTCAACCCTTTTTTGCACCTGCCTCGCTACCCGTCTGTCTATTCGTTTCACTACCCGTTAGCTTATATCTGTCGCTATCCGTCTCTCTACCCGACTGTCTACCCGTTTGTTTACACGTCTATCTATCTCTCGCCAACTCTTCCCAATATTTAAACAATTTAGTAAACGGAAGTCGTTTATCTGTTATTAAATGCAAACAGGAGTAATTTATCTAAAGAGTGTAATCAGATGCAATTTTTTTAAATACATACATAAACCAGCATAATAATTCACCAGTTTTATTTTCATAGTAGTTTATGTCATTTGACAGTAAATATCAACTTCTTCAACCCGAACTGCGTCAAGCTTTTTAAAAAAGCCCCAAGGTCCGTATAACTGGGAATGGGAATTGTCCTCAGGGCTATTAGATACATGTTATTAAGTTAAGTGAAAGTTTCGTAATCGGGTTCGCAGCCAATTTCTTATGTCAGAAAGGGTGGCTTCACGCCATTTTAAATTCATTTCTGTAACTTTCTTTTTCTTTTTTTGGTGGGTGGTTGGGGGGGGGGGGAGGGTTCCAAATATATACACTTAAATTCAAACTTTTGCCCCCATGTTAATATTAGTTTTGTTTGTATTATCAATTAATACTTTGTTGATCGAGCTTCATTCGAAACAAATGTAAAAGACTTCTACAGTTTTTTTTTCTAGGAGAAAGTTCCGTAATCGGGACCTAAGCTAATCGGGGAATTTAATATCATTATTGTTTCTAACTCTTATAGAGTTAAAACAATATTGTTGCTAGCATTACTCTTGTTTGTGACCAACCTCTTCTGTGTATCTGAATAGGGAAAAGTTCCGTATCATGTACTGGTTGGTGCCAAAGGCAGTTGTAGAATCTTACAACTTTTTCTAGAGAGCGGAAAAACATGTTTTTTAAAATATTTACAAATATACGTTTATTAAACCATGTTTTTGAGCCATTTAAAAAAATTAAGTACGGTGCTAAAATAAAATTTTATTGCCATTTTCGATATTTTAATAAGAAATGAAAATACATAACAAACAAATTTAACAAAACTAAGCCATTTTTGGGTACTTCTCTATTATCCCGTCGACCACTTTTCATAACAAAAAACTATCGCCAAACTAAGATTAAACGCCAAAAATACAGTCCCATTTACTTGATGCCAGAAGCATTATACGTATTTGTTATGCCATCAAGTGGTTTTTAATTCGACATTTGCGTGTATTTTTCATTATGTTTTACTGATTTATTAGTTATTTCATTCATTAAAGTAACAATTGTGTCCTTAAATTCTTATATTTTATTTGTTTTGATATTTCAATGGCAACGTTCTCCCGTTTATTTAGCGTTACAGTTTGGCGATAGTTTTTTGTTATGAAAAGTGGTCGACGGGATAATAGAGAAGTACCCATTTTTTGTGATAAATAATTGTTATTGCCAGGGGGGCAAATTGTAAACAATTAATAAGCGAACTAAAAAAATTACCGGAAAACACTTGTGGGAATCTCAAGAAAGAAATATCTGATATAAATAGCATTTAAAATCTTAAAATGGAGAAGTGGTCCGTATAAAAATGCAAAACATTATACACCTGATATAAGAATTTTTTAATTTTTTTATATTTCCGAAAGCACAGATAAAAGGGTAAAAATCCCGGCACAGATGCCATATACTCACCACGTTGGCACGATTTTTCCCCCGCCCCTTTGGCGAAAACTGTTTGTTGTGTTTGTTTACTTTTATTTTTTATTTTAATTCTATAGATTATTTTTATATGTATATCAATATTAATTTAGGCACAGATGTCATATACGCACCAGATTGGCGCGATTTTCCCCCCAATTTGGCGAAAACTTTGTTTTTGAATATTAGTTACAAATACCATACAATAATAGCATGTAATTTTTTATTTCAATATAAAAATAAAATAACGTAAAAAATGAAATAGCTCTATTATTCAAAAATGGGAAATAAAAATAAATAAATGATAGTTTGATATAAATAAATATTGATATATATAATAAAAACAATTTATAGAATTAAAATAAAAAATAAAAGTTAATAAACAACAATTGAAACAAAATAACCGGGTTACCATGTGAGGCATAAAATTGCCATTTTGTTGCAATCGCGCCAATGTGGTGCGTATATGACATCCGCGCCTTTATTTATATCAAACTATTATTTATTTATTTTTATTTCCTTTTTTAAAATAATAGAAGCTGTTTCATTTATTATGTTATTTTATTTTTATATTGAAATAAAAAATTGTACTATTTGTCACACTATTTGTAACTAATATTCAAAAATATAGTTTTCCCCAAGCTGGTGGAGAGAAAAATCGCGCCAACGTGGTGCGTGTATGACATCTGTGCCTTGTTTTATTTCACATAGAGGTGCTGCTCTATTATCCCGTCGACCACTTTTCATAACAAAAAACTATCGCCAAACTGTTAGATTAAACGCCAAAAATGCAGTCCCATTTACTTGATATCAGAAGCAATATACGTGTTTGTTACGTCATCAAGTGGTTTTTAACGCCAAAAATGCAGTCCCATTCACTTGATATCAGAAGCAATATACGTGTTTGTTACGTCATCAAGTGGTTTTTAACGCGACATTTGCGTGTATTTTTCATTATGTTTTACTGATTTATTAGTTATTTCATTCATTAAAATAACATTTGTGTCCTTAAATTCTTATATTTTATTTATTTATGTATTTTGATATTTCAATGACAACGTTCTCCCGTTTATTTGGCGATAGTTTTTTGTTATGAAAAGTGGTCGACGGGATAATAGAGAAGTACCCACATATGTATTGGTACTTTTATGTTAACTTGGCGCAGTTGATAAATCGCCAAATATTTTTCTCATAACATCTTCATATTGCATTCATTTCATTTAAATATAAATCTTTCACTGATTTCATTTGAAATACATACATTAAAAATACACGTCTTTCACTCATTTAATTTAAAATACACGCCTTTCACTAATTCCATTTAAAATACTAAAAAGGAAAAGAAAATAAGAAATAATGCCACAAATCGAAACCTTTTATTTAAACATCAAAGAATTGTTCCTAACATACACACGCGAAATAAAAAAGCTGCTAATGGTGTGATTTACGCCAAATCTCTAATACTAATACTACTCTTACTAATCTCTAATACTTTTCAAACAGAAAAAATTCCAGATTAACTTTCCATTTTTATTAAATTGAAATATATTTTATTGTGCTGAATATTAGTGCGTGCATATATTTTTGCTCCATGTACTCCATGAACTTTTCAATTCCGATTGTCTACGAAAATCTCCCGCTGGTGAAAATGACGTACGGACAAAATTTAGTGACGTATGTACTTTAATTGTGCTTTTTTATCTATTTTTTTAATATAACTTCCAAACGGTTTGACATTTATTCTTGGTAATAAATAGACGTCGTTGTCACCTTTATAGGTACCTGCTGTAAAAATTTGAACGAAATCCGTTAAATATTTTTTGAGTTATGCTTGACGAAAGGTTTTAATATCCATCGTAGCTATATATGGAGCAAATTAATACTGCGCTGTGTATGAGTCTTCGTTGCACTCAGACAATTATGCGTCAATCAAAATAAAGCAAAATTAAGTTATTTACAAAATAATAATATTGAATAGAAAATCGATAATCGACATCATATCTATCTTTTAAAGTCCACTTCTACCTCAGAGTAAGCATTTGACAATTTAAATTCTGATTCCTCAACAACTTTCACATAAACGTATCGCGTCAGCTGAATATTTGAAGTGCCTGTTACAACAGAGATACTTTTTTTCTCATTTAAAAATACGCATAAATCCACTAGTTACGAATTATAAAGAATATAAAAGGAATCACAATCACAGGGAATATTTTCTTTTCTAATAGTCAGAAATCTCAGAAACATAGGAAATAGAATGTTTTCGATAACGACTTGTTGCAGAATACACAAAATCTTATTTTTCTTATTTAAAAATAAAACTAGAAATGTTCTTTCAAACATAAATTTAATTGGCAGGATGGATAATCTGCTGAACATTAAGCGATAATAAATAATAATAATTGTCTGAGTGAAAACGAAGACTCATACACAGCGCAGTTTTACTTTGCCCCATATATAACTACGATGAATATTAAAACCTTTCGTCAAGCATAACTCAAAAAATGTTTAACAGATTTCGTTCAAATTTTCACAGCAGGTTCATAAAGGTGACAACGACACGTATTTATTACCAAGAATAAATTTCCAACCGATTGGGAATTATATTAAAAAATAAATAAAAAAGCACCATTAAAGTACATACGTCACGAAAATGTGCATACGTCATTTTCATCGGCGGAGATTTTCGTAAATAATAATATTTCAAAAGTTCATGGAGTAACATGGAGCAAAAAAATATGCACGCACAGTGCAATACTATATCAGTACAATAAAACATATTTCCATTTAATAAAAATGAAAAATTAATCTGGAATTTTTTCTGTTTGAAAGAAAAAACCCCGCAATAACTTAGTATTAGAGATTTGGCGCAAATTTCACCATTCGCAGCTCTTTTATTTCGCGTGTGTAAATTAGAAACAATTCTTTAACGTTTAAATAAAAGGTTCTGATTTGTGGCATTATTTCTTCTTATTTATTATTTTTTTTTTATTTTTAGTATTTTAAATGGAACTAGTGAAAGGCATGTATTTTAAATTAAATGAGTGAAAGACATGTATTTTTAATGTATTTCAAATGAAATGAGTGAAAGGTTTATAGTTAAATGAAATAAATGAAATACGAAGATGTTATGAGAACAATATGTGGCGATTTATCAACTGCGCCAAGTTAACATAAAAGTACAAATACATATGTGAAATGAAACAAGGCATAGATATCATATACGCACACGCGCCATGTTGGCGCGATTTTTTCCCCCGCCAATTTGGCAAAAACTTTGTTTCTCAATATTAGTTACAAATAGCATGCAATAATAACTCGTGATTTTTTATTTCAATATAAAAATAAATAACGTAATAAATGAAATAGCTTCTATTATTTTAAACAAGGGGGTAAGCGTGATTGATTATCGCCCAAAGGGTTTCGTTTAATATTCCTTTCAAAACACTTTATCCTTTCTTTAATAAATCCATTCCGCAACCAAAAAAAAAAAAAAAAAAAAAAAAAAAAAGGTCATGTTTTTATAAAGTAAAAGTTTACCGGTCTATTTTTTCGTTTTTTTTTAAATATCTAAGTGCCCGCTGTTATATTCTGTCTTAATAATCTCTTATGCGGACTAAATGCGATATTTAAAAAAAATAATTTCAAAATTAAACATGTTGTACACCTTCAAAATATTAAAATATGCGAATATTTCCATAATCGGATTTTTATCACGAATCAATATGTTTCTCAAACTCATATATTTACTATTCTTTATTACTCATATTCATACTCACATTGTATTATTCTGAAATATTTGAAAAATTCGTTAAACTTCCAATATGACGTCAGATTCTCTTTTTAATTCTCTATGACGTGATATTAACATGCTTTGTGTACATAAACATACTCATACTCCTTGTATTATTGATAAATCTTAGAAATTTTCCGCTTTATTACTACTATGACGTCAATCAATTTTATTTCACATTTATATTTTTTTCAATTGGTGAAACTTTTTATTTCATTTTCACTTTTCACGTGAAAATCGTCTGATTGAAAATTAATTATTGTAGAAAGAATTTCATGTAGATTTTTAATTTTTGGCATCTGCTATAACAAAAATGTTTAAATTTAATAAGAAAAGGCTGTTAGAATTTCGGTTTTTTGTCTATATTTATTAAAATAATACGAATTTTTCAAATTTTAATATTTTCAGCTCTTTACAGTTGATATTCTGATTTATACACAAAGTTTCAACTCTGTAAGTTACATAGTTTTCTAGAATGGCTCTGTGACAGACAGACAACGGAGCGGGAGCAATAGGGTTTCGTGAGATGAACGAAGCCCTAAAAAGGAAATAAAAATAAATAAATAATAGTTTGATATAAATAAATATGGATATACACATAAAAATAATCTATAGAATTAAAATAAAAGATAAAAATAAATAAACACAACAAACAGTTTTCGCCAAATTGGCGGGAGAAAAAAATCACGCCAATGTGGTGAGTATATGACATCTGTGCCGGGATTTTTGCCCTTTTATCTGTGCTTTTGGAAATATCAAAAAATTAAAATATACTTATATCAGGCGAATAATGTTTTGCATTGTTATACGGACCACTTCTCCATTTTAAGATTTTAAATGCTATTTATATCAGATATTTCTTTCCTGAAATTCCCACAAGTTATTTTCGGTAATTTTTTAGTTCGCTTATTAATTGTTTACAATTTGCCCCCTGACAATAACAATTATTTATCACAAAAATGTCTGTTAGTTTTGTTAAATATGTTTGTTATGTATTTTCATTACTTGTTAAAATATCGAAAATGGCAATAAATTTTTATTTTAGCATGGTACTTAATTTTTTAAGTTGATGCAAAAACATGATTTAATAAACATATATTTATAAACATTTGAAAAACATGTTTTTCCGCTCTCTAGAAAAATTTGGTAAGATGCTAAAACTGCCTTTTAGCACCATTTTTAATTTTTTCACCAATCGCGCAAACCAGCACATGATACAGAACTTTTCCCTATTCAGATACACAGACAAGGACAAGGTTGGTCTCAAACAAGAGTAATGCTAGCAACAATATTGTTTTAACTCTATAAGAGTTGCAAACAATAATGACATTAAATTCTCGGATTAGCTTTGGGCCCGATTACGGATGTTTCTCCTTGAAAAAAAAAAACTGTATAAGAAGTCTTTTAGATTTGTTTCGAATGAAGCTCGGTCAACAAAGTATTAATTAATAATACAAACAACACTTATATTAACATGGGGGCAAAAGTTTGAATTTAAGTGTAAATATTTCGAACCCTACCCCCTACCCCCTCCCTACTTCAAAAAAAGAAAAAGAAAGTTACAGAAATGAATTTAAAATGGCGTTAAGCCGCGCTTTCTGACATAAGCAATTGGCTCCGAAGCCGATTACGAAACTTTCACTTAACTTGATAACATGTATCTAATAGCCCTGAGGGTACTTTCCCTTCCCAGTTATACGGACCTTGGGGCTTTTTTAAAAAGCTTGACGCAGTTCGGGTTGAAGAAGTTGAGATTTACTGCCAAATGACATAAACAACTATGAAAATAAACCTGATTAATTATTATGCTGGTTTATGAATGTATTTAAAATAAATGCATCTGCTTACACTTATTATAGATAAATTACTCTTGTTTGCATTTAATAACAGATGAACGGCTTCTGTATACTAAATTGTTTAAATATTGGGAAGAGGTGGCGAGAGGTAGGTAGACGTGTAAACAAACGGGTAGACAGACGGGTAGTGAGATGGATAGTGAGACGGGTTGAGAGACGGATAAGCTAGTAGGCAGATGGGTACGGAGAGAGATACGGTATAAAGACACGGCTATACATACGAGTAGTTAGACGGGTAGACAGACGGTTAGAGAGACAGATAGGCGGGTAGCGAGACCAGTAGAGAAATATACAGACATGTAGAGAGACGTGTAGAGAGACAGTCAATCGGGAAGAAAGATGGGTAGAAGAACGGATAGGGAAACAAACAGATTGTAGAAAGAGACAGACAGACAAGCAAAAGAAAAGTCTGGGGTTTGAAGCAGTAAAGGCACAGGGGGAGAGCCTCCTAGAAAATAACCAAGAAGTGTTATCTTTGAAATATATATATATATATTTTTTTTTTCAATTTCGCCGATATGGAGATTTAACGTAAAATTAATTTTTACAGAAGTCATCCAAAGATTTTTTATATACTTTAGTTGGAATTTAGGCTACAGTTTCGTAATCAGGTTTGTAGCAAAGCATGTTATCAATGTGGCTTGAAGTGTACGAGTTCCCATAAATAGTTATGAAATAGACAAGGAGTAAATTTTTTAAATTCAAATGTAGATATTTGTCACAAAGAAAATGTTGCAACAATGAAATTAAATTTGCGTTAAACTACGCTCTTGGCTGCAAATCCGATTACGTGACTTTAAAAAACTTGGCGTTTTAAAAGATCCAGAGAGTTTTAAGCAATTCCCACTTTAAAAAATGAGATTCTTGCAAAATGTTATAAAAAAATATATATATGAAAACATAACAGTATATATGAATTTATATATGATATTTTGTAATTCTATCATTTAATTTGTTCTTTTTCATATATTGTATCTTCTTTATATCGTAATTGTTAACCCTATGTTCTCAGCAATGTCACTCAGACTAATCCCTGTGAGGGAAGTCCCAGTAATAAAAAACATTACAACAAAATATACATAAACATTTTAACATACCGTTTCATGTGCGATGCTTGTTAACGCCGAATGTCATTAAAAAAAAGGGAACCAAAACAATTTTAAAATCTAAAAATAATTATTTCGTAAAAACTAACAGTATCAATGAAAAAATTTACACAAACAGACATAATAAAATTAAAGCCAAAAGTCTTAAGCAAAGCTGTAAAAAATGAAAAAACTTTTAAATTTTAAATAAAAAACCTTCATAGCATAAAAAAAAAGTTTCGGGAATGAAAACAAATAAATAAAGTGAGGAAAAAACACATACGCGAACTGTCAGAAGCAATTTTAAGAAGTGAACATCTACATCATCCCAAAGAACATCAAGCTAAAATACGGCAACCTGAAAAGGGATTTCTTTTCACTGCCAGATAACATTCACTACGGCAGACGATTTATTAATTAGTCAGTTCTAACACTTATATCATAATAAAGTAAACATTCGTTGTTTAAAATTCCAAAATGCGAGCAATTTACTGATAAAATCATTCCTTCCTCTCCATATTTTAGAGTGCGCCGCTACATTAAAGTTAATTTTTTTTCTAATTAAAAAAACACTGAAAATAAATAATAACTCCTAAATATTTTGAAAAAAAAAATGAATTTAAAAATAACAGCACATGCGTTTATACAAATGCACAATGATTTAAAGTTTCTTTTATTATAGATATTTCACAAGCAGCTTTTATTTGTATATACAATTACGTATTTCTTCAAATATTTGTTTCACTATATATGAATAAAAACTTATAAATTATTAAAAAATATAATTCATTTTTAATAACTTAGGTAAAAATATTTTTTCCTCAAATCAGGCTTTTCAAATAGAGTCTTTGTACTTTCTAGTAATACATACATGTATGATCAAATTCAATATATTCCATACAACATACAGCAATTCTAGTAAATTACCCAACGTTTAAAAATCTTGAATAATGTAAAATTATTATAGACGCGAACATTAAAACAGATGTATAACAACTTTTCACAGATTTAAAAAAAAAAGAAAAAATACTCAATTCAACTAATTCGCTAATAAAGAAACTGGAAAATGATAAAATTCGTTATTTTCGACGACACTAAAGGTATGTATGTGCGCTACGCGCCCATGAAAGAAAATCACTGCATGTAGGAAACTCGCTGCGTAGCAATCTCTAAAATGCACGAAACTCGTTATAGCAGCGGTCACAGACGCATGTATCAGCGCTGCGCGTACATTATAACTCAAGAAAAATATAACTGGATGAAGCAAACTCGCTGTGCAGCAATATATAAAATGCTCAAAACTCGTTATAGTAGCGGTCACAGTCAAACGTATGAATGCTGCACGCACATGAAAACTAAAAAAAAAAAAAAAAAAAAAAAAAAAAAACACTAGATGCAGTAAACTCTCTGTGCAGGAATCTTTAAAATGCACGAAACTCGTTAATGGCGCGGACACAGACAGACGTATGAATACTGCGCGCGCATGAAAACTAAAAAAGACATCACTGGATGCAGCAAACTGTCTGTGCAGGAATCTCTAAAATGCACGAAACTCGTTTATGCATACGCGTATATAAACTAAAAAATATCGTTAGATTCATTTATTTCGCTGAATAGCACTTTCAAACAAAAATTCCTTCATACCGACATTTATTCCTTAAAAGATCCTACAGAGGGCTAATACTATAGAGGGTCACTTATCCGACTGAAATTGTCCATAACATATCTGCTTTAATTCATATGTGTCTTTATAAAATTCCGTCAAAAGCATTACTTTCCAAGAAAAAAAGAAAGAAAAACATCGTTAAATTAATTTATTTAACGAAATATCACTTTCAAAGAAAAATTCCTTTATACTGACATCTATTGGTGCTTAGAAGATCCTATAGAGGGCACTTGTCTGACTGAAATTATGCATAAAATACTTGCTTTAATGCATAAGTATATTTATAAAATTTCGTCAAAAACATTACTTTACAAGAAAAAAGGACAAAAAAAAAAAAAACACAGTTAGATTCATTTATTTTGCTGAGTAGCATTTTCAAACAAAATACCTTCATACCAACATCTATTGGTATTTAAAAGATCCTATAGAGGGCACTTATCCGAGTGAAATTGTCCATAAAATAGCTGCTTCAATTTATAGGTATATTTATAAAATTACGTCAAAAACATTACTTTCCAATGAAAAAAAAGAAGAAAAAACATCGTTAGATTCATTTATTTCGCGAAATAGCACTTCCAAACAAAAATTCCTTCATGCCGACATCTATTGGTCCTTAAAAGATTCTATAGAGGTTACCTATCCATCTGAAACTGTCCATAAAATACCTGTTTCAATTTATAAGTATATTTATAAAATTCGTCAAAAAACATTACTTTCCAAGAAAAAATAACAAAAACAAAGTTAATTCATTTATATCGCTAAATAGCACTTTCAAAAAAATACCTTCATACCGACATCTATTGATACTTAAAACATCCTATACCGGGAACTTATCCAACTGAAATTGTCCATAAAATTACTTCTTCAAATCATAGGTATATTTATAAAAATCCGTCAAAAACATTACTTTCCAAGACAAAAAGAAAAAAAAAAACATCGTTAGATTAATTTAGTTTGTTAAATAGCAATCTCAAACAAAAATTCCTTCATACAGACATCTATTGGTACGTAAATGATCCCGTAGAGGGCACTCCATAAAGAGAAATTGTCCATAAAAGTAATCCCTATGGACAAATTAAAAATACATAAAACTTATATATTTTTCTCCACCAAATGTCGTATTCAAGAGCTTCAATCACGAATATATCTATATTTGCAAATTTATTACTTTCCACTCATTTAACATCTTTAAATAACTATAAATTATAAGTTACCTTTCGTTAAAATACCTGAAAAAGTATATTTATTAAATTCTGGCAAAAACAGTAAAATAAATTATTTCCAGTAATAAAAAACCCAACGATCTATGAAAAACAACTAAATCCAGCAATTTAACTACTGGCTGGGTTTACCATATCAGAAATCAGTCTCCAAAATTTTGCGTTTTTTTCCCCCATTTTTTAACCGATTAAAAAAAAAATCCGTGACCAGGGATTCCGCATCGTAGCCTCTAGATCAACTAGAATGCGTATGGTACTATCTTGAACAGAAGAGAATTGAAACGGTTTTTGTTCCTTTAACCGTACCGTTTTTTCTAAAACATATACATGACATTATACCTTTTTTTAATTTCCTTTCCTCAAATGAAGAAAAAAAAGAGTTGTCAAAATAAGGTTCTAACAAGGAAAGTCTCCTTATGTCTTTGAAGGGTGGTGAGATGTTATACAGGGTGTCCCAAAAGTCCTTGACACATTTTAAAATTCAATAAAAAATTAAGCAATTGGCGTACGAGAGTGCGGTTTGGACGAAAATGCCTCTTATGATAAAAAATTCCTTTAAAGAAATACAAAAATTTGTCCAAAAACTTTTCATACACGACGTTACTTCTGTAAAGCTACCGAAGAGCTAGATGGCCTTTGAACATAACAGAGGCGAAAGACGCACAGTGCGTATGCACAGTTTTTGTCCAAACTATGTCCAATCAACATTCCAGAACTTAACAATACTCGCCTTCATGAGTTGGATCAGACGAGTGAGAGAAGTCAACAAACATTAGTTTGACGATAATAGAAAGTTTGGCAAGTTTCTTGGCAATTCGTTTTTTTTCCAAAATCGTATCGACCAGTCAAATTTTTTCGTCCGTATGTCGCTATTATCTTAGAGGCATCCTATAGATCTTGGCGAGTTTCCTATTATCACCAAATTAATGTTTGTTGACTTGGCTCACTCGTCTAATCGAATTAATGAAGATGATTATTTTTAAGCTCTGGAATATTGGATTGCCATAGTTTGGACTGGCTGTCTGGCTGTCACCCGCCTTGAGGATCCGCTTTTGACATATGATCGGGACAAGCCCCAAGCTCAAGGCAGGAAGGTCTCTACCGTCCAAACGACACCACCGTCTCCGGATTAACTAAAATTTCTTACACCATCAATCATAAGTGGCAGCCCTATTTATCAGGGCGTGCCATGGGAAAACATTTACAAATTGAAAAGTAAATTATAGTAAATTATACAAACTCTAATTCACAAATGGCAGCCCTATTTATTCAGGGCGTGCCTGATTTTATACAATGTTTGAATATTATAGATTATATACACAATATTTAAAGCTACAGTTTTTTACAGGTAAGTAGATTTAAAAAAAAAAAATGTATACACAATAATTATATAAGTTACATGTTTTACAAATTTCAATATTTACACATTATACATAATAGCTCTTGGCAAGATGGTAACAGTAATTTTCTAAGTTTAACAACATTTTCCATTCTTTAAAAGACAACCCTAAGAAATGTCTGCCCTCATGATTAACCATGCAAGAAGTAGATGAATGAATATATGAATTGTAAAGTAACAATTATGTATTTACAGGTAGTACACTTGATATATTTACATTTTACTAGATAATCAATTATATTGATTATTTTAACTATTTAATTGTTAGCAAGATTTTCCGAACATTTATACACTTAATTATAATGAGTAATGCAATGAATACTACACTCGAATAATATACAAATATACACGATGAATAAAACAATGGAAAATTTATATTTGAATAATAATCACTTATATACAATGAATAAAACTAGAGTAATATACTTGATGAATAAACACTTATAAACAGAAAATATAGTTGAAGATACATAACACCGCAAATTAAGAGGACAACCGTCTCCATGAAGCGAAATAACCTTCACAGGACGAGCAATAGCAGGATTAAAAAATATTTTAGATTTAAAAATAAAATTTGTATTTTATAAAAGAATATTTCTCATTTAAGATATTATAATTTTGATATAATTTGCCTAGTGATTCATTATTATTAATAATATCCATCATGTCCTCGAGGAGTGTTGGAAATTTCCTATGAAATTTATATTTCATAAATCTACACTTCCCGAAGACATAATGGATAGGATCAACCCTCTGGCCACAAACATATAGATCATTATCCATTTTACCGATTTTATTTAAGAATGTAGGAAAACTGCCGCAGCCCGTGAAAAAATATATTGAGACTTTATCTTTAGTTATTAATTTAGTGTTGACTTCTGGCACAAGCTGATACGTAAATCTGCCGCTCCCTGAGTTACCCCAGTTGTACTGCCACCTTTCCAGTAATTTATCTTTGATACATTTATTTAAATATGAGCGCGGAAATTTTATTCCGCGCTCTACTGGAAGGTTGGAGTACTGAGCAGCATCATTAGCCAGCTTGTCCGCCAGTTCGTTGCCTATTGTACCCGCGTGTCCTTTAACCCATGTTAGATAAAATATTTTGTTTTTATTTTGATGTATTAGTTGCTGTATATCATAAATTGCTTTAAGTGTTGGAAATTGATTTGTTAATGAAAGGATTGTTGATTGACTATCTGATAAAATTTGAAATTTATTAAAGTTAGAATTTATTGCCCATTCTATTGCTGTTATGGACGCGTGCAGCTCTGCTTGGTAGACTGTGTTTTCTGGTTGAATTTTAGTAGTTTTTTCGTCTATTTTTATGTTGTTCTGAAAAATCACCAATGAGAAAGCTGTATTAGAATCCACCTTAGAACCGTCTGTGTATATGTGTGTAATATCTATGTTATTTAAGATTTTGTCTATTGTTATTAGATTATTTAAAAAGTTTTCTGGGTTAATTGTGTATTTGTAAAGCTTTTCTTCTATGTCATTTTTAGTTATTACTTTATTATCTTTTAATAATATCTCTGTGTTGTTTAATATTTTATATTTTAAGTTTTTATGTTCTAACGGTAGTAATAGTGGTGGAATACCTAGTAGTGTCTGTAATGTGTGAGTTGAAGTATTTTTATATGTTTTTGTTATTGATATTAAACATAATCTTTGTATGCTCTGGAGGTTACGTTTGTCAATAACTCTTAAATCGTCGAACCATACCTCCGAGCCGTAAACTATTATTTTCTCCAAGACTGTGATGTACCAGGTTCTAAGGCGTGATCTATCCACTCCCCATGTGGCTGAAAAAATGCGTTTTATTAAAGATGTTAATAATACTATTTTGTGTTTAATTTTTTGGATGTGTTTATCCCATTTAAGATTTGATTGGAATGTTATACCTAAGATATTTAAGTCGGTGACACCTTTTATATTGGATTGTTTTAATTTAAAGATTGGTGGACGACTCACCAAGGCATTTTTACCCAACAGAATGTACGATGTTTTATCTGATGATATTTTTAGCGAGAGGTCTTCACATAATTGGGCAAAAAGGGCAATTCTTTCATTCGCCGGCGATTCTAAATCTCTTCTATTGTTTGCGCGTATAATAAGATTGAAATCATCGCAAAAGGCATAAAGATTAGTGAATTTAGTGTAGAATATTTTTAGTATTTGATTGGCGACAAGGAGCCATAGGAAAGGTCCGAGACACGAAACCTGTGGACAACCTTGGGAAGTAGGACGTTTAATGTTATTATTTAGGTAATCGGTAATGATGAGTCTGTCTGAAAGAAAGCTTAGGAGAAAGTTTATAAGATATTTTGGGACTGGCAGGGTTTTGAGAATTCTGCCCAATGTTGTCCAGTCAATATTATCAAACGCCCCCACAATGTCAAATGAGACGAGCGCGCAGTATTTATTTGATTTTAGATAATTATTAATTCTATATTTTAATCTGTTAAGTAATTGTACTGTACTTTTTCCTTCACGGAAGCCAAATTGAGATTTATGTAAGTAGTTATTGTTTTCTAGATAGTAATTTAGTCTATGTTTAAGCATGCGTTCTAGGATTTTGCCCAGCATCGGGAGAAGGCAAATGGGTCTATATGAGGTTGGGAGTTTAGGATTTTTATTGTTTTTTGTGAAAAATATAACGTTAGCTAATTTCCAATTTTTTGGGAAATAATTTAAATTTAAACATTTATTGAAAAGATCACGAATTAAGTATTTGTATGATTTGAAAAGATTTTTTATGAGGTATGCGTCTATTTTATCGTGACCAGGGGCTTTAAGATTGTTTTGTTCAGATAATGCTGTTTTTATTTCTTTATTTGAGAAGAGTGGGGGGAGGGGACTATCTCCCCTGCTGGGGCTAAAAGTAACGGAACAGTTGGATTTATTGGAAAATGATGTGTTAAAAGATTTTGAAATGTTTCTTGTTTTGTAATGTAAGGTGAAGAACCTTCCAAGGATGTGTGAATAAAGTGTTGGTTTGATAAGTTTTTGTTTGTTGCAATTTTGAACGCCTGCCCAAAGGTGTCTTTTGTATTATTACAGAATTTTTTCCAGGAATTTAATTTTTCGCTTTTTATGTGTTTTTTATATAGCGCTCGCTCACGTTGTAGGAGCGTTCTCCATTTTGAGTCACCCGATGACTTCCATCTTTTCCTTAGAGCTGATATTTTGTTTCGGTGGGATCTTAGCGCGTCAGTCCACCAGTCAAAAGTTGGGTATAGTTTAAGTTTTTTAGTTTTTAATGTTTTTTGACATGTTTGGTTAATTTTGATATTGAAGTCTTCTAGCCAATTATCCAATTTGTCATAGGCTTATCTCCCCTGCTGGGGCTAAAAGTAACGGAACAGTTGGATTTATTGGAAAATGATGTGTTAAAAGATTTTGAAATGTTTCTTGTTTTGTAATGTAAGGTGAAGAACCTTCCAAGGATGTGTGAATAAAGTGTTGGTTTGATAAGTTTTTGTTTGTTGCAATTTTGAACGCCTGCCCAAAGGTGTCTTTTGTATTATTACAGAATTTTTTCCAGGAATTTAATTTTTCGCTTTTTATGTGTTTTTTATATAGCGCTCGCTCACGTTGTAGGAGCGTTCTCCATTTTGAGTCACCCGATGACTTCCATCTTTTCCTTAGAGCTGATATTTTGTTTCGGTGGGATCTTAGCGCGTCAGTCCACCAGTCAAAAGTTGGGTATAGTTTAAGTTTTTTAGTTTTTAATGTTTTTTGACATGTTTGGTTAATTTTGATATTGAAGTCTTCTAGCCAATTATCCAATTTGTCATAGGTGTCAACCGATGTAAGTTTAGTGTGTAAGTCCGTGGCCAAAGGTCTGAAGAATTTGTTAAATTTTTTGAAGGTTGTATACTTTGTTTTAAACCTTTTGAGATCTATTGTTGAGGGTGTTAATTAAAGAGAGAAACAAATATACCTATGATCAGATAGCGATACAGATTCTGTGTCCACGTACCAGGAGTCGACAAAGTTGGTTAGATCCTGAGTGCACACGGTGACATCTGGGTTTTCCCGACATGGACGACCCGGCTCTCCTATGAACGAAGGTGGTGATTCCGTATCGTTTATGAGTGTTAAGTTCTTTGAAAGTAGTAGGTATGTTAGGATGGATCCCCGTTCATCCTCCTTTTGGTAGCCGAGCAATGACAAGTGCACGTTGAGATCTGCTCCCAAAATCAGGTGCTGAAGGGGCATGAAGAAATCCAGCCATTTTAAGTCCTCTCGGAAGTCTCCTGATGGTTTTGAATAACAGGATCCTATTGTTATTGGTCCTGTAGATGATGTTAGATTCACGAAAACTGAATTATGGTCGCTGTAACATTGAACTACCTCCACATCAGGGCGTGTTACTATGATTGCAGCTGTATTGTTCCCCGATGTGAAGGTTTGCCAAGACTTGGAGGGGACTGCCCATATTTTTCCTTCCTGTGAATAATAGTCCTGAATCAGCAACACTAGGATCTTATTCTTGTTGGCATGGCCCATGAGATTCCCAGTTGCTGCTTTAGATTTTTGTAAGTTTATTTGAAGAAAGGTCCGTTTGTCGATTTTATTATCTATTTTGTTAACTATTGTATTGGATGAAGCTGAGGTTTTATGCTGTATGGGGGTTGGATGAATATTGTCTATGTTGAATTTAAAAACTGTTGTTGTGCGTAGATGTTTCTCTGTTGGATGTAATAATGGAAAGCTGGAAATTCGGAAGAGTCAGCCGAGTGAGGAAAGTCGCCCTGCGTTCCTGAGCAGTTTACGCATTGATGTTTTTGGGGGGATTTAGCCAATGGGCAAACAGAAGAAGCATGTTTTTTCGTGCAGTATTTACAGGACGTTTGAGATCTGCAGTTTGTATTAGCATGTCCAAAGCGCTGGCAGTTGCTACATCTGATTATAGGCAGGTAGGTGCTCACCCTACATGTAGAGAATCCAAATTGAATTTTTCGTTCCCGTAGCATATGGGCTGCTATATATTCCTCGACCTCCAGGATTAGTTGGTATTTTTCGTTTCTCTTTATCTTTTTGAAGACTGCTACTGGAGTTTCTGGATTGTAGAAGCTTTCCAACTGTTGCAATATTGTTTTCTCTTCTAGTATTTCTGGAATCCCCAGTATGATAATTTTCTTTAAATTTGTGGATTTATACGTTATTTCTATTATGTCTTTAAGTGATGTTATGTTTTCGATACTTTCCATTAGTTCAATCGTTTGGTCGTCTGATGTAGTTTTGATTATTAGAGTGTTTCTATCTTTAGCTATTGCACAATATATGTTGGTTGTATTTGACGATGTTTTTATTTCTTTTGTTAGTATAAGTCTGATTTCATTTAGTGCGATATTAGTTGAGGACTTCCTCTTAATTAGAATTGCTGAACTTGAAAACTACCGGTGATTCTTCATTTCCCTGTTGTGGATTTTATTTTGTAGAGGGATTCTGGAGTACAAGCTCTTTGATGTTTCTCTCTGATCTGTTGTGGCCGCCTCTTCCTCCTGTTGCATCTCCTTTGTATTTGTCAATATCTTTTCCTTTGGCCTTGTTATTGTTTTCTCTATCTTCATCAATTTCTCGAGTATCAATTGTATATCGGTTATCGTTGTTTCTTTCTTATTGTTCTCTAGAAGTTCTTCCACTAAATTTTGTTTCACTTCCAATTCCTCCATATTGTTCTGTAGTTGTTTTTCTTTCTTCTCCAACTCGTCTGATAAGTTTCGTTCTCTCAATTCTGTTTCTTCCTGCATTTTTATATAGCTCTCATTAATTTCTGTTCCACTGGCAGCTAATTTACTTTCTTGTTCATTGATTACCTTTAGTTGATCTTTAAAAATTTTGTTGAGAAGTTGTACTTGTTGTTCGTTTTTCTGGTTCTTATTTTGTATATCTTCTAAGTTTTTAAGATTTTCTTTGTGGTCATTGTACATTTTCGTTGATTTGAAGAATATCATGTCTAGGTATTTCTTTTTCTCACTCGACACTCCCTTGTACCTTTTTGCGTTCAGTTTTACGTATATATCTATAAGTTCTGGGATGTTTTTCGTTTGAGCCATTTTTTTGTTGAATCTATATTCTTCTGTTTTTGGTGTCGATATAAATTTGAATCTGGATGGGACCAGTCGTGGTTTTCTATTATTTGTGATTTTTGAGTCGCTAGCGAAATCTGCAGCTTCATCTTCACTGGTACCCGACTGATGATCTACGATGGATTTTTTCAGATGGACCAATGTTGGTGTCATTGAAATATTTTGTTCTAATATCGAGGTTTTCTCATACATAGTTCTTTTGTTTAAGTCATGATGTTGTTCATGAGATGCATTACCCTCATTTTCACTAACTTTATCACCCTCTTCCATTTTACTTATCTGTTCTTGTTATTTATGATTTTTAGTCAACAGTAGCTATGAGTTATATTATATTTCAATTAATTACTGGATCAGGCTCATTAGCTCCCCATACATGGTAAAGAAAAATTGGAATTTTGAAATTAATAGACTCGCCAAAATAGAAGAAAATAATTTAGAAAATAATTTAGAAAAAGCCTAAAAAACACTACGTCCAAATCGGTAAGGGATCCCGTGCTCAAAAATGGGTGATCGCAAAATATATTATAATGAATGGTATAATACAGTTATAACATGCTACATTCAGATAGCAATTGTTGGAGGTTGATATTAATAGTGAATTAGACATAAAATTATTATAAAAAGTTAATTAACACCAGGTGCAAATATATACATGAATATATAGCAACATTTCATTTGTAAACCAGATTTTATTTACTAACTTTGGCTAGATATTATGTCTGAAGACTAGTTTGAAACAATTACAGTCCTTAAGAAAATAATACCCTTGAGTATAGACCAACAAAAAATTAATGATGAAAATAAAGAATTTTTTTTTCTTTTTTTTTTTTTTTTCAAAACAATTTTCCATATGAACACTGCAATTAATTAAAAATGTATTAATTGAGAATTAGGTTAGTAATTCACCAATTAAGAGTTAATTGGGACGGATGCAGATGCTGTAGAAAAATAATAATATGGTTGAGCTGAGTGCAAAGTTCGGCTCCCGCAACAGTAGGAGGGAAGGGTCACCAAACTTACCCATATGGGAGCTACATCAAGAGATCCATGCTGCACTTGAGCTATGGGAGTATAGTAATGTGATAACTATTCCAAAGAAATAGAGGGCGCTACGAGCTGTAAGTAGTATTCGGTTGAATAATTGAAAGATTTAAAGTCTGTAATAGAGAAGCTATCCGGGGATATGTGACATGACATGATTTTAAAAATCTATGAAAGATGCCCCTTATATAGGGGCCAGGGCCGACCCTGATCAGAAAAAGTTAAGTGTAATACAAGAAGATGAAATGACTAACCAATGGCCATTGATACAAGGTGAGAAAAATGATAATGAGATTAAATATTAGGGGATAATGGGGTAATGGCCCTGATTTAAGGGTCCAGGGGCCGCCCTGTAAGAGGAAAAGCATTTTAATGTATATGAATGAATAGGTCTCAACGAGACCTATAAGTTGAGTGGTCGGAAGATGGGGTTTTATAGGAGTTAAAAATTTTGAAAAAGTTAAAAATGCTTCCGGAAGCCACCCACACAAATTAAGGGCTAAGAAAATATCAGATATGAAGAGGTCTAAGTCAGACCTTCAAATTGAGAGGTCGTGTGCATCCACTCTGGGCGTCTTCGACCACTGTTATGTATAAAGGCATTCTACTTCTTCGGTAGCTTTGCAGAAATAACGCCAACTATGAGAAATTTTTTGAACTAACTTATCTTTTTAAGAGCCTACACTAGTCACGCGAAGAAACGCTCACGCTAATGTTAAGTCTATGGGAAGGTTATCCCGCGATTTCTCGCTCGCATTTTAATATTTTTAAATGATTTCTTTTGCATAGGATAGCTGACGTCGATATCTATCGTTGTTAGTTTTTACTTTTTTGATTTTGGCTCCAGTTTTTTTATATAAGGGTTCTTTCATTTTCAGAACCGGTTCCAACCGGTTCCAAAATTGAAAATGTCCGCTTATAAAAAAAATTTAACCAAAATCAAAAAAGTAAAAACTAACAACGTTGAAGATCGACCTCAGCTATCCTACGCAAAAAAATCATTTAAAAATATTAAAATGCGAGCGAGAAATCGCGGGATAACCTTTCCATAGACTTAACATTAGCGTGAGCGTTTCTTCGCGTGACTAGTGTAGGCTCTTAAAGAAAATTTTCGATCATAAGAAGTCCAAATCGCACTCTTGTACGCCAATTGCTTAATTTTTTTATTGAATTTTAAAATGTATAAAGTACTTTTGGGACATCCTGTATATCCCACTTAATTTTAATCGTCAAATACCGCAATAGCTTGTGAAATTTGTAATCGAAATTCGCTTTTATGTTTCAAAATAAAATGTGTTTGTGAATCTTGGTTCAGCCAATCATTTCAACATATTAGCAGCTGAAGTGCTTTGTACCTGAAAGGGCTAAAGCGAATACACAAAACATTTTGGTAAAATCGTTAATGAAACTACTGATGTACGTAATAAAGTATCAGTCAAATTTATCTGTGGAATCCCATTAGAAAATCTGTAAAAAAATAAAATATTATCGAGTATTTGGCACGAAGAGACCACTCCACCATGCGATTCGACGAACAACACGTTTTCTCACCAAATGCAAGCGATTTTAATGCATTTTGAAATTTTTGAACGTGAAATAAGTGTAATAAAGTTGTACTCTATCATAAAGTATAATTTTAGACTTTTTATTCATAAAAACTGCCGCAAGTTTGTAACAAGTGATTGTATCGACTGCAGAATAATGTCATTCGTTTCAGAATTAAAAAAATACATGACAAACAATGCCCCCCTCGACCTATTAAAAAAATGAATTCTTTCCACCCTGAGTAAACATCCTCTCCCACTGAACAGTAGTAAAAAAAACTTATTTTTTAGAGATTTGTCGGATCTTCATTTCTAGTAACAAAACGAAGTTCTTCCCAAATTTTCATGAATGGCATCAGTTGTTGCTCTAAAACCCTATTTTACAATATAATAAATTATAACACCTTGTAATAATATATTACTTTTAAATGCTAAAGGTGTAAGATTAACAACTATAATATAAATTAAAATAACTTTTATTAGTTGTTTTACATGTTTCGACTCTTTCCGAGTCATTTTCAAAAACAAAATGAGAATATTCTAAAGTTGCACGGGCTTTGAAGTTATTACTTTCATGTACTTTTTTTAAAAGATACTTTTAATTTACCGAAACTGTGGCTAGAGTTACTCCATGGTCAAAGATATGAAAATAAACAATCAAGTAAAAATAATAGATAACGTGTACTTTTAATTTACCGAAGCTGTGGCTAGAGTTACTCCATGGTCAAAGATATGAAAATAAACAATCAAGTAAAAATAATAAATAGATAACGTGCGTAATTTTTAAAAAAGTACATGAAAATAATAACTTCAAAGCCCATGCAGCTTTAGAATATTTTCATTTTGTTTTTGAAAATGACTCGGAAAGAGTCGAAACATGTAAAACAACTAATAAAAGTTATTTTAATTTATATTATAGTTGTTAATCTTACACCTTTAGCATTTAAAAGTAATAGCCTATTTTACTTTTAGTAAAGTATAATTTTCCACCTTTTATTCATAAAACCTGCAATAATTTTGTAACAAATCATCCTATCAACTTGCGGATGGTGTCATACGATTCAGAATTAAACAATACATAATAAATGATACCCCAATTGACCAACTTAAAAAAAAGTTGAATTTCCCCTCTTGAGTTTTCCCGTCCTTGAGTTAAAATGTCCCCTCTTTTGCCTCCCAAAAACCTGGAAAAACAACTTTATTTTTGGGGTCTCAATGGATCTTCATTTCTAGTGCCAAAACGAAATTCTTCCCAACTTTCGTGAATGACCGCCAGTTGCCGTCTATTATTCAATTTTTTGTCTATTTTACTTGCCCTAATATTTGCACAGTTTGATAATTGTTTTTTACACATTTAAAAAATATATACTGCATTTAAAGTTGAATTGGTTATTTAAGACAATAATATATATATATATATATTATAAATTATTAGTACTTTTAAGAGAGTATTAGTTAATATATTTATTATGACTCATAAATCGCTGGGAGTTAAAAAAAGCTTTTCTTAAATTGAGTAGACTATAATAATAAAGAGAAACTACTACTATGGAAGCACTGTTTAAAAAAAAAAAAATTATACATATTTTTTCTTCTTTAATTTAAAATTCATAAACATTAAAGCATTTTAATGAAAATGTGTAATTTTTTGCAATAACTTAACTTTGTTGCTCGAGCGAGACTGTTCAAACTAGGAACCAGATATGTAGAGCATAGATGTCCCCCCCCCCCAAGTCTCATAATTATACATATTCCTTTGACTTCATAACCATCAGTTATGCAAAACCGCAGCTTTCTGTTCCAACAAGGAGTCGAGTATAAAATTTATTATCGTAAAACATTATAAACTTCAGCTTTAATTAATTTTTCTCATCTCTCCCCCCCCCCCCCCATCTATCATTATTTTAAAACAAATGCTTTTACCTTGCTACCATTATATATTTTCAATGGATTTATCATTATAACATTTTAGAAGTTGATATAGATCACTAAATACAAAAAAAAAAAAAATCATTTACGAATTTTTTAAGGAAAGTCCTTTCTTAAATAAGGTAGATTATAATCATTAAGAGGTACCATAATTTTAAAAGTGTCACAAAACCTGTTTCTAAATATTTTTCTTTCTTTTTATAAATAGTGCTCCTTCACTTCAGGGGATTTGGATACCACATAATCGCCTTCTTGGGGCCCTTGATGATAGGGTCCTTCAGCTACTTTATTAACTACTAAAAAATGTTCTTAGACCCCAGCTACTACTTTTTTTAAATATTAATTTTCTATTTCGGCATCAACTTACGTTTACTCACTACAGCCGTAAATTAAAAAATGAGATAAGTGGTTAACTTTAGAGGGAGGGAGATTTCAAACGCAAATTAAATATAGATCAGGGATAGCAAAAGTCAAATGTGCAGTTTTATTTTCAAATAATTTTATTTAGTACTAGCTGACCCACCCGGCGTTGCCCGGACCCGTGATAATAACCTTAAACAAAACTTAAGTTTCTTTGATTTTTTTAAAGAAGCTGCACCAAGGGCCCCAAGAAGGCGATTAATTACCAAAATTGGTGGTAGATGAAGTCCGAGAAATTTTTTGTCGTTCAAATAGTAGCTGGAAGTCCTAAGAAGTTGTTAGAAAAAAAACTAGTGAATCGAACAATTTAAGGGAGTTATAGTAGGGAGCCACAAGGGGCTAACTGATTATTTTAAGCAAGGCCCTGAGAGAAAAAAATTTAAAACGTCCCAGTACTTAGCGCTTTAAATCTATTAAACAATGTTACAAGAATTACTCAAATATTTAATACCTAGGACGTACATTTTTACAGCTCTATTTATATGCAGTACTAAAAACATTATTGTATTTTAGAAAAATTGTCCTCTCTGTGCCCCCCCCCCCACACACACACCTATTTGAAAGACCTCTGAAACATCCTATTCCTATTGAGAACCAGTGGGGCGTTTATTGTATTCTTTGTTCTTGTAATTTAGGTTTTATTGGTCAAACTAAGAGCGCATTAAAGTTCAGAATTAGCGAGCATCAGAAGTATATATCAAATCAAGAATTTTCCAAATCTTCGATTGCCTAACACTGTTGGACTTTAAGTCACTGTTTCAATTCGTCCATGACCAAAATAATTTCTTTTCCCGTCTCTCCCACTCACCTGGATTTTCACGAAGCATTTTTTATGCAAAAAAAATGCTATAATATTATCAATGATCTGTTACCATTGTGATGCAGTCACATATTTTATTTCCTTTTTCATTTTAAAATGCTTCAAAATTAATTTTTCCCCATTTAAACTGTAGTTAAAAAAAAAAAACATTTATTTTTATTTCTTTATTGAGTGCGTCTTCCTAAATTTGTAATAAATAAAACTTAATAATAAGACATAATTAATATACTACTTTAAAAATATCATTTCTTTTCTATTTTTTTTTTCGTTACAGTTTAACAATTAAATTTTATACTTCTTCCCCTTTTATATTCATTTTTATTTCGGTTATCTGTTTTTATTTAAATAAAAAACGGTATTTTAAGTAATAGCACAGAGGTGTCGCTAAACTAGGTGGCTCCTTATAGGGTTGTCGTACTTGGCATGTTCGTTTCGCCAAGGGCGATGTTTGTTTTCACTTTCTGCGCACTCAATTTAAATTTTTCCATTTATTTTCTATCGAACGTCTGTTACCCGTGCGTTTAGTTGGGAATCTATTTTTTTCGCCAGTATTTGTGTTGGCGATATTGTTTAGATAAAAATTTAGTTAGTTATGTAACTGTTACGGTGACATGAGGTCATGCGCTCTCCTTAGTGTCGATTAAATGAGAAGCAATTATGTCCTTTTAAATATATTTTTGCTGCTGATCCTTTGACTCGTAGCTCATCTGTATTTTATTACTTCAACATTGCCTGAAAAATAAATATTTTGTCTAGCACGGAATAGAATTAGTTCATTTTTAAAAAATCGACTTTTTCTGCCAGTGAAAAAATGTTTTCGAACCTGAGATTATATACTCCACTATACGAAAATGGCACACGTGATGGTCGAACGCCATCACATACAATTGGTGCCGTGACCAGGATGGAATTTTTTGCTGGATCGGTCGTTTGAGATATATAAAAATATAGACTGTGACTATCTGCTAAAAATTTTTTTGGAGAGATTGATAAAATGTCATCATAGTACTATTGTGCACTGCTTGGAGGTGATACTTCATATTTACGTTGGCTTCAACTGTTCCTGTGTTTGAATGCATCAATTTTTAAGTACACAAGAATGCGTTAATTCTGTATGATTCCAGTAGTTGAGAGATTGTGGTTGTGCGGAATGCTTGAGTACGTATTAACTGTCAGTAGGGTTGGAGAGGCCTCAGCATCAATAAATTCTCGGGAATTTCTACAAAATGTGCAATAGGGAAGGAACAAGAGATGTTCGCTGTTATTGTGCATTTACAGCGATTTCAGCGTTGGAAATGCGGATTTGTGTCATATGAGGAGCTGCTCTCAATTATTTTTTATTATTTTTTTTTCTAGTCTGCATTGAAGGTGATTTTATTTGGAATGGCTGTTCTACCTTCTCATAACGAATAAGACAGATTTACTACGATCATACAATGGATGACTGTAAGTGTATTCTGACTAGTGTGTAATTTAAAATTTTTTGTTGTTTTGCTATCTTGTGATTTAAAAAAAAGGAAAAATACAAGAAGAAGAAAGGTTTTTTTTTTTTTAAGTTCTACTCATATTATAGTACAGGTAAAGTACATTTTTTGTTTTTCTTCTGCACTTTTTATTAAATATGTGTTTATATTTCATATAGTTGTTTATAAATAACTATAATTTACTTAAATATTTTTTTATTTCTTGAGAATATATTTGTATCATTATGACTAATTCAAAGTGTAATTTTAACATTGCAGTACCCGCTTATGAAGGGGAACCAAATACTTTAAATTTTTTCTTTGATATTGTTAGTAATTATGCAAAAATTAACAAATGGACCAATGATCAGGAGGTTTTGTTTATAAAAACTAAATTAGCTGGTCCCGCGTTAAAATTCTTCTTTGAAAATGAAAAGATAAAAAACTCAAATGATGTGGTTTTCATTAAACAAGAATTTTTTCGATTCAATTCTAAAGAATCTCAAACAGTTGTTGATATTGAATTTGATAATATCAAACTTTTACCAAATGAGAGTCTTAATAACTTTTCTCAAAGATTAAACACATTGGCCAATAAAGCTTTCAAAACTAAAGATCCAGGGTTTTTTAATGAAATAAAATATAAGAAACTCCTGCAATGCTTACCATCAGATATTAGAATTAAAATTAGAGAAGAACGAATTGATGATTACGACAAAGCTGTCGAAAGAGCAGAATTTATACAAAATATTTTGTCCAATGAAAAATTAATTAATATTCATAATGAGTATTCTAATCATGTTGATTTTTCTAAACAAATATCTGAATTAACCGAAAAAATAAATGCTTTGTCATTTGTAAATAATACACAATCTGATGACTCTAAAGAATCACACACACTTCCTAGTTATAAGGACAATCGTATTTTATATAAATCAAAGAATTCTAGAAATTTTGGTTTTAAAGTTCGAAATAAAAATAACAAAAATGTAGAAATCTGTCAGATTTGTTCTAAAACTAGTCATGTTGCTCTGCAGTGTTTTAAATATAAGAATTTGTATAAAAGAAAGCAGGCATTTAATCGAAATTATTCTACATCACACAGAAATTTAAATTCAGATAATTATGGTTCTAACAATTCTGAATCTTTAAACCACCATTGAGACACAGTACAGCTGGTGAGCTGTCGTCTCAAAATTCATACCAATCAGCAGCAATTATGCCTATTTTGTCCAGTGAAAGATTAGTAAAATCAACTTATTCCCAAACGTCTAATGAAATTCAGATTTGTAACAGTCAATCAACTCAGACTGATGAAAAATAAGTCATTTACAATGTATATGATAAATGTTCTTTTTTACCTATTTTTTCTAGTAAATTTGGTAAATTTGAGGCATTTTTATTACTGGATACGGGAAGTTCAATTTCGCTTTTATCGTGCAATTTTTTTAATGAAATAAAAAAATATATTTCTTATAAACATCTGGCTTTGTCAGTAACTATTTCAACGGTTAATTCTGCCGTCAAATTTTCTTCCTGTATCTCTGTATCTATCAAAATTGGTAAAGTATTCTTTCGGCACACTTTTTATATAGTTGATATTGCAAACTCTTCAAAATTTGTCGGGAATTTACGATATGATTTTATTATGCAAAATAATATAGTCATTAATCCCAGTGATAATACTGCCTCAATAAATGGTGTTGTGATACAGTTAAAAAACAACCGCATGCAAAATCCAATAAGTGCAGTTTGTATTGATCAAATTTCTGCAAGTGATATAAGTAATAATGAAATTATTTCGAATGATATTGTGAGTAATGTCAAAGTAGATGAATCACATGATCAGATTTGTGCATATCTCGCACATAAAGTAAACTTAGATCCTTACGAACAAAAATTTGTAAAGATTAAAATTCCCATCTCACCAAAACACGATGAGATGTTATTTTGTAGTGACATTTCGCCTGCTAATGTATTATGTCATGATTCTCTCATAAAACTTGATTTTCATCATCAAAATATTTCGTATCCTAAAATTATGCATGTGTATGTTGAAAATTTGTCTGATCATGTTATTCATTTGAATAAGAATATGGAAATGGGTGATCTGAGTGTTCCTGATGAAATTATTGATCAAACTGACATGGTAAAAGAATCAAATATTTCTAAGAGTAATGATATTGATATTCAGTGTAATTTTATTACTGCATCTGATGAAGTGCTTGCGCAGCGAAAAAAGGAACTTTCTATTACTGATTTTAAATTAGACCATTTAAAGGATAATGAAAAGAAAGAAATTTCTGAACTTTTATTAAAACATTACTCTGCATTTTCAAAATCAGTAAAGACACCGCATTGTGCCAAAGATAAAATTTATCAATGATTTTCCGATAAAAACTCTGCCTTTTAGTATTCCACAAGCGCTTCAGGCCGAAGCAAAAGAACAAATTGATCAACTCGTGGAAGCAGGAATAATAGAGAGGAATTGTTCTGAATGGGCTTGCCCAATTTTACTTGTAAAAAAAAGCCTGATGGGTCAGGCAAGCAGAAATTTCGTTTGACATTAGACTTAAGATTGCTTAACTCAGTTATTCAGGAATCTTCCTACCCCCTTCCCAAAATTCAAAATATCATTACCAGTTTGTCATCTTATAAATATTTCACTAGTTTAGATCTACAACATGCGTATCACCAAATTGACATACCCCAAGATTTACAAGATAAACTAACATTTACATCTCAATTTAGCTGTTTTAAATATAAACGCTTGGTATTTGGATTAAAAAATTCAGCCTCAGTGTTTCAAACATTAATGGGCATGTCTATTGATGAAATGAATTGTGAAGGTATCTTCTCTTATCAAGATGATTTTATTTTCGGTGCAAACACATTCGAAGAAACTCTTCAAAAACTCGAGAAAATTTTACAGGTCTTTTCAAAGTATAACTTGACTTTTGCTCCCAATAAATGTAATTTTCATCAGACCTCTACTAACTATTTAGGGTTTCATATAGAAAATCCTACAATTAGTCCTATTCAAAGTAACATTTTGCGAATCACTTCATTTCCTGTCCCTAAAACTAAACGCCAACTTAAAGGTTTTATTGGTTTAGCGACATTTTATAGAAATTTGATACCTAAATTCTCTGAGATTATACATCCGTTAATTCAGCTTACTACACCTAAAGCAAAATTTCATTGGACACCAGAACATAATAAAATTTTCAATGATATACAGAAAATGTTTTTTTCTGAACCCGTGCTCCATTTACCAAATTGGGATAAACAATTTTTCTTAAATACTGATGCATCACAAGTTGCTATCTCAGCTGCTTTACTCCAAGAGTTTGACAATAACTTACTTCCTGTTGCTTATTTCTCTAAAGCACTATCACCTTTTGAAAAAAAAAACCCTGCGATTAAATTAGAGTTAATGGCTATCTATAAAGCAATTATTGCCTTTAAATATTATCTTTATAATAGACATTTCACTTTTTGTCTGACAGTGCACCCTTAGACAAATATCGTAAAACCACTAATCCGGCAGACATTATAACTAGATGGCTCACTGAGTTATCAGAATATTCATTCGAGTTTCGGCACATTCCAGGGTCATCTAATGTTCTTGCGGACTATCTCTCTAGAAATGATTTAAAAAATAATCAACAAACTTTGGATACAAATCCTGAGTTGATTTACGAATCTAACCATATTCTACCAATTGTTGAAAATGATAAACAAGACAAAAGTATCACAGAATCACACTCAATTAATTATTTGAATGTCGGTAATTCAGAACATCATAAAGATCCTCTCCTTGATATATCAAACCAAACATTTGTCAATGAAAAATTAAAAGATACAGAATTATCTGTTATATATCAGGAAATATTGAACAATGGTAATTCAGAGAAATATAATATGTATTTTATTCATCCAGACACCAAAGTTTTGATGTTTAAAAAAATCTTTCCATATAACTCTACAGTTTCATATCACATTGTTGTACCACATTCGTTAAAAGCTAAGGTTTTAGTGATTTCACATCTTTCACACTTTGGTTTAAAGAAAACCTATGAATTTCTAACTAAAACATATTTTTGGAAGGGCGTTTATACAGACACATTAAATTACGTTGCATCATGTGTTAAATGTTTGCAACATAAGCACCACAAAACACAACCTACACCCTTACAAACAACTTACATTCCTAAACAACCAGGTCATACTGTGGGAATTGATATTGTTGGTCCTTTCAGTAATAATTATTCAGTTTTAACGGTAACAGATCATTTTTCCAGACACATGGAATTATTCCCTTTAAAAGAGACTACTGCTAATCGAGTTGTTGAATCACTATTCAAATATTTCACCTGTTTCGGGCGACCTTGCGTAATTTTATCAGATTTAGGTCCCCAGTTCTTTTCTAATGTTTATAACATCTTTAACGAAACCCTTGGTATAAAAATATCTCATGCATCCTGTCACGTTGCAAACGTGCCACTTTCAACTATTTTACGATGTTATCGTACCCACGTGCACATTTTCCATTTTTGAATATTTAATCCTAATAATTCTAATTGTTTCTCTGTAATATTAATTTAAATCATCATTCTCATTATTTGGCATTTTAAAATCCCTTTAATTTAACATCTCATTTATTTCTCTACGTTAATTCTGTCATATTTTATCATTCCCTCTTTAAGTTCTTAATTATTCTGTTTCATTGCGTTTTGTCGATTCGTGATTTCGAAGCGACCGGCACTCACGGATGCTTCTCCGCCTTGCGTTTCGCTTGGCGCGCATCGCAGTTCGTTATCGCCCTTTGGCGTCAACACGGACTTACGCTTTGGCGTTCGCGCACCTGTTACACAGGTTTTTCACCGCCAATCTCTGGCTAGCGCACATTTTTTCGTACCGGCAAGCAGTTCGGTAGTTGGGACAGTTGAGCTCTGCCTGCGTGCGAGTTAGTGGCTTTTCGATAAGGTCTCCCGGTTGCCTCGAGGCTTCCGTGGGAGCCATGTTAGTAAAGTTCAAAGTAAAGGTTATTTTCGGAAGATGATGCGTGTGTGTGCGAGTCCACCAATCTCGTCCCATTCTAGTACATTTTTATGTATATAAATAAATAAGTGTAGCTGCATTCCTGTCTCATGTTTTCAATACACTAGATGTCTGACTCGAGTTCTTTCAACGCTCTGCAAAGGGTCGACGATCCGATACCCCAGCATTTCGGTAAGGTCTTTTTGCATACTTTTCTCGGGATAATTTAGCTGTAAACGATAGCGAAGTACGGACCTGATGATGGTTATTCTCCAACGCAAGATCGCTCGTGAAGCCACGTGCTCTAAGGCCTAGATAGTTTCAGCACGTGGTATTGAAAAACTTTCAAAGTTAAGAAGTTCTCAAGAAACGAGCGAGCCACTCATTATGCGATACATCCGTTTCACTCCCCCAGGCGAATGCTATCGCTGAGAGGGTTAACTTATCAATTAAAACCTCAGTTAATACCTTATTACTTGAAGGACATTCCTTTGAACATGCATTATTGATTCACAAATGCTTATACAATGGCTCTACACATTCATCTACTAAATTCTCACCTAATCTTTTACATTTTGGGCGTGAATTTTCATTGATTTTTGACACATACGACACTCATGCAAATCAACCATTTCTTGATAATGTTGACACATATAAATTGTTAAAAGAACTTGACTCAATGTACCAAAAAGCTTATGAAAACATTGTTTCTGCTCAACATCAAAGAAACCTAAAATTTTCTCAACATGCAAAATTAAAACCATTAACTGTCCAAGATATTGTTTATCTGAAATTTAGAGATAAATATAAACCTAAATATACTGGACCTTATGATGAAACATTCACCTGTTTCATTCATTATAAGAAAATATCAGTATCCACATGCTGCTTCCTTTAAAGTGCACATTGATAGGCTTTTACTAGCTCCACCTAGAAATACCTATCTTAATTCTAATTTTGACAATAATTCAAGTACTAATAATAACAATAATTATCAGCAAGATAATAATAACAACTTTCCTTATAATATAATATCCAGATATAATCTTAGAAAAAGAAAATAAATGTAATACCACATGTTTTATGTCAACTGGCCAGGACATGGAACTATGTTTGATTGTGTGCTATATATATTCAATCTTTTACTAATTTACTAGCTGGTACAGTTTATGGTGTATAAGATTATTTATGCAGTATACAAATTTGGTTTTATATTTTGTTTTCTTGTCACAAATACCTAACAGTTAATTACTGTAATATTTTAATGCTTTCATTTTATAATATACTTATGTAAGTTTTCTCTGCACTTTATTGGAATTGCATTAATTATACTTTCTAAACATTGTCTAATACTAATAAATGTTACTATTTGGTAATTTCTTTGCGCATAGAATAAATATTGGATTTTTTTAATATTACATTATATTTTCATCCTACATTATAAAAAAAAAAGTGCTTATATACTTATAGCAAATTAAGCACTTATTCCATTCTGTGTTCAAAACAGACTATTGGACTGTTATGATAACTATAAATCAAGTTGCAAATATTTTTAAGCAACATCTATAAGAACTATGAACAGTTTCAACAAATAAGAGAAAATATGTCATCTTTAAAAAAATTGCTTCTGCGGAAGAATTTTTTTTTTATATAAGCGCTTTCACTTGAAAAGATGACTACATATATTAAATAAATATTGGTGTGTACACATTGAACGGTTTTAAAAGATTTATAAAAAAAGACCTAGGCAACACATTTAACTGTTTTAAAAGACTTATAAAAAAGACCTAGGCAACACATTGAACTGTTTTAAAAGATTTATAAAAAAAGACCTAGGCAACACATTGAACTGTTTGAAAAGACTGAAAAAAAGACCTAGGCATCACATCAAATGATATTCAAATTTTGGTATTCTCTTACGTATAGAATACAATATAAAATAAATGTTCTTTATGTCATATAACTTCTATAGTATTACGAATATTCATTTATTTTAGTGTATAATTGTTTATTGTGCTAGTGTATTGTACATACATTCCCAACAATTTAAATATTAAAAAAAATGCAGATTTTTTTTCAAAATTCAGCTAAATTAAAAAAATAAAAAATAATTTTTTTAGCGGTCTTTTGAGTGATAATAGGTGATGCAGTCACATATTTTATTTCCTTTTTCATTTTAAAATGCTTCAAAATTAATTTTCCCCATTTAAACTGTATTTAAAAAAAAGCATTTATTTTTATTTCTTTATTGAGTGCGTTTTCCTAAATTTGTAATAAATAAAACTTAATAATATGACATAATTAATATACTACTTTAAAAATATAATTTCTTTTCTATTTTTTTTCCGTTACAGTTTAACAATTAAATTTTATACTTCTTCCCCTTTGAAATCCTTTTTTATTTCGGTTATCTGTTTTTATTTAAATGAAAAACGGTATTTTAAGTAATAGCACAGAGGTGTCGCTAGACTAGGTGGCTCCTTATATGATTGTCGTACTTGGCATGTTCGTTTCGCCAAGGGCGATGTTTGTTTTCACTTTCTGCGCACTCAATTTAAATTTTGCCATTTATTTTCTATCTAACGTCTGTTACTTGTGCGTTTAGTTGGGAATCTACTTTTTTTCGCCAGTATTTGTGTTGGCGATATTGTTTAGATAAAAATTTAGTTAGTTATGTAACTGTTACGGTGACATGAGGTCATGCGCTCTCCTTAGTGTCGATTAAATGAGAAGCAATTATGTCCTTTTAAATATGTTTTTGCTGCTGATCCTTTGACTCGTAGCTCATCTGTAGTTTATTACTTCAACATTGCCTGAAAAATAAAGATTTTGTCTAGCACGGAATAGAATTAGTTCATTTTTAAAAAATCGACTTTTTCTGCCAGTGAAAAAATGTTTTCGAACCTGAGATTATATATTCCACTATACGAAAATGGCACACGTGATGGTCGAGTGCCCCCCCTCCCCCACACACCTATTTGAAAGACCTCTGAAACATCGTATTCCTATTGAGAACCAGTGGGGCGTTTATTGTATTCTTTGTTCTTGTAATTTAGGTTTTATTGGTCAAACTAAGAGCGCATTAAAGTTCAGAATTAGCGAGCATCAGAAGTATATATCAAATCAAGAATTTTCCAAATCTTCGATTGCCTAACACTGTTGGACTTTAAGTCACTGTTTCAATTCCTCCATGACCAAAATAATTTCTTTTTCCGTCTCTCCCACTCACTTGGATTTTCACGAAGCATTTTTTATGCAAAAAAATGCTATAATCTTATCAATGATCTGTTACCATCTCCTTTTCTCGCTTTAGCTTGGAAATTACTTTTGTAATTTTTTTCCTCTTTTTTTTCCTGTCTCTTTTTTATTTTTGTTTATTATTTATTTTTTTTTAATTTAATTAATTAATTAAATTTATTTTTATTTATTTTATTTACTTCTTTTGTTTTATTTATTCCTCTTTTCCCTATCATTTTGACTAATCTTTCTTCTTCCGCATGTGCTCCTCTATGATTAGTGTTTTCCTTTCAGCTAGCGCCACCTGTCTCATCCTTTGTTAGCTCTCCTCTCTGCCCTTCTGTTTATTTGTGACTATATTTGTGACCTTGTCCTCTTACGGACACGTATTTATTTTGCTAATGACGGGCTGGTAAAAATATCCATCCCAAAACGCGCCTGTGTGTTCTTTTGTTTTTATGGTGATTCATTCAAAGATTTATTATTTAATTGTGATTTATTGCCAGTTTTTCGGTGCTCTTTCATTTTCTTATATCTGTTAAGATATAAAAATGTCTTTTTTCTCTGTGTCCCCTATTTTGTTTCAAATTTGTTAAGGAGTTCAAAGAGACTTAGTGAGATAGTACCGAAATATTTTACGGTTGTGATTTTTTTACATTACATAATCTACAGGTGATGCGACTTTTCTTTATTGTTAATTTCTGCATGAAATTAGTGACTTAAAATTTAGAAATTTATTATTATTAATAAAACTGAAATTCAATAAAATATTTTTTATCTTATTAAATAGGATATTTTTATTGGAAGATTTCTTGTTTTATCAAATTTAGCAATAAAACAAAAAGTTAAGAGAGGGCACCGAATTTCTACTTGTGAATGGTATCTGGATCCTTGAAATTTTTTATAGCTACCAGATTTTTTTTTTTTTTATTCTAAATTATTTCAATATTGATATTATCTTGCTTGACAAAATAAGAGTTGTTTATTTTGTAATGTCTGTCTTTTATTTATTTTTTTAATAATTCTTTATCATCTTTACATTCCTTTTAGCTGTTTTTGTCATATCCAGAGGATTTTATTTACTTATAATTTTTCCGGCAGTAGGAAATAACTGTCCTTTGCATTTAATAGGAAATAATATCACTTTTTCTCCTATCAGATGTTGTCTAGGAAACAAATTTAACCACAGGTGACATTTCCCCCTCCATTATTGTATTAACAAGACATTTTCATCTGCTGAGATATGGAATTTATGCAACAGCTCAAGAGACATTGTCATTGTTGTATAATAACGGAAGATTTATTTTCTTAGGTAAAATATATATATCATTGAACACCAAGCTATGATTTGAGAAAAAAAAAGTTATTTTGATAAATGTTTAAAGTAAATAATATAAAGTAAACGATAATCTCAATAAAAAATAGCCCTAATAAATGTTTAAAGGAAATAATCTTAATGGCAAAAACGCATTATTATGTTTTTATTGTCGGCAAGCTTAGTGTGACAAAATTTCGTAAAATTAAAAGTATCATAACTCGGTGAATTTTGGTCATAGAACAATTGAATACTTACTGTTGTACTTGTCAGAGAATGGGAAAACTTTCAAAATGTAACTTATTTCCAGGGTTCGTATAATTTTTTAAAAAGTATCACTTTTTGAAAATTAATGGTGGAATTATTTCATCATCATAATCTTATTCCTACCTTATTTTGAATACTTTTGCAATCTTCATTACCGACATAACTCCAACAAATAAAACAAGCTTTTTAATTTAGGATTAATTTGGAATCTTTGATTTTTCTTACATACGTATGGATATTCTCATGCTAATCCGAAAAAAGGCTCCTATTTTTTTCCCATTAAAGTAAAACAAGAAAGAAAAATCATGCGTTAAGCATAGATTATGAAATAATTTTCAACATATTCAGAATACTGCAACAAAAATTTACCGTTTCATAAGGTGAAAGGTAATGTCTAAGTAAACAATTTAGAAAACGCATAACACATTTGAAGACCAATTTCAGTTGAAAAATATCTGAATTATTTTTTTTGTTATGACTTGTATTTTTTATTTATATACAAGCATAATCTTTAAACTTTACTAAATTCAAAACAAACCACTAAAACAACTACAAAAATTAACTTAACATAACATTATAAACTAACAGAAATCAAAAGACTAAAAACAAAAATATAAACAAAAAATAAAGCAAATTGAAACCAGTAAAACCACTTGAGACCTTCACAGGCAGAATTGGGTTGAACTAGTTTTCTGTGCACAATTCTCCCCCATACCTGTCAATACCAAATGAATAGACTGACATTTGACATTTTATTAACATACATCTGACCTGTGTGCTTGGCGTCCAGCCAAGGCAACACTAGACACCGGACTGGCTCATTCATTCTCAAAACGTCACAAATAGTGTCTGGCCGCGACCAGCGATTGGTACAAAGCGACGCGCCCATCGTTTTGTACCAATCGCTGTAAGCAAGCCCGGTATCTAGTGTAGCCCTGGTCAATCACCCGCTTATAAGTCATCGTCAATATATATACAGGGACGAGATAGCACACAAAAGGAAATACACTGAAATACAGCCGGAAACTCCACAAAGAGTGTGCAACGGAGCCAGCGGGATTCGAACCCGCTCCCACCTACACTCGCAAGCGATTAGCGGTGTGATGCCTTGACCACTCAGCTACGGTGGACACTGAATAGACTGAAACCAAACCAAATGAATTTTGAGACGTCCACATCAACAGTTCTCTGTACAACGCCTCTTCAGTTCTTCTCAATTATGCTTCTCGATCTTATTACCTTTCGTAACAAGCGAGAACTTCATCTCACTACGATAACTTTTGTTCTTTATAAAATTATACATCAATTCATTCAAAAATTTGGCGCGATAACCCTCGACCTACGTTATACACGGCCGGTGCATGACGTTTAAAACGTCACATGGAGTGGATCGAGGCTAACGAAAAAGAAAGGCTACCGCGGTGCTTTACGCGTATCTTTTTTTACAGACCGCGGGAGTCACGTGATGCTCGAATCCACCAATGCAGGCGTACGAAAAGAGCAACACGTCACACTAGCGGTCTGTAAAAAAAGATAAGTGGAATAAACCGCGGTAGCCTGTCTTTTTCGTTAGCCTCGGAGTGGATCATTTTTACACAGCGATTAAGGCTCCTATAAGGGGAGCTGACGCATATCCATTCCGTTGCTCAAAATAACCACCATATATTACAACCTAGCTCAGCATTAGGAAACCGCCTGAGCAGGTGTTTGCCGCCCCTGTTACTGTCACTCGCCGTCCACTAGTACGGTAAGCTAACCGGTTTTAGCTTGTTTTTGGTCCGCTGGGTTATTAAATGATGATATGATTCAGCCTGTATTATAGGAGCTCTAACAGCGATTGGTGAAAAACGGTGATGCGGCGCTTTGCATCAATCACCAAGTAAAAATGATCCACTTCATGTGACGTTTAAAACTTCACATGAAGTGGATCATTTTTACACGACGATTGGTGCAAAGGAGCGAGCACACTGTTTTGCACCAATCGCTGTGTAAAAATGATCCACTCCATGGGACGTTTTAAACGTCATGCACCGGCCGTATACAACGTAGGTCGCGGATAACTCTGGGTTATCGCCTGGTTGTATAATCCGTAAATTTCACCATTCATTTCTTGAATATTTGAACTTAACTTTCCAATCCAGTTTAAACCATTTATAAATATATTTCTAAAAATTGATATATGAATGTTCGAGACGTAATTCAACCTTTTTATCGTTTCGAAATTAAAACCTTTCTTTTTATTATATACTCTTGTGATTAACTCCCCATTTTTAATTTCTATATTTATATCCAGATAATTAACATTAATTTGACTGTCTGATTTTAAAGTTAAAACATCCGGATAACAACTAAAGTCACAATCCTCTTTTGTACCATTATATTTAACCACCAAAATATCGTCTATATATCTAAACATTTACATCTTTATTTACAACAATACTCTCTTCATACATGTATAAAAATATATCAGCCAGGACAGAATTGCAGCATCTCCCCCCCCCCCCCCCATCGGTATATTTGTTTGTAGACATAATTTCCATTATAAAGATAATTTTCTGTTACTACAAAATTAAACAGATTCATAAAATGTTCGCTACTGATGTCGTGTAAATTAAATATTGTATTCATAATCTTTATTTTTAACTTTTCCAAATCAATGTTATTGAAAAAAATCCTCGAAATCATAAGCATATAAGCCTGTTATATATCGATGTATAGCAGTTCCTTAGTAGTAGCTCCGTAGCTAATTCGTAGCTGTTTTTAATTATACAGGCAGGATTTGTCTCTAGAACCCTGTCAAACATCCATTTTACGCTTGTAATAACTTGTTATTTCCACCCTTTAAATATCATTCAAAAGCGAAAGTTATAGTTCTATATACTACAGGATCCTTGGGAAACTTGGGAACCATTACCAAATAAGGGAAGCTTGCACTATTTTGTTTGAATTTTAATTTTTTATAAAATGCCGTGACTCTATTTCAAATTACTTGTTTATTTGACTTTAAAACTTCGTAATTCTTCTTATTGTTGTAAGCCTCGTTAAGTATTTCTTCATATAGTTTTTGGCATAAAATTGCAGAATTAGTGTTAGCTTTATCTATATAGGTAATCATCAATTTATTCTAAAATGTAAATGCAGGTAGAGGAGACCTAAATAAGCAGATTTCGTATAGGAATGTGGGTGTGGAAATTCAGCGTTGAGGCAGTAGAGGGCGCTGTTGAGTTCGGTGGATGAAAGCGTTTTGCTGGCTTGAATCGTGTTTCCCCGCACGGTTTTCGAGCAACATGCATCGTTACACCAATGTGAACTTGTGGACATTTATTTCATGTATGGTACTGCGCAAGGAAATGGAGCGGCTGCTCAAAGGATGTACATGGAACGATTCCCGGGTAGAGATCTGCCGGATCACCGAGCATTTGAACGTCTTCATCGGGAATTGTGCGCGAGTGGATAGTTTTATGCTTCCAGACATGATACGGGCACTGGAAGATATCGCAAAATTTCAGCAGTAGAAGAAAAAGTATTATGCACAGTAGAGGATATTCCTTCGACAAGCTCGAGAGCCGTTGAACGTGTGCTTCCTTTGAGCAGCCGCTCCATTTCCTTGTGCAGCCCCATACATGAAATGCATGTCGAGAACCTCCGAATTGGTGAAACGATGCATGTTGCTCGAAATCGTGAGGGGAATGACGATTCAAGCCAGCAAAGCGCTTTCATCCGCCGAACTCAACAGCGCCCTCTATTGCCTCAACGCTGGATTTCCGCACCACATTCCTATAAAAAATCTGCTTATTTAGGTCCCCTCTACCTACCTTTACATTTTTGACATATATTTTAGGATCACCCTGTCCAATTCCTTTGTGCAGCTCTGTAATACACAATAGGTAATAAGCAAAAAATTACTTCAATTTAAAAACTCATAACACAATTGAAAACGCATTTCCACCAATTATTGCTCATAGTTAGTACTATAACCGAATTCTTTTTTGTTCCCCTGTAAATGAACGATAAATACTGTGCGCACTATATTCCATAGTAAGCATTTTGTAGTGCAGATCAGTGGTGTATATCAATTTCAATATTTTTTATATCGTGTAACATCATTAAAAATACACTGCAAACGATTTTCCTCATAGATCCTAATGTACCGGGATTTTTTTTGGGTGCCTCTGTAGACGAACTATAAATGCTACACACTTAATTGTCTGTACTGAATTCGCCATGTTAAACCTCAGTAACATATATCAATTACATGGGAATCTGAATATATTACTCGAGTTAGAGCGCAACCAGACAAAACGAATTCATAACGACTTTTAAACAATGTTGGAAAGTGTTAAAAAAGTAATGTTTTAATTGTTTCATAAAATTTTGGGCTTGATGTGAACGGTGTTCGAAGAAAAATATCTTACTACACGCAATAACGTTGTACTTATATAATTCTATGATTGAGTTCACTAAATCCGAAATATATCTGATTGGGATATAAAAAAATTTTCAGCTAAACTTATTCGGAGTTTTTCAATTTCCACCATAATTTCATAATTTTTTCAATTTCCACCAATTATAGACCGAATTAAAATCTAGGTATATTGTTTATTTTATTTGTATATTTCGACTTCTGTTGCTTAATAATATCAGTCATTAAAATTGTAAATATTTTAAAGATTTTTATGACGCCTCAATTACGGACATTGATAACTTCAAACTGAATTCTATGTATTACAGATTCAAAATGTAATATAGTCATCAGTAGATTAAATAATAAACAAAGTAGTAAGGCATTCTAAATATTTATTTTTGAATTTAAGCACGTACGCGAATTAGGTAAAATATTTCTAAGCTTTAAAATATTTTTTGGAAAAGTAAAGTAAAATTTGCTTAAATGTAAATAAAACTAATTACTGGATCAATTCATAAAATTTACGTTTACAACTGTGTTTGTTGGTACACTGGAGTAGAGTTTTTGGGTTGTATCCGGCACGAACACGAAATTCTGCTTTTACTCAACATGAAACCTATAGAATAAAATCAGGCCCTGGGCCTGGCTTTAGCAGGTTCGGTTACAGGAATTCAGTATATGGGATAAACAAGTCTAAAAACCTAATGTTGAAACACCAAAATTATGTAAATATTACATGTAATAAAAGTGCAACACATTTTGAGCTACAATAATGTAGCTTAAAACCTTTTTCATACAATCTTTTAAATTTTCCCCAATTAATTAAAAAATTTATTAAGATTAGAACAATCAAATTTGCAATAAAATACATAATAAAAATTCTAAGACTATGCGCTTTTAGCGTATACTATGTATATCAATAATAATACTGAAAATTACAAAATTTTGTTTAAAATTTTTTTTAAATATCATGATAATCTAATCGAAATGGACTTATACCTAGTTTTACCTATTTAGCGATTATGTACATTCGGCGACCCTCTTGTCCTGGACGCAATCTACATAGGTTGGGAAAAAGTACAGACCACAACTTACATAGGTAGGGGAGACAGAAGGGACGCAATTTCTAGTTCCGGACGCAATTTATGTACACCGATGAAATCTGCAAGCAGGTACTGCCATTTATGACAAAATCTTCATATATTTCTTAATTAACACTTTTTATCCTGACGGTACTTATAAGTACCACTTTAATAAAACACCTATATATTCGTAATATGACCATTTTTCCTACACAATTGCACAAAGAGTGTATTTCTGACAGCAGGCAGGAGATGGCAAATTCAAGCACATATCCTCTTTCTTTGCATTGTACATTTGCCACGCTACATTCGAAATCCATTTTGCAATAGAATTGACATGCATGTTGTTCTTCATATGAGTAATTTTACTGGTTTTTTTACCTGTTATTTAGTACTATTATTTTCAATTGTTTTCTATGCTCTACAGGTGAACATTTCCTATATTTTATTTAAAGTTTACTATTTGAAATTTACTATTTTATTTTATATCATAGGGTAAAAAATTTATTGTGGTCACAGTTGCATAATTAACCACTAAAACACTATAAAAATTATTTTCCTCTTTCCTATGTTTATTCTGCACCAAAACTTATCCAATGATGCAAAAATACAATTAAAAAGTAGCTGGAAAATCAATTCAGGATATAAAGGGTTAAACAAGACTAGGCTTATTACCAAAGCATCCTAAAATGATACACATAGATTATTTATAATTAAATTAGTAAACATTAGTACGCTCTGTAAGTACATTAAATAAGTTGTATAACTAATATAAAATCAAACAATTTCAGAGAAGAATTAAGGATATTATTTAATAACACTACAAAACTTTAAGAACGCTTGCTATGCCTCAGATTGAAATATGAAAAAAAAATTTCCAGAGCCAAACGCACTCAAGCAATTCAATATATTTTAAATTCTTTAAAATTTAGATTTAAATCATTTGATGAAAAAATATTTTATTTTCTGTTTAAACAAAATCTGCTTATTATTATTGTTCTTTTAAATAGGATTATTTATGCTTCGAAGTGAAATGCATTTGACACATAGTTTAGAGGACGACTTAAAATTTGTCCTTTTCAACTTTTTGAAAGAACTATTCAACTTACATAAATAATAAACTCCTGGAGTTTAAGGTTTTCTAATCATATTATTAGCCACCCACAGGGAGGCTTATTCTTTCAATCTCTATCATTTTTCATGTTTATGAAAAGTCACAGCAATCCATCGTTGCCACAGGTTAATCTCGGAAAATGAAACATTTAAAGTTACTGAAAAAATTAATAGCTCAAAAAGTATTTGTCACAAAATTGTTAGACAAACTGCGTTAGAAAGGAAAAAAATTGTTTTTTTTCTTGATATAAATTTCAAATCGAATGATTATGCCGTTTTTCAAATAATGAATTTCAAAAATTATCAAACTTTACAATGAAGTACCATAACGAACACGCGTAAAAAAGATAATGATAACGGTAGTTGCTTTCGGTCGAGAATGGACCAAACGATGTTCGCATTTTACTATTTTAACCGTTTTTAACGAAATTCTGTAACTTTAGAAGACTTTTTCTTTGAATAAGCAATAGAAATGCATAAAATCGTTACAAAAATGTTAAAATTACAAAAAAGGATAGATGCAAATTATCAGATATGAAAAATAAAAAAGAAATTTGGTACTTTCGTGTTATAGCAGCCACCAAGCATGAAATATTTTTGTTTCTGTTTTCATTAATATATTGTAAATTTGGTACTTTCGTGTTATAGCGGCTTCCAAGGATGAACTGCCAAGCGGCCAAGATTTATCGCCAAATTATAAAGCATGTATGTCATTATAATAATATATGATAAATATATATATATATATATATAACATTTCTGTACGTATGTGGCCAAGTTATAGCCATATACGATGCATATATTATGTATATATATGACATGTGTATATGATGTATATACAACATATAAAACATAAATAATATGTGTATAATGACGTATATGGCACATATAGGAGTGTTTGGAATATATATATGCGTATATAGGATGCCAATATAAGTTTTGCGATGATCTTGATGAAATCATAACTCCAACCTTGGCATAATCATGGAAAGGTTCAGTAAGACCTTTTTGGTGCTCCCCCCAAATGTAAACCCCATGTAAATCCCTTCATGTAACATATCAATCGATAGGTCTCGTCAAGCACTATGGTCTGGTCCTACTCTCCGCCTCTCACTCCCCCCTTCCTTAAGAAACATAGTTCTCTGTTTCAACTCTTTTTAAATTTTAGTTTTTCCCATCTTTCTCAGCCCCTTTAAGCCCCACAGAGGACGTAGACCTCTTCTAAAAGATCCAACGAAGTTAAAATCGTCGAGGCCGACATTTCTAAGAGGGTCCCGAGGCCCTATCTCCCATAGGACCGGAGTTACCCCCCCCACGGGGGAGACATTCAATGTGTTCAAACCCCGTCAAGTACCATATCAAAAGTTTGATCTCATCAAGCACTTTTGTCTGGTTCTACTCTCCCCCTCCTTCTTTCTCGTCTCCTGTCAGGAGCACTTTTCTTATTTATTTTTTTCAATTTCTCATATTTATTTTAGTTTTTTCCATTTTTCTCTGTTCCTATGGGCCGGACAGCTCCAAAATTTCACCAAAATTAGCTGTAAACCGCCTAAAGGTTATTCCCCCCCGTTTCTTTTGGCGCCCTCGGTTTTTACGTATCTCTCTTGGGGGGCAGTCAGAGGGGCGCAAAGGGGGATCCCTTTTAAAGTCCCATCTCTCAATTGCAAGTGAGGATTCTTTTTAAATCGGGTCTCGTAGAGCACTGGTGTTTTGTATAGCTCCCCCTCCCCCCCACCGCTTTCCAAGATCCCGTCAATTAATGCTAACTCATCATTTGTTAACCAACTTCTCTTAGCTGTATCCATCATAAAAGCTGCTATCATAGAACTTTTCATTACCTTTTTTAGGTTATCTATTAAGTACTAAAATGCTTTGAACCATTAAAAACAGTTTAAAGGGTGTCATTAAGCCAGCACATTTGTAAACAACAACTACCTCGCCACGTCTCAGCCCATTGGAGCCACATATTTTTACTATTATATTTATTAAAAATACTTCTAGTCACCGAATCTTTTTAAAACTTGGTGTGTTCGTGCCTAATATGTTCCACCAGCCTCACAAAAAAATCTTAGAGCGCTAACTAAATTCTAAAGTGGAAAAGCTGGCTTATGCTAACATTTTTTTTTTTTTTGGACGAGTTAGATTTGGCTGAAAAATCTCAACGATAAAAGCCGTGGGTGGCCAATTTATATTCTGTCGTAAGGTAGAATTTTTCCCGCTTGTTTTGTATTTTTCTTTGAATCCTCATAAAAGCATGTTAAAATTATAACAATTAGATTAGTAAGCATGTTTTAATTTTAAATAAATAGTAATAAAAGTAATTTTTGAATACGATTTACATTATCTTATCGAATCATTTTCGTAGCAAAACGCATTCATAGTTATTTTTAAAATCTACTGAGTTGAAATAAATTTAAACTTTTGAGTTGATTTACTCTTCAAGTATTAAATTACAAATACTTTTAAAGAAAGCTTCATGAATTATGAATAATATATTATTAAGCTTTACTATATTTTTAATGTATTCTATAACACTTGCAGAATTTAACCAAAATTGTGTTTGAATGTATATTTTGTATTAAAAATGCATTGTGGAATATATATTCAAGCAATTTATCTAATTACATTTCCCTATTTTTAAATCAAATTATTTTAGAAATATTCGGTAGCGAAAGTACACTGGCCTCCAAAATTTAAGGTACAATCGGTTTTTTGCGTCTAATGTGCAAATGAATGAACATAGAAACAAAAATTTTGGAGGAAATGTGCGCTAAAATGTTATTTATTGAATGCTACATAGAAATTTACTTAAGTTAAACGTATAAATGAAATTACAACAAAAAAGCACTCATGGTGGAAAATTCCATTCTTGGAGAAAACAGTACATAGCAGTATTATGCAGTAAAGTGTGACAGAAACATTAAAAAACTGGTTCTAATACGGAATATGTCCACCCCGGACTTGAAAGCATTGGCGGCATTGATTTTCCATGCTCTCAATTAAATTGTCGGACACCGAAATAGGTAACGCTGACCAAACTTGGAGTAAGCCTTGTTCCAGCTCATTTAATGACCTTGGAAAAGGACTTAAAGCCGCAACCTGTCTTCCAAGATAGTCCCAAAGATGTTCTATCGGATTCAAGTCTGGAGAGTGAGCTGGCCATTCTTCTCCATTCTCTCCAAACCGTGATCCTCTATATAATCCTCAACAACCACAGCTCGGTGTGGTCTCGCATTATCACCCATTAGAATGAAACCATTGCCAATAGCACCGGCATATGGGCGCACATATGAATCACGGATCTCATTCCACTATCTCGCACCAGTCACAGTTCCTCCATGGAATACATGCAGGTCAGTGTGGCATCCGACTGAGATCCCTGCCCAAACCATGATTCCACCGTTTCTGTACCTGTGTGTTTCGACAGTGTTTGATTGATGGTATGGAGTGCATTGTTCTCTCCAGATCAGAAGACGCCCTGAATCTCTCTCCAGTGTGAATCTGGACTCGTCTGTGAATAGTACAGAAGCCCACTGTTGTCTGGTCCAGGAAACATGTTCTCTTGCCCAGCATAAGCGGGCCCTTCTCTGTCGTCTGTTGAGGGGGACACACACAACTGGTCGCCTTTCATAGAGACCTGCATTGTGAAGACGTCTTCGCACCGTAGTAGCAGAGATTCTTCTCCCTGATTCTGCAAAGTGGTCTGCAATGTGTTGCGGCACAGTAGTGCGTCTTTTCCTTCGGGCCGAAAGAGCTAGAAATGAAGGAGGAGGTCGATCAAGCGCGGATGGTGTCTCAAGAAGATTAAAAAGGATAAGATATAATTCTCTTACCTTTTCTGAAGGTGCATCTCACTTCGACGAGTTAATCCAGGGGTTAAATCCAAGGTGTTAGTAAATTGATCATGCAGAGCAGAACACATCACTGTTGTTATTAACATCACTATGACACTGAAAAACTAATTATTTAATTAGATGAGTCAGAGTAAATAGACTGGTTGTTCCATTTAAGATACTATAATTGATTACAAAACATTACATTAACGTTAGAGCTTACATTTAAACATTAATAGCGGTTATTTCACATTGTAATGGAGCTAGCATCTGCTCCTGTTTACGCGGTTACATTTTGGTAGAGGACTGAAGAAATTAAAGTCATAATAAAAAGTTCAAAATTTTCATTACATCATTGGAAATTACGCATACGTCAGTGGAAAATACACATTGCAGGGTTTCAGCGTAAGAACGCAATTGGAATAATAAAGTTTCATTTGCTGCGATAATTATTGTTCTAAAATCTTTAATCTATTTCGTATAATAACAGTTTATCAATTTAGAAGAGCTCCCGAACATTTATTCGAAGTTGAGTGGTCATAAATATCACTCTGCAATTCATTATGCATTGAAAGAAATGTTGAAGGTCTTTCCTTCTTTCCCCCTTGCAAGAGGAAATGAAAGAGTGGTTTTTCTGTAAATAAATTTCGCGGATGAGGTTAATATTTATAACAAGAAACCGGTCTTCTGCAGGTGTTGTAACACGTGCGGCCTGGAACATGTCTTCTGAACACAGAATCTTTGGATTCATACTGATCCCAGAGTCGTTGGACTACACTGCGAGACACATTGAGCCGTCTAGCAGTATCGGCCTGTGACAACCCCATTTCCATCCATCCTACCGCCCGCCACCTTAATGAATCAGGCAAACGATTTCTTCTAGACATTTCTAGACTCTACTGGCTGTTGTGAACAAAACAGACAACAATAGTTCGAATACAACAAAACTTACACGCGAAATTACGAAAGCTTCATAATTGCATATTTTTCTCTCATTCACAAATACCTATTCTTTTCTATAAAATAAAAGTGGTAGCTGTAATTTTTGCGCAAGTTTTTTTAAAGCTTATTATTGTCATTCATATAAACTACGAAGTTTAATCTGACTGCCATTTTTTGTCTGGTGAGCTTCGAAAAACATGCTGTACCTTAACTTTTGGAGGCCAGTGTATATTTCAAAGCGCTTTTGTTATATTATTTCTACAGCTAAAAGAAAAAAAAGACTTTTTTATATATTTTTATAACTGCAAAAACACAATAACCTTTTATGTTATATAGATATATTCACTGAAAAAAAAACAATCAATTTTTTTTAAACCTTTTCACATAATCGTCCTTTTAAAATATTTTTTTAAAATAAATTATTCACACAGTAAATAGTTCAGCGACAAGTATTATACTAGCATTACTGGTAAATTATAGTATTTTAAAAATTATTCTCAGAGAGTTAATTTATAACATATCCATAGAAAATTGTTAAAACCCACAATATTGTTTATATTCGAATCATATTGGGCTAATATTATTTATATTGGTTATAGCTTGTCACTATTAGCATGGCATGTCTTGCCATTTTATTACCAATACTTCCAATGTAAATACCAAACATTAAGCAGTACTGCTGTTTATTGCAAATATTTCCAATGTAAAGCAAATATTTATACAATACTGGAGTTTCACAGAAAATATTTTTAATATAAAGTCAATATCTCATCGATACCCAATACATAATTTTTAAGTCCTTCGAATTTTGACATTTTTTTCCGCACAGAAATATTCGCTATACATAATTGCAGATTTCTATGATTTTATAAAGCGAATATTTCTTTTCGAATAGTTGTCAAAAATCGAGAAACTTGACTACTATGGCTATTCATTTCATAATTGATGGACATATTAGATTATCAATGGATAGGTTATTCATTGGTTGTTCATCAGATATATTTCCAATGAACGCAATATTGTCACCGTATGGGTTTCAACAGAAAAACATTCATATAATACCAGGGTATAATTGAAAATTGCTTTACAAAATTTACTTAATTTTTTGAAAAAGTTACGAGTAAATTACTACAGAAAAAATAAGAATTTTTGTTTTTAAATGAATAGTTAAATTTCATCAAGACAGAAAACATTCCTTGAACGAATAAACTTTGGGAAGTTACAATGCGGAAAATTATATGTTTTGGCACAATGTAAAGTCGTGAAAAAAAAGGCACCCACACACTAATTCGACCAAAAACAGTCACTTAAAAGTATTACTGGTAGCAGCAGATTGATAATAATGTCTACTATAAAATGCTTTGTAAGAATTTGGGTTTTTGGAACATTTCTATAGTTAAAATTGTATCAACTTTGATTTTTCAAACAATAACAAACACTTTTAAAGCCATATTTGAGATTCTTAGACAAAGGCAGTCCAGAAAAAAGGAGTAGTTTATATACTTTTTTCTTTCATATTTATAGGGTTTTATGCGAAAATAATTTGGAGGTTTATGCATAAATTGCGAAAAATAAAATTAAGATCTTCCAAAGAGGACTACCGGAAATCTTCAATTAATTACCAGAAAATTATTCAGAAATTTTATATTTAAATTAGCCACGTTTTATAACAGAAAAAAGAGTAAAAATTTTAAATTAAATTAAATTAAACAAATAAACTTTTTCGGTGATAGACTATGATTTTCTTTCCTGTGGATGTCAATGATAATAAGAGACTATCAATCATCTGCAGAAATGTATCGAACATTCTGCATGTGTTCTGTTGCTGGACACATTCAGCATACTTATTTTTATTTTCTGATTAACATAAACTGAAAATTGCTTACATATGTTAGTTTAATTAGTAAATGTTTTAGTAAATGTTTAGTAATTAGTAAACGTTTATTATAATGCCGGACTTCTGCTTGCATTTATTGGCGTATTTACGCTGGTGATTGGATATAAAAAATTACATTTCAGGTCTTTTAATAAAATTATTTTACACATATGACATCATTTTGTACTAAATCGAGGATGCTCTGTAAATTTGTAATTGACTTTTTCCCCGTATCTCGCATCGTTTTGGGGACAGGAACATTAAATCCGCAGTTTGCCGTTAAGTAGCACTGTAAATGGTCTCATCCCGTAGCGCATATCTATTTTTCTATACCTAGACATCGCAATCGTGACAAGTGTAACAATCTACTAACGTACCACGAAAGCAGATTTATGTCAACTTTAATTCTTTGAATAAATGTCTTTTACTAAACTTTAAATCTTAGGTGTAAATAATACTCACTTTAGCACCTTTGTTCTCGCATAGTCGTAAAATATCTTTCACAACTCCTACGGTGAGATAACCACAAAAACTTAAGCAAATAATAACTCAAGGAAAAACAAGCTACCAGCATTTATTTATTCTCTCTCTGCAATCCACAAAAAAAAAAAAAAGAATGGAAATTGCCACAAAATACATCAAAACTTTTTTTTTAAATATCTTTTAACACGAGACAATCACATGTAAACGCGCGATAAAACAAAATATTAAAATGTCACTTCAAATCATTTTTTACATTGTTCATCGCTGATAGCGTGATTTTGAACAAAAATAAACGAATAATGCCGATTCCGAAACAACAAGACTGTTATCGTTCTGAAGTTAATGGGAGTGGACAGGACTTTAGTTGGCATCCTGTATTTAAAGTGACTTTTATTTGGAAAACATTATAATTGCCATATTGACTTTTTAATATTTTTCAGTCTGTTATTTTCTAAAGAAAAGACAGTTCTACGAATTTAAAATCTGAAACTGAGAATGGTTCTAATAAAATTATTTTTACATGTATGACATCATTTTGTACTAAATCGAGAACGCTCTACAAATGTGTAATTGACTTTTTTTCGCATACCTCGTACCGCTTTAGAGATAAAAACACTAACTTTGGGGATTGCGGCTAAGTGGCGCGGTAAACGTTCTCATCGCGTAGTGCATATATGCACATTATACATCACATTCATGACTACATCTGCGACCGTTTTGAAGTTAATGTGGATGGATAGTATTTTAGTGAACATCCTGTATTTAAAGTGATTTTTATTTGGGGAAACTTCATGACTGTCATACTGACTTTTTAACATTTTGCAGTCTGTTACATTTTTTAAATAAATGACAATTCTCTGCATGAGTCTGTAAAATTGAGAATAGTTTTAAACTCAAAGGTAGTTCCTAAATATAAAGGTTTACTTGTATATTGTTGAAAATAGCATTATAGAAAAAATCTTCATCGCCAGGTTTACATTGTAAGTGAAATTCACATAGATGACAAAAAGAGTTTAGAGAAATTCATATGTTGTAAGCATTTTTCATCAAGTGATAGTTATTCACAGAGATCTTCTTTATTTCGTAAATAATTAAATTATATAATTTTAAACACAATTATTCATGATAAATTTAAACATTTGTTTTATAATTTACTGAATTTTATTTTAGAAATAACGTTGATAAAGTAAGTGAACTGTAAAGAAACATTAGCTAAATTCTTGCTTCAATGATGTAAAGCTCTTTAAAAGCAAATCAAATACTTTTTATAAAACTGCAAAAAATTTTTGTAAAACTGCACTTTATTAAATAAACACATTATAAAAATAATAGAAATATCTAATAGTTGAAATTTCAATGATTTATCCAATCACGTTCTTTCTTTTAGATTTTTAAATATAAGGCAAATGCATTTTCTTTCCGTAAATTCAAATTTTCGCAGTCAACATTAAAAGAAAAAGTCTAGTTTCATTTAAATAAAAATCGAAGTAAGCTTTTTCTGCCTTCTTTCTGTTATATGTACGCTTTATCATTCTTAAAACACTTATTTCTGTGCTACTCTAATTTATTCCTTTATTTAATTGTAACAAAAAAAATCTAAAACAAATGTATGGATTTTTATATGGACATTCGTTTTAATCTGATGAATTTAACAGGCAATGCATTAAAATGATAATGGTAAAGACTTTGAAGGCAATGAATTTTCTTTAAAAGTCTCAATCCTTTACTATTTTTAAGTTGTATAAAGATTAAAGAACTCAACAAAAAAATTTAACTGAAAATGTATTAAAAAAGAAATTAAATAATACTAATAAAAAAAACTAAATGTCTCTTATTTCTAATGTAGGATGATATGTGATCGGAAAAGTAGTGTTTGACCGGACATTTATGACATTGTCTGTTAGTTATTAAAAATTCATATAATTAGTTCCCCTAAAGAGTTTTTGAATGAAATAAAGCAATTTTTTTAAGTGGAATCTCAGATTCGCATTTATTAATATTTCAAAAGTTACATTTGTTAATGGAATATTTGGTTTTAGCACTCAAAATTCAAAACCATTGATTAAATTCAAAATATTTTTTATGAATTACGTAAACATCTGACATCCCCCCCCCACATAAAAAAAACTTTAACATGAATGTTTTATGAGAAATAAACATTTTTTTAATCAATTTGTAAATAAAATGTAAAGCAATAAATACCTCAGTTAAATAGGAATATCAAGAATGAGCTGACCTAAGAAAAAAGGAATACATATTTTTCTTACATAAGTTTTCTCAATCTTTAAAATTGTTCGTTTTAGTAGTTTTGAAAAGATTCAATATAATGTACATTGTGGGTATTTTCCCAGATTTTTTTTTCACTTACACACTTTTAACATTAATTTTTTTCTTCTTGTTTCTGATCTCAATGAATACTGTAATTCATATATATATATATATATATATATATATATATATATATATATATATATATACATATACATGAAAGAAATAAGATGAGACAATAAAATTCATGTCGAATTCAAATTATTATTTTTCGATATAATGACAAATTATTTTTTATCTTTACATACGTACAACTTTGAGATGTTCATATTTTATAAAGAGTCACACATTGTCTTTTGACTTTCTACAAACGCAAAGTATTTTCTAGAAAATGCTTTCATAGTTGAAATTTTGAATTGATTTTTGACACTTTTGTTATCTGGTTGCTAATCGACTACAGATCTGGAGATTAAAAAAAAAAAAAAAAAAGCTCTTCGGACTTTATTCAGTATAAACAAACTATTTGAAATTTTCATCTATTTAAAGATTCAACTGATTTTTCATGTAAATATAGAAGCAAAAAGATTATTTAAAACTGTGCTATCTGGTCAATCTGGAAAAAGAAATATTTTAAACATTTCAATATCGTCAGTTATTTAATTTCAATGCTGAATTTGTTCTATTGTTGCATGATTTAAACATGTTAGAAAGATGTACGAAAGGATTAAACATAGCTTTCCATAGGAAACATGCTACAGTAAACTACAATAATACATATAAATTTTATTATGTTTTAAATAGGATAACATCATTAAAATTAATTTGAGAATATTGCCAAAAATGTACTCTAATATAATCAAGTCTCATGTAAATGGATGATAAATGCAAAACACGCCATTTTCTATAAAAATTCAATAACACATGCCAGTTTTATTATGTTTGATATACGTCATTAAAATATGTTTAAAAATTGCAACGCCTAGTGAGCATAATATGTCTCTTTTGTGTTCCAGCAAATGAACGATAGATGCTACACACGCCATTTTCAGTAAGAAATAGGGAACTTCTATAACAAATCGATTTCACAGTAATCTTTGCAAATTTCAGGAAGCACACAAATATGCAGATAAAGCGAAACCATGCATATTTTTCTATTATGTTGGAAATGGATAAAAGGAATTTGAAGTAAAGTATAAGTATTTGTATCCATGTAACGCATACTTCATATTTCTGATTAAAGAATAAAAATGTTAAGTGGAAATTCATACGAATTTTGGATTTATTGGTTGAGAAGATTAAATAACTGAATTTTTAAGGAAAATTTAAATATACAAAATTTAAGGGTTGTTTAAAAGTTGTAATAATAATAATAAAAAATATTTAGTCAGTCAGTTTGTTAGAAAGTAAATATTCGTTTTAAGATAGGAGTAAAGTTCATTGAGCCTGAAATTCCGAGGATCCCAAGGGTACAGAAATATTTCCCAGGATCGGAAGGGGGTAAGTGTTTTTGCAGTTACGGTAGGGACCTGTGAACTTTTAACGAACTTTTCGTAAACAAAAAAATAGAAAAACAGGCTGTTTTCTAGATGCGTTTCCCAGAATTGAAGGTTTTCATCTCTGGAATAAACATTTAAAATTGTTTTCGAAGTGCAGTTTGCAGTGGGAGCCATCTGGTTTTTGTATTCAATGCGGGAATGCAAGGGGTTCTAGAATGTTACGCCCCCTGTGTTTGTGACTGGAAAAATGTCCTTATAGGGGAAGCAAGTGTAGCCCCAGTTTGTTTGGTTGCTTGATCTTTTTTTAAGTGAGAAATGAGATCGAAAAGAATCGTCGGAGGAGTTGGAAGGAAAGTTTAATAGGGGAAGATGCCCGGACACTAGCCCCTTTTTTCCCCGGTTTTTAAAAAGTTCCGAGCGAGAGATTTTCTGCAACCCTGATGTTAGAGTTTTTCAACATCGTAATGCAACGAAAAGGAGCCCCTTTCGGTGGAGTCTTTTAAACATTCCGGAAATATATACAGAGTGGAGCAGGCGCCCCTGTTTATGTTGTTGGAGTAATCCTCTTCGTGCTGAAGTACCACCCAAAGGAGGAGTTTCTTCGCTGGAGTTTGAGGAGATTCTCCCGTGGGTGTCAGGTAGAAAGCCTCCTGAGCGGCCAGAATATATTTAAATTGTCGATGGAAGAAGAAAACCCCTCGAATTATCCTCAGATTATGTAAAAGTCCTATTACACTTTTGGTCCGCCTGCCTCTGGGTTTGTTCTTTCTAAATTTAATCTTTCGTTGAACCCTATCATGCCAAGACTATGAACTGGTTCCCTAGGATTTAAAGTTGAACTGTAAACATATCAACATATTTATTTGGTCATTAATATTTGTGGATAAAATGATACGGCAATTTATAAGAATATTAAATAATCTTGTTCATACATTGTTGATGACTGTTTGATACAGTGCTACCTTTCAACTGTAGTGATTTGTCCATTGATATGGAAGTAATTCCATTTTTTTTCTACTTTGGAGATTTTTCTCTGCTACTTATATCTTAATAAATTTTATTAAATTTTAACTTTTCAAATAGTCTTTATTTTATATGTTTTTGTGTATTTATTGTTGTATAATAAATAACTTTAATCATTTTAAATTTATCTCAAAAGTGACATCATATTTCTTTATTATTTATTTAAAAGGTAAAATAAGTTGAGAAAACCTTGTTAATATTAAATAGAGAAAATTTAAAAATATGATTTAGTAAAGATCTCTTGACATATGATGGATTAAACGTTTAAGATTTAACGCTCTAAAGTAAAAATAATTTAATTGATACGGATTAAGCAGTTTGGTTATTAATAGAAATTAAGTGTTGAATGGTGATCTAAATGCTTTATAGTTTTATATTTAATATATGATTTTTAATTAATCCATAAGTAAATTTGGATAGAAATAAAGTTAATTTTGTCTATTTATATATACTTGAAATAAGTAAAAATTGTTGAAGTATAACCAATTTGAAGATGTCAATTTAATTCATCTAAAGCTCTGTTACGGAGATTTGTATTAAATAGTTAAACTTTGAAGAATTATAAGAGTAATTATTTACATTTATATATACATGGTAATGGAATTTTCTAATTTATAATGTTATTAGCAAGTGAGTGAATTAGTTGGCCAAGGCTCCTGTTTACTTTTCAGGGAGATTTTATTGGGTTATAATAATTTTAATTTAAGGGTCTTAGAACACAACACGCACTAAAATTACTGGTGGTGGTTGTTGATGTTTTTTAATTGTTAAACTCATACTTAATTTTTAACTTATTTAAAGAAATTGTTTTTGTTTATTTTGGGAAAGTCTTTAAAGGGATTTATTGCTTTATTTGGATATTTTTCTCTAAAATTAAGTACTAGGTCTTTTTTCAAAATTTAAATAATGAAAAACATCGCAACAAAAATTAATGTTAGATACAATTATTCTATTCCTATCTTTTCCGGTTTTTATAAATAATTAAAAAAATTCTTCTTATAAGGTAATATTTTTTCAACTTCATTAAAAGTCGAAGTCGGAAATCTTAGAGGAACAGAAATCGATAGAATCTCTCATGATATTGAATGAAATTAGACTAGAATAGAAAAGAAAAATACTTTCTGTAAAGATATTTGCAACATTTTTTCGAGGTGTCGTAGCATAATTTATTTTACTATCTCATTTGCCTGAGAATTTCACCAATTGTTATTTTATATTTTTTATGTATATGTTGCTAAAATAAGATTATAATTTGAATTTAATGAAATGTGGTTGTTAAATAACATTTATTTTGCCAAATTATAAAAACAATATATCTCAATTACGTTTTAAAAAGTTTAGATATAATCTATTTAGACACCTTATTGTCTTAAAGTAATATTTCATGGTTTCGGATGTTCTAGAACTAAGTCCAACGGCTTTATATGCTGTAAAGCAAAGGTTCCTACTCGGTTCCAATTGAAATAAAGCAGCATGGAGAGTATTGGAAACACTGCGCTGTCACATACTTGCCAGGGCCGGCTCATCTGAAGAGGCAAGAGGGTCTAAGCCTCTTTCGCAAATTGCTTTAAAAAATGTCTAATATAAATGAAGTTGGAGGTCACTGTATGGAACTGTGGTTCATAATCACTTTAATAGTTTCTACTACAAGCTCGAGACAAATAACAGAATTTTGTATATTTCTCTTTCGGAGACGGAGGTTGGAATTCGGTTATCCACCGATATAGCCTTTTTAAATTAAAGGAATTCAGTGAGGGAGAGGAAAAAGGAGAGAAGCGTTACATGTCAATCAAGACTAGAGGTTTCGAGATGCCCAGCCTCCGGTAAATAGAAAAAATGTTTGGAAAAAGCTTCAGTGACCTAAAATATACAGCTGTTTTAAAACCAACTGGTCTAGCATTTTATTTAAAAGATCCAGGGTTAAAAAAATATTTTGAAACCCTAAGTTATATTAAAAAATAACGCAGAAAATCTTTTTGCCAGTTTCTCCTTAATGTCTACAAAAATTTTGAGGAAAATGACTCTTTGTGGAAAGGGTTAAAAATGATCTTTCAGTTGTGTTGAGGTCCCCTATAAGCGCGAGACCCAAGTATACTGGAGCCACTACACGACGCTTATGATCCGTCCTGAAAAAATATCTTTATCCATTTTATTTTTAAATGACAAAGTAAATATGCATCAATGCCTTTATTCAGATGTTATTCTTCTAAACATTCCTAAAATATGTTTTTCTACTAAATGAAAATATTATACAAATATATAAAATTTTATTTCAATAGCACGTGCTTTCAAAGTATAATTGCAAATGCGAATCAATTAGTGATATTGGAAGGGAAAGTGGTGACTCTGTTTTCTGCTTCCTCTTACATTTTACTCACCGGCCGCCACGGATACCTGAACATAAAATTAATTGTATGGAAAATCCTCTCGATGTCAGGTTGGTGTGTGAGAGAAATTTCGATCCGGCATGTTCCCTTTTTTCCGAAAATGCTATAAACTGCGGAGAAACTTCGAGATCAAAAGTCATTCTTTCGTCAAATTAAAAAATGGATTAAATGGAATCTAAACCTCTTTGTCCGGCACATTCGGGACCTGTATTAATATGTCGGTGGGCCAGGGGACATAAAGTAACAACAAAAAAAGCAGCAGGAATCATTAAACTTTGTACTATCATAGGCACATTTGAATTTCTTAAACATCTTCTTGGGTGCACTTCTCCTATTCACATATTTATATGTACGTGTATTGGCTGCACATTCCTTATATATACACAACTCCACGTATATAGATTTTTTTTTCAAAAACTCCCAAACATAGTAAAGCTTTCTTTACGCAGCTAATAGTGTTACAAAAACTGAAACAATGACCAAAGTTCTTATCTTTCTGAGTACGGGTGAATTTTTTAATATTTTGTTTGTACAAGATATCGTAAGAAAAACTGCAAATAGAGAACGTTTATTTTCTTCCAGTCAAAACAAATACTGTCCATTGCCCATGAATTCAAAATATGTAGCTATGCATTTAAATTTATAGAGGCTTCGTGAAGGGAAGAAAAGTAATGGGCGCAAATGCGCCAGCCAGCGCGTCGTTTACGACCCTCTGTTTCAGAATAATGTAAATTTAAAAGTGTTTTATATTTTGTTGTGTCGCAGTAAAAAAAGATTTCTATATTTCAGAATTGAATGGAAAAGTTTAGATTATTATTAAAAAAAAAAAAAATCCACTTTCTAAATAATTAGGTGAATTTAGAATAATAATAAAATTTAAAACTCTGTGTATAATGCAAATTGTATAAATTAAAAAAATAGATATATATTTCAAAATCTATTTTGTCAACAGACTTTACTACGTACAATTTCTTTACTTTTTATATTTTTATACAAGTACCATATAAAGTCAACATTATGGCAAAGTCTTGTTAAACAGTTTTGAAAAATCGGTTCATATGATGTCATAACTATAATTATAACATCAAAGTTGACACCTAAATTTAAGGTGAACAGATGTCTTTAATTTTCTGGTACAGAGTTCGCTTTTATACACTGAAAAAAAAACAATTGGTTGATTTTACTGTATATTACTGGCATCCCAGTTGCTAGTATTATACCGTAAAATTAACAGTAATAAACAGTAAAATAAGCAGTAATGTGCTACTGCGTATGCGCGGCAGTATATTACTGCTTGTTTTACTGTTTATTACTGTGAATTTTACGATATAGTACTGGCAGCTGGGATGCCATTATTATACAGTAAAATCAATAATTTTTTTTTTGTGGTGTAGGGTCAGTCTCAGTTTTTCGATGTAAAAACTTATTGAGTTTTTAAAAGTTTAAAAACAGCTAAATCTCAAAAAGTTATAAATATATAGAGTTTTTAAAGTTTTGAAGCTAAAATATATTCCACTACCTTATGGTATAATGTTAATTGAATGCAAAATTGTTATCATATAAGCATGTATTCAATATGTTATTTTGAGACTCTGAAATTTAGAGACCCAACACAGATCGCAGGGCTATGCATTAATCAAGCCCCTGACCATTTATAAAGTGCCAATTTTTCATGCCTCTTTTTTGTCCATTAGTGTGAACTTTTTAAATTATACCAACTGTTGAGATACGTTTCCCGATACTCGATGTTTCATTGCGATATACATGTTACAATATAAATAATGTACAGATTATTCAAACAATATTCCCTCTGATTTGTAAATAATAATTTCAATTTTGCACGTGATTCTATAAAAAAAAAGACTGCGTAATAGGATGATCATTTACAAAAAAAGAACTGAATAGTCAGGAGTGAAAATAATGATAATCATACAGTTATTTCTTTTTACATGCATAAAATACCTATCTTCAAATATATTTTGATATGTCTTCAACTGTGTTTTACCTTCATTTTGATTCAAGATTATCAAATGATAGTACACCTCTTAAGCTATCACATGACACTGTTATTTCAAATTTAAAAGAAATGAACTATCATAGTTATTCACCCTAATCCTTCAATTTATTGCGTTTTGCATCAAAAACATATTCAAATTTTACAATCATTTCAGCCATTTTATGGAGAATACAGATTATATAGATTCCCATATTTGATGTGATCCTGTAAAAAAAAATGCGTATGATAAGATGACTATTTTTAATATGTAAAACACTTCTACGTACCTTAAGAACTTTTTCAAATTTCGCAGCAATCGGCCTATTTTTTCAAAGGTTAGATCTGAGATGGATAGTCAGACAACCTGAACATGCCACTTGTAAATCCTAATTAATTTATAATGAGACTACGAAGAAAATAAACTCTTGCTTAAAAAAACTAAAATCAAAATTGAAGTATTTGTTCGGAGAGTTATGCTTAGGTAAGTATTTAAAAATGTATGTATTGTCGAATTGTATAACTTCCTTTCATTGAACTAGATTCATAATAGATTGAATCATTGAAAAGAATGAGTTGTATATGTGTTCATTCTTTTACAGTGATGGACAGCTGTATACACAAGTTGAAGCTGTATACACAGGCAGCTGTATACCCAGCTGATCATAGGTTAAAATATCCTTGTGTATCCTTTACTACGGGGTTTACCAACATGTCGCACTTTCAAATATTTAATATATATATATATTTTTTGCATAAATAAAACTTCTTTTAATAGAAGCTTTACTTTAAAATTATCATTATTTGCAAGCTTTTTTATTACATTTGGCATTAAACTTTTAGATCCTTACACGCAAAACTTTTTTCAGATAGCCCCTCTGCCCATCAGAAAAATGTAACGCTAAATTCATTGTAGTTTGTTTTTCCTATATTTTACTTTTGCTTAGGGCTCTTTTATCGTAGGAGTCTTATAACTACACTGCAAATGATCACACACAAAAATAAACACATGTAAGAAAACTTTCTGTCATCAAATTAACAACACTTTATGGTGTTTTTAGTTAAAACACTTCGTAAGAAACGCAAATACATCAATTTCTTGTGTTGTGATGGTGTTCTGAATATGTTCGAAAAATGCTACTGTCCAGAAATGTGTTGTAAAAATTGTGTTGTAAATAGAGTTGTAATTAAAATGTGTTCTTACAACAGTGTTTTGCAGAGCAACACTTTGTCACAAAATTAATAACAAATTTCAAGCATTTTAGAACACTATAAATTAACACATTTAACACACTTTCTAAAACAGTTTTTTTTTTTACTCAGAAATAACTGTGTTGAATTAATATTTTAATGCTTGTTAAAAAGTATTGGAAATTTTGGCATGCAATTCTATGGCTTCATAAAAAAAGGTGTGAAAAAAATGTAATAAAAATAGAACAATACTGAAAAGATAGCAAAATCCCATTAGAACTAATTGCATAGGACCACCGGAAATATCTCGCAGTAGGGAAATTTCATAACAGTATTTCATAGATAAAAAATTTTGCTAACTTTGTCATTTTTTTAAAGAAAATTGAAATTGGAAGCTTAAAATTTTTTAAAGTATAATATTAGTAAAATGTGTAATTATTTATAATTTAATGATAAAAGGGGAGAAGTAAGGAATCATAAAATGAATAGAAACCTTTATTTGGCATCGTTACAATACATAGATCTCATTTTTTCAATATTTTTTATATGCTAGGTCATCTTACTGTTTAAGAATCTGTTATCTGTACTATATATATATATATATATATATATATAATATAAAATAGAAGAAAATACCCAAATTGGGTTGTATTATATCTGAGTGCAGCAATGTTCCAATTTTCGAAAAAAAAATTATGACGTAAAATGGGTAAAAAATAGTGTTCTGTAATAAACCTAAATTGGAGTTCAGAGTTTACCCAAACACGTAAATTGTAACGCATTTTGGGTATGCTCACAGTTCTAATTTGGGTTTGACAAAAATCTCTTAATGGACGTAATTCCAATTTGGGTTACCCTAAATGGGCACTTTTAACCCAATTTTGGTAATAAAAAGCATTTATCTTTTTAGATTCAGAACATTGCTATACTCAAATATCTTGCACCGCAATTTGACTCATTTTCAAGCACATATTATATTTTCTACCTAAACAATTTAAAAATAGTAATGTTTAGGCCAATGTCATGCAATATATTTTTGAGATAGACTCCTCTCCCCCCCCCCCCCCCTGACCTCTCAGAAAAATTTAACGTTAAATTCATTGTGGTTTGTGTTTTTGCAGCATTTTATTTTTGCTTAGGGTTCTTTTATCGTAGAAAATCTTATGACTATACTTTTATGATATGTATATGTATCGTGTAAATGGGTTTGTATTCGCTACTATTGCCATAGTTTGATAATATTGTTGTATGTTTCTAAGGATGTGAAGACGCCATTTGTTGTTGCCACCATTTGAAGTGAACCCATTGCTGTGAAGTTGGATAGGCCTACTCTTATAAATGTAATATTTTAATACTTTTGATACCAATTTACTCTACCCGGCCATGCCTTAAATGTCGCAGACATTTTTTTCCTTTTTCCTACTTTCTTTTTCCTTGAAATTAACAAGGAATATAGAAAAATATACATTTAATATGTATAAATCGCATTTTATTTTGCAACTGTTGTAAAATACTTCACATGTTATTCGCGTCATTTTACTTTCATTTTTGCGTTTAAAAAAAAAATTATAAACGTTATGATAACTAGGAAATTAAAATAAAATAAAAAACGCTTACAGAAAATCCTGTTGTTTTCATATTATGCAACAACTTGTATAAAGCATATTTCAAGCAAAATAACTTCAGAAAAACATTTTTATTTTATTAACTTCTGAAAAAATAGTGTTAAGATTTCAAAATAAAATCCCACAGGAATTTTAAATGTTATAGGAGATATATATTTTTTTTAAAGCCAGAGTTTCTCAGTAATACACACAAAATATTTTCTATACTAAGAAAAGTTAATTTTGTTAGGTTTTTATTTTTAGCTAAACAATACTACAAAAATGAATACTTCTTTAGTAATATTCATTTAAAATATACTTTAAAAAGGGTATTCTAAAAAATTCCTTGCTGTAGAGGTTTCAAAAATCTCCGCTGATTGCGGTCAGTGGAGATTTTTGAAACATTTGGGGGGGGGGGGGGGGTTGATTAAAAAACCTGTGCAAAAAGGCATTTTTTTAAATATTGAATTTTTAATGAACAGTTATTTTACATTGAAGCAGAAAGTTTGCTCTGTCAGTCAGTCATGTTCAGGTATATCAATCAGGTCGTTTGCTATACGTAATTTTGTCTCTGTCAGAGCGTTGCACAGTGGCGTATTTGACCCAAAATCCTGGCCAAAATTATTTTTCAAGTGTTATAAAGCTAAAAACCATTGCTGTTGATTTACGATAAGTAAATACACTTACTTAATGTTATATTCACATAAATGTATGCATTATTTTAAAATAAATATATTGTACAAAGTTTACTTAAGGCTGCTATAGCAATTAACCTTTCAAATTCCCTTCGTTAATGTTAAGTCAATGGGCATGTGATGCATTCGTATATTTTAAATATCTTCTCGATAATTTGATATATTTAACTCATTTTTTCGTTGTGTTCTTCTTAAAAGATGTTTATATTTTTCTTAGTTCTCAAAACATTTCTAAAACCTATGCTTATTTTGATATTTTATATCTTAAAAGCTGACGAAGTGTAAGTAGGAAAATAACATTTCATATAAAAAATAATATATTTTTTAAACTACGACAAAAAGACTATCAACTAAGACAAAAAGAGACATTCTTTAAGAAAAGTACAAAGAAAAAAGAAGTTAAAAATATTAATTTTCTAAGGAGATATTTTAAAAATACGAAAACATCTCATGCCCGTAGGTTCAACATTAGTGAAGGGAATTTGGAAATTGAGCGACCGCAGCGTGGTATTTAGTCCGAAAACCTGGCCAAAATTATTTTATACCCCTAAAAGCTACACATCTACGTTTTTATTTGAATTGTAGAGTAAAAATGGTAAAACAAAGTCTTATTTATAAATCAAAGCATTTATTCATCAGTTTCATCACTATTACTGTTTTTAAGAATATTAACATTTGTAATATATCACTTTCCGATAACAAATTTAAAACTTCAGAAGATAAGGACTTTCTTTTCTTGTTTGTGTTGCATTTCATGCCAGTTATTAGGAGGTCAGAAGTTAAAAGAAGCCTATTCAGGACATCCATTTTGCAGGCCATTCACGAAAACTTTCTTCTGTAGTTTAATATAAATGACTTAATATGTATGTTGTGAGCTCCTGCAGTCTCTTCAGATAGCTGGCCTATTAGCAAAATCTTTTATAACGTCTGATCCGTGACAAAGTATCTTGTGCATTGTAGGGGACATGGGATAAAAACCATACAGCGACACATACAGTTCAGCCGTTTCTAAGGAATATTTTTCAAATTCTTCTGTATTAATTTTGTATCCGTATTGTTTTCTCCGAATCTTGCCCGTGTTTTATGATTAGCTACCCATTTTTGTTTGAACTGGTTTTTAATAACGGAGAGTTTTTGCTTCATCTCAGCTATCTTTGGATCCCCTTCGTATTATTGTCTTAATTCTTGCTCCATAAATTGAACTTTCCATCAAATGTTGACTCATTTGAGCGTTGCATGATGTAGTCCAGGCATTTGGTAGAAAATAAAGGAAAGTTTTGGTGTAGTTTTTTTGGGGGGGTCCCTTTATGTTTTTTGGGTCGCTGAACACGAATCAGAGGTTTTCCAAAAAAAAAATTTCGGGAAATATTTTTTTTTTTTTTACAAAAAACGTGTAAAAAACGGACTTCTTCCGTTTTTGCAAAATAATTCCAAAATTATGCATTTTACGTGAAAATCATAATATAATAATTAGTCAAACATATAATCTTTAGTAACATTAATAGTTAACATTTGCGTAAAAGGATTAGTTTCTATGTTACATCGACATACAGTACCGTAATTCCCGTTTTTTTTACAGTTTTTAGTTTTTTCCACCCATTTTTGAGGCACTCTCACGTCTAAACTATTGATCAGAGAAAAAAACTTTCAATACATAAAATGTAAGAAATTTTATTTTCTTTAATTCATATATTGCCGACTTTCACGTAAAATGCATAAATTTGGAATTATTTTGAAAAAACGGAAAAAAGTCCGTTTTTTTACACGTTTTTTGTAAAAAAACATATTTCCCGAAAAAAATTTTGTTGGAAAACCTCGGATTCGTGTTCAGCGACCCAAAAAACATAAAGGGACCCCGCTCTTTTTTATCCCCTAATGCCTGGACTAATGGTATACAACTCATTTTGAGTCATAGACCTCAATACAGAAGGCCCAGTTACTAAAATAAATGAGAAACTCAATTGCAGTAATTTATATAAAAAATTGTAGGAACCAACAAAAAAATTCGTTAAAAATATGGGGGCGGTTTCGGGCGGCTGATTTTTTTATAACTGTCTTGTATTCTAAGTATAGCATATTACACAATAGTTTTCATAGCTTACATATGTTTAGAAATATAACAAAATCCTTTCTAAATATTACAAATAATTATTTATGTCTAATTACACCTAAGTTGTCGACCATATAGACAAAAATCGGCTGGATATTCATTAGGTAAATTTAGTGTGTATAAAGTATATACCTGGTTCAGAATAATCCATCACAACAACAACCATTAATTTGTTAGACACAAAACTATAAGAGATTATAAAATACTAAAATCTGAGCGCATCGAAAAGTCACAGGACCACTGTAAGCAAACGGCAACTTTCGACTTATCGCGTGGCGCGGTGTGTCGTGCTAGCGGCTTGCATGTTTCGCCTTTGAATGCAGCAACTATTTAACTTTCTGAGGAATAATATAAAGGGTACGAAACATATTAAAAAAATCATATTTGGCCATGTTTTGGGACTAAATACCACACCGTGCATTGTAAAACTATCAAGAATTAAACTTTATATTAGTATTTTGCTTGATGTGACAATCTACATGTACCATGGATACTTCGAACCCATACATGTTCTTTCTTTACATACCATTTGTATTGTAATTAAATTTTTTCACATAGAGTATAAATTCATGATTATTTTTTTAAATGTCTAAATTGTATGCAGAATTAAAGAAATTTCTTAATTTAAAAAAAAAAAAGCTGTAAGTTACACTTTTAAGCAACCTTAAGAATTGAACTTTTTTTTTAACTTATCATAAATGATATTTCTTGAAAAGTTTCTTACTCTAAAGTCTCTGGTCTGTTTTTGTAAATAATTTGTCTTTATCTGGCTTTATCAAAATTTGCAGAACTGTACGTGCGATTGACTTCCCTAGCCATCACCAACAAAGAGACAGATACACACAGAGGCACAAACTTTCTTTTATTAATTACTAGCTGACCCGCCCGGCGTTGCCCGGGCAGACTCCATCAGACACACACACGTAACACTTTTCTTTTGTAAGTTTTATTAGTATAGATTAGATAATATAAAAATTTACTATTTCAAAAATTTAAAAAAAATAATCTGGCGGTCGGTTTCATATTTTACGATTTCTCTGCATTTCTCTGCAGTTTGAAAGTGGCTTCCTCGTAGCCCGGATAATTACTAAAAAAAAAAAAAAAAAAAAAAAAAGGTTTAAATATCCATGAATAGAAGATACTTTTCTTCTCACGACTGTACTTTTCATTTACAAAAGGATATGGTATTTACTGTTTCAAAAAAATATTTTTTGAAAGTCATTTTCATATTATCCTTTTTTTTTCTGCAGTTTAAAATTGTCATCCACGTTTCCAGAATTCAAATGCAAAGAAACAAAGAAAGAAAAGAATACCCACAGATAGATGGCATTTTTCCGCGGGTTGGGCTACGCCGGATTGGTTTACTAGTCACTAATAAATGTATTTGTGCAGCTATGGAAAAAAAAAACATTCCTTACCATGTGGTTTTGGATATTTCGTCAAACTCATCGCACTTTGCCATAGGAAATATGGTTTTGAAATTACAGCACGTTGTTGACAATGAAAATCTAGACCTACACCACGTAGGTCTAGATGAAAATAGACATGCAAAGCCTTTACTGTAAACATATTAAACACTTATGTCACGGCATATTAAGGATTAAAACGTATAAGCTTTCTAAATATTTTATGTTACACCGCCATCTTTTGACGAATTGTACTACGAAAAATTTTTGTTTATCCTTTGAAATGGTTAACTTATTTTTTGCTAATCCCGTACTTGCTGGAATCTTTTATGCTGCCAGATTGCTAAACAGTATTTTTCTGTCTATCGAGTAATTTTCCTCATAAATTCTTTTGATCTAGTATTAAAATTAGCTTATTTTCACAATTTAAAAAAAAAGTTCTTTTTTTTTTTAATTTTCCATCTTTTATTAAAGGATTCCCGTCACAAATCTATAGAGATTAAATTTAATTTAGTACTGGTTACCAGAATTAAAAGCCTAACCGTAGTAAGAAGATTTTAAATTAAGAAAAATAAATTAATTAAAAGGCGTATGTTAATAATAGTATGTTAATAACATTGTTAATACTTTAAGGAAAACATGATTAAATATCATAAGTTTATTTTTCATTATTACTTAAAATATCCAAGAGAAATACTTGACAAATAAATCTAAAACATGAGTAAAATTTATCTTTAAATTAAACTTAACACCTTAAAATCGTTGAGAATTACTTCTACATTTTTAATTATCTAGTCAAAATGTTAAAATTCAATAATATTTAACATTAATATCATTATTTACTATCATTGTATAATAAAATCATTTAAATATTTTTATATTATTTAATATAGGTTTTACCGACATAAAAAAATGAGAATTTACAGTTTTGTATAATGATAAATGCGGGATTCTGCACGGAAAAATCAATTATTCGAGAATGTAAATTGGTTGGTTTAAGAAATGTAAATACTAATAATAAATATAGGGTAATTAACCTTTTCAGAGGCAAAGTACTTCTGTTGCTGAAATTTTGTAATGATTGTATGACACCAGAATATACGAAGACACTTATTTGAAAATAAGTAAAAGCTTTCCTTCACACACACGATTACTTCACAAGTAAGATTTTATTCCAAAATTCGGGCGTAATTGTGGCATTTGGAAATTAAAAGTAAATGGTATCAATTATATACCTCCTCCTTCAAAGGGTTAAAAATTAAAATCTGAATAAGTATATATTCGTTTCCTATATGAAATTATTCATAAACATCTAAATTTTTGTCAAAAAACATCTTATTTAATCGCCTAAATAGGGCAAAATGTCTGATAAATGTTAGTGCAAACAAAAAAGCGTAAAAGTTAGCTATGGTGTAGGCCAGGAATGGTTTGGCGAATCTTTTCACAATCCGCGTGCCAAATTGCTTCAAAAAATATTTTACGCGATTATGACGTGCGAACAACCAAAATATTCCTTGTGTGACGTCAAAGAACTGAAGACTAGAATACAAGTTGCTGTGTGTACTCAGAAGGCATGTTAATGAACACTTGGAGGAAACTAGAACACCGCATAAACATTCACCGAGCTACCAAGGAAGGTGCACGTTGAAATTTACTGAGGTACGCGGTCTTATAAAAAATACATATATATATAACAGTACTTGCAATGTATCCAAACAAACATATGTCTAATTATAATAGTTTGAGCACAATAAATATTTACAATCAGAGCAATACTTTTGGTTCACCCTTGATTTTATTTGTGATTTAATTTAAAATATCTTTAATCACAATTACAGTGTTATTTTAAGGTGTTCTAAAATAAATTTGTAGATTTATTTATTTATTTTTTTTAAATAAAAATCTTTTAAATAAAAATCTTTTTTTTTTTTCCATTTAGAATATGTATTTATATATGTGTTAATTTTTAATTTTAAATTCTTTTAACAAACTCTAAATTTAATTTTTTATAAATAAAAATTATTAATTTTAGCTATATTTTAAAATTATATGTATCTTCTGAAATAATTTTGCTTTTGCATACTTTCTTAAATTTTGAGAATAGAAAAGAAGAAATATGAAATTGTCTTTAGAATTTACAAAAATATCTCTCTATTCTAAAAGAAGGTAACTAACGCTACTATCGCTGCTGTAAATGAATCTTTAGTGACAGGAGGTCTTTCTCCTACTAACTATTACAGTAAACTATTACATATAAAATATTGAAATTGGTAGTTTATAGAGAAATGTTTGATAAATATGCCCTATTTAATGTTAAAGTCGGTCAAAATAGTTCCGTTGAAAAAAGTTTTATAGGACAAAAAATTATGCATAGCAATTTAACCAACTTTCGCAGGCACATACGGATAAGCTTGCCGTGTGCAGTGTTCAATCATTTTTAAAATTTGACTAAATTTTTGAGGTTTTCTATTCCGTTTTTTTTAATTCAAAAATTAATTTTTTCACGAGATTTATTTTATATTTCGAAAAGATCATTTTTTATATTGTTGAAACACTTTTTTACATTTTACCTGTTGGGGATAAATAAGCAATTCAAGTTACAAAAGTGTTCAAAGTAAAGTAGAAAAATGATTATGGCAATGAAATAGTCTTGCGATTAATTTTAATGAAGTTAAACTTTTTAAATTTTTATTCATCACCTCTTAAAAAAAATCGGTCAGTTAGAAAATTTTCCCTTTCCTTTTGAAACAACAACACTACAGAAAGCTGCATATCTACATCTTAATAATTAGCTGAATCTATATTGTAATGCGAAAAACATGTCCGTGAGTAACGCTGACATCATATTGACGGTGGCAACGACCTGACTAATCTATTTCGTATTTTTCGCAAATTTATTAACTTTTAAACATCGCACAATCTTAATTTTTACACCGTCGAGTAGGAAAAAAGCACTTTCAAATGCAATTCAACCGAAAATTTGATTTACTGGTTATTATGGTTTTTCAATCCATTAAAATCATAGTAAAATCTCCTAGCTTTATAAATGAGTATGCAAGTTTTCTTTGGCGCGTGTAACAGAAAATATAACGATTTAACAGACATTACAGAAAAAATGCAAAAAATTCAAATAAACGGTGTATCATTTAATACAATTCTATTTTGTATAGCATTATTTTTAAATGGAAACTTTTATTTGCATTCATAAAAACTAAATCTACAATGATTACCTGAAAAAGACGTTATTTTCTAGACACTTGCGGTCTTTGCGTCAGTCATGAAAGTTTCTTTGAAAATAGGGTTGCTATATTTCATTTCCTATTTAATATAAATAATAGAAAATATTACCATTTCAACTGAAGAAAACTTAGCTGTAAGGTATTAGCTATAAGATATAGTTGTAATATACAAACGAGATAGGAAGTTAATACATAGCAACCGTTTGTTTAGAGTCAGTTTGGTGTCACACTGAAAGCTTCTCATAGAAAATGACGTCATATTTAGGAGATTATTATTTTTTACACATGAATATATTATTTGAAAATGAAATGTCTGTATAATAGCATATTTTGTAAACTCAAAAGTCATTTAAATGAAGGTACTACGTCATTTTAGCGCACTTATGGTAAAAGTTTAAAATTTTATTTATGAAAAATGCTCATTATCTGCTCATAATGACCCCAGTTTCGATTGCAAAGATGTAGCGAGTGGGTCTGAATATTTATTGACTTATAAAAATATTGTTCATACGCAGTTTCTCATTGTGACAAGAGGAAAGAAAAAACGGCATTAGAAAATTAAAGAAAAAAATAGATTTGTATAAAGATAAACTGTAGCAGATGGCTTAAAAAAGGGGTATATATTGGTCTGATAATTTTTTAAAGCAGTCAGTAATTTTATTCTTGTTCTAATGAAGGATAAAAGCTCACTTAACCATTTTCCCGAACCATTTTAAATGATATTTCATGAATGTAGATATAGATTATATAGAAATTGACGATGACATTCATTAGATTAATAAATGTTAACAAGCGTTAAAAAATTGCATTACAATTACCTCAAAATAATGCAGTTAACAGGTAGAAATAGTTTAATGAGAAAAATTTTGCGTTAAATCCCAGAAACATAAATATAGGATATCCATTAATTCCGTTCACATTTCAAAAAATTACCGTATCGGTGTATGGTTTGCATTACAAGACTTGTCAAAGAGTCGCTTTTATTCTTTTTGCATTTGAAAAATAAAATTGTTTGAAAAAGCTCATTAATAAGTTCAAATTAAAAAAAATCCCAAAAAATAAATTGAATTCAGGTTTACAACTTAAGACTTAATTCCATCCATTCCATCTAAAAGTGATATTTTTCATGGCTAAATAAAAGCAATAGTTCAAAGAGTCAGTGCATTCCCATCAGTGGATTCACATTTAAAAAATTAATAAAAAATTAGCAACTTGTCGTATCGGGATGCCGTTTACACCATAAGAATCTTGGAAAATGGTCGGAAATTTAGCAGCGAAAAATAGTTCAAAGAAAATTCATTTTTTTTTCTTTTGTACCAAAAAATCCAATATTTTGACAAGTGTAATGGTTCAAACCACACTCTGATACGACATATTATTTCTTTTATGAATTTTTGAACTGAGAATGGGCTTGTGGGACACCCTGTTAAAAAGTTAATTAACAAAGCAAAGTGTTTTCTCTGAATTCCGATACATAACTGAGCTATTCTAAAACGCTTCTAAAAATATCTTGCAGGAATTCGTCACTTTAATACGGTTGCAATCATCGATTATCTTCTGCTTAAGGTCAGCATATCATATACATTCCAATACGAGCAAATCTTGTGTGTGTGGTTATATATATATATATATATATATATATATATGCAAATTTTATCTTAAAAACGGCTCAAACGATTTTGACGAAATTTTGTATCCTACCGTTTTGGGGTATCAGAAAACCATTGGGCTAGGTCACGTGTTCGACAGAATTCGATTAGTGGGTCATTTTGGGTCATCAAGAGTCAGGGACAAGCTTATTCTATCTAAAAAAAGGTTCAAGCGATTTTGACTAAATTTTGTATATTTACATTTTCGTGCACGAGAAGACTATTGGGCTGGGTTCGAGAACTTTGGATTAGAGGCTTATTTTTGGGTCAATCCGGGTCAAGATAATTTTATCTAAAGAACGGCTCTAACGATTTTGATTAAGTTTTGTATCCTACGAGTTTCGGGCACGACAAAATCATTGGGCTAGGTCACATGTCAAAGAAAATTCGATTACTGGGTCATTTTTGGGTCACTGTGGGGCAAGCTAATTTTATCTAAAAAACGGCTCAGACTATTTTAAAAACACAAATTGCACAAATTGTGCTTATTAGTTGCTAAAATCAGTGTAAAAATTGTTTTAAACTCATAAAAGAGCTAAAATCCTACATGTTTCGGCTTTAAACTTAAAGCCATCATCGGGGAAGAGGAACAACACAAACGACTACTGATCTTTTAATTTTCAACACGAGAAAATTGAAATCAACAGTATGGAAAAATTTAAATAAAATAAGCGGGCGCTCTCTGTTGCCAAAGAGCGAAAAACAAAACAATGAATTAACAAGGGGTTAAAAATGTATCCCATAAACTAGGTATGTTGAAAGAAAAGTTATCATTACAAATACAATCTTTTCTAATTTTAATTTCCAATGATTCCCTAATGGCGGCTTTAAATGGGTTACTGAACCTATGGATAATTCTTGCTTTATCGAAATTAATTACAGTATCATTATTTTTCGCGTAAAACCGGGAGAGTGCAGTGGATAACTTCCCAAATTTTATGTCGTTTTTATGCTCTTTTAACCTTTCCAAAAACTTTCTTTTAGTCATACCAATGTAAAAAATTATACTATTATTATTTAAGCTAATGGGGATTTCATAAACACCTGCGAATTGATCAGGGGGGATAGATCTAATTTACATGAAACTAAGTCAACCAATTTTCTGGGAGGGACAGCAATAAGATGGATATTGTATTTACGGAGGGCTCTTTTAATCCTTTCAAATATAATAGGTATATATTGGAATTTACGATAGTTTGGTTTATTATTACTAGGGACAGGATGCTGAATTAAATGGCCATTGAATTTTTTAATAATTTTCTGTACGTGATGAGCGGGGAAACCATGGTCAATGGCGATATCTCTGATAAAATTAAGTTCATCTTGGATGAATTCACTTGAACAAACCAGAAAAGCACGCTTGATGAATGAATTGAAGGCAGCAATCTTATAAGTGAAAGTTGTAGAGGCATTAAATGGGATTATTGTGTTACTTCTCATCGGTTTACGATAGACTTTACGTTTTAGGTTGTTGTCATCTTTAATTAATTGAATATCCAGGAACGGCAGTGATGAATTTTCTTCTAATTTCAACGTAAACTTAATATTTTCATCTATTTCGTTTATTTTTGAGAGGAAAGATAGGAGTTCTTGCTTTCCATGATTCCATGTGATAAAGATATCGTCCACGTATCTTAGCCAAACTTCTGGTGTTAAATTCAAACTTTTAAAAATAAATTCCTCCATCGGTCTAAGTTTAAATTCAGCCAACAGACCGGAAATAGGAGATCCCATAGGTGCTTCTTTAAAATTTCTTATTAAACATGAAAACGTTGTTATTAATGATAAGGTTAAGTCCTGACTTTAGAGATGTTTTTACGCTATCACTTAAAAATAAGCGTCAGATATTATGAAAATCACCTTTACTCAATAGATGGCGCTGACTTTCGCATGGGCGAAAAACTTCTTTTTTTGGTAGCCCTATTTTCTAGGAAACGTCACTTCCCGTTTGAAGCCGATTCTGAGTAAACACAGAGGCTCTGTGCCAAGTAAATGTAAGTTAGAAGATTAGAGATTAGCTTTTGGTTATAGATCTGTATAGAGGATGGGTTTTGGTTTGGACTTTACTTTCTGGGGACTCCGGAACAAGATGGCTTCATTCGGGCCGGGCCCAGTTGTAAAAATTTCAGCCCATGCAGACCTCCAGCGCGGGTTAAGCCAGTTTTTTGTTTTATTTTTTATTTAATAGATATCGATATCGACTAGTCAATTGTAATCTCATGTTATTGAGAGAAACACATGGTTTAGCTATAATTAAAAAGGGATTTTGTAATGTAACAGGAGGAAAATAGCTGCGCTAAATAACGCTTTTAAATTAAAGGATCTAGATTCAGAATTTCCGAAATATTGATATGTTTTAATTATATAACTATGTAATATATATATATTTTTCATTTTCCTGTAAAAGCAAAAGATTTTCAAATAATGCTGTCAAAGTTGTCATTTTTAACTGAATTTTACGACGTGACAGCGCAGGAAAGGAACAAATTGCCGTCCTGAGACAATAATAGCCTATGGCTCAAGATGCAATTCCTTTATTTGAAAATAAAGAACTGTTCAATCATTTCAATAATCATGCTTGCAAGTATTATGCTTTTATGCTTAAAATGAATCAGAAAATCGCTAGCAGCAATACATTTACTAACAGTACCATTTGATACACGTGAAAGCTATATTCTACGATGTTTGCATAGCTGCCAGCTTTTACGCTGTTTTCCTTCTACTATTTTTGAACATCAAAATCACCTTAAAGTGATAAAAAATTTAAAATACAGTTTGATTTATTGCACGAATTATATAAACTAAAAATAAATTACAAAATAACTGTGATAAGAGACCGATTTATTTTTTTCATATATAAATTACTTGAGTTGCAATTATACCTAATTGTATATATTTTAATATTTTATATAGGCTTTCATTTTAAGAATAAAAATTTATTTATGTAATTTTTCATATTAAAAGTTTTAGATTTATCATACAATAAGTTATCATTTCTGACTTCCTTGTACTTACATATGCTTTAGAATTTTACATGAGTTAATCATATGTATTATTTCTGTTGCCAACATCCCTTTTACTTTGCATTTACAAAATGCACAAAAATGAATGAGCTATCATTCGAAAGGTTTTTGAACAGGCTTCTGACATAGTATACTCACATTTCTGACTTCCTTGTACTTACATATGCTTTAAAATTTTACATGAGTTAATCATATGTATTATTTCTGTTGCCAACATCCCTTTTACTTTGCATTTACAAAATGCACAAAAATGAATGAGCTATCATTCGAAAGGTTTTTGAACAGGCTTCTGACATAGTATACTCACATTTCTGACTTCCTTGTACTTACATATGCTTTAAAATTTTACATGAGTTAATCATATGTATTATTTCTGTTGCCAACATCCCTTTTTCTTTGCATTTACAAAATGCACAAAAATGAATGAGCTATCATTCGAAAGGTTTTTGAACAGGCTTCTGACATAGTATACTCACATTTCTTTAAAACATGTTTTTTGATTAAAAATTACAGTTAATTAAAAATTAAATCAGCAATTTTTTTTTCAATGAAATGATTTTTTTTTCTCAAATCATTATTGCCACAAAAAAAAATATATATAATATACTACATTATATTGTGCTCAACAATAATAAAAAAATAAATAAATAAATAGCACAATAAAAGATTAAGCGGGACACACGGGTTTATTTTATATTTATGATTAAAAAGCAAAATTCAAATTCAAATGTTTGGAGAAAAAGACACAATCGATCGATCGAAGCAGTGGTATTTTACGTGTAGTCTAAAATGTATGTTATGTTATATTATATTAAATTCTATTTTATATGTGCTCAATTTATTTTTTTTTGTCCCGTGTTTTTCCCGAAGTGGAGGACGTCATCTTCCAATGAAGTTAAATTACGATTGTTATTTTTTTTTTCTCGTGCGTGCCTCTTGCTATCTTTGATTCGTTTTTACTTCAATTTTGTTGGGATGAATAACATGATATTCTGGCTTGACTAATGTTGTTTGCAGATATTTTCGTCCTTAATTTTTCTTTAGAAATTTAAACTTGCATCTAAAAAATATTAGACTGTAGTGCGAAATCATCGCACAGGTGTACTGGTAAATTTATAATTACATTATCTGTAGAATTTATATTTTCTTTGGTATACGTACATTTTATGATTGTGTGGCATCAATTCATGTGTATATTATATCATATTTAAATCTGCCAAATTAATTTTTTTATAAAGAAATCTTAATGTTACTAAGAACATAACTGATGTGCCCAGTGATTCTTAGTTTTTCATTTACATTTTTACTTTTCGATCACATCTAGTGCTGGGAAAATGGTTTTAATCATTATAAAAACCTTATTATGGAAATATTTATATATCTTTACATTTTGAGGATGTCTTTAAATGTTGAAGGTTTGATATTTTTTACAATTATCCCGTATGTATACGTGAATGTTGGTATTTTTTTGTTTTCAGACCATCGGTGTCCTTTATGGTACTTTTATGATGATGCCTATATGTATTTGTATATATGTGAGTGAACACAATAGTGTCTAAACGTTGCTTTCTATTGAGCTGCCATTTGGCGCATATGATATCAACTGTCGTAAGAACTGTACTCATTTTTATCGGACAACGTGTTTAGTGTTTGATCATTTTTTTTTTAAGATTTCGTAAGAAATACTACATATTACATTCTCCACTATGCTGGAATTTCTGGAAAATTTTTGCAGATCTACACCGATTATGACTCCCAGAACTCAAAACCACCCCCAGTTCAAAACTTTATATCTATCTATCTATCTATCTGTCTATCTATGCCACTTTTTTATGGACACGATAACATGAAAAATTCTACATAAATCTCTTCCAAACTGATACATAAAATCAAGGGACATAAAATCTCGGTCAAGTTTGTTAATGGGCAAAATCGAACCAGGGGGGGGGGGGCTTTCTCTGAGAACAGAAAAATCCCCATAAATCTTAGTTATGATACGTATCGAATCCGTTTAAAGTGATTATTACTTCGAGGAAAAGGGCCAAAAATTTATGTATGACAGATTTTTGATATCATTATAAATGGCCCCAAAGAGGGGAAAAAGAGGGGTTTCAGAAGAAAAAAATTCATAACTTTGTTAATTCACAAGATATCAAATCCGCTTAAATTTATTATAAATCATCTTAATATTATCTACAACTTTTATACTGACAAGTTTTTTATAGGACCAACCCTCACAGCAAAATAATAATAATAATAATAATAATAATAATAATAATAATAATAGTAATAAATAAATAAATAAATAAAAACAAAAAAAATTCTGATGGCTCCGCCTACTTGACACAGGTAGATTTTGAAGTGGGCGGTTCCAACTACCACATCATGGCAAAAAGGTAATTCCTTCTGCAATTCCCAATAAACAGGCGCTCCACGGTCTGCGCCTTCGAAATCTACCTATGCCTGTAGGTCGAGCCGTCAGGGATTTTTTTATACGTATTGTAGCAAGTTGCAACGACGCAAGACGTCGTTTTATCTTTATAATACCTCCTCAATAATAGCAAAAAAAAAAAATCTATATCGAAATAATGAAAGGAATTTTTTAGACAATTCTAATACTTTTCTGTTCTGTGCATAAATTCTGGAGAATGATTATCTGCAATTTCCACCGCCGGCCCAGTTCCTAGTAGAAGTGGGGACATGATATGTTATATTTCAATTACCCCCGCGAACTAGCCTTTTCTGTATGTATAGTCCTGGGTCAGTAAATATAATTCGACAAGGACATTTCTTCCATTGATCACACTTCGGAAAATGACTCGAGAAAGAAAGAGAAAGGAAATGGACATATTGCATATCCAAATATGCAGTATCCACATGTACCCGAAGAAATCCTTCTGAATAATTTTTTTTACTTCCGCTGTTGTGCAAAATGATACAACAGGAGCGCTTTCCGGTATTTAGACGTAGATATTTGTTGAAAAGAATGAAATTGTTTGGAAACTAATGTTCCCGATCCCGATATGAGTATTTCAGGAATACACGAATGGAAGAAAGAATATTATCATATATTTTACACATATTTTCTCATATATTTTACGAATATTTTACAGAAATCGAAACAAAAAATTTTACAAACGAAGCTTATTATGAATCTTCATTCAGGGTCGTACAGAAGTAATATATATATATATATATATATATATATATATATATATATATATATATATATATATATATATTCACCGATATAATAATTTTACTAAATTTGGATATTCTAATCATTTTGTATTAAAAAATGGCGATATTTGATAATCATTTGCTTATTTCAGTTGGAATATGGAAATTTTTAGATTTTGATGTTATGAATTGTTTTTTTCTTTTTTTCTTCTTTAGTGATGAAAGACATAAAATTTGAAGAAAAAAATTATTGCAAATTCCAATATATTTTATTTACAAATTCATACATTTAACACACTTAAAATATTTACGAATAATGAATAACTTTTAGTAGGCATTTATATTGTTAAAATAGTTGAGTAATATATGAAAAATATAACTGTAATTATATTTCAAAAACGATTTACAAACAATTTAACAGTTGTGGGATATTTCATAGCTACCGTTTATTGAATATGTAGGACAGGAATTTTTCACTTTTTCACTTTTATATGAATCTCAGTGCAAAGCGATTTTTCAAAGAAATTGAAAGCAGTGACAGTGTGTAAAAAAATATGTAATGGAATTAAAAGTACGTATCTTCATTACTGGAATTAAGATCAAGTAGAGCTAATTAAAATTAAACTAGTCGGATGTGTCAATCCCAAAACTTTCTTCTATCTCACACATGTTTCGCATACAAAAAAGAATCAGCACGAATTTATATCAAGGTCTAACTGAAACTGAAGTTTTATTAAATTCTGTGCATTATTTCTAGAGATATGACTATCGCTAAAATCGTGCAAATCCTGCAAAATGCTGCATAGCAGCGCCACCTGCTGGGCGATTTTTACCAAAAACTAATCAGCACCAATTTATATCAGGGACTAACTGAATAAAAAGTTTTATTAAATTCCGAGCATTAGTTCTTGAGATAGAGCGCCCACAAAATTTTTGTCACATACAGACAGAGTCACAGACAGACATTTTCTAAAAATAGTCAAATGGTGTTCAGGACCTTCTAAAACGTAGAAATCCGTCGAAAACCGGAAGTCGAAAATTTTCATGATTCCAACACTTTCTTCTTGTAAAGATAGCAGAAAGTAAAAATGCTGTGAAACTATTCGCAGTGTATATTATATACAAAATTAAACTCAATTAACTATAGTGATTAAAATACAAGAAAACTTTTGCATTGAATGATTCAAAAGTGCAGCCGGTTATAAATAAATAAGACATGATACATTTTACACATTTTATGCAATTGAAAAATCTACAAAGAATTTATAATATAGGTTATACTTTACAGTTTCATTCAAAATAAATGTCCGTTTCCTTCGGGAATGAAAAAAAAATGTTGGAGGGTTCAAGAGTGCAGCTGATTATAAATAAGGCGTGATACGGTTTACACATTTTGCGCAATTGAAAAATCTACAAAGAATTTATAATACAGGTTTTACTTTACAGTTTTATTCGAAATAAATGACAGTTTCTTTCGAGAATGAAAAAAGTATTGGAGGATTCAAGACAGCAGCTGCTTATAAATAAATAAGACATAATACATTTTACACATTTCACGCAATTGAATAATCTATACAAAGAATTTATAATGTAGGTTATACTTTACAGTTTCATTCGAAATACATATCCGTTTCCTTCAGAAATGAAAAAAAAAAGTGTTGGAGGATTCAAGAGTGCAGCCGATTATAAATAAATAAGACGTGATACAGTTTACACATTTTACGCAATTGAAAAGTCTACGAAGAATTTATAATATAGGTTTTACTTTACAGTTTCATTCATACAGTTTTTGTATAGGAAACCAGGTTCTAATCCATTTATTCAAATACAGAGTATTTCACTTCAAGCCGAACTTGAATTTTTGTTTCCAACTTTAATTATAGTAAAGATATTGTTACGATATTTTTATCAGACTTACACTGCTTTATCTGAAATATGATATTACGAAAAGTGGTAGAAACGAAATTTGTATTAATTTATTTTAATTCACAGAGAAAGCCAATGTTAAAAGCGTTATTTACAGGTATTAAAATTATAATTTTATTTAATAATTCGAAACAGATTTTTTTTCCCTTCTCTTTTTACTGTGAAGTTTATTTGTGAGAAAGTAATGTTCATAAAAATAGGAATAAAGTTAAAAGTTAGAGAAAAAATTAAAATTGAGGCAGCATTTGTATTAAATAAGAGATAAAACTATTTTAATATTTAACCTTTTAATATTTTAACCCTGGAACATTGGAGTATTCAGCCGACCAAATATTCGGTATTCGGCTTACTTGTGTGTGTCAAATTTACATTGGGCGCAATTTACATTGTTTAGACGTTAAATTCTCTTTCACACAAAAATGTACATTAATTTCTTTCAATTAAAAATTGTGTACATCTAATGCAATGTCAACTAAAGGTAACAAGGAATGAAAACTATTTTTTTAAAGAGAAAAGTTATACAACGAATGTATTTGAAGGGAAAAATCAAAGAAACAAAAATCGCCTGCTTCACTTTATTTTTAGAAAGTAAAACTTTCGCTAACAGAAAGTTACCCATTTTGAAGATATCCCTTCCCAAAGATAGTGATACTCACGGTAGCTAGAATTCTAGTTACCGTAGTGATACTGAAAATCTGAAACCTTCGGAACATAGAGGGTGGGTCAGGGGTCAACCAACAGTTCGCTTTCCCAAATTCAATAAATGCTTCCTACAAAGCAGACAAATTTCCTTTTACAAAGAGAAAAGCAAATGACCACAAATGTAACCCCCCCCCTCCTCCCGTTCCCTTCCCTTTCAAAGGCAAGCGTAGAGAAAAAGGTGATATCGGAAATCTCATCTCAACCCGCCTGCTGATTTGCCTCAACGGAAGTGTTTTAGGGTTGCTGAAAATTTGGAAAAATTTGTCTTTCTGACATGGCAGCTGGGAATGAAATTACTGCAGCAAAATCAAAAATGCTTGTTGAACGATATTTTTTATATAATATCGTGTAAAAAATACCCCTTATTAAATTTATAACAAGATAATGACAACAATTAACAAGAAAATATATAAAAACTGCCTGAAACAATCGTTTTGTAACCTATGCCGAAAATCTGCAGCACCCGTAGTGCCCTCTGGTGAAATCTATTGGAAACAAATTAAAAATTTTAAAATTTAAATTAAAAAAAGGGTAATTACATCTCACTTATGAAATTTGTGTCGTTTCAAAGAAATAAGTCATATTTATCACCAAAATTTTTTTTTAATAAATCGGTTCTATAGTAAATGCACAGTTCTGATGTTAAAAATATAGCATTAGCAGTATAAGGGAAAATATAAGTGATGATCACCCTTAAATTATTTTGTTTATCAATTTCCAAATTAATATTTTGTACAACTTCATTTGTATCAAAAGATGGGTAAAGAGACACAATATCTAAACTAGCTAGAATAGTTCCTTTAGAAATCTGAATATTTTCTATTTTATGGATAAAATCTTCTGTTGTCCATGATTCCATGTGATAAAGATATCATCCACGTATCTTAGCCAAACTTCTGGTTCAGACTATTTACACTAAATTAGGCATTCTATGGTTTTCGGGCACGATAAGACTTTTGGGCTAGGTCACGTGTTCGAGAAAATTCAATTAGTGGGTCATTTTGGTCAAGGGTCATTATGGGTCAAGCTATTTTATCCTAAAAACGACTCGAAGGATTTGAACTAAATTTAGTGTCCTAAAGTTTAAGGGAACGAGAAGACTATTGGGCTAAGTCACATGTTCGAGAAAATTCAATTAGTGGGTCATTTTGGTCATGGGTCATTATGGGTCAAGCTATTTATCTTAAAAACAGCTCAGACTATTTAGACTAAATTTTGCTTCCTATGCTTTTTGGGTACGAGAAGACTGTTGGGCTAGATCACATGTTCGAGAAAATTTGATTAGTGTGTCATTTTGGTCATGCGTCATGATATTTGAACTCAAAGCTAATTTTGACCGAGCATAGTTCGGTCTTTCCTGCTCGTGTACTATTATCTTCCGTGTTTCCTCTTTTTTGAAATATGTAATAGATTTACATTTCTAATTTGATCTATAATACCCATTCATAATGATAAATTTTCAATTAAGATTAGTTCATTCAATTTTAAAGATACATGCATACAATGTTTTGTAATGATCTTGTTTAAAAAATGACTTTATTTTTTTCAGTTGACCAACCTTGTGAAGAGTTAAGTAGACGATATTACTATCTGGATACTCACTAAGATATCAAAGAATCTGGAAAAGCACTTCACTTGACTTTCTCAAGCACTGCATGACAGTCAGAAAACCGTAAAATCGTAAATTACCCATAAACATAGAAAAGATAAATTAGTGTATGCTTTCAACGGACTTCAGACAAGATAACTACTAAGCTGAGCGGCTCTTTTGATCTCTGATTCAATAACTATGAACTCAATATTAGATGATTAGATCCCATTCAATACAGAGCTTCCGAAATCATGTTTGGCGTAGGTTAATCCACATAGAACAAAAATACTGAACAAAAATGTAACCCAACTCTTTTGACGAACAGATGCGAATTTGCAACTGTTAAGTATGCAAACACATTTAGAAGCAGTAAATGTAGGCCACATATTTAATAAAGGTTTCAGAGCTTCAAAAGATAGAACATGGTTCTAAAGATGCATTTTGATAGATATATCAGGAAACTTATTGTCTTAAGACACACTTCTGTACATATCTTTCATGATTTTTTTAATTAAAAATACCTCATCCCCCTCTATACCAAAATAACCTAAACTTCCTTCAATTTTACTCAAAAAGATTACCTCCTATATTGTGAAACAGAAGTTTCTTAGAAACAATAGACAAAATCACACACAAAGAAGTACAATAGTCGCCTACACTTAAAGTTCCTTTGATAAATGTCTTAACAAGGATGGTACTGGTATTATCTCTATAATCCAGATGGATTCAACATCATTCACACTTATTCACAAACATTATTCACAATTCGTCGCGATCTAAGGAACTTTTGCTAAACGTAGAATGCAGACAATAATATAAAAGAAATAAGAATCTTGTTTAAACAGATAGATAATTAGATAAAGCAGTATGAAAACTTTTCAAATTCTTTGGAAATTTCTTTTCAGATTTACAGTTTAAATATTAGTTTTTCGTTATAAGAAATTTTTAATGAATTGTAGTATCACTATTTAAACATTTGTGCTTCGTAACATACGAATATAAAAAATATTTCTTGATTAAAGATTTGAAACCGGTATTTTACATGTTTTTTTCATCTTTTCATAAATGTGTAAACTTTTTTAATACGCGTAAAAAACTTCTTATTCTCTTCTACATTTATTATTCTATTCTTCTCCTCTAAAATAAAATCTCAGAAGATAAAAATATTTGCAGAGAAATCAAAATATATGTTCATGTATAATTCAAGACATAAGTTAGATTGCAATATTTAAAAGTTATCAGCCATCTTCTTATTATCTTGAGAACATATTCCGTATCAATAAAATCTCTGACAATTTGAAATATAAAATGAATACAACACAAAAATTTTTCTTCTAGAGACACAAGAACAACCCCAAGAAAGGTTTTATTTTTTTATATGTACACATATTTTATGATATATTTCTCCCCATAATTTTTATGAAGCTTTTATATGGTTTAGAAATAAATAAATTGTTTTCACTTGATTGGATGAGAAGGAATTTTATTAGTCATCTGTCAGATACAGAAATCTGCGACATGATTGCAGTCAATATGAAATACTAGATTTTTTTTTTCAAGTAAAGAAAATTCAACACCCAGATTTATATATCTATTACTTTTAAAAAGGGGTATATTGAATAAAGTAAATTTCAGTCATTAAAGTCGTCTTTTGTTTAAAACAAATGTATCAAATTATTTCTAATATTTTTCAGTAAAATTGTTGTTTCAAAGCATACATGACATTTAAAAAAATTGTGTTTTTAATACTTTTATCTTTGACCTTTCAATATTTTAACACCCAACTAGTGGCTGTCCAGTCGAAGCATTTCTCACTGTTTTTGTAAATATTGTGAATGGTCAATTTATATATATACATTAAAGCAGAACATTACGTCTGATTACTTTATTTTACACAATATAAGAACACACATTTTATCAGACAATTAAATACACTAAACCAACATGAGTGAAAAATTGACCTGGGCCAGGACTCGAACCTGGGACTCGATCTGGGTGGCTTAGTGGCATAGCGTCAGCACGGTACGCTGAAGGTCCTAGGTTCGAGTCCCGGCCCAGGTCAATTTTTCACTCATGTTGGTACAGTGTATTTAATTGTCTGATAAAATGTGTGTTCTTATATTGTTAATGGTCTTTTATACTTGTAAAAAATCAAATCATATTTTTTTTAAATCTGAAATTAGCGTTATATTCAGGTTCCTGTATAGAATTTTTAATAAGGCTCTGTTTTAGCCAACAAATCTACATAAATGCATTAAATTTCGGTAATAAATTTATGTCTACGTCGTTACAAAATATTATATAGCTAGATAATAGGTTCTCTGTAGATTATAGCTCTTTTGTGACAATTGTTGCCAATCTGCTACTTTTTTTCTTTGTTTTTTTTCTTCGATTCAGGTTACTTGATTGCCACCGCTTATTAAAAATAGTGTAATTCTCCTTATTTTCACCTTATTTAATCTGTCATTAAATAAGGCGAATAGCTCCACTTCAAAAAAGTGGTGACAATTAAGCAATCTGAATTATAAAAAAGTAGCGAACTTATACAACACTGCATTATGACAGGTCCGATTTTATTTTGAATTAATTTGTGGAGTCCATATTTCAGGTGAAAAAGTTTTGTGAAACATCCTTTTTCAAGATAAAGACTTTCGTGAAAGATGCTGTTTAAGATAAAAAAAATTTGATGTGTCATTTAACCCCTTCGCGACAAGTGTTACTTTATACGTGACACATAAAGTACTCAGAATTAGTGATTATTCCTACCAGTAATTTTAAATTGAAAATTTTGCCTTATTTAATCAAAGCATTTCTGCGATTAAATTATGCAAAAATTTCTATTTTGATAAACTGGGGACAAAAGATTAATTTTTTTTAATGGACGCTCGTCACGAAGGGTTTAAAAGACACGAATTCTTCCATGTCCCATTATACTGCAATTAGTTAACAAAAATTGTCGATTGTTAGCCAGTGCCAATGTATGCATGATCACTCTTAAGATGTCGACACTTAACTTTACAATAAACTTTTTGATATAAAAACTGTCTTATCAATACGGTTATATAAAACATCCAACATAGCTGAACTCGGTAATGATAATCTTGCCTCTTATCTGTAACTTTAATAATGGTTGGTGTCAGGAAAATATCTCAACATTACTAGCAATATTTTAAAAAAGTTATTCAGGGTTACGATCCTAATTAATGAGATTTAAAAAGTAAAATGCTAAAAGAATTTTTATTTCTTTAATTGTATATTAAGGCGCCAGGTACCTTTTAAACTGACAAATTACGTGTAAAAGTGACTCTAAAATGGATTGCAATATCTCCATATTTAAACATACAGTAAAAAAATATTTATTTTAATAGTTAATGTTTTGAAAAAGTGTTTAGATGTATATATATGTTATTTAATTTAATTTGAAATTTAATGCATTTTTAATACATATGAATTGCTTTATATGCCTTGAGCGCAGAATGTCTCATGACTGAATTGTCACAATGAGCCAAGGTTTTTTATTCAGTAAGGATTTAATATATGTTTAAATAGACCGAAACTGAGAAAAAAAATAAGTTCTTGAAAAAAGAAACTTTCAAATTTCTGAATTATTTTTTAATATATAAAAATAATTATAATTTCTAAATTTCTTACTTAATGAACATAATAATAGGTCAGTTTGTGCATCTATAAGGTTTATGCCTTCAATCAAACTTTCATGAAATTTTATCCAGCCGAATTAAGCGCGCAATGAAAAAAATCACCGTTTTGAGAAAATTGACTTTAAAGATAAAATTACCCCTTGACCATATAAAAAGAACTCAAACTGTTTTGGCCATAACTTCCCTTCTAAAGCACATTTCACATTGGCTTTCTTTTAAAAGAATCAAATTTTAATATAAGCTATTAAAAGAATCGATTTTTTTTTTTTTTTTTTTTTTTTTTTTTTTTTTTTACACTTTAAAAAGTACTCGAGGGTCATTCCATGGTAACTTACGTTACATTTAGAATAATTTTCTTTAGTAATTTTCATAATATAACACCAAAAAATATTGAAAATGTAATGTTGATATATCTTGTTAATATCCAAAGCAAAATTTGGATGAAAATTACCTACCTTTAGTGCTATTTTTTGAACACTGGCCATTATATTTATTATGGTAACTTACGTTCTTTTTGTCAGAAACGTAAGTTACCATAGTAAATATAATTTTTAGCGTTTAAGAAATAGCACTAAATTAAAGTAATTTTTATCCAAATTTAGCTTTGTATAGATTTAATTAACAAATCATATAAACATTACATTTTGAATATTTTTTAGTGTTCTATTACTAAAATTACTGAAGTCAATTATTCTAAATGTAACGTAAGTTACCATGGAATGACCCTCGATTCCTTCATTTATATTCTAAAATAAATGAAATGAACTGGCAGTGCGTATAATATATATATGATTTAAAAGTGCATATTTAATCAAATTTAATATATATTATTTTTTACCCTTTTCTTACTATTATAAAAGTCATATAGGTTCACGTATTTTGTCCGTATATTTTTTCTTTATCATATTTAAATGCCAATACTAAATTTGTTTGTATATTTTTGCAGTTTCATATCGTAGTTCGTATATATTTTCTCTTTCATATTTAAATTTGAACAGTCAAATTTCATAAATTTTTTACAAACGTATTAAACGGTTAACATAAACACAAACGAAAATATTTCTCAAAACATATTTTCGCATAGTTTCAATATACTTGAAATATTTTTTTAACTAAAACAAGCTATTTGAAATTTGTTATTCACTACACAACTAATGAAGAACGCAATCTAATAAGAATTCAAGGAACATTAAGGAAATTAAGCCCTTAAAATCCTCTATTGTTTGTAAATATACCTTGGTTCAGGATTGGATAAATATTTCTTTTATCTTATATCCCTTAGTATTTTATTTGCTATGCTATTCTTCATCTCCTGCGATTTATTCAAGTTTCTCTGCTTACTCCTTATCTAGGTATTTTCAATTATCTCTGATTTCTCTCTCAACAAAAATTATTTTTCGCATTTGGTTCACGGTGAAATCAATCCCATGTTTGCTTGGAATCTCAAGCGAGGAAATTCAATCACGAGTTAAAATCCTTGTGTTTCGTGGAAATTTATTTTTATTTAGAATGATTGGAAAAAGCATTAAAATTAAACTAATTTCAAAGGTTTTACTAGTAAAAATTCATTTAAAAAATGTTCTTTAAAAAGTGTTTTATTCTGCATTTTCAATTTTACATGGCTTTTACTGCAGTTCAAGATTGCATGAACGTTTCTGTTATCTTCGATAACTTAACACTTCATTTGTTGCACTATATTATTGATCTCGCGTTACTTATTTAATCTTCTTTGCTGAATCCCGAACTTTTCATTTATACCAGATTTTCTTAACAGGAATTATTCTCCGAACTTGCTTCGGGAAGATGTGAATCAAATTTTTGTTTGGAATATCTCGCGATAAAATTCAATCAGGAGGTAATGAGGCTTTCTTGCATTCCCCGGAAATTGATTTTCACTGAGAAAGAGAAAGATATTGGAATGCATAGAAATAAAAGAATATCAATTACTTTTTTGTTTAAATGATAATAAAAAAAGTTAATAAAATGTCATTTAAATGTTGTTTCTTGTTAAGAAGTTTCGATATTATTAATTTTTGGGATGAATTCAGTTTCATAATAAACTCTAAACAATAATCAAATGACATTATTTCAGACGGATTTAAGGAATATAATAAAGAAATGAAATCCGTAAAATCATCTGTTGCCTATAAAAATACCATAATTCAAGTTTTTTTTTTTTTGTAAATCTTCTATATGTTAGAATTTTATTTGTTGCGCTATTCTTTATGTGCTGTGAGCAGGGTGGTGCAAAATTTGAATTAGATTAACTATTGAAAACTAACGATTAAAAGTTTAATCATCACTAAAGATTGACGATAAAGTTCAATCGTCAATCTTTAGTCATGATTAAACTTTTAATCGTTAGTTTTAAATAGTTATTCTAATTAAAATTTTGCACCACTCTGGCTGTGAGTTTTTTTATAGTCTTTGTTTGGTTTGTAAATTTTCATTTATCCCGTATTTTCCTCTTAAGAAGAGTTATTATTCTTTTAAATAGCTTCTTGAAGATGTGAATCGCATTTTTGTTTGGAATCTCCCACAACGAAATTCATCTCAGCAAATAGTGTTGTAACCAATGACGGCCAAGGAGCTAGTCACGTAGATCTCCGCCATGAGGAGACCAGGCGAATTTCGCCCCGCGGCCAGGTACACAAACTGGATAAGCTAGGCATAGCGGTTTAATAATAATAATAATAATAAGATGAGGCAACGATAATTCCTTGAGATTCCTTGACATTCATTTTGATTGAGAATGATTGAATAATGCATAAATGTTAAAATAATTTCAAAAGCGTTTACTGCAGTAAATGCTTTTTACCATGGTAACACATGGGCTGATAAGTTCCCGGTCTAATAAAGAAAACACAACTTTTTAATGAATCTTTATAACTTTATGACTTTATAACTTTACTAGCTGTTACCCGTGACTTCGTTCACGTAACATTACAAAAAGAATAAATGCATTAATTTAGCAAAACATTTCACTTGATAATTAACAACATATATAATTAACCAAAGCTTTATCACATTTTATAGGAGACCATACGGTATTTCTTTGCTATAGGGGCCTTGATATAACACAGTCTTAAAAAAGTGAAATTTCATGCCAAATAATATATACAATCGCGAAAATGAAACTGCAACTAATGAAAAAAGGAGGACCCAGTAAAATCGTGAAAATCCAGGAATTCCTCTTCGTAAAGAGAAAAACAACACTGGCAGAATTCTTCTATACAACAGTGCATTTTAGGTGGTATTTGGCGTACAATTTGTATATGTGTGCATTGCTAAATGGGCATTATTATATTGTTTATTTGCATAGACATATGTTATATATTTCTTACTACATTATCTTGTTTATGTATATATTAAATTAAGTGCTTCACGCTAAGTGGTGTAAATAGTGAACAAACTTCTTGTGGATTTTATACATTGATAGATATTTCACAAAGATATAACAATCTGAGGCGATTCTAAAACGTAAATAAAGGTTGTAGAAAGTACTTTAAATTCTGCCCAATTTAACTTCGATATTTTCTCTATCGCGTCAAGAACACTATAAGCAAATAAATACCGACGACACAAATCTGATGAACTAAATTTACATATTTTTGTTAGTATATATAGGATTATTTTGATTTATTTCATGCGCTTGAAATTTTTTACGCTTTCTCAAGGTTAGGTGTCGAATAAATGTACTTTCTTGTTATTTTATTTTGCCATTTCTATTTATTCTATTTTCCATTCATTCCATTTATGGATATTGATTTAATTTACATATTCGTGTCGAAGAATATTCTTTAAAGTTATTATCAGGATTAGGATAGGATACGATTAGGGTTAGGATTAGGAATAAAAATTGAACGACAATGGCATGACCGATTCAGGTTTAAAATATGAACCAGGAAGTCTATTTACATCATGAAGCAATAAGAAAATTAGAAAATTATCGGCTAATATTTTTTAATATGTTTTACAGTCATAGTTGGCATCAAAGGTGAGCGGGGAAATGATAATCTAAAATACCATTAAGTGTTTACTACGCAAAAAACAAATCTGGTTACAACAATGTATTTAATTTTGCGCCAAATTTCACTTGATAAAAAAAAAAAAAAAAAAAAAAAAAAAAAGGCGAATTGACTATGGATTTAATTACAGACCCCTAACCTTCCTATTCTCGGAAATGTTCTACCTATATGTAAAAAAAATTCTACTATATAGAACGCGCTTTCACGTTTATAATGTTATGAATTGGCACGATCCGCTTGTTCAAGTTTACACAATTCGGCTGGAAGAAAAGATTCATTACTTTTTGATTTCTTCTTTGCTTTTGCATTACGCGAATTTGTTGGCAAAATCGATTTTCTTTTCGATAACATTGTTGTTTTTTAAGTTTAAAACATATTGTAATTTTACTTAACATTGCTTTAAAATCTATGCAATTTTTCTTATCCTACAAGACTTTACAAAAATCTATGATGAAACAACTTTAAAAAAAAGCTATATTTAAAAAATACAACGAAGTTTTTTTTATTTTAAAACTAAAAGAAATGTAAAATTAAATTCCGGTTCGAAACGACGATTTACAAATGTGTTTCGCTTGTGGGAAAATGATAGAGGAAAAATGCTGTTATTTCGACACAATCAAATTAAATCTTTAGCTTTTATGAGAAAAGCAACTTTCTTTTAAAAAATATAGTTATTTTTATTAAGATTTTCTGATTTTCGATACGGATAATTTTGCGATGCATATCATTGGCATTTGCCATCCAATATATATATATATATATTTTACTTTTTAAAATTTAAATTAAAAATATGGTATCTTTATGTTAGCCGTGTGCAGACGATAAATCGCCAACCTATCCCATCATTCGCATTGAATTCATTAAAAATATAAATCTTTCACACATTTCATTTAAAACACAGAACTTTAATTTACAACACATACATTTAAAATACATATATTACGTACATTTAAAATAATTCCTTTCATGTGAAAAGAAAAAGAAAAAAAAAGAGAAATTAATCACAAATAATTTGATAATCCAACATAATTTTATTTCAACATCAAAACAAATCTGTTTTATTTTTCTATATATGACATCATATTCGCTTGCTTTCCATACTTACTCGTATTTGTGCACTTTGTATTATTATCAAATATTTGAAAACGCACGTTTTATTTCTAATATGACATCTGTTCATATTATGTTTAATTCTTAAATAATTCATTTCCTTTTTATTTTTCACGTGGAAAATTTTCACTTGAAAATAAATTGTTGATTAAAAATTATTACTCAGGGGTTTTATTTTATATTGGCAACGATAAAGTATTAGCAACGGTAAAAAAAAATTAACCATTTTAAAAAAAGCTGCAAAACCGGGCCCTTTGGGCCAAAACAACCAAACCAACCAACCATTTTAAAATATACGAAAAAATGTCCATTTATTCTGTATGAAAATAATGAAATTTTTAATTTTTAAGTAAAATATTGAAATAAAATAAACAAACACCAGCCTATATTCATTTGAGGGTTATAATCAACTTATATGCAAAGATACAGGATAATTAAATGCTTCATTTTGACGCTGGCTTCAGCCTAACATTTGCACACAATCAGATTTATAATATTATTAGAATAAGTTTAATAAATAACATAACTTTAATAATAAAAAATAGTAATTTAATAATAATAATAATAATTTAATAATAATAATAATAATTTAATAATAATAATAATAATAATAATAATAATAATAATTTAATAATAATAATAATAATTTAATAATAATAATAATAATTTAATAATAATAATAATAATTTAATAATAATAATTTAATAAATAAATAAAAATAATAATTTAATAAATGAATAATAATAATAATTTAATAATAAATAACATAACTTTATAACGAAAAAGCTCCGAACAGTGCTCAGAATCATCGACTCGTTGTTGTTTTTGGTCAAAAGTCAATACGCGCGGCAGCCACTTTGACAACAGCTTTTTCATAGACAAATGTTCATTCAAAATAAAACCTAAACGTTGCCTAGATATCTTCAGAGTCTGAACTATCTCCTGCAACTTTTCTTTACGGTTCCCCAAAATGATTTTTTGGACTTTTTTTTATGTTTTCCGGAGTAACAACCTCTTTGCGTGGTGCATCACTGGTATGACCACGTTTAAATTCAGCAAACCAGTCAATAATGGTTGATTTACCTGGTGCAGTGTACGGATAACGCTTATCAAGCCAAACTTTTGTTTGAACGGTGTTTTTTCCCATCAAATAACAGTTCTTGAAATTCTTGTTTATCCATTTTTTTGTTTATCAGCAAAGTTGCTCAAATAAAACTACGATAACGTTTTAACCACACGGCGAATCGTCATGACATTTTTTCTGCTACCTTTTAAAGGTTAGTATTTACTAAAAAAAGCATCAGTTCGGCGATTTCAACGCCATCTGTGTACCAGACCAGGAACTTATCAGCCCATGTGTTACCATATGCAAAAAAAAAAAAAAAAAAAAAAAAAAAAAAATCTTCATTATAAAAAGATTATTTTACGCAGTTTTGATTTTATGATTTTTATTATAGTTGAGACGTTTTATAATCTTTTGTAATACATCTAAATTAAAATCGTACATAAATAAATTGTGTAATTTTATCAGGATTCAAAAATAGTAAAGAAATTAAATTCTTAAAATTCTTTATTACTTGCAAACTTACTTAAATTTGGAGTAACTAAGGCTGTTCTCAGATCCAAACTAGTTACTTTCTAAACCATTTTTACTTTAGCTAAACTTATAAAATATATATATATATAACTTATAAAAAATAGGCAGATACTCTTATTAAGAAACTATGCACTCGAACTGTTTTTCTGTTTTCTCGGTAAAGGCAGAAGATTTTTCAGAAGATGCTGTCAAAGTTGACAATGACCTTTTTGTGCTTGGAATCTCAAGCCATGAAATTCAATCATTAGGTAATGAAGCATTCTTGCGTCCTGAAGTCGAAAGCATGTAATGATACGTTGTCATTTAATATTCCGAAGATTTGGGTTGAGTTGTTGAATAATAGTGGGATGCGGTCTGTAGATGGATCTAAGAGCGGTGTTAAAATTAAAAGTATAGAGGGCGTTGTACTTCCTTTCACATAGTGACTGTTCAGACTCTCTGGTTTTTAATTAATTTAATCTCTGGTTTTTATGTACATTGTATTTGTGGTTTGTGTATATTCTGATGACGATTTGATGAACAAATCGAAACATGTAAATTTTAAATTTTAACATCTTTAATGCTTATATTGATATGGTGACGTCTTTTAAGCAAAATAAAAAGTGTTTTAGTGTATATTTTAAAGCATTCTGGCGTTTCACGGAAATTGATTTTATTCAGAATGATTGGAAATTGCGTAAAAATTAAAATAATTTCAAATGTATTTCCTTTTAAAAAGTTATTAAGAAAATATTCATTAAAAAAATATTTTATTGTGGATTTTTTCGATTGTATATTGTACATGGGTTTTACTTCAGCTCAAGATTGAACAAGATTCTCTCATCTTTTATTTCTTAATACTTTATTTGTTGTACTAATTCTTGATCTCCCGTAACTTATTTAATCTTTTTTGTTTACTCTGGATATTTTTTATCCCAGATTTTTCTCTTAATGGGAATTATTCTTCGAACTTGCTTCGAGAAGATCTGAATCATATTTTCGTTTGGAATCATATTCCCGCGATGAAATTCAATCATGAGGTAAGGAAGCTTTCCTGCGTTCCCCGGAAATTGATTTTTATTGAGAATGATGTAAGAATGCATACAAATGAAAGAATTTTAATTAGTTTTCTGTAAAAAAGGGTTAAAAAATTAATTTAAATGCTATCTCTTGCTAAGAAGATGTCATTTTATTATTTTTTTTTTACTTTATGAAATCAGCTCAAATTGATAATATTCTGAACAACAATCAAAGTTACATAATTTCATCAGTATCTAAGTAATATATTACAGAAATGAAATCCTTAAAATCACCAATTGCTTATAAACATACTTTAATTCAAGATCCCCTCCTCTTGTTTTAAAAAATCTTCCATCTGTTAGAATTTTATATGTTGCGCTATTTTTTATATACTGTGACTTATATTCTTTGTTTAGTTCGGAAATTTTCATTTATCCAATATTTTCCACTGAATAGTAATTATATTTTGAAATTGCTTCGAGAAGATCCAAATCGCATTTTCGTTTGGAATATCCTGCGATGAAATTCAACCATGAGATAACAAAGCTTTATTGCGTTTTTTTTAAATTGATCTTTATTGAGAATGGTTGGAGAATGCATAAAAGTTAAACTATTTTGCAAAGCATTTCCTGGTAAAAATATGAAAAAACAGAAAGAAATCTTCATAAAATAATGTTTTGTTATGCAATTTCAGTTTTATATAAGGACTAATGCGACCCCAGCTCTGCCCCCTGGGCCATTCGTGCATCAACCCCCGGTCTTTTTTGGTCTGTATGTCTCTGTCTGCCTCTCTCTGTATCTGTTTCCGTCAGTATCTCTCTTTGTCTTTTTATGTCTAACTTCTGCCGACTGTCTGTTTTTGAACTGTCTGTCTGTTTCCTATCTGCTTACTAACTGTGAGCTATCTGTCTGTCTATTATTTCTTGTCTGTTTACACTCTGTCGATGTTTGTATTCTGTCTGTTTTCCTGGGGCATGTCTGCTGTTTGTGTGCTGTCTGTCTTCTGTCTGTTATCTGCTGTATGTATTCTGTCTGTTATCTGCTGTATATCTTTTGTCTGTTATCTGCAGCATGTCTTCTGTCTGTTATCTACTGTATGTCTGTCTCTTTACTCTCAGACTATCTGCTGTTTTGTCTATGTGCCTGCTATCTCTGCTGTTTATTTGTCTGCAATCTGTCTGTCTGCTCTCTATCTGGCAGTTCTTCCAATGTCTGTTTGTTTTCTATCTGCCTGCTGTCTTATGTCTGTTTGTTTTCTATCTATCTGCTGTCTTGTGTCTTCTAACTTCTGTATGTGTGTTTGCCTGCTGTCTGTCTACACTGTGTAGGTTCCCTGTATACTGTCTGTCTCTCTGCTATCTGCTGTATGTCTCACTGCTATTTACCTGTTTGTTGTCTGTCTAAACCCTGTCGGCAGTCTGTCTTCTATCTGCTGTATGTCTATCTGCTGTACGTCTGCTTGCTGTTTGTTTATCTGCATGCTGTCTGTCTACACTCTGTTGGTTGTCTGCATGCTGTCTATCTGTCTGCTGCATCTACCTATATTCTGTCTGTCTATACTCTGTCGGCTATCTGTATGCTGTCTGTCTGCTATCTGCGGTAAACTAAAACTAATAGTACTGCTTATATCCGCTTTGAGACATCACAACTTTAACCTGATGTCAGTCATCTGCTTGAGACACTTTGTCTGCCACTTTAAACATCTGCCACTAGGTAAAGTAGTCACTCCTCTCCAGCAGGTATATCGGCTCTCACCCCTCTCCTATCTGCAATATGTCTGTCTGCTCTTTGTCTGTCTACTATCTGCTGCCTGTCTGTCGGCCTGCTGTCTGTGTATACTCTGTGGTTGTCTGTTATCTGCTGTATGTCTACTGTCTGCTGTCTGATCTCTGCTGTTTGCTATTTTCTGTATGTATCGTGTCTCCTCTCTGTTGTCTGTCTGTCTTCTATCTGCTATTTTCTGTCTATCTACGCTTTATTGGTAATTGATATGTTGTCTGTCTGCATGCTGTGAACTGTCTGTTATTTGTCTACTGTCTGTCTACTGTTTATCTGTCCATCTGCTTTCTGTCTTTTGTCCGTCTTCCATGTGTTTTCTGTCTGATTATCTGTTCTCTATCTCCTAGCTGTCTGTCTGCTGTTCTCTCAACTGTCTTCTGTATCTCTATCTGATGTCTATCAGCCTGCTCTACCTGATGTAAGAAGGTCTACTATCTGCTGACTGTCTACACTCTGTCGGCTGCCTGCCTGCTTCCTTTTTCTCTTCTGTCTGTCTGCTCTTTGTCTGTCATCTCTTCATTATATCTGTGTGTTTCCTGTCTGCTTGCTGTCAGTGGTTTCCTGAGGCGGTCATTCCGGTCATCCGTGACTGCTATTAGTAGGTCTGCTATCTGCTGTTTGTCTGGTATCTGTCTACACTGTCCGCTGTCTGTATGCTGTTTATTTATCTGTCTGCTATCTGCTGTCACTCTATTTGCTGTCACTCTATCTGCTGTCTGTCTGTGTACTATTTGCAGTCTGTCTACACTCTGTTGGCTGTCTGTATCCTGTATGTCAATCTGTCAGCTATCTGCTGCCTATCAACACTCCGTTGGTTGTCTGCATGCTGTCTGTTTGTCTATCTGCTATATGTCTGTTTGTTGTCTGTCTACACTTTATTGGCTGTAGATCTGTCTGCTGTATGTTTCTCCGCTATCTGCTGCCTGTCTGTCTGTTTGTTTGGTGTGTGCTGTCTGTTGTTTGTATACTGTCTGCTGTAGGTCTGTTGTTTGTCTATTATCTTTCTATCTGCCTGCTCTCTATTCTGTATGTCTGTCTAATATCTGCTGTCTGTCGGCTGTCTGCCTGATGTCTGCAGCCTGTCTGTCTGCGAGCTCTATATGATATATGTATGTTTCCTGTCTGCCTGCTGTCAGTCTGTCTGCTATCTGCTGTCTGTCTGGTATCTGTATACACTCTGTCGGCTGTATGTATGCCGTCTATTTATCTGTCTGTAATCTGCTGTCTGCCTGTATGCTATTTGTTGTCTGTCTACACTTGGTTGGCTGTGTGCATGCTGTATGTCTGCCTGATTGCATTCTACTACCTGTTTGCTATGCTATCTGTTGTCTGGCTAAACCCTGTCAGTTGTCTGTCTGTCTGTTTATCTGCTGTCTGCCTTCTTTCTGTCTGACAGCTTTCTCTGCTCTATCTGTTTTCCACTTTCCTGCTAAATGTACGCTGACTGCCAGATTGCATTCCGCTGCCTGTCTGCTATGCTGTCTGTTGTCTTGCTAAATCCTGTCGGTTGTCTGTATGCTGTCTGTCTGTCTGTTTATCTGCTGTCTGTTTTTTTTTGTATGACAGCTCTCCCTGCTCTCTGTCTCTTTCTACCTGCCTGATAACTGTCCACTGACTGTCTGTCTGCTATCTGCTGCTTGTCTCTCTACTATCTGCTGCCTGTTTTCTGCTCTATTTTGCCTGTCTGTTTACTATCTGCTGTCTGTCTGTCTGTCTGTGACAACATACTAAAAGTACATTAACGTCAGTGTTCAACAATCCACGCATTTAGCATATATTCGTTTATATATTCCTATTCTTTTATGAGGCCTTATAAAATAACTATAAATGCTATATACACCTGTGGTTTGTCTACAATCTGTGTACTCTATCTCTGTCTGTCTGTCTGCTGTCTTTCTGATGCCTGTCTGTCTATTGTATACTATCTGTTGATTGTCTGATGTCTGTCTTCCTGTCTAATGCATGTCTGCTGTTTGTCTGTTATCTGTCGATGTGCTGTCCCTCTTCCATATGTTTGCTGTTTGTCCATCTGTTTGCTGTCTGTCTATATGGTCTCTATCTGCCTGTTGTATGTCTGTCTGTTGCTCTCTCAGATATCTACTGTATGTCTGTCTACTGTCTATCGGCCTACTTTCTCTGTTGTATGTCTGTCTGCTATCTGCTGTCTGGCTGCTGCGAGTCTGTCTTCTGTATGTCTGTCTGTCAGCTCTTCCTGATATCTGTATGTTTCCTGTCTTCCTGTTATCTATCTATCTGCTATCTGCTGCCTCTTTATCGGGTATATGTCTAGACTCAGTAGGCTTTCTGTATACTGTCTATTTATCTGTCTGCTATCTGCTGTCTCTCTGTCTGAAGTCTGCCTGTGTACTATTTGTTGTCTGTCTACACTCGGTTGGCTGTGTGTATGCTGTATGCCTGCCTGTTTGCATTCTGCTGCCTGTCTGTTATGCTATATGTTGTCTGTCTAAATCCTGTCGGTTGTCTGTATGCTGTCTGTCTGTCCGTTTGTTTTCTGCGGTTGTCTGCTTTCTGTTTGACAGCTCTCCCTGCTGTCTGTCTTTTTTTTACCTGCCTGCTAACTGTCCGCTGACTGTCTATCTGCTATCTGATCCTTGTCTGTCTGCTATCTGCTGCATGTTTGTCTGCTATATGTTGCCTGTCTGTTTGATATCTGCTGTATGTCTGTTTGCTATCTGCTGTATGTCTGTCTCACTGTAAAAAGATATTAAAAATACTTTAAAGTCAGCATTCTAAAAATCCCGCATTTAACATATATTCGTATTCTTTTATGCGGTCCTGTAAAATAACTATAAATGCTACATACACCTCCTTCGAGAACAAACATGCTGTATGTGACTGTAAAACTATACTAAAATTTCATTACCGTCTTATTCTACAAATCCCACATTTAACATATATTTGTTTCATACATCGTATTATTTTGTGTGACCCTTTAAAATAACTATAAATGTTATACATACCCTCTTCGAGGATAAACTTACTGTAGCTGACTGTAACAACATACTAAAATTTTATTATCGTCAGCGTTCTACAAATCATGCAATTAACATATATTTGTTTAATCATTCGTTTCATTCGTTTAATCAGTCGTTTCATAAATTATAAAACTGGTGCCTGCAATATACTTGCAAGTATATCATGCTTTAATGTTGAGTAAGGAGTCAGAAAATGTGTTTCGCCTATTGTGTAGTGGATAATGTTTTTCCGAGAACCGCAGTAAGATCTAATAAATGTTTTTCCTATCTCTTGGCACTTTATTTGTTGTTCTATTCTTTATTTTCTGTGACTTATTTAATCTTCTTTGTTTAGCCCGGGTAATTTCCTTTATCCTAGATTTTTCACTTAATAGGAATTATTCTTCGCATCTTCTTGATGATGTCAATTACATTTTGGTTGAAATCTTCCAAGAAAAATTTAATCGTGAGGTAACGAAATTGCCTTGTGTTTTACTGAAAATAGATTTTATTAAAAATGTTACGAAAATACATAAAAATATAAAGAATTTTAAACCTTTTACTGGCAGAAAAGGTGTAAGAAAATCTTCATTTAAATCAATTTTGTTATGGAGTTTCGGTGTTATATGGCTTTTATTGTGATTTTGTGGATTTTATAAATTTTTCAATGCCTATAAATGAAGTTTGTGCATAGTTATTTAATTACAAAACATAAAGGGACAGGTGTATTTGAAGGCGATATTCGGAAAACTCATTTTCAAAAAGTGGATTTTCTTTTCAATAACGAAAAGAAGATGTCAGATAAAAACTTTCGCCAATAGAGAGCACGCTATATGTACAAGAATAGAGAACATAACACGCAATTCTTTGGAAAACGGTTTATTTTCGTTTAGTTGGCTGATTTTATTATATTTGCATCATCAGTTCTATTTGTTTGCCAATATGATTCACATTATATTTAAAAAAATGATGTAGTAGTGTCGTATCCATATACGAGAGTTGATGCAGAAATAAGGTTCCCAAAGAGCTCCAGCCGCACGGGAAGGTGCGAGGCGAAATACGGCAACAGCGCTGTGGGCGGCTGTTCCCGCATTCGTGATTCCCTTGACCGCGCTTTTCTGCGCCGCTCATTCTTGGCTCAGCAGCTGTCGTCCGAGATGGAGGTTCCCATTGTCGCCAAGTGCGAGATTCATTCCGTAATTCGGAAAACTCAGGCGAGCTTTCCAGAACCGCCAGCGAGGACGACTGACAGCCGGTGTAACGCTGTTTCACGAAAACGCCCGACCTCACATCTCCCGTCAAACCTAGGAACTTTTGACACAATCTGGGTGGATTGTCATGCCCACCCATCTTACGGTTTTTTACCTCGCACCTAGTGATTATCACTTGTTCCCCAAGTTAAAGGAACACTTGGGTGGCCAACGCTTCCGTAGCGACGATGACGTCAAAGAAGAGGTGAAACACTTCCTCAACGGATTGGCGCCGGAGTTCTACGACATTGTTATACAGAAACTAGAGCACCTTCTACAAAAAGGCATAGAAAAAGATAGCGATTATGTAGAGAAATAGAGCAAACTTTCTTATTTCCAACGATGTAAATTTCTATGAGAATAAACAATGTTGTCTATTGTAAATTTGATGGGAACCTTATTTCTGGATCGACCCTCGTACATGGCATGAGATTTCAATAAGAAAAAAAATGATAGCTGTTCTATTAAAAAGCCAGGACACTGTTTCATGAGTTAAGGATATTACGTTAGCCATATTAAAAAACAAGAACGAAAAATCATGCGTCAAGCACAGATTATGTAACACTTTCCAACGCTTCCAAAATAATTTTACAAATTATACCTCTTAATAAGATAAAAGATAACATCTAAGTAATCCGAATACTTTTATTCAGCCCTGTATAGGAGCTATAGATTTGTATATATACTACATAGGATGCTAAATTTTAGTTCAGTTAGGAAACGCGTAGCACAGTTTAAAATTCTCCGTCTGGAGTTAAATAATACGGAAATGTGTTCACGAACATTTGTGCTTCCCTGTATAGGATCTACAGAATTTATACACACCACGTAAAAGACAAAAAGCGAGTTAAAATTAAAATCACGATCAGTAACTTAAAACGCACTTTCAGGAATTATTGTTAACATACAGTAGAGAATTCTTTTGTGTGTCCCTGTAAATGAACGATGACTGCTATACACACAATATTCTGTAGTAAGCCTCTTGTAATGCACCTTAGTGATATATATAAATTTCAATGCGTTTAAAATTGGGAAACATTATTTAAATAAACCGCAGACGATTTTCTCCATAGACGTAATGTAACGGAATTCTTTTGACTGTCCCTGTAAAGTAACTATAAGTGCTATGCACACCATATTCCATATTAAGCTTCTTCTAATGCACCTTAGTGATATATATAAATTTCAATGCGTTTAAAATAGTGAAACATTATTTAAATAAACCGGAAATGATTTTTCCCCATAGACCGCAATGTAATGGAATTCTTTTGAGTGTCCCTGTAAAAAAACTATAAGTGCTACACACTTCCGTTGAAATAGGGAACATGCTATAGATAACGAATATAACATATAACAATTGCAGAGCAATCCGAGCATATTTACGGGAGTTAGAGCACGGCCAGACGGCCAGACAAACCGAAGTCATAAACACTTTTCAACTAGGTTGGAAAGTGTTAAAAACAGGACACTGGACATAAGTTGAGGGAACAGGAGGGAGGGGAGAGAGAGAATATTTTTATATGAATTACAACTGAATAACGGTCACTTTCCTAAATATTGTAACAAATGTATTTTTCACTTACTTCAACAATTCACTTCTCGCAAATTTGAAGTGATACACACAAAAGTTATGAATGTTGGCGATTTAATACGTAACTAAAAATTGGCCTCTCCTGTTTGCAACGTACGAACAATCTTCTAGGTTAATTTACTATTTTAGAAAAATGCAAATGTTGCAACAACTGCTCTTTGTGTGATATTGGTAGGTAAATATTCGTATATTAATTTCAAATTGTGAACATACAGGATACCACAAAGAACTAAAGATATTAGTAAGTTTTAATGCTCTGTGACTTTACGAGAACAGCTCGTAAAAATTGGTGTTACACTCGTTAAATATTTTAAATCGGATGTTATAGTCCCAACGTGAGACCATGTTAAAGAAAAAATGTCATTTCTGGCATGGTCTGTTATTTCGACTGTTTTCAGAACCACTTTGAAAATTTTAATACCTGGGCATATTGGATAACTCAACATGTGATCTGAACATATATGTATAGTAGGAGTCAAAAAGACAGACAGGTATTTCTTGCTTCTCCACAGTAATTTATCGCACAGTGACGTCAGCTGCCTTTTCCAATTGTAAGATGGAACGGGGAAATAAAAGAGTTCGTTTAAAGAAGAGGTTCCCGAGTCAAATTATTTTATTATGTCTCTCAATTACTATTTGGATTTACATTATATAAATCCTAATACGTAACAGAAAGGACACCGTTAATCAATCATATTTTACACATATATATAATAGTTTCCTATATTTTTTTCCTTTCTGACTAAATATTTCTTCCTTTCTAAATACACAACTCATTAACGCTGAAAATAACTTAATGAAAAGCTATTTTTTGATTAATATGTTTCAATATAAAAAATTACATAACGCAAAATTACGTTAATTAGTAAACATTTCAATTAAGTTGTGTATTTTAAAAGCAAAAAATTTCTTATTTCTATCCGCTCATTAATTCTTAATTGATATTAAATGCTAAAAGAAATTTTTAATTACACTATAAAATTTATTTAAAAAACGCTCAAATAATAATAAATCGATAATTGCACTGATAATGAAAAAAAAAAGGCCTCAAATAGTTATTTAAAAAGGAATTAGAATCAGACTTTTCATTTCATTTTCTAATTTTATCACTTGGAAAAATCGCCCAAATTTTAGAGTAATGCATAGAAATTGCTTCACTATGTATCTTAATGAGAAGGAATATTTAAGTTCTTTGAGATAGTGAGTGCTCTTTGGTCTTTAAAAAGTAAGGCACACCTTCTTTTTATGCCACAAACGAAAGTTAAAGTATGAAATTTTGGAGAACTATTATTTAAACGATTATTAATCGCGGTTTACATTATTTTGACACTGTGTATAATTTAAAATATTTTTTTGCTCCCAAGATATTAACGCTTTATCTAAATTTAAAAAATGAACGAAAGATCATGCGTCAAGCATAGATTATGAAACACTTTCCAACACATTCAGAATAATATAACAAAACTTCACAGTTTAATAAGGTGAAAGATAATGTCTAAGTAAAAAGTATGAAAAATGTGCAACACGTTTGAAAATCTAACTTCTGCAATTACCATCAGTAGTCTGAAAAATATTCGAATTCTTCTGTGAAGCCCTGTATATGATCTACAGATTTTTATATATACTACACAGTACGCTAAAATTTAGTTTAGTTAGGAAACGCACAACAAACTGAGAATTCTCTTTTAGCAAATTCTATCAATAAACGGAAATGCACCCGAGATCTCTTGTACAGCCATGTATATGATCTACAGGATTTGTATAACCAAGTAATATGCAAAAAATTAATTAAATATAAAAATGCGTACCATAAGTGAAAACGTGCTTCCGGCAATTTTTGTTCATAGACAGTACTGTAATCGAAAACTTTTGTGTGTCTCTGTAAATGAAAGATGAATGCTATGAACACCATATTCTACAGTAAGCATCTTGCATTGCGCCTAAGTGATGTATATTAATTTCAATATGTTTGAAATAGTGTAACATCATCAAAGTACACCGCAAACGATTTTTCCCAGAACTTAATATAATGGAATTCTTTTTAGTGCCCCTGTAAAGGAACTATAAATACTACACAATACATTTTCACTACCGAACATGTCATAGTAAACCTCAATAACATACATATATCAATGCAATGGGAATACAAGTATATTTATGCGAGTTAGAGCATGAAGAGGCAGCAGACAGACAGACCGAATTCATAACCACTTTTCAACTATGTTAGAAAGCGTTAAAAATGAACAACTGAATATATCTAGGGGATTTAAAAAAATACAGAAAAAAATACAGTGTAGATAAATGTTGATATAAGTTTTATCTGAAAAAATTTAATAACTTTGGTATTAATTCTAATATTTTCATTTAGTTTTTTTTATTAAGGATTACTTTTAAACTCTCCAGAACTTCAATACTTTTTAACAAAATATGTAACAGTCTACCTTCTCGAAATTAAATGTCATATCAACTAATTTCATTAACATACATTTTATGTTTAACTACTTTTCAGAATATGTGTTTTTAGAAGAAAAAAAACTTAATCGATATTTTAATCAAAATTTTAATGACATTTCAAAAATAACTAAACGAATAACTGTAATATCAGTTGATTTTATAATTCAGAAAAATATAACGTGTTTCAAAAATCATGAAAATTTGAGTTTTCATTTATTTTTATTATTTACTTGCTTCTAAACGAGAAAGCACAGGAAAATTATTATTATTATTTTTTTAACATGTACAAATGGCATTCCATAAAAACTGAGAGTTATTTTTTTATGTAGTACCACCACCGCGAAACTAAAAAATAAAACTGCAGGTTATTTTTCCAAACTGTTATCTGTACTTTTATAAATATTCTAAACGAAGCAGACAATTTTATTTTTTTAGTTTCGTGCTTGTTTTATATGCCCTACACACTGCAAAAAAAATTAATAAATAAAAGAATAAAAATTTAAAAAAAATAAAAAAAATGTTGATTTTACAGTATAATACTGGCATTCCAGCTGCCAGTATTATACCGTAAAATTAATATTAATTAGTATTAAACAGTAAAATAAGCAGTAATACACTACTGCGCATGCGCTGAAATTATAATAATAATAAAAAAAAAAGCTGCTGTAAGTAGGGCTATCTTGGAAGCTTTTTTCTGTTGTTAACTCCTGGATTGCAAGTAATATGAAAATATCGTTTTCAACAAATTTCAAAACATCATTCGAATACATATTTATATATATTTTTTTATATGAAAATGCTTTTTGGTGTTATTAGAAAAATCTAAAAAAATATATATTTAATATAAAATAAATCTACTAGAGTCTTAAATCTATATATTTAAAACGCTAAGCGATTTCTTTCGACAATCCGTTAGAACAAACTACTGCATCAAATTACAGCATTCTTTTTTTTAATGAAAGATATTAGGACACAGATTTGTTATCGTGCATTCGTTTGTTCGAAAATTTAATTAATTAGCTGTAATTTTCAATTAAACATTTACTTCTGCTTATGACGTCATAAAGTTGACAACTCCCACTTTTGAGGGCATAGAGTTTTTTCCCTGAACTCTGTGGTTCGCCAATCTTTTGGCATTAACTAATATCAACTAGGTAATATTTTAACATTGTAGTATAAAATCTTAAAAAAAAAAAACTTAATTAGCTAGAATATAATCATAATAAAATATCTAAACGTAAACATATCAATATGAATAACAAATCTCACGTAAAATGTTGCAATTTAAATGATTCCAATTGAAACAAGATTTGGAAAGTTATCCTTGGCGTCCAGCTAACATAAAAGTACCTATTTTATTTTATTTATTTACGCACATATTCAAATTTATTATAAAACACCAGGTTGCCATACAAAGCAAAAATCGTCATTTAGGCGCCAAAAAATAACCCATTTGCGTCTGCGATATCTGTACTGATTTAATCAAAATTATTTTGGTTGCACCGCATATTGCAAAATTAATTAAATCCATGATTATTGTTTCATTCTCAGATTAAAAATAAGAAAATTGGTACTTCTCTATTATCCTGTTGACCACTTTTCATAACAAAAAACTATCGCCAAACTGTAACGCCAAATAAACGGGAGAACGTTGCCATTGGAATATCAAAATAAATAAATAAATAAGATACATGAATTTAAGGACACAATTGTTATTTTAATTAATGAAATAACTAATAAATCAGTAAAACATAATGAAAAATAGACGCAAATCTCGAATTAAAAACCACTTGATGACGTAACAAACACGTATAATGCTTCTGACATCAAGTAAATCGGACTGCGTTTTTGGCGTTTAATTTTACAGTTTGGCGTTAATTTTTTGTTATGAAAAGTGGTCGACCGGATAATAGAAAAGTACCAGAAAATGTAATGTTTAATGAAATTCAATTATTTGATCGATCGCAAATTTTGGTTCTTTTCAGTTATACCGACACCATGCCATACATGTAAATATATGCTTGGCGACAATGGTGTCCGTATAATGGAAAAGTACTCAATTTTTTCTTAGTTCCGGCTATACCAGAAACAAACATTTTACAGGTAACAAAAAAATCGCCGAAAATGGCTGCTTCGTCAGCTGTTATAACAGCAAACTTGGATAAAATCTAATAACCTGAATTTTACAACGTTTATGCGAAACACCACAGAGAACACACGCTATTTTTATATAAGTAGGGTATATTTAAACGAATAAGAGAACTAACAACCTTCAATAATATAATGCATGAAAAAGTAAACAACTAAGTGATTCAGCAAATCATAAAAATATGTATTTCTTAATATAACTATAAAATACAGAAAAATATTCTGGTACCATAAAAAAGTGTTCATTATCCCGTCGAAATTCCGTGCATTATCCCGTCGTCCGATTAAGAAAAAAAAACTATATGCAAATTAGGTACTTTTCGGTTAGCTGGCGCCAATAAAGTATATATATATATTATATATATATATATATACACATAATAACAAACTCCAATGGAAAATTACTTACAGAATCATCAAATAATTCGCCAAACTGTAGTGCCCAATAAACAAACGGAAGAATGTTGCCATTAAATCTCAAAAAAAGAATAATAATAATAATAATACTAAAATAATTAAGAAAAGCCCCATTTACTAAAGTATCATTTATCAGTAACTTTTAACTATAAAATTTACAATATATTAATGAAAACTGAATCAAAAATAATCTTGGATATTTATTTATTTACATTATTTCTCTTAATTATGGAAAAGGAATAATCATCCTGATTATGTAAAGAAATGAAGAAACCATACAAATAAATTACACTTGAGAACATTAAAAATCTCCTTTATCTGCAGATTGATTTATTATTGTAAAAAAAATTCTTCATCTTTACATAAAAATTGATTAGCTTAAAACAATAGATGCGTTTCAGAAGATATAGATTTAAAACGAACAATGATTAAAGAAGACATTTTAAAAATTTTGATCAAAACATCTTAAAACTTTTTTTTAACGTCGAATTTCGACGGTGCGTTTGGGGAGAAGCAATGCACATGCGCATAGGAGCTCATTCGGTTGCATTATCACAGGGGGGCGGGGGTAATGTGTGCCTATGTTCTTTTATTGACTGAATATGAGATGAACGTAGGGATATGCTATTTGTATGATACTTCATAGGTTCAGGAAATTTTCTTTCTTGCCGTGGGGAATAGGGCGGTAATGTCAAACTGATTTCCATGTTGTTTACGGATTATTTGTTTGGAGTTTGCATCGGAAATAATAACGTAATTCACTGGGGGGAATTTTTTTTAAATAAAATATTTGAAAGATTGTTTCATAAGCACCCCTACTTATGTAATAAAGAAGTTATTTTACTAATATTGCTATTGTAATTTTTTCCGTCAAGTTTTTACGGGTACCATCTAGTATTTTTTTTTAAGTGTTTTTATTTTTCATTCTGTAATCCGGGATGAATACCGTATTATTTTTAAAAAGAATACTTTCAAATTAATCTTTTATAATTTGTTTAATCACATCGCTCACCTGCAAGAAAAGTGACACATCTCCAAAAATTCATTTTACGGGTTATTGCACTACTGATTGGTTTGACTGCTGCGAGAAAGTTGTCATAAGTGTAGTTATCCGGAAAACCGCTAAACTACGTTTTGCAATCACAAAAGTGAGGCAAAGGGTATAAGGAAATAAATTTGCTCAATCGCTTCCTATTTCTCCTACATATTAATTCTTAAGGATTTTAAGCCTTTATGCACATTTATACACATGCACATAGAGCTAAGTATGCTATAGTTTTATACCACAGTGAAAAACTGCCAATCATCTTTTGCCTAACCTGCGACAAAATGTAATAATTTCGAGTTGTGCAACTTTTCTTGCAGGTGAGCGAGCTAGAATTTTGATAAACTATAGCATAAGACATATTTGTGATGTTGGCATAGAGTAAAACGATAATGTGCGATAATATGAGAATTGTATGTAGCAGCATTTAATAGCAAATTTCGGAACTAAGACATATTAATAAACTAGCTGTTTCCCGTGAATTCATTTACGTAAGATTTATAGAGGATGCATTATTTATAGAATGTATTAATTAATTTAAAAATTTCACTCCCGACAATTAAAAATGTATACATTTAACCAATTGTTTATCACATTTTATAAAAAATATTTTTTGTACTCCCAATTTGCATAGTTATATTTTTATACACGATCATTTAAATTATTTTCGTGTGCTTGAAGCTTCATACTTTTTCTATGAAATTAAGTGTCCTGAGTAAATTTACGCACCTGTTATTCTATTTCATCATTTCTATTTATTCTAAATAAAAAACATTAAAATTTTAATGTCAAATATTGAAAATTAAATAAATTATTATTATTATTATTATTGTGCTTATTAATCAATGTTTAGTATTCAATTATTCATCATATAATATTTGGATAATGTTTACTCTATGTCCTGAAAACCAACTGTGATATTAAATGTCACAGGAAAAAAACAACAAAAAAAAAAACAACAACGAAAGAGCGTAAGAAAGAAAGAGAGAAAGCTCTCTATCATTGAAGATGGGAACTAAAACAAAGGTATGGAGTAAATATGCTCGGTCAATGGTGTTAGATGCAAGCAAAACTAGCAAAAAGAGGTCAGACACCAGTAACAGTTTGATTTCACATGGTTTTTCGTTTAATATGCATGTAATAGAAATTTTTTGTGAAGATTTATATTAAGCTTGCTGTCAGAAAGTAACTATTTTGTAATATATATATTTAAAAAAAAAAAAAAAAAAAAAAAAAAAAATGAAAGAGCGTAAGAAAGAAAGAGAGAAGAAAGCTCTCTTGAAGAGGGGAACTAAAACAAAGGTATGGAGTAAATATGCTCGGTCAATGGTGTTAGACGCAAGCAAAACTAGCAAAAAGAGGTCAGACACCAGTAACAGTTTGATTTCACATGGTTTTTCGTTTAATATGCATGTAATAGAAATTTTTTGTGAAGATTTATATTAAGCTTGCTGTCAGAAAGTAACTATTTTGTAATATATATATTTAAAAAAAAAAAAAACGAAAGAGCGTAAGAAAGAAAAAGAGAAAGCTCTCTATCATTGAAAATGGGAACTAAAACAAAGGTATGGAGTAAATATGCACGGTCAATGGTGTTAGACGCAAGCAAAACTAGAAAAAAGAGGTCAGACACCAGTAACAGTTTGATTTAACATGGTTTTTCGTTTAATATGCATGTAATAGAAATTTTTTGTGAAGATTTATATTAAGCTTGCTGTCAGAAAGTAACTATTTTGTAATTTAAAAAAAAAAAAAAAAAAAAAAAAAAAAACGAAAGAGCGTAAGAAAGAAAAAGAGAAAGCTCTCTATCATTGAAAATGGGAACTAAAACAAAGGTTTGGAGTAAATATGCACGGTCAATGGTGTTAGACGCAAGCAAAACTAGAAAAAAGAGGTCAGACACCAGTAACAGTTTGATTTCACATGGTTTTTCGTTTAATATGCATGTAATAGAAATTTTTTGTGAAGATTTATATTAAGCTTGCTGTCAGAAAGTAACTATTTTGTAATATATATATAAAAAAAAAAAAAAAAAAAACGAAAGAGCGTAAGAAAGAAAAAGAGAAAGCTCTCTATCATTGAAAATGGGAACTAAAACAAAGGTATGGAGTAAATATGCACGGTCAATGGTGTTAGACGCAAGCAAAACTAGAAAAAAGAGGTCAGACACCAGTAACAGTTTGATTTCACATGCTTTTTCGTTTAATATGAATGTAATAGAAATTTTTTGTGAAGATTTATATTAAGCTTGCTGTCAGAAAGTAACTATTTTGTAAAAAAAAAAAAAAACTTAAATTATACCACTTTTGAACTTATGATACTAAAAACAAAACATCAATTGAACCACCAATTGGAAGAAGGGAATAAATCCAAAAAATAAGAATGGATATAATTGAAAAAAAACTTTATAACTTTTTACTTTTAACTTATAGGCTTATGTGATATCAATGATAATGAAGAAAATATAAATTCTGATTTATTTACTAATAGAGCTGGCTGAAATATATAATATTCATTTATTTATGTATATGTAAATGTGTTGGATTTATTCCCTTCTTCCAATCTATATACTAATAAAAGAAGGTTTCGCTCTGTGTGTGTGTGTGTGTGTGTGTGTGTGTGTGTGTGTGTGTGTGTGTGTGTCTGTGTGTGTGTCTGTTGGCGATGGCTAGGAAAATCTAGCCCACCTAGAAGGCTGGAAATTTAGATTTAGGTAGTCCAAACCCTCTCTCTCCTGGTGCAACATTACATCAGAATTTTAATATTTTAATGACTTTCTGAAATATTAATTAAAATGCACAAAGAACTCTCATTAAAAATACGCTTTTTTTCATCGGTTGGTTGGTTGTGTAGAATATCTTCTCAGAACACATTAAATAAATCAGAGTAGCGATGCATAGATAAGGATTTATAACGAAATAGTGCGACATGGATTGCAGTTATCTGCATATAGCCAAGCTAATGTAGCGCCATCTACTTACGGCAAATTACGCAAACGCCACCTATGTTTAAGACATTTCCTGGCACGTTTTTCTTCATTATAATTATCTCGGTTTAAGGTTTTTTTAAAACAGGACATATATTACTATGATAGAGAAAACTTTATTTAACAGATTATTTGTTATATATTTGCGGGAATGGTGAGGGGTAGGGGTCTAATTACATTTAACAATTTTAACATTTTTAGCTTCACCAGTAGCGTGTAAATGTTGTTTTATATACAGAATATCGCTAATTTAAATCTCAGTTTCTCAGTAATATCTCAGTAATAATGTTCCGAACGTCTCCATTTAGTTCCATTTTTACTAAATTATCGTAAAAATCAGCATTCATTGCTTCAAGGTGTATTTCTAAAAAGCAATTACCAGTATTTTCAAATAATAGCCTAAGCCAAATTTCAAATGAAGTTCCTAGCTTAACCAAAGGAATCAATCTTTAAAGATTTATAGTGATCCTCCTAATTAGTTATTTGCTGAAGGTCACTTGAACATTCGCCCCCCCCCCCCTCCGGAGCCCTCCTTCAAAGTCTCAGCAACTATCTTTCCGATTTCAACGCAAGTAATTCCAAACATTATAATTAACTTAATAGTCACCCTTTATATCATTAAACTAAATTTATGAATAGCGGTTACCACTATTTCTGAATAATAGTTTAAGCCAAATTTCTAATTAAGTTCATAGCTTAACTAAACGAACGGATTTTTAAAGATGCATAGTGGTCGTCCTAATTAGTCATTTGTTGAATGGCACTTGAACATCCCCCCCCGACCCCTCCTTCAAGGTATTTTACCTAACTATGCCCCGTTTCTATATCTCAGCAACTATCTTTCCGATTTGAACGCAAGGGATTCCAAACATTATAATTAACTTAATAGACACCCTTTATAACATTAAACTAAATTTATGAGTAGAGGCTACCACTATTTCCGAATAATAGTTTAAGTCAAATTTGTAATTAAGTTTCTAGCTTAACCAAACGAACGAATTTTTAAAGATGCATAGTGGTCCTCCTAATTAGTCATTTGCTGAAGGGAACTTGAACATCCCCTCCCCCCCCGGCCCCTCCTTTAAAGTTTTTTCTCTAACTATGCCCCGTTTCCGTATCTCCGCAACTATATTTCCGATTTCACCGCAACTGATTCCAAACATTATAATTAACTTAATAGTCACCTTCTATAACACTCAAGTAAATTTATGAGTAGCGGTTACCACTATTTCCGAATAATAGTTTAAGGCAAATTTTTAATTAAGTTCCTAGCTTAAGCAAACGAACGAATTTTAAAGATGCATCGTAGTCCTCCTAATTAGTCATTTTCTGAAGGATACTTGAACATCCCCTTCACCCGACACCTCACTCATGATTATTTTCTCTAACTGTGCCTTATTTCAATAACACGGCTTATAATGTTCCCATCTTCTTGAAACCAGCTCGATTTTGTCGCAGGCCTACTATACAGTGCCGTAGGCAATGTTGACCTGTCTCAGAGATTCTTTCCGAAAGAGGTTGCTCCCCTGGCGGTGGAAGGGGAAAATAAAAGATTTTCCGGAGCCTGCCCGATATACGGTGTCGAAGTCATCGAAGACCTTGGGCAGAGTTTCGTTTTTTAAAAGATTTGAGTTTATTACACGGGCTCGGGCAACGCCGGGCGGGTCAGATATTTTATCATATACTATATACAAAATAATTTGAAATAATAAACAATATAATGACAAAAACTATTTATTTATTCTAAAAAAACGTAAGGACACTCTATTATTCATCTACTTCTTCACTTTCGGATCTTGTACTGGGCCAGGTCAGAATAATATCGTAAAAATCTTTGAATTCGTCAGGAATATATTGGATTATTTTTTGCATGCCGTTAATTTTTTTCTCATTTATGGGTATTTTAGTAACATATGCCAGAGTTTCTGGTATTTTCGGGTTTGTAGAAGGTTTTTGGAGCAAAAATGTAGCTTTAATGAAACCATCGATAAATTCGGAACATGTCAAGTAACCTTTATGACTTAACTATACTCAAAGCTTCTATATTGCGAAATCTTGAATGTTGTTGCCTTGTCTAATGACTTACAGCTTTTCTTGAAACATCGCTGCCATGAGTTTTTAAAATCAAGTATGTCGTTAGAAGTAATGGGTTTAACTGAAAAACTCCATTTGCTGCCAAAATAAGATTATTATATTCATTTGGAACGTAAATTCTGTCCTTTCTCCTAGTGAGTCTTTTAGCGTCCCCAAAATTTCTGTCACACTGTAAAAACGAATGGCCATGCACAGGAAAGTATTGATATATTTTCTCAAAACGATTCATTGCAACAAGAGTGAGAAAGAATCTTATATGGGTGTTATTTATATTTGTCCCCCGCAAGCATCGCTAAAAACGTGTAGTTCTTTGACAGAGGGATCCAGGTTCTGTATAGTTTTCCACAATATACTGTATACTTCATCTGGGCCCCGTTTAGCTTCACCCTCATGGCAAGTGTAGAAATCAGCTGAGTTCGTCTTTGAGTCGTGAACACAAAACACATACAGCCATAGTTTTCTTAAATAAAACATCTCTTGAACTGGGATCTTAGGAATGGGCAGATTTTGCATGTATTCAGATACAATGGATCCTACATCTTCTCTTTTCTGACACAAGGCCAAAATTTCTTTCTGTTTATTATAAAACTTTTTAGCACGTTTAAGATGTATCATTTTTTCCGCAACCGCCACTCTCTTCGCATTCTCATTGAGAGATGGACTTTTTATTTTTGCATCGAGTTCTTTGCAAGTCGAGCAAACGTCTACGTGTGGCTGACCGAATCTGTAGCCATGATTATCATTAAAATATTTTCTGTAATAGTCGTATTTTACGCATTAGCATTGCGGGTATTTTTTTTTAAAGTTCATACATTATTTTGACGTTTAGGTTCGCTTTTAGATATTGTATATTTTTGCTGCTGTAATGAGATTGTTTAAGGGGGAATGACCGGATGTGTTCATCAGTAGCCGTAATTGCTTGAACAGTTGATAGTTGGAAGAAGGGAATAAAGGAAGGATTTGTTTACTTCTTCCAACTAACTATTTTTATGGCCGCATGAATTTATACGAAGCGAATGGTTCTTGTTCTTTTCTTCGAGCTCACAACTAAGCGCTACGTCTAAAGAATGTAAAAGTCTAGAAAAATAAATGTGTCAAAAAGTGGCGTTTATTCCCTTCTTCCAATTGGTGGTTCAATTAATTCGAAGCAACTATAATATAAATAACCATATTATTACCCAGGTGGAATCATCCGCGGTCGTCCGACGTAGGAAACGCGATGTCATAAACTTATTGCATTTAGCTTTTAAATTTTTCTGGTAGCATCTTCGGTGATCGGGTCTGAACCTTAGGTCGGTAACCGAAGCAAAAGACCTGCAATTTCGCCGCACGTACCGCCTGTTCCACGAAGTAGTAGAAAGGATTAAGGAAAAGGAAGAGAGGCCTCTATCAAAGAAAATGGGAACTACAATGAAGTGGGGGAGGATGTGATTATAATTATACGTACAAAGGTGAAATTTGTCTGAAAATCAGATAATTAAAAGGCAAGAAAAGCTAAGAAACACTATGTGTGTAGTAACAAAAGCGCTATATGGAGGTGACGGCAAAAATATGTAACGCTTCTAAAAGTTGTCCGAATGCAACGGAAATTTAAGGAAAGGTAGGGTATCGGCCCAGGAGCCTAGAAAGGTAAAATCCAGAATCGAAAACTATATAAAGGGTAAAAGGGGGGGAAATTGAAAACATTTCAATGAGGGGCAAATGCCCATAATTTTTCAAAAACTAAGGCCCCTACCGAAAAAATAAAGGCAGGTTTAAGGATGACGACCCAACGGTACTAGTTTGGAATACCCCACAAGAAGAATAGAGTGAAGGGTAAAGATTGTGTTAAAATATATATAAAGGTAGAGAGGGCCAAGAGGGAATAAAGTAGGGACAAGCTGTCACGGCCGTGATAACAGAGAAAAGTAAAATGGGAGGGTGAGAAAAGAGGAGTGAGAGATGAAAAAGAGAAAAGCTATAGGAGGAGGGGGAGGGACAACTGAAGAACAACTGGAAGATACGGGGCAAATGCCGAAAAAGAGCCGAAAAAAGAAAGGTGCCCCTATAAGAAATGCAAATCCATGCAACTGAAAGATAAATCTGCCGTGGGAAGTGACCCAGGGTGATAAAACCAGAAGAAGATAGAGAGAAAAGAAAGAAAATAAAAGATCCCAAAGCCGGAAGTGTATCCTGAATAAGAAAGCATAACAAAAGATTTTCATATATTTTACTTTTTCTATTTCCTGCTAGATGACGTTTGCAAAGTAAAAGAAACTTGAGTTGAATCTCTAATTATTTTTATCTTTGGTTCGATTGCCTTTTTTAGAAAACTAAGAACATCTACTATTTTAATAAATTTAATGTCTCTAGTTCCCTCTACCAGGCGGCAGCAGTGCCAAAGAAAGTTGAGTTGGAACTGTTCTTCCTGTTTGTAGCTTAGGTATGGTGCATAGTAAAAAAAACATGTGTAACATCATTAATATCTATTTACAATTTATTTAATTGCACATAATTTAATTAGAATTAATTTAACTGAAATTGATTTAATTACGAAATGAAACTAAATGAAATTAGTTCCAATTGAATTTAATTTCTAATTTATTTCAATTCATTGTTTCTATTTGCATTTAATTGTAATTGCAATTATATATAGTTGCAGCGTGCAAGAGATTTTTAATTGAAGTTGTATTAATTGCGATATTTAATTTTAACTCAGTTATTTAGTTTTTTTGAAAATTGAATTGATTGGTAATATAGTTCCGATTTGTCTATAATAATAACATAAAAAATCAGTTTTATTAAAAGGGGTTTAACTGCCCCTTCTCTTCCTGAATAATTTACACAGTTTGACTGTTGTGATCTGAATAATTTTGTATGTCTCTGTTATCTGTTAATCAATAAGAAATATTGTATAGTGACCCTTAGTAACAATCTTCATAGCAATGATGGCGATTTTAAGAAAGTTAAATGGCAGCCATATTTAATTTTCGTCTGAGTAATCAAATTAATAATTAAATTAATCACGATTGAATTAATCCAAATGGAATCAATTTTGAACATTTTTTTAAAGAGTAATTACTTTTTCAATCTCAATCATGATTAAATTTCGTATGATTGAAAATTTATTTGACTAATTAATCGACAAAAATGTAATCGATTCATGCCAACTCTGTCTGATACAACACGAAATCGGATTTTCTTATTAGCGCCTATCAGATTTTTATCAGTACCGCAGGAAAAAAATTGGAAAATATTATCCGCTATAGATAGTTATTTATCTTGTTTTCTTTAAATAATAATATTATACGTTTTTCAGTTAAGATATACTGTATATATGTAGTTGTAATATACTGTGTAGTGAAGCGATAATTTTTAATTACTGATATTGACATTAACTATTTCAACATTAAATCTTGTTCAATCTTTTATGTTTTCGAAATGCTTTGCATCAACCTTACACTATGTATACAACCTATCCAGAAAGTTTGACAAAAATTATGGTCTGCATCACTGTACATAAATAATTCTTGTACAAACTCTTTCACTTCCTTCATTGGCATCAAACTTAACACTGATGGTAACTTTTGGATGGCAGAGAAATAAAATAAAAATAATGAAACAAAGATAAAAATTACCATATATCTTTTAGTAAGCGAATCAAAATATTGCATATTTAAAATATATATCATTGTGAAAAATAAAAATGACTGAAAACTCGTTTAGATATATTATACAAAATCATTTGAAAATAAAATAAAATAAATTAATTATTAAACGACCAGTAGGCTTTTAAGCAAAAAGAGAAAAAGCCAAACGATATAGTTTGTTATCTATAAAAATTGACTGAACGTAGAATAAACGTTCAGAAAAATGTATGTTAATCTTTTAAGCTGAAGAATATATCGGAAATGATATAGATTGTTAAATGAAAAAATCCAAAGTATTTTCTATTTTCTTCTGAAAATAGCACATTTTAAAATCTTTATTCCAAGTAAGACTTTTTATACAATAACTTTTTTATCCAGCATTTCTTTTTTTAATTTCCAACTTTGGTCGTTTTTCGTAAAAAGTTTATTCCTATTAGATAATATAGCCTATATATGTATAAATATATGTGTGTATAGCGTAATAGCGTATATATATATATATATATATATATTAGGGTGGAACTTAAAAACGAAGTTTCGAATTTTATATTGTAATAGTGAAAATTATTTTCCTTTTGAAAGCCATATAACGGAAATACTTTGGTTTTAGATTTCAAATAATATTTGAGATTCCTCAAAACTTTTAATTTTCTAGAAAAATTAAAAAAAAAAATCCAATAATGCATCGAAGATATTTTAAGCTTATATTATGCAAAATATAAAATAAAAAAAGTATTATATATTCCTGTGCTAAAGAGAATAGTTTAGTTTGGATAATATGGAAAAGAACCAGTTCACTCTAGCAATATAGCCTAAAACTAAGAATGTTTCTAAAAAGTTTGGGGAATCAAAACAATTAACTTTAGATTATTATCGAGTTTTGTCAAGTTACGGAGATATGAAACCTTTATATGGGTTCAGTTCAACTTAAAATCTGACAATTTGGATCGGGAATCTATTTTTCTGAAATATGTCAGGTTGCTGCTGATACATCTAACAGTTCAGGACCAAAGTAGCTACTTCCATTTCAAAAATGTTGGAATGATTGAATGACACCAGAATTTACAAACAAATTTATTTAAAAAAAAGTAGAATCTTTTATTCATGTACATTTAAAAAAAAAATATTACAAAATACTGGTGACATGGTGACATGTGGGGATTTAAAAAAAAAAGTGATATAAAACTCTACCATCATCCTCCAAAGGTTTAAAAATATATTCTGGCTTAGACACTAATCGTAAAACTGATTACGGACTATCATTGTAGATGTCAGAATTTGAAGAAAAATATCAAGAGTCCAAAGAATAATCCCACATTCAATATAAAATTGTAATGTTTAGGCAATCGACAAAGAAACATTTTAATATAAGCTCCAGCAAGTGCAAAGACTTTCCTTTGTGTAATTGCACCAAACATTTTCGTGTACCAGAACAATAATGTAAGTTTCTCAAAGACCAAAGAGATACAATGATGGTGGAAATAGCGTCAATAGATATAAAAACTAGAAAAAAAGATGCAAAGGGACGAAAGGATAGAAAAATAAGTATGAATGAAAGCAAAAGTTTTTTTAAACAAAAAAGTGACATTTCGATTAATCATTCGCTATCTGAAGAAGACAGCTTGGAAGGCAATATATACAAGCAATAATAATACAATCGGTAGTTTTACTAGTCACGAGTCATGTACCTAGAATAGCAACGAAACTGGAAAAAGGAAAAACGAGTTCAAAAATTTTACTTACTTGTACTTGGCCTGGTAATTGAAAGAACAAGAATATTTGATAGAACAGCAACTATTATTGCAATTGCTACCTTAGAAGACATGGGTCTTATTTCTTATGGTAATAAAGAAAAGGTAATTGACAGAGTAACTTAAGAAGGTAAAGATAACAGAAAAGGCATAATTTGAAAGAACAGGAAAGACGACAAGAGTTAAGTTTAGAAGACTCGTATTTTGACGGGAGACAATATAACACCATGTTAACTGAATCTGAAGGAAAAACGTATACCGGAAACTCATTTGAGAACATGTGGTCTTAGTGCAAGGACTGAGTCTATGTATCATCGTATCATCAAGAAGTATTCATCATTTACAAGAAGTATTCATCATTTTCTTCCATTTGAGTTTCATAAAGGCAAACATTGGATGGGTGAAACCATTAATACTATCCATATTAGAGAAACGAAACCTCCCTCACCCCACAAAATTCCAGCTAGTAAAGACTTCCCCTTCATACTTAACCTAAACCTACCCATCCGCATACATTAACGTATCCTCCCTTTTCTTAACATTAGTGCTAGTTAACTTACTTCAAACCAGAGTCAAGATACATGATTATAAAGAGGGGTAAATTTGACTTTTTTTTAAAAATCTTGTGTACAAAATTATCGTGTAAAAAAAAGGCACGTAAATGATCTGTATCGAATTCACTGTCAAAAACATTGTAAAAGAGAGAAAGTATTGGGCTTTTCTACAAAAAGGCTTTTAACTAAAATATGCGTGAAATAAACTTATCCTATTTTATGACCAAAATATATCGTTAATAAGAAACAAGACTCTCCATTAAAGGATGACAAAGGACCGACTTTAATTTATAAGGTAATGACAAAAGCTGCGAATTATATGACTTTCCAAACCAAATAGTATTTACTTAACACGAAAAATATAAGAGGAGTAGTTTTATTGTTACTTAAAAAGTCTAGGAGCACACATACACTTACTGTTTACAAATAAATGTTGAAAATATTCATAGTCTTATTTTCCCATAAGAGGAAAAATAAAATGAAGAGCTCGCTTACAAGGCTTACAAAATTAGCATAGAAAGTTATTAATAACAGAAGAAAAATAACCTGGTAAACAAATGATTCTGTATGAATTTAAAGGAAAATTAGTTTAAATTTACTAAACAAAAGGAAATAGATTTTATTTATTAGTTTCAGAAAAGGGGAAATTTACTAATTTTTCAACATATTAAAAAAATTATCCAATACTTACAGTGTTTTCACAGTTAATGATGTCTTCAATTTCTTTCATATCAAAATTAATTCATGTGATATACTTTCTTAGATTATAGAAATAGAAAATATTTCACATAGAGCATTCATTTCCACTTTATCAAATACTTTACGGTCTAAAGGAATCACGCCTGATGTAATCTCTCCATTATTCCTCCTTTCATCTTAAAATACTCGGAAAAGTTTTGGATCTAGCGAAAAGAATTCTAATTTGAAGGTGATTCAAAAGATTTTTTTCACTAAAAAAGCTTTTCTCGCCGCTTAGTGGTATTTTTCAAAATTATGTCGTATCTTTACGGGGTATAATATACAAAAGATTTTCGGAAAACTGGTAAATGGGGCTATTATTATCGTTATTCACTTCTTATAACAATATAACGTATATTATCTATCACTATACTAAAAGTTATTTATGCCACAAAGAGGAATATTTATAATGCTATTCATTTTAAATTTAGATATCAATGTCAGTTGCAAAGAAGTAGCTTTTTTTATTTTTTCCTTTTTTTCCTACTCTTGATTTTCAGTTTTATTCATATTAAATATAAAAGTATAACTTCAACCTAGCAAAACTTGAAACAATGACCTGCACACAGCCATTTGCGTAACGTATAGGTAATTGTTTCAAGGTTATTCTGGGAAGTAATTCATTTTTTTCTGAAAATTTACACTTTCATTATGGTATCATGAATGAGTAATTAATTATTTGAGCTACACGTAAATAATCGATGTTCCTCTTTAACTTCGATTGCTACATTTTTCAGGTACTTATATCTCATTATTATTTTATCATTGAAATTTGATAGAAGCACAGATCCTACCAGTGACAAAATAAACGATATACAATTATAAAGAACGTTCTACGATTTAAAATGACATTTTTCTTTTCGTTATTTTCTTGCATCAACTAAAACAGACATTATAGCAGCGTCTGATTTTTTTCCCTATTGTACATTGTATTAAATGTTTTGTGTATAAAGGTTACATCAATTTACATAATTACAACAAGGTTACATTATTGTACTTCGGTTTTATGATACAGAAATTCTTAACGGTGTATTTTTAAATATACAAAATTTTTTAGCAATAAATTTTTATTAATATTTCATCCATAAAAGTTAATATTCAGTGATAAAATACCGAGAAAAAACCCAAAAGTCAGACTTTCCCGTGAAAAAATATTTGTGGTCGGATTCTTTTAATAATACTATCCGTTTCATATTTTTTAATTATTTAGATTAACCACCGTAAACAGTGCTGATTATTTCAAATAAATAGAAAATTACTCAGCATATTTCATGGTTTTATCATTCATTAAAATCCTTGGATTGAAACCTGATTTAAGGCCTAGGACCCAGTTCCCTCCTGTCTATCCTGTACTGAAGCTGTTGGGGGACTCCGGTTCGTCTTCAAGTGCATTTGTGGTGGTCTCCTAAGAGGATAACAACCACCGACATAGGTCGCAGCGACGTATGTCGTCATTTACTTGCGAAAAAGGAAGTGGTCAGCAGGTGGCGGCGCCATCACCGCCGTAGAGCATACAGGAACTCCCCTGGTGGTGTTCGTTAAACGTTCCTCAGAACTTGAGAATGGACGTTGACACGTGGACTCAGGCATCTGACGGCGCAGCTCAGTTTTTTATGCGAAGAGCGATATTGCATGAAAACGATTTTTTCTGCAGATGATACACTAAGAGATTAATTTATAGATCCAAGAAATCGTTGAATGGGTCGTTTTCTTTAAAACTATTAGAACCCGTTTCGAAAAACCCAGTATTTATATATATATATATAATTATGTCACAGAATAAAATGTAATTGTGCGTTTTCTAGTCTTTTAAAATAATTTAGTTTTTGAAATAAATTAAATATCTTTAACTTTTTAATAATTGTGATTCAGACGTAATATGTTTAGGTATTTGATGTATATATATATATATATATATATATATATATATAGAGAGAGAGAGAGAGAGAGAGAGAGAGAGGGGGGCGAGGGGGGGGAGAGGGAGGGAGAGGGAGAGATCAACTATTTCCTTGAAGAAAATTAAGTAATCGTTTTCAAGCACAGACAATTAGCATAGGTTTGATAAAATATTAATTATTTTTTAACCATTATTGTAACTATCATACAGTAATTCTAATCCTAATTCTAATTCTAATAATTTTACAAATGGGATTGCGTGTGTGAATGTTTGGTTGAAGTAAACGTCAAAAAGAAGGATTTAATTCCTTTGTATCTTTGCATATAGATGAATTATAACCCAGAAATGAACATAGGCTATATTTTGTTTATTTTATTCAAATATTTTTCTTAATAATTCAAAATTTCATTATTTTCATAGAGAATAAACGGATATTTTTTTCGTATAAAATTTTAAAATGGTTAAATATACTTTATCGTTGTCAATACTCTGTTGTCGCAAATACTGAATCAAAACCAGGAATAATAATTTTTACAAAACAGCTTATTTTCAACTGAAAAATTTCCCCGTGAAAAATGAAAATGAAATAAAAATTTTAAGAATTAAACAGAAGATGAAATGACTTTATATTAGAAATAAAACGTGCATTTTAAAGTATTTGATAATGATACAAGGCACATGGATACTAGTAAATATGAAAAGCAAGAGAATATGCCCTCATATATTGAAAATAAAACAGATATGATTTGATGTTGAAATAAAAGGATATTGGGTTATCTAAATATATATTATTAATTTCTTTTTTTTTTTCCTTTTTTCTTTTTTTCTATTTCACATGAAATGAATGCATTTTAAATGTATGTAAAATATGTATTTTAAATGTATATGTTATAAATTAAAGTTCTGTATTTTAAATGAAATGAGTGAAAGCTTAATATTTTAAGTGAAATGAATCCATTACGAATGATGGTGATAGGAATAGTACTTGGCTATTTATCTTCTGCCTATGGCTAACATAAAGATGGCGTATTTTTAATTTAAAATTTTAAAAGTTAAAAAAAAAGTTTGAAAAGAAATTGCACAGCAAATGTCAATAATATGCACCGCAAAATTATCCATGTCGAAAATCAGAAAATCTTAATAAAAATTACTTTATTTTTTGAAAGAAAGTTGCTTTTTTGTCATAAAAAATAAAGATTTGATATGATTGCGTTGAAGTAACATAATTTTCTCTCTTCCTGTATTGAAATTAAAGCTCGAGAGCTTGAAGTAAATTGCATTGAGACACATTTGTAGACAAATGAGACACATTTGTAAACTGTCATTTCGCAATCAGAATTTAATTTTACATTTCTTTTAGCTTTATAACAGTGAAAAGTTTGTTGTCATTTTTAAATATAGCTTTTTTTAATATGCTGTGTTGTAAAAGATTTTTGTAAAGTGATAAAAATGGCACTAAAGCAATGTCTAAGTAAATTTGCAATATTTTTAAAAAACTTAAAAAACAATAATGTTATCGAAATGAAAATCAAATTTATCTAGAAATTCGCGCAAAGAATAAATCAAAAAGTAATGAAATTTTTCCTCAAGCCGAATTGTGTACATTTGAACAGGCAAATCGCGCCAATTTATATTATAAATGTGAAAGCGCGTTGTACATAGTAAAAAAATTTCACATATAGGTAGAAAATTGCCGAAAATAAGAAATTTAGGCTCTGTAATCGGTTCCAGAGCTAATTTTTTTTTTTCATCGAGCGAAATTTGGCACAAAATTAAATACATTGTTATAACCAGATTTGTTTTTAGCGTGGTAAACACTTAATGGTTTTTTAGATGATCATTTCCTCGCTCACCTTTGATGCCAACTATGACTGTAAAACATATTAAAAAATATCATCCGATAATTCTCTTATTACTTCAAGATATAAACAGACAACCTGGTTCATCCTTTACACCTGAATTGGTCATACAACCGTCGTCCAATTTTTATTCCTAATCTCAACCTTAATCGTATCCTAATCTAATCCTAACCCTAATAATCAATTTAAACAATATTCTTTGAAACGAATATATAAATTAAATAAATATTCAAAAATTTAATGAATGGAATATATAATTAATAGAAGTGACAAATAAAATAACAAGGAAGTACAGTTATTCGACATTTAATCCTACAGAAACCGTGTGAAATTTGAAGCTCACGAAATCCTTTTAAATAATTCTATATATTATAACGTAAATGTGCAAATTCTGATCACCAGGTTGGTATTATCGGTATTACTTTGTTTATAGTGTTCTTGATGCGATAGAGAAAATATGGAAGTTAAAGTGGGCAGAATTATAAGTACTCTCTGGCAACCTTTATTTATATTTTAGAATCGTATCAGATTGTTATATCTTTATGAAATATCTATCAATGTATAGAATTCATAAGCAGTTTTGTATTTACTCCACTTAGTGAGAAGCGACGTATTTAATTTAAACAAGACATAAAATAATATTGTAGTAAGAAATATATAACAGAGGTCTATACAAATAAACAATATAACAATGCACATTTAGCAATGCATACATATACATATTCCACACCAAATACCACGTAAAATGCACTTTTGTAGCAGATTTCTCCCAGCGTTGTGTTTTCGTTTTACGAAGAGGGATTCGTCAATTTCCACGATTTTACTTGGCCTTCCTTTTTTCATTGGTTGCAGTTTCATTTTCGAGATTGTTTACATTATTTGAGATGAAATTTCACATTTTTAAGACTGAGTTATGTCAAGGCCCCTATAACAAAGAAATGCCGTATTGCCTCCTATAAAATGTGATAAAGATTTGGTTAATTATATATGTTTTTAATTATCGGGGAGTGAAATATTTTGCTTAATTAATGCATTTATTCTTTTTTTTAATGCTACTTGAACGGAGTCACGGGTAAAAGCTAGTAATTGTATATTTTTGTTTTTGTTTTTTGCCGCGAATCTTGGCTACGGATACGATTATGGAAAATTAGACATTTTACGAGTGCAAAGAGAGTTGTATAACATGATAAATTGTTTCATGTCACATACCACAACTATTTATGATATTTGTATATATCATTTCAATTTTTGGCAGTTATTGTCCACATTTTATGCTTTCTACAATGTTTTCCACCTGTGCAAAGAGCGGGTGTTCCATGAAAACGATCTTTCCTGGAGATGATACCACATCAAATCGATTATATATATATATATATATATATATATATATATATATATATATACAGGGTGTTTCAGTTAAACGTTTCAGAACTTCTAAGAGGGGTGGGGTACATCCTGACAACTCGAAATCATATAGCAATGTGGGGTCGGAAATGCTTTCCTGAAGTGTTGTTGTACACAGAAGCACCATAAAGAAAAGAGACCGTAAGTGAGAAATCGTTTTAATAATACATGAAAAGAAGCAAAAGGTACATGGATTAAAGTAAGTATTCGAAGTTGCTTCCACGGCTACAATGCACGCATCAGATCTCCGAAGCATGGACATCCGAACATTCTGGAATACTCCAGGCGAATTTCAAATTTCTCCGGCAGCTACTGCGATTCTTGCAACCAGCTCCTCAGCATTATCAACAGGGGTGTCATAAACTAGCGATTTCATATGACCCCAGAAATAAAAATCAAGAGATGATAGGTCGGGTGACCGAGCAGGCCAATGTACGGGACCACCACGTCCGATCCACTGTTGACCAAATGTGGCATCCAGGTAGTTACGAACAGCTCCGCTATAATGGGCAGGGACTCCATCGTGTTGGAACCACATTGTTTGTTGCGTCGATGCAGATATCTGTTCATCTCTCAAAAGTTGTGGCAATACTTGCTGCAGAAAGAGCAAGTAGTTATCTCCGGTTAGACGACATGGTAACAGGTAAGGTCCGATGAGGTGATCTCCCATAATACCGGCCCATACATTGACCGAAAATCGAATCTGTGCTGCACGACGTCGTATTGCATGCGGGTTCTCGACCGCCCAGATATGGTCGTTATGCTAGTTGAAAATTCCTTCCCTTGTGAAGGATGCCTCATCGGAAAACAACACTTCAGCAGGAAAAGTGGGATTTGTAGCACATTTTCCAAGGTACCACTGTGCGAAAGCAATACGAGGTGCACAAACCTCCGGTTTCTGTGCCTGGACACGCTGCACGTGGAAAGGGATGCATGTCTTGTTCTCCTCCAGACGCTGCAAGGGGGAACCACGACTATGTTTGCTAGACTTCGTGTACTCGTTCTTGGATTCCTCTGTACATGCTACAGCACATTCTGTTCGACGGCTGGAGTCCGTACTGTTCTTATCCTGACCATGTCAGCTCTTTCAAATGAACCTGTCTCAGCTAACCTCTGGTGCAGTCTTGCAAATTAATTATGACTGGGAATACACCTCGTCGGATATCGTTCCGCGTACAAACGCTGTGCGGCTGGCCCACTACAATTTGCATATCGGCCAAATGCATATCGGCTAATTCTACGTTCGTGTAATCATCCATCCTACTAACTTGGCGTTCTTGTGCGAAATGCAGATTCTCTGTACGAAAGCTCGGAACTTTCGCACAACGCCATCTACCGCGTCAGGAAAGCATTTCTGACTGCCCATTGGTATATGATTTTGGTTCGTCAGGATGTACCCTACCCCTCTTAGAAGTTCTGAAACGTTTAACTGAAACACCCTGTATATATATATATATATTATATATATATATAATTAAGAATTGCTCGTTTACTAAAATAAAATTCTAATTAATTTCTAATTTATTCTTCCAATTCTAATAATTATGTTCTAAAAAATGCGTTTCATACTTATCACTTAAAAAATATAGTTACAATTCTGAAAATCTATAAAAAGAAAAGCTATTCGAAAAGCAGAAAATTACTAAATAATAATAATAAAAAAAACGGAGTTTATACAAAATATAAAAGACAGATAATAAGTTATGTTGCCCTTAAGCGAAACAATTTATTCAATATCGGCATCAATTCTTTTCTCGTTTGAAACAAAATAACAGGAAAATTTAAATGAAAAATAAGTTTATTTTTTGCTCATTAATTACACGAGAAAAAAAAAAAAAGAAATATTTGTAAGCGCATAAAAATAGTTCTTACCACCGATGATTACTTTTGAAAAAACAAATCGACTTTAATAGATTGATTTTCTAATCTTATGCTTTCAGTTAAAAAATGATTCTGTTGAATATGATTAAATAAAATTCCTAAAATAATGCAATTACAAAGCTAATACTATACATTAAAATGCTACTTCATGTCTTTTTTTCTGTTAAAGCTTATTTATTAAACAAAAACCCAGTCTCAAGTCTTGTATATATATATATATATATATATTTCTTTTTTTTTGCCTGAAAACATAGCCTGAAAGTTAAATCAATTTGTATTTTTTTTTATCTTTTCATCTTCTCTTCTTATTTCACTTTTGTTTTAAAGCATTTTGAATACACCAGACAATCTAAAAACGAATGATTATAGTAGAAAATTAATTCTAATTTTGTAATAATTTCTTTTGTTTTACAATTTTTTGAATTAAACATACTTCTAAATGTATTTGTTTTGGTAACACATCGAAGAATTTTTCATATAAATATATTTTTTTCTTGTTTCTTTCTTTCTTTCCATTCTTTCTTTTCTATTTTGTTAGTTTCATTATTATATTGTTCATCATTTTATGAAAAGTAATATTATGTAGTTTCCTACTTGTCTTAAGTAGCTGCACGCACTACTATCATACGTATAGGTGAAGAGAGCCAGTGGTGGTAAAACAGGTATAAAATGAAGCATTTTTCAGTTTTCAACTAAACTTAGAAAATAGAAATAGATAAAAGTGTATTATTTTTTCATAAGATATACATTAGAGTCTCTTCTAAGAACTTGCAAAAGATATTGTTTCTAATACTTATTAAATTATTAGTTTAATTAGTGTCTAGTTTGGACTTCTTTGACTACACACTTTACCCCATGTGTGTGATAAAGAGAGTAGCCCACGGAGTAAAGTGCTTACACCTATAGCTTATATCACTTTCAGATACAAATTAATGAAATCAGACTTAAATTACGATATAATTTATTTGAAAAAATGAATAATGCCCGCTATAATTTAAAGTTTATTCCTCTAACTACTAAATAACATTATTATTTTTTATTGCATCAACATCGTTATTGTCTGAAAATAACTATCTTAGCCACTTTTCGAGACAAATTTTACATTGCCCATATCATCTACGTTTTCTGCGACCTGTCTAGTTAGATTTTCTTCCAACATATTCCACAGTTACACATGTACCAGGTTTGGCATCCTTTACATAGGTTTTTCCCAATTTTAATATTTTTGCTGCATTTGATTTTAAGTTAAAAGTAGTTTTGAGGGTAGAATTTTGGGACATTTTTTTTTCTTTTTCTGTCATACTTGTTCTTTTTTTAACAGTCGTTGTGCCACAATTTTTTGTGTCAAAACTTCTTAAAATTTTGATTCGAGTTTTTTACTTTTTCTGAGGCATAGCCTCAGATTTTTACTTGTAAAAATCAGAAGCATAGTTTCGATTTTTAACTAAACTATTTCATTTTCATGAAATTTATGTTCTCGCATGCTGTGTTTTAAGTCAGTTCTCAAACCCATACTGGCTACTTTCTGGCACATTCCTGACGTCATTTTTGTTCGTAAATGTAAAATCTTTGGAGGTATTTTTATTAAAAATTGTGAAATTGAATAGCGTTTTACATTTATCGATAAAGGAATAGGATATTTCAGAAATTTATGTGAAAAATTGGGGGTGTTTAATCGAATTTCCTTGCACTATATCCCAAGAGGGTGCAGGCTCTTTGCTGTCAATTATTATTTAAATAGAGACTTTCCAGTAACTTATTAATGCGGTAACAAGTTCTAGCACAATAACAATGTTATTTATCCAATTATGCTAAATAATGCCCTTCCTTAAATTCAAAGCAGTTTACAAAACAATATAAAGCTTTTTAAAATTAATAACGACCCTACCTAGCTAAAAATGAACTGCAGTGAAACTTAAAAAAATACTGCAGTTGGAAAACTATAGTGATTTGGCACAAATCACTGCAGTTTTTTTTAAGTTGATACACCTGCAAAATAGCTACAATTTATAAACTGCAGTAATTTTGCAAAAAAATTTATTTCGCTTTTCTTTCTTTTTTTGGTGGCGCCATCTATGAGTAATCTTAGCATATTTCAAAAGAACATATTTCCCCACTTGCCGAGATGAGAATCGATCAGAGGGCGTAACGGCTAGAAGTCGAGCACCTTACCAACTGAGCAACTGGGTCTTATTAAAGGTTTGATTGAATGGGGTCATACGGGGAGGGTGGTCAGATAAGCAGGATTATTTTTCGTTGGTAGGTGATTTGACAGCGTGAAAGATGGGATTTTGAGGTGAATTTTTATAAATGCTCTGTGCATGTGTACTTCGAAATTAATTTATTATTTAAAGGTGCGGAATAAATATCTTAGCGGTAATTTATTTATATACTGAATTAATTTAGGAGATATATATTTTTTTAATTTGTTATATATTTTAACTTGAAAAAAAATAAATAGTAATTTCAAAAATGAAAATTATTAAAAAATAGTATGTTATTATAAAAATAGGTTTTGTGAAGAGACGCATATTTTATTAAGAGTATTTTGTGTAGGACACTGATTTATTAATAGTAATTTTGTGAAGTTTATTGATAAGGTTATTAATAATTTTTTTAAGGTACCTGTTTATATTTTTATAGCGTGTGAAATAATTTTAATTTAATCTTAATAATTAATAACTTGTAAATAAAATAAGAAAAATAGTTGTTGCTTTTTATATCAGTGCGTACTTAAAAAAAAAAAAAAAAGTTGAATTAATTTGTGAATTAGTTTTTTTTTCTGTTTATATATATATATATACAAGGTTTGACTGTGTATATATATATATATATATATATATATATATATATATATATACAGTCAAACCTTGTTAACACGAGCACGATTAACGCGAATTACTTTTCGCGCGAACTGTCTCCAATTTCCTCGTCCATTTGTATGTAATGTATTTAAGTTAGGATAACACAATACACAAACTACTTTTAACATGAATAAAACAATGTTTACCCTTGAGTGTTCGCGTTAACAAGGCTCGACTGTATATATATATATATATATATATATATATATATGGCGAAGAGACAGGTTTATATTGTTATAGCTAGTAAAATAATTTTGATTTAATTTTAATAATTAATAATTTTTGAATAAAATAAGAAAATTAGTTGTTGCTTTGTAAATGAATACGTAATTTAAAAAATAAGTCGAATTAATTTGCGAACTAGTTTGATTTTCTTTGTACGATTAAGTTTAAAAAGATTAAGTATATATAATTAATTATTTTATATAATTAGAAGTTTTAATTGAATTTTATAATAGGAATTATAATATGTATATGGTTCATAGCACTTTCATTTTTTAAATTATTGCGTAAGATAATGATATAATACTGTATGAATAGTAAATTAGTATAATAGACGATATGTTTTAATGCATTAGTTTTGCACTTAAAATGTTATAGGGGCGCTATTATGTTTCTGCCCAGGGCCCCCGACATCTGTAAGTCGGTCCCTGGTTAGTCTAACATTTTAACGATAAACAACATTGATTGATTTTTATATGTATATTTGTTTTGAAATTTAAAGTTTAATAGCTTTGAATATTTGTTTTGTTTCACTTAAAGAAGGGGGGAGGGGAGGTCTTTCACAGGTGTTCAAATTAGGTTCTTAAAATAAAACTCTTGAAAATGGCATTAATTATTATTAATAAAGTAAATAGTGAGTCATGCAACAATAACAAAAACTGAAAAACTTTAACATCACTTTTACTACAGATAAACTACAGATAAACTACAGAAAATATAATACGAGCTTTCCATAAAGTAAGTTCTGTAAAATTACCTCACAGTAACTACAGTTATACTGCAGATACATCAGAAAATATACTTCTGAATTAATAACTGTAATAATACTTCAAATTTACTGCAGTTTTACTACAAATGTAAAGTCTCATTATTTTTTTTAAATGGCTGTAAAATGATTTCACATAAACTACAGTATTTTTGAAATAATGAGTAATTTTGAGTAATTTTGAAATAAATTACTGCAAAATTACTTCAAATTAGCTACAAAATAACTTAAGTATTTTTACAGTCGAAATTGCACTACAGAAAATCTACAGTTGACTGTAGAAAAACTTCGAGAACACTTTACTTCTGTAGAAAAACTGTAGTTATTTTTTAGCTGGGTACATTAACCATTACCGCTACTTTAATTATACTTTTGATTATTTATAAATAAAAATTGAAAAGGAATCGTGCATTTGATACTTTATTTCCACTAATTAAGTTATTTTTAATCAAAATACAATATTTAGCATTGCAATGCCGTCGAGCTGATTTACATGTACGGAGTATCTATATGAGATTGGCGACATACACACAGGGTGCATGTTCAGACTGAAGGTTTTGTCCAAACTAAGGCAAATCAGATTACAGAACTTGAGATTAGTCGCCATGGACGAGTTCTATTAGACGAGCGTGACAAGTCAAAAAACATTAACTCGATACTAACGACAGACTCACCAAGCTACTGGCGATCCGCTTTTGTCCAAAAATCACTTTGACTAATCAATATTTATTTTTCGTTTGTCACCACTCTCATATGGAGGCGTCCTATTAATTGGTGTCATAGGGTACACTGACGGACACTTTTACTTTTACTGCCCAAGAAGTACTGCTCAGACTAAAAACCAAGTCTGTAGAGCATAGATGTTCCTTCCGGTTCCCTTTATTAATGTTAAAAAATATTACAAAATCCCGCCGGTAAACGCGACAGAGGGCTGTGTAATGAACAATAGATATGAATGTAAGAATATAATGAAAGCAATATTTGTTACAGGATAAAAATACAAAATAAATCACTGCTGGAGGATACAAAGCTCCGATCCGACAAGAGGCAGTGAATAAGGGGGGAAGCGTAGACCCTGTATCCGTTATGAATTAATAAAGAAAGGTCACATAGAAAGTTAAAAATGTTTTAAGCTTTGAGAGCAAAGCTGGGCGCGATAAAATATTAGTCAGACGACCGTCTAGAAGACCAGGAGGACGGCGAATATGCCAACGAACTGCTAAAGGACAATTATAGAAGTAATGAGAGCCAAGAGCAACATAAACCGCATTCACAAAGAGGAGAAAGGGCTTTTTTGAACTTAAAGAGATAGACCCCAAAGGGACCATGACCAGTAACAAAAGCTGTAGTGGAGGGAGAGAGCAGGATTCAATGATACTACTGGGACCAGATCTACATCTACTCTTATCCGAGTACTCCCAGTGATCCTGTCACTGCTTCATAAAATGAGCGCGAATATATGTCTTTTGATGTGTGAGTGTGGTATTGGAAGTAAAAAAATTAATAATCTAGAAGTTGCTTCCTTTGCCAGCATATATGCCGTTTTATTGCCTAGGATATCCTTATGGGCTGAAGCGTGGCCTAATTGGGTATTACAGAGAAGATTTTTAAGAAGTAATTTAATCTCAATAACTTGAGGATTTGTTGATCTAAATACATAGAGTGCCTGTAGGCTGGAAAGACTAACGCTAAAAATTAGAATTAAAAAAATTACTTTTTGTTGATCTATCCACTCTAAGGCTTAAAAAATGGCAAAGAGTTCTGCTTGAAAAATAGAATTATTTTCATCCGGCCTGCAGGCCCACCGGTGAATCACTTCACTCTTTTCCGTAGCGCAGAAAGCTGCACCTACGCCAGTATTAGTGAGTGAGCCATCGGTGAAAACCATAATATTTTGAGTGGGAGAGTAATAATTTAAAGTCAAACTTACTTGAAGGTGGGAAGTCTCCTCTGGTGGATGAATCTGCCAGCAAGGAATCATGCGTTGAATTGACATTTGTGGGAAGTATTGTTGTGAGACAGCTTCATTCTCTATGTGGAGGAAGCTAATTTTAGTGAACTCATATTAGTTGGTAATGAAAATGGGTGGGATACATGTTAATATATTGAGGGCATCACTGGAAATGGTTCTATAGCACTTTGAAATTTAGAAAAGAAAAAACTTTTGTAAAGAAAATAATTTATTAAATGCTGCTTTTGTAATATTGCAACCCCCCCCCCCATATAGTCGCCCTATAGGAGATCAATGTTTTCTACAATAGTGGGGGACCAAATTTTTAGCATATGGTTTTTATACCCTGCGATTTAGTGGTTAATTTTGTTGAATTATGATTTTACAAGTTTGAGTTTAAGGTAATTAATGTGAGATAACCAATTCAAGTGTTGATTTATCGTTATGGCTAGAAGTTTAATGTGAGGAACATGATGGACGCTAGTGACATTAATTTTGATAGTGGATTTTCTCTTTAGTACGGCTTTGCAAAAGTAAATATTTATTAGTTGAAAGTTGGAGATGCAATGATTCCAAAAGCTGACAGAAAATGGGAAGAGCCGAAGCAGCCTCCAACTCCAAATCCAACGCCGAAAACCAGAGAAAATAAAGCTGAAGTCATCAGCAAAAGCAAACAGCAAGCTTCTATCGCTTTTCAAATTATGAATGAATAACATTAGCGATGAGGGGCCAAAGAATTGACCCAGGCAGGAACCTTGAGGAAAGTCTTTTTTCTGTGGATGTGTTTAGATTCCCGCTCCCCAGTTAACTCACTGACGGACACTGTAAAAAAAAATTCAGACAATTGTCTAGTCATTCAACCGCTTTTATAGGAAACGGTTACTTAACTGAAATTTATCTCTATTCTAGTCAATGAGAACGCTTCATAATATGATCAAATAACCTTTATCTATAACTAAATAACTGGGAAGTTTGCCGCACTTTTTGTATAGCAACCTATGTCATATAGGTTGCATTTTTTTCTGTTGCAGTTATCATATACCATGAAATAAATGTTGCATGTTCTATATATGTTGACTATATTTTGAATGTACACGAAGCAATGAATGTGTAAAAGCATCAGAATGAATTTCTTTCTATTGTGATATTCATAAGATACCGTAACTCAACAACTTGAAATTTGATGCAACACGCTCGTAAATGGTTGCCTTAGCAACTGGGGGATAATACGTTGTCACTTCTTCCTCGAAAGCTTTTATTCTAAGGTAGTTTGAAACATAATTTTCCAATCCCCCAAACAACTTATTTTTATTTATTTATTTATTTATTTATTATTTTTTACACGTTGTCTTTCAGGTGATTTTGAACATATTTTATTTATTCTGCATATTTAAAAGTATTATTTTCCATGTTCGCCTTTATCTAAATTTTACACAGTCTGTCATATTTCCAAAGAGATTAAATTTATTTCACTTGCTAGTTGCTGTAAAGGAATACTTGTTACACAAATATTTTAAATTTTAAGGGTAAAAATTTTACAAAAGAAATGACTTTGAAAATAATCTTTTAATGTCTTACGTCAGGCAAAAATGAAGAAGAAAAGACATTAATTAAATGAATAAAAGATGTTTTGGGGGAAATATTCATAAGCATCAAAGGATATTTTTTTTTTTCAAAATAAGAAAAGTAATTTTGCTTTTGGCATTTTTCATAAAAATTTTAGCACGCAAAAAGTAATATTAAATAATCGTTTAATAGAGATAATTTAAAAATAATTAATATGAAATTTCCTAGGGAGAATCTCAATTGAAAGCAATGATAATTTGTATTTTAAATTATTGCATGGAATATTTATCTTAAATCATAAAATATTTACAATTTAAGTGTTTTTCTACGCACACATATTTATTTGACAAATCAAAAGTAATTTTGATTTTTTCCCAAAAATGAATAAAAATTTAAAACATTTTTAAATTTATATATATATATATATATATATATATATATATGGCTGAGACTTGAGAAAGTACTTATTAAACACATGTTTTTATGCCTGAAAATGAAATAATGTTGCATATTTTTTAGTGTTCATAGCTATTAATTTTATGGAAAATTGTTTCATAAGTTTATTATACTTAAAACAAAAGGCTGATAAAGCTGTTTCAGTATTAATTTCTATTCATAAAAAATCTTAAATTTGAATTTGGTGGGACACCATCGTGAAAAATCGACTTAGAAACTCGAAGATAATGTGCTGTCATTTTGCTATGGTAGCTTTTATTCTAAGATATTCTGAAATATAATTTTTTAATTAATCGAATAACTTTTTTTCCACCTATTGTTTCTGAAATGATGTTCAATAAATTTCACTTACTTCTATTTATATTGTTCCTTTATTAATATTACTCTTCATATTCGCATTTTGTAAATTTTACATTGTCCTATTCCCAAAGATATTAAATTCATTTCACTAGCTAATAGCGGGGGGAAAATTTTGTTTTTATGCAAAATCTTGCAATTTTAAGAATAAAAATTTTCCAAAAGATATAGTTGTCGTGATTTATTAATATGATTTTATATGTTAAAAAAAGAAGACGAATAAGAAGAATTATTAAATGAATGAGCTAATTATTAAAAAAAGCATAATCATAAAAAAAAAAAAAAAAAAAAAAAAAAAAAAAAAAAAAAAAAAAATCCAAATAAGGAAATGATTATTTTTGGCAGGTTTTATTTAATATTGAGACTCGCAAATTAAACATTATGTACATAAATGAATATGTATTTTAACATAAATATATAATGAAAAAAAAATAAAACGGAAACTTTTTGTGAGAAGAATTTCTATTCTATTCAAGAAAAAATAAATTTTTAAGTTATTGCTTAGAATACAACTACATTAAGTCATAAAATAGTTACAATTTCAATTTGGTTTTCTTAAAAAAAGTATATTAAATGTGAAAAGTGTTATGAAAAGTGATTTATTACATGATATTCCATCCATTGGGATCAAGATATTTTCTCGTTAAAAACTGGGTTCCATTATAAGAAGGTTGCGTTTTCACAAGTTTTACAATTGAAACATAAAAATAGTTCTGTATTGTGTTTTTTATGATATTTATTATAAACAATATACTGAAAGACCCATTTGCTTTAAAAAAGATAAGTTTTTTGGCCGTCGGTTCATACTTTATATTCTTAGTTGCATTTGTAAACAAACTTTGTTACTTTTTTAATTTAAATGCTTTGCAAATATGTACCGTATCCATATATCACGAATATTGTAAATGTTTATACAACGTGCCTTTAATACATGCATTTATAAATAAATATGTACATTTCCTTGCACCCATGAAGATGTCTAAAAAATTTAAATATGCCCAGGATAGTTCAAAGTTTGACGACACTATGTACAGGGTGTCCAAGAATTCCATGTAAAAACTTTGAGGAGTGGTAGAGTGTCGCACTCAAATCCGAACAGAACTATTATTCATAATTTCAACAAAAATAGATATATATTAACTAAATTATCAAAAGATTTGCTTTGTTTTGTGTGAAATGTAATGATATCACAAAAGAGATAAAAGTGCACTACAGCTAGTGAGACTACATGTAAAGTTAACTAGTTTCCAAACAATTAGCAGCTAGTTCAACTTTATTTTTATGTGCTTGGTATCCTACTTCTACCACTTCTCGTGATATTGTTACACAATAAAGATTAAGTTCATTTAAAATTTTGTAAAACATCTTCGTTATTGTTAAAGTGGCATTTACATCTTCAATCTATTTGTAGCTGTATTCAAGTTGTGTGTATATCTAGTACCGATATCTTCATTACTGTTAAAGCACCATGAATAAAAATTTGGATTCAGATTGGAATGAGACGCCACGTATTTTTGACTGACTGTTTCATACAGAAAAATTTTTTGTTGTAGTGTTCTCTATCATTCCTTAAAGTTTGTAAGTGGAGTTCTGGATCATTCTGTATACAGTGGATAGTGATGAAGTACTAAAATGCGAAGATCCATAGATAAATTTCTGATTTAATATTATCAACTATGAAGGTGATAGAAATAAAATTACAAATAATAATTCACATTAAATACATTAAGTATTTACATCAATTGGTAGATTCAGATTGGTTGATGATTCACTCCAAATTAAGCACCAGACTGTCATACTTGAAATCCTAATGTATCATGCACACTTAGATTTTTAAGTAAATTTTTAGGGAAAAGACATGCGAGATACACAAAAAAATATGGTATTTTCATGTCCATTAGTTGAATAATATTTTTCTTTTGTGCTTATAACAGTTTATTTTAGGAAAGAACTTTTCCAAAAATTTCCTTTTTATCATGAAAAAATGATACTTTTCCATTAAGACATTTCAAGAAGTTTTTACTTTAAATAAAAAATAGCAATTTTTAAAATTACAATATTAAATTTAAAGATAAATGCATATTAGACAGTGTCATAATTAAAACAAGTGGGTAAGTGTGATCGAAGATCGCTCAAAGGGTTTCGTTTAATATTCCTTTAAAAACACTTTATCCTTTCTTTAATAAATTCAAAAAAATTTCATTTAGCAAAAAAAAAGTCATGTTTTTTATAAAGTAAAAATTTACCGGTCAATTTTTTCTTTTTTTCGAATATCTAAACCATTCCGATAGCGGTCTAAGCCCGCTATTATATTCTCTCACTGTAATATCTGTCATGCGGACTAAATGCGATATTTTAAAAAAATAATTTCAAAATTAAACATGTTGTACACCTTCAAAATGTTAAAATATGCGAATATTTCCATAATCGGATTTTTATTATGATTCAATATGTTTATCAAACTCATATATTTACTATTCTCTATTACTCATATTGATACACGCTTTGTATTATTCTGAAACATTTGAAAAATCCGTTAAACTTCCGATATGTCGTCAGATTTTCTTTTTAATTCTCTAATGACGTGATATTAATCTGTTTTGTGCACATACACATACTCATACTCCTTGTATTATTGAGAAATCTTTCCGTTTTATGTTTTATTACCACTATGACGTCAATCAATTTTATTTCATATTAATCTTTTTTTCAATTGGTGAAACTTTTTATTTCATTTTTCACGTGGAAATCGTCTGATAGAAAAATAATTATTGTAGAAATATTTTCATCGTTGATTTTTAATTTTTGGCATCGGCTATAACGAAAAATGTTTAAATTTAATAGGAAAAGGCTGTTAGAATTTTGGTTTTTTATCTCTATTTATTAAAATAATACGAATTTTTCAAATTTTAATATTTTCAGCTCTTTACAGCTTATATTCTGATTTATACACAAAGTTTCAACTCTATAAGATACATAGTTTTCGAGAATGGCTCTGTGACAGACAGACAACGGAGCGGGAGCAATAGGGTTTCCTGAGATGAACGAAACCCTAAAAACAACTTGTTCGCAAAAAACGCTAATAATGTTTTAAAGTAGATTTTTTAAACTGAAATAGGTCTATAATCTGTATTTAACGTGAAATATTTTTTTTTGCTTCGACAAACATGACTATACAACGCTTTTTTGATGCCTACTTTTGTGTTACTCCAGACACGTAGAGTAATATGGGCGCAGTTAACAGTTCATTTATTCTACATATTTATGAATTGACGATAGTTTAATGAATATTTCTTTCTGATCATGCAAATGACATCGTAGAAATCAAATGATAATCATGAACTGTCTTTAAAATTGAGACAATTAAAGTTGTATACACTCAATTTTCGTATCACAAAAGTCATAAGTACAGTGGTAAACGAATTGCATTTGGACAGCACCAGAGAGTTCCTTTACAAGCTAATGGCGACATATGTGACCTGTGTGAGTTCGCTTAGATTACTTAGCCAATACAATACACAAATATACAAATATTATCTTAACGCTAATAACTGGCTTGTTATTATCTTGAGTCTTGCCAATATTTTGTCTATAATGCTCTCGATAAATAAATTTTTTTTTTGGCCCGTATGTCGTCGTTCTCTTAAAACAGAAACGCTCTGACTGTAACACAACTTTAACACTGAAAACGCCGGTAATAAGGAGCGCTAAGATAAGCTTACAGGACGACATGGAAACAACCAATGAAAACAAAGAGACAAAAATGATAAAAAAAAAATTATTCGGATTGTAAATTCTCGTTCTTGCGGCTTTTACAGACATGAAAATTTACATGAGATCTGTGCTGAACGGACCTAATTAAACCACTTCGGAATACTATGCACAGCTTTCCTTCAAGCCCCCTAATTACTATTATAAATAAGATTGAGGCTCAGAATCCTTTTTACCCCCAACCTTTTCCCCAAATCTACTAAAGATAAAGTTTATACAAGAACTTGTGCTAGCTTGAACCTTTCTCTAATATTTAGTCCAAGTTCAAATTTGAAAACACGATATACCTAAAACTTCAGTTCTGTATGAAATATAAATACAATTATTACATTTCAGGAGAAAACATTACATTGAGGGTAATATTTGTCCATATTCTGCACAAAATTCTTTCAAAATTGAGCTGCATATTTCGAATCCTAAAAAGGAATATTTTAAAGAAATCTTCATTTTTCACAATATTCACCTTTCATTCATTTTTCGCAACATTCATCATTCATTCATTTTTCATTCATTTTCGCATTTTTGTTTACACAAAAATCCCATTAGCAAAAATTTAAAAGATATTTGTTGCTTGGATCGAGAAAATGTCAGATGAAATCTTGTGTAAGAGTACGTTTTTATCTCTTTATCTTTTATCTCAAAGATTTTGAACGATTCATTTTTACCAATTCAGTTTAAATAATATTCTATTTCTTTGAACTTGTTATTGACGAAGTCTCAATATACTATTTATTAAACTGTAAAATGCCAGCTATTAAGGTAATTATTATAAATTAATTGGTTTTCACGTTACAGAATGATGAAGTATAATATGCAGTCTGTGAATTTTTATTGGATAATGTGCTTTTCAAAGAAATGCATTTAGTATACAAAATGTGTGATCTGAATGGAAAATTAAGATTAAATTTTGCGTATTAACCTTATCTTTCCACTTTTCAATAGAATTTCAGGCAATTCCTATAAAAAGTAAAATTTAATATAAAATTTAAATATCAAACTTTCTAATACCTGTCTTTTTTGCCTGCAAAGATAAAAAGCGGTATAAAACTGCAAATTTACTAGGTACAAAATGTATTTAAAACATATTTTTTACTTAGAGTAGAACCAATTTTTCATAAAGAACCATCTGCATACGTATTAAACCCAATCAATTTCCATATCTTTACTATACGTAAATATTAATTATCAACCTCTAAAACTTTTTGTAGTATTTCAAAGCAAGGAATATTTCTAGAAGCTTTACAAATGTAGTATCTGTTTCCAGAAACCATCACTCATCGCAAGAACAGTTCTTTACAAATAAAACAATGGCAGTCCAGACACAAGAGATTAAAAGTTTCTTCACTAATAATTGGAAATTTTAGAAAGAGTAATGTATTGTTGCTTCATACAGCCTGTAATTCAGAATTGAAAAGAGAAATGGAGAATTTGTTAAATTAGTTGTTGAAAGTTTCAGAAAGACAATATTTAGTTTGAAACTGCAACATTTTTGTCTATAGTAAAATTAGAGATGCAGTAAAGAGACAAAAATATATTTGAAACGTAGATATGCAGTTTTCTTAATTTTAAAGAATATCAAATGGCTGAAAGGAATATGTCTGCTCAGTTGGAAAGAAAAAGAATGTTTCGTAACACACGTAAAGTATTGTTTCTCGTTATCGTATAAAATAAGATTTAACATAAGCTGAAAAATGTAAAACTTTAAAATGCCAATCTATTTTTTTTTCTCACAGTAATTATCATTACCTATGCAAACGGCTACCCATGCCCACACAAACAACAAAGCAAAAGCAGCATCGAGTCCAGTAAATAGTTGGGCAGGTGACCGTCTGGGAAATATGCTGCGGTTAGCTTTCGTGCTGACGCCATATAAATACGCTTAAAATTAGTGGTATGAGATGTCCTCTCATAGAAGGTATGTAAGCGGGAGATAGGTACCGAGTCGGGAGATATCCTTCTCCTCCTTCCGATCGAAATTGTGAAGAAACTTTGATGCCAGTCTTCGGCCTCTGTGATGCAACGTTAAATGGAACTGCATTCTCCATCCTTGTGTCCTGACTTCGGATTATGGTGTGTCAACTAACTCTATCAGCCAAGAGGCATAGGACAACGACCAATTAAAGATTGCAAATTACATTAAAACCTGTCTATAAATAATATTTCTACATCAATGTATTGATTTTTAATTGAAACTTATAAATAATAAAATTTAAAAATATATACAAGAATTAAATTATTACGCACAAGAAGTTAAAATGACGTCAGATTTGAAATGTTTATGCACTGAAGAACTTTTTTTAATGATACATGGAGCATGAATATCAGTACGTACAAAAACAAATGTCGCCATGATTAAACGTTTATTTTTATCTTATTTTAATAATTTATTTTTATTTATCTGAATTTTTGAAACATTTATTATTTTAACATTATTAATTGGTATCTTCAATATAAAAAAAAAGCTTTATTTTATACCAAGTGCCATATTAACAATGAAACTGAAATTTTAATAACTGTTTTTAATATTAACTAACTTTAATATATGGTTTTTACATGCGAAAGTAGTGTCATAGGGGCATTTTTATTTATAAAATATAAATTTGAAATTCTCCACTGATTTTTTTTTTAAATCAAAAATGTAAATATTTAGAATTAGGATTTTTTAATATTGCCTCAAAATTTTTGAATGCTTCTCATGTTTGACATAAAATAAGTGTGTATGCGATTCATCAAGTGAAAGAAACCAAGTTCAACTGATGAAAGTGTCGTTATAGTTGAAATTATATGAAAAAGCACCGGCCGTCAGCCACAATGAAATAAAACGCTTTATAAATAGTTTATTTTTTGCTTAAAATGAAATATTATAATTTCCTTACATGAAATCACCCAGTGCTTAATTTGCGCCGGATCTCACCGGAGTTCAGCTTCAGTACTGCTTTATTTTCAGTGAATACCTAAACACTAGCCGGAGATCGCCGAACTTTATAAAACTGTGCAGGGGAGCACATCAGAAAAGATCGTTGTATTTTGTATATTGCAGAATCATGTGATTAAATATCGTGAAGATTATGCGAAGATTTTTATTCGGAAGTACTGGTAACAAAAGTGTGGAACATTTGACAGCTTTGTATATGTATGTAGATATTTTTTTAAGTGTTAAAATTTTAAAGTTTTAATTTTTCTTTTTCTGAAGAAAACATGCTTTAAAATTCGCAATGTATCAAATGGAAATATACGATTGGAGTCGACTGGACTGGGGGGGGGGGGGATATGCTACGGTTGGTAGTACTGCAGAATATTAAGACTCCGGCATTTATTTTGTTAGAAAATAAGCTTTGCAGTCAAATGTTATAAGTTATCAGCCATCAGCATAGAACTACTGTTATTTTTATAAAATTAGTAAAGAGCCATTTATGTTGGGCTGTTGCAAGACTATTGCCAATTAAACATTTTTTCTATTTTTTAGTTAACTGATTATCAGACTCTATCGATTGCAAGTAGAAAGCTATTTTTTTATTTTATTCTAAATTTATACGATTTTTGTATTAATAGAATATGTAATATTTTATAATATAAAAAGGTAAGAAATCTGCTAGATTTATTTTATTTAAAGGGCTGCTATGGCTATTATTTTTTGCCTGCTATTCAGTAGCCATCCAGAAGATATTACTATTGGGTAATGGCTCAATTTTAGCTTGTTGAGTTTAATGTCACAACTTAATAGATTCAGCTAAATAATTCAATAATATGAAAGAAACAATTGTTATCAGGTTGATATATCCAGTAGTCAGCCACCCTAAACAAGAGGCTAAAAATAGGATTTTGAAATCTAATCTTCAGCTGCTATAATAAATTAAATTTTGTATAAAAAAATAAGCTTTTTTTTTCACAATGCATCAGTATTGTAAAAATGATTTAGAAAAAAGGCACTTTATAAAATTCATTGAGGAAATTTTACAATTAAGGCCAGAAGCAGAACGTTTGGTGTAAAAAATATACAAGGAACGGTGGCAACTGAATAAGCTACGGAAAGTGGCTTGACGAACTAGAAAGATCTTTAAGTAGGCAAAGGAATTTAGACAATTTCTGGGATCCAAACCATATTTAAAGGAAGGTGAAACGTTTTTCAGTATGTGTCATAAATTTAGTAAAATAAAACTGCCTGCACCAAAAAGTAAAAAAAATAAAATAAAAAAATAAAAAAATAAAAAAAAAATAAAAGAAAGAAAGAAAAAAGAAAAATATGGACCAGTTGCAATAGATCCATGAACAAGTGAATTAAAACCATCAAATAAATTAATCTGTCCTTTTATTTCTAGACTTAAAACTCAAGTTTTCATTGAGGTAAGAGTGCAAACAATGAAATTATCCTCTATGCACCTGTATCCTCTAAGCGTAACTATCATTGTGACAGTCGGAGAAATGCCCTAGGGCCACCGACTATATAGGGTGCCCTCAAGTGCTGTAGGGTTTTTTTTTCTTTTTGGCGAAGACAGTGCCAATTCAGATGGTAATGAAAATTTATTTTCATTAGTTTATTTTATACTAGCTGACACGCCTGGTGTTGCCCGAGCCCGTGGTAATAACTTTAAACAACACCCAAATTTGTATTTTTTATATATTTAAACCGATTTTGTATGAATTTATATTTTTAATGACAAAATCGTGGAAAAATACTGTTAATTAGTGATAAAAGTACTCGTAAAAAACATTTTCTCCTTTTTTCACTTTAGTGTCGTTTCATAGTTTTGAAAAAATAGTTTCTGTTGTACAAACTAATAAAAATTTTTAATGGTTATAAATATAAATATAGCCCGTATAAAAATTCCGTCAGAAATATTGTTATGTAGCTGTAAAATAAATATGTTTCCTTCTCGCTTTTTTTTGGTTTTTGCGTCGGTATTTCAACATAACAAAAAAAATATAATTGTCGTCGTCCGAACTCTCTGAAGTTTTAGTAGTTTTTAAATACAGCTGTATCCAAGTCCTCTATAAAATTTTGTGAAAATATATGCATATTAAATAGTGAAAGCGTTACCCGAAGCCGAGCGTGGGCCGCGCAGAAACACCCCGTTATTATGCGTTTTCGTCAAAAATTTCTCAGATTATATTTAAAAAAAGTATTTCTTCTCGCCCGAACGCTTTGAAATTATTGTAGGTGATGGAAATCTGGCTTACTAAGATGCTCTAAAAAGATTGTGTCGAAATACGGACGTTTAGTTACTTTTAGCGTAAAAAAAAAATCTTCTCGGGAGGCGCGAAATGACCTGTGTTCTTCGGTGTTTTTGAAAGTGTTAAAATTCGTATTTTTAAAAACAATTTATATCGTCGATTAGAAGACGGTTTTGGCTTTAATAGAATAGTTTTGGTTTGTTTGTATCTTTAAAATTACATCCAGAAAAGGCGTTGCCACAAGGGGGGGGGGACATCCACCCGGCAAAAGTACCGTTTTTCAAAAATGTTTTTCAAAGGGATAATATAATTGTTTTTTTCAAATTGATTGTGGAATTTGAGGCGCAAAAATGCGATCTTTCAGATTGTGTCTTTCGTTTTTAAATAAACCAAACGGTTTAGTCGATAGAAGTTAAAACAGAATGGCGAAATAAATGCATTCTACATTCAAATAGTTATTCATTTTCGTCCGCTCGCTGTGTAAATGGGATTCTGTGCATGCGGGATCCGCGGACTCAGAAAGAAAGAGATGAGCATTTGAGGGGTTTTTAATTAATATCGCGGCTAATTATCAAAATATTAAAATTCTGAGTCTCAGGTGCCTTGAACTACTTTCTATTCAAATTTTCAGATCTCTAGGGGTGGAAGATTTGGCTAGACATCACAAGCAGACAGACACACACGCACACACCGAGCTAAACTTTCTTTTATTAGTAAGAGATTTAGTTTTTCTACATATTTTTTCCGGTAACTTATTGAATGACTTTGGTTATGTTAATTTTATTTCTTTAAATTTGTGAATTAATCCTTAACACATTTTTTGTTATAATTCTATCAAGATTTATGAAAATGTGCTACTAACTAATATTTTTCCGGGATGATTTGATTCAACGAATACGTAAATAATATCAAAAGTTGATGATTCCATTCTGGAAAAGAAAGTGCGTACAATTTTTAATATGTACATGGGCCCCAAAATTGAGTGTATGTATAACATTTAACGGTAGACGTTATTACTATATATTAGTGTCAGTATAATTTTTATACAATGATTTCCAGCCGATTTATAGTGGGAGTATTCCTTTTTTTTTATAACTGTACATAGTGCGGCGCATCACCTAATTTTGTTTTGAAATATGTTGATTTAGGGAATAAAGAATTTTTTCCCCCTAGAAATTGCCCAACATATATTCTTTTTGTTTGGTTATAGCATTATGTGGTGGGAAGAATTGTTAAATATTGTGCTAAAATAGATATTTCAAAACAAAAACATCATTAAAAATGTTATCTTCAATTATCTGGATTGGCAGAAATGATACGGTGTACAACCTGAAACAAAGATTCTTCGATGTAATAAAAGAACTCAGTTTCATAATTTTGATCAGGTAAAAAGGCAAGGAGAGGAATAAAGCCATGCAACTGTAGAAAAAATCAGAAACATTTGACTTTGTTGTACCAATAATTCTACGATGTAAAATATTAGAGTCTCTGGACATTTTATCAATGTCTTTGCAATCTGATACCGTATATTTATAATCTGCATAACACGTATTTGAATTGGATCTGCTTGAGATCACCAAAATGCGTAGAAGATTTAGAGAACTGTCATAGACAGGTGATTTTTCGAGTACCTGCCTGGGGCACAATGACCACACTATAAACTCGTATCTAGTAGATGCAGATCGAAAACATAACTTGTAAAAAATCACTGGGCAAAAAATATAACTTAGCGAATTGTTTGGCGAACCAAGCAAATATAGATGTACCTCTGTCCATCTGATAGGGAATCGAGTGGTTAGAGAACTGGTGGCAAAGGCTTTACAAACTTTTGATCATTTGGGAATAAATAAACTGTTTCTCATAAAAAAGTTAAATAGCAACTCGTTGCGTGAAAAGCATAGCAATAAAGAAAAATATGAGAGTATCTCAAACTTTCAAACAATAAAAATAGCTTAACTAATCGGTTTATTAAAGAATTAAAAGAATATCTAATTGACCAAATTAATTAAGAAATTTAATTAAAAACATATTTTCGATAGCTTAAAATATTAATAATAATTTATTTAGTAAAAGTATAAAAAAAATGTCTCGAAGTCGTGTTTTCAATTAAAGTAAGCGAATAGACGGCATTTAGTTTTTTTTTTATTTTAATGATTTTATTTTTGCGTTTGTAAGGGAATTGAGAATGAATAAATTTATATTACCCGTGAGAACTTTTCATCTCATCTGAAGTCACCTAAAATCTCACGTATATTACAAAATAAATTGTATCTATAAATTCTTATTACATAGTATAACAAAATGGAAATTCAGGAGTAAAGCATACATTATGAAACACTTTCCAACACTTCCAGAACACTGCAACGAAACTTAACTGTTTAATAAAGTAAAAAAGATATTTAAGTAAGCAATTTAGAAAATAAAACATAACGCATTTGGAAAACCAATTTCAGTAATTACCGTCTATAGTCGGAAAAGTAGATAAATTTTTGTGTGCAGTCCTGTATCTGATGTATGTATTTGTATAGATATAGATTATATAGATATAGTATGTAAAATTTAGTTCTATTAGAAAAAGTATAACACAGTTGAATATTCACTTAACCAATTTTCGCCAATGCACAGAATTGTACTTGAATTCTTTTGTACAGCATTGTATATTATATACAAATATTTATAAACATGGTTTATTATTTATTATTTATTATGGTTATTTTCATGTTTCATTGACGTACAGGGCCATAATTCCCGTTTTTAATTTTTTTTGTCTTTTACCCCCCCCCCCCCCCAATTTTACCTCCTACTAGAGTACGAGCTCTGCGGAGGACGAGACCCTCGACTCAGGAGAGGAAGTGGAGCTGCTCCAGTTCTCCCACTGTCGCCGGATCCGCACTTTTCCTCTACCTCAAATGCATAAAACATAGTCAATCATATAATCGGTAGTATCATTAATAGTTAACGTTTGCGTAAAATGGTTGATTTCCATGTTACATCTACGTACAGTGCCGTAATTCCCATTTTTTTTCTTTCTTTTTTTTCAGTTTTTTGATTTTAACACCATTTTTGAGGCACTCTCACGCCTAAAGCATAGATCAGAGAAAAAAAAACTTTCAGTACATAAAATGTAGGATATTTTATTTTCTTTCCTTTTTATACTGTCGACTTGCACGCAAAATGCATAGTTTTGGAGTTATTTTGAAAAACTGAAAAACAGTCCGGTTTTATTACTTAAAAAAAAAAAAATAAATAAATGAACATATTTCCCGGGAAAAATTTTTGTTGGAGAACATCAGATTCGTGTTCAGCGACCTAAAAAACATAAAGGAACCAAATATCAAAACTACATTAAAGCCTTTCCTTTATTTGCCATTTTTTATCCCCTAATGCCTGGACTACATTATATGCATGTAAATGTACAAAAAAAAAAAAAAAAAAAACCTTTTAGGTAGCATACATTAATTTATACTTTTCAAAACGTAATTTCTGTGGGAAAAAAAGTTCTAACTATTTTTTTTTTTTTTTTTTTTTTTTTTTAACAGCAAAACAAAATTGTCTAAAAATTTTGCGAGCAGTCTTTGTAAAAGTAAATTACAATTAATTTTTAAATTAATTTTCCGGAATGAAATTCGCCCGAAACCAACTTCGTCCCGGCTTGGATATTTTTCACTTTGTCGGTTTTACGCTCAGTTTAGCAATGTAAAAATTCATATGTTTATTAGTCTCTGTATAAGTTTTATAAATTCATTTAACAGTGATAAGTTTTCTTTCAAACAATGTGTTCGCTTCAGTGATTGAGAAGGATCTGATATCTGTTCATTAATTTTATAAAAAGCTACTTAACGCTAGATTTCTTGAAATTGTCATTTCTAATTCAACAATGAGGCTCTAAAATACTCTTCAGTTGTCATCTATGAAGATTTTCTAAACGAAGGCTATTTACTGTATATGGCAGCCAGCAAAAAATAATATTTTAAATCTGGTCTTGTATAAAGAAAGGTTATTTAAAATATCAGACACCAATTAAAAAGTTTGGCATTGAAATTTATTCAGACCGAAAATTAAATTTGAAAGCTACAAGATAAATGGAAAATTATAGGATAAAATATCGAATAAATTTGAGTTAATTTAAACGAGAATAATAAAGCAATAAAGACTTCAAAAGCAAACAGCTAAATGAAAATAAATTACTTCAAATAAGAATAATCATATATCAACAACACCACTAATACAAATTCAATGAAACGTTAAAATTTTTCTGACATTACACAAGTTTATCCGAATTATAACTGGATTAGGTTTTAGTGGAAATGTTGTGAAATTAGTATAGTTATTCAAATGCAGAATTGTAAAAGAAATATATATTTAATTTGTTTTCTCTGTTCAACAAAAAATACATTTAATTTATTGAAATTCGAGAGTTCTTCTTGATGTCTAATATTTATGAAAAAGATTCTAAGACATCTTCTAGAAAAGAAATATATATTCATCAATACATTAGTTGTATTTGGCATTCTGAGAGTGGAAATTTATTGCAATGCAATTTAAAACATTCACTTATATTTTTAAAACTGCTGGTGCCCGCATAAGAGGTGGGAGAGGTAGGGAGGATAACTGCCGCTCCCTAGATTTCCAAATGTAATTAACTAAATTTTCTTCTTATGTAAGGATTTGGAAATATATAATAAACGTGTATTATTCTTAATGACTTAAAGTATTTAAAGTAAGAGTAAAGTAAATAATGATTTTCCGTCAGAAAGGGGCTGCATACCTGAACCCCTTGTGGAAGACAATTTTCAGTTCTGTTTTTTTATTTTTTTTATTTTAGGATAATGTTTTCAAAAACTATCCTAAAAAGGGGGGGGGGTGTTCAGGTTGCTGAGGTTGCTGAGGTTGGCCAAAAAAAAAAAAGAAAAAAAATCAATTCTACATTAAAAATAAAAAGTCGGTAAAAGCTTACTTTTCTTTATCATTTAGTATCTCTCGTTTGTTACATTTCTGAATTACTTTTCGTGTTGATATGTTTAAAAATTATATTTCACGGGGTATACTGTCAAAAGATTGTTAGTTCAGCTTATATTGTGGGTTTATATTCTCCATTTTAAAGAAGCAGTTATTGCAACGAGCCACAAGCACATCTCTCTAAAATCTTGCTACCCCCTGGACTTTATTTTGCAGACGAACATGCTTAAAACGTTTATCCTATCACTGCATGATATTTCTAAACATTTTTTATACAACATATATAGATATAAAATACGTTTAGTGTAATTACGTAGCGAAAGTTTATTGGAGTTCCTTTATATGCGGTTTATTCAGTCAAACTAGTTCAAATAACAGACCAGATGTCATTACCAAGTGGTTATCTAGTATTTCATCCAGTTAGCTTAATTGGAAAAGCATTGGCAAAATATCATTTTTCATTAAGCTGAGTAACTGCATGTTGTTAATGTGTTTGAAGTATTTGGACTTTGAATGCTCAGCAAACCCTTTAAATGTCTAGTTTATTTTAACGATATTAATATATACGTTAAAGTATTTTTATATAAGGATTTTCACTTAGTTTAAAACATCATTCACAAAATCCCAGCATCACAATAGTAAGTGTAAATAACTGTTCCTGAAAATGGTAAAAAGTAATAAACATTAGCGTAAATAATCATAAATTCATTTCATTAATCAGTATCTATAATAGGGGTTCTTAAAATCTCACGTACAACTGTTGACAGGAGATACAAAACATCGATATGCACCCTATTCCTACATGACACATTGAAAGCATAATAGCAAATTGAAAGGTGGCACGCTTCTAGAGAATCTACAAGGTATCGTGAGACCCGGGTAATTTGTCGGCTGTTTGATACCGTCGTTTCCTTGTCACTCAATGACATGCTAATGACCGTCGCAGGGAAGATGTTTATTACATCCCCCTGAAGACAATTTCTTTTGTTATATCTGTCCACTTTGCTTTGAATCCATTGAAGAGCAATAATAAAGGTAACAACCGATCATAGTTTTTGGAGAAGAAATAATTTATGCGTTGTGTCGTGCATTTCGATCTAGACTCCAGATCCAGACCCTGGACGAAACACTGGCGTGATTAACCTGTGGGGCGCACGTTCATTTGAGTTATTTATAGTATCGATTTCTTAAAGTAAAGGAACTTCAAAGCGATCGCGTACGATAGCCCACTTACTTTTGGCTTGAATCTCCTAGCAAAAATCACAATTGCCACTGGTAATATTTGCGATTCTCTAGGTTTTTTTGGAGATGTTCAACAAACTGTGCATCGTCGGTTTCAGACGTGCGCATCACTGCGAACGGAAGTTTCAACATCCCTTGTGAAAGCTTATTTGTGTCTACTAGTTGTTTTACTGTTAAATTACTATTTCATTAGTGTTTCAAAAATAAATTCTGCTGGGCAATCGTTTGTTTACTGAACTGGAAGAACTATTCAAACATATGCTGCGATTTTATATGTTAATATCTGTCCATGTTAGGAACGTGGCTTTTTGGATGCTGAACTTTGTTGAAAGGCATTTCAAAATATTTTAGAAACAAATATTTAAAAGATTTCTGAATAATATATATAGGTGGATTTCGTCAAACATAAACAATTTATGAAAATATTCAAGGATGTTTACAGAAGATATGTTATCAACATATTAATGAAACAAAAATTGTTGCAGAAACTGGTGGGATACACAAATAAAGGCAAAAAATAACACAATAAAATTAAGAGATACACACGGCTTTTCCAAAGAATTTTGTCTTTCTTCATCAGGCTCAAAGAAGATGTGCTACCACTTTGAAAACAAGAGCAAGACAGTCTCGCTGGAGTACTTTAACTTTTATATCAATGCAAAAAAAAAAAAAAAAAAAAAAAAAAAAGCCACATTTTGCATTCTTTAGACATAAAAAAGAATGGTATCATACTTTTAAAGCTAACAAACTAGCATTAATAAACTTATCTATATAATATTTACCTTTTACAAAGAACAAATTAATACACTATATCTAACATTTAATTTTAATTGGAAAATTAAGTATTCTATAAAACATTTTAATTTTGAATAACAACATTGCAAATGAATAATTTAAATACGTATGCAGAGGTTTATCAATCTTTGATACACATTTAAAAGCATTTTTTTAAATAGTTGGTATAAAACTAATATCTTTCATAAATATTTAATAATAACAATTAAACGTAAAACATTCATACAGATCGGTTCATTTATTTCTTTAGGGAAATATTTAATATACTACATACTCTCAGAAATTGGAGAATCATATTTTTATGAGACCGTTTCTTCTTTCATTAATTAATAGTGGTTAACTTTCAAATCTTATTGCTATCCACAGAGGACTTGAAGAAAGACAGATTTTTCTTCTTTTTATGAATATAATTTAATCTTATCCTGTTACTGCATTTCTATAACTACTTCTGGAAAGAAGAGGAAAAACTAATATCTTATAATTTTTCATGGACTTTGCTTTCGTAATTAAATACTCTAAGGAAAACGAAGATATAAAGACACCTGGATACTTACAAAATTATATGTATATGCACTTGCCAGTAACCAAGCAGAACTCGTATTTCTATTGATTAAAATGTTAAGTTGATCTAATAAATTATATTTTATTACACGATCCATACTGTATGGTTTATAACTGGTAATTTTAAACTGAAGTAGCATTAAATAGTCAAGTCTTAGAAGAGGTATAATCTTGATTAAAAAAAATCTATACCGAAAACATAATATTATCAAACAGATATGCTAATAATTTCAAACTCTTATAGTTACTGATTTAAAATTATTTTATTTGTCTTGATGATAACTGCTTGAAATAAAAGTAATAATATCTTTTATTGGATATTTGTTTTCTTATAGAAACTGCAGTAATTTATAAAACGTTTAAATTTTGTACAATAGCATTACACGCAAATGGAGATTTTAAACGCTGATGTTTTTTTCATGGCATTGTGTGTACTTTCTATGTGTGATATTAGTATAAAACATTTGAATTAACATGGATGCATAAAGACTCAGAGTAAACAAGCATCATTGTAGATAATTTAATGATAAAACACCGATAAATTAATGATAAATTCTCTACAATCGTTTCGAACTTCAAAAAAGATCATTATCAGGCGAAGAGCATATGTCGTTTAAAAAAACGGAAAAGAAAATGCCGTTGATTTTGCCTTTATTTTCTCTTATAAGTGCCTTAGTAACGAAAATCATATTTTTGTTTTTGCTTTCGTTTCTCAGGCCTATCTAATCAATTTTTTTTTTTTTTTATTTTTTTTTTTGTTTGTTTGACGTTATTTTTATTTTCTTCCGTATTCATAAGAAGAATGTATTGGATTCGCGGGGTTGTTTCACGACGCTCGCTTTAATTGCTTTTTCCTCCCCAAAGGTCAATTCGACCATTAAACTTCATATTTTGTTGGATGTTGACAAAAATTAGATCTGATTTGATTTTGCTGTATATAGTCCTACAGGAGTTTTGCTATGCAGATAAATCTGTGTATTTTACGATGAGTGTGATAGCGGTATCTCGGCACCTTATGCAATGGAAGTGTATGAAACTTCATATATAAGATGTTTATTATGAGATGCATATATAAGAGACTTATCAATTTTGGTTTTGATCACTCAGTAGAGGGCGTTTATTCTATTCTATTCTTTTTAGCGAAAAACTTTATAGCTGTATCTCATTATCTGTGGTGTAGAAATACACCAAAGTTTATATTTAGGGTTATTAATATAAATAAATATGTTGGTCTGATTTTGTCTTTGAATACACAATAAGGGATGCTGTTCTGCTATTTTTTTTAATTTACTGTTTATTCCTCGTAAATCCAGATAAACACAGTTTACGTTATATTCAATATTGTTAGCGTGTAACTGCGCTCGCTTAAATTCATGTATTGGAGGGATATAGTAGAATATTTTGTAATAACTCCAGTGTACTAGTTTTACAAAGTTTGTATTGCATATGTAGTATTTTGCTTAAAATGTTGATGGTAGTAAGTGAATGGCATGTATGATATATCCTGAAACTTTCGAGGAATCTGAAAATGTGAGACGTTTCAGATTGCAGTTTGATCGCGTAGTTTCCGATGTGATACTCGTGATTTAGTTCGGATGTTTTTCGACGATTCATTAAAAGACGAAAAAGCATTAAAATTGAAGCAAATTAAATTATTTTTCTTCAAAGGACATTTGAGATTCTTTTTATGAATTTGAATATTTCAAAAGTCATTACTTAAAAGAAAATTATATAATATATATTTAAATAATATGATTATTTAGAGAAAAGTTGTGTATCATTGAATGCAAGCTTTACGCTGGGCCTTTTATCTATAATTGAATGTAAGTTTTACGATATGCCTTTCATCTATAATTGAATGTAAGCCATACGTTGTGCCTTTTACAATTTATTATTATTATTATTATTAAAATTCTATTATAATAAAATCCAAACTGTCCATTATTGTTTGTATGATGACTGGTGGAATTTGAATAAAAGTAGAATAAATAAATATTTTAAATGCATTTTGTTTTTAGTTTAAATATTAGAAACTCAATTGTATCAGTATTTTCGATTTAGATTATTGCACTTTCATTTAATTATTGATGAGAGGATTTTAAAAAGCACAGGGGAAAGCGCATTGATTGCGCTGACAAAAAAAAATAATATAAAAAAAGAAAATTAAATTAATAAATAAATAAAAAACAAACTAATTTCAAAAATACACCAGTGTCCAAAGATTGAGGGACAAACACAAAAGTTATTTGTGAGTACTCAAAAGAAAATTATATAAACAGCAAGTATGGCAAAAAGATACTGCTAAGACTCCTATAATAGGAGCTGACGTATATCCATTTTGTTTCGGATCATTGGTACTCAGTTCAGCATCAATCTACCACAGCCGGAGCTGGGGTTGCCTAAGACTCCTATAATAGAACCGGTTCTGATTAGCTTGGTTTTCCGACTGGGCTCCAATTCGGGTGCCAAATCTGCGAGGATGTATCAGCCTCTATTATAGGAGTTCTAGGTACTGCCTTAACTGCTCAGTCAATGGATGTGATGTCACCTTAACTTCCGAAATGGTCACAAGTGTCAAAGTTACTACAGTAAATCAAATGTAATATGTTTCATTCGTCTTTCGAAAATGCCATGTGAATTTAAAATATAGCTCTTGTATTTCAACAGTTTTATTACTTGTGTTATGCATGCATTTCAATAGACATGCAAGTCAAATCCATGCCCGGACAGAAACATTGCAATTTTTTTATAGCAAAACTATTTTGTTCATGAACCTGGCGAATACTAGCATGATGTGAATTAATTTCAAAGCAATTAAAAAACATTTGTTTATACATCTTTAACACGTCAACTGCGAAGTATTATTTGTAATCGCGGCTAGACACGGTTTGGTTTTCAATCCAAAAAAAGTCTATTTGGCTATAAAAATTTTATTGCTTTCACATAGATGGCATATTAACTCATTTTGATGTGTCTTACTTCTTGTACGTTAGCATCATAGTTGAAATGCTCATTTGCAGTACTAACAGATATGTATCCGCATCTGTAAGTGTCAGAAATAAACGATACAGATTTGATTTGTTTTCATTCTTTTATTCTGAAAAAGTAAAAATATTTAAAAAATTAGATCATATTATATGTACATTGATCCATAAAAAACAAAATACTGATTTATATAAATAACCAAAGGGTTGGGAAATACCGCTTTTCCCAGGATCGAATATTTTCGTATCACAGAAAAACACACACACACACACACACACACAAAGCCGACAAACACTGAAAGCACGATTCTTTATTCATATGCTGACAAATTTTCGTACTCTCAGGGTGAATGCTGTAACAAAACTAATGCATTGTATGCAAGTATGAACAGGACGTCGACCCTGCTGACGCGGATCCGCCTTCTATGCAGTCAACGAATTAATTTGCACTTTTACTCTCATCATTTGTCTGTCCGCAGAAATTATGTGCATATCCATTAGGTGTGATATTTCGAAATCTTATTTGGTAGGGTGCGAGTTGCAAATATTGGAATATCAAAATGCGACATAAATGACTTATATGTGCAATGAACAAAAAGGAGGTATTTAGAATAAATTGTTAAAAAATAATAGAGGATGGTTACAGTAATTTGATGAAGTGGTTTAAATAGACAATTAAACAAAGTAATATAAATATATAAAGTAAATCAAATAACAAAAAAGTACTTTGGCCCAAAGTTTGGGGGCGGTTATATTTCCACTCCCCAATTTGCCGTCTATATGTTTATGGAAATAATTTTGAAAATATACTTTTCATGAAGAATAATCTACACGTGTTAGAAATATTCTTTTTTTCTTTTTGTAAATATATTGAAACTTTTTTTTAATTTTAAACTGTTTTTTTCCTTACTGACTAGAAACTGACTTTTATTTATTTTAGTAAAAATACTTTCACTGGAAATTTCATACTTCAGTATAAAGGTGCAGTACTGTACCAACTCAAATATATTTTTAGCATCTTTATTTTAGTAAGTTTTGTTTTTCAGATAAACAAAAATGCATAAATTTTCTCTTTGAATATTTTTCATTTGAATGTTGATGCTAACGATTTGCATTCGTGTGTAAATCATCGGGAAGTTGTGTTAGGTTTTAGGATTGAAAAAATAAGAATATTTTATGAAGATACTTTATGTTTAGTAATGAGGTAGAAATATGTAGATATTTGCATTAAAAAAAATCAAATTTTGAAATTTCACAAACAATATTTATATTAGTTTTGTTTGAAAAATGCGCCTTTGAGCAGACTTTTCCTCAATGTTTCGCGGCATTTACCGCTCCGATGTAACCAGGATTTCTGTGACTGGTTTCGTATGTAAAACCAATTAAACAAAAAGTACATTAATATATATATATATATATATTTAAAGCATAAACACTACGTCTTATTACTTTATTTTTACACAATATAAGAACACACATTTTATCAGACAATTAATTTGTTTTCTGAAGTTGCAAACTGTTGGCCGATGACTGTTCCGAACATGAATAAAATGAGAAATTACCTGGCTAGGGTATCGATCTGGGTAGCTTAGCGGCACAGCGTCAGCACGGTATGCTGAAGATCCCAGGTTCGAGTCCTGGCCCAGGTCAATTTTTCACTCATGTTGGTTTAGTGTATTTAACTGTCTGATAAAATGTGTGTTCTTATATTGTGTGAATATATAACTCTAAAAAATTGAGTTGGTATAGAAATGCGAGACTCAGAAATGACGTTGAGGGACTTTTTCTTGATATTTGTGGATTAATTGTTTCATCTAAATCTAAAGTTATGACTTCAATTTTATTATGTACAACTACTCAAAGACTCGAAAATTAAGCTTTGGTTCGAAGAAATAACGGAGCTGCATAATTTTATAGCGTTATTGTAACAATTTGGATTACTTGCAATATTCTAGAAATACAACAATAAATAAAAAGGTTCGTTAAAAACAAAATATTAAAATTAGCACTCCAGTTGGGTAATTTGCGTAATTGTAATACGGTCATAAAAAAGAGTAAAATGTCATTTTTTGGTAGAAACAAAGAGAGTACCTTGTTAAAAAAATATTCGCCTTTATTTCCGAACTTTAAAATTTAGAAATTTATTAACTATCTATATTAATAAAATAAATATATGTGTCCGCGTGACTGTATGTCTGTTAGCGATGGACAGGGAAATTTCTTACACATAAAGGTCTGCCAATTTGGATAAGGATAGACTCAGATTTTTCATACTTTGATAATTAACCCAGATTAAAAACCCTTCATCGAATGAACGAATCCCCATTGTTCCAGCGATTCCTTCTGTGCATGACGAGGTAATCCGTAGTTTTTCAAGCACAGGCGTAATAAGCATTCCGTTTTCATACATTTTGAATTATCGCCTGGTTCATTGCGGAATGAAAAGAAAAAGAAAAGAAAAGAAAGAAAAATAGGCACGTTTTTGTGGTACTTTACAAGTGTTAACCATATATTTTGTTTATAATAACCTCTTGAGACCATTCTATTGTCCATTCTATTGGATATTTTTATTTTTTATATAAAATAATTAATTTCAGTTCGAACTTGTAAATACTTGCTGCCCATTATACTAGATAGTCTAGTGCTGCTATCTGTGCACCGAAATAATAAAAAAAATTGTAGCTAAATATGCATTTTAATCATTTGAAAGTGGCAGAGAACAAGAAAAAGACTGTTGAAGGTAAGCAGATATTTTTAACTCTAATTTAATATATTTTTTAAAAGTATTTTGATATTAATGCTACACAAATCTAATTTTAAATGTAGTATCAATGAAATGACCTCGCAGTTTAAGTAATTTAATGTATATTTTAGAGAATAAACCAAAAAAATTTTAATGGCCATTCTATTGGACGTTGGGTCTTCATCAGTTTTTTTATTCATATTAGACTCTTGTTGTATACTGAAGAAACGCATTAGTTTTTACTTAAAAAACAAGACAACATAGAAAAAAATAATAGATACAGAAGTAGTTAATATATTTGGAAAGATCATAAAGATAGTTTGAAAGGATCATAGGGGATTTCTTCAAATCGCTGCTTGGAACTTAAACAATCTGGGGTTTAGAAACCTAGCAACTTTGAAATTAAGTGGGGGGATATTTTGTTATAAGATTATGATTGAAAAATTTAGTATTAATAGAGGATTGAAGCATGAATTATATTAATTCCTAATTTGATTGTTAGATGCAAAATATGAATATTATATTTTGAATTAAATTCGATAAAGTATGTTTGCTTTTTTGAGAAAATCGATTTTTTTTTCAACTATTATATATTTTTTAAATGTGTTCTGTTAGAATATATTTTCATTGAGAGTGTCTTTTATAACTTTAAAAAGCAAATTATTAATAATAGCAAAGGAATGAGAAAGTTAATTGTTATTTTTTTTTTATTCGGAAGCATTATTTTTGTTTGTTGCTTTATATATATATATATATATATATATATATATATATATATATATATATATATATATATATATATATATATATATATATACTAAGCTATTTGTTTAGAATATATTTTAAGTGTGAATATTTTTTTGTAACTTTAAAAAATAAATTGCTAATAATTTTAAAAGCATGGGAAAATTAATTGTTGCTTTTTAAATTCGAAAGAACTATTTTGTTCTTTTAAATAAACTCGAATTTTTAATTTATTGAATTTTTAGTTTTTCTGTGCTGCAACATGTCAGTTTTTTAAACATTGGAAATAAATATGCAGCAGATAACGGAATATCTCCGTTGGCCACTTTCTTCTCCTTCTGTTCCGTTGTTTTCAGGAAATATGAAGAATTTTTCTGTTTTTTAACGGAAAATGCCCTTCTGTCGTAAAAAGGGACTTTTTCTGTGAAATTCAGGAAAAAAAACCCGTGAATTTCAGATTATTTTTAACAGTGCACCAGTGGCTGAGAGGTTGTGCTCTCGAAGCTGGTAGACGGGAGGTGCTGGGTTCGATCCCAATCGCGCCCGTCGGCCTAATCGTTCGGAGTTTTCGTGGTTTTCTTCGAACCGTGGATTTATCCATGCGTAAATACGGGTTAGGTTCCCTTAGAAAGACCCCCACGAAGGGCACTCCCCCCGGGCCTATATCCCTAGCGTAGATAATTGGCCGTCAACAATCAACCCAACTCAACCCGTTTTTTTCTGCAGTTTTAAACTATTGTAAGGAAAGAAATACAACAAATAATAATTTAAAAAATCTACTTTCAGCAAATATTTTTCCGCTTTCAACGATGCGCATAATTTAAAAATATATATGGATATTTTCTATTACAAAGAAAAAAAATGTATATTTTCTGGAAGTCGTTTTTATATGTTCCGTTTTTCTACAATTTGAAAGTGCCATTTGTGCATGGAAAAACGGAGAAAAACCATTCTTATAGCAAAATCTTTTCTGTTGTCAATAATACCTTTCATTAAAAAAATATGAATAATTATTATTTCCAAAAAATATTTTCTGTATATCATTTTCTTATTTTTCGTTCTTTCCTACAGTTTAAATCGAAATCGCCCACAACCTTTAACTTTCCGTACTTTTCAAGTAATTTCCAAGGAAAGTATTGCAAATCTTAATAGAAACCCGATTATAGAAATATTGGCATAAATTTACATTTTCACATTACCTGAATCCGTTTTCACTAATTTTAAACCTATTTAATATGTATGTGTATATGTATGTGTACATGTATGTGTGTATTTTAGAAATTTCGCACGCTTTTGTGTCACCAGAGCAAGTTTTTGGTGGGTTTTCGATGACATCGCTATGTATGTATGTGTGTGAGTGAACAACATAGCACCCAAGCTATGCTTCCGATTGAGCTCCCCACTGTCGCGAGAACTGCATACAATTTTGAAGAAATCGGTGAATGGGTTTGGTATCTAAACCCTTTTCTAATCATGCTTCAATCATTCTGTGATATTAATTGATAAACATTTTCTCTTATATTTCAATTAGATTATTTTGATTGCGCACGTTCATCTTATGTCGATACAGCTAATGTTTCACCAGAACGTAATTATAGTAAAACCTTTTTATTTTGCTTTGTAAGAAAAATAAAACGTTTTACAATATAAAAGCGTACAGAAATTTATGGTTTAATTTTGTTGAAGAAGAAAGAAAATGAGATCTACACTTAAAAATATCAAATGAAATACTTTTGCAAAATATTCTAAAATATACTAAAATGGTCAGTTTTTGTTTGAAAAAAAAAAAGTTGTAATTCTTATACATTACAAACTCATTTTTGCCAGGATTACTCATGTTCGACACAAATTTTTGTTGTGAATCCGATTACGTAAGATTAGCTCGATAATTGAAGTATTTTAGTAGAATAAATTGCACATATTGCGTTACATATTTTTACAGTTACTTTTGATTACCTGGTATCTGAAGGCAAAGTATTCTATAAAATGTTCGGAAAGGCGAGTGGGGTCACTCCATATTTTTAATTTTATACTTATCTCGCACTGGTTCTAAACAAACCCTTAAATCAGAATAAATTACTTGTTTCCCTTTGCCAATTATTCACCTTTTTACTTTCTTCTATCACCTTTCTATCTATGATAGAAGAAAGTATTATAATCGAAAAATTTTTCGATTTCTGTTTATGACGGATTTACACGTTTTATGGGTCAGAGATCCCGAAAAACATTTTTATACAAAATGCCTGTCTATCCGTCTGTCCGTGTGGCAGAGCGTCTGTCCTCATTGTATCATCGAAAAATGTATGAAGTTTTGCGTAGAATTGAAAAAAAAAAAAAACATTTTAATAGGTTTTTGACTATGGACAGTGGAACCTTCTTGAATTTTGAGATATTCCGCCGGAAGGAGGCACTGTAATAAGGATTTTTGTGTCATTTTCATTATATCATCGAAAAGTGTGTAACGGTATTCATAGATTTGAACCAAATTTTATGTGTATGTTTTTGATTATTGCCTGCATGTCCCAATTGAATTTGGTGCTATTCCGATGGAAGGAGACGGTGCGATAGCAATTTTTTCAGATTTTCAGTAGTTCTTTTGTTAATCGGCTGTTCGTGCAGCGAAGGTACCAAGGCGCTTCTCAAGCAGCTTAAGTACAACAAAATAACATAAAATATTGATTTTATTGGCGCTGTGATAGCGAATTTGGAAGTATTAATGTGTATGAGATAGAAGCACGTTTAGGGACTGGCACATCCGACTGGTTTATTATTCTATTTTCACCTTCTTTGTGTTATTTAATAGTCACTTTTCACATGAAACTGTTTTTATTTTTCTTTGCTTTGTATGGGAGTGGAATAACTCCAGATATTTTTTTCTTAGTGCCTTTGGAGATATCATTTCGCGTTTTAAGAGAAATGCGCCGCGGTTTGTCGTTCTTTTTCATGTGAATGGTTCATATTTTTTCTAATAATTAAATACATAAAGATGCGTGTTAAAAATATCAAAATTTAGTAACTCCAGAGTTAACTGTCATTTCTCTTCCCTCCCGGAACTCCACGGTGCCCCCCCCCCCCCATCGTAACCCCGTAACTGCAGTAATTCTTCATGGAGAAAAATGTCTTAATTCAATACTTCTTTTAGGTATATTTGAGGTTATTATCCCGGGTTCGGGGAACGCCGAGTGGTTCAGTAAATAAAAATATGAAACAAGTGACATGCTTATAAGTTTTCACATACATTTTGTATATAATAATTCTAAGAATAGTTCAAATTTTTCACAATACATTGAGCCGTGTAGTGTAAAACTGTAACAATGCAAAAAATTAGCATATAAAGCTGTATCAAGGATCATTCAGTTTGCATTTTTTTCTAGAATTTATGAGAGTCTAAAAGAATTTCGCGTCATCTATTGACGGAAACATGAACTATTTTTAAATTCACTGCAAATAACAGTTATGTGTGGTCTTACAAACATGTTAATTATTTATTATAATAAATGAAATATTACATTTTAAAATTAGGTTTTCCTGTTTCAGAGAAACTGATGTTTTTGTAAAGAATATTTTGTGTTAGTAAATTTAAAATGTTTGCAATGAGGCTTGACAGAAAAACTTTAACAAAAATAAAATAAACATAAAACTATTTTGTTTCAAAAGCTCTGAAATATTTTTTTTTTTCTGAAAAATGTCACAACTCTTATACATACACTTTTTATACTTATTCTGTATTTTCAAAGAATATTCTCTCGATAAATATGCTTTAAAACAACAATTTCTTCTGACAAAAAATATTGCAGACGTAAGATAAATAGTTTTAAATACAAAAGTATTTGCACTATGTTTTCACTAAATTGTATACAGACAATGGAAAATACAAAAACATTTCGGAAATAAGAAGTTATATTTCTGTTTTAAATATTGATAGATCGAAATTATCTATAGAGAAGCTTTTTTCTTTAGTTCATGGATTTGTAGAATAAAAAAAATATTAGTAATAAAATGCTGTGTGCCCTTTTAAAAAGGAATTTGAGTCATTCATTCAATATAATAATTGTTAAAATATTACAGATATAACATTTAACGCATTTCATCCCATTAAATGAACACATATCATATAACAAATGATAAAAATGCTTCTAATTAAAAAATATATTATAAGGAAGAGTTGTGGTGTCTATATTCAACTTTCAGCATTATTTCAAAGATGTGCCGCAATTGAAAGAAGTTCAAAATTTTGCCAACAGATGTCATTGCATTAGAATTTTACTCTTGTATGATATTTGAAAGAAATTTCTGGTCACGAGAAACAATTTTCCAACAAATTCTTTATTAAACAAACTCAGCTTATATGTCGTCTTTCGTGTTTGTGGGCTGCGCACTTAAAATGGCAGATAGTTTGGCTGCTTAAAGCCCGCGATTCAATTCCTCTCGATAAGCTCGATAATAAATCAACCTGCAAAGGACATGCTGTGAAAGTATTTGGATATAATAAGGACAGTCTTGAGCAAACGAATCGCTTATAACTTGATAAGTATTTTTTTATAAAAAAAAATGGAAAACTCATTTCGATTTCAAATCGCTTCAACAGTCAGGCATACCAGTTTCATGCCTCTGCGTTTAATAATGAGTTAGAAATGTGTCAAAAAGTTTCTCGTTGTTGAGCAGGTCATTTGAGAACAACTTTAATGTGGTTCTCAAATGATCTGCTTTGGATTCTAGCAAATCATCCCTTTGGATTTGAGAACAACCTTAACAGCGGTAAATACATTAAATTCTGAATTCTGCGTTTTTACAGCAAAATAATCGTATTACATTCTTTACTATTATGCCACACGTGCAAAGAAGGTATAATACATTGAAGTTATTTGACACACGTATGCACCGAATGTTGAACGATGATAAATTGAAAAAGATTCAACCACCCCTTTTAAATTGTTCTAATCATTAAAACCTGTTACTGAACAATCTTTAAAAACAGGAAGGAAAGTACATCTTCATGGTATATACCATGGTGAGAGCGTGTCAATCAAGTTATTTTGCGTTGCGCTGGAAGTCTCAGTTATCTGAAGTCTTAATGGATTTTCACGGTAAGGGATGAATTGGAAAATCGTCCTCCGTATCTTTGCAAATCACAAATGTTTGTCCAAAAATGGCGCATTTTATGGCCTGATTTATCACGGGTTTTTTTTTCAGATATCTCATTTATTTTCTATTTTCACACACTAGTTTGAATGACTGTTTTTGGATCAGTTGGGAACAAATCGTTTATCGGGTCGGTTCTCTATCCCCAATCATGACAATTTTTGCCAATTTTACACAAACTGTTAATTTTATACATTTTAAATTCAAAAATCTCAAATTTTAATTATTTTAAAACAAAAAAATTATATTTTTTTAATGAGGTGATTTGGAATCATGTTTTTTACATGGACTTCCATTCAATCAAACACCGCTATCTGTCAAAGTTGCTCCTGTATGCAGGTAATTCTAACATTTCTCACTTCTCAAATACTTACAGAAGAATAGTGTATTAACGAGTTTGCTGTAATTTATAATAATAATTTAACGACTTTGCCCAGATTTCAAAATGTTACATAATTACAGAATGTAGCAAAAAATCCATATTTTTATGAAAAAAGTAAAACAACTACATATAGTAGACAAGCCGCAGAGGCGATTTTTAATTTCTTTGTTCTATTATCTCACATGTTTATGTATGTTTTGTAAAAAAAAAAATGTGGCACGCAATGTCATCACCTAATTAGGGGTCACACTGCCTACACTTTATTTTCCCTACTAAACAAGTTAGAAACACGTATCTGGTTAATGTCAGCTTAAATTGGGGGTGAAAATGACAACACATCTCATGAAAAAACTTGTTGAATGACGCAGATTTTTTTTTTCAAGAAAATACTGACTGAAATATTGAACAGAATTAAACAGACTGAACAAAATATCTAAAAATAAAATTAGAAAAAAGCTGAAAGATCGTCCTCAAAACTGTACACACCTCTTCTCTTCTTGAATGGTAGGGAGTCGAGAACGACATCAGATGGCAAAATGCTCAGAGATTCATCTTTCAGAAATGAGAACGTAGATGATTTTTCTCCATCAGATGTATTCAGATAGGAAACTTCAAAATCCCCACCTTCATAGATGTTAGTTATTTTTGTCATGAAATATATGGACTTTTTTCTGAAAATTTTCACCAACATGAAATCTTCAATTTCTGAAGTAGTAGTCGGTCTCTGTTGTTTCATTTAAGGATCCTCTTCGAGTTCGCTTTAACTTGAACTGTCCAAATTATGAAGTGAAAGTTCGTCATCGTCTTCCTGTCCGCTCTTGTCTGCTGTCGTTGACCACCAACTTTCGTCTTTTTTTTAAGCCGAAGGACCTGGGGAAGTTATTAATTGTAAACATTCTGTTAAGCAAAGTGACCCCATATTTGCCAAAGATTGAGGGGTGACATTGCCCAGTGGAATAATAAAGACCCAATAACAATATGAAGGCAAAACATCTTTACATCTTAATTCCATTAATAACCAATAAATACACTATATTTCCAATGATGACCGGCCACTTGCGATTTTAGACGTTTTGTTAAATATGTGGAAAGATACATGAGGAATTATCCTGAAACTTCAGGAGTGTAAACAACATGATAGACGTCATATATTTCCGCGAAGATTTTTCCCGAAACCCCATAAGGAGCCGTCAACAAATTGAAGTAAAACGAATATCTTTTGGATAACCCTGTAAAAACTAATATTGCAAAAGCTTTCAAACTGTAGATTATGGTTAAGTAGCTTATTGTAATGATTTGGGTTCATTTTTATGAAGATAGCATACATACTTGAAGAGAAATATAGGTTTTTATAAAAACAATCCCAAATTTTACCAATTTTTTTGCTTATAATTTACTGAGTTTTTAATATAAAAACAAGTTCTTTTCAGAAAATATGACAAACAAAATTGTACACAATACCCTGTAATTAGAATTAAAAAATAATAAAAATTGTATGAAAAATGAACAGGTTCACTAAATATTGTTTCACTGCGCATGCGCGAATTCAATCAAAATATACTGTGCATGATATATTAGCTAAATGTATAGACCAACTTTTATGAAAGTCTCAAAAACATAGCTTGAAAATTCTGATAGTAATCGTCGATAGAATAAGCTCGAAATTCGCTGTTCCCAAAAGGAAGCAAAAAGATGAGGGGTTGTATCAAATATACAGTGGGTTGCCAAATTATTAGGGACAGTCATATTTTTTGCGAGTTTTATACTTTGGGTGCACTTGACTGTGACTCTAAGTGGTCCAAGTGTTGCACGAATGTATTTTACCGTTGTCAATATCTCTATAATTCAACTTTTAAGTACGTTTGGTATGTTAAAATTGTTTGTTTGCTTTCTATAAATATTTTAATAACGGGAGAGACGCTGAGTCTTTTACACACACAATAGTGGAAGATGCTTTTCTTTAATTTAAATAAAATTCTTTGTTTTTTTTTGTAAAAGTTAAGAATTATACGTGAGTATTATCTTTCTTTTATTGATTAAATATTTGTTTTTTTTTTGTGAAATTATTTATGATTTTAATTTATTTTTAATTTTTATTGATTTCAGTATGGGTCGAGGGGTTGATTTGCCCCCTAGGAAAAAATCTGAGTTAAAAACCCTTCTTCTGCATACGAGTCATTCCCAAAGGAAGATAGCAGAACTTGCTGGAGTTTCCAAGTCAGTAGTCAAGAGGATAAAAGTAAATGTGGACAAAAACCAGCCACTTTCGCCCAAACGAAAAGATAAAAGTGGAAGAAAACGCATACAACTCCACGTACCGATAGAAAAATCCGGGATATCTGTTTAGGAAACAGAAAGAAAAGTGGGGGACTCCTTACTCAGATCGTTCAAGAATCTGGAATACCAGTTTCTAACAGAATTGTGCAGCGGAGATTAGCGGAGGAAGGGTTGACAGGTCATTGTCCAGCCAAGAAACCCTGGTTGACAGAAGCGATGAAGAAGAAGCGCCCTTGCCTGAGCTCGTGAACACCGCCAGAAGACAGTTGATGACTGGAGTAAGGTCAGTTGTTAAGATAATTATTACTTATGTCATTTAAAATAATTTATTTCTAAATTATTAACATATTTAATTTTTTTTCAGGTGTGTTTCTCAGATGAATCAAACTTTGAGATTTTAGCCGATAAAAGCAGCTTTGTCAGGCGACGCCCAAGCGAAAAATACCGCCCTGACTGCATCGTGGAGAGTGTTAAATAATGGTGTGGTCTGTCATAAGCGCTAAAGGGTTTGGACGCCTCTACATTGTCCAGGGAACCATGAGACAAGACCAGTACAGGCAAGTTCTGGAAACTCGGTTGCTGCCGCAAATTGAAGAATGGTTTTCAGGTAGTGAAGAGTTCATGTTTATGCATGGTTCAGCGCCTTGTCATAAAACTAGAAGCGTCACAAAGTTTTTGGCAGACCACAATATCCCAGTTTTATCTTGGCCTGGCAATTCTCTTGACATGAACACCATAGAAAACTTATGGAAGATCACCAAGGCGGAAATCGCCAATGATATTATTACAACCAAGGTACAACTCATCGAAAAACTAATAAATGTATGGCATCACAACCCTAAAATAAAAGAAAGTCACAGAAATTGCATAGAAAGTATGCCGAGACGCATCGAAGCACTCCTCGAAGCCAAAGGAAATGTCACCAAAAATTAATATTCTTTACTTAACATTGGTAAATTGACAGCTTTATATGTTTGTTGGTTTTTTTTTATATAATATTGCGTAAATACTTAAATTATAACAATAAAGCTTTTTGAACTTAAAAACAGTGTTTATTTTCAAATTATATCCTAATATTGTACAAAAAACCTATACTTCATGACTGTCCCTAATAATTTGGCAACCCACTGTAGAATGAGAGACACTTTATTCTCATTATGTCAACTTTCACAAGCTAGTATATTTGGATACAACCCCTCATCTTTTTGCTTCGTTTTGGGAACATCGAATTACAAGCTTATTCTATCGACGATTACTATCAGAATTTTCAAGCTATGCTTTTGAGACTTTCATAAAAGTTGGTCTATACATTTAGCTAATATATTATGCACAGTATATTTTGATTGAATTCGCGCATGCGCAGTGAAACAATATTTAGTGAACCTGCTCATTTTTTATACAATTTTTATTATTTTTTAATTCTGATTGCAGGGTATTATGTACAATTTTGTTTGTCATGATTTCTGAAAATAACTTGGTAAAATTTGGGATTGTTTTTATAAAAACCTAAATTTTACTTCGAGTATACATGCTATCTTCATAAAAATGAACCCAAATTATTACAATAAGCCACTTAATCATAATCTACAGTTTGAATGCTTTTGCAATATCAGTTTTTACAGGGTTATCCAAAAGATATTCGTTTTTCTTCAATTTGTTGACGGCCCCTTATGGGGTTTCGGGAAAAAATCTTCGCGGAAATATATGACGTCTATGATGTTGTTTACACTCCTGAAGTTTCAGGATAATTCCTTATGTATCTTTCCAGATATTTAACAAAACGTCTAAAATCGCAAGTGACCGGTCATCATTGGAAATATAGTGTATAAACAATAGCACTTACTTGCTTGTTTAATTGGTTGGGCGAGGAAAAGCAATATATAACGACAATAGAGGAAATAAACTCTTTTTTCAATAGTAAGCAAAGTAACCCCCATAGTTGTCAAACTTAGGAAAAATAATGCAATTTTCTCCTATGTCGTGGAAATTCGGCGTTTCGGTACACTATGAGACGGCGGCGTCATAAAAACTTTTCAAAAACATTGAAAAGTGTTAAAAAGTCGCAATAATAATTAAGGGGATTCAATAAAAGATATTGAAATGTATTGAGATTGATAAATGTGCACATTTTAATATATATTTTACCTTTATTAATTATCTCACCGCTCGTTAAAATTTAGTGAAGCTCTTAAGGGGAAAACTAAAACATTGTCACATTTCATATTTAATAGAAACATACAAAATGGTCGTAATTTTTTCCCCTGGTTAAAAGTCATCTGTAGCTAAAATTAACGAACGAAATGAGACAAATATTGAAAGCATGAGGGGTTGAATTGAGTGACAAAAAGAATTAATGTGTAAAGGAAATTTTGTCATAGCTGGAGTCTAACACAGTCGGATAATTTCATTAATCACTACAAAATGGTTTATGTTTTTTTTTTTTTTCGTATGCGATTTCAGCATCATCCATTTCTCTTGAAATAGTTTTGGAAACGTTCACATGAGTAATTCATGTAAATGTTTGATGAATTGTGCTCAGTATCCAGCCAGCCTTTCTGTACCAAAGTACAGCAAGGCAATTCAAAACGTCATACTAAATTTCTTTCGCAGAATTCGTCTCTTTATGCCTTCGAATGTCTAAATATATTATGTGGGCTCATTACATTAATTAATTTAAGGTGCAGTTATATCTCCTAGGGGAAAGTTGTTTTATAATCAACCTGTATATGATGTAATTTTCATTCGCTTACTGCAAGTACAATAAAATCATTTTTTTTAAAGCAAGGGAATGTGTCGAATATATATATTTTTTAAATCTTGTTCATTTTTTAAAATACGAAAAAGAGGGGCGCATGTGAACAACGTCTATTTCATCTAAGTAACATCCAATTGAAATCTTTTAAAAAATGTCAAAAGTTGATATTAATCCTATCAACTATTGGCAATTTTTAAAACATTTCAACTTTTGTCAATTGTATGAAATGTGCGTTGCTTACATGTGCCCTCCTTTACCCTGTTTTATAACTTGAACAAGATTTAAAAAAATATATTCCACACATTCCATTGCATCTTTATAAAGTGATTTTATAAAATTAAAAAAAATCAAGAATTCCGTGAAAATATCGCAAAAAAAGTCTCGTATTTTGTCTAATTTTCGCGGTGAACGAAATTAAATTCAATCGAGGTAATCAGCACACGAATGTCATCAATAGGTCACGAAATGTCTAAATGTTTTGCTCCATAAGAATAAGTAAATTTTCATTAATGATTTTCTGCCAGTAAACATTTTCATTAATTATTTTCTGCTTTCCACTTCAGACTTATGATTTAAAATCCATACAATTCATAAATGTGAGTTGATGTGGAGTCCAGGATCGGGTCGGGTAACCCGATTTTACCCATAAAAAGGACATGACAATCCGAGTATATTTACAAGAGAGAGCATGACTAGACAGACAGAAAGATAAACCTAATTCATAAACACTTTTGAACGATATTAAAATATAATTCATGCGTTTGGCTAGCTCGAATAGCACAGAATAAACCATGACTGAGAAAAAAGATCATACATGAATGAGTGGTTTTGTGGAGTTTCGAAGAATTTTTACCAAACTTTGAATGTAAAAAAAAAAAAAAAATGAGCACATATTGATTCACTGTTGAGAAAAAACTGTATCTCACAAATAAGAACATGTGTTTTTTCAAATTTAAGTATTTTTCATTCATAGCTGTTATTAGTACACAATGTACTTGAAAATAGGCAATTATGTCTCAATTATAAAAACCTTGATTTAATAGCGTATAAATTGTTTTTAAAATTTGTATACCTATTCTACTGCAACTCTCGTGACAGAATGACAGTAAAAACTTGTATATGAAATATTAATTTTTTTCCCGTTATAGTAATAGTTAGAAATTCCTTATTCATTACTCTATAACGCGAACAGAAAGTTTAAAAAAAACTTTTCAATTCATAAAGCAGGTAAAATTTCATATTTTTTTTCCATCTTACTTCAAAGGGCATCTATCGAAAGAGATAAAAATTTCTGCTTTAAAATTTTTCGAAAATATAGATAATTTAAAGCAGTAAATTAAAACAACTTCTAGTGAAATGAATAATATTCTAACTCACGGAGAAAAAATGCATGACTAATCTCTCGCATTTAACTGCTCTCTCGCAAAATCAATGACAGAAATTAAATATGGTTTCAAGCAATTTTAGCATTTTATCCCCAGAATAAAAGAAAATAGTTCAATTTATTTTAAATAATGATCTTAAAATTAATTAATTCCTTTTCTGAATTTAAATAAAACATTTTCAGGCTTTTAAAAATTATGCCTTTAATAAATTATTGAACTTAATGAACCATTTTTTAGTCAGTAGTTAATCTCTACAATATGAAATTTTTAAACGTGAATTGTGATTTTTTAAAAAGCGTATCTCCTTGTAATTAAAATTAACGTCTGTGGTATTTGGAAAATTTGGACTTATGCATTGTTATGTGTAATTATTATTATTTATTTATTCATTTTATAAAAATGTATTCATTTACATTTTATAATTTATAAAATAAAGGATATTTAAAAAATCTATAAAATTAAATTTTATTTCATCGGTTTAATGAATGTTTTTTAATACCAAATAATTATTGAACAACACAAACACATAAGGGCAAAAAAAAGACAGTTTTAAATTATAAAATAAGAGTGCGATATTTAGTTCTTCATTTATTAAGATAATAGATATTTTATATTCTTAATTTTTATTACATAACTCTGAAAAATTAGCATTACATTGGAGACATTTAACTTAAATTTTCCTTTTGAAATGATGTATTGAATTTTTAAATATAATTCTATAAATATTTCATTTTCTATGCACTATTCTACAATAACATATACAGTGGAGAAAAAAAAAACCTTGCTGATTTCATTATGGAACACCCTGTAAAACGTTTATCTAATAATATAGCCGTTTTTATTATTTTTCTCAGCAAATCGAAGCTCCTTCCTCAAAAATCTACACTGGTTCAAAAAACTAAAAACGCTCTTTGTATTTCATGATGAATATAAAAAACGTTTGCTAAAATGAAAAAATTCAAGGGCACATCATAAACAGTTTAAAGTTGTTTAAGTTTGGTAAATGAAAAAAAAAAAGTTATATTTTCTCAATCAATTCCCTTTGCTTTGATATAGTTCTTTATAATTTAAATATAACAACAAATATATTTACTAAGTATTGGCCACTGTAGCAAAGGAATATTTAATAAGTAGAATAGTAAGCTGCATTAAGAGTTCAAAGTGATGAATACTGTGATAAGATGGGATTTGTCAACAACTTAAGTAACAATGAATTATATAAATTAGTATGCACTTCATATTCTCACGGCCTTTATTCTCTAAAGCCATCAAAGATAAATTTACTCTAACAGTGAAGCTAAAAATAGTCTTAGATAAATGTATGTTAGAAATAATGAAAATTTATTTGTAAACTTTAAAAATAAAAATAATAATTTCTCTCTTAAAGAATTGTTTTCTAAGGTCTGACCGAAATAATCTGATTTCAGCCGCAGTATTATGTGATTATATAAATGCACTTTTAAACGTAAACAAAATTTTATGTTTTTTAATGTAATTCATACTTTCTAAAGATTTTGTCAAGTCAATGGATTTAGTGGTCCTGCGAAATACGAACATAAACATAAAATTGAAGCTGAAAAGTGTAACGTTAATTTTAAGTTTTTTGATTTCGCAAAGGTTAGGTGTTTTCTATCAATGAAAACAAAAATAATAACCTCTTACACAAATCATCCATAAAAATGCCTTTTATCTCAACGTTATCCTTCAATGTGCAAAATTTTTCAATCTGTGAACAAAACCTTCTTTACTGTACACGTATCGAGTACTAAAAACCTTAAATATAGTAGTTTATTAAAATCAACGCAGGGTACAGCGCATTGTACCAAAATTACATTATAAGCTGATCTAAATTATTTTTCTTTCAACGAAAAGGCTGCGCGTTTCCAGATGAACATTTTACACGAGAATATTATCGTCTCTCCTGCTAATTTTGGTATAGTGGGGATAATTTGGATATCAATTGCATTTTTAATTTATAAAACGTAACACTTTTCTTAAAAATAATTTAATTTGTATCATATGTTTATATCATGTTTTTCATTGTTTCAGTGTGAAGATATTTTTGATAACCAAGGTTACTCTTTACAAAGAACGTTTAAATGATATTTCTTTACAAGTCTGAGAACAGAAGTATGAACTTCGAAAGCACATTGTTACAAAATCATCTTATCTACAGCTTCCTTATTCACTTTATATTTGTTTGCAATAATATGACAAAAATATAATGGGAAATGGAAGGAGTTACTATATAAAGTAGTGGTCAAAATTGTGGAAACCTTTCTTAAAAGATGTATTTTTGAAGTTTGATCGTTCATAAAAATACTTTCCCTTTAAGTAATAAAATAAAATTATATACCTATTGAAAGATAATTTAATCCAGAATGTAATGCCACAAATTTCACGAAGGAATGTTTATTAGAATAGAAGTTCTATAGAAGAAAGTTGAAACATATCGAAAAAAAAGATGTACAAAAATTATTACAATGTCAGTTAATATTTAGATGGGTAAACTTTATTTATAATTACGGCCATCAACGCCTTCCCATGGAGTGAAATACGTCAATTAGCTCAGAAGCTGTTATAATGGGATCCGAATACTGAATTGTTGCTTCTGTGCAACAAGTTTCTTTAGTCGCGCTACATAGATTTTCAATTGTGGTAAAGTCTGGTGTATTCTCGGACTATTCCAGAACTGGAATATAATTATCTTGAAAATGCTTTTTGCACGCTTTAGCAACATAACATGGATCTGAATCCCGTTAAAATATAAATGCTTCATTATGTTGAAAAAGATCTCGTGCGGGAAACTTCATTTGTGATTGAAGTATTTTACTCACATAACTTTTGGGCATTCATATTTCAATTAATCACACAAATTCTGCTCACATCTTTTGATGTCACATATCACTGACTGGATGCTTTACTGTGTGTGCAATGCAATTAGGATGCAAATCTTTTCCTATTTTTCTCTTTACGTATTTTCATCACTACCAAACAGGGAGATTTTTGTCTCGTCAGACCAAATAACAATGTCCCATTCCTTTTATGTCCATTTATCAGGGGTTTTACCCCAGTTTAGTTTACTAGTTACCTAGTTTTACTATCATTTGTTGGAGAGATAAAATGCTTTATTCGTAGAATTCCAGCATTTAAATTAAATCCTTAAATTTATATTTAATACTTTCGAAATTTTTCCATAGAAAATTTCACACGCCTTGCATTCATAATAATCAAATTTTAATTGCTTAATAGGCTTAAAGCCAACATAGTGAAAAAGTACCCAAGCCGGGACTCGAACCCGGGTCATCAGTATAGCGCATTGACGTTCTACCAACTGAACCACTTAGGAACGATACTCAGCCTGGAATTTTCTCACTATAACATGTTGGAAAGGCTACAAACGCAGCACAAGATGGAATATTTCCGTGGGCAACCAACCCTGGGGCAAACACGAAATCAAAGAAAATCCAACACCGATAATTGAATAAATTCATATTTAATACTTTGGAAAAAATTTCCATAGAATATTTCACAAGCCTTGGATTCATAATAATCAAATTTTAATTGCTTAATAGGCGTAAAGCCAACATAGTGAAGAAGTATACAACCCGGGACTCGAACCCGGGTCATCAGTATAGCGCATTGACGTACTACCAACTGAACCACTTGGGAACGATACTCCGCCTGGATTTTCTTTGATTTCGTGTTTGCCCCAGGGTTGGTGGCTCACGTGAGAAAATTCCAGGCTGAGTATCGTTCCCAAGTTGTTCAGTTGGTAGAAAGTCAATGCGTTATACTGATGACCCGAGTTCGAGTCCCAGATTGGGTACTTTTTCACTATGTTGGCTTTACGCCTATTAAGCAATTAAAATTTGATTATTTTGATTATTAAATCCTTAAAGTTTGTGCTGAAAAGCCCTTGCACTCAACATCACATTGGTATGCGCCATTCCTCCTTGCATACATCCGGGAAATTTCCTTCTGTCTCCTATGCACATTCTCTTAATTATTCTATCATCACTTCCTGTTGTACACATTTTTCTACATTAACCAGTTTGGTTGTCTACTGAGAAAATCTCCTTATACCGTTTCAAAAGTTGGAAATTCCACCTTTGGTTACATTTCCACCAATTTGCCTTCTACATTCTTCATAACTGTAACTTTTTTCACTTAATAGTACTATTTTACGTCACTTTCAAGGTGACCTGTAAAATCTTTGTGTCATTTTCTTATGTTTCAGATCCAACTTTAATATCTATCTCATAAAGCACTGACAAATGTCCTCCTAACAACTCCAAAACTTTTACAACAAGAGTTGAATTCTATTGTTACCTGATTGACTCACTGCCTAAACAGAATGTCACCTGACTGGCTCTGTAAAACCTCATAATCATTGGCTGCATTCAAATAAAGGAAAGTCACTTCATGTTAACCTAAGCAAGCTGTGTTTCTTATTTTTGTTTATTTTTGTATAACGTTTGATTAAATATTAATAATTGAACATAATTTTTGAAGTGACATTTTTGAATAAATTATCTTTCCACTGATGTATAGTTTTATGGTAATAATTAAACAGATAGTAGATGAGCCATCAAACCTCAAAAATACACCTTTTCAAAAAGATTTCCGCAATTGTTGTTACTACTGTAATTGTAATTTTTAAAGTGTGGAGTAATTTGGGTATACATTCTAGATCTAGAGTCAAAACCTATAAGCTAATTCAGTTGTTTTTTACCACGTATACTTCACACGTATCCAGATGCGCTATTTCAAGAATTTCTCGTGACAGAGGCGCAAAGTTTTTTTTAGGAGCAGGTTTTGAAATAGAGTGCCTGATTACGTAAATCGTACACAACATAGGAAAATCCCGCATATTAAAAAATGCCGAGCGGGATTTTTCCACCTTGACTTCTGTCCTAGGCTTATGATTTTCCCGCGAACAGTTTTTAATTTTTGTGGACATCCGTGAATTTGATGTTCTATTTAATCAATATGTCGCGGAAAAAAAAATCAGGAATTTTTTCAAACGACAGTGAAAAAATATAGTGAATTTCGTCAACGATCGCGGAACAAATAGTGATTTTCATCAATCGGTCTTGGAAAATAAATCGGAAATTTCATCAGAGGGTTACACAGAATATAGAGAATTTTGTCAAACGATCGCGCAAAAAAATCACGAATTTGTCAGTCGGTTAAAGAAAAAATAATCACTAATTTCAATGATCGATCGTGGAAAAAAATCGGCAATTATTTCAAAAGATCAGGGAACCAAATGGCAGAAATCCTCAATCGGTAGCGGGAAAATATCGCGAATTTCGAAAAATGGTCGAGGAAAGAAAAACAAATTTCTTCAACGGATCGCTTAAAAAAGACACAAATTTCGGAAACGTTATCGAGAAAAAAAAATCAAGAACTCCATGAAAATATCGGAAAAAAGTGTCGTATTTTGTCTAATTTTCGCGTAAAAAGAAATTAAAATCAATCGAGGTAATCAGCGCACGAATGTCATCAATAGGTCACGAAATGTGCAAATGTGTTGCTCCATAAGAATAAGTAAATTTTCATTAATGATTTTCTGCCAGTAAAAAAGTTTATTAATTATTTTCTGCTTTCCTCTTCAGACTTATGATTTAAAATCCACACAATTCATAAATGTGAGTTGATGCAGAGTCCTGGATTAGGTAAGTTAACTCGATTTTACCCGTAAAAAGGACATGACAATCCGAGTACATTTACGAGAGAGAGCATGACTAGACAGACAGAAAGATAAACCTAATTCATAAACACTTTTGAACTATGTTGGAAAGTGTTAAAATATAATTCATGCATTTGGCTAGCTGGAATAGCACAGAATAAACCACGCCTGTGAGAAAAAAGATCATATGAGTGGGTTTGTGGAGTTTCGAAGAATTTTTACCAAACTTTGAATGTAAAAAAAATGAGCACATATTGATTCACTGTTGAGAAAAAAACTGTATCTTACACATAAGAACATGTGTTTTTTCAAATGTAAGTATTTTTCATTCATAGCTGTTATTAGTACACAATGTACTTAAAAATAGGCAATTATGTCTCAATTATAAGAACCTTGATTTAATAGCGTATAAATTGTTTTTTTAATTTGTTTTCCTATTTTACTGCAACTCTCGTGACAGAATGACAGTAAAAACTAGTACATGAAATATTATTTTTTCCCCGTTATAGTAATAGTTAAAAATGCCCTATTCATTACTCTATAAAGCGAACAGAAAGTTAAAAACAAAAAAAGAAAACTTTTAAATTCATAAAGCAGTTAAAATTTCATGTCTTCATTTTTTTTCGATCTTACTTCAAAGGACATATATCAAAAGACAATATTTTTTTCTTTAAAATTTCAAAAATACAGATAATTTAAAGCAGTAAATTAAAACAATTTCTAGTGAAATGATTAATAGTCTAACTGACGGAGAAAAAAATGCTATAATAATCTCTCGCATTTAACTACTCTCTCGCAAAATCAAGCGCAAAAATTAAATATGGTTTCAAGCAATTTTAGCACTTTATCCCAAAAATAAAAGAAAATAGTTCTAGTTAACTTAAATAATGATCTTAAAATTAATCAATTCGTTTTCTAAGATAAATAAATCATTTTCAGCCTTTTATAAGTTATGTCCTTGATAAATTATTGAACTTAATGAACCATTTTTACATCAGTAGCTAATCTGTACAGTATAAGATTTTTAAGCGTGAACTGTAATTTTTTAAAAAGCGTATTTCCTTCTAATTAACACATGGGCTGATAAGTTCCCGGTCTAATAAAGAAAACACAACTTTTTAACAAAGCTTTATAACTTTATAACTTTAATAAATAACATAACTTTAATAATAAATAATAATAATTTAATAATAATAATAATAATTTAAAAATAATAATTTAATAATAATAATTTAATAATAATAATTTTAAAAATAATTTAATAATAATAATTTAATAATAAATGACATAATTTTATAACGAAAAAGCTCCAAACAGTGCTCAGAACTCCTTGTTGTTTTTGGTCAAAAGTCAACACGCGCGGCAGCCACTTTAACAACAGCTTTTTCATAGAGAAATGTTCATTCAAAATAAAACCTACACGTTCCTTGGATATCTTCAGAGTCTGATCTATCTCCTGCAACTTCACTTTACGGTTCCCCAAAACGATTTTGTGTACTTTTTTTATGTTTTCCGGAGTAACCACCTCTTTTGCGTGGTGCATCACTGGTGTCCGTACGACTACGTTTAAATTCAGCAAACCAGTCAATAATGGTTGATTTACCTGGTGCAGTGTCCGGATAATGCTTATTTAGCCAAGCTTTTGTTTTAACGGTATTTTTTCCCCATCAAATAACAATTCTTGAAATTCTTGTTATCCATTTTTTTTGTTTATTAACAAAGTCGTTCAACTAAAACCACTCTAACGTTTTATCCACACGGCGAATCGTCATGGCATTTTTTCTACTACTTTTTAAAGGTTAGTATTTACTAAAAAAACATCGGTTCGGCGATTGTAACTCCATCTGTGGGCCAGACCGGGAACTTATCAGCCCATGTGTTAAAGTTCAAATATGTGGTCTTTCGAAAATTTCGAGTTAAGCATTGTTATTTGCAATTATTATTATTTATTTATTTATTTTATAAAAAGGCATTCATTTTCATTTTATAGTTTATAAAGTAAAGGATATTTAAAAATTCTTATAAAATTAAATTTTATTTCACCAGTTTAATGAATGTTTTTAAATACCAATTAATTTTTGAACAAAACACAAACACAGATGGGAAAACTAGACAGTTTTAAAATAGAAAATAAGAGTGCGATATTTAGTTTTTCATTTAGTAAGTTAATAGATATTTTATATTCTTAATTTTTGTTACTTAACTCTGAAAATTAGCATGACATTGGGGACATTTAACTTAAAATTTCCCTTTGAAATGATGTATTGAATTTTTAAATATGATTCTATAAAAATTTCCTTTTCTATTCACATTCTACAATAAAATATACAGTGGAGTAAAAAACCTTGCTGATTTCATTATGGAACACCCTGTAAAAAGTTTATCTAATAATATAGCCTTTTTTATTATTTTGCTCAGCAGATCGAAGTTCCTTTCTTAAAAATCTACACTGGTTCAAAAAACTAAAAACGCTCTTTGTATTTCATAATGACATAAAATCACTTGCTAAAATGAAACAAGAACGAAAAATCATGCGTCAAGCATAGATTATGTAACACTTTCCAACACTTCCAGAATAATTTTGCAAATCTTTACCGTAAGTTGTAAGATGATATCTAACTAAACAATTTTGAAAACGCATAACATACTTAAAAATCCAATTTCAGAAATTACCAACAATATTCGGAAAAATATCCGAGCTCTTTTGTGCAGCCCTGTAGATTTATAGATTTGTATGTATACTAAATAGAATACTAAATTTTAGTTCAGTTACGAAACGCGTAGCACAGTTTAAAATTTTCCTTTTGCAATTTCCGACAATAAACGGAAATGTATTCGAGAACTTTTGTGCTGCCCTGTATACAATCTATACAATTTATACACACCAAGTAATAGACAAAAAATGAGTTAAATTTAAAAATGCGTTTAGCAACTGAAAAGGCATTCCCAGCAATTATTATTAATAAACAGTACTTTAACCGAATTATTTTGTGTGTCCCTGTAAATGAAAGATGAAAGCTATACACACAATATTCTATAGTAAGCCTCTTGTAATCCACGTTAGTGATATATATAAATTTCAATATGTTTGAAATAGTGAAACATTAATAAAATAAATTGCAAACGATTTTTCTTCATAGACCGTAATGTAACGGAATTCTTATTCTTTTGAGTATACCTGTACAGGAACTATAAGTGCTATACACACCATTTTGTATATTTAGTCTCTTGTAGTGCACTTCAGTGATATATATCAATTTCAATATGTTTGAAATTGTGTTACATCATTAAAATAAACCGCAAATGATTTTACCCTATAGACCGCAGTATAACGGAATTCTTTTGACTGTCCCTGTAAAAAAACTATAAGTGCTACATACTTCATTATCGATCCCGAACATACCACAGTAAGCCTCAATAACATATATGAATTTCATTACGATCCAAGCATATTTACGCGAGTTAGAGCACGGACAGTCAGACGGACAGACAAACCTAATTCATAAACACTTTTCAACTATGTTGGAAAGTGTTAAAAATTCAAGGGCACATCATAAACAGTTTAAAGTCGTTTAAGTTTGGTAAATGAAAAAAAAAAAGTTACATTTTCTCAATCAATTCCCTTTGCTTTGATATAGTTCTTTATAATTTAAATATAACAACAAATATATTTACTAAGCATAGGCCACTGCAGCAAAGGAATATTTAATAAGTAGAATAGTAAGCTGCATTAAGAGTTCAAAGTGATGAATACTGTGATACGATGGGATTTGTCAACAACTGCAGTAACATTGAATTATATAAATTAGTATGCACTTCAAATTCTCACGGCCTTTATTCTCTAAAGCGATAAAATATAAATTTACTCTAACAGTGAAGATTAAATTAGTATTAGATAAATGTATGTTAGAAATAATAAAAATTTATTTGTAAACTTTAAAAATAAAAATAATAATTTCTCTCTTAAAGAATTGTTTTCTAAGGTCTGACCGAAATAATCTGATTTCAGCCGCAGTATTATGCGATTTATATAAATGCACTTTTAAACGTAAACAAAATTTTATGTTTTTTAATGTATTTCATACTTTCTAAAGATTTTGTCAAGTCAATGGATTTAGTGGTCCTGCGAAATACGAACATAAACATAAAATTGAAGCTGAAAAGTGTAACGTTAATTTTAAGTTTTTTGATTTCGCAAAGGTTAGGTGTTTTCTATCAATGAAAACAAAAATAATAACGTCTTACACAAATCATCCATAAAAATGCCTTTTTTCTCAACGTTATCCTTCAATGTGCAAAATTTTTCAATCTGTGAACAAAACCTTCTTTACTGTACACGTATCGAGTACTAAAAACCTTAAATAGAGTAGTTTATTAAAATCAACGCAGGGTACAGCGTATTGTACCAAAAATACATTATCAGTTGATCTAAATTATTTTCCTTTCAACGAAATGTTTCTAGACGAACATTTTGCACCACAATATTATCGCCTCTCCTGCTAATTTTGGTATAGTGGGAATAATTTGGATATCAATTGCATTTTTAATTTATAAAACGTAACACTTTTCTTAAAAATAATTTAATTTGTATCATATGTTTATATCATGTTTTTCATTGTTTCAGTGTGAAGATATTTTTGATAACCAAGATTACTCTTTGCAAAGAACGTTGAAATGATATTTCTTTACAAGTCTGTAAACAGAAGTATCAACTTCGAAAGCACATTGTTACAAAATCATCTTATCTATAACTTCTTAATTCACTTTATATTTGTTTGCAATAATTTGACAAAAGTTCAATGGGAAATGGAAGGTTTTACTATATAGAGTAGTGTTCAAAATTGTGGAAACCTTTCTTAAAAGATGTATTTTTGAAGTTTGATCGTTCATAACAATACTTCTCTTTAAGTAATAGAATAAAATTATATACCCATTGAAATATAATTTAATCCAGAATGTAATGCCACAAATTTCACGAAGGAATATTTATTATAATAGAAATTATATAGAAGAAAGTTGAAACATATCGAAAAAAGGAGATATACAAAATATGATCACAATGTGAGTTAATAGTTAGTTGGGTAGCCTTTATTTATAATTGCGGCCATCAACGCCTTCAAATGGAGTGGAAAAAGTCATTTAGTTCTGAAGCTGTTATAACTGGATACGAATACTAAATTATTGCTTCTATCAATTGGATTTTATTGTTGGGTTGCTTCTGTGCAACGTGTTTCTTTAGTTGGCTACATAGATTTTCAATTGAGTTAAGGTCTGGGCTATTTCCGGACTGTTCCAGAACTGGAATATAATTATCTTGAAACAGCTTTTTGCACGCTTTAGCAACATGACATGGATCTGAATCCTGTTAAAATATAAATGCTTCATTTTCTTGGAAAAGATCACGTGCGGGAAACTTCAGTTGTGATTTAAGTATTTTACTCATGTACTTTTGGGCCTTCTTATTCCAATTAATCACACAAATTCTGCTCACAACTTTTGATGTCATACAACCCCATATCATAACACTGACTGGATGCTTCACAGTGTGTGTAATACAATTAGGATGCAAATCTTCTACTATTTTTCTCCTTACGTATTTTCATCACTACCAATCAGGGAGATTTTGCTCTCGTCAGATCAAATAACAATGTCCCATTTTTATGCTGTCCAGTTAACAGCTGTTGTATCCCAGTTTAGTTTACTATTTACCTAATTTTAGTATCCTTTATTTGAGAAATAAAATAGCTTTTTTCGTAGAATTCTAGCATTTAAACTAAATCCTTAATGTTTGCGCTGAAAAGCCTTTCAACTCAACGTCACATTTCTTTGCGCCATTTCATCTTGTATACACCTGTATTATTTCCTTCTTTCAGCTATGCACATTCTCTTAATTATTCTATCATCACTTCCTGTTGTACACATTTTTCTGCATTTACGAGTTTGGTTGTTTACTGAGAAACTCTTCTTATACCATTTCAAAAATTAGAAATTCCACCTTTGGTTACATTTCCACCAATTTTCCGCCTAAATTCTTCATAACTGCAATTTTTTTCACTTAATAGTACTATTTTACGTCGCTTTCAAGGTGATCAGTCAATATCTTTGTGTCATTTTCTTATGTTTTATATCAATTTCTAATATCTATCACATAAAGCACTGAGAAATGTCTTCCTCATAACTCCAAAATTTTTACACCAACAGTTGAAATCTGCTGTTACCTGACTGACTCAGTCCCAAAACAGGATGACACCTGACAGGCTCTCTAAATACTCATAATCATTGACTGCATGCAAATAAAGGAAAGCCACTTCATGTTAACCTAAGCAAGCTGTGTTTCTTATTTTTGTTTATTAGGGTTTCGTTCATCTCACGAAACCCTATTACTCCCGCTCCGTTGTCTGTCCGTCACAGAGCCATTCTCAGAAACTATGTAACTTACAGAGTTGAAACTTTGTGTATATATATCTGAATACCAGATACGAAGCTCAAAATATTAAAATTTGAAAAAATCGTATTACTTTAATAAATAGAGATAAAAAACCAAAATTCTAACAGCCTTTTCCTATTAAATTTAAACATTTTTCTTTATAGCAGATGCCAAAAATTAAAAATCCACGGTGAAATTCTTTCTACAATAATTAATTTTCTATCAGACGATTTCCACGTGAATAATGAAAATGAAATAAAAAAGTTTTACCAATTGAAAAAAAGATTAGTATGAAATAAAAATAATTGACGTCATAGTGGTAATAACACGGAAATTTTCAAAGATTTCTCAATAATACAAGGAGTATGAGTATGTGTATGTACACAAAGCAGATTAATATTGCGTCATTAGAGAATTAATAAAAAGAAAATCTGACGTCATATTGGAAGTTTAATGAATTTTTCAAATGTTTGAGAATAATACAAATCGAGTATTAATATGAGTAATAGAGAATAGTAAATATATGAGTTTGAGAAACATATTGAATCATGATAAAAATCCGATTATGGAAATATTCGCATATTTTAGCATTTTGAAGGTGTACAACATGTTTAATTTTGAAATTATTTTTTTAAATACCGCATTTAGTCCGCATGGCAGATATTATTATGACAGAATATAATAGCGGACTGGTTTAGATATTCGAAAAAACGAAAAAATAGACCGGTAGATTTTTACTTTATAAAAACATGACTTTTTTTTGGTTGCTAAATGAAATTTATTTGGATTTATTAAAGAAATGATAAAGTGTTTTGAAAGGAATATTAAAGGAAACCCTTTGAGCGATCTTCGATCACACTTACCCACTTGTTTTTATATAACGTTTGTTTAAATGGTAATAATTGAGCAAAATTTTTGTTGTTACATTTTTGATTAATTTATCTTTTCACTGATATATAGTTTTATGGTAATACTTAAACAGATAGGGGTTTTATGAGCCATCCAACCTCAAAAATACTCCTTTTCAAAAAGGTTCCCACAATTTTGGTTACTACTGTAATTGTAATTTGGGTATACGGTCTAGTTCTAGAGTCAAACCTGTAAGCTAATTCAGTTGTTCTTTTCCACGTATGCTTCGCGGGTATCTAAATGCGCCATTTGAAGAATTTTTCGTGACAGGTTGGCAAAGTTTTTTTTAGGAGTAGGTTTTGAAATTGAGTGCGGGATTGCGCAACTCGTGCACAAAATAGGAAAATCCCGCATAATAAAAAATGCTGTGCGGGATTTTTCCGGCTTGACTTCGTTCATAGACATGTGATTCTTAAGCGAACAGTTTTTAATTTCGTAGAAATTCTTGATTTTGATGTTCTATTTTTGAGGAATTTCGCAAAATCAATATGTCGTGGAAAAAATCATGAATTTTGTCAAACAACAATTAAAAAATGTCGCGAACTTCGTCAACGATCGCGGAAACAACTAGCAATTTTCCTCAACGGTCTTGGAAAATAAATCGGAATTTTCCTCAGAGGGTTGCGCAGTATATCGAGAATTTTGTCAAACGATCGCACAAAAAAATCACGAATTTTGTCAGATGGTTAAGGAAAAAAAAAATCACGAATTTCAATAAACGATTGTGGTAAAGAATCGGCTATTTCTTCAAAAGATCCGACAACCAAATGGCAGAAATGGTCAATCGGTCACGGAAAAATATCACGTATTTCTAAAAATGGTCGAAGAAAGAAAAGGGGCCGTTCAAATATTACGTAAGCACCTAGGGGGGAGGGGGTTAGCGATTTGCTTATTTTTGCTGACAAGGGGGAGGGGAGCAGTTTGAATGATGCTTACGTAAGACATTTTCAAAATCTCTTAACTTGTAAAAAAAAACTATTAGAAATTTCAAATTGAAAAAAAGAAATAACAAAAGAATATTAAACTTGAAGTTCTGATGTCAGCTATTTTGACCGCACAAGGAAAACATAAACGATCTCTTTTATGTAGAGGTGACTGTTCCTGTTTGATGCATGAGGGCTTATTATCTCTGAGAACTTACTACTATTTCCAATTGTGAGAATAGAATAGAATAGAATTGAATGGACCGATGCGATATGTTGTATTGTGACAATACGAGTTTTCCGGGAAAGTTTCCAAAATGTAAGTAAAATTCCATCTTCTTTGTTTCCACTCCTCCTCTGTCAAGTGGTTGAACCCCATAAACATAGTGACCGACTGCTCTACTGTCTGTTGTCTCGTGAGTTTTGAAAACCTCTCAGTACTGTAGTGTAGTGGTGGTTAAAATAAATTAAATCGGAAATATGTCTTCATTTAAAGAAATCTTCTATGAAAAACTTTTTGAAAATTTCAAAAAGTCTGCATCAGATAAACCTTTGAAGAATATCCAATGTAAAACTAATAATGTGTGGCGGCATTACAAAAAGTCTTCTAAAACTGACAAAGAGTTAGAGGTATTGGTGCTAAAAAGAATTGAGGACGAACTGCGTAAGGCAACCAAAAAGAAATCAGTCTTTCTTGATTATTTTATAAAGGTAATTATAATCAATTTATTCTTAAAATTTCAAATATATTTTATCATAACTTTAATTTTACATAATTACTTGTAAAAATTGGAAAAAGATAGATAAGATAAAATGGCTGTGTAGCCTTGGTGAAACATGGTCAGTATGGCAACAAATAAGGACCAAGGAAATGTCAAAAAAGTGGGTAAGTGTGATCGAAGATCGCTCAAAGGGTTTCCTTTAATATTCCTTTCAAAACACTTTATCCTTTCTTTAATAAATCCAAATAAATTTCATTTAGCAACAACAACAAAAAAAGTCATGTTTTTATAAAGTAAAAATTTACCGGTCTATTTTTTCGTTTTTTCGAGTATCCAAACCAGCCCGATAGCGGGCGAAGCCGGCTATTATATTCTGTCATAATAATATCTGTCACGCGGACTAAATGCGATATAAAAAAATAATTCCAAAATTAAACATGTTGTACACCTTTAAAATGTTAAAATATGCGAATATTTCCATAATCGGATTTTTATCATGATTCAATATGTTTCTCAAACTCATATATTTACTATTCTCTATTACTCATGTTAATACTCGCTTTGTATTATTCTCAAACATCTGAAAAATTCGTTAAACTTCCAATATGACGTCAGATTTTCTTTTTAATTCTCTAATAGCGTGATATTAATCTGCTTTGTGTCATACACATACTCATACTCCTTGTACTATTGAGAAATCTTTGAAAATTTCCGTTTTTTTAGCACTATGACGTCAATCATTTTTATTTCATATTAATCTTTTTTTCAATTGGCGACACTTTTTATTTTATTTTCATTTTTCACGTGGAAATCGTCTGATAGAAAATTAATTATTGTAGAAAGAATTTCACCGTGGATTTTTAATTTTTGGCATCTGCTATAAAGAAAAATGTTTAAATTTAATAGGAAAAGGCTGTTAGAATTTTGGTTTTTTATCTCTATATATTAAAATAATACGAAGTTTTCAAATTTTAATATTTTGAGCTCTTTATAGATGATATTCAGCTATATACACAAAGTTTCAACTCTGTAAGTTACATAGTTTCTGAGAATAGCTCTGTGATAGACAGACAACAGAGCGGGAGTAATATGGTTTCGTGAGATGAACGAAACCCTAAAAACGAGTTATTACTTTTTAAATATGGCGTAGTCAAGCTAACCCTTATTTTTTCTTTTCAAATAACTCGAAAAATAATGCATCCATGGGGGAAAAATTGAAAAATATGTAAGTTTTGTAGCAGATAATCTTCTAACTGTTTTCAAAATTTGTATCTTACTAAAAATGAAATGTAATCCAATTGAATTGAAAACAATGTATCTTATACTTCTATGAATGTCAAGTCTCATTTTTAAGTATTTTTCCGTTAGATGGACTCAATTGCCGCCAAGCGTGTTAGTTGGCGTGAAGTTAAATTCACGTTAACGTGAAATATTTGAGTGAAAATTAAGAATTAAGGAAAAGTGAACATTAAAAATATAATATTTGAAAATACACATTTTTATGAACTCTTTTATTATAAATATTTATTTTTAAGTCATAACTTTGTAATAAATAAATTCAATTAGAAAAATGATAAATTAAGTTGTATTATCAGATTACGATTAAATAATGACATTAAAATTTTTTATTAACGTTACGTTCAATAAATAGCAAATCACAATATTTTTCAAGATTTGTAATGAAAATTCTTTACACGATCAGGGTTAACGTAAATGGCATCTCAGAAGTCAGCAAACAGACACAAAAAATTCAGCACAGTAAAAAAAGCGAAAAAGCCTGACTTATACGACCATTGAGAATTGCTGCTCGTCGTGCAAATGAACTTATGTGCGTCGTAAAATTCGTGGAAGATATGGAAGATGTTAAGTGGATCAATGAAGATGAAGTTGATCAAGATTGCATCCGTAAAGAAAGCGATGAAGATAATCAAGTAAAACTGGAAACCAATATCATAACAGATATTGAAAAATGGCTTGAGCAGCCGTGGTCAGCATCGGAATAAGTATGGGCATGTTCAAATAAAAATTTTACAAATGGCTAAGTTCTTCTAAAATTGTGATCTAATAAATTTTCTTAAATAGAATTGTAAGGAAATAAAACAAGCATTTTTTTATTATTATTTTTAAGTCGAATAGAGTTTTTTTTTTTTTTTTTTTTTTTTTTTTTAATTAAGTGTCCTTTTTTTTTAAATTAAATTAATAATGTTAAAAAAATTGGGGGGGATTGCAATTTGCTTACGTAATTATTAAGGGGGGGGTTTGCGATTTGCTTATTTTTGCTGACAAGGGGGGAGGGGGAGTCAAAAATTGCCAAAAACATGCTTACGTAATATTTGAACAGCCCCAAAAATCAATTTCGTCAATTGGTCGGTTAAAAAATACACAAACTTCGGCAAAGTTACCGAGAAAAAAAATCAAGAATTCCGTGAAAATATCGCGAAAAAAATCTCGTATTTTGTCTAATTTTCACGGAAAAAGAACTGTTAATTATATCGCAGTAATCAGCACACGAATGTCATCCATAGGTCACGAAATGTGCAAGTGTTTTGCTCCATAAGAATAAGAAAATTTTCATTAATTATTTTCTGCCAGTCAAAAATATCATTAATTATATTCTACTTTCCTCTTCAGACTTATGATTTAAAATCCATACAATTCTGAAATGTGATTTCAAGTAGAGTCCTGGATCGGATCGGGTAACCCGATTTTACCCGTACCCGACACGATTCGCGGTTCGGGTCGAGTCGAGTGGAAGCTGCATTTTTTGTTGTGGTTCAGATTGTCTTTAAGCCTTTGACTACGGTCGGGACATATATGTCCCAGTGGATTATCTTTTATTATATTCGTACCAGTTTTTGTAAAAAAATCTTAGCCATACATATATAATTGGAAATTTTAAAGAAAAATCTATCACAAGCAATTTTGTTTTGTAATTTGTGGTAAAATTGAATATAAAAATAGTCGTTGGTACTAGCCCGTAGCCGAAGTGTTCATTGTTTCGGGTTCTATTTGCGTTTTCACTATTGCGAATCGTGTCAACCCGATTTTTCAAAGAAATCCTAAATATCATAGCAAACGCGGTAGCGTTTGCTATAATATGTTTAAGAAATAGAAAATGCAAACGTTTTTCTGAAATTTCTGGCGAACCAGTTGACATACGACAATGACTTTTTTTTGAAAGATAGAACTCGACGAGACGAATAAAATGATAGCATTCAAACAATTATTGTAGCTTACTGTAGTTAATTATTTAACTTTAAACGAAAAAATGAAGACGAAAAGTTCAACAAACTGTAGCTAAACTTCCACTGGCTGTATTAACTTCGTTTTTGTTTTATTTTTTTCCTCTTGGTAAAACTTAAAATAGGTTTTTTTTTAATCTTTGTATGTTTGACGGTCGCTGAGAAAATCGAATTTATGTTGTAAAGCTTCGGTTGAACATTGGTTTTTCTTTTCTTTTTTTATCGTAGCAAACGCGCGCGTTTGCACAAAAGTTTAAATAAATATTATTATTATGTATGTAACAGAATTCATTCAAATTCATTAAATCACGTGACAAACATGCTTATTTGTTTTTAATTTCATACTAACGTAAATGCCCGTTATAGGACAGTAATCGTAGGTAGAAATCGTGGTTTTCACATTAAATGTGAAATAATACTCACATACTATTCATCGACAATGAGGAAATATATATATTGGAAAATTATATCGCCTAACAGGCTCCTGCTATTCACGTTCAAACTCACTAAGCATTTTATATGCTTATGTAAAAGAATTTTGTGTTTAATAATTTCATCTAATTCCCGTAAAATATGCGGCAAATAATTTTCGGTACTATTACCCGTCGACCACTTTTTATAACAAAAATCTATCGCCAAACTGTAACGCCAAATAAAAGGGAGAACGTTGCCTTTGGAATATCAAAATCAATAAATAAATAAAATATAAGAATTTACGGACACAGTTGTTATTTTAATTAATGAAATAACTAATAAGTCAGTAAAACATAATGAATAATACACGCAAATGTCGAATTAAAAACCACTTGATGACATGACAAACACGTATAATGCTTCTGACATCCAGTAAATGGGACTGCATTTTTGGCGTTTAATCTTTGAGTTGGCGATAGTGTTTTGTTATGAAAAATGGTCGACGGGATGATAGAGAAGTACCCAATTTTCGATGTTCATTATTAAGTCGTTCCTGTACAGCTTGTGCTGAATCTTTTATTTTGGTACTGTTTCGTTATACCAACACCATGCGAAAATGTTTGCTAATGCGCCAATTATTTCAACCCTGACCGAGCAGATGTTGTCTACAAATCGTGTTGTCATGCAAACCGTGCCAAACATTTTGATTTGTTATTTATTGAATGTAAAACATTTTTCGGTACTTTTCCGTTATACAAAAACCATTGTCGCCAAGCGTAATAGTAAGCGCAAAATGAAATTCCCGTGAATCAAATCACTTGAAAAAAAATCAATGTTGAAACGAAAGTGAGCATTTGAAAAATATAACATTTGAAAATTACTTTGACTTTTAAGCACTATTTTATTAAAATTAAAACACAAATATATACTTAAAATAAGAAAACAAATAATTGTTATACAATAAAAGGAAAAATCCTGTGCCGGTAGATTTAGTGGGCTCTTATTGGCGATGAATGTTTGATGTGGAGGTTGCGATCTTGTGAAAAACCTTCAATCATATCCACATTTACACTGTATCCATATTGTTGCTATAATATCTTTTGGTACTTTTCGGTTAACCAGCTGCCAGTGAAGTATATATATATATATACACACACATATATATACACACATCCCAACTAACACAGAACTTGCGGGCCACTGATGGCTACGTTAGCCTTGGCCCAAACTAGTAGATGAGGGGCCGCAATCGTTTGCCGTAACGGCAACTTAAAAAAACTGTCACGCCGGCCACAATGTGGCCGCAACAGAATTGGCCATAACTACATTAAGATGCCCATAATTGTGCCACAAGTGGTTAATCATAATTGACGGATAGCCTAAAACTGGCCACAGTTATACTTTAAGTGGCAATTATTAATGAAAACTAGCCACAGTTTGGCCATTAACGATCATCGTGAATAAAATCTAGCCAGAAGATCGCCACAGCCATGCCACCTGCGTTTGTTAAGAATAAAAGCTACCCCAAAGCTGGCCATAAATGTTAATTTATTGGTCATCATAAATGTAAACTAGCCTTAAGCCAGCCATCCACATACCATCAATGCTATTCATTAATGAATGCATGCCGAAAGCTAGCCACTTTGTTGCCATGAATGGGCATCATTAATGTATGCAAGCCGAAAGCTAGCCACTTCGTTGCCATCATTAATGAATGCAAGCCGAAAGCTAGCCACTTTGTTGCCATCAATGGTAATCATTAATGAATGCATGCCGAAAGCTAGCCACTTTGTTGCCATGAATGGGCATCATTAATGTATGCAAGCCGAAAGCTAGCCATTTCGTTGCCATCATTAATGAATGCAAGCCGAAAGCTAGCCACTTTGTTGCCATCAATGGTAATCATTAATGAATGCATGCCGAAAGCTAGCCACTTTGTTGCCATGAATGGGCATCATTAATGAATGATACCCCAAAGCTAGCCATATTCATGCCACTATTAGATATCATGAATGGAAGCTGGCCAGAATTATACTTTTTATGGTCCTCAAAAAAGTAAAGTTGAGCAAATCTCCATTTTTACTCCTTTGGCAGGGACAATTTTTTTTCTTTTTTTAAGTTATTTTAAACTTTAGAATCTAAATTTACTGGTCCATAATTTTTGTCTGAAAACTCTAAATATTTTATTCAAAATTTGAAAAAAAAAAAATAATAATAATCTATTGGAATATTTTTCTTAACAAGAGCTCATAACACCAACCTGACTTTTATGCAAACATGTTTCACTTTATTATAATATTTTTCAGTTAAAAACTGCAATGGTGTTATAAGCACCCCATATTAAAAAGGTCAAAATACAATAAAATCGAAAGTGCTTCAGATCTTGTATAGAATACTTTCAATCTGGAAGCAATAATAATTTTTTTTTTAAAAAAGTGTCCCAATGGAGGCAAAAATTGGCCGTATCCACTCATCTCATTAGATCGGAATAAAAGGCCATATGGTTATGATTTATTTTTTAATGTTATTCTGAAAAAGTTGCAAAAGCCATAATTGTAATTAATAAAAAAAAAGTTGTAAAATAAGGTGTAACACAAGGTGTAAAATATATATTGAGCGTTAAATTACCAATGATGGTGAGAATACGAAAAAAAAACTAACTTTCTTCAATTTTTAATTAAATTATAGGTTTAAACATTCTATTCAAAGGAGTAAATTTTTAAGTAGTTTCAATTTATGTTTCTTCAAGCTAATTCACCAGGTGGATTGTCCAGCCAGAATTTCCATTGAAAATTGTTATCTAATGATTATATTCAACATCCCTTTTTCGAAGCAAATAAAAAATGTATAATGTTAAATGAGATACCATATGAAAGGATTTTCAAGCGACTTCTGACATAGTACACTCACATTTCTTTAAAACATGTATTTTGGTTAAAATTGCAAGTAATAAATTAAATAGGCATTGTTTTCAGAAATAAAATGAAAGTTTTTCCTCAAATTACTGTTGCCACAAAAATTAAATTCCACAACAATGATTATAAAAAAAATGTTCAATAAAGATAAAGTGGACATGGTTGCTGCATGGGTTTATTTTATATTTATGATAAAAAAGCAAAATTTAAATTCAAACGCTCAATTTTTTTTTTTTTTTTCAAAACATTATGTCACTCTCTAATGTAGTTAAAATACAATTTATATATATATATAGCTCTTGATATTTTCAGTCAGTTTTTACTGTAAAGTATGAAAGAATAAATTGGATTATATTCTGGCTTTATTTTTTTTTAGAAGTTTAAACATGCATCTAAAAAATATTAGATATTGCTAAAAAATATTAGGCTGCAGTGTGAAATCTTCACACAGGCCCACTAGTATATATTATTTCTGTTATCAACATCCCCTTTTCTCAGAAAATATGAAATGCACAACAATGAACGAGATGCCATAAGAAAGGATTTTGAACCAGCTTCTGACATAGTGCACTCACATCTCGATAAAACATATTTTTTGATTAAAAATTGCTGTAAATTAAAAATTAAATCTGCATTGTCTTCATAAAAGAAATGAAAGGCTTTCCTCAAATTAGTGTAGCCACAAAAATAAAATACCACATTATATAATGCTTAAAATGATTATAAAAAATAAATACTACAAAAAAGATAAAGTGGGACATAGTTGCTGCACGGGTTTATTTTATATTTATGACTAAAAAGCAAAATTGAAATGCTCAATTTATTTTTCTTTGTCCCATGTTTTTTTCCGAAACAGATGATGTCATCTCTAAAGCAGTTAATTAACTATAGATATATATATTTTTTTGTCTTTGCTATGCTCGATCAGTTTTTACTGTAACTGTGATGGAATAAACGAGATGATATTCTGGCTCGACTAATGTTGTTTGAAGATAGTTTCAGTCCTTAATTTTCCTTTACAAGTTTAAACCTGCATCTAAAGAGTATTAGGTATTGCTAAAAAGTATTAGACTGCAGTGTGAAAACTTCGCATGGGTCCACTGGTGCTTTTATAATACAATTTCTTACCTGGATGTTTCTTCCAATTATCCAGCTTGAAAATAAAACAAAAACGCAGGAACTCTATTTTATAAAATTGGTAAAATGTTGACATTACTGATCATTGAAATTTAAGAATTTTTTTTAATGATGTAACTATATATATATGTAAATTAGGTCCGTTCAAAAAATGTCATTTCACTATCTTCATCTCTTTGGCATATAATATCAGAAAAATGTAGCAGTTTTCCTATAAAGTAATGTTTTAGTCTGTTAAGGACTCTTCCCCCCTTTATACACATCATAGAACAAAATTTCAATGTATATATATTTACAAAATATTACTAATTGACAGAAAGCCAATTGTCACTATTTTCCTTCTTATGTAATCTTAAAATTTCTCTTATTAAATAAGTTTAATATTTTTTCAAAATAGTAGTGGCAGTTGATCTTCTAGAACACGGCAAGTTCACCATTCATACACTAAATCTTTTTTTTTTTTTTTTTTTTTTTAATGGACTAAACATTACTCATAAATAATAATATATCATTGTTTTTACTTTTTAAAAATTAGCAAGTAATGAGTACTGAATATATATATATATATATTTTTTAATATATTACCAATAAAGAAATCTTTAAAATATTTTTCCTTCCAGCAGGAGGTATGTGACTTTTTGACTAACAAAATTTCAAACTGATTCATACAATATTATGTACATTAAAATTTTAATCTCAACTTCTAATGAGATTATGATGAAATTTTTATTAAAATTTTCAAAAGTTTTTATACAGCAAATTATTTTTAATACCTGATCTCCAAGCAATGCTAATTTATAATCAACCAACAAAAACAGTTTATCAGTTTTTAAAATATAGCCTACATAAAACACTTTTATTCAATTATATCTTAACCTGTAAAAAGAAGGGGGAATGTTCTCAGAATGAGAAAGAAGGGGAAAATATATAGTACATCTTTTTTAACAACATCACTTGCATAAATAAATATATATATTTAAAAACACTAGAACTGAATGCTTTTTTTTTTCATATAAATTTTATTTTTCACAACAAATGTAAAACAAACCAACCAAAAAACATTTATTTATGTATTTACAAGATGCTCAAAATTTATCAGAAATATTTTACAAGAAAATTTAATCCTGTTACAATTAAATTTCTGATGTTTCTTAATTTAAGTTTATAAACAAGAGCTGAAAATCTACAGTCATCTTCACAGAACTTTTTTCTTTCCAGATTTTTATTCTTCTTCTGAAAAACAAAAAATAAATTTTACAAAACAAAATTAAAATGCCTTACTTTAAAAACACCACTTATTAATTAGCCATTTATAAATATAATCGGAACAGAAATTATAATTTAAAAAAACTATTTACAAAAAGCTTTGTAGTTCAAGTTATTTGTACAAAATGAAACTATTTTATTGCAGTATACCTATATTTGCTTTTAACAAAAACTCATGAAAGGGCAGCGTTGTCAAATGACACCTAATTCCTTTTTTTTTTCTAGGTGCGAAACTGCATTTCATGGTGGAAATTTTATGTTATATCATATTCTCTCATTTCTTTTTGCAACCATGTTAACAATAATATTGTTTCTATTTTTATGTGTTAAGAGCAGGGGGGGAGGGGGGGGCTGTATATATTAAATACTTTATCTCTGTGTTAATCACTAAAACAAAAAAAAAACAGGCTTTCTATAAATTCTTTTGAATAACTTCAAATATATAAATTCATATTCTTTACATATGATGTATGGGTGCTCTTTCTGTTCATTTCATAAAAGTCGAATTGCTCACTTTGTAAATGTTTCTAGAATTTGTATTGCTAGAAACCAGCAGTTCTTTATTTTCTTCACTTTATTTTTTCACATAACATTTCCTTCAAAATGGCTTTGTAAAGTAGGAAAATACATTGTGTACCTTATTTTTTCACATAACATTTCCTTCAAAATGGCTTTGTAAAGTAGGAAAATACATTGTGTACCTTATTTTTCACATAACATTTCCTTCAAAATGGCTTTGTAAAGTAGGAAAATACATTGTGTACCTCCAAGCTATAAATCTGATATTATCACTCATAAAACGATAGCATTTCAATTCTCACCGTAATTTAGTTCAAAATAAGGAAAAGCAATTTTTCAACTTTTCCCCCTCAAAGTTAAAAAAGTAAAATTTAAATTAGGTGGGATATAATATATCCCACCACGCCTCAAAGGGTTAAAAGACAATAAAGAAAAAATGAAGTTACTTTGACACAGGGTTGGGTTTCTTCCGGAAGAAACTGGAAGAAATGGAAAAAACTGGAAGAAACCAACAGAAAACAAAACAGATGCTCAAAATTAAAATATATTAACTATATAAAAGAATTAAATTCAAAACCTAATTATATGAAATTTAAATTGGAAATTAATTAATATTAAAAATATTATTTATGGAAAAATAAGTTATTTTTTAATAACAAACTTCAGGTTCAGCAGGTATTTACAGGTTATGTTTTTTACAACTTTAGAGGTAGGGGATATTTTTTTTATTGTTTATATAATTTCTGTAAAAAAAAAAAAAAAAACCTACCAATTCCTTATTTATCATATAAAAATGCAATATTTTAAAAACTATTGTGCAAAACTTAAAACAAACAAATTTGTAATTATGTATACTAGCATGCTGATTTAAAAGATAAATGTTCTGAAAATAAACTCTACAGGGATAAGAATTTTTTTCATCTTTTGCATTCATCCATTCTAAGTTGAGAAATTGATTGCAGCATCTTAAAGCTAAATTACTTCTGTTTTGTTATACAATGTTGCACTGTAGTAAGGAAAATGGAGATTTTAATGAAATCCTTCAATACAGTAATTACTGTATATTAGTTTCCTTAATAAAATGGGCGTAAATTCAAAGCACTGTCTTTTATTTAAAAGAGTTTCATTCTACAATAGGTAAATGATCCACATACTATTTACTACTGGTTACAGAAGTTTAAATTATATATATTAAAAAAAATGTGCCTCTTTTGAATTGAATTACCTTTAATTGATTTTGTGTATTTTGGATAAATTTATTTGGTACATTTCCATTATACCAACACCATTGTCGTCACCAAGTGCAATAATTGGCACAAAATGAAATTCATGTGAAAGGATTCAATTGGAAAAAAAAAAAAAAAAATGTTGGCACAAAATTGAGCATTTAAAAATATAACATTTGAAAATTAGAGACTTTCAAGAACTATTTTATTAAATCGACACGAATATAGACTTAAAATAAAAGAACAAATAAATATTATATGATAAATTAATAAAATTAACTCAATTTAAATCCACAATAATCAGGGCACATTTCCAGCTATATAAAAACGGGCAGGGCGCATTTACAACTATATAAAAAAATGGGCAGGGTGCTGCGCCCTCTCGAAAACGTCTAGGGGAAACACTAATTACTCCAATACAAATATTGCCACAGTTATTTTATTCTAAAAACTTGATATTTGAGTAATTTTAATTTATTTTCAGCAGTGAAATTAACTCGAAATTATTGAATAACAAACATGTGAATTTTTACATTGCTAACTAAGCGTAACCAAGCTTCCAGGCTCGAACATATTTCACACTGTCAGTTTTACGCTCAGTTAGCAATGAAAAAAAAATCACCATTTTTATTACTTGATATTTGATTTAAAGGAAAATTTAAAAACATGGATTTGAACCTTCAGCTCCTCTCCAGAATCTTACATTTGCAAAATATTTTGGGCAAAACATAAGAATGTTTTAAAAATACCTTGAATTTAAATATCATTTTTTAAAGTTTCTTAAGAAAAAAGGGTCAAAGAAAGTATTAAAGAAGGTCCCTTTCTCCAAAGAATCTGCTTTATTTTTAATTTGTTAAAAATTATACATTACATATAATCAAAATCCAAATTAATTTATATGACAACATATTAAAAAAAAATCCTTAATTTAGAGGTCAGAAGATTAAATAATTTTATCACCACCTCCCTTCCTCTTCTACATACGTAGCATAAATTAAAAAAAATTATTTAGCATAAATCTGTGTAATCTTAAGTATTGTCAAAGTTCATGAAAGTCAAAAACCCTGTTAACAAAAATTATTTGACACATTTCTGCAAAACTTTAAAAAATACTCAATCTTTTTCTATTAAATTTTACATTTCAAAAATTTAAATTAATTTAATTTTTATTAAATGTAAGTCCAGATTAGATGCACTATATTTCCAGAGGTGTCACAATAATCACAAAACTGAATCATCACTCTTGAAACAAATATTAAAACATTTAAAGCAAACATTTTCTAAGCACATGAGCTGAAGCATCAAAATTTTGAGTAATTTGAAGGACCCATTGTACAAGATGTTTACATTTCATGAAACTCTGCTAAACTGTTTTAACAAACTGTAAAATAACAATTTTGAATAAAATAATTTTAATAAAAATGAACAATTCCTATGCAATATGTAATAGACGAAGATTTTTTTATGATAACTTTTTGAATACAGTTTTGTTAAAATATTACAATTTAACTAAATTTTAATATGAAAAAGTTTACAAAATGATTTTTTGGCCATTTAAAAGATATCGCCAAATTTATCAGCCAATCGTGGTAAAAAATCTTAAAATTAGTCAATGGATTGTTGGGGGAAAAAAAAAAATTTCGGTTAATGTACGCGAAGCGTACATACACAAGTTACTGACCGCGGCTGGAATGAATTTCGTGCATTCTACAGATTGCTGTACAGCGAGTTTCATGCGTCCAGTAATGTTTTTTTTCGGTTAATGTACGCGAAACGTACATATACAAGTTACTGACCGCGGCTTGAATGAATTTCGTGCATTCTACAGATTGCTGTACAGCGAGTTTCATGCGTCCAGTGATGTTTTTTTTTTCAGTTAATGTACGCGAAGCATACATACACAAGTTACTGACCGCGGCAGGAATGAATTTCGTGCATTCTACAGATTGCTGTACAGCGAGTTTCATGTGTCCAGTGATGTTTTTTTTTTCGGTTAATGTACGGCAAGCGTACATACACAAGTTACTGACCGCGGCTTGAATGAATTTCGTGCATTCTAGAGAATGCTGTACAGTGAGTTTCATGCGTCCAGTGATGTTTTTTTTCGGTTAATGTATGCCAAGCGTACATACACAAGTTACTGACCGTGGCTTGAATGAATTTCGTGCATTCTACAGATTGCTGTACGGCGAGTTTCATGCGTCCAGTGATGTTTTTTTTCGGTTAATGTATGCGAAGCGTACATACACAAGTTACTGACCGCGGCTTGAATGAATTTCGTGTATTCTAGAGATTGCTGTACGGCGAGTTTCATGCGTTCAGTGATGTTTTTTTTCGGTTAATGTACGCGAAGCGTACATACACAAGTTACTGACCTCGGCTTAAATGAATTTCGTGCATTCTAGAGAATGCTGTACAGCGAGTTTCATGCGTCCAGTGATGTTTTTTTTCAGTTAATGTACGCGAAGCATAGTCAACCGCGTCTTGCATGTATTAGAAAAATGAAGAATATCGAAATTTTCCTCAATTATAACGTGTGTGGTGTGATGCAGAGAATTGACTATTTATAGAGTTTTTATGAGAATTTCTTTCATGAAGTAAACGTTGATTTTATTCCGTTTTGTGACAATTTTCAAGTTTAAGCCTTATTTTACTAGAAATTTTTTAATTGTTAAAGGTAATAAATTATTAAACTTGATAAATATTTCAAAAAAATTCATAGAAAAAAAAAGATAATTTGTAAAAATGGATACAGATGGAAGAAAAAAGCTATAAATATGTAAAAATAGAAAAAATTTGATAAAAGTATGTAAAAATGGAAATATCCGGAGGAAAAAAATAGCCGAAAATTTGTAAAAATGAAGTATCCGGAGGAAAAAATAGCTAAAAATTTGTAAATTGAAAAAGCTAGAGGGATTAGATAACTAAAAATTTTTTTAAATGGAGAAATCTGGAGGGAAAATAGTTAAAAATTCATAAAAAAAAAAGGAAAAATCCGGTGGGAAAAATAGTTTAAAATGGAAAAATTGGAGGAAAACATAGCAAAAAAATTGGAAATTTGTAAAATATGGTGGCAAAAATAGCTAAAAATGTGGGAAAATATGGTGGCAAAAATAGCTAAAAATGTGTGAAAATTGTAAAATCTGGAGGAAAAGTAGCTAACAATTTGTAAAAATGGAAATATGATGAGGAAAGAATAGTTAAAAATTTATACAAATGAAAAATACAGAAGAAAGAAAATTAAAAATATGGAAAAATCTGGAGGAAAAAAATGGCTAAAAATTTGTAAAAATGGTAAAATCCGGAAGAAAAAATAGCTAAAAATTTGTAAAAATAAAAAATCCAAATGAAAAAAATAGATATTTTTTTTTAAAAAATTGAGAAATTTGGAGAAAAAATTGCTAAAAATTTTTTTTAATTGAAAAATCCGGAGGAAAAAGTAGCTAAAATTTTTTTTTAATTGAAAAATCCGGAGGAAAAAGTAGCTAAAAATTGTTTAAATTGAAAAATTCGGAGGAAAAAGTAGCTAAAAATTTTTAAAAATTGTAAAATTCGGTAGAAAAAGTAGCTAAAAAATTTTTTAAAGCGGAAAAATCCAGAGGAAAAAGTAGCTAAAAATTTTTAAAAACGGAAAAATCCGGAGGAAAAAATAGCTAAAAATTTTTAAAAACGGAAAAATCCGGAGGAAAAAATAGCTAAAAATTTCAAAAAATGCAAAAAAAAAAACAAAGGAAAAACATAGCTAAAAATTTATAAAAATGAAAAAAAAAGTAAAAACATAGCTAAATATTTATAAAAATGAAAAAAAAAAAGTAAAAACATAGCTAAATATTTATAAAAATGAAAACAAAAGAAATAAAATAAAAACGTAGCTAAAATTTGTAAAAATGTAGAGGAAAAAATAGCTAAAAATTTGTAAAAATGAAAAATAGATGAAAAATAGCTAAAAACTTGTAAAAACGAAAAATCCAAATGAAAAAAGTAGGTTAAAATTGAAAAATCCGGAGGAAAAAAATAGGGTAGAACTTTTTTTTATGGAAAAATCCGGAGGAAAAAATTTGTAAGAATAAAAATATCCGGAGGAATAAATAGTTCAAAATTTGGATAGAAAAATTGCTAAAAATGAAACAATACGGAGTGAAAAATAGCTAAATAGTTTTTTAAACGGAAACATCCGGCAGGAAAAATAGCTAAAAATTTGTAAAAATGGAAAAAATCGGAACGAAAAAATCGATAAAAGTTTATAAAAATTGAAATATCTGAAGGAAAATATCGGTAAAAGTTTGTAAAAATTGAAATATCTGAAGGAAAATATTGGTAAAAGTATGTAAAAATCGAAAAATGTGGCGGTAAAATTTACTAAAACTTTGTAAATATTCTTAAAACGAAATAAAATCAATGCTACGTTCACGGTGTACTTTGTGAAAGAATTTGCTTGACGATGTGTGTAAGTAATAAGTCGTCTGCCGAAAAGCTCGTGTTCTGATTGGGTAGAATTCGGAGGTTGCCGATTTCTCGGTTGGCGCGCGTCGTTCCTTGGTGTGCGTCAAAAAAATCGCCAAATCGGGGACCCTCGCTTATTCGAGGATTCTGCCGAAAAATATTTTAATAGCTTTTTTTTTTCTATAACTTTTAAAAAATAAGTACATTCTAGCTGTAAAAAAAGGTTAAAAAGTGTAAATTTTACACTTAAAGTGCAAAGGTTGGAAAGCTTTGTAAAGAGCTTTAACGTTTACCAACTGTATGCAGCTAAAATACAAGAGTGCACTTCTATTTTATGAATGTGTGAAATTAAATTTACTAATGTAAATTGATCAATAGACAAAATTTGGAGCCTATTTAGGGGACCATCCCAAAATTCTTCCTAGTAAAGCAGGTCCCTTCACAATATACCTTTTAATAAACAGGATCTCTTCCCATTTTTTTTTTTAAATAACACAGGCAACTTAAAAAAAATTGAGTTTTAAAAAGGAAGAAGTCTTTAAAGACAAATTTGTTTTTGCATGTGGGGTAGCAATACTTTTAAAATCTGGAATTTTCTGAATTGACTATTTTATAAACAATCCATAAAAACATACTCTTCATTGTTAATTTTTATTTTATGTTTCAAAATGTGTAATTTGCAAACAAATTGAAAGGAAAACTTTAACAGAAGGACTTAAAGAAGTTATCAATAAACGTTTGGTTCAAATTTGAGTAACTAAATTTCATATTCATTACAAAATGTTATCTTTCACAAAAAAAAAAAAAAAGAATAAATTTCACACAAATAACTTTTACTTTTTTCAAAATGGGCCCTAAGATAAAAGCCCTGCGTTACAAACTGAGTAAATTGACAACTTACCTTTGCTTGAATGCCAAACGAGTTTATGCTGCACAGTCATCTCTGCTGCCATCTCTGAACTGCGCCACCACAGTTTCCTGAAAAATATGAAAATAAATTGCAATAGGTTGCAATATTAAGCATTTATCATATTCAACTAGAAAATTAAAAAGAAAAAGTACAACTGATTAATGTATATAACTGATGTCAGTGAATCATTTTCTTCTTCTTTTAAATCAAAACTTATTTCAACATGCACACACACATAATTTGCATTAAATAAAATGGCATCTTATCTAAATATTGCTATGGGGAGGAAAAGAAAAAAAAAAATTACTGAATCAGCCACACCAGCAGAAGTGCTGTGCACTTAGACTATTTTAAATTTTTACACGCATATGCACTATAGCGCTTTTTACTGAAATTATGGTACTGAAAAAGAAAAACACTGCAGAACATAATATAAAAGATGGAGATAAATTATAGTTCCAGGAAAGTAATTAAGGAAGATAATTGATACAATGTTTGGTACTTTTCGGTTAGCTGGACACCAGTAATATATATACATGTATGTACTTGTACACATCATTGGCACCTGGCTAACCGAAAAGTACCCAATGTTTTATTTAACATAAAATTAAAAGTGTAATATCAGACAGGCTCTCTCCTCTTAATATTTTGGATGGGTGTAAAAAAAAAAAAAAAAAAAAAAAAAAAAAAAATGTAACAGTATAGTATAACAGTATGCAACTATTTTGGATTCCAAGAAAGAAATTGCATGCTTTGAGAGTATGTTGTCACAAACACAGAAAGAAAATTTCAGACTCGGGGGAGATGAGGTTAAAAAAAGGCTTAAAACAAGTTTTAAAAAGGAAGACGTCCTTAAAGACAAATTTGTTTTTGCATGAGGGGTAAGGGACGATGCAATACTTTGAAACAAAAAAAGGTACATTTCGGTTAGCCGGGCGCCAGTGATATATATCAACATATATAAATACATAATGTATATACCTATATATGTATATACATACATATATGTATATAAATATATGTATGTATATATATGTATATGCAGACATATGTGTATATACATAGATATGTGTATATATAATACATGTATATATATCACTGGTGCCCGGCTAACCGAAATGTACCCAAACAAATTATGTGCTTTCATTAGGAAAAAAAAAAACCCATTAAAAATTAATCTGGTTTGTTATTAAAAAAATATTTACAACATGAAAATATATTAAAAGCAACTGTTTATAAAAAGTTTGGGTCCTTTTCTGCTATACCAACACCATTGTCGCTAAGCATAATAATCGGCACAAAAGGAAATTCACATGAAACGAATCATTTGAAAACAAAAATAACATTGTTGGCACGAATTTAAGCACTTAAAAATAAAACGTTTGAAAATTGCAATACAAAATATGCACTTAAAATAAAAGAACAAATAAATATTACATAAGATAATAAAATAAAACTCTATTTAAACTACAGGCTTGAAATTGTAAATGTCTCTTAGGATTGCTGTAAACATTTCATTTTTTGAATGAAGATGTTTATGAGTTTTTTTGATAAAAACTTTTTTTTTATGTATCTAAAGTCCTAAAACAATTTTATTGCCGCTTCTACATCATCAAGTAACAGCTTAATGGTAAAATTCATTTCAGTGTCAATAATAAATGCAAGTTATAATTTAATAAATATTTTCTATTTGAAAAGTAGCAAGTTAAGATGTTTTATGAGGTTACGATTAAATAATAATAATAAAAGATTCACGTTCAATAAATAGTCCAATCAGAATGTTTGGTACAGTTTGCAATAAAAAATTCTTTACACGGTTAGGGTAGAAATAAATGGCAGATTAGCGTATATTTTGGCATGTGTTGGTATAACAGAAAAGTACCAAGTTGTGTTCCTATTACACTCTGACAGGGTTGGGTTTTTGACATGACAGTGGTAAAAACAGTGTTTTTACCGGTTTATTCCGTCAAAAACCTATCATTTTCGATTGTCCTCCAATTTATGGTGTAAGTGTAGCATACAATACATTTCTAGATTGATTTTACCTTGTTCTTGTTATTATTATTATTTACAGTTACATTTTTTAAATTTATTTAAAAGAAGATCATTTCCTAAAATGGGAAAGATTTAAAAATACAAGAATAAAAGAAAAGAACAATATTTGTCATAATCTTCACCAATATAGATTCTACTAACTGCAATTAACATTAATATTAAATGATAATAAAAGGTCATTATAATTATTAAATAACATTCAATATACATTTTTAATAAAGTGCATTAAAATTATTTTAGAGATGCAAAAATGTTGTTACATTGTATGAAAATAGATGTTAAGCTAAGACTGGCAGTGAATAAATTTGAATATTCTTAGATAATATTTTAAAATGCATATCTTATATATTTAATAAATGCAATTACGGCGATTTTCATTTGCAGTTCAATAAGTAGAATCTTAAAGTTTTGTTTTCAACAATGTAATAAATTGTACCGAAATTATACACTGTTTAATCTAATACTTATAGGTTACAGGATTTCTTCAAAAAATCTAATTTTTTTAGACTATGCCAAATTGCTTAAGATTATTGTAGAGATCTTTTAACAGAGATGTAACACGTATTATTCTAATGCAATTCTTTTTTGTTTTTCGTGGATGTATAAATATACTTTAGAGTCTTTCTGATACTCAATATTTCATGTAAAACAACTTAATATTAAAGATAGAATGAAAAAAAAATGTAAAAACAAACTACTAAAAAAATGGGTTTTTGACAAGGAGGTTTTTGACATGACGGTAAAAACCATGGTTAAAACCGGTAAAAACCGTCATGCGTCAAAAACTTGCCAACCCTGCACTCTGATAAGTGGAATTTAAAAATTAAATCAGATTACTTAGCTTTTCGGCTAAACCAAAACATTTTGGGCACTATTGCCATGACTAATTAAAAATCACATTAATGAATTAAAAAGAAATTACCTACTTTATTAAAATCTTAAAAATAAAGTGAAATTTTGCAAATGGTCATTAATTAGTACATAAAATTCGAAGTTTTCTATTACTATCAAAATAAAAATATGCCAGTATCATCAGAAAATACAGAATATATATATATTAGTTAATTAAAACCAGATCTTAACATATGAAGTATAATTTCACTGAAAGACACTGGAGCTGTAAAATATTACTTTCCGCTTCCTGACTGGTTTAAGATTGTCAGCAATAAAGCAAATTATAAAACAGGCAACGGAGAATTATGAAAAAAATAAAAGCTGAATTTTTATTGGTTAATTTTTTTATAAACCAAAAACTTCCGAGATTGTTCATTACGGACACATTTTACTCTGATATATATATATAATTACAATCAACTTATTAATAGCATATTCAGGGCAGATGTAAGATCAGTAAAGAACTTTTTTTTTTATTCACTTCTGTAGAATTAAGTCGCATAATAAGCAAAGCAATGCAGTTAATTTTACACAATTGCTGATACTTTTTCTCAGCTTTCTTTATCTTGAACTTAAATCTGTCCCTGAGAATGATGAAAACTAATTTTTAACTAACTCTTGGAATAATATAGAAAAATAATCTTACCTAATTAGTAAATCTAAATATCCAAAAACCAGTGAATGACGAGACTTAGACATAGACGACGCCACGATGCAGGAAAGGGAAATGTAAACAACGCTGCGATGTGCGATGACGCTGCCAAAAAGACATAAAAATCCCTACGAGACCGCAGAAAAAAGCTATATTTCAATAGATTTATTTTTTCAAGGTTCTTTTTTTATCTTCAAAATTTCTCATACAACATTAAATAATTTTAAAAGTGGAAATTTTTCAATGCTGATTATTACAAAGCGGAAAACATTTAAAAATATATTTACAAAAATCCCCACTGGGAAAAAAAATGTGTTGGAAAAGGGAAATCTTGTTTCATCTTTCCCTGCATTACTCCCGGCTTGGTGAAAGGAGTGGGAGGGGGGGGATCGGTATTTGGTATTATTGCTTATTTAAGCTAGTTAAGATTTTTTTTTTCTTTTAAATCTAAATTTTGGAGTGTTTCAAAAAATGAGAATAACTTATTTTTTGGAACTGATTTATAGATAATATACAGATAATATAAAATCACCGCCCCCCCCCCCCTCCAAGAAAAAAAAGAATTTTTTTTTTTTTCGTTTAACAGTAACTGCTTTTTGGTAAAGTGGCATTTATTTCTTTTGACAAATATTTTTTCATTGAAATTGAAATTGAAATAAATTCCCATTTATCATTAATTTTTTTAATATGTTTATATAATATGTATGTCTAAAGATTGCAATATTCATTTTCATTCTAGGTGCTCACAAAAAATATTCATTTAAAGATATTAATGCATACTTTAAAAGCAAAAACATTAACAGTTTTTATGATTTTTTTTTTCCATAAAAACTCTTTAAATTAAAGAAGGGTACTTTTTGTGTATTTTTTATTGCATAAAATATTTAAATGCAGCATATTTTATCGTTTCACATAAATCCAGGTTTAAAATAACGAAAATCATCTTATAAAATGTGAAGTAAAGATACTTTTTATTTCTTATAATAAAAATGTCGAGAAGATTATACTGGGCCACTGACTTTTAAACAATGATAGATTTGTATATCTTGGCCGCAAACGTACTTTCATTCGCTATTGGGCACTGAAATTGCATTAAGTTTCCCCGCCATTTGCCCGTTAACGATTTGGCGATAGACATCCGGTGTGCGGGCGCTTCAGTTAAAATACATTAATGGCTGGATACAAATTGCCGCAAACTTTTTTGGCCACAACGTTTACAACAGGTGGCCAAAAATCTCGTGTTTGCTGGGATACATATATTTTTCCCTGACTCCCGGCTAGCCGAAAAGTACCTAATTTTTTTGTTTCTCGCTAATATTGTCTGTAGACTCTATTACGGAATATTAGAAAATCTATCATTATTATCATCTAAATGGTCATGAATAATGCGCCATAATCAGGCTGCATATTATTACACATAATTTTCAAGTATGGTTTGGTGAAACATTGAACTTTAAATTCTGTTAAAGACTGCATTTTATCTCGAAAAGGTGGACATTATGTTACAAAGTTATGTGGTTTGAAACGATCAGGAAAACAAACTTGGATCAATGATTATAATCCCGCGATTTTGTTCATGTGAGCCGCCAATATTGACATCCAGTTTGTTGGAGAACCCAGTTTGGTGTTAAATCGTTACATTACGCGTTATATAATCAAACCGAAAAAAAAATCGTAAGGATGAGATTTGGAAGACAATTGACGAAAACAAAAGTCTCAATGCCAGATTACGCGCTTTTGCCAGATAAAACTTGATTAGTCGAGAAACTGGAAGTTACGAAACCGTAGACAAAATTCGGTACTTTTCGGTTAGCCGGGCGCCAGTGAAATTTATATATCTATGTATACATATATATACATATATCTATACATACACACATTTATATATGTATGTATGTATATATACATATATATATATACACATACATATATGTGTGTATGTATACATATATATGTATATATAGATATATAAATTTCACTGGCGCCCGGCTAACCGAAAAGTACCCAAAATTCTTGGCTATAAATGTTTCTGTTCATGGGATGCTGTGCAATACTTAAATACCAGCATGAAAAAAGACCGACGAAGAAAACTGAAAGTCACCATGATTTGGTTTTATTGGCAAAAGAGGATGAGCGATCTACTGAAATTTACTGTCGGAATTTTATTGATGATTATTACATGAATCGACATGACAAATTGGAAAACATGTGTTTATACGAATTGGCCACTAGGTACTAATACGAACGAAATAAACCAAAGTCTGTAGAATATTACGAATTAAAAAAGAACCACAGTTGGTTCAGAAAACGTTTGAAACCAGTTGTTTTGAAAACGCCCTAACATAACACGAAAACGGACGCTGGAATTGAGTTGTACTATCATCATTCTTTGCTGATGTTGTTCAAGCCTTGGCGAAACGAAGACCTATTGGGAGAAACAAAACAACGATTACAAGCTGCAATCGACTTGGATGAAAAGTTGCAACAAGAAAGTGATTTGCACAACCAGCTTTAAAATATCGAAGAACGGAATGAAGACGTTGATATGATACCCGCAGATTCTGATAACACTGAAACTCACCAGGAAATTGTTATTAATGAAGATAAATTGAACAAAAAAAATGAATGCTGACCAAAGGAAAATATTCTAATCAATTATAAAGCATATAGAAGAACAAAAGAAAGACCTGTCTATTCCACCCATAAATCTGATTGTACGCGTAGTTGCTGGTAGAAGAAAAAGCTTTCTAATTTAATTACTCAGTCAAAAAGTTCGTTTAATGAGTAATCACAATAATGATGCTGCTGCAGTACTAGCACCAACGAGAATTGCTGCCTTCAGCATTGGAAGAAGTACAATTAACAAGTTTTTCAAATTACCCGTCCAACATACGAATGAAGCAGAATAATTTAAGCTTGATTCTGACGATTTGAAATTATTTAAGCAACAATGGAAATCATTGGATTTAGTAATTATCGATGAGTGCAGTATGGTTTCGAATGTACTTTAGCGATGATCAGCTAACGATATGGCGAATGTTGTAAAAACAAGCGAGATTACTGTTTTGGTGGCAAAAACATTATTTTGTTTGCGGATTTATTGCAGCTAGCACCCGTAAAGGCCCAATTTTGATTTCAGGAACTGCCTTTAAACAAAGTGAAACAATTGTTTGGTGGTGTTGGTGCATTCAACTTTTGGTACGAATTTGAATACAGTGACCTAACAATGAACATTGTGTTATATACATAAAAAAATATATATCGCGGCATAACTTTCTTAAATAACAGTCTCATGCACCAAATAACGATGCAAAATCAAAACTGAATTTTTATAGCATCATCACTGAACTGATCGTTAGTATAATTATCAGAACCTAATATTCGGTCCCATTCAGCGATTTTAAAAAAGACTAAGAAGAGTAGTAATGAAAGATACCACTGAAAGAACAACTGAGCCTATAGCAGGCGACTTCAGTGCAGCAGAAACAGTCCATGGATACGACCGAGACAATTATAGAATCCAGTTTCTTTATGAGGTAATAGCTATGGAAAACCACCATTTAATTATTGATGTGACGGTCCCCTGACATTTGAGAGAGCAGGTAGACATGAAAAATGCTACTTTGGCGATGAACAGTCAACGATTTGGCGAGTGTTGTAAAAACAGTGTAACAATAAAATTTTGACAATAGCAAAATTTTTTACTTTTCAAGATATTAAAAAATCTTTAGTTTTTATCAAAAAATTTAAATGACTAGTATTAAAAAATGCTCTGAAGAGCACCAAAAAAGGTTAATATGTTTAAGTATGAAAAAGGGTTGGACAAGCGCTTCTAATTGAGCATGAGAAAGGAAAGGGGTTCCTTCTTGGCTGCAGCTCACTGTCAATGCCAACTTTTGAAAAAATCATATTCGCGCTTTTTCCATATAAATGAAATCACTCATAGTTACGATAAAAATGTATAGTTTAAAGATGTAGCCAGTAAAGACGCAGTTGATTAAACATGAATGTAAGGCGACATAGTACCAAAAAACTTAGTTCCTGCAGCGTATCACACTCATGCATTGCTACCAAGCATGCCTGCAGTGTAGAACTGCGCAGAAAATTGATTTGTATTGCAGTGCAGAGTGTTGCAGCATTCTGCACAGGAACAATTTCACATATGCACGCATTACAGTATAATGCATTCATTGATTGAAATTATATGCAAGTTGCTGTGGCTCCACAATGCAATATGCAATACAGCAATGCATATGTAAGTTATGAACGAACATTAGGCGCATATACCTTTAATACGGAAGTACAAAGAAACAGTGCGGATGTGCACTGAGGCTCAAAAGTATAATAGGAGTGTACAGTGTAGTATAGTCTGTAGATCAATAATGGTACACAGTGCACTGTACAAAGTTGCATTGCAGACGCACGCACAGTACAACAGTAGAACAGTGCAGTTGAAATATAAAGCACGTTGGAAAGTTTTACTACAGTACCGCAAATTTCTTTTATGTGAAAAAGCGCGAATATGATTTTTTCAAAAGTTGGCATTGACAGTGAGCTGCAGCCAAGAAGGAACCCCTTTCCTTTCTCATGCTCAATTAGAAGCGCTTGTCCAACCCTTTTTCATACTTAAACATATTAAGCTTTTTTGGTGCTCTTCAGAGCTTTTTTTAATACTAGTTTTTCATATGAAAAAACTATATATTTGAACATTAATGAGTATCTATATGTTCATTCTTATACATGAAAAATAAAATTTATATTACAGATATAAATGTAGACTACTTTTTCATTATTGTATCAAAACTATGAAATTATTGTATTTCTTTTCGGGTTCGAATTGAAATGTGTCGGGGTTGCAGGTCGATGAAAATGTTTTTCGCTTGAAATTAGAGTCCTGCATCTGGTTAGCTAACCCAATTTTACCAGAACAACACCCGACCCAAACCGCAGATCGGGTTGGTTCGAGCTGACGTTATTATTTTTCGTTGCGGTTCAAGTTGACTTTAAAGTTTCGGGTTTGGATCGGTTTCGGATTGACCTTTGTTTCTTTCTGTTCGGGTTCGGGATGAGCCGATTTTTCGAAAATAAGTGCTGAATATTTTTCAAATGAAAAAACTATATATTTGCGTATTAAAGAGTGTCTATTAAGATGTGTTCATTTTTGTACGTAAGAGATAAAATTGATATTAGAGATGTAATTGTAGACTACGTTTCCATTATTGTATTAAAATATGGATTAATTTTCTTTCACTTCGGGTTCGTGTTTGAATATTCTGGGTTCGGGTCGCTTTCGGGTTGAAGTTTGTCGGGTTTGTGGTTGACGAAATTCTTTTGTCGGGTTAGGGTCAGGAACAAGCAGGACTCTACTTGCAGAAGAACTTTCGTGTTCATGTCGGATATAACCCGACCTGCACAAGACTGTAGTCCCAGGCTGTGGAGATTTTTTAGAATGTACTGTATATAATATGATTTAGTAAAGCAAATGACTTGATAGCATTGTAATGATTGCAATAAATGTAATGCGACTATAATAACCTAAAAAAAGTCCCTAAATTTTGGACTAAAGTGGAAATATCTCTAAAATTCTAGCCCTGATGGGAAATAGTTTTCTTTTGATATTGTTGTACACAGCTAAGAAGCATTTAATACAGTTTTTTCCCACATATATTTTAAAAATTATCCATAGTACTCATTAATAATAAATTTTTCTCATTTTGAGAATTTTGGAACAGCTTTAGCAAAAATTTTTCATCATTACTAATTTATGTGCTTCAAGTGTTTATTTAATGCTTATAATTTTTATTGTATTCAAAGCTGACAAAATTTAGTTTATATTTTGAGCAATGTTTGATTTTTTTTCTTTCTTTTAGTCTGACGTGTGATGACTGATTATTTTTCTCAAAAATCAAAAATCTCCTTGCGGAGGCTGCAACTAGCCGCCCCCCAAAAAACGCTCCTGCACGTATGTAAGGAAAAGATATGATGGAAATGATCTCAAAATAGCTGTAGAAGATGTCAAGAAGGGTATGCTAAAGGAATCAGTGTATGTTGCTTACCCTAACCTCTAAAATGTCTAATGGGTTTTTTAACATACCTAAATTTATTTAATGATGAATAACTTAAGTATAATTAGATTATACAACACACATTTTTTGTTAATGCACATTGTACCCAAATTTTCTAAAATTTCTCCGATAATGTTTTTTTTTTAAATTTATCTTCTAAAAAATAGTAATTACTTAAGACTTTTACATATTACATATACACGGGGTAATTATAGTTAAAAAAAATCTATTTTGAGGTTATAAAAGAGGAAATAAATCTAACACTTACATAATTCAATTCTAGGAGAGAACTCATTGTTTAAATGAAAAAAAAATCCTGTCATTTGTAGTAACTGTAATATTTTTAATTTATGAATATGAGATTTTTATACTGAAATGAAATTACCACGAAATTCGATATTTACTTTAAACATATCTGCCATTCAATAACGTTTCCTCAGATATTATTGAAACAATTCTGTATAACTTCACAAGAAACGTCTTTTGATTACCTTTTGATTTAAATAAATAAATAAAAAATGTATACATTTATACAAAGTGCTCTAAAACGAACTGACGATTTAAAAAATTGTTTAACGAATAAACAGTGACTAGTGTATTCTAGTAGGAGAGTAATGTATGAAGTCAGAAATTTAATTTTTATGCTTCCTCTTTTTTTTTTTTTTTTTTTTTTTTTTACATATCGCCGACAAATGGCTCTGAACTGTCCTATCCTAAACTGTAATAATGCTCAAATTACCTTGCAATTTCAAAACAAAAACAGGTAAACAAAATGAAATGAAAAATCTAAGCAAACTTTGATCCATATTTTTACATTAGTTTGAGCATTCCAACAGTTTGACTCAGAGCAGCACATTCTATCAGTAATTTTTGGAACTAAAACAAGTAAGCGTAATAAAGAAATCCCCTATCATTTATATCCTGCAATAATAATGTTAATAGCTGTCAAAATTACATGCTATTAAGCTTTAAAAACAATAAGTCCATATTTAGAATCACTGTATTAATCATACTTATTACACGAAGCATTTTCTTTTATTTTTTCTTGGGGTATTCAGAAATAACTTACACATATAAATTAAATAAAGAAAGAAAGGGTATTTCTGAAAACAATTTTATATATAAAAAAAACAGCAATAATTCACAGAGAACAAGTGTTAATACAATAATAATTGTTAAAAAAATTATAAAATTAATATATTTTTCTTTTTAAAATACTTTTAAAAGCAAGGTAGTGTATAATAAAATTAATATCACTCAAAATCTTCCGATCGGGAAATTTTTCGATAAGTTTCTACATACGAGTGCCTTACATATAAAAAGCCAAGCACATATAAATGTAAAATTAGAAAATGGTGCTATTTAATATTTATATTTAAAACAGGAATTTCTGTATATTTTAAATATTAAAAATAAATAAATAAATAAAAAGAGCTAATGTTAAGCTGTTTCACATTAAACAGAATTAAAAAAATATTGTTTATCGTTTCTAATTCTTTTATAATCTTTTTTTATTTGTGTACATTTTTCTTTTTTATGAATAAGAAAAAAAAAATCATTTGCGTTCCTTAAAAGCTCTTAAAATTTCTCCGATAATGTGTGTCTTATTTATCTTTTAAAAAATAGTAATTACTTAAGACTTAAAATAACCCCCCCTTAAAAAAATAGTATAAAATTTGGAAAGTGCAACTTTACATGGGACTGAAAAACCTAAACTTTTATCTGGATTTATTTGCATTCAGAGTAAATAAGTCGGAAACACTCTTTTTGGGTTGTTTATATTTAAAATTAGCCGCCACTGGTGACTAGTTTGGTTGCCTTTGAATGTATGCTAAATATTGCAATACGTTACTTTTAGGCATAATTTAATTTACTTGCTTGATACTTCGCCTAATCGGAAGATTCTTCCTCCGTTTGTTTATAATAGATTTATGTTGTTTATATTTATGCACGCTTTTATGCTGGATACGCCCATAGGGAAAGTTACTTCAAAAATACACAACGCTCGTTCCATTTTTTACGGAACAATCTTATTTAGGGAACCTAGATCTAAATTATTATAGTTTAAATTTATTTGACTTCCAAGTCTGGAAATTTGTTTTTTAAATAATAAAAATCTTCATTTCAATGTAATTGTAAAAGGATTTGAATATCCTAATCAGTGTTAGGCCTAGAATGGTAAATTTGAAGCTGATAAGCTCGCTATAGAATGGATAATTTTTTTATGATCGCCAATGGCGATAATTTTTACATCACGGTATCCTACCACACACTGATGTCAGAGACAAGGTGAATTCCAGATATTTTTCAACCACTTTATGTATATCTGTTACCTTTTAGAAGGATGTGATTATCAGGTCTCCATCAGGAATTGGGAGGAGGTGTACTTCTTGTAATATAAATTCAAGTATAGTAATTAAATCAATGTAAAAAATATTTTAAAAGTGTGAATATAATGAAAAATGTATTTTTGAAAACAATTATAAAATTAAAGAATATTTGTTTAATTGAAATAATTACTTTACAATAATTAACCTGGCAACTGTTTTGGTCAGCAATGAATTTCTTAAAAGGCTACATCTGTGTAGCAATGTGTTAAAACTAATTTTTTAATGATAATTTCCTTTATCTATGTAAATATGTTTCATTTATGTACATAAACTTTCTATGTTACAATTTCATTTTAAATTAAAAATACTGTTAATTTAGCATTCTCTGTGATAGTATTTTTCTTTCTTAAAAATAGGCAGAGATGATATTTTTATTCCAGCATTGTTTATAATAGATTTATGTGTTGTGTCTTATACTTTAATGCAACAACCAAAATAAATTTAGTTTCTCTACAAAAATTAACCATTTAAATTATTGCAAAAAAAATCATTTAACTCTTCATTCACTAACTGAAAATTAATAATGATTTAAACCATAGTTAATATGAAGTTAAATTTTGTTAGTAGTAAAAAATTATTAAATTAAGGATCACATATGATTAATTGAAATAATATATTTCCAGAATAAACATTATACTAAAATGTACCAAAAGTTGCGTTGTATTCTAACTTAAATTTCCCATCCATAGCAATATCCCATAATTCCATTAAAATAAATTTATATAATCCCAACAATAACACCAAGCGCGTGGTCTATAAATCATGTGTAATAAAACCTTCCTTGTAAATCTTTAATCTTCATGTATATGACCTTTCCCTTAATATAAAAATCTATAATAAAACATTGATTTCTCCACATCTTAATCTGAATGTTTAAAGGCTATGATTTTCTCGCTCAAAATTACTAAGAAATGAGACAATTTCTGTTTTAAGAATTACAAACTTAAAAAAACAATAATTTTGAGAAATTAATTAACAAGAATTCCAGATATAACTTAATTAAGCCATAAACGTAAATTACTCTCTAAGCGGATTTCAATGGTCTCATTTCGTTAGTAAACTCAATTCTGTTTTCCTAATTTATTCTTCTCTCCAATCAAAACATATGTGAAATCTTCAATATATATAACATGATGGAACTAGTTGACTTACAAACATAATTAACAATGCAAATCCTAACTACACATAATTTCATCTCATCACCAAAATATATATATAAACTCGGTTTATTCCAAAAAATCTACAAGAGACCACTCCATTTCTTCCGTTCAAGGGTCTCCCCCATGTGGATACCTTCTTTAGGTATTCACGGGCTTCGCAACCCCGGGCACCTGAGCGCTCTTTCTCTTTTCTTTTTCCTCTCCATTCTCTTGCCTAATATTTCTTCTTTGTTTCACTCTCAATGTGGTTTCATCTTTTCAGGTTCTGTATAAGCCGATTTCATCCTGTTTATATCGACTTATGGAGAATTGTAAACCACCCACGCGTTTTCCGTGCGTGGCGACTCGTGTCACTGGAAAGGGGGATCCTGGCAGTTGAGGGAAACCAACACACTGCTTTGGCCTCTGCTTTAGGTAGACGGGAGGTGCATATTGGTCCCGTATGCATCAATCGGCTGGTCAGCTGATTTGTCACTGGCTGGGGATCAAGTGAGCGGTCACATACTAGTCATCTCGTTAAGGGTGGAGACTGATATAGGGGTGTCTTGTGAACGTATGAGCGCTGGTTAGCACTGGTGCACGAACGTGCCTCCCCTCGTTGGGCTCGGTAATGGGTGGTGCGACCGGGGTCTGAAATAGTTTTCTCTCTAATATGGATAGAAATACTTCAATTCCTTCTATCTCTCTCCCATCTAGAGAGCAACAAATTGTACAGAATAATTTATTCACACTTTTTTTAAAATTAAACTCACTGATAGTCACTCTGATAGTTGTTTTAAGAGAACTTCACCGTTTCTTATTGCAAAAACATTCCAATCTGTATTTGAAAATGGTTATTCACTTAAAAAACTACAGTCTGGAGATTTGCTTGCTGAGGTTTATAAAGCAAAACATTTACAATTTCTCCCCAATTGCACAACAATAGACTCTTTTTCTGTTTCTGTTCAGTCTCATCAAACTCTCAATACAAGCCGTGGTGTAATATCCGAGCCAGAAATTTTATTCTCTTCAAAGGAAGGACTTCTAGAAAACTTAAAAGATGAACATATCATAGATGCACGCCGTATTACTATCCGTCGGAATGAGCAAGTGCTTCCTACGAAGCACATTATTCTGACTTTCAATAGCCCTACTTTGCCAACCAGAATTTAAGCTGCCTACCTGAGCTGTTCTGTCCGGCCTTATATACCTAACCCATTCCGTTGGTTTAAATGCCAGCATTATGGTCATACTACAACTATCTGTCGTGGTTCTGTTACTTGAGCACATTGCGCGGAAGTCGGCCACGATGGTAAGTCATGCGAAAAGCCTGAACGCTGTACAAACTGTAAGGGTGACCATACAGCATACTCCCGTTCTTGCTCAAACTGGATCCTTGAGAAAGAAATTCTTGCGCTTAAAATCACTCAGAAATTTTCTTATCCTGAAGCTCGAAAACTTGTTGAATCCAGAACACCATCTGTAGGATTTTCTTATTCTAGTATACTCAAGCGACAATTAAAATCAATAAGACATATAAGCACCCAAACTGAATTCTCTTTACCACCAAATGACTCTTCTATTACACAAAAAAGCACTATAAAGAAAAAAAAAACCCGTAGTATATATGTTTCCGCTAGAATAAGACCTATGCCTGCGCTAAAACTTTTGCCACCATCATCAGAACCTGTGAAAATAGAATATTACAATAGTCAGTCTAATCAGTTAATTAAACATGAGTCAGGTCAAACTTCTGTTTCATCTGCAAACAAATTGGAAAAACCTGTTTCCCCTGCACAAAAAGCACAACAAAAATCATGTGCACAGAAAGAAAGAAAGAGAACCTCAACGCTAGCCTCTACACAGTGGAAAATTGTGAAGGTAAAAAATAAGAAAGCGTATCTTGATACATCGTTTATTACTATAAAGAATTCCAAACAGCTGCTGCACTATGCAGACGAAGCTATGGATTCAGACTCTTAAATTTCTGATTCAAATGACGATAATACTGTTTTTTGTAGTATTCGAACCTACATGAATTTAACTATGTTTCTTGGTAATCTATTGTTTAAGTACATATATTTCTGCTAGAAACTTTGAACATTTTGTCAACTGTTAGTTTAAAGATTATATATATTTTACCTATGAAAACTTGTGTTTATTTCTTTTAGAAGTTGTGTTATATTTTCATTGAATGATTTTAATATACATTTATCATCACATCACTATTTTCATTTAACTGTGTTATTTTTATTCATCTTGTTTTTATGACAAAGTTTTAATCAATTTAAAATTTTAATTTAATGTTCTTATTCTAGCCTTTTTTATGGCGCAGCATGTCCCTAAAGGTACTTTGTGCCATAAAACCCCATTCAACCAACCAACCGTTCAAGGGTCCATTCCTCTTCCAGACCCCTATCCCTCATGGCTTTTTTTTATATCATCCATCCAGGTCTTTCGTGGTCTTCCTCGCTTCCTCTTTTGGTTTGTTCTATAATTAGATGCAATTTTGGGTAGTCTCTCGTCACTCATTCTTTTAACATGACCGTACCAGATTAAATCCTTCTTTTGGAGATCGTCTAATGTAGTTCCCCTTATTTTCATCATTTCTTTGATTCTTTCATTTCTTATTCTTTCTACTCTTGATATCCTGCATGATCTTCTTAGAGCATCCATTTCCACTGCTGCTAATTTCTGTCTTTCTGTCTCCATAATTCTCCATCCCTCTGCTCCATATAACAATATGCTCTTTATAAAATAATTGTATATATTATATTTTATTTTCATGGAGATCTCCTCACTTCACCAGATAGAATTTAATAGTTTTATAGCCTTTCTTCCTTGAGAGATCTGTATTTAATTTCCTGTGAGTCTGTGTCTTGTCTATTAATGTCTACACCAAGGTATCTATAATACTCGCAGCTTCCTATTACGTAGATTTCGTAAGAAATACTACCTATTGCATTCTCCCCTAAGTTAGAATTTTTGAAAAATTTTTGCAGATCTACGCCGATTATGACTCCCAGAACCCAAAACCACCCCCAGTTCAAAACTTTATCTATCTATCTATTTATCTATCTATCTATGTAACTTTTTCTAGACACGATAACTTGAATAATTCTGCACAAATCTCTTCCAAACTGATACATAAAATCAAGGGGCATAAAATCTCGGTCAGATTCGTTAAAGGGCAAAATTGAACCAACGGGGGGAAATAGGGGGCTTTTTGTGAAAACAGAAAAAAACCCATAAATTCTTAATTATGATATGTATCGAATCTGTTTAAAGTAATTATTACTTCTAGGAAAAGGGCCAAAAATTTATGTATGACAGATTTTTTATATCATTAAAAATGTCACCAAGCGGGGGGCGAAAGGGGGGGGGAGGTGTTAGAAGAAAACAATTCATAACCTCGTCAATTCAAAAGATATCAAATCCTCTTAAATTTATTTAGCAAAAAAAATTAAAAACGAAAAAAAAATCCCTGTCGGCTCCGCCTGCAAACAAGTTAGGTTTTGAAGTGGACGGTTCCAACTTCCGCATTATGGCAAAAAAGGTCATTTCTTCCGCAATTCTCAACAAACAGCCCCCACCCCCCACGGTCTGCGTCTTCAAAATCTACCTGTGCCTGTAGGCCGAGCCGTCAGGGATTTTTTTACGTTATTATTTAAATTTAGTTCTGTCTCATTTTCTGCTATACATAGGAATTTGGTCTTACTAACGTTCATCGGAAGTTCCCATTTCTCATAGTCTTCCTTAATTTGTATCGTCATTTTTGCTAAATCATTTTTACTTTTTGCAATTATAACTTGGTCATCTGCAAATTGCAGAGTGGAAATTGATGTTCCATTCACATTAAGTCCCATTCCTCTGCAATTTTCTTTCCAAATTTTCAATGTTTCTTCAACATAAATTAAAAAAAGTATTGAGGAGACACAACGTCCCTGTCTAAATTCTTTATCTGTTGTAAAACCTTTTGACAATCTTTGGCCTATTTTAATCTTTATTTTTGATTGTCTGTAAAGTTCTTGAATAGCTCCAATAATATTTTGATTTATATTCATTTTTTTTTCAATATATTCCATAATTTTGCGATTGGAACGTTATCGTATGCCTTCGTAAGATCAATAAATAGAAGATGAGTTTGATTTCCCAACACTATTTCTTTTTCAACAATTTATTTAAGAAGACAAAATATATTATCCATATATGATCTTCTTGCTCTAAATCCACTCTGCTCTTCACTTTCCTTCGTTCTAATTTCTTCCTCAATGAAATCTTTTAAGATTTTTCCATATAGTCTACTAAACGTTATTGTTACAGTAATGCCATGATAATTTTCACATTTTTGTCGGTCTCTTTTCTTATATATAGATGTTAAATATCTAATTCTCCATTCCTCTGGTGTTTCTTCTTCGTTTAAGAATTTTTCGAATGATTGTGTAATTAATCTGAGCAATTTATCGGTTCCATTTTTGATCAGCTGGGCTGGTATGCCTCCAGGACCACTTGCTCTTTGATTTTTTAATTTCTTAATTGCTCTTTTAACTCTATCAAGTTCAAACAATATAGGTTGTCTCAAAGTTGTTTCTTCTTTTTTCTTTTCAATATCTATATAATTTACTTCAAATTCATTTCTAGTTTCCGTAAGCAAAGCCTTATAATAATTCTTCACATTTCTTAACAGGTATTCCCTGCCATGAATTACTACCTTCTTTTCTAATATTTTTTTTAAACTTCCATGCCTTTGTACATCGTCTTCCTCCTATATACGTCTCAATTTCTCTGCATTTTTTTTATCCCAAGATGTTCTTTTTTTCTCTAGTACTAATTTCTTAGCTTATTTTCTAAAATTTCTATAAAGTGGTCTATCTTCTTTTTTTTGAACTCATCCATCTAATATAAGCTTCTTTTTTCTGTTGTACATTTTTTTCAATATCTTCGTCCCACCAAAATGTTTTTGAGGTAGTTTTTTTCTTTATTTTTTGTCCCAGTCCTTCATTTGCAGCCTGGTATAAAGATGATTTAATATGTTGATATACTCCAATTGCATTAGTATAATTCCTTTCTTCTAATTTTTTATCTAATTATACTTGAAAAAGTATTTTTGTACTTTCTTCCATTAATCCTTCCAACATATATTCTGGGACATCAATATCCTCCATCTCTGAGGAATTTTCCTCGTCTCTAATTAAATTAGTCGAGTAAGGAAATGCAAGTCTTGCTCGCACCGTACAATAATCTGAACCACATTCCGCTCCTCTCTGGACTCTAACATCTAATAATTTTAATTGGGCTTTTTGATTAATAATTACATAGTCATTAATCGATTTTAGCTATCTAGTATGCTGATACTACGTATATTTGAGAATATCCTTGTGTTTATAAAAGCCACTTGTAATCTTCAAGTCGTTGGTGTTGCAAAATTCTATAAGTCTTTCTTCATTATCGTTGACCACGTCCTCTCCGAATTCTCCAACAAAATACCTTACAAAATTCTACCAACAGTAAAAACTCAATTTACTTTAGACTCCGTTCGCTAATTTTAAACCTTTATCCCAAATCAACCAGTTGCAACAGTTATTCTCCAAATCAGATATACTGAATACAGACAACTTCACAAATGAAAATCACGTGAGAATTAATTTAAAACAGTCATCTTAATATCCACCTTACTAATATTAATTTTTTATTTAAATATTAAGAAATTTTAAACCATGCAGAAGCTGTCTGTATTCCTTGAAATAAAATTTCATCATCTCCACTTATTGAAAATAAACGAAAACAACACTGCAGGATCGTAACAATGAACAGGCATTTATTTGTAAATTAATCTATTTATTGACATTGTCTAGTTCGAGTGACTTAGTTTCAATTTACAAAATATTTGATATTAATTATTGAGGAGTGATCAGTTTTCAATTTTCAAAAGATTCATAATTGTTTGTGGAGCAACTAAAAGGCTATTACCAAAAATCGTTATTTTAGGAAATCCATATTTTCAAAAAAACTATTAATTATTATCAAAGAAAATAAAAAAATGAATTAAATAAACTGTTAGATTAATGCATGTATAATGAAAATTAAAGGTGAAGAAAAGGAAAGAAAAACAAACTTATCGCAGAGGGTCTTCCGTAGAGCTGAATTTATTTGTACTTCACATCATAGCTTCCGGCATCCAACTGCACTTCTCTGCTCCCCCATGCTACCTCCTTGACCACCTTCTATTCTGTGACGCCTGCGCGCCGAAAAACGGTGCCCCACATAATGGCACTATGTAAAATTCAAAAGATGAAAAATTGCACAAGAGCAATTAAGTTATCGTATGGAATATGTTCTCTTCATTTCTGATCTTATAGATTTTATCAATTCACCATTTTGGTGGGTTTGAACGTTAGAAATCCTTGTCCCTCATATGGTCACGTGGTGACGCTATGCTGTAGCGTGTTCATGTGGTGTCGCTCCGATTTTTGCGGGAATTGCAGATCACTACGATGTCGTAGCCATTGCCAGTGAAAGAACAGCAAAACTTAAGAAAATAGATAAAGATAGGCAAAAAATATAACACCAAAACGTTAATGAAAATATTAATAGACTCCAAAACTTTTAAATAATCTCAGAAGCTCCAGAAATATTAGTTAATCTCAATTAACTCCATAATCAAATATTTAACTCCAGTAGTTACTAAATTATTCTTAGTAAGCACCCGTGGTAGTAATACAGGGTGGTTATAATTAAAGGTACCCTGCTTAGACCTACGTAGAGTCCGCTCTGGTTGACAGATATCCATGAAACTTGAATATGTTATATGGACCATGGGGATATGAAATCGGCAATAAAAAAAAATTAGTTCAAATTTATCATTTGAGAAGGAGGCGTATGAAGACCAAAAATCTCAAACTGGAAACACAAAACTTTTTTTATTTACAGCATATATTCAATGTGCATTACATTTGTGTCAAACACATGTTCAAAGCGTATTACAGCGTGTTAAACAGTAGCGTGAAGGGTTTCTCGATCAACTGCAGCAACCTGACGAGTTATGCTTGCTTTCAAATCAGACAGAGTCCTATGCTTCCTCTATACACACGATCTTTCAGGAACGCCCACAATCAGAAGTTACAGGAATTCAAGTCCGAAGAACCAAGAGGCCAGGTTGTCGGAAAACTTCTCGAAACTACCCGATCATCTCCGAAGTGGGCACGAAGCAGTGCCATCCTGCTCGGGATATGTTAAGTGGTGCACCATCTTGCATGAATACGGTAGTCTCTAAACACTCTCGCTCTTGTAAGGATGGAATGACCTGCTGCTGAAGGAGGTCGCAGTAACGGGTATCCGTAATGGAACACTTTTTAGGACCCTGAGACGTGTTTTCCTAAAAAAAAAGAGATCAAGAATGAAATCAGCCGTAAAGCCACACCATACAGTAATGTAATCAGGGTACTAAGGTTGTTCATGCACAATATTAGGACTTGCAGTACCCCATACGCGACAGTTCTGGGTATTTACTGCTTCATTTAGGCTAAAATACGCCTCGTCCGACCACAAAATCTTCCAAGGCCATGCATTGTCAACGGCTATTTTGGCCAAAAATATCCTCAAATTGAGTTCGTGTGTCCGGGTCTGCAGAGTTCAGCGCTTGCACAACGTGAATCTTGTATGGATACCACTTTATAACGTATCGAAGGACCTCTCGTACTATAGACCAAGGGAGAGACAAATCCCGTGACACCGCTCGAGCACTTGTCGAAGAATATTGGGAACCGGACGTACTTTCGCCACGGCAAGAGCGACTTCTTCGGCAGTTTAATTTGAAATTCGTTTCCGTCCTCTTCCTTGCAGCACACCCAGCTCCCCAGTCTCTTCGAATTTAGATATCATCTTTTTCAAAGCCTGCCTCGAAAGTGGTCCTTTTCGTAAGCCTTTCAAGCCTCCATATTCTCGCAGTGCAATTAAAGTTGCAAAGGGTGAAAAAAACCAGGTTTATTCCCGGGAATAAACCGGGTTTTTTGGGAGGGAAATATTGAATATTTCCGGGAGTTTGCAGAAAGTTTTAGCCATGGAATTTTTTTATTTGTAAACAAAATGTTTTTACAAATGTAAACAAAATCAATAACATAAATACAGAAAAATAGCACAGTTTACATGAAAATCAGCGAAATACATGCTTACGCTGCAGAAATATTAAGTAAGAGAAATTAAATATCATACGTAAGTTGATATTTTAGTCGTGGATAAGTAAAAAGTACGAGAGGAAGATGACAGATTCATCTTGCCTGACATGAATATAAACATCCTCCCTGTTCTCCAATTCAGACAATGAAAACAAAAAAGAAAACGAACAAAACTAAAAGAAATCTATGCAAAAATACACTAACTCACAAGAAAATTAATATAGATTATGCCTGAATAGCTAATATGCCAACTAACAGAAATTAAACAATTTTAATTTTTAAACAAACATTCAAATCCTTACCAACTCACAGCCGTTATTGTTGTAAAGCAAATGAGTTATAACGAATTACAAAAAATTAGAGCGCAAAAGCTTAAGTTTTGTGAATTCATAATGAAACACCTATTTTAAACTTTTCAGGACAGTGCCTGAAATTTCTTTTAAAAAAAATAAATAAATAATTGAAATGACTAGTTTTGTTTACTTTCAAAACTCCTTCAAAATTTCCAATATTCCCCAAAATTCCGGGTTTATTCCCAAAAATTCCCGGGTTTATTCCCGTCCCTCAAAAACTGCGGGTTTTTTGCAACTCTAAGTGCAATTGACAATTTACTGCCGTTCTGATAAACCAACTTCACCAGTAACGCTCGTTCCTTCTTCTCTAACGGCATGGTGCAGACTGACTTTACGGTAGCGACTACTGGCTTTTTACACCGCTCCTAATTTGCATAAAGTCATTTCTCGTAGATGAAAACTGCCATCTATCGGTCGAAATTTGAACTAATTTTGTTTATTGCATACATCATTTCCTCATGGTCCATATAACTTACATTCCAAGTTTCGTCGATATATGTCAACCAGAGTGGACTCTACATAGATCTAAACAGGGTAACATTAATTATAACCACCCTGTACTTAAGTACCTTACCTTAATATCCTAAATTATCCTCAGTTCCTAAGTAACCTTAAGTAATTCCAGAGATATTAATTAACCTCAATTAACTTCATAATCAAATATTTAACGCCAGTTGTTCCTAAATTATTCGATAATTAATATTTCATCATGATATACATTTGAAAATAAAACCACAATAGAATTAGTCAAACATAAATACTTGAGAAATTTACAATTGAGAAGAAGAAGCGCGCATTTTTCATCTTTTCCAGAGCCAATTAATAAAATATTAATTTTACCAATACAATCGTTTTATTATTAAAACCAAATGGTCAATATATATTTAATTCAGCATCAGTTCGGGTGGACAGTGTGAGAATTTTAATTAAAAATTCTGTGCCAGAAAATAATTTAAATTTTAATTAACTTAGATTTTAACCAATCTGCAAACCGTAACCGTAACTGTAACTTTAGCCGCGAATAACAACAAACCGTATTAAATAAACAAAACATCACATAATTACTTTAGATTTTAAAAGTTCTTTATTATACAAATTTGATTTAAAGTAATTTAATTTATATTTAAATTTTAGTTTCGTTTGCAGCACAACATATGCAGGCTTTTACTCTGGATACCTAGAAGTTATCAAACTTTGAAGTTACTTCAAAAATACACAATGCTCGTTTCATTTTTACGGAACAATCTTATTTAGGAAACCTAGATTTAAATTATAATAGTTTAAATTTATTTGACTTCCAAATAAGTTTTCCCAGAGTATCTAAATTTAATTTAAACCCCTAACGATCTCCATCGACTCACTCTGAGTCATTTATTAACTCACCTATTATGCTCAAGGTGTTCTGTGTGCGACTTAAATTGCAAATCGTAACCTAACTTTACTCTTAAGCAATTTCGGCCCAACAGTACATATTGCGAATTCAATCAATTCAAGACAATTTTTTTAAACAGAATAATCAAAGTATTCAACTGAAGCATTTACATTGATTCTGAAGATAATAATATTAAATTCTAAATCATTGTTTGCAAATGTATTTCCTAAAACACACTTGCAATGAGAAATATAACTACAAAAAAAAAATATTTTATGTATCATGTGCTAAATACCATTACAGAAAAAAACATTAAAAAATAACATAAAATTTTCAATTAAAAATGTATTATAAGATTTAAGGATTCTTTTCTCTTTTACTTACTTTTAGAGAATTTCTCCTTTCAAAGACATTTTCACGTGAACAAGGTATAAAGCAATTGTTAAAAAAAAAAAATCAATTAAAAATTTTTAAATACAAAATTCAGGAAAATGTGCCTGAAAAACATAACTGCCTGCGCGTTATATTTCATATTGGATTTTTGTTTTAATCTTTATGTAATTACAAATATCTTTTAAAGAAGTATAGAACCGAGTTCATAACCTTCTTAAAATGAGTTACTTTTTTCTCTCTATATTTGAACTAGCAACTTCGAATTTTGTCTACCATGTTATTATTCATAATCCGCACTCTATATACATTCCTGGACATGGCATATTTCGCTACGATTACATGCAATTAAGCGCCAAATAGTATCATTCAAATTATTGGCATACATTGTGTGACACTCACTGTATCATTACGATTAAGCTATCATGTAAAACAGCATTATAATTATACAAATAAACATTGGTATAAATAATAATATAATTGATTTTTTAAGTTATTGTAAAATAAAGTATAATGTAATATAGAATGATAATTCTGAACACATATATTACTACGTTCTATTCTAGAAACATTATTAATATTTCACACCGTTTGAGCCATTTTAGAATGTATTTGATAATAATGTATTCAAAATTTTGACTAATCCCTGAAAATAGAACAATCTATATTATACGATTACTGTTTTTATAGTTAAAGATAGTACCATCGTGTACGTTATAACAGCATATTTAAATATCGTGGCGATTGGTCGAATTTTACAAAGGTTAGAAACTATACAAACAGATAAATACACCATTTTTAGGGTTTCATTCATCTGATGAAACCCTATCAACATATTTTCATATAATGAAACCCTATACAAAGCCTTGCTGTACTTTGGTGCAGAAAGGTTGAATGCATATACTGAGCACAATTCGTCAAACATTTACATGAATTACTTATTTGAACGTTTCCGAAATCTTTTCAAAAGAAATTGGTAATGCTGCTGTAGCATTAAAAAAAAAAAAAAAAAAAAAAAAAAAAGGCAAAACCATTTTGCTGGCGATTATTAATGAAAATATCCTACTGCTTTTGACTCCGGTAATGCCAAACATTTATTTCCTTTCCACATTAATTCTTATTGTCATTCAATTCAACTCCTCATATTTTCAATATTGGTCTTATTCCGTTCATTTGTTTTAGATTCAGTTGACTGCAAACCGGGAAAGTTATTTTATGACGATCCTGTATATCTGTGTACATAAATGTATAAATGTGACAATATTATAGTTTTCCACTTAAGATCTTTACTACGTTTTTAGAGCTGTAGAGATAATTATTAGAGAAAAAAATATTAAAATGAACACATTTATCCATTTCTATACATTTCAGTATCCTTTTTTGAATTTTTTGTATTATTACACTCTTTTTTTTTTAACTTAATATGTTTCATGTATGCAAAAATTAAATTTTGTAATGGAATTTTCACTCATTTTCTGATAGGCAAGAATTATAAAAATTGTATGCACAGCTGTGTTTCCGATGACAATACAGCATTTTAACACTTTTATAACTTAATTATGAATTAATAAATTAATTTTAGAGTATTGTTTCTTTAACCGGGCTCAAATATTATTTATTGTTACAATTGCACTGCACACGAGTTAAAAAAAAAACAATCGAGTTCATTATGCACCAAACCGAATTCCCCTAATATTTGCGGATCCGCTGTGTGAAATCCAACAATTAATTATTTTTAACACCATAAAACAGAAAATAAAATATAAATAAATAAAATAGAGCGTGTAACATATTTTTTTAAAATACGCTCCTATTAAATAAATTATGATTATACATTGAGAAAACAATTTAGAAATTCTAAATAGACAGTTTAAATAATGCTTTTTTCCTGTTTTCATTTCTTAAAAAAGAAACAGCAAAAATTATAATATTTTAATGAGCTAGTTCGTGCTTTCTACCAAGCGTAAATCAAAGCTGTGAATTTTCCATAATTGGGACCCATGTTAAATTAATGTATTGTAATGAATTTTTTTTGGAATAACATTAATTGCAGTCATGGAGTTAGGTGTGATTTGTAGGATAAACAACGAATACTTATCAAAGAGTGTTCTTTTTAAAATTATTTTTACTTTTATACTTATCTTCTATTGCTTGTAAACAAACTTTTATATCAGAATGAGTAAGTTATTTTCCTTTCTCGATTTTTCATCTTATTTATTATTCTATCTTCGCCTGCTTTGTGTCATTTAATAATCATTTTTCAACTGCAACTTTTTATTTACCTTTGATGTGCTCTTTAGTAGAAATTACCTTTTGCATTCGATCGGAAATGATGTCTAACACAATTTTTCTTAAAATGCTTTAGAAACAAATCCAACCAAATGTAACAAACATAGCTAGCATTGTCTGTAAATCCATTTTTATCGGGAACAATATGAAAACTGATAAAAATGAATAGTATACCGGATGAATTTTTGAAAAGAAATTAAAAAAATCTATACGTAAAAAAATGTTTGGATTGTATTTTTTTAATTACTTTCTGCAAAATCTGGAAAATTGTATAATGGTCATAAATACCTTAGCTAATTTTTGTAATTATTAGGCTGTATCAAAAGTACTTTCGTACTGATACAGCGAATTCCAACCATTATAAAATCTGGAAAATTTTATAATGGTCATAAATACCTTAGCTAATTTTTGTAATTATTAGGCTGTATCAAAAGTACTTTCGTTTCTTGAATGCTTTTGTACCAAAGCGTGTAGCTCTGCCCTTTACCATCCCTATTGTTGAACATAAAATGTTATTTAAGAGAATACATGTCCCTCTGTATTCTATAATCATACAAGCTTCTTCCTTTCATGTTTAGTTTACGTAAAGAGTGATACAAATATTGAGATTTTATACATCTTAAGGCATGAATTTAAACTAGGCCTTAAAACCAATGAAGCTGGTCTCAAAACTCGTGCAGTTGGAGGTCAAGACAAGAATAGTGTCTGGGGAGTTTAAAACAAACCCAAACGTTTTAAGGAAGGGAACCTCAGCCTTGAAATCAAACCCAAAAATGATAGGTGATTTTTGACCAGTTTAAGCGAAAAAAGCGAAAAGTCCATTCTACAGACCAAATTTTTATGCTGAAAATTAACAAAACTACACATTCAAACATTAGTAATTGCTGAATGCGTAGTTTCGTCAATTTTTAGCATGAAAATTCATTGCGAAAAATGGATTCGCCTCTTTTTTTCTCTTCAACTGTTCAAAATTCACCTGTCATTTCTATGTTGCATTTAAAGGTTGAGGTCTCTATCTTAAAACGTTTGAATTTGTTTTGAACTGTCCGGACACTACTCTTGTTCTGGCCTCCAAGTACACGAGTTTTGAGGAGAGCTTCATTGGTTTTAAGGCCTAGTTTAAAAGCCTGCCTTAGATGCTTAAAATCTCAACATTTATATCACTATTTACGTAAGCTAAAAAGGAAAGAAAGAAACCTGAATGATTACAGAATATAGAGGGGCATATATTCTCTTAAATAACATTTTATGTTCAACAATAGGAGTGATAAAATGCTTGCTACCGGGTTTGATACAAAAACATTCAAAAAACGAAAATACTTTTGATACAGCCTAATAAAACTAGGAGAGAAGCTTTTAAGGGACAGTTACATTTGAAAACGAAAACCCTTCAAATGAGATGTAATGTGGGTGGAATTCCTCAAGCTGACACAGATTAAATTATAAACATAAAAAATCAAGTTTCCGATCCTGAATCGGAATCTTTTATGCCTTCTCCTGAAAACTCATGTTTTATTCTGTTTCATATTTTCCACTCCTCAAACTAGGGGAAAAGAAGGGGAATTGTCCTACCTCTTTACGAGTTACTCTCGCCAAACCCAGTCCAGACTCCGCAAACTCTAAAAAAAAACTCTATTTTGCTCTATTTTTAAAAGATTACACCGAATACGGAAGTTATAATATTATCATGACCAGTGGCGATCTTCTGCAATCGGCTTGTCTTTCATTCCCTTTCACTGTTTTTTTTTTCAGTGCCCAAGTCCACATCCACCGATGTCACGACAGCTGATGGCCATTTTCCTGATTGATTCAGAAAGATGAATTATAGTAAAAAAGTCGCTCCTTTCTATAACGTTTCGAAGAAAACTTTCTTTTAAATTCTATAAGAAATTCGTTTTAAGTATGCCATTTTAAGCATATCGTTTTAAATATGAAGTAATTTTCACCATTTAACGCTTTTCGTTTAAGTATTTAAAAAAAAATCTTTTTGAATAATAACGCATAAATATACATTTCAGTTAAAAATACAGGGTTATAAGAATATGGTTTTAAAAATGGCGTTTTAAAAATATAATTTTAAATAGCACGGATTTTTCACAATTTAATGCTCTTCACACGTAATAGTTTTCATTATATTTTAACGTGTAAATATATTTTACTATTGAAAAATGTTTGTAAATATTATTTTTTGAACTCTTTAGATCTGGCAACAGTAGGTAAAAACGGGCAATGCAAAACTATGAATTAAATCTTCATTCAGATAATGAAATTGTAAATAAGAAAATTTTAAAAAAATCTTTAAAATTAGACAAAAAAAAATGATTGGACACTGCACACCATAATACAGACAAATATCCTGCGAAAGATGATTAAATTGCTATGTATAGTTTTTGATCCTATAAAACTATTTATAATTGAATTATTTTGACCGATTTCAACATTAAATATAGCTTTAAATAATTTTTAGGTTTAAAAACTGCTTCAGCATGTTTATCATACACTTCTCTATAAAACGAAAAGATTTCATGTTTTTATATGCAATAGTTTTTTTAATTATGAGCCGAGAAAGTTAAATGATCACAATAAATTCAATTATGGCAGCGGCAGCAGCATTAGTTAATATTATTATTTTTTTTTTTTTTAATAGAGAGAAACTACTGAAGCAATTTCAATATATTTTAAAAAAATGTTTTAGGCGGTAATTAATTTGTAATTTGATCGTTTCACAATAAATACATTTTTTTTAAAAGGCAATAGTTAAGCAATTTTGCTAAAAAAAAAAAATCTAGATTTTTTAAAAAATAAACGCTACTTATTAGCAACTGATTTACCAGAAAAAGGATTCTGATTTACCAGAAGATTTACCCTTCCAAATATAATTAACTAGCAAAACTCGCGGCTTTGCTCGCGTAATTGTTGAAAAGTGCCAAGTGGAAATTTTATTGCGACGGATAATTAAAAAATTACTAATTAAGCCACATTTTGAGTAAACTTCATTCTTATACTGCATTAGGCAAACATGAGACTTAAATAAATGAAAAGAGGTAAAATTAATTCCAAGTTAATGGTAATGTAGAATATATTTTGAAGGTTTTTCGCACAGTTCAGTTTTCATTTGAAATTTAGGTATTTTTAGAAACAGTTCTAAGCCAGTATTTGCATCTTAAAAGAAAGTATCACACAAAATTCCAATCTTCTGGTTAAGCAAATTTCAGTAATAACTACATCACGAAAATTGCAATTTTAGAACTTTTTTGTTCCTGCACAAATTAAAAATTCCAAATTTTTAAAAACTGTTCTGTGGATGCATTTCTGTCTCTAACGTAACAGTCATGTAAAATTTAAAGTTTCTATCCCCAACAATTTTATATAAATCATAGTTTAGAAAGTTTTTAGAACTTTTCCTGCTCATTTCACTCTGTTAAATTTCAATTTTTTTTAGAAAGCGTTCTTAGCGAGAATAAACCATAATTGATAACGTTTTTCGCTCATTTTATTTCTATCAATTTCGAATTTTTAATAAACTGTTTATACTGAGCGTCTGCATCTTAAAAGTTACCACTATAATAAATTTCCAATTTCTAACCCGATTAAATCCAACGAAATCATAATGTAGAACGATTTTAGAACGTTTTCTGCTCATATAAGCCTTTTAAATTTCGAATTTTTTAAAAACCGTTGTTAGCGAGCACTGAAATCTTAAAAATAGTCACCATGTCAAATTTCGACTTTCTAGACCAACAGCATCACTAAAATCGCAATTTTAGGAAGTTTTTTTTTTGCTTCTGAACCTTTTTAAATTTGGCATTTTGTAAAAATTATTTTGTTGGAGCATCTGCATCTAAAAAATAACAGGCATGTTAAATTTTAATCTATTTCTATCCATAACAATTTAGAAAAAAAAAACATGATTTATAATGTTTCCGCTCATTTTACACCTTTAAATTTCGATTTTTTAATAAACTGTTTATACCGAGCGTCAGCATCTTGAAAATTACTACAAGGGAAAGTCATTAAGTAAGTCACAAAAGATAATTAAATAATAACTTGCAATGATATTCTCTTTAAAACTATTTTTTTTTTCTGTACATATTCTCCACCAATATTTATGCACTTATATCACCGTTTTATCAGTGCCCGAACACTAACTGCATAACATTCTTTGGGTTGCTGTCTCAGCCCCATTAAAACTTCAAGTTGAGCATTTTCATCATCTATGAACATCATCTTGGTTCCAAGATAGTTTTTTAGTGGACTAAACAGATGAAAATCGGTTGGGGCTAAGTCGAAGCTGTATGGTGGATGTTGAAGAAGTTGCCGACCAAACTTTTCAATTTTCTCCTGTGTTTAACTTGAAGTTCTAATGTGGCTGAGACAGCAACCCAAAGAATGTTATGCAGCTGGTGTTGGGGCATTGATAAAACGGTGATATAAGTCCATAAATATTGGTGGAGAATATGTTGAGAAATAAAAATAGTTTTGAAGTAAATATCATTGCAAGTTATTATTTAATTATCTTTTCTGACTTACTTAATGACTTACCATCGTACTATGCTTAATTTCAAGTTTCTAACCAGAATAAATCATATTAAATCATAATGTAGAGCGTTTTCAGAACGTTTTCCGCTCATTTCTGCCTGTTAAATTTCGAATTTTTTAGAAACTGGTCTTAGCGAGCATTTGCATTTTAAGAGTAACCACCATGCCAAATACGTGTCTTCTATACCAGCTGTACCACATAAATTGCAATTTTAGATTTTTTTTTTCTCTTGCCCTGTTAAATTTTGCATTTTTGTAAACTGTTCTGGGCAAAATTTCAAGTTTCTAGCCTTAAACATTCGAAATAAATCTTAATTTAGAACGCTTTTCACGCTTTCACACTTTTCAATTTCAATTTTAAAAAACTCATCTGTGCGACCAGTTACGTCTTAAAAGCAATAGCCACGTCAAACTTCCAGTTTCTTTCCATTAAAAATTCCATAGAAATCTCAATTTAGAACGTTTTTAGAACGCTTTTCGCGCATTTCACTCTTTTAAATTTCGATTTTGTTTTCAAGTTATTCTGTGCGACCAATTTCTTTAGAAATTTTTCTTAGAGAGCAGTTACATTATAAAAAATAATTACCATGCAAAATTTCAAGTTTTTAGCCCTAACAGTGTCACAAAGATCTCAATTTTAGAACGTTTTCTGTTCCTGCAGCTTTTTACATTTCAAATTATTTAGAAACTGTTCTGTGCAAGCAATTACGTCTTAAAAGCAACAGCTATGTCAAATTAAAGTTTCTATCCCTAACAATTCCATACAAATCGTAATTTAGAACGCTTTCTGCTCATTTCACCCTTTGAAATTTTGAATTCCTTTACAAACCATTGTTAGCAAGCATTTGTATCTTAAAAGTAACCACCATGCCAAATTTGAAGTTTCTAATCCTGTCCGCATAAAAAAAATCGTAATTTAGAACGGTTTTTTATTTCGTCACCCTTTTAAATTTCAATGAAAAAAAAATTCTGTATGTGCACTTGCGCTAGCCCCTTCAGTATTACAAAATTTTAAATTTTAGAACGCTTTTCGCTACTTCACCCCATTGGGATAGTGACATCGACGTAAAATATACCCTATGTTAGAGCAGGGACTGTCACCATCAATTTACCACCATTATGTTTGAAATCGGTTCGGTAGTTCCAGAGATTCAATAGAAATTGTAATTTAGAATGTTTTAGAACGCTTTTCGCTCATTTCATCCTTTTAAATTTCGATTTAAAAAAAAATTGTTCTTAGAGAGCATTTACATCTTATAAGTAACTACCATGGCAAATTTCTAGCTCCCTCGGTACAAGAAAAAATAGCAATTTTAGAACGTTTTTCGCTTCTGCACCCGCACTGACATAAAATATGATCTATGATGGAGCCGGGATTGTCACCATGAATGTGCCACAATCACTTTTGAAATCGTTTCTGTAGTTCCAGAGAGTCCTTAGAAATTGTAATTTAGAAAGTTTTTATAACGCTTTTAGCTCATTTCATCCTTTGAATCTTCGATTTTTTATAATTCGTTCTTAGAGAGTATTTACATCTTATAAGTAAATACAATGCCAAATTTCAAATTTCTAGCTCCTTCAGTATAAAAGAAATCGCAATTTTAGAACGTTTTTCGCAACCCCCCCCCCCCCATGGGTTTAGTGGTGCCGATATAAAATATAGCTTATGTTGGAGCAGGGATTGTCACCATCAATTTGCCACCATCACTTTTGAAATCGGTTCTGTAATTCCAGAGATTGCATAGAAATTGTAATTTAGAATGATTTTCTGCATCCCCTGGGGTTAGTGACACCGACATAAAATATAGTCTATGTTGCAGCAGGGATTGTCACCATCAATTCTCAACCACCACTTTTGAAATCGGTTCTGTAGTTCTAGAGATTCCATAGAAATTGTAATTTAGAATTTTTTTCGAATGCTTTTCGCTCATTTCACCCTTTTAATTTTCGATTTTTTTAAAAATTTGTTCTTAGAGAGCATTTACATCTTATAAGTAACTACAGTGCCAAATTTCAAATTTCTAGTTCCTTCAGTATAAAAAAATCGCAATTTTAGAACGTTTTTCGCTCCTGCACCCCCTTGGGGTCCAAGGTTTAGTGGCACCGACATAAAATATAGCCTATGTTGGAGCAGGGATTGACACCATCAATTTTCCACCATCCTTTTTGAAATCGGTTTTGTAGCTCTAGAGATTCCATAAAAATTGTAACTTAGAATGTTCTTGGAATGCTTTTCGCTCATTTCAACCTTTTAAGTTTCGAAATTTTTTATAAATTTGTTCTTAGAGAGCATTTAAATCTTATAAGTAACTGCAATGCCAAATTTGAAATTTCTAGCTTCTTCAGCATAAAAAAACACAATTTTAGAACACTTTTCACCCCTGCTCCCCCCTGGGGTTGGTGGCACCGACATAAAATCTAGCCTATGTTGGAGCATGGATTGTCACCATCACTTTTGGAATCGGTTCTGTAGTTCCAGAGATTCAATAGAAATTGTAATTTAGAATGTTTTTAGAACTCTTTTTGCTCATTTCACCCTTTTAAATTTCAAATTTTTTAAAATTTGTTCTTAGAGAGCATTTACATCTTATAAGTAACTACAATGCAAAATTTCCAATTTCTAGTTCCTTCAACATAAAAAAATCGCACTTTTAGAAGGTTTTTCGCTCCTGCACCCCCCTGGGGTTAGTGGCACAGACATAAAATATAGCCTATGTCGGAGCTGGGGTTGTCACCATCAATTTGCTACCATCACTTTTGAAATAGGTTCGGTAGTTCCAGAAATTACCCCCTACAAACAAACAAACAAACAAACAAACAAACAAAACAAAAAAACAATCGTTACTTCTTTATATTATTAGTATAGATTACAATAGAAAATTACGTAAAAAAATTAGTAAAATACCGTTTTCGAGAAAATGGAACACAGAAAATTTCTGTTTTTCATTGAATTTGCAACTATACCTGCCAAAAAACATTTTTTTTTCGCAAATTATATTGGTTTGGTCTGCTTTTTTACCTCACCACATTCATTGAAAGGTAAGACGGAGAAAACGAGAGCAAAAGCTAGTGACAATTTCTGCGTCAGTATATTTTGTAGCAAAAGTTTGGTTTATTATAGTTCTTTTTTATGGTTTCGTTCATCTGACGAAACCCTACTTGTCTCACTCCTCTGTCTGCCTGTCTGTCTCAGAGTTCGTTCTCGGAAACTGTATAAGTTAGACACTTGGAATTTTGAAATCTTTTAGCTGAATACCTCTTGTCATACGACAAATCATAAAAATTTCAAAAAGTCTTATATTATTTTAATTAAATGAATTAATGTAATGACATCGGACTATTTCCGGGATTTAGATTTTAAAGCAAAATATCAGTCTTTTTCACGTAGGCTAGGTGGCTCAGTGGTAGCGTGTTTCCCTTCTAACCCAAAGGGTCTGGGGTCTAGTCTCGACGACGGAAGTTAAAATTTTCGATTTCTATATTTCACTGTCCGAAGGATTTAATTACTTTCGTATTTTTTGCCATATTAAGGACTTCGTTTTTTTAAATCCCAACCTAAATCATGTAATTAAATATGCTTTTCAGATATACAAACATATGCTGTTACAATTGCCTGACCAGCAGTTCTTGAATATTTTTAATTTGATTAAAAAATAGCTTCCTCGTGATATCAATTTATTATTAATTTAATGGTGATGCCTTCTATGTTCTTATTGATAAAGTGTATTGATAAAGGATAAGGATTTAATAATTATAAAATAATAATTTGGATTTATCAATTAAAGGATAAAGTGTTTTGGAAGGAGTATTAAATGAATACTTTGGGTGATCTTCGATCACACTTATCCACTAGTGGGTACCAAACGGGAAGTCATTTCAGTCAAGTAGTTTAGGAATTATGAAGATATCAAGCTTGAAAATCCTAATCTTAAGTTCATTTGTAACCATTGTAAAACAGATTGCAATGCGCATAGTTTTTGAAGCATAATTAAAAATCTACTTGGCGGAGTGAGCTGTAAATTTGGATTCGCATATTTGAAGCTTCTAGAAATCAATTTATATTAAAATATTTATAAGCTACAATTCATAATTTTCAAATATTCATTTCGAAAATATATAGTTTTCAAAATGAAATTTCGAAACTGATATGAATTGTATACTAGAAATTGTTTAACAGAAATCTTTCAGATGCTTTAAATATGCGAATCCAAAATTACATCTCATTCCGCTATACAGTTTTTGAGTTATGCTTGGAAAACTACCCGCATAGCAATCTGTTGTTCAACTATTAAAACAGAAATTAACATTAGGAGTTTAAAAAAGAATTTAACTTTGATTGACATACCTTTTACTATCTTAAAACCTTTAAAACAGAATGAAACTGCTTAAAATTAACCAATTGAATATACACACCACTCTCTCTTTCTCTTTCCTCCCCCTCACCACCGCGCTTGTTAGTCTGTCCACTCTCCAAAAAAAATTACACAATTTGAACCAACACTAAATATAAATGTGCGAATACTATGTTCTGTGCACATATTTCTGCCCACTCATTTTTTAATTAAAACAAAATAATAATAAAGTTTTAAATCTATTAATTTCAGTTTCATTTATCGGAAGAATAGCTGCAATATTAATGAATGCTTTAGCAGTTCAAAATATTGAAATAATTGTTAATATCTTTATTTTTAACACTTTCCAACAGAGTTGAAAAGTTGAAAAGTGTTTATGAATTCTGTTTGTGTGTCTGCTGTCTGTCGGTCTAGCCGTCTGAACGTGCTCTAAGTCGCGTAAAAATAGTTGGATTGCCATGTAATAAATCTATGATATTGAGATTTACCATGGCGTGTTTGTTATTGAAAATGAAGCGGGTAGAATTTATAGATCGTATACAGGGGCACGTAAAATGATGCCGATGCATTATTGTATATGGGGAAAAATCGCTTGCAGAGTAATTTAATGATGTTACACTATTTTAAACACTTTGAAATGAATATACATCACCGAGATGCACTACTCGATGCTTATTATAGAACATGTTGTGCATAGCATTTATCGTTCAATCCCAGAGACACACAAAATAATTCAGTTACAGTTAGTGTCTATGAGCAAGTTGCTTGAAGTGCGTTTTCATTTGTGGTATACGTTTTTAACTTTAACTAATTTGTTTTAATATTGCTTGGTGAGTATAAATGCTATATATCATATACAGAGCTGCACAAAGGAAGTCAAGTACATTTCCGCCTGTTGACAAAAATTGCTTAAAGGGGAATTTTCAACTGTGTTAAACGTTTCCTAACTGAACTAAATTTTGGCATATTACGTAATATGGCATAGATACAAATATGTCGAACATATACTACAGTGGTTCGCAAAATAATTCGTATATTATTCTGATTGTAGGTGGAAATTGCTGAAATTGGGTTTTCAAATGTGTCACGCGTTTTCTGATTTGTTTACTTAGATAGCAACTTTCATCGCTTTAAAGCGGGGCCAACGCGAAATCAAAACAACTTTCTTCTCAAATTTGTTTTTGCGATACCCCTATTAAAGAGGGATGTTTTGTTACAGGAATCAGAATGTGTTGGAAATTGATTCATAATCTATGCTTGACGCATGATTTTTCTTTCTTGTTTCAGTGTGACATAGGTGACAAAATTGCCGAACTATCCGAATTTCTGAATGCGGTAATATAGGAGACAAATATGAAGCGGAAAATGGTCATCGAAACAAAAAAGTGCCCTGCTAGTTAGGATAGCTAAAACTGCATTTATTAATCCAATAAATGTGCTATATGAAATTTTGAATAAATTAGTTCTGTATATGTATATATATAAAAAAAAAAAAAGAAAGAAAAAACTAGTTTGTTGTTGGTGCAAAGAATAGTTGATCGACACAAGTATGATATTGAGCTACGCTGTAAAAAAAGACAGATGTTTCTTAATATAGGAAAATAATATATAACCACGAACGAAAATTTGCAATAACCTTTTCCGAATTATCCACGATTCTTAAAAGCGTTCTTTATTTTGTGAAACCTCAGAAACTTATATATTTCCGAAAATTAACGAATTATTTATAAAAACAAAGATTTTTTTTTCTGCCACTGATTTTTTAAAACGTTTCAGAGCCGTTTTTATAGTGCTTTAATCAGTTTTCGCAAATAGGAATATCGGGTTTTAGATGGTATGAATATTTTTATGTTGAACAAGCATGCTTTTCACAGGAATAGGATAAACTAACAGCATTAACATTAACATTAACATTGAAATTAATATTATTGTGTTACCCTTTCACGTATAAATTCAATTACGCAGCTAAAAATATTTTTGAGAATTAATAGCATTCTGAAAACTGATAGTCCTGTTTGAGAAAACTGATTAATACACTATACAAACTACTTGGAAACGTTTCTGAAAATCAGTGGCAACAAAAACAATAAAAAAAATGTTTTTATAAATTATTCTTTAAATCTCAAAAACATATTGGTTTCTGAGGTTTCTATGGGTAAAGAACGCTTTTCGGATTCATGGGTAAATTGGTATAGTTAATTGTATATTTCCGTTCGTGATTACATTATATTTTAGTAGATTACGAAACATTTGTCTTTAATACTAAAACATGTTGATCATTGAAAATGGTTAGCGTACCTTTAACAAACGGTTTCCTGAATATTGTAATGCAATTTATTGTGTTTTAATGACTTCATAGTGTTTGAACTAATAAATTTAGAATTCTACTAAAAAATATTATAATTAATTCAGTTTCTCAGCTAATCTGTTCCCATATTCTTTTGTGTTCTAATTATCCTAAAAATGTTTGAAATATTACTTTAAAAAAATAAACATGACAATTAATTTCTAATTCCTGGATGTTTCTCCATTATTAAAATTTGTTTTGCTAGAACTTTACCAAAGATTATCCGAAAACAACAAAATATTCAACATTGTTTTAATAGAATTTGCCGAAAAATATTCTAAAATCGCCTAATAAATTTATCGAATCTGCCATTGCAAATTTGTGCGTCCCATGTCTCCGTTTAATGAAGTTTTACAAAACTAATCTATGTTGTGTTGTTCAAAAGACACCCTTATCGCAAAACCACTAAATAATTCAGAAAGTTTCCTGAATATAATTTTGCTTACAGTCAGAATGCTTCTGTTCAATTAAAAGTTAATTTTTTATAAATGTCAATAATATGCGGAAAGTTTGTTGTACAAGCTTTCGAAATTTATAAAAAATTAATCACAGCTTAAAACACTCCTGTCAAAGATGTCAAACTATTTGCTTCACATATTTCCCAAGTGATTTATGTTGTGATAAAATTTTGAGTTATTGCTAATGTCTAGAGTTCTTTATATAACATTTTTGTTTAAAAAAAATTAAATAAAAATTCTTTCATCTTTCTATTGAATATATTTTAAATCACAGTCAAAAACTTTCTTTCTCAATAATTTAATTATATGTTGTCCCGTCCCCCCAGCTATTGAATAAGTTAAATTTCAAGCACAAAAAATTCCATTTTTAAAAGGTTTACATCTTCAAATAGCTCAAAAAATGTATATAAACATGGAATAAGGTATACGTATTTTGTGAATAAAATGATAAAAGTATCCCAAGCGTACGAAAATTATTTTTCGAGATATTAATTAAAACACTATCATCCATTTAGAGCTTTATTAAAAGATTTGAAATTTAAATGACTTTTAATCAAATCAATAATTTTAAAACTTGTGTGCAGGTTATGTACAGAACAACTAAAAATCAAAGTTTTCTTGTTTATTAATATTATGCTGCTAGGATCAAAATGTTCAGAGACTGCGCTGATATATCTTGCCGGTATTGAAGGGAATGAAACTATTTTACCGTGTTTAGAGTCACATAGGACGCAAGATGTGGTGAGTAAGAAGTACATCTAGTCCGTGAATTACTTTGTAAGGGTTCACTGTCATTATTGAATCTGTAGTGTCATGAAAATAATTTCGCACGACACATTGCTCCCTCACCATCACCCAATACGTCATGCGCGTTGTTTCTGCCGGACATTTCCTCAAAAGGTATCACACATCATATACATCCGCAGTTCAAGGATTTTGCAGGCAATGCGTGTCAGTGAACTGTAGTCGTTGGCGTTCTTTGAAAGCGGAAATTGTGATTCAAGAACAACGTGTGAATATCAAAGTCTGGTAACGTTTCAGGAAACGTCCGACAAAAACATCGCACAGGGTGCAGCAGGTGTATGATAAGAGATCAATGTGTCGTGCGAAATTGTTTTCATGACACTACCGATTCTGAAATGCCATTAAATTCCTACAAGGCAATCCGCTGACTGAGCGGTCATTAACACAAGTTATAGAAGGCAATGTACGTGATGGGGTGGAAATTGTGCGTGCCCACTTACGTCAAAATATAAACATCTTTTGAGGAATTTCATACAAGATGTTGCGGAAGCTGCGATGACCGGACTGTCGATTATCTCGTTCAAATTATTTCAGTAATGTTTTCAGCAACTGTATTCACGTTGGGAAAAGTCCATGGTTATAGAAAGGGAATACCTTGAAGGTGGTTGTGTGTAACTCATGTGTAACTCTTCTGCATGCCGTATTGGAGATATCAGCACAATCTCCAAACATTTTTATCCTAGTGCTATTTTTTAAAATTATTTGTTTACAAAGAGCTGTAACATGAAAATCTTTTTTATTAGACTTATTGTAGTAAATAAAGATGAACCAAAAAGGAATCTCTCTATTCTAAAAATGGGTTGATAACTCTGCCGCTGCAGTACTTAAATCTTTTGGGACTTTTTCAATTTCTCGGCTTATTCTGCAAAAAAATATTCCATATAAACACTTGAACATTTATTGTGTTAAAGAAAAGTGTATGATAAACACTCTGCAGCAATTTTTAAATCGAAGGATTAGTTGAAACGATATTTAAAGTTGAAATCGGTCAATTACATAAGTTTTATGGCATCAAAAACTATGCATAGGAATTCAGTCATCTTTTGCAGGATTATAGTTCACTACAGTTTGATGTGCATTTTTTATCATCTTTTAAATTTGTCTAATTTTTGAGTTTTTGCCTTTTTTTTTCATTTAAAATTTCATATCTGAATAAAGATTTTATATATTTTGTGAAATATCCATTTTCATCTACTTTAGCTATATTTTTAAAAAGCCTAAAAAATAATATTTCCAAAAAATGTATTTTCAAATGAAATATATATTTACACGGGAATATTGAAAAATAAAGAATACTTTAAAATAATTAAACTATTAAGTGCGTGAAGCATTTAGTGGTAAAAATTACGTCATATTTAAAGTGTCATATTCAAAACGGCTTTTTTGTAGCATCTAAAGGAAAACTTTTCTTCTAAATGTTATTAAAGTCCGGAGGCAGTGACGTTTTTTACTTAACCATGCTGTAAAAGCTGATTTTAAAATGTGTAACTGACATTTCTTAATCAAACATGAAAACAGCCGTCAGCTGTCGATGCAGCAGTGGATATGGCCTTGAGGGCTAAAAAATCCCCTTTCAAAGGAAAATAAATGTCAACCCGGTTACAGAATATCTCCAGTGGTCGTGATAGTATCTTTCAATCTTATTAATTGGGTAATCTTTTTAAAACAAAGCAAATTAGCAAATTTAAGAGCCCGTGGGGTCTTGACGAGGGTTGGCGGGTGCAGTTCATAGAGGCAGAGCCCCTTATTTTTAATGAAAAAAAATTCTTTAATTTTGTCCAAGATTTTATAGACAGATTACCCTGCTGTTAAAAGCAAAACTGCTAATTTTCTGTTTATGTCAGTAATGTTTCATTATGCGGGAAATGTTTCTTCTTAAATAGTCCTGTATTTATAAAGCTAATAAATTGAACAATCGCTGAATTGAGGAGAATAAAATTCGTCCAGTGGTTAGCATTCTGGCATCAAACTCAGTAATATAGCCAAAACCTGGCCGGTGCTTACAAAATCCCACTCCATTGAGTTGATAAAAATGCATTTAAGGCGCTTTTGTTCTGCAAAACTGCAGAAAAGATTGGATTTTATTTTGTAGCTCGATAAATTTTATCGTACACTTTGATTACTGTTGCTAATTTATGCACAAAATAAATATTACCTATCCAGAGGCAATAAAATCTCGATTTATTGAATCATTACCGAAATAATTTAAATATGTGGTATTGATTATCAGAGAAAATACCTGTACACTATGTATGCTAAACTCTTTTATTTATTGAAAGTACAATCAATGATCTAGTAACAGATGTAGAAGTTTATTTTCAAATAAAGTGCCTGTTTTATTTTCTATGAAACTTAAACTGACGAAATACTCGGATTACTAAAATCTATTACGCTTCGAATAATTACATAATAATAATAATAATAATAATAATAATAAACTATGTTTCTCAAAGTATTCAAAATTTTGATGTACATTTACACACATATATATATTAATTGTACATTGTACAATTTTGTTTAACTGCAATTTTGATTGGGTTATTTTTTGAAGCTCCTAAGTGTTAAATTTTGAAATTTGCTTATACAAAGTATAATTAGATGTAAGATTTAAAAAAGTCCTTCCGGCCTGTACCGGGAAGAAAAGGTAGTTTTCATACTCCATAGTCCATGTTTTTAAAAATTCAACTCATTTTATTCAAACACCCTAAGCTGAATTGTTTGGAACCCGATTATAGAAGATTCAATCGCGGTTTTTCGTTAATACTGAATTTGAATGCGCATTTCAGCATGAGAGTTACAGCATAACAAAAATCAGATAATTTCAAAATATCAGCCAACCTAGAATTTCAAACTGCCACATCTCTACCATTTTTTAAGATAAAACTAAAACAAAAAAAAATGTTCCGGAATCCTTGTATCACGACTAACACTTAACGGAAAAAACTTTTTCAATTTATAATTTTTCATGCATTTTTGTGAATTTTTAAAAAAGTTAAAAAATTTAACTTGCCACCATTTTGAAACAAGATGGCGCATGAAGCTGGCCAACGAATTCGGTTGAGACCTTGGTATGTTCTATACACATGATCAGTCACATTCATATCGGTTCATAAATACGAGAGTTACAGCATAACAAATATGAGTTTGTTTCAAAATCTCCGCCACCTAAGAATTTCAAACTGCCATATCTCAGCCATTTTTTAAGATATAGCAAAAACAAAAAATGTTCCAGAATCCTTGTATCAAGTTCTAACGCCTAACAGAAGCAATTTTTCAATTTATATTTTTTTGCACATGTTTTTGAATTTAAAATAATTAAAAATTTTTAACTGGCTGTCATTTTGAAACAAGATGGCGGATGCAGCTGGTCAACGAACTCGATCGAGACCTTGGTATTTCCTATACACATACGCAGTTACATCCAAATCGGTTCGTAAATAACAGAGTTACAGCATGACATATGTCAGATATATATATAAATCAACATTTGAACGGAGGGTGGTTTGGGGGTCTGCGGGTCATGATCTGTAAAAATATACCAAATTTTTTTGGAATTGCTTTCCTACGAATCGGTAGCTTTTTGTATTGAAAGCTACCTAAAACGTTATAAGAGATTCTCAGTTTTCAGTTTATAAACCAATTACTTTACATGTGTTAAATTATTTAAAAAAAATATCAATCACTCAGTTTAGTAGATTCTTGTGATTAAATATATGTATGTAACAATATTATTTTGAATCCGGGTGGAAAGTATTTTAGTTACAAATAAAACTTGATAACTTCTTCATAGACTAATAAATTTAATATTTACAACGTATATTTACATGTTACTATTTACAAAATAACTCATTTAATTTAATATTACGGTTTAGCTCAGATGCCTTGTCGGCAACAACTCTGTAAACATTCTTCTCTTCTCGTAAAGTTTAATGTATTCAGCTTGTCAATTCTTTTGAAAGAAAAAAAAAGAAAAGGAGAGAAAATATGATGGAGTGAGTATAGTTCGAGCGTTACAGTCTTCCCCTCACACTGCATTACTGGTCCCACAGATTCAGTGTGCATTTCCTGGGTGGACTCCTTCGGGATGCTTTCTGGTGACTAAATACCTCTGTTGTTCTCGCGTTTTTTGAACCTTTAGTAAATATTTGCTGGCTGGGCGTCTGACGTTTCCCGGGTCTGCCTCTTGGACGAATGGAGCCTTTAGAACATCCACCATATCCATAAATGACACTACGAGAAACAAGTTTTTCTCCAAAAAGAAAAAAATTCTGAACAGAAGCACTTGGTACAAAAAGTACGTTAATCAAATTACAATTTCTTAAAAATTTTTAAACATATATGCACAAGAAAAAGGTTGTATGATACTATAGATCTATTCATGGTGAGCCTTAATGAAAAATAATCCATGAGGAAAAAAAAAACTTTTTTTCAAGGGAAGAAAAGAGTCAGTAATTGAAGTACTTGAATATATAAAAACTTATGACGATGATTTCAACAAGCAGTTAAAAATAAAATAAAATAAAATAAAATGTTCAACATCAGATACTGATCTCTAAACTTTTAAACAGTCGTCCATCTAAAAACCAGTGAAATGCCACTTTTTCCTTAAAGTTGCTCCAACACCAGTAGAATCTTCTCTAAAAATCACTGGATATCTTTTTAATAAATTTTCAACATCTCTGGACCTGATAGTAGAATCAATCTGGTGCAAGTGTGAACAAATATAATCAATGTTTGCACCAAATGGATGAACATGGATGAATGTTGAAATGAGACCAATGAGGCGAGCCTCCCTTTCTATATTAGCATTAGATAAATTTCCTAATTGGGAATTATTCTCACAAGCTGAATCATTAAGACAATCAGGATTTTCTTCTGTCATTCTGCGCTTAAAGGCACGAAGCTCTTTTAATTCAGCTTCATTAGATCTTCTTTGATTCAAATTTATGTCTTCATTTTTTGAGTTTTGTAAAGCCTGTCGCATTGTTGCCAACTGATTATCTTTACGTTTAAATTCTTCTTTGTGATCAGACTTCATGACCATAACTTCATTTTGTGCAGCTTCTAACTGACATCTCAAAGAATCTGCCTCTCCTTGGTACTTATGAACATCTTCTTGATATAGTTTTTTTACCTGACCAGTATCAGTATTTGTTTTATCTGAATTTTCATCATCACTGAGTTCCATTTCTTCATCTTGTCGTTCATTTTTCAACTTCTCACAAATAAGTGAGGCTTCATGATCTGTATAATGCACTACGGGCGGAGTAGGCGGTCTATAATAGTCAAGTTCTTGATGGCGTGCTTGACGTTGTAAAGCTCTCTAATTGCATTCATAATCATACTGGTCATCTCGAGCTTGAGCATAATCAACATGTAGCCTTCCAGTAAAAGGTGCCTCGTCTTCATTTTCTATTTTTAACCTATATCCAGAAAAATACAAAGCATTATCTACGTAGAGCTCATCAGAAAATCTTATATGGCAAAAATTCTTTTTAGACATTCTAACTGTCTCTAAAGACCCACAACGTTCGAAAATTTCTCGAATAATTTCCTCCGAAATCTTTTCTGGCAAACCGCCCACAAACACTGTTTTGCACCCTAATGGCCGTTCTGGTCGAGGTTAATTTGGATTTGGGGGATATAAAACGCTTTTTGCAAGCTGCACAACTTCTTTAACAGGAGGATGTGATCCAGTATCAATATAATGTTTAACTTTAGGTGTAGCCTCTTCCCCTAGTTGGAAGCTACTTGTAAATTTTCCAAGCCGTTCATTCAGCCTAACTCGTTGCTCTGAAGTGAGATGTCTACCTTCATCTTCTCTAAGAAAAACAGTGTCTAATTCAACGGTTTTTATTGCTAATTCACTGGGAGGTCTGTATGTATCTTCGGCGAATCTATACTTCCACCTGCATCTATCAGCAACGAACCATTCTTGATTTACTACATCCAAAACAATTTTTGCTTTGCGTAAAAAATCGATTCCCAAAATTGTACGATTATTTTTGGCGTTCGGCAGAGCATAAAGTGTTGTTTTAACATCGCGACCTTCAATTTTAACTTGAACTTCTGTTTTATAAACTTCGGTAGTGTTTTGTAGCCCATCCGCTAAGACTACGATCATTTGAGTTTTTTTCAAAATTCACACCTTGGTCTTTTAATAAAGAATACAAAACTTCACCCGCAACGCAATGTGTTGCGCCAGTATCAGCACAGGCTGTGCCAGAGAGACCATTTATATTTATTTTTACCAATGATGTTGGTGATGTTTGCATATTACATGTACGAAATTCTAGCGATTGAAAGTGCGCCGATACATTTTTCGGAGAACAAGTTGCACACTTGGATTTAATAACTCCCTGGTTTCCACATCCATAGCAACTTAACATTGGCCGATTTAAATTTGAAGGGTAATTAATTTTACTTCTCTTGGACTCATTTTGATTGCCAAATTTACCAAACTCATTTCTTTTAAAATCTAAAGGCGTTTTTTCAAAGCGATTAGAATTCCCGACCTCACTGATTTTATTTGATCTCTTTATTTCTACTTTGTGTGACCTCAAATTATCATATAAATTTAACTTTTCAGCTAATTCAACAGGATCTGTTAAATTCTCCCATTGGTCTAAATAATGTTCTTTGCAATCAGGGGAAACCTTTTTCTTTAATTGATCAGCATAATATTCTTTCCAGCTAATTTCGGTTCGCTTTGGATGTCGATTAAATGAAACTTTAAACCTTCAAGCAGTTAACTTGAACCTCTGCAACAATATATCTTTAATATAAGAATAATCCTCAAATTTTTCTTCCGGTTCACGCGCTATTAATTTACCGATTTCATTTGGAAGGACTCCAATTAAATACGTAATCCACAGTTCTTTAGAAACCTTTAAAAGTTTCATTTGCCTCTCAAAAGTTATTAAAAATAAATTCATATCATCCTTTTCAGGATTGAAATCGGGTAAAACCGTTTTCAAGTCAACGCGGATTGAAGAAGTTTCTAGAGGGTTGCTTGTATTTGCAACAACATCTCTTGTTCCTGTTTCTAACCTGAACATCTGTAGCTCAAATTCTCTTTCTTCGGCTAAACGCTTCTCTTCCTCAAGAGTCTTTCTTTCTTCTATGATATTTTCTAAAATTGCCTGTACAAAATCTATGTTATCTTTAAATGCCTTGTTATTTACAATTTTATCACGTAATTCGAGGACTTTATCATCACTACTTATTTGTACTTTTAACTCTGAAGCCAAAATGATTAAATCAATTTTCTTACACTTAGAAAGAAACGCCATCATTTGAATTAATTATGTTTTAGCTAACTTCACACTTAATTTGTGTTACGAATAACTCTTAGCAAAATAATTTAAATCAATTCTTCATATAATAAATAAAATAATGCCAAGCACTCATTTATAATAATAACTTCAATAATAATATAGCTCAGTGCAACTATATAAATGTATAAAATAAAACAAATGAGTTTATTTTTCAATAATAATTATTAGATATATTTCTCTTATGAATATCTTCATTTAATTCAGATACTAAAATACTTGAAGCTGCAGACGATTTTTCGTATTTCAATTCCAAGGAAAATACCATTCAGGTTGAATAGAATAATTCCAAAATATTTCGATTCTGGACGAATCAAATACAATTTTTCAAAAAATTCTCAGATTCCGGATGAATCAAAAGAAATACTTTTTGTACTTTAGTATCTAAATTTTCTTATTAAACAGTTTAACACAATTTAAAAATAATACTTATCTTCATATCTTGCCTATATTCGGGCCCGACGTTGGAGAGCCAATCTTTGTAACAATATTATTTTGAATTCGGGGTGGAAACTATTTTAGTTACAAATAAAACTTGATAACTTCTTCATAGACTAATAAATTTAATATTTACAACGTATTTACATGTTGCTATTTACAAAATAACTCATTTAATTTAATATTACGGCTTAGCTCAGATGCTTTGTCGGCAACAACTCTGTTAACATTCTTCTCTTCTCGTAAAGTCTAATTTACTCAGTTTGTCAATTCTTTTGATAGAAAAAAAAGAAAAGGAGAGAAAATATGATGGAGTGAGTATAGTTCAAGCGTTACATGTAAGCTAATTGGCTTCATTTAATTCTTGTATATTGGTTGGAATGTATGCCATGTACAGTGCATTTCTTTCGCTTTTTTCATCTTAAATACATATTTTTTAAATAGACTGACAATTATTTGCTTAAAAATACGAAATACAACTTAATTCTAACTATTATGAAATGTAACTCAATACAACTTAATTTTAAAAAAAATTGGTTGATGATATGTTACATCTGCGCGTTTAATGATATGGTTCAAAACAACATAAATACGATATCTTATATTTTCTGTTACCAATATTACAGAAGATTCTTTGAAATGTCAGATGAGAAAAGCAGCTCGTAATTGATCTTTCTGTACATAATGTTTGATCTACTTATTCTCTTTAATCTTCACTAATTACAACAGTTACTTTTTCGCTTAACAATGTCTGCTTGCTTTTAGCCAGTAAGTGATGCTCAATGAAAGAGACATGAAATGTGAATTATGATAATATAATTGCCTTTAGCTTATTTATCTTAATCCTATTATTGCATTATCTTAATAACCCAATTTTTGCTAGCTTATTATTTATACTAATATTATAAAAGAATTAAAGTTTATTTGTTTGTTTGTATGAGGTAATATCTGGAACTACCGAACCGATTCCAAAGGTAATGGTAGCAAATTGATGGTGATAGTCCCTGCTCTAACATAGACTATATTTTATGTCGGTGCCATTATTCCCTGCGGGGTGCAATAGCGAAAAGTATTCTAAAATTTGCATTTGTGTAATACTGAAGGTCATAGAAACTTGAAATTTGGCATGGTAGTTAATTATAAACTAGATGGTACCCGTTAAACTTGACGGAAAAAATTACAATAACAATATTAGTAAAATAAGCTTCTTTATTACATAAGTAGGGGTGCTTATGAAACAATCTTTCAAATATTTTATTTAAAAAAAAAATTTCCCCAAGTGAATTACGTTACTATTTCCGATGCAAACTCCAAACAAACAATCCGTAAACAAAATGGAAATCAGTTTGACATTACCGCCCTCTTCCCCACGGCAAGAAAGAAAATTTCCTGAACCTATGAAGTATCATACAAATAGCATATCCCTACGTTCATCTCATATTCAGTCAATAAAAGAACATATTAAATAAGGCACACATCCCCCCCCCCCTGTGATAATGTAACCGAATGAGCTCCTATGCGCATGTGCATTGCTTCTCCCCAAACGCACCGTCGAAATTCGACGTTAAAAAAAGTTTTAAAATGTTTTGATCAAAATTTTCAAAATGTCTTTAATCATTGTTCGTTTTAAATCCATATCTTCTGAAACGCATCTATTGTTTTAAGCTAATCAATTTTTATGTAAAGATGAAGAATTTTTTTTACACTAATAAATCAATCTGCAGATAAAAGAGATTTTTAATGTTTTTAAGTGTAATTTATTTGTATGGTTTCTTCATTCCTTTACATAATCAGGATGATTATTCCTTTTCCATAATTAAGAGAAATAATGTAAATAAATAAATATCCAAGATTATTTTTAACCGACTCAAAAAAGGAGGAGGTTATCAATTCGACGTGTATGTATTTTTTTTTTTATGTATGTACACCGATTACTATGGAACTATGCGTCCTATTTATATGATTTTTGTTTTATTCGAAAGAGAATACTCTCGAATTGGTCCCATTTAAATTTTATCAAAATTAGTTCAATACTTTTTCAGAAATTGAACAAAAACGAAAAAAAAATGAACATTTTAAAAATAGTTAATTTGTTGGCTTTTGAGTGTTGCCAAATTTGAAAAGCAAAATTACATAAAATTGTGAATTGGATAAATATAATACAACGTACAGATAAAAACTATAAATTATGCTACAACAAATCTACTTTTGAATCTTTTCAAATCTTTTATGTATGTTCACCGATTACTCCGGAACTTTGCGTCCTATTTATGTGATTTTTTTTATTATTCGAAAGAGAATACTCTCGAATTGGTCCCATTTAAATTTTATGAAAATTGGTTCAGTACTTTTTCAGAAATTCAATAAAAACGAAAAAAAATATAAGCATTTTAAAAATAGTTAATTTGTTGGGCAGACGACTTTCATTTCATATCATAAAATATTCTATTACGTGAATTTGCAAATAATAAAAAGACTGACATGTTTAAATCAGCTTTAACTTGTCGGATTTATTTTCATAGAACAAACTTTTTAAGATTCAAACAAAAACTAAAACTTTTGAGTGTTGCTAAATGTGAAAAGCAAAATTACATAAAATTGTGAATTGGATAAATATAATACAACGTACGGATAAAAACTATAAATTATGCCACAACAAATCTACTTTTGAATCTTTTAAAAGTTCCATTGTTGCAGTTTCACAGCGGTTTGGCATATTTTGACGAGCGTTTATTGGCACATAATTAAATACATTGTTGTTTCAAATCCCATATAAATGTACGAGTTACAGAAAATATTTGGCGATTTATCACCTGTGGCGCACTAGTTGGAAACTGCCTTTAAAATATCCAATATCTATATTATATTATACAATACAGTTGTATATAAATGCTTCTGCAATTGCCTTTTAATATTTCTACTACATAATATTAACTATAGAGTGACAATATAGAAAGAAAGGGGTTACTCCGAATAGTATTATAGGCGGCATTGTTGGCGCAGTGTATTTACCTTGTACGGATCGTAAAAATCAGTACACATTAAGCATAAGCACCGAAATCAGTGAGTTACACAGTTATCAAAACTGTAGTATACAGCCCAATTATGACACAATATCCAAGACGATTAGGTGAGAATAATGATAAAATTTCTAATCTTCCGTAATCGAGTCTACTGCTAAGGTTAGCGTGAAATAAAAAATATATTAGCAACAATATGGTTTAATATAAATATAGATATCACTAAAGTAATAAATAAATAAATAAACTTTTTAACCAAAAAAAAAAAAAAAGAACCGACTTCAAAAACTACTAAAAAGCGAAAAATAAACTTTTTAACCAAAAATTGAACCGACTTCAAAAACTACTAAAAAGCGAAAAATAAACTTTTTTACCAAAAATAGAACCGACTTCAAAAACTACTAAAAAGCGAAAAATAAATTTTTTAACCAAAAATAGAACCGACTTCAAAAACTACTACAAAGTAAACAAGAACGAAAAATCATGCGTCAAGCATAGATTATGTAACACTTTCCAACGCTTCCAAAATAATTTTACAAATCATACCGTTTAATAAGCTAAAAGAAAACATCTAAGTAATCCGAATACTTTTATTCCGCCCTGTATAGTATCTATAGATTTGTATATATACTACATAGGATGCTAAAATTTATTTCAGTTTGGAAACGCGTAGCACAGTTTAAAATTCTCCGTCTGGAGTTAAATAATACCGAAATGTGTTCGCGAACTTTTGTGTTACCCTGTATAGGATCTATAGAATTTATACATACCACGTAATAGACAAAAAGCGAGTTAAAATTAAAATCGCGTTCAGTAACTTAAAACGCACACGCACGTCCAGGAATTATTGTTAACATACAGTAGATAATTCTTTTGTGTGTCCCTGTAAATGAACGATGACTGCTATACACACACTATTCTGTAGTAAGCCTCTTGTAATGCACCTTATATAAATTCCAATGCGTTTAAAATAGGGAAACATTATTTAAATAAACCGCAGACGATTTTTCTCCATAGACGTAATGTAACGGAATTCTTTTGACTGTCTCTGTAAAGTAACTATCAGTGCTATGCACACCTTATTCCATATTAAGCTTCTTCTAATGCACCTTAGTGATATATATAAATTTCAATGCGTTTAAAATAGTGAAACATTATTTAAATAAACCGCAAATGATTTTTCCCCATAGACCGCAATGTAATGGAATGCTTTTGAGTGTCCCTGTAAAAAAGTATAAGTGCTACACACTTCCGTTGAAATAGGGAACATGCTATAGATAACGACTATAACATATAAAAATTGCAGAGCAATCCGAGCATATTTACGGGAGTTGGAGCACGGACAGACGGCAGACGGCAGACGGCCAGACAAAATTCAAAACAAAATATCCAATATAAATCGTAACACGCGTATAAGTTAAATCTACATAAATACGAGACAATAAAAAAATACATATAACTCATCAAATGGTAGAAAATACAATGATTTAAATGATTAACTAATTTCCAAAGCAATGTTTGTCGACATATAAGTTGCTAATCTCATTTGAGAATACACATTTATAACATCAGATGAAATGTTTAAAAATGGTAACATGGCTTTAACTTGGCTTGGCTGGCACAGACTCCAAAAAATCAAATTAATGTACGTAAATACAATAATATGCATGGTAAATACAATGCTCTTAATTTAATTTCTTATTAACCATTACCTAAAAAAAATATTTTTTACTTTGTAGTAGTTTTTGAAGTCGGTTCTATTTTTGGTTAAAAAATTTATTTTTCGCTTTTTAGTAGTTTTTGAAGTCGGTTCTATTTTTGGTAAAAAAGTTTATTGATTCTGTTTTCATTAATATATTGTAAATTTTATTGTTAAAAGTTACTGATAAATGATACTTTAGTAAATGGGGCTTTTCTTAATTATTATTATTATTATTATTATTATTCTTTTTTTGAGATTTAATGGCAACATTCTTCCGTTTGTTTATTGGGCGCTACAGTTTGGCGAATTATTTGAGGTACTTTTCGGTTATCAAGGCGCCAATGAAGTATATATATATATATATATAGTATATACATACATATAACCAAATATATATAATGTATATAGTTTTGTTTTTCTAGTATTGAATTTATGTGGTTTATAGATTTTGATTGGCTTTTGTGACAATGATTCTGCAAGTAATTTTCCATTGGAGTTTGTTATTATGTATATATATATATATATATATATATATATATATATATATATATATATATATGTATGTATATATTTATATATACTTTATTGGCGCCAGCTAACCGAAAAGTACTTAATTTGCATATAGTTTTTTTTTCTAAATCGGACGACGGGATTTCGACGGGATAATGAATATTTTTTATGGTACCAGAATATTTTTCTGTATTTTATAGTTATACTAGCTGTTACCCGTGACTTCGTTCATGTAACATTAAAAGAAAAATAAATGTACTAATCAAGCAAAATATTTCACTCCCGATAATTAAAAACGTAAATAATTAACAAACTCTTTATCACATTCCATAGAAGAAAATACGATATTTCTTTGTTATAGGGGCCTTGACATAAATCAGTTTAAAAAAGGTAAGATTTTGTGCCAAATAACCGCGAAAAGGAAACTGCAACCAATGGAAAAAGGACGGCCAAATAAAATCGTGTAAATCGACGAATTGGGTAAAAAGAAATTTCAATTTTACCTGATAAACCATTTTACTTTTAACGACTTTGAGAAACGTTTTAACAGCCATCATTTAAAAATAATTCATTGGAAAGAGTATATGCTTTTTCTTTAAATTCAATTCTTGTGAATACGGAGGAATAATTCTACACCTAAATGCAAGGAGCTTCAAATGCAAAGCTTTTTGCAGCCCAAAATTACATGCAAACGTAACACTTAAATTGTAAAGCTTTTTGCAACCCCATAAATTATATGTAAACATTACTTTTGCATGTAATTTTCATTGCAAATTAACATTTATTACGGTTCAAATTAAAATGAATTTGGGTGCAAATTACATGTAAATGTTACGTTTGCATGTAATTTGGGGTTGCAAAAAGCTTTGCAATTGCAAGTGTCACGTTTGCATGTAACAGCAAATTTGTGTCCTTGGTTTAATCTATAGCTGAAACAAATCTTGATTTCTTGACAATATGCTAACAGGCGATTTTTGCTCTGCAGAATAAATTAATTCATAAAGTTTGAAAATGTGAAAATATGTTCTTACTTTTCGGAAATTTTACTGTAATCAAGATTTTTTTCACCAACTATTCAAAGTGAAAAAAAAAATCAGTTTTAATGAGAAAATGACATAAAAATATATTAATCCGTTTTATTTCTCCTTTTTTATCCACAAAAATGGAGTAATTTAAGTACCATTTTTAGAGAAATTTCGTTAAAATTTACAAAAAAAATATTAATATCTCGGAATCTAATTCAAAATTTTAAATTCTCCGAGTTTATATGACATCCTCGAATCAATGATAACCGGTGTTAAGTAAATCGCGTTGCATTAAGAGGAGTAGTTGCGAAATACACACAGTCAGATTTTAAATTAATAGACTTGTGTTATTTTCTTTTCCTGATAATCTTACTGATGCTTGTATTATTAATCACAGAGTTCAGAGAATAAATAGAGATGAAATGTTCATGTTTGGAATGATGCTGAAAATGCAACCCTTACAGTCGGCCCAAACAACTGGCGGCTTGCTTTGAAAACCTCTCCCCATCCAATGAATCCAGTCATTGTTCCACGTGCAGCCTCTCTCCATCCCATGAAGTCAGCCCTTGGGCCTAATGATTTGAGCGATAACCGGCTTCATATTGCAAGCCGATTTTACAGTTCATTACCTCTCTATTCTTTCACTGTACTCAGTGATTATTAATGTATGAAATTTATACATGCTCCATTTGAAACATATTTCAAAATCCCGTTTTATTATGACGTCACTTTGATCCCAGAGAAATCTCTTTTCAATGATATAATTTTTGTTAATTTTCTTTTCCTTGCAATAATGACGTGAATTTTAGCAGAAAACTCGCATCTGTTTGAAACTGATATTCAAGCTTATTATTAATCAGTATCAAAAAAATATTTCAGTTATTCATCTTAAATATGACGTCCATTATGTATATAATTTTATTATACACTGATAGTCATGCTCTTTGTAATACTACGAATATTTGAAAATACATGTTTTATTTATGACGTCTTATTTGTTCAAGCCAAGAAGGATCCTTTTCATAGTTCCATGGTTTAAGGGAAATCTTTTTCTTAATAATATAAATATTGTTAATTCTTCTTTCTAATTATAACGCAGTTTTTGACAGAAAAAGATCTTTTTAATGTAACCGATATTCATACTTCATGTATAATAACAAATACTCCATATTGTTGTTTCAAATATCACAGAAATTCATCTTCTTTTGAATTATTTTCATTTTTCACGTGAAAATCGCTCAATTGAAAACTTGAAACTTAATTGTTGAGGAAAAAATATTTTTCCGCATTGTTATTTATTGGCAACGATCAAAGCCCTAGCAACAATAAAGTAAAATGGTTAAATTTTATCTAAAAATGTCCATTGATTCTCTATGAAAATAATCAAATTTTGAATTATTAAGAAAAGTATTTGAATAAAATAAACAAAAACCAGTCTATGTTCATTTCCGGGTTATAATCCTCCTATATGCAAAGATACAGGGCCATTAATTTCTCCATTTTGACGCTGGCTTCAGCCTAATATTTGCACACAATCGGATTTATAATATTATTAGGATCTAATGTTTTTTGAGTTTCACTGCTCTGACACTGAGCGCCATATTGGAGGCGGAGCTAACACAATCTTGCCTGTTCATTGGTCTGAGCTCTGGAAACTACGGTTGTTGCCAACGGAAATGTAGAAATTCAGCCCTATTTCCGAGCCACGTAAGACAAATATATATATAGATTAACATGACTGAGATAGAAGAAAGTTTTGGGATTGGCACATCCGACTAGTTTAAAATTCAGATTGCTTGATTGGCACCACTTTTTTACTTTTTTCTATCTATAATAGAAGAAAGTATTGCAATCGAAATTTTTTTCCACTTCCGGTTTTTAACGAATTTACACGTTTTAGGGGTCAGAGATTCCGAAAAACATGTTTTTACAAAACGTCTGTCTGTCCGTCTGTCCTCATTGTATCATCGAAAAGTGTATGAAGTTAGGCTTCAAATTGAACAGAATTTTTTTCTCTGTTTTTGGCTAAAGCAAGCAGGTTCTATTAGAATTTGGGGATATTTCGACGAAAGGGGGCGCTGTGATCGATATTTTTGTTCCATTTTCATTAATGTATCATCGAAAAGTGTATGAAGTTATGCTTCAAATTGAACCACATTTTTTTTCTATGTTTTTGACTATAGCAAGCAGGTTCTATTAGAATTTGGAAGTATTTCGACGAAAGGGAGCGCTGTGATAGCCATTTAAATATTTCTAATTCAAAAAGATGTACAAAAAAATTAGAAATCCTAAAAGTTTTTTTCGTTAAATGTTCGGCCTTGATCCGTAGAAACCGGAACAATTTTTGTTTTGCCTCTATCTTAAAAAACGGCTGAGATATAGTGGTTTGAAATTTTAGGGTGGCTGACATTTTCAAACAAGACAGCAGAATTCATCCATAAACGGGTTTAATTTATGCGTTTTAGTTAACATGGTTTCGGCAAATTTTCTTTCATTGTTGTAACCATTGTTCCTATTGTATGCTTATCACTATATAGTTATATTCGCCAACGTCAAATTCTCTCCAACGTTGGCGACAGTTGGCGAAATATCGCCAAATTTGGCGACCAAAGTATGTTGCCATCAATGAAGCCAACTTGGCTGTAGAGGACTAATTTGGCGATATTTTCATTCAAATTCAATGTTGACGAGAACTGGGATTGAATCTTCTTTAATTAGGTTCCACGCATTTTACCTTCGTGTTTTCCATTAAAATTAGCTAAAATCGTAAAACCAAGGAATAGGGAGGCTATCTGTTCCTGTCGGTTCAGGCCAGAAGGACTTTTCATAGTTTAGTATACATGAGTTGATCGCATCCCGGTAACCCGGCGATTCGCAAGCAGCTGACGTACAACAGAATGACGAAAAATATTGATTTTATTGGCGATGTGATAGCGAATTTTGAAGTATTAACATGACTGAGATAAAAGAAAGTTTTGGGATTGGCACATCCGACTAGTTAAAATGGTATAATTCGCCTTGTTTTCGCCTTATTTAATCTTTCATTAAATAAGCGGAATTTTACTTCCTGAAAAAACTCGGGGCAATCAAGAAAACTGAATTTTAAAAAAGTAGCCCCCTAGCAACACTGTATAGACGTTCAGTCAAATATCTAGACCAGTTCTTCTTAATCTTTTGGTTACCATGGACCCCTTTTTGTATTTTTTTCTGCTTCGAGGAACCGTATGATTTAAGACTGAAATTACTTAGAATGTCGTATATAAGATAAACTAGCTGTTACCCGTGACTTCGTTCACGTAACATTAAAAAAAGAATAAATGCATTAACTTAGCAAAACATTTCACTTGATAATTAACAACATATATAATTAACCAAAGCTTTATCACATTTTATAGGAGACCATACGGTATTTCTTTGCTATAGGGGCCTTGACATAACCCAGTCTTAAAAAAGGGAAATTTCATGCCAAATAATATATACAATCGCGAAAATGAAACTGCAACAAATGAAAAAAGGAGGACCAAGTAAAATCGTGAAAATCGAGGAATTTCTCTTCGCAAAACGAAAAATAACACTGGCAGAATTCCTCTATACAACAGTGCATTTTAGGTGGTATTTGGTGTACAATTTGTATTTGTGTGCATTGCTAAATGGGCATTATTATATTGTTTATTTGCATAGACATGTTATATATTTCTTACTACATTGTCCTGTTTATGTATATATTAAATTAAGAGCTTCACGCTAAGTGGTGTAAATAGTGAACAAACTGCTTGTGGATTTTATAAATTGATAGATATTTCTCAAAGATATAGCAATCTGATGCGATTCTAAAATGTAAATAAAGGTTGCTAGAAAGTCCTTTAAATTCTGCCCAATTTAACCTCGATATTTTCTCTATCGCGTCAAGAACACTATAATCAAATAAATACCGACGACACAAATCTGATTATCTAAATTTACATATTTTTGTTAGTATATATAGGATTATTTTAATTTATTTCATGCGCTTGAAATTTTTTACTCTTTCTCTAGGGTTAGGTGTCGAATAAATGTACTTTCTTTTTATTTTATTTTGCCATTTCAATTTATTCTATTTTCCATTCATGCCATTTATGGATATTGATTAATTTACATATTCGTGTCAAAGAATATTCTTTAAAGTTATTATCAGGATTAGGATATGATACGATTAGGGTTAGGAATAGGAATAAAAATTGAACGACAATGGCATGACCGATTCAGGTTTAAAGTATCTACCATCATGAAGCAATAAGAAAATTAGAAAATTATCGGCTAATAGTTTTTAATATGCTTTACAGTCATAGTTGGCATCAAAGGTGAGCGGGGAAATGATCATCTAAAATACCATTAGGTGTTTACCACGCAAAAAACAAATCTGGTTTCAACAATGTATTTAATTTTGCGCCAAATTTCACTTGATAAAAAAAACAAAAAAACAAATTGATTATGGACTTAATTACAGACCCCTAACATTGTTATTCTCGGAAATTTTCTACCTATATGTAAAAAAAATTCTACTATATAGAACGCGCTTTCACGTGTATAATGTTATGAATTGGCACGATCGTCTTGTTCAAGTTTACACAATTCGGCTGGAAGAAAAGATTCATTACTTTTTGATTTCTTCTTTGCTTATTACGCGAATTTGTTGGTAAAATGGATTTTCTTTTCGATAACATTGTTGTTTTTTAAGTTTAAAAGATATTGTAATTTTACTTAAACATTGCTTTAAAATCTATGCAATTTTTCTTATCCTACAAGACTTTACAAAAATCTATTATGAAACAACTTTAAAAAAAGCTATATTTAAAAACGACAACAAAGTTTTTCCAATTTTAAAACTAAAAGAAATGTAAAATTAAATTCCGGTTCGAAACGACGATTTACAAATGTGTTTCGATTGTGGGAAAATGATAGAGGAAAAATGCTGTTACTTCGACACAATCATATTAAATCTTTAGCTTTTATGAGAAAAGCAACTTTTTTTTAAAAATTATAGTTATTTTTATTAAGATTTTCTGATTTTCGATACGGATAATTTTGCGATGCATATCATTGACATTTGCCATCCAATATATATATATATATTTAAATTTTAAAATTTAAATTAAAAATATGGTATCTTTATGTTAGCTGTGTGCAGACGATAAATCGCCAACCTATCCCATCATTCGTATTGAATTCATTAAAAATATAAATCTTTCACTCATTTCATTTAAAACACAGAACTTTAATTTACAACACATACATTTAAAATATATATATTACGTACATTTAAAATAATTCCTTTCATGTCAAAAAGAAAAAAAAGAGAGAAATTAATCACAAATAATTTGATAACCCAAGATCATTTTATTTCAACATCAAAACAAATCTGTTTTATTTTTCTATATATGACATCATATTCGCTTGTTTTCCATACTTACTCGTATTTATGCACTTTGTATTATTATCAAAGATTTGAAAACGCACGTTTTATTTCTAATATGACATCATTTCATATTCTGTTTAATTCTTAAATAATTCATTTCCTTTTCATTTTTCACGTGGAAAATTTTCACTTGAATAAATTGTTGATTAAAAATTATTACTCAGGGGTTTTATTTTACATTGTCAACGATAAAATATTAGCAACGGTAAAATAAATTTAACCATTTTAAAAAAGCTGCAAAACCGGGCCCTTTGGGCTAAACCAACCAAACTAACCAACCATTGTAAAATATACGAAAAAATGTCCATTTATTCTGTATGAAAATAATGAAAATTTTAATTTTTAAGAAAAATATTGAAATAAAATAAACGAAAACCAGCCTATATTCATTTGAGGGTTATAATCAACTTATATGCAAAGATACAGGATAATTAAATGCTTCATTTTGACGCTGGCTTCAGCCTAACATTTGCACACAATCAGATTTATAATATTATTAGGATTACGAAATACGTATTTTTATGATTTGCTGAATCACTTAGTTGTTTACTTTTTCATGCATTATATTATTGAAGGTTGTTAGTTCTCTTATTCGTTTAAATATACCCTACTTATATAAAAATAGCGTGTGTTCTCTGTGGTGTTTCGCATAAACGTTGTAAAATTCAGGTTATTAGATTTTATCTAACTTTGCTGTCATAACAGCTGATGAAGCAGCCATTTTCGGCGATTTTTTTGTTACCTGTAAAATGTTTGTTTTTGGTATAGCCCGAACTAAGAAAAAATTGAGTACATTTCCATTATACGGACACCATTGTCGCCAAGCATATATTTACATGTATGGCATGGTGTCGGTAAAACGGAAAAGAACCAAAATTTGCGATAGATCAAATAATTGAATTTCGTTAAACATTAAATTTTCTGGTACTTTTCTATTATCCGGTCGACCACTTTTCATAACGAAAAATTATCGCCAAACTGTAAAATTAAATGCCAAAAATACAGTCCGATTTACTTGATGTCAGAAGCATTATACGTGTTTGTTACGTCATCAAGTGGTTTTTAATTCGAGATTTGCGTCTATTTTTCATTATGTTTTACTGATTTATTTGTTATTTCATTAATTAAAATAACAATTGTATCCTTAAATTCATGTATTTTATTTATTTATTTATTTTGATATTCCAATGCCAACGTTCTCCCGTTTATTTGGCGTTACAGTTTGGCGATAGTTTTTTGTTACGAAAAGTGGTCGACGGGATAATAGAGAAGTACCGATTTTCTTATTTTTAATCTGAGAAAGAAACAATAATCATGGATTTAATTAATTTTGCAATATGCGGTGCAACAAAAATAATTTTGATTAAATCAGTACAGATATCGCAGACGCACCTGGGTTATTTTTTGGCGCCTAAATGACGATTTTTGCTTTGTATGGCAACCTGGTGTTTTATAATAAATTTGAATATGTGTGTAAATAAATAAAATAAAATAGGTACACAATTGAATCCATTTGGACACTACACTGTTAACTAGTATTTTAAAAACACAAATTGCACAAATTGTGCTTATTAGTTGCTAAAATCAGTGTAAAAATTGTTTTAAACTCATAAAAGAGCTAAAATCCTACATGTTTCGGCTTTAAACTTAAAGCCATCATCGGGGAAGAGGAACAACACAAACGACTACTGATCTTTTAATTTTCGACACGAGAAAATTGAAATCAACAGTATGGAAAAATTTAAATAACATAAGCGGGCGCTCTCTGTTGCCAAAGAGCGAAAAACAAAACAATGAATTAACAAGGGGTTAAAAATGTATCCCATAAACTAGGTATGTTGAAAGAAAAGTTATCATTACAAATACAATCTTTTCTAATTTTAATTTCCAATGATTCCCTAATGGCGGCTTTAAATGGGTTATTGAACCTATGGATAATTCTTGCTTTATCGAAATTAATTACAGTATTATTATTTTTAGCGTAAAACCGGGAGAGTGCAGTGGATAACCTTCCAAATTTTATGTCGTTTTTATGCTCTTTTAACCTTACCTTAACCCTTTCCTGTTACCAATAAATTTTTGGAAAGGTTAAAAGAGCATAAAAACGACATAAAATTTGGAAGGTTATCCACTGCACTCTCCCGGTTTTACGCTAAAAATAATAATACTGTAATTAATTTCGATAAAGCAAGAATTATCCATAGGTTCAATAACCCATTTAAAGCCGCCATTAGGGAATCATTGGAAATTAAAATTAGAAAAGATTGTATTTGTAATGATAACTTTTCTTTCAACATACCTAGTTTATGGGATACATTTTTAACCCCTTGTTAATTCATTGTTTTGTTTTTCGCTCTTTGGCAACAGAGAGCGCCCGCTTATGTTATTTAAATTTTTCCATACTGTTGATTTCAATTTTCTCGTGTCGAAAATTAAAAGATCAGTAGTCGTTTGTGTTGTTCCTCTTCCCCGATGATGGCTTTAAGTTTAAAGCCGAAACATGTAGGATTTTAGCTCTTTTATGAGTTTAAAACAATTTTTACACTGATTTTAGCAACTAATAAGCACAATTTGTGCAATTTGTGTTTTTAAAATAAAATAGGTACTTTTATGTTAGCTGGGCGTCAGGGATAACTCTCCAAATCTTGTTTCAATTGGAATCATTTAAATTGCAACATTTTACGTGAGATTTGTTATTCATATTGATATGTTTACGTTTAGATATTTTATTATGATTATATTCTAGCTAATTAAGTTTTTTTTTTAAGATTTTATACTACAATGTTAACATATTACCTAGCTGATATTAGTTAATGTCAAAAGATTGGCGAACCACAGAGTTCAAGGAAAAAACTCAATGCCCTCAAAAGTGGGAGTTGTCAACTTTATGACGTCATAAGCAGAAGTAAATGTTTAATTGAAAATTACAGCTAATTAATTAAATTTTCGAACAAACGAATGCACGATAACAAATATGTGTCCTAATATCTTTCATTTAAAAAAAGAATGGTGTAATTTGATGCAGTAGTTTGTTCTAACGGATTGTCCAAAGAAATCGCTTAGCGTTTTAAATATATAGATGCTTTCTAAGAACAGTTTCTAAACAATTCGAAATTTATAAGAGGAAATTGAGGAAAAAGGGTTCTAAAAAGTTTCTAAAGTACAATTTCTATGCAATTGTTAAGGATAAAAACTTGAAAAATGACATGCCTGCTACTTTTAAGACTCAAATGCACTCACAGAACAGTTAAAAAAATCGAAATTTAAAAGGGGTGCAGTAAAAAAAAAAGTTCTAAATTACGATTGTTTGTGATACAGAAAGGACTAGAAACTTGAAAATTGGCATGGCGTTTACAAATGCTCGCTAAGAACGGTTTCTAAAAAATCCGGAATTTAAAAGGGTGAAATGACCGGGAAGCGTTAAAAAAAAACTTCTAAATTATGATTTATCTGAAATTATTAAGGATAGAAACTTGGAATTGTACATGGCTGTTACTTTAAGTACCTAAATTCATACACAGAACAGTTTTTTAAAATTCAAAAATTTTAAATTGTGCAGGAACAAAATGCGTTCCAAAATTGCGATTTCTGTGATATAGTTGTTATAGAAGTTTGGAATTTTGCACGGTGGTTACTTTTAAGATGTACATGCTCGCTAAGAACGGTTTCTAAAAAATTCGAAATTTAGAAACATATTTGGAAAGCTATTCTAGATAAGAAACTTAAACTTATAATTAAATGTAAGATTATGCATGCATGAAAACGGTTCATCTACTATATATATAAAACACAAACGGAAATTTCGTTCCGTTCCTTTATAACTCAAGTTCTGCTGAATGGAATTTGATGGAACTTGCACTGTTGGATAGATAATTTTTCAGGTAAGGTTTTAGTATATTACACATAGTTTTACGTATATTAGTTATAGAATTATGATGGAAAGTTCTGTTATTTTGGACGATAAGGTTACCATAGGTTATTTTTTTGGCGACCATTATCCTTGACGAAAGAATTGAAACGGCTATATCAGAAAATAATGCAAACACATAGAAAAATAAAATAAAAATTCTGTTATTAATTTTATTTAAAATCCCCCCCCCCCCCTCCCCGCAAAAAAAACTGTATTAATTAGGCATAATGTTTAATTTAATGCTTAAAAATATAATTTGTAATGTAATTTGCAATAGTTTGTAATGCTTAAAAATATTTGCAATGCATGAGATTGCAATTCAGATTAAGTCAATATTTGGCGTTTTATCGTTTGCGTCAGGTTAACAAAGATTCATCTGATAATTTGATTTAATAAAATATGTGTATTTGTTTTTCTTTCTGTTAATTTTTTTTATGTAACTCCCCTATCATGTGTCTTACAGGAGTAACTAGCAGATGTAATTGTAAAAATGACTGCATTTATGAGTTACATGTTATTTGTTTATTTACTGTTTTGATTTTACTTTTGTCGCCAAGCAATGTGATTTTAAGCCAAAAATGCATAAGCGTGACATCAGCTTGAGCAGTATTAGCAATAATAGTGTTTTTTCGTGTATACAACATCCTTTTTGGAGTAAATTTTGATATTCAAATGCAAATTATATAAATAGCAGTTATTGTTATGAATATGGGATCAAATATTTAAATTTTAGTGAATGTCTGCCACTCAAACACATATTGTAAAATAATTAAATTTTAGACATTTAAAAATTTACTACGGAAACATGCCGGTTTGTTTTCACCAAACATATTATTTTTATAGCCTCGAACTCAGACCAGCGAATATTGTCTATTCTTTTGTTTTTATTTTATTATTTTTTTTAATATATCGCCAATTTCACTTATAGAAATATTCACTGTTTAAAAAGTTAGGAACCAAAGAATATTCTTAAGGACATGTGTGCATTTATGCGTTATTACTATCACAAAAGGCTACATTTTGCAATAAAAATTGTTTGCTGAAATAAATTTTCGATGCTCTTTTTGATTCGGCATTTCTTTTTAGTTTTTTCTGCATATATTTCTTTCCTTCTTTCAGGAAGGTTTTTAAAAGACATTGGACTAATTGTCCGTATTCCGGTCACCCGCCAGTTGGCATTTTTACTATATTGTTAGATGTTTCGTTTATGTTTGAAGGTTACTCTGGGCGACGATTCAGATTACAGAAGATTAGCCGACTTTTGAAATTAGCGACTGCTAAATTTATGCGGGTTTTTTTCATTATGAAGCAAAGTTTTACCAAAAAAGCAATGCTTCCAATGTACGGTTGGTTGATTTTATGACGGCCGATTATCTACACGAGGGATATAGACCCTGGGGGGCGTGCCCTCTACGGGGGTCTTTCTAAGGGATCCTAACCCGTATTTACGGCAAGGTTCGAAGAAAACCACGGAAAACTCAGAACGGTTAGGTCAACGAGCGCGACAAGCAGGGGTTTGAACCCAACACTTCCCGTATGCCAGCTTTGAGGGCAGAACATGTTTTTGTTTGTTTGTTTAGTAGTATTGTTAGTATGTTTTGGCGCTTTCAGTGTACGGAAAAACTTTGTAATGTCAATGGTGGCGAATGGAATAAATAATATTTGTCGATTTATCATTTCAGGCTGGATAAGAAAAAACGAGTACCTGAAATTCTGATTAGATAATTTTTAGATCATTATAAAACATTTTCAACCAATACACAGCCCTTGCAGCTAAACATAGTGAGAAATGAATTTATTTCTGAGTGTTATGATGCTCTTTAGAGAAATGCAAAAAAATCTTCGGTTTAAGTATTCACCAAAAATAATATTACTAAACATTCTGCATAACTAACTTTACCATTCTCAGTTTTATTTAAGGTATGAAATTTTGTTAATGAAAGATCTATAATTGAATTAACAGTAATTTGACATTATTTAATGGAACATAGCTTGGCGCGTAACTAACTTCGTTTTGTAACTAACTCTGGTACATTAGTAACCATATCGTTTCAAGCACTTCTAATGTTTGACGTCAAACTTGGATATCGGCAAGATTATGGAAGATTAGGAAGATTTTATTGAATACAAACTAAAGGTTTATTCTTCGACCACAGTTAATCATTGGGTTTTTTTTTAGATTAACGGTTACACGAATGCAACTGTTCTAAGAAAATGGAAAAACAGTGTAAATGGGGTCATTTTAATTCTATTCATATTCAGCTTTAAAAAATCACTTTTTTATGTTTCACTATTTTTTTAAATATGAAAGTTAAACACTGTTCTTTATGTGCAAACAATTTATTACAATTTTTACTGTATTTACTCTGCTGGAATCGAAAAATGAAAAACCGTAGTAGACTTGCCAGAAGAGGACGTATATTGCGAAATATAACGTAACATAGAGTGAGATTGTACTTACGTTACCAGAATCTCACATGGAGAAAAGAAAGAGGGACGGAGTTCAAGAACTTACAGACGAAAATGAATCACCTGAACATTATTTAAGTTCAATGGTCAATCTATGCAATCATTGTAATGCTTTCTCTTTTAGTAGTATGTTGACTAGAGAACATGTTAGTTCCTGTTGTCATAGTCTCATAATGGCCTCATTTCCCTACCAAACTCTACTATAAATGATCAACTAAATGAGATTCTTCTTTTAGCCCAAATTTTGTCTAATGTATAATATAATATAACTTAATGTCTTTCACATCGTTTACAGCAATATTGAAGGAAAATCCAAGTGAACGTCCCTATTGCTTTAAAATACATGCTCAAATCCTTTGATATAATTCGTTTGATTTAAGGTTCGTTTGAAAATATTTACTAAGGTAGCATCTGTAGGTGAAGATCCACATTCCTTTAAAATACAAAGTAATTTCGTTTGATTTAAGATACATTTAGAAAAATGGCCCAGCACATCGGGCGTAGCATGCTAGTTTAAATATAAAACTTAAAAATGAATATTTGTACAAAATTAAGATAATTTTATAAATATCTACGTTACAAAACAAGATTATCTGTAAAACAGAGAATTAAATGTTTATACGATCAACTACAATACACTACTTTTATATGAGAGTTAAGCATTTTTTAACAATGTAATCCTAAAATAAATAAATAAAGGCTTAAAGATAGGTAAATAGAAAAGCAAAAATATGAGTTTGTTTTTCCTTTTTCTTTTTATGAAAACATTGTTTCATCAAATGAAAATATTTTACGAAATAAACTACAGAAAACTATTAATAGGATAATGCAATAATAGGATTAAGGTATAAAGGTAATGAAGATCATATTCTCACAATTCATTTTTTTTTTCATATTAAGTATCATCTTCAAGTAATTGCAAGCAAACATTATTATGTAAAAAAGTTATTTTGTAATTAGCAAAGCTTATAAAGAAAATACGAATGGGTGAAATATTATGTAACAAAAGGGCAACTACGAACTGCCTTTCGCATCTGAACTTAATTTTTTTTTTGCTAAATACAAGTAAATTAATAATAGGATTAAGATATAAAACAGGGTTCGTACGCCTCAGGACATTTAGGTTATTTAGGTGGTTTGACTACCAAAAGTTTCATAAAATAATGGTCGATATATTTAAATACAGAATTTTAAAGGCAAATATTACCTTACTGGTGAACTCGTTTACAATAGGCACTGATAACATTAGTGCACCTCTTTACACGTTTCATTTTAAAATGTCACTTTCACTAGAAAACGCTTTTTTTTATGTATGTCAAATTATGCGAGATGCGAGAAGTACCTTTCAACTGGGTATTGTGTATACTTTCAGAATATGAATGTAATTTTTGAAACAAGAGTTGTCGATAAGCTAAAAATTCTATCAAATTTTGATTTTTAAAATAGTAACACACACTTTTGACACTTTCTTTTTATTCCTTGGGTCAAAGCATCCGGAAAAAAAGCATACTTTATATACTTTTTCTCAAATTTTCATAGAGGGTTTGTTATTTTGTTTTGCAAGAATAAATGCGTATGAAAATTTATGTATTCATTTTGTTGAAAAAGTAAAAAAAATCTACATTTAAAGACATCAAACGGAATAGTTTTGCAATGAAAAAGTCGAGTTAAGTGAATCTAGATTTTTATTTTAAAAAATGTGTTATCTTCATTTAAATTTTTATTACATTATATTCCAGTCCCTTCTTCAATACTTGTGTTATGATTATTCTACTTACGATAAAGGTATTTGTGACCTTTTCACGGTTAAATATTCTTCTAATATTTGGAAATTTAGAATGTAATATATTTTATTGTTGTGGATTATGATGAGTAATAAGTACTTTACCCGCAACACAGAATTTTCAAATATATTATAAACAAAACAGATTTAATAACATAACAACAAATACAGCTGAGGATTGATTCACACACAACTATATAACTGGGTTACAAACATTCTTATCTCAATACAAATAATAACTATACCATCTTCGTCAAGCATTGCATAAAAATTCCACCAACCAACATATCCGAAATCTATAGAACAACTCCTCGTGCTAGCGTGCGGTTCTTGGTCTTGCGTGAACTCTTCGCCTTTTATGGCTGCTCGCGAATATTTTTAGTTCACTGAGTTAATATTATTGTTGTTGTTACTTCTGATTATTCCCACATTATTGTTATTATTTAACTAGCCGCCACTGGCGACCAGTTTGGTCTCCCTTAAATGTATGTTAAGCATTGTAACACGTTACTTTTATTCATAATTTAATTTTTTTCCTTAATCCTTCGCCAAATCGGAAGATTCTAATAGACAAATCAAAAACTTTTGCGATCATGGTAGCATTTCACATATTTTTTGTTGTTATGTATTTCCTCTTTCTTGACAAAAACCGCTTAACCCACTTAAGCATTCATGTCAGTTTGCTTATCAGTTGCAATATGTTCGCTAAGGCGGAGATTCTTAAACATATTAAGTAATATTCCCATAGACCTTACAATAAACCTTACAATAGTAGATTATTCCTCTGAGAATATTCCGCAATTGGGCCTATTGCCAATTGACGTATTTTAGTTAATACAATTTGATGCAATGAAGTCTGTTTTGTGAAAATCATTTGCGATATCCTCATTTACACTGAACCATATTGTTGCTAATATATATATTTTTTTTTTTTGGTTCTTGCTAACTTTGGCTGTAGACTCGATTACGGAAAATTAGAAAATCTAACATTATTCTCATCTGAAACGTCTTGAATAATGTGCCAGTATCGGGCTGCATATTATTATACGTAATTTTGGGTACAGCTGTCGCAGACGCACCGGGGTATCATTTTGGCGCCAAATTGTCGATTTTATGCCTGGGCAACCCGGCGGTTCCGCTAGATTTTGTTTTGTATGGCAACCCGGTAGAGCAGATTCCGTATGTTTTATAATAAATTCAATATTGTGTGTTTTATAATAAATTAATCATTGTGTATGTTTTATAAAAAAATTATATGTTTTTAAATATAAAATAAACTATTTCATAATAAAATAAAAGTAACATTCTGTTTTAGCAATCGCTAACAGGTACTTGAAAAAGGAGTTTTCTCGCCACAATGGCGCAAAACAAAAATTGCGCCAACCCCGATGCGTCTGCGACAGCTGTTCAAATTTCAAATACATGCTGTTCACACTATTCATTTAAAATACATGTCGTTCACAGTTTTCATTCAAAATTGAAAATAGGTAAATAAGAAATAATATCATAAATTAAAACATTTGATTTCAAAATCAAAATATCGTTTCTAATTTGTGCACGCGAAAAATAAAAGCTGGTATTGGCAATTTAAAAATAACATAAAAGTACTTAATGATGTTATGTATTTTATAAATGTATATTAAATTACTGCTTTGAACGCGATTGGTCATTAATAATGGTAAATATGATTGGTGATAAACAATCATTTTCGGTGATCGCAATATTCCTGGCACGTATAATACATAAATACCAAATTAACGGAAAAATTGTTTCGAAATTTGATTCATTAAATATTATTACATGAGTTGTATTTGTTTACATTCAGCTTACGTCAAGAAAAGATCCGGAAGGAAGCCTCCATGGTTTAATATTTTAAACGTTCACGACGAATGAATGGTTTTTTGTTTACTTTCATGGATAGAGAATTTGAACTGAGAATCTAATTTCAACTGAAGTTATTGCAGAATATATACATAATTGAACGTAAGTCATCTCTCAAATATTAATTTATTTTGAACGATCTTTCTAAAAATGTAACTTTTATGCAGTTTTATTCGAAAAAATAATTTTGAATAAAAATGGCCGCCTGGTATATGAAAAAGTGAAGCGGGCATCCCGGAACTGTTGATGACAGTCACATGACTTAGGCATTTATTATAGAGAATATGTTTTAACACGAATTATAGAACGTTAATCTTTTTCAAATGTTACATGAGTTTTTTCTATCGATAGCAAGTAAATTATTAATATATTTTTTAATTGGGTAATTTCAACTATTTTATCTGACAATAAGAGTTCAAATTAATGAGCATGGACTCTATTATATGGTCTTTGGATGGTAATTGTTTGAAGTACATTTTAATGTTGCACTAATTGAAACATTCCAAATTTATATATAATTATATTCTTTAAGTGTAAGTATTTATACATGTAATATATAATATTTTTATACCTCTTATCTCATATATAATTTATAATTGTTGATATATACTATAGTTTCCTATAGAAAAAGTGTGCGTGGCATGTATTGTTTATTTACAAGAATTAGACTGCATAACTGTTGTAAGCAATAACTGCTTCAAGTGTACTTTAATTATAGTACAATAATTTTGGTAATAATGGTAATAATTTTAACATGATAAAATTTACATACGTAGTTCAGATGCACAATAACATCTAAGCCCATAGTGTAATGTGTAAGCACATTAATATAATAAAATTTGGTTCAGATAAAAATACGAGTAACATGTTGAAAATGCGTTTTCGTCTTATTAAAAATAAATATGAATTATTTTTCAATAAAATTTCAAATATTACATAAAATTTTGAGGAAATTATATGAAAATAATGAGAAAGGGGAAATTTGAAGGAAGGAGTAGAATGACGCAACTCTCTTCAATGGCAACCTTCTTTTCTACGTCAGAAACGGAATTGAAAATTCTTAATTCAAATGGAATTTATCGGCGTGCTCTCTGGTATATTTCCCCCCTCCCTTTTCCATTGCCCCATAGATCAAGGAATCTAATAATTCTTTGCAGAGCTGTTTTTTTTTTCTTGCCTGTATAACGACTATCTGCTAATGTCAACTGGCGATGAGAACAGATAATGGATCTTAAAGCTATAGTCCTGGCTCATTCTGGATTGTAATCATTATCTGGGTTTATCATTTACCTCAATATATTTTTCTTCTGCATTTAATTTATCATTGCTTAAGGGCTGAGTTAGGTAAACAGACGTCATTTTGTTTCATCAGTCTTGGATGTGAAATGCTTTTCATTAATATATGATGTTTATTTCTCAATTTTGTTGAATCTTTCTTTCTCTCATCTGGCTCAATTGGTGTCTGGTGGACATTGGGGCAGCTGGGAGAGTTAAACTTTGAAATGCCAAATGGAAAGGAAGGGTCTTGCGGCATACGCTGAAAAGATTTTTTCAAGACGAACGATTAATACAGAAATTTTGTATTACGGTATTATTTAAGGAAGTTATAACTAACTAGCCGGTATTCGCCCGTCTAGCCGGTCGTTTCCGAGTGGGGCCCAGATACATAGTGCTGCGTACAGCCCAGACTTCGCTTGGGGCCCAGAAAGTACATTTTACATGCAACCAGAAAAATATAAATAAAATACTTTAAATTAAAAGTATACTAAAATAACTAATAAGAATATAAAAAAGCACTTAAATAAAGATTTCTCGACATAAATATATTTTTTTCTTGAGCCCCCTGACAAAATACTACTGGACCTTAACCGTGATTATCTAGGGGTGGGGCCCAAGTAGTACTTTGTATCTAGGCCTCACTCGGAAGCGACCGGATAGTATATAATAAAAAATCAGCAATAGTTCTCTTTTTCGTCTAATCTTAAGCAATTGGTTTCACAGCCGATGTTGCCCAGAAACTCGCTAGCTCTAAAATCACTTAAATTCATGATTAACTACTTTCTTAGAGTGTAGATATGTAAAGCGGTGTTTCATATTCTTACTTAAAACTGCTGCTGAGATATGGCACAATTACATAAAACTTTCTACACACAGTTCGACCCCCTTGATGGAGTATTATCTATGGAGTAAAGTCGCGGAAATACATGTTTAAATATTTTTTAGTAGATTTTTTATCCTGAATCTGTGATTTAAAGCTCATAACTAAAAATGCTGCTGAGATATGGCGAACATTCGAAATGACCTAAAATTTTCGACCCCTATTTAGGTGAATTTCTAGGGTGAATTTCTAAAATCGCTGAAATATGCGTTTAATAATTTTTATAGCACATTTGTTATCCTGATTTTCACGCTCTTATCAAAAACTACTGGTGAGATATGGTGAAAAGGTGAAATCATCGAAAATTTAACCCCCTTAGTAGTCGAATTTTTAAAATCGCCTAAAATACATGTTTAACAATTCTTTAGTAGATTTGATATCCCGAAATTCACGCTCCTAACTGATCAGCTAACTTCTACTGAGATGCGGCAAAATGGCGTAAAACTTTCGACCACCATTTAACCCCCCTTAGTGTTTGAATTTCTAAAATCGCTGAAATACGTGTTTAACTATTTTTTAGTAGATTTTTTATCCTGAATTGCATGATTATACTTATAATTTCTACTGAGAAATGACAAAATGATTTAAAATATTTGACCTCCTACTTAACCCCCTCTAGTTGCTGCATTTCTAAAATTGCTGAAACATATGTTTGTCTATATTTTTGGTTGATTTCTTATCCCAAATTCCGAGCTCCTAACTAAAAATACTGTTGAGATATAGCGAACAGGCAAAATGACCTAAAACTTTCGACCCCCTATTTAACACCCTTAATGGATGAATTTCTAAAATCGCTGAAATATGTGTTTAATTATTTTTTAGTAGATTTGTTATCCTGAATTTTACGTTCCTAGCTAAAACTGCTGCTCAGATATGGCGAAAACGCGAAATGACTAAAAACTTTCGACCCCCATTTAAATCCCTTAGTGGTTGACTTTTTAAAATCGCTGATATATGTGTTTAACTAACTTTTAGTACATTTGTTATCTTGAATTTCGCTGTTTTAACTAAAACTGTTGTTAAGATATGGCGAAAAGGCAAAATGACCTAAAACTTTTCTAAAATCGCTGAAATACGTGTTTAATTATTTTTTTAGTAGATTTGTTATCTTGAATTTCATGCTCTTTCCTAAAACTGCTGATAAGATATGGTGAAAATGTGAAATCACCGAAAATTTTCGACCCTCCACCCCACTTAGTGTTTGAATTTCTAAAATCGCCTGAAATACATGTTTAACTATTCTTTAATAGAATTTTTATACCGAATTTCACGCTCCTACTTAAAACTCCTGCTGAGATATGCTGAAAAGACGAAATTATCTAAAATGTTCGACCCCTCATTTAAAACCCCCTTAGGTTGAGAATTTTCAAAAATCCTTTCTTAGTGGGTGCCTACATTGTGTAAATAACATGTCTTCCAAATTTCACTGTTCTAGGATAAACGGTTGAGGCTCGGCGATGATTATGAGAAAATCAAGCTACTCTTTTATAAGTATAGATTACAGTTTTAACTCTTAACTGTCACATTGTATGGTGTTCTTTATTTTAATAAAGAACTAAACATAATCGTATATTTACTACTTTTAATTATATTAAGTTACGCACATAATGGGTTTGCCACACAGGCCTTTTATATATTACATTCCGAAACTAAAAAGTAAACATTCGAATAACAACAGTTACAATTACAGTAGAAGTCGAAGTAGTAGTTAGGACATATTCTTACATGCCCTTTCTTTTCAAAACAGCAAAAATAAAAAAAAATACATTTAGAGTTCAAAGAAGAGTTCGAATGAAAAGTCTTAAAAAAAACTTAAATATAGTCTTTGAAGCGAGCAGGTGGTTTTATAGTTCTTCTAGGCCTCTTTACCTTTGGTGCATTTGGAGTAGACAGTACTGGCGCAGTAGGTTTGGGATTGACAACGACTGTTTGATCAGGCAGAGAATCAGGATTGATTAATGGGCTGTCATGGGGTTGAGGAATTGAGATTTTTGGTGTTTTTGTATTAGTCAGGTTGCAAGTTTGTTTTATATCAGCATTTTCTTGTGAACTTACAGGAGCTTCAAAGGTTAATTTCCTTGGTCTTAAATGAATTCTGTTGCGACGAAGAATGGATCCTTCTGAAGATTTCACAATTAGGATCTTGGACTGTGTTTTTGGACAATAGTTCCTGGTGTCCATTCTCGATGACCAGTTTGGAGATAGACAGGATCTTGAATATTCAATTCTTTTAATTTTGCGGTCGATGAGTCATAATAAGATTTCTGTGTTCTCTGATTTTCCTGTAATTGATGATGAGTATTCTTAATTGGAAATCTAGGTCTTAAGAATTTCACCTTACAAGGAATGGGGGTTCTCAAAGATCTTTCCGTCAACATCTCTGCTGGAGAAGGAAATTTAAATTTTGGGGTGTTATTATAGAACTGCTTCAAGAACTGCTAGATTTGGATCTCCTCCCGAAGCTTTTACTTTAAAGAGAAGGTTTTTCAATGTCCCAATAGATCTTTCAATCATCCCATTGGATCTTGGATACTTAGGTGACGATGTAACAGGGCAAATATCATAAGACCTCAGGAATGAAAAAAATGCTTGACTATCAAATGGTGGACCATTATCAGAATGAATTTTACGTGGGATACCATGAGTACGAAAAATTTGTTTCAATGCACTAATTACTGAAGAAGCTGATTTAGCATTAACTTTTCTCAGTTCAATAAACTTGGAGTGGTAATCCGTTACTTGTAAAAAGTGATCTCCTTCGAGATACATAAAGTCTACACCTACCTCTTCCCAAGGTAGACTAGGAACTTCATAAGGTATCAAAGGCTGCTTACAATTAGCACGCTGATGTTGTTGGCAAATTTGACAGTTTTCTACATAATTCTTGATTTCTTCCATCATATTGGGCCAATATAAAGCTGTTTTGGCTTTTTCTTGGCAAGCAGTGATGCCTTGATGTACTTGGTGCACCTTTCGATAACACATACGTTTGCATTGTTTTAGGTACTACTAATCTATTTCCAATAAAAATTAAGTCGTTATAACAATGCAACTCTTCTTTCTTATTCCAATAGTGTTTTAAATTCTCGGGCAATTGACAACACTGTTGTGGCCAACCATTCTCAATTAGTAACTTTAATTTCGAAAGACCTTCATCTTCTAGCGTTGCATTCTGCATTTCTTTTGTACGTTCTTCAGTGGTCGATAGAATTGTGTGTACAACAGCAGCTCCATCTTCTAAAAAACTTGTATCTACACTCATAGTAGTGGGATTTCGGGAGAGGGCATCTGCTATGTAAAGCTTTTTCCCTGGGACATGCACAAGTTTAAATCTATATTTAAATAATTCAATTACCATTCTCTGTAATCTCGGAGATAAATTTTCAATTGCTTTCTGCAGTAAACCGAGGAGAGTTTTATGATTGGTTTCCACTATAAAATCACTACCATACACATAGTAATGGAATTTTCTACATCCGTTGACAATAGCTAATAGTTCTTTCTTGATTTGACTATATCTTTGCTGTGTATCGTTTAGAGAACATGAAGCATAGGCAATTAGATGCTCTTCTTGAAGTAATACCGCACCTAATCCATACTGGCTAGCATCAACAGAAACAACTGATTTCAAATTTGGATTATAATAAGCCAGAATAGGTGAATTAGCTACCAACTTCTTCAAATTTTCAAAAGCTTCTTGCTCAATAGCCGTCCAAATAAATTCATTTTTCTTACTTAAGAGTTTTCTCAAAATTCCTGTTTTATCTGATAAATTCTTAATAAACTTCCCTAAATAAGTAATCATGCCTCAAAATCTCTGTAGTTCTTGTTTATTAGTTGGAGCTTTGAAATCTATAATTGCTTTAATTTTATCACCATTTACTGAAATTCCTTTACCTGTTAAACTATAACCCAAATATTTTACACAACTTCTTTTAATTTGACTTTTTTCCAAAGACAATTTCAAACCAGATTCTCGCGCTCTTTTAAGAACTGCGTCAAGTCTTTTATCATGTTCTGCTTCTGTCTTGCCAAATACTAAAATATCATCAATATAAACTAAAGTTCCATCCAAATCTCCAAAAATATTATCTATAGTTTTCTGGTACACTTCAGGGGAACTCGTTAATCCATAAGGCAAACGGCAGAATTTGTATCTTTCGAATGGAGTGGCAATTGTACATAAATCTGAACTTTCTTGGTCAAGGAATATTTGCAGAAAAGCTGACGATGCATCACGTACTGTGAAAAATTCTCCTTCAATTTGAGAAAATAAGCTCTGTTGGGTTGGAATTGGATAATGTTCTCGCTTTATATTTTTATTTAGCATACGTGGATCTATACAGATTCTTACATGATTATTAGGCTTCTGCACTATAATTATAGGATGTACCTAATCGGTTGACTTTACAACTTTTTCTAATATTCCTTGATCAACCAATGTAGCAATCTCATGTTTTACTTTCAATTTTAAGGCATGTGGAATAACTCTAGAGGCTGATATTTTAGGTTCAGCATTGGCATCTAATTTGATCTTATACGTATGTGGTAATTTTCCCATTTTATCTGTAAATACATCTTTAAATTTCTCTACAAAATTTCTAGCATGTACAGATTCAACACTGATGTTTCTATTTACAAATCCTAATTTTTCACAAGCTTTCATTCCTAATAAAGCACTCGATGTTTGATCAAAAATGTAAAAATCAAGAAATTCCGATTTATTTTTAACTTTACATTTTAATTTACTGATCCCAATTACTTTCAAATTGTGTCCTGTATAAGACATTTCTTTTAGTTTCACTAATAACTTCATTATTTCTCACATCATTAAAAATATTAAGGGGCAAAACATTGACTTCAGCTGCGGTATCTATTTTAAGAGACACTTTTGAATTATTTATAAGAACAGTTTTTCGCCATTCAGATTTTAAAGAATTAACCTGGCACTTTACTGAATCCAATTTAAAAGAACCATCATCACTTGAAGGGTAAATATTATCATTATTAGAAATTTCATGTACTTTTTTATTTATTCGTTTCCCTTTATTTTTACAGCCGACCGAGAAATGATTTAATCCGTTACAATTGTAACAAAAGAAAATATGCCAAATATTAACTCGATCCGAAATATCAAATCAATGCATAAAGAAGCGGGTATGGATTTTAGAATCACATATCTCTTGTCTAGATCTAGCACCTAATGACTCTTCTCTTTGGGAATTGGAACTTGAGTACGATAACTTACAAAACGCCACCCAATTTTATCGAAGAATTTAAGTAACGAATTACAGAAGTATTACCATATCTGTGCAGCCACATTCAAGGGAATTAAGAATGAATTTCTGTAGCGGCTGTATTATTGTCAAGAAGTGGAAGAATGTCAATTCGAGCATCTTTTGTGTTAAGTTAGGTTAGATATTTTTTATTTTTTTAATAAAATTAAATGGTAAAACGTTAATTAGTCAAAAGAAACATAATAGGGCAAAACCTTTTGTATTATTAAATTGTTTGTCTTGAAGAGATTTTTCCAGAGACATGCTCGAAATCATAAATGTCTTAGTCATAAGGAACATAGTAGGGAAAAGCTTTTTGCTTTTTAAATTGTTTGTCTTGAAAAGATCTTTCCAGAGACATGACAGAAGACCCCTCTTCCTCCCCCCCCGGCCCTTCATATTTGAAATTTCGAAGTTGAACCCCGCAGCGGTTCTACGTGTCCCGTAAACAAATGTTTTATAACCATATGAGACTTTTAACACGAATTCATGGAACAAATATTTGTTTAAAATTCCAACACATGTTCGAGATAAGGGGGTAAGTTGGGACTTTTGGCGGTCCGTTAGATTTATGGCTGATTGTTATCCTGCCTTTTCTACGCATATAGTTCATTTAAAGATATGTCCGCATTAAATTTAAAAAAAGGATCATTAAATATTTATTCATTAAAGGGAATTTATCTTTTGTTACAAAAGAAGTTCTTGTTTGAAATGTCTTTTAAAGAATGCTTGATAAAATAAAGCATGCGCAAAAACAAAATTTATATCAGTTGTGAACCGAACTTTCAGAACTTCATTTTAGTCTCAGTTTTTGCAGTTTTGATGAATGCTGGGATGTACACTGATGAACACTGTATACTGTTAAAAACTTTGCAGTGGTTTGAACAAACTTGTGCTGTTGTAGCTAAAAATATGGTGAAATCTCGTTCCAACATTTAAGCCTCGGTTAAATCATAGCTCCAGATGATGCAAAGAGATTACACCATCTAATGGTAACAGCTATTGTAGTACCAAAATTTGATGTAACGCACCACAAAATTTTTAACAGTGTATACGATTTGGTTGGTTTAACGACCAAATGCTATGTTTGGAAGATCAGTGTTTAATATTTCACCCTTTGTAAGGAAAGGCATTATGCTAGACTTTCAACATCATACTTTCTCATACATATAATCCTACGTTTGCAATTTTTCGTGAGATGATAATGAATGGTTTTTAAAAGGTACATAAAAATAAATATGTAATAGTATTAGAAATGGAAAGAAACTCGACTTTAAAAGAACTAAACATATTCATGAAAACGATTTCTGTTTCAAATAAGTATTACTTTTGTAACACCGCACTAAACAAATGAATGTATATCATGTTAAACTAAGGTCATTAACACAGACTAAAACACTATGACTAAAAATACAACTTTTGTTCAACCAGAATAAAGCATGGGAATAGGTGTCTAATACGAATATTTAAAGCGCTTCCAAAGTTTTTTCTAACTAAATTACAATTGCAGTCGCTATAAAGCTAACTTTTTTAAAACACCAATAATCCTCCAAGTCATTACTTCAACTTTACTTCAAGTGAAAAATTCCTGACTACAGGAATACTTTTATTTCTATACGAAAAAGCCAAATCTCACAAAAAGCAGCACAAACAGAAAACTAGACTTCAATCCTAGAGCAGAAGGGGCATTAAATAAAAGCACACTGAAACTTAACACGTATCAATCTTAATTATTAGCATTCAGTCAACCACGTTTAAAACTACATTTGCATATGGATATGGTAATACTATCTTTACAACATTTTCTTCGCTGTCACATTCACTATGCACCAAGTTTCTGCTGCACTTAATTTCTCATACTCTAATCTATAGGGCAGAGTACGTTTCATGCAATTTAAGTTAGTTCTAATGAGAATACGGGACTACGTACATACAGTACGTCTGTATTATACGAATTCTTCTCAACACTTTAATCACAGATTTTCAACATAGAAGACAATTAAAATGATTTTTAACATCGATAAGCAGGACATTCTTTTTAACTAGTATGATTAAGTGAGTTCGATTGTCCGTGCAACACCTTAAAAGCATACAATACCTATTTCTTTCAAAGTATTTAACATTTACCTGAAACAAGCAATCATGAAATTTAACAAGAACGAAAAATCATGCGTCAAGCATAGATTATGTAACACTTTCCAACGCTTCCAAAATAATTTTACAAATCATTACTGTTTAATAAGCTGTAAGATAGCATCTAAGTAAACAATTTGGAAAGCGCATAACATATTTAAAAACGTAATTTCAGGAATTTACAACAAATATTTCCAACATATACAATATTCGGAAAAATATCCTAATCTTTTTATTCAGCCCTGTATATGATCTATAGATTTGTATATATACTACATAGGATGCTAAATTCTAGTTTAGTTAGGAAACGCGTAGCACAGTTTAAAATTCTCCTTCTGGAGTTTGTCAATAAACGGAAATGTGTTCGCGAACTCTTGTGCTGCCCTGTATATGAAATACAGAATTTATACACACCAAGTAATAGACAAAAAGCGAGTTAAATTTAAAATTGCGTTCAACAACTTAAAACGCTCTTCCAGGAATTATTCTAACAGACCGTAGATAATTCTTTTGTGTGTCCCTGTAAATGAACGATGACTGCTATACACACAATATTCTGTAGTAAGCCTGTTGTAATGCACCTTAGTGATATATATAAGTTTCAATGTGTTTAAAATAGTGAAACATTATTTAATTAAACCGCAAACGATTTTTCTCCATAGACGTAATGTAACGGAATTCTTTTGACTGTCCCTGTAAAGTAACTATAAGTGCTATGCACACCTTATTCCATATTAAGCTTCTTGTAATGCGCCTTCGTGATATATATCAATTACAATGTGTTTGATATTGTGCAACAGCATTAAAATAAACCGCAAATGATTTTTCCCCATAGACCGTAATGTAACGGAATTCTTTTGAGTGTCCCTGTAAAGTAACTATTAGTGCTATGCACACCCTATTCCATATTAAGCTCCTTGTAGTGCACCTTCGTGATATATATCAATTACAATGTGTTTGATACTGTGTAACAGCATTAAAATAAACCGCAAATGATTTTAACCCATAGACCGTAATGTAACGGAATTCTTTTGAGTGTCCCTGTATAAAACTATAAGTGCTACACACTTCAGTTGAAATAGGGAACATGCTATAAATAACGAGAATAACATATAAAAATTGCAAGGCAATCCGACCATATTTACGGGAGTTAGAGTACGGACAAACGGCCAGACGACCAGACAAACCGAAGTCATAAACACTTTTCAATTAGGTTGGAAAGTGTTAAAAATGGAAACACTTCATTTCCAACTTCTCTCTTTTGCCTCTACAAGTTGCTTAAGGAGTATTTTTATTAAAAGCAGACTTCCTATTTGATTAGAAAGAAAAAGAATATTATTTTCAGAATGAATACTGAATATTAAACGTAAAATGAATTAAGAATGCAAAGTACGAAAACAAAATTTCATATAGAATCGAATGATATGAGATTTTAATAGGAATTGTTCAAATCATTGTAGCTTGAAATTCATATAATTCATGCGTATCACATAATTCAATTATCTGCCCAACGGTAGCAATAAAATTTATAGAGATATTGGTCCTTACTTTGCAAATAAAATACAAAAAACCTACAATAAAAAAAATTAAAAAGACTTGATTAAAGACCGTGCAAAAATGTTTTTTGTTTCTTGCATGACGCAAAAATAAAATCTAAAGTTTATTGTGCGAACTTTCTTTGAAATTGAATTTTGATAAAAATCTTCGCTTATTAAATGAAACAATAAGCATGAAAATTCTCTCTTATTTATATTTCATTAAATTATACTTTTTATCTCTAAATACGTTTCTTGCGAAAGCTGTTTAATGAATTTTCTGAGTAGTAAATTTTGTAGTCTGTAGTAGTATTTTGTAATATTTTGTAACTATAGTATATAAGATAAAACTAAAATACATTAAAAAAGATACTGATTTTTTGTAAATTGGCAACATTTTATCTGTAAAATGTTGTAATTTATAGTTTGTATTGAAATAAGTGAAATCAATTCATCCCGCAAGCAAAATTTTTAGCTTTTTAACAAAATTATTCTACATTGAAATATCAAGAAGATACCTAAACTGAATTAAATTCAAATATTATATTATTCTATATTTCCATTCTTTTATAAATATATTTTACATATCTTACGTACCAAAACAACCGATTCAAAATTGAAGGTTTAATTGTGTTTGACTATAATTCAGATCTTTAGCAAATAACCATGTTATAAACATGAGATTTTTTTCTAAATAATATGTCCTTCGTCCAATGTTAAGATGACATTTTTTTTTAAATGAATTCAAAATATGCGAAAAGCTTAAATAAAAAACACTTTAAAAAGTTTCAATTAGTTTTCTCAATTAAAATTGAAATGAGAAAGATCTTTATGCAAAAATATAAAACAAAATTTCCTGCAAGTATGTAACCTTACATATAGAGTGCCGAAAAAATCATAGGAAAAATTCCGGAATATTGTCTCCTTGGCTAATAAATCAATGTTCAACATTTCTACCGTCCTTTTCTAATGAACTTATCCCTGTTTTCTACCGCAATGCAGGTTTCCCATCATCGTTAGAAGTATTGGGGAACACATTCAAATAAAGATGGCCTGTCATGAACACGTGCCATCACTCCAACGATCTGCTAAATCCATAATATATCATGTCATACACACATTTCGTGTATGGCACCTACGTGCAGGTACTATTTACCATCAATTGCGTTGGGAACTTCTATGTGCAATTGGTTCGTAGTTGTCTGGTAGACGTACTGTTAAGCATTGTTGACAGCAGATCAAAGCAATAAACTCTTATTAGTTGTTCGATGTGATTACCCAGCTGAAATGTGTTTGACCTTCCGGAATACAACTGTAAATGTAATTAATTTCACTTCATATATTTCGCATGTATTACTTACAGGAGAAAGAATTAGCTTCTGCATAAATATTTTTTATAATAGAATTTTTACACATTTCCCGACAGTTTTACATTGGAGCAGAGTGCATTTTTATCTTGTTTATCGCATATTAGACCCTTGTCAATTGAAACGCTTCTGTATTCAATTGCAAGCTACAAAACAACCGTTTCCTAACCGTTTCCATCCATTTTTTGCATGACGCAAAAATAAAATCTAAAGTTTATTGTGCAAACTTTCTTTCAAATTGAATTTTGATAAAAATATTCGCTTATTAAATGAAACAATAAGCATGAAAATTCTCTCTTATTTATATTTAACCTTTAACGTTTTATATCATTATATATTGCCATTAAGCAATGTATCATTAAAACCATTCCTCCTAATAGTACTGTCAGTCAATGGGGTATAGCTATGAATTCCCTATCATCACAAATAATCACAATCATGAAAATGACGAAAATGTGACTCCTTTATTTTAATATAGTGTAACTCACAGTATTGGTATACGCAAGAAGGAACGCCCACCCCCCACCCCCACCCCCCACACACCTAATTTTTTGAAAAATTAAAAAACTCCTGAGAGATGTAAACATAAAAAGTAGTTTGTTGTTGTGATTGTACTGATAATTCTTTTATTCCAGTTTCATTGTTTAGTAGTTATATTTTAAAGGTTTTAATTCTCATTAAGTTTCTTTACAAGCGTAAACCGAATTTTATTTTATCTTGATCTTTTCCATTCACTTACACTGCTTACTTTTACAACTAAATATCTCCAGTTTTCTAAATAAATGATATTAAATAAGAAAAGAATAAAAATCAAGCCTGAAGCCATTTATGTATTTTTTTTTGAGGGGGGGAGGGTCTTATAGATTTTTGCTACAATGCCTTTCTTTTAAATGAAGTATATAGATACATCCTTTATACTTCAGGAACGGAGCTCGTACCTCCTCCAACATAAGGTAAATTAGTTCTGGAGGTGGGGTGGTGTTAAAAACAGCAGCTGCCGTGGAGACAAAGATAAATATTAACTATTTTCATGGCTCTTCCCAACCAAAAAATCCTTCGTAACGCATATAATCTTATATGACTGTTATTTAGTGACTCTTTTGTGAAGTCACCGAGGCTGATTTTTTAGTCATTTGCAACTTGTTATAAAATAGGATACATGAGGCGTTGAGAACCAGAGTGGACCAACCTCGCCAGATGAAATTTTGAGAATAATGCTTACCAAAATTGTACGGATTTCTGTCAAGCTCTTTTAGGCCAGTTTTGAAATTTGAATCTTACATTTATACATTTTTAAGTTCAGGAAGATACAGATTTTAGAAATATAAACCTTAAACTAAGCCTCTTAATTCCCTCTTTAACTGGAAATTTGATATCCAAGTTACGTTGGACCGTCTGTTAAACTGACTCTATCACATGAAAAGTTTCGAGATTAACAAAAATTCATTATACAGCCAATAAATGGCATGACATATGGGGAAACCCTCAGTTATTGACACCTAACCAGTAAATGACACTTAAGCAAAAATCTACGTCAAATAAGCATTTTGTTGTAAAATTCTGCAAAGTAATGTCATTTAGTGGTAAATGAGACACTTATTTATATTTTGGAGTCACCACTAGAGGGTCAAGAAAATATTTAATGAGGAAGAAACTTTTGAGAATACAAAAAGGGCCATTTTGAAGCAACCTTCTTATTTCTAAAATTAAGGAAGAGTTTTTCTAATCTATTTGTAATGCAACCATCCTAAACTTTTTCCCTTAAAGTTATACTTGTAGAAATTAGTTTAAAGATTCATATGATATATTAGGGCTATTATTTAAGGTTTATAGTTATATAATTTAGCTTATTGGGGGGTGCCAGTTATTGGTTCCTAGAATTTCATTTCACCAGTCTCTGACAGAGGTGTTAGTTATTGGTTATAGAAAAGAAAGTTGAAATCTATTATTTGAAACGTTTAAAAATGCATAATAATAAATTAAATTTATCTTGTAGTAACCACCATTAAAATTTTTGTTTTACCAGCGTCTGACACCAGATGTCAGTTACTGGTTCATAAATGTCAGTTATTGGATATCTGCATTACTAATAATGCAGTGCTAAATATTGCTCTTATATACTCTTACTATATACTCTGTATTACTAATAATGCAGTACAGCTTACTAAATCAAACTTTTTATGAAATATATTAATGTATTTTGTTTTAATAATCAAAAATATATTTTTTAAAGCATTTTATTTTTTTTTATAAAGTGTCAGTCACAGGTTCGCTTTGTGTTAGTTATTGGTGTTTCAAAATAGGGATAGTGTCGGTTACTGGAGTTTTTGACCATATTTATGAATAAAATTAATTTTTAATAATAAAATGTATAATTTTTCAAAATTTTGTCAATACTATTTTTTTAATCTATCTCTATTATCCTTCCAAAACAAAGGTAAGTATAAAATAGATTTAAGTTTTTGTAATAGTGTTTTGAACAAGAATTATCCTTAATGTGTCACTTGCTGGGGATTTCACTCTACAATGCTCACACTTCAAACTCATTTCTCACAAAAATTTTGGACAGGTTTTTCAACGCCCCAATCGTCTTCACATTGACGTGAATATAACTCAACAACGCCGACAATAATACTTGAATAGATAACAGTTCTTTCATATTTTGAACAAATTTGCGTCAGGAAGTTATTACGACACTTAGTTCACTATCTAACATTAATTTAACAATTTAACTTTTCAGTGAACGCGATGTCACAAATTTTATTACAAAAACGATTTTTCCGAAATTTTGTTTTTATAAATGGCACCGAAATTAACATGTAATTTTTACTACTGATATGGGTAACTGTTCTTCTAAAATATATTTTATTACTGTTATGAAATATCTTGAATTTGTAACTGCTTAACTACTGGGCTCAAAAAAAGCATCACTCGACTCCTCAAGCAAACAATTTAAGCGCGCTCGCTGAAAAGATAAACATTCGAATCTCTTTTCCCGCTACTGAAACAACTTATAGGGAATTAAAAATGCGTCTAAAACAAAGTATAATTTGAATGAAATAAAAATGAATAAAACATAAATTTGATTTGAAACTGAACCTATCGCAAAAAAAAGCCTTATTTTTAAGTCAAAATATGATCTTAAGGAATATAATTCAGCTTTTAAATTCAAGCATTAAACCTTTGGATAACGTTGCAATGAAGTTACAGCTCAAAAAAACAATACACGCGAATATAATATTTGGCATATTTTTTAATGGTAAACACAATTAAATGTTTCTCTTTGAAATTTCTCAATTATTCTATATTGTGTTTCTATCCGTAAAATCTATGTTATATAACTCACGACTGATGAGATACTGCCTGATAGTCTTTGGGCAGAATTTATGGCCAGGTAGCCTTACCAAATGAAAGGATTAATCAAGTTTTTTTCAAGGATTTTACTAATCTTGATAACTTTTTCCTAAAGGGTAAGTCTGGTAGATTCAGTAAATTCTTATTAGACTTACGTTTTAATTTAACTTTGAAGGATTAGTTTTATTCATCTGTTGACTAGAACGATGCTCATTTTAATTAATAACGAATATTTAAAATATATTACATATATTCGACATGTATATTAAATAGCTTTATAATGTTTTAAATATCCAATTACGTTATTAACTAATAATTATTTTCATCATAAATGAAGCCAATATATCTGAAACATTATTTAAAAATTTTAAGCAAACTCTAAACCGTGCTAAGGGCAAACTAATACCAATAAATTTGAATAGAAAAATTTTGGCTTATTTAAACGCCTTATTCAGGCATAATTTCTGTCCAAAAATTTCTATTCTTTCTTACTAATTCACATTTATACCGGCTGTAGTCAGACCCTGACCACGTTCATTGTCACTCGTTGACAGTGGATTTTTTTCTTTTCTCTTAACATTTATATTTAAGCATTTATTTCAATAATATACGGCATTTCAAATCACCACTTACAAAATTTTGACGGGAAGCAGAGAACATCAATATGAATTATATTGACATAGGAAAGTGTGATCGGAAACATCACCTGTAAGTCAGATAGAGGTTATTCAAATAAATTGTAATTGAATTCAAAACGAAATATCCGTAATATAAACAAGTGATATAAAAAAAAATTAAGTCAATTCCTACTTAGGCCAAAAATATTTTTTTTTCCAGCGATCTACACGCTTCGCGCCACTGACGGTATTTATTCCTAAATTTATATCTTGCTAAATATCTTATATAAGAGAAATTTATTTTCGAGTACGGGTGAATATCCTACCGTCCCAGGCGAGGCTCGATCCTGGGATACGAACTCAGAGCTTAACCGACTGCACTATCAAGTCTTGTGTGTGAGTGCTTTTAAATGGAACTAATGTCTGAAGTAAGTCGGCTGCGTGTTGATATATTTTCTCCCATATAAAACTAAAATTAATTAATTAAATTTAATGAATGAATTAATATTTGAAACAACTGTATTAACATCAAGTGTCATCCACTACAAGTTAAAAAATGTGTATTTGAACTTCAGTGGATGAATAAAAAGTATTTTATTAACGATTGAAAATTTGAACAAGATATATATAGGGAGAGGGTGAACTAATAGTAGGAATTGTGAAAAAAGCCTTAATCTTGTACATATTCCGTAAATTAACGTTACATCGTAGGATATCAAATTTTACATATAAAGAAGGAGATAAATTATTTTATTTATGCTCATTCAATCTTTAACATTATGTTATCGTTTTACTTAAACCTTCAGTTCCTACATAGGATTTACCATAGCAATTTTCATTTTTAACACTTTCCAACATAGTTCAAAATTGTTTATGAATTCGGTTTGTCTGACTTGTCTGTCTGCCCCAGTATGTTTGCCGTCTGTCTGGCCGTGTTTTAACTCGTGTAAATATATTCTGATTTGCACGCATTGATATATCTTTTTGAGGTTTACTATTCCATGTTCGGTGTTGAAAATGAAGTGTAGTGTGTACCACTTTTAGTTTTTTACAGGGACACTCAAAATAATTACATTACATTACGGTCTATGGGGGATAAATCATTTGGGGTTTATTTTAATGACGTTACACAATTTCAAACATATTGAAATTAATGTATATCACATTGAGGAGCACTACAAGAGGCTTACTATAAAATATGGTGTGCATGGTACTTATAGTTCTTTTACAGGAACACTCAAAAGAATTCCGTTACATTACGGTCTATAAAGAAATGTCATTTGTGGTTTATTTTAATAATGTTTTACTATTTCAAACATATTGAAATTGATATATCACTAAGGTGCATTACAAGACGTTTATTATACAATATTGTATGTCCAGCATTCATCTTTCAGTTACAGGGACACACAAAAGAATTCTGTACTGTCTGTTAACAATAATTGTTGGAAGTGCTTTTTCAGGTGCTGGACGCGTTTTTAAATTTATAACATTTTATTTTCTATTACTTGGTGAGTATAAATTCCATAGATCATATACAGGGCAGCACAAAAGTTCTCAAATAATTTTTTGTTTATTGACGGAAATTCCTGAAGGGGAATTTTAAACTGTGTTACACGTTTCCTAACTGAACTAAAATTTAGCATTCTATGTAGTACATATACAAATCTACAGATCATATACAGGGTTTTACAAAAAAATTCGGATATTTTTCCAAATATTATTGGTAATTCTTAAAATTGGATTTTAAATATGCTATGCATTAGATCGTACTGGAAAATGTTACGATTATAACCACAGTTCAAGCTCTACTGAATGCTATGTTTTTCAAGACCTCTACTCCTATAGAAATCGTTCATTAAATAATAGTTTTACGTCTTCACGTCAATAAACGTATCGTCACAAAGCGGGCAAAATTTTCCTTCAATGGATCTTTTAAAAATAGCTCAGAAATATCTGCAGAAGATTCGATTCGATCAGCGTCTGCTTCGCTCTTTACTACTCTTTTTCAACAACGATATCCAATAACGTGTCTACAGGACTGCGCATTAACCAGCAACCAACCACATCCTAGACTACCTCGACTACCGAGGACTAACATCCTCGACCCCTTGTTACTCATCAATATCCAAGAACTGCTTCATAATAATATTAGACCCGAATATCCAACATATAAGAATGAAAACACATACCCATTCAATATTCGTCAATATCCTAACTTCAGATGGACAAATAACAAGAGGTGCGCAATACACACCTCAGTAGACTTAAAGGATGATCTTACTGCTTGGGCTGACAGAAGAGGTATGTCCACGAAATTTCTGTTATTGGGTGACCTAAATACCCACAGTCCATTGTGGGGCTATCCCACTGACGATGATAGAGGTCAGATTGTAATAAATCATATGAGCGCACAACATCTTGTAATTGTAAATGACCCATACTGTTCGCCACATTTTGAAACAGTCATCATAGAGCAAATTCCAACACTTGTCATATTTTCCAAAGAAGAATTCAAAACAGAAACCAGGCTACCTATTATGTTCAAGCTCATTTGAGCAATTAACTTCTTCGGGACCGGCGGCTTTTACACAAATATTATTCGGTTGGCACCACTTTTTTTTATAAAAGCTACCTTTACTTAAACTATCGCAAACGTGCTCGAATTAGAGAAAGCAAATATTATTTTTATTTTTTACTGGTGCCTAAAACAAATTCTGTATGCTCTTTTTGAGGGTGCATATATGCACCCATGGTCCCGAATGGGTTAAACACTTCAGATAACCATCTGCCTCCGACTTCTTCTCAACCTCTTTCAATTCAAACTACTCAAACCTCACCATTTTCTGACATAAAAGGTACAAAATAGTTTAAGTAAACCTTAACAACTGCAAAGCAGCCAATACAGAATTATTAACCTATATCTGAGGCAATGAAAAAGATAATGCATTAATCCAAGACTATCACAAAACTAAAAACGTTTTTACAGGCTTCCCTTTGGGATAGGTATTCTACCATTCCCTCGAAAACACATATATGATAACTAGCTGTTACCCGTGACTTCGTGCACGCAACATTAAAAGAAGGATAAATACACTAATTAAGCAAAATATTTCACTCCCTATAATGAGGAACGTTAATAATTAACTAACTTTTTAGCAGATTTCATAGGAGACAATACGGTATTTTTTGTTATAGGGACCTTGACATAACTCAGTCTTAAAAATGTGAAATTTTGTGCCAAATAATCGCGAACATGAAATTGCAACCAATGCAAAAAGGAGGGCCAAATAAAATCGTGGAAATAGACGAATTAAAACAAATGCCAATTTTACCTGATAAACAATTTTACTTTTAACGCCTTTGTGAAACGTTTTAACAGCCATCCTTCAAAAAAACATTAATTGGAAATAGTATATGCTCTTTCTTTAAATTCAATTCTGCCTCGTTGGTTTAATGTATAGCTGAAACAAATCTTGTTTTCAAAATGACAGTATGTTGACAGGCAATTTTTGTTCTCCAGAATAAATGGATTCATGAAGTTTGAATATGTGAAAATATGTTTTTATTTTTCGGATAATTTACTGAAATCCAGATTTTGTTTTCACCATCTATTCAAAATGAAAATAAATTCTGTTTTTCCGTTTTAATGGGAAAATGGTGTAAAAAATTTACTGATCTGTTTTATTTCTCCTTTTTTATACACAAACATGGAGTAATTTACTTTCAATTTTTAGAAAAACTTCGTTAAAATTTAAAAAAAAAAATCTTGGCATCTAATTTAATTTTTTAAATTCTGAGAGTTTATGTGACAATAGTCTACGAATAGTTTCGAAATACGAACACACGGTCAGATTTTAATATAATAGATTCGTATGATGTGAATTTTAGCAGAAAACTCTCATCTGTATATAACGGATACTCATGCTTAATAATCAGTATAGATTTAAAAAAAAAAAAAAAAAAAAAAAAAAAAAAAAAAAAAAAAAAAAGAAATTCGTTATAAATATGGCGTGAAACTCATCTACTTTCTATACTTGCTGATCCTTGTAATATTAATGTAAGGAGTTGATTCACACTCATTTTAAAACTTAAAGGAATATTCCCGTTTTATTACAAATATGACGTTTCTTTTTCCCCAGAGAAATCCTTTTTTAATGACATAATTCTTGTTATTTTTCTTTTCCGGGCAATTAATTTCGATACTGGCATAGGGGAAATTATGTTACTTTAACTAAATAACATTAAATCTTTAGGTTTTATCAACAAAAATGGAACTGTTAACATTGGTCATTTTTTTTTAGGTAATCGAGTTATTTCTTTTAGTTTTAAGAATGAAAAAAACTTTCTCGCTATCCATGACATCATTTTCGACATGGATAATTTTGCGGAGAATATTATTGACATTTGCTAGCCATTTTCTATTGGAAGTTCTTTTTACTTTTTTAAAAAGTTAAATTAAAAAATACGGCATAGTTATATTAGCCGTGCGCAGACGGTAAAACGCAAAGTATTGTTACCATACAAAAGAAAAAGAAAAGTGAAGAAAAAACCCAAGATCGTTTTATTTCACCAATCAAAGCACATCCGCTTTATTTTAGATGTATCACGTCATATTCGCCTGTTTCCTATGGTTACGCATATTGAAACCTTATATTATTAACAAAAACTAAAAAAAGTACATTTTATTTCTAATAATAATATTTAATCTTCTTTTTAATTCTTTAATTTTTTTTATTTCATTTTCATTTTTCACGTGAAAATGTTTCAATTGTAACGAAATTGTTGATTAAAAATTATTATTTCGGGTTTTGAATTAGTTTTGGCAACGATAAATTATTAGCAACGGTAAAGTAAATTTAACCATTTTAAAATATTATACGAAAAAAATGTCCATTTATTCTCTATGAATATAAAGAAATTTTGAATTATTAAGAAAAATATTTGAATAAAATTTGAAAACCAGCCTATGTTCATATGAGGGTTATAATTAACCTATATGCAAAGATACAGGATCATTAAATGCTCAGTTTTGACGCTGGCTTCAGCCTAACATTTGCACACAATGAGATATATAATATTACTAGCTGTTACCCGTGACTTCGTTCACGTATCATTAAAATAAGAATAAATTCATTAATTAAGCAAAATATTTCATTCCCGATAATTAGAAACGTAAATAATTAACTAACTCTTGATCACATTCCATAGGAGACAATACAGTATTTCTATGTTATAGAGGCCTTGACATAACTAAGTTTTAAAAAAGTGAAATTTTGTGACAAATAATCACGAAAAGGAAACTGCAACCAATAAAAAAGGCGGGCCAAATAAAATCGTGGAAATCGGCAAATTGTGTAAAAACATATGTCAAGTTTACCTGGTAAACCATTTTACTTTTAACGCCTTTGTGAAACGTTTTAATAGCCATCCTTCAAAGATAATGGAAATAGTATATTCTTTTTCATTAAATTCAATTCTTGTGAATAGGGAGCAATAGTTGTAGATCTAAATGCATGGAGCTTAAATTTGCCTCCTTGATTTAATCTATAACTACAGCACCTATATTCTAGGCGCTGTACTACAACTGAAAAAAAAAATCTTTATTTCTAAATGAAAATATGTTGACAGACGATATTTGTTCTCCAGAATAAATTGACTCATGAAGTTTGAATATGTGAAAATACGTTTTTATTTTTAAAAAAATTTACTGTAATCAAGATTTTTTTTCTTTCACCATCTATTCAAATTGAAAATAAATTCTTTTTTTCAGTTTTAATGAGAAAAAATATATTATTCCGTTTCATTTCTTCTTTTTTATCCACAAAATTGGAATAATTTAGTTGCCATTTTTAGAGCAACTTCGTTAAATTTATGTAAAAAAAATAATAATAATCATATCTCGGAATTTAAATCATTTTTTTTAAATTCTGAGAGTTTATGACATCCTCTGCGAAATACAAACAGGCGGCCAGATTTTAATATAATAGATTCGTAATTATTTTTATTTTCCTAATAATCATGGTGTGGTTTTTGGCAAAAAACTCTCATCTGTATGTAACTGATATTCATGCATAATAATCGCTAGCTAAAAAAAAAAGCTAAAAAAATATTTACATTTTTCGTTTTAAATATGACGTGAAACTCATCTACTTTCTAAACTTACCGATTCTTGTATTATTAATGTAATGAATTGATTCACGCTCCTTCTAAAACCCATTTGAGAATTCCCATTTTATTTCAAATATAACGTCACTTTTTCCTCAGAGGAATCTCTTTTAAATGGCACAATTCTTGTTAATTTTCTTTTTCTGGCAATCAGGACGTAAATTTTAGCGGAAAACTCACATTTGTGTGTAACTGGTATTCAAGCTAATTATTAATCAGTATCGATAAAAAATATTTCAGTTTTTCATCTTAAATATTACGTCCATTATCTATTTACTTTCATTGTACATTGATATTCATGCTCCTTGTATTATTACGAATATTTGAAAATACATGTTTTATTTATGACATCATATTTGTCCAAGCCGAGGAGGATCCTTTTCATAGTTCCATGGTCCAAGCGAAATCTATTTTTTAATAATATAATTATTGTTGCACTTTTATATTCTAATTATAACGCAGTTTTTGACAGAAAAATATCTTTTTATTTTAACCGATATTCATACTTCATGTATAATATGTACAAATACTCCATATTTTTGTTTCAAATATCACGGAAATTCACCTTCTTTTGAATTTTTTTAACTTTCAGTTTTCACGTGAAAATCGTTCAATTGAAAATTAGTTGTTGGGGAAAAATTATTTTTCTCTGTTTTTATTTTTGTGGCAACGATCAAAGCCCTAGCAACGATAAAGTAAAATGGTTAAATTGCATGGAAAAATGTCCATTTATTCTCTATGAAAATAATGAAATGTTTAATTATTAAAGAAAATATTTGAATAAAATAAACAAAAACCAGCCTATGTTAATTTGAGGATTATAATCAACCTATATGCAAAAATACAGGATCATTAAGTGCTCCATTTTGACGCTGGCTTCAGCCTAACATTTGCACACAATGAGATTTATAATATTACTAGCTGTTACCCGTGACTTCGTTCACGTATCATTAAAATAAGAATAAATTCATTAATTGAGCAAAATATTTCATTCCCGATAATTAGAAACGTAAATAATTAACTAACTCTTGATCACATTCCATAGGAGACAATAAAGTATTTCTATGTTATAGAGGCCTTGACATAACTAAGTTTTAAAAAAGTGAAATTTTGTGACAAATAATCATGAAAAGAAACTGCAACCAATAAAAAAGGCGGGCCAAATAAAATCGTGGAAATCGGCGAATTGTGTAAAAACATATGTCAAGTTTACCTGGTAAACCATTTTACTTTTAACGCCTTTGTGAAACGTTTCAATAGCCATCCTTCAAAGATAATGGAAATAGTCTATTCTTTTTCATTAAATTCAATTCTTGTGAATAGGGAGCAATAATTGTAGACCTAAATGCATGGAGCTTAAATTTGCCTCCTTTATTTAATCTACAACTACAGCGCCTATATTCTAGGCGCTGTACTACAACTGAAAAAAAAAATCTTTATTTCTAAATGAAAATATGTTGACAGACGATATTTGTTCTCCAGAATAAATTGACTCATGAAGTTTGAATATGTGAAAATACGTTTTTATTTTTAAAAATTTTTACTGTAATCAAGATTTTTTTTTTCACCATCTATTCAAATTGAAAATAAATTCTTTTTTTCAGTTTTAATGAGAAAAAATATATTATTCCGTTTCATTTCTTCTTTTTCATCCACAAAATTGGAATAATTTAGTTGCCATTTTTAGAGCAACTTCGTTAAATTTATATAAAAAAAATAATAATAATCATATCTCGGAATTTAAATCATTTTTTTAAATTCTGAGAGTTTATGACATCCTCTGCGAAATACAAACAGGTGGTCAGATTTTAATATAATAGATTCGTAATTATTTTTATTTTCCTAATAATCATGGTGTGGTTTTTGGCAAAAAACTCTCATCTGTATGTAACTGATATTCATGCATAATAATCGCTAGCTAAAAAAAAAGCTAAAAAAAAATATTTAAATTTTTCGTTTTAAATATGACGTGAAACTCATCTACTTTCTAAACTTACCGATTCTTGTATTATTAATGTAAGGAATTGATTCACGCTCCTTCTAAAACATATTTGAAAATTCCCATTTTATTTCAAATATGACGTCACTTTTTCCTCAGAGAAATCTCTTTTAAATGGCACAATTCTTGTTAATTTTCTTTTTCTGGCAATCAGGACGTAAATTTTAGCGGAAAACACACATTTGTGTGTAACTGGTATTCAAGCTAATTATTAATCAGTATCGATAAAGAATATTTCAGTTTTTCATCTTAAATATTACGTCCATTATCTATTTACTTTCATTATACATTGATATTCATGCTCCTTGTATTATTACGAATATTTGAAATTACATGATTTATTTATGACGTCATATTTGTCCAAGCCGAGGAGGATCCTTTTCATAGTTCCATGGTCCAAGCGAAATCTATTTTTTAATAATATAATTATTGTTGCACTTTTCCTTCTAATTATAACGCAGTTTTTGACAGAAAAATATCTTTTTATTTTAACCGATATTCATACTTCATGTATAATAACAAATACTCCATATTTTTGTTTCAAATATCACGGAAATTCACCTTTTTGATTTTTTTTAATTTTCAGTTTTTACGTGAAAATCGTTCAATTGAAAATTAGTTGTTGGGGAAAAATTATTTTTCCGTGTTTTTATTTTTGTGGCAACGATCAAAGCCCTAGCAACGATAAAGTAAAATGGTTAAATTGTATGGAAAAATGTCCATTTATTCTCTATGAAAATAATGAAATTTTTAATTATTAAAGAAAATATTTGAATAAAATAAACAAAAACCAGCCTATGTTAATTTGAGGATTATAATCAACCTATATGCAAAAATACAGGATCATTAAATGCTCCATTTTGACGCTGGCTTCAGCCCAACATTTGCACACAATGAGATTTATAATATTATTAGGATTAGGATTAGGATTGCCCTCTAGTGAGACATACTTTCAATTTCAATAAAAATGTCGCAGTGAGACAAAATCTGAATATAACTCTTTTTGATCCTTTAAATTATGATAAACTAAAAGAAAATTGCAACATTCTGAATAAATATTTCTTCTGTTTAAAAAAGGATGTATAATCATTTTTTCCTAGATTTATAAAGTAATTTTAATAGAATATATATATTTTTTTGAAATTTGTATTTTATAGTTCACATAATGATCACATTTTTGTACTCATACTGTTCCTATTTCAATTTACTGTTTGAGCCAAGCAAGATTACTAGTTGTGTTAGGATTAAGTATTCTTTTCATAAATTTTCTAATTACTTTCTTTTATACTTTTCTTATATTATTTTTTTATATTAAGAAATGATGTGATATGAACTAGTATTGTGAAAACTAGCTTTGAACTAATTTTATTTTAATCTCAAATTGTAATATTCAACATCTGTATTCTAAAATAGGAATTTGAGTAAACATTACCCCTCGTAGGAAAAGTTCCTATGCTTAACGACTGGCTCTCCACCAGAGGGTGATTTCATTTCATTTGTTTACTTAGATATCATCTTTCACCTTATTAAATGGTAAAGATTTGTAAAATTATTTTAGAAGTGTTAGAAAGATTTACATAATATATGCTTGACGCATGATTTTTCGTTCTTGTTTCAATTATATTTAGTTATTCAGCCTCTGAATAACATAAACATATTGCTTGTAATATATTGTATATAACATAAACTTGAATAGTTTTTTTTTTCTTTTTTCTTTTTTATTATACTACCGCACCCTACAGTGTGCATGGGGCATTTGAGTCATAATTCCTCGACTGTTTTTCATACACAAGGCTTCTAAAACTATTATACTAACGATAGATCGCGGGAAATGTTAGCATACACTTTTTACAAGTCTTGTTGAGTACAAAACTTGGGCAATGTCGCAAGTCAAAAGAGTAAGAGGAAGTTTGGAAAGCTTTAAAAAGCATCTGGTCATGGCACAAAATGAAAAGTAATACAAGATGTGATCAGATATCAACACCTGCATTAATTCTTGGTAAGCACAAAACTTAGGCAATGTTTCTAGTCAAAAGAGTACGAGGAAGTTTGGAAAGTTATAAAAAGCATCTGGTTATAACAGTAACTGTTGATCAGGTGACAATACCCGCATTAGTTCTCCAAAAACACCCAATACATGTGCTTGAACTTACTTGTGGCAATTTTATGAAGAATTAGGGAGAAAACAAAGAAGAGCACATTCTAGGGTAATTTGGGAACTGGAGGGTTAATTTAATGCTTTTGTTTAAAAATACTTTGGGTAAAAACATTTAACATGTATTCCTAGCTTCATGTTTATTGGATTGAATTTTTCTTAATTTCATTTGCTTCTATTACAAATTTATAAATAAATATTCTAATATTTTAACTACAGAAAGCGAGTTTTATCGATCGTATCAGCAGATAAAAATCGTAAACTGTTGTTGCAGTAGAAAAGTGTTTCATTGAAAACGAAAACGGAGGAATTCTGACTAGACAGGAAGACATGTTTACCAGAAAATTAATTAGAGTCTTGAGGAAAGGTATTTAATTAATTGCAGGTAGCACCAACTCTTAATGATTTCACAATTTTATATGTCAGATAATTAAGTCATCGGAACAATAACCGTTATATGATCAGCTTCGAAAAATTACGCATTACAACTTGTTTGTTTTCATCGGGTTTTTTTAGAAAAAAGTAATAATATGTAAGTTTAAAAATAAATGTGTGAAAACATTATACAGAGTTATTTAAAATGAATCATCTGATTTCAAAATTCCATATTTAAAAAAATGGCACAAAATGAAAAGTAATACATGAATAATAAAGTAAAAACTAGTCGGATGTGTCAATCCCAAAACTTTCTTCTATCTCACCCAGGTTTCGCATACACTAAAAAGAATCAGCACCAATTTGTATCGGTGTCTAACTGAAACTCAAGTTTTATTCAATTCCGTGCATTATTTCTTGAGATATGACTATCGCTAAAATCGTGTAAATCCTTCAAAATGCTGCATAGTAGCGAAACCTGCTGGGCGATTTTTACCAAAAACTAATCAGCACCAATTTATATCAGGGACTAACTGAATATGAAGTTTTATTAAATTCCGAGCATTAGTCCTTGAGATAGAGCGCCCACAAAATTTTTGTCAAATACAGACAGACAGAGTCACAGAGTCACAGACAGACATTTTCTAAAAATAGTCAAATCGTGTTCAGGACCTTCTAAAACGTATAAATCCGTCGAAAACCGGAAGTCGAAAATTTTCATGAATTCAATACTTTCTTCTTGTAAAGATAGAAGAAAGTAATAAGGAAGTTTTATATTGTGAACAATAGATATGTTCTCGCGTGTTCTTCGTGAAGCTATTACTCCAAATTTGTTTTAAAAGCTTTTCAGAGGCAGAAGTGATAATGGCGACCACGGAGCAGAAAGCTTTTTGTGTGCTGTCGTTTGCGCGATGTGGATCTGTAATCACGGTTCAGCGTGAATTTTGTGAAATGCACTGAATTAATCCACCTGCGGCTCAGAGTATTCGAAGTTGGTATCATCAGTTTGTGAGCAGTGGATGTCTTTATAAATGGAAAAGTGCAGGGCGACCAAGCATATCAGCGGAGAATGTTGAAATTTTGAGAAACACTTTTCTACGAAGCCCAAAGAAATCCCTGTTTGCGCAAATCTAGAACTGGGCATTCCTATGTGACACTTTACAATGTTTTTGACAGGAATTTTCATACCGTCTTGACATTATACTTGTAACTGAAGGAAGGTATATCGAACACTTGTAAAAAAAAAAAAATCCTTTGTATTCATGTATCTGATACACTGATCATTCTGTGTAGTTTATTTATGAAAATATGGCATTTTGAAATCGGATGGTTCATTTTGAATAACCCTGTATTATGAAACATATCATTGGACCAAACAAATAAATTATATTGATAAAAGTGTTTAATATGAGCTATGCTACACTCTAAAAGGAAAAAGTCAGTATACCATCTCGCTAATTATAATACATATGTATATTTATAATATATAACATTTTTTTACGTTATTAGACGATTAAAGGTTTTTTAAAGTACTTTCAAACTTTAACATCTATTAATGTCTTACATTAGTCCAATCTTTTTTTATATAAAATATTAGGCTTTGGAAAATATTTTTCATGTATTTATATATAAACAGCTTATATTAAACTGAATATTACAAATATAATAACTTATATTAAAAATATATTCACGCACATATTATAATATTTTAATTACAGATAGCAAGGATAAAAATCGTTAAATATTGCAATAGAAAAATTCTTTATTGAAAACGGAAACGAATAAACTCTTGACTTGACAGGTACAAATGTTTGCCGTAAGAATAATTAGAAAGACTCTTGAGGTAAAATATTTACTTGATTGCACGTAAATGTATCAACTCTTCATGTCTTGATGCGACAAACAATTAAGCTATAGGAGCGTTGTTTGAACAAACTGGTGTTGGAGTTAAAACAAACACAGTTACTGGTAAAAGTGTTTAATATTATCTATACTAAACTCTAAATAAACAAAAATAAAAGATTTACGTAGGCATATATTATTCTGTTAATTATAATACATATAAAAAGTTTTACATACAAACACGATTAACATTAAAAATGCGTTCAAGCTTTAACATTTATAAAAGTATTACATTAATCTACCCTTTTTTTAATAAAATTTTAGTTATAAATATTTAACATGTGTCTCTAGATAAGCAACTACATGTATATTTAACCGAACATTTCTTAATTTTCTTATGCTAAAAATTAAATTATACAAACATTCTAATATTTTAATTACGGAATATGACTTGTATCTGTCAGAAGAGCAGATAACAATCATGAACTGTTACAGTAGAAAAATGCTTTATTGAAAACAAAAAAAATGGAGGAATTCTGACTAAGACAGGTAGAAATGTTTGCCTTAAAATTAATTAGAGGAACTCTTAAGGGAAGGTGTTTAGTTAATTGCAGAATAAATCTTTCATCTCTTGATGTTTTCGCAATTTATTATAAAATACAATTAAGTTATCGGAGCATTAAGCGTTGTATGAATAGCCTTGGAAAATTATACATTAAAATAATGTCGTTTAGATGGTTTGTGCTCGCGTTGTATCTAAAAAAGTAATACAGTTTAAGTGTGTGGAAACACTACATTATGAAACATGACATGTAGGATTTAAAACTGCTAAAGGAGTGTAATACGAACTATACTACACTTTAAATTTAAAAAAAAACGTAAATAGCACACACTACTACGTTAATTATAATACATATATACGGAACATGAAATACTTGAAGACCTGCTCAGTATTGGATAAAGCAAGGAATGGACGAAAAAGAGTTTCAGGGGAAAATGTCAACGATTAGCGGCTTGACGTGCTTCGTGCAACCAATGGTGCACATATGCAGCTTTATTAACTGATGAAAGAAAAACTTGATTATATACATCTAATATTGTACTACTTTCCATAAATGTATCTGTTCATTTATGTTCATAATAAAAGCTCAGAATTGTCCTATGGACACTCTAACATGTTCATTCGTTAACATCCATTAATATCTTGCATTACCCTAATACTTTTCTTAACAAATTGCTAATTAAAAATATTCAACACGTGTCCCTATATAATCAGCTACATGTATATACTTAACTGCATGTTTCTTTGTTTATACTACAAATTCATTTATACAGCCATTATAATATTTTAATTACATAGTACGACATGTATCGATCAGAATAGCAGATAAAAATCATAAAATGTTGCAGTTAAAAAAGTGCTTTATTGTAAACAAAAACGGTGTAACTCTTGACCTGACAGGCAGAATTGTTTGCCGAAAATTAATTAAAGATACTCTTGAGGGAAGATGTTTAATTAACTGCAGGTAAATATTTCAGCTCTTCACAGCTTATTATAAGAGACGATTAAGTCATCGAAGCATTAAGCGTTGTGTGAACAGCCTCGAAAAATTATGATTAAAATAATGTCGATCAGACGATTTCTACTCCCCATTTTATTTAAAAGAGTAAGATTGAGTGTATCGAAACGCTACATTATGAAACACGACATAAGATTTAAAACTGGTAAAAGAGTACTTACTACGCTTTAAATAAAAAAAGACCGTTAATAGACATATATTATTACGTTTAGTTATAATATACAGGGTATCCATAACTAAACGACCCTATTTTAAAGTTTTCTACAGACGAAACTGTTGTTCAGAAAGTTATAAAATTTTGTTAATTAAGGACACAATGAAGGGATGGGAATTTATTTGAGCAAAAAAGATAGTTAAAAATGCCTCCGCCAGAGGACGTTTTTTAATGAATTACACATTTAGCATACATTTGCGATAGTTTACAAATTTTATTACAACAAAAGATGTCCAACAAAACTTTTTTTCACTTCATGTTCTTAGCATTTCCCAAAATACACTGCGGTCAACTGTGGAAAATGCTATCTTACGATTCCAGATAGTAGCTGAAAATGATGATCGTCATTGCCGGATAGCTCTCGGCCAGTCGTGAGAAAATTATAAGTTTTGAATATCCTTTTCTCAAAAGAAGACTAGGTTGGGCGCCAGGTATGTTCTTATAGAAGAATAAAAATACAGCGTAAGGAATACTCATGAATAACAAGGAATTTTAGGGCGATTGCAGGTGTGAATGGTAAAGAAAAACCAGGTGTACAACTTAGTAACATCGAGAAGAGAGAATGCAATTGTAAGGAAGAAAGTTTAATAAGAGGATGGAAATAGTGTGACACTTGACAGTGTTAAATAAAATTACGAGTTGAGTCAGATGCAAGAACGCCCCTTTGACCACCTGGGTTTTAGGAAGGAGTGCGCGGATTTTGGCGGGAAAAAAAGGGTGATGTGATCCCCACGTAGGCGGGATTAAATTGAATACAAATGAAGAGACATCCAATAATTTTATCTGGAGGCAGGGTTTTAGACAATAGGAAAATTCTAGCCATTTGGGTAGATGTAAGGGGGATGAAGGAGAATTGAAGAAGACCAGGATTGGCATAAAAAAATGCGGGCGATTGTTTGGGGGAAATGGAGAGTGGAAGAAAAGGGTGCGTAAGAGGAAAGGAAAGGCAGTTTAGTTTAGTTTTTAGTTCAGGTCAGTTGAGAAAGAGTTGGAGTTTGAGTTTTTTTTGGAAAGTTCGATCTGGGAGGAAGAGGAGTGAGAGTATTTTTGGAGAGTGTGTTTTTCCCTTAAGACGATAAGGGAGTTAGGATATTGAGAGATCGTGCTGCAGTCGCTGCAGAGTTGCCTTTGATAGAACCGACTTCGTGATGGCTTCAGTACTGTTCCAGATTATTACAGGTATGATTTATTTTGCTCGTATTCCGAAAATCATCATTATGTACCAGAAATTAAATTCAGTGTGTATAGGGATAAATTATTTAGGCATCCAAATTTAATTGATTAAATAAAAGTGTTATTTGAATAATTTGAATAAGTTCTATTTAAGTATTATGTCAGACTATGAGTATAGTCTTCAATTGTATTGTAATAATTTTATGAAGATCTTAATAAATCGTTTCGTTCAAATTTAAAGTTATATTTATTTACACTACAGAGAAGGCGGGAGGACATGATCTGGGTATGACTCTGGGTAACCACTATTTATTCACGGAGCCAAGTAAACTTTATTATTATCATTTATTATAAATTTAAATACTTAATTTATACACCAAGTACATTCAAGAAAAGTAAGTCGCCCAGTACCCCCTCCCAGCAATGGTGCCGTGACCAGGATTTAAACCTGATGTGGAACATGATATGTTGTAATAAATTTTTAAACTATCGTAAATGTATGCTAAATGTGTAATTCGTTAAAAAAGCCTCCTGGTGGCAAAAGTTTGAATTATTTTATTTCGTTCAAACAAATTCCCGTCACTTTATTATGTTCTCTACAAAATTTCACTACTTTTTGAACAATTGTTCGGTCTGTATACAACTTTAAAATAGGGCCGTTTAATTATGGACACCCTGTATATAGTAATTTTTTATATAATAAGATAAATAAAGAAATTTTTTAATAAACGTACTTTCGATCTGTAACATATCGAATAACATCCTGTATTAGTCTAATGCTTTTTTTTATAAATTGCTAATTAAAAAAATATTTAACACTTAATATAATCAGCTACATATATCACCTACTAATTACTTAACTTAACTTTTTTATGCATCAAATTAATTTATACTCACATTTTAATATTTTAATGACGGAAAATGATTTGTAAATCATAATAGCAGATAAAAGTCATGAACATTTTACATTATAAAAATTGCTTTGTTTTGTTGGAAAACGAAAACGGATAAATTATGACAGGCAAAAATGTTTGCCACAAAATTAATTAGAATGACTCTTGAGGATCGATGTTTAATTAATTGCAGGTAAATCTATCAGCTATTGTTGTCTTCGCATTTTATCACAAAAGGCAATTAAGCCATCGGAGCCATTCAGCATTGTATGAGAAGACACGGAAAAATTTTCATCAAATAATGTCGTTTAGAAGATTTGTTCTGACCGTTTTGTTTTAAAAAGTAATAAAGCTCAAGTATATGGAAATATTATATTATGAAACATGACTTAAAATTTAAAACAAACATAGTTATTGGTAAAAGAGTTTGATGTATGTCGTTATAATGAATTTAATTATTTTGCAATAAAAATTAGACAATGGATATATATTTTTCGGTTAATTACACAGGCCTGCAAAATAATATATTTTTTTACTTTTTTCTGCTCTGTTTTGGTTGATTCTAAGTTCTGTTGATACGCTGAATTAAAAAAATACCAAGCTTTCCCCTATATCCCGTAATGTTTTCCCACAAAGTGAAAATGGAATCTAGGAAAAGTCGCACAGAAGATCTCGCATGGTCGGAATACGTTATTGAAAATATTTTACAAATAAGCTGTATCTTACATTTTATTAATATGTTACGTTTGTTATAGCCGTCACAAATTGGAAAATAATTATAATAATCTTTCTTAACCTATAAGGGAGATGCAGCACCTCCCCTTTTATAACTTCTTGTCTTATGACTGATTTTATTATTGTTTGGATATTTTCCTTGCTATCAACTTAAAAAAATAGAGCAGAGGTACAAAATAAGAAGAGCAGAAAAAATTTCATGGAAGGTCTGTGTTATTATAAAACATTTTTCAAACCCAATTTTCCCCTTATGTCTATTTTTCCACTGAATTACAAAAAAAAAAAAAAAAAAAAAAAAAAAAAAAAAACTAAGCTTAAAATGTTCCGAAAATTTTAAATCTAAGCAGCGCCGTTTCAGTTAAATCCTACGGGATTTCCGACAGCTTGTCTGCAAGTAGCTTTATATTTTGTGACATAAACTTCCGGGCTGTTCAGCTCAGGAGGCCATGACACAGATTTAACCAAACACAACAATTTATTTATTCCAGTAATCAGGGAAATAGCACTGGAATGAGTAGATTTAAATACAGACAATCAAAAATAAATTTCATTTTGGGGAAGACTGAGAGGCGGAAAAATCATTTCCAAACTGTATTTAATCTAACTCACTGAAATCGGCTCCAACTGACCTCAACGTTTGTTTTACAAGAACCTAAGAAGTTTTTCTTTAACAGATACTATCACTATAAATGGAATCCCGTGGATTCCGATGACTCTTTATTCAAGTAGAAATCTCAACTTCTTACCAAATTGGCGGAAACTCACAGACGAATAATCTATCCATGCTGCTAATTGGAAACTTTACATGAAGTTAACACTTAACTAAAATTTCACGAGAGAACTCAAAGAGCCGAGGGCAAGATGCATTAAAAATCCTCTGATTCCACATTTTACCACACTATCTATAGCTACTGCACAACCACGTTACCTAAGTTAACCTATCGGAGCAAAAATAACCGTGACAACCAGATTCTCGGAGATACATAGGCACTTTGCAAAACTTAAATAAATTACAAAATATCACACATTTGTACGATAACACATTCACACACAAATGTTAGAAATCAGGACATCCCGAACGCATGGAAATTCTCAAAACTCACTCGTCCACTAAAGTACACTTATAAGAAAGTAGCTAGGCACTCTGCCACAACCGTCCTCTGGAATCTAAAAAAAATATAATAATAAAAAATTCGGCTAAACATGTGCAAGATATTTTTTTTAATTCAGAGCCAAATACGTCAATATAACATATGATGGACAACTACTAAAAAAATTTTTTGTCCAAAATTCAATTTTTTTAATTTTTTCATGTCTTACCCATGAATGATGTGGTTGTATAGGCATTCAGTTTAAAATCAACTTCCTTACAAATTTTAGGGATCTCCGTGTCCGAGAGGTTAAGGTACTAATCAACTAATCACTTTCAAGCGTAGGAGAAGACACCGGGTTCGTCTTCTGGTGACTTTATTGCACACTCTTTTGCACTCCCTAAGCAGGCCATTTTATTTCCTTACAAGTGAATATAACTGCATCCAATCCAAGTATGCGGTCACTGAATATTGTTTTTAGCCTAGAAAAGACATCTCTGATTTTTTGAGTCCGTGCTCAATCCTGTATGAAAATCAATAAAAAAGTGTAATTATGGGAATAAAATATTTGGATCATGTTATTTGGGTCACCCTGTTACTTATACATGTAAGTATACTCCTGATACATGTTTACTTATCTCAGTGGAAATATAATGTATAATGTGTAAACATGTAACAATATAGCGCAATATCTGCAATAGAAAAATATTACATTTCAATTCGCAAGAAGAAAATAATATTTTCAATAAGTGCATCGACATAATGACATTTTAGTAGCATTCTATACTGCATCTTTTCAAAATGTAGCCTTTTTTTAACGATCAAGATAAAAGTAATCATAACTTAGCAATTGTTTCAGTACATTCAAGAATATTTAACACAAATAATTCTTCTGGAAAATGGAAATAATAAAAATGTAGTAAAAACAATTTTAATTGAAATATAACACTGGGGATTTGAAGTGAAAAAACGTAGCTTTAAAATCCATTTCTGCAAGCAATGTTAGGAAATTCCAGCAAAAATTTTAAAATTACCGTAAAATTACTTATTAAATGTCATATAATGCATCAAGATTTTTTTTTTTGAAGATGGGTATTTCAATTTGCGTAATCATTTATAAAATTCTCCTGATACTAAAAATTATTTATTTTTTTAAAAAAGGCAGCTGTATATAAGTTTCTATCTATAATCCTCATTTTATTTCAGCAATGCATACAAGAAAATGCAAATAAGCTAATGGCTAAAATTACGTCATACGTAATTTTTTTGTAAATTAAAATGGCTTTATTAAAATAAATCCCGCTTAGTTCAATCCGTAGAATTACTGTAAAATGAGAAATAAAGATGTTTATCTGTAGTTTAATAGTTTAAGTAATAAAATTGTTTATCGCTTTCATTTCACCATTTCAATTCCAAGTGTTCTCATATAGTTGTAAAATAACATCAGTATTTTGACGAGGCAATACGCATGTTAATTTTGGACGAAACCTCTTAAAACACAGATGAGCCTAAAGAATATACACCTTACATACGTCGTTTTATATGTGCATGTGTATTAACAACATTTTCATACATATAGAAAAAAGAAAAAAATGTTTTTTTCTTTGGGAAATTCAAGAATATATCCTATGACAGAATATATATATATATATATTGAAAAAGCTCTCTCCAAATTTCAGCCATGTAGGTTTTTTATTTTTCTATAATCTTCCATAAACCAATTTCTATAATCTCCCATACACCTTTTTATAAACCCAACATCCTATAAAATATAGTTTAAAAATTTACTTTTGTTGGCATAAAGATGGTAGAAGAAGCGAAAAAATTGTTTGTTTTTCCCTGTGGTAATCTTCTAAGTGTAGTTTACTGGAACGGAGTGGAAGTGATATTTAAATAAAACGCACTCTTTCGCAAGATGAATACTGTTTTTTAAATAGCATAAGGGATGTTAAATTTAATGTTGCTTCATGTTATTTTCTTAAAAACAATTTTAAAGCAAAGTAGGACTGATAGCAAAATTTATTCATTCATGTTAAGAGTATTTATGCGTCTTTAAGATGTGTCATAAACCTTATTACCATATAAACGAGGGAAAAAAATGTAATGAGTCATGCATAGATTAAAACACATTTACCAATAGTGTAACCAGACCACTATACATATATTTTGGGACTTTCTATTACACACACCCAGAAAAAGGAATTGATTAAAACTACAAAACATGTTTTGTTGAGTACATTTTGGTTGTTTTAGTAAAATTCAAGTAAAATTGAACCATTTTACTTGAATTAACAAAACATTTTTTGCTGACGATACAAAAATTTTTTTTGGAATTGCAAAAAAAAAAAATTTGTCGATTCAAACAAAATTTCCATTGACCTATATTTAAACAAAAAGTTTTGTTGGGTCAACCAAATTATTGTTGGTTCAACAAAACTTTTTTATGGGTGTATCTTATATTAAAGATTCATTAAAAATATCTCGATAGAATATTCTCCTTTCTCATCTTTTTTACTGAAATAAATAAATAAAAGTTTTCCTGAAGTCTGTTGATCAAAGTCTGAAGTTATGCTTTTGGAATCTCAATACTGAGATAGACATGTTTAGCAGTAAAAAAATAAATAAATAAGTGGACTGGCGATAAAAAAAATCAATAGCAATTAAACTGTGAGAGCTATTGAAGTTATTCTTGTAGGAGATTAGTATGTGAAGCCGGGAATTTCTTAAATGTGCTTCTTTGTTTTAGTTCCAGATATCCCCGATAGATGGCGTTCCGAACGTTATTAACTGTCTTAAACAGTAATAATGCCCTAAATATTCTTTCAATTTTAAAAAGCAAACAATTTTTTTTTCGCGTGTCACCCGCTAAACAGAATGAAAGTTAAAAACTCCTTCTAGCTTGTACCGTGAGAAAAAAGTAGCTTCCCGATTTCTTGGTTTTAAGATTTTAGCTAATTTTACATGAAAACACGAATCTAAACTGCAAGGAAACCGATTATAGAAGACTCATTTCCAGTTTTTGTCAATACTGTATTTGAATGAGATTTTCGCCATATTACTCAGCTATAGCGAAGATGGCTTCATTAGTGATTTATTTTTTATTGCCAAATTCGGCGATGTATAACCAAAATGAATTTAATACCTTGTTTTTAATCAGTTTAATCGGACCGCAGGTTGAGTATGGCTGATTTACAGGGACACACAAAAGAATCGCACAAATGTATCGGTCGGTTATCATTCCTGGAACGATAACCGGCCGATAAATTTCTCTCAGTCAAATTTTTTGGCAATAGAATCTGCTCTGTTTTCTGAAAAAACTCAACAGATTATACATCAGGGAATAGAACAGCATTAAACGATTGCTACGTAGATACATTTCTTATTTTTAAATCAATCATGCTAATTGGTACAGGTAGCTCAATAGGTAGATCGGCGACGGTTTATGTCAGAGGTTTTCGGTTCGACTCCCAGCCTACACTTTTTCACTCAGTTGGGAAAATGTCAATTCTTATTTTCATCCCGTCATTTGAACCTGTGAGTGGTTTGAAAATACAAAAGTGAACGTGTTCTGTTGCGAAAATCCTTTAATCTTTAAAATCGATCTTTTAAAGATCTTTATTTCTGAGAAAATAAAAGAACAGAATGACGACGAAACCTTAAATTAGGAAATATGTTGGATGACGAACCTATGACACGCGCTTACGCCAATTTCTCTGCCACGCGAAAAAATTAAATTGGATAATCATCATATAATTTAAAATTCACTTTTTTATATAATAAATAACGTTTTGCATAACACGTACAATCTATGGAATTTTTTTTGCACGAATTAGAATTTTTTCTTTCTTTTCTGCTATGCATCGTTTTGGATATTACTTATATTACCTTTCTATGTGAATTTATATAGCTTTATTTCTTCAAATGTATTATTTTATAAAACACCCATTGCATTAAAATGCTGAGTGGACCCAATTTTGCTTTTATATTGCCAAAATAACAAAACACGGAACAGGCATAAAGCATTCTTTATCAAACGTAGAGCAATAAAAATCTTATTAATAAATTATTAATACCTTTTTTATGCAAATTGGATTATTATATCTTAGACGCTGCATTGATGATACGTTAAAATTTACTGTAATAAAATTAAAAAAAATATATTTTCTAATTACACCATATGCCACTTAAATTAATATTTCCGAATCAAAATTTCCTTAAATTAATGAATGATTGCAATGTAGAGAAAAATCACATTTTGGTTTTTCTCCTTAGTTATTTAATAGATAAAATCGATTTATTTTATTAACCAATATTTCGTAAAAGCAGCATATGTTTTTTTTTTCTTTTTTTTCTTTTTGTTTTTTTTTTTCTAATGTAAAAATTTGGCACGGTGCAATGTTGAAATATACTGTTTTTGAATTTTCGGCATGTGCATAAAAAAGTTCGGAATCCTTCCTGTAGTATAGTTATATTATAAAGGACAAACGTGTCCGTCCGTACCGTTAACGTCATTTTGAGGTTGGCAACACGTGATGATCATATTTTGGTTTTGCAGTTTTCGTTATTGCATATTTTTAAACTTCTAAACACCGCACATTTCAATTTTTACACTATAGTATAGTAAAAAATTGCACCTTGAAATGCAATTTGTTTGAAAACTTTATCGCAATTTACTCATTTATTGTGAATTTAAAATAACTTTCAAACATGAATATTTTTGATATTTCTCCATCGCGTGTTTGCTCCTATTGCGGAAGAAGAAGAATCCATTTGCACTTAAAATAATATAAGTAGTTCAGCATTTGTCTCCGGCTAATATTTCATAACGAAATTAAAACGTCATCAATAAATAAATAATATAAAATTTAAGTTGTATTAAAACACAAATTTAACATACATGTAATCGAACAATTTCAATTTTTACACCTCCAAACAGAGAAAAATGCATTTTTTTTTTCAATTGGTTTGAAAGCTCCATCTCAGTTTACTGTGTGTTTATGGTTTTGAAAATAATTTTCAAGCATGCATTGTTTTTAAATCCACCTCCATCACGTGAAGCCTGATTACAAAAGATTAATCTGTTTACACTTTAAAATAGTGATGGGCATAACGATTATTTTGATTATTCAAATGAATCATTCGGACATACGTAGAAGCATATCTGTCAAACTTAAAAAAAAATTTTATTCAATTACTACCAGAAATTTTGAAAAAAAAAAGAAGTTTTTGATTTTAATTAGAATTAGATTAGACGCCAGATAAAAATGAAAAATGTGTTTGTGAAACAATTTCCAACACGTAGAGAATACTTAAAAAACTTTACCGTTGAATAAGGAGAAAGATGATGTCTAAGTAAACAATTTGGAAGACGCATAACACATCTGAAAATCCAACTTCAGGAATTATCGTCAATAGTCGGAAAAATATCCAAATTATTTTTGCAGCCTTGTGATATGATCTACAGATTTATACATATACTACATAGTATGCTAAAATTTAGTTCAGTCAGGAAACAAATAGCACAGTTTTAAATCCCCCTTCAGCAATTACCTTCAATAAACGGAAATGTCCTCAAGATCTTTTGTGCTACACTTTACGTCATCTATAGAATTTATGCATACCAAATAATAGGCAAAAAATTAGTTTAATTTAAAAAACGTACTTCCAATTATTGGGCTTTGACAATGCTCTAACCGAATTCTTTTGTGTGTCCCTGTACATGAACGATGAATGCTATGTGCATCATATTCTATAGTAAACCTCTTGTAGTACACCTCAGTGATTTATATCAATTTAAATATGTTTGAAATAGTGTAATATCTTTAAAATTCAGCGCAAACGTTTTTTCCCCATAGAACGTAATATAACGGAATTCTTTTGAATGTCCCTATAAATGAACTATAAACGCTACGTAGTTCTTTTTCAATACTGAACATACCATACTAAACTTCGTTGACATATATCAATTTCATGTGGCAATCCGAGTATATTTGCGTAAGTTAGAGCATAGACAGACCAACAAATCGAATTCGTAAAAATTTTTCAACTATGTTGGAAAGCCTTAAAAAGCATTTTTCACCTAAGTTCTGTAACCCGGGAAGCACGGGATGGATCCCCTAGACTTAATAATGTGAATATTCTAGTACTTTAATAAAATATAAAGCACAGAGTATCAGACTAAAATAGACTGAACTTACTAGGTGTACCGGTTAATTCCCGCTGTTTTACTTAATAGATGGCAGCAGCTATTAATGCAACGTTCAATCATTTGACATATAGTGTGTTTTGTTGTACTAACATAAGGCTTGAAAACCATAAATGTCAAAAGTTCTCAAAATAATAACATCATATAAATATTCGTGCTCATAAATGTCGAATTTCGTTCCTTCCAAAGAGTATTTGCGGACTGTGCTTTTGTTTCTGTTTCATTCCAAGAAATCGGCTGCTGAAAGTCATAGAACTCTTGTGAAAGTTCATGGTGACAATGCATTCTCAGAAACAACATGCAGAGATTGGTTTCGACGATTTAAAAGTGGTGATTACAGCGTTGACGACAAAGAACGTCCAGGTCAGCCAAAAAAGTTTGAAGATCCTGAATTGGAAGCTTTGCTCGACGAAGATCCATGTCATATCAGTCCGAAACAGTTAATGGCCAACGCTACCGACAACAAATGATGAATTTGAACCATGAATTTATCGAAAAACGGCCAGAATGGGCTAGAAGACATGGAAAAGTGATTTTGCAGCATGACAATGCTCCGGCTCATACCACAACTTTGGTCACGGACACCGTAAAAGCGCTGGGATGGGAACTGCTGCCTCACCCGCCGTACTCTCCGGACCTGGCCCCGTCCGACTACTATTTGTTTTCATCAATGTCGCACGCAGTGACAGAGCAACACTTCGATTCGTATGAAAATGTGAAAAAATGGCTCGATGACTGGTTTGGCTCAAAAAACGAACAATTTTTTTGGCGAGGCATCCACAAATTGCCAGAAAGATGGGAAAAATGTGTAGCTAGCAATGACCGCTGTTTTGAATAATCCATTTTTATTATTTCCTATGTATTTTTAGCTTCAAAAATCAATAAAAAACAGCGGGAATTAACCGGTACACCTAGTAGAACTAAACATAGACTGAACATATAATTTTCCTGACTGATGTAGATTGAACCTATAAATTATTTATTATTATATCCCTTATTACTGTATCATTCATTAAAATGTATTTTCTCTTATAATTGATCTTAAATGAAAAGTTATTCGCACTATTTTGTGCGGCTCTCTTCTTTGAAATATGAAACTGAAAAATATGTAATCAATATCAGGTCACTGAAATTTAGATGATGCATTGCAATCTCCTTTCTATTTTATGTCTGTTTACTTGAGATTTTGTCACTTTTCAATAAAATTATTACGTTTTGCTGTATGACTGTTTCACAGTCATAAATTACAAACAATTTTTGCAACGCTTACGAAAATCTGATATAACGTCGCAGCTACCCACTATTCTACATATCTTTCCGTTCTCTTAAAAAAAATAAAATTGAATAAAATTGAAATTAAAATTAGATGGAGAGATAGACCAATAAGGACCAATAGAAAACTACAGAAATCATTATGCTTACTGCATTTCCGTAAACGCTTCCGAAACACAGGGTAATTTTGTACTTACAATTTTCAGAAATGATATTTAAAACTTTGGAAAATATCTGTAACAGGGTAGGGAACTACGCTTATTTACTTTTGAAAATCAAATAATCATAATATCAGTAGGACTAACCGGGGTAATTTTTAAGTTTTTTTTTTTTTTTTTTGGGGGGGGGGGGGGGGGGGAGGGGGGTGTGGGGGTGGCTGATAGTTGAGATTTTATGTTTTTATATTAATATTATGTGAATTATTATCTCAGCATATTCATTAAGTGTTTTTTAAATAAAAAAATAATAATAAAAACGTGTATAAAAATAACTCCGGTAATTGGGAGTAGTTCTTCGAAATGCATCGGGTACTTATTAGATATTACATTTTTATGTTATATGAATACCAAATAGGATTCTTTTAAGCGGTAATAGTCCGTCAGTATCTGATTATATTGTATACTTCAAATAGTGTAAATAATGGACATTTTAATACAAGAGGAGAAAAAATTTACATGTTTGCTATCACTCTTTATAACATTTTATAAAAGAGAAAACGTGGCAATAACTGAGAACACGGTTTATATTATCAATTGTGGCTGCACTAGTACAGTTGTAATGATAAAGCATACGAACTTAAAAGTAAATTAACTCAAAAACAAACTTAAATACAAAATTAACATAAAGTAACCAGACTATTATACATCTGAGCTAGAAAAACAAGCAACTTCAAATTAACTTCTATTAGTTCATTTAAAAAATCATCCTTATAAATTTTCTGAAAGTCAGCAATCTCATCTTTGCATGAAATTTTAAAGGGGTCTACAGAATAAGTCTGAACTGAACCATTCAATACAAATGAAGCTGGAACTTTATCTATTTCTGATACTGCAGGCCGCCAAAACTTTTTGTCCCCCATTTAATTTCAGCAATTTCATTTCCAGAAGCTCATTTTTTTCATTTTCTTTACAGACCTTAAAAATATTTGTCACAATCACAAGTAGTATTTTTTAGTAATTTTTTTAAGTGAAGCTTCAGTTGACATGTGCTTCTTGGTAGATTTTTCAATATCACTGGAAGCACTTGGGTTACATGATTAACTGATGTCGGTGGATCTATCGCTGTGATAACTTTCATGATCTGTAATTCCAGATTCTTCTGATAAAAAAAAAAAAAAAAAAAAAAAAAAAAATCTTTGAAGTCTTTTTCTCGTTCTTATTAGGAAAATTCTTCCCTTCTTTTTCTTTTATTTGTTTCATATCGTCATCAGATGTTATAACAACTGCATCCATATTTATTTTCCCTCTTTTACTTTGTACAATACGTCTTGGGGTTATATTACTTAGTAAAATTTAATAAAGTAAGGTATTAGCTTTGTAATTTTTATTCATTTCTTTACAAATTGCACATAATACAGGCAATGAATGAATAATCAATGGTAACTGGGTTCTTGAAATACTTTATTTTTTATATTGTATTAAACTTACCTTTGCTAGAACACACAAAAAATTCATTTAAGCATAATTTTTCATTGTCTCAGAATTACTCCAGGGCGTCTAATTATCCCCCCAAGGATTGTCTAAGAATAACTCCAGCATGAAATAATGCAACAATGCCTTTTTGAGAGGCCTATACCCACGTCAGTTTATGAATACTGGAATTTTCTGTTAATAGGTTCAAAGGTAGTCCATTTCCTTCTTTAATACCATTTAAACTCTGAAATTAAAGTAAATAAATATCTGCTAAAAGTTTACAAGCAAATTTGAAAATGTTGAAAATAAAAATTTATGGCCAAATTTTAAGAGGCATTTTTCTAACGGAATAGAAAACATGCAATGTGAATTACAACTTAGAGAATTTTTATACAATGAGCAAAGAGGTTTAAATACTTAATTCAAACACAAGAAGCAAGTTAACCAGTTTTAATCACTTAAAGTTAACCAGCTCTTAAGCACCAAGTGCGTCTAAGAATTACCTCGAAGATTTGTGTCTAAAAATTACCGCGGTTATCCCTAGTACTTACGACAAATTTGGCGATTTTAATCCAGTAGTATTCGAGGGCTTCATTAATGATTTTTGTCGTCATCCCAATTCATAATAATATTATATATGCGAAAGTGTTTCTAAATGTTTGGCGGAAGTAAATGTTAAAACGGATTATTTAATGGCTCTGTAATTTTGTACATAATAGATAGATTATAACACAGAAGTGAACATAGGCTAGATTTTATTTATTTTATTCAAATATATTTTTAATAATTTGAAATTTCATTATTTCCATAGAGAATCAATAAATATTTTTTCCATAAAATTTAACATTGTTTCTTTATCGTTACCAAATTAAAACCCAGAATAATCTTTCCTCAACAATTAATTTTCAATTGAAAAATTTCCACTTGAGAAGGGGAAATGAAATAAAAATTTTAAGAATTGAGCAGAAGATGAAATGACGTCATACTGGAAATAAAACGTGCATTTTCAAGTATTGGATAATAATAGCAACCGCTCGCAGGAAAGTAATTCCAAACAATTTTGGTATATTTTCACCGATCATGACCCCTAGATCCCAAGACCACCCTCTGTTCAAATGTTGATTTATGTATATATATCTGACATATGTCATGCTGTAAATCTCTTATTTATGAATCGATTTGGATATGACTGAGTATATGTGTAGGACATACCAGGGCCTCGACCGAGTTCGTTGGCCAGCTTCACCCGCCATCTTGTTTCAAAATGGCGGCCAATTAAAAATTAATTTTTTTTAAAATTCAAAACGATGTACATAAAAAATATAAATTGAAAAATGAGGGGGTTAGAATGACAGTGGAGTAAGTCAAAAATGTTAAAATTTTAGATAACCATATTTTTACTGAACGTATATTAATTTCTGTTTAGTGCGGCAGTCAAATAAGTCATACTGCACTTCGGGAGTCGCTAGACGCCAAAACAAGTTGGACCACTTAATGCAACGGCAATACGACCAGTTTCACAAAACTTTCATTTATCAAATTACTAAATATTGAATTACTCCACTTTCATTCTAACCTCCTCAAATATCTATTATGTAAACTTTAAAAGTTCTATTTTGCGTCCCAATTTTAACATAAAATTTTTCTAAAATCTTTAAAAATATACATACTTTCATTTCTTTACATTAATTAAGGCTTTTCATTTTAATTAAAAACACTTGTTTTTTTTATTCAACTTCCTCTAACTGCTGACAAAAGTTACTTTGTTTGCTTATAAAAGAAAATTTGCTTGAGAGAAACATAGAAATTCCTTTCAAATGAATTAAAAGAAGCAAAATGATTGAAAAGATAAAATGTTAATAAGAATTTCCTTTAAGCCGTAAAACAGTTCTTTTATCGTAACTCTTTTGTATTGTCATTAACAACTTTTGTTTCTTTACTTCATGTAAGTTGAATTAAGAATTAGTATATTTAAGTATGAAAAAGGTAACAAAAAATAAGATTTTGTAGAAATAAGAAATTAATCCATGTCTGCTTTATTTGATCACAGTGCAAAAGCAAATGATATTAAATGACGTTTAATTTTTTTTTCAATTATATTTTGATCGAGATTTCAAAGATTAAAATTAAAATTCTTGGAATATGTCTATGACGGATTTATCCGATTTAATCCTCGATTCACAATCAAAATATCCTTTGAAACTGAATTAATATTTACTAGCTAGCCCGCCTGGCGTTTCCCGGGCACGTGATAATAAATTAAAGAAAAACATCAAGTTTTTATTATTTTATATCTTTAACCCGATTTTGTATGAAATTATATTTTAAAATGAAAAATTCTAGAAAAATATTGATGTTTAGTGATAAAAACGCTCTTTTTACTTTTTTTACGTAGGGTCGTTTCATAGTTTTAAAATAAAAAATCCTTTTTGTCCGAACTCTTTGAAAACTTTATTGATTATAAATAAAACAGTTTTACAGCCCGGATAAAAATTTCGTGAAAAATATTGTTATCTAGTTGTAAAAAAAGGGTTTCTCGTTTTGTTGTTTCTTTGTTTGTTTTCGCGCCGGCTCCTTTAACATAGCAATAAAAAAAAATAAAAAAAAATAGCTCTCATCTTCCGAACTCTCTAAAATTTCAATCGGTTACAAATATAACTGTATTTAAGCTCTCTTTAAAATTTTGCGAAAAAATATGCATATTTAGTAGCGAAAACATAACTTCTTAAAAAAAAAAAAAAAAAAAAAAAAAGCTTTCAAAGCAATGATCATATTACGCCCTCCGTTTTCAATCAACCCTTTTCAATCCCCCTAGGTTAAACAAGTCAGGGCTAAACACGTTTCACTTTTCTGAGGGGAGAAGCCTTCAAAAAAACTTTTAAGCATGCGCAATGAGACGATTTTCAATTGGAAAAGAGAATGTGAATTTGACAGAAGGCTCTTTTCGCTTTAAATATAAAGATATTTCATATATAAATTTTTCTTTCTTCACTGTGAATAAAAAATCTCAGTTTTCTTATTATATTCAAAATATATAATTTTACTGTAAAATATAAGTAATATATTAATCAGGATCAAACTGAGAAGAAAATAACAAGATTCAAAATTTTGTGACAGGTTATCGTGGTTAAGTTTTCCTTTTTATTACACTCACCTGTTTTTTGTATGTAAAGATAGAATTTTATAATCGATTTTTCATTCACTTCCTGATATACTAGAATTATCATGTCCTTTGTAGCTGTGAAGTATATGCTGCCTATCGTTTCGAACACCTGGGTCGACATCTGATCGAGACATGGGAAATTCATGATATTTCTATAAAATGTCTGCTGAATTTTATGTCAGCTACTGGCCTGTTTAGGGACTAAGTGGGGATGGTTTTTCCTCTTTCATCTTTGGGGGACAGTACAATAGACCTCTGGTCGCGGTGCTTTGGCTTTCGAGCCACCCCCCCCCTCCCCCAGTAATACAGTAATACAGTACTAGAATTATAAAAATTACGGTCACAGGTGTGTTTCCGACGACAATACGACATTTTAAAAGTTTTAGAATTTATTTATAAATTAATACATAAATTTAAAGGCACTTTTTCCATTAGCCCGCCACAGGTGATAAATCGCCAAATACTGTAACTCGTATAATAGTATAAGAGTTGAAACAACAATAGATTTAATGATGCGCCAATAAACGTTCGTCAAAATATGCCAAATAGCTTTGAAGCTGCAACAGTGAAACATTTTAAAGGCTGAAAAGTGGAAAATATGTTATAAATAAAATATGTTGAATAAAAAAATGCGCTTTTATCAATTATTACTTTAATATTAATTAATTTACTATTATACGTTGAGAAATCAATTTAGAAATCCTAAAAAGATAGTTTCAACAATGTTTCATTTTTTTTCTTTTCTGTTGCACTATCTTCAAAAAGAAACAGAGCAAAAATTATACATTTTTTAATAAATTCACTTGCTTGCCCTTTATACAATGCGTAAAAAATAAGTATTTTTTTCATAATTGACTGCCCACGGCAAATCGATCTATGGTAACGCAAATTTTTGGTAAAAAACATGAATTGCTGTCAAATTTTCAAGATAAAGATTTAACGCTTATAAAAGTGTTTTTTTATTATTATTATTTATTTACTTTTATACTTATTTAACATTACTTTTGCCTCTTGTCCTGATCCACTCACATTTTCAGTTGAGACTGTAAAATTTTCGAGAAAGGCGGGCCAATCATTGACAAATAGGGAAACTTATATTAATTTAGGTATAAGTGAATTGCTAAATAAAACGTAGAATATTGGACATTTATTGGGTATTTCTAACACCAGCACGGGTTTCCTTAAGACAACAGCTTGGGGATTTAATTTATATTCATGCATATTATTAAGAAGTGACGTATATTGTCAAGTTTAAACTATATATAAAAGAAAATTTCTTTTTTATGTGTAATTTGAATAACAATGGCAGTCATTTCACACTCAGTCAGATATTTATTATAGGATTTTGTTATTTTTAAATACCATTTATCACATCTACACGTATCACATTTCGGATATATAATTATTTGTTTATTACATGTATAGTAAATATCTATTTATTGCTTTGTGTAGGGATTTATATCTTGACTGCAAGGAAGACGAGGGGGGGGGGGGCAAAACAAAGTACTTACTGAGTACTGTGATGCGTGAGCGATCTCACCCTTTAAGATCCGAATGATCAGAGCCAATATTTCTTTAAAATGGCATCACTTGTTTACAAATGCCTCAGACATTAGCTTTCTAGTTACTTGTTTAAGAGCTTTCGATTTTTCTTTTTTCGGTAACAATGTTGTAGTTCAAATGTGATATGTTGACACAACTGACAAAAAGTTGCAGTGAAAAGATATACTATTCCAGATCGGAGGAAAGGAGATCAAAGACAATTCTGCCAAATCAACAGCTTAAATAAAGTATTAATAGCATTTCGTAGGCAACAGGAATGTCAGAAATTCTATCATTAAGAATCGTTCATATCTTGCTGTTAGATAATTTATTTTTTAATTTCTCATTAAGATAATTTTTCCCCATCAAAATCCTTATAGAGAGTAATCAGTAATCCCATTTACAAAGATTTTCCAACATAAAATGAAATTTCTTCTCCTTTGTAACAATGCAGCTTGTGATCATTAATTAAAATTACCACAATTTCTGACATCCGAAATTTTATCCAAAGTACGAATGTATAATTTTATTTAAATAAACTTCATTTCTTCAAAGTATGCGATTGTTGCAAATATTATATGCTAATTTATGCAGCGTTATCCAGTGTCATTTAAACAGTAATTACATGAACCTCTTTATTTCATATGTACCTTTATCGATTCCTTCTCACCCGAGTTACACAGAATATATTAAAATTATTAAAATTATGCTAAAATAAATAAAATACTTATTTCGTATTATTATTAATTTTACTGCCTTTAGAATTTCTTAATTCTCTTTTCATACGACTTTCATAAAACTATATAAACAATGGTTTAATAAAATTCTCTTTAAACACTAATAAAACAAATGTTTTTTTTATAGACATTGGATAAAGTTTTATAAAATTATTTGATTTTCTTTCGGTAGTTTATTATCTTTTTGCACATGACGTAGTTTAGAGTTATACAAACTGGAAGTTCATATATGCTATATTTCGTTTTAGTTTGTCAAATATCTTTCGATCCAAATATGTCACGTTTGATGCAGATCTTCTCTGCAATTTACCTCTTAAGTGAAAATTTCTCAGAAGTACTTTCTATTTCGCAAAACGAACTTAGAGAGTTATCTAATAAGTTTTTTCCTAGGAACGGTTTTTTTGCCACTTGAAAGTAAATTTCCTGTTCTTTTTTTCGCAAATTTACACAAAATATTTTACAGAAAAAAGTTAATTTTCAAATTTAAATAACCTTACTTTATTTGGTTTTGTACTAAGACGTGAAAATATCAAAATATCGAAATTAAACATGTGTTTATTTAGTTTTAACGCATGTGAAAATATAAATCCATGAAATTTAAATACCCTATCATTATTACTTACCCATCATACGTAGTATAGGGTAAGTCTTGTAATCGTTTTGAAAATCGAAAAATTTTTTTAATGGATTTACACGTTTCAGACACTGGAGATTCCTAAAAACATATATTTAGGGGAAAAAAATTGCCTTCCGTCTGTCTGTGTGTGTGTGTGTCCGTGTGTGTGTCTGTAAACGCTCTATCTCCCAAAAAAATTAAGATAGAGACTTGAAATTTGGTATGTACTTAGTATGTAATAATGGGAGAAAGATTATTGAATTTTAGTAACCTCGATTATCCGAAACTATTTTTTTCGGACTCTCGAAATATTTGTTCTGATAAAAGGTATATAAAAATTTTCGAGGTTGTTTATTGGAGTGAATATAAAAGACAATAAAAAAACATACATTTTGAATAAAGAATGAAATCGATCGGATAATTAGTTGCCGAGATATTTGAAATCCTATTTTCAACACTCTGCGATTTTTCATTACCCTGTATTACATCCAAATTTCAATTCAAATATATATTTTAATTGGAAATGAGACGCTTAATCCGACTCAGTAAACCATTAGTTAGTATGATTATCAATTTTGGAGTTATAAGAATGTTTGTTTTACGTAATTCATTAATAGAGCATTTAAAGTTTATGACGTCATCAAGCCACGATTTTATTCGAATTGCAATGCATTTTATAAATAGTTTACACCTGTTTTATTTACACATGTTTTATTTTCATATTTTATATTATGCATATCCATGATGGGTAAGTATTACGGCGGTCCCCCAACGACTAGTTTTCTATAACATTAAGATGTCTAAAGATATCAAAATGTTAAAGTTAATCATACAGCACAGCCCTCTAAATTTTAAGCCAACGCTATTTTTCAGCTATTAAGTAAGTCAAAGAATACTATTAGAAAATACTGGTATTTAAATGCAAGGGACCATACAAAATTTGACAAAAATCCGCCTACGACAGTCTCTCTTTGTATCAGCCCGTAGGGCTAGTATTCAGAGAGCTGTGATCTTTTCATTATTTCTTAGCATAGATTACACTTTATAAACAAGAAATGTAGACTTTTTAAAGAATTTTTTCCTCAATGAAAGATTAATAAAACGAATCTGGACTTTTCCCTTTTAAAAAAGTATATTTTTGTCAATGCAGGCAATTTTGTGTGTGTAAAAAAATGTGAAAACTGGTGGCGATATACTTATTTTAAAACTTGTGGGTGCAGCTTGAATGACTGTGTGCTAGACACGATTGTGACTTGTACAACCATCAGAAACACAAAAACGATAAGTGTTATGAAAACTTTCAGGGTCATGAACCCTATTTGCAATGAACTTGACTCACAGAAAACAACATGGCTCTTGTTTGAAAGTCAATATAATAATTTTACTATTTTTTTTCAAATTTAAAGTATCGAGAAAGTTATTTACTTTTTGGACATCATGCAGGTTCATGCCCCCTCCCCCCCTCCCAAAAAAAATATATATTTCAATCCCAACAATTTTTCTGATAATCGGCTGATCGGTTCAATCGCTATGCTATTCTGTGTACTGAAAAACATGGTTTTAGAAAAACAAATTTAAAATTTGACTTCAATAATACATGGTGCAAACACGGTTCTGTTCACAGGGCAGTAACGTCTTAAATGATTTTACTAATCCAAAACTCAAACAAGATTCTACACACTCCAAAGATTCAAAAATATAAAAAATAAATAAAAATCGACTTTTTGATCCAAAAATGAAATTTCCCTTTAAGACGTGAAGGTTTCTTCTGGCTTTGACCGACCGAAAAAGATTCAGTGATATAAGTTAAAATATTCCAATTTTTAAATATTTACTTCAAGAAAAATACTTTAACTTGCGGTAACCCAATAACCCATACATTTTTCTTTTATCGTTTAGTATTACTTAACTGAAATGACTTCTTCGCAGTATTCCGAATTTACAAAAGTATACTAAGCAATTTGGTTCTTCAGAATGTTCTAAAATCACATTTTCATTTTTAAATTTCTATCGTTTCCAGAAATTTAGAAAGAAAGAAAAATAATGCGTCAAGCATAGATTATGAAACACTTTCCAACACATTCAGAATTCTGTAACAGAACGTCATCGTTTAATAAGGTGACAGTTAATGTCTAAGTAAACAATTTGGAAAACGCATAACACATTTGAAAACCAGATTTCAGAAAGTACCATCTATAGTTATAAAATCTTTGAGCAACCATTTCCACCCCCCCTCCCCCCAACGAAAATCCTGTGAGTACGCTCATGTGGACAGACTTTTATCGATACTGTTAAATACCTTCCGATCACAAACCATAAAACTAAAACCTAAAAGCTATACTAAAAGTCAGTATAATTTTCCATACACATCTAGACTAATCAAACTACATAATTCAACTACACTGATTTCGATGGAAAACACTTATAGATGTTTTCGTTATATACAAATAGATAAAACAGCCTTATCATTTCCTCAGAATATGTTAGTCTATGATACTCAAAACACCGGTTTTTCAATTTGTTGAACAATTTTCCCAAAACACCTTCTTGTGATTTAGAATATAAAATCCATTTCCCCGTAAAAAGTTATTTTTCCTTTTCTTCACATTTTTTATAATACTTTTCCTTGACATATCCCCAAAGAATATGTATTTGGTAACTTATAGTAGGAACAAAATCCAGGCTATCAGATGATAATTTATAACTACAAGAATAAAGATTTAGTATAATATATAAATGATTAACACAGTCTCCTAAAAAGACGATCTTAATACTTTACTGTTACAGTATTATTTTAAAAATAGAGTAATAAAAACCTGTAACTAAAACCTGTATAAAAAAATCTGAAGTCCAATATGATTTTCAGAATATATCAGTATTGATAAAACTACGCAATTCTACAGCTCGGATTTCAATGGAATGGACTCGTAAATGGTTCCCTTAGCAACAGGCAGATAATATAATCTAACCATTTTCACAGAATGCTTTACTCCATGATATTTTAAACATCATTTTTCAATGCGATGGACAATTTTCTCCATCCATCTTCTTTTAAACTAAAATGTAAAATCCATTTCACCAAGATTTTTCTTCTGTTTTCTTTTATTATACCTTTTTAGGTGCGTTCGTAATTATATAAATACGTAGCACCTATAGTCGTCGTCCGGTTCGTCCGTCTGTCTGTCTGTCCGTCCGTCCGTCCGTCCGTCCATCTGTCCGCATAAACAGCGCAAAAACTACTCAACCAAATGATTTGAAATTTAATATATATAATCTTTGAAGAATTTTGTCGAGACATTTCATATTTTATGAAATCGCTGTCTGTCCGTCCATCCGTCCATCTGTCCGCATATAACAGCGCAAAAACTACTCAACAAAATGATTTGAAATTTAATATATATCATCTTTGCAGAATTTTGTCGAGACATTTTAATTTTTATGAAAATTGAATCACAACTTTAGAAGATATTAATAAAAATATTTATTAAGAAATTTGAATTATTTTTAAAAAAAATCGGTGCTTTTTTGTTATAGAAGCTTCCGAGGTTTAATCGTCAAGCGACCGAGATACTTATTTTATTACAGAAATTAATCTGCAGAAGATATAATTCATTTCACAGTTTTAAAAATCATCAGGATCTGAATATTTAAATAACTAGCTATAGTACGAACGCACCTCGTTTGTCACGTTTGACGTACAATTTCCAACTTTTTTTTTTTTTACTAAATTCCCAAATAAACTATATTTAATGCCTATTAGCACAAGTAATCCAGACTATTATGTGATAATTTTTAATTAGAAAAGTATAACGATTGATGACATACACAAATGGTTTACAGAGGGCTCTTAATAGAAGACTTTAATATTTTAATTCAAATTGCTATTTAATGATAAAATTATAAAAAAAAAAAAAAAATGACAAATCTAAAAATGTAAAACCCAAAATAAAAAACCTTTAGAATGTTTTACCTTTTGATAGTCAGAATTTTTTTTCAACTCTCTGATTTTTTTTGCCAGGTATCTTTTGAGGTAGAATGTAAATTCCATTCCATCACAAAATGTTTCTTTTCTTTTTTTTATCTTATTTTCTAATTGATTTTTATTAATAAATTACCAAAGAAACTTTAATCGAGGGCTAATTGTAAAAATAAAAGCAAGATTATTATCTGATAATGTTCAATTAGAAGATTTCAAATCGATTACATACAACTGGTTTACAAGGCTTTATGAAAACTAAACCTTAAAACTTTATCTCAAATTATTATTTTTATAATGGAATAATTAAAGAAAGAAAGAATGAAATTACAAACTTAAAAAAAAATCTGAAAAACTTTAAATATAATTTCCCGTACAATGCTGTTAAAAATACACAATTTAACAACTTGGGATATCGATGGAATGGACTCATAAGTGGTTTCTTTAGCAACCTGTAGTTAAAAAAGTTTCACCATTTCTAGGGCTTTTATTTTCACAGAATGTATTGCTTCTTTTATTTTTAGGTGCGTTCGTAATTATATAAATATTTAGCACCTATTGTCGTCGTCTAGTCCGTCCGTCCGTCCGTCTGTTCACATATAACAACGCAAAAACTACCCAACCAAATAGTTTGAAATTTAAGATATATTATCTTTGCAGAATTTTATCGAGACATTTCAAATTTCATGAAAATCGAATCGAAACTTTAGAAGATATTAATAAAAACATTTATTAAGAAATTAGAATTTTTTTCTTGTTGTAGGAGCTTCCAGGGTTTAACTGTCAAGCGACCGAGATACTTATTTTATTACAGAAATTAATCTGCAGACGATATAATTCATTTCACAGAATTAAAAATCATCAAGATCTGAATATTTATACAACTAGTTATAGTACGAACGTACCTCATTTGTCACGTTTAACGTACAATTTCCAACTTGTTCAATCTGCAGAACCCTTTTTCCTAGACATATTCTTTTGAGTTTGAATCTAAAACCCATTTTAAGTGCTTTTTTCACATTAATATTTATTTTCTGTATAAATTCTCAAATAAATTAAATTTGATTGTTTTATAGCATGAATAAAACCTAGACAATTACATCATAATTTTTAATTAGAAAAGTAAACATTTGTGGCATTGAAATAATTAATACTGAGATTAACGATGCTGATATGTGATAGATAATTTTACATCACAAACCTGTAAATGAAAAATAGAAAATCATCATATATATTATTTCTGTTGTCAACAACCTTTTTATATGAATTTACGAAACGCACAACAACAAATGAGGTATCATTCGAAAATTTTTTTTAGCAGTTTATGACATAATACACTCACCTTTCATTAAAACATGTTTTTTTTATTAAAAAATGCTGTTAATTAAAAATTAAATCAGCACTGTTTTCATAAACGAAATGAAAGGTTTTTCTCAAATCAGTTTTGACATAAAAAATAAAATACGCTTTATATGATGCTCAACAATGATTATAAAAAAAAATAAATGGTACAAAAAAGATAAAGTATATGATATTTCTCCAAATTGGGTTTATTTTATATTTATGGTTAAAAATCAAAAATGAAATTGAAATATTTAGAAGAAAAAGACACCATCGATCTATCACGTGTCGAATAAAAGGTTTGCTTTGCTATATTAGATTAAATTGTATTTTAAATGCATTCAAATTATTTTTCTTTGTTTTATGTTTTTCAAAAAGCGAATTACGTCATCTTCTAATTTAGTTGTAATACGATTGTTAATTTTTTTCTCGCGCCTAAATTTTGCTATCTTCGATCAGTTTTTATTGTAAAGTTGATGGTATAAATGAGACGATATTCTGGCTTGACTAATGTTATTTGCAGATATTTTTATCTTTAATTTATCTTTAGAAACTTAAACCTGCATCTAAAAAAAATATTAGATATTGATAAGAAAATATTAGATTGCAGTGCGAAATCCTCGCATGGGCTGACTGGTTTTATATTATTTGTCTTGTCAACACCCCCATTTACTATGAATTTACGAAACGTACAACAACGAATGAGGTATTATTCGAAAAGTTTTTTAAGCGGTTTCTGACGTAGTACACTCATATTTCGTTAAAACATGGTTTTTGAATAAAAATTGCTGTTCATTAAAAATTAAATCGGCATTGTTTTCATAAATGAAATGACAGGTTTTCCTGAAATTAGTGTTACCACACAAATATAATACCGCATTATATAATGCTCAACAATGATTATAAAAAAATAAAATAGTACAAAAAAGTTAAAGTATGATTTCTCCGCACGGGTTTGTTTTAGATTTATGGTTAAAATAACAAAATTCAAATTCAAATGTTTTGAATTAAACAGAGCCATCCATCTATCGAAGCAGTGGAATTTTACACGTAGAAGAAAAGGTTGTTATATTAGATTAAATTGTATTTTAAATGCATTCAATTTATTTTTCTTTGTCCTATGTTTTTCGCGAAGCGGATGACGTAATCCTCTAATGCAATGAAAATACATTTGTTATTTTTTTTCCTCCCTCGCGCGTGCCTTTTGCTAGCTTTAAACAGTTTTTACTGTAACTTTGATGGAATAAATGAAACGATATTCTGGCTTGACTAATGTTGTTTGCAGATATTTTTATCATTAATTTTTCATTAATACTTTAAACCTGCATCTAAACAAATAATACAAAAAAAGAAAAAAAAATTAAGTCAATTCCTATTTAGGTCAAAAAGAAATTTTTTCCAGCGATCTGTACGCTTCGCCACTGACGGTATTTATTCCTAAATTTATATCCTGCTAAATATCTTATATAAGAGAAATTTTTTTCTCTCATATAAAACCAAAATTAATTAATTAAATTTATTAGAATTTTTTTATATAATGTTAAAATAAACATTATAGGACAAAAAAAAAGTGACTTCTTAAGAACAACTTTATATACAACCTAGATATATTTTTCTACTTTTTCTTTTTTCGCATTTCTTAGTGAGTTTTGTGTAAATAACAAAACCTTGGCACGATGAGAATCGAACCCGCAATCTTCCGTATACTAAACTGGAAGTCGCGACGACTACGCCATGAATAGACATTCCGCTGTCTTGAGCGTTGCTACTTATTTTATTATGATGCAAAAACTAAAATTAATTAATCAAATTTAATTAATGAATTAATATTTGAAAAAACTGTATTAATACCAAGTGTCATCCACTACAAGTTTAAAAAAAATGTATTTGAACTTGAGTGGATGAATAAAAAGTATTTTATTAACAATTGAAAAATTGAACAAGATATATAAATGTATATAGGAAGAGTGTGAACTAATAGTAGGAATTGAAAAAATATTAGATATTGCTAAAAAATATTAGAGTGTAGTGCGAAATTCTCGCATGGATTCACTAGTAACACTACATTTCCAATACAGTTTTCCAAATACATCTATACTGATAAAACTACATAATTCAACAGCTCGGATTTTGATGGAATCTACCCATAAGTGGTTTTCGCAACATTTAGATAATACTGTCTCACAATTTTCACGAAAACATTTTCTCCATGATACCCTAAATATCATTTTTCAGTTCGCTGAACATTTTTTCCTTATTTTGTGCTAAAGTGTGAAATATATTTCACCGCAAAATGTGTTTTTTTTTTTTGTCATTTTATAATATAATATATTTTCTAGATAAATGCCCAAAGAAACTACATTCAATAACTAATAGCTTGACAAAAAAAACTAGGCTCTTTTGTGAAAACTTATAATTTTAAGAGTAAATAATGACATACGAATGGTTTACTTGGTTTTCTGAAAAGACTTTAATACCTTTATTTAAATACCTTACTGCTTTGGAGGTGCAATGATTAAAAAGAAGAAATTAATTAATTAAAGGAATTACTGAAGCAATATTAAAGTTATGTATGAAAGAAAAGAGATTAGTATATTTATTTCATTTTGTAGAATATAATGAAATTTAATTAGTTTTTTCATTTAAATTTAATTAAAATTTTACTCAAACTGGGAACATATTTATTTTATGTAGTTTCATTACAAATATATTGAAAAAAAATATATATTTTTTTTTAACGTATAAATTAGAATTTAACTGAAAAGGAGGCCAAAGTTTCTATTAAAATGAGCATAGTTAAACTGCACCCTCAATAGAAACTTATGCTATAACATCAGTTTCCATACACATAAATAATACATTACATAATCATGCATCGTATTACATTATCACATATGAATATAATTTATGTGTGTTTAGTAGTATGTCCTTGAGATATGAAGTAAAATATTTGCGCTCAACCACAGAGTTCAACTATCCCGACAAATTGTACTCATTTTTTGAAACAATACCTAAGTTTTGGGCTATGGGAAGTCTTTTTCAAAACAGCGGCTCGGAAAAGCTACCCCATTTGCTTCTGCGATAATCAAGCTCAGTGCAAGACTATTTTTAACAAGAACAAAAAATCAAGTATCAGGCACAGATTATGAAACACTTTCCAACACTAACATGATAGTATTAAGATTTTTTTTTTTCTAGAATGAAATGAGATATCTAAATAAACGACTTAAAAAAACACACAACTCAGCAAAAAATCTATTTTCAGCAATTGCTATCAATATCGGATAATGTGTGGCAGTTCTTTCGTGTAGCCCTGTATGATATCTATAAAATTTATACACACCACCTAATACACACAAATTAGATAAGTTTTAAAATACATACCTCAGCTAAAAACGCACTTTCAGCAATTATCGATCTTAGGTAGTCAAGTATCCGAATTCGTTTGTGTGTCTCTGTAAATGAATGATAAATGTTATGCACCCCATAATCTATAGAAAGCACACCTGTTTTACTGCATTTTAGTGATTTCATTATATATATATATAAAATGAAATCACAAACATGAAAAACAAAGGAAGAGTTATTATAAAAAGCAGTGGAAATGATTCTGCAAGTCTTAACTTAATAAAAAGAAAAATCAAGAATGGAATACTATTAATATCTTACGGATTCTTCAGAGGAGCACCATATGAATAATTCATAGTAAATATATGTTATTTATTCAAATAGTGTCGGCATTAAGCGTAAAAATGACGATATTATGCCCCTTATAATATATATAGAAACCAATATGAGATATATATGTATGAAGAAATGAGACCCAAAGATCAAATAACTAACTAAATAAATAAATAAACTCTGAAAGAACTGTGGTATATAATAAAGCAATATGTAAAAATACCATATACCATAAAGCAATGGATGTAGCTCACCATAAAAACAAAGTGTGACTGTTATGAAACATGAATGAAAATGCTTACAATCGCAGGAGCTCTTTACATCTCCATGGGCACTGAAGAACCGAAAAGCTGAGTTATAGTAGACTGTAAAAAATTATATTAGATATATATACATAGTTAAAGTCTTTGGACATTTTGTTCTTAAACTGCGGAGGCGTAAAAAAAAACATGTTCGAAGTCAAAAATTTCATTTTTAGTCAAGACGGCAATTGGGAAAACAACAACAAATTGAATAATAAAATAATAATTGCTATCTAGCCGTATTGTAAAAAATTGGAAGTAATCTGTAAACGTCACAATTGATTTCAAACGCCCTGTGCAAACACTGTTAGAAGTGTATACTCAAATTCAACGAAATTTTCTTCGTTTTTGACGAAACTGTTTCCTGGGAAATGCTTCGAGCGAATATTTCGTCAAATCGAGTAAATTTCTTTCCTCAAAAAAGTGAGGAAATTAATTTCGCCAAATTGCTTGTGGGAAAGAAAGTGCAAAAAAAGATTGGTGGTGTCGCCATCTATTGACAGTTTTAGAAGCATCTGTAATTGACAGGATTAAAAAGTAACACACATTTCTCAAGTCTTCAACGGGTTTTGAAAGCGCGATCTCCGGTGTGGGAGACCGCTGTTCTGCGTCCTTCGCCATTGGGACCTTGAATGAATTTGATTTGAAATGTATCTATGGGATGTTGATGTGTGTTTATATTTTTAGAAGTATTTTTATCGGTGCTATTATAATTTCTGCATGTTTTAATTAATAAGGCTAGATTATTATTATGGTTTTTCTATATGGTTAATAAATAATTAGAGTATGGCTTGATTAATATAATTTATTAGAGAAATTTCCTTTGTTCAATGAATGATTAGAATATGGTCCAGTTAATTTGTTGGACAGAAGTAATAAATTTTGTAGTGCATATTGGGAGGAGAGGTCATCAATTTTATATGATAAGATTTTAACATGTTACTGTCTATAGAAGGGAAAGGGGTCAGTTATGCATATTTTAAATTTTATTATTATATGAATATATTTCCTAAATAATAAAAAAAAACCTCCTAAAATTTTGATTTTTTTTTTTTTTTTTTTTTTTAACCATTGGGAAAATGGTTGTTGCTTTCGCTCGAAAATGCGAAAATGGACCAAATGATGTTCGAATTTTACTATTTTAACCGTTTTTAACGAAATTCTGCAACTTTAGAATAATTTTTTAAGTGTTTTAAACGAAATTCTGTAACTTTAGAAAAATTTATCTTTGACTAGGCAATAGAAATGCATAAAATCGTTACAAAAATGTTAACGTTACAAAAAGGATAGACGCAAATTATGAGATATGAAAAATAAAGTAGAAATTTGGTACTTTCGTGTTATAACGGCCCCCAAGGATGAAATATTTTTGTTTCTGATTTCATTAATATATTGTAAATTTGGTACCTTCGTGTTATTTATTTATTTATTTATTTTTTAAAGATTTTGTAACAACAAAAATAATCTGACCGTGAATGGGGAAACATTTTCGTCAAATATTTGAGATTTTCCATTTAATTAAAAATCACTTAATTTTGAAACGAAATGATTGTCAAAAATGATGAAATATAATTCGAGAATCGCTAAATCGTCAAAAGTGAGTGTTTTATTTTTGACAGTGAGGAGAGAGTTTCGTCAGATATTTGAGGATTCGCGTTTCGTCAAAAACCACGTGATTCTGTGACGAAATGATTGTCAAAAATAACGAAATAAAGCCTAAGGATTGCCGAATCGTCAAAATTGAGTGTTTTATTTCTGAGAGTGAAGTTTGTATGCATCTGTGTAAGAATAGCGCGTATATTCATGAAAATATAAAGTGTTTTTTTTTCATTCAAAATTTCAGGATTTTTTTCTGTGTAAAATGCAGGTTTTTTACCAATTGAATGCTACTTTAAAAGAATTTGACAAAAGGCGACAGAAACATTATACTCCAATTAGAAGTGAATATATTGAATATTTGTTAAGATATAAGAGAAATAATTTATAAAGCTCCTCATGCGGAAATAACGGCGCTTCTTTTTCATAATTTAGTAGTCAATTATAATAGGGCAAAATTATAAAATATGTTTCAAAATGACTCAAATTTTACGTTTCATTACGCTTTTTCTGGCTCTTAAAATCAAGGAATGAAGCAAATTTCTGCAAGAAAAAAATGTGCACAAAACTTCGTCTCCAAATTTTCTGATGAAACACTCCAATGAACTAGCACAGATTTGATTTTTATGTAATATTAATCTTCCAAACTATGTATTTAAAATACTGTTTGTTAAAAATTCTATGTATTTTTGTTCCCGAAAAAAAGTTTACTTATTATTTGCAACTTCTTCAAAAATAAAAAGCTCTATTTTGACACTCTTTTATTTAACTTAACTTGATTTTTGTATTTAAGGATGGAATTTTGTAATCGATTTTACAATCACCTTCTGTTATGATAGAATTAAAAAAAATTATACACACAGGTGTATTTCCGATGACAATTCAACATTTTAATATTTTTAGAACTTAATTACAAATAAAAAAAAATATTTTAAGGCATTTTCCAGTTAGCTGGCCGCTGGTGATAAATCAGTAAATAATCTTTAGGATTAAAATTGCTTATGATCTACAAAAGCAATGGGGGTAATTATGCACCAAATCACTCTCGCGAAAATAGAGCAATTGGCTGTGAAACTGCAACAACGAATTATTTTAAACATTAAAAAGTAGAAAATGTAACTAAAAAAAAGGGGAAAATTATTTTTAAAAATTACTCTTTTATCATTTAATAGTTTAACATTAGTTAAATTATGATTATACATTCGAACATAATTTAGAAATCCCGAACAGATAGTTTAAATAGTGTTTTTTTTTTCTTTCCTGTTACCATATCTTAAAAAAAAGAGCAAAAATTATAACTTTTGGTAATAAATTCATATTTGTTTTAGTAAAGTTCGCACTTTCTGTCAAACATAAGTCAAAGCGGTGAATTTTCCATAATCTGGGCCCAGGCCAAGTTAAAATATTGCAACAGATATTTTTTGGAACTACATGAATTGCAGTGTTGAAATTATGTTAATTTTTATCGAAAATTGCTTATAGAAGAGTGTTCTTTAAAAAAAGCTATTTTTACTTTTATTCAACATTTCTTTTTCGTTTCGTTTCATCGTCAAATTGTGATAAAATGTATATAACGGTTGAAATTCTCCACGAAATATTTATTTCCGCAATGCTTCAAAATCTACAATACGAATCATTCTCATATCCTTTGTCCCGTCAAAAATAAATGACAGAAATAGTGTTTTCATAGCAGTCGAAGTTCACTATGCATCGGTTTAAAGACGTAGTATTTTGAGAATAATGTTTTACTTCAGTTGTTGCTGAAAAAGTGTGGGTAAAACAATCGTTATTGACAAATGTAAAACTAGTTAAATTAAATATGTCAATGTTGTTTTTTCTACGTATGTAAGGGAACATTAAAATTTAATCTAATATAATATTGCATTAACAACGTACAAATTTAAATGCAACACATTTTTTGCTGATTCATTACGTAGATAATGGTACCCATTATAATACACAATTTTATTTGGATTGTGAAATTCAATTACAATATGATACAATCTGATATTTATGAAGAATTTTAAACAATATCTGAACGACTATTGTGGCGAAAACGACGAATCTTGTAAAATGGCATACTATTTATCTTATTAACATAATTGTAAGAAAAGTTAACATACAATCAAACCTGTCTTTCTTAAAACTTGTAAGTCTCGAAATTTACCAATAATTTAATAAAAAATCTAAAGTATTTTCCAAGTATATCTCGAGTTGTTTTAATTATTTTTATTTTTCAAAACTGAATATCGAATTTCTCCAAGTTGTGTCGTTGTGGCATTTTGGCTCCGGTTCTGATGGTAATATCAACATAAAAAAACAACAACAAGAGTTTCTGGAAGAAGAGACTACAATGAAAATTAAATGAATTATGGAAATTCAGAAGATTAAAGAATTGTAAAAAAAAAAAAAACGAACTGAATTTGAAACTTTATTTAAAGATTGGTTTTCTAGAATTATTGGTAACAAGTGGAAGTTTAACAGATGCTGAAATAGAGAAAGTTCGTGGTATTTCTGATGACGAAGATATTGGAAACAATGGCGATTGGAAACAGAAAAGGCTATTGAAATTGTGAGTATTTTCCTTGAGCCATAATACAATTATAAACCAGAATAGCTACACTGATGTTATAAAATTGCATAAATAAATAAATAAAAATATATGTTAATTATAAAAAAAGATCTTGCTTCAAAAATTCCTAATGGATTATGTTTTATAAGATACATACATATTTCAGTTAAATCTAGAATATCGTGTTTTCGAGCTGAGTGTTTGCAATAAAGAAAAAATTAGATGTGTATTTAAAAATAACTTGTATATTTTGAAACCAATGTATCTCGATTTTTTTTTTCTTTCCCGAGGGATTCGACATAGACAGGTTTTGACTACTTGTCGTGTTTTACTAAATTCTGTTAATATGCCCATTTAAACATCTAGTTCTATTTTATTTGATTTGTTAGATGTTTTAAAACCTCGAGATTTGAGGTTGTTGTCTTGACTGATCCAAACTTACCCATCCTTAACACATAATCCCATTTATTCATTCAATCCTTCATTTTGAATATTTATTTTTCATCAATTCGCATTGACAAAAACCCATCAAAAATTTTCACAGAATTTGGTAGAGGAAAACATTAGATTATACAGTCAAACTCGGTTATAACAAGGACGAAGAGACCGCGACATTTGCCCCTAATAACAGAGTTCTCGCTGCAATCAAGTTTATATCACATATTATAATACAAGCAAATCTCGTGTTTATATGTGTGTGTATGTTCATTTTATCTAAAAATCGACTTTAACGATTTTGACTAAATTTTTTATTCTATCGTTTTGGAGTACGAGAATAATTTTGGGCTACGTCACATGCTCGAGAAAATTCGATGAGTAGGTCATTTCGGGATCACTGCGGGTCAATGCATGGGACTAAATCAATGGGAATGAATGTTGAAATACTTATCAAATTGTTGAACAGTTGACCGTAAACGAAGTCGCAAAGTTGGCAACATTTCGCCAAATTTGGCGATATTGGGCTTACATTTTGGCGATATTTGGCGAAAAAATCAGCTTTTAGAATCTGAAAGAATTTTCTAGAAATTCCCAGTAGAAACCGAGATACATGATTCAACCAATCAGAGTAATGCTGGACTCAAGTAAGGGCCAGCTGTGTTGCGCCATCAGTTTCCCGTGCGGAGGGAGTATTGCTTCTGTAAATAATATTATTATAAAATAAAATACTTTATATTAATAATATAGCGAGAATTTATTGTTATATCGAGTTGAACACAAAGCTAATTTTAACCGAGCTTAGCTCGGTGTTCCCCGCTGGTGTGTTGCTTACATGTGAAGTCTGTTATAAGATCTTACATGTGAAATTTCTTATAAGATTTCTCGTATAAGATTTTTTCTCTTAGAAGATTTTATAATCACTTATAAGGGATTTCACGACGTGAAAACTCTTATAAGATTTTCACCACGTCATAAAAAAAAATATGACGTAATTTTCACTATTAAATGCATTTCTTGTGTAATAATTTAATTATTTTAAGGTTTTCTTTCTTTTTTAATATTGACGTGTAAATACATTTTTATGGCCTAATTTTCCCCACTTACTGCTTTTGACACGTGGTCATTTAATTATTATTTTAGATTTTTATTTTTAATAGTCACGTCTAAATACATTTTTTAATTGATGTTATCTGCGCTGTTTTACAAATCTCTTATAAAATTTCACATGTCAGAGGACATATTAATAAAGTTCAGATTAATTTTTAAATTATAAAATGATTACTAATAGTGGCAGTTTCATATATATGAATTGGCAGGACTAAATTAAATTGGTAATGCTTATTTGAGATTTATTGCCGAAACATCAGTTGATGCTCACTATGGAGACGCGAAAAGTTTTTGGTTTACGAATAATTTGATAAAAAGAAAACACTAGCTATTTTAACACTATGTGAGAAACTTCGTCAGAGTATCAAGCTTTTATACTTAAAAATGACTCAGAAAATGTGACAGAAAATTTCGCATTGTAGAATGGGAAAAAATATTCTTTTGTGAACCACCTTAACGACCACTGAATTAGAAAAGCAAAGCATTCACACACACACACATGCATTGTAGAATGGGAAAAAATATTCTTTTGAGAACCACCTTAACGACCACTGAATTAGAAAAGCAAAGCATTCACACACACACACATATATATGGAAAGATTAATTGTTTAATTTAATCAAATATGGGAAAATATACAGGGTGTCCAAAAAATCTGGAAACGGTCGAATAACTCGAGAAATATACATCAGATTGAAAAACGGAAAAATGCATGTTCAGTATTTTTCATAAATCTATCTAGGGATATCAAAGTCCCCCCCCCCAACTCTGACCCCCTGGGGGAAAGGGGGGTAAATGTGAAATCTTTAGTAAACCCCCCTTTTTATTGCAGATTCGGATTCTACGGGGGAAAATACGTAACTTTCGTATTGAATATTTTTATCGGAACATCGTAGATGGCGCTGTAATCGAGTACAATGCAGTGAGAATCGTTTCCATTGAAAAGTCTGGGAACGGCTAAGTAACTCTAAAAATATATATCGGATTGAAAAACGGAAAACTGTATGTTCAATAGTTTTTAAAATCTATTTAGGGATATCAAAGTTGCCCCCCCCCTCCAACTCCGCCCCCTGGGGAGAAAGGGGGCAACTTTGAAATCTTAAATGATAACCCCCTTTTTTATCGCAGATTCGGATTCTACGGGAAAAAATGCGTATTTTTTGTAAACATTTTCTTCGAAACATCGTAGATGGCGCTGTAATCGAGTAAAATGCGGTGAGAATCCTTTCCATTGCATTGCAATGTCTGGAAACGGTCGAATAACTCGAGAAATATACAGAGTGTCTCATTTATTTTGCAACCCGCGTAAACGCGAAGCAAATGACCTGCACGAGTGCACGCGTACACAGTTAGTGCAGGTAGCGGTGTGGAGGGGTGTCTGACTAGCAACACTACCAACACGCTAGAAAACCGCACGAGATACTTAAGTGCTAAGGAGAACGAATTGAAAGGTAGTTTTGCGTCATGGTGCTATGTGCAGAAAAACGCGCGTTTATTATTGAACACTATTTCCAAACGTCTTCGTACAAAACAGTCAATGAACGATATGAAAACAAGTTTCCAGACTTGGTAGTGCCGAATAAAAGCACAATTAAGCGAATCGTGGACCATTTTCAAACAGAATGGACTGTGGAACCGAAAAGAAAGAACCGTCTGTCGTTTGTCCTGACCACAAAATGAAGGAATTCTAGACGAAGCAGATGAACGAAGCATGTTGGAAGCAAATGAACGTTTCGTTTGGTTTCAACAGGATGGCGCTCCTGCGCATACGGCCAACGGCACTCTGTCATTTCTCCAAGAATTTTTTGGTGATCGGTTAATTACAAAAATGATTATGGCCTCCACGCAGTCCAGACCTGTCACCTGAAACCTCCTCAAACGGGCCCAGATATGTAAAGATGAAGACGGCGGTCACTTCCAACACCTTTTGTAGTCGTTTAGCACTTCTGTGAAATAAAAATTAATGTTTGTACATTGCTCTTTTTTGGGGGGTTGCAAAATAAATGCAACTCTGTACATCGGATTGAAAAACGGAAAACTACGTGTTTAATATTTTAGAACAATCTACTTAGGGATATAAAAGTTGCCATTTTCCTAAAATATTCAACACGTATTTTTCCGTTTTTCAATACGATGTATATTTCTCGAATTATTCGAGCGTTTCCAAATATTGCAATGGGAACGATTCTCACTGCATTTTACTCGATTACAACGCCATCTACGATGTTTCGAAGAAAATGTTAAATACAAAAGTTACGTATTTTTTCTCGTAGAATCCGAATCTGCAACAAAAATGGGGATTATCATTTAAGATTTCAAAGTTGCTCCCCTTTCCAACCAGAAGGGGCGGAGTTGGGGGGCAACTTTGATATTCCTAAATAGATTTTTTCAAAACTATTCAACATGCAATTTTCCTTTTTTCAATCCGATGTATATTTCTAGAGTTATTCGACCGTTTCCAGATTTTTCAATGGAAATGATTCTCACTGCATTGTACTCGATTACAGCGCCATCTACGATTTTAGGAAGAAAATGTTCAAAACGACAGTTACGCATTTTTTCCCGTAGAATCCGAATCTGCAATAAAGAAAGGGGGTTATTGTTTAAGATTTCAAAGTTGCCCCCCTTTCCCCCCAGGGGTCAGAGTTGGAGGGGGGCAACTTTGATATCCCTAAATAGATTTTTCAAAAAAATTGAAAATGCATTTTTCCGTTTTTCAATCCGATGTATATTTCTCGAGTTATTCAACCGTTTCCAGACTTTTCGGACACCCTGTATATTTTTACCTGTATTCCATGAAACATTGATATCAACTTAATAACTTTTCTGTCGCTCGTTATTGCAAGCTAATCTTGTTTTTACAGTTTAGTGTTCCCAATTAAGAACATTAAAGTTAAAAAAAGTACTACAAATGCAGTTCTTATTTCTTATGTTATTTAAGTCCAATCACAAACATTTTAAGTACGTAAATTAACTTGTAAAAGTATTTTATCGTTTTAATACTCTTCTTTGTGTGTGTGTGTGTGAATAATACTTTGCACAATATTTAACAGAATGGTAAGAAATTTTTTTTGTACATTTATAATCTTTCTTATGTACATTTATCCTGTTTCTTATGTATATTTATCCCCTTTCTATGTACATTTCTCCTCTTATTGCTGAAATCTAATATCTGTTTGTAGAAATCCAGCTAATTTTCATTTATACAGGCTTTTTTTAAATCATAATAGTACAGTAAATTCAAATGATTTTCTGATTAATATTTCTTGTGAACATTGACTGTGCAATGTTTATCTCTTAGAGACACGCGCACCCATTGGAGTGTAATTCAAATACCACCTAACAATATAAGTATTTCTCATTGTAAAAGCTGCGTTACTCTCCAGCCTTCAAATTCGCTTGAAAGAAATACTTACTACTTGATTCTAGCTTCAGAAAAAAAAATCTCTAACATCTTTTCATTCATTTAATCTCGAAATTGTGAAAAAAAAATCTTTAAAAATGAAATTTTGGACAAAATAATCATTTTTAACACTTTCCAACCTAGTTGAAAAGTGTTTATGACTTCGGTTTGTCTGCCGTATGGCCGTCTGCCGTCTGGCCGTCTGCCGTCTGGCCGTGCTCTAACTCCCGTAAATATGCTCGGATTGCACTGCAATTTTTATATGTTATTGTCGTCATCTATAGCATGTTCCCTATTTCAACTGAAGTGTGTAGCGCTTATAGTTTTTTTACAGGGGCACTCAAAAGAATTCCGTTACATTACGGTCTATGGGGTAAAATCATTTGCGGTTTATTTTAATGATGTTACACAATTTCAAACACATTGTAACTGATATATATCACTAAGGTGCATTACAAGAAGCTTAATATGGAATAGGGTGTGCATAGCACAAATAGTTACTTTACAGGGACAGTCAAAAGAATTCCGTTACATTACATCTATGGAGAAAAATCGTCTGCGGTTTATTTAAATAATGTTTCACTATTTTACACGCATTGAAATTTATATATATCACTAAGATGCATTACAAGAGGCTTACTACAGAATATTGTGTGTAGAGCAGTCATCGTTCATTTACAGGGACACACAAAAGAATTCTCTACTGTCGGTTAACAAAAATTCCTGGAAGTGCGTTTTAAGCTGTTGAACGCGATTTTAAATTTAACTCACTTGTTGTCTATTACTTGGTGTGTATATATTCTGTAGATCAGGGCGCATGTGTACAGGGCAGCACAAAAGTTCCCGAACACATTTCCGTTTATTGACAGAAACTCCAGAAGGAGAATTTTAAACTGTGCTACGCGTTTCCTAACTAAACTAAAATTTAGCATCCTATGTAGTATATATACAAATCTATAGATCATATACCGGGCTGAATAAAAGTATTCTGATATTTTTCCGAATATTGTATATGTTGGGAATTACAGAAATTGCGTTTTTAAATATGTTATGCGTTTTCCAAATTATTTTCAGCTTATTAAACGGTAATGATTTGTAAAATTATTTTGGAAGCGTTGGAAAGTGTGACATAATCTATGCTTGACGCATGATTTTTCGTTCTTGTTTTATGTTTCAAATGTGCAATGCGCCAATCTCATATCCAGCTCCATCACATATAAACGATAAAGGAAGTCATTTGATAATGTCAAAAACTCAGAAATTCTCTCTAAATCAACTGTAAAATTCAATATAAGAATAGTTTCAAATTTCAGTTGTTGCAGAAGTATTAAAAGGTGTCTATAACGGAATCTTGATTACAGCAGTACATTTTCATGGTCACGATGTAAAATATACAATACCATTATAAGTTTTCCAAGAAGAAATTTTATTTAAAACGGATATTTTTCTGTCCTTGTCATTCCATCTTTGAAGGTTTATTATAAAATAAAAAGCAAAACTGCTATTAGAATATTTTTAAATGCTTTCAAACTGAATTGAATTAGTAATTTTTCGAAATTCATTTAAATAATTTTTTGTTGCTGAAACATTCTTGATATTATCAAAGATTTAAAAAACCATTTTCAAAATATTTGGAATTGCTTTTGAACTGAATTGAATTACTTCTTAATTGAGGAAATTTTTTCAGAAAAAAAAAACAAAAAACAAATTTTTTTTTTTTTAAATACTTGAAAAAATTTTAAGCATAATTCAATTGATTATTTTTTGCGGAACTAACTAAAAAAAAGCAAATATGACATTCAAATATTTGAAAATCTTTTTAAACTAAACATAATTAGATCTAATAGTTTTCACATAAATATTTGACTCCAAAAGTAATCGTAAAAATCTCGAAGAACGTTGTTATGGTGAATTATCATACGATCATAACAATCCATATGTTGTACAATCGTCCAAAAAAAAGAAAAAAAAAATGAACCAGCCTAATTAACCTATTTTATAACCACATTGTCGCAGAGACATGCAAAAGGTATAATTCGACTGAGAATTGTGTCTACTTTCCGATTATGAATGCAGTTTTTTAAATAAGGGTCGTTTACACATTAAAAATTGCACACACTTTCATTTTTTAAATGGTAATCGTTTCTTTTGACACTTTCTTTGATTTTTGGATCAAAGTATCCCGCAAAAAAGGCTTAGTTTATGTACTTTGTTTTTATATCTTCATATAAAAGAGAGTGTCTTAGGGATTTATCCATCAATTTCGAGAAGTAAAATTAAGATATTACAAGGAAAAGTACTGTGAACATTCAAATGGCTCCCCCCAAAAATTATACAGCAATTCTAAATATAAAACAACCTCACTTTATATGTAAAACAAGAAAAAACAAGCAGGTAAGTGTGATCAAAGATCGTACAAAGGGTTTCGTTTAATATTCCTTTCAAAACACTTTATCCTTTCTTTAATAAATCCAAATAAATTTCATTTTCAAAGAAAAAAACAGACTTTTTTTTTATAAAGTAAAAATTTACCGGTCTATTTTTCTCGTTTTTTCGAAAATCTGAAACGGTCCGATAGCGGGCAAAGCCCGCTATTATACTCTGTCATAATAATATCTGTCATGTGGATTAAATGCAATATTAAAAAAAATCGATTTCAAAATTAAACATGTTGTATGGAAACCTTCAAAATGTTAGACGTCAGATTAATTTTATTTTTAATTCTCTAATGACGTCATATTAAGCTGTTTTCTGTGTTTACACATACTCATACTCATTGTATTATTAAGAAATGTTTGAAAATTTCCGTATCAATATGACGTCATATTTGTTTTTTTTCAACTGGTGAAACTTTTTATTTCATTTTCATTTTTCACGTGGAAATCTTTCAATAAAAAATTAATTATTGTAGAAATAATTTTATTGTGGATTTTTAAATTGTTGGCAACTGCTATAACGAACAATGTTTAAATTTAATAGGAAAAGGCTGTTAAATTTTTGGTTTTTCATCTCTAAGTATTAAAATAATACGATTTTTCAAATTGTATGATTTTGGGCTTCATCTGATGTATTCAGCTATAAGTACACAAAATTTTATGACTGTAAGTTATACTGTTTCTGAGAAACGGCTCTGTGACGGACAGACAACAAAGCGGGAGTAATTGGGTTCAGTGAGATGAACGAAACCCTAAAAAGGATGCATCAGGCATAGATTATGAAACACTTTCCAACACTAACAGAATATTACTAAGAAATTTCATTTTTTCATGCAATGAAATCCATCGTAGTCCGTCCTATAACCGAATTCTATTGTGTTTCTCTGTAAATAAACAATCAATGCTTCGCACTTTATAATCTACAAGAAATATGTTGTAGTTCACCTCAGTTATCCTTTTTAATCTCGTTATATTTGAAGTTTTGTAACATCATTAAAATGCATTGAAAACTGTTTTCCCCATAGATCATAATGTAACGGGATTCTTTTGTGTGTCTTTGTAAACGAACTATAAATGCTACACACTTCATTTTGAATACTGAATATTCTATAGTAAACATTAATAACATATAAAAATTACATCGGAATCCGAGAAAATTTATGAAAGTTAGAGCACGGACATACGGACAGTCAGTCAGACAGAGAGACAGTGAGACCAACCGATTTCCTAACATTTTTCAACTACGTTAGAAAGAATGCTATAAAAATGTTCCTCTATGACTTTACTCTTATTTTCCTCTATGTCTATGACTTTATTTTCTATATATGTCAACAATAACAGAGGATCGCCCCTCACAACGACGTTAAATTTCTCTGTATCCCGGAAACTGAAGACAAGAATGTTTATTAAAAGCACATAGCCAAGTTTTGAATGACACACATTCTTTCAATGTAAAAATTAATATAGATAATACTTCATATATACCTTTTATGTGATTTTACTAGTAATTTTTGTAATTAAAAGTTTTTCAAGTGAAAAAATGCCTTGTATATGTTTGAGTCTACGCAATGTATAGCATTAAAAATGAAACATTTTATCCGGATGATATTTTGGGAAGATATAAATTAAAGTTTGCCACGTGGATTTAACATTTTAGCATTTTCAAACTTTGACATCTTCTAACTGTATGAAGATTTAAGAAAAAGTATATAACCTATAATTTTTTTTCCGGGTTGCTTTGATTCACGGAACTCAAACAAAGTTTAAAAAGTGGGTATTTTTATTTGAAAAAGGAAACTTAGTACAATTTTTACTATGTAGACTACACCTGTATCGAAAATATCATTAATATTTAGAAAATAAATACCCGTTTAATAGTACTTCTCGAATCTCTCTGCAATAATTTGGTGATAAAAAGAGCATAGGGTGGTTTGTTTGTTTTTTTCTATGACTTTAAATTCCACTTTGCCTGTAAAACAGGTTTTACATAAGGTAAAGCTAGGATAGTCTGCGCACAATTCAAAAGAATAACAATAAAAAATCTAAATATTAATTTTTTGCTAAACTATCCATGAATAATTTTTACTTCATTTCTTTTTTATGCATTTCCATTGCTATTTTGTTGTTATGTTGTAATTTAATTGAACAGTTGTAATAAAACCAAGAAAGTTATTTTGCGCAATCTGTCTTTACCGGGTTGGTGTGATAGCGCACATAGGTAGGAGAGACTGTTACTAATAATAAGTACAATTAAATTGTTAACAATAATAATTACACTTAAATGACATTGTTGTAAGGTTTTTGTGAACAAATATTATTGTATTAGGAGTGAATATTTCAACCGAATGATTAAAGAATCAGAAAAATGAAATAATTTTAAAAACGATTAAAAATTTTTTATTAAATGGAAAAAAATTAAAGAATCAGAAAAAGCAAGTCCAGATAAGATTACAAAATAACATTAAGTTACTTGATAACATGTTTAACTTAATATTAGTCCATTTTCATTTTTCATTTTTTTATGCAAATTTACCAATAAGCTGCGTAATCTCTCCTAGCATGGAAACTAATGGAAACAGTGCGCCATCTCTCCTAAGTACCAGATGCGCAAACTCTCCCATTTCGGTAGGAGAGATTGCACGGCCTTTTATATAAACATGGCCACTACTAAAACAAACCGTTGATGTTCACATTGTTAGTCTAGATTAGTAGCTTTATGAGAAATCGTTTAAATTTAAAATATTTTGTACTACTGACATTGTATAGAAATTCTGATGAATAGCTATAAAAATTAATGCACTTACTTTGGGAAAACAAAACAAAATAGCAATGCTTTATCTTAGACGCTCAAAACAATCAACGTGCACTTTCAAGTAGACATTCCACTACTGCTGTTGTACAACTACCTGGAGTCGCTGCGTGCTCACTGTACTCCTTCCCCCCGAACCTCTATGTGCGCAATCTCTCCGACCGCGTCATCTCTCCTGGCTTTACCTTAACCTGTTAGTTCTGAGTGGTGAACTTATATCTTTATCCTAAAAAGAGTACTAACGCTATTGCTCTTATTGAATTTGTTGTGACCTTTTCATTTTCTCCGCTGATAATGAAAAAACTATTGCATATAAAAACACGACAACTGAGAGTTTTATAAAGAAATTTATGATAAACGGGCTGATGCAGACGGTTTTTTACATCGAAGAATTATTTTAAGCGCTATTTGATATTATAATAGGTCAGTATAGTTCAGTTTAAAAAAATTTTATAGGATCAAAACTATGCATAGGAATTCAAACATCTGTTGCAGGTACATACTTGACTGGATTGTGGTGTGCAGTGTCCAATCATTTTTTTAAATTTGTTTAATTTTTCATTTTTTATATATTTTTATTCAATTTTTCATTATCTGAACACAGATTTAATTCTTAGTTTAAAATAGCTTTTTAACCTACTGTTGCCGGATTTTAAAAAGCCTAAATAATAATGTTTACGAACTCTTTAAATTTACACGCGAATTTTGAAAAACGAAAGAAACTTTAAAGCAATTAAGCTATTACTTGCGAAAATCATTTAATAGTGAAAATTACGTGATAATTAAAATTATTTTCTCATACCGTTTCCAAACAATGTATTTTTATTTGAAATATATATTTACCCGTGAGTATTGAAAAAGAAGGAAGACTTTACAATAATTAAATTCTTACGTGAGGGAAGTATTTACTGGTGGAAATTATGTCATATATAAAACGATATATTTAAAATGTCATACTTAAAACTATTTTATTATAGCATCTAACATAAGCTTTTCTTCAAAACGTTATAAAAGTCCGGGAGGCAGCCACATTTTTATTTAATAATTTTATACAAGCTGGTTTTCAAACATGTAATTGATCTTTCATAATATCAATCACGAAAACAGTCGTCAGGTGTCGCAACAATAGTGGATGCGGCCTTGGGGACCGGAAAATCATCCACTCAAAGGGATATTAATGACAACCCGATTACAGAAGATTGCCACTGGACGTGATAACATCATTTATCGTCCGTATTAATCTTCTGTAATGGGCTAATATTTTAAAACATAGCAAATTAGCGTGTTTTTAGAGTTTATGGGGTCTTGACGGATTTGACGAGCGTAGTTCGTAGGAAGCAGAGCTCCCTACTGTGTTATAAAAAATGCTAACAGATAGAAGTGCCCATCAAAATTTTGTTGTAGTGTTACTATATTACTGATTGCAGTCTAATACACTGAAGCGTACTTATCTTTGTGATATTGTCTATAAAAATAACGTTTCTACAAGAATAATTTTCATTTTTAGATATAGACCAAATGAATTCTATGAAATATCTCATGTCTAATAAAGAAAAAAAAATATTTTATTGTTTGTGGATTTCCCTCAGAAACATTTCAGTTAAGCCTGCATAAAAATAAACATACTAATATAATGCAATCCGTTCTGCATAAGCGTTGTTGAAAAATTTACTATAGGATAATATTGTATTAGTAAAATGTACAAGTGCAGTCAATTTGCCATTCTTTTTTTTCTCCGTTTGATTGTAAAATCGTGATAAAAGGAGTATAATATACGAAATTTTGGGCAAAATACGCATTTCGTTACTCTTAAAAATATTCAGTGTAAGTTTATTTTTTCAAATACCAAAAAGAAAAAAAAAGAAAAGAAAAAAAGAAAAAGAAAAGAAAAAGAAAAGAAATGTTTTATGAAAGTGAAAAATTCATCTGTATAGTATATGTAGAGTTGGTCAATTAAAAAAAAAAATACTACACCTAAAATGTACCAAATCATCGCAAGGAAAAACGAAAATAATTCCTTCTTTAAATTTATATTTAAAAAAATAAGTTTGTTGGTGGAGGATTCTCTAACGAATTAATAACAAACATTAAATTTTCCAATACGAACACCCAATTTTGACATCAGAATGTGACGAACAGTCCTCAAATTAGCCTAGATATAAAACAGCATAAAGTTTCTATCATTAGTTCCAGACATATTCAATATTAATAATTGGGCTAATTTGCATGGTCGTGTTCGAAAAGAATTGTTTATTTAACATTATTTAATGCAAATTTTATAAATACTTTTCAGTAGGAAGTATTATTTGTTTAGAAAATTGGTAAATATATTGTTTTAATAATCTAATGAATGTTTAAGATCGGTGTTACAATTATTATGAAATTAATCTTTTCTCAATGACTTTATTGTCTGCCAAACTGCTGTGTAGGTTGTATTTTAAGATTATTTTAAAAACTTCTTACCGGACAGAGCTAAAATTTTGAATTTGCCTATAAAAAGCTTCAAGAAATTAATTTCGTTTTATAAAATTCACCTGATACAATTCAAAATTGTTTCAAATATTAATTTCATATTTCATATTTCACATGGAGTAATTTTTTTAAATCTATTATTATAAAATCCCATAATTGTGTTTGGGATGATTAATACTAACATTCCCGAAAAAAATCAGCGTGAAAGCATAACTATTACAGGGGATATGAATGAAAATACAAAAAAAAAATGATTAACATTACACTGAAATTTTTTTTTTTTTTATTTTACTGTATAATACTAGCAGCTGTGGTGCCAGTATTATACCGTAAAATCAACATTTTTTTTTTTTTTTTTTTTTTTTTTTTCAGTGTAGTTGGTTTACACATCTCTATAAATCCTAAACTTCTTAGCCGAATGACTCTCTGTTTATTATCCAAAGTTAAAGATTACTGTAGAATCTTAATAATAAATCAAATTTGGGTGTTAGCATTGCAAAATTTAAAATCTGTTACAATTTCACTAGGGAGATGCCCCCCCCCCCACCTCTCTAAGAATATTATTTAATATAAATGAAATAAGACAACCAATCCAACGATTATTTTCGTTTTTCTTTCTTGGACAATCTGCCGATAAAAAAGTATCGAGCATTCTTATTTATTCACTGACTATATATTTAAAAAAATATATTAAATTAAGAATTGCTTTAAAGATTTCTTACTTCTTATTGTCTCCAAAAAATTACAAAGGAAAAATATCTGCCTAAAATTGCATTTAAGACTGTGTCACATTGACAACAATTCGTGTTTATTCGCAACTTTTTGAAAGGAAAGAAAATCATTTTTTAGTATTTTGTTTATTCTTGCTTTTCGTGTTTCTTATTTTGTTTTTCGTGAAATGCTGATATAAAAGTATATGAGATTTATAATTCTGAATAGAATAATCCTTTTGCTACACTTTAAAATGTTCAATATGGTTGCTACACCCTTTTCTTTTTCAAATGCAAGTCATACAATTTTTTTATATATAAAAATTGAAAGTACTTATCTGGTGTATATGGCGTTGCGGATATAGACGCTAATTCAACAATTATCGATTTTTTGTTTTAAGAGCAGGGGGATCTGCTTCTACCAGCTATAATATCCAACTCCCGTTCAGACTGCGCAGGCTCTAAACGACCGCTAATTTGCTCTGTTTAAAAAAAAATTATCGGATTACGGAAGATTGGATGATATTATCACGACCAATAGCAATCTTCTGTAATCGGCTTGCTATTCATTACCCTTTGACTGGAAGAATTTTTGTTTTCGAAGATCGCATCCATCGCTATTGCGACAGCTGACGCCTGTTTTCGGAATTGATTAAATCAGATCAAGTACACATTTGAAAATCAGCTTATATAAATTGGTTAAGTAAAAAATGCAACTGGTTAACGGATTTTTATAATGTCTAAAAGAAAAGTTTTCTTTTCGACGTTATAAGAAAATAGTTTCAAACAGACGTTTTAAATATATTGTTTTAATATGAAGTAATTTTCATCATTCAATGGTTTTCGCACGTAATAATTTAATCATTTTAAAGCTTTTTTTTTTTTTAAATATTCACCTGTAAATGTATTTTTGTCATTGAAAAGCATTTTATTATTATTCTTTTTTCTTTTTTCGGGGGGGGGGGGGGGGGTTAAAAAGGGCTAACAGTAGATAAACATGGCTATTTCAAACTATGAATTAAATCTCTAGTCAAATTAATGAAAATTTGAATAAAAATATTAAAAAAATGCTTTAAAAATAAGACAAATTTAAAACAAAATGATTGGGCAGTGCACTCTGCAATCTATTGAAGTTTATACCTGAAAAAGATGATTAAATAGTTTTTGTTCTGATAAAACTTATGTAACTAAACTATTTTGACTGATTTCAACATATAAGGCACTTAAGATGATTCTTCGATTTAAAAAAGGCCTGTTTCAACGTGGTTATCATACATTTTTCTATAAAACTACCAGTTTTCAAGTTTTTATATGCAATAGTTTTGTAGGATAAGCAGAGAGGTTGAAAAGGTTACAATAAATTCAATTATTGTAGAAGCAGCGTCAGTTACTTTTTTTTAGAATAGAGATATAACATGAAGGACTGTAGTAACTGCTGCAATCTCTCACAAGGCCCAGTTCACCTCTAATACTCTGAAATTTGCTTTATAAAACAAATTGACGCAGACTTAAGATTATGTTAGATGTCTATATATTTAAACTAAAACCGATTCTCAAAACTTGTGTTTTTCGAGCTTGCCCTTAATATCCGCAATACCAGAGACCATATAATTTTTTTAAAAATAATTAACTTTTGGAAAATTAAAAGCAGGACCATCTGCAATACCAGGGACCGTATAAAAATTTAAAACATTGTAACTTTTGGAAAATTAATGGCAGGACTACTACTTTATTTTGCTCACTTTTACAATTTACATTGCCTACGTATCTTGAATAGGTAAAAAGTTAAAACGCATGCCAATCTTTTTGGGAAACCCAGTATATTAATAAAATTTTGATCATAGATAGAGTTTTAGGGAACTGTATAAGTTTAACAGTTGTCTAGTAATCTGCAATAATTAAATATGCATTACAATTATCGAAAATACCCGACAAAAAAATGCCTCATTAGGTAGATGAGCAACTTTATTTGCCAGCTAAAATGTACTAAAAGCAAAATAAATAAATAAACACTTTTTTAATATCATTTTAAAAGCGAAACACATCTGAACAGATGAGACAGGTTACAAGATAACGCTATATCTATACAAATACACATCTGTATCTACACATCTACATGTACACATCCAAACATCTATACCTACACATCTACATATATATGTCGTAGGCTAATTGGGAAATCCGGCTCTTTGCAAAGAGCCGGTCTAATTGGAGAATCATTTCCCTTTTCCCAATCAGACTGATGTTTTTCAAGATTATTGCAAAGAGCCTAGATAGCGTTAGGCTAATTGAAAAATGACCATACTTATTTAGAAAATGACAAGTTCTTTGTCAAAATATTGTGTTGTACCAAACTCGAACCTGAAAATTCCATTCGAAGTCGACCCGAACCCGACAGAAAAATTCCATCAGACCGTAACCCGATCCTAAAAGGACAAAATAAATTCCTTCGAGTCGCAAACCGACCCAGACCAGAAAACTCAAGTTAACCCGAAATCCGACACTAACCCGGCAAAAAAAAAACATTGAACCGTAACCCGGTCCGAACCCGACAAAATAAATTCCTTCATGTCGCAACGCGACCCGAACCTAAAAATTCGATGTTAACCAGTAACCCAACCCGAACAAGACATACAAATTCCATCTAACCGTAACCAGATCCGAACCCGATAAAATAAATTCCTTCGTGTCGTAAACCGACCCGAACCCGAAAATAATAGTTAACCCGAACAAGGAAAACAATTCCATCGAACCGTGGGAAGAATTTTTGTTTTCGAAGATCGCATCCATCGCTATTGCGACAGCTGACGCCTGTTTTCGGAATTGATTAAATCAGATCAAGTACACATTTGAAAATCAGCTTATATAAATTGGTTAAGTAAAAAATGCAACTGGTTCACGGATTTTTATAATGTCTAAAAGAAAAGTTTTCTTTTCGACGTTATAAGAAAATAGTTTCAAACAGACGTTTTAAATATATTGTTTTAATATGAAGTAATTTTCATCATTCAATGGTTTTCGCACGTAATAATTTAATCATTTTAAAGCTTTTTTTTTTTTTAAATATTCACCTGTAAATGTATTTTTGTCATTGAAAAGCATTTTATTATTATTCTTTTTTCTTTTTTCGGGGGGGGGGGGGGGGGGTTAAAAAGGGCTAACAGTAGATAAACATGGCTATTTCAAACTATGAATTAAATCTCTAGTCAAATTAATGAAAATTTGAATAAAAATATTAAAAAAATGCTTTAAAAATAAGACAAATTTAAAACAAAATGATTGGGCAGTGCACTCTGCAATCTATTGAAGTTTATACCTGAAAAAGATGATTAAATAGTTTTTGTTCTGATAAAACTTATGTAACTAAACTATTTTGACTGATTTCAACATATAAGGCACTTAAGATGATTCTTCGATTTAAAAAAGGCCTGTTTCAACGTGGTTATCATACATTTTTCTATAAAACTACCAGTTTTCAAGTTTTTATATGCAATAGTTTTGTAGGATAAGCAGAGAGGTTGAAAAGGTTACAATAAATTCAATTATTGTAGAAGCAGCGTCAGTTACTTTTTTTTAGAATAGAGATATAACATGAAGGACTGTAGTAACTGCTGCAATCTCTCACAAGGCCCAGTTCACCTCTAATACTCTGAAATTTGCTTTATAAAACAAATTGACGCAGACTTAAGATTATGTTAGATGTCTATATATTTAAACTAAAACCGATTCTCAAAACTTGTGTTTTTCGAGCTTGCCCTTAATATCCGCAATACCAGAGACCATATAATTTTTTTAAAAATAATTAACTTTTGGAAAATTAAAAGCAGGACCATCTGCAATACCAGGGACCGTATAAAAATTTAAAACATTGTAACTTTTGGAAAATTAATGGCAGGACTACTACTTTATTTTGCTCACTTTTACAATTTACATTGCCTACGTATCTTGAATAGGTAAAAAGTTAAAACGCATGCCAATCTTTTTGGGAAACCCAGTATATTAATAAAATTTTGATCATAGATAGAGTTTTAGGGAACTGTATAAGTTTAACAGTTGTCTAGTAATCTGCAATAATTAAATATGCATTACAATTATCGAAAATACCCGACAAAAAAATGCCTCATTAGGTAGATGAGCAACTTTATTTGCCAGCTAAAATGTACTAAAAGCAAAATAAATAAATAAACACTTTTTTAATATCATTTTAAAAGCGAAACACATCTGAACAGATGAGACAGGTTACAAGATAACGCTATATCTATACAAATACACATCTGTATCTACACATCTACATGTACACATCCAAACATCTATACCTACACATCTACATATATATGTCGTAGGCTAATTGGGAAATCCGGCTCTTTGCAAAGAGCCGGTCTAATTGGAGAATCATTTCCCTTTTCCCAATCAGACTGATGTTTTTCAAGATTATTGCAAAGAGCCTAGATAGCGTTAGGCTAATTGAAAAATGACCATACTTATTTAGAAAATGACAAGTTCTTTGTCAAAATATTGTGTTGTACCAAACTCGAACCTGAAAATTCCATTCGAAGTCGACCCGAACCCGACAGAAAAATTCCATCAGACCGTAACCCGATCCTAAAAGGACAAAATAAATTCCTTCGAGTCGCAAACCGACCCAGACCAGAAAACTCAAGTTAACCCGAAATCCGACACTAACCCGGCAAAAAAAAAACATTGAACCGTAACCCGGTCCGAACCCGACAAAATAAATTCCTTCATGTCGCAACGCGACCCGAACCTAAAAATTCGATGTTAACCAGTAACCCAACCCGAACAAGACATACAAATTCCATCTAACCGTAACCAGATCCGAACCCGATAAAATAAATTCCTTCGTGTCGTAAACCGACCCGAACCCGAAAATAATAGTTAACCCGAACAAGGAAAACAATTCCATCGAACCGTGGGAAGAATTTTTGTTTTCGAAGATCGCATCCATCGCTATTGCGACAGCTGACGCCTGTTTTCGGAATTGATTAAATCAGATCAAGTACACATTTGAAAATCAGCTTATATAAATTGGTTAAGTAAAAAATGCAACTGGTTCACGGATTTTTATAATGTCTAAAAGAAAAGTTTTCTTTTCGACGTTATAAGAAAATAGTTTCAAACAGACGTTTTAAATATATTGTTTTAATATGAAGTAATTTTCATCATTCAATGGTTTTCGCACGTAATAATTTAATCATTTTAAAGCTTTTTTTTTTTTTAAATATTCACCTGTAAATGTATTTTTGTCATTGAAAAGCATTTTATTATTATTCTTTTTTCTTTTTTCGGGGGGGGGGGGGGTTAAAAAGGGCTAACAGTAGATAAACATGGCTATTTCAAACTATGAATTAAATCTCTAGTCAAATTAATGAAAATTTGAATAAAAATATTAAAAAAATGCTTTAAAAATAAGACAAATTTAAAACAAAATGATTGGGCAGTGCACTCTGCAATCTATTGAAGTTTATACCTGAAAAAGATGATTAAATAGTTTTTGTTCTGATAAAACTTATGTAACTAAACTATTTTGACTGATTTCAACATATAAGGCACTTAAGATGATTCTTCGATTTAAAAAAGGCCTGTTTCAACGTGGTTATCATACATTTTTCTATAAAACTACCAGTTTTCAAGTTTTTATATGCAATAGTTTTGTAGGATAAGCAGAGAGGTTGAAAAGGTTACAATAAATTCAATTATTGTAGAAGCAGCGTCAGTTACTTTTTTTTAGAATAGAGATATAACATGAAGGACTGTAGTAACTGCTGCAATCTCTCACAAGGCCCAGTTCACCTCTAATATTCTGAAATTTGCTTTATAAAACAAATTGACGCAGACTTAAGATTATGTTAGATGTCTATATATTTAAACTAAAACCGATTCTCAAAACTTGTGTTTTTCGAGCTTGCCCTTAATATCCGCAATACCAGAGACCATATAATTTTTTTAAAAATAATTAACTTTTGGAAAATTAAAAGCAGGACCATCTGCAATACCAGGGACCGTATAAAAATTTAAAACATTGTAACTTTTGGAAAATTAATGGCAGGACTACTACTTTATTTTGCTCACTTTTACAATTTACATTGCCTACGTATCTTGAATAGGTAAAAAGTTAAAACGCATGCCAATCTTTTTGGGAAACCCAGTATATTAATAAAATTTTGATCATAGATAGAGTTTTAGGGAACTGTATAAGTTTAACAGTTGTCTAGTAATCTGCAATAATTAAATATGCATTACAATTATCGAAAATACCCGACAAAAAAATGCCTCATTAGGTAGATGAGCAACTTTATTTGCCAGCTAAAATGTACTAAAAGCAAAATAAATAAATAAACACTTTTTTAATATCATTTTAAAAGCGAAACACATCTGAACAGATGAGACAGGTTACAAGATAACGCTATATCTATACAAATACACATCTGTATCTACACATCTACATGTACACATCCAAACATCTATACCTACACATCTACATATATATGTCGTAGGCTAATTGGGAAATCCGGCTCTTTGCAAAGAGCCGGTCTAATTGGAGAATCATTTCCCTTTTCCCAATCAGACTGATGTTTTTCAAGATTATTGCAAAGAGCCTAGATAGCGTTAGGCTAATTGAAAAATGACCATACTTATTTAGAAAATGACAAGTTCTTTGTCAAAATATTGTGTTGTACCAAACTCGAACCTGAAAATTCCATTCGAAGTCGACCCGAACCCGACAGAAAAATTCCATCAGACCGTAACCCGATCCTAAAAGGACAAAATAAATTCCTTCGAGTCGCAAACCGACCCAGACCAGAAAACTCAAGTTAACCCGAAATCCGACACTAACCCGGCAAAAAAAAAACATTGAACCGTAACCCGGTCCGAACCCGACAAAATAAATTCCTTCATGTCGCAACGCGACCCGAACCTAAAAATTCGATGTTAACCAGTAACCCAACCCGAACAAGACATACAAATTCCATCTAACCGTAACCAGATCCGAACCCGATAAAATAAATTCCTTCGTGTCGTAAACCGACCCGAACCCGAAAATAATAGTTAACCCGAACAAGGAAAACAATTCCATCGAACCGTGGGAAGAATTTTTGTTTTCGAAGATCGCATCCATCGCTATTGCGACAGCTGACGCCTGTTTTCGGAATTGATTAAATCAGATCAAGTACACATTTGAAAATCAGCTTATATAAATTGGTTAAGTAAAAAATGCAACTGGTTCACGGATTTTTATAATGTCTAAAAGAAAAGTTTTCTTTTCGACGTTATAAGAAAATAGTTTCAAACAGACGTTTTAAATATATTGTTTTAATATGAAGTAATTTTCATCATTCAATGGTTTTCGCACGTAATAATTTAATCATTTTAAAGCTTTTTTTTTTTTTAAATATTCACCTGTAAATGTATTTTTGTCATTGAAAAGCATTTTATTATTATTCTTTTTTCTTTTTTCGGGGGGGGGGGGGGGTTAAAAAGGGCTAACAGTAGATAAACATGGCTATTTCAAACTATGAATTAAATCTCTAGTCAAATTAATGAAAATTTGAATAAAAATATTAAAAAAATGCTTTAAAAATAAGACAAATTTAAAACAAAATGATTGGGCAGTGCACTCTGCAATCTATTGAAGTTTATACCTGAAAAAGATGATTAAATAGTTTTTGTTCTGATAAAACTTATGTAACTAAACTATTTTGACTGATTTCAACATATAAGGCACTTAAGATGATTCTTCGATTTAAAAAAGGCCTGTTTCAACGTGGTTATCATACATTTTTCTATAAAACTACCAGTTTTCAAGTTTTTATATGCAATAGTTTTGTAGGATAAGCAGAGAGGTTGAAAAGGTTACAATAAATTCAATTATTGTAGAAGCAGCGTCAGTTACTTTTTTTTAGAATAGAGATATAACATGAAGGACTGTAGTAACTGCTGCAATCTCTCACAAGGCCCAGTTCACCTCTAATACTCTGAAATTTGCTTTATAAAACAAATTGACGCAGACTTAAGATTATGTTAGATGTCTATATATTTAAACTAAAACCGATTCTCAAAACTTGTGTTTTTCGAGCTTGCCCTTAATATCCGCAATACCAGAGACCATATAATTTTTTTAAAAATAATTAACTTTTGGAAAATTAAAAGCAGGACCATCTGCAATACCAGGGACCGTATAAAAATTTAAAACATTGTAACTTTTGGAAAATTAATGGCAGGACTACTACTTTATTTTGCTCACTTTTACAATTTACATTGCCTACGTATCTTGAATAGGTAAAAAGTTAAAACGCATGCCAATCTTTTTGGGAAACCCAGTATATTAATAAAATTTTGATCATAGATAGAGTTTTAGGGAACTGTATAAGTTTAACAGTTGTCTAGTAATCTGCAATAATTAAATATGCATTACAATTATCGAAAATACCCGACAAAAAAATGCCTCATTAGGTAGATGAGCAACTTTATTTGCCAGCTAAAATGTACTAAAAGCAAAATAAATAAATAAACACTTTTTTAATATCATTTTAAAAGCGAAACACATCTGAACAGATGAGACAGGTTACAAGATAACGCTATATCTATACAAATACACATCTGTATCTACACATCTACATGTACACATCCAAACATCTATACCTACACATCTACATATATATGTCGTAGGCTAATTGGGAAATCCGGCTCTTTGCAAAGAGCCGGTCTAATTGGAGAATCATTTCCCTTTTCCCAATCAGACTGATGTTTTTCAAGATTATTGCAAAGAGCCTAGATAGCGTTAGGCTAATTGAAAAATGACCATACTTATTTAGAAAATGACAAGTTCTTTGTCAAAATATTGTGTTGTACCAAACTCGAACCTGAAAATTCCATTCGAAGTCGACCCGAACCCGACAGAAAAATTCCATCAGACCGTAACCCGATCCTAAAAGGACAAAATAAATTCCTTCGAGTCGCAAACCGACCCAGACCAGAAAACTCAAGTTAACCCGAAATCCGACACTAACCCGGCAAAAAAAAAACATTGAACCGTAACCCGGTCCGAACCCGACAAAATAAATTCCTTCATGTCGCAACGCGACCCGAACCTAAAAATTCGATGTTAACCAGTAACCCAACCCGAACAAGACATACAAATTCCATCTAACCGTAACCAGATCCGAACCCGATAAAATAAATTCCTTCGTGTCGTAAACCGACCCGAACCCGAAAATAATAGTTAACCCGAACAAGGAAAACAATTCCATCGAACCGTAACCCGATCTGAACTCGAAAAATAAATTTCGTCGTCATGCAACCCGAACCAAAACTGAAAATTTAAGTTAATACAAAACCGACCCGAACCTGAAAATTTAATTTATTCCGAAACCTAACCCAAACTGAAAATTGAAGTTAACCCGTGAAAAAATCCATCGATCTATAACCCGATCCGAACCCGACAAAATAACTTCCTTCGTGTCACAACCCGATCCAAACCAGAAAATTCAAGTTAACCCGAAATCCGACCCAAACCCGATAAAAATATCCATCGAACCGTAACCCGATCGGAACCCGACAAATTAAATTTCGTCCTCACGCAACCCGATCCGAAACTGAAATTTTAAGTTGATCCAAAAACCGTTTTGAACTTGAAAATTAATTTAACCCGAAACCTAACCCAAACCTGAAAATTAAAGTTAACTTGAAACAAAAAGTCGAAACGCAACCCGACTCGAAACTGAAAATTAAAGTTAACCCGAAACCCGAACCTGTCAAAAATTTCATCGAACCGTAACTCGATCCGAACCCGGTTAAATACATTCCTTCGTGTCACAACCCGATCCAAGCCAGAAAATTCAAGTTGATCCGAAACCCAACTCGAACCCAATAAAAAAATCCATCGAACCGTAACCCGATCCGAACCCGATAAAATAAATTCCTTCGTGTCACAAACCGACCCGAACCCGAAAATAATAGTTAACCCGAAACCCAACCCGAACCAAGAATAAAATTCTATCGAACCGTAACCCGATCCGAACCCGAAAAATAAATTTCGTCGTCACGCAACCCGAACCGAAACTGAAAATTTAAGTTAACCCAAAACCGACCCGTACTTGAAAATGTAATTTAACCTGAAGCCTAACCCAAACTCAAAATTGAAGTTAACCCGAAACCCGAACCCGTCAAAAAATCCATCGAGCTATAACCCGACCCGAACCCGACAAAATAACTTCCTTCGTGTCACAATCCGATCCAAACCAGAAAATTCAAGTTAACCCGAAACCCGACCCAAAACCGATAAAAAAATCCATCGAACCGTAACCCGATCGGAACCCGATAAATTAAATTTCGTCGTCACGCAAACCGATCCGAAACTGAAATTTTAAGTTAACCCAAAAACCGATTTGAACCTTAAAATTTAATTTAACCCGAAACCTAACCCAAACTGAAAATTGAAGTTAACCCGAAACCCGAACCCGTCAAAAAACCCATCGAACCATAACTCGATCCGAACCCGGGAAAATAAATTCCTTCGTGTCACAATCCGATCCAAACCAGAAACGAAGGAATTTATTTTGTCGGGCTCGGATTGGATTACGGTTCGATGGATTTTTTTATCGGGTTCGGGTCGGGTTTTGGGTTAACTTGAATTTTCTGGCTTGGATCGGGTTGTGGACACGAAGGAATTTATTTTGTCGGGTTCGGATCGGGTTACGGTTCGATGAAATTTTTGACGGGTTCGGGTTACGGGTTAACTTCAATTTTCAGTTTCGAGTCGGGTTGCGTTTCGACTTTGTGTTTCGAGTTAACTTTAATTTGGGTCGGGTTTCGGGTTAATTTGAATTTTCTGTTTTGGATCGGGTTGTGACACGAAGGATTTTATTTTGTCGATTTTGGATCAGGTTACGTTTCGATGGATTTTATGTCGGGTTCGGTTCGGGTTTCGGGTTAACTTCAATTTTCTGGTTCAGAGCGGGTTGCGTGAGGACGAAAATTATTTTGCCGAGTTCGGATCGGTTTACGTATCAAAGGATTTTTATTTTTCTGGTTCGGGTTTGCTTTCGGGTTAACTTCAATTTACAGATTCGGGTCGGGTTGCGAGACGAAGAAATTTATTTTCTCGGGTTTGGATCGAGTTACGGTTTGATGGAATTTTTTTCCTTGTTCGAGTTCACTATTATTTTCAGGTTCGGATCTGGTTACGGTTCGATGGAATTTTTATGTCTTGTTCGGGTTGGGTTACTGGTTAACATCGAATTTTTAGGTTCGGGTCGCGTTGCGACATGAAGGAATTTATTTTATCGGGTTCGGATCGTGTTACGGTTCGATGTTTTTTTTTTGTCGGGTTTGTGTCGGATTTCGGGTTAATTTGAGTTTTCTGGTTCGGATCGGGTTGCGACTCGAAGGAATTTATTTTGTCCTTTTAGGATCGGGTTACGGTCCGATGGAATTTTTCTGTCGGGTTCGGGTCGACTTTGAATGGAATTTTCAGGTTCGAGTTGGGTACAACACCATATTTTGACAAAGAACTGGTCATTTTCTAAATAGGCATGGTCATTTTTCAATTAGCGTAACGCTATCTAAGCTCTTTGCAATGAGTCTAAAAAATGTCAGGCTGATTGAAAAATAAATGACCATATTCCAATTAGCCTAACGCTGTCTAGGCTCTTTGTAATAATCCTGAAAAATATCAGGCTGATTGGGAAAAGGGAAATGATTCTCCAATTAGACCGGCTCTTTGCAAAGAGCCTAGGCTGTTTGCAAAGAGCCGGATTTCCCAATTAGCCTACGACATATGCATCTACATATCTGTATCTACACATCTACATGTGTACATGTGCATATTTGTCCATAAAAATCTACATATAATATACATCGAAATTCAATTAAAATTTATTATAATTAAACCTCAATATAGCGTCACCCTTCAGAATAACACAAAAGTGAACACTTTATATGCAGTTAAATTATGCGTTTGAAATTTAACGAGGAATTATAAAACATGAAATTGTAAACGGGGTGAGTTTTCAGTGTGACAGTATACCATGCTTTGACCATAAATGTTTAAAAAAATCATTAACGAATTTTCCAGCGTCGGGGTGTTCTATAATTTTTAGCAGCGACACTTTTAAAAAAAATGTTACTAACGACAAATAGTGATTAAAAATTCTCAGTTGTTTAAATGGTTAATCAAATATCTGAAAAATATATGTGTGTAGGAATTAAAATTAGTTGTGAACGTGATACAAAATATATGAGTAGAGAGAAAATGGTGATCCGACCTCAGGAGGAGGTGTGAGGTGCGAGGAGGGAGGAGGCCTCCTCCTCCTCCTCCTCCTCACGAAGTGCTCTCCTCCTCACGAAGTGCTCTCCTCCTCCTCCTCCCGAAGTGCCCTCCTCCTCCTCCTCCCGAAGTGCCCTCCACCTCCCGAAGTGCCCTCCTCCTCCTCCTCCTCACGAAGTGCGCACCTCCTCCCGAAGTGCCCTCCTCCACCACCTAAGATAAGGGGATTAATTAAGGATTAGTGTTAATTAATTTTAATTAGGGAACTTAGAAATTTTTTTGAAGCAAATTTTTTTTTTCGCGGAGAATTTCCTACTAGAATACGAGGTGTGTTTCAAGGGATTTATTTTAGCGAATTAGAAATTTAATTAATTTTAATTGGGAAACTTATAGCGCTATTACACGTGAATTACGAGCGACAAAAAATCGCCTCCACAAACTCCTCCCACCAGATCATTCTGCCTGGGTTGCCAAAATAATATCTGAATCCGTTCCCGCGCTCCTTTACTCATCGCTCTAAATTGGCAGCCAAGCGAGCGACCGTGCCAATATGATGGTTTTTGAACTTGTTTTGCGGCTTTTAACAAGATTTTCGGTTAAATTTTAATAGCACATTGTATAAAACAGACATTTCTTCGAACATTAGTAAAAAATACTTGTATAATAAAGTTTAAAGATATGATTTATAAGTTCGCTGGTTGTGTTTATTGTTAAAAATGCTGATATATACACGAAATTAACATATGCGATTAGGCATTAATACAGGGGAATATTTAGCGTTTTTTTCGCGGCAAATTTTTGACATTCGTTAAAGGAATCCAGTTTAAATTTTCTAGCGCAATATAACTCTTTTGAATAAAATTTATTCCGAATTCGTACCTTGATTTTTGAATTTTCACGAAATTTTACATGCTATTTTTAGAGGGTTTTTTTTTTTCCGACATTCGTAAAAAGAATCCTGTTTCAATCTTTTAACTCAGTATAATAAATTTTGACCTCTGATATTTTTTTAATTTTTAGCGATACTAAGGAAGTTTGAATAGAAAAATTGTATTGTATATATATATATGTGTGTGTGTGTGTGTGTGTGTGTGTGTGTGTATCAGCACAAATTTCTATAATATTCATAAAAATATAAATCATTAGCCCTACACCCAAATTAAATTTTATAAATTAGATTTTAAAATAATCCATAGTGTACAGATAACAGATATAATTTTGTATCCTTTTCCAAACCATCATGGAAAGCTCCTTTTAAAGAATCATAAACAGTATTAATGTAATACAGGCAAAGCTGGATAAGTGAGAAACTTTTATTACTGCTATTTATTCTGCCACTGCATTTTTAGAAAGAAAAAGCTTTGTTATTGAGCCAATGAAACCTCTACTTGAAATTATTTTATTTCTGTATTAAGGGATTATTACTTTCATAACTGAGATGGTTTTTACTTGTTATTAAAGTCCCACATGATTGACAGTTAAAATTGAGAACACAGATATAATACCTTTAATAATTATAGTAGTTACTATTACTTTGATAACCTCTATTAGTAAAATAAGCACTTGTTGAACCTATATAACAGAGAAACCATTTTAATTATGGCTGGATTGGTTGATACTTCAGTTCCCACTTATCGAAGTTCAATTTCATTTATATATTCTTAGAACAATGCAACCAAATGTACAATTCACAAACTAAGTTGTCCAACCTAGGATAGACCTCTGAAAAGATCAACTCGCATACCCAACCCTTAAAAGAGTTTTAAAAAAAACAAGATGTTTAAAATAATTTATAGGGTGATTTTAATATTTATAAAAGCCATGTCAGATCACAGTAATGCAATAGTGCAAGCTACTATCATTTCTTTTCAAAAAGTATCAAATTTATTTTATGAGAATATTAATTCAATTTTTTCAATAATTCATGGCATCATTAAAGAACATTTTATCCTAATAAACTTTACATATAAAATATGTAAAGTTATGAAAGCATATAATGTAACAAAATATGTAAAGTCATGATTATTTTAACTTTACCTTTAGCACACCTGTTATAATATAAGATGCACTGTGGCAGAAAATTACTGTACTTTCTGCGACAAACTTTATTAACCGCAAAATCTTTCTTCAGTAACAGTCCTGAAGTCAAACAAGAGTTATATTAGGCCAAACTACAAAAAAGTTTAAATACTTTGTACCTCCCCCATATTTAGAAAATCCCCCTTGGAAAATATAGAATGATTTGTTGCCAAAAATATTTTTTACTTTGTATGCTGGGCGGGGGTGGGTGGGGGGGTAAACAAGCAGTAGACATTTCAGGGAACAATTAAAAAAATATATTTGTGGATTGTTTATGTAAAAAAACACAAGGAAACTTAAAAAACATAAAGAAATAATTTTAAATACTGTAAACTTTGTTTATTAGGAGGAAGGGAAGCTACAAACTTGGGGGGGGGGGGTGTTGGTGATAATTTATTTCAAAGTAATAAATACGGCAGATTTTTATCATTTTTTATTATATATATTTTTTTTAAGATTTTAAATTGTGATGATGGAGCAAAGTGGGGGGGGGGGGGATTACATGGATATTTATGTATTAGTATTTTAAAGTAACAAGAACTAAGGCAGAAGTAACGAGTTCAAAATAAAAGAACTAAGGCAAAACAACATTAAAAAAGGGACACAATTTTAAAAATAGAGACTTTTTAATATTAACAACGTTAACACATAACTGTTGTTAGCTGTCTCACAGGCAGCTATATATTTTTTTCAATTTTCATAATTTAACTATAGATACTTATGATTTAACTATAGTGAAATATTTCGTTTGAAGCCCTAGTACTATTGTTAGAGAATTCTGAATATGTGGATTTTAATGATAATGGTCCTGAACTAAAATTTAGTATATAAACAGTATCCTATGAGTAAATCGAGCTTTTTTTTTCGCCTTTCGAACAAGCAGTCTCAGAGATCGCTCACAGTATCTTATGCAACAGTGTTTGTCACAGCAGTTAAAGGTTAATGCTGGAGAGAGAGAGAGAGGGGGGAGGGGGTTGCAAAGAAAGAGAAAACTAAAATTTTGTAACAATAAAACTACTGCAAAACCCTATTAAGAAACTGAGCAGAACTTAGAGCTTAACAATTATAAATATTTTAAACTTTAAAGTTTAGGGAGTGTGGGAAGGGACAAACAAAAATTTGGGGGGTGGAGGGACAAAAATCTGCCGAAACTCAGAAGATTTTCACCTCTTACCAATATTGTTCTGCAGAAGCGAAACACATACAGAATATCTTTGTGCTGTTGCATAAATCTTCTCTCTCTCCCAAAAATGTTTTTTTTTTTTTCCAAATGAGAATTATTTCTGCAATAAATCTTTGCTATTCTGCGACATTGTCGCTGCAATTCTGCCACAGGGATAAGATGTTTATCTGAGACCTGATATTAAGAATTTTAATTATTTACAAAGTGTAGGGATTACATCATTTTACTCCCCACTAGATAAGTGGATTTTCTAACACGGCGAATGGAAGTCTTTTAAAAACTGCTAGCTATAGAAGGTGTGCCAAAAACTTTATTTAATAATCATATTTTGCATATTACAGGGTTCGTACACTTTTACAACAATGCTTTAATAATTTTTTTAAATTTACTATTTACTATTTAAATAGCAGAAATTGTAGATACATTGTTTAATTACAGCATTCATAATACTTTTCTACATTTACATAAGGCAAACAATTCTATTAAAAAATTGTGTTAAAAGTGTACGAAACCTGTATTACCATGATGTAAACCTGGTGCTAAGTTATATCTTATACTACAGTTCCCTCCCCCCCCCCAAGTTTCAGGACCCTGCCTTCCCTTTGGTATAAAAATAAGCACCCTTCTTGCCCCTCAGTTAAAAAAATTCTGCCCATAATGCCTTTGTATTAAAAAATTTATTTGCATAGTAACAACTGATTCATTCTTATCTTGAAGAGAGTGTCCTTCAGAATTCAAAATGTGCAGTTAAGGTAGTCCTTAAATGACCTGTTCAACAATGCGAAATTTTCTGACACAACTTCAGACTCATTTTTAAACACAAAGGTATAAAATTGGCAGGCCTGACTATGGAAGCGATTTGGAATCAAAACGAGTTTTACATTTTATGATAAATAGATTACTTATCGAGTTATAAGCGATTCTGGTTACGTGACAACACGTTTTTCGTACTTTTCTGGCTGCCGCATAGGAAATTTGGTTCAAAACGCCAACTTTGGCAGTATTTTCTATAAGATCTTCTACATTTACCAAAAAATGGAAAACGTGTTTAGATTACATAGTTTCTGAATAAGTACACCTGCCAATTTCATGCATTTGCGAACAAAAATTCATTTAAAAAGTTGTCATAAAGTAACCTGTTTGGACTAGAGAAGTCTTAAGAATCTAAAAAATATACTTTCCTCATCAGCCTCAACATGTTCTTCTATAAATATGGAGGAGAAAAAAAAAAAAGGCAGCAGTAAAATTAGCAGAGAAAAGAAAAACATTTACCAGCTTTTTAAACCATTAAAAATATTGTTCTTAAAATGCACAGTAGTTTTACAAAAACTGTCATGTCATCCATTAAACGATTTAAACAGCCATCAGACTTTAAAAACAGGCTTTTTTTCTAAGCTATGTTGTAATACACATTACTTTTAAATGAAAAAAAAACAGTAATAACATATTTTTAGACAATATTTTATAAAACGATGTCTAAAACAAACCGTATCTTGATTTTCCCTTCATTTTCTTGTTAGGTTCAAGATAGTGGGTTTAATTGTGCATGTAAATACATCTTGTTTCATATTTTAGTTAAAAGTAAACAGGTGCTTATTCAACAGAATATTGGTTTAAAAATATAAAAGAAAAACAAACTTTTTTCTAGTTTTTTTTTTTTTTTTTTTTTTTTAATTGTGCGATTTTGATTATAGGAGACCACGCCAATAAAAGATTTTTCTACCTTGACTGTAGTATATTTTTGCAGTGAAAACTAGCTCACTGAACATTTTAATATTTTCTTCTTCACCTAATCATTACTTCACAATTATAAACAAATTCATCTTCAAAATGGCTAACTTTGTTTAATATAATTATCGGAATCTGAGATTGTTAAAGAATTTTTTATATTAAAATACTTCATGTGATTTTGTTTTTTGAGTGATAACTCCAAGTCTAGATTTGTGTCCATCAGATTCAGCAAGTAACAAAAAAGATAGATTGGTATTATTGAAATCCTGTAACTAGCACCCAATTTTTTAATGCATTCTTATTCGATTTCATATCTTTAGTTTCTTTGTTTAATTCTTAAAGGATAATCGGTACTTTTCGGTTAGCCGGGCACCAGTGATATATATACATATACACACACATATATATACATATATACATACATATATATATGTACACATATATATATGAATATATATATATATATATATATATATATATATGCACATATATCACTGGCGCTCGGCTAACCGAAAAGTACCGGATAATTTTCCCAATCGAGAAAATTTTCTTTTACAGCTTGACCAAAATTTTAAAGATCATCTTATGTTATTACTTGTCATAAATAATCTGCAATTTTAAAAGAATAAAGTGTTAAAAGTAAAAATTATTTATATCCTTTATTTATTTTTTGAGAATAAACACACATTGTTTGCAGTTAATCAAAATTTCCTCTAGACAGCTAACATTGAAATATTATTATGAAGACGAACATTAAGCTCGAAGCTGCTGCGGTCGTCCAATGATCTCAGAGCCCCGAGCCCAATCCTTCCCCATTTTCGGTGCATTAAATTTGCAGAATTTAGAGTTTAAATTTCTCCGATATTGAATCCGGTTTTTAAAGAATCTGGTAGAGTGTCGGGAAAGGGCATACGGACATTGGACGACCATCCAACGTCCCTACGCCCTTTACCGTGACATACCTGACCAACATCCAGATGCGAAATAAAGATGTCACTGGTAAAATGTAAAAGCCTGATATGATAGGTTTAATGCCTCGAAAAGCGGGAAGGGTTGGTCCCGGGGCCCTGAAGGCATCAATGAAATTATTGCCTAGAGCAAGAATCTTGGTTTAATGAGAAAATCGACTTGATCTTCTTTGGTTCTGAATGACTCTTACATCAACAAATTGTGCTATATTTTTCTTTTTTCTTTTTTTAAATTTTATGTGTGGTAAAAATTGTGCATCTGATATTGCACACTTCTACCAATATATTTTTAATGAAAAGGAAAAATAAGTCAGAATGATATAAACATGAAACAAGAATTAAGGCTATTAGTCAGTCAACTTCCGAATTCCCCTCGCTAATGTAAAAGTTTAGGACATAAAATACATTCATATATTTAAGGTAATTAATATTTTTAACTTCTTTTTTCTGTGTATATTCCTGTTGTTCTTATAGGATTCTCTTTTTATTTACTTAGTTGTCAAAATATTTCTAAATTAAACACTTAATTTTATTTGTGAGGTGTTAAAATCTTAATCACAGCTCGTCAGCTTTTAACACATAAAATATTAAATTAAGCATAGATTTTAGAAATATTTGAGAACTAATAAAAAAAAAGAGACATCTTTTAAGAAAATTACAAAGAAAAAATGAGTTAAAAATATGAATTTTCCGAGGAGATATTTTAAATATATGGCAATTCTACACCCATAATGTTTAACATTAGCGAGGGAAATTGGGAAGTTAACCGACTAACAGCCTTAACAATAAAATTAATCTCTTGCACAGTAAATAATACAAAATAAATTTATTAAAAGAATATAATGGTACTAAAAATATTAAAAAAGGTATTGGCCAAAATAAATTTTAATATCATTTACAAACAGCAATTTCAATTTTTCTGTTAAAATATATATAACTTTATCACTGTTATACACTGCTAGCTATCTAAAATGCAACACCATGAAGGAATGCAAATAACAGAATGATATTTATTGGACAAATACATTATAATGGGAAGGACAAGCGATTACATTTTCAGAAAATTTGGAGGTATAGATCCCAAGAAAACACTACCCAAAGCAGCCACTTCTGGTTGCAATAACAGCATTTATCTGCCTAGCCATGGAGTCGAACAGAGATTGGATGTCATGTACGGGTACATCAGTCCATGCAGCTTCAACACTATGCCACAGTTCACCAACCGTACTGATGGGCGAGTGGTGGCGGGCCAGTCGCTCAGAAGTCATTGACGGGACATTTTCAATTGTTGAGAAATTAGGAGAACGTGCTGGCCCGGGTAACAGTCGAACATGTTCTGTATCAAGGAAGATCAGCATAGTACAAGCAACATGCGGTCGTGCACTGTCCTGCTAAAAAGTAGAATTGCAGAGGCATCGAATATAAGGCAGAACCACGGGCCGTAACACATCAGAAATATAACGTCTGCTGTTGAAATTGCCGGCAATGCGAACAAGAGGTTACCGAAACAAAAATCCAATGGCACTTCATACCGTCACTACAGGTGATATGACAGTATGACGATTCGAATGCAAGCTGGCAATGTGCATTTTCCACGATGCTGCCAAACATGGATGCTTCATGATGCTGTATATGACACAAGAATGGCATCTTACGTCATCTTTGATGAATTTTTCTCTATTGAAGAACTTTTTTCAGCAGTTCAGTTGTCGATTAGTCATTCTTAGCTGACCCTCGGAATTACCTCTTCATCAGTATTATTTACGACAGCTTTCTTGGACCTAAAAGGAAAATGAATTATGAGTAATTAGATAAAAATATCAAAATTAAATCAAGTAAATTATCTATCTTCATTGTTTATCTATATGTGAATATTCCATTTAAAAAAGGGTTAAATTTATACAAATTTGAGGTTTATTTAAGGTTATCATGGTCTCGGGCAACGCCAGATGGGTCAGTTAATAATAAACAAAACTTATATTATGAAAACAGAATAATGTGAGTTTGAGTATGAAGTTTAAATAAGATTAATAAACCTTGGCATTAAACATGCTAATGTGAAAATGACATTCACAATGTAACTAGAAACCCTGTCACTCAAATTTTACACTACACTTTTTTTTTTTTTTTTTTTTTTTTTTTTTTTTTTTTTAATTGAGTGCTTGCTTTGTTAGCCAGATCACCAAATAATGTTTCAATCCCCATTACTGACATTGTTATGTTATTAAGCCCATTCATCATATGATCCGATTTTAAGGAAGATCAGTGGTTTTTGTACTGATATATTCATGTTTACATACTTTGCCAGGATTTTTGTACAGATATTTTAATTTTTTAACAGATTTTTTGCCTTTTACATTTTAGTATAGGTGCAGATTCCCAACATTTGGAAGGAGTCACTGGCTCCTAAACCCAAAAAATCCAGTGGCCATAATTGTAAAACAAATGCATAAAAACAATAGTGTTTATATAGGGTAAAAAACTAAAAAAAAAAATAATAATAATAATTAATTCAAAGTGCAAAGTAATTTATTTAATATAAACATGTGTACAACAAAATTTGAATATTAATTAAATCTTAAATCATGTACAGTCAGAAGATAAAGTTGGGCAAGATACGGTTTAAAAAACAATATGTCGATAAGCTAAGCAATCGTGATAGCGGGGAATATCAGAAAAAAAATATTTCTTATTTTGATTTTGCCAGACAAAAGTACATATGAAAGAAAATCTGAATTTGTGAGAATATTTTGCACTATAAAAATAAAAACACACTTCAAACATTTGTTTATATATATATATATATTTAAATCACAGTCTATGTAAAATAAAATAAAATTATCAGATTCAAACTGTTACGAATAACATTGCTATTCGAATATATTTAATAGTTTGCTGTGTTAAACAGATCATTCTGAAATGTTATTAAAATATAACAATAATGTGTGTGTTTTGGTCTTAATCTTTAAAAAAATATCAACATTTCACGATGGGGACTGGGAATACCAGAAATTTATTACTTTTAAATCACATGGCGACTTAAACACCGAAAGTTAGTGGCCACAGCAAAAAATTTAGTCGCCACGTGGCGACTGGCGGCCGTGAATCTGCACCTATACATTTTAGATTTAAAAAAGTACATAAAGTTGTTTATAAAATAATTAGTATGTTTTTATGACAACTACTAAGGTTTCTTATGGCCAGCATAATTTGTTTTTCAAATATATCCGTGCTATATAATAATGAACAATGTTCAAAGAAATTTTTTTATGATCATATTAGATATTATTGATCCCATGATCACAAATCTCAATGTTTGTCAAACGCTCTTAAATTTATCCCTTTTATAAATATATAGAGATAGGATATCTGTTGTTATTAAAATATTTTTGCCCCTAATTAAAGAAAAACAGTAGTTTTGATCTTTTTTATATGAAAATAAGAAACAATGTAAATGTTGAAATGAAATACTTTTGATTCAAGGAATTTCTCATTAGAACATTTTTTTTTTGTTATTTTAAATGAAGGAGTGAAAATATTTTTTTAATGTGTGTGTTTTCCCTTTTAATATAAGAGTTTAAATTCTTTCCCTAAGAACTACATTGTGCCCCCCCCCCCCCCAAAAAAAAAAAATAAAAATAAATAAATAAATAAATAAATAAAATGAATAAATAAAACTTGTCTAACTGAAAAGTACCATATATTGTGACGTTGTTATTTTCTATTGAATGCAAGCAAACTAAGCATTAAATTTGCTGTTGGCATACTCAAAACAAAATTAGTATTATCTGGAAGATTTTTTGGTACTGACATCTGGGATAGGAGATAGATAGCCAAAAATTGTTGTCAATGTGCAAAACAGTTATTTAATATTGTTAAATACATAAAATTGTTGAAAGTGGTAAATAATATAAAATAAATAAATAAATAAAATAAATAATAAATAACAAAAAACTGTAACCTATAATAAAAAAAAAAATCCCTGACGGCCCGGCCTACAGGCACAGGTAGATTTCAAAGACGCAGACCGTGAGCCGCTTGTCAGTTGGGAATTGCATAAGAAATGACTTTTTTGCCATGATGCGTCATTTGGAAACGCCCACTTTGAAACCTAACTTGTTTGCAGGCAAAGCCAGCAGGGATTTTTTTTTTTTTTTTTTTTTTTTTTTTTTTTTTTTTTTTTTTTGCTATAAGGGTTGGTCTTATAAAGAACTTGTCAATATAAAAGTTTTAGGTAATATTAAGAGGATTTATTATAAATTTAAGCAGATTTAAGCCCTCCCCCCCGGGGCCATTTTTAATGATTTCAAAAATCTGTCATCCATAAATTTTCGGCCCTTTTCCTAGAAGTAATAATAATAACGTTAAACGGATTCAATGCGTATCATAATTAAGAAAATATGGGGTTTTTCTGTTTTCACAACCCCCCCCCCCCCCTCTGTACATCCATCATAATTTTCTCAGAACATAGTTTTCAATACATTTTTCCCCAAAAAAAAAAAAAAAAAAAAAAAAAAAAAATTATATGCCCCCGTAAAGTGGACCAGTGTGCCCCACTTCTGGGGTACACTGGTCCACTCACCGGGGTACAGTGGACCGCTATTAGGTATTATCTGAAATACAATATAAATCTATTTTTCATTAATCTAATTCTTTTTCATTTCCCCTTTACCTGCAAAATAACATAGTAATATAAATTTACAAGTAACATTTTGAAACAAAAACAAAATTATTTAGATTTTGAAAATAATAACAGATTAATACAGGAACAATTGCAATTTAGTTGAAGTTATTACTTAAGTACAAAAAAATCAGCGCACATTAAAATTTGCAAATGAAATTCCAAAATACTTATGAGTAAGATTGAGCCTGGAATATAACTGAAATACTTTTGGGTCTGGGAGCAACATTATGAAATCATTGATATCAATAACAGATTCATCTACAGTTTTGGAAAAAAAAACTGATTTCCATTCAATTTGCATCTCACGAATCTTACTTGAATAGAATCATCATCAATTAGACTACGGTTACATTTATCAAAGGCAGTAAATAAATGCAGAACAAAATATTTCTTACTATGTTAAATAAATTGTTATTTTTCTTTGTTTATTTTGTTTTACCGTTAAATAACAACTTTAAAATATTTCTTTATAGAAAATAAGCAATTATTAAATATTTTGAACATTCTGCATTACAGGAGCAGAGTGGATTGTGAACCACTGTGCCCCAGGAGTGGGTGGTCCATTTCTTTTAAACATATTAACTTTAAAGTTAAATAAATACAAGTATCTTAGCTTTGCAAAATAGCTGTTTTATTTTATTTATCTACAACCTTTAATTACTAAAAATATAAAAATATGATGATGAAAAATTTTACTTTTAGAAGCTCAAAACAACCAATCAAGATAAAATAGTTCAATCTGAGCTAAACATATTTTCTGAAGGCTATAAATATTCAGTGCAGTGCTGTTATCTATTAGAAGAGAAGCTTTAAAAAAAATCAAATAAATAAAATGTTAGGGGGTGGTCCACTATGTACCAGTCTCCCCTACATTTCACATATTTACACTTTCTGGTTAAATAGACAGCTGTCAAACACCAATAATTGTCATGGTAATTTTAAGCCTCTCCCTAATAATATGTCATAGCGATGGCTCTGTGTATTTGATGTGCGAGATTTTTAAATAGATGCACATTTCTTAAAATGAAGCATATAAATACAAAATAAGCAAAACTAAGAATTTTTGACATACAGAGAATTTTTAAACATAAAAAGTAATACAGAAATGTAACAAACAAGCAATAGTAAATATCAAAAAGTAAACTTATACTAGTTTTTTTTTTTTTTTATGAATAATGAAACAGTTTTTTCATTTGTTATCTTTCGTTAATCCTAATAATATTATAAATCTGATTGTGCGCAAATGTTAGGCTGAAGCCAGCGTCAAAATGGAGCCTTTAATGATCCTGTATTTTTGCAAACAGATTGATTATAACCCTCATTTGAACATAGGCTGGTTTTTGTTTATTTTATTCAAATATTTTTCTTAATAATTCAAAATTTCGTTATTTTCATAGAGAGTAAATGGACATTTTTTTCGTATAATATTTTAACATGGTTAAATTTACTTTACCGTTGCTAATACTTTATCGTTGCCAAAACTAATTCAAATTCCGGAATAATAATTTTTAGTCAACAATTTAGTTTCAATTGAAAAATGTTCACGTGAAAAATAAAAATGAAATAAAAAGATTAAAGAATTAAAAAGAAGATTAAATAATATTATTAGAAATAAAACGTACTTTTTTTTAGTTTTTGAAAATAATACAAGGTTTCAATATGAGTAACCATAGGAAACAGGCGAATATGACGCCATACATAAAAAATAAAGCGGATATCTTTGATTGGTGAAATAAAATTATCTTGGTTTTTTTTTTCTTCGCTTTTTTCTTTTGTATGGTAATAATTCTTGGCGTTTTACCGTCTGCGCAGGGCTAATATAACTATACCGTATTTTTTATTTAAATTTTAAAAAAGTAAAAAGAAGTTTCAAAAGAAAATGGTCAGCAAATGTCAATAATATGCTCCGCAAAATTATCCATATCGAAAATGATGTCATGGATAGCGAGAAATATTTATTTTCATTCTTAAAACTAAAAGAAATAACTCGATTACCTAAAAAAAAAATGATGAATGTTAATAGTTCCATTTTTGTTGATAAAAACTAAAGATTTAATATTATTTCGATAAAGCAACATAATTTCCCCTATGCCAGTACTGAAATTAATTGCCTGGAAAAGAAAATCAACAAGAATTATGTCATTAAAAAGGGATTTCTCTGCGGGAAAAAGAGGCGTCATATTTGAAATAAAACGGGAATTTTCCAATGTGTTTTATAATGAGTGTGAATCAATTCCTTACATTAATAATACAAGGATCAGTAAATATAGAAAGTAGATAAGTTTCACGCCATATTTATAACGATAAATTTAAATGTTTTTAATCTATACTGATTATTAAGCATGAATATCCGTTATATACAGATGAGAATTTTCTGCTAAAAATCGCATCATAATTTTAAGAAAAGGAAAATGAACACGAATCTATGTTTGTATTTCGCAACTACTTCTCACTGTAAAAAATTGCTGCAGTAAAATTACTGCAGTAGAGATTCCAGGCAATGTACATAAGAAAACCGGTTTTGTGACTAGATAAACGAGCTTTCTTATTAGATAAACGGTTTTTGCCAGTAAAAACATGAAATTTACTGAAATGGACCGTTTACCTTGAAAAGGGGCATTTCCCGTAAAATTACGGCAGCAATTCACGGAGAATGCCCGTGAATTTACAATTTTCATTTACAGTGCCAGAATATCGAACGCAACGTGATTTACTTTATACCGGTTATCATTGATCCGAGAATGTTACACAAACTGTCAGAATTTAAAAAATTAAATTAGATGCCAAGATTTTTTTTTCTTTTTTGTTAATTTTAACGAAGTTTCTCTAAACACGGAAAGTAAATTACTCCATATTTGTGTATGAAAAAGGGAGAAATAAAATAGATCTGTATATTTTTTACACAATTTTCTCATTAAAACTGAAAAACAGAATTGATTTTCACTTTGAATAGATGGTGAAAACAAAATCTTGATTTCAGTAAATTATCCGAAAAATAAAAACATATTTTCACATATTCAAACTTCATGAATCAATTTATTCTGGAGAACAAAAATTGCCTGTCAACATACTGTCATTTAGAAAATAAGATTTGTTTCAGCTATACATTAAACCAAGGAGGCAGAACTGAATTTAAAGAAAAAGCATGTACTATTTCCAATTAATGTTTTTTTGAAGGATGGCTGTTAAAACGTTTCACAGAGGCGTTAAAAGTAAAATTGTTTATCAGGTAAAATTGACATTTGTTTTTACCCGATTCGTCTATCTCCACGATTTTATTTGGCCCTCCTTTTTGCATTGGTTGAAATTTCATTTTCGCGATTATTTGGCACAAAATTTCACTTTTTAAAGACTGAGTTATGTCAAGGTCCCTATAACAAAAAAAACCGTATTGTCGCCTATGAAATGTGATAAATAGTTAGTTAATTTTAACGTTTTTAATTATCAGGAGTGAAATATTTTCTTAATTAATGTATTTATTCTTCTTTTAATGTTGCGTGAACGAAGTCACGGGTAACAGCTAGTAATATTATAAATCTAATTGTGTGCAAATGTTAGGCTGAAGCCAGCGTCAAAATGGAGCATTTAATGATGCTGTATCTTTGCATATAGGTGGATTATAACCCGGAAATGAACATAGACTGGTTTTTGTTTATTTTATGCAAATACTTTTCTTAATAATTCAAAATTTGATTATTTTCATAGAGAATCAATGGACATTTTGAGATAAAATTTAACCATTTTACTTTATCGTTGCTAGGGCTTTAATCGTTGCCAATAAATAAAAATGCGGAAAAATATTTTTTTCTCAAGTTTCAATTGATCGATTTTCACGTGAAAAATGAAAATAATTCAAAACAAGATGAATTTCTGTGATATTTGAAAAGCAATATGGAGTACTTGTTATTATACATGAAATATGAATATCGGTTACATTAAAAATATCTTTTTCTGTCAAAAACTGCGTTATAATTAGAAAGAAGAATTAACAATAATTATATTACTAAGAAAAAGATTTCGCTTGAACCATGGAACTATGAAAAGGATCCTCCTTGGCTTGAACAAATATGACGTCATAAATAAAACATGTATTTTCAAATATTCGTAATATTACAAAGAGCATGACTATCAGTGTATAATAAAAGTATATACACAATGGACGTCATATTTAAGATGAATAACTGAAATATTTTTTTGATACTGATTAATAATAAGCTTGAATATCAGTTACAAACAGATGTGAGTTTTCTGCTAAAATTCACGTCATTATTGCCAGGAAAAGAAAATTAACAAGAATTATATCATTGAAAAGAGATTTCTCTGGGATCAAAGTGACGTCATAATAAAACGGGATTTTTTTAATATGTTTCAAATGCCTCGTGTATCAATTTCATACATTAATAATCACTGAGTACAGTGAAAGAATAGAAAGGTAATAAACCGCAAAATTGGCTTGCAATATGAAGCCGGTTATCGCTCAAATCATTAGGCCCAAAGGCTGACTTCATTGGATGGAGAGAGGCTGCACGTGGAACAAGGACTGTATTCATTGGACGGGGAGAGGTTTTCAAAGCAAGCCGCCAGTTGTTTGGGCCGACTGTAGGGTTGCATTTTCAGCATCACGCCAAACATGAACATTTCATCTCTATTTATTCTCTGAACTCTGTGATTAATAATACAAGCATCAGTAAGATTATTAGGAAAATAAAACTAAACACAAGTCTATTAAGTTAAAATCTGACTGTGTGTATTTCGCAACTACTGCTCTTAATGCAACGCGATTTACTTAATACCTGTTATCATTGATTCCAGGATGTCATATAAACTCTGAGAATATAAAATTTTGAATTAGCTTTCGAGATATTAATATTTTTTTTGTAAATTTTAACGAAATTTCTCTAAAAACGGTGCTTAAAAACGGTGCCATTTTTGTGGATAAAAAAAGGAGAAATAAAACCGATTAATATATTTTTATGCCATTTTCTCATTAAAACTGGAAAAAATTATTTTATTTTCAATTTGAATAGTTGGTGAAAAAAAAAATCTTGATTACAGTAAAATCTCCGAAAAATAAAAACCTGTTTTTACCTATTTAAAACCTATATTAAACGTATTTAAAACCTATTATCTAATATAACTATACCGTATTTTTTATTTAAATTTTAAAAAAGTAAAAAGAAGTTTCAAAAGAAAATAGTTAGCAAATGTCAATAATATGCTCCGCAAAATTATCTATGTCGAAAATGATGTCATGAAGAGCGAGAAATAGCTATTTTCATTCTTAAAACTAAAAGAAATAATTCGATTACCTAAAAAAAAATGACGAATGTTAATAGTTCCATTTTTGTTGATAAAACATAAGATTTAATATTATTTCGTTAAAGTAAGATAATTTCCCCTATGCCAGTATTGAAATTAATTGCCTGGAAAAGAAAATTAACAAGAATTATGTCATTAAAATGGGATTTATCTGGAGAAAAAGAGACGTCATATTTGAAATAAAACGGGAATTTTCCAATATGTTTTAAAATGAGTGTGAATCAATTCCTTACATTAATAATACAAGGATCAGTAAGTATAAAAAGTAGATGAATTTCACGCCATATTTATAACGATAAATTTAAATGTTTTTTATCTATACTGATTATTAAGCATGAATATCCGTTATATACAGATGAGAATTTTCTGCTAAAAATCACATCATAATTTTAAGAAAAGGAAAATGAATACGAATCTATTATATTAAAATCTGACCGTGTTTGTATTTCGCAACTACTCCTAGACTATCGAACGCAACGCTACTTAATACCGGTTATCATTGATCCGAGGATGTCACACAAACTCTCAGAATTAAAAAAAAATAAATTAAATACCAAGTTTTTTTTTTTTTTTTTTTTTTTTTTTTTTGTAAATTTTAAGGAAGTTTCTGTAAAAACGGAAAGTAAATTATTCCATATTTGTGTATAAAAAAGGCGAAATAAAACAGATCAGTATATTTTTTACACCATTTTCTCATTAAAACTGAAAAACAGAATTTATTTTCACTTAGAATAGATGGTGAAAACAAAATCTTGATTTCAGTAAATTATCTGAAAAATTAAAACATATTTTCACATATTCAAACTTCATGAATCAATTTTTTCTGGAGAACAGAAATTGCCTGTCAACATACTGTCATTTAGAAAACAAGATTTGTTTCAGCTATGCATAAAAACAAGGAGGCAGATATGAATTTAAAGAAAAAAGCATGTACTATTTCCAATTAATGTTTTTTTGAAAGATGGCTGTTAAGATGTTTCACAAAGGCGTTAAAAGTAAAATTGTTTATCAGGTAAAATTGACATTAATTTTTACCCAATTCCTCTATTTCCACGATTTTATTTGTCCCTCCTTTTTGTTTTGGTTGCAATTTTATTTTCGCGATTATTTGGCAGAAAATTTCACTTTTTTAAGACTGAGTTATGTCAAGGTCCCTATAACAAAAAATACCGTATTGTCTCCTATGAAATGTGATAAATAGTTAGTTAATTATTAACGTTTTTAATTATCGGGAGTGAAATATTTTGCTTAATTAATGTATTTATTCTTCTTTTAATGTTGCGTGAACGAAGTCACGGGTAACAGCTAGTTTTAGATAATTTTTAAACAAATTAACATAAAAAATAAATTTTATATTATACAAAATGGTAAGGGGGCCCTTTTCATAAAAAATCATTGCTTATTTTCTCTTGTAATACTTCATTACGTTAAGTTAATCGGGAATAATAAATTACATATTTTTTCCAAAACTCATTAGAGAATAGGGAAATTTTTTAAATTAAATTTAAAATTACAGGCATGAGCAATGGCATGTCCTACCCCACCCTTATTTGCATCCATTTTCCAGTTCCAATTGAACAGCTTTTAAATGAGGAAGAAGTAGACATAATCTAAGCTCTTTTACCATATCAAAAACTTCCAAGTACAAAGGAAAATAATAGATTACTACTTTCTTTAAATTAAAATTGTTAGATTATTGCTGCGATTGTCAAAAAATGTACATCTGGAATTAGCTCTTTAAATATATCTTACTGTTAGAATTTTTATTTATGTTAGTGCATATTTATGTTATTTATAGTATGTTTACTTAGAAATTAATGTTTGTGCATATAAAATACTGGTAATATGTGCTACCAATTTTCTAATGATTTTAATTTTCTGATATATATTCGGTCTTACAAATATTGGATAATTGGCTAATAGTCAAAATTTTAAGAAATTTCCAAAAATTTAATTTTTATTTTCAACCTGGCAAGAAAACAGTAAAATTGCATTTTTAACATTACATTGACATATATATCGCTGAATGTAAACAAACAGGTTGGCGAGAAAGTTTTGAAATAGCGCCAAAATATCATTACGGAAATTATGACATTAATAAGAATAACAACAATGAAATAATTTTAATGAACAGGAGAATGAATTAAAGAAATTAATTGTTATTGTATTTAACATTAGATAAAAGATGGTTTAGAATAAAAAAGATAAATAGAAAAGTGACACTTACCAACTATGAAGAGGAAAGCAGAATATGTATCTTGCAACTCTCGGCTTATGTGACGAAAACCTTTCACTATACTTTTCATTTAGAAGTAATAGATTTGTCTGTGAGGTTTAAAAGATATTGCCTAACAAAATAAATGAAAAAAATGCTCTCCGTCGAGCTGAGACAGAGCTTCGGCAGCCGCCATGTTTTAAGAATCTAGAGAGTGAAAACGTGACGTCAGATTCCTAAGCATTTGATTGGCTGTTGGTGGCGACATGGTCGCGATATCGCCCGTAGCCGAGCGACAAAATTGCTCCGACAGAAAAAAAGTTGCTTGCTACCGAGCAACTCTTCTGAAGCCATAGGTTTACATGGGTGTCGCCTGGAAGTGGCGGCGACTTGACGCCTCGTGTAATAGCACTTTTAGACATTTTTCGAAGCAATTTTTTTTTTTTTTCAACGAGAGTATGCAGTTTGATTATGAGTGTATGCAGTAGAAGTGAATGATTAATTAATTAAAAATATTAATTAAAAATAGTAATTAATTAATTTTAATTGCAGAACTTAAGAATTTTCGCGAGATTTTTTTTTTTCAACGAGAGTAGGGTATTCGATATACATGTTAGAGGAGAATTTTAAAAGTCAATAATGGTTTAATTAAAAATGGTGATTAATTTTAATTGCAGAACTTAAAAATTTTCGCGAGATTTTTTTTTTTTTTCAACGAGAGTAGGGTATTCGATATACATGTTAGAGGAGAATTTTAAAAGTCAATAATGGTTTAATTAAAAATGGTGATTAATTTTAATTGCAGAACTTAAAAATTTTCGCGAGATTTTTTTTTTTTTCAACGAGAGTAGGGTATTCGATATACATGTTAGAGGAGAATTTTAAAAGTCAATAATGGTTTAATTAAAAATGGTGATTAATTTTAATTGGGGAACTTTGACATTTTTCGAAGCAAATATTTTTCAACGAGATAGGCTATTTGTTATACATGTTAGAGTATATTACAGGTGAATTTTAAAAGTCAATAATGATTTAATTAAAAAGGGTCATTAATTAATTTTAATTGGAGAACTTAAGAAATTTTGGCGAGATTTTTTTTCCCTCAACGAGAGTACGCAGTTTGCATGTGCAGTAGAATGGTAGATGCTAATAATTAAAAAGGGTCATTAATTAATTTTAATTGGCGGACTTCAACATTTTTGAGGCAAACAGGCGCGTTTTACTGAATTCGATATAGGTTGTAGTAAAAAATATAGGGTCCCGCATGAATTATACTGTACTCAATTGAATAGCTCCCCCCTCCCCCTCCCCCTCCCTTTTTTACCCATAGGGGGCCCTTCGATAGACTAACAATACACACTTCCAAAAGTATAGAGTAAAAAGAATTTTAGCGTATATGTAAATAAACAAGTATGTAAAATCAGGCATAGTAGCATAATTCATGAATCACTTCCCAACATTATCGAAATGTTATGTGAACAAAATATAATTTTACCATCTAGTGCATTAGTTAATTAAAATAGTGAACAGTTACAGATCCCCTTTTTAATAAAAAGGCCTAAGGCCCTTCACAAAAAATCCAAAGGATTCAAGAAAAAGCTTTACACTACTGATAGCCAAAACATATAGGAATCTTAAATGGATTGAAGTATACAAATAGTTTATACAGGAATACATTTATTTAGGTTAGCATGCAAAAATAGTTAAAAGTTATAGGGAAGCCTTCGAATGGAGTGATTATACGTTTTGGGGACCCTTCAAAAGAAACTGGAAACAGTTATAGATATTGAACCCTTCACAAAAAATTGGACAAATCCCCTTTTTAATAAAAAGGAACCCTTCACAAAAAAACCAATTATGCATAAGATCCCTTCCTAAAATCAGATAATTTACACCTTACCTTTTTTTTTTTTTTTTTCAGTTCAAGTTAGGCTAAAAGTACAGCATACGCATCGATAGGTTCAAAATACAGGCACCCTTCGAAGTGTGAACTCGCATTAGACTATAGGGACCCTTCATAAAATAAATGAGATACATGCCCTATTCGAATAAAAAAAAACCTTCACAAAAACTGTAGGGATTCCCTTTTGGAATAAAAAGGACCCTTCACAAAAATCCAATTATACATAAGAACCCTTCCTAAAATCAGGTAATTTACACTTTCGCCTTTTTTTTTTCAATTCAAGTTAGGCTAAAAGTACAGCTTGCGCGTCGATGTGTTCAAAACACATAGTTATAGATATTAAGCTACCTTCACAAAATAAATTCAATAGATTCATGTTATATTATGGCGACAGAAATACAAGGGATATTGACCTTTCATAAAAATGCAAGGTCCGCTGTTTGAATGAAAAGGCCTCCCTTCACAATATACCCTGTAAAAATATTATGATTCCACAGATATTTTAAGAAATAGAGTACTAATCTCAAATGAATACGAATTCATGCAATGTAAAAAATAGGTTTTACACGAATACATTTTTAGTATAACGTTCAAAATATAGATTTTAGAAAAAAAAAGTACATTTTTCATCAAATTTATCATACAAGTCTGTAAAATAGGGTAGATCGTTTCATGAAAAATAATTGAATTTTCGAATGATTATGCTTTAAAATACATATTTATAACTGCGACTAAGATTTGAGTGTTACCCCCTCAACATACATATCGCTGAATCATAATGAGTCATATTATCAGATAAGCGAAGATCTTGCTTTGACACGGTGAATCACTCGCGATAAGAAATGCGGCTATTGGGCTTTTTCTCAAATTTAAACAGTTCTGACACATTTTTTGTAGGTAAATGAGCTATTTAAAACCGTCAATGTATACGAATTATTTCGTGTAGTCCTATATAATTATTAATCTGTTAAGTTTTAAAATGCTTCAATGAAAAATAAGAACTAGTCATTAAGCGATACCCTTAAGAATTTTGAGGCAAACAGATGTTTAAATGAATTTGAACCTGTTTAAATGTACCTGTGTTTAAATGAATTTGACGCATGTTATGGTAAAAAAAAATACAGGGTCCCCTATAAGATATATGAATTAAACTTTAAATATTTTAAAATTACATTAGTCTATGCTTTTTTTTTGTATAGAAAAATTATACTAAATTGTGTTTTTAGTATTTTAACTTAAAAATTTCTTTTGAGGAATGAATATAATAACTAAGCTTTGTTTTTATAAAATATATATTGTACTAAATAGTTAGGGTATTATTTAAAAAAATTTTGTTTTTAATATTGAAAAACAAAGTTATCTTACCTAAATATTTAAACCATAATGTACTGTGGACTTCATCCAAATTCGACTGCATGCATGCCTTACAACAACTAAACGGTATAACGTGTTCGCTTATCTCTTAAAATTACGGGATATCGTGACGTCATGGATAAAGCATAGGGTAGAATACAGAATGAATAGGTATTATAAAGCAGAATCATAAATTTCGCATACTTTACACTTGTAGTATGTGAAATGATTGCTACTATTGCCTATATGAGAAAATGAATCATCAACGAATCTTATTAGTGTATGTTATATTTAACCAACAGGCTTGAAATGCGTGAATTTTGACTAGAATTAATCATTGAATGTAAAAATGATTTATTTTTAGATCTAATATGTATATCGTTTAACATTTAAAAATATATACATAAATTAATCTTACCTTATTCACAAACTTGCAATCCCGTCTTCAATATATGACTACAGCATGAAAAAACATGCGTGCTACTTGTATAGCAACTAGACCAGAAATGTTTTCAGTACAAGTCCATTATCTTATCGTTAATCTATAGATTAGTAACATCACGTGACTGATTGCGATAACATTCTATATAAGATTTACTGATAAGAATACATTTCAATTCATTTCTCCCAAAAGCAAGTGTATGAGTTGGTTGTAAGATCTATGTAAGTATCCTTACTTTATATGTTTAAAGTTATAATATATGAATAGATATAATATTAATGTATTTTTTCAATATGTATGGTAGGCAAAAAGGAATAGGTAAGCAAAAAAGAATAGGTATTATTGCATGTTTCCTCTAATTTATTTTAAAAATAATTATTTTAAAAATACATACTAACAATTTATGCGATGAGTCACACAGCATGATGGGACGATATATGAAATTTATTTTTATATTATAAAAGCTCCTATATACAATTCATATGCGTGAGCAAGATTATTTTTAGAATTTTTCACTCTTACCCTCTATAGGCTATACTTTTAAAATAGTAGTATTCGAATACTCGTAAAATGTAATTATAGCTTAGTAATTTTCTAGTCTTTTAACTATGCCGTTGAAGGAGTATTGTCATATTTAACTAACAGGCTCGAACATGCGTGAATTTTGACTAGAATTATTCACTGAATGTAAAAAAAAAATGATTCATATTTAGATCTAATATTTATATCGTTTAACATTTTAAAATCCTATTAAAAGTATATACATTAGTATGCTTGAGAAAGGCCTATTGTTAATAAGAAACGTTGTGTGAAGTGTCCTGTTTTAGGGTTAAAAGTTTCGTGAAGGGGTCTGTTTGAAGGAGCCTGTTTCGAAATGACTTAAGAACGCACAATTTATTCCTAAACATTCAACTCGATTCGTTATATATGCTTTATTAAGTATTCAATAAAAAATAACAACTAAGAAATAAAATTAAAAATAGTAATTAAGAGATACCCTTAAGAATTCTTCCGATAGGAGATTGGTTTTAATTAAATAGGTTAGTGAATCTAATGCGATAAAAGTCTTGTTAAAACAGAGATTATAGTTAAAATACACATTAATTATACAGCATTACACTGTATTACACAATGCGCTACCTCACATATATTATCACAGAAATACCTTCGATAAAATTTAGACTAACAATACACACCTAAAAAATATATACAGAGTACCCAGAAAATGATAGGAATGAATGAAAAATTTTAACGTAAATTATAAAATAGGATCTACAATAAGTGACAATAAATAACTTTATGAAACACTTTCCAATGCTATGGGACTATCGTTAAGAATTTGAAATAAGTGAATTAGATTTAATAATTCATACTGGAAATGTATTTTAAAAAAAATTAGTAGCTTCGCCTACTTTTAAATCATTCAAGACATATGATGAAGGCTTGGCTGCTGTAGAAAAGCTTAATACTCGTATCATAATGAATCGACCTATTTATGTTGCATTCACAATTTTAGAATTATCTAAATTAGTTATGTATGATTTTCATTACAATTTTATAAAGAAAACATACAAAGATCGTGCAGTTATACTCTTTACGGATATAGATTCCTTAACTTATCATATTCAAACACATAATATTTATAAGGATATGGAGCACCATCATGATTTTTTCGACTTTTCTGAATACTCGAAATCCCATCGTCTAAACCGCACAAGTTTCGAACCCACAAACATATAATCAGACTTGTCATTTTATAACCACGACGCTAACCACAGGGCTAAGTGAGCCCCCGCTTATTTTATAGTCACCATGCTAAGTATTAGGCTGAGTGAGCCCCAGGCTAATTTATATCCACCACGCTAACTATTGGGCTTAGTGAGCCCCAGGCTATTTTCTACCCACCACGTTTACTGGGCCTAGTGAACCCCCGCTTATTTTATAGCTACCACGATAACCACAGGGCTAAGTGAGCCCCCACTTATTATATAGTCAACATGCTAAGTATTAGGCTGAGTGAGCCCCAGGCTATTTTATACCCACTATGCTAACTAATGGGCTGAGTGAGCCCCAGGCTATTTTATACCCAACACGTTTACTGGGCTTAGTGTGTCCCCGCTTATTTTATAGCTACCACGATAACCACAGGGCTAAGTGAGCCCCCGCTTATTATATAGTCAACACGCTAACTACTGGGCTGAGTGAGCCCCAGGTTATTTAGTCGCATGAATATGATTTCCAAGGTATATGTCCTAACTTGATTTAGACCATTGTCTATAGTAAGATAAAGCTGGGAAGTAAATTGGTAAACTATATGTACATTTCCCTTGGAAACTCACTTGTATTTTCTTAAATATCTGCAGAAATCAGCATAGTTTATTAAAATTATATACATTCTCATTAGTTTATGAATCTACTAACTTATAATATCTATATGGTAACTTGGATTATTAGTATTCCCACTTAAAAATTTCTTTTGTAGATTTAATATGATAAACACTAACATGAGACTGACTAAACTTTTACCATTTTCATTTCAACTTAGTTTTAGGAAATTTATCTACATAGCTTTAAATTTTACTGTTTAGTAAGTCTATTATTTCAAAGTATTATTTTTTAGTTCTAATATTCAAAACATATTCATATCGTTTTACATAGTAGGTATCAAATTAATTTAAAGTCATATTAAAAATATATATATACAAATACTATAATTACCTAACACGCCAGCTAGCTAAGCACCCAACCGTCTCACACCAAGGCTCTGAGAAAAGAGAATGCTTGATCAGGGCCTTATCAGCTAATATAATCACTGATAAGACTTGATCACGTGACATGTGACGTCACTGATTAAGTGATATCACGTGACCATGTGGTATCATTCAATACGTCACCAGTGACGTCAGAGATCCCGTGACTAGGTCATAAAAGAACCAATTGCTAATTGCAATTAACAATTTACCTCTAATTGATTTGTATAATATATGTATAGATAAATTAATACATGACTTTTCTATTATTTCATAAAACATAGTACATGTACTATGTTTTATGGATATAGATATTATAAGTTAGTTGATTCATAAACTAATGAGAATGTATATAATTTTAATAAACTATGCTGATTTCTGCAGATATTTAAGAAAATACAAGTGAGTTTCCAAGGGAAATGTACATATAGTTTACCAATTTACTTCCCAGCTTTATCTTACTATAGACAATGGTCTAAATCAAGTTAGGACATATACCTTGGAAATCATATTCATGCGACTAAATAACCTGGGGCTCACTCAGCCCAGTAGTTAGCGTGTTGACTATATAATAAGCGGGGGCTCACTTAGCCCTGTGGTTATCGTGGTAGCTATAAAATAAGCGGGGACACACTAAGCCCAGTAAACGTGTTGGGTAGAAAATAGCCTGGGGCTCACTCAGCCCATTAGTTAGCATAGTGGGTATAAAATAGCCTGGGGCTCACTCAGCCTAATACTTAGCATGTTGACTATATAATAAGTGGGGGCTCACTTAGCCCTGTGGTTATCGTGGTAGCTATAAAATAAGCGGGGGTTCACTAGGCCCAGTAAACGTGGTGGGTAGAAAATAGCCTGGGGCTCACTAAGCCCAATAGTTAGCGTGGTGGATATAAATTAGCCTGGGGCTCACTCAGCCTAATACTTAGCATGGTGACTATAAAATAAGCGGGGGCTCACTTAGCCATGTGGTTAGCGTCGTGGTTATAAAATGACAAGTCTGATTATATGTTTGTGGGTTCGAAACTTGTGCGGTTTAGACGATGGGATTTCGAGTATTCAGAAAAGTCGAAAAAATCATGATGGTGCTCCATATCCTTATAAATATTATGTGTTTGAATATGATAAGTTAAGGAATCTATATCCGTAAAGAGTATAACTGCACGATCTTTGTATGTTTTCTTTATAAAATTGTAATGAAAATCATACATAACTAATTTAGATAATTCTAAAATTGTGAATGCAACATAAATAGGTCGATTCATTATGATACGAGTATTAAGCTTTTCTACAGCAGCCAAGCCTTCATCATATGTCTTGAATGATTTAAAAGTAGGCGAAGCTACTAATTTTTTTTTAAATACATTTCCAGTATGAATTATTAAATCTAATTCACTTATTTCAAATTCTTAACGATAGTCCCATAGCATTGGAAAGTGTTTCATAAAGTATACCATGACTCATGATTTTTCCTTCATATTTATTTATTGTCACTTATTGTAGATCCTATTTTATAATTTACGTTAAAATTTTTCATTCATTCCTATCATTTTCTGGGTACTCTGTATATATTTTTTAGGTGTGTATTGTTAGTCTAAATTTTATCGAAGGTATTTCTGTGATAATATATGTGAGGTAGCGCATTGTGTAATACAGTGTAATGCTGTATAATTAATGTATATTTTAACTATAATCTCTGTTTTAACAAGACTTGTATCGAATTAGATTCACTAACCTATTTAATTAAAACCAATCTCCTATCGGAAGAATTCTTAAGGGTATCTCTTAATTACTATTTTTAATTTTATTTCTTAGTTGTTATTTTTTATTGAATACTTAATAAAGCATATATAACGAATCGAGTTGAATGTTTAGGAATAAATTGTGCGTTCTTAAGTCATTTCGAAACAGGCTCCTTCAAACAGGCCCCTTCACGAAACTTTTAACCCTAAAACAGGACACTTCACACAACGTTTCGTATTAACAATAGGCCTTTCACAAGCATACTAATGTATATACTTTTAATAGGATTTTAAAATGTTAAACGATATAAATATTAGATCTAAATATGAATCATTTTTTTTTACATTCAGTGAATAATTCTAGTCAAAATTCACGCATGTTCGAGCCTGTTAGTTAAATATGACAATACTCCTTCAACGGCATAGTTAAAAGACTAGAAAATTACTAAGCTATAATTACATTTTACGAGTATTCGAATACTACTATTTTAAAAGTATAGCCTATAGAGGGTAAGAGTGAAAAATTCTAAAAATAATCTTGCTCACGCATATGAATTGTATATAGGAGCTTTTATAATATAAAAATAAATTTCATATATCGTCCCATCATGCTGTGTGACTCATCGCATAAATTGTTAGTATGTATTTTTAAAATAGTTATTTTTAAAATAAATTAGAGGAAACATGCAATAATACCTATTCTTTTTTGCTTACCTATTTCTTTTTGCCTACCATACATATTGAAAAAATACATTAATATTATATCTATTCATATATTATAACTTTAAACATATAAAGTAAGGATACTTACCTAGATCTTACAACCAACTCATACACTTGCTTTTGGGAGAAATGAATTGAAATGTATTGTTATCAGTAAATCTTATATAGAATGTTACCGCAATCAGTCACGTGATGTTACTAATCTATAGATTAACGATAAGATAATGGACTTGTACTGAAAACATTTCTGGTCTAGTTGCTATACAAGTAGCACGCATGTTTTTTCATGCTGCAGTCATATATTGAAGACGGGATTGCAAGTTTGTGAATAAGGTAAGATTAATTTATGTATATATTTTTAAATGTTAAACGATATACATATTAGATCTAAAAATAAATCATTTTTACATTCAATGATTAATTCTAGTCAAAATTCACGCATTTCAAGCCTGTTGGTTAAATATAACATACACTAATAAGATTCGTTGATGATTCATTTTCTCATATAGGCAATAGTAGCAATCATTTCACATACTACAAGTGTAAAGTATGCAAAATTTATGATTCTGCTTTATAATACCTATTCATTCTGTATTCTACCCTATGCTTTATCCATGACGTCACGATATCCCGTAATTTTAAGAGATAAGCGAACACGTTATACCGTTTAGTTGTTGTAAGGCATGCATGCAGTCGAATTTGGATGAAGTCCACAGTACATTATGGTTTAAATATTTAGGTAAGATAACTTTGTTTTTCAATATTAAAAACAAAATTTTTTTAAATAATACCCTAACTATTTAGTACAATATATATTTTATAAAAACAAAGCTTAGTTATTATATTCATTCCTCAAAAGAAATTTTTAAGTTAAAATACTAAAAACACAATTTAGTATAATTTTTCTATACAAAAAAAAGCATAGACTAATGTAATTTTAAAATATTTAAAGTTTAATTCATATATCTTATAGGGGACCCTGTATTTTTTTTACCATAACATGCGTCAAATTCATTTAAACACAGGTACATTTAAACAGGTTCAAATTCATTTAAACATCTGTTTGCCTCAAAATTCTTAAGGGTATCGCTTAATGACTAGTTTTTATTTTTCATTGAAGCATTTTAAAACTTAACAGATTAATAATTATATAGGACTACACGAAATAATTCGTATACATTGACGGTTTTAAATAGCTCATTTACCTACAAAAAATGTGTCAGAACTGTTTAAATTTGAGAAAAAGCCCAATAGCCGCATTTCTTATCGCGAGTGATTCACCGTGTCAAAGCAAGATCTTCGCTTATCTGATAATATGACTCATTATGATTCAGCGATATGTATGTTGAGGGGGTAACACTCAAATCTTAGTCGCAGTTATAAATATGTATTTTAAAGCATAATCATTCGAAAATTCAATTATTTTTCATGAAACGATCTACCCTATTTTACAGACTTGTATGATAAATTTGATGAAAAATGTACTTTTTTTTTTCTAAAATCTATATTTTGAACGTTATACTAAAAATGTATTCGTGTAAAACCTATTTTTTACATTGCATGAATTCGTATTCATTTGAGATTAGTACTCTATTTCTTAAAATATCTGTGGAATCATAATATTTTTACAGGGTATATTGTGAAGGGAGGCCTTTTCATTCAAACAGCGGACCTTGCATTTTTATGAAAGGTCAATATCCCTTGTATTTCTGTCGCCATAATATAACATGAATCTATTGAATTTATTTTGTGAAGGTAGCTTAATATCTATAACTATGTGTTTTGAACACATCGACGCGCAAGCTGTACTTTTAGCCTAACTTGAATTGAAAAAAAAAAGGCGAAAGTGTAAATTACCTGATTTTAGGAAGGGTTCTTATGTATAATTGGATTTTTGTGAAGGATCCTTTTTATTCCAAAAGGGAATCCCTACAGTTTTTGTGAAGGTTTTTTTTATTCGAATAGGGCATGTATCTCATTTATTTTATGAAGGGTCCCTATAGTCTAATGCGAGTTCACACTTCGAAGGGTGCCTGTATTTTGAACCTATCGATGCGTATGCTGTACTTTTAGCCTAACTTGAATTGAAAAAAAAAAAGGTAAGGTGTAAATTATGTGATTTTAGGAAGGGATCTTATGCATAATTGGTTTTTTTGTGAAGGGTTCCTTTTTATTAAAAAGGGGATTTGTCCAATTTTTTGTGAAGGGTTCAATATCTATAACTGTTTCCAGTTTCTTTTGAAGGGTCCCCAAAACGTATAATCACTCCATTCGAAGGCTTCCCTATAACTTTTAACTATTTTTGCATGCTAACCTAAATAAATGTATTCCTGTATAAACTATTTGTATACTTCAATCCATTTAAGAATCCTATATGTTTTGGCTATCAGTAGTGTAAACCTTTTTCTTGAATCCTTTGGATTTTTTGTGAAGGGCCTTAGGCCTTTTTATTAAAAAGGGGATCTGTAACTGTTCACTATTTTAATTAACTAATGCACTAGATGGTAAAATTATATTTTGTTCACATAACATTTCGATAATGTTGGGAAGTGATTCATGAATTATGCTACTATGCCTGATTTTACATACTTGTTTATTTACATATACGCTAAAATTCTTTTTATAGTACTCTATACTTTTGGAAGTGTGTATTGTTAGTCTTTCGAAGGGCCCCCTATGGGTAAAAAAGGGAGGGGGAGGAGGGGGGGGGGAGCTATTCAATTGAGTACAGTATAATTCATGCGGGACCCTATATTTTTTACTACAACCTATATCGAATTCAGTAAAACGCGCCTGTTTGCCTCAAAAATGTTGAAGTCCGCCAATTAAAATTAATTAATGACCCTTTTTAATTATTAGCATCTACCATTCTACTGCACATGCAAACTGCGTACTCTCGTTGAGGGAAAAAAAATCTCGCCAAAATTTCTTAAGTTCTCCAATTAAAATTAATTAATGACCCTTTTTAATTAAATCATTATTGACTTTTAAAATTCACCTGTAATATACTCTAACATGTATAACAAATAGCCTATCTCGTTGAAAAAATATTTGCTTCGAAAAATGTCAAAGTTCCCCAATTAAAATTAATCACCATTTTTAATTAAACCATTATTGACTTTTAAAATTCTCCTCTAACATGTATATCGAATCCCTACTCTCGTTGAAAAAAAAAAATCTCGCGAAAATTCTTAAGTTCTGCAATTAAAATTAATTAATTACTAATTTTAATTAATATTTTTAATTATTTAATCATTCACTTCTACTGCATACACTCATAATCAAACTGCATACTCTCGTTGAAAAAAAAAATTGCTTCGAAAAATTTCTAAGTTTCCCAATTAAAATTAATTAAATTTCTAATTCGCTAAAATAAATTCCTTGAAACACAGCTCGTACTCTAGTTGAAAAAAAAATGCTTCGAAAAATTTCTAAGTTCCCTAATTAAAATTAGTTAACATTTTTAATTAAACCATTATTGACTTTTAAAATTCACCTGTAATATACTCTAACATATATTTGGAATACCCTACTCTCGTTGAAAAAAAAAAAAAAAATTGCTTCGAAAAATTTCTAAGTTCTCCAATTAAAATTAATTAAATTTCTAATTCGCTAAAATAAATCCAATGAAACACACCTCGTCCACCAATTCTCCGCGAAAAAAAAAATTTTGCTTCAAAAATTTCTAAGTCTCGCAATTAAAATTAATTAACTCTAATCCCCTTATCTTAGGTGATGGAGGAGGACACTTCGGGAGGAGGTGGGCACTTCGGGAGGTGGGCAGCCCTCCCTCCTCCCTCCTCCGTGCCCACAGCCCACCTCCTGGGGCCGGAACGTTGTTTCTTCTCTACTTATATGCAACCCCTTATTTGGCGTTGTTGCTCTCGTTTGGGTTACACAAATAATCAACGGTTCTCTTTAGCATTAATTGGCTCATTTTTCAAACATTTGTTATTGACTATCCATTCAACCCAGGTCAGAGAGTAGGGGGGGGGAGGGGGAGAGATGAATGGAGTTAAAATTCTCTTCGACAAAATTTTACACACCTGTTTTTTATTTATTGAAAATTTTTGACTTTTAAGAATTTTCTCAGTTTTAAATACACTACATTACAATTATCATAGTATAGTGGATATATAGTATTATTAGATACATTATATTCACTATATTATATTTGAAATTGACAGCCCTCACCTCTCACGAGATATTTTTCTAACCGGATTCAACCTATCGAATTTTGTATCTCAAAAATTCTTTACAAGATGACATTAGATATCTAGTACAACAATGATGTTACTTTAAAATTTCAAAAGTGTGTCTCATTCGAAATACGTAAGTAATCCATTAGGTCAAAATAAATGTCACACATTTATAAAGAATTTTGCGCAAGTTTGGTATTTTATTTTATTTTTTTTATCTACACGAATTAAACCTGAAACATAAGACACAGTTTGATTTGGGTTTGTGTCTGGGAGTGCTTGTATGGTTGTACTATATAATTTAAAATCAGAAAAATTAAATATCGATACAATGAATTTTAGTCACAGAGCTTCTCTTTTTTTTCTCCCATTCAATATTTATCATGCGCCTAAATATGAAAAAATAAATAAATACAATTATTTTTTAATTTAGATTAGATCACACGAGCAGAAAATGTGTACCATTTCAAATTAGGAAGAAAACAGAAAAGAAATAACTTTTCTTTTTCGGCTTTGCAACATTAAAATGCATGTAGTACATGTAAAAAAAAGAAAAAGAAAACTATTTATATCCGAGCAAACTAAACCTTATATAACCGCCAAAAGACTTGTTGATTTTTCCTGTCTGGTTCACCTGACTGGTGGCATCAACTAGCCTACAACTGTTGCCGAAGAATTCGTGGAATTATTGTCTGGCGATAGAGGGCGTTAAAGTGAACCTGAGACAGTCAATACGACTACTGCCAAACACGACCCGCAAGAATCAAAACCAAACGTGAGACTGATTCTAATACAAAAAATAAATAAATATATTAATTACTTTTTGTGAACGTGATCCGCAGACCAAAAATTACTGAGTCAATTCGACCCGATTTAAAAATCACCCCGACATGAGCATGATCCTTTAAAAAATAATGCCTCTCAAACCCGAATAAAGCTACGGGTCTTGTAGGATCCGGGTAAAATAGGCCCGATGTTGGATTCTACATACATATAAATACTTTAAACCCGAAAATAAAATAAAATACTATTCTAATTTAGTCTTTGTTACACAAACAGAGAGAGTGTTCAATTTCGAATCGGGGAGGAAATAGAGATAAAATAACTTTTATTACAATGGTTCTCTTTATCCACATCATAAAATTGACATGCGCATAATACAGGTAAAAAAAAAAAAAAAATATATCAGCGCAAATGAAGCTTAACTTGCAGCGTCAAAAGACTTGTTGAATTTTTTTATCGTCTCGTTTACTTGACAGGTGACACAACTATCCCACAACTGTTGAATTATGCCGGCAAATTTGTGGAGAATATCATGAATTATTGTCTGGCGCGAGAGGGCGTCTGCGCGTCTTCTCACCAGCCCCTGCTCCTCACTTCATTTTCGAATAAGCTCTGGATTTCCCAGGACAACGAAGGTTTCTCCTCTCCTCGAACCTGCGCAAGGTGAGTTGCTTTTGAAAAACTTATTATACACGTTTTTTTCTTTTTATATTAAGCTTATAATGAACGGAGGGGGTGCCGAAAAATTTCTGATATATCTGTAAAATGAATTAAATTGTTTTTTTCTCATCTTACGACAAGAGTAAGAATAGTAATAATTGTCAAAAAACATTTAAGAATGGAACTTATAATAATGGAAGCAAAAGTAAAATAATCAAAGACAATGGTCGAAAGATTTTTCATTTAGCTATAAAATGTCAAATTATGTTTTTTTAAAAATATTATTGCTAAAATAAGAATAATAATATTTATAAAAAAAAAATAATAATAATAACTTTAAAAATGGAACTAAAAGTAAAAAGTCAAAGAGAATGGTCGAAAAATTTCTCATAGATCAGTAAAATCAATTGAATTATTTCTTTTTTTTTTTATATTACTGCCAAAGTAAGAACGGTACTGTCGAAGAAACCTTTGAAGATGTAATTTATAATAATGGAAGTAAAAGTAAAAAGTTGCATCTGTAAAAAGAATAAACTATTTTCTTTATATCATTGTCAAATGATGACTAAATTAACATTTTGGAAATATAAATGACAGTTTTTTTAATAGTACAAATTACGACAGTGATAAAAAAACAAGTTTAAAAATGATTGTCGACAGAACTTTTCATGATCAAGTAAGCCTGTATTTATAATAATAATAATAATAATAATAATAATGATAACAGATAAGTCATCGTTTTATTCTTGATATATAGGACAAGTATATATACATATACATAGCTGAAAATGTATTGACTTATTATTTACAAAAAATAAAAATTAGAATTTTTAAAGTATCCGATTTGTCAAAATAATTTTGACATATTATGTTTTTATATCTTCCAATAGTTCAATTCATTATTTATTCAGAAAAACGTAAATTACGGAAATTTATTATTATTTTGAGTGACAAAACAGATTTGTAATTTTTAAAACCTTGTTTTGAAAAAAAAAAGGTGATCGATTTATTTAAAAAATATATTTTTTTTAACATGCGAAACATCTTACTTTGCTATTTGCCATGCTTGAAGTCATTTTTAAGAATTAATCTCTTCGTATTAGAAGTGTAACTACTTTCGTGCGAACATAGAGAAATGTAACTTAAAATGTTGATGTAGCCTAATTCGGATGAGCAATGAAATTTAAGAACAATAGTACCATCATTAAAAAATGCCTTATCAAAGTTACGGGTATGAGCCTTTCTGTGTTTCACAGCGTTATAGTTACAAATTACATAACTAAAAAGAAAAAGAAAAATAATGCATCACGCATATTTAGGTTATGAGTCATGGTTAACATTTAAGTGCATTTAAGTTTCGTATTTTATACTATCTTTTGTAGGAAAGTATAATTACAAGTAGAAAACGCATTAAAATTTCCTTACAGTACACAAATAATGCGCTATATATATTAACAAAATATAAAAACATTACATGTATTCGACTTATTTTGGAGAATTTTATATAATATCTATAGAAATTATGTACATCATATAATATACTAAAATTTCGTTGAGCTTCAAAGCTTTCAATGCATATTTGATAAATTTTATGCTTTTTTTTATTGTAACCACTGAAGTTTGGTACAATTTTTTGCTTTATTTAATTTTTTATTTCGGCAATTAAATAAGGCAAAATTTACTATTAAATCCTAGTGGTAAGAAAAAATCGTAAAGATTGGCAGTTATGTAAATGTCATGGAAATTCGCTTCGAGAAACGATCACCTATAAAAGGTAATGAATTTAAATTAGCTGTCGTACTGCTGTATAATAACTGTAAATTTTTACACATTCTAGATTTTAATGAAGCTTAAAAAGGTAATACATATTTAAAACTATAACGATAGCTGCCAAGAGGCGGTAAAGTAGTTGTATTTTTTGGGAGGTTCTATATATAATGCTAATCCTCTCTTATGCAATAAGGAAAATGCTACAACTTACCAATATAACATCTATACTAATAAAAAAATTCCCTGACGGCTCGGCCTACAGCCACAGGTAGATTTCGAAGACGTGGGAGGGGCCTCTTTATTGAGAATTTCAGAAGAAATTACCTTTTTGCCATGATGCTGCAGTTGGGACCGCCCATTTCAAAATCTAAATGCGTTTGTAGGTGGAGCCGGCGGAGATTTTTTTGTTTTTATTTTATTTTATTTATTTTTTTTGCTGTAAGGGTTGGTCCTATAAAAATTGTCAATATAAAAGTTTCAGATAATATTAAGAGGATTTATAATAAATTTAAGCGGATTTTATATCTTGTGAATTGACGAAGTTGTGAATTTTTTACTTCTTAAACCCCTATCCCCCCCCCCCCCCCTTGGAGGTAATTTTTAATGATATAAAAAATCTGGCATGCATAAATTTTCGGCCTTTTTCCTAGAAGCTAACTTTAGCTAACCTAGAAGATAACTTTAAACGGATTCGATACGTATCATAATTAAGACGTTATGGGGGTTTTTCTGTTTTCACAAAAAGCCCCCCATTTTTTTTCATCCCCCTTAGTTCGATTTTGCCCATTAACGAACTTGACCGAGATTTTATGCCCTTTGATTTTATGTATAAGTTTGGAAGAGATTTGTGCAGAATTATTAAAGTTATCGTGTCCATAAAAAAGTGGTATAGATAGATAGAGCGATAGATAGATAGATAGATAAAGTTTTGAAGGGGTGGTTTTGGGTTCTGGGAGTTATGATCGGCGTAGAACAGCAAATGTTTTTCAGAAATTCCAACATGGGGAAGAATGTAATAGGTAGTATTTCTTACGAAATCTACCTAAAAGATGTTTGTCTGTGTGTCTGTCAGTCTTTGTGCGATGGCTAGGAAAATCTATTGTGCGTAGAGATCTGACAACCTAGATAAGGATAGTCCAAGGCAGGTCCTTATGCACCAGAGGCTCCGATTTTACATTTTTGTATAACTAAACGAGAGATATTAATTAAAACCCCCCACACAATTAAAATGAGGTTTCGAAACAAAACGTCATAAGGTGCTTGTCAGAAAAGCCGTTTGAAAGCTGGCAAGCAGAGAAGATCGAAAATTGCTTATTTTTTTTTGTCCATCTTTATAAATGCGCATCGGCTAAACCGTACAAAATATGGAAAAAACATTCACTCCAAATTATTAAATTATTGTTATGTTTAAAACGCCGCAATCCGTTTGAAAAAATATTTTTGTTAATCCTTTCAAAGAAATGTTTTCAAAAAAGTTCGATTTCGCGGCTTTTTTCTAAGCTTGCATCTTACTCAATTTCACAGATGCGAAGAACTAAAAATATCCACTTAAAACGGATAAATTTTCTCTACGACGGTGAAATCCATTTAAAAAAAACAAAAAAAAAAAAAAAAAAAAAAAAAACGAATATTAATCCTTTAAAAAAAATTCGCGACATTGACTCCATTCTCGTCTCTCGAAGACACTATTTTTTCTAAGTTAAAAGTAGCTAAACATCAGTATCTTAACACAACTCTTTTACGCATTCTTAGTACATTTAATTTACATCCCTTATAGAAATCTCGAAACATTCGTACAATTAGAAGTATTTAAAATAAAATAAAATCTGCAAAATTTTCGCTCATAACGTGTAAACTCAGCGGTTTTGCTCCATGTGTTTACAATTAAATATCTATATTTTTGCACGAAACTTACACTCAGGCTTTCAAAACGTTATATTTATAACTGAAAAAAAATTCAAAGATTTCGAACGATAAGAACTATTTTGTTTTTAATGTTAAAGGACCTGACGCAAAAAACAAAAAAAGCGAGAAGTAAAAAAACCTCTTTTACAACTAAACATAAATATTTTTTCACGAATTTTTTACACGGGCTTCAAAAGCATTATATTTATAAATGATAAAAATGTCAAAGAGTTCGGACAATATAAGCTATTTTTTTTAAAATATTGAATGATCATATGTAAAAAAAAAGTCTATCTTACAAACACATTTACCACTAAATATCAATATTTTTTCATGAATTGTTTACACAAACTACGGAAACATTATATTTTTGACTCACAAAACTTTAAAAAAGTTTGAACGATAACAACTACTTTTTTTTCAACATTTTATGCATAAGATGACCTATAATTGAAAATTATACTACGGTTTGGGAAATCATTTTTATTAAGAGATAGATTTGGTGCTCCCTGGCGGTGGAAAGTGGAACTGAAAAAATTTCAGCCTGCTAAACGGTGCTGTAAACAGCGGGGACACGAGGTTTGTTTAGAACAGACTACGCCTCTAGCGTTGGAAAATGGAACTAAAAGATTTTGCATTTAATATTGATACGATTCAAACGAAATCTTTTCTAACATTCTTCCCAGGTTTCTCAGAGGTACTAAATAAACTTCGGTATAATTTTTTCAGCCATTGGTTACCATCATTTATGAATATAAATATCCAGAGAGGTGATTTATTTTCTCTGATTCCATGAGCCTGAATTCGACGAAAATTGGTTCATTCAACTTAACATGAAATAATTAAGATGTAGATAACTAAGAAAGATGATTCCGCACATCTTGGTGATGGAAATTTAAACTAAAAGATATTGCAGTGCATGCAGAGAACGTCTGCCATACAGTGCCGTAGGCAGCGGGGACGAGTGCCCGAGTTTCGTTTGGAAAGAGGTTTGTTTAGAACAGAATTCGAGCCGAAAATGGCTATTTTTATTAAAACCGCAAAATAAAGTTACCGAATAGATAATCCCAGACTACGAAATGTTCTCATTTTCGCTTATCCTCGAGAATTAAGAAAACTATTGGAGGTATCAATTCGAAACTCACAGTATGTAAGTTGTTTATTTTCTTGATTACGAAAATGAAAATTTTGTAAAAATCGGACGGTAACTATTTTTTTAATTTTGATCAAAAACTGACACGTTTAAATCAAATGATGCAGACATTTGAAGGGGTGGTAATCAATTTACTTACGCTTTGGGGTCCGTCTCTCTATTTAATTTCCGAAAGACAAAAGGGTTACCAGAGGAACGGTTTCATGCATCGATTTTTAAAGTGATTTCGTGTTTCGTATTATTTGTTTACGGAACCGAGCAATGCTGGGAGTATCAGCTAGTACTCTAATAAATAATGTTCATCTTTCTGTGTGATATCACCTTTTTTTTATCTAAATGCTGTTGGAAACGCAGTGTAAATTTAGGATAAGTAATTTTGAATCTTTAGTGAGATATATATATATCTGGATTTTCATTTTTTATATGTGCTTGCGTATCTAAGTGTTCTAAAAACAACTAATTAAATCATATATTCGAATTTGTCAGTTTTAAATAATTTAATTGTTGTTTTAGAATGATATACTCTAAATCTTTTATAGCCGAAAAATTTCAGCTTAATTTTTTTACTTTATTCTGAAGATGATAATTTGATGAATAAAAGGTACATTGGATGATATTCACTTCAGAAGAGTTATACTTAAGATATTCTAGAAGAGCTCGTGTTATTGCACTTATGCCATAGCCGATAATTATTATTAGGCACACTGTTCAAGAATTCGTTAAAAGAAAAATACACACACACGCACACAAAAAAAGTCCTTCCGGCCTGTACCGGGAGGAAAAGGTAGCTTTCCTATATCTTCGTTTTAAAATTTTAGCTAATGTTACACGAAAACAGCAAGCTAAAATGCAAAGAAAACGTTTACAAAAGATTCGTTAATACTGAATTTGAATAAGAAATTCGCCAAATTATTGAGCTATAGCCAAGTTGGCTTCATTTATAAAAACTTCTTTTGGTCGCCAAATTTGGCAATATTTCGCCAAATGTCGCCAAGTTTGGCGAGAATTTGGCGCTAACGGTTATGAATATGTAGTTTTATGCATATGATTGGGAAAATGATTACAACAATGAAAGAAAATAATTTGCGAGAAATCGCGTTCACTAAAACTGATAAATTAATCGTTGGTTTTTTGTAATGTGCTGTCTTGTTTCAAAATGTCAGCCACCCTAGAATTTCAAACTGCTCTATCTCAGCCATTTTTTAAGATAGAGGTAAAACAAAAAATGCTCTGGAATCCTTGTATCAAGGCCTAAAACTTAATTAAAAAATAAATTTGAATTTGTAATTTTTTTGTATATTTATTTTAGTTTCAAAAATTTAAGTGGCCGCCATCTTGAAACAAGATGGCGGACCAAGCTGGCCAACGAACTCGGTGGAGGCATTGGTGAGCTTAATACACACAATTAGTTTCATCCAAATTAATTTATAAATACGAGCGTATGACATACATCAGATATATATATATATATATATATATATATATATATAACCATAAATGAAACATTATCATAACACCAACTTAAACCATGAAATAATTAAGTATGAAATAATTAGTTGACAATGAAAGATTCCCCAACACACTTAATATGGAATCAAAAAACATTGAAAGAATAAGAAATTAAATAAAAATTGAATCAATGGAATAAATGAATTAAATGAAATTAAATTTGTGGAATTTAGACAGAATTATCAAGTCCCAATTGCCTAAATACCACAAATAAAATGAGATGTTTCGTCTTCATATTAGCCAAACATTGCTAAAAAATATGATATTGGGACTACATCTCAAATAAAATGATTCAAATCAGTGATAAAATAAAAAATAAAATACAATATAAAAAAGGAAAGAAACCATACTTATAAAAAATCCATAAAGATGAATAGAGATATAAATAAGATACCTTGCAGTTCATGAACCATCATGAAAACTCCAACATGACTGGGGAATGAATTGCATAAAAAATCATATCGTGTTGCCAATTTTAGAAATATAAATTGCTTAGAAATATAATTTGCTTGCACTGATGCCAGAAAGAATGTTAAAATATAATGGATTATAAAATAAACAGGAACATTAGTGCTGCCATCTATTAGTAAAAAAAAAAAAAAGTGGATATAATCTGAATCGAAGGAATAGAATGGAAATAAATGTTTCATAATTCAACCAAATTACTAACTTAATTGATACCAATTAGTTAAATATTAAATAAATGAAATTAATTAATAAATAGAAAATCGAATTATATTAAAGGATGTATTAATGTATAATACTATGTTAAATAAGTATTAAGATGGAAAAATTAATAATAAAAAACAACTTAAAATAGTGCTGCCCTCTAGTGGTAAAAGTAAATATAAAGTATGGATGGAAATTAGTTTTTAATAATTAAACCAAATTACTATCTTAATGATAGCCATTAGTTAAATATTAAATAAATGAAATTAATTAATAAATAGAAAGTTGAATAATATCTAAGTAATGGATGTATAAATTAATAATACTATGTTATAAAAAAATAGTAATATGAAAAAATTAATAATTAATGCAACATTAAAAATGTACCATTAAATGTCAACAACGATTAAATAACTGTACTAAAAATGCAACATCATTTAAAATAAATTAAATTAAAATACTAAAGATTTGATATATATATATATATATATATATATATATATATATATAAAACTATGGATATATATATAAATATATATATATCCATATATATATATATATATATATGGATATAGTTATATATATAAATCAACATTTGAACGGAGGGTGGTTTTGGGGTCTGGGGGTCATGATCGGTGAAAATATATCGAAATTTTCCGGATTTGCTTTCCTCCGGGGGGCTGCAATAGATAGCTTTATACTTTTTTGTATTGAAAGCTACCTAAAAAGCTAAGATAATTAAAAGATGGGCATACGTGAAACCGCCATTTAACTTTTAATTTTTGAATTTAGTCTTCTTGGCGTTAATTACGCATCAGGATTCTTCATTTTTTTTAATAAACATTTTGTAGTTATTTTAATTGATTCTTTATTTTTTTATCATTCTTGCGTGAACACTCCTAAATATCATTATTCGCAGTATAGTATTTTTCCATTTTCTTTTATTTCTTTTAATTATTTTTGCTCTATCTTTCGAACAAATGCGATAGCACTTCCATAAATACTGTTATCCATGCATCAGTAATGACGAACAGGAAGAATAATCATTATGAATCATCTTGTTTGCTTCACAAAGAATATTGGACACGCGTTAAAATACTTTTATTAATCACTCTTTGTGTTCAGATCGGTTTTCTTATAGATTTATGAAACACCATGTATAAATCATGCGTACTTATACGTCATTAGCATTATGAATTGCACTGTATCCATGTGAAAATGTTAGCAGTTTTATAAAATAACAACCGGTTGAGAAATTCGACCATTAAAATGTTAGAACCTTCATGGTCATTCCAAGTGCTTTATGAACTTTAAAAAGTGCGCATATCTTAAGTGCAACATCAGTTTTTAGCTGTCAGGAAGAATAAGCTACTGCTAAAGTAATTTATTTACACTTTTGATTAAATCACAGCAAAGTTAATTATTTATGCAGAATTTCAAAAACTGTTATGCGTATTATATGACATAAAGTTATATTCCACTCAATGTGGCACTTTCTCAATCTCAATCTTCACTAATTTGCTTGTATGTTAACATCTCAAGCATGTGTCATAAATATTTTAAATTATGCACCAAGTTAAAAGATATTGTTAATTCTGTTGTAAGTAACTTCATTCGGACAGTCGATTTCAGAATTTGCTGCCTATATAGATTAAAAAAAAAATTATTTATCATTTCTTAGAAAAGTGGTAAACTTCGTATATCAGTCCCTTCGAAATGATGGTATAGAAAATCATTCATCTGAATAAGCAATAAATATTGCACTTTTTTATTCAATTCAAAAGTTAATAAAAGAACAATGCGTAAATCTCCCACAGGCCTGTTGGTAAGGAGTATGTGATTCAAGATTTGATGCAATGCATGAAGAGGATTACATTTCTTTACGTTTGTAGAAATTAGATACTTTCAAAGGCTATGAGGTCTAAGATATTACGGACAATGTAGCGTAAATTTTCATAATTAAATCAATTAATTCTGTTGTGCAACAGTTTAATATTTAAAGACAACAGTTAGCTTAAACTATTTAAGATTTTTATGTTTTACTAATTTTATTAACTGTTAAAAATAGTATTGCACTGTAATTCCTGATAATGGGATAAATTGAATTCGTATAGTATGCATTTACATATGTTGACTATAGTTTCAATAAATGTATATATACTGGTCATTATAAATAATAAATTCTTTGAGGGTATAATTGTAATTCTGTGAAACCTACATATTTTTGAAAGATCATTTAAAAGACTGTCGGAAGCCGTTCCGTGGGATTCCCAGCGAATGCATAAAAGCTCCTGGTTTAGATAAATAAAATATTGGGCAAATAATAAATACAAGAATTTTCTTTATAAAAAAGAATAACCGATTTCGTTTCTAATTCATTATCCTTACATATTGTTTAAAACTTTATCAAGTAATATGGATGGAAAATCTAACAATGTGTCTAATAACTAACTAATGGATACAGGGTGTCCGAAAAGTCTAGAAACGGTCGAATAACTCTAGAAATATACATCGGATTGAATAACGGAAAATATGTGTTCAATATTTTAGAAAAATCTATTTAGGGATATGAAAGTTACCCCCTGGGAGAAAAAAGGGTGGAAATCTTTTCTATTGAAAAGTCGAAAAGTCTGGAAACGGTCGAATAACTCGAAAAATATACTACAATGGATTGAAAAACGGAAAAATATGTGTTCAATATTTTTAAAAAATGGCAACTTTGATATCCCTAAATAGATTTTTCCAACATATTGAACCCATATTTATCGCTTTTCAAATCTATGTATATTTCTCGAGTTATTCTACCGTTTCCAGACTTTTCGGACACCCTGTATAACAATCAGTGCATTTTTTCAGGAGTTATGTCAATCTCACTTTGAGTTAAAGCTTTGAATTTTGAAGATTTTATAAGAGCAATTTTGTTCTAATCATCAGATTTTGACAAAATTCAAATGGAACGAGCAGAATGCCTTACACTTTCAAAGAAAATATCAAAATCTGTGCACATTTACAAAAGTTATACGTGAACAGGACCAAAAAATACATGCATACAGATCGAACTGATAACCTCCTCATTTTTAAAAATTTGTTAATAAAAGAAACTGTAGCCAAAATTCAAATCTAAATGCCACGAGATTAACGAACACTTACGTATTTTTCATAAAGAAATGTGAAACAATCAAACTTAAAAAAAAAAAAAAAAAAAAAAAAAAACCACATTGCTCTATATCTAAAAATAATTGATTAAAGAAAATTTTTAAAATTCTTCTCAATGAAAATTGTTTGTCAAGTACTACATAAATATAATTTTCTTTGGAAGACTACTATTCAAAATGTTCGCAAGTTCAAATTATTTCGTTCCAAACCTGTTTTATTATTTATTGTTGACTCCTCTTTTTTTTTCACTGTATATGACGAAAGCACGAGATTTCTATTAAAATAAGGTGTACAGAGAACGAAAAAAGTTGTGCATATTTTGCTATTTTTATTGTGTATATAATTCGGATTCTACGTAATAAGCCTTTGAACAGCATTATTTATTTTCGCAGAATGACTATTCCAATATTTAGACTCGGTTGTGTTTAACTAAAAATACAATAATTTGTTCAATGAATAATTTTTTCTACACTTCGTAAAAAGTATTAATTTTTAATCATTTTTTCTTCATTTTTACGTTCTTCAAAATATAATGAAAAAACAGTACAAAAATGAAAGTAAATGTGATAGAAAAAAAAAGATCTACGCAGATAATTTTTATAATGAAATATTTTGAAATTAAAATATGGAGAAAAAATCAGAATGCGTAAAAAAAAAAAAAAAAAAAAAAAAAAGTCTGCAAAGATTAATTTTTTTTAGGTTTTACAACATTTCTTATATTTCGAATAATTTTTTTATGCATAAAATATCAGTCGCATATTTGGAAAAATATTAATTTGAGACATGTTTTTTCTAAGATAAGTAAATTAAAAAACTTATGTTTTATCCACGTTAAATTAAGTTTTGTTTGAAAGAGCAAAATTATCTCGATAGAGCACCACATTATCTAGATAGAGTTTGAAAGAGCACCTCAATTATCTCGATATTTCAGCAAATAGGTCATACAAAATATAACAGCAAAATACAAGATTTGAACGAAAAATATTTAAAATATATGTGATGTAAATATATCATGTTGAGTAGATATATCCTTAAAAATTTTATTGAGAATGATAATTCATATAAATGATATTTACAGGGTATCAGCAGCATAAATCAAACAACTCGTTCCTAATAAACACAATTCGAAGAAATTGTGACCCGTGTAAACTGACAATCATAGTTCTTTTCCTTTCTTTTTCTGGCATTTGGCTTGTTTATATTTAGTGGGCGTGAATAAAGTTTTGGTTCATCAAAAAAATGTCATATATTTTTTTAATTTCGGATATTAAAATATTGACATTATATCGATGTTCGTTTCAAGTGCACACGGATTTTTTTATTTGCTTGTTTGTTTGTTTGTTTGTTTTGTTGGGTAACAGCATGAAACGAAAACTCAAGGGACAAAATGCACATAAGTGTTTTGTGAACGGTTAGAAAGCTTTTTACATTTTTAACGAAAAATTGATAGGACATTAGCTTCTGCCGAATGGTCTGCACAGCTTGCTCATGGTTTAGAGTGGGGTAACGTCATATACAAAGACTCTTCTTGTTTTTGTGGAAAATGTATGAAAATTAATTAAAAATTTAGTTAATTAAAGAAAATTAATTATAAAGAACATGTCCTTGAACAAGCTATAAAGTTATGGGTCTAAATTTACTTCGATAAAAAAAATATATACATATTTCAGAGAGAGTCTGGAACAACCCATTTAGTTTGTTAAATTATTTTTCAATTGCAAACAGAATTGAATTTGTTCACAAATTATTTATGTGCGTGCTATGAGACCATTTTGTCATTTTTGACAATTTTAAACAGTTTTTAATTCATGCTTTTATCTAACAAAACAAACAAACAAAAAAATCAATGAGCACTGAAAACACATACAGAGTAAGAACATACATCAACATATATAATGTCAGTATATTGACAATATTAAAGTATTTAAAGAAATTATATTTTTAGAGGCACCAAAACATTTTCCACACCCTATAAATACATTTATTTATCAATGTGACAACATTGGAGCAGTAAAATATGCTGATCGAGAAGATTTTGAAAAAAAAAAAAAAAACCTTGCGTCTTATAATAGCAAAATTAATGTTTGTTTACTCGTCTAACTTGTGGAAGTTTAAACTGAAATTGCGATAAAAGCTTGTCATTATGGATCAGAGCTGCTTAAATTTGATTTTTTGGGCATTTTTAGCTATACCTCAATTTCCAACATTTTGAAGTGTCACATATCATGCTGAAAGTGCGAAAACGCAACATTTTACTAACAAGGAAGGTCTCCATAAGCGCATACTCAGAAAAAGTTGAAAAAATTACAGAATATTCTTCTCATGAGGATATATACGTTTATAAAAAAATTTGCTGCGGAACCTCGATATAACGTCCGTAAAAAAATTCTGAAAAATTCGTGATTTGGCGACTTATTGCTGGATTGGCGACGCAATGAAATTAAAAAAAAAATACGCATTTACCATAAATACTCTTTTAGGAAAAACGTTTTCTTATCTTTATACTGAACTAGTTTAAGTAAGTTTAACTTAAATAAATTCACTTTTATAACTACGGTTTTGCCATATACAGGGAGTCCATAATTAAACGACCCTACTTTAAAGTTGTCTACTGACGAAGCTATTGGTCAGAAAGTTGTAAAATTTTGTGAAGGACATAATGGAAGCATGGGAATTTGTTCAAGCGAAAAAAAAGTTAGTTCAAAATTTCGCCACCAAGGGGCGTTTTTTAATGAATTACACATTTAGAATATATTTACACGATAAGTTATAAATGTTATTACAACAAAACATGTTGAACAAAACTTTTTTCGCGACATGTTTTTAGCATTTCCCCGATCACACTGCAGTCAACTGTGGAACATGCTATCTTACGATTCCAGATGGTAGCTGAAAATGATGGCCGTCATGCGGAACGTGGTTTGTTGCAATAAATATGTAAACTATCGTAAATGTATGCTAAATTCATTAAAACGCCATCTAGTGGCGAAATTTTGAACTATTTTTTTTTCGCTTAAACAAATTCCCATTCCTTCATTATGTCCTTCACAAAATTGCACAACTTTCTGATCAATAGTTTCGTCTCTAGACAAGTTTAAAGTAGGGTCGTTTAATTATGGACACCCTGTACATTTATATGTACATCTAAAGAAAATTAACGATCGTATTCTACGGTTTAGAACAAAATTTAAATTGATTAAAAATGCTTTAAACTAAAAATTAATTGTCCGATTCTGAGCACTGTCAATTTGACCTCGATATTGTTAGTGTTGGAGACAACAAGAGAAAAGTCGTGTTACCGTGGAAACAATGACTTATCCAAAATCAAAATAATGAAAGCGTTCTTAATATGACAGTTACTGTTAAAATACACTCAAAACGTATCCAGCTGGTGAAACCGTGTAAAATGAAATAGCTTCAGCAATACTTAACTTGTATATATATAAAATAAGCTTATAAAAAAAATAATATACTATTTAATCGCTGAAATTTAAATTCATAAATTTAATTCATTCATTTAAACACTCATTTTACGAGGAATTTTCAAATACTGTAAAATCGCTTGCATTTGGCGACGAAAAAGTTTTGCTCGCCAAATCGCGTTTTTCACGCCAAATACTCGAAAGTATTTTATTTTTTTACAGAATTTCTAGTGGGATTCCGAAGATAAATTTGACTGATTCTTCATTACGTACATGAGTAGCTCCATTAGCATATTTTTCAAAATATTCTGAGTATGCGCTTTAAGGAGACCTTCAATGTAAGTACTTTTTTCCTCATGAAAATAAATTTTTGGATCAACATCAATACTTTTCTTGAAAACTAGAATGTTTCTTTTAATACATTAACTTTGTTTGGTTGTCATTTTCAGTTTTTTATATTAAAAAAAAAAAAAAAAAAAAAAAAAAAAAAAACGTGCATTTCACTATTTAAGGAAAAATGCAACGTGAGTGTGCATGCTAAGTGCTTAATATTTCATAAATAATTAAAATTTTCATTGCCATTTTTTTTTAGAAAGAATTCATGTATGTTATATTTCCGTTTTTCTGTTTTCTAAATATATGATTACCATCTGATATTTTATATTTCTTGCTGATCGTTTATACTTTTTACCTTTTCATAATTCTTATCTTCTAATTTTTTATCACTTTTATCAATAATATGATCTATTTTTCATAAAATATTAGTATGGAGCAAAAAATGTAATACAAAATTATTGTAGCAGGAATGGTTAGACTTAGAAGGACGATATTTGAGCACTTTTTCTCTATTGATCCTTAGTTTTTAAAAACCAAATTTTTGAGTAGATCTACATGCTTCTGTCAAAGAATTGGTATCACTTATAGCAGTTGTTTTGCGTTACGAAAAGGAACTTTACTCCTCATAATAATACACTCTGTTGTATTATTTTGTTGCTATACGAAATATTCTGTTCAACTCCTGTAATTTTGGAACACTTCGGACTTTTATATGTATTTGTACAAAACGTCTACATAATGTTGAACGCATAGTGTTAGATTTATTTTCAAATTATTTGTAAACGAGCAGACTACTCCTGCTTCGCCTGTCAATTTTTCCAAATGAACCTCGAATGATTAAAACATTTTTAGATTCACCTTCCACCGCCAAAGCTTCATTATGTTCTAAAAAAACCTGTTAACAAACGAACCTCCTGAAAGGATCCCGTTTTGTGTCTCAACACACTTGTTAACATACACTAATTTGCTATAGATCAGATTACGGAAGAATCCATTGTTTTCGATATTCGACCTCTCTTTTCACTCCTCTTAGGAGTTGAATTTCGAAAATAGCTGAAATGCGTATTGAACCATTTTTTAAATAAATTTATTATATTGCATATCACACTTCTACCTAAAACTGATACTGAAATATGGCAAAATAACCTAAAACTTCCAATATCCTTTAACCCTCCTAGAGTTGATTTTCGAAACACCCTTTCTTAGTGTATTCCTATTATGTGTTACAGATATATACCCAAAAGTTCACGTTTCAAGCTTCAACAACTAAGTCTGTGCGTTGATTAATCAGTCGATCAGAACAATGCCTTTTACAGGTACACATATAGATATTTATATAGAGAGAGAGAATTGACCTGTAAAAAAATTTACAGAAATTCTGAACATAAAATAAATTAACTTTATATGGAATAAAATTCACCAAAGTTTTCGGATTATTGTCTAATATTTTCTTTTCTGAGGATGCCATTGCTAACTGAAAACGGTCCCCTTAGACTGCCGAAATTAAAATTTCTCTCTATCTTGAAAACTAATAATAAGAATAGTCTGTAAATTCACATAGCCTTGTTTTTTAAATATGTTTATTCTTTTTATGTAAAAATTAATGTATGTCATAATGAATTTTTTAATATAAATAAAAAAAAAATCATATATAAAAATATGTATTTAAATCGAAAAAATGCCTGGCCTATGTTTGGGTTTATCCATTATATTTTATTTAAAATGTATGCTTTATTTTTTTTTCGATGATATAAATTAATGTTTGTCACTTGTGTTTAACATTTGCGCCCTGAAACCCTGATCTCTTCCATAAATATATAAGAAAGAATGTTTATATTCTAAAATATACACTTTTTTTCTCTTTTTTGAAGGGGGGGGGGGGTTGCTTTGATCTGGGGAACTGAAATATGCGTTAAAAATCAGTGTCAGAATCTGAAAAATAAAGTTAGTACAATTTTTAATATGTAGATGATTCCTACTTCGAAAAGAAGATACAATTCTCTGCAATCAATCTTTTATTAACCCCTTTGCGACGAGCGTCCTTTAAGGAATTTTTAATATTTTACGACCGGTTTTTTAAACAGAAATTTTCGCCTAATTCAATCGCAGAAATGCTACCATTAAATAAGGCAAAGCTTACACTAAAAAATAACTGGTGGGAAAAATTGAGGATTCTGAGCATCTTATGCGTCACGTATACGTGTCGCTCGTCCCCAAGGGGTTAATTAGAGTAGGCTTTGTATCCTATCTCTCAAACTACTTCAAATAGATAGATGTAAACTGTACTTCGCGCTACTTATCTAACGAACGACGAAATTTAAAACTTTTGCTGAAAATTCAAAATGATATATATATTTTTTAATATTAATCAATTTTTCGGCTAGGGAACGATTGATCCATCTCAACATATTCTCTAGCCAAAATAGTCTCAATTCATCAGGCATGTAAAACAGTCACAACTCATCCGCAAACAATCCATCAACAACCACCCACCCTCTCTTTTATTACATATTGTACGCACAATGTTCTTGGCCGATAAAATCAGATGATCGCAGTAATTTTGGGACAGCGTTTTTGCGTGGTGAATGTTTTCTTGACATTGTTTGCATTACATTTATGAATGAAAGTAGGAATAGCATTGTAACTTGGCGAAGACTTACAAGCAGATCTTGAATGAATTAAGCATACAAGTTTGGTTTATGTATAACATTTGAAGTATGTTGAACACTGTTTATCTACAATTTAATTTAAGAATACTTTAATTTGATAGCCTGGTAATCCTCGCAATCACTACAGTGCGAGTATGAGTGCTTCGCGTTTATGGGTTTGAATGTAAAACAATGAATGATTAGCATTAACATTTTAGATAAATACGATTTAACTCTCTTAATGATTATATGAAATGTTTTCATAGGCAATTGTCAGTTTCTCTGACATTAATTTCCTCTATGTTAAAAAATAGCCCAGTCGCCCTAATTTCAAAATAGATCAACTGCACTGGTAAAAGAGGTTATGCATTTAAACCAGAATTTCTTGAGATAAATTCGTTGTAAAAGAAATTCAAACATTCATAGTATTTGATAATGCTGCGATCACTACAATGCAAGTATGAGCGCTTCGCTTTTAGGGATCTGAATGGTAAATCAGTGAATGATTAGTAAAAGGTATCGATTTCAAATGTAGTTTAAAAGAAAAATCAGGAACACTTGCCCAATTTGTAGAAAATATATCACTCAATTTACCAGTTCTATAATTCCTGTATATCAAAACGAATGCATATGCAGTGAAACTTCTGAATAACGGACACCTCTTAACCACCAAATTCAGAGTTGTCCGCTATACAGAGGTAAAAATATGCAACTAATATTTATGTTGGTGATTGAAACAGTGTAGAGGCTTTACTGTATATGTGCTGTGCACTTTTAAGAACTTATTCAATGAATCATTGGTTTAAATAATTTAGAAATTGCATGGAACATTTTAAAGTATGAATCTCTTATGCATTATCTTCTGCTAAGAAGCCTATTTTCATCAAGAAAATATTTAAACTTGATTTCGAAACATGCTACTCATATACTCATGAACATGTAGGGAATGTTTTATGCAAGTCATTAGTTTATAAAGCTTTTAAATGAATAGAGAAAATTCTTAATTTGAATGTCCACTGTACCCTTAGGCAAATATTAATCTTAATTTCAGAAATACATAACGGGATTAATACTATAGTTTCGAATATTCCATCAACTTATTTCGATAATTTCTAATCAACAAATCCTATCATCCACATTCATCAAGTTGAGTTGTTTGTGGTTTGTTGCAATCAGAAATGCAAACGGTATAGAAACGGACAACTCCATACGCAAACACTGTAAAAGAGGTTTGTTAAATGAAATTCGGCTTTCAAAGCTTCAGTATTAAAATAGTATAGAGTTAAATTATTTATGTATTCAAAAATCCTACATTTAAGATTTGTAAATATTAAAACATTGCATTTTAGAAGCATTTCGATATGGGATAGAATCAAATGAATATTATAGCCAAAATGCGTATAATTAATTAACCGATATCGAGAAATTATTAGGTAAGCTTTTTTTCTATAACTGTATGTAAAGTGACCACCTAGTTAAACAAGAACGAAAAATCATGCGTCAAGCATAGATTATGTAACACTTTCCAACACTTCCGAAATACTTAAAAAAAAAATTACCGTTTAATAAGGTCTAATATCTATTTTCTAAGTAAACAATTTGAAAAACGCATAACACATTTAAAAATCCAGTTTCAGAAATTACCAACAATATTCGGAAAAATGTCTTAATTATTTTGTGCAGCCTTGTATATGATCTATAGATATATATATACTACATAGAAAGCTAAAACTTAGTTCAGTTAGAAAACTCATAGCGCAGTTGAAAATTCCCCTTGAGCAATTCCCGTCAATAAATACAAATGTACTCGAGATGTTCTGTGCTGCCCTGTATATGAGCTATAGAATTTATACAAACCAAGTAATAGGCAAAAAAGGAGTTACATTTAAAAATGCGTGCCGCAATTGGAAACGCACTTCCAGCAATTAATATTAATAAACAGAGTACTTTAATCGAGTACTTTTGTGTGACCCTGGAAATGAAAAATAAATGCTATGCACACAACAAGGCTTACAATGTATAGTAATCCTCTTGTAATGCACCTCAGTGATATATATATATATATGAATTTCAATATGTTTTAAATGGTGAAATATTATAAAAATAAAATGCAAACGATTTTTCCCTTTAGACAGAAATGTAACGAAATTCTTTTTAGTGTCCCTGTAAAAGTGACACTCAAAAGTAAATATATATATAAGTGCTATGAACACCATATTCTATAGTAAGCTTCTTGTAGTACATCTCAGTCATATATATTAATTTTAATATGTTTGAAACAGTGTAACATCATTAAAATAAACCATAAATGATTCACCCCTCCATAGACCATAATGCAACGTTATTTTTTTGAGTGTCCCTGTAAAGGAAGTGCTACATATTTCATTTTCAATACTGAACATGCCAAAGTAAACATCATTAATATATATTATAAAAACATCATTAATATATATATATATATATATATATATATATATATATCAGTTGCATGACAACCCGAGTATGTTTACGCAAATTAGAGCACAGACAGACAAACCGAATTCTTAAACACTTTTCAACTATTTTGGAAAGTATTTAAATGCATGTTATAAGTAACAGTACTATTTTTTTTAATGAAATAATCTTGCTATTCAAAAATCTCTATTTCCTAAAACCTATCCTTTTATTTTTACGTCTCTTAGAAAGACAGCATATTCTCTAAAAACACTGTCTGATATGTTTTTACAAAATCATTACACTTTAAATGTAATTTTCTCATTTTTTTCAAAAGAAATGTGCACCATTAAAATAATATTTCAAGTTAAATAATCTCAATAGTAAAAATAACTTAATGAAACTTCCAGAGAATAATATCTAACTTCAGAGAATGATATTCAAATATCATTTTCCATGAAATAGACTAAAAGGTTTGATGTAGTGTAGATATATTATATTTCTTTTTATGAAAAGAGTAGAAAATTTAAAAAAAAAATAACATCTGTACATTATTATTCTATTTCATTATCATTTATTTTATTATCTGTATTTCATTTTCATTTTAAATATTTCTTTAGATTATAAATCTTTTTATAAAGAATATTTTAAAACGTACCCTTTGTATAAAAGAAAAAATAAGAGATAGTCCGGTTAAACTTTTTTATAAAGTATTAGTAGAGTTGGTGAAATTAATAAATTTAATTTAAATCACTCAGTTTAAAAAAAAAAATTAGTTTGTATAATTAGTTTTAAAAAAAAATCATTTATTAATTAGTAATTCAATTAAAAACTCTTAAAAGAATTTAAATGGCATTAAAAAAATGTAGTTCCGATCCTTAAAATATTTCATTGAATATGGAATCAAAACACATAAAAACTACCTTATAACATTATATATTACAGTTTTGAAAACAAAATATATTATATGATTAAAAATAAATGAACAATGTAAAATAGCACAAATAAAAAAATATATATATAATGGCAAACAGCTGTTTCGGAGCCCCTAAAGCTTCATCATCAGTGCTAAATTCAAAAGATTAAAACCGAATAAAATGTTTAAGCCATGTAAATATGCTTGCGTCTCTCACGCGCCTAAGAGTGAATGACGCTGAGTTTTTCAATCTGTTGTTTTGAAATTTACTGCCATTTTATATATTTTTTTATTTGTGCTATTTAACGTTATTCATTTATTTTTAATATAACGGCACAAAATTAAATCCACCTATTTTAAATATATTATGTGAATTTGTATATTTATTTTATTAGTAGTGCATTTTTAGTTTGTTTCTTTTACGAAAATGCCCCAATGGCAATGAATAAGTTACAATAAGACAAATAGTATTGTTGTGATTTCTCCATCTCACTAAATAGTTAACGCTATAAATTATTACCCTATACTTAAATAGCGTTCATTTTAAATAGGCAGGGTTCACGTACAACCTATCAAAACAATTAAAAACACCGTGCATTTTTAATCACCAAATTCTGGCAGGCAGATGCAGAAAGTAACCCATCAATTGTGATTTGTATTTCTTTATAAAGAAAATGCACAGATCTCTCTATGCTTTTCGAGCGCCCTTTTGAAACAGAAACAATCTCTAAAATTTTCAATAGTAATACCCAATTTCGACATCATATTTATATATTACCTTCAGAAACAAGATTTCAAGTCATTCGGTTAAGTTGGTTAGAAATTATATACATGCCAAATTTTCAGCTCCTAATGTTAAATTAATTTTTTATACTTGCTTATTTACATTTCTTGTAGTCAATTTTTACTCTGGTGTCTTCTGTTGTGTTAGTATCCAAAACAGACATTTTAATAAGCTTTATGCATGAATAATGAAATTAATATTTGAAAAAAAGAAGAATTTCAACCTAAAAATGTTTTTAAACAAATCGATTTCTAATATGCAAAATTTTATTTCTATCCAAAATGTCTGCTCATTTCTCGAAATAGTTTTTAGGTGCGTTTGTAATTATATAAACACAAAAATTACCCAACCGAATGGTTTGAAGTTTAATGTACATAATCGTTGCAGAATTTTGTCGAGTCACTTCAAATTTTATGAAAATCGAATCAAAGCTTAAATATATATTAATAAAAGTTTTATTCATTCTATTAAATCTTATCATATGTAATTAATTCAGTGATATCCCATGATAGGTAATGATTCTAGGTTGCCATGGTGACTACGTCATATTTAAAATGGAGTCATATTATTTCCGTATTACTGAATTTAAAAACCGACTTTGTATAGTAAAATTGTTTAAATATAGCAATCCTATAATCTACAGACAGATTTTGGGATAGATATTTCCGGAGAAATAGATATAAAACGGAAAAAAGAGTCTAAATATGTATTTCAAGTTCTGAAAATTTCAAAGCTAGGCTCAAGTTTCCTATTCGAATTTTCAGTAAATGTCAACAAAAGATAAAATGTTGCCAACATAAAATGTACTTATTTTATTACTGAAATTAATCATATCATAATAACAGATGATACAATTAATTTCACTGCAGTAACAACAGTACGAACGTACATGATTTGTCACGTTTGACGCACAATTTTCAACTTGTTGAGTTAAGCTTACAAAAGCATCACCACTACATTTTGAGTAACTATATATGATCATTGTGACAATAATTAATTCCATAAAAACTTTTAACAAATGTTGCAGTAGTTTCACTTATTTGAAAGAATATTAAAATAATATATTTAGCGCTTTTCTAAGCCTTTCCTGTTTTAAAACATAAAACAGACGAACGGACTTACCGAAGATATAAACACGTTTCAACTTTGCTGGAAATCAAATTATAATTCATTCCAATAAAGTCACGTTATTCAATAGTTAATTCGTGATGGAGCCGTTTTCCCTAATTTCGTCAAACTTCCATATTTTATCTAGCTCTATAAATAATTAACAAGTTTGAAATTGTACGTCAAACGTGACAACTGAGGTGCGTTCGTACTATAGCTAGTTTTATAAATATTCAGATCTTGATCATTTTTAATTCTGTGAAATGAATTTTATCGTCTGCAGATTAATTTCTGTAATAAAATAAGTATTCGGTTGCTTGACGATTAAACCTCGGAAGCTTCTATAACAAGAAAGCAAAGATTTTTTTTTTTAATTCAAATTTCTTAATAAATATTTTTATTAATATCTTCTAAAGTTTTGATTCGATTTTCATAAAATTTGAAATGTCTCGACAAAATTCTACAAAGATAATATATCTTAAATTTCAAACCATTCGGTTGGGTAATTTTTGTTGTGTTATATGCGAACGTACGGACAGACAGACGATTGGACGGACAGACAGACGGATGGACCAGACGACGACAATACGTGCTACGTATTTATATAATTACGAACGCACCTAAAAACTGAATGGAGGTTAATTTATTGAATGTTGATAGAACGTTAAAGCCGCGGAATTATTTTTCTCTTTAAAATGCAAAAATTGAATTTCATACCAATTTTTCAAAGTACGTACTTTAGTCTCCTTTTAATGTGGAGTTTTCGTAATCAGATAAAGAAAATATTTCACTTAAAATATACTGGTATACAAATAACAAAATGGATGGCAGCTATTCCGTTACCATATGGTAACAGTAGGCTTTAATGGGTTAAAAGCTTTAAAAAATGTCGACTTTTTTTTTTTTTCATTTTTATTAGTATTTTTTTAATGTAAGCAAAATAAGTTCCAGAAAAACTTTATAAAATTTTTAAGCAGCCAAAAACAAAACAAAACGGAAAAACATATATATATATATATATATTTTTTTTTTTTACTTTCTTCTACAGGTATAAGAAGACGACTTTCGACTTTCATTTTTTCATGGATTTATACGTTTTGGGAATGTCCGGAAAAAAGATTTGGGTAGTTTAGAAAAATGTCTCTCTGTATGTATAGCAGATTTTGTGGACCCTCTATCTCAAAAACTAATGCACGGAATTTAATGAAACTTCATAGAGTGAAATCCTCAGTAGCTGGCACTTTAAGGATTCTTTCTTGTTCAAATCACTATTACAAAAATTTAAATCTTTTTTATGCTTAACTTTGATTTTGAAAGTATAGTAGAGATATATTAGAAAATTATTGTTGGATTTTTTTTTAAATTATACACTTTATTATTAAAAATTTATTTTATTCATAAATATTGTCAAAAACTCCAGTAACTGACACCATCCAATTTTGGAACATCAATAACTGACACAAAGTGAACCAAAGACTGACATTTTATTTTAAAAGATTAAAATGCTTTAAAGAAAACTTTATTCTTTATCATAAAAACAAAATACATTAATATTTATTATAGAAAGTGGGATTTAGTACGCTGTACTGCATTATTAATACTGCAGAGTATATAATAAGAGTATACAAAAATAATATTTAGTACTGCATTATTAGTAATTCAGATATCCAATAACATTTATGAACCAGTAACTGACATCTGGTGTCAGACACCGGTAAAACAACTTAAATTTTAATGGTGCTTACTACAAGATAAATTTAATTTACTATTATGCATTTTTAAACAGTTCAAATCATAGATTTCAACTTTCTTTAAAATAACCAATAACTAACACCTCTGCCAGAGACTGGTGAAATGAAATTCTAGGAACCAATAACTGACACCTCCTAAAGCTAAATTAAATAACTATAAACCCTAAATCATGGCTCTAATATGTCATATGCGTCTTTAAACTAATTTATAGAAGAATAACTTTTAAGAAAAAAATTAGGATCGTTGCATTACAAATAGATTAGAAAAGCACTTCCTTAATTTTAGAAATAAGATGGTTGCTTCAAAATGACACTTTAGGTATTCTCAAAAGTTTCTTCTTCATTGAATATGTTCTTGGCCCTCTAGTGGTGAATAAATTGACTCCAAAATAAAAATAAGTATCTCATTTACCACTACATGACATTATTTTGCAGAATTTTACAACAAAAGGCTTATTTGAGTTAGATTTTTGCATAAGTGTCAGTTACTGGTTAGGTGTCAATAACTGGGGGGTTTCACCCTATTCAAATACAGTTTGACATAAATTGGTGCTGAGATGACATTTGTGTATATATCGCTCAACAGATGGCGCTGCTATGTTGTGTTTTTTATTATTTCCATGATAGCTATATCTCGGAATGCATAAAATGAAATTTCTCCAGATTTAATATGTAAGATATTTATTATAAATTATGTTGATTCAATCTTGGCTTTGTTCACTAAGCAGGAGACAAAGCTGTGCAATTTTTTTTTTTTTTTTTTTTTTTTTTTTTTTTTGCAATTAATACTACAGCTCTATTTTATTTTCTATTGGGTAGAAATGAAAAATTTTTTATATATGAAGTTATTATTTATAAATATGTTGTATGTTGGTACAATTTTGTATTTGAATATCCAACAAGTGGCGCTCTTGAACATTATTTTTGTTTAATCGCTGATCGCTGTAACTCCAAGTTAAAAGAAATACACTTCGCAATTGTTGGTATCTAACAATGCTATTTAAATTAATATTAATACAGAAGAAAGTTTTGTGATATTTACAGCATGCTAGTTACATAAGTTGTAATTTTCTAACTGGACGAAAAATGTCCGGGCCAGGATTCGAACCAGGGATCTCTTGGCTGAAGCTGCCATGCTCTACCAACTGAGCTATCCCGCTCGAATCCGGGGGGAATAATTTATCCAGTTAACCTTATTGATCATTATAGCATCTGGTATGATATTTTAATGAGCTCAACAGAATATATTGCAGGTAATGGAACTCCAGTAAACGCTGTTTACGTGATTACGATAGATTAATTTTAACACAATTATTCAAATTGGTAAAGAAATTATACGAGTTGTAATTTTCCAACTGGACGAAAAATGTCTGAGCTAGGATTCGAATCCGGGGTCTCTTGGCTGAAGCTGTAAAGCTGCTGGCTTTCATCATGGCCAAGATCCTAGCAAAGCTTCTATATGCATCATATATACGCACATATATGCTCTAAACACTCATATACATGCCATATATGTCATTATATACATATTATTTACGACTTATATTGCATAAATACATCATATACATCTTATACATATGTCATATATATACGTCATATATGTGTCTTATATGACTATAACTGAGATATATGCTTCACGTAATGTTATATACATCATATATTATTATAACGTCATATATGATTTAAAGTTTGGCGATAAATCTTGATCGCTTGGCAATTTATCCTCGGGGGCCGCTGTAACCCAAAAGTACCGAAAAATGTAATAAAAACAAAATAAAATTCCATTAATCACAAAACTAAGTATTTCATTTACAGATATTTCAGAAATATATAAAAATAAACTATATATTTTGTGCATTTAGAGAAATATATACTCAAATTACTTGAAGAAACAATTTGAAAAATCTAAGCAAAAGGAAAAACATTCAATGCTAATGTTAAAAGATAAACAAGAGAATGTGGATATAAGACGTACTTAAACATTAGAGAACAACATCAAAACATTTATAGAAAAGGGCGTAAAGCATATCATTTAAAAGTTTATTCTATTGATCTTGTACTTTTGAAGAATGTGCTTAAACTACCGACAGTTGGAATATAAAATGCTCAAGAAAAACACTTAATGCTCTTAATAAATAAACTTTCTTTTCGGATACAGAGAAAATATTGTAAAAGTCCTTAATTCATCATAAACTTTCTGTTTGTACACTGATCATTATTATCAGAACATAAACACGTTTCTCGAAAGAAACTTGTTGATTTGAACGACGTTTAATGCATTTTCACACTTGCTTTAAAGTGTTACCAGTAAAAAAATTAAAATTTACGATTTGAATAAAAATAACTGAGAAAGTACAGATAAAGAAAGAAAAGTAAAATAAATTTCTTTATAGACAGATTTTAATTATGCGCCAAAGTGAATAAATGCATAAAAATTTTCTACAAGAGTATAAATTAATTTTTTTTAAAATTATAAATGAACATACTTGCGCACGCGTAAATACTATATATACTGCACTATGATAAAGTTTTTGGAATTTAATTTTTATTTCCGTTACCGCATATACTTATATGAAAGTTCAAAAGTTCAATTTTTATTTTTTTATTTAAGCTAAAATCCCATCCCTTGTAGAATAAATAAAAAAATAAATAAATAAAATAAGCAAATAAATAAATAAATAAATAAATAAAATATTGTGCCAATAATTGTTATATCTTCGCTGAATATTACGGCCTTGGCTAAATATTGGTATATAATGTTGTCCCAATATTACTGTATTTACCTTTTGACAATATTACACCAATATTAGAAAAAAAGTAAAACAATAAAACCAATATTAGTAATTTATTGGAAATATTTCCTGCATAAAGCCAATGTTTACTAATATTGGAATTGCATTGAAAATATTTACACTTAATACAATATTGGCGTGATATTGGGACACTAACAATAACTAAAACGTTTTTATTTTTATTTTTACTTTAAAAAGAAGAAAAAAAAATATCTTCTGCGTAAACAAAATCTGTATGAGACAGATTTTTGTTTTCCATTGACATCTAAAAATAAATTTAAATTAAAATCCTTCATAAACAATTGCAATTTGAAAATGATGCCGTAATAATGAGTGGTTTATATATGCATATAGAGAATGGCCATAATTAAAGTGCAAATGTTTAAAAAACTCTACAAGCTAAACTATTTGGAATATTTTTTAAAAGCTTTGGTTTTTATAGTGTTTAGAGCATGCGAAAACGGGTTATGCAATAAAAATGTTTAGTTCGCAATTTTACCGATAAAGTGCACTTAAATATTAGATATGTTTTATTAGCAAATATTTACAAAAATAAATCATTTTAAATCTATATATTTTGAGACGATGATATTCTTTCATAGTAGTGCTATAATTACTACCATTTTGATAAAAACGCTTTATTAATAGTTTTTTGGGGGGAGGGGGTATAATTTTAAGTGGCTCATAAGGCTCTTCATATCTTAAACATTTAGGCTGTTCGTCAGTAAGCTTCCGGATTTCCCTTGCTAATTTTAGTTCTATAGGCGTAGGATGCATTCGTATATTTAAAATATCTCCTCAGGAAATTAATATTTTTAACTCCATTTTTCTTTGTACACTTCTTAAAGGATGTCTCCCTTTTTCTTAGTTATCAAAATGTTTCTAGAATATGTGCTTAATTTATAATTTTATGTGTTAAAATCTTATCGAAACATAATAAGATTTTAATACTACTTCTTATAAAATTAAGTATATATTTTAGAAAAAATTTGACAACTAAGAAAAAAGGAGATATCCTTAAGAATAGTACAAAGAAAACAGAAGTTAAAAATATTAATTTTCTGATGAGATATTTTAAATATACGAATGCATCCTACTTCCATAAGATTAACATAAGAGAGGGGAATCGGGAAGTTTACTGGTGAACTTTGCAATAAAAAAGGTGTTAAAAGTTAGCTGTTAGGAAATTTTCTATTTTTCTCCCCCCCCCCCTTTTTTTTCCCATTTTAGTGATATACAGCGTCATCTGTCGGAAAAGTTTTAAAACATTTTTTTTATTGCGAAACTTGTTTCCGTATGCTCTATCTAAACAGTGTAAATACCAAAGATTTTTAATTTATTCCAAATAGTTTTGCCCTTCAAACACTTTAATTGTGGGCCATCCTTTATTTTTGGTAAGAACGTTTTCAATACTGTCTGAAAAAAATAATACTGTGTAACCAACAAGATGCTTGTTGTAACTCTCCCTCAGCCATGACAAGTCTGTAATTCAAGTGCAATGTCTTATGTTAGCTGACTTAAAAAAATATATATATTTAAACTTTAAAAGAAAAAAAATATATATAACAATGTATAAGAAAACATCACAAAGAAAATGCTGAAGAAACAAAATTTCCTGCGTTGAGCATAATATGTTTTTGTTAAATAATAACGAGGAGAATTTTATCAAAGATTTTTCATTTAAAGTATCATTAAGATTTTTCTATAGATAACCTTTAGTAGCAGTATTTTTGGTCGACATGGCACGATCGATTTTCTACTGTCAAATATAAAACCGCACCTAGCACTATTAGTACGAGAAGAATACTGAGTCAGTATTGTTTATATTGGCTATATCTTGTCCAATATTGTTTATATTAGGTACATATTGAGCAATATTGATAGGTCCTTGAAAGTATTTCTAATGAATGCGATATTTTACACCGACACAACCAGTATTGCTATTAGTACTATTACGATTGTTGTTGATGTGGATTCGAATATCAATCGGTTATGAATTCATGCTACCATTCTCTCATTTATTGAATAAATGTATATTTATTTTATTAGCAGAGTTATAAAAATATATTTAGTCAATACATCTTATTAATATATGTACTTGTTGGATAACTTTGCATAACTTTCGATATGATGCACCGATTTTCATAATTACTTTGTTTATATTCATTTTTAACACTTTCCAATATAGTTGAAAAGTGTTTATGATTTCAGTTTGTCTGTCTGCCATCTATCGTCTGTCTGCCGCCTGTCTACCTCTTGCCGTCTGTCCGTAATCTAACTCTCGTAAACATACTCGGATTGGCATGTAATGGGTGTGTGTTATTAAGCTTTACTACGGTATGCTTGCTATAGAAAAGGGGTGTGTGGTATTTATAGTTCGTTTACAGGGACACTCAAAATGATCCATTTATAATTTGACGTTTGCGGGGTATTTTAAAAAAGTTACACTATTTCGAACATAATGACACATAAAAAAAATATATATACATGTATTTTTGAAGTGCACTAAAACATGTTTTCTGTAGAATATAAAGTGCAAAGAATTCATCATTCATTTACAGGGTCGCACAAAAGATTTTTTTTAAATAAGAGTCTATGGAGAAAAATTGTTTCCAGAGTATTTTAATGATGTTACACTATTTTAAACATAAGGAAATTTATATACATTATTGAGCTGCACAACGAGATGCTTACTGTAGAGGACGTGCATAATAGTCATCGTTGTTTAAAGCGACATACACAAGATCTCGGTTGCATTGACGCCTATGAGCGATAAACGTGCGGTTTCAGTTGTGGTATGCGTCTTTAAGTTTAACTAAATTTTTGCATACATATAAATTATATAGATCATATGCATTACTAGACAAAATAATTCTTAAGCATTACTGTGTATCAGAGTGAATTGCTTGGAGGTGCTTTTTTATTGAGTTATGCATTTTCCAGCTGAGTTATATTTAGTATACTAAAAGATGTTTGTATAATATCAATAAATTCCTATACAGGATTACGCAAAGAACTGGGTACATTGCCCTCTGTGGATGGTGATTTCTAAAAGTACGTTTTATAATTGTGTTATATGTTTGTTTTTTTCCTGAATTAAATTTTAGTTTAATATGAGGGTTGAGGGTTGTATGAAAATCTGTAGATAATATACAGGAATGTACAAAATTATTTGACAAGATTTTCGTGTATTGGCGGAAATTTTTGGAAATGAACTTTCGAATGTGTTATGTGTTTTGTAAATAAACTAAATTTTAGGAAACTATGTAGTATACAGGGTGTCCCTGGATTCATTGGCCAAACTGTAAGGGGTGATAAAACACGCCTAGACAAACTCAAAACACTACACAAAGCATGGTCACAATTCAACCAGTGAAGCCCCATAGACCTCTTTTTGATTGTGGAGAGAACCCTGTTTACTACACAAGTAGGACTTCTAGAGCAGTCACAACCGCAATACCACACATTACCAGGGCATGTCCGCCTTTTCATTATTAGTAAAACCAGCCATCGTTTTTGCAGTCTTCTGTAATAATGACGACATGTGTGACAGCACCATCTATCTGTTTGACGCTAGCACTATGCCCATGCACTGTACGACGAAAATAGACAGTTTAGATGTGTTCTATCACCCCTTAAAGTTTTGCCCGTGAGTTCTGATTACCCCTCAGCGTCTCTGAAGGAAAGTTGGTACAATTTAATATAGAGACCCCCCCCCCCCCCACACACACACATACTCACTCTTTTGAACAACTTACTTTAATAAAGTATTTAATTTAATTTTATTTCTTCTTCTAATTTTCATATTAGCATTCAATTTAGTAACACTAGTCTGCATAAATAATTTCAGCGATCATTTGTTAAACGTTGTGTAGAAAACATGATTCTCTCTACAATCTGAAAGCACCCTGTAGCGCTTCACTGCTTGAGTTGCGACCATGCTTTGTATAGTGTTTTGAGCTTGTCTAGGTGTGTTCTATCACTCCATACAGTTTGACCCATGCATTCAGGGACACCTTGTATATACATTTCTATAGATCATTTGCAGGGATCAAGCGCAAAATAATTAGAGTATATTTCTGGCTATGGACTGTAAATGCCGAAATAAAGTTTTCAAATGTGTTATCCGTTTCTAAAATGTTTACTTAGATATCTCATACTTTCACTTTTTAAAACATTGAAGTTCCGTTACAGTATTCTGGAAGTATTGGAAAGTGTTTCATAGTCTATGATTGACACATAAGTTTTGTTCCTTGTTTCGTTTGAAATTGTTTTTTCTCCCTATGGTATAGTGTATTTGTTTCTACTTTGTTTTTATATAATGGAAGTTTCCTACAGTATTTAACGGCGTTTTAACCAAGTACATTTATAAAATATTAATTGAAACTTAATATGAGATTTTACATGGACATATAGAGAGTCAAAATCTAAAATAATAGAATTAATTTTAATAAAAAAGCATGTTTCTTTTTGCGTAAGACGAAGGATTTTCATTTTTTTTTATTTATTTATTTTTGTGTAATCACCTATGACAAAAAAAATATGTTCCATAAAACTACTTCTTATGTTCATTAAAATATATTCAATTATAATTTAAAAATAATCCATTCTAATTCTTAAACTTAAAAATAAATTCTACGGCTGTTCCATTTCGCATTAGAAATTAATTTTCTACTTTCTTCATTTATACTTAAAAATAAATTTCTTAGACATACTTTATTTCTTAATGAGCTGAAAAAAGGACAAGAATTGCTAAAGAATATAAGCAATTTTCGATCCATAATAAATTCCTAGACTGTTTTCTTTGTTTTAAATTAAAACAAGTTATTAAAACTGTTCACTTAATAATTTTATATAATGCCTTTACATTTGAATGAGCGTGAAATGACTTCTATCTCGGAATTATGCCACATGTAATCTGTAAGATACTTTTTTTTTTCAGAAAAACTATGCTAACTTAATTTTATATTTGATCACTCAGCAGAAGGCGCTGCTATCCTAAGCTACGGAAAAGTTTCATAATCGGCAAGAAAATCAATCGATGGAATTTAGGGAGCGTGGTTTTCCGTACAACTAACTCCATTGTTCTAAACCTTGCTACAACCGCAACGTTGTAACTATGATACACTTGAAATCACATTGTTACTATAATTGCTTATTTTTTACCCCTAACCTTGGCTGTGTACCCAATTATGGAATATATTCCTGTGATTTTGAAAATTACAGTATTATCTCATTTTCTATTTCATAGAAATACACCAAATTGGATATTTGAGGTTATGATTACCATATACACGTAGATTTAGTTTTAGATTTTAATATCAAAATGATATGGGTACATAGGGGAGAGGTATGAATCCAGGAAATCTTCCACCCTTTTATAAATAATAAAGTTCTCTAGAGATCTTGAAGAACATTAAAAAATAGATAAACTGTAGAGATTTTCATCATTTGCAGGTCGACCTTTGTCTAACAACGGCACAACATTGAAGTCCATAGATATAATTACAGCATAATATTGTGAGACGAACTTATTCGCAATTTTGGTTGGACTATACGCCGCAAATCAGTTGGATCAATGTTGGCACACCAGCCTACGGTTATTCTGTGATATATATATGTAGCTTCTCAGTGATGTTCCAACTCTTTTTGCTACTTCGGTTATCATACTTTTGCCTATACATTTTTATTGCCAAATTTCTATGTCTAGAATTTTGCATGTTTTTCTGCATTTAAAATAATTTAATACATTTTGGAGATATGTGTGTGAAATTTTGCTCTGATAATTCTCCGGATAAAGTTTAAAAAAAAATACTTTCTGGATTTGTCATTTCCCATTTTTTTCTGAATAATTGCTTTGACATAAAAATTATTTTTCTAAATGTGGTCTTTTTTTTCATTAATAAGTTATAACTGATAGATTTTTCTAAAACTAGATTTCGGGATATTATAGCATTAACACTAAATATGATAACTTTGCAGCTGTAGTCATGATTTTTCAAATAAATAAATAAATAAATAAAACTGATTGTAGAATGAAATAATGAGAAAAATAGCATATTATATATTATATACAATGTGATTATAAAAGTTCTCTTTTTGTATGAATCTGTAGCTGAAACTAATAAAAGGGAATAAGTCCACATTTTATATTTAGAATTTTGAAGGCACGGAAAAGTGAATTCTACAAAAAATATGGTATCAAAAGTCAAGTACACTTTAAAATAAGAGAAATGTTTCTGATTGAGCTAGACGTTTTACGACAGTATAATACAATTTCTCTTCCACGATTGACCCTGATTCCAAAAAGTGTTTCTTTATCGTAGAAAACCTCAGAAACAAATAGATTTCTTAGATTTGAAGAAACATTTTCAAAACATAAGTTTTTTCTGCTGCTTTTTTGTAAAAGTTTCCTAGTAGCTTTCAGATTCTATTAATCAATTTTCTCAATCTACTATCAACACGAAATATTTAGCCTCGGTTTTCTGATACTATTATGTCTCAAGTTAACATTTTCAGCTGCTTAACAGAATGTATACATGTAAGAGTAACAAAATAATGTTAATTTTACGTGGTGAATTTAGCATGTTTGTCTGTTAGAACAGGAAAATATTTACTTGAGAATTGATAGCATCCGAAAATACCATATTTTAAAGTACAGGGTTGGAAAATTGATTATTATGCTGTAAAATGTACTTGGAAATATTTTCAAAAAAGCAGAAAAATAAAATTTTGTTTCAGAAATGCTTCTTTAAATCTTGGAAATATTATAGTTCCTGCACTGTAAAAAAAAAAAAAAAAAAAAAAAAAAAAAAAAAAAAAAAAAAGATTTTATGGTGTAATACTGGTATGCGCATTACTGCTTATTTTGCTGTTTATTGCTGTCAATTTTACGGTATAATACTGGCAGCTGGGGTGCCAGTATTATACCGTAAAATCAACAATTTGTTTTTGCAGTGTGGGGATAAATGTACGCTTTTTGAAACAGTGGACAACTTGAAATAGGTTATTGCAGCTCATAAACCTCCTTGCTCTATCAAGAAGTAGTTTCTTTTTTTTTCTTTCTTTTTTTTTTTTTTTGTTACAGTATAGCAAACTTTTACAGTATAGCCTGGCTGTATTTTGACTTAACACGGTTGCACGTATAATGGCGTATAATGACCGGTATTCGTCAGTCACTCGAATAAATTATTTATTTGAACGTTTCCAATACATTTTCAAAGCTATATTATTGGCACTGCTCTCACGCAAACAGGCATACATGCACAGACACAAATACATAACATCATTTTAGATTAATAAAAATACATAATGGTTTTATCCTCCTACAGTGTCGAAAATTTTTCTATAAGCCAAAATTTTAGCTTTTGGTATTTTTTTTCCTCAAGGAATTCATTGCTCTATGCTTTCAACATTCATTCCATTTATTAGCTTTAGGCTATATAAGAAAAAAAATAGAAAGTTATTTTATAATTGCTCTGTATTTACATAAGAAAATAATTCATAATAAGAATCTATTCTGCTGTATTTAAAGAATATGCATTTTATTAGTTGTATTATTTATTGAAACGGAAATTTGCGGCCGGGAGCGTTTATAATGACAGTAACATACATTTCCTATCTATATGCTTAAATAATTAAATATAAATTACTGATATATTTAATACTAAAATTTTCTGTTTTAAATTTCGATTAAGTATAGATAAAACCTACTTTTTATTACTTTCCAACATAGTTGAAAAGTATTTATGAATTCGGTTTGTATCTCTGCCGTATGTCTGTTTGTCCGTACTCTAACGCTCATAAATATAATCAGATTGCCACGAAATTTTTATATGTTATTGAGGTTTACTGTAGAGTATTTGGACTTGAAAATTAAGTGTTTAGTATTTATAGATCGTTTACAGGGAGACACAAAAGAATTGCGTTACATTATGATCGATGAGGGAAAATCGTTTCAATGAAAAAAAATACATTTTCAAATCTGAGTAAATCGATGTTTTCATTTTGTTATGAAACTTTTTGTTTCAAATATGACGATCCAATGTTTTCAGTTCTGAAATACCAGAAATACTCAGAATATTTAAACATGGACATACTCAAAACTGAGCACATAGAAATTAGTTCATACTCATTTTTGAAACATGGACATACTTAAAAATGATTAGAATCAGTTCAAACTCATTTTTGAAACATGGAAATACTCCAAAATGAGCACATAGAAATTAGTTCATGCTGATTTTTGAGACACGGTCATACTCAAATATGAGCACATGATGTTTTATTCTTGAATGTGTGCATGTTTACGACAATGTGTATATACATGTTTCAAACTTGAGTAATTTTGATTCAGAGCCATTTTGACTATGCGACATACTCAGATTTGAGTATTTTTTGCTCAGTTTTGAAAATGTCGTTTTTAGAGTGTTGTGGTGCATGTTACTGATGCTACGATATTTCAAACATAATGAGACTGGTATGCACATTACTGAGATGGACTATAACGTTCTTTCTCAGGCGTAAATAAGTAACATTTGTAGTTCGTTTATAGGAACGCACAGAATAATTCCACTGTATTATGTACTATGAGGACAAATTGTTTGCGGTGCACTTTAATGATGTTTTGTTAGTTCAAACATATTGAAATTACTGAAGTGCATTATAACCGGTTTTCTGTAGATTATAGAGTGCATAGCATTTATCGTTCATTTACAGAGACACACAAAATAATACGTTTACGAGACTGAATATGATCGATAATTTCTGGAAGTGCGCTTTCCTCTGTGGTATGCATTTTTAAAAATATTTAATTTTGAGTTATAGTGTTAACCCATTATAGTGTGCATAAATTCTACAGATCGCATACAGAGCTACAAGAAAGATATCATTATCCAATATGGACATCAATTGCTGAAAAAATATTTTTACTCCGTTATGGTGTTTTTAAGTTTCTTAATTAGATATTTCATTGCATGAAAAAGGAAATTTCTTAATAATATTCTTTTAATGTTGGAAAGTGTTTCATAAGCGATGCCTGGTGCAGGATTTTCCTTTCTGTTTTTTCTTTCTTTGAACAGCTGAAATATACAACGTTTCTGGATTCAGAGAGACCATTCAAAATTTCTGGCAAACTTTATTTATTTTTCTGCTTCGGCCAGAGAAAATAAATGTCTGACTCGCACAGGAACTTTTGAAGAGCAATGTCAACTTTAATATAAGATCTTTGATGTTACATATTTTCCACGTTTTGACGTTAAAAGGATCCAAAAGAAGGTGTTTAAAATCAACTTGGACTTTGGAAGAAACATGGAATAAGCACGTAGGTATTTTATGCTTGCACATGTAAATAAAGTTGAAAGTACATTTTATTAAATGTATTTTTCAATTTCCTGAATCTAGAAACAGTTTTAAAATTTCGGTTTACGTGAGTTTTGTAAAAAAAAAATAGACTAACGGAGAATGTTCAAGACTTTTCTAAATATATATTTTGTTGGTGTCTTTTTTTCTTTACGCACAACGTTAGGTACGATAATAGAGAATCATAGAAAAAAGAAATCTTCAAGATAAATCGACAAGAAGGCCACAGAATATTTTTAAATGAACAAAAAATACCAAATTTGTGAAAAATAATGTCCCTTTTAAAATAAAGATTTATTTTAAATCTTTTATCGATGGAACATTTCTACTGGATTTAAACTACGCCGAATTTTATTAATACAGTGTGTGTCACAATTTACCCAGCTAAGTTTTTTTCCTTAATAGCATTTGAACTAATGTTTTAATATCTACTAAATTTAGATAACATTCCAAATTTGCAAAATATTTACAAATATAAAAACAAATAGCTTTTGATTTGTTATTGATTGTTTGAAATTTTTGGAACTTATAATTTTTCTTGCATAAAAAAACGCTAAAAATAGGAAAGAAAAAATTGTTTGCAGTTAAATAGTTCTAACGCCATGAAATAAACAGCTTATATTTCGTTATCTCCTGATGTGTAATCTAAACTTACGTGCGCCCAATGTCCATCCGAGATAGAGTTTAAAATCTTTGCTGGCAAATGGTCGCTTAAAACAAAAGCCTCCCTTATGTAGATGCAAAAATGATGTAAATCGTGGAAGAACTTATTTCGACAGATGTAAAAGCATCGATTATGAAACTTATGAGAAATTTTTAAGCATTTTTGTTTTTAATCATTTAGCGTATTTTTGTAACATATTTTTTACAGATCAAATATTACAAAGAAATATATTATGTTCATTTGTGTATTCTTCCAATATCTTAAGCAATTATGATCATGCAAAACAAGTTTTTATAGTGATTTTTCTAATGCCATTTTATGTTTTGAATGTTTTTGTAGTTCGTATCACCCGATTAATTGGATATTTACTAAACTAAAATGCTGATGTTGGTAATGATAACATTTTTGTATTTACCAATTTAACATATCTTAATATATTTAGAACAAATCAAATATTAATATATTTTATTTTGTAATTTTTTTCCTTTGAATTTAAATGCATTATTTTATAGAAAATGTAAGAAAAATGTTTTATGCATTATTTCATAACTGTGATTAATATATATATATATATATCATTATTATTAATTATCTCTTTGGAGATTTAATTAGAATGTTACAAGAACCTGATATGTTTTTTTGAAATATGTAAACGATAATAGTAAGTTTTAAAAACATGGGATATCTAGACATAAATTAGTTTCAATTTTTGGCAACAGAAATGTTAGTTTAAAAATTATAGAAAAATTATAAATTTTCATGAAAATTTAAAAATATATAAATGTAACATTTTAAGAAAATATGAAAAAGTTCAAAGCTGCCGCAATTCTTAATTCTGTTTAAAACCTTGTAACGTATCAAAACTATTAGATTAATTAAATAAGAAAAAAGGTCATAATGTAAGAGCAGACCCTAGCCTTCTGATCAGTAAGCAAGAATGCGACCTCGATGCCACGAAGGCCGCGCTGAGAAATGCAAACTAGTAGCTATTTAAAACGTGTGCTGAAATTTAGCCTCCAATTTGTCAAAAATAACACCCCTTTGAAGAGTCACTTTTTGGATAGTAATTTTAACAAAACAAGAAGGTTAGTCAGAGATAAGAAAAGATAGATACACACAAAAAAAATGTATGAAAATATGTTAATTTTGTAAAACATTTACTTTTATTGAAATTTTGTTAGCCATTTAAATGTTGCCATTTTTTTTTAGATTTTATGAATTTTGTAAAATTCTGAAACTCTGCAGTTTAAAGTTAGGAAATTTTATACGTTGAAAACTATTTAATGTTACAGATTATGATAAAATGCGAGTGTTAAATATTTCTACAAAAATTACAATTATTTTTATTAGTTTAACGTTTTTAAAATTTAATAATTTAATTGATTAATTTAATTTGTATTGGATAAAAAATAAATAAGCATGTGTGGTGTTTAACCTTCAGCTTAATGTTGAAAATTTTCTTTCATGTGATTGCTTTTTTGTTAAGGGAACGGCGAAATTTTAAAATGGCAAAAACCAACCAAAAACGCGAATTTTCGTTTTTGTATTGTTAGTGTTTATATAATTAAAAATATCAATAAATTGCCTTATATTTGAAAGTGCATTTTCATACTTTTTAAAGGTAAATATGAACAGTAAAAATGAAAACATATAAAAATATATTTCAAAAGAATTTTTCTCAAATTTTCCCCCTAGTCTATCTTTAAAATACTTCTTGCTTTCATTTTTGTTCAGAACTTTTAATATCTGTAAGATAGATCTTGATAAATATCTACAATAAATCAGTACGTTTTAAAATTCTGGTATATTAAGTTCCTCGAATTAGTAGTAAAGTCTTATACTAATAAATTAAAAGCAAATCAGTTTAGTTCCAGTTTTTATATTAAAAAAAAAAACTTAAAAAATAGATGCACAGATTTTTTAATACAGACCTTTAAAGTTATAAAAAAAAAAAAAAAAAAAAAAAAAAAAAAAAAAGGAGAAAATTTTTTTAGAAATGGAACGCATGGAGTGTTTTAGAATATTTTTTAAAAACTAATTAATAGATTTAGAAATTTTTAAATTTTCAGTAAATTGCATTTTTTCTCAAATATTTATAGAATTTCTGGCACAGGACACTTCTATGAGATAATTCATACTGGAATAAGATAAATAATAAAAAATAATTTTAAAGTCCACCGTCGCTTTAAGCTTCATGAAGTTACCACTTACTTAAAACTTAATTTAGTATGAAGTATGAAAACTTTCCAAGTTTGATTGTGAGTTGTCATTTATGAAAGTTTGTTTTATGTTCATTAAATATTAAGCTGTGAATTAAACAAACAAAAAAAATGAATTTTTAATTATTTTATATTGCAAAAGTACAATGAGTCAGTTTTTTTTTCTACAGATGGAATTTGGTTTAGAATTTTGCATCGAGTCGAGTAATCAGGTTTTATCAAAACCAGATTCGTGTAAAATTTGGATGCCCGACCCGAAGCAAGATTCTAATCCGAATCCTGCCTACAGCCAAAAATAAAACGAAAACAACCGTCATAACAAGAATGGGTCGGTTTCTGGCAAAAGCTGGTCACCCGACCCCAAGTAAGATTTCAATTAAAATCCTGTCAACAGAAAAGAAAAGAAATCGCCGAACAAATAAGGGCTGCAATCAGATGCGAGCATAACAAGGTCACCTATCCTGTTGCATAGAATCGTTACAAATGCAACATGTTTCTCAAATTGTTCACACCTCTGACTTCACAAAGTGGTCACAATGCGAAGTCATACAATGGTTTAAAGACGGCCATAATGATTTGATATTTACGCCACTGTGACTTCACATCAACGTCACGTAATGTTACACTGGTCACAAAGTCACAATATGATGTCACTGTGTTTATCAATGCTATACAGGTTGCCTGGCTAACCCCCTATTTTTGTGAGGGTGGTGAATAGAAAATGGAAACAAATATATCGATGAATAGATATAATTAAATATCTATCGTGGCCGAGTGGTTAAGGCACCACTCCGCTAATCGCTTCAAAAGCGTAGGAAGCAAGGCCGGCGGTGTTCGACTCCCGCCAGCTCCATTGCACGCACTTTGTGGAGCTCCCGGATGTAACTCTTGGTGTTGTAAATTTCCTTGTACTTTCTCGTCAAGATTTATGTAATTGTTGAAGTCATGTATGTGTTTCTGTGAATAAAATAAATGTATATGGATCATTCGAGACGACAGCCTTGTAGCTATAGGTCTCAAAGCCCACCCCCTTCAAAGTCCAAGTCAAATAATAATTTAACGCGAAGGTTAGTAGAAATCTACTTCGAAGATTTATGTTTTGAAAAAGGGATACATGAAAAAAACACACAAAATATTTGTCACCACTGACAGACCTGAATGCGAAATGAAAAGTTATTGAATAAACGTTAAGTAAATAATACATTGTAGGTATTGAAAACGACTTAATATAAATTGATACGTATTCCTGAAAGAAAACGTAATTATTGACACTACCGAAATATAAATTTCTTAATGATACTACAAATCATAATTTTATATAACTATATAAAATATTATAAAATAAATATATAAAATATTAAAAAATAAATACTTAAAAATATAATATAATAAACAATATTTATCTTTCAAATGAAAGTTATTTTCAAGCATGAGTAAATTGAGGTATTAGTATTATTTTAATGTTTTTATAAAGATTGTTTATATTAATATTGTTTTATAAATCCTTATATCCTTAAATAAATATGTGTATATGATACTCAAAATGGTATTTTCGTTTGTTCTGTAAATGTGAATAAAATAGTCAAACTAATATCTGCGAAATATTTTCTGAGGTATGAGTAAATTGAGATACCAAATTTATTTTAATGTTTTAAAAATCCTTATACTTTTAACATAAACATATATCAAAATCAAAATGATACCTTCCTTTACTTTGTGTGAAATACATAGATAAAATGGAAAAGTCGTCAAGTTTGGTCTCCAAAAGATTGTTTAACAATTGCAGTGAACCTAGATATTATATAATATTTAATAACTATTATAAACAATAAAATATATTATAAAAAATATATAAATAATACTCTAATAAAAAATTAAATGAGCTTCAATGTTTACCTTTTAGAGGGGTCACTTTTGTAGTCTTATCTAAAATAGTCAATTGTTCATTTAAGTCTATGCTTTAATGGATAATACATATGAATGGTAATAATACTGAAAACTATTTGTGCATATTGTTCTTTATCTTAACGTGAACTTTATCAGTGTAAAAGCATATGTCCAAGCGTTATTGTTAAATAAACTTTGCTGAGTTAATTATAGCCTACCCTGTATATGATCAAACTTGAAAGTTTATTTTAAAATTGTTGATTTAAAACAACTCTAATAATTTTATTTTTCTTGAATTGCGTCTCTAATTTTCCAATAATATTTTAATAATTAAAAAATTGTGTATTCTATTCAAAAGCAATATATTTCTGTATATGAAAAAGAAACGTAAATTAAAGTTTCCTTGTTATTCGAATATATTTTAAATTTTTAAAGCACTGGAGAAAGATAGTACAGAAGTACTAACATAAGTATTTCTCACTTAGAATTTAAACTAAATGAACATAACACATAGAGTTATGATACTTTGAATTTCATGACATTTCGGAGCTTTCCGGCATTAAAAACAGACAGAATACTTTTTAATGCTGGAAAACTTAAAAAAATGTTAGAAAATTCTGTGTATCACAATTCGGTGATTTTCGGTAGTAGAAGAAGGCAATTTTCACTGTTTTACTTGTTAGAGCATGGAGAAAAATTTTCTAGGTATAACTTATAGGACCCAGAAACCGTATAAAAAATTAAAAAGTGCAACTTTTTGAAAAATATTGGCAAGACTATTTCATCGACATTATCTTAATTCCTACCTTATTTTAAACACTTTTATAATTTACATTCCATACATATCTCCCATGGGTAAAAAATTAAAGAGCGTCTTTAAAATCTTTTTGAGACATTTTGTATATATATATATTATTTTTCTACCGGGTGTCCTAAAATGAACTGCCTGATTTTAAAATTCGCTAACTTGCAAACGGTAACAGATACTATTAAACAAATTCTTTCAGGAGAGTAATGTATGATGGCAGGAGTATTTTTACTGCAATACCGGTTTTAGTTTCAAATAGCAGCGATAGATGGCGCTAAAAGCAAAGAGATCCTACATTAGAGAGAGATTGGACATTGACGTCCGCGGACATGATGTCCGCCATGTAAGTTCCAAAACCTATGGAACGTAGTAGAACGCAATGTATTTTCATTACCGTCTACCACTTTTTATTCTAATAAAATAATGGAAAAATCATTTTATATGCCTTCAGAGAGTCATAAAATACATTCCGTTCTACTGCGTTCCATCTGCTTTGCAACTTACATGGCGGACATTTAGTCAATGTCCAATCTCTCTCTAATGTAGGATCTCTATACGCGCTCAATCGAGGCCAAAACTGAAATCAGCCTGCATTGATGCTAGGGAAGGAGGTTAAATATATGGAGTGGGTCTCATTCATCAATACAATCTTGTTTTTTGGGCCCGATTAGAGACCCACTCAATACATTTAACCCCTTTTCTTTGCATTAGTGCTGGGTGATTTTCTGTTCTACCTCGATTGGCCGTCTATTGCTCGCAGCGTCTTTCATTGCTTATAATTCAAACTAAAATCAGGACTCACAGTAAAAAAAACTCCTGACATCTTACATAACCCTGCTGCAAGATTTTAAAAAAATATCTGCCATCGTTTGCAAGTTATTGAATTTTAAAGTCAGTCAGTGCATTTTAGGACACTCTGTATATATATATATATATATATATATATATATACATCATAAAGTGATAACTATGATGTTAACTATCATAGAAAGAGGAAAAGAAGATAACTGAATTTCATGATATGAAAAACTGAAATAAAGAACAAGAATTTTGTAAGAAATAAATTGAAATATAATTGAATGATTCGAACAAAGAAAAGAGTGAAAAAAAAATGGAACGAAGAAGACGAAATATAAAAATGAGTTAAATTGGATGAAACTGCGTCTGGAACGAAGTAGATATAGAAGATAATATGAGTTCTTTTTCGAGAATAAATGGAGAAATATAGAAATAATGCTTATATTGTGTCTACTTTTCAAATATTTTCTCGTTAAAAGTATTCGCGTTTAGAAGAGGAAATTAATGATTGAAACAAGACGCGAAATTTCTAAACGGACAATAGCCATTTAAATAAAAGTACCTGTGAGACCGATTCTCACTCCGCAATTTATTTTACGCTCACATTATATTTAAATGAAGACATAATTTTATTATTTATTTCTACATAAAAGTGTCATTTCTAGTTTCCAAAAGTAATAATAATAATAAATACTCACGATTCGCATAATAAACATTTTTCATTTCCTTAAAGTAAATTATCAAAAAAGACTAAAAGTTCAGGGCTGTCAAAGTGTTGTTACACCTTAAGTGATAATAAGATGGTTACTATTTTTCCCCGTTCATCTAGTTTGAATGAATTTTTAGAAAATGTTAGCCGATATATGTATAGATATATATAAATCAGTGTGGGTGTTTATTAAACCAATCTACAATTTTGCACGAAACTTCATATTGATACGTTTTAGAACACGGGTAAAATTACTAGCTATATTTATAATTTCCCAGGATACAATTTACCTTTTTTTTCATCCGTCTGCCATAGTTTATCTTTCTAAAAATCTATTTTTTTAAATATTCGAATGCAATTATTTCTTTCTTGTTGCCACATTCTAAAAACCGGTGCAAGGATTAAAAAAGTGATAACGCTTGTATTTTGTTTTTAGAAGCTAAATGAAATTTAGAACCACTCGCTATATTTTTGCATCCAAAATGTACGTCATTATGAACTAAGGCGACTGTTTCACACATAAAGATTTTTTTCCTATTGTTGGTTTAAATGACGTAGTATGTTTATGTAAATGTGTTTGGAGTTAAAATATCTACTATAATAGAGACACTTCAATTTCAAGAAAAATATTCAGTGAAACAAATAACAAATAACCTATAAATATGATGTCATTTTCTATGAGACGATTTCAGTGTGACCTAAAATTGAATCTAAACAAACGGTTCGTTTTTTTTTTTTTTTTTTTTTTTTTTTTTTGTTAATTTGTTTGTATAATAGATGTTCCTTGCAGGGATGTGTTTTAATACCTTAGATCCAGTGGTAATGTTATCTACGATTTGTTTTAAACAGGAAATGAAACAGACGTCACGACTAAAAGGGTCGAGAAACTGGCATCATTTTCAGGTAATCATTGTAGGTTTTGTTCTTATGAATGAAAATGTAAGTTTCCATTTGAAAATAATGTCATACGAAAGAGAATTTAACTAAATGCTACGCCATTAGGTTGCCTGTTTTGCATGTTTTGCATTATTATCAGGGAAACCTTATATTTTCTGTTACACAGGCCAAAGAAAATCTGCATTCTCATTTATAAAGCTAAGGGATTTTACTATGATTGCATCGATGTAATGTCATTTTCTGATGATTATTTTTTTAACGAATTTATGGGAGCTAATTCACAGAGGTCCGTTATGTTGATCGTTATGTTGTTATTTTTGGAACTTTATCTTTAAAATTTATTTTCAAAAAAATACTGACATACAGAATAGTTTTATCGAAAACCGCAAACGAATCGACCAATTTTTCCGTTTTTTATAATCATTTGAAATTTTGGACCCTAAACTTTAATGGCACCTATCTCCTTCAGAAGACGTTTGGAACCCTTAGTTTCCTATTTAATATTGTTTGTCTTGATGTGTATATTTACCCCTTAAAGTTTTGCCCAAGAGTTTAGATTCACCTTGTATAACAGTCAAAGTTTGTGTGTAGTGTGTATGATCTTTATACAGATGTACAATTTTTGATCGATTTGCATGAAACGTGGCATACATACATTTTAAGACCCTAAGAAAAATACTGACTGCTTTGCAAATTTTTTAGAGCACCCCTTACCCTATTTTTAATCATTTGTCATCATTTATATTTATACAGATCTAATTTCTTTAATTTTCAATTTATTCCTGTTGCCACACTTTAAAGAAATTATACTAGACATGTTTAAACACGTGTACTTTGTTTTTATAAAGCAGTAAAATTTTAGACCCACTCGCTGTATTTTTACAACCGAAATTGACATCATGCTGAGAAGGTGATATGCATTTTTCGTATAAAAAATTGTAAATTTTATTATAAGCGTGTTAAAGTGACGTAAAGCATTAAAATAAAAAACAATCTCCTAAATATGATGTCACTTTCAATGGAAGAAATATTTTATGCATAATAAAATTATGATCTGCATCATATATATAGTAATATAACTGCACTTACTAGAAAAAGCATAATAAATGACATAATTTTCATGTAATCATTGCAGATTTTACTTTTAAGAATTGAAAATGTAAATTTTCATTTACAAAATCTGTTTTATCATCAGTGGAGGCCTCTAGCTGTTCTGAAATTATCATCCTTTACCTACAACGAGCTGGAAAGACCGAGCCATGCTCGGTCAAAATTAAATTAGAGTTCAAATATGAGTTCAACCCATAACCAAAATGACCCACTAATTGAATTTTCTCGAACATGTGACCTAGCTCAACAGTTTTCTCGTGTCCAAGAACCATAGGATGCAAAATTTAGTGTAAATAGTCTGAGCAGTTTTTAAGATAAAATAGCTTGACCCCTAATGACCCATGACCAAAATGTCCCACTAATTGAATTTTCTCGAACATGTGACTTAGCCCAACAGTCTTCTCGTGCCCGAAAACCATAGGATGCAAAATTTAGTGTAAATAGTCTGAACCGTTTTTTAGATACAATTAGCTTGACCATGACCCAAAATTACCCAAAATTACCCACTAATTGAATTTTCTCGAACATGTGACCTAGCCCAACAGTCTTCCCGTGCCCGAAAACCATTGTATGCAAAATTTAGTGTTAATTGAGCCGCTTTTTAGATCTTGACCCACAATGACCCAGAAATGACCCACTAATCGAATTTTCTCGGACATGTGACTTAGGCCAATGATTTTATCGTGCTCGAAACTCGTAGGACACAAAATTTAATCAAAATCGTTAGAGACGTTTTTTAGATAAAATTAATTTGACCCGCGTTGACCCAAAAATGACCCACTAATCGAAAGTTCTCGAACATGTGACCTAGCCCAATAGTCTTCCCGTGCCCGAAAAGGGTCGGATACAAAATTTCATCAAAATCGTTTGAACCGTTTTTTAGATACAATTAGCTTGACCATGACCCGAAATGACCAAAAATGACCCACTAATCTAATTTTCTCGAACATGTGACCTAGCCCAATCGTTTTCTGGTGCCCCAAAACGGTAGGATGCAAAATTTCGTCAAAATCGTTAGATCCGTTTTTAAGATAAAATTTGCATAACCACACACAAACACACACACAAGATTAGCTCGTATTAGAATATATGATGTAAAGGCTTTATTTTCCAGCCATATAAAATATAATTTCAGTAATTGCTACCTCATTTGGATGCATCTAATGCATTTTTTTATCAGTATTGTCAGGGAGATCGTATATTTTTCTGTTATTCGCGCCAAAGAAAACGTTCATTCTCATTTATAAAGCTGGGGGTTTTAGTATGATAGTCTAAAAGAAACATCTTTTCGGATTATCGTTTTAACGATTTATGTACCGTTATTGTGATTGCTGTATTTTTAAGATATTATTACATTTTGTTTATTTTACCAGGAAGCCGCCCCCCCCCCCTTCACGGTTATCAGTGACAACTCCGGATGGATTTGTCATTAACCCTTCTTTGCATGAGTTTTTCTTTTACAATTGTTTTTTATACATATATTAAATATTAGACACCAGAAACTTTAAGATAGATTTTTAACTTTGTTCAGCAACATAGTTTACGGGAAATTTACTAGATTAATATTTCTATATAAATATAGTGGTGGCGAGAAGTTGATTTATTTATTAAAAGTTAAATAAACAGTGATGGAAATTAACATCACAATGCAAAGAAGGGTTAATTTAAAATGAGTTGGAACGCTGAATGATATCATTATCTATAAACAGCCACATTAAAGCGAAATAGATAACATGCAGCACACATATCCTCTTTAATAAAAAGCTACGCGTTGCTGACGACTGGCTTTTTCGGTAATCGTTGCCACAGATTAATCTTGGAAAATGAAACGTTTGAAGTTACCGAAAAAATGAATAGCTGGAAAAGTATTCGTCGAAAAATTGTTAGCCAAACTGCGTTAGAAAGGTAAAAAATTGTATTTTTCTTGATATAAATTTCAAATATAATGATTATGCCGTTTTTCAAATATTGAATTTTAAAAATTACAAAATTTCACAATGGATTACCATAGCGAAACTTTCACGCGTAAAAAGATAATGATAACGGCAATGTGTCCTGACGTGTATATCGGCTATAGCACGGGTCACAAATTATAGTAACCTTATTATTTTGTTAAAATATAAACGTGAATTATGTCACGAGAGCATGATTTTTATTTAATTCTCGACAAATAGTATATTTTAGTCTACCTCAGTGAGCCATATCAATTTCAATATATTTGAAGTATTGTAACTTCATTAAAATCCAACGGAAATGATTTTCTCCATAGACACTATAATGTAAACCCCATAGACTACATAATGTAACACAATTATTCTTTTTTTTTTAAGCGGACCTTTTCAATAACAGAGTCTACAGAGAATTGGCATAATTTGGAACAAAGCTTTTGGATACCTTTTGGTACTTTTCCGTTATACCAACATCATGCCAAAATGTATGCTAATGCGCCATTTATTTCAACCCTGAATGCGCAAATAATTTTTATTTCAAACCGTGCCAAGCACTGTGACTCGGTATTTATTCAACGGGAATCTCTTTTTTAGAAAATTATTCTTTAATCGTAACTATGCAAAACATTTTAATTTACTATTTTTTAATCGTAAATACTTTTTATTAAGTTATAATTTACATTTTTGCTGATTCAAAACGGAAATGTTTACTAACCTTGCGTATGGATTTTGTCGGGACTTGCACTGTTAGTTATACAATTTATCAGATATGATTTTAGTATATCGCATATTGTTCTACTTTGCTTAGTTATAGAATTATGGGGGAAAGTTTTATAATCAGATGAACCCGATTATGAAAGCTTAGCCTTTAAAAAATATTCTGCAGAATGGATTTTGACGGAACCTTAACTATTAGTTAAGTGAGTTTTCAAGGATGGTTATAGTCTATAGCATATCGTTTTATTGTTCTTTACCAAATCCTACTGTAAATGATCAACTAAAAGAGTTTATCCTTAACAGCCTAAATTTTGTCTGACACATTAAAATTGTAATAACGCAATGGTGTTCGTATCGTTTTCAGAAATGCAGAAGGACATTCCAAGTAAAGGTCCATATGATTTTAAAACACAAGGTCAAATTCAAGGTCAATATTTCGTTTGATTAAAGGTACTTTAAGAAAAATTGAACAGCGTAGCGGGCGTAGCTTGTTAGTTCCATAATAAGAGATAATTCAGGGGAAAATTATGGCAACAAAAGCGTCTTAGATTTTGTTAGTTAGAATTTTAAATTTAAAACAAGACGAGAGTATTCTCAGTATTTTCGTTTAAATGTCTTAAAATAATTTCACGAATCACTATTTTGTCGAATTAAGTGTGCGATTTGTAAGAAATGATATGAAGAAATGTGGTATTTACGTATTTTCCATGTAAGGAAGATAGAACGCCAAAAATGGTTCTTAATCTCCAACCGTGTTTATCATTGTGAATCTCCAATCACACGTTCAAAACAGTTATTTAATATGCATTTTTTCAATACATAACATAGTTTGAAATGGTAAATAATATAAAGACAAACTAAAATAATACAAAACAATAATTTAGATACATTTATCAAACAGATAATATTGGATTCAAGGTTTTTAGCTATAAAGAATTTTTCCTTTTGACTGAATGCTATGCCCGAAGGACTGAAAATAATATATAAATCCTACACACTTACTATATGTATGAATATAATATACATATCATTATCTATATCTGTACTATATTATATTATACAGTATTGTAAAGGCTTCAGCAATTGCTTTTAATATTTCTACTGCATAATATTAAGTATTGAATTACAGAAAGATAAGAAAAAGTTTCTGAGATTAATATAATAGGCACCACTGTTTGAGCGGTGTATCTATACTTGGCGCGCATAATACGCAAGTACCAGAAATATTAAGGTTTAATTCAAGTAACTCAATTTCAGTTTAAGATCAATATATACAGGATGCCAAAATCTAGACATATATTAGAATAGCTGAGGCATAAATTTTGAGGAAATCTCTTTCGTGGCATTCTCAGTCAACATGGTGCATCGATTCTATAATAAAACCAGGATTAGATAAACATATTACAGAATTTTAGAGATGTAAGCGTTGTTCCGGTATGATGGTGTTGCACTTTACAACCTAGGCAGCAAATATGCATATGGTTTCAGAATGGAGAGGATACGATGCGAAAAATGAAGGCACCAAACAAACATTCTATAACGATAGAAGCTATCAGTGAAATAATATATGTAAATTTTAGATGAATGACAAAAATAGTCTAAAAGAAATCCTCATTCTTTTATTGCATTGTAGTAACCGGTGCTGTGGAATAAAAATTTGAAATTCGTGTAAGCAGTTTTATACATAGGAAGCCAGTTATAATATTTTAAAACATCACGTGTTCACACACATCGAGCAAAGAAGGTTTTGCAATTCGTTTGTATACATTTTTTTTTCAATGTATGTTAAATTAAAGAATCATTAAGTTATAATTAAATAACTTTATAAACATTTGGTTAAATGCAAATTACATTAAATATTTAAATAAAAATTATTTACAAAGAAGTTAAAGTTCGGCGAAAGTGAGTACGTCTTCACTTTCTCTGCATTTGTCGTAAATTTTGACTGGTAAAACTGCTGTCGTTTTTATCTCAACCTTTTGATAGGGCTAAAAAAATGTCTGTTTGTGAGATGATTGTTGCGTCGCTGACTGTAGACTAGAGTTCTGCTTCGGGTCAGATAACCAGATTTTACCCGGACCCGGCCCGCGGTCGTGTTGACGCTCATTTTTTCGTTGTGGGTTGGGTTCGGGTAGGGTTGACAATAAATGTTTCGGTTTCGGGTTCGGTTTTGACTGTTTCGGGACGACCCGATTTTTCAAAAGAAAGTCCTGAATATTTTTCAAAAATAAAAAGCTATATATTTGAATATTAATGAGCATATTTCTGTTTATTTTTATACAAAAAAGATAAAATTGATACTGGAAATATAATTTTATAATATTTTTCTATAATTAAATTTAAAGAAACTGATTAATTTTCTTTCACTTCGGGGTCGGGCATAAATATTTCGGTTTCGGGGTGACAATTTTTTTTTTGTCAGTTTCGAGATGACTTTAAGCATAATTTTCGCGTTCGGGTCGGTCATAACTGAATGTAGTGAACTGGATTCAAAACTTGTATGTCTATGTACATTTTTTTAAAGTATGAGATTTTTTTAATTGTAAAGGGATCACTTTGTTTCTGGTGCTGTACAAATTTCATCACGGTAAATAAAAATATACATGTGTCTACCTATCTGTTTTCCCTGTTTTTCTGTCACGACACTTCGACGTTGCCTTCGAAGTTTTGTGTTTAACATGACTTGTAAAATGTGAGGTCTCGGATATTTTTTTTTCAGGATTTATCGTTAGTGGAGTACTTTTAGAAGTCTTGAGTTAGAATATTGTGAAATAATTATTATTTCACTACTCAAAAAAGTGTGCGGTATTACAACAATCAAACAATAGTTTAAAAAAAAAATCTATAATTTCTCTTACTTAGAGGTTAAATAACTAAACACATATGAAACTAGTCGTTGGGGGCCACCGTAATACTTACCCATCATGGATATGCATAATATAAAATATTAAAATAAAAATGTGTAAACTACTTATAAAATGCATTGCAATTCAAATAAAATCGTGGCTTGATGACGTCACAAACTTTAAAGGCTCGATTACTGAATTGCTTGAAAGAGGTTTTTCCTTATAACTCCAAAAATAATAATCCTATTAACTAGCGGTTTATTGCATCTGATTAAGCGTCAAATTTCCAATTAAAATATCTCTTTGAAGTGAAATTTGGATGAAATACAGGGTCATGAAAAATCGAAGAGTGTGGAAAATAGGATTCCAAATATCTCGGCAACTAATTATCCGATCGACTTCATGCTTTATGTAAAATTTATGTTTTTTTATTGTCTTTTATATTCATTTCTTAAAATAACCAATTTCGAAAATTTTTATATACCTTTTATCAGAACGAATATTTCGAGAGTCCGAAAAAAATTGTTCCGGTTAATCGAGGTTAATGAAATGAAATAGGCTTCTTCCCATTATTACATACTAAGTACATACCAAATTGCAAGTCTCTATCTCAATTTTTTCGGGAGATAGAGCGTTTACAGACACACACACACAGAGACACACAGACACACAGACGGACGGCAAAATTTTTTTTCTAAAAATATGTTTTTCGGAATCTCCAGTGTCTGAAACGTGTAAATCCGTCAAAAAAAAATTTTCGATTTTCAAAACGATTACAAGACTTACCCTATACTACGTATGATGGGTAAGTAAAAATGAAAAACAAAACGAAAAATGAAAGAACGCGTTTTTAATGCCAGAAAATGCCAAAAAGTAAAAAAAAAAAAAAAAAAAAAAAAAAAAAAAATCAAAGGATCATAACTCGGTAAGTTTTGACCGTAGTAGAATGTAAAATTTACTGTTTTACTTGTTAGAGAAAGGCGAAAGTTTTTCTAACTGTAACTTATAGGATCCAGTGACCATATATATATTTTTTTCGTAACTTTTTAACATATAACTATACAGTCTAAAGGAATTTTCAACGACGTTTAAAACATTCTCAATTCGAACTGTACCTCTAAAAATAACACCATAGGAATTAAATATTGGTCAAAGATAAGAAGGGATACCTTGTATATTTCTATTGTTATTTCAATTTTTTTTTCTTTTATGTTATTTTACGTGTATTTCATGTGACTGCCACGTTATTCCAATCTAGAATTTCTTTATTCAGAAGCACAAAAACGAATATCTTCTCAATCTCTCACGTTGGCCAATTCATTACTTTGCATGTCACCACACTCAATAAAGGACCGTGAAAAATTGCACTGCGACAAAAATAAATTGATGTTTTCCATTCAAAAGAAACTTCTTGCATTCATAGTTTTTCTTCCTTCCAAATTTGTGTACATAAGAATTGTTGTGTTGAGTTTTCTTATAAAATTTATTTTATAACAAACGTTAAGAAAAATTTTAAATTTTGTTATAAATGCAACATTTCTATTATAGTCCTTTTTTGTTTGTTTAACTTTGTATTAGTTCGTCTTAAATTTTTGAGACATAGAATAATCAAAGAAATGTGATAAACAACTTATTGGCAGATTTATTTTTATGAGCCGAAAAGAATAATATTAATAAATAAAATTTAAGCATTTAACTTGCTACCATTCTTTGATACTCAATGCTCCAAACGTTATCACTTATATACTTAAATGCATACATCTTACAATACATATGCACATACTTACATATAATAATTTACAATGCATATATACAACATATGCACATTCTTACATACAATAATTTGCAATACTTACAACATATACACATACTTACATAAACTAATTTACAATGCATATAACATATATATATATATACTTACATACAATAATTTACAATACATACAACATATACACATACTTACATACAATAGTTTACAATAGATACAAAAAACAACATTCTTACAATACATACAGGAGAAGACAAGAAACATCTTCTTGGGCGGCCGACCCATTCTGTTTCAAGCCGGGAATATCCCCAACATATCCCCATTGATGTATCCCCAGGAGGGATATACACTGTTAAAAATATCTCTGTAAAATTACGGGCAGAGGTCGGTAGCAGAAATTCCAGTGATACCCCGTAAAAGAAAAAAAACATCCATGTCCATAATTTTGTGCAGCCCGTAATTTTACAGGGCAAAGTAACACAATAACACTTTATTTACTGTTCCGTAGCACGTACCGCGTTAGATAATCATCACAGAATCGCTTTTTTCGCGGGTTAAAAAATATGTTATGGTCGCCGTTAAGAGCCTACACTAGTCACGCGAAGAAAGGCTCACGCTAATGTTAAGTCTATGGGAAGGTTATCGCGCGATTTCTCGCTCGCATTTTAATATTTTTAAATGATTGTTTTTGCATAGGATAGCTGAGGCCGATCCCCATCGTTGTTAGTTTTTACTTTTTCGATTTTAGTTACAGTTTTTTTATAAGCGGACATTTCTAATTTTGGAACCGGTTGGAACCGGTTCCGAAAGTGAAAGTACCATTTTATAAAAAAAACTGGAACCAAAATCGAAAAAGTAAAAACTAACAACGATGGGGATCGGCCTCAGCTATCCTATGCAAAAACAATCATTTAAAAATATTAAAATGCGAGCGAGAAATCGCGCGATAACCTTCCCATAGACTTAACATTAGCGTGAGCCTTTCTTCGCGTGACTAGTGTAGGCTCTTAAGTGGCATTTTTTTTTTTCGAAACACGACTAAAATGGAGGGTTACACCCTAACGGAGGAAAATGTATGGGGTCGTACCGTATTTTTGCTAACAGATGGGCTAAAACTATAAAAATATGTGGATTGCCCTTAATTTTCTGAGTATCTAAGGGATAAGGCCGCTTATTTAGTGAATCAGACCGTTTTTCATGAAATAAGGCTGTTACCTGTAAAAATTGAAGGACAAACGCTCATAAATTTACAGTGTTTTCTGAGAGTGTATCTATACCAAGCTACTCTAGTGAGGCATCAGCCAGAAAAAAATGCCGATTTATTAAAACCCATTGCCAATGTAAATTGCCAATGTAATTTTTTTCTTAAAAGAAAAAAAAATACATTGTTTTAAAATGACACTATAGTTTGGGTGTTTACATATAGAATTTTAATGTCATGATTTCAAAGATATAAATTTTAAATTATTTGCATTAGGATTATTTTAATTACATGAAATAATAAAATCGGTTTATTAAGTTAACTAAGTTTATTCATTTCATAAATTTCAGGTTAACTATTATTTAAACAATAGAACCTGGCATAGGTGAAAAATGATTCTTGAGGTTGTTAAAAATATCTTCTTTTAAGAGGGAAAATTTCAGGTTAACTATTATTTAAACAACTGAACCTGGCATAGGTGAAAAATGATTCTTGAGGTTGTTAAAGATATCTTCTTTTAGGAAGAAATATAGTCGGCTCTTTGAAGAGGAGAACTCTTCACAACTTCTTATAATAATTGAGAAATTCTTGTATCATATATGAAAGGTTTATATGAAATTCTTCAATAATTCTACAATACATACAACAAACAACATTGTTACAATACATGTTTATGTTTATTTTCTACTTTTCGGTATTTAATATATTTCGTTGCTGCAGCTTCACAGCCAATTGTCATTTTTAACGAGCGTGGTTTGGCGCATAATTAAATCCATTGTTGTTTTAACTCGGAGAGAACTGTAACCATATAGACCCTGTGGTGGACTAAAAGAAATGACTTAAAATTTATTTATTCACTTATAATCAATTTCTAAAAATATTAAAATGTTGTATTGTGATCGGAAACACATATTTGTACACAATTTTTATAATTCTATCATATCAGGAAGTGAGTTAAAAATAGATTGCAATATTCCATCTCTAGATATAAAAAACAAATTGAATTAAATAAAAGCGTGTGAAAAATTCTCTTCCGCTCAAAATGGTTATTAAAAATTTATAAGTGACAGGAAAATCAAATATGGTGTGTGGAAGTGAAGATCATATGGCATATGAAATTACAGACTGTGCTAGGGACTATTCTATCAATAGTAGAAATAGTGACAATGACTGATGTTTTTGTGACAGTTTTTGGTTAACTGTGAACTAAATATACGGAATTTTAGAAGTGTGCTTATTTTTATTTTCCGACTGTTTTAGTGGTGAAATGCAAATTTAACAAAGATGATAGATGCTTTTCAATTTGGTAAGTTCTAGCTTTCTTTATTTTGCAGTTATATTAATTCAGATTTAAGATAACGTTACTAATAATTTCTTTTTAAAGTCATTTTTGCAAAAAACACATAAGTGAGTAATTACTGTTTTGTTGGCGATAAACAGCTACAGAATATATAAAAGTGCAATTACTTTGCTTTTTTTAGTTATTTACATCTATATTCGTACAACTATATATACCGAAATATCTGCGTATTATAATCAGTGGCTTAATTAAAGCATAGTAGGATTTCATATAGTGGTCGGAAATATCCCATATATAACGGGCACCTCGCTTTTGAGCCCTGAAATTTTTGTGGAAAAACGCAATATTCACGAGTAAATATCAGTTATATAAATTTGACTTTGCCCGATATGAAGCATTCATAACACCATCGTAGCTTTTCCTATGTTAATATCAATATTATACAGGTTAACAGATCCGTGCGTAATGCTTACCTTATATTAAAAATGGTAACACTTGACTAATAATTTTCGCTTTTTACTGCAAATTTTTAACTTCTAAAAATCACACAATTTCAATTTTTACACCGTCGAATGGGAAAACATTGTTCTTTGAAAAGTTAATTTATTTGAAATCTGTACCGCAATTTACTGTTTTTTTAATGGATTTTAAAATGATTTCCAAGCATGATTTAAAAAAAAATCTATCTCTATAGCGTGCAGCCCGATTACAAAAGATTAACCCGCTTGCACTTAAAAGAATATAAATTGTTCAGCACTGTTTCCATGTAGTATTCCATAACCAAATTAAAACTTGGTCAATAAACAAATAAGATAATAAAGTAATATATATATAAAACGCATATTAATAGATATGTAATTGAACTTTGCGCTTAAAACACTGAAATTATCAAAATAAAAAAATCTGCTATAAGTTCCGAAATCGTTTGCGATTTCCTCGGCTATTAACTTCTGTCCTGCGGCTAATACGAAAGTATCACTAATGAATTGCAAAACTGAATACATAATTGATATTTTCATGTTATTAGCGGGGCTGTCTATAAAATATATATATATATATATATTAAATGTAAAGAATCTATTAGAGTTTTCAATGACAAAAAAAAATAGTTTTCACCTATATTTTGTAACTCGGGAATCCCTGGTTGAATCCCCTAGAGTAAATAATAAAATAAAACGTGCGAAAACTATGATAGTTCTATGAATGCTTCATATCGTAAAAAAATCCAAATTCATACAATTGAAATACTTTAAATAATGCTAAATAAATCCATTTTTCCAATCTTGTGTAGCCCGTGAAGTATTACAGGTGAAAAAATATTTAAACATCAGTTAAATATCACATTTTCTTGTTATGTTTACTAAGGATAAAAACACAGAAAGAAACGAACTCATGTAACGAAAATGTATAAAAAATATAACATTTTACTAAAAAAAATACCCGTGTGTTTCAAAGAAAGAAAAAAATTGCTTTCATAAACTTTCAATAATTTCTATCGGTATTTCCATGGCTTCTTAAATTTAGGCAGTTTCGTATTAAAATGCATACAGTACACAATTTTTCATAATTTATTCAGGCATTTCTTTTAAGAACACATTTACGTCACTTAACATTTGAATCAGAAATAGCTATTTCATATATTCTTTTACTTTTAACATCAGCGAAATTTACGAAACTTAAAAGGCAATAAATAGCTTTAATGTATGCAGAAATTCAATAACTCATATCAAATGCAAATTTAAAACGTTAAGAAATCAGACTTTTCGATAATATTCTCATCAAATGGCAGTAATTTTGCTTTTATTTTTCACTGATCAAGATTTTTTGAATGCTTGCATAAAGACTGAACCGTCTTATAAAAATGGAAAGTTCACAAAAATTACTAAAACATAAAGTCTCATTTAAGGAGATTTTGGCTTTAAAAATATTAATTAATATTCAATCCTTCAACCATCTACTGACGTATTTTGTCGGTGTTATTTAATTTAAAGCCTTTTAAAGGGCAAAAGTAGTAAAGAAAAATCCATAACACAATGCATCGACAAGTTTTAAAACTAAAACTACACAAAATCAAAGTTTGAAGAAAAACAAATTTTATTACTTGATAGCTTATGATTATATTTTTCGATTAAGAAATAACAGAGGACATAAAAATACATATTAACTCCGTATAAAATATGATTATTAGTTAACCATAGTTTAATTTCATTGCTAAAGCAGAGGACATTTTAGAAGAAGCAAGTTGAGATGTAATATTATATAATAAAAGCCCTCAATTATTGTTTGTCACATTTGATGGATTTTACTTTAACCCTGAATCACTGTGCCTTTCATGAATGATGACATTACTAATCCTTTGTAAATTTGACGAAATGCACTTGTTTTAGCTTAAATTATGAAATATAGTTTATTTTAAACCACCAATAATTAAAATGCACTAATCTTTTATCAAAATTTTTAATTTATCATTTGTAATCAAGGAAGGATGTAGAATGCACATGTGTAGTTGGGATAAAACAACTGTTATCCCTGCATTGCATTGTAAAATTATGAGGGATTAGTTATTTAGGGTTTTAAAAACTCCATCCTAAAAGTTTTAGATGCAATGAGTAACTCATAATAACATAATTATCATATACTAATTTAATCAATCATACATCTGTAATACACGACACAAGTAAAAACAGGTAAAATAAAACAATACTTTAAAGATGTATTCTGCTATAAATTGAAATAAACTAAACTCAAACATTAAAGAATGTTTTTTTTTTTTAAGTACCAATGACTGGAGTGAGAAAAAAGTGCATAAAAACGTGATAAATTGAATTTTGAAGATTTTTTCTATAGCCCAAAAGGAATGTAAAAGGTAAAACGTGTATTTTACTGAAAATAAATTGAGAAATATAAAATTTATGTTTTTATTGGGTCTCTTATACTTTCAAATAAAAAGTAAAAATATTTATGTTCAAAAGAGAAAATTAATGATAAGAGAAAAATGAGTTTATTAAAAAGGCAACGCGCGATGTGTAAAATTATGTTTGTCTTTACAATGAGTTGATAATAAAGTAAAAATTTGTATAAATTTCATATTTAAATTGACCAATTTCCTTTGTATGTAAAATGCAAAATTTTTTTGTCGTACATAGCTAAATAAAATTAAAATTTGCTCAATTTAGAGTCTTAAAATCAATGCTAAATAAATTTCTAATTCTATTCTAAAACTTAGCTTTTTATTCCATCTCAAGATGGCTTTTCTAAAATTAAAGGACTATTCTATTCTAATTTCTTTTTAATCTAAACCTTTTACCCAATACATTTTCTCCAGATATTGTATAAACCTGAGCAAACAATCTTCTGTTTACTTGTACCTATAACAACTACTTAACTCTTTGGAACACGTTCTTGACACCTAAATGTTTTTCCCGCCATGGTATGTGAGTTACAGCTGTTATGTTATTAAGTTCGGAAAATATCAAGAGGCAGTTTACACGATGATTGGTTGGTATCTCTTTTTTATATTTTTGCACAACTATCTATAAAAATACCTTAAATTGTCTCTCATTCTACGGCTTTTTGGGAATTCTTTACATGTTAGTGCTACTTTGATATTCGTAGTTCTAACAATTTAAATTGTTTTCTCTGTAACCGATGTTTTCTTGAAATTTCCTCATTTATTTTTTGGTTATGAAACATATTAAAATAATAACTATCTATGAAATCTATTATCTATTTTTAATGAAGAAAAACTTCAAACATTTTACCTTCACTGTATTTTCCCATTTTTCGATCAAGTCTTGATCAACACAAGACTTGATGAACTTGGTACATTTGGAATAAATGCGCATTTATTCAAAATCTATGACAATTATAAATGGCATTTAAAACAAAATCACTATACACAGAAACAACTCCAAAACGTAGATTACCAAATATATATATATATATATATATATGTTTACAAATATCACTTTATGAAATATAATCAACATTTTGCTTTATTTATCTATCTGTTTATCTGCCTGAGTATTAAAATAATTATAAATGCTCAACAAGTTGCCCAACGCTTTCAGGTATTAGTGATATTTTACAGAAAAATCAGTGGCGTAATTTTCATACACGATACCTACGCAATGTGTATGTGTGTGTCGGGGAGGGGGGGGGTCACATTAGATGTTGCGAGAGGGCACAATATATTTTTGTTACGTAACTGTGAAAAAATATATACTTTTCTGAGGATTTTCATAGCATTAAAGAATGGAGTTTGGTTCTTGCGTATACAATAATACTTTAGAGAAACTGTTTCAATATTGATATAGCCTCAAATATAAAGGATAACAATGAGGCTGCCTGAATAAAAACTCATTGCAACTGAATTGCAAATTCTCATTGCAATGCTTGACAAAGAAAACTTCAGTATTATCTGTTGTTCCGATGTCCTAACTATTGTATCTGTACTCTAGTGAAGTTGCTGCTTTATGCTATGCATGACAGTTGTCTAGTATTTTCTGATCTGAGCTCTCTATCTTCCATTTACGTCACGACATTAAGTAAAACCTCCCTCTACTCATTGTTTTGAAATTTAAATATACAATTATAAACACATTTCAATACAAACACATGCTACAGATTTTCCTATGCAAAAAAACTACATCATCTCAATTTCACATATTTATCTTTCTTTCAAGTTCCTTAGGGTTTTTTTATTGGTGTATTCTCGCATATATGAAAGCTAACTGAAATGCTTAAGTACTTCTATTCCAAAAAGCAAAGGACTTTATAGCTACAATAATTGAGATTTGCTGTTTATGGTCCTCCCTTACATCCCCCGAAACAAATCGACTGCAAACGCATTCTATTTAACAGTGCAACTAATTTTTTTTTCATTTCCACTTTTCTAAACTAATTCAGGTATTAATTTCTAATTTATCTGATAATTCTTCCTTAGTATTTCAGATTTTCTGGACAAGAGTGTTGGCACTCATAATTTCACTTAAAATCAAGAATTGAAAATTTTAAATGTAAATAATATTAAATGTTAAATAGAATATCTATTATAAAGTATAAAAATATCCGGTAGTAACACTGATATCATATTGGCGATGGCAATGACCTAAGTAATCAATTTTGTTTTTATCGATAATTTATTAACTTCTAAACGTCGCACAATTTCGGTTTTTACACCGCAGAATAGGAGAAAAAAAATGTATTTTCGAATGTAATTTGTCCAAATCAATTTCCTTATTTTTTATGGTTTTTAAAGTAATTTCCAATAATGATTTTTTTAAATCTATCTCTAACGCATGCACCCCAATTATGGGAGATTAACCAGCTTGCACTTAAAACACTAAAAATAGTTCAGCTAACGTTTCCAGACAATATTATGTAACGAAATTAAAACTTCACAAATAAATAAATAATTATTTAAAATGCCATAAAGGAAATGCAAATTTAACAGATATGTAATCGACATACTCGCTTTAGCACTGGAATAATCAGAATCAAAACGAGTGCTCTAAATAATGAAATCTTTGGCAATTTTTTCGTCTATTTACACATGCAGACATGCGGCTAATGCAAAAGTATCATTTTTAATAAATTTCAAAATTTTACTTGAATAAATAATTGATATTTTTCATATAAAAAATGCTTCTTGGTATTCTTAGTGAGCAATCTAAAATATATTTCTTAAATCTAAAAATTCTATTAGAGTTTCATTTAAAAATGATTTTCACTTATGTTCTGAACACCGAGCAGTATGTTCTGTAACCTGGGAAACCAGCGTTGGATCCTCTAATATTATTAATAGTCAGACGATTATTCCAAAGATGTGGAAAAGGTTTCCCACCATTCTTTTATATAATTAAGCGGAAACACCTCATGAAATTTATTTTAAATCTTCTGGGAGCACTTAAATTCTAAAATTGCACTTTTCTTCCATTTCGATAGCTTAAAAAACCAATAATTTAATTTTCTTTATGATTAAAATGGAGCTTTTAAAATTATGTTTTATGTAAACTCAACATTGTCATTAAAAATTAATAAAATATGAGTTTAACAAAAAAGAGATCAATGTTTGATATCTTATGAAAAGCTATTAGAAACTCGCTCTCTCTTAATTAAATTTACCTCGTAATATAATTTTTTCTTATGAAAAAAAAACTTTTTAATTTTTAATGGTTAAGTAACAGCATATATGTTTTCTACATTTTATGCATATTTTAGTATCGCTTAAAAATCCACAGGTTTTTCTTCTTAAGTTTTCAGGAATTATTTCTGCCAAAATATGAAACATTATCATTGGCTTAAATGTAAAAATAAATCATTATAAATTAATGTTACCTTCGAAAATTGATATAAAAGAAGATAATTTTATTTCTGATTTTTTCACTATTGTACTAGGCAACGTTTCTTTCATTTCCTTGAATAAAATTTTGGTCTTATTACATTCTTATTGCTACCGCTCTGCAACGTTAAGAAACAATGTTAATATATATATATGAGAAAGCATTTTACACGTCTCAGCTAAAATTGCTCGTTCGGGGAATATTATTTTCCTCTGGCTAAAAATTTCCAGTGGAAAAAAAGTCAAATAACGTCAAAATAAATTAGACACGTTTAGTTTCTTCCTTTAAAAGGAAATGAAAGTTCACTCGCTTTTAAAAGATTTTTACAAATTAGTTTCTTTCTTAATTTTTGTCCATTTGAGTTCATTTTTACACTCTTTTACTTAATTTAAGTTGGTTTTGTCACGTAAAGGTGGGATTTTGTAATAGATTTTTCACTCACTGACTGATATGCTAGAATTATACAAAATATGTAAACATGTGTGTTTCCGATGACAATACAACAGTTTAGTCTTATACAATATGTCTTATAAGTCTTATTATATATCAACATTTCAGTCTTTAGTCTTTAATAGAACTTTTTATAAATTAAAAAATTCATTTTAATGTATTTTTCTGTTAGTCTGCCGCAGGCAATAAATCGCCAAATAATCTTTCGATGAAATATTTAGTGAATGTTGTTGAAACAGGTGTCGAATAATGTGTTAGTTATAGGTTTTAGCCATATTTGTTTCAATTTCCAGAGATACTGGTTGGGTCATCTATCCGGGATTAAAAGAATACATGCGCTACCTGCATCGGGGATGTATGCTCACTTGCGATTCGGGATAATACGACCCATTTAAAAATATCAAATAACTTTGTTTCTTTTTAAATCTTCAGAATTGTAAGAAAAAAATCTGTTTTTTCCTTTGGTTGAACATGGCTCTTCCAAGGTATCATTACTTAACAAGTTAGTGGGCGGTGTTAGTAGTGATAAATTCTCAATTTAAGCTGCGATTTAAGAAATTTTATTTCGTACTCGTTACATCTGTATACGAGTTATAAAAACAATCGCGTTACTTAATCGCAAAACCACTCTTACCAAAATATATCAACTGGTTATGAAACTACAACAACTAAGTATTTTAAACAATAAAAAGTATGGAGCATATAAATAAAAAATAAAGAGTTTAATATTTTTTAAAGATAATCTTTTGTTTTATATTGGGATAACAATGCAAAAGAAAAAAATGTTCATTAATTTTACTTGGTTTCTATTTTAAGTTCATAAAATAATATAATGTATTAAAATTAAAAAGACACTTAAAATTTCGGGATTTCACATTTTCACTGTTTAACACGGGATAATACGACCCATTTAAAAATATCAAATAACTTTGTTTCTTTTTAAATCTTCAGAATTTTAAGAAAAAAATCTGTTTTTTCCTTTGGTTGAACATGGCCCTTCCAAGGTATCATTACTTAACAAGTTAGTGGGCGGTGTACTTGGGTTGGGTTAACCCTTCTTTGCATGAGTTTTTCTTTAAAGATAATCTTTGAACATTGTAACTTTACTTATATTTGAACTTTGTACACTGAAACTGAACTTAATTGTTAAATTTTAATTGATCCAAATATGCAGCACTGCACAGTGTTGGGTTAACAGTGAAATCCTTCAACAGTATTGACAGTATTGACAGTATTCTAGTATTAACAGTATTGTACGTATTCACATTTAATAAAACTAAAAAAACAGCTCAATAATATGCTACAATAATATGAATTCAAACAATGTTTTTTTAGTTTTGTTAAATGTCCGGTTTTAAATGCTTTTTTAATTTTGAAATTTTGACTAGGACGTAATATGTTTAGTTATTTGTAATTAATGTATATTTTCAATATTATTTTTTAAAAAAATGGAAGCTGGACATACTTCATTAGATTAAAATATAAATAGTTTAGATAGTCGCATAAAATATTTTTGGTTGGTAAAAGTATACCCTACTGAAAATTAACCCTTAATTGCATTGTGATGTAAATTTCCATCACTTTTTATTTAACTTTTAATAAATAAATCAACTTCTTCGCCAACACTATATTTATATAGAAATATTAATCCAGTAAATTTCCCGTGAACTATGTTGCTGAACAAAGTTAAAAATCTATCTTAAAATTTCTGGTGTCTAATATTTAATATATGTATAAAAAAACACAATTGTAAAAGAAAAACTCATGCAAAGAAGGGTTAACCCAACACTGCAGGAATTTTGCTTTTAGAAGTACCGGGTGTCCCACAAATGACTGATGGATTTTAAAATTCAATAACTAGCAAACGGTGACAGATATTAAAAAAATTCTTGCAGGAGGGTTATGTATGATGTCGGGAGTTTTTTTACTCTGATTCTTGATTTTAGTTCGAATTTCAAACAATAGATGGCGCTGACAGCGGTTGGCGCTCATTAGAGGCCGAAACTGACGTCACTCAGCATTGATGCGAAGAAAGGAGATTAAGGCTATGGAGTGGATCTCCTTCGCCAGTACAATCTTGCTCTAAGGCCCCGGTTCTGAACTCATTTAATATGATTTCAATGGAATGAAATGTTGCCATGGAAACAACAAATTCTTTGATAGTGGAATACAGCGTTCAGATCAGGGCATGAATTTAACAAGCAGTATTCGAGTTGCAGGCGATTTTACATTTATGAAGTTTTATTTTCCGGGATTAAATTACTTTTTATGGCCTGATTTAAAGAATATTTTATGCATCATATTTTAAAACTAGGTGAAGAGATCTTGCTACAATATCTGCTAGTGAGTACTTTTAAAAGCGTGTACACTATTTATTGAAAATGGTTTATTTCACCTAGTAGTTTTAAAATACGATGAACAAAATATTCTTTAAATCAGGCCGTAAAAAGTAATTTAATCCGGGAAAATAAAACTTCATAAATGTAAAATCGCCTGCAACTCGAATACTGCTTGTTAAATTCATGCCCTGATCTGAACGCTGTATTCCACTATCAAAGAATTTGTTGTTTCCATGGCAACATTTCATTCCATTGAAATCATATTAAATGAGTTCAGAATCGGGGCCTAAGAGCAAGATTGTACTGGCGAATGAGATCCACTCCATAGCCTTAATCTCCTTTCTTCGCATCAATGCTGAGTGACGTCAGTTTCGGCCTCTAATGAGCGCCAACCGCTGTCAGCGCCATCTATTGTTTGAAATTCGAACTAAAATCAAGAATCACAGTAAAAAAACTCCCGACATCATACATAACCCTCCTGCAAGAATTTTTTAAATATCTGTCACCGTTTGCTAGTTATTGAATTTTAAAATCCATCAGTCATTTGTGGGACACCCGGTATATTTTTATACTCATATTTAAGATTTGATACCACAAATTTTAAAGAGAATTTCTTCGTCTTATTTAATAGCAGATTTATGTGATTATTTTTCGTTAAATATAGTGGTAGTGGTACATTGAAACTGAACTTAATTGTTAAATTTTAATTGATCCAAATATGCAGCACTGCACAGTGTTGGGTTAACAGAAAAGGGGGAAGGAGGAGGTTGTCTTTTTTTAACACCATATAATTAAAATGATTAAAATCATAGTGGTGTAAATCACAGTTGTTGAAATTAACTAGAAACGTTATAACGTATTCCATTACGGCAAAATATCTTCTGGTGGTATTTACAGTTTTGTGAAACTACAACTTATGTGGTTCTTACTATTAAAAATTTGATATGTGTAAAGACCGGTCGCAGCGCCACAGAAGGCAGATTTCACTGAGCGCGTTATATAGATCCCTCAAGACATGGGCGCGACGGTTGAGACGCACAGGGCGCCACTCAGGCTCCTGGCGGTGCAGCTTAGTTTTACCCTCCACGCACTTAGCGTCAATATTCAAATTCAGTGACTTAGATCAATATGACTTTAATAGGCTGAAGAATATGGCTATAGTTTCGGCAACAATTAAGTAGAGTTTCCTCTTCCTAAGTGTACCTAAGTAACCCCAATAAAAACATACTCTACCTTTTAAAGCTTTTTTGAATTTATAAGTTACAGGTGAATGTAATGAAAAAGAAAACAATAGATTTGTCAGGAAAATAGTTTATAACGCGGACAATAAAAAGAACAAATAGGAGAAGATTCGCGAATTTATTTCACATATTTGTCAATAATAGAAGGATTGAAACCTCTCTATGTTGTAAGATATTTCAAAAAAATTAATTCTTGAGAAAGAAAATCATTTCTGAACTCCTTCCACCTGATGAAAGAAGCCTAATCGTGAATTCACTAAAATACTGAGAGAATAAGAAATTTTGTCCTTTCAATATGTTTGGTGAATAGCAAGATGTTACTTTATGCTTATCCAAGTACGAGGTAAATGTAGTTGAAAGTCGATTAATAACAGTACTTAAGGCAATATATTTTTTTTATGAGAATATTTAAGAAAAAGAACCGTAAAAATACAGGAGCATATATAAACAACGCTCTTGTGCTATTTGTTACAGCATGGTATAAAAAAAGTTTCAACAAGGACCTCAAATGCCTCATACAAACTTCATCAAAACTGATTTCAAACTAAGTAACTTCTACTCCAGCTCGAGTAAGCTCCAATTCTAAAAAAATCTCTAAAAAGCTCCAATTCTTTTATGCTCTTGGTCAAGCAATGCCGATCTGTCTATAAATTTCAGAAAGCTTCTCATTCCAGGCTGTTCAACGGAAGCTCCTCCCACACAGTTTTATCGCTGCCCCGTTAGGTATATAGTCAAATTTAGTTCCAAACTCTTGGGGGTGGGGTCATATGCTTGCTTTCACCCAGACATAATTCTGTTCAAGGATTAGGCATTTTAGGTGATTCAAATAAATGGAACTTTGTGGCACTATGTTAAAATACGAACAGACAACGGGAAATAAGCCATAAGATAATTTTAAATGTAGAGAAAAGACAGATGTTTCAGAGTTTCTAAAACTACATCTTCAGTTCAAGGTAACAAAACATTAAAACATTAAACAAATAAAGCTGTTTGCTTTACTGAACGCTTCCCTGTTTACTTGCTCTTCGCCATTTCGCCTTTGGCCTAAACCACACTGCTTGCCCCCTCCTTCACATTATTATGCATTTTTTTCGTTTTTAATGTTTTAATGTTTTTTAACCATGCACTGAAGATGGAGTTTTCGAAACCTCGAAATAGCTGTCTGTTGTTCACATTTAAAATTTATTTCTGCTTTTTATTACTTTGTCTATTTGTATTTTAGGCCAAACAGTATTTCTATACTCCGGCAGGCCAAACAGTATTTCTATACCCTGTCCACCAGTAAAAAAAAAATTTCTAATCGGTAACATTACTGCGCCCATCAGTGTGAAAATATACCGTTTGAAAACTGTAGCATGGTAGTGCTTGTCTGAGTAAGTCAGACCGCACATCGAGGCGACAAGCGACAAAACGTGCGACTTACCAGACAAATTCTGAAATTCAAACCTGTTTCTTCTCCTAAGACTCACGCTCTGTCGCTTGTGTTGCCTCGGTGGGAGGCCTGCTTAACAAGGTTGCCACTGGCGATTTTTTTTTTACTCGTATCACTATTTCGAAGCAATCATCTTCGCTGTAGCTAGCAATTTATTATAGATCAAGCATTTCTCACTAGACACAAATTCAAATCTCCCTACATTTAGATACCTCCTCCCTAAAATCAGTAGCGCCAGTCACATTAATGATATAATTTAGAGAGCACTTTTATAGCAATATTGTTACGTATTTGTAGGGATATACATATAATTAGTCATGATATAACTTAACAGGGTTTATTAAATATAAAAGCTTGTTCATTGCTATCTCGTAGCGACACGGCGGGAATGTTTACTTCTGGCTGCCGCTAGCCTGTTGCCATTCTGGAAACATAAAAATGTTATGGTTAACGTTATAGTTAGAGTCTGTGATAATACATAACAAATATAAATGTATTTTCCTAACTAACTTCCTTTTTATAGCAGACAGTTTGGTTACAAAAAAGGCCAAATATAAAAAATAAGTTTACCTCCCCCCTATGTAACGTAGTCCTTTAGCCAAGTCGGTGGATGATTAGCTCTAACTGGTCTCGATGGGAGGAATGTTGGACTTGTAACATCAGGGATCTGTCTATCTCCTGCAGGTGCAATCCCAATTAAACTATCTGTATCCACAGGCTCTGGAACCGTGTCATTTTTTGTCAGTCCCGGATCTTTGCTGCCTCCTGCTGGCTCAGTGTTCTCGATGTCTTCTGCTGATCCCGACATCAGCGGTGAAGGTGTTGGGCCACTGGATGGGTATGCTGAGGAATTACCAATGTCTGTCACATGTTGAAGATTACCCTGACGTCGTCTTAATTGGTCAATGTGTCTGTTCCACACAAGAGCTTCATTCGTTAAGACCTCATACATTGTGGCGCCAGTTACTTCTGTGACTGTAGCTGGTACCCATTTGTCGTGCGGATGGAATCTTTGAGCATACACCGGGTCTAGAGGTGCAAACATTCGGAACCTTGAATTAGACAGATTCTTGGGATTAAGCTCCGTAAAATCAGGATGAAGTCTGTCAGGCAGGTTTTCAAACGGCGGTTCATAAGCTGCTCTGCTGGAGACACATTTGTAGTAGCATTGGGTGTAGCATGTTGTGCTAATAAGAATGATCCAAGTCTAGATTCCAAGTCCTGATTCCAATTCCCAGTAATAATTCTTCGAAGTGCATCTTTTGTTGTCTGTACCATCCGCTCTGCTTGCCCATTCGATGAAGGATGTCTCGGAGCTGTAAAAGAATGGTAGATTCCATTTCTCTTAAGGAACTTGTCAAATTCTGAGAATTTGAAGCCAGGTCCGTTATCTGACACCACGGTGTCAGGGATACCATTTGTACCGAAGAGCTTCCTGAGAGCTTCAATAGCACACACTGAGTCTGTTGACAAGGCTTTAATAACTTCTAACCATTTTGAGTATGCGTCGACAACAATGAGGAAAAGGGATCCTTGAAAAGGACCAGCATGATCGATGTGGAGTCTTGACCAAGGTTTTTTAATGCACTCCCATGTTCCCACTGTCTTAGGAGGAGCATGTCGTGTCTGTTGGCAAATATTGCACCCCAGTATATACTGTAGGCATACTGTGTCTTCGATTTGGCTGTCCATCCTCGGCCACCACATGTAACTTCTTGCAAGAGCTTTTGTTCGCACAATGCCTTGATGTGAATTGTGGAGAGTAGCCAGTAGGCGTTCTTGTGCCTTCCTTGGTATTATGACTCTGCATCTCCAAAGGAGGTATCCTCTGTTGGTTGAGATTTCCAATCATCTTTGGAAATAAGGGGCGAATTCTTCATCTGGCTTTTCAGCCGGCCACCCCTTCAAAACCCAGTTGAGCACTCGAGCTACGATTGGGTCTTGGAGTGTCATTCGTGCAATATCTTTGGCTGATATAGGGGGCTTGTCCAAAGCCTCCAGGAGTAACACTTCATTGGGAGATGTTTCATGATGGGTCATCTGCGGGTGAGGTAGACGACTAAGTCCATCTGCATTGGAAATTAATTTGCCAGGTCGGTATACAAGATGGTAGTCATATGAGCTTTAAGTTAGGGACCATCGTTGCATTCTAGGAGACAGCATAGTTGGTGTGAGTTTGTCACTGGCCAAAAGGCCTAGTAAAGATTTGTGATCAGTTCTTATTTCGAATTTTTGTCTATAGAGGTAGTTGTGAAACTTCCTAACACCGTGTATAATGGCCAAGGCTTCTTTGTCAATCTGGGCATACCGGCGCTCAGTTGGGTTCATTGTTCTTGAATAGTATGCCACTGGAGCTTCTACGCCCTCTGACAATTCGTGGCTCAGGACAGCTCCAACACCATACTGGGAAGCATCACATGTGAGGATGATTGGTTTCTTTTCATCGAAATGTACAAGGAGGGAATCACCTGATAAGAGTTTTTTAACCTTATTAAAAGCTTCTTCGTGGCTTTTCTCCCATTTTCACACTGCTCCCTTGTCAAGCAAGCGATGAAGAGGTTCTGCCACTGTTTCTTTATCTTGTAAAAACACATGATAACAGTTCAGTAGGCCCAAGAATGCTTGGAGTTCTTCTCTCTTTGTTGGTATAGGGGCTTCTTGGGTAGCTGTCACTTTCTCCTTTGTGGGTTTAATACCTTTCTCATTGATTTCATACCCTAAGAATTCAATGCTGGAGGTTCCAAAGATACATTTCTCTCTGTTTAAGCGTAACCCAGCCTTCGAGAATCGGTCAAGAACTTCTCGAAGTCGCTTGGCTAGTTCGTCTAGTGTTGAATCTTTGATTAAGACATCGTCATAGTATGGCAACACTCCTGGTATGTTTATGACCAATGACTCAATATGAACCGTTGGAATATTCCAGGGGCTGAGGAAATTCCGAATTGGAGTCGATTGCACTTGAATGCTCCACGATGTGTCACAATTGTTTGTACCATGACAGAAGCTTCATCCACGACTAATTGCAGGTATGCTTGGGACAGGTCAAGCTTTATGAAATGTTGGCCTCCTGTTAATTGTGCGAGTATTTGGTTTACTGCTGGCACTGGATATGGATGAGTGCCTAAAGCCTTGTTGACTGTACATTTATAGTCACCACAGAGCCTAATTTCCCCATGAGATTTCAGGACAGGAACTACAGGAGTTGCCCAATCAGAGTAACTAACTGGTTCAAGAACTCCCTGGTCTTGTAATCGTTGCAATTCCTTCTCGATCTTGGGTCTTAGAGCAAATGGTACATTTCTAGCTTTCAGCTGGATTGGACGGACTGTGGGATCTAAATGCAACTTGATAGGAGTACCTGTAAAGCTTCCCAATTCTTCCTTGAAAACATCAGGGAATGCACTTAAGACATCATCAATGATAGACTGTTGTATGCTATGGATGCCTGTTATCTTTATTCATAATGGTTCAAACCAATCCAGACCTAAAAGTCCTTGACGTTTCTTCTTAGCAATCAGAAGTGGAAGCTCCCGGTCAAATGAAGCATATTTAACATTAACTTGGCACCGACCCAAAATTTCTACTTGTTGTTTATTATAGTCTTTAACAATAAAAGGAGACTTTTCCAACAGTGGAACCTCGTGAGGATATAACTGGTGAAAAGTACTTTTGTCAATGATGGATATTTTGGGTCCCGAATCTATTTCCATAACACATGGTGTACCATTGATCAGGACAGTTGTTCTCATGTTTCGTGTTTCCACATTATTGAGACACACATATTTCAAATGGAAGGTGTTTAAACTCTCTGTTTCAGAGGAATCAATATCGCTATTTTCTAAATTCTGTTCATGTACTTATTTGATTAAAAATTTGATTTGTTCCGGCAGTTCCTTTGTATATGGCCTTTCTTTTTGCAGGCATGGCATTCAGCATCTTTTAAACTTGCACTGTGATCTTGAATGGTTGCCTCCACAACCAGCACAATTTTCTCTCTGTGATTGAGTTTTAAATTGCTTTTGATTTCGATTTTGTCTCTTGTCGAGAGGCATCACTGAGACAGATCCAGAGCTCCGAATCTCCTTTACATGAAAATTAGCAGTCTCTGCTGCCAAGGCCTTATTTAGTGCTTGATTAAAAGTCAGTGATGCTACATCAAGTAAGCGTCGTTGGAGAGTTTCGTCTAGCAGCCCGCACACCAACCTATCTCTGAGCTTGACATCCAACCATGAGCCAAAATTGCAGTGTTCGGATAGTTTCCGTAACTCCGCGATGAATGCATTTATACTTTCCCCCGATTGTTGGTTCCTTCTATAAAATAGAAATCGCTGGTAGATTTCTGGAGGTTTTGGCGAGAAATGAGTTTTGACAAGTTGTATTAGTTTGTCGTATGTTTTAGAAGAAGGACTGGCTGGGGATACGAGAGAACGGATTGTCGCGTACATCTTCGCGCCGCTCACACTCAGAAATATGGTCCGTTTCTTCGTCGAGTCGCTGACATCGTTCGCTTCTAAAAAGCATTCCAATCTTTCGTGATAAGAGTCCCACGTTGATTGTTCCGATACGTCGAAAGGCTCTAAGCTGCCGAAAGTAGCCATTTTTCACAACAATTTTGGGGGGGGGGGAAATCAGAAGTTTGCAGAATGTAGATTTCACTCAGTTCTGTAACCAATCCACGTTGTCACTGTTAAGCCTAACGCGTGAGTATTAATATTTTGCAGGTAGCTTGCTCAACCCCTTTATATCCATCATCGTCGCCAATTTGTTACGTATTTGTAGGGATATACATATAATTAGTCATGATATAACTTAACAGGGTTTATTAAATATAAAAGCTTGTTCATTGTTATCTCGTAGCGAGACGGCGTGAATGTTTACATCTGGCTGCCGCTAGCTTGTTGCCATTCTAGAAACATAAAAATTTTATGGTTAACGTTACAGTTAGAGTCTGTGATAATACATAACAAATATAAATGTATTTTCCTAACTAACTTCCTTTTTATAGCAGACAGTTTGGTTACAAAAAAGGCCAAATATAAAAAATAAGTTTACCTTTTCTTTTTTCAGGACAGGTAATATAAGTCAAATACATGCAAATATCTAGCTGGATTTCTATATAAGAGTGGAATTGCACTTCTCAACCAGCCATAGAATAATCACGTATTTCAAATTCAAGGTTGATTATTTCCAAAGTCCATGGCAGAAAACTATTTAGTCAATTTATTACACTTTGATTTTAAGTGAAATATACCAAATTTAGTTTTGTGACGGTGATTTTTATTACTAAGATAATAAGTAATATGCATGATTGCAAGCAGTCTCAGATTTTACCAATTGCGCATTCTTCGTGTTCGGATTGGATATCCTAACCTAAAGCAAACTGCCTTTAGGTACATACTCTGATTTAAGTTCTTATTTGAAAAAAAATGCATCTCTCTCTAAAACAAACAAAAAAAACTAACGCGTAATTTTATTACGCTTTACTTTTATCACCGAAGTAATGTAATTTTATATTCCCCGAAGCATAAACCCCTTAAAAAATTACATAAATACAAATCTCTCAATTGGGAAACACTGGTTGACGACATTTTTACGCCATTATTAGAAGTAGCTGCAATTTTCAAACTTAGGGAGTCATAAAAGAAAAGAAGTCTAAATGTAGTCTGAACTACATAAGAGTGAGTATAATTATATGTATATATATATATATATATATATATATATATATATATATATATATATATATATATATATATATATAAGATAGAAAAGCATTTAGGGTGGGATTGAAAATGAGAAATATAATTAAAATTAAACAATTATAGTAATTACATAATAAAAACGGGATTAAAGTTAAAATGTTCAATTGGTTAAAACAGTCGAGCTGAAGAAGGATAATCCTAAGAATACCAGACATTTTTCTGTGCTAGGCAAGATTTTTTTTTACAAATAACTGTGTGGATATCAAAGTGAAAAATAAAGTAAAATAATTTTTTTTATATCAAATAAAAATTAAAAAGAAGTTTAATATAAAACATAAAAAAGAAAGGAAAAATAAAAATAAAAATAAAGACAATCAGCTATTATCTTTAATCAATGTTAAATAATGCGGTCTTTTTCTATTGCTGGAGTCTGAGGTATCGTATATATATATAATCCGGTATTTCTGGAATAATCTCGTTGGGAATATTATAGCTATTTTTGTTAAAAAAATAAAAGTTTTCAAACCATTGAATAAAGGAGCGAATGTTTAATCACGTCTAATGGTGGTATGACAGAGATACCTGCATCCATTTCTGATGGTTCTTAAATTTCTAATATGTATTTTAGGGAGGTTTTCCTTACTAAATATGCAAAGTTGAACAGTTGAACAGTTTAGGGCCCAGTGATTTCTAACGTGGGGCGTATGTCTCACCGGGGGCAATTCCTAATTTGTTACTCACCCATTCACTATCAGGGTTGTTGTGGAAAAGTAATGTTGTAGACTAAAAATAAAAGCAATACATACGAAATTTACAAATAGGGTAACTCCTGGAGAGTCGACGCATCGGGGATGCCACACCCATTGTATTTCTTGCAATTATCTATAGATAACAGTCAGATTCACAGTATAGGTGCGCAATAAGATTACTTTAACCAGTGTATAGCGTGAATTCCGTTTCGATGTTTACTTGTAGATGTACAATCCGTATTTTGAAGTAAAGGCTTGTTTCACTATCCAAACTTTTAAACACATTATGCTTAAATACTTTTCATACGCTAATTACTAAATGCATGCACGATTTCGAAGTCAAAACTAAGTGTAGCGTCTGTATAGAGTACTGTGTGTATGGTTACGTCACTTCCCTTTGCGAGAGCAGGCAACTGTGATGTGCGACGTCTGTACCGTACAAAATGGGATACATGCCGCACTGCCATCCGGTATACATGCCGCACTGCCATCCGGTATACATGCCGCAGTTTCTTTTGTACGGGATGTCGTGATTACTAAAATACAGTTCATCAAACATAAATGAATGTTCAAACATTATGAAGTTTATGACATCTAAGGAGAAAAAGGGAAAAATAAAAAGTAAGGAAGTCGAAGAAAGATGCAAGTTGGATCACACATGTGACACAGACGTTCTTTGCAAGGAATGTGTGGAAAACTACTCCACAATAAGAGGAAGTGTGACTGGCTTCGTTGCATCATTTGTCAAATGTGGTTAAATGACGATTGTACTATTTTCGACAAGTTTTGTTTAGATTGTGGTCGGAAAAACAGATCTAACAAATAAAACAGTGTAAATACTATTTTACTTTTTTTCTTTTATCTCTCTAATACACTGATGTTACGTTGTTGCTGAAATAATAATTTAAATCCAATCTTTGAAAAATAAGTAGATAATTTTAGTAGTGAACAAAGTAGGCAGACTAATATTGATTTGAACCTACTAGTACATTTCATTGTAATCATTTAGCTTCTTTTGTTCTTACATATTTCATTATAGTCCAGATATGAATATTCATTTGAATATTTTTTATTTATAATTTCATTCCGTTCTTTATGACAAGCATGGCATAACACTCCCCCAAAAGTGAGTCTCACCCTGAATGTACGGGTGACGCGCCACAGTGTAATGTTTTCGAAAAGTTAAAATATATATACAGAGCTGCCAAGTCTCCGGCTTTTTGGATACCAGTATTTTATTACAGAAAAAGTTGACTTGTTTAATCGGAGCACTCTGCGAATTAAAAGAAAAACATTTTCTCTTATAAAATACTGGTGTTCAAAAAGCCGGAGACTTGGCAACTCTGTATATATTATTTTTGTTACATTTTTTTTGTCGCAGTACACATGTTGTATATTTAACATTAAATAGCACAGCAATTTGTTTTACAGTTTGTTTTACAGTGCATCATGGTATTTTATACACAAATTCAAAAAAATATGCGGCATCTCACTCGGAATTACTCTAAAATAAAAATAAAAATAAGTTTTTTTGTTGAATTTAAAAAAAATGTTCCCAATAAAAATTTCAAAATGGGACTGAAACCAGAATAATTATAATTCTTTAAAACTATTTTGACACTTTTTTTCATGTTTAAAAATTTCTATTTATTTATTTATTTATTTTTAATTTTACGCAACTCTTTCGATTACTTTTTGAATGAGACGTGTATTTCTGTTCGCTCTGCTATATGTCACATAAATAAATTTTTACACGCGAAGCTAGTATATTTAAATCTGACTGTCTTGAACTTATTTAATTCAAAAATACTTGAAATATCTAAACCAGGTACTATACCAACTTTATAAAATTTATAAATCTTAAATAGCATTAGAAAATGAAATGAGTAAATAGTAAATATTTATGGCTCTAAGTGCAGACCTCTTACACATTAAATAAATATACATCATTGCATATACATTTTAAATTTTAAAATCTAATAATACATGGCACACAATTAACGCTAGTGGGGAAGAGAACACGGAGAAATATGTTTTGATGGATAATAATGACTACTTAAAATATATAAAGAAGAGAACGTTAAAATGCTTATTGTGTAGTGTGTTATCCATAGAAAGAAAATTTAGTATCCGAAGCTTTTCCACCAACTTTTAATGTGTTGCTAAAATGAATAATTATAAAATGAGTCGATGTTTTCAATTTTAATGCTAAATGTGAGAGTTTCTCCAATGGAAGTCTGGTAATAAAAATGCAGGCCATACAAAACCTTTGTATAATATTATGCTATGTTGGAAAGGAACAACAAAACTTTTTTGGCATAAAGGGGAAGATGTATAACCTCATTGCATTTATAGAGTAATGTTAAAAATACATTTTCGACAAAAAAATCCACCTCTTTGAAAAATTAAAAAAAAAATTGAAATAAATAATTATTGTTAAGGCTCTATTAGACTTTCTCCATGTGAATACAGTTAACGTTTTAAATAATAGATATGTGTTGCATGTCTAATAAAAGGTTGGGAACCACTGGTTTAAGCATGCCTTGCACTTGAGAAATATATCACAAAAATTACAATTTTCAAATATTGGTACGAAATAAATATAAAAATTATCCCCGGAAATACGTTTGGAGCAAGCTAAATCAAGAATAATGGACGGTTATTCAGCTTGAACTAAAGATAATTTTTTTCATATGATATATGCGACTTTAGGCGTGATCCTTCGTTTTTTAAGATGAACATCAGAGCATAGATTTTCATTATATAATTCTTCTTTTTTACTACCCATGCTATTCTTTTCGTTACCATCCAAGGCCAGATGTCTTCTTGCCATAGCTAAACTTTAGATTAATTAAAGTCTGTGTCCCTATCATATTCATAAAAATCAGTTATGGCCAACAAATCTTTATTTTTAATCTCTTACTAATAAATATTTTATCAGTCGGATTTTTAGATGGATTAATGGTACTTGTGTTATTTAATTTATTAGACATTTTTGTTTTAAGATTATCATTCTCCCAAATTTACCCTAAAATATAATATCTCTACTTTTATTTACTATCACACATACAGCATTCCATTTTAGATATAGAAGGTGAGCGTGATCATGCATGTAATTCATTGATAAGATAATAAATAAATGTAATAGAGAGAAGAATATTATTATTTTGACGCAAGACAAAAAGTCTTTGAAATTATTGTTAACAGATATATTGTTATTTGAAACTTATTTAAAGTATTTATACTGTACTGAGCAATATTAAATTTATAAAATTCAAAATTGAAACATAAAGCTAAAAAACTAACTATGATTCACATATTTTGTAAACAAAGTTCACTAGTGCTTGGTTGCATTTGATCATATTTACTTATAACATAATAACGATCTCCGAAAGTCTCTACTGAAAAATAGACACAGACTTAAAAATATAAAACTTTTATGATTTCATTCTATTGTTTTATTATTTTTACTTTGTTTCACTAAAAAGAAACAAATGTAGAATATAGATTCAGGAGATTCCAGTTTACTTCTGCAAACCTTTAAAAAATTCACTTTTAACATCTCTGTTAGGATTTATCCGTTTACTTTATTGTCAGCGTAAAATATTCTTTAAAAGGTTTCTGATCTCCTGAGATTATTCTGCCATGTATTTTATACAATTTATTTTTGTGATCCAACTTTTGGAGTTATGCGACCGAAACTCTTTCACAAGGCGCTGGCTGATTGGAAATCTCTTTACCTATTGAATCCTTTCGAAACATTCAGGCCGTTTGGCATTTTAATTTATCCAGACGTTCGAAGTTTTTGGAAGTGTAGAATCATAGAATCTGTTGTAAAGAAAGCTGTAGAATTTTTTGTTATTCAGTTATGTGACAAAGGTTCCGAAAATAGATCAGTGGGTTGTATACATTGGCGCAGAGAAAGGGGGTGTTCAGGGTGAACCTATCTGGAGTTTGAAAAGTAATTAACAAAAGTTTCTTTATCTCTGATGACTTAAAAAACAGTAAATTTCATTCTTCTAAGTGAGGTAAAAATATTAAACGTTAAGATAAAATTAAACTAAGAATCTTTTGTCAGGAGAGCTTTGCCCCTTTGAACTCTCTACCCCCCCCCCCCCCCACACACACACACACTGGGATACTTCGATCGAAAAGTTGGCTAAAACATTTTTTTATGTATTTGAACTGAGAATGTATTAAAATGCTTTACTATACATGTTTTAATTATATTAAATGTAGCGGTAGTATACGATGAATGTTGCAATGTCAAGATCCAGTTCAATGGAATGAAGCTGTTGAATTAATCCCCCAGTGAAAATGGAGATTAAAAACTGAGTTCTAGAATATCATGATTATTTACAATAGTTAATTTTAAAGAAACAAAAGACCTTTAAAAAATCGCTATCAAATATTGTTGTTACTGGGAACCTCTACTGCTCCATTTTGAAAATAATTCTAATGGCGTTTACCTTATTTGAAATACTGCATGTTTAATGATTAGGGCACTGGATCATGAACAAGAAGTTCTGGGATCGAATCCCAACATAAGCATGGATGTTTGTAGTGGGTCGGAATCCACTTTAAATGGAGGTCCCGGTCTCTTTAGCCCTCGTGTGCAAAAGGTGACCGTAGCACCTATGATTAACCAATCAACAAATCTTTTTTGAAGGTTTTACTACAATTTCTTCCAGATATTTCCAGATACATGATACTGTATGATTCAGCGGACTTTGCATTTTGTATCAGCACACGTTTCTGTGACAGAGTATATGATTCCGAAACCAGATAGTATTTTGAAACAATGAATAACATATTCTAGTCTAGCATTTCTTACTATATTCAACTCTCTTCGGGATAAACCTGCTTCAATGAAAATTGATAAATATCGAGTTACAGTCAATGGTTGAATGTGTATATGTTCTCATTCTGCACTGAAACCGATTAAAGCCCTACGTAGTTTTGTTGCGCTTCTACGAGATTTTTACAATTATTTGATTACTGCTGATGCATGGCTTTTCCGGCATCCCGTAAACTTATTTCTGCAGTATATGATAGTGTTGCCATAGCTACTTGCTCACATAAGTCTTTTGTTTTACAGCTTCTACTGCGATTATTGCATTCTTCAAATTCCATAGGCTGTCGACTTGTTTTAATTTACCGACACAACGTTAATTTAACATAAATAGCAACCCAATTTTCATTCTTTTTGAGAAATTGTTCCTTATTATAAGCTGCAGCGGTCCATAGTTTTCAGTGATATTCTCTGCTGAACAATGGGTGATTTTCAAAAGACAAAAAATCCATTTAATTTATTTTCTTCTTGTGAGAAAGTTCATGACACTGTTTAGCTACTTAAGGTTAACTGCTATAGCTGCTATATAAGTTATTTTCTACTAATTTTCTCAACATTTTCTTTAGTTTCTGTAAATAAAATAGGACACTTATGATATTTTTATATTTACCTAATAACATCATGTTAGTAGTAAACATCTATTTTAAAATAGGAAAGTTAGATGAAATTCTTTTTCTCTCTAATACTTTTTTTAATGTCTATATTATGTTTTAAAGCAATACTTTCTTTTTTACACATATTGGCACTATGACTAAAACACTTAAAACAATTAACACACTGGTGTGATATAATAAAGCAAACAAACTTCTTGATAACACCATAAATTTAAAAGATACGATTGGACTTTCGAAATAACTTTGTCTTTCTTCATTAGGTGCAAAAGACGTGCTACCTCTTGGAAGGAACAAGATTGAAAGCAAATGGGGCTCTCTTGTGATTGGATAATGGCTCCTGCATTCCTATTGACAGTTTACTCTACCTTACCCTCTTTCCGTCCCAGTTTATTTTAGTTACGTTCCCGAATTCCAAGTGGTAGCACATCTTTTGCACCTGATGAAGAAAGACAAAGTTCTTTCAAAAGGCCTAGCGCATCTCTTAAATTTATGGTGTTATCAAAAAGTTTGATTGCTTTATAACACTCTTCTTTACAAAAATCTGCATAAAAATGGTATTTTTAGACCTGTTCAATTTATTAGAAAATATTGTATAAATACTAACATCAAATATATTATTAAGATTAATTTAGTATACACTCTTCCGATTAATTTCATTGTAAATAACTCCTCTCCACAACACACAAATCATTTAAAATTATCACAAATTATTATTCTTTAGCAAGCAGCAAGAAATTCTTTCACTGTATACGATAAGCGAACAATTGCTATTGAAAATAGATAACAGGGTTTGCCGTCAGGGGATGTCAGAGATATTGAATTCAGAAGTAGCAAGTATTAATTTATCATCAGTTAAAATTTTTTAATTCGAATTCTGGACAGCTTTTTTTGACTAAATTACTAAATTCCCATACGTGCCCCGTTTATGATTGGTTATAAACACATGAACGTAAAAATATAGAATTAAAAATTGTTTTGCTTGAGGGGATCCTCATAAAAAACAATTTGTAAATAAAATAATGTATTAATATTAAATAATTGTCATTATTGTTACAAATATGAACGAAAATCCATGTTTGGCTTGGAGTGAGATATACTGTATTTAGCAATAATTAAGTTAGTTGAATGATTTCCTATGTAAAATTGTTTGCTTGACATATATTACCACCCCTTAGAAATCTGACCAACAGTTCTGATATATCCTTGCATAATATTAATTTATTGATGGTCAAATTTTTCTGAAACTTCGTCATGATTGGGGTGGATTCCGGGACCATAGACTCGGAAAATCGCGGCTTTATCTTTGTACCATGAATTACGCCCTACGATTAACCTAGGTCTTTTATTTTTCACTTCACTTTACGAGTCTATATTTTTTCGGTAATAAATTCTGAATTTTTACAATTGTATAAAATCCTTTTGTTCTGAAATTTTTTTAAATGTACATTTAAAATTTATTTTTGTTCTTTACACATAAATGATTTCATTTTTAAATTGTAATATTTTTTTCGAAATGTATTGATTTTAGTAAAATTTAATTTCACTAGTCTTCGAGTCAAGATTTATAGCGGCTGAAATATGCATGGTTCGTCACCTTTCGTATTTGAGATGACTTATCCTTTAAAATCTAAGAGGTAAAACGGACGACAGAATGAATTCATATGTTAATTAGAGAATGAATTAATGAATATTGTAGAATATTTGTAATTAAATTGTTTTCCCGCTGTTAAATATATAACTATACTGGCTTACTGACGCATGCATTAAATAATTTGATGCATTGAATGTAATTTTCGTATGTATATGGTGTGTATAATGTGTATAAAGCATTTCCAGCACACGTATTCTCTATGCTCATGCACGGACATGCACATACATATAAGCACAAACGCGTCCGCTAAATAAAAGAGGAAATACAACTTGTGCTGTATTTTTTTAAGATTTCAATAGCGTGAATATAAGTAGAATTATAAAATAATAATAATAATAATTGAGAGTATATATAGCGAGATTATTAACTTTCTGTACTTTAAGAATTTGAAAAACGTAAAAGCGAATTTTTGTGATTTTCTGAGGAACATTAAATAAAGAAAACAGAAAAAATATTTTTAAATTTTTGGTATCGTTAAAATCGCACATTTTTTTTCCCTTTTCGACAGCGAACCCATTTATTCCAGTTATATAGTGCATAATTGTTGAGTAGAATTATTAAATAGTTAAGTAGTTCAGGTAGTCACAAAATCCTCGATAAAAATCACACTTTAACTTTTTTAGTTTAATAATTACTCTAGTGCAGCGGTTCTCAATTTTTATTCTTAAGCGAGCCACCATACCATTTCAAATACAGTCTAGAGCAACACATCAATAGGCAAAAATAATGGGAAAGTGGAGTTACCAAACCCTTTTACAACATAAAAACATACGCTTATGAATGCATTCGAAAAATACCATTTTAAAGTGAATGCTATGCATGGCTTTGTTTTGCACCAACTACACTGTAAAAACAGATAAATATTTCTTAATGTACGAAGATATACACTATAACCACATACGAAAGTAGTTAGAAACCTCTTCCGTGTTAGTTATGATTTCTAAATTTTCTTTATCTTTAGAGACCTCGGAAATCAATATATTTTTGAGATTTAAAAAAGAATTTTTAAAAACAAAGCTTCTTTTCCTGCCACTGATTTTCAGGAAGGTTTCCAAATAGTTTTTATAGTGCAATAATCAATTCTCTCAAACAAGAATATTGGTTTTTAGGATGTTATTAATTCTCAATTAAAGATTTTCAGCTGCGTAACTGAATTTATATATACAAAACTAACAAAATAATATTATTTTTAATATTAATGTTAATGGTGTTAATTTATCATGTTTTTCTGAATTTTTTTTTAAATGTTGAGAATGAATAGCCCATATGAAAAACCCATATTATAGGTTGAGTAAACTGATTAATACACAATAAAAACGACTCGAAACGTTTGCGAAAATCAGTGACAACGAAAGAAACTTCTGTTTTTATAAATGCTTCTTTAAATCTCGAAAATATTAGTTTCTGAGGTTTCGAAAGATATAGAACGTTTTTCGGAATCTTTGAGAACACAAGTGAGGTTATTGTATATTTTTGTTTGTGGTTATGTTATATTTTTCTAAATTAAAAAAACATGTATTTATTTTTTTTACAGTGTACAGAGTCTGCAGTTGAACTGATTTTTTTTTTTTTTTAATTTTAGCATCAAGCCGCTCTTTTCGCAAAGTTTAATAAAACATATCCATTCAGAAAGCAATCAATGTCTTTTCACAATATTTTACCTTAAAGTTGTAATACATAGTTTTTATTATATTACTGCAGCAGTTAATTTTTGATGATCTAACCAATCATTCCGCGACCCACTCTTTGAACACAGCTGCTTAAAAGTGTTTGGAGTAAAATGATGCAAACCACAGACAAATACGTTAATTAGATCAAAATATAAACACTTTTTACGTTGTAGTATTTGGGGTTAAAGCGCATTTTTCCAAAATATAAACGCATTTATTTCTCAGAATTCTTTTTTTCAAGATTTATGGTATATAAAATGATATATCTACATTTTCACGAAAGATAAAATTATGAAACTTTCTACAATGTTCTCAGATATATTTCCTTTTAAAATTCTTCGAGATTGTCTATTTTGACAGAAACTTATCAAAATATAGTGCTTGTAATAATTTTTTTTTTACATTATTAAAATTTTTAATGTGAAAATTTGGCATTAAATTAATATTTATTTACTTATTACGATCAAAAACGAAAAATGTATGGAATACGAGCCACTCTATCTGAAAATGTATCATATTTTAAATATGGCAAAAATTTTTAATGATTAAATTAATTATTAAAGAATTTACATTTTAACAATAGCATAACAAAAATATAAATTTCGAGAAAAGAAAGTAAAATTTTGTTTATTTATAAGTAAAAATATATATCAGTGGCGAATTCTGCTACTCAATCAGGGCATATGCATTCCCACCAGTTTTTACTAAGAGTTTTCATCGCCTTATTTAATCGTAAATCTTCCTTAAAAACATATCAGAAACAAGTTTGAAATTGTACGTCAAACGCGACAAACAAGGTGCGTTCGTACTATAGCTAGTCATATAAATATTCAGATCTTGATGATTTATAATTCTGTGTAATGAATTGTATCGTCTGCAGATTAATTTTTGTAATAAAATAAGTATCTCGGTCGCTTGACGATTAAACCTCGGAAGCTCCTATAACAAGAAAGCACCGATTTTTTTAAAAAAAATTCAAATCTCTTAATAAATAATTTTATTAATATCTTCTAAAGTTTTGATTCGATTGTCATAAAATTTGAAATGTCACGAAATAATTCTGCAAAGATAATATATCTTAAATTTCAAACCTTTCGATTGGGTAGTTTTTGAGCTGTTATATGCGGGCAGACGAACGGACCAGACGACGACTATAGGTGCTACATTTTTATATAATTACGAACGCACCTAAAAATGACTAGAAATTACTAGTGAGAAAGAGCATTCTCAGTTTGAATAAAAGGATTCGCTATTGACATATATATATATATATATATATATATATATATATATATATATATAATATGTCTTGGAGAAACCTTAATATTTAAATAAAAATACAATTCATAAAGCCCCCTCCCCCCCGGTCATTGTCATTACAATATTTTTTCTTTGCTTGTAAGGTTATACAGAAGAGTTTAAACAGGATGTAGTTTAAAAAGTATAAAATAGAGGAGTATTTGTTGCGTTGTGGAATTTATTTTTACTAAATAAAGCTATAAAAAGTTGAATAATATATTCATAAATCATCATTCATTCACTAGCTAATGTAACTAAAATAAATAAAGGATGTAATATTCCAAAAATAAGTGTAAATTATGATCATGACTTAATTTTTTTTTATAATTATTAAAACATTTTACCTTAATTATCACACACATTAAAAATAATTAATTCAGTACTGCTAATAATTCTTTATTTTTACCAAACTTTTGGCATTTCAAACACATTATAAATATAAAAAGTCAATAAACGAAGGAAAAAAACTAACTACATAAATAAATAAATGTAAGAGTTATATGTGAAGACTCAATTATACAATAATTAATTCTCATTCAGTTTTAATATTGAAAAATTCAAAATAACACTAATAAATTTGATAGGTTAAACAAGGCACAATATATAATTCCTACGGAAAATCTGCAGAAAATTAATTTAGTTCAAATAAATAATTAGCCTTTTTTAAATTCAAACTAAATTTGTATATGATGAAATACTTCCCTGAGTACGTCCAATACATAAATATAATAAATATATTTACCCGTGTTGTGTTGACATTCGCAACCTCCCAGAGGACTATTAGCTAATTTTTATAGGGATTTTTAGAACATTCAAAAACATTTTGGGTATTTTCTAACATTTTTTATGTTATAGGTCATTATTTTGATTACCCATCTTCTCTTTTCTCTTTCTTTAATGAAATCGAAGTCTTTTATGACTTCCATTTTCAAACTGGAAAATAAATAACTAAAATTTAAAGATGATTAAAAGAAACCTTATATGATAATTCTCGTTTATATATTTTTTTCTAAATTGTCTGTTTTCAACAATAGTATTTCACTTTTATTCGGAAATCCTTTTCAAGACAAAAGGCACTTCCACAAGCCAAGCTTCTGAAAGTGAGAAAAGAAGTAGTCAAAAGATTTTCTTGGAACTTCTCATCATGTACTGTAGCATATTGGAAAAAAGATGTCAGGACACACAGCTGGCCTTTTACGCTTTTTTATTTTTACAACACAGCACGCTACAGACACATAAACACAATCGGACGATATTACTTAATCACAGAAAAGACTAAATTAAATTTAGTGTGTCGATAGCTTTTAGCTAGGTATCCGTGGGTTTCCAATGTGGGCTTGTTTACTAATTAACATTACGTTAACTCTTGTGTGAGACTTTCTTTTTCACACGAAACCTCGGCCATCGAAAACTCCAAGATGCTTCTCGCATTGAGTTCAAAACCCAAGTCCTTGATGAGGCATCTTTTCGGAGGCATACATAGGGCTGCTTTACAAGTGGAATTTCAAGTATTACATCTGGCTCTTAAGGAGCTGAAAATTATTGCATTCCCATGCAGGGGCGTAGCTACCGTGCAGCAGTTGTAGCACATTGCTCCATGCGCGAGAATAATAAGGGCGCAAAATTACAAAGGAACAAAATTATTTGTATATATATATATATATATTTTACATTTGCCTTTTTTTAAATATATAAAATATGCAGTAAAACCTGTGAAAGCGAAATCCTGTCTTTTACAGAAATTTTTCGTGATTATACTTACCCCGTGTGATTATACTTACTAATACGAAAACCTGTCTAAAATGGAATATTTTTTTCAATTTTGTTTTAGCTAAAAATTAGATAAATGAAACTATAGTATTCCTTGAACTTGACTTATCAAAATTTTTATTTAAGATAATATACATTATAAATCTATTATTTTATGCCTCTGAATTGATGAAAATTGTAAAGAACGTTTAAAAGCACAAATGAGGGTATTTGCATGTGCATTGCAGGTTTACAGGTTGTGTTTTACAGCAAAAAAATTGTATTAATTTGAAATAAGTACAATGAAGTCTATTAAGACGGAATCGCAAGGGACTGGGAGAAATTCCGTTTTAGACATGTTTCTGTCTTAGCAGATGTAGTTGTATGGCATTCTTTCTATCAGCATAATGAATTTTTTTCATTTATGGCAGAATGTTTTACTGTATTATATATGTTTCAGTTTTAAACCTGAAAACAAATTTTGGGCAACCTTTTCTGGTAGAGAAGGGGGTGATCGGATTGTACTTGCTCCAGGGCGCTGAAGATGTAGCTACGCCACTGTTCCCATGTCAATTGTAACTTCAAAAGTTTCAAGTGCCTACAGAATTACGATGCTGGTGGTGTCAGATATAAAGCTTAGCCGATCACTAGAAATCAGTTTAATAGTCTGTGAATAAAAATGTTATTTACTTAAAATCGTTTTCATGGAGGGAAATTTTAGGGTATGCTGGGAATAGCATGGCCTTGCACTTTCTTATAAAAAAGATATGAATATCTCACAGTACTGTTGAAGACAGATGAAGCCTATTCTAGATGATTCAGACTAAATGTTCAGTAATCTTTTGGGAGGTTGAGCACACGATAACAGACAATTTTTGATGAAATTGTCAAAGGTTATAGAAAACGAGAGTTGCAATCCATTTATTCAGTCAAAAATATAAGATGTGTCATTTCAATCTGAAACCGGATTTTTGCTCATAAATTTAACAATAATGAAAACATTTCATCAAAATTATCAACAGAACTTACCTTGTTTTCTGTAAAATGCGATGAAGTTGCGAAAAGGGCCTAAAGTGTACTGTAATTTGGTCAGTGACACTGTATACAATGTGAATTGTATTCCAAAACATGACGTGTTCAGTTGCACTCTGTGCTAGTCTAGTGGTTAAAACTCTAGCTACCGGACAGGAGATGCAGGGTTCAAATCCCAATCAGGGATGGATGTGTATAGTGAATCGGATATCACCATAAACGAAAGTCTAGCCCAACGAACTAACCAGTCCAATCAGCCATACTCAACCTGCAGCCCGAGGGCCGTATGTGGCCCAGTGACCCTTTATATGCGGCCCGAAATCATTAATCCATATTTATAAAATTAATTCAGATGTGCATAAAAAGTATTTAAGACCTTCACTGCTGCTTTATATATTTTCACGGGAATACAAAATCGTCTCGGTTCTTTAAAATTAATTTAAAATTATGCTAAAATATCCTAATATCGTTTTTTTAGTCAAGTTATTTTTACATGTAGTTTTATTAGTGCTACACTGCTGTATACATTTCTTAATTTGCAACACTAATCAAACATTATTACAAATTAATTAAATTTGTGATATATATATTTCTACAATAAAAGAAAATAAAGATTTTGCAGTGAGCAAAATACTGATTTATTAGAGAAAATATCCTGAGGTTTTTCTTTAAAATTGGAAATTCTGCATTGCTGTATTATAACGTTTTATACTTATTATAGTATAGCTAAGACTACTTTTTAGGATTGAATGTTAGCCGCGGAAGAAAATTGCTACCGAAACGTTTTTGCATTACTATTTCCAAACAACAAACTTCACGGCCTATTTCTACAACATTTGCAATAGTAATTTACCTAGAAGTTTGTTGTTTGGAAATAGTGGTGTGGAATTATTTTTGGTAATATTTCTTCTGCGACAAAGGTTTCTTCTGTGATAATATTAATTTTGTTATATTCCTTTGTTATACTACTTTTGTTGTCTTACTATTTTAATTGCCCCCTTTTTCACCATTTTTTAAGCGTGTTGCGGCCCGCGTAATACCGCAAATATATGTTTGCAGTCCGCGAGAAAAAAAGGTTGAGTATTGCTGAGTCCAACTAGAGATCCTACATTAGAGAGAGATTGAATATTGACGAAATGTCCGGCATGTTCCAAAGCAGGGGGAACGCAGTAGAACGCAATGTATTTTCATCACCGTCTAGAACTTTTTATTGTATTAAAATCATAGAAATTTCCTTTTATATACCTTCAGAAAGTTGTGAAATTATATTCAGTTCTACTGCGTTCCACCTGCTTTGGAACTTACATGGCGCACATTTCGTCACTGTCCAATCTCTCTCTAATGCAGGATCTCTAAGTCCAACTGTTTGTCTGCGGATAATAATCACTTTCATTAATTTCCGCTCCTGCTGCAAAATTAGTTAAAATATCTTCTTAAAATTGCAAACAAAAGTACGGGTTAAGATTACAGTGAGAAAACCCATATAATTGACTAAATAAATTATTGTGACTCTAGATTCCTATACAAACAATATTTGTATGAGAAATTCATTTTTGCGTCCATTAAAGTTCTTGTACAGTTAATCTGAATCCCCCTGTATATGTTATTTTTTGCAAATGTGTATCTAGTGAAAATCTTACCAATTTTACAATGAAAATGAAATCTTTCCATCATAAGAAACTGTCATTTTCAACAATAGAAAATATTTAGATTTGCTTTTTAAATTTTTGAGAATATTGTTTCAGTTTTTAAAATTACTGTTTAATTTAAAAAAATCTGACCCTAATAATAATGTAAGAAACTTAAATCCTTCTAAGTTAGTCAAAGTTTGGTTCGATAGCTTGAACACAAAACCCAGTAAGGAGCAAAAATACATTTTATGTAAGTTTTAACAAGTTTTTCACCATCTTTTCGATCAATTTCATGGCAGTTCTGTCTTCTTTAAGCAATAAATCATACCTACTTACCAAGGTGGTTCTCAAATGTTTGAATTATAAAAATACTCAGCTTTCATCAGAAACTAAGTACATTATACACACATTTACTTTCAAAAGATATTAACATTTACATTTATTATAAAAATATTCACAAAAAATAATATAAAAAATAAATAATGATAATAAAATATGTATTTTTTAATACATTATTTCACTTTCAATGAATGTTTACTCTTAATATTCACAAAAGTGTTATTTAAAATTATATGATGAAAAATATTGATACGGATATGTATATAAATATTATTTTCATTTTCGTCTCAAGATAAGTAAATAATAGAGGTTAAAGTTTTCAGCAATACTTCTTTAACGTCATAAAAATTTACACATATTGCATTGCAATCAGAGGAAGATTTTGAAAACAAATGTAACGAAAATATTGTTTGTAAAAGGAATTTTTAGCTTGTAAAATGCAACTCGCATTTTTACTAATGCTTTATTTTGTGAGTGAAAGGAATCGATATTTTTCTCAGATTACACTTTTAGTTACAAGTATTATTTCTACTGTTTATATCTTTTGTTATTATACATTAGGACGAAGAATAATATTTGTTTCTTATTTTCGTGTACAATGTATCCAGTACAACATTCCAAATTACAATACGCCAAAAAATATCAAGCAATGCCTTCAGTTCTAATTAATGCGCAAAGAAGAAATAAAAGTACTGTTTTTATTCGTAAAAAGATTTTTAACACTTTCCAATATGGTTGAAAATTGTTTATGAATTCGGTTTGTATTGTCTGCCATCTATCCGTGCTCTAACTATAATTGAATTGCCATGCAATTGATATATCTTATTGAGGTGCGTTATGGAATGTTTGCTATCGAAAATGAAGTGTGTAGCATATATAGTTCGTTTACAGAGACATTCAAAATAATTCTGTTACATTACGTTCTATGGGGAAAAATCGTTTGCTGCGTTCTTTAATGTATGTTACATTAATTTAAATATATTGAAATCGGTATATATCACTCAGGTATACTATAAGATGCTTGTCATACAATAAGGTGTACCTGCATCATTCATTTACAAAAATGAAACTGATTTTTTGCATATTATTTGTTGTGTATAAATGCTATAGTTCATATACAGGGCTGTGCAAAAGACATCGTGTACATTTCCGTCTATTGACGGAAAGGCGAATTTTTAGATGTGCTACGAGTTTCCCAACAGAACTAAATGTTTGAATACTATGTAGTTTACATACAAATCTATATATTATATACAGGGTTGCTCAAAAGAATTCGGGTACTTTTCCGACTGTTGGCGATAATTGCGGGCATTGTATTTTCAAATGCGTTATGCGTTTTCCAAATTCTTTATTTATTCACCATGTTTCACAATATTATACTGTGGAGTTTGATACAGTATGCTGGAAGTGTTGAAAAGTATTTCTTAATGCACGCTCTTGTAATAAAGGGTCATTAACATTTTAAAATTGAACGTAACTTTTTAAAGTTCAATAGCATTGTCAAAATTTCATGGCATATTTAAGATCATTTTGTCAAGAATTGTGGTAATTCAAATTGGCATCAATTTCGAATGATAAGTTAGTGGATGTAAATTATCGGAAGATCAACCAATCAGTATTAAATATGAATGTCTATTATTTGTGCAAAATTAAAAATTAGTTTTTGCAATGCATTACTTTTTGTTTAATACGTAAAATTCCAAACGTAACGCGCATATGCATATTTCTCAATTTATTAGTTGATATATGAAATCGGCAAATATAAGCGCCATACTTAAAACTAAAGTTTCAAATTTCATTTCTGCAATTTATACATATATAAAGCACATAAACGACATATATATTTTATTGTTACTCTCGTTGAGGTTGTTCTCAAATCTAAACTGGATACTTTCTAACACATTTTTTAATTCATTTTTGTACATAAACGTATCAGATTGGCAGGTGCTCTTATTAGGAAACTGTGTAATCGATTTTTTTCGTTTTTCGGTAAAGTCAAAATCTTTTACAGAAAATACTGTCAAAGTTGCTGTTTTGAACACATTTCTGGATGCGACAGTGCAGAAAGGGAAAAAGCTGCCATCCTGATACAATAATCGCCTCTAACTTAAAGTGTAATTATTTTATTGGAAAATGATAACAATTGTTCGCTTACAAATCACTTCAATAATCATGTCTGCAAGTATGATGCTTTTATGTTTAAAAATGAGGCAGAAAGTTTCACCGCAATACCGCGCAATTTTCGAAATATGTTTCTCAATATTCACGGAATCCCTGAACATAGTTTAATTCGCATTTTGCATTTTTACGGCTTTCCAAGATAGTTGAAAATTGTTTATACATTCGGTTCCTCCGGCCGTCTGTTTTTTAGTCTGTCTGGCCTTGCTTTAACTCACGTAAATATACTCGGATTGCCATGTAATTGGCATACGTTATTGAACCTTACCATGGCATGTTCGGTATTAAAAATGAAGTGTGTAGCATTTATAGTTATTTTATAGAGCTCTCAAAAGTTATGGTTTATAAGAAAAATATTTTTGAAGTGTATTTTAATAATGTTACACTATTCTAAATATTCTGAAAGTGATATACATCAATAAAATGCATTACAAGATGCTTACTATAAAATATGCTATGTGTGGCTCTTCTAGTTCGTATAAATTGTGGCACTCAAAACAATTCCGCTATATTATGGTCTATGGGGAAAACTCGTTTTGCGGTGTATTTTAATCATCTTACATTGTTACAAACATTAATGAAATTGATATGAATTTCTGAGGTACAAAACATAATACTTTCTGTAGAATAGGGAGAGTAAAACATTTATCATTCATTTACGGGGCAACACGATATAATTCGTTTAAATAACGGTCTGAGTAGGGAAATTTTTTGTAGCGTTTTTTAATTATGTTACACTATTTAAAATATAATGAAATTGATATACATTACTGATTTTTAATACAAGGTACGTGCTGTAGAATATATTGTATATAGCATTTATCGTTCATTTATAGGGACACCCAAAATATTTTCGGATACAATACTGCATCCGAAGTACTGTCTATTAGCGATAATTGGAGGAAGTGCGTTTTCATTTGCGGTATCGTTTTTAAGTTTATCTAAATTTTTGCATACTACGTGGTGAGTATAAATGCTATAGATCATATACAAGGTACACCAAAGAATTCGTAAGCATTATTGAGGATGGTCTTAATTGAGCGTGAATTGCTTAAAGGTGATTTTTAATTAAGTTATGCATTTTCAAAGTGAACTATATTTAGTATATTAAGAAATGTTTGTATAATATAAATAATATCATATACAGGGCCACGCAAAGAACTGGATACTGTTTTTCCTATGGATGATAATTTCTGCAAATGTGATTTCAATAGTTTAAAGCAAAGTTTTAATGAATAAAATTTTAGTTTAATATGTTGCGTGTTTAAAAATATAAATAATTCACGTATGTTTCCGTCGATTGGTAGAAATCACTGAGAGTGAATTTTTAACTGTGTTATGTGTTTTCTTACTGTACTAAATTTTAGCATACTATGCAAAATATCTACAAATAAATAGATCATATTAGACCTGCCGGTTGTCCAAAAGAATTGCTGTACTTTTCCGGCTATGGAATTTAATTGCTGAAATCTGGCTTTCCAATGTGTTATGTGCTTTCTAAAATGTTTACTTAAGAATCTTATTTACCTTATAAAACAGCGAAATTTTGTTAAAGTATTATGAAGTGTTGGAAAGTGTTTGATAATGTATGTTTGAACATGATTTTTCTTTCTTTGTTTTTCTTTATCTGAAGGTGGAGCAATGAAAATTTGTATTCAGGTTAAATAAGGCATACAAATCAAATAAAATAAAGAAAAAGAGGGCATCATTTTAAGATTTTCAAAGTTTGTATAAAAATAAGTATCTATATGACCCCACAAGAAATTTGTAACATGACAGAAATGTAAAAAACGTAAACAGGTTCATTCTGCGACTGGAAATAAATCTTATTCATTCTGCGTATTGAAATTTTGGCTACTGTTCGGAGGAAGGGGGTGGGTATTTTGCCGTACTACATATACAATATATTACATACATCTTTTATTAGATATACAAATTGGAGTAATTGAAGTCATTTGAGAATACATCATAATAAGTGGAATTTTACTTTAACCTACTTTTTGTGAATAATAAATTACAGAATAGGATTGAATTGTACCATAAAATAAGAATACAACTTTAATAAGTGATTAAATCTAAAAAATGTCATGTAAAAAAAAAATCGTTAAAAATCATTTATTTAGTGATTTATATTTTTAATTTCTTCAAGAACGAAGAGACATAATTTAAACAAAATAAAGAATGAAAAATATATTTTACAGGAAAAATTGGAAATATTATTTAAAGACACATTTCTTACTTTCTAGCAATCGAACTGAATGTTAAAATAAGCTACCTACTATCTACTAAATATATAAATTGTAAATTCATATTTCATTCCGACCGTTTATAACTCAGATTCTACTGAATAGTTTTTGATGGGACTTACACTATTAGATAATTTTGGGGTAAAGTTTTAGTGTATAATACATCATTTACGTTGTTTAGTTATAGATCTATGGGAGAAAGTTCTATAATTAGCTGAACCCAATTACGCGATAATAGCTTTTTCATTAGGTTCTACTGAATGGATTCTGATGGGACTTGCGTTGTTTGTTTTATATTTTTTCAGGAATGGTTTTAGTATATAACACATCGTTCTACGTTATTCAGCTATGGATCTATGAAGGGATGTTCTAGAATCAAGTTAATCTGATTATGAGAGATTGGTCTTTTGATAAAATAATTATGTTTAAGTCATGTAATAGCAAATGACAACAATCTCGTATGCTAATTTGGTTATCTGACTAACCATCGCCAATTCGAGAATATTATGTCATTTGGTCCATAGAAACGGATCTATTCCAGTGAGTGTCGTTTGAAGAATAAATTAAATATATTGTAACTAACATTTTTTGAGTGTTGAAGGGAGGGCGGCAAACATTTTATAGTATATAATCAATTCCTTGGTACAATTTGATATCAAATGTGGCTGTAAACACCTTAATGGTGTCTGACATAGTAAACATTACCTAATTATTACCTAACACTTTACACAATAGTTAGAAACATTACTTAACACTTTACACAATTGTTAGAAACATTACTTAACACTTTACACAATAGTTAGAAACATTACTTAACAATATGTTTTCTAGTAATAAAATTGCGTTATAAAATAAAAAGAAAATTAGATTGATAGTACTAATTAAATAAGAACATATATAATGTAAAAATTCTTTAAAAAAATAATTTACTTAATGAGCCATAATTGTAATTATTTGGAAAAAAGGAGAACTACTTAGACTGAATAATTAGTAAGAAAATATTGTATACGGGAAATTATAAACATTCTTTAATGATATATTTCTTATTTTCTAGGTATCGAACTACATTCTAAAATAAATCATTTACAAGATAAAAATATAATTATAATAAATAAATGAATCGACCAAATATAAAATAGAAATTCTTTAAAAAAAACATTTATTTAATAATTCATTACTTTAATTACTTCAAATAGAGCGAAATATTGATAACTAGAATGATTAGTAAGAAAATATTGTGCACGGAAAATTAGAAACATTCATTAAGGATATATCTTGTTTTCTCGATATCAAACTGCATTTTAAAATAAAACATTTATAAGATAAAAATATAATTTTAACAAGTAAACGAATCTGCAGAATTTAAAATAGAAGTTCTTAAAAAAAAAAAAACATTTATCGAATTATTCATAATTTTTATTGCTTCAAAAAGGACGATATAGTGTTGAAACTGAATAATTAATAAGAATTTGTTGTGCATGAAAAATTAGAAGCATTCATTAATGCTTCATATTATCTTGCTTTGTAAATAAAAAACTGCATTCAAAAATAAAACATTTATAAGATAAAAATACAAACTAAACAATTAAAATTGGCAGAAAATGCAATGGCAATTCTTTTTTTAAGTCACATATTTAAATATTCATAATTTTAATTCAAATCGTAAAAAAATATAATTTATGCTGAATAATTAATAAGCAAAAAATATACACGGAAAGTTAGAAACATTATTTAAGATCATGTTTCTTGCTTTCTGTTATGTTTACCATTCTAAAATTAATTTACACTTTTTAAAAATAATTTCATAGCTATTTAAATACCATAAAATATTGATTCAAGAAAAATTATCCCAATAAAAGAGACGATAAATAGAAAATAATAATAAAAAAAGGACAAACTTCCACCCTAATTTAATGTATTTTTAGCATTTTAATGCTTTTACAGAAAGATGTTTAACATTAAAGATAAAAAAAAAAACGTTTTTTGAATATTTTATTTCATCGACGTCCTTTGGGAAATATTTTATAAACAAGGATTTAAAATTCTAATATCATTATCTTCATTGACAATTTAAAACTCTTTTTCTATTGCTACGATAATCTGAAAGAGAAATTTGCATGAATATTGTACTTTCAAAATTTTATTTTAAACATTTATAAAACAAGCATTAAAATTACTTGCGAAATTTGTCTCGATAAAAACAAAGATATACAGAAAGAAAGACGTTTGTTTGTTGTGAAATACTTTTTTAAAATATATAGTTATATTAAATATTGTTATTTTTAAATATATTTTTTGTATATTTTTTTTTTGTCTACTGGAAATTATTCTTAATATAACAAACTCTTTGAATTTTAATCGAATATTAAAATGACATTTTTAAACATCTAAATTAAATTACCGTATTATCTATAGTAAACGTATTGTTTTTGTTTAAATTAAAGAAATGTAAGCTTGTTAAAGAATGGTAGCTTTAAAAAAAACGCAAGTGAAAAAAGCCTGTTTTATTGATTGTTAAAGATTTGTAATTGATTAATATTTTTTTCTAATCAAGCAATATTATTGACCCTTAATTGATGAGGTTGGGTGCATTCCATACCAGCAGAATTCATTACACATTATTGAAATATTTATAAGGTTATTTTATTTTTTTATTTTTTTTTAATTTTACAGTACTTTTTTATCAATTTCTAGGTAAAGAATGACAAAAACTTCTTTTTTTATTATTCGCTTCTTAAATTTTGTTAACTATGTAAAGCACGGTAAACTCATCAGCTGCGTCTAAGCTTACATTCTCTAAAATTAATTGAACAAAATAAGTTGAAACTGGTGTGAAACACTAAGAACTAAAATAACTTCTTAAAACACCATCAAAAACCTAAAATAACTTCTTAAAACACCATCAAAAACAATGGGTCTTGCTGCTGCTTTCATAGTAGACGCACGTATTTTTGCGCCTGACGAAGAAAGACCCAGATCTTTCAAAAGGCCAAGCGCATTTTAAAGTTTTTGATGGTGTTTTAAGAAGTTATTTTAGTTCTTAAAATTAATTGGTTAAAATCCTGAAAAGCGCGTCGACATCGCCACGCGGACCCAACTTCAAGGAAGTTTTTTATTACTACATTAAGGTAAATTTACCAGTGGTGGAAACTGCACCACTAGATAACTTCTAAACACATGAACGGAAAAATATAAATTTAAAAATTGTCTTGTATTAGGGATCTGAGTAAAAAACAATTTTAATTAAAATAATGCATTAATATTTAAGCATTTTTATTATTATTTTATTATTATTTTATTATTATTATTTTATTATTTTATTATTATTTTATTTAAGCATTTATTTCTATGTTTATCATTTCTATGTTTATCATTTTATTATTTTATTATTATTTTATTTAAGCATTTATTTCTATGTTTATCATTTCTATGTTTATCATTTATGTTTATCATCTATGTTTATCATTATTTATCATTCAGTTTGAATACTGAAAAATGCAAAATAGCACTAATAAATTTTATATGTTAATCAAGGCAACTAGATATAATTCAGACATGGCCATATTAATCTATGGCAATCTGAAAAATATTAATTTAGTTCAAAGTAAATAATTAGTGTTTTTAAATCCAAGCTAAATATGTACATGGTGAAATAATTAGCTGAGTACGTCTAACACATAAATATAATAAAGTTTCTTTCCCTGTTTTGCATTAATCTGTGTTGACATTCGCATTCTCCGAGAACACGTTTAGATAATTTTTATAGGGATTTTTAGGAAATTCAAAAATATTTTGGATATTTTCTTGCATTTTTAGGACATTTTATTTATGTTACAGGTCAACTATTTTGTATTTTACATATTTTTTTTATTTCTTTTTTTTTATTTAATGAAATAAAATTGTTTTATGGCTTGCATTTTCAAACTGGAAAATAAATAACTAAAATTTCTAGATGATTAAAGGAAACTTTTCTCGTTAGCAATTTGTTATAAGTATTCTGTTTTAGACAATAGTATTTAACTTTTATTCAGAATTCTCTTTCCAAAACAGAAATCAATTCCACATATTTCAGATTCAACGCTTTTCGATTTCTTCTTCCTCTATACTTGTTCACAATAGAACTTACTGACTTCAATAGCCAAGGATCTAGAAGCCAGAAAAGATATCAAAATATTTCCTTGGAGCTTCTCATTATGTACTATTGCAGACAGATGAAGCCTATTCTAGATGATTCAGAATAACTGTTCAATAATATGCTGCGCGGGAGAGCACACGACAACAGACAATTTTCGATGAATTTTTTTTATGATTATGGAAAAGTAGAGTTTTTTGCAATCCATTTATTCAGTCAAAAATACAAGGCATCTCAGTTCAATCTGAAACCGGATTTTTGCTCATAAGTTTAACAATAATGAAGCTTGAAGCTATTTCAACAAAATTATCAAAAGACACATTTTTTTTCAGTAGAAAGCGACGAAGTTACGAAAAGTGCTTGATGAATACACAAAGTCGGTAAGAGACATCGTATGTAATGTGAATTATATTTTAAAACTTCAAACGTTCAATTCGACTCTGTCCTTGTGTAGTGGGAAAATGCAGGGTTCCATTCCAAATCAATGTCTGTAATGGATAGGATTACATTTTAAGCGGAGCTCGCCGGTCTGCTTATCCCTCATGTGCAAAATATGATCGTAGTGCGCCTAACCAACTAACTAACCAGTTCAAACTCTGTATGCAGATGATAATGACTTTCCCACTTCCCGCTCCTGCTGCCAAATTCGTTAAAATATCTTCTTAAACAAAAGTACAGGTTCAGATTATAGTGAGACACCCCATATTAATGACGAAATAAATTTATGGCGACCACAGTTTCCTATGCAAGCAATGTTTGTATAAGAAATCAATTGTTGTAGTACGCTCTGTGTCGATTAAAATTCTTGTACAGTTATTCTTAATTACCCAGTATATGTGATTTTCCATAAATGTGTCTGTAGAGAAAATCTTATCTATTTTAGAATGAAAATGAAATTGTTCCATCATAAGAAAATATTTAAATTTTCGAAAAACGTACGTACGCTTTTTAAATTTCTGAAGATAATTGTTTAGTTTTTAAAATTACTTTTAGTTTAAAAAAAAAATCTGACACCGGTGTATGAAACTTAAATCACTCTTAGTTAGTGAAAGTTTGACTGGATAGCTAGACCATAAATCCACTAAGCAGCAAAAATCATTTTATGTAATTTTTAACGAGTTGTTCACCATCTTTTTATCAATTACATGGCATTTCTGTTTTCTTTAAGCAATAAATCATACCTGCTTACCAAGGTGGCTGTCAGAAATTTTTGGTTAAAAAAATTCTCAGTTTTCATCTGAAACTAAATTAATACATTATACTCACATTTTTTTACCAATATATTAAAATTTAGATTCGTTATAAAACTATTCATAAAAAATATACTTTTTAATACAATTTATTTCACTTTCAATCCACGTTAACAGTCAATATATTGAAATGTTTGATTTAAAATTATATGATGAAAAATATCGACATAGAAAAGTATCTAAATAATATTTTCACTTTCGTTTCAAGTAAATAATAGAGGTTAAATACTATTTCAGCAATATTTCCTTAATAATTCTTGTCATAAAAATGTACTTTTTTATTGCATTGCAATCAAAGGAATGTTTTGAAAACAAATATAATGCGAACATTGTTTGCAAAAAATTAATTTTTATATTGTAAAATGCAATTCACATTTTCACTTTTTATTTATTTATTTATTTATTTTTTTTTTTTTTTGTGAGGGAAATAGATTAGTATTTTGCTCAGATTACACTTTTTGTTAGAACCTTTTCTTCTATTTTTTAAATAATCTATCTTCATTATATATTAGAACAGGGCTAGTTTTCGAGTACAATGTACAATACGTCAAGAAAAAAACAAACAAATGGCTTCAGTTCTAGTCAACGCAAGGAAAAAAAATGAAAGGTACCGTTTTAATTCTTTTAAAGTTTTTATAATTGTATATAGTCTGCTTTGTAATGAAGGATCATAAACATATTAAAATTGGATGTAACTTTTAAAAGTTCAATAGCATTACCAAAATTGCATTGCATATTTAAGTTCCCCATGTCAAGAAATGTGATATTTAGAAATAAATTGACATCAGGTTTGAAACATAAATTAATGAGATAGAAATTATCGAAAGATGAACCAATCAATGTTAAATATGAAGGTCTATTATTTGAGAATAGTTCAAAAAAAATATTTGTATTTTATTACTATTTGCTTTATGTGATACTTTGTAAAACTCCAAACACAACGCACATGCATATTTCTCAAGTTATCAGTCAATATATGAAATCGACAACTATAAAACATACTTAAGACTAAAGCTTCAAATTTCATTTTTGCTATTTCTTGCATACATTTAAAGCAAGAAAATGACATATTTATGAATTGTGTGACATTATTTTAGTACTTTTTGCCGAAAAACCACGCAATTTTTAAAATTCGTTTCTCAATGTTGCCACAGTCCCTAGCTCAGATTAACTCGTATTTCGCGTTTTATTTATTTTTTCTTCTAAAATACAGCAATCCAAATTTGCATTCGGGATAAAAAAAAGACATGAAAAATCGAATGAATGAAGAAATATTTGGCTTCATATTGAGATTTTCAAAGTTCGTATAAAAATAAGTACGTATATGGCCTCTCAAGAAAAGTTTACTTTAACAAAGTTGTAGAAAACCATAAACAAGAAACTTTGGCATAAACAGCAATATTATGCTACCGAAAATAAGCCATAAATCATTTTGAGAATTGGAATTGTGGCTTCCGACCGGGGGGATTTTATTTTGATGTACTCTGCATACAATACATTAACAAGATATTTTATCAAGCATACAAAATAGAGTGATTTGAGACATTTAGAGTACATCATAATAAGTGGAATTTTATTTTAGCCTATTATACGTTTAATGAATACTGAATTACAGAATGGAGTTAATTGTACCATAATATAAGAATATAACTTCAATAACTAAATGAATCGAAAAATATATATTTATTCACGAATAAAAGGAAAACTTTTTAAAAAATAATTTATTTTGTGACGTACCCGGCAAGGCCGTTACGTTTAAATATAGATATGGTCAGCTTTATATTTAACAATACTGTTCTAGGTAGCTTTCATTACAAAAAGCTACCTATTGCAGTCGTTCGGAGGAAAATAATTCCAAAACATTTTGGTATATTTTCACTGATCATGACCCCCAGACCCCAAAACCACCCTCCATTCAAATGTTGATATATATATATATATATATATATATATATATATATATATATATATATATATATCTGACATATGTCATGCTGTAACTTTCTTATTTATGAATAGATTTGGATGTAACTGATTTTGTGTATAGGGCATATCAAGGTCTCGACCGAGTTCGTTGGCCAGCTTCATCCGAAATCTTGTTTGAAAATAGCACCCTGTTAATTTTTTTTTAATTTTTTGAAAATTCAAAAAGATGTACAAAAAATTATAAATTGAAAATGTTGTTTCTGTTAAGTATTAGAACGTCATACAAGGATTCTGGAACATTTTTTGTTTTTACTATATCTGAAAAAATGGCTGAGATATGACTGTTTGAAATTATAGGGTGGCTGAGATTTTGAAACAATCTGATATTTGTTATGCTGTGTAACTCTCGTATTTATCAACCGTATGAATGTGACTGATCATGCGTACAGAATATACGACGGTCTCGAACGAACTCATTGGCCAGCTTCATGCGCCTTCTTGTTTCGAAATGGCGGCAAGTTAAATTAAAAAAATTAAAATTAAAAAATATATATATGTAAAATTATAAATTGAAAAAGTTTTTTCCGTTAAGTGTTAGATCGTAATACAAGGATTCCGGAACATTTTTTGTTTTGGCTTTATGTTAAAAAAAGTCAGAGATATGACAGTTTGAAATTCTAGGGTGGCTGACATTTTGTTATGCTGTAACTCTCATGCTGGAATTCGCATTCAAATTTAGTATTAACGAAAACCGGGATTGAATCTTATATAATCCGGTTCCAAGCAATTTAGCTTCGGGTGTTTGAGTAAAATGGGTTGAATTTTTAAAAACATGAACTATGAAAGCTACCTTTTCCTCCCGGTACAGGCCGGAAGGACTTTTTTAAAACCAATTGGGAAGGGATGCTATGGAACTTCATTTAAATTTTGCTTATACTACTCTACATTTAACACGGATCTAAGCCTTAAAACAATATTCGATAATGCAATAGATACAATGTATGCAAGACTATTAACTTGAAACTCAACTTACGTACGAAGATTGACTGATCAAATGACGATCACGAACTGCTTCGTGGGAAAGCAACACTACCACTGTAAAACTAACATTATAACTCATAAATTTTCTAATTATTTAAATGTCACTATCAACCCGTGTTTTCTTATAAACTTTATTCAACAATAACTAAAATTGAGTTTCTTACCAAGCTGAGAACTCGCTCTCGGCTAGAATATACTTTCAATTCACCGGCGCAAGTGGCAATATATAACTCCAAAATCAAAAGATTGGTCTCGTTGTCCTTAGCTAAAGTAGGTCTCGACCGAAGATCCGCTGATACGAACTTTTGATCCTGCTTTTATACTCAGCAGAGTGACCAGCGTAGCATAATTTACATAATATCACAGTGTAAACCACTAGCCGCAGATTCCGAGAGCCACAAACACACTCCGGAAAATTAAAGTAAAAAAAAGTACAGATGTCCCCTTGCGCACGCATACAAATTAATATATAGACAGAACGTTCGCTTTCAAAAAACTAGATTCCCTTTATAATAGAGTTACTAGTCCACTACAATTTAGTTATTCATAATTTTAATTTCTTCAAAAACGAAGAAAGTAATTAAAAAAATAATAATTAATTTAAAAAAATCTTCAAGAAAATTTTGAAATATCACTTAAAAACATATTTCTTGCTTTCTAGTAATGGAACTGAATGCTAAAATAAGCCATCTACTATATATATGTTTTACAAATTCCTATTTCATTCCGATCGTTTATAGCTCGATTCTGCTGAACGGAATTTGATGGGACTTACACAGAAGATAATTTTTGGGGGAGGTTTCAGTGTATAAATCATATTTCTACAATGCATAGTTATAGGTCTAATAGGGTAACGTTCTATAATCAGATGAAACCAATTATGAATGATTAGTCTTTAAATATATATATATATATATATATATATATATATATATATTGGACGAATTTTGATGAAAGTTGCACTGTTAGTTCGATATTTTTCCAGATATGGTTTTACTATATGACATATCATTCTACGTTGCTTATTTATAGGGCTGTGGCGCAAAGTTCTATAACAAAGTCAAATCTATTCTGAAATAATATATTTTACATTATGTTATACTGAGCGGGTTTTAATGGGACTTACGCTGTTAGTTGGATAACTTTTTGAGTAAGGTTTCAATGTAATAACACATCTTTCTACGTTGCATAGTTATAGACCTACGGGGTAACGTTCAATAATTAGGTGAACCCCATTATGAAAGATCAGCCTTTTAAAAAAATAATTATGTTTAAGTCAGGTAATAGAGAATCGAAACAATCTCGGATGCCATCGCTATTTCAAGGAAATTTATGTAATTGGACCCACAGCAATGATATTCTAGCGAGTGTGATTTGGCGCAAAATTAAATATTTTTTATTAATTTAATTTAATTTTTATTTATTCATTTATTGTGTGTGTATGTAGCAAACATTTAATCTTATATAATCAATACCTCACTACAATTTTACACCAAACGTGGCAGTGGACTCCCCAATATTGTCAGAAATATTGCTAATATTGAATATTACCTCCTAATGATGGTAATATTTAGTAGGTCATAGAAAAACCACACGGTTGATAATAGCATTATTATTTATATGTAATTTAACATGATAAAAATGTAACTTAATTAAGTAAAGGAATCAACAGAATACATATTAAAAACTTTTTTTAAAAAATAATTTATTTAAATGTTAAAAAGTTCCATTGTTTCTGGAAAGAAGAAATGTAGTTTAAACTTAATATATAATTATAAAACATTTTATACAAAAAATTTGAAATATTACTTAAAGATATATTTCTTGTTTTCTAATTATCAAATTACGTTATAAAATTTAAAAAAAATGGTTGAAAGTACAATTTTAATAAGTAAATGAATTGGGGGCGTATAAAACATAAAATAAAATAAAAAACTATTTATTTAATGATCTATAATTTTAAATGTTTAAAAAAAGGAGAAATACTTAAATTGAAAAAATAGTAAGAAAATATAGTATACAAAAAATATAAACATTCGTTAATGACATATTTCTTGCTTTCTAGGTATTGAACTACATTCTAAAATAGATAATTTATACGATAAAAACATAATTTTAATAATTAAATGAATCCACAGAATATAAAATATAATTAAAAAACATCTATGATTCATAATTTTAACTGCTTCAAAAAGGACAGACTACTGTTCATACTCAATAATTAATAAGAAAACTTTATGCATAAAAAATTATAAACATTCATTAACGACGCATCTTGTTTTGTAGAACGCAAACTGCATTCTAAAATAAAACATTTATAAAATAAAATTATAATATTAATATGTAAATGAATCGACAGAATACAAAAATAAAAATTCTTTTTTTAAAAAATCTATCGAATTATTCATAATTTTAATTGGTTCAAAAAGGGCGAAATATTGTTCAAGCTGCATATTTAATAAGAATTTATCATATATGAAAAATTACAACATTCATTAATGCCATATCTTGTTTTGTAGATATCAAACTGCATAAAAAAATAAAACATTTATAAGATAAAAGTACAAAATAAATAATTAAAATTGGCAGAAAATGCAAAGAGAATTATTTTTTAAAGTCACATATTTTAATATTCATAATTTTAATTCAAATCTGAAGAAATATAATTTATGCTGAATAATTAACAAGACAAAAATCTGCACGAAAAGTTAGAAATATTATTTAATGCCACGTTTCTTGTTTTCTGTTATCTTTAACATAGATCAAATCAATTTATACTTTCAAAATAATTTCATAGCTATTTAAATAGCATAACATTGAATCAAGAAAAAATATCCCAATAAAAAGAGATGACAAAATAGAAAAGAATAAAAAATAAAGAAAAATTTCCACCCTAATTTAATGCATTTTTAGCATTTTAATGCTTTTATAGAACGATATTTAACAGAAAGGTTAAAAAAAAATAGTTTTTTTTTTAATATTTTATTTTATCGACGTCCGTTGGGACATATTTTATAAACAAGGATTTAAAATTCTAATATCATTATCTTCATTGGCAATTTAAAGCTCCTTTTCTTTTACTACGATAATCTGAACGAGAAATTTGCATGAATATTGTGCTTTCAAAATTTTATTTTAAATATGCAAATAACAAGCTTTAAAATTACTTGCGAAATTTGTCTCGATAAAAACAAATATACACAGAAAGAAAGACGTTCGTTTGTTGTGAAATACTTTTTAATAAATCTATAGTTATATTAAATACTAGCTGTTACCCGTGACTTCGTTCACGCAACATTAAAAGAAGAATACATACATTAATTAAACAAAATATTTCACTCCCGATAATTAAAAACGTTAATAACAAATCAATTAACTAACTATTTATCACATTTCATAGGAGACAATACAGTATTTTTTGTTATAGGGACCTTGACCCTCAGTCTTAAAAAAGTGAAATTTTGTGCCAAATAATCGAGAAAATGAAAATGCAACCAATGCAAAAAGGAGGACCAAATAAAATCGTGGAAATAGACGAATTGGGTAAAAATAAATGTCAATTTTACCTGATAAACAATTTTACTTTTAAGGCCTTTGTGAAACGTTTTAACAGCCATTCTTTCAAAAGAAAGATTAATTGGAAATAGTATATTCTTTTTCTTTAAATTCAATTCTGCCTCCATCGTTCAACGTATAGCTGAAACAAATCTTGTTTTCTAAATGACAGTATGTTGACAGACAATTTTTGTTCTCCAGAATAAATTGATTCATGAAGTTTGAATATGTGAAAATGTGTTTTCATTTTTCGGATAATTTAATGAAATCAAGATTTTGTTTTCACCATCTATTCAAAGTGAAAATAAGTTCTGCTTTTCAGTTTTAATGAGAAAATGGTGTAAAAAATATACTGATCTGTTTTATTTCTCATTTTTTATGCACAAATATGGAGTCCTTTTCTTAAAATTATGATGTGATTTTTTGCAGAAAACTCTCATCTGTATATAACGGATACTCATGCTCAATAATCAGTATAGAAAAACAAACATTTAAATTTTTCTTTATAAATATGGCGTGAAGCTCATCTACTTTCTATACTTACTGATCCTTGTATTATTAATGTAAGGAATTGGTTCACACTCATTTTAAAACTTATTGGAAAATTCCCGTTTTATTTCAAATATGACGTCTCTTTTTCCGCAGAGAAATCCCTTTTTAATGACATAATTCTTGTTAATTTTCTTTTCCAGGCAATTAATTTCAATACTGGCATAGGGGAAATTATGTTACTTTAACGAAATAATATTAAATCTTTAGGTTTTATCAACAAAAATGGAATTATTAACATTCGTCACTTTTTTAGGTAATCGAGTTTTTTCTTTTAATTTTAAGAATGTAAATAACTGTATTTCTCGCTATCCATGACATCATTTTCGACATGGATAATTTTGCGGAGCATATTATTGACATTTGCTAACCATTTTCTTTTGAAACTTCTTTTTACTTTTTAAAAATTTAAATAAAAAATACGGTATAGTTATATTAGCCATGAGCAAACGGTAAAACGCCAAGTATTGTTACCATACAAAAGAAAAAAAAGAAAAAAAGTGTAGAAAAAAACGCAAGATCATTTCATTTCACCAATCAAAGCATATCCGCTTTATTTTCGATATTTGACGTCATATTCGCCTGTTTCCTATGGTTACGCATATTGAAACCTTGTATTATTATCAAAAACTAAAAAAAAAAGTACGTTTTATTTCTAATAATATTATTTCATCTTCTTTTTAATTCGTTGATTTTTTAATTTCATTTTCATTTTTCACGTGAAAATTTTTCAATTGAAACTAAATTGTTGAGTAAAAATTATTATTCCGGGATTTGAATTAGTTTTGGCAACGATAAAGTATTAGCAACGGTAAAGTAAATTTAACCATTTTAAAGTATTATACGAAAAAATGTCCATTTATTCTCTATGAAAGTAACAACATTTTGAATTATTAAGAAAAATATTTAAATAAAATAAACAAAAACCAGCCTATGTTCAAATGAGGGTTATAATTAACCTATATGCAAAGATACAGGATCATTAAATGCTCCATTTTGACGCTGGCTTCAGCCTAACATTTGCACACAATCAGATTTATAATATTATTAGGATTGTTATGTTTATGTAAATATGTTTTTTTGAGGGGCGTGGGGATTCCCTTTTTGTTTCTTTTTCTTTTAGGGTTTTTTTTCCTTGTCTACTGGAAATAATTTTTAATATAATAAACTCTTTTGAATTTTAATCAAATATTAAAAGGACTTTTTAAGCATTTAAATTAAAATACCGTATTATGTACAGTAAACGGATTGTTTTCTTTAAATAAAAAAAGTTAAGGCTTGTTAAAGTATGGTATAAGCGTATAAAAAAAAACGTTAAAAGAGCTTGTTTTTATTGATTGTTACAGATTTTTTTTTATTTATTAATTTTTTTAATCGTTAGTTATTATTGACCCTTAATTTATGAGTATGGGTGCGTTCCATACCAGCAGAATTCATTAAACATTATTGGAAATATTATATTTATTTATTTATTTATTTATTTGTTTATGTTACAGTATTTTTTTAATCAGTTTCAAGGTAACAATGTAAAAATCACCATACTTCTTTTTCTTTGTTTCTTCACTTTAGTTAATTATGTAAAGCACACTAACTCATCAGCTGTGTCCAAACTTATATTATCTAAAATTAATTGGTTAAAACCATTTAACGCGCGTCGTCTTCTCCCATAAGTACCCATTTTCATGGAGGTTTTTCATTACTACATTTAAGGTTTAAGGTAACTTCACCAATAGTGGACACTGCACCAGTAGGGATACTTTACAGGTTCGCACCGCATGCGGGGTTGCTGTTAGAATCCTATCGTGTTATGACCTACATCGAACTAACATAAATTTTTATCCATCAGTTCCTGAGCGAAGTCAAGTGATTATTTGATCGTGATTTCTTGTAGTTTCAAATATTTTGTTGTTGTTGTTTGTTTTGTTTCGTGTAGGCCCAGGTTTAAAAAATTTCTCGCAATTTTTGTTCATATGACTAAAACTAGTGTGTAGAATATTTTATTGCATTTTTTTTTCCATTTGTATTAACGAGATAGATTACTTAAGGGTGTATATTACTCCTTCTTTTGCATATAACCATAATCAGTGGTGGACGGCTCTGACAATATTTTTTTATATTCCTCATTTAAGGCCTAGGTTTAAAAAATTTCTCGCAATTTTTGTTCATATGACTAAAACTAGTGTGTAGAATACTTTTATTGTATTTTTTTCCATTTTGTATTAACTAAATAGATTTCTTAAGGGTGTATATTACTCCTTCTTTTGCATATAACCATAATCAGTGGTGGACGGCTCTGACAATATTTTTTTTATATTCCTCATTTAATAGTGCCTTTTTAAAAATCTTTCTAACATAGTTAAAATTATTTATAACTTCGGCTTGTTTGTCTGTCCTGCCGTCTGTCCGACCGTCTGTTCGGCCATCTGTTTGCACTCTAACTTTCGCAAATATACTTAGATTACAGCGTAATTATCATATGTTATTGAGGTTTTCTACAGGATATTCTCTACTGAACATTGATGAGTGTGTAGTATTTATAGTTTATTTACAGAGAGACACAAAATAATTCTACTATATTATGGTATATGGGGAGAAATTACTTGCAGTATATTTTTTAATGATTTTACTTCAAACATCAGGAAATTCATGTGCTTTATTGTGGTTCACTACAACATGCTTTCTGTAAAATATGGAGTGCGTGCGGTTCTGTGTGGGTGGGTGGGGGGCTTCCCTTCCTTCAAAACAGTGTACAGAAGCTTAGCCCCTATTCGCTTTCATAAGCCGTTAATATTGTGATGAGTAAAACGAGAGTCCCAAAGTGAGCCAATATAATTGAGGACTCTATTGCCTAATCATTAAAATAACAATCAATATAATGAGGCCCTAAAGTAAGTCATTTCACATTTTACTTAATTTTTTTTTGCACAAATTCTAACGTGTTTACTACCGCAGTAGACATGTGTCCACTACTGGAGCATTTTAAGCTCTTCGAAAAAAAAAATTGTTAGGAAAAATGTTTTGTCAAAAATGTCACAGTCATATGTAGAAACAGTTAAAATATCTAGCACTCGCTGTCGTCGCAGTCACTAAAACTAACTAGTATACTTTTGCCATCGCAAAGCTTTTTTATATATTACTCTAATATATTAATTTAAATAGCACTGTTACACATCAGTAATTACAAAATAGAGTACACAACTTTAAATTCACTCCAAAGAAATACAGACCAGTGAATAAAACAGAGCCCAGTTCAAAATCAGTATCTACTGATATCAAGGTCTAACTAAATATGAAGTTTAATGAAACTCCATCGCATTAATACCGAGATATGGTTATGACAGGAATCATGCAAAACACAGCATAGAAGGCCAATTTTTGGGCGATATACACCAAAACCTAATCATAATCTATCCATCCCAAGGTCTAAGAGAATATGCAGTTTTCCTGAAATTCCGTGCATTATTTCTCATTATTGCAAACATTTTTAAAAATACCATCTCAGTAGAGTTACTGGTTGAGCGATGTAGCACTATGACGTGAAAGCCTTCGGCTACGAAATTCTGCACACTGGAAGAAAATTCTTACAACTTCGATTGAGACTTTTTGTTAAATGATTTTTAAAGGAGGAATTTTCGTGCATACAATCGATGATAATACATTCGATGATAATACATTTGAAGATAACAAAACTTTACTTTAAACGAAATATTTTACGTGTCTAACGTAATTTACAGATTTTGATTGTTGTCATAGCCTCTAATAGACACAAGCCGATTGAAGGTCACACCAGCCCTAGTAGGCACTCAACTATGGCAGCTTTTATCACAGCTTTTATCTAGGTTCTAGAGCAGTGATACTCACTAAAATTCCTGTAAGAACCGAAATGGGGTAGAAACGTGAGCCCAAAGGCCACACAACCTTTGTGAAAAAACCAATTCAAAATATGTGTTCACCTATGCGGGGTTTAGTTTTGTCTTATGTTTGCCACAAAGGTTGTGTGCTCTTAGAGACTTTTCCATCTTGTGCTGCAAGTTGCAGCCTTTCCGACATATTAGAGTGGGAAATGCCAGATCGTCCCCGTAGCTCAATGGTAGAGCGTTGGAGCGGTATTCCAAAGTATCCGGGTTCGATCCCCGGCCGGGACAATTTTTCACTCTGTCGGTTTTATGCTTTGTGAGCAATTTGAAATATAACTTTACGTTTTTCACATGTTTAATCTTCAATAATAGCGTAATTTCACTGCTGGAAATTAATTGAAAAATTAATTCAAAATATGTCACAATATTAAGAAACACATTCTAGAGATTAGATGGAAATCATTATAACGATAATTCAGGGGGGGGGGATTTCTAGCATTTTCATATACAACGTTATCTTTTAACCAAGTTAACATAAGTTGATATACATTTTATGATCAAAATGAAATAAAAATATGTCTTTTCGTTGACAGATTTTAGTATAACGCCAAACCTCTGTATCTTATAGTTTATCTGCTTTTTATTTCTTTTTAACTTGCTCTGGGCAATCAATTGGCAATTGTGATAACTCTGCCACTTGTTACTTTATATTATTGTAGAAAACAAATGATCACTGTTGAGATAGAGTTGTTTTTTTTTCTTTTTTTTTTTAGTGTCATAAAAATTATTTATACACTCATAAAAAGTCACTAAGTTGAAGTACAGTTTTAACAAATTTCATTCGAATGTATATTTTTTCCTATTTGATGATGTAAAAATTTAAATTATGTGATATTTAAAAGTGATGTATAAACAATAAAAAATACAACCACTTTTTTCTTTTGGTATTTGTTTAACAGAAAGCCATACATTTCTGACAACGACAGAAAAGTCTGTAGTGAAATAAATAGGACTTTGACGATAATAACCATAAAATTCATAATATAGTCAAATTTTATCGATAGTAAAAATGCTGACTGACAAATGTGTAAATGTGGTTGGACTTCATTTATCTTGGAATGAGATGAAATAAATTTTTAACATAAATCTCGTGCGTTTAAATTTTGAGGCATTCACGCATGCTATGATAATCGAAAGATATAATGAAAAATTCTTTCGGGAGGTTTTCAAAAATGATGCTCCTGAGTGGCATAAAATATTACGTTTTTATTTACGAATTGTTGATAGTTGTATTATTAATTAAGAACTACCCAGGCTGTTCGCACATTTTTATATAAGTTTGTTTTGGTGCAAAAACAAAAAAAAAATGTCTGCATAGAGAAATTATTTTTTACAGCTAATATATTTTTCAAAGTATAAATTGTCGCCTGGCAACTGAAATTTTTGTTTACATCCAAAATAGCGCTTCTAAAGAACCGGTGGATGGAAGGCTACATTTCTACACTTTCAGAAGAGAATTATTCATATTCGTAATTAAAAAACGCATTGAAAGGCATCTTTTGTCTATATCTAAAGACATAGTTAGTAATATTGTCAATGAGACATAGAAAAAAGTGAATGTCTGGCTTCAAGCTGAAAATTGTTCCAAATATATACCCAAGAACAAAAAGGAATTCTTCGAATATTACAAAGGTCAGATTTTTTTTTGGTAAAAGAAAATCTTGTAAGTCAAAGGATTGTTGTTAAATCGTTAAAAACATCAGTGCCAACGGTTAACACTGATTGAAATTTTAAAAGGCCAAACATCATAATGTTCATCGACTTTCTCCACGACATATTACTGAACGTAGAACACGCTGCAGAATTCTTTATGAAAAGCAATTGTCGGGTGAAAAATGGGAAATTTTTGTTAGAATAGATGAAGCTTGAGTCTATTTAAATGAGTGTAATAAAAAGAGATCCATTTATTACTATCAAAGTGGAGAAAGAAATCTTAAAACATGCTTCAATGTATCTAAAGAAAATTTTAGCAAGGGATTTATGATTGTTGCTAGCTTTACATATAACGGTAAAATAAAAATAAAGAGAAGGGAGAAAATGTTAAGATCAAATCTACATACTATCAGAAACATATTTTACTCCCAATTTTCAAACATAAAATGCCATCCTTTTACTCTTAAGATATTATATATTGTATTTTAGTAAACTTTCCTCCTAAATCTAGAAAAATGTCCTTTATTTTCAATGTGCAGATGACGAATCTTCCTTTTAACATTAAGAGATACACTTTCAATAATTTGTAATTTACAAATCACTTAATGAAATTTTATATTTTTACACACTCAATTAGCAATTTCATTATTGTACAATTTAAATATTCAGTAAAATAATGATATTTCTATTTAATTTTTGCCAGTACTGCTTAATTTTATTCTGTAGAAGTCCACTTATGGCAAAGTAAATTATGTAAATATATTAAAAACTCATGAATTTAAACGACTGTTTTCTTTTTTTCCCTTCTTTACATCAAATTGAACTGAAAGTGCACTCACAATCTTGTTTTAATTATTATTATACCAAACTTTTTAATCTCAAAATAGTTTTGACAGTTTTAATTAAGAATGATTTGGGCGATAAACATAAAAAAAAACGAGCATCATTTTTTAAAATGCAAACTGATTAAAAATTCATAAGAACTTATTTAAATTATGTCTACATAAAAAAGCATTATTTACGTTTTCAATCTGTAACTCGTTATTATGTAAACACACATCTTCAAAAGATGTATTCAATGTCTGAGGCTATTTAACTTTTTGAATAATTAAGATTTATTTCACTGATAAATAAAAACGACTTTTATTCATTTTCAAACAATAATAGCGAATCTTCCCCCACATCGACCCCCTTAAAAAAGAAATACGATAAAAATAGAAATTTAACGGAAAATCATTTTTTTTTAATTTATATTTAAAAAAAGCAAAAACAAAAAGATTACTGAAACAGTTTTTTAGTTGTTTCAATAATAATTTCCTTTTCGTTTTTAATTGATATTAAGACACAGATAAAGGTAAACAATATTAAAGGCAAGAAATTCAAAATGTCAAAGATTATTAAAACAACATTTTTTAGATTTTCTTTCGCGGAAATGATTTTTATTCTAATCTGATAAACAAATATTTGTTCCAATTACCATCTTATTCAAAAGGTTTATAGAATAATAAGGTGTTTCTACAAAAAGTTTTGATACAATGTCTAAAATTTAAAACCAAAAATAAACTACTACCAAAAGAATTATTACGGCAAAATTCCATTATATTTAATATTTTATTTTCCAAAGTTTACTTTTAACATTATTGCGTAGCAAAACATTATCATGTGACCAAATATGTTGCATTATCATGTAACATATTTGGCTATAATATTCTTAATGATTTAAATATAATGTGTTATTTTAAAATACGGTACAAATAACGCAAGACTGAGAAAGAGCACTTTTTATTTATTTTTCTCGCACCGTTTTAAGTATTTCTAATGTTTTTCTATCCACTGAGTTGGAAACTGTCGAACACAGCATTTACCTCTACGCTGTAAAAAGGCGAAAATATAATATAACCATGAACGAATATATAATAGAGCCTCTTCAGATTTACTCACAGTTCCTAAAAGCGTTCATTTATCTTTAGAAACCTCAGAAACCAATAGATGTTTGAGATTTAAAGAAGCATTTATAAAAAAAAAAGTTTCTTTTGCCACTCTTTATTTTCGGAAACGTTTCCGAGTTGCTTCAACGGTACATTTATTAGTTTTCTTAAACCGAAATATAGGTTTACGGATGCTATTAATTATCATGCAAACATTTTCAACTGCATAACTGAAGTTTACACGCAAGACTAACAAAATAATATTAATTTTAATGTTAATGTTGTCAATTTGGCATGTATGTTTGTTAAACACGTTTGATAACATGAAAAGCTTTACTCAAGATTTGAAAGCATCATAAATAATAATAATAATAATAATAATAATAAACAATATTCCTGGTTGAGAAAACTGATAAATACATTGTAAAAACAACTCGCAAACGTTTCCGAAAATTATAATCAAATTATTATCGGATTATAATTCAAATACAGTTTCTTTTTATAAATGCTTCTTTAAATCTCGAAAATCGGTTAGTTTCTGAGGTTTCTAGAGATAAATGAAGGCTTTTCAGAATTTTGGGAAACTGAAAAGACGTTATATTGCACATTCGTTCGTGATAATACTATATTTCATAGATTAAGACACATTTATGTTTTTTTTTTTACATTGTATTTTTCCCACAGAGTGCAGATGAAGATCTAGAAACATGGCCCAGATAATGTAGAGAGTCAAAAAAACTTTATTGAAAACACATTTAAAGATAAGCTGTACCTTATATTTTATGTATTTGTCACGTTTATCATAGTGACCACAAAATCAAAAACTTATTGTCTGAGTGAAAACGAAGACTCATACACAGCGCAGTATTACTTTGCCCCATATTTAACTACGATATATATTAAAACCTTTCGTCAAGCATAACTCAAAAAATATTTAACGGATTTCATTCCAATTTTTACCGAAGGTACCTATGAGTGTACAACGAAACTCTGCTATTTACCAAGAATAAATTTCTAACCGTTTGGAAATTATACTAAAAAATAGATTTAAAAAAAGCACAATTAAAGTACATACGTATATTAAAGTACACATTTTTCACGAAAATTTAGAATCTACGTCATTTTCACAGGCGAGAGATTTTCGTAGACAATCAGATTAGAGCACATGGAGCAAAAAAATACGTAAAATAAAATATAAATAAATAAATAAATAAATATGCACAATATTCAATACAATAAAAAAATTTCGATTTAATAAAAATGGAAAATAAATCTAGAATTTTTTATAGTTAAAAGAAAAAAACCGTAATAACTTAGTAGTACAGATTGACGCAAACTTCGCTTCACGTATGTAAATTAGAAACAAGTCTTTGATGTTACCAAAAAAAAAAAATCTTTTGATTTATGGCATTATTTTTTCGGAACTGCTACTGCAGACGCACCGGGGTGGACCGATTTTTGTTTTGCCCCACTTTGACGAGAAAACCCAGTTTTCGGAGCTTGCTGAAACAGCATGTTAGTTTTATTTTGTTATGAAACAGTTCATTTTATTATAACACACACACATTTTTTATTATAAAAACACATTATTTTATTATAAAACGCACACAATGAATAATTTGAAGGGGGATTAAGGGATTAGTCTGAGTGATATTGCTGAGAACATAGAGTAACATAAATTTTGACAAATAAAGAAAATAAGACGCTATCTTTAATTAAGTACATACTGGTACAAATTCAAATGATCAAATTAACAAATTAAATGAGATAATTACAAAATATCATATATAAATTCATATACACTGTTAGAAAAAATAGGGAAGCAAACACACAAATCGAGAAAACATGCAAGTTCGCCATGCATAGGTATAAATTTGGAAATACACATTCATTAAAGGTGATACAAAAAATAAGATACTAAAACATCGTATATCGGAATTATAACGCTTTGACATGATGTCAAAAACATAAAGTGACGCTCCGCATTAATTAGAGTATCTATAAATGTAAAAAAAAATCTGTGTTTTTTTTTACAAGGATGTTTTATATGGTGTGTGGACTCCTCGAATAATTAAGACAGTTGCACATCTGTTTTCCATGGATGCGATGAAGTTATCGATAGGAGTTTGGGAAAATTCTGTATAACTAATTTATGACTAATTTTACAATGTTTCAACCAAATAGAAATTCTCGTGTTTTTTTTTTTTTTTTTTACTGTATTTGATAGAATTTCTAGAATGTTTTTCCCCTTCCCTTTGCCTTTTCCTCCTTGCGATACATCTTTCATTTTGAAGAAGAAGAAGAAAAAAGTCATCGCAAGCTTATGTAATTGGGGATTTAAATATATTCAATGTTGTTAGGTAAAAAAAAAATCGTAAAATAGAGAAAAAATAATAATAATTTTGTTTACAAAAGTCCTTAAAACACGAAAATTCCGATAATCTTTCAAGAGCCTTCAGTAATTATCCTAGTGGAGTTTCGTTTATACGCTTTACATTTATACGACTGTCACATGTATATTATTGTTTCAATGTCGTTTCGCTTGATCATATGTACTATTTTTAATCAACATATCTTTTAATATGCGCATACAAAACGCTGAATGAAGTATCTTTCGAAAGGTTTTTGAACAGGCTTTTGAGATAGTACACATACATTACATTAAAATACGTTGTTTGATGAGAAATTGGAGCTATATAAAATTAATGAAAAACGTATTAGTAAATAATTTCAAAGGTTGCAGTGCATTCGCCGAAAATTCAAAAATCGTTATACGAACTCCGCATAAATTTTATTGAAAACAGGACAAAATTTACTATATTGGGCTAAAATATTGGAACCGGATTCCTGTTACTAATGTGAAATAATCGCAGAGAAACGTGAAAAAACACTAAAAATCACATGAAAAATTAAAAAAAAAAAAAAATCTATTCCAAAATTCCAATATCGGGCTTCGAGGTGCAAAACTACATACATAGAGGTACCTTCCCACTAAATTTTGTAACTCTGCGTGCAGTGGTCTCTTTAAAACACAGCCGATAAATACACACGTACACATACACAAACTTCCTTCTTTATTATAGTTAGAAATAACTGGTAAAATTTGTAATTTATTCATTTCATTGGCCATTTTTTATTTGCTGAGCAATTTAATTAATTTTAATTAATTTTCCGCTTTAGGAAGGTTTGCGTTATACAGAAGTTTCTTTTTAAGAGGTTTAGGTTTTACTGTTTTTAGTAAGTAATCAGTATTTCTATAACAATATGCAATTAATTTTTGTCGTATTCTTTTATATATTTATTTTTTGCATGTTTATTGTTTCCGCTTTAGGCAGGTTTGCGTTATACAGAAGTTTATTTTTAAAAGGTTTAGGTTTTACTGTTTTTAGTAAGTAATCAGTATTTCTATAACAATATGCAATTAATTTTTGCCGTATTGTTTTATATATTTATTTTTTGCATATTTATTGTTTCCGCTTTAGGCAGGTTTACAGTATAAATATGTTTTGTTTTAGGGATGTTCCTGTGGACTGATTATGAAGAATTTTGTTTATCTTATTCAGTGATGATTACCGATTAAAAACAATTTACAAACATTGTACAAACATTGTACAACATTTCTGAACAGATTTAAATATAAAACTGCCTGGATTATTATTATTTTACGGTGCATGTTCGATATGAATTAAAAAATCCCGAGTTTAGTACGCTTTTGTAAATTTTGAAAATCTAGAGTAGTTTAATAGTTAATGTAGAGAGATGTAACAATTATTTAAGTACTGTGTCAAAGATGGGTTTTTTAATCTTAATTAATAGTTTTTTGCGTAATAGCGCACGATACATGTTATGCTATTTATAACTTGCGATTTTTTATTTTAATAATGAACTATAACATTAAAGGTTAAACCCTATATATTTCTGAATTTTCAAATTGAATTTTAACATGTCCTTTAAAGAGCTTAGTAACATTGTGTATTTAATCAATGTTTGAGTAAACATTGATTAAATACACAATGTTACTGATTAAATACACAATGAATGTTTTTCATGCGAAAAAAATATTTCCTAATACAGACAAATCATCGTTAATGAAAAGCTTTTACACTTTTTATATGTTTGAAAATAAATTTAGGAAAAAGAAATGTTTATTTTCCATTAAAAGCTATTAACGCTTGTTGTTATATATTTTTTTACATTTAGAATTTTCAGTGTAGTATTTCTTAATGTTTCCCGTGTAATTTTTAAATGCGTAAGTGTTTTCTTTTCTTTTTTTACGTTTAATTTTAAGACTTTTAAAAAGTGATCACAAGAATAATGCCATATTTTTATGTGTCTCAAAGTATGGTATTACTCTTTATATGAAATGGTTTTATTTTGATGCCCCGATAGAGTAAACCTTATATAGGACATTACTAACCAGATGAAATAATTTGACAGCATAGGCGGCGTGATTCATTTAATCCTGTATAAATAAAGATACACTCATTGCATTACTAGAATAATGCTATATTTTTATGTGTCTCAAAGTATGGCATTACTCTTTATATGAAATGGTTTTATTTTGATGTCCCGATAGAGTAAATCTTATATAGGACGTTACTAACCAAATGAAGTAAATTGACAGCATAGGCGGTGTGATTCATTTAATCCTATATAAATAAAGATACACTAATTGCATTACTGTATTAATTAAGCGAATTTTTGACAACTTATTAAGTACTTACTGAAGTTGTGAAAATAGGATGGTACTAACCAGATGAAGTAATTTGACAGCATAAACGGAGTGATTCATTTAACCCTATATAAATAAAGATACACTCATTGCATTACTGGATTAAGCGCATTTTTAACAACTTATTAAGTACTTACTTAAGTTGTAATTGTAAACTTATTGGTTAAAAATTATTTGATTAAAATTATAAAGTACAAATAGCATTGCTTGAATATTTTAACAAATAATTTATTAAGTATTAAAATATATTTAATGAACAAAAAATCCGGTTTACTATTTTTCAGTTTCACTTTTACATTCTTTTAAAACCCTTGATATTCAATTTGGAATCATATAATATTATATATTATAAAATATTTTTCTGGAATATTTTTCGAGAATTCATCAATCTGTGAAGTTTCTTCTCTAAGACAGCTGAACATGATATAATCAAAACAGCATATAAAGGTTTAATACGCCAATCATTCAAATGTTGCAATAGCAATATTTTAAATTTTAAAATATCAGTTGCAAAAAAATATGTACTTTATTTTATGCTGGATAAAAAACATTTTATTCGTTGATGTAAACACTACAAAACAAGTCTCTACATGATAAGAAATTAATTTTAACTCTATAAGGTTTTTCACAAAAGAGGATTGAATAAAGATAAAATGACTTATAAGAAATGTCCACGGCTACGGAAACTTGTCACTACATCTCCATATTAGTACTACACTAAGCATTTATTTCAAGTGTTAACCGAAAGTTTTCGTTATACCAAAAGCTTCCAGTATATGATACATTTATTTGCGAAATAAAGCCGTGATTTATACTTATTGACATTAATCCCTTCCTATATTTGTTATTGTACACATAGAAATATTATATTTTTTGATTGAAAAACATTTTCCTCACGCCTAGCTGAAATGAATGTGAGGCCAGGATTCTCACTGATTTTTGACAAACATTGGCTATTCAGCAAGAAAAAACTCTAAACAAATGAGAATTTTTTTAGCAAAATAGATTCGCCATGAAACACTGATTCTGAAACCGTTCTTAAACTCAATTTTTAATACCAGGCTTGATGCCTTGTGGACACCGGCCACACAACTCTTACTGTGAGTTTGGCTGAAGTTAAAGAGATGTGGTGTTGAGCAATGCATCTCTGAAGAAGTGTGAGAACAGCAAAACTACAAAAAAGAGGATAATTTTTACTTTGCCCCTCTCCATATGTAATTTTTTTTCCCTTTTGGGCATGGAGGCGATACTTTCAGGGGTGGTGGATTTGGATGATTAATTATTAATTGTTGCTAAAGTACAAGAAATAGGAGTGAAAAAAATTAAGTTTTAAAAATTTTAAACTTCTTGTGTTGAGAGGTAGATAAAAATTGAGGAGGAGTGGTGCATGAAATTTATTATTTATTGTTAGAACAAAGCAATAAATATAAAAAAAACTATTTTGAAGTAAAGAGTTTTAAGTATTTTAAAATTTGAAAGCTGATGGGAAAGTGGAAATTTTGAGGGGAGAGTATTATTTAAATGACTGATTATTTATTTTTCTATTACTACAAAGTAACAAGTAGGAAAGAACAAAATTAAAAATCAAAGAATGTTAAAGATTCTAAACTGTGTGTATGGAGGGAAATGGGCAGTAAAAGGGGAAGTGGTAATTTTTCTGGTGAATGGAGTTAGATAATAGATTTTTTATTGCTACAATAAAATAAAAAATATGGCGGAGAAAGTTTTAAATATTTTTAACTTTGTCCGTTGGGGGTGGGTTTTCCATCATCTCCCACTGCTTTAGCATGTATACGCTCTACTGGCGGCAAAAGAGAAAATTATTATGTGCGCTATTTTACAAATTGGCAACAATTCAAATAATGGACTTTGGAAATAATGGAATAATGGAAACATGAAATAAATTTCCATCAAAATAATGAAAATTTGAATAAAAAATTTAAGTAAAGCCGCGAAAAAATTAATCAAATTAAAAAAAATAATTGCACTCTGCACACCACAAGCTTTTCAACTATATCATTTAATATTCTGGTTAAAGTCCTATGCATATACAATGGTTGGAGTATCAAAGTTGCGATTTATTCCAACAGAGCGAAAAAATGCCGGGACCAGGACTCGAACCTGGGTACTTTGGCGTGCTTTACCAACGCTCTCCTTACTGAGTCATCCCAACGATACTCTGGCTGGCATAATTCACTCTTATTTGATGAACATGGCTGATAACTGCAACGCTAATTTCATTCAACAGAGCTATAACTATAGTATTTTACATGATGAATGTGATACAACATGGAAACTCCTGTATACGATGTAATTAGGTCATAAGGAACATATGAAATTTTTTTTTCAACTAGGTAAATCATATTCAATGGTTGGAGTATCATAGTTGAGATTTATTCCAACAGAGCGAATTATGCCAGCCAGGATATCATTAGGATCTCAGTAGGAAGAGCGTTGCCACAGCAAGCCAAAGTACCCGGGTTCGAGTTTTTTCGCTCTGTTGGAATGAATCTCAACTATGATACACCAACCATTAAATATGATTTACCTAGTTGAAAAAAAAAACTTTCCTCTGTTCATTATGTCCTACGCATAGTTTTCGTTTATAAAACTTTTTTAAGAGAACTATTTTGTCTGACTTCACTATTAAATAACTCTTAAAATAATTCTACGATTTTTTCAGGATGATGGGCGATTTTGAAAAACTTTTCTAAAAAAAGAAAATATGTAGAAATGCAGAAGATTCTCATCCGTTGAAAAAAAACGTGATGTGAAAGGTACGACACGATTGAACGCGATAAGTAACATTGATTATTATGTTATGTAAATACTAATGTTGCCTGCATGTACATAATATATTTTTTCTTTTATCTCTTGCAATTTGGCAATTTTGATCATTCTTCTCTTCGCCAAATGAAACATTTTTTCGTGATTTTGGCGCAAAGGCATTTGACGGCGAGAACCCTGCTTAAGGCCCCAATTTAAAAAATGCTTGACAAAAAATGAAATCCAGTCTAAAATTGTAATTGTGATGTATAAACGAAGTAATAATATATTACCTATTAATCAATACATTAATATGTATGAAAGATAGCCAGAACTAAGAAAGTTAAACAGCATAAAAGGGAGATGACTTATAGAAGTTTTACTGTATTTGCGCTTTAATGTTAATTTTTTATTAGTGGATCAATCTAAAGGTATTAATCAAACTAAATTTTTATTTTAAATGAATTATTTTAAAGCACATTAATTTTTTTTTATTCTATCATGGCTGTGTCATAGTTTATTTCATATACTTGCATATTTTCACTTTATATTTTAATGAATGGAACCCATTATATTGCTTATAAAAGAAGTTTGAAGAAGAAGCAATTGGTGTTTTCCCTGCCCGCAAGCTTATTCATATTTTGGTCTTAAAATTACGATTAAAAAGTGTATGATTATTAATAATTTATTCCTATGTAGGTATTTTATTTAATGTACTGAGTGCTTATGAGCTCTATTAAAAAAATTAATGGAGTGATATCATATGTCATCATAGAAACTACTTTTGTTACGAAATCTAGCGTTGAAATCCCTTAATTCAGTCAGACAATTACAGGATGTCCATTTAAACTGAATGCAGGTTTTCATTAATAATAGAATATATTCTAAGCATATTATCAAAAGACTTAACTTGTTTTGTGTGAAATCTGATGACATCATAATAAGCCCTAAGAGTAGCCATCATCCGTGTTTAAACAACATTAAATTAATGTTCTATATAATGAATATATTTGGACAAGACTGACAGTTAGAGATGCAAAGAACAAGGGAAAATACGGGAAATTTCAAAACAAGATAATAAACGTAGGAATTTCATGGATTAAATCGGGAATTTGGGGTATTATGGAAATTTTGATGGAAAAACTAATATACCAAATGTTTGTATTTACTTTAATTTATTTTAAGTACAAATACCATACTTCAGTATATTATAAGTTTTTCTTTTCTAAACCGCAAGCTGGATAAAAATTAAAACATGTTTATAGCTATAGATTATAAATGTTTGTTCCATAGCATATTTAAAAAATACAAAAACTAACATTATCGATATCAAGTACAAAAATGTAACTTCCTAATCAGGTTATTTAAATTTTTTTAAGACAGCAAAGCAATAAATAGCCATGTTTTTTTAAAGAATTAATTATCACAATTTAAAAAAATAATATTATATTTAATAAACTCATTTTTATTTTAAAAATTTCTAATCGGTAAATTAAAAAAAAAATCTCTTCATATTAAAGACCCCGATTACCTACTAATTGGATTAAAACAATAATTCAATAAATGTGGATATTCCCAATTAAAAACTAATTCTCTGCTTTTATTTTCAAGGAAAATTATTTAAAAATTACCATGTTTTGGAATTTTTCCCGGGTTTCTTCAATTTCTTGCAGCTCTACTGACAGTATATCTTCTGTCACAAACCGAATCACCACACTTCCAGATCTTGTAGACATAAAAAATTATGAACCCCCTCAAAAGTTATATATACATGTGAATTAAAAAATACATAATATTAATTGTGAAATTCTGTCTTCAAATCATTCAACAAAATAAATGAAACCCATTAATTTACAATTCATTGTTATAAGAACAAAAAATTTGCAGTCAATTGCCAACTAGATATAAATCTAGATTTGCAATTACAAATACGAATACCCCTATTGAAACAAAGATAGATAGTTACCTTTTCTTTGAAACTTTTTCACTATGAGACATTAACAGAAAAAAATTTAAATTACTAATTTCATACTTTTGGTACTTCATTAAATAAAAAATTACATTTTTAAAACAGACTGAAAGCTGGAAATTTTTTCTCATATTTGATAAAGAAAAAAAGAAAAAAAATTCCCCATATAATATTCCATTTATATTCTCTTAACAAATAACAATAAAAAACATATCTGTGTGTTGCATCCACATAAAATTAAATTGAAAGTTTCGTTATATTGAACTTGTACGCTTGTGATGTTCCTTTCTGACTTGTATAGAGAGTGATTTCACATGGGATCTCAGATTTGTAAAATTCTAATGTTACTCCTGTTCACGGCCATTCTTTTTACTTTGCAATTTGATATTTTCATTAGTATTTCTCTTCCTATTTCTATATTTCTATTCATGATGCTTTTTTTATATATAATCTCGTTCTTGTTATATTACTTGAAAAAAAGAAATATTTGTAACACCTCTATAAGTATAATATCACGTATTAGAAATCTAAAATATGCCTTTAAAATTTAATCATTCTTATTTTTACGCTCCATAATTTTTTAAAATAAAATTTAACATATATACTGCTTAAACTGTGTTTCAATTATTTTTACATAAAGGAAGACATAATGGTTGATTCTTCTATTACATATATATATATATATATATATATATATATATATGAAATAAACGTAAGTTGCATGGTATTTTTATGCGTATTATGAGGATCTAATATTATACTCTAAAAATCACACTAAATGTAATAGTTAATACTATTGAAACTGCACATTTGCTGTCATATAATTTCTGCTTCATATCCATATTTTATGGAGATATCTGAAGAAATAAAATTTGGAATAGTACTTCTCCTCCTTCCTCCTTAATCCATACCTGAAAGCTCAGATTTTCTTTAGCATTGATCATTTTCAAACCTGTCTTTCTTTTGTTTTTATTAACTTTTTATAATGATAAATTCACGCTTCTATAATAAGCCAATGAGTATTTTCACCCCATGTCAAAAAATCCTAGCAATGTCTCTATTAGAAATACTCTTTTACTCTCTACCATAGAACAAAAAAAGGAGGAAAATTTTGAAGCTTTTTCATATTTTCCTTGGTATCCTATTCTGACAAAGAGTTGAAAAAGAGTCAACATTCAATTTCAAGAATTTCGTTCAAAATACTTGATTTTTCAGATGCATCTATCGTCTTCACGTTATACTGAATCTGAACTGAAAAGATATACCTTAAAAGGTTTCTGATTACCTTAAATATTCTCGTGACGCGAGTTATATGTGATTTGCTTGCAACGGTTTTTTTATTGTAGTCAGACGAGAAACTCTTTCGGATGTAACGTGGATAAAAATTCCACCAGATGATTGAATGCTTTGACAGTTAAGCTTACAAAATCATTTTGTGATACTGAAAAATAAAACGTAAGAAATCTGCAAGACAGGTATTTTCTATTTATTAATTTAATTTATATATATGTATATTACATTACTAAATAATAACGAGTGTAGTGATTTAGTGTTCACATTTAAAAAATTCAAATAATTGGAAGGAATTGATATAATTGAATGAAGTTTGCAGGAAACGTATTCTAACAAAGGCATTTAATACGATAATAAAGTGTAGTTAAAATAATTACTAATGAAGGGCTCTTTGCTAAATTGAAGTCAGCCTTTTTGCAGAAAATATTGTTCATTTGAGGATGTGAGTTTCAAAACTCGCCTTATCCAAAATTTAAAAAATCGTGTTTTTTCCATCTATCTATTCTGTGGGTAAATCTTCACTGAAAAGACTGTACAATCCGCAGAAAAACTAGTTTTAACATGTATTTCTAGCGTTCTAAAATCTTGGTTTACAATGAAAACCAATGGAAGCAGTCAAAGGATTTTCACGATTTCCTCGAATTTAATTTTTTGGATAAGGCGAGTTTTGAAACTCACGTCCTAATTTGTTTTTAGGTTAAACTTAACACACATTTCACAACACTAAATGCTGAATGCGTATATCATCACATGCAATTACGCCATTGGTGTAATTTTATGTGCACTAAATCCATCCAGATATCTGCATTCTTCGATTAAAGATGCTCTCAATCAACAGCAAAGAGTGGAAAGTAGCGGACAAATTAAGCATATGATGTTGTAAGATATTTGTAGTGTTTTATATGAATGTAGCTGGTTTTACTTTGAGAGACGCTCTCTACTGGCAAATATACCAACTAGTTTTTTTGTCACATTATTATAAAAATTCCTGTAGAATACAATTCTGGCAAACCGCATAAAATCCTTCCAATTATTTTCATTTTTATGAAAATTAAAAATTTAATTTCGATTATATCGTTATTAAAATATTAAAATCTACTAATAATTAATACAAATGGTCACGGCGACCAGAACTACTTTGGTGGGGGGATGTTGGACAGAATATTAACTCTTTGATTAATCGCTGGTATTACAATTAAGACTGACCTAGCATGCATTAATAAACCGATACCAAGGGGTATGTGGGAGCATTTAGAATACTTATAATTAATACAAATTAATGTGATCGTAAATTAATTCTAATAACAGGTAACGTGAGACAAAAGGGATAAAATAAAACAACGCTCACGTTAAAATAACCAATTAAAATTAAATAAAAGTTGCGTTGTGTTTTTTAGACCTCCAGTTATTTATGAATCATCCGCCTTAAAGGTAATATTAAATTAAATACAAAGTAAAACCATTTTAAAATATAATAAGAAATGGCGGGATAAGTATCTAAATAACTACCCTAAAATAAAATACCTGAAAGAGAATAATTGCTTAATGATAAGAAATAAAATGACACATATTATTGTGTTAAATAAAGAGATTGAAAATTAATTTAAATTACAAATTTATTTACAACACAAAAATATCAAAGTATTTACAAAAAGTATAATAGAAATTAAATTTACCTAGAAAAGGACATTCCTCCTTTTCTTACAAAATTCTAAAAAGATCATCATGTTGCTGTTTATGCTTAAGATCAATTAATTACTTTTAATAATAATCCTGTGGATTTTACTTATATTATTTTTTAGATTGCCTATGACAAACATCTTAATCTATAATTAATTAAATTCATTATCTTGAGGACTATGCTGTACAAGCTCTATCTTTAACATAGATTTTAAATGCAAAGACACAATATTGTTGATTATGAAGAAGCATACCTGATGTAGCACCCTGTGCTGTGAATCGAAGGGCTCGGAAATCTTCGGATGTCACTACCTCGAAATCCACCATCCTGGCACTCTTCATAAACAATAAGTGTTAGATCTTTTAAGGTCTCAAAATTTACTTTGATGGTGCATCTAAAAAAAATCATATCTAGGATATGCCTCGGAAGCGATAAAATTATTTATCTAAGAAATCAACTTCCATACACTGAGTACCTAGCACTCTAAGGCCATGAGAAGCGTCCGGAAAAATCAAGGAATCAAATCGTCTTCTCATCCTAGAAAATTATAAGTTCTTCACTCGGAAACAACTTTTAAAACCACGTCTTACTGCGACGGATTCTTTTTACATTCTCTATTAGTTACTTAAAACATAACATCTTACTCTTTCACTTAACTTATTACTACATACATGATACAAAAAATACAATAGAAATTTACATGTATAAAATGATTGGTCACTTCTTTGATCAATCAGAAACTCGTCCAATAATACTAAGGGAAATCTCCAACCATGTCCAATTTGCATATAATGCACCTCCTTCTAATAGAAATTTACATGTATAAAATGATTGGTCACTTCTTTGACCAATCAGAAACTCGTCCAATAATACTAAGGGAAATATCCAACTATGTCCAATTTGCATACAATGCATCTCCTTCTGGCTGTTGGTGGTCTTCAGGTAACTCGGAGTGAGAGTTGTAAATTACGGCCATAAATTTAACTGTTCCACCAATGTGGTAAAACTTCAAATCGGCGACACGAAGTTTAGCCATAATAAATCCTTCGTTGCTAAGGCCGGCTTCTGCGTAAAAAGTACAATCAGTCACTAATAACTATTAATTGGGCTTGGTTAATCAATTTTTAACCATTATTGATTAATATCTATAGAAATAGTGTTTTTCCTGAATGCATGCATATTTTTGTTTTTTTCGTAGAGTGCACGGTTGTTTTTACATAATTAAAAATGTGTGCAGGGACAGGGGTTTTACGCTAAATTGCGTTAGATGAGTAAACAAAATGTTACGATGCTAATGCAGGTATAAAGCATCCAAACATATACTAATTAGTAACACGTAATTATTTGTTTTAACCAATTGTAACAACTTAATAATAACTGCGTTGTGGATAAGATCTATTATTTAACAAAAGAGGGGTTCCAGAATGAGACATGAAACTCTTTAGACCAGATTTTCAATATTCGACTCCAGTATTGAGTTTATTTAAAATAGGTGGATTGAACTTTGTGCCGTTATATTAAAAATAAATGATCAACGTAAAATAGCACAAATACAAAAATATAAAATAGCAAACAGCTGTTTCGGAGCCCCTAAAGCTCCATCATCAGTGTTAAATTTAAAATATTCAAAACTGATTCAAAAGTTTAAGCCATGAAAATATGCTTGCGTCTCCACACGCGCAATAGATTCAATGGCTAAAAAAACAACGCGTTGAAGAAATGTTATTAGTTGATATTATAAATTCGAAAATATGTCTCGTTAATTCGATTATTTTTCAACAGTAAATTTTGCTGCATTTTCACCACAATAACAACCATCTTGAAAAAGTTGTTCAAAGTCGTAATACTGTCATTAGTTTACTATTATTTTAATGCCGTAAAAAACGTTTAAAATAGGAATATGTCTGCAATAGTCTCTGGTTAGTTTTACTTTTTATCAACGACATTTTGATGCCGAATAAGCGTTTAAAAATAGGAATATGCCCGCAATACTGCCTTATTAGTTTGACTTTTTTTCAAAGGCCTATTAATGCCGTAAAAACGTTTTAAAATAAAAAGGAAAACATAAAATTACAATCTATTAATGTAAAATTTTCTTTTTCGGGGAATTTTCTTTTCTGTTACAATTATAAATAACAAAACTTTTTTTTTTTTTTTTTTTTTTTTTTTTTTTGCTTGTTGTAAAAAGATCTTTCACAATTTTTGCTTCCATAGAAAAACAGATTAATTTGTTTTTATTAATCAGTTTTACTTACTTCTACTTACTCTGAAACAAGCCAGCGGATTAGTTGGAAGTTTGTGGATAGAAACTAAGTTTTAGTATTTGTTTTACACATAGAAATGAATATTTTGTTCACATGCAATGTGGTTTAAGAGTATTGTAAAAATAGCAGTTTAAGAAACTATATGCTTTAATTACTTAGTTTAAAAGTGAACACTTGTGAAAGCATAAACATAGTACTTATGAGACACCGCATACAGTTGCTTCAACAACGATTACATTGAAATATACAGAATTTGAGAATATTAGGTATACGCAGAAAATAAGAAATAATAAAATTTTAGTTTAGCCTAAATGCCAAAATTCATTTAACTTTCAACAAAGATTCCTCTAATTTATCGACATACACTTCGTCTGATATTCAAATAGAAATTGACTAATTCAGCATTTTTAGAACAACTCTAATTTACTCTTTTTTTTCATAACAATTCAGCAAACAAAAATATTTTTAAATCAGGTATAAATTACTTGAAAGCTTTACAACACCTGAAGAAACAGATTATTCAGTTTTCAGAAGCCGCCAAAAGTTTTTTGAAAAAAATATCTTTGTCTGATAAATTTATAATGTGATGCAACAGGACTTTTTGCATTTTTTTTTTCATTTTGTATGTAAAACGTCAAAACCAGAAGTTCCTAAACGCTTAGTTGCCAGTGCCCCCTTTTCGTATTTCCCCTGTCTCCGTGGATCTCCAGGATTTAAGACTCAAATTAATGATATTATTTAAAATATTTAATACGATGGATACAGGATATATAAACTAATTATACTGTTAATTTTTTTTAAAAAACAATAATATAAGTAAAATAATGTCCAACAATAAAAAAGAGCAGCTATATGTGATCGGGAAAATTCATATACAGTAGATTCCAGGTATATGTGGCACAGTTTAATTTGATGAAATGTCAAGAACAACAAGAAATATCAGTAAATTTACTTCTGATAACTGTGGCAGCCTCTTCATTGCTACAAATCTTGCAGAACCAGTGTGCCCCCAAATAATAGGAATCTACTATACTTTGCTATTTATCAATCGGTCTGGATGACGAATTTGGCGACCCTTTTGATAATCAAACATTTATTTAAAAATTTCAAGAAACTTAAACTGTACAATAAAAATTAGTGGAACTATCCAGAAAATGCTAGAAAGGTGTATGATGTCATCATCGAGGGGAGCTTTATATGTTTAGTGAGTTTACTGACAAGCGAAACAAGTTTAAAAGGAAAGTGGGAATAGCTATATTTGTGTTTTGCAGATTTTATCACACTATTTTCTTGAGTTTTTGTTATATGGGTTGCAGTATATATGTCATAGTTATGAACTATTCGTCAAATAATTTGCACTCATCGATTAAGAACCTACCATTTTAATAGAATTCTACTTTCACAACACAAAATGTCACATAGATTTCATAAAAATACTGTATTTTTTAAACAGTATTTTTAGTTTTTCATTTTCATTTTCATTTTACTTGCAAGATTTTTTTTTTTCAGGATCTACAGGTAAGTAGAAAATTTTACTTTAAATGCTAGACCTTGAATATAAGTTGAGAACCACAATTTAAAAGCCGCTCTTCTAACCTGCGATTAGTCGTCCCATTCCTGGATTTTAAAAAATCATATAATATGAGGTGGATTCGCCGATAACTCAGTTAAAATTTATCACTACAAAAGAAAAAACACACAATTTCAATAAAATACTCACTAGCGGACTGTAACTCTTTTAATTTCTCACAACACTAAATAAAATGGTCGAGAGCCGAGATTTACACAACTTCTCTGATCGGCATCTCGAACCCAACTCACAATCACAAGTTTTTTTGTTTTTTTTAAACATTTTACATAGACGGCGCTTCTAGCGGCAACACACCGCCGGGCCTCTAATGTTGCTAACATTTAATAATATAATTGCAATATAATTCAAACACAATCTCTAAATGAAAAATACAATCTAAAAAAAAACACAATTTCTTCTCAAAAATACTACACTAAATAAAATACTAAATTTACAAATATAAACACAAGAATGTAATACACTGCAGGAAAATATATAGTTTAATAAAACAAATGTATGAATTTAAGTAGTTAATAAACCATCATTCACATATAGCAAAACAACAATTTTTGTGACTGTCCTTTTATATGTGCCATTTTTATCTTTCAAGGTGGCAACTCTTATGATATTGTCTTGGCTTTTGTAGTAAAACAAACAATTACACAAATAAATACTTTTTTTACCTGTTTACTTCTACTCACGAAGTTTTTCACTTCAAAGGGACCACAGTAGTCCAATCCAGTACGCATAAATGCTCGGGCCATTGTTACTCTAGAAGCTGGCAAATCAGCCATTTGTTGCTCTGAATTCTTAGAATTTACCTTTTTGCAAGTCATGCAAGTGAAAAGGATTTTACGAACTATATTTCTAGCAGATAAGATCCTAAATTTGTTTCAGATGACACAAAGAGTTGTCTCAGCACCTGCATGGAAATACAAATTATGAAAATATTTAATAACACAAAAAGTAAAATTATGGTTTGAAGGAATAATCATTGGATATTTTTTATGCTCAGTTAAGTTACTGTTTCTCAGTCTACCACCAACTCGGATTACACCATTATCATCTAAAAACGGGCACAAGTTTTTCAGTTTACTACTGTTAGGGATTGTATTACCCTTTTCCAAATACTGCATTTCCTTCACGAATGAAGTCTTCTGGATGTTTTTTACTATACAGAATAAGGACTGAGAGAGTTCACTGCTGGTTAAAGTTCCACCTTTGGGATACAAGGGATTTCTACAGTTATGGATGAATCTATTACACCATGCTACTACTCTTTGCAGTTTTATGAATGAAGAACTGTTATTAATGATGTCTAAAGGTTCAACATTATTAACTAAGGTACATACTTGAGTTACTGATGGTGCTTTCAATTCACGGATAAACAGTTCACTGTTTTCAACAGAAATAATATCAGGAGACTCCACCATTTCAGGCTGTTGTAGGAATGATGGACCGCACCACCATAAATCACATTGCTGGATCTTGATGGGATCTAGGCCTCTAGAAATGAGATCTGCAGGATTTTGCTTGGAAGGTACATAATTCCACTGATCAATCGAAGTTAAACTTTGTATAATCGATACTCTATTTGCGACAAATGTCTTTAGATCATTCGACTCCTTTTTTAACCATGCAAGTACAATAGTACTATCTTTCCAAACACAAGTTTTAGAAACTTCTTGCTTTAGAGCACTTAACACTTTTTGCATCAACTTAGATAATAGGACTGCGGCAGAATGTTCTAGGCGAGGGATAGTAATATGCTTTAGAGGAGCCACTCTAGATTTACTAGTGTGCAGTTTGATAGCAGAATCACCATAAGAATTAATAGATTTTACGTAAACGACCGCAGCATAAGCAAGTTCAGAAGCATCTGAAAAACCATGCAATTCCACACAATTAGATTGTTCTACAAATACAAATCTTGGGATATTGATCATAGATACAGTTTTTAAGGAATTAAGAGAATTAGTCATTCGATATTTTCTTTCACTGGAAGATAATCAAACCAATCTATTTTAAGCAACCATAATTTTTGGAGGAAAACCTTGGAAAATTATTGGACCTATCAAACCCAACGGGTCAAATATTCTAGCAATTTGCGATAATACTGAGGGTTTGGTATACCTTTCACTTTGCTCTATAATTAAATTAAATCCAAAACAATCTGGTTGCGGCTTCCACAATATTCCTAAAGTTTTTGTCTCATTGGAAAATGAATATTCAGATATTGCATTATTACACAAAAGAGAAGAATTATTTAATGACCATTTGTGAAGATCCATGCTTCCCTTCTTTAACAAAGATATCAGTTGTTGTTGGATCTCTTTAGCTGTGTCTAGATCATCAGCACCTGTCAAAATATCATCCATATATACGTCTTGAAATAATACATTTGCAGATAAAGGAAATTCCTTTCCTTCATCTCTAGCTAGCTGGGTAAGGGTTCTTGTTGCTAAAAAGGAGGCACTCGCTGTGCCATATTTCACCGTACATAATTTATACACCTTAACTGGTTCATGTACCTCAGGTTTAAACAAGATTCTCAGTAAATCTCTTTGACTCGGATGTATCAATATCATACGGTACATTTTTTTAATATCTGCTACAAGAACAAATTTGTGCTTTCGAAATCGCAACATTATACAAAATAACTCATATTGGATTGTTCCTCCGTTATACTGCAAACTATTTAGAGATTTTCCGGTAGAAGTTAAGGAGCTAGCGTTAAAGACAACTCTTAATGGTGGGCTACTTGATTCAGCACGGAACACGCAATGATGGGGTATGTAATAAGTGATATCTGGTTCTTCAGATTCTATCACCTCTTCCATATGACCCATACTTAAATATTCTTGCATAAAGACTTTATAAAGATCATTAAATTTAGGTTCTCTAACTAAGCGATTCCATAATGAATTTAAAACTTTCATAGCCTTTTTCTTTGATTCTCCAAGACAAGATGAGTCTTCCTTAAATGGCATTTTTACTATGTATTGCCCTGTTGCAGTTCTGGAATAATTTTTCAGAAAACGTCCTTCACAAATTTCTGATTCCTTATTTCTAGAAACTTCAGACTCTCTCTCAATGTTTCCTATTTCCCAAAAATCTCGAATTACTCTTTCTAACTCCAAATTATCTGTTATCAACCCACAATGTATATTACTTTCACCCTTAGCCGGAAGGCTTCCGCTAACAATGTAACCGAAAACACTGTTTTGTAACACTATTCTACTATTTAATGGTTGGGGGTAAATTTGACCTGGCCTTAAAAATTCATAGAATTTTTCTGCACCCAAAAGCAAAGCCTGGCACATTAAACTTTTCATCAGCTAATTTGATGTTATTTAACGATGAAATACAAATCTCAAGCGGTCTAGAAGGCGTAAATTCCGTAATTTTCGAAACGACTAAAAAATCTAATTTTAAATAAAAATCTTTAACTCTCTATTCGAAATAGTTGTGTTAACTCTAGATCTAACATTAAGGGACAAATTATTTATTCCTGAAATATAAATATTAGTCTTTTCTCTTTCAAATTTAGTTTATCTACTAACCTTTTACTCATAAAATTAGAGTTTGCACCGACATCTAATAAACCACGTGCTTCATAAAAATTACCATATTCATCTTTTATTAAACAAACAAATGTGCTAAGTAACACAGCTTTTAACTCGTTAGACAAATTACATATCGTTGAAAATAAATTGCTTTGGTTATTAGCTTGGAAAGGCTGGAATACTGGAGCCGAAGCATCCAAATTAGATTTATTTCCGACTTCGTTTTTAGAACTCATTTCCTGTGAAATCATCTCTGGATTTTCAACTTTATTTATTTTTTGTTCACGCGGGAAATGCAAAATCACATGGTGCCTTTTTTTGCAAATAATACAAGAGAATTTAGATTTACAATCAATCACTTTATGATTCATAAGACAGTTAAAACAAAGATTTATGGATTTTACAAGCTCAGCTCTATTACCCACTGATATGTTTTTATAAACAGGACATTTATGCAAAGGATGATTTTCACTACATGACAAAATACATTTAGAATTTTTTTACGTCAGTTAGAAAAACTTTAGAAACATTTCGATAATAAGTATTTTTATTACTCGCTCTAGAATTGTCAACAACGGGTTTTCCCTTAGACGTATAATGTAAATCAATTTCCCGAGATAATTCAATGGGAGAAAACCATGATTCTGCTTGTCTAACATTTATAAAATACATGACATCTTTATCAAGCGTTTGACAAATCTTATCAGAAACTATTAACTGTTTTAAAGTTTCGAAATCTGTCACATTCCTCAATTTTAAATAATAATCCCAACTCGTTGTTAATCGGGATGCAAATTGTACATATGTTTCATTAGGATGACGTTGTGCTTTCCTAAAATGTTCTAAGCAAACATCCTTTCCTAAAATGTTCAAATTCTCTAAGTACTATAGCCTTTACTTTTGAATAATCTTCTAATTCCCCATCTTTAATGTATGTAATTACGTTTGTTGCCCTTTCCCCTAACAGATTTAGTAGAATTTCCGATTTATATTTTTCTGGGGCATTTTTAGAAATAAAGACTCTTTCTAAGGATGAAAAAAAATAACCCCAACCTTCTGGTTTAGATGGAATTTTAATCGTTAATGTTCGTACACTTTTAATCAGAGAGTCTAAAGATTCTATACTATCTTTTTTTTTCGAGATGATTTAAATTATCATTTTTAGTTTCTGAACGGGCCTTAGCCAACTCAATTTCTAACTTTGCATGTTCAATTTTTAATTTCTCAAGATCTAGTAATTTTGATTCTTCATTTTTTCTTTCCTCAGTGAAACTGTTTGCTATGTCTTCAATCAGTTTATTATCTGCTTTATACTTCGAACTTTCCTTTATTAAATTTATTAAATCATAAATAGTTAATTTGGAATCTGATATATCTATGTCTAATTAAGCAGCAATTCGCTGATAATCTTCCTTTTTTGCAACTTTAAACATTGTATTATAAATACAATTCATAATAAATAAATAAAACTGACGTACCTCCAAATCTCATAGTTCCACACTGAAAAGATGTAATCCACTTTTTCTATTCTCAAATTAGTTCAATAATAAAGAATATCAGTTCTCTGCGTAAACACATTCACAGTTTATTTTTTCGTATTACGAAATTCTCCAGGTTAATTGAAATTATTTTTCTTCTGGGATGAAGAAAAACTTCATCGGAATTCTGAATCACAATATTTTGTACTTCAATATAAACAATACGATGATTTAATTTTAGTTTTACTCATTCTACTTACTGTGATAGAATTCCAAACACCGTTTTATCATCTGCAGACGATTACAAAAAATATAAACATCGAAAAATTCCATTTATTCTTTCTCCGGCTCGACGGACCAATACTATGGATTCGCCGATAACTCAGTTAAAATTTATCACTACAAAAGAAAAAACACACAATTTCAATAAAATACTCACTAGCGGACTGTAACTCTTTTAATTTCTCACAACACTAAAAAAAATGGTCGAGAGCCGAGATTTACACAACTTCTCTGATCGGCATATCGAACCCAACTCACAATCACAAGTTTTTTTTGTTTTTTTTAAACATTTTACATAGACGGGGCGCTTCTAGCGGCAACATGAGGTCCTCTGAAAAATTAGAGATGTTTAGAAGAGAGGGTTCCACCCCTATGAAAAATTAGAGAAATTCAGCATAGAAAATAAAGTAAATATTTAAATATTAGCAATTATGCATAATGCATGTACAAAACTCACACAACCTTGCTTTATAATGATTAACTAAATTTTCTACTATTTACAATGTCAAAGCATTTGATATATACAGGGTGTCCACGTATAACTTGACCAACCTTTATTTTCGCAACCGTTGGTCCTAGATGCATACTTCCAATTACAAAAATGGTTTAAATAAGGTAAAGAATTATTTTTAAAGCGATTTGGGTCAAGAAACATCTTTATTAAAAAATTACGAAATTAAAATTTTTATATGATCCCCCGGTCCTATAAGTGATATTTAGTAAAAATTTTCAGTGACACTAACAAGTAAGACAAAAAAAAATCTCATTCCTCTAACATTAAAATTGACCGAGTTATGAAACTTTGAAATGCATGACTTATACCACTTTTTTGCATCTTAAAACGGATGATTTCAGCCATGTTTTCAGGGGTCGTATATAAAGTACTTAAACTTATTTCAAGGTATCTGCGCTTTGAAAGAAATCGTACAACTATTACGATTGAGTTAACTTTTATTGGTTAAGTTTCAGATTAGTTAACATAATTGTATTTTAACATATGTTTTATTTTGAAAGGGTTTGATGCTATGATTTCTTTTAACAAAAATTGTGTTATTTTCATAAGGTTTTATTTAACTTGCAACGATCGTCGTTTCAGTTAAAAATTTGTAGTCGAACTTTAACTCACTTTCAAATATCCGATCGAAGTTAAATGTTACATACTGTCTTAAATCCGATGACAATGTAATATTATTATGTTTTTCGACGCTTACCATCTTATACATACTTATATTAGAGGATAACACAAAAATATTCGGATAGATTAACTTCAACATGTTTAAGAAAGAGTTTTATATTTTATAACATAAACCTAAGATGGTTGTGTTTTTTAACTTTTATAATTACGTTTTATGTATTTTTTAACGCTGAATAAAAAAATTACCTTCACTTTTAACCATCATTTCAGGATTTTTCGCAAATCGTAAATTTCAAGGTTAAAAAATAGCAAAAAATCTAATTCTATAAAATGGGTAAAATATGGGTAAATTCTATAAAATTCTGGTAAGACTTTTTTATTCAGTTTAATTTTATTTAATTCAATAATTTATTCAAATTTTTGGCTTATACTGGGTTTCTTACAGCTAAGCTAACGGGTCCGATAATGTTGGAAGGGGAGGAGGGATCAATTTTAACTTTGGGCTTTTTAACTTTGAAATTTGCGATTTAAGAAAAATCCTGACGTGATGGTTTAAAATGAAGGTCATTTTCGGATTCAGCGCTAAAAAATACATAAGAGTCAATTTTCAAAAGCTAAAAAACATGACACAACCCACAATTTGAAATACAGTGTAATCTAACAGCATATTAAAATCTGTATCATTTTGTAAAGAATTGAAGATGTTGTTTTTCATCCTTTTATTTAACAAAAATTCTGTTATTTTTATCCTCTTATATGTTCAGTACAAATTGTATATTTTACATTAATATGTCAGAATGATTATAGATTTCACATTTATATTAGATTGCAATGTTAATTTTGCTCTCAACTATTTTTTTGATATATCTGACGATTATTTATATTTCTACTACATTTGTGAATGACCCCTATTTCACAGCAAAAAATATACTCCAACTTTAAACAGCTATTACTCGGTCAATTTTAATGTTAGATAAATGGGAATTTTTTTGTCTTACTTGTTAGTGTCACAGTAAATTTTTACTAAATATCACTTATAGGACCGGGGGAGCGTATAAAAATTTAAGTTTCGTAATTTTTTAATAAATATTTTTCTTGACCCAAATTGCTTTAAAAATAATTCTTTACCTTATTTAAACCATTTTTGTAATTGGAAGTATGCATCTAGGACCAACGGTTGCAAAAATAAAGGTCGGTCAGGTTATACGTGGACACCCTGTATATATAATAAAGGGTAATTTATGTAAAATTACAAGTAATTATGAATAGGAAACTTTATTTTATTAGATAATTTCTAATGTATTTTTTGCTTTTAATAGCTAGTATTATACATTTTTATTGAAAATTTGCAAAGTTTAAGTTCAAATAAAATTTCGATTGCCCTTATATGAAGTTTACTTGTACAGTTTATTTCACTCATCTTTCAAAGCACGTTCTATGCAGTTGGTGTTCGTCTGTTTCCGCACCTTTAGAGAAATTAGATTATTGTCAACCGCAATCAATCCATAAGCATGCTACCGAATGAATAGATTTGCTGACGAGAAATTATCTTGACAGGTCAGCCGGAATATTTCTAATTTGCCTGGAAACTTAATGGTACTTTTATATGGCACTATCCGAGCATAGTTTTCTAAATTTATATAATCTTTCAAGGATTTTGAAAAAAAACAATTATTTAAACTATCAATTTTTGTTATAGGTTTACATTTCATTTTAATTTAGGGCGATTAGGAAAGTGAAAAGCTTAAAATATATTTTGTTTTAAAATTATTCAAGTTTAGAGAATTTGCGCTGAGAGCGCCACAACTTTCTAAATAATCTCCGATAATTCAGAAAAGAATTCACGAATTTCAATGCGTTTATTAAAATTTAAGAACTGATTATTTTAATTTCTGAGTTTTAAGCAACTTTTTAAAAAGATATCAGTGGGAAACGTGCATTGCATGTAGTATTGAGCATGCATAGTTTATTTTTAATTCCAGAGGAAAACTGCACGTTTCAATTAAATAAGGAGCCCTTGTCCTAATCTTATTTATAATCTATCTGTAGATAAAATTTCAAAGGAATTAGTTCAGCATTTCTTTTCCATTTTACGAGAAAAAGAGACACAATTTTTTGGTTAAGTGAGGAAGGTAAAGAAGGAGCTCTTAACAAGATTATACAGTCAGCTGCCATTTGTATTAACGCTGCAACTTTCTCCAAAGTGTGCATATTTATTTATGTTACTGTAAACGTTACTTTGCATTAATAGCAAACACATCTTTATTGCTAAGTCACGGGATAATAGCTTGAAAAACTTATGCCTGAAATTCATTTTAAAAGTCGTAAAAAAATCAGTATATTAATTAAACATTTTCAAACAAATTGATAGTACATTTTTTGTTTTATCTGACGTTGTAAAAATTAGAATTATGTAATATTTAGGGGCAAATATATTTATAGCATAATTAACCGCATTGCTATAACTCTCATATATTTGAAACAACATTATTGCCAGGATTTTGATGACGTCAACTTTACTCATGGACACGTTTTTCTTTGTAATACAGATATATCCAACATATATATTATAACCTTTTTACATTATTTAATTTGATTAATTTTCATTAAAAAAACAGATTTACATTTATTTTCTAGAGTGGATAATATTATATTGAATTAAGTGTTTTTCTAAAATATAGAAGTCGACAAATCAACATATACTACATGAGCCTTGTCGTTTCTGTTGCCTAAACTTTAGAGAAATTCGCAAATGCACATAGCTGAAAAGAAATGGATTATTAATTGCACACTGTAAAGAAAAAGAAAGAAAGAAAAAAAAAAATAAAGAAAAAAAACAAGAGAGTTTTCATTCCATGTCAAATCTTTTGAAAAAACAGAAACGTCAAAACATGGTTCATATAATTTTTTAAAAACTTTTAATTGCAGTGGAACTCTAACAATAGTTCAACTTTTCAGCGTGCTATGGCAATATGTAACACTGTAACTGGCAATTGGAACTAATATCGTTATCATTTCTCAATATGCTTCTTTACAGTACGATGATTGTCTCCTCATTATTTAGTGATTAGAATGCTGGCTGCAAGTCAATAGGTGTCAGTTTCGAATCCCAGTTCATTCCTAGATCTCTGTAGTGTACAGTATTCTACTTTAAACTGATGTCCCGATCTGATTAACTCTTTTTTGCAAATAACAACTTTATTCTCTTTGTGGTTCAATATTCTATACGTTCTAGGTTCAACATTTTACCCAGTTCATGGTTTAATCTAAGTTTAATGCAATCCTGAGTTAATCTAAGTTTATTGCTCAATCGGAACATCAAATATTTCCCCTTCTTGTGGTAGCTACGTTTTGGCACCATGGTTTGGTGAAATTTTGAACCAAGTTTTAACATTGTAGAAAGCTTTTTGATTTATAATATTGCCAAAACTTGACATAAATACAGGATGATTCAAAAAATAAAACCTTTAAAAGAATTTAATCGTTGATGGTGTGAGGTATTTTATAAGCCTAAAAAAGTTTCGTGTCTATATAGGATTTATAGATCAATATAGCTAAAATAATTAGTCAGTATCCAATATAAGGAATTTCATAAACCTGTCTAAAATTTGACGAAGATGCAATTTCATAAAGATTCCACTTTGAAAAATACCTCATTTGTTTCGACGTAGAATTCTTTTTAAAATTATAAAACATCCGTGCTATATTAGCTAATGTTAAATGGGTATAGGGTTTTATCAAAGGTAAAAAATTAAACAAAATAATTAATAATTTTCCATTTATTGTGCTTTACAAATCTTTCAAATTCGGCATGAATACAGATGAAGTCATTGAACAAACGAATAAAAAATTATTTAATCAGTTTCAGTACAAAATGTTTCATAAACCTATAAACATTTCAACATGACTTTAGATAATTCTCAAACAAAAATAAATTTATATATAAATAAATAAAAGAGAAGTACTTAAAGCGTGTCTATACAATCTCTTTTCTAAAACTTTAAACATTCTGTGTGTAAACATGATAATTTATTAAGTTAAAACATTGAATATATATGGTTTTATACAAGGTATTTGATAAACCAATAAAATGTTAGTGCTGATAAAAAAATTGATAAACTTTAAAATGTCTGAAAATTTATAATCAGTTTCGATACAATGTGCAATATAAATCTGTCTGTATACAAGAGGAAAATTTCAACTGGGGTTAAATTATCCTCACATATACACAGCATTTCATGTCACTGTTTCTCACATGATATCCTGATTAGCATGTTACAACTAAATTTTATGCAAAAAAGATTTTGTTTGGGTAAATCTAACAAAAAAAAAAAAAAAAAAAAAAAAAAAAAAAAGATAAAAAGACATACGAACATTGCATGCTGATTCATTTGGTTACTTTGCTTGGTTAATTTTTGAATAAAACATATAAGATAATGGTGTCCAAAAAAACTAATAGGTAAAACTCTGAATTTTATATATGAATTTACGTTATTATGAATTCAAAAAATTATTACTGCTGAAATTTACTACTACTTATCATTATAATTATCTTTCTACTGTGCAACTAGACTTTTGTGTTTTAAGTAAAAATATAGTAAAACAACGACTATAATATTTTATTTCACATTTTCCTTATTTCTTTGAAAAAAAAAATTAAGCTAAATAAAATATTTTCTTTTTATATGAAATTAAGATACTTTAAATATTCTTTAAAATTCTTTAAAAGACATCCATTTAAACCCCTAACACAAAATTTCGATTTGTCAAGAAATTCCATGTCAAATTTCAAGACTTTTATGGTCGATGCATTTTCAATAGTTTACCATGCTTATACCAAAAGTTATAATTCTAAAAATAATCGTGATTTTTCTACATAAATTTATCAAATTCGATTAAAAAGTATAAATATGAGTTTAATCCCCTTGCAAAATGATGAATAAAAGGATAAAATGACGATTGTCATTCTTCGTGGGTTTTTCAGCCCAAGTGGTAAAATGATGAATGTCACTTGTTATAAGTTTTTGTCCCAAAAAGTAAAATGATGACTGTCGCTTCTCATGAATTTTTCGTGGCAAACGGAAAAATGATTAGTTTCCCCCCTCCTCCCCCCCCCCCTTCCACACGTCATCCGCCTAAAGTTTCTTAAATTTTTTTTAATCACAAAAGTTGCACACTTTCTGTCTGTAAATAAATTTAATTACAATTTAAATATTTTTGATTAAAAAATCATAAAATGAAACATAAAAGTCAAAAATACTTCTTTCACGAACAATTTTTACAGTTAAATCTTACCGGAAAGGTTAAAAGTTAGTATAAATCGAAAAATGGTTATTCTAAAAATTATTTAACAAACTAGCTTTGTCAAACTATGTCACAAATATTAAACTTTGTATATTATTATATTCCTGTAGAGTATAATATTAGAGTATATTAGACTTTAGTATTTTCACTTCCAACATTACCTTTATTAAATCATATCTGTATTAGCACAGCAACTAAAATCTGTTATTTAACAAGACCCTTTACTTAGTTATTCAATTGATATTTTCGGTTAAATGAAAGTACACTCCATAAAGTGAAACTTCGTGTGTCGTTAAAATTAAAACTTAAGCTATGTAAAATATTTCCTCTTTATGTGAAATGAAAGTACTTAAAATTTTTTCAACGTTTTATCATATATTCTAATACGAGCAAATCTTGTGTGTGGTTATATATATATATATATATATATATATATATATATGCAAATTTTATCTTAAAAACGGCTCTAACGATTTTGACGAAATTTTGTGTCCTACCGTTTTGGGGCACCAGAAAACCATTGGGATGGGTCACATGTTCGAGAAAATTCGATTAGTGGGTCATTTTGGGTCATGGTGAAGCTAATTGTATCTAAAAAACGGTTCAAATGATGATGAAATGATTTTGACGAAATTTTGTATCCGACTATTTTCGGGCACGAGAAGACTATTGGGCTGTGTCATATGTTCGAGAACTTTCGATTAGTGGGTCATTTTTGGGTCAAAGCGGGTCAAATTAATTTTATCTAAAAAACGGCTCTAACGATTTTGATTAAATTTTGTATCCTACGAGTTTCGGGCACGCGAAAATCATTGGGCTAGGTCACATGTTCGAGAAAATTCGATTAGTGGGTCATTTGTGGTTCATAGTGGCTCAAGATCTAAAAAGCGGCACAATTTACAGTAAATTTTGCATACAATGGTTTTCGAGCACGAGAAGACTGTTGGGCTAGGTCACATGTTCGAGAATTTAAATTCAATTAGTGGGTCATTTTGGTCATGGGTCATTATGGTCAAGCTATTTTATCTTCAAAACGGTTCAGAGGATTTGAAATAAATTTATCACACTACAGGTTTAGGGAACAAGAAGACTATTAGGCTAGGTCACATGTTCGAGAAATTTCGATTAGTGGGTCATTTTAGTCATGGGTCATTATGGGTCATGCTATTTTATCTTAAAAACGGCTCAGACTATTTACACTAAATTTTGCATCCTACGGTTTTCGGGCACGAGAAGACTGTTGGGCTAAGTCCCATGTTCGAGAAAATTCAATTAGTGGGTCATTTTGGTCATGGGTCATGATATTTGAACTCAAATTTAATTTTGACCGAGCATAGCTCGGTCTTCCCTGCTCGTATATGAAAATATGAGATAAAAACAATTTTTCGTCAATAGATAGGTAGGTAGATAAGCATTGATTTTTGTCCCTTTCCCCTCCTTCAATAAAATAAAAAAAACTAAATGTTGTGATTTTTTTTTCTAATATAGCTTTTTTTATGTATGAAAAGATGGAATTTCGCAATGGATTTTTCACTCACTTCCTGATCGACAAGGATTATACAAATTATGTACATAGATATGTTTCCGGTGACAATACAACATTTTAATATTTTTAGAACCTAATTATAAGTTAATAAATTAATTTAATGTATTTTTTGCTAGCCAAGGGAAGGTGCTAAATCTCTAACTATTCTTTATGGTTACAACTGTATAAAAGTTACAACTACAATGGAATTAATTATGTGTCAAACCACGTTCGCTAAAATAGGACAACTGGCTATAACATTGCTAAAATGAAATACAGTAAACTCCCGATTATCCGCGAGTCTAAATTTCTTTTTTTTTCTTATCCTTGAGAAGAAACTTATTTCTGCGATGTAGGATGAGTTTTCGATCCTTTTTACGAAATATGATATCCATTTGAAAACGTGGAACAATCACGTGCACAAAGCAGGAGCAGCTAATCTTGAGGGTGTCGCAAGGCCACACACCTGTTTATAAACAATGTACGGGTACTGAAAGTCACCCCCGCCCCCCTGTTATGATTTTGTTTCTCCCGTTTTTCATAAAGCACATCAGTTTGCTTGTTTTAGCTGAGCTGTGAACACGTGTCTTACAGAAGTTCGCGTTTGTATTTAAATTTTATAGTTTTGCATTTTCAATATTTGAAAAATATCACAAAAAAGAAAAAGAGTTGTGTTAACGATTCAAGATAAATTAGAACTGATTAAAAAAATTGAAAATGGTGCTACAAGAAAACAAATAAGCTTGCAATACGGAATTGGAGAATGCACAGTTAGGGACATTTTAAAACAGAAAGATAAATTGATGCAGTTCTCAGCCTCATCAGACAACTTTTCATCGATGAAAAAAAGAAAAAGTATGAAAAGCAGCACTTTTGAAGAACTGGATGCAACACTTTTACGTTGGGTAAGACAAGTGAGAAGTGAGGAAACGCCTGTTTCAGGGCCTATTGTTGCTGCAAAAGCAAAACAATTTTTTGAAATGCTGGGATTAGAGGGATCATTTGATGCATCGTCAGGATGGCTGACAAGATTCAAGCAACGCCACGGGATAAGAGAAATAGGTCTTTACGGCGAGAAATTAAGTTGCGACGAACAAGCTGCAGAAAATTTCAAAGAAGATTTTGTACAATTTCTTCAATCAGAAGGAATTTCTTTCGAACAAGTATACGACGCCGATGAGTCAGGAGTGTTCTGAAAATGTTTGCCTACACGAACTGTGGCATTTCAAAGCCAAAATCAAGCTCCAGGACATAAGTGCAGTAAAGAGCGTCTAACAATATTGCCTTGCAGTAATGCTACAGGATCCCATAAACTAAAGTTAGTAGTGATTGGAAAATCAGAAAAACCGAGATCTTTTAAGGGAACAAGAACTGAGAACCTCCCAGTACATTAGTTCAACACAAAGAAAGGTTGGATGTATCAAACAATATTTATAAAATGGTTTGAAGAAATGTTTATTCCCGAAGTTAGGAAACATCTGGCGTCTCAAAATTTACCCCAGAAAGCTGTGTTGCTAATTGACAACGCCCCATCTCACCCTGGAGAACTACAATTGAAATCAGAAGATGGAAATATTTTTGCAAAATTTTTGCCTCCCAATGTTACAGCTCTTTTCCAGCCTATGGACCAGGGCGTAGTCGCTTCAATTAAGAAAAAATACAGAACGGAATTACTGAAAAAAAGAATTGAAGAGGGAGATGATCTTAAAAGCTTTTTCAAAGATTACACGATTCTCGATAGCATTTATGATGTAAACAATGCTTGGGAGACGGTACAGAAATCCACATTAATAAAATCCTGGTGGAAGATTTTGCCAAGTATAGAAAAATCTCTAGTAGAATCAGAAGTGGAACAGGAAGAAGTTTCCGTTCAAAATTTAGCGAATTTAGCAAAATCTGTTGCTGGTGGAGAAAATGTCGATGAAGATAATATCATTGAGTGGATTAATTGTGATGCTGACGATCCAGGCTTCGAACATGCAACTGATGACCAAATTATTGAAGAAGCGTTAGATATGAATTTGGAAGAGAGTGACGAAGAAGATGATAAGGTATAAAAGAAAATGAGCCACGACGCAGCTTTAGCTCAAGTTGAAGGACTTATCCAATATCTAGAGGAAGAGGATGACGCGTCACTTTGTGGTAAAATAGTACTTAAGAAACTTCAATCGCAAATAAAGAAGAAGTGTTTCAGTACAAAAAAACAGACACTTTTGGCGGATTTTCTAAAGAAATAAACCTACAAGTTTGTAAGTAATGAATAATTTTATTATTCCTGAAGTAATAAGTATCTTCATGTTACCCATTGTGCGTAGAAACTGTAAAATGTATGCTTGTGTTACTTATTATGTGTATAAATTGTTCAAGTACATATTTGTGTTGATTTGTTCCCTTTTTTCAAAATTTTGTTGATTATCCGCGATAGTCGCGCCACTCAATTCCGCGGATAATCGAGAGTTTACTGTACTTTAAACACTAAAAAGTAGAAAATAAAACATAAATAAAAAATAAAGAGTGTAATATATTTTTTAAACAATACGATTTTATCAATTAATAGTTTAATATTAATAAAACTATGATTATACGATCTGAAAACAATTTAGAAATACCGAATAGAAAAAATAATGTCCTTTTCTTTTCTTTCCTGTTCCCATATTTTACAAAAGAAACAGAGAAAAAAATATATAGTTTTTTTTTAATAAATTGCCTAGCTTATGTTTTCTAGCAAGAAGAGTAAATCAAAGCGACGAACTTTACATACTCGGGGCCCCATGTAAAATGAACGTATTATAACGGAAATGTTTTGGAACAACGTTAATTTCAATCATGATATTAGACGTGATTTTTGAAAATAAACATTGAATGTTTATAAAAATGTTAAAAAAAGATAAAAGTATTTTTATTTTTTTACTTATAATATAACTTAGGATGTATATTTACTGCCTCTTTGATGAATTTTTATTCGGAGACTTTAAATGTGTTATACAATATCAAAAATATAGATTTATAAACATTGAATGCTTATAAAAATGTTAAAAAAACATAAAACTATTTTTATTTTTGTACTTATAATATAACTTAGGATGTAGATGTATATTTACTGTCTCTTTGATTAATTTTTATTTGAAGACTTTAAATGATTGATTTAAATGATACATTATCAAAAATACACTACAATTTTTTTTCAGTAATACTGCGCATGCGCGGCAGCGTATTACTGCTTATTTTACTGTTTATTACTGTTAATTTTACGGTATAATACTGGCAGATGATATGCTAGTATTATACAGAAATATCAACTTTTTTTTTTTTTTTTTTCAGTGTATAGATTTATTTAGAAAAATTTAATGTATTTCAGTTATATCTGTTAGATTTTATTTCGACATGAATCGCACATAACACCATCATAGTTTTAGCTTTTACGTACGTTTTAATTTAATATTCATTTATTATATTATTATTCGCATTTTTTTCAATTAATTTATTATTAGCATATAAAAAGCTAGAATGGGGTTATGTGTGCTTCATATACACACAACCAAATTGCTTATAGTTGAACTTCATTAAAATTTGTTAAATAAATGTATCTTTTTGATCTTGTTAGAACATTTAAACAATTTAAAAAATAAATCAGAGAGGTAGTAAATATAGATCATAAATTAAATTGAAAGGATCAAAACATCTTAATTTTTTTTTACCTTATCAGGTGGGAAAGGGTTAGGGCGAAAATAAATGTTTATTTTCTTACCTATTTTTCTTCCTAAATATTTGAAGTTTGTTGTAATAATAACATGAAATTTAGAAAGAGTTCTTTCTTAAAACTGATTTATCTGATCGGAAGTTATATATAAGCATTTTTCTAATATATTCACAATAATAGTTATATTAGTTTTAAGAAATAATAACGTTTTTGAAGTATCTCAATTTTAATAAAATAATACAAATAAATATAGCCTTAGCTCAATAATTGAGATTGTGGTGATATTTAAATGAGATTTTTTCATTTATGAATAAAATGTTCCACTGCATATAATTCAACAGCATGAAAGGTTTTTCGTAGGAAATGATGGCGTGAAAATAACTGTTACTTAAAAAATATTTAGCTCAAAGGTGGTGAGAAGATAAATCTTCTTAAAATATTTACATCAAAAGTGGTGAGAAAATAACTGTTTTTTTAAATATTTAGCTCAAAGATGGTGAAAAATAACTGTTATTAAAAATATTAAACTTCGCAAAAATGGTTGTGGGTTTCAAACAAAATGCAGCAAAGTATTATGCATGTAATCTAATGTCGTGTGTTTTGAACAGACGTATTAAAAAACATATATATGTCAAAAATTAATCTTTTAATGGGACTTTAATTTTCCGTCGGGACATAAAATATTTTGATACTTTAATTTTTTTTAATCTTTCTATTAAATCACAATAAAATTTTGATTTGTTATGAAGTTTCATGACTATTTAATAATTAAACAGTCGAAGCATTTTCACTAGTTCGCCTAGTTATTAAAACTTTCATATTTCTGAAAATAAACGTTTTCCCTTACGTTTTTAATTACACTCAAATATATTTGGACAGTAAAAGCAGTTCTCTTATTTTGACAGCAATTAAGTGTGTGTATGAGTTGCGAAACACTTTTCTCAACAGTGGAAAGTTTATAAAGTTTTAATTAATTAAAGTTACAATGCATTCGCTACGAAGAGTGAAAAATATGAGGATTAGGGAAGCAGAAATTATATCTCTGTTGAAATTTATTGCATAATATGAAACCTTAAATTATTATCTTGCAATGATTATTGAATGTAAAAATATTACTACAGATAACTAACAAACATGTTTAATGACACTAAATGTTGTTTTACTCTTTCATACTTTCTTTAAAATATTTTAGTAATACAGAATAGAGAAGGATTTAAATATTTATTCAAAACTGCACGTTTTGCTGTGAAAATTCTGTTAGGGTATTGATGGTATTTTCTTTACCATCAATCAATACCCTATTCAGGGGTCGGAAGTAGCACGCTACAAGTAGCGAAACTACTGTAGCTGCTAATTTTTACAGTAGCTTGTAGTGTAGCGCGCTACATTTTGAATAATGTTTGAGTAGCGCGATACAAAAAATCTGTAGTTTGTAGCGAGAATCGACGCTACTTTTAATGCTACTTCAGGGGTAGGAAATGTACCATTCTGCGAATCACTTTGCCGAAATTTGCTTCTTTCGCAAAAAATTTGTTCTGTTCAACAATTTGTGAATCTCAGCTGTAGCGTTTAACAACGTATCGCATGAAGTGATAGATTTTTCCCATTGACACTTGCTGCTAAAATCAAGTATTAATCCACCAAATGAATTAATTTTCTTTCTGGAAACACTTGTCTATTTACTCATTATTAAGTCTTCATGTTTTAACGCCGGTTTCTTAATATCCGGAATTTCTTGATTTAGAGATTTATTATTTATTTATTATGTGCATCTAGAGTTGTTTTTCTGTAATATTCTAGATTACAATCTATCTCATAATTTTGCTATGAAATTTAATGTGTGTATAAATTAACATTTTGGAGACAAACACAAAACATTTCCTTGTATGTTATCTTTTTTAATGTCCTCGAATATGTTGCATTTATTTAATTATATCCCGGCAGCGCGATATAACGAGGGGTCGCTTTATCATTTTATTCGTGTCTTCAATTTCTAGTGTAAATGGAACCCTTTGACAAAATCTGAAAGTAGCGAAGTAGTGACTACTTTTGAAAAGTAGTTTGTAGTCGCTACTTTTTAAAGCAAGTAGTTGTAGTTAACTATATTTTCGTTAAAGTAGTTGTAGTTGTAGTTAACTACATTTTCGATAAAGTAGTTGTAGTTGTAGTTCGCTACAATAAAAGAGTAGTTTTTCCGACCTCTGACCCTATTTACATTGTCATTTAATGTATTTATTAATCTTTAAATATTTTTCTGTTTTATTTAAGGGAATGGTGCAAAAATTGATATAGACCAAGTATTTGAATCTCCTAAGAGAATATTGTCTAACATTTTACAAAGACGTTTCTTTTTATTAAAATTCCCATGAGAGTTATTGTAAAATTGAATAATTTGCGTCGCTGTCATAGATATAATTAAAGAAATATAGCTTAAAAATGTATTATGATTAGTATCAGAAGTTAAGACTAAATCAAACAGATTTTGAAAATTTACATTAAAAAAATAAAATAATAATAAAAATAAATAAAAATAACCTGTAATCGTTTCATCACATACTGTAACTAATCGCGCTATGGTAATTTTAATTTCGATTCTGATTTAAGGTTAAATTGAAACATTATTTATTTGCACATTTAATTGCTTAACAAAAACAAAAAGTATTTCATCTGGACTAAAGACTTTACAACCTCTCTGAGAGGAATAAATGCTTGAACTTTACATAGCAAAAAAACTTGACATACAGTAAAACTTCAGGTATCCGAACACCAGTCATCCGAATTTATATAAGGAAATAAAAATTGAATTTAAGCAAAATAAGACATTATTTGAATATGTATTCGCTCGTAAACATGCAATTTCCTTGAAATTCTTATTTAAATAATATTAAAATGTATATTTAATTGGAATTTTCTATATCTGTATTTGCATAATTCTAAGTCTATATTTACAGTCGAAAAGATACAAGATAGTTTTCTTTCTTTTTCAAAATGACTAAATTTTCAAAATTTGGTTTATTTAGTCGTAACTTCTGAGGAAAATCGTAACATACATGTGTGCGCTGTATTTCTTGAATTATGTATTTTCAAATAATAGAGACACAAACTATTCAGTTTTACCATAATTTTCATGTGAGATTAGATAAAGAGAAACTCCTTGTAAAATTTTAGACTATTCTTTTGGGAGATTCAAACACTTGGTCTGTACTTATTTCTGCAGCAAAGGAATTAACTTCGTTTGAAATATTCAACTAGCACATCTAAATGCATACAAGACTCTTTTTTACTTTCTTCTATCTTTACAACAGGAAAGTATTGGATTCGTTTATACGTTTTAGAAAGTCATGAACACGATTTGACTGTTTTTAAAAAATGTCTGTCTCTGTGTCTGTGTGTCTGTATGTGACAAACATTTTGTGGACGCTCTATGTCAAGAACTAATGCACAGAATTTAATCAAATTTCAGATTCATTTATACCTTAATATAAATTGGTGCTGATTAGTTTTTGGTGTAAATCGCACGACAGGTGGCGCTACTGTGCTGCATTTTTCACGATTTATGCAGTAGCTCTATCTCAAGAACTAATGTACGTATTTTTTTTTATCAAACTTCAGATTCAGTTAGAGGTTGACCTAAGTTGTTGCCGATTAGGTTTTGTGTAAATGGCCCAGCAGGTGGTGCAGCTATGCTTCATTTTACACGATTTCCGCGATAGTTATATCTCAAGAACTAATGCACGGAACATCATCAAACTTATTAAAATCATATTCTGTTAGACCTTGATATAACTAGACGCCGCGCCGGTTAGGTTTTGGTGTAAATCGACCAACAGGTGGCGCTACTATGCTGCAGTGTTCCCGATTTCTGCAATAGCTATATCTCAAGAACGCATATATTGTCATTTAATTTTGATTGCAGAAGATTTGATTGAAATAGAAGAGAGTTTTGTGATGGTCTCAACATACTAGTTTTTTTTAGGTAGCTGTCATTAAAAAAAAAAAAAACCTAATTTTGTATATTTGTAAATTTTGTATATTTAAATTTTGTATATTTTATATATAAATTTTAATATTTGTAATATTTTGTAAATTTGTATATTTTCACCGATCATGACCCCCCACCCCCCCAGACCCCAAAACGCCCCTCAGTTCAAATGTTGATTTATAGATATATATATATCTGACATTTGTAGTGCTGTAACTCTCTTATTTATGAACCGATTTAAATGTGACTGAGTTCCTTGGTATAGGGCATACCAAGGTCTAGACCGAGTTCGTTGGCGAGCTTCATCCGCCATTTTGTGGCGGCCAGTTAAAAAATTTAAAATTTTTTTAAATTCAAAAAGATGCAAATATATATATATATATAAATTGAAAAAAAAATGTTTCCGTTAAGTGTTAGATCGTGATACTAGGATTCTGGAAAATTTTTTGTTTTGGCTATATCTTAAAAAATGACTGAGGCACTTCAGTTTGAAATTCTAGGGCGGCTGAGATTTTGAAACAATCTACTTTTTGTTATGCTGTAACTCTCATGCTGAAATTCGCATTTAAATTCAGTATTAACGAAAACCAGAATTGAGTCTTCTATAGTCGGGTTCCAAACATTTTAGCTTCGGGTGCTTGAGTAAAATGAGTTTTAAAAACATGACTATGAAAGCTACCTTTTCATCCCGGTACAGGCCGGAAGCACTTTTGTTGTTATTATTGCTTGTAACAAAAGTGATCATTAATAAAAGAATGTCTAATTTAAGATGGATTCAATAAGCCGACATACTTATCAAGCAAAGGCGATTTTACAGAAATTCAGCAAAGACGCTATCAAATAAAAAATATATTTTTGTGATGATCACGAAGATATAATGGATATACCTTTAGAAGGAAAGAAAAAGAAAATGTACTGCAGGTTCTAAATGAATTTTAAAAAATTACCTTAGTGCGATATTAAAATCAATCAACTCTCTGTGAATTGTTATATGCATGAATGCTTGTCACAGTCTCTTTCATTGTTTTGAAAATAAATTTAACGTCATTTTCCTGCAATTAAAAAAATAAGACAGATACCACATTATGAAGACAGTGAAAAATCAGCTGATGCTTAAACTTTTCTTTTATTTTCTTACTTAGTTTCCTTTAATATCCATAATGAACTGTGAAATAATTATGCCACAGCAATTAGTTGTTAAACATTTATATTCCACAATAAATCTAATAAATTTTAAATTGGCTTCTCTGTCTAGACATATGAGCGTCGATAGCTCTCGTAAACAGACATAATATCTAGATATATTAAGGAAATGAATGTCTGCAAAAACGTGTTTAAGTTATTGGTTGTATAAACCATTCGTTAAAAGTGAAAATATTTGATTTGTCATATATATGTGGAAGGTAAATAAAGACAAGTTATTGCAATAAACTACTGTTAATCGTACTTTTGACTGCACAATATACGTGATATTGCTATAAGGTATTTTAGAAAAGAAAGTTTTGTTCTTAATTATACATAAATTTCAATTTTTAGAATCAATTTGCCTTTTTTTTTAAAACAATATAGAATCAGTTTAAAATTATGCTTTCAAATTAATATTAATTTTTTCTTATAAATGTATGAACAGTTCAAAGTATATCCGGTTAGAGGTTTGCACGGGCCCGGACAATGTAGACAAACTTTCGAACGGGCTGGGCCGGCCAAATGAAGATAATTTTTAAGGTACCGGGCCGAGCCGATAGGGAAAATAAACGGGCCGAACTGGGCCGATAAAGAAAATGAAGCTTGCTGACTGGCCCGATATAACATAATTAAAAGAGTCGTAATAAGCCGACAAAATATGAGCTTTCAATGGACTTCAATGGGCCGCGAATAATTTATAAATGTGTTACACAAACCGATGTTATTTTGACAACATCAAAATACATAAATTTAACATAACCAACATACAGATCTGCATCGGACAGTTAAATCGTGTCTGAAACGGCGATTTCAGTAAACTCGAGGATGGCTCAGGCTTGCATTTTTATCTTACATGCTCGGGGACCGTGTTGGATCTGGCCTAAATTGTTCCCAGAATGTGCAGGGCAGGCAATTTTATTTGTAAAAATAATAGTGATAATGAGGTTTTGCTAACGCGATCTTTGGATCTGATATTTTAATAAATTACAGAGAACTATATCAAATAGGATATTTTTAACTATCATTTTTATTTTATTCTAAATTACATAATTACTTTTTAATGAGTCTTTATTCGAACGTAATATCTAAAAGTTCAACGCTCGCATTCACAATCTACTCCAACCCTTGGTTAAGCGCAATAGTTGAAGTCGACCGCTCAGAAGGTATTTAACTTAACATGATTGAACCTGATTGCAGCAGAAGTCCAATCAAGTTAATATTGAATATCATTTAAGCGCCGGCCGAGCTATTCAAGCAAAACCAGGAGTTGGGGTAGATGGTGAATACGAGCGTAAGTGATCATTAATGTTCTATTCTGTATTATATGGCTTGTGGACACATGGTCTAGAATATACTCTGAAATTTTCCCATGAAAATGCATGCATTATTCTTTGTACGTTAAGAAAAATCGGATTTTTTTATAAAAATTGAGTTGGGCCGAGCCTAATTTTATATTTTTTCGTACGGGCCAGGCCAGACCATGAACTCCGAAAATATTAACGGGGTGGGCCCGGACCGGGCCAGACTTTTAGTTTTTACGTAGGACCGGGACCGGGCCTGGAAATTTCGGCCCGTGCAAACTCCAAATGTGTGTATGTTTGATAAAGTACTTTTATAGAAAATATTCCTAGATATGTTTTATCGTCTTAAAATTTTATATTTAGAGAAATGCGTGGAAGATAAATCATGAATTATGATTATAATTATGATTATATTGATATAGCTTCTAAGCATAATATAGACAAAAGTCACCTTATACTTTCAACAAGTTTTCAAAATTTTGAAGAAAACTAGACGAATTGTTCTTGTAAACAGCATGCGTAAATTCATAATTTTCTGTGAAAAATCGATGATGAGTACATTTAGAAGACCAATAATAAATTGAATTAAAAAAAAAATTTTGTAATCACCCACTATCTTAAAAAGCTGGAAACAACATGCAACTTTCAGAAATTATTTTAGTTACTGTATGTTATATTTGTATGCATTCTCGTAAGAATAACATGAATATCTGCAATCATATAAACGTTCTTTGAAAAAAAAAATTACTGCCTTTAAAAATTCTAATTTTACTTTTCAATTTCCAAGTTTGATTACTTTTTACTTTTTTTAATAACAATATAAAAAGCTAAAGCTTGAACATATCTAACTAAACAAAAGAAAAGCTTGTGAAATTTAGCAGAAATGTTAAACTATTTATTAACATCATAAGTACGATGTAGGAAACAAAACAAAACAAAAATAAAACTACAATTTTTATTTTTAAACTGGAAATAGATGTTACATTTGTAAGAAATCGTATGATATTTTTTATAGATTTAATTACTTTTGAAAAAAAAGACCTTTTCAATATTTGATAATGTTGATTTATTACACACTCATTATCATGACATTTTCAATAATATCAAAGTACTTCCATTAAATTTAATAAAAAAACCATTAAATACACAATTTACGATTTTCTACTTTATTGTAAACACATTTAAATGTTTTGAATAAAAATTAATCTTAAAATGAAAATAGCGAATAAATTTGACGCTTTTTAAATACAAATATTTCATTTATTCATAACTTTAATTTCGCAATAATGCACATTCGACAGAAAAAGAATTAAACGTTATTATAAGTTAATTATACAGAAAAACTCATATAAAAAAAATCACCCGATTATCGTGAAGATTCAGAAAAATATCGGTGTGAGTTGATATAGTGAGTTGAATTTCAGTTTCTTTCTTTTATTGATGGAATGAGTTGGTTCTGATGATTCTTCTGAGGAGAATTAAAACATCAATATACAAAAACGAAAAATCATGCATCAGGCATAGATTAGGAACATTACACTTTCCAAACTTACTAACTTTCCCCAAAGATTATTACACTTTCCAAAACTTACAGCATATTATTAAGAAATTTCATTTTTTTTCTTCTAGAATAAAATGAGATATCTAAATAAGCGACTTTAAAAAAATACATAACTCAGTAAAAATCCACTTTCAGATATTACATTTCATATCCGGTAACGCGTGTGAAGTCTTTCGTGTAGCACTGTATGCGGTCTGTAGAATATATAAACACCACCTCATACACTCAAAATTAGATCAGTTTAAAAAGGCATACTACAGAGGAAAACGCACTTCCAGCAATTATCGATCTTAGTTCGTTCTTTAACCAAATTTTTGTGCGTGTCTCTGTAAATGATTGATAAATGCTATACACTCTATAATCTATAGAAAATGCAGTGCGCTTCAGTGATTTCGTTATTTTGAAGTATCATGCCATCATTAAAACGCACAGCAAACGATTTTTTCCTCATAGATCATTACGTAATGGAATCCTTTTGTGCGTCACTGTAAACGAATTATAAATGCTACTTATTTCATACTTCTGAGAAAGCATATTGCAGTCCATCTCAATGTTGTATATCAAACTCATTATGTTTGAAATATCTTAACATCAACAAAATGCAGCGAAAACAATTTTCACCGTAGACCGTAATGTAACTGAAGTCTTTTCTGTGTCCCTGTAAATGAACGATAAATTCTACACACTTCATTTTCATTACCAAACATTTTATAATAAACATCAATAACATATAAAAATTTCATGGCAATCTGAGTATATTTTCGGGAGTTAGAGCATTGACAGACAGACGGCAGACAGACAGACAAACCGAATTCATAAATAGTTTTCAACAATTTTGGAAAATGTTAAAAATGACAATACTAAAAAAAAAAAAAAATGAAAATAAAAATTTGGATAAAATTCCTTATCATCCAATTTGTTTTAGAAAGCAACTAAAATTCAGTTCACTATATCACCGATATCTTTTTGAATTTTCACGACCTTCGACTGGACTTTTTATAGTTGCCCTGTATAGTTGACTATTAAATTAGGCAAAAAGAAAAAAATATATCGTTCGCGCATGCACATTTAAAAATTTCGTACAAATGCTCATATTTCATCAAATACTTAATATTGATATTCTTATTGGCTCTACTGTACTTTGTCAAGTTTCCTGAAAGTGATGTTAAATTTGCTTGACAATCCTGCATGAAAGAAACAAAAAATATGCAGACGTTTCTTAAATTTTATAAATAAGCATTTATATCTCCATGAATATACCTATTAATCGTACACAAATAAACAAATAAGTTATACAGGATCCGCATAATTCTGTTCTGTAACTACATATCAATTCGAGCGCTTTATTTTACAGGGTATTCACAAATATTATTTCTTTATTCATTGTGTTGATGGTGCTCTAATTTCACTCAAGACCAAACCTTCTCTGAAAAATTTTAAATCAAACATGTTCTCCATATTCCTTAAGTTCCAGAAGAATTTGTCAAATCGACTGAAATCGAAAGCGTCCGGTGACTTTTGGCAATAAAACACGCATCAAACACAGTTAAAGAAATCAATTTTTTCATCCAACTTTATTTTTTCCACAGACACTGATATATATATATATATATATATATATATATATATATATATATATACATATATATATATATATATATATATATATATATATATATAACTAATGCGCAACTGTTAATTTATTAATATAAAATTTAAAAAATGTTTATTGATTTGTAATGTTTTCATTCATTACTTGTTATTCTTTAGTTGATTGAGAACACTTCCTTTCTATTTAACAGAAATGATTTCATATCATCTACTTATGCAGTTTTAATTTAATGTATTAATATTTAATTAACTTCTTTGATTTGTGTGGGACAATGCCATATCTAAATAACTTAATCAATCATTTTACTTTAATATAACTATATATGTCTTATTTAATGTTTCCTTCACCTCTTTAATTACTATTTTATAGATATATAATATTATTATGCACTGTCATTGAATTTATTCATTTAATTTTCTTTTATTATATTTTATACATAATTTTATTAATTTAATTAATGTATTATCATAACTCTTAACTTTTTATTCATTATATACATTAATTTTCTTAATTTATGAACTTAAATTTAGGAACATAATTTAAATTGTAATTTTTTTCCGCCTGTTAGGAATAACTCTCATTTTCTATCGAACTGCCACTAAATGACAGTACTGTTCCATAATTTCTGATTTTATCAAGATATTTAAACTTCATTGACGGCTTCTTAGATATTCGTTTGAATTTGAAACTTATTTAGATATTCGTTTGAATCATTGAACTTGAGTATTTGTGAGTCATTCATTTCTCTTATAATTAATGTACTCAATTAATAAATATTTTTTGGCAACATGGGAAGATTTGTCAAGTCATGCATGTTTTCTTGTTTTTTTTTTATGACGGAATCTTCCTCAATTCTATCTTTTTCATTTCGTATTTTCTTTAATTTTCTGGTCTATTTATGCGCGGTTGTCCAAATTCTGTATTATATTAGCTTATTATGGCTTGTACAAGGATGAAATCGCACATTTTTTAAGGAAACTATTAAATTGCACCCGATTCTGCTACAGTTTCACAAATATTTTATTAATTCATTTTTTCTTATTTGAATTATCTTTATTATTATTTTTCTTTTTTTTTGGTCATATGTTATTTTTCTTCTTCTTTTTCTGTATAATATTCTAAGAGGTATGTGTTCACATTTAATTTTATTTTTATTCCCTCATTTGTGTAAGATGTTTCTGTGTTGTCTTACTAAGGTTATATATTTATACAAGTGATCGAAAACTATCTCGCAAACTTTTAAAGGGTAGCAGAGATGATTAAAACAAGCATTTTTTGTGATATAATGTGTGTCCAGAAATGTAGCATTTTCATTGCACCTTTCATATTTTTCTTCATCATCGTTGTTTCATCACAAGGGCTTAAACGCACCATTTCCGGACACACATTTTATGACGAAAAATGCTTGTTTAGGGTCCCTCTACCACTCTTTGAGATTTTGCAGTTATTGTTGGATGACCCTGTATATATATATATATATATATATATATATATATATATATATATATATAATATATCAATATATATATATATATATATATATATATATCAGTGTGTGTGCGTGTGTGCGAAAATAAAGTTTAAAAATTATGTTTATTTAACTGCGTTTGAATCGTAAATAAAATGTAATGGCCTGAAGCAGTTGATATCAGCATCAACAGCTTCAGAGTTTTTAATCAAACCTTAGGAGTGAATTAATAAATATTTTACTTAAAAGTTCAAATATTAGTTGAAAATAAATAAGAACCAGAGGAAAGAGAAGGAAAATGGAAACCTATATTTTGAGAAGCTAGGCAAATTAGAACTGGGAAACCTGTTTTTTAAATTTAAAATAAAACTTAAATTCAAATTAAATCTTTTTTTAATTTGACGAAATTATGTAGCTAGCGATGCATCGATCTGACTACCGGAATGCTACTAATTTTTGAAAAAAAAAATATTTTAAATACAAGTAACATGTTCACACCGTTTATTTTATTACATAAAGCTTTATATATCACATCACATGAAAATAAACTTGAATATGAACACGTGTCATGACGTCTAAACAATAAGATATTATGGCACTTATGTTCAATCGCCACGCTATGCGCACTGGTGTTATGTGTGGGAATTTGAAACATACCACAAAAATTATATTTAAAAATGTTAACTAGTTTGTTATTTTATGGTTATTTTCAATGAATTAATTTTGATGTATCTCAAAGAATAAGGAAAAGAAGGGTGGGAGAGAGGGGCAAATTTTCTTAATCATCAGCCAGTTTTGGCCATATTGTTACAGGAAGGAATTGTAAAGTGAAAACGATCCGAATTATTATTATCCTATAATCAAAACCCTGAAAACCTTACACAATCACCCCCCCCCCCCCCCTGATCACATCAAAAAATAAGGATAGAAAAATATTAGAAGATGCTTGTTCCACTTTCAATATTTACTTAAAATAAGCTTTTTTGGATAAAAAATATATAAATAACAAAAAATCATCAATCATTTCAAGACTCTTAAAAAGTTTATTTAAGACTATGTCTCACAAAAATTCAACTTTATAGCGAAAATTTAAAATGTCATATTAAATTTAATAACTTCTAATTTAAAAATATCCAGCTCATCTTTTTAATTATGATAGCTTTAGATAATTTTGTATTTAATTGTAGATAATTGTATATTAAATTATGTAAATGACGTTTATATTAATAATTTAGCATCTTCAGATATTTTTAATTTAGTAATGTACAGTTCATCAAATAATAAAAAAATAGAATCAATAGAAATTCTAGGAAATAGCGAAGGTTTAGTTAAAAGGCTGGTTTCATGAAATTCTAAATTGCACTAAACGGAAAAACAAATAAACATAGGTAATTTTATTTAAAAAATTTCACAATCTTCGTTATTAAAATTGTAATAGGGTAAGTCCGGGATAGTTGCCCTACTTAAGCTCCCCTTCATTTTTCTTTATAGCAGTGGTTTTTGTACTGCACATGTGATCTATCTATTCCAAATTTTATGTAGAATTTCATAAAAAAATATTACTGTAATATATAATATAAATACTATATAAAATAGCGTTTTTAACAAAAAACTTAATCGTTGATATTGGACTTCATCGTTGATATATATCGTTGATCCCGGATCTTAGGGATAGACACCCCACTTAATCGAGATAGATGTTTCATTCATGAAATAATAGAAAGCATAGGTAATTAACATTGATAATTCAAAAGCTGGATTTGCATTTGACTTAATATCCTGTTTACATTAAATGTATGAGTTATTGTTATTTTTTTTTTAAATAATTGTATTACAAAATGTTCAGTAGAAACTTTTTATTTTTGAATTACGCTTTTCTATTTATTCTATATTTCTTTTTTTTCTCGTAAATATTGCAACGGCATTATACATTGTGCACGTCTCATGTAGCCATCTCAAACAATAAATACACTGTATCCACCCAACACGAAGTTTAGTTTCGTAATACGTTTCATGATATTCTAAACAGATGTCATCCGTTGGTGGTAAGCTTTCCGGTTCATCACTATTTTTTTTGCACCTTCTTATTCGCTGGCAGCTTTTTCTCAGCTCGTTTTCTCTTTTCTTTGCCTGTTTTTCTGGGTGGCTTATCTTTAGAGTTGAGCTATTTTCATTTTTTTCTGCATTGTAAAAGTAGGAGCAGGGTTGGTTTTATGTAAAAATTTAGAAGGAGGCTGAATTGTAAAAGGACGAGGTTCTTCTTGATCGTTTTTAATCAATACATGTGAGTTCTGACATCGAGAAATGTCAATATCCATCAAATCTGTATTATTTTGGCAGTAATCTAGCAGGCTTTCGCTACAACATTCCGAATTAGAGGAAGGCAAGTCTCTTGTGCTCTTTTCATAATTCTGAGATTCACGTCTGTCAGAAATGGCAAAAAAAAAAAAAAAAAAAAAAAATCCGGGGCAGTTTTACGATTGAGTGGAAAATTTTCTGTAAGCAAGAACCCATTAATGAAGTACTCAACACACGCTGCCATTTTCCATACATTTCCAATGACTATGCCAGCATGAATTCTTTTAAGTTGTTGCTGGGGATTATGCTTCATCCACGGATTCGCTCCTTTCTTAAAGTTAACTTTGAACGGTTTAAAAAATGTCCAGTCAAGTGGTTGAAGAGCTTGTGGTGTTGAGACTTGGCAGACTCAGTAGTATTTTGTCATTCTTATCTGCATAGTCTTGCATTTCTAGAGAACTGACATGCGTTGAGTAACCGTCAAGGATAAGCAGCACTTTGCCTGGTGGCTTTCTTGGAATGGAGTTTTTCTTTAGCTACTTACTGAAAATCTCGGATATAATTAAATATTTTGGTTTTATATAAATTTTTAATCCCGGAGGAAATCCGTTTGAAAACCCGAGCACGTCCTCCGCACCACGTCCTCTGCGTTATTTCATGCAACAACTGACACAGTCTCTCCTCTTTCAGATGAAGTCAAAGAGTGAATATGTTTGTCTCCTTTCGTAGCTATTACTTTCGATACTTCATTATTTATTATTTTATATCCTTTTTCCCTACTTCATTATAGAAAAAAAATATTCTCACACATCAAAGTTATTGGGTATTTACAAATGGGGCGTCTTATCCCGAAATACAAGAGAGGCATATATTCCCCATGCAGGCGGGGCATGTATCCTTTTAACCTGCGATAGATACCACAACTAGTAACTCTGGAAGTAAGAACAAATATGACTGTAAACCTTAACTAACACATTATTCGATACGATACGTGTTTCAATAACATTCATTAAATATTATTTCATGAAAAATTTCTAGTAAATGCATTATACTTCATCTTCTCCTTGTCTCTATCTTAAAAGAGCATAAAATATAATCCAAATTTATCTTTCTTTGATGAATAAAACATTTATTTGAAGAAATAAATCGCTGTAACATCGTCTACTACGCTTTTTTATAGAGATTGATAGTACTAGAAGAACGTCAGTAACTCCGCCACACTTCCAATATCTGAAATACAGTGACTAGGGCAAACAACACGAAGGGGCATCTAATCTGGATTTACCCTAAATAATTTTAGCACAATATAGTTATGGTGCGCATTTTGTTATTGTCAACAATGCAATAAAAAATTATATTTATTTTTACTCTTTTTTTTCTGACATCATAATGCAGATGCGCGCCATACGGACGTCCAAGTGAAGACAAATGCCTGAATGCCCAACCTATAGGCTTACTGGCAACTATTATCACTTACTGTTGGATAAAATGCATTTACAGTTTTTCTTTCGTCTTATGGTATGATATATTACACATTATTAAAAAATTTTAATTCAATCAACTTTTATTCGAATGAAAGTACGTAGTTAATATACTTATACAAATGTTGTCGATTTGACGAAATTTTACAGCAGATCATTGACTACTTATTATAAATTAAAACATTGCAAAATGTATAAACTTAAATGGTTATTCTAAAGTTTAAAATAACATGAAAATAATCGACACGATTCAAATAAATAATTGAAGTAAATTCATATTGAATACTTACATTCTAAAAAAGTAAGCTAACAATGATTTATTATTTTTAAAAAATCTATAATTGACGCAGAACATGAGAGGGGCCCGTTCAGTGTGAATAATACTTAGATAGACAAAAATTACGTAAGATAGGCAAATTTTATTATTTTTTTTTTTAATTTGATGCGCCATTCATGTTGAATATTTACAAGAGTATATTTTAGTGACATAGTTTTTGATATAAAGGAATTAATAGAATTGGCGTTTTATACTCTCCTAGTTCTTGTACAGGGAAAAAAAAGGAATACATTTACAAAATGGACTGCTACGGATAACACACATTTGCAGTTTTTCTGTTGACTTATTATGGCGTGATACATTATAAATTATATTTACATTTTTCAAAAGTTATGAATGAAAGAATATAATTAGATATACGTATTAAATGAAGCAGAATATGTGGTGAACTGCTGAGTGTGATTAATATTTCCGGGAATTACTTTTTATTATAATGGAAGGAGGAAAGTTTTTTCAACTAGGTAAATCATATTCAACGGTTGCAGTATCATAGTTCCAACAGAGCGCAAAATGCCGTGACCAGGACTGGAACATGGGTACCTTGGCTTGCCCTGCCATTCGGAGCCATGTCCAACAAATACGAGTGAATTATGCCCGCCAGGATACCGTTGGGGTAGCTCAGTAGTAAGAGCATTGGCACGGCAAACCAAGGTACCTAGGTTCCAGTCCCGGTCCCGCATTTTTAACTCTGTTAGAATAAATCTCAACTATGATACTCCAACCATTGAATATTATTTATTAATTAAAAAAGTCTCGGCTAAAAGTTAGACAGAACTTATGGCTGAAACAATTTAACTTGAAGCGTGTATTCGTGTTGATTGAATGATTAAATTGATTTAAAAGTTAATGCCCTCCCATTTTTATTTTTCTATTTGCTGTAAGATGAGTGGCTTATATTTACACTCTTATACTTAACTTAACTTAGATTTCGTATGTAAAGATGGAATTTTGTAATCGATTTTTCAGTCGCTTCCTGATATGCTAGCATTATAAATAAAAACAAAATTGCACGCAAGTGTGTTTCCGATGACAATACAGCATTTTAAGATATTTAGAACTTAATTATTAATTATTTAATTAATTCAAAGGTATCTTTCTGTTACACGGCCGCAGGCGATAAATCGCCGCTGTTTACGTGTTGCAAAAACAATGGCGTTAACTATGTGCCTAACCTTGCTCGCCAATATATGTCAACTGGCTATGAAATTGCAGCAACGAAATATTTTAAGCATTAAAAAGTAGAAAATATAAATAAAAAATAATGAGTGCAATAATTTAAAATGTGCTTTTTTTATCATTTAAGAATTTAATAAATATATTATAATATAATAAATATAATTTAATAAATAACTAATTATCAATTAATGTTGAGAACACAATTTAAAAATCCTGAAAATATAACTTAAATAAGGCATTTTTTTTCCTTTTCTGCTTTCGTATATATTTTTTTTCTTTTTTAAGAGAGCAAAAATTATATTTTTAAAAATAAATTCGTTAGTTTGCGCTTTCCATGAAGAGTAAATCAAAGCGGTGAATTTACAATAACCGAATACTTCGCCAAATTAATGTATTGTAAGGGAATTTTTTTTTTTTAATTATATGAATCGCAATCATGAAATTAGGCGTAATTTTTAAGATAAACAATTTAAAGGAGAGTGTTTTTTTTTAATCCCTTTTCACTTTTAAATACATATACTTATCATCATAAAAAGATCTATCATGACAATTGTGTCTAGAAAGCACAATTTTCACTGAATCTTCTCTATATTCAACTTAAATTTATTTAACTAACTGACACTATTTAAATTTAAAATTATTTTTAGAAATACATTCCACTGTGTTGTGACTGTGACATCGGAAAAATGACTTCTTAAAGGAATGTGCATGTTTGCATTTCAATTACAAATGAAGTGTTTTAATCATTTTTACTCAATAAAAAGTTACAAATTGATAACTACGAAATAAACACGTTTACTTTTTTTTTTATTCCTGATAAAGCCAGCACATACTTTGAACACTCTATGTTATTTTTATAAGAGCAGAATTATAATCGTTGCAGCATTGCATAGAACAAAATATATTCCTTGAATTAAAGAATGTTTCAAATTACAAATCAAATTTACTGATTTTTCAGATATTGCTTTCAATCTCACACAAACTTTATGTATACTTCTACAACTGGCAATATCGACAGAAACTTTCACCTAAAGATTTTTTTAAAAATGTGAAATATGAATTGCTGAAAAATATCACAAACTTTGCGCTTTAATTCTTTAAGTACAGCAAAAAATATGAAAAAAGAGAAGAAAAAAAAGGAAAAGAAAACTTTTTTGTAAAACATTTGTTTTTGTGGTATAATTTTGTGCATCTATTAACATTAAAATGATTTTTTTTTATATATATACACATTTCCTTTATCAGAAGAATGCATACAATGTTTAACCATTTATTTTACCCTTCAGCATCTTCTATTATAATGCGTCAGGCTATAATTAATCACAGAACTCGTAAAATCGAAAATTAGTAAAGTTTATGTCACTTTGCTGAAATCATCATTAAAAATTTCAATTTTGAAGCAAATAATGATTTTATTTTTAATGATGTCGTTTAAAAAAACGCAGCCGGCAGATATATTTTGATCCTCCTAAATTTCTGTGCTTATTCCTAAGAACCACGACGAAATGAAATACGTCCTTTCTTTACGTGATTAAAGAATATTATTAAACATTATTTTGAAAATTTATTATTTCGTTGGCGGAATGAGACAATAATACCTAAAAATGATCAAACTCTTTTAGGATGTAAAATTTAATATTTCAAATTCATAGAATTATCTAAAATAATATAGATATACATAAATTTGATATAAAATAATACTTGACAAAATTAATCTTTCATTGTATATAAGAATATAAGAGAAATAAACTCGAATATTAAGATAAAAATTGCTAGGGGAAAATTTCGATGAATGAAGTGGAGAACAAATAAAAAGTTCTCTATTTAAAAAAAAGTTTTAAACTAGTTACTTCGCTGAAAGAAAATGAGACAGAAGGAATTTGGTATATAAAGGAAAATTTGCTCTATATATAGAATAAATTGAGACTGTAAGATTTATATTTTTCGAAAAGATTATATTCGAAAAGATTTCGACTTTATATATATGTGTGTGTGTGTGTGTGTGTATGGCAATACGTGTATTATTTTCTTAAGTGGGACTGATAGATTAAAGGAAACTTTATAACATTACAGTCATATGCATTCATGTACTAGCTTTCCAGTGTTAGATTTAGAAAGAATACAGCTTTTTACCTGACTTTTCCGTTTGGTACGATATAATAATTTGTAAATTTTTAGGGAGTCTACGAGTCATGAATATCATGAAAAGTCTTTTCAAGCGTCAATTTCAATCAAAATGTTAACTTTATGTTTTTTTAAATTAATATAATATATCAATATTTTAATATCGTCTTTTGTTGAAATTATCTTTTTATTTAGAAAAAAAAGTTACAGCTGTTTAAAGATTGCAGCTTTCATCAATCATACCAATCACCTATCAATTTTCCCCTGTGGAAAGCTTTGAAGCCGAAAAACGAGTTCTATCTCCATCCTCTGCGTCCGCCATATTCAACTTTGACCGATAGCACTCCAATCAGCAGTCAGACTGGGCTAAATATGGCGGACGCGGGAAGAGGGGAGCGTAGGGAGGGCATCAAGTGATGTTTTTTTTCCCTCTCCAAAGGGTTTTTTGTAAAAACGTGTTGGAAAAATTGTCTTTACTCAATAATAGTATAATTACCATAAAATTTTAAAATTACGTTTTAAATATATATTCAAAGGCAATAGACTATTCTTATGCTGATTTATTGAAAAGTTTATGAGTTAAACAATTTTAATTTATGAATTATTAACTTTCTTCAGCAATTTTCAGCGTTGTTTATCTTTTTATACTTATAACTGTTTAAATATTTATGTTATTGTCATAAAAATAGTCTAGTCCCAGCATAACATTATTATTTATTATGGAATTCATAAAATGTATTTATATTTAATACTTTTAAATTTAAATAGTTTTAAGAGTAATAAGTTAAAAGAGATTTTTCGGTTAATTATACACCATTTTTTAAATAAAAAATTAAAATTAAATTAAACTACTTACTTGTATGTTATGTCACATGTTTGATAATAATTAGCAATTTAAAACTTAAAGTTTACAAAAGCTCAAAAAAATTGTTCCGAAGGATTACAGATATAGTAATTTGAAAAATAATCATAAAAGCCATGCAAATTAGAGAATTTTATTGCCAATCCATAATTTTTTTTTTCCTGCTCTTTAAGAATATTATCAATAATATTTTCGAAAAAGTTATTTTTAAAAAAGTTATTATCGATATGAAAAAGTTACTTATAAAATTGCTTCTCTGATACACTTTACCACAATATTACATACATATACTAACATTTTATTATTTTGCATTTCTTAAATAAATTTTTCAGTTATATTCTATTGTTTAAAAAAATAAACCATTTATTTTTAATCTGTCAATAACAACCAGATGAGAATTACAAGGCTTTGGGGGGGGGGGGGGCATAAATATAATTCAATGTAAATATTACATAATAATAATTATTTTATCTTATTTTTCATTAATACATTATGCGGTACATTTAAAAATATGATAGTAATTTTAGTCGTAAATCAGATTCCTGCGAAAGGTTATGAATATGGATTTTAGGTTATACATTTTTCTCCTAAGAATTCTAAAACTAACAAAATGTGACTCAAAATACTGTTATATTACCTGATGCCTACATAGGACATGATTTGCAATGAACAGTTTTCTAATTACAATATCAATCCTAGAAAAATAGGTTAATCTTTGGGAAAGGTTATGTATTTTTCGAAAATATTTTAAAATGTCCTTTTTGTGAGTTTTGCGTGTTTTTCGGGAGTTTTTAGACATTTTCAAAAATGCAAAGTAGCTTCTTATCTACGTCTCTGCTGCTTTCTAGGATCTACTTACCTGGAAGTGAAAATCGAGAATCCCGTTTTATAGTGAGCCTACATCCCAAGATCCAATTTTCAGCAAAGTTTTTTTTTTATCGTCTCCCAATAAAATCCAATATCCACTTAAAATATGCAGGAACTTTCAGTCTCTTTTGAGAAGGGTGGCGAAGCAGTATTTCGAAAAAATCCTATTTATTCCAAGTCTCCCTAAATTATGCTCAGATTTTTCTATCCTTAAGCAGGTTCTCAAAAAAAAATATTTTTCCCCGCTCAACAAGTCGAAACTTTCTGACACATTTTCTGGTTCATTTTAAAATATAAAAGCAAATGCAATTTCAGGTATGGTTATTGAAGTTATTGGTGACCGAACAGTTTTTCTTTTTTTCGATAAAATAGTTACATCTTGAGTTATAAGGGATTGTTGCCTCTGAACGACATTTTTTTCTTCACTCTACTGTAGGGTCCGAAATTCTTTCCAAAACACTAACGTTGACAGAATTTTCTCAAAAATCTTTAATTTTTACCGAAAAACGGAAAAAATGATTCGATTACACAGTTTCTTAATAAGAGCACCTGCCAATTTGTTGCGTTTGTGAACAAAAATTGATTAAAAATTGTATCAGAAAGCAGTCAGCTCTGATTTGAGAACAGCCTTAAGGCTTTATGCCTTCATCGCTGATAATTCGAGATTTGGTTTCACTCTATCTCAGGATTATATCAAAGAGCAGAATTTCTGAAAATCCAGTCTTCCCTAAAAGTCTTACATGGGTAATGCTTCAAAACAACATTACCCAGTGAAGTTTCGTTTCGGCTCTAATAGATTGTGAGATATGACAATAAACCAGTTTATATACAGGGTGTCCTAAATTCGACCGACAAATTAAGAGGAATGATAGAAGGCATCAAGAGGATGAAAACTTACTATAGTATATGGGGTTGCAAACCACACTTAGTGGGAGAAAATTGCAAAAATAGTTATGAAGGCTGTGACGTCAAGGGGAACAAAAAGGGCCAATAATAAGTAGAAAAAACATTTATATGACGTCAAGCATGATTACATTTCATTGCAATTCGACGTCAGAAAGGAGACGATGACACATTTTTATAGAAATTGTTCGAAGTTGCAGCCACGAAAGTCACTCGTGCCGTCTGTCGGCAAAGGCGACACCGACGGACGAAAGATTGCCGGGCGCGTTAAAACATATTCGTATAAAAATGTCTCATCGTCTCCTTTCTGACGTTGAACTGTAATGCATTGCAATCATGCTTTACCTAAATTAAACGTTTTTTCTATTTATTATTGGGCATTTTTGTTCCACTCGACGGCGCATCCTTCTTAATTAATTTTGCGATTTTCTCCCTCTAAACGTGGTTTGCGATCCCATGTCCTATGGTAAGTTTTCATCCTCTTGATGCCTACTATCATCCCTCTGAATTTGTTGATCGAACTCGGCAACACCCTGTATATAAATAAATAAATAAATAAATAAATAAATAAATAAAAATATATATATATATATATACATTTGTCGATCGAATTTTAGAACACCCTGTATATATATATATATATGTGTGTGTGTGTGTGTGTGTGTGTATATACATTATACGTCTAATTACAAATTTTCAATGTTAGTTATAAGCTTTTAATTTTCGTACCTTTCAAAATGCCTTTGTGACAGGTTTTTTAGGTCGTCACTCGGCAGGTTCCAAGTGATCTATAAAGGCACAAACATGAATTTATATAAATATATATAAAGTTTAAACGTAATTATTTTATATTTTTTATATTTGCTATTTCCGAGACATAACTTCAATAAATAAATAAATATATAATGGAATGAGCAATTAATTTTCTTCTCTGTAAATTAATACTAATTCCAAAATCACAAATGTTAATTTATAACTTTCTATTCAGTTATATTAAATGGTATTAAAGAGAAAATATTTAATTTGAAATTAAATCTGTCAGTATTTTAGAGTAATTGCTTTATTCCTGAAATTAATTTTACAAAAGTTCATTATCGCAGGCAGTATACTAATTATTTAAACATATTCTGTCATGAAACTAATGTTTTTAAAATGTTTGATTAAAAATCTTGATTCAAATATTTAATATCCTTAAAGCATTTTGTGTAATTTTTTTCCAGTGTAAAAAATAACCTAAAAAAAACAAGTGCAGACTTAATATTCTCAACTTTTATAAAATATGTTAAATACTGCGTTGAAAAGCTCATGCAAGTAGCTGTTTCAACTTTGCACCATGATTCTAGTATATTAGAAATTGAGTGAAAAATCGATAACAAAATTTCATCTTTACATACATAAACTAAGTTAAGTTAAATAAAAGAGGGTAAAACTAACAGGCGCCGTCGGCGCCCTCACGGCGCCGAGCGAGCCCACTCCTCATCGTGCCCAAATCCTGAGGGATTTATAACGCAGACCATGACTTTGTCTCGCCAGGTCGCTACGATCGATTCAGAGGGTTCGCGTTCCAGCGACGCCTCCTCATCTTTTTGCCCCAGAGTCGACGACAGAGGTCGTTACGATTCGGCGGAAGTTCCCACCATCAAAGGAGACTTCCCCACGCGACACCTGATGAACCGTAGAGACTGTCGAACGGCTTCATCGCCGAACACCCATAAGGGAGTCGGGTCATCCACCTGATGTCCGGCATCCCTACGGCCCTTGCTTTCCCGCGGAGTCCGAACATGAAATGTATGGAAGAACAAGCCACTAGTCTCATCTTCCGCGGGCGACACTACGTGTGTCGGAAGGTGCCCCTGGCCGACCCGAGACCACGGGGAAAATCGGTCTCTGTCTCATAGACGAGACTCGGCTCGGTTGCCCTCGGTGGACGGCGCGAGTTTGAACCCGAACTAGGCGAAACTAGACGGTAAACCAGCGACTGAATCCCTATCATGGGATTCCCGCCACACCGAGTATGGCGACAAGCATATATCACAGAAACACATATCACAAAAACATGCACAAACAAATTTAAAATCTAAAAACACAACAAGAAGGAATCAAGAGGCCGCTATCGGACTCTGGAGGTCACGGAAAGCTCCTCCAAACGCGCCAAAGAGGCGGGCCCGATAGAGATTAGTATTGGTTGAAGCTTAGGAGACGAGCCACTCGTCCGCCTGCCAGACGTGGAAGTTCCTGGCTGCACAGAAGACGTGCTGGACTAGGTTTCGGCCCATGATTTGATTTCGAGCCCAGACATCGCCGTTTTACCGACGAGCCTCCGGTCCGCACTCCGTGGCCCTATCTCGAGAAAGGTCCCCCCGCCCAGAAACCTTGCAAGACACTTATCGCAGGCTGAGGCCGTGCTCCCGTGTCGTTGCTCGTTCTGGCCGGGCAATCTCGAACCAGGCCTCGAAGGCGACTCCCAACTGATCCTGCCGCAGAGGACTCGCAAGGCGACCTACGGGGTCCCACACCCGCTTCGGTCGCGAAGTTCTTCACTAGGAACCATGCGTGTCGTGCTCAACAGATCCTGCCTGTGCTCTCGTCTCCTCATAGACAAAGTTTGCAACCGCCCGATCCGATTTAGTAAACCTTTGCCCTCGCGTCACCCCCCGACAGCTCATTGCTCCGGGCACGAGGGATTGGTTTGCGCAATGTCCTTTCATCACCTCTGTCGTCCCGAGTGTCCCGCGGAACGGGCTCTTTGGCCCCCCGTGAACCTGAGGCCTCTCGGCGACTACGACACGGGTCGTTCTACACATAGGACTCTCAAGAGACGGCATCGGCCTTCCTCCTGGAACACGAAGACCGCACCAATATGGAGGAGGGAGTTACACTCCGACTAGACAGACACCGCATTTAAGCCGTCCCACCACGGCAAGGAATCGGATTCGTCGGCTACTGCTCCCCTCGTGTCGACTTCGGCTTCATGCGTCGGGCACCCGGTCTTCTTCCCGATTGAACGGGCCGATTCGGAGAAACCCGACGAAGCTTCCGCGCAATGCTCGGCTTCCGGTCACCTCCCCTACCGAAAGGGTCGGGTCAGAATCACCGAGAAGGAGCTCGGGACGGAATAAAAGAGGGTAATAAAATGAAATTCATTTTTTCCACATACCATTAATTTTCAGCTTAAAATAAAATTTAAGAAATAATTAAAAGGATCAATGCAACGTTAAAATTGCAGTAAATGTTTTAGAGGATCAACATTCTAAATCCTCTCATTCATGATTACCTCATTTGAAGATGTATTGTAAAACAAACCTGAGAAAATTGTACATATTTTAATTGCACACTACAATCACAGATAAACTTCACATACAGTTCATTAATACTTTTTAAATCCAGCAATAGATGGCAGAACAATTTTCTTTTCAAATATTCAGTCAGAAAATATCCGACTTTGATGAAATTGTTTCCGGCTCTGTGTGAGCGAAAAGTTTTTCAAATAATTTCTATTCTTGGATCAAAACATTGATATTTTCGAAATTTGCTTTTATTTATATGTCGCGTTAATGTATCGAAATTTTAAATTATCACAAAGATCTTTTTTAATACATATTAATCATTTCTTCTGTTCCTTGTGAACTTCATATGAGGTTCGTAATTTTGTAATAGATCTAAGAATTTTAAAAATTCAACATTATTTGTTCATAATAATCCATTTTAAATCTACTTGAAGTGCATAATATGTTTTTTCATCCATTAAAAATATCATGGGTGAGAGGAATAAAACTGTAAATCTTAATCATGAGAATAATCTTTAATGTGTAAGGAAGTTGTGTATCTTGCAATTTATCTCAGCCTTTCAAATAGCTGCTTCACGTGTCAAGAGTGTTCAGCAATCGATAGCGGAACAAATTTCTTTTCAAATATTCAGTTGGTAAATCCTCCTTTTAAAAATTTGTTTCTGCTCTGTGTGAGAGAAAACTGTCTCAAATAATTCCTGTTTTTGGATCCAATCAATAACATGTTCAAAATTTGTTTTTATTTATAAATTGTGTGTATGTATCGAAAGTTTAAATTATCATAAAGATTTTTTTAATAAATATTAATATGTATTTTTATTCCTTGTAAATTTCATATAAAGGTTCGTTTTGTAATTTTCATGAGAATCTTAAAATTTCAGCATTCTTTGTTCTTAATAATTCATTTTAAATATGCTTGAAGTGCAAAATGTGTTTTTCTTACATTTAAAAATAATTCCTGGGTGAGAGGGTTAAAAATCACAATAGTGAAAATAATCTTTAATGTGTAATGAAGTTGTGCAATTTATCATAGTTTTTCAAATAACAGTTTCATACGTCAAGAAAATTACAGCAATAGATAGCAGAATAGTTTTATTTTCAAATATTCAGTTGGAAAAAGATGCCTTTGACGAATTTGCGTCTGTTTTGTGTGAGAGAAAACTTTTCAAATAATTTCTGTTCTTGAATCTCAACAATAACATGTCCGACATTTGTTTTTCTTTATATCTAGTGTGTATGTATCGAAATTTTAAATTATCAGAAAGATCTTTTTAATCTCTATTAATAATTTTTATTATTCATTGTGAACCTCATATGAGATTCGTTTTAAAATTTTGTAATAGATATAAGAACGTTAAATTAACATTATTTTTTCTTAATAATCCATTTTAAATATACTTGAAGTGCAAAATATGTTTCTCATCCATTAAAAATAATTCATGGTTGACATGGATTAAAAGTAAATATCAATTGTGAGAATAACCTTTAATGTGCAAGGAAGTACCTGTACAATTTATCTTTGTCTTTCAAAAAACCCGATTCACATGTCATGAGAGCAGTAATAGATAGCAGGACTATTTTCCTTTCAAATATTTAGTTGGAAAAAGCCGCTTTTCACAATTTTGTTTCTGTTCTGTGTAAGAGAAAAGATTCTCAAGTAAGTCATGTTCTTGGATCTAAACAATAACACATGTCCATATATTTTGTTTTATTACATCGAAAATTAAAATTATCCCAAAGATATTTTTAATACACATTAATAATTTTTTATTATTCCTTGTGAACCTCATTTGAAGCTCTTTTAGTAATTTTGTAATAGATGTAAAAAAAATTTTAATTTGACCATTATTTATTCTTAATAATCCATTTTAAATCTACTTGAAGTGCAAAATACGTTTTTCGTCTATTTAAAAATTATTCATGTGGGAGAATATTAAAAAAACTAAATCTTAATCGTGAGGATAACCTTTAAAGTGTAATGAAATTGTGTAATTTGCTTTAGTGTTTCAGAAAACCGCTTCATATGTCAAGAGAGTACATAAAAAACATATTTATGAATTATTAAAACTATCGGCTTGTGACATTTACCGATTCGGTTTCAAGCTCAAAAAGTTTAAAGGAAATAATGAGTGTATATAGTGATAAACTAGCGCCTTCAGAAACTGTTCGGAAAGTAAGGGTAACTTAAAAGTGATTTTCTGAAAATCAAGTACGTTTAAAATTACAATTTAGATATTAATCTTCTCGGTCTGTATCAGCAAATATGCACCACATCAAAGTTTACCAAATAGCCAGATTTTAATTGATTATATATCTTGATATTTGGTAGATATCACAGATTTTGAGTTTCTCAAAATTCCGATTGTTGAGTGAGATATTGTTTCAGGATACTAATGAGTAATTCAGTTAGCTGCATTTCCGAAATTTTCCTTTACTCATACTTTAAATTTAATTACTTTGTAAAAATTAATTAAGGAGACGGGGCCTACAAACTGTCTTTTAAGACAGGGAGAGCATTTCTTTTATCAAAGTAAAACAAACATTCGACTTAAAAAAACAAAAAAACAAAACAGAAGAACCTACCCGGATTTCTCGGGTAATAGTACACAGTGCCCAGTGAACAGAACAATTATATCTATACTAATAAAAGACAGTTTCGCTCTGTGTGTGTGTGTGTGTGTTTGTTTATTTGTCTGCGATGGCTAGCAAAATCTAGCTCACCTAGAAGTCTATCAATTTAGGTGTGGATAGTCCAAGGTCTGGCTTGGTGCATCTGAGTCTCATAATTTTAATAGTCCTATAATTACCCAAGATATTAATTAGAATCTGACTAACCATCGCTTCCAAAATGGTGCAAAAGAAATGTGAAACAGCAAAGTGAAGTGTGTAATGGGAGAGAGAAGAAAGATTTTAGGGTTAATGGAAAAAGGTCTGGTTACCAGAAATGGAGAAAGGTCTGGTTACCATGTTTAAGTTTAACTACGCCTTTTCGCAACATGTTGAAATAACAGAAACTATTAGGTCTTTCCACTCGAAAATTTGCAGATCTAGATAAACAAAAAATCGCAAATTCAAAAAATAAAATTTCAAAAAATACTATCCACAACTTTTAGAAATATTAATTAGAAACTTTTAATTTTTCGAGTGATTTAATCTTGCAATGAACAACACGTTTCGATAAAAATTTAAGCCACCACAGGTGTCTGGATAATGGATCGGCAAAGAAAGTTGAAATTAAGTTACAATTTTAAAATTAACACTGTTCGAATCAATTGGTGGTTTGTGTATAACATAATAAACTGTTTCCACGTTACAAGTTTGTAAAAATTAAGATTATCCGATTCTTATAACCGAAGATATTTATTATTTCGCATTAATTTGATTGCAGAAAAAAAATATTTTAACGTGTTTTTATTTTATTTATTTATTTTATTTTATTTATTTATTTATTTATTTTTACGAGCAAGCATAGCAGGCAATATATCTGTTATCTCTGGAATAAAGAAAGATACGAAACAAGTAATAAAAACTTGGAATGGTGTTATTAGAGGCTGTATAAAATTATTAAAAATCTTGGATTTTTCGAATGGAAAATTATGCATCCTTTCTTAAAACAGGCTAACAATTAAAATTTTCAAAAAATCAAAATAATCCACCAACAAGTTTTCATTTATTTAATTTGATTTATTTTATTATTATTTATCATATATTTTTTTTTTTTTTTTTTTTTTTTTTTTTTTTTGCTTTTTATGAAAAAGAAATAAAGGCTTATTTGACAATGGGAGTGATAATTTAAGAAACGTTTGCATGGGGGTTTTCTTGAACAAATTATTCGTTATACCTGCGGGTATGAGAGGGGGTGGTGGGGGTTAACGCCTTTTACTTACCCATCATACGTAGTATAGGGTAAGTCTTGTAATCGTTTTGAAAATCGATTTTTTTTTTGACGGCTTTACACGTTTCAGACACTGGAGATTCCGAAAAACATATTTTTAGAAAAAAAGGATTTGCCGTCCGTCTGTGTGTCTGTGTGTGTGTGTGTGTGTGTGTGTGTGTGTCTGTGTGTCTGTGTGTCTGTGTGTCTGTAAACGCTCTATCTCCCGAAAAAATTGAGATAGAGACTTGCAATTTGGTATGTACTTAGTATGTAATAATGGGAAGAAGCCTATTTCATTTCAATAACCTCGATTAACCGGAACTATTTTTTTCGGACTTTCGAAATATTCGTTCTGATAAAAGGTATATAAAAATTTTCGAAATTGGTTATTTTAAGAAATGAATATAAAAGACAATAAAAAAACATAAATTTTTTCGATCAAATGAAGTTGTTCAAATGAAATGAATGTTGATCAAATGAAATTAAATGAAGTCGATCGGATAATTAGTTGCCGAGATATTTGAAATCCTATTTTCCACACTCTTCAATTTTTCATGACCCTGTATTTCATCCAAATTTCACTTCAAAGATATATTTTAATTGGAAATTTGACGCTTAATCAGTTGCAATAAACCGCTAGTTAATAGGATTATTATTTTTGGAGTTATAAGGATGTTTCTTTCAAGCAATTCAGTAATCGAGCCTTTAAAGTTTGTGACGTCATCAATCCTCGATTTTATTTGAATTGCAATGCATTTTATAAGAAGTTTACACATTTTTTATTTTAATATTTTACATTATGCATATCCATGATGGGTAAGTATTACGGTGGCCCCCAACGACTAGTTTATTTAGTATCGGATTTATTGTACTTCATCAAGCTCCCTCTGGCGGCTACTTTTTCATTAATTGAGAACTCTTACTACTAATAAAAAATGTATTGCTCTGATTTAGACAAAACAAATTCCATTTAAGAAATTTAACATTTTTAGCCTTACTCGTAGCATTTTATGAATGTTATATATAGAGAATACCAGAAATTTCAAATAACGATTTTCGTAAAATTTAAATTTATGTTCCTAATAAGAGTACATAACCAGTATTCACTTGATGCAAACCATTAATCAAAGTAAGTGTTTTATTGTTGTGCGCTTGATTAAGCGCCCCTTGGCTGGCAATACTGCAAGTTTTTTCTCTAACTGTGCATCTTTATCTCGGATTCTAAGGGCCCGAGCACAACGGGGTTTGGATAATTCGACTTGATTTTCGATCGCATTACAGATTTTAGTTCCACCTTCCACCGCCAAGGCGCATTATTTTCTCGAGTTCTATATGGGCCCGATTTCGACGGAATTAGTTCTTCAACTCTCTTGATATAATGGGTACCCGTGTCGGATATTCGTATATAACAAATTAGCGTCCCCTGGCGGTGGAAGGTGGAACTAAATGACTTTGCAGCGCGTGCGCAAAACGCCTGTTAAACTGTGCTGGAGGCAACGGGGACACGTGTCGGAGTTTCCTTTGGAAGGTGGTTTGTTTGGAACAGAAGGCGCACCCTCGCCACGGAAGGTGGAGCTAAAATATTTTGCAACGCGTGCGCAGAACACCTACTATACGGTACCGCAGGCAGCGGGAACACGTGTCGGAGGTTCGTTTAGATCAGAATATGCTCCCTGTCTGCAGAAGGGGGAAATAAAGGATTTTCCGTCGCGTGCGCAGAAATTTTAAATAAGTTATTTCATACAAAATCGGGTTAAATATATGAAATCATACAAACTTTAGGTTTGTTTAACTTTATTATCACGGGCCCGGGCCACGCCAGGCGGGTCAGCTAGTATTTAAATAAAATTTTGAAATTTATTAAAAGCTATACTTTCGTATTCGAGATTTTGTTTCCTATAGCAGCTTTTTTGATTCAGATTCTATTTCAGTACTTAAGCACGTAGTTCGAATACATGTCTATTAAATTTGTGTTTTATTTATTTTATTTATTTATTTATTTATTTATGAAATATTAATTTCGTGATGGAATATAAGCCGGAAACAAATGCCGAACTTTTTACATTGTTTTGAGAACAAACTGGTTGTTCTTCATTAATCGAGATGCACGCGATAGAGATAGAATTTTAAAAAATTCATGTAATCAAAAAATTATTAAAAATCAGTAAATTGAAAAAAGTTTTCTGACAAATTTCATTTGAAAGTACATTTTTTCCTTAATCGATAATGTAAAAATAAAAATTATGCGATGCTTAGAAGGAAATAAATTTCCGAATAAAGGGAAATGGTTTACCTATATCGTTGCTACCGTCAATATGACGTCACCATTACTCACGGACATGTTTTTTTCTTTATAATATAGATATTTCAGAGCTGACCTTAGACCATATTTAGATACACAACAGTTTTCGATTTTGCGAAAATTTTCAATGTCTGTGTCATTTGCGATATTAAGGTGAATCAAATAATGCCTTATTTGTGATTATAGATTTCATAGTTTAAGACTCTGGGGGAATATTCGAAATTTGTTTAAATATATTGAATATATACCAAAGCAATTCTGCAGAATCACTGGAACTCTTGTGGTATACGTGAATCTGCTCCGCTTGATAAAGGGTAGCGATATTTAATTGTTCCCAAAAATATAGACTTGTTAGTTGATGGTTATTTGGAAGAACAACAATTTACTGGAATAAATATTAACGTTGTTAATAATTTTTTTTTTTTTATGTTATTGGAAATTTCACAGAGCGAAAAATTGAAGATGTGACATGTAACTTTTGACACTTTATCTTATTACAGATTTTCCTTATTTGTTTTCTTTGAAGGGTATTTGCTACGACTGCTGAGAAATTTGACTATGTTATTAATATATACAACAGCATTTGTCTTTTTGAAAATAAATATTCTATTGCAACCAGTTTGTTTGCAATTTCATATACAATTTTTACTATTTTATCATTTACTACCCCATATAAAGGCTTAAATTAGAGTAAAAATTGAAGCTGTTGTTAAAATTGATTGCAAAGTTTTCCCATTTAAAAATAATGATCATATTAAGAATACTTCCTTTAGGGAAACATATAAAAATACTATATAAAAGCATACCTCGCCTTTACAAATTTGAGAAGCATAAAATTAGTGACGAATTGATTACTTTTTTGTCATCAAATTTAATATTTTACGTAAAATCAATATAATTATAAGAAAATATATTGTACTCAATGAAAGGTAATTCACTATTTACATCATTTTCCCGTGTCAGAAATCACGGATGATTGCACTAACCGAAGTTGGCTTGACTGAGAGCAATATTTGCCCGAAATAAAAATTAAACATTATCGATAAACAAATTGTTACGTTTAACACTATTTGCACTATTACTAAACTGCAGTTTATAAAACTTACAAAACATAGAAATTATAATACTATATTAAAAAATATATATTTAATTTTCCTAATGCAAAATACAGATTTTAACGTGTAAAATAAAGACTTATTATTTATTAGATTATGCGCTTATTATGGATGCTGATGAGGTGGCAGAAAGGAGGTAATGCCCAACCTCTAGGCTTTCAGATGTTTTCTACCATTTTTAAATCTTTGATAATTTGAGAAAAAAGTAAAATTTATTTTCTCATATGACTGAAAATAATTAAATATTAAAAGCAAACAGTATATTCAAAAGTTTAACACAAAACACTTCCAAAAAATTATTTTCCAAACTCTGGATTTCGTTCTGGTAGTACCATTGTAGCTTAATCATCTGAAAAGTGTCCAAATATTCGAAAAAATGCACAAGTTCTCTCAACTATTTTTTCATATACAGCTATTAGTATTTGAATAATTCGTGTAGTACTTGATAGTGAAATTCCTGTGTCAAAATGACACAATGAGTATTATCATTATGTCATTGCAGTATATAATGGTAAAGGATTATACCCTAATAGCATGGCGATCCAAGTTTTAAAATTACAAATCTGAATTTCGAATTATAAAGCAAGGATTGGAAATTGGTTCGATATTTAAGCAAGAAAGAAAAAGCATGCGTCCAACATATTATGAAAAGCTTTCCAATACATTCTGAATACCGAAACTTCACCGTTTAATAAGGTGAAATAAGATATGTAAGTAAACAACTTAGATAACACATTTGAAAGCCATATTTCAGTGTTTACAATTTGTAGTCAGAAAGATACCCGAATTCTTCTGTGCTGCACTGTATAAGTTATATATATTTGTATATATACTACATTACTATTCTAAAATTAAATTCAGTTAGAAAACGCGTAACACAGTGGAAAATCCACTTTCAGCTATTTCCGTCAATAAACAGAAATGTACTCAAATTATTTTGTATAGTTCTGTATAGTATGGGAGGATTTGTACCACATAATAAGATCAAATTTAATAGACGCAGCCATACATAGACGACAATGTATGGCTGGAAAATGCATAACATAATTAAAAAACATCCTTAAGCAGTTCACACCAATAGAGAGTATTGCAAACGATTATTTTGTGTAACCGTGTATATGATCTATATATTTTAAAAACACGACACAATATGTAAAAAATTTAGTATGTAAAAATTTAGTTAAAGTGAAAAACGCATCTCACAACTGAAAACGCCTTTGAAGCAAGTGTCGCTCATAGACCGAATTTTTTTGTTCGTCCCTGTAAATGGACGATAAATTGTGTTAATATTCTCTATTAAGCAATTTGTAGTGCATTCCAGTGATGTATATTAATTTCAATATGTTTTAAACAGTGTTACACTATTTAAACGCAGTGCAAACAACCCCCCCCCCCCATTCACCATCCATAATATAACGGAATTGTGTTGAGTGTCCCTATAAACGAACTTTAAAATCTACACACTTCGATTTCACTTGCGAAAAACATGTTATAGTAAACCTCAATAACATATATCAATTACATGTCAATCCCGGTATATTTACGTGAATTAGAGCACGGGCAAAAGGCCAAACAAACCGAACTCATAAATAAGTGTCAAAAATAGCAGCTTCATGTTTGTTTGCTATTGTAACGCACGCAGCTGCTGTGTATGGTAGGATATTATTTTAATTTCTGAAATATAGTGAAATACTGAAGACATCTGATATTGAAATTTAGAGATTGCTTTATCGATCAAAAAAAAAAAAAAATTCAAAGATTCTCTGATTTAAACCTGAAATTTGCGTGCAAAATGTTTGTGATATGTTTTAAAAAATACGTATGATACATCATGATCTGTGATTATCACGAATTACACAATGTACATAAAATGTATATAGAATACTTTTTATAACATCTTTGTGATTTATTAACCCATTGGAGATTTTTCGAAGGAATTGACGTGTTGAACGACGATTTTTTAAAAAGACATTAGAAAGAATTGGCTAGGATAACACATTATTGAAAGACATATTATGACGTGTTTATAGAGAAGTACTGTTGAAAGTTCAATTTTTGACAGCCAAGGTTATGTTTTGAAAAATAAAAATAAAATCTTAAAAAATTAAAAAAACTTTCTTAGTATGAAAATATGACAACATCGTTTATTTTTCTATTTGGCACTTTAAATTTAGTGACAATGTTATTTTAGCTCAAAAGGCCGTTTTAATGCAAGAATACGGCGATAATATTAATGTGAAAAACTAATTAACAGGCATATTAACTTTTTAAATGTGAAAAATGTAATATTTTCTAATTTGGAAATATTTAATAATGGTACAAATTGAAGTCTATATTGAGAAAACATACTCGCTGTAAGCATCTAAAAAATAAAATAAAATAAAAAACGTGTAAATTATTTTATTAACGTTACCATATATGTATATAAATGGGTAATGAAAAGCAGGCTACTTAGAATAAAAGGGTAATATTTCAATAGCAAAGCTAACAGAAAGCTTTCGATTCTTCCTGTTTACATTACGTTTTCTGCTTTTAAATCGAAACTTCACTTCAAATTCAAACGACAACTGTAAATTCAACATTGAAATAACTTTAGCGTAATGCATATCACTTTACTAAAGAAGGATTTTAGGGAATACATCCCTTATATTTAATGTTTGAGGAATACATTTCTATAGAAGGAATTTTCTTATTTTAATAATAATAAAATCTTTGGGATTTATTAACCCATTGGGTACTTTTCGAAAAAATATAGACGATCTTTAAAAAAGTTAATAGAAAGAAACGGTTTATGATTAACATATTATCAAACGAAGACATAGTACGACGTGTTCATAGCCAAGTACTGTTAAATATTAAATTTTTGAGAGACAAGATTATGTTTTAAAGGATGAAACTTTCTTAGTATGGAAACATTACAGCATAGCTTATTTTTATATTTGGGCATTAAGTTTAGTGATTATGTTATTTTAGCTCAAAAGACCATTTAAATGCAAGAATACGGTATTAATATTAATTTCAAACACTACACAGGCTACTAATTTTTAAAAATGCGAAACATTTATGTATTTTTTTTTATTTGTTAGGTTGAAATAGAAATATTTAATAATGGTACAAGTTCAAGCATATATGGAGAAAAATATACTTGCTGTCAGTATCTAAAAAAAAATTAATTAATTAAATTAAAAACCTGTAACTTATTTTATTTACATTACTATGTATACATAGTATGAATAATGAAAAACAGGCTACTTAGAATAAAAGCGTAATATTTCAATATCAAAGCTGACACAAAGCTTTTGATTCTTCCTGTTTACTTTAAGTTTTCTACCTTTAAATCGAAACTTCACTTTAAATTCAAACGACAACTGTAAATTCAACATTAAATTAACTTTCGTGTAATGCATATCATTTTACTAAAGAAGGATTTTAGGGAATACATCCCTTCTATTTAATGTTTGAGGTATATATTGGTATAGAAGGAATTCTCTTATTTCAATACTAATGATAAAAATATGTATATAAATAAGTCCAATTTCAATTCTGGTAAAAAATGGTGTTTTAAAATTCGCTTTATCACTGTTGTTTTTAACGCCTTCATGACAAACGTCACGTAAACGGGACAAATAAAGTTTTCAGAATCCTTGATTATTCGTGTTAGTAATTTTTAATTTAAAATTTTTCCTTATTTTATTAAAGCATTTATGTGATTCCATTAGATAAAAATTTCTAATTTTAAAAACCGGTGATAGAAAACTTAAAATTCTGCAAAGGACGCTCATCGTGAAGGGGTTGAACTACTTGTATCATTAGGAACAAATATTCCTCAGTTTATTATTATTTTTTTATTTATCTTCTGTGTTTTCCTTATGTTTTAGGTTTCTATTTCTTTTTGTTATTGAGTTTTATTTTTTAAATAGATTTTTTTCTTTAATTTTTTATTATAGCTCTTAGTTTTGCTTTATTTCTCTCCCTCCCTTCACTGCATTGGTTTGTTTATTATTATAACACTTTTACCATATAACATCTTTTACCATCTTTTTAGCGTGAACTGCATCCCACTGACACGTGTTTTCTTACTTTGTGTTTGTGTTATATTACCTTTTTTTTCTCTCTATTTTGTTTATTACTTTTGTTATTTATTATAACAAAAGCTCATCATCAGTAGCTATTTTTAGTTGATTTATTTTCCCCTCTTTCACTGCATTGTTTCGTTGTTTTAAAATAACTATATTTTTTTCTAGTCGTAAGTCCTAAAACGTGTTGTTTTATTAACACATTCTGACGTAGAGGTATACGAGCTGATATTTTCAAGCCCGGGCACGGTCCATCTCGTGTAAAAATCAGGGCTATCACACCCGACTCAATTTCTGCAAACAAATACCGATACTTCTAATCCAAAATCAACCTACGATTGAAATTTGCCTTAAAAGAACTTTTTATACATATTTATCCAAGACTTTTAAAGTATGTAAAAATTAAAGTATTTCCTTTTTCAGATTATATGTCAGCACGACATGGAATATGAACTAATAATATTAATTACCACTTAGACGATTACATAAGTGAAGATTCATTAAAAAAAATAACGTATAGTTTGAAAAAGTAATGTAGAATGAAATAAAAAGATTTAAAAAATAATTCAAAAAAATAATTATTATAGTACTTTAGTTAAACTAAATTAAGTCCCGTTCTAGTGAAATATGACTGTTGTAGCAAAATAAAACGAGCGTGAACAATACAAATATTTAATTGAATAATTAAGTTAAAAGAGAAAATATTTATCGGTTTGTTTTGTCACAAATTGGTTGACAAATGGTTTTGATATCAAATCCATAGACTGATTTCTGCGAAAATGAATACAGATCTTGTGACAATAGCCTGAAAGGTATTCACCAAATGGGAGCTCAATCGAAAACATAGTTCGGGTGCTATTGTGTTCACTCATACATATACATACATAGTAAAAAACTCTTAAGAAAATAAAAACAAAAACAAAAATGGACTCTGGGGATAAGAAAAAGTAAAAAAGTACCAACACACACGCATACATACATACATACGTATGAAATTTTTGTAAAAATATCAAAAACCGATTCGGAAAACCTCATAATGTAAAAAAATACCGATATTTCCATAATCATGTTTTTATCATGATTACAAGACTTTCCTTACACGATATGTGTGCGACGAAGTACAAAATGTCTACTTGAGACAGCGTGGAAGCTTCTACTCTGCTGATGCTTCGTTTTTTGTACCTGAAGAAGAGTTAATATAAGGTTCTGAAACCTTTGTCGCTCTTTATTCACTGATTATTTCTTTTAGTCGTTTAAAAATGTTATTATCTACTTTTTAAAACATTTTATTTAATCTTTTTCTTTAAACGTATTTACGAATTTTGGAACTATCAGTCTTGTCTAAGTTTTGCGCTAACAGGGTTTAGAAAGAATTTATTGATTCCTTTATTTAGTTTAAACATCGTTTGAAAAGAGCTACGCTAAGATAATTAAAAACATTTTAATGAAGTTAATAATCAAACCTGTAAATTACAAACTAAAGGATGTGTCAATAATGTGCTAAAATCTCTGATGTGAAAGTTAAAAGTCACTGAAGTGTAAAATACATTAATTTGTTTATCTTTGTTAGCTGAATCTAAAATTAATTGATGCTGATAAGAATGTATCAGAAATGTTTCAATTGTAAGAGCCTTCAATGTCGGGGAAAGGAATTTCTTGAAATTCCATGTGCACGTAAATGAATTTTATCATTTAATAAAAGACAAAAAACAATAAAAATGTTATACATTATAAATTGAAAGTATTGACTTATTAACATATTTTATTTGCCAGCCATAGTGAACTATAATAGTTATAAATACTTTTAAGTGACTTTTATATGTCAAAGCTATTTAGCTGTGTATTTAATACTCTATACTTAATACATTACCACTATATTCACATGTATCCATCTTATGTATATTCATCTTGCATTCAAATATGTTAGATACTTAAATAAATAAACTTAAAACAAATTTGCATCTTATAATAACTATAACATAAATGCAGATAACAGCAGCTTACAATAGATACAACATGCAGAATGTTTATAACAGATTATAATGCATGCAAAATACAGAATAGTTATTGCAACACATACAATGCGTACAAAATATTCAAGTCGTACAGCAGCGCTCTTCAACAAATGTAAGTAATAGCAAGCAATATGTTGCTAATGAGAATTAATTCTTTCATAACTCGATGTTTAAAAATAATTAATAAATGTACACTCAATTTGAAGAAACTTTCATAATCGGAGTATTTTATAATTTTTTTAACACTGCACTTTGCTACTTTGTCTGCATAAATTGGTGGGTCAGGAAAAATATTATGATAGTCAAATAGTTATATGATCGATAGGATATGATGAATAGTTATATGATAGCGTCGATCATCGTTCTTTCCCCTTTTAATCTTAAATTTTTTTTCTCAAAGGATTACTTTCATTGTTGCTTGAATCGGAAGGATTCCAAAAAGCGGTCTTTTTCATTAGGAACCTCAGAAATTAATATATTTTCGAGATTTAAAAAAGAATTTATAAAAACAAAGTTCCTTTTGCTGCCACTGATTTTCAGAAACGTTTTCGAGTAGATTTTCTTAACCAGTAATAGAAGTTTTACACAATCTATCCATTCTCCAGTAAACATTTCCATGTTCAACAAATATGTTTTACAGACAAACATGATAAATTAACAGCATTAAAACGAACATTGAAATTAAAATTATTTTGTTACTCTTGCATGTATAAATTCAGTTGCGTAGCTGAAAATGTTTAATTGAGTATTAATAGCATTCTAAAAACCGATATTCAAAGTTGAGAAAACTGATTAATAAAAAATAAAAAAGAAAACTGCCCAGTTAAACTGAGGGCATTGAGCTCACAGGCTATTCACACTAATTGTATATTATGCTATTTTTTCAAAGAATAATCCCACTCGAAAAATAAAGAAATCGACAATATATTAAGGGGGGGGGATAAGCATCCGTTCCCACCCTTTATACTTAACCAATAAACCCCCAAAATCTAATCAGGCAAGCCCCTTACCACAATGAATTTATACACAAAATTCGAAAAAAAAATGGATAATTTTGCTTGAAAAACCCATTTATCTAAATTAAGGGAAGTGAGTCCCCCCCGTTCCCCCCTTTATACTTAACAAATGAAAACCCAAAACTAATCAGACAAGCGCCTTACTACAATGAATCTATATATAAAATTTGAAGAAAATCGGATAATTCTGCATGAAAAACCCATTTATCTAAATTAAGGGGGATTAGCCCCCCGTTTACCCCCCTTTATACTTACCCAATGAACACTCAAAACTAATTAGGAAAGTGCCTTATCACAAGGAGCCTACATACAAAGTTTAAAGAAAATCGGATAATTCTGCCTGAAAAACCCATTTATCTAAATTAAGGGGGGTAGCCCCCCGTTTCCCCCCTTTATACTTATCCAATAAACCCCCAAAACTAATCAGGGAAGTGCCTTATCACAATGAGCCTATATACAAAATTTGAAGAAAATTGGATAATTCTGCCTGAAAAACCCATTTATATAAATTAAGAGGGGGATTATCCCCCCGTTCCCCCCTTTATACTTAACCAATCGATCCCGAAAACTAATCAGGGAAGCGCCTTAACACAATGAACCTATAAACAAAATTTGAAGGAAAACGGAATAATTCTGCATGAAAAACCCATTTATATAAATTAGGGGGATTAGCCCCTCGTTTCCCCCCTTTATACTTATCCAATAAACCCCCAAAACTAATCAGGGAAGTGCCTTATCACAATGAGCCTATATACAAAATTTGAAGAAAATTGGATAATTCTGCCTGAAAAACCCATTTATATAAATTAAGAGGGGGATTATCCCCCCGTTCCCCCCTTTATACTTAACCAATCGGTCCCGAAAACTAATCAGGGAAGCGCCTTAACACAATGAACCTATAAACAAAATTTGAAGGAAAACGGAATAATTCTGCATGAAAAACCCATTTATATAAATTAGGGGGGATTAGCCCCCCCGTTCCCCCCTTTATACTTAACCAATCAATCCCGAAAACTAATCAGGGAAGCGCCTTAACACAGTGAACCTATAAACAAAATTTGAAGGAAAACGGATATTTCTATGAAGAGTTATTGCGTTACATACATACACACGTACGTACGTACGTACATACATACATACAGAACCGGCGGGCACATAAGCTCTCAGGCTTTGATAGCCTGTGAGCTAATAAAAACTACTCAGAAACGTTTCTTAAAATTAGTGGCAGCAAAGGGAAACCCTGTGGTTGTAAATAATTCTTTAAATCACGAAATATATTGGTTTCCGAGATTTCTAATGATAAAGAACGCTTTTCGAAATCATGGATAACTCGGAAGAGATTATTGTGTATTTTCATTCTTGGTTATTATATTTTCGTAGATTAAGGAAACATTTAATTTTATATACAGTTTGGGAAACAATGGGCAATTTCTTGCTCAAAATTTAGCAAGAAACGTTTCATCAAAATATGAAAAACATCCAAGAAACTAAATTCCCGAACTTTTTTTATTATTATTATTTATTTGGGATTATTTTTAAACAGAAAACTAGAATTTTTCTTTCTTTCTTTTCTTTTCTTTTTCTCTTTTTTTTTTTTAGCTAACCAGTTTCACAATTCTTCATAAGTACGTACCTGATTTTTATATTTTTTTACAGTGTAGGGGGACATTCTTCTTATTAGAATCTCAGAATAATTGACAACTAGGAAAAATTTTAATAATTTTCTAAGATGTATTTAAGGAGTGAGGGAGTAATAATTTTACTGTTTACAGTCTCTGTCAGTTAGAATAAATGCTATAGATTTCTAATAAATGTATATCGACATGAATCGAGAGTTGATAAAATAAAAACTTAATGATTTATTAAATAATAAAAAGTAATTATTACTTACTTTAAAATTTTTCTAATTCTAATTTCCAGAAGAATAAAAATTTTATCGTAGTTGTAAAATTATTTTTTTTAATTTGAAGTGTAGGGAAATGTGTGATGAAACTCTCTGGTTTAAACTAGACTTTTCAAAACAATTGATTTATTAATAATAATTACTCTTAAGAAATATTTCAATAATTCATGCAGTGTTTATTTATTTTGTCCACCATTCTATGTGTGCATATAGGAAATTATATATATATATATATACATATATATATATATGAATTCATACATAAATGAAACTGTGTGATTCATGTTACCCATTAAATGGTGTTACTTGGACTACGGAATGAAATCCATACATCGATCAAGTTAGAATGCTGGGAATTGATAGACACCATACACAGATTAGTATAAAAATACACAGATATTCAAGAAACTGAAATAGCAATTCTGAACATTAAAAGGAAATGTTCCGTCTTGTAATACCTTTATCAGATTGCCAATAGGTTTTTTAATGTTACTGTAAATTTTCTAATGTTATATTATTTATAAAGGAAGACACGTATGGTAAAGCCAGGAGAGATGGCGCGGTCGGAGAGATTGCGCACATAGAGGTTCGGGGGGGAAGGAGTAGAGTGAGCGCGCAGCTATTCCAGGTAGTTGTACAACAGCAGTGGTGGAGTGTCTACTTGAAAGTGCACGTTGATTGCTTTGAGCGTCTAAGATAAAGTATTGCTATTTTGTTTTGTTTTCCCAAAGTAAGTGCTTGAATTTTCATAGCTATTCATCAGAATTTCTATACAATGTCAATAGTACAAAATATTTTTAACTTAAACGATTTCTCATAAGATACTAGACTAACAATGTGAACATCAACGGTTCGTTTTAGAAGAGGTCATATTTAAATAAAAGGCCGCGCAATCTCTCCTACCGAAATTGGAGAGTTTACGCATCTGTTACTTAGGAGAGATGGCGCAGTGTTCCCATTAGTTTCCATGCTAGGAGGGATTACGCAGCTTATTGGTAAATTTGCATAAAAAATGAAAAATGAAAATGGACTAATGTTAAGTTAAACGTGTTATTAAGTAACATAATTTTATTTTATAATCTTATCTGGACTTGCTTGTTCTGATTCTTTAATTTGTTTTCCTTTAATTAAAATTTTGTAATCGCTTTTAAAATTATTTCCTTTTTCTGATTCTTTAATCATTAGGTTGAAATATTCACTCCTAATACAATAATATTTGTTCACAAAAACCTTACAGCAATGTCATTTAAGTGTAATTATTATTGTTAACAATTTAATTGTAGTTATTATTAGTAACAATCTTTCCTACCCATGTGCGCAATCACACCAACCCTGTAAGGACAGATTGCACAAAATAACTTTCTTGGTTTTATTACAACTGTTCTATTAAATTGCAACATAACAACAAAATAGCAATGGAAATGCATAAAAAACAAATGAAGTAAAAATTATTCATGGATAGTTCAGCAAAAAATTAATATTTAGATTTTTTATTGCTATTCTTTTGAATTGTGCGCAGACTATCCTAGCAGACTATCCCTTAATCATATTTTAATGATTTTGATATTGTATGAAAAAACTTACAGCCCGGCTTAAGTAATAACTCATTACGCTATAAGGTAACGAATTAGAGTATGCCTTATTAAATATTCAGATCCTTATTAATTATCTATTTTTTAAAATTCTATAAAGGGTTGGTGACCAAAATGCTCAAAATCTTGTATGTCTCACACAAATGCACAGACTTATTCGGCCCAGTATGGTACAATTGTGACCCGAAATTGAACCACACTAGGTTATACAACAGTGTGAATAAAACTAAAGTAAATAAAATAAGTTGAAACTGGTGTGAAACACTAAGAACTAAAATAACTTCTTAAAACACCATAAAAATGGTGTTTTAAGAAGTTATTTTAGTTCTAAAACTAAAGTAATTCATAATTTTGAGTGAGCAAGAAATAGGAAATTTTGAGAGAAAGAACCTAGGACGAATTCTTGATTTAACACTGAATATATATATATATATATATATATATATATATATGCTCGATTGTGGTAATTCGAGGAGTTTTTGGTGGTCGTCAATTTATACATACGGACTCGTCCAATTGTTCTTCGTTTGAATCTTGGTATACACATATATTCCGATTCGTGTACTTTATCTCAATAATTTTTTTATAAATCATCTTCAGATAAGGGATAGATAGAGCATGTTAGAGTTTTCCTAGCACAAAGAAGTGGAGTGTAACCTACAGAATGCATACACGTTTTAAGAATCGAACCTGCACCTCTTATGTTCGCAAACAATAAGCCTGAGAAAAAGCACTTTGCCACTCGGCCACGGAGGTTATACAGAGGCTGTTCGCACATTTTTTAGACAAATTTGATAAATGATTTAAAAAAATGGAATTATTTTGGAGGAAAACTTTCTTTTAATAACTTATTTGTAATTCATATTATTGTCTGATGCTTTCAAATTTATTCCCCTATCAAGATGGCGCATTCAAACAAGTTGTGAATCAGAGAATACTTTTTTTTTTGTTTTCCGAAAAGAAATATTCTTATTCGGAAGTTTACAATGATTGTAAAGCGCATGGTATAAAAAATTTTAAGTGAAAAATAAACATCAGTATTAATTGGAAAGAGCTATCCCGAAAATCAGTACTTATTCTTAGTAAAAAGACTCAAAATGAAAAAAAAAAAATACATTAAAAAAAGAGCCCATTTCAAGGCTGAAAACGAAGTTTCAGGTAAGGATTTATGACTGTCGCAAATTTATCTTACAATGGAAAAATAAAAATAAGAATATTGGACAAAAATGTTACAACCAATTCATTATATTATTAATAGAATGTGTTACATCCTATATTTACAGAAAAAAATCTTTTTTTTTTCAACGACTTTTAAGGGATGAAACTGCATCAAAGCAAAGCTACCGCTCATACTTCAAAAACTACCGCTGTATTCGTTGAAAACATTAAAAACTCACACAGGTATTGCATTTATACCTTTCAACATATTCCTAAGAAGTCACCTGACGTTTCTCTTATGGTTTATTGTGCATTTGGTCTGCTGAAAAGAGCTCTTTCAAAGCGCAAAACCACCACGATTGATCGAATCTGGAAAGTTTTTAAAGAGGCATGGGAAGCAATAACCTTGTAAATTTTACAAAAAACCTTCTACCATCGAAAGCATTACATAGAATTAGAATCAAGAAACAAGATTATCATATAGATTATTTCAGAAAGCAATATTCAGATTTTAAACGTTAAAAAAACAACGCCGAAATTATCTAAAAAATGTGCGAACACCCTCTGTAATGCTATTCTCTAAAACTTCATTGAAATAACAACGAGAAAATTAGGTGTTGTTAAAGTTGTATGAATCCTCCAAACCTTATGAAAATAATCATGCCACAAAATATTAATAATTTTGGTACCAGACATCTAGAGTCGGAAAAAAAAACATTAATTTGTTTTCAAAATTCGACTGAAATGCACATTTAGTAAAAAGTTTTTATGAAATAATTCTAACAAAAATGTAGTTATAAAATGCCTTTACGTGGAAAAAAAAAGTAATGAAAGATAATATATACAACTTCACGATTCTACTCTTCTCAAACTACATTAACAAATGATATTTTATAAATCACGCTTAAGCATGACCTGTAATTATGAAAGTTTTTTTTCTTTATTATTATTGCGAACTTTTTAATCTAAGTATTATGTGAATGTTTGGTAAGATTGGGACATGATCTGTCCCTAAAGCCCCAAATCTCTATGTGCGTAAGTACTCTATTCTGGCAAAGTCCTGTAAGTTTCTTGTATCGATTGTGTATTGTAAATATGATTTAGAAAGTGTCTGGTTGAATATGTAAGCTATTTAGCCTGAAGATATTTCAGTAAGTTTTTAGTGACACCTGCTGTGATTGTGATGCAAACTGAGCTGATTTTGAAAAAAAATATATTTTAGTTTCAAATAAAGATACTTTGGAGTTCATGCAGTTCTATGTTTAGTAAAGTGGAGAAGTTTGTAAAACTATGAAGAAATGTTTTAATTTAAATAGTTGAAGTGATTAAATTTTGATTTGAATTTGTGCTAAAGTAGATTTTGGTGGTTAAAAGCAGTTGAATTGTCACGTAGTCACTTCATAAAGACCTTTTTTTAGTACATGCAATAAATTTATGTGATTTTTACATTATGTTTTGATCTAAATATAGTATCTAATCATTAGTTAAATATACAGACTTGTATTTTTGTATATCAACTTTTATATTAACTTGTATATCAACTTGTATATCAACTTGTATTTTTGATAATATTAGAAGAAAGATGCGAAAAGTACTACGTGTTTGGTATTAAACTTTTGTTTTCAATTTAAATATTTGTGTTTGGCTGAAACTTTTAATTTTTTTTAATAGAGATAGAAAAATTATTAGGCAATATATCATAATTGACATTTAATATATATATATATCATATATCTAATTGTGCCAGAAAGTAAGATCAAAGTTCCCTTTTTCAAGATTTTAATTCATTTTCTTTTATAACAATCAACATTCCTGATAGAAAACAATATTATATTTGTGTGTGTGTGTGTGTATGTTTATAAAGCTTACAAACACAAACACAATTACGAGCATTATAAATGGTATCAATTACAAGAATACATTTTCTTCCAAACTTAAATAAATAGAAGTTTCTATTACCTTCATTATGTATACGAACTGCATTACATTATGTATATGAAAATATAAGTTGTATGTTTTTTTTTTCTTAATCTAAATGCTTAGAAGAATAAAGCTATTCAAAAAAAAAATGAAAAATTCTGTTTAAATTGCAAAACAAATAGACAAATGAATACTGAAATCTTAATATCTTCGAAAAACATTCTTCATATATATACCCAAAACAGAAATCTGGCTTTTTCTTATCTAACAATTCTTATAAAATAATTTCCGAATTCTAGAAAATTTCAGTTAATTTCGCAATGCATTTTGTTAGCAGTAAACATCCTTACAAATTGTTAGATTCCCGACGTTAAACTTCTTCTCATTTAATTTATTTTCCATTTAAATTTCTCCTCAGAGATTCATATTTTTTTGCTGACATAATCTCGAAACATGCCGTTTATATAAAATTGTATTTTGTATCTTATTTTGCGAAAAATACAAGAAATAAACAAAAAGATTATTTACGGAGATAAACTGAAATTATTCTATTTCACAATGTCTTTCATTTTTTTATATTTCAAATTTTTTAGGTATGAAAGCTCTGCGAATAATGGATAAATAGTTGAAGCCTTTCTTATCTTTAAATTTAGAAATATTTCTGTACCTTTAAGGTTGCAGATGAATTTTGCCTATTCTTAAATATACGCTTTATATTAATCAGTAGCTGTGCGTGTGCATATCATAGCTAAACAGATAACTAAACAAATAAGCAACTATACAATGATATTAACTAAGTAAAAAATAGATTTAGAAAGATATGAACATGTGGATAAGCAAAAGATAATTGAATACACGAATTTGAATTTGAATATACCGATTGTAATTTTTAATTAAAATATACATGGATTGAAGCGGATTGAAGGTTTTAAAATTCAATATCAAATAAATGGTGACAGATATCGAAGTTATCCTTGAAAGTAAAGTGTGAAACAAAAAAATTCTTTAATATGCATCTTTGTTTGTGTTTCAAATATAACCGATAAATTGCACTGCACTGTCTCATACAGCAACAATAATGTTCAATAACAAATCGAAATAATTAAGCTTTCAATTTCACAATACAAATTGATTTTTTGGCGTTTCAATGGATAAACAAATGAAGGATAAAAACTTATAGAACTTTATTATTACGGTTACGTTAGTCTCATCGTCAAACAGTTTCAGGCAGAATAGCGCCGTCTATTCAAGATATTTGGAACTGAAACAAAGAAGCGTAATAAAGATATTTTCAACCTCACAGGTTAATCTCCTTCCATAATAACCTGAATAGCTGTCACCGTTTACATGTTATGGAATTCTTAAAACCGTCAGTCCATTTTAGAACAATATATGAAATTGGAACTGTAAAAAATGTCTAAATGTAAATGTTCTTCGAGAAAAGGTTCAAGTTTATACTAACACGGGGACCGCTAAACATGATGACACAGATTTTGATGATTTTAATGTATTTTGTAGGGATCATATCTCTTACTATTCAGGTCAAAGGTTTCCTTCAAAATAGGCCTTAGTTTTTGAGAAATTTGGGGTTAAAGTTCAGCATGCGTTTCAAATACCCATTGATTTGGCGTTGAGCAAGGTCTCCGTGGGGCAGAGCTAACGTTTGCGCTTCCAGTGCCGGAGGCGAGGATTCTGTTCTATGCTGTGACTTTTTTCTTTTTTAATTGATTACAAGTTTTACGCAGAATTATAAATTCAACATCTTTGAATTTTTTGACATTTTCCTAATTAATTACATTTACATTTTCGAACTTTTCATGAAAATTTACAATTTTTGTGCAATTTTAAAACTAATATTTCTGTTGACAAAAATCCAAACTAATATATGTAATGATTTAGATTAGACTCTCCAGTTTGATCGATACGTTGCAGTCGTAAAAGCTGTTGATAAACATTCACAGAACTGAACAAACTTTCCCATTTTAAAATCGCACCAGATTTTCCGTGTGGTGGTAATTCACAGTAATTCACAATTCACGCCAAATAAGTTGAAGGTAAAAAACTTTATTTACATTTTGAAAACGTCACTTCAGGAGGAAAGCTCGATAGATCAAAACGACACCGAAGAACTAACACATTCCATTGCGACAGTCGGCACTCTCCACAAATCTCCTCCCTGAGACTCACTATGTTTATCCAGGTGAGTTGGATACATAATTTTAGCACTAAACACACATAAAAATATGTTAGAACTCTACATCACTAAACTATAAAGGAGATATGAGACAATTAGACGCCGATAAAAGTTTCACTCCTTCCTTAGCTACCGCCAAACGTCAAATTCTCTGCTGGAATCAGAGCATCCACTTCGTTTTAACTGAGCTTGCGTAAGATTACAAAACACGTCACATGACCTTTTTGCTCCAATCATAATCGTTTTAAAGGGTTGTTTAAAATTTTTTTTTAATTTTTTATTAATATTTACGGTGCATTAATTTTGAAGAAAACGGACTTCCTAGCGCCAAATTTGTTCTAGACGTTTCTATAATCTCGCCCTTTGATCAATCAAATATAAACAAAACGAAATATCTGCTTTGAGATTGTAGTCAAAAATAGCTTTGAATTTAATACGCGATAAAGAAAAAAAGAAAACGAATCCTTGATGTGGAGGGGAAAAATATGAGAACATTTTGAAATATTGTAATAGACATTTAATATTTAATGATAGAATGTTTTTAAAAGAAATAAGGTTTTTTAGAGCGGAATAATTTTAAGAGATATGACATTTTAGCATTTAAATCTTTAAATAGTTAAATTATGATAAATGTATTAAAAATGTATTAAAATTTGAAAAACAAATTACTTCAAACGTGGTAATTGTCTGCAAAAGAAGCTAAACGAAATGAATAAAAAGAAAATTTTATTTATTCTGATATTACCGTAAAAGTCATTGCAGACGATTTTTTTCAAATATTTTTTATATGTATTGCAATTTACAGACGATTTTTCATTTCTGGTTGAATTTATCTGTATGACATCGACAGTGTTTAATGAAAACAATTGAAATGTAATACATTATTTTTTATTTGTACAAATCAAAAATTATGTTGAATTTGAACTTTACAGTTAAACGTATATAGATGACATTAAAAATTTATATAACTGGTTAAAACTTGCATATAAGCGTTACTGCTTTAATATTTTATTACTCCTTTCAAGATATGCTATTGGAATTACCTAATCATACATACGTTTAGAAGATTTGAGATGAAAAATATTTTGTATAAGTTATAAAAAAATGATAATTTTTCTTTTAAAATTCCATAAAGTTTAAAAAGGCATTATTTCAGAACGGTTGTTAATGGTGATATGAAAGGTAAATAATAATAAATTTTAAGTGAAATCTAGACATAAATTAGTTTGGAGTTTCGTCAATCGAAATATTAATTTCAAAATTGCGCAAAAAGAAAAAAAAAATTGTAATTTTTTACGAAAATTTCGAAAGTGTAAATGGAATTTATTAGAAAAATATCAAAAAGTTTAAAAATGCAGAATTCATAATTCTGCATAAAACTTGTAATACGTCAAATATATAAAATTAATTTAAAAAAGGTAAAAGGTACATGATAGGACAGAATCCTCGATTTCGGAACTGGAAGCGCGAACGTTTTAGCTCTGCGCCACGGAGACCTTGTTCAGAACGACAAACTAATGGGTATTTGAAGCGCATACTGAACTTTAACCCCAAATTTCTCAAAAACTAAGGCCCATTTGAATGAAACCTTTGACCTGAAGAGTTAGGGGTATGACCCGTGCAACATACTTTAAAATTGTCAAAATCTGTGCGCATTATGTTTGGCGGTCCCCTTGTAAGTATATGGGGAAAAAAAACAATAAAAGATTATATTGAATAGAAAAAAGAGGAAATTGAAATACAGACTATATAATGTGAACAACGAGTATGATAAAAGAATTAAATTAATAGATAGTTATGAAAAAAAGTTTGAAAGCTTAAAATGTGTATGCATAAGTACAGAGAGAGACTGCAGAATGCAGTGTACACTCGCATTTAATCTGTATTAGCTTAAGTATCCGCGAAATTATTTAATACAAATGTCGAATAGCCTCATTTAATAATATGCCAACCAAGAATTCAATTATTACCGCTCTTCGTCTGCACATGTATGATGAGAGAGATTAGGTCCCATCAAGATTGAATTATGTTCAATAATTTAGAAATTAAGATACTATCAGAGGATGTTAATTGTTTGTAAACATTGATAAGGCAATGTGTTCATGAATTCGGCTATATTTATATACCAGGCTTGGGATAGTAAAAGAGGAAAAGAGAAGTTTTACAACAAAATTGAAGTCTGAAAATTTTATTAAACGCTATTCTAGAAAAAAAAGAAAGAACACATGACGATTGTATAAGGCTAGAAGCAAAATATAAGACGCTTCATAAAAAGTAACAGAATATTAAAAGTCATGAAAGCAAACTCTACCTCAATTTTCAATTACATTTATCACTGAAGATTTAATAGAATCTCACAACCTTCTTAGAATGTCTTTTCCAAATTTTCCGTAAATGTCCAAAGTCATGATTGTCCCTAAATTCTCTATTGGATTTAAGTCTCAACTTTTTGGCGAACATTCAATATAAAAAAAAATCTTATATTCTGATTTCAGGAATTAAAAAATATTTATTTTAAAAAAGAGTTGTCTGAAATTTTCTCATTCATTCAGTTTATTTAAAAAGTCTATTTTATCCTTTAGAAAATACATATATATTGACATAAATTACTATTTCAGAAATAGAGTGCATATGAACTCATGGTCAGAATTTCAAAGCGTGTTAATACTCATTAAGACAAATAATTTTTGTATAGAATACCACAGTCAAAATACACTTAATAATCCCCTTAATAATCACAATAAACCCGAGTATTCGGTCAACCCTTTAACAATGATGAAGATATTTTAGCGAGATTTATATCAAATTAACTTTGATATGCATAAAATGTGGAGATATCATGGGAGTTCAAAGTAATTTTGCATGTGAAACCGTATGTACTATCAGCTACATTCTGAGAGAAACTCAATGTTGTTTAGATGTGAATGGTGATCATTTCCATAATTTCTGTGATGTCATCATGTTTCATCTAGAGCAAATGAAGCTTTTTGAAAATATTTTTACAATATCTCCCTTATTGTTGAATTTATGAACGAAAATCACAGTTCGAGGAATATTTTTGACTGAATCCTGGTTTTCTATACAAAAATGGTTTGTTTTAATGCGTATTATTAAACTTTACAATTTTTACAATCAGTTCAGATACTCTGTAATCAAATTATTTTTCCTTTGCTATAGTTTTAATAACACAGAAAAGTAATAGCTGTAATGTGTAATAAAAATATCCGTGGCTGAACACGTTTTTGTGGTTTTGTTTATATTTATTTATATTTAAATAAAATTAGCATATTAAAGGAATTCTATTCATTATCCATTTATATTCATTCTATTCATATCATATTTTTCCTTAGGCTGACTTTTTAAGAATATAGTCTGTATTCCAATTCGAAAAAGAAGTCATGTTTTCTTACATAAATTTTATTTGTAAGATATTCCTGAGCTAATAAAAGCACCAAGGGTTTTAAATTCGAAGAAAAAGAATTCCTTCTTTATTTCGACTTTCCTTGAGATTTATGAAGTTGGAAAAATCAAAATATATGTCTCCAATTGTAAAGAAGAAGTATACGGTTGCAGTAAAATAGTTTAAGGAATTTCATATAAAGAAACTCATAGAAGAGCAACTAAAATTTTTATTTATTTCAAATAAAGGTATTATTGTGTTTCTGCTATATTAAATTTTTGTATAGTAGGAGAAGAAATCAGAAACTATTTTTTATATAATCGAAATACTCATGAAGACATGAATGGTGTAAAGAATCTTCTTTTAAGAAAATTCCTATACAGATGAATTAACGCTTGTTTTTATGGGAGGGTTATACTTTTATGCTTTTACGTTAAATAAATATATAATATTCTGTTCATGTTTAGAATTAATGTTGGAGTTCTTATATCTATATATGTGTGTGTGTGTGACGGGAGACAGGGGATGTTTGATCCACTTTTTACCAAAATGCTCGCAATCAGTCATAGACATAGAATAGCATCTCAGCTTGACACATATAAATAGATTATAATATATTCCATCTTTTTCTGAAATTACTTATTTTTCTTCTCTTTTTTTTTCTTTGGTTTTTTTTATACGGGGTGTCCCAAAACATTGACGTCGGCTTTCATTCCTTAAATATTGATCATAGACATATATTATGAATCCCAAAGTTACATAAAATAAGGTATAAATTATAAGGTATGATGTAATTTTATGATATCGATTAAAATTTTCAGGGGATTAAATTTGAAGAAATACAAAATTTAAATTTTATGCAACTTCCATATACAATTTAAAAAAAAAAAAAAACAATGAATTAAATGTGTTCCATACACCAATAAGGTAATGTACTACCAAAATAAACAGAGCTTTCATGTTTTTACAGTTTTTATTTAAATCAACTTTTTTTTTTTTTTTTTTTGTACATAAACATGCTAAATTGAAATCGATTTTTCACTCACTTTTCGATACGCTAGAATTATAAAAAAAATATGTGCACATGTGTGTTTCCAATGATAATACAGCATTTCCATATTTTAGGAAATTAATTATAAGTTATTAAATTAACTTCAAGGCGATTTTTCTGTTAGCCGGCCACATGTGTTAAATAGCCAAATATTATTTATTGTTACTACAACAATAAATTTAATGATGCGCCAATCCACGCTCGCCAAAAAAGGCTAACTGGCTGTGAAACTGCAACAAAGTAATATTTTTAACACGAAAAAGAAGGAGAATATATAAATTAAAAAAAAAGAGTGTAATATATATTTTTAAAAATACGCTTTAATCAGTTAATAATTTCATATTAATCAAACTATGATTATACACTGAGAAATCAATTTAGAAATTCTAAAGCGATAGTTTAAATAATGTATAATTTTTTCTTTCCTTTGTCATGTCTTTAAAAGAAAGAGTAAAAATTGTAATTTTTTTAGTAAATTCACTAGGTCGCGGTTTCTACTAAGCGTAAAAAAAAGGGTGAATTTTTCATAATCGAGTTCAGTACCCATGGTAAATTAATGTATTGAAACGGAAATTTTTGGTGAAAAAATGAACTGCAGTCATGAAATTTGGCTTGATTTTCAAGATAGACATTAAATACTTATTAGAAGAGTGATTTTATTATTTCTTTTATACTTATTAATTTTATGAATTATCGGTGTTTTTTGGTACTAAAAACGCATTTATGCTCTTAAAATATATATATATATATATATATATATATATATATAACAAAATTGGTATTCTCCATTAAAACTAATTCTTACATACACTTTATTGTGCAAATTCATAAATGTAGACTGTATTCGAGAAAGATTAATATTTTCATGCGAAATATTCTTTTTGTACAATAATCCCAAATTATAAAAACATGAAAATGTTACATTTGAAGGAAAAATATTTTCTCATTTATTTCGAAGTCTCATGAGTTTTGTAGCGTTGGAAAATGAAAATATATGTTTTCAATTGTAAAGGAAGAGTATCTGGTTGATGCGAAATATATTAAAGAAATTCTAAGTGAAAGTGAATCCCAAATAAAGTTCATTTTTGGATAAAGCAGAATGTAAAACAACCATTTAAATAGTAATCTTTGAAGCAAATATATCATCATGTTTCTAATAGATTAAATTTGTATACAGTTAGTGGATAAATTGGTGTTGTTTTTCAGAAATGAAAGAATCGTGAAAATGTGATTGATTTAAGGGAGTGAATACGGTTGTAAAATCAATAGAAAAGAACCAATACTTATGTTACGGTTCCTTGGAAAACAGAGAATATATTTCAATATTTTTTTGTATATTCTTAACACTTTCCAACCTAGTTGAAAAGTGTTTATGACTTCGGTTTGTCTGGCCGTCTGCCGTCTGTCGTCTGTCCGTGCTCTAACTCCCGTAATTATGCTCGGATTGCCTTGTAAATTTTATATGTTATTGTCGTTATCTATAGCATGTTCCCTATTTCAACTGAAGTGTGTAGCACTTATAGTTTTTTTTCAGGGAAACTCAAAAAAATTCCGTTACATTACGGTCTATGGGAAAAAATCATTTGCGGTTTATTTTAATGATGTTACACAATTTCAAACACATTGTAATTGATATATATCACGAAGGTGCATTACAAGAAGCTTAATATGGAATGGGGTGTGCATAGCACTTATAGTTACTTTACAGGGACAGTCAAAAGAATTCCGTTACATTACGTATATGGAGAAAAATCGTTTGCGGTTTAATTAAATAATGCTTCACTATTTTAATCGCATTGGAATTTATATATATCACTAAGGTGCATTGCAAGAGGCGTACTACAGAATATTGTGTGTATAGTCGTCATCGTTCATTTACAGGAACACACAAAAGAATTCTCTACTGTCTGTTAACAATAATTCCTGGAAGTGAGTTTTAAGTTGCTGAACGCGATTTTAAATTTAACTCACTTTTTCTCTATTACTTGGTGTGTATAAATTCTCTATTTCATATACAGAACAGCACAAAAGTTCGCGAACACATTTCCGTTTATTGACAGAAACTCCAGAAGGAGAATTTTAAACTGTGCTACGCGTTTTCAAACGAAACTAAAATTTAGCATGCTATGTAGTATGTATACAAATTTATAGATCATATACAGGGCTGAATAAAAGTATTCGGATATTTTTCCGAATATTGCATATGTTGAAAATATATGTTGGAAATTCCTGAAATTACGTTTCTTAAATATGTTATGCGTTTTCCAAATTGTTCACTTAGATGTTATCTTTCAGCTTATTAAACGGTAGTGATTTGTAAAATTATTTTGGAAGCGTTGGAAAGTGTTACATAATCTATGCTTGACGCATGATTTTTTGTTCTTGTTGCTATTGTATTATATGCTATTGTTGGTATTACATTTTCATAAATTAAAATCATAGGGCGAAATTTCAAGTGTTCACCTTGCCTCATTCATAAAATACTAATATGAAACTCAATAGACCTAAATTTTTACTTAAAAGGCGACATTTAAATGTAGAAATAAATGTTAAAAGATGTTAAAATCCTCCAAGTACTTTCAGTTGGCAGCGCAACCACCTTCAGAGAAGAAACATTTCTTTCTGCTAACATCTTACATATACGAACATTCGTTTCGCCTTTCCCACCTCAAGGCGAATCTATTTGTTTCAAATAGTGTAGCATCATTAAAATGCATTGCAGACTATTTTATCATAAATCAAAATATAATGGAGTTATTTTCAGTCGTCCCCTGTAAACGAACTACAAATGCTACACACTTCATTTTTAATAGCAAACATGGCATAGCAAACATGGCATAGTAAACCTAAAAAACAAATATCAATTACATGGCTATCCGAGAATATTTAAGCGAGTTGAAGAACGGGTCAGACAGATGGACAGACAAACAGAAGTCATAAACACTTTTTAACTATATTGGAAAGTTAAAAATTAAGTACTCAAATGAGCATGCTCTGACCTTTTCAATAATTTTGTTTCATCTAAAGAATAACATTTATACAGGGTCATTCATAATTCCCTCCGGGGTTTCGAAACGTTATAGTAAAAAAACGAAGACGAATATGAAAAAAAAAACATATGAAATTATTCCGAAACTATTCAAGTTTTACTTACATACATTACAGGTGTTCTATGTGTGAACCCTTGGTCACACGGCATACATCCATGCGATAGTCCAGTTCCTGCCATACTCCGTTTCTTTAAATCTGAATCAGTGGTGTCAGTTCAACGGGCCTTTCGTAATAAATATCGAAAACAGGGACCAACTGACAAAACAATTCATGTGTGGTACCGGAAATTTAAAGAAACGGAGTATGGCAGGAACTGAACTATCGCATGGATGTATGCCGTGTGACCAAGGGTTCACACATAGAACACCTGTAATGTATGTAAGTAAAACTTGAATAGTTTCGGAATAATTTCATATGTTTCTTTTTTTCATATTCGTCTTCGTTTTTTTACTATAACGTTTCAAAACCCCGGAGGGAATTATGAATGACCCTGTATATTGTTAATTAGAAATTGCTGCAGCTTTATCTCTAGTATATTTTCAGTAATGTTTAATAATTTGCTCGCTACATTTGAGCTTGGAAAAATTGACAGAAAATAGAAATCGATATTCACTTAAGATTCCAAATAAGATATGATATATATATAGATTATCCAAATAAGATAACGATCACATTATTCAAATAACAAAAGCTTAGTCAGAAAAAATAACAATACAAAACATCTGAATATGAATACTGTCAAAACGTATATGTTTAAAAGTCCTAAATTAATTGACTTGAATTCTTGAGTTACAAAACTTGTGCAGCAGTATTCAGTTTTTCAATGAAAAAATTTATGATTTTTTTCTGTAACTAAATTTTTTATTTAACATGAACTTTGTCATCAGTTGTTGAACAACAATATTGCCTTCATTTTTAGAAAAATACGGATACATTTATAACTTTTCATATTCAACACACTAAAGAGTGGATTATTTATTTATTTATGATTGCATACAAATGTGAGCTAAATCATTATGACCCCCTCTTTACTTTAAGAATACGCTTACCCAGAATTATGTAGATGATTACTGACAAAGTGAGAATAGAATTAAGAGAAGTGTCGATCTTTATTTATTAATGTGTCTGTATGTGTTAATATTTGTCGCGAAATTTTTAATTTACAGATTACCAGTATATATATATGTATCGAAATAAATATTAGAGAATTACAATTATTACTATTCATCAATAATAAATATATTTCTATGCAAGAATATAGATATCTACATTTGCAATTATTTAAATGGACCCAAAATTTGTTATTTTGAGGTGAGTTATGAATCCGTTGTTTACGGTCTTTTATCCAGCAAAACACGCTGTGTACTAGAAATTAATAATCGAAAATGTACTACTTATTGTGCAGTTGTATAAATATAATTCCGTAGATCAGACGCATTGTAGGCCGTGTTCGCAGACTGTGGGGTCTCTTTAATTTCATCATCATTTCATGCATCGTTAATGTCTCATAATATCTTGTCTCTCTTTTACAATAATCTCGAGTTATGTAAAAAGATTGCTCATCATCGTTTATATAAACTCACGTTAGTTGCAGTGTTTAGTAGTTCTTTTTGGACAAACATTGTACTGGTTCAACTGCGCATTGCGCAACGCACCAAAACATGTTTAAGTTGCAGCTCTCTAACCCTTTTTTTCTGTGGAGGGGTGTACAAAACAAGTAAATATGAGCAGTATGAGAATCAAAATAAATTAAAAATTAACGAATAAATGAATGATGTTGCTATCGAAATGTTTTTTATTTTCTTTATTTTATTATGTAGAATCTTAATTATGACAAAATAATTCGCATACCTTTTGATTAAATCTCTGTAGATTTTCACGTCCAAAAGGCGGAAAACAATAGCATATCCAGGAAATCTATGAATACAGTCTAGGGTCCAGCGCTCTAATGAGTGTCCGCTACACCCGAAGCTCCGGTGTATGACTCGGAGAAGTAAACCTCGAATCATGCTGCTTAAACCATGGCTTTGACTGTACTTTTAAACCTTTAGTCTTTGGGTTTTGCTGTTGAAGTGACCATGTCATCCATTAAGTTTAGGGATCAGGAAGAGTGACGCGCATTGGGAGGGGGGAGGGTCTTCCTTGGCCGGTAGCTCGTGTCATGGCGGCACCACACTGGCTCATGCTAGTCTCGTCCGGCACGTGGCACGTTGCTAATAAGGGCTTCCCAGAGCTTAAACTGGCGAGATGGCATATAGTAAGATATGTTCGTTTTACCTTTTAAGTACCACTGCCAGAGGGAACTGTGACTACCTTTGTAGGTTTTCACATCCCTCGCGTTCTGGTAAAGCAAGTACGGGTCGGAAAAAACCCGTCTTAAGGCCTAGGGCCTGGTCCCCTTTTGGGTGTCCAGCTTCGAAGCTGTTTATATGAAGAACGCTGTTTATATGAAGTACGGGGGGACGCCGCCCCGTCCCCAAGTGTCTCGTGGTGACTCCCCTACTGGGTTTCACCGCGTATCGCAACGACTTACGTCGTCAGCACGTGGGTTTAAGGTTGGAGGGTCTGCAGGTGGCGGTCCTCTGGCCGGCCGAAGCGCCATGGGAAGCAGCTCCCACTAGTGCGATATAAGTCCCTCAGGACTTGGGTTCGGTGGTCGCTTACGCGCCGAGCGCCACTCTGGTGATTGGCGGCGCAGCTTACTTTTACCTTTTAAGTAAGAATTTTCCACACACTAAAACTGTATTTTCATTTCTTTTACTTGATGCTTTTCAATTTGGATTTAGTTATAACTCGCGTTTGATGTCTTTTTGAACGATACATTTTTCCCTACTTCATTAATCTTTCTGAAGAAAAATATATATCACAATGATTATAACTATAGTTCATTGTAGAGAATAATATTCACTAAAATTTAGTCTTAATTTCAATTATATTAATATTACACACCTTATGAGAAAATTCGAGGTATAACGATACAAAGTATTTCTTTTTTCTTTCCTTTACTTTTCTATTTTCTCATCAGGAATGCCTTACGATTAGGCACGGAAAAATTTAGCTGATTGAAACATTGGTAGTAAAGTAATTGTGAACTCCCGTACGCGAGCTGCTACTGTATAATAAATTATTTTAAATAGATCGTATTTCTCTAAAAATTAAAGTAACATGCAGCTCAGTTATTTCCCTTTCTGTTGCACTTTTACGAAGTCACCATTTAATGACCCCAAAAGCAAAATGTAAAAAGAAGAGTTGTTTAAATATGTCTTTAAAGTTTTATGAAAATAAATCTAATACATTTTAGGTAACAAACTTAAAAATTTTCCCTAACTTTGACCATTCAAAGATGTCTAACTCCTTAAAGTAAATTTAATTTTCATAGACTTGTTATATTAGAAACTAGCTGACACGCCCGGTGTGCCCGGGCCCGTGATAATAAACTTAAACAATACTCAAGTTTGTATGATTTTATATTTTCGGAAAATCTTTCAAACGAACGCAGTTTCGGGAGCCCCACTGCCTCTGGCAGCGTAGAGAGTTTCAAATAAACTTAGTTACCAGGGCCCCAATGTCTTTAGCAACGTCTAGTGTGTTTCCAACAAATCTCTGTGACCTGAGTCTCTACTGCCTAAGGCAGTGTATACCGGAAGTGCTCCGCACAAGCAGGAGATAACCGAAAACCAAGTTGAATGATGCAAACCAGAATATAAGAATGGATATAATAACCGGATATAAGAATGCACCCAAGCGCGGATCCAAGGGGGAGGTCATGGGGGTCATGATCCCCCCTCTAAACGAAAAACATTTCTATAAAATAATACTTTCTTAATATAAAAGGTGTTTTCATATAGATTTTTTTTTTCTCTGTTAAAAATGCTAATCTTATTGATACATTCACAGAGTTATTTTTATACAGAAATGTATGAAAAATTGCAGTTATTGTTTAAGCATCAAATAATCGATCAACGTTTTATATTTTTCTGTAAATGTCGTACATCTTAAATTGCATCCAATTGCAACCTCAAGACGACATTTCCATGACTGTTGAGCCTCAAAAGTCGGCTTAAAATGTGAACTTCGGTAACATTTTCCGCAAAATTAAATAAAATATAAAATAAAAATGGTAACTCCTATTTCTTGGTATCTGAATAGAACATAGAACCTACAAATTTTATACAATTACCAAGGCTGCTATGGCTCAAGGAATTTTTCAGAGAAAATAGCAGTAATTTCTTATTGAAATTTTCGCCTAATCGAACGATCGAACAAGGCGAGTTTTTTAATAAAAAATTACTGGTATTTCCCCTGAAAAAAAATTCTGACCAGTAGCATCCCTGATTTACGAATATACTGCAAATATTTTTTGCATTTAGGAATGAAAATGAATTCAGGTTAGGTTAGAAAATAGCCAATTTGGACTTAAGATACAAAAATTATCATGAAGACCCCTCCTTCCCCTTCCTCCAAAATGCACATGACCCCCCCCCTCTAAATGGAGGGCTGGATCCGCCTCTGAATGCAGCCCCTGATGGTGAAAGGTCGAACTAAAATATGTAAAACAATCACAAGCTAAGATTAATGAATCAATTTCCGTTGAAATCGGATCCATAGAACCCAAGAAAAGAATGCGTTGTTAATGTTCTAAAATGGTGGTTACAGAAGTCTAAGATAAAGATAAACTTTCATAATGCAGGAAGTAGCTGAATCGTATGCTAAGTTGAATGAACCAATTCCCGTTCAAATCGGCCTCATATAACGCGAGAAAATAATGCACAGTTAATGCTCGAAAATGTTGATAACTGAAGTCTAAGATAAACTGCCATAATACAGAAAGTACCTGAATCGTAATCTAAGTAGAATGAACCAATTCAAGTTGAAATCGGGCTCATAGAACCCGAGAAAAGAATGCGCCTCCAGATGGTGAAAGGGGAATGCTCTGTAAATTTAACGAATTACCTTTAACATTAACGCAATATTTAATTTACGGATGATCCTCCCCCCCCCCTCTAAAGTTAACCACTTACCTTTAACTGTAATGCAATTTTTAATTTACGGCTGAAGTGGGTAAACGAAAGTTGGTGCCGAAAAAGGTTATTAATATTCAAAAAAGGTAGCTGGGGTCTAAGGAAGTTTTTTAGTAGTTTATAAAGTAGCCGGAGGACCCTAGAACTATATTAAGGAAAATTGCTAGATAATGGGATTATTTTTAAAGAAGCTGCACTAAGGGATACAAGAAGGAGATTAATACTAAAAACTAATGGTAGCTGATGTCTGATTTTTTTTATTTATTTATTTTTTTTTTGTCGTTTATATAGTAGATGGAAAACCCGAGAAGCTGATAGAAAAAAAATATAGTGAATGGACTATTTTTAAGGGAGGCATAGTAAGTGGGTTCAAATGGGGCCAACTGATACTTGAGAGCAGAGCTCTAGGGCCTTTCACAATCGATCTCCAGTAAAAACAAAAATAAAAACCTAATGAAACTTAAATATGTTGTTTAACTAGATAGCAGGCATACTTCATAATGATGAATACATCTAGTATTAAATACATCTAATAATGTTAGAAGTTTGTATAAAATGTGTCAAATTTATTACAGTCTACAAAATGCTACTTTCGTAATAGCGTACTACGTGTAAATACATTCTAATTTTACGTATAAAAGTAGAACACTTGGAGTTTTTAAATAGGAGCTATTTGTTATATGGTTTTCTATCTATAAATATATCAGAGGTTCTTTTTTTTTTTTTTTTTTTTTTTTTTTTTTGAAATAACGGGAATTTTTTTTTAATCTCAATTTAAGGCTTGATAATTCTGAACATATAGGAAACCGTTCCACTTGAAATTATATTAAGTATTTTATAATGAAATTGTGTAAAAAATTTAAATATAAAATAATGAGAAATTTTTATTTTAGTATAAGAGTTTTGAAATATTAAAGAATTGAATATCGTTTACTGATAAAAATAGCAATAATTATTCCAAAAACTGTAAGGACAGAAAATGTAAGCTATAGAGTGCAATCCCATTTAAACTTTTCTAAGCTTATTACTTTCAGAGGCTTTTACATATCTTTTCCCCTCATTAGCTGGTAGAAGCCAAATTTAACAAGTTTTCCTTAAATTAATTAATAAGATGGATTTCCTTTTCTGAAAATGGCTTCTGAAAAGTATGTCTGTTTGTATAGAATCATTTTAACCCATTTAAAGGAAGTTGAAGTTAGTTATGTGTACTCATTAAAGATGGAAATCGAAAATCTGCACGCCATTAGCGTCAAAACAGGATGTCTGAGCAACGTTTATTCATTAAAATTTGATAGCTCAGAAAACTCTTTGAATTTGTCAGTAGAATCATATTTACTTATTTATTTTGAGAAAAATTTGAATTTTCAAGTTTTAAATTTAATTTGAGCATTCTTACAAGTTGAGATGGTGCAAAGCCACCTATTGATAAAATTTGAACTGCTTTAAAAAATTTTGAGCTGTCTCTTATATTATCTTTATAATAAGAACTATTATTTCTCCTGGCAGTCAAATCTTGTTACATAAATATGTTATATATACTTCGATCATTATCCATAAACAAAAAGCCTAAAAGTAAATTTTCTCATCTGTGTAAGTGGATATTTATAAGTTCATTAGATCACCAGCATTGACATTTAGACATATTTTTTACACGCTTCTTACATTTCTGTATATGTATGTGGCAGTCAAATATTGTTAATCATCGTTCCCCCACCTTCTGTTGACCCAAAGCTTTGAAATTTGGAATATTTGTTTATTATTGAGGGCAATATATGAATTGGACATTGATTTTTTAAAAATTCAATCCCTAAGGGAGGGGGGGGGGGGTAATGTTGACCCAAAACATGCATTTTTTCCCATAGAAATAACGTTACGATTGTTTAATACTCGTATTCATAGAAAAATTAGCTCCATTGCTGCAACATTCATCCATTTTAACCACTGTTGCCCGCAACATTATGACGTCAGCATTGAGTGACGCATACATTTGTACTTTATAATATCAGTTGACTTTTTTGTGAATTTTAATGAAAGTATGTTTAAAAAGTTTTTTTTTTTACATTTAATTTATTAATATTACATTAACTTTTATACGTAGTTGCAATCATAATAATCTATTGATTTACTGCCTAAATGTAAATTCTTTCTTTCTTTCTTTGATTTCATCTAAAAACTTCATATGCAAATAGAGATAATATAAATCTTTTGTAACTCACATTAATTAACTTCGTTTCTTAATCGTATAAACAAAACGATAATATGTTCACTTATTGCAGATATTCTTTTAGCCGTATGGCGCCAACATATTTATATTTTTAAAGTTATATAGTTAATTAAGAGTGAACTTAATTCTAATATGGTAATCTTTTTTTTCATGATTGTTGTTGTTGACGGTCTTCAATTTCAAAATTTCTGATTTATTCAGAATAAGTTAGATATCAAAGTAAGTTCATTTGGAACACTTCATTGTATCAAGAAGCGTCACATGAAAGTTGTTAATTACTAAAATTATTAATTACTACTTAATTTGTTAATTACGTCCTTGTTAATTTTGGCTATTATTATATTTCGTCTATATAAGTCGCTTCTTCATTTTGCTCCCAAAATGGTTCGGTAGAATGTGAATACATTCTTCGATTTTCTCTGGTTTTGTTGTGTCTTCTGTGGTTTTATTCTTTGAATGCATTATATAAGATGTGATAATCTATTCTTGGCAAATTTGCCAGTCTCTTATATGAAATAATGCATTTATTTGCGACATGTGGTGTTCTGCCGATTGACGATTAGACATACACGTGTTGCTTTGGTATTTTCAATTTCTATCGTTATTTGATATCTATATCCCATTTCTTAGAAATTTATACTTGGATTATATTTATTTCAATTTTATTAGCTTCGTATATTTTTTAAATATGTTTTTGTTTCCTATTATATTGGAATTTCATAGTGAGTTTTATTATTATGATTTTCGTAATTTTCGTGTGATAAATGTGTGAAGTTAGAGACACTATTACATCTCTAAATTGGAGTTTCAGTCATTTATTGTTCGAATCTGATAGCTTTTAATTTCAAGTTAGGTATTCGACGAGGGGCAGTCGGAAAATAAGTTTCCCCTGGCGACTGTGGACAAAGGTGTGCATGAAAGACAAAAAGTGTAATGAGACATTAAAGATAAAACATAACTTTAATTTCCCACATAAGTACCAAGTACATTGAGACATTTGTCATACCGCATTATAAGCTTCAAAAAGCCCTCCATGAAAAAATCAGGGCTTTGCATACGGACGAAGCGTTGAACGGCTATGGGAGAAAGACGACACAGCAGGTGAATGCGAACGTGCAAGACACCGATACACCATTGGGTAGAGGTCGACCGCGTTCAAACAGATGGCACTGCAACAGCGCCACATCACAAAAAATAACGGTAAAAATAGTTGTTCGTTACTCCAAAGTCTAAAGCGCCCTCTATCGACATTTTTAAAAACTTTTTCTTTAAAATTTATTTTTAAGAAAATATTGACATAAAGAATAGTTTTAGCGAAAACCGCATACAAATCGACCAATTTTTCCTTTTTTATAATTATTTGAAGTTTTGGACCCTAAACTTTAATGGCGCCTATCTCCTTCGGAAGACGTTTTGGACCGTTAGTTTCCTATGTAATATTGTTTGTCTGGATGTGTACTATCACCCCTTAAAGTTTTACCCAAGAGTTTAGATTCACCCTGTATATATATATATATATATGTGTGTGTGTGAACTATCACTTGCGCCTGTCACGACGGCTTATTCAGATACCAGGAACGCCCTACAGGAAATAGTGTAAAAATTTTCTCGAATATCCGACGATTTCTCTTATTTATACGGCATTAAATTAAAATTGTCATTAATTATGTATTTCTTAATGTTTTTTTTCTAATTTAATTTTATATTTAATTTTTATTTTTATTGCTACTCTTACTTATTTCTTATTTATATCAATTACATATTTTCTAGCATAAAGAAAAAATCGCGTTAACAACTTACAATTCAATCTTTTGAGAACGTTTCACCCCTATGTTCAGATTAAATATTCGTCAAATCTTTGTGCAAAAAATGTTTTATCTAAACGTTTAAAAATTCTGTCAGATATAGAAAAATAAATCATGCCCTAAACAAAAACAAACCAATTTTACTGCATCATATTGAAAAAAAAAAACTATTTGAATGAAAATTAAATAAATAAAGAATAGATGAGATACAACTATGTATCTATAATACTTTTTCTTAATTAATGACTGTATTTTTTTAATAATATCTGTAAATATACTTTATCATGAATAATTATTTTCTATTAATTACAATACATAATAACGTATATGTAAGAAAATAGCTTGACATAATAAGGTAATCTCCCAGTTATACGACTCACTCAGTTGTACGACTTTTTTCTTCTCTCCATAACGTCATATAAGTGAAAGGTCAGAAGTACACAAATAGACATAAAGGTCAGTATTATACATAAATTTACAATTATTGCAACGGAAGAGAAAAGGATTCATAAAATAAATCGGTGTTGTAAAAAAAAAAATTCCTGAAGAATATTAACTAGCTGAAATTTAATTGTGTTACTATAACTTTTATTTAATATAATCAGTTAATGAATTATTATTTTTATAATTTTTACCATGAAAACGATCGCAAATTTTTTTATAAATATTCAAACATGAAAAGAAAATTCCGCATTAATAAATTGAAGCAGTAATAAAAAGACCTACCTTTTATTTAGTTAATAATACTTTAATTAAAAGTTATCGTAGTTTTGAAATATCTTTCAAATAGTCCTATCTGGAGTAAATGTCAAAAAGTGATTTATAATGTTGGCATATTTTAATTTAATTTCTGTTAAGCTTCTATCAAACTTCAACGCACTCTTTCATTATTTATTCTTAAACTGTCTAAAAACTTTTCAATATTATATATTTTAAATTTACTGGTATAGAGCACCTATGAAGCGCGAAGTATTAAAAAGAGAAGTAAGAGAAAACAGTTACTGGATAACGGCTGCCATCTAGGAAGAAATTAAAATTAAACAAGAAAAGAAAATCATGCGTTGAGCATAGATTATGAAACACTTTCCAACACATTCAGAATACTGCAACAAAACTTCACCGTTCAATAAAGTGAAAATTATATCTAAATAAAGAATTTGGAAAACACGTAACACATTAGAAAACCCAATTTCAGTAATTAGCATCTATAGTTGGAAAAGTATCCGAATTGCTTTGAGCAGCCCTGTATATGATCAATAGATTTGTATAAATACTACATAGTAAGTTAAAATTTAGTTCAATCGGGACACGCATAACACAATTGAAAAATTCGTCTTCAGGAATTTCCGTCATCAAACGGAAATGTACTTGAATTCTTTTGTGCAGCCGTGTATATGATACATGGAATTTTTACATAACAAGTAATAGTAAAAAAATTAGTTAAATTTGAAAACAAATACCACTATTGAAAACGCAACATCAGCAATTATTGCTCATAGGCAATACTTTCTTTTGTGTCCCTGTAAATAAACGATAAATGCTATGCACACCATATTCATTAGTAAGCATCTGGTCGTGCACATGAGTGATGTATACCAATTTAAATATGTTTGAAATAGTGTAACATCATTAAAATACTTTGCAAACAATTTTCCCCCGTAGACCATAATGTAACGGGACTTGTTTGAGAGTCTCTGTAAACGAACTATAAATGATATATACTCCATTTTCAAAATCGAACATACCATAGGAAACCGCAATAACATACAAGGCCATCGAAAAAGGTGTCCCTGATTTCGAATTAAAATAACTAAGGCCTTAATAAAGATAAACCATTTATTTTTACACAGTTAGATTGGAAAAATCTTTGAGTTTTTTGTACATTACTTAGAAAACTTCAATATGAACTCCCCCTGTTACTCAGCCAACATCTAAGCAGTAGTCGATCTCGTTACAAGTTCGCTCAATCATGTCAGGGGGTAAATTCTCTCCCATAATTGTTGCAGATTCCGAATGTTTTCAGCATAAACAATGCTTTTGAGATGTTTTGACCGTGATTGCTGTGAACTGACTGGTAAGTGAAATAGCATCGCGTCACGAAACGGCGACGATGCATGCGCGCAGTCACGTCAAGGTCAACGCAATCACCACTACGAAAACTCCTTCAGATGTTCTACAATTTCACGTTGGTTTCGTACCGATTGGTTGCATATTTCCCGTGCAATTTTTTTTAAAAATCAGGTGCACCTTTTTTTATGACTCTGTATATAAATTACATGACAATCTGGGTATATTTAGGTATACTAGCAGCACAGGAAGACGGACAGACGGACATTTTATTTTTCAACCATGTTGAAAAGTGTTAAAAAGAGTCATTTATGAAATGGATAAGCTAAAAAAAAAAAGATGAAATAATTTATAAAACTATTTTAAAGAGTCGGCTAAATCACATGATCACAACGAAGAAAACGAATTTCCGAAAAAGAAATGCACCGATATAAGTGCCCAAATAGGATTTTAATTATCTTCATAGGCGTGGAGAACTTGAAAGAGCTTAAGAAAATAGAGAGAAAAAGAACTTATCTACAGCTAATATGCATAGCATAGTGAGTAAAGTTTTACAAAAAATGTTTAAGATCAAAGAAAATTTAAACGAAAATGAACAGTGCACATACAGTTCAGATATGTATGTAACAGGAGGTGAAATTTTAAAAGAATTAATAGTATTAAAAACAGTAAAGCAGTAGGAACTGGACCGACACCATCCTATAAATAATGCCTAAGAGCTGAGATTTGACATCATGGCAGATCGGCCGATTAACACCAGTGTTGGACCGATTACATCCAACCATTCTGCAACTTTTGCAGTTGTTTAGTATTGATCTAGCATTTTTAAAGTTGTTTGCTATTTTAAAAGTCTGCACTTTAAAAAGTAAGGTGTATATCGCAATAGTCTAAAGGAGTAAAACAACCTGCCAACAAAAGCTGAGGAACTAAACTAACATAGCATAAGCTTTCGCTATATACGTGGAGCTGCTCCGCGAGGTAACCACAAGCCATCCATGTACAAAATAAGTAAAATAAACTATCTATTAAATTGATTTAAAAGAAGTCAAAATTTGTTCAAGCAATAATTCAAGCAATTTGGCCTCATATGAGGTTGATATATATTTAGAAGGAAAATCATGCGCATTTTATGACAAAAAAATGCCATGGAAAGAAAAGTACAAGCTTAACATTTGAAGCATAAAAACGAAAGTTGCATTACCTCATCGTATCACTAATCTTCATTTCCATTTATAAGTTGGAATATTTTATGTACATATGATTGCATTCCAACATTTGAAGTATAATTACGGATATTATCAGATATGCTATTTCTGCATTTCACACAGATGAATGGAAACGCGGTTATGTAAATTATATGTATTTTTGGCAAACAAACAAATAAATGTCGTAGAAAGAAAAATGCAAGCTTGAATATTTGAAACATCGAAACTAAAATTTTCTAATTATACCATTTTTTTATTATCTTACAACAATCTTAAGAAAATATAACTTTTCTCACCGCCACAAAAAATCATTTTTAATAATTAAATTTTTATCTGAATATCATTAAGAAATGTCACAGATATTTCACCCCACAGTTTTTAAAATATGTATATACAAGTAATTTATTCAGATATGTTCTTTTTTTTTTAGTTTCGCCTTTTGAAAAAAAGAAAACAAAAATGATAATTTAATATTCACAAAACAGAAAAAAAATTACTTACCAGAGATTGGTTGTTTGGAACATAATCTTTCCGATGAATAGCAACAATCCATTTCTTTTACAATTCTTCATCTTTTGGAAAGCCAAATGTTGGCAATTTTAGGGCCTGTTTTATGATTCCCCATACAAAAGCGTTTAATATATATATTTACCAAGTTAAAAAACCATAATCATACATAAAATTTACCGGAATACATTTACAAAGCTATGTAATGTGCAATTGTGTGAATGCGACACGTCGGCTGATCCACAAATACGTCATTCATTCTAGCGTTGCCTGTCCTGAGGCATTAGCTACAGGTAATGTTGATATATGGTATTTCGTTGTCATGGGGCTTTTTCGCGCGAGAGAAGACAAACAGGTTGAATTTGGCAAGAAAAGCATAATTTTCAAAAGTGTTTTCTAGCAACATTTATTTATATTTTAAAAATTTCATCAGATTGTTATATCTTTATGAAGTTACTATCAATGTATCATATCCACCAACAATTTCTTTAATGTTATGTCGGCGTATTGAAATAAATAGTGTTTGTCTATAACTTTCAAGATGTTTTCCCTTCCGCATTCTAATCCAGTCACAACAGCCTACAGGAGGCAGGTTTGAACAGAAATATATCTCAGCTTTTTAAAGCCTCACAACGTATTTAATTTATTTGGAAAACTTTAAATTTTTGCCTCATATGACGAAGAAACACATTGTTTTCCATATGTAATATTTAAAAAGGAATAAATATAATTCAAGTAAGAAATATGTTGATTTTCTAAAAAAAATGTTCAAACGTGCCCCCCTCTACCCTACCTTCCCACAAAGTAAACAGCTTTATGGTCCTTTTAAAAAAAACAATAATCATATCAAATGTAGTTTTTCAACAGGGACAAAATGAATCAAAACTATTTCCTGGCGCATATTTTTTTGTCAAGCTTATGTAATTATTTTTGATAAAGTCTTATACTTTTAATGTTCTAGTTAAATTTTGAAGAATGAGAATAAAGGTGCTTTCGGTAATCTGAAACAAGCATTTGTTTTGTCACGAATATTTATTGTCCTAGTATAAAATCATTACATAACAGGCTCACTGTTATTCGTGCTAATAGCGATCGATCAAATTTCTCTCAAAACTTGTGACTAGACGAAAGATTATGATATTAAGTCGTGAAAGGAAAAAAGAAAAAGCACATTTTTAAAGCAACAAAGTGGAGAAAAATAGATTTCAACATCCTCGTTTAAAGTATGATAGGAGAAGAGAAAAAATGTTCATCGGATTGAAAATGAAATTTAAGAGTATCAGAGAGTAAAAGCTTTTGAGAAAGAAGCAATATCGTGTTATCTATACCTCTTTATAAGGGAACCACTTAGAAATCCTTTCCTTGAAAACTGAAGTTCTCGAATTAAGTCATTTTAACTATGTTCGAAGTTTCATTTTTGCTATTTTTAAACATATTTTAGTCTTCTGTTTTGGAACTGGTAGCTGGTATATATTAGTACCTGTGAAAAAATTTAAAGAGTTTTTAATATTAAATTTTACATAATACTAAATTTTAGGATGTTATATAATAAACTGACTATATGCATGCATATATAGAATTCTTGAGAAGGCACATTACAGCAAAAATGCTGCATAAAAAAAAAAAAGAAAAGTTTGCTTGAAAAATAAATAAACAATAAGTATCAGGGAAGGATGTTCTCACACCCCATAAATAGTTGTTGCAAGTGCGAGATTTTCACAGATTTCGAAACTATAACTGATGAAGCGAAATGAATGATGATCTACGCTTTCGAAAGAGATGATAAAAATACTTTTAGTTAAAAAAACATCGTTTGTCTCTTATCCTTGTTTCCAATTTATATGAAACGGATTAGATTTTTAAGCGCCTTCAAAAAAAAAGAAGCTTGTATTATGTGCACTTATGTATGTTTGTATGAATGTCCACAGTTTTTCAGCTGAAGGAATTTAAATGTGACTTTTTAAGCTAAAATGCCTACACACCCGGTACCTAGTACTATTTATCTAATACATCAGGTATTTCTTTAACCTAAAAATAGTCATCGTATCGTGTATACTTTGTTTTGAAGGATACCTCAAAAATTTTATTGTACGATTACCAACGACGCATCGAAATTGAGCGATACTAAAATTTTAGATAGTATGAATGAATAATACAGTCGCGACATACGACTAATGAAATTTGGACAAAAATGTAAGAAGCCTGCATTTAAGTGTTTATCACCTAACTGGGGTTTATTGATTCGTCTCGATCATCTAAACGAACTTGTCCAGGTGAGTATTGCCGGGTTGTGTAATACGAGTTGCCATAGTTGGGACAAAAGTTTCCAATTTGAGCATGTACCCTGTGCTCATGTTGCCACTCTTTTAATTATAAAGACACTCTCTGGCAACATCGTAGATTAAATTGAATGCGGATAACAATAAAGAACAGTCGCAAAACACTCTATTGTGTCAAAGGTGTTTTACTAAAATGCGCCAACTTCCGCGTAATAAGTAAATAAAAAAAGGACAATGATAATAATATGACTATTTTTGCACATTCACAAACAAGTCGTTCATGAAAAAACAGTCACTTGAAGTCACTTTCATTTTAAAATTTTTCAGAATGCGAAAGATGAAATATTTCATACCTAATACATTAAAACTCTGTACACTCTTTGCTAATTAACTAAAGGATGAGTATTTAACCCTTTTGTTCCTCTTGACAGGATTTTTTTGCCAAAATATATTTTCAGAATTCGTACTACTAATTTTTAAAAGTAATATTTGTTTAACTTAATGACAGAAGTTTGCGATAGAATAAAAAGAAGATTGATATACTTTAAAATAGAGGTATTGGAAAATTAATATTGCACGAATCCTTTTTTTACACCTATGTCAGATACATCTAGCCCTTATAATTCTAATGTAACGATTTTAAGAAAAGTTTAATGAAATGCTTAAATGCCGCGTTTGTAGATCGCTGAAGATAATGTAATTTCTGTATGTTTTTACAGTCACTTACTGCGTGTTTTTTTTTTTTTTTTTTTTTTTTTTTTTTTGAAGAGTGTGTATATAACATTTATAGTTATTTTACAGGAATACAAAAAAAAATCGATTACACTGCCCCAACTCTAGGTTCGTTTGGATAGATTTTCATTTAAAAATATAATATCATACAAATTCGAGTGCTTACGCTGTCGAAATCAGTGGGGACCCCATCACTCATCCCTTCCGAAGAAAAACTTATCTATTCAACATTTTTTAAGACATATTTAAGGTTATTATATTGGGTCCGGTAATGCTGCGCGGGTCAGCTAGTGCGTAAAAATGTAAATGCGCGATTATCGTTTCCCGAGTTTTTCTCTATTTCTTTTGTCTTTGATACAAATATTTTTGCGATTATCGTTTGCAATATCAGAGGCATCAATAAAATAATATTATCTATTTTTGTACAGTGAAAAACTGTACTGTTTCACAGAATTGTGCATTTTCACAAATTAGTGCTTTTGAAAATTGCTTGTATATACTCTCCCTGATAGTCAGTATATTTAAGCCAAAGTTGCCACTAGTTCTCTGTAAGCCTCAACAAAGACATCGCATGGTATCGCATGGTCATTGCCCATGATATTATTTTATATAAATAAAATTTGTTCTTTTTATACATGTTGCTGCTTTATATTACTTTATCCAGTAACTTTGAGATTATAAATAAACATTACAAAGAATAAAGCTTTTTTGTGACTACAGTACTTTTGAAAAATTTGTCTACTTAGATGATATTTGTTATGACAAAATTTATGCTTATTTTTCCCAAAACTTTAATTTAGAAACTAAATTCTCACATTTCCTTTATTTTGAAATATATTTCCCGTGGTGAAAACATTTTTAAATGTCTATATTCATTTTTGAATCTTCCTAAAAAGAAAAAAGAAAGAATATACCTCCTTTTTTTAAGAATTTCTTCATATACTCTGCTACATAAATAATTTATGAAAAAAAAATAAAAAGAATGTAAGAAAACATTATTCAATGACAAACTGAGTGTATTTCTTAAGATTTACATTTTGTACTCAATTATTTTTTTGTTACCTTTTTTTGTATAAACATAATTGAAACACGCTTTCTCCTTCTCGCATAACATATGTTTCTTTATTCCGAACTACACACCTATTTAAATAAGAAATTCCATTTTTGTTCTATGATTTTTTTTTTACTAAATATCAGTATTTTATTTGGGTTTTTTAATCTGTTTTACCGTAGGGTATATACATATATAAGGCAAGGTTTTATCAAGGCTCATATTCAGTCTGATTTACTAACATAAACTGTTTAATGTTTCGATTTACATTGAAGAAAAAAAACCCACCATAAACGGCAATATTTCCTTTAGGATATATATTTTTAATTTAATAAGTTGGAAGGGTATTTTAAATCACAAAAGTATTACGAATATTTTATGAATAATTATCGATTTGGTTAATGATATACTTTGAAACTGGTAAATAAAGATTGTTCCTCTTCTTTGGGTTTGGACTTCGATTATTTTTTAATATTTTTAAAATCTTCAAATTTAAAATACTAACTAGTCTACAGTAACTAATATAAACTATAGTAACTATTATTCTATAGTAACTACTACTATAGTCTACTAGTAATTGTCTAATATTTATTACTACTACTATTAATACTGTCAATTTGAACTTTTATTTCGATAACAGCTCTAAAGCATTGAAAAGGATAATCAATAAAGAAGTGTACAATTTGAAAGCAATATTAAACAAGCCCAATGTATGACAGTTTACGTTACAGGAATTAGATGTATAGGGAAAGTTTGAAGTTTTTTAGAGACTATCACAGATTTTCTGTGTGCACCCTTATTCAAGCTGATACACTCGCAAGCTAATGTTAAACACCTACGACGGGACTAATGTAGCCGCATGAGAGTTTTAGGTAGATTTCGTAAGAAATACTACCTATTACATTCTCACCTAAGTTGGAAATTGTGAAAAATTTTTGCAGATCTACGCCAATCATGACTCCTAGAACCCAAAACCACCCCCAGTTCAAAAGTTTATATATCTATCTATCTATCCATCTATCTATCTATCTATCTATCTATCTATCTATCTATCTATGTCACTTTTTTCTGACCACGATAACTGGAAAAATTCTGCATAAATCTCTTCCAAACTGATACATAAAATCAAGGGTCATAAAATCTCGGTCAAGTTCGTTAATGGGCAAAATCGAACCGAGGGGGTGGGGGAAATGGGGGGGCTTTTTGTGAAAACAGAAAAACCCTCATAATTTCTTTATTATTATACGTATCGAATCCGTTTAAAGTTATTATTACTTCTAGGAAAAGGGCCGAAAATTTATGTATGACAGATTTTTGATATAATTAAAAATGGCCCCAAGGGGGGGGGGGAAAGGGGGGGTTTTAGAAGAAAAAAAATCATAGCTTCGTCAATTCACAAGATATCAAATTCGCGTAAATTTATTATTAATCCTCTTAGTATTATCTAAAACTTTTATATTGACAAGTTTTTTATAGGACCAACCGTTATAGCAAAAAAAAAAAAATAAATAAAAACAAAAAAATCCCTGCCGGCTCCGCCTGCAAACAAGTTATTTTTCGAAGTAGGCAGTTCCAACTCCCGCATCTTTTCGAAACAGATACATAAAATCAAGGGGCATAAAATCTCGGTCAAGTTCGTTAATGGGCAAAATCGAACCAAGGTGGGGGGGGGGGATGGGGGGGACTTTTTGTGAAAACAGAAAAAAACCCATAATTTCTTAATTATGATACGTATCGAATCCGTTTGAAGTTATTATTACTTCTAGGAGAAGGGCCGAAAATTTATGTATGACAGATTTTTTATATAATTAAAAATGCCTTAAGGGGGGGAAGGGGGTTTTAGAAGAAAAAAATTCATAACTTCGTCAATTCCCAAGATTTCAAATCCGCTTAAATTTATTATAATCCTCTTAATATTATCTAAAACTTTTATATTGACATGTTTTTTATAGGACCAACTCTTACAGCAAAAAAAAAAAAAAAAAAAAAAAAAAAAAAAAAAAAAAAAAAAAAAAAAAAATCCTTGCTGGCTCCGCCTGCAAACAAGTTTGGGTTCGAAGTAGGTGGTTTCAACTGCAGCATCACCGCAAAAAGGTCATTTCTTCCGCAATTCCCGACAAACAGGCGCCCCACGGTCTGCGTCTTCAAAATCTACCTGTGCCTGTAGGCCGAACCGTCAGGGATTTTTTTTTATGAGGTTACTTTCACATTTGGAACCGGTTCCGAAAGTGAAAATAACATTATAAAATGATCTGCAACCAAAATCGGAAAAGTAAAAACTAAAACCTGCGGAAAATATTTTATCTAGATGGCTCCATAGGAAAAGTTATAAAGTGTAAATACGAACTTCTGCCAGTAACTGGGTCAGAAGCACGATGTGACCCGCCATTTCTTTAATAATAGATTATACAATTGGAGATACATTTCCAAATTGTGATCGAACATGCTATTGCACAACAGTGTCGGATTCTGTTTTGCTTAATTAACTAGTCGTTGGGGGCCGCCGTAATACTTACCCATCATGTATATGTATAATGTAAAATATTAAAATAAAAATGTGTAAACTTCTTATAAAATGCATTGATATTCAAATAAAATCGTGGCTTGATGACGTCATAAAAAGGCTCGATTACTGAATTGCTTGAAAGAGATTTTTCCTTATAACTCCAAAAATAATACTCTCTTTAACTAGCGGTTTATTGCATCTGATTAAGAGTCAAATTTCCAATTAAAATATATATTTCAAGTGAAATTTGGATGAAATACAGGGTCATGAAAAATCAAAGAGTGTGGAAAATAGGATTACAAATATCTCGGCAACTAATTATCCGATCGACTTCATGTTTTATGCAAAATTTATTTTTTTTATTGTCTTTTATATTTACTCCTTAAAATAAACAATTTCGAAAATTTTTATATACCTTTCATCAGAACGAATATTTCGAGAGTCCGAAAAAAATGTTCCGGTTAATCGAGGTTATTGAAATGAAATAGGTTTCTTCCCATTATTACATACTAAGTACATACCAAATGGCAAGTCTCTATCTCAATTTGTTCGGGAGATAGAGCGTTTACACACACACAGACACACACAGAAAGACGGACGGCAAAATTTTTTTTCTAAAAATATGTTTTTCGGAATCTCCAGTGTCTGAAACGTGTAAATCCGTCAAAAAAAATTTTCGATTATCAAAACGATTACAAGACCTATACTACGTATGATGGGTAAGTAAAAAACAAAAAAGAGAATGATTTCACCTTTGGTGCATCTATTATTTTGTTTGACATGTCCCATGAGATCTGTGCTAGAACCTATGTCACGTCTCTCAGTAGCGGAACACAGATTTTTGTGTCCGTCTGCTTAACTGTTTATACATGTCGTCTGTCTCTTCAACTGTTTTAGTTTCACACTCTCTGGAAACTGTATAGTTTATGAATCCGTATTAAGAGTACACAAACTATGAAATTTTGCAAAGAAAATTACTGTATGCATTTTCTAATTCGTAATAAATGACTTCCACGAATTATCTCAAAAGTTACTCACGAGTTATCTTGTGCTTGTGTTTGATGTCTGCCCCTTGTGGTTGTGAAAGCAAAATGAAGCATATATATATATATATATATAAAGCTTTATTTAAAACTAGCTAGCTCACTCGTCGTTGGTTGGTTTCGTGATAATAACCTTAAATATACCTAATATCAGTGTTGAATTATTTTACCTTTTTAAATGAAAATTTTACCAAACGAACCTAATGATTGGGCCTCACTTCCTTTGGCAATTTTTAAAATAAAATCTATCCAAACGAACCTAGATTTTGGAGCCCAACTGCCTCCGGCAGCGTACACTGGCCTTCCGTTTTATTCGTTTCGGTTTATTTTCATTTTATACTTTTAAACAAAAATCTTTTCAAATGAGCTTAATGTTAGGGGCGCCCCATTGACTTTGGTAGCGTACACCCTCGAATTTCCATGATTTTATATCTTAAAGAAAATCTCCCCAAACGAACCTAGAGTTGAGGTCCCACTGCCTTTGTCAGCATACATCCTCAAATTTGTTTGATTTAGTATTTTTAAACGAAAATCTATAGAAACGAACATAGAGTTGGTGGTGAATGTATGCTTCAAAAATTGCAAACAATTAATTTATGATTTGTAAAATATCTTAAGTGTTTTATCGAAGATACTTTTTGTTTCACTACATCAAATACTTCATCTTCCTTTTCTACTTTAATTTTACAATTGCAGAGCAAACGGATATCTCTGAGAATTAACTTAATCTGTAAATGTGAGAACACTTTTGTGATTTATGCTACATATTATTATTAACACGTTGACTGCCGTTTGAACCAAATACGATTCACACTACATCTCTTCAATGCGTTTCGTGAATTATATTTGCTTCGCATTAAAATTTGTCTTTCAAGCTTCATATTTCACCCGTGATTCATATCTAAACGAAATGCTTTTAAATAATAGAAACGTGGGGGACGGCTAAATAGGTTTATATAGTTAGCGTTTGAGAATTTCAATGTACAGCGTTACCAAATAATGAACACTCGATACTTATCGTGAGATATTTGTTTTGTAGTACCTACATTGTATATAACGACAATAAAATCGATACAATATATTACGTATTGAGTGTTCGCAATTTGCGGGCTGTGGCTTATTATAGGTGTTTTAAAGTGATCCGGTTTAGGACAATTTGAAATATTACTGGTAAACGCATATAACTAGGTAAATATAGGTAAGCGTATGTAACTATTCATACAGGTCATGAATATGAAAATTTGAACTTGCGAAGTACGAATCAAGTGTGCACTGCGCGGCACATCAGAAAAAAAAATCTTTTCAAGCCGCGTGGTGCACAGATGATTCGATTTAATAAATTTATTTAGCTGCATAAAATAGATAAAAAAAATTAGGAATTATTATTATATGATGTCACTTTCAGCCAATTAAAAAACAAAAAGAAGTTGGTTCGAGAATCACAACATTTTTTAACATTACGGCTGTCAGTGTGTTAAAAGTGTTCAAACTCTAAAATAGTCTTGAAAGAAATGCAACTTTATAATCAAAGTAACTCGTCAAAGTAACTCATGTAATGTAAACTTTGAGTTTAACCCATACTTGAACAACTATTGAAAAATAATTCTGTTAAAAAATTATGGTTTAGGTTCATAAAGACGCAAGGAAAGACATAAAATGGCAAAACTGAGCAAAATTTTATTATCTTCATATTTACAGGCTGTCCTATATATAGAAGGATTGTCAAATCCACTGATATGATTCTAACTGCTTTTCTTACTCCAACTCCTTCTTTCAAATGAAATGGTAAGAAACAGTTCATACAGGGTCCAACATCACATTTGTAGGAGATAGTTGTTGTTTTTATTTTGTATTATGTAGTTACTTACGTAGCTAATAACGCCGTTGTCTTCCTTTAGGGTTTTTTACAATCATCTGTTCACTTTGCAGTTTCAAAAATTCTGGATTTCGCTGTTGAGTACATAATTGTCTAACCGCTAAATTTCTTGGTATAGACAGTCCTAAATAACTGATTGTAATAGCTCTTCGGTATTCCAGAAGTTCAAGAGCTTATGTTGGATTGAATAGTTTTGTTATTTGCCAGGTTGCAATTTATGCAGCTTCATAAGAATTTACGAATAATGTCCAATACCACTTTTTCCTTTGTATTGAAGAAAAAATATGTTTCCATGTGATTATCAAAGGCACTTTTGTACTGATTGTAAGAAATTACGCAAGCTGATATGTCAACTTTTTGCCGGCCCCCTTTTACTCTCCTTTCTACCTTCGAATAGCAACTTGTATCTTCAAAATTCGTGAGTAATTGTATAACCTTATTATCTTTCCAGAAAACTGCTGTAGTAATTTAATTTTTCTTATCAAATTTCTAGTCTGCTGCATCTCGATCCATTTTAATAATTTTTTAGTGGATTTTACTGGGTATTTGGTCATTCTATTTTCTCTTACGGTTCCGTAGCAAAGTAATTGCGTTCTCCCAGTGTAATGAAAAGGCCATAAGAAGTAAAAAAGTTGTCCATATACATTTTGTACTGCGCTAGATTTTTTACAGTTGACAGCAAACTTTCTACAACTGATTGAGATAATGGCACTTTTGATTATTTTTTCTTTTCAAAATTTTGATGATGATATCTTTTGTTGCTTTCCAATTCCAAATCGCTCTTTTTGCGCTCCTTCATATAGAATGATATGAAATGGATATCCATCATAATAAGACAGACTCGCAAATTATGCCCAAGTTTAATTGATTTTCATTTCATAAACATCTTTCAACCATGTCTTCTATAATAGCGTACCATTCTTTCATCAATACTTAGATGTTCGTAAAATGCACCAAAATATTATACAGCTTCATTCATTAAATCATATAATGGATGTACTGTATTAACGGTCCGAATCAATACAGTTATTGTCATTACAATGGAAATATCTTTTTTTTATTTCGAAGTATCTCTTTCATGGGATTGGTCGCCTTACTAGTGTTTCTCCAGTATCCGGAGCATTCTCCACGTACATCTTTTCACGAGGTAAAATATGATATCCACTGTAGAAAATTATGTCTAAAAATTGTTTGAACTCTTCTTTTTTCAATAAAAATTTGTGATTATTTTTCTGCCAGTATAGTTATAACTTTCTGCAACAGTCTTTTCTATCTTTTTTCAGCCATCATCTAGAAAAGCTCTGCAGGCGATTTTCCACATATAAAATCCATAATAGTTTGACGTAACTATTCAGAAAAAAATTTAGGAGCATTTGAAAATTTGAGTGTGGAATTTTGCAAATTCGGCCTTGTCTTATATATTTCGTCATTCTCGTTTCGGTTTAGAATTTCTACACCATTACTGCTGTTTCCTCAGGACTTATCTCGTCTCAGATGATTTTGCCGTGTATAATTTTTATACAGTCTTAATATATTTCCTCATTCTCACTCACGATATCTGGTTCAGAAGGTAAAAGTATTATTTGTGGTTCAATACCTGAAGTTTTATCTTTCAAAGACCAAAAATTTCTAAGAGTTCTTCAATTTTCAAAAATTGACGGCTCATTTTAATACTTGTTTGTAGCCAATGCACCTGAAATACACGTGCACCTGCAAGCAAAGAATGTAGAACGTTTAACTTTCAGAAATCACTTATCATTGAATGACACTGGTACAAAAAGAAGACTTGAGACAGGCTTTTCCACTCCGTTTCGAAGAGTTTCGTAGGAACCTTTCAATTCTTATTAAAAAACTTTCTTGCCATTCGACGATTTCAAGTTCGAATTGGGGTAATTCTATCTAGTTTTTATGTACAAGAATCGGGTGTACCTCAGGGTAGTGTCCTGAGTGTCACCCTCTTTGCTATTAAAATAAATGACATCATTAAACAACTCCCTCCTTCTGTGAAGGAAGATCTCTATGTTGACGACTTCCATATTATGTGTATGGGACAGAATATTCGTTTTATTGAGAGACAACTGCAAATTGCAATCAAAAGTATTCTTTGCCGGATTAACAAAAATGGTTTTTTAATTTCTCATGACAAAACCTCTTCTGTGCATTTCTGTAGACGAAGGTATCTGCATCCAGATCCTGAAATTTTTATCAGTTCATCTCAAATTCCTGTTGTGGACAACGTTCGTTATCTTGGCCTGCATTTTGACAATAAACTGACTTTTTTACCACGTGTTTTAAAATTACAGACAAAATACGAAAAAACACTTAACCTAGTTAAAGTACTTTCAAATACTTCTTGGGTAGCTGACCGCACTTCTCTTCTTAAAATCTATAGAGCTGTGATCCATACTAAAATCTACTATGCCTGCCAGGTCTATGGTTCTGCCAGTAAATCTGTTCTTAAAAAACTTAGCACTGTGCACCATAGCTCACTGCGTGTCTGCTCTGGTGCATTTCGTACACCTCCAATTTTAAGTCTTTATGTTGACTGTAATGAACTAGCATTACACCATACTCGTGAGAAACTTTCATTAGAATTGTATTACCGTGTCCTTTCTCATCTTGGCCGTCCTCTTCATACATGTATTTTAAATACCGACAATGATATTCTTTTCGCATCTTTCAATGATATTCTTGAGCATCGACCATCTTGCACACCATTTTTTGGAGTCAGAATGGGAAACATTATTAATTATGGCCCTCTGATTAATATCGAGATGAGTCCATATCCCTCGCATGTGCTCCCTCCATAGAATCCTCCTAATATTACCTCTGTCCATCCTTTTAAGGAGACCTTGGACCTTTATTTAATCAAAAATTGACCCAAAAATCGAAATATATTTTTGTGTGTATTATAATTCTTCAGTTTGTATTGAACCATTTGAGATAAACTGCATGCAGCCGCGAAGATTTTTTGCAAAGTTACAAGCATTTGAATTATGTACACAATCAATTGTTCGGTGCTTTCGTAAACTTTAAACCTATGTTTCTCAATATAGATTTTACACTATTTTTTAGATTTTTGAAATGTTCCATGCGTCTTAATTTTTGTTCAAAATTCATGAAATTGTAAGGAAGAATCCTGATACTGTTTACAAAGAAACTGTGTATGCATTTCACAATTAGACTTTGTTAAGGTAATTAAATTTGATTTATAACTTATTGAAATGCTAGATTTTGATGAAAATCGGAATGGAATTCAGAAAAAAAATTCTCAAAAATTAACTATTGGAGGGATTAAATAACTGATACACAGATTTGTTTGTAACATAGTCTTAAGTGATCCAAATGCCAAATAGAGGAAATATGTTAAAAATTAAGAAGCAAGAAGCATTTTAAAATTTGATTTATAAATTTCCAATTTATAAAAAACTCTTAAAATTATATTGAAGTTAGAATTTTTTTGAGGTATTCTATATACTTATGGTGAAATGTATATATGCACAAAATTTCATGTATCTATGATGAAAAATAAAAAATAATAATTTTAACGTCAACCGTCTTCTTAAAGGTTATGACAAAAAGAACTTGGCTCCTGCTTTTTTCCATCAATTATTTGCTGCACATCGTTCAAATTATAATAGATATACTGATATTTATACAGATGGTTCTAAGAGTGGGGATATTGTTGGTTGCGGAGTTTTTATTGATAACACTAGTTTGAGTTATCGGTTTCACGCTTCAATTCTTGTTTTTACGGCTGAGTTGATTGCAATAGAGAGAGCCATGTCGCACATATCTCAACATCATAACACATTCTTCATCATATATACTGACTCAAATTGTTCTATTGACGCAATAAAATATTTTAAAAAGCATCCTTTTGTCTCAGCCAGCCATCCTGGATTTTTAAAATAAATTAATTAGACGTGGTTATAATATTTTATTCTGCTAGATACCTGGGTACATGGGTATTCCTGGAAATGAAAAAGCAGATGAGGCGGCAAAACTTGCTCTTAATCCGTTATGCCATAAAATTCCATTCTCAGACGTTAAATTACTTATCAAACACTTTATCCATAATAAATGGCAAGAAAGTTGGGATTTGGAATACAATAATAATCTGCATCATATCAAACCTACAATCATGACCTGGCCTCCGAGTTATCCAAAGAAAACAGATGTTCTTCTGACTCGTCTGAGAATTGGACATTCAAAGATCACTCAAAAACATCTCTTACTTCGGGGGGATGCACCCATGTGTCCACATTGTCATTTTGATTGCCTGACTATTTATCATGTTTTAGCTGACTGCCCCGACCTCCGGCACTTGTACAGAATTTATTTTAATTCATCATCACTAATCTTGACAAACCTCACTGGGGAAACACCTCATGGGGCACTCTTTCATTTTTTAAAACATTCCGGCTTTTATTTTGCGATATAATTTTTATACATCCTTCATGTTTTAGCTATAACAATGTTAGTTTATACTTGTTTAACCTGACATCTGGATGGGGTAACTCCATCCAGATAGTATTACTTAGTGTATTACTTTTACTTTTATACTTCACTTATTTTACAATTCTTAATATATGTTTTATACACTGTATGACTATATCTGGATGGGTGATCCCATCCAGATGATTTTCTCGTTAAGTTTTGTTTCCTTTTTGTGTTTTGTTATGGATATTTTAAAATATTTTTCTTTGCTCTTATTTTGGCGCAGCTTGTCTCCATTAAACCTAATACAACCAACCAACCAACCAACCGTTTCGAAGAGATGATAGGAATGGCTGAATGACAGAAAAATGTAGTTAAAGATTTTACGATTGCTTTACTTATAAGACGCTTGTAAAAATGAATTGTAAAAAGGTGTTTTTATACATTTTTCTTCTGCATATTTGCCCTACATCATGTTAAAGATCTAAAAAAATAAAATAAGGCAACATTTTAATAACTTTTCGTGCATTTTTGTAATATCATTTAATATATAGTCCTACAAAAACTCTCAAAATTAGCATATTTTAAAAATTCCTTATAAATATTTTTTTTTAATTTTTAAATTAAAGATTAATTGAGTGTAATGAATGGTTCTTTCACAGTTATGTACAACTGAAACAAAAGCAATAGTACAGATATTTTATGTGTATGGGCTAGAAATTATGTTGTCCTTGTAAAAGACAATGCTCAAATATGAGGTAAAATAAGAGATAGTTCTGTTATTTAGTAAAATCTTGACAGAGCTACATTTTCGCGATATACCTAATATCGCGGCCACTTGTTGGAAACCACTGGTCTAACTTGTAAATTCCAAATGTATTTCGACATTTTATTTCCTTGTAATAAAAATTTATTTTCTTCTAAAGGTAAATTAATTACTTCTAATGTTATCAATAGATAGTAATCAATAATTCTGGAAGTTATTTCAGTTATCTGTATAATGAAAATTTTTTTAAAAAAAACATAGTTTTAAAAATCTTACTTGACTTACGATGAAAATTCCGGATGGAATTTAAAATCATCTACTTCCATAGCTGACTCAAAAATGTAATAATGTCACACAAAAATTAATTTCCGGTTTCTACACTTTCTACATATTCCTTAATTGAAATTGGAAGTAAATTAAATGTACTGAGAGAAAAAAAGTATAATTGCCCTTTTTTATAATTCCAAAGAATTTTCTATAACGAGAAATATTTCATAGCTTTAAAAGAAATTCTTATTACAATTTTACATCTGCCGTCATTTTGCTTCTTTTAAATAATTTGAAAAGAAGTTCTAGTATTTTTCTCAAACAAATTCTTTTCATAAGTAAACGAAGTAACTTTTATCTGTAATTGGCAGAAACTGATTTTTGTATGAAAGAATGTTTAATTGAGATGTAATGATTTAGTTAAAGTTAAAAGATGAAAGCTTTGATGATACTTCTATGACCTAACTAGGAAAGTAAAATTAAATTTATTCGAATAACATAAAAATTCTCTATACAGGGCATTTGGAAAATATCCGATGAAATTTTAAAGAATAGTAGAGATACCCAAAATAAGCATTTTGTCAAAAATTCCTTTGAAAATGATAACTAATAAAAAGCTTCTAATAGGACATACAGGTAAATTCAAAAGTTCATGATCTGAAATACTTCTGAAAGGAAATATGTTTTAATTGTCAGAACCATCGTTTTGTTCTTTGGCACAGTTTTATATATTTTATTTAAGTAATTCATCGATTCAACCTTTAAAAAAAGCATCGGTCTATGATGCTCAACTTTTAGTTTCAGAAATAGAAAATAGTCAGTTTAAATTGTGGAAGCGATGCGGGTAAGCATACCTGTAAAAAAGAACTTAGCCTAAAATGACGACAACAGCATAATGTAGTTGCTTGTGGAAGTTATGTGAAGAATCTCTAGACTAATGTAGGTTAATCACTTCTTTATTAACCTAATAAACATAAGCTTAAGAAATTTATAGAAATAAAATTATCGTGCTTTTTGCACAACTAAAGAAATACATGAACCCATCATGTCCAGGTTGCATACAGTGCTCTGTCGTCTACGATGAAAATCCCAGTTTAAATATAAGTTCATTCGGCTGTTGCCATTCACAAAAGAACTAATGAGTCCAGTCTTGTTGAGAGATCTTATCAACTCGTCCGATTCTGTCATCAAGAAAATTCGCATCGAAAAGCATAACCATCGAAGTGATTGTCGAGAAGTAGAGTGCTTTTATTTCTGAGCTCCAGTAGGTCGCGCTGGTGAAAATTGTCCACAGCCGAAGCAGCTAGAGTGACTGCATGAATGGGTTACTCGAATCTAGCGTAGGTTAGACTCATAAGTTTGTCCACAGCAGCAACAGCTAGAGAACCCTGCACGGATGAGACGCCACAAAATAATTAAATCTTGAAAATAATGGCACGGAAAATCTCTTGAAACCCAAATTTCTCAATTATTTTTTTTTATGACAGCTGCAATTTTTGAATTGCAGAAAGAAATCGAGCGAACCATCTTGCAGAAACTTTGCTCGTGTGAAGGTACTCATGTAGAACACACAAAACCGAGATGCAATCTTGCTGCTTCTCCTCCAATTTTAATTCTTGCCGTTCAGTATATACTGCTGGTTGAGGGCAGCGTTTTCTGGTGATCCTAATTCCAGTGGCTTGATGCGGATCATCTTTTACGGTTTCTAGTCTCATACGAAATTACTGTGTAGAGTATTTCATTAAAGAACATGAAAAAGAAAAAATCGTCATAAACATGATACAGACGTTGCTCTTTTAATTTATTTGAGGATTAAAACTATCTTTTTATGCAATTATCTTACACTGTTTTTATTGCTCTTTATTCTTTATAAATATTCATAAAATAATTAAAAATCTTTTTGCATACCTGTGTTATTCTATCTTTAAAGTGTTGAATTTATGCTTTGTCTGATGATGAGTACTATAACATTTGTTACATTCTTAACTAACAGCTTTTTTTAGCCATTTGAAAAAGGTTTTGTTTTCAATAGAGTCAGTTTTGACAATGATGGAGATTTAAATTTATATTTTTAATAAAAGTAGTAATTTTTACAGCTGAGTTAAAATAATTTCAGGCCTGGACTTGAACCTAGAGACTTTTGAGTTTAATTTCCAATGTTCTTTATATTGAGTTATCTTGTTAACATCTCAGCAAACACAATTCCCTCAGACAGCCATTTGAGTTGGTGGTGACATGTGTTATTTGAAACAACTCAACAGAACAGACCGCAGGTAAAGGAACTCCAATAAACTATGAATCTGTAATTACACTTTTATTATTTTAATACAATCGAACTGATTGGTAAATAAATCATACAAGAAGTAATTTTTCCAGCTGAGTGAAAATGCTCCCGGCCTGAACACATTTTCACTCAGCTGGAAAAATTACTAATCGTATGATTTATTTACCAATCAGTTTGATTGTGTTAAAATAATAAAAGTATCTATAGTAAGGTTTAGCAAAATTACAAAATAATTGATAAAGTTTCATGAAGTTCACAAATATATTTTCACAGCAAGTAATCACTATATCTACTGAATATGCATAATCAAAACTTAAAATATCAAACTCAGTCGGTTTAAGAAATTGAACCTATTTAAATATTGCTTCAACAATATTTTAGTAAACAAGACTTAGAAAATTACTAGAGGGAAAAATAAATCATTCTTCTGCTTTCGCGTACAACTTTATCTAAAAAAATATTATGCCTTTAAATTATATTTTACAAAGTGCTTCTCTGGCATATAAATGCGATTTTTCTATTTATTTTAAAACAGATGCAGGAAGATAATAAAATAACGTAAATTACACAATTTTCCAAAAACAAAAAGATTTTATTAACTTAATTTTGAAATGCAAAGTTTAAAGGCATGCAAAAGTAGTTGATAAGTATGCAAATCCTCTTTTTAGTAAAGCAATAAACGTTGATTCAAATAAATTTAGATATTGCAGATTCCGATTCTATAATATATGTTGTAAAATAATAATAATAATAATATATGCAAGGTGTATACTCAAGTCCATATCCCTTCATGTAGTTAGTGAAGTCAGTGAACTAGCGATGAATGTGGTATCTAGGTATTATTAAACGGATATTTACGCAAAACGTAAATTTTCCCCGAAAGCGAAGAAAGATTTGCTTATGCAACTTATGCAAAGACGAAAAAAATAAAGAATGTAAGTAATCATTTGCTTTTTGTATTGAGAGTTTAAATTAATTTTTAGACCTAAGACGTTGTTATCACCAGACGTAGATTTGTTTATAATGTTAAAATGACATTATCATCTGCCATTATTTACTTTACTCAAACAAAACGGCTCCCACTTGTTTCGGATATTTTGGGAGGGCTGTGTGTACAGGCGACGACTTATTGTATCCCTGTGCACAATATGTATTTTCTGACAAAATCTGTGGCACTCTACAACTTTGGTATTCAATCTTTGGTCGTATATCCTTTATTTTTCGTGATAAGAAATACAACTCTGGAATTTACCGCTAGGGAACACTATACCTAAATATCACAATCATAAGTTAGTTAATTTGGTTCACCAACTATTTAAAACAAAATTGACTTAAAACCCAATATAATCATACCGAGAGATTCAAAATAGAGGTTATGGCGATCATCTCTTAAACCACTGATGATAGAAAGAAACTTCCAGTTACTAAAAGTATACAAATGACGTATAGCTTTTAGATATGGCATTTATTTTAGAAGGGACTGGATACATATTAAAATGGAAATATATTTTTAATACGGACTCTGGGTCCTATAAGTTAATAATAGAGACATTTTCTGCATGCTTTGACACCTAAAACAGTAAAAACTGCATTTTTCTACAACCAACTTTCTTTGGATTTTGTTGGATTTCGGAACTTTCCCGTATTAAAAATTCGTATTTCCATTTTTAGAGCCGGACAGATGTTAAATTTCATAAAGTTCAAGGTATTATAACTAGTTGAATTTTGGTCGTAGAAGAAGAGAATTTTTAGTGCTTTACTTGTCAGAGCATGGAAAATATGTTACTAAATATATATTATAGAACCCAGTGATAGATAAAAAAATTAAGTACGTATTTTAATATCTATTACAGTTTTTTGCCATGCATAAAAGCTGAACTTGATTTGTATACATTTTATAATTGGAAATATGTTTCTATATCCTTTGATATAAGAGGCAGTCGCTATAACCTCTATTTTGAATCACCCGAAATATTATATCATTTCTTGTTTACATGAAGAAATAACAGATATTTTGAAAATGTTATTTAGATTAAAATATATATAATATATATATTATTAAAAATTGCTGTGAGTATAAATACTCAACGACATAAAAGGAAAATGGTGCGCTGATAAAAGTTTTCGCTTTAATGTCAAGAATATTTATAATTTTTAACAAGGGAATGAAAAGCAGAAAGTATTTCTGTTTTCACACGAGATGGAATAATTCGAACTTGTTACGGATATAGCTGAAGTATTTTATTTTTTAAAATCATGATTAAAAAATATATATAGAAAAAGTTGTTTTGTCACTAACTTTCTCAATTTAAAAGATTTACGTGGATTTCTTTGAGAGAAAATTTTGACATTATATAAACTTTCTTCCCCGTTTTTGATATTTTGCTAATCTAAAATAAAACAAGAACGAAATATTATGCTTCAAGCATAGATTATGTAACACTTTACAACTCTTCCAGAATACTTTAACAAAACGTCACCGTTTAATATGGTGAAAATTGATGTCTAAGTAACTAATTTGGAAAATGCATAACACATACGAAAACACAATTTCAGAAATTAACAATAATAGTAAAAAAAATACCCGAATTCTTTTGTGTAGCCTTGTATATCATCTAGAGATTTGTATGTATATTACATAGTATGCTAAAATTTTGTTCAGGTAGGAAACGCATAGCACTGTTGAAAATTTCCCTTCAACATCTACTGTCAATAAACGGAAAGGTAACTCAACAGCTTTTGTGCTGCCCTGTATATGATTTGTAGAATTTATACACGCCAAGTAATAGGCAAAACAATAGTAACATTTAAAAACGCGTACCACAACAGAAAACACACTTCCAGCTATTATTATTGATAGACCGTACTGCAACCGAATTATTTTGTGTATCTCTGTAAATGAACGATAAATCCTATGCACACCATATTCTGTAGTAAGCTTGTTGTATTGCACTTCATTGATATATATCGATTTCAATATCTTTTAAATAGTTTAAAATCATTAAAATACACCACAAACGATTTTTCTCATATAACGTAATGTAATGGAATTCTTTTGAGTGTCCCTGTAAACGAACTATACATGCTATATACTTCATTTTCGATACCGAACATGCCATAGTAAACCTCAATAGCATATAGCAATTGCATGGTAATCCGAATATAATTACGTGAGTTAAAGCACAGACAAACCAAATCCATAAAAACTTTTCAACTATGTTGGAAAGTGTTAAAAACTGAATTTTACTTTATACCTTAGATAGAGAAAAAAAGTGTACAAACTCCACCGCTAATTATCACATAAAAGTGTGTGAGTAGTATCAATCGATTAGTCATAACATCTACTGATTAATGCTATACTTAAATATCGTTTAGGAGGTCGTGCACGAATAGAAATTGTACCAAAATTTTAAATTCACAATAACAACACTGAATTTTGACATCATATTTGGATTGTTCTGTAAATTTTACTTTTGAATACCAAACAGGAAGTCATTTGCCCTTGTAATTTAGGAGTTATTCAGGTTTAAAGTTTGGAACTTTTAATGTTAAAGTCGTTTGTAAATGTTGCAAAACACGTTTCAATGCGGGTAATTTTAATTTCAGTTAAAAAAAAATATAGGTTACAACTCATATTTTTTCGAAAGTTAATTTCAAAATATATATGTTCGAAATTAATTAAAAAAATATAAGCCATTTCAAAACTTTCTTGGGGAGTGGGAGGGGGTCAAAGGTTTCTTTGAGGGGGGGGGGCAACATTTTCTTTTAATTTTGTTATGCACAGCTCTGAATCAATAGATGCAATTTTAACCTTACATAAATATTTTTAATTAGCCAAAGTGTTGATTGAAAAATGTCTCATTTCAAGAATGTTGCAATAGTAAAGTTTTCACAAATATTATTGTTAAATATTAATTTATGTGTTTAAAGTATTCATTTAGAGCTAATGTTCCTATTGTAATCAAATCTGATAAAATATTTTAGTTTTTGTGGAAATTCTGAAATAGTCTCTTTTTGATCCTGATCTGTGATAACTAATACACTCTGAAATATTAAATTCATTGCCGGCGCGATTACCTACCTAGCATCACTCAAATGGCGCGCTCTGCTTGTTCTTTAAACACGAGAAGTGAGTCTTTTCTACATGCACAAAATATAACACCAGTGCATTGTCCCCAAACATCTCTTACAGTGCAGGGGCTTCTACTTAGGAGAAGTCATCCTAGTAGCAAGCAATGTCTACGTCAACTATTGGGCCAATAATGAATTCATTGGCATGAAGCATTGCAGCAATATTGTGTTGACACTTTGTCCATATTGAACCGATTTTGAAAAGAAATATTTAGCCAATGTAAAATCTACAAAATGGTAATATCAGCTAAATATTGGCATTACACTGGATATATTTCCAATGTAATGCTAACATTGGCTAAATGTATTGACTTTACATTGGAAATATTTTTAATAAAACGCTATAATAATATATTATATTATAACTTAATGCTATATTTCATAAATGGTTTTAAGTAACATTTTGTAATATAATACGTGTCCCTACACAATTCTTAATAACATTTTAAGCAAAACACAATTGGGGCAAATCTATGATATTCTATAAAATCTGTATTTTTAATGCATAATGACATTCTGAGACTGCTCAAACAACGCTTAACTCCCAATGACTTAATTTTGTCTCGCATGAAATTGTGAAGACATAAAGAGCTGATAGATTTACCTGCGATTAATTAAACGCCTTTCCCAGAGAGTCACTCTAATTAATTTACGGCAAACAGTTTCCCTTGTTCTAGTCAAAGTTCGTTCTTTTTGTTTTTAATAAAGGATTTCTTTATCGTAATAGTTCCCAGTTTTCATCGGCTTTCGTCGAAGAAATTAATAATGAATTCCTTTCAATAATTAAAAGTATATACCTCGTAACAAACCAATATTGGTTATATAGGTTATATTGGGGCAATATATATTGTGTCAATATTGTATTCCTGAGAAACACCTCTATTGAGACTCCATTATAGGCGAAAAATTACTTTTACACTCTAAATGTTTCCAGTGAAGTGCTAATATTGCAGAAATAGTGTCACAGAAATCTCACGATATTTCTTGCTAATATTACTGTAATATAGGTAAAATGTAAACCTCAATGTTGGTGCAATATTTCATTCCAATATTTCCCATTTTTGCTAAAATATAATCAAGGTGTAGCAAATATTGTCCAAGTTAAGGTCAATGAAAATAATACTGGCCCAATATTATTTTAGTATTAGGGAAGAATAAATTCGGGTTAAAATAGCAACAAATATGCTGCAAAATGCATACAGTTTGTCCTAAAATAGGCTGAACATTTATAAAACTCAATAACAAATATACGGTGGCAGTTATTAAAGTTATTCTTGCAGGAAAGCAATGTGTGGTCAGGAATGTTTTTACTCCATTTTCTTGTTATAGTTCCAAATATCACCGATACAGGGGGATGCACTTTTTGATGGATTTACACGTTTTGGGATGTCATGAACATGATTTGACTATTTTTTGGAAACTGTCTGTCTGTATGTTAGTCTGAGTTTCACAATTTTTGTGAATACCCTACGTCAAGGTCTGATGAACGAAATTTCATAAAATTTTGTTAAAACTTGAGATGGACTGGTGCTGATAATGTTTAAATGTATGTAAAACCTACAAGTGGCACTGCTATGCTGTATCGTTCACGATTTCTATCACGGCTCTATATTAAAAAATTATGCATGGGTTTTCTTAAAACTGCATACTCTTTTAAACCTTGACTGACTCTGACTGATAGATTCTGATTAGGTTTTGGTGTATATAGCCCAACAGGTTGCGCTGCTATGATGTTATTTGCACGATTTCCGTCATAACTATATCTCTGTATGTATGAGATGGAATTTCATCAAACTTCAAACACAGTTAGAACTTTAGTTAAGTAAATATTGATTAAGATTCTATGTTTATAGCCCAACAGGTGGGGCTGCTGTGGTGTATTTTTCACGATTCCCATGGTAGGTAACTCTCAGCTTATATGGGATTGAACTTTACAAAATTTAATGTGTAAAACGTGCATTAAAATTTATGTCGGTTCAGTTTCGGATTTGTTCATTCAACAGGAGACGCTGCTATGTTGGGCTTTTCACGATTTCTTTGACAGCAATATCTCACCATCTACGGGATAAGATTTCACCAAATATAAAATGTAAAATATTTATTAAAACTATATTAATTTGTTTTTGATTTTCTTTACTCAACAGGGTATGCTGCTATGCTATAGTTTTACGATGAACACTATAGCGGTATCTCAGTTTCTATGGGGTAGAAATGCAAAAAAATTTATATTTGAAGTTATTAATTAAAAATATATATGTTGATCCAATTTTAAATTTGAATACTCAACATGGAGCGCTGTTGAACTGTGCCATTTTGTATTCACTGATCACTGTAGCAGTGAGATAAATTCCAAGAAATGAGATCTACTTCGTAATTTTTGGTGTGTAACAGTGTTATTTAAATTAATATTAGAATAATATAGAAAAGCAATACACACACGTCTACAGGATACACATGCGTTTTATACAGGTAAAAATATATGCCCAACGATAGAAATGATCCACGATTTCGACTGGTGTATGTAACTGTTGACTGTTGTGTGTGACTGTTGGTGTTCGACTGGAAAAGTAATCGTAAAGACAATAAAATTTGTAATAGGTAGATTATAAATTTAGTTATAAAGACACCAGATACTCCTAAACGCACAAAAGGCATATTCTAACGAAAAGAAGAGGTTGCGGGAAAAGGCATCTTAAGTACTGAAAACGCATTATAGTGATTTTACACAGTGTGACAGCTATGATAAACGTAAAAAAATAATAAAATGTAAGATGCAGCTTACGTGTAATATACAGCTTACTGATGCTAAAGATTTTTTCAATAAAGTTTTCTGGCTGTACTAGATCTTCTCTGTGTACCCCCTATAAGTCTACATTTTCACTTTTTGAAAATCTTTACGTGATATAGGGAAAATCTGGGTATATTTTAACAAGAAAGTATTATTTTGATATATTTTCGCCTCAAAACTTGCAATTAATTTTAAAGCGTTGCTTCATTAAATTAAATGCATTTTTAGGTCGAAGTTATTATTACATGAACATTATTTATTAATAAAATAATTTTATTGATCTTTTACAGAAGACTAATTTTCTTTTAAACTCTATTTTTTTTTATTCCTTTCATGAAAAACGCAACAAAAGAGAAATAAATTAGCTTAAAATACTAATGGCAACGAAATTTTCGAATTTAAATACCACAAACAATAGCTCGCCGAAAATGAATACATATCGATTAGTTTATCTTATCTTTTCTTTTCCAATAATTTTGTTAAGAAATGTGACCCGCATAAATGATTTTATTACAATAGATCATAATTAAACATTTACCTGTTTTAAAGAAAATAATAGTTATCTTAATCATAATTGGGTCTTAATTATTTTGGTAATTACCTTACTATGTAAGAATAGTTTTAAAATGGCGTTTTATTCTGCTTAAATACCCTATAATAAATGACTTTTTATAATATAGAAGAAGTTGATATAATATATTAGAAGAATATTAATATAGAAAAAGTTCTATACATTAGTTTATTAATTTATTTGTTTTCTTTATTATTGCATTTTATTTCATTAACATAAAAGTTTTTATGCAATGATGTTAAATATTATTTTTTCATGTATATATAAAAAATAAAAAATAATTGCGGTGAAATATAATATTCTAAAATATACAGCTTGTAAATCAGTATATTTTTTTAGTATCATAAAAAAGGTATTGTACAGTTCCTTTGTATGTTTTTGATGTTTTTTAACAGTTGCTTCGAATTAGATATGTATCTATATTATATATATATATATATATATATATAACAACTTTGAAATCAAAAGACAACGAACAAGCTCTTTTACCAAATCTGACTATATAGGTATATATATGGCAAGAGAACCATTTTATGAAGGTTCCATGTCAGTTTTATCAGAATCAAAAAATGGTATATTTGTCTGCGTTTCTGGACTTTAATTGTTTTATAAAAACTAGTTGATGGCAACGAAATTCAAATATTTTGTTAAGCTATTCAATACTACTTTAAATTGTAAAAATAGTTATCGTAACATGTACATTTGTTTAACCGTACATTTATTATCACATTAAAATGTTTAATGTATGATCGTCTACTACGCCAAATATGCACGATACTAACAACAATGTGGTTTAAAGTGAATGTGAACAAAAATATAGTGAATGTGGTCTCTAATATTTGTGTATTCTGAACTACTCAAATGGTGTGGAATACGTAAATTAACAATAAAAGGGCAAAACCACAAAGTTTTACAGGAATGTTTTTGCACAACTGTACGGAACTTGTCAGTTAAGAAACAAACACTTGAAATTGGTTTGGGTTTTTATGATACATTAAAGATGTTTAAATTAATAGTATAAAATATGTTTATATATATATATAATACCAGTATTACTATTTAAAGTGTCTAATTATTTTTTTTCCTATTTTTAGGTAAGAACATATTGGTTTACTTTCTGCTTGGGTGAAAAATGACTGTTCATTATTATTGAATAATATATGCTGTCGTAAAACACAGTAAAAATGTAAGTTGAGACTCCCTTTACTTATGTGTAAAATCAATCTTATTTTTTATACTTACATACGTGTGTGTGAAAATATCTCCTTGTTTCATTGTTTTTATATATTAGTAAAATAAGAAGTTTGGTTGTTTTTATTTCAGTAAGATTATCATAAGTACTATGTATTTTGATTTAAAAAAAAATATATTAGACTGCTAGTTTATACAGTCTGTCTCAAAAGTTTAGGCACGCACTAAAATATGATAATAAAGTTGAAAAAAGAAATATATGGAATAATTTCATAAAAAATATATAAAATGTAATTGAAATGAAACTTAGTAGATATTTTTTTCATCAGCATTATTTATTTTAAAAAATAAGACTTTTCTTGTTTTCTTAGAAAAAACTACTGTTTCAAAATTTTAGAAATACTATGCAAACTAATTATATAAAAAAATCACTCTCTAACATTAAACAAAGATGCATATGAATAAAATGATAAAACAGAACACATAAAGGCTTATAAAAACCTTTTAATATAAAGATCGACAAACAGCGACATTTTCAAGGTCTAAATGATAAATTTCCTCTCAAAAATTGTGAAAATAAACTTGATAAACATAAACCACGAGATCATATGTATAATAATAAAAGCAAAATAATATAAGCAATATAAGCAAAGGTGCTTAACAATGGTAATCAGGAATCAGCCTGTTTTGAATTACCTAAAATTTGGCTTGAGATGTTTTACAAATAAAAAAAAGCAATAAGAAAATACTAATTTTCACGATTATAGTTGATCATTGTTAAACACCTGCTTTTATCATACATATGATCTCGTGGTTTATGTTTATCAAATTTATTTTTAAAAAATTTGTGCAAATAGTTTATTTATCATTTTGATCTTGAAAATGTCGTCGTTTGTGCGTTCGAAACATGTCGATTGTTATATTAAAATGTTTTCATAACAGTTTATGTGTTCTGTTTTATCACTTTCAGCATATACATCTTTAGTTTAATGTTATGCAAACGTTAACAAATTCTGGATTAGCTTCAACCATCCAACCACAGTTTTCTCTGAGCAGTATAACAGCATGGGTGTCTGGAAGAAGAGCCTACGTTACAAATTTAAAGTTTTACAGAAATGAAGCAAAAACTATTAATGTTATTCATTAGAGATGTCTTGAGCAACTAATGCAACATAGACCCTTCTACCGATCTTAAGCTCCCTCCACTTTTGCATTCACGAATAATAAAAATCTAGTTCGGTGGGTAAGGAGAGTAATAATATCATTTTTAGTTTATTGTTTAATTTTTTTTTAAGTAAACAAACTTGTATTCTATGTAATCTATAATATTGCAATTTTTAACTCAGTCCGAGGGTCAATGTTTTACTTTCTTTATTGATAGGCATTTTTAATTAAGTTTTTTCCTGAAATGTGTTTTTCTATAAAGATTACTTCTCAGATAAAATTTGTATGAAAACTTTGAATTAAAAAAAACAATTTTAAATTTTAAATTTCAAACTTATTTAATTTTTGAAATAATTCATGGACCACTTGAATAATTTCGTAAATGCGTTAGAGTATAGCAGATTTGCATTTGAGACTTGCTTTTAGAGCCTAAGCTAGTAACGGAAGACACCGGACAGCAACTCCAGAAACCTTCACCTCATCGAGTTCATGAAAACTGTAATTTTATAGTAGTAGTTGACGACTCAGAGACGAGAAAAACGATAATTTACCAACATCTGTCTTGGTGCGGGTTAGGTATGGGTGGAACTTTCGGTCTCCTCTCAGGTTCAACTATAAACTCATCAGTTAATGTATGAAATACCTACATTATATTGGAGTCGATTTGCATATTACAATAGAACTGGTCTGCCACGTCATATCGTGGTGGGTACCTTGATCAGACCAAATTTTAATGATTGACTTTTAAAGCCCCAATCACCTTATATTGTTCGTGGGGAAACTTGGGAACAAATTAAAGCTAAAAATGTGTACTTTTCGAATATTGTTGTCTGCCAGATCGCAGCCTAGCACTTTTGTCAGACAAACCACTTTTCTTTATGTTTTACGGATTTCACTTTGACTACTAACAAATGTATTCCAAGCATACGGTTCATTTTTAGAACTTTCCGACATAGTTGTTAAAACTTTCCAACACATTTGAAGGTATTTATCAGCTCAGTTTGCCTAATGATCTGTTTCTCTGACTGTCAGTTAGTCTTTTCGTCTGTCTGTTCGTCTGCCTGCCCATTCTCCAACGTTTGTAACCATTGTTTGTTTGTAACCATACTTAGATTGACACGAAATCGATATATGGTACTGAAGTTTACGATAGAATGTAATGGAATGCTCTTGTTTCTATACATATATTTATTTCGCTTTCCCACTATATCATAAGAGCTCATTAAATGCTTCTAGTTAATTTTTCTACTTTTATTAAAAGCAATCATATTGAAAAAAAATGCCTCTGAAATTTTAATTGTAGAAACAATACATAGACATTGTGTGTGTGACAAAGAAAGAAAGAGAACGCCTAGAAAGAGAGATTTCATTTGCATTGGTCTGCTTACTATATGCATTCATTACCATTTCAAATTTATAAATACTTTTGTCTCCAAAAATTAATATATAACTTTGTTTTTTATTTAAAAATATTATTTAATTGTGAAATTTAGGAAATTTGTATTTATACTTTCTAAAAAATAGTAATAAATATTAAAAAAACTGTTCTTATTTTTTTTAATGTAATTAATTTTATTCCCAATACTGTGTATAAGTAGCAAATTAAATTTAATAGTATCTACATTAGACGAAGTTTATAATGTATATGTACTTCAGATGTCATAATACTTAATGAAATCTAAGTTTTAAAACATCTACCAATTCCATTATTGATACTTAGTTATTTCAAGATAAATTTTCAAAAGTAAAATTTATTTTTCTTATATTTAACAGATCTCTTTATCGTAAACATGAATTTGAAGTCTTATTTTTAGCTTTATTGCTAAATATTTTGCTTGATATTTTATTGTTGAAATATTTCCTTTATTTCCGAGTAATAGCAGTTCCGTTTATTTTAACGATTTTGACCTATCATATTTATTGTTCTCTATAAAGAACTTGGATTTATAATAAAGCTTTCTTTTTGGATTCTTATGCATTTGCTTAAAATCCAATTAATTCTGTAAAAAAAATAAGAAAGACTTTTTTTTATAATACAATGAAACCTTTTGTGTGCAACACATTTTTATTTCAAATATTTTTAAATGAATAATAGAGAGTAAGAAATTAAAATTCTAATCTTCCAAATGCCATTAAAAATGCTTCATTAGAAAAGAAGATCCGCCAATATATTTATATATAAAAAGTGTCTTTTGTGTAAAGTGAGTTCTTTAACGAATAAAAGATGACATAAAAGATACAAATTAAAAATTTCTACTTTGAAAATGGCATTACGGTCAGAAAAAAAAAAAAAAAAAACAAATAACAATAGTAATAAATTATTCCAATGCATTAACGGGTATTGTTTCCTTGTTTTAATCAAGCAAAAAGCATTCAAATCTATCCTATGTCTAACATATTTATTTATTTTGCTTTTCACTATATCATAAGGGACTCGTTAAACTCTTCTCGTTATTTTTCTCCTTGCATTAAAAGCAATTATATTAACAACAACGCCACAGGAATTTTAATTGTAATAAAACAATACATATAGATGTATGTGTGTATGCGTGTGCGCGCGCCTTTCGAAAGAGAGGGAGTGATGATCTAGATCTAGAAGGTGAGTGATTTCATCTGTATTCGTTGGCTAACTATGGATTGATTAAGGTTTAAGTTTTATAAAATACTTTAATCTCTAAAAAAATATTTTTTCTATTTATTGAAATATTGTTCGTTTTTAGAAATGTGTGTTTTGCACTTACTGAAAAATCCTAATAAATATTAACGAGACTACTCTTATTTTGAACAGTAAAAAATCGAAATGTATAATCCTTATAACACTTTTAAGATTTATACTGCCAGTTGTTCTAGTTTCTGTAATACGCAAATGCTCTAGCTAAAAACCCAGAGAAAAATATTATTTTCGGGTATGTCAGTAAAGTAACATGGATATAAAAACTGTTCTCTTCAAAATTGTTCAGCAAAGCAATTTCTGTATAATAGATGCTTTTGCAACCCATAATTAAAAATTTTAAAAGAGTTTTTAATTAAAAATATGTTTAGTAATTCAATTTTATATAATATGAAATATTTTCGTGTTGAAAATATTAAATATTTATTATTATTTTTTTTTCTTTTTCTAAACTTTATTTTCTCACGATTTAGTCAGCAATAAAATGCAAAGGAAAATTTCAGCTTTCTTTGGTCCATTAATTTTTATTAATGTTAATAAAAATATCCAAATATGTTAATATATTGTATTAGTTTAGATTAGCTTATTTGGGAAATTTATGATAAAAAATGAAAAAATTGAAACATATTAATATCTTATATTAATTTTACAAATTTCGTTAAACCTTTTGTATATATGTGTTAGTATTTAGAAAATTTACATATTTCATATAATTAAAAAATAAATTAATAGATGATTTTTAAATATGTAAAATTAAGTCATTTTACATTTTTGAAAGAGTATCTTAAATTCACTTAATGTTATTAAAACCATGCATGCTTTAAAAGTAATGTCCCGTTTCTTTTTGAATGTACGTTTCCAAAAACATTTTAAGAATGCTTTTGCAAGAAATTTAAATGTTAATAGATAAAGATATAAATTGTTGAAATTTAAAATGTCAAGATAACTGATACTTACTCTTTCTTACATCAAATAAAAGAAATTTTGAATAAAAATTCAAATTTCAATATAGATTGTATAAAAAAAATGGTCTATATTTTATTTCTATCTTAGCAATTAAAAAAGAAAAATAATACATTTTATTAAACTTTCTTGTATCTTAAGAACTTTTCTAGAAATAAGAAAGCAAACAAAAAATAATCAATAAATTTGATTGAAAATCTTATCGGACGCATGATTAATTTATTTTATATGCATATTGTTAAATAAATTTTATTGAAAATCTGGTACTTCTTTGTTATAGCGGCCCCTAAAATTAAGATTATGCGAAAGTTGCAGTTAAGACTTCGCCAAAGTCATAGTCAACTTTATAAATGCATTTTTTGGAGCATATATATATATATATATATATACACATATATATATATATATATACATATATATATATATACATCGTATATGTATACATACGTCATATATGCACTAAATATGACTGTAACTAAAACATATAGGTTATGAAATGTCATATATATCATATATGACTATAATGTTATTTACTAGCTGTTACACCTGACTTCGTTCACGTAACATTGAAAGAATAATAAATGCATTATCTAAGCAAAATATTTCACTCCCAATAATTGAAAACGTAAATAATAATGTGATATAATAATAACGTGAATTAACCAATATTATTCACAACTAAAAAGAAATAACGCATCTAGTATTTGTCGAGAATTAAATAAAAATAGTGCACTCGTGACATCATAATTCCCATTTATATTTTAACAGAGGCTAATAAGGCTACTATAATTTGTGATTCGTGCTATAGCTAGTATACACGTCAGAACACTATCTTTTTATGCGTGAAGATTTCGCAATGGTACTCCATTGTGAAATTTGGTAATTTTTTTAATTCAATATTTGAAAAATGGCATAATCATTAGATTTGAAATTTATATCAAGAAAAATACAATTGTTTACCTTTCTAACGCAGTTTGTCTAACAATTTTCTGACCAATACTTTTCAAGCTATTAATTTTTTCAGTAACTGCAAATATTTCATTTTCCGAGATTAATCTGTGGCAACGATTACGGAAAAAGTCAGTCGTTAGCAACGCGTAGCTTTTTATTAAAGAGGATTATTATAATTTGGCGATGCATTCATTTTCAGGGATCACTATAACAAACAAGTGCCGAAAATCTTTTCGGATGCAAGATTAACTCATTTTATATGCACCGTGACTGTGTAATGAAAAGTGTTTTATCATTTTATACAGAAATCCAATATCACACAATTGCATTCGAAATACTTTATTACTATTATTATTTTTATTAATTTAGAATGTTATTTAAATTCTATCTGTGGCTTGAATACCAAAGTATTAGCCAGAAGGAAAGATTTCTCAAAATGTATACCATTGTTATACTAATTAAACAGCTTTTGAAAATTTTTAGTGCGAAAATTGCATTATAACGTCTTTTGTGATTTTTATTTTTAATATATATATATATATCAACCGACTTTAGGTTTTAAGAATTTCGGCACACAACTTTTCAACGGGGTTTTACTAATTAAGATGAGAAAGGTCCTAAACACCGTCTATTCAATTTAAAAATCTGTTTTCATTTCTGAACTTTAAAGACAAAATTGTACTAATAAAGTTATATTAATCCCCATTATTCACACATATTTTGCAACACTGGAATAACACAATTGGCATCATTTGAATTTATTATAGGAATTTTATTCAATATCTGTACTATATAAGACACTTATTTCTAAATTTGTTCGACTATTCAGATGACGTACAGTCAAAAATAATATTTAAAAAAAACTTGTCGGTCTGTCTGTCCGAAATAGACTCAGAAACGGTTGCATAACAAAGACTAAGCTTATCAGGGATACATAGAAAATGTTTCTTTTTACAATTTGTAGTTTGTCGCATTCCGATATCTAAAATAGTTTTTCAGAAAAGTGGGAGAATCAATCAATCAATCTTTTAATGGTCAAAAACTCGAGAACAAACTGATTACTTTAACAAAACCTTACGACGATTGATAGGTCCATAATAGTTAAGCTTTATGTGTGACATTAAATATTTAGCATATGACTTATTACTTCAATTTAAAAACTGAATTTGTAAGTATTTTTCTTCAAAAACTCGAAAGATCTTATAAAAAAAAAACTGGCTGCATAGCAACCAGTGATGTATTTCATTACATGATGTTATTTGATTGTTCGGGAGGGTATATAAATATAATTTTATTATACATTTGAAGCTTTTTGCCCAAACAATTCTAAATAAATAGTAATTTTGAACGTTTTTAGAACATTTTCCGCTTTTTAGTTTCTGCAGTATGGCAGAAATAACAAATTTGGAACTTTTAAAAATTTGAAATATTTTTTAAAAATATTCCGTTGCTAGTAATTTTGTCTTAAATGTAACAATCATGTCAAGTTTCAAGTTTCTATTCTTAACAGTTCCAAATTAATTGTAATAAAGATCGTTTGTAGAACATTTTCCGCTCATTTAACGCTTTCGATTTTTTTATAAACCGTTCTTTGGGAACATTTACAACTTGAAATTAGCTACCATGCAAATTTTTTTGTTTTAGCCCCAACGCTGTCATTGAAAACACGTCTTTTGTTCCTGCAACCCGCTACATTTCGAATTTTTTAGAAACTTTTCTGTGCAAGCATTTGCGTCTTAAAAATAACAGCCATATCAAATTTCTAGTTTCTAACCCTCACAGTTCCAAGTAAACAGTAATTTAGAACGGTTTTAGAACGTTTCCAGCTCATTTCAAACTTTTTTATAAACCGTTCATAGCGAGTATTTACATCTTAAAAGTAAACACCACACCAAATTTGAAATTTCAAGCACCAACAATGTCATAGGAATCGCAATTTTAGAACGCTTTTTGCTCCTGCATCCCCTTGGGGGTCATTGTACTGGCATAAAATATAGTCTATGTTGGAGCAGAGAATGTCACCAACATTTTTGCCAACAATATTTTTGAAATCGTCTCTGTGATTCCGGAGATTACTTCCTAGAAACAAACACACACCCGTTACTTCTTTATAATGTGAATACAAACAAATGCAACAGAACAGGTTGCTACAAAGCTAGTTAAAGATGCATTAATATCGCGTAAATTAATTTTAAGATCCTCCGATCCTTGCGAATACATAATAGTCTTTTCTCAGCCTAAAAATCTTAATAATCATGGAAACATTTATCTGAAATACAAACAGAAAAAAAAGGCAGATTTTCATAACATAGATGGTAGAGTATATTTTGATATAAGATACTAATTTAAAATTATTAAACTATGCATAATATAAAAATAATTTCGATATTTCTAATGTCTATATTATAGTTTACAAGCATTTTGTCGGATTAAATTGTCGCGTCGACAGAAATGCATACTTACTTTTCATTAAATAAAAGATGTTTTCAATAAAAATTCAAATTAAGAGAAATAATTAAATCTAGATTTTACTTCCATCTCACAAATAAAGGAACGAAATGTATTTTATTAGATTTTCTTGTAGTTTGAAAACTTTTCTGACATAGAAGCAAACACAAAATTATCCATAAATTTGATTGAAAATCATTTTTGGACATATGATTAAATTACTGTTTCATATGGTTTGTAAATGTCTGATAAAAAAATTATTTCCACATTTCATACAAAAATCTATTACCACACAATTCTGCGTGAAATGCTGTATATTTTTCTTTTAGTTCATTTTGTATTCAAATTTTAATCTAATGCTAATTAAGTAGAGTGGCAAAATATAATCCGAAATCAAACACCTCTGAAAAATTAAATAGCGGAGATCTTATAATTAGCAGCTTTTCAAAAGCTTTCAAATGTTAAAATTTAATTGTAATACATGTAATACTTGTAATTTAGTGAGAAAGTGGTGTTAATAGTAATTTAGATACAGTAATTTCCATAATTTCTCCTTTTCCATAACAATAAAATAATCCAATCGTCAAAATTATTAAAGAAATTTTATTTAAAATTTAACGATAATCAATATCTTAGAAACTGATTTAATTTTGGAATTTTGATAAGATTTTTAGATCTTTTCCAGTAATTGATTTTCTGTTTAGCTCGGAATTCGTATTATTATTGGAAAACTATAAATGAAACATTGCCAAAAATACTATCAGATTATAGTATTATAAATGGGAGAATATATGCTTATATGCTTGCTTTATAAGCTTTAAAATTTTTATTTAAAACTATTAAAACTACGCACAATCTAAAACTTATTTCATATTTTTAAATGATTTTAAACTAAATAGATTATACATTTCGTTTGTATTTTTTTAACACTTTCCAACATAGTTGAAAAATGTTTATGTCTTGGGTTTGTCTGCATGCCTGTCTGTCTGTCCCGCTTTAACCCACGTAAATATACCGAGATTGTCATGTAATTGATATAACATTATTGAAATTTACTGTGGCACGTTTGGTATTAAAAATGAAGTGTATAGCCTATGTACTTCGTTTACAGGGACACCCAAAATAATTCTGTTACTTTATCGTCTATGGGGAAAAATCGCTTGCAATGTATTTTAAAGATATTACAGCATTTCAAACATATTGAAATTGATATACAGCACTGAGTTGCACTACAAGGTACTTACTGTAGAATATAGTATGCATAGCATTTGTCATTCATTTAGAGGGACACACAAAATTATTCGGTTACAGTACTGTCTATGAGCAATAATTGCTGAAAACAAATTTTCAATTTTGGGATGCGTTTTTAAATTTAACTAATTTTTTGGTAATTACTTAGTGTGTATAAATACTACAGATTATAGGGCTGCACAAAAAATTCGAGTATATTTCGGCTTACTGACGGAAATCGCTGAAGACAATTTTTAGGGTTTTGTTCATCTCATGAAACCCTATTCGCCCCGCTACGTTGTCTGTCCGTCACAGAGCCGGTTCTCGGAAACTATATAACTTACAGACATGAAATTTTGTGTACTTACAGCCAGAGCCTGATTACCGACGGGGCACACTTCCACCAGTAAAATTTAACAGAAATTTTCGTCGTATTAGAACGCCCTATTCATGCAAAATTACTGTATTGAATAAAGAAAAAAAATCTATTCTTTTTTACTGGTGGAAGTGTGCCCCGTTGGTAATCAGGCCCTGCTTACAGCTAAATACCTACTATGAAGCTCAAAATCATAAAATTTTGAAAAAATTGTATTATTTGAATATGGAGAGATAAAAAATAAAAAATCTAACAGCCTTTTCCTATTAAATTTAAACATTTTTCGTTATAGCAGTTGCCAACAATTAAAAATTCACAATAAAATTCTTTATACAATAATTAACTTTCTTTTGAAAAATTTCCACGTGAAAAATGAAAAGAAATAAAAAGTTTCAACAATCGAAAAAAAGATTAATAGGACGTAATATTGGTAATCAAATGGAAAATTTCAAAGATTTCTCAATAATACAAGGAGTATGAGTATGTGTAAGTAACGAAAGCAGGTTAATATGATGTCATTAGAGGATTAAAGAGAAAATTAATCCGATGTCATATTGGAAGTTTAATGGACTTTTTCAAATGTTTGAGAATAATACAAAGAGAGTATCAATATGAGTAATAGACAAAGCAAGTAGATAGAACGTCAGCAAGTGATTATAACGTCATATGAGTTTGAGGAACGTATTGAATCATGATAAAAACCCGATTATGGAAATATTGGGATATTTTAACATTATGAAGGTCTCTATACAACATGTTTAATTTTGTAATTGATTTTTTTAAATATCGCATTTAGTCCACATGACAGATAATATTATGAGAGAGTATAATAGCGGCTTTCGCCGCTTTTTTCGTAAAAACCGGTAAATTTTTACTTTATAAAAAACATGACCTTTTTCTTTTCTTTTCTTTTTTTTTTTTTTTTGAAAATGAAATTTAGTTGGATTTATTAAAGAAAGGATAAAATGTTTTAAAAGAAATATTAAACGAAACCCTTTGTGCGATCTTCGATCACACTTACTCACTTGTTTAACCGTGTTATGTTTTATGAAATATCATTAAGATCTAAACTAGTCGTTGGGGGCCACCGTAATACTTACCCATTATGGATAGGCATAATATAAAATATGAAAATAGAACATGTGTAAACTACTTATAAAATGCCATTGCAATTCGTATAAAATCGTGACTTAGAATTGCGTAAAAGAAACATCCTTATAACTCCAAAAATGATAATCATATTAACTAACGATTTATTGCGTTGGATTAAGCGTCTTATTTCCAATTAAAATATATCTTTAAATTGAAATATGAATGAAATACAGGGTCGTGAAAAATCGAAGAGTGTGGGAAATATGATTACAAATATCTCGGCAACTCATTATCCAATCAACTTCATTCTTTATGCAAAATTTGTTTTTTTTATTGCTTTTATATTCACTTCTTAAAATGAACAATTTCAAAAAAATTTATATACCTTTTATTAGAACGAATATTTCGAGAATCCGAAAAAAATAATTCCTGACCATCGAGGTTACGGAAATTCAAAAAGCTTCTTCCCATTATTACATACTAAGTACATACCAAATTTCAAGTATCTATCTCAATTTGCTCGGAAGATAGAGCGTTTACAGACATACAGACATACAGACACACAGACATACAGACACACAGACATACAGACACAGCATACAGACACACAGACAGACGGACGGCAATTTTTTTCTAAAAATATGGTATCTGCAGGTGTCTGAAATGTGTAAATCCGGTAAAAAAAAAAAAATCTATTTTTAAAACGATTGCAAGATTTATCCTATACTACGTATGATGGGTAATTACAATGATATATTTGTCTGTATGTCTGCTTTTATGTCTTTATTTGAATTAATACATTTTAATTTTAGTAAAAATTGACCAATCGATGTGTAGTTTTAATATGGTGTTAACACAGCACAATTTTACATTAAAAAAAAAGCCATTGTGTCATATGTCAACTTCTTTCAAAAGGACACCTTAAAATATTTAAAGTATCATCATCTGCCACGCGTAAAAACTAGTCGTTGGGTGCCAACGTATTACTTACCCATCATGGATATGCATAATATAAAATATGAAAATAAAACATCTGTAAACTATTTATAAAATGCGTTGCAATTCGAATAAAATAGCATATTGATGACGTCATAAACAATAAATGCTCTATTACTCCAAAATTCATAATCATATTAACTAACGATTTACTGCGTCAGATTAACCGTCACATTTCCAATTAAAATATCTTTAAATTGAAATTTGAATGAAATACAGGATCGTTAAAAATCGAAGAGTGTGGGAAATATGATTACAAATATCTAGGCAATTCATTATCCAATCGACTTCATTCTTTATGCAAAATTTATGTTTTTTTTATTGTATTTTATATTCCTTCATTAAAATAAACAATTTCAAAAAATTTTATATACCTTTTATCAGAACGAATATTTCGAGAATCCGAAAAAAAATAGTTCCGGACCATCGAGTTTACGGAAATTCAATAAGCTTCTTCCCATTATTACATACTAAGTACATACCAAATTTCAAGTATCTATCTATATTTGATCGGGAGATAGAGCGTTTACAGACACACATACATACATACACACTGACATACGGAAACACAGGCATACAGACACACAGACAGACGGACGGCAATTTTTTTTCTAAAAATATGGAGTCTGCAGTGTCTGAAACGTGTAAATCTGTCAAAACAAATCTATTTTTAAAACGATTGCAAGATTTACCCTATACTACGTATGATGGGTAATTACAATGATATATTTGTCTGTATGTCTGCTTTTATGTCTTTATTTGAATTAATACATTTTAATTTTAGTAAAAATTGACCAATCGATGTGTAGTTTTAATATGGTGTTAACACAACACAATTTTACATTTTAAAAATAGCCATTGTGTCATGTGTCAACTTCTTTCAAAAGGACACCTTAAAACATTTAAAGTATCATCATCTGCCACACGTAAAAACTAGTCGTTGGGTGCCACCGTAATACTTATCCATCATGGATATGCATAATATAAAATATGAAAATAAAACATGTGTAAACTATTTATAAAATGCGTTGCAATTCGAATAAAATAGCGGCTTGATGACGTCATCAACAATAAATGCTCTATTACTCCAAAATTGATAATCATATTAACTAACGATTTACTGCGTCAGATTAAGCGTCACATTTCCAATTAAAATATCTTTAAATTGAAATTTGAATGAAATACAGGATCGTGAAAAATCGAAGAGTGTGGGAAATATGATTACAAATATCTAGGCAATTCATTATCCAATCGACTTCATTCTTTATGCAAAATTTATGTTTTTTTTATTGTATTTTATATTCCTTCATTAAAATAAACAATTTCGAAAATTTTTATATACCTTTTATCAGAACGAATATTTCAAGAGTCCGAAAAAAATAGTTCCGAATAATCGAGGTTACTGAAATTCAATAAGCTTCTTCCCATTATTACATACTAAGTGCACACCAAATTTCAAGTCTCTATCTCGATTTGTTCGGGAGATAGAGCGTTTACAGGCACACAGACACACAGACAGACATACGGACGGCAAAAATGTTTTTTCTAAAAATATGTTTTTTGGAATCTACAGTGTCTGAAACGTGTAAATCCGTCAATTTTTTTTTCGATTTTCAAAACGATTACAAGACTTACCCTATACTATGTATGATGGGTAAGTAATAAGCTATATTGACAAGTATGAAATTTAAAATGTATGTGGATTATATTCCTGCATCAGATCGGGTAATTCGATTTTACTCTAACCAGACCCGATCCGTAGTTTGGACCAGGTCTATTCGGCAATATATATATATATATATATTTTTTTTTTGACAGGGTTGACTCTAATATATGTACTGGATTAGATCGGAATTCGACCTTTTTTTTATTTTATTTAATTTTTTTTTTTATGAATATCCACAATATTGTTTAAGATGAAAAACTACCGGAATAATTGAATATAAATAACTATATATATGTTTATATTTCTGAATAGAAGATAAAATTGGTATTAGAAATATAATTACAGAGAATTTTTTATAATTGGATTGAAATATGATTTTTTAAATTATTATTTCGGTTTGAAGTGTGTCGGGTTCGGCTGGTATTCCGAGTTGGCTTCAAATAAATTGTTCAAATTCGGGTTTGTATAACCCGATCCGTGCAGGATTCTAATGTGAATAAAAATATAGGGTTGTTATAAAAACACGAAGGTAAGAAAAAAAACTTTCAAGTCGGTTTTATCTTTTGTTAAAAATTACTTGTGTTTTAAAAATGCGCTATTTTACGTATAAAGAAGGTTTTTATCCAAAAATTATTTTTAAAAAGGCTTTCACAAGAAAGTTAAAAGTCTATTGATATAGGTGTAATTGAAATTTAAAACATCGAGTGGAAATGATACTTACTTTTCATTAAGTAAAATACATTTTCAATGAAAATTCAAATTAAGACAAAGCTAGTACAATCAAATCTAGATTTTATTTCATATCTTATCTAAATCTTAACATAAAAAAATAAAATAATATGTTATTAGATTTTCTTGCAGTTTTAGAACTTTTCCAACATGAAAGCAAGCATAAAAATATCCATAAATTTAATTGAAAATCTCTTTCAGACAGATGATTAAATTACTTGATATGCATTGTGAGCTTCTGATTAGAAGGTATTCAGCATTTCGTATTGAAATCCAATATCTTAAAATTCTATCGAAATGCTGATTTATTTATTTCATTTTTTTTTTCATTCTTTATTCAAAATTTAGTGTGTGGCTGTTTTTTTTTTTAATTCCTAAACAAGTTGATTTAAAGGTTAATAAAAATTAAAAAAATACAAATTAAAAATGCTATCACTTTAACAACATAGGAAATGACATGATTTGTTTAAAATATTTAGCAATGTTATAGTATGTTTCAAATAATCGTGTAAAACTTTCAAATTATATTAACATGTTTTAATATAAATCAAGAATAGTATCACATTAAAGAAATTGGAAATGGCATTACTTTTTTAAAAGTTTCAGAATTGTTTTAGTATGCCCCAAACAAGGAAATGACACGATTTACTTTAACATTTCAGCTATGATTGTTAATACAGGGTGATTTTTTTTAAAGTTGTGAAAGTAAAACCCTATAACGAAAGAACCACTGATCCAAATGACCGGAAATTTCACCAGTATGCTCCCAAAGCAATGGGTATTTTTTAGGCATTGTTTAAAAAAAACTTAAAATATCACCGACAGATGGCGCTGTATATGCAGTAAAGTCGGGAGAGGAGCTTGTGCAAGACACACGCACAGTGGATACTCTTCACTCTGTTGTGGAACATGCAGCTTCACGTTTCCAATTCGTAGCTGAAAATATTGGACAGCACACTGAAAATCGTATGCGTTAGTTGCGCAGTTCTGTACGAATGTTTTACTCCATATTTTTTTTCGTACTGTTTCTGCAGGTGTTTGCAGTTCCTTTTCCCAATTACTGCATTCTGTATATCAAAAACATACAGAATGCAGTAATTGGGAAAAGGAACTGCAAACACCTGCAGAAACAGAACGAAATAAAAATATGGAGTAAAACATTCGTACAGAACTGCGCAACTAACGCATGCTATTTCAGTGTGCTGTCCAATGTTTTCAGCTACGAGTTGGAAACGTGAAACCGCATGTTCCACAACAGAGTGAAGAGTATCTAGTGTGCGTGTGTCTTGCACAATCTCCTCTCCCGACTTTACTGCATATACAGCGCCATCTGTCGGTGAGATTTTAAGTTTTTTTTTAACCATGCCTAAAAAATTTCCATTGCTTTGGGAGCATGCTGGTGAAATTTCCGGTCATTTGGATCAGTGGTTCTTTCGTTATAGGGTTTTACTTTCACAACTTTAAAAAAAATTACCCTGTATGTTCCAATCAGTTGTTTAAAAGATTCAAGGCCGATTATCATATTCAAATAGTATATTAAAAATAATATGTTAACAACATAACAAATGACATTATTTGTTAAAAAACTTCAGCATGGTTGGCATTTGTTGGCCAAAAAATAGTGTAAAATTTTCAAAGCAGTTTAATATGTTTTAAGGTAAATCATAGTATGATATTAACAAAATAGGGATTGATATGATTTTCTTTGACATTTTATCGTTGTTATAATATGATCCAAACAATTGAATGAAACTTTTAAAGCCGATTAACATATTTGACGTAAGTCAAAAGGGTACTTTTATGTTAGCCGGACACAGTTGATAAATCGCCAAATATCGTTTCCTTCGCCATCATTCGTATTGCATTTATTTTTTTCAAAAATAAACCTTACACTAATTTAATTTAAAATACATAATTTACATTTCAAACACATACATTTGAAGTGCAAACATTTAAAAAACATATGTTTCATTTATTTAAAATTTCTGTCTTTCACTTATTTCATTAGAACAAAAATGATAAGAAGAAATAAAGTCAGGCATCAAAACATTTCATTACGACATCAAAGCATTGTTTCTAATTTGCAGATGAGAAAAATAAAAGTCGCTATTGGCGAGATTTGCTCTCGGCTAACATAAAAGTACCATGTACCAAAAGTTAGATGATACCATGTCAAAAATAGTCTCATGTAACGACTTGAAAAATGATATTATTTGTTTAAAAATACCAGTATTGTTTGAGCGTGTCTCAAATGATTGTGAAAAATGTTCAAAGTATATTACTATATTTAAATACATACAGACAATTCTATACATTATGTTGAAACGTTATATTCCCCTTAATAAATCAAAATAAACAACATGAGAACACTGATTCACAATTAATTTACTGCCAACATAGGTGCAAATATAATATAAAAGTTTTAAAACATTAAAACTATCAAGATGTTAACAATAAAAGATGTCAAAGCACGTCGAAATTTTCCGAGCGCTTTTAGCTAAACATTAACCATCATCAGGGGAGTTAAATAAAAAAATAGTTCCTCATTGAATTCAAATACTCAAATTTTCATTCAAATATTTTCTTGTTTTGAGAAAGAGGTGTGAGATAGAATTAAAAAATAGTCGCCTGTGGCAGCCCTGCTAAATAGACATAACGGTAGAATAGACCGTGAATGGTTAGCAAATGTTTTCACATATTTTAAATATTAGAACAGAAATGCACGTAGAGCCCTGCATCGAGTTGGTTCATCCAACTACATTTGAATTTGACTTGACCCACGGGTCAGGTTGGTTCTGTTCTGGTAGGCAATGTATTTATGGTACCACTATATTGCACCGTTCGAGTTTAATTTAATTTTTTTTTCTGGGCGGAGAAGGGGTGATTGGTCTTGTTTCAGGTTTCGTTTGACTCTTTCGGCTTAAGTTCGGGTATATCCGACCTAATATAAGGTGTGTTCGGAATTCGATTAAAAAACTGTATATTTGAATATGAATGAGTATGCACACGTCCAGTTTCATCATAAAAGATTAAATTTATTTAGAGATGCTATTATAGAATATCTGCTTCATAATTATGCCAAAGTACGTATTTCCTTTCATTTGGGCTTTCGGTTCGGATTGGTTTCAAGTTGAAGTGTGCCAGATTACTGATCGATGGCAATTTTGTCTCGGGGTTCGAATGTTCGTATTGACTTCAAATTTTTTTTTCGGATGCAGGTCCTGTATAATCCGACCCGTGCGAGTCTAGAGAACGTGCAGGTTTCTAGTTTCACACAGAGATTTACATCTAGGTACACATAAGCCCATTGTTATCATGTGCAGTTATTTCGACTTCCTGGAACTTCTTTTTTTTCTACGTTTTTCGATGAACAAATACATTACACAATTCTTACGGAAATGAATGTTTTACAAAGATATTGCATAAACTAAAATTAAATATCATATATTTTATACTTTTAGAGATATTATAAATTAAAGCCATTTAACAACTCACTTAAGGTATTACTTTTAATGGAAACGTGTATACCAAACAACCCGAGACAATATAGTGAATTAAATAACTGCAATATTTTAATATATTTTAATTAATAAATGGTAAAATAAAGAAAAATTATTTAACTCATTAAAATTAAGAAAGGAAGAAAGGAAAACTTTATTCGTCTGGACTATTTAGGAAAAAGAGAAATAACCATGGAATTTATAAAGAATAATACATTTCTTTCTGAAAAAAATTCTAAAAACACTTTTAAAATAAAGAAATTTTAAAAATATTTAGTTAGTTACACCTTCTGTAGGAATATTCTATTATTTCGTCATTTTGAATGCCAGATGCGAACAGACAAGTATAAATAAGTCACATTCTAACAAAATATGTATCACTAGCGAGAAAATTCTGTTTGTTAGTTATTAGTATTTTAAACTTTTGTTAAACTGAACATATGTTTGCCCAGAGCTAATAAAACTAAACTTTCGGATATGAATTAAAATTATTAAGAAGTTCGTTGAAATTTAATAGCACCTTCTTCTCTTTATGTAAACTGACTTCCAGAAAAGTTTGTGAATTATTCTGTGTTTGTCTGATAGGGGATTCACTTAAAGAGCGTAACGTCAGTAAACTTCCAGAAGTGAATAAAACTGAAATAAATAATTTTTCGAGTTTGAATCTGATAATGAGGATTTTCCACAGTTTTAGTAAAACAATGTTGAATAATTTATTCTGTAAAGTGCCGAAATATCGTAGCCCTAAGCAAAACTCTTAGTTTTGAAAATAAAGATTAAAACTAAAAATGCTTTAAACAGTTATACTTCATATCAACAGAAGGTACTATTGTAACTTATCGTGCGAAAATGTGTTCTTAATTCCATGTCCTTCTTAAATTTACAATTTAATATCAAAAGCAGGGATTGAAAAAGATTTAGGAAATTTCCATGGAGAAATAATTACTTTCTTCGAAATTTAGTTGTTTCTTCTATCGCTCTTCAAACTGCTGTTTTATCTCTTTAAAGACTTTTGCTGACCCTTTGTGAGAAGGTCCTGTCCAAAGAAAACAAGTGGGTAAGCGTGATCGGAGATCACACAAAGGGTTTCGTTTAATATTCCTTTCAGAACATTTTATCTTTCAATTTATAAATCCAAATCATTAATTCATAATTATCCTTATCATTTATCAGTACACTTTATCAATAAGAACATAGAAGGCGTCACCATTAACTTTAATAATAAATTTCATCAGACGAAATAAGCCCTGAAAAAGAATTGTCAGGTCTAGGAGTTGAGAATTTTGAAGTAGATGGATTTAGGGTAAAAGCTCTTCACTTAATACGCTCTTCACTTAATGATTAAACTTACAAGACAGGAAGAGTTTGAACACGAAAACAAAGCTGTAGTCTTCCTTTTTGGGAGTCAAACAGTGCCATATACGCTCTTCACTTAATAATTAATCTCACAAGACAGGAAGAGTTTGAACACGAAAACAAAGCTGTAGTCTTCCTTTTTGGGAGTCAAACAGTGCCAAAAACTTACTTTGAGGCATCAGAATAGCATTCTGGAGGTAAATAAAAGTCTTAACCAGCTTCTTCTTGACTGATTATTGATAAATATTGCGCTAAATGACAACGCTTCCCATCTCACAGCATATTTTCGATTGGGAAGTTTTACATTTAGTTTAACGTTGTTAAGTGAAGCTTACCAAGAGGCAACAGCAATATCTATATTGACAAGGGGAATTTAAGACACGGGACGGATTTTGGTTCTTACTGTTCTTGACAATATTGGTTTACTTTTTTTAATATGGTATTCTTAATATTTTATTGAAGCTTTCTTAAATCTGAGAATTAGTATTTTAAGAACACAAAAAAATCTTATTCAATTTTTTTTTTTTTTTACCATAATTAAAGAACATAAAAATTTATTTAATTCCCCATAAAAGTTTAGAAATCGTTATTAACAAGCCTCTGCATCGTAATTTAACGAATTTCGTTTCTAATATACATTTTTTTTCTTCACAAAGCGAAAGAAATTGAAAAACAATATCCGTGTGTAATTAACAAATGAAAGTAAAAGTATTTTCTTTTTTGCTTTCAAAAATAATCCAGCGAGATGAAAAGTAATAGCTTAAATAAAACGCTTTTCAATTAATGTATAAATTGCCTGCGTATTTATCTCATAATTAAAAAGAAATGTGAGACACAAAAGTTTATTACATAAGTAACTTTTAAGTTAATGAGCTATTTAATTAAAACAAAAATATTCCGCTTAAATATAAGGACAAAATCTGTTTTATGTTCTGCTTATTTTTCAAACAATTGGATAAAATAAATACTTTATTAGTGTTTTATGAAAGAATTGTAAAGCACAATTTTTAAAGTTAATTACTTTGTTTTTAGTCGAATTATAATTTTTAATGCATCAAATTATTTCCAGTATTCAATGAGTGTAATTAAAATTGTTGATTTATCTGAACGTATTGATGAATTTATTTTAAAATTGGAATCCGAAGAAAGGAGAAATTTCAAGAGAAAGAATTCACCCTAAATTAGCTTTTTCATAACTTAAACTATCATAAACAATGGAAAGAATGCACTAAAAGTCCACACCGTATAAACTCTTCACTACTGAATATTAATGTATTTATTATTATTGAATGGGTTATTATTGAATTATTTCTTCTCAAATTTGACTTTAGAGCAAAAGTTTTAATTTATTTGCATGTTTTGGAATCTTGGAGATTCAAGCATATCAGTCTGAGATCGGAATTGCAATTACCGTATATACTCGAGTATAGGTCTACCCCCCATTTCTTATGCAAAATTTTGAAAAAAATTGAATTTCCGTGTATAAGTCGAACCACATTTCTGGTAGTATGTTGAAAAATGATTTGTAATCGAGGATAAAAAGAAAATAATTAATTTTCATTAAATTAGTAAAAAAAAAAAATTTTAACGTTTCTAATCAGACTTTTTAAAAAAAAAATCAACGTTTTAAACTGTATAATTATGTAAAACTGAAGAAGCTTAAACTATTTTGAAGCCTAATCACACCAATTTAATGATACTTAAAAAGAAAAAATTGTTTGAAACATCTATTCAAGCGTTATTTACAAGGGTAAACAACTTCTTAGACTGCTAAAATATAGTATCGCATTGTGATGTAAGACTTTTAGGAGAGAAATCTAGAAACAATCTCAATTTGAACTTTTTTAAAAAAAGGGGATTAAAATGTTGCAAGGAATGTCCCTGTATTGAAGGGAATTCTATCCCAAGAGAAAACTGGTGCAGAACATTTACATGGACATTATTCTTTAGTTTTTGTTTTGTCAATCACAAAGAAATGACCATTGTCCGCTTTTATTTCTCTTTCCAACCTGACCAAATGACTCCGGAATTTCACTCCGCTATTTCACACTTATTTCACACTTATTTCGGAGTGTGAAATATTCTTTATTTATTTTTATCTTTACTAACTCGTATATAAGTCGACCCCCCATTTTCAACTCCTAAATTTTGTCCAAAATTCTTCGACTTATACACGAGTATATACGGTATGTTCGCGTATCCTGTTTAAAACGGTAAAGAATTGAGGTCCATACACGTGGACTTATGGAGTGAAGAAGTTAATGGTTTGGAACCAGCAAATATCCATTTTTCAGTCGTCTGGAAAACAGAAATTATTAAGTTTTCAAAATGTTCCAAATAAACTGAAACATTTTTAGGATCAGATGAGTTATAATGGAATTGTCAATCACCTACAGGTTTGGAAGTTGCGAACACAAAACAAAATAAATCGTTTTGAGTAAAGCTGTTTAATGGAGAATATTCCATCTACGTCATGATCACGTGGTCCAGGGATTTCTTGAGTAAAGAAGGGAAAGCTCCGTAAACGTAATGTAAATCACCGCCAATCAACGAAACAGTTCATGGGATTAAGCAATAGTAGCTTCCCTTCTTATCAGTTAGAAGTTCTTTGGGTAAATTACCGGTACCACGTCACCTTTTTCAGTCTTGAACCAGGATTTGGAACATCGTCCATTACTAGTGCGTATTTTGCAAATCAATAACAGTCATTATTTTAAAAGATAATTAAAAACAACATTTACTCGTATCATTGTGATTTTAAATTATCTTAAGCAAATTTTTTTTTTAGTTCAAAATCCTATTTTTATTTATAAACAATAATGAATTTGTTGTTTGCATTGGATGTTTAGCATCCAGTGTACGCCAATATCTGGTTGGCAATGAAACAGTTTTTGGGCTCAATTAAGGATACATGTTAAGTTGCAGTTGCAGTAACCCGTGACTACGATTTTTATCGCATAAAATCATATAAAATATTCTTTAACTATTCTTTATATACTTTAAACTGTTAATATTTTGATCACGATCAGTCAAGACTTTTATTGTTATTCGGATTTTTCAAAGTGCTGGCATGTTGAATTTCAAGCCCGTTTCAGCGTATTAAAACACATTCAAATATCCTTATTTCCTAATATTGTCTCCAAAATAAGACTAGCTTACAATTTTTGCTGCATTATCCAACTGAACTGCTTTGCAGCAATTCTATTTGGGCGACTGTTACGAAAAACACTAGTTCATTTACAACTGATAGCCGGTGCATAGGTAATGGTAATTTGTGACAGCGATAAAGACGTTATCGATCTTGGCACATGCCCTTGATGAAGGAGGAGTTCGTGCAACGCGAAATGTCTCAAAAGTTTAAAGTTCTTGAAAAAGGATAGGATAAAATTCTCTTACCTTTTCTGAAGGTGTTCTCACCGCTTAATCTATTGGTATATCCATATATTATTAGTATCCACAGTTGAAATCGTTCACACTGCACAAATCACCTTTCTGCTGAAAACTAATTTATGTATTAGTAGGTGGACACAATTTAATATTCAGATCTTTCTTATAAAGACGTTTTATAATTCTTGATAAATTGAGGAGTTGTACAGAGCAAAAACAATTATATATATATATATATATATATATATATATATACTTTTACATTTAAATTTATCCTTTTAAGCGTTATATATTTCATTTTTCCTGAGCACGCATGCTCACGTGTGTTCGTTATTACATTTTGTTACAGGACTGAAGAATTAAAGTCATTAGTGGCAAACAGAGCCAGAGTTCAGAGTTTTTCATTACGTCATTCTTACTTCAGTGGAAATTACATATGTTGCAAGGTTTCTGCGTAAGAATGTAATCGAACTAATAATGTTTTTACTTCCTGCTATAATTATTGTTCCAATGTCTTTAACATATTTCACATAATTATAGTTCATCAATTTAGAATAGCTTTTGATCATTTACTTGAAGTTGAGTGGCCATTAATCTTATTTTGTAATTCACTATGCGCTCAAAGAATTGTTGATTACTTGACGCTATATCTTTTCTTTATAGATGATCAAGGTCTTTTTATTTTTCCCCATTGCAAGAGGAAATGAAAAGTAGGTTTTTAGTTTTTAATATCTCTTATGAGGTTAATATTTCTAATACTTGATGCCCAGGCTCGACTCGCACCACGCTTAGGACTGTGCTGTTAAAGATAATTATTTTTTTAAGAATTATAATATCTTAAATTACGTAAACTCTACACGTTTAAACAAAAGGGATGCTAAACGATTTTTCAACACATTAAAAGAATTATGTTGTTTATTTTTATTTTCCATGCTCAAAGTTATTATTATGTGAAGCATTAAGATGTAAACATTCAAGCTAAAGAATAGCAAGTACGTAGCAATATTACAAATATATATATATATATATATATATATGTGTGTGTGTGTGTGTGTGTGTGTGTGTGTGTTTTAATCTCTGTTGTGTTTATCCTTAAAACACGAAAAAAAGAAGTGTAGGAATAGGTCATTATGATATAATTTAGCTTAAGGGGACAATAACAATTTTTAAAAAAATTGCATCTCATGTTGAAGTACATCTTTTTCGCGGGAATTACTCAAGCTATTTCAATATTTTTGTTCATAGTTTTGGAAGAAATTTAAAAAAATGCAAAAGTTACGCATCTATAAAATATACTCTTTTCAGAAAGGCAAGGCATCGGGAAACGGCGATATAGACCATTACATCCTAAAGAACCTATTTGAGTACCTTTCCGGTTATTGACAGTAATTGCTTAAATCTGTTTTCACCTTTTAAACGGTGAAGTTCCGTTGCAATATTCTGGAAGTGTTGGAAAGTGTTTCATAATATAGGTTTGACGCATGATTTTTCTCGTTTTATTTATTTGTTTATTTTTTATTAACGTTTCTAAAAATAAAATCTTTTTTCAGAAAAACAAAACAATTGAAATACAGTTAAATAAAATACAAATATATATATACTAGCTGGCCCTTCTGGCGTTGCCCTTGGCCATGATACTAACCTTAAATATACCTAAAATCAATGATGAATGATTTTATATATTTAAACGAAAATCTTTCTAACGATCCTAATGCTGGTGGTCCAACTGCTTTCAGTAGGGTACACTCTCGATTTTGTATGATTTTTTTTTTTTTTTTTAATGAAAATCTGTCCAAACAAACTTATAGTTGGAGGCCCCATAGCCTTCTGCAACATACAGCGGGCCTGCTCGGCACGCTCCGGTTAATTTAGTTTTTTTTTAACGAAAAACCGGTATAGTCCGGGCCTTAGATGTACCTAAATCAATGTTGAATGAATTTATATATTTAAACGAAAATCTTTCCAATCACGAAGCTAATAAAGAAGGGCCTTCGGCAGCTAAAATGTGTTCTCTTCTCATTTTTATTTTCCACATGGGGTCATTTAATATTTAAAAAAAAATAGTTGTTTTTGTTCAAACGCTTTGAAATTTTTGAGTTATAAATATAATATTACCGAAGTCTGTGAATAAATTCCGTGTATAAATATTGATATTTAGTTGTAAAAACCAATGTTTTTCTTCTAACATTTTTTTTACACATGCAAATCCTAAGGGAGTATTTTTTTTTTCAAACTGATTATTATACCCCTAAATGTTATTTTATCTAAATCGAAATTTTACAGGAACAACAGCTAACAGGTTAATTTAGGGTATTTAAATTTTACAGCAATCGAACAATTATAAGTTTACGTTATAAGCATAAATAAGCATACATAAAGTTAATCATAGGGGATTTTTTTTTTTCAAATTGATTATTTTCCCCATAAATCTCCAAATTTCTGAACAAAATTTATACTGCACCATTATCTAGAAGGTATGTTGTATTAAAATTTTAGAGCAATTGTATAAAATTAAGTGTGTGTTTTATACAATATGCGCGTAGTGACTATGTGAAAAAGTGAAAAAAAAAACGAAGATGGGCAAATGTGACTATCAAAAATGATTTTTTTCAAAGAGTTAATATTCGAATTGTTTTTAAAACCAAAGAGGTATTTTGAAAGCTCTATATACGCTCATTAAACATGTGCAAGTTGTGATTTTGTATTTAGAATACAAATTCCGGTGTAGAACGTTAAACATTGAAAAAATACTGAATTTGCGAAAGTGGTGTACGGAAACGAAAATTTTTGAAAGGGTTAAAGTTGATATTTTTTAAAAACCAAAGGCGGCGTTGTAAAGAAAGATGAATGTAAATATGAATCTGGTATCTTTTATTTGTTCGTATTTTGATTTTCAAAGCAAATGCTGATTTTTAAACATTGCATTAAGAAACGAAATTCGGATAGGTAACTTTCAGAAGTGAATTTTTTTCAAAGGGTTAATATTAATATTTTTCAAAACGAATTTCAGATCTCGAAATGGAAATGAACTTATTCTAGTATTTTTAGTTTTGTTTTAGCTTGATCTGAAAAGAAATTCGAATTTTTTTTAAATTGCAAAATTCGCAAAAAAAAGTGTGAAAGTGACTTAAGGAAACGAACGTTTTGGAAGAATTAATATTAATATTTTTTCAAACTAAAGGCTGTGTAATAAACAAAATAAAAAACAAATGTGATTAGGTATCTTTGATTTGTTGTATTTTCATTTACGAAGCCGATGCACAATTTTAAAAACCGCAGAAAAGAAGAAATTGCAGAAATGAATTTTGCAAATGAATTTTTTTCAAACCGTTAATATTCGTATTTTTCAAAAATCAGTAATATTTCGAAACAGAAATAAACATAGATATTATATGATATTTTAGCTTTTTTGTAGCTCGATAATAAGCGCTGATAAGATTTTAAAGATTGCGGAAATCGCAAAAATCGCGAACCGGAGTAAGGAAAATACATTTTTTCAAAGAGTTTTTATAAATATTTTCAAAAACCATAGAATGTTTTCGAAAGAACTTAATACGTTCTTTAATTTGGTGTAATCGGTTTTTCCGTATTTTTGTTTGATCGGTGGATGCGAGATTCGTAAAATGGGAAACTAAGAAAACATTAATTCGATGTATCGTAATTAATTTTTTTTGAAAGGGTTAACATTAATATTTTTTCAAACAAATTGCGGTGTTTAAAACATGAAAGTACAACATTTAAGAATATATCATTCGTTTTTTCCGTATTTTGTACAGTTTGGCCGTAAGGCGTGAAGAAAAACAGCAGTGATAAAAAAAACGATCTCGCACTTTGCTTTTTCTTGTGAGCTTCCGAAAACTCCCAACTGAGCGGGCGCGCGTGCCGATTTTCCGAAAAAATGATGCGTTTTCGTTGAGTTTTTAGTTAATATCTCGGCTAATTATCAGGACCTGTTTCGGACTATCCTCACCCAAATTTTCAGACTTCTATTTGCGGTAGATTTTACTATCCACCGCCAACACACGACAGAACGAAACTTTTTTTATTAGTATATATATATATTTAAATCACTTGTTTGTGAACTTGTTTTGATCACTTGTTTGTCAGTAGTCGCTGAAAAAGAAATGCATTAATATAATTTGTTTCCTTTAAAGAACTAACACTGTAAATTCATTTTATCAGCAACTTCCGTTTATTCGTTTTACACATTTCAGGTGTAATGTTTCGCTCTTTCTGCAATTTAATTAAATATGCTTCCATTTGCAGATTTAAAACAGGTTTTGCGTTTCGAAGAAAATAATGAACTTTGTTTCTTTATGTACCATTGTATTGTATGAAATATGCAAACGAACGCTAAAAAGGCATGAAAACGTAAAGAAGTCAACACAAACATGGAAAAATCTGTTGTAAAATTTTCATAAGAGTCACTGTTTCTAATGACAATGAAAATAAGTACGTGGATTTTTTTCCCTGAGTTGTACAAAGATATATTTTATGTTCTAGTTCTTTAACATTAATTACTTTACATTTATAATTATTAGCATGGAAAAAATATCAAACTAAACTTCAATAGAATTTCTGTTAGTCGGTGAATTTATAATAGTAAATTGTACAGGTAAATTATTTCATTTCTCAACGATTATCAAGACCTAATTTATTTCCAGCCTTTTAATATTATATAGTTTTATTATCGTTATTATTCGCTTTAGCTGTTCTTTTTGCCTATATTATCTTACAGTGCCTAAAATTTTATTTAATTTTATTATATTTTTTTTTTAATCAAAAACATTTCTGTCAATCAATGATATTTTGATAGTACTCATTAAATTGCATAGGAAAAGGATTTTACAGTCAAAATGATTTTCAACTATGACTGAGAGTGTTAAAAGCAGATAATATACGCTTTATGTTATGACTTTGTTTGTATTAACGGATTTACTTAACTGGTTGGAAGAAAAAAGAAAAAATAAAGAAAGAAAGGTCATGTATTGATAACGAACATTTATAGAACTAAACATGAAACATTTTTTTTAAAAAACAAGTAGGCATACTTTGCTGTAGAAAAACAAACAAAATCATTTCACAATCACGTTTAAGATAAAATTCAATTAAAAAAATAGCAATCGTAAATATTAATGTATACGAATAATTCTGTTGGGACCTGTAAAAGGGATTGCGTAATATAGATCACATATAAATGCCATGCATATCAAGCATTTCCAAGCAATTTTACTAAATTTAGAGCAGGAAAAAACAGATAGATGGTGAGACAGACAGGCCAAATTAAATCATAAACGATTTTTATCTATGTTTAAAAATGTTAAAATGAGAACACAATACGCTTAGTGTTTTTATTTTTATTACAATATTAACGTAACTGATTAATAATAATATCAATAAAATAATTTAAAGCTACGGCATACTAAAAAAGAATATTTCTAAAACGAAGATTCCTCAAAAGTAAGTTAAGCAATAAAGATAGTTCATGATTCTGTTTAGTTTTTTCTTTTTTCAGTATTTTTGACGATGACACTTGATTTATAGGCAATGTGTAAGAAATCTGTGCTACGCTGTTATTAAATTTATAGGCATTCCAAGGAAAAGAATGATTGACATCGATTTTATCAAGGGCTAAGAATAAGTCTCATGAAACGAGAAGCAGATATAAAAATCATCGAATCAGGAAAAAAGATGGTGATGACAACCAAACAGATAAATGGCAAATATTAGAAAATTAGCATAACAAATAAAATTACTGTAAATCAAGTAGTTCAAAATAAAACTGACTTTTCAACTAAACTGAGATAATGTATAAACTAAAAATTAACGAAATTTGTGTTTCCATACGGTTCCTAAATTCTATAAATTATATTTACAGGCTGAAAAAGAATAACTCGGACAAATGTTTTAGTTTACAATACTTTCTTCTAATACCCACAGAAATCAAAATCATCAAAAAAATAGATAAATTACGGACTGTGAAATGACACAAAGTTATAATTTTCATAGTGGTCTCATTTTGCTTTCATGCAGAAGCGAAGCTCTTAGGAAACATTTTCAGCAATGGGCCGCAACTCATCCCCCGATATATCCGCCCACTCCTCCTTAAGAAAGTTTTACAGGGACTCCAAACCTCTGTGATATTAGTATAAATTTTTGTGTAAATATTCTCTGAAAGAAGCACGTGCAGAATAACCAATCTGGTTGATTTTTAGAAGGGCCATCCATTTTTGGACTCTCAAGAAGTCTGGCAGATCTATGACCAAGATATAATACAAGATCTATAATCTTGAACCATTTATGCGCTCTCTTTGTTTCTGTTCACTTTCTATTTCGCAATTGCTTTTAAGACCAGGGGAACAAAACATTCTCCAAGGCATTTTAATGGTATGTTTGATGGTTAATTTTGACACCTTCATCGACAAAAGGAAACGGTATTTTGCCAGTAAAGCAAATGCCACCGCAAACCATAACGGACTGGAGGTTTTGCTGTTTTCCGAAAATGGCTGTGGTCTTAAAAAGTTTTAAATTAACACATTTTATTCATTTAAAACACTAATATTCCATTTTTCTTTAAACTTAATAGCCTTTTTTATTTATATCAAGGTTACCAGCACATTTTAACTTATATTAAAAATTCGTTACAACTTCCATATAATAATTTCTAGAAAACAAAGCTATCTGGTTGCTTACTTTAAAACTACCGTAAAATCCTGAAAGTAAGCCCCCATCCCACTTTTAAGCAATTTTGATTTTCTTTTCACTTCCCAAATATGAGCCCCCCCCCCCCCAAAAAAAAAAAAAAATGTACAAAAAGGTGATTTTCAAAATCTAAGGAAAGAATTTTCAATGTTTTGAAAATTTTGGCAGATTTCCAATTTTGATTTTATCCTGTGTTAATGAGATCACCCCCCCCCCCTCCCACATGAAAAATCTGATTCCCTTCTCTGCCCTCTCCAACACAAAAAGTTCAAAATCTTGAGAATCTTAAATTCTTCCGGCCTTCTTGCTGCTCGTTAGTAATATAACAATAATTAAAAAGTCAGTCCTCCAAACTACAATCTCCCCCTCCATCTAAAATTTATACTTCCCCCTCTCCCCTCAGCATATAAAAGAACACTCTTTATTAAAAAATATATGCTCTATTTGTTGCTCTCTAATGACAATAAATAAATAATCAACCATTTCAATTATCTCCCTACCCCCAAAATTTCTACTTTCCCTCTCTTTGCTAACCCCTTTATTTTTTTTTGTAACTATTTATTAAAAAAAAAAATCTTCTGTGCTATTTTTTGCTCTCTAATAACAATGAATAAATAACAAATCATCTAAATTACAACCCTCTTCCTTTGAAATTCATATTACCCCCTCATCCCTGAGAATACAAAGTTTAAAATTTGTTCAAAATTTGTTCAAAGGTTGAAATTTGTGTAAAAAAAGAAATCTTTTGTTTTATTTGTTGCTTTCTACTAAAAATAAATAGATAATTTGTCACTTAAGTTTTCTCTCTACTCCAAAAATACCTCCCCCCCCCCCCCCCCCACACACACATACAATATTAAAAATATTTAAAACTATTTTTTTTTAATCTGCGGTATTTGTTTATCTTTAGTAACAATATGAATAATCAATCATCTAAATTACCCTCCTTTCTCTCAAAAGTTCCATTTCTCCCACAATTCCCCCACTCAGCAAATAATTTAAAATCTTTAATATATATTTATTTAAACGTTTGTTCTATTTCTTATTTTATAGTAAGGTAACTCATCTCATATAACTATAAGTATCACTCATCTAAAATAATCATCCCCTTTCAAATTTTTGCTCTGTCCTTTTCTTCCAAGGGAGGGGGGTGGATTTCTAAATATGTGAGATGAAAGCAAAAATTTTCTTCCTTTTTGCAGATTGGCTGTTCTTCCCTCTCTGAATCATGTGTATATTTTATGTTTTGAAATACATATGTTCTGTAAAATAAACCCCCTCGCATTAACAAAATACCAGCTGTGAGAACAGTCAAATTACAAAAAAGAGTAACATTTTCTCTTTGCCTTCGCCCCCCCGCCCCCCACACCCTCCATTATTAGAAAATCACCCCTTTTTCTGGGGATGGGGAATGGAAATTTAAGGGGAGGATTGCACGATCATTTATTTATTGTTGTTACAAAGTAACAATACAGCATAAAAATGTTTAAAAAAATAATTTTAAAGATCTTAAGGTTTGTGTGCTGGGGAGAGGGAGAGAGGGAAAGAAGCAGATATTTTTTGGATTGGGGGTGGAGCAAATTAGATAATTATTTAATTACTGTTGAAAATTATTATTTAATTATTGTAGGAAAAACATTTAAAGACTTTATATTATGTACTGGGGGGGGGGCAGAAAAGAGGACTTTTTGGGGGGAGGGGGGGAGGAGAATAATTTAGATTGTTAATTAAATATTGTTACAAAAAATCACAAATAGAGCAGAATTTTTTTTTAGAATTTTAAGATTTAAAATTTAATGAGATGCATTTGCGGGGGGGGGGGGGGTCTTCATGAGCTGAATGGCACGGGCACAAAAGCAGAGAATTTAGGAAGAGGGGTTGATTTAGGTGGTAGATTAGGTTTATTTATTGTTAATACAGAGTATTTAATAAGTCTGAAAATAAATTTAAAATTAAAGAGTTATAAAGGTTAAACTATGGGGTAAACTAAAAACCTATATTTTGGTACTAAAGGGGGGGCAAAGGGGAAGCAGTAATTTTGAAGGGGGTTTAGATTGATTATTTATTCTTACAGTAAAATAACAAATAAAGAATAAAATTTGTAATTTTTTGGGGGAGGTGGCGGGTGGATTTTAGGGGGGATTTATATATATATATATATATTTGAGTAAGAATCTGCCGATATACAGAAGATTCTTGGCCCTTTTTATTTCTAAATTAATGACAAAAACGAGTTTTTAAATGATTTTTTTAAAATCTCGATTATATCCCCCCATTCCACATTTAACCCTTTTTGGTTTTGAAGAAGGGGGGGGGCTTACAATCGGTATTTTACGGTATATAAGATTCATACACTGCGGAATGGTAATATTTACTTTTACAATACAAATGTAGTATGCATTTGTTATGTTAATTGAAATTATATAATCAACACAAAAAGTGATATGCTTTTATTAAATCATCTCTGAAAATTTTTATGTGCATTACTTGCTTATTAAAGTAAAACTCAATAAAATTAATTATTAAAAATAAATCGGTCATACATAAGATAGTAAATCGGTGGTTATGATGAATAAATAGAATAAGTAATAAATAACATAATTATGAATAATAATTTGTTGTTTTTGTTATTTTACATTGTGCATAATAACAAAATGTACAATACATGCATTAAAATGATAGTATACATTGCGTGTATGTCTACACACCCTCATCCCAACCCCCCCCCCCCCCCAAAAAAAAAAAAAAGTACTTAATTTTTGAATAACGTTATTATTGTTGTAAGGGAATCAGTTTCAATGGAGGCCTCTTATATCGAATTATCTACGTTTCCTTCAACTTTGTTTTAATCAATTTCCACAGTGTAATAAAATAATTACTCGTAGACATATTATATTTTGCCTATGTCACAAATCATCCAGTTATAAAAGATTATTATTAAAAAAATATTAACAACGTAATGTAAAGAAATATTGAAAGTTATTGAGAGCAATTGAGTCTGGATAATTTATTTCTTTTAAATAAAAAATGTCATTTTTTATATTTATTCACGATATTAATTGCTACAGATGAATAAAAAATACTGCAATTCAATCCCTAAAAATCACTATTTTTCGCTCACATAAAGTTACAATAATTTTCTATTAATACATTCCTTTTTTTTATTATCTCAATGATTTCAGAATCCTTTTACATTATTTTTACTAGTTTCGTTGCTGCTTTATGCATCAAGAATATGTTGATGGGGAAAATATACTTTAAAACAAAATCTATTAAAGAAAATAGCACTACACTTAAAACAAACACTTCTTCAAGATTTGATTATTAACGATTTCGTTGTAACTTTTCAGTTTCTAAATAACATTATCTAGCATTCAAATGACTCATATAGAAAGAAATCGTCAGTTGAATATTTTATTTCATCCACACCTTTCGGGAAATTTGTTCGTAAAAATAGATCTTAAATTCTTGTAGTATTGTCTTCAGTACTACTATTATATATGTTTACACTTTTCAAGATAATTATTTTAGAGGATGATGAAGGTTTACAGTTTAGAAATTTTAATGTTAAATTCATCCATGATTGTTGCAAAACAGATTCCGATGCGGGTAGTTTTTTAAACATAACTCAAGACCTATACTTAGGAGAATGAGCTGTAATTTTGCATTCGTATATTTGAGGCTTCTATAAATTGATTTCTGCTTAGAAAATTTGTAGGTTACAATTTTTTTTCTCGAAAGTTAATTTCAATAAATATATTTTTTCGAAACAATGATGAATCAGCTCCTTTCAATTTTTAAAAAAAAGTCTATTTCTAGAAGCTTTAAATATACGAATCCAAAATTACATCTCATTCTGCTCAGTAGCTCTTGAGTTATGCTTTAAAAAACATACCCGTGTTGTAATCTGGCACAATTTGGCACAATTAAAAATGTATTTATCATTAAAAGTTTTATACTTTAAACCTTCGTAATTCCTAAACTACAACCGAACCTGATTAAGACACGTTTCAAGGGCAAATAAAGTCGCGTTATAAGCGGGATCGCATGTTGAACGTGATTTTCATAATGTGACAGGAATGCTGAGCTTATTTATATATCTAATAGCCTGAATGAACTTTAGAATTTTCGTTTATATGTTTATGGTTGAACATTGTGCCTTTTACGCATATTTAGATTACAGTTTAACTACATGGGGCTCATTTTTTAAGATTCCGTACCTAAAAATTTAAAACGAAACCATTATAAGATCACTCCGGTGTCTGTCTGTCCGTCTGTCAGAGCCTTTTTATTCACATATTTTCAGATTATTAACCCTTCACAAAAACGTTTAATAGGCTAATTAACTTACTTGGAAAAAAAGTTTTCTTTTGTATATCGTGTGAAAGATCTCGTAATACCGAACTCAAAAATATATTTGTTTTAATTTTAGGTATTGTGTTTTCAGAGATATCGTCGATAATGCACATATCCCCCCCCCCCCTCTATTTGTGAATCTACTGAAACTAAATTTATGAAAAAATTGGGGGTAGTAAAAGTTTATTTAAACCTTTAAGGAAAACTATAGAGATTTTCCTAGGTAACATAGTTTTTGAGAAAAACACATTTTTCCGTTACGCACAAACTTTACTTTTCGGGGGGGAGTCGACAGGCGCTCGAGGTATCTATTGAAGCAGAATCATCCAAGGATATTTTATAATGATTTTCGAAAAAAATTGTCGGTAATTAGCCGAGATATTAATTAAGTTACTTGAAAAAAAAATCTTTTTATACATCGTGTGAGGTATCGTTCTAAAGATCTCGTAACATCGAACTAAAAAATCTATATTTCTTTAATTTTACGTATTATATATTCAGAGATATCGTCGAAAGTACTGGAAAAATATGTCTCCCCCGCCTCCTGTTCCGAATCTACTGAAACTAAAATTATGATAAATTAGGGGTAGTAGGAGTTAATTAATTAATAAATAGTAATTAATAAATTCAATGTACGGAACACTTTGAGCGCGAGTTATACTCGCACTTGAGCGATTTATTGAGTTTATAGGACTAGTTGGAATAATAACAAAAAATAAGTATGGTTTCACGTACGGCTTTATTGCCTGTTAATAAATTATAACCAAAAATAAAGTAACAAAAGTATTTTTCCTGCTGGCCGCACTTTTTTAACGCAAACCAAAAGTATTAAATCTTTGCAGCACAACCCAGTTATTAAAATCATATTTCATATTTTGTACTTGTGAAAATGAGTATTCTTATAATCAGTCCTTAATTTTTAATATAATTTGAAAAAAATGTATCCTAGTTAATTTTCGTGCAAAAAATATTTTTAGTATGGCAAAATTAAACAAAACATAGAACCAGGAAAGAAATATACAATTACAGTCATATTTGTTTAATCTTCGTGAGTTTCACTCTTTTTGTTTCCTATAACGTGCATTATAAAACATAGTGCTGATAGAACATACATTGCAAAACCTCACTAACGATAAATATAATCATCTCTAATCATAATAATTTTATAACATATCGTTGCTAATTTAGCAGGTTTTTTTTATTCAAATATCTACCACTATTTCCGCTTGTTAATAGTCGCCTTAATTAATCTGTCATTAAATAAGACAAATATCATTATTCGGAAACAGTGGTTTTTATCCGAAAAATAGTCGTAAAACACTGGAGAAGACAAAGGGAATTTTGCATATTGGTCTACGAATTCGCGTCTTGCGTCTACACTAGTCTTGCGAAAATACTCGCAAGTTAATGTTAATCCTATGGGAGCGTTCTTTTCAAATACCCCGCATGCATTTTAAAATTTTTAAATGATTTTTTTTAATTGGATATTTGAAATCTATATCTAACGCTGTTCGTTTTTAGTTTTTCAATTTAAGTTGAAGTTTTTTTTATATGAGGATACTATAATTTTCAGAACCCGTTTCAACCGTTTCCAAAAGAGAAAGTGCCCGCATTATAAAAACTGTAACCAAAATTAAAAGGTAAAAAAGAAATATTAGATATCGACCTCAGGTATGCTATTAAAAAAATTAATTATTAAAATGCATGTTAGATATTTGTAAAGAACGCTCCCATAGGTTTAACACTAGCTGGAGCGTTTTGAGCGTTTCTTCGCGTGTTTAGTTGTTTCAAGGATCCAAAACGCTATCGCAGGATCACGCAATAATCGTTCGCGTACTAAACGTGATATTTTTACATTAATCTAATGGCGATAGTCAAGGCACCGAAAAAAGATCCACTTATTATGCAGAATCACATACACTGCTCAGAACAATTAAAGGATATTTGAAGTTTTATATAAAATAAAGATATAAACGAAATTTTTTTTGCCGAAAATAGAAGAAGATAATCACAAATGCAAATTTTTCTGGTTTTCAAACTGTGGAGTATGCAAATTTTGAGTTCGACGTCAAAAACGTCGCTTCAGCGGCAGCGAATGAAATTTGACTTTCAACTGGATAAAAGAGAATGAAGACAAGGATGATCGGCATTCCGTGATTGCTTTGTTTCGATGAGTACGATGTCTCAGCGAAGTCATTTGACAGATTCAGAAGCTTGGAGAATTGTTGGTAGGTTAGAAGGGGGCCAAACTCAAGCCGAAGTAGCGCAAGCCATTGGAGTGTCACAAAGTGTCATTTCCAGGATCTGGAACCGTTTTTTGGAGAGTGGATGTGCAGGCCGAAGACCAGCCCAAGGTCGTAGACGGGCAACAACGCCCAATGAAGATCGGTATTTAGCGTTAACAGCTCGGAGACACCGAAACATGAACGCTACTCTTCTCCAACAACACCTTCGCTCGGCTACAGGCACCACGATTTCAACTCAGACTGTCCGAAACCGGCTCCATGCTGTAGGTCTGTATACTCGCCGACCGATGGTATGTGTTAGATTAACATCAAGGCATCGTCGCGACCGCAGGGAGTGGGCAACCGAGCATGTCAACTGGAGGAGAAATGAATGGAGCAATATTCTTTTTTCTGACGAGTCCCGTTTTTCTGTGCATCCGGATAATAGGCGTATTTTCATCTGGAGGGACCGTGGCAGTAGGAATAATCCTGCGTTCGTGCACGAAAGTGTCAGATTTGGCGGTGGAGGAGTGTTGGTGTATGGTGGCATCTCCATTGACGGGCGCACTGACCTCTACATCATTCGAGATGGAGCTCTGACTGGTCGCCGATATAGGGATGAGATCTGTAGTCCCTTAGTCCTCTGTAGTCCCCTATTGTAGTCCCTTACGCTGCAGCAATCGGAGATAACTTCATTTTAATGGACGATAACTGCAGGCCACATCGTGCAAACCTGGTGGAGGATTTCCTTTTCGAGGAAGGAATCGTTCGAATGGAATGGCCAGCGTGTTCTCCAGACATGAATCCAATCGAGCACGTTTGGGACGCTCTAGGAAGACGAGTTTCTGGCCGCCAACAACCCCCACAAACTCTCCAAGAACTGAAAAGAGCTCTTCTGGAAGAGTGGGGCAGAATACCCCAACTCGTCATTAATAGCCTCATTGAGTCCATGCCTCAAAGGTGTTCAACGTTGCTGGCCGCCCGTGGAAACCATACCCCCTACTGAAAATGATTTCTTTGAAAAAAACACCTTTTCTTATTCTTTTTTTCTCATATGCACAAATTGTGTTTTTTTCCTTTTGTACACAAATGCGCAATAAAATGCATTTTTTTCTGCCAAACATGTGTAATTTATTCTCATATAACCTACTATGTCTGTCCACCATGTATCAATCAGCTAAAAAGTTTCCCAGATACAAAATCCACCTAAAACTGCAATATCCTTTAATTGTTTTGAGCAGTGTATTAACCGTGAGCGTCTTAAACGGGTCCGAACACTTGACCAAATGGTTTTTCGTTGGGTATCCTATGGTAAATTTTCCGTAATAGTCAAATATGATGTCAAAAGTAAGTGTTCGTATAGAAAATTTTAGAGTTTGCGGTACGGTTTCAATATTAAAACGACCCCTTTAAGTTTATACATAAGGGTGTACTCAAATCCAAACTGCTTATTTTGCGACTTATTTTTAAATTCATTTTTGCTCAAAAATACATCCAATTGGCAGGTTCTCTTATTCAGAAACTTTATAATGTCCGTTATGGTCAATTTTTTAATAAAAGTAGAATATATTTCAAAAAATGCTGTCAAAGTGGACATTTAGAACCGAATTTTCCGAAGCGATAGCGCTGAAAACAAAAGAAAATTATCGTACTGTGAAAATAATTGTATGTAAATCATTTTCTAATTAATTGAACGAAATATAAAAACACAAGTCACTTATAAATCTCTTCATAAATAACGCCATCAAGTTTCATGTTTTTACTTTTAAAAATGAGTCTGAAAATGTGTCAAAAATTTTTGAGTTGTTGAGCGTGAAAAAAGAATATTTTTTTTTTAATACCGCCTTAAACACAAATTGAAGAAAAGACATAATGTCATGTTGAATGATTATTTCCGTTTCTTTTGCAGGGAGAATTTTGAGATTAAAATATATGGAGTATTCTCTCTCTATATTTTTATTTATTTATTTATTTATTTTTTCGTCTGACTGTACCATCACTTCTGATAAACTTTTGTTGTTTTAAAGAACTATCTAAGTATCATGAGATTTTTTTTTTTCAAAGAAACTCAAATTAACTTTGAGTGTAGATTTTCGATTCCTTTATTCTTCTTATGAAAATCACGTTAAGACAATATTTTTTTGCCTCTCAATATTTTGTAAACAAGCACATCTTACAAAATTTATTTATCGTTTAAAATTACTGAATTAAAAAAAAAATCACTGTCAAATTTTTTTCTTACAAAAGTATTTGTTCCTAAGCAGGAAAAATCAGCAATAAAAATAGTATCTCAAATTAAAAATAAAACTCGAAAAACTGAAATGCAATCTTTCATGGTAAAAAAATACGTAAATTAATGAAAGGCTTAAAAAAAATCTTCAAACATCTTTTTTTTTTTTTTTTTTTTTTTTTTTTTAAGAACAAGAGAAAAACTTTTGTTCAAATTAACTTCTTACATAAAAATGGTCTGAAAATTTAATAAAGTCTTTTTATAAAATGATTTTGATAGAGAATTTTTTTAAATTCTAGAATGAATAGTTTTTTATATGCAGTACAAAGGAAGGCGGTTTATACGACAAGTTCCAGAAGAAAAATAATTAGTAGTAATTTTGATTTTAATTTATATATAATGGAATTTATTTAAAAAAATAGAAATAACTATATAATGAAATTAAATTATGAAATTTAAACGGTATGTGCAAATTTATTTTTTATTAAGTTATTTTATAGACTATTTTCATAAGACTCTATAAAAATAAACAAGGAAAAAAAACATGCCTGAAGCTTAGATTATGAAATACTTTCCAACATATTCAAAATACTGTAACAAAACTTTACTGTTTAATAAGGTGAAAGATGATGTCTAAGTAAGCAATTTAGAAAACGCATAACACATTTGAAACCCAATATCTGAATTATTTTATACAGCCCTGTATATCATCTATAGATTTGTATATATACTACATAGTGAGCTTAACTTTTGTTCAGTTAGAAAACGTATAACACAGTTGTAAATTCCCCTTCAGCAATTCGTCCAATAAACGGAAATGCATTTAAATTATTTTGTGCAATCCTGGATATGATCTATAGAATTTATACACACCAAGTAATATGTAAAAAATTAGTTAAATTTAAAAACGCATTTCACATTTAGAAACGCAATTCCTACAATTACTCCTCATAGGCAGTACTTTAACCGAATTTTTTGTGTGTCCCTGTAAATGAACGATAAATTCTATACGCACCATATTCTACAGAAAGCAGCTAGTAGCGCACCTCAGTGGTTTATATAAATTTCAATATGTTTGAAATAGTGTAACATCATTAAAATACACCGCAAACGATATTTTTCACAGACCATAATGTAACTAAATTCTTTTAAGTATTCCCTGAATATGAACTATATATGCTACATACTTCATTTTCAATACCAAATGTTTCATAGTAAGTCTCAATAACATATATCAAGTCTATGGCACTCCGAATATATTATACGCGAATAAGAGCTCGGACAGACAGACAAACAGACAAAGCGAATTCATAAACATCTTTCAACTATGTTGGAAAGTGTTAAAAAGGAATATATATATATATATTCCCTGCAGCGCATGTTGTTAGCCATGCCCTCCTGCCTTCAGGTTTAATTTTCCTGGTATTGATTTTTCGTTAGTATTTTGAGTTTGGTTATTTTTGTTTTATAGTTTTAATTGGTTATAGTTTAGAGTTCAGTTGATATATTGTTATTTGTTTTGGCTACATAGCGTGGTTAATGTAAATGTATAATTGTGTTTTAGTATATATATATATATATATATATATATATATATATATATATATATATATATATATTTTAACTTATGATTTTGAAAGATTTGTTTGAAAAGTATTTTCAACACCTATATTTCATAACAAGGAATACATCTGTAACAACTATACAACCATTTAGACACCTGTTTGAAATTGTGCAGTTAAAATGAAATGATATACATGCTGATAGTTACGATGTTATTTAACATGGAGTAGTCGGAGGGCCGATGACACTTTAATAAGACAGACTGAGTTCATTTTGTTACCTGACACTTTTACTTGTCCTTTAATTACACGATGTTGTGGGTGCCAAGTTGACTAAGCTATTGTTTTATTCTATTCTTTATTAGGTAAAGTATATGTGCAGCCACCAAAAAGGTAAAAAACCGGTCTGCTTAACAAACTAATTATAAGTGTTACGGATTTCATTTTCAATACAACATGCCATGCTAAACTTCAATAACATATATCAATTACAAGGCAATCTGACAACTGTCCAAACAGACGGACAGACAAACCAAATTTATAAACACTTTTCAACTATGTTGGAAAGTGTTAAAAAACATTACATTTGGATCTAGTGATGTAGATGCATAATGAAAAATATGCATGTGTTGGCCATTTAAATCCGTCGTCAAAAACCATTCGGACCTCAGGCACCACTAATTTCATAATTTTAAATCCAGAAGACATTAACATGAATTTGTTTTTTAAATACAAATGCATCTCTATAATAGTAAGATGGTTTTCATTTTATAGACTATTTTATAAACTATGAAATAGACTTTGATATATTATAGACCATGAAATGCACCTATTTAATATACTAAAGTTATAAATGTATATTTAATTAAAAGAAAATCGTAAGTGCTTATTTAAACATAACAAATCTCTTTAAATATTGCTTAATTATAACAAATTAATGAAGTTAGTTTAGTTATTACAAAGTTTAGTTAAGTATCACACACTTTTAGTGTGATATTTGTTCCTGCTTGTTTGAAATACATTCATACGATGCACACAGAGTACTACCACAAATTTTGAATAGAATTTTTCACCTCATTTAATCTTGGAAAAATGTTAGAAATTTTGTGATTATACGCGGGGATTTCGATTTCTGCTATTTAATTATAAATGTAAATTTTCGAATTTGAAGTAATGGTGCCACACTTCATGAAAATTCCAAGGAATGTACTGTACGCACCTTGCGTTCATAAGAATATTATTTGACTCTAATGAAATTACTGCAAGATAAAGAGCAGTTTTTATTTCACGTCAGGATCGCTATATCAAGTTTTAATTGCTGTGACAGATGAAAATGTCTTTTCATACAAATATGTTGCTGTAACCAGAATCAAAATTTTCATTACATTTTCACTGAACAGTGGGTATTGACATTTTATGACGAGCCAAAAATTCGAAATTACTATTTTATGCAAATAAATAACAAATAACATCTATTAACATGATTATCAATATCTACTGTAATTTAAAATTTCGAAACATATAAATTTCTTATAACATTATTTTTGTGTTTATTATTAATAAAATATAAAATATGCAAATAATTTCCAGATACTATATTTGAGTTCCTCCAAACTTTCTCGCAGATCACTAACCATTATTTTTTCGTAAAAATGGGTTAATTTAATATCTGTTTATGAATGTTTTTATAAATGAATTAGGAATCCAAAATATCATTCTTATACATGAGGACTTCTTTCGCAATACATGGTATAATGTAATACAGAAGGTTGTTCACACTATATTGAAACGATTTTCAATGTTAATTTCTACGGATAAATGACATATTATTTGCAAAAATTTGAGTCTATTGGATAGCCTCGACTTTTCGCTATAGCTCTGGCTCAAAATTTCTATGGTAATAGAATATCCTTGTATGTCAATTTTTCCCGACACCTTTTGTAAATTTTTCCAAAGTCTTTTCAAAGTTTGTGAATTCATTTAAACAATCCATATGCAGTAAAAGGACATTGAGGAGTTAGAGAGTGGGGTGCGTCAGGTGATTTTACATGCAATTCTTCAATTGGAACACAATTTATTTCCGTTTTCGATCCTTTCTTTGCTAAATATGCATCAGTTGAGTTATAGAAGAGTGGGTGAGAGGACTTTGTTCATATGAATCCCAGTTAATGTCTCATATAAACCTGCAATTTTTTCTTCAAAAATGGGTTCTAAAATATTTTACTGATAGTAAAGTGAAATCAGCTTAGCTTTACTGCGTATTTTACATTTAATTTAACTTCAAAACAAAATCCAGCAGCAATCATGAATCTTTTTGGAAATTTTTCTTTACATTCACAAATCCATTTCTTTTTTTCTATTAATTGATAAAAATTTCTCTTCTATTAATACACTCATTTAAAAGCCATGTTTCATCCAGTGTTACGATAAATTTTTATTTATCATCACCTATGTGTTTAATAAAGCGAGCGTTAGACAGCAACATTGGAAGACTTTGGAAAGTTTTCCAAGAGGTGTGGGAGAAAACTAGTATGATTGTACTAAGAGAAAAAACGACTATGATGGAAATTTTGATCCAGAGTTATAATCAAGAGTCAGGGATATACAGTTAGATAAAAATTGTCGCAAAGAATATGGCATTTTGTTCAGAAATTAATTGTAAAAATTGTTACCATAAAGTATGAACGACCTTCTGTACAACCATTCAATGGACGTAACGCTTCCCCCGTACATCTTTGACTTGCCAGAGCTATTGAGAAGCTGTCTTTGAATCTTATGTAGGCTTCTTAGAAATACATATGGATCTGATTTTCACTTTATGAATGAAAGGTGGGCGTCCACATCATACAAATCTTTTTGTAAAATCCCTCGAAACCGAAATCATTTAGCGAATTCAAAAGCCAGCAATATTTCGTAACAGAAAGTTAATGATACTAACGAAACCTTGGTAATGAAAATGTAATTAGAGGTAGTAATAGGCCTAATGAATGATTTTGTCATTTGAATGAATCATACACAAAAGCATAGTTGCCAACATTCGTATATTTTATAGTCAATTGTCACTAGAAATAAAAAAAATAAAAAAAATGTAATTGCCAATCTTTGTATTGTTTTTTTTTTTTTTTTTATGAAATCAGTTGCCTCCAGAAATTTCGTAATAAATAAATAAATAATAAAAATATAAAAAATACTTTTATGTGGCTGTTAATTTAATTCTGACTTCGAAGATCTTTACTCGAGGAGCCTGTGACCAAATGCCACACATCACCGGCCGGCACAGAACAAAATGGTGAAATAAGTTATTACGGTGTTTCATAGCAGAAACTGGCAGAAACTGGGAGAGGAGTAAAGCATAAAAGCAATCGCATAACTGGAAAAAAGAAGCTCATAGAAATAGGGAACACAAGCGCTAATAGAAAAAGAAAGGTTAAAGACTGCATTACAATAACAATATTTATTTTTTATATATTAATTTTTTTTGTTTTGTTTATTTTTTAGAAATTTTAGATATATAAATGACATAAAAGTCGAGAAAATATAGATCAGATAATTAGAAAAAAGAAAAAGTAGAAAGGATAGAGAGGTTGCCTATTTTGTGATTCCATGCCAGCATAAAAATGCGGCGTAAAACTTCGAAAAGTGACGGCAAAAGTCCGATCCCGGTAAAAGTGGACTTGAAAAAAGACCTACCAAGCGTCGAGCGATCCCGCTGCAACTGAGAGTGCTAGCACACAGTACTGGCTCAAGAAAATTGCCCCACAAGCAGTCGACATAGAGGCAATTTTAGAGTGAAATTTAGGATCCCACTGCCAATCGGAATACAGGATTTGAAGTTAAGTACTTTTAGCAAGATTTAGGGAAAAGAGAAAGTAAGAAATGAAATTGAAATAGACATTACATGATAGAAAAATTACAATAAAGGATTAAAGAAGGGACTCTAAAATAATACCCATTTTGGGTCTCTTACGATTGCAGCTGTCAAATATGGCGTGATTTGGTAGAGTTTTCAAAGCATTATTTTCAGGAGTTAGGCAAAGAAAGATGAAAATTTAAATTAAAATATTGAATAAAGACACTTATCCTGAGAAACTCAATTTCTTTATAAAGGTGGAAATTTCGTTGAAATTGAGCTTGAATGAGAAGATTGGTGTGACTTTTAGTAGCATACGACCAACATTCACAACTGTGCATAAGAACGGGGAGTAGAAAGTAAGAGTACAGGAGCAATTTACTTTAAGTTAGAAGTCCACTGTGTCGAGTTGAAAGGGGAAATGAATTATTTTTAGCGGCTCGAAACTTATTTCGCGTCGTGTGAATGTGTTGCTTAAAAGTGAGTCTTTGGTCTAAAATGACCTTAAGATATTTACAATTTGAGGACCATGGCCGACCGGCATTGTTCAATTTAAAATTAAATTTATCAATAGTTTCCTGCTCTAAATAACAGAATAATATGGTCTGTGTTTTGTCAACATTGACTACAATACGCAACTTTTTGAACCAGCTCCAAAGAATTAATTAAATTCTACTTAGAATATAAAATTTCTTTTTTTTTACAAAATTTCTGGTAGTAACTAATTAAAAAAAATACGAAGGTTGGCAGCTGTACTTTTGTGCATGTCCGAATGAAAATAATTCATTCTGCCCATTACTACAGTACGTCTCAAAAGTATATGGCAGGTGATGGTTTGAAATAACAGTTCAAAAAATAAAGCAATAATCACGAAAAAATATTTAGCATATGAAATCATAACATAAGTTTATTACAAAATAGAAATATCATTATTATATCACAGATTGTTTGTAAAAAAATATAAATCGAAATAAGCTGTCCCAATAATATATGAATAATGAAAAGAATCGCTTTTATCACCATCGTATCAAACAAATTTGCATAATCTGCGTTCTGTACGTATGATATAACCACTTTGAAATATAAATTCACTGCTTGTTCTTCAATTCCCGAATAATTGGAAAATGCCTTGCAACTTTTAATTCTCTGCAGATGATATAGCTAAAATTTGGCGTTTAAAGGCTCAAAATGTTAAAGTTTCTGATATTGCTAAACAAATGAAGTGTAGCAGACTTGGAATTTATGAAATTTTATCGAAATGTGGCAATATGATTGCAAAAAAGCGTTTAGATCGACCAAGAAAAACAGCTCAGCAACAAGATAGAGAGACTTGCACGCAGTTTTTACCCAAAAGAAGTATGTTCGTGAAATTGCGAAGACTTTAGCGCTCCATATTTCTAGATCTACTATTCACCATTGCATATTGCAAAAAAATTTGATAACTATCACAGAATGTACCGGACACCTGTACTGAAATTGCACCATAGAATGGCAAGCGCTCTTTGGGCTAAAAAGCATATGCATTGGACGGATGAATGGTTAAATGTTTTCTTCAGCGATAAAACAAATTCAATTTGGATGGCCCGATCTAAACGCTTTTTTGCAATCGTACTTTCGCATTTCGATAAAATTTCATAAATTCCAGGTCTTCTACGCTTCATTTGCTTAGCAATATCAGAAACTTTAACATTTTGAGCCTTTAAACACCAAATTTTAGCTATATCATCTGCAGAGAATTGAACGTTGCAAGGCATTTTCCAATTATTCGCGAATTGAAGAACAAGCAGTGAATTTATATTTCAAAGTGGTTACGTTATACGTACAGAACGCAGAATATGCAAATTTAATTTTAAATTTATCAATATTTTTCTGCTCTAAATAACAGAATAACATGGTCTATGTTTTGTCAACATTGACTACAATACGCCACATTTTGAACCAGCTTGAAAGTATTAATTAAATTCTACTTAGAGTATGAAAATACTTTTTTTTTTTTTACGGAAAGTAACTAATTAAGAAAATACGAAAGTTGGCAGTTATACTTTTGTGCATGTCCGAATGATTCATTCGAGTATCAAAATCATTCATTCTGCCCATTACTACAGTGCATCTTAAAAGTATATGGGCAGGTAATGTTTTGAAATAACAGTTCAAAAAATAAAGCAATAATCACGAAAAATAGTTTAGCATATGAAATCATAACATAAGTTTATTACAATATAGAAATATCATTATTATATCACAGATTGTTTGTAAAAATATATAAATCGAAATAAGCTGTCCCAAAAATATATGAACAATGAAAAGAATAGCTTTTATCACCATCGTATCAAACAAATTTGCATATTCTGCGTTCTGTACGTATGATATAACCACTTTGAAATGTAAATTCACTGCTTGTTCTTCAATTCCCGAATAACTGGAAAATGCCTTGAAACTTTTAATTCTCTGCAGATGATATAGCTAAAATTTGGCGTTTAAAGGCTCAAAATGTTAAAGTTTCTGATATTGCTAAACAAATGAAGTGTAGCAGACCTGGAATTTATGAAATTTTATCGAAATATAGCAATATGATTGCAAAAAAGCGTTTAGATCGACCAAGAAAAACAGCTCAGCAACAAGATAGAGAGACTTGCACGCAGTTTTAACCCAAAAGAAGTCTGTTCGTTAAATTGCGAAGACTTTAGCGTTCCATATTTCTAGATCTACTATACACCATAGCATTTTGCAAAAAAATTTGATAACTATCGCAGAATGTACCGGACACCTGTACTGAAATTGCACCATAGAATGGCAAGCGCTCTTTGGGCTAAAAAGCATATGCATTGGACGGATGAATGGTTAAATGTTTTCTTCAGCGATAAAACAAATTCAATTTGGATGGCCCGATCTAAACGCTTTTTTGCAATCGTACTTTCGCATTTCGATAAAATTTCATAAATTCCAGGTCTTCTACGCTTCATTTGCTTAGCAATATCAGAAACTTTAACATTTTGAGCCTTTAAACGCCAAATTTTAGCTATATCATCTGCAGAGAATTGAACGTTGCAAGGCATTTTCCAATTATTCGCGAATTGAAGAACAAGCAGTGAATTTATATTTCAAAGTGGTTACGTTATACGTACAGAACGCAGAATATGCAAATTTAATTTTAAATTTATCAATATTTTGCTGCTCTAAATAACAGAATAACATGGTCTATGTTTTGTCAACATTGACTACAATACGCCACATTTTGAACCAGCTTGAAAGTATTAATTAAATTCTACTTAGAGTATGAAAATACTTTTTTTTTTTTTTACGGAAAGTAACTAATTAAGAAAATACGAAAGTTGGCAGTTATACTTTTGTGCATGTCCGAATGATTCATTCGAGTATCAAAATCATTCATTCTGCCCATTACTACAGTGCATCTTAAAAGTATATGGGCAGGTAATGTTTTGAAATAACAGTTCAAAAAATAAAGCAATAATCACGAAAAATAGTTTAGCATATGAAATCATAACATAAGTTTATTACAATATAGAAATATCATTATTATATCACAGATTGTTTGTAAAAATATATAAATCGAAATAAGCTGTCCCAAAAATATATGAACAATGAAAAGAATAGCTTTTATCATCATCGTATCAAACAAATTTGCATATTCTGCGTTCTGTACGTATGATATAACCACTTTGAAATATAAATTCACTGCTTGTTCTTCAATTCCCGAATAATTGGAAAATGCCTTGAAGCTTTTAATTCTCTGCAGATGATATAGCTAAAATTTGGCGTTTAAAGGCTCAAAATGTTAAAGTTTCTGATATTGCTAAACAAATGAAGTGTAGCAGACCTGGAATTTATGAAATTTTATCGAAATATAGCAATATGATTGCAAAAAAGCGTTTAGATCGACCAAGAAAAACAGCTCAGCAACAAGATAGAGAGACTTGCACGCAGTTTTTACCCAAAAGAAGTATGTTCGTTAAATTGCGAAGACTTTAGCGTTCCATATTTCTAGATCTACTATTCACCATTGCATATTGCAAAAAAATTTGATAACTATCGCAGAATGTACCGGACACCTGTACTGAAATTGCATCATAGAATGGCAAGCGTTCTTTGGGCTAAAAAACATATGCATTGGACGGATGAATGGTTAAATGTTTTCTTCAGCGATAAAACAAATTCAATTTGGATGGCCCGATCTAAACGCTTTTTTGCAATCGTACTTTCGCATTTCGATAAAATTTCATAAATTCCAGGTCTTCTACGCTTCATTTGCTTAGCAATATCAGAAACTTTAACATTTTGAGCCTTTAAACGCCAAATTTTAGCTATATCATCTGCAGAGAATTGAACGTTGCAAGGCATTTTCCAATTATTCGCGAATTGAAGAACAAGCAGTGAATTTATATTTCAAAGTGGTTACGTTATACGTACAGAACGCAGAATATACAAATTTAATTTTAAATTTATCAATATTTTTCTGCTCTAAATAACAGAATAACATGGTCTATGTTTTGTCAACATTGACTACAATACGCCACATTTTGAACCAGCTTGAAAGTATTCATTAAATTCTACTTAGAGTATGAAAATACTTTTTTTTTTACGAAAAGTAACTAATTAAGAAAATACGAAAGTTGGCAGTTATACTTTTGTGCATGTCCGAATGATTCATTCGAGTATCAAAATCATTCATTCTGCCCATTACTACAGTGCATCTTAAAAGTATATGGGCAGGTAATGTTTTGAAATAACAGTTCAAAAAATAAAGCAATAATCACGAAAAATAGTTTAGCATATGAAATCATAACATAAGTTTATTACAATATAGAAATATCATTATTATATCACAGATTGTTTGTAAAAATATATAAATCGAAATAAGCTGTCCCAAAAATATATGAACAATGAAAAGAATAGCTTTTATCACCATCGTATCAAACAAATTTGCATATTCTGCGTTCTGTACGTATGATATAACCACTTTGAAATATAAATTCACTGCTTGTTCTTCAATTCCCGAATAACTGGAAAATGCCTTGAAACTTTTAATTCTCTGCAGATGATATAGCTAAAATTTGGCGTTTAAAGGCTCAAAATGTTAAAGTTTCTGATATTGCTAAACAAATGAAGTGTAGCAGACCTGGAATTTATGAAATTTTATCGAAATATAGCAATATGATTGCAAAAAAGCGTTTAGATCGACCAAGAAAAACAGCTCAGCAACAAGATAGAGAGACTTGCACGCAGTTTTAACCCAAAAGAAGTCTGTTCGTTAAATTGCGAAGACTTTAGCGTTCCATATTTCTAGATCTACTATACACCATAGCATTTTGCAAAAAAATTTGATAACTATCGCAGAATGTACCGGACACCTGTACTGAAATTGCACCATAGAATGGCAAGCGCTCTTTGGGCTAAAAAGCATATGCATTGGACGGATGAATGGTTAAATGTTTTCTTCAGCGATAAAACAAATTCAATTTGGATGGCCCGATCTAAACGCTTTTTTGCAATCGTACTTTCGCATTTCGATAAAATTTCATAAATTCCAGGTCTTCTACGCTTCATTTGCTTAGCAATATCAGAAACTTTAACATTTTGAGCCTTTAAACGCCAAATTTTAGCTATATCATCTGCAGAGAATTGAACGTTGCAAGGCATTTTCCAATTATTCGCGAATTGAAGAACAAGCAGTGAATTTATATTTCAAAGTGGTTACGTTATACGTACAGAACGCAGAATATGCAAATTTAATTTTAAATTTATCAATATTTTGCTGCTCTAAATAACAGAATAACATGGTCTATGTTTTGTCAACATTGACTACAATACGCCACATTTTGAACCAGCTTGAAAGTATTAATTAAATTCTACTTAGAGTATGAAAATACTTTTTTTTTTTTTTACGGAAAGTAACTAATTAAGAAAATACGAAAGTTGGCAGTTATACTTTTGTGCATGTCCGAATGATTCATTCGAGTATCAAAATCATTCATTCTGCCCATTACTACAGTGCATCTTAAAAGTATATGGGCAGGTAATGTTTTGAAATAACAGTTCAAAAAATAAAGCAATAATCACGAAAAATAGTTTAGCATATGAAATCATAACATAAGTTTATTACAATATAGAAATATCATTATTATATCACAGATTGTTTGTAAAAATATATAAATCGAAATAAGCTGTCCCAAAAATATATGAACAATGAAAAGAATAGCTTTTATCACCATCGTATCAAACAAATTTGCATATTCTGCGTTCTGTACGTATGATATAACCACTTTGAAATATAAATTCACTGCTTGTTCTTCAATTCCCGAATAATTGGAAAATGCCTTGAAGCTTTTAATTCTCTGCAGATGATATAGCTAAAATTTGGCGTTTAAAGGCTCAAAATGTTAAAGTTTCTGATATTGCTAAACAAATGAAGTGTAGCAGACCTGGAATTTATGAAATTTTATCGAAATATAGCAATATGATTGCAAAAAAGCGTTTAGATCGACCAAGAAAAACAGCTCAGCAACAAGATAGAGAGACTTGCACGCAGTTTTAACCCAAAAGAAGTCTGTTCGTTAAATTGCGAAGACTTTAGCGTTCCATATTTCTAGATCTACTATACACCATAGCATTTTGCAAAAAAATTTGATAACTATCGCAGAATGTACCGGACACCTGTACTGAAATTGCACCATAGAATGGCAAGCGCTCTTTGGGCTAAAAAGCATATGCATTGGACGGATGAATGGTTAAATGTTTTCTTCAGCGATGAAACAAATTCAATTTGGATGGCCCGATCTAAACTTTTTTTGCAATCGTACTTTCACATTTCGATAAAATTTCATAAATTCCAGGTCTGCTACGCTTCATTTGTTTAGCAATATCAGAAACTTTAACATTTTGAGCCTTTAAACGCCAAATTTTAGCTATATCATCTGCAGAGAATTAAACGTTGCAAGGCATTTTCCAATTATTCCTGAATTGAAGAACAAGCAGTGAATTTATATTTCAAAGTGTTTACGTCATACGTACAGAACGCAGAATATGCAAATTTAATTTTAAATTTATCAATAGTTTTCTGCTCTAAATAACAGAATAACATGGTCTATGTTTTGTCAACATTGACTACAATACGCCACTTTTTGAACCAGCTTGAAAGGAACTTAGAATATGAAAATACTTTTTTTTTTTACAAAAAGTAACTAATAAAAAAATACGAAGGTTGGCAGCTATAGTTTTGTGCATGTCCGAATGATTCCTTCGAATATCAAAATCATTCATTCTGCCCATTACTACATGACAGCTGATCTGACCATTGTCATACTAATGGTATGATCTACGACAAGAACCTCGTGAGTTCTTTAGGCGAGAACAAGGAGATATTCTATCATGGTGTGGGGCGCGTTCTGTTTCAACAGAACAACGGTATTGCTTCTTTGAATGATCGACAGTGCTCTGAAGATTATCAAAATATCCTCAAAAGCAATCTACTTCCAATTGAAAACACCATAGGAGGGAAAAACTGGAAATTCCAACAAAATACTCGAAAAATCCATATATTTTTAGGACAACCTATTTAGATTTTTATTTTTTTACAAAAATTCTGTAAAACTTATACTGTATTTCTTTGTCATGATTCCAATGATTCCATATGCTTATTACTTTTTTCGTGATTATTGCTTCGGCTTTTTTAACCTGTTATTTCAAAAAATCGCCTGTCCATATATTTTTGAGGCGCACTGTAGTTGGAAGAAGCCATCCCCTTTCAGGAAATTACATTGTGATATGAGTGTACAAGTTAAAAACATCACATAAAAATGACAAATCTGCTTTTCATTTTTTCTGAAATCGTCTGTCATGCGTTATTATTCCGTTTAATTCATTGTTTTCTGAAACACTTCTGTATCATATAAAGTTTTCTTATTTTTTTTACTTTGTATTCCAATTTTATATATCGCTCTAAATAAATTAAAAAAAATATATAGATAACAGTTTTTGAGAAATAAGTAATTTAGGCTAATTTTGGATGTTGGTGAACTATAAATTTATTTTAATTTTTATTTTTGAAATTTTTTGTAGTTGTAGCTCCAGAACATTTGTCATAGAAAGCGTTATTGTTACCTGTATACTATGGAATAACGACCGTTCTTTATCTCGCTTATTCTTTGCATTTTGTTGTTTTGTTTTTAATTACGTTACACTGATTTCTTCGTCATATTTCAAATTTCGTGTTAATTATTTTTATTCACTGTCGTGATATAAAAATAAATAAATAACCATAATATCATCCAATAAGAATTAATAGCCGATAACAAATACAAATACTAGAAGGAACTTAAATTAAAAAAGTTATAGTGGAAAAAAATGTATGGTCATAATATTACATATCTCACACTTTTTCACCTTACAAAACATTACGAAATCTTAACGAAGTGAAATTCTAAACGGCGAAAAAAAAATGCATGATATATTATTTCACACGTCATAAAATAAAGTTGACGATAAAATTAAATTTTGCTGAATTTTATTACATTTTTGCAATAAAAAGATAACTTTTAATCAACTTTATATAGTATATCTTATATGTTTGGAATCTTTCTGATTAAGCACTGCGAATTAATAAACATATATATATATATATATATATATATATATATATATATATATATATATATACAGTGGAACTTCCCTTTAACGAAGTTTTCTACTTAACGAAATTTTCTGCAAAACTTTGATTTTGAACACCATTAGCATGTAAATTAATCTCCATATTACGAAAAATATATTCTATATAACGAAGTTTATTCCACTTTTGTACGCGTACAGAATCCAAACTAAGAGGTTGCTGTTGCGATGGATATGCGAATTTATTTCAGAGAACTCTATGAAAATGAACACATTTAAATAATTTCCATTCTGCTTGGTGTTACATAAAACAATTTTTTTTCAGACTAAGAAAAACTCTTGTTATCATTACTCTCCCACACCGAGACTTCAGCGCTGACAGTTGGGGGACGTCAAAATCCCCTTTTGGCATTCAGTGATATAGAAGATGCAGTGACGCAATAGCGTCAGATACATTGAACCAAAAAATATCATTTAGAGTAAGACAGTTACTATTCTGACCTGCCATTGCTGATAGACAACTGCTTTGTACATACGCAAGAACGTGTTTCAAAATTCAAATCCAAGAACATCAAAGTTATTTTTGTTCCTACCAATACAACTTCTAAACTTCAGCCATTAGTCTAAGGAATAATAAAAAATCTTGAAGTACATTATCGAAAAATACAGAAAAAAGACAATGTAGTCAAAACATTAGTTTGAGAACCTGTGTATCAGAGCTGATGAAAGCTTGAGACAAAGCTTGGGAATATGATGATATTTAAATGACCGTACACAACTGTTTTGTAAAGGACAGCCACATAATTGAAACTGAATCAAATGCTTCTGAATCCAATACCTGTTTGTGATATCTGAAGGAAAAATTTCATGAATTTAAGTTGATTTCTATTTAACGAATTTTCTTCATAACGAAGTTTTTAAGTGTAACGATGAGACTTCGTTAAATGGAAGTTTCACTGTATATATATATATATATATATATATACATATATATAAAGAAATAAAAACAAAACTCAGAAGATAAAATCCGCTTTATTGAATTTTTTTATTAATACGTCAAAGAAGCTAACTTTAAAGAGAACCTTTTAATTTTTATTTTAAAACTAGCAGGCTATGCCCGCTGCACTGGTCCATTTTCCGAATGAACCTTGAATCAAGTGAAATGGTGAATTCTACCATGTATTTTAAAGTAATATGGACTTTCAATTGGAAAATCCTTCCGCATTGCTGAGTACCAAGCGAATGCCATTGCGCTATTATCTTATGTTATGTGTTAGACAAAATTCGGGCTGTTAAGAAGCAACAGGTCCATTTGATCATTTATAGAATTTGGGAAAGAAATGTGGCCGTTACGACCAACAGAAATTGAAAATGTTCCCTAGTCAACACACTTCTAAAAAAGAAAGCATTACAATCGTTGTTGGTCATCACGATTGACCAATGAGCTTAAATAATGTTCTTGTTATTCATTTTCGTTTGTTAGTTTTGGAACTCCAGGCCTATCAGCTTGGTGCTATGTGTGGTTCGGGTAGCTTAAATACCATCTCACTCTAGGTTACATTATATTTCATAATACACGTCATCATCTGGCAGGTCTACTACAGTTTTCTATCTTTGGATTCCAGCAGAATAAATACAGTGAAAAATGTAATAAATTATTTGCATACAAAGAACAGTGTTTAACTTTCATATTTAAAAGATATGTGAATCATAAAAAGTGGGTTTTAAAAGCTGAATTCTTTCATTGAAATTAAAATAACATCATTTGCACTACCTTTTCATTTTATATACCAGTTGCAATTATATAACCATTAACCTGAAAAAAACCTGGATAACTGATTCTGGTAGAAAAATAATCCTCTAGAGTGCATCAAATAAAATCTTCCTAATCTTCCGTAATTTGGTCCACAGCGAAGTTTGCAGTCAAACATTAGAAGTTTTTGCAACAAAATGGTTACAAATGTACCAGAGTTAGCTACAGAACGAAGTTAATTACGCGCCCAACTGTGTTCCATTAAATAATGTCAAATTGCTGTTAACTTAATTATAGATCTTTCTCCAATAAAACTCCTTGAGAATGATAAATAAAGTTAGTTAGGCAAAATTTTTAGTAATTAACTTTTAACTGAATACTTCGACCGAAGATTTTTTTGCATTTCTCTAATGAGCTATTTCTTTTATTTTCAAGATTACATTATTCTTTAGTCTGTTGTGTAAATAATGAACATAATTATTAATTTGTCACTAAGTTTAGAAGCTAGGGCTGTGCGTCAACCGAAATGGCTTTATAATAATCGAAAATTTATCTAATCTGAATTCTAGGCACTTTTTTTCTTATCTTAGCTAAAATGATAAATCAGCAAATGTGATTTCTTGGCCACCTTTGGCATTTCAAAGTTTTTGTTTTCGTACATTGCAAGTATTTCTTTTTAGTGATAGTAAAATAACTGCAGATGAAGAATTTATAATTGTAAATCTTCGTTAATCCGTTTGCTTCATAATAACAAACAATAAATTTACTAATCGCTGAGTACAAATTTCGTGTAATCGCCTGCAGTCGGATTCATTGCCCAGAATCCCCTTCAAATAATAATAATAATAATAATAATAAAATCCAATAATATTCTAAATACGCCGATTGGCAAGTAACCCGATTACAAAAGATTAGGTCAATATCTTTTAAAAAACTTCAAAAAAAAAAAAAGAAAATATATGCAAAAAAAACTAAAAAGAAATAAATTGTAATTTTTTTTAATGTGTGTTAATAATTTGTGTGTGGCAGACATTTACACTAAAATTTAAATACTTGACACCCTTTTTATAATACTAACTGTTATTTTGATATTTTACATTTGATATAAAAAACCCTCCAAAAATGCTGTCGTACACTTGAAAAAACACCATTTCTGTGAACATCGCTCGGACCGATGTCGCGCTTATGCCTTTTTGACTTAAAATCAAATTGTTTGGCGACAAAAATCAAATCAAAATCATAAATAAACAAATAACATATAACTACAGTCATTTTTATAATTACATATGCTAGTTTCTTCTGTAAGTCACCTGATGGAAAAGTGAGATAAAAATAAAAAAATAAATTTAAAAAAAAAAGAACAAATCAAAAACAAAATTGTTACTCAGATTTTATCTAATAAAATTTTCAGATGCATTTTTCTTAACTTGATGCAAACGATAAATTGCCAAATATGGTTTCAATTGCAATATTTCATATTGAATAGTTTTTTAAGCATTGCGAACATTCTCTTTCACGTTTAAATTAAATATTTTCGTTTTATAACACTATCTTTCCTCACAACTGTTTTTTCTTTCAATTATCCCTTTTCTAAAAAATCTGAAATAAAATTAGTAAGTTTTTTCTTTTATTTTTCGAAGTGTTTGTATTATTTTCTAAATGCCATAGCTGTTTTAATTCTTCCACCAACGATAATGGTCGCCAAAAAATGACCAATGGTAATCTTTTCGTCCAAAATAACAGAACTTTCCATCATGATTCTATAACTAATCTATGTAGAACGAAATGATATATACTAACACCTTCCCTGGAAAATTATCTATTTAATAGTATAAGTTACATCAAAATCCGTTCGGCAGCACTCGAGTTATAATCAGTCGGAACGAAATTTCCGTTTAGGATATTTAAAATGTATATTATGTACTCTCTTCTGCTTAAGTAAAATTTTCAGATGAGGGAGATATTTAAAGTTTTCAACTGCTAATTAAAAAAAAAAAAAATACACGATTCAAAACCTTCATAGTCGATTACAAATTTCACATGATGTAGAACCAATGAGTAGTCTGAAATTTTGCTAATTAAATATATATATATATACACGATTCAAAACCTTCATAGTCGATTACAAATTTCACATGATGTAGAACCAATGAGTAGTCTAAAATTTTGGTATCAGCGTTTTGATTATTGTCTGAACGAAATAACGATCACTCTATCGATAAAAATAAAATAACAAAAGAAATTTCGTTAAAAGATTATGTTAAATGAGATTATAACTAATCCCCCCCCCCCCAAAAAAAAAAAAAAAAGATAAACATTTTGGACGCTATATTACGTTGAAAGTAAATTCTGACATGAAATATAAATAGAGATAGAAATAACCCAAAATTTATTTATTGCAGTAAGTATTTGTAATCTTTTAAACAAATACTAAATACTGCATAAATTCTAATTAAAGCAAAGATCTTTTCCTCAATATTTTCATTATACGCGTCGAATATTTTCTGTATCATATTTTCAGTAACTATTTATGAGTGAGAGCTGCTCTGTTTCTGATTTTTTTGTTTCATATGTTAGGTTGTACGAGCTTTTCTAAGTAAATAGATAAATATAATATGATCTCTATTTTTGTACCGATACATTAAACAAAATCTGAAATTCCTAAAAGACATAAAGACAGCTGAGGATTTTTATAGCAGATTCCTTTACATCCAGGTATTTTTTATTAACACTAATACATGACAGAGGAAAAAACTACTTAGACAGCAATATTCTGCATAGTTTCATAAAGACTATTCGGGAAGGGATAGTATTTTTGATGAAGAGCAGTAACACTAATCTCTGCATGGAAGATTAGACATAAACAAAATCTTTCTATGGCGCTGAAAGTTATTTGAAAGATGCTAGAAAAGAAATATGGGATCATTATACTGTGTAACATCAAATTACTGAAAATTTTCGTTTTGCAGTTGATTACTTCCCAAATAAAAGTTATGGTCTGAGTACTTTTTATGAATTAATATTGTTCAGTGTATTCAAAAGGGTATGTTTATTGAACTGTAAGACTAAAATCACCTGAATAATGAAATATCGTATTTGCTCTAGATTTGATCTCTTTTGTCTAAAGGCTAAAGGTCCATATGGCAGATTTTTGACCTCAGAAATTGTTTAAGAAAAAAATATGTTTCACTTATGTAATATATCAATTATTTTAAAGCTGAATATCAGTACCTTAATGTATAAGCAATAATTTTACTTTATTAGTGGAATTTCTGTATCGTTAACATCTGAAAACTTAAATATGCTTGTAATTATTTTTTAAAAAATGCTTGTGTTTTGCATATTTGTTGGCATTTTTTTATATGAGCGCAATGGCAGAAAACATTTTCTTGAAATATGGCATTAAAGAAATCACAAAGTATAATATATAGAAAAATTAAAATATTGCAACAGTGCGCTGCTATGGAACACACAATACAGTAGAACTCCAATTATCCGAACTCGACTATCCGAATCACTGATTATCCGAATCGCTTTCAAAATTTCAGAAAACAAATTAAGATGTAAACGTACTGCGATTCGCCAAATAATGATTCTGTCTACGCGCGCTATATTGTCCTTACCTCCGCGAATCTGGTGTAGGCGATGCGCGAACATTATTGGGATGATGAGACAGCGTCTCATAGTGCATTTCGATTATTGGCTGTCATCCGTCGCCAGGTGGCCGGCCCAGCCCACCTGGGTTTCAAATTCTAAATGACGATGAACTTATTGAAAGTGTAAGAGAAGAAAGTGTCGAGGAAGAAGATGACCTTAATATCGAAGTTGAAGCACACACGGGACCATCAGCTAATGAACAATTGCCAGCCTTGAAACTGGAACGTCAGTCTGGGTGTAACTGTGACCACATGCAACTTTTCACTGTCAATCGGATGCGCGACTTGGCTGCCCGAAAACGGATGGAGTCTGTCAAACAGCTTACTTTGATCGAGATGTTCAGCAAGCAATATGACTTACAGTACGATACGTACATACTGTACAGCACTTGTAAGTACACGCTTAACATGTAAAAGTGTTGCCTTTTCATTTAACTAATTAACAGATCTTTTTCTTTAAAATTAGTTTTTTCCTCCCATTTGCAACATACATACAGTAATTAATTCAAATAGACCCTTTTTTCGGAAAAATCCAATTATCCTAATTTTTGATTATCCGAATGGGGACCGATCCCAATTGATTCGGATAAGTGGAGTTCTACTGTATAAATAAGTCGTAATTTGTTCATTCAAAAATCAGTCTGCGCGTCGTTGTTTGTTTTACTTTAGACTAGAGTAGAAATGAAGTGTGTTTGTAGTTACTAATTCTTGGTAATTGATTACATTAATTGAACAGGAAAATAAATTTCTTTTCAGTGTTTTAAGTTTTTAATTAATGTGTTTAAGAAAAGTTATAAGTATATATTGTTACTTGCGTAATATCTACGATACTGATATTAGTAATTGACACAAAAAGAGAGCTGTTGAAAAGATAAATACTAACCTTTTTGTGGCTATTGTTGGAAGAGAGTCAAATGAGTCGATGCTAATCCGTGACAAAGCCTTACGTTATTCAGTGTCTGATTAATAAGTGAATCGATAATCGACAGAAAGTTTCAATAAGTCTTCGAAGGTTTTTCAATTACAATCTCAACCTACAGCTTCAAAAATATATAATGATTGGATAAAGTATGACAACAGTTGCTCTCCATTGATTTCTTCTTGGTATTATCAATGCAAAGTATAGAAACATGTGTAATAGCTATTGTTCAATCGTAGCTTTCTTTTTATGATAGTTAGGGCACCGGAGACATCATCGATGAAGTGAAACCTAATAATACTATTTTATTATATTTTTTATCGCGTCCAACTGGTCAAAAAACGATGGAAAACACAAAAAAGAATCTGATTGAAGTATTTTTTATGTTATTTTGACTTTTCTTTATGAACATACAGATAAATGTCAAAACACATCGTTTTGCTACCTGCATACTTCTTGGCATCTCACTTCATAATTATTCTTTTCCATAAAATGTTGTGAACTAATTTATCTCTTTCCTGATATCTTATGACTTTACTTCACACATATGAAATTTAGAACATTAAATCGCTTTAATCGAAAATATCTCGCCTTATGCACCCTCATTCTTTTATTTCTTTCCATTTATAACATTGATTTTTATATAAAAAATGATTGTACAATTCGGACTATAAAACAGTTAATTTTTTAAATGTTTTAAAGAAAATTTCATTTAATTAATATTATTTATATAGAATAAATCATATAATATATGTAAGTATGCAACCAGTACCATAGTGTGTGAATTTTATATAATCGCATTGCATATAAGTAGATTATACATTATTTATGGATAAACCTCATTATAATGAATTTCTTAAGATGTTTTCATGTAGCATTATTTATTTGAAAAACAGATAATCATACATAGATATTAATCTATTTGCTTCCATTTATTTTAACATTTAAGGCAAGTAAAAATATTTTTTAATTCAGTGAATTTAAATATTAATTTACTTTGAAGGTTAAACTTTGATTTAGAAAAAAGAATATTATTCCAGTAGAAAATAGCTATTTTATAAAATAAATTGCGAAAAACTGTATTTTAGAAGTTATTGTGGCTGTGTAAAAGATAACTTTACAGAAATTAAACTAAATACTTTTTTATTGAACAATCTACAGTTAAATTGTCGACCAGATTAACGATGGCAATATTTGTACTACGACTTCATTAAATCGAGTCCATTTGTTATATATATATTTAAATAGCAGGTCGTATTAAAACAGGATTTAATTTTATTAAAATACCAATATAAGCTTTAAATGTGATGTGTAACTTGCTATAATACATTATATTTCCAATGATGACCGGTCACTTGCGATTTTAGACGTTTTGTTAAATATCTGGAAAGATACATGAGGAATTATCCTGAAACTTCAGAAGTGTAAACCACATGATAGACGTCATACATTTCCGCGAAGATTTTTTTCCGAAACCCCGTAAGGGGTCGTCAACAAATTAAAGAAAAACGAATATCTTTTGGATAACCCTGTAAAAACTAATATTGCAAAAGCATTCAAACTGTATATTATGCTTAAGTGGCTTATTGTAATAATTTGGGTTCATTTTTATGAAGATAGTATGTATACTCGAAGAGAAATTCAGGTTTTTATAAAAACAATCCCAAATTTTACCAAGTTTTTGCTTATTTGCAGAGTTTTTAATATAAAAACAAGTTATTTTCAGAAAATATGACAAATAAAATTGTACACAATGCCCTGCAATTATAATTAAAAAATAATAAAAATTGTATGAAAAATGAGCAGGTTCACTAAATATTGTTTCACTGCGCATGTGCGAATTCAATCAAAATATACTGTGCATAATATATTAGCTAAATGTATAGACCAACTTTTATGAAAGTCTCAAAACCATAGCTTGAAAATTATGATAGTAATCGTCGATAGAATAAGCTCGAAATTCGCTTTTCCCAAAAGGAAGCAAAAAGATGAGGGGTTGTATCCAAATATACTAGCTTATGAAAGTTGACATAATAAGAATGAAATGTCTCTCATTCTATATTTGATACAACCCCTCATATTTTTGCTTCCTTTTGGGAACAGCGAATTTCGAGCTTATTCTATCGACGATTACTATCAGAATTTTCAAACTATGTTTTTGAGACTTTCATAAAAGTTGGTCTATATATTTATCTAATATATTATGCACAGTGTATTTTGATTGAATTCGCGCATGCGCAGTGAAACAATATTTAGTAAACCTGCTCATTTTTCATACAATATTTATTATTTTTAATTCTGATTGCAGGGTATTCTGTACTATTTTATTTGTCATATTTTCTTTCAAAAACTTGTTTTTATATTAAAAACTCTGCAATTTATAAGCAAAAAACTTGGTAAAATTTGGGACTGTTTTTATAAAAACTTGAATTTCTCTTCTAGTATACATGCTATTTCCATAAAAATGAACCCAAATTATTACAATAAGCCACTTAATCATAATCTACAGTTTGAATGTTTTTGCAATATTAGTTTTTACAGGGTTATCCAAAAAATATTCGTGTTTCTTCAATTTGTTGACGGCCCCTTATGGGGTTTCGGGAAAAAATCTTCGCGGAAATATATGACGTCTATAATGTTGTTTACACTCCTGAAGGTTCAGGATAATTCCTCATGTATCTTTCTAGATATTTAACAAAACGTCTAAAATCGCAAATGACCGATCATCATTGGAAATATAGTGTAGCAGTCGCTGTTACTGGTGTCCTGCTGTTCTTGAATGCTAAAAAATACGTCATTGGTTTTGTTTGAATCGCTGCATTGTAACTAGAAACAATCTTCATAAAACTTTAATGCCTGTTTTTTAGTTCATTTACATCTATAGAGCCGCCATGTCATGATTCCCAATACAAAATATTAGCTGGCATTATTCAATTCGTCTGAAGATTAATTGTAGCCATTGATAAGCTGATATGCCGTTTTAATTATCGTTTTCCAAAGTTGCTCTTCAATTCAGTCATTTGGTTCAGAGTTTGGTTCCTCCAAGAAAAAAAATTGATTTGGGGCATAATACTAAAATAAATTAAAAATCTATCTTTACACTTCAAAATATCTCCTTTATTATTTTTTTTTCAACTTAAAACCTAATTTCTATTAATTTACAACTGAGATGATCTTCAAGCAAAATGTCAGCAAATATACTTTTAAGAGCAAAACTATGTTGGGTTTTATTTTCAAGCCCGTTGGAAAGTTTTGATGAAAAATACATGAATCGCAGATTTCTAACGCTCTATAGTATTCGAAAAGAAGTAAAATATATATTTTTTATTTATTTCCAAATGTCCGAATTAGCTGTCGTTTCTGTGTAGCAGTTTAGAGAAAAAAATTAAAACTTATACCATTACTTACTGTGTGCATTTGGTTCAGTCGCCTCTTATTTTAATTATGTATGCAATATCATATACCATTGTGCGCAAAAAAATCTCAAACGATGTTTTTAGTTTTTCGTTTTACTTTATCAGGATACAAATGTAACTCTATCTATGCAAAAAAAGTTTGTGAATCTTACTTAAAATTTGACCTAATGCTGAATATGCTGAAATAGCATATTTTTTATTATCAACATAATCAAAAATATGATAAAACTAAATTAAAGTGGCCATCAAAGAAAAAATTTCTACATTATTCTAGCGCATTAATTTAAACAACGCAATCACATGTCGAAACACGGCCCCTGCTTAGTATTCAAAGTCAAAATTATACCAACATATATGTTTATACTAGTAATCTCAAATGTAAATTTTTATGTATTTCTGCCAAACATAAACTGGAATACTGTTATTATGTTCAACGCAAAAAGAATAGCTTGGCAGTACATCCGGTTGAGTGCTTAAAACAAAAATTAAATTACCATACTTTTTTATAATAAACCCCTTACATATTAAGTTTGATTTAATTCCATTCGATAGATGGCGAACAATATTTATATTGCGTATCGTAAAAATACTACACAACAGCACCACCTGCTTGGCGACATACACCGAAATCTAATCAGCACCAATTTATATAAAGTTCCAACGTAATATGAAATTTCATGCAGTTCCATGAATATTTTCTTGAGTTATAGCGCCTATAAAATTCGTGTAACACACAGACCGGCAGACAAATTCAGTCCAAATAATAATAATAATAATAATAATAATAATAATAATAATAATAATCGTATTCAATGCATCAATCTATAAAAAAAAATAATTTTCGCTACTTTCTTCTGGAGTATAGAATAATTTAAAAAAAAAGATTTTTTTAAACGATATTTCTCTTCTGGTGATATTCTTTAAATAGTCAATAAATTACTATTATCATACTATGAATGAATGAAAGCAAACATACTTTCGTTATCATATGTTGTAATGATGTACGGCATTACATTATCTCCATCAACGGAACTATTTTAAAAACGTCACTTATCTTTTCTTCAACTTGCTGTGAAGAAAATAAACTTATTTCAATATATCAATATTTTGTTAATGGAATATATTTGTCTAAGACTAATAAGTGTGACATATGGTTTTTGACACTTTATCTTATCAGAATTTTTTATCAATTCTTTTTTAACGGAGAGTTTTCGACAAATTTCAGCTTTATTTCTATTAACTGAACTTCAGTAGTGCAACATATAATCCCTCTTAATGATTTATATACCATTCATTTTTTCTTATACCGTAACAATTGATGGTCAGTGGGATAATCAATACTTTCAAAGAGTCTAAGTGTGTATGATGTTTAACAATGTCTAAAGCCTTGTTTCACAATGGTTGCAAGAAAATGCATTGGATATATAAGGTAAATGACTTTTTATCATTCTCAAAACAAATATATTTTTTTAATCAATTGACGTCATATAATTGTTTTCTAAACCCACGACCTTCTTACAGTTTTACGGAAACGATCACGTAAAATTTCAGCAGACCATTAAACGTTTCTCGTGCTTTTGTAAAAAAAAAACTATTCAAAATCGATAGAAAATTTCTATTTTAAAACGAAAGTGGTTTTGTCTACCTTAAAAGTATATTAAAATTCCATAGCATAAGTTAAGAAAATATGAGACTAGAAAAACGAAAAAAATTAAGCACGAAAACAAACAACTATTTTCTGGATGCTGGTGAAAATTAACAAAAACATATTAACACTTAAGAGCACAAATTTACCATGTTCAATTTTGCTAATTCGTAGAAAATCAAAAAAGAAACTTTGTTTATTGCATAATTTGAAAATTGAAAATAGTTTTCTTTTTTAAGGCTCATTGCATACATACCAAATTGCAAAAGATGTTTTTAAAACTAGTACCAGGGTTTTAGAGTTATTTATACCTATAAAGTCACTTATCGTATTTTCCAGCCTATATTTCTCGGATTTAAATATATATATATATGTTTCGAACCAGAAATTTTACTTTACATATGAGGTCAGTATTACCACTTGTCCAATCTGGGACTTTGCTAATAACACCAATATGAATTATCTATTTAGAGTCCATAATCAAAATCTTAGAATTATCAGGAATGGCCACTGTTACGCCAGAAACACTACTATCTGCAGAGATCTCTGCACCACCTCTTAAAAAAAACGCATATGTCGACTTTCCAAAAAAATTATAAAACTATTTACAACATCCTTAACAAAATTAAAGCGGAATTGCCTAACTATGAGGTCTCCGACACCAAAAACCGTAAACAACCTAAATATGCATTATTAAATATGTCTTTCGATGATGATGAAGACTGAGTTTTCCTCACTCTTCAATTAAACGTAACTTTCTTGTCTTTTTGTCTTTTGTTTGTGTATTTAATTATTTTTAAAAAAAACTTTCTTTAGTCTGCCTAGTGGCTTTTATTTTTAAAGTTTAATTTTTTTGTAACTCTTAAACTAAATGTGTGGTCTCTGTAAAGAGTCTTTTTTTTTTCTTTTTTTGAGATGGGTTCGATCCTCGGTAGATTTCGTCTGTCATCTTCTTGGATCTAATGGAAAATGCTTACTTTTTTTCTTACCTTTTTACTTTTTTATTGTTAAACTTCTATTTCTTTATTATATTTTTATTTAATTTTTAACTTTTAAAATTTCTTATGGCTCCCTATTTGCCTCGTAAGTCGCCTGCCTATAACCTGGAAGTTCAGTTGGTACGCAACTAGGTATTCCATTCTGCTAATTCCATTGTTCTATTTCATTGTTCCATTTCTTTTATTCATGGCTATTTTTAAGATGTGATACACAAATACTCATATACAGAGAGTAGAGTTGTTAACAACAGGGAATCCCATCAAAACAATTTGCTACTTTTATACTCGTTTATTCCATACACTTTATTAAACAAATTCCTCGCTGAATTATTTGACCTGAAGATTTTAAACCAGAAGTTATTATAATTATATAAAAAAAAAAGTTTGGACATAGCACATTTATGCAGTAGAGATATTTAAGTACAAATTATATATAACCCAATTTTATAATAGATTACAAGCTTGTTTTTTTTCTCTTTTTTTTCACTTAATATTGTGTTTGTCGTTTCTCTTCTCATTTTATGTGGCTTGTTTAAAAATACTCTAAATTGCCGGACTTTTAATATTTTTCTAAGAATTTAAGCAAATAGAGATTCTTATGTTTTCTGGTCTTTACAATGATTGCACGGATGCTGTTTCCACGTAGGTATGGTCGCATTCCATGAAATTCAGAGACATCCAATTTTACCAATAGTATTTACTGCATAAATTAAAGCAGAAAATTCATTTTGATTGATATTTTGCCAATCACATATATCCACTTTGAGCAAAACATTCTCAATTTCGTATGTAAAAAAATCATAATCTCTTGAAACTAGTCGTCACAGGCTTTATCGTTACAGGCTTTTTAAATCTTTAAATACTACTAGTTCCAAACTATAATCTATCTGTCAAATTTTTAGTAAAAAGCTGTGTTTGCTTGGACATAGCACAAGTGTGCACTTGTGAAATCCAATTTGCTAGGATATAGCATTTTCCCTTTTTCCACTTTTCTATTAGTAACTGGGCTTAAAACGCTTGTGATCCTGACTCTACTTGAATCTACTTTACAGATTCGTAAATAATGAACATAGTACATCTGTGCTCTTAGATGTCGATATATTCGTGTGAAGAGATCTTCTGGATTTTATATAAATAATCAAATATGCACGAACCGACCAGCAATAGAAAAGAGAGAGAAATGAAAAAAGTAATAATCACTACACGAACTACACCATCCCGTACAAGGGATGGCAAACCTGTGGCACGCATGCCACTTTTGGCACGCGAAAGAATAATTTTTGCACGGCGTTAATTGTTTATCTAAACTAAACTACAGTCAGATTACAGAGTATACTCGAATTCAGATAAGGCCATCTTGTCTAATTTCAATTTATTTGAAATTGGGATGTTTTAATTGCGGCTTATTAAATTTCAATCTAATTCCCGATGGCCTCAAAAATTTATCAAAGAAAGTATTTCGAAACTATTCAAAATAAAAGATTATTAGACATTGTAAGTAAAAATGCAAATGATAAAATTATCGCAACTTGCAATTTAATTCCAGAGCTATTTAAAGAAACTGACGTTTGCTATTTTAACAATTTTTTCTGTTTATATATGCGCGCAAGTCATAATTTTCTCAAACGAATAATATGAAAACTCAAATAGAAAGTACCTGTGAGATAACTCCAGTTTAGTTTGCATTTTGTTACAATTAACTAGATATGAACTTGATATTATTCTTTTTTATCCAAGATGTAAAAGCAGGAATCACATTTAATCTCATTCTTTTTTTTTCAGTAACTTTGAAAATATATTTGGTTCTATGATTATTACAGTGTTATACCTACATGTATGTTACCTATATTACTTACCTATCATACGTAGTATAGGGTAAGTCTTGTAATCGTTTTGAAAGTAGAAAACACAATTTTTGACGGATTCGCACGTTTCAGACACAAAAATTTGCCGTCGGTCTGTCTGTCTGTGTGTGTGTCTGTATGTGTGTCTGTAAACGCTCTATATCCCGAACAAATTGCGATAGAGACTTGAAATTTTGTATGTACTTAGTATGTAAGAATGGGGAGAAGCTTATTGAATTTCAGTAACCTCGGTTATCCGAAACTATTTTTTTCGGACTCTCGAAATAATCGTTCTGATAAAAGGTATATAAAAATTTTCGAAATTGTTTATTTTAAGGAGTGAATATAAAAGACAATAAAAAGATATAAATTTTGCATAAAGAATGAAGTCGATCGGATAATTAGTTGCCGATATATTTGTAATTATATTTTCCATACTCTTCGACTTTTCGTGACCCTGTATTTCATTCAAATTTCAATTCAAAGATATATTTTAATAGAAAATGAGACGCTTAATCTGACGCAGTAAACCGTTAGTTAATATAATTATCAAGTTTGGAGTTATAGAGCATTTAAAGTTTATGACGTCATCAAGCAACGATTTTATTCGAACTGCAATGCATTTTATAAATAGTTTACACATGTTTTATTTTCATATTTTATATTATGCATATCCATGGTGGGTAAGTATTACGGTGGCCTCCAACGACTAGTTTTTAAATCCTAATAAATAAATTTCAAGAAATTTTAATTAATTATTCTTCGATCCATTAAATTTGATTTTGAGTTGGCACGTCATTGTCTTATATAAAAAAAAAAAGAAAAAAAAGAAAAATAGAAAAAAATATGACATGCTTATGTAGAAAGGTTCGACATTTTTTTGCTGATACTAGTTTTAAACGTCCAGGCAGTCGCTTAGACTTGCTCCATCTTAAAATCGCATCCATGCATCTAAAGACGATGTGAAATTAGGGATGGGCATAACGATTATTTTCATTATTTGAATGAATCATTCGGGCATGCGCAAAAGCATATCTGTCAAACTTCAAATTTTTTTATTCAATTACTACCTAAATTTTGAAAAAAAAAAAAAAAAAAAGAAGTTTCTGATTTTAGTTAGATAATTCTAACTAAAATCAGAAACTTCTTTTTTTTTTAATAGATTTTTTTTTCGATAGACTTTTTTTTTTATTAGATTAAACGTCAGATAAAAATGAAAAATGTGTGCATTTTTCATTTTCAGAAACTTTTTTTTTTTTTTTTTTTTTTTTTTTTTTTCTGGTAGCAATTGAATAATAAAAAAAAAAGAAGTTTGACAGATGTTTCTGCGCATGCCCAAATGATTCATTCGAATAATAAAAATAATCGTTATGCCCTGTCAGTATGGGAAATATTTCCGTAATTTGTAATAAACAATCCATGGAGATCGCTCAAAATGCTCAGGATCGATCAAGAACTTCGATTTAAAAATTTTGAAATTTTTATTAATATTTAGGAAATACTGGGAGATTCCTTGCTATGCTTGCATATTTTAAAATATAAAATAAAAATGTACATGATATCTTAAACTAAAAAACAATATTTCGATAAAAAGAAAACATAAACTGAAAACTAATGGATTTAAGTACATCAGGCAAAATATACACTTAATAAAAATCACTGTTTACATTCGCGAAAAAATATTTTACTATGCTAAGGTTGCTTGTAGACAAAAAAAAAAAAAAAAAAAAATTCATTAATTTCAGTTATTCAACAAGAGTTTCACTAATGAAAGGTTGAAAAGATTTATGTCCTTTGTAAAATTAATTAATTAATATGAAGATCATTATTTAAATAATCTAAGTACTTTTTTGCAGTGAAGTGTTTAAATGGAAAAAACATTCTTGAGTCTGTCCTTTATATGTAAAATTAAATGAAAGAGATTATGTATTCGTTTTTTTCTCCATTAATTGGACTGCATTTCTTTTGTGGATGTTTTAATTAATGTTTGTGGTTCTTTGTAGTTTGTATTTTCATACCTTAAATAAAAATAATCTGTTTTCAATATGTCTTCTGACATAAAATGGTAATAAAAAATCAATAGATGGTATGATGTATGCATGTTTTAATTAAAAACTTCCTGTGAAAAACAGTGAATGAGAAGAACGTTTAACAGAAATTTCAACGCAACAAGTCATTTAGTGAAATGCTATGGAAAAAAGCAAAGTGAAAAGAAAGAGATAAAGAAAAATAGTTATTTCCTAGCATAGAGTTTCTGGACCTATTTCATCCCACGGCACACTTAAATCCATGGTTAAATTTCCGCAGCACTGAAATTAGGCAGATGAAATCACACATGAAAACAATTTATGGAGAATTCTCGTTAAAACGTCTCCACTTGAGACATATCTCCCGTTACTTTGGACAAAATCGTTTTTCCCATCATTTTCTATTTGCAATTCATGTTAAAGACATCGCTTAAAGCGTTACTACTCATCGGATAATCCAGACGTTTTTTCACAAACTGACCGAGCAGAATCGATACCGGTTTGAACTTTATTTTCTGAAAAGCAACTTTGATCTAACTTTAGTTATTAAAAGACAAAGATATTGTGTCAGTGGCAATAATGAAGAGAAAAGAAAATTCTAGCATCAAACACGTGAGAGGTTGAAAAATGCTAATGGCTGTTCACGATATTACTAATCAAAATTTGATAAAACAGACCAAATTTTAGAATATGTCACAAAACTAGAAAATGATGTGGTAAACTGATCATTTATTCGAGTAACACAAAAAGAAAAGGGAGCAATGACTTTAATTAAAGTTAATTTATAAAAGTACGGCACATTTTGCTTGTTTCCAGCATTTCATTCTTTTGTATTAAGAAATTGTCATTAACTTGTTTTTTAAATAAATTACTAAATTAAAGAACAGTTGTTTGTTTTAGCAATAGACTGATAACCTAATTAATTTCTATTAAAAACTGAATTCAATTTAATCGACGAAAGAGTATATTTTACACCATTCGTAGTTATATTTTTATACGGACTTCGGTAAGCACGGCCGAAAAATGGCCTCGATTAGATGTCCGAACATAAGGGGAGGGGGTCTGTATGTCATTTTAAATTTATTTATTATTATAAACTAAATGCTTCAACTCAACTAAATTCATTGTAACATGTAATGAAAACCTTATTAAAAATCTTTAAAAAATCTTTTATTTTATTTTATTTTATTTTATTTTATTTATTTATTTTTACTCCAGTCATCTGCTATTTTTTTTTTCGCTAACTTTTTACGAATATTGAACTAATCTAAAGTATATATACGCGTACTTAAAAAAAGAAGCATTTTTCTCCAAATCATGAAGTTGTGTCAAGTGGCGAATGCCGGGTCTAATCTACAAAATGTGCGTAATAAAAATTTAAGATTTGTGAAATTTGTTTGATAAGATTTATATCTATATCTACTTCTTTTATAACTTCAAATATTTCTACTGCATTCTTTAATCTTTTCTCTCGGAGCAATAATTATTCTGCTCTAAATTTTTATTTGAAGATGTAAGATCCCTTTCGTGATTTTCCTGCATAATTTTACAAAGAGTATAAGGTAAAGCCAGGAGAGATGGCGCGGTCGGAGAGATTGCACACATAGAGGTTCGGGGGGAAGGAGTAGAGTGAGCGCGCAGCGACTCCAGGTAGTTGTACAACAGCAGTAGTGGAGTATCTACTTGAAAGTGCACGTTGATTGTTTTGAGTGTCTAAGATAAAGCATTGCTATTTTGTTTTGTTTTCTCAAAGTAAGTGCTTGAATTTTCATAGCTATTCATCAGAATTTCTATACAATGTCAGTAGTACAAAATATTTTAAACTTAAACGATTTCTCATAAGCTACTAACCTAGACTAACAATGTGAACATCAACGGTTCGTTTTAGTAGCGGCCATGTTTATATAAAAGGCCGCGCAATCTCTCCTACCAAAATTGGAGAGTTTACGCATCTGATACTTAGGAGAGATGGCGCATTGTTTCCATTAGTTTCTGAGCTAGGAGAGATTACGCAGCTTATTGGTAAATTTGCCTAAAAAAATTTAAAATTAAAAAGGACTAATTTTAAGTTAAACGTGTTATGAAGTAACTTAATGCTATTTTGTAATCTTATCTGGACTTGCTTTTTCTGATTCTTTAATTTTTTTCCCTTTAATTAAAATTTTTTAATCGTTTTTAAAATTATTTTCTTTTTCTGATTCTTTAATCATTAGGTTGAAATATTCACTTCTAATACAATAATATTTGTTCACAAAAACCTTCGAACAATGTCATTTAAGTATAATTATTATTGTCAACAATTTAATTGTAGTTATTATTAGTAACAATCTCTCCTACCCATGTGCGCAATCACATAAACCCTGTAAGGACAGATTGCGCAAAATAACTTTCTTGGTTTTATTACATTTGTTCTGTTAAATTACAACATAACAACAAAATAGCAATGGAAATGCATAAAAAACAAAAGAAGTAAAAATTATTCATGGATAGTTTTACAAAAAATTAATATTTAGATTTTTTATTGTTATTCTTTTGAATTGTGCGCAGACTCTCCTAGCTTTACCTTAACAAACATTGAAATAAACATCTAAGAAATGCATATGGTAAGTAAAGAAAAGATGTAATTTCTTAAAGTGATAACAATACACATAAAGGCTCATAAATACCTTTTAATAAATAGATCAACAAGTATTGTACGCTCAATCGGTGAAATTTTCAAGATTAATAATGATAAATTAACTATTTTCGAAAAAAGTTCGGGAAATGAATGTGAGAAACAAAAACCACGCGATCATATGTTTAATGAAAGCAGGTGCTTAGTAATAGTCGATTGTAAACATGAAAATTATTTTATCTTCATAATGAATAGAGGAAAGCATATTCAACTAGATAAATTATATCCAATGGTTGGAGTATCATAGTTGAGATTTTTTTCAACAGAGAGAAAATATGCCGGGACCAAGACTGGAACCTGGGTACTTTGGTTTGCCGTACCAACGCTCTCCCTACTATATCGTCTGGATAGCTCAGTAGGGAGAGCGTTGGTACGGCAAACTAAAGTACCCAGGTTCGAGTCCTGATCCCGGCATATTTTCTCTCTGTTGAAAAAATCTCAACTATGATACTCCAATCATTGGATATTATTTTATCTTATTGCTTTTTTTAATCTGTAAGAGCATCTCGCGTCAAATTATATGCGCAGCGAGAACATATGCAATGAATCAGCCTCTTTTGAGTTACCTAAAATTTGGTGCGAGGTGTTCTTACAGATAAAAAAAAACAATCATTTTGATCCGTTTTACTCTTTAAAGACACGGACGGTGTATTGCGTGCGCCACTCGGTGATAGAACAGTTGTGAATTCTAAAATAATCACGTGATTAATTCTAATTAAATTAGAATTTTTAAAACCAATTGATATTTATTACATTTATACTACTACTGTGGATATTGAACTAAACAAAGATATCATTCAAAGTTCTTATTTACGATTTAAAACCCGAAGCATCATAAGTGCGCTGCCCGTGTTTTTATGTTAGTACACTGCAAAAAAAAAAAAAAGTGTTGATTTTACAGTATAATACTGTCACCCCAGCTACCGTAAAATTAACAGTAATAAACAGCAAAATAAGCAGTAACACACTGTCGCACGCGCAGTGTCAGTATTATACTGTAAAATCAACACTTTTTTTTTTGCAGTGTATAAACCGTCCGTGTCTTTAAAGGCTTTCATTAAACATGTGAGAGTGTGGATTTTGTTTTTCAAGTTCATTTTCAGAATTTTTTGCGAAAATAATTTATTTACCAGAGGCCCGTGCGAGGATTTCGCACTGAAATCTAATATTCTGTAGGTACTTCTCTATTATGCCGTCGACCACTTTTCATAACAAAAAACTATCACCAAATTGTATAAGATTAAACGCCAAAAATGCAGTCCCATTTATTTGATGTCAGAAGCATTCCACGTGTTTGTTACGTCATCAAGTGGTTTTTAATTCGACATTTGCGTGTATTTTTCAATATGTTTTACTGATTTATTAGTTATTTCATTCATTAAAATAACAATTGTGTCCTTAAATTCTTATATTTTATTTATTTATTTATTTTGATATTCCAATGGCAACGTTCTCCCGTTTATTTGGCGATAGTTTTTTGTTATGAAAAGTGGTCGACGGGATAACAGAGAAGTGCCATTTTTTATCAATATGTAATATTTATTAGATGCAGGTTTAAACTTCTAAAGAAAAAGCACGGATAAAAATATCTGCAAACAAAATTTAGTTGTTAGTCAAGCCAGAATATCATCTAATTTATTCCATCAAAGTTAGAGTAAAAACTGATCCAAGATTGCTAAAGGCACGCGCAAGAAAAAAAAATTAACAATCGTATTTTAACTGCATTAGAGGATGACGTCATCCGCTTCGGGAAAAACATGGTACATAGAAATATCAAACTAAACATTTCAATTTCAATTTCGCTTTTTAATCATAAATATAAAAAAACGTGCGGTGTTTTTTATTATAATCGCTGAACATCATATAATGTGGTATTTTATTTTTTTGGCAACACTATTTTGAGGAAAACCTTTGATTTCTTTTATGAAAGCAATGCCGATTTATTTTTTTAATTTCAGCAAATTTTAATCAAAAACATGTTTTAACAAAATGTTAAGTGTGCTATGTCAGAAGCCTGTTCTAAAACCTTTCATATGATATCTCATTCGTTGTTCTGCGTTTCGTATTTTCCGAGTGAAAGGGATGTTGACAGGAGAAATAACATATAAGGATGATCATTCTTGATCTTGAAAATGTCGCCAATTGGGCATACGAAACTTGTTGATCTATGTAGTTATTAAAGGCATTTATAAGACTTTATGTGTACTGTTATCACGTTAAGCAAATACAACTTTATGTTAATGATACTAAGAAATGTTCCTTATATAATTACGTACTGAACCTCAGCACAAATTAAATCGCATAATAATGAATGTTGTATATTAAATTAGTTATATTTCAGTTAATTCAAAAAATCTTTATAGAACTCAACTAAACATTCTCCTGGGGTTCTCTCTGAGCACGCTAAGATTCCGCGCCACAATGGTTGCAAAACGCAGAGTCTAACATGACGAAAGTTCGACGACTCAAAGGTTTCATAACCGACTCTGCATTGTAAAAGAAAAAAAAAAAGAAAAAATAAATAATAATAATAATAATAATAATAATAATAATAATAATAATAATAATAATGTTCCTTAATCTACGAAAGTATACACAATAACCCTTTCCGAGTTATCCATGATACCTAAAAGTGTTTCTTATCTTTGGAAATATCAGACACCACTACAGTTTTAAGATTTAAAGAAACACTTATAAAAACAAAGTTTTTTTTATATTTTTTACTGATTTTCGGAAACATTTCCGAGAAGTTTTTATTGTGTATTAATCAGTTTTCTCAAACCAGAATATCGGTTTTTAGGATTTCTATCAAATCTCAATTATACATTTTCAGCTGCACATTTCAATTTATGTATGCAACAGTAACAAATTAATATTTATTTTAATGTTAATCTTAAGGCTGTTAATTTATAATGTTTGTCTGTAAAGCATGTTTGTTGAAAATGAAAATGGTTACTTGAGAATTGATAACATCCAAAACACCTATATTCTGGGTTGAGAAAACTGATAAATAAACTATCAAAACTGCTCGGAAACGTTTCCGAAAATCGGTGGCAGCGAAAGTAACTTTATTTTTTATAAATGCTTCTTTAAATCACGAAAATATATAGATTTCTGAGGTTTCTGAAGATAATTGATCTGTGATATTGATGAAGATAATTGATTTTGAAGATCGTGGTTATATTATATTTTCCTAAATTAAGAAATATTTGTATTTTTGTTTTTCACAGTGAGAAGCAACTGAATTCATAAGTGAATGGTAACTGGGCATAAATAAATATTTATATTAAAAGAAAAACTCTACAGACCGTAAGTTTTGAAACAGAAGTGTTGGAAAACCTTATTCCCTAGAAAGTTCACTGGTGCAAAACGGAGTCATGTCCAATAAACGGTGAAATATGCTTACAAATTTGACATTGTAAATATTGTATTGTTGTGTCAGCTGTTGCTGCAGCTATAGGTGAGACAGTCTCCTATTATTTTTAATATTACCGCATCAGGCATTATTCACAAGCTTCCGGCAGCGATTTTCACGAAATATACAACTATCTGCATTTTCCTTTGCAATTACTGGTACGGTTAAATATAAAAAAAATTACTTCAGGATGTTTATTTTAAACACCGACAAAAAAAAGAAGAAGGTGGCAGCAAAACAGATCCCCTCAACAAACTGAACATAGATACCAAAAGCATAGTATTAAAAAAGCAGAAATTGAATAATGGAAATTTGTGGAATTTAGACACAATCTTCAGATCCCCAATGCCTACATTTCGACAAATAAAATTTGTGGTTTCTTCTTCATATTAGCCATAAAATAGCTAAAGAATATGAATTTGGGACAACCACACCCAGAATGTAGAGAAATACACAATGAAACAACAATTAAGTTCAAAATAAAACATGATTAAAAAGGATTGAGGAGAAAAAAAATTAAAACATAAAATTACCCCATTTGACAGCAAAATCCAAACTTGAGTCAACATACATTACAAGAATTGGAGTTTTAAGCATATCTTGCCAAAAAAAAAAGTTATTTAAAAATTGATGGACCATGGATCAAGGAACAACTTGTAATGCATAGCCAAGCACATACCCCAATATATAAAACCAGCACCTTCTATAGAAAAATTAAAATTTAACTCCAGCATAAATTCAAAAGAATAAATCAATGAGGTGCTGCCATCTATTGGTAAATATATACAATACGATATACAATTACATAATAATTTATTACATTATTGGATGATTTTTAAAACAAATACTGTCTTAAGACAGGTAATTGAACAAAATTATGTTAATAAATTTATTGTATTAGAATAATGAATAAAAGATGTATTAAAATAAATAAATAAATAAATAAATAAATAAATAAATGAAACTTATGGTTATTGATTACTGTATCACATGAATATTTGTACCTAGCGATGACATATCACCATTTATATTACTGTGACACATTGCATCATATCTTAAGTTAATTTATAATTAATAAAAAATGTATATAATAAAGATGCTAAGAAATTAATATTAATAATTAAATTTTGAAATTAATTAGTTACATTTAATATGTCTACAAACTTTCTTAAAAATTAAATATATATGATATAAGGGGAAAGGGGAAAGTAAAAAATAAAAATTAATACATGCAATGTATTCTCATTTAAGAAAATAAACTATGTATTAGCAGCTAATATGACATTGTCAGCAATGGGCTAGAATTCAAATACAAGTAATCATAAAATTATTAATGAATATGAATACATTTACTATGAATAAATAAATATAACTCAACCAATATGCATATAAAAAATCGAAACAAAGTCCATTACAAAATGTGTAATTGCATCGTAGTTCTAAATCAAATGCGCCTTTCCATTTTTTTTTTTTTTTTTTGTTAAATTAACCAATGCGTATTATCCAGATAACTCCACCACACCTTCTTAAACTATCGTCTACCCACCCATCCGTCCTGTTATAATTTTTTATTATTATTTTACATTTTTAATTTTTTATAATTATTTTCTTATTTTATGTTTTTAGCCACCCACAGGGAGGCTTATTCTTTCTATCTCTATAATTTTTCATGTCAATGAAAAGTCACAGCAATCCATCGTTGCCACAGGTTAATCTCGGAAAATGAAACATTTGAAGTTACTGAAAAAATTAATAACTCAAAAAGTATTTGTCACAAAATCGTTAGACAAACTGCGTTAGAAAGGAAAAAAAAATGTATTTTTCTTGATATAAATTTAAAATCGAATGATTATGCCGTTTTTCAAATATTGAACTTCAAAAATTACCAAATTTTACAATGAAGTACCATACCGAAACCTTCACGCGTAAAAAGATAATGATAACGGCTGTTGCTTTCGGTCGAGAATGGACCAAACGATGTCCGCATTTTACTATTTTTACCGTTTTTAACGAAATTCTGTAACTTTAGAAGAATTTTTCTTTGTATAGGCAATAGAAATGCATAAAATCGTTACAAAAATTTTAAAATTACAAAAAAGGATAGATGCAAATTATCAGATATGAAAAATAAAGAAGAATTTTGGTACTTTCGTTCTTTCGTGTTATAGCAGCCACCAAGCATGAAATATTTTTGTTTCTGTTTTCATTAATACAAGGGCATCCAACCGGGGCCTCCGAGATGTCGCTGTGTGTCCTACACCGGGCCTGCTACAGGTGACGTCACAACCTGCTGACGTCAAAACAGTGATCCATAATAACTTAAAAATCTTCATGTACTTTGTTCGTTTGTACGGATTGTTTACGACAGTATTTTGATTTTATTTATTGTTTTATATAGTAATTCATAATATTTTTCCGTGTATTTAGATTATAATGCTATCAATAATTATTGATTATAATTATTAAAGAAAGTGTAGATTATATTTATAAAATAAAGAGAAGAAAATGTTGTGCTCCTAGTTTCTAATCTAAGTCTTCAAATTCGCTACTGATAATGAAAAGAAGAAATTTTAGCTACGAAAATTACCTTGTGATAATTATTTTTACATTTCAACAGAAATGGTCTGCATCTGCATTAAATGTTTCGATATACTTTTCATAATTCGTGAAGCTAGAATTAATATGATGGTATTGAACTTGTGCAGAGAAAAAACCCTAACAACCAAATGTCTAGCCTACTGTAATGGAAATATTCTAGCATATTTGATTGAATTTGTACTTCCAAATCGAAAAGAGTCAAATGATCTTTAGAAAAAAAATAAATAAATAAAAGAAGCAGACGATAAACAGTTTAAAAAATGATTTTGAAAGAAATACTGTAATAAATTGACTAATATCTGGATACATTTAGTTAGAAGTGAGTGATGTGCTTTGTTTATAAAATTAAAAGTAACTGATTTACACAACTTAGTAATTCTACGTAGTTCAATTTTACCTAACTTAAGTGTACAAATATATTATGAAAATAAATCTTTTGATAAGTTAATTTGAATGGTTATTAGGTCCTAGACCCAAGTACAATAAATAGACAATTTTTAAAATATTACAAATCAGTTACAAAGTCAAGATAGAAAATTGGGTACTTTTCGGTTAGCCGGGCGCCAGTGATATATATACATATATACACACACATATATATACACATATATCTACACACACATGACACATCTATATATATACACATATCTACACACACATGACACATCTATATATATATACACATATCTACACACACATATATGTATGAATTAATTTATATATTTATATATGTACATGTATCACTGGCGCCCGGCTAACCGAAAAGTACCAAAACAGGCTTATAGCGAGAGAAGGAAAGTTGCAACATATTTTCTGGCAACCTATTCGTAGTTTCATATAAATAAGTATTTTTTTTTTCAATATTTATATAATTTATTTAATATAAAGAAGCCATTTATCTCTTTTTATATGCAGGTAGAACAGAATTGTATATATAAATAATTTTATACATATATAAATAAACATAAAAGTACATTAGGTTTGTTTTCATAATTGTGTATATAATTTTAAAACATATCTAACTTTTTGAAGCCCGGATTACGCCAAAGCGTTAAAAAAAAGTGCCAAGGTCTCTATAGTTAAAAAATGTCGATTTCTATATTTAAATTGACATTTATTCTGTTTTGATGGTTAAATTATGGTATGTAGTTATAAAAGGGAGGAATGGGATTGATTTTGTAAAGTTTTTAGTAGATTTATTATATTTTTTGTACGTATATTTATTGTAAAATAATGTGTTTAGGAAAAGGTAAGTCAATGGGTTCAATCTGATTTATTAATCTTAGCATTTTTTTAATTTAAAACTTTTAATTTCCTTTAATAAAACAAGTATATTAATTCCCTTTTATTTCACGATTATGAAATTTAATATTATTTATGTAATCACAAATTATAAGAGCGAAAATGCTCTTTTTATTACATCTTTCTGCTGCGATACATTGACCAAAGTGGATCACTATTGCGACGTCACTAATACTTGTAGCAGGCCCGGTGTAGGACACACAGCGACATCTCGGAGGCCCCGATCCAACCCGGGCTTCCCGGTATTAGACGATATAGGTAAAAACCATTTTTTTAAATTAAAAACTCTAATAGATTTTTTACATTTAATATATATATATATATATATATATATATATATATATATATATATTGTCCCCTAACAACACCAAAGAGCATTTTTATATGAAATATGTCAATTATATATTTTTGAAATTGTCGAAGAAATCGCTGAAAATTTCTTTATATACAACAGATTTTCTTATTCTGATAATTTCGGTGGTTTTAAGCGCTTATTTCGATTAGATGTTTGTTAAATTTGTGTTTTATATGTAGTATTTTATTTATTGCTTAATGAAATTTTAACTTCGTTATGGAATATTAGATCGAAACAAATGCTGAACTATTTACATTATTTAAAGTGCAAACGGATTAATATTTTGTAATCGTCTGCAAGCGATAGAGATTTTAAAAAAAATCGTGCTTGAAATTAAATTTAAATGCTATAATAAATGAGTAAATCGTGATACAGTTTTCAAACAAATTGCATTTGAATGTAGATTTTTTTCCCTATCTAACGGTGTAAAAATTGAAAATGTGCGATGATAGAAATAAAAAAAATTGCAGTAGCAAAAATCTAAAAGCCAAAATTTCATCGTCAGCTGTTGCCATTCGCAAAATGACGTCAGCGTTACGCACGGACACGTTTGTCCTTTTTAATGTAGATAGATATTGTAAATTTGGTACTTTCGTGTAATAGCGGCTTCCAAGGATGAACTGCCAAGCGGTCAAGATTTATCGCCAAATTATAAAGCATGTATGACATTATAATAATATATGATATATATATAACATTTCTGTACGTATGTGGCCAAGTTATAGTCATATAGGATGCATACATGATGTACATATATGACATGTGTATATGATGTATATACGACATATAAGACATAAATAATATGTGTATAATGACGTATATGGCACATATAGGAGTGTTTGGAATATATATATGCATATATAGGATGCCTATATAAGCTTTGCGATGATCTTGGCGAAATCATAACTGCAACCTTGGTATAATCATAATTGTGGGAGCCGCTATAACACGAAAGTACGGTATTTTTTTTTTTTAGCCACACACAGGGCTAATTCTTTCAGTTTACAGTAAAATTCATGTTTATGAAAAGTCACAGCCACTCCATATATAAAGGAGGACACCCTTTATTCATAGCAATACAAATGGTTGTTACTGACGATATTAAAAATCAAATTGTCTCTCTGTATTATGCCGATACTTCGGCTTGTATTTCCTTTCTCAGTACCTAATTGCCATACAGCGGGCGCAGACCCCATTTAAACAATAATGTAAAGGATCCAACAAAGTTAAACCCGTCTTGGCGGACATTTCTAAGGGGACCCGTGGCCCTATCTCCAATAGTAATGAAGTTACCTCTGGGGGGGTAAGTTCTTGTAAGTTCCTGGGGGGAAAGGTTCAGTAAGACCTTTTTGGTGTTCCTCCCTCATGTAAACCCCTTCATGTAACATATCAATAATTGATAGATCTCGTCAAGCACTATGGTCTGGTCCTACTCTCCGCCTCTCACTCGCCCCCTCCCTTAAGAAGCATATTTCTCTGTTTCAACTCTTTCTAAATTTTAGTTTTTCCCATCTTTCTCAACCCCTTTAAGCCCCACAGAGGGCGTAGGCCTCTTCTAAAAGATCCAACGAAATTAAAATCGTAGAGGCCGACATTTCTAAGAGGGTCCCGAGGCCCTATATCCCATAGGACCGGAGTTACCCCTCCCCCCCCTCACGGTGGAGACATTCAAGGTGCTCAAACCCCGTCATGTAACATATAAAAAGTTTGATCTCATCAAGCACTTTTGTCTGGTTTTACTCTCCCCCTCCTTCTATCCCGTCTCCTGTCAGGAGCACTTTTCTTATTTATTTTTTTTCAATTTTTCATATTTATTTTAGTTTTTCCCATTTTTCTCTGTTCCTATGGACCGGACAGCTCCAAAATTTTACCAAAATTAGCTGTAAACTGCCTAAAGGTATTCCCCCCCTTCTTTTGGCGCCCTCGGTTTTCACGTATCTCTCGAGGGGGACCGTCGGAGGGGAGAAAAGGGGGATCCCTTTTAAAGACCTATCTCTCAATTTCAAGTGAGGATTCATTTTAAAGGTCTCGTAGAGCACTTGTGTTTTGTATAGCTCCCCCTCCCTTCCCCCCACCGCTCCCCAATATCCCGTCAATTAATGCTAACTCATCATTTGTTAAACAACTTCTCTTAGCTTTATCCATCATAAAAGCTGCTATCATAGAACTTTTCATTATCTTTTTTAGGTTATCTATTAAGTGCTAAAATGCCTTGAATGATTAAAAATAATTTAAAGGGTGTCATTAAGCCAGCACATTTGTAAACAACAACTACCTCGCCACGTCTCAGCCCATTGAAGCCACGTCTTTTTACTATTATAGTTATTAAAAATACTTCTAGTCACCGAATCCTTTTAAAACTTGGTGTGATCGTGCCTAATATATTCCGCCAGCTCACAAAAAATCTTAGAGCGCTAACTAAATTCTAAAGTGGAGAAGCTGACTTATGCTAACAAACACTTTTTTTGACGCGTTAGACTTGGCTGAAAAAATCTCAACGATAAAAGCCGTGGGTGGCCAATCTATATTCTGCTGTAAGGTAGAATTTTTTCCGCTTGTTTTTATAATTTTTTTACGCATGTGTTAATTTGTTTTTTTAAGATCATATATGTACTAATTATATATTAAAGACTATATCAATTTCTTTGGAAAACCATGTTTTAATGCATTATAAATTAGTTTTTTAAGATTGTTGTTAATTAAATGAGAAGAACATAAACACTTTATTCTATATATGTGATTAAGGAGTATATTACGATATATAGAATTATGAAGACAATATTTAAAATTAGTAAATGTATTAACTTTGAATTTAAATTCTTTACGTTTGTCATATAGATCAATTATTGTTTTGTTTTCTTTTAGTGTAATTTTAAGATCTAAAAAGATATATATATGTATATAATCTTTTCCCCATGATTCAGCATTTCTTATTGTAGAGAATGTGGAATTACATAAAGGTCTAATTTTTTCATCGAATTTAATCATTACTACATCCTTTTTTTACTGGTAAGTTGTGTCTACTATTTTTTTCTGTCTTTTAGCTATTACAGATGGATCATAATTTCTTTTTTGGATTTCTTATTATTTTCATGTTTCTTGGATATTTTATATGTTATAAGGAGCTTAATATTGTCATTTTTAGGCTTAATGTTGACAATATTTGACGAAATAACAGATGTTTACTATGAATTATTCTTATGAAGCTCCTCTGACGAATCCATAAGATATTCATAGTTTTTAATTTTTAATTTTAATTTTATTGTGTTTAATGTTTATATTAGGTTGTTCGGAAAATTCGTGCCATTTAAGAAAATTAATTCGTACCGGAAAATTCTGCCTATTAATTATTAGACATTTGCTATCGAAATTAATGTCTAATAATTAAATGATAGAATTTTCCGGTACGAATTAATTTTCCAAAACGGCACGAATTTTCCGGACTACCCAATAGTATATTTTCCTTTGATTTTCATACATGTGATTTCATTTTAACTATATATACATTTAAATACAGCAGAAGTTGCTCAAACGTAATCCCAAGGAACCGTAGAAAAGTCCTCTTACTCAAGTTTAAGTCTTAGCAGGTATAATTGTATGATATTCTCTTAACTCAGACGATGAATATTTTCCGTTTAAGATAAGATTCCGTAACAGACAGACTTCGTTTTCTCAGATTTTATTGTATAACTAAGCACAAAACACATTTACAAAAAAAATTAAAGAAATTAAAAATTCCGAAATACACTATTCATTTTTTTTTTCGAAATTGTCTACGCAAAACGAACATTTCTAAACTAATGCTCATCTGTATCATATATTATTTGAAACCCAATGTATTCGATGATATATGGATATAATTACGAATGAGGAAAACATTATTAGATGCTGTTTTGTGATTAAAATTTAATTCATTCGTAATTTTAGTGTTCAGATTATACATGATTAGAATGACATCAAAGTAAGCACTACCCAGTATCCAATCCCAATACCCATTAGTAAGTAAATAGATTAGTATAGCTGGACTCACATTCATTGCAATGAATGAGTTTGTCATTGACATTGACATTTAAATTAAAATCAACCAACGATAACATTTTGGAACACGACTGTAGCTTATTACAACGTGACATTTAATAAAATGCGAAGTACAAATGTAATAAGACAGGTAGTATAAAAGATTTTAATTTAATTCGATTCCGTTTTAACTTTGGCATTTACCTATTACGGGTATTTATTCTTAAATTTGTTGTTTCATTTATTCACTTATATTGGATGTGTATTATAACAAAGTAGTTACACTCTAGAAATACACTCCAAAGTTTTCAGAGAGATAAATCTCTCTCTCTCTCTATATATATATATATATATATATATATTTCTCTTACGTGGCGCGAAAATAAGACTTAATTTGTAGCTTGCCATTTGGCAACAACCGTAGTTTACTGAGCGATGTCTCTCAGTGGTTCATTTTACGGTCCCATGATATGCTGGGAGGACTTTCCACGACCTCCCCGGCTCACGAGTGAATTCTTCTCTTTCACACCTTGTCGACGATTAATGTTATTTTCTGTCATAGGGTTTCGACTTTCGGAGGCTCCGGTAAAGCAATGACGTGCCAGCAAAGCCCGGAAGCGACCAAGGGTCCCGGACGTCCCAATGGGCGCTCCGGCTCTCGAAGCTATCCGGGAAGAAGCGGTGTGGTCCCCGAGCCAAAACAGTCCATAATTTTACGTTGAGACTACCGTAGTGACGACCAAGCGTCTCTGTGTGATTTGGGGTAGGGATACTGTAGGAGCCTTAGTTTGGGGAGAACAGAGAGTGAGACGTAGGAGCCGGTGCTCTCGCTTGGCTGGTAGCCTGTTCTGTTCTATGGCGGCATCACGCCGGACAGACCGCGAACTGGTTTGGTCTCGTCTGGGGACGGGCGTATATTAGGTTTTTCCGAACTTGACTGGCGCGACTGTTGAACACATGATGTGACAGTTTTACGATCATATGATCCATTCAGTAAATCAAAATTAAGGTCAGAAGCTCTTTTTAAACAAAATATGATCTTTCGGCCAATGTACGAATATCAATGGTGACTGGTTCTTTTTATGGTCGCGTGATGCATTCAGCAAATCAGCTTTTTGATCAAGTGTTTTTTTTTTTTCGATACAGCAGAAAATGTGTTGTTTAAGTTTTGTAGACTTCCCAAGCGTCTGAAAAATATTGTACTTTTCACGTCGAACAAACTTTAGACGAACAAATTTAATATCAAATTATATTTGTTGATAATTGTTGATGTATATTGAACTATCTTACTATCACGTAGTGTTTTCAAGAACTTTTCGAAATGCATTTAAGCCGTGCTGTACAATATTATAGTCTCCAACTAAAAACATTTTTAATTGTATTTTGAAAGATGTTTTAAATTAATTGTGTTTCCAAGCTAAGTTTTTTCAGTTATTTTACATTTAAAAAAATTCTACATTTCGTAATGTTAAAATGATTTATGCCTATTGGTAGCACCAATTAAACGCATTTTTAACTGTATTTTCAACGAATTTTTTCAATCACCTTTTTACATTAAAACATTTTGCAATTTTTCATGTGTTAAAATGATTTATGGTAGTACTCATTCTGGCTAGAGTTGCTGAAAAAAGTGGCGAGCACCCGAGTTAATAACATTTACTTTTAAAACTAAAGTTCACTTATCGAATATATTGTTTAACTTTCAATTTTAAGAGTGATGAATGTAATGAAGCACATTTTGCAAAACTATTTTTTTTTCAAATATTTCAAAAAGGCTGAGTTACGAATAAAGAAAAAAATATAAAACGCAGCACAGATTTTTATTACTTAAAGGATGAGGGTTTATGAGACAGATGCTTCGCCCAAACGAATTTAATGTCCTTAACCTGCGTATGTGTGAGGTAAAGTCATAAGAAATAAGGAAAGAGATAAATTAGATATAAAACAAACCCGAACACCCAGAGATAATATATGTCCGTATTTTTCTATAAGCCTAAAAATGTCTTTATATGTAAATTGTTTACATGTTTCTTCTTCACCGGAGCCTTTATCAAAACAAATGAGAATATTCTACAGTTGCACGACCTATAAAGCAACGTATTGAAACGCAATCAATCACGTTTCTCTCTCATATTACCTACGTTATTTTATTTTATTATTACTTTGATGTTTCTTTCCATACTGGTAACAATGGAATAACTTAACCCATAATTTCGATAAATTAAATGATATGCATTGAATTTATACGTGTTACAATTTCAGTGGTTTCTCTTATAATGGACGGGCAGTATAGACTAGGGAGGAGGGGGATTCTTTTGAAGACATTGAAATTTATTTGAATGGCTTCTTCTACAACATATTTAAAGAGAAAATTGCTTCGTTATTGCGTTTATATGAAGAAGTGTAGGCAACTTTTCAAAATGAAAAGCATTTTAAAAAATTACAATCATACTTAAATTCGCAGGCCTTAAGGATATAGAAATCACTCATTTATTTAAAGTTAGTGCTTAAACTTGAGTTAAAGTGCTAATATTCTATTTGAAAATAATACATTTATTTATAAGTGGAACATAATTTTTTAGGACCTTTTTTAGGCCCAAAAATTTGACTTATGCACCCTTATCCTTTTAGTGAACTAAAATTTCAAAGATAGTTGGCTTTCTTTCGAATAAAGTTGAGGAATAAAAAAAGACATTAGAAAGAATCGGATCTCTTCCTATCCTCATCGAAACTTATAAAGAATGATATAATATCAGTTCGGTATACATACACGGTTTATGCATGTTTTGCCATCTGAACTTAAAGTAACCTTGGGATATGAAGCAAAGTATTCGAGTATATAAACTATATTTCAAAACCGGATAACGCGGCAAACAATCTAGTAAAGCACGTTGAATTAAAATGGACTTTTAGACAGTATTCCAATGAATTATACATATTTTGTTCATAATTTTGGGGCTATTTTATTTGCATTTTTGCAATTGATATAATATTTAACAAATTTTGAAACAAAATACGTGATTCTTGAGAATGTTGTCTTAAGTTCGCTTTGATTTAATTTTTCTATCTTTGGCGTAATGAAATGGAATTTGCATCCTAATCCTAAGACTTTCCAAGAAGTCAAATCTCTTATGACCCAAGGGGAAAAAAAGTCAAAATTTTACCAATAAATGGCACTGTACACGTACAGTTTAATTTCCTAAAACTAAGCAAATTTTAGACTGCTGTAATAATCTTAATATTATCTAATTCTTATTTTTACTTAAATTTTACGAATACTTAAATTTTAATATTTTTCATGTTTGTTGATATCACAAACTTATCACTGCCATCTATCAATGAAAGATTTTCTTTTTTTAAACTTTCTTCCGAAAATATTCTATTCTTTGACAAGTCTTAAAGTGTAAATTGCACTCTGATAGGTATATAACAATATATTGATTGATAACAATATATTGCTTCGAACAATATATTGATTCTTCATGTTAATTTAAAAGACGTTTAAATTTATGAAACACCAGGCATATAAATCATGCGTTTATATCGAGTTAATAATACGGCTTACATTTCCATCAAGCTTAATATGCTGGACATTTTTACAAAAGAATCGAAGATCAGATCATACAGATAAATATAAAATCTTCGAACAAATGTTCTTTAACAAACAGCTGTTCTTTAACAGCTTTTCAATCTATTATGCTGATTTTGAATTAAAATCTATGAGAAAACTCAATTACTTCCGCAATGCATTTTACAATAGATAAATAACTGTGCATTAGAGAACTTTACATAATCAACATTAAAATTCTTCTTATTTTCAAAATCTGTTTAGCTTGTACAGTGGAAAATCAATGAAAATTTTGTTTGCATTAAATATTTCTTATTGTTTTATAATGCAAAAAGGCATGATATAAGAGAAATGTGTTAAATAAAAAAAAATAGAATGCATTAATTGTGTTTTGAAATAAAGTCTATAAATTAGAAATGTATTTTAAATATCTTGTACTAAATATTATTAAGAATTATATGGGTATTCGTGTTTTTCCCTTTTTTAAGTGAAATATTTTCTGTAGTATTTGAAAAATCTTCTATATATTTAAAACACAATCCTGCTTTTTCGTCATCTGTCTCCTGAGCTTTCTATTGAACCAATTTTAATTATCCTTAAAAAAAAACAAAAAAAAAACATGAAAACTGTTCATTTGTAGATTAGCCTGCACCAGCTATATTTTTAAATATTTCCATTTTTGTATTTTATTTTTAATTTTAAATGATTTTAAGGAAATTTCTTAAAAATAGTGCCAATCCGGTTATTTCCATTGTTGCAGAAAAAAGGTAAATAATGGAAAATATTCAGACACTGGGGCTTTTTGGCCGTATGTTTTAATTTGCATTTTAACTTTCGATAAAATTATTTAAACATGTGTATTTTGTTTTTATAAGCCAATAAAAGTGCATATTTGTAAATATTGTGCCGTCACGAGAATATTGTCTAGTGGATTTATTTTACCTTTATTCATTATACCTTTATTGATGGCATTTTCTCATTACAGTGAAATGCAAAATATGTTTTTAATTTATCAGATGGCGTTTAAGACCATCAAATCAGTTCAAGGCCCCTAAAAATTAACCGACATCATTTTCAAAAGAAACCATCCATTTAAAAACATGAAACTGCTCAAAATAAAATCATTTTCGAGGTTTTTTCACTCCACCAGCTCTGAAATTAGAGGCCAAATTTTCAAGAAGACCTGTCAAAATAACGTCATTTTAAAAAAACATTCAGCTGAAAACGTTTATTTTAATTCAGAAAACTGACATATTTTTCTACATTTATGTCTAAATGACGTAATTTACACTGGCTTTTCATTCCTCTTATACTGAGAATAAGAGAATTTATGAGAATTCTTTCACTATGGACTTTTCTGTCATCGTCAAGAAATCGTAATGCACTTTTGGATTACCCGTCAATACCCAATTGCTATTGTTAGTACAAGTATTACAAGTATGGTGATGGAGGCAACGACAAGCGCTATCACTTTCGGTTTTATTACTATTATAGCACAATTTCAATTTTTACATCATCGAATAAGGAAAAAAATGTATTTCCGAATACAATTTATTTAAAAACTGCTTCTCAGTTTGGTGACTTTTTAAATAATTTTCAAGTAGGAATTGTTTTAAAATCTATCTTAAGTCATTAATGCCGATTGGTACGAAAAGTTACCATTTAAGTGATACGAAACTTTTAAATATGACCACCAGTATATTAGTAAAAAAAATTCATATTATCTAATATGAAACTATCAGAGATTCAATCATTTAAAATAACAGTATGGGAAAACTGGTGTCAACTGGTATGGAAGTATTAAAAGAACTGTAAAATAAGTCGTCGTTAATGGGTTAACAATGAGAATTTCTTTGCTTCAGTAATGGAAAGTAGCTACTTGAAAAGTTACCATAATTGGTAATTGATTGCCCCGACCAAATTAAGAAGAAAAATAAGCTAATTAATCATAAAATCAGATTACCCATAAGATATAGAACTTTGCGCTAAACTGAAATTTGTCAACCGAAAAGGCGGATTTTCATTTTATGTTTACATAAAATTAATATGAAGTTAAATTGAATTGATTCTAATATATTTTGCATCAGAATATCTTAGTAATTGTATTTTATATATTTTTAAAAGGTCTATTGTATATGTCACTTTCCAAGACGAAAGTGATCCCTGATCGTAGAAAAAGGGACAGTAACAGTCATCCAGATTATGGGAAAGGAATGGAGAAATCACACAAAGAACGAAGAGGATAAAAATCTATCTCATCTGCAGATTTTATAATGTTACTATAAGAAAATGTCTCCATTTTTACACAAAATTTGATTAGCTTAAAGCAATGGTTGCGGTGCAGTGAAACGAACGATGATTTGAGAGGACATTTTTAAACTTTTTTATTACGTCGAATTTCCTCGTTATTATATTATACGATAAGATAGGAAATATAGGAGGTATGCTTAATTCAGTTTCGCTTTAAATAATTGGTTAACCGATTTTGCTACAGCCATGAATGTAATGTGTATATATAGTAAAACGACTATGCGCTACAGTATGAGGTATCTTTCAGGGCCTCCTAGTGGTAAATTCCTGAGTCAGCGTTTGTATATTGAATAACATAGAAAATACAACCAAATGACAACTGATCAAATGACAACCTGTAACAAAGTTGTAGAGCATCAGCGATTTAGTAAAAAAAGCAATTTGTCACATGGATACGATACAAAATCACATAAATAGCCAAAGATATAAAAAATATACGAGACATTGTGTTTCAGCAAAATAAGTAATGGCAGATAATAAATTAATTTTTACATTTATTAACAGAATTGCGTCAGAATATAATAGCGTATAAGTCAGCTCTAAAAATTTAACTGTTACACTAAATAAAAAAAGTAACAACAGATCACTCATATTTTTCTCCATTTGTATTTACATACTTTTATAAATTCTCCTTTTTTTCTTTCGAGGAAAATTAGCGCTTTGCGCAAGCAAATCATATCGCAACGCTTTGGAATATTTTGGACTGTATTATCGACAATTTTTGTGTCCGTGTGCACAATATATCTTTTATTACTAAATCGATGATGCTGTAAAAGTTTGTTGTTCAAATTTTGGTCACTATCTCCTATATTTTTCGAGATAGAAATTCTAGTTTCAGAATTTTCGTCAGGGGCTCTTTCAAGTACCTCATCGTCTAGTGTCTAACCGTTTTACTACATCCAGACATTATATGTGTCTATAACTAACTTGGTTCACCAGATATTTGAAGGGAAACAGACTCAAGTATATACTCTTTATATTATGAACATTCATAAAACATTTACTCGCTTTGAAATATTTCCTTGTGTCTCATGAATCGCGTCTCGTATAATTTTCTTGGTATATGAAATGTATGAGAAATTATACTCAAAATGCATGGAAAGAAAGGAAATTGAATTTTTCTAACTTTAAGAGTAATGCAACAGATCAGAGAATTTTCTATAATGTCAATGTGGCTAAATGTGATGACCCATAAATGAGACAAAGTTCTTGTATTTATCGATTCTACCGTACGTCTTTTCATCGCCGCGTCTTTCCATGGACTTTTCTAACTCTGTCTACCCGTACACTTTAGTGCCGTGACGTTGCAAAAAAGGGCCTCCGCTAGATATACGTAGTGCTGTGATATATTGAGAAGACACAGAAGGCTTCAAAAGATTTCCTTCACATCTGACCAGACTAATAATTCGGCTAGGCTCAGTTGATCGGCAGCAAGAGCAACTGGTATTGACGACTGGTAACCTATAAAGATAACAAAAACAACCAGCAGCGAAAAAGGTTTTTTTAAACAAAGTATTTATAACATAGTTTATAAACTGTTTTCTTCTTCTGGAAGTAGTTCGGTATGCAATCATCCAATCAGTATTATACAAAATAAATACTATTAAACGACGAACGTCTTAAGAGACAAGAATTCGTTTTAAAAAAACACAAAACTCGTCGTTATGGCTTTACCGTCATTATAAATCTTGTCTTTCTAGCTTTGTTTTTCTTTTTTTTCCTCATCATATTACATAATCAAATCGTCTAATTTATTCAAGGTATCGCAGCTTCTTCAGAATTAAAGGATTTGTCAGGATCGATGTATCATTTACAAAATCTGTGTAATTGTGAGTAAAGATCATAGTCGAGGAAAATTCTCAGTAAATGTATCACAGTCAGGATATTGTCAACGCCGGGAACATTCTCTCTCTTATATGCAACTATAAGCTCTATCTTACCACGGGTTCATGTACTCGGCACAAGTGCAATTCTGTAAACCCAGTTTTTTGTACGTCGTAGGTGCCGTTGATGTTTACTTTTGTGAATTCTTAAGTGCCCAAATATTTCAGTTTTAGTTTCAGGCCTTAACCTTGTTGTGTGCGTTTGCAACTATATCATTAATTTTAAACCTTTTTTCCGTCTCAATTACAGGTTTTACAGGTCTCACTTTGAACCATCAAAATTTGCCTTTTGGCGTCTTTTCTTTGGTGATCACGATTATTGTTAAAGTCAACTTGTGTTTCTACGTTCAAAAGGTCAGTTAACGTTGTTCTTAAATTTCATTTTAGTCTTAAATAATTACTCAAAAGGTGTTGTGTTGACGATTCTTTGGAAGGTCGAATTTATTACTTGCATGGCACTGATAAAATGCACATACCACTTCACCGGGCTGTCTACAGATTATTTGGACAAGACAGGGATTATAATAAAATTTAGGTTCTCTAACTGTCCATTAGCGTTCGGCAGATCTGTGGTGATTTGGATGTGTTGTATATTTTCTTGGGTACAGTAATCTTCAAAAGCTTTAGCGATAAAAACAGCACTTTTATCCGAAAAGATACGGGACGGACTCCCGAAAATAGCTGTTTAATTTTCAATTTTGTGGGATACAGCCAAACAAATTTTGTGAAGGCGAAGACATATGACTCAAGTATATGTTTGAAATTTTTATGCATGCTCGCTAATGGATCTAAATGATCAATATGATAATTTTCCAGTGGAGTTAACTCGTTATCTATTGGATGTAATAAACTTTGTTGTTTACCCCATTTTCTGTTGGTTAAAATGCAAGTAACACAATTTTCTGTGTACTTCTTGACTTTTGTCTCACTTTAGAAATATGAAACTAGTTCTGTAAATTACTTTCTGTTCGTTTATCTTTCTAACGACCTCTTTCGTGAGCGGCACTGATTATAATCATTTGCGGACAACTAATATGCCGCTATCGTTATCGCATTTATAAAGGACATTGCTTTTAACTAAATAGTCATCATAAGGTTTTACTTTTACGAATTTTTTTTTACTACTTGTATATGTTTATCAGTTTCTTCAGCTTGAATAATTTTCAGAGTTACGATGTTCTGAGCACCATACAAATAGGTCTCCTGCTCAGTGCATTAACATGCCTCATACTAGTACTGTGTCTGTGTTCGATGGTATAATTGAAATCGGATGTCACCAAAGCCACGTAGCTATTTCTGTTCTCATGTCCGTCTTGTCCATAGTCATTTTAAATACATTGCAAACCGTTCCAATATTAAATGGAATACCCCCATACATAACACAGTTTCTTCAGCTTGAATAATTTTCAGAGTTACGATGTTCTGAGTACCATACAAATAAGTCTCCTGCTCAGTGCATTAACATGCCTCATACTAGTACTGTGTCTGTGCTCAATGGTATAATTGAAATCGGATGTCAGCAAAGCCACGTAGCTATTTCTGTTCTCATGTCTGTCTTGTCCATAGTCATTTAAAATACATTGCAATCCGTTACAATATTAAATGGAATACCCCCATACATAACACATATACCTTAAATTTCTTCAAGGCCCCTATTACAGCTAGAACCTCTAACTCGTAACTGATATATTTTGTTCGATTTTGTTGTTTACTTACTAGCAAAATACATGGGATGAAATTGTTTACCTACTAGGGATTTTTGAATAGCTATCCATAGCCATCAACGCGAGTATCCTAGATGATTTCGGTCGTGTTTTTGGGATTGCATATTGAAAGTATTGGTCCTGATGACAAAGTACTTTTGAGTTCATTTCATATTTTCAATATCAAACCGAAATTTAGTATCTTTTCACAATAGGTTCCTCAAACGTTTAGTTATCTACATATAATAAAATCCGAAGGCAAGAAAGTGTCTGTAACCATTCCGGGCAGGACCACTCTGGTCTGAGAATCGACCTTAGTTAAACGCCAAGTTAGGCTTAATGAAAAACCTATGATAACATATGACAGCTAAATGATAATATATTCTACTTCAAATCATGTTTGTTCAGCATATTTTTCCTATAAACATGTATATCATATCTTATTACAATATTTTAAGTTCTTAATTAAAAATCCTGATTAAACATCGGAATCTCAGATATAAACAAACAAACACTGTTGCGAACAATATTGTTTTGGCGCCATCTACCGGCTTTAAAAAGTACTTTTCTACAATACAAACCTTTAAATAGTAAAATCTTCATGCTGTTTGTATGAAGTCTTAGGAAAATGGAACGCAGATCAACAATCCATCATTTTTGACGGGGGTTATATACTAGCTTTTTACAAACTTACTGTATTTAATTTTTTACATGCATAAGGAATTAAGTTTAGAAACAATTATTCAAAGCTTTTTTTTGTTTATTCATTAGGTAAAATATCCATAGAAACTCTGCAAATTATGTTAATCTTAGATTTTATTTTTTTATGTCATTTTAATCATTTCGTAAATTTATGATTTTAAAAAAATCAGTTGATTTAAATCATGATTTAATCACCAATTTAAATTACCTGATTAAAATGGTTGACACCTATATTGTTTTGGCGCCATCTACTGGCTTTAAAATGTTCTTTTCTACAATAGAAACCGTTCAATAATAAAATCTTCATGCTGTTTGTATGAAGTCTTATGAAAATGGAACGCAGATCAACAATCCGTCATTTTTGACGGGGGTTACATACTAGTCATAGAATAATTCTTTATGAATTTCCGAAAGTACCTTGTTAATCACAAATGACTTTCGATATTCTTTATGCATTTTGGTTCCGAAAAGTTCATTACAGCATTTTTTTTGAAGTGGGGAAAGATATAATTTACCATTCTTAATTCTATATCCCAGAAAATCAATTTCAAGTTTTAAAAAATTGCACTTTTTTATATTTATTTTCAGCCAATACTTTGACGTGGTCTGTAGAAGAAGTTTCAATTTTTCTATACCTTGAACTTTATTTTTGAATGGAATTATTAGGTTATCCATATATATTACGGCTGTGTTGACTTTTAAAAAGTATCGAAACACATTGCAAATATACTTTTGAAATATAATAGGAGAGAGAAGGACACGAGATTCAGTCCGAAAATCCCGATCAAGTATCAATCCGAATGGGCACTTTAAAAATTCGTACTGACCATCATGAGTTACAAAAGAGGTGTACTTCCTGAAGTCTTCTTAAGCTTCTACATAAAAGAACATATTTCTAAGATCTGTTCGTAGTGAATACTTAGACAGAATGCAATTGGTCTATGACGTCATCTATGACTGGTAACGGGAAATGTTCACGTTAATGTAACGTCACTCTTATTAACGACTTAATAAGATGTAATGCAATCATACGTAACAATCATGTTCTCTATACCACTAAAAATTGTAGTAGGTTTCAATACCGCAGGTATCTTGAATTAGTTGCAGCATTTCATTTTTTTTTTGTACAATCAGAATCACTTCTTATCTTATCTTCATAAGTATTTTGAACAGCTGCATAATTTATAATAGGATTTTCAACAATACCACTAGATTGGCATTTATAGTTTCGTTTAAAATTTAAAATTCTATATCACAGTTATCATCATGTACAATACTAGTCATCAGAAGATTTAAATCACATTTTAGTTAATTCTCGCAGTTAATTCGTCAAAAGAACCCGAATTATCGATGCATATGACATTGCAAATCGTAATTAATTCATTGACTGAATCGCTTTTTATTCGAAAAAAATTTCCCTTACATTTCTCTGCTTTCATTTTAAACAGAAATCCCGTAAATTCGCGAGTTATTTGGAGATTTTTTCTGTTGCCGTCATTTTTAAAAATTAAACTATGTAAGTTTTTGATTTTAGACTACTTTTCAGTCTTTAATACCACTTTTAACTCAGGTATATCTACCAGTTTAGTCCTTTTAAACAAAAACTAAATATAGACTTACCTCGATAAAGAATATCCTATATTTGTGAAGAAAAATGTTATTTAAATCACTGAAGAATTCATAATACACACCACAATATATATCTTCGTATCACATCGTGGATTCATTATTAGCCGAAATTGAGTCATGTAGCAGAATCTTTCATAAAGAATTTTTACTGGTTTATCACTTTTGTTTCGTGGGTGTATAATCCTATCGCACTTCTGACACCATTTTTGTCAGAAATATTAAAAATTTTCACCCGGATTAACTAAATGCTATATTAAAAGATAAAATATTTGCAAGTAAAAATATACACATATTCAGAAGAATTATGTCTTACAAACAATCGTGTGTGACGATCCATTAAATATTTCGTCTTTTCTTCGCCAGGTCTTTCTTCCGTCTTTTCAACCTCCGTTTACCTGTCCACGTAGCTGCCTGGACTTATCAAAAGAGGGTCCGCTCGAATGCGTTGCTATTTATAGAGAAGACCCAGAACCTTTGTGGGAGATTTGTCCCACAAATATGACGAAAATGACCTAAATGTGACAATGCTATATTTTTGTTTAGATTACAAATAATTCAAATTCTTGGAAACAAGTTAGTTTAGAAATAAAATATTACCATTCAATGTTATTCTGCTTTTATTTGACCTATTAAATTCAATAAAATGATAAATGTACCATTAATGTGACACAGTTACCAGAAATCGCACAATATTATGCACAATGACCTTATTTGGCAGAACTTATTGAAAGAAATATTTTACATTATCTAAAGTGTAGTTGAATATTTATCTTTTTTATCGAATGTGAAATGTTCTCGTTTAAAATTTATTCGTTAAATCATTCAGTAAAAAAAAAAGTTTGCACACAAAAAAATGCGACTTTGTACATATAAAAGAAAATAATTTTAGAAAGATTTTTTTATGATAAATGCCATTAAAAAATACGAAATCTTTCCAGTTTCTAAACACTACGTTTTTTGTAGCTAGAGTTACTTTGTCGACAGAGTAACTTTAATGCGCAGTGGGAATTTTGAAATGTTTTATAAATTATATAATGTTTATTTCTAGAATTCTACTCGAATATACTACACCTGATTATTTTCGCAGATTTTTCTAACGCTACAGGGCGATATATTTTTTCTAACACATAACGTAATTGAACACAGATTTTTTCCTTGAGCTACTTTAATACAGATATGAGAAATATCCCGAGTAATTTTTTTTTTCTCCTACTTAAGGAAATCTTTCGATATATAATATTCTAAAAAAAATGAAAAACGCAGAAGCTTGTAAGATTTTTTTAAATAAAAAGACTTTTTTCTCATTTTCACATTTTAAAAAAACTATGATTTAGGGGGAAAAAATAAATATATTTTTATGTTATTAAATGGAAGGATATTTTGAATTCAAACAAAAGATTTTAAAAGATTTCAAACATATTTTTCAGCCGTTTTTAATGATGCAGAATGAAATAGTCTTGCCATAAAACCTAACCTTGATATAAAAACAACATGCTTGAAACTGACTTAATACCCTATTGCATAAGGTAAATGAACACGCGTTTATCCCCTTGGTATACTTTAATATAAATGCCAGAAAATTCGGAGTTAAAAAATCTTCTTTTTAAAAAAAAACTTTTCTTCATCTATGATTTCTTCATCTATGTCATATTCCTAAGATAATATAAAACACGAAAACTTACAAGATTGAAAAAATAATATGCGTTTTCCTTGTCTTCCAGTTTTAAAAAATATTTTCAAAAAAATGAAAATGTATGTTTCTGATATTAAATGGTACTATATCTGAATGCGAGGAAAATATTTTAAAGAATTTCAAAGAAAAGGCAAATAAAAACCAAGCTGTGGTTTTCCACAAGCTGATGCGCTGAAACACATTACTAATAACTTGTTTTTCCGATAAAATATAATGGTGTCATCTCGTATTAAATTTTTAAGTTGTTTAAAAATAAAAAAGAACAATTTTCTTTGTGATGCGACAAAAAAAAAATCTATTCAACATGATCGTAAATAAATCGTTATATTTTGCTTATATTATATGATCTTTTAAAAAATCAAATATCGAATGTTGAAAAAAAATATATCGTTAAGAAAGTGAATAGTATTTATTTGATAACCGCCCTATCTGATAACTAGATTATAATTTTTTATAAGATTGCATTAAGTATTATATAGGATATTTCGAAATTGTTATTTCTAGCGTGTATTATGTATATTTTTCGCTTTGAACGATTTAAAATTCTAGAAATTTCAATTACGGGCTTATTTTTCGATTTCGACTTAAAAACCCTTAAAATTTTCCTCTTTCCGGAGCTTTTGGCATCTTAAATAACCAACGGAAATTGAATATTTGCTGTTATACTTCTCAGGGAAACGGGTGGTTGGTTGGAACACTGGTTCATTCAAACAAATCCAGCCTTTGTAAACGTTTGCATAATGTGCATAAACTTTTGAGACAGTTTTTTTAACAAAAATAAAAATACATATTTTTTAAATAAATTGTGCTTATGTAACCATTCTAATATCTCTACTATATTTCATTTCAATTAGATTTTGTGTATTTATAATAAAATTACTCCATATATATCGCCTTCTAATTTTATTATCATATTTTAATATGTTTTTCAAATTTTGAGACAAACTGTATAATGTAATTATAAACATATGCTTTTCATTGGGCTAATTTATTAGAAATGAGAGAAACATTCCAACTATTTTCGTCTTATACATAAAGGATTCTGTTTTATCTAATATTGCCACTGTAATAGGCTACTAAATCTTCAGATCTGTGACCTCAACGTCAATTTTGAAAGACATTTTAATTTCCATCTCATTCATACAATATCTAATATCCTAAAACACGCAATTAATAATTATAGATTATTTGTATATTTCTAAGCATGCAAGATTAGAAAATCTAATTTTTAAGAATGCCAAATTAGCCTGATTTTATTTCATTGTCTCTTTCTAATATGTTGTGAAATTCAGTTAAACTATTAAATGAGAACAGGAAAAACAAGTTGGAAATTGTACGTTCGTACTATGACTAATTTTATAAATATTCAGATCTTGGTGCAACTCTTATGCAAAAATGCATGAATACAAAATTTATTTTATGTGCAGATTTTCGTATTATAGATATGAATTTTATTTTATTAAATTAAGTTTCAATATACTTTTACAAACAATTAATTACAATTCCGTTATATTAAAATTATACTATGTGCAAATATCCAATAAAAGACAATTTTAAAAAATCATCGTTATTATTTCACTGAAAAATGATTAATTTCCGTAATAAATTAAGTATAGTTTAAGTTGGCAACATCCTTTGTTGAAATTTACTGAAAATTCCAATGGAAAACTTAAGCCTAGCTTTGACAATTTCAGAACTTGAAATCCATATTTAGACTCTTTTTCCATTTAATATCTATTTCACTGAAAACATCTATCCAAAAATCTTTTGGTAGATTACATAAATGTTATTATTAAACAATATTAGTATACAAATTGGGTTTTTAAATTCAGTAATACGGAAATAGTATGACTCCATCTTAAATATGACGTAATCACCATGGCAATCTATAATCATTACCTATCATGGGATATCATTGAATTAATTACGTATGATAGCATTCAATAGAATGAAGAAAATTTTTGTGAATATCTTTTTAAGTTTTGATTCGATTTTCATAAAATTTGAAATGACACGACGAACTTCTGCAACGATTATATATATTAAATTTCAAACCATTCGCTTGGGTAATTTTTTCGCTGTTATATGCGGACAGACGGACGGACCAGACGACGATTGTAGGTGATACCTATTTATATAATTACGAACGCACCTAAGATGGACACGTATTTTTATTACTTACCAACCATACGTACTATAGGGTAAGTCTTGTAATCGTTTTGAAAATCGAAAAAAAAAATTTTTTTGACGGATTTACACGTTTTAGACATTGGAGATTCCGAAAAACATGTTTTTAGAAATAAAAATTTGCCGTCCGTCTGTCTGTGCGTGTGTCTGTAAACGCTCTATCTCCCGAACAAATGGAGATAGAGACATGAAATTTGGTATGTACTTAGTATTTAATAATGGAAAGAAGCTTATTGAATTTCAGTAACCTCCATTATCCGGAAATATTTTTTTCGGACTCTAGAAATATTCGTTTTGATAAAAGGTATATAAAAATTTTCGAAATTATTTATTTTAAGGAATGAATATAAAAGACAATAAAAAAACATAAATTTTGCAAAAAGAATGAAGTCGATCGAATAATTCGTTGCCGAGATATTTATAATCATGTTTACCACACTCTTCGATTTTTTATGACCCTGTATTTCGTTCAAATTTCAATTCAAAGATATATTTTAATTGGAAATGGGACACATAGTACGGCACAGTAAACTATTAGTTAATATGATTATCAATTTTGGAGTTATAAGGATGTTTCTTTTACGCAATTCAGTAATAGAGCATTTAAAGCGAGGCTTACGAAAAAGAAAGGCTACAACGGTGCTTTGCGCGTATCTTTTTTTACAGACGGCCGGAGTCACGTGATGATCGAATGTACCAATGAAGGTGTACGAAAAGAGCATCACGTCACTCTAGCGGTCTGCGAGGCTAACGAAAAAGAAAGGCTACCGCGGTGCTTTACGCATATCTTTTTTTACAGACCGCGGGAGTCACGTGATGCTCGAATCCACCAATGCAGATGTACGAAAAGAGCATCACGTCACTCTAGCGGTCTGTAAAAAAAGATAAGCTGAATGCACCGCGGTAGCCTGTCTCTTTCGTTAGCCTCGAGCGGTCTGTAAAAAAAGATAAGTGGAATGCACCGCGGTAGCCTGTCTTTTTCGTTAGCCTCGATTTAAAGTTTATGACGTCATCAAGCCAATTGCAATGCATTTTATAAATAGTTTACACATGTTTTATTTTCCTATTTTATATTATGCATATCCATGATGGGTAAGTATTACGGTGGCCCCCAACGACTAGTTTCAAAATTGTAGAAATACTAAAAAAATATATATATATATATTTTTGAACATATGCACAAAATTTTATAAACAATTATATAGGAAATTGCGGATACCCTAGAAAATTATTGGAAATTTTTCAAATCGTTTGGATTAATTGTAAGACATCGCATAGCGAAAATTTTGCATCCATAATGTAATATTTAAATCAACCATTCAAATGAGCCATTTTCATTTCAGTGAAAGCTAAAATATGAAAATCGTCAGAATTCCCATAGAAAAGCATTATGACGTAAAAGAAAATGTTCCATATTTTTCGAATGTGTGTGAATGAACCAAACTGAACCAAAAACTATACAGCTAATTCCGGGTACCATCATACATATCTAATTACGAGCTAATCGGATACTTTTTGCGGCCGTTATCGCGAGACATACAGACGAACAAAAAGACAGACTCCAAAAAATTTCCTGGTCTTTAAAGTAAGCCTCAACTGACGTTTCGGCAATAACATATAAGCTTACCGGGTTTTGAAAAAATACAATTTCTATATTCTCAGGTTTTTAAAAAATTGCGGTTTAGTAAATCAAAAAAAAAATTTCTGATATTAAACGGAAATATATTTCGATGCAAGGAAAATATTTTAAAGAATTTCAAAGGAAAGGCACATAAATACATAGATACGGTTTTCCGACAGAAGAAGCACTGAAAATAACTTCTGATATTTCATTTTTCCGATCAAATATAATGGTGTCACCTCGTATTAAATTTTTAAGTTGTTTGGGAATAAACGCGAAACTATTGTTTGCTGTTGTGAACAAAAATAGATATATGCAACAATATTGTATATAAATGGCTATATTTTGTTGATATTATTTAAGCTACAAGAAAATGCAAATATCAGATGTTTGAAATAAATATGGTTATGAAAGTGAGTACATATTTAGAAAACTATCTGATAACCAGATTATGATGATTTTATATAAGATTACATTAAATGTTATGCAGGACATTTCAAAAACGTTGAGACAAATTTTAAAAGGTCGCATTACATACTACAGCAAGCTTTTTAACACTTTCCAACCTAGTTGTTAACACGTTCCAACCTCGTTGAAAATTGTTTATGACTTCGGTTTGTCTGCCATCTATCCGTCTCTCCGTGTTCTAACTCCCGTAAATATGCTTCGATTGTCCTGAATTTTTTTTTTATGTTATTGTTGTTTACTATAGCATGTTCCCTATTTCAACAGAAGTGTGTAGCACTTATAGTTTTTTTACAGGGACAGTCAAAAGTATTCGGTTACTTTACAGTCATCGGGGAATAATCGGTTCAAGAAATTTTGATGACGCTACACGTCATTTAAAACATAATGAAATTGATATATAATTATGAAGCGCATTAAAACATGCTTTTTGTAGAATATGGGGTGCAAAGCATTTATAATTCATTTACAGGGTCAAACAAAAGAATTCTTTTACACATCGTTATATGGGAAAAATCGTCTGTAGTGTAATTTAGTGATATTTCACTATTTCAAACATAATGAAAATTATATGCATTACTGAGGTGCATTATAAATTGCTCTCTTGTGTGCATTTCGTTTATTTACAGGGACACACAAAAGATACTGGTTACAGTACATGTGCGACATTTACTGTCTATGTGTGATAAGTGCATTTTCAACTTTGGTTTGCATTTTTAACTTTTTTTTTCATAGTACGTGTGTGTTTATAAACTCGGTTGACCATATACAGGGCTACACAAGGAAATTCATAAGTACTAGAGACTATGGGAGTGAATTGCTTAAGGGTAGTTTTTAATTGTGTTTATGCATTTTCCTGCTGAACTGTATTTAGTAGACTAATAGAAGTTTGTGGAATAGAAATAAATTCAGATACAGGGCTACGAAAAAAAAGATACATTGTCGTTTACGTTTGGTAATTGCTGCAAGTGAGTTTTAAGTTGCCTTTTAGCTTAATAGGTGGTGTGTACAAAAGTCTTCAGATAATATACAGGGCTGTACAAAAAATTTCAAGTGCATTTCCATCGGTTGGCGAAAATTGCTAAAAGTAAATATTCTAACTGAAATAAATTTTATCATACTATATATCCACATCTATTAATCATATACAGGGCTGCACAAAATAATTCGACTACTTGTCTGACACTGGAAGGTAATTTCGAAAACTGTATTTTTCAACGTGTTATGTGTTTTCTAAACTGTTTACTTACATATCTTCTTTCACCTTATTTAACGGTGAAGTTCCGTTGCAGTTTTCTGGCTGTGTTGGTTAGTGTTTCATAATCCATGCTTGACACATGATTTTTCGTTCTTGTTTTACATAGAAAATGAGAGTTGCAATGCAATTATTCAGCCAATAATACAAGGTGTGTTACTCCAAACTGAACACGGATTTTTGTTTATAACTTTAACAATAATTAAGATATTATCACGAAATTCCCAACACATATGCCTTGTTTTATGTAAAACGTGATGATATCGCGAAATGTGTTCTAGGTTTATAGTAATTTAGTCAGTGAAGCACCGTATAAAATGTCAAATACATTCCAATATATCTAGTGATTAGTTCAATGCTGTTTACTTACTTCTTGTGATACCATTGTATTTCACAAAATGCACGGTAAATCTGGCGAAAATTGCATTAAGATATATCTATTATTGCTAAAGCTGTGACTGTTATATAACTACTTCTGTGTGTTGCTCTTTCTTTTAAAGTGGCAGCTAGCGTTTTTGCTCCTGATGAAGAAAGTCTCATTTCTTTCGAAACGCGTTGTGCTCAATTAATTCAATTTTCATGGTTTCGGGGTAGGGGGTGGGTTAAGAAATTATATCGTTTTTATTTAAATGGCAACAAACTTGAGTCATTTTTACCGGCTTGCCATTCAGTACAACCGAAGAGTAGCATAGTTTTCATTCAGTACAGACTAAGAGTAGCATTTAAAGTTTAGCACAATCTATCTGTGTTCATCCTGCCGATTTTGTTCTGCCACAATTATTTTCATTCAATATAAAAAAAAAACTTATGCCATTTTTAAAATAACTTTTTTATTCTTTGTATAAAGTATTTTAAAAGTATTACAGACTGGCTCTGTAAATAAGAAGACTATTCAAATTACAAATACCATAAAATTTCACGAAAAATTGAAGGTTTAAAAGGCAATATATCTTGTACTATTCGAATGAGAACATTGTTAGACGTGCAAACATACCAAGGGGAATGAAATTCCTTACATTTTTCCAAATAAAAAAGACGTTTGCAATTTCTCAATTTAAAATGGTGATATTCCAGTTTTTCATTTTAACATATTTTGAATTTTTATGAAAGTATAGTATAAGACAAACATATTTTTTATTGTGACATATTATTTTCATTATTTTTAATAAAAGTGTTTTTAAAGCTGAGTACCTTGGTAGATTGGTACCTTTTATAAATTTAAATCTCATATTTATTAAATTTTATATGTTATACTGCGTGTTTCGAAACATATAGAGCACACTTTAAAAGAGGGAAGAACATATTAAAACAAACTGTATAGAAAACCATTGTTACAATCCATTTATTCAGTCAATATGGTTCTGCGTCAATTCGTCGCGCACAATTCATCGCGGAACAATTCATCGCGCACAGTTCGTCGCAGCGTCAATTCATCGCGGCGACAATTCGTCGCGGCTCAATTCGTCACAGAGAAAACGCACAATTCATCGCGGAACAATTCATCGCGCACAATTCGTCGCAGCGTCAATTCGTCGCGGCGTCAATTCGTCGCGGGCCCAATTCGTCGCGACGTCAATTCGTCGCAGCAAAAACGTCTTTGAAGGCTATTATGATAAAAAAAATAAAGATAATTCAGTAAAATTACTTAATGATAATTTGTTTTTTAGATTTAGAGAATTGTAACTAACATTTTACAGGCAATTTTGGAGGAATCTTTTTTCATATGTGATTTTTGTGAATTCCCCTGATGAGAACATGAAGGTTTAATGAATTAGAACAACTCATTTCTTATTTAAATTAGAGATCGAATAAATATTGCTTTAGATTACCGAAAAAATGGCGGAAGATTTAGGATAAAATCACACAGAGCATGAAAAAATGACGCGAGTCTTAAATCTGTAGATAAGATTGATTCGTAATATTGCCATTTGCATGCTTGCATGCAAAATTTTCACTAGGGAGAAGTGGTATGTAGTCTGAAAAGTACGTATCTTCAACAACGAAAAAATTCAATAATATTTTCTAAATTTTAAGTCCATGTCCATGTCACAACGAGGCTAGGAGAGGGTAGAGGAAGATTCTTCCCACAAACCAGTAGGGAAAGTTATATAACGGCTGTTCTCAATTCCAAACTGGCTACTTTATGACATAATTTTTAATTCATTTTTGTTCGGAAACACATGGAATTGGCTCGTGTTCTTATTCAGAAAGTTCGCAATCCAAAGACATTTTCCTGTTTTTAATGCAAGCAGAAGATATTTCTTAAAATACTGATAAAGTTGGCGTTTTGAACTAAATTTCCAAAGCCGCAGCACGAAGAATGAGATAAACATGACACGAATCAATTATAACTCGATACGTTATTGAAAAAATATGGATCATAATAGCCTTCAAAGACATTTTCGCTGCGACAAATTGACGTCGCGACGAATTGAGCCCACGACGTATTGAGCCCGCGACGAATTGTGCGCGATGAATTGTTCCGCGATGAATTGTGCGTTTTCGCTGCAACGAATTGAAGTCGCGACGAATTGAGCCGAGACGAATTGAGCTCACGACGAATTGTCGCCGCGATGAATTGACGCTGCGACGAACTGAGCCACGGCGTATTGAGCTCACGACGAATTGTCGCCGCGATGAATTGACGCTGCGAGGAATTGAGCCGCGACGAATTGAGCTCACGATGAATTGACGCTGTGACGAATTGTGCGCGATGAATTGTTCCGCGATGAATTGTGCGAGATGAATTGACGCGACACCGGACCACTTCTATCATCTCTTATGACATTATTATACACAAGTCTGTTGCAAATTGTGATAATATACCTTCATTAATGTGAAAGTTATAAAAAAAAATCCTGTTTCGGATTTGAATGACTTACTTTGGATTCTTGACTGCATATATGGGTTGGTTGCAAAGCTGGTTTTCTACATAAAAATTCTTATTCTGCACTATGAAAAAGACAAATGTTTCTTAAATATGCGAAAATATAATATATCCACGTACGAAAGTATACAATAACCCTGAAAAGTGTTCTTTATCTTTAGAAACCTCAGAAACCAACTTATTTTTGGAATATAGATAAGAATATATAAAAACAGAGTTTCTTTTTCTGCCACTAATTATCAGATTTTTTTTGTTTCTGTGTAATTTTTATAGTGCACTAATCAATTTTCTCAATCAGAAATATCAGTTTTTAAGTTACTATCAATTCTCAGTTAAACATTTTAAGCTGTGTAATTGCATTAATAAGAAAATAATCTTAATTTTAATATTAATGTTGGTTCTGTCAATTTTTCAAGTTTGTCTGTAAACATGTTTGTTGAACATGAAAATGTTTGCTGAAGAATTAATAGCATAGGATAAACCTATATTCCAGGTTGAGAAAACTCATTATAACACTTACAATACTTACAATACAATTACAATTACAATACTTATAATACAATTACAATTACAATACTTACAATACAATTACAATTACAATACTTACAATACAATTACAATTACAATACTTACTTGCAATTATTCTTTTAATACACTACAATAACTACTCGGAAACGTTTCCGAAAGTCAGTAGTAGCAAAAGAAACATTGCTTTTATAAATTCTCTTTTAAATCTAGAAAATATGTTGGTTTCTAAGGTTTCTAAAAATATAAAACGCTTTTCGGAATTGTAGGTTGCAAGAGGTTTTTGTAAATTTTCATTTGTGGTTATATTGTATTTTTCTAGATTAAGAAACTTTTGTCTTTTTTTTTTTAAGTGTAGTGTGCTCGGCCACTTCTTGAATTGTTTCTCATCTTTTCTGATACACTCCGCATAAAGATTTTATAAACGCCTGATATTTATATAATTTAGAAAATTATTCGTTAAATTTGAACTACCCCTTATACTTCAATATGTAAATTCCGTATCAAATTGTAACTTGTTGAAACGTATTGCGGCTTAAAATTTCGAAGACCTTTTAGAATTTGATACATATTCTTACTGTTTGATTGCTGCTAGAAATATAATTTAACAAGTTTTGACAAAACTTGCTAATGCAATATATTCCTATCTTCGAAGTGGCAGCTGAAGGACTTTCTGTTTGTGAAATCCTTTTAATTTTGAAGAAAATCTGCAGTTAGTTACATTTTCTCGTCAGATAGGAAATTGTAAATAGGCGTTAATCAAACTATAAGTCTGTTTCTATTAACAACTCTTATTTGCTATTGCCAGTTGGACTACTTTTTTATTCAGATTGCTTCACTGATACCACTTTATTTTTAAAATTGTAATATTACAATTGTATGCCTTGCTTAATTTGCCAATATTCTGTCATTAAATAAGGCAAATATTTTTATTCTGAAAAAGTGGTAACAATCAAGCAATCATATTAAGAAAAGAAACAGCCTAACTGCCAACAGTGCTCTTATTGTGTCCAATATGAGTCTGTACCACAAACATTAATTAAAAATCAACATTTTGTTAATTAACAAATCATTTGATAATCTGTTTCTTCTTTGAACACATATTTCGATTTCTTACTTCAATTGTTTATGTACAAAGGGTGTTTACACATATTGGGAACTCTTTTGATGTTAAATTAAAAAACAACGAGAAACAATAGGGAAAAAAATCTGGCAACATGTAATAACGTGATAGCTGAAATATTGGCTGCTATGAAAAAATATCGTCTGCTGCTGAAATGACACACGAAAGAAGCGAGTGGCTTGAAGGCTATATAAGGGTCGCCCAAATAAAAGTGGCATTGCTGTAATAACTTCGCCATTTGAAGAGAAAGATGACTGTGCTTGCTCCTATAGAGGGCGCAGAGTGCTGGGAATGAATGCGATATCGTCACATCCCACCAGATGCGTGTGTGATAGCGTGGGAACACGTTAAAAGGCATCGTTCGCATCATGGATGCCTCCAAACGGTGTCAATGCGCGGTCGCGCAATTTTTAACAGCGAAAAATGTTAGTGCTCGTGAAATCTATCGTTGAATGCAATATGTGTATGACACGGAGTGTATGTCGCGCAGATCGGTATTCCGATGGTGTAGGGATTTTCGTAGTGGAAGAAGCAATACTGACGACAGATCAAGACCTGATCAAGCGCATGTGGTTATCACCAAGGACCTACAAGGTGACAACCTACAGGGTGACTTTGTCTAGCCTATCTATTAAGTCTCTATTACTTATTTCTTTTGTATGATAATTTATATTAATACCATTAAACTATTTCTCAAACCGACTGTAGTGCCACTTTCATTTGGGCGACCCATATACATTTGCTCTTTCCGAAGAGAATTATTCATATTCCGTAAAATCATTTAGCAGGTGATGAGTGGAAAAAAATTGTCACAATTGATAAAGCGTATATTTATCTAAATGAGTGTAATGAAAAATAGATCGATTTATTACCGAAAAAGATGCCAAAAAGACTTACAACTTCTGTTCAAACACTGCAAAGAAAGTTTCTCTAAAGGATTTAGGGTGATTGCTAGAATCCCTTACAACGGAAAATTAAAGATTAGAAAAGTTGAGAAAAATGTTAAAATTAACTCTACTTATTATCAAAACAATCTTCTAATTTCTGTTTTTAAAGAAGAAATTCCAAAACTTTGGCTTACGGACGTTAAAAATGATGAGTTCCACCAGGATAAAGCGAAAAGCCATGCATCCAAAAGTACAATCGCATTTCTCGAAAAATTGACAAGAGAAACTGGAATCAAGTGTATACCGTTTAATCATATTCCAACAAAGTCTCCAGATGTTTCAGCAATGGATTACTGTGCCTTTGAACTGTTAAAACAAGCTCTTGCGAAACGCCGAGCAACTATGTTTAGTGGAATCTGGAAATGTGGGGTGGAGGAATGTAACAAAATTCCACTTCCAGTTTTACAAAAAGCCCTACTATCTTGGAAATCCCGCTGCAATTTGATAGTCCTCAACAAGAGCTACCAGATAGAACATATTAAAAAATAATTGTTTGAATTTATGTATTTTATCGTTCCCAAAATGTGTAAACACCCTTTGTATTTGAACGCAAAATTTTCAAAATAACTATTTATCTTTAAATAAAATAAAAATATTACATCTTACTGAATTCCTTTTTTTAATGTTTTGTGTTGGGAATGGAACAAAATATCCAATATGGGACTGGAATAATAAAATAATAGGCAATTCTTTAAACGGTAAATGATTGAAAGAATTCCCATAAGTATCCGAATAACACAATTACCACAAATATAATAATATTTTATGGCAAAACCGAATGTTTAAAAATACAGGGTTCTTTGTACTATCCAAAATATAGAGTATATTATACGAGACGTAATAACAAAATAAAATAACACAAAAAAATACTTGAATGTGTAATGACTATAATTTTTATGTTCACAAAATACAAATGACTACAAGTCCTCAGTTAATTAATGGTTTCTCAGTTTTTCATATTAAGATTTTTGTATTTTTATTTTATTTTATTTTGTTTAAATACAGTAAGAAGACATAAAACAAGCAAACTATAGACATTTATATAATTATATATCATAATTTACTTATTCATATATTAGTTTTGCAATTTTTTAAATTAATTTAATTAAATTTTAATTTTTTACATTTCAAGCTTTTAAAGGGCTTAGTTTTCAGATTATTTTAATAAAACTAATAAAATTCTCACAAAATTAGAAAATATTTATAAAAATGTTATAAATATCTGATATTTACACCATATAGAAAATTACATCTTAAAATTGTAACATCTCCATACCTGATACAATCTTTGTTCAAACAAACAGATATAAAATTTAACTTCTTGAAATGAATTTTCATTTAATTTTTTAAGCTAATTACTTATTTACAATCTGATATGTTTCCTTACAGTTTGCTTTACGCTACAAATCTAATTTAACAAGTTTTCAATTAATGCGAAAAATTTCTATCGTGGAAGTGTTGTATTAAATACTTACTATCCCATTAAATTTATTTGTGTAATTATTTTACTTTTAGACAAAAAGGTATTTACATTCTATCGGCAAAAAGGAAATTATGAATCTTAGTCCATGAAATTATAAAACTACGTCTCTTATGTTGCAATCACATATACTGTCATATCATACATCACAATATCAGATATTTCCTGGCAAACGGGTTTTACAAGATGGTAACGGACAAAAACACACTGTGCGATGACTTACTTCTCCTAATTTCGTCAATGACGAAGTTACGACGAACGCATCACTGTTTGCCTGTCTTACGCTAAATATCAGTTCGAATTCCACCAATGAAAACCCTCTTAAAACATTCGTTCTCGGTTCACGGACGTCACGCTACCTTTTAAAAGATGTAGCGGGGAAAACTCGCCAAATATTTCTCCGGTTGCTTATAAAAGTGCGTCCCTAAAGTTTATAGACAACCATTTTTTTTAAGAGCTAACTAAACGAGTACGAAAGGCGAAATAAATTATGCAAATTTATAATGGTGAAATAAAAATAATAAAATAGTCAAAAAAGTTTTAACAGTTTTTTAATTAAAAAAAAAAAAAAAATGATGTCCCAAAAATACATAGACAACCGGTGTTAAAAGCTGATTTAAGTACCGATATCCAAAATTTGCATATTCCAAGGTCAGATACTTGTGACTGTGTGCAATAGTTTCCTGAGATAAAAACGAATCTGTCTTTCCGTTTTAAACTGATTGCAAAGAAGCTTCGCAACATGCAGTTTTCCAAAAAGGAAATTGCCGAATTTATCATTTAAAGGCTCGTGGATGGAAAGTTGTGGGCATTGTAAGAAAAATTGGACGCAGCAGGGTTGATATTTACCGAATTCAGTCAAAAGCTGACAATTTTTAAACAAAATTCCGTTCTGGACGACCAAAGAAAATAACTAAACGGCAAGATAGAAAGATTTTGAGATTAGATTCAACTGGCCAGTTTCTACAGAAGTACGCGTTCCAGTATCGAAATCCACGGTCCATCAACGGCTGCAAGGAAATACATGTCTTGATTATCGCAAAATACGTCATTCGCCAAAGTTTACCAAACGGCATAAATACAATAGTATTCAATCAGCCAGAAATCACATGAGTTGGACAGATGAATGGTTGAGTGTTCTTTCCAGTGATGAAAAGAAAATTAATTTAGATGGCCACGATGGTTGGGCATATTACTGACACGATATTCGCAAAGAACCACGAACTATTTTCAGCAGAAAACAAGGAGGGATTTACTCATGGTGTGGGGAGCAATTTCTTATAATGGAACAACAGATATTGCTTTTTTGAAAAGTCTTCAATTTTCCGAAGGTTACCAGAAAACGCTTGAAGTACATTTACTTCTATTTATAAAGTTGCTAGGTGGGTACAAATGGATATACCAGCAAGACAATTGCTCCATTCACGTGTCAAACTCTACAATGCAGTGGTTTAGACAAAACAAAGTATTATGGACTGGCCAGCCACAAGCCCTGACATGAACCCGATAGAGAACCTCTGGAGAATATTAGCTAGAGACGTATACGCTATTCTAATGGATATACCAGCAATTTGCAACGGTTCAAGATCTAAAGCTACAAATTGAATGAAGTTAGTTTTCTTTAAAGCCAGGATTTCGTCACACTTTTATTTTGAGTATGCTTAATGGAGTTTTTGAAGTGATTAGAAAAGACGTCTTAAAAATTGAACGTTAAAGGAAGAAATGAGTTGTCTATAAAATTTTACGGCAGTAAAATTTATGTTTTTAATTTTTCTCACAAAGTCTGGTATTGTATAATATTATATTTGTGGTATTATTATCGTCTTGATATGATTTATAATTATAAATTGTTTTAAATTGTTACTCGATTTTTCAATTGTAAAATAAGAAAAACCCGTTGTCTATAAACTTTTGGGACGCACTGTATTTTCTAATTCCATTTATTCCTGAAAATAACCCTACTTGCCCCGCAAAAGAGCCGTTCAAAGTGTGAGGGAATAAATAGTATATATTTTAGACCGTACGATAGTGCATCTGACAGAAATTTAACTTGCACTGAATGTATCAAATCTGAATTCATCACAGACGTAGCAATTAAAGTTTGATATTCCATAAATTATTTTGTTCGGCTTTCTTTAATCAAATATGTTGGTTGCTTATTTTAATTATTTGTCCATCAAAAAAGTTATAGATATCTGATAACTATAACATTGTGAAAAATGGTCGTTAAAATTGGAACACCATTTAAGTCTCAACATCTGATTAATTTCTCATTAATATAAAAATATAAAAATCTGAACTTCTTGAAATGAATTTCCAGTATCGTAATTTTGGTGCTAAAAACTTTTAGAATGTGATACATTTTCTTATTGTTTGCTTGCTGCTAGAAATCTAATTTAGCACTTTTTCACAAAACCCATTAAAATTTATCGATTTCTATAAAAGGAGTGTGAGTTGAAAGAGTTACTGTTTGTGCACTCCTTTTACATTAAATGAAAAATTGGAGATTTTAATTTAAATAGAAATTGTAAATTTGCATTAATCAAATTGTAAACCTGCGCCTGCTAATTGCACTAATTGTCTCAAATTTGATTCTGTTCCAGACAAAACAAGTGAAAACCACATTATATCAATTATTTTATTTGTTAGTTCTTTTTTCTTTTATAACGAATTTCGGTTATTTATTTTAGTTATTTATCTATGCTATAAACGGAATGTTAAAATAACCTTTTTTTACTCACATAAGAGAAAGCATTACGATTGACTGAATGCATTTTGGAAAAAGGGTTTGTTTTTGTGATGGAGTAATAAGTTATGTAATATTGTGTGATTATTTATACGGTAAGTGATTGAAATGTTCTCATAAGTATCGAATAACATAATTATCACAAATTTGCAATCAGAAATATAATAATATTTTATGAAAAGCTGAAGCTTTAAAAAAGGAAGATTTCTTCTTCTACTCGAATGGCTGTGCGGCATACGAAACGTATTCAAGAAGAGGAAACGTATTTTTCTGTACACAAACTACGTTAAATACGCTTTAGTTAAATAATGGTTTTCAATTTCCCATTTTAAGGTTATTTTTTTAAGTATTGTATGCCATAAGAAGTCAAACATATTTTTTGTAATTAATTATATTTATTTATTTATATTTATAACTAGCTGACCCGCCCGGCGTTGCCCGAGCCCTTGTAATAAACTTAAATCTCTTAAAAAATGGAACTCTGGCCACGGTCTACGATGGCTTCGGAACCGTATACCCGGCATGCTCATACGCTCTAGAAAATCTTTTATTTCCCCCTACCACCGCCAGGGGAGCATTCTGTTCTAAACAAACCTCTTTCCGAACGAACTTCTGAGACAGGTCCCCGCTGCCTACGTTACAGTATAGTAGGCGCATTACAAAATTGAGCTGGTTTCGAGAAGATTGGAGCATTATTAGCCCAGTTATTGCAATAAGGCACAGTTAGAGAAAATAACCTTGAGTGAGGTGCCGAGATGAGGGGATGTTCGAGTGTCCTTCAGAAAATGATTAATTAGGAGGCCCACTATGCATGCATAAAAATTCGTTCGTTTTGTTAAGCTAGGAACTTAATTACAAAGTTGGCTTAAACTCTTATTTGTAAATAGGGGTAACCGCTACTCGTAAATTTAATTTAATGTTATAAAGGGTGACTATTAAGTTAAATATAATGTTTGGAATCACGTGCGTTGAAATCGGAAAGATAGTTGCTGAGATATGGAAACGGAGCATAGTTAGAGAAAAATCCTTGCAAGAGGGGCCGTAGGGGGGGGGGTGTTCAAGTGTCCTTCAGAAAATGACTAATTAGGAGGACCACTATGCATCTTTCAAAAATCGTTCGTTTGCTTAAGCTAAGAACTTAATTACAAATTTGGCTTACACAATTATTCGGAAATAGTGGTAACCGCTACTCATAAATTTAGTTTAATGTTATAAAGAGTGACAATTAAGTTAATTATAATGTTTGGAATCACTTGCGTTGAAATCGGAAAAATAGTTGCTGAGATATGGAAACGGAGCATAGTTAGAGACAAAAAACCTTGAAGGGAGGACGAGGGGGGGGGGGGGGGTTGTTCAAATGCCCTTCAGCAAATGACTAATTAGGAGGACCACTATGCATCTTTAAAAATTCGTTCGTTTGGTTAAGCTTTGAACTTAATTAGAAATTTGTCTTGAACTATTATTCGTAAATAGTGGTAACCGCTACTCATAAATTTAGTTTAATGTTATAAAGAGTGACAATTAAGTTAATTATAATGTTTGGAATCATTTGTGTTGAAATCGGAAAGATAGTTGCTGAGATATGGAAACGGAGCATAGTTAGAGAAAAAAAAACCTTGAAGGGAGGACGGTGGGGGGGAGGGGTTGTTCAAGTGTCCTTCAGCAAATGACTAATTAGGAGGACCACTATGCATCTTTCAAAATTCGTTCGTTTGCTTAAGCTAAGAACTTAATTACAAATTTGGCTTAAACTATTATTCGGAAATAGTGGTAACCGCTGCTCATAAATTTAGTTTAATGCTATAAAGAGAGACTATTAAGTTAATTATAATGTTTGGAACCACTTGCGTTGAAATCGGAAAAATAGCTGCTGAGATATGGAAACGGAGCATAGTTAGAGAAAAAAACCTTGAAGGAGGTCCCGGGGGGGAGGGGGTGTTCAAGTGCCCTTCAGCAAATGACTAATTAGGAGGACCAATATGCATCTTTCAAAATTCGTTCGCTTCCTTAAGCTTTGGACTTGCTTAAGTTTTAAACTTAATTACAAATTTGGCTTAAACTATTATTCATAAATAGTGGTAACCGCTACTCATAAATTTAGTTTAATGTTATAAAGGGTGACTATTAAATTAATTATAATGTTTGAAATCACTTGTGTTGAAATCGGAAAGATAGTTGCTGAGATATGGAAACGGAGCATAGTTAGAGAAAAAAACCTTGAAGGGAGGGCCGGGGAGGAGGGGTTGTTAAAATGTCCTTCGGCAAATGACTAATTAGAAGGACCACTATGCATCTTTCAAAATTCATTCGTTTGCTTAAGCTAGGAACATAATTACAAATTTGGCTTAAACTACTATTCGGAAATAGTGGTAACCGCTACTCATAAATTTAGTTTAATGTTATAAAGAGAGACTATTAAGTTAATTATAATGTTTGGAATCACTTGCGTTGAAATCGGAAAAATAGTTGCTGAGATATGGAAACGGAGCATAGTGGAAGATAGCAAGGAGGCCCCGCGGGGAGGGGGTGTTCAAGTGCCCTTCAGCAAATGACTAATTAGGAGGACCAATATGCATCTTTCAAAATTCATTCGTTTGCTTAAGCTAGGAACATAATTACAAATTTGGCTTAAACTACTATTCGGAAATAGTGGTAACCGCTGCTCATAAATTTAGTTTAATGCTATAAAGAGAGACTATTAAGTTAATTATAATGTTTGGAACCACTTGCGTTGAAATCGGAAAAATAGCTGCTGAGATATGGAAACGGAGCAGAGTTAGAGAAAAAAACCTTGAAGGAGGTCCCGGGGGGGAGGGGGTGTTCAAGTGCCCTTCAGCAAATGACTAATTAGGAGGACCAATATGCATCTTTCAAAATTCGTTCGCTTCCTTAAGCTTTGGACTTGCTTAAGTTTTAAACTTAATTACAAATTTGGCTTAAACTATTATTCATAAATAGTGGTAACCGCTACTCATAAATTTAGTTTAATGTTATAAAGGGTGACTATTAAATTAATTATAATGTTTGAAATCACTTGTGTTGAAATCGGAAAGATAGTTGCTGAGATATGGAAACGGAGCATAGTTAGAGAAAAAAACCTTGAAGGGAGGGCCGGGGAGGAGGGGTTGTTAAAATGTCCTTCGGCAAATGACTAATTAGAAGGACCACTATGCATCTTTCAAAATTCATTCGTTTGCTTAAGCTAGGAACATAATTACAAATTTGGCTTAAACTACTATTCGGAAATAGTGGTAACCGCTACTCATAAATTTAGTTTAATGTTATAAAGAGAGACTATTAAGTTAATTATAATGTTTGGAATCACTTGCGTTGAAATCGGAAAAATAGTTGCTGAGATATGGAAACGGAGCATAGTGGAAGATAGCAAGGAGGCCCCGCGGGGAGGGGGTGTTCAAGTGCCCTTCAGCAAATGACTAATTAGGAGGACCAATATGCATCTTTCAAAATTCATTCGTTTGCTTAAGCTAGGAACATAATTACAAATTTGGCTTAAACTACTATTCGGAAATAGTGGTAACCGCTGCTCATAAATTTAGTTTAATGCTATAAAGAGAGACTATTAAGTTAATTATAATGTTTGGAACCACTTGCGTTGAAATCGGAAAAATAGCTGCTGAGATATGGAAACGGAGCAGAGTTAGAGAAAAAAACCTTGAAGGAGGTCCCGGGGGGGAGGGGGTGTTCAAGTGCCCTTCAGCAAATGACTAATTAGGAGGACCAATATGCATCTTTCAAAATTCGTTCGCTTCCTTAAGCTTTGGACTTGCTTAAGTTTTAAACTTAATTACAAATTTGGCTTAAACTATTATTCATAAATAGTGGTAACCGCTACTCATAAATTTAGTTTAATGTTATAAAGGGTGACTATTAAATTAATTATAATGTTTGAAATCACTTGTGTTGAAATCGGAAAGATAGTTGCTGAGATATGGAAACGGAGCATAGTTAGAGAAAAAAACCTTGAAGGGAGGGCCGGGGAGGAGGGGTTGTTAAAATGTCCTTCGGCAAATGACTAATTAGAAGGACCACTATGCATCTTTCAAAATTCATTCGTTTGCTTAAGCTAGGAACATAATTACAAATTTGGCTTAAACTACTATTCGGAAATAGTGGTAACCGCTACTCATAAATTTAGTTTAATGTTATAAAGAGAGACTATTAAGTTAATTATAATGTTTGGAATCACTTGCGTTGAAATCGGAAAAATAGTTGCTGAGATATGGAAACGGAGCATAGTGGAAGATAGCAAGGAGGCCCCGCGGGGAGGGGGTGTTCAAGTGCCCTTCAGCAAATGACTAATTAGGAGGACCAATATGCATCTTTCAAAATTCATTCGTTTCCTTAAGCTAGGAACGTAATTACAAATTTGGCTTAGACTGTTATTCGTAGATAGTGGTAACCGCTACTCATAAATTTAGTTTATTGTTATAAAGGGTGACTATTAAATTAATTATAATGTTTGAAATCACTTGGGTTGAAATCGGAAAGATAGTTGCTGAGATATGGAAACGGGGCAGAGTTAGAGAAAAAACCCTTGAAGGACGGGCCGGGAGGGTGGGGGGGGGGGGGTTGTTCAAGTGGCCTTTAGCAAATAACTAATTAGGAGAATCACAATACATCTTTAAAGATTGATTCATTTGGTTAAGCTAGGAACTTAATTTAAAATTTGGCTTAGATCATTATTCGGAAATTCTGGTAACTGCTTTCTAGAAATACACCTTGAAGCTTAAATGTAATTAGACCCTTGCCCCTCTTCATTCCCGCAAATATAAAAAAGAATCTGTTAAATAAAGTTTTCTGTATTAACAATCTCCATCATAATAATAAATGTCATGTAAAAAAAAAAAAAAAAAAAAAAAAAAAAAAACGACTAATTATTATGAAGAAAAATTTGCCTGGAAAATTTTTCAATCAGTGGGACGTATGTGTAATTTGTCATGTACAGGTGGCGCGGCATTCGCATGGCTCTACGCTGATAAATTCAATCCATATTGACACTATTTAGTTAGAAATCCTTATTTATGCTTTGGTACTCTGGTTTATTTAATTACTTCTGTGAAGAATCGATGCAACCAACCCAAGAGAATAAAAGCGTATTTTTTATGAGAGTTCTTTGTGGATATTAATTAATATTTCAGTAAATAATTAAAATATTAAAATTCTGAAGTAATGGTGCACCAGGCGAGGGTTTGGACTACCCAATATAAATTTCCAGCCTTCTAGGTGGACTAGATTTTCCTAGCCATAGCCAACAGACACACACACAGGGCGAAACTTTCTTTTATTAGTATAGATTTCATTTGATATTTTTCGTTACCATTTCAAGCTTTATTCATGCCTAGTTTCCAATATTGTTAGTTTATAAAAAAGGTAAACTTTCATTTTTTTAAATGTTTAAAATAAACATTGTAGACAACTGATATTTAGAGCATTTAAAAATAAGCGTTAAAACTGGAACACCTCTATCACCTCAACATTTAATAGATTTCGTATTGAGGTAAACAGATAAAAATTTAATTTGTTGAAATGGATTCCCATTTCGATGTTCTAAGCTAATTACTCTCAGGATCTGATACATTTTCTTACTGTTTACTTGCCGCTGGAAATCTAATTTAACAAGTTTTCACTAAGCCCATTAAGGCAATAGATTTCTATCCTGAAAGTGACAGCTGAAAGACTTGCTGCTTGTATAATAATTTTAGTTTAAAAGAAAAACTGGAGTTACATTTTCTAATCAAAAAGAAAATAGTAAATTTGCATAAATAAAACTGTAACCCGCGTCTCCTAACTGAACTAATTGCGTCAAACCTGAATCTATGTCAAACACAACAAATGAAAATCAACATTTAACTAATTATTTTATCCGTGCGAGTTGTGATATCTTTGATCACATATTTTGATTAAGTACTTTTATTATTTTTGCATTTTAAAGCAACATTTTTAAAATAACACTATTTGCTCTTAAATAAGAGAGAAATTATGATCTACTGAATGCATATTTTAAGAGATTTTGTTTTGTTTTGTGCGTGGGATAATGTACGATCTTTAAGTAGTAAATGGATGAAACAGTTTGCATAAGTGTATAATGACACTGTTAAACAATTTCTATTCTGAACTAAATACATCTCACGTATTTGCATACAACAGTTTAGAAGGGACATTTCACTACTTCAGATAATATTTTGCACAATTAACTTAAATTTTAAGCCAGATTTGCCAGCTAAATTTCTATTTTTCATTTCGTATCACGACAGTTGGAATAAAATTTGCATTTACAGACATTTAATTTATTCGAAATTTGGACTTTTGCCTTGTTAAAGTCCCCAAGGATAGAATAATTACATATTAAATATGAAATCATCAACCTAAGTTCACAGTCCTTAATTAGCATTCTTGAAATTTCACTATTCTGACACTAAAATAAATAAATCTCTAAATATATACTACAACTTTGTCGTTATTTAAAATGCTATAACTTAAGAGTAACTTTATTATAAAGCTAATACAAATTAAAAAATGTATACACCTTTTATCTCCAAATTTATAACGCAATAAAACTGATTAAGCCAAAATTATTTTGAAACAATTAAATAATTTTACTATAATAAACTTCAAATAGCTTAAACTGTGTAGTCACGGTAACTTTTCTGCATCAAGCGTTTCCAAAACATCCATAATCATCAAAGGTTTTCTATATAATTTACTGGTCAAATAGAAAGCCATTAGTGACTGGTGCTTTAATTTATACCATGTAATGATCAAGGATTTGCATCACGTATTCTCAAAATCAATCGTATATAATTAGATCACTTCGTTTTCAATTTTTTAACAATTACATTAGAATTTTAGATATTTTAATAATAGAACTAGTCGTTGGGGGCCACCGTAATACTTACCCATCATGGATATGCATAATGTAAAATATGAAAATAAAAATGTGTAAACTACTTATAAAATGCATTGCAATTCAAATAAAATCGTGGCTTGATGACGTCACAAACTTTAAAGGCTCGATTACTGAATTGCTTGAAAGATGTTTTTCCTTATAACTCCAAAAATAATAATCCTATTAACTAGCGGTTTATTGCATCTGATTAAGCGTCAAATTTCCAATTAAAATATCTCTTTGAAGTGAAATTTGGATGAAATACAGGGTCATGAAAAATCGAAGAGTGTGGAAAATAGGATTCCAAATATCTCGGCAACTAATTATCCGATCGACTTCATGCTTTATGTAAAATTTATGTTTTTTTATTGTCTTTTATATTCATTTCTTAAAATAAACAATTTCGAAAATTTTTATATACCTTTTATCAGAACGAATATTTCGAGAGTCCGAAAAAAATTGTTCCGGTTAATCGAGGTTATTGAAATGAAATAGGCTTCTTCCCATTATTACATACTAAGTACATACCAAATTGCAAGTCTCTATCTCAATTTTTTCGGGAGATAGAGCGTTTACAGACACACACACACACAGACACACAGACACACAGACGGACGGCAAAATTTTTTTTCTAAAAATATGTTTTTCGGAATCTCCAGTGTCTGAAACGTGTAAATCCGTCAAAAAAAATTTTTCGCTTTTCAAAACGATTACAAGACTTACCCTATACTACGTATGATGGGTAAGTAAAAAAGAGAATAAAACATCATGTAAATAAATAAGAAATTACAATCACTGAAATCTCCCAAAAGAAAGCGAGCAAACAAATTTAGTACTCTTTTCATTCAAAGTATCAAAACTCACTGAATTATGATGATTGGAATTTTATAAAATTTTGGAGCTTTCCGGCACTAAAAACGGACATAAGATGTTTTAGTGCCGGAAAGCTCCCAAATTTCATAAAATCCAAAGTCGTAGAAGAATGGAATTTTTAGTTTTGTACTTGTCAGAGCATGGAAAAATGTTTCCTAAATATAATTTACAGGATCCAAAAACCGCATAAAAATTTAAAAAGTGCAACTCTTTTGAAAAATTCCTGCTTTATTTTGAACACTTTAACAATTTACATTGATTATGTAACTTCAACAGATGAAAAATTAAAGTACGTTCCAATCTTTTTGGGACACCTGTATGGTTTTCTTGTACAGTGCCACTTAAAAGAAGTTGAATACTTTGCGATAGTAACAGTTTTAGAAGCGTGTTAGTAATGCTATGCCATTGCAACGAAAATGAAATTGAAATGATAAAGAAAATGAAAATCACATCAGTATGCTCAATGTCAAAAATGTTACATGCAAAATGCACAATCCTAATAATATTATAAATCTGATTGTGTGCAAATGTTAGGCTGAAGCCAGCGTCAAAATGGAGCCTTTAATGATCCTGTATTTTTGCATACAGATTGATTATAACCCTCATTTGAACATAGGCTGGTTTTTGTTTATTTTATTCAAATATTTTTCTTAATAATTCAAAATTTCGTTTTTTCATAGAGAGTAAATGGACATTTTTTTCGTATAATGTTTTAACATGGTTAAATTCACTTTACCGTTGCTAATACTTTATCGTTGCCAAAACTAATTCAAATTCCGGAATAATAATTTTTAGTCAACAAGTTAGTTTCAATTGAAATTTTTTCACGTGAAAAATAAAAATGAAATAAAAAAAATTAAAGAATTAAGAGGAAAATTAAATAATATTATTAGAAATAAAACGTACTTTTTTTTAGTTGTTGATAATAATACAAGGTTTCAATATGAGTAACCATAGGAAACAGGCGAATATGACGCCATACATAAAAAATAAAGCGGATATCTTTGATTGGTGAAATAAAATGATCTTGGTTTTTTTTTTTTTTTTTTTTTTTTTTTCTTTTGTATGGTAATAATTCTTGGCGTTTTACCGTCTGCGCAGGGCTAATATAATTATACCGTATTTTTTATTTAAATTTTAAAAAAGTAAAAAGAAGTTTCGAAAGAAAATGGTCAGCAAATGTCAATAATATGCTCCGCAAAATTATCCATATCGAAAATGATGTCATGGACAGCGAGAAATATTTATTTTCATTCTTAAAACTAAAAGAAATAACTCGATTAGCTAAAAAAAAAAAAAAAAAAAAAAAAAAAAAAAAATGACGAATGTTAATAGTTCCATTTTTGTTGATAAAAACTAAAGATTTAATATTATTTCGTTAAAGCGACATAATTTCCCCTATGCCAGTACTGAAATTAATTGCCTGGAAAAGAAAATTAACAAGAATTATGTCATTAAAAAGGGATTTCTCTGCGGGAAAAAGATGCGTCATATTTGAAATAAAACGGGAATTTTCCAATGTGTTTTAAAATGAGTGTGAATCAATTCCTTACATTAATAATACAAGGATCAGTAAGTATAGAAAGCAGATGAGTTTCACGCCATATTTATAACGAAAAATTTAAATGTTTTTTTTTATCTATACTGATTATTAAGCATGAATATTCGTTATATACAGATGAGAATTTTCTGCTAAAAATCGCATCATAATTTTAAGAAAAGGAAAATGAACACGAATCTATGTTTGTATTTCGCAACTACTCCTCACTGTAAAAAATTGCTGCAGTAAAATTACTGCAGCAGAGATTCCAGGCAATGTCCATAAGAAAACCGGTTTTGTGACTAGATAAACGAGCTTTGTTATTAGATAAACGGTTTTTGCAAGTAAAAACATGAAATTTACTGAAATGGACCGTTTACCTTGAAAAGGGGGCATTTCCCGTAAAATTACGGCTGCAATTCACGGAGAATGCCCGTGAATTTACAATTTTCATTTACAGTACCAGAATATCGAACGCAACGTGATTTACTTTATACCGTTTATCATTGATCCGAGGATGTTACACAAACTGTCAGAATTTAAAAAAATTAAATTAGATGCCAAGATTTTTTTTTCTTTTTTGTTAATTTTAACGAAGTTTCTCTAAAAACGGAAAGTAAATTACTCCATATTTGTGTATAAAAAAGGGAAAAATAAAATAGATCAGTATATTTTTTACACCATTTTCTCATTAAAACTGAAAAACAGAATTGTTTTTCACTTTGAATAGATGGTGAAAACAAAATCTTGATTTCAGTAAATTATCCGAAAAATAAAAACATATTTTCACATATTCAAACTTTATGAATCAATTTATTCTAGAGAATGAAAATTGCCTGTCAACATACTGTAATTTAGAAAATAAGATTTGTTTCAGCTATACATTAAACCAAGGAGGCAGAACTGAATTTAAAGAAAAAGCATGTACTATTTCCAATTAATGTTTTTTTGAAGGATGGCTGTTAAAACGTTTCACAAAGGCGTTAAAAGTAAAATTGTTTATCAGGTAAAATTGACATTTGTTTTTACCCAATTCGTCTATTTCCACGATTTTATTTGGCCCTCCTTTTTGCATTGGTTGCAATTTCATTTTCGCGATTATTTGGCACAAAATTTCACTTTTTAAAGACTGAGTTATGTCAAGGTCCCTATAACAAAAAATACAGTATTGTCGCCTATGAAATGTGATAAATAGTTAGTTAATTTTAACGTTTTTAATTATCGGGAGTGAAATATTTTCTTAATTAATGTATTTATTCTTCTTTTAACTGGCCGCCACTGGCGACCAGTTTGGTCTCCCTTAAATGTATGTTAAGCACTGTAACACGTTACTTTTATTCATAATTTATTTTTTTTTCCGTAATTCTTCGCCAAACCGGAAGATTCTAATAGACAAATCAAAAACTTTTTCGATCATGGTAGCATTTCGCATATTTTTTGTTGTTATGTATTTCATCTTTCTTGACAAAAACCGCTTAACGAACTTAAGCATTTATGCTTCATATCCGTTTGCTTATCAGTTGCAATATGCTTGCTAATGAGGAGATTCTTAAACATATTAAGTAGTTTTCCGTAATTGGATCCATTGCCAAATGGCGTATTTTAGTTAATACGATTTGGTGCAATGAAGTCTATTTTGTGAAAGTCTTTAATGATATCCACCATTTACACTGAACCATATTGTTGCCAATATTTTTTTGTTTGTTTGTTTGTTTCTCGCTAACTTTGGCTGTAGACTTGATTACGGGAGAATCAAGAAGAAAATCTATCATTATTCTCATTTAAAACGTCTTGAATAATGTGACATAATCGGAGTGCATATTATAACACGTAATCTTCGAGTATGGTTTGGTGAAACATTGAACTTTTTGAAGCCAGTTTTGATAATCACGTAAATATGTCACACCAACATTACTGCCTATAATTCTAATTACAGCAACCCGTTTTTTCTCTCTATATTGCAACTCTATAGTTAATATAGTGCCCCGGTGCGTCTACGACAGCTGTTCCATCAGAACATTTGATTTTTAAAAAAAAGTATCGTTTCTAATTTGCACACACGAAAAATAAAAGCTGGTATTGGCGATTTTAAAAATTCTATTGGCGAGATTTGCGCCCAAATAACACAAAAGTACTTAATGATGTTATGTATTTTGTAAATGTATATTAAATTGCTGTTTTGAAAGCGATTGGTCATTAATAATGGTAAATATGATTGGTGATTAACAATCATTTTCGGTGGTCTCTCTGCCTTTCACGTATAATACATAAATACCAAATTAACTGACAATTTGTTTCGAAATTTGATTCATTAAATATCATTACATTACATGAGTTGTATTTGTTTACATTCAGCTTACATCAAGAAAAGATAAAGAATGAAGTTGAGTTGTATAGCACATAATTATGGTAAACTTTGATTGTGTCACTGGTACGAATTATTTTTTTGACACCAGGCAGCGCTCCAAAAAATCTTTCATGGAAAACTAACTTTACGAACGATTATCTCCATGGTTTAATGGTTTAATATTTTAAACCTTCACGACGAATGAATCTTTTTTTTTTTTTTTTTTTTTTTTTTACTTTCATGGATAGAGAATTTGAACTGCGAAGCTATTTTCAACTGAAGTTATTGGAGAATATATACATAATTGAACGTAAGTCATCTCTCAAATATTAATTTATTTTGAACGATCTTTCTAAAAATGTCACATTTATGAAGTTTTATTCGAAAAAATAATTTTTAATAAAAATGGCCGCCTGGCATATGAAAAATTGAAACGGACATTCCGGAACTGTTGATGACAGTCACATGACTTACGGTTTTATTATAGATATGTTGCGTGAACGAAGTCACGGGTAACAGCTAGTAATATTATAAATCTCATTGTGTGCAAATGTTAGGCTGAAGCCAGCGTCAAAATGGAGCATTTAATGATCCTGTATCTTTGCATATAGGTTAATTATAACCCTCAAATGAACATAGGCTGGTTTTTGTTTATTTTATTCAAATATTTTTCTTAATAATTCAAAATTTCATTATTTTCATAGAGAATAAATGGACATTTTTTCGTATGATATTTTAAAATGGTTAAATTTACTTTACCGTTGCTAATACTTTATCGTTGCCAAAACTAATTCAAAACCCGGAATAATAATTTTTAATGAACAATTTTGTTACAATTGAAAAATTTTCACGTGAAAAATTAAAATGAAATAAAAAAATTAAGGAATTAAAAAGAAGATTAAATATTATTATTAGAAATAAAATGTGATTTTTTTTAGTTTTTGATAATACAAGGTTTCAATATGCGTAACCATAGGAAACAGGCGAATATGACGTCACACATCTAAAATAAAGCGGATATGTTTTGATTGGTGAAATAAAACGATCTTGGGTTTTTTTCTTCACTTTTCTTTTTCTTTTGTATGGTTACAATACTTTGCGTTTTACCGTCTGCGCACGGCTAATATAACTATGCCGTATTTTATAATTTAATTTTTAAAAAAGTAAAAAGAAGTTTCAAAAGAAAATGGCTAGCAAATGTCAATAATATTCTCCGCAAAATTATCCATGTCGAAAATGATGTCATGGATAGCGATAAATAGTTTTTTTTTTTTTTTTTTTTTTTTTTTTCATTCTTAAAACTAAAAGAAATAACTCGATTACCTAAAAAAAATGACGAATGTTAACAGTTCCATTTTTGTTGATAAAACCTAAAGATTTAATATTATTTCGTTAAAGTAACATAATTTCCCCTATGCCAGTATTGAAATTAATTGCCTGGAAAAGAAAATTGACAAGAATTATGTCATTAAAAAGGGATTTCTCTGGGGAAAAAGAAACGTCATATTTGTAATAAAGCGGGAATTTTCCTATATGTTTTAAAATGAGTGTGAATCAATTCCGTACATTAATAATACAAGGATCAGTAAGTATAGAAAGTAGATGAGTTTCACGCAATATTTATAACGAAAAATTTAAATGTTTTTTTTTTTTTTTTTTTTTTTTTTTTTTATCTATACTGATTATTAAGCATGAGTATCTGTTATATACAGATGAGAGTTTTCTGCTAAAAATCACATCATACGAATCTATTATATTAAAATCTGACAGTGTGTTTGTATTTCGCAACTATTCCTAGACTATCGAAAGCAATGCGATTTACTTAATATCGGTTATCATTGATCGGACAGTTTGCTGCAAATTTTTAACAGTGTATTGTCTCCTATGAAATGTGATAAATAGTTAATTATTAACGTTTATAATTATCGGGAGTGAAATATTTTGCTTAATTAACTTATTGTTATGAATTTTTTACATTTGTAAATATTCTATTTTTTTATTGTGAAATTGTGGCATTATTTAATGTATTTCCTGTCGAAAATTATGTAACTCAATGCAAAGGCCTCGGGTGCTTTGCAAGAAAAGCAACCTTACGGCATCATCTTTACAATGGATGTCTATGGGAAAATCGCCCAGGAATGGGTTTATTGCCCAGTTGGCGACTTATTTTTGTCGCCAAATTTGGCGATATATTGCCAAATGTCGCCAAGTTGGCGACGGATTTGGCGACTGTTTGGGGTGATTCCCCTGTCCTTGCATTGAGAAAATTGGAGAACGTCCTCGAAAGTTCTAGATATCCGAAAGCTCTCGAAAGTTCTGGAAAGATATCTAAAAACCTATATAAAGGCGAGCCAGGTGTCAGGAGTTAGTTCACTGTCAACTGCGATTGAATACACACGAGAGGCTTTTGCATTGAGACTGTGTTTCTCTGAGCGATTTTGTATTTGATACGCCGTATTGAACGTATCGTTCTGTGTGAAAATTTGCTGTGTTTTGATTTTATTTGAAGACTGTTAAATATTGGTGTTTTTGTGAAGATACATGTGTTCTCATCGAACCGTTTAGAGTGAATAAATTGATTGGTTTTAAGTTTTGGTATCAATCCATTCGAACCCCGAGCTCACAACAGTATTTATTCTTCTTTTAATGTTACGTGAACGAAGTCACGGGTAACAGCTAGTTATTTTATAATCTAATACAAAGGAATTCAAATACGTTTATGTTTAGTGGGGGATAGTTTTTTCAAGCATATGTTAATGATACTATTCTAGTTGAACTAATTTTTTGTAAGGTGGGTGAACTAAAGGTGGTCAGTGTTCCTAAGGTAGCCAACCCCTCCAAAGTACAGTTAATTTAATTTTTAATCACAAAATGGTGCTACTGCATTATCAATCATGTATCTGCAGTGCACGTGGCTGAATTTAAAGAGATCACCTTGATCCTCCGACATTTTATGCACTGATTTCACTTTTGAGGAGTAGTCGTCCTAATTTCCAGATAAAAAGATATTTTAATTTACACGTATTTAAATTCTTAGAACTTTGAATTATTATACGTTTTCTGAAGGCTTATTTTTTTTACTTTAACCACATTTACTTCAATTCTAAGAAATTTATCAGATTAATACTTTTACGTCGTGCAAATGGCGACCATACGCACGTTCCCAAGGGGGTTACATTAGAAAACAAATGTGGAAATCAGTGTAGTAAAGGTGATTATCAAAATCGCTACATAAATATCCGAAAAAACTTATTACCATTTATTGTTAACACCAAAGATCACTCAAAAGAAGTCAGTAACTCCCAGTTGAAAATCCCTGAATTACCGTTCACAAAAAGTGCTTCAAGGCATTTTCGTGTCATAAGATAAGAAGATTAAGAAGAAAAACTCGAAAGATATCAAAAGAAAGAAAGGATCATTAGAGCATAATAGTAAATAAAATAGTTTGCCGAGTATTTTTGCACATTCTAAAAATTTTAATAGTGAATTCAATACATGGTCCACCTTTGGAACACTATGCGCGAAAGGCCGCCCACAAGCTACAATTTTTAAATTGTACTATTATGAAAGTAATTAAATTTTCTTTTACAAAGAAAAGTATACTTGATATGTGTTAGAGATAAGTGTAAAATTTTACAAACAAAAATTCAGCTACACACACCCAACCAGAAAATTATAAAACATGCTCAAAGCTTAATTATAGCCACTTTTGGCTCACCTACTTTACTTATATTGTATAATCTATAGTTTCTATTTACAGAACATGAGGACACAATTCACTTATTCAGACAAAACTACGGGATATTCCACCCTAAACGAAGTCGAGTTTCCGATAATATCATTGAGAAAAATAAGAGATATTGTAATGGAAAAATTAAAAGAATCTTACATTTGTTTGTGCAACATGTTCACTTATAACATCAAGACTAACGCTAGGCTGTGTCACTATCCATGACCAAACTGCACCAACTAAATTCTTCACATTTTGTAATGTGGTCGCCAATGCATACAATATCATTGATTTAATAACTGTCTTTTCTCAGCGCTTTTGTTGATGTTATCACACGCGCTTTGTCAAAACAAAGCAGCAAAGTAAATGTCTTCCAATTTTCGATGCATTTTTTCCCCTTAAAGTTACTAACAGAAATCTCAATTTGATCAGAGTGAAACAACCTGTCATTTTTATTTAATAATAAAAGTTTGGTTCCATTTATTCAATATATGACTACGTGATAAGTGACCCGATGATTTGTAAGCCTTAAAAATGACTTGTTACTGTAGGCCTGACCTACCTCACAGTTTCCCTAAGGACATTCGAATCACAATGACTTACCTTTATACGTGACATACCTTTATGCGATAAATATTTTTACAATGTTAAACTAAGATTGAAACATGAACCGTTGACATTTTCATAAATGTATATATTTAACACATTAGTCACATATAAAAAACACATTTTATCATAAAATATTAATTAATTCTTTAATCTAATTATTTTTGTGGGTTCTTCACGATTACTATTAAAATATACTGACCAAGTATTTGATGCCCAGAACGTTTTTCACATATTTATTAATTTATTATTTAGTACTGGAAATAACTGTATAAGTAGATAACAAAGTAAATTTCATTGAAAAATTAGAATTCTTCATACATCATTATTATATTCAAATAGTGTGTATATTGATTGGTAAGTCTTACATTTTCTAAAATAATACGTTACATAAAACTGAGCCAAACAAACAAAACAGCCTTATTAGCAGTTACTATTTAGTCACCATACTGTCTCAGATTAATAAATAATCTTAAAATCACCTACATACATTAATACATTTTATCTCTACACTTAGTACATGCTATTTATTGCATTACCTCCCTACTTACATATTTATATACATCCTATTGCATAATTACATACAATACATGTAGTTTACTTAATGCATATAACATGTAACACACTTAAAATAAATGTAACATACAACATAGAATGTATACAATACATACAACTATACTTTTTCAATAATTCGATAATAGCAACTACATTATTGTTAATGAACAATCTTCTTATTAACAGAATTTCCAAAACATTCTGCTTCAATTAAAACTTTGTAAATATACATTTAGGTTGAGGAATCTTCCACAACCGTAATATCATGTAATTTTAGGTAACAATGCTTTTTCAACAACCAAAAAAAATTAGCTAATATCAATGTAAAATAATCAAAAGAAAAAAAGAAGAAGTGAGAACAAAGTTTGTATCTTGATGTAAAGCTAATTGTGAATAAAAACAAAAAAATATTTACACATAAAAATTCGTAAAACATGAAATTTCTTTAAAATAATAAAATTATTTTTATACCATAATCCCTTTTTACTAAATTGCTTCGTACATTCTTCATCATGTATAAAATAAATCCAATGAAAAGAAGAAATAAAAAGAGGAAGTTAATCAGATTTAAGCTTATGTTTGTGATTTTCATGTTATTCTGGGTAATAAAACTTAAGGCAAAATCTCGTTTTTTTTTAATCAAATAAGCTTGTTTCTGAAAATTGGAAGAAGCCTTTTCTAGTATAACAGAACGTCAAAAGAAGAGAAGCGGCTTTGTGATTCTATTATTACAAGAAAAATATCCACTCATGTTGCGCTTTGTGTGATAGAATCCATTCCTTTTTTTTTTTTTTCGAAAATAAAAGTTTAATAAACAAATTTATTAAAACAGCTTTCATGGCTTCTTAACAATTATTTACCAGCTCTTAAAAAAGTGTTTTCGTTTTGTTTTGTGTTTTAACATTTTTCTTGTAACCAAAATGCGGCTTTTTTTTTCATAGAATAAATGAATAAAAATTGAATTTATCAAACACATGTTCAAATTAGAACTAATTATGTTATTTTTAAAAAGATGCATTTTAACCCGCCAACGCCTATTGTCACCTCCGGATGACACGTCTATGAAAAAAACTCTAAGCTTAGAATTTGAATAAATACGTACTGTGGTGCCTTTATTGGGATCTAAAAGAGTTCGTCTGATCATTAAAAAAAAAAAAAAAAGAGTCGCATATATCTCGGATTTTTTCATATGATACTATAACCTGCCAAATTTTTGTACCTCCTTCAAACAAGCAAGCATTTGAGTTGGTCTTTTTCTTTTTTAGGATAAAAATGTCAAAAAAGCAGAAAGTCTTCTTTCTGGTATGAATGTTAAAGTTAAGGGGCTATAATGATAAAGCATTTTATTCTTTTAAAAGCATTTTTAAAAAATTATCTTTCACTCTCTTTCAAAGTATATTTTAAAATTAAACTAAATGTTGTCCCTGTTATTTCTATATCTTTAATCTGTTTGTATGAGTTTCCCATTCGATTTCAGATATTTTTCTATTTTACTTTACCAAGTATCTATTGCAAGAATGAGTATTTCAGTTTTACCTTGTTTTTATAACTCTTTTTTTTCATTAAAGACAAAGTCTCATTTCTTTTACAGCGTACATTTCCATCGCCGTCGGAAATGTATTTTCTATTTAATATTAGAAATGTATCATAAAAAGTAGTACGGATCGGATCACGGATCACCCAACCCGGGGAGCCAACTACAAAGTGGCACAAGCAATAAAAAGTTTCCTACCACTATCCAGCAACCCGAATGCCTCAGGATTAGTCTAGCAAAACAAGAGACAATAATTTAAAATAAGTAACACAAAAGTGGAAAACTCATCCACAACATTATAACACCAAGTAGGCTGACACACTTGACATGCAAAAAAACAAAAAAAATAATAATAATAAATAAATAAATAATTTATAAATAAACAAAAACCGAGAATAAAGTAAAGTAAATTAAATAAACAACTTTTAAAAACATTTACAAAAACATATGTCTGTGAAAAGAAACAAAATAAAGAAAGAGAATAGTGAGGAAATTGAAACAGCGTTTATAGACTTTTACAGTTACAAAAGTCTGTAAAAGATTGCACAGAGACTTAAATAAAATCACCAGGAACCTAAAATCATTTTAACAGCGAAGTGAATCTTAAATGTATTTCAATTCGACAATGTCTGTATATGCCTGTTTTCAAATGTTAATTACATCGTCCATGTATGAAAGTAGTTCAATATTTATAGATTTTAAAGTTACTAAGTCTGCTCAATTCAAGTGACAAGTCATAGAAGATAGTAGTACATAACGCGGATGTCCTAATGATAGAGACAACGGCTTGCGCTATAACTTTCGCTTTTATCGATCATACCTTCATTTTTAAATAACGCATAATTTCAATTTTTACATAATCAAATACGAAAAAAAAATGTACCTTCAAATGAATTTTTTTTTTCAAAATTAAAGCTCAATTTACTAAAATTTTACTTGTGTTTTTAAATACATTTCAAGCATGAGATTTTTTAAAATCTGCCTCAACAATAAATATTTGTTTGTTACAATAATGTAAAGTAACTAACGGTAAAAGTGACAGATTTCACATGCTTGAGAAAACCAGATTAAAAAAAAAAAAAAAAAGAGGAATTTTTTTTTCAATTTGATCGATTGATATTTCATAATTTGTTCAACTTCCAAGCGTTGTCATCATGGCTACAATATTATTAAAATGGATGCGAATACCATTCAAGATTTTAAAAATTACTCCAAATCACATTTGCACAAGTACCTCATTTATAATAATGCCAGGATTCGAACTAGGGATCTCTTGGCTGAAGCTGCCAATGCTCTACCAACTGAGCCATCACGGTCGAATCTGGAGGACCTAATTAATCCAGTTATCCTTATTGATCATAGCATCTTATCTGATATCTGAATCAGCTCAAAAGAATAAATCGCAGGTAATTTGGAACTCCGGTAAACGCTGGAGACGCGATTACACGAGTAATTGGAAAATTACAACTCGTATGATTTCTTTACCAATTTGAATAAATGTGTAAAAATTAATATAGTTGAAAAGTGTTTATGATTTCGGTTTGTCTGGACATGCACTGTCCGTCTGTCCGCACTATAATTCTCCTAAATGTCCTTGGATTTCCAAGGTACTGATATATGTGATTGAGGTTTACTATAGCATATTCTCTACTGAAGATTAAATATGTTGCTATTATTTTCCGTAACACTACGGTAAAACATCGTTTGTGATGCATTTTAATAATGTTCGGATACTTCAAACATAATGCAATTAATATGCATCACTGAAATAGATAACATATTTTCCTTAATTATTCATATATTTACATTATATTGAGTAAGTAGTATTTATAGTTATTTTACAGGGGCGCACAAAAGAATTCCAATACATTATTATCTATGGGTAAAAGTTGTTTGCAGTGACTTTCAATGATGTTACACAACTTCAAACTTAATAGAATTGATATGCATCACTTAAGTGCATTACATCATGTTTTCTATAGCTTATGAAGTGTTATCATATTATTGCTATTAGGACATTAATGTTATTAAGATAAAATGCCTGTAAAACGAGATGCTTATCCTAATAAAGTCACAGTGAAAATCACACACTAATAAGACGTACTATAACCAAGACACAGTACAATTATAGAAAATTTCGAACTTAAAATTAGCAAGGCTACGGAGAGTTCAGGGGGAACCTTTCCCCTGAATCCTTTTACTTACCCATCATACGTAGTATAGGGTAAGTCTTGTAATCGTTTTGAAAATCTAAAAATTTTTTTTGACGGATTTACACGTTTCAGACACTGGAGATTCCGAAAAACATATTTTTAGAAAAAAAATTTTGCCGTCCGTCTGTGTGTCTGTGTGTCTGTGTGTGTGTGTGTCTGTAAACGCTCTATCTCCCGAAAAAATTGAGATAGAGACTTGCAATTTGGTATGTACTTAGTATGTAATAATGGGAAGAAGCCTATTTCATTTCAATAACCTCGATTAACCGGAACAATTTTTTTCGGACTCTCGAAATATTCGTTCTGATGAAAGGTATATAAAAATTTTCGAAATTGTTTATTTTAAGAAATGAATATAAAAGACAATAAAAAAACATAAATTTTGAAAAAAGCATGAAGTCGATCGGATAATTAGTTGCCGAGATATTTGGAATCTTATTTCCCACACTCTTCGATTTTTCATGACCCTGTATTTCATCCAAATTTCACTTCAAAGATATATTTTAATTGGAAATTGGACGCTTAATCATATGCAATAAACTGCTAGTTAATAGGATTATTATTTTTGGAGTTATAAGGAAAAACCTCTTTCAAGCAATTCAGTAATCGAGCCTTTAAAGTTTGTGACGTCATCAAGGCACGATTTTATTTGAATTGCAATGCATTTTATAAGTAGTTTACACATTTTTATTTTAATATTTTACATTATGCATATCCATGATGGGTAAGTATTACGGTGGCCCCCAACGACTAGTTTTATAGGCACTGGCTCCTTTTTTATTCAAAATTTAAGAGCAGCAAAGCCAAGTCCCCTTTCACTTTAGAAATATTTCTCTATATCTCGGAGATATGTTGTTTTCTAAAGTTTCTGATTGGGGATTCTCAAAAAAGATAAATAAAGGACTTGTTTCCGGGATCATGTTTAACAATGACGTTGTATTGAATTTCTGAAACATGTATGCTATATTAAAAAATGTTTTCTTTATTATTATGCACTATATGTAGAAAATAAATAAATAACTACTTTACTTTTATCTGAATATTGTGTATTATCTGAATATTTACTTCGAATAATATAGGTAAACGCTCTGTTTATTACATAATATTATTACAATTCAATCTATCTGTTGTAAGCTGGCATTATTATACAGACTATTTCTCTTAATTTCTTAACCCATTCGGGACCATGGGTGCATATATGCACCCTCAAAAAGAACATACAGAATTTATTTTAGACACCAGTCAAAAATAAAAGTAATGTTTGCTTTCTCTAATTAGAGCATTTTTGTGATAGTTTAAGTAAAGGTAGCTTTTTTAAAAAAAGTGGTGCCAACCGATTAAAATTTGTGTAAAAGCCGCCGGTACCGAAGGGGTTAAGTTATCGAAAAAATAAGGCCTGTGATCGACCGCATTTTTAATGCACAAATTTTAGGGACTGTTCAAACAATGCTGAACGCTTCGACAACTTAATGCAAATCCCTCTTCCAATTTTTTAAGACACAAAGAGCTTATTCATTAAGTCGTAATTAATTAAACACCTTTTCTCGAGAGTCATTTTAATTAATTTTATGTCAAACATTTCTTACTCTTCTAGTTAGAGTTCCCCCGTTTCCGTTTTCAATGGATGCTTTTTCTACCTTGTAATAGTTAGTAATTGCCATCTGCTCTTGTGATCGATGAAATCCAAAATGAATTTCTTCATATAGTTAAGAATTTTCATTACATGCAAGTTGTAATACAAAGAATTACGCAAATATGAGTAATTGCCAATCTTTATTTTAACCATTTACAGAAATTTGAACATAATGCTTTTAAAAAAGGTAAATTAAGTTTAATGACAAAATTAATCATACGAAAGACCAATTAATTTAACGTAACAGAACAATTAATTTACCTATATATTGTCACTGCCGTAATTGAATTTATTGTGACGGCTCATTCTCTGGTTATATAAAAAACTATTACACATAAAAATATGAAAAGTCGTAGTTTTATAGCGAAATGTATGATACATACGCTGAAGCACAGTTTTCTAATCGAAGAATTATTTTAAGTGCTATTTAATGTTGAAATCAGTCAAAATAGTTCAATGGATAAGTTTTATAGGGTCAAAAACTGTGCATAGCAATTTAACCATCTTTCGCAGGCACATTCTTGACGAGATTGAGGCGTGCAGTGTCAAAACATTTTTTTAATTTGTATAATTTTTTAAGTTTTATTTTTTCAATTTTTCATTCAAAATTTCATTATTTGTATCAAGATTTATTTCATACTAGCTTACCCGCCCGGCGTTGCCCGTGCCAACAACCTTAAATGTACCTGAAATCAGTGTTGAACATTTTTATATTTTTAAACAAATCTAATGTTGGGGGTCCCACTACCTTAGACAGCAAACACTGGGCGTGCCATACACACTCCCATATATTACCATAAGTCGAGTCGAAAGAGCCATACCCCTTCATGATCCAGCCCATAGAACAAGAGATAGAAAAACACCCCTGGTGGTGAAAATCGAAAAGCTCTATCTATGTAGAGTCGAATGAGCCATACCCCGTCGTGATCCAGCCTATAGAACCAGATATAGGAAAGCACCCCTTGTGGTTAAAATCCGAACTAAAATCAGTCAGCTCTATCGATGTCAAGTGGAAATAGCCATACCCCATTGTGATCCAACCCATAGAAACAGAGATAGGAAAGCACCCCTTGGTGGTGAAATTCAGAACTAAAATAGGTAAGCTCTATTGATGTTGCGTCGAATGAGCCAAACCGTGTCGTGATGTGACCCATAGAACCCGAGTTAGCTGCAAAATCCTTTAGTTACACCTTCCACCGCCAGGGAGCACAATATGTTCTATACGAACATAACTGAATTCATTAAGGTTATCGATGTCGAATCGAATGAGGCATACCCCGTCATGATCCAGCCCATAGTACCAAAGATACGAAAGCGCCCCCTGTGGTGAAAATCCGAACTAAAATCAGTAAGCTCTATTGATGTCGGGTGGAAAGTGCCATACCCCGTCGTGATCCAGTCCATAGAAACAGAGATAGCAAAGCACCCCCTGGTGGTGAGAGGAAGTTGATGTAGAATAAATGTGATATTTAATAAAAAGTCGTTCCCACCCCACCCCCTTTATCTCGCCATTTTCGCTAATTATTACAAATATACAAATGTTTCTTAATTACATCTAATGTCCCGATCTGATAATGGGGTTTCCCTATCTACCTATGCTAATCCGCTTTTCCCTATCATAATAGAAAAAAGCATATTTTATCAAAGAATCGCTGGCAAACGCGAATTTCGTCAAAGGTTCGCAAGAAAAACACGAATTTTATCAAATAATCGCTGAAAAAACATGAATTCTGTAAAAGGATCGCTAAAAAACATGAATCTCGTCAAAAGGCAGCAGAGAAAACACGAATATTGTCAAACGATCATTAAAAAAGCAAATTTCATCAAAGGATCACGGAAAATGCGAATTTCATCAAAGGATCGCGGGGAAAACGCAAATTTTGCCAAAGGATCACAGGAAAATGTGAATTTCGTCAAAGGATCGCTGAAAAAAACACGAATTACGTCGTAGGATCACTGAAAAAACATGAATCTCGACATAAGTATGTGGAAAAACATGAATTTCGTTAAAGGATCACAAAAAAGCAAATTTCGTCAAATGATTGCAGGAAAAACTTGAATTTCATCGAAGGATCGCAGAAAAAATACGAAATTCGTCAAAGGATTGTGGAAAAAATGCAGATTTTGTGAAAGGTTCACAGAAAAAACTTTCGTGAAAGGGTCGCGGAAAAAATGCAACTGTCTTTATTAAAAACAGTACACACACAAACCTCTACACAAACAAACCTATTCTGTCTTCCTGAATGAGGAAAGCACCGTAATTATAACACCTAGGCCTGATTTTTTTATTTCAATTTAGATTTTTTTTAAAATTAAAACGTGCATACGGAATTCTGGATTCGAGGTTATTCTATGCTCTCCGCCAATCCACAGCAACAAAGCAGGTAGCCAATGAGAGCAGGTGTGAATATGGGATGATCCAGGATCAAGCGACGGCAGTTCATGTTCACAGCTGAAAGCGGCTAACCACAGATTTCATTGTTTTGTTTATGTTTGAGTTTTATTTTAAAGAAAAAGTATATATTTTTGGCTAATTGAGGTTCACATAAGTTAGTTGCAATTGTCTTCATTCTTTGTATGCGTAGTTGCCCCCATATATTATGTGTTTGGTAAGAATATATTTTGCACTTTACTGAATGTTTTCGTAGCGTTAGACATATCAGCTCATGTTCTTAAATGAAACAAACTGTTTTCAATAACAAATCTTAATGAATCAAATTAATCTTACACTTTACTATAAAATGTACAGTTCTACAATTTATCGCATATTACAACGTTCTTGGGAACTAAAAATGTAGTCCAATAACAGTAACAGAAAGAAAAATTGTAAATAACAATAAATAAATAATCATAAACTTCACATCATTGAATTAACAAACTCATATATAAGATACAACTTTAAACTGATATGCCTCATGAACTGTTGTCGAAAACAATATAATGTAAATAATTCTTAAACATTATGAATTTGCTAAGAAATTAAAACATTCAGTGCAGTGTATGTATTTTTTCCTCAAAACAATTTAATTTGTAAATATGAAGTTAAAAAAAAAAATCCCCGTTTTCTCACATATTATGAGTTTTATCAGCAAGTTAAAACATTAAGTAAATATGAATGATTTGCGGAGCTGTTTCTATCAAAAATTCAATCACATCGCCCAAAAACCCTCAACAAAAATAATTATAAAGAGTGCGATGACAACATAAATTTGCAAATTTGCATATCCATTCTTGGGCGATTCTTATAAAACACAAAATTTGTCACAAAATGGTGATTTTTTTACAACATGCTTACAAATTAAAATGGTTTATAATTATTTTTAAAAAAACTCGGCCAGAAATAACATTGATTTTACATTTTTAAAGACTTATTCTTTATAATTATTTTGAAACAGCTCTGCAAATCATTCATATTTATTTATTGTTTTACTTTCTGATGAAACTCATTATGTGAGAAAACAGTAATTTTTTTTTTTTACCTCATACTTACAATCCTCAAAACAATTTAATTTGTATATATGAAATAAAAAATATATAAAAAAAAACACCGTTTTCTCACATATTATGAGTTTTATCAGCAAGTTAAACAATAAGTAAATATGAATGATTTGCGGAGCTGTTTCTATCACTAATTCAATAACATCACCTAAAAACCCTCAACAAAAATAATTATAAAGAGTGCGATGACAACATAAATTTGCATGTCCGCATTGCATGTCCGTTCTTGGGCGATTCTTATAAAACACAAAATTTGTCACAAAATGGTGATTTTTTTTACAACATGCTTACAAATTAAAATGGTTTATAATTATTTTAAAAAAAACTCGGCCAGAAATAACATCGATTTTACATTTTTAAAGACTTATTCTTTATAATTATTTTGAAACAGCTCCGCAAATCATTCATATTTATTTATTGTTTTACTTTCTGTAAAAACTCATAATGTGAGAAAACGGAAAATCACAAAATTCATCAATCAATAGTTGAAAAAAATCTCAAAAATCATCAAATGGTCTCGGGGGGGGGGGGGGAATGCAAATATCGGCAAATAGTTTTAAAAAAAAATTAAATAAATCACAATTTGTCAAATGATTTGGAGGGGGGTGGGGGAAAATTGTGAAATGTACCAAATGGTTTTGAAAATCATCAAACGACAGCAGGGGAAAAAAATCTTTTTTTCAATCAATCATCACAATTGGCGAGTGTGACTATTAACATGGCCAGTGGTGGCAAAACAGTCAATCGACAAATTTTTAGTATTACTTGCAGATTGGTGAGTGCTAATTTTGTCCTATATGTGAGTGATTCTTATGAAACTCATGTCACAAAATGTACATCATAAATATTTCACGGACTGGGAATTTATAATCAGTTCATCAAATCAATTTAATAATTACCGTAAAATCCCGTTAATCCGCCCCCTAAATGCGACGGAAAATCGTAAAATAACCAGGGGGGGGCGCTTGCACGGTATTAGAATTGTAGTATATGATATTTATGGGTGGTGGTGGTGGTTGGATGCTACCGGCCGATCGTCGCAAAGTATGCATTCTAAAAAGTGACAAAAGAAACAAATTTGGAAAAAAAAATGATATACAAAATAGAAAAACAGTATAACTTTACTATTAATGGCGATTTCAGATTATAAAAAATTCTGGATTTCAGAAGCTTTGAAACTGGAATGAATTTAGGTTAATAATAGCACTAATATCTGTCATTAATATGGTAACAGAAAAATAAAACAAACTTAATAATTTAAAATAATTAAAAAACACCGAGAAATTGCAGTTGAAATTTTTAGTCGCCCAAGAATCGACTGCTTTTCTTGAACTTTACTTTCTATAAAATGAAAACATTCAGCAAATAATTTCCGTTCTCAGGTGATTAAGATGTAATAATTATTTACTGAATGTTTTCATTTTATTCAAAGTAAAGTTCAAGAAAAACATTAGATTCTTGGGCGACTAAAAAAGTTCTTAAATCATAAACATCACTCAAAAACGCCCCAACAAAAAAATAATGAATATATAGAAACAGCTCAGAAAATCTGTGACAGACATAACAACTTTCAAGTATTTTTGATATTTTATTATAATTTTTTTCTTTCGTAAAAGTTGTCTTTATGTTAAATTTAAGAGTGAAGCATATATTTGAAATAAAAGAATTTCTAAAAATGTAAAGAGAATTAAACAAATTATTATTTTATTATTATTACTAAATGCTGAAACATAAATGAAGTCATAATAATAAATGTATAGACATACACTATCATTACTAAATAGAGATAATACCAAAAATAATTGTTAAGACAAAATAATAGTCAATGAAAAGACCTGTCCTATTAATAGGACGGCAGACCCGAACGGGTTAAGAGGGATTTGGCTATTGAAAATACAGTACGAAAATCAGATCACACCATTCAAATTTAAATGAGCCAAATATCAGTTTATCCCAATTTTGTAGAATTTATTTCTATCAATCCACGCAAAAAATAGTTTCTGTCAGTAAACACTAAGGTAAACAAATAAGCAATCTCACTATAAGCTGATGAAATTGCTAAGTAGCGAATAGTTAGTTAAAAACATGTCCGGTATTTTGTAAAAACCTGTATAATTTACTTATGTTTACAGATATTTTTTATTGTTATTACTTGCTTGTATTCATCAAGTAATACAATATTTTATTTGTTTGATTAAAGAAACTTTTACCGCCCCCCCCCCTCATAACAATTATGAATATTTGTCAAATTTATATAGTGAAAAAATTCTTTAGTGATACAAAAGTATTTTAATTGTAATTTTACGAAATGTAACATATGAAATTTAAACTATTGAAAAAAGCAAAATTTAAATGAAATCAAATTATTCCATAGTATATTATTTTTTTTAAATACTTTAATATTTATGTGATGTATATTTATTTATAGGTAAGAATATCATTTGTTCCTTCTGTTGCTTGAAAGTGAATACGATTAAAGTTTAAGGGAATGATGAAACAAAGATAATATAGTAATTCATAAGTAAGTTGATATATGTTATTTACATTATTTAATGTTTTCATTAAAACAATTTATTAGTATATTTTATACACTAAGATTCAATTTTTTATAATAATTAATCAATTATTTTCTGTAAGATAATCAGAGACTAGATTAACGACAATATGGAAACAAGAACGTGCAATAATTAATAATAATTTTCGTATCTATTTTTTTACAATACGTTTTTTTTTTTTTTTTTTTTTTTTTTTTTTTTTTTCAAATAGACAGATAACGTTAAAATCTATTCTAAAAAATATATGTGAATTTCTCATGTATGGCAATAATATATGTAAAGCATTAAATACTTGAAAAATAATAACATAATTCATGAAAAATTGCTATATCTAAAAGATGGATGAGATCAAAGACACATGATATCAAATATGTACTAAATAATACTTCAGAAAGAGAAAACTTTTATTTTTTGACATATTTTTGACACAAATAAATCAGAATTTTTTTCAAAATAGCTATCAATATTTCCGATTAGTAAGTTTCGCTTTATTTAATGACAGACATTACATGATTAAATAAAGCAAAGATTACTAGTCTAACGAAGTGGTATATGCCGCTTTCTTCTAAAAAAAGTTACTATTGTCGCTGTTGCCGCTGATTCCGCTGGTATTGAATCTATCGAGTACTTTTCAATTTCTCGGCTTATCCTTTCAAAAATATTCCATATAAAAACAATAATTCGGGTAGATTTATAGAAAAATGTAGGATAAAAATAATGAAGCAGATAACTTCCATCGGAGAATTATTTTGCTATTTAATCTTGAAATCGGTCAAAATAATTTAATTGCATAAAATTTACAGGATCAAAATCTATGCTTAGAAATTTAACATCATTCGAGGATATACGTAACTAGATTGTGATGTGCAAGGCCCAATCATTTTTTGAAGTGAAAACTTCTTTAGGCGCGTTTTGCATTTTTTGAGATGGGAAAAAACCATTAAACTCGCGCCACTGTTACTGTAACCGACACCTCTGTATATAAGTATGTACATGTATTGTGTATAGTTCGCTATGAGGTAGGGCGGGGCGGGCGCGTCGCGCGGTGCATGCTTGCATGTGCACTATTGGTTCCCGAAATACACATACGAGAGTTAGAAAAAGAGAATGCTTTCAGTAGTGCTGCTACACAATTCAATGCACGTTTCTGTTAATTCAACATACATATTATAATTGTGACAATTCTTGAAATTAATTATTTTCTTCTTTGATTTAGCTAGCTACATATAATGTATCATACAATTAACTTATTAAATGTGAAGTGTTAATAATTATATACTGTATATTGTTTAAATAAGAAATATTGTACTGCAGTGCTTTTGAGTTTGAATTTGTAAATCTATTATTGCTGATAAATTAATAGAACTGCTGCTCATCATAACGTAAGTTGACAATTATTTAAATAAATAAATAAATTTACGGAACACGTGGATAAAAATGTCTATTAAAATAAACATTTCCTGACGATTAAAAAAATACCCACGTAATTGTTCAAGTTTTCACTTCTGTCGTCACTCTCGGAGTGCCCCTGTTTTTTTTAATTATTATTTGACTATTTTTTTCGAATTTTTTATTAAAAAATTCGTTATCTGAATAGAGAATTAATTTATATTTTGAAATATCCGTTTTCTATTTACCGTGGCCACATTTTAGTAAAAAGCCCGAATACTAATATTTCCAAACAATGCATTTTCAATTGAAATATATATTTACACATGAATATTGAAAATGAAAGAAAAGTTTAAAATAATTAAACTGTTACGTGCGAAATGCCATTTGCTGGTGAAATTTTCATCATATTTAAAACGATGTGTGCATTTGAGTGCGGTGAAATATTTTTTATTAATACATGGAGCACGAATAAGATTACACAAAGGAAAGTTTTAAGTCGAAAATTGCATCATGGTTAACAAGAGACGTGTCTTTTTTATCTACATTTAATTTTGAAGAGAATGTCAAACATTTTTTTTTTTTCAATATAATTAATTATTTTTTTCTTTCGTGGTGTCGTATTTTAAAAAAAAGAAACTAAGCAACAATAAATATATTTTAATAGCAATAGATTATTTTTTAACAGTAATTATATGGTTTTTATACGTGGAAAAGAACTATATTCAGCTGATCGCGTGCATTTGTATTTATAAATCATGAGTTATTAATCTTCTGCTGGTGAGAATGTCGTCATTTCTAAAATGAAACGTCCAGTAATCTTAAATATTTTCAGAAACTATTTATTTGATTTTGATTATACAAAATGGCGAAAATTGCACCATCTTTTCCGTTCATAGTTCCCTTTTCTCAGTTTTTTTCTTTCTTTTAGTTACGGAGGGGGGGGGATGGCAATGACATATTATTAAATTAAAAGCGCTTTTAATGTATTTCAATCACTTAATGCTTTTCTTAAATTATTATTTATCTTCAAATAGCTGTTCAGTTTCTACATTTATAGTCATAAATAGAGAAAATTAGCGTATTTTTAGTGACCGCGAGGTCTGAACAGGGGTTGGCGAGCGCAGCTCATACGGTGCAGAGCCCCGAATTTTGAATTTAAAAAAATATCCTACAACTCTGAAACTAAGAAATAACCAAAACGTATGAAAAACTTTTCAAGTTTACTAAAACATTTAACTATTTTCACATAACAATTTAAAGGTCGAATGGTGGCGATATACGTCATTAATTTAGTTTGCCTATAGGAACTCACTAAGATTTTATTATCGATTAAGCTTGTTGTTGCGAAAGCGAGATATGTGAGACAATTTAAATATATATATGCATGTGATATAAGTTATGACGCATTTAAATTTTTAATGAAAAAGCATTTTATGCCATTGCGTAATTGATTAAAATTTTCAAAAGCTGAGCATTGTGTAAAACTAATTATGTACAAATACAAATAAAGTTGTAAAAATGTTAAAATGGGCAAATAATAAATCACTATTTTTTTGTTGGTACAGTTTGTTTTAAAATATATATACTATGATTATGTACTGTGATTAGAAAATTGCTTTAAATTGTCATTTTTATGCAGAGATACATACTTCAAATATTGTTCGTTGATTAGTGGGTTGCGAATGCTACAGTCATTTTTTGCACATGAGAGTTAAACCAACCGGGACATCGATTTAAAGTGGAATCCGACCAACTACAAACATTCATGCCTGAGTCGGGATTCGAATTCGGTAGATTTTGTCTGGTAGCCATCATCCTAACCACTAGACAAGCAGATGGGTACTTCGAAAATGAAAAATGAAAAAAAAATCTTTAGATAATTTAAATATTGCGGATGTGTATTTTATAGAAATTATTATATTGACAAAACAATATGCCTTATGTTGTTTATATTAGGCCTAATATTGCACTAATATTGTATTCGAACGAAATACTTCTTATGGCATAGCAATATTGGTTAAATTATTGCTTTTACTTTGGAAATATTTGCAATCGAATGGCACATTAGAGAAACATTGACTTTGCATTGAGAATATTTTTAATGGAATGACAAGATATTTCTTACCAATATTGGTGCAATATTTTCCAAATTTAAGAATCCAATATATATTGGGTGGTCAGTTTTGAGGTAATATATCATACCAATACCTTCAGCTTTGGCCAAGATATAGTCAATGCAAGTAATATGGCTCAATATTTTTGTTCTATTAGGGTACAATATTAAGTAAATTGCATAGCTGTAGATGATAATATTTTTATGATAATGCAAATTAAATAAGTTTTACATTATTTATAAAAAATTATTGAACAAGATTAAGATTACGGAATTTGAATTTGAATGTCCGATAGAATTTTCAGCTTCAAGTATCTAAATGGCCGAGAAAAGAAATTTCAACTTACAATTAAAGATGACTTGAAATCAAATTCAACTTAAAAGAAAATACCATGATTAAAAATTGATTGCATTCTCTACAACTTCAAAAAAAATCAGGATCTTCTTAGCCAATAGCACTTTTTATTACTTCAAATATGTCTTAAAACACCAAAAATTAGTTCAAATTTTCCAGATAGTTGATTAAGTATTTTGATTTCGTATTCAGCCTTTCGGAGAGAAATTTAATATCATGCGAATCTTTTCTTTTCATAATGAACTTGAAGAATGTCTTCATTCAAGAGTCATTTTGAGGAAATTCAGGAAGAGTAATGAGTAGGCATTCATGGGAAATGAAGTGGTTTTGTCTTCAAATTTCAATAACGTTATTTGTTTCGAGCCATCATTCAATCTTTCTAAAATGCGCACAACTTTATGTATGTAAAATACATCAAAGTGTAATTTTAGTTATTATTTAACTTATTTCTAATTTTGAAATACAGAACTAGTTTCGGTGTAACACTATTTCTAGGAAGATATTACAATACTATATAAGGCATTCTTAATATTAATAAATAAATACTAAATAATGAATTACAGTTTAAAAAATAAAAAGCAAATTCTTTAGTACGGTATTTAGCTGATATACTCAATAATCATAATGTTTTAATGATTAGCTATAATGAAAATGCAGATTTTTAGCTCACAGGCTATCAAAGCCTGAGAGCTAATGTGCCCGCCGGTTCTGTATGTACGACGTACGTATGCATGTACGTATGTATATTTCAACAACGTTATTGAACAAATAATGTATGTATGTATGTACGTAACGCGATAACTCTTGATATAAATAACCGCTCTACTTCAAATTTTGTTTATAGGTTCATTGTGATAAGGCGCTTCCCTGATTAGTTTTGGGAGTTCATTGGTTAAGTATAAAGGGGTGGGGATGGGGGCTACTCCCCCCCTTAATTTAGATAAATGGGTTTTTCATGCAGAATTATCCGATTTTCTTCAAATTTTGTCTATATGTTCATTGTGGTAAGGTGCTTCCCTGATTATTTTTGGGGGTTCATTGGTTAATTATAAGAGGGGGGACGGAGGGATGATTCCCCCTTAATATATTGCCGATTACTTTATTTTTTCGAGGACTTATTTCAAATTCTTTGAAATAAGAGTATAATATACAATTAGTGTGAATAGCCTGTGAGCTCAATACCTTCAGTTTAACTGGGCTGTTTTCTTTTTATTTAACTCTTTTTTCAATTGAATTATAGTAAAAATTACTATCATTATGATGTTTGTATTTTGTGTTGTTGTTGTTGTTTTCCTTTTCGTAACAGACGTCCTTAAATAGAATGCAAAGCTCCAATCAGACCCCACAGTCCGAAAAACGTACTTTCTATTTATTTTTATAATGTTTACATTTTATGTTTCTATAACAAGTGTCGTTATAAAAATCGACATCCGTTAGTAATGGGACGAATCTTAATTGTTTTTAACATTATAACTCAATGTTATATTGTGACAGTATATACTTCCTATCTTCATTTTTACTCAAAAATAAATATCGTTAAAAAAACAACACAAAACGCGAAAAAAATCTAAAAATCAAAATAAGAAATCGCGAAAAATTAAAAAATCGCTGCATGAATTCCAAATAAACTTTATTGAAAAGAAAACAAAATTTACTGTATTGAGCTAGAAAATTGAAACAGGATTCCTTTTCCTAATGGAGGAAAATCGAAGCTAATCCTGAACAAACGCTAAAAGTCACATAAAAAATAGCTAAATTTCAAAAATTGCCGAGTGCAAAATTTACTACATTATTGGGCTAAAAGATTAAAACAGCATATAGAAAATAGCCTTATACGAATGTCGAAAAATAACCACGAAACGCGAAAAAATTTCAGAAATTTTATTTTAAAAAAATTCGTGGAAAATTCAAAAATCACTCTATGAATTCCGAATAAACTTTATTGAAAAAAAGACAAAATTTACTATATTTGACAAAAAGATTAAAACCAGGTTTATTTTACTAATGTGGAAAATTCGCCGTAAAACGCAAAAAAGAGCGTCTATAAATCGAAAAAAAATTGCTAAAAATTCAAAAATCGCAGTGGACGAATATAAAAAAATCGGTGCGAAAAACAAAAAGTCTTTGAAAATCGCATTTAAAATCGTAAAAACTCCAAAAATTGCAGAAAACAAAATTTACTATATTAGGTTAAAAGTTTGAAACCGAATTCGTTTTATGAATGTCAAAATATCGCAGCAAAACGCGAAAAAACGCTAAAAATTGTTAAAAAATTAAAGATTACAGAAAACAAAATTTATTATATTTGATTAAAAATTTGGAATCAAATCCCTTTTACGAATGACAAAAATTTTCCACGGAACGAGAAAAAAAAAGTTAAAAATCGCATTGAAAATCGCTAAAAATTCAAAAACAGCAGAGAACAAAATTTACTATAGTGGGCTGAAACATACTAACGTGAATTCTTTCACGAAGGTAAAAAAATCGCCATAAATCATGAAAAAACACTAAAAATCACATTAAAAATCTCTAAAAGTCAAAAATCTCCGAGGACAAAATTTACTACATTAGGTTAAATATTTCAAACAGAATTCTTTTTACGATTGTTGAAAAAATGCTGCGAAACCCAAAAAGACGCTAAAAAATGCGTGTAAAAAAGCATTAAAATAAGTAAAAATTCAAAAATTGAAGCGAACAAAATTTACCATACTAGGCTAAAATTTCGAAACAGAATTCCTTTTACGATTGTCAAAAAATCGCCGCAAATGCAAACGCAAAAAAAAAAAAAAAAAAAAAAAAAAAAATGCATTGAAATTCCCATTAAAATTCGCTAAAAATTCAAAAATCGCGGGGTTTAAAATTTACTATGTTAGGCTGAAAGTTTCAAACCAAATTTATTTTACCAAAGTTAAAAAATCTCCGCAAACGCCAAACAAACCCTAAAAATCGCATAAAAATATTCGCGAAAAATTCAAAAATTGCTGTACGAATTCCAATTAAACTTTATTGAAAAGAGGACAAAATTTTTGTTGGGCTAAATACTATGTTGGGCTGAAAGATTGAAACTGGATTATTTTTTATTAATGTTAAAAAATAACCGCAAGACGTGAAAAATCGCATCAAAATTTAAATTAAAAAACGGTAATCGAAAAATTCGAAATTGGTCTACGAGGTGCATAACTACAGATATAGTAGTACCTTCCTGCCAAATCTTGTAGCTCTGCGTGCAGCGGTCTTTTCAGAACACGGCACACACCCGAAAAAGCTTTTTTCATTATTATTATAGATGAAAAGTGTCGTTCTCAAAATCCATATCCATAAATAATGGGATGAATCTTAATTGTTCTAAACACCATTGTGCATTGTTATGTGGTGACGGTAGTACTCCCTATCTTCATTTTTTATCAAAAATAAATAAATACTATTTTTATTTTAATTCAATCATATTTTGTACATTAGTGTACACTAAAATTCTCCAGCCAAAATTTATTTTTGCTTATTTTAAATTTTTGCTTATTTTAAATTTTGCTCATTTGTATATTTATTGAAGTAGGTCCAATTTTTCTCTAAATAAAAAATACTCTGACATAGAATTTCTAGTTCCATTTCAAAAAGAAGAAATACAGAATTACATTAAAAGACAGCCCTCTACATCGGGAATTATAGTAGCTACCTAATGAACTTCAAAGATTACAATTCATAAGTCAATTAGAATCATAGTGTTGAACTTTATGTTGAATTTTCTTTAAACAGATGTATATAAACTATTTGTTTTATAGAATAGTAATGAAATATTTCAAAACTTAAACTAATAATCTATAAACAATAAATTATTCAGTATCATAGCTCAGCAACTGTAAGAGTTAGCGAAGTACTTGAATGCAATCAAGCCCTTATAACCCTCTTGTTAACAATCGGTCTTTGGTTTAATTCGATTAAAGTTGAACTCAAGAGTCACAATAAACTGTTATTTTAACCCATCTTCAAATATATTTAAAGGTAATTAATGCATTTGACACAATTTTCAATGCAAAGAAATAAGTTGCTTTACATTTCCATAATTCTATTTTTTGTAATAAAAAACAAATGTATCCTTTTTGGATTAAAAAAAAACTTCCAAAACATATTGTACATACTTTATAAATAATATAAAATCGATAATAACATCTAATTACTAAATAAAGTATTACAAAATAACTTTAAACGTTACTTTCCTAAGGTGTTTTTTTTTACCTTGATTATCCAAAAATAACTGCAAGCTAAAATTATTATCATTTTTTAAAATCTCAAAACATTCTATGAAAATAAGTAAAAGCTCCGAATATAACGCGTTCCGCACATTTGTAATGTTTAAATATTTTAAAACAACGGTTACAACAAACACACTCAGTTATTTACTTAATAGGTTTAAGTTTCCCCGTTCCAGTAGAATCGAGTTTCAGAATAAAAATGAGCTATTTGCATTTTTTACTCTCTGTTTACCATTCTATTGTGTAAAAAAATGCTGACGGACAGGATGCTTATAAGATAAAATTTGCTGAATGAAAAATTATCAGTATAAATCTTTATAAGAGTAATTGTTAAAAATTTAAATAAAGCATCAGTTTAGTACTTACGCATACGCATAAAAGATTAATTATTCATCAGCTTCATTCATAAAATAATCTATTTCATTAAAAAATTAGCTAAATGAAACGCTTAATATTATTTGTTCTTTGTTTTCTTTGTGTGTTATTAATACATTTAAATTTAACTAAATTTCCGTCATTTAGTTGCTTTATGAATGTTTTCATTAGTATTTATTTTGAAGTGAGCTATTTTTATCCGTTAGGTTTCTTTTCCAATATTGTCTTTGAAAAAATATTTCTTTATAAAAAAATATTGTTTTGCGCTGTTTTGCCGTTTTACATTTAATTCTTTGTAAAATTCAAATAAACCAATGTATATCTTTACTTTCGTGTGTGTGCGTGCAGGGGTAAAAAAGAAGAATATAGTGTTTAGAGAATCTTACTTATAATAATCTTACTTATAATAAAATCCAAAGGCGAGAAAGTGTCTGTAACGGTACCGGGCTGTACCACTCTGGTCTGCGAGTCGATCGTAGTTAAACGTCATGTTAGGCTTAATGAAAAACATATACTAACATATGACAACTAAATGTTAATTTCTTCTACGTGAAATCATGTCTGTTCTTCATATTTTCACATATAACATGTATATCTTATCCAATTATAATGTATTAAATTAAAAATTAAAAATAAGCTGTTATAGACATCAGATTACTAAATATAAACAAACAAGAACTGTTGCCATTCGGAATTTCCGAATCGTGAAACAAATGAATGACTCTTTGAACGCTTCAGTAAAAAAATATAGATTAATTATCTGATTCTGTTCTTAAAATATTTGTAAAAGCATATTAAAGTCTTTAAATATTTTAATTTTGTTTAAAACCTTCAAAAACTGTTTTTGCAGCCATCTTTCGTCAATTAATATAAACAATCGAACTTTGTTTAAAATACAAGTTAATATTTGCATTAATTAGCATATTAAAATTTAATGTGAATTTTTCAGAAATTACATTTCACTTTGCTAAATTATTATTATTATTATTTGAAAAAAAAAAAAAAAAGTGGCGAGTCATTCACTTTTGAGAATCATTCATCAAAATTATTTGTACTGTACAGATTGCCAATTGGCAACGTGTGTTTTACTGTTTTAACATCTTTGTTGATCTTTTAAATGCTGTTTTAAACACGCGGTTGTGGATCATTCGGGACTACAGCCGTGCAGCTATAGGTCTCAACCCCCCCCCCCCTCCCCCTTTCAAAGTTCAAACATGCGGTGGATTTGAATCTGTTCAATCAAATCAGTTTTTATTGTTTTTTATATAGTTTAAAGATCGTTTTAGCGATGCCTGATGAAAATGATGAAACGCCGATTGAACGTAGACGGCGATTAATTAGAGAAAGACAGTCAAGGTGGTTTGCTTGGCAATCACAAGCAACATTGGACCGCATAAGGGAAGATGGCGCCATCTAACCGTAGATAATACAAGCAAATTTTAAAATTTGTTTCCATCGTAAATAAATTGATTTTTTTCCCTTATGAAACGTAATGAAAATATAAGGGATAAATAGTACCGAGTAATTTCCATTTAATTTTGCTTATATAATCAAAAAATGAGCTATGTGGTGAGTCAAGCTCTTTAGAAACTCGTTGATAACACTTTTTTTACAGAAAATTTCACTCATGGATTTTTTATTTATTTTTTTATTTATTTATTTATTAATGTTTAATTTGAATGTTTTGTCCATTCGATGAACTATTTCAAAAATTGAATATTGAGTCAATATCCTGTCATTTTTGACGGGGGGTATATACTAGTATATTTATGTTCTTTAAATCCGTGTAATATAAATATTCAATGTAAATCCATTTTTACAATTTTTTTTTCAAATTTTCAATGTTATTATTTTAGCTAGACAGCAGTATTGCCAATTTATTGGATTATTTTATTGAAAATATCTACCAAATTTTCAGAATATAAATACTCTAATTTTTAATCGCTGAATTTCTGGCCATACATAAGCCAAATATTACTATTCGTCAAAAGTGGTCGATATTTTTAATTGAAGAAAATCCGCTAAATTAGCAACACTGCTAGACAACTTTGTGTAATATATGATTTCGTGATGGCTAAAAAAAAATCTTTAAAATTCACGTAGTGTAATTAAATATAGCTTTTAAAATGTTTGCTTTATGATTAGAATGAATTTTTAAACAGAAAACGAAAATTTGAAGAAATTTATAAAATGTTCACTAACAAGAAAAAAGAAGCAGTAAATGTTCACTAAGAAAAAAGAAGCAGTACATTACAGGGAAAATTATCATCAAAAACGCATGCTAAAAGCTTGTTTTAAGGGAATGTTTTCGTGATGATGCTGTGCATGTTTATAGTATACATTGAGTGTGGAATAATATGAATAAACGTTTAGTCATGCATTTAATTTGTTAGGTAGGGCGCTGTAATTCGTGATCTGTTGCTTGTGTGAACACAAAAGAGATGCTTAACTTTCCAGCCTGCTAATTCATGTTTTCTTCTCAAAAAATATTTAATATCCACTTTATGTAATATTGACGAGAAAACGTAAGAATTTTCTGGAGAACTACTGCAGTTTTCTTTTAACATTTTTTCTAGAAATCTGGAAAATTAATACGTATACATTATGATTTTGGAATTTTTAAGTTATGGTGTTGCCTTATTTTGTTGTGATTTTGGTGTCTTAAATTAGTGTGATTTGATGGATGAATACCGAGACTTTATCACACATATTTATTTTAACATTTAACACACATCTTTTACTTGATTACAACAAATATTTACATATATATACATCAGAAACAAAAAAAAGAGATAATACACATTAGCCAATAAAAGTTGACTACCCATTGATAGTTGGAATGAATTTGTATAAAAATGATGATAATAATAATAATATCAGATGTTGCCACTTCTAGAAAGTTAATTATACAGCAAATATTCAAAATAATGTAGATGTTCAATGACATATTTTGAAAAAATATAATATCATTGTGATTTCTTAATCTAATAATCAATAATTGTCTTGATTTCAATACACACACACACATATATATATTGGTATTATAAGTAGCTATATTTCGATCCTTGTTTGAGGGAGGGGGGGGGGGGGATTAATTCCTATTTAGTAGCTTTAATTTAAAGAAAAAACTAGAATTTTTTTCCGGAATTCTTTAAATATTGTATTTTTTATATACACTAAGGGATCCAACCCGTTCTTCCCGGGTTACAGGAAACCATTTTTTTAATTAAAAACTCAAATAGACTTTTTACATTTAGTGGTTTTTTTAAAATAACTACCAAGAATATCAAAAAGCATTTTTAAATAAAAATTTTCAATGATGTATTCAAATAAAGTTTTTAAATTTATTAAAAGCGATACTTTCGTACAAGCCATATACCAGGAATTAGTATCCGAAGAAATCGCCAAAGATTTCGTTACTTGTTGCAGCCTTTTTTAATTCAGATAATTTCAGTGGTTTATGCACATAATTTAATTACATGTCTGTTAAAGTTTTTTCGATTGCATGCCTGTTAAATTTGTATTTTATTTATAATGTTTTATTTATTTATTGATGAAGTTATGGAATATTAGCCGGAAACCAATTTTGATCTATTTATAATTTTGTAAGTGTAAACGGGTTAATCTTTTGTAATTGGGCTGCACGTAGTAAGATAATTTTTTTTAAATTTTTGCTTGAAAATTATTTTAATAAACCATAAAAAAAATCAGTAAATTGAGACACAGTTTTCAAACAAATTGCTTTGGAAAGAATGTTTCTTTTCCCTATTAGGCGGTGTTATTATTGAAATTGAGCGATAGTTAGAATATAAAAAAAATGCATTAAAAGATAAATTTATTGGTCAGATATTGCCACTGTCAATATGCCGTCGCCACCGACAATGTTTTGCTTTATAATGTAGATATCATGCCGAACGATTATTTTATAGTTTAGCTATTGCCAAAACACATAAAAAACATATTAAAATCGCTTCCGTAGCTCTCAAGTAAAAGGTTTTTCAATATCAGCTGTTTTCCATAAGATTTCGCAAGTGTTGTTAACTCCTTAAGAGCCTACATCAGTCATGCGAAAAAACGCCCAAGCTAATGTTAAGTCTAAGGGAAGGTTCTAGCGCGATTTCTCGCTCGCATTTTAATATTTTATTTATTTATTTATTTTGCATAGGATAGCTGAGGTCAATCTCTAACGTTGTTAGTTTTTACTTTTTGATTTCTGTTGCAGCTTTTTTTATAAGTGGGGATTTTCAATTTTAGAACCGGTTGGAACCGGTTCTGAAAGTGAAAGTACCCTTATACAAAATAACTGGAACCAAAATCGAAAAAGTAAAAACTAACAACGTTGGAGATTGATCTCAGCTATCCTATGCAAAAAAAAAGCATTTAAAAATATTAAAATGCGAGCGAGAAATCGCGCTAGAACCTTCCCATAGACTTAACATAAGCTTCAGCGTTTCTTCGTGTGACTAGTGTAGGCTCTTTTAAATAAATATATTGCAAAGTAACATAAATCCTTCAATGCATTTGTAAAGATCAAATAAATTAAAAACTCGATACCAGTTATTCTTAAAACAAAGATTTATATATATATATATATATATATATATATATATATATATATATATATATATATATATATATATATATATATATATATATATATATATATATATATACAGCTGATATACAAAATACTTTTCTTGGAATTCTTTCTATTGTTATAAGCTCTGCCGTAGAATTAATTCTGAATAAAAATCAATATACTCAGAATGCAAAAGAAATCTTGTTAATCCTGATTGGATATGATCACAAGGGATTCCTAAAGAAAAAGTGATTGACATAATCTCGGAACGAGTACAACGAATAATTCTTATTAAGGAGGAAATCTGGATAAATAAAAACACACGAACCGAACAAAGAAGATTAAATGAAACACGGGAGGCGAAATAAAGCAGAACCAATAATGTTGTAAGTGATATACAGGATGCGAAAAACACTTATCGGTTTTGATTTACGGTAAGTATACACGAAAAGGGGAAGATTGAGTAATTCCGTTTTTATGTAGCTCTGTATTTTCATAAAAATGCTCGTAAAACTAAATTTAAATTTTCGTTCACGGAATGTTTCTGAAACATCTCTTTATATCTCTTTATCTTACATACATCTTAAAATAAAATTCTGTTAAGTGATACAAGGAAAGAAAAACATTTATCTGTTTTGATTTACGTTAAGTTTACACGAAAAAGAGAAGATTGAGTAATTCCGTTTTTATATAACCATAGCTCTGTATTTTCATAAGAATACTCGTAAAACTAATGTTAATTTAAATTTTTGTTCACGGATTGTTTCTAAAATATCTATTCATATCTCTTTATTTTACATATATCTTAAAATACAATTCTGTTAAAAATATTTTTGACTAATTAAGCCGAATTAAGTTGTTTTTGAAAAGAGGAAAAATACGGGCAAGCCGCTTAGAGAGTTAAAGAATTTTAGCATAAGTACGAGTTTTAATTCCTGCATAAAAGGTAATTATTTTAACCTTTTAGACGACGCGCTGTTGCAAATTTTACAAACAAAAGGGATATTTTTTCGAAACTCTTTTCTCACAAATGGCATCGAAAATAAAATTCAATTTTTACTGCTGATATATATAATTAAAAAATTTAAGTTCGCCGGCAGCAAGAGTAATTATCATAATATTAGTGTAATAAAAAATTAAAATTTTATTTTAGTTATTACTAGGGGGCTCTGCCCCCTGCTCGCTACGCTCACCAACCCCCGTTCTGATTTCACAGCCTCTTAAAACCTGGTAATGTATCCTGTTTTAAAAAGATGCTGATGATGATATCACGAACGGCGACTATCTTCTGTAATCAGGTTATAATGCTTTTTCATTTAACTGGTTATAATGCTTTTTCATTCAATTCATCTGTTTTATTTTTAATATTCATGTGTCAACACAATTTTTATGACATAATTTTCTTTATTTCCTTCTTTCAACACGTGATCATTTAATTATTATTTTAAACTTTCATTATTGTTTTTAATAGTCTCGCGCAAATACATTTTTTATTTGAGATAAAACATAATCCTTTGCGCTTATTTAGAAATTGGCTTATTTAGAAATGACTTTTTCAATAAAAGATTTTTTACTCGAGTTTTAAGGATTTTTTGAGTTTTTATTGTCCGACCGTGATAATTTTTTTAATTTCTGAAAGCTTGTTATATTTCGCGTCTGGTGGTATGATTTTCGAATCCATAGGACGGCTAGAAAAAAAGTAATAGCTCCTCAAAAAAGTCCTTGGTAAAAAAGCGATGAGACTAACCCGGAATATCTACGCAGAATTTGATTGGTCCATTTCGTTTTTGGCTCAGTTCCAGATTACTTTTTTTTAATATAGAAGGATTTAACTTTTGGAATTACTTTTTAAACTTTTTATGCGTGTTAGTTGTGTATAAATTGTACTACGCATCAAGCAATCGCTTAAATTTAAAGAACAAAAAGTTATATTGAGCAAATAGATAGAATTCCTTGATCAAACATTGGTGTTGCGATTGGTGCTTGACAGGTCCTGATTATCCAGAAGACACGTGAAGCACATGCTTCCCCTCTAAAATTTAAAAGGGCCCCAAAATGACTGAGAATTGAGCCCTCTAATTTCCATTTTCATTTTTTTACATTGTATTTTTAATTTTTGGGAAAAGAAAGTTTGATTAATCCAAAGTGAATTCCACACAAAGTACTTCACGAAATTTATTTAACAGGGAAATATGAATGTTATCAATAGGATGTAAATTAATCATATAGCATCCTGATGTGCATGTTAGAAACCACCCGGAAAATAGAGCATACAGCTATAGGTACTAAATATATCTGAAGTATATACAGGGTACATAAACAACTGTTTAATAAAATATATGTGACCTCGGTTAAGCTACTCCCGGCAATAATATTAGTATCATTGGTGAATTTTCATGAATGAGGAATTAAGAAAACTTTTTATAAATGAAAGGGGGACCCAAAATGATACCATGCTTCCCCTAGATTCAGAGGTTAATCGCGCCCTGGTTCTTGATAGAGGCAGGATGCGCAGACTCCTAAAATTTAAATGTAATGTTTAAACAAAAAGCTATTGCTGTTTTTTTTTTGTAAATATTGGGCATAGTACGAAAATAGGTTAAAAAAATGCACTACAAAAGTTTATTGTAAGAAAAGGCAAATGTTTCTGAATCTAGATAAATAAAATATAGCGAAACGAAAATATAAAAAAAACCACTTCCGAGTTACCCACGATTCCGAAAAGCGTTCTTTATCTTTAGAAACCTCAGAAACCAATATATTTTCGAGAAATAAAGAAACATTTACAAAAATAAATAGTGGGAAACATATATCAATGCAGGTTCTTTAAAATAGTTTATAAATCCCTTTCTGGAAGATAAAGTTGAGTCAAATACGTCTTTGAAGATTTTGAAAAACTTTAATAAAAAAGGAATGGAAATGAAGAATAAAATAGGAAAGTTGGTGGTGCCTTAATCCTTGTACAAAAAGCCGACAATCTGCATGTTTGCAGGCAGGCGGTCAGAGAAGGAATGGTGATGCTCATACGACGTAATTTCTTCGTTTTCATTTTCTGGCATCATAAATTTGGCGAGAGTATGTGAATCATAAAATATCCGTTAATAAGAATATATGGATGACTTTCTGAACTTATAGATAAACTAGCAATTTAGCAAGATTAAACATCGCCAATAATTATGTTACAGAAGAATTTTTATAACCCCATGAAAGGTTCATGAATAGACACAATAAGGCGTAGTGGCTGCTGCTTTATGATTCAGAAAGAAACAACTGCATAGTGAAAAATATATAACGAACATGAAAAGGAGCAGAGTTAACTTGGTAGCCGGGATATTTTTTAAAAATCTAATTTAAGTGTTTGATCTCACGTGAGGACTAAAGATGACAATTTGCGTTGTAGCATTTAACAGCAGAAAAGCTTACGTATTTCTTTTATTTGTTTGGAATAGGAACGCAAGTAGTTAAATAAAATTTACTAAAACTTTAATCAATGAATTATAGAAAGGGATATTTATTAAAGTAAAAGCAGTTAATTTAAAACTATGAGATTTCACATCATAGTATTAATTAGTTTTCTTAAATATTTCCTAAAAGCAAAGTTATAAAGTAGAGAAATCATACAAAAACGAAGTATGTACTCAAAACAATGTGTGTTTTTCAAATGTAAGATATATAAATAGTCAGAGCTATTATAAGTCAAGAAAATCCTTGAAATTGTGTACGTTGCTAATTTTTAGGTGCCTATTTTTAACAGAGAAACACTAAAAAAATTGTTCGACATAGAAATAGTGCGCTTGTTTTATAAATACAATCGAATTCGTTTAATACGAGCATGGCTAAAACGAGGACATAGTTCAATGGTTCATATAATGTTCATATAATGTTCAACCATAGTTCAAATAAGTGTTCATCATTTAAAGTATATAAAAATTTTCACTTTTTTGCGAGCTACAAAATCAGAATCACGGCTAATACGAGAAAAACATTGGTTCATTTCAATGTGATTTTCAGCAAAAATTAGGGTAGAATTCGGAACGAAATCCCTTTCCCTTGATAATTTCTCTACATTACAACTGTCTGTCTAAATGCAGCAGTTGTACCAGAGAGAATTTTAACCTTCAAGAAGACACCCTCATCCACCCACAGAAGAAAATGGAAAGGAATATCCTGAGGTCTTGAAAGAATGAAAGAAAAAAGGAAGAGATAATTACGTTTCCAGTACCACTCTTTTTTAAGATTTACAACTGAGTTGTGGAAAAGAAGGAGCATAGAAGAAAATTTTTATTTGTTTCATTTTTAAAAAGCAATCGGAACTCCGAAATATATTAATCAGCCTTTTTGACATCTCTTATTGTACTGATAAAATGAGAAGAATATGTAAAATCAATAGCTCTAAAGCTGCATTGACTATTCCAATGTCAGCTGAGTATTTCCGGAAAGCATTGTGGTAGTGTGTTAATTTTAGTATTGCTATAATTATAAATATAAATAGTCTTAATTAGTTTATTTGTCTGTGTTTGTTTTAATATTTTTATTATATTCTCTGGTGTTACAAGTAACGGTTAATAGGTGGACTTTTATAATTCCCTTGCTTCTCGTATTAACTAATTTCGATTGTATTTTATAATATTATTTCTACCTATTTTCATTATCCAGAAATATTTTAGAAAAATACATTTTATTTACCCAAAATATTGCGTATGGAACATCACGAATGTCTTTTTATGTTTAATGGAAATCCAGCTGTTTATTATATACGTTTTTTATTAGAATTTCTTTATTACAAATATCAGCTCTATTCAAGCGCGTAAAATTTGTCTTTTCTCATGTTTTTCTTCCTGTCCCTTGGTAATAAAGTTTTCGGAAAAATTGTCAGCTTTATTAAGAGACAAAATGAAATGTTTTATTTTAACTCTATTCATCCTTAGACCGTAATATTTAGAAATCTCCAACTATTCTCTTATTAACTCGGAAAAATGTTTCCTCGAAATGTAATACTTTAGCCAATTTATAAAAATCAGATGAAAGAAACATAAAAAAAATCTTATGAAGATAGAAGAACTAGCCTCTAAAGAAATTTGTCTTTATATTTTCTATGCTCATAATGTACTTTCCAACAAAATTTCCTCAAGAGAAAACTTACATTCGAGAATGAGAAATAACTGGTTTCATATTTGAGAAAAATTAAATTGATGTCGTCAATATATATATATACAAAAGCAATTTTAGGAATGTTTTACTCAAAATGCATAAAAGGCGACATAAAGTTTTTATACACTCACACCCACACATATATTATATTATATGTGTAGCACTTACAGATGTTTTTGTTAACCACATTTTAAGAACGTTTATTTTACTTTTAATGGAAAATTCATGCCTTCAATGTCTTAGTTCTTAAACGTAAATCCTATATTTTTTTTGTTTTCAGATTTTCACAACTCTTGCTCGTATTTAAATATCATACGAGTTTTTTGCATTTTATTTTAACATTTCATCCCGTATTGATTGTCACTCCCCTTCTTTTCCTTCCTATATTTAAGAAGGGAGATTCTAGTTACTTTGATCATTTCGTAAAACTTTTCACATGTTTTTACTGCTGGAGTTTTTCCATTTTTACGATAAAAAATATGATACATTTCGAGTATTGTAAGGAAAAAAAAAGAGATGATACTGCTAAAAATGTTTTGAAATTTTTAATCAAACCTTGAATTCTGTCACTCGTGTTGTATGCATAAGTAGTAGAAAGTTCTGTTTAAGCATATAATCAGCGCGATACATATAGCACAAAATCCATAGAATTCTATATGGACTGCAGTATTTCTTCCTTATTGTATAGATGTTTACTTTTTAAGCGCGTGCATCTTGAGATCTTATCCCCAAGTGATGGGAGACATCGTTTCAGTAGTGTGAATTTAAACAAGCCAAATGGCAACACGCTGGTTTTTTTTTTCGATCACTATCACTCTCTATTTTTCGTAAAAAAAACTCCCTTTTAATGTTTTGTCTTTCTGGGTATATTTATTAAATGTCTTTAGCATGATTTAACCTGCTTCGTTACATAATCCACTCACTCTTATATACTAAAATGGTGATCAAGGACTGAAGCAAATGAAAAGAAATCCGCCATAAATAGTGAGTGATACTTTATTTTATATTTAATTTTTAATTATTCCGGAAATCAGCGCTGTCCGTATTCCCCCCCTTTCCTTGTAACTTTAGTGACGTTAGTCTTAGTTATGCCATGTGCGAGCATTCATTTGAATTAGCTAATCTAAAGACAATCATTAACAGTCAAACTAAATTTATTTACATTTCTGCTAAAGTACTTTACCACTAGAAGCCACATCCGTTGTACGAGATTTGATTAGTAAGCAATTAGTAAGACACTATGCCAGGATTTAAAAACGACACTAATAAAATAACAAGTGATTCCTCCGAATGTGAAATCAAAATATTGCTGTCTGACGTACAGATGGGAGATCGTAAAACTTCTGAATGTTATCCAACAAAGAGCTCAATCTCACAATGTGTCCAACAAACTAATGTTGGAATTATGTCCTTCTCATTTATAATTATCAGACGTTGGTGACCGAATTTTGGAAAACAATCCCGCCATATGCTGTTTAAGTGCCATCAAATGCTAATTCAGAACTTTTATGCGAAAATCCAAAACCGAATGATCGAATTATATGACTAGAGTTACGCAGGTCACGTAGCCATTTTTCACAAGCATTCTTTTGAAAGAAATCGTTCTTAAACTATGTGTTCACGTGCAATCTGACTTAATAATGTTTATTTGAAATATTTAAATTTATTGTATGAAAACTATTTTTAAATTCTGTTTTCGTGTTAGGAGTTTATATTTTGACATGTTATATGTTGGTGTTTGTTTTTATTGGATAGGGATTCTGTTAAATATATTTTCTTATTTAACTGTGCTTCTTACTCTGTTTGCTATATATTTAAGTAATGTGTTTTAAAAATTGATTAAACAATCGTAACATATCAAACAATTTTGTATTATAAAAAATTCGGTAAAACTGTAAAGAAAATTTCTTAATCTTATTCGCTTTTAAAAAAAACAGCAAGTACGGTGAGGTATAGCGGCAGCAACCACTTTTCACAAATTATCTCGTCGCCTCTTTTTAAAACAACCAATAAAACATTATATGTTCTATTATGTAGAAACTGTCGTCCATAATGCCTGTCACAGAACTAATTTGTTCCGTACCAACAGGCTCTTCGAGGCCATTTGTACCAGCCAATTTCCATAGACTGTATCTGAGTATTTCCGTAATTCATCACATCCGGATGTTGCGACATCCTTAAATCTGATTGCTTCACTGTATGTATAGCACAATATGAAGCAAAATGAGAAATAATGGGTTAAAAGTTAGCCTGTCAACGGTCAAAAGTGCATAGGCACAAAAAAACGCCTCTAGCTACTCTCGATTTACCAAATGCAAGATTTTCAAACTTCAGATCAATTTTACAAATCCTTTACCTATATCAGAAGGAACAGTCTACAGACTGACAACGATATGTTGGTTCAGGAGGTGACCAGAGGTAGTGCATTTACCAGATATCACAGCAAAATGAATTTCCGTGCCATTTTTCAAGGTTGGATATTTAGGTTCCGTTGTCCTGTCGCAATAACAATCGACCGAGGTCGCAATTGGAATCAGACGTGTTCAAACGGTTGACGGGATTTCTAGGCCCAAACGTCACTCGAACGACATCATTTTACAACCAAGCGAAAGATTTAGTAGAGCGTTTCCATAGAGTTTTAACGAGGTCATTGAAAGCTCACAAGAATACTCAGTGAATTGAGAGCTGATCTAAAGTTCTGCTTGAAATGCAAGCTGCTATAAAATTGGACATGAACCCTTTAAGCACTGAATTAGCATGTAGTGTTTCCCTCAGACTACCAGCTAAAATGTATAGTATACCAGTGTATTACACCATCTTTAGTATCTTGCAATAGCCATTTTGAGCAACAATTGAAGGAGAGAAAATACAATTTAAAACCTTGATATAAATCTGTTCATAAGCACTATAAACATTTTTGTGCACCCTCAATTGAAACATCCTACCGATGTGTTTCATCGAATAGATAAAGTTGCTCCACCATTACCTCAGCCTTATACTGGCCCACGTCATGTTGTGTGGAGAGTTAATGCATATATGACCATCAGCATAAATGAAAAAAAGATGTTGTGTTATACTCACAGCCGACCGACACAGTATATCTACGTATCCATTGTTTAATGAAGTTCTATTACCTGCGGTAAATTATGTTGAACTTCTTCAAATATCAGACGAGATACTATTGTTAAAAAGTTGCTGAGTGAATTGTGTCGGTTGCTTGTAAGGAAGCTCAATTCGCAAAGTGGGGGCAATTTAATCCAGATGTCTTGGGTTCGATTCCTGGCCTTGACACATTTCCACTCAATTGGGAAAATGTCAATTCGTATGATATACAGTGGACGCTCATTAATTCGAACTCAAAGGTTCTCAGAAATAAGTTCGAATTATCCGATGTTAAGAGAAAATATAACTTAAAAAGTGTATCACTGAAGAAGAAAAATCTCCTAATAAGTATAACCCCAGAAAATATATTATACTATGCTATTTAAAATTAAACACATTAAAAACCAATAAAGACTTACCTTAATCATAAAATGAAGCAGTAGGTACGCAGTAGAAATAAAACTTTAATTAAAAATATGAATTACAGTTTTCGGAAAAACTGTAAAATGGATGTTTGGTTTTGTTTATTATGCCCACATTTTTCAGCCAGCTTCTCGATTTGAAGTAAACATTTCAATTCATTTTCAGAGGAAGGTTCCATCTGAATAAATGCTTTCAGAGTTTTTATAGAGTCCATTATGGCTTGGTCATTAGGACGGTTAACAGTCTCTACATTCTCTTCTGAATCCGATAAGGTCTCTGCTTTTTTATCTTCTCGGATAGTTTTTGTTATGTCATCGTCACTCAGTTTTCCAGAGACTTCGACGTCTTCATCTACCCTTACATAATCAGAAAAAGTAACGTTATCACATTTAATTTTTTTGAATTCAGGAAAATTGGTATCGGTATCGTCACATACTTCGATATGATTGTTCTTTTCGGCGTGCATGAATTTAGCATGACGAAAGCAATTACTAATTGTGCTTTCTTTAACAGCGTCCCATGCGGCGTATAGATCATTTATAGCTGTCAGCAGAGTAATGTCGTAATTTTCACCACAATCTAAAGAAAAAATTATTTGTTTTAAGAGTCTCTTACGATAATTTGTTTTAAGATTCTGGATGATTCCTTGATCCATTGGTTGTAGCTTCGCAGTTGTGTTTGGCGGCAAATATTCAACCTGTATGGAATTCAGTTCTGGAAGGTTATTGTGGCAGCTTGCATTATCCATAAATAAGAGAATTTTACGCTTTTGTCTCGAAAACTGCTTATCTATTCCTTTTAACCAGCTACTGAAAATGTCTAGTGTCATCCATGCATTTGTATTGGATACATAATCAACTGGCAGTGTTTTAATTCCCTTAAAACATCGTGGATTCTTGGACTTTCCAATCACTAATAATTTAAGCTTTTCGCTCCCATCCATATTAGCACAAACTAAAGCTGTAATCCTCTCTTTGCTGCTTTTACCTCCTACGCAAGTTTCCCCTTTAAAATGTAATGTCTTGTTCGGCAAGAGTTTATAAAAAAGTGCAATTTCGTCCGCATTAAAAATATCTTTCGGCAGGTAAGTAGATAAAAGCCCTGGCAGTTTCCTACCGAAATTAGGGTGTCGCGTCAATTCATCTCGCACAATTCATCGCGGAACAATTCATCGCGCACAATTCGTCGCAGCGTCAATTCGTCGCAGCGTCAATTCATCGCGGCGACAATTCGTTGCAGCGTCAATTCGTCGCAGCGTCAATTCATCGCGGCGACAATTCGTCGCGAGCTCAATTCGTCGCGGCTCAATTCGTCGCAGCGAAAACGCACAATTCATCGCGGAACAATTCATCGCGCACAATTCGTCGCAGCGTCAATTCGTCGCAGCATCAATTCATCGCGGCGACAATTCGTCGCAGCGTCACTTCATCGCAGCGTCAATTCGTCGCAGCATCAATTCGTCGCGGCTCAATTCGTCGCAGCGAAAACGCACAATTCATCGCGCACAATTCGTCGCAGCGTCAATTCGTCGCGGGTTCAATTCGTCGTGGTATCAATTCGTCGCGACGTCCCTTCGTCGCAGCGAAAATGTCTTTGAAGGCTATTATGATAAAAATCAGGATAATTTAGTAAAATTATTTAATGATAATTTGTTTTTTAGATATACAGAATTATAACTAACATTTTAAAGGCGATTTCGGAGGAATTTTTTTTATAAGTGATTTTTGGGGGGAATTTCCTTATTGTGAACATGACAGTTTAATGAATAGAGCAAGTCATTTCTTATTTAAATTAGAGATAGAATAAATATTGCTTTAGATAACCGAAAAAATGGCAAAGGATTTCGGATAAAATCATTCAGATCATGAAAAAATGAAGAATACAAATGCTAGAATTAAAAAAAAAATTATTAGTTGACATATGTGTACACAGGGTACAACCCCCCCCCCCCTCCCTTATATTTGAAAGAATTAGGAAGTAAAAAAAGTATTGAGAGATGTAAACATAAAATTCTTTTTGTGATTGCAATTGAACTGATTGCTGCATGAATGCAATTTCATTAAGTAGTATTTTGGTTTTATAAGTTTTTCCATTTATTTCATCTATACTAATAAAAGGAAAGTGTTTGTCTGTCTGAGTTCTGTGTACGTGTGCGCGATGGAAAGCGAAATCTACCGTACGTAGAAGTCTGAAAATTTGTTGGGTGTGGATAGTCCAAGGCAGGTCCTATAGACCTGACGCTCAGATTTTTAATATTTTAAGAACTGGGGCCCCTAGGGCCCTTTTAAGGTTTTTGCACCTAAATTGTTAATAACTTGCCCCATTTTCATCTGATCTCCCTTTTTTTGTGGGCCTTTCTCCATTAAAATCCCCGCCCATTTCTACATTTCAGTTAGGACCCTGGCCCTCTGGGGCCCGATGCGGTGTTGACTTGAACCTTTTGTGCGCCATGCATTTTTCACCCTCTCAATGCGTAACTTATAAGTTGAGTCTTCGACTGCTTTCGCCGGGCCAACACCTTCATATTTTTACTGTGGCACTAGGGCCCTTTTTTAGCATTTCTTTCAAATTTTATTCTAATGATTAATTTATACCCTATGCTTAATTTTGACTGATTGAAGATCTAAAGCGCTACGTACTAGGATCTTTTAAGATGTTTTCCTCTTAAGGCCTTACTCAAAACTATCATTTGGCCATTTTTGGGACCTCTAATATAGCTCCCTTAAAAATCGACTGATGCACTAGCTTTTTTTTTTTTTTTTAATTATAACTTTTTTGTTACTATATGAACGACAAAAAAATTTCTCGGACAAGTCTCGGGCTCCCTGGGCACCTTAAAATGTTTGTGCCCTAAGTTATTAATAATTTCCCCCATTTTTCTCAGATCTCCTTCGTTTTTGGTGCCTTCTCTCCATTAGGCTTTTCTCCCATTTCTATGTTCCAGTTAAGACCGAGGCCCCCGTGGGACTCGGTATAGGGGCACCGTTGAAGTTTTTGTTCCCTAAATTTTTAATAACTTGCTCCTTTAAATCCGATTTTTTTTCGTTTTTGGTGCCTTTTCTCCATTTAGTTATTCCTACATTTCTACATTCCAGTTAGGACCTAAATACTTTTTTAGCTCACAGGCTATCAAAGCCTGAGAGCTTATGTGCCCGCCGGTTTTGTATGTATGTACGTACGTATGTATGTACGTAACGCGATAACTCTTGATAGAACTAACCGTTTTACTTTAAATTTTGTTTATAGGTTCCTTGTGATAAGGCGCTTCCCTGATTAGTTTTGGAGGTTCATTGGTTAAGCATAAAGGGGGAAAACGGGGGGCTAACCCCCCATAATTTAGATAAATAGGTTTTTCATGCAGAATTATCCCATTTTCTTCAAATTTTGTATATAGGTTCATTTTGATAATGAGCTTCTGTCAATAGTTTTGGGGGTTCATTGGTTAAGTATAAAGGGGTAAAGGGGGGATACCCCCCCCTACCCGCCGCGGATGTCGCCGCGATGAATTGACGCTGCGACGAATTGTCGCCGCGATGAATTGACGCCGCGACGAATTGATGCTGCGACGAATTGTCGTCGCGATGAATTGACGCTGCGACGAATTGTGCGCGATGAATTGTTCCGCGATGAATTGTGCGCGACGAATTGACGCAGAACCCGAAATTAGTACACACGTCTTCGCTTACATCAGAGCTTTGGCCACATACAGTTTGATAAGAAATATTGTGCCTTGACTTAAATCGAGAAAGCCATCCATCACTGCATTTAAAATCTTCAATACCGATTCGACTTGCCAATTCATCAGCCTTCGTCTGCAATACGGGTCCATTTATCGGAAAGTTTCGAGATCTAGCATCCTGGAACCATAGCAGTAGAATTTTTTCTAGATTTTCTTGGGACGCATTTCTCAAGCGTTTCCCACTAGCAAATTTTGATTTTTCCCATGAATATAAAATTGATTCCTTGTTTTTAAAATAAGTTGACAAGGTATTTTTTTTAATTCCATAGTCAGCTGCTAACTTTGTTTTACATTCGCCATTCGCTACTTTCTTTAAAATTTCTACCTTTGTCTCCAAATTTAGGGTTTTGTATTTTCCACGTTAGTATTTTTCCATTTTAGTTTAAGTTTCTAACTACCGCGGGTGGCGTGCTTGGAAAAGAAATACAAATGATTTTGATACACAAACTAATAAATACAACGTGCTTTTTTCTACGTTAAACGAGAAAAAAGAAATTTTTTTTGTCAAATTTTTAGTTCGAAATAACCGAAGTGATAAAAATTAGTTCGAATTAATGAGATATTTTTAACATTAATTCCAATACAAGTTTTTAGGGGCTTTTGGATTAGTTCGAATTAACCGAAAGTTTGAATTAACCGAATTCGAATTAACGAGCGTCCACTGTATTTATCAATCAGTATGACTGAGTTAAAATGAAAAAATATGTTTATTAAATGTCATCAGTGGATTTAACCTGCTTCATTAATTAATGTACTCAATTTTATGCACTAAAGGACAATTCTTCATGTTCTGCATATTCTCCGACAGCATACCCAGCTGTTGAGACGTCACTGTTACCTCACAATCTTCACTAATTGTGAGAGTCACAACGGAGTAATCGTTGTGATCGTAACTTCACTTTAAGACCACCATGATCCAATTTTTATTCATGAGTCACAATACGTACAAAACAACACCTCATCGCAATGACTTGGCGACGCATTCCTCCCGTCACGTGACGTCAGTATGGAGAGTAAAGGTTCATTCAAATTGGGCACTTTAACTGCTGTATGCCGTAACGTCTAACGTTGAACAGAAGCTGTTCACACTCGTCCGTTCGGCGATGCAATCTTCCAAAGCTCATTGGAACTAATGAATAACCAATTCGAGATCTTTTAAGAATCGAAATCGTAGTTTTCGAGAAGTTTTCAGTATCGATTGATTCATTCGATTATTTTGTACTCTACTGTTATTAGAATTGAGAACAACTCCAGGCTTCATTCAAACTAGATGAGGGGTGACATCTCGTCTGTTACACTCTTCAAATGTTTAATCTAAGTAAAATCGTTCACTTTTTTATGATCACGTGTCATATTCACAAATCGGGTATTTGAACCGGTTGAGTAACGACATTTCTTCTCTTTCAATCAATCAAATGTTTATTTTCCTTACAATCACGTTTGTTTTGTTAATTTAGAGCTTTGAGAACACTCTCTTTTCGTTTTCATGTTTTTAAGTTCTGATAAAAATTCGAATTTCCATAATGTTTTTGTTTTTTTTTGCATAATGTTTTAATGTTAAAATTTTCCTTAGAAATGTAAGTCTTAAACCTTATCTTGTTTTAAGCTAGGCTTAATTTTAAATTTAATTTATTGCGTTTAGTTTATTATAATATGTAAAACAAAAAGTTGAAACCAGGCATTAAAAGATCAAAAATTTTGCAAATAAAATAAAATAAAATAAAATAAAATAAGTAAAATTGAAATTCTCAATCTTATCCAATTTTAATTCGCATTTTAAAAGATTATCCCATTGTGAAGCATGTAGATAATTCAAACAAGCAAATTTCTTCTCCTTTAACTAGTGTTCAGAAAGCACTTACTCAATGTGCATCTGCTGGTGAAGAAAAACGCGACGAACATTCTTTTAAAAAGAGGATGCAGTTACAAATATTTGACACGGAAGTGGAGCTATCCACAAAAGAAAGGAAAGGAATTGATGAACCTTGTCCTTGAATTTGATTACCACTATTTCCTAATAGTAATATTCACCTTGTTTAATGACATAAAATTCGCAATTAAATAAGGTGTCGGCTACAATTCAGAAAAAGGGGTACGGAAATTTCAGTACCTTTTAATAAAACTTGATATATAATACTTGATATTCCTAAATATCCATATTCCAGAAGGTTAACATGAGCATACTCAGGATTTTCGTTAGGGAGAAGGGGGAATTGATACATTCTCTTAGCATAACTGTGTCAACAAGGAGGGAAGGGGTTGGCCATTGCCCACTCCTGTAATTAGAAATTTAATTAAATAAATTTTCTTTATATGAGATGTAATTTTTCCAACTTTGCGAAAAAGTCCGAAGCAGGATTTGAACCAAAGAGAACTTGGGTGAAGCTGCCAATGTTCTACCAACTAAGCAATCCCGGGCGACTATCTCGGAACTAATTTACCCAGTTAACCTTAATGATAATAGCATCTGGTCTGATATCTGAATCAGCTCAACAGAATAAATCGCAGATAATGGGACCTCCAGTAAACGCTGGAAGCGTGATTACACAAGGTACAGTTGCTAGAGCATTGCAGCTTCAGCCAAGAGATCCCTGGTTCGAACCCTTGCCCGGAGTTTTTCACCCAGTCGGAAAAATTACATCTCATATGATTTTTTTTTTTTTACCAATTTGAATAATTGTGTCAAAATTAATCCAGTGTAAATTTTCTTTAACTGATTATTTAAAAAATGATAACATTTATTCTTCCCAAGTGACTTTATAATAATTAAGAACTAAGAGAAAAAAAAATAACTAAAAATTTTTCGTCAAGGAGTCTGTCCCCTCCCCCAATCACCCTGATTGTTTACCGACAATTTTTATTTTATTTTATTTATTTATTTAACGTTTATGTGTTTCAAATTTATCTTAAACGGCAAGTTTCAACTGTTTCAATTCTCTATTTTCCTAAATGTTGGTAGAAACTTATTTTTGAATATTTAATGTTTCTTAATTGTTAAATTTTCGTATTGCTTTTTATGTTATTTTTAAAACTGGTCTTGCAAGAGAAGTTCTGACAAAAAAAAATCATTTTAGATTATTCCATGTTTATATTCTGTTTTTTTTTTTTTTTTAAATAGAGGTTTGAGGCTCATGAGTTCCAAAATTTGCCCCTCCCTATATTTCTTTCTGTCGGCTGTTTCCACGTCTCTTTATATTTCAAGTTAGAATTTACTATTCTGCAAGATTAAGGGGGATGCGCCCCACTTCTTCCCTGCACACGTTCATGAAATCAAGGAATTTTGCTTTAATTACTGTAATCACGAAAAAATTTGTTTTCGAAATATACACATGTATTTTCCACTATAAATAGTTATTTTCATTGTCATATTTTGAAAAAGTGTAATAAATCTTTATACTTATTCTGCTTACTATACTTATTCTGCTGATACTTATTCTGCTTATTCTGCTTATAGTTATACAAATTTGCAGAATTTGATGCCTTATAATTGTTTTCTTAAATTTAAATTTATATATTCATTTTAAATAATAATAAAAAAGAAATATGTATAGTTTAGCAAAACTAATAACACACTGGAAAAAATACAACAAAATTTCCAAACTAAAATATTACTGATCATCCTACCAACCACAAGATTACGAAAAAAAGTATACTAGCATTCACTAAGCGCATCTTATGAGACCATACAAAAATCGAGACACGAGAACTGAAACATTTGCAACTAGAAAACTGCGTTTTTCGTCGCCGATGCGAATGATGTATTTATATTCGAATACTCCTGTTAGAATCGAGATTATTCGAGAACTTGTCTCAAATGAGAATTCAAACCTTTTGCATTCGAAATATATGCTTGTCGCCATACTCGGTGTAACGGGAGTCTCTGACTTGTCAGGGACTCAGTCGCTGGTTTACTGGCTAGTTCTGCCTAGTCGGGTTCAAACTCGCGCCGTTCATCGAGGACAACCGAGCCGAGTCTCGTCTATGAGACAAAGACCGAGTTTCCTCGTGGTCTTGGGTCGGACAGAGGCGCCTTCCGATACACGTAGTGTCGCCCGCGGAAGATGAGACCAGTGGCTTGTCCTTCCATACATGTTCACGATCGGACTCTGCGGGAAAGCAAGGGCCGTAGGGATGCCGGACATATGGTGGATGACCCGACTCCCTTATGGGTGCTCGGCGATGAAGCCGTCCGACAGTCTCTACGGTTCATCAGGTGTCATGTGGGGAAGTCTCCTTTGATGGTGGGAACTTCCACCGAATCGCAACGACCTCTGTCGTCGACACCAGGGCAAAGATGAAGAGGCCTCGCTGGAACGCGAACCCTCTGAATCGGTCGTAGCGACCTGGCGAGACAAAGCCATGGTCAGCATTAAAAGTTCCTCAGAACTTGGGCACGACGAGGAGAAGGGCTCGCTCGGCGCCGTGAGGGCGCCGGTGGCGCTTGATAGTTTTACTCCCATCACTAATTGGAAAGGCTAAAAATAGATCATGCGTCTATTTTCAGATTTCAGATTCATGTATGCTTGGTTATGTATGTTCGTTCTTGATTTTTCAACTTTCTTGGGTTTCTTTCGGAGAGTTTGAGAGTTTATTTTATTATTATTTAAAACATAATGGATCTGAACGAAAAAAAGTTTATTTAATTACAAGATATATCTATCTTTCCTATAATGAATTGAAAAGATCTCGGGACTTTTGATATTATTTCATATATAAACTTTTATTTTTCTCACTCCTTATCTGCATTAAAAATTTTCTGTAAACAATTATGTTTCCCCCCCCCCCCCCCTTCCCCTCAGAATCAAGAAAACGCTGAAAAAAGAATTATCAGAATTTATAGTTTTAAACTACATGATTTATGCAGTGTATTAATGTTTACAAAAACACACTTAACTGCAATAGAATTAAAATTTATAAAATAAATGAATTTTTTTTTAGATATTTCATATGTCTATTGATTGCTGTAACGTACCTGTTAGCGAGTCGAAAATTCAATTTACATTACATACTTAGAAATAATAACATTAAAATTTGCAAAGTATGCATTATAAAATTACTTTTGATTGTAAAATAATTTTACAGTTTTTCAGAAATCTAATTTTATGAGTTTAGCTATTTCATTTTACAATAAAATTAAAATACAATTTTTTAAAATTAGTGCACATGTAACGTTCTTTTTCCGTATGTGCGTATGTTTGCTTGCACTGAGAAAATAAAGGTTTTCTTTTCAGCCTTGAATGCTATTCATGAAATTAACATTGGTATCTACACTGTTAAAAATAAATCCGTCAATTCACGGTAAAACTACTGGCAGCAAAGTTGCCGGGTATTTTCCGTTCCGTTAGTAGATTTTCCGTTTTGAAAGATAACAGAAGGAAAAACCCCGTTTGAAGATACGGTAACATTCCGTTTTGAATGACCTCGGCTTAAAAAAAATATTACCTTTCTGTTTGTGCTGCCATCTGTTGACTACACCAGGAGTATTTAATAATTTGATATACTTCAAGAATATTTTCTGCTGACCCTTGAGGTTCGAACCAGAGATGATAGCGTCTCGAGCCAAGTGTCTTACCGCAAGACCAGCGGGCCCTTGCTAGACTTCGAAATTGAAACGATGATAGGAGATTTCTTCAAATCGCGGCTTGGAACTTAAACAATCTGGAGTTTAGAAACCTGGTAATTTTTAAATTAATTGGGGATATTTTGTTATAAGATTATGACCAAAAACTTTATTATTAATAGAGGATTAAAACATGAATTATATATATTCTTAATTTGATTGTTAGATGCAAAATATGAATATTATATTTTGAATTAAATTCGATAAAGTATGTTTGCTTTTTTGAGAAAATTGATTTTTTCAACTATTATAGATTTTTTAAATGTGTTCGGTTAGAATATATTTTTAGTGAGAGTGTTTTTTATAACTTTAAAAAACAAATTGCGAATAATTTCAAAGGAATGAGAAAATTATTTGTTGTTTTTTTTTAAATTCGAAAGCATTATTTTTGTTTGTTGCTTTTTTGAGTAAAATCGATTTTTTTTTCACTTAACTATTATATATATATATATATATATACCCGTCTATAACTTTAAAAAATAAATTGCTAATAATTTTAAAACATAGGAAAATTAATTGTTGCTTTTTTAAATTCGAAATAATAATAATAATAATTTAAATTTTTGTTCTTTTAAATAATCTCGAAATTTTAGTTTTTCTGTGCTGCAACATGTCAGTTTTTTAAGCATTGAAAATAAATATGCAGCAGATAACGGAATATCTCCGTTGGCCACTTTCTTCTCCGTCTGTTCCGTTATTTTCAGGAAATATGAGGAAATTTTCCGTTTTTAACGGTAAATGCCCTTTTGTCGTGAAAAGGGACTTTTTCTGTGAAATTCAGGAAAAAAATACCCGCGAATTTCAGATTATTTTTAACAGTGTATTGATATATTGCTTCGTTTAACTCTCTATCTATATATAAACATATATGCCTATTATACTTTTGTTTATTATTTTCTTTATTATTTATTTTAATATTACTTTTTGTTAGGTATAGTATATCTATCCATTCGATTTTTAAAACATTTACTAGATATACTTTAAATTTTATTAAGATACAAGATCACTTTAAAATATTAATTTCCACAGAGTTTTTTCAATAAAAACAATTAAGAGGTTCATTCAATAAAAACCATTTCAATAAATTCTCTTAAAACCAATAATGTACTTCAATTATATTAAAATTTTAAATTGCGTTGGATTTCACCTTGGTGCACTTAATTCAGTCAGGCGAAGATTCAATTCAATTTTTATTAGAAGCCATATATCTCAAATTCCCAAGATAATTACGGCTATAATAATTTTCTTTAAAGTTAAATGAAGAGACTCCATTAGAAATATCGTAAAAATATCGTAACATAAATAAAATTTAGAGTACTACTCAAAATTCAAAACGAATTTATCATTAAACGTATCTTTTATTTTAACTTTAATTACAAGTTAAATCATTTTGTTCAGCATTATTTTACTAGTATACATAAAAACGTAGACAAATAACAAATAAACGATATAATAATTTATACAACAATATTTATTTTGTGCGTCCCTACAAACAAACTATAAATGCTACTTATTATATACTCCTGAGAAAGCATGCTGCATTCCATCTCAATGATGCATATCAATCTCATTATATTTGGAATATCGTAACATCAATGAAATTCACCGCAAATCATTTTCAACATAGACCATAATGAAACAGAATTCTTTTGTGTGTCTCTATAAATGAACTATAAATGCTATACGCTATATTTTCTAATACCCTACATTCTGCAGTAAATTTCAATAATCTATAAAAAAATTCAATGACAATTCGAATATACAGGGTGTTTTAAAATTCGACCAGCAAATTAAGAGGAATGATAGAAGACATCAAGACGATGAAAACTTACTATAGAACATGGGGTCTCAACCGTGTTTAGTTGGTGAAAATTAAAAAAATAATTATGAAGGGTGTGACGTCGAGTGGAACAAAAAGGGCCAATAATAAGTATAAAAAAACATTTGTATGAAGTCAAGCATGATAACAGTGCATTGCAGTTCAACGTCAAAAAGAAGATGACGACCCATTTTTATAAAAAATTATTCGAAATTGCGGCTATGAAGGTCGTTGCACAGCCGACACCGATGGACGAAGAATTGTTGGACGTGTTAAAAAATATTCCTATAAAAATGTCTCGTCGTCTCTTTTCTGACGTTGAACTGTAATGCATTGTATTCATGCTTTGCGTCAAATAAATGTATTATCTATTTATTATTGGCCCTTCTTGTTCCATTGGACGTCAGACCCATCATAAATATTTTATGATTTTCTCCCACTAAACGTGGTTTGTGACCCCATGTTCTATGGTATGTTTTCATCCTATTGATGCCTTCTATCACTCCTCTTAGTTTGTCGGTCAAATTTTGGAACACCCTGTATACTGAGAGTTAAAGCACGGACAGATGGAAGACGACAGATAGACAAACCGAATTCATAAACACTTTTCAACTATGTTGGAAACTGTTTAAAGAAAGAAAAACAGCAGATTTTAGCTCACTTCGTAAATGTTCCAATAAAACCCTATTAAAATTAATCAGCACTCACTCAATGTTTATTTTACTCATTTTATGAAAAAATATTTTTGAATATTGTAATAATTTTATATTTTCATTTTACATTTTCATTTAATTTAACATTTAAATTTTCCTAATTTTTGAAATATATTTATAAAATTTTATTTTATTCCTTTGAACGATAAATAAAGGGTTACCCTCTTTGTTAAATGTTTATACAAAAACTGTTAAAACTATTAGAGATATATGAAGAATAATGAATATTTAAGAGGGAAAAAAATTACAGTATTTCATAATGTATCCTTTTTGATGGAGAGAAATAAACAAGACAGATTAAAATGATTTTATGTATAATGACTAATATTCGTAGCATGTATGTTATGCGAATAAGTTTTAAAACTATGTATGTTGTGAAACAATAGCCGTCATATTCTCCCCGGATTATTTGTGCATTTTTAACGTTGGTTTTCTGTCTTTTAATATTCTTGCACAGAGGCTTTATTTGCTATTTTTAAGTATATTTTTTGTTCAGTAAAGTTATATGGGAATATGAGCATATTGTTACACAAAATAGCTTAAATTTAACAGAGAAATTCTGATTTATCATCATACTTCAGACACTCTATCACATTCTGAACCTAAATTTGTATACATTTCAGCAAAACCTCTACTTTAAATATAAATTTGAAAGTATCCTATATTTAAGGGGAAAAAATTGCTGTTGAGACAGCAAACTAATTTAGGTTCAATCTTAAAGAATAGATATATAATCTGTTATCTAAGAAAAATTATGCAAAAATATTCAGCAGTTCAAACAATATTTTGCGCGCTATCTAAAAACTTAAAAAAATTAAAAAGGTGCCCATTTTGATAAAAATTCTTTTAAAGTGTTTTTTATATTTTCCATGATAGTTGAAAATTGTTTATGGCATTGGTTTATGTGTCTGCCATCTACCGTCTGCCGTATGTCTCTGCGTATTCTAACACTTAGTGAATATACACAGTTTGTCATGCAATTGATATACATTACTGAAATTTACTATTAAGCATGTTCGTTATTAAAAATGAAGTGACTAGTTCGTCTATAGTTCATTTATAGTGTGTTTAAAAGGACACACAAAATAATACCGTTACATTAAGATCTACGGTGAAAATTCGTTTGCAAACCCTTTTAATGATGTTACGATACTTCAAGCAAAATGAAATTTATATGCCTACTGATGTAAACTACAACTTGTTTTCTGTAGAATATAGAGTAAGTAGCATTTACTCTAAAGTTCCATTACATTAATTTCATTACATTTATTCCATATTAAAAACCACTCATAATTCCATTACATTATGACCTATGATGAAGAATTTCTTGGGATGCATTTTAATGATGTTACACTTCTTCAAACATAATGAAATTAATATGCATCATTGAGATCATTACATAATTTTTCCTGTAGCTTATGGCTTGCGTATCCTTTATCGTTTATTTACAGAGGCACACAAAAGAATTTCGTTACAGGACTGACTATGAGTGATAACTGGAAGAAGTGTGTTCAGCTATGGCAAGATTTTTTAATTTATTCAATTTTAGTGTGTTATGTGCTGTGTAGAAATTCTATAGATCACATACAGGACTACAGGAGAGAATTCGCACACTTTACCAATTAGTGAGCGATTGCTAAAAATGAATTCTTACTGCGTTATGTGTTTCTTGAGTTTTTTATTTAGATATCTCATTTCATTGCATGAAAGAAGAGAAATTCCTTCACAATATTCACTGTCGTCTTAGACAATTACGGAATCTGAATTTTGACGCTGGGGCAATAGAAAAAAGTCCTTCCGGCCTGTACCGGGAGGAAAAAGTAGGTTTCTTATATCTTCATTTTAAGATTTTTGTTATTGTTACACGAAAACAGCAAGCTAAAATGCAAAGAACCCGACTACAGGAGATTAGTTAATATTGACTTTGAATAAACAATTGGTAAAATTAGTTATAGCCAAATTGGCTTCATATATGAAGACTTATTTTTGGTCACCAAATTTGGCGATATTTCGCCAAGTGTCGCCAAGCTTTGTCAGAATTTGACACTAAGGGATATGAATATAATTTCATGCGTATCTTTGGGAAAATGATTACAACAATGAAAGATAATTTGGGAGAAATCACGCTGATTAAAACTCATAAATTAGTACCAGATTTGTTTTAATCTCCTGTCTTGTTTCAAAATGTCAACCACCCTAGAATTTCAAACTGCTATATCTCATTCAGTCATTTTTTAAAATAGAGGCAAAACAAAAAATGCTCCGGAATCTTTGTATCAAGGCCTAACACTTAAACGAAAAATACATTTGATTTTCTAATTTTTTGTATATATTTTTTAGTTTTAAACTTTTTAGTGGCCGCTATTTTGAAATAAGATGGCGGACTAAGCTGGCCAACGAACTCAGTTGAGACATTGGTAAACATAATACACACACTTAGTTGCATCCAAATCGGTTTATAAATACGAGTGCTATCGTATGACATAGATATCAGATATGTATATATATATATATATAAATCAACATTTGAACGGAGAGTGGTTGTGGGGTCTGGGGGTCATGATCGGTGAAAATATACCAAAATTTACCGGAAATGCTTTCGTCCGAACGTCTGCAATAGGTAGCTTTTTACTTTTTGTAATGAAAGCTACCTAAATGAGCAGTTTCAATCAACTAGTTATGGACCGATTCAAGATCTTTTAAGAATCGAAATGTAAGTTCTCAAAAACGCGATTTATTCGAATATTTTGCACTCGAGTGTGGAACTACTCCAAATTTTGAACCGGATAAATGGCGACATTTTTTCTCTTTCATTCATCAAATGTTTATTCTGCGTATTCTTAAATATAAAGTTACTTAATTTTATTTATCATAATCGTTTTTTTAAATTTAACTTCATATCTTCGATTTAACTAAAGGAAAACTTATGTGTCGCTTAGCTGAGTTCATAACACATGGGAAAAAATGAAGCAAATGCAAAAGTTATTAGCACCGATCATCTTACTTGCCGCGAATTTACGCAGAAAAGTAGCTTAAAGAGCGCCGAACCAGGATTGTAGAATTGAACGAAACCATAGGAAGATCGAGCTGAGAACTACAAACAGTCAACAACAGCAATTTTTGTTGCGCACATGAATGTCAGGAGGCTTGTATTCGAATAGTCCTGTATCAGATCGAAACCAACCGAGAACTTGGCTGAATCGAGAACTCGGGCATTTTGCATTTGAATACTTCCATCACTAGTTCTAAGGCTCCTTGTAGATGTAGCTTAAGAGTTACATTTGGATCACGATGCTTTCTCATTTTGGTCACATTTGGATCAAAGATGCTGTTAGTGTTTTTTGAAATTATATCTTTCAGCATTTATTATCAACCACAGGGAGCACCTGTTCACCTCTGAATTTTGGCTTTAAGCGTGCTAGAATTCTTCTATTCTGTGAAAAAACATGTTACTTTGCTTCTTAAACAATACGTTTTCTCTTTAAGTTCAATTAAAATTACATACCAGCTAAAAAGAAGGGTTCAGTTTAATATGACTTCATATTTATTTTAATGCATAGTTTTTTTCTTTCGTTGAAAAAATAGCTTAATGGTAAAAATGTTTTTTTTTCCTTTTCAACAACTTATTTTCCATTTCATGACTTCATATTTATTTTAATGCATACGTTTTTTTCGTTAAAAAATGTACTGACTAATAAAAAAGTTTTTTTTTCTGTTTCAACAACTTACTTTCCATTTCTAAAATAAATAAACTATAATGCCTGAAAAATTGAAGTTTTTATTTTCTATTTTGCTTTCGGTTGATGAGTTAGAAAATAAAAATCATAATATATATATATATATATATATATATATATATATATATATATATTCTGGTCGTGGAGGGAAATATAAAATCTTTAGGATATAAATTTTAAAAGCATCAAGTGTAAAAAATATATCTCTTTTACTTTTTATGTACAGTATATTCGTATTAAGATGTAAAAGGATTTAATACATAAAAATACATTTGAGTGTTGTGAAATGCTGGGTGAGTTTGATGTGTATAAAAATAAACGTTATTTTACCACAGGCTTATCCTATTTTAATGTAGGAGGCATCCTCTATCGGGAAATATTTCCACTATTTTTATAAAAGAAATTCCTTCTTCCTTAGAATAGGTGTTCAACAAGCATCATTCTATTAAACCGATTCCTTCGATTTTTTTGAATTTTTGAAAGGTTAATGAGTTTATGTAACACCTGGTTTCTTATAGATTTAAAATATATAAATTTGATCCGGACCCACTCAACCCACTGGTTAGTATGCTGCCCACAAAATGAGAAGCTTGGGTCCCGAAGTTTGCAGATTCGATACCAGCGAGGTCTGAGCGGGGTGACTGTGCAAGATGTTCAAGGTTTTCCTTACACAAGAGCGATAATTCGGGTCACTTTTCCTTCAAAAGTTCTCCCTGAAGGCATTCCTCTTATAGCAATATGGCCAACACTGGCTCATGCTTAAAATAAATCCCTCTGTCCGTCCCTAAATTGCATCCTATCTGTTCTTGAAACCACATTAAAATGAAATCTATTAATGCTAGTAGATAAGAAAACAAATAAATTGTTCCTTTAAATTTCTCACCTGGAATGTAATTACAACAATGATAAAATGAATATTCTAACCAGATGTTCATATTTATGATTTAATTAAAATTTAAAGCTGCACATTTTTTGCTTAATGTTTATGCAATAAGATGAATGACTAAATTATCTCATATTCTTTATTTAGGAACCATTTAAAATCCATCTCGTGATTTTTAAACAATTTAGATTATTAGATTATGACAGAGAAAAACTTAATAAAATATTTCTGTTTATTTAATTTGACAGTTATTCTGAGCATCATCAAACAACCAACAGAAAATCCGCACTGCCATCTCATTATTGCTGTTATAAGCAGATTATTTTCCCAGACTAATGATTATCCTAACTGTTCGTCTTTTACTACAAAACTAATTTACCTAATTGTAACTACAATTACTAATTTAACAGATTATTTGAATGGAAGTTTGTCAATAATTACGTTTATTTTTCACTAAAATGACTAGTAGCTTACCATTTAATTCAAATGGAATAACTAATTTTAATATCAATTCTAATCACGAACTGAAATGAAATGTCAATAAGTTGTTGATTTAAAAACTGAATCTGACACCAATTCTTGTATTTATTGTAATTTAATAGTTTAACAAGTGCTCCTTGAATTAGTTATTTGCTTACATTTAAATATATATATATAAACACATATTTTATTTTAAAAATACCCTAGTCTTTTATTATCAAAAATGTTGCTTTGTTCATATGTTAAGTTATATTTATATTCAATCTGCTCGTGCTATAATTAAGGCTAGCATTTAAAGCGTGAAAAGTTACCATTTTTAATATTCATTGTCCATCAATCAATCAATAGTTCAGTAAAGTATATTGTATTGTCCATGTAAACCCGAAAGACTATTGAAAACAAATAATGCAAACATTATATAATAAAACCTGTGAAAACGGAATATCTATACAACGGAATCCTGACTTAAATAGAAATCTACATCGTCTCATGGCGAAAAGAATACCATATAATTAGAACTAATAAAATATCTTCTGTCTAAAACGAAACTTTTTTCTGGTCCTATACGATTCTGTCTTAACAGGTTTTACTGTAACAGTTATTATAATCAAAATGTAATTAAATACAGCCAATTATTAATGTTGAAAAATATTTTATGGGCATATAGCAGCTATGAAAAATTTCGAATAAGAAGAAATTAATAGAATGTTCGCCGCGTATCGATTATTTCACATTTTCCATATTCATTAATATGTTTTGATTCTTATTGTCATGAAAATTTTACTTTTTTTTATTGTTGTTTTTCTTTTTGATTAAAGTATTCGTTTTTTCTACTCTCTTAAATTGAATTATCTTAACAAAACTGTTTTCAAAGTTTCTACTCTGAAAACAAAGTATTCGCTCTGAAAACACTTACCTTTCTCTTTCAAGTATCTTGAAATAAAGAAAGTAAAACAAGTTTCAGACTCATATTCATAAGAGTGTAAGAGCAAAAAAAAATGTTTTAGTTATCCACTTACACTATGTTTCTTTTATTTAATAGATAACATGTTCTATGATGATAGATTTGTTGTTTTTAAAATTAATGTTTCAAAATGTTCTAAACATTTAAACTACAAGATTCTTCGATGTTTTAAATTCAATATTTTATAATCAAATGTTAGTTATAATTTTAAATAATATTTAACAGTTGTAAAGTTAAATGATTACTAAGACTATTTTTAAAATAGTTTATAGGATTTTGTGGGTAAATGAAATCAGAAGTTCTATCATTTGACAAGGTTTATTTCGTTAATACACTGCAAAAAAAGTGTTGATTTTACAGTATTATACTGTAAAATCAACACTTTTCTTTTGCAGTGCAGTAAAATATTTCTTACCTGGTCTTTTAGCTTACGTTCCATTGTGTAGAAGGAAACACTTGACTAGGTTCCGTTAATAATAAAATCTATCATACCCGGTGGTTCAGTTTATGTTTTATAGCGTAAAAGGAAACATTTGACCAAGTTTCATTAATAGTAAAATAAATCTTACCTGGTGTTTCAGGTTATGTTTAATTATGTAGAAGGAAACATTTGACCAAGTTTCATTAATAGTAAAATATTTCTTAACCTGGTGTTTCAGATTATGTTTTATTGTGTAAAAGGAAACATTTGACCAAGTTTCATTAACAGTAAACTATTTCTTACCTGGTGCTTTAGATTATGTTTTATTGTGTAGAAGAAAACATTTGACTAAGTTTTGTTAATAGTAAAATATTTCTTACCTAATATTTCAGCTTGTGTTTTATTGTGTTGAAGGAAACATTTGACCAAGTATCATTAATAATAACATATTTCTAAGCGTTGTTTCAGTTTATGTCTTATTGTGTAGAAGGAAACATTTGACCAAGTTTCGTTAATAGTAAAATATTTCTTAACCTAGTGTTTCAGCTATTGTTTCATTGTGTAGAAAGAAACATTTGACCTGGTTTCAATAACAGTAAAATATTTCATACCTGCTGTTTCAGCTTATGTTTTATTCTGTATAAGGAAACATGGTTATTCGTCCTTAGAATACATGTATATTTTTAGATATATCGAATCGAATACGTTCAAAATACAACTTAGTCAATACTTAATGACTTTCAGATTAACATATAAGTTTAAAAAAGTCAAAAATTATACTAGATAAATAAGCATAATTAAAGCTAAATAAATATATTTACCTTACTCTAACATAAGCATTTTTATCTACATGCCTAAATACGTTTTGTTTCAAGTCCACTATGAAATATTATTAACTGGAAAATAGATTAAGATATTTCTCTAATATAATCTCCCTCCCACCCCTCCTGATCTAGTGACCAACATGTATGATTTCATTTACCTCTTGAAACTAAAAACTGAGGATAAAGAAAAAGTAAATAAATCAGAATGTATACATTTTCTATTACAATAGTCAAACAGGACTGTTCTGTTTCTGTAAGTTCTTTAAGTAATGAACATTTGACATCTGCACTCGTGAAAAGTGAAATTGTATTACCATGAAGGAATGCGCTTAGCAATAGGAAAATTATTGGTTTAATTGAGGTAAGAGACACATCAAAATTATTCATTGAAAAGAAAAAAAAAAGATATGCAAAATGAAACTATTTATTCAATATAATTAATGTGGCCCCACGGGCAGCAATACAGGACGCTAAATGGCGCTGCCTTCTGTCCATAAAGCTATTAATAGTTATTTGTGCGTCTCTTTGCCAACCACGTTTACTGCAGCACACAGACCACTAAAATATGTGCCAGTGTTGCCGGTGCAACTCACGTTCGATGAGGTCCCACACGTGCTCCGTGGGAGAAAGATTAGACGAAGCTGCCTGCCAGGAAAGCATGTAAATTTTATCCACGCTGTTGATAGTTTGCTGTGTAACGTGTAGCCGGGCATTGTCCTTCTGAATAACGTGCCAAAAACAGTTCGCACCAGTGGCCGAACTAGAATCAAAACTACTTGATTGATATACCAGCCGACAACGTGCACAAGGACTGCTCGTTGTCCGATCAAGATGTCTCTCTAAACCATTACGCCCAGTATGGGGGAAGTATGATACTCAACGAAATGGGCTGCAAAATAGCGTCGCCCTAGTAGCTGCCACACCCGGCAATGGCCGTCATTCGTCCATAAATAAAAACAGAATTTGTCTGTGGTCAATACCCTACACCATTTTTTTATCCACGTGAGATAGCGACGATACCAAGCTCGACGTGCAGCTCTATGTCGAGCGCTTAACCTAATCCCCGTGGCTTGTTGCCGTGAGCGAGGCCATACTTCATTCATTTTGTTATGGATGGTTTGGGTGAATCATGCACTCTTTAATGGTGGCAGGTAGCTTCGGATATCATGTGACCTGGTGAACAGATCTCGACGAGCGAGTAGGTTCGCTCTGTTGGACGTTTGTACGATCCACTTCCTCGTTGAAATGTTCGCAGATGATCCTTCGTCAATCATGCACACATCGCTGGATGGTATTCACATAGCGTCCACCAGGCATGGCAGTCGCTCATTTCCAGTATTCCGTTTCGTTCTCTATCCGTTAACTGCTGGTATTCAGCTCCTTGATATCTCCAAGACATTTCTTAAGCTTCTTGAAATCTTCCGCTGCTGCAATCGGTCGCTAATAGCAAATACAGGGTGTGCCAGCAGCTGGCTTGTATTGCCATAACTGAATACCATGTGGCTCAATGCGCATGCAAACGTAATCATTTGCAAATTTCTCTCACTACTATCATTCCTGTGATTTGCATATGCCTACGCGCATTCCTTCACGGTATTGCAATTTCACTTTTGATGAGTGTATGTGCTTAGTTCTATAACTAGGTTTCGTTGTTTTGCGGTAAAATTATGCAAGATTTATTGTCTTCATAACATCTTATAGGCAAGGATAGTTCACATTCTAAATTTATCAAGAAGTCTATTAACTAGTGGATTTCTGTAGATGGTTTTGCAAAGACAATATATTCAGAACTTGTCGATGAAAAGTAATACAGTTCAGAGTTTTGGTAACCCAAAATATTATAATGTCACTCAGGAAGAATGCATTTTCTTTGTTGATCTTCTTTGCGTCTGATCACTTGCACAATCAGAATCTTTTAACATGGGTTCTGAACTACTTCAAATAACAGGATTGAGTTCTTTGGTAGTATGAAGATAATTATCTTATAATTTGTATAACACCTGACCAATCTCTTTCAGTAGATTTTTTAAATTCTCTACTTAACAAATTCAATGTTAGTAATATGCATACTATATAGTCTAGACATTGTAGATATATACAAATAGTGCTCCAATGGCGTTTTTGTACTTGGAAGTATTATCCAGCAATTCACATTCTGTATTTTCTCTCTCGGGTATGATGTATTCTTAGATATTCATGTTCACTTTTAATCTTCAGCTTCAATTTTCAAGCAATATTTCAATTTTCGTTTTCTGGTACAGTTAAAAATTTCTTGTGTTCTTTTTATTTTAATTGCCAGATAGTATTTTACAACAGCCGAAGTAATTCCTTACTTCGGATTTACTTCCCAATGCTACAATTATTTTTCCTATTTTGTTTTTATTTTAGCTAGGAATTGATATATCATAAAAATATAATATAATGAGTACTTCTTCATTGTTTCCATTTTTCTTAAATAAATATTGATCTGCAATATTTTGTTTAAATCCATTCTTCATATGGATATTCCCAAGTTTTCATTCCAGTTTTTGCATCTTCTTTATGTCCATACTAGCAAGCTACGCCCGCAACGCTGGTCAATTTCTCTTAAAGAACTCTTAATCAAACAAAATATTGACATTTCATAATTCACTTTTATATTTTAACAGAATAATAAGGCTACTATAATTTGTGACTCGTGCCACGGCCAATATACACGTCAGGACACGTCACCCTTATCATTATCTTTTTACGCATGAAGGTTTTGCTATAGTACTCCATTGTGAAATTTGGTAGTTTTTGAAATTCAATATTTGAAAAACGGCATAATCATTAGATTTCAAAATTTATATCAAGAAAAATACAATTTTTTACCTTTTAAACGCAGTTTGTCTAACAATTTTCTGACAAATGCTTTTCTAGCTATTATTTTTTCAGTAACTTCAAATGTTTTCATTTTCCGAGATTAATCTGTGGCAGCAATTAGCAAAAAACCCAGTCGTCAGCAACGCATAGCTTTTTATTAAAGAGGCTGTTGAAGCAGGGGTTGTCACTATCAATTTGCCACCATCACTTTTTAAATCGGTTTTGTAGTTCTAGAGATTCCATAGAAATTGTAATTTAGAATGATTTTAGAACGCTTTTCGCTCATTTCACCCTTTTAAATTTCGATTTTTTTTTATTATTCTTAGAGAGCATTTACATCTTATAAGTAACTACAATGCCAAATTTCAAATTTCTAGCTTCTTCAGTATAAAAAAGTCACAATTTTCGAACATTTTTCGCTTCTGCACCCCATTGGGGTTAGTGGCACTGCCATAAAATATAGCCTATGTTGAAGTAGGGATTGTCACCATCAATTGCCACCATTACTTTTGAAATCGGTTCTGTAGTTCCAGAGGTTCCAGAGAAATTCTAATTTAGAATGTTTTTAGAACGCTTTTCGCTTATTTCACCCTTTCAAATTTCCATTTTTTTTTTTTTTTGTTGTTCTTAGACAGCATTTACATCTTATAAGTAGCTACAATGCCAAATTTCAAATTTCTAGCTCTTTCAGTATAAAAAAAATCGCAATTTTAGAACGTTTTTCACTCCTGCACCCCCCTGGGGTTAGTGGCACCGACATAAAATATAGCCTATGTTTGAGCAGGGTTGTCACCATCAATTTGCCACCATCACTTTTGAAATCGGTTCTATAGTTCCAGAGATTCCACAGAAAATCTAATTTAGAATGTTTTTATAACGCTTTTCGCTCATTTCACCATTTTAAATTTCATTTTTAGGGTTTCGTTCATCTCACGAAACCCTATTACAACCCCACTCCGTTGTCTGTCCGTCACAGAGCCATTCTCAAAAAGTATGTAACTTACAGAGTTGAAACTTAGTGTATAAATCTGAATAGCAGCTGCGAAGAGCTCAAAATATTAAAATTTGAAAAATTCGTATTATTTTACTAAATAGAGATAAAAAACCAAAATTCTAACAGCCTTTTCCTATTAAATTGAAACATTTTTCGTTATAGCAGATGCCAAAGATTTAAAATCCACAATGAATTTCTTTCTACAATAATTAATTTTCTATCAGACGATTTTCACGTGAAAAATGAAAATGAAATAAAAAGTTTCACCAATTGAAAAAAAGATAAATATGAAATAAAATTGATTGACGTCATAGTTGTAATAAAACGGAAAATGTCTAAGATTTCTCAATAATACAAGTAGTATGAGTATGTGTAAGTGGACAAAGCAGATTAATTCACGACATTAGAGAAAATTAAAAAGAAAATCTGACGTCATATAGGAAGTTTAACTAATTTTTCAAATGTTTGAGAATAATACAAAGCGAGTATCAATAGAAATAATAGAGAATAGTAAATATACGAGTTTGAGAAACATATTGAATCGTGATAAAAATCTGATTATGGAAATATTCGCATATTTTAACATTTTGAAGGTGTATAATTTGTTTAATTTTGAAATTATTTTTTTAAATATTGCATTTAGTCCGTATGACGGATATTATTATGACAGAATATAATAGCGGGCTTGGACCGCTATCCGGCTGGTTTAGATATTCGAAAAAAGGAAACAATAGACCGGTAAATTTTTACTTTATAAAAAACATGCCTTTTTTTGTTGTTGTTGCTAAATGAAATTTATTTGAATTTATTAAAGAAAGGATAAAGTGTTTTGAAAGGAATATTAAACGAAACCCTTTGAGCGATCTTCGATCACACTTACCCACTTGTTTTTTATTTGTTCTTAGAGAGCATTTACATCTTATAAGTAGCTACAATGCCAAATTTCAAATTTCTAGCTCCTTCAGTATAAAAAAAATTGCAATTTTAGAAAGTTTTTCTCTCCTGCAACCCCCTGTGGTTAGTGGCACCGACATAAAATATAGCCTATGTTGGAGCAGGGGTTGTCACCATCAATTTGCCACCATCACTTTTGGAATCGGTTCGGTAGTTCCAAAGATTACCCCCTACAAACAAACAAACAAAGAAACAAAAAACAATCTTTACTCCTAGTATAGATATGGCTTTTTTTCATATTATACACATTGTCTACAGTTTCTTGTTTTATGTAGCCTTCTGATTGATTTATATTTACTTATTCTTAAAGTTCACCTTAAATAAATACGGTTTTAATTTCTACATGCATTACCTGCATTCGTTTATAAGTAGCCGCTATAAGAAAGGCATGCATTGTAGTATACTTTTGTAACTGGAACTATATCCCTATATCTTCATGTCAGTATTTTGTTTCTTAAAAGAATTTAAGTATTATATGGAGTTACAAAAATATCTAGACAGGCATCTGTGGATAGTAGAGAACACCATAATAAGCCCCTTTTTGCAAAAAACGCCGACTAGGTCAGTCGAAAATGATGTGTCTGCATAACAAAACTTCATTCCGTATTTTGATTTACAACATTATAAATTTTTACTCTAATAATAAGCTCACTGAAAAATTAAATTTAAAAAGTGAAGCACGTGTAAGCTTTCGAATGAGAACAAAAGATTTTTACCGCAGCAGTTTTGGCATCAACTAATTTTTGGGTTTTTTTTTTATATAAAATGTAAAATAATAAACTAACGGTATATCTTGACTATATTGTATGTTAGTGTCCGAATTTGTGCAGTAATACATATTGCTGAAAATCAGAGTGAAGAATGACAATAAAAACTGTGTTTCTAACTGATCTAGATTACTAGAACAATATTTTACAAACACAACTTATCCAAATAACCTTCATTTGACAAATACTGTTTATTGTGGTCGTTTTAAATCTCTTGCATAATTATTTAATTTTTAATTTATTGTTCTATGATGTTTAGTAAAAAGTGCAAGCTCTTCTACAAAGATAATTTTCATCAATTTATATAAACACTTTTTCCAGTATGTCAGTCACATAAAAAAATAACCTCTATAAAACATATGTGTATGTGCGCGCGTGCGTATACTAGATGGTTTATTTAATATCTTGTTATGACACCCAGGCTTTTAGTTTAGCTATCAACTGTCTAAATAAATTTAATCTTTCGAAATTTTTGACAGGGATTATTTAACAAGATGTTAAAGATAATAAAAACTCATTTTTAGATAGGCAGAATAAATATAATAATACTTTCAGTGTTTCTTAAAAAGGGAAGTGGAGAGGAAATGTTTGATAGAGTGAAAAACGATGTTTCAGAAACACTCTGAATAAATCTCTCCGGCAAAGTGTTATATTCACCTGTTGCTAAGGTAACAATTTATCAGAACATTCCATAAAAAATTATTTGTTTAATTCAGCTGTTTCAAACATAAGGCCATGCAAAATAATATGATTTACATAGTTGAATGGAAAATTTATATGTTGCATTTCCATTGCATGAGATCTTACGATTTGAGGAAAAAAGAAAATAATTTTAATCTGTATTTTAAAAAGATTTATGCCAAATTTACAACCGAAAAAAAGTAGGTTAAAAGGTTAGTTTAAGCAACATAAAAAATTGATTAATATTCTATAATTGGGTCTATGGTGATTTGCCGTCAGACATGGGCAATGCTGCACAACTCTGTGGTTTAAAAGTGTTTGTGAATATCATCAAAGAAATATTACTAAAAAACACACTAATATGTGTTTTCCATTGTTGTAAACAGAGGAAAAAATTGAATTGCAAACGTTACATAAATTTAATAAAAAATTATTAAACAATTAATATTTCAGAAATTAATGTGAATTTCGAGATTTGCAGAGTTGCTCCATATCTCGTATCCTTAAGAATAATTGATATTTGTTTGTCCACAATTTGTCATATTATATGAAGGGTTTGACAAGCTACTCCTGCCGAAGGCAGGCGTACTTAACCGCCGATTCCAGATTCTCGTGAATCCAGACGAGGTCACCACCAAAGAGGGCCGGTTTACCCGGGCACCTCCACAGGTGGGCTCTTCGGATGGGGGGAGACGGGGTCGTAAGCCTTCTGCGCCTCTCGATCCTTTCCCAAATGAATTGATGTCAGAGGTCGATGCAACATGCGGTGGAGCCCAAACTTCGAGGACACCACCACAAAGCACTTGGGTGGACGCTGGAGTCCTCCTACGGCTTCGAGCAAGGAACTTTAAAGAGAGAACCGGGTAGTAGGCCAATGACGAACTTCCCCCAGCGACCCATTGCTGTATCGCAACTTTCGATCATCGAGTCCTAGAGAGAGTTGAAACGACTTGTTCATCGGTTGCGGCTAGTAGGGGGAGCCTTTCGCCAGCCCGGGACCTCGAGGAAAAGAGTCTCTGATACTTAGACACGCCTGGCTAAGGTTGTTCTACATGTCTAGTAGCTCTTTCCATTCGGCAAGCACTGTAGCGAAATGCAGGTGGTTCCCGATCGACTCAACTGGGAGGATCGTGCAAATACAATAAAACAAACACACAAACACAAAAAATGTTAGAATCAACGAAAAGTTGCTTTAGAACCACTATCGGACTCTGATGTGCATGGAAAACTCCTTCAAGAACACTAAAGAAGCGGTGCCGATCGAGATTAGTAACGTGAAAGTTATTCAAAGATTCCTGCTAGTCCAACCGTCAGGCACTGAAAACTCTGACTACGCATAGGCGCACTAGACTGGTTGGCGACCCAATGTTCAACTCAGGACTTGGACGCCGTCACTCGACTGACGAGCCTCCAGCCGGGTTCCTCCTAATTAGTCAGTTTGAGAGTGAGAGCTAATCCCTCCCAAGATTACGATATGAGCCGCAGACCTCGGACCATAGGACCTTCCGTGACACGAACCAGTATTGGTCAAACGGGCCTACTCTCTTTCCAACCGAAATTTGAGGTCAGCCTACAACTACTCCAGCTACAGAAGAAGACGATAAGGATGAGGAGTCGTAGCGTCGTGGGCCGCTACGCTCCTGTCTACACTCCGCCGCCTGCCAGTACCGAGAGTTGCTGCACACCGCTTCACGCACTGAACAGACGTCACAACGGAACCGGAAGCGCTCCTTGTCTTACAGAGTCCGCCCAAGCCTTCGTCTCAACTTAGATAAGTTTTGGAAGCTGTCCGTTCACTAGCCGTTGCCCTCGTGTCACCATCCTTGGCGCAGGGCGAACAGGCGCGAAGGATTGGCCTACGTGATGTCCTTTTACCACCAAGCTGTCCCGAAGTCCGCAAGAGGCTTCTCCCTATGCGGTCTCAACCCGTCTACGCTCCGACTAGATCAGGGATGACCACCTCAGGAAACCCGGCCTAAGCCTTAGAGTTTGTGTGCAATCCTGAGGGGCTGACACGCCTCTATCACCAGCGAGACCACAGTTACAGAATTATGTATGCAATTTTTACAATATAATATTACACATGAATTTTGTCTGATAATACAGTTATTGCTTTCATACATACGATTATTATTATTATTTCAATGTATGCAGAATACATAATTTCCGAATGAGCTATTTACAAATACTGTGCAGACACCATGCCTAAAATTATTATTGGTTAAATATGATGGGTTATTCTTGGCTAGCATATTTTATACAAATACTTTACTACAATTGATGTATATGGAAAAATGTGATGCACACATACTACAGTTATTATAATTAATTCGATTATACAATTATACAGTTTAGACCATTTCCAGAATATGACTATATACAAGTACTGTGCAGACTTTATATTTCGAATTTTTGGTTAAATGTGATGCAGATTCTTGGTTAAATACTTCTAATACAATTAATAATATACTAATATGAATATACAGATGCGAATACACTAAAAATTTACAAATAATATGCAGATACTAATAATATACAGACAGTGTGATATTAACTCTCATTACAACAATTATTATATTCAAATACAAAATACAATTATTTATATACATATGTACAGAGAAAACAGGACCCCTGCTAGATTGGACAAGCGGGCGCTCGACTGCAGAGGAAGAGGATTTCAAAATAAAAATTCATTTTTTTCAATAAATTTCATGCAGTTGACTATGCGCTGGAGAAGAACCGGGCGGTCCAGGAGATATTGTAACCAGTTTTTAAGTGGCATTTGTGGTGATTTTTTGACATGGAAATGTGAAGTTAGAGTGCAATTTAATATGTAGTGTAACGATATTGCTTCTGATCCACAGATACAAAGTGGTGAGTCACTTCTGTTAATTTGGAATAGGTGTTGTTGAAATCGTCCATGATTTGTTAAAAATAGGTATAGATATCTGTTGTGTATTTCTAGTTGTTGCGAGACTTCCGGAAGGAAGTCTCTTGTGTAATGACCCACTTGTGTTGTAGACCAGCGTTGTTGCCAACTGTCTGTGATTTGTTTTTTTAATTCTCTTTTGAGTGTGGACGGTGGTACAGGAAGAAAAGTTGTTTCCAGTGTTTCATCGTTTGTTGCTGACCGCGCCAACTTATCCGCCAGTTCATTTCCAGTTACACTCGAATGACCCTTGACCCAATTAAAAAAGAAGTTTTCGGAGGATAGATTTATACGTACTAAAATTTCCTGAACTAAATAATTATCTATGTCAAATTTTGAAAGAGCCATTAAGCTTGATAAGCTATCCGATGAAATTAGAAAGTTGACCGAATCATCTTCCATAGCCCAGCGCACAGCTTCTCCAATCGCAAGTAATTCGGCCTGGTAAACTGAATTACCCGAGTCTAGTTTTGCACGCCACGTGTGATGAATTATATTATTTTTATAAGCACAGAAAGCCGATGCTGTGCCTTCAGCTGTTTTTGAACCGTCTGTAAAGATATGGAATTCCCCATTGAATTTTGAACCCGGACAAGTTTTTATTTGATCTAGAGTTGGTGAAATTTTACATTTTGAGATCTTTGTGGCTATTGTTTGTGCATTAATACGCGTTGATGATATCCCCAATCCAGTGACTCTAGCAAATTCAGCTTCTGCTTCCAGTTGCAAGTCCAGGGGCGGGATACCCGTTAGGACCTGCGATGCCGCTGTTGACCCATTTTTATACGCTCTTGAAATGAGTAGGAGTACTTTTCTCTGCGCTGCCAAGAGGTGACGCATACCATTCAACCGTCTCATACGCGTGAACCAGACCCCACAGGCATACGCGATTTGGTGCTGTAGGATTGCCGAGTACCATATCTTAAAGAAATGAGTTGGCAACCTACCAGAAATTGACGAAAATTTATATAAATTTTGAGTAATTTTAGTAATTTCTTCCCTTTTTAATACTATGTGGGGTAGGAATGAAAGATGTTGGTCTATTGTAATTCCTAAGTATTTTAAGGTTTTGACTGATTGTAGGTTTTGTCCTTTTAGTTTGAAGATTGGGTCCCTTTTTAAGATTTTAGGTTTGCCAAATGTAATTGTTTCTGATTTATTCAATGATATTTCAATGTGGTTGCTCGTAGCCCAATTTTGAACATAATTCAGGACAATCCTACCATTATGCTCTAGCGCAGCGCGTGTTGGAACCCAAATAATTAACAAGACATCATCCGCGTATGCCACAATCGCACAGTTCTCGAAGACAAAGTAACGCAGTAAGCCCTCCAAAAGTGACAACCAGAGAAAAGGACCAAAGCAGGGGCCCTGTGAGCAGCCTTTTGTGAAGTAATGCAAGACATTAGGGTTTTGCCAATCAACCTGAGCCCGCCTACTCGAAAGGAAGGAGCTAATTGTATTGATATATTGCTGCAGTATGCCTAAGTCGGTTAGTGATGAAATCGCCTGGTCCCATGGAAGGTTGTCAAATGCCCCCATAAAATCCAGCGATATGAATGCCGTGAAATTTTTATTTTCTTTGTTGATGTCGATATATGATAGTGCATTTTGAAGAGCAGTTTCTGTTGATTTTAATTGTGTGAAACCGTGTTGTTTATTTGTTAATCTATTGTTTAGCGTCAGTATATGATTAATTCTTCGCAGCAATAGTTTTTCAAAAATTTTGCCTATTATCGGAAGTAAAGTTATCGGTCTATAAGATGAATGTTCGTCATGTGGTTTACCTTCCTTTCTAAAGTAGATAAGCTCCCCCAGCTTCCAGGCCACCGGGAAATAGTTTGGAGAAAGTGCTGAGTTAAATAAGTCTTGTAGTGTATCTGGTATTATTGCAAATATCGTTCTTATCATACGATGATCGATTTCGTCTGGCCCTGGGGCCTTGTTTTGGTTGAAGCTATATATTGCATTTCTTATTCTCTTTTTGTAAATTTTGGTTGGTCTTATTGAGGTTGTATGTTAAATGCCTGGGCGGGTTGCACTGGCATACCTGCCGAAGGCCCAAAAATTCTTTCTGTTAGGTTAGCTAGTGAAGTGGACCTGGAAACCGGAAAAGATGAGTCCGGCAGAAAGCTAAATAATTTATCTTGTTAATCTTGGAATGCGAGTTTTTTTGAGAGGCCAAAAGGGTCAGTTTGTTTTTACAAAACCTGTCCCACGCTTTCACTTTTTCACAGAGAATTTGTTTTTTATATTTGGCTTTTTCTTTTTTGTAATTTTGGTTGTTTATTGGATCGAAATTAGAGTTTTTTGTTTTATTATATAAACCTTTTATTTTATTCCTCTGTGCCCTAAGGTCCGGCGACCACCAGGAAAATTTAGGTTTTCGAAATGAGGGTTTCTTTTTAAATGAAGTTTTTGCTGAATCTTTAATAATTTGGTAGAACTTTTCATAATGGATGTCCAGATCTTGGGATGTTTTAATTGTTTTAAAATTAATATTAAGCATTAAACATTTATGTTGAACCATTTTTTGAAATTTATAGGGGGGAATGTTTTTAGTTTTAAATCTGCGTTTTGGTAAATCCATTACTGTTAAAAATAGTTGTGTAATAGTTGTGTAGCCTGTGGTCACCGAAAATTTCTGGGACAACTTCCCAGTTACTGAAGTGTTGGAAGAGGAGTTGTGAACAGATTGATATATCTGGTCGGCCCTCCCTTCCGCCCGACTCATAGGTTGGTTGGCAAGATGGTTCATTTAGTATTACAAGGTCATGTGCGAGCAAGAATTCAATAAGGAGTCTTCCCCTGGCATCCACCCGATTATACCTCCAAAGTGGGTCATGCGCATTAAAGTCCCCAAGGACCAAACAGAAGTCGCTCAAATGTTTAGCAGATCTCCAATCCTGGAGGTCAGTTTCGAGTTCAGCCCTCGGAGGAAAGTACAGGCTCCCAATGCTCAAAATTACGTTTTGTAGGTCTAAATTTATAAATACAGAGTTGTTAAATATTTCTGATAGACAATGTTTAAGATTTTGGTCTAAAATTAGGTTGTGACTATTTAGTGAGCCGAAGCTGTAGCATGACACACTCAGGTGCAAAGAAGCCGGGAGTCGAAATCACCCAGCAGAGTGCCTCGCAATGCCGGGCTCCCAGTCTTCTTCCGCACTGAAGGGGCCGATTCAGGAGCACCCGGAGGCTCGGGACGGGTTTTATGAACGGTATATGTGAAATACAAACATACAGTCAAGTTTTAAAATTTTAGATGTACTTTAAAGAACAATTTTCGAAATACAAGCTTCTTATTCTAAAAGCATACATTCTTAATTTTTTATGTATCCGTGTGCATGTACTATGTATGCATTCACTTTGTAGAGCTCACCACAGTCGACATGCAAATTATGGCCTTCCGATATGCAAGCCAATTTGATACCAATTACACCACTACGACAATTTTCTTCCATCTCTTCATTATCTACTCTATCTTGGAAAGCCAGCTCCATGCATCATCCCCGCACCGATTTTTTCTTTGCTGGTACAAGGTCACAGTCAATACCCCTCTATCCTTTTCAAGTCACCCATTAATAATCTGTTTTGCTCGGGTTCCAATTGTGGAGCTCACCGTAACCGAAATACCGTGGCCCTCCGATTTTCAAATGAGTGTTCTACTAACTATACCACTTTGGCATTTCTTCCGCCTCTTCAACATTCCTTCGACCGCTTTTCATTATTTTCTTTATCCTGAGGAGAGGTAGGTGCACGTTCCTGAAAATTTCAAACGTTTTTGACATATTTTATTTAACAGTTATTAATAGTATTAACAGTAGCGATTTTTTTTATAATGATTAATTTTTTGAACTCAATAGTGGATCCATGTGCTTTATTTAATAAGTATTGTTTGTAATTTCTTATCATTTTATTGAAATTATTCGCCTCGTGAGCATTGTTTATTCGCTATTAAATAACAATTTTTTTTCATGAATATAATTCGAAAGATAAACTAGTTTTCTTTCTCATGACATGGCTTATTGTTGACAATTTTAATAGTTTATTTATAGTTAAATTATGAACATTTTTCAGCATTTTTCGAAATTTTCAACAAATAACATAAAAATATACAATTTACAAAACTATTCATAATATTTCTGCCACGTAAAATGTTAAACATAAGCACTTTTAAGCCATTTTTTAAATGAACATTTTAAATAAGCATTATAAAACGAAAAAAAATTTACTCTCTTTTGAAGTTATTGTTTCAGCAAGAAAATAAAATAAAATAAAACGGGAAGAAAGGCAAAAGTCGCCTTTTAGTTTGAAATATTAAATAATTTATCTTACAAATTGTAGGATTTATTAAATCTCTTAAGAGTTTATTTCGAACACTTAAGGGAATGTTTTAAATACATAAAAAAAACTTTTTTTGCATTGCTTTGATGTTTGAAAAATTACCCGTCTATGTTGTTATGCAACAGAGAAAAAAAAATGGATTTCGCCTCAGCTTTATTTATTTTTATTTGCTAGTTTTGAAATATGGCAAAGAAGAAAGATATTTTCTTTAACAAATTCTTCAAAATAAGTAAGAAAAAAAAACAAGTTTTTAAATTACGATATTTACAATTTAAGCAACTGAATATATAAGAGGCGCTTTTAAAAAGTATATATAAGTGAATCTTCAATTTTTGCGTCACTTTTAAATCGTACAGTAAAAATAAAAATTATGCATCACATACACTGCAAAAAAAATTGTTGATTTTACACCCCCCCCCCCTAAGTCTTTGCGCTTGAGTTTTCCAAAAACCTTAAACTTCGTTTATCTAGAGTATGTGGCACACAGGACCAAAATTTAAAATTTCACGTTTCTATATTTTCTAGTTCCAGTTCTATATGAACTCAACGTTTCGATTTTTTTGACACTCACTCACTCACTCACCGATCTTCAAAAAGATAAGGTACATCCCATAGCTCTATAAACTTGAAATTTGGAATAAAGCTAGCATTATTATTATACAAATATAGCTGTTTATTATACAAAGAAAGAAAAATTAAAAAATCCGAAGAATTCCATAAAAATTACTAAAATTCCAAAAATTTCAAAAAAATGTAATATATTTCGATCTCGTAGTTTTAGAAACTTAAAATTTGGTTTAAAGGTAGTGGTTAGGATTTAGAAAAAGAAAAAAATATATAAACACAATAAAGATCGAAAATAAAATAAAAAAATAAAAATAATAGTAAAAAAACGAAATTTTGAAAATAATTCGATTTTGTAACGCTAGAAACTTGTAATTTGGAATAAAGGTAATATTTAGGATACAAAAAAGAAAAAGTTAAGAAATCTGGAAAATTCGAAAACAAAATTTGAAAATTCAAAAAATTGAAATAAAATTGAAAAATTGAAAATAGTTTGATTCCGTAGTCTTAGAAACTTAAAATTTGGTGTAAAAATATTGTTTAGTATTAAAAAAAAGGAAAAAATGAAAAAATTTGGAAAATTCGAAAATAAAATTGAAAAATCGAAAATAATTCGATTTTGTAGACCCAGAAACTGGAAATTTTGCATAAAGGTAGGGTTTCGGATACAAAAAAAGGAAAAATTAAAAAAAATCCGGAAATTTTGAAGAAAATAAGCAAAAAATTCGAATAAAAAAGTCGAAAATAGTTTTATTTGTTGGAATTTTCAGAAATTTTTAATTTTGTCTTTCTTCGTATTCTAAACAGTACTTTTATGCCAAGTATCAAGTATCTAGGACTGCGAGTAATACCTCAGACCCTCCCTCTCCCTCCCCCATTACATAGTGCTTTGCTAGGAACCTGAATATTTGGTATCAAATATTTGGTATCTACAAATAGGGACTGAGTGTAGGCTTAGAGGAAATAAGTGGATGATGTCCAAAAAAAAAAGCCCAAAGTCAAGAAAAGGAGGATTGCTTACAAAAAGAATTGAAATCCCAACAAAAATGTCACATGTAAAAAATGCAGCTAAGTCTTGTGACTTTTTTACCGTTAAAAGTTCTGAGATCGTGTAAAATCCCAAATTTAGCTAACTTATTAACTCTGAAATTTTCATTCACAAATCCCTCCTAATTTCTACATTATTTACTTAAATATTTTTTGTGACTTGGCAATTACGCAGCACAGAGAAGTTATTAGACCTTACTATATTATGGGAAAGGATGAGATAATTTGATTAAGGCTAATTATACGTCACATTCTCGTGCTGAATGATTACATTAATGAATCGCCAAATATTTTCTGTAACCTGTGCGGCCATATGAGAGTTAAAAAAAGTGGATTTAATTATATGTCAACAAACGATCCCCAAAATATGCCAAAGTGACGCCATAAACTGCAACAATGAAATATTTTAACAACTAAAAAATAGAAAATTATAAATAGAAAATTAAGAATGTGATATTTAAAATTCCGCTTTTATCAACTAGCAGTTTAATATTAATTAATAGAATAGATGTCGCAGACGCACTAAGGTATCTTTCTGACGCCAAAATTGCGATTTTATATATGGGCAACGCGGCGATTTTCACGAGATTTTGCTTCGTCTGGCAACCCAGATTGCCTGTGTTTTTCATTAGAATAGCTGATCCGCCCGACGTTGGTCAAAAAATAGTACGAAACGCGAAAACACTCTAAATATCGCTGCATGAATACACGCTGTACAATAAATGCGATATTTAATAAAAAAAGAAAACTGCCCAGTTAAACTGAGGGCATTGAGCTCACAGGCTATTCACACTAATTGTATATTATATTCTTATTTCAAAGAATTTGAAATAACCCCCTCGAAAAATAAAGAAATCGACAATGTATTAAGGGGGATCATCCCCCCGTTCCCATTCCCTTATAGTTAACCAATGTATCCCCAAAACTAACCAGGGAAGCTCCTTACCACAATGAGCCTATATACAAAATTTGAAGAAAATCGGATAATTCTCCATGAAAAACACATTTATCTAAATTAAGGGGGGGGATAAACCCCCCCTTTTACCCTCTTTATACTTAACCAAAGATCCCCCAAAACTAATCAGGAAAGTGCCTTATCACAATGAACATATATACAAAATTTGAAGAAAATCGGATAATTCTGCATGCAAAATACATTTATCTAAATTAACGGGGGGGAGCCCCCAGTTTCCCCCTTTATACTTCGCCAATGAATTCCCAAAACTAATCAGGGAAGCGGCTTACCACAATGAGCCTATATACAAAATTTGAAGAAAATCGGATAATTCTGCATGAAAAATCCATTTATTTAAATTAAAGGGAGGGGATTAACCCCCTGTTGCCCCCCTTTATACTTAAACAATGAATCCCCAAAACCAATCAGGAAAGCGCCTTATCACAATTAACCTATATACAAAATTTGAAGAAAATCGGATAATTCTGCATGAAAAACCCATTTATCTAAATTAGGGGGGGATTAGTCCCCCTTTTCCCCTTTATACTTAACCAATGAACCCCCAAAACTAATCAGGGAAGCGCCTTATCCCAATGAACCAATATTCAAAATTTGAAGCAAAACGCTTATTTCTATCAAGAGTTATCGCGTTACGTACGTACATACATACGTACATACATACAGAACGGGCGGGCACATAAGCTCTCAGGCTTTGATAGCATGTGAGCTAATAAAAAGTCGTTTCTCCTTCCCGACCCCTCCCCATCACTGCAAATATAAAAAGTTATGTTAAATAAAATTTTTCTTTATTAATTCTGTCTATTGTCAAATAGTTATTTATTTCTTTTTCCATAAAAAAAAAAAAAAAATCAGGATTTACGTTGTTACACCTTTCTATGCTATGGGATGAGATGGTATTATTTGATTAAGGCTAATTTTATACAGCTGTCACATTCTCATGCTGCATTATTGCCAAGTCACAAAATAATCATTAACTATAGATGCAGAGACTTGATTTATGAAGGAAAATTTCAGAGTTAATAGGATAGCTAAACTTGGGGCTTTTCACGATCTCAGAACTTTTTACGGTAAAAGAGTCACGAGACTTGGCTGAATTTTTTACGAGGCCAACGAAAAAGACAGGCTATCGCGGTGCATTCCACTTATCTTTTTTTACAGACCGCTAGAGTGACGTGATGCTCTTTTCGTACACTTGCATTGGTGCCTTCGAGCATCACGTGACTCTGGCGGTCTGAAAAAAAGATACCCGTAAAGTACCGCGGTAGCCTTTCTTTTTCGTTAGCCTCGATTTTTTACATGTGACGTTTTTGATAGGATTATCGTTACCAGAAAGCGCAATTCTCACTAAATGCTAACAACTAAATGGACTCCGTGAGTCTCAAGACTATTTTTTTTTTGGAGAATGAAAATGAACTTCTTACCAAACGTTCACAGTCTAGTAGCAAATTATCTTTCCAACGCTTTTATAACTCCACGCATCATAGATAGAAAGCAGGAATTTGATGACCATCAATATAATAGCAAGGCGAGATGCGCTCCAAATTCACTGATTCCAGCTAACGCCTCACTACGTACAGTTACTACACAGCCACATTATCCAATTAGCATAACATTGCAAAATAATCGTGACAACCAGATCCTCACGCACTTAGCGAAACTTAAGGAGAGACAGAATAGATTTCTCGTTCATGTACAATTATTGATTCAGGACAACATCGCACGAAAAATCACAAAAACTCACTTGTCCACTAGAGTACTTTCATAAAAGAGTAACTGTTACCAGGGTATTATAACACTTCATACAATCTTGCCCTAAACATTGTGACCCCCCCCCCCCCCATTATTCCTGCTATTTGGATTTTTTTTTGTCAGCACCGACTCTAGGTAATACTGAGACGAAAATGCGGAGGATTGGAGAACGGCGATAGTAAGTAAATGTCGATTATCCATACGACACATAAATACGGGTGCTAAGAATGTATAAGGGCTTAAAATCTGAAAATTAAAAAAATATTGAAAGAATGTTTAAAACATGTGTCAATATGGCATTTATAAAAATATTTAAAAATCAGTTGTTTTGGTCGAATGTAAATTATATAACTGTGGCCATTAAAATTATTTCCATAGTTGGCATGTTTCTTTACATCTAAATATCCAAAAATCATTTTTCATAAATTTTTACCGCATGTATTCTGAGCGTTTCCAAATGTTTGTAACTCATTGAATGATTAAAATGAACCATCATATTAGTTATTCTTTTAAACTGCACCCCAAAGAAATGTGGATGTATATTAAATATTTTCTGCCCTTAGACAGTGGTGTATCTAAATATTTTTTGTGTGACATTGTAAAACAACTACAAATGTTATGCATCTTATTTTCAGTAAGGCCAATGCTATGGTGACAATTAATAGCATATCTAAATATGGTATCAACGATAGCAGATTTAAAAAAATTAGAGCACAACCATGTCTAATTTTTATCTTGTTAATCATAACTAATGAATAAATTAATTATCATTGAAAAAATAATGACTAAACTAATCATAATTAAAAATCTAAATGATTAACATTTCAAAATATTCACTATAATTAAATTAATTATGATTGAAAATATCATAATTAAAATTTTAATCGTCTAATTAGTTGATTAAAAATCCAGTTGATGAAACCCAACATTGCATGTAAAGAAACGTTTCGCATTTTAGATATCCTTCCTAGAATTATTTAACCAAAATGCGATTTCAGTTCGTCGCGAAAACAAACTAACTAAAAACGTTACTGCAACTCTAACAATAATTGTGATTATTTCTTGAAGTCGTGTAGGATGTGTACGATGCTCTCAATGAATAAATTAATGAGCTTATACTAGTATATAGCAATATTTCTCAATCTTTTTAGTTTTATCATACGCTTTGAATTTAATAAGATTTTCGGCGGTACACCATTATTACTTTCTTTTATCTATAATAGAAGAAAGTATTGTAATCGAACTTTTTTTCGACTTCTGGTTTCCAAAGGATTTACACGTTTTAGAAGTCAGAGATTCCGAAAAAAATGTTTTTACAAAATGTCTGTCTGTCCGTGTGTCCGTATGACCGTGTGTCTGACCTCTTTGTACCATCGAAAAGTATATGAAGTTATGCTTCAAACTGAACCAAATTTTATTTATAGGTTTTTGGCTATGACCAGAAGGTCCCACTTGGATTTGGGAGATATTCTGACGAAATGGGATGCTGCGATAGCGATTTTTGTTCCATTTTCACTATTGTATCATCGAAAAGTGTATAAAGCTATACTGATAATTGAACCATATTTTTTGTATATGTTTTTGACTATGGCCTGCAGGTCCCAGTTGAAATTGGGGATATTGCGCCTGGAGGGCCTGCTGTGATAGCCATTTAAAGATTTCAAATTCAAAAAGGTGTGCAAAAAAATTAGAAATTATAAAATTATTTTGCGTTAAATGTTTGGCCTTGATCCAAGGATTCCAGGGCATTTTTTTTTTGCCTCTATATTAAAAAATGGCTGAGATATAGCCGTTTGAAATTTTAGTGTGGCTGACATTTTGAAACAATACAGCACGATTCCTCCATACACAGGTTTAATTTATGAGTTTCAGTGAACATGGTTTCGGCAAATTTTCTGTTATTTTTGTAAACATCGTTTCAACTGTTACATGCTTAACACTATATATTTATATTCGCCAAGTTTGGCAACAATTGGCAAAATATCTCCAAATTTGTCGATAAAAATACGTTCCCTATATGAAGCCAACTTGTCTATATCTGTCTAATTTGGCGATATTCTCATTGAAATTCAATATTGACGAGAACTGGGAATGACTCTTCTGTAATCGGTTTCCACGCGTTTTAGCTTCGTGTTTTTCAGTAAAATTAGCTAAAATCTTAAAACCAAGCAATAGAGAGACTATCTTTTCCTGCCAGTACAAGGCCAGAAAAACTTTTCGTAGTTTAGTATAATACATTGGCTGATCGCATCCAGGTAACCCGACGATTCGCAAGCAGCTGACGTACAACAGAATGACGAAAATTTTGAATTTTTTTTTGGCGGTATGATAGTGAATTTTGAAGTATTAATGAGATAGAAGAAAGTTTTGGGATTGGAATATCTAACTAGTTTTTAAAGTTAAAATGACTGACTATATGCATGTCATTGTTTAATATTGGTTCAAAAGAAGTTAAATAAAGGTGCTTAGTTTAATTTTGATACTTTAGATCTTTATAAATGAAATAATAAGTGAATGATACCAAACTCAACCATATGACCAGTATTACAAAATCGGACGGATATTTTATTCAGAATTTTTGTAATCACACCAGAAAATTTTAAACACTAATTTTATTTTATTTTATTCCCGAAATATTTATCATTATACAAAGCTAAAACAAGTAACTATTCGACCTTTCTGGTAAGAATTCTGAATTTCTGAATAAAAAAATCCGCCGGACTTGGCAACACTGCATATGGCCACTTACAAGTTTCTTATAATAGTGAAAGATTTTGTGTTTGTATTTTTTGGCAATTCCTTGAGTTTTCTTAGTCTATAAATAGTTAAATACTATATCATTCTTAAAATGCATCTCGTTAGAACAACTGGTTACAACTCTTCAAAATTCTTTAAAAAATAGTTATAATACGAAGCACAATGGCAATAAACAACAATACATTGAAACTAAATTTGCGTGTTGTTTTAATATACATAAATAATTGATATAAAAATATTAATGATACCTGCCAAATGGTCCTTTCACAGACACGGTGTCAATTTTGTTGTCATTGATGTAAAAACTCTTTGGGCAGTTTTTGTTACACTTTTGTGACATCGATTTCTGTATTCTTCTTTCAAGAGTGGTGTATTTTTTGCTTTCAGATATGTTTTAAAGCTTTTCACTCAATGTTCTAAACAAGTCCTGGATTAGCCGACACTTACTCAGAGTATTTAAATTTTTGTCTTTATGTACAAAGGGTATCTTTTGTGAATTATGATACTCTTGAGTCTTTTTTGGCATAATGAGATGAAACTTTATCCAACTAAATGCCAAATTTTGGTCAAATGATATTTTTATATAATAGAAAATAAAATATTTTTACAGTATTGCTTATGGTAGACTTTAATTTGATTAAGTGACAAAGCAACTTCATTTGAAATAAATTTCGGAACTTCCTTTGACAGGGATGATTAAATAAAGCCTCATTTTGCTTCTAAATTTCTCCTTACTCTTGTTTTATATAGTGAACTATATTTTGTTAGTCTATACGAGTAATTAATATCGCTTCCAAACTTTCAGGATTTAGAAAGTGTAAAGTAACTTTGATCATCTATCACGAATAAATTTTGACTAAACTTTCTTACGATTAAATTGACATGTGATTTAATGGATTTTATTTGTGCTTCTGCATAAGAAGGCGACTTTACTTTTTATAGTGTTTAATGTCAATACAATATATAGTCTTGTGGACAACTTTTGATATATATCGTAGTCAATAATTACACTTACTTTTATCTTCAATTCTGATTTATGTTATCTTTGTTCTGAGAGAGTTTGTTTAGTTTCGGTTTATTATTTTAGTCATATTACATGCTTTTCGCCAACTGTTTTTTTTTCACTTATTTCTACTTTAATCAGTGAAAAAACAGTTCATTTTTGTACACATTTAGCAACAAATTGCATCTCACAATGTGATTTTCTCATAGTCTTAATTCTTTTCATAGAATGGCACAATACTACTCTGCAATATCTTTTCTTTTGATACAAATTTTTATTTGTTTAGATCACTATTTTTACCCGTTTTTTTATTTATACGTGTTAAAAGGAAGCTAAAGTGAAATACAAAACAACACATTGACTAATTGAACATTAGATCTTACAAATTGCTTAATTAATTGAGTGCAGATTTTTAATTGTGACCCTTTATAATGGAAATAGCGTAAAAAAAACCTTATTAATGCTATAACTTTCTTTCAGTTTCTGAACTTGAGTTTGTTTCGAGTTTTGCTTTCATCTAATTTTACTAAAACAGCATATAAATGTGATATATCTGTTTTCAGTTGGTTCGTAGTAATAGGATGAAACTAAATGAAATTTCCATATAGAGCTCACTTTTATCAATTAAAATTAACAGTGTCAAAGAACTCGCCGTCGCCAGGTACACTTGTGTGCCACGACACATCCGTTGAGGTCAATAGTACAATATAGTAATATGCTGCCGAGTAGTAATATGCTACTAGTAGCTGCCTAGTAGTAATATGCTGCCGAACATGCGCGGCAGTGTATTACTGCTTATTTTACTGTTTATTACTGTTCATTTTACGGTATAATACTGGCAGCTGGGTGACAATACTATACTGTAAAATCAATACTTTTCTTTTTGAAGTGCATGTGGGAATACAAACTTTCAAAAGAAAAATCTTGAGATACAATGATGCATTCACTCCTTGGAATTTCCACGGAGTCTGGCAACACTATTAAATAATAAGAAAATTTCTATTTTATTTTTAAATTACCGAATTCACAGTCGCTTCAATTATTCACAGAATTTGTAATATTTTTCTGCAATTAAATAAAGCGAAAAAATGTGGTACACCTGTACGCACCCTGGAAACACCCGCATATTTAATAGAAAGGCTTAAAGGTATAGTCTTTTTTTGTTTTATTTCTTGTTATATAAAATGATAAAATTTTCATCTTTTAGATAGCTTTTTTTTTCTTTTTTTTTTAACTTTTCTGGCTACTATTAATTTTCCACGAGTAGTAATTTTCCAACTGGACGAAAAACGTCCGGGCCAGGATTCGAACCTGGGATCGCTTAGCTGAAGCCGCCACGCTCTACCACTGAGCTATCCCGGTCGAATCTGGAGGGCATAATTCATCCAGTTGGAAAATTACTACTCGTGTGATTTATTTACCAATTTGAAATAATTGTGTTAAAATTATTCCAGTACTATTAATTTTCTCTGTTTTTTGGTACATTTTTATACTAACAGTAATCAAAATTCTGAACTTTCTCTTGTTTTTCTTCGTATCTATTAATAATATTCACAAATAACTTTTCCTCTTCCGTTTAAAGTTTACCCTTTTCCCTAAATAATGAAAGTTGAAATTTTAATTCACACTGTGAGATAGAAAAAAACTTTTCCTAACGTTTTAAAGAAAGAGAAAGTTACATTAGGATTAAAATATAAAATGCACTTTAATTTTTATAAAAAGAAAAAATATTTCAATACGAAAATTTCTTGAAACGTTTTTTACAAAATTCGATTTTTAAAAGTTCTGAAATATATAACACCTGAGGACTTTATGCAAATTTGTTTTTTATTTCATAACAGTTTTTTTTTTTTTTTTTTTTTTTTTGAAAAAAATTGAAAATATTTTGAATGCAATAGAACTTTTTCCCATTAAAATGTCTTTTACTGAACAAAAAATGTTAGCTTAAAATTTGAAAGTTTTGCAGTTTAAATCTATTTGAGTAATAATATTTCTAAAGAAGAAGAATTTTAATTGTAATAGCAATACTGATAACAATGATTAAAAGTATGATATAACATTAAATTTACCCGATTAACCTAAGTTTAATTTCTAATTAAAATAAAAATAACAGAAAACTTACATTCATTAAATATATTTTTAATAATGCAATAGATTACTACGTACTGTTAATGCTTACATACAATTTTAAAACAAGAAATTAATGATACCCGCATTTGTTTTAAGATGTGCCGATGTTTTCAGAAATGATTTGAATAAAAAAAATGTATTGTAATCTTAAAAGTAATAAAATTAGAAAGTTTTGAAAAAAAAATCCGTGTTTTATATGATCAATTGAAGTTAAATAATTATTTTTTTCATTTATTTCCAAATTCATTTTTTAATTAAATATTTTTGTTTATTAACTTATCGTTTTGGTTCTGTTAATAATTTTGATATCAGAAATGACACTATCACCAATAAAGCAAAAGCTCTTTTTACACACAATAAATGCAAAGGAAAACTGTCGACTTTGTTAAGATACGCTTATACTTCAATTATCTACTTTTAATTATGTATTGTTAGAAATTATATCGTTTTAAACAATATGCCCTGGGTCTAGTAAATTTATTATCGATATGGTGACGTAAAACAGATTTTAATGTCTTTAAATAATTTATTATTTATATAGCAAATGGTAGATTATAATAATACATGCCGAAATCAACAAATTGTAGAAGTATTAGTATTTTTTACTACTTTGTCATAACAGAAGTTAGAAGTATCAATATAACAAAAGAATCTTTAAATCAAAGTATGTAAAAAAATACACGACAGTTATTTCTTGATTAGAAGGTCGGATATTACGTATCCAGCACGCTTAACGGATGCAAAATTGTGCATCTAAATGGTTTGCCGAAAAAACTACTTGCAGCTAATTTTTTTTGCTGCATTAATGTGAATTATGTGATTACTATATGTGTTTTCGCGTTTTATATTCTTCTTGAATGAAGCTTCTAAAAATTATACGGCGAGAGTGCCAATGGCTTACTACTTTATACCACCGGTTCCCATCAGAACACCGAAATTAAACGGCATTGAACGCTGTCAGTATATTGGAGGGTGACTCCTGAGAACTTTTCACTGATTATGGCACCATGTAGATGCCACCAGTCTGGCATGCAAAATGAGTGGTGTGGAGAATCCTCTCCCTAATAGATTGCTAAGTTGGAGATATATACCAAACTGGGAGATTCTCCCCTTTCGTGTTTGTGATCAAAATTATGGGAAAAGCCTTGGGATCAAATCAGACGCGCCACTGTAATGCCTCATCAAATGGAAGCTGCTCCCTTTTCGCTCAGTGCCTTTGCAACCTGGTCTGGTGTTAGGTTGGTCGACCAGGGGCCATAAGTTAAACGAACCACACAACTATTAGTAAATCAAATTATCTATTAATAAAGTAAATTTTTCTGCCTATTCTTAAATTATTTGGGAAAAGTGTGTGTTTATTGATATATGACATGTTTACTTGGCCTACCTCTCCCACAAAAATGGCGCAACACTGACGCTATTATAAATTACCTCCTTCCTTCTGGTCAACATACATACGAAAGTAAAGTTCCAAGAAACACAGTATAAAAGAACAAATTTTGCTTTAAAAATGTTTTGATGCACACCGGAGTCTAATAGGCATAATTTGAGAACAACGTAAAACAAAAATTGACATTACGTAAAAATTAAATAACTTTAAGAGTTGAGGTACAAATAATTTAAGATAGAGAGTTTGATTTCTTTTTTTTTAATTTGATAAAACGAATAATGTTTAGTCTTACGGTCATTTTATAATCTTAATCTAATACCAAGCACATTAAATTAATACAAAAAGAAGTTTGTGAAAATTCTATTTCTGGACGACAACTAAGCTTAGTTTAATGAATGGCAAGGGATAAGAAATTAAAGTATACTAGAACACCTAAAAAAAAGATGGTTTCAGTTTTCTTTGCGAAAATTGATCTTTAATTCTGGTTTTTTTTTTCGGTTCTATTGTTAAATGTAATTCACTAAAAAAATTCTATTATTTTTTTCCTTTTAGGATTTTAAGTCTTTGACTTTTAATGAATTTGAAATTGGAGAAAAAAAACCCGCATTTTGTTAAAAGATTTTTGTTTTCTTTTGGTTACGAATATAGAAGAAAAAATAAAAGGTTTTATTTAAATCTATTAGTAGTTATGGAGAATTATTATTGTGAAATCTGAATATGAAGCATGTGAAGCAAAAGAATTAGAAATATGAAGCATGAATTATACAAGAAATACAGGGCGTCCGAGAAGTCTTTCCTTGGTTACAAAATTTATTAATGTCCGCTAGATATAAGGTAGACATGTGAAATTGATGCCAAAATGTTGGAAAACTAATCGTTTTTGTTGTTGTTGCAGGTTTCCATAACGTGGCTGTAGTGTTTCGGTGTCAGTGTCCAGGAAACCGGAAATGTTCCCGAATCAGGAAACAGCTCAATGTGTCCTCTGGTACCTCGAGACCCTTTTGACATCTGTAATTCGCATGAGGCCGCAGGTACTGATTTCTTGGGACTTCGTAAAAAATATTGTCTGAAGTTGATGGTCGGCCATTTCTCGGTACGTGGTTCGGTTTCCTGGACACTGACACTGCTACAGTACAGCCACATTACGGCAACAACAACAAAAAAAACTTGGTTAGTCTTCTAGCATTTTGGCACCAGTTTCACATGGCGTCGCTACCGTTTCAAACTATCAAATATAAAAAAAGCATTTTTCATTATTTTTAAAAATAGGCCTATTGTCACCACTAAATTTTATAAGAATTCTTCGTCTAGTAATAATATTAATAAAATTATGTGAAAAACAGGGTTTCCAGTTTGACCTTATTTTTTTTTATTCGGAGATGTCGAATTCATACCAGAAATTGTATGAAAAAAAATTCACTCAAAGTAATTACGAAATGGCTGTCATTAAATAAAGCCTAATTTTCTATTTAATTTCTGTTACGAGTTCGGAATTTCCGAAATAAAAAAGAGGCAGGCCAAATTGGCAACCCTGAGGCAGAATACTATTCATATTTAGTGGTTGCAATAGACTCACTTTTAAAAGAAATGAAAAATGATTTTTTTCACATTCGATAGTTTGACATGGTAGCGAAGATGTCTATCTTATATATGGCGGATATCAATAAATTTTCTAATCAGGAAAATATTTTTCGGACACCCTGCACTTTGTTTTTATAAATGTACATGGCGAAATATTTTTGAAAAATGCACAGTCGGCCAAACAAAAAGTGAACTAACTCTCCATACATTTTAATCATCAATTTGTTGCACAACAATTAGACGATTATTATGTTTTCTTTCAGTGTATGTTAAAAAATAATCTGGAGGTTCAGTTTGCATATCAAAATTTTAAGAAAGTTTGACGTTTTCGATACGAACACCTAATTTTAACATCATATTTGAGTTATTCTGTAAAGTTTACCTTTCTTATATCAAACTGGAAGTCATTCGATGAAGAAATTTAGGAATTATGAAGTTTAGGTAGTCTTTTTAAGCATAACTCAAAAACGACTTATTTGAACGACCTGAAATTTTTGATTCGCATATTTGAAACTTCTAGAAATTGATTTGTGATAATTTTTTTAAATGTTAGAATATGTGTATTTATATTTGTTTGATTTTTATTTCATAATGTATAAATTATGAAATTAATATTCGGAAAGAACATGTATTGTAACCTATAGAATTTTTAACAGAAATCGCTTTCTATAAACTTCAAAAATGCGAATAAAAAATTCTGGTTCTATTTAATATAATGATTAAAACAGATACACCGATTTAAATTCATACTGATAGAAGTTGAATTTCAAAGGATATTGATTATGTTTTTGTAGCCTATGAAAATAAAACTGTTATCTTTGAAAAAAAAATTTAATTACACATTCAGCGTACAATCAATAAAGCAGTGACTTTTGTAATTCTACAAAGTTTACTCTGGATATCTTTTCTAATAAAAGTTTTACAAAACAGAATATAAACATAAATACTGATAGCAAAATAACAATCGACAAAACAAGAAATAAAAATAAACATTATCTTATAATAGACAATATTCGAAAATAGTTATGAAATTTATTTTCTGAAAAGTCTGGAACTTATTTTCTGTTATTATATACTGGATAAAAAAGTATTCAGATAACACGTAACGATCGAGTGGATTTATTAAAAAGAGGGGCTTCTCTTTCTAACTTGTCTTATGATTCTGAAAATGTTCCAAAATCAATTATTAAAAGTAAGATTCGAGAGGAAATTATTCATCAGTGGCTATCCAATCATTGGAACTATACCCAGAAAGGACCTGTAACACAGCTCTTTTTTCCATCAATTACAGTTCGATTAAATAGACAATTTCATTATACAAGTAAATTAACTTAAATTTTGTCAAGCCATGCAAGGATAAACGAATGCCTTTTAAAATATGAATATTTGATCACAGCCAAAGAAAAATTGAGGGGACTTTATTGAAATTTAAACAATAGAAGATATATTTTACTGTTTCTCTTTCTATCCTTATAGCCCCCAGCTTCTTAGTAAGGTTATTTCAAATGAACACTCCTGGCCACCTAGTTTCAGTCCCCTATTGACAAGCGGTGATTTGGTAGAATCGAGAGAAAACGATAAGGTTAAATTTAGGAAAAAAATAAATTTCTGGCAACCTGCATTTACATTTTAAAAACTTATTAGATTATTAAAGCTTTTTCAATTAATATCAATGTATTAAATACACAAACACTTTGTTTTATATTTACACAGTTTAATACATATACTGAAAAGCAATTTGTGTAATTTATACATACATAAGCCATATAATTATGTAATACAAAATATATAACATAAATAAATCAGATAAATTAGAAATTCTTTCATTGTTTGCCGTTTAATTTTCGTGATTGTTTATAATATTTGGCGCGAAATTGTACTTTTTTAAGTCTGAATCATGACAAGACCTTTATAACAAACAAGTACCCATTATTTTGACATTTTTTGTCTTTTTATTTCAAATATCCCTTTTCTGAAACCTGTTTAATTTCTAAGAAATGTATTTACTTTATCTATGCATGTAGTGTGATTCTGTCACGGAGCATGGTAAATAGTAGTTTGGTTTTTTTTAAATGCACACACATTCCTAAAATAATATTTTGAATTGCGATATTTAAAAGAAAAGTTTGTAGTCAATTTTTATAGTTTGTGCGAAGTTTCTAGTCAAAGATACTTGCAGTGAATAACAGATTTTCGAAAAGTACTATTTCCTTAAATAATACTTTTAAACTGAGCCTTGAAATGTTTTCTCTCTTATAGTTTCATTAATTTTTCTAATATATATAATAATGAGCAATGTTCTGTATTTGTGTATTTTGAGAAGGTTACAGCTGGAGCAATTTTCCGTTTGTCTATATTCTTTGGTGAACAGTTCGATAAATTTCTTTGATGGATCAGAAGAATTCAGCAGTCACGCGAATTGTTTGATATCTCATCTCTAAAATATTTCCTTGGGCTCATTTAATATGATGCACGAAATATAACGTATCTTCATCTGATGCATTGAACTTCATTCATTTAAAGTTTCAACATACTCTTACTTGCACGCGAAAGTATACACAATGTTTAAATTTATTGGGTTGGGGAACAAATTTTATATCGCTCTATAAATCTGATAATATCGCATTACTTTCTTTTAGAAAAAAAATAATTAAGGGATTTATTCAATCATTGTATTTCGCTTGTGTGTAAAACAATATACAATGATATACAAAGATAGATTTAAAGATGTCCTCAATGTCAATAATAGTGTTTTCAATATTTAAATGAGTAACTTTATCACTAAATTTAAACACGCTTCAAATTGTTTCTTCAAAGTAAAATACCCACCTTCGATGTTATTCTTTAAAAATGTAAATACTTCTATTTTCTCATAAAATAAATATATATGTCTCATTCTTTAAAATATATGTGTCATTAATGATTAACGGGAAAATTTGAGTAAAAACTTTTCATTATTTTTTTTCGCAAAAGTTTGAAAATTTTACGATTTTAGAGTATTTTGTATCTTTTACGAGGCATGCAAGTGCAATGGTCACGCGACCAGATATCTAGTTTATAAGTATTTAATTTTTCTCATACAATTATGACAGAGTAGGGAACAAATGAATAATTATATGCGTATATTAAATGTGAAATCTATTTTAAGTAAAATTACTCTATATAATATCATGCAGTCTTGTGAAATTAAAGTAAAATCATTACACAGAAAAAATATGTTAAGAAAATTGGGATTTACACATTGCGATCCAATTGTTTTATTTATAGATTATATCAAATAAACATATATCGTACCAGAAATTTTATTTGGGAAAAGTATTTAAGTAAATGCAAGTTATGTCATACACAAGTTATATCTACATCTTAACTTTTCCCAACGGCTCTATTTAATACAAGACACTGTACTCACTAATAGACTGGGCGTAAAGTTGTCTGCAACTCGGAAGCCCCTTAACCGACATCAACTGTTCGGCAAGTTAAGCCACTTACATATTTCTCGAATGTAAATTTGCACCGCAACTAGGATGTCCATCAAGAATCTTATATTGTTACATTGTTTCAAGTTATATGTTAAACTATAAAATATCTCGAGATAAATATATTTATTAAATATGACTATAAGAATAGTATGCAGAATGTATTTATTGTGTTTATTTTTTAATCTTGCATCAATTTGATGCCTTCCTAATGGTGTCTATTACATTAACGCGAAATATCACCATAACCAGTTGTGGACATCCCTGTCAAAAGCTGTAATGCTGCAGACATGGGGCAACGCTGCGAACCATGTGTAAGATCTAAAGACGGAACTGGATCAAAGGAACCTATTTTGTAGATAACTGACCAAGGTGCATCTGCCTAAATGCATTCTTGTGAAGGAATCCGACAATTTCGTTTTGGGTAGCTCATAATTTAACAGCAATAATAGGGCTGTATACATGAAGAAAAGCTTCTGAAATGGTTCTAGGAGGTTCGAAGCTAAAAGCACCTTCTTTCGATACTTGAAGCTTCAAGTAGAGTTTTAAATGCCGACGAGACAGCATTTGTTCAAAATCACGAAGCCAATAGAAGGTCTCGCTTCAAAGGGAAACAAAACTGTTTACTTAAGTTTACAATTTTCGAATAGTAATCTTTGGATTATTTAATCGCAAAAATTAAGGCGTATGTTCATAAATAGATGCAGCCAAATCCAAGAAACCTTTAGAATGCTTAGGAAAACCCGCCACTTTTTGAGTCAGCAGGTAAGTTAAGTATTCAGGAGACTGTGACTAAGCAAGACCTTTTTATGGTTACTACACAATTGTTTGATTTAAAATTATATTTTCGTATTAAGACTTTTACTGCAATAAAATTCAGTAATTAAAACGCTGTTACTGAAATGTGTCATTGCTACAAAGTTAAATTTGTTAAACTTTTTAGAGACTTGTTTTCAGTTTTTGTTACAGGTTTGCAATTTTTTTCATTGTATTAACTCATTAATGTATACAATTTTGTTAATAGACGATGTATTTGCAGTCGCTCGGTCTTTTATTTGACATTTTCTACAAGTCTTTGAACATGCCCAATACTAAAACAGACAGATGTCCAGTATTCAATGCTGCATGGTTACTTTTTGCGCATTTTTAGCTCTCCGAAAAAAGTTAATTTTGTACGGGAAAATGTTTAAACAGCACCTTTTGCAACACATTCGTGTTAATGAAAGAGTTAATTGAGATATCGAACACTCACTGGTGTCACAGTCACAAAAACTAATACCCTAAGAATAGGCGAAAATATCCTTAAACTGTCCACTACTCGTACCGTTACCTTATGTGATTTCCTTTGAGAATATCTGATGTTTCTAAACTTTAACCATACTAATAAGAACCCTCACTGCTGGTGTAAAACAAATAGCATCAAAATTAGCGGATAATAATATTTATTTTAAATTAAATAGTTGTTCTTTTAAATTTTAAATATAGTTTCTCGTACAATACCAGGTGGACATTCTGAGCATGTAAATTAAAGAAAGGTATAGATTTATTTAAATAAAAAATATATGGAGTGAGCTCGAACAAAATAAATTACATCTTTTCGTCAAATCAGTCAATAACAAACTAATCAAAATTTAAAACTTTATTATCGAGGAGGATTCCAGATATTTTCTATTACAAATTATCTCTCCAATTAAAATAGTTTTCGCTCGATACTCATTAAATATTCTCTTCTTAAAATATTCATTTTAAAAGAGTTTAATATTAAAAAAAATCTAGAAAAGGCATGTTGTTCTATAAGTCATGTTTAATCAAATTAGTTTTATTTATTTTTAATTTTTAATTATATAATGCAGTTTTATATTTTATTTTTAATGTTATCCCATTTTCGTGATATCAGTTAACAATTTTAAATGCATTAACATTCACATCAGTAAACTAAATCAGGTATTATACCCCAAGCATTTGCTCTTATTCAGTATTTTTTGTATAACAACTATGTAAAAGGGGGGGATTAAAATAGTAAATAAATAAATAAATAATACATTTTAAATGAGAAAACGAAAACAGAACGGTGCGAAGGCAGACGAAATTTACTTTGTTTCTCGTTTAAATGAAAGTAAGCTTTTTTTTTCCAATTAGACTACAGAAACCAAACCAAAAGAAAAAACATTACTTATTTTGTTATCTCTAAAAGGAAGAACTTATTCAGAAATGTGTTTAAATATATTACTTTAAGACATTCTTATTTTCTGTTACAATTTCTTTACTTGATAAAACGTAATGTTTTCGACATGTCTTTCTGTTTTAATGATTTTACTAAATTTTTTAGAGAATGCTGTTAGATTTGCTTTTAAAAGGGAGGTAAAGTTTATGTCTTTATTTGTTTATATTTTCCTTTTTAAGAAAATAATTTAATTTTAGCTCTTTGCATTTTACTTCAGTAATGTTCGAGATGAAAACCCCAACTTAATAGAGAATACATTAAACCAAGTTTAAATTAAATGTGTAGCATGCCATCTAAGACTACATGTTAAAAATTTAACTTCATTGTTAGTTTTTATGACTACCAAGTGGTAACAGCCTGAAAATTGTGGTCTAAAGTTTCCATGTTAATGAGGGTTTTCTATTTCTGTTGTAAAACGTTATGTAGCTGATTTAATGTTAAAGTAAAACTAACTTACCATTAAAAATGTTTATTAACCATGCTGTTTATAGTGAAGTTCATATTATTTTGTACATAGGATAGAGTACGATAAAACCGGGTACACTGTTTTCTGTCTGATCGGTGCTGAGCCCTAGGCGTAACCGTCCTAACTACATCCCTTAGCGAGTAGTGTGTCGTCGGCTTTTGAAGGAAGTTGATCTCTCGTCAATACCGTGCTATTAAAGAAATTGACCTCAATTTTTTTTTTCATCATCTTTTTTGCTCTTTAAATAAGTCCAGCCTGGCGTATCTATGTAAGTAAGTAAACTACTATTTTCTATAGCTTCCACACGATATTTTAATGCTAAGTACAAGCATGTACGTCCATCTTTCCAGGAAAACGACCATGTTGATTTTTGGACGTTTGTTGATGCAAAACCGGGTACCCATGGGTAGGGCATAACTGGGTAGTACCTGATATATATGAGAGGGCTAAACCGAACAAAAGCAAGAGAAGAGGAAAGACCGGAATTATTACATCCTCATCATACAAGACGGTACTGGAACTAGAAGAAGCTTGCAGGGAAAAGAAGTAACCAAGAAAACGCAAACTTTTCGATCCCTCAACAAAGAAAACAGCCCAGAAAAAGTCAAAACATCAAATCACTTCAACAGGAAGAGGCGGAGAGCTCCGCCGAGGAAGTTCAGATGAAAACCAAAAAATCATGTCAAATGGAAGAGGAGAAGTGCTCTGCTGGGGAAGATGACGGCCCAAATGACGCTTGCGTATTCTGCAATGAATTGTTTTTTCACTCAACAGGTGGTGAAGGATGGATACAATGTTAAGTCTGCAAAAAGCGGGCAGACGAGGAGTGTAGCGAATACGAGCAGTCCGATGCTATCGTTTGCAATTTTTGTGGCATAGTTACTGACAAAGTAACATTAAACTTTGTTTGAAAACTTGAGGAAAAAATTTACTGAGTTTAAAAATGTAATTATGTAGTAAAGTTGTTCAAAATGTATTCAAATAAAGCTTTTTGTTACTGCAAGTGTAAAAACTGATCAGTTCCCAGTTTTACCCTGTCACCAACGCTTGGAGCTGTTTCGGATGATCCTGGCAAGCATATTTTCTCAAGTAGAAAAAAATTTTCCAGTGGTAACAGGTGTGTTTTTTCATTAACACAGTCCCCCTCATTTTTTTGGGAGGGGGTCCGATTTTTCCGCCTTTCTGGACTTTTGTCAAAAAAAGGAAAAACATCAGGTAACCGGATTAACCTTACCCTTCCCCTGTAGCTGTGTATTTAACTATTTGCAGAGTTTATATAAATAATACATCATCCGAATCTTTCCATTAAGTTTATTCGCCAGGATAGAGATGGTTGCAAAAGTGTTATTATTAGAAATAGTAAGAATTCTGTAAATTACAATTTACACGTTTACAAAATCTTCAAAATGCAAACTACCTGACTTTATTAAGCGACTCATGCTGCTTTTGATTTCTATATGAGGTGGTTAAAATCAGTGTTGCAAGTATAATTTTTTTAAATGTTCAAAAAATAAAAGATCTACTAGAAATGTTATAATGTATTTCAATGCGATGGAATATCTTCTGGTGGCACTTTTCTACAGGCACTTTTGTAAAACTATGACACACTGGAAATAATACTTCTTCCTATTAATAGTTGTATCAAACTAATATTATATACCCCCCTCCCAGGGTAAATTTTCAAAATTGGAGACTTACATCACTATTATTTTAATAGCCTCATTTATACAGATTTTCTTAAGTATTACAGATTTTCAGGTGGACATTCATTTCCTGATATTTATGTACGATAGTAAATTTAGTAACACCTGTTAAAGCATACTTGTGTATAACAAAAACCAGCCTTAAATGATAAATGTTATGGTCGCAGCGAAACGAATGTAATTAAATTATAAGAGACGGTGTGACTGCAAAGACACGAAAACTTCCCTAAAACGAAACTTTTTTTCAGTGCAATTCCATCTTAGCATATTTTGTTGTATAATTTCTATGCTGTAAAAAAGAGGCAAATGTTTCTTAATTTAAGAAAATATAACATAACCACAAACGAAAATATGAAATAACCTCTTCTGAGTTACCCAGGACTCCGAAAAGCATTCTTTATCTTTAGAAACCCCAGAAATTAATATATTTTCGAGGTTTAAAGAAACATTTACGAAAAAAGTTTCTTTTTGTTTCACTGATTTTCGGAAAAGATTCCGAGTAGATTTTATAGTTTAATAACCAGTTTTCTCAACCTAGAATATAGGTTATCCGGATGCTATTTAATCTCAAGTAAACATTTTTCTGTTCAGCAAACATATTTTAGAGACAAACGTGATAAATTAACAGCATTAACTTCATTATGTTATTCTTGCATGTATAAATTCAGTTAAGCAGCTGAAAAGGTTTAATTGAGAATTGAGAGCATCCTAGAACCTAGAAATTGATATTCCGGTTTTCAGAAACACTATTTCCAAACTCTATAAAAACTACTCGGAAACGTTTCTGAAAATCGGTAGTAGAAAAAGAAACTTTATTATTATAAATTCTTCTTTAAATCTCGAAAACATATTTGTTATTTGTTTATAATTGCTTTAAAATATGGTTTAATTTTTCATTACTTTCGGGTTTACTTCAAATAGAATTTTTGGGGTTTTGTTGGTATCACCCGATAACACGAAGGTAAAAAACAATCCCTCAAAGTCCCTTTTATTATTTTTTTAACTATTATTCGTTTTTTATGTCAATATGATTGAGATTCGATCTCTGACTCTCTTCAGTTGAAAATTAAAATATTCTGTAAGTACTAAAACTAAGTATAGAATGTTTAGATATTTTTCAAAATACAGAGACTGATTTTTGAATACGCTGCAAAAGCAATCAATAACTTAAGTTATATTGATACTAGCAGATCCGCCCAGCGTTCTCATGCTAATCTAGTAGAAGGTGGGGGGGGGGACTCCGGATAAAATAAACAAAAATGGGCTAACCTAAAATATATGAAAATCATTGTAACTGGGCCATGTGCATTTTGTGCTCATAATTGTTAATACGATGATCCAATTAACGGGGCCCTGTGCGCTTTGCAGCCATAAATCGTTAATACAGCTATTCCTGTAACGAGGCCCAGTGTGATTCATGCCTCATACATCATTGAAACAACAATCACTATAACAGAGCCATGGGAAATTTGCGTACATGAACCGTTAAAGCGACCATCATTTTAGCAGAGTCCTGTGCGCTTGACGACCATAAACCGTTAATAAAACAATCAATATAAAGGGGCACTGTGCGTCTCGAATCCATAAATCGCTAATATGACGATGAATATATAAATCGGAAATCTCTATTTCCAAAAAATTGTTTTTGAGAAGAGGAGGAAATGTAGTATAATTTGTATAAATATTGAAATTCAGATCTTGACAAATGCAGTTCCCAGATCGCCATTTGCTACCAAGTTGTTTTATCCGGCAACCAAGTTATTTAATCTGGCCGGCTTTTTTCTTTCTTACAAAATTAGACTTAATAAATGAGCACAAATGACATTTTTTTTTACTCCCACACCGCTACTTATGCATGGCAGGCAGTGGTCATCCTCTTCTCTTGCACTTTTAATGGAAGTTTCCATCTCATGCCCAGAAAACGCCCTTATCTCTCTCTGTAGCCAGCTAGCATGTCACATGATTAGAATGTGAGAGGTGATAGCGGGGAGGTTTGAATAAAATAGTAATAAATAGTGTCGATCCAACTTCTGTGGGAACTAAAATTTGATAAAATGCTAAAAAAAAAAAAAAACTCAAGTTTTTTTTTTGTAGGTTTCAAATCAGATTTTTGTACTTAGAATTAAAACTGATTGATTTATCACATTCATTTCAAAGAATAATTACACATTAGTGATTATAAGTAATTCATAATTAATCTATAGATCTATAAACTTAATTAAAATTTCAAGAATAATTAATTTTAATAAAATTAAAGATTTATGTATTTTTAAATATTTCCTCCTTGCTTAAAATGCTTGGTGCATGTATGCACAGCACACATTGCACAATAGCTCGGCGCCACCCTGGTTTGGAGATAAGTGTCTGGTACTGGTTTATTTACCAATGTTTTTCGTAAGAGGGTTCAGTTTCTAGTTTTTCAGAGAGTTTTGGTGGAAGGGATATGTTGGAGATAATTTTTAATTACTTGGCCACTAGAAATTTAGTTTAAATGAAGTGTCTATATGAAGTCGTGTTCCCAAACATGTCTGTACGTTCAGCTTTTGCAGTATTTCTTTTTTTTTCAGAGATGTATAGCTTTGATAAGTTTTATTAGAAATCTTATACTGATATCTTTTTTAATTACGTGCCTTTCTAAACTATGTAACTAATAATTTAATATGCATATTATTTTTCTCAATTAATTCATAAAAAGAAATTGTGCATTTTGAAAATCAAAGACGGCGGAGGAAAAGGGAGTAGGGAGGTATATTTTCTAATGGCGACTGGATTTTTTTGCTGGCTACCAGATTTTATCAAATTTGTAAAGCCCTGTATGAAATCCAATCGCTAAAATGCGGGAAGTGTAAAAACAATTTTAAAAACATGAAATTAAAAAAATATTTACAGGAAAAATATGTTGTACAAATAATATAATCAAAAATCAACAACAGCTGTCGTATTTGACTAATATTGAATAATCTGGTAAACAGCCAAGGTTGGAGACAAATCTGAGCAGTTCTGTAAATAATGGACTTTCAAGATTATAAGATGACAACGATATGTTTACAAAAATAAAATTAGCTTTGCGCCAAACTACACTTGTTTTTAAATACACCCGATTACAGAAGAATCCTTTTTTTTTTTTTTTTTTAATCAGAAACAGCCTTTTTTCCCCTCTTAGTTGGTTAATTTCAAAAATCGCCAAAATATGTGTTGAACATTTTTTTTTCTTGTAAATGTGTTACTGCATATCACGCTCCCACCTAAAATTTCTACTGAGACATAGCAAAATCACTTAAAATTTGCGACATCCCATTTAACCCCCTTAAGATTTAAATTTCGAAAAATTCTTTCTTAGTGGATACTTATTATGTGACGCAAATATAAACCCAAGAGTTTAAGTTTCTAGTTTCAACAGTTTCGTTTGTATGTTGATGAATCTGTCAGTGAGGACAGAGGTATTTTTTTATGATTTCTGGAAAAACATCACTGAAGAAAACTTTGTGTATTTTTTTAGTTTTGAGAAATTTCGAGTGTGTAAGTTAATAGCTTTTTACAATTTAATTAGTTCATTTAAGTAAGGATAATATCATGATTTATGAAATATTTATACTGAAATCATAATAACTTGTTATATATTTTTCCATAAACCTTTACGTCTCAAATTATGAATTAAGAAAGAGTCCACCTCAATATTTCCCCAAAATAATATCTGAAGATGCATTCGAAAATTTATATATTAATAATAATATAAAATTTAGGAAGGAATTGTTCATTAACAATGCCTTATTAAATCAATTATTATAGTCTTTTTCAAAAAATATCTACAGCAATACTTAGATTATTTAACTCATTCGCTCCCACCCACGAGTATACGCGTGGTTTTTCAATCTAAAATTACGAATTCGTACCAGAAATTTCGAAAGAAGAATTTTTACTTTATGTAATCACGAAATGTCTCTAATTAAATAAAGTAAATATTGCTATTAGTATTTTCTGGGATGAATTCGAACTTTCTAAATAAATTAAAATTCCGGTAATTTTAACCTGGCAGTGAACGTGTTAAAAATAATATTATGTTTTTGAAGTCCCCAGAGGAGTTTTTTGGTGTAAATTTTTCCACCGTACATCCTGCGTTCGAGCGTAGCTCGTAGAAGGCAGAACCCTCTAGTATTTAATTTTTTTAAATACCTCGCCCAATCTTTCCATCGAAAACAGAAAATGTTATTTACCATACTTTAAATTGGTATCAATTTATTGCAAAAATGTTGATTTAAAAGTAATTATAAAAATTTTATAAAAATTTTATCCGACTAAAGACAAAATCATGTTCTATTCTGTATAGATAAAGTATTGCTGTTATTTCCCTTCGAGATAATTTTTCAACGCTATAACTATTCAGTTACTATTGTTAAAGAAAAAAATAACAATAACCTTTGAAATGCATTGACAAAAGATTATTGTGACTTAATAGAGGTTCTAAAAAAATCCGTTGAACAACATAAATCTCTAAACACATTCTAGTCATCATCTTTATAGGCTAAGCATTAAAACAAGTAATTTTCAGACCTTACTATTGAAATATCTTAGAATACTTTTTTTCATTTTATTGTAAACATATTATTTCTGTAGTGATAATCAATTGTTCCACGATGACGATCATCCTCTGAATTTTGTGTCCCTAGCATCCACTTAAATCTCCAAGTTTGACATCGTTTTCTGAAAGATTCTTTGCATGCCTCCACTTATGGGAAAAAAAACCGCATTTGATTTTTTAGCATCTGAACAAGGGCCTTGCATATTTTGTGAATTTAATAAAGAAAATGACTTGCGTTAGAATACGTTCGAAAATAGCGAATTTGGACTTCAGAACAGAATTTAAACTGTGCTATTTTTAATAATTGTACTTTTTTTTTTCGGGGTTGAGATTCTAGAAATAAACATGCCATTGATGGGAAAAATACATATACAGATTTTTGGAAAAGCTTGAAAATTACATATAAAACTCAGATTTAAAACTCACTGAATACGTATACAATCGGTAACAGCTATCTTTGTAGTACTGCGATATATTTACATACATAATATAAATTATATTATGAATTCATAAAATTTCACTGAATGAATTTTAAAAATCCTTGTGATACAGCTTCACTATTTCTACGCCGCGGAAGAAAAACAAAATGCACAATTTTCTAAAAATCACACTTTACGTTGTTCTTATTATCCAAATAAAGATAAACTCGCAAATCTCTGCGTCTTTATTTATTATTATACAATTTCTAAAACAGATTTATATATATATATATATATATATATATATATTAATTTGTTAAATAAATTTCTACAATGTAATTTTTTTGGGATCTTTTTTTCTCGAAATAATACTAAGCTCATTAAAAGAAAAGAAAATAACTCACACACACACAAGTCATTCCTGCAAGAGATTAAGCAACTGTAATGGAACACATTTATATTCCCCAATGTTTGGTGCCTACAATCTACTTTTGTAACTTTAATGAGGGTTTTTTTATCCCTTCAAAACTTTACAGTACAGCAAGGTTAAAGCAAATTTAAATTGTAAATGAGCGTAAATTTATTTACTTTTAATTTCGTTTCCTAACAATACAATCGAAACTTTTCCACAACCACTTTTTTTTCCAAGGAGAAAAAAAAGAAATGTCTTTTTTCTATTTTTTGCGAATATTATCTTAATATGATAATCATGTTGGTTTTAGCATCGGAAATAATTATTATTCTATGAGCTTTGTATAATCAAAAACCTTCGGGCTATCGAAAAAAGCAGCTTCCTTGATTAGGAGCTTCATTTAGTTTTATTCACAAATTACTACAAATTCACATAAGAATAATTTTCATTAATCATAGGTGAAGAAGTAGTGTCATTTTTTATGCAAAATAAACAAGTAATATTTTGTGTCTTTGTTTTATTTGCTATGACTTCTAGAATATATATTATGTGCTGTCTATGCTTTCTACAGAAAATTTCATTTTTACACGATTAGTAAATTATTATATTATAATTTTTAACTGTGGTATTTTACAATGCAACTTTTATACATAGGATGTAGATAGATGTCGTTATAGTTATATGTTACGTTTCTTGAATATATATATTTTATATATTTTTTATATTATTTATATATATATATATATAAATAATCCCATATTTATGGGATAGGATAATGTCCACGATGACGTGTCTCATAATATAAGCTATTTTTCTGTATATTTTTCGTGATTTGTGTATTTTTGCAGCTTACACATTTTCAATCGAAGTTGCTGCTTTTTTACTGATTAAAAATAAATGTTATCAGGTTTTATCAGTTGATTTCTTTCATTCTTAAAGACGACATCTGTGCCAACAGCTTCCCCGTAAAGTCTCCCATGAGATTTAAATGATCAATTGGTAAATTCCTGTGATAGATTTCCATAGCGAATAGTGGCAGATGTCCTCTCTGTATATGATCTAGTGTTATAAGTGGATGGTGTGCCCTAATTTGGTTATAGGTTGCATTTTCTCCTGACTTTTAATAACGTCCTGAAATTTTTCAATAAGGTTTAAATACTATCATATATGAGTTAAATAGAAGCACCGGATGTGGTTCACAAGAAAATGTTTCGAACATATAACAGACAATTTACAAATATAAATAAATGAATAAATAAAATACATATAATAATAATAATAATAGTAATAATACAGCGTTTTAAGTAAAATTATATTCAATAATAAACACATAACATAAAATTTAGCTGCTTAACAATAACAGGGTTCCAATAACAAAAACTAAAAAATTTTTAAAAGTTGCTTGAAAGGAGCTAGCATTTCCAGTGGCATTGACGGAAAATATGATCAACCGTATACTTCTCAACGATCAATACTCTCCCCAAAAATTCAAATCTAGCCAAATATATGGCGTTTATTTTTAAATTATTATTTTTAATATATTTTTTTCAGGCTTCTATCGCAATTCAGCAATTTATTTTTATATTATCCACTTATTATTGCTTCTATTACCATTTGTATTTTATTTTAGATATAATAGGTGAAATATAGTTTTATAGCGTTTTAAGCACCCATCTTAAAAGTGCTATAAATGCTTAAAAGTAGCTTTCTGCAAGTTTAAGTCACTTAAAATAAAAATGTTGTTATAATAATTTCAAAACTAAACTCAGTTCCCGTAGCACAGTCTTGTTATCCTTTTTTATCATTTATTTACATTCCTTGAAGGTGGGTGCTTAAAAAGTTTTTAAACATATTTGTATACTTAATATATTGATGGTTATACCCTCAAATATTTTACTTCCTTGGAGTTTTCATCAGTAATTCTGTGGCGTGTTTGATCTTATGCCTGAAATGTTGGCCGGGCTCACTACTTTCAATATAGTATGTACCCCAGATATGGCTATTGATCATTTATCACAGTATTGGATGTAGATCTTCAATAATATAAGGTGATGATTTAATAGATATTTTGACAAGATGATGTATGTTTATTCTATAAAAATCGATAGAATGGTTATCTTGCCAGGAATATTCTGCATAACTATGTTTAAATCTAATTCTGGTGAATTGAATTGGGAATTTGAAATGTGTGTGCGTTTGTGATTTTAGAAATACATTATATTTGGGTACATACAATGTCGAGGCTGACTGTTTTCAAAATGAATGCGCCCAAACAGCTTGAAAGTTTAGAGTAAAAAAAGGCAAAAAATATCATTTCATTTCTTTTTTCGCGTTGTTGTTTATGCATTGCCACTGTCGGAGATAGGCGATATCTAAAATGTGGCAAAATAAATCTTAAATTGCCAGATTGGAGAATGAAACTTATACTCAGAGCAATGGTAAGAAATAACATTAGATAAGTAATGTCTTCGATGTATCAACTCACGGCTTACAGAACCCCACAATGCTAAGCAGAAATGTTAGAGAAACAGGGTTTTCGATATATCAAAACACGACTTACAGAACAAATTGAGCTATCTGGATGGCATCACATTCACTCAAAGAAACAACTCATTCAACAGTGATTTGTGTTGGCTAGAATGTCGTGCAAATAGTTCAATTGGAATGGTTATTGGTGGTTTATGACGGCCGATTCTATACCGTACCTAGTTTATTTACATGAAGGATGTGAACCAGATGGAGAGGGTGCCCTCCGTGGGGATATTTCTAAGGGAATCTAACCAGAATTTACGCAAAGTTTACCAAGATTAGAAGAAAACCACGGAAAACTCCGAACGATTAGGCCAACAGGCATGATTGGATTATAATTTAGCACCTCCCGTTTACCAATTTTGAGAGCAGAACCTCTCGGGGCCGCTGATGGGACTAGCTCTATTTTAAGAGCACTGGTGATTAAAGCCAAAGTTTCTGGGTTCGAGTCCCGGCCTGGATACATTCTCACTCATTTGAAAAAATTACTACTCGCATGATTTATTTAGTTTGATTGTATGAAGATAATAAAAGTCATATTAGTTACGTTAAGAGTTGAACTTTACAGCTAAGTTTGCTATGTCATTTTCCGTGTTATCGACATCATGCAGTAAAATAAATAAATATATAATGTGTTTAAATAGCATTATTTTAGATTAATGTTGATAAAAGCTAGTAAAAATATCTTTAAGAAATAAAACGTTTCATTTAAAAAGCTCTTGAAATTTTAGACTGACTCTTCGTTCATATTTTATCATAGAATTACAAAAGTCTTTCTCAACCTAGTTTATTTAAACTTGATATAGAAATAGCAGTTTTCGCTTTTCTGATTTTAATTAAACGACGGCTCATTGTAAAGTAAAATAATGCTGTTCTTCCTTTGTGCTCTATAGTCTGCAGGTAATTATTTCTCAAATATGCTGCGACGACATTTCGACGACAATTCATTATTCTGTTATAAAATGCCTATTATTCTGAACAAAACATGTTTCTAGAACCGCATTTTAATGATGTGAAATCTGATGTCCATTCGAGTAATCGAGTAATTTAGACGATGGTGAAAATATAACATTTTCAACAGTTTTTAAGTGTTTATATATGCCATGTGTTTTTCAGAAATTAATTAAAAAAATAGCCATATTATCATCAAATATTTTTTTATGTATGTACAGTAATATTTCGAAATATATAATTACAAATATCAATAATGAACACAATCAGCCTAATTAAACTTCAAAACTGGTATATTTATCCCTCAAATGTAGTTTTTAACTGATTTCAAAGGAAACGGGTTATTTAATTCTATGATATACATAAGTGTGTGTTCACGAATATTCTGAACAGATTTTTTTTAATGTCTGTTTTTGCGAGTATTTTTTAAAAAAAAGAAAGAAAAATCATGAAATACTTTCCCACACATTCCAGACACTGTAAAGAATCTGCACCGTTCAAAAATGTGAAAGATGATATTTAAGTAAACAAGGCTCAGGCCAGGCAAGAAGGTCTACCGGAATGACTTAAGATCAAAAACCCTGCCCATATCTAAGTAAACAATTTAGAAAACGCATAATGCATTTGAAAACCCAATTTCAGCATTTATCATCTATAGTCAGAAAAGTATCCAAATTATTTTGTGCAGCCCTGTATATGATCTAAAAACATGCATATATCCCATATACATGTATGATACATTTTTGTTACGATTGGCACATTATTGATGATTGCTATGACTGTCGACTTGAACGTTCGTTCCATCATACTCCAGTGATGACATATCAGTCCGAACCCCACGAAAATTACCGTATAATCAGTTCTATGTACGCGCAGTCGAGATCATGGAAATACAGTCATGACATTCGGAGAGGGTATTATTCCGATTTAATCACTATGAAGGCAATTCTCAGAAACGAATCATATTTGAACATCCTATTATAATGCAATCGTGGAAGCTGAGTAGAGGCAGTTCATTCCAATAGAAATTTCCCAAAAACATTAAGGAAACTTAATAGATGAGCAAGAACTTTATTATGAGAACAGAGATGACAGCAACTCCACCGACTTTCGCTTCATTAAAAACTTGAACACATTAAGTATTGAAGAATTAGCAGAAATTGAAGAACATACTACCGACGAAATAGTGTAGACTTCCCCAGTGACGGCTTATAGATGACAACAACTAATTCGTGTAAAAATCTGTCTCCGAAGCCAGGGTAACCGTATAAATACTTCCAAAATCTTGCCCAAAGTGACAAACGCGCGAAAACAGCTGGCCCACTCACATCAATGTTCGGAGGGATCCAGGGGGGATAGGCAAGGCGGGGCCTACTCGCTAATGGATGAAAAAATGAGGCCACGAGGGTGTGTCTCTGACGTATGACCAAAACTCTTTATCAGAAGCGGCAATTTAAAAAGATAAAAAGCTTTTGGGCGCGAAAACGCCAGGAATCCTGGGATGCCGAATGATAATTAAATAGAAATAAAAATGGTATTACAAAGTTCCAAAGAATAAAAATTCAATGTCTCAAAAGAAGAAATTAGGCAGGTGCGTTTTAGAGGCAGTGTTGCAATTTAATAGAATAAGGTTTTAATAAATACGTGTAGCTTTTAACAGATTAAGATTTTTAGAATGATAAATAAAAGAATATTTTGATTAAGTTATGGAATAAAATATAAAATAGTTTTAAGAGATATTTTAAAAAGAGAGGGAAAAAAAAAGAATTGTAAGAATTTGGAATAATTTAACTAAGGAAAAATGGCGAAAAATTTTTATTATTACATGTATATGTGTATATGTATGTATATATGTATATGTATATATGTACACATACAGATAGTGTGCTAAAATTTATTTCAGTTAGGAAACGCATAGCACAGTTGAAATTTTAACTTCTCCAATTTCCGTCAATAAGCGGAAATGTGCTCGAATTCTTTTGTGCAACCCTGTATATTATCTGTAGAATTTCTATACACTAATATGCAAAAATTTAGTTAAATTTAAAAATGCATTCCATAACTCAAAGCGCACTTCCAACATTTTCCCGTCATAAACTATACTGTAACCGTATTCTTTTGTGTGTCCCTGTAAATGAACGATAAGTGCTATGCAGTAAGCCTCTTGTAGTGCACGTCGGTGATGTATATCAATTCCAATATGATTGAAATTGTGTAGCATCATTAAACTACACTTCGTTATACATTTTTCCGCATAGACCATGATGTAATGAAATTTTTTTGACAGTCCCTGTAAATGAACTATAGATGCTACGCATCTCATTTCCAATAGGGAACATGCCATAAATCTCAATATTATATATCAATTATACATGGCAATCCAAATATATTTATGCGAGTTAGAGCACAGGTTGACAAAGCGAAGTCATAAACGCTTTTCAACTATGTTGAAAAGTGTTGAAAATATTCAAAAATAGATTGTTTATCTGTTTGTTTGCTTTCCACTTGCGAGTTATGAATTTCATAAAAATAGTCAGTTTGCTTTAAAATTTGAAAATATTAAGAAAGACAGCGATAATTTCATGTTTTGAAACTTGTTACTATAGGACGCACAAACATTTTCTTTTACAATCGCATTTATGAAACATCATATTATCGTTTACGACACACGACAAACATACGCGTTCTTCTGGACGGTGTGCGTAAGTTGCGTCCGGAGCACTCCTTCTTTTCCCCCATATACGTAAGCTCCGTCCTGTATTTTTCTTCCATCTACGTGAATTGGGCCCCGCAGAGGGGGTTTCCAAAAGTTCACCAAAAAGGTAAAACAAGTTGATACAAGTCTATTTCGCTTATTTCCTCATGAAGAATTTTTAGATGATTTAACATATTCAAAATAAATTGAAAATAAATCAAAGATTAAATGTCTTAAATTTTCTAATAAACTCCTGTTTGTAAAAATTGCAACAGCATGAAGAAATCATGCCAGTGAGCTGAAACTGACAGCAAATATAAATTATGGCGTTGTTGTTCAAATTATTAGAATTTCAAAGTTGTCCCGCAAGCATAGGCTCTGAACTGCTTATTTAGCCGTTTAAATAAAGAGCTGTAGCGTTGAAAGAAGTTTTTGTTTGTATACCAGTGGTAAGCGTTTCATACCTTGACGACGATAGAGGACGCCATATGAGCAAGCTACTGAGCTTGAACGGGGATCAATGATGGCATACGTGAAAGGTTTTTCTCGTGTCGTACAATAGGAGATCGTATGGAGCCCAATGCTACGACAGTTATTCGAGTGCAGAAGTAGTGGGCACAAAAGAGCCGGATGACACGGAAATACAGCCGCCGCCCCCTGAATACTAGCAGGGTCGGACTGGGCCAGGGGAAAGGGCGCAGACCTTGGATTTTCAGAGGGCGCAAAATTTTTAACGAATTCAAGTGAAATTTACTTACTTGTGTTGTATCTGACTTGACATGGTTTAACAGATTCGCATAGCACCAAGTAAGAAAATGGCTTAATATTATACCTTTGAGTCTAGATAAACGACTTCGCTATATTCCTCATACATGTTTGAAGTTAAATAAAATCTACCCGGTGCTACACAATTTTCCAAAACATGTCTTGTTACATTCAAAAACTATAGAAAATTTAATACAGATACCTTGTACAAGATTGACTCTAGGCTAGGACTTTCCTACTTTGTTCTTTTGTCAGTAAGTCATGGAAAAAAGTGATCACCCCCTACTAATTATCCTGCAAATCAGGTATAAAAAATTCATAGGACCAGTTTATGGGGAATAATGTCTACCATTAAATTATTTTCATAAATTTTGTTTCGGGGATTGTCTACACAATAGAAAATGCAGGAACGTTGATTTTTCAAATGGTAACACTACTTTTGACACTCTCTTTGAGTTCCCTTAGATGAAGGCAACCTGAGAATATGGTACTTCTCTTAAATTTTCATAGTTATAAAAGAAAATGTGTTAGGAGTTTATCTAAAATTTTGGAAAAGAAAATTTAAATCTTACAAGAAAAAGTATTGAAAACACTCATTTAATCACCAGTAAAATTATACAAGAATTTTAAATTTATTGCTACCTTTTTAACACTTTCCAACCTAGTTGAAAAGTGTTTTTGACATCGGTTTGTCTGGCCGTCTGTCCGTATTCTAACTCGCTCAGATTACCCTGAAATTTTTGTATGTTATTGTCGTTTACTATAGCATGTTCCCTATGTCAACTGAAGTGTGTAGCACTTATAGTTTTTTTACAGGAACAGTCAAAAGTATTACGTTACATTACAGTCAATGGGAAATAATCGTTTCAAGTGCATTTTGATGATGCTACGTCATTTAAAATATGATGAAATTGATATATAATTATGAAGCGCACTAAAACATGCTTTTTGTAGAACATGGAGTGCAAAGCATTCATTATTCATTTACAGGGTCAAACAAAAGAATTCTGTTACACATTGTTCTATGGGGAAAAATCATTTGCAGTCTAATTTAGTGATATTTCACTATTTCAAACATAATGAAAATTATATGCATTACTGAGGTGGACTATAAATTGCTCTCTTGAAAGTGTGGTGTGCATTGCGTTTATTTACAGGGACACACAACAGATATCGGTTACAATACATGTGCGATATTTACAGTCTATGTGTGATAAGGGCGTTTTCAACTTTGATTTGTGTTTTTAAGTTTAACTAAATTTTTTCATAGTGCGTGTGTGTTTATAAACTCGGTTGTTCATAAACAGGGATACACAAGGGAACCCGTAAGTATTACAGACTATGGGTGTGAATTGCAATTGGGTAGTTTTTAATTGTGTTACGCATTTTCTTGCTGAACTATAATATATTTAGTATACTGTCAGGTTTCTCTCACAGGTGCAAGAGTTGAAAGCTATTCTTAAGGGATTAGCATATTGTATGTATTGTATATGTATCTATTGTGTACCGTTAGAGGCTGGTTTAAGAAGAATCTTAATCCGAAGGGGAGCGACTCAGAATATGAGTGGAAGGAAGGTGGAACAGAATGAAAGCAGTATTTCCATTGCAATGTGGTCTTTCATATATGGGAAAGCTATTGCACCCTTTTGTTTAGGAAGACAGATCCGTCAAGAGGGAGGAAGGGTTGTCAAGGACCCTTGGAAACAGAGGAGAAACCCCGTAGAAAGGAGGGTGCTCTGCAGTTTACGAGAGAGAGAAAGTTAGTTCTAACGTAGGAAGCGAAGGTGTAAGGTCGTTCAGAGTTGGAGCTCTGAGACCAGTGTTGAGTTCGGACGGAGCAGCGAAGTGTGAAGGTTGCTCGGGGAATGAGCGCTGAGAGCGGGTGTGAGATGAATAGAAATCTCAGTGTGGAATAAATGAACGTAGTCTAACGGTACACGTAAAGCGTTTCTGTAATTATTTTGATTTAATATTAAACCGCATACTTTACCTCCGAGTTTAAGTGTAAATATTGTTAATAAAGTGTTTGTTTAAGTGTAATAGGAAGAGTTAGGTTTTTCTTGAATATACATCACGTATCGTGCCCGATATCACGTATTCATATCGGTGGTGGCAGCATATCAAGAGAACGGATCTATTTCGAAGTTGTGTGGACGGAGAAGTGGAATCCGACATATACTAATATAAGTTTGTCGAATATAAATAAATTCATATACTAAGCAAAGAAAAAGATACATTGTTGGGGTACATTGCGAGTGAGTTTTAAGTTGCCTTTTAGCTTAATATGTGGTGTGTACAAAAGTTTTTAAATAATATACAGGGCTGTACAAGGATTTCGAGTGCATTTCCATCGATCGGAGAAAATTGCTAAATATGAATATTCTAACTGAACTAAATTTTACCATGCTATATATCCACATCTATTGATCATGTACAGGGCTGCACAAAATAATTCGACTACTTTTTTGACACTGGAAGGTAATTTCGAAAACAGTTTTTTTAAATGTGGTATATGTTTTCTAAACTATTTACTTACATATCTTCTTTCACCTTATTTAACGATGAAGTTTCGTTACAGTTTTCTGGCTGTGTTGGAGAGTGTTTCATAATCTATGCTTGACGCATGATTTTTCGTTCTTGTTTTATATATAAAAGCGAACACTATAAAATGTTTCTGGTAAGTACTTGCGATTTATTTTCTGTAGATCCTTTGACAACAGAAGACGGTCCCTTTAGATTTGGGCTGTTGGAAGGTTCTCTATAGAGAACTATAATAATTAATTTTCGAGATATATATATCTCGAAAATTAATTATTAAATGAGCTGCAAACGTAAACACTGATGTTTTTGATGATTGTCGTTTTTTATACAAAAATTAATGTAGGTCATAATTCATAAATTCTAATATGAATTTAATAATAATTTTCATAATTAAAAAAGTCTTTGAATAAAAAAAAACCTGGAATATGTTTGGGTCTGTTAAGTATATTTCATTAAAACATTAATAAAAATTCAATAGATTGATTTTTATAAGCTTCTTAAATAGGCTTTACTTTAGCATCCTCAAACTTTAACTCTTCTAACTGTATGAAGGTTTAAGATAAAGTATATAAACTATACATTTTTGCGAGCTATATCGATCCCTGAAACATAATGTATGCATAGCATAATTAGTAGACATTATTTCCAATCGATTGGCACGGGGTTATCACTTTTTTTGCTCAGGACTGTCAATTAATACATTAGTCTAACTTGATCTATCCATAGTTGTGTCAATGCAAAAAAAAAAAAAACCTTGCTTTACTTTCTTAGAAATTTCAGGCTTTATTACAAGCTTGACGATATTTATGATTTTTTTAACAGTCATCTTGCTGTGAGATGTGACTTGACTAACTCTAACCTTTTTCATACAATTCTTTTTTCACTCAGGCAACACAAAATTGTTGGGCTATCATTAGTCCATTATTTTCTGGCTTCGTTGGCCAACGATTGAGTTTGGATGTCATGCCTACATTGGCCAGATATTTGTCTGTTAGTTGGACCAACAGCTAATGCTGCGCCTGGATCGTTGGTCTAAAGATATGAGTTATGAGTTGCCATTTGACCAACAGTTGTGTTTACTGGCAAAACTGCGCCAATAATAATGATAAAATATGCTAATAATTGATCCTATTTTAATTAGAAACTTGAACTAATTTGTTCATTTTCAGGCAAAAATTAATTATGCTTCTAGAATTACCGATTAAAACTGCTTATAATTTGGTCACATTAGTTTCAGAAATGTTTCACCATTTACCATTTTTATCGGGTTGCCCTGAAAATTCGTGCCGTTTGGGAAAATTAATTTGTACCGGAAAATTCCGCTCGTTAATTATTAGATATTAGCTATCGGAATTAATGCCTACTAATTAAATGATAGAATTTTCCGGTACTAATTAATTTTCCCAAACGACACGAATTTTCCAGACAACCCAATACTTAACGAATATCAATAAAATTATTATGGAAATAAATTTTATCTTTATGACTATTAAAGATGCAAGAATATCAGTGCTAAAGAGCTGAAACCTCTTTTTAAAAAATATATTTCTTTAACGTAAGTCATGAAGTCAGTTATGAACGTGGTATAGATGCAATTTTTGATATAATTTGGCAGCAAATGCTTATTTAGAAAAGTAGCATCTTTAAATAGGGTATCTGCACGTGTTTGACTCATCACACACACGCACAAAAAATATTCAGTATGCAAATTGCTTTAAAAAATATTTATATCGAGAACAAAAATGCACTTTCAGTATGGAAATAGAAATTTTGAAACTAAAACTCATGCTTGATTTTTTTTCTTTTAAGTACCACACATTATTGCAGACTTGAATTTCCAAATATATAGGAGTTTTTGAATGAGAAAATAACAATTGCTTGTGAAAATAATAGTACACTTGCAGCATTTGGGATAAGGCAGGAGGAGGAAAAGGGGTTTTGTATGCTTAAAAATGACTTATCCTTAAAATGCTAAATTGATATCGCACTATAAAAAGGTTTCAGAAATAGTGATTAGTTACCTTAAATCACAAAAATAATTAAGTAAATTTATTTTTCTCAGCACATTCTTTACATGATTTGCAAATTTTTTATCATAATTAGAGATCAAGGGAAATATTTAAGTTTCCATAATTGAACGAAATCCACCGGGGATTGTAATTTTGCTATCTACAGGATTTTGCAGACAGCATGATTGAAAATTAAAAAACCTACAAAAATTTCTCAATAGTAACCATCGCTTTATTTAATGATCGATTTTACTGTTATTAAATAAAACATTTTTTCAATGAACATTTTTTCATCTCTTTCTTTTATCAAGTTGTTTTTCGAAAAGCATGGTTTCAATTATAGGTGCATGGTGCATTTAGGGTCGGCTTTAAAGGTGCGCAATGTCGGGCGACCACCCTGGGTACTAGCAGCTAAGGAACAGAAAATACGCAAAATATTTTATCTAAGATTAAGACTAAAATATATCATTCTAAGGACCAATCAAAGAAATTTTTCTCGGGGCACGGGAGTAGTACCTGGGCGTAGTAGTAAAGCTTTAGTAGCCACGGCCCACAAAGATTATTAAAACTTTCCTAGGTGCACGGTTTCTCCCTCAATCGAAGGCAAACACGCCCGCTTTGGTTTCCGATTCTGCAAATTCCTTCGATGTATCTTCAATATTTTTATGATAATAAAAATCCCTCTCTTTTGCTATCTGTCTGTTAATTGATCATTATCCCTAACCAAAAATTTGAAATTTAGTACACTAATCAGAATGCATGCATATAGCCAGGGGAAATATTGGAGTGGCTTAAGGGCGCGAAATTTTCCTTGGCTGAGGGCGCACCGGCCTTCGGGCCGATGGGCCGGCGGTCCAGTCCGAGCCTGAATACTAGGCTGAAACAAAAATTACGACTTTCGAAGGCGGATTTTTTTAAGTGTTTGTACGGCCCTGTGAATTTGGACACCAGTATTTTCTAAAAGTTTTCTTTGCCTTATTTAACTCAGAAAAAGAAGGTTGAGAAAACTATCAGATATTAATTGTTTTCAAATTCAAGGGACCGTACAAATGCTAAAAAACCGCTTACGACAGCAGCTTCTTTTGTATCAGTGCGCAGGCCTAGTATTCAGAAGGCGGTAATACAATAGTGGATGACAAGATGTCATGTCAACAAAGGACGATAGACACATCATCCGGGCGGCAGTGACAGATTGTACAGTTTGATATGGACCGTTGACAAAACGTTGGAGTCTTTGCTACCGGTGTATCATTGTCTGCTCCACAAATTCGTCAGCACGTCCGCTGTACCATGTACTAGATGGAGTTTCCCTTTGTACAGGATTCCCCTCACGTAAAACCATCAATGCCAGCGGCTACAAAGGGCCTGTCGACATGGACACTGGTGTGCCGATTGGCAACAACTCGTCTTTTCCGATGAATCCCACTTTAATTTCGGGTACAGAGATGGCCGTATTTGTGTTAGATGCTGAACAGCTGAACGTCACCTTCTAAAATGTGACATCCAACGTAATGCTGGACGAATGCCAAGTGTGATGGTTAGAGAAGCTATTGGGTGTCACGGACTATCTCAGCATCTAAGAATTGTGGGTAATCTCAACAGCAACCGGTACATCAGAGACATTCTGGAGCCCGAAGATGTACCCTTCTTTCAACGTCTTCCTGGTGCTGTATTTCAAAAGGACAGTGCTTGTCCACATATTACTAAGAATGGTCAAACCTTCTTTCACCACAATAGATACAGCTTCTTCCTTGGCTTGCCTATTCACTGGATATGTCGCCTTTATTTTACATGTCTGGGATTTTGTTGGTCGTCGTTTTGCTCGTGACGCCCTCCTGTAGCTCTAATACAGATGAACTTTGGTTTCGGATAGAAGCAATCTCAATCTGGAATACTCTTCCTCAAGTACAAATTCAACATGTGTTAGATTCGATACCACGTCGTATAGAAGCACTTATTGCAGAGCATTGTGGCTGCGCAAAATGCTTATTTTCGACATGTAATATTGTTTTTTTACTTTGTAAATTTAATCATTTATTTGTCCCATACAAGACATTTGTAGAATAAGTTTCATTCCAGTCTGATGAGTCTTTCATGGTACTGCAATTTTTACAGACACAAATACAAGTGTAAACTTAATAAAACAAAAAGTTGCACTTCTGAAAGGTTGTGTACTGTAAGCTTTTTTTTTTTTTTTTTTTTTTTTTTGCGTTTGGAAATTTTATAACAACCCTGTAACTTTGACGAAATTTTCTGAAAAATCTTGTTTTTTATTAAAAAATGGTAAACGCTATTTGATGAGCATTTACAAAGAATTATCTTGAATTGAAAACTCCCGCTCTCCTCAACCCCAGCCTTCAAAATATTTTTCCACCTACGTCACTGATTAAAATCGCATGCCATTATTGCAACGAAGTACGGAGTTGTATGTGGCAAAATTTTTCTGTTAAAAGAATTTATACGACCAACATTCCAGGGACGCAATTTACGTATTACGGAAGGATCTTTAAGGTAAAAGGGATCTTTTGAGACGCAACTTACTTTCAGCCTTTCTCAACTGCAGCACTACCTAACATCTTTGCACGAATAGACTCATAATCTCATAGACTGCGCATACGTGAATTCGAACTGATGATTTCTAAAATGGGGTAAAATCATAAAAAACTTCTTAATAACACCATGAAAATAAGGAATGTTCTAGGTCTTTTGAAAGAACTTTTGTCTTTCTTTCGAAAAGCCTAGTACATTCCTTATTTTTATGGTGTTATTAAGAAGTTTTTTATGCTTTTATAGTATTACATCAGTTTATTGGTATTACATCAGTGTAAAATGGGGTAGACAACTTTTTGAAAACAAATTGCAAAAAAAATCTATGAATAAAATAATAACATGTTTTCATGTTTCCGTAAGATAAACTGTAATAAAACTGCTATGATGGAATCATGGGGAACCGGAAAATATCCTAATTGAAACATGTTTCTGGTTGAATAGATTTGTTTTATGGATATACCTTCTATTGTCCTTACAATACATTCTTTACACCGTGACGGGGGCAACGAAATTGTTCATTTAGGACAGGTTTTTATAGGCAGGTTCAAGTATTCACATGTTTTATTGTATTTTTATTTTAAAGGCATACTTTCCGCAAATATGAAGTCATAATTGCATTTAGTGTCATGCAATATACAGAGTGTCCACTCTCAATGGTGTCCAATGGCTACTTCCTAAACCGGTAGTCATAGACATATAGTTCCATTAGCAAAAATGTTTCAAATGAGGTAAAGAAGCATTTTAATAGCGATTTGGATCAATAAAAATATTTCTTAGAAAGTTACTAAATTTAATTTTTTATACGGTTCCTGGTTCTATAAGTGATATTTAGTAAAAATGTCCTATTACACTAAGAAGTAAGACTAAAAAAAGTCCCATTCATCTAACACTAAAAATGACCGAATTATGAAACTTTGAATTTCATGACTTATACCAATTTTCTGCATCTGAACACAGATAAGTTGGGCCATGCTTCGAGGAATCGTACACAAAGTGCTTAAAGTATTAGTAGAATTTATTTTTCGTGTATCTGCACTTTAATTGAAATTAGTCACATCGTACAAGTATTACGATAGTGTTAATTTTTATTAATTAAGTTTCAGATTCGTTAAAATAATCGTATTTTAACCTATGTTTTATTTTATAAAGAATTGAGACTGTTATTTTTCATCATTTAATTTGACAAAAATTATGTTATTTTTTCACTGATATTTTTAGTACAAATTGTATAGTTTTCTTATGTCAGAATGAAAATAGAATTCAAATTTATATTGTAATGTTAATTTTACTCTCGACTGTTATTTTTTTATATGTATCTGACGATTATTTATATTTCTAAATAAATTTGAGAATGACCCCTATTTGGCAACAAAAAAGACGCTTCAAATTTAAAAAGCTATAACTTGGTCTGTTTTAATCGTAGAAGAACATTTTTTGTCTTACTTGTTAGTGTAATAGGAATTTTTTACTAAATATCACTTATAAGACTGTATAAAAAATTAAATTTCAAAACTTTTTAAGAAATGTTTTATTGACCCAAATTATTTATAATATACTGCTTTACCTTATTTAAAGCATTTTTGCAGTTGGAACTATACGTCTCTCACTAACGGTTTAGGAATTAGCCATTGGACATCGTTGAGAGATGACACCCTGTATAAGAATTAACCATTATTTTTTATACGGAGGATTTCCATACCGACTAGTGTTGTTCTTAAAAGCTTGTTTTAGTTTTCTGGTAATTCTATTTTAGAATGTTTCATTTTAAAAATGCACTCAATGTAAAAAATTTAATATTTTAATTGATTTGTTTAAAAAAAAATCATTAACTCCAAAAGATTCCATTAAAATATAAAACAACGCCTTACAGTATTTAAAACTGTCAATCTAAAACTTTTAAAAATGACCTTAAAAGGTTAATAGGGCAAAAAACGAAAAAAAGGAGGAGAAAAAAAATGCAACATCTGATCCTGATGATTACTTTCTGTTCGTACTTTAAAATTTCAGTTTTGCTAAATTCCATTTTCACAATTTAAAATTTTCTTTGAATAATTTTCATTTCATTTCGCACTTGAAGACTTTTCATTTTATTTCGCACTTGAAGACTTTCCATTTTATGTCATAATACAACCTATTTATCAACTTCTAAAACCTTATCGCATGAACAAACCCATATTATGTACTTCTTTTTAATGCAGTAATATTTAAGTTTCAACGTTTAATTTTTCACTCTGCGATAATTCAGATTTTGAGATATTGTTGTGTAAAATAGCTAATTAATTTATCTGCAGTTAATTAAATGCTTTTCATCGCAAGTTTTCTCTAATTACTTTCTCGTAGTGCATTTTTATTTTATAGCAGTATCTTCATTACTTTCATTTCCAACATAATCTTTCTTTATTATAATATCTTGCGATAGACAAAATTCGAGTAAAAATATCTCTGATATAATTTTTTGCTTGGGTGGTTTTAGTAAAATTTTATCAAAGAACTTTTACCATAAAATGAATTTTACTTTAAAAATTAAAAGTAATATTTTTTATAAAAATTGCTTTCTTTCAAATGAGCAAGAGACTGTAACCAGTACGAACTACGCTCGACAACCCCTTTCCAGACCACGCAGACTCTAAAATACATGCTAATTTGCTCTGCTTTAAAAAAGATTAGCTGCTTATGGAAAGTTTCAATGGATTTGTTAATGTAAGCTAGGAAAGAGTTCCTGCCATAATAAATTCATTCACAGCGACAGCAAAGTTAGTTACTTTTTTTTAAATAGAAAGATTTATTTATTCCTCAGTTTAAAATTATAGTAAATTTTCCGTTGTACCTTTATAATGCTGCATTTTAAAGATTTATTATGAGAACACAAACATGGTACCTCACTTTTGATACACGAATGTTTGATATTTTTTCATAATTTGTTTTAAAACATTTTATCTACAAAAACAACTTTTCAAAAGTAAAAAAAAGGCCAAGCGTAAAAAAAAAAAAAAAAAAAAAAAAAAAAAAAAAAGTTGTGGCTAAAAAATGGTGTGATATCAAATTTCCAAGCTATTATATTGCTTATTTAACTTTTTTCCATTAAATAAGTTATCATATATATAAGTCGAGTGCCTACGTATATGTTAATAGAAATCGTTTTCTCTTGTACTAAATACATCCTAACGAGTTTCTGAAAATTCAATTTTTTTCAAATTATGCATGATGGGCTTGGCGGCCATCTTTGCATATTATTCACAAAATTCTAACCACCCAAATCCGTAGTTAAAATCCGAAGTTCAAAATTGTTATTTAAGCAAATATTTAAGAGTTTCATTTATAGACTTGTATGCTCTGAAAATTGTGTCTTATGATAATGATGACTTATCTTAAAGATTCATCTTATGATTTATTTTTTAGAGTAATTATTAATTTCAAACTAGTAAAAATCAATTTATCAAAATATCAGTCTTATCTAATTTATCTGTCCGTAGTTAGAATCTGAAGTTCGAAATTTTTATAAACATATTACATTGCAAACATATTACGCTTTTACTTTAGAAATTTGGGTGCTTAGAAATATGGAAAGATGACCGCCAAGCCCATCATGCATAATTTGAAAAAAATTGAATTTTCAGAAACTCGTTAGGATGTATTTAGTACAGGAGAAAACGATTTCTATTAACATATACGTAGGCACTCGACTTATATATATGATAACTTATTTAATGGGAAAAAGTTAAATAAGCAATATAATAGCTTGGAAATTTGATATCACACCATTTTTTAGCCACAACTTTTTTTTTTTTTTTTTTTTTTTTTTTTTTTTTTTTTTTTTACGCTTGGCCTTTTTTTACTTTTGAAAAGTTGTTTTTGTAGATATCATTTCTTTTTTTTAAATATATTGAACATAATTTAAATAATCTAAACATGAGAAATAATTTAAAATTACATTTTACTTTCAGTCTTTGTTTAAAGGGTTAACTAGAAATAGCAGTAGATTTTTCAATTAAATTAATTACACTCTTAAAAAAAACATACTAAATGTGGCTTGTTATAATACTTGTTATCCTCCGTTAAAAAATATCATTGACTAATCCATTAAATGAATAAAAATGGAATACGTACATAGCGTGTCAGCCCTGCATTTGAAATCAAATGTGATATCACGCTCTTTTATTATTAGCACTAGCTGGCTTCGCCCGCTAGCGGGCCCCTAACTTACACCGGGGCCTCAATCCTTTTAAAACCTCGAATAAGATAAACCACGAACCTCCGACCTGGTTCCACGCTGCTTTCGGCACCGGATAATCCCTTAATTTGCACATCGAATTGTATAAACATCTAAACAAACGAACTTCCGACACGGGTCCCGGCTGCCTTCGGCACCGTATAGCAGTCGTGCTGCGCACGCTCAAGTTCTATCTTCCACCACCAGGTAGCGCAATCTGTTCTATACAAACCTCGGGCACTGAAATCGTTAAGGCTATAGATGTCGAGTCGAATGAGCTATACCCCGTCGTGATCTAGCCCATACAACTCAACTTCCGGATCTTTTTTGACGTAAGTTGAACTCATGTAATAATATTTAATGGATCAAATTTCGAAAAGAATTGTCAGCTTTTATTTTTTGCGCGTGCAAATTAGAAACGATACTTTAATTTGAAATCAAATGTTTTGATTTATGATAATTATTATTTTTCTATTTTCTATTTTAAACGAAAAATGTGAACGTCATGTATTTTAAATTGAAACAGCTGTCACGGACGCACCGGGGTTGGCGCGATTTTTGTTTTGCGCCAAATATGTTTAAGAATCTCCGCATTAGCGAACATATTGCAAGTGATAAGCAAACGGACATGAAGCATAAATTCTTAAGTGGGTTTTTGTCAAGAAAGATGAAATACATAACAACAAAAAATATGCGAAATGCTACCTCGATCGCAAAAGTTCTTGATTTGTCTATTAGATTTTTCCAGTTATGCGAGGAATTAAGGAAAAAAATAAATTATGAATAAAAATAATTTGTTACAATGCTTAACATACATTTAAGGGCGACCAAACTGGTCGCCAGTGGCGGCTAGTCTCTATAATAAAACCGTAAGTCATGTGACTGTCATCAACAATTCCGGAATGCCCGCTTCACTTTTTCATATTCCAGGCGGCCATTTTTATTCAAAATTATTTTTTCGAATAAAACTTAATAAATGTTACATTTTTAGAAAGATCGTTCAAAATAAATTAATATTTGAGAGATGACTTACGTTCAATTATGTATATATTCTTCAATAACTTCAGTTGAAATTAGCCTCGCAGTTGAAATTCTCTATCCATGAAAGTAAAAAAAAAAAAAAAAAAAAAAAAAAAAAAAAAAGATTCATTCGTCGTGAAGGTTTAAACCATGGAGATAATCGTTCGTAAAGTAAGTTTTCCGTGAAAATTTTTTTGGAGCGCTGCCTGGTTTCAAAAAAATAATTCGTACCAGTGACACAATCAAAGTTTACCATAATTATGTGCTATACAACTCAACTTCATTCTTTATCTTTTCTTGATGTAAGCTGAATGTAAACAAATACAACTCCTGTAATGATATTTAATGAATCAAATTTTGAAACAAATTGTCAGTTAATTTGGTATTTATGTATTATACGTGCAAGGAAGAGAGACCACTGAAAATGATTGTTAATCACCAATCATATTTACCATTATTAATGACCAATCGCTTTCAAAACAGTAATTTAATATACATTTACAAAATACATAACATCATTAAGTACTTTTGTGTTATTTGGGCGCAAATCTCGCCAATAGCATATTTAAAATTGCCAATACCAGCTATTATTTTTCGCGTGTGCAAATTAGAAACGATACTTTGATTTTGAAATCAAATGTTCTGATGGAACAACTGTCGTAGACGCACCGAGGCACTATATTAACTATAGAGTGGCAATATAGAGAGAAAAAACGGGTTGCTGTAATTAGAATTATAGGCGGTAATGTTGGCGTGGCGTATTTACAAGTTACGGATCTTAATAGTCAGTAGACATTAAGCAGAAATGCCAAAGTAAGGGAATTATGCAGTTATGAAAACTCCTAAACTATATCAAAATAGGAGAGCAGAGAAAAACAGAGTCGAACAGAGACCGGCATCTAGAAGGAAGTTCGTGAATTTTAATCAGATTCTACGCCACGGGTCAAAAGTGCTGACAGCAAATATGGTTTAAAAGGAATGTGATTATCAAAACTGGCTTCCAAAAGTTCAATGTTTCACCAAACCATACTCGAAAATTAAGTGTTATAATATGCACCCCGATTATGTCACATTATTCAAGACGTTTTAAATGAGAACAATGATAGATTTTCTAATCTTCCGTAATCAAGTCTACAGCCAAAGTTAGCGAGAAACAAACAAACAAACAAACAAAAGAATATTGTCAACAATATGGTTCAGTGTAAATGTGGATATCATTAAAGACTTTCACAAAATAGACTTCAATGCACCAAATCGTATTAACTAAAATACGCCATTTGGCAATGGATCCAATTACGGAAAACTACTTAATATGTTTAAGAATCTCCTCATTAGCAAACATATTGCGACTGATAAGCAAACGGATATGAAGCATAAACGCTTAAGTTGGTTAAGCGGTTTTTGTCAAGAAAGACGAAATACATAACAACAAAAAATATGCGAAATGCTACCATGATCGCAAAAGTTTCTGATTTGTCTATTAGAATCTTCCGGTTTGGCGAAGGATTACGGAAAAAATAAATTATGAATAAAAGTAACGTGTTACAGTGCTTAACATACATTTAAGGGAGACCAAACTGGTTGCCAGTGGCGGCTAGTCTGTATTATAATAGCACAAATCAGTTACAAGTTATAACAACATCAAATTTCATCTGCAAGTCAGCCATTTTCTTCTGAAGATATTAAAAAAAATAAAACTTCATAATTATAAGAACACACATTTTATCAAACAATTAAATATGATTGCAAACTGTGGCAGATGACTGTTTCCAACAAGAATAAGTATGAGAAATTCCCGTCAAGCGTATCGATCTGGGTGGCTCAGTCGCAGAGCGTCGGCACGGTATGCGTAAGGTCCCAGGTTCGAGTCCTGGCCCAGGTCAATTTTTCACTCGTGTTTGTTTAGTGCATTTAATTGTCTGATAAAATGCGTGTTCTTAAAATATTGTAAAATAAAGTAATCAGACGTAGTGTTTATGCTTTAAAAAATATTTTAAATATATAATATACGTGTTTGAAAGATCTTTAAAAATAAATTAGTTTTTGAGGGAAGATGTACCTTCTAAAATGTATACATTATGAGTTATCGGCATTTAAAATTTCTTTCCAAACGTAAACAAAATTTTTGAAATGAATTAAATGTGATTCATTTATTTCTAAAAAAAATTTCGTTCGCAGGAATACCTTTCACGTCATTTTTCTATAAATTAATGAAATCCAGTTGTTAAATTATTTTTGTTTTAGAAGTGAAGTTTCCATTTAAATTTATTGTAACAGTACAATGTTTAATTGAATAAAATAATGTAAATCTAAGAAATTGCTAAGAAATTCCAAACATGCACAGGGCAATGCAATAAATAAATAAATAAATAAATAAATAAAAAATAAATAAATAGATAAATAAATAAATAAATAAATAAAAATCAGCTTTCATAAATTCTAAAAATTGTTCATATATCTCAATCACAATCTAAAGGAGGGTTTATTTCTATATTATTCTACATATAATAGTAATTTCAGCAAATATATTAAATTCCAATGCGATCTGTTTTAAACTTTAAGGTAGTTTATAACACACGATAAAAAATTTATAAAAAAGAATGGCGCGTCACAGTTCGGGGAGAGGATTGGGAGGAGCGTGAACAAAATTAGGAAGTATAATAAGGCTATCTGTTTGAAACTTTACGATATTTTATAACACATAACGTAAATTTTAAAAATAAAGCTGCGTCAAAAATTATAGGGAGGGGCGGAGCGCGTTTTGCCTACACAAGGGGGGGGGTGACACTTTTCTAAATTTTAACGATATCCGTCATGTCACATATCGTTACAAAGGCCTGTGACCACTTATTCATGTTATGCACCACAGGTGAAACCCCCACATTTTGCGCCCCCCCCCGACACTACTCATGTGATATATTGTTCGAAAGGCCTGTGACCGCTTATTCATATTATGTATCTTCGGGGTCCATCCTCCCACTTTCACCTCCCCCCAAAGGGGACACTTTTCTAAATTTTGTAGGCACCTCTCATGTGATATATCGTTGGAAAGGTCTGTGAACGCTTAATCAAATTATGCAGGTGTGAGGGGGGAGGTATTTTCTGAATTTTGCGCATATCCCTCATGTGATACATCGTTGGAAAAGTCTGTGACCGCCTAATCTTATTACGCATCTCCGGTGTTCATCCCCCACTTTGCCCCCCAAACGCGATTAGCTTTCACCACCAGTGGGCGCTTTCCTATCTCTGTTTCTATGGGTCAGATCACGATGGGGTATGGCTCATTCGACTCGACATCTATAGAGCTTTCCGATTTTAGTTCGTTTTTTCACCACCAACGGGCACTTTCCTACGGGCACAGAATTAAGGTAAACTTTGACTGTCTCACTGGTGCGGATTATTTTTTTTTACGCCAGGCAGCGATCCAAAAATTCATGGTTTAATATTTTAAACATTCACAACGAATGAATCTTTTTTCTTTGTTTACTTCCATAGATAGAGAATTTTAACTGCGAACCTAATTTAAACTGAAGTTATTGCAGAATGTATACATAATTGAACGTAAGTCATCTCTCAAATATTAATTTATTTTGAACGATCTTTCCAAAAATGTAAATTTTATGCAGTTTTATTTGCAAAAATAATTTTGAAAAAAAAAATGGCCGCCTGGCATATGAAAAAGTGAAACGGACATCCCGGAACTGTTGATGACAGTCACATGACTTACGGTTTTATTATAGAGACTAGCCGCCACTGGCGACCAGTTTGGTCGCCCTTAAATGTATGTTAAGCATTGTAACAAATTATTTTTATTCATAATTTATTTTTTTCCTTAATCCTTAGCCAAACCGGAAAAATCTAATAGACAAATCAAGAACTTTTGCGATCGTGGTGGCATTTCGCATATTTTTTGTTGTTATGTATTTCATCTTTCTTGACAAAAACCGTTTAACCCACTTTATAATAAATTAATCATTGTGTGTGTGTTTTTAATATAAAATAAACTATTTCATAATAAAATAAAAGTATATGCTGTTTTAGTAATCTCTAATAGGTACCTGAAAATGGGATTTTCTCGCCAAAATGGCGCAAAACAAAAATTACGCCAACCCTGTTGCGTCCGTGACAGCTGTTCCAATTTAAAATACATGACGTTCACATTTTTCTTTAAAATAGAAAATAGATAAATAAGAAATATTATCATAAATCAAAACATTTGATTTCAAAATTAAAATATCGTTTCTAATTAATACACACGAAAAATAAAAGCTGACAATTTTTTTCGAAATTTGATCCATTAAATATTATTACATGAGTTCAACCACGGAGTTCAACTTACATCAAGAAAAGATCCGAAGGAAGTTGAGTTGTATGGAACAGAATTATGGTAAACTTTGACTGTCTCACTGGTGCTGATTATTTTTTTTTACACCAGGCAGCGGTCCAAAAATTCATGGTTTAATATTTTAAACGTTCACAACGAATGAATCTTTTTTTTTTTTGTTGTTGTTTACTTTCATGGATAGAGAATTTGAACAGCGAACCTAATTGAAACTGAAGTTATTGCAGAATGTATACATAATTGAACGTAAGTCATCTCTCAAATATTAATTTATTTTGAACGATCTTTCTAAAAATGTAACTTTTATGCAGTTTTATTAGAAAAAATAATTTTGAATAAAAATGGCTGCCTGGCATATGAAACAGTGAAGCGGCATCCCGGAACTGTTGAGGACAGTCACATGACATACGGTTTTATTATAGAGATGGTACATGGTTGTTGGCGGGTTTTATCTCTGTTTTGGCATAATTTTTTAATCGCCAAGTTAATTAACAGTTTTTTGCTAATTAAGGATAGAAAATAATATTTTTTTACACTGAATTTTATAAAAGCACATAGATTACGTAATTACTTGTCCAAAAATGCAATCCCTTTTTTATTCTGCCGAATATTAAGGTCTGTAGGTTGTTTGAAAAAAAAAGGTTGACGAAGAAAAAAGTGATCATTTTAAGTAACTCGACGTTTTTAAAAAAAATCTATATCTCTGTTTATAAATCACTTATGAAGATGAGTTTGGTCTTAAATTGAAGAAATTCTTCATTATATTCTTCTAGTTTTCGTTTTTTATTTCTGCGACGCTTGGTTTATTATATATCTGATATTTTAATCTGGCATGTTTTGTCGATTTAACATTGCGAAGTTGATTCCTGTAAATAAGCAGTAGCGGTCTAGTTCAGTTCTTGGCGTTGTTTGTGTGGCGTTTTTTTTTTTTTTAAGCTTGGCTTGGCAGAGCGACCGCCCTGCTTGATTAAGTTAGCTACAATTAAATTACCTTCTTTCTTGACAGGTTTCTTTAATTATTTTCATGTGACATATTTTTTTTCTATGATAGCATCTTGTATTTTATTTTAATGTAACAATTCTTTATCATAATCTATTTTAATAAAGTTATTTAAAACAATTTGTTCACGTTCACGTGAATGCATGTACTTTTTTGCGTGAATTGATTCAGCCGAAAAGAAGAAGAATTTTCACATAAAATGTACTTTATTTCAAGAGGAAAACATTGAAAAAAAAAAATCAAAAAGAAATCGCGCAGCAACTTTTAGAAAATACTACGCTTTCAAGATATAAACGTGAAAAGACTGTTTGGTTCTTTGAATGGGACATGCTCACAAAAGTGCCACCAGAATATTTCGCGGTGTAGATCAATCAGATCTCCTTTTTCTTTCTTGTTGAGGTTTCGATTCTTTTTTCTGTATACAATTACTTAAACTTGTCGCACTTTATTGTCTCTTGCATTTTTTTTTAATTAATAAAAGGAAGTGTTTGTCTGTGTGTCTCTTGGCGATGGCAAGGGAAATCTGTTGAACATAGAAGTTTGTAAATTTGGTCCCTTAATAGATGAAGAATGAGACACAGATTGTTTATTTTTTGATTGGATAGTTTATTTTACATTGAAGACGAAATTTCAAGACTTTTTTCAAAAGCGGCTCAATTTACACTAAATTTTGCATCCAATGGTTTTCGGGCACGAGAAGACTGTTGGTCTAGGTCACATGATCGAGAAAATTCAATTAGTGGGTCATTTTGGGTCATGGACAAGCTAATTGTATCTAAAAAACGGTTCAAACGATTTTGACGAAATTTTGTATCCGACTATTTTCGGGCACGAGAAGACTATTGCGCTGGGTCACATGCTCGAGAACTTTCGATTAGTGGGTCATTTTTGGGTCAAAGCGGGTCAAATTAATTTTATCTAAAAAACGGCTCTAACGATTTTGATTAAATTTTGTATCCTACGAGTTTCGGGCACGCGAAAATCATTGGGCTAGGTCGCATGCTCGAGAAAATTCAATTAGTGGGTCATTTGTGGGTCATTGTGGGTCAAGATCTAAAAAGCGGCTCAATTTACACTAAATTTTGCATCCAATGGTTTTCGAGCACGAGAAGACTATTGGGCTGGGTCACATGTTCGAGAACTTTCGGTTTGTGGGACATTTTTGGGTCAAATCGGGTCAAATTAATTTTATCTAAAAAACGGCTCTAACGATTTTGATTAAATTTTGTATCCTACGAGTTTCGGGCACGCGAAAATCATTGGGCTAGGTCGCATGCTCGAGAAAATTCGATTAGTGGGTCATCTCTGGGTTATTGTGGGTCAAGATCTAAAAAGCTGCTCAATTTACACTAAATTTTGCATCCAATAGTTTTCGAGCACGAGAAGACTGTTGGGCTAGGTCACATGTTCGAGAAAATTCAATTAGTTGGTCATTTTGGTCATGTGTCATGATATTTGAACTCAAATTTAATTTTGTCCGAGCATAGCTCGGTCTTCCCTGCTCGTAAATATTATACAAGGAAAGTTTTGTATTAAAGAAATCTGCAGAAGAGGCAGATTTTTAAGGTTTTCCCAGCTTTAAGTAGAGAAAACGGGTTGCTTAGCAAAAATAATTATAAAAACATACATAAGAAAATTGCTGAATAAAAGCTGCAGATGAAGCAGATATTTAATGTTGTCCCAGCATTGCGTAGAGAAGATCGGTTGCTGTATAAATATGAATACAAAACAAATAAGAAAACTGCTTTGTTGACAGATTTGTTTATACGCCTGTTTGGTAATTAAGATTAATAAATATGTTTTATTTATTTTATAGATAAAATTCCCGTTTCTATTTTTTTAAAAAAAGTTCCAGGCAAAACAGATTGTTATTTTTTTCCCACAGCATTAGATAATTGTCTTATCAGCAGATTTTTTTACGCATCTGATTAATAATTAAGATCAATAAATCCTTTTTTTAAGAGTGACTTTTACAAAACCCTCCCGGCACATAGCATGAGAGACGATAGTATCTCGAATGACGCTGCAAAATCGAAAACCGAAAGCCCAAAACCGAAGATTGAACCAAAAATGAAGCAGATTTTTATTATTATTGCTTTCAGTTTAGAAATATTTTCTAGAGTTTCTTCTTTTATTTTGCATAGTTTGAATGTCTGCCCTCTTTCCAAGATTGGAGTTCCTTTCCAACGTGTGGATTAATGTGCAAAATTAAATTTTTTAAATGAAAATACTACTATCAACTTAATATAAGAAAAGACATATGTAGTAGGCTAATTTAGATATCTGGCTTTTAGTAAAGACCCTTTTCTATTTATTTCAATGAGCCTGACTAATTGAAATATCATCTATAACTTTTCAATCGTCGTAAATAATACTAAGCTTATAGTTATGAGTCTATACTGCGTTATGCAAATTAAAAGTATGTCATTTCTTGTTCAAACGTCGTGGTTTTATCAAGGCTTTTTTACAATAAGACAAAAATGCTCGTATTCAAAAAGAGTCAAATTGAATAATTTTCTATTGTTTGGTTAAGGCAGATGATCTTCAAAAAAATTTCGATAATCAGATAAAGATACTCATGAGACAAAAGTGGCTTATAATTCAAAATGTAATTCATTAATGAAAATTAATTAATTAATTAATTAATTAATTAATTTAAAAAAAAAAAAGATTCCAAATTCTTTCAATTAGTATGGCAGCAAATGTCGCACTTTTACTTTAAAAATTGAGTTCGTAAATGTATCAGAGAGTATTTCATAGAGAAATATATTTTTTTAGAAGACCCTTGATATATATATATATATATATATACAGTCAATAGGGCAGTTTTCTTATGTATTTGTTATGACTATTTTCATTCAGTAATACATCTTCTCTACTGGGAAAACTCTAAAATTCTGCCTCATCTGGAAATATGATTAACACAGCAATATTTTTTATATATTTGTTTTATAATTATTTTCACTCAGCAATCCATTTCTCTGCGTAAAGCTCTCAAAACCTTAAAAATTTTACTCATCTGCAGATTTCATTAATACAGACATTTTCTTCTATATTTCTTATAATTATTTTCATTCAGACACCCATCTTCTCTATTTAATGCTGGGAAATCATAAAAAATATGCCTCTTCTGCAGATTTTATAGGTATGGCACTTTACTTATATAGTTTAATGGTTATTTCAGCATTATTGATACTTCTGCACGAGGTGTTTTGAGAAATATATATCCTTAAAATAAAAATGAAACTTTCAAAACCTTTGACACTCAGTCGTACTAATGAAACTTGTCACGTAAGACAATTTTTTTATATCTTTTAATAAGCATTTTAAGTTCCTCTTTTTTATACTAAAACTATGCATAAACATTCCCTACCTTGGATTTATTGCAATAAGCCTAATTAAAACTAGCCTTTTTGGACAAACAGGTGTTCATTTTCTAATTAACCTACAACTACATAAGCTCATTGGATTGAGTCTGAAAATAATCACGTTGATTAAGAAACAAATGGTCATTTTCCTATCAGCGTAACGCTGCATAGGCTTTTCGCAATAAGCCTAAAAATATCAGGCTGTTTGAGAAACAAATATGATTTATGTTAATATTTTAACTAGCCCAAAGCTGCATAGACTCTTTGCAAAATATCAGACTGATTTGGAAAAGACAGAAGATTGTCCAGTTACCCTGGCACTTTGTAAATAGCCGGATTTCTCAATTACCCTAACGACATATATATATATATTTATACATGTATGTATGCGTGTGTATATATGAATTTTCTTTTCTTTTGGATTTTGGATCGTTTTCAGGTTGATGTGTGCCAAGTTCAGGTCGTGATTCAGGTCAACGAATTTGTTGTTGAGTCGACATTATTCTTATCTATGGTAAGAACTAACCGTCAATGCAACCTTAGATATAAATTACTTGTTTCTCTCAAGAATAAATGATTTTAATAAGTTAATAAGAATTTAAATAAGTTAATGTTTCAGTTATTTGTAGCTAGATTCTTATAAATAATCCAACATTATCGATCCGAAAATGAAGTTGTTTCTCTATTTTCAGTGTCATTTTTATTAGATTTAATTTCAATATAGAGTTGAGAATAGAACATGCAACTCACAAAATGAATTTTCCAAATACATTCGAACACTGTAATGAAATTTAACGTTCCTTACTTAACGTTACTGAAAAGTTCCTTACTTAATTTGTCAGGAGCCATTTGGGGAATTTTATTTTGAAATTGAAATAAATGTGAATCACGACGTTTCATGTTGTTATCTTATTTGTTTCTTTAAATTACATTTTCATGTTATACAATGTACTTACTGTGAAATTTTATTTGATAATTTTTTCATTACTGGAAACCTTTGTTTTAAAAAAAATCTTCGGGAAAAATATTAATCAATTTCCGAAACACATTTTAGTGCATTTCTGAAATGTGAGTGAGACTATTACATTCATTATTTTTGGAATACACATGACACTGACACAGTCTCATTTTAAATTATTGGTGCTCACAAAATATTTTTCATCTTTACAGAAGTTAAACTTTATAAGCGATTTATTTTCACTGAAGGCAAATCATACACACACATACATACACATGTACAGTCCTGAAAAAAAAGTTATCACTCCTTACTAATTCTGTGGGAAATGAATACATAACTAGTGGGATGCGCCAAATCCCAAAACTTTCTTCTATCTCATACATGATATATGTTAATACCCCAAAATTAGCTATCACAGTGCCCAATAAAATCAATATTTTTTGTCATTCTGGTGTACGTCAGCTGCTTGCGAATCGCCGGGTTACCTAGATTCGAAGCACCCTTACATGTGCGAGCAGCCGATGTGCAACACAACCACGAAAATCAACAAAATCGCTATCACCGCGTGCCCTTTCGGCGGAATATCCCCAAATTCAACTGGGACCTGCAGGCCCTACTTAAGAAAATATATGTAAAATTTGGTTCAATTCTGTGCATTATTTCATATACTTTTCGATAATATAATAATGAAAATGGAACAAAAATAGCTATCACAGCGCCTTTTTCCGGCGGAATATCCCCAAATTAAACTGGGACCTGCAGGCCATAGTCAAAAACATATACAGGGTGATTCATAAAAGATGGGCAGAACTGTCTCCAGGGGATTATCCAAATCGTATTGAATTCGCCCGCTGGTTTCTGCAGCAGAACGCGCTAAATCCACATTTTGGACGAACTGTGCTTTTCACCGATGAATGTACCTTCACACGTGAAGGTACATTTAACACACACAATGCACATGTATGGGCGGATGTCAATCCACATGCTACGTATCCACATGCTCATCAGAGACGCTTTTCCATCAATGTTTGGGCAGGAATCCTCGGAGACCACCTAATCGGACCGTACCTTCTTCCTGAACGCCTCAACGGTAAAACATACCTCACATTTCTGCAACATGTGCTGCCAGACCTGTTAAACGTTGTTCCTCCACGCATCCGGCGGGTCATGTGGTTCCAGCACGATGGAGCGCCAGCCCATTACGTACGAGACGTCCGCAACTATCTGGACATCACATTTCCGAACAGATGGATTGGTCGAGGTGGTCCTGTTGCTTGGCCTGCTCGCTCGCCAGATCTTTCACCCCTCGATTTCTTTTTTTGGGGACGATTGAAGGCTCTTATGTATGAGACACCCATTGAATCCCCCGAGGAACTGGTCGCCAGACTTTCCGCCGCTGTAGGGGAAGTGCTCGAAAAGCCTGATGTTTTCGCGAATGTTCGCCGTTCCATTCGTCGCCGTTGTTCTGCGTGCATAACCTCTGGTGGTCACAATTTTGAACATTTATTGTGATTACATGTTAATAAATATGCTTTGGTAACATAATCCTAATTTGTGTCTTTTTACCTCGTATCACAGCACACAATGTGTGGACATGGTAAACTGAACTGTGCTCAGGAGTAGAAATTTCAAACCCCTCTCCCCAGAAACTTAACCACGTCTAACGATTCAGATTTTGGGCTGAAAATTTAAGTCTAAGCTTTAGAAAGCATTTAATGAGACACAAAAAATAACGGTATAAAATAGTTGTTCGTTACTCCAAAGTCTAAAGCGCCCTCTATCGGAATTTTTTGAAAATTTTCTTTAAAATTTATTTTCAAGAAAATACTGACATAAAGAATAATTTTAGCAAAACGCGGCAGTAGTTAGAGCCTAATCTACGACACAAAGATCGGGAATAACTGATTTTTGTTCTGGGGGGAGAAGGGTTTCAAATTTCAAATTTCAGTTTACGCTACTTAACTACTCGTTAGGACTCAGATTTTTAGATCAAAATTTAAGTTTAAGTCTAAGCTTTCGAAATCATTTAAAGAAATACAAAAAATAACGTTAAAAAATAGTTGTTTGTTACTCCAAAGTCTAAAGCGCCCCCTATCGGCATTTTTTGAAATTGAACTTTAAAATTTTATTTTAAGAAAATACTGGCATAAAGAAAATTTTTTGCAAAAACCGCAAACGAATCGACCAATTTTTCCATGTTTTATAATCATTTGAAATTTCGGACCCTAAACTTTAATGCCCCCTATCTCCTTGGGAATACGTCTGGGACCCTTAGTCTCCTATTTAATATTATTTGTCTTTAAGTGTACTATAACCCCTTAAAGTTCTGCCCATCTTTTATGAATCACCCTGTATATAAAATTTGGTTCAATTTTGTGCATACACTTTTCAATGACACAATAATAAAAGGTGAACAAATATCGCTAGCACAGCGCCCCCTTCCGGCGGAATATCCCTAAATTCAACTGGGACTTGCTTTCTATAGCCAAAATCTTATAAAAATGAAAATTGGACCCCCATTTACACTGTAAAAAAAGACAAATGTTTATTAATCTACGAATATATACAATAATTTCTTCCGAGTCACCCGCGATTCCGAAAACGTTCTTTATCTTTAGAAACATCAGAAACCAATATATTTCGAGATTTAAAGAAGCATTTATAAAAACGGTTTTTTTTAAAGGACCTTTTTTAAAATTATATATTTACTCCGAAAATTATATATTTTCTCCGAAAGCGTTCACCTGTGAATAATGTCCACTAATTGATGCAACGCATGAATTATGTATCTGGGGTCGCCTACATATTAAATTTTGCACCAATTTTTGATTTTCAAGCCCCGTTTACACTGTAAAAAAAAGACAAATGTTTATTAATCTACGAATATATACAATAATCTCTTCCGAGTTACCCACGACTCCGAAAGCTCTCTTTATCTTTAGAAACATCAGAAACCAATATATTTCAAAATTTAAAGAAGCATTTATAAAAACGTTTTTTTTTTTAAAGGACCTTTTTTAAAATTATATATTTACTCCGAAAATTATATATTTTCTCTGGAAGCGCTCACCTGGGAATAATGTCCACTAATTGATGCCACGAATGAATTATGTATCTGGGGTCGCCTACATATTAAATTTTGCACCAATTTTTGATTTTCAAGCCCCGTTTACACTGTAAAAAAAAAGACAAATGTTTATTAATCTACGAATATATACAATAATCTCTTCCGAGTTACACACGACTCCGAAAGCGTTCTTTATCTTTACAAACATCAGAAACCAATATATTTCGAGATTTAAAGAAGCATTTATAAAAACGGTTTTTTTGTTTAAAGGACCTTTTTTAAAATTATACATTTACTCCAAAAATTATATATTTTCTCCGAAAGCGTTCACCTGTGAATAATGTCCACTAATTTATGCTAAGCAAGAATTATATATCTGGGGTCGCCTACATATTAAATTTTGCACCAATTTTTGAATTTCAAGCCCCGTTTACACTGTAAAAAAGAAAAATGTTTCTTAATCTACGAAAATATACAATAATCTCTTCCGAGTTACCCACGACTCCGAAAGCGCTCTTTATCTTTAGAAACATCAGAAACCAATATATATTCGAGATTTAAAGAAGCATTTATAAAAACGGTTTTTTTTTTTCTTCTTTTTTTCTGACACTGATTTTCAGAAAGTTTCCGAGTACTTTTTATAGTGCATTAAATAGTTTTATACGGGTCAGCTAGTTATTACATAAAATTTCAATTTACTCGACTGTGGCTTACTAGTGAGCAAGCTGAATAAGCTGTTTCATTGAAAATTAAATACTCTTATCTATTTTTTATGTTGTACAGTATATTCTAATTTAACAAAAAAAAATATTAAAAAGAAAACTGTACATTTATATCTTTCATAGGTTTAATTAAGAAAATAATTTTTTTATAAAGTTAAAGAAATACCGTATTAAATTACTAGAATGTATACTTAATTTTTATAATAGATTTGCTGAATTTATCCAAATTTCACCCAAATAAATATTAATTTTAAAAAAATCTAAACCATTCAATTTGCATTTCACTTTAATTGCGGTTTTTGTAGATGTTTCTTCGTTAATAAAAATGATGAATAATAAAAAAAATTGTCATTTAAAATTAAATATAGTTTTTAAAGCATGTATTTAATAATAGAGAATATTTCTAATGATACACAGTGTGACGAAAAGATTTTAAACAATGCTTAAAAAAACTGGTAATGATTTTATTTTTAAAAAAAATAATAAGTTTCAGACATTTGCTAAATATATTTTTTTAAATAACAGTACAAAGGTGTAATTTATTTGGACTATCAATTAAATAGGAATTAAAAGTAAAATTACTTGAAATTTAAGTCAAAGCATCGTCAAGCATGTTTAGTTTAAATGTATTTTTATATATGTATTTATATAAATATATATATATATATATGTGTGTGTGTGTGTGTGTGTGTGTGTGTGTGTGTGTGTGTGTGTGTGTGTGTGTGTGTGTGTGTGTGTATAAGAAGTAATTTTAAGACTCTGTTTCACACTAGCTACAGTTTTTTTTTCTTTTTCGTAGTATTACATGTGTAACAAATCACACCACATGTTTTGTTCTTTTTTTAAAACACATTTACAATTTACATTGTCAGCTTATCTCTGACAGTTAAAAAACTTTGAGCGCGTTTTAATCTTTTTGGAACATCCAGTATATTCATGCAAACGAAACAGTGCAAAATAAATAACTTGCATTTTCCCCTATAAAACAGTGTGTAATTTATTTGGATGTAAGTAAAACAAATAAAACAGTGCACGTTGATATAATTTTTAATGCAGCCATATATTATAAGACATTACTTTAAAGGTGGCTGCTAATTTCTGTCTGATCACGACTTAATTTTTACAAAAATAATTTTAAAAATCTAAATGACTTTCTAATACGTTCAGCATGAATTCGAAATATGTCATTCAAATATTTATTTAAAAAAGCGTTTAGTTTCAAATTCTAATGAAATTGACAAAAAAAAATAACGATAATAACAATAATAAAGAACATTTAAAGAAATCATTTTCATTTCTTCATTCAAGAAAATCCATGCAGTAATGTACTATGTTTAGGGAAAGTACCACAATTGAAAATATTTTACCGGAAATTGAAACACGTTTTTAATATCCGAAAATATGTAAAGAATTATGATTTAATTTTCGAACAATGAATGCTGTTTGAAAATATGTTTCATGTATTTTTTTTTTTTTTACTTTCTTCTATCTATAATAGAAGAAAGTATTGCAATCAAAATTTTTTTCGACTTCCGGTTACATGTTTTAGCGGTCAGAGATCACAAAAACATGTTTTTACAAAATGTCCGTCTGTCCGTGTGTCTGTCCTCATTGTATCACCGGAAAGTGTATGATGTTATGCATAGAATTGAACCAAATTTGATTTAAAGGTTTGCGAATATGGCCAGCAGATCTTCCTTGAATTTGGGGATATTCCGCCGGTAGGGGCGCTGCGATAACAATTTTTGTGCTATTTTCATTATTGTATCATCGAAAACTGTATGAAGTTATACATAGAATTGAATCAAATTTTATGAAATATGTTTTTAACTACGTCCTGCAGGTCCCAGTTGAATTTGATGATATTCCGCCGGAAGAGGACGCAAATCACACTACATGTTTTGTTCTTTTTTAAAACACTTTTACAGTTTATATTGTGCACGTATCTCTAACAGTTAAAAAACTTAGAGCGTGTTTTAATCTTTTTGGAACATTCAGTATATTCACGCAAACGAAATAGTGCAAAATAATAGTGCCATTTAAAGATTTCAAAATTTAAAAAAGTGTAGAAAAGAATTAGAAATCCTAAAAGTTTTTTTCCGTTAAATGATCGGCCTTGATTCAAGGATTCAAGAACAAATTCTGTTTTGCCTCTATCTTAAAAAATGGCTGAGATATAGCAGTTTGAAATTTTAGAGTGGCTGACGTTTTGAAACAAAACAGCAGGATTCCTCCATAAACGGGTTTAATTTATGAGTTTTAGTGAACAAGGTTTCGGCGAATTTTCTTTCGTTGTTGCAACCACTGTTCCAACTCTTATATGCTTAACACTATATATTTATATTTGCCAACGTGAAATTCTCGCCAAGCTTGGCGATACTTGGTGGCAAAAATACATTTCAATAAATGAAGGCAAATTAGCTATAGCTGACTAATTTGGCAATATTCTCATTCAAATTCAATATTGCCGAGAACTCGGAATGAATCTTCTGTAATCGGATTCCACGCATTTTAGCTTCGTGTTTTCCAGTAAAATTAGCTAAAATCTTAAAACCAAGAATAAGTAGTCTATCTTTTTCTGCTGGTACAGGACAGAAGGACTTTTCCTATAGTTTAGTATACATGAGCTGCTCGCATCCCGGTAACCCGACGATTCGCAAGCAGCTGACGTACAACAGAATTGCAAAAAATATTGACTTTTTTGGCAGTGTGATAGTGAATTTTGAAGTATTTTCATGTATGAGATAGAAGAAAGTTTTGAATTTGGTACATCCGACTGGTTCTTTCTTTCATTCAATCTGTTCCGTATGCAAATAAATATACTTTCAATTTATAACTTTCATGATCGAATTTAGAAAACACCTTAAAAGCATTTATAAAAACCTATCTCAAATTCAAATATACGTTTAATTTTATTAAAATATAAATCAATAAAAAGCAGTTGGCAATTTTAAGAAACGGAAAAACGTTTCATGGAGTTAGGATGAAACAATTCGGGCAACTCACTTTCATTTTGCTTTTTCATGCATGTTTTTTTGTTTTTTCTTTTGTACAAAATGTGTGTAATGCTTTGAAACAGAATTTTATCGTAAAATATGTTTCCAGCTCATTCGAAAAAAGGGAAATAATTTAAGCAATAAATTGCAGCATTGTATTGTAGTTATGCATAAGTTACAAGCCAAAGCCCTAAGTTTGACCGATTCTCGAATTGGCCGAGAGTTCTGGCCAAAGTCCAATGAACATGAAATGAACAATGTATGTGCTATTTTGGCCATTTCCCGAAGTGCTTGGAAATCGCTTCCCAAAATGCTAAGTGTTGATGCAAAGCTTTCCAGTAAGTGCCACTGGCGTGCGTGTGGTATACAGGAAGGTGCCACTCATAACTCTGTATACTCCTCTAAGATGTGTTACACAAATACTTATCTACAAGGCGTGGAATTGCCTTGCAACTAGGAAGCCCTTGAACTCATCCACTATTCACTGTTCACACTCTGTATATTATGGTAACGGGGATGCGTGACGTTGATCACAGGCTCCTTGGATAAAATGTCTTCGAAGTCATGACAAGTATTCTGTTCGTCTGTCGAAGTTCATGCCTCTATGACACTTCTTCTTATTCTGATACAGTAATTTCTTTTTGAGTACTGTATTTTTCGTATTTGTATAGTGTTTTATATTAATATTCTATATATCTATTCTATATTTGTTTGTTTTATCTTATGTATTATAAACAAAAATAATATTAGTCTTTTTTTTTTCATCTTCCTAAAAATAATCATTTACTCTAAAATCCTTAGCGTGTCTTACAACAAAGACAAAATAAGAAAATTCATTAAATTAGGTTTATTTTTTAAGTTAGTAAATAAATATGGCTTTAATCCAACATCCTTGAAGCACCAAATCACCTAAAAATCAAATTTTGCAACACTTTCTAATAATATTTTAGACAAAAAAATTTTCTTTCGTTTCACGTAAGAAAATACTTCTTGTTCAAAATTAATATTAACTACGATAGACTGGGTTTATAAATATAAAACAACTTTATTAATAATCAGTGGTGCGATCAAGGATTTAAAACCTTTTGTAGTGTAAGAGTGGGTATTTAAAAGCATTTTATGTCTAATGCCGGTATAGAAAGAATGAAAAGCCAATGTAAATTACGTCATTTGAACAAAATCCTAGTCACACCATGCAGTTTTCTGAGGTGAAAACATTTTCTTCTAAATAACGTAATACAATCACTTGTTAACTTTAAATTAAAATCTAATAATCCTTAAAGTGATAAAAAGCATATCATGGAATGTATTATTATTTAATTTCGCCTCATTTTCTTCTGTTGAAAATTTAGCCTCTAATTTCAGAGCTAGTGGAATTAAAAATCTCTGAAAATGTAATTTTAAAGGAATTAAAGAAAACAGTTGCAGTTTCATGTTTAAAAATGCATGCTTTCTTTGATTAATAATGTAATTTCACTTCTAAGGCACTTGAACCCTTGATGGTCTTAAAAACAACATCTATTCAAATTGACACTATCTTTTCGTAGTAATTGTAATGATAAAATGGAGTCCATAAAGATATAATAATCCTTATTATTTCCTTTTATCTGCAGCAGTAGAATTAATCCAATTGCCACCACTTTAAGTAATTTCATTAAAAACTTTCAAAATTAAAAATAAAATATAAAATTAAATATGTTTTAAAAAATAGCTAGCGCTGGCTCATCTAAAAATGAACAGTTTCAGTTTAAAAAAAGAAGAAAAAATGTTAAAATATTTAAATACATCCAAAATAGATTTTTTTTTAAAACTAGCTTGTATTTTAAATTTATAGATAATAATTTAATACATGAAAGTATACAGATCTTCAAAACCTGCTCTAGACATTTCTCTTTCGACTTTGGACAATCGTCCCATGCCATTCCGCAAATTTGCCGGCCAAATCAAGGAAAAGATCAGATATTGGCCAGTGAATTTAAGCTCGTAGTTACCACGGAAACAATTCGTAATCTTCAGAAAACTTTAAAAAAGAAACCAGCCAGAAAATCATCAGTTTTCCGATAGTAACTGAAAACATTCTGTAACAAAAGGTTCCTTTGAAGTTCTTAGATTTTGGAAAAGTTGCCGTTTCAGAAAATTACGGACAGCGAAGAGATCGTATTGTTTTGGAAATGTTTCCGTTTAGTCTCAGAAGTCTATGGTTATCCTCGGGTTTCTCATTTGTTCTTATCCTAATTCAGATTTTTTTAGATAAAGGAAAGATTTTTGGGATCGTTGGTAATTATAAGGTTAGAAAATTTTCTTAAACGTTTTTGTTCTGAAAAATTTAGAAATCTTGTACAATGACTATTACATTAAATAAATACTAAAAAGAAAGGGCGTTTGTAACAGGTATAAATTTATATGTGCATTCCTCAACATTTTTTATACAGCTAAAATAAGGAATTTATGATTGTGCGTTAAAATACTGCATTCTATTCGTGGTAGAATTAAAGCCATTAAAAGGCATACATGCTCTAAAACAAGAAAATATATTAAAATATAGGTTTTTTTCTTAACGCCAACGTTTTGAAAACCTTTTGTCCCAATCTTTGACCCACAAAAAATAGAAGTTTGGTGAGAAATTGCCTTATGGTACAGAAAAAAATTTCAAAATATTAATGATGAAGGAACACTTGATATAAGATAGAGAAACGTATAAAATGACATTTTTCAAAATGGTAATTTCGTTGAAATTCGTTACGTACAGTAGAACTCACAATGGAATGACTTTAGTAGCAATAATAGCAAGCAAAAAACTGCATCCGTTCGACATGAAATTTTAATAATAAAGCAATTACTGATGAATTAAGGAAATATATCAAGAAATTGGAATAACTGTCGTGGAACTTAATCTCAAAACAGTGAAATGCTCCCAATGGTGAAAAAGATGTAATTTATTTAAAAAACCAAATACTCTTTTATAATTCATAAAATTATAAAATTTTACTCCGATTGCGTAAAAATGAGGACTTTTTCATTTATTTTTTATTCAAATTATACTAAGAACTAAAACCTTAAATGCTCAATGCACTTTTTTTACATAAACTTATGAAGGACTTTGCATGCTTTTCATCGTTTTGCCATTATTGATAATTGAATTTGGTTATCCTAGCCTGCCACTCTGGAACACAATGTTGCCAATTTGAGAAATTTTTTAATTCTTAATTTATTCTTAATTTGTTCTTAATTTATATTTCTTTTACATATAATCAAGTCTTCTAAAAAATTAAAGCAAACAAGGATGGAAGTTTTTTTTTTTTTTTTCAGATATCATCAAACGGTCCAAGATTTTCTAAATCATAAACCCTTTTTTTTTTCGTGTTCGAAAAAAATATATATATATACATATTCCTATTACGTTCCTCTTCTTTTTTTTTACCTTTATGTTGCTCTTTAATTTAAAATAAATTGCTTCTAGTTGCAAAATATAGGACTTCATGTTTCAAATATTAATTGGAACTTTGGAAATATATTATAAGTTTATTGACAAGAAACTAACATTTATTTGAAAGAAAAAACTTTTTTTTTCTTGTAATTATTCGGTACTATTCATTTATAAGTCAGTTAACTGGTATGATCGTTTTCGTTTACACAGAGTACAAAGTTACAAAGTTTTTCCCCTCTTTATAAGCGGTTTTTTTTTATTATTATTGTTTTAATTCCTTAATGATTTCTGCTTTTTTCCGAATTCTCCCCTTTTATCTTATCTAAGAATAAATTAAATTCTTTCTTTGCATTCTATAGTTATATATTTATTTAACAACTCTCCAATGACAATTTTCAAGTTTAAATATTTGTACTTACTTCGTATTTTTCAGCTAGCATGAAGCCACAATCATTTTTACTACTATGAAATCACAACCATCAGCTTCTTTGAATCGATGTCAAATATTTCTTTTCTGAAATTACTCGAAACCATGTCCATGTAAGTAAGTTTGTGTAGCCATGCATTACTCTCTTAGAAGCTAATAGTTGCGTGCTTATATAACGTACCTACTAAAATTGAGGTAGTTTATAACCCTATAATTTAGTGATAAATAAGTGATTATCAGAAATACTAGTAAAGAATTTAGTAATCTAAAGAAAATGTTAGATTTTAGTGATGAACTTAAAGATGTAGAATTCAGTGATAAATTTAGTAATGTGAATGAATTTAGTGGCATGAATAAATTTAGTGATGAGAAGAAATTTAGTGATGTGACTGAATTTAGTGCTGTATATAAAATGCTAGAGATACTGTCATGCCTATATAAAAGCAACACTAATGTTACATTTCTATAATAGGAAATGTCAATCCTGTAATTTTATATTTCATTTTACCTCATTTAAGTGATATAACAGTGGCGCACCAGATAACCAATTGACACCGTTAAATCTAAATAATGTTCTTCTTATTTAAGAGGAATTTCTGCGATTATTTAAGCTGAAGAATACTATTAAAATTTAGTTGTGACAATTGCCCAAATGGTTTTTGCTACTGTTCTATCGCTGTCATTTTTATTTCAAATCAAAGGATAGCTAAATTTTAATTTTAATAGGTTCAAAAATGGAAAAAATAAATCCAAAAATATGCTGAAAATTCTTTGTCGATTTTTTACTTTAATGTAGAAATAAGTCTGAAGTTTAAAATACTGGTGAGAACAACGAAAGTAACTTTTTAAACAAGCCATTCAAATGTTAAAAAAAACTACGCTATAATATTTATATTCAGATTTTTTTTTAAATTGCTATTGTTATTATTTATTCATGCATTTTGTTATTTTCACTGTTTCCATTTGCTTTATATCATTAATATGTATCATTTCAATGTTCTCCACTCTCTTATTGTGCTAGTCGTGTCAGCTCTTTTTCTGGTTATTAGTTCCTTTTTTTTTTGTCCTATTTTCCTTTTTGCTGTTTTCTCCAGTCTGTTCTTCTCGTTCTCGTATTAGTTTTTCTTCTGCTGGCAAAATGTTATTCCAACCCTTTGTTTGCAGAATTAAAATTTATTCTTGTGAAACACGTAACTTTTCTTGCATTTTTAAATCGTATTTATTTTTAATGCATTTTCGCTGTTTTTCATAAATATGTTACCTAATTTATAACAACTTAGAATGAGATAGGGATATTCTTGTGCTAATTGTTCAGATATTTTTCAAAACAATAGAGTGTATTTTCTAATAAACAGTCACTAGTCAAAACTGTCACGTCATTTCAACAATGGTTTAATTTTGTCCTCATGCAATATTCCTTCTTTCGCTAAAGCTAAAAAAAAATTTCACTAAGAATATTTCTTACGAATTAGACATCGTAGCTCTTTAGAATAAAAAACAAGGATTTGTAAAAATCCTTAAGAAACAGGAATTTTATTTAATGAAGATCGCATGCTTTTTATCGTTTTGCCATTATTGATAATTGAATTTGGTCATACTAGCCTGCCGCTCTGGACCACAATGTTGCCAATTTGAGGAATTTTTTTATTCAAAAAATCTGCCACTGTTTCAGAGTAGTTATCTTCGGTTTCTTTAATGACAGACGTTCCGTAATTAAAAAAGGTAAAAAATAACCAGTCTACAAAAAGATGGTAGACATTTTGAATAAAAAAAAATTCCATTCTGGCAGCAATGCTAGAACGTTACATCTGTTTACAAAATCAATTTCCCTTTTCCACTTTGTCTCCCACTTACATTTAATTTCCTGATGAAATCCGTCATGATTGATAATTTTTTGGAGAAATTTACTATCCAACAAAAATTTAGCAAAAATGTAGATATAAAATTTTTATTTGTTTGCGCTACCGTGATCATTTCCCACTAAAAAAACGTTCATTACCGTATGTCACAAAAATATTCAAAGTTTTTTCATCCAATGACTGATGTTATATTTGGAGATAATTTATCCATGCACTTTACATGCAATTTAGAAGCAATTGAAACTGAAAATAGTACACGTACTGGCAGAATGTACTAATAGGCACACAAACTTCAGTCATTTCAGCTGCAACGGAAGGTAATAAAAATGTAGTGTGTAATACAATCGTAAATAATAGAGGTCAAGCACTGTGAATAAATTCTACTGTTCTTTTCTTAAAAACTAGTCGGATGTGTCAATCCCAAAACTTTCTTCTATCTCACACAGGTTTCACATACACTAAAAAGAATCAGCACCAATTTATATCAAGGTCTAACTGAAACTCAAGTTTTATTAAATTCCGTGCATTATTTCTTGAGATATGACTGTCGCTAAAATCGTGTAAATCCTGCAAAATGCTGCATAGCAGCGGCACCTCCTCGGCGATTTTTACCAAAAACTAATCAGCACCAATTTATATCAGAGACTAACTGAATATAAAGTTTTATTAAATTCCGAGCATTAGTTCTTGAGATAGAGCTATTGCGGAAATCGCGAAAAATGCCGGGCGATTTTTACCAAATACTAATCAGCACCAATTTATATCAGGGACTAACTGAATCTAAAGTTTTATTAAATTCCGAGCATTAGTTCTTGAGATAGAGCGCCCACAAAATTTGTGTCACATACAGACAGACAGACAGAGATTTTCTAAAAACAGTCAAATCGTGTTCAGGACCTTCTAAAACGTATAAATCCGTCGAAAACCGGAAGTCGAAAATTTTCATGAATCCAATATTTTCTTCTTGTAAAGATAGAAGAAAGTAATAAAATAATAATCTAGCACTATGTACTATAATATAAGCAAATAAAACAAAAATGTGAATTTGTAAAGTATATTTGGGTTTTATTAAAATATATCAAGTAAAAATACTTTCTGCTAAAATGATCTCTTGGCGGCATTTGTATAAGGATTATGATGCTTCTATATTCTTGTTTTCTGTCGAAAAAGGTGGCAACGTCTCAAATAGATGTTTCCTTTCCACTTCAGTTCCAAATATTATGTCAGCAGTTATGTTCTCATATTTTATTTGGACAGAAAATGTTCTTGAGTACATAACATAAAAAGAATTATAAGTATTATTTCATAAAAAAATAAAAGTATGCTCTCAGATTGTTTGTTGTAAGATTTTTTTCTTTCTTATTAATGTTGAGACTTTGACAATTGCTTCAGAAAGAAATATGTTGTACTTTTATTCACGCGGAAAGAAAAGTTTCCTTAATTTGTTTTGTGAAGCTAAAGCTTTTTTATTTCCATAAAAAGAAGAGAATGGCAAATTAGAAATTCGAAATTTTGTTTAGCATGAAAGAAGTTTCTGATCGAGTTGAAACATAGATTTTTGTATCAGTTAAGAAATTGTGGTTCATATACCTGTATGTACACTGTAAAAAAAAAGGAGAAATGCTTCTTGATCTAGCAAAAGGATTCCGAAGATATAATATAAATGTTACCGAGTTTCCCACGATATTGTTCTATATCTTCACAAACCATATATTTCCGATATTTAAAGAAGCAATTCAGAAACAAAGTTCTATTTTGCTGTCCATAATTTTTGAAAACGGTACAAAGTATTTTTGGCAGTGTATTTAAGTTTTCTCATTCCGAAATCAACACGAATTGACGATTTTTTGGATGCTATCAATTCTCGAGTAAACATTTTTATGTTCAACAGACAAGCATGCTAAATTAACAACGTAAAATGAGCATTATTTTGCGACTCTTTCATGTATGATTTCTATTACGCAGCTGAAAATGTTTACCTAAGAATTGATTGCATCCGAAAACCCATATTTCGTGTTGGTACAGAGTTCAGAAAATTGATTTATGCATTGTAAAATCTACTTTGTAACGTTTCGGAAAATTACAGGCAGCAAAAGAGATTCTTGTTTTAGAAATGCTTCTTTTAATATCAGAAATCTATTGGTTTCTGCTGTTTCTGAAGATAAGAAGCGTTTTTGCGTTTTACTTACCCATCATACGTAGTATAGGGTAAGTCTTGTAATCGTTTTGAAAATCGAAAAAAATTTTTTGACGGATTTACACGTTTCAGACACTGGAGATTCCGAAAAACATATTTTTAGAAAAAAAATTTTGCCGCCGTCCGTCTGTGTGTCTGTGTGTGTGTCTGTGTGTGTGTCTGTAAACGCTCTATCTCCCGAAAAAATTGAGATAGAGACTTGCAATTTGGTATGTACTTAGTATGTAATAATGGGAAGAAGCCTATTTCATTTCAATAACGTCGATTAAACGGAACTATTTTTTTCGGACTCTCGAAATATTCGTTCTGATGAAAGGTATATAAAAATTTTCGATATTGTTTATTTTAAGAAATGAATATAAAAGACAATAAAAAAACATAAATTTTGAATAAAGCATGAAGTCGACCGGATAATTAGTTGCCGAGATATTTGGAATCCTATTTTCCACACTCTTCGATTTTTCATGACCCTGTATTTCATCCAAATTTCACTTCAAAGATATATTTAATTGGAAATTTGACGCTTAATCAGATGCAATAAACCGCTAGTTAATAAGATTATTATTTTTGGAGTTATAAGGAAAAACCTCTTTCAAGCAATTCAGTAATCGAGCCTTTAAAGTTTGTGACGTCATCAAGCCACGATTTTATTTGAATTGCAATGCATTTTATAAGTAGTTTACACATTTTTATTTTAATATTTTACATTATGCATATCCATGATGGGTAAGTATTACGGTGGCCCCCAACGACTAGTTTTGAATCGTTGTTAATTCGGAAGATGTTATTTAACATTTCCGTAAACCTTTTCTTGCTAAATGAGGAAACATTTTTTTCCATGAACGTGCGTACACAGCTGGCTATTTAGAATAGATGAGTTGCATCACCACCCGGGGCGATAACAATTAAGGGCCAAAATTAATAATAATTAAAATGTCCTTAATACTAAAAATACATGGTAAATCTAACATTTTCCGTTTGTGATTCGTAGGGGCTCTGAAAAAAAATCTCGCCCAGTACATCATGGTTACTGCGTGCCTACATATAATTGTACATTGTCTTTTTTGGACCTCAATATTATTACTCTGAAAGTTGGGGAGAGTGGAAAGTAATAATATATTTGAATTATCTGAAATGTTGACAATTTGAATATATAAGAGAATTCTACACGCAGCAAAAACGTTCAAAATTTAAAGCCGATTTCAATGATTTTTACGCTTTCCAACCTATTTGAAACGTGTTTGTTCACTTCGGAAAAGTGTTTAGCACATTGGTATGTCTGTCTAGCCCTACGTCTGTCCGTACGTCTGTCTCTACTTTCACTCTCGTAATTAGTTCCTTGATAGTGAATGTGTCAACCGTATACCATAGCTAGTTTATTCGCCGGAACTAAATCTAATAGAACACGTTTGGGATGCCTTAGGAAGACACATTGGAAATCTGTAACTGCCTCCTAGAACTTTTCCCGACCTCCAGGCAGTCTTTGAGCAAGAATGGAATAACTTTCTCTAGAACCTTAATTAACACTGATATAAACAGCATGACACGTCTCTGCGAGTCTTGTGTATCGGTAAAATGTCGCCCTACTCCATATTAAAGCAATTGAATTGGGAAGATAGTTTGGTATGATAATAACTTTTGTTATGCTGTTATTGTATACACTTATGTTATTTATTATTTATTAGTTGAAATAAGCTAACAGAAAATAGTTTATTTACTACATTTTTGTCTATTCTGAACGATATATATTCATTTGTTTAGAACTTTTCGGTTTATAAGCCTTTTTTCAAAATTTGCAATATTTTGGGACACCAGTGTAAATAATCTCCGGCTACAAAAATACCTGCATCTATTCAGACAATTGCAATGTTCCTAATTAATCTCTAATTAAATGTTTTTTTTTTTTTTTTGCAAAATCCAATCAAAATTTTATGAAACTGTAAAATAAACCTAATATTTAAAATATTCTTTAAAAGTGCCTCGAAGTAAACCAAAAAATGTAATAATATACTATAATAATTAAGTGTAAACACAACATATACATTTTTTTAATGAAATAAATTTATACTATATGGCTTCTAATATTATTGCAATGACAGTAGGTTTCTATAGAAATTCTTAGATAAAAACCTCTTATATCAATCATAATACCGCACAGCTGTGAATAAGGAAATCGCTCTCAAAAAATATCAAGAAGCGTATGTTTCTGTCATTCATATTTAGGTATAATTCCAAGAATTTGCATAGCTTGAGGTACAGTAATTTTTTTCAGCATTATTTCATACGTATGTTGCATCCATTTCATATTAAAGGGGAAATGCTCTAACAAAAGTATTTTAAAATTCTCTTCATGAAGTAGTTAAGTCAGACACAAAGCAGTTAAATTCTACGGTTCGTGAGATGAGTAAATATAGATTCATATTCTAACTTTGGAAAATGTCACCAAATGCAAATTCTTTTGAAAATGGGAAAGAAGACACTGAGTAAGTAAATTTTATTTTTGTGATGAAGTTTAAGCATAAATTGTAACTCTGTGAATTTCTTATCTTAGTATTCAACTCGAGTATAAACTGCCCATATAAAGTCTTTTATTTAGAGTTTATGTTCAAAATTTCGTTCAGATTCTAATTCAAGTTACAATTTTTCTTTCTTGGACTGTGTTTAAGATAAATATATTTTTAATTTAATGTTCCGAATAAACTATACAATATATATATACGTGTGTGTGTGTGTGCGTGTGTATGTGTGTGTATTAATTACAGTGAAATGAGTTATTCATTTCACAATATTTGAATATTGATAACTCACGTTGATTGATCAACATTAATATTTTTTTTATCACCATTCGAGAGTTTTTCTTCTGTTTGCTTTATATAAAAATTCTCGAATATCTTTATTTTTTCTGCAACTGAATTATTTGAACGGCTTTGTTATGTTCAGGACTTCTTTCATTATAAAATTTTGAAACTGGTGTCCAGTGAAATGATGGCTTATTGATTTCTCTATAAAGAAGATATTTCAATCTTTTTTTGTTTTTTTTGTTTGTTTGTTTTCTTTTTCCGCTTAGCTCATATTTCCCCAACAAAATCGAGATAGATTTTTTTTCTGGTTTTCCAGTAGTAAAAGGGAGAAAAATTGTATGTTAAAAAAATAGATTTTATTACAATGAGGAAACAAATTTTTACTATAAAACAACGCTCATTGACAAACCAAATTTTTAACCAAATAGAATAGACTTTCAATATAATATGGATAGTAAATTATGATAATTATACTTTTTTCAACCATTCATATTTCGTAGAAATTATTTCTAGCTGTTGCTAGTTAAAGAGACATAATAAAATTTGCGCGTGAATAAAGCATAAATTTGACTTGAAAAGTTACTTATTTCAAAAACTCACTCAAAATAATTTCCTCTAACTATTTTAAGCAAATTTTAATTTAAAGTACATTTTCTTCTCTAATTCTTCTCTTTAAATATTGTAAATTCTGATACAATTACATGCAATAATTGCATTATGAAATAATTGCATTGATTTTGATAGCATGTGCTATCAAAATCGATGATGAGTGTAAATATGTTGTCTTAACTTTTCTCCTTTTTAAAAATCAAATTTTAAAAGAAGGTAAAAACGAATATTTAAAAATTGTTCTTCAAAAAACCCGATTTTAAAGGCGTTTTTTCTTTTTTGTTAAAAAAATATTAAAATTTTGTTAAATTTATTTAGAAGCAATAATTAATATCGCGACTTAATCACTGTAAATTGTACGATTTATCATACGCAATTTTAGCACACTTAAAAATATATAAATTATGAAATAATTATTCGCAAAAAATATGTATTGTACCAAAAAATGTTTTAACAGAAATCGCTCTTTGGAAGTTTTAAATATGCAAATCTATAACTGTACATGACTCATCAATGTAGTTTATGAGTTTTGCTTTAAAAAACTGCTCACACTGCAGTTTGTTTTGCAAATATTAAAAAGGATTTTAACATTAGGAGAACATTAGAAGTTTTCATCTACATAATTCCTAAACAACTTCAACGAATGATTTCCCGCTTAGTATCTGCAGTCAAATTTACCGAAGAATGAAAATATGATGTCGAAATTGCATATTCTTATTGAAAGTTTCAAAGTTTGTGACAAATTCACTGTCAAAAAGTCTACTTTTTAAACACAAACTGAAATAAGGGATAATTCTCTTTCGATTCGATAATTTCCTTTTTGTTATGGATTATTTGATACTGAATATAAGGTAAAGCCAAGAGAGATGGCACGGTTGAAGAGATTGCGCACAAATAGGTTCGGGGGGAAGGAGTAGAGTCCGCATGCAGCGACTGCAGGTAGTTGCACAACAGCAGTAGTTCAGTGTCTACTTGAATGTGCACGTCAATTATTTCGAGCGTCTAGGATAAAGCATTGTATTTTGTTTTGTTTTCCGAAAGTAAGTGCTTGAATTTTCATAACTATTCGTCAGAATTTCTATATAGTGTCAGTATTACAAAATATTTTAAATTTAAACTATTTCTCATAAGCTACTAACCTAGACTAACGGTCCGAACACCACTGGTTCGTATTAGAAGCTGCCATACTTAAATAAAATGCCGCGCAATCTCTCCTACCGAAATTAGAGAGATTGCGCATCTGCTACTTAGGAGAGATTGCGCATTGTTCCCATTAGTTTCCATGCTAGGAGAGATTACGCAGCTTAATGGTAAATTTGCATATATTACAAATTACATGTAAAACATATGAATAAATCAATTTTGAAATAATTTTGAAAAACACGTAATTATCGAAACGAAATTTGGCAATAAATTAATTTGTTACAAAATACTGGAAAATGAGGATGGGTGATCTGAATATCTGGAATTGTATCATTAGGTTGAAATATTCACTCCTAATACAATAATATTTATTCACAAAATCCTTACAACAATGCCATTTAAGCGCAATTATTATTGTTAACGATTAAATTGTAGTTATTATTAATAACAATCTCTCCTACCCATGTCCGCAATCACACCAACCCTGTGAGGAAAGATTGCGCAAAATAGCTTCCTTGGTTTTATTACAGTTGTTCTATTAAATTACAGCATAACAACAAAATAGCAATGGAAATGCATAACAAAGTCAAAATTATTCATGCACAGTTTAGCAAAAAATTAATATTCATATGTATTTTTATTATTCTGCTGAATTGTGCGCAGACTCTCCTAGCTTTACCTTAGCTATAATAAATAATTTATTTTTAATACTGCTTTATTTTTTAGTACAGTATCATATATAAATTACTGTTAAATAATACATAAATAGTTATAAATATTTGTTATTCACAAATAATAAAATATTTTTATAATTCAAACATTTAATTTTAAATATTTCATGTATTACCATTCATTGGCAAATCTACAAACTTTTCGAATTGCTTTTATGCATGTTATGTAATTTTGCACGAGTTTCAGAGGCAACAGGAATGTTACATAATTGACCCATCGGAATTTTGAAAAATATTACAGTAATTGTTTTACAAAGCCTAGGAATGTGAACTGATATCAGAACAATTGTACAAATAGTAATATCGACCAAACAATTTACAAACAGTCTGACGTACAGTCTAGCCACTAGATAATGCCGAACACGTATATTGTGATGGTAATAAACACATTCACAATTTTCATTCATCTATGTTTTCGTAAATAAAACCCTGTAAGTTTCCTATTATTCTAACATAAAAACAAGGTCAGAAATTTTCGGGTATTTTTTTAGTTTAAAAAAGAAAATGGACAAAATGGTAAATTATTCTTATTTTGGCTTATGGTTGCACAGTATTTTTTTTTTTTTTTTTTTTTTTTTTTTTTTGGGTATTATAATTACAATACTTGTTTATTGATATTTCGATCGATTAAAACGTAAAAAGTCTCCCTTTAATGTTGTTTCTTTATCATTATACGTGTATTACAGAAAATAGCAAACATGATGAATTGTCTATTGAAGCAATTTTTGTTAATATGTAATCACTTTTTCTGAATCCTAAATAATTGATTATTATTATTATTTTAAGTAAAGCATTTATAAAAAATTAAGTATTTGTAAAGGATTCAACGTCTGTCAAATATCAAGAATTCACAAAAATGTTGAATTTTGATTTACTATCTTTCTGATGAAATCGACTATGTACCGTCGCGTGCACGACGCGTCGTGGGGGGGGGGGGGTGATACCCTCTTTTCCGTGATTAAATCTGCCGAAAATCATCATATAAGAAGGCTACTGGTACCATTGGTAAACATCTACTTTTAAATATTATCAACGGAATCGGATTTGGGGATCGTTTATATATTAAAAGTTATACCAATTTTGTTTATGAAATAGTAACACCCATTTTTGACACTTTATTTGAGTTGATCAAATCAGTCTGAAAAAAAATATGTAAGTCTATGCCCTTGTTCTTAAATCTTCAAAAAGAAAAAAAGAAGAAAATATATTACAGATTTATCCTTATATCGCAGCCAAACAAAGAGACAAGCTATGATACTTCATCCTTTCTTGACTGTCAGGTGATCAAATAAGCTAGAATTATTGAACTGCCATGTTATCAATGTACAGGCTAAACAGAGTTGGGTTGGGTTGATTATTGACGGCCAATTATCTACACTTGGGATATAGGCCCGGGGGGAGTGCCCTTCGTGGGGGTCTTTCTAAGGGAACCTAACCCGTATTTACGCATGGATAAATCCACGGCTCGAAGAAAACCACGAAAACTCCGAACCATTAGGCCGACGGGCGCGATTGGGATCGAACCCAGCACCTCCCGTCTACCAGCTTCGAGAGCAGAATCTCTCAGCCACTGGTGGGGCCAGGCTAAAAAGAAGCTGACATTGGTGGAATGCCGCAGCCTGTCTCTTTCGCTGTCTGCGTACAAAAGCTTATAGGTAGAAGATATAATAATAAACAAAATTTTATGTAAGAGAATTTTATATATTTTTTCTTGTTACAGTCTAAGATTTACTGTCCTGTTTATGAAAAAGATAACAGGAGACGATTCTCTTAAACCTTTCAAAATTTTTCTCTATATCTCGAAAACGAATAGAAATAAGCTGTACAAGCAAATAGCCCTGTGTCGAACGACGCAGCTTATTTTTATGTAAAAATTAATGTAGGTCATAATTCATATTTTTTAATATGAATTTATTAGTATTTTCCATAGTTAAAAATGTGTTTTTTAGTCGAAAAATGCCTAGATCATGCATTATCCACTTACATAAAACAAACTTTTTATACGGGTGATTTATTAAGAAGATATAAATTAAATTTTGTCAAGAAGATTTAGCATTAGCATACTTTGATGTTTTCTAACGGTATGAAGATTTAAGAAAAAATACATAAATTAGATACATTTCTAGGATTTGATCCAAGGAACTCAAATAAAGCGTCAAATGTTTTGTTGCTATTTGAAATATTGAAGTTTGTACAATTTTAAATATTTGTAATATGTAAACGACCTCTGAAGCGCAGTTTAAGTACAGTATTAATTAGTAGATGTTATTATCAATCATTTGGTACCTGCATCATTTTTAGACCGGGAGCGGCAGCACAGACAATCACCTCATCGAGTTCACGGCTGAAATTCCAGAATTAGTTAAAACTTGATTCGCATATTAAAAACGCAATTGGTCTGCCAAGTCATATCTTGGTGGAAAACACCTTAAAACCCGATTTTAGCGGTTGACTCGTAGGTTTACCATTGTGTTTTCCTGCACGCAAAGGTATGAAAACATGGAGGACTCGGAACAGGAACGCACAATGGTAAACCTATGAGCCAACCGCTAAAATCGGGTTTTCGGGTTTTTTCAACCAAAATATGACTTGGCAGACCGATTGCGTTTTAATATGAGAATCAAGTTTTAACTAATTCTGGAATTTCAGCCGTGAACTTGATGAGGTGCTGCAGCCTCCCGATCTATTTTGCACCATTATTTTTGGCAGTATTGTTCTAGGGGTGTCTTTGTTTTCCTCAGCTACGAGCTAGCTAGCGAGAAGACTCACCATAACAACGAAATTTACATACAGGTAGAGTCAGTCAAAAAAAACAGAAAAGGAATCCCCATACTATTTTATCGCTTAATTGTCACAAAAAGATCGAAGAAATGTCATTCGACTTGGAATTGCGTCATCTATAAATCTGTATAAATAAAGAAAGCTTAGAGTGATGCCTCCATCTTGCAACAATTATGAACTGTAAGATTTTCAATACTGATACCTAATTTTCACATCATATGTGAATTTTCCGGTAAATTATACCTTCAGATATCAAACTGGGACAACCAAACTCATTCGGTAAAAAAGTTTAGAGGTTATGTAATTGTAAAGTTTCGAGCGTCTAATGTTAAATTCGTTTTAATAGTTTCAAAACAAGCTGTAAAACGGAAATTTTTTAAGCATAAAAACTACCTGTCGTAATGAGTTGAAATTTCATATTCGCATATTTGAAGCTTATAAAAATAAATTTCCTTAAAATTTTTAAATGTTACAGAACAGATGTCTTTATTTTCAAATATTAATTTAATAATTTATGTATTATGAATAACACGTCTGATACTATTATACAAAGTTTTTTTAGAAACCGTATTATTTTGAGAAAAGATGTATATATTAACATTCTTTGATGCTTCTTTAATGAAAAAAAAACCCACAAATGCTATAAACAAAAGACTAATTTGTAAATTTAAGTATAACGTGCTAAATATTGAAACTGACCCACTGTGGGCGTGGCTAAAGAGTACGGAAAACATTTCCTTGCTGATGAAATGTGAAGCGTTTTCTTTCAAAATATATTAAACTTTTCTCATTCAGCCGAAAATGTTTTACTTATTTTTATCTGAATGCAATCTTAATGATTACTACATCTTTTCTTCGAAGAATCAAACAATTTTAGTTAAAATGAGTTTTTGTTGCAAGTTTGAAGTTTCTAGATATTTACAATTACATACTTTTTGTTACCACTTTAAGGTATCATTGTTACTTCAGTATCTTTGTGCGTTTCATACTTATAAACATTTTTTTTAGGAGTTGTTGCTCCCGTCCATCGCGACGTGTAGCTGATCGCACATCATGTGAAGGCAGCAACATGTCCTCTCCGTGCACCGATAGCGGAAGGGGTGAATCTCCTCCCCAGGAGGAGAATAAGAAGAAGGAGCAAGACCTCATAGAGAAAGTAAGGTGACATTCACTCATGTTATTTTCTGTTATGCTTCAGTAAAGTTTACTTACTTTGACGGTTATTCTCTGAATTATTCCATGTCAAGTGACTTAAATTTATATGTGGTCTCTACTCGACCCCCTTGAATTTTGATACAATCGCAAAAGGACGTCCATATAGGTCTAAGATGGATATCTGCAAATTATCAGAGTCAAAAGTAGTATAGTTGGGTCACAAGGATGATTTTGTAAAGTTCATTAATTCACTGTCGCAGAAAAAACGAACAAATCCCCAAGTTTGTCATCTTACTGCTCATGATGTAACAAACCTTACATATTGCCAATATGTGATGTAGTTCAAACTTTTTGCAGATAAATATAATTGCAATATTAAATATTACGCACCAATTAATCTCACCATTTGGCCGTAAAATATGCCCGAGAAAGCTATACAGACTGTTGTACTGAATTTGATCCTTACTTTAACAGTCTGTGACTATTAAATTCATTACTTTAAAAGTTTGCCACTTTACTAATTAATTACCTACGGACATAACATAGAACTCCTAAAGTTGTTTTCTCTTTTTCTAAATATTTATTTATTTATTCATCTTTGAAATCACCTCAAAAATTAAATTCATAAATTCAAGACTATTTCGGAAGCCTATATCCCAAAAAGGACACTTCTGATTTGATGATTATTGTTAGCACCACTGAACAAATCACACCTTAATTGACAAGAAATGTTTTGTTTCATTTTAGGCCTTTTTCGTATAAAGTCAAAAAATCTAAATTTAAAACATCTATTTTGCGTGAGATTCGCCACTATGTGGGGATGCAAACTAAAGTTCGGATACATCAAATATCTCTTAAATGGATAAACATAGAAATGTGAAACAATATCTACCAATGTTAAAAGCCTATGTTCTATCATATGGAGAAGGGGGGGGGAGTAAATGCGGTGCTTCCTAATGATGAAAGTCGGAAGTTATCGACCCTATCTCGAAATATATGAGAAATAGCAAAATAATGTCAATTACAAACGTATAGAGTATCCTCGATTTAGTATAACATGACGTCTTACATGTAAAAATAACTTTCCTAGAAGCTCTGAAATATTCATTTTTTGATAACCTACCACCGGCTTAAGTACGTCACTAATTGCTTATAGAAGTGTGGCATTATAAGGCAGATGTATATTTTTAAATAAAACTATCACGTGTAATTAAGGTACAGTTTATTTTAATAAGAATTTAGAATTAAGTATGCTCCATGTACCCCTGATCTGCATGAAACTGCAAGAATGAAGTATTTTAAACACTAAAAAATAGAAATTAAATATATAAACAAAAAATAAAGAGTGTAATTTATACTTTTAGGTAGTTTTCATTACAAAAAGTATATTATTGCAGCCGTTCGGAGGATAGCAATTCCGAAAAATTTCGGTATATTTTCCCCGATCATGGCCCCCAGACCTGAAAACCACTCTCCGTTCAAATGTTGGTTTATATATATGTAGCATTTTGACGAGGTTGAGATATTACGATGAATAATATTCGATGAAAAGATGGCAGTCCTTCAACGATATAGCAAGTTGCAGTCGATATTAGCGAATATGGCGAAGTAGAAGGCAATGAAATGATTCCACCAAAGTTTTTCAATAAATCCAGCCAATCTCCAGACGAATAATTTTATTAGAAGACGAACAACACAGAAACAATTCCCAAAAGTCTAAAACTTATAGCCCTCGGGCTAACGTTGCTTCACTTCATTGAATTAAGATGTTACTGGGCCAGATGAATATTCTACGGAATCAAAAATACCAGACACATATTTGTTTAGCTTCCGAAAACACGTCAAAAATCTCTCGCTCCGACCGATGCGGGCGAGTTTTGTTCTCTCCGCGGAAACGTACACAGAATTACGTCACGAGCGCACAACCCAATGAGTGAGACGCTAGCTCCAGCCCAACGAATGAGGCTAGAGGGCGAGGCTAAAACATTAAAGAATCCCTTACTTGGGTGCGGACCAATTTTGAAGTTAAAATCCCAAGCGCGCGAAAAATTCAGAGCAATAATAATAATAATAATAAAAAGAAAATGGCTTTAAAAAACATTCGAAATGAGAACGCGTCTCAGAATTTTATAGATTGGGGAACTGATAAAAGCTACGAATGATCTTAAATTTTAGATTAAGATTTGGAATAAAACAATTATTAATATACGGATATTTACTTTTAAAAGGACTTTAAATAGGAATAGATATTATTAAGAATTAAGGAAATACTGACTATGACAGAAGTTAGATTAAATTTAAAAGATTAATGCGAATAAAATTGAAGGATACGAAGGAAATAAATTTTTATATAACATATATATATACATATGTGTGTGTGTGTGTGTGTGTGTGTGTGTGTGTGTGTGTGTGTGTGTGTGTGTGTGTGTGTGTGTGTGTGTGTGTAATAGACATTTAATATTTAATACTAGAATGTTTTTAAAAAAAAGAAATAAGGTTCTTAGAGCGGAATAATTTAAGAGATATGATATTTTAGCATTTAAATAAAGAATTTATAGCAACTTGACTACACGGGAATAATAATAATGAATTTTAATAATGGATTAAAACTAAAGGTGTTCTATTTAAAGAATAAATTTAAGAAGTTATCGCCATTTTTAGATCTAACTACTTTGGAATAAATATTATTAAGTGGATTAGGATAAAATAGCTTTACATATGGATAGTAAAAGACTATTTTAAGAATAAGAATTATTTTAATAAATCGGGTTGATATACAGAACATTACAAAATGGAAAAAAAATATAGAATACTTTAGCAGATTTCGAAAAAATTTAAATTTTGTAATATTTATATATATTTGATATTTTGTCATACGATAGCACTCGTATTTATAAACCGATTTGGATTAAACTAATTATGTGTATTAGGCTCCCCAATATATCCACCCAGTTCGTTGGCCAGCTTGGTCCGCAATATTTTTCAAAATGGCGGCCACTAAAAGATTTAAAACTCAAAATGATATACAAAATATATTCGATATTCAAATTTATTTTTTGCTTAAGTGTTAGGCCCTGATACAACAATTCCGGAGCATTTTTTGTTTTGCCTCTATCTTAAAAGATGGCTGAGATATAACAGTCTGAAATTCTATGGTGGCTGAGATTTTGAAACAAGACAGCAGATTACAAAATATCAGAGATTAATTTATGAGTTTTTGTAAAGAGATTTCTCGCAATTTATTTTGTTTCATTGTTGTAATCATTTTACCAATCATACGTATAAAATTACATATATTCATATTCGCAGGCGTCAAATTCTTGCCAAGCTTGACGACACTCTCCGAAATACCGACAAATTTTGTGACCGAAAATAAATCTCTATAAATGAAGCCAACTTGGCTATAGCTGACTAATTTGGGGAATTTTTTATTCAAATTCAGCATTAACGAATCTTCTATAATCGGGTTCTTTGCATTTTAGATTGCTGTTTTCTAGTAACATTAGCTAAAATTTGAAAACGAAGATATAAGAAAGCTACCGTTTCCTCCCGGTACAGACCGGAAGGACTTTATTAATACGCTTTTATTTTTATTTTTATTTTTTTATAACTCCAATCACTTAAATCTTCAGCGTAGCATATAAGATTGTCCAAACAAAATTATTCATAATGTAAAGCAAAGACATTGCTAGGATTTTTATCAAGGAATGAAAATACTACTTATCTTACTTTGTAGGTGTGAATTTAGCGTTATAAAACAGTACAAAAACAAATACAGGCATAAAAGTGGTAAGTGAAAAAAATTATAAAAGTTGAACTTTTTCATGTACAAGACAGGGGGAAGGGAGAGCAGCACTATTCTAAATTTTACTTCTTGGCATATTGAATTAAAAAATGAATACATCAAGTCCTTGTTGTATATTAGGAAGTTACTAATATTTATTAGTATTATTTCTTTCAACATAATTTTTATAGCACAATATCAGAACCTTATAATATGTACAAAATAGCACTCACATTACAACTTTTTATTAGATGAAAGAATCTTCCTTAACGGGTTTCTTTATGTAAGAAATTCCAAGACCTTCAGTTAAAAATAACAAAGCGTGAATATACGCGAGATTAAATTTTAAAGTCTTATTTTTGATTTTTAACGTATGAAATTCTCTTGCTAAGGCGTTAAAAATACCTCTCTTCCAAAGTATTACATTTATGTGTCCCATAAAGTCTAGAAGATATAGCGTTCCTCATGTGTAGTTTATTAATATCTATATCGATGGAGTTACTTACTAAATAAATTTATCCTCGCAACATGGTGTAAATAATTAATGCGATGTAATCTGCCGAATTATGGTTTTTAAGTGGATTATTAAAACTCGCTTCGCTCTTAAGCTGCGTATTAAGTTCCCGTCTTGAGTATATCCTTTCAAATACTTCCGTTTCCTGGAAATTTAAGGGAGTTTAACTCTGACTAAATTAAACTCGTTTGAATAAATTTACAGGATTTTTCATTCAACGTGTAAGGATCTATCAATTCAAAACTAGATTCAAATCACAAAATTCTTGACTAATTATAAATAAGAATCCAACACTCCAATAACAAATTCCCTGTAAATTAATAAATAACATAATACGGTTTATCAATTAAAATTGTTTTTTTAATCAAAGCATACCTAAGAAATTCTTAGGCATTCTTAGAAAAAGCGTTTTATATCTTGTCCGTTTAAATGAGTTAGATTCATTTATTTCAAAATTAACAGAAAGAGGGAGAGGGGGAAACAAATTAAACAAGTGGGTAAGTGTGATCGAAGATCGCACAAAGGGTTTCATTTAATATTCCTTTGAAACACTTTATCCTTTCTTTAATAAATCCAAATAAATGTCATTTTCCAAAAAAAAAAATGTCATGTGTTTTATAAAGTAAAAATTTACCGGTCTATTTTTCTCGTTTTTTTCGAATATCTGAACTGGCCCGATAGCGGGCGAAGCCCGCTATTATACTCTGTCATAATAATATCTGTCATGCGGACTAAATGCGATATTAAAAAAAATCAATTTCAAAATTAAACATGTTGTATAGAGACCTTCAAAATGTTAAAATATGCTAATATTTCCATAATCGGGTTTTTATCATGATTCAATACTTTCCTCAAATTTATATACGTTCCTCAAACTTATATATTTACTATTCTTTATTACTCATATTGATATTCTCTTTGTATTATTCTCAAACATTTGAAAAATCCGGTATGACGTCAGATTAATTTTCTTTTTAATTATCTAGTGACTTTTGTAATTATCTAGTGAACTTTTTATTTCATTTTCCTTTTTCACGTGGAAATCTTTCAATAGAAAATTAATTATTGTAGAAAGAATTTTATTGTGTTTTTTTAATTGTTGGCAACTGCTATAACGAAAAATGTTCCAATTTAATAGGAAAAGGCTGTTAGATTTTTGGTTTTTTATCTCTATATATTAAAATATTACGATTTTTTCAAATTTTATGATTTTGAGCTTCATAGCAGTTATTCAGCTATCAGTACACAAAATTTCATGCCTGTAAGTTAAATAATTTCTGAGAACCGGCTCTGTGACGGACAGACAACGAGCAGGAGTAATAGGGTTTCGTGAGATGAACGAAACCCTAAAAAAAAAGATGACTGGCTGGCTAGTAGTGAATAAGTGCCAGATGCGAAGTATAATTTGAGCTTGGATGTTCTTAGAGGGTCGGATTTAACTTTAAACGGAGGTCCCGATCTGTTTAAGCTCTCATACAGAAAAAATTATCACAGTGGCTCAAACTAACCATCCTAAAAATCTTACCGAGGAACAAACACCAAAAAAATTCCTTATTTCTATTATGTAAGTTTTGTATCATTATTCTGATTACGTCTATAGAATAAAGTAAACTAAAGAAAAAAATATAATGTCATGGTATATGTATTCATTGATATAATTTACATATTAATATAAGAACGATTACATACGTAGAATGTGATTATTAAGATTTGAACGAGTGGATAAAAGCAACTTGCAAGGTAGGTTTTGAAAGGGGCGTTAGTAAGAAATTGTTTTCGCAAGTAGAGAAATATCCGTAGCACTCCGTAAAATATTGTGTTGTATTCTTCTTTGTAGAAGATCTTCTTCAATTTAATTGGCACAATTTAAACTTCATATAAAATCAAGTAGTTGATGTACACATGTGGTGTTTGAAATAAAAGGCATCCTGTGCTGAAAAAATTGTATCAAGACAATGACAGATGTATTATCTAATTTTTTTGATAGATGGCGATATATTTACCAAAATAAAGAAAAAAGCATTAAAAATGCAAACCAAGCACTTTCAGAACATTTTATCTTGTACGATTCATTAAGATAGTTTAATGTGTATGCACTGTATAACTAGAACCACAACTAAGTAGAACTTAGTTTAAATTTACATCGTAGTTAAGATGTTGAATTACATGCACACTCTTTGATAATATTTTCATTTTGCTTTCGGAGAAGAATCGTATTTTTCATACACAAAACGTCTCGCATCGTTTTCGGATATTTTGGTTTGTACAATTGACTATTTATAGCATCTGCTTGCACAATATGTATTTTCTTACTGAATCGATGATGCTCTACAACATTGTCACTGAACTTTTGGTCGTATATTTGTAGTTTCCTAGATACGAACTCTAACTCCTGAATTTATTGCTAGGAGACGTTTTAAGATATCTCGTCGTGTAGCGCATACCCATTTTACTATATCTAGCGATCACATTCAGGGCTGTAGCTAACACGGTTCACCAGTTAATTCAGACGATACAGACTTGAGGATTCATTATATATGTCAATTGTTTCAATCTATGTGATGATGATATTTTAGCAAGCGAAAACTACTTTATGCTATATTGCCTTTAATAAGATGATTTTACGCAAAACATGATACGTATGTTCCATTCATCGTCTTTAGTATAAGTTTTTAAATAGAAACAAAAATTAGACACAACTTTTTAACTTTTCTTTAAATACGTCTCCCGTGGTATGTCTTATTTTTCACATATATTTTTACCCAACCTTCATAAATTGATGCTGAATCCCATTAAAACTTCTACAGTTTAGTTCAGAAATAACGTTTTTTTATGCATTATAGATTTCGAATATTTTATTTTGAAAGCAAACAAACTGTTATAAATTAACGAGAATATGAGTTTGCATCAAAAGACATTTTAATTAAAAAATAATAATACTTTGTTTTAGCCCACCAAATAATAACAAAAACGAAACATATTCTGTGGCCATTCTTTTAGTTACGTTATTTCAATTAGAGCAATTTTCGATTGAAATGATCCGTGTATTTACTACTGATGTTAATAAGGATTTTGGCATTAAATGAAGCTTTTAATAAAACATTATTTTAGATGTATTTAAGCTCTACTCGGCATTTAAAACGTTAATCTTATGCATAATTCCACATTTCCCATACTTCGTCTAATTCGATTATACTGGGAAAGCTATAAATAATTACATTTCAATTTTTATTTTAATAAAAGATTTTCACGAATGTGGAAGCTAATGAATTAAAAAGAAACTTCTGTGGATATGTGTATCGCTTCTTGAATATTTTTAAACATTTGATTTTTTTATAAAAATTTTAAAAATATTTTTACTAGTATTTTTCTTTGAAAGTATTTCAAGAATGGCTGTTAATGTAATGTTTTTACGCTTTCACAAAGCATACGGAATAAGAAAAATAATGCAATATAAAAGTAAATCCATGCATCCTATATTTCAGATAGATTATATACCTGATAAAATAAGCGCACACGTGTTACATTGGGTGTAGTACATCATAGATTATTTAGTCCAGTGGCAATGTAAGCTTCGTATCTGAGTCTAGTGTCCTATCGTAAACCATCAAATTGGTCAGTTGTGAATACAAGTGTATCATATAAGTCACACAGGGTAGCATCATCACAGGGTAAATGTAAAAATATCCAGGATGGCTTTCAGTGATAAGTGAAAACATTTAATGATTAATGCAAACTTTGACAGCATTAAAGATCTCAATCTTGAAAAGTGTAAATCACAGAAAACAACATCGTAAAATCTACGAATTTCTGATAGAAGATATATGAAGAAACTCAATGTGTGAGCCTACCTTAGTTGGAGAAAACGTAATTGTTCTACTTTAGGCATCCCATATGTTATTTAGATCATGGAATCCAACAAAACTTGGCATTCCGGAATACTATGAAAGGGAAAAAAACAAATTTGTGAGATCTTGGAAACTTATCATTCTTTTGGCAATTAGGGTACTCCGACCAGTAAGAGAAACAAACAGCCCCCAATGAATGAAAAATATTTTAATAGAATACGGTTCAAAATCTCCCCTCCAGTTAATTATCAAGCTGGGTTTGAAAAACCCTTAATTCACTAAAAACGTGTAATAAGTTGATTGTACAAGTTGTAAAATAAATAACATAAAAACATGTTTTTAAATTGCTGCCTGTTCCTTCATCGGAAAATTTTGCGTTCATTCACTACTAAGAACTGTTCATTTACTTGATTTTTGTATAGCTTTTTATTAAGACACCCCTAACATTCCAAACAAAAGAAATATAAACTTTATTTTATTATTTTTTAATCATTTGTATACCAACACATGTGTTTGCACTTTTAGACACCAAGAGGTTTTGTTTATTAAAATATTATCAATCTTTTTTTTTTAAATGTGCTAAAATATTCATTTACTGGTTGGACTAACCTATTTTGAAGAAACAACAATAAGGACTTTTGAAAGTGTCATCAATGACGCTGGACGATTTAATAGATGGATCTTAATTATGTAAATAAAAATAAATATACATTGTAAAGAAAATTGCATAGAGTTCATTTTATAAACCAGCCTACTGTAAATTTGTAAGATCTTATTATCCTCCTAGTAAACCAAGAAAAAGTCCACAAAACAACTCTTTTTTGTTTGTATTTAAATACAATTTAAAATTCAAAGTATGCTTCATTGAAATATGAGAACATCTCTCGGAGGTAAAATACTCTTCCTCCCTTTCCACGAAAAACAAACAAGCAAAAAAATAATTAAAGCTGAATCCGCTCCTAAAAAGCATCAAAAATATCCGAGAAAGTGGGAAAATTTCACAAAGTAAATGTATATTTTCTTACCTTAACTTAAAAATATATATATATAATTAAATTCTTGAAGACTCAACTGAACATTTAAACAAATTTGTCTCTTCATCACTTCTCTTGTTGACAGAACCTTAACCTTCTCACTGCCGCCGTGAACTGATACATCCGTTCACTATGCTATAGACTTCACTGCAATATTAGTATTATTTAAATTAATATAATCCAACAAAAATGCTGTAGTTTTAAAACATTAAGTGATGATTAATATTCTCAAGAATTATATTCATATACGTAATTAAGTTTTTTATATCATGTTTTAAATTTCATGTTTTTTTTAGCATTTAAAAAAAAGTTAAAGAGAAAACAACATTACAATTTTACCCTTTTCTTGGTGGTCAGAGGGATAAACACACAGAATTAGAGAAGCTCGAAATTATAGAATAGATTTGACAGCGATCAATGTTGCTATTGACAACTTTGAAAAAATATAAAATATCTATTTTATGTGTTTTTTTTATTATTAAATGCACAAAATAATTACAGCAAAGTGTAGTTTTCAAAATATACACAAATGCAAAGGGTAACTGTGACAATGAATTGAAAAAAAAATCATATCAGACTATGCTTTTTTTAATGTAATTGCATATTAGGGATTTCTTCCCTTAAAAAAATTATTTGTATATTTAGAAAAGAAAAGCATGAACACAATATCAGCAAATTACACTTTATTCGTAAATTCATTACCTATAAATAATGTTTAAGTCGTTGAGACAATAATTGCAAACAAATGCTTTGTGGTGCCAAATTACGCCAAAATGGGCTAAATTTAACCTTTAAAAGTTTCCGTTTGATCCTAGCAAGTTTTTTTGGATATTTTTTTAAATAAAAACTCTTTTCTAAGCAATTCTAATAGTGTTTACTTGAACTTTTCGAGCTAAGTTTAGTTGCTTAGGCACTTTTATTTAAAATTTACATTTATTGTACAATATTTAGTTTGTTTAATTTTCACCTAACAGGATGCTCAAATTTGAATAGAAACCACTACACTGGAATGTTTCATTCAATTTAATAATTCATTTCTAAATTATCCTAAAGAACAACAACTTACAGTGCATCAAAATTACGATAATTCTGACAGCAGATTTACAGATGCGCAGCAGAAGATACTTCACTTATGCACAGTACAGATTTCGTCTTTGCATTCGTCTTTGCAAAAAAATGCACTAAGCATACTTTTATTATTGTGAAAGCCGGAGCTGGAAAAAATACGTTAATTAAAGAAATATTTAAAAGAGTTGCTGAGCAGTTAGGATTGGAATCTATGATGGTTTTGGCTCCAGCCATTGCTGTTGTAATTAATGTTGAGAGCAAGACAAAAGTATCAACGTGTTTTAAATCGTTCGCTGATTTAGTAAGTAGGGCAGCATGAAATCTACAGCTCATCATGGATCTACTATCATTTCACATTGTTGACGAATTTTCAATTATCAGATGTCGCCTGACGGCTGCCCTTAAGTAATGATGTAGCGAAGGAAAACCAGATACCATTGAACCTTTAGGGGCTTATTTGTTTACCTCATCAGGCTGCTACAACATGTAAAATACACCTCTTTATATAAGAAAACATTCTATAAAATGATGACCACGTGAAGATGGTCCCGCATCTGGACTTCAAACTGAACTTTTCTAAGCAATTGAATGCAAAGATACGTTACTTAACAATCTGTAGACAGAGGTAAGATTGATAAACGGTGCACTTTGTACGGTAAAATATATTATCTAGGGCCCAGGAATTCTGTCTCCAGGATTGCCACAGTCTGTAATTGTTAATTTTGAAGATTATCATTGTTCATTTCTAACTGAAAAACTTTTCCCTGTCACATCTATTTCTAGATGTTAGAAAGAAAAAATGGCTCATGCTCATGAACTTAGTTGCCTTTAACAGTTGCATATACGCTGTTACCATACACAAATCCCAGGGCTTAACTTTATCAAAAATTGCTGTGAACTTTTGTACAAAGAAGTTGTCCCTTGTAGCAAATTATATGGCTTATAGCAAAGTTCGTCGTTTAGAGGATGTTCTCATTTAAATGTCTTTCGCAAAGAACAGGCTCGACCAAATTAGAAGAATGGGGGCATTTGCTGATAGATTAGCATTTGAGCATTAGCTGAAGCAACTGACGACTGAATAAACACTTGAAAATGAAGATTTAACAGGTGTTATTTCAAAGTTACTTTTATACTATTAAACAGTAAACATAAAAATAAAATATGATTCAGTTAAAATGTTATCTTTTAAGTTTATGTGACTCAATGTGGTCCATTTCGGTCTGACGGGTGGTAGTAGTTCTTTTACAGGGACGCACAAAAAAATTCTTAAATTACGGTCTATGAGGAAAAATCGTTTCTGGTGCATTTTATTGATGTAACGAAATTTCATCATAATAAGATTGATATTCAACACTGACGTGCAATACAACATTGCTTTTGTGACGTATCATTTATAGTTCTTCTACAGGGACACACAAAAAACTCCATTAGATTATGTTCTATGGAGAAACATCAGTGTATTTTAATGATGTTACAATACTTCAAAGACAACGATATTGATATTCAGTACACATGTGGACCACAACATGTTTTCTGTGGCGTATAGAATAAGTAGAATTTTAGTTAGTTTACAGGGACGTACAAAAGAATTCCATTACACTATGACTGGGGAATGCGTTTGCGGTGCATTTAAATTACGTTACAATGCGGCAAACGTAGTGACATTGATATGCTTCACTGAGAAGGGCTACACCATGCTTACTGTACAGTATAGAATAAGTAGCATTTATAAATCATGCGCAAAATAATGCCATTGGATTGTGATCTATGGGGGGAAACCGAGGGAAAAATTTTATTATGTTACGTTGCTTCAAACATAATGAAATTAATATGGATCACTGAGGTGCATTAGAACATGTTCTCTATAGATTATGGAATACATAACACATACTATTCATTTACAGAGACACACAAAAATGGGGTTACAGAACTCACTATGACTGATAATTGCTGATATTGTATTTTACACTGCAAACAAAAATTGTTGATTTTACGGAATAATACTGGCAGCTCTGAGATTTCCCAGTGTTATACCGTAAAATCATTAATTTTATTTTGCAGTGTAGCTGTGGTATTCATTTTTAAACAACCATTTTTAAATGTATTACGTGATTCTATATTCATATACAGGGATGCATGACAGAATTCACGCACATTACTAGCAATCGACAGCAGTTGCTGAAAAAAAATGTTTTACTGCATTATATGTGTTTTTTTTTTGTTTTGTTTTTTGTTTTTTGTCATATTTAGATGTCATTTTTTTGTGTGAAAAAATAACTTTCATAAGAATATTCTATTAGTGCTGGGAAGTTAGAAGGTTTTTTATAATTTATGCCTGAGGTATGATTTTCTCTTCTTTTTTTTCAGATGGATGATACAGGTCGACCCTCCGCTGCCTCCTCATCCACAGTGGCTTCTATCTTGCGCAGGCGTCTGTCGTGGATCCGCTGTCCGCTTCTGGGCCACACCTTCTGGGATCCAACACTAGAATCCGCTTACCAGCAATATTCACACAGACAGAGGAGAAAGTCTTTGGTAGTGGTCAATCTTATAGATATTGTGCTAAAGGTAAAAAGCTAAAACTATTTTAGTAGTGAATCTCTTGCTAAATTTCGTTCTTTCTAAATCAAAAAAGGGAAAAAAAGTTTACTAATTAAAGTCATTCTCTGAAAAGCGTACATTTTCAAAGTAATCTCCATGGATTTCAAAAATTAAACAAGGCACCAAAGAAGGGGCGCGATAACGCTACCAAATTTCTGTGAAAGCTCAACATTTTTGTTGTTATGTAAATAACTTTTTATATTTAAATAACTTTATCTAAATATTTATATACACGGTGGTTATAATTAAAGTTACACTACTCAGACCAATCTAGAGCCTCTCCTGGTTGACGGATTTCGTTGAAACTTGGTATATACGTTATATGGACCATGGAGAAGAGAAATATCCAATAAAAATAATAATCCAAATTTCGACCATCAGGCAAAAAATGGTGCATAAAGAATTGGAATCACAAAATGGACACATAAAACTTTATTTAATCACAGCATTTGTTCAATGTGCATTCCATTTGTGTCAATGACATGTTCATAGCGTGTTAAATCATGTTCAACAGAAAGCAAGCATAACACGCCGTGTCGCTTCAATTCCTAAAGAATCAATTCGTGGCTTCGATTGAACTTGTTTTAAAACACGCTTTGAACAATGAACATGTTACTGACAAAAATGGAATGTACATTGAACATTGCTGTGATTAAATAAAATTTTATATTTCCAATTTGTGTTTCCGGTTCTTTATGGGCATCTCTTCACCTGGTAGTCGAAATTTGAACTATTTTTTATTGGCTAATTTCTCTTTCCCCATAGTCCATGTAACTTATATACCAAGTTTCAGCGAAATCCGTCAACCAGAACGGGCTCCAGATTGATCTGACTAGTGTAATAATTTCAATTATAACCACTCTGTATTTAAACTGATTAAATTGCTTTACTATAACTTTATCACTTTTCAACAGTTCAATCTAAATTCTCCTTAACTGTTTATTGCACAAATCACATTTATAAAGTTTTATGGATTTCTATACATATAATTTTTGCATCGCTCACATACAAATTATATGGGGAAATGCAATTCCTGATACACATCAAGTCATATTTGTGGGCAACTAAATTAAAGCAAATTAAAATGCGAATTTAGGATATATAAATACATGTTTTAAATTGCTTTGAGCCCATCTAATATTAGGCCAATATTCGCAAGATGGTGGAAAAAAAGTTTTGCGACAAAAAATGTGTGAAGTTTTTTTATTGTCCACGGACATACCCAGCCCAGAAATGGGTATTTTTGGGGAGAGTGGACTATTAATAATAATATTACTATTATTACTTTCACAACGATTTTGCTCAACTCTAGAATACACAATTAACTTCAGTTTTACCTGCAGTTTTAAAACATGGTATTATTTATTATTCTATTGACATAAAATTTATAGCTTCAGTCACTTTTACTCAATCTTAGAGTACTGAAGCTTTCAATAAATATAAATTACGTTACGCGTAATATCTTGTTTGTACTTAACGAAGTGTAATTAGCATATGATTAAAGCTCATTAATCCTCTCATAATTATCTTTGAGATATTTACTTTATCAAACTGAGCAGACACTGTATTTATTTTCATTACATGAATATTATTATTATGAACTCATTTAACTGAATTTTCAAAATGGAGGAGTAAATTGGCTATTTTTAAATGCGTCATTATTTATGAACTTTGGGAAATGATCTAGTCTTATCATCACCCACTATTTTATGCTAAATTATAATCAATTATTAGTATGGTAAAAGGGATTTATGCTTCCATTAATGATGTTAATTCATCTCAATTATACATGCGCTTAAAAGTTTTGAAAAATCCAATTATAAATTGTAATTCAATAATTGTTTTATTTCATATTTGCAGATTACTTTAGTAATTTCTGTAGTAAGTTTTAATGGGCTGAGTTCTGCACAGGACATAAACCTGTGGCTGAATCCTTCTTTGTTCATCCTCCTCAATATTCTGCTGTGTTTTTGTGCGTGTTGCAAATGCTTCTTCAGAAATTACTTACATTGGGGTGCTTACATGACCTGCATCTTGCTAAATATCCAAGGTGAGTTATCGTTATTTACATAAATTTATTATACTCTATAAAATATATAATTATTTGTTTTTATTCGCAGTAAAGTTTTATACAATCTGTAATTCTTTTGGTATCAGGTTATCCAATTATCTTTGAGTCACTTTTTGGAAGCTTCATCATAGTAAATATATGTCGTATTAAAATGCTCTTAAAAATTGTACATTTCTTTCATTTCTTCATTTGGATCATAAAATACGATTAAAAACTGCACATTTCTTTCATTTCTTCATTTGGATCATAAAATACGATTAAAAATTGTACATTTCTTTCCTTTCTTCTTTTGGATCAATCTTGGATCACTTTCGGATTACTGTACTTTTGGTGTGAGTATGGTTGCGAGAGCATTGCGAGAGTATGGCGTGAAAATCGTGATCGTAATGAAAATTGATTTTGCGGGATCGGAACGACATTTGCGGATGAACGAAAATTGTTGTTGAGTTTCAGGTTGACAATTTAGGTTTCAGGTCGAGTCATAACTTACAGAACACTAGAATATGATAAGTTTGATAAACAGAATTTAAAATGATATGTATAGTAGGTGAAACGGGGAAAATAAGAAGGTGAAGTAACCAAATATCATCCCTCTAAGTGGAATTGTTAGTTTTAAAAATTGAGGTAGAGCTAAATAAATCAATTTAAGCAACTCTGTTCATACCAACCAAAGTCACTATCAGAAACTGGATGGAATGAATTGTCCTTACCGTTGAGGAATCAAAAAAAAAAAAAAAAAAACACAATTTTTCAACTTGGAAAAAAGGGTCCCTAATTCCGCCCTCATCTTAAATTTACAATTCATGCATTATTTTATGTGTAAAACATTTAGAAAAAAGACAGGTAACTTCCACGAAATTTTAAGTTGTTATTTCTGTCTCTCTTCAATTTGTTGGTTTTTTTCTCTCTGTTTTGAGTCTGTTAGTGTCTCTTTGCGGGGAGAACCTGTCAATAAAAATAAATGAAGTGTCAGCTATAGTAGAAGTGGAAGTTTTGGCTTGCAGGAACATCACCAATTTCTTTTGGATTGGTCATTTTAGGTTGAACATTTAATAGTGTGATCGGTTGTGTTCATTGAAGAAGCTTGAGGGGGATGAATTTAGAACTAAAAATAAAGCAAAATACTGACTGTTCTAGCATAAAGATACTCACAGACCGTGGAAAGTTTGACCTAATAAAAAATGCCGCATACCTGGAAGACTCCTGGGGATTTAGGATTTTCCGAAACAACACAACGGAAGACTTTTATTTCAATTAAGTACTGAACTATTAACGTGAGTGTTGGTGTTTTAAATTTAAGCTCGCGTTACCTGTTACTAGAGTATTGATAATTTGTATGATTACCAATTAAATAAATTTAGAGTTTACTAAATGCACCACCAAGTTCTTATGATTGGTTTGGCGAATGATAGGCAGATTAATTAATAAATCCAGCTATTATAAAATTTGCACAAATCTGTCCAGCATCCCACGCCATAAGTATCTCTGATTCTTCGTGACCAGTTATAATATTTATTAGTTAATATTTAATACTTGAAAAGAATCTGATAATTATTGCGGTACAGAAATATCTCTGGTTGCCATACCAGTCCTTTTGTTTAAATTGTAATTTAAATTTTATAGAGTTAGAAACGAATCTGGTAGTTATTGCCGCACATAAGTATCTTTGATGAAGTGATCTAGTCCTTTTGTTTAATGTTAATTTAAATTAATATAGGTTAGAAACGTATCAGTAATTTATTGTAGCATTTTTTTTAATTAGCTGGTAGTGTTTAATGTATTTTAAATGAATTAACTTTCTTTAGAAAGCAAAAAAATTCTAAAATTAATTGCTTTAAGTTAATTAAAGGAATAATTTACTTATGATTATTTTATGTTAATTAGTTACACACATGGCGATTTTAAATTTTAAATGTTTAATTTTTAAGATAACTAAATTTGATACTATTGTAACTTGAATGTTAAATTTAGGGATTTCTGAAGTCATCTATTATGGAGAAGGTGGCATAATCACTATGACATGACAATAAAAAATGTTATTTGAAATGTATATAAATAATTGTATGTAAGGTGTTTTATATGATTAATTGTTGTACTCACTCACATAATGATTTGTTTAGCCAGCTGCTTGCATATTTTTCGTCCCCATAAGAAATCGTATGATCTAAAACCCCTTAAAGTAAATTTTTGTTTATTTCTGATTATTAGCTGATTATTAACTTTAAAAGATCATACGTTAGATGAAAGTTGAAAACTTTTTCCGCTATTCCATGTATGCTAAATACAGCCAGTTAACGATATGTTAAGGAACTTCCTGATGAGTATTATTACTCTCGTTGAAATTATTGGCATATTATTATTTTAATAATTTTAGTCACAATATTAGCAAATTTTCAATATGCGTTTCTCAATATTAGCACAGTCTCCGTACATATTTTAACTTATATTTCATGAGTTTTTCCATATAGAGAAATGTAAATCTATGTTTATAGGGGCAAGACAAATCAAATAAGAGTTAGAAATATAGTTCATATAGACATTTTCAAAGTTCGTATAAAAATACTTATGTATAAGTCTCCTGAAGAAAATTTAACATTAACAGAAATATGGAAAATCATAAATAAGTAACTTTGATGCAAACAGCTTTACTTCTGATACTTGTAGAATTGAGTTATACAATCGTTTGTAATTTTTTCTTGTTGTACAACACTGAAAAATTCTATAAAGCTGAAAAAAAGGGCAACTATATCTACGTCAATGTGATGTTTAGTTAAAAGTAGAAAAACAAATAGTATCTTAATTTTTTCTTATATAGCTTTAGCTTGAACAGGGGCATATTTAAATTCAGCAGTAATCAAATAAAGCCATAGGCAATTAATTTTAAAAAACAGGCCATTATTTTTTACAGTTTATATCTCAAAAGCAATAAAACAACAACTTTTAAGCTTTTCTTCGAAACTTTCCAAAAAACTCCCAAAAAACTTCCAAAAAACTAAATTCCCCTCAATAAGTTGTTCAGGCATGACAATTCTAAATTGATTTTATTTTTAACCAATATTATAATATCAACATAACTTAATCTCTTTCCTATCATTCTATTCTCTTTTTATTATATCTTCAATGACTCTAAATGATTATCTGTCCCCTAAGCATTATCTTTAAAATTAGAAAATAATCCAAACACCTCTAACTTAACATCTGCTGAATTTAATTAACTTACTCGTTCAACAGTTCACCATCATACCGAACAGCATTATTATGAGGTAGTTTTGTCAAGTAAAACTCATTCTTTATGAATGGCTCGGTAATATTTCGAAATAATTTCCAATGAGTTGCGGCTTACACAGAGAAATCCTATTGATTAGATTTTAAATTAAGCATTTCAGTGCTTTTAATTTAATGTGACTTTAAGATAATTAGGGTTTTCTTTCGGGATTAGAGGATATATTGAAGAACACAACTAAAAATCTACAAAAAAGTCCAAATTTTCAAGAATTAAATGAAAATAAAGATATTGCAAAGACTGGCAACTTTTCCTATTAAAAAAAAAAAAAAAACTCAGAAAAATAAATGTATTTTAAAAAGAAGAAACGAAACGAGAAACGAAGTTACTAAAATAGTAAAAAAAGGAAAATTATTATTCTCATTTTTATTCCCCTTTTTAACACTTTCCAACATAGTTGAAAAGTGTTTAGGAATTCCGTTTGTCTGTCTGTCTGTCTGTCCGTGTTTTAACTTGCGTAAATATACTTGGATCGTCATACAATTGATATATGTTACTGAGGTTTACTGTGGCATGTTCGGTATTGAAAGTGAAGTGTGTAGCACTTTTGTTTTTTTACAGGGACACTCAAAAGAATTCCGCGGCATTGCGGTCTATGGGGGAAAATCATTTGCAGTTTATTTTAATAATGTTTCACGATTTCAAACATATTGAAATTGATATATATCACTAACGTGGATTACAAGAGGCTAACTATAGAATATTGTGTATATAGCTTTCATCGTTCATTTACAGAGACACACAAAATAATACGGTTAAAGTACAGCTTATTAATAATAATTTCTGGGAACGCTTTTTCAGTTGCTGAACGCGTTTTTAAATTTAACTCATTTTTTTGTCTATTACTTGGTGTGTATAAATTGTATAGATTGTATACAGGGCTACAGAAAAATTATCAAATACATTTCTGTTTATTGTCGGAAATTCCAGAAGGGAAATTTTAAACTGTGCTACGCGTTTCCTAACTGAACTAAAATTTAGCATTCTATTTAGTATATATACAAATCAATAGATTATATACAAGGCTGCACAAACGAGCTCGGTTATTTTTCCGAATATTGTTAATAAATCCTGAAATAGGATTTTTAAATATGTTATGCGTTTTCAAAATTGTTTAGTTAGATATCATCTTACACCTTAAGGTGAAGATTTGAAAAATTATTTTGGAAGTGTTGGAAAGTGTTGCATAATCTATGCTTGACGCATGATTTTTCGTTCTTGCTTAATATAATTACCAGAATGGAAAAGGGTTTGCCTTTGCTTTAGTTGGATACAAAGTTATATATTAAGCATGTTATAATTGGTTTATATAATAGTAGTAATAATAATAATAATAATAATAATAATAATAATAATAATAATAATAAAACCAAATAAGAGAAAGTTATATCATGAGATTTTATAAAAATACACATTTTTGCGGATGAACCTAATCTAACCATAAACTACAAATCTAAAATTGGGCATCTTATAAATAGAGTCACTAAATTTCAAGCTTTTGGGACGATTTTTGTGGCTTTAAAATTTAAAGAGACAAATAGATGGAACTTGCTTGGAATATGATGTCACAGTGAGCATGTTATAATTGGTTTATATAATAATAATAATAATAATAATAATAATAATAATAATAATAATAATAAAACCAAATAAGAGAAAATTAGTTATATCATGAGATTTTATGAAAATACACATTTTTGCAGATGAACCTAATCTAACCATAAACTACAAATCTAAAATTGGACATCTTATAAATAGAGTCGCTAAATTTCAAGCTTTTGGACGATTTTTGTGGCTTTAAAATTTAAAGAGACAAATAGATGGAACTTGCTTGGAATATGATGTCACAGTGAGCATGTTATAATTGGTTTATATAATAATTGTAATAATAATAATAATAATAATAATAAAACAAATAAGAGAAAATTAGTTATATCATGAGATTTTATGAAAATACACATTTTTGCGGATGAACCTAATCTAACCATAAACTACAAATCTAAAGTTGGACATCTTATAAATAGAGTCACTAAATTTCAAGCTTTTGGGACGATTTTTGTGGCTTTAAAATTTAAAGAGACAAATAGATGGAACTTGCTTGGAATATGATGTCACAGTGAGCATGTTATAATTGGTTTATATAATAATAGTAATAATAATAATAATAATAATAATAATAATAATAAAACCAAATAAGAGAAAATTAGTTATATCATGAGATTTTATAAAAATACACATTTTTGCGGATTAACCTAATCTAACCATAAACTAACAAATCTAAAATTGGACATCTTATAAATAGAGTCACTAAATTTCAAACTTTTGGGATGATGTTTGTGGCTTTAAAATTTAAAGAGATAAATAGATGGAACTTGCTTGGAATATGATGTCACAGTGAGAATTCTGGCATTGCACCTTCAGACTACTATATATTTCGCTTGGTGAAAACCTATTTGGCTGGAAATATCTTAACTCAGATAACAGAGTAAAAACATACCTGAAAATAAATTCAGAAAAAGACAAAGTATTTTATCAAACAGTGATCACTAAATTACCGAAAAGATTATAATTGTACCAAAGACTAAAGTTTTTCTATGTATAAAAATAGGTTGTTCGTTTTATTCTAAAATACCAAAAAGACTTTTCAGACAGCTCAAAGTATTTGTTTGCTATGTTAAAAGGGAGAAAAAAAAAAGGTTAAATAAATTTAAGTAATGGCATAAGCAACTAACTCTAGATATCAGTTAATAATATCTTCATTGTTTGGCTGTCTTCCTCAGTAATTCCAAAATTCTATTTTTAGTCTCTTCTCTGAAACTTTTCCAAAAACATAAGAGTAGATTCGGGAAGAGTTTCGTATCCTGTGCGTGTTAGAGCGATGGGCGAAATAATCCAAAATAGCGCCAAAAGGCATTTCTAGCATCTGAACAAAATTTTTCAAGATGGCGGGAAAACATGTTTTCTAAATATTTATAAACATACGTTTATTAAACCATGCTTTTGTGTCACCTTGAAAAAATAATTACGATATTAAATTAAATTTTATCGCCATTTTTGATTTTTTTAAAAGTAATAAAAGTGCATAAACAAACATATTTAACAAACCTAACAGGCTTTTTTTGAAAAATAATTGTTATTTTCAGGGGGTGGGATTGTAAACAATTAATAAACGAACGAAAAAAACCTTCCGAAAATAACTTGTGGGAATCTCAAGAAATATAGATCTTAGATAAATAGCACTTAAAATCATAAAATGGGGAAGTGGGCCGTATAAAAATGCAAAACAATTATATGCTTTATATAATTATTTTCGTTTTTTAATATTTCCGAAGGCACAGATAAAAAGGTAAAAATTTCGTTCACAACTGCCATTGCAATTTTAATAAATATAATATACAAAATATTAAAATATCTATAAAAATTGTACAAAAAAACATATTTACATACTATTATATTTACAGAAAAATATCGTTTAAAAAAAAGAAACCCCAAAACTCAAGATCGCAACAACCACAACAGCACAGGATATGGGGCTTTTCCCGTAGATTCTTCCAACAAGTTGTTCAGGAATTCTAAACTGATTTTATTTTTAACTAACATTATAATCTCAAAACCTCTAATCTCTTTCAATCATAAAGGATGTTAGTTTTATCCCACCTTCAATGACTCAAAGTGATTATCGGGCTTTGAAAGATCTTTGAATTTAAAAAATAATCAAACCCCTTTAACTTAACATCTGGATGAATTTAATTAACTTACTCGTTCAAATATTAACCATCTTATCGAAGAGCTTTATTATGAGGTAGTTTTATTAAGTACACTCATTCGTTTTGAATGGCTGGGTGATTTTATGAAGTAATTTCCGATGGGTTTCGGCTTACAAAAAGATACCTTATTGATTAGATTTCAGATGCAGCATTTTAGTGTTTTTAAAGTACTCCGACTTTAAGGTAATTAGAATTTTCTTTTGGGATTAGCGAATAATACTAAAGAACATAGGTAACATATTACAAAAAGATTTGGACTTTCTTGAATTAAATTATTTTTAAAGAAAATGGCAACAGCTGTTAATTTTTCTAGAGAAAGTACTTATCAAAATAAATATGCATTAACCCATTAAAGCCAGAATTATTTTTCTCTTTAAAATGCAAAAATTGCATTTTATACCAATTTTTCAAAGTAGCAACGTTAGACTCCTTTTATTACGGAGTTTCTGTCATCAGATAAAGAGAATGTTTCTCTTAAAATATACTGGTATAGAAATAACAAAATGGAGGGCAGCTATCCCGGTACCATATGGAAGAGGAACTTACTTTTTACATTAGGGGAAAACAATAAAATTTCTTTCTTATTCTTATTTTTGTTCTCTTTTTAACACTTTCTAACATAGTTGAAAAGTGTTTATGAATACGGTTTGTCTGTCTGTCTGCCGTCCTTCCGTGCTATAACTCATGTAAATATGCTCGGATTGTAATGCAATTGATATATGTTATTGAGGTTTACGATGGTATGTTCGGTATTGAAAATGAAGTGTGTAGCCTAATTATTTCGTTTACAGGGACACGCAAAACAATTGCATTACACTACGGTGTATGCACTCAGAAAAAGAAACTGATTAAAACTACAAAACATATTTTTTGAGTACATTTTGTTGTTTTAGCAAAATTGGAGTTAAATTGGAGCATTTTACTTCAAATAACAAAACATTTTTGCTGACGATACAAAAAAAATTTTTGAAATTGCAAAAAACAAAATTTTTATTGACCCATATTTAAACAAAAATTTTGTTTAAATATAGGTCAATGGAAATTTTGTTTGAATCAACAATTTTTTTTTTTTTTTTTTTTTTTTTGTTGAAAACCACTTTTTTCCAAAAAAAAATTTTGTATCGTCAGCAAAAATGTTTTGTTAATTGAAGTAAAATGGTTCAATTTTACTCCAATTTTGCTAAAACAACCAAAATGTACTCAACAAAAATGTTTTGTAGTTTTAATCAATTCCTTTTTCTGAGTGTGGGGTAAATCCTTTGCAATGTGTTTTAATGAAGTTATCCTATTTCAAACATATTGAAATTGATATACATCACCGAGGTACACTACAAGATACTTACTGTAGAATATGGTGTTTAGAGCATTTATCGCTCATTTACAGGGACACAAAAAAATATTCGATAACATTACTGTGAATGAGCATTAAGTGGATTTTCAATTGTGGTATGCGTTTTTAAATGTATCTTATTTTTATCACATTACTTGGTGTGGATAAATTCTGTAAATAGTATATAGGGTTGCATAAATGATCTCGAGTACATTTCCGTTTTTTAACTGAACTAACTTTTTGCATACTATGGGAGTATATATATAAATCTATAGATCATATACGGGACTGCATAAACAAAAAAAATCAGATATTTTTCCAATTGTAGATGGTAATTGCTGAAATGGGATCTTGAAATGTGTTATGCGTTTTCCAAATTGTTCACTTAGACTTCATTTTCACGTTATTGATCTATGAAGTTTTTTTTATAGTAATTTGAATATATAGGGAAGTGTTTCATAATCTATGCTTGAGGCATGATTTGTCCTTATTGTTTCCTTTAACTATAGTTATCTGAAAGGAAAAATATTTAAGTGTGTATTGATTAAACACAAATATATGTTTAAAACATTATGATTAATTTGTATAATAGCAATATCGATACTAATAATGAAAACAAAATAAAAATAATGAAGAATAGTTATGGTGTGACATTTGGACAAATTGCACATCGTTACAGATTAATTAAGTCTAAGCATAAACCACAATATACGAATATCGAATATCTTATAAAAATAGTAAATAGATTTCAAGCTGATCACAAAGTTTTTGTATCATTTAACTTGAATGAATATACACATATTGAATTTGGCTTGGATGTACTACCACTTATCCAAATTGTTACACTTGACAGTGAAACTACTCTGTATTTCATTTTGTTCAATTATGACATTTGAGAGCAAATGCAATTACTTCGGTAAATAGAATAAAAACATATTTGAAAGATTAATTTGTGGAAAAGACCAGATGCTTTGTCAAATGCAAATCATGAAAATCATTAAAAAGTTACAATTCATTTAAAAAGCCCAATATAATACAGGACTGAGTTTTTTCTTTGTATAAAAACATGTTTTGCATTTCATTATAAAGCATCGAAAAGACCTTTTGAGAAACACAGTGTATTTTTTTTCAATTTAGTAAAATGAATGTTAAGTTAATTAAATAGGGCAAAAGAAATTAATTTTAAAAAGCAGTTAAAATTATCATAAATTTTCTCAGTTTATACTTCAGTATTAGAAATTCCAACAAGCTTTTCTTAAACATTTCTCTGAAACTTTTCGAAAAACTTAATAGATCCTTCCAAGTTGTTCAGGTATTGAAATTCTAAATTGATTTTATTTAATCTCAAAATATTACACCGCTTTTCAATCATTCTATTTTTTTTTATCTTACATTCAATGACTCTAAGTAATTATTGGGCTTCGCAAGACGTTTAAAAATAGAAAATGATCCAAACACCTCTAACTTAACATCTGGTGAATTTAATTTACTTACTCGTTTAACAGTTAACCATCTTACAAAATAACTTTATTATGAGAAGGTTTTATTAAATAATATCCCTCCTTTCTGAATGGTTCAGGGATTTTTCAAGTAATTTCTGATGAGTTGCGGCTTACAGAGAAAAATCTTATTGATTAGATTTTAAATTAAGTATTTCAGTGTTTTAAAATATTGAGATTTTAATGTAATTAGAATTTTCTTTTCGAAATAATACTGAATAACATAGCTAACATTCTACAAAAAAGCCTGAACTGTTCTTGTTTTAAATGAAAAGCAGTCAATTGCAACAGTTGGCGATTTTTTTTCTTAAGAAAGTTGTAAAATAAGTGTGCATTAAAAAAGGGATAAGGGAAACAAAAAGAGACAAGAAAGTGGCAACTTAAATATAAAACTTTTTTAAAGTGAGAATTTCTGGGAATTATATATATTTTACTAATTCTACCACTGCATATCAGCAGCTTATATTTGGGCGATATGGTATTCATTACTAAAACTGTTGCCAGTAAATTTTAGATCAAATTGACACTCTCTTGGAAAAGCTTATTATTAGTTCTTTAATGGGGCCCGGGACACAAAAAATACTAAAAACTTTAAAACCTTTAAAAAATTAATTTAAAAATTTAAACATATTTCATTTTTAATATAACACTTGAACCACTTGCCCGTTTTGCATACTTTTTGCACTGTTGTGTACAGAAAATGTGTAATTTTAAATTGTCTGAAAGATTTTTTTAAATATTAATTATAAAGTTCATAATAAATTTTAAAGTGAATATGAATGAAGTTTTTTCATGAGTGACTTTTGCATTAATTAGCCTATTTTCACAAATTTCACTCAAAATGAAAAATCTTCAAAACAATTTATTAGAAATATGATATGGAAACTCTGTTGAAAATTTCATACATATGCCTTATAAGGAATTTTAGATATATCCTTTCAAAGTTGACAAATCATGAAAAAATTCATTCTGAGATAAATGTTAAAGTTCCCGTCAGAGTACAGGTTGCGCGCGGCATCACAAGACATGAAATGTTACATCTCAGGATCTAATCATGATAAAAGCGTGCGGTTTGCGGCAATATTTTTTTTTAAGCCAATAAGCAAAAATTGCAGTTTTTTTTTTTTTTTTTTTTTTTTTTTTTTTTTGAGAATTTTCTGTCGTAGACCCCCAGAAAGAAAAAATCGATGTTATTAGTGTTCTCTTTATAATTCACTTCTTTTCAATACTTACCTGAATGGAAAGAATTCCACTTTCTATTATTTTAACAGAAATATGGTATATTAAAACTGTTACTATTAATTTGTGAATAGATGTCAAGTATAAGAAGAAATAAAGGGGAAATTATTATATGGGAGCCACTGTTTTTTTTTTATTATTATTATTGGTAGAATAAACGTAAACGTAAACTATAAACGAAATATCAGATAACTCTTAGATATATTCGTAAAATATAAGGCTGATCAGGAATCGTTTGTGAATCTTAATTTCAGAGAGATATATACAGGCAAACACTTTGACATAAAAATTCTTAACGTATTTCAACAGCAAGCTTCAAGACGTTTTCTCAATTCGATTTGTCGATTATTCAAATTAAAATATGACTAAAATTGTATAACTAAAATTGTTTTGTAAAACAGAGAGGACAAATATAAAATATTGAATACTGTTACCAAATAATTGAATACTACACAAAAAGTTTGTTTTACACTAAAAGCAAAATGTTCGGAAAACACAAAAAAGTCAGTTAAAACAAAAGTTTTAAGAACAAAAAATATATCAGTTTTTGTGTTTAAAAAATAAAGAATAATGTGTTTCCTTTTCTCCGATTTACCATTCATTTTCATTTTTATAAAAAAAGAGAGAGGGGCAGAGCTTTGGCAAAACCATTTTCTATTTTTCGTTGATTTTCAATAAAATCAGTTCTGCATTTCATTCCCTATCGAATCAAAATTCCTTTCTGTAAATTGACATTCTGCCTAGAAAATTGGAAAGCGATTTGATAATTTAAAAGCAAGCAAATTATTCTTTAATCTCCAAAATATTCATTTATTTTCTCTCGTTGCGATATTTATATGGAAGAAAGTTTTGGGAAACTTTTATAATCATAGCACGTTTCGGAGATATTTCGGTAAACTCATTTGTTTATCTGGAAAGCATAAGCTAGATCAATTTATCAGACAGTAGATAAACCGATAGCTTATCGAAATCACTTACTTTAAAATTAAGAATTTTATTGAAAAAAATAATAAGCTATGAGTACAATCTTCTTTAAAAGATATAAAGGAAAGAGGTGAAAGAGATGTGTTATATGGTAATATGCTTTAATGTATCAAATTAAAAAAAATTCCTCACGCCTTCTAGGATATCGTAACAGAGTTTTGTAAGTATATGACAGGCAGTCTTAAAATGAATTGACTAATTTTAAAATCCAGTTACAATTAAACAGTCACAGTTATTAAAGTTATTCTTGAGAAAAAGTATAGTGTAATGTTGGAAATTTCTTTACTATGCTTCCATGATAATTTCTAAATATTACCGATATAAGGCAATGCCGCTAACTATCTTAAACTATAATAATGCTCAAACTAGCTTTACGATTTCAAAATGTAAACGATTTTTTTTTCGCGTTTCAACAGCTAAACAGAATAAAGTGCAAAAATTAAGGCAATTTTGATTTAGCTTTATAGATTAGTTTCAGTGTTTTAACGCTTTTAGAAAGCAATATCCCATCTATCGGTGTTATTTGAAACTAAAGTAAAAAAAAATACATAGTAAGGCACCTGTACCAAATAAAGCCACGTTAAAGTTTCAGATCACAATAAAATGTGTTATATCAGATTTAACATTTTAAATGTTTTTGAATATAGTATTTATACATATTTTAAAAATATTAAATAATGCTTACTCTTGTCGCTGTTTAATTGTTGTCAGGAGAGTTCAAAACTGGCTTGATTAGGAGTGTGTGCTTTAAATAAGGCCATAATTTTCTAAATACATGATTTAACTCTAATTAACAGATATTTTTCAGGTATTACACACACAAAAAATTAATAAATAAAGACTCCTGCTTGTAATACAATATTCTGTAGCTACTCTATTTACGGACATGCCGTTTCGAACAGCCAAAACTGCTGATTCAATTTGCTATTCACTCTATTCATCTGTCTTTACCACCGCTTTCATAGATCACATAGTTTTCTACAAATATTGACAAAGAAAATGTTTAATTAGCTTTGGTAATGATAATGTACAATGAAAATTAAATGTTCTTTAATAAAACTAGGCCTTTTAGTGCCTGGTCTTATTAGGAGATTCCTGTTTTTCAAATATTTTACTTTCAAACACAAACATAATTAAAAATACAAAATATTTCAATATACATTCTAAAAGATCGTTAAATTATCTGGATTATCATGCAAAAATTATAAAGTTTAATTCATAATTTACGCTAATTTCATATGAAAGTTTAGTTACTGTTTTTAACAACGACGTGTCAAAAATTTCATGGCCCGAAAATGACGACGAAGCTGGTATCGGTTGCGGCGGAAAGATTTTAAACATGCCAAGGACACATAAACTGTCAGGTAGATGCTATTGGTCTGTCAGAGACCGTTCCCTATAAAATATAGTCTGATTGCCTTTTTAAGAGCATAGCCTTATTTGGTAGAATTAACTTATATAAATTAACGATTTCATACATTAACCTCCTGCAAGAATAACTTCAATACCTACCACCTTTTGTTTTTTATTGAATTTTAAAAACAGTCAGTGCAATTTAGAATACACTACATGTTGATTCAAGATTCAAGCATGCATTGCTGATTTTTATTTATCTGGAGCATGCTCTAGTAACAAAACAGAGTTGGGCTAATTATGTTTCTATTGGCTATATCTTGGCTCGTGTTGATAATGTTTGCATGCAATACTTCCACAATATATGGCGCTTTTATATTTAGCCAAAATTGGAGTAATATTGGTGAAAAGTAGGTCGTTATTTCACTACCAATATTTCCAGTATAAGGTCAATAGTTAATCAATATCTATATTTCAATTAAAATATTTCCAGTGAAAGCAATATCGGCATGATATTGAGTCCTAGTGCAACCATTATAATCAATATATTGATTTTTTAACATGGTATTAGACAAGGAGTTTATCGTATTACAGAAATATGCAAGTTACAAAAAAGTTTTTCGCAACAAGTCTCTGAAATAACCTCTAACTAGTGTAATGTGCTGTGTTTTACTAGGAAAATAGTATTTAAAGAAAATAAACTGCACTTTAAATATGAATATAAAACGTGGAATTTTTTAATCATTCCAGAACTTTTTATCCATTTAATAATAGCTTTTTTACGGGGATTTTTTTTATGTTAGGTTAGACTACATTTGACTTTCATATTCACATATTTTTAATTTCAGAATCATTAGGTATTCGACGAATTGTTATACCGACCCCACGTATTACGGAAAATTAGTGAGAGCTTGGCACCTCTGAACTAAGCTGATAAAGTAGGAACAATATTCAATGGACGTGACTGGGACGTGAATAAGTATAAATGTGCTGCACGAGCCGATGCTAGCTTGACAACATCAATACAGAAATATAACATGTCCAGCGTAGAAATGGGCATTGGACAGCTACATCGTGTCTGAGCTCGGGTTTAATTTTTTAAGCAGACTCAGGCAGGGCGGGATCAGGCTTACATTTTTATCTACAATACCTAAGCCAGACCGGAACTGGACTTAATTGTTCCCAGGACGTGTCCAGCAAGCAATTTGTTTTGTATAAATAGCAGTAGCGATAATGAACTTTTGTTAACAGAATCGTTGAAAATATACTTTAAAAAATTATAAGATAAACATTTTTTTAAATCTACTTTTTTTATTTTACAGCAACAAAAGTTATGATGTTTTTAAGCATATTTTTTTCTTTTATTCTAAGCTGCATTATTTTTTTTAATGTCTTAATTGGAATGTAATAGTCTAAGAGTCTAAGTAATCATATTAATGTTGCTATTCTGTATTCTATGGCTGGTGAAGATATAGTAATCTAAATTATGCTGAAAAAAATTCCCACAAATATGTATGCAGTATTCCTTAAAAGAATCTTAATCGTATGCTAAGAAAAATCGGAATTTTTTGTAGAAATTGAGTCGGGTCGAACCGGGCATGATTTGATACATTTTTGCATGGGCCGGCCTGCTTTCACTGATTTTTGAACTGACCAAACTGCAAAATCATAAACGGGCCGGGCCGAACTTTTACTTTTTACACCGGGCCAAGGTAGCATTCGTTCGGGCTGAGACGGGCCCAGACCTGTAAATTCATGCCTGTACAGACCTCTAGACACTACAACAAACACTTTTTATATTGGAAATGAGTCATGCTCCATTGATTCAGACTAAAATACAGAGTATCTCATTCAATTCTGAACTCGGATTTTTGTTCATAACTTTAACAATAATGAAGACATTTTAACGAAATTTACCTTTCTATGTATGAAATGTAAGCCCTCACGAGACGAGGAAGAAGTGACTACCATCCCTATCCAAATAGTTCTGAGCTAGACACTCCATATCTTCGAATATAATTGACAATTCATCGAAATGCTATACACTTCCATCACTTTTCATGTTTTCATTGCATTTCACACAAAGCAAGATAAGTCTGTTGGAAATTCCTTTCAAATATCTTGTTTTTAGTTAAAGTTACGAACGATTGCTATTTTCAGGTTGGAGTGAGATAACCTGTATTTTTGAGTGAAACAATGGATTACGACCCAGGTTTCCGATACATTTTTTTTATTTTGTTTTGGTGTCCACGTGCACCTTTTAAAGTTTATCTAATATTATTTGGGTTTCGGAAAAAGTAATTATTTATGCTTACGGATAGTAAAAATGTCCCTTCCCCCTTTTCAGAAGCGTTTTTGTTAATCTCGGAAATCTTGTTGACTTGGCGATGTTTCTGATTGTATCACTTTTAATGGCTTATGGAGATAAAGGAAAATCTTTCGAAATCATTGGCAAGCTTTTCGTAAGATTTTCTGTTCTGCCACGAATTTTTTCTGCTATTTTTAACAGTGCAGATTGTTGCTAAGCGACAATTTTGAGCTTATGTGAGAAAGGCATACTGATTTCTTTTTCTTCCTTTGTCTAGCCAGTCTGAACTTGGATGTCAACGTAGGTAGCATCGTGCCAAGAGAAGATATCCTTGAACTGTCGGGTCCATACCGAATAATCTTCGTAGTGTTTGTCACATATTCAATGCTTCCTCTGTCGCTCAGGTGGTGTCTTCTATGCGGAACCATCTCTTCTGTAGCGCACGTTCTCATCTTGGTCTGGTTTCCAGGTGTCAAACAGGATGATGACTTTCTTAAAAAGGTAAATGTCTGATGCTCCTATTAGTCGCCTACCTCAATCTGGAAAACCTCGGTCGAATGCTCAAATTATATTCATCAATCGGATTGAACATCGGCTGCGATCCGATCTAATCTGGTTCATCATGAATTTTATTTCAGCGTTCAACCGAGGTGTTGTAGGTAGATACTGAATACAAGCATATGAAATTAAAATTTGTTTTCTTTAATTAACCTATTTCAAATGACTAAAACGAATTCAAAACAGTGTGCATATGTATGCCAGTGAAAGCTTATTGGGGTGTTTTTTCGGTAAAGTTTGATAGTGTAAATCTAAGATTGAATACTTATTTCAGACATACGGTAAAACATAAAAAGGTTTTATTTTATTTTTTAAGCCACATTATACTTAAAACTACGGGTAGTAATCAACATAAATCATGTAAGGAATCCTTCAGAGTTTGCCTATTTCTAATACAGTCAATAATTCACGGACAATTAAAACCCTGAGTGCTTTTTGAATATATATAGATTTCAATTTAAGTTAATTTCAAAAAGTCATAAAAAGTTAAACCAGGTGAGATTATTTACAACTGACCTAAATAGACCATCTGAATTCTATTAACTAAAATAAGAAAACATTTTTATGAAAAATGATTTATTTAACACTTTACTAAAATAAGTGTCCGATAAACACATATGTACAAATGTTTTAAAAACTTTAAAACACTAGATATTAGCAGTACATAACTCTATCCTACATTGTTAAAAATAAATCTGTCAATTCACGGTAAAACTACTGGCAGCAAAGTTGCCGGACTTTTTCCGTTCCGTTAGTACATTTTCCGTTTTGAAAGATAAAGGAAGGGAAAACTCCGTTTGAAGAATCGTTAAGTTTCCGTTATAAATAAACTCGGTTTTAAAAAATGTCATCTCTATTTGTGCTGTCATCTGTTGATTATTACGGGAGTATTTAATATTTGATATAATGCAAGAACATTTTCATCCCGTCCTGAGAATCGAACTGGGGACGTTAGTGGTTTGAGCCGAGTGCTTTACCGTAAGACCAGCGGGTCCTTGCTAGAGTAAGAGTAGGAAACGATGATAGGGGATTTCTTCAAATCGCAGCTTGGGACTTAAACAATTTGGGGTTTAGAAAACTGGTAATTTTGAAGTTAATTGCGGGGATGTTTCGTAATGAGATGATGGTTGAAAACTATAGTATTAATAGCGGATACAAACATGAATTATATATATTCTTAATTTGATTCTTAGATGTAAAATATAAATATTATATTTTGAATTAAATTCGATAATTTTTTTTTTTCGAAAATCGATTTTTAATCAACTATTATGTATCTTTTAAATGTGTTCGTTTAGAATATATTTTCAGTGTGAGTGTTTTTTATAACTTTAAAAAATAAATTGCGAATAATTTTAAAGGAATGAGTTTAATTCGAAAGCATTATTTTTGTTTGTTGCTTTTTTAAATAAAATCGATTTTTTTTTACTTAATTTAGCTATTTTATATATATATTAATCTGTTTGTTTAGAATATATTCTAAGTGCGAATACTTTTTTATAACTTTAAAAAATGAATTGCAAATAATATTAAAAGAATGGAAAGAATTAATTTTTGCTTTTTTAAATTCAAAAGAACTATTTTCTTGTTGTTGTTTTAAATAAACTTGAAATTTTAATTTATGGAATTTTTAGTTTTTCTGTGCAGCAACATGTCAGTTTTTGAAATATTGAAAATAAACATGCAGCAGATAACGGAATATCTCCGTTGGCTGCATTCTTATATGAGGAAATTTTCTGCTTTTAACTGAAAATGCCCTTTTGTCATAAAAAGGGACTTTTTCTGTGAAATTCAGGAAAAAAAATATCCGTGAATTTCAGATTATTTTTAACAGTATACTGTAAAAAAAATTCCGTCAATTTACGGAAAAAGGACTGGCAGCAAAGTTGCCCGAATGGTTCCGTTTTTTGAGGAATGTTCCGTCTTTGTAGTCCATAAATGGCGCGATACAGACGCGAAGAAGTTGAAGCGCATGTGTGGAGATCAAAAATCTGCAATCCCATTTGATGATAGATTTTTACATTAATAATTCCGTATTTGAAACTCTGTAATCTTAAAAGTCTAAAAAGTGTACAATTTAGGAATACAGTTTATGGACTTTTTGCGCACAATTGAGTTTGCAGTTTTTATGCATAAGTTGAGGTGCTAAATACGCTCGGATTTTGTGCACTTTTTATGCAAACTTTTTCTAGCTGGGTAGCAACAGATATAGGGGATAGATTCCATTTTTCTAACAAAACGGAAACTTTCTGATCAAAATTCACGGAAGACAACCTGTCAATAACGAACATTTTTAACAGTGTAGCGCTTTCGGCTATAATCTAGGCCATTATCAATGATTGAAATCAGCGGAGAATAACGCTTTGATGTTGTTCAAGACTATACTCAAAATGACAGGAAAACCGATTACAAATATGCGCCGGTGGATACGTCTGTAATGGGGGTTCCTGTCATTTTGAGTTTTATTCTTGAATAACATCAAAGTGTTATTCTCCGCTGATTTCAATCCTTGATGTCCTAGATTATAGCCGAAAGCGCTTAAATAGAGTTATGTACTGCTAATATCTAATATTTTACTAATATCTAATATTTTACTAATATCTAATATCTAATATTTTACTGCTAATATCCAATATTTGTATATACACTGGTGTGCAAAAATTAAGGACGAGAGGGTTTTTCGAATGTAACGTCGCGCAGAAGATTTCCACATCGACCAAAATCATACCATAAGATCTTCAAGATGTGAAAATATGGATCGAGTGATAAAAACCATCTAAACAAAGAATCAAAAGGATATGAAAGCATTTTATTGAAAAGGTCACTTGGAGCACAAATGCAGAGAAGACAGAAACGTTCATCTTACAAGCACCAGGCAGGAAAAATTCAGTCTCTAATAGGGGAAATGGTCACCACTGACTGTGATGCAGGATTTGCAACGTCTGTTCATGCTGAGAACAAGGTTTTCTAGTAGCTCTTGAAGAATAGAGTCCCATTCGCTTGTAACGCCAATTTCAGCTCTAGAATCGTTGCTGGCGCATGATCAGATCACGTGATGCCAAGCGTCTCCAGAGAAGGTCCCACACGTGTTCTATGGGATTAAGGTCCGGGGACTTTGCAGACCAATCCAGGAGCTGAATATCTGTACTCTCCAGGAACAGCTCTTAGACAGCCGCAGTACGATGAGGGGGAGCGTTGTCGTCCATGAAGTGGAAGTCCGGACCCACAGCACCTCTAAAAAGACGCACGTGAGGCAAGAGAATCTTGACGCAGCAGCGGGCACAAGAGACTGAACTTCCTTGGAAGACGTGGAAGTCCGTACGGCTACCAAGCATGATACCACCCCAAACAAGAACACCGGCACCTCCAAAACGGTCCCTTTCGATAATGCTGGAGGGGTGATTACGTGTTCGCTGCTCTCTCCAGATGTGTATACGTCCAGAATCGCTCGTCATACTCAATCAGCTCTCATCCGTAAAGAGTACTCGACCCCACTCCTGTTGTGTCCAATTCTTATGTTCATGACACCACAGAAATCTGCGTCTCCGATGAGCAGGCGTTAGTGGTACACACCGTATTGGTCGTCGTGCATACAGGCCACCTTTGTGCAGCTTCCTAGCCACGGTAAAACGTGATATCCGACTGCCAGTAGTCTGCTCCATCTGCCTTGCGATTTTTCCAGTTGTCTGACGCCTGTTTCTTTTCGTCCGTAGGACAATATAGTCCTCCGCTGTTGTTGTTGCGCGTGGGCGACCACTGCTGAATGTTCCCTTCGTTTGAAATGCACTCCAGACTCGTGAAATGATGCTATGAGCGATACCGAACTCTTGTGCCACACTTATCACACTTCGACCTTCTTCCAACTTCTCAATGATGCGACCTCATGTAAGGGCATTCAGATGACATCTTTAGGATTGCCTCTCGGACATATCACACAATAATAACAAAGAAAACGTCACTGAAATCACTTTACACAGTGCAATAGATTTCATCAAATTTCTGAAAGGTCAGCGCCTCTGTGCTTTTATCCCCGTAGCACCTCCTCCTTTTATGCCATATGCCATATAGGGGCATGTCCTGCTGCATTTATTTCAGGTCTATCCCCTGATTGGTCTTTCGTTTAGTTATGTTGCCTTTTTTGGCTTTTATGCCAATTTATCAGCTCCGTCCTTAATTTTTGCACACCAGTGTATGTTTTTATCGGACACCTATTTTAGTAAAGTGTTTTAAATAAATCATTTTTTACTTTGAAAAATGATTTATTTAACACTTTTTTCATATTTTAGATAAACAAAGGTGAATCTTTCGTTTCGAGTATTCTTTATATTATTAAAGTTATTTTGATCATTAATTATATAAAAATTCCGCAAAGGATTTATATTCAAAGGTAAAAGTTAAAAACATTAGGATTTATAAAGAAATTTTATCATTTTATTAAACTTCTTCTTTCCATCTCTCTTCATTTCTATACTTTATTTGCAAATCATGTCTCGTAATTTGCTTATTCATCATTAAATATACTTTATCTATCACCGATGTATTTTGTTTTGTATACTTTTAAAGGTAGTTACAGTTTATCTTTCGTTTCCATTAAAACTTTAGAAAGAAATTACTTCAGTTAAAACAATAACGACGATTTTTTCCAAGTAATTTTTTACTGGAAATATTCTTTTTGGGAAAAAAGATAAACAAATATTAAAATTCATAGCATTAGATTAGTTTGGCTGAGTAATTGTTGAAATTAAAAATATTTAAAGAAATAAAGCATGATTCGGTGTTTTAAAACTAAATAAATAAACATCACGGTCATCTTTGTTATTTGTTAAATTTTATTAATGTTTAATATTATTTATGGAGATTTAATCCCATAATGACATGAACAATCGAAAGGTTCCGAAGAATTTCACATACTGCGAAAGTTTGAACATCACTTTTTGAGAACATAATTGCGTTAACATAAATAAATATCCGAGTATTTTCTGTCCTTAAATCTAATAATCGGATATTTTTGATTAATAGTCCATTTTGATTTATATATCTATTCAATTGATCTTAATTGTAAAAAGTCCTTCCGGCCTGTACCGGGAGGAAAAGGTAGCTTTCCTATATCTTCGTTTTAAAATTTTAGCTAATGTTACACGAAAACACCAAGTTAAAATGCAAAGAAACGTTTACAAAAGATTCGTTATTACTGAATTTGAATAAGAATTTCGCAAAATTATTGAGCAATAGCCAAATTGGCTTCATTTATAAAGACTTATTTTGGTCGCCAAATTTGGCGATATTTCGCCAAATGTCACAAATTTTGCCATTTTTGTCGCCAATGTCGCCAATTTTGGCGCTAACGGATATGAATATATAGTTTTATGCGTATGATTGGGAAAAATATTACAACAATGAAAGAAAATAATTTGCGAGTAATCGTGTTAATGTGCTGTTTTGTTTCAAAATATCAGCCACCCTAGAATTTCAAACTGCTCTATCTCAGCCATTTTTTAAGATAGAGGTAAACCAAAAAATGCTCTGGAATCCTTGTATCAAGGCCTAACACGTAATTAAAAATAAATTTGAATTTTCAACTTTTTTATATATTTATTTTAGTTTTAAATTTTTAAATGGCCGCCATCTTGAAACAAAATGGCGGACCAAGCTGGCCAACGAACTCGGTCGAGACATTGGTGACCTTAATACACACAATTAGTTTCATCAAAATCGATTTATAAATATGAGCGTTATCGTATGACATAGGTCAGATATATATATATATATATATATATATATATGGATATATATATATATATATATATATGGATATATATATATATATATATATAAATCAACATTTGAACGGAGGGTGGTTTTGGGGTCTGGGGGTCATGATCGGTGAAAATATATCGAAATTTTCCGGAACTGCTTTCCTCCGAACGGCTGCAATAGGTAGCTTTATACTTTTTTTATTGAAAGCTGCCTAATACTGACTCCCAGATTACCATTACTTGTGTATACAGTATTGTTAATCGCCATATTGTGTAATTTAGCCACCGTTGCTGAATTGGAGAATTTTTACACTCAAAATATTTTCTAGCACCTTCCGATTCCGTCTTAGCAGGTTTTACTATAAGTTGTAATATAACTGTATATTGCGTTAATAATATTAAGCTGCTATAATATTTATAATGAAGGCTTCTAAATTCGGAGAGATGCACTCAAGCGGTGAAACTGGAAAGCCGTTTTACAATTCGAAACAAATATGACCTATTGAAAGAGTGCTACAAGAATATCATGCATGGGGGCAAAAATGCAAAATTCAGAAGTGAGAAGTGCGAAAATAGATAGAGATATAAGAAAAACGAATAACATTGTACGGGCATGTAAACGAATGATACAGGAGACTGCTTAAAATAACCACTAGCCAATAAAATGTAACTTTATTTTTCGAACTTTAATAGAGATAGATATGGTTGTAACTAATTTGGGCCGTGCTCTAGCTCGCGTAAATATACTCGGAACTCCCTGAAATATTTGTATGTTCTTGTCGTTTACTGTAGCATGTTCCCTATTTCAACTGAAGTGTATGGGTTTTTTTACAGGGACAGTTAAAAATATTCCGTTACATTACAGTCAATAAGAAATAATCGTTTCAAGTGCATTTTGATGATGCTACGTCATTTAAAACATGATGAAATTGATGTATAATTATGAAGCGCATTAAAAGAAGCTTTTTGTAAAATATGGGGTGCAAAGCATTTGTTATTCATTTACAGGGTCAAACAAAAGCATTCTGTTACGCATTGTTCTATGGGAAAAAAATCGTTTGAAGTGTAATTTAGTGATATTTCACTATTTCAAACATAATAAAAATTATATGCATTACTGAGGTGCACTATAAATTGCTCTGTTGTGTGCATTGCGTTTATTTAGAGGGATACACAAAAGATATCGGTTACAGAACATGTTGATATTTACAGTCTATGTGTGATTAGTGCGTTTTCAACTTTGGTTTGCGTTTTTAAGATTAATTAATTTTTTTCATAGTACGTGTGTGTTTATAAACTCGATTGATCATATACAGGGCTACACAAGGGAATTCGTAAGTATTACAGACTATGGGAGTTAATTGCTTAAGAGTGGTTTTTAATTGTGTTACGCATTTTCTTGCTGAACTATATTTAGTAGACTAATAGAAGTTTGTGGAATATAAATAAATTCATATACAGGGCTACACAAAAGAAAGATACATTGTCTTTTACGATTGGTAATTGCTGCGAGTTAGTTTTAAATTGCCTTTTAGCTTAATATGTGGTGTGTACAAAAGTCTTCAGATAATATACAGGGCGGTGCAAAACATTTCGAGTGCATTTCCATCGATTAGCGAAAACTGCTAAATGTGAATGTTCTAAATGAACTAAATTTTATCACGCTATATATCCATATCTATTGATCATATACAGTGCTGCACAAAATAATTCGACTACTTTTTTGACACTGGAAGGTAATTTCGAAAACTGCATTTTTCAACGTGTTATAAGTTTTATAAACTGTTTACTTACATATCTTCTTTCACTTTATTTAACGTTGTAGTTTCGTTACAGTTTTCTGGCTGTGTTGGAAAGTGTTTCATAATCTATGCTTGACGCATGATTTTTCGTTCTTGTTTAAAATTGCGATCTGATTACTGCGTGTTCAATGTAGTTTGGACCCTAGTGGTGGCCATTTTCAGAACTTCTCACAATGACTTCACGTTTCATAGGTTGCAAAATAAGTCTGATGAAACGTTACGACGTATAGTTACATCTTCATTATTGGTAACATTATGAACGAAAATCTGGGATTCGGAATGGAGTGAGACGTATATTTAAGACTGAATAAGTAGATTCCGGTCTTTTTTTTCCAATTCAAAAAGTTTTCTTGTAGCTTGCTCTACTACCCCTTGAAGTTTGTTCCCTGAGTTCTGGATCACACTCTACACATATATAATATACAGAAATAAAAAAGTGGTAAAAATTATTTTTATACAAAAATCAAAATTTTTAAATAAATATTGTAGTTATCCCTTTGCTTTTTATACTGAAACATATTGCATGAGATAAGAAAATGACAACGTAAAGTAATTTTATTTTCATGAAGATGTGTTTTTTTTAATAAAGATCTGGATATACTTTAATTGTTATGTTATGAGAAAATAAATCTGAAGCAGAATCCAATTTCTATGCAAATCTGATATTAGGAACAAAAAAAGTAGGCTAGTCACAAAACAGAAATAGCCCTTAGAACATATAATTTAATGATAAAGAGTTTTGAATAGGGCGAAGCACTTAGTCAAAAGCTAGATTTTGACAAAAAAAAAAAAAAAAAAAAAAAACATTTTGGCACCCACTGGTGATTGATGGCGTGTGATGTTATTTACAAATTCAAAATACAGCCTGAAAGTTATTGCAAACATTGAAAATGCAAAGATAATACTTTAGACTATGAGGAATGCTGGTTGACTTTTAAAAGATGCTAGTTATTTTAAATGTAACCCCAAAAATGTACCAAACAGTAAAATTTCGTAAGGATTTAAACTCTTTTAATAACATCAAAATTTACAAAACTTCAGTCCTGTTAAAACATAATGAATTATCTATCAGTAGAAATACACTAATTGTAAACAGGATACAACCAGAATTATGGGATGGAAACCTGCTGCTGTGGACTTATAGAATAATGCGTGTCATGACTTTTTGGAGTCTGCTGCTATTTTTGTATGACAATGTTAAAATTTCTATTCATAATTCCCTTTTCTACCTATAGCAAAATTTGTGTTTTCTTATTTTCTTATTATTTTATAAAGTTAGGAATAAGAGTATAAAATTATGAATGGAAAATGAATTAAAGTCTCGCTAATTCTCCACCCAGATAAATCATCACATTGAATAAGTTATCAATGTTTTTCGTTCTCGTCTATCACTCATGGACACTAATGTATTAAATACGTTATTTATCTGTCGAAGTACAGAGTTAGAATGGATAAGCTGTCATCCTTAATGCTGTTCTCAAAAATATTTTTTCTCCCGCTCAACAACACGAAATTTTCGAACTCATTTTTAAACGTAGAAACATGACACTTACAGAAAAGATTTTTTAAGTAATTTGTAATCGAACTGTTTGTTTCATATTTCCATAAATGAATTACAACTTGGGTTATAAGCGATCTTTGTCACCTAACGGGGGTTTTTTATTTCATTTTACAACGCTGTCTCCTACGGAAATTCAATTCAAAATGCCAATTTTGACAGCATCTTCTTTTACTTAAAAAAAAAAATGGGAAAAACTGTTTAATTACATAGTTTCGACATAAGAGAACTTGTTAATATGATGCTTTTTTGAACAAAAATGAATTATAAAATGTATCAGAAAGTAGGTACTAGTTTGGATTTGAGAACATCCTTAAAGGGAAAAAAAAAAGTCTACTTTAAAATGTAGCCTCAAGTAAATCATTTCAGTTAAATGTGGAAAAAGGAATTGCATTTTAGAAATACTATCACTTGTGTGTGTGGGGGGGGGGGGGGGAGGTTAATGTACAAAAATAAGAACTCTCTTCTATCTGCACTGTAAAAAAAAACAAATGTTTCTTATTCTAAGAAAATATAAAATAACTACCTACGAAAAGGTACAATAATATGTTCCCGAGTTACGTACGATTCTAAAAAGCTCTCTTTATTTTTCGAAACCTCAGATACAAATTTCTTTTTAAGATTTAAAGAAGCATTTATAAAAAGCAAGTTTCTTTGCTGCCAGTGATTTTCAGAAACGTTTCCGAGTAGTTTTTATAGTGTATTTATCAGTTTTCTCTACCTGCAATATTGGTTTTTCGGATACTATCAATTCTCAAACATTTTCAGCTGTGTAACTTAATTTATACATGCAAGAATATAATTATAATATTAATTTTAATGAGTTAAATTTATCGTGTTTGTCTTTAAAACACGTTTGTTGAACATGAAAATGTTAAATTGAGAATTGATATCATGAAAAAAAAAAAAAAAAAAAAAACCTATATTCCAGATTGAGAAAACTAATTAATACACATAAGGTAAAGTTTGTCATCACGATATCGTCTGAAATACTGAACCAATTCTAAGGTACCTGGGACAGTGTCTAGATCTTTTAAATATCTTAAATGTGTTCATTAATCAAGAAGATTCGGCAATCTGTTCAAAAATAACGGTTCTCCGAAAATCCGAATAGCATTATGATCAAAGGGTGTTGTATTTTCAATTCATTATAAATAACGTTAAATTTCTCGAATTTCTGTAAAATTGTTAGGAGTTTTAGGGTGAAATATTTGAATGCGAACATTGTTTGAGCGTTGGTTATATATAGTCAACGGACAGTAATACGGAGTCGGAGCATTATACATTAAAATACATTTAAATCGTTAATTTTGGACAAATGCTGCATTTTGCCTTTTTTCTCGCCATAAAATTGAAGTTTCTAATTTTGAATCTATTTTATGTAACAAGTGTTGTTATACTTTGTCATTAACAAATACACAATTTATAAAACTGTAATTATTAATTTATTTTTATCATATTTATTTATTTATGGTCAAATTGCACTTTCCTCGCTAAGCTACACTTTTTTAAATCGAGTTTAATGGGAGTAAGAACAATTTGTTTAATTTGCATTATATATATTTAGGTATATAGATAGATAGATAGACAGACAGATAGATAGATAGATAGATAGATAGATAGATAGATAGATAGATAGATAGATAGCATTTAAAAAGAAAACAAAGAAATTGACATACTCTTTCGACTAAGGCGAAACGACTTGCTTAGTTTTTATTTATTTTATTCTGTAAATCTAAGCAATATATACATACACACACACACACACACATATATATATATATATATATATATATACACTTGTCTCATCTCACATTCGGAATTCTCAAGTTAAAACTATACATAAAAATATTTATATTTTAAACCTCAGTTCATATTATACTACTAAATCATAAAATTCAGTAATAGTATTAACTTTTTACCTATATATTTTGCATCAGATTTCCTATTCGATTGTTTATGATTTCAAACTTTTCTTATGATATTTACTTTGGCTAAACAAACATCTTCGTTTTGGGACTCAATTTTCCAAACGCAATTGTATTATTATTTTTTTTTTAACCACTGGCTGTATTGAATTGCACCAAGTTTATTTTTCCGCTAACTTAAAGCATATTAAACGATGTATTTTCTGCTTTTCTATTTCAAAAAATTTAATACCATGATAGTGAAATATATAACATATTTGCCTGAAGCAAAAGATTTATTTTATTTATTTTTGATGGAGATATTCATATGAAAAATAAAAGATTTTTTAAACCGTACATTGGAACCAGTCTTTGTAAACATTGTTTTTCATTTAATTAAGATAAAGTTTTTATTCTAAATAAATCGAATAAATTATAAGAATTCTAATAAAATGGTAAGACTCAACTTTAGTCTGGCAAGTGTAAAAATAGCGTCTTAAGATTCTTTTTTAACTGGAAACACTTTTGAAGATTAAATACCTATTTCTTGATACCGATATAGAGATTTTTTCCTTCTGTCAATGATTTTCTTCTGAGTATGAAAAACCAATAGGGTGTCCCAAAAACTCTTTCGGAACTTTAAAATTCAATAATTTTGTAATTAAATCTAAATAGGAAATAAGTAATATAATTATAAGATAGTTCATGATTTTTTTTTTATGCAGCATTTTTTTCTTTTTGGGTTAAAACATTTAGGCAATACATGACATTGCACTTCTGTATCCTGCAACAAGGCTCAGGTAGTCTTCAAAACTCTTTTTTTTAAGATTTTAACAGTTAAGTAGAATGAATCATTACAAATATGTCACCTATTTTCAACCGTTTAGCTCAAAACTGCAGATTAAGGCAGTTCAACTCCATCTTTGGGTTAAATTTTTAATTAATAATTTTTTATTATTGCATACAAAATTCCGATCTACTTTATAATAATCTAAGCTAAACTAATATTATAAAGAAGTAACGTTTGTTTCTTTGCTTGTTTGTTTGTAGGGGGTAACCTCTTGAACTACCGAACCTATTTCAAAAGTAATAGTAGGAAATGAATGGTGAAAGTCCCTGCTCCAACATAGTCTATATTTTATGTCGGTGGCCACTACCCCCATGGGCTTCAGGAGTGAAAACCTTTCTAAAATTACGATTGTTGTGATACTGAAGAGGCCAGAAACTTGAAAATGGCATGGCAGTTACTTATAAGATGTAAATGCTCTCTAAGAACAGTTTTTAAACAAATTTGAAAATTTAAAAGTGTTAAATGAAGGAAAAATGTTCTAAAAGCGTTCTAAATTGCGATTACTGTAGAATTGTTAAGGATAGAAACTTAAAATTTGACATAACTGTTACTTTTCAGACGTAAATGTACACACAGAACAGTTTTTTAAAAAATCGAAATTTAAAAGGGTGCAGGAAAAATAACTTTCTAAATTAAGATTTTTATGATACTGAAAGGATTAAAAACTTGAAATTTGGCATAGAGGTTACTTTTAAGATATAGATGCTCTCTAAGAATGGTTTCTAAAAAATTCCAAGTTTAAAATGGGGAAAGGAGCGGAAAGCGTTCTAAAAACGTTCTAAATTACGATTTCTATGAAATTGTTGGGGATAGAAACTTGAAATTTGACATGGCTGTTACTTTTACGACGCAAATTATCGCACAGAACGATTAAAAAATATCGAAATTTTAAAGGGTGAAATGCGCGCAAAGCGTTCGAAAAATGTTCTAAATTAAGATTTATATGGAATTGTCAAGGATAGAAACTTGAAATTTGACATGACTGCTTAACGTAAATAGTTGCATAGAACAGATTTTTAAAAATCGAAAATTGAAAGGGCGAAAGCGCGAAAAGCGTTTTGAACACATTCTGAATTACAATCCCTATGATAGGAACTTTAAATTTGGCATGGCTGCTACTTTTAAGACGCAAATGCTCGTCCAGAACAGTTTTTTAAAAATTCGAAATTTAAATTTTAAAGTGTGCAAGAACAAAAAACGTTCTAAAATTGCGATTTTTGTAATATAGTTGTTGTAGAAGCTTGGATAACTGGAATTTGGTATCGCTTGGAATTTGGCATGGTAGGTACTTTTAAGATGTAAATAATCGCTAAGTACAGTTTCTAAAAAATTTGAAAATTTAAATGAAATGAGTGGAAAAACTTCAAAATACATTCTAAATTATAATTTATTTGGAATTAATTTTAGTTCTTCTCATTTATTTAAATTTCATGTTTTCCTAATGCAGTATAAGAATGAAGTTTACTCAAAATGTGGCTTAATTAGTAATTCTTTAATTATCCATAGCAGTATAATTTCCTCTAATAAAAATAGGCACACGAATACCACTTGGCATATTTCAACAATTACGTCAACAAAGCTGCGGGTTTTGCTAGTATTTAATAAATTATTAAAATTTAAGAATCCTTTTTGGAGACACCCTGTACTGTTTCAACATAAAAAAGCATTGCAACTTATTTTTGTCACAAACAGGAACGACACTGGCGACTATTTTTACATGCTATTCGAACCACTATTTTTTTTTTAAATAATTAATAAATTATTAAAATTTAAGAATCCTTTTTGGAGACTTCACCCTATACGATTTCAATGTAAAAACGCATTGCAAATTATTTTTGCAACAAACAGGGCCGATACTGGCGACTATTTTTATATTCTATTAGAGCCACTATTTTTTTAAGTAAGTTTTCTAGTATATTTATCTTGCACACGTTGTCAAAATGTATGTGAAAGATTTTTGTTTTGCGAAAGTGGTGCGACATACAACTAAAAATAGTCGCTAGTGGCAGCCTGGCACAAATAAAATCATTGGTCTTATATAGTATCTTGTTATCTTATATTTAATTTATATCTTTTCTATCAGGTGCTCACCAACTGTATACTCTACATTTGCATCAATATAGTGAGCATGTACACAAAGTACTTGACGGATAAAGCGCAAAGGAATGCTTTTCTGGAGACGCGTAGAGCTATAGAAACTCGTCACAAGACAGCAAAAGAAAACGATAAGCAGGTGAGAAGTAACTTAGTAAAACTCCAATTATTAGCTATTGATCTATCTCATTATTTTAATGTATATGAGCATAAAAATCAATTCATATTTGCAAGATGAATATCTGAGCCATTTCCACATAACTGGATAATTTGACATTTCGAATAATAATGAAATTCCAATTCTTAATATAGACGAACACAAACATTTATGTATAGTTAAATAATAATAAATATAACATTAAGATGTAATTATATGCCAGATCTTTTTACACCTCTAAGGCGTTCTGTTCCCTACAAGCAAAGCTCACCAACCCCCGTCCAGACCCTGCAGGCGCTAAAAATACACTAATTTGCTCTGTTTCAAAAAGATTACCCATTTATGGAAGATTGAATAATATATTGAGATCAGAGGCTATCGTCTGTAATTGAGTTACTATTCATTTCCCTTTGACTGGGAGATTTTTAGGTTCCTAAGGGCGCGTCTACCGCTGTCGCGACAGCTGACTGTTGTTTTCGTGATTGATTAAGTAACATCTATCGCATATTTGAAAATCAGCTTGTATAAAATGGTTAAGTAAAAAATGTCTCTACCTCCCGGACTTTTCTAATAATTTTTTTTTCGACGCTAGAACAAAAATCGTTTTAAATCTGACGTTTTAAAGAAAATGTTTAAAAATGTCGTAACTTTCCGGTATTGAATGCTTCTCTCACATAATAAGTTATCTGTTTTAATGTTTTCTTTCTCTTCTAATATTCGCGTGTAAACACATTTTTCAATGAAAAAATGTTTGGAAATATTATTATTTGGGCTTTTATGGCGTAATTTTACCCAATTTAATTCTTTTCGCACGTAATAATTTAATTATTTTAAAGTTTTCTTTCTCTTTTAATGTCCATGTGTAAATATATTTTTCAATTGTAAAATGTTTGGAAATATATATTATTGATGGCGCTTTTTTTAATTTTGGCAATAATAGGTAAAAAATGACTTTTTCTAAATATCAAATAAATTGCTATTGAGATACTGAAATTTTGAACAAAAAATTTAAAAAATAAAACTAAAAAATTTAGACAAATTTAAAAATTGATTGGACATTGCGCACCGTAACTTACTCTCGTATATGCTTGAAAAAGACGATTAATTTGTAATGCATAGTTTTTGATCCAATAAAACGTTTTTATCTGACCTACTTTGTCCAATTTCAACATTAAAAGCTGTCTGGTTCAGCGTATTTTTCTTCCTTTTTTCTATAAAACTAAAAGACTGGAAGCTTTTCATGGTTTTATATGCCATAGTTAAAGTGTGTCCCAAAAGTTTATAGACAACGATTTTTTTTTATTATTTAAGAGCTAACTAAACAAGTAAGAAAGACGAAATAAATTATAAAAATATATAATGATGAAATAAAAATAATAAAATACTCAAAAAACTTTTAACAGTCATAGATTTAATATAAAAAAATAAAAACAAAAAAAATGCTCTCCCAAAAATATATAGACAACCGGAGTTAAAAGCTGATTTAAGTACTCATATCCAAAATTTGCATATTCCAAGGTCATATACTTGTGACAAAATAGTTTTCTGAGATAAAACCGAATGTATCTTTCCGTTTCCGACTGATTGCAAAGATGCTTTGCAATGTGCAGTCTTCAAAAAAGGAAATTGTGGAAATCTAACGTTTAAAAGGTTCGTCGATGGAAAGTTGTGGACATTGCAAGAAAAATTGGACGCAGCAGGGCTGGCATTTGCCAAACTCTGTCAAAAGGGGACAATTTTGAAATAAAATCCCGTTCTGGACGACCAAAAAAAACTTCTAAACGACACGAGAAAGAGATTTTGAGATTAGTTTCAACCCAGAATCTTTCTAAACGGTCAGTTTCTAAAGAAGTAAGAGTTCCAATATCAAAATCCACGGTCCATCGTCGGCTGCAGGCAAGTACATTTCTTAATTATAGCAAAATACATCGTTCGCCAAAGTTTACAAAGCGTCATAAAGACGCTCGTGTTCAGTGGGCCCGAAATCACATGAATTGGACAGATGAATGATTGAATGTTCTTTCCAGTGATGAAAATAAATTTTATTTAGATGGTCCTGATGTTTGGGCATATTACTGGCACGATATTCGCAAGGAACCACGAACTTTTTCAGTAGACAACAAGGAGGGGGTTCACTCATGGTAAGGGGAGAATTTTCTTATAATCGACCAACGGATATTGCTTTTTTGAAAGGTCGTCAACGTTCCGAAGATTACCAGAAAACGCTTGAAGTACAATTACTTCCATTTGGAAAGTTGCTATGTGGGGACAAATGAATATACCAGCAAGCCTACTGCTTCATTCAACTCTACAATTCAGTGGTTCACAAGGAGAGTACCAAGCTTGGTAATCACAGATTTTGATTATTTTTATATATGTTGTAGGGTAGAAGCCCCTTAGTCTCATGTTCAACGGATTTTATACAACGCTCCTTAGTTCTCGAGAAATAAGGGGTATAATATTTTAACACAACTTAAATACTTATTTTGTAACGAAATTACTGCGTTGGTCGTACCTCAGTTCTTATGGCGTCTGCTCGTTGATCCGCAGGCCCGGGTTCGTGACCGGAACTAGCTACGTTTGTTTTTCTCCTTTTTTTGTTTTATAAATATACTTGTAATTATAATTTAATAATCTGAATTAAAAATTTTAATATCGAACATTAATTATAATGTTGCCATTATTAAATATTTCTCATACTTTAAAGATTTTTTTTTTATGGATCCATTATTGACTAGTAAAAATTACAAAATCATACCTTATTTTATTAATTATAAATTAATTCAAAGCGCAAGCATACGTATTACAAATTTAAAAATATTTAATATGCAAAAAAATATGTTGTAATTTAATTCTTATGCTAAATTTTAATATAATTATGCTTCTTACTTTAAAAAGTATTATCATCGCATTGACTTCCCTTGTTGAGGCACTATATAAATTATGTTTCTTTAAATTCACGAATTGACACAATCGTTTAATAGCATTGCATCGATAAAGCATGTATGAAATGCATTTTTAAATTGTTTTTTTTTTAAATAATAAACGTTTAATGATGTTTTATACAACGATTTAGTTACAAATTAATAATAAATAGGTTAACATTACAATTAATGCACAATGTTATAATTTTTAATTAGTATTATTAAATAATAATTACATGTATATTTATAAAACAAAAAAAAAGAGCCAAACAAAAGTAGCTCGTACCGGTCTCGAACCGGAGCCTGCGGATCAACGAGCAAAAGTCATAACAACTGAACTACGACCAACACAGTAATTTTGTTACAAAGCAATTATTTAAGTTGTGTTAAAATATTAGACCCCCTATTTCTCGAGAACTAAGGAGCGTTGTATAAAATCCGTTGAACCGGAGACTAAGGGACTTCTACCCTACAACATATATATAAAAATAATCAAAATCTGTGATTACCAAGCTTTATCCTCTCCTTGTTAGACAAAACCAAGTAACTGTTATGGACTTGCCAGCCATAAGTCCTTACCGGAACCCAATAAAGAACCTCTGTGGAATATTATGTAGAGACGTATATGCTAATGGACGTCAATTTGAAATGGTTCATTATTTAACCCTTCTTTGCATGAGTTTTTCTTTTACAATTGTGTTTTTTATACATATATTAAATATTAGACACCAGAAATTTTAAGATAGATTTTTAATTTTGTTCAGCAACATAGTTCACGGGAAATTTACTGGATTAATATTTCTATATAAATATAGTGGTGGCGAAGAAGTTAATTTATTTATTAAAAGTTAAATAAACAGTGATGGAGATTTACATCACTATGCAATTAAGGGTTAAAACAACAAATTGAACTAAGTTGGTTTTCTTTAAAACCAGAATTTCTTCAAACTTTTCTTTTGGGTATGCCTGATCAAGTTTTTGAAGTGATTAGAAAAAACGGCTTAAAATTTTGAGCATTATAGGAAAACAAATGAGTTGTATATAAACTTTTGGGACAGTAAAATTTAAGTTTTAATTTTTATCACAAAGTCTGCGATTGTGTAATATTATTTTTGTATAGTAATATTATTGTTTTGATATTATTTATAATTATAAATTGTTTTGAAAATGTTACTCCTCTTTTTCAATTGTAAAATAAAAAAAAAACCGTTGTCTATAAACTTTTGGGGCGCACTGTATTTTTAACAGTTTCCAACCAAGTTGAAAGGTGTTTATGACTTCGGTTTGTCTGTCCGTCTGCCGTCTGTCCGTGCTCTAACTCGCGTAAATAAACTCGGATTGAACGGAAATTTTTGTACGTCATTGTCGTTTACTATAGCATGATCTCTACTGCAAATAAAAGATGTCGCACTGATAGTTTTTTTTCTTTTTTTACAGTGACAGACAAAAGTATTCCGTTACATTACAGTCAATGGGAAAAAATCGTTTGAAGTGCATTTTGGTGATTTTACGCTATTTGAAACATGATAAAATTGATATACAATTATGAAGCGCACTAAAACATGCTTTTTGTAGAATATGGGGTGCAAAGCATTTATTATTCATTTACAGGGTCAAACACAAGAATTCTGTTACACATTGTTCTACGGGGGAAAATTGATTGCAGTGTAATATAACGATGTTTCACTATTTCAGACATAATAAAAATGATATGCATTACTGAGGTGCATTAAAAATTGCTCGCTTAAAAGTATGGTGTGCATTCCGTTTATCGTTCATTTACAGGGACACACAAAAGATATCGGTTACAGTTTACTTACTATAATTACAGTCTATTTGTGATAAGTGCGTTTTCAACTTTGGTTTGCGTTTTTAAGTTTAACTAAAGTTTTTTATAGTACGTGGTGTGTATCAATTAGGTTGATCATATATACAGGGCTACAAAAGGGAATTCGTAAGTATTACAGACTATGGGAGTGAATTGCTTAGGGTAGTTTTTAATTGTGAAACGCATTTTCCTGCTGAACTATAGTTAGTATACTTATAGAAGTTTGTGGAAAATAAAAAAAATTCGTATGCAGGGCTACTAAAAGAACAAAGTACATTGTCGTTTATGGTTGGTAATTGCTGGAAGTTTGTTTAACGTTGCCTTATACATTTTGCACCTGAATTAAATTTTAGCTTAATATGGGGTGGGTATAAAAGTCTTTGGATAATATACAGGGCTGTACAAAAGATTTCGAGTGCATTTCCATCGATTGGCGAAAATTTTGCTAAAAGTGAATTTTCTAAATGAACTAATTTTTACCATGCTATGTAGTATATATCCAAATCAATAGATCATATAGAGGGCTGCACAAAATATTTCGATTATATTTTTGACTATGGATGGTAATTTTTAAAACTGGGCTTTTAAATGTGTTATGTTTTCTTTACTGTATACTTATTTCTTTCACCTTATTTAACGGTGATGTTTCGTTACAGTTTTCTGAATGTGTTGGAAAGTGTTTCATAATCTATGCTTGACGCATGATTTTACGTTATTGTTTATTAAGATCCGAGAAAGCTAAAAAATCACAATAAATTCAATTATGAAGGCAGCGGTGACTGTAGTTACTTTTGTAGAACAGACAGAAACTATTTATTCAAAAATTGCATAACATCTTTACTATGAAAATGGTTTTCATTTGTCTTCAAATATTATCATTTTTAAAAAGAAACCGAACTCGAGTTAAAATGTTTTAATAAATTTTACATTATAAATTTAAAATTAAAAACTCTGAAATATGTGTCTATAAAAATGTCAAATACACTGTTAAAACGGTTCCAAGTACACCATGTACTATTAATTACATTAACACACCATGTGCTAAAATTTATTTAAATTTGAAACCACATATTCTTACTTTGATATACACCTGTGTGAGGTCTCCTCGGACTCACCAGTGTAGATCAGAGACGTAATAAACTACAAATTCTAAAACAGTTTTTTGGAGTTTAGAGGGAATATTTGTTTGGAAAGTTCTAATTTAAAGAAGTATATATCAATTCTCTATTGTAAATCCTATGTTTTAGGTAAGTCTTCAAAATAAAATGCGTTCACTGCTTCAATTCTAAACTTAAAAGTTCATGCGAGACTCCAAAATAAACTAATTACAAATTATTAATACTCACCAACAAGTCCTCTTCATTTCAGGCAGTTGTTTTACATTACACGTTCTTGTGTTTATTTTATGAGTATAATTTTCTTGTAGGAAAGGTTGTTGCTGAGTGTCCTTCCTCGTTTTGTGGTTATGGAGATGATACGTGATATGGCATCAGACGAAGATGATGAAAATCATCATCGAAAGATACTCTCCGCCCAGCAGTTTCATAGGATTTACATACACAACTATGAGCATGTCAGGTAATAAGAAAAATTATTATTCCTAAACAAGAAAAAAAAAAGGACGCAATTATGATAGGTTTTAGATCTTCTGGAAAATTATATAACATTTCTGTCAAGCAAGTAATTTTACCTATTTATTTATTTATTTTCCTTTTTAGTATCTTATTTGCCGATATCAAGGGATTCACAGCTCTGGCTTCCATGTGCTCAGCTCAAGAACTAGTCCAAGTCCTAAATGATCTCTTCGCTAGATTTGACAGAATAGCTAACGTAACTACTCAGATTATCCTCTCATATTATTATTATTATAAAAATATTAGTTATTCAAAATGTTCCAAATAATATTAAATGATAGTTAGACTCTCATATTTTGCACGCGTCCCGACAATATAGCTACCAACTTTCACGCTTGCTTTCAAGTCAAAAAAATATTTTGAGTCAGATTTTTTATTTAATAAATTTCTTTTTTTTTTCTTCAGTATTTTCCTCAGTACTGAGGTTTCCTTCGACCAAAAGGCTTCTTAATTTTTCTTTTCCAGAGTTCTTTGTGGGCTGCCTCATTTTCATTTATATTATTCTTCCTCATAATCTCTTCTAACATTTTCTTTCATTTTTGTTTCGGCCTTCATCTCTTTCTCTTACCCATTCCAAAATATTTTTTTAGTAATCTCTAGTTCTTCATTCTTTTCACATGCCCGTACCGCGTAAACCATTTTCCGTCTATACGATTAATGATGTTACTTTCTATTTGCATAATTTTTTGCACTTCTGTATTTTTTCTGTTTTCCATACGGAAGCTACTCTCCAGTGATCCATATCTGTTTCAAGAAGTTTCTTTTCTTTCGCTGCTTTTATAATCCATGTTTCGGCACCATAGAGCATATTAACAAAAGTTATTAACATTGAAAACAGTTCTTTTCGTTTTCACCATTATACATTTTTTTCCAAAGTACAAGGTTTAAAATTCCTATAATTTCTTTGGTAATCAAATGTTTTTTGTTTTTTTTTCAATATTCATCTCAAATTTCCCATTAAGGGCAGGTTCTATTTCTTTGGGTCAACATTTTCGATTTATTTTATTTTGCATTTTTTGCAACCTTCAAGTGTGTAGATTATTACCCTAAAGCGGTTTCGTGATATTTCAATTCCTTTCTATCTATCTATATATATATATATATATATATATATATATAGATATACAGTTTGTCCGAAAAGTCTGGAAAGGGTCAAATAACTCGAGAAATATGCATCGGATTAAAAAATGGAAAAATACATGTTCAATATTTTTGAAAAATCTATTTAGGGATATCAAAGTTGCTATTTTTCTAAAATACTGAACACGTATTTTTTCGTTTTTCAATCCAATGTGTATTTCTCGACTTATTCGACCGATTCCAGATTTTCCAATGGAAACGATTCTCACTGCATGTTACTCGATTACAGCACCATCTAAGATTTTCTGAAAAAAAAAATGTTAAATACAAAATTTACGTATTTTTTCCCGCCGACTCCGAATCTGCAATAAAAAGGGGAGTTTATCATTTAAGATTTCATAGTTTCCCTCCTTTTCCCCCAAGAGACTGGGTTGGGGGGAGGGCAACTTTGATATCCCTAAATAGATTTTTCAAAAATAATGAAAATGCATTTTTTCGTTTTTCTATCCGATGTACATTTCTCGAGTTATTCGACCGATTCCAGAATTTTCAATGGAAACAATTCTCACTTACATTTTACTCGATTACAGCGCCATCTATGATTTTCCGAAGAAAATGTTAAGTATAAAAGTTACGTATTTTTTCCCTTAGAAACTGAATCTGCAATAAAATAGGCATAGGGGGTTTTCATTTAATATTTAAAACTTGCCCCCTCTTTTACCCCTAGGGGGCAGAGTTGGAGTGGGCAACTTTGATATCCCTAAATGAATTTTTCAAAATATTGAACACATATTTTTCGTTTTTCAATCCGATGTATATTTCTCGAGTTATTCGACCGTTTCCAGACTTTTCGGACACCCTGTGTGTGTGTATATATATATATATATATATATATATTTGTTTGTTTGTTGAATGTAAAACCACTCGTTGAACATAATTCTATTTTAGAACTTTCAATTTTTTTCTCTCGAAACCAGGCTTTTCAAACTCAGCAAAATTTTTCTCAAGAAATATTCGAAAGATTTTCTTCATTTTTTATTTAAAAGAGCTAATCGTTTTTGATGGAACTTATACCACTAAAAATAAGTTTCATTGATTAATTTTTTTTTTTTTTTTCAGATTGAAAAAAAAAATAGTTTTTTTTTTTTTTTTTTTTTTTTTTTTTTGTTAAAATGGCCAAAATTTTGTTAAAAATCAACTTTTAAAACTAAATGTTGGTATAAGCTCCAGAGAATTTAGTTCCTATTTTATTATTTTGCGATTAAATTTGTTTCAGATGCTTGTGACTGGAGAAAAACGATCGCCCAATCGGAAGTTTGCGGCGAGTATCTACTCCTGGTCGCACGTATTGTTCTGCTTCTTTTTTTTTTTTTTTTTTTTTTTTTTACACACAAAAATTATATTTACATAGTTAAGTGACATATCAATAAATATTACGTAAAAAGTCCGAAACTTATATTTCTTTTGTTTGTAACTGAAAAAATATCGTAAAAAACACGTGAATTTTAAGCCAACAAAGTAGAACCTTAATCTCAAATATTGAACCCAGACATTTAAATGCTTGCATTCTTTTTATTTTATTTTCGTTGCTAATGAAATTTTCCGTTTTTACGAATGACATGTATTCTGTTTTCTTGTAGTTAATTTTTAATCCCCATTTTTTACATTTTCACAATTTCGGATTAAAATAAATGTTTTACATTTTAAAAATTTCAACAAAAATAACCTTGTCGTCTGCAAAAAGTAAATGTAAAATAAGTTTTTATTTTCAGAAATTTTTAGCCATTTTTTTTCTTTATTTTCTTCTATCCATTCTTTAAGTATAAGATATATAAAAATTTTGAAGATAATTGATGAAATGCAACTTATTTGCAAAAACCCTTTATTCGTGCTGAATATTTCTGATAATTTTGCTCCCATTTTAGTGTAACATTCATTAGTTTCATATATCAACTTAGTTACATTTAGTATTTTCTCTTCGATATCCGCTTTTTTTTAACGCTTGGTACAGTTGTGGCCTGGGCACAATGAAATGTACTTAATGAAATGCAATAAGTACTACATAAAAACATTTTAATAAATAAATTTTCTGCTTCAAATATGTTTATGTAACTTTTTTTTTTTTAAGTGTAAAGATTGGCAGCTATGCTACAGTGTTTTGATAAGGAATAAAATTTGAGGGAGTTACAAAATATCAAAAACGGCTTCAATATTATTGCAGAAGTATTTTGCGTCTTTTAGCACTAAATAAAAAATCTTTCACCCTGGCCCATTGGGTGAAGGTGGTTTATCAGATGTTTTCTTATCAGGATCATTCTGTTTCGCCGATTCTCTGGTTGCTTGACGTGAATTTTCATGAAGAAAGTGATTCATCAATCTCAATTGGTCAACTAAAGTGTGATCTGTCCTCGGGGTCAAAATTCCTATTTTTAAAGTACGAAAACCAACGACAAGCAGTGCTTTAACCCCTCCGGAACAATGTGTGCATATGTGCATCTTCAAAATGTACATACGGCAATTGTCCTCTGTTACCGGTAATAAAGAAAAATAATATTTGGCTTTTTTAATTATGGCATTTTCTTTATAAGTAAGTAGAGGTAATTTTTTTTTCATGATATCAAGCAAAAACAATTGGAATATGCGACGCTGATTCCGAAGGGGGTTAAGGGTTCTACTGAAACTCTCCGATCCCTAAGTCCCATGTTAACGTATGGGAAAACTTATTGCGTGATTATTGATTACCTAATATAATTATCGAAAAACGGTTTTCCCAATCAGAAAATATACCTCTGATGCCAACGAGATGCGTTTTTAAAAATTATCTTCTTAAATTTTAAGTATTTATAAGAAGATGATAAAATTTCATCAAGTGGAATTTTCAAAGTTTAAAGGATTTTTTTTAAATACTTAAAAGTTCAGGAAACAGTTTTTAAAAAACACACATCGTCCACTTTTTGATGGTGAAAACTGTATTCAGATAATTATGTTAGGTAATGAATAACCGTGCTTTTAAGTTTTCCCATAAGTTAACATGCAATTTAGCGATCGGGCAGTTTCAATAAAGCAGTCCCTTAATAGCCGTTTGCTATATATGATTGCCATGATCAAACCTTCATTGGTCACTAAAGCAAAGATATAATAGATAGACTGGTTAACGGTAGTGTTTGTTTGTAAATATGTACTTTCTTTATATGAGATGTTTGATCGGATGCTGAATAAGAATGCTGTTTAAAAGTGGACATTTATAAACAAACCATGATTACAATATTTGAGAAAGAGACAATGCTTCAATTATGAGTACGGACATTCCATACATGTTAGAATGCATGGAACGGTTCGTATGTACAAAACTATCGACGTATGGCCAAATACAAATAAAAATGTTTTACCTATATTTATAGAATTCAAATGTGATCAACTATTTCTTCATCACTTAAGAATTAGACGTTAGGCATGAAGGTTACTTCTAAGAATTACATGTTAACACATTCGGGTCTCACGTACTTATAATAGGACATGTTTTTTCATTGAGTATTATTTCATGTTAACAATTATTTTCTTTGTTATCTGTCTGTAGTAATAATAGTGTATGTCTATACATTTATTATTATGTCTTCATTTATGTTTCAGCATTTAGTAATAATAATAATAATACTAAAAGTTTCCTTAATTCTCTTTGCACCGTTGACAATTCTTTTATTTCAAACATATGTTTCACTCTTTAAATTTAAAATTAGGGTTACTTTTCCGAACAGATAATTTGTAATGAAATAGAAAAAAATACTAGAAAAAATTTATGTATGTTTAATATTTTTGTGATATAACATTTTTCCAAGTGTCTTCAAAATTTCTTCCTTAGTCTATTGTCACATGAATACAGAGTCTAACTCAAGAATACTCATTTTGAATTTCTAAAGATTGAAATACGAAGAAAAATCAGACATAATCTTACAAAGAGAAACATAAAATTTTCTAAGCCAAATAAGCAATAAATATAACAAAGAAAAAAATAATAACTAAGAAAAAATACTGAAAAATATGTAAAATATTGTTTCATATTCTGCCGTTTTCTGAATAAATAGTTAAATTTGAGTACATTTTTTTTCCTTTCTCTTCCTACGAAGAAACGGGTTTATTGTCTGTTTAATATAAATCATAAAAAAAAAAATTACCACTTATACATCTAAAGTATTAAAATACTTACATGCAAAATATCGTTATAAGATGTAGGTATAGTATACAAATGAAAACAGATAATCAAACAAAGCAACCATTTGTTTAGAGTCAGTTTGACTTCATACTCAAAGCGTGTTATAGACACTTTCAGTAACGCTTTTTTAAGAATAATAAAGCGTGGGGAGAATTATGACAGACCCGGTATATTCTAAATAAAATATATTTTTTCAAATAATATTACAAAAATAATAAGTATGAATGGATTTTTCTATAATTTTATCTATATACAAATGTTTAGATTGAATTTTATATTTTTTATCTTCGATTTCAATTAAGAAATATATTTAGAATAATATTATCTCTTACATATTTTATATTTTCTTTTCCTCGTGATTTTCAGGAACAACATTGTTTACGTATCAAGCTCCTTGGAGACTGCTATTACTGCGTAAGTGGATTACCAGAACCTAGATCTGATCATGCGCACTGCTGCGTAGAGTGGGCTTGCATATGATTCACGTCATCAAGTAAGTCATGTTGTGTGGATGGTATGTAGCAAAGTTCCTGTAGTCACAGTAAGAACATTTAGCAATATTTTTTAGTTATTTTTCATAATATTAAAAAAAAACATTATTTTATTTTGATTAATTGTTCAATCAGGATTCTCTAATGTTCGTAAAAAGTGGAATTTCTTTTTTCACACTGCCCAACATAGTTGAAAAGCGTTAATGACTTCGGTTTATCTGGCCGTCTGTCTTTCTATCTGTCCCTGCTCTAACTCACGTAAATATACTCGGATTGCTATGAAATTAATATATGTTAATGAGATTTACTATGGCATATTCACTATTAAAAATGAAGTGTAGCATTTATATTTCGTTCACAGAGATAATCAAAAGAATTCCGTTAGATTATGGTCTATGAGGAAAAACGTTTGCAATGTGTTTTAATGATGTTACACGGTTTCAAACATATTGAAATTGACATATATCACTGAAATGCATTACAATATGCTTACTGTAGAATATGGTGTGCATGACGCTTATTGTTCACTTGTAATGACACACAAAAGAATTCGTCACTACTGTCCATGAGCGATAATTGATGGAAGTGCGTTTTCAGTTTTAGTATGCGATTTTTAAGTTAGTGTCATTCCATGTCAACTGACCTAGGACATCCTGCTCAGCCTCAATCACTTTTGATGTAATCACTAAAGGACGACATATGTCTGAAGTGGCACTTGCAAAATGTCGGAGTCAGAAGTTGT